>OX451737.1:1184088097-1190052170 GCA_948472305.1 Vicia faba
AGTAGGGTTATGAGAAGGAACCTGGATAGTAGGGCTGCTTCGAAATGAGTTTGGGTAAATCTGCAGAGGGAACCTGGGTAAGGTTGTTCTTGTCGCGTTGGTGATTACTCTGTTTAGCTTCGAGTGTTGATCATGGACCTGCTGGAAATTGTTGATAATAATTGTCTTTTCTGAAAGAAATACATGGTTAGTTATGTGAGATGCATGAGATGCATTGTATAATGACGTTCTCAAAATAAATGAGACTATGTTATATGTGATGTATGCACATGTCATGATGTATGAACATGAAATGCTGACATAATAATCTGATTCCGGGAAAATAAATCCCTGACTGTTGTTTGAAGAGTGTGAGAAATGGTATTCTTGACTGCTGTAACAAACCATAGTTCCTCTGCTTCTCTTAGGGATGGTGAACAACGATGACTATGCTGGGGATTTGCCCCTTGGCTAGTAAATATTATTCTGGATGAGACTCTGTCTGAGGATAACTCTGTGGGGAATAACTCTGTTGGAGAGGAGATACTCTGTTGATAGATCTGCTGACTTGGAGAAATAACTCAATTGGGAATGAATTTCCGTTGCTGGTGATAATGAATTCTGTTAGAGATTGAATTTCTGCTTGTGAAAGAAATAAACTCTGCTTGGGGAAACGATTTACTGACTCACTCGCGATTGTGAACCTTAGCTGGGGGGAGTTATGTCCTGTTCGGGAAAGCTAACATCACTATCTTTGGATACTTTTTACTCTGTGGGGAGTGTATGTACCACTGCTCATATTCTCAAGCTGGCTCTATCCCTGTACCTGATGGGAAGAGTAACTGTAGGGTTTGGGCACTTCTTGTTTGTCCTTGTTCCTGGAATTACAAGTAATCGTCTTTTGTTTCTTATGTAAAATATTTATGAGCAACAATTATTTTCAAATGCATATATAAAAAATGAATCATTGGACGTTCTTGCAAAACAAAACGGAAAAAGAAAAAGAAATTGAAATTTCTTGTGAAAATGAATTGTATTGATTTTTGAAGTTGGCCTGTAATAGGCGTTTTGTACAAGAGGCTGGCGTCCTAGTAAGAGAACGCTGCCGAAAGAAATTAAAATTTGTGTAAAAGAAATAAAACAACTATGTGAAACAATCCCATTGGGTTCCAACTCTGCTATTTCCCTTATATCTTCAAGCGTCTCATCACTTTGCTGCTTGGCCGAAAGTGAATCAGATTGATTAACGCCGTCTGAACTTGATAGTCGATACTGAAGCCTGGTTGCAAAATGATCCAATGAGACATAGTGTTACACTTTACTCCCTAATTTTTTCCTGGACCATCCTTTCGGGTTTTCAGTCCACCGGGATACCCTTTTTTGCCCAAGTCGCCTTTTCAGGTTTTCGACTTGCCGGGTGTACAGTTTTTTTATTTTCATCCCTTACTTTTTCCCGAACCCTTTTGGTTTGCCGGGAAGCCCTTATTTTTGCCTAGGCCAGTCAACCTAGTGGGTCTTTGATTATGCGTAGTATCTTTTCACTATGTCTGTATTGACGGGCTGAGGAAGGTCATCACCATCCATGGTGGTTAGAATCATAGCTCCTCCCAAGAAAATGTTCTTAACCACAAATGACCCTTTGTATGTGGGGGTCCATTTTCCCCTGGGATCACCTTGCAGTAGTATGATGCGTTTGATCACTAGATCCCCGACTTGATATTCTTGACGTCTGACTTTCTTGTTAAAAGCCTTGATCATTCTCTTTTGATACGTATGACCATGACAGATAACAGTAAGTCTCTTTTCATCGATTAGGTTCAGCTGATCAAGTCGGGTTTGGATCCAATCGTCTTCATTCAAACCCGTATCCTTCATAATCCTGAGAGATGGTATCTGGACTTCGATGGGTAGGAATGCCTCCATGCCATACACCAAAGAGTAGGGTGTTTCCCCTGTCAACGTCCGTGCTGAGGTACGATACCCATGAAGAGAGAATGGTAACATCTCGTGCCAGTCTTTGTATGTCACTGTCATCTTCTGCATAATTTTCTTGATGTTCTTATTAGCTGCTTCAACGGCCCCATTCATCTTCGGCCGGTAGGGAGAAGAGTTATGATGCTGTATCTTGAACTATTTGCAGAGCTCAATGATAATTGTGCTGTTGAGATTTGTACCATTGTCAGTAATAATCTTCTCTGGTACACCATATCGAAAAATCAGATTGTATCGGATGAACCGCGCCACGATGTTCTTGGTTACTGTAGCAAAGGATGCTGCCTCAACCCACTTCGTGAAGTAATCAATAGCCACCAGAATGAAAACGATGCACGTTAGAAGTAGTAGGTCTGATCTCGCCGATCATGTCGATGCCCCACATTGCGAAGGGCCAAGGAGCTGTCAAAACATTCAAGGGTACCAGAGGTACATGCACCTTATCAGCATAGACTTGGCACTTATGACAGGTTCGAGAATGCTGATAACAATCAGCTTCCATAGTGGACCAGTAATATCCTGCTCGTAGGATTTTCTTCGCCATGGTATGTCCACTGGAATGGGTTCCGAAGGTACCTTCATGTAACTTTGCCATGATCCTTTCTTCCCCGCTCTTGTCTACACACCGTAATAAGGTTGAATCATGGTTACACTTATAGAGGACTCCATTACTGATGAAGAACTTCGCAGCAAACCTTCTCAGAAACTTCTTATCATTAACAGCTGCCCCCTCGAGATATTCCTGAGCCTCAAGATACCTTTTTACCTCGTGAAACCAGGGTTTATCTGCCGCTTCTTCGGTTCTCAATGTCACAGCAATATGCGGGTTCTTCCAACATCTCAATGGTAATCTGGGGAGCCTCATTGTCCCACCTAACTTTGAACATAGAAGACATGGTAGCTAGCGCGTCCGCCAACTGGTTCTCTTCTCATGGGAAGTGTTCAAAGGTTATCTCCTCAAAGTGTGGGAGCAATGTCAATACATACTCTTTATAAGGAATAAGATTCGGGTGCTTCGTATCCCACTCGCCTTTGATCTGACTTATCACTAGAGCGGAATCTCCGTATACACTTAAGAACTTAATCCTCAGGTCAATAGAAGCTCGAAGACCCATGATACACGCTTCATACTCCGCCATATTGTTGGTGCAGTTAAAATATAATCGGGCGGTGAACGGAGTATGACAGCCCTCAGGAAATATAATTACAGCGCCAATGCCATTACCCAATGCGTTCGAGGCTCCATAAAAATACATAGACCATCGATGGGTAGGAATGCCTCCATGCCATACACCAAAGAGTACGGTGTTGCCCCTGTCAACGTCCGTGTTGAGGTACGATACCCATGAAGAGAGAATGGTAACATCTCGTGCCAGTCTTTGTATGTCACCGTCATCTTCTGCATAATTTTCTTGATGTTCTTATTAGCTACTTCAACGGCCCCATTCATCTTCGGCCGGTAGGGAGAAGAGTTATGATGCTGTATCTTGAACTGTTTGCAGAGCTCGATGATAATTGTGCTGTTGAGATTTGTACCATTGTCAGTAATAATCTTCTCTGGTACACCATATCGACAGATCAGATTGTGTCGGATGAACCGCGCCACGATGTTCTTGGTTACTGTAGCAAAGGATGCTGCCTCAACCCACTTCGTGAAGTAATCAATAGCCACCAGAATGAAACAATGCACGTTAGATGCAGTAGGTCTGATCTCGCCGATCATGTCGATGCCTCACATTGCGAAGGGCCAAGGAGCTGTCAAAACATTCAAGGGGACCAGAGGTACATGCACCTTATCAACATAGACTTGGCACTTATGACAGGTTCGAGAATGCTGATAACAATCAGCTTCCATAGTGGACCAGTAATATCCTGCTCGTAGGATTTTCTTCGCCATGGTATGTCCACTGGAATGGGTTCCCAAGGTACCTTCATGTAACTTTGCCATGATCCTTTCTGCCTCGCTCTTGTCTACACACCGTAATAAGGTTGAATCATGGTTACACTTATAGAGGATTCCATTACTGATGAAGAACTTCGCAGCAAACCTTCTCAGAAACTTCTTATCATTAAGAGCTGCCCCCCTCGGGATATTTCTGAGCCTCAAGATACCTTTTTACCTCGTGAAACCAGGGTTTATCTGCCGCTTCTTCGGTCTCAATGTCACAGCAATATGCGGGTTCGTCCAACATCTCAATGGTAATCTGGGGAGCCTCATTGTACCACCTAACTTTGAACATAGAAGACATGGTAGCTAGCGCGTCCGCCAACTGGTTCTCTTCTCGTGGGAAGTGTTCAAAGGTTATCTCCTCAAAGTGTGGGAGCAATGTCAATACATACTCTTTATAAGGAATAAGATTCGGGTGCTTCGTATCCCACTCGCCTTTGATCTGACTTATCACCAGAGCGGAATCTCCGAATACACTTAAGAACTTAATCCTCAGGTCAATAGAAGCTCGAAGACCCATGATACACGCTTCATACTCTGCCATATTGTTGGTGCAGTTAAAACATAATCGGGCGGTGAACAGAGTATGACAGCCCTCAAGAGATATAATTATAGCGCCAATGCCATTACCCAATGCGTTCGAGGCTCCATAAAAATACATAGACCATCGGGATCCCTTCTCGGGTCCTTCATCCGGTCCAGGTTCTTCGCAGTCGGTTACCAACATGATATTCTCATCCAGGAACTCGAAATTCATGGATTGATAGTCATCCACGGCCTGATGCGCCAAATGATCCGCCAACACACTCCCCTTGATTAATTTTGGGTTGTGTATTGGATGTCGTACTCGGTTAAGATCATCTGCCATCTTGCTATCCTTCTGGAGAGAGCGGGCTTCTCGAAAATATACTTGATCGGATCCATCTTTGATATCAACAAGGTGGTGTGAGTCAGCATATACTGTCTCAGCCGGGCGAGCAGCCCATGCCAAAGCGTAACAAGTTTTCTCGAGCAATGAGTATCGGGTCTCACAGTCGGTAAACTTTTTGCTAAGGTAGTAAATGGCGTACTCTTTTCGGCCAGACTCGTCATGCTGCCCCAACACACACCCCATTGAATTGTCCAGCACTGCCAAGTATAATATCAAAGGTTTTCCTTCAACTGGAGGCATCAAAATTGGTGGTTCTTGAAGGTATTCTTTGATTCTTTCAAAAGCAATCTGGCATTCATCATTCCACTTTACCACTTGATCTTTCTTCATCAGCTTGAAGATTGGCTCACAAGTAGCAGTCAGATGTAAAATGAACCTGGCGATGTAGTTCAGACATCCAAAGAAACCTCTAACTTCCTTCTCTGTGCAGGGAGCCGACATCTTTTGTATGGCCTTTACCTTTGCAGGGTCTACCTGAATACCTTTGTCACTAACAACAAAACCCAGAAGCTTAGCCGACCTCACCCCGAAGGTGCATTTGTTCGGATTCAACCTCAGCTTGTATGTCTTCAACCTATCAAATAGTTTCTGGAGATGATCAAGGTGCTCTTCTTCAGTCTGAGACCTGGCTATCATATCATCAATATACACTTCGATCTCATGGTGAATCATATCATGGAACAGAGCGATCATGGCGCGCGGATAAGTTGCCCCAGCATTCTTCAACCCAAAAGGCATTACCTTGTAACAGAAGGTGCCCCACTGTTTAACGAAGGTTGTCTTCTTCATGTCCTCAGGAGCCATCTTGATCTGGTTGTGTGATACAGTGGGAGAACTGACTTGAGGTTTTGCGTTTGTGTTCGCAAATGTTTAGGTTTAGCAAGAGTCGCCACCGACTTTTTATTTTGTCCAAAGGAAAGGTCAAAAAGCACAGGAAAGACCTTTGAGATGTTTTCTTGGGTTCGGGGGGGTATATTATGAAAAGGGAAGGTGCTAGCACCCTTTTCATCCATGGTTTTCCATGGGCTCTTAGTTACTTGTTTAGATCACTTGATTTGCTTTTTCAATTGTTTGAAATGGTGCTTTGTGTGGTTTTGAAAGTATTTTGAAAAGAGGCCATCGTTTTGGCAATCTTTGTAATGATTCTTGTTTGAAGAATGTATACAAAGATGTATTGTCTTTTAAAAAATATTTCAATGTTTGAAAGTTTGTTTGGAAACTTGTTTTGAAATTGTGTGTGTGTTTGAAATTAGCAAGGATGTGTTGCAAGAGATCAAGTAACTAGGAGTTGTCTACCCTACTCAAAGATCTTTCCTACACATTTTTAACCCTTTGACATTGTTGTTTTACCATTGTATTTGGTAAACAACCTTGTATTTGGATGTTAAACGGGACGGGCGCGGGTCATCGTATGACCATGATAACAATATTTCCAAGTATCTTAGCAAGTTTTTGAGGGACTAGATCATTTTTGTATAAGCAACCAAGATAGCGTCATCGAGGGACTATGATCTTTTTATTTTGTTTTTGTTTTGCCAAGATACCTAGCATGCATACCATGGCCATTTTAAGGCAACAAAGTGGATGAAACCCTAGGGGTGCTTGTGTGCATTGTGTTGTCATTTTTCATGCATTTTTGTCTTGTGTTTAGTCATACTATTTGTTTTGATTGATTTTTTTTGTTATCATACAAACCCTAGTTTACTATCATGGCATTCGAAAGCGATAAAATGCGTAAAAGTAAATCTAAGACTATTACAACATTATTATGGGGAGGGGGATACAAGTTTGAATAGGGGGTGTTGCTCAAAATAAAACCCTAAAACTATTATTACAACCAAATTGAAATATTACACAAATAAATAAATATACAAATATTTAAATGTACAAATATTTAAATGTACAAATAAATATAAATATGCAAAGGATGTTTTTGTATTTATTTTTATGTATGTAAAAAAAGTAAGAAAATAAAAATGATTATTTTTTCTGGAAAGGGTGAAAACCCTAGTTTTGATTTAAAAGAAAATATATTTCTATTATTATTTTATTTCATCTATGTATAAAGAAATAATAAAAATAATTTATATATATATATATATATATATATATATATATATATATATATATATATATATATATATATATATATATATATATATATATATATATATATATATATATATATATATATATATATATATATATATATATATATATATATATATATATATATATATATATATATATATATATATATATATATATATATATATATATATATATATATATATATAAAATATTAAAAAAATAAAATAGGTGATAAAATATTATTTTTATATGTATAATATAATGAAATAAAATACGTAAGTATTTTAATATTATTTACAAGTTTTAATTAAAAAAATAAAGTAATATTAACCTAATAATTATTTATTATGAAAATAAAAATAAAATAAAAATATGATAAAATGCCACAAATAAAGAAAACATTTTTTTGTGATTTTAAATATTCAAGAAAAAAAATAATAAAGTCAGAAAATAAAAAAGAGAAATGAAAAATATGCAAAAATAAAGAAATGGGCCAAGAGGATGCAAAAAGCAGAGTGGGGGTGTCAAAAGCAGAAGCAAGCCAGGCCCAGCCCAACTCACTTCGTCCCTCTCCTTGGAACAAAAACGCGAGCCTTGTTCTTCAAATCTGTATCTCCTGTATACGTGCTTAAAAACAAAAACTTGCAACATGAAAGTTATAGCCCATCATCACACGATTCTAACCATATAAAAAACTTGATCTAACTCTAAGAAACCAGAGAGAATTTTATCACCCCCAATTTCTAACCTAAAAAATTCAGTAACTTCAACATCCAAATTCTCCTAGCTCAGCTAACATAAATGAATTCTATGTACATGTACAGTTCAAGGACATTAAGGGCTACATTTTTGCTTCACAAACCTAAGCCTAATGATTCCTAAATAAGGAGATAGAAGTTTAGAAAATACCTGTTTCAGCCAAGTTTGGATATGGCAATGTAGGTGTTTTGGATGAGGCCTGAAGGTCGTGTTAGCTTGCCTGAAGTTCACTCAACCTTTCCCAATGCTTGGCTTGCCTTGAACTTGCCTGAATGTGCTTGTAGAACTCGACCTTCAAAGCTTCAAAGTAAACATGGTGAAGTGTGAAAATGGAGTTACAGTGGCTGGACAGGGACTTGGGTAGCTTGGATGGGATGTATGCAATATGTCTGAAGTGGTTTGGGACAAAACGCACGAGTGAAATTTGTTTTGGCTTGGTGTTTGCAGAAAATGCCCTGTTTTGGGAAGAAGTTGGAGTTTTTGTGCTTAAAGGTATTTGAGAGGCTATGAGCTCGTGTTTCTGGCCTTAGACAATATTTAAAACTTATTTGAAATGAGACTTAACTTTGCTCTTATCAGATTGAAGAGTTGTGAGGACTTTTACAAGTTACTTGCTTTTGAAGCAAAAGTTGAAGTTGACAATGCCAAGGCCTGTACAGGCTTGTATTCTAGCTGCACATAGTTGGTGAACTTTGCATGATATTAGTGAACTTTGTTTGCATAAAAAGGCTTGGTCCATGGCTCAAGATAAACAATTTGACATAAAGCATGCTTTATCAAAGTAGCAATGTTATCTTTTTGCCAAAAATGGATTAATTCAATGTGTAATGTTCTAAAGCTCAGAACAAAGCCTCTAACCAATGTATTTGCATTTAATTTATGAGTGTAGAAATGATTAGAACCTATAAACCAAGTACAAGCATGCTTTGGGTAGATTTGCAAGTTGTAGCAATGTGCAAAATGCCTTGGCCAAAAGTGATAATTTGCCATTTTCAAACTTTCGATTCTCCCTAACCATAAATGATTTTGGAGAGTTCATTGACATTTTGGAAAGCTTGTAACATGCTCTATAATCCATATTTGAAATGCATTTTGAGATTCCATTTGGAACTAGGTGAAAAATTTCCATGAAGATAGGTTAAAATCCTGCCTAAATTAGGGCAAAATTTCACTAAGTTAGAAAGTTTTTGGACCTCTATTCACAAAATCATAACTTGAGATCCAAGAATATTTTGGGAAAACTTTGTGAATAAAAGTTGTAGATTTTGTGAAGGAATACAACTTTCATGTTTGAAGTTTTCTTTGAATCCAATTGCATCATGGTGAAAAAGTTGGGAAAAGTTGGGAAAAAATAAGAAATTTTCGTAACTTAAAAAATTTCTAAGTTATGAAAATTTTCCATTTTAAACCCTAATTCTCAAAATTAGGTTTCTTGGTGAACAAGTTTCATGTTTTGACACATATTGATGAAAAATGACCCTTGGCACTTGATTTTGACCAAAAAGTCAAAGTTTGACTTTTCAGTGTACAGTTGATTTTTGATCAGTTGACTGGGAAATTCATCTGTCAATCCAATGCATTTGAGATCTTTTGAACCTTGTGATTAGGTAAATATGATGTTGTTGAGTCCTTGAAACCATGTTTGAACCTAATTTGCCATTGGCTAGGTGAAAAATCAGAAATTGCCCTTCTACAGTCAAAACCCTAAAAATGACCATTTTGCTCTTTTGATGATCTGATCAAATTTCTTAAGGAGTTGTGGTCCAAACTTGATCAAATGGTTCATATGAGTCTATAATGTTGATGTGGATCAAAAATTATGAGGTTTGACTATAAATTGGCCATATTTGACTTTTTCCCCAATACAACTGATTTCTAGGCCATCTGTCCAATTGATTGGGCAAAAATTTGATTCAAGGCTTGAAACTTGGTATGAGCAATCTTAGGAGTCCAACATGAAGTATGAAAGTCATATTGAGCATTGAAAGTCCAAAAATCCCTGTGAAAATTCAAACCCTAATTTTAGGTCATCAGTGCAAGAAGATGTCTTGAGCTGAGCAAAACCTTAATCCTGTCTGGAGTCCAAAGAGTCTTGTGAGGGGAAATCTTGATAAAATGAGAGGGAAAATTTTGGGGTACAACAGCTGCCCCTGTTCAATCTTCTTGAACCTGAAAAGTTAGATTGGCGAGTTTTCCGTTCGTGACTCGAAGGTAAAAGATGATTGGACACTAGAGTACCTATAAATTTGCACTCGTCAAATTGTAGTTGAGGGAATGGGCTTAAATATGCCATTTGGAGAGGTGACAGAATCTTGTCGGAGATGGGCTTAAAGATGCCATCCAAGAATGTTTTTTGAAAATCAGGAGAATGAACATCAGAATGGTATCCGTATCCGGAAAGTATCTGAGTTGTATCTGGAGATTGAATCTGTGTGAGTAATGGAATGGCGTCCGTGTCTGGAGCGTATCCGAGCTGTAACTGTATTTGAATTTTGAATGAATAACAGAATGACTGTCGTGTTTGGAGTGTATCTGTATTGTATCTGAAGTTGAATTCTGAATAGGCGACAAAATAACATCCGTGTCTGGAGCATCTCTGAGCTAGGGAAAAAGTCAGAATAAGCGACAAAATGGCTTCCGTATCTGGAGCATATCTGGACTGTATCTGAAGTTGAGATCTGTATGAGTAGCAGAATAACTTCAGTGTCTGGAGTGTCTCTGAAACTGTAACTGGGATCTGAATAAGTGACAAAATGACTTTCGTTGCGACTGCACTGGGGAGAATCGAAATTGAAATTGATAGTTGAATTTGAATGAGAAATAGAATGGCTTCCGTGTCTGGAGCGTATCTAATCTGTATCTGATCGTTGCAGTCTGAATGAGTGACAGAATGGCATCCATGTCTGGAGCGTATCTGTACTGTATCTTGACTTGAAATTCTGAATGAGTAATAGAATGATCTCCGTGTATGGGGTGTATCCATACTGTATCTGAAATATTTGAATATCTATTAAAGATAGCTTTTAATCTTATCCTGAAAAGGGTAAAATGTTAGCTGAAACACAAAGTTATGTTGCATGAAATGTATGATGCAATAAAATGTGCTTTATCAATGTTTATGATATATGAATGTAATGTATGCGCATGTAATCTGACTAGTTATATTGCTGAGGAAAATAAATCCTCGATGGCCGGAGATAATGAAATCTTTGACTGCTGTCGGGGAAAATAAATCCTTGACCGCTGCTGGAGATTCAAAATCTTTGATTGCCGAGGATGAGAAATCCTTGCTGACTGCTTGGGGATTAAAGATCCTTGACAACTTCTGTGGGGATGTGAGAATCCTTCATGACTTTCCTGGGGATTACACAATGGGAATCCTTACTCGGATGGGGAATAGGGAAAACTCTGGCGATCTCTACCGAGGATCAAACAAAGGAAAAACCTTGATCTACTGGAGAATAAGGAAGGCTCTGATGGCTTCTGCAGGGAACTGAGAATGAGAATCTTCATTCTACTAGGGGAATTTGAATCCTTGGGGACTTCATGCTGAGGAGTCAAGAATGAGAATCTTCGACCTGCAGGGGATTGAAAATTCTGACAAATTCATGTTGGGGAGCAATGAAGGCTATGGCAACTTTACTGGGAAAATGAGAATGAGAATCTTCATTCTGCTAGGGGATGAAAAAACTCTGTGGGGAGTAGCTATACTGCTGGGAAGTAGCTATCCTGCTGGGAGAGTAAGTTCAAGACTCTGGGGGTAACAAAACTTATTCCTGTTTGGAAAAGGTTCAGGAGTTTGGGTTGTATGTCACTTTAAGAATGAGAATCTTCATTCTGTTGGGGATATCAGGAGTTTGGGTTGTATGCCAATCTACTAGGGAGTTAAGAATGAGAATCTTCATTCTGTTGAGGATAAAGAAAAAGTTAACTGTTATCTGGTTGATTCTCAGATTTTAAGACAATTTGCTGGGGAATCTGGGGAAAACTGGATGGTTTCCGCTGACAATTGATAGTTGGAAATTTGACTCCGTTGGGGAAGAAGGTTTCATCTTCGCTGAGGATCTGTAGTTCAAAGTTTTTGCTCCACTGAGGATTGAGAGTTTGAAGTTTTAACTCTGATGGGATTTTGAAATTTAGCTCCACTAGGGATGTGTATTTCAAGGTTTTAGCTCCGCTGGGGATCTAGATGATGTACTGCAGGGGATTTCTCCTGGAATAGCCCAAAGACGTTTTCCTATACTTCCACCCTGTCAGTAATTATTCTTTCTCATTTCGTTTATTTGTAAACATGTGATTATATTCAAATGCATATGCTCATTTAATAAATCATTGGACGTTTTCAAATAAAACACGAATGTAAAAAAGGAAAAGACAAATAGTTTTCTGCACTTTGAAGTATCTTTGTATTAACTTTGTGTAAGTATTTTGTACAAAGGAGACAACCATCCTAGTAAGAGAATGTTGTCATAAAAATGATAAAAATTTATACAAATAAAGATGGCTATGTGTAAAAATTCCATGGGGTTCCCATTCTGCTATAGCCTTTGTAACTCTGAATCTCTTGTCCATTCGTTGCTTCGTCCGACGATAATTGAGTTGATCAGAAGCCAGGAGCTTGTCTGTGAAGAGATTGTCCTTAAAGTGATCTGAAGAGACATAATCGTACGCTTTAATTCCCTAACTTTTGCCTGGACCTCCTTTTCGGGTTTTCGATCCACCGGGAAACCCTTTTTTGCCCAAGTCGCCCTTTCGGGTTTTCAACTTGCCGGGTGTACAGATTTTTTTTATTTATCCCTAACTTTTTCCTGAACCGCCCTTTTGGGTTTTCGATTCACCGGGATGCCCCTTTTTTTCCTAGGTGTGTCAACCTAGCGGGTCGTTTATGCGTAGTATCTTTTGACTATGTCTGAGTTCGTAGGGTGCGGTAAGTCATCGCCGTCCATGGTGGTTAGAATCATTGCCCCACCAGAAAAGATGTTTTTGATCACAAATGGTCCTTCGTAAGTAGGAGTCCATTGCCCTTGGGATCACTTTGCGGCAAGATGATCCACTTGATTACAAGATCCTCGACTTGATATACCTGGTGCCCGACCTTCTTGTTGAAAGCCTTGATCATCCGTTTTTGATACGTCTGACCATGGCAAACAGAAGTAAGTCGCTTTTCGTCAATCAAGTTAAGTTGATCAAGTCGGGTCTGAATCCAATCATCTTCACTCAAACCAGTATCCTTCATGATTCTCAAGGAGGGAATCTGAACCTCAATGGGTAAAACAACTTCCATGCCGTATACCAAAGAATAGGGTGTTGCCCCAGTTGATGTACGCGCCGTGGTTCGGTACCCGTGGAGAGAACACCGTTCATCTTTGGCTAATAGGGAGATGAATTGTGATGTTGAATCTGGAACTTCTCACACAAGGCGGTGATTATAGTGTTGTTAAGGTTTGTACCATTGTCAGTGATGATCCTTTCAGGGATGCCGTACCAACAAATGAGGTTCTGCTTGATGAAGCGGGAAACAAAATTCTTTGTGAGGGATGCGAAGGAAGCTGCTTCGACCCACTTGGTAAAGTAATCAATGGCCACCAGGATGAAGCGGTGTCCATTGGATGCTGTAGGCTTGATCTCTCCAATCATGTCGATTCCACACATTACGAATGGCCAAGGAGCTGTTAAGACATTGAGAGGAACTGGAGGTATATGTACCTTGTCCGCATAGATTTGACATTTGTGACAAGTCCTGGAATGTTGATAGCAGTCAGCTTCCATGGTAGACCAGTAATAGCCTGCCCGTAGAATCTTCTTAGCCATCGTATGTCCGCTAGAGTGAGTGCCAAAGGTACCATTGTGCAGTTCAGCCATGATCTGCTCAACTTCAACCTTGTCCACACAACAAAGCAGAATGAAGTCATGACTGCGCTTGTATAGGATACCATTGCTCAGGAAGAACTTAGCTGAGAATCTCCTTAAGAACTTTTTGTCGTTGACTGAAGCTCCTTCAGGGTATTCTTACGCCTCGAGATACCTTTTGACTTCGTGAAACCAAGGTCGGTCCACTACTTCTTCGGTATTAATCTCGTGACAATGTGCAGGTTCGTCCATCCGCTCAATGGTGATTTGGGGAGTCTCATTATCCCATTTAAGTTTAAACATGGATGACATCGTAGATAGAGCATCTACTAGCTGATTTTCTTCTCGCGAGAAGTGCTCGAAGGTAATCTGTCGAAATGTGGTAACAATGTCAAGACATGTTCTTTGTAAGGGATGAGATTGGGATGTTTAGTGTCCCACTCTCTTTTGATCTGACTGATGACCAAAGCTGAGTCTCCAAACACAACCAAAGATTTGATTCCCAGGTCTATTGCAGCCTTGAGACCAAAGATACAAGCTTCATACTCGGCCATGTTGTTGGTGCAGTTGAAGCAGAGTCTGGCGGTGAAAGGTGTATGACAACCTTGTGGGGAAATGAGTACTGCGCTGATACCGTTGCCAAGTGTATTGGAGGCACCATCAAAGTACAGGGTCCATATGGATCCTTGTTCAGGTCCGTCATATGGTCTGAGATCTTCAATGTTGTCCAAAGTCATAATGTCTTTGTCGGGGAAGTCAAACTTCATGGATTGGTAATCTTCGACAGCTTGATGAGCCAGATGGTTAGCTAGTACACTCCCCTTTATAGCTTTTTGGGTCGTGTACTGGATATCATACTCAGTCAGGATCATTTTCCATCTAGCTATTCTTCCAGATAAAGCAGGCTTCTCGAAGATGTACTTGATCAGATCCATCTTAGATATCAGTAGAGTGGTATGAGTCAACATATACTGCCTTAGCCGGCGAGCAGCCCATACCAAAGCCCAACAAGTTTTCTCGAGCAGTGAGTATCGGGTCTCACAGTCGGTAAAATTTTTGCTAAGGTAATAAATGGCATGCTCTTTTCGGCCATACTCGTCATGTTGGCCCAGTACGCACCCCATTGAATTATCCAAAACAGTCAGATACATGATTAGCGGTCTTCCTTCGACGAGAGGCATCAAGGTAGGAGGTTCTAGCAAATACTCCTTGATTTTATCGAAAGCAACTTGACAGTCATCATTCCATTTAACCACCTGATCTTTCTTCAACAGCTTGAAGATTGGCTCACAGGTAGATGTTAAGTGAGAGATGAACCTAGCAATGTAGTTTAGACGTCCCAAGAAACCTCTGACCTCCTTCTCAGTGCAAGGGGCAGGCATTTCTTGTATGGCTTTGACTTTGGAAGGATCAACCTCGATGCCTTTGTTGCTGACGATGAATCCCAAGAGTTTACCGGACCTGACTCCGAAAGTGCACTTGTTAGGGTTCAGTCTGAGCTTGTACTCCTTCAACCTGACAAACAACTTTTGCAAATGGTCGATGTGTTCTTCTTCTGTCTGTGAACGGGCTATCATGTCGTCTAAGTAGACTTCAATCTCATGATGTATCATGTCATGAAACAAAGCTACCATGGGAGCATTGATAGGTTGCCCCGACATTCTTTAGACCGAATGGCATCACTTTATAGCAGAACATACCCCACTGTGTAACAAAAGTAGTTTTCTCCATGTCTTCAGGTGCCATTTTGATCTGGTTGTAACCTGAAAATCCATCCATGAAAGAAAATACCTTGTGCTGAGTTGTATTGTCAACCAAGATGTCAATGTGCGGTAGTGGAAAGTCATCTTTAGGGTTGGCCCTGTTTAAGTCTCTGTAATCCATGCACATTCTCACATTGCCGTCCTTCTTAGGCACAAGCACAATGTTAGCAACCCATTGTGGATAGGAAGTAACAGCAAGAAACCCATCATTGAACTGCTTCATCACTTCAGCTTTGATCTTTTCAGACATGTCAGGCCTCATGCGGAGGACTTTCTGTTTAATTGGTGGACAACCTTCTCTTGTAGGGAGACAGTGAACCACAATATTTATGTCGAGTCCCAACATGTGTTCGTAGGACCAGGCGAAGATCTCAACATATTCATTCAACAGCCGAATTAAGCGCTCTTTGACACTTGGCTCTAGGTTGGCACCCACTCTGACTTCTTTTCTGTCTTCATCAGTACCCAAGTTGATTGTCTCTAACAGCTCCTCATGGGACAGAATAGCCCTTTCTTCTTGCTGTAGCAGTCTAGCCAATTCTCCCGGCACTTCACAGTCTTCATCACCTTCGTATTCGACATGGTAGACCAGATCTTCAGAGTCACTAGAGGCCATAGCAGGATTGCTACCCATGGAATCCAGAATGGAAGGGTACCTGCATTTGTGAGTGTGGGTGTGTGTAAGGGATAGCCACCTTTAAACAAATAAAATGTAAAAAGAAAGAAAACGAACACAAAAGTTTAAATGTGAAAACGTCCATGATTCATTAAAATGGCATATGAAGATGAAAAATCAAACCCTTACAAACGGACCTATGTGCCTCGGGTAAGGCACAAGGTTAAAAGTGTACGAATTGTTTAAGAATTATTACAAACCAACAGAAATGTTTGAAAGATAAATTACTGATTTATGAAAGTAATGGGAACAAAGTCTTTTGCCTCCCAATTGCACAGTCCTCCTTCAACAGTAGGGAAAATCCAGTCTTCTAGGTTGCTCTCCTCTTCACCATCCTCCAAAGCATTAACTCCATGATGGGTGATCTTCACTGGTGGTCCCCCAGCCCGGGAGCGACGTACATCCTTTTGAGCAGAAGCAGTGAAACCCAAGCCGAATTTATCTGATTTGAAAGGAAAGTCTGGAAGTTGACCCCAGATTGTGCTTCCTCCTTCTTCAATCACAGCCTTTGCATCTTTGAGAGACGACATCCGAGGCACAGGTTTGGAACTCAAGGGTACAAAAGACATTGTCTTGGTTGCTGCAACTTAAGGAGAAACCTCTTTGAAGTGTTGGAAAGGGGTCTCGATGAATTCACCATCCAATTCTACATAGCGAAAAGAATTTAGATGGCTTATCATGTACTCCTCTTCGCCATGAACAGTTATAATTTTCCCCTGGACAGGGTACTTGAGCATTTTATGCAGAGAAGAAGTGACGGCTCCAGCATTGTGAATCCAGGGTCTTCCCAACAAGCAAGAGTAGGAGGGACGGATGTCCATCACATAGAATATGGAGTTGAAGGTTTCCGTTCCCACTTTAATCCGGATGTCCACCTCCCCGTGAACCATCCTTTTAGAACCATCGAAGGCTTTGACAATTATATTGCTGGGCTTCAGGGTTAGACCTTCACAGTCCAATCTGTCTAAGGATTTCTTTGGAAAGACATTTAAAGACGACCCAGTATCAACCAGAACATGAGCTAGAGTAGTCCCTCTGCATTCCACCGAGACATGAAAAGCGTCATTATGCTTTCTCCCTTTAGATGTTAAATCTGCATCGGAGAATCGTAGACCATTGTCAGCTGTTAGGCTAACTACACATTCCTAGAACTGATCCGCGGAGGTTTCCTGTGGCACGTGGGCCGTCTTCAAGAATTTGATCAGTGCTTTAGCATGAGCTTCAGAACAAAGCAACAAGGCCAACATTGAGATCTTTGAGGGGGGTTTTCCCTAGTTGCTCCACAACAACATAATCGCTTTTCTTGATTATTTTCAAAATCTCTTCCATTTCTTTTTGAGAGGTCTCAGGGATGACCAATGGCTGAGCCCTCGTCCTGACGGGCGCTTCTTGGATCCCTTTCCCTCTATCATCATCAGCAGCAGAGGGGACAACCACAGGGGTCACAACTTCTTCAATAATTGGAGTTCTCGCAGATATGTTGACTGGCACATGGGTAACCTTAGGAGCATTTGAGGGTCCGAAGATTGCCCTTGGAGGAGAAATCTCTGGAGAGAAAATTCTTCCACTACGGGTGATTTTACTCGTTCCAGCAATATTTCCAATGTCGGAAGTCTCTTCATCAGAATTTTCTTCAGTTGATTCAATTTGTTTAACACCGTGGTAGAAGATCTCTCCACCATAGTTCCACGGTATTGATTTGTTGGACTTGTACGAGATGGGCCCCTGCATGGTTATCTTCAAAGGTACAATCTTCGGATCAGATGTAATCTTAACAGGTCTTTTGGAGACCTTGGAAAGATTGGCGGATATGGTAATTATTGAAACATCATTGACAGGAGTCGGTGTAACAGGAGTCTTCTCAAAAAGGATTTCTTGATTATCCATTAGGCGTTGGATGCATAACTTCAACAACGGACAGTCGGTTGGTAAGGATGAACAAAGGTAGCAATCTTCTTCACAACCTGGGAAAATCCCAGCCCTCAACAAATTCAGCTTGATTATCGGTAACAGAGTCATCAAATCATCAACAGTAGCAACAAAAAGATCCTCTTCAATAGCATGGGCATTGTGGCAATGCCTTGGCATTGGAGCAGAGATCACATTCGGCTTTTCAGGGGCGTCGAATTCCACTTCTTTAGCATCTATCAAATCCTGAATCTTATTCTTGAGGGCCCAACAATTGTTGGTGTCGTGCCCTATACTCCCTGAATGATAAGCACACTTGGCATTCGAATGGTAGTAAGGAGAAGTTGTATTCGGATTCTTCGGGGCCTCTTTCAAACTGGAAAGGTTTAACTTCAAGAGATGGGGAAGAACCTGAGCAGGAGTCATGTTTATCTGAGTGAATTGCCGTACAGGCCTTTCCACCCTTGCTTGGTTGGTTCTGGGTTGATTGTTTCTGGGCTGATCAGCTACGGATTTCTGAATCATTACGGCCCCCACCGCTGGTCGACGCTCAACTCTTCCTTGACTTCTTTGGGAGTAGACAACTGAGACTTCCTTCTTTGCTGGAAAAGGCTTTTTGATGGCAGCGGAAGCAGATGCATCTTTTTGAATTTTACCGCTTTTAATTCCGGCTTCAACTCTTTCACCAGTTAGAATCAACTCGGTGAACCCTGCAGACGAACTTCCAATCAGGTGATTGAAAAAAGGGCCTGATAGTGTACCCAAGAACATGTCTACAAGCTCTCTCTCAGATAGAGGTGGTTGTACTCGTCCCGCCAAGTCTCCATTTCTGGGCATACTCCTTAAAGCCTTCATTGGAGACCATGCCCATACTCTGTAATTGAGTACGGGTAGGTGCTAAGTCCGCATTATATTGATACTGCTTGTAGAAGGCAACAACCAATTCCTCCCAATTATGCACGTCAGACCTCTCTAGCTAGTAGAACCAATTTAATTGCGTCCCCGAACAACTGTCCTGGAAGAAATGGACCCACATATCTTTGTCAGAAGAATATGGTTGAATTTTCCTGACATAGGACCGTAGGTGCATCTTTGGGCAGGACACCCCATCGTACTTAGCAAACAATGGAACTTTAAACTTGGGAGGAATGACAATTCCAACAACCAAACCCAGCTCTTCAAAGTCCAGCCCAGGCACTCTCTGAATCTCCATGGCTGCCAGACGTTCTTCCAGATTCTTGTATTTTTCATCTGCAGAAGGATATTGTTGTTCTGAATAGTCTTCATCTTCCTCAGACTCATATGGCACTGCAGCTCCCTTTCCTTTTCCTACCCCTTCATCAGATGTTGAGGGGAAATCTAGGACCCTTCTGGCTTGACCTTCAAATCTTCTGCCCAAGGTAGCCACACCAACTCTCTTTTTCTTCTTTTTCTCTTTTTCCTTCTCTAACAGAGCTTTAAGATCCTCCTGACCCTTGTATCGTGTTTCTGGCCTTAGATAACATGTAAAACTTGTTTGAAACGAGACTTAACTTTGCTCTTATCAGATTGAATAGTTGTGAGGACTTTTGCAAGTTAGTTGCTTTTGAAGCAAAAGTTGAAGTTGACAATGCCAAGGCCTGTACATGCCTGTATTCTAGCTGCACATAGTTGGTGAACTTTTCCTGATATTAGTGAACTTTTTTTGCAGCAAAAGGCTTGGTCCATGGCTCAAGATAAACAATTTGACATAAAGCATGCTTTATTAAAGTAGCAATGTTATCTTTTTGCCAAAAATGGATTAATTCAATGTGTAATGTTCTAAAGCTCAGAACAAAGCCTCTAACCAATGTATTTGCATTTAATTTATGAGTGTAGAAAGGATTAGAACCTGTAAACCAAGTACAAGTATGCTTTGGGAAGATTTGCAAGTTGTAGCAATGTGCAAAATGCCATGGCCAAAAGTGATAATTTTCCATTTTCAAACTTTCGATTCTCCCTAACCATAAATGAATTTGGAGAGTTCTTGGACATTTTGGAATGCTTGAACATGATCTACAATCCATATTTGAAATGCATTTTGAGATTCCATTTGGAACTAGGTGAAAAATTTCTATGAAGATAGGTCAAAATCCTGCCTAAACTAGGGCAAAATTTCACTAAGTTAGAAAGTTTTTGGACCTCTATTCACAAAATCATAACTTGAGATCCAAGCATCTTTTGGGAAAACTTTGTGAATCAAAGTTGTAGATTTTGTGAATGACTACAACTTTCATGTTGGAATTTTTCTTTGAATCTGATTGCATCATGGTGAAAAAGTTTGGAAAAGTTGGGAAAAAATAAGAAATTTTCATAACTTAGAAAATTTCTAAGTTATGAAAATTTTCCATTTTAAACCCTAATTCTCAAAATTAGGTTTCTTGGTGAACAAGTTTCATGTTTTGACACATCTTGATGAAAAATGACCCTTGGCACTTGATTTTGACCAAAAAGTCAAAGTTTGACTTTTCAGTGTATAGTTGATTTTTG
Source organism: Vicia faba (assembly GCA_948472305.1). Lineage (NCBI taxonomy): Eukaryota > Viridiplantae > Streptophyta > Magnoliopsida > Fabales > Fabaceae > Vicia > Vicia faba. The sequence continues at coordinate 1,184,108,503 of OX451737.1, forward strand.
ATCAGTTGACTGGGAAATTCATCTGTCAATCCAATGCATTTGAGATCTTTTGAACCTTGTGATTAGGTCAATATGATGCCATTGAGTCCTTGAAACCATGTTTGAACCCAATTTGCCATTGGCTAGGTGAAAAATCAGAAATTGCCCTTCTATAGTTAAAACCCTAAAAATGACCATTTTGCCCTTTTGATGATCTGATCAAATTTCTTGAGGAGTTGTGGTCCAAACTTGATCAAATGGTTAATATGAGTCTATAATGTTGATGTAGATAAAAAATATGAGGTTTTACTGTAAATTGGCCACATTTGACTTTTTCCCCAACACAGTTGATTTCTAGGTCAACTGTCCAATTGACTGGGCAAAAATTTGATTCAAGGCTTGAAACTTGGTATGAGAAATCTTAGGAGTCCAACATGAAGTATGAAAGTCATATTGAGCATTGAAAGTCCAAAATCCCTGTTCAAATTCAAACCCTAATTTCAGGTCATCAGTGCAAGGAGATGTCTTGAGCTGAGCAAAACCCTAATCCTGTCTGGAGTCCAAAGAGCCTTGTGAGGGGATATCTTGATAAAATGAGAGGGCAAATTTTGGGGTACAATAGGTTGTAGCCAGAAAAACCATCCATGAAGGAGAAGATTTTGTGTTGCGCGGTGTTGCCGACTAGAACATCAATGTGAGGAAGTGGGAAGTCATCCTTGGGGCTTTCCCTGCTCAGATCTCTATAGTCCACAAACATCTATACCTTACCGTCCTTCTTAGGTACCGAAATGATGTTAGCAATCCACTTTGGATAAGAAGTGACAACTAAGAATCCTGCGTCGAATTATTTCATGACCTCTGCCTTGATTTTCTCTGACATTTCAGGGCGTATACGGTGTACCTTCTGCTTTACCAGAGGACAATCTTCTTTAGTCGGCATGCGATGTACCATAATATCAGTGTCCAAACCAGGCATGTCTTCATAGGACCAGGTGGAGATCTCAACATAGTCGTGTAGCATCTGTATCAACCTTTGTTTGACACTAAGCTCCAGATTTGCACCTATTTTAACCTCTTTCCTGTCTTCCTCTGTACCCAAATTCACTGACTCAACTAGCTCTTCATGAGGCTGTATGGCCCTTTCCTCCTGCTGTAACAGTCTAGCAAGTTCTCTAGGCACCTCACAATCATCCTCATATTCGTCCTCAGCTTGGTTGCTCGGATTTTTGAAGTCATAACTGACAATAGCAGAGCTGTTATCAATGGGATCCATAGTGGATATGGATCTGCATTATGATACGTGAGTGTGTGTAACAGAATAGCTATTTTGATAAAGTGAGAAACAAAAGAAAAACAAGGAGCGCAAAATTTGTATGCAAGAAACGTCCAATGCTTTATTAATGATATATGAAATTACAAATAATAAGCCATCACAAGAAAAGCCAAGGTGCCTCGGGCAAGGCACCGGGCCGTAAAGTTTCAAACTGTTTATTAAATTTCTTAAAAGAAAAGTCAATTACTGCAGAATAAAAGAAACATGTATGACGTCCTTCGCCGTCCGGTTGTCCAGTCCACCGTTGTTGTTGGGTAGATCCAGCTGTCGATGTCTGAATCTTCTTCACTGTCCTCAATTGCATTAACTCCACGATTGCTGATGTGTAGAGGAGGTCTTCCAACCCGTGCGCGCCTAACAACCCTTTGAGCCCCTGTAGTAGAGCCCAAACCAAATTTGTCAGTTTTGTGAGTGAAATCAGGGAGCTGACCCCAATTGGTACACCCACCTTCTTCAACTACAGCCCTGGCATCCTTGAGAGAAGCCATCGTCAGTGGAGGTTTGTTGGTAGTAACTTCAGTTGATGCTAAAGTCTGAGGGACCTCTTCGAAATTCTGACAAGGAGTTTCTATGAACTCCCCGTCCATCTCTACGTAGAGGAAGTAATTGAGATGACTCACCATATACTCTTCTTCAACTTGCACCGTGACAATCTTCCCCTTCACTGGGTACTTTAGCATTTGATGGAGCGTGGAAGTAACTGCCCTAACCCTATGGATCCATGGACGAAACAACAAGCAAGAATACGATAGCCTGATATCCATTACGTAGAAGGTGGACCCAAAAGTCTGAGAACCCACTTTGACAGGGATGTCCACCTCCCCGTGCACCATTCTCTTTGATCCATAAAAAGCCCTTACCATAATGTTACTAGGCTTTAGAGTCAAACCCTCACAATCCAAATGGTCTAATGCTTTCTTTGGCAGAACATTCAGTGAGGACCCGGTATCCACCAACACATGGGCCATAGTGGTGCCCCTGCACTTGATCGAGACATGCAGAGCATCATTATGATTTCTTCCTTTAGGGGTCAAATCTGCACCTGAAAACCTATCCCATTATCTGCAGTCAGGCTGGCCACACAATCTTTGAACTGATCTGCTGAAGTTTCCTGCGGCACATGCGCAGTCTTGAGAAATGCAATCAAAGCCTTCACATGGGCTTCAGAACATAACAACAGAGACAACATGGAGATCTTTAACAAGGTCTTCCCCAGCTGCTCGACTACATTGTAGTCTCTCTTCTTGATAATTTTCAGTATTTCCTCTATTTCTTGTTTAGAGGCTTCCACAACGCTTTTCTTAGGTGCCTCCATTCGGGCAGGCTCACCTATAATTTCTTTGCCCCGAGTCCCATATGGCTCAGTAGTAGGAGTGGTAACTGGGGTAAGAACAGGAATAGTTGCAGGTGTACTAACTGGAGTAGGAACAGGAGAAATGTCAGGAGTGTTGGTTGGAGCAGCAATTGGAATAACGGTAGGCTTGATGATAGTCTTCGGGGAAATCTCGGGAGAGAAGACCCTTCCACTTCGGGTAACTTTACTAGTCCCGACAATATTACTTACATCAGTATCAGCTTCTTCATTCTTCAGATCTTGCTTAATACCATGATAATACACGTCAGCACCGTAATGCCATGAGACAGCCTTATCTGAGGTGTACGGGATGGGACCAGGAACAATGATTATTAGCGGAACAATTCTTTGAGTAGGTGTAATCCTAACAGGTCTTCTCGAGGAAACCTTGGAAGGATTGGCGGAAATGGTTATTGAAAATTCTGGCTACAGATACTTAATGTCACGTCCGATGTTATGACACCGTATCTGACTTACTATATGACAGTAAATACAAAAGCAGTAAACAACACAGTCAATTGTTTACCCAGTTCAGTGTGCAACAACACCTACTCTGGGGGCTACCAAGCCAGGGAGAGAATCCACTATAAGAGATGTTAATTCAGGAATAAACCAACCAGTTTATCTCCTTCACTTAAGACCTACCCAATGCAATTCTAATCTAAGTACAACTTAAACCTGAGTTCCTACTCACTCCCCCTCAATCACAGCAGTGATACATAAACCAATTTGACTTGAGAATTGATGAAGACACTCTTCAAAACACACTCTTGATTAAGCTTCACAGCTTTTTAATCAAGTAACACAATCACTCGTGCTTCACAGCTTTGAGTGATGTACACAACTAACTTGACTCTGCTTCACAGCTTTAGTCAAGTAACATTCAAACACTCTTGCTTCAAAGCTTTGAGTGCTACACAACCCTTACAATTGAAACCTATTCCAAGACACTTATCACAATGATAATTGCTTGGAGTACAATAAACAAATCTATACAGATTACAAACTTGATCTTCTAATCAATCAGCAGGGATGACTTCAAAAACCGCAGCTCTGTTGAATATATAGCAGCTGCAACTTCAGTTAGGGTTTCCAAAAACCTAGGGTTGATTCCGTTTGACCTAAAGACCAGGTCACAGTACTTTGTTGATCAGGTTAGGATTGAGCGAGGTTACTCCTCAGAAAACGCAGGATTCTGTTTAGGAAGGACTGAGTTATTTCCTGAAAAAACTCAGACTTATCCAATCCTGTAATCCTGCTAGTTCAGAACAGGATGTCATAACATCTGAGAAAACCTGTCTACTGATTAGCTAAATGTGATCATTTTGCAAACATGCTCAGATACACACTTATAAACATCAGTATTTGAGTTACAATATTTTTCTGCATATGTACCTAAAGAGTTAGTACAACCTGAACTAGAATGTTATGACATCAGTCATGACATTCATACATACACTTGGAGTTTACCAAAAATGCAAGCCAATACCTAAACACCTACAAACTCCCCCTTTGGCAGATTTTTGGCTAAAGTCCCTAAACAATCAGAGATAGATAGATAGCAGCAGAAATAAATGACAGCAGAAAAATATAGTGTTAAGTACTAATTAAGCAGTACCAAATATTCTCCCCCACTTTAGCCACAAATGGGCCAAAGATTACATGTTTATAAAGTAATACAGTTATCCAAGACAAAATAATGAGATCAGCAGCAGACAATAGCAGAACATACTTCCAAACTCCACCAGCAACACCACCACGCAGCAATCATCCTTCAAGTACTGTCATCAGACTCAGAGGAGTCACTTTCTTCATCTTCTTCCCTCATGCTTGCTTCAGCTTCATCCTTTTCTAGCTTGGCAATTAGTGCTTCTAGGGTCCTTTTTCTAGCATCCAGATCTTTGCAAGTTTCTTTTAAGACAGCTATGACATCTGATGTTTTGGACTGGCTCTTTGCAGACGATGTCTCAGCTGATGTTATGACAATGTCTGGAGCATGGGATCCCTGAAACAGTTTGTAGTGCAGGCCAAGGGCAGGGGCTCTTTTGCAGACTGTATCTCTTGCTACAAGTATGTCAGGATATTGTGCAAGGATGATTCCACAAAGGAGGGAGGGAAAGGCAATTGGTCCTTTGACAGCATAACTGCCAGCATGCTTCAAGATTTGTTCAAAAATGTACCTTCCATAGTCAAAGGCAGTCTTGGTTCCTACAGCATAGATGAATCTCCCCAATCCTGTGGAGATGGTTGATTTGTGATTTGTAGGCACCCAGTTTGCTGCACCTATTTTATGCAAGATGGCAAATTTCATGCTGAGTTTACTAGCATTCAACTTCCCTTTCAATGGCCAGCACTTTACTTGCCTGGCAGTGATGGTCAAGCATACTTCATTGTCAGTTGCCTCTAGATCAGGACAGTCCTTATTCGTTCTTCCAAGAAACTTGTTGATTTCTGATGGAGAGAACTTGACCCTTCTTCCTCTAACAAACACACTCTCAAAGTCAGCTGACCTCCCATCAGCACAATCATTGGATAAGTTCACTACAAACTCTTTAACCAGATTTTCATAACATTTGCCAAACTTCATCACAGTCTTTATTAGCCCAGCATTCCTGATCAGCTCCATGATGTCTTTGCACTCCAAAGCATCATTGTTGAGTTCTCTCTCCAAGGCTATTCTCTTCAAGCAAACATACTTCCACCTGTTTGCATTATCAGGATGATGAAAGGAGATGTTGTCAGTTGGCACTTCAGGCACTCTAGCAATCTTGCTGGAAGGGAGCTTCCTTCTGATGGGAGCATTGTCAATGTCAATCTCAAATTCTGATTCATCATCAGAGTCAGAAGTTTCAGGTTCTTTTCTTTTCTTGGAGATTGGTTGTCTAGCAGTCAGCACCTGTGCCTTCTTCCCTTTTGTCTGAATATTTTCAGCCATCCCTTCAGCCTTGGACTTCTTAGGTTTAACAGTCTCACTACTTTTTCTTTTCATCAATCTCCTAGCAATGCTAGGGTTCACATTAGCAATCAGTTCATTATCTGAGTACTCTTCATCCACATCAATGATAGGTGGATCAGCAGCCTTTTCAGAGGGATTCTGAATGTTGTCTTTTGGTGTCACAACATCCTCAGTGACATCTATATTTTCAGAACCTTCCACATTTGGACTTTCAGATTGATTCAAAGGAATAGAAATCCCCGGTACAGATTGGTTGCCACTCAGAATGCTAGTAACCAGTCTAGCAATAGCTTGGTGTACTTGAACTGTTCCTTCTTTATTAGGTATAGTAGATGAAGGAAGAGAAGAATTACCAGAGACTGCAGCTTGAGCTCTTCCTGCATGTATGGTCCTGAGCTTCTTGATTTTGGCTGGGTTAGTTGCCATCTCCCTGAGAGGAGTGACCTCAAGTACTTCAGATTCTATGCATGTCGTGATTGCCCTAGAATCTTGATCAGATGACGATGATGAAGAGTGAGACGAAGCCGCCATAGTGGAAGATGATGTCTGAGACATTGTGTTTAACGTTGAGTAGCAGTAGCAATTTGAGAAAACTCTTTGATTGGGAGGAGAAAACAGGTTGCAAGGATGAGAGAGATAGGGAGTACAAGGGAGTCTTTTCAACTTCTGAAGGCTTTTGAAGGAATTGTGAGTGAATATGATTAACCCACTAAATATAGACTTAATAGAATTAATCCTTTTAACCCTTGTTTTCAGCAAACCTAATTGCTATAATTTCTCATGTTGGTGAATGCCCAATCTGCCCCTCAAATTTTCAAGTTGATTTCCAACAAGCACCTTGGTAGAAGAATCAGTTAGCTGAAGCTCAGAGAAACTATGTTTCAGTTTAAATGATTTCTTCTCTCCAAAGTCAATAGGGTTTAAGGAAATGTTGAATGTTTTCAGATTATCACACCACAATGTCACAACATCTTGTGTAACATTGTCTTCAGGTAGCATCTGTGTTGACCAGAATTTTTGAGAACAGAATTTATGAGACTTGTTCTTTGCCACATCACATATATTATCAGCCTGTAGTTTAGGAGTTCTTCTGACATCTTCCATAGGAATAGCTCTTTTCATTCCTTCAAGTTTATGCTGCCACTGTTTCATATCTTTTTCTTCTTTGATGATTTGACTCAAAGTGGGGATATCAGTGTTCTCAGGCTGCCACACATAACAGTTATTTTTGGATTTTATTCCTCTCATTACAATATCTAGTTTTTCATTAAACACTAGACATTCAGATCTTGAGAAGTTGACCATAAATCCTAGATCACATAATTGACTGATGCTGATGAGATTAGTAGTCAACCCTTTCACCAGCAGTACCTTATTCAGACTTGGAACTCCAGGGTAGTCCAAATTACCAACTCCTTTGATTTCTCCTTTAGCACCATCTCCAAAGGTCACAAAACTGGTGGTGTGAGGCATAACATTATTGAGGAGATTTTTGAATCCAGTCATGTGTCTGGAACATCCACTGTCAAAGTACCAATCTTCCTTTGCTGAGATCTTCAGGGAAGTGTGTGCTATCAGTGCAATAGCCTTTTTCTTCCATTGAGGAGCGTGTGGTACCTTTTTAGACTTAGGTTTGACATCTGATTTCTGATTAGGATATCCATGTAGTCTGTAGCAGAAGGGCTTTATGTGACCATATTTCCCACAATGATGACATCTCCATCTTTGGTACCTCTTCTTCATGTGTCTCTGTCCCTGATGTTGAGAGTAATGTTGAGACATCTGGTTTGACATTTGCTTCCTGGTAACAAATTTCTTTGTTTCCACAAATCCTAGGCCAGATTTATTTCCCATATTTTGTCCAGCCTGAAGAATCTCTTCTAATTTGTCAGTTCCATTTGTCAACATCTTGACTGATTTGGTCATTTGATTCAGTTGTGAGTTCAGCAGTTGAACTTCTCCTTCTAAATGACTTATAGTTTCAAGATTTGCTCTCTTTTCAGCCTCCAGCTTTACAATGAGTTTTGATTGTTTCTCATTTTGCACACAGACTTCACCACTTCTGATACACAATTTCTTGTAGGTATCAGCCAGTTCTTCAAATGTTACTTCTTCATTACTGGTGTCACTTTCAGAAGTACAAACACTAGTTAGGGCAGTAACTAGTTTGGCAGATTCTTCTTCAGAATTGCTTTCTGAATCATAGTCAGACCAAGTAACAGTCATTCCTTTCTTTTGCTTCTTAAGAAAGGTAGGACATTCAGCTCGAATATGTCCATATCCTTCACATCCATGGCATTGAATTCCTCTGCCTTGGTTTTCCTTATCTTCTGATCTTGGTCTTCTGCTGGAACTGTCAATGTCAGAAGGAATGTTATGAACATTTGACCTTGACTTTGGGTCCATTCTTTTGATGAGCCTGTTGAACTGTCTTCCAAGCATGGCAATGGCTTCTGATATGTTTTCTTCTTCATCCTCCTTGTGTTCAACATCAGTGTTGGTTACAAGTGCTATGCTTTTGTTCTTCTTGTCACCATTATCAGTGATCCCCATCTCAAAAGTCTGAAGAGACCCAATAAGTTCATCCACTTTTAACTTGCTAATGTCCTGGGCTTCCTCTATGGCAGTTACCTTCATTGCAAATCTTTTAGGAAAGGATCTGAGAATCTTCCTCACCAGTTTTTCTTCTGACATTTTTTCTCCCAGTGCTCCTGAGGTGTTGGCAATCTCCAAGATGTTCATGTGAAATTCATGGATGGTTTCATCTTCCATCATTTTTAGATTCTCAAACTTAGTGGTCAACATCTGAAGCCTTGAAATCTTTACTTTGGAAGTGCCCTCATGAGTAGTTTTGAGGGTGTCCCAAACTTCCTTGGCCAGTTCATATTGATGTACTAATCTGAAGATGTTTCTATCAATTCCATTGAACAAGGCATTTAAGGCTTTTGAATTTCCCAGAGCTAACTCATCTTCTTCTTTACTCCACTCTTCCTCAGGCTTCAGACTGATTGTCCCATCTCTTTCAGTTATGGTGGGATGAATCCATCCTTTGTCAGCAGCTCTCCAAGCCTTTTTGTCCAGAGATTTTAGGAAGGCAATCATACGAGGTTTCCAGTAGTCATAATTAGTTCCATCCAGAATGGGTGGTCTATTTCCAAAAACTCCTTCTTTGTCCATAGTGCCAGAAAGTGATATCCCTAGATCTCACCCAGTAATACAGGCAGGGTGCCTGCTCTGATACCAATTGAAAATTCTGGCTACAGATACTTAATGTCACGTCCGATGTTATGACACCGTATCTGACTTACTATATGACAGTAAATACAAAAGCAGTAAACAACACAGTCAATTGTTTACCCAGTTCAGTGTGCAACAACACCTACTCTGGGGGCTACCAAGCCAGGGAGAGAATCCACTATAAGAGATGTTAATTCAGGAATAAACCAACCAGTTTATCTCCTTCACTTAAGACCTACCCAATGCAATTCTAATCTAAGTACAACTTAAACCTGAGTTCCTACTCACTCCCCCTCAATCACAGCAGTGATACATAAACCAATTTGACTTGAGAATTGATGAAGACACTCTTCAAAACACACTCTTGATTAAGCTTCACAGCTTTTTAATCAAGTAACACAATCACTCGTGCTTCACAGCTTTGAGTGATGTACACAACTAACTTGACTCTGCTTCACAGCTTTAGTCAAGTAACATTCAAACACTCTTGCTTCAAAGCTTTGAGTGCTACACAACCCTTACAATTGAAACCTATTCCAAGACACTTATCACAATGATAATTGCTTGGAGTACAATAAACAAATCTATACAGATTACAAACTTGATCTTCTAATCAATCAGCAGGGATGACTTCAAAAACCGCAGCTCTGTTGAATATATAGCAGCTGCAACTTCAGTTAGGGTTTCCAAAAACCTAGGGTTGATTCCGTTTGACCTAAAGACCAGGTCACAGTACTTTGTTGATCAGGTTAGGATTGAGCGAGGTTACTCCTCAGAAAACGCAGGATTCTGTTTAGGAAGGACTGAGTTATTTCCTGAAAAAACTCAGACTTATCCAATCCTGTAATCCTGCTAGTTCAGAACAGGATGTCATAACATCTGAGAAAACCTGTCTACTGATTAGCTAAATGTGATCATTTTGCAAACATGCTCAGATACACACTTATAAACATCAGTATTTGAGTTACAATATTTTTCTGCATATGTACCTAAAGAGTTAGTACAACCTGAACTAGAATGTTATGACATCAGTCATGACATTCATACATACACTTGGAGTTTACCAAAAATGCAAGCCAATACCTAAACACCTACAGTTATAATGGCAACATCTTCATCGGGAACAACAAGAGTCATAATCTTCTCAAACAAAATTTCTTTATTATCCATAAGGCGCTGAACACCTGACTTCAACAAACGACAACCGAAGGTATAATCGAACACATGTGGCAACCTTTACCACAACCCGGAAATAAACCGGCCAACAACAAATTCTTCTTAACAGTCATCAGAGGAGTAGAAATTTCTTCAACAGAGGTCACAAACGAATCGATGTCCATAACATTAACTCCACGACCATGTTTGGGCATGGGAGCAGTTATAACATTTGGCTTTTCTGGAGCATCGAATTCTATCTCCTTGGCTTCAAGCAAGTCTTGTAATTTGTTTCTTAGAGGCCAACAATCATTTATATCGTGGCCTGGACTCTCAGAATGGTAGGCGCACCACGTGTTGGGATTGTATCTGGGAGAAGTAGTGTTTGGATTCTTGGGTGCCTCTCTCAAGCTTACCAAGTTGGATTTCAGCAGGTGAGGCAGAACTTCAGCCAAAGTCATATTGATGTGGGTAAACTGCCATTGTGGTCTATCCATCCTTTGTTGATTGTTGTGTTGTGGAGCAACTGCGGGTCTTGGTATTACTACAACATTTACCATTTAACAGTGTTCAGGTCTGTTCTGGCTCCTCGGGCTATAGACTGCACTAGCTTCCTTCTTACCAGTGAAAGGCTTCTTTACCGAACTCGAAGAGGCATCCTTCTGTATTTTACCACTTCGAATGCCAACTTCTACTCTTTCTCTAGTCAAAATTAACTCAGTGAAACCAGATGACGAGTTTCCGATTAAGTGATTGAAAAATGGACCAGATAGCATCCCCAGAAACATATCAACCAATTCCCTATCAGACAAAGAGGGTTGGACTCTCCCAGCCAAGTCTCTCCACTTTTAAGCATAATCTTTAAAACCTTCACCTGCACCCATGGACATATCCTGGAGCTGAGTACGAGTGGGAGAAAGGTTGGCATTATACTGATACTGCTTGTAAAAAGCAGCAGCAAGATCTTCCTAGTTTCGGACATTGGCTCCCTCCAACTGATAGAACCATTCAAGTTGAGTCCCTGACAGACTATCTTGAAAGAAATGCACCCACAAATTTCTATCAGCGGTGTGGGGCTGGATCTTCCTGACGTACGAGCAGAGATGGAGTTTTGGGAAGGACACCCCATCATACTTGGAGAAAACCAGAGCTTTGAACTTATGAGGGATGACCACTCCCGATACCAGTCCCAATTCTCCGAAATCCAAACCATGTATTTTCTGAATTTCTATAGCGCTCAAACGGTCTTCTAACTTCTTATACCTATCCTCAGCAGGAGGATCTTTCTCATCATCGTAATCAGTATCATTGTCAGAAACTGCAGGACTAGGGACCTTTTCCCTTTCTTGGTTCTCCCCGTACATGGATGAAGAGGTCAGATCAGTTTGATGCTTCAACCTTTCTCCGAACCTTCTACCCATATTCAGTATACCAGTCTTCTTCTTCTTCTTCTTCTTCTTCTTCTTCTTCGTCTTCTTCTTCTCCTCTTTCAGAATAAGGGTCTTCAGATCCTCTTGTCCCTTGGCCAGACTTATGAACATCTGTTGGAACTGGGCGTTCTGTGCCTGAAGATCTTTGATGGCTTGATCGGAAGACATTTGTGCTGAAATAAACAACGAAGAAGATGAGAAACTTGTAGTGGTACCTGTAATGATGTGCATGATAATGGGATGTGCATGTAATGATTTCAAAGACTTCGGGAGATTTAAATTTTCAAACCAAAAATAAACGAAACTTTATTAGCTTAACTTTGAAAGGTTCAACAATGCCTTTAAGGCGTTACAAAGAAGTAAATAAATCTAAAACTAGAAAAGCAAAATCAAAAGTCCCATGGACGCTTCCTTTTCATGTAGATATAGTCATTGATCACTCTTTCTTCCTCGAGCTGCCTGGTGAGCTTTAAAATCTTCCTTTCTTGATCATGGAACTGCTCCCGGTAAGTGTCCCACTAATTCTTCAGCTGAATCCAATACCTCTGCAACTCCCTAGGATCAATGGGCATGTAAGGATAGAGAACCGTGTAAGGAATACCTTCTTCATTAGTGGGCTCCATAATCACTGGTAATACAGCCGCATAAGGCATCGTAAGCTTCTGGGCACGAGCTCATACCCATTGGGGGTAAGGCTACATAGGAAAGGAAGTCTTCGGTCCCAATTCTTAGGGGTCAGATATGTTTACCATGCCCCAAGCTCGTATAAACCTCCGGCGATGCTCTTTAATATCCTCCTTATAGTCGAATACAATGTCCTCGAGAAGTAACTCATGGGGACCATCTCTTCGGGCACGACCAAATTGTCGCAAGGCTAGACAAGGATTGTAAGTTATACCCCCTCTAATACCAAGTAATGGGACATTAGGGTACCCCCACAACGGTCAATAACAGCAGTGTCTTCCATAGCCTGGGAACACCAAAGAATATATGTATGAGCAAGTGACATTATTCTGTAGGACCAACCCAAACCTTCTTCGTTCTTCAGCACAGACTTAGGGAGGTGAGAAATAAACCACCTCGACAACAACGGTATACAACACATAAGAGTCCCTCTTCTCTTTATAGTACGAGTATGGAGGGCATGCAAAATATCTCCAAGCAAGGTAGGCACAGGGTTGCGAGAAAGGAAATTCTTGATAGCATTCACATCTACAAAGGAATCCGGATTAGGGAAGAGAACCAAACCATAGATAAGAAGATCCAAGACATCTTCAAAAGCCTGAAAATCCATGTCATCCCAGAATAGCTGAGCCTGGTCTATCAGAAATCTGGCTAGAAAACCTTCGGCCCTGCTTCGAGTTTCCCAATTGGATACCACATCGGCCCATTTTAAATGCAAAGCTGAGGCAATGTCTTCTGGCTTAGGAACCTCTTCCATACCTGTGAAGGGTACCTGTTCAAGAATAGATATGCCCAATAGATGAGAGAACTCTTCCAAGGTGGGTACCAGCTGGTAATCTGGAAAGGTGAAGCAATGATGCTTAGGATCGAAGAACTGAAATAGTACGCTCATCATCTGTTCATCCAAGTTTGAAGTAACCAGGCTGAGAAGTTGACCGTGTCTCTTAATGAAAGTAGACGTTTCAGAAACTCTTGATGCTAACTCTTTTAGTTGGGCAGGTATTAGCACAAAGTTGACTCGGATGGTATTTCTACACACGGAAGCCATGATCTGCAAAACAGAACAAAGATAAATTCCCTTGGTCTTTGAAATGGTTAGTGTCATGAAGCATGAATGCCATGTTATGATGCATGATGTCATGATAAAACACATGTATAACAAACAATAGGTATTGCAAACACATTCAAATCACACAAAACCCTTAAGTTTAAGGCTTGCATGAGGTCAAAGGTAATACCCTCTTGAAGTTAAATTGGTTCAACCTGTCCTAGAAAAGAGTAACCGGGTTCTAGAGGATCTCAATATCACTGACCATCCTCCATCGTTCATGGTTTCAGCTCACGCAATCTTTTCTTGTGGCCGGAACTATTCCGAGAGTATGGTCTCAATGAGTGTAGCATCGAGTATCAACCAGTTCTCAGCTCTACACCGAGGCCGACTATCTCACTACTTTCTAATGGCCAAGTTGGGAGATTAATGGTTCTAAGGTCAGTTAATGCTTAATGACACCAGGCAGCGGCCCCATATTCTCCTCTTTTCTCCACAAGGGATACCGATACCAACCAAAGTGCCACATCAATGTAGCTACTGCTTCAACCGTATCGGTCTACGCTGTACAGTTCCCTCACAATCTATTGCTACTTACCTAAAAGGTATTCCCCAGATCCGGGTGTAGGATCTATAGTAACCTCAAACAAAACCCTTAAAAGTAAAGCAAATAAAGCAATCAAGAGAAGCAATTATGATGACCTAAATCCTAAGGTATACCCCACTTATAACTCCCCAGCAGAGTCGCCAGTTCTGTGATACGGTGGCAAAACCGACTATTTAGTACTGGTTTGTGTTTTGCGTTTTATGTGTTCGCAAAATGTCACGGTAAGCAAGAGTCGCCACCGACATTTATTTCATCCAATCAGAAAGGAAAAAAGTACAGAAAAAAAACCCTTTTTCGAGATATTCTGAGTACGGGGGGTAGATTATAGAAAGGGAAGGTGTTAACACCCTTTCTATCCATGGTTTTCCATGGGCTCTTAGATACTTGCTCATCTTTTTAAAATTTCTTGTGTATGTGCTTTGTTTTGAAAATGTGTTGCTTCGTGATAACCCTTGTATCAGTCCTCAAAAGGTGTGACGAAGTTGTTTTGGGAATTTGTTTGAAAAGTGTAAGTGTGAAAAGCTTTGATTTGAGCAAGTGCCTACTAGCATCTACCTACTCGAAAAAAGATCGTTTCTATTCTCGTTTCCTTTAGACAACGCTATCCTACTATTGAGAAATAGGTAGCACCATCATTAGAGTTGTAAGGGTCAATTTGAAAGGGACGTACGATCACTAAATCAATATTAGGACAAATTAGTAATAACCCTAGAGTCTTAAGATCATATTCGAGGCAACATTTCCGAGGCAACATTTTCGAGGCAACATTTTCGAGGCAACATTCGAACGGGACATTTGATCTTTTTAGACAGGAGGGCAACCACTAAGACAAACTATGCTTAATGATCGTTTACCGAAGGCAACTGAAGTGAGAGTATACCCAAAGAGTGATATGTGCGAGTGATTTGTTTCAATTATTTATCTTTGCACATTAGGGTTTTCTAACCGTTTTAATTTGTCATGCATTCTTGCCATACAATCCTATTGGCATACATCTAAACAGTTAAATATTTGCGGGAATTAAAAAAAATGCGAGAAAGTAAATCTACGCTATTACAAGGCTTCGGGGAGGGGGATTAATTACATAGCCAAAAACCCGGGGAAAAGCGATAAGTAAAAAAGCCCTAAATTAAACTATTACAAACCATGAACAGTTATAAAAATAGTGGCAAAAATAATAAACGCGCAGCGAACTAAGTACGGGGCGATTAGGGTTTTGACCCTTGACTAGACTTATTCGCGGTTGATTAAAAAAGTTTTTTTTGGCATGTTTTAAGAAAATAATAAAATAGTTAATTAAAAAGAAGACCTAACTACTGATTAATTTAAACTAAAAAAAAAGATAAATTAATTCAATCTAAAAAAACCTATTTTTTGTATTTTTATTTATTTCAGAAAACTAAAAGAATTAAATCAAGAATTTTAACCTAATTTCTATTTTGATTTTATTTGCAAAAATAAATTACAATTTCCCTAAGTTAACACTAAATTAAATTAAATTAACAAAATTAATTTTGATTAAAAAGTCTAATTCTAATTTTTTTTAATGATTTTATGATTATATGGAAAATAGATTAATTTGTGAATTAAAATAAATAAAGAAAATTAAAAGAATAAAGAATAAAATAGAGAAAAGAAATAAAAAAAGTAAATGGGGCTGGTGGTTTTGCTGAAAGGGGGGTGTATTGTTGAAATTCTGAGCCCAAATAATCCAGGCCCGTTTGACTTTGCTGGATCTGATGCACATGTTGACTTAGGGTGCATGATGGACCTCCAATGGAAAGGCGTTAGATCCTGGCTAGCTGATGGATCTGATGATTGGATCTTGATGTCTCATGATGAACTTCATAGGGCGTGACGCACTAGAACCTATAGAGAATATCAGAAAAATGTAAAAGTAACACGCCTGGGGTCGAACCCAAGACGTGTAGCTTATAGATTCTCCCTCTTGCCAACTGCGTTGGAACGTTAGTCATAATATTAATGAAATAAATAAAATAAAAGGAAAACAAGGTGCTAGTGCTGAATCTAAATGACACGCGTGTGCTGTGGGGCCCTGGGGGCTTGAGTAGACCAATCGGATTTGGAGAGAGGAAGAGTTCGTTTGATCCCAACCAATGAGGTCATGAGAAATAGTCACGCATGCTTTGACCGCCTCCTGCAAAAATCAAACCACCGACCCTGGTGTCTCCGATCACCTTTTACGGTGACACCCCAAGACCGATTCTGCAAAATACACGTGATCAAAGCATAAAAAAGGCCCTACCCCCCTTAAAATTTCCCCAGGAATCCAATGGTGGTATCCATTCATCCTAAAAGTGCCTGTATCATAAAATCTGAAGCTTGCTTCTTCCTAAGCCCTAACAATGGTGTCTTGCGATTCTGGGCTTATTCCTCACATGAGATATGTCAAAAAATTTATGAATAATGCCAATAGTATGAATATGCAAGCACAATATATTTATATTAAGGATGGAACAAGTTTTAGAAATAAAAAAGTTACCAATATGGAAGGATTGGGTTGGCACGATTTAGTAGGCTTTGGCCTTTGCAATTAGTCTGGTTCCACTCCTAGAAATCCCAGAATGATGATGGAGTGATTGGAATCGAGGGAAAGGGGCTGGCTTGAGCGTTTGAAGATTACACCACTTCTTTGAATTTTGAGAAACTTCTCCCTTGAGGCAGGCTGCGTATTCTCTTCTTTTAGGGTTGGAATGGCTTGCTTAAATAGTGAATCAACATTAGGTTAACATATATGGACTAAATCAAATGATTTGAATAAGTTTCAAAATAAATCCAATATTTCCTATTTTGAAGATTCTCTTCCTTTATCAATCTTACACGATTTCTCTTGGTTATTGCCAGCATGTATGGATTGTGGTTCAATGCAAAATCAAATCAAAACAAATCTTTGTTATTTTATGTTATTTATTTGATTTAATTTGACTTTTAAATGATAAAAATAAAACAAAATTAAATAAACAAAGCTACAAACATGTGGAAGGATGTTTGGGTCGTGGATCATGTTGGAAGTATAATGCAAGCTTAAAAAGTTAGGCTCATTTGGCAAAAAAAATGTAATTTTGGGCATATTTGACTTTTGGCAATTTTCCAAAAATGGTTAACTTTGACAATGCATAACTCTTCCAATTTTGACCCTAAATAGGTGTTCTTCGACTTTTTAGAAAGCTTAGGATGTCCTCTAAGCAAACCTTTTGGTCTCATCTCAATTGAGTCTTCCATGTTCATGTATGAAGCTTTAACCCAAAAGGTGTTTTTGTTGACTTTTCAAAATGACCTAAATGTCAAAATCCATATCTTCTTGTGAGTGCATACTTTGAACTTTGGAGCTGAATATGAATTGTAGGGAATTGCATCCTCTTCAAAATGAGCTTTAGATGGGTCATTTCTGATAAAGTATGAGAAAGTTATGCCTAGTCAAACTTGAGTTCACTTTTCCTGTAAAACCCTAATTTAACAACTTTTGGGTTTTGATGAATTGTGAGAAATCCTTGAGGAATCATGATCAAACCTTGATAAAATGACGAATAATACTTCAAAATTAGGATGTTGACCAAAAATCTTGAAGTTTGACTGTATGTGGGCCACAGTTGACTTTTGACCTTGTACAGTTGATTTTCAGGCATTTGAGCAATTGACTGAGAAAAATTCTTCTACAAGGCTTGAAACTTGACATGGATGATCCTGAGAACATATTAGGAAAATGGTGAGCATTTTGAGACCTTTGTGTTTCACACATCTTGATGAAGATAGAAACCCTAATTTGAGGTAGACTGCCTTAGGAGAGAGTTTGTCTGGTCAACTCTTAAACTTCCTTGAGCAATTTGGGGACCTAACTTGCCATGTGTTAAGAAATATGGAAGGAACAATTTTGGGGTACAACACCGTCGTACTTAGCAAACACTGGTGCCTTGAACTTTGGTGGAATAAAAATCCCAGACACCAAACCCAGCTCTTCAAAGTCTAGCCCGGGCACTTTCTGAATCTCCATTGCACTTAAGCGATCTTCCAACTGTTTGTATTTGTCGTCAGCCGGAGGATACTGCTCTTTAGAGTAATCATCGTCTTCTTCCTATTCAAATTCTGGATGGGCAGTCACTTCTTTGTTTTTCCCTTCTTGATTATCCTTTTCACCTGATGATGTTGCGAAGTCAAGGGTCCGTCTGGCTGGCCCTGGGAACCTTCTTCCTGGATTCAAAACACCGGTTGATTTCTTTGCTTTCTTCTTCTTTTCTTTGATCAGCAAAGTTTTCAAATCTTCTTGTACTTTCGCCAAAGTCAAGAACATTTGTTGAAACTAAGCATTCTGCGCCTGGAGATCTTTTACCGTCTGTTCCATGTCCATCTCACTGAAATAAACAGTAGAAAGATGAGGAGACCTGTTGTAAGAAGCCTGCTTATGTTATGACAAATAAAGATGCATATGTAATGATTTCAAGGAAATTAGAGACTTAAATTTGCTTTAGACCAAAAAGGAACACACGTTATATTAATAAATCAAAGTTTGAGTACATCATGCCTCTTTGGGCTTTACAAAGAAATAAAAAAACTCTAAGATAAAAAATTTGAACGCATCCTCTTTGGTGCGATGTAGGCGTTCAAAATCCTCTCCTCATGAAGCTGCTTGATGAGTTCCATAACTTTCTTCTCACTGGCGTGGAATTGGGCCTCGAAAGTGTCTCGCTCCCCCTTAAGCTGTATCCAATCCCTTTACAAGTCTTCGAGAGAGGTGGGTATGTCAGGATGCAGGATAGTGTATGGGACATCTCCTTCCACAACAGACTCTATGATAACCAGGAGAATAAAGGGGTAAGACATCATAAGACTTTGAGCACGAGCTCGTACCCATTTGAGATAAGGCTCAAGAGGGATGGAATTCTTATGCCTCAATGTCTTGCTATCAACCTTGTTCAACATCCTCCAAGCTCGGATAAACCTCTGGTGATGACCTTGATCGTCATTCTCATAGTCAAATACCAACCCTTGAATAAGCATCTCATGTGGACCATCCCTTCGGGCGTAACCAAATTGTCTTAAGGCTAAGCAGGGGTTGTAGGTGATACCTCATCTAATGCCAAGTAAGGGGACATTAGGTAATTCTCCATAACGGTCGATGATAGTAACATTCTCCACAAATCGGGAACACCAATGAATGTATGAATGTCTGAGCGTCATCAACCATGTGACCACCTTGAACCTTGCTCGTTCTTCAATATAGATTGGGGAAGTTGCGAAATAAACCATCTTGCCAAGAGAGGAGTACAACACATGAGAATACCCCTTTTCCTCATAGTGCGAGTGTGAAAAGAATGTAGGATGTCTCATAACAAAGTAGGCACCGGGTTACGAGACATGAAGATTTTGACGGCGTTTACATCTATGAGTTGGTCAGGATTTGGAAATAAAACCATCCATAAATGAGGAGAGCCACAATTTCCTCAAAATCTTGCAAGTCCAAGGAGTTCCAACAGTTTTGAGCTTTCTCAAATAAGAACTTGGCTAAGAAACCTTTGACACCACTCCTTGTTTCCCAATTAGTTGTGACATCAGATGGTTGCAAGTGTAGGGCTTGAGCAATCTCTTCTTGTTTTAGATCTCTTTCCATACCGTTAAAAGGTAGTTGATTGAGAATGGGAATCCTCAAGAGTTGGGAGAATTCTTCCAAAGTTGGCACAAGTTGATAATAGGGAAATATGAAGCAATAGTGTAGAGGATCAAAGAACTGGAAGAGCACCTTCATCATGTCCTCATCAGTGTTGGAGGTAACCAAGTTTAGGAGGCAACCATGTCTTTCGGTAAATGTAGAATTTCCGGGAACCCTTGATGCTAACTCTTTAAGTTGAGGAGGGATCCTTACAAGATTGACTTGAATGGTTTTCCTGCGAATAGAATCCATGTCCTACAAAACAGAACAAAGATAAATCCCAAAAATCCTTGAAATGGTTAGTGATTATGAGTATGATGTTATGATGTTTATGATGTTATGTACAAGTAAATATATACAAACAAAACAAACAAGTTCTTAGGTTTAGGCTTGCATGGAGTCTCATAGGTAAGTACCCTCTTGAAGTTTAGTTGGCTCAAACATGTCCTAGCAATAGTAACCGGGTTCTAAAGGAGCTCAATATCACTGGTTTGTTTTCTCAGGCACTATTTCAGCGCAAGCCTCTTTAATGGCGACCAAAATATCCCAAAAAACCAAACCTCAATGAGTGTAGTATCGAGTATCTACCAACTTCGGACTGCACCAAAGCCGGTCATCTCACTACGTCCTAATGACCAAGTTGTTCAAGTAAAGGATCTAGAAGTTAGTTAGTGCTTCATGACATCACTCAGCGGCCCCGTATTCTCCTTGACTACTCAAGGGCTACTGGTACCCACAAAGATGTCACACTAACGTAGCTATTGCTTAGACCATGTCGGTATACCCCGCACAGTTCCCATAATGTATTGCTACTTACCTATAAGGTATCCCAAATCCGGGTAGAGGATTCAAACCCAAACAAAGAACCAAAATGTAAAGCATACAAGTCAAATAATGAAAGCAAATAAATATGATCTAGCCCTATGGTAACCCCACTTTTAAAATTATCCCCAACAGAGTCGCCAGTTCTGTAACGCGGTGGGAGAACTAAGTTGGTTGTTTTGCGTTTTATCGCAAATATTGCGGTTTAGCAAGAGTCGCCACCGACTTTTCTTTTATCCAAAAGGAAAGGATGAAAAGAACAGGAAAGACCCTTGAGATGTTTTCTTGAGTTTGGGGGGTAGATTATCAAAAGGGAAGGTATTAGCACCCTTTTCATCCATAGTTATATATGGGCTCTTAGTTGCTTGCTAGATCACTTGCTTTTGTTTGAAAATGTGCTTTGTGTGGTTTTTTGAAAGTATTTTGAAAAGGCACCATCGTTTAGGAAAACTTTGTAATGGCTCTCGTTCGTAAGAATGTATACAAAGTGTTGATCTTTTGAAAATATTTTCAAGTTTGAAAGATGTTTTTGAAAGTGTTGGTGTTTGTTTTTGAAAATAGAAAGGATGTTTTTGGTTTGAATTTGAGAAAGTGTTGGTGGTTGTTTTTGAAAATAGCAAGGATGCTTTTGGTTTGAAAATAACAGTGAATGTCGATGTTTGTTATATTTTTGCTACCCTCAGTGAACGTTGGTAGTTCATCGTCAGTGAACGACGGTGATATGATATTCTCTTTCTACCTTCAGTGAAAGTTGGTAGGACATTGGCAGTGAACGTCGATGTTTGTTATCTTTCTCTATGCCTTCAGTAAACGTCGGTAGCTTCGTGTGATACGGTGGGAAATATTGACTGTTTTTGGAATGCTGGTTTGCGTTTTTGCGTTTTTTGTTCGCAAAATGTCGCGGTAAGCAAGAGTCGCCACCGACTTTTATTTTATCCAACAAGGAAAGGAAAAAAGCACAGAAAAATTCCTTTTTTGAGATGTTTCTGAGTACGGGGGGTAGATTATAGAAAGGGAAGGTATTAGCACCCTTTCTATCCGTAGTTATCTACGGGCTCTTAGGTACCTGCTCATTGTTTTCAAAATTGTTTTCTTTGTGTTTGTGGGCTTTGAAAAGTTTTTGTTTTAACTTTGATTTAACTCTTGCTTCTGTCCTCAAGAGTGTAATGAAGTGTTTTGAAAACTTTGTTCAAAAAGAAGTGTAAGTGTGAAAGAGTTTGTTTTTGTTTTTGAAATAGCAAGTATCTAAGAGCTAATCTACCTACTCGAAAAAGGAATCGTTCTATGCTAATTTCCTTTAGACAATGCTATCCCACTATTAGTGAGTAGGTAGCGCCGTCGTTGGAGTTTGAGGGTCAATTCGAATAGGGACATATGGTCACTAAAGCAATGTTAGGACGCCTTAGCGGTAACCCTAATGTCTTAGATCATTTGTTTGAGGCAACAATATCTGAGGCAACCATTTCGAGGAAACTATGATCTTTTAGACAAGAGGACGACCTCTAAAACGACCTATACTCAATGACCGTGTACGAAGGCAACCAAGTGGGGTGTACCCTAGGAGTGCGCATGTGCGAGTGTGTTGTTTTCAGCTATTTTTATCTTTGCACATGTTTAGGGTGATCTAATTGATTTTAAGATTAAACATTCATTCTTGTCATGCAAACCCTATTATCAAACATCTAACAGTTGTATAATTTGCAGAAATTAAAATGAGGAAATTTAACTAACTATTACAAGGCGTCGGGTATTTACATCGGCAAAAGCAACCCTTTGAAAATAAAATGCGGAAAAATAAATAAATGTCCTATTAAAACTATTACAAGTTGGTAGCAGATACATCAATAATTGAATAAATAAAGAATAAAGCGCGCGAGGTGAAGTTGAATCGAATGCGAGTTAGGGTTTTGACCGTTTTAAAAGAAAATGTTTTTTGTTGCTTTTATTTTTAAGAAAAGGAATTAAAACCTAAAATTAAAAGCTAAATTAATTATTAAATTAATTAATTAATGAAAAAATGATTAATGACATATTTTTGGAGTTTTGATTATTTTAAGAAAGAAAATAAAATAATTAAATTATGTTCAAACCTAATGATTTCTAATTAATTTTAAATATTTGCAAAAAAAACAATTAAGGTTACCTAATTAACATCCTAATTAATTAATTAGTATTTGTTAAATAAAAAAAAGTAAAAGTTATAAAAATTTGATTGGATAAAAAAAAGTATTTTTGTGATTTTTTTTGGTAAAAAGAAAATTATTCTATTGGTTAATAATTAAAATAACTAATTGAAAAATAAAATAAAATATAAAGAGATAGAAAGAGATGGGCCGGATTATTGAGGGTGCAAATAGCAATTGGCTGGCCCATTTTAGGCTTATCCATTTGACTTTCCTGATTCACTACATATGCGTTGACCTGGCTCTTTGGTGCTCCTTCAATATTTGACCACCAGATGTGGCCACCTGGCCATCTGGCATGCTGAAGAATGAGGGAGTATGATTGTCCTTTGGCATGCGCGTACACTAGATTACCTGAAAATAACCAAGAAAATGCAAATTGCTGGAGGCAGGGATCGAACCCCTGACCACCAGCCTTTGGGTCCTTAAGCGCTGATGTGTCTACCACTAGGTTGCGTTGTTGTTTTTGTTATTACAATATAAGTGAATAATAATATATCAAAACAAAATCAATGGCCAGAAAAGAAAAAAAACGCGCGTGTTTATTTGAATGGACGAGTGGATGGACGACAACTCATCATCCATGTCCTCTAAATCCTGTAACTTTTACCTGCAGATTTTTATCCGCAGCTAAAATCGTAGCTTCGTTCTAAAATCTTCCCCATGCCATATAAATGGAAGGCAGCTCCATGGTTGAGCTCGTCTTGTTCCCCTGGATAAGATGATACCCTTCACGAAAGCCAATTATCCCTGTAATAAAAAGCCCTAAAAAAACTAGAAAACCCTACAATGGTGATCCACGATACAAAGCATAAGAATGAAATTGGTTATTGCAAAAAGCTAGCAAAAGACATGGTGATTCAGAATATGAAATTGTTTTTCATTATAGATGCAAGAATCATGTAAATCGAATTCAAGAATATGGCAGATTCGTGAGGGACTTACAGTGCGTGTGAGGGTCTGAAAATGTGTGGTTTGGATTGGTTTCACTTGTGGAGATGGCCAGGAAGAGATTGAGACAAGTCTCAAGTCTTGAAATTGCCTCTAGACTTGATTTCGATCTCACACTTTTTGGTGTTTTTGCCAATTTTGTTCTGCCTCTAGAACTGATCCTCAACCCTTGAAATTGTCTGCCTCGCCTCCTTATGTATTGTACAATACATTAGGTTAGAATTTGCTGTCCAAATCTTCCTCCATTGATGATTGAATATTTGATTTGATCCTCCTTTCAAAGCTTTCCAAATTTGGCCTATATCCAATCTCCTTGTGCAAAATGACCTTGATACGAGTTTGATGTGGTGCAAGCTTTCCATTGAAACCTATAATCATCAAAAGATCTTTGGTTATCAATATTTTTGATTTTATTTGATTTAATTTGGTTTAAAATGAATTAATTCAAATAAAAATCAAATTAAATAATAAAAATATAATATGAACACATGGACAAGGCTAGAGAACGTGGGAAATAATGCAAACTCAAAACAAGTGAAAAAGAATGGGCCCATTTGGCAAAATTTGAAGTTTTAGGGATAGTTGACTTTCGGCAATTTTGCAAAAAAGTACAACTTCAACAATGCATAACTTCTTCAATTTTGAACTTTTGGAGGTATTCTTGGACTTTTTAGAAAGCTTGAGATGTCCTCTAACCAACCCTTTTTGTATCATTTCATTTTGATATTCCATGCTCAAGTTAGAAGCTTTGACAAAAAAGGTGTTTTTGTTGACTTTTCAAAATGACCTATAATGTCCAAATTCATAACTTCTTGTGAGTGCATTTTTTGATCTTGGGATATGAATATGGATTGTATGGAATTGAATCCTATTCAAAATGAGCTTTGGATGGGTCATTTCTCATAAAGTATGAGAAAGTTATGCTTGGTCAAAGTTGAGTTGACTTTTCCTACAAAACTCTAATTTGGCAACTTTTGAATATTGATGAATTTTGAGTAATCCTTGATGAATCATGATCAAACCTTGATCAAATGATTAAATATCTTTCGAAATGAGAATGTTGACAAAAAATATTGAAGTTTGATTGTATGTAGGTCACAGTTGACTTTTGCCTTAGCACAGTCGATTTTTGGACCTTTGAGCAATTGACTGAGCAAACTTCCTCTACAGGGCTTGAAATTTGACATGGATAATATTGAGAACATATTAGGACATTGGTGAGCACTTGGGGTCACTTGGACTCAAGTATCTTGATGCAACACAAACCCTAATTTGTGGTAGACTGCCTTAGAAAGGAGCTTGTCTGACCAACTCTTGGGCTACTTTGAGCAACTTGGAGATCTTTCTTGCAATGTTTTGAGAAACATGAGAGGGAAAGTTTTGGGGTACAACAGCTGCCCCTGTTCAATCTTCTTAAACCTGAGGATGTAGATTGGCTTTCACGCCTTTCGTAATCCGAAGGTGGAAGATGATTGAACACTAGAGTACCCAGAAATTTGCACTCGCATGAAGTGGTATCTACCTTGTGATATTGGGAATGGGCTTACAGATGCCATTCGGAGATTGCTGACGAGGGGATGGGCTTAACGATGCCATCTGAAGGAGTGTCGATCGCATAAGAGATTCCTTAGCGAGAGCTTGTATACCTGTTGTTTGAGGAAGATTCCGCTGGGGGAAGTCTGATCTTTGTTGAGATTTAGGAACTTGTCTGTAATTCAACTGAGGTGTCGAGATTTAGGAACTTGCCCGTAATTCAAATGAGGTGTCTAGATTTAGGAACTTGCCCGTAATCCAACTGGGGTGTCAAGATTTAGGAACTTGTCCGTAATTCAACTAGGGGAAACATCTTCGTCGAGATTTAACAACTCGCCCGTAATTCAACTGAGAAAACTTCTCTACTGAGATTTAGGAACCTATCTGTAATTCAACGGAGGAACTTTGTCGAGATTTAGGACCTTGTCTGTAATTCAACTGAGAAAAACATCTCTGCTTAGATTTAAGAACTTGTCAGTAATTCAACTTGGGGAAACATCTTCGTCGAGATTTAAGAACTCGCCCGTAATTCAACTGAGAAAACTTCTCTGCTGAGATTTAGGAACTTGTCTGTACTTCAATGGAGGAACTTTGTCGAGATTTAGGACCTTGTCTGTAATTCAACTGAGAAAAACATCTCTGCTGAGATTTAAGAACTTGTCAGTAATTCGACTTGGGGAAACATCTTCGTCGAGATTTAAGAACTCGCCCGTAATTCAACTGAGAAAACTTCTCTGCTGAGATTTAGGAACCTGTCTGTAATTCAACGGAGGAACTTTGTCGAGATTTAGGACCTTGTCTGTAATTCAACTGAGAAAAACATCTCTATTGAGATTTAAGAACTTGTCAGTAATTCGACTGGAGGAAACATCTTCGTCGAGATTTAAGAACTCGCCCGTAATTCAACTGAGAAAACTTCTCTGCTGAGATTTAGGAACCTGTCTGTAATTCAACGGAGGAACTTTGTCGAGATTTAGGACCTTGTCTGTAATTCAACTGAGAAAAACATCTCTGCTGAGATTTAAGAACTTGTCAGTAATTCGACTGGAGGAAACATCTTCGTCGAGATTTAAGAACTCGCCCGTAATTCAACTGAGAAAACTTCTCTGCTGAGATTTATGAACCTGTCTGTAATTCAACGGAGGAACTTTGTCGAGATTTAGGACCTTGTCTGTAATTCAACTGAGAAAAACATCTCTGCTGAGATTTAAGAACTTGTCAGTAATTCAACTGGAGGAAACATCTTCGTCGAGATTTAAGAACTCGCCCGTAATTCAACTGAGAAAACTTCTCTGCTGAGATTTAGGAACCTGTCTGTACTTCAACGGAGGAACACTTTGTCCAGATTTAGGACCTTGTCTGTAATTCAACTGAGAAAAACATCTCTGTTGAGATTTAAGAACTTGTCAGTAATTCGACAGGTAAAAGCCTCATAGCTTTGAATTTTGTGAGAACTTAACCGCATCCTTCCTGAAAGGTAAAGGTTAGTTACATGTAATTCATGATATGTATCAGGAAATGATGTTCTCAAAATAAATGAGATTGTGTTGTATGATGCGTATATGCACGTGTCATGATGTATGAACATGCAATGTTTTTAGCTGGGGAAAATAAATCTCGGATAGCTGCTGGAGAAAAGAGTTGAATTCTTCATTTCCGCCGGGGATAGCGAATGAAGATGATTGCAATAATAAACCTGCAGGAGAGGATAACTCCGTTGGGGGATAAACTGATGAGGAGATTACTCTGTGGGGAAGAGATGCTCTGCTGAGGATTTCATTGATAAATTCCGCTGGGGATGCATTACCGTTGATGGCGATACTGAATCCTGCTGGGGATTGAGTTTTTGTTTGTGCAAGGAATGAACTCTGCCGGGGATGATCTTCAGTTGAGACTTCACTGGGGATAACCTTTTAGGCTCTACTGGGGATGATTCTCTAAACTCCACTGGGGAAGCTTTTTTAGACTGCGCTGGGGAAAACTTTCAAACTCCACTGGGGATATTTTATACTCCGCCGGGGATATTAAGAATTTTTAGTGCCGATGGTAGATAAACTCTACTTGGGGAGAATATTACCGATTCATTCATAGTTGCAAGTCTCAGCTGGGGAAAGCTATCATTACTGTCTTTTCTTACTCTGCGGGGAGTGAAAGTACTTCAACCGTGCTCTTCAGCTGAATTTAACATTGTACCTGATGGACAGAGCAATTGTAAAGCTTGGACAATTCTTATTGCCCCTGTTTCTGATATTACGAGTAATCGTCTTTTGTTTCGCATGCAAATATTCATGAGCAGCAATTAATGTAAAATGCATATATCAGAAAATGAACATTGGACGTTCTTTGCAAAACAAAACAGATAAAGGAAAAACTGTTTGAAATTTATCTGAAAATGAATTGTATTGATTTGAAGTTTGGCCTGTAAATAGACTTTTTTGTACAAGAGGCTGACGTCCTAGTAAGAGAATGCCGCCGAATAAATAAAATTTATATAATGTGTGAAAAACTAAACAAAACAACTATGTGAATAATCCCATGGGTTCTAACTCTGCTATTGCCTTTATTTCTTCGAGCATCTCATCACTTTGCTACTTGGTTGAAGGTAAATCAAATTGATTAGTGCCATCCGAGCTTGATAGTCGATACCGAAGTCTGGTTACAAGGTGATCCAATGAGACATAGTGTTACGCTTTGATCCCTAATTTTTTCCTGGACCGCCCTTTCGGGTTTTTAGTCCACCGGGATACCCTTTTTTGCCCAAGTCGCCTTTTCAGGTTTTCAACTTGCCAAGTGTACAGTTTTTTTCATTTTCATCCCTTATTTTTGCCCGAACCTTTTTGGTTCGCCAGGAAGCCCTTATTTTTGCCTAGGCCAGTCGACCTAGCGGGTCTTTGATTATGCGTAGTATTTTTTCACTATGTCTGCATTGAGGGGGTGAGGAAGGTCGTCACCATCCATGGTAGTTAGAATCATAGCTCCTCCTGAGAAGATGTTCTTAACAACAAATGGCCCTTCGTAAGTAGGGGTCCATTTTCCCCTGGGATCACCTTGAGATAACATAATGCGCTTGATTACCAGATCCCCAACTTGATACTCTTGTCATCTAACTTTCTTGTTAAATGCATTGATCATCCGTTTTTGATACGTCTGACCAAGACAAATAGCAGTAAGTCTCTTTTCGTTGATTAAGTTCAGCTGATCAAGCCCGGTCTGAATCCAGTCATCTTCGCTCAAACCTACATCCTTCATGATCCGAAGAGAGGGTATTTGAACTTCAATGGGTAATACAGCCTCCATGCCATATACCAAGGAATAGGGGGTTGCCCCTGTTGACGTCCGTGCTGAGGTACGGTACCCATGAAGAGCGAACGGTAACATCTCGTGCCAGTCTTTGTATGTCACTGTCATCTTCTGCACAATCTTCTTGATATTCTTATTAGCCGCTTCGACAGCCCCATTCATCTTCAGCCGGTAGGGAGAAGAGTTGTGATGTTGTATCTTGAACTGCCTCCAGAGCTCGGTGATCATCTTATTGTTGAGATTTGTACCATTGTCCGTAATGATCCTCTCTGGTACACCGTATCGACAGATCAGATTATGCCGAATAAACTGTGCCACGAAGTTCTTGGTTACAGTAGCAAATGAAGCTACTTCAACCCACTTCATAAAGTAATCAATAGCTACCAGGATGAAATGATGCCCGTTGGACGCAGTAGGTCTGATCTCGCCGATCATGTCAATGCCCCACATTGCAAAAGGCCACAGAGCTGTCTAGACGTTCAGAGGAACTAGGGGTATGTGCACTTTATCAGCATAGACTTGGCACTTGTGACAGGTCCAAGAATGCTGATAACAGTTGAATTCCTTTGTGGACCAATAATATCCTGCCCGTAGGATTTTCTTTGCCATGGTATGTCCACTGGAATAAGTTCCGAAAGTACCTTCATGTAAATATACCATAATCCTTTCTGCCTCATTCTTATCCCCACATCGCAGTAAGGTCGAATCATGGTTACGCTTGTAAAGGATGTCATTACTGATGAAGAACTTCGCCGCGAACCTCCTCAGAAACTTCTTATCATTAACAGATGCACCCTTGGGGTATTCCTGAGCCTCAAGGTACCTCTTCACCTCATGAAACCAGGGTTTATCTG
This sequence comes from Vicia faba, assembly GCA_948472305.1. Classification (NCBI taxonomy): domain Eukaryota; kingdom Viridiplantae; phylum Streptophyta; class Magnoliopsida; order Fabales; family Fabaceae; genus Vicia; species Vicia faba. The sequence continues at coordinate 1,184,137,594 of OX451737.1, forward strand.
CTACCTCTTCAGTCTCAATGTCACAACAATGTGCAGGTTCGTCCAACCTCTCAATGGTAATCTGGGGAGCCTCATTGTCCCAATTGACTTTGAACATCGTAGCTAGCGCGTCCGCCAACTGATTCTCCTCTCTAGGGAAGTGTTCAAAGTTTATCTCCTCGAAATGGGGAAGCAACGTCAATACATACTCCTTGTAAGGAATAAGATTTAGATGTTTCGTATCCCACTCGCCTTTGATCTGACTGATCACGAGAGCAGAATCTCCGAATACACTTAAGAACTTAATCCTTAGGTCAATTGCTGCTCGAAGACCCATAATGCACGCTTCATACTCCGCCATATTGTTGGTGCAGTTGAAACATAGTCGGGCGGTAAACGGAGTATGAGAGCCTTTAGGAGATATGATCACGGCACCAATGCCATTGCCCAAAGCGTTCGAAGCTCCATCAAAGTACATAGACCATCGGGATCCCTCCTCGGGTCCTTCATCCGGTCCAGGTTCTTCACAGTCGGTCACTATCATGATATTCTCATTCAGAAATTCAAAGTTCATAGACTGGTAATCGTCCACTGCCTGATGTGCCAAATGATCTGCCAACACACTTCCCTTGATTGCTTTCTGAGTCGTGTATTGGATGTCATACTCAGTCAAGATCATCTGCCATCTTGCTATTCTTTCGAACAAGGCAGGCTTCTCGAAGATATACTTGATTGGATCCATTTTTGATATCAATAGAGTAGTGTGAGTCAGCATATACTGTCTCAGCCGGCGAGCAGCCCATGCCAAAGCGCATCAAGTTTTCTCAAGCAGTGAGTATCAGGTCTCACAGTCGGTAAAATTTTGCTAAGGTAATAAATAGCATGCTCTTTTCGGCCAGACTCGTCATGCTGCCCCATCACACACCCCATTGAATTGTCGAGTACCATCAAGTATAAGATCAAAGGTCTCCCTTCAACTGGAGGCATCAGAATGGGTGGCTCTTGGAGATATTCTTTGATCCTTTCAAAAGCGGTCTGAAATTCATCATTCCATTCTACCACTTGATCTTTCTTCAGTAGTTTGAAGATTGGCTCACAAGTAGCAGTCAGGTGTGAAATGAATCGGGCAATGTAGTTCAGACGTCCCAGAAAGCCTCTGACTTCTTTTTCTGTTCGGGGAGCTGGAATTTCCTGTATAGCCTTCACCTTCGCAGGATCCACTTGAATACCTTTATCGCTTACGACGAAACCCAACAGCTTACCAGATCTCACCCCGAAGGTGCACTTGTTCGGGTTTAACCTCAGCTTGTACAGCTTCAACCTGTCAAAAAACTTTTGAAGGTGGTCAAGATGTTCCTCTTCTGTCTGTGACCTTGCAATCATGTCATCAATGTATACCTCAATCTCATGATGGATCATGTCATGGAACAAAGCGACCATGGCACACTGATACATTGCCCCAACATTCTTCAATCCGAAAGGCATGACTTTGTAGCAAAAGGTACCCCATTGAGTGACAAAGGTTGTCTTCTCCATGTCTTCGGGAGCCATCTTAATATGATTATAACTGGAGAAACCATCCATAAAAGAGAAGACCTTATGTTGTGCGGTGTTTTCAACCAGAACGTTGATATGAGGCAGAGGGAAATCATCCTTGGGGCTCGCCCTGTTCAGATCCCTATAGTCAACACACATTCGAACCTTACCATCCTTCTTCGGCACCGGAACCACGTTGGCCACCCACTGTGGGTAAGAAGTAACTGCTAGAAAACCAGCGTCAAACTGCTTCATTACTTCAGCCTTGATTTTCTCAGACATCTCCGGGCGCATTCGGCGAACCTTCTGTTTCACTGGAGGACAGTCTTCCTTGGTAGGCAGGCGGTGAACCACAATATCAGTATCCAACCCAGACATATCTTCATAAGACCAAGCAAAGATCTCAACGTAGTCACACATCATCTAAATCAACTGTTTCTTAACACTAGGCTCCAGATTTGCACCAATTTTGACCTCTTTCTTATCTTCTTCCGTACCCAGATTTACTGACTCCACCGGCTCTTCATGCGGCTGTATGGCCCTCTCTTCCTGAAGTAGCAGCCTAGAAAGTTCACCAGGAACTACACAATCATCTTCACCTTCGTCTTCGGCTAAGTTGATCGTACTTTCGAAGTCATAACTGGCAGTAGCAAAGTCGTTATCAGTAGGATCCAGAGTGGATGTAGACCTGTATATGTGAGTGTGTGTAAAATAGCTATTTTGCAAGATAAAAAAGAGAAAAATAAGGAGCATAAAATCTGAAATGCAAGAAACGTCCAATGCTTTTATTAATGATATATGGAGATGACAAATATCAAGCCCTCACAAACAAAGCCACAGTGCCTCGGGTAAGACACCAGGCCATAAAGTTTTAAAAATTGTTACAAATTCAAAACAAAAAGTCTCATTACTGGGTAATAAAAGAAATTGGGACGAAGTCTTTTGCCTTCCAGTTGCTTAATCTGCCGCCGGCCGTTGGGTAAATCCAGCTGTCAAACTCAGACTCTTCAACATCGTCTTCAATGACATTCACTCCTGAATTGCTGATAAACAGGGGAGGTCCTCAGATCCGCGCACGCCGAACAGCCCTTTGAGCTTCTGCAGTGAAACCCAAACCAAACTTGTTAGTCTTATGTGCAAAGTAAGGGAGTTGACCCCAATTTGCACACCCACCTTTCTCAACAACAGCCCGAGCATCCTTGAGGGAAGCCATCTTCATTGGAGGATCTTCAGTAACAGTTTCAGTCGACGCCAGCGTTTGGGGGACTTCTTCAAAATGTTGACACGGGGTTTCAATGAACTCCCCGTCCATTTCCACATACCGAAAGGAGTTAAGGTGGATCACCATGTACTCCTCTTCCCCTCGTACTGTAACAATTTTCCCTTTCACTAGGTATTTCAGCATCTGGTGGAGCATAGACGTTACTGCCCCGGCTTTGTGGATCCACGGGCGACCCAGCAAACAAGAATAAGATGGCTGAATGTCCATCACATAGAATGTAGATGCGAAAACCTGAGAACCAAACTTAACCGGAATATCTACTTCTCCGTGTACCATCCTCTTGGACCCGTCAAAGGCCCTAACCATAATGTTGCTTGGCTTCAGCACCAACCCTTCACAGTCTAACTGGTCCAGCGCTTTCTTGGGTAACACATTCAGCGAAGACCCAGTATCCACTAACACGTGAGCTAGAGTAGTGCCCCTACACTCAATAGAGACATGCAGAGCGTCATTATGATTCTTCCCCTTGGCAGTCAAGTCGGCGTCGGAGAAACCCAACCCGTTATCAGCAGTTAAACTCGCCACACAGTCTTTGAACTAGTCAGTAGATGTTTCCTGGGGTACGTGTGCAGTTTTTAGGAAAGCAATCAGAGCTTTAGCATGGGCTTTTGAGCACAACAAAAGAGACAACATAGAGATTTTTGACGGGGTTTTCCCCAGCTGCTCGACTATGTTGTAGTCACTCTTTTTGATGATCTTCAAAATTTCCTCCATCTCTTGTCTAGAGGCTTCAACAGTAATCTTCTTCGGCGCCTCCGTCCGGGCAGGCTCACCGGTGGTCCCTTTGCCCAGAGTATCAGATGACTTGGAAACAGGGGTAAGAATTGGAACATGAACAGGGATAGTAGCAAATGTACTGGTAGGTGTAATAACAACAGGCTTCCGAACAGTTGGTGGAGAGATCTCAGGGGAGAAAAGCCTTCCGCTGCGGGTGACTTTACTAGATCCAACAATATTGCTGACGTCAGTATCAGCCTCTTCAGCATTCAAGTCTTGTTTAACCCCGTGATAATATACGTTAGCCTCGTAGTGCCAAGGGACAACCTTATCTGACGTATATGGGATAGGCCCAGGAATGGTAATGATCAACAGTGCAATTCTCGGAACAAATGTAATTCTAACAGGCTTTCTCGAGGAAGCCTTGGAAGAATTATCGAAAATGGTGATTATAGAAATGTCTTCAAAAGGAACCAATGGAACAAAAGTCTTCTCAAACAAAATTTATTTATTATCCATCAGGCGTTGGACACCTAACTTCAAAATATGGCAACCAGTAGGTAGGACGAAACACAGACGACAACCTTTTCCGCAACCCGGAAATAAACCGGCTAACAGAAGGTTCTTCTTCATAGTCATCAATGGAGTAGCAATGTATTTCATAGAAACCACAAACGAGTCTTCATCTACAACATTCACTCCATGCTTGGGCATAGGAGCAGTCATAACATTAGGCTTTTCAGGCGCTTCAAATTTAATCTCCTTAGCATCAATCAGGTCCTGCACCTTATTCTTCAAAACCCAGCAGTCATTCGTATCATGCCCCAGGCTATCAGAGTGAAAAGCACAGCGGGCGTTAGGATTATACATGGGTGATGTTGTATTGGGATTCTTCGGGGCCTCCTTCAGAATCACCAAGTTGGTCTTTAATAACTACGGCAGAATTTGAGACAAAGTCATATGGAGCTGAGTGAATTGTCTTCGCGGCCTCTCGGCTCTTGGCTAATTGTTGCGCTGGGGGAAACAACAAGTCTTGATATAACAACTGCATTGACTGCTTGGTGGCGCTCAGGTCTATTATGGCTCTTTGAACTGTAAACATCGCTGGATTCCTTCTTAAAAGGCTTCTTTTCGGCACTTGATGAAGCACCCTTCTGTATTTTACCGCTCTTGATACCGGCTTCAACTCTTTCCCCAGTCATAATCAGCTCAGTAAACCCTGACGATGAACTTCCAATCAGATGGTTGAAATACGGACCAGACAAAGTCCCCAGAAACATATCCACTAGCTCCCTATCATCCAACGAGGGTTGTACTCTTCCAGCAAGGTCCCTCCATTTCTGAGCGTAGTCTTTGAAACCTTCGCTCTCACCCATAGACATACCCTGAAGTTGGGTACGCGTGGGAGCGAGGTCGGAATTGTATTGGTACTGCTTATAAAAAGCAGCAGCAAGGTCTTCCCAATTACGGATACTAGCTCCTTCCAGCTGGTAGAACCACTCAAGTTGAGTCCCTGAAAGACTGTCTTGAAAGAAATGGATCCAGAGGTTCTTATCAGCGGTGTATGGTTGAATCTTTCTAACATACGAGCGGAGATGCAACTTTGGGCAAGAAACCCCGTCGTATTTAGCAAAGACTGGTGCTTTAAACTTGTGGGGAATCACCACCCCAGTTGACAAACCCAAATGTCCAAAATCCATACCAGGGAATTTTTGGACCTCCATTGCACTCAACCGGTCTTCGAGTTGCTTATACCTATCCTCAGCCGGAGGATACTGGTCTTCGTCAAAGTCGGTCTCGTTGTCAGAAACCACAGGGCTAGGAGCCCTCCTTTCTTCTTGGTTTTCTCCCCCTCCAGATGAGTGAGTCAAACCAACCTCTTATCGCAAATTGTTTCCGAATCGGCGACCCATATTCAGTAGGACCGTCTTCTTCTTCTTCTTCTTCTTCTTCTTCTTATCCTTTAAGATAAGAGTCTTCAGATCTTGCTGACCCTTGGCCAAACTCATGAACATTTCCTGGAACTGGGCGTTTTGAGCTTGCAGAGCCTTGATGGCTTGATCAGTTGATGTTTCAGAAGACATGATATGCTGAAATAAACAGCGAAGAAGATGAGAAACATGTAAGGGTACCTGTAATGAGATGCATGGGAATGATATGTGTATGATATGATTTCAAAGACTGTAGGGACTCAAATTCGTAAACCAAAATGAAACACACTTTTATTAGATAAATCTTGAATTCAATGTTCAACAAATGCCTTTAAGGCGTTACAAAAAGAAATACTGAAAAGTAAATCAAAATTAGAAATAACGAAAGACATCAGCGCTCCCATGGTCGCTTTCCGTTGGTGCTGACATAGTCATTGAGGATCTTCTCATTCTCCAATTGCCTTGTCAACTTTAGGATCTTCCGCTCTTGCTCGTGATACTTTTCTCTGTAAGTATCCCGCTCTTCCCTTAGTTGGATCCAAGACCTCTTTAATGCCCTAATGTCAGTAGGCATGTATGGGTGGAGGATGGTAGGAGGAACCCCTTCTTCATCAACACTCTCAACAATTACAGGTAAGACAGCTTCGTAGGGCATCCCTAGCTTTTGAGCACGTGTTTGAACCCACCGGAGATATGGTTCCATTGGAAGAGAAGTCTTCACACCTAGCTCATGCGGATCAGACCTGTGCACCTTGTTCCAAGCTCGTATGAACCTGCGGCGATGTTCCTCACTATCCCCTTGGAAGTCAAAGACAATGCTTGGCATCAGCAACTCATGAGATCCTTCCCTCCTAGCTCGCCCAAACTGTCGTAAGGCCAGACAAGGATTATAGGTGATCCCTCCATTGATTCCTAGCAGTGGAACATTGGGGTATTCCCCACAACGATCAATAATAACTACGTCTTCCATGCCTTTAGTAGTCCAAATGATGTCTGTGTGAGCAAGGGATATAATCCTGTAGGCCCAACCCATGCCTTCCTTGTTCTTCCAAATTGATTTGGGGAGGTGAAAAATAAACCACCTCGCCAGCAATGGTGCACAGCACATAAGGGTTCTCCATTTCCGAGCAGTACGGGCATATAGGGTATGCAGAATATCACCCAAGAGAGTGGGCACTGGATTACGGGACATGAAAATCTTCATCGCATTCACGTCAACAAAGGAATATGAGTTTGGAAACAGAACCAGACCATAAATTAGAAGAGCCAGGATGTCTTCAAAAGCCTGAAAGTCTAAACTGTCCCAGAACTGATTAGCCCGATCAACCAAGAACTTAGTCAAGAAGCCTTTTGTCCCACTCCGAGTTTCCCAATTAGACATTACCTCAGCCTTTGTCAGATGGAGGGCTGAAGCAATCTCTTCCGGCCTAAGGGATACCTCCCAACCTGTAAATGGGGTCTGCTCTAGAATGGAGATGCCAAGTAGATCAGAGAACTCTTCCAAAGTAGGGACCAACTGGTAGTCCGGAAAACTGAAGCAGTGATACAATGGATCAAAGAACTGGAATAAGACACTCATCATCTGTTTATCCATCTTGGAGGTGACTAGACTGAGGAGGTGACCATGTCTTCTGATAAAGGAGGAAGTGTCAGGAACCTTGGAAACCAAATCCTTAAGCTGAGTAGGAATTTGTACAAAGTTGATCCAAATAGTGTTTCTACGCATAGATGCCATGATCTGCAAAACAGAACGAAGATGAATCCCATTGATCTTTGAAATGGTTAGTCCAATGCAATATGCATGCAATGTCATGATGCATGATGTCATGATAGAAACACACCACAAGTATTCACAGATAAAAAACATGGTAATGGAAAATAAGTCACACAGATAGCCCTTAGATTTCAGGCTGGCAAGGAGTTTAGGTACTACCCTCTTTCAGTTCAGCTGGTTCAACCTGTCCTAGAAATAGTAACCGGGTTCTAGAGGATCTCAATATCACTGACCACCCTCGATCGGTCATAATTCCAGTTTAGCAACCTTTTCTTGCAGCTGGAACCATCGCGAGAGTTTCGTCTCAATGAGTGTAGCATACTGCTACTGTTCTATGGCCAAGTTGGTCAATTATAGGTTCTAAGGTCCGTTGGTGCTTAATGACCCCTTAGAAGACCCATATTCTCCTTGTTCCACCATAAAGGATATCGGTACAAACTAAAGTGCCACACTAATGTAGCTACTGCTTCAACTGTATCGGTCTACGCCGTACAGTTCCCTCACAATCTATTGCTACTTACCTAAAGGGTATCCCCAGATCCGGGTTAGGATCTATAGTAACTCCGATTCAAACCCACAAAGATAAAGCATACAAATCAAGCAATTGAAAACAATATGAACTAATCATAAGGTACACCCCACTTATTTATATTCCCCAGTAGAGTCTCCAGTTCTGTGATACGGTGGGAAGAACTGACTGTTTTTGGAATGCTGGTTTGCGTTTTTGCGTTTTTTGTTCACAAAATGTCGCGGTAAGCAAGAGTCGCCACCGACTTTTATTTTATCCAACAAGGAAAGGAAAAAAGCACAGAAAATTCCCTTTTTGAGATGTTTCTGAGTACGGGGGGTAGATTATAGAAAGGGAAGGTATTAGCACCCTTTCTATCCATAGTTATCTACGGGCTCTTAGATACTTGCTCATTGTTTTCAAAATTGTTTTCTTTGTGTTTGTGGGCTTTGAAAAGTTTTTGTTTTAACTTCGATTTAACTCTTGCTTCTATCCTCAAGAGTGTAATGAAGTGTTTTGAAAACTTTGTTCAAAAAGAAGTGTAAGTGTGAAAGAGTTTGTTTTTGTTTTTGAATGAGCAAGTATCTAAGAGCTAATCTACCTACTCGAAAAAGGAATCATTCTATGCTAATTTCCTTTAGACAATGTTATCCCACTATTAGTGAGTAGGTAGCATCGTCGTTGGAGTTTGAGGGTCAATTCGAATAGGGACATACGGTCACTAAAGCAATGTTAGTACGCTTTAGCGGTAACCCTAATGTCTTAGATCATTTGTTTGAGGCAACAATATCTGAGGCAACCATTTCGAGGCAACTATGATCTTTTAGACAAGAGGACGACCTCTAAAACGACCTATACTCAATGACCGTGTACGAAGGCAACCAAGTGGGGTGTACCCTAGGAGTGCGCATGTGCGAGTGTGTTGTTTTCAGCTATTTTTATCTTTGCACATGTTTAGGGTGATCTAATTGATTTTAAGATTAAACATTCATTCTTGTCATGTAAACCCTATTATCAAACATCTAACAGTTGTATAATTTACAGAAATTAAAATACAGAAATTTAACTAACTATTACAAGGCGTCGGGTATTTACATCGCCAAAAGCAACCCTTTGAAAATAAAATGCGGATAAATAAATAAATGTCCTATTAAAACTATTACAAGCCGGTAGCAGATACAACAATAATTGAATAAATAAAGAATAAAGCGTGCGAGGTGAAATTGAATCGAATGCGAGTTAGGGTTTTGACCCTTTTAAAAGAAAATGTTTTTTGTTGTTTTTATTTTTAAGAAAAGGAACTAAAACCTAAAATTAAAAGCTAAATTAATTATTAAATAAATTAATTAATGAAAAAATGATTAATGACATGTTTTTGGAGTTTTGATTATCTTGAGAAAGAAAATAAAATAATTAAATTATGTTAAAACCTAATGATTTCTAATTAATTTTAAATATTTGCAAAAAAAAACAATTAAGGTTACCTAATTAACATCCTAATTAATTAATTAGTATTTATTAAATAAAAAAAGAAGTAAAAGTTCTAAAAATTTGATTGGATAAAAAATGTATTTTTGTGATTTTTTTTGGTAAAAAGAAAATTATTCTATTGGTTAATAATTAAAATAACTAATTGAAAAATAAAATAAAATATAAAGAGATAGAAAGAGATGGGCTTGATTATTGAGGGTGCAAATAGAAATTGGCTGGCCCATTTGAGGCTGATCCATTTGACTTTCCTGATTCACTGCATATGCGTTGACCTGGCTCTTTGGTGCTCCTTCAATATTTGACCACCAGATCTGGCCACCTGGCCATCTGGCACGCTGAAGAATGAGGGAGTATGATGGTCCTTTGGCATGCGCGTACACTAGATTACCTGAAAATAACCAAGAAAATGCAAATTGCTGGAGGCAGGGATCGAACCCCTGACCTCCAGCCTTTGGGTCCTTAAGCGCTGATGTGTCTACCACTGGGCTGCGTTGTTGTTTTTGTTATTACAATATAAGTGAATAATAATATATCAAAACAAAATCAATGGCCAGAAAAGAAAAAAAATGCGCGTGTTTATTTGAATGGATGACAACTCATCATCCCTGTCCTCTAAATCCTGCAACTTTTACCTGCGGATTTTTATCCGCAGCTAAAATCGTAGCTTCCTTCTAAAATATCCCCCAGGCCATATAAATGGAAGGTAGCGCCATGGTTAAGTCGTCTTATTCCCCTGAACAAGATGATAGCCTTCACAAAAGCCAATTATCTATAATAAAAAGCCCTAAAAAAACTAGAAAACCCTACAATGGTGATCCACGATACAAAGCATAAGAATGAAATTCGTTATTGCAAAAAGCTAGAAAAAGACATGGTGATTCAAAATATGCAATTGTTTTTCATTTTATATGGAAGAATCGTGTAAATCGAATTCAAGAATATGGCGGATTCGTGAGGGACTTACAGTCTGTGTGAGGGTCTGAAAATGCGTGGTTTGGATTGGTTTCGCTTGTGGAGATGGCCAGGAAAAGATTGAGACAAGTCTGAAGTCTTGAAATTGCCTCTAGACTTGATTTCAATCTCACAATTTTTGGTGTTTTTTCCAATTTTGTTCTGCCTCTAGAACTGATCCCCAACCCTTGAAATTGTCTGCCTCGCCTCCTTATGTATTGTACAATACATTAGGTTAGAATTTGCTGTCTAAATCTTCCTCCATTGATGATTGAATATTTGATTTGATCCTCCTTTCAAAGCTTTCCAAATTTGGCCTAAATCCAATCTCCTTGTGCACAATGACCTTGATACGAGTTTGATGTGGTGCAAGTTGTCCATTGAAACCTATAATCATCAAAAGATCTTTGGTTATCAATATTTTTGATTTTATTTGATTTAATTTGGTTTAAAATGAATTAATTCAAATAAAAATCAAATTAAATAATAAAAATATAATATGTACACATGGCCAAGGCTAGAGCACGTGGGCAATAATGCAAACTCAAAACAAGTGAAAAAGAATGGGCCCATTTGGCAAAATTTGAAGTTTTGGGGATAGTTGACTTTGCAAAAAAGTCCAACTTCAACAATGCATAACTTCTTCAATTTTGAAATTTTGAAGGTTTTCTTGGACTTTTTAGAAAGCTTGAGATGTCCTATTACCAACCCTTTTGGTCTCATCTCATTTTGATATTCCATTCTCAAGTTAGAAGCTTTGACAAAAAAGGTGTTTTTGTTGACTTTTCAAAATGACCTATAATGTCCAAATTCATAACTTCTTGTGAGTGCATTTTTTGATCTTGGGATATGAAGATGGATTATATGTAATTTCATCCTATTCAAAATGAGATTTGGATGGGTCATTTCTCATAAAGTATGAGAAAGTTATGCTTGGTCAAAGTTGAGTTGACTTTTCCTACAAAACCCTAATTTAGCAACTTTTGAATATTGATGAATTTTGAGCAATCCTTGATGAATCATGATAAACCCTTGATAAAATGATGAAATATCCTTCAAACTGAGAATGTTGACAAAAAATCTTGAAGTTTGACTGTATGTAGGTCACAGTTGACTTTTGCCCTAGCACAGTCGATTTTTGGACCTTTGAGCAATTGACTGAAGAAACTTCCTCTGCAGGGCTTGAAATTTGACATGGATGATCTTGATAACATATTAGGACATTTGTGATCAATTGGGGTCACTTGGACTCAAGGATCTTGATGCAACACAAAACCCTAATTTGGGGTAGACTGCCTTAGGAAGGAGCTTGTCTGACCAACTCTTGGGCTACTTTGAGCAACTTGGAGATCTTTCTTGCAATGTTTTGAGAAACATGAGAGGGCAAATTTTTTGGTACAACACTTCTCCTTTGGTAAAAGTTGGTGTATCCTTTGACCATTCTACCATCCTCTTTGATTCAGGTCTTTTGATCCACCAGTGATTTATTTTCCTGGTGGGGGTTGCTCCCTTGTTTCTTTATTATTGTTACATCCCCAATGATGTTTTGCGTCTCTTTGGTCCTGTTCATATGAATTCATGATCATAAGCATTTGCATGGAATCTTAGGACCAAAAATAGGTTTTGTTTTATATTTAAGTATCTTCGATCGCGTCGACATAAAGATTTTTAACCTTCGTATCTCCGGATATAAGAAACTTAAATAAGGACAACTGTTGTACCCCAATTTTTGCCCCTAAGATCCCTTCATCATACCATGTTGATTCATTCACAACAAGATCACACTAGGATTCTTGGTTCCCCTCCCTACATTTGGTTTTTCCCTTTTGAGGGATTACCAAGCACCTTAACTTATGTTCCTTTTATAATCATGAATATTGATTTGATTTCTTCATTTAAATAATAAAATGCAATGTTGGTTTGTCTTGCTTGTTATCCATGTAGGTAAAGGCAATGAGATTTAACAAGTTACCCCATGGGTTCATGAGTTTATTTCCTTGCCCTAGTCAATAAATCTTGAGAAATTCAAACCTCACCATTGGATTGGTTTTGGAATAATTGGCATGGCAAGGTTTCTTTGGTTCATCACATTTCAAGGTTATTAGATTTGACTCAAAAGTACAAGGGGTTTGATTGGAGAAGTTGTCATGTTTGGACAAGGCCTTGTTCCTATTGGTCACAAGAGCATATTTCGCTCAAATTTCAAGATATGGAAGTGGTTTTGGTTGCTATGAGTCCTCATTGTCATCCTCAACAACTTCTATTCACAAAGCAAGAATTTTGGTTCAAGAAGTTTGTTCAAGCTTGTAAAAGTTCCTCAAAGCATTTTCTTGATCTAGGAGCTAGGGTTTTGAACTTCAAAGGAGTATATATTTCTCACCTTTTGGTATTTTTGAGTGATTCCAAAGACATCATTCTCTTCAAAGGGTTATTAACAAATCACTTCAAAGGTTCCAAGGAGTTTTCATTAGGAAGAGACTTGATGAGGAAGAAAGATTACAAGTCCTCCAAATGAATCCTAAATTTTCCATATGTGACTTCAAATGGTCATAACTTGGTCAATTTTTATCACCTTGAGTCCATTCTTTTTCCATAATAATCTTGAATATGTGAACTTTATGGCTTATTTTATGTGCAAAGTGGGAAAATGGATGTAAGTTTCCTTAAAGATGCAAAAGATTATAGGTCATTTCATGATTTTTTTCCAACTTCAACAAGTCATAACTTGCTCAAATTTTGGAGATTTTGAACGATTCAAGTTTCAAAATTTCATTCAATAGATCTAATCCATGCCATATTTTTTGGTCAAGAGCAAATTCCAAGTGGAAGACCATGTTTAGATGCAAGACATTATAGGTCATTTTTGAAGAAGAATTGGGAATATTTCTAAGTATGGAAAGTCAACCCTTTTTCTCCAACTTTGACTCAATTCAACTTTCAACTCAAGCATCCATTTAATTCCATTCTTTTTCCATTGCAAAGCTTGTAACCTCGTCTTTCTAAAGCATCAAGAATCATGCCTTAAGACCCCTTGAGCTGAGAATGCCATTGTTTCAAAAATGGTAACTTGGAATTGAAGTTTCCTTGCAAGTCAGAATTTGAATTTCATGTTACAACCTATAAACCTCAAATTAACACGCGTTTTAGGTCTAAACATGATTAGCCAACTTTCCCAAGTGGATTAGTGCATCAAAACGCAAGAATTGGATGAGTTTTGGTGAAGTTTGGATCACACTTCACTCGTGCATCAGGTTTGCACGAATTCCCTCCAAAACGCATCATTTACTCTTCTTTTTTATCCCATTCGCTTCTCCTATAAATACATGAACTATCCCATTCATTTTCCCAAGCTTGGATAGCCAGAATCACCCTGCCAAACTTGTTTCACAACTCAGAATTCAGTAACTTCAAAATCCATTATCGAGCCTTTTTCAATCCAATTTTTCCATCAATTCACCTTCCTTGATCTTTACTGAAGCTAACCACATAATTACATTCAAGAATCGTGCCCTATACTGCTCCATAGAAGTCCAGTTTCAGAGCTCTGCAACTCAACTTCAATAGGTAGATTCCTTCATCAATTCTTCAAAACTCTGATATCATTGTGTTGCTCTCATTACCTTGGTTCTAGTCGCAACACTTACCTTTTACTGGAAACACGTTTTGACCATGAAATTTCAAATCCCTTTTCAAAACTTTCCTTCCAAATTGCTTGAGCTACAGTTTATATAAATTTGGCGTGAGGGTGTGGTTGTCTTCGTCTTGAAGAGACGAAGCGAATGACATATGTCCGAGCTTCTGATTTTACAGTTTGAGAGACCTGCAATTTGTGATGGCTGGAGGTTGAAGATGACCAGCGTGTCATCTTCCAACCAATGAAGGCGCGCCATCTGATTTTTTCAAATTCTGATTTTATTAATGATTCTGTACAATATTCACTAATGACCATGATATGCACAGCGCGCCAGATCCACTGGATTTGATTACTAACGCGTTTTGACTCTCATCCAATGGTCCACATATTTTACTTTTATTTTCTTTTTCTGATTTTTATATTTTAATTGTTTTAAATTCAAAAAATCATAGAAAATTCATTTTTAGTCCAAAAAATCTGAAAAATTATGAAAAATATTTTTGATTATTCTCTTTCTGATTATTATTTTTTCACAATTTAATTTTGTGTTTTGGTATTATTTATAAATTTTACACTTATTTGATTTGTTTTAAATGTTTAAAAATACTTTTATACATTTTTAAATTCTGAAAAAATTATGGAATGATCCAATGATATTGTGACAAATATTGGTGACCCTATTTTATTTTGTTTTTGACTTTACTATTTTTTTACCAATTTTTGTTTATTTTACCCATTTATTTTAATTTTAAAAAATAGTTTCTGACTTTAAAAAATTACCAAAAAATTTGTAAAATTATTTGAGCATTTTTCTGATTTTTCTATGGTATTACTTTTCATTTCTTGATTAATTTGAACATAGTTGATATTTTTCTCATTATTTTCTATTTTTTAAACATTTTTTAAATCCTTTTATGTATATTAAATGTGATATTATTTTATGACTATTTTCTGGCTGATCTTGGGTTAGATTTTGGATCATAAACTTTATTAACATCATTGGATCCATGGTGTTGAGTTTAACTCCACAAAAATGGATGAATGATTTTAATAATAGTTTGATTAAAATTTAATTCAAATGTGGTTTGTATATTTTTTCCCTATCCCTCTTCACCTCATCCCTTTCTTATTGCACTAAATGTTATTGGAGCATGATCTCTATATCATGTCTCAAAACAAATGGTGCATAGTTTGCTATTGATCGGCCTCAAAATAGGTGCGACTTCTATATAAGTCCACTTATGATTGCTTAACATAACGCTAAATTTTATCCCGATTCGAATAAATGATCATTTGTAGCCCAAACTTATGATTGCAAGCCCAAGTATGTTAATTTGATCTCTTTGATCCAATAACCTTGAGATTCATTGTGTGGAGGCTTTGGTTCTACCAATCCTCTAATGGATCTACAACACCTTTGGTCAACGCGGATCACTTAAACATCGTTGTTGTACCCCAAAAATTTCCCTCTCATTTCTCAAAGGATTATCTTGGACTCTCAGGTTTTCTTCTATCAAGTTCCAAGTCTTGAATTACAATTTTTCAAGAAAATTATCCACAAGGGCAAAATGGTCAAAAGCACACTGAAAAGTTAAACTTTGACTTTTAAATAAAAAATCAAGTTTCAACAATTATATTTCATCAAGACATGAAATTGGTTCATCAAAAAATCAGAAGTCCGAAATTACTTTTAAAAAATCAAATTTCTAAACATTTAGAAAATTTTCTAAGTGTTAAGAGAATATGATACTTAAGAACTTCTGAGCCAGCCTCCATGCAAGTGCAGTCAGAAGTTGTAAACATGGTTCAGAACATAGTTCTTCAATCAGAACATGACTCTTCAGCATATGCTTCGATCAGAGCATCACCCTTTGAGTTTCATTCTGGTCTTCTTCGATCAGAACATCACAAAACCCCAAAACCTTGTTTGAACAGCCTACTGCACTACTATAACACAGTCCTACAACCAGCTGCCACAACACTCCAAATTGCTGCTGATCTAGTCCACGGCTGCATTTTTCCTAAACTCTATATTTGCACTAAATTATCATACGAAAATTGTGATTAAAAAGCAATGAAACAGTATACCAAAAAGGTTTGAATCCCATTTATTTCCCCCCCAAAACCACAACAAATCCATCTATAAATAATTTGTTTCATCACACATTCAAGAGGCTGGATTTTGGGGAGAGAAAATTCTCAAAAGAGAGAAAAGAAAACTGTGAAACCTTCATAAAAATCCAGAATTCCCAAACAGAAAACCAAAACTTTTGTTCTTCCCTTTGAGTCAAAGAACTTGGCATATTCTCTTCCGCTGCTCTTTGATAACACACAAATATGTGATATTTCTGGCTTGATATACACTGAATATTTCTCATACTTTAGTTTAAATTAAATTATTTTATAAGTATTATGCAGGTATTTTTCTATTTTTGCAGATATGCATTGAGCCGGACACTTTTGAAGAAACGAAGGAAAAAGGGTGCAAAAAGTAGTAAAAAGGCCTAAGGAGAAGACAACAGTCCAAAAGCCCATTACACATGTGAGCACGTGACCCACATCCAAGCAAGCCCTGACGACCGTCAAGGGGGACGTGACGAATGTCACGCTCCATGAAGACCAAGTGACGATAGTCACTTGCGTGTGACGAACGTCACAGCTGTCACCCCACTTTCTCTCATCCAACGGACAACAACTCATTCAAAGATGAATCCAACTAGCTCCTCAATTCACTCACCCACTCAGTCAAAAGCAACGAACGTGACTATTATTTCTCCTATTATTTCTGAAGGAAGAAAGAGGAACGGTTGCTACATTTTCAAGACCAACAAACCAAGCAAGCATTATAAATAGAACCTCAGACCACAGTAGAAAGGGTTCTGCTTTTTGACGAGAAAAGTTCAGATATTATTTTCAGCATTATTATTTTCAGCATTATTTTCTTTTCCAGTTTTGTTCTAGCCAACATTATTCTTTCCAGTTTTATTTTCTTTTGTACGATTAAATACATCCTTGGATCGAAGCAAAGCCTACGACTTGTGGAGGACTGCTTCTATCTTCAGAGTAATTGCCAGGTTTATGTTTACAATTTCTTATTGCTTATTAATTAATATAATTATGTTTATTTGTATTTGTTCTTTAAATTATTTTGCAATTTCGTTTAATATTATGTCAGGCTAGAAATCTTATACCGATATGTAAGGTCAATCGACCGAGGGAACGAGTAGCTTAGTCGAGATTATTTTTACTACGAAACTTTCTTTTCTGGCCTAAGTTACTATTTTTCAAATCATTAAATTGTTTTGTTACGGAAGTAAAAAACAAATAGAGGTTAGGGTCAACAAAGCGGAAGTTTTAGATCTTTTAACTGGACAGTAGTAATTAGGCATTAGCTTAAAATACAGCGGAAGCACTTTAAAGTTAATTAAGATTTTGTTTAGTTTCCAAAAAGTGTTTTTAACTCCTGCGGGATGGCGGAAGCGTACGTTAGGACTTAACTGCATAGCCTAGATCAACAAAACGACAGTGTGAGACGAGGGTTTTTAAACTAGATAGGTTTTACTGAAAACTGTTTTAAAAATATAAAAACGCCCGACAGGTCGCTAGTTCCCGAGGTAAGACCGTTGCATACTGGTAATTTAGCTCATTGATTATTAAAATACAACTTAATTTAGTGATTAGTTTCCCTACAACCCAAATCAAATATTCATTAGCTTTAGATTTACATAGTAACAATAGAAAATGGTAGATTGATTCATCAGTCTCTGTGGTTCGATATCTTTTAAAACTACTCGACAAGACTGTGCACTTGCAGTCCGAATCATTGGATACATAAGTACAAATCCCACGATCAAGTTTTTGGCGCCGTTGCCGGGGACTGATTTAAGTCGATATCGCTACTCTTTTGTTACGCAGTAGAGACTAGAGCAAAAACTTCTCTCTTTCTTTTCTATTTATTTTCTTTTCTTCTCTAATTTTGTATGCCAAACACTCGTTCGCAAGACGAGCCGTTATACATACAAATCAACGATATCGAGCGTTATCTCAGACTTAGACGCCGCATTCAAGAGTACCATCTCTTGCATAACACTCAACCTCGTCAATCACTCGAACCTTCTATTTCTCGACCAACCGAAGAAATGGCTGCAAATCCTGCTCCGCGCCCACTCAAATCCTATGCCATACCCTCACAAGATGAACCACATAACAACATTGCTGCCCCTCCGATTGAGGCTAACAACTTTGAACTTAAACCCTCTTTGTTATCTGCTGTGCAACAAAACCAGCTCTCTGCCCTAATCTTCATCTATCAATATTTCTACAGTACGCAGATACAATTAAGAACAATGGGGTCAGTCAAGAAGCAATAAGACTTCGTCTCTTCCCTTTCTCTTTAAGAGACAGAGCAAGAGCTTGGCTCCAATCTTTACCCGCAAACTCAGTCACTACATGGGACGAGCTGAAGAAAGTTTTTCTTGCGAGATATTTTCCACCAAGCAAAACAACTATGCTAAGATCTCAGATAAGCGATTTTAGACAAAAGGAGAATGAATCCCTTTTCGATGCTTGGGAAAGATACAAAGATCTGATGAGACTATGCCCACATCATGGCCTAGAAGAATGGTTGATTATCCACACCTTCTATAATGGTCTCCTCTACAATACAAGATTAACAATAGACGCTGCCGCATGTGGTGCACTTATGGACAAATCCTACACCGCTGCTTATGCTCTAATTGAAAGTATGGCCCAAAACCACTATCAGTGGGGAAGTGAAAGAGGACACGCAGACAAAGGTACTACAGAGAAAACACCGACAAAAGGAGGAATGTATGAGATAAGAGACCTAGAAAGTGTCCATGCTAAGGTAGATGCCCTCACCCTAAAGATTGATAATTTGACCGCAATACCTCCAGCCACCGTGACTGCTATAACTCCCAATTGCGAAAATATGCGCAGTACCTGGACATCTAGTCACAGAATGTAAGATCTTGGCAGGAACTCCAGCTGACCAAGTGAATTATGCTCAAGGAAACCCTTACTCAAACACGTACAACCCTGGATGGAAAAATCACCCAAATTTCTCATATAAAAACCCCAATGTGTTGTATGCTCCAAACCAAGCACCTGCCGTACCACCTGGATATCAGAAAGCTCTTGTAAATGCTCCTAGTGCACCTAAAAAATCAAACTTAGAACTGATGATGGAGAACTTCATAGCTACTCAAGCGCAAACAAATAAGGACGTCCAAAATCAGAACATACACACTAATGAGCAGATAAAACAATTAGCAAATAAAATAGATGCTTTGGCCACCCACAATAAAATGTTAGAAACCCAAATATCTCAAGTGGCTCAACAACAAGCACCTACAGCCGCACCAGCTGATACATTTCCCGGTCAACCACAACCTAACCCAAAGGGGCATGCTCATGCCATTATATTAAGAAGTGGAACCGAGTTAGATGGACCGACTGATCCAAGACTATCAAACCAAAGTATGTATCAAAAGGCTGAAACGTCAACTGAAAAGGAAAATCAACCAGAGAAACCGGAGGTAGACGAAGAAGATAAAGGAGGAGAGGCCGAAGAAAAAGAAAAACCTTATGTGCCTCCACCGCCTTATAAACCCCAAATCCCTTTTCCTGGTAGATTAGCCAAACCCAAAAATGTAGGGCAATTTAAAAAATTCCTAGAACTTCTGAAACAACTTAATATAACAATTCCTTTCACAGAAGCTATAACTCAAATGCCCTCCTATGCCAAATTCCTCAAGGAAATATTATCTAACAAGAAAAAGCTAGAAGATAATGAAACAATAACGCTTACAGCAGAATGTAGCACGATTATCCAGAACAAGATGCCTCCTAAGCTGAAAGACCTGGAAGTTTCTCTATACCATGCCATATAGGTAAGTTTGTCATAGACAAAGCCCTATGTGATTTAGGCGCTAGTATTAGCGTTATGCCTTTATCCATATGCAACAAACTGGAAATGGGTGAACTAAGACCGACAAAGATGTCCGTTTAATTAGCGGATCGCTCCGTAAAATACCCAGTAGGAATCTTAGAAATGTTCCTGTACGAATAGGCCAATTCTACATCCCTACAGATTTCATAATCATGGATAGAAGAGAAGACGAAAGCACACCTATCATCTTAGGAAGACCATTCTTAGCCACAGCTGGAGCTATCATAGATGTAAAAAAGGGCAAACTAACCTTTGAAGTAGGTGAAAAGAAAGTCGAGTTTATTCTAACACAATTCTTACAAGTGCCCGCCATAGATGACACATGTTATCTGGTGGACATCGTTGATGAATGCGTAAGAGAAATTGAATGGGAACCAATACCTTGTTCCGAAACCATGAAGATTCCCACACCTCTTATATTCGAAGATAACGAATGGTGTCCTGAATACCGAGACGACAATCTGAGTGAATGCTTAGCTCTGACACCCGATCACAAGCCTTGTCCAAGAAAACCGGCATTGGATCTTTTTGTACCCCAAAATTTTCCCTCCCATTTCCTCAACATTTTCTCACCACAAGATCCTTGGAGCTCAAGATCCAGTTAGGGTTTGCTCTGCTCAAGACTCCTCCTTGCACTGTTGACCCAAATTAGGGTTTGAGTTTGCACAAAGATGTTTTGACCTAAAAGGCCCAAAGTGACTTTCATGCTTCATGTTGGACTCACAAGTTTATCCATACCAAATTTCAAGCCTTGATTCCAATCTTTGCCCAGTCAATTGGACAGTTGACCTAGAAATCAGCTGTATTGGGGAAAAGTCAACTATGGTCAATTGACAGTCAAACCTCATGATTTTTGACCCACATCAACATTATGAACTCATATGAACCATTTGGTCAAGTTTGGATCACAATTCCACAAGAAATTTGATCAGATCACCAAAAGGGCAAAATGGTCATTTTTAGGGTTTTGACTGCACAAAGGCAATTTTTGACTGTTTGACCTAGACAATGGAAAACCAAGCTCATACATGGACTCAAGGACCCCATGGAATTATCTTGACATGCTCAACAAACTCAAAAGATCCCAAGTACACAAGATTGACAGTTGAATTTCCCAGTCAATTGATCAATTTTGACTGTATACTGAAAAGTCAAACTTTGACTTTTTGGTCAAAATCAAGAGTCAAGATTCATTTCTCATCAAAACATGCCAAATCATGAAACTTGTTCACCAAGAAATCACAAAATGCAAATTAGAGTTTGAAATGGAATTTTTCATAACTTAGAATTTTTCTAAGTTATGGAAAACCCTAATTTTTTCCCAACTTTGCCCCAATTTCTCACCAAGATTCATTTGGATTCAAACAAAAGTCAAAACATGAAAGTTGTAGCTTGTTGCATAATCTACAACTTTGATTCACAAAGTTTTCCAATTTGAGGCTTGTATCTCAAGTTACAAATTTTTGAATAAGGGCACTAAACCATTCATAACTTAGTGAAAATTTGACCTATTTTGACAAGGTTTTCTACCTAACTTCAAGGCCATTTTCCATACACTTCCACTTGGAATTTCAATTTTCATTTCAAAGATGGATTGTAGTACACATTCCAAGCTTTCCAAAATGTCCAATAACTCATCAAACAACCTCATGGTTAGGGAGAATCGAATTTCACAATATGGCAAAAATTCACTTTTGTTCTTGACCAAAGCATGTTCATAACTTATGCCATTTGCAAGTCAACTTGGTTTGTGCTGCATTACAGGTCTTTAAACCATCCAACACTCAATAATTTAATGCATGTTCATTGTGTTAAAGTGTTGTTCTATGAGTTCAAGAATTACATACAAGTTTAATCCATTTTTAGATAAAGCAAAATAGCCATTTTTGAAAAGTTATGCTTTATGTCAATTGGTAAATCAAGAAGGTACAGATCAAATCTCTTTAGCACAAGATTATGAACAAATCACTCTGATCAAGAGAAGCTTTGCAGCAGGATTATGGGTCCTCTACTTACCTAGAAACACAAGTTGGCTTTTGTTGCTTAAGAAAGAAGAAAAGTGTCATAGCATCACACAACTCTCATTTTTCTGTAAACCAAGCTTAGACAAACTTATCAAACACATTCCAAAGATCAGAACCAAGCTTTTGCATGACCCTAAAACCTCTCAAACACTCCCAATCTCAGAATCATCCCAAAACTGCCAAAACAGAGTGGCCTCTGCAGTTTGAGTGCCAACTTCTATTTCTCTCAAGCTCTCTTGCCCAAACCAGTTCATATACTTTCCCTACCATCCATACAAATTGTCCAAGGCATTAGAAGCAGACTGTAACACTCCTAACCATCATCACCATTTTCATTTTTCCATCTTTGCAGTTGAAGTTCTACAGCTCAGTTCAAGGTGTCTCAAGGCAAAGTAGATATTGGAACAGCATCACCACACCTCAAGGAAGCTATACCAACCAGTATCTTGCACTGTAAGCTCCCCATTTGCCAGTTAGAACTTCAACTGAACAGGTACTTTGGTGAACTTCTATCTCTCTCCTTAGGCATCATTAGCTCTAAGTTTGTGAATAAACAATGCTCTACTCATGCCACTGAACATGTGCATGCTTTTACTTTTCATTTCTTTTGCTTGAGCTGTGAGAATTTAAGGTTTGAAAATGGCAGAAAACTTAGGTTAGGATTTGGGATTGTTAAAATTCTCTCTCATTTCTGAGAGTTAGGAGATGTTCTTTATATATTTGGAATCGTGGTTTCATGCTTAACATTTTTTGTGTTGGAAGTTTGTTCAAAAAATCAAAGAATCAGGATATTCAAATGGAGCTTCTTGCGCGCGTTTTCTGAATAATTTTTGTTCAGAGGTTGAAGAAAGGTGGCTTTGGGCTGGGCTTGCTTTGTGTTTTCTTTTCACACCACTCAATTGGTTTCACACCCCCCTGAGCCCATTGGCTTGATTTAATGATTTTTTGACATTTCTTTTTTATTTCTGATTCATTTATTTTTTCTAATAATATTTAAAACTTGAAAAATCATTTTTACACCATTTTTGCATTTTTTAAGTATTTATTTGATTATATGGGCATTTATATACAAACATATATATATCTTATTACTTAGAAATATTATTAATAATGTAAATATATTATATTTCTGATTTTTTGCATTTTTATTTTTCCTTTTGAAATATTTGTACAAAAAAAATACTTTTTTTTTATATATACAAAATTAAATATTATTATTTTTGGCATATTTAATATATTTTGTAAATAATATAAATATATAAGTCTATATTAATATACTTAGGATAAAAATGCCAAAAATGTACATATTTTATTTTTTAATATTTAATACTAAAAATACCTTTTTTTACAAATGTACTTCTTTTTATTTTACTTTTTGTGTATAAATGACAAACATTATATATTAACCAATAAATACCTTTTATTTAATAAATTAGGGTTTTTAACCCTAAACATGAAAAATTCTCAAAAAAAAATAATAACACTTTTCTTTTATTTATTTTGACACATAAAAATACTTTTTTTTCATACATACAAAAACCATTTTTGCATCTTGCATATTTATTCTTATTTTATTTAATTTGTGCAATTAATCATCTTGTAAAATATTTCAATATTGATGTAATAGTTTTAGGTTTACATTACTTGTCAAAATCCCCATTTGAACATTTGTACCCCCCTTCCCATATTTGGTTTTGTAATAGCTTAGTAAATTTATTTTCGCGCTTTATTGCTTTCTAACTATGCCATGTTAGAATTAGGGTTTGTATGCGAAAAAACGACAAAATAGTTATGACCTAATCTCAAGACAAACAAGCATGAAAATGAACACACAAATCACACTTGCACCCCTAGGGTATTCCACTTTGTTGCCTTCAAATAATTGGACCATATTGCATGTTAGGTCTCTTTGGGCAAAACAAACAAATCAAATGATCATAGTCCCTCGATAACACTTTCAAAATATTGCCAAAATAAATGATCAAGTCCCTTAAAGAAAATGCCCAAAGATACTTGGCACCATTGCAATTATGGTCTAAACGATGACCCGCGCCCGTCCCTTTCACATCCTAACATGAGATTGTCCACCAAATACAATGGTGGAACAAACTTATTAAAAGGGTTAAAACATAGCAATAAACTTTGAGAAAAATTTAGGAGTAGACAACCTCTTAGTTACTTGAATCAAACTTGCAAAACAAAACACTTGCCTATTTTAAAAACACACCTCACAACACTTTCAAAACAACTTTCAAAAACAAAATGAAAACCTTTTCAAAAGACATACACCTTTGTACACATCCCCACATGGATCATTACAAAGGTTGCCACCACATTGGCTTCTTTTCAAAACATTTTCAAACTCACACACACAAGCACCATTTAAAACAATTGAAAACAAAAGGCAAGTGATCTAAGCAAGTAACTAAGAGCCCATGGATAACCATGGATAGAAAGGGTGCTAATACCTTCCCTTTCTATAATCTACTCCCCGAACCCAAGAAAACATCTCAAAAGGTTTTTGCTGTGCTTTTTAACCTTTCCTTAGGATAAAATAAAAAGTCGGTGGCGACTCTTGCTCAACCGAAACATTTGCGAAAACAAACGCAAAACCTCAAGTCAGTTCTCCCACCGTATCACAGAACTGGCGACTCTGTTGGGGAGATACTTAAAAGTGGAGTAACCTTAGGGTTTAGATCACCTTTGTTTTCAATTGTTTGCTTTGTTTGTTTTTATATTTGTGGGCTTTGCATCGGAGTTACATAGATCCTAACCCGGATCTGGGAAATACCCTTTTTAGGTAGCATAATCTATGAGGGACCTGTCCGGCGTAGACCGACATGGGTGAAGCAGTGGCTACATTGGTGTGGCATCTTAGTCTGTACCTATATCCCTTGTGTTGCAATGAGGAGAATATAGGTCTTCTAAGGGGTCATTAAACACCAACCAACCTTAGAACCCTAAATTGACCAACTTGGCTATTAGGACAGTAGCAGTATGCTACACTCATTGAGGCTAAACTCTCGAGATGGTTCTGGCTGCAAGAAAAGTTTGCGATGCTGGAGTTATGACCGATTGAGGGTAGCCAATGATTTGAGATCCTCTAGAACCCGGTTACTTTTGATAGGTCAGGTTTTAACCAACAAAACTAAAAGAGGGTAATACCTAAACTTCATGCTGGCTTGAAACCTAAGGGTGTCTTGTGTGACTTGTGTGCCTTACCATGCTTGCCTATGTGAATATTTGTGGTGTGCTTCATCATAGCATCATACCATCATACCATTACATGCATCCTGTATAGAGGACTAACCCATTTCAAAGACAAAAAAAAAGTTTCATCTTTGCTCTGTTTTGTAGGACATCATGATGCCCGTGCGTAGGAATACTATCCGGCTCAACTTTGTTCAACCACCAGTTTTACTCAAGGATTTGGTTGGAAGGATTCCAAACACTTCTTCCTTCATCAACAGACATGGTTCTCTCCTTGGCTTGATCACTGCAAAATGGGACCAACAACTGATCAGTGTTCTGACCCAGTTTTATGACCCTCTGTATCATTGTTTCACCTTTCAGGACTTCCAGCTGGTTCCTACCCTGGAAGAATTCTCTTACCTGCTTGGGATCCCTGTCTTGGAACAAACTCCATTCACTGGTTTGGAAAAGACTCCTAGGCCTGAAGAGGTTGCTGCAGTCCTCTCCCTGACTAAAGAAGAGGTATTAGCTAACTGGGAAACTAGAAGTGGAATTAAGGGATTTTTGGTCAAATTTCTGATTGGCAAGGCTAATGATTTCTGGAATGACTTGGACTTCAAAGCGTACGAGGATATCCTGGCCCTTTTGATTTATGGTCTGGTACTGTTTCCCAATCCTGACACCTTTATCAGTGTCCATGTCATAAGGATCTTCATGTCTCGGAATCCTGTACCCACTCTTTTGGGTGATATTCTACAACAACTATATGCTCGTACTGCTCGAAAACGGGGAACTCCGTGGTGTTGTGCTCCTTTGCTAGTAAGGTGGTTTATTTCGCACCTTTCTAAGTTCGTGCTGAAGAATGAAGAAGGAAAAGGTTGGGCTCGGAGGTTAATGTCTCTCACTGATAGTGACATCACTTGGACCCTCCGAGGTTTGGATGAAGTAGCTGTCATTGATCGTTGCGGAGAATACCCCAATGTCCCTTTGATTGGTATCCAAGGAGGAATCTCTTATAATCCATGCTTAGCTCTCCGCCAGTTTGGAAGAGCCAGAGGGGATGGGCCTCATGAAATGCTAGTTCCTCACTTCCATTTTGAGTTTCAGGCAGACAGTGACAAACTACGCCATGGATTCATTAGAGCTTGGGACAGAATTCACAAGGCTGACCCACATGAGTTGGGACCAAAGACTTATCTCCCATTAGAACCCTATTGCAGATGGGTCCGCATCCGTGCTCAGAAGTTAGGTATGCCATACGAAGCTGTTAGACCTCTCATTCTTGAATCTCCTGATAAAGATGGGGTTCCTCCAACTGTCCTCCCTCCTCAGATGCCTACTGATTTTGACACTCTGAAGAGATCTTGGGCGCAGCTAAAGGAAGAGCGGGATTTCTATCGGGAAAAGTTCAACGAACAGGAACGGAAGAACCAGAGGCTGACTAAGCAATTGGAGGAAGAGCGGGTCCTGAACAACTACATCAACACTGAGAAAAGGAGGCCATGGGAGCATTGATGGGCTTTGGATATTTCCTTTTATAGCTTTTATTTCCTTTCCAGTATTTTTTATTCCTGTAATGCCTAAGGGCAGGTTGTTGAACAATTGAAAATTTTAATCTAATGAAGTGTGTTTCCCTTTTTGTCTACAAAGTTGAATCTTGTTTGTCTTTGAAAACATAAAACATACGCATTCCATTGCACCATATGCATAGCAGGTACCCTATTTCACAGGTTGCTTAATCTCCTTCTCTGTTTATTTTGAACAGTCATCATGAATCCAGAATCCTCCAGTGAGCAAGCAATCAAGGCCCTTCAGGCCCAAAGTGCACAGTTTCAAGAGATGGTCCTAAGCCTGGCTCAAGGTCAGCAAGAGTTGAAGACTCTACTCCTGAAGAAGAAGAAGAAAAAGAGGACTGCATTGTTCAACGCCGGACACAGATTTGGGAACACACTCCATAATGAAGCTGATCCAACTACCTCTTCTGCTGAGAAAGACAGTCCCCAAGGGGGAGGAGCTCCTAGTCCCGCAGTCTCCGACAACGAGACGGACTATAATGACGAACAATACCCACCTGCTGCTGACAGATACAAGCAATTGGAGGACCGCTTGAGCGCCATGGAGATTCAGAATGTGCCGGGGCTGGATTTCGGAGATTTGGGGTTATCTTCTGGGGTAGTAATTCCACACAAGTTTAAGGCGCCTGCCTTCGCCAAGTACGACGGGGCTTCCTGTCCAAAACTGCATCTGAGGTCGTACGTAAGGAAAATCCAACCTTACACGGCAGATAAGAACCTTTGGATTCACTTCTTCCAAGATAGCCTTTCGGGGTCACAGCTTGAATGGTTCTACCAATTAGATGGAACTAGCATCCGACACTGGGAAGATTTGGCAACCGCATTTTATAGACAATATCAATACAATTATGATCTTGCTCCTACGCGTACCCAACTTCAGGGTATGTCTCTAGGAACGGGTGAAGGGTTCAAAGAATATGCACAAAAATGGAGAGATTTGGCTGGCAGGGTGCAGCCTCCATTGACTGATCGTGAGCTGGTTGATATGTTCTTAGGGACTTTGTCTGGTCCATTTTTCAATCATTTGGTTGGTAACTCCTCCGCTGGGTTTACAGATTTGATACTGACGGGAGAAAGAATTGAAGCTGGCATCAGGTCAGGAAAGATACAAAAGGCTGCCTCCACAAGTACTGAGAAGAGGCCGTTCAAGAAAGAAGCAAGTGTCGTCTATGGTCCTAGAAGACAAGTCAAGCCCGAAAGTCGCCAAGCCGTCAATGCTTTAGTCATTTCAAAACCTGTTGCTGCTCCTCAGCAGTACAATCAACAAAGAAGTGAAAGGCCCAAGAGGCAGTATACTCGGCTGAGTATGACCTTATCTCAAATTTTACCCCAACTGTTATCAACCAACTTGGTGACCCTCAAAGAAGCTCCTAAAGTCGTCAACACTGCGTCTCCTAAGTATAATCCGAATGCCCAGTGTGCTTATCATTTTGATAGTCCCGGGAACACTACTGATGATTGCTGGGCCTTGAGAAACAAAGTGCAAGATCTTATCGACGCAAAGGAAATTCAGTTTGAAGCGCCTGAGAGACCGAATGTTGTAACTGCTCCTATGCCCCAGCATAGAGTAAATGCCATTGTGGAAGAGTTGTATGCTGTTTCTGTGAATGAAGTTGTTACCCCTCTTTTGACTGTTAAGAGGAACTTGCTATTAGCCGGTTTATTTCTGGGTTGTAGTAAGGGTTGCCTCCTGTGTGCTGTTATCCCTACCGGTTGTCCACTGCTAAAATCAGGCATCCAAGGCCTGATGGATATCAAGGAAATTCTGTTCAAGAAAACTGCCGTTCCATCTGTTTCCATTGAAGAAGTATCTGTTGTCACAATTTACAATCCTGCCAAAGCTCCCGTAAAGAAACCCGTCCAAATTATGTCTGTTGCACCCATCACTATTATTGTCCCGGGGCCTCTCCCGTATGAGTCTGATAAAGCTGTTCCATGGCATTATGGAGCCGACGTATATGTGCTTGGAGTAAAGCAGGAGTTCAACACCAATACCAGTATCAGTAACATCACTGGTCCCGCCAAGATTACTCGCAGTGGCAGGCTCTTCTCGCCTGACATTGCACCGCCAGTTATTCGAAAACCTCTCACCATCACACCCGCAAGTGTGCATGTTCCAATTCAAGTTCCTGTGTCTACTACTGCCGCCGAGTCTTCTGATACTCGGGGCAAAGAAGTTGCTACCGATTTGCCTGCCAGGACGGAGGCAGCAAAAAAGAAGACTGTTGTGGAAGCCTCCCAACAAGAAATGGAGGAAATTCTTAAAATCATTAAAAAGAGTGACTTTAACGTTGTTGAACAGTTGGGGCATACTCCCTCCAAAATCTCTATGTTATCATTACTGCTATGCTCAGAGGCCCATGCAAAAGCCCTGATTTCATTTCTGAAAATGGCCCATGTGCCGCAAGAGACCTCTGTAGATCAATTCACCGACTGTGTGGCTAATCTGACAGCTGACAATGGATTGGGGTTCTCAGATGCTGACCTTACCGCCAAAGGGAAAAATCACAATGATGCCCTGCATGTTTCCATAGAATGCAGGGGCACTACTCTCGCACATGTATTGGTGGATACCGGTTCTTCCCTGAATGTTTTTCCCAAGAAAGCATTGGATCGCTTGGATTGTGAGGGCCTGGAGTTGAAACCTAGTAACATCATTGTTAGAGCCTTCGACGGTTCTAAGAGGATGGTGCATGGTGAAGTAGACATCCCTATTCGTGTGGGTTCCCAGGTTTTCAACTCAACATTCTATGTAATGGATATCCGTCCATCTTACTCCTGCTTGTTGGGTCGACCCTGGATTCACAAAGTTGGGGCAGTAACATCCACTCTACACCAAAAGCTCAAATACCCTGTCAAAGGGAAGATTGTTACTGTGCATGGTGAGGAGGAATACATGGTTAGTCATTTGAATTCATTCCGGTATATCGAGATGGACGGGGAGTTTATTGAAACCCCCTTTCAGCATTTTGAGGAAGTACCTCCAGTGTTGGCATCAGCTGAGGCAGTAGTTGAAGAGGATTTTCCGTTGAAGATGGCGTCCTTGAAGGATGCCCGGGCTGTAATCGAGAGAGGCAATTGTGCAAACTGGGGTCAGCTTCCTGACTTCACTCAGAAGAACGACAAGTTTGGGTTGGTCTTTACTGCAGAGGCTCAGAGGGCTGTGCGCAAGGAAAAGATCAGAAAGGCTCCGGTATTTATCTCCAACCCAAGGGTGAATGCTATTGAGGAGGATGTAGAAGAAGCAGAGTTTGACAGTTGGATCTACCCGACTACCAGCAACGGACCGAGCAACTGGACGGCAAAGGATTTTACACCTATCACATTTGTCACGCAGTAATTAATTTCTTTTGATTTCCAATTTGTAACAAACAATATGTTAAAACTTTGTTGGCTCGGTGTCCTACCCGGGGCATCGTAGCTCCATTTGTGAGGGCTTTTTGTATGACATTTCCATATATCATCAATCAAAACATTGGACGTTTGTTGCATTTCAAATCTTGTGCTCTTTTTCTTTCTGTGTTATATATATTGCAAAAACAGCTATATTTACACACACTCACTTATACAGGTTTCAATCCACTCTGGATCTCATTGGTAACAGCTCTGCTACCGCCAGTTATGACTTCGAGAATCCGATCAACTTGGCCGAAGACGAAGGTGAAGATGATTGCGAAGTGCCTGGTGAACTCGCAAGACTGTTACTCCAAGAAGAGAGGGCTATTCAACCACATGAAGAGCCGGTGGAAACAGTTAACCTGGGTACTGAGACAAATAGGAAAGAGGTCAAGATTGGGGCTAACCTAGAGCTCAGCGTGAAGCAACGATTGATCCAGATGCTACATAATTATATGGAGATATTTGCTTGGTCCTATGAAGATATGCCTGGTTTGGATGCCGACATTGTAGTTCATCACTTGCCTACCAAGAAAGACTGCCCTCCTGTGAAGCAAAAAGTCCGCCGTATGCGCCCAGAGATGTCCGAAAAGATCAAGGCTGAGGTAATGAAGCAATTCGATGCCGGGTTTCTAGCAGTGACCTCTTACCCTCAGTGGGTTGCTAATGTGGTGCCAGTACCGAAGAAGGACGATAAAGTCAGGATGTGTGTCGACTACAGGGATTTGAATAGGGCAAGCCCCAAGGATGACTTCCCCTTACCTCACATCGACGTTCTTGTCGACAATACTGCTCAACATAAGGTGTTCTCCTTCATGGATGGTTTTTCGGGGTATAATCAGATCAAGATGGCTCCGGAGGATATGGAAAAGACTACCTTTGTGACTCAGTGGGGCACCTTCTGCTACAAGGTCATGCCATTCGGATTGAAAAATGCTGGGGCAACTTATCAACGTGCCATGGTTGCTTTATTTCATGATATGATCCATCATGAAATTGAGGTATACGTTGATGACATGATTGCAAGGTCTCAAACTGAGGAGGAGCACCTTGATCATCTGAGGAAGCTGTTTGACCGACTAAAGTTATACAAGCTGAGGTTGAATCCCAATAAATGTACCTTTGGGGTAAGATCCGGAAAATTGCTAGGTTTCATTGTAAGTGATAAAGGTATTCAGGTGGACCCTGCCAAGGTAAAAGCCATACAAGAGATGCCGACTCCAAAGACAGAGAAAGAAGTCAGAGGCTTCCTGGGACGACTGAATTACATTGCCCGATTCATCTCACATCTGACTGCTACTTGTGAGCCAATCTTCAAATTACTGAAGAAAGATCAAGTAGTACGCTGGAACGATGAATGTCAGGCCGCCTTTGAAAAGATAAAGGAATATCTCCAAGAGCCGCCCATTCTTATGCCACCAGTGGAAGGAAGACCTCTGATACTATACTTGACAGTACTTGACAATTCAATGGGGTGTGTGCTGGGGCAGCATGACTAGTCTGGCCGAAAAGAGCACGCTATTTATTACTTGAGCAAAAATTTTACCGACTGTGAGTCTCGTTACTCACTGCTTGAGAAAACTTGATGCGCTCTAGTATGGGCTGCTCGCCGGTTGAGACAGTATATGCTGACTCACACTACTCTATTGATTTCAAAGATGGATCCCATCAAGTACATATTTGAAAAGCCCGCTCTGTCTGGAAGAATAGCAAGATGGCAAATGATCTTGACAGAATATGACATCCAGTATACAACTCAGAAAGCGATCAAAGGAAGTGTACTGGCGGATCATTTGGCGCACCAACCTATGGACGATTACCAATCATTGAACTTTGATTTTCCAGACGAAGACATCATGGTGGTAACTGACTGTGAAGTACCTGGACCGGATGAAGGACCTGAGGAAGGATCCCGATGGTCTATGCATTTTGATGGAGCCTCCAATGCTTTGGGTAACGGTGTCGGCGCTGTAATCATATCTCCCAAAGGAACTCATACTCCACTCACCGCCCGATTATGTTTCAACTGCACCAACAACATGGCAGAATATGAGGCATGTATCATGGGTTTACAAGCTGCAATCGACTTAAGGATCAAATTTCTGAGTGTCTTCGGAGATTCTGCTCTCGTGATCAATCAGATCAAAGGCGAGTGGGATACGAAACACCCAAATCTTATTCCTTACAAGGAGTATGTGTCAACCTTGCTTCCCCACTTTGAAGAGATAACTTTTGAGCACTTCCCAAGAGAGGAGAATCAGCTAGCGGATGCACTAGCTACGATGTCTTCAATGTTCAAAGTTAAATGGGACAATGAGGCTCCCCGGATCATTATCTAGAAGTTGGACGAACCGGCATACTGCTGCGAGCTTGAGGCCGAAAAGGTGACTGAAAAACCCTGGTATCATGAGGTGAAGAGGTACTTGGAAGCTCAGGAATACCCTAAAGGTGCATCTGTCAATGACAAGAAGTTCATGAGGAGGTTTGCGGAAAAATTCTTCCTCAGCAACGACATTCTCTACAAACGGAATCATGATTCGACTCTACTACGTTGTGTGGATAAGGCTGAAGCAGAGAAAATCATGATAGAACTGCATGAAGGTACATTCGGAACGCATTCCAGTTGGCACACCATGGCTAAGAAAATCCTTCGGGCAGGATATTTCTGGTCCACAATGGAAGCTGATTGTTACCAACACTCCCGAACTTGTCACAAATGCCAGATCTATGCTGACAAGGTGCATATTCCTCCAGTTCCTCTGAACGTCCTGACGGCACCTTGGCCTTTTGCAATGTGGGGGATTGATATGATCGGTGAGATCCGACCGACGGCATCCAATGGGCATCGCTTCATCTTGGTGGCGATCGATTACTTCACGAAGTGGGTTGAGGCAGCTTCCTACGCAACGGTAACCAAGAGCGTCGTGGCACGTTTCATCCGACATAATCTGATCTGTCGGTACGGTGTCCCAGAAAGAATCATTACGGACAATGGTACCAATCTCAATAATACGATGATCATTGAACTCTGCGAACAATTCAAAATACAGCACCACAATTCTTCTCCCTACCGGCCGAAGATGAATGGGGCTGTAGAGGCAGCTAATAAAAATATCAAGAAAATTGTGCAGAAGATGACAGTGACCTATAAAGATTGGCACGAGATGTTACCGTTCGCTCTTCATGGATACCGTACCTCAGCAAGGACGTCAACCGGGGCAACTCCTTTCTCCTTGGTCTATGGCATGGAGGCAGTCTTGCCAATTGAAGTTCAGATACCCTCTCTCCGGATAATGAAGGATGCAGACTTGAGTGAAGATGACTGGATCCAGACTCGACTTGATCAATTAAATCTGATTGACGAAAAGAGGCTCACTGCTATCTGTCATGATCAAACGTATCAAAAATGGATGATCAGGGCATTTAACAAGAAAGTCAAACCACAAGAGTATCAAGTTGGGGACCTGGTAATCAAACGCATCATCCTTCCTCAAAGTGATCCCCGGGGCAAATGGACCCCTACGTACGAAGGGCCATTTGTGGTTAAGCATGTGTTCTCAGGAGGAGCCATGATCCTAACCACCATGGATGGTGACGACCTTCCTCACCCCGCCAATGCAGACATAGTAAAAAAATACTACGCATAAATAAAAGACCCGCTAGGTTGACATACCTAGGCAAAAATAAGGGCTTCCCGGCGAACCAAAAGGGTTCGGGCAAAAATAAGGGATGAAATGAATAAAAAAAATCTGTACACCCGGCATGTCGAAAACCTGAAAAGGCGGCTTGGGCAAAAATGGGTATCCCGGTGGACTGAAAACCCGAAAGGGCGGTCCAGGAAAAAGTTAGGGATAAAGCGTAACACTATGTCTCATTGGATCACTTCGCATCCGGAATTCGGCATCAACTATCTGGCTCAGACTTCGGCATCAACCAATCAGCTTCATCTTCAACTAGGCAGCAAAGCGATGAGACGCTCGGAGACATAAAGGCGATAGCAGAGTTGGAACCCAGTGGGATTGTTCACATAGCTATTTTGTTTCCTTTTCAAAATTGTAAATTCTATGATATCCGGCGGCATTCTCTTACTAGGATGTCAGCCTCTTGTACAAAAACGCCTATTCACAGGCAAAAATTCAAATCAATACAAATTCACTTGTCTATACAAATTGCCATTGTTTTTCCTTTTTCTGTTTTGTCTTGCGAAGAACGTCCAATGTTCATTTTTGATATATGCATTTGACATTAAATTGCTGATTCATAAATATTTGCATATAAAACAAAAGATTAATTACAGGTGACATCAGAGACAGGGGCAATGTGAAGTTCTCTGATGCAGTCTGGTTGCTTTGTCCGCCAAAGTACCAAGGTAGATTCGACTAAAGAATGTGACCAAATCATCTCAACTCCCCGCAGAGTAAAACAAGATTCAGCAGTACTTTCCCCAAGCAGAGTTGACTCCCCGTCAATCTTGAAAAGGCACAACATTCCCCGGCAGGTCTTGGAACTTATCCCTAGTAGATTCTGGAAGCTTGTTCCCTGCAGGGTACGGACGTCTCTCCCGAGCTTTATTCAGAGTTATTCCTCACAAGGGTTTATAACTGGGTTATCCTCAGCTAATTACCACGGAAGATCGCCCTCGGCAAAGTTCTTTCATTCCCCGGCAGGAGTTTATCTTTGGTGTTCCCCAGCTGAGTTTAACATCATTATCCCCAGCGGAATCTATCATTGAAGTCCTCAGCAGGCCTATCATCAAAACTTCGGCAAAATATCTCTTCCACAGAGCAATTCTCCGGTCGATCGTCAAGGATTTATTTTCCTAAGATGAAAATACATTCATAAACATTTCACATCTTCATACATCTTGCTTACATACACGACAAAGTGCATACAACACTATCTCATGTTGAACATCATGACATCATGCATATCATACATCATGACATTGCATACAACTGATGTTTTTGCCTTTTCAGGGAAAAAGACAATCCCAAAGACAACTACCTTCGACTGTCACAATTCCAGATTCGATACCTGTATCTAGCCAGGGCACATCTGAGAGTGATCAGTTTCCAGACTCGACGCCTGTATCTAGCCAGGGCACGTCTGAAGAGTTCGAAGATTCGATTCCTGTATCCAGCCAGGGCACATCTATCAACTACAACATTTCCAGATTCGATTCCTGTATCCAGCCAGGGCATATCTGTTGACCGCATTTGCGGATTCGATTCCTGTATCCAGCCAGGGCATATCTGTTGACAACTATTTCCGGATTCGATTCCTGTATCCAGCCAGGGCACATCTGTGAGTAACCGTTTGTAGACTCGACACCTGTATCTAGCCAGGGCATATCTGCATAAGGAGATTGAAGATCAAACACCTGTAACAAGCCAGGAAAACATCTGTCTTTCTCAAATACATAAGTTCTTGCTGAGGAATCTCTTACGCGATCAACACTTCCAAATGGCATCTGTAAGCCCATTCCCGACATCACATTGTTGAGACTCCAGCATGCGAGTGCAAATTTCCGGGCACTCTAGTGTCCAATCTCCTTTTACCCTCGAGTCACGAAAGGCAAACTTGCCAATCTAACTCTTCAGGTTCAAGAAGATTGAACAGGGGCAACTGTTGTACCCCAAAATTTTCCCTCCCATTTCCTCAACATTTTCTCACCACAAGATCCTTGGAGCTCAAGATCCAGTTAGGGTTTGCTCTGCTCAAGACTCCTCCTTGCACTGTTGACCCAAATTAGGGTTTGAGTTTGCACAAAGATGTTTTGACCTAAAAGGCCCAAAGTGACTTTCATGCTTCATGTTGGACTCACAAGTTTATCCATACCAAATTTCAAGCCTTGATTCCAATCTTTGCCCAGTCAATTGGACAGTTGACCTAGAAATCAGCTGTATTGGGGAAAAGTCAACTATGGTCAA
This sequence comes from Vicia faba, assembly GCA_948472305.1. Lineage (NCBI taxonomy): Eukaryota > Viridiplantae > Streptophyta > Magnoliopsida > Fabales > Fabaceae > Vicia > Vicia faba. The sequence continues at coordinate 1,184,173,484 of OX451737.1, forward strand.
TTGACAGTCAAACCTCATGATTTTTGACCCACATCAACATTATGAACTCATATGAACCATTTGGTCAAGTTTGGATCACAATTCCACAAGAAATTTGATCAGATCACCAAAAGGGCAAAATGGTCATTTTTAGGGTTTTGACTGCACAAAGGCAATTTTTGACTGTTTGACCTAGACAATGGCAAACCAAGCTCATACATGGACTCAAGGACCCCATGGAATTATCTTGACATGCTCAACAAACTCAAAAGATCCCAAGTACACAAGATTGACAGTTGAATTTCCCAGTCAATTGATCAATTTTGACTGTATACTGAAAAGTCAAACTTTGACTTTTTGGTCAAAATCAAGAGTCAAGATTCATTTCTCATCAAAACATGCCAAATCATGAAACTTGTTCACCAAGAAATCACAAAATGCAAATTAGGGTTTGAAATGGAATTTTTCATAACTTAGAATTTTTCTAAGTTATGGAAAACCCTAATTTTTTCCCAACTTTGCCCCACTTTCTCACCAAGATTCATTTGGATTCAAACAAAAGTCAAAACATGAAAGTTGTAGCTTGTTGCATAATCTACAATTTGATTCACAAAGTTTTCCAATTTGAGGCTTGTATCTCAAGTTACAAATTTTTGAATAAGGGCACTAAACCATTCATAACTTAGTGAAAATTTGACCTATTTTGACAAGGTTTTTTACCTAACTTCAAGGCCATTTTCCATACACTTCCACTTGGAATTTCAATTTGCATTTCAAAGATGGATTGTAGTAAACATTCCAAGCTTTCCAAAATGTCCAAGAACTCATCAAACAACCTCATGGTTAGGGAGAATCGAATTTCACAATATGGAAAAAATTCACTTTTGTTCTTGACCAAAGCATGTTCATAACTTATGCCATTTGCAAGTCAACTTGGTTTGTGCTGCATTACAGGTCTTTAAACCATCCAACACTCAATAATTTAATGCATGTTCATTGTGTTAAAGTGTTGTTCTATGAGTTCAAGCATTACATACAAGTTTAATCCATTTTTAGATAAAGCAAAATAACCATTTTTGAAAAGTTATGCTTTATGTCAATTGGTAAATCAAGAAGGTACAGATCAAATCTCTTTAGCAAAAGATTATGAACAAATCACTCTGATCAAGAGAAGCTTTGCAGCAGGATTAGGGGTCCTCTACTTACCTAGAAACACAAGTTGGCTTTTGTTGCTTAAGAAAGAAGAAAAGTGTCATAGCATCACACAACTCTCATTTTTCTGTAAACCAAGCTTAGACAAACTTATCAAACACATTCCAAAGATCAGAACCAAGCTTTTGAATGACCCTAAAACCTCTCAAACACTCCCAATCTCAGAATCATCCCAAAACTGCCAAAACAGAGTGGCCTCTGCAGTTTGAGTGCCAACTTCTATTTCTCTCAAGCTCTCTTGCCCAAACCAGTTCACATACTTTCCCTACCATCCATACAAACTGTCCAAGGCATTAGAAGCAGACTGTAACACTCCTAACCATCATCACCATTTTCATTTTTCCATCTTTGCAGTTGAAGTTCTACAGCTCAGTTCAAGGTGTCTCAAGGCAAAGTAGATATTGGAACAGCATCACCACACCTCAAGGAAGCTATACCAACCAGTATCTTGCACTGTAAGCTCCCCATTTGCCAGTTAGAACTTCAACTGAACAGGTACTTTGGTGAACTTCTATCTCTCTCCTTAGGCATCATTAACTCTAAGTTTGTGAATAAACAATGCTCTACTCATGCCACTGAACATGTACATGCTTTTACTTTTCATTTCTTTTGCTTGAGCTGTGAGAATTTAAGGTTTGAAAATGGCAGAAAACTTAGGTTAGGATTTGGGATTGTTAAAATTCTCTCTCATTTCTGAGAGTTAGGAGATGTTCTTTATATATTTGGAATCGTGGTTTCATGCTTAACATTTTTTGTGTTGAAAGTTTGTTCAAAAAATCAAAGAATCAGGATATTCAAATGGAGCTTCTTGCGCGCGTTTTCTGAATAATTTTTGTTCAGAGGTTGAAGAAAGGTGGCTTTGGGCTGGGCTTGCTTTGTGTTTTCTTTTCACACCACTCAATTGGTTTCACACCCCCCTGAGCCCATTGGCTTGATTTAATGATTTTTTGACATTTCTTTTTTATTTCTGATTCATTTATTTTTTCTAATAATATTTAAAACTTGAAAAATCATTTTTACACCATTTTTGCATTTTTTAAGTATTTATTTGATTATATGGACATTTATATACAAACATATATATATATATCTTATTACTTAGAAATATTATTAATAATGTAAATATATTATATTTCTGATTTTTTGCATTTTTATTTTTCCTTTTGAAATATTTGTACAAAAAAAATACTTTTTTTTTATATATACAAAATTAAATATTATTATTTTTGGCATATTTAATATATTTTGTAAATAATATAAATATATAAGTCTATATTAATATACTTAGGATAAAAATGCCAAAAATGTACATATTTTATTTTTTAATATTTAATACTAAAAATACCTTTTTTTACAAATGTACTTCTTTTTATTTTACTTTTTGTGTATAAATGACAAACATTATATATTAACCAATAAATACCTTTTATTTAATAAATTAGGGTTTTTAACCCTAAACATGAAAAATTCTCAAAAAAAAATAATAACACTTTTCTTTTATTTATTTTGACACATAAAAATACTTTTTTTTCATACATACAAAAACCATTTTTGCATCTTGCATATTTATTCTTATTTTATTTAATTTGTGCAATTAATCATCTTGTAAAATATTTCAATATTGATGTAATAGTTTTAGGTTTACATTACTTGTCAAAATCCCCATTTGAACATTTGTACCCCCCTTCCCATATTTGGTTTTGTAATAGCTTAGTAAATTTATTTTCGCGCTTTATTGCTTTCTAACTATGCCATGTTAGAATTAGGGTTTGTATGCGAAAAAACGACAAAATAGTTATGACCTAATCTCAAGACAAACAAGCATGAAAATGAACACACAAATCACACTTGCACCCCTAGGGTATTCCACTTTGTTGCCTTCAAATAATTGGACCATATTGCATGTTAGGTCTCTTTGGGCAAAACAAACAAATCAAATGATCATAGTCCCTCGATAACACTTTCAAAATATTGCCAAAATAAATGATCAAGTCCCTTAAAGAAAATGCCCAAAGATACTTGGCACCATTGCAATTATGGTCTAAACGATGACCCGCGCCCGTCCCTTTCACATCCTAACATGAGATTGTCCACCAAATACAATGGTGGAACAAACTTATTAAAAGGGTTAAAACATAGCAATAAACTTTGAGAAAAATTTAGGAGTAGACAACCTCTTAGTTACTTGAATCAAACTTGCAAAACAAAACACTTGCCTATTTTAAAAACACACCTCACAACACTTTCAAAACAACTTTCAAAAACAAAATGAAAACCTTTTCAAAAGACATACACCTTTGTACACATCCCCACATGGATCATTACAAAGGTTGCCACCACATTGGCTTCTTTTCAAAACATTTTCAAACTCACACACACAAGCACCATTTAAAACAATTGAAAACAAAAGGCAAGTGATCTAAGCAAGTAACTAAGAGCCCATGGATAACCATGGATAGAAAGGGTGCTAATACCTTCCCTTTCTATAATCTACTCCCCGAACCCAAGAAAACATCTCAAAAGGTTTTTGCTGTGCTTTTTAACCTTTCCTTAGGATAAAATAAAAAGTCGGTGGCGACTCTTGCTCAACCGAAACATTTGCGAAAACAAACGCAAAACCTCAAGTCAGTTCTCCCACCGTATCACAGATCTTAAGCCATTACCTAAGACCCTCAGATATGAATTCATTGACACCAAGTTAAAATGACCTGTAATTGTCAACACGGACTTAGGACAACAAGAAACAGACAAACTATTACAAGTCTTAAGAAAATATCCCTCCGCCTTAGGATACAATATTACAGATCTCAAGGGAATAAGCCCTTCCATATGCATGCATCGTATTATGCTGGAAAACGACTGCAAATCTTCTAGAGAACACCAACGAAGAATTAACCCAATATGGAGCACCGTGGTTAAAGATGAAGTTAAAAAACTTTTGAACGCAGGAATCATATACCCCATCTCCGATAGTCAATGGGTAAGCCCAGTCCACTGTGTACCAAAGAAAGGTGGTATAACGGTAACAACAAACAAAGCAGGCGAAGCTGTAGCGGAACGAACTATAAGTGGAGCTAGAATGTGTATTCACTATAGGAAGCTAAACAAGGCCATTCGAAAGGACCATTTCCCTCTACCATTCATTGATCAAATGCTTGAACGATTAGCTAAGCACTCACATTACTGTTATCTAGAAGATTACTCCGGATTCTTTCAAATCCCTATTCACCCCGATGACCAAGAGAAAACAACATTCACATGTCCTTATAGAACTTTCGCCTACCGACGAATGCCGTTTGGGTTATGCAATGCTCCCGCCACGTTTCAGAGATGCATGATGGCAATCTTTGCTGATTTCATAGACAACATTATGGAGGTCTTTATGGACGACTTCTCTGTATGTGGAGAGAGTTTTGAAGATTGTCTGGTGAATTTGGAGAAAGTTTTGGAGAGATGCGTAAAAGTTAACCTCGTTATGAATTGGGAAAAGTGCCACTTTATGGTCAAACAAGGAATCGTACTAGGACATGTTGTGTCCGAAAATGGGATTGAAGTCGATAAAGCTAAGATCGAAGTCATAGAAAACTTGCAACCCCCTAAAACAGTGAGAGAAATACACAGTTTCTTAGGACACGCCGGTTTCTACCGACGGTTCATCAAAGATTTCTCGCAAATATCAAAACCTCTAACCACCCTCCTTATGAAAGACGTTGAATTTGATTTTGATGACAAATGCCTAAAAGCATTTAACCAATTGTATCCGCACCAATCATGCAACCAATCATGTGTGATGCAAGTGATTACGCCGTAGGTGTAGTCCTGGGACAACGAAGAGATAAGAAGCTTCATGTGATATATTATGCTAGTAGAACCTTGGACCCTGCACAGATGAATTATGCAACAACAGAAAAAGAACTTTTAGCCGTAGTCTTCGCACTAGACAAATTCCGCTCCTACCTCGTAGGCGCAAAAATAATTATCTATACAGACCATGCAGCTATTAGATATCTCTTAACCAAGCAAGACTCGAAGCCGAGACTTTTGAGATGGATTCTGCTTCTACAAGAGTTCGATCTAGAAATTAAAGACAAAAAAGGTACCGAAAACGTGGTAGCCGACCATTTATCTCGAATGGAATAGCTGACACCAGAAGAAGTACCTATTAACGATGACTTCCCGTATGAACGTCTGATGGCTCAGATGGACTTAGGAGAAGCCAGAAAAGAACCTCCTGAATCAAATCCAAATGAAATGCTCTTAGGACTTGACACACAAGCTGCTAACCGCGACTCACAAGAAAGCCAAGACCACATAAATAATGCTATACAAGAAGCCGTGGTCTCTATCCAAACCATACCATGGTATGCGGACATAGCAAATTACTTAGCTGCCAAAATCCTACCCCCTGATATGACTTATCAACAGAAGAAGAAATTCTTTCACGATTTGAAACATTACTTATGGGATGAACCTTTATTATTTAAGAGGAGTGCAGACGGTATTTTCCGAAGATGCGTCCCGGAAAACGAAATAGAAAGCATTATTTCTCATTGTCATGATGCCCCTTACGGAGGTCATGCAAACACATCAAAGACATGCGCCAAAATTTTGCAGTCTGGCTTCTACTGGCCAAATTTGTGGAAAGATGTGCACATAGCCATCCTAAACTGCGACCAATGCCAATGCACCGGAAATATATCCAGACGCGATGAGATGCCTCAGACTGGCATCCTACAAGTGGAAGTCTTTGATGTATGGGGAATCGACTTCATGGGACCATTTCTATCCTCCTTCGGAAACAAATATATACTCGTGGCTGTAGATTACGTTTCAAAATGGATTGAAGCAATAGCTTATCCAACAAACGATACTAGAGTCGTGATTAAACTCTTCAAAACCATCATATTCCCAAGGTTTGGTATACCCAAACAAGTTATTAGCGACGGAGGCTCCCACTTCATATCACGAATCTTTGATAAACTCCTAACCAAATATGGGGTGAGGCACCGCGTCGCAACACCATACCACCCCCAAACAAGCGGACAGGTGGAAGTCTCAAATCGAGAAATAAAACAAATACTAGAAAAAACTGTTGCCACCTCAAGAAAGGATTGGTCGGCTAAGTTACCTGACGCATTATGGGCCTACAGAACGGCATTCAAGACACCGATAGGTACAACACCCTTCAAACTCATATAAGGAAAATCATGCCACCTGCCAGTGGAAATTGAACACAAAGCTTACTGGGCAATTAAAACTTTAAACCTAAGCTACACTGCGGCAGGATAAAAAAGAATCCTTGACATAAATGAATTAGAAGAACTAACATTAGATGCATATGAAAATGCAAGGATCTACAAGGAAAGAACAAAAAAATGGCATGACAAACGTATCTCAAGAAAAGAATTCAATGAAGGAGATGTCGTACTCCTATTCAACTCTCGTCTGAAACTGTTCCCTGGAAAACTCCACTCACGATGGTCTGGACCATTTGAAGTAACCAAAGTTTCCCCCAGTGGTGCCATAGAAATCAAAGGAAAATCCATGAATCCATTCTTAGTGAATGGCATACGCCTAAAGCATTATTACAGCGTTGAAAATAAGTATTACACCGTGAGCTCAACGCTATTAGAGCTACCGCACCAACTTGAAAACTAATTCACGTATAACATAATTGTCAAGCTAACGACATTAAACAAGCGCTGTGTGGGAGGCAACCCAAATATTTTTATTTTATTTATTATCTCTCAAATATCTTTATCTTTTATCTTTTATTTCTATTCTTATTCTTATTTTTTCATTTCTGCATTCTGATTTTTACTTTCCGATCTTTTTCCTTTTCTTTCTTTCTCCCACAACATATTTTACTTATTTGCATTTTTCTTTTCCAAATTTTAGTACCGATTCACAGGAATCTACAAGCTGAAATTCATGGATACTGTCATTTTTGCCTCGGAGACTCAGCAGAGACGATATGAGATTCTGGCTCAGCGCCAGATGAGTATGACCACATATGTGCATGATCCCACCTTGACAGCCTTAGGAATCAGGGAAAGTGTCTATTTCATGTTTAACCAGATAGGATGGGAGGGGTTCCTAGCCCATACACACCCTACACACCAACGCCTCACTTTGGAGTTCTCGAGCTCCCTCATCTATAAACCCACACAAGGCTTATGTCGTAGTAGAGGTCAAATGTCCTTTAGATTGTTCGGTTTCACCCACCAGTTTACAGTTTGCAGTCTAGCTCAGCTGCTAGGATTCCCTAGCTCTTTAGACGCCCACATGGAAACACAGGCGGATGAGTACCTCAACTTTGAGCTTAATCACTTTTGGAGAGACATAGCGGGCCAATATCCCGAGGACCCCGACCACCTTGATGCCACCGAGATTCATAACCCTGCTATTAGGTATTTCCATCACATTTTAGCTTTCACATTTTTCGGAAAACCTATTAATCAAATCTCGGTTTCTAGGGATGAGTTGTTCATCATTTACTGTGCTTTTCATACCAGACCAGTCCTTGGCGCATCATTTATGATCGCCAACATGTCATCTATAGCTCAGTGTACCCATGGCCCCATATGTGTCGGCGGGCTAGTCACTATGATAGCCGAGGCCCTATCCCTATAGTCATCTCTGTCGCGCCTTACACCGTATGCCATATATCATACCATGGACATCCCTTTTTGCTTTAACATTTCTTTGATTGGTAACCTCAGCCCACCTCACTTTCAGCTGCTTATCCAACGTAACTCTGTCTATTGCTTCAAATTGCCTAGCCCCGAGCATACCAGTGTCTATACCAAGACAAATTGGCTATATCCCCTAGAGAAGACAGACGAACACAACCCTGAGAGGGAGGAGAGCGACCCATCTACACCCACAGGTTACCACGATTATACACCTTTGGACTATCCTACACTACCCCTTGTTTCTACAGCTGATGACATACCCATGCATGATCATGCACATACGATCAAGACTCTGCAGACAGATGTTACCACACTACGAGGAGAGCTCGACACTGTTAAAGAAAATGTCAGCATGCTTCGGCGTGACTTCTTTCATTTCACGGACGTTGTCACGGAGCAGTTTGACCATATTTATCAACATCTGCACGCTTCTGCACCACCTCCCGGAGGCCCTCATGCTTGATAGTTTTTCTGTACCGCCCCAGTGAGGACACTGTTTGTTCTTAGTATGGGGGGGGGGGGGTTTCATTGTTTTTCATTATCATTATTATTCTCAAACTCATTATGGTTTTAATTATTTTCGAATAATATGTTACTTTTCGGTCCTAAAATTTTATTCATATCCATTCTATTTATTTCTATTTACAAAGCATGCATTCATTTTTGCAATTTTGGTTATTATTTTCAATTTCTATTTTTATTTTTGTTTATGTTACCATCTTTATTTGCTTCTTATTTACCATATCATTTTACCAAACTATACAATATGCTACTAATCCCTTGCAATACACTTCTCAAAATTGAAATTAATTAATTAAATCAAAAATTGAAATTAATTAATTACTTTAGTGGAGCACGTTCAAAGCAGTCAAAGAAACCAATGTCTTTGACTCTGACGAACGTCAGAGCGCATGCGATGAACGTCAGAGGGAGTATCTTTGACTCTGACGAACGTCAGAGGGAACATGACGGGCGGCAGGCATTGTCCCCCACGCCTTTCAAAACCGTGACATTGAACAGCATTGAAGAAGGAAAAATTTGTATTAAAATCCCACCACCCCACTTACTTCACTCACCCATAACTTCCATAACCTCCCAAATTTCAAAATTCTCCCATAAACACCATTAAATTTCTTACTCCACAAACCATCTATATAAACCCTTCCCTTCCATCCTTAGTTTCATCACTACCACTCCATTTCCATCTCTTTACCACAAATACATTCTCTTTTTCCTACCACAAATACATTTTTCTATCAAGTTCAACACTCATGGCCAACCAACCCGACATGCGACATCTCGTGCTCCAACAAGGAGAATCCGGTGAGCTTCAAAAAGAGAGGTACATCAAATTCCATCACCGAGGGCTAACACCAACACGGTTCGTCGACAACACTTGCTTGCAACAATTAGGCCTACTACCTCATATGGAAGGCTTGCTGAATAAAGCTGGCCTAAGCTTTATTAGCACGATGAACACGCCAACTTACGAAGCTCTCACGTTGGAATTCTTGAGTTCCTACGCATATCACACCCGAGAAGATGAAGACGCATACCTAACGGGAGCCACTCATTTTCGGATGTTCAACCGAGAGTACCAACTCAACCATGAGATCTTTAGCGACATATTTCATTTCCCCCGAGGGAATAATATGCAATACCGCATACCCCCAGAATTGGATTGGAACGGAAGTGCATACGCACTATGGGAGAGAATAACCGGCGAACCAAATGTCACACCCGAAGCACGGTACGCCTCTCACATCCACAACCTGAACATCCGCTTCTTACACCGTGTTATGGCAAACACAATATTCGGAAGAGCAAACAACAACAAGGTAAACACTAAAGAATTATATGCTCTCCATTGTACCTTTTCGCAAAACATCTGTCTTAATCCCGTCACTTTAATGATGGCTCATATTCAAAACCTCGTTGCAAGAGAAGGAACCACACCTTTTTGCATCGGAGGCATCGTCACCGCCATCGCAGTTCACTTGAACTGGGGGGAAAGGATCCAACTCCTACCCCCGCTGCCAGTAGTTTTTTTGGACATTGATAACTGTAGAGTTGGCCGCCTAATTAAAGTACGAGAAGCTGGAGGATACTATCTCATGGTTAAGAATGCAAGAGTTCATAGTGTGATCATGCCAAATCATAATCGTACTTACTTGGGTAATCCGGATAACTGGCTTTACAACCTGAACGCCCCTGAACCCGGAGAAAATGTGCAAGGAAACCAAGGTCAGGCTAACAATGTTGTTGCTGACGAAATCGAAGAAGAATTAGAGCAGCAAGAGCCCCATCAAAAGCAAGCCAACAATCCCGCCACTATCGACGCAATATATGCCGCGATAATGCAACAAAACCAGTTGTCCACTCAACGCCACCAGAGTATCGAGACGCGCCAAATCAAGATGATGACTCTCATGCAACAAATGCAGAGAGACCAGAATGACTACGCTCGCAGGCACGATCAAAATATGCTGGAATTCACCACAGGAATAACGGCGGATATGCAAGCCTTAACACTCTGTGTTGACGACTTGCATAATATCATATCCCAAAGAGATGGCGGCGAATCTTCCAGACATGGCGGGCAAGCATGTGGAAGAGCAAGGACACGTGGCCGATACCAAAGACAAAAGGAGGAAGAATGATTATGTTGTTATCTTTCCCTTTCCCGCTTCTATCAATACATTGAGGACAATGTATGATTCAAGTATGGGGGAGGAAGTATTTCCCTTTTCCTAGTAATTTTCATTTTCTTTGTAATTTCCCTTCTGTTATCTTTAATTCAATAAATTTTTTTATCAAATCATCTATTGCAGCAATTTGTGTTGTTCTTTTAGACTCCCCTTTCTTTTTGAGCCTATAAAAAAAATTTATTTTTGTCTCACTCGACAAAGTAAATAGACTGCAAAATCTTTAATCATCAGGAATTGGGGCGAGATTAAGCGAAATTTCTACCGTCTAGACACTCTACAACCCCAGAGTATGATAGATCAGTTCAAGTACCTGTTGTTTCCAACGCCCTGAGTTTAATCTTTATAGTAGCCTTGAGTAGTTTATATTAGCAGTCATCACCGTCTTAAACACAAACTACGCAGGAAGTCGATGAATATAAGTGGATGATAGAATATTTCAGCAAAATGTTGCAAGGAAACACACTGATTAAATTGGATGATCCTCACCCGATCGCCTAATCCAAAGGATGTAAACCTTACAAAGTAACATGAAAATTCATTTGATGGATGGTTCAGGAGCATCTGGTACTGAACTCGGTAGGGCAGATTACGGTCTGATCCCCCGCATCCAACATTTGAATTAAAGGTTGCCACGTTAATGTGCCAGAAATCTCTAAAAGTTTAAAAAGGATCATAACCACTAACCGACTGTTCTGCTATGTGCGTGTGAACATAAAGGGCTTAATGTGATTGCGCTAGAATGAAAAAGGAAAAACAAGACAAATACTCGAGGTAGGCTATGATAGGACCTGTAGCTAGTTTACGTAAAATGGGATTGTCTAGCGTCGCCGACGTAGTTATGGAGCACGAATCAAGCCATCGATTTTCTGACAAAAACACAATGCATCTATGTATTAGTCAAGCCGAGTCATAACCATGTTTAGAAAAACATCGTACTTGGCATTTTCTTGAGGACAAGCAAAGTCTAAGTATGGGGGAGTTTGATAACACACAAATATGTGATATTTCTGGCTTGATATACACCGAATATTTCTCATACTTTAGTTTAAATTAAACTATTTTATAAGTATTATGCAGGTATTTTTCTATTTTTGCAGATATGCACTGAGCCGGACACTTTTGAAGAAACGAAGGAAAAAGGGTGCAAAAAGTAGTAAAAAGGCCTAAGGAGAAGACAACAGTCCAAAAGCCCATTACACATGTGAGCACGTGGCCCACATGCAAGTAAGCCCTGACGACCGTCAAGGGGGACGTGACGAACGTCACTCTCCATGAAGACCAAGTGACGATAGTCACTTGCGTGTGACGAACGTCACAGTTGTCACCCCACTTTCTCTCATCCAACGGACAACAACTCATTCAAAGATGAATCCAACTAGCTCCTCAATTCACTCACCCACTCAATCAAAAGCAACGAACGTGACTATTATTTCTCCTATTATTTCTGAAGGAAGAAAGAGGAACAGTTGCTACATTTTCAAGACCAACAAACCAAGCAAGCATTATAAATAGAACCTCGGACCACAGTAGAAAGGGTTCTGCTTTTTGACGAGAAAAGTTCAGATATTATTTTCAGCATTATTATTTTCAGCATTATTTTCTTTTCCAGTTTTTTTCTAGCCAGCACTATTCTTTCCAGTTTTATTTTCTTTTGTACGATTAAATACATCCTTGGATCGAAGCAAAGCCTACGACTTGTGGAGGACTGCTTCTATCTTCAGAGTAATTGCCAGGTTTATGTTTACAATTTCTTATTGCTTATTAATTAATATAATTATGTTTATTTGTATTTGTTCTTTAAATTATTCTGCAATTTCGTTTAATATTATGTCAGGCTAGAAATCTTATACCGGTATGTAAGGTCATTCGACCGAGGGAACGAGTAGCTTAGTCGGGATTATTTTTACTACGAAACTTTCTTTTCTGGCCTAAGTTACTATTTTTCAAATCATTAAATTGTTTTGTTACGGAAGTAAAAAACAAATAAAGGTTAGGGTCAACAAAGCGGAAGTTTGAGATCTTTTAACTGGACAGTAGTAATTAGGCATTAGCTTAAAATACAGCGGAAGCACTTTAAAGTTAATTAAGATTTTGTTTAGTTTCCAAAAAGTGTTTTTAACTCCTGCGGGATGGCGGAAGCGTACGTTAGGACTTAACTGCATAGCCTAGATCAACAAAACGACAGTGTGAGACGAGGGTTTTTAAACTAGATAGGTTTTACTGAAAACTATTTTGAAAATATAAAAACGCCCGACAAGTCGCTAGTTCCCGAGGTAAGACCGTTGCATACTGGTAATTTATCTCATTGATTATTAAAATACAACTTAATTTAGTGATTAGTTTCCCTACAACCCAAATCAAATATTCATTAGCTTTATATTTACATAGTAACAATAGAAAACGGTAGATCGATTCATCAGTCTCTGTGGTTCGATATCTTTTAAAACTACTCGACAAGATTGTGCACTTGCAGTCCGAATCATTGGATACATAAGTACAAATCCCACAATCACTCTTGCTGATTCTAGAACATCTGAAGGCAACATTTCAAGTTCCAAGCCCACGCTTAAGATTCAAGGTAAGTCTTTCTGACTTTGCATATTTTCATTCAGAACATCATTAAATATGTAATTATCATAGTATTGATGTTGTTCATATCATTGCATAAGTAGAAAAACTGTGGATCAGAACTTCTTAATTATGGCTAGGCTCAGATTAGGGATTTGAACATCTATAAATTGTTGTGCTTTTATCTTTCTGACCTGCTGTTTGTTAAATACTGAATAAATTGCTGATGTGTTGATTAATATGAAGAAGGAGTTGAAATGTGGCACAAAACCTCTATTTTTTTCACTCATTGTTTTAGCATAGCACAGAACTTCTGAGTTCTCCCTACACGTTAAACACACATAACTTCTAGGCTTTCTTACTATTTTAACACACATAACTTCTGATGCTCACTCACTGTTTTAGCACAACACAAAACTTTTGAGTTCTCCCTACACGTTAAACACACAGAACTTATAGGCTTTCTTACTGTTAAGCCCACTGAACTTCTGATGCTTCCGCTCACTGTTTTAACACTCAGAATTTCTGATTTTTCACACGTTGACAACACACTGAATTTCTGATGTTCACTCACTATTTTAGCACAATACAAAACTTCTGAATTTTGGCTCACTGTCTGAATACCACCCAGAATCTATGTTTCCTTTCCCTCTGATGTTTCTTGCAGGGCCTTAAACAGTATCAATCTAGAACTTATGATTCTACTGACGTTCCTTTCTGAGTCACAACGCGCCTGGCTTCAGAACTTCTGATCCTTGTTGTTTTGCTTGCAGCAGCGCGCTGTTTCTATCTTTCATTTATTTTCCTTTTATCATTTTCAATATTAATACTCTTTTTATCAATATAAAAAAGGATATGAAAATATTTTCTTTTTACTAACTAATTTATTTCCTCTTTTTTTTTTAAATCCATTAAGACAAAAAAAAACCATTTTCTAAACAAAGTCCTTTTTCTTTCTTACGTTGTACATTTCAATATGGTTGTAATAGTTAAATAAGATTTAAATTCTTACAATCCCCCATTTGTAAATATGTACCCCCCATCCCTAAAATATTTTAATAGCGTAGGACTTTATATTCCCGCAATTTATCGCTTTTCAAATATAAATGCTAGTAATAAGGATATGTATGGAAAGACATGAAATAGATCACCCTAATCAAGAATAAATGCATGCAATCAAACACACTTTGCACACACGCACCCTTAGGGTAATCTCACTTGTTGCCTATCAGAAATTAGTCATGTCCCTCGAACATGGGCGTTTTATCAAAAGACCCCCGATAAAAGATCGCAGTCCCTCGATGTTGCCTTCGGTAAACGATCTAGTCCCTAAAACGAAATTGCTAAAATGTTCCATGGGTTGCCTTCTAAGACTATACAAACGTCCCAAGCTTGTCCCTTCACATCCAATGATGAGGCTTCTTACCAAATCAATGGTAATATAGAAATATCTAAAGGAGGAAGAAAAGAACACTTAAGACCTTTTGAGTAGGTAGATTCGCTCATAGTTGCTCACTTGATCACAACAAAACATTTTTACACCAACACTTTCATCTTGAAACATTTTCAAAATTGTACGCTGTGATACGATGGGAGAACTGACTTGTGTGTTTGCGTTTGTTTTCGCACTTGTTCGGTTTAGCAAGAGTCACCACCGACCTTTTATTTTATCCTAAGGAAAGGTCAAAAAGCACAGGAAAGACCTTTGAGATGTTTTCGTGGGTTCGGGGGGTAGATTATGAAAAGGGAAGGTGCTAGCACCCTTTTCATCCATGGTTATCCATGGGCTCTTAGTTACTTGTTTTAGATCACTTGCCTTTGCTTTTCAATTGTTTGAAATGGTGCTTTGTGTGTGTGGTTTTGAAAATGTTTTGAAAAAGATGCCTTGTCTAGGCAACCTTTGTAATGATTCTTGTTTGAATATATACAAAGGTGTGTGTCTTTTTGAAAAGATAATTCAATGTTTTGAAAGTTGTTTTTGAAGTTGTGTTGTGTTTTGAAAAATGGCAAGGATGTTTTGTAAGATTTTTGATCAAGTAACTAAGAGTTTGTCTACCCTATTTTACTCAAAGATCTTTCTTATGTTTTAACCCTTTTAACAGTGTTGTTTCACCATTGTGTTTGATGAATAACCTTGCGTTAGGATGTTTAGCGGGACAGACGCGGGTCATCGTATACAATCATTGAAGGCAACTTGTGGGACGCTCTAGTAATTTGGTAAGGGACAAGATCGTTTTATCGAAGGCAACATCGAGGGTCATCGAGGGACTACGATCTTTGTTTATCGAAGGGACATTTGCTAGAGTGTCTCATACTCGAGGGACATGATTGCATTTTCCAAAGCAGAAGGCGAGATTACCCTAGAGGTGCAAGTGTGAATTGTGTATTGATTATCATGTATTTATCTTGTATTAGGTCAACTAGCGATCGATTTTAGATTTTCGCATACAAACCCTAATTACTATACAGTATATGGAAAGCGATAAATTGCGGGAATTTAAAGTCTAAGTTATTACAAGTAAGTATCCGGGGATGGGGGTACAAATGTTTAAAAATGGGGATGAGTCTTTTCAGAATAATAATGCCCAAGTATTATGTTACAACCAAATTGAACTTGTCGCATTCTCAATGTAAAATTATAACAAGGTATAAGATAATAAAAATTAGACAAATATGAGATGTATGCATTTATTTACAAATGAATAAAAATTGTAACTTAAAAAAGATTATTATCATTTTTTTGTATTTTCTGTTAATTATATAAACAAGAGTTTTAAAGAAAAGAAAAAAAATACTTTAAGTTAAAATTTATTGTATATGTACTTTTAAGTATAATAATTGTTTTAAGAAACTATTAAGAACATTTTATACAAAATTTAATATCTTATATTTATTTAACAAAAGAGAAGAAAAAGAGTTAGGTTATAGAAAAAATGAAAATAAGGTGATAAAAAAAGTATTGGTTTTCAAAACATAAAAAAAAGGTAAGTGGGCTTAAGGAATACATTTGGCCCAAATGAAGAATGAAAGAGAACAAAGGGGGGGTGCGCGTTAGAAAGCAGGAAGTGGGCTTGGCATAGTGGGGGCGCACAGGCCCAATTGAGATGTTTGGTACAACAATTTTCTAGGGTTCGTGTTTTGATTCTTCAGAACCTAGGGTTTACAGTTTGTGAACGGCGCCGCTCCTCTCCTCTCATCTTCATCCTCTTTGTCTTTCTCAAACCAAGAGCAACTGATGTCCTCTCCCCTCGCCTTAGGCTACCAGAATATTACCTCCATCTTCCTCTCTCCGCAACTATACAAGGCGGCGATTCAAAATGGTACGCGTTTTCTTTATAGTTTGCATGTTTAATTCTTGTATGTTTTATTGTTTGCAAAGCTTTGATCTTTGATATTTATGCATGAGGTGTAGGAAAAGAAGACAATACCTTTGGGGTTTTGTTTCTGGAGAGGCGATGGAGGGAGAGGAACACGGTATTGGTGAAGCTCTCAGGTGGCCAAGGCGGAGGGAGGAGCACGATGACGCTGCTTGCTTACTTTGGGTATTTCTGTATCTTTCTCTTTGAATCATTTGATGATGACGTATACTCTGAAAACTCTATATCAATCTACTTCTGAATCTTCTCTTCTTCTTCTCTGAGTATTGGCTTTCGATGATGGGCTTTGTTCTGAAACTCTTTGTTTTATTTTTTTAACACTCTTCCTTTCTTTGGGGTGTTAACTTTTGATGATGAGTATATGTGCTCTGAAAAAATTGTTTGTTGTTATTGATTTGGTGTTTGGATATATTCTGCTGATTTATGTTGATGATGAATGTTGATGTGTTTGGAAACAAACTTTTGATAGTTGATGAGGCTAGACTTGAAACTTGTTGGTTCCTTCTTGTTTTGGCCAACTTATCTTGAATCTGTAGTTTGGACAAATTGCAGTTTTGAGAAGTTGCAGTTTTGAAGGGTTCTTGGTGTTTGCAGTTTATGTAGGTTGAGTTGGCTTGTGTTTGAACAGGTTTTGAAACAGGTTTGATTTTAGGCAGCTTTACAAGTTTGATAACTTGCAGTTATGCAGGCCACAGGTTTGGAGGCTTGTGTTTGAACAAGTTTGAAGGCTTGTTTGAAGGTTTGTAGTTTAGGCAGGTCACTGAGTTTTGGCTTGCCGACTTTTGATTTTTGTTATGCAGGTTTTGTACTGAGTGTTTGGGAAGGCAGGTTTGTGCAGTTTTAGGCAGGCTTGGATCTTTTGTTGAGCTTCCTTGCTTTTTGTTTTTGAGGCAGGTTTTGATAACTTGCAGTTTAAACAGGTTGGAGCTTTTTGTTATGCAGGCCACAGGCTTTAGGCAGGATTGAAGGCTTGTTGGGTTTCTGAGGCTGGTTTTAGCCTTTTGTTGAGCTTTGAGTTGCAGTTTTGGCTCTCTCTCTTTGAACTGTTAGCCTGTTCTATTTATCTTCTTTCTCATTGCTTTTCTACAGCCTGCCAAACTGCAAAACCTACTTCACTCTCTCGTTCTCTCTCCATAAAAAGCATTTTTAATTGCTTAATGTACTTTTTCTGAAAATATTGTTGGCCAGAAAATGATGAAAAGTTTTTGACAAGCTTGCTTGCTTGTATCTTGGTTTATCTCTGCATTTTCCATATTTTCTGCATTGACAGTTTTTTGACAGCTTGTGTACTTGGTTGACAGTTTTGTGTACTTGGTTTGGACAACTTTATGTACTTAGTTTGCTTTTATGCAACTTGGTTTGATTTTGGTTGACTAATGCAATTTGTTGTTCAGTTTGACATTGTGCAGCCTTGTGCCTTCTTTGTGTGCAGCCTTGTGCCTTGTATCTTTGCATTTAATTGATTGTATGCTTTGCAAATTATTTTACTTTCCTATTTGTGAACCAAGAAGAGAAATCTTCTTGTGATTTGCAAAGAGGACGAGTAAAACATGATGAAACCAAAAACAATCTAATTCCGGCCAACAAGCTTTAATGATGATCTTTTATTTATCTGCTTAAAATTGCTTTTCAATTTAACTGCACTGATTTCTTTTTCTGTCTTTGTAGGTAAATACCAGTTGGGTAATGGAAGAAGCAGTAGAAGATAGAAGATTTAGGCTTTAGATTTTCTTTTCATTTATTGTAATAAATATTATTGTAAACACTGTAAATAAATTTACAATATTCGAATAACATTTGTAACAATATTTGAAATAAATAAAAAGTTTTTGTCAACTAAGAATTCTTTACTGTCAAATATTTCGTTCTTTCTTTTGTACTGCCTATTTAATTATTTAAAATCTCTTAAATTAAAACAACTGGAAATGCATCCCAATAATTTCAACTCAGATAAAATAAATAATCAACAAACTTTGCAGTCTCGCAACCTTACATTAACCACAATACGCCCGGCATTCCAATTAATCATATGCTTTGTATAGTTAAACAAACAAACATCCATACACTTTTCACTTCACTGATCAAACCAATGCTTCAAAGTTTCAATCAAAAGCCTCAGTTCCTACCCCAGATATTTAGATTTTGAGAAATAACCGGTAATCTGGAACAAGCGTAAAAATAATGTAACCGTCAATTGAATTATTGTGGATTCAATTTCTTCTGGGAAATACGAGTGAAAAACCCTAATTCCAGACTTGTCGTCAAAGAAAAGTCTGCTTGATCAATTCTTGAGCCAATTTCAATAAAATCAATGGAAACCCTAATTTTGGATTGACTGATAAAGAAAAGTCTATTTGATCAATTCTTGAGCCAATCTCAACAAAAAGTGGAAAACTCTGAAGTTGTGATTTCTTGTGAAAAAGGGAGGGCAAATTTTGGGGTACAACATACGCGTTCTTAGAGAAAAGAGAGCCATTACAAAGATACCTTTTCAAAATCACTTTCAAAAACACATTCCACAAACACCTCATTGAACTATTTTCAAAACAACACTTCGTACGCGTTCTTATAGAAACGAGAGCCATTACGAAGTCACATTTTTAAAATACTTTCAAAACCCACATCACAAGCACACATTCAAACAAAATAAAGTGATCTAGCAAACAACTAAGAGCCCGTAGATAACTACGGATGAAAAGGGTGCTAACACCTTCCCTTTTCATAATCTACCCCCCGAACTCAAGAAAACATCTATAAAGGTCTTTCCTGTGCTTTTTCACCTTTCCTTATTGGATAAAAGAAAAGTCGGTGGCGACTCTTGCTATCCGCAACAATTGCGATAAAATGCAAAACAAAAAGTCAGTTCTCCCACCGTATCACAGAACTGGCGACTCTGCTGGGGACCTTAAAAGTGGGGTTACCTTAGGGTTAGATCACCTTTACTTTCTTTTCTTTGTTTGACTTGTTTTCTTTACATTTAAGGGTTTTCTGCTTGAGTATTGTTAAAGATCCTACACATGGATCTGGGGGCACTTATTGGGTAAACATCAAAAGATCGTGGAGACCGTACAGCGTAGACCGATATGGTTTAAGCGATGGCTGTGTTGGTGTGACACTTTGATTGGTACCGATATCCTTTGTGTGGAAACGAAGAGAATACGGGGCCGCCGCGTGGTGTCGTGAAGAACTAACGGACCTTAGAACCTTAGTTGAACAAACTTGGCCATTAGAAAGTAGTGAGATAGCCGACCTAGGTATAAAGATGAGGATTGGTTGATACTCGGTGCTACACTCGTTGAGATCATACTTTCGGGATATTTCGGCCGCAAGAAAAGATTGTCTGAGCTGAAACAATGCCCGATAGAGGATGATCAGTGATATTGAGAATCCTTAGAACCCGGTTACTATTAACTAGGACAGGTTGAGCCAACTAAACTTCAAGAGGGTACTTACCTACAAACTCCATGCAAGCCTAAACCTAAGGACTTGTCTGCTTTGTGTGTATATGTTCATTTATATATAAACTTGCCTACTTTACATATTTGTACATAACATCATAACATCATGCCATAGCATTTTTAAATACCATTTCAAGGATCTCGAGGGTCTTTGATACAGGGTCACGTTGAACCAGACGTCTAGCAAGGGAACACATGTGAAGTAGCTAAGGATGCATGGGGAATTCTTCAATCTACTCATGAAGGCACATCCAAAGTTAAGATGTCAAGACTTCAGCTGCTCACCACAAAATTTGAGAATTTGAGAATGAAGGATGATGAAAATATTAATGACTTCCATATGAACATTCTTGAAATTGCTAATGCATCCAGTGAATTAGGAGAGAAAATACCTGAAGACAAATTGGTGAGAAAGATGCTCAGGTCTCTTTCCAAGAGATTTGATATGAAAGTGACTGCTATAGAAGAAGCTCGAGACATTGACAAAATGAAAGTGGATGAACTTGTTGGATCTCTCCTGACATTTGAATTAAGCATCAATGAAAGATCTGAAAAGAAGAACAAAAGCATAGCCTTTGTATCAAATACTGAAGATGAAGAGGAAGACTGTGATCTGGATACAGAGAGAGGAATATCAAATGCCTTATCTATGCTTGGAAGACAGTTCAACAAAGTGATAAAAATAATGGATAGGAACCAAAGATCAAATGTCAAGAACATCTCATCTGACATCCATAAGTCAAATGAGTTTGGAAGAAATAGGGCTGAAGAAAAATCCACTCAATGGAAGGGAGTACAATGTCATGAATGTGAAGGATTTGGTCACATTAGAGTTGAATGTCCTACATATCTTAAGAAACAAAAGAATAATTTGTTTGTTACTTGGTCTGAAGAGGACTCAGAGAGTGATCTTGAAGAATCTGCCAAGTATGTTAAAGCATTGACAGGGAAATATGTATTTGATGAAGAGTCTAGTGATGGGGAACTAAACTTTGATGAGTTAGCTACTTCATACAAAGAATTATGTCTCAGAAGTGCAGAAGTGTGCCTTGAAAGGGAGAAACAGAAAGTCATCATAACTCAGCTGAAGGCAGAAAGGGAAGAACATTTAAAAACTATTTCTAATCTAGAAAGTGAAGTGAATTCCTTGAATTCAAACCTTGATAGAATGGTCAAATCTCTCAAGATGCTAAATAATGGATCTGACAAACTAGATGAAGTTCTTTAAGAGGGGAGAGTGACTGGAGACAAGAGTGGTCTAGGGTTTAATGAGAAAGAGAAAACTAACTCAGAAGAACCTTCATCATATTCCACTCAGGCCAAATCTAAACCTAAGATGTCGAATAAAATGTCTAAACATCATAGCAAGAAAGGACATCATGGCAAACATCAGGATAAGAAGAAGTTCAAACATATCAGGGAGAACCCTCTGCCCTGGAGATGTCATCACTATGGAAGGCTTGGTCATATAAGGCCCTTCTGTTTCAAATTGTATGGGTATCCTAAGACTATTCCTCCTCCCAGGACTGGAAAGATTCCACAAAATAGCAAAAAGAAGAAACAGTGGATTCCCAAGTCTAATGTTGCTAGTTTCATAGCTCACACCTCCCTCAGAGTATCAACCAAAGATGAATGGTATTTTGACAGTGGTTGTTCTAGACACATGACAGGTGTCAAGAATCTGTTGGTGGATGTCAAATCTCATTCCACCAGTTATGTTACTTTTGGTGATGGAGTAAATGGTGAAATCAAAGGTGTTGGAAGCTTGATTGTTCAGGAGTCCCTAAGCTTGATGATGTGTTACTTGTTAAAGAGTTAACAACTAACCTGATAAGTATAAGCCAAATGTGTGATCAATGATTCAAAGTTAACTTCACCAAGGAAGAATGTCTTGTGTTTAATAAAAAGAATAAAGTTATTATGAAAGGAATCAGATCTAAATACAAATGTTATCTATGGGTTCCTCAAAAATTGAACCTCTCTTCAACATGTGTTTTAGCCAAAGAGAATAAAGTTAAACTATGGCATCAAAAATTGGGGCACTTACATTTGAAAGGTATGAAAAGAATTATATCTGAGGAAACAGTGAGAGGGATTACTAAGCTCAAGATAGAAGAAGGAAGGGTATATGGTGACTGCCATATTGGAAAGCAGACTAAGATGTCACATTAGAAGATCCAACATATCACTACATCAAAAATTTTAGAACTTCTTCACATGGACTTGATGGGACCTATACAGGTTGAAAATCTTGGTGGTAAGAAGTATGCCTATGTTGTTGTAGATGATTTTTTTAGATACACATGGATAAGCTATATTAGAGAAAAATTAGAAACTTTTGAAGTGTTTAAAGATCTCTATCAAAAACTTCAAAGGGAAAAGGAAAGTCATGTCATAAGAATCAGAAGTGATCATGAAAAGGAATTTGAGAACAACAAATTTGCTGATTTTTTCTCCTCTTAAGGAATCAACCATGAATTCTCTTCTCCCATTACTCCTCAACAGAATGGGATTGTGGAACGCAAGAATATAACTCTCCAAGAATCTTCCAGAGCCATGATTCATAATAAGAAGTTACCCTACCATTTTTGGGCTGAAGCTATGAATACTGTATGATATATCCATAACAGAGTCACTCTAAGGAAAGGCACTTCAGCCACCTTGTATGAAATATGGAAGGGAAGAAAACCAATTGTTAAATACTTTCATATCTTTGGAAGTAAATTCTACATCTTAGTTGATCGTGATCAAAGAAGGAATATGGATCCAAAGAATGATGAAGGAATATTCCTGGGTTACTCTACAAATAGCAGAGCTTACAAAGTTTTTAACTCCAGAAACAAAATTATGATAGAGTCAATAAATATTATTATTGATGATAAAGGATGGAATGTTGAAGAAGATGTCTCAGAAGATGTTGGAACATCTTTTCCTGGTATTCCAACAGAATCAAATGACAAAAGTATTGATTCTAATCCTCCTCAAGAAGATCCCCAACTTAGTCATCTCAATAAATGACCTTCAATTAGAACTCAGAAAGATCATCCTAAGGAGCTTATCATAGGAGATCCAAACAAAAGAGTTACTATCAGATCAAGATAAGGGATTTCAAACTCTTGATTTGTATCAAAAGTTGAGCCTAAGAATGTTAAAGAGGACCTAACTGATTAATTCTGGATTAATGATATGCAAGAGGAGCTAGAACAATTCAGTAGGAATGAAGTTTGGGATCTTGTTCCAAGACCTGAAGGGACAAATGTGATTGGGACAAAATGGGTGTACAAGAACAAATATGATGAAACAGGGGTGATCACTAGAAAAAAGGCAAGGTTACTTGCACAAGGATACACTCAAATTGAAGGAGTTGACTTTGATGAAACTTTTGCCCATGTGGCCAGACTTGAATCAATCAGACTACTCTTGGGAGTTGCATGCATACTGAAATTTAAATTTTTTCAAATGGATGTAAAAAGTGCCTTCTTAAATGGATATCTGAATGAAGAAGTTTATGTGGAAAAACCAAAGGGATTTGTTGATTCAATTTTTCCTAAACATGTTTAGAAACTGAAGAAAGTTTTGTATGGATTAAAGTAAGCTCGAAGAGCTTGGTATGAGAGACTGACAGAATTCCTTATTGAGAATGGATACAGGAAAGGTGGCATAGAAAAAACTCATTTTGTTAAGGAAGAAGAAGGGAAGATCATGATTGCACAGATTTATGTTAATGATATTGTGTTTGGTACCTAAAAATTTACCCTCTTTATTTCGACCTTTTTGGCTTACATTTTATTATTACATACATGCATATCATTGGTTTTATGGTTATGGAATCAAGATATATTTAGAAAGCTTCTTCAGGTTATAAGTGACGTTTATTTCGTCAATAGATGTTCTCAGAGTATTTTTCGTGCTGAAGATTGTTTTGCTGTTTCGCAATGATTCGGGGTTCAAAGATTCACGAGTCTAACTAGGCGCGTCATATTCAGGTGTTATTTCGCCAAGGTATCCCTGATAACATATTCTCAAATTCAGGTTCGACTCGAGAGCCAATTCTTTAAAGAAGGTCTCCGAATGTGCAATTTTTTCTCGAAGAAATATTGTGAAAAAATGTGCTGAAAGTGCAGTTTTTACGCACTAAAAAATTCATAATTTGAAGACCGTGGCTCATTTTGAACCCGTTCCCGTGGCTGAAATTCCATCTTGACGTCATCTACATTTTCATCTCTCACGGATGGAAGCCAATTTCGATTAAAAGGTCTTCAAAAATGCAGATTTATCAAGTATTTTCATACAGAAAATTTGTGACAAAAGTTTATTTGCATCATGTTTAGAAAATCATAACTTGGTCGATTTTCATCGTATTGAGCTGGTTCCGGCGCCAAAATTACAAAAATTGAGTTGACTAGGTTTCCACTAGAAGTATCGAGTTTGAACGACATCTAAAAGGCCTTTGTTTTTTGCCCAGAGTGTACGTGACGAGCAGAAAATCCTGAATGCTGAAAATTATTTCATCTGGGTCAAAACTTAGAAAATTCATAACTCAGTCAATTTTTATTGGATCAGGCCCATCTTTTTACACAAGGTCACTGACTCAGAGATCTACAACTTTGCTTCCAAAGTCCAGACTGGGTTCTACTCCAATCAATACCATTTTTTTTATTAAAGAACGTGTCAAAATTGACACTAGAGCCCAAAATAAGTTTGTCTGAGGCGAAACTTCAAAAATTCGTAACTAATTCACCTTTTATCCGATTGAGCCCATTTTTGGAAAGGAGTTAGTTATCGATGTCGGATACATTTTGTTTCACATTTCAACTTTAAAAATTTCACTTAAGTCCCTGTGATTTAGCCTAGAACGTGTCAGACTCAAGTGAATAAAAATCTGCACTATTGTTTGTGGTTATTTGAGGCCCAATTGCATATCCAAAGCCCATATCTTTGCTCTAATTTCCATTATATAATCTCATTCTTTTCACACAAACAGGACGGGAAAAAAAACCTTTTTCACAACCTTGTCAAAATATCAAATTCTTTCAAGAACCCTAAAAATCTTGAAATCCTTATTACAAACCCTCATCTCACTACAAACAAGTCATCCTCGTTACAAACTCCCATCTCACTACTTTCACTACATCTCCAGTAAGGGTAAGACTGGTTTGATCTCCATGATCCAAAGGGTGTAGAAGCATTCATACATGCCATATCGATTTTAACATTATAAAATTTCATATATTTTTTTTCTTTGTATTTCATGGTATACTAATTTTCTTAATGTGTTCATGAGATTCAATATTACAGGTTTGGATCATCGTAATGGTCTCATGCAGGGTTATTACAAAACACTGAGGCTAAAACAGAACAACAACCAATGCATGAATCATGGTAAGACAGGCATCCTGAGGAGGTTAAGGGTGTGGGTTCAACACCCACCCCTATTAGTTTTGGTTTTCTTCCTTTCTATTTATCCTTTTATATATTTTCATTCTTTCTGTTTAAAACTTTTTTCATAAAACCTAACATTTTTCACAAACCTTTGATTTTTCATAATAAACTCGAATAATTAATTATAGGTTTTTTTTTTAATTTTAGGTTTTAAATTAATTTTTGGTTCAACACCCACCCCTGACATTTACATTATTTGTATTTTCTAACCCTATTTTTCATTGATGTTTCTTCTTCTATATCTTTTTTGGCAAACTTAATTCTTTCTTGTTAATCATTACACATAAACTTTTTTTTAAAACTTTTTTAAATTAAATTAATTAGGTTTTTTAGGTTTTTTTAATTAATCTTTTTTCCCCAAAATTAACCTTTTTTTTAATTATTCAAACTAATTAGGATTTAGGTATTTTAATTAACTTTTTTCAAAATTAACCTTTTTTTAATTAAAATTAATTAGGTTTTTAGGTTTTTTTAATTAATTTTTTTCTCCAAAATTAACCTTTTTTTTAATTCGAACTAATTAGGATTTAGGTATTTTAATTAAATTTTTTCAAAATTAATATTTTTTTATTAATTAAAATTAATTAGGTTTTTTAGGTTTATTTAATTAATTATCATAAATCATTTTTTTCATAAAAAATCACCAAAACATTTTCTTTGCTATTTTCATCTTATTTCTATTTTCCTAGATAAAGCGCGTTCAACTGTAATAGCGTAGTTTTATTTTTCCCGCTTTTTTTTTATCATTATCATGTAATTGCTTTCAGGATGTAATAGTTTTAGGATTTCTTTTCCGCACTCTTCACTATTATGTAACTGCCCCAAAGCTCTGTAATAGCCTAGGTTTACATTTCGGCCTTTACCTTCAACTACTTTATTTTACGCAATGCTTAGATTAATAGGATTGTATGGAAAGATAAAAATGAACGATAGAAAACCCTAATTGCAAGATAAATAATCAAATTGAATCATTTGCACACTCGCACCTCTAGGATAACCTCACTTGTTGCCTTCGGAAAAACAATGGTCATGTCCCTCAAACATAGGGATATCTTAGTGAAGACCCTCGGTTAAAATCATCATAAAGATCATGGTCCCTCAATGTCTCTCGAGTTTCCTACGAAAAATGATCTTGTCCCTCGATGTTGCCTACGAATATATGATGACAGTCCCTTCGAACTGCTAAGGTATCCCTATATGCTGCCTTCTATGACCATAACGACGACCCGCGTATGTCCCTCAAACATCCAATGATAGGGCTACCTACTCACTAATAGTAGGATAGCAATGTCTAAAGGATAGGGAGAAAAGAATGACTTTTTCGAGTATAAGTAGATAAGTTCTTAGATGCTTGCTCAAAACAACATTTTACACCTACACAAAAACATTTCAAAACACTTTCAAAAACATTCACCTTGTCAACACTCTTGAGGACTGATACAAGAGTTATCACAAAGCGAATCGTCGCACTAAGGCATTTTCAAAACAATTTTCAAAACACACAAAGCACAAGCAATTTTCAAAACATGAGCTAGCATCTAAGAGCCCGTAGATAACTACGGATGGAAAGGGTGCTAACACCTTTCCATAATCTACCCCCTTAGAAAACTCTTGAAAGGTCTTTTTTCTGTTCTTTTCACCATTTTCTTTGTTGGATAAAAGAAAAGTCAGTGGCAACTCTTGCTTACCACGATATTTGAGAACAAAAAATTCAAACCAGTATTAAACAGTCGATTCTGCCACCGTATCACAGAACCAGCGACACTGCTGGGGAATATTTATAAAGTGGGGTTTACCTTAGGGTCTAGATCATTTTAAAACTTCCTTCTCTATTTTCTTTGACTGCTTTATCTTTGAGGGTTTGTTGGGGTATTCTTGTAAAGATCCTACACCCGGATCTGGGGCACTTTATTAGGTAAGTAGCAATAAATCATGAAGGTTGTACGGTGTAGACCGATACGGACGAAGTGGTGGCTACGTTAGTGTGATGCTTTGGATTGTACTAATGTTCCTTAAGTAATTTAAGGATAACATTAGGCTTCCTCATAGTGTCACTAAGCGCTAACTGACCTTTAGAACCTTTAATTGACTCATCCTAGCCATTAGGAAGTAATGAGATAACCGGATTTGATTCTGACCGAAGATTGGTTGATACTCGATATTACATTCATTGAGGTTGGACTTTCAGGATTTTTGGCTGTAATACTTCGGTGCGGAGCTGAAATAATTTCTGAAGGGAATTTTAGTGATATTGAGGCTCCTTAGAACTCGGTTACTATTAATAGGACAGGTTGAGCCAACTGAACATTCAAGAGGATACTTACCTATAAACCTCATGCAAGCCTAAACCTAAGGCTGCTTACGTTACTTGTTTGCTTTCAACTTGAACTACTTGCAGGGTTTTATCATCTAACAACATCATTTCCTTGCAGGATTTATCTACAACCATTATCCAATAAACTGGTTTTCTTGCAAGACATACTTGTCTTCATCACCCTACATTTTGCTTGATGCAAAGCATACACATCATAACATCATGCCACAACATTTCTTTAACCATTTCAAGGATCTCAAGGGTTTGTGATGCAGGTTATGATAAATCAGACGTCTAGCAAGGGGCAAGGGAATTTATTTTCCTCTAGACAATGTCGTCAAAGGATCAAAACTCAACAACTTGAGTCAGGGCTATGACCCACTTGATATGGTAAGCTTGACTCTTGTAAAAGGACCTTTAACGATACGAAGTTCTTCAATCAAAGCTGCAAATTTCAACTTCTGACATTTTCTTGTTTACCCCGCGAGATCCTTGAAAACATTTGCATATCATACATGTCATTGCATAACAGGTAGTATCCAGTACAAGTTTCTCATGTTCTCGCTATTTATTTCAGTAATGGCTCTCCAATAAGACAACGAAGATCTTCAAACTCAAGAGGCTCAATTCATGGAAATGTTCCTAAACCTATCCAAGGGGCAGGAAGAGTTGAAAGCAATCCTTGCTGGGGACCTGGCCAAGAAAAGTCATGGGGATAATAAGGACAAACGGTTGGAACATATGCAAGTTGAGGTAGAAGCAATGAGAATCTAGATGTTGGGGCAGATGGCTCTTATCCAAGGCTTAGCCCGGGGACAGGAAGAGCTGAGAGCCATTATCAACAAACTTCATCAAGACGGATACAACCGTATGAAGCAAGTAGTCGAGGCTGGGGACCAAGTCATTGATCAACCTCCGATAAGACAAGAGGTTGGTTTGGTGAAGAGTGGACCTTTCCAAATTTCTACTACCGCACGGGTCCAACAACAACCTCGCCAACAACAACAGGGCAATCTGCGTAAGCAGAATACATCTGAAATACGCTTTACCAAAATCAACATGTCATTGGCTCAAGCATTGCAACACATGATGGAGGCCAAGCTGGTTACGTTAAGGGACCCTCCTCAGAATCCCAACACAACCTCCCTAAGGTACAATCCAAATGCAAGATGTGCGTACCACTTTAACAGTCCTGGACATGACACCAATAGTTGTTGGATGTTGAGAAATAAAATTCAAGACCTGATTGATGAAGGAGCACTAGAATTCGCACAAGATGGTCAACTGGAATTATTCTGCCTTTCCTCGAAGGCACATCATCTAAAGTGACAAGTTCAAACAATGAGGCTTTTTATTCATTTGAATTCTTAATTGTAATTTTCTTTTGATTGTTCGAACATTTGTTTCACGTTAAACTTTGTTACTTTATCAATGTATTGCATATGTCTGTTTTGAATCAATTCATTTCGTATTCACTATATTTAAACCGCTTTCCTTCTTGTGATATTCAACTCTTGATTAAAAGCTCTAAGCCTTTAGAGGGAGGATGACGAGAATGATACTATAATCTCTACAATATGCTTTTGAACAGACCCCGCTGATGACGTACATGCATTATTTGAAATCCTAAACAGTGGAGTTATAAGGAAGATAATCCCTAGTCAACCCCTTTGAGCCAAAAAGTAGGAGTTTTTCTTTTCACACAAAGTAAAACCCTTAATCATAACCTGGGGCAGGGTAGTTTCTCAATTAATTCAGGTGCGTATTCAGTCGTAATCTTCTGCTTCATACACAATGAATGGCATCGAAGACGTCCTTCCAAATCAAAAGACGGTGATGGTTCTGTATAATCATTAAGAACATGCATTCATTATCTCTCAAAAATAAAAGCCCATTAAGTCAGAACCTATGAAGGAGACTTAAGAAAAAAAACTGGGACATCCCGCTGACTGTAATTATAAAAGAAACAGTTCAGGCAAAAGTAGGGATAACAAAATCAAAAAAGAGGTCCTACAAATCCTCGACAAAAAAAAGAGATTACAAAGTGATTGCCTCTTCCAAATAAACTTTCGGTATCCGAACCATCATCGAAACATCAAGGACATTCCAAAACTCATATGGGATTCAAAATGCACAATTAACTGAGCATAGGACTGAAGAACATCATGAAGAATGGGTGGGTATAAATAAATTTTGAGCCTTTATCCTTTGTTTCTTAAAACGTGAACCAGGCCACGTTATAACCCTTAAAAGTCCTAGCTGAAGCATGGATTAATTCGAAAGCATATTATTACAAAAGGTATCCCGACTCCTGTAGGGTTCGCTACAAATCTCGAGTTGATATCACACTTTTACAAAATTCGTTTGTTTTACTAAAAAATGAATTTTTAAACTTCAAGACAGACATAAGCTCTGCATTCTTAAAATACCATTATTTGCATATGACTATTTGTTCAACATCAGAGTAATTCGCATGACGAATATCTATGAACAAAAACCTTCTCAATGAAAAGGATAACCTTAGGTGGAAAAACACTCCCAACTAAGGGGCACAATGTGATCATGGTCCATCATCTAGGGCAGTAAAGTCAAGATTCAAGGAATCTCTCAAAGATTCCAAATAGCCAGTGGCAGATCTTCATCTGAATCACTTGGGGCATTAGGCATGAATTCCAGCAACGAATCCTGTATGATCAAACAAACATATTTTGGCAGTATGGAAACACTTACTACTATGGACAATGCAATTCTCCGTACCCGATGAACATGGACATATTCAGAAAATACTACGCATGAACAAAGACCCGCTAGGTTGACTGGCCTAGGAAAAAATAAGGGCATCCCGGCGAACCAAAACGGTTCAAGCAAAAATTAGGGATAAAAACAAAAAATATGTACACCCGGCAAGTCGAAAACCTGAAAAGGCAGCTTTAGCAAAAAAGGGTATCCCGATGGACTGAAAATCTGAAAAAATAGTCCAGGAAAAAGTTAGGGATTAAAGCGTACAACTACATCTCGTCACTTGTCTAATCAGTAGAAGGTTTATTACCCTGATATGCATTCACCAAGGACTCCAAGAGTTGAGATAACAGTCAAACCACCTACAGAATCCCCAGTTGATGTTTTCTACAACAGGTATCGAGACAGGGACATTCTACTATAAGGTCACCGCCATGTTCTCAACTTACAATCTATTGATGTCAGGTGTTCTCATACCCTCGACAGAGCAAAATATCCAAATGACTGCTCCAACGAAAATTACCCAATGAGGTCACCAAGCTTCTCGGGATTCCCCAAGCGGATTACAGAGTTTCCCTTCCCCAATGGAAACATTCTGAATAAACCAGATTCTCATCTAGAAACGGTTCAGGTACGATCCAAAGACAGATGTCATCCTGACACTTATTTCAGATCATCTTCTAGCAACAGTTCAGGTAGGATCCAGAGACGGATATCATCCTGATACTTATTCAGATCATCTTCTAGCAACAGTTCAGGTACGATCCAGAGACGAATATCATCCTGATACTTATTCAGATCATCTTCTAGGAACAGTTCAGGTACGATCCAGATCCGGATGTCATCCTGATACTTATTCCATACTATCTTCTAGCAACAGTTCAGGTAAGATACATAGACGAATGTCATTCTGACACTCATTCAACACACATTTCAAATACAGTTCGGGTACGATCCAGAGACAAATGTCATTCTGACACTTATTTCAACATATAGATCCATCCATAAAGCCTCTGCAGGTACTTTCTCCAACAGGTACAGGGGAAGAAACGTCCTGATGTGAAGTCATCCCCGTATCCTCAGCATGCGTCCCATTGACATCTACACTCCCCACAGAGTAGAGGCAACCAAAAGTTTTGATCTCATCTTCCCTGAACAGGAGTTACTTTCCCCAGCAAAGTTCCTCCAGAGAGCCGATATCTATATCCCTCAGTCGAGTTTTATAATCGTAAACGGTTTATAAAGCTTTCTCCCGAGCAGAGTTTATTTCTCTGACTGCGGAACCTCCTCCCGAGAAGAGTTTATTTATGTGAATGTGGAAGCTCAATCCCCAACAGAGTTTATTTCTCCAGCTACGGGAGTTCATCCCCCAGTGGAGTTTATTTCTCTGAATCGGTAAAATCTTCCAGCAAAGCCTCTCCTCTCTCAAATAAGGTTACTCCCCTGCAGAGTTAGTCTCAGGCAGAGTCTCTCCCCTACAGAATATTAACAAACAGAAAGGAGTAAATCCCTAGCATAGACATCTCCATTCACCATCCCCAGCGGAAATGAAGAATTCAGTTTCCTAATGCTCTTCAGCAGCAGCCCAGGATTTATTTTTCCCGACTAAAAATTATCGCAATAGCATCCCATATTCATACATCATGGCATGCACATACATATTGCATACAACGCAATCTCATTTATTTTGAGAACATCATCACAATGCATTTCATACATCATGACATTGCATACGACTAACTCTTTACCTTTCAGGAAAAGACCAAATCAACAAGCTACGTCTAATAAAGGGTTGTTCCAGGATTTTACTCAGAAAGATATCCTCACAAGATTTTCCCTGGGTCAGACAGGTCGATACTAATATCTCTCTGATCACCATTCCAGTGGAGGATGTTCCAAGACTTTCGTCTGGGTCAGTTGAATCGCTACTAAGATTCTCCTGATTACTATGCCAGTCAAAGTTCCAAGATTTTCCCTGGGTCAGACAGGTCGACACTAAGATCTCTCTGATTACCATTCCGGTGGAGGATGTTCCAAGACTTTCGTCTGGGTCAGGTTAATCGCTACTAAGATTCTCTTGATTACTATGCTAGTCAAAGTTCCAAGATTCTCCCTGGGTCAAACAGGTCAATACTAAGATCTCTCTGATTACTATTCCAGTGAAGGATGTTCCAAGACTTTCTTCTGGGTCATTTGAGTCGCTACTAAGATTCTCCTGATTACTATGCCAGTAAAAGTTAACCCAAGATTTTCCCTGGGTCAGATAAGTCGACACTAAGATCTCTCTGATTACCATTCTGGTGGAGGATGTTCCAAGACTTTTGTCTGGATCAGTTGAGTCACTACTAAGATTCTCCTAATTACTATGCCAATTAAAGTTAACCCAAGATTTTCCCTGGGTCAGACAGGTCGACACTAAGATCTATTTGATTACCATTCCAATGGAAGATATTCCAAGACTTTTGTCTGGGTCAGTTGAGTCACTACTAAGATTCTCCTGATTACTATGCCAGTCAAAGTTAACCCAAGATTTTCCCTGGTTCAGACAGGTCGACACTAAGATCTCTCTGATTACCCTTCCAGTGGAAGATATTCCAAGACTTTCATCTGGGTCAGTTGGGTCGCTACTAAGATTCTTCTGGTTACTATGCCGGTCAAAGTTAATTCAAGGCCTTCCCCTGATTTAGTCAAATCGATACTAAGATTTCTATCCCAATTTAAGATAACTCGAGACCTTTCTCTGGTCTAGTCAAATCGATACTTAGATTTTTATTCCAGTTAAAGAAGCTATGAAGCCCGGAAACTGACCGAATAATAGTCAATCAACAATTCAAGACACTGTAAAGCCTGGATCCTGACCAGATAACAGTTTAATCTCATCTCCCCAGTAAGTCGCTGTGAAGCTTGGAGCACGACCAGATAACAGTTAGCCTTATTATCCCCAACAAGTCACCGTAAATCCTAGATCCCGACTAGATAACAACTTAATTTCTTCATATCACTGAAGCCTGGACACGACCATATAACAGTTTAATCTCATTTCCCCAGTAAGTCGTTGTGAAGCCTAGAGCACGACCAAATAGCAGTCAGCCTTATCATCCTCAGCAAGCCACTATAAAGCTTGGATTCTGACCAAATAGTAGTTCATTTCCATCTCTTCAATCAAGTGATGACTCCCTAGTAGAGTAACGGACAACTGAAGCTCCTAAAACTCTATGTTCCAAGACAGAGACCAACATTCCTCAGCGGAATCCTCTCTAATAGCAAGAGGAGGAATTCCCACAAAGGGATATCTCATGAAATCATTATTGTTCTGGATGGCATCTTTAAGCCCATCTTCGACGACTCTCCATTCTGATAGCATCTTTAAGCCCATCTTCGACGATCTTCCGTCATCTTTTCCAAATGGCATATATAAGCCCATTCCCAATACTATCTACACAGTCAAGTATCA
This sequence comes from Vicia faba, assembly GCA_948472305.1. Lineage (NCBI taxonomy): Eukaryota > Viridiplantae > Streptophyta > Magnoliopsida > Fabales > Fabaceae > Vicia > Vicia faba. The sequence goes on from OX451737.1 coordinate 1,184,207,430, forward strand.
TCTCAGATGAGTGCAAATTTCTAGGCACTCTAGTGTTCAATCATCTTCCACCTTCCGATCACGAAAGGCACACCAGCCAATCTACATCTTCAGGTTTAAGAAGATTGAACAGGGGCAGTTGTTTTACCCCAAAATTTACCCTCTTTATTTTGAACTTTTTGGCTTACATTTCATTATTACATACACTCATATCATTGGTTTTACGGTTATTGAATCAAGGTATATTTAGTAAGCTTCTTCAGGTTACAAGTGACGTTTATTTCGTCAATGGATGTTCTCAGAGTATTTTTCATGCCGAAGATCGGTTCGCTGTTTCGCATATTCAGGTGTTCTTTCGCCAAGGTATCCCTGCTAACATATTCTCACATTTAGGTTCGGCTCGAGAGCCAATTCTTTAAAGAAGGTCTCCGAATGTGCAATTTTTTCTCGCGGAAATATTGTGAAAAATTGTGCTGAAAGTGCAGTTTTTACGCACTAAAAAAATTCATAATTTAAAGATCGTGGCTCGTTTTGAACCCGTTCCTTTGGCCAAAATTCCATCTTGACGTCATCTATGTTTTCATATCTCACAGATGGAAGCCAATTTCGATCAGAAGGTCTTCAAAAATATGGATTTATCAAGTATTTTCATACAGAAAATTTGTGACAAAAGTTTATTTGCGTCATGTTCAGAAAATCATAACTTAGTCGATTTTCATCGTATTGAGCTGGTTCTGGTGCAAATATTTCACAAATTGAGTTGAATACATTTTCACAAGAGGTATCGAGTTCTAACGGTATCCAAAAGGCCTTTTTTTTTTCCCATAGTGCACGTGACGCGCCGAAAATCCTGAATGCTGAATATTATTTCATCTCGGTCGAAAATTCGAAATTCATAACTCAGTCAATTTTTATCAGATCAGGCCCATCTTTTTACACAAAGTCACTGACTCAGAGATCCACAACTTTTCTTCCAAAGTCGAGACCGGGTTCTACTCCGATCAATACCAGTTTTTTATTGAAGAACATGTCAGAATTGATACTGGAGCCCAAAATAAGTTTGTCTGAGGCAAAACTTCAAAAATTCATAATTAATTCACCCATTATCTGATTGAGCCCATTTTCGGACAAGAGTTAGTTCTTGATGTCGTCTACATTTTGTTTTCAAACTTCAACTTTAAAAATTGCACTTAAATCCCTGCGATTTAGCCTAGAACGTGTCAGACTCAAGTGAATAAAAATCTGCACTATTGCTTGTGGTTATTGGAGGCCCAATTGCATATCCAAAGCCCATATCTTTGATCTAATTTCTATTATATAATCTCATTCTTTTCACACAAACAGGATGAGAAAAAAACCTTTTCCACAGCCCTGTGAAAATATCAAATTCTTTCAAGAATCCTAAAAATCTTGAAATCCTTGTTACAAACCTCCATCCCACTACAAACAAGCCATCCTCGTTACAAACTCCCATCTCACTACTTTCACTAATTCTCTAGTAAGGGTAAGGCTGGTTTGATCTCCATGATCCAAAGGGTGTAGAAGCATTCATACATGCCATATCGGTTTTAACATTATAAAATTTCATATATTTTTTTCTTTGTATTTCATGGTATACTAATTTTCTTAATGTGTTAATGAGATTCAATATTACAGGTTTGGACCATTGTAATGGTCCCATGCAGGATTATTACAAAACGCTGAGGCCAAAACAGAACAACAACCAATGCATGACTCGTGGCAAGGCAGGCATCCTAAGGAGGTTAAGGGCGTGGGTTCAACACCCACCCCTATTGGTTTTGGTTTTCTTCCTTTCTATTTATCCTTTTACCTATTTTCATTCTTTCTGTTTAAAACCTTTTTCATAAAACCTAACATTTTTCACAAACCTTTAATTTTTCATAATAGACTCGAATAATTAATTTTAGTTTTTTTTTTTTAATTTTAGGTTTTAAATTAATTTTTGGTTCAACACCCACCCCTGACATTTACATTATTTATATTTTTTAACCCTATTTTTCATTGATGTTTCTCCCCCTATCTATTTTTTTGGCAAACTTAATTCTTTCTTGTTAATCATTACACATAAACTTTTTTTTAAACCTTTTTTTTAATTAAAATTAATTAGGTTTTTTAGGTTTTTTTAATTAATCTTTTTTTTCAAAATTAACCTTTTTTTAATTATTCGAATTAATTAGGATTTAGGTATTTTAATTAACTTTTTTCAAAATTAACCTTTTTTTAATTAAAATTAATTAGGTTTTTAGGTTTTTTTGAATTAACTTTTTTTTTCAAAATTCGAACTAATTAGGATTTAGGTATTTTAATTAACCTTTTTCAAAATTAACATTTTTTTATTAATTTAAATTAATTAGGTTTTTTAGGTTTATTTAATTAATTATCATAAATCATTTTTTTCATAAAAAATCACCAAAACATTTTCTTTGCTATTTTCATCTTATTTCTATTTTCCTAGATAAAGTGTGTGATCGGTGGATCTGGAACTGGCTGTTTAACGCTGGTTCGCGAAATATCGCGGAAGCAAGAGTCGCCACCGTCTTTTATTTTCTCCAAATGGAAAGGACAAAAGCACAGAAAAATTCCTTAAAGAGATTGCTCTCGGTTCGGGAGGTAGGTTATAGAAAGGGAAGGTGTTAGCACCCTTTCTATCCATGGTTATCCATGGGCTCTTAGATACTTGCTCATTGTGTTTTCAAAAATGGTTTGTTTGCTTTTCAACTGTGGGTTTTAAAAAAGTTTCTTTGAAAATTTCAGTTCGACTCTTGTATCGGTCCTCAAGAGTGTTTGAAAAATTGCTTTCGAAAGCTTTTTGAAAAGGTGTCGGTGTGAAAAGTATTTTTGAATTTTGTTTTGAAATTTAGAGCAAGTATCTAGAGTCGTCTACCTACCCTAAGGAATTCGTCTGTGTAGATGTCCTTTAAAGTAGTGTCATCCCACCATTGAGAGGTAGGTAGCACCACCGTTGGAGGTGTTCGGGTCAATTCGAGGTTCGGGACATGGTGATCACCAGAGCAATGGGAAGACACCTTAGAAGCTACCCTCATGCCAGGTTCCCGGATCATGAGGACTTACTAAGACATCCTCTACTCGACGATCACCTTTCGAGGCAAGGCAACAGTGAGGCGTACCCTAGGGGTGGTGTGTGATTCGTGTGTCAGATTCGTTTATTTTTATCTTGTCATGGTATAGGTGGTCTACGCGTTTGTTTTTATTTATTGTCATTCATTCTTGCATGCATTTGTTAACAGTTAAAAATTGCGAGAAATATAAAGTTCTAAACTATTACAAAAGGCGCGGGTTCACATCGCCAAAATTTCCAGAACCCGATTTGACAGAAAAATAAAGAATTAAAGAACTAAAAGTGCGAGAAATTATGAGATTACACGGCTTTGGGAGAGATACATAAATATTAAGAGAAAACGAAATAAATATGCGAATTAAATTAAAATTAGAAACGAGGGTGTTGGACCCTTTTTAATTAAATTAGATTAAACGATTATTAAATTAATAACATTAAGAGGAAAAGAAATTGTTTTTGGTATTTTTTGTATTTTAAGATTTTTTATGAAAAAAAGAATTAAATGAAATTAAAAGATTAACCCTAATTCTAATTGTTTTAATTTATTAAGAAAGTATTAAATTTTATCCTAAACTTAATCTAATTATTTACATGCAATTTAATTATAAAAATAATAATAGTAAATATTTAATTATTATGAAAGAAAACAAAAAAAGATAAAAAATTAACTAAACCCTAGTTCTACCAATTTTAAATTAATTAAGAAAATGTTAAGATTTACTCCTAAATTAAAACTAATTAATTAATAAGGCTTTATTTACAAAAAATATAACATTATATAAAAATATTAATTTTTGTCCCTTTTCTGATTTTTTATTGTTTTTGTGTTTTTTATGAAAATAATTAAATTACAAGAATTAATAAAAAGAATAATAATTGAAATAAAAAAAGAATGAAAAAAAGTATTGCAAACCTAAGGGTGGTGTTGTCCCCAGTTGTGAGGTAAAGCCCAGCAATTTAGGGCCCAATTATCCCTGGCTTGGTGGACTTTCCAGCTAGCATGCATAGGCGTTGACCAGGGTTTACCATGTTCTTCAATTATGACCTTCTGATTGTTTCCTTTGGGCACGTGGATGGCTAGATTTTGTGGACGTACGGTGCTCCTTAAGGTTGAAACTGCACACAAATATTAAAGAAAAAATATTATGAAAGGGGGGTGGGGACCTGGGACTCGAACCCAGGTCCCGGGGGTTACCACTGAGCGTGCTTGCCATTCGTGCTGCGTTGTTCATCTGTATATTAAATAACAAATAAATATTATAAGATAAAACCACGCGTTAGTGCTTTTTAGCGCGAAATTTTAAATCACCCAATTGTTCCTTGCCACCTCGCCTTCTTCTTCTTCGTTCATTCTTTTTCTGAAACGCAAAGAACATAGGCCACGGTTTTGTAAACGTTCCAAAATGTGCCCTTTTGGAAAATAGCGATTAGCTAGTCTTGGCATATAAATAGGGCGCGACCCCATCAATGGATTGGTTGGAAGCTTCTGAATCTAATGGTGCCATTATCGTGTCCCAATTGTTCCTTGAACGTAAAGCCCTAAATCCAAATTCCTGTAACCCTAAAACGCAACAATGGTGTCTTTGCATATAATGTATAAAAACGCAATTAAGTTACACAGTTAGCATCAGAATGACATAATGAGCACAAATCCAATATTAGAATTCACAAATAATGCATGAATGATGTTTCAAGAAAACTGAAAAAAGCTTGAACCGACCATGGTCGTGCTACCTATTCCTTGTGCTAGGGGCGATGATTTTGATCTGTATGTGTTCCTTGAAGCCTCAGGAACACAATGGAATCAGTGTTGTGGCTTGAAATGACCTGCAAGTGTGTTTTCAGTTTTGAGTTTTCAAGCAAAAAGTTCAAGTTTGTTTCTTAGTATGTGGCGCAGCTTCTAGGTAATGGGCACGAGGGTTTGCTTGTGTATGTATAGATGAATGATTTAGGTTAAGTTTCTTGTCCAAGGAATCAAAGAATTGATGTATGGATATTTGATTTTTATGGCAAAATATTTTCCAATCTTTTCATGCACATTTGCTCTCAATCATATCCAATCACCTTCAATTCTTCCCTAATCTGATTTGCACGAAATATTGGAGATATTATATGCATATAAAGATTTGAAACATTAGGTTTAACATTTTTCATGTATTTAAATTAATTTAAATGAATTATTAATAATAAAAATCCAAATAAATAAATAAAAATGAAGAAAAACTTCCCTTTGGGCCAAATGGTCGTGCACATGCCTTGGATAATGAATTGTGGAAGAAAAAGAGGCCCATTAGCAATTTTAGGTCATTTGAATCAATGTTGACTTTTCAAAATATCCAAAACTTTCCCAACTTCCACAAGGCATAACTTGCTCAATTTTTAAGCTCTGCTCATGTTCTTGGACATTTAGGAAAGTTCTTTGAGTCCTCTAACCAATGCCTTTTGTCCCATGTCATTTTGATTTACCAATATCAAGTTATGGCCTTTGACTTAAAGTCCCTTTTTGTTGACTTTTGAAAATGACCTATAATGTTGAAATTGATAACTTTTTGTGAGAGCATTTCTTGGACTTGAAGTATGAAGAGGAGTTGTAGGAAATGTCTTTATCTTCAAAATGAGCTTTGGATGGAATTTTTCTGATAATCCATGTGAAAGTTATGCCCTGGTCAATTTACAGTTGACTTTTTCAACTGTCCAAATATGGAAACTTTTGCATCTTGATGATTTTTGAGCCAAGCTTTGAGAATCATGATCAAGCATTGATCAAATGATGTTTGTGGCTTCAAAATGAGATGTTGACCAAAAATTTGAACTTTTGACTGTCAAATGACCATTTTGCCCCTACAGTTGACTGTAGTGCAATTAGGTTTTTTGACTGTGCAATTTTGAGCTGTAAGTCTTGAAACTTGGTATGAGGATGCTTGACCATATTTATAGGCATGTGGGACTTGATTGGACCCTTGGAAACTTCATTTTCTTTGTCAGAACCAAAACCCTAATTTTGACTGTTAGGAGGCCCTTGAACTGTGCAACCCTTGGGGAGATTTTGAAGCTTGACTTGGCAATTTCTTGAAGAATATGGGAGGGCAAATTTTGGGGTACAACAGTTGCCCCTGTTCAATCTTCTTAGACCTGAGGATGCAGATTGGCTGACGTGCCTTTCGTAATCCGAAGGTGGAAGATGATTGAACACTAGAGTGCCCAGAAATTTGCGCTCACATAGTAGCAGTGTGATGGTGGAATGGGCTTATAGATGCCATTTGGAGATTGATGGATAGGATGATGGGCTTATAGATGCCATGCTGAGAGATGATGGAAGCTGGATGGGCTTATAGATGCCATCTGGATGTTGATCGCGTAAGAGATTCCTTAGCGAGAACTTGCGTACCTGCAAAAGAAAATGATTACCTGACCCGTTACAGGAGCTGGTTTTCAAATTCTTTGTGTAGATGTGCCCTGACTGGTTACAGGAGCTGGGTCTGGAGCTTCAAACGGTGATGAATGAACCAGGGATGGTTACTACCTCAACAGGAACGGTGAGAGAACCTTGGGTGACTTTAACTTCAACAGCAATCGTTGAGAAAATCTCGGGATGATTACTACCTCCGCAGGATCGGGGAGAGGACCATAGGCGACTACAACCTCAACAGCAAACATTGAGAGAATCTTGGTGGGAATTACCATCTCCGCAGTATCGGGGAGAGAACCATAGGCGATTTCAATCTCAATAGCAATCATTGAGAAAACCTTAGATGGAATTATCATCTCCGCAGTATCGGGGAGAGAACCATAGGCGATTACAACCTCAATAGCAATTATTGGGAAAACCTTGGATGGAATTATCATCTCCGCAGTATCGGGGAGAGAACCATAGGCGATTACAATCTCAATAGCAATCATTGAGAAAACCTTGGGTGGCATTATCATCTCCGCAGTATCGGGGAGAGAACCATAGGCGATTACAATCTCAATAGCAATCATTGAGAAAACCTTGGGTGGCATTATCATCTCCGCAGTATCGGGGAGAGAACCATAGGCGATTACAATCTCAATAGCAATCATTGAGAAAACCTTGGATAACTTCGACTTCAACAGCAATCGTTGAGAGAAGCCTGGGATTACCAACTCCGCGGGATCGGGAGAGAACCATAGGCGATTACAATCTCAATAGCAATCATTGAGAAAACCTGGGATGGAATTATCATCTCCGCAGCATTGGGGAGAGAACCATAGGCGATTACAATCTCAATAGCAATCATTGAGAAAACCTGGGATGGAATTATCATCTCTGCAGCATTGGGGAGAGAACCATAGGCGATTACAATCTCAATAGCAATCATTGAGAAAACCTGGGATGGAATTATCATCTCCGCAGCATTGGGGAGAGAACCATAGGCGATTACAATCTCAATAGCAATCATTGAGAAAACCTTGGATAACTTCTACTGAGTCTTCATCAGAAAAATCTGTTTGGGGTCGATTTAACTGGACTAGAGAAGGCTTTGGACTGGATAAGAAACAGAGAATCTTAGGGTCGATTAACTGAACCGGTCTAGGTCTGGGAATGTCTTCAACTGGGTCTTTATCAGAAAAATCTGTTTGGGGTCGATTTAACTGGACCAGAGAAGGCCTTGGACTGGGCAAGAAATCTTTGGAGTCGATTTAACTGAACCGGTCTAGGTCTTGAAATATGATTGAGAATTTAACTGAATCTTTCCTGAAAGGTAAAGGTCAGTCATATGCAATGCATGATATGGACCAAGCAATGATGTTCTCAACATAAATGAGATTTGTAAGATATGATGCGTCTATGCATGCTATAATGATGTATGGAAGTGCGATGTTTATGAATGTATTTTTCGTCTAGGAAAGTAGATCCTTGACGGGTGTCGGGAAGTCACTCTTGGGCTGATGTTGGAGAATAGATTTTGCTTCCGTTGGGGATGATGGTTGCAAGAATACCGGTAGGAGAAGATAACTCCGTTGGGGAATAAACTTGGCGAATGGCATGACTCTGCGGGGAGGAAAGTACTCTAACGATCTTGCTGGGAAGCAATACTCGGTGGGGAGAGAGATACTTTGCTGGAATGTTGATAATAACTTGCTGGGGATACCCTCGTCGTATTGGAAGTGTTAATAGACTTCGCTGGGGATAAAAAGACTGCGTTGACGACGATCTTTCCGTGGCTATTGGCTGAGGATAACCCAGTTATATCCTAGTACGAAAATAACTCTTTGAAATAAGCCGGAAGACGCGTTCGTGCTTTGCAAGGGATAAGCTTCCAGAATCTACTGGGGATAAGCTTACTGCTTGGGGAGATGAATTCTCACTTTCCTGGGGAAGTAGATTGGACTCTCTGGGGGGAAGTTTTGAACTGTATTGGGGAAGTAACTCCACTGAATGTTTGATATACCGCCGGGGAACAATTTTTAGGCCGAGACTGCCGGGGATGCTTGTTAAGAATATGTATATGCTGCCGGGGAATGTTGGGATCTGCTGGAGGATACCCAACTTCTTTAAGGTTTGATAATATAGCTTGGAGAGAGTGTACTGACTGCTTACTCTCTGGGGAATTAGGATATCTGATTATGTTCTTCGGCTGCACCTACCTTGGTACTTTGGAGGATAGAACAATTAGATTGCTTAGACAACTCTTTTATTGCCCCTGTTTCTAATGTTACCTGTAATTAATCCTTTGTTTCGTATGCAAATATTCATGAGTTAGCAAATTATTGTCAATGCATATATCACAAATTGAACCTTGGACGTTCTTCGCAAAACAAAACAGAAGAAGAAAAACAATTGGCACTTTTAACTGAAAAATATACTTGTATTGATTTTTGAATGGCCTGTAAATAGGCGTTTTGTGTACAAGAGGCTGACGTCCTAGTAAGAGAACGCCGCCGAACAAAAGAGTTTATACAAATTTTGTACAAAAGAAAATAAAACAGCTGTGTGAAATGAATGATCCCACTGGGTCTCAACTCTGCTATTGCCATTATATCTCCGAGCGTCTCATCACTTGATGACCTTGGTTGAAGGTGAAGCTGACTGATCAATGCCGTCTGAGCTTGATGCCGATACCGGATTCTGGATGCAAAGTGATCCAATGAGACATAGTATTACGCTTTATCCCTAACTTTTGCCTGGACTGCCCTTTCGGGTTTTCAGTCCACCGGGATACCCTTTTTTGCCCAAGCCGCCTTTTCAGGTTTTCGACTTGCCGGGTGTACCGATTTTTTTCATTTCATCCCTTCATTTTGCCCGAACCCTTTTGGTTCGCCGGGAAGCCCTAATTTTTGCCTAGGCATGTCAGCCTAGCGGGTCTATTTCATGCGTAGTATCTTTTTACTATGTCTGCATTGGCGGGGTGAGGAAGGTCGTCACCATCCATATTGGTTAGAATCATGGCTCCTCCTGAGAACACATGCTTAACCACAAATGGCCCTTCGTACGTAGGGGTCCATTTGCCCCTTGGATCACTCTGAGGAAGGATGATTCGCTTGATTACCAGATCCCCAACTTGATATTCCTGTGGTCTGACCTTTTTGTTAAATGCCCTAATCATCTGTTTCTGATACGTCTGACCGTGGCAGATAGCAGCAAGTCTCTTTTCATCAATTAGGTTGAGCTGATCAAGTCGTGTTTGGATCCAGTCGTCCTCGTTCAAATTTGCATCCTTCATTATCCGGAGAGAGGGTATTTGCACTTCGATCGGTAAGACTGCCTCCATACCATAAACCAAAGAGAAAGGAGTTACCCCGGTTGACGTCCTGGCTGAGGTACGGTACCCATGTAGAGCGAACGGTAACATCTCGTGCCAATCTTTGTAAGTCACTGTCATCTTCTGCACGATTTTCTTGATGTTTTTATTTGATGCTTCTACAGCCCCATTCATCTTCGGTCTGTAAGGAGAAGAATTGTGGTGTTGTATTTTGAACTGCTCGCAGAGCTCAGTGATCATCTTGTTATTGAGATTGGTACCGTTGTCTGTAATGATTCTTTCTGGGACGCCGTACCGACAGATCAGATTATGCCGAATGAACCGTGCCACAACCGTCTTGGTTATTGTAGCGTAGGAAGCTGCTTCAACCCACTTTGTAAAATAATCAATCGCCACTAGGATGAAGCGATGCCCATTGGATGCCGTAGGTTTAATCTCACCGATCATGTCTATGCCCCCACATTGCAAACGGCCAAGGCGCAGTCAGAACATTCAAAGGAACTGGAGGAACATGCACCTTGTCTGCATAGATCTGGCATTTATGACATGTCCTGGAATGTTGGTAGCAGTCAGCTTCCATTGTGGACCAGTAATACCCTGCCCGAAGGATCTTCTTCGCCATAGTGTGTCCACTGGAATGTGTACCAAAGGTCCCTTCATGTAGCTCTTCCATGATCCTTTCTGCTTCAGTTTTATCCACACAATGCAGTAGGGTTGAATCATGGTTTCGCTTATACAAGATGTCGTTGCTAAGGAAGAACTTTGCCGCGAACCTTCTCAGGAATTTCTTATCATTGACAGATGCACCTTCAGGGTATTCCTGAGCTTCCAGATATCTCTTCACTTCATGGTACCAAGGCTTCTCAGTTACCAATTCAGTCTCGAGATCACAACAGTATGCCGGTTCATCCAGTTTCCAGATGATGATCCGGGGAGCCTCATTATCCCATTTGACTTTGAACATAGAAGACATTGTAGCTAACGCGTCCGCCAACTGATTCTCTTCTCTTGGAAAGTGTTCAAAGGTTATCTTCGTGAAGTGGGGGATCAAGGTCAACACACATTCTCTGTAAGGAATAAGATTCGGATGTTTCGTATCCCACTCTCCTTTGATCTGATTGATCACGAGAGCGGAATCTCCGAAGACACTCAGAAACTTGATCCTTAGGTCGATCGCAGCTTGAAGACCCATGATGCATGCCTCATATTCCGCCATGTTGTTGGTACAGTTGAAACATAGTCGGGCAGTGAGCGGAGTATGAGTGCCTTGCGGTGATATGATTATAGCGCCGATTCCGTTTCCCAAAGCATTGGAGGCTCCGTCAAAGTGCATAGACCATCGGGATCCTTCCTCAGGTCCTTCATCCGGTCCAGGTACTTCACAATCAGTTACTATCATGATGCTTTCATCCGGAAACTCGAAGTTCATTGACTGATAGTCATCTACGGCCTGATGTGCCAAGTGGTCTGCCAATACACTTCCCTTGATGGCTTTCTGGGTTGTGTACTGAATGTCGTATTCCGTCAAGATCATTTGCCATCTTGCAATTCTCCCAGACAGAGCAGGCTTTTCGAATATGTACTTTATAGGATCCATTTTTGAGATCAACAAGGTAGTGTGAGTCAGCATATACTGTCTCAGCCGGCGAGCAGCCCATACCAAAGCGCATCAAATTTTCTCAAGCAGTGAGTATCGGGTCTCACAGTCGGTAAACTTTTTGCTAAGGTAATAAATGGCATGCTCTTTTCGGCCAGACTCGTCATGCTGCCCCAGCACACACCCCATTGAGTTGTCAAGCACTGTTAGATATAGTATCAGAGGTCTCCCTTCAACCGGTGGCATAAGGATGGGTGGTTCTTGGAGATACTCTTTGATTCTGTCAAAAGTAGCCTGACATTCATCGTTCCAGCGTACTACCTGATCTTTCTTCAGCAGCTTGAAGATTGGCTCACAGGTAGCAGTTAGATGTGAGATGAACCGAGCAATGTAATTCAGGCGTCCTAAAAAGCCTCTGACCTCTTTCTCTGTCTTAGGAACTGGCATCTCTTGAATAGCTTTGACCTTAGCAGGGTCCACTTGAATTCCCTTGTCACTTACAACGAAGCCTAGCAACTTTCCAGATCTTACCCCGAAGGTGCACTTGTTCGGGTTTAATCTCAGCTTGTACAACTTCAGACGGTCAAACAATTTCTGCAGATGATCTAGGTGCTCTTCCTCAGTCTGGGACCTTGCGATCATGTCGTCAACATACACTTCTATCTCATGATGGATCATGTCATGAAATAAAGCAACCATGGCACGTTGGTAGGTTGCCCCAGCGTTTTTCAGTCCAAAAGGCATGACCTTGTAGTAGAAGGTGCCCCACTGAGTAACAAAGGTAGTCTTTTCCATGTCTTCAGGAGCCATCTTGATCTGATTATAACCTGAGAAGCCATCCATGAAAGAGAATACCTTGTGCTGAGCTGTATTGTCAACAAGGACATCAATGTGAGGTAGAGGGAAATCATCCTTGGGGCTGGCCCTATTCAGATCCCTGTAGTCGACACACATTCTGACCTTTCCGTCTTTCTTTGGTACCGGCACCACATTAGCAACCCACTGAGGGTAAGAAGTCACTGCAAGGAACCCAGCATCAAACTGTTTCATAACCTCGGCCTTGATCTTCTCAGACATCTCTGGACGCATACGGCGGGCCTTTTGCTTAACCAGAGGGCAGTCTTCCTTAGTAGGCAAGTGATGGACCACAATATCGGTATCCAACCCGGGCATGTCTTCGTAGGACCAGGCAAAGATCTCCATATAATCATGTAGCATCTTAGTCAACCGTTGCTTCACGCTGAGCTCTAGGTTAGCACCAATCTTTACCTCTTTCCTGTCTGCCTCAGTACCCAAGTTTATTATTTCCACTGGCTCTTCATGTGGTTGAATTGCCCTCTCTTCCTGAAGTAACAGTCTTGCAAGATCGTCAGGCACTTCGCAATCATCTTCACCTTCGTCTTCGGCTAAGTTGATCGGATTTTCAAAGTCATAATCGGCAGTAGCAGAGTCGTTACCAGTGAGATCCAGAGTGGATTGAAACCTGTATGAGTGAGTGTGTGTAAATACAGCTGTTTTGAAATATATGTAAAGGAAAGACAGAAAAGGAGCATAAGATTTGAAATGCGAGAAAACGTCCAAGATTTTCATTTATGATATATGAAATGACAATTTATATGCCCTCACAAATGAAAACACGGTGCCTCGGGTAAGACACCGGGCCACAGAGTTTATTTATTGTTTATTACAAATAACAAAACAAAGAAGTTTATTACTGCGTAACAAAAGTAACAGGAGTATGGTCTTTGACAATCCAATTGGTCAATCCGCCTTCGGTCATCGGGTAGATCCAGCTATTGAATTCTGCTTCATCCACTTCATTGTCCTCCCCGACAGCATTCACTCCTGGATTTGTAATGAACACAGGAGGTCTTCTGGTCTTCGCCTTCCGCATAGCTTTCTGACCCTCTGCAGTAAAACCCAGTCCAAATTTGTCAGTTTTCTGTGTAAAGTCGGGAAGCCTGCCCCAGTTGGCACATTCACCTTTCTGAACCACAGCCCGGGCATCCTTCAGGGAAGCTATCTTCAAGGGAACATCCTCTTCGACTGCTGTTTCTGCTGCTGCTGAAATTGGAAGCACCTCCTCGAAATGCTGAAAAGGGGTCTCAATAAACTCCCCGTCCATCTCAATGTATCTGAAGGAATTCAAGTGGCTCACTATATACTCCTCCTCTCCTTGCATAGTGACGATCTTCCCTCTGACGGGGTACTTCAGCTTCTGGTGCAAGGTAGAGGTCACTGCCCCAGCTTTATGGATCCAAGGTCGACCCAGTAGACAAGAGTATGATGGACGGATATCCATCACATAAAATGTAGAGTCGAACACCTGAGAGCCCACCCGAATAGGAATGTCAACCTTTCCATGAACCATCCTTTTTGAACCGTCAAAGGCCCTGACGATGATATTGCTGGGTTTTAATTCCAGGCCCTCACAATCCAAACGGTCTAAAGCCTTCTTTGGTAGAACATTCAAGGAAGAACCAGTATCCACCAATACATGCGCCAGAGTAGTGCCCCTGCATTCGATAGAGACATGCAGGGCGTCATTGTGGTCTCTTCCTTTTGCAGTCAGGTCAGCGTCTGAGAAACCCAAGCCATTGTATGCCGTCAGATTTGCTATGCAATCAGTGAATTGAACTGCAGATGTTTCCTGTGGCACATGGGTCGTCTTGAGAAATGAGATCAAGGCCTTAGCGTGGGCCTCGGAGCATAGCAATAAAGAGAGCATGGAGATCTTGGAGGGCGTATACCCCAGTTGTTCCACAACATTAAAGTCACTCTTTTTTATTATCTTTAGAATCTCCTCCATTTCTTGTTGGGAGGCCTCAGCATTTATAGGTACCGGTGCCTCCATCCGGGCAGGCTCATCTTCAATTCCTTTGCCCCGAGCATTGGATGACTCGGCAGCAGGGGAAACAACTTGGTCAGTAACAGGCACAGGTACACTTGTAGGTGTTATAAGGAGGGGTCTTCGAGTAGCGGGCGGTGCAATGTCAGGCGAGAAGAGCCTGCCACTGCGGGTGACCTTGGCTGGGCCAGTGATATCACAGATACTGGCGCCAGTGTTGAATTCTTGTTTGATCCCATTCACATACACATCTGCCCCATAATGCCAGGGGACAGCTTTATCAGATACGTAGGGGAGAGGCCCCGGAACAGTAATAACCACAGGTGCGATGATCATGATTTGGACAGGCTTCTTCGGGAGAGCCTTGATTGGATTATTATAGATTGTAACCACAGAAACTTCTTCTACTGGAACCAACTGAACAGCAGACTTCTTAAATAGAATCTCTTTGCTATCCATTAGGCTTTGGATGCCTAACTTCAGCAAGGGACAACCAGATAGGGAAACAGCACAGAACAGGCAACCCTCACTGCAACCCGGAAATAAACCGGCCAGCAGCAGGTTCCTCTTGACAGTCTTCAGAGGGGTAGCTAGATCATCCACGGAAACAGCATAAGCATCTTCATCAACAGCATTTACCCCATGCTGAGGCATAGGAGCAGTAACCACATTCGACCTCTCAGGCGCTTCGAACTGTATCTCCTTCGCGTCGATAAGGTCTTGCACCTTATTCCTTAATGCCCAACAGTCATCAGTGGAATGCCCCGGGCTATCAGAATGGTACGCACAACGGGCATTTGGATTGTATTTCGGAGAGGCAGTGTTTACACCTTTGGGGGCCTCTCTGACAGTCACTAGGTTGGTGGATAGCAACTGTGGCAAGATCTGCGATAAGGTCATGCTCAAACGAGTAAACTCTCTCCGGGGTCTTTCAGCCCTTTGAGGATTGGTTGGCCGAGGAGCGGCAGCAGGCTTGGCAATCATTACCGCACTGACAGATTGGCGGCGCTCAGATCTCTCTGGTCTCCGGGAGCCATATACAGCACTAGCTTCCTTCTTGAAGGGTTTCTTCTTAGAACTAGACGATGCACCCTTCGGAATCTTTCCAGACTTCAACCCAGCCTCAATTCTCTCTCCAGTCAGAATCAGATCGGTGAACCCTGCAGACGAATTCCCGATAAGATGGTTGAAAAATGGCCCAGATAGGGTCCCCAAGAACATGTCTACCAACTCCCGATCAGTCAACGGAGGCTGCACCCTGCCAGCCAGATCCCTCCACTTCTGAGCATACTCCTTAAAACCTTCACTTGATCCTAACGACATACCCTGGAGTTGGGTACGTGTAGGGGCAAGGTCGGCATTATATTGATACTGCTTATAGAAAGCAGTAGCCAACTCCTCCCAGTTACGAACCTTGGTCCCATCCAGCTGATAGAACCATTCGAGATGAGTCCCTGAAAGACTCTCCTGGAAGAAGTGGATCCACAAATTCTTATCCGCTGAGTACGGTTGAATCTTCCGAACATAGGACCTGAGATGTAGCTTGGGACAAGACGCCCCGTCGTACTTAGTGAAAGATGGTGCTTTGAATTTACGAGGAATAATCACACCAGTAGACAAACCCAAATCTCCAAAATCCAGCCCAGGCACCTATTGTATCTCCATAGCATTCAACCTGTCTTCCAACTGCTTGTAACGGTCTTCTGCCGGAGGATACTGCTCTTCATCAAAATCAGTCTCGTTGTCGGAGACTACCGGACTAGGACCTTTTTCTGCTTGAGGAGTACTCTTGCCAATAGAAGAACCAGCCTCTTCATTCTGCAGAGTATTGCCAAACCTTCGGCCTGAGTTGAACAGAACAGTTCTTCTCTTCTTCCTCTTCTCCTTCTTCAGGAGCTGAGCCTTCAGCTCCTCTTGGCCCTGAGCCAAACCCATGATTAGTTCCTGAAACTGCGCATTCTGCGCCTGTAGAGCTTTGATGGACATCTCAGTTGATGATGAGTCAGGATTCATGATGTTGAAATAAACAGCGAAGAACTGTAAGCAACCTGAAAAGAGGAAAACCTGCTATGCACATGATGAATGATATGTGTTTATGCAATGCATTCAAGGGTTCGAAAGTTCAAATTTGTTGTAGACAAAAAGGAACACACGTTATCATTAAGGAAATAATTGTTTAGTACATCAAAGCCTCATGGGCAAAATAATACAAAAGCAAATCAATCCCAAAATACACTGCGCATCCTCTTTGGAGCTATGTAAGTGTTGAGATTCCTCTCCTCATGCAACAGGCGGGTGAGCTCCAAGACCTTATTTTCACTAGCATGTAGACTGGTCTCAAGAGAATTCCGTTCTTCTTTAAGCTGGATCCAGCTCTTCTGCATCTCTTCCCAGGATGTGGGCATATCAGGGTGCTGAATAGTGTAGGACACTTCTCCTTCCAAGACTGGCTCTTTGATCACAGGGAGCATATAGGGATAAGGCATCACTAACTTCTAGGAGCGGGCTTGTACCCACTTGAGATAAGGTTCCAACGGGATGGAATTCCTGTGCCCCAGTGTCTTATTGTCTATCCTACTTGGCATCCTCCAGGCTCTGATAAATCTCTGGCGAAGTCCTTGAGTATCGTTGTCGAAGTCAAAAACTATGTCAGGAATTAACATGTCATGAGGACCATCCCTCAGAGCATAACCAAACTGTCTCCAAGCCAGACATGGGTTGTAAGTAATACCTCCTCTGATTCCAAGTAAAGGAACATTAGGGTACTCCCCACAACGATCAATGATAGTGACATCCTCTCTGGTCCAAGGGCACCAATGTATATCTGCATGTGTGAGAGTCATCAACCGTTGTGACCATCTCAAACCCCGCTCATTCTTCAAGACTGAGTGTGGAAGGTGTGAAATAAACCACCTTCCCAGGAGAGGAGTGCAACACATAGGGACACCTCTTTTTCTCATGGTTCGAGTGTAACATGAGTGGAGGATGTCCCCCAGCAACGTAGGTATAGGATTCCTGGACATAAAGATCTAGACAGCACTGATATCTATAAGCTGATCTGGGTTAGGGAACAACACCAAACCATAGACAAGGAGAGCTACAACTTCTTCAAAAGCTTGTAAGTCAAGGGAGTTCCAACATTCATGGGCCTTTTCAAACAGAAACCTGGCTAAGAACCCTTTGATACCACTTCTAACTTCCCAATGTCCCTTGAGGTCAGATGACTGTAGGTGCAAGGCTTTAGCAATCTCTTCAAGCTTGGGTTCCTTTTCCGTACCGTTGTAGGGTAGTTGGTCAAGGATAGGGATCTTCAGGAGCCAGGAGAACTCCTCCAATGTAGGTACCAGCTGATAATCCAAGAAGGTGAAACAGTGATGCATAGGGTCAAAGAATTGGAACAGGACCTTGATCATATCTTCCTCAATGTTGGTATTGACCAAGCTGATGAGACTTCCATGTCTTTCACTGAATGAAGAGCTCTCGGGAATCCTGGATATAAGTTCCTTAAGCTGAGGGGGGATCCTTACAAGATTGATTTGAATTTTCTTTCTACGAACAGTTTCCATGTCCTACAAAACAAGAACAAAGATGAAAATTTGAACCCCTGAAATGGTTAGTCAATGCATATGATGCTGGATGATGTCATGATGCTATGATTAAACACATCACAGATATTTACAAAGACAAACATGTAAGGCACACAAGGCACACAAGACAAGCCCTTAGGGTTTAAGGCCAGCATGGGGTCTGGGTAGTACCCTCTTGAAGTTGGCGGGTTCATCCTGTCCTATTAGAAGTAACCGGGTTCTAAGGGTCCCAATATCACGGGATTGCTTTCATTGTTCATCGTTTCGATTTAGCCACTGAACTGGCGACCGAAATATTCCAGGAAAGCAACCCTCAATTGAGTGTAGTATCGAGTATCAACCAACCTCGGACTGCACCAAAGTCAGTTATCTCACTACCCTAAAGAGGCCAAGATAGTTCAATTAAGGTTCCTAAGGTCTGTTGATGCTTCACGACACCATGCGGAGGCCCCGTACTCTCCTTGACTGAACTCAAGGGTTACCGGTACACACCAAAGTGCCACATCAACGTAGCAGACTGTTTCAACCATGTCGGTATACCCCGCACAGTTCCCTCACAGCCTTGTTGCTACTTTCTAAGAAGGTATCCCCCAGATCCGGGTTAGGATCTATAGAACTCCCCAGACAGTCCCACAATAATAAAGCAAGCAAGTCAATACAATTGAAAACACAGTTATGAACTATCCCTAAGGTACACCTCACTTTATAAAGTTTCCCCAGCAGAGTCGCCAGTTCTGTGATCGGTGGATCTGGAACTGACTGTTTAACGCTGGTTCGCGAAATGTCGTGGAAGCAAGAGTCGCCACCGTCTTTTATTTTCTCCAAATGGAAAGGACAAAAGCACAGAAAAATTCCTTAAAGAGATTGCTCTCGGTTCGGGAGGTAGGTTATAGAAAGGGAAGGTGTTAGCACCCTTTCTATCCATGGTTATCCATGGGCTCTTAGATACTTGCTCATTGTGTTTTCAAAAATGGTTTGTTTGCTTTTCAACTGTGGGTTTTAAAAAAGTTTCTTTGAAAATTTCAGTTCGACTCTTGTATCGGTCCTCAAGAGTGTTTGAAAAATTGCTTTCGAAAGCTTTTTGAAAAGGTGTCGGTGTGAAAAGTATTTTTGAATTTTGTTTTGAAATTTAGAGCAAGTATCTAGAGTCGTCTACCTACCCTAAGGAATTCGTCTGTGTAGATGTCCTTTAAAGTAGTGCCATCCCACCATTGAGAGGTAGGTAGCACCACCGTTGGAGGTGTTCGGGTCAATTCGAGGTTCGGGACATGGTGATCACCAGAGCAATGGGAAGACACCTTAGAAGCTACCCTCATGCCAGGTTCCCGGATCATGAGGACTTACTAAGACATCCTCTACTCGACGATCACCTTTCGAGGCAAGGCAACAGTGAGGCGTACCCTAGGGGTGGTGTGTGATTCGTGTGTCAGATTCGTTTATTTTTATCTTGTCATGGTATAGGTGGTCTACGCGTTTGTTTTTATTTATTGTCATTCATTCTTGCATGCATTTGTTAACAGTTAAAAATTGCGAGAAATATAAAGTTCTAAACTATTACAAAAGGCGCGGGTTCACATCGCCAAAATTTCCAGAACCCGATTTGACAGAAAAATAAAGAATTAAAGAACTAAAAGTGCGAGAAATTATGAGATTACACGGCTTTGGGAGAGATACATAAATATTAAGAGAAAACGAAATAAATATGCGAATTAAATTAAAATTAGAAACGAGGGCGTTGGACCCTTTTTAATGAAATTAGATTAAACGATTATTAAATTAATAACATTAAGAGGAAAAGAAATTGTTTTTGGTATTTTTTGTATTTTAAGATTTTTTATGAAAAAAAGAATTAAATGAAATTAAAAGATTAACCCTAGTTCTAATTGTTTTAATTTATTAAGAAAGTATTAAATTTTATCCTAAACTTAATCTAATTATTTACATGCAATTTAATTATAAAAATAATAATAGTAAATATTTAATTATTATGAAAGAAAAGAAAAAAAGATAAAAAATTAACTAAACCCTAGTTCTACCAATTTTAAATTAATTAAGAAAATGTTAAGATTTACTCCTAAATTAAAACTAATTAATTAATAAGGCTTTATTTACAAAAAATATAACATTAAATAAAAATATTAATTTTTGTCCCTTTTCTGATTTTTTTATTGTTTTTGTGTTTTTTATGAAAATAATTAAATTACAAGAATTAATAAAAAGAATAATAATTGAAATAAAAAAAGAATGAAAAAAAGTATTGCAAACCTAAGGGGGGTGTTGTCCCCAGTTGTGAGGTGAAGCCCAACAATTTAGGGCCCAATTATCCCTGGCTTGGTGGACTTTCTAGCTAGCATGCATAGGCGTTGACCAGGGTTTACCATGTTCTTCAATTATGACCTTCTGATTGTTTCCTTTGGGCACGTGGATGGCTAGATTTTATGGATGTACGGTGCTCCTTAAGGTTGAAACTGCACACAAATATTAAAGAAAAAATATTATGAAAGGGGGGTGGGGACCTGGGACTCGAACCCAGGTCCCGGGGGTTACCACTGAGCGTGCTTGCCATTCGTGCTGCGTTGTTCATCTGTATATTAAATAACAAATAAATATTATAAGATAAAACCACGCGTTAGTGCTTTTTAGCGCGAAATTTTAAATCACCCAATTGTTCCTTGCCACCTCGCCTTCTTCTTCTTCGTTCATTCTTTTTCTGAAACGCAAAGAACATAGGCCACGGTTTTGTAAACGTTCCAAAATGTGCCCTTTTGGAAAATAGCGATTAGCTAGTCTTGGCATATAAATAGGGCGCGACCCAATCAATGGATTGGTTGGAAGCTTCTGAATCTGATGGTGCCATTATCGTGTCCCAATTGTTCCTTGAACGTAAAGCCCTAAATCCAAATTCCTGTAACCCTAAAATGCAACAATGGTGTCTTTGCATATAATGTATAAAAACGCAATTAAGTTACACAGTTAGCATCAGAATGACATAATGAGCACAAATCCAATATTAGAATTCACAAATAATGCATGAATGATGTTTCAAGAAAACTGAAAAAAGCTTGAATCGGCCATGGTCGTGCTACCTATTCCTTGTGCTAGGGGCGATGATTTTGATCTGTATGTGTTCCTTGAAGCCTCAGGAACACAATGGAATCAGTGTTGTGGCTTGAAACGACCTGCAAGTGTGTTTTCAGTTTTGAGTTTTCAAGCAAAAAGTTCAAGTTTGTTTCTTAGTATGTGGCGCAGCTTCTAGGTAATGGGCACGAGGGTTTGCTTGTGTATGTATAGATGAATGATTTAGGTTAAGTTTCTTGTCCAAGGAATCAAAGAATTGATGTATGGATATTTGATTTTTATGGCAAAATATTTTCCAATCTTTTCATGCACATTTGCTCTCAATCATATCCAATCACCTTCAATTCTTCCCTAATCTGATTTGCACGAAATATTGGAGATATTATATGCATAAAAAGATTTGAAACATTAGGTTTAACATTTTTCATGTATTTAAATTAATTTAAATGAATTATTAATAATAAAAATCCAAATAAATAAATAAAAATGAATAAAAACTTCCCTTTGGGCCAAATGGTCGTGCACATGCCTTGGATAATGAATTGTGGAAGAAAAAGAGGCCCATTAGCAATTTTAGGTCATTTGAATCAATGTTGACTTTTCAAAATATCCAAAAATTTCTAAACTTCCACAAGGCATAACTTGCTCAATTTTTAAGCTTTGCTCATGTTCTTGGACATTTAGGAAAGGTCTTTGAGTCCTCTAACCAATTCCTTTGGTCCCATGTCATTTTGATTTACCAATATCAAGTTATGGCCTTTGACTTAAAGTCCCTTTTTGTTGACTTTTGAAAATGACCTATAATGTTGAAATTGATAACTTTTTGTGAGAGCATTTCTTGGACTTGAAGTATGAAGAGGAGTTGTAGGAAATGTCTTTATCTTCAAAATGAGCTTTGGATGGAATTTTTCTGATAATCCATGTGAAAGTTATGCCCTGGTCAATTTACAGTTGACTTTTTCAACTGTCCAAATATGGAAACTTTTGCATCTTGATGATTTTTGAGCCAAGCTTTGAGAATCATGATCAAGCATTGATCAAATGATGTTTGTGGCTTCAAAATGAGATGTTGACCAAAAATTTGAACTTTTGACTGTCAAATGACCATTTTGCCCCTACAGTTGACTGTAGTGCAATTAGGTTTTTTGACTGTGCAATTTTGAGCTGTAAGTCTTGAAACTTGGTATGAGGATGCTTGACCATATTTATAGGAATGTGGGACTTGATTGGACCCTTGGAAACTTCATTTTCTTTGTCAGAACCAAAACCCTAATTTTGACTGTTAGGAGGCCCTTGAACTGTGCAACCCTTGGGGAGATTTTGAAGCTTGACTTGGCAATTTCTTGAAGAATATGGGAGGGCAAATTTTGGGGTACAACAAAGTGTATATGGCGCGTTCAACTGTAATAACGTAGCTTTATTTTTCCCACTTTTTTTTATCATTATCATGTAATTGTTTCTGGTATGTAATAGTTTTAGGGTTTCTTTTCCGCACTCTTCACTATTATGTAACTGCCCTAAAGCTCTGTAATAGCCTAGGTTTACATTTTTGCCTTTACCTTCAACTATTATATTTTATGCAATGCTTATATTAATAGGATTATATGGGAAGATAAAAATGAATGATAGAAAACCCTAATTGCAAGATAAATATCAAACTGAATCATTTGCACACTCGCACCTCTAGGGTAACCTCACTTGTTGCCTTCGGAAAAATAATGGTCATGTCCCTCGAACGTAGGGATATCTTAGCGAAGACCCTCGATTAAAATCATAATAAAGATCATGGTCCCTCAATGTCCCTAGAGTTTCCTACGAGAAATGATCTTGTCCCTCGATGTTGCCTACGAATATATGATGACAGTCCCTTCGAACTGTTAAGGTATCCCTATATGTTGCCTTCTATTACCATAACAATGACCCGCACATGTCCCTCACACATTCAACGATAGGTCTACCTACTCACTAATAGTAGGATAGCACTATCTAAAGGATTGGGAGAAAAGAACGACCTTTTTGAGTATAAGTAGATAAGTTCTTATATGCTTGCTCAAAACAACTTTTTGCACCTACGCAAAAACATTTCAAAACACTTTCTAAAACATTCGCCTTGTCAACACTCTAGAGGACTGATACAAGAGTTATCACAAAGCGAATCGTCGCACTAAGGCATTTTCAAAGCACAAGCAATTAATATCTCACAGCTAGCAGACCAGACATTGCCTTTGTCGTAGGAGTGTGTGCAAGATATCAAGCTGATCCTAAAGTTAGCCATGCCAACCATGTGAAGAGAATTCTTAACTATGTGAATGGGACAAGTGACTATGGTATGTTATACTCTTATGGATCTAATTCTGCCTTAATTAGTTTTTATGATGCTGATTGGGCAGGAAGTGCTGATGATAGAAAAAGTACATCAGGAGGATGCTTCTTTCTGGGAAATAATCTCATATCTTGGTTCAGTAAGAAGCAAAATTGTGTGTCTCTGTCCACTGCAGAGGCTGGGTATATTGCTGCAGGAAGCAGTTGTTCTCAATTGGTTTGGATGAAACAAATGTTAATAGAATACAATGTCAAACAAGATGTCATGACATTATTCTGTGACAATTTAAGTGCCATTAACATATCAAAGAATCCCATTCAACACAACAGGACCAAACATATTAATATCTGTCATCACTTCATAAGAGAGCTTGTTGAAGAAAAGATTGTTGTCTTAGAACATGTAGCCACTGAATTGCAATTGGCTGACATTTTCACTAAGGCTTTGGATGCTAATTAGTTTGAGAACTTAAGAGGAAAATTAGGGATTTGCCTATACGAGGGTTTGTAGCAATTAAAGGCGTGCGGGAATATCATTAAAGTGATATTAAATTACTTGTGTTTCCAATAAATAAAATTTTGAAAACAGTCATTACAGGACTGCCTCAAACTGTTTCCCACACGTTACTGTGATCGGTGGATCTGGAACTGACTGTTTAACGCTGGTTTGCGAAATGTCACGGAAGCAAGAGTCGCCACCGTCTTTTATTTTCTCCAACTTGGACAGGACAAAAGCACAGCAAAATTCCTTATGAGATAGTTTCTCGGTTCGGGAGGTAGATTTATAGAAAGGGAAGGTGTGAGCACCCTTTCTATCCATGGTTATACATGGGCTCTTAGATACTTGCTCATTGTGTTTTCAAAAGTGTTTGCTTTTCAGTTGTGAGTGGGTTTTGAAAAAAGTTTCGTTTAAAGATTTCAGAATGACTCTTGTATCAGTCCTCAAGAGTGTTTGAAAAATTGTTTTGAAAGCTTTTTGAAAGTGTCGGTGTGAAAAGGTTTTTGTTTTGTTTTTTAGAGAGAGCAAGTATCCATGAGTCATCTACCTACCCTAGGGAATTAGGCTGTGTAAATGTCCTTAAGGTAGTGCCATCCCACCATTGAGAGATAGGTAGCACTACCGTTGGAGGTGTTCGGGTCAATTCGTTTGTAGGGACAGTGTGGTCACCAGAGCAACAGTAGGACACCTTAGAAGCTACCCTTATGCCATTGATCCTTTTTAATTCCGAGGCAACCGTTTCGAGGCAACTGGATCATGTCATGGACATAAGGACTTACTAAAACGTCCTATACTCGACGACCACATTTCGTAGGCAAGGCAACAGTGAGGCGTACCCTAAGAGTGGTGTGTGAATTGGTGTGTTATTTTCATGTTTAGCAATTATCTTGTACATGTATCATGGTGATCTACGCTTGTTTTTAGTTTAGGCCATACATTCTTTCATGCAATTATAATTTAAAAGTGCGGAAATTTAAATGCGGAAAGTAAAATCCTACGCTATTACAAGGCGCGGGTCTATACATCATCAAATTAACAAAGACCCGTTTGGTAAAAAATGCGGAAAATAAATAAATTCCTAATTACTATTACATGGCTTGAGCAGTTACATAATATTCACAAAGGAAAATAAAATAACGTGCGAAAAGAATAAAAATAGAACGTTCGAGGGCGTTGGACCCTTTTGAAATTAAATTAAAATTAAAAACTAATTATTATTTAATTAAGAAAAGAAATGTTTTTTAGGTTTTTGGTATTTAATGAAAATAAAGAAAAGAATTTAAAATTAGAAGGAAACCCTAGTTCTAAATATTTTTAATTATTAAAAAAAAGGTTAAAGTTTAAAAACCTAATTTACTAAGTTAATTGTTAGAGTTTATTTACAAAAAAATAGGTTAGTGATGAAATTAATAATAATTAAATATATTTGTATTTTTGATTTTTCTGTTTTTATTATAGAAAATTATTTTATGGTGAAAAAAAAACAATTAAAACAATAAAAAAAAGAATTAGAAAATAAAAGAAAATAAAATTAAAAAGGATGCAAACCAAGGGGGGTTTCAGGCCCAAGGGGAGGTTTTTTTGAAGTGTTCTGGCCCATTAGACAAAAAGCCTTGTTTGACTTTCTGGCATCACGTGCGTGTTCATTGACTCCTGAGTACCGTGGTTTGCATTCTTTGGCCATTGGATTGGGTTTCATGGCCATTTGTGTTCTGGCTGTTGGCCATTTGTGTTCTGGCCTCAACGTTCCTTAATCTTCTCAGGATGTCTGTCTCGCCATGTATTAGTGTCATGCATAAGTTGTTCTTTTGGCCATTTGGCTTTTGTCTTTTGGCTTTTGGCTTTTGGCCATTTGCCTTTTGGCTTTTGGCCATTTGACTTTTGGCTTTTGGCCATTTGACTTTTGGCCTCAACGTTCCTTAATGAACCTGCATGGGATCCTGTCTAAATCTACAGTGTTGAATCTCATGAACACATTAAATAAAATCATAAAATGCAAATAAAGCCAATATATGAAGAAATTTTATATTTAGGCACAATATGGCATGTATGAATGATTATACCCTTTTGATCATGGAGATCAAACCAGCCTTACTCTAACTGAAGAAGTAGTGAGGTGTTGGTTTGTAACTGTGATGGCTTGTTTGTAGTGAGAGAGAGATTTGTAATAAGGATTTCAAGGTTTTAGGGTTCTTGAAAGAATTTGATATTCTGACAGTGTTGTGGCCAGGTTTTTTTTCTCTTTTCCTCCTCTTTTTCTCTCCTCTCTAGTTTGTGTGAAAAGAAGGTGATTATATAATGGAAATTAGGGTAAAGAAAATGGGCTTTGAATATGCAATTGGGCCTCCAATATTTACTTGAGTTCGTCACTTTCAAGGCTAAATCGCAGGGACTTAAGTGCAATTTTTGAAGTTGAAATGTGAAAACAAAATGTAGCCGACATCGATAACTAACTCCTGTCTGAAAATCGGCTCAATCGGATAAACGGTGAATTAGTTATGAATTTTTGAAGTTTCAGCTCAGACAAACTTATTTTGGGCTCCAGTGTCGACTCTGACACGTTCTTCAATAAAAAACTGGTATTGATCGGTGCATAATTTGGTCTCGACTTTTGAAGCAGAGTTGTAGATCTATGAGTCAGTGACCTTGTGTAAAAATATGAGTCCAATCCGATAAAAATTGACCGAGTTATGAATTTTCGAAGTTTCGGCTCAGATGAAATAATATTCCGCATTCAGGATTTTCAGTGTGTCATGCACTCTGAGCAAAAAACGAAGGCCTTTTGAATACCGTTTGAACTCAATACCTTCTGTGAAAATGTAGCCAACTCAATTTGTGAAATTTTGGCGCCAGAACCAGCTCGATACGATGAAAATCGACCAAGTTATGATTTTCTGAACATGACACAAATAAACTTCTGTCACAAATTTTCTGTATGAAAATACTTGATAAATCCACATTTTTGAAGACCTTCTGATTGAAATTGGCTTCCAGCCGTGAGAGATGAAAACGTAGATAATGTCAAGACGGAATTTTGGCCATCGGAACGGGTTCAAAACGAGCCACGATCTTCAAGTTATAAATTTTTTAGCGCGTAAAAACTGCACTTTCAGCACACTTTTTCACCATATTTCTTCAAGAAAACTCGCACATTCGGATACCTTCTTTAAAGAATTGACTCTTGAGCCGAACCTGAATTTGAGAATACATTATTAGAGATATCTTGGTGAAAGAACACCTGAATATGACGCGCCGGGTTGGACTTGTGAATTTTTCTTGAAATGTTTTGAGAAATATGGGAGGGCAAATTTTGGGGTACAACAGCTACGAAATAATATCCTTCTACTTTCATAAACTTTTCATTCTCCTCTACAGAAAGAGAACCCTAGTCATTCTTCATCCTCTTGCTCAAAAATCTTCAAAGATGTCTCAACATCATACATCGTCTTTCCCAAAATCTGCCAATGAGAATCTCTCCCTTGACAGAGTACTTGATGCTACTTCTCTAACAAACATCCCACCTTTTGATAAGAAGGTCAAGAAACCTAGATCATCACCTACTAAGAAATACAAAGATGATAAAGGTAACTCTTCTACTGCTACTGACAATAGGATAGAAGAAGAAATTGTTAATGTTGATAGAAGCATTAGAAGGCTAGTAGACAGAGTGTTAAATGAAGGCTTTGTTGTTCCTGGGATTTCTAACCCTCTTGCTCGTATACCTCCTCCTGCTGACAAAAGAAATGATCCTAAAAGTGTTGTTGATGAACCATCCACCTTCAAGAAAGATGTTGGTGAAAGCAAACTTGAGAAGCTTGTTATATCTGCTCTTAAAGAAGTGGAAGAAGAAAATGTTGAACAAGATGTTGAAGAGAATTCTCCTACTAAGGAAGATGTTGCTGCCTCTAAGGATGCAAAGGTCAAAATGTTGAGAATATGGTCAATGTAGATGAGCTATCTGAAAATGAGCTCATTACTAATGTGGTACTTGGTATTGCAAGAATGCTAAAATCCAGGAAAGTAAAGGATGTATGTGTCACACCACCTGCCAAGACAACCAAGAAGAAAATCATGTATGGACCCCCAAAGTCAAGAAGAAAAGTGGTTCCTCCCTCTAGCAAAAGAAAAGCTAGACCTGTTAGCTCCACAAATGATGATGATGAGGATGCTGTAAAAAGATCCAAGAGTAAGTAGAAAATTGTTCTAGTTAAAGAGACTGACTCTGAGTATGATGTCGAGCAAGATGTCCAGGACATCTCTCCTGTCAAAAAGTATGTAATTAAGAAACTGTCAGTTAGGGTTCATGATGCCCCACTTGACAACATCTTCTTCCATTCTGTTAGGAATGCTGAAAAGTGGAAGTATGTGTTTCAAAGAAGGATTGCCCTGGAGAGAGAATTGGGAGATGGTGCTTTGGAATGTAAAGAAATCATGGAGCTGATATTTTAGGTTGGATTGATGAAAACAGTTACCAGGTTTTCCAATTTCTATGAAACTCTTGTTAAGGAGTTTATTGTTAATATTCCTGTTGACTGTGTTGGCCATAAAAGTAAGGAGTATAGAAAGGTTTTTGTTAGAGGAAACTGTGTAGAATTTTCTCCTTCCATCATAAATAGACTTCTAGATAGGTCTGAATATTTCTGCTGTGAGTTGGAAGTTACAGATAATCAAGTTTGCAGAGCCATCACTGATAATCAAGTAAGTGAGTGTCCCATGAAAAATAAACTTCCTGTCAGTAAGCTGAGTGTGAAATATGTTATTTTACATAGGATTGGAGCTGCAAATTGGGTTCCCACTAATCACACCTCAACCATCTCCATTTGATTAGGAAAGTTTATTTATGTTGTTGGAAACCATAAACTTTTTTATTATGGTACCTACATCTTTGATCAGACTATTAAGCATGCAGGAACTTGTTCCATTAAGATGCCAATTGCTTTTCCTTCCCTCATCTGTGGAATTATTCTTAATCGGCATCCTGGAATCCTAAGTGGAAATAATGTAGTGTGCAAGAGGTAGTCTGCTTTAACTCTTCATTTTAAGCTCTTTTCAGGAAAACATATCCCAGACATTGTTTTGGCATTTGTACCTTAATTACTGATACACTCTTTAATGCATCCTTTTATTTGGCATATTATGACTAAAACGGGGGAGAGAAAGTGACTAACTGACCACTGACTAAAATCTGATTGAGGGGGAGCTTAATACTTGAGGGGGAGCCTCATGTCTCAGAAGATGTTTTGACATCCACCTTTGCTAACAGCTAACTGCTAACTGATTTTGTGCTTGCTTTGCTTATGCTGCTAATCTGATGTTGCTCTGATAATATATTGCTCTGCTCTGATAATGTTTTAGCCAAAATTTGCCAAAGGGAGGAGTTTGTAAGTGTTTGTTGGCAGCAATTTTGGTAAAACAATATGTTGTTAATGTTTTGCTAAATGTCTTGACATTTGTAGCAAACTGTTTTGAATGATGTCAAAGTAGATGTCTTGACATCTTCCTCCTGAACTGAACTCAACCAACATCAGTTTATGTTTTTCTATTTCCTGATTTCATGCGCTCCACAATTCAAGATTTGTGACTCACAGGCTGTGAAAAATATGGAGGAATATTTTTCAAAATGCATGGATTTTATCTTGACCTGTTTTTATGGAAATATTCAAAAGAATTGAATATTTGATTTTAAGACCAAGCCCACAGTTGCGCCTATATAAAGACTTGCTTCCTTATTCAAACCACTGCAATTTTTGAAGAAGAATACATTATTTATGTCTTAGAAGTCTAAGTCTTTTAATTGTCAAACACTCTAGTATTGATTTAATACTTGTGTTGTTATTTGAGTTGTTAATTATGTATCATTCATAAGCTTTTAAGCATTGAATGATTGAAGTTTTTAAACTTATTATTTCTGTTGTTTCTTCACTGTAAGTGATTGAAGCAATTTGAGGAGGGCCTCATACCTAGGTGAGTCTTAGGTAGAAGTATAGCACGGGTAGTGATTAAGTGATTAGACCGTAAACTGGTTATTTACTGAGGGTCTATGATTTGATACTGTTTAGTGGACTTTTCCCTGACTTGGTAGCCCCCAAAGTAGGTGTTGTTGTACACTAAACTGGGTGAACAATCTCTTATGTTTTTACTGCTTTTGTTATTACTGTTCTTTACTTGTAAACAAATATTTGTGTCGTGATATCTCATTTGACATCACATATCTGATACCAGAATTTCATACATATTAGAGTTGTTGCCCGCTTTTGATGAGATCACCTTTGAGCATATTCCTAGAGAAGTAAATCAACTAGGAGATGCTCTGGCCACTTTAGCAGCAACGTTCAAGGTCAACTATCCAAATCATGCACCCATTATAAGAATCCTTCGTTACAAGGAGCCAACCCACATTTTCCATGCTCATTGTCTCACAACTGAAGATGTGTCGGGAAAAAAAACCATGGTACTTTGACATCAAAATATATCTTGAGAAACAAGAATACCCCGAGGGTGCTACAATTTATGATAAGCGGACTCTTAGAAGGTTAGCATCCAAGTTTTTACTATCATGATACTTTCTGTACAAAAGAAACTATGATTCAGTTCTGCTCAGATGCGTGGATAGACACGAAGCAGAATCCATCATACGAGAAATTTACGAGGGTTATTTTGTGACTCATGGAAGTGGACATTTCATGGCCAAGAAAATACTACGAGCATGTTATTTCTGGATGATGATGGAAAGTGACTGTTGTGTGTATACGAAGATGTGCCACAAATGTCAGGTTTACACGGACAGGATACATGTTCCTCCCACTCATTTGAATGTGATGACTTCACCATGACCCTTTGAAATGTGGGGCATTGATATGATTGGACAGATTGAGCCAAGCACTTCAAATGGACACATGTTCATTCTCGTTGCTATTGATTACTTTACCAAGTGGGTAGAAGCAGCCTCGTACAAGAATGTGACCAAGCAAGTTGTCACACGCTTCATCAAGAAAGAAATCATATGTCGCTATGGGACTCCTAACAAGATCATCACGGATAACGGGTCGAATCTCAACAACAAAATGATGAAGGAAATGTATGAAGAATTCAAGATCTAGCACCATAATTCATCACCCTATCGACCAAAGATGAATGGGGCAGTCGAAGCCGCTAACAAGAACATAAAGAAGATTGTCCAGAAAATGGTTAGAACATATAAATATTGGCATGATATGTTGCCTTTTGCCCTGCACGTCTATCGAACTTCGGTGCGTACTTCCACTGGGACAACCCCTTTTTCACTAGTATATGGTATGGATGCGATGCTTCCAACCAAAGTGGAGATTCCTTCATTGAGGGTCCTGATGGATACTAAACTTGATGAAGTTGAATAGATTCAAACAAGGCTCAACCAACTCAATCTCATTGAAGAGAAGCGCCTAGCAGCCATTTGTCATGGTCAATTATATCAACAGCGTCTCAGGAGAGAATTTGATAAAAATATTCGACCTCGAGAGTTTCACACAGGTGACCTGGTCTTAAGGAAGATTCTCCTAACTTACATTGATCCAAGAGTCAAGTGGACTCCCAACTATGAGGGTTCGTACATCGTGAAGAAAGCTTTCTCAGGAGGTGCTCTAATCCTAACAAACATGGATGGGGAAGATGTTCCACTTCCAGTCAATTCAGACTCAGTAAAAAAATACTACGCATAAAAAGACCCGTTAAGTCGAAAACCCGAAAGGGCGACTTAGGAAAAGTTAGGGCTAAAAAAAAGAAAAAAAGAAAAACCCGCTAAGTCGGAAACCTGAAAGGGCGGCTTAGGTAAAAATGGGTGTCTTGGTGGATTGAAAACCCGAAATGGAGATCCATGAAAAAATTAGGGACAAAATGCGAGAGACTACAGTCTGAAGACTCTTCACGAATAACAAGTACACCCTCCTAACACGGGATGGATCAATTCAACTATCATCCTTTGGAAGCACAACATTAGGACAATCCAGTATATGGGAACTATAGCAATATCAGTTTTAATGGAAATTCGAGATTTTTTTGTTGTCGTTCTACCTGTTGTATTTTATCTTTTTCCTTCCACCAAAAAGTCTTTATTTTGTCCTTCCTACTTTATTTTTTTCGTATGCGAATTGTGATTTAAATTTTTTGTTAAGCATTGCATTGAAAACAGTAAGGCAATAATAATCACAAGCTAAGATGTAAAACATGACATTACATGGATATAAAGGCATCCCAAGGGAATTACATGGTGTTCAAGTGTTTGTTTTTCTATGCAGGTAGCAAGTCATAACGGTCACTTCGACCAAGCTTTCATTCTCGTCACCTCCTTACAGACAGCTGAGCACTCGATTCTCCAACATCGAGAAACTTGGGGCATTTGATGAGATCCACGTCTCTACTCAATCATTCACAAGAATTCCAGCATATGAAGAAAGTCATATCAAGCTACTCCTCCTCAGCAAGATTTAATCCCATGTGAACTCAACAAGGCTATAACTCAATTCTTGAAGTTTTCAAGCACCAGTCTGTTTTGGTATCTCAAGACAACGGGAAACGAACTCGAATGAGTCTGATATTTTGGCACTTTGCATACAATAATCATCACTTCATATTACATTGCATCCTCAAACTCATAGCATATCCATGAATTATCATGTCAGACTTCAAAATGCATATGAAGCAAGAGCCAGGTTTTGTACCTTGCCCGAAAGCCCCAAATCAATTCCAAATCAACAAAACATCCCCACAAAGAATGTCATCCTTATAATTCCCAGTTAACATTTTTAATTACACTACCAACCAAATAAGTCATGGTTCCAGTACATTGTACTTCCCAACTCTCAAATACTTACTTTATCTTATAAGGTCGTAGGTCGCTCAAAGATCTTACCTTCGCATTATGTTTTTTTAAGGCCGTAGGTCGTCCGTAGATCTTACCTTCGCGTCATTATTCTTAAGGTCGTAGGTCGTCCGTAAATCTTATCTTCGCGTCATCATTTTTAAGGTCGTAGGTCATTTGTAGATCTTACCTTTGTTGTATCTTTTTTAAAGGTCGTAGGTCATCTGTAGATCTTACCTTCGTGTTATCTTATCTAGGTTTGTAGGTCGTCAGTAGAATTTACCCCCACGTTATCTTTTTTAAAGGTCGTAGGTCGTCCATAGATCTTACCTTCACATTATCTTTTCTAGGGTTGTAGGTCACTCGTAGGTCTTACCCTCACGTTAGCTTTTATAGGATCGTAGGTTGCTCGTAGGTCTTACCCCCATGTTATCTTTCCTAGGGTCATAGGTCGTCCGTATATTTTACCCTCGCTATATCTTTTCTAGGGTCATAGGCCATCCGTAGATCTTACCCTCACGTTATCATTTTTTAAGGTCGTAGGTCGTCTATAGATCTTACCTTCGTGTAATTTATCATAGGTCGTAGGTCGTCCGTAGATCTTACTTTGCGTTATCTTATCTTAGGTCGTAGGTCGTCCGTAGATATTACCTCCACGTTCATTGTTAAGGTCATAGATCGTCCATAGATCTTACCCTCATGTTATCCTATCTAGGGTCGAAGGTCATCCATAGATCTTACCCTCACACAATCGTTTAGGGTCGTAGGTTTCACATAGATCTTACCCTCGTGTCATTTTTTCTTGGGTCGTAGGTCGCTCACCGGTCTTACCCTCGTGATCTCCTTCCTCTTGGGTCATAGATTATACATCAATCTTTACTCGTTGTCTTTACTTTTCTTTTGGGTCGTGAATCCCACACGATAGATTCTCCGATGTCATCGAGTTCTACCTGTGATATGGTGGGAGAACTGACTTGAGGGTTTTACGTTTGATCGCAAATGTTGCGGTTAGAAAGAGTCGCCACCGAATTTTCTTTTATCCAAAAGGAAAGGTGAAAAAGCATAAGAAAGACCTTTGAGATTGTTTCTTGGGTTCGGGGGGTAGATTATAAAAAGGGAAGGTATTATCACCCTTTTTATCCATGGTTTTCCGTGGGCTCTTAGTTACTTTCTAGATCACTTGCTTTTGTTTGAAATTGTGCTTTGTGTGGTTTTTGAAAGTATTTTGTAAAGAGGCCATTGTTTAGGCAATCTTTGTAATGATTCTTGTTCGTGAGAATGTATACAAAGATGTTGATCTTTTGAAAATATTTTCAATTTTTGTAAGATGTTTGAAGGTGTATGTGATTGTTTTGGTATGCTGTTTAGAAGGTGTTTGAGTGATTAGTTTTCAAAATGCACTAGTGGAAATGAAGATCATGAGTTTTGGTTCAGAACTGTATGTTAATGGTGCTCTTGAACAGGTTTTTGGTTCTTGGATGTTTGAGGTAGTTTCAGGGCTATATTATTCATGTGTCAACTTTCCAATAGTGTATCTACTTATAATCAAGAGCTTTCAAGACTTGTATCAACTCAGATTTAAAAAACTCACATGTTTTGCTTGGTTACTTGTTTTTGAAGCAAAGCTAGCAAGCATGGTTTCAAGGTGAAGTACAGAACTTGTAGGGGGGCTGAGACCTTTAAGCACACTTGTTCTGATTGTGTGGAGTGTGTTTGTGTAGAAAGAACCAATGCAAGGCTCAATGCAAGCTGAATTTTCATAAAGCTTGCTTTTCAAAAATGGCAATGTTGCCTTTCTCCCAAAAATGGAATTAAGTTTGTACAATGCATTGAATGCTTAGGTTAAAGCTTCCAACATCTGTGAAATCATTTAATTATGGAGTGAAAGACAAGTTTGAGGCCTGCAAAGCAAAGATTATGCAGCCTAGAATGGATTTGCATTTGTGTTCATCATGAAAATGACCTAAATTCAAGTGACAAAATCCTAATTTCATCTCTTCGATTCTCCCTGCTCAAGAATGATCTCAAGGAGTTCTTGGACATTTTGGAAAGCTTTCAATGTGATATAAAACTAATCTTTCAATTGATTTTGAAGATTCCCCTTGGAACTATGTGAAATATTACCATGAAGTTAGGTCAAAAATCTGCCTAACTAGGGCAAAATTTCACTAAGTTATTTTTAGTTCATGAGCATGTATTCACAAAATTATAACTTGAGATCCAAGCTTTTTTAGGATAAATTGTGTGAAGAAAA
Source organism: Vicia faba (assembly GCA_948472305.1). Lineage (NCBI taxonomy): Eukaryota > Viridiplantae > Streptophyta > Magnoliopsida > Fabales > Fabaceae > Vicia > Vicia faba. The sequence continues at coordinate 1,184,242,255 of OX451737.1, forward strand.
GTTGTAGATTTAATGGAGATCTACAACTTTCATGTTGGAAGTTTCTCTTGAATCACTTTGCATCATGATGAAAACTTGGCTCAAAGTTGTGAAAAAATAAGAAATTTTATATACTTAGAAAAATTTCTAAGTTAAGAAATTTAAACTTTTCAACATAAAATCTTAAATTCTTGATTTATTGGTGAACAAGTTTCATGTTTTGACATGTTTTGATGAATTATGATCTTTGGCATTTGAATTTGACCAAAAATTCAAAGTTTGACTTTTCAGTATACAGTTGACTTTTGATCAGTTGACTGAAAAATTCATCTGTCAATCCAATGGAATTGTAGTGTTTTGAACCATGTCATTAGGTAAAAGTGATGCAATTGGACTCTTGAGATCATGCCTTAACTCAATTGATCATTTTGCTAGGTCAAAAACCAGAAATTCCCCTTTCCCAGTCAAAACCCTAATTTTGACCATTTTGCCCTTTTGAAGATTTGATCAAATTTCTTGAGGAGTTGTAGTCCAAACATGATCAAATGACACATATGGGTTTAGAATGTTGATTTGCATCAAAAATTATGAAGTTTGACTATAAATTGGCTATGGTTGACTTTTCCCCCAATACAGTTGATTTTTAGGTCAATTGTTCAATTGACTGATCAAAAGTGTGATCCAAAGCTTGAAACTTGACATGAATAATCTTGGGGGTCCATAATGATCCATGAAAGTCATATGGGGCATTGGAAGTTCAAAAGTCCTTGTGCAAACTCAAACCCTAATTTTCAGTCATCAGTGCTTGAGGAGGTGTCTTGAGTTGATCAACCCAAATGCAGTCTTGATCCAAAGAAGATCTTGTGAGAAAATTCTTGATAAGTAAGAGGGAAACTTTTGGGGTGCAACAACTTCCCCTGTTAAATCTTCTTAAGCCTGAAGAGTTAGATTGGCGAATTTTGCCATTCGTGACTCGAAGGTGGAAGATGATTGGACACTACAGTGCCCAGAAATTTGCACTCGACGATGTGATGGTAGAGGGAATGGGCTTAAAGATGCCATTTGGAAAGTGTGATACGGTGGGAGAACTGACTTGATTGTTTGCGTTTGTGTTTGCAAATGTTGCGGTTTAGCAAGAGTCGCCACCGACTTTTCTTTTATCCAAAAGGAAAGGTGAAAAAGCACAGGAAAGATCTTTGAGATTTATTTCTTGAGTTCAGGGGGTAGATTATGAAAATGGAAGGTATTAGCACCCTTTTCATCCATGGTTTTCCATGGGCTCTTAGTTACTTGCTAGATCACTTGCTTTAGTTTGAAAATATGCTTTGTGTGGTTTTTGAAAGTATTTTGAAAAGGAGCCATCATTTAGGCAAAATTTTGTAATGATTCTTGTTCGTAAGAATGTATACAAAGGTGTTTAGCTTTTGAAAATATTTCACATTTGGGAAGTGTTTTGAAAGTGTATGTGATTGTTTTTGAAAATAGCAAGGATGTTTGTTTTGAAATTGAGCAAGCAACTAGGAGCAATCTAGCTACTCAAAATGCCTTAGGTGTTCTTTTCCTCCTCCTTTAGACGTTGCTATCTTATCATTGTTTTGGTAAGAAGCCCCATCGTTGGATATGAAGGGAAGGACGTTGGGATGTTTGTATAGTCATGGAAGGCAACCCATGGGACGTTTTAGCAATGTCGTTTTTAGGGACTAGATCGACAACATCGAGGGTCATCGAGGGACTACGATCTTTTATCGAGGGTCTTTGCTAAAACGCCCATGTTCGAGGGACATGACTATTTTTCCGATAGGAAACAAAGTGAGATTACCTTAAGGGTGCATGTGTGAAAAGTGTGTTTGATTGCATGCATTTTAGTCTTGGTTAAGGTTGTCTATTTGTTGTTTTCATTTCTTGCCATACACACCTTAATTACTAGCATTTAAATTTGAAAGCGATAAATTGCAGAAATATAAAGTCCTACGCTATTACAATGTTTTAGGGATGGGGGTACATATTTATGAATGGGGGGTTGCAAATAAAATTAAATCCTAAGTTACTATTACAACCATATTGAAATGTACAATATAAGAAAGAAAAAGGACTTGTTTAGAAAATGGTTTTTTATCTTAATGTAAAAGAAATAAATTAATAAAAGAAAAATATTTTTATGTCTTTTTATATTAATATTAAAAATCATGAAAAGGAAAATAAATGAAAGATAGAAACAGCGTGCTGCTGTAGGAAAAATAGCAAGGATCAGAAGTTCTGAAGCCAGGCGCGTGGTGATTCAGAAAAGAACGTCAGTGGTATCAGAAGTTCTGGATTGGTACACTCTGAGGTCCTGCAAGACACGTTAGAGGGAAAACACAGAAGTTCTAGATTGCTGTGTGTTGAACTTCTGAATGTTAGAACAATGAGAAAACCTTAGAAGCTTTGTGCGTGTCAAAACAGTAGGAAGAACTCAGAAGTTCTGTATGGTGCTAAGACAGTGAACGAACAATCAGTGATTCAACGTGTTATCAATGCATGAAAATCAGAAGTTCTAAGTGTTAAAACAGTGAGTGAACATCAGAAGTTCAATGTGCATTAACAGTGAAAGAATATCAGAAGTTCAGTGTTGTGCTAAAGCTGTGAGTGAACATCAGAAATTCTGTGTGTTATCAGCATGTGAAAATCAGAAGTTCTATTTCAACTCTTTTCTCATATTAATCAGCACATCAACAACTTATTCAATTCTTTTTAAACAGCAAATCAGAAGGATAACAACACAACAGTTTATAGAAGTTCTAATCCTAATCCTGAGTCTAGGCCTAATCAAGAAGTTCTTATCCACAATTTTTCTACTTATGCAATGATATGGACAACATTAATTGTGATATTTACATATTAATGATGTTCTGAATGAAGAAAAATGCAAAGTCAGAAAGACTTACCTTGAATATGGAGTGTGGGATTGAAGCTTTGAGTTGCTTCCTTTGGATGTTCTGGAATCAGCAAGAGTAACGAAAGAGAAAATGCCAAGTTCTTTGATTCAAAAGGAAGAACAAAGCTTTGGTTTTCTATTTGGGATTTCTGGGTTTTTTATGAAGGTTTCACAACTTTATTTTCTCTCCCTTTTTTTCCAATCTCTCTCCAAAAGCCAGCCATCCCCCTTGAAAGTGTGATGGAGAAACTTATTTATAGATGGATTTGTTGTGATTTTTTTGGGGGAAATCAAATAGGATTTGAACCTTTTTGGAATCCCGTTCCCTTTCCTTTTGATCACAGTCTTCGTATGCTAGTTTGGTGCAATTATGGGATGCAGGCGTAGGCTGGATTAGCTGTTGGTTATAGGTCTGCAGCGGGTTGTATAGACAAGGTTTTTGGGATTTGGTCAAGTTCTGACCAAAGCATTGAATATAGCCTTTCTTGTACCCCAAAATTTTCCCTTCCATATTTCTCAATTGCATTTCAAGTGAGGTCCCCAAATTGCTCAAGGAAGTCCAAGGTTGACCAGACAAACTCTCTCCTAAGGAAGTCTACCTCAAATTAGGGTTTCATGTTGCATCAAGATACTTGAGTCCAAAGAAGTCCCAAATTCTCACCATTGTCCTAATATCTTCTCAAGATCATCCATGTCAAGTTTCAAGCCTTACAGAGGAAATTTGCTCAGTCAATTGCTCAAAGGCCTGAAAATCGACTATGCTAGGGCAAAAGTCAACTGTGTCCTATATACAGTCAAACTTCAAGATTTTTGGTCAACATCCTCATTTTGAAGTATTATTCATAATTTGATCAAGGGTTGATCATGATTCCTCAAATATTGCTCACAATTCATCAAAATCCAAAAGTTGCTAAATTAGGGTTTTACAGGAAAAGTCAACTCAAATTTGACCAAGCATAACTTTCTCATAATGTATCAAGAATGACCCATCCAAAGATAATTTTGAATAGGATGCAATTCCTTACAATTCATCTTCAGCTCCCAAGTTCAAAATATGCACTCACAAGAAGATACAAATTTGGACATTATAGGTCATTTTGAAAAGTCAACAAAAACACCCTTTTTGTCAAAGCTTCATACATGAACATGGAAGACTCAATTGAGATGAGACCAAAAGGGTTGCTTAGAGCATATCTTGAGCTTTCTAAAAAGTCCAAAAACACACCTCTAGGGTCAAAATTGAAGGAGTTATGCATTGGCAAAGTTGACCTTTTTTGCAAAATTGCCAAAAGCTAAATATGTTTCAAATTGCAATTTTTGTCAAATGGGCCAAACTTTTTATGCTTGCACTGAATTTGTAACATGGTCCACGACCCATGAGCCCTGCCACTTGTCATTCTTTTATTTTATCATTTATCTTGATTTTATTTCATTTAAATCAAATAAAATCAATAATAAATAATGAAAATATCAAAAATCATTTAAACCTTGAGATTTTGTGCATATTTCAGGTCCATGAATAGCTGGAAATGAGATCAAATAGTGCAAGGCTTGTTTGGACATAAAAGATTGGAATTTTCTTATTTTGGGAAGATTTGATGCAAGAGTGAATCAATGATCAAATCTTCATAAATGGCCAAGATTTGATGCAAGTTTTCACCCTAATTGATTCTATGATATATATTGAACAAATCCATAGCAAAAGGAGGAGGGTTGGAGGCGTGAGAGAGCATAACGAGATTTAAAAAAGTCATTAAAAAGTGTGAAACCATTCTTGCAGTGAGAAGGAAATTCAGGCCATTCTAAGATCACTATTCGTATCCTGGATCTTCTCTAAAGCAGATACGATCGTTTGCAAGCATCCGTACAGCCATAAAATCAAACTACAGACCCACAGTTTTCCCTTCAAACTCAAAATCCATTCTTGCAATTTACACAGCATTAGCATGTTTCAATGACATGTATGCGTTTGTTAATGTATTTGCAATATTCTGGTTATACTCAATTGAGTTTTTGATGCACATACTGAGATCCACCATTGCTAGGTTTTCCTTGCTCGTTTTAGGGTTTTCTCATGTAGGTAAAATTGGCCCAAAAGAGGGGTACCATGGTGTTCACAAGGCCAAGACGAACTGACATGTACCATTAGTTTTCATTTATCATGCTTGCAGAGAGTTTTGGAGAATCACAGGGCTATACCTACGTCCTTTTGTCCGTAGGTAAAAGTCTCTAAACTTTTAGCAACGGAAGGAGGTAGAAGATGATGGCGTGGCGTGACCTGACTGGCCCATTTGAAAATTCACGCGTTTTGATATATTAATTTGCTTTTTCTAATATAATATTTGTTTGTTATTCCATATGCAAATGAACTCGCTAGCTCAGTTGGTCAGTGGGTGAAGGAAATTGCCAAAGGGCGTGGGTTCGATACCCAGGTCCCCCATATTTGTTCAATGCTGTTTTATTTTACATGATCAGGTGTACCAGCTTCCAGGACATTCACCATACGCCCTCAGTATTCAACCATCAGATCTCCAACAAGTTGGATCCAAGGGCCACTCTCTGAAGGTCCACAATGCACCCTAGTCAAGCCAATGCATGGGATCTGAGAAGTCAAACGTGGACTAAGGCTTATTGGGCTCAGAACTGCTTTTGACACCCCCTTCTTGCCACTAACACCAGGCCCAACTCTCTCTTTTTTCTTTTATATATTTTCTTTTATTTATTAATTTTTGTTTAAATTATTTTCTCACACAAAAATTAATTCTTTTTTTACAAAAAGACTCATAAAATCAATTTTCATCAAGTTAGATTTAGGTTTTATTTTTATCAAAGTTAATTTAATAATTAGTTTAATTTAATTTTAGGGTAATTTTAACCTTTTGTAAATAATTTAAAATAAATTAGAAAATTAGGGTTCGCTTGATTTAATTTTTATTTTCTTTTCTTAAAATAACCAAAATGCAAAAATAGGTCAAATTAATTATTTTTCTTAAATTAAATTAATTAGTAATTAGGTTTATACTTATTTAATTAAAACCTTGTTTTTTCGAAATAATCAAAAACACAAATATATGTTTTTTCTTTCAATTAGGTTAGGCGGGGTCAAAACCCTAATTTTTTCTCGTTCTCGTTCCATCGCGCGCATTTATTATTATTATTATTTTTTTTGCGATATTAATGTAACTGCTCATGGTATGTAATAGTTTAATTAGGATTTTTCTTTTTATCATTTTACGGGTTTTTGGCTATGTAATTAATCCCCCTCCCCGAAGCCTTGTAATAGCGTAGTTTTATTTCTCGCATTTTAATTTTCACAAATATTAACTGTTAGATGTATGATAATAGGATTGCATGACAAGAATGTATGTTAATTTTAAAATGGTTAGCAAACCCTAAATGTGCAAAGATAATAACTAAAATCAAATCACTCGCACATGCGCACTCCTAGGGTATACTCTCACTTCGGTTGCCTTCGGTAAACGATCATTAAGCATAGGGTATTTTAGTGGTCGCTCTCTTGTCTAAACAAAGATCAAACGTCCCGTTCGGAAATGTTTTCTCGAAAAGGTTGCCTTGAAAATGTTGCCTCGAATATGATATTAAGACATTAGGGTTATTACTAAGACGTCCTAACGTTGCTTTAGTGATCGTACATCCCTTTCGAATTGACCTTTACAACTCCAACGATAGTGCTACCTACTCACTAATAGTGGGATAGCATTGTCTAAAGGAAACAAGAACAGAAACATTCTTTTTTTCGAGTAGGTAGATGCTAGTAGGTACTTGCTCAAAATAAACTTTTCCACACTTACACTATTTTCAAACAAAGTTTTCAAAACGACTTCGTAACACTCTTGAAGATAGAAGCAAGAGTTAAAACGAAGTAAAACAAAAACTTTTCAAAACACACAAACACGGAAGCAATTTTTAAAATGATGAGCAAGTACCTAAGAGCCCGTAGAAAACTACGGATAGAAAGGGTGATAATACCTTCCCTTTCTATAATCTACCCCCGTACCCAAAATCTCGAAAAAAGGAATTTTTCTGTGCTTTTTTCCTTTCCAGTTGGCTAAAATAAAAGTCGGTGGCGACTCTTGCTTACCGCAACATTTTGCGAATAAAAACGCAAAATGCAAACCATCATTTTCCAAAACAGTCGGTTCTGCCACCGTATCACAGAACTGGCGACTCTGCTGGGGATAAGGTAAGTGGGGTATACCTTAGGATTAGTTCATCATAAATTGCTTCTCTTGTTTGATTTGATTGCTTTACTTTTGAGCGTTCTGTATTGGGAGTTACTATAGATCCTAACCCGGATCTGAGGGACACCTTTTAGGTAAGTAGCAATAAACTGTGAGGGAACTGTACAACATAGACTGATACGGTTGAAGCAGTAGCTACGTTGATGTGGCACATTGGTTGGTACCGGTATCCCTTGTGGAGAAATGAGGAGAATACGGGGCTGCTATGTGTGTCGTTAAGCATCAACTGACCTTAGAACCCATAATTGACCAACTTGGCCATTAGGAAGTAGTGAGATAGCCGACCTCGGTGTAAAGCTGAGAACTGGTTGATACTCGATACTACACTCATTGAGACCATACTCTCGAGATAGTTCTGACCGCAAGAAAAGATTGCATGAGCTGAAACCATGACCGATGGAGGATGGTCAATGATATTGAGAACCTCTAGAACCCGGTTACTATTATTAGGACAGGTTGAAACCAACTGAACTTCAAGAGGGTAATACCTAGACCCCGTGCAAGCCTTAAACTTAAGGGCTTTTGTGTGACTTGATTGCCTTTACCATGTATGTTATCTGCTATAACTGTTGTGTGTTTTATCATGACATCATGCATCATAACATAACATGCATACTTTATTATACTAACCATTTCAAAGACCGAGGGGATTTATCTTTGTTATGTTTTGCAGATTATGGCTTCTGTGCGCAGAAACACCATCCGAGTTAACTTTGTGCAAATACCTGCTCAGATCAAAGATTTATCCTCGAGAGTTTATGATACTTCTTCGTTCATTAGGAGACATGGTCAGCTTCTTAGCTTGGTTACCTCAAAGTTTGATGAGTAAATGATGAGTGTGCTTTTCCAGTTCTTCGATCCGGTGCATCATTGCTTCACTTTCCCGGATTATCAGCTAGTTCCCACTATGGAAGAGTTTTCTCACTTATTGGGCATATCCATCCTCGAGTAGATGCCCTTCACAGGCTTGGAAGAGACTCCTAGACCAGAAGACCTTGGTTCAGCTTTGTATCTAAAAAGGGTTGATGTAGTATCTAACTGGGAAACACGAAGCGGGATTGAAGGTTACTTAGCCAAATTTCTAATAGATCAAGCTCAGCAGTTCTGGGATAATTTAAACTTTCAGGCTTTCAAAGACATTTTGGCTCTCTTTATCTACGGTTTGGTTCTTTTCCCAAATCCAGATTCCTTCATAGATGTGAATGTGGTTAAGATCTTCCTGTCTCGCAATACTGTGCCTACACTACTGGGTGATATCTTGCATGCCCTTTACACTCGTACTGTGCATAGAAGAGGGACTCTCATGTGTTGCATGCCGCTGCTGGAGAGGTGGTTTATTTCGCACCTCTCCAAGTCCGTGTTGAAGAATGAGGAAGGATTAGGATGGTCTTACAGGATAATGTCCCTTGCCCATACAGACATCCTTTGGAGTTCTAAGGCTATGGAAAGCATTGTTGTCATTGATCGATATGGGGGATACCCTAATGTCCAATTGCTCGGAATCAGAGGAGGAATATAGCTTTGTGACAATTTGGTCAGGCTCAGAGAGACGATCCTCATGAGCTACTTCTTACGGATATTGCATTTGATTACAAGGAGGATGTTGACGAGCATCGCCGAAGGTTTATACGAGCTTGGGGCATGGTGAACAGAGCTGACCCTTAAGAGCTAGGACCAAGGACTTCTCTCCCTATGCAACCTTATCTCCAGTGGGTCCGAGCTCAAGCCCAGAAGCTTGGGATGCCTTATGAAGCTTTGTTTCATGATATGATACATCATGAGATAGAGGTATATGTATATGACATGATAGCCCGATCACAAACTGAAGAGGAGCACCTTGATCACTTACAAAAGTTGTTTGTGAGGTTGAAGGAGTACAAACTAAGATTGAATCCAAACAAGTGCACATTCGGAGTCCGGTCCGGTAAACTCTTAGGTTTTGTTGTCAGCAACAAAGGTATCGAGGTTGATTCTGCCAAGGTTAAAGCGATACAAGAAATGCCTGCTCCTCACACTAAGAAGGAAGTCAGAGGATTCTTGGGACGCCTGAACTATATTTCCAGATTCATTTCTCACCTAACATCTACTTGTGAACCAATCTTCAAACTGTTGAAGAAAGATCAAGTAGTCAGATGGAATGATGAATGTTAGATTGCTTTTGACAAAATCAAAGAGTATTTATAATAGCCTCGTGTCCTGATGCCGCCAGTCGAGGGAAGACCGCTGATCATGTATTTGACCGTTTTAGAAAACTCAATGGGGTGTATATTTGGGCAGCATGACGAGTCTGGCCGAAAAGAGCACGCTATTTACTACCTAAGCAAAAAGTTTACCGACTGTGAAACCAGATATTCACTGCTCGAGAAAACTTGCTACGCTCTGGTATGGGCTGCTCACCGGCTAAGACATTATATGTTGACTCATACCACTTTGCTGATATCTAAGATGGATCTGATAAAGTACATCTTTGAGAAGCCTGCTCTGTCTGGAAGGATAGCTAGATGGCAGACTTTCCTAACAGAATATGACATACAATACACTACCCAGAAATCTATAAAGGGAAGTGTGCTAGCTGATCATCTTGATCATCAAGCTGTAGAAGATTATCAGTCCATGAAGTTTGAATTCTCGGATGAAGACATCATGACATTAGATGATTGTGAAGAGATCAGACCATATGACGGACCTGAACAAGGATCCCGATGGACCCTGTTCTTTGATGGGGCATCTAATGCACTTGGTAATGGTATCGGCGCTGTACTCATATCTCCGGAAGGGTGCCATACTCCTTTTACTGCCAGACTTTGCTTCAACTGCACGAACAACATGGCGGAATACGAAGCATGCATCTTGGGTCTCAAGGCTGCCTTAGACCTGGGAATCAAATCTTTGGATGTATTCGGAGATTTAGCTTTGGTCATCAGTCAGATCAAAGGGGAATGGGACACTGAGCACCCAAATCTTATCCCTTAAAAAGAACATGTTTTGACATTGCTACCACATTTCGAGAAGATTACCTTCGAGCATTTCCCGCGAGAAGAAAATCAGCTAGCAGATGCTCTAGCCACAATGTCATCTATGTTTAAACTTAATTGGGATAACGAGGCTCCCCAGATCACCATCGAACGAATGGACGAACCAGCACACTATCACGAGATTAATAATGAAGAAGTAGTGGATCAACCTTGGTTTTGTGAAGTCTATAGGTATCTCGAGGCTCAATAATATCTAGAAGGAGCTTCAATCAATGATAAAAAGTTCCTAAGGAGATTCTCCGCTAAGTTCTTCCTGAGTAATGGCATCCTATACAAACGCAACCATGACTCTATTCTGCTCCGTTGTGTAGATAAGATTGAGGCCGAAAAGATCATGGCTGAATCACATGAAGGTACCTTTGGCACTCACTCCAGTGGGCATACGATGGCGAAGAAAATCCTATGGGTAGGCTATTATTGGTCTACCATGGAAGCAGATTGCTATCATCACTCCCGGACCTGTCATAAGTGTCAAATTTATGCTGACAAGGTGCACGTACCTCCGGTTCCTCTGAATGTCTTGACAGCTCCTTGGCCCTTTGCTATGTGGGGAATCGATATGATTAAGGAGATTAAGCCTACAGTCTCCAATGGACACCGTTTCATTCTAGTGGCCATTGATTATTTCACAAAGTGGGTCAAAGCAGCTTCCTTCACATCCGTTACTAAGAATGTTGTTGCCCGCTTCATCAAGCAGAATCTCATTTGACGGTACGGTATCCCAGAAAGGATCATCACAGATAATGGTACAAACCTTAAAAATACTATGATCACCGTCTTGTGCGAGCAGTTCAAGATTCAGCATCACAATTCATCCCCCTATCGGCCAAAGATGAATGGTGCAGTCGAAGCTGCTAATAAAAACATTAAAAAGATCCTACAGAAAATGACAGTCACCTACAAGGACTGGCATGAGATGCTGCCATTTTCTCTCCACGGGTACCGTACCACGGCTCGCACCTCAACTGGGGCAACACCCTATTCTTTGGTTTATGGCATGGAGGTTGTCTTGCCTATTGAGGTTCAGATCCCATATTTGAGAATTATGAAGGATGCAGGTTTGAGTGAGGACGATTTGGATCCAGACTCGACTTGATCAACTAAAATTAATTGATGAAAAGAGACTTACTACTGTTTGCCATGGTCAGATGTATCAAAAATAGATGATCAAGGCTTTCAACAAGAAAGTCAGACGCCAAGTATATCAAGTTGGAGATCTAGTGATCAAACACATTATCTTACCACAAAGTGATCCCAGGGGCAAATGGACTCCTACCTATGAAGGACCATTTGTAATCAAGAACATCTTTTCTGGTGGGGCAATGATTCTAACCACCATGGATGGTGATGACTTGCCACACCCTGCGAACGCGGACATAGTCAAAAGATACTACGCATAAGAGACCCGCTAGGTTGACACACCTAGGCAAAAAAGGGCATCCCGGCGAACCAAAATGTTCGGGCAAAAATTAGGGATAAAATAATAAAAATTTGTACACCCGGCAAGTTGAAAACCCGAAAGGGCGACTTGGGAAAAAAAGGGTTTCCCGATGGACTGAAAACCCGAAAGGGCAGTCCAGGCAAAAGTTAGGGAATTAAAGCGTATGACTATGTCTCGTCGGATCAATTTGAGGACAACTTCAATCTCTTCACTGACAAACTTGGAGTTTCTGATCAATTCAATCATCTTCGGACGAAGCAATAAATAGATAAGATATTCGGAGATACTGAGGCTATAGCAGAATGGGAACTCCTTGGGATTATCACACATAGCTGTCTTTCTTTGTATAAATTTTTTCTTATTTTTATGACACCATCCTATTACTAGGATGTATGTCTCCTTTGTACAAAATACTTATTCAAAGTAAATACAAAGATATCTCTTTAAAGTACAAAAAACTATTTGTCTTTTCTCTTTACACTTGTGTTTTATTTGCAAAAACGTCCAATGATTCATTAATGAACATATGCATTTGAACATAATTACTGTTTACAAATAAAAAGAATTAAAAAAAGGACAATTACTGACAGGTTGAAAGAATAGGAAAACGTATTTAGGCTATTCCATGAGCAATCCCTACAATACGTCATTTAGATCCCCAGTGGAACTAAAACTTCAAACTATTAATCCCCGGTGGAAGCCATCCAGTTTCTCCAATTTCCCCAACAAGTTGTTTTGAAGCCTGAAAACCAACTGGGTGACAATTGACTTATGATACTCCCCAGCGGAACAAAGACTCCCATTATTAATCCCCAGTAGAAGTCATCAAAATTCTCGGGATCCCCCAAGCAGATTCCTCAAGCAGTATATGGCATTGCTCTCACAACAGAATTTTTTTCAAATACTCCAACTTCAAGACATGAAGAATCCACATATCCTCAGCAACAGTCAAGGATTTATTTTCCTCAGCAATACATTAAATCAGCTTACATGCACATACATTACATCCACATATCATAAACATTGATAAAACACATATATTGCATCATATATTTCATGCAACATGATTTTGTGTTCCAGCTAACATTTTACCCTTTTCAGGATAAGATTAATCGCTACCATTAATAATATGCAATCATGATACATTACGGATACGCTCCAGACACGGATGCCATTCTGATACTCATTCAGATTCAGCTTTCAGATACAGTTCAGATACGCTCCAGATACGGTCGCCATTTTGTTACTCATTCAGATTTCAAGTTCAGATACAATACGGATATGCTCCAGACGCGGATTCCATTCTGTTATTCATTCAGATTCAGACTCCAGATACAGTTCAGATACGCTCCAGACACGGATGCCATTCTGATACTCATTCAGATTTCAAGTTCAGATACAGTTCGGATACGCTCCAGACACGGATGCCATTCTGTTACTCATTAAATTTCAAAGTTTAGATACGCTCTAGATAACGGATGCCATTCTAACACTTATTCAGATTTCAAGTACAGATACAGTTCAGATACGTTCCAGACGCGGACACTATTCCGATACTCATTCTTTCAGCTTACAACTTAGAATTCAACAAACGTTCTTGGATGGCATCTACAAGCCCATCTCTAACAAGATTCTATCACTTCTCTAAATGGCATCTTTAAGCCCATTCCCTCAACTACACGTTGCAGAGTGCAAATTTATGGGCACTCTAATGTCCAATCATCTTTCACCTTCGAGTCACGAACGGCAAAACTCGCCAATCTAACTCTTCAGGTTTAAGAAGATTGAACAGGGGCAGCTGTTGTACCCCAAAATTTCCCCTCTCATATATCAAGATTTTTCTCACAAGGTTTCTTTGACTCAAGACTGGATTAGGGTTTGGTCAGCTCAAGGCATATCTTCTTGCACTAATAACCCAAAATTAGGGTTTGAGTTTTCAAAATAATTTTTGGACTATCAATACTTCATGTGACTTTCAAACATCATCGTGGATCCCTAAGATTGCTCATGACAAGTTTCAAGCCTTGAACCACATTTTTTATCAGTCAATTGGACAGTTGACCTAAAAATCAGCTGTATTGGGGAAAAAGTCAACCATGGCCAATTTACAGTCAAACTTCATAATTTTTTATCCACGTCAACATTTTAAACTCATATGTACCATTTGATCAAGTTTAGATTACAACTCCTCAAGAAATTTGATCAAATCATCAAAAGGGCAAAATGGTCAAAATTAGGGTTTTGACTGAGGAAGGGCAATTTCTGATTTTTAACCTAGAAAATGACCAATTGAGTTCAAGAAGGATTTCAAGGATTCAATGGCATCATCTTGACTTAATTACATGGCTCAAAACATCTCAAATTCATTGTATTGACAGATGAAATTTGTAATCAACTGAACAAAAGTCAACTGTATATTGAAAAGTCAAACTTTGAGTTTTTGGTCAAAATCAAGTACCAAGGGTCATAATTCATCAAAACATGCCAAAATTTGAAACTTTTTCACTAAGAAAACCAAATTTGAAAATTAGGGTTTGAATTTGAAAATTTTCCTAACTTAGAAATTTTCCAAGTATAGAAAATTTTCTTATTATTTCTCAACTTTAGGCCATTTTTTCACCATGATGCATATTGATTCAAGGAAAGTCCCCAACATGAAAGTTGTAGACCTCCATGAAATCTACAACTTTTCTTCACAAACTTTTCCATAAAGATGTTTGGATATCAAGATATAAATTTATGAATACATGGTCATGAACTTTTTAACTTAGTGAAAATTTGCCCTAATTTAGGCAGGTTTTGGACCCAACTTCATGGCAATTTTTCACCTAGTTCCAAGAGGTATCCCAAAATTAATTTCAAATATGAATTATAGAGCACATTGCAAGATTTCCAAAATTTCCAAGAACTCCTCAAGATCATTTTTGAGTAGGGAGAATCGAAGAGATGAAGTTGGCAATTTCTCACTTTTTGTCCAAGCCATTTCATGAAGAACAAAGTTGCAAATCAGTCATATGCTGGCTAATTCATGTTGTACAGGTCCTAAACTTGTTCCACACTCCTTAATTAAATGATTACTCAGTTGAAAAAGCTTTGATCCATGCTTTTGAACCTTTATCCAACTTGTAATTCCATTTATGGCAAAAAGGTTCCATTGCCATTTTGAAAAAGAGCAACTTTTGCAAACTTTACAATCTTGAGCATTGGACCTGTCCCCTTGATACATACAAGTACCACAGACCAAAAGGCAACTTGTAGGGAAGAAATACCAACCCTAAGCAAGCCAGTACAAGCATGCGAGCTTTATCTTATCACTTTGCTTCAAGTACAAGAAAAGTTGCAAAAAGGCTAGGGCTTGCACAGCTGATAGAGGGTTGACACAAAACCATTTCAATACTAATATACAAACAATATATAACACAAAGCACGATTGGCAAGGACCGGAAACACCCAACCAGCAAAAACATCAAAATCTGTCCAAAACTGCAGATTTTGCATAAGCACATCCATCTTCCATTTGGCTCGTGCGTTTTGAGTTTGGATCATTCAAACACCTTACATACTTGATACCTAGTCAATCCAGGCCTTCATCCCTGTTCTCTAATCACTCCTCCACCATCTGTCATTGTTGACTTCAGAGCTTGCAGTTTGACTTGGCCAAGGAGTTCTAGCTACTTTCAGAGCAAGGTAAGGGTTGGGATACATCCAGGGAAGTTCAAGGAAGCTCAAGCAAGCATCAGACCTCCCTCAAACTCACCCCAGTTCATTTCATGATTCCAACTGAAGGAGGTAAAATTTCAAACTCTATCTCCTTGTACAGGCAACCTTAGGCCATGATCTGTGAATAAAAAATGTATTCCTCATCATAACGAAGCTGTACATACAATTATCTTGCATTGATTTTACTTGTGCTGAGAGAATTTGGAACTCGAAATTTCTGGAAATATTAGGTCAAGATATAGGGATGATAAAATTCTCTTTATTCTTTGATTAATAGTTCACATAATTTATATGGTTGGAATCATGTGCTCAAGTGCTATAACTTTCATGTTATGAATTTTCATTTTTATGGAAGTATGAGAGAGTTACAGGATGTCTGGCCAAAGCTTGAGGAAGAAGATGAAACGGGGTATAGGGCGCGTTTTGTAATATGTTTTTTTATTTCACTTAAGATAATGGATGTATGGCCACCCCAGTGGCAAAGCAGCGCGCTGGTGAGACCCATGTCCTGGGTTCGAACCTGCGCACTACTTTTGTATTTTTCACATTTTTTCCTTTTCAGTTTTTGTGACTTTTTGCAGGATTAGGCTTGGTCTTTTGGGCCAAGATTTTTGCTAACATCATCACCACTAATCTGCTGCATTACCCCCCTTGCCAAATTTTATATTATTTTATTTTTATTTGTTTTATTTTTATATTTAATATTTTAATTGTTTTCTTTAATGATTAAAAATTCTAAAAAATGTAAAATTAATAATATTGCACTTTTATTGTATTTTTATTTTATTTCTCACATAAAAATATATTTTATTTTAATAGCATGTCATTTATTTTCTTAATAAACTTGTAAATATAATTAAACATATTTAGTTTAATTTATTTTTCATTTCATACTCATAAATACTTATTTTTGCATATATTTAATTTTATACTTTTTATACAATATTATTTATCATTTTAATATAAAAAAATACATAAAATAATACCTATAAAAACTTTATTTTCTCTTAAATGATAATTAGGGTTAAACCACTTTTAAAAATTAATTCCTTTTCTTTATATTTTTAGCTTTAGATTAAATTTCCTTTTACATAAAAACAAGACACAAAAATATTTTTTTACATGTATATTGCATTGCATTTTAAATATTGTATTGTATTTATTCTAAATTCGTACAAATTCGATTTGGTTGTAATAATTTATTTAGCTTTATATTCTTGCAAAATCCCCATTCAAACTTGTATTCCCCCCTCCCATAAATTGTTGAAATAGCTTAGTAATATTTACATTACGCAATTTATCGCTTTATATGCCATGATTAGTAATTAGGGTTTGTATGACAAGAACAAAACAAAACAAAATAGAACACCCTAAATACAAGACAAAATAAAAAGCATGAAAATGATACACTTGCACACAAGCATCCTTAGGGTTTCTCCACTTGGTTGCCTAAAACAAAAATGGCCATGTTACGCATGTGAAGTATCTTGGCAAAACAAAACAAATATAAGATCATAGTCCCTCGATGACGCTATTCAAAGTTTCCTTACAAAATGATCTTGGTCCCTTAAAAATGCTAAGATACTTTGCAAACATTGCTAATCATGGTTATACGATGACCCACGCCCGTCCCGTTTACATCCAAAGATAGGGTTGCTTACCAAATCAATGGTAAGACAACAATGTCAAAGGAATAGAAAATACATAAGAAAGACATTTGAGTAGGTAGATAGCTTCTAGATTACTTGCTCCACTTCAAACAACAATCCTTGTCATTTTCAAAACAAACACACACATTTCAAAAACATCTTACAAACATTGAAAACATTTTCAAAAGACAAACATCTTTGTATACATTCTTACGAACGAGAATCATTACAGAGATTTCCTAAACGAATGGCCTCTTTTACAAAATACTTTCAAAACCACACCAAACACCATTTCAAACAAACAAAAGCAAGTGATCTAAGCAAGTAACTAAGAGCCCATGGAAAACCATGGATGAAAAGGGTGCTAATACCTTCCCTTTTCATAATCTACCCCCCGAACTCAAGAAACAATCTCAAAGGTCTTTCCTGTGCTTTTTCACCTTTCCTTTTGGATAAAAGAAAATTCGGTGGTGACTCTTGCTAACTGCAACATTTGCGATAAAACGCAAAACTTCAAGTCAGTTCTCCCACCGCATTACACATCCCATTATCATGCACACCATTATAGGTACCATTACAGGTTTCTCATCTTCTTCGCTGTTTATTTCAGCAGAAATGTCTTCCGATCAAGCAATCAAAGATCTTCAGGCACAAAATGCCCAATTCCAAGAGTTGTTCTTAAGCTTGGATAAAGGGCAAGAGGATTTGAAAGCTCTCATTCTGAAAGAGAAAGAAAAGAAGAAGAAGAAGAAGAAGGTTGTTCTGCTGAGTATGGGAAAAAGGTTTGGGGATAGGTTGAAATAACAAGCTGATCTGTCCTTTTCATCCAAGGGAGGAGAGGATCAAGAAGAAGAAAAGGGCCCCAACCCTGCAGTCTCTGATAATGGTACAGATTATGATGAGGAACAGTATCCTCCTGCTGAGGATAAGTACAAACAACTTGAAGACCGACTGAGCACTATGGAGATTAAGAGGATCCCTAGTTTGGATTTCGAAGATTTGGGGATGGAATCTGGGGTGGTGATCCCTCATAAGTTTAAAGCCCCGGTTTTTTCTAAGTACGGTGGAGTATCCTGTCCAAAACTCCATCTCGGCTTATACGTCAGAAAAATCCAACCTTACAGTGCTGATAGAAATTTGTGGATGCATTTCTTTCAAGATAGTCTGTCAGGGACTCAACTTGAATGGTTTTATCAATTGGAAGGAGCTAATGTCTGAAACTGGGAGGACCTTGCTGTTGATTTCTACAGGAAGTACCAGTATAACACCGACCTTGCTCCCACTCGTACTCAACTTCAAGGTATGTCTATGGGTGCAAGTGAAGGTTTTAAGGACTATGCTCAGAAGTGGAGAGACTTGGTCGGAAGAGTCCAACCCCCATTGTCCGGCAGGGAGTTGGTTGACATGTTTCTAGGGACGTTTTCTGGTCCATTTTTCAATCATCTGATCGGCAGTTCTTCGTCTGGATTTACTGAATTGATTTTGACTGGGGAGAGAGTAGAAGCTGGTATCCGAAGTGGCAAGATACAGAAGGATACCTCGTCAAGTGAAGTAAAGAAGCCTTTCACCGGTAAGAAAGAAGCTAGTGCAGTCTATGGCCCGAGGGGCCAAAGCAAACCGAAACACCGTCAAGCAGTAAATGCGATAGTGATATCAAGACCCACAGTTGCTCCACAATGCAACAATCAAAGGATGGAAAGACTGTAGAGACAGTACACTCGGCTTAATATGACCTTGTCTCAAATTCTACCACAATTGTTGAAGACCAACCTGGTAACTCTGAGGGAAGCCCCGAAGAATCCCAACACCATATCTCCACTATATAACCCGAACGCCCGTTGCGCCTATCACTCCGATAGCCCAGGTCATGATACAAACAATTGTTGGGCCTTGAAGAATAAGGTGCAAGATTTAATCGAAGCTAAAGAAATTGAGTTTGACGCTCCGAGGAAACCCAACGTCATAACTGCTCCTATGCCCAAACACGGCCATGGAGTAAATGCTATGGATGATGATTTATTTTTGATCTCTGTGGAAGACATTTCTACTCCTTTGATGACAGTTAAGAAGAATCTATTATTGGCCGGTTTATTTCCGGGCTGTGGCGAAGGGTGCCACATATGTTCAATTCTGCCTGCGGGTTGCCACTTATTGAAATCAGGTGTTCAATGCCTGATGGATAACAAAGAGATCATGTTCGAGAAGACTATGATTCTGTTGGTTCCAATTCAAGATGTTTCCATCATAACCATTTTCGCCAATCCTTCCAAGGATTCCTCGAGAAAGCCTGTTAGGATTACACTCGTTCCAAGAATTGCTCCACTAATCATTACTATCCCTGGTCCTATCCCATACACTTCGGATAAGGATGTCCCTTGGCACTACGAGGCCGATGTGTATTACCATGGAGTTAAGCAAGACTTAGAGAGTGAAGAAGCTGATGCTGATATCAGCAATATTGTCGGGGCTAGCAAGGTCACCAGAAGTGGAAGACTCTTCTCTCCTGAGACTTCCCCTCCGACTGTTCACAAACCTGTTGTCATTCCATCTGCTAGTACATCAGCTACTGTCCCAGTTCCTATTCCAGTTATCACCCCTATCGCCGAGCCATCTGGGACTCGGGGCAAAGAAATCACAGGTGAGCCTTCCCAGATGGAGGCACCTAAGAAGATCATTGTAGAAACCTCTAAGCAGGAGATAGAGGAAATTCTGAAGATTATCAAGAAGAGTGACTACAACATAGTCGAGCAGCTGTGGCAGACCCCGTCAAAAATCTCCATGTTGTCCTTGTTATTGTGTTCCGAAGCCCATGCAAAGGCTTTAATTGCTTTCCTCAAAACTACGCATGTGCCGCAGGAAACTTCTGCCGATCAATTCAAAGACTGCGTATCTAGTTTGACTGCCGACAACGGGTTAGGTTTCTCGGACGCAGATCTGACCGCTAAAGGAAGAAATCACAATGATGCTTTGCATGTCTCGATCGAGTGCAGGGGAACTACTATGGCCCATGTACTGGTGGATACCGGGTCCTCATTGAATGTTTTGCCAAAGAAAGCGTTAGACCGCCTGGACTGTGAAGGTTTAATTCTGAAGCCGAGTAATATTGTGGCCAGGGCTTTCGACGGGTCAAAAAGGATGGTGCACGGGGAGGTGGACGTCCCTATTAAAGTTGGCTCTCAGACTTTTGCATCTACTTTCTATGTGATGGATATCCGACCATCTTATTCTTGCTTGCTGGGTCACCCTTGGATTCATAAGGCTGGGGCAGTGACTTCTACACTTCATCAGATGTTGAAATATCCAGTAAAAGGGAAGATTGTTATGGTGTGAGGAGAAGAGGAGTACATGTTGAGTCATCTTAATTCCTTTCGCTATGTGGAGATGGATGGGGAATTCATCGAAACCCCGTGTCAGAACTTTGAAGAGGTCCCCCAGACTCTGGTGTCGACTGAAGTTGCTGCTGAAAAACCTCCGATGAAGATGGCTTCCCTCAAGGATGCCAGGGCTGTAATTGAAAAAGGTGGGTGTGCAAATTGGGGTCAGCTCCCTGATTTCACACACAAGACTGACAGGTTTGGTTTGTGCTTTCCTGCAGAGGCTCAAAGGGATGTTCAGCTCACGCGGATTGGAAGACCTCCTCTGCACATCCGTAATCAGGGAGTGAATGCAATTGAGGATGATGAAGAAGATTCAGATATCGACAACTTGATCTACCCGACTACTAACGGTGGATTGAACAACTGGACGGCGAAGGACTTCGTGCCCGTTTCTTTTATTACACAATAATTTACTTTTGTTTTGAGATTTGTAACAGAGAGTTTGAAACTTTACGGCCCGGTGCCTTGCCCGAGGAACTTTGGCTTTGTTTATGAGGGCTTATTATTTGTCATTTTCATATATCATCAATAAAGCATTGGACATTTTCTTGCATTACAAATTTTGTGCTCCTTGTTTTTCTTTCTATCTCACACTTTATCAAAACAGCTATTGTCTTACACATACTCACATATCATAATGCAGATCCACATCCACTCTGGATCCCATTGATAACAACTCTGCTACTGCCGATTATGACTTTGAAAATCCGATCAACCAAGCCGAAGACGAAGGTGAGGATGATTGTGAAGTGCCTGGGGAACTTGCTAGACTGTTACTACAGGAAGAGAGGGCCATACAACCGCATGAAGAGCCAGTGGAATCAGTGAATTTAGGTACAAAGGAAGACAAGAAAGAGGTCAAGATAGGTGCAAATCTGGAACCTAGTGTCAAGCAACGGTTGATACAGATGTTACGCGACTATGTTGAGATCTTCGCTTGGTCTTATGAAGATATGCCTTGTTTAGACACTGACATTGTGGTTCACCGCCTGCCAACTAAAGAAGACTGCCCTCCGGTAAATCATAAGGTTCGCCTTATGCACCCCGAGATGTCTGAGAAAATCAAAGCTGAGGTCATGAAACAGTTTGACGCCGGATTTCTAGTTGTTACTTCTTATCCGCAGTGGATTGCCAACGTTGTTCCGGTGCCGAAGAAGGATGGTAAGGTACGAATGTGTGTGGACTATAGAGATCTTAATAGGGCGAGCCCCAAATATGACTTCCCACTTCCTCACATCAATGTCCTGGTTGACAACACCGCGCAACATAAGATCTTCTCCTTTATGGATGGTTTTTCTGGTTACAATCAGATTAAGATGGCTCCCGGAGACATGGAGAAGACAACCTTCGTTACGCAGTGGGGAACTTTCTGTTACAAGGTAATGCCTTTCGGGTTTAAGAATGCTGGGGCAACTTATCAGCGCGCCATGGTCGCTTTGTTCCACGACATGATTCACTATGAGATTGAGGTTTATGTTGATGATATGATCACAAGGTCCCAGACTGAGGAAGAGCATCTAGACCATCTCCAGAAATTGTTTGACAGGTTGAAGATGTATAAACTGAGGTTAAACCCGAACAAGTGCACCTTTGGGGTAAGGTCTGGTAAGCTGCTGGGTTTCGTCGTTAGTGATAAAGGTATTAAAGTGGATCATGCAAAGGTGAATGCTATACAGGAGATGCCAGCTCCCCGAACAGAAAAGGAAGTTAGAGGTTTTTTGGGACGGCTGAATTATATTTCCTGATTCATTTCACATTTGACTGCTACTTGTGAGCCAATCTTCAAGCTGCTAAAGAAAGACCAAGTGGTAAAATGGAATGATGAATGTTAGACCGCTTTCAAAAGGATCAAGGAACACCTCCAAGAGCCACCTATTCGAATTCCTCTAGTTGAAGGAAGACCTTTGATTTTATACTTGACAGTACTGTATAATTCAATGGGGTGCGTGCTGGGGTAGCATGACGAGTCTGGCCGAAAAGAGCATGCTACTTATTACCTTAGCAAAAAGTTTACCGACTGCGAGACCTGATACTCGTTGCTCGAGGAAACTTGCTGCGTTTTGGCATGGGCTACTCGCCGGCTGAGACAGTATATGCTGACCTACACTACCCTATTGATATCAAAGATGGATCCAATCAAGTATATCTTCGAAAAGCCTTCCTTTTCCGGAAGAATAGCAAGATGGCAGATGATCTTAATTGAGTATGACATCCAATACACAACCCAAAAGGCAATCTAGGGGAGTGTACTGGAATATCATTTGGCGCATCAGGTCGTGGATGATTACCAATCCATGAATTTCGAGTTCCCGGATGAGAACATCATGTTGGTGACCGACTGTGAAGAACCTGGACCAGATGAAGGACCTGAGGAAGGATCCTGATGGTCTATGTATTTTGACAGAGCCTCAAACACATTGGGTAATGATATTGGCGTTGTGATCATATCTCCTGAGGGTTGTCATACTTCATTCATTGCCCGATTATGTTTCAACTACACCAACAATATGGAGGAGTATGAAGTGTGCATCATGGGTCTTCGAGCAGCTATTGACCTAAGGATTAAGTTCTTGAGTGTATTAGGAGATTCCACTCTAGTGATCAGTCAGATCAAAGGCGAGTGGGATATGAAGCACCCAAATCTTATTCCTTACAAAGAGTATTGTGATCAGTGGAAATAGAACTGACTGTTTTGGAATGCTGGTTCGCGTTTGCGTTTAGCAAAATGTCGCAGTAAGCAAGAGTCGCCACCGTCTTTTATTTTCTCCAACAGGAAAGGACAAACGCACATCAAAATTCCTTTTCGAGATGTTTCTCGATTCAGGAGGTAGATTATAGAAAGGGAAGGTGTTAGCACCCTTTCTATCCGGGTTATCCACGGGCTCTTAGGTACTTGCTCACTATGTTTTCAAAAATGTTTTGCTTTTCTTGTGTTTGTGGGTTTTGAAAAGTTTGTTTGAAAACTTCGATTTAACTCTTGTATCTGTCCTAAAGAGTGTATGAAGTGTTGTTTGAAAACTTTTGTCAGAAAAGTGTAGGTGTGAAAAGTATTTTTGTTTTGAAAGAGCAAGTACCTGAGAACCTCTACCTACTCAAAAGAAATTAAGCTGTGTAAATGTCCTTTAGACAGTACTATCCCACTATTGAGAAGTAGGTAGCACCGTCGTTGGAGTTTCGGGTCAATTCGATTATATGGGACAGGTGGTCACTAAAGCAATGGTAGGACGCCTTAGCGGTAACCCTAATGTCTTAGATCGTTTTTTATCCGAGGAAACCATTTCGAGGCAACTTTGATCTTTAGACAGGAGGGTGACCTCTAAAACACCCTATACTCAATGACCACGTCGAGGCAACCAAGTGAGGCATACCCTATGAGTGGCATGTGCGAGTGTGTCAGGATTCATGTTATGTTATCTTTATACATGTTATGGTGAGCTACGATTGATTTTAATTTCAGAGAAGTCTTGTCATGCATAGCCTAATTAGCATACATCTAACAGTTAAATATTTGCGGAAAGTAAATCTACGCTATTACAAGGCGTCGGGTATTTACATCGCCAAAAACAACCCTTGAAAAGTAAATTGCGAGAAAATAAAGAAAGCGATAAAAAGGGTCCTAATTAAAGCTATTACACCCTCGGAGCAATTACATAAATATGGATCAAAAATTAATATGCGCGCGAGAGAAAATTGAATCGGAAAAGTCCTTAGGGTCTTGACCCTTTTTTGAGGAAGAATGAAGTTTTGGTTGTTTACGAATTAAATTAAACCTAAAACTAATTAATTAATAAAAATAAATATTTTTTGAGTTTTTTAATGTCTCAAGGAAATAAATAAAAAAAATAGTCAAAAGTTAGTGAAAACCCTAATTCTAATTTATTTTATTTATTGCAAAAAATATTGAAATTAACCTAATTAAAAAAGACTAAATTAATTTGTTAGTATTTATTTACAAAAATAAAGTGAAATTAATTTTAATTAATAAAAAATATTATTTTTAGTTTTCTGAATTTATTATGAAAATAATTAATTTGTTAGTGAAAATAATTATAATAAATAATTAATGAAAGAAAATAAAAAAAAGGAAAAGAAGTAAACTTGTGGGGGTGATGGCCCAAATCAGGAGGTATGTTTGGCAATTCTGAAGCCCAATTGTTTCCAGTTCGTTTGAATTTTTTTTTATTGTCCATGGTGCGTATTGACTGGGAGTATGATGGTCATCCACTCATGACCACTGGATTTGAGTTTATGGCCACTTGGCGCCTGGGAATTGGAAGTACATGGTAAACCTTCTTTTGAGACCTGCATATGATCATGTGAAGAAAAATAGAAACAAATGTTTTGGGGGACCTGGGATTCGAACCCAGGTCCCAATAGCCTTTCCACCCACCTGCTTGCCAATCCAACTAATGCGTTCATTCAATATAGGAATAGCAAATAAATATAATATGTAAAACTCAATTAATATGCTGAAACTATGAAAAAACGTGCTAAGATTTAAACCGGCCAACCATACGTTAACACGTCCTCGTCTCCTTCCTTCGTTCTGCATAAAAACATATTAGATAGCGGGGGTTTTTAACCCCCACAATATGATACGAGGAAAAATAGAGACTAGAGCCATGGTTTATATAAATATTTCGCGAGGGTTCAATCGTGTTTGTTTGGTTCTCACGAATCCAACCATGTGCCTTACAAGTCTTAATTTTTTCTGGTTTAGGAATTCCCAATTTCGAAGCTCATGAACCCTAAAATTCAACCATGGCATCTTGTGATTCTGTGCATTATAATTCAATTGAATGATACCATTAGCTTCATATGAGTTCTAGCAATGCAAAACAGTCAAGAAATCATGTTAAATGCTCATGAATTAAGGGTTACGATTCTGGAAAAAAGAGCCAAACCGTGAAACTGTAATGGACGATTCCTTGAGCTTTGGTATTGTAATTTGATTGTAAATCATTCCTGAGCACTCCTGCAAGGTATTAGAATCAATAAAATGCCTTGAATTGGCCTGGAATGTGAAAATCAGTTTTGAGTTTTTCTTGAAATTTCTCAATATGGCTATGGTCTTTCTGCAACTTTTTTTCACGTGTATGAGTTAGGTTTTACTTGCATATATATAGAGGAATGGAATTAGGTCAAAATCTTGAGCAAGAATCCATTGCAATGATGATTGAATATTTGATTGAAAATCAAATCTTTTTGCATTTTCATGATTGAACAAAGTTGCCAATTTTGGAGATTTTGCATCTTTGACTTGGTGCACGAAATTGCCAGCCTTTTTAGGTCATATTTGCTTCATAAAAAGATTGAAGAACCAAATCTTTGTATTTTCCTACAATTTAAATTAATTAAATGAATTAATATCAATTAAAAATCCAATTAATTAATAAAAATAAGAAAATAAATTCAATTAAGCTTGATGGGTCGTGCATAGGCCATGGATGAAGTTTCAAGAAGAGATTTGAGGCCCATTAACAAAAATGAGGTGTTTTGAGCAAAGTTGACTTTTGCAAATTCATAAAAATTTCCCAACTTCTCCAATGCACAACTTGCTCAATTTTGATCATATGAACATGTTCTTGGACATTTTGGAAAGTTCTTGAAGTCCTCTAACCAATTCCTTTGGTCCCATGTCATTTGGATTTACCAATCTCAAGTTATGGCCTTTGACTTAAAGTGCACTTTTGTTGACTTTTGAAATTGACATATAATGTCAAAATTGATAACTTCTTGTGAGAGCATTTCTTGAACTTGGAGTGTGAAGATGGATTGTAGGAAATTGCATTCCCTTAAAAATGAGCATTGGATGGGATTTTTCTGATGAACCATGAAAACGTTATGCCCTGGTCAAGATACAGTTGACTTTTCTGCTGTCCAAAAATAGTAACTTCTTGCATCTTGATGATTTTTGAGTTGTTCTTGTGGAATCATGATCAAGACTTGATCAAATGATGATTGTGACCTCAAAATAAGATGTTGACCAAAAAATCTAACTTTTGACTGCAAAATGACCATTTTGCCCTTGCAGTTGACTGTGGGTCAAATGAGACTTTTGACTGTGCAAATTGGCACTGTGAGTCTTGAGACTTGGCATGTAGGTGCTTGAGGATGTATATAGGCCTATGAGACTTGATTGGACCATTGAAAACCTCAACTTCCTTGAAAGAACCAAAACCCTAATTTCAGCTGTCTTAGGAGGTGGTTTGGCTGTACAATCCTTTGAGTAATCTTGAACCATTTGAAGATGATTCTTGACAAACCTTGAAGAATATGGGAGGGAAAATTTTGGGGTACAACAGTTTCCCCTGTTCAATCTTCTTAGACCTGAGGATGTATATTGGCTTGCGTGCCTTTCGTGATCCGAAGGTGGAAGATGATTGAACACTAGAGTGCCCAGAAATTTGCACTCGCATGGTGTACTATCAGCAATGTGATGTCGGGAATGGGCTTACAGATGCAATTTGGAGAGATGATGGATAGGAGGATGGGCTTATAGATGCTATCTGGAGATTGTTGGTAGAAGGATGGGCTTATAGATGCCATCTAGAAATTGTTTGTTGAATGGTAACTTGGTAGGTTAAGAGAAGGAACCTATGTAGGGTTGCCTGATGATGAGTTCGTGTAAAAATGCATCTTGGAAGAGAAGGAACCGGTGTAGGGTTTCTTGATGATGAGTCCGTGTAAAACTTCATCTGGAGTTGAGAAAGAACCGGTGTAGGGTTGTTTCGGGATAAGTTTGTGTGAAACTTCTGGATGAATCGGGGTAAGGTTACTGTGGATAAGTTCGTGTAAAACTTCAGGCTGAACGGGGGTAAGGTTACTTTGACGATGAGTCCGTGTAAAACTTCATCTTGGAAGGGAGGAGGAACCGGTGTAGGGTCACCTGATGACGAGTCTGTGTAAAACTTCATCTTGGAACTGAGGGGAAACCTGTGTAGGGTTACCTTGATGATGAGTCCATGTAAAACTTCATCTTGGAACTGAGGAGGAACCGGTGTAAGGTTGCCTGAGGATGAGTCCGTGTAAAACTTCCTCTGAAAGGAACCTGTGTAGGGTTTCCTGATGATGAGTCCGTGTAAAACTTCATCTTGGAAGGAGAAGGAACCGGTGTAGGGTTGCCTCATGATGGTCAAGTAGATAGTTGTCCTATCTGGTTTTAGGTATTAATCTTCAATCTCTTCATGTAGATAACTTTCCTGTCTGGTTTCAGGTATAGATCTACAATCAGTCGTCCACAGATATTTCCTGGCTAGTTATAGGTGTTGATCTGGAACTTAAGAAGGGGTGGTCGAGGAGATAGTTTTCCTGTCTGGTTTCAGGTATTAATCTCTGACCTGAGAAAGAAAGATAGTTTTCCTGTCTGGTTTCAGGTATTAATCTTCAATCTCTTCATGTAGATAACTTTCCTGGCTAGTTACAGGTATCGAATCTACAATCAGTCGTCCACAGATATTACCTGTCTAGTTACAGGTGTTGATCTGGAACTTAAGAAAGGTTGATGGTAATCATCTTTTGATTCAATCTGGAATAAGTATCAGAATGTCGCCATATCTGGGTCACATTTGAACCGTCTCTGGAAGGAATCTGGAATATCTTCAACTGGATCGGCATCAGAAAAATATTTAGGAATCGATTTAACTGGACCAGAGAAGGCCTTTGACTGGCTCGGCATCAGAAAAATCTTTAGGAATCGATTTAAATGGGCCAGACAAGGTCTTGGAATATCTTCAACTGGATCGGTATCAGAAAAAATCTTTAGGAATCGACTTAACTGGACCAGAGAAGGCCTTTGACTGGATCGGCATCAGAAAAATCTTTAGGAATCGATTTAACTGGACCAGGCAAGGTCTTGGAATCTTCAACTGGGTCTGCATCAGGAAAATCTTTAGGAATCGATTTAACTGGACCAGAGAAGGCCTTTGACTGGATCGGCATCAGAAAAATCTTTAGGAATCGATTTAATTGGACCAGGCAAGGTCTTGGAATCTTCAACGGGGTCTGCATCAGAAAAATCTTTAGGAATCGATTTAACTGGACCAGAGAAGGCCTTTGACTGGATCGGCATCAGAAAAATCTTTAGGAATCGATTTAACTGGATCTTTCCTGAAAGGTAAAGGTCAGCCATATGCAATGCATGATATGGACCAAGCAATGATGTTCTCAATATAAATGAGATTGTATGATATGATGCATATATGCATGTATTATGAAAATGTGATGTTTTAGCTGGGTTAAATAAATCCCGAATAGCTACTGGAGAATGATGTTGAGTTCTTCGTTTCCGCTGGGGATGATGAACAAAGATGATTGTGAGAATAAACCTGTAGGAGAAGATGACTCCGTTGGGGAATAAACTTGATGAAGAAATTACTCTGCGGGGAAATACTCTGTGGGGAAGAGATGTTCTGCTGAGAGTTTTAACGATAACTCCGTCGGGGATTCCGTTGATAAGCTCTGTTGGGGATTTGGATGATGAACTCCGCTGGGGGATAGAAAGAACCTTGCTGGGGATGATCTTTCCGTTGCAATTTGCTGAGGATAACCCAGTTAGACTCTGGTGGGGGATAACTTCTGAACTCTGCAGGGGACAAGCTTCCAGAATCTACTGGGGGAGATGATTCAACTCTGGTGGGGAAGCTTTTTAGACTGTGCTGGGAAATGGCTCCACTGGGGGTATCTGGTATTCCGCCGGGGAACATTCTTATATTTCGTTGAGGAATATTAAGAACGTCGGGGATGCTTGCTGGGGAATATCTTTATACTCCGCTGGAGAATATTAAGATCTACTGGGGATACCCAACTTCTTTAGGGCTAATGGTAGACCAACTCTGCTTGGGAGAGTATTGCTGGTTTGTTCATAGTTGTAAGTCTCAGTAGGGAGAGCTACCATTACTGTCTTACTCTGCGGGGAGTAAAGGTATCTTGGTCATACTCTTCAACTGAATCTACCTTTTACCTGGAGGACAAAACAGCTTGTACAGTTCGGACAATTCTTATTGCCCCAGTTTCAGCGGGAGAAGAAGGCCTATGAGATGCTTGATAACTGCCGATTGACAAATCTTCTTCTAGTAGGCAAGTGACGAGATGACGGGACATAGTCGTACGCTTTTGATCCCTAACTTTTGCCTGGACCGCCCTTTCGGGTTTTCAGTCCATCGGGATACGCCTTTTTTGCCCAAGCCGCCTTTTCAGGTTTTCGACTTGCCGGGTGTACAGATTTTTCCATTTTCGTCCTTTATTTTTGCCCGAACCCTTTTGGTTCGCCGGGAAGCCCTTATTTTTGCCTAGGCCAGTTGACCTAGCGGGTCTTTGATTATGCGTAGTTTTTTTTTACTATGTCCACGTTCTCAGAGTGCAGGGAGTTGTCACTGTCAGTGGTGTTGTGTCGCCATACTACCAGAAGATGTCTGATCATACAAGATTCGTTGCTGGAATTCATGTCCAATGCCCCAAGTGACTCAAGCGGAGATTTGCCCCTGGCTATTTGGCATCTTGAGAGATTCCTTGAATCTTGACTTGACTGCCTCAGATGATGGACAATGCTCATGTCGTGCCCCTGGATTGGAAGTTGTGATCCACTTGAGGTGATCCTTTTTATTGAGAAGATCTTTGTTCATTAGATATTCGTCGTGCGAATTTCTCTGCTGTTTGAACAAATAGTCATACGCAAACAATGTTATTTTAAGAATGCAAAGCTTATGTCTGTCTTGAAGTTTTTTGAAAATGCAGTTTTCAATTAAAACAAGGGAATTTTGTAAAATGTGATGTCAACTCAGGATTTTACAGCAAGCCTTACAGGAGTCAGGACACCTTTTGTAACAGTATGCTTTCGAACTAACCCATGCTTCAGCTAGGACTTTTAAGGGTTATAACGTGGCTTGGTTCACGGTTTAAGAAACAAAGGATAAAGGCTCAAAATTTATTTGTACCCACCCGCTCTTCGTGATGTTCTTCGATCCTAAACTCAGCTAATCGTGCATTTAGATCCTGTTTGAATCTTTGCTCTGATATTCTGGTGATGGTTCGGATACTGATAGTTTATTTTGAACATGCAGTCATTTATTTTTTGTGGAGGGTTTGTAGGACCTCTTTCTTTTCGATTTTATTATCCCTGTCTTTTGCCTGAACTGTTTCTTTTGTGATTACAGTCAGCGGGATGCCCTAGTTTTGTAAGTCTCCTTCATAGGTTTTGACTTAATGGGCTTTTATTTCTGAGAGATAATGACTGCCTATCTTTATGATTATTCGGAACCATCACTGTCTTTTGTTTTGGAAGGACTCCTTTGATGCCATTCATTGTGCACCTAGAACAACTGAGAAAACTACCCTGCCCCAGGTTATAATTAAGGGTTTTAATTTGTGAAAAGAAAAAAAACTCCAACTTCTTTGGCTCGAAGGGGTTGACGAGGGATTATCTTCCTTATAACTCCACTGTTTAGGATTTGAAACAATGCCTGTACTTCATCAGCGGGGTCTGTTCAAAAGCATACTGTAAAGATCGTGGTATCGTTTTCGTCATCCTCCCTCAAGAGGCTTAGAATTTTTTTAATCGGGAGTTGAACATCACAAGAAATGAAAGCAATTTGCATATAGTGAATACGAATGGATTGATTCAAAATAGACATATGCGATGCATTAATGAAATAAAAAAGTTTGCCATGACAATAATTGTTTGAATAAGCAAAGAAAAATACAACTTGAAAATTCAAATAAAACAAAAGCCTTCAATGATTTGCGATAGGAGCAGTGATTATGTTTGGAGTCTCTGGAGCCTCAAACTCAATTTCCTTTGCATCGATCAAGTCTTGGACCTTGTTTTTCAGACTCCAACAATCATCTGTATCATGCCCCGGGCTCTCAGAGTGATAAGCGCAGTGGGCATTTGGGTTATACTTTGGTGACGTTGTATTTTGATTCTTTGGAGCTTCTTTTAGAGTCACCAGATTGGTCTTCAGCAACTGTGGCAACATCTGAGAAAAAGTCACACTGAGACGAGTAAACTGCCTTCTAGGTCTCTCACCCCTTTGCTGGTTGTGATGTTGAGGAGCACCAGCAGGTTTTGAAATAACAACCGCATTGACAGCTTGGCGGTGTTCAGGTCTACTCTGTCTTCTTGAACTGCAGACAGCACTGGACTCTTTCTTCCCATTGTAGGGCTTTTTCTGAGCATCAGAAGGTGTAGCTTCTTGAATCTTCCCACTTTTGATGCCAGCTTCAATTCTCTCACCAGTCAAGATAAGGTCTGTAAACCCGGCTGAAGAGTTTCCAATCAAATGGTTAAAGAACGGACCAGACAGGGTCCCCAAGAACATATCCACAAGTTCACGGTCACTTAGAGGTGGTTGCACCCTTCCAGCCAGGTCTCTCCACTTTTGGGCATATTCTTTAAACCCTTCACCCGTCCCTAGTGACATACCCTGGAGTTGGGTACGCGTAGGAGTGAGGTCGGAATTATATTGATACTACTTATAGAACGCAGTAGCCAAATCCTCCCAGTTACGAATACTGGCTCCATCCAGCTGATAGAACCATTCGAGTTGAGTCCCTGAAAGACTATCCTGGAAGAAATGGATCCACAAATTCTTGTCAGCTGTGTAAGGCTGGATCTTCCTTACACACGACCGGAGGTGCAGCTTTGGGCAGGAGGCTCTATCGTATTTAGCAAAAGCAGGTGCCTTGAACTTATGGGGAATCACCACCCCAGAGGATAAGCATAGGTCTCCAAAGTCCAACCCGGGCACATTCTGTATCTCCATGGCGCTCAAGCGGTCCTCCAACTGTTTATACCTATCCTCAGCAGGAGGGTACTGTTCTTCATCATAATTCGTCTCGTTGTCGGAGACCACGGGACTAGGAACCCTTCTCTCTTGGGGACTGTCTTTGCCTACAGATGAGGTAGTCAGCTCAGCCTCATTCTGCAGTCCATTCCCAAATCTGCGTCTAGTGTTGAACAAGACGGTCCTCTTCTTCTTCTTCTTCTTCAGAATCAGAGTCTTTAACTCCTAGTGACCCTTGGCTAGGCTCATAACCAACTCTTGGAATTGGGCATTCTGGGCCTGGAGGGCCTTGATAGCTTGTTCGGTGATAGGTTCAGAAGACATGATGATTGCTGAAATAAACAGCGAAGAAGATAAGTGACCTGTAAAAAGGGTACCTGTTATGCACATGATGAAATTAAATACGTATGCAATGTTTTCAAGGATCTCGCGGGGTAAACAAAGAAACTTGTTAGAATTTTAATTTTACGGCTTTATTGAAGGAACTTCATGTTGTTGAGAGCCCTTCTTCAAGAGTCAAGCTCACCATATCGAGTGGGTCATAGCCCCTGACTCAAGTCATCATGTTTTGATCTCCAAACAATCTTGGCTAGTGGAAAAAAAATCCCCTTTGCCCCTTGCTAGACATTTGGTTCATCATGACCTGCATCACAAACCCTTGAGATCCTTGAAATGGGTTAGTCCTTATGCAGGATGTATGCAATGTTATGATGTTATGATGTGTATGCTATGCATGTGAGGCAAAGTGTGAGGTGATGTAAGTAAGTCCTGCAATGAATAAGGACTGTAAACAAAACCTGCAAGGAACTCGTGTTGTCAGATAACAAGAATGTTCAAGTAGTTTAAGTTTGAAAGCACACAAGTCACACAAAGAGCCCTTAGATTTTAGGCTAGCATGGAGTTTAGGTATTACCCTCTTGAAGTTAGTTGGCTCAAAACCTGTCCTATAAATAGTAACCGGGTTCTAAGGAGCTCAATATCATTGAATTGTTTTCTATGTTCATTGTTTTGATTTAGCCACTTAACTGGCGACCAAAATATTCCAGGAAAACAACCCTTAATGAGTGTAGTATCGAGTATCTACCAACTTCAGACTTCACCAAAGTCGGTCATCTCACTACCCCTAAAAAGGCCAGGATGGTCAAGTAAGGTTCTAAGGTCAGTTGATGCTTCGCGACACCACGCGGCGGCCCCGTACTCTCCTTGACTTGACTCAAGGGTTACCGGTACTCACCAAAGTGCCACATCAATGTAGCAACTGCTTCAACCATGTCGGTATACCCCACACAATTCCCTCACAGTTTGTTGCTACTTCTAAAGGGTATTCCCCAGATCCGGGTTAGGATCTATAAAACTCCGATACAAACCCACAATATTAAAGCATTCAAGGCATACAATTGAAAACATGGTGATCTAATCCTAAGGTACACCTCACTTATTATAAAGTCCCCAGCAGAGTCGCCAGTTCTGTGATCGGTGGAAATAGAACTGACTGTTTTGGAATGCTGGTTCCATTTGCGTTTAGCAAAATGTCGCGGTAAGCAAGAGTCGCTGTTGTACCCCAAAATTTACCCTCCCATAATCTTCAAAGTTTTGCCAAGTATTACCTCAAATGGTTCAAGGTCTACTCAAGGGCTACACAGTCAACCATCCTCCTAAGCCAGTCAAACTAGGGTTTTGGTTCTTGCAAGGAAATTGAAGTTTTCAAGGGCTCAATCAAGTCCCATATGCTCATACACATTGTCAAGCACCTACATGTCAAGTTTCAAGGCTCACAAGGTCAAGTTGCACAGTCAAAAACCCTAATTGCTCAACAGTCAACTGCAGGGGCAAAATGGTCATTTGGCAGTCAAAAGTCAAAATTTTTGGTCAACATCTTATTTTGAAGCCACAATCATCATTTGATCAATTCTTGATCATGATTCTCAAAGCATGGCTCAAAAAGTCTCAAGATGCAAAAGTTTCTATTTTTGGATAGTTGAAAAAGTCAACTGAAAATTGACCAGGGCATAACTTCTTCATGGTTTATCAGAAAAATTCCATCCAAAGCTCATTTTGAAGGGGATGACATTTCCTACAACTCATCTTCACACTCCAAGTCCAAGAAATTCTCTCACAAAAAGTTATCAATTTCAACATTATAGGTCATTTTCAAAAGTCAACAAAAAGACACTTTAAGTCAAAGACCATAACTTGAGATTGGTAAATAAAAATGACATGGGACCAAAGACATTGGTTAGAGGACTTCAAGACCTTTCCAAAATGTCCAAGAACATGTTCATAGCTTCAAAATTGAGCAAGATATGCATTGGAGAAGTTGGGAAATTTTTGTGAAATGGCCAAAGTCAATTATCCTTGAAACTTCATTTTTGACAAAAGGGGCCCACTTTTTCCACTTGTTTCAGCTTGTCCATGCTTCCCACGTGTCCCACAAATTATTTCAAGATTTAAAATTAATTTTTCCATTTTTATTTAATTTTATTTGATTTAATTCATTTTAAATCTTTTAAAATCAAATATAAATCAAGAAAATTAATTAAAGGGTATATTTTGTATTGAAATGCTTTGATACACCATCATGACCATTCCAAATTCGTGCGAAGGGCTAAATCAAGCAAGAATTCAAATTTTGGCACAAAAATGGAAAGTGATTTAATGGAGTTCATAGCAAATCTCAAACATGAATGCATTGTGTTATTGGCCTTAATTCTGATTGAAACACATTACATAACCTATATGCAAGCTATCACAAAGGGATTCACGACCAAAAAGACCTCCAAAATGGCCATACACTTTTCAAAATTTCAAAGAAAAAAGAGAAACTGAAAACCTAGTTGCAGCGCCTCTCAAGCCTCCATTCCCATCCAAACACATTCCTGGTATCCCAAGGAAGCTTTTGCAATCAAAAACCAATCCAAACGTGCCCAGAATCTTAGAACTCAGGCCAAATGGTTTGCATTTTTTTCTTGAATTCTATATAATCATTCATGCGTTTTTTTGACATTTTTTTGAATGGATTTGTACTCATAGGGACATCCTGAAACTTTTGGTATCATTCAATTGAACAATAGCATCCCATATCAAAAACTGCCATTGATGGACATTAGGTTTTCAGAAGCTCAAAATTAGGCGTTTACACATATGGTAAAATTAGGCTACCAAACTAGTACCATTGAATTCGTGACATCCAAACGAATCGTTCCATGACCTCGCGCTCAATTTATGGTCAAGCATGTGCTAATCGCTATTATCTGCAGGCCTGTGTTTTGGGGGGGTTTAAAACCCCCGTTATCTCATTTATGTTACAGGTACAAACGGAGAAGAAGGTTGAGGTGTCCAGGCGTGAGTGGAAGGTTCAAATCCACGCGCGCATTTTTTTTTTGTTTTTTAGCATATAATGTTTTTAGTCTATATAATATTTCGTTTCCATGTTATTTACAAACGCGTGCAATGGATCAGATGGTAGGAAGGTGGTTTGGTAAACGCTGGGACCTGGTTCGATTCCCAGGTCCCCTCACAATTCCCATATTATTTTTCATTTGACTTTCCTGTGCAGCGCTCCAAGGAAGGTTCATCATAGGCCTCAAAGATCCAACAAGCCAGGTGTCTTCAAGGCATATCCAAAGGCCACAAAAGAGGATTACCATATGCTTCAGTCAATGGATGCACATGCAAGCAGAAAAGTCAACGAGGCCTTTGCCTCAATGGGCCCAGATTCAGCATCATACCCTCCTATTTGGCCCAAAACCCCCATGGGTTTGCATTATTTTCTTTTTTTATATCTATTTGTTTTATTTTATTTTTTTCTCTAAATTAACCATTAACACAATTAATCAATTAACCATTTTCATAAAAAACCCAAAAAAAAATATAATTAACACTTTTATTATTATTATTTATTATTTTGTAAATAAATCATAATTGAACTAGTTTTTTTTATTAGGCCATTTTAACATTCTTTTTAATAATTAAAATAGATTTAGATTTAGGTTAACCTAGAATTTTATTTCTTTTTTTATTTTATTTCATAAAAAACATAAAAACAAAAAATATTTTCTTTTAATTAAATAATTAATTAGTCATTAATTAGTTTTTAATTTCATTTAATTACCAAAAAAGACAAAAAAATTAATTTCATTTTCTTAAAAGGGTCAACACCCTTGGACATTCCCGATTAATTTATTCGCGCGCATTTAATTTGTTCGATTATTATGTAATTTCTCCGGATATGTAATAGTAAATAGGGTTTTTACTGTTTTATTTACTTTCTGTATTCATTTACCTAAAACGGGTGTTTGTTAATTTGGAGATGTATAGACCCGCGCCTTGTAATAGCGTAGGATTTACGTTTTCCGCAATTTACTTTCCGCACCCCCTTAACTGTTAACTTGTATGAAAGAATGCATGCCAATTAAAAACAAGCGTAGCTCACCATAATGCATGATCAAAGATAATGGTTAAACTGAAAACAATACACAAGTTCACACACCACTCTTAGGGTACGCCTCACTGTTGCCTTGCCCTCGAAACGTGGTCGTCGAGTATAGGACGTTTTAGTAAGTCCTTATGTCCATGACATGATCCAGTTGCCTCGAAACGGTTGCCTCGGAATTAAAAAGGATCAATGGCATAAGGGTAGCTTCTAAGGTGTCCTACTGTTGCTCTGGTGACCACACTGTCCCTAAAAACGAATTGACCCAAACACCTCCAACGGTGGTGCTAACTACCTCTCAATGGTGGGATGGCACTACCTTAAGGACTTCTACCCAGCTTAATTCCTTAGGGTAGGTAGATGACTCATGGATACTTGCTCTATTCAAAAACAAATCAAAACTTCTTTTCACACCAACACTTTCAAAAAGCTTTCAAAACAATTTTTTAAACACTCTTGAGGACTGATACAAGAGTTATTCCGAAATTTTAAACGAAACTTTTTCAAACCCACTCACACTTGAAAAGCAAACACTTTTGAAAACACAAATGAGCAAGTATCTAAGAGCCCATGGATAACCATGGATAGAAAGGGTGCTAACACCTTCCCTTTCTATAAATCTATCTCCCGAACCGAGAAACTATCTCATAAGGAATTTTGCTGTGCTTTTGTCCTGTCCATATTGGAGAAAATAAAAGACGGTGGTGACTCTTGCTTCCGCGACATTTCGCGAACCAGCGTTAAACAGTCAGTTCCAGATCCACCGATCACAGAACTGGCGACTCTGCTGGGGACAATAAAAGTGAGGTGTACCTTAGGATTAGATCATACTTATGTTTTCAATTTCTTTGCTTTGATTGCTTTATATTTGTGGGTTTTTGCATCGGAGTTTCATAGATCCTAACCCGGATCTGGGGATACCCTTTTAGGTAGCATAAGCTGTGAGGGACCTGTCCGGCGTAGACCGACACGGGTGAAACAGTGGCTACGTTGGTGTGGCACCTTGGTCTGTAACGATATCCCTTGTGTTGCAACGAGGAGAATATGGGTCTTCTGAGGAGTCATTAAGCATTAACCGACCTTAGAACCTTAATGTGACCCAACTTGGCCATAGAACAGTAGCAGTATGCTACACCCATTGAGGCTAAACTCTCGCGATGGTTCTGGCCGCAAGAAAAGATTGCGACGCTGGAGTTATGACCGATTGAGGGTAGTCAGTGATATTGGGATCCTCTAGAACCCGGTTACTTCTGATAGGACAGGTATTAACCAACAAACTGAAAGAGGGTAATACATGGACCCCATGCTGGCCTAAACTCTAAGGGCTTGTCTTGTGTGACTTGTGTGCCTTATCATGTTTGCCTTTGTGAATATTTGTGGTGTGCTTTATCATAACATCATGCCATCATAAACATTGCATGCATCCTGCATAAGGACTGACCATTTCAAAGACAAAAAGGTTTCACCTTTGCTCTGTTTTGTAGGACATCATGATGCCTATGCGAAGGAACACTATCTGGTTCAATTTTGTTCACCCACCTGAGTTGCTTGAAGAGTTGGTTAGCAGAATTCCAAGTACTACTTCCTTCACCCAGAGGCATGGTTCTCTTCTCGGCTTAGTCACTGTAAAGTGGGACCAACAACTGATGAGTGTCCTGACCCAGTTTTTTGACCCTCTGTACCAGTGCTTCACCTTTCAAGACTTCCAGCTGGTCTCTACCCTGGAAGAGTTCTCTGATTTGCTTGGCATCCCTATCTTGGATCAGACTCCCTTCACTGGTTGGGAAAAGACTCTTAGGCTCGAGGAGATTGCTGCAGCCCTTCCCTTGACCAACCAAGAGGTAATGGACAACTGGGTGACTAGAAGCGGAGTTAAGGGCTTCTTGGCTAAGTTTCTGATTGGTAAAGCTAACAGTTTCAGGAATGACTTAGACTTCAGGGTGTACGAGGACATTCTGGCTCTCTTAATCTATGGTCTGGTATTGTTTCCAAATCCTGATAACTTTGTCAATATCAATGCCATAAGGATCTTCATGTCTCGGAACCCTGTACCCACTCTCTTGGGTGATATCCTGCAACAACTCTATGCTCGTACTGCCCGAAGACGAGGAACTCTGTGGTGTTGTACTCCTTTGTTGGTGAGGTGGTTTATTTCGCACCTCCCTAAGTTCGTGCTAAAGAACCAAGAAGGAAGAGGCTGGGCTCATAGGTTAATGTCTCTTACTGATAATGACATCATTTGGACTCTCAGAGGTTTAGATGAAATAGATGTTATTGATCGTTGCGGAGAATACCCTAATGTTCCTCTGATTGGTACCCAAGGAGGAATCTCTTATAATCCATGTCTAGCTCTCCGTCAGTTTGGAAGAGCCAGAAGAGCAGGGCCTCATGAGATGCTGGTGCCTCACATCAGTTTTGAGTTTCAGAAAGATAGTGACGAACTGCGCCGTAGATTCATCAAAGCTTGGGACAGAATTCACAAAGCTGACCCACAAGAGCTGGGACCGAAGACTTCTCTATCTATGGAGGCCTACTACAGATGGGTCCGCATCCGTGCTCAGAAGTTAGGTATGCCATATGAAGCTGTCAGGCCTATCATTCTTGAAGGTCCTGATGGAGATGGGGTTCCTCCAACTGTTCTCCCTCCTCAGATACCCACTGATGTTGATACACTAAAGAGGTCTTGGGCGCAACTACAGGAAGAGCAGGATTATTATCGGGAAAATTTCAACGAACAGGAACAGAAGATCCAGAAGCTGACCAAGCAATTGGAGAACGAGCGAACCCTGAATGACTATATTCGTACTGAGAAGAGGAGGCCATGGGAGCACTGATGGGCTTTGGATGTTTCTTTTACAACTTTATTTCCTTTTCAGTATTTTCATTCTTGTAACGCCTAAGGGCAAATTGTTGAATAATTTAAAGTTTAAATCTAATAAAGTGTGTTCCTTTTGTTTACAAAGTTGATTCCCGATTGTCTTTGAAAACATAATTCATACGCATTTCATTCATCATATGCATTACAGGTACCCTTTTCCTACAGGTTGCTTAATCTTCTTCGTTGTTTATTTCAGCACTCAAGCATCATGAATCCTGAACTCACTACCGAGCAAGCTATCAAGGCCCTCCAGGCCCAGAATGCCCAATTTCAGGAGATGGTCATGAACTTGGCCCAGGGACAACAAGAGGTGAAGGCTTTGCTCCTGAAGAAGAATAAAAAGAAGAAGAGGACTGTGCTATTCAACACTGGGCACAGACTCGGGAACACATTGTAGAATGAAGCTGAGAGGACTACTCCATATGTGGGGGAAGGTAGTCAACAGGGGAGAGAGGTCCCTAGTCCTGTGGTCTCTGACACTGAGACAGACTTCAATGACGAACAGTACCCTCCTGCTGAGGACCGGTACAAACAGCTAGAGGACAGGTTAAATGCTGGAGATTCAACGTGTGCCTGGGTTGGATTTCGGAGACTTGGGTTTATCTTCTGGGGTGGTGATCCCACACAAGTTCAAGGCGCCTACCTTTGTGAAGTATGACAGGGCTTCCTGTCCCAAGATGCACCTCTGTTCTTATGTAAGGAAGATACAGCCTTACACAACAGACAAGAACTTATGGATCCACTTCTTCCAGGGACTCACCTCGAATGGTTCTATCAGCTGGATGGAACCAACATTCGTAACTGGGAGGATCTGGCCACTTCTTTTTACAAGCAGTATCAATATAATTCCGACCTCGCTCCTACGCGTACCCAACTCCAGGGTATGTCGCTAGGATCGGGAGAAGGTTTTAAGGAGTACGCACAGAAATGGAGAGATCTGGCTGGCAGGGTGCACCCACCATTGACAGATCGTGAGCTAGTGGACATGTTCTTGGGGACCCTATCCGGTCCATTCTTCAATCATCTCATTGGTAATTCCTCTGCTGGGTTTACTGATCTGATCCTGACTGGTGAGAGGATCGAAGCTGGTATAAAATCGGGGAAGATACAGAAGGTTGCCTCCTCAAATACTGAAAAGAAGCCCTTCAAGAAGGAGGCGAGTGCTGTGTATGGTCCAAGAAGGCAAAACAAACCGGAACGCCGCCAAGCTATCAACGCGGTGGTTATTTCTAAGCCTGCTGCTACTCCACAACAGTACAACCAACCCAGAGCTGAGAGGCCCAAACGGCAGTATACTCGGCTCAGCATGACTCTCTCTCAGATCCTGCCGCAACTGCTGTCAACTAGCCTGGTAACTGTCAAAGAGGCTCCGAAGATGGTAAACACAACATCTCCGAAATACAACCCCAACGCCCGCTGTGCTTATCACTCTGATAGCCCGGGGCATAACACAAATGACTGTTGGGCTCTGAGGAATAAGGTTCAAGACCTTATTGATGCTAAAGAGGTTCAGTTTGAGGCGCCCGAGAAGCCTAATGTGGTGACTGCTCCCATGCCTAACCATGGAGTAAATGCTATCGGGGATGAAGACGAAGTGGAAGAATCAGAGTTTGACAGCTGGATCTACTCAACAACCAACGGTGGACCAAGCAACTGGACTACCAAAGACTCTATACCTGTTACTTTTGTCACCCAATAATGAACTTCTTTGTTTTGGATTTGTAATAAACAATAATTTGAAACTTTATGGCCCGGTGTCTTACCCGGGGCACCGTGGTTTTATCTGTGAGGGCTTTTGTTTGTCACTTTCATATATCATGAATAAAAGCATTGGACGTTTTTCACATTTCAAATCTTGCGCTCCCTTTCTTTCTTTATATATTGCAAAACAGCTGTATTTACACACACTCACCCATACAGGTCTCAATCCACTCTGGATCTCACTGGTAACGACTCTGCTACTGCCAGTTATGACTTCGAAAATCCGATCAACTTAGCTGAAGACGAAGGTGAAGATGATTGCGAAGTGCCTGGCGAACTTGCAAGACTGTTACTCCAGGAAGAGAGGGCCATTCAACCACATGAAGAGCCAGTGGAAATGGTAAATCTGGGTACTGAGATAGACAGAAAGGAAGTCAAGATTGGTGTTAATCTAGAGCTCAGTGTGAAACAACGGCTGATCCAGATGCTGCATGACTACATGGAAATCTTTGCCTGGTCTTACAAAGACATGTCGTGGTTGGATACCGACATCGTAGTTCATCATTTGTCTACCAAGGAAGACTACCCTCCGGTTAAGCAAAAGGTCCGCCATATGCGTCCAGAGATGTCCGAGAAGATCAAAGCTGAGGTTATGAAGCAATTTGATGTCGGGTTTCTAGCAGTGACTTCTTACCCTCAGTGGGTTGCCAATGTGGTGCCGGTACCGAAGAAAGATGGTAAGGTCAGAATGTGTGTCGATTACAGGGATCTGAACAGGGCAAGCCCCAAGGATGACTTCCCCCTACCTCACATTGACGTTCTTGTTGACAATACTGCTCAACACAAGGTGTTCTCCTTCATGGATGGTTTTTCAGGCTATAATCAGATCAAGATGGCTCTTGAAGATATGGAAAAGACTACCTTTGTTACTCAGTGGGGCACCTTCTGCTACAAGGTCATGCCTTTTGGACTGAAAAATGCTGGGGCAACCTACCAACTTGCCATGGTTGCTTTATTTCATGACATGATCCACCATGAGATTGAAGTGTATGTCGACGACATGATTGCAAGGTCCCAAACTGAGGAGGAACACCTTGACCATCTGCAAAAGCTGTTTGACCGTCTGAAGCTATACAAGCTAAGGTTGAATCCAAACAAGTGCACATTTGGGGTAAGATCTGGAAAGTTTCTAGGCTTCGTCGTAAGCGACAAAGGTATTCAAGTGGACCCTGCCAAGGTTAAAGCCATACAAGAGATGCCAGCTCCCAAGACAGAGAAAGAAGTCAAAGGCTTTCTAGGACGTCTGAATTACATTGCTCGATTCATCTCGCACCTGACTGCTACCTGTGAACCAATCTTCAAGTTGCTGAAGAAAGATCAGGTGGTACGTTGGAATGATGAATGTCAGGCCGTTTTTGACAGAATCAAAGAGTATCTCCAAGAACCACCCATTCTTATGCCACTGGTTGAAGGGAGACCTCTAATACTATACTTAACAGTACTTGACAACTCAATGGGGTGTGTGCTGGGGCAGCATGACGAGTCTGGCCGAAAAGAGCACGCCATTTATTACCTTAGCAAAAAGTTTACCGACTGTGAGACCCGATACTCACTGCTCGAGAAAACTTGTTGCGCTCTGGTATGGGCTGCTCGCCGACTGAGACAGTATATGTTGACTCACACTACCTTGTTGATCTCAAAGATGGATCTAATCAAGTACATATTCGAAAAGCCTGCTCTGTCTGGGAGAATAGCAAGATGGCAGATGATCTTGAAGGAATATGACATCCAGTACACAACTCAAAAGGCTATCAAAGGAAGTGTATTGGAAGACCATTTGGCACACCAGGCAGTGGATGACTACCAGTCAATGAACTTCGAGTTTCCAGACGAGAGGATCATGATAGTGATAGATTGTGAAGTACCTGGACTGGATGAAGGACCTGAGGAAGGATCCCGATGGTCTATGCACTTTGATGGAGCCTCCAACGCTTTGGGTAACGGTATCGGCGCTGTGATCATATCCCCTCAAGGCACTCATACTCCACTCACTTCTCGGCTATGTTTCAACTGCACCAATAACATGGCGAAGTATGAGGCGTGCATCATGGGTCTTCAAGATGCAATTGACTTAAGGATCAAGTTTCTGAGTGTCTTCGGAGATTCCGCTCTCGTGATCAATCAAATCAAAG
This sequence comes from Vicia faba, assembly GCA_948472305.1. NCBI lineage: Eukaryota > Viridiplantae > Streptophyta > Magnoliopsida > Fabales > Fabaceae > Vicia > Vicia faba. Next base: position 1,184,285,618 of record OX451737.1, read on the forward strand.
GAGAGTGGGATACGAAACATCCGAACCTTATTCCTTACAAAGAATGTGTGTTGACATTGATCCCCCATTTCACAGAGATAACTTTTGAACATTTCCCGAGAGAGGAGAATCAGTTGGCGGACGCGTTAGCTACGATGTCTTCCATGTTCAAAGTCAAGTGGGACAATGAGGCTCCCCGGATCATCATCTGGAAACTGGACGAACCTGCATATTGTTGTGATCTTGAGGCTGAGGTAGTGACTGAAAAACCCTGGTACTATGAGGTGAAGAGGTATTTGGAAGCTCAAGAGTATCCTGAAGGTGCATCCGTCAATGACAAGAAGTTTCTGAGAAGGTTCACAGTGAAGTTCTTCCTCAGCAACGGCATTCTGTACAAGCGAAACCATGATTCAACCTTACTGCGTTGTGTAGATAAGACTGAAGTAGAAAGGATCATGGCAGAGCTACATGAAGGTACCTTTGGAACACATTCCAGTGGACACACTATGGCAAAGAAGATCCTTCGGGCAGGATATTTCTGGTCCACTATGGAAGCTGATTGTTACCAACATTCTCGGACATGTCATAAATGCCAGATTTATGCAGATAAGGTGCACGTTCCTCCAGTTCCTCTGAATGTCCTGACTGCACCTTGGCCTTTTGCAATGTGGGGCATAGATATGATCGGCGAGATTAAACCTACGGCATCCAACGGGCATCGCTTCATCCTAGTGGCGATTGATTATTTTACAAAGTGGGTTGAAGCAGCTTCCTATGCTACAGTAACCAAGAATGTTGTGGCACGGTTCATTCGGCATAACCTGATCTGTCGGTACGGCGTCCCGGAAAGGATTATTACGGACAACGGTACCAATCTTAATAACAAGATGATCACTGAGCTCTGCGAGCAATTCAAGATACAGCACCACAACTCTTCTCCCTACCGGCCGAAGATGAATGGGGATGTAGAGGCAGCTAATAAGAATATCAAAAAGATTGTGCAAAAGATGACAGTGACCTATAAAGATTGGCACGAGATGTTACCGTTCGCTCTTCATGGGTACCGTACCTCAGCAAGGACGTCAACCGGGGCAACTCCTTTTTCCTTGGTCTATGGCATGGAGGCAGTCTTACCGATTGAGGTGCAGATACCCTCTCTCCGGATAATGAAGGATGCAGATCTGAGCGAAGATGATTGATCCAGAAACGACTTGATCAGTTAAATCTAATTGACGAAAAGAGACTCACCGCTATTTGTCATGGTCAGACGTATCAAAAACGGATGATCAGGGAATTTAACAAGAAAGTCAGACCACAAGGGTATCAAGTTGGGGATCTGGTAATCAAACGCATCATCCTTCCTCAGAGTGATCCCAGGGGCAAATGGACCCCTACGTACGAAGGGCCATTTGTGGTTAAACATGTGTTCTCAGGAGGAGCCATGATCCTAACTACCATGGATGGTGACGACCTTCCTCACCCCGCCAATGCAGACATAGTAAAAAGATACTACGCATGATAAAAGACCCGCTAGGTTGACATACCTAGGCAAAAATTAGGGCTTCCCGGCGAACCAAAAGGGTTCGGGCAAAATGAGGGATGAAATGAAAAAAATATGTACACCCGGCAAGTCGAAAACCTGAAAAGGCGGCTTGGGAAAAAATGGGTATCCCGGTGGACTGAAAACCCGAAAGGGCGGTCCAGGCAAAAATTAGGGATTAAAGCGTAATACTATGTCTCATTGGATCACCTTGCATCCAAAATCCGGTATCAACTGTCAAGATCAAACGGCATCGATCAATCAGCTTCATCGTCAATCGAGCAGCCAAGTGATGAGACGCTCGAAGATATAAAGGCGATAGCAGAGTTGAAACCCCGTGGGATTATTCTTTTCACATAGCTGTTTTGTTTTCCTTTTTCACAAGATTGTATAAACTCTGTTGTTCGGCGGCGTTCTCTTACTAGGACGTCAGCCTCTTGTACATAAACGCCTATTTACAGGCAATTCAAAAAAATCAATACAAAATCACTTTTCAGATCAATTGCCAATTGTTTTTCCTTTTTCTGTTTTGTTTCGCGAAGAACGCCCAATGTTCAAATTGTGATATATGCATTTGACACTAATTGCTAACTCATAAATATTTGCATACGAAACAAAGGATTAATTACAGGTAACATTAGAAACAGGGGCAATAATGAGTCGGCTAAGCGATCTAATTGCTCTGTCCACCAAGGTACCAAGGTAAGTTCAGCTGAAGGACGTAACCAAGATATCTTAAATCCCCAGAGAGTGAGCCAGCAAGTCAATACACTCTCCCCAAGCAGAGTTATCCTGTCAGCCTTAAGGAAGTTGGGTATCCTCCAGCAGATCTCAACATTCCCCAACGGAGTATACAGACATTCTTAACAAGCATCCCCGGAAATCTTGATCTAAGATTGTTCCCCGACGGTATACAGGCATTCAGTGGAGCCACTTCCCCAGTACATCTCAAAATTTTCCCCAGGAAAGTCCAGGCCAAAAGTTTCCCCAGGAAAGTGGAATCAATCTCCCCAGCAGGAAGCTTATCCCCAGTAGATTCTGGAAGCTTATCCCCTGAAGAGCACGAGTGCTCCCCCGGCCTTATTAAGAAGGTTATTTCCCCACCCTGATATAACTGGGTTATCCTCAGCCGATTGTCACGGAGAGATCGTCCCCGGCGAAGTCTTCCTATCCTCCAGCGGAGTTCATCAATTCCCTCAACAAAACTCATCAATGGTATCCCCAGCGGAATTATCATCAACATCTCAACAAAGTACATCTCTTCCCCACAGAGTATTCTCCGCAGAGTATTCTATTTGCCGAGTTTATTCCCCAACGGAGTCATCTTCTCCTACCGGTATTCTTACAACCATCATCCCCAGCGGAAACAACAAAGCTCTACTCTTCAATAGCAGCCCAGGAGTTAACTGCCTGGCACCCGTCAAGGATTTACTTTCCTAGACGAAACATACATTCATGAACATCACATCTTCATACATTATAGCATGCACATACGCATCATGAACATACAATCTCATTTATTTCGAGAACATCACGCATGTCATACATCATGACATCGCATACAACTAACGTTTGTCTTTTCAGGACAAAGGTCAGTACAAAGATGATTACTATCAACTGTCGTGATTCCAGATCCGATTCCTGTATCTTGCCAGGGTGTATCTGTTGACGACTAATACCAGACTCGATTCCTGTATCCTAACAGGGCACGTTTGAAGAGTTCGAAGATCCGATTCATGTATCTTGCCAGGGTGTATCTGTTGACGACTACATTACCAGACTCGATTCCTGTATCCTGCCAGGGCACGTCTGAAGAGTTCGAAGATCCGATTCCTGTATCTTGCCAGGGTGTATCTGTTGACGACTACATTACCAGACTCGATTCCTGTATCCTGCCAGGGCACGTCTGAAGAGTTCGAAGATCTGATTCCTGTATCTTGCCAGGGTATATCTGTTGACGACTACATTACCAGACTCGATTCCTGTATCCTGCCAGTGCATGTCTGAAGAGTTCGAAGATCCGATTCCTGTATCTTGCCAGGGTGTATCTGTTGACGACTACATTACCAGACTCGATTCCTGTATCTTGCCAGGGCACGTCTGAAGGGTTTGAAGATCCGATTCCTGTATCTTGCCAGGGTGTATCTATTGACGACTACATTACCAGACTCGATTCCTGTATCTTGCCAGGGCACGTCTGAAGAGTTCGAAGATCCGATTCCTGTATCTTGCCAGGGTGTATCTGTTGACGACTACATTACCAGACTCGATTCCTGTATCTTGCCAGGGCACGTCAGAAGAGTTCGAAGATCTGATTCCTGTATCTTGCCAGGGTGTATCTGTTGACGACTACATTACCAGACTCGATTCCTGTATCTTGCCAGGGCACATCTGAAGAGTTCGAAGATCTGATTCCTGTATCTTGGCAGGGTGTATCTGTTGACGACTACATTACCAGACTTGATTCCTGTATCCTGCCAGGGCACGTCTGAAGAGTTCGAAGATCCGATTCCTGTATCTTGCCAGGGTGTATCTGTTGACGACTACATTACTAGACTCGATTCCTGTATCTTGCCAGGGCACGTCTGAAGAATTCAAAGATCCGATTCCTGTATCTTGCCAGGGTGTATTTGTTGACGACTACATTACCAGACTCGATTCATGTATCTTTCCAGGGCACGTCTGAAGAGTTCGAAGATCCGATTCCTGTATCTTGTCAGGGTGTATCTGTTGACGACTACATTACCAGACTCGATTCCTGTATCTTGCCAGGGCACGTCTGAAGAGTTCGAAGATCTGATTCCTGTATCTTGCCAGGGTGTATCTGTTGACGACTACATTACTAGACTCGATTCCTGTATCCTGCCAGGGCACGTCTGAAGAGTTTGAAGATCCGATTCCTGTATCTTGCCAGGGTGTATCTGTTGACGACTACATTACCAGACTCGATTCCTGTATCCTGCCAGGGCACGTCTGAAGAGTTCGAAGATCTGATTCCTGTATCTTGCCAGGGTATATCTGTTGACGACTACATTACCAGACTCGATTCCTGTATCCTGCCAGTGCATGTCTGAAGAGTTCGAAGATCCGATTCCTGTATCTTGCCAGGGTGTATCTGTTGACGACTACATAACCAGACTCGATTCCTGTATCTTGCCAGGGCACGTCTGAAGGGTTTGAAGATCCGATTCCTGTATCTTGCCAGGGTGTATCTATTGACGACTACATTACCAGACTCGATTCCTGTATCTTGGCAGGGCACGTCTGAAGAGTTCGAAGATCCGATTCCTGTATCTTGCCAGGGTGTATCTGTTGACGACTACATTACCAGACTCGATTCCTGTATCTTTCCAGGGCACGTCTGAAGAGTTCGAAGATCCGATTCCTGTATCTTGCCAGGGTGTATCTGTTGACGACTACATTACCAGACTCGATTCCTGTATCTTGCCAGGGCACGTCAGAAGAGTTCGAAGATCTGATTCCTGTATCTTGCCAGGGTGTATCTGTTGACGACTACATTACCAGACTTGATTCCTGTATCCTGCCAGGGCACGTCTGAAGAGTTCGAAGATCTGATTCCCGTATCTTGCCAGGGTGTATCTGTTGACGACTACATTACCAGACTCGATTCCTGTATCCTGCCAGGGCACGTCTGAAGAGTTCGAAGATCCGATTCCTGTATCTTGCCAGGGTGTATCTGTTGACGACTACATTACCAGACTCGATTCCTGTATCTTTCCAGGGCATGTCTGAAGAGTTCGAAGATCCGATTCCTGTATCTTGCCAGGGTGTATCTATTGACGACTACATTACCTGACTCGATTCCTGTATCTTGCCAGGGCACGTATGAAGAGTTCGAAGATCCGATTCCTGTATCTTGCCAGGGTGTATCTATTGACGACTACATTACCAGACTCGATTCCTGTATCTTGCCAGGGCACGTCTGAAGAGTTTAAAGATTCGATACCTGTATCCAGCCAGGGCACATCTGCATAAAGAATTTGAAGATCAACTCCTATAACAGGCCAGGTAATTATCTTTCTTTTTCAGGTACGCAAGTTCTCGCTAAGGAATCTCTTACGCGATCGACAACCTCCCGGTGGCATCTATAAGCCCGTCCACATTCCAACAGTCTCCAAATGGCATCTATAAGCCCATTCCCGACAAGGTTCTGTCACACCTCCAGATGGCATCTATAAGCCCATCCCCCTACCCATCATCTTTCCAAATGGCATCTGTAAGCCCATTCCCACCATCACACTGCTGACATGCTACTATGTGAGTGCAAATTTCTGGGCACTCTAGTGTTCAATCATCTTCCACCTTCAGATTACGAAAGGCACGCAAGCCAATCTACATCCTCAGGTCTAAGAAGATTGAACAGGGGAAACTATTGTACCCCAAAATTTGCCCTCCCATAATCTTCAAAGTTTTTCCAAGTATTACCTCAAATGGTTCAAGGTCTACTCAAGGGCTACACAGTCAACCATCCTCCTAAGCCAGTCAAACTAGGGTTTTGGTTCTTGTAAGGAAATTGAAGTTTTCAAGGGCTCAATCAAGTCCCATATGCTCATACACATTGTCAAGCACCTACATGTCAAGTTTCAAGGCTCACAAGGTCAAGTTGCACAGTCAAAAACCCTAATTGCTCAACAGTCAACTGCAGGGGCAAAATGGTCATTTGGCAGTCAAAAGTCAAAAATTTTGGTCAACATCTTATTTTGAAGCCACAATCATCATTTGATCAATTCTTGATCATGATTCTCAAAGCATGGCTCAAAAAGTCTCAAGATGCAAAAGTTTCTATTTTTGGACAGCTGAAAAAGTCAACTGCAAATTGACCAGGGCATAACTTCTTCATGGTTTATCAGAAAAATTCCATCCAAAGCTCATTTTTAAGGGGATGACATTTCCTACAACTCATCTTCACACTCCAAGTCCAAGAAATGCTCTCACAAAAAGTTATCAATTTCAACATTATAGGTCATTTTCAAAAGTTTACAAAAAGACACTTTAAGTCAAAGACCATAACTTGAGATTGGTAAATCAAAATGACATGGGACCAAAGACATTGGTTAGAGGACTTCAAGAACTTTCCAAAATGTCAAAGAACATGTTCATAGCTTCAAAATTGAGCAAGATATGCATTGGAGAAGTTAGGAAATTTTTGTGAAATGGCCAAAGTCAATTATCCTTGAAACTTCATTTTTGACAAAAGGGGCCCACTTTTTCCACTTGTTTCAGCTTGGCCATGCTTCCCACGTGTCCCACAAATTATTTCAAGATTTAAAATTAATTTTTCCATTTTTATTTAATTTTATTTGATTTAATTCATTTTAAATCTTTTAAAATAAAATAAAAATCAAGAAAATTAATTAAAGGGTATATTTTGTATTGAAATGCTTTGATACACCATCATGACCATTCCAAATTCGTGCAAAGGGATAAATCAAGCAAGAATTCAAATTTTGGCACAAAAATGGAAAGTGATTTAATGGAGTTCATAGCAAATCTCAAACATGAATGCATTGTGTTATTGGCCTTAATTCTTATTGAAACACATTACATAACCTATATGCAAGCTATCACAAAGGGATTCATGACCAAAAAGACCTCCAAAATGGCCATACACTTTTCAAAATTTCAAAGAAAAAAGAGAAACTGAAAACCTAGTTGCAGCGCCTCTCAAGCCTCCATTCCCATCCAAACACATTCCTGGTATCCCAAGGAAGCTTTTGCAATCAAAAAGCAATCCAAACGTGCCCAGAATCTTAGAACTCAGGCCAAACGGTTTGCATTTTTTTCTTGAATTCTATATAATCATTCATGCGTTTTTTTGACATTTTTTTGAATGGATTTGTACTCATAGGGACATCCTGAAACTTTTGGTATCATTCAATTGAACAATAGCATCCCATATCAAAAACTGCCATTGATGGACATTAGGTTTTCAGAAGCTCAAAATTAGGCGTTTACACATATGGTAAAATTAGGCTACCAAACTGGTACCATTGAATTCGTGACATCCAAACGAATCGTTCCATGACCTCGCGCTCAATTTATGGATAAGCATGTGCTAATCGCTATTATCTGCAGGCCTGTGTTTTGGGGGGGTTTAAAACCCCCTCTATCTCATTTATGTTACAGGGACAAACGGAGAAGAAGGTTGAGGTGTCCAGGCGTGAGTGGAAGGTTCAAATCCACGCGCGCATTTTTTTGTTTTTTAGCATATAATGTTTTTAGTCTATATAATATTTCGTTTCCATGTTATTTACAAACGCGTGCAATGGATCAGATGGTAGGAAGGTGGTTTGGTAAACGCTGGGACCTGGGTTCGATTCCCAGGTCCCCTCACAATTCCCATATTATTTTTCATTTGACTTTCCTGTGCAGCGCTCCAAGGAAAGTTCATCATAGGCCTCACAGATCCAACAAGCCAGGTGTCTTCAAGGCATATCCAAAGGCCACAAAAGAGGCTTACCATATGCTTCAGTCAATGGATGCACATGCAAGCAGAAAAGTCAACGAGGCCTTTGCCTCAATGGGCCCAGATTCAGCATCATACCCTCCTATTTGGCCCAAAACCCCCATGGGTTTGCATTATTTTCTTTTTTTATATCTATTTGTTTTATTTTATTTTTTTTCTCTAAATTAACCATTAACACAATTAATCAATTAACCATTTTCATAAAAAACCCAAAAAAAAAAATATAATTAACACTTTTATTATTATTATTTATTATTTTGTAAATAAACCATAATTGAACTAGTTTTTTTTATTAGGCCATTTTAACATTCTTTTTAATAATTAAAATAGATTTATATTTAGGTTAACCTAGAATTTTATTTCTTTTTTTATTTTATTTCATAAAAAACATAAAAACAAAAAATATTTTCTTTTAATTAAATAATTAATTAGTCATTAATTAGTTTTTAATTTCATTTAATTACCAAAAAAGACAAAAAAATTAATTTCATTTTCTTAAAAGGGTCAACACCCTTGGACATTCCCGATTAATTTATTCGCGCGCATTTAATTTGTTCGATTATTATGTAATTGCTCCGGATATGTAATAGTAAATAGGGTTTTTACTATTTTCATTTACTTTCCGTATTCATTTACCTAAAACGGGTCTGTGTTAATTTGGCGATGTATAGACCCGCGCCTTGTAATAGCGTAGGATTTACGTTTTCCGCAATTTACTTTCCGCACCCCCTTAACTGTTAACTTGTATGAAAGAATGCATGCCAATTAAAAACAAGCGTAGCTCACCATAATGCATGATCAAAGATAATGGTTAAACTGAAAACAATACACAAGTTCACACACCACTCTTAGGGTACGCCTCACTGTTGCCTTGCCCTCGAAACGTGGTCGTCGAGTATAGGACGTTTTAGTAAGTCCTTATGTCCATGACATGATCCAGTTGCCTCGAAACAGTTGCCTCGGAATTAAAAAGGATCAATGGCATAAGGGTAGCTTCTTAGGTGTCTTACTGTTGCTCTGGTGACCACACTGTCCCTAAAAACAAATTGACCCGAACACCTCCAACGGTGGTGCTACCTACCTCTCAATGGTGGGATGGCACTACCTTAAGGACTTCTACACAGCTTAATTCCTTAGGGTAGGTAGATGACTCATGGATACTTGCTCTATTCAAAAACAAATCAAAACTTCTTTTCACACCGACACTTTCAAAAAGCTTTCAAAACAATTTTTCAAACACTCTTGAGGACTGATACAAGAGTTATTCTGAAATTTTAAACGAAACTTTTTCAAACCCACTCACACTTGAAAAGCAAACACTTTTGAAAACACAAATGAGCAAGTATCTAAGAGCCCATGGATAACCATGGATAGAAAGGGTGCTAACACCTTCCCTTTCTATAAATCGATCTCCCGAACCGAGAAACTATCTCATAAGGAATTTTGCTGTGCTTTTGTCCTGTCCATATTGGAGAAAATAAAAGACGGTGGCGACTCTTGCTTCCGCGACATTTCGCGAACCAGCGTTAAACAGTCAGTTCCAGATCCACCGATCACAGTCGCCACCGTCTTTTCAAAAGTCAACAAAAGTGAGGATGTATATAGGCCTATGAGACTTGATTGGACCATTGAAAACCTCAACTTCCTTGAAAGAACCAAAACCCTAATTTCAGCTGTCTTAGGAGGTGGTTTGGCTGTACAATCCTTTGAGTAATCTTGAACCATTTGAAGATGATTCTTGACAAACCTTAAAGAATATGGGAGGGAAAATTTTGGGGTACAACGAGTATGTATTAACATTGCTTCCGCACTTTGAGGAGATAACCTTTGAACATTTCCCCAGAGAGGAGAATCAGTTAGCGAACGCGCTAGTTACCATGTCTTCTACGTTCAAAGTCGGGTGGGACAATGAAGCTCCCCAAATTACCATTGAGAGGTTAGACGAACCCGCACATTGTTGTGACATCGGGACTGAAGAGGTAGAAGATAAACCCTGGTTTCACGAGGTAAAGAGGTATCTTGAAGCTCAAGAATACCCCGAGGGTGCATCTGTTAATGACAAGAAGTTTCTGAGGTGGTTCGCTGCGAAGTTCTTCATCAGTAATGGGATTCTCTACAAGCGTAACCATGATTCAACCTTACTGCGGTGTGTAGATAAAAGTGAGGCGGAAAGGATCATGGAAGAAGTACATGAGGGTACCTTCAGAACTCATTCCACTGGACATACCCTGGCAAAGAAAATCCTACGGGCAGGATATTATTGGTCTACTATGGAAGCCGATTGCTATCAGCATTCTCGGACCTGTCATAAGTGCCAAGTCTATGCTGATAAGGTGCACGTACCTCCAGTTCCTCTGAATGTTTTGACAGCTCCTTGGCCTTTCGCAATGTGGGGCATCAACATGATAGGCGAGATCAGACCTACTGCGTCTAACGGGCATCGTTTCATTCTGGTAGCTATTGATTATTTCACGAAGTGGATTATGGCAGCTTCCTTTGCTACATTAACCAAGAATGTCATAGCGCGGTTTATCCGATACAATTTAATTTGTCGATACGGTGTACCAGATAGGATCATTATGGACAATGGTACAAATCTCAATAATACAATGATCACTGAGCTCTACAAACAGTTTAAGATACAACATCACAACTCTTCTCCTTACCGGCCGAAGATGAATGAGGCTGTTGAAGCAGCTAATAAGAATATCAAGAATATTGTGCAGAAGATGATGGTTACATACAAAGACTGGCACGAGATGCTACCATTCGCTCTTCATGGGTACCGCACCTCAGCGCGGACGTCGACAGGGGAAACACCTTACTCTTTGGTGTATGGTACGGAGGCAGTCTTACCCATTGAGGTCCAGATACCCCCTCTCCAGATTATGAAGGATGCGGGTTTGAGCGAGGACGATTGGATCCAGACCCGGCTTGATCAGCTGAACTTAATTGATGAAGAGACTTACTGCTATTTGTCATGGTCAGGCGTATCAAAAGCGAATGATCAAGGCATTTAACAAGAAAGTTAGACGACAAGAGTATCAAGTCGGGGATCTGGTGATCAAACGCATCATACTTCCGCAAGGTGATCCCAGGGGCAAATGGACCCCTACGTACGAAGGGCCATTTGTGGTTAAGAACATTTTCTCGGGAGGAGCTATGATTCTAACCACCATGGATGGTGACGACCTTCCTCACCCTGTCAATGCAGACATAGTGAAAAAATACTACACATAACCAAAGACCCGCTAGGTCGACTGGCCTAGGCAAAAATAAGGGCTTCCCGACGAACCAAAAGGGTTCGAGAAAAAGTAAGGGATGAAAATGAAAACATATGTACACCCGGCAAGTCGAAAACCTGAAAAGGCGGCTTGGGAAAAAAAGGGTATCCCGGTGGACTGAAAACCTGAAAGGGCGGTCCAGGCAAAAATTAGGGATCAAAGCGTAACACTATGTCTCATTGGATCATTTTGCTATCAGACTTCGGTATCGACTATCAAGCTCGGACGGCGCCAATCAATCTGGTCTACCTTCAACCAAGTAGCAAAAGTGATGAGACGCTCGAAGATATAAGGGCAATAGCAGAGTTGGAACCCAGTGGGATTGTTCACATAGCTGTTTTCTCTGTTTTTCAAAAATTGTATAATTTCTATCTTTCGGCGGCGTTCTCTTACTAGGACGTCAGCCTCTTTTACAAAACGCCTATTACAGGCCAATTTAAAGAATCAATACAATTCATTTTACAATAAATTTCAAAAATTGGTTTTCTTTTTCTGTTTTGTTTTGCAAGAACGCCAATGATTCATTTTTGATATATGCATTTGAAAATAATTGTCGCTCATAAATATTTACATGTGAAACAAAAGACGGTTACTCGTAATTCTAGGAACAGGGGAAAACAAGAAATATCCAAAACTTACATTTGCTCTACCCACCATTTACAGGGATAGACCCAGCTTGAGAATATGACTAAAGATATATACACCTCCCGTAGAGTAAAGGGTATCTAAAAACATTGGTGTTAATTCTCCCCAAGCAGAGTTCATCTACCACCAACAATGGAAGAATATCCCCAGTGGAGTTTATTTCTTCCACATGAAGAAACTCAATCCCCAACCGGGTTCATTATCGCCAGCAACGGTAATTCATCCCCAACCGAGGTTATTTCTCCAAATCAGCATATCTTCTGGCAGAGTATCTCTCTTCCCCACAGAGACATTTTCTCTCTAGTCTATTCTCCAGTAGAGTTTCTCCCGGAGAAATATTCTCAAACAAAACAGACACAGGTCTCTGGCTAATCATCTTCGGTCGTTATCCCCAGCGAGCGAAACTCTTTGTACTCTCAAGCAGCAGTCTGGGATTTATATTCCCCAACTAGAAAACATCACAAGAACATTGCATATCCATACATCATGGCATGCGCATACGCATCATACAGCATAATCTCATTTATTTTGAGAACATCATTGCTCAATACATTTCATACATCATGACATTACATACGACTAACTCTTTACCTTTCAGGAAAAGATACAATCAAATTCTCACAAGTTTTCTCCGGTTTAGTCAAATCGATGCTAAGATTTCTATTCCAGTTCAAGCTATGAACCCCGGATCCGACCGGATAATATCTTGATTTCTCCACCATATTGTGAAGCCCGGAGAACGACCGGATAACAGTACCAAATACCGCGAAGCCTGGAGTCGACCAGATGGTGGTTTATATCTCAAATTCAAGCTATAAAGCCTGGAAATCAACCGGAAAATAGTTGAATCCCCAGCAAGCTATTGTGAAGCCTGGAGAACGACCAAATAGAAATGCAAGTTATTGTGAAGCCTGGATTACGACCAGATAGCAGTACAAAGACACGATGAAGCCTGGAATCGACCAGATAGTGGTATATCATAAACAAAAGTGGTGAAGCCCGGAAATCGACCGGAAAACAGCTCAACAAGGTATTGTGAAGCCTAGATTACGACCAGATAGCAGTACAGGACACCATGAAGCCTGGATTCGACCAGATAATGCTATAAGACACTGTGAAGCCTGGATTACAACCAGATAGCGGTAAAAGACACTAAAGCCTGGGACTACGACCAGATAACAGTAAGGGACAATACGAAGCTTGGATTTCGACCAAATAGCAGTCTACCCGACCAATTACTAAGAAGCCCGGAATCGACCCAATATTAGTAGGCCTTAAAATCAAATGGAAGCTCGGATGCGACTGGATAACCACTTGATTTCTTCTGAAGCCTGGAGCACGACCAGATAAGAAGTAAGAAGTTGTGAAGCTTGGATTACGACTAGATAGCGGAAAAGGACTGAAGCCTGGAATCAACCAGATAATAGTATAGGATACTGCGAAGCTCGGAGTTCAACCGAATAGTAGTTTACCTGGACAATTACTAAGAAGCCCGGAATTGACCGGATATTAGTGTGCCCTAAATTCAAGTTGAAGCCCGGATGCGACCGGATAACAACTCAACTCCTTATGAAGCCTGGAATACAACCAGATAAGAATTGAGAAATTGAGAAGCCTGGAAGATGACTAGATAGCAAGTTTAATCTCATCTCCCCAGTAAGTCACTGTAAATCCTGGAGCACAAACAGATAACAATCGACCTCATCACTATGAAGCCTGGATCACGACCAGATAGTAGTTCATTTTCACCTCTTCGACCAAGAGATGATTCCCCAATAGAATAACGGACGACGGAAGCTCCTAAAATTCTATTTCTCTCAAAACAAAGAATAACATTCCCCAGCGTATCCTTCCTCAACAACAGGTATACAAGCTCTCGCAAAGGAATCTCTTATGCGATCGACACTTCTTCTGATGGCATCTTTAAGCCCATCCTCTGTCATCAACTTCCAAATGGCATTTATAAGCCCATTCCAGAATTAGCAAGACAAGTACCACCTCATACGAGTGCAAATTTCTGGGCACTCTAGTGTTCAATCATCTTCAACCTTCGAACCACGAAAGGCAGACAAGCCAATCTACATCCTCAGGTTTAAGAAGATTGAACAGGGGCAGCTGTTTTACCCCAAAATTTTCCCTCCCATTTTTCTCAATTGCATTTCAAGTGAGGTCCCCAAATTGCTCAAGGAAGTCCAAGGGTTGACCAGACAAACTCTCTCCTAAGGCAGTCTACCTCAAATTAGGGTTTCATGTTGCATCCAGATACTTGATTCCAAAGAAGTCCCAAATGCTCACCATTGTCCTAATATGTTCTCAAGATCATCCGTGTCAAGTTTCAAGCCTTACAGAGGAAATTTGCCCAGTCAATTGCTCAAAGGCCTGAAAATCGATTGTGTTAGGGCAAAAGTCAATTGTGTCCTATATACAGTCAAACTTCAAGATTTTTGGTCAACATCCCCATTTTGAAGTATTATTCATCATTTGATCAAGGGTTGATCATGAGTCCTCAAATATTTCTCACAATTCATCAAAACCCAAAAGTTGCTAAATTAGGGTTTTGTAGGAAAAGTCAACTCAACTTTGACCAAGCATAACGTTCTCATACTTAGTCAAGAATGACCCATCCAAAGCTCATTTTGAAGAGGATGCAATGCCCTACAATTCATCTTCATCTCCCAAGTTAAAAATATGCACTCACAAGAAGATACAAATTTGGACATTATAGGTCATTTTGAAAAGTTAACAAAAACACCTTTTTTGTCAAAGCTTCATACATGAACATGGAAGACTCAATTGAGATGAGACAAAAGGGTTGCTTAGAGGACATCTTAAGCTTTCTAAACAGTCCAAAAACACACCTCTAGGGTCAAAATTGAAGGAGTTATGCATTGGCAAAGTGGACCTTTTTTGCAAAATTGCCAAAAGCTAAATATGTTTCAAATTGCAATTTTTGTCAAATGGGCCTAACTTTTTATGCTTTCACTGAATTTGTAACATGGTCCACGACTCATGAGCCCTGCCACTTGTCATTCTTTTATTTTTTTCATTTATCTTGATTTTATTTCATTTAAATTAAATAAAATCAATAATAAATAATGAAAATATCAAAAATCATTTAAACCTTGAGATTTTGTGCATATTTCAGGTCCATGAATAGCTGGCAATAAGATCAAATCGTGCAAGGCTTGTTTGGACAGAAAAAGATTGGAATTTTCTTGTTTTGGGAAGATTTGATGCAAGAGTGAATCAATGATCAAATCTTCATAAATGGCCAAGATTTGATGCAAGTTTTCACCCTAATTGATTCTATGATATATATTTAACAAATCCAAAGCAAAAGGAGGAGGGTTGGAGGCGTGAGAGAGCATAACGAGATTTAAAAAGTCATTAAAAAGTGTGAAATCATTCTTGCAGTGAGAAGGAAATTCAGGCCATTCTAAGATCATTGTTCGTATCTTGGACCTTCTCTGAAGCAGATACGATCGTTTGCAAGCATCCATACAGCCAGAAACTCAAACTACAGACCCACGGTTTTCCCTTCAAACTCAAAATCCATTCTTGCAATTTACGCAGCATTAGCATGTTTCAATGACATGTATGCGTTTGTTAATGTATTTGCAATATTATGGTTATACTCAATTGAGTTTTTGATGCACATACTGAGATCCACCATTGCTAGGTTTTCCTTGCTCGTTTTAGGGTTTTCTCATGCAGGTAAAATTGGCCCAAAAGAGGGGTACCATGGTGTTCACAAGGCCAAGACGAACTGACTTGTACCATTAGTTTTCATTTATCATGCTTGCAGAGAGTTTTGGAGAATCACAGGGCTATACCTACGTCCTTTTGTCCGTAGGTAAAAGTCTCTAAACTTTTAGCAACGGAAGGAGGTAGAAGATGATGGCGTGGCGTGACCTGATTGGCCCATTTGAAAATTCGCGCGTTTTGATATATTAATTTGCTTTTTCTAATATAATATTTGTTTGTTATTCCATATGAAAATGAACCCGCTAGCTCAGTTGGTCAGTGGGTGAAGGAAATTGCCAAAGGGCCTGGGTTCGATACCCAGGTCCCCCATATTTGTTCAATGCTGTTTTATTTTACATGATCAGGTGTACCAGCTTCCAGGACATTCACCATACACCCTCAGTATTCAACCATCAGATCTCCAACAAGCTGGATCCAAGGGCCATTCTCTGAAGGTCCATAATGCACCCTAGTCAAGCCAATGCATGGGATCTGAGAAGTCAAACGTGGACTAAGGCTTATTGGGCTCAGAACTGCTTTTGACACCCCCTTCTTGCCACTAACACCAGGCCCAATTCTCTCTTTTTTCTTTTATATATTTTATTTTATTTATTTATTTTTGTTTAAATTATTTTCTCACACAAAAATTAATTCTTTTTTTACAAAAAGACTCATAAAATCAATTTTCATCAAGTTAGATTTAGGTTTTATTTTTATCAAAGTTAATTTAATAATTAGTTTAATTCAATTTTAGGGCAATTTTAACCTTTTGTAAATAATTTAAAATAAATTAGAAAATTAGGGTTCGCTTGATTTAATTTTTATTTTCTTTTCTTAAAATAACCAAAATGCAAAAATAGGTCAAA
The DNA here is from genome assembly GCA_948472305.1 of Vicia faba. Classification (NCBI taxonomy): domain Eukaryota; kingdom Viridiplantae; phylum Streptophyta; class Magnoliopsida; order Fabales; family Fabaceae; genus Vicia; species Vicia faba. Next base: position 1,184,302,163 of record OX451737.1, read on the forward strand.
TTAATTATTTTTCTTAAATTAAATTAATTAGTAATTAGGTTTGTACTTATTTAATTAAAACCTTATTTTTTCGAAATAATCAAAAACACAAAAATATGTTTTTTCTTTCAATTAGGTTAGGCGGGGTCAAAACCCTAATTTTTTCTTGTTCTCGTTCCATCGCACGCATTTATTATTATTATTTATTTTTTTGCGATATTAATGTAACTGCTCATGGTATGTAATAGTTTAATTAGGATTTTTCTCTTTAACGTTTTACGGGTTTTTGGCTATGTAATTAATCTCCCTCCCCGAAGCCTTGTAATAGCGTAGTTTTATTTCTCGCATTTTAATTTTCGCAAATATTAACTGTTAGATGTATGATAATAGGATTGCATGACAAGAATGTATGTTAATTTTAAAATGGTTAGCAAATCCTAAATGTGCAAAGATAATAACTGAAATCAAATCACTCGCACATGCGCACTCCTAGGGTATACTCTCACTTCGGTTGCCTTCGATAAACGATCATTAAGCATAGGATATTTTAGTGGTCGCTCTCTTGTCTAAACAAAGATCAAACGTCCCATTCAGAAATGTTTCCTCGAAAATGTTGCCTCGAATATGATCTTAAGACATTGGGGTTATTACTAAGACGTCCTAACGTTGCTTTAGTGATCGTACGTCCCTTTCGAATTGACCCTTACAACTCCAACGATGGTGCTACCTACTCAGTAATAGTGGGATAGCGTTGTCTAAAGGAAACAAGAACAGAGACATTCTTTTTTTGAGTAGGTAGATGCTAGTAGGTACTTGCTCAAAATAAACTTTTCCACACTTACACTCTTTTCAAACAAAGTTTTCAAAACGACTTCGTAACACTCTTGAAGACAGAAGTAAGAGTTAAAACGAAGTTAAACAAAAACTTTTCAAAACACACAAACACGGAAGCAATTTTTAAAATGATGAGCAAGTACCTAAGAGCCCGTAGAAAACTACGGATAAAAAGGGTGCTAATACCTTCCCTTTCTATAATCTACCCCCCGTACCTAAAATCTCGAAAAAAAGGAATTTTTTTGTGCTTTTTTCCTTTCCAGTTGGATAAAATAAAACTCAGTGGCGACTCTTGCTTACCGCGACATTTGGCAAATAAAAACGCAAAACGTAAACCAGCATTTTCCAAAACAGTCGGTTTTGCCACCGTATCACAGCCTTCATATGCTGAAACAATGCCTTGTTATTGAAGCAAACATGGTGGTTAGCAGCTTTTAGCCATGCTTAAGCTGGAGTTGTCAGCAGGAATTAAGGAAAAACAAAAAGCAAAGCATGGGCCTAGTACCAAAGTTTGCTATCCCAAGACAGTATAGGTGCACGTAGTGGAAGTCCTTTGGATAAAGACTCAAAAGTGGTTGTGAGCATTAAATGATGATGAGACTTATCACAACCAAAAATCCTGCAACGTGAGATTCTACACCATGGCTTAGTTCTGGATCAGAAGTTATGCTTCAGCGTAGCATCCATCCTCTGATCTTTGTATCTTCTGGCTCCAGCACGTTCTGAAGGAGCTCTCAGACTTTCCCGGAAGCTTGCAGCATGCTTTGTAACCTTCTTTGACTTATCCTTGCAAACTCTGAATGATCCTTTGTGAAAACTGGCCCAGAAATTCTGAACAAACTCTGTCTTGAAATTGTCCAAAATTTGCTGAGTGTTTCAGTTTCAAGGACGTGTCTTTGAGGAGTTATAACTTGAAATCCCAACATTTCTAGGAGAAGTTCTATTCTGCAATGTTTTAGATCTTGTCGAAATCTATAACTATTGAATCAGAAGTTCTTCCAGAATCAGCTTGCATCATGATGAAAATCTGGCCAGAAGTTCTGAGCTTGTCATATTTCCTTAAACACTTAGAAATTTTTTTAAGTATTTAGAATTTTGACTTCTCTAAAGTAGTTTTGACTTTTGAATTTCTTGATGAAACAAACTTCATATTTCAACATGTCTTGATGAAATATGATTCTTGAAATTTGATTTTGATCCAAAAGTCAAAGTTTGACTTTTCAGTGTGTAAATGACCATTTTGCCCTTGTGAGTGATTTTCTTAAAAAATTTGTAGTTCAAGGCTTGGAATTGGATGGAAGCAAACTTAAGGATCCAGAGTGATTCTTTGAGAAATGAGAGGGAAAATTTTAGGGTGCAACAACTGCCCCTGTTCAATCTTCTTACACCTGAAGAGTTAGATTGATAAATCTGTCATTCGTGACTTGAAGGTGGAAGATGATTAAACACTAGAGTGCCCAGAAATTTTGCACTCGAAGATGTGTTAGTTGATTATGTAGGGAATGGGCTTAAATATGACATTTGGAGAGATAATGGATAGTTGTTGGATATGGGCTTAAAGATTCCATCCAGAAATGATTGTTGGACTGTATCTGTAAGCTGGAACTGGATGATTGCCAGAATGGCGTCCGTGTATGGAGCGTATCTGAACTATATCTGAAAGTGAGAAGGAACCTGGGTAGGGTTGCTTCAATGATGAGTCTGTGTAAAAACTGCATCTGGAAGTGAGAAGGAACCTGTGTAGGGTTGCTTCATGATGAGTCTATGTAAAACTGCATCTGGAAGTGAGAAGGAACCTGGGTAGGGTTTCTTTATGATGAGTCCGGGTAAAACTGCATCTTGGAAAGAAGGAACCTGTGTAGGGTTGCTTGATGATGAGTCCGTGTAAAACTACATCTTGGAAATAGGAGGAACCTGTGTAGGGTTGCTTGATGATGAGTCCGTGTAAAACTTCATCTTGGAAAGAGAAGGAACCTGTGTAGGGTTTCCTGATGATGAGTCCGTGTAAAACTGCATCTTGGAAAGAAGGAACCTGTTTAGGGTTGCTTCATGATGAGTCCGTGTAAAACTGCATCTTGGAAAGAAGGAACCTGTGTAGGGTTGCTTCATGATGAGTCAGTGTAAAACTTCATCTGGAAGTGAGAAGGAACCTGTGTAGGGTTGCTTCAGCTGGTCGAGTAGATAGTTGTCCTGTCTGGTTTCAGGTATTAATCTTTGACCTGAGAAAGAAATATAGTTTTCCTGGCTTGTTACAGGTGTTAATCTTCAATCTCTTCATGTAGATAGTTTTCCTGGCTTGTTACATGTATTAATCTATAATCAGTCGTCCACAGATAGTTTTCCTGGCTTGTTACAGGTATTAATCTGGAACTTGAAAAGGTTGGTCGATGAGATAGTTGTCCTGTCTGGTTTCAGGTATTAATCTCTGACCTGAGAAAGAAAGATAGTTTTCCTGGCTTGTTACAGGTGTTAATCTTCAATCTCTTCATGTAGATAGTTTTCCTGGCTTGTTACAGGTATTAATCTACAATCAGTCGTCCACAGATAGTTTTCCTAGCTTGTTACAGGTATTAATCTGGAACTTGAAAAGGTTGGTTGATGAGATAGTTGTCCTGTCTGGTTTCAGGTATTAATCTCTGACCTGAGAAATAAAGATAGTTTTCCTGGCTTGTTACAGGTGTTAATCTTCAATCTCTTCATGTAGATAGTTTTCCTGGCTTGTTACAAGTATTAATCTACAATCAGTCATCCACAAATAGTTTTCCTGGCTTGTTACAGGTATTAATCTGGAACTTGAAAAGGTTGATGATATCCATCTGTTGATTGACCTTTTCCTGAAAGAGGTAAAATGTTAGATGTATGCAATGTCATGATGTATGAAATGCATGATGTCATGATGTTCTCAAAAATAAATGAGATTGTGTCGTATGCACTTATCATGTATGTAAATAGGATGTATGAAATGTGAAATGTTTATTGAAGTATATCTTTGTCTGGGAAAATAAATCCTTGACAAATACTGGGGAGTCGTTAAATCCTGGACTGCTGTCAAAGAGTTGGTGTGTCTTCAAATTTTTCTTAGAATATTTCCACCGGGGATTCCTGTTTTATTGTTTGAGGAGAACTCCGCTGGGGAATATTGAAAACTCTGTGGGGAGAATGTTTATTCCTGGTTGGGAAAAGAGTTCAGGAGTTTTAGTCGTCCGTTTCTCTACTGGGGAATCGAAGTTGAACTGATATCTGGTCGGGTCCAGGTTTCACAGTAACTTGCTAGGGATTGTAGACTAGTCTACTGGAGAAAGGGAGTTGTGGTCCTTTGATTTGTAGTAGTTGGAAAGGAAAACTCAAACTGGGGAATCTCTAGTTTGTTGGGGAAATAAACCCTGTTACCGATCTGCTAGAGAGGTGACGACTTCGCTGGGGAAAGTCCTTGAGGACTCTTTGAGGTTGTCTCAGCTGGGGAAAGGTTTTCAGAGATTAAACTCTTGCTGGGGAATCATCCTATGAGAAGAATTTTGGGGATATTTGTCATTGCCCCTAGCAGCAAATGTTTGTGGTATTTCCAGAAAATGTTTAATTGTACGTAACCCTTTGTTGAGATTGACGTACAATGCCCCAAGTGACGGAGATAGAGACCTGCCCCTGGTTACTCTGCACTTCTTGAGAGATTTCTTGGAATCTTGACTGGACTGCCCCAGGTGTGTTGGATAGTGACATGTCATACCCCCTTGTTGATAGGAGATTTGTCAATGGAAGTGTCATCCTTCTTGAATTGATTTTCTTCACTGAGAGAGCTTTCGTTCACTGGATATTCATTGTGTGAATTTCTCCGCTGTCAAACAAATAGCCATATGTAAACAGTGATATTCAAGTAATGCAAAGTTTATGTTTGTCTTGAAGTTTTTGAAAATGTGTTTTAGCGAGTAAAGAAATTTTGTAAGAAAATTTCAACTCAGGATTTAGAGTAAAGCTCTACAGGAGTCAGGATACCTTTTGTAACAGTATGCTTTCGAACTAATCCATGCTTCAATTAGGACTTTTAAAGGGTTTTAACGTGGCTTGGTTCACGTTTTTAAGAAACAAAGGATAAAGGCTCAAAGTGTATTTGTAACCACCCGCTCTTCGTGACGTTCTTCAGTCCTAAGCTCAGTTATTTGTGCGTTTGAACTCCAATTGAGTCCGAAATGACGTATTGGTGATGGTTCAGACAAATTAAGTTTGTCGGAAGGTAGTCATTTCATTTTTTTGCGACATTTTTCGTGTTGTTGAGGATTTATAGTGACCTCTTTTTATTTGAATTGTTATCCCTAATTTTTTCCTGACCGTTCCTGTTTTGAGATTACAGTCAGCGGGATGGCCCAGTTTTTCTCAAGTCTCCTTTCTAGGTTTTGAATCAGTGGGCTTTACTTTTTTTGAGAAATAGTGACTGCCTATGTGATAAGGAAACCTCACTGTCTTTTGATTCCAGAGGAATGTTTTTGATGTCATTCGTTGTATTACGAAATGAGAGTTTGCAGCTAAACGCGTGTTTGAATCAACTGAGAGACTACCCTACCCCAGGTTTTGATTAAAGGTTTCAATTTGTGTAAAAAAGAAAACTTCAGCTTCTTTGGCTCATAGGGGTCGACTATGGATTATCTTCCTTATAACTCCAGTGTTTAGGATTTGAAAGAACGCCTGTACATCATCAGCAAGGTCTGTTCGAAAGCATACTGTATGAGATTATGACATTGTTTTTGTCATCCTCCCTCCCTCTAAAGGTTTGTAACTTTTAGCAAGAGTTGAGTGTTATAAAGTGAGTAAAAATCATAGTTTAAATGTAATGATAATGAGTGGATCAAATCAAGACAAACATATGCAATGCATTAATGAAACAAAGTTTGACATTAATTTTAAATAACAAAAGAAATTGCAATTGAAAATTCAAAATGAACAAGGCGCTCTCAATGATTTGACATAGGAGTAGTGATCACGTTTGGAGTCTCCGGAGGGTCAAACTCGATCTCCTTGGCGTTAATCAAATTCGGAATCTTGTACTTCAACGCCCAACAATCGTTAGTGTCATGCCCGGGACTGTCAGAATGATAAGCACACGTTGCATTAGGATTGTAGTTAGGAGAAGATTTTTTGGGGTTTGGATGAGGTCCTATCAATGTAATCAGATTCATCCTCAACAAGTGTTGTAGTGCTTGAGATAGCGGCATGTTGATGTTGGTAAACTGTTTTTTGGGCTCGTTTGGCCTTCATTGATTTCCCTTTTGCTGTTGTCGGTGCGACGCAGATCCAGAGATCAGGACTGCCCCCACGTGTTGGTCATGACGACTCTTTTGACCAGACACTGCATTTGACTCTTTCTTCTCATTGTATGGCTTTTTCTGAGCATCAGGAGGTGTAACTCCTTGGATCTTTCCACTTTTGATGCCAGCTTCGACCCTTTCGCCGGTCAGTATTAGCTCGGTGAACCCGGCTGAGGAGCTTCCAATTAGATGTTTGAAGAAAGGCCCTGTCAAAGTTCCCATGAAGATGTCAATCAGCTCCCTGTCAGTTAAAGGGGGTTGAACTCTTCCAGTCAAGTCTCTCCACTTCTGGGCGTATCCTTTAAAGCTCTCATTGGAACCCATGGTCATGTTCTGCAATTGCACACGAGTTGGTGCAAGATCATCATTATACTGATATTGTTTATAGAAAGCAGCAGCTAAATCCTCCCAGGTGCGGATGTGAGAACTCTCCAATTGATAGAACCATTCGAGTTGAGTCCCTACTATGCTTTCTTGGAAGAAATGGATCCAAAGCTTTGGATCCGTTGTGTATGGTTGAATCTTGCGGACATAAGACTTTAAGTGCATCTTAGGGCAAGAGACTCCATGGTACAGGGCAAAGGTAGGGACTTTGAACTTTGGCGGGATGACTACTCCAGAAACCAAAACCATGTCTCCTAAATCCAATTCGGGTATCTATTGAATTTCCATAGCACTGAGGCGATCCTTCAGCTGTTTGTACTTGTCAACAGTGGGAGGAGATTGTTCCTCAGATTACTCAGCTTTGGCTTCATCAATCCCCAGACTGTTGTCTTCTTCATGACTATCCTCCATGTTGGTTAGAGTTAAAAGATCTAGAGCTCCCTTGACTGGTCCTATAGGTCTTCTTCTCAAGTTCAGGATGCCTACTGACTTCTTGGAATTTTTCTTCTTGTCTTTGAGAAGGAGAGTTTTCAGATCCTCTTGCCCCTTAGCCATAGCCAAGAACATTTGTTGGAATTGAGCATTTCGAGCTTGGAGATCTTTCACCGTTTGTTCCATATCCATCTTACTGAAATAAATAGTAGGAAGATAAGGATACCTGTATGGGAGAAGCCCGTCATGATATGATGCATGATATGTGGATGCATGTTTTCAAAGAGATCGTGGGGTTAGTAGTCCCTTACAGTTTTGGATTGGAGAACTTTGTATCCGTGGATGTCTTTCCACGAGAATTAAGCTCACCATGTCAAGTGGGTTGTAGCCTTTGACTCTGGTTTGTTGTACTTGATTTTTGACGGTGTTTGGTTAGAGGAAAATAAATCCTCTTGCCCTTGGGTGGACGTCTGGTTCAACGTGACCCTGCATCATAGGCCCTCGAGATCCTTGAAACGACTATTGAAAATTCTATGGTATGATGTTATGATGTTATGTAAAAATATGTGAGGTAAGCAAGTTTATATATGAATAATCATATTCACACAAAGTAGACAAGTCCTTAGGTTTAGTCTTGTATGGAGTTTTGTAGGTAAGTACCCTCTTGAAGTTTAGTTGGGTCAACATGTCCTAGTTAATAGTAACCGGGTTCTAAGGGATCTCAATATCACCGACCTTTCTTTTAGGCATTGTCTCAGCATAATCAATCTTTTCTTGCGGCCGAGATATCCCAAAAGTCCAGCCTCAATGAGTGTAGTATCGAGTATCAACCAATTTTCAGTTCTACAGTGAAACCAGTTATCTCACTACGTCGTAATGGCCAAGTTGGTCAAGTAAGGTTCTAAGGTAAGTTATTGCTTCATGAAGCCGCTCAGTGGCCCCATATTCTCCTTGTTTCAACACAAGGGATACCTGTACCAACAAATGCGTCACACTAACGTAGCTATTGTTTAGACCATGTCGGTATACCCCACACAGTTTCCACAATCTATTGCTACTTACCTAAAAAGGTGCCCAGATCCGGGTAGAGGATCAAAACAAACCCAAACAAGGAACCAATAATGTAAAGCAAGCAATTCAAACAAATGTAAGCGAGTAAATGTCATCTAACCCTAAAGTAACCCCACTTTTCGTATCCCCAGCAGAGTCGCCAGTTCTGTGATACGGTGGGAGAACTGACTTGATTGTTTGCGTTTGTGTTTGCAAATGTTGCGGTTTAGCAAGAGTCGCCACCAAATTTTCCTTTATCCAAAAGGAAAGGTGAAAAAGCACAAGAAAGACCTTTAAGATTTATTTCTTGAGTTCGGAGGGTAGATTATGAAAAGGGAAGGTATTAGCACCCTTTTCATCCATGATTTTCCATGGGCTCTTAGTTACTTGCTAGATCACTTGCTTTAGTTTGAAAATATGCTTTGTGTGGTTTTTGAAAGTATTTTGAAAAGGCACCATCGTTTAGGCAAACTTTTGTAATGATTCTTGTTCGTAACAATGTATACAAAGGTGTTTAGCTTTTGAAAATATTTCACGTTTCGGAAGTGTTTTGAAAGTGTATGTGATTGTTTTTGAAAATAGCAAGGATGTTTGTTTCGAAATTGAGCAATCAACTAGGAGCAATCTAGCTACTCAAAATTCCTTAGGTGTTCTTTTCCTCCTCCTTTAGACGTTGCTATCTTACCATTGTTTTGGTAAGAAGCCCCATCGTTGGATGTGAAGGGACGGATGTTGGGATGTTTGTATAGTCATAGAAGGAAACCCATGGGACGTTTTAGCAATGTCATTTTTAGGGACTAGATCGTTTATCGAAGGCAACATCAAGGGTCATCGAGGGACTACGATCTTTTATCGAGGGTCTTTGCTAAAACGCCCATGTTCGAGGGACATGACTATTTTTCCGATAGGCAACAAAGTGAGATTACCCTAAGGGTGCATGTGTACAAAGTGTGTTTGATTGCATGCATTTTAGTCTTGGTTAAGGTTGTCTATTTGTTGTTTTCATGTCTTGCCATACACACCTTAATTACTAGCATTTATATTTGAAAGCGATAAATTGCGGAAATGTAAAGTCCTACGCTATTACAATATTTTAGGGATGGGGGTACATATTTATGAATGGGGGGTTGCAAATAAAATTAAATCCTAAGTTACTATTACAACCATATTGAAATGTACAATATAAGAAAGAAAAAAGACTTGTTTAGAAAATGGTTTTTTATCTTAATGAAAAAGAAATAAATTAATAAAATAAAAATATTTTTATGTCTTTTTATATTAATATTAAAAATGATGAAAAGGAGAATAAATGAAAGATAGAAACAGCGTGCTGCTGCAGGCAAAACAACAAGGATCAGAAGTTCTAAAGCCAGGCGCGTAGTGATTCAGAAAAGAACGTCAGTGGAATCAGAAGTTCTGGATTGGTACACTCTAAGGTCCTGCAAGACACGTTAGAGGGAAAACACAAAAGTTCTGGATTGCTATGTGTTGAACTTCTGAATATTAGAATAGTGAGAAAACCTTAGAAGCTCTGTGCGTGTCAAAACAGTAGGAAGAACTCATAAGTTCTGTATGGTGCTAAGACAGTGAACGAACAATAAGCAGTTCAGCGTGTTATCAGCGCATGAAAATCAGAAGTTCTAAGTGTTAAAACAATGAGTGAACATCATAAGTTCAGTGTGCATTAACAGTGAGTGAATATCAGAAGTTCAGTGTTGTGCTAAAGCTGTGAGTGAACATCATAAATTATGTGTTATCAGCATGTGAAAATCAAAAGTTCTATTTCAACTCTTTTCTCATATTAATCAACACGTCAACAACTTATTCAGTTCTTTTTAAACAACAAATCAGAAGGATAACAGCACAACAACTTATAGAAGTTCTAATCCTAATCCTGAGTCTAGGCCTAATCAAGAAGTTCTGATCCGTAGTTTTTCTACTTATGCAATGATATGGACAACATTAATTTTGATATTTACATATTAATGATGTTCTGAATGAAGAAAAATGCAAAGTGAGAAAGACTTACCTTGAATCTGGAGTGTGGGCTTGAAGCTTTGAGTTGCTGCCTTTGGATGTTCTGGAATCAGCAAGAGTAACGGAAGAGAAAATGCCAAGTTCTTTGATTCAAAAGGAAGAACAAAGGTTTGGTTTTCTGTTTGGGATTTCTGGGTTTTTTATGAAGGTTTCACAACTTTATTTTCTCTCCCTTTTTTGCTAATCTCTCTCCAAAGGCCAGTCAGCCCCCTTGAAAGTGTGATGAAGCAACTTATTTATAGATGGATTTGTTATGATTTTTGGGGGGGAAATTAAATGGGATTTGAACCTTTTTGGCATCTTGTTCCCTTGCCTTTTGATCACAGTCTTCTTATGCTAGTTTGGTGCAATTATGGGATACAGGCGTAGGCTGGATTAGTTGTTGGTTATAGGTCTGCAGCGGGTTGTATAGACAAGGTTTTTGGGATTTGGTCAAGTTCTGACCAAAGCGTTGAATATAGCCTTCATATGCTGAAACACTGCCTTGTTCTTGAAGCAAACATGGTGGTTAGCAGCTTTTAGCCATACTTAAGCTGGAGTTGTCAGCAGGAATTAAGGAAAAACAAAAAGCAAAGCATGAGCCTAGTACCAAAGTTTGCTATCCCAAGACAGTAGAGGTGCACGTGGTGGAAGTCCTTTGGATAAAGACTCAAAAGTGGTTGTGAGCATTAAATGATGATGAGACTTATCACAACCAGAAATCCTGCAATGTGAGATTCTACACCATGGCTTAGTTTTGGATCAGAAGTTCTGCTTCAGCGTAGCATCCATCCTCTGATCTTTGTATCTTCTGGCTCCAACATGTTCTGAAGGAGCTCTCAGACTTTCCCAGAAGCTTGCAGCATGCTTTGTAACCTTCTTTGACTTACCCTTGCAAACTCTGACCGATCCTTTGTGAAAATTGGCCCAGAAGTTCTGAGCAAACTCTGTCTTGAAAGTGTCCAGAATTTGCTGAGTGTTTTAGTTTCAAGGACGTGTCTTTGAGGAGTTATAACTTGAAATCCCAGCATTTCTAGGAGAAGTTATATTCTGCAATGTTTTAGATCTCGTCGAAATCTATAACTATTGAATCAGAAGTTCTTCCAGAATCAGCTTGCATCATGGTGAAAATCTGGCCAGAAGTTCTGAGCTTGTCATATTTCCTTAAACACTTAGAAAAAATTCTAAGTATTTAGAATTTTGACTTCTCTAAAGTAGTTTTGTCTTTTGAATTTCTTGATGAAACAAACTTCATATTTCAACATGTCTTAATGAAATATGATTCTTGAAATTTGATTTTGATCCAAAAGTCAAAGTTTGACTTTTCAGTGTGTAAATGACCATTTTTCCCTTGTGAGTGATTTTCTTGGAAAAATTGTAGTTCAAGGCTTGGAATTGGATGGAAGCAAACTTGAGGATCCAAAGTGATTCTTTGAGAAATGATAGGGAAAATTTTGGGGTGCAATAGAGAGGTGATAGAAAGTTGTAGGAGATGGGCTTAAAGATGCCATCCAAAGGTGATTATTTGTGTTGTAATTTGTAAGCTGAAAGAATGAGTATCAGAATGGCATCCGTGTCTGGAGCGTATCTGAGCTGTATCTGAAAGTTGAGTCCGAATGAGTATTAGAATGGCATCCGTGTTTGGAGCATATCTGAACTATATCTGAGAAGTTGAATTTGAATGAGTATCAGGATGGCATCCGTATCTGGAGCGTATCTGAACTGTATCTGAGAAGTTGGATCTGAATGAGTATCATAATGGCATCCGTGTCTGGAGCCTATCTGAACTGTATGAATGAGTATCAAAATGGCATCTGTGTCTGAAGCGTATCTGAGCTGTATCTGAAAGTTGAGTCTGAATGAGTATCAGAATGGCATCCGTGTTTGGAGCGTATCTGAACTGTATCTGAGAAGTTGAATCTGAATGAGTATCAAAATGGCATCCGTGTCTGGAGCGTATCTGAACTGTATCTGAGAAGTTGAATCTGAATGAGTATCAGAATGGGGTCCGTGTCTGGAGTGTATATGAACTATATCAAAAGGTTTTAGAATTTTGTTAATGGTAGTTGTTAACCTTATCCTAAAAAGGGTAAAATCATAGCTTAAAGCAATATGTTTATGTTGTATGAAATGCATAGTGTGATCGGTGGATCTGGAACTGACTGTTTAATGCTGGTTCGCGAAATGTCGCGGAAGCAAGAGTCGCCACCGTCTTTTATTTTCTCCAACATGGACAGGATAAAAGCACAACAAAATTCCTTATGAGATAGTTTCTCGGGTTCGGGAGGTAGATTTATAGAAAGGGAAGGTGTTAGCACCCTTTCTATCCATGGTTATCCATGGGCTCTTAGATACTTGCTCATTTGTGTTTTCAAAAGTGTTTGCTTTTCAAAGTGTGAGTGGGTTTGAAAAAAGTTTCGTTTAAAGATTTCAGATCGACTCTTGTATCAGTCCTCAAGAGTGTTTGAAAAATTGTTTTGAAAGCTTTTTGAAAAGTGTCGGTGTGAAAAGAGTTTTGATTTATTTTTGAATAGAGCAAGTATCTATGAGTCATCTACCTACCCTAAGGAATTAGGCTGTGTAAATGTCCTTAAGGTAGTGCCATCCCACCATTGAGAGGTAAGTAGCACCACCGTTAGAGGTGTTCGGGTCAATTCGTTTGTAGGGACAGTGTGGTCACCAGAGCAACAGTAGGACACCTTAGAAGCTACCCCTATGCCATAGATCATGGACATAAGGATTTACTAAAACGTCCTATACTCGACGACCAAGTTTCGAGGGCAAGGCAACAGTGAGGCGTACCCTAAGAGTGGTGTGTGAATTTGTGTGTTATTTTCAATTATGTTTTATCTTGTACATGTATCATGGTGATCTACGCTTGTTTTTAAATTAGGCCATTCATTCTTTCATGCAAAGTTTAGCAGTTTAAAAGTGCGGCAATTAAAGTGCGGAAAGATAAATCCTACGCTATTACAAGGCGCGGGTCTATACATCGCCAAATTAACAAAGACCCGTTTTGAATAAAAAATGCGGAAAGTAAATAAATTCCTAATTACTATTACAAGGCTTGAGCAATTACATAATATTCACAAAAGAAAATAAGAATAAATGCGCGAAAGAATTAAAGTTGAACGTTCGAGGGCGTTGGACCCTTTTGAAGTTAAATTGAAATAAGAAAGTTAATTATTTATTTTATTAAAGAAAAGAAAGTGTTTTAGTGTTTTTTGTATTTATGAAAATTAAAGAACAAGAATTAAAAGGAAACCCTAAATCTAGATTATTTTAATTATTAATGAAAATATTAAAGTTAACCTAATTTACTAGTTAATTAATTTATTTACATGTTTATTTACAAAATTAATGATAATTTATAATAATGATAAATAATGATGATTAATAATTTATTTAAGAAAAAGATGAATATGTCAAAAAAAACCTAATTCTAGATACTTTTTACTTATTAAGAAAAAGATTAAAGTTTAAAAACCTAAATTAAACTAAGTTAGTTGTTAGAGTTTATTTACAAAAAATAGGTTAGTGATGAAATTAATAATAATTAAATATATTTGTATTTTTGATTTTTCTGTTTTTATTATAGAAAATTATTTTATGGTGAAAAAAACAATTAAAACAATTAAAAAAGAATTAGAAAATAAAATAAAATAAAATTAAAAAGGATGCAAACCAAGGGGAGTTTCAGGCCCAAGGGGAGGTTTTTTTGAACGGTCTGCATTCTTTGGCCATTGGATTGGGTTTCATGGCCATTTGTGTTCTGGCTGTTGGCCATTTGTGTTCTGGCCTCAACGTTCCTTAATCTTCTCAGGATGTCTGTCTCGCCATGTATTGGTGTCATGCATAAGTTGTTCTTTTGGCCATTTGGCTTTTGGCTTTTGGCTTTTGGCCATTTGTATTTTGGCTTTTGGCCATTTGGCTTTTGGCCTCAACGTTCCTTGATGAACCTGCATGGGATCCTGTCTAAATCTGCAGTGTTGAATCTTATGAACACATTAAATAAAATCATAAAATGCAAATAAAGCCAATATATGAAGAAATTTAATGTTTAGGCACAATATGACATGTATGAATGATTATACCCTTTTGATCATGGAGATCAAATCAATCCTACCCTTACTGAAAAATTAGTGACCTGAATGCTTTTATGCCCTTTGGATCATGGAGATCAAGCCAGCCTTATCCTTACTGAAGAAGTAGTGAGGTGTTGGTTTGTAACTGTGATGGCTTGTTTGTAGTGAGAGAGGGATTTGTAATAAGGATTTCAAGGTTTTAGGATTCTTGAAAGAATTTGATATTCTGACAGTGTTGTGGCCAGGTTTTTTTTCTCTCCTTTTTTCTCCTCCCTGGTTTGTGTGAAAAGAAGGTGATTATATAATGGAAATTAGGGTAAAGAAAATGGGCTTTGAATGTGCAATTGGGCCTCCAATGTTTACTTGAGTTCGTCACTTTCCAGGCTAAATCGCAGGGACTTAAGTGCAATTTTTGAAGTTGAAATGTGAAAGCAAAATGTAGCCGACATCAAGAACTAACTCCTGTCCGATAATCGGCTCAATCGGATAAACGGTGAATTAGTTATGAATTTTTGAAGTTTCAGCTCAGACAAACTTATTTTGGGCTCCAGTGTCGACTCTGACACGTTCTTCAATAAAACATTGGTATTGATCGGTGCATAATTTGGTCTCGACTTTTGAAGCAAAGTTGTAGATCTATGAGTCAGTGACCTTGTGTAAAAATATGAGTCCAATCCGATAAAAATTGACTGAGTTATGAATTTTTGAAGTTTTGGCCCAGATGAAATAATATTCAGCATTCAGGATTTTCGGCATGTCACACACTCTGAGCAAAAAATGAAGGCCTTTTGAACACCGTTCGAACTCGATACCTCCTGTGAAAATGTAGCCAACTCAATTTGTGAAATTTTGGCGCCAGAACCAGCTCGATGCGATGAAAATAGACCAAGTTATGATTTTCTGAACATGACGCAAATAAACTTCTGTCACAAATTTTCTGTACGAAAATACTTGATAAATCCACATTTTTGAAGACCTTCTGATCGAAATTGGCTTCCAGTCGTGAGATATGAAAACGTAGATAATGTCAAGAAGGAATTTTGGCCACCGGAGTGGGTTCAAAACGAGTCACGATCTTCAAGTTATGAATTTTTTAGCGCGTAAAAACTGCACTTTCAGCACACTTTTTCACCATATTTCTTCGAGAAAACTCACACAGTCGGATACCTTCTTTAAAGAATTGACTCTTGAGCCGAACCTGAATTTGAGCATAAGTTAGGATATTAAGGAGCACTTGAGGTCATTTGGATGTAAGGACCTTGATGCAACACAAAACCCTAATTTTGACTTGACTGCCTTAGGAGGTGATTTGACTGTGCAACCTTTGAGAAATCTTGAGGAATATGGGAGGGCAAATTTTAGGGTACAACAGTTGCCCCTGTTCAATCTTCTTAGACCTGAGAATGCAGATTGGCTTGCGTGCCTTTCGTAATCCGAAGGTGGAAGATGATTGAACACTAAAGTGCCCAGAAATTTGCACTCGCATGGTGTAGTATCAGCAATGTGATGTAGGGGGAATGGGCTTATAGATGCCATTTGGAAGTGATGGATGGGGGGATGGGCTTATAGATGCCATCTGGAGCTGTGACGGAGCTTTGTCGGGAATGGGCTTATAGATGCCATTTGGAGACTGTCGGTATGTGGAGACGGGCTTATAAACGCCATCGGGAGGTTGTCGATCGCGTAAGAGATTCCTTAGCGAGAACTTGCATATCTGAGAAAGAAAGATAATTACCTGGCATGTTACAGGGATTGATCTTCAAACTCTTCATGTAGATGTGCCCTGGCTGGATATAGATATCGAATCTTTAAACTCTTCAGATGTGCCCTGGCGAGATACAGGAATCGAGTCCGGAGAATACAGTCGTCAACAGATACACCCTGGCAAGGTACAGGAATCGGATCTTCGAACTCTTCAGACGTGCCCTGGCCGGATACAGGAATCGAGTCCGGAGAATATAGTTGTCAACAGATACACCCTGGCAAGATACAGGAATCGGATCTTCGAACTCTTCAGACGTGCCCTGGCAAGATACAGGAATCGAGTCTGGTAATGTTAGTTGTCAACAGATACACCCTGGCAAGATACAGGAATCGGATCCTCAAACTCTTCAAACGTGCCCTGGCAAGATACAGGAATCGAGTCTGGAATTCAGGAAGGTTGGTGAGTTGTCTTTACTGACAGGTTATTTCCATGGACGGGTGGTCTTTAACGACGGGTGTCTATAACGACGAGTGTCTATAACGACGAGTGTCTATAACGACGAGTGTCTATAACGACGAGTGTCTATAATGACGAGTGTCTATAACGACGAGTGTCTATAACGACGAGTGTCTATAACGACGAGTGTCTATAACGACGAGTGTCTATAACGACGTGTGTCTATAACGACGAGTGTCTATAACGACGAGTGTCTATAACGACGAGTGTCTATAACGACGTGTGTCTATAACGACGAGTGTCTATAACGAGGAGTGTCTATAACGACGAGTGTCTATAACGACGAGTGTCTATGACGACGAGTGTCTATGACGACGAGTGTCTATGACGACGAGTGTCTATGACGACGAGTGTCTATGACGACGAGTGTCTATGACGACGGGTGTCTATAACGACGGGTGTCTATAACGAAGAGTGTCTATAACGACGAGTGTCTATAACGACGAGTGTCTATAACGACGAGTGTCTATAACGACGAGTGTCTATGACGACGAGTGTCTATGACGACGAGTGTCTATGACGACAGGTGTCTATAACGACGAGTGTCTATAACGACGAGTGTCTATAACGACGAGTGTCTATAACGATGAGTGTCTATAATGACGAGTGTCTATAACGACGAGTGTCTATAACGACGAGTGTCTATAACGACGAGTGTCTATAACGAAGAGTATCTATAGCGACGAGTGTCTATAGCGACGAGTGTCTATAACGACGAGTTGGATCAGAGAAATCTTTCGGCATTGATTTAACTGGATTTGTATTCTTTGACTGGGTTGATCTCTTTTGAATGTATTCGTCTACATAGCTGATCTTTTAACTGTATCCTTCCTAAAAGGTAAAGGTCAGTCATGTGCAATGCATGATATGGATCAAGCAATAATATTTTTCAACACATGAGATTGCATGATATGATGCGTATATGCATGTATCATGATGTATAACAATGTGATGTTTATGAATGTATCTGCGTCTAGGAAAATAGATCCTTGACGGATGCCGGGAAGTCAAATCCTGGGCTGATGTTGAAGAGTGAGATTCTACGTTTCCGTTGGGGATAATGATTGCAAGAATACTGGTTGGAGAAGATAACTCCGTTGGGGAATAAACTTGGCGAAGAGATTACTCTGCGGGGAATTACTCTGTGGGAAGAGATACTTCGCTGAGATTTGATGATAACTCCGCTGGGGATTTCGTTGTTAGCGCCGTTGGAAATGAAGGTATCTTGGTCGCATTCTTAAGCTGAACTTACCTTGGCACTTCGGTGGACAGGGCAACCGGATCATTTAGACAACTCATTATTGCCCCAGTTTCTGTTGGAGAAGAAGGTACCTGTGAAGGTGTTTGATGACTGCCAATTGACAAATCTTCTTCTGGTAGGCAAGTGACGAGATGACAGGACATAGTCGTACGCTTTGATCCCTAACTTTTGCCTGGACCGCCCTTTCGGGTTTTCAGTCCACCGGGATACCCATTTTTGCCCAAGCCGCCTTTTCAGGTTTTCGACTTGCCGGGTATACAAATTTTTTTCATTTCATCCCTCATTTTTGCCCGAACCTTTTTGGTTCGCCGGGAAGCCCTTATTTTTGCCTAGGTGTGTCAACCTAGCGGGTCTTTGATTACGCGTAGTATTTTTTCCGACTATGTCCATGCTCTCAGGATGTAGGGAGGTGCCCCTGTTATTGTGTTGCCACGCTACCATAAGATGTTTGGTCATGCAAGATTTGTTGCTGGGAATTCATGTCCAATGCCCCAAGTGGCTCAGGCGGAGGTTTGCCCCTGGCTGTTTGGCATCTTGAGAGATTCCTTGAATCTTGACTGGACTTCCCCAGATGATGGACAATGACCAGGCCATGCCCCTTGATTGGAGGTGCTTTTGTTCATTAGGCATTCGTCGTGCGAATTTCCATGTTGTTCAAACAAAAAGTCATATGCAAACAAAGTTATGTTAAAAATGCAAAGCTTATGTCTGTCTTGAAGTTTTTGAAAAATGAATTTTTCAGTAAAACCAGCAAATTTTGTAAAATGTGATGTCAACTCAATATTTTATAGCAAGCCTTAAGGAGTCAGGATACCTTTGGTAACAGTATGCTTTCGAACTAACCCATGCTTCAGCTAGGACTTTTAAGGGTTGTAGCGTGGCCTGGTTCACGGTTTAAGAAACAAAGGATAAAGGCTCAAATTATTTGTACCCACCCGCTCTTCGTGATGTTCTTCAAACCTAAACTCAGCTGATCGTGCATTAGACCTTGTTTGAGTCTTTGCTCTGAAATTCCAGTGATGGTTCGGATGTTGAACGTTTATTTGAATAGGCAGTCATTTTTGTTTGGTTTAGGGTTTGTAAGACCTCTTTCTTTTTCTTTCATTATCCCTGTTTTTTGCCTGAACTGTTTCTTTTTGGAATTACAGTCAGCGGGATGCCCCAGTTTTGTAAGTCTCCTTCATAGGTTTTGACTTAATGGGTTTTTATTTTGAGAAGTAATGACTGCCTGTCTGTATGATTGTTCGGAACCATCACTGTCTTTTGTTTTGTAAGGACCTCTTTGGTGCCATTCGTTATGCACTTGGATCAACTGAGAGACTACCCTGCCCCAGGTTATGATTAAGGGTTTTAAATTTCGAAAAGAAAAACTCCTACTTCTTTGGCTCAGAGGGGTTGACGAGGGATTATCTTCCTTATAACTCCAGTGTTTAGGAATTGAAACAATGCATGTACCTCATCAGCGGGGTCTGTTCAAAAGCATACTGTAAAGATCGTGGTATCGTTTTCGTCATCCTCCCTCCAGAGGCTTAGAATTTTCAATCAAGAGTTGATCATCACAAAAATATGAAAACAGTTTGCATATAGTGAATACAAAATAATTACTTCAAAACAGACATGTGTAATGCATTAATGAAATAACCAAGTTTGACATGAAACAAAATGTTTGAGCAATCAAAGAAAATTACAATCTGAACATTCAAATGAACAAAAGTTTCCAATCCTAGCCATGTTTGGGCAGGGGAGCAGTGGTCACATTGGGAGCTTCTGGAGAGTCGAGCTGGACTTCCTTTGCAACAATCAGATCCTGAACCTTGTTTCTCAAAGTCCAACAGTCATCTGTAGCATGCCTCGGGCTATCAGAATGATAGGCGCAGCGAACATTGGGGTTATACCTTGACGGCGTCCTGTTGGGATTCTTTGGAGGGTCCATGAGAGTTACCAACTTGGTTTCCAGCAACTGTGGCAATATCTGTGACAAGGTCATGCCGAGGGGAGTGAATTGCCTTTTGGGTCTCTCTTCCCTTTGCTGATTGTGACGCTGAGGAGCGCCGGCCGGTTTTGCAATAAGCACCGCGTTGACGTCTTGGCGGTGTTCGGACCTATTCTTTCCTCTTGAGCCATAGACAGCACTAGATTCTCTCTTGGATGGTTTCTTCTTAGTGTTCGAGGAGTCACCATTCTGTATTTCCCCCGACTTGATGCCAGCTTCTATTCTTTCCCCGGTCAAGATCAGATCTGTAAACCCAGCAGCAGAATTCCCAATCAGGTGGTTGAAGAATGGGCCAGACAGGGTCCCCAAGAACATGTCGACAAGCTCGCGGTCAGTCAGAGGTGGTTGTACCCTTCCAATAAGGTCCCTCCATTTTTGAGCATATTCTTTGAAACCTTCACCTGCACCCATAGACATCCCCTGAAGCTGAGTACGCGTGGGAGCAAGGTCAGCATTATACTGGTATTGCTTGTAGAATGCAGTGGCCAAATCCTCCCAGCTGCGGATGTTAGCTCCATTCAGTTGATAGAACCAGTCGAGTTGGGTTCCAGACAGACTATCCTGAAAGAAGTGAATCCATAAGTTCTTGTCAGCCGTGTAGGGTTGGATCCTCCTTGTGTAAGACCTGAGATGCAGCTTAGGACAGGATGCCCCGTCGTACTTGGCAAAGGCAGGTTGCCTTGAATTTGCGCGGGATTACTACCCCAGAAGACAGACCTAGATCCTCGAAGTCCAGGCCGGGCACCTTTTGTATCTCCATGGCACTTAGCCGGTCTTCCAACTGTTTATACCTGTCCTCAGCTGGAGGGTATTGCTCATCATTGTAATCGGTCTCGTTGTCGGAGACCACTGGACTAGGAACCTCCCTTTCTTGGGGACTGTCTTTCCCAACAGATGGGGTAGTCTGCTCAACTTCATTTCGTGATCCATTCCCAGATTTGCGTCTAGGGTTGAACAACACCGTCCTCTTCTTCTTCTTTTTCAAAAGCAGGGTCTTCAAATCTTGTTTCCCCTGGGCTAGACTCATGATCAACTCTTGGAACTGGGCGTTCTGAGTCTGGAGGGCCTTGATGGATTGCTCAGTAGATGATTCAGGATTCATGACGATCGGCTAAAATAAATAGCGAAGAAGGTAAGAAACCTGTAAAGGGGATACCTATAATGCAATGATGTGCATATATGCATGCAATGTTTTCAAGGATCTCGCGGGGTAAACAAAGAAACTTGTTAGAATTGGAGTCTGATAGCTTGATTGAAGGAACTGCATGTTGTTGAGAGTCCTTCTTCAAGGGTCAAGGCTCACCATATCGAGTGGGTCATAGCCCCTGACAACCTTGTCTAGAGGAAAATAAATCCCCTTTGCCCCTTGCTAGACATTTTGTTCATCATGACCTGCATCACAAGCCCTTGAGATCCTTGAAATGGGTTAGTCTTTATGCAGGATGCATGCAATGGTATGATGTTATGCTATGCATGGGGTAATGTAGGTAAACCCTGTTATGAGTCCCAATTAAGGACTGTAAACAAAACCTGCAAGAAACTCAAGTGTCAGATAACAAGCATGCAAATAGTCAAGTTGGAAGGCACACAAGTCACACATGACAGCCCTTAGAGTTTAGGCCAGTATGAAGTTTGGGGTACTACCCTCTTGAAGTTGGTGGGTTCGAACCTGTCCTATCAGAAGTAACCGGGTTCTAAGGGTCCCAATATCACTGACTACCCTCAATCGGTCATAACTCCAGCATCACAATCTTTTCTTGCAGCCAGAACCATCACGAGAGTTTAGCCTCAATGGGCGTAGCATACTGCTACCGTTCTATTGGCCAAGTTGGGTCATTTAAGGTTCTAAGGTCGGTTGGTGCTTAACGACTCCTCAAAAGACCCATATTCTCCTCGTTGCGACATAAGGGATATCGGTACAGACCAAGGCGCCACACCAACGTAGCCACTGCTTCACCCATGTCGGTCTACGCCGGACAGGTCCCTCACAGCTTATGCTACCT
This sequence comes from Vicia faba, assembly GCA_948472305.1. Lineage (NCBI taxonomy): Eukaryota > Viridiplantae > Streptophyta > Magnoliopsida > Fabales > Fabaceae > Vicia > Vicia faba. The sequence goes on from OX451737.1 coordinate 1,184,323,718, forward strand.
AACAGGGTATCCCCAGATCCAGGTTAGGATCTATGTAACTCCGAAACAGCCCACAATAATAAAGCAAACAAGCACAACAATTGAAAACACAGGTGATCTTAGTCCTAAGGTACACCTCACTTTATAATTCTCCCCAGGAGAGTCGTCAGTTCTGTGATCGGTGGATCTGGAACTGACTGTTTAACGCTGGTTCGCGAAATGTCGCGGAAGCAAGAGTCGCCACCGTCTTTTATTTTCTCCAACATGGACAGGACAAAAGCACATCAAAATTCCTTATGAGATAGTTTCTCGGGTTCGGGAGGTAGATTTATAGAAAGGGAAGGTGTTAGCACCCTTTCTATCCATGGTTATCCATGGGCTCTTAGATACTTGCTCATTTGTGTTTTCAAAAGTGTTTGCTTTTCAAAGTGTGAGTGGGTTTGAAAAAAGTTTCGTTTAAAGATTTCAGATCGACTCTTGTATCAGTCCTCAAGAGTGTTTGAAAAATTGTTTTGAAAGCTTTTTGAAAAGTGTCGGTGTGAAAAGAGTTTTGATTTATTTTTGAATAGAGCAAGTATCTATGAGTCATCTACCTACCCTAAGGAATTAGGCTGTGTAAATGTCCTTAAGGTAGTGTCATCCCACCATTGAGAGGTAAGTAGCACCACCGTTAGAGGTGTTCGGGTCAATTCGTTTGTAGGGACAGTGTGGTCACCAGAGCAACAATAGGACACCTTAGAAGCTACCCCTATGCCATAGATCATGGACATAAGGATTTACTAAAACGTCCTATACTCGACGACCACGTTTCGAGGGCAAGGCAACAGTGAGGCGTACCCTAAGAGTGGTGTGTGAATTTGTGTGTTATTTTCAATTATGTTTTATCTTGTACATGTATCATGGTGATCTACGCTTGTTTTTAAATTAGGCCATTCATTCTTTCATGCAAAGTTTAGCAGTTTAAAAGTGCGGCAATTAAAGTGCAGAAAGATAAATCCTACGCTATTACAAGGTGCAGGTCTATACATCGCCAAATTAACAAAGACCCGTTTTGAATAAAAAATGCGGAAAGTAAATAAATTCCTAATTACTATTACAAGGCTTGAGCAATTACATAATATTCACAAAGGAAAATAAGAATAAATGCGCGAAAGAATTAAAGTTGAACGTTCGAGGGCGTTGGACCCTTTTGAAGTTAAATTGAAATAAGAAAGTTAATTATTTATTTTATTAAAGAAAAGAAAGTGTTTTAGTGTTTTTTGTATTTATGAAAATTAAAGAACAAGAATTAAAAGGAAACCCTAAATCTAGATTATTTTAATTATTAATGAAAATATTAAAGTTAACCTAATTTACTAGTTAATTAATTTATTTACATGTTTATTTACAAAATTAATGATAATTTATAATAATGATAAATAATGATGATTAATAATTTATTTAAGAAAAAGATGAATATGTCAAAAAAAACCTAATTCTAGATACTTTTTACTTATTAAGAAAAAGATTAAAGTTTAAAAACCTAAATTAAACTAAGTTAGTTATTAGAGTTTATTTACAAAAAATAGGTTAGTGATGAAATTAATAATAATTAAATATATTTGCATTTTTGATTTTTCTGTTTTTATTATAGAAAATTATTTTATGGTGAAAAAAACAATTAAAACAATTAAAAAAGAATTAGAAAAGAAAAGAAAATAAAATTAAAAAGGATGCAAACCAAGGGGGGTTTCAGGCCCAAGGGGAGGTTTTTTTGAACGGTCTGCATTCTTTGGCCATTGGATTGGGTTTCATGGCCATTTGTGTTCTGGCTGTTGGCCATTTGTGTTCTGGCCTCAACGTTCCTTAATCTTCTCAGGATGTCTGTCTCGCCATGTATTGGTGTCATGCATAAGTTGTTCTTTTGGCCATTTGGCTTTTGGCTTTTGGCTTTTGGCCATTTGTATTTTGGCTTTTGGCCATTTGGCTTTTGGCCTCAACGTTCCTTGATGAACCTGCATGGGATCCTGTTTAAATCTGCAGTGTTGAATCTCATGAACACATTAAATAAAATCATAAAATGCAAATAAAGCCAATATATGAAGAAATTTAATGTTTAGGCACAATATGGCATGTATGAATGATTATACCCTTTTGATCATGGAGATCAAATCAATCCTACCCTTACTGAAAAATTAGTGACCTGAATGCTTTTATGCCCTTTAGATCATGGAGATCAAGCCAGCCTTATCCTTACTGAAGAAGTAGTGAGGTGTTGGTTTGTAACTGTGATGGTTTGTTTGTAGTGAGAGAGGGATTTGTAATAAGGATTTCAAGGTTTTAGGGTTCTTGAAAGAATTTGATATTCTGACAGTGTTGTGGCCAGGTTTTTTTTCTCTCCTTTTTTCTCCTCCCTGGTTTGTGTGAAAAGAAGGTGATTATATAATGGAAATTAGGGTAAAGAAAATGGGCTTTGAATGTGCAATTGGGCCTTCAATGTTTACTTGAGTTCGTCACTTTCCAGGCTAAATCGCAGGGACTTAAGTGCAATTTTTGAAGTTGAAATGTGAAAACAAAATGTAGCCGACATCAAGAACTAACTCCTGTCTGAAAATCGGCTCAATCGGATAAACGGTGAATTAGTTATGAATTTTTGAAGTTTCAGCTCAGACAAACTTATTTTGGGCTCCAGTGTCGACTCTGACACGTTCTTCAATAAAAAAATGGTATTGATTGGTGCATAATTTGGTCTTGACTTTTGAAGCAAAGTTGTATATCTATGAGTCAGTGACCTTGTGTAAAAATATGAGTCCAATCCGATAAAAATTGACCGAGTTATGAATTTTCGAAGTTTCGGCCCAGATGAAATAATATTCAGCATTCAGGATTTTCGGCGTGTCACACACTCTGAGCAAAAAATGAAGGCCTTTTGAACACCGTTCGAACTCGATACCTCATGTGAAAATGTAGGCAACTCAATTTGTGAAATTTTGGCGCCAGAATCAGCTCGATGCGATGAAAATCGACCAAGTTATGATTTTCTGAACATGACGCAAATAAACTTCTGTCACAAATTTTCTGTACGGAAATACTTGATAAATCCACATTTTTGAAGACCTTCTGATCGAAATTGGCTTCCAGTAGTGAGATATGAAAACGTAGATAATGTCAAGACGGAATTTTGGCCACCGGAGTGGGTTCAAAACGAGTCACGATCTTCAAGTTATGAATTTTTTAGCGCGTAAAAACTGCACTTTCAGCACACTTTTTCACCATATTTCTTCGAGAAAACTCACACAGTCGGATACCTTCTTTAAAGAATTGACTCTTGAGCCGAACCTGAATTTGAGTATAAGTTAGGACATTAAGGAGCACTTGAGGTCATTTGGATGTAAGGACCTTGATGCAACACAAAACCCTAATTTTGACTTGACTGCCTTAGGAGGTGATTTGACTGTGCAACCTTTGAGAAATCTTGAGGAATATGGGAGGGCAAATTTTAGGGTACAACACATAGTATAATGCATTTGTGTCATCAATGTTTATGATATATGGATGCAATGTATGCGTATGTGAGCTAGTTTGCTGCATTGTTGTAGGATTGGGGAAAATAAATCCCTGACTGTTGCTGAGGATAGGTAAGTCTTCATGTTGTAATGTCTAAGTATTGATGAATTTCTTCTTAGAGAAATAAACTCTGTTGTAAGGGAAATTTCGTATACTGCTTGTAAAATTCCAATGGGAAATCCTGAGAAATTTAACGACTTCTACTGGGGAGTGATAACTTGGAGTTTTGTTCCACTGGGGATTAAATGACGTATTATGGGGATTTCTTGTGGAATAGCCTAGAGGTATTTCCCTATCCATTCAACCCATCAATAATTGCCTTTTTTCATTTTGTTTATTTGTAAATAGTAATTATATTCAAATACATATGTTCAACAATGAATCATTGGACGTTTTTGTAGACAAAACACAAGCGTAAAGAAAAATAGATAGTTTTTGTACTTTCAAAGAGATATTTTTGCATTGATTTTGAGTAAGTATTTGTTTACAAGGAGACAAACATTCTAGTAAGAGAATGTTGTCGTAAAAAAGAAAAATTTTGATACATAGAAAAGATAGTTATGTGTAAAAATCCCATGGGATTCCCATTCTGCTATAGCCTTTGTATCTCTGAGCATTTCATCCATTTGTTTCCTTGTCCGAAGCTGATTGAATTGATCAGAACCGTTGAATTTTTTAGTTGAAGCCAAAGGTTGTCCGTAAGGTGATCCAACGGGACACAGCCATACGCTTTAATTCCCTAACTTTTGCCTGGACCGCCCTTTCGGGTTTTCAGTCCACCAGGAAACCCTTTTTTTTCCCAAGTCGCCCTTTCGGGTTTTCAATTTGCCGGGTGTACAAATTTTTATTTTATCCCTAATTTGTGCCTGAACCCTTTTGGTTAGTCGGGATGTCCTTGTTTTGCCTAGGTATGTCAACCTAGCGGGTCTCTTATGCGTAGTATCTTTTGACTATGTCCGCGTTTGCAGGATGCAGCAGGTCGTCACCATCCATGGTGGTCAAGATCATTTCCCCACAGAAAAAATGTTTTTGATTACAAATGGTCCTTCATAGGTAGGAGTCCATTTGCCCCTAGGATCACCTTGTGGCAGTATGATGCATTTGATCACCAGATCTCCAACTTGATACACTTGGCGTCTGACCTTTTTGTTAAAAGCCTTGATCATTCGTTTTTGATACATTTGACCATGGAAAACAGCAGTAAGTCTCTTCTCATCAATCAAGTTCAGTTGATCAAGTCGAGTCTGGATCTAGTCGTCTTCGTTTAGCGCTGCATCCTTCATAATCCTCAGAGAGGGGGTCTGGACCTCGATAGGAAAGACAACTTCCATGCCGTAAACCAGAGAATAGGGTGTTTCCCCGGTTGATGTGCGAGTCGTGGTATGATACCCGTGGAGAGCGAATGGTAGCATCTCATGCCATTCTTTGTATGTGACTGTCATTTTCTGTATGATCTTTTTAATATTCTTATTTGCAGCTTCGACAACACCATTCATGTTTGGCCGCTAGGGAGAAGAATTGTGATGCTGAATCTTGAATTGCTCGCACAATGCGGTGATCATAGTGTTGTTGAGATTTGTACCGTTGTCACTGATGATCCTTTCCGGGATACCGTACCGGTAAATGAGATTTTGCTTGATGAAGCAGGCAACAACATTCTTGGTAACAGAAGCAAAGGAAGCTGCTTCCACCCATTTTGTAAAATAGTCAATGACCACTAGGATGAAGCGGTGTCCATTGGAGGCCTTCGGCTTTATTTCCCCAATCATATCAATCCCCCACATAGCAAAGGGCCAAGGAGCCATCAAGACATTCAGAGGAACCAGAGGTACGTGCACCTTGTTGATGTAAATCTGACACTTATGGCAGGTTCGAGAGTGTTGATAGCAATCTGCTTCCATGGTAGACCAGTAATAGCCTTCCTGCAGGATTTTCTTTGCCATCGTATGCCCGCTGGAATGGGTGCCAAAAGTGCCTTCATGAAATTCAGCCATGATCCTTTCAGCTTCAACCCTATTTACCCACTGAAGTAACATAGAGTCATGATTGCGTTTGTACAGGATGCCATTACTAAGGAAAAGCTTAGCAGAGAATCTCCTTAATAACTTCTTATCATTGATTGAAGCTCCTTCTAGATATTCTTGATACTCGAGATACTTCTTGACTTCGTGAAACCAAGGCTGATCCACTACTTCTTCAGTATTAATCTCGTGAAAATATGTTGGTTCCTCCATTCTCTCGATGGTGATCTGGGGAGCCTCATTATCCCAATTAAGTTTAAACATAGATGACATTGTTGCTAGAGCGTCTGCTAGCTGATTTTCTTCTCGTGGGAAATGCTCGAAGGTAATTTTCTCAATATGTGGTAGCAATGTCAAAACATGTTATTTGTAAGGGATAAGGTTTGGGTGTTTGGTGTCCCATTCCCCTTTGATCTGGCTGATAACTAAAGCTGAGTCTCCGAAGACATCCAAGGATTTGATTTCCAAGTTTATGGCTGCTTTGAGACCGAAGATGCATGCTTCGTATTCCGCCATGTTGTTTGTACAATTGAAGCAAAGTTTGGCAGTAAAGGGAGTATGACATCCTTCCGGAGATATGAGTACAACACCAATACCATTGCCGAGTGCATTATATGCCCCATCAAAGAACAGGGTCCATCGGGATCCTTGTTCAGGTCTGTCATATGGCCTGAATTCTTCACAGTTGTCTAATGTCATGATGTCTTCATCTGGAAATTCGAATTTCATGGACTGGTAGTCTTCTACACCTTGGTGAGCAAGGTGATCGGCTAATACACTGCCCTTTATTGCTTTCTGGGTAGTATACTGTATGTCATATTCCGTCAGAATCATCTGCCATCTCGCTACTCTCCCAAAAAGAGCAGGCTTCTCGAAGATGTATTTTATCGGATCCATTTTAGATATCAATAAGGTAGTATGAGTTAGCATATACTGTCTTAGCCGGCGAGCAGCCCATGCCAGAGCACAACAAGTTTTCTCGAGCAGTGAATATCTGGTTTCACAGTCAGTAAACTTTTTGCTAAGGTAGTAAATAGCGTGCTCTTTTCGGCCAGACTCGTCATGCTACGCCAATACACGCCCCCATTGAGTTTTCTAAAACAGTCAGATACATGATCAATGGTCTTCTTTCGACTGGTGGCATCAACATAGGAGGCTCTTGTAAGTATTCTTTGATTTTGTCAAAAGAAACTTGGCATTCATCATTCCATTTGACTACTTGATCTTTCTTCAATAGTTTGAAGATTGGCTCACAAGTAGCTGTTAGGTGAGAAATAAATCTGGCAATATAGTTCAAACGTCCCAAGAATCCTCTGACTTCCTTTTCAGTGCGAGGAGCAGGCATCTCTTGAACTGCTTTAACTTTGGCAGGATCGACCTTGATACCTTTGTTGCTAACGATAAAGCCTAGGAGTTTACCAGATCGTACCCCAAATGTGCACTTTTTCGGGTTCAGTCTTAACTTATACTTCTTCAATCTCTCAAACAATTTTTGTTAATGATCAAGATGCTCTTCCTCTGTTTGAGATCTGGCTATCATATCATCCATGTAGACCTCTATTTCATGATGTATCATGTCGTGAAATAGGGCTACCATGGCACACTGATAGGTTGCCCCAGCATTCTTTAGTCCGAATGGCATTACCTTATAGCAGAAAGTGCCCCACTGCGTGACAAAGGTTGTTTTTTCCATGTCCTCAGGCGCCATTTTAATTTGGTTGTAACCTGAGAATTCCTCCATGAAGGAAAACACTTTGTGTTGAGCTTTATTGTCAACTAGGATATCAATGTGGGGAAGTTGAAAATCATACTTAGGGCTTGCCCTATTCAAATCTCTATAGTCCACACACATTCTCACCTTGCCGTCCTTTTTGGGCACGAGAACAACATTGGCAACCCATTGGGGATAAGAGGTGACAACCAAGAATCCAGTGTTGAATTGCTTCATGACCTCTGCTTTAATCTTTTTTGACATATCAGGCCTCATTAGATGAACCTTTTGCTTTACTGGTGGACAATCCTCTCTTGTAGGCAGACGATGTACCACAATATCTTCATCAAGTCCTAGCATGTTTTCATACGACCAGGCAAAGACTTCGACGTAATCGTGTAACAACTGAATTAGACGCTTCTTGATATTGGGTTCCAGATTGGCACCCACCTTGACCTCTTTTTTGTCCTTTCGGTACCTAGATTGATCATATCCACGGGTTCCTCGTGAGGATGGATGGTTCTCTCTTCTTGTTTTAGCAGTCTAGCAAGTTCCCCTGGTACTTCATAATCTTCCTCACCTTCGTCTTCGGCTTGGTAGATTAGATTTTTAGAGTCGCAAAAGGCCATAGCAGTATCGTTACCCATGGGATCCCGAATGGATGTATACCTACATTGTGAGTGTGGGTGTGTGTAAGGGTATATCTATCTATGAAAGGAAGTAAAAATGTAAAAGAAAAAACAATGAGCACAAAAGTTTGTATGCGAAAACGTCCATGATTCATTGATGTCATATGAAAAATGAGATAATAACCCTTACAAATGGACCATTGTGTCTCGGGCAAGACACAAGGTTTTAAGAGTGTGAATTGTTTTGAATATTACAGATCCAACAAAATGTAAAGACAAATTACTGAGGGATAAAAGTGATCGGGACGAAGTCTCTAGCCTCCCAATTGTTGAGCCCTCCATTGTCAGTCGGGAAGATCTAATCCTCCAGGTTGCAGCCATCTTCACCATCTTCTACTGCGTTGACTTCACGGTTACTGATCTTCAAGGGTGGCCCTCCAGCACGGGCACGGCGTACAACCTTTTGAGCACTTGAAGTGAAACCTAGGCCAAACTTGTCAGACTTATATGGGATATCTGGGAGTTATCCCCAGATAGTGCACCCACCTTCTTCCACCACTGCTTTGGCATCCTTCAGTGACGACATCCGAAGTGGAGGCCTTGTAATCTTGGGAACAACCTTGGTCACTGCCACATCTTGAGGGACCTCTTCAAAGTGTTGAAATGGAGTTTCAATGAATTCACCGTCTAATTCCACATTTCTGAAGGAATTGAGATGGCTGATCACGTATTCTTCCTCTCCATGAACGATGATAATCTTCCCTTGAATCGGATACTTCAACATTTAGTGCAACGTAGAAGTAATAGCGCCAGTATTGTGGATTCATGGTCGGCCTAGCAGGCAGGAGTATGAAGGGTGGATGTCTATCACATAAAAATTTGAATTAAAGGTTTGGGTTCCAACCTTTATGGGAATGTCTACCTCCCCATGTACCATCATTTTCGAGCCGTAAAAAGCCCTTACTACTATGTTGCTCGACTTCAAAGTCAACCCCTCACAGTCAAGTCTATCAAGAGCTTTTTTGGGTAATACATTCAGAGATGAGCCAGTATCCACCAAAACATGCGCCAGAGTTGTGCTCCTACACTCCACTGAGACATGCAATGCCTCATTATGCTTTCTTCCCCTCGGCGTCAGATGAACATCTAAAACACCTAAACCATTATTCGTAGTTAGGATGGCTACACAGTCTTGAAATTGATCAGCAGATGTCTCTTGAGGTACATGGGCGGTTTTTAAGAACTTCACCAAGGCTTTTGCATGTGCCTCAGAACATAGTAGTAATGCTAGCATGGAGATCTTAGATGGAGTTTTCCCCAGTTATTCAACTACATCGTAGTTGCTTCTCTTTATAATTTTTAAGATTTCTTCCATTTCCTTCTTGGAGGTCTCAGGGATAGTCAATGACTGAGTCTTCGTCCAGACTGACTCAATCAGAACACCTTTTCCTCGAGTCTCGGTTAATTCAGCAGCAGGAGTGTCAGTAGGAATGATTATAGGGGTTGTAATGGCTTTGTCAATTGGAGTATTTTCAGAGATGATTATGGGTGTGGGAGTAACCTTTGGAGCAGCCACAAGGATGATTACGGGTCCAGAAAATTCTTTTGGGGGAGCAATTTCTTGAGAAAAGATCCTACCACTTCGGGTAATTTTGCTAGTTCCTGCAATGTTACTGATGTCAGAGTTGACTTTCTCGGAGCTTGAATCTTTGGCGTCTGGCTAGTCCTATTTGATACCATGGTAATAGAAATCCCCTCCATAATTCCATGGTATGGTTTTGTCTGATGTATATGGGACTGGTCCAGGCATTGTGATTATTAAAGGAGCCACTTTCGAAACTGATGTAATTCTAACGGGTCTTTTGGTGGAGACCCTGGAAGAATTGGCGGAAATGGTAATGATAGAAACATCTTCAAAGAGGATAGGTGGAACAAGAGTCTTTTCGAACAAAATCTCTTTGTTATCTATTAGGAACTGAACGCCTATTTTCAATAAAGGACATCCGGTTGGGGAGGATAAACAGAGATGGAAAACTTCACCACAGCCCAGGAACACACCGGTATTCAACAAATTCATTTTAATAGTCAGAAGTGGGGTCATGAGTTCATCAATTGAAGTAACAAACAATCCTTCTTTAATGGCATTGGTATTGTGGCCATGTCTGGGCATAGGGGCAGAGATGACATTTGGCTTTTTAGGCGCATCGAACTCAACTTCTTTTGCTTCAATGAGGTCTTGTATTTTGTTCTTTAGAGCCCAATAGTTATTAGTATCGTGACCAGGACTTTCAGAGTGATATGTGCAACGGGCATTGGGATGATAATGAGGAGATGTTGTATTGGGGTTTTTCAGAGCTTCTTTCAAGGTCACCAAGTTAGATCTTAGTAGATGAGGTAATACTTGAGATGGGGTCATGTTGATTCTGGTGAACTTCCTGACTGGCCTTTCTACCCTTGGTTGATTATTTCTTTGCTAATCATATGCAGGCTTAGGAATCATAACAGCCCCCACCATTGCTCGGCATTCGACTATATCTTGGTTTCTTTGTGGATATACGGCAACCACCTCTTTCTTTCTGATAAAGGGATTCCTTATAGCTGTAAAAGAAGATGTATCTTTCTGAATCTTTCCATTCTTTATACCGGCTTCTATCCTCTCTTCGGTCAGTATTAGTTTAGTAAAACCTGTAGATGAACTTCCGATTAAATGATTGAAGATGGGACCAGACAAGGTGACCAAGAACATGTCTACCAATTCTCTCTCAGATAGAGGAGGTTGAGCTCTTCCAGCCAAATCTCTCCATTTTTGTGCATAGTCCTTGAAACCTTCATTGGAAACCATGGCCATACTCTAGAGTTGAGTACGGGTAGGCGTCAGATCGGTGTTATACTGATATTGTTTGTAGAAAGCTACAGCAAGATCTTCCCAGTTGTGAACGTTGGCTCTTTCTAGTTGGTAAAACCAGTCAAGTTGAGTCCCAGACAGGCTGTCTTGGAAGAAGTGCACCCATAAGTCTTTATCAGCAGTGTGGGGTTGAATTTTCCTCACATATGATCGGAGATGCATTTTAGGGCATGAGACTCCGTCATACTTGGAGAACACAGGTGCTTTGAATTTCGTAGGAATGACAATCCCCGATACTAGCCCCAATTCCTCAAAGTCCAAGCCAGGAACCTTTTGGATTTCCATCGCGCTCAAATGCTCTTTGAGATGTTTATACTTGTCATTAGCTGGAGGGTATTGTTCCTCAGAGTAGTCCTCTTCTTCCTCTTCCTCCTCTGATTCTGCCAGGATAATTGTTTCCTTTCCTTTACCATCTTGGTTGTCTCTTTCACCGGATGTTGCTGCAAAGTCCAAAGTCCTTCTTGCTGGCCCATGAAAACTTCTTCCCATGTTTAAGACTCCGTATACTTTCTTTGTTTTCTTTTTCCTCTCTTCAGCCAGCAAAGTCTTCAATTCTTCTTGTCCCTTAGCTAGGGTCAAGAGCAACTGTTGAAACTGTGTATTCTGAGGTTGGAGATCCATCGTTATTTGCTCAAGATCCATCTTACTGAAATAAATAGTAGAGAGATGAGGAGACTTGTTGCAAAAAGACCTGCTTATGTTATGATGAATGGTATATGCATATGCAATGTTTTCAAGGATTTCAAAGACTCAAATTTGTTTTAGACAAAAAGGAAACACACGTTATATTAATAAGATAAAGTTTGAGTACATCAATGCCCATTAGGCAAAATAATACAAAAACTCTAAGATAAAAAGATAGTGCGCATCCTCTTTGGTGCAATATAGACATTCAGAGTCTGCTCCTCATGAAGTAGCCTAGTGATTTCCAAAACCTTCTTCTCGCTTATGTAGAATTGGGCTTCGAAAGTATCTCGCTCCTCTTTGAGTAGTATCCAATCCCTTTGTAGGTCTTCAAGAGATGTGGGCATGTCAGGATGTAGGATAGTGTATGGAATATCTCCCTCCATGACAGGCTCAATGATTACCGGGAGAATGGAGGGGTAAGGCATCATTAGACTCTGGGCGTGAGTTCGTACCCATTTGAGGTAAGGCTCAAGAGGGATGGAATTCTTGTGCCCCAAAGTCTTGCTATCCACCTTGTTCAACATCCTCCAAGCTCAGATAAATCTCTGACGAAGACCTTGATCGTCATTTTCGTAGTCAAATACCAAACCTTGAATCAGCATCTCGTGCGGGCCATCCCTTCGGGCGTAACCAAACTGTCTTAAGGCTAAACATGGGTTGTAGGTGATACCTCCCCTAATTACAAGTAAAGGGACATTAGGGACTTCTCTTCAACGGTCGACAATGATAACATTCTCTTTGGATCAGGAGCACCAATGAATGTCTAAATGTTTGAGCGTCATCAACCTTTGTGACCACCTTGAGCCCTGCTCATTCTTTAATACAGATTGGGGAAGATGAGAAATAAACCATCTTTCCAAGAGAGGAGTGCAACACATAAGGACACCTCTTTTCCTCATTGTGCGAGTGTGAAAAGAGTGTAGGATATCTCCTAGCAATATAGGCACCGGGTTGCGGGATATGAAGATTTTGACGGTGTTGACATCTATGAGTTGGTCAGTATTTGGAAAAAAACCATCCCATAGATGAGGAGAGCCACAATTTCCTCAAAGGCTTGCAAGTCCAAGGAATTCCAACAGCTTTGGGCTTTCTCAAACAGGAACTTTGCTAAGAAACCTTTGACACCACTCCTTGTTTCCCAATGAGTTGTGATATCAGATGAGTGCAAGTGTAGAGCTTGAGAAATCTCTTCTAGATTTGGATATCTTTCTGTACCATTGAAGGGTAGTTGACTGAGAATGGGAATCCTCAAGAGTTGGGAGAATTCTTCCAAACTAGGCACAAGTTGATAGTCGGGAAAAGTGAAGCAATGGTGTAAAGGATCAAAGAACTGAAAGAGCACCTTCATCATGTCCTCGTCTGTGTTGGAGGTGACCAAGTTGAGTAGGCGACCATGTCTCTAGGTAAATGGATAGTTTTCAGGGATCCTTGAAACTAGCTCCTTAAGTTGTGAAGGGATTCTCACAAGATTGACTTGAATAGTTTTCCTGCGAAGTGAATCCATATCCTACAAAACAAGAACAAAGATGAATCCAAAAATCCTTCAAATGGTTAGTGGATGTATATGATGTTCATGATGTTCATGATATTATGTACAAGTATGCATATACAAGCAAAGCAAACAAGTCCCTAGGTTTAGGCTTGCATGGAGTTTAATAGGTAAGTACCCTCTTGAAGTTTAGTTGGCTCAAACCTATCCTAGTAATAGTAATCGGGTTCTAAGGAGCTCAATATCACAGGTTTGTTTCCTTGGTCATTGTTTCAGCTCAAGCCTCTTTAATGGCGACCGGAATATCCCAAGAAACAAAAACTCAATGAGTGTAGTATCGAGTATCTACCAACTTCGGACTGCACCAAAGACGGTCATCTCACTACATCCTAAAAGGCCAAGTTGGTCAAGTAAAGGTTCTAGAAGTTCATTAGTGCTTTATGACATCACTCAGCGGCCCCATATTCTCTTTGATTAACTTAAAGGCTACCGGTACCCACAAATATGTCGCACTAACAAGCTATTGCTTATACCATGTCGGTATACCCCGTACAGTTTCCACAATGTATTGCTACTTACCTATAATGTATCCCAAATACGGGTAGAGGATTCAAACCCAAACAAAGAACCATAATGTAAAGCATACAAGTCAAACAATGTAAGCAAATAAATGTGATTTATCCCTAAGGTAACCCCACTTCTAGAATTTTCCCCAGCAGAGTCGCCAGTTCCATGATACAGTGGGAGAACTGACTTGAGGGTTTTGCGTTTGATCACAAATGTTGCGATTATCAAGAGTCGCCACCGACTTTTCTTTTATCCAAAAGGAAAGGTGAAAAAGCACAGGAAATACCTTTGAGATTGTTTCTTGGGTTCGGGGGGTAGATTATAAAAAGGGAAGGTATTAGCACCCTTTTTATCCATGGTTTTCCATGGGCTCTTAGTTACTTGCTAGATCACTTGATTTTGTTTGAAATTGTGGTTTGTGTGGTTTTTGAAAGTATTTTGTAAAGAGGCCATTGTTTAGGAAATCTTTGTAATGATTCTTGTTCGTAAGAATGTATACAAAGATGTTGATCTTTTGAAAATGTTTTCAATTTTTTAAATATGTTTGAAGGTGTATGTGATTGTTTTGGTATGATGTTTAGAAGGTGTTTGAGTGATTAGTTTTCAAAACGCACGAGTGGAAATGAAGATCATGAGTTTTGGTTTAGAATTGTATGGTAATGGTGCTCTTGAACAGGTTTTTGGTTCTTGGATGTTTGAGGCAGTTTCAGGGCTATATTATTCGTGTGTCAACTTGCCAATAGTGTATCTACTTATAAGCAAGAGGTTTCAAGACTTGGATCAACTCAGATTTCAAAAACTCACATGTTTTGCTTGGTTACTTGTTTTTGAAGCAAAGCTAGCAAGCATGGTTTCAAGGTGAAGTACAGAACTTGTAGGGGGCTGATACCTTTAAGCACACTTGTTCTGATTGTATGGAGTGTGTTTGTCAAGAAAGAACCAATGCAAAGCTCAATGCAAGCTGGATTTGCATACAACTTGCTTTTCAAAAATGGCAATGTTGCCTTTCTCCCAAAAATGGACTTAAGTTTGTACAATGCATTGAATGCTTGGGTTAAAGCTTCCAACAGCTGTGAAATCATTTAATTATGGAGTGAAATACAATTTTGAGGCCTGAAAAGCAAAGATTATGCAGCCTAGCATGGATTTTCATTTGTGTTCATCATGAAAATGACCTAAATTCAAGTGACAAAATCCTAATTTCATCTCTTCGATTCTCCCTGCTCAAGAATGATCTCAAGGAGTTCTTGGACATTTTGGAAAGCTTGCAATGTGCTATACAACTCATATTTGAATTGCTTTTGAAGATTCCCCTTGGGACTATGTGAAAAGTTGCCATGAAGTTAGGTCAAAAATTTGCCTAACTAGGGCAAAATTTCACTAAGTTATTTTTAGTTCATGAGCATGTATTCACAAAATTATAACTTGAGATTCAAGCTTTTTTAGGAGAAATTATGTGAAGAAAAGTTGTATATTTCATAGAGATATACAACTTTCACGTTGGAAGTTTCTCTTGAATCACTTTGCATCATGATGAAAACTTGGCTCAAAGTTGTGAAAAAATAAGAAATTTTCTATACTTAGAAAAATTTCTAAGTTAAGAAATTTCAACTTTTCAACATAAAATCTTAAATTCTTGATTTCTTGGTGAACAAGTTTCATGTTTTGACATGTTTTTATGAATTATGATCTTTGGCATTTGAATTTGACCAAAAAGTCAAAGTTTGACTTTTCAGTATACAATTGACTTTTGATCAGTTGATTGAAAAATTCATATGTCAATCCAATGGACTTGTAGTGTTTTGAACCATGTCATTTGGTAAAAGTGATGCAATTGGACTCTTGAGATCATTCCTTAACTCAATTGATCATTTGCTAGGTCAAAAACCAGAAATTCCCCTTTCCCAGTCAAAACCCTAATTTTGACCATTTTGCCCTTTTCATGATTTGATCAAATTTCTTGAGGAGTTGTGGTTAAAACTTGATCAAATGACACCTATGGGTTTAGAATGTTGATGTGGATAAAAAATTATGAAGTTTGACTGTAAATTGGCTATGGTTGACTTTTTCCCCAATACAGCTGATTTTTAGGTCAACTGTTCAATTGACTGATCAAAAGTGTGATCCAAAGCTTGAAACTCGACATGAATAATATTGTGGGTCCATAATGATCCATTAAAGTAATATGGGGCATTGGAAGTTCAAAAATCCTTGTGCAAACTCAAACCCTAATTTTCAGTCATCAGTGCTTGAGGAGGTGTCTTGAGCTGATCAACCCAAATGCAGCCTTGATCCAAAGGAGATCTTGTGAGAAAATTCTTGATAAGTAAGAGGAAAAATTTTGGGGTGCAACACTACCCATCGTCTTTAAGTCATCATTTTATTGGTAATCGTGATTTCAGTCACCATGGCATCGTCAACTATATCTTTTCAGTAACTTTAATACCCACTTTCGTGAGGACTTTGTATTGGCACAGCTACCCCAGTACAAGCTATCATTATTCAACCCGATTTATCCATCATGACCAGTTCACCTGTAAATTCATTTTTTCTCATCCCCATCTGACGTCACGAACAAATAACACCCACACCATCTCTCCATGACAAATTTCAGGTCCTGGTATTTAATCATCTTCTACCTTGAACTTTCGAAAGGCTGACGCCAATCTCACCTTCAGGTTCAAGACGATTAAATAGGGGAAGCTGACGTACCCCAATTTTGCCCTACCTTTTACTTTTGTTTGGATTGGAATTTTCATCCCATTTGCATCATTTTCACTAAGTCGTTTGCATATCATGCATCTCATGGAATCAGGCACTTTTGTTTAAAGCACTAGGGTTGTGACATCCTTATGTTTAATTTTGTTTTGAAGTTTCCTCATCAGGTTAACAGAGAATTCACCTGGTTCTCGATTAGTGGACTCTGAAATTAAGTTTTGGAGTAGGGTTATCATGGATTTCTTTCTCATCAAGTTACAAGGTTGTTTCTCACTCAAATTCCTTAGAGCCTTGATTAGGGTTTATTTCCCTATTGTTTGTCAAGATACTAGGGTTTTTGGATCCCTAGTTTTTGTGAAATATTTCTTTCACCTGCCTCAAAGATAACTCAAATTCAAGTGTATATCTTCCTTCATGTTTAGGTTTTCTACATTGCTTCATTTGAAATCACAGTGAATTATGGTTTCGATACTCATCATGATTGGGCTTGTGAACACGCATCAACTGAAATACATTTGGTTAGGGATTTCATGTATAATATCTCCTCGTACTTCAAGTTTTCTTCTTAAGATCTCTAAGTCACCAAGTCAAGAGTTTGAAGTTTAAATTGATGAACATGGAATCCGGGCACAAGAAATAAGGTTGGAGGTTCATGATAATCAAGACATGTTTTTGTTGCTTCAGTTACAAGTTACTTGTGGTTTGGATATCAAGGTTATGGTTCTCATTGAGGGTGCGAGTTTGGTTTGGACACGATATGAAGAGTGAGGTTAGAAGACAAGGCATACAGTTTACTTGAAATACAAGTTACAAAGGTCATCTTTGATTTCTTGAAGTTCAAGTTACAAAAGCGAGGGGGTATCATTTAAATCATTCAAGTGGGTGTTGTACCCCAAAATTTACCCTCTTTATTTCAACTTTTTTGGCTTACATTTCATTATTACATACATGCATATCATTGGTTTTATGGTTATGGAATCAAGGTATATTTAGCAAGCTTCGTCAGGTTACAAGTGGCGTTTATTTCTCCAATGGATGTTCTCAGAGTATTTTCTGTGCTGAAGATCAGTTCGCTCTTTCGCAATGATTCGGGGTTCAAAGATTCACAAGTCTAACCCGACGCGTTAAATTCAAGTGTTCTTTTTCCAAGATGTCCCTGATAACATATTCTCAAATTCAGGTTCGGCTCGAGTTCCAATTCTTTAAAGAAGGTCTCTGAATGTGCGATTTTTCTCGAAGAAATGTGGTGAGAAAGTGTGCTAAAAGTGCAGTTTTTACACAATAAAAAATTTATAACTTGAATATTGTGGCTTGTTTTGAACCTGTTCCGATGGCCAAAATTTTGTCTTGACATCATCTATGTTTTCATCTCTCACGGCTGGAAGCCAATTTCGATCAGAAGGTCTTCAAAAATGCGGATTTATCAAGTATTTTTGTACAGAAAATTGGTGACAAAAGTTTATTTATGTCATGTTCAGAAAATCATAACTTGGGAGATTTTCATCGTATTGAGCTGGTTCCGGCGCCAAAATTTCACAAATTGAGTTGCCTACATTTTCACAGGAGGTATTGAGTTCGAACGGTATCCAAAAGGCCTTCGATTTTTCCTAGAGTGCGCGTGATGCGCCGAAAATCCTGAATGCTAAATATTATTTCATTTGGGTCAAAACTTCGAAAATTCATAACTCGGTCAATTTTTATCAGATCGGGCCCATCTTTTTACACAAGGTCACTAACTCAGATATCTACAACTTTGCTTCCAAAGCCGAGACCGAGTTCTGCTTAGATCAATACCAGTTTTTAATTGAAGAACGTGTCAGAGTTGACACTGGAGTCCAAAATAAGTTTGTTTGAAGCGAAACTTTAAAAATTCATTACTAATTCACCATTTATCCGATTAAGCTCAATTTTAGACAAGAGTTTGTTCTCGATGTCGGATACATTTTGTTTTCATATTTCAACTTCAAAAATTACACTTAAGTCCCTGCGATTTAGCCTGGAATGAATAAAAATATGCACTATTGCTTGTGGTTGTTGGAGGCCCAATTGCATATTCAAAGCTCATATCCTTGCTCTAATTTCCATTATATAATCTCATTCTTTTTATACAGACGGTGAAAAAATAAACCTTTGCCACAACCCTATCAAAATATCAAATTCTTTCAAGAATCCTAAAAATCTTGAAATCCTTGTTACAAACTCCCATCTCACTACAAACAAGTCATCCTTGTTACATACCCCCATCTCACTACTTCTTCAGTAAGGGTAAGGTTGGTTTGATCTCCATGATCAAAAGGGTGTAGAAGCATTCATACATGCCATATCGGTTTTAACATTACAAATTTTCATATATTTGCTTTCTTTGTATTTCATGATATAAAAATTTATTTAATGTGTTCATGAGATTCAATGCTGCAGATTTAGACATGATCTCATGCAAGGTTATTACAAAACACTAAGGCCGGATCATAACAACAACCAAGGCATGGCAAGGCAGATATCCTAAGGAGGTTAAGGGCGTGAGTTCAACACCCACCCCTATTGGTTTTGGTTTTCTTTCTTTCTATTTATCCTTTTACCTATTTTCATTCTTTCTGTTTAAAACTTTTTTCATAAAACCTAACATTTTTCACAAACCTTTGATTTTTCATAATAAACTCGAATAATTAATTTTAGGTTTTTTAATTTAATTTTAGGTTTTAAATTAATTTTTGGTTCAACACTCACCCCTGACATTTACATCATTTATATTTTCTAACCCTTTTTTCCATTGATGCTTCTTCCTCTATCTATTTTTTGGCAAACTTAATTCTTTTTTGTTAATCATTAAACATAAAAAAAAATTTAAAACCATTTTTTTATTAATTAAAATTAATTAGGTGTTAGGTTTTTTTTAATTAACCTTTTTTTCTTCAAAATTAACCTTTTTTTAATTAAAATTAATTAGGTTTTAGGTTTTTTAATTAACCTTTTTTTTCAAAATTAACCTTTTTTATTATTAAAATTAATTAGGTTTTAGGTTTTTTAATTAACCTTTTTTTTTCTTTCAAAATTAACCTTTTTTTTATTAATTAAAATTGATTAGGTTTTAGGTATTTTAATTAACTTTTTAAAAAAATCAACATTTTTTATTAATTAAAATTAATTAGGTTTTTTAGGTTTATTAATTATCATAAATCATTTTTTTCATAAAAAAATCACCAAAACATTTTCTTTTCTATTGTCATCTTATTTCTATTTTAAAAAGTGGGGTTTTTTTTTCCATCATTATCTTGTAATTGCTTCCGGGATGTAATAGTTTTAGGATTTCTTTTCCGCACTCTTCACTATTATGTAACTGCCCCAAAACTCTGTAATAGCTTAGGTTTACATTTCCGCCTTTACCTTCTGCTACTATATTTTATGCAATGCTTAGATTAATAGAATTGTATGGAAAGATAAAAATAAACGATAGAAAACTCTAATTGCAAGATAAATAACCGAACTGAATCATTTGTACACTTGTACCTCTAGGGTAACCTCACTTGCTACCTTTGGAAAAAGAATGGTCATATCCCTCGAACGTAGGGATACCCTTAGCAAAGACCCTCGGTTAAAGTCACCATAAAAATCATAGTCCTTCAATGTCCCTCGAGTTGCCTACGAGAAATGATCTTGTCCCTCGATGTTGCCTATGAATATATGATGACAGTCCCTTTGAACTGCTAAGGTATCCCTATATGTTGCCTTCTATGACCATAACAATGACCCGCGCCTGTCCCTCACACATCCAACGATAGGGCTGCCTACTCACTAATAGTAGGATATCAAAGGGTAGGAGGAAAAGAACATCCTTTTTCTAGTAGGTTGACAGTTCTTAAGTACTTTCTCAAACATGAATCTTTTTTACACTTACACACTTTTAAAAACTACTTTCAAAATGCTTTATCACACTCTTGAGGACTAATACAAGAGTTATCATAAAGCAAAAAAAAATTTTCAAAACACACAAACACAAACAGTTTTCAAAATGAGCAAGTACCTAAGAGCTCGTGGAAAGCCACAGATGGAAAGGATGCTAATACCTTCCCTTTCCATAATCTACCCCCTTACTCAGAAAACTCTCAAAAGGTCTTTTCTGTTCTTTTCACCCTTTCCTTTGTTGGATAAAAGAAAAGTCGGTGGCGACTCTTGCTTACCGCAATATTTGCGAATACAAATGAAAAATCAGTATAACAGTCAGTTCACCCTCCGTATCACAGAACTGGAGACTCTGCTGGGGAAAATTATAAAGTGGGGTTTACCTTATGGTCTAGATCATTTTGCTTCTTTGTCTGTTTGTTTGCTTTAATTTTAAGGGTATTGTTTGGGTTACTATATATCCTACACCCGGATCTGGGAAAACCCGTTAGATAAGTAGCAATAGATCTTGGAAACTATGGAGGGTATAATGACACGGTTGAAGCGATGGCTACATTGATGCGACACTTTGGTTGGTACCGGTAGCCCATGAGTTAATCAAGGAGAATACGGGGCCGCTGCATGGTGTCATGAAGCGTCAACTGATCTTAGAACCTTTAATTGAACAACTTGGCCATTAGGAAGTAGTGAGATGGTCGTCTTTGGTGTATTCCCAAAGTCGGAAGATACTCGATGCTACACTCATTGAGATTTGACTCCCAAGTTTTGTTTGGTTATAAGTCAGTTGTCTATCAAACGAAACTTGTGGGAAAGATCAGTGATATTGAGATCCCTTAGAACCCGGTTACTATTTCTAGGACAGGTTGAACCAACTAAACTTCAAGAGGGTACTTACCTGAAAACCATGCAAGCCTAAACCTAAGGCTGCTTGTGTGACTTGTTTTCTTTTAACTTGAACTACTTGTAGGGTTTTATTTCATTATCTAACAACTTGATTTCCCTGCAGGGTTTGTTTGCAGTCATTATCCAGTAACCTGGACTTCTAAGACTCACTCATCTTCATCACCTTACACTTTTGCTTGACGCATATCATACACATCATAACATCATACCATAGCATTTCCGTAACAATTTCAAGGATCTCAAGGGTATGTGATGCAGGTTAGGCGTCTAGCAAGGCGCAAGGGGATTTATTTTCCTCTAGCCAATTCCGTCAAAGGACCAAGACAAGACAACTTGAGTCAGAGGCTATAACCAACTTGACATGGTGAGCTTGATTCTTGTAGAAGGACCTTCGGCGATACGAAAGTTCTTCATTTAAAGCTGCAGTCAACTCCTAACATTTTCTTGTGTTTACCCCGCGAGATTCATGAAAATATTTACACATCATGCATGTCATTACATAACAGGTCTTTCAGTACAGGTCTCTCATATTCTCGTTGTTTATTTCAGCAAAAGAAATGGCTCTCTAATAAACAATAAGAGATCTCCAAACTCAAGAGGCTCAGTTCATGAAAATGTTCTTCAACCTATCCAAGGGGCAGGAAGAATTGAGAACACTCCTCAACGGGAAATTGACCAAGAAACATCCTGACAACAATAAGGATGATCGGTTGGAACAACTACAAGCTGAGATGGAATAAATGAGAATCCAGATGATGGGGAAGATGGCTCTTATCAATGGCCTAGCCCGGGGACAAGAAGAGCTGAGAGCCATTATCAACAAACTTCATCAAGACGGATGCAACCGTATGAAGCAAACAGTCGAGGTTGGGGACCAAGTCATTGATCAACCTCAGGGAAGACAAGAGGTCGGTTTGGTGAAGAGTGGACCTTTCCAAATTGCTACTACATCACGGGTCCAACAATAACCTCGCCAAAAATAACGGGTTAATTAGAGTAAGTCGGATACACCCAAGAGGAAGTTGACCAAAATCAACATGGCATTGTCTCAAGCTTTACAACACATGTTGAGGATGAATTTGGTCACGTTGATAGGGCCTCATCCGAATCCCAAGACTTCTTCCCCTAACTTAAATCTTGATGCAAGGTGCGCATATCACTCCAACAGTCTGGGGCATGATACTGACGATTGTTGGATGTTGAAATATAAAATTCAAAACTTGATTGATGAAGGAGTGCTGGATTTTACACAAGACGGACAGGATTAGTTCTTATACCATCCCTCCAAAGCATGCCATATGAAGTGACAAGATCAGGCAAAAAAGCTTTTGTTCATTAGAATTTCAATTTGTAATTTTCTTTTGATTGTTCGAACATTTATTCATGTCAAACTTTGTCACTTTATCAATGCATTGCATATGTATGTTTTGAATCAATTCATTTGTATTCACTATATTTAAACTGCTTTCCTTTTTGTGATATTCGACTCTTGTTTAAAAGTTGTAAGCCTTTAGAGGGAGGATGACGAAAATGATACCACAATCTCTACAGTATGCTTTTAAACAGACCCCGCTGACGATGTACAGACGTTATTTCAAATCCTAAACAGTGGAGTTATAAGGAAGATAATCCCTAGTCAACCCCTTTGAGCTAAAGAAGGAGGAGTTTTTCTTTTCACACAAATTAAAACCCTTAATCATAACCTGGGGCAGGGTAGTTTTCTCAGTTAATTCATAGGTGCATTTAGTCGCAAGTTCATCCTTCATACACGACAGATATTGTAGAAGAGGCCTTCCAAAAGATGGTGATGGTTCCGCATAATCGTCAAGACAGACAATCATTATCTCTCAAAACAAAAGCTCGTCAGGTCAAAACCTATGAAGGAGACTTAAGAAAAACTGGGGCATCCCGCTGACTGTAATCACAAAAGAAACAGTTCATGCAAAAGTAACAAAAAAAAGAGGTTACTATAAATCCTCGACAAAAAGAATATTACAAAAATGACTGCCTCTTCAAAATAAACTTTAAGTATCCTAACCATCACTAGAACATCAAGGACAAGATGCCATACTCAATTGGGATCTGAACATGCAATTAACTGAGCATATGACTGAAGAACATCACGAAGAACGGGTGGGTACAAATAAATTTTGAGCCTTTATCCTTTGTTTCTTAAACCTTGAACCAGGCCATGATATAACCCTTAAAAGTCGTAGCTGAAGCATGGGTTAGTTCGAAAGCATACTGTTACAAAAGGTATCTTGACTCCTGTAGGACTTGCTATAAATCCTGAGTTGATATCACCTTCTTGCAAAATTTGTTTTAATGAAAAAATGAATTTTCAAAAACTTCAAGACAAGCATAAACTTTGCATTATTTGAATATCGTTATTTTCATATAGTTATCTGTTCGACAAACAGAGAAATTCACATGATGAATATCTAGTGAATAAAAACTTTCTCAATAAAAAGGTTCACCTCAAGTGAAAAAACACTTCCAACCAAGGGACACTCCATGATTATTGTCCATCATCTGGGGTAGTCGAGTCAAGATTCAAGGAATCTCTCAAAAATGCCAAATAGCCAGGGGCAGATCTCCATTTGAATCACTTGGGGCATTATACATGAATTCCAGCAACGAATCACGTACAATCAAGTGAAATCAATGTTCCTCAGTGGATTTCTTCTCAAAAGCAATTGAACAGGAATTCCAAACGGAAACATTCTAAATAAACCAAGTCCTCTTATAGAAAAAGTTCAGGTACGATCCAGGGGCGGATGTTATCCTGGTACTTATTCCAGATTTCTCTTCTAGAAACAGTTCAGGTACGATCCAGAGACGGATGTTATCCTGATACTTATTCAGATTCTTTTCAAGTACAATTTAAATACGATCCAGAGACGGATGTCATTATGACACTCATTCAACACATGTTTCAAGTACAGTTCAGATACGATCCAGAGACGGATGTCATTCTGACACTCATTCAACACATGTTTCAAGTACAGTTCATATACGATCCAGAGACGGATGTCATTCTAACACTCATTCAACACATGTTTCAAGTACAATTCAGATACGATCCAGAGACAGATCTCATTCTGACACTCCTTCAACACATGTTTCAAGTACAATTCAGATACGATCCAGAGACGGATGTCATTCTGACACTCATTCAACACATGTTTCAAGTACAGTTCAGATATGATCCAGAGACGGATGTCATTCTGACACTCATTTAACACATGTTTCAAGTACAGTTTAGATACGATCCAGAGACGGGTGTCACTCTGACACTCATTCAATACATGTTCAAGTATAATCATGACATAGATCCATCCACAAAATCTCTGCAGGTACAGGAGAAGAAACATCTTGACGCGAAGTCACCATTATATACGACCCCGTGACGTCTAAGTTCCCCGCAGAGTAGAAACAACCGAAGTTTTGATCTTTTCTTCCCTAAACAGGAGTTACTTCCTTCAGCAAGTTCCTCCAGTCAAGAGTTGAAATATGTCTTCCCCAGCTGAGTTTTATAATTTCAAACATTTTATAAAACCTCCTCCCGAGTAGAGTTTATTTCTCAAACTACGGAAGATCATTCCCCAACAAAGTTTATTTCTCCATATCGGCAAAATCTTCTAACAAAGCATCCTTCCTCCATAGAGTTATTCTCAAGCAGAGGAAATCCCTGGCAAATCTTCCATTCGTCATCCTCAGCGGAAATGAAAGTATTATTTCCCAATACTATCCAGCAGCAGTCCGGGATTTACTTTCCCAGACTAAGAAATATTGCAATAGTATCCCATGTTCATACATCATGGAATGCACATACACATCGCATATAGCATAATCTCATTTATTTTGAGAACATCGTCACAATGCATTTCATACATCATGACATTGCATACGACTAACTTTTTACCTTTTTCAGGGAAAGATCTAATCAGCAAACATCGTTGACTACTT
The DNA here is from genome assembly GCA_948472305.1 of Vicia faba. NCBI lineage: Eukaryota > Viridiplantae > Streptophyta > Magnoliopsida > Fabales > Fabaceae > Vicia > Vicia faba. The sequence continues at coordinate 1,184,348,742 of OX451737.1, forward strand.
ATGTGACCTGGTAGTCTTCTCAAAAGTTGCGTCTAACAAAGGACTATTTCAGCATTTTCCTAAAAAAAACATTCTCAAAAGACATTCTCTGGTTCAGTCAGATCGCCACTAAGATCTCCCTAATTCTTATCCCAGTTGAAGATTGACCCAAGACTTTTGTCTGGTTTAGTTAAATCGACCCTAAGATTCTTCTGATTTCCGTTCCAGTCAAAGTTAATTAAAGACCTTCTCTGGTTTAGTCAGATTGCCAATAAGATCTCCCTGATTCTTATTCCAATTGAAGATTGACCCAAGACTTTTGTCTGGTTTAGTTGAATCGATCCTAAGATTCTTCTGATTTCCGTTCAAGCCAAAGTTAATTAAAGACCTTCTCTGGTTCAGTCAGATCGCCACTAAGATCCCCTTGATTCTTATCCCAGTTAAAGATTGACCCAAGACTTTTGTCTGGTTCAGTTGAATCGACCCTAAGATTCTTATGATTTCCGTTCCAGTTAAAGTTAATTAAAGACCTTCCATGGTTCAGTCAGATCGCCACCAAGATCTCTTTGATTCCTATTCCAATTGAAGATATTCTAAGACTTTTCTCTGGTTTAGTTGAATCGATCCTAAGATTCTTCTGATTTCTATTCCAGTTAAAGAAACTACAAATCCTGGAGCACGACCAGATAACAGTTTAATCTCATTCCCCCAGTAAGTCACTGGGAATACGACCGAATGGCAGTCAGCTTTATTATCCTCAGCAAGTCACTGTGAATCTTGGATCCTCACCAGATAGTAGTTCACTTTTGTCTCTTCAATCAAGAGATGACTCCCCATTAGAGTAATGGACAACCGAGGCTCCTAAACTCTATTTCCCAAACAGAGACCAACATTCCTCAGCGGAGTCCTCCTCAACGACAAGCATAGGAATTCCCACAAAGGAATATCTCATGAAATAAATATTTTTCCGGATGGCGTCTTCAAACCCATCTCCAATAACTCTCCGTCGTATTCTCTGGATGGCATCTTTCAGCCTATCTCCGACAACTCTCAGTCATCTTCTCCAAATGGCATCTATAAGCCCATTCCTGACATCATCAACCAACAGTGTTACTTCATGTGAGTGCAAATTTCTGGGCACTCTAGTGTTCAATCATCTTCCACCTTCAGATCACGAAAGGCAGACAAGCCAATCTAAATCTTCACGTTTAAGAAGATTGAACAGGGGCAGCTGTTGTACCCCAAAATTTACCCTCTTTATTTCGACCTTTTTGGCTTACATTTCATTATTACATACATGCATATCATTGGTTTTATGGTTATGGAATCAAGGTATATTTATCAAGCTTCTTCAGGTTACAAGTGATGTTTATTTCGATAATGGATGTTCTCAGAGTATTTTCCGTGTTGAAGATCGGTTCGCTATTTCGCAACGATTCGGGGTTCAAAGTTTCACAAGTCTAACCCGGTGCATCATTATCAGGTGTTCTTTGGCCAAGATATCCCTGATAACATATTCTCAAATTCAGGTTTGGCTCGAGAGCCAATTCTTTAAAGAAGGTCTCTGAATGTGCGATTTTTCTCAAAGAAATGTGGTGAAAAAGTGTGCTGAAAATGCAGTTTTTACACACTAAAAAATTCATAACTTAAATATCGTGGCTCGTTTTGAACCCATTCCGGTGGCCAAAATTCCGTCTTGATGTTATCTACGTTTTTATCTCTCACGGCTGGAAGCCAATTTTGATCAGAAGGTCTTCAAAAATGCGGATTTATCAAGTATTTTTGTACAGAAAATTGGTGACATAAATTTATTTGTGTCATGTTCAAAAAATCATAACTTGGGCGATTTTCATCGTGTTGAGCTGGTTCGGGCGCCAAAATTTCACAAATTGAGTTGGCTACATTGTCACAGGAGGTATTAAGTTTGAACAGTATCCAAAAGGCCTTATATTTTTGCCTAGAGTGCGTGTGACACGCCGAAAATCCTGAATACTGAATATTATTTCATTTGGGTCGAAACTTCAAAAATTCATAACTCGGTTAATTTTTATAAGTTCGGGTCCATCTTTTTACATAAGGTCAATGACTTATATATCTACAACTTTACTTCCAAAGTCGAGACCGGGTTCTGCTCCGATCAATACCAGTTTTTTATTTGAAGAATGTGTCAGAGTTGACACTGGAGCCCAAAATAAGTTTGTCTGAGGCAAAACTTTAAAAATTCATAACTAATTCATCGTTTATCTGATTAAGCCCATTTTTAGACAGGAGTTTGTCATCATTGTCGGATACATTTTGTTTTCACATTTCAACTTCAAACATTTCACTTAAGTCCCTGCGATTTAGCCTGAAACGAATAAAAATCTGCATTATTGCTTGTGGTTGTTGGAGGCTCAATTGCACATTCAAAGCTCATATCCTTGCTCTAATTTCTATTATATAATCTCATTCTTTTCACACAGGCAACGGAAAAAAAACCTTTACTACAACCCTGTCAAAATATCAAATTCTTTCAAGAACCCTAAAAATCTTGAAATCCTTGTTACAAACCCTCATCTCACTACAAACAAACCATCCTTGTTACAAACCCCCATCTCACTACTTCTCGAGTAAGAGTAAGGTTGGTTTGATATCCATGATCAAAAGGGTGTAGAAGCATTCATACATGTCATATCAATTTTAACATTACAAAATTTCATATATTTGCTTTCTTTGTATTTCATGATATAGTAATTTATTTAATGTGTTTATGAGATTCAACGCTGCAGATTTAGACATGGTCCCATGCAGAGTTATTACAAAACACTGAGGCCGGATCATAACAGCAACCAATGCATGGTAAGGCTGACATCTCGGGGAGGTTAAGGGCGTGAGTTCAACACCCACCCCTATTGGTTTTGGTTTTCTTCCTTTCTATTTATCCTTTTACCTATTTTCATTCTTTCTGTTTAAAACATTTTTCATAAAACCTAACATTTTTCACAAACCTTTGATTTTTCATAATAAACTCAAATAATTAATTTTATGTTTTTTAATTTAATTTTAGGTTTTAAATTAATTTTTGGTTCAACATTCACCCCTGATATTTGCATTATTTATATTTTCTAACCCTATTTTCCATTGATGTTTCTTCCTCTATCTATTTTTTGGCAAACTTAATACTTTTTTGTTAATCATTAAACATAAACTTTTTTTTAAAACCATTTTTTTATTAATTAAAATTAATTAGGTTTTAGGTTTTTTTAATTAACCTTTTTTTTAAAATTAACCTTATTTTATCATCAAATTAATTAGGTTTTAGGTTTTTAATTAACTATTTTTTTTCAAAATTAACCTTTATTATTATTAAAATTAATTAGGCTTTAGATTTTTTAATTAACCTTTTTTTTCTTCAAAATTAACCTTTATTTTATTAATTAAAATTAATTAGGTTTTAGGTATTTTAATTAACTTTTTAAAAAAATTAACATTTTTTATTAATTAAAATTAATTAGGTTTTTTAAGTTTATTAATTATCATAAATCATTTTTTTTCATAAAAAAATCACCAAAACATTTTTCTTTTCTATTGTCATCTTATTTCTATTTTCCTAGATAAAATGTATAGTGCGCGTCCAACTGTAATAGTGTAGCTTTATTTTTCCCGCCTTTTTTCATTATTATCATGTAATTGCTTCCGGGATGTAATTGTTTTAGGATTTTTTTTCCGCACTCTTCACTATTATGTAACTGCCCCAAAGCTCTGTAATAGCTTAGGTTTACATTTCCTCCTTTACCTTCTGCTACTATATTTTATGCAATGCTTAGATTAACAGGATTGTATGGAAAGATAAAAATGAACGATAGAAAATCCTAATTGCAAGATAAATAACCGAACTGAATCATTTGCACACTCGCACCTCTAGGGTAAACTCACTTGTTGTCTTTGAAAAAACAATGGTCATGTCCCTCAAATGTAGGGATACCCTTAGCAAAGATCTTCGGTTAAAGTCATCATGAAGATCATAGTCCCTCAATGTCCCTCGAGTTACCTACGAGAAATCATCTTGTCCCTTGATGTTGCCTACGAATATATGATGACAGTCCCTTCGAACTGCTAAGGTATCCCTATATGTTGCATTATATGACCATAACGATAATCCGCGCCTGTCCCTCACACATCCAACGATAGGGATACCTACTCACTAATAGTAGGATAGCACTGTCTAAAGGATATGAAAAAAAGAACATTCTTTTTCGAGTAGGTAGACAGTTCTTAAGTACTTGCTCAAACCTGAATCTTTTTTACACCTACACACTTTCAAAAACTACTTTCAAAACGCTTTATCACACTCTTGAGGACTGATACAAGAGTTATCATAAAGCAAACAAAATCTTTCAAAACACACAAACACAAACAATTTTCAAAATGAGCAAGTACTTAAGAGCCCGTGGAAAACCACAGATGGAAATGGTTCTAATACCTTCCCTTTCCATAATCTACCCCCCCTTTTACTCAGAAAACTCTGGAAACGTCTTTTTCTGTTCTTTTCACCCTTTCCTTTGTTGGATAAAAGAAAAGTCGGTGGCGACTCTTGCTTACCGCAATATTTGCGAATACAAATGCAAAACCAGTATAACAGTCAATTCTCCCACTGTATCACAGTGGGAATTTCAAATTTTAACCAAGTCCAACACTTACCTAATTTCCATACCACAAATTCATTACTCGTGAAGTTCAAAGAAAAAATTCAAGTTTTGTATTCATTACATTTGTGGGCAATTTACAAAGCAGGTTATAAATGTGAAAGACAAGCTACAATTTTTTTTTGTTTACAAAGAAAATGTTTGTTCTTCAAGTTTCCCTTACTTCATCTTCCGGCAACTTGTCCACACTCCTTTCTAGCCATGGCCTTTTCATCTTTCAACCTCGCTTTGGCCGTCCAATCCTCATTGATCATGAAACAAGAAAGAGAAAAGAGTTATCGAACGTCAATAAGTTTAAATGAAATTCCAAACAAGAACTAAGGGTTAAAAAAGGATTTTTATTTCATCATTAGGGTTTGTATTCGGAATCAGAAATTAAAAGGGGTTTTTAATCATAGACTATCTTCTCCTATTTTACAAATCACAAAAATTTTGGGTTTTTGGTTCACAAAAGGAAAAGAAGTTTGCAAACATTTTCTTACTACAAAAGCAAGGTCAAAACTGCCAACTATACAAACCACAACATTAAAAATAGTCACAACAGCACAAAGCTGCCAAAACAGCAAAGCAAAGTTGCAATAAAACAGTAGCCCAAAGCCATAAATAGCTAGACAAGCAGGCCAGCAGGCAGCAGCAAAACAAGCAGCAGAACTGCTAAACATGCAGCAAATACAAACAACAAACAAAGCTGCCAAACAAGGCAGCATATGTAAAAGAGCAGCAACCCAACGCAGGAAATATAACAATGCAAACAATAGCAGCAAAATGCTAAACAGCAGCTGCAATCAAGAGCAGCAACATTGCTAAATTACAACAGGCCATAACCAAACAAAACAACCCAAACAGCAGTAAACTGCTAAATGGCCAAAACAACTCAAAACAACAACACATATAATATAGCAGCAATTCACAAAACAATGTAAGCTATCAAGTAGCTCACAAAACCCTATTGTATCATCATGTTCCTAAAAAGTACAAACCCTTCAGAAATTTTAGAAAAAAAGCATAATGACTTTACATCATAGAGAGACAAAGAGGAAAAGAATAGGGTTTAGAAAGATGTCACCTAACCATAACCAGCAAAAAAAATTGCACCTCAACTGTCAAAAACTGTCCAACAGAACAAGCCAAACACAACATGCCAAACTGTATAAAACTGTCCAACAGAACAAGCCAAACACAACATGCCAAACTGTATAAAATTGTCCAACAAAACAAGCCAAACTTGCTTCCCATAAATCTGCCCACAGTCTGCTATAAAACAGTCAAAACACCTGTTATGCTGCTATGCTATCCATACACCAAAATGACAAAAAAATAAAACCTGCATCCTAAAGCACAAAGTCAGCATACCCCTATTGTTTAAATTTCTCCAATTTCCACCCTGATTTGACTATAAGAAAACCATTGTTTCATTGATCAAGGGGGGCTAAAAAAGAGAAAAAAACACATTGCAAAAATGTACAACATCAAAAAATCGAACACCTCTAATAACCCTCAAACACAACCTTCATACAGGACTGATCCCTCAAAACCTCTACACAATCAATACACCAAAATCATTGCTCAAAAACATCATCAAAAAACCTTAACCGTTCTTCAACTCTTAGAGAATCACCTACAAATTCATTCCAACAACCTTCATACCGCTTAAATACTCACTCTCCCTTCCATAATTGAAACCATAACAACCTTCTCCATAGAACCCTTCAACAAGCTTCTGTCCTATTCTAACCTTCAAAACTCACCCTTTAAACAACCTTCAACCATTCCTCAAACCTACTGCAATCTTCATCATCATCAACTTTAATACCCTGCAAAATCGCCAAAAAACGCATCACTGAACTTTACTTTCACCACTCCCCCCTTCATCCTCCAACATCACTCAACCAAACAGACCTCGCATCAGCAACACTACTCATCACCATCATCTCAGAATTCTAACTAACCAACTCTCAACAACCATACCACTCGAAAATCACAGAGTTCACCGCTAGACACCATCCACATCGTATTTTCCCTGTCTCGACATCATCAGCACAAATATAAAAACAACAAAAAAAAGCATCAGAATACTGCAATATACAACAAAGGAAATTACCAAAAGAAAAAGAGGTGATAGAAGGAAGCAGAAATAGTTGGTCTTTGGGATCGATCTCCACCGAAATTCACTGTCACCTTCACCGCCGAGTTAGGTTGTGTGTTGCCTTTAATTCATTTTCTCGATACCATAATAAAAGTCCCAGTTTGCAAAGTCGTTTTCCCATACTGATATCTTGAGTTTATTCACCGTTAGCGTCTAATTTCATATTTAGGATTTAGTTTCTTTTACTATGAGAGATAGATTTAGAGAAGTTTTGTAGAATAAGAAGAAGCTAGAACCTGTTGGAGAGAATATAGAATGCGAGAGACATCAAAAATGGAAGGACAGAGAAGTCGAGAGATTAAAGAGAACAAGGATTTGTTGTTGTATTTTCAACAAGAATAAGAATAAAGTAAGGACATTGATTGAGAGAGAGAGAGAGACCAAGTTTGACTCGGTTCCTGGATCGCAGGAGAGTGAGAGGAGATTTTGAGATGAGATGAGAGAAGAACAGAGTTGAGATTGAGGGAGAGAGGGTGAAGGCTGTGAGAAAGATGAGGGAAAAATTTTGTTTTATCCTTTTAGGGTTTCCCTACCTCTTAAAGCCATCAGTGATTTTCTTTTTATTTTGTTTATTTACAAATAGTAATTATGTTCAAATGCATATGTTCAACAACGAGTCATTGGACGTTTTTGTAGACAAAACACAAGCGTAAAGAAAAACAGATAGTTTTTGCACTTTCAAAGGGATATCTTTGTATTGACTTTGAGTAAGTATTTTTGTACAATGGGACAAACATTCTAGTAAGAGAATCACGTCGTAAAAAATGAAAATTTTAATACAAAGAAAAGATAGCTACGTGCAATAATCCTATGGGGTTCCCATTCTGCTATAGCCTTTGTATCTCCGAGCGTCTTGTCTATTTGTTGCCTTGTCTGAAGTTGATTGAATTGATCAGAACCTCTGAGTTTGCCAGTGGAAGCCAAGGGTTGTCCATACGGTGATCCAACGGGACATAGTCATATGCTTTAATTCCCTAACTTTTGCCTGGACCACCCTTTCGGGTTTTCAGTCCACCGGGATACCCTTTTTTGCCCAAGCTGCCCTTTCGGGTGTACAAATTTTTTTTGTTTTATCCCTAATTTTTGCCCGAACCTTTTTGGTTCGTCGAGATGCCCTTGTTTTTCCTAGGTGTGTCAACCTAGCGGGTCACTTATGTGTAGTATCTTTTGACCATGTCTGCGTTCGCAGGGTGAGGTAGGTCGTCACCATCCATGGTGGTCAAGATCATTGCGCCACCATAGAATATGTTTTTGATTACAAATGGACCTTCGTATGTAGGAGTTCATTTTCCCTTGGGGTCACCTTGCGGCAGTATGATGCGTTTGATCACCAGGTCTCCAACTTGATACACTTGTCGTCTGACCTTTTTGTTGAAAGCCTTGACCATCCGTTTTTGATACATTTGACCATGACAGAAAACAATAAGCCTTTTCTCATCAATCAAGTTTAGTTGATCAAGTCTAGTCTGGATCCAATCTTCTTCATTCAACCCTGCATCCTTCATAATTCTCAGAGATGGGATTTAAACCTCAATAGGTAAGAAAACCTCCATGTCGTATACCAGAGAGTAGGGTGTTTCCCTGGTTGATGTGCGAGCTGTTGTACGATATCCGTGGAGAGCGAATGGTAGCATCTCATGCCAGTCTTTGTACGTGACTGTCATTTTCCGTATGATCTTTTTAATGTTTTTATTCGTGGCTTCGACAACACCATTCATCTTTGGCCGGTAAGGGGAAGAATTGTGATGCTGGATCTTGAATTGTTTGCACAAGGCGGTGATCATAGTATTGTTCAAGTTCGTATCATTGTCTGTAATGATCCTCTCCGGGATACCGTAATGACAGATGAGATTTTGCTTGATGAACCGGGCGACAACATTCTTGGTAACAGAAGCGAAGGAAGCTGATGTGCAATCAACCTAATGTGTTTAACGGTATCTTAATTGCAAGTGCACAGCCTATCGTGGTAGTAATAAAAAGATGTCGAACCCACAGGGACTTTGTAATTACTCTAGTGCTTTAAAAGTTTGCTAGTTTAGCTAAGGCGGATGTTGTCACGTTTGGTTTTTAGAAGTTAAAGTAGAGGAAAACTAAATCGAACTAAGGAAATAATAATAATAAAGCGGTCGGTATGTAATATAGTGAACTTAAGCGGATTTAATCGAACCTAAGCATCTAAAGATGTTTAACTTAAATGGTTCTTTAGAAATTATCAGTTTAAAAACCCTCAACTCACACTCTCGTGGTCTTATCTCGGATTATACCCCTAAAGCCCTATGCCTGCTCTCGCTAGCCCATAAGTGTTTAGAAAATACTCTTTGAAAACTTAATAAAGTCTAATTTGTTTTAAAGCGCTCTCGCTGTATTTAAATCAAATGCCTAACTTTAGCTATCCGGTTAAAACCTCACACTCTCGTGGTCTTGATCCTAACCTATTCTACTTTTCTTACTCTCGTAACAAAAAGATTGATTTTAATTATAAAAAGTCACAGCCATAAATTAAGTTAATTTGGATTTTAGCTTAGGAACAATTTAATCCATTCAGTTACTATTATCACATCTCGACTTTAGAAATTTAGCTAGCCATGGTACTTGAAATAGACAGACAGGAAATATAATTGGAAATCAGTGAAACATTCATGATAAATAAATAACAGTAATTGAACATAAACAAATTGTACTTAAAATTAAATTAAATGCGATTAAAACCTGAATAATAATACTACTCCTCAAGCTCCCTCTTCCACAAGTTGGCAAGATTGGAACCTTCGGAATCGAAACTCGAAACGAAGTCTGAGGCTAAAAATAAATTCTAACTAATATAGAAATTTCCTAATGTTGGAAATGGCTATTAAATGGTAAAAGGGAAATAAAAAACAAGAACAACAGGAAAAATGCAAACTGGGAAATGGTTCGTAAATTCGGCAGAGCTTCCGCAAGAAATTTGTGAAAATAAAACTCTGTCCATTCTTCATCGAAATCTCTCCTATTTATAGAGGAGAAATTGATAGTTAAAAAAAACAAGAAGGTGGGCTTTGCACTTCTGTTGTGGAGAAAAACCAGGAAGACTGGGTGTTGGTGAGGTTGAGAGATTGTAGGAGTATCTGAAGACTCCTTTCTTTTTGTTGCCCATGTCTCCACGTCTTCACCTCACGTTCTTCATAAAGTTGGATTAAACGTGTAACAGTCTCCACAAGTGTGTTACGGGCATTCTTCATGTAATAAGCGTGTTATGGTCGTAACACCAAGGTGACAGGCGTAAGACGCTTAGCAGCGCGTTACGTTCGTAAGTGATGTGTGATGACCGTCACAGCATCAAAAACTTTAGAACTTTGCAGAATTGTTCCTTTTCTTCTGGTTTTCATGTTAACTTTCTTCATATGATCTTTTTCCACTAAATTGACTTGAGACATGTTGTACCTGTGAAAAGACATAAAAACTCGGAACAATCCGGAGTTAAATGGATTAATGAAGTATGAAAACGGACTAAAAACATAGCAATTATACAATACGATTTCTCGTTATCAAATTCCCCCATACTTAAACCTTTGATTGTCCTCAAGCAAATAATCATTTAGAAAGATCAGACAAGTTTTATCAGACGCACATGCATAACATACCTTTGGTTTTCAAAACAATTACGGGAAATCAATCGTTAGTTTGACCGATACTTAAGTAAAACATTAACGATACACTAATGACACAAGCAACAAGTTAAGTCGTGGACTTCCATTTTAAACAAAATGTCCAATAATTCTGTTATAATTCTACCCAGAGTCTCTTGTACCTATTTCACCCGGTTTATTCTAGCGCAATCACATTAAGCCCTTTGTCTTAGCACACACGTAGTGGAGTAACCGGTTAGTGACTTTGATCCTTTTTAGCACGGGGTCTGGTACACGAATGTGGCAACCCTACACATATTATCCAAATTGGAGGTTGTGGGGGATCGATCCGTAGCACGCCCTACCAAGTTCAGAACCAGATACCTCTGAACCAACCAACAATGGACTCCTTCATTATTTGCTCATCTCTTATATGCGACCTTGTACTTTGGTGCAAATTTTCCTTTTTAGCAGCGAGATAAGAAGGAAATTTCATTGATTAGGAATCAAAAACTTGTATTTATCGGCTCCCCACGTGGTTTGTGTCTAGACGGTGCTGACTGCTAGTATAAACTACTAGGGGTTACTTTAGAACTAAAACTCAAGATATAGGTATAACGGTTATTGAAACGGATCGTGTAAGTAGGAAGTCTAAGGTGTCATAACCGTATCGATCTTGTTGAATCGTTCTCGGCTTCCTAACTAGGATTTCATTAAGGTAGGTATGTCGGGCTATGCGAAGATAAAGCAAAAAATTTTGGTATGGCTAAATAAAACGGGGAAGAATTGAAACTGAGAAATATCGTAAAAATTACTTGTTTAATGGAAAATGCGGAAAGGGAAAGTTACCTTGGAATTTGTTTTTGGAGGAAGGAATCAAATGAGGAGATTTGAGGAATTGTCACAAAGGAACATCGGTATGACTCTGTATTATGATGAACCAACCATGGACACCTTAGATATTAAGGATAGTGTCCTTTATCTGTTTAACCAACTGGGATGGGAAAAAACCCACATTAAGTCTAAGTTTGTCACATACCGCGAGCTTACCTTTGAATTTTTGAGCTCCCTAGTTCATATACCTAAGCACGGTTTCGGAGCCAGAAAAGGATTTATAGCTTTCAGACTATTCGGTATTGAATTCGTTTATAACCATAAGGAATTAGCTGACCTACTAGGATTCCCTAGCGGACCTTTTGCTTTTACTACCACCCAGGTGGAATTAATGGATTTCGAGCTAGATTACTTTTGGGGAACCTTAACCGGAAACTTCATCCGCACCACCTCCTATCACTCTTGAAGAAATTCTCCGAGCTATCCACCAGCAGAATCAAATGGGTGCAGCACTTGCAAGAAAACAACAGGAGCAATATGATAGTTTATGTGCACAGAACACTCAGATTTTGAGTGGCCAGCGGAGCATGAACGAGAAGTTAGACGAGGCCTTGTCTGAACTAAACGCTTTAAAGATGGACGTCAACACTCTTGGCTCCCATGACACTGATTCTGAAGCCACGCCTACCAGGCGATCACGCACCAGGAGCAGAGGATGTGGACATCAGTAGTCTTTATTCTTAATTAGTTTGCTTTTTCTGTTTCTTTTTGTATTTGTATTTCCCCGCTATTATACCACAACTTTGAGGACAATGTCTGATATAGTGTGGGAGAGGTACCTTTCCTTTCCGCATTTTCCATTAAACAAGTAATTTTTACGATATTTCTCAGTTTCATTTCTTCCCCATTTTATTTAGCCATACCGAAATTTTTTGCTTTATCTTCGCATAGCCCGACATACCTACCTTAACGAAATCCTAGTTAGGAAGCCGAGAAAGATTCAACAAGATCGATACGGTTATGACACCTTAGACTTCCTACTTACGCGATCCGTTTCAATAACCGTTATACCTATATCTTGAGTTTTAGTTCTAAAGTAACCCCTAGTAGTTTATACTAGCAGTCAGCACCGTCTAGACACAAACCACGTGGGGAGCCGATGAATATAAGTGTTTGATGCCTAATCAATGAAATATCCTTCTTATCTCGCTGCTAAAAAGGAAAATTTGCACCAAAGTACAAGGTCGCATATAAGAGATGAGCAAATAATGAAGGAGTCCATTGTTGGTTGGTTCAGAGGTATCTGGTTCTGAACTTGGTAGGGCGTGCTACGGCTCGATCCCCCACAACCTCCAATTTGGATAATATGTGTAGGTTTGCCACATTCGTGTACCAGACCCCGTGCTAAAAAGGATCAAAGTCACTAACCGGTTACTCCACTACGTGCGTTCTAAGACAAAGGGTTTAATGTGATTGCGCTAGAAAACACCGGGTGAAATAGGTACAAGAGACTCTGGGTAGAATTATAACAGAATTATTGGACAATTTGTTTAAAATGGAAGTCCACGACTTAGCTTGTTGCTTGTGTCATTAGTGTATCGTTAGTGTTTTACTTAAGTATCGGTCGAACTAACGATTGATTTCCTGTAATTGTTTTGAAAACCAAAGGTATGTTATGCATGTGCGTCTGATAAAACTTGTCCGATCTTTCTAAATGATTATTTGCTTGAGGACAAGCAAAGGTTTAAGTATGGGGGAATTTGATAACGAGAAATCGTATCGTATAATTGCTACATTTTTAGTCTGTTTTCATACTGCATTAATCCATTTAACTCCCGATTATTCCGAGTTTTTATGTATTTTCACAGGTACAACATGTCTCAAGTCAATTTAGTGGAAAAAGATCTTATGAAGAAAGTTAACATGAAAACCAGAAGAAAAGGAACAATTCTGCAAAGTTCTAAAGTTTTTGATGCTGTGACGGTCGTCACACATCCCTTACGAACGTAACACGCTGCTAAGCGCCTTACGCCCGTCACCTTGATGTTACGACCGTAACACGCTTATTACATGAAGAATTCCTGTAACACACTTGTGGCGTCCGTTACACGCTTAATCCAACTTTATGAAGAACGTGAGGTGAAGACGTGGAGACGTGGGCAACAAAAAGAAAGGAGTCTTCAGATACTCCTACAATCTCTCAACCTCACCAATGCCCAGTCTTCCTGGTTTTTCTCCACAACTAAAGTGCAAAGCCCACGTTCTTGTTTTTTTTAACTTTCAATTTCTCCTCTATAAATATGAGAAATTTCGATGAAGAACGGACAAAGTTTTATTTTCACAAATTTCTTGCGAAAGCTCTGCCGAATTTACGAACCATTTCCCAGTTTGCATTTTTCCTGTTGTTCTTGTTTTTTATTTTCCTTTTACCACTTAATACCCATTTCCAACATTAGGAAATTGCTATCTTAGTTAGAATTTGTTTTTAGCCTCAGACTTCGTTTCGAGTTTCGATTCTGAATGTTCAAATCTTGCTGACTTGTGGAAGGGGGAGCTTGAGGAATAGTATTATTATTTAGGTTTTAATCGCATATAATTTAATTTTAAGTACAATTTGTTTATGTTCAATTACTGTTATTTATTTATCATGAATGTCTCACTGCTTTCCAATTATATTTCTTGTCTGTCTGTTTCAAGTACCATGGCTAGCTAAATTTCTAGAGTCGGGATGTGATAATAGTAACTGAATGGATTAAATTGTTCCTAAGCTAAAATCCAAATTAACTTAATTTCTGGCTGTGACTTTTTATAATTAAAATCAATCTTTTTGTTACGAGAGTAAGAAAAATAGAATAGGTTAGGATCAAGGCCACGAGAGTGTGAGGTTTTAACCGGATAGCTAAAGTTAGGCATTTGATTTAAATACAGCGAGAGCGCTTTAAAACGAATTAGACTTTATTAAGTTTTCAAAGAGTATTTTCTAAACACTTATGGGCTAGCGAGACCAGGCATAGGGCTTTAGGGGTATAATCCGAGATAAGACCACGAGAGTGTGAGTTGAGGGTTTTTAAACTGATAATCTCTAAAGAACCATTTAAGTTAAACATCTTTATATGCTTAGGTTCGATTAAATCCGCTTAGGTTCACTATATTACATACCGACCGCTTTATTATTATTATTTCCTTAGTTCGATTTAGTTTTCCTCTACTTTAACTTCTAAAAACCAAACGTGACAACATCCGCCTTAGCTAAACTAGTAAACCTTTATAGAACTAGAGTGATTACAAAGTCCCTGTGGGTTCGACATCTTTTCATTACTACCGCGATAGGATGTGCACTTGCAGTTAAGATACCGTTAAACACATTAGGTCGATCTCACATCAAGTTTTTGGCGCCGTTTCCAGGGAATGAACCCGAGTCACCCGTGTGACAGGCGGGAATACTTACCATTATACTACAAGTTTTGTGCTTGTGGTTCCATAGTAAATGTTAAATGGGGAAACAAATCAGGGGAGAAGGTAAGATAGAAAAAAAACTTTTCAGAAATCCTGTAGCAAGTAAAGTTGTTTTAAAATCAACAACAGTTTTATAAAGATTTTTAGAAAAATGGAAAAGAAAATAATGAAAATAAGGCTTTAAAAGAAATAAATGCAGAAACAGAAAAGAAAATCAAAAGTAATAAATGGAAACAAACGGAAACAATAACAAAAACAAATAGGTGGGTTGCCTCCCACTAAGCGCTGTTTTTAACGTCATAAGCCTGACATGGTGCTTAGCAGTAGATCATTCAGGGGAAATAGTGGATAATTCTAAAAGTTTTAGACTATTCACATAGTCTCTATTCTCAATGTGATGATATTGTTTTAATCGATGTCCGTTCACTGTGAACGGGTCACTATTCATATCCTTAATTTCTATTGCTCCGCTAGGGAATACTTTTGTAACTTCAAAAGGACCATACCATCTGGATTTCAGTTTTCCAGGAAAGAGCCTAAGTCTAGAGTTGAATAGTAGCACAATGTCTCCCACACTGAATTCTTTCCGGGATAAGCGCTTATCGTGCCATCTTTTGGTTCTTTCCTTGTATATCTTAGCGTTCTCATAAGCGTCTAATCTCAATTCTTCCAGTTCATTTAAGTCGAGGATTCGCTTCTCTCCAGCAGCAATGTAGTTTATATTGAGCGTTTTGATTGCCCAATATGCCTTGTGCTCTAATTCTATCGGGAGATGACAGGACTTTCCGTACACAAGCTTGAAGGGTGTAGTTCCTATAGGAGTCTTGTAGGCTGTCCTATAAGCCCATAAAGCCTCGTTGAGCTTAGATGACCAATCTTTCCTAGATATGGCGACAATTTTCTCTAGGATTTGTTTAAATTCTCTGTTCGAGACTTCGACCTGTCCACTAGTTTGTGGATGATACGGTGTTGCTACGCGGTGTTTTACTCCATACTTAGATAATAATTTGTCGAATATCTTTGAAATGAAATGAGAGCCACCGTCACTAATGACAAGTCTAGGCACACCAAATCTTGGAAATATTGTGTTTTTAAAGAGCTTAATTACTACTCGTGTGTCATTTGTAGGAGAGGCTATAGCCTCAATCCATTTTGAAACATAATCGACAGCTACGAGTATATATTTGTTTCCGAAAGAAGATGGGAAAGGTCCCATGAAATTAATTCCCCAAACACCAAAGACTTCTACTTCTATTATTCCTCTTTGAGGCATTTCATCGCGTCTTTAAATATTACCGATGCGTTGACACCGATCACAGTTTTTAACAGCGATGTGGACATCCTTCCATAGATTAGGCCAGAATAGGCCGGCTTGTAGGATCTTTGCACAGGTTTTAGAAGTGCTTGCATGTCCGCCATAGGGAGATGAATGACAGTGAGAAATAACATCTTCTATTTCTTCTTCAGGTATGCATCGGCAAAAAATTCCGTCTGGTCCTCTTTTAAATAATAAAGGTTCATCCCAATAATAATACTTGAGATCATGGAAGAATTTCTTTTTCTGTTGATAAGTTAAGTCCGGTGGGAGTGCACCTGCAGCTAAGTAGTTGACTATGCCAGCATACCATGGCAGTCCCATGGTTGTATGGATCGCTTCCACGGCTTCCTTGGCTTTTGGTTTTTTTAGATCCAGTTGAGCTAGATCGCTTCTTATTTGCGCTACCAGTTGTTCATACGGAAAATCATCGTTAATTGGTACTTGTTCGGGTTTTATACCTTCTAATCTTGACAAGTGGTCTGCTACGACGTTTTCGGTTCCTTTCTTATCCTTAATATCTATATCAAACTCTTGCAAAAGTAGGATCCATCTGAGGAGTCTTGGTTTTGCATCCTTCTTGGTTATTAGATATCTGATAGCAGCATGGTCTGTGTAAATGATTATCTTCACTCCTACTAGGTAAGAACAGAATTTGTCAAGCGCAAAGACAACTGCTAACAGCTCTTTCTCAGTTGTGGCGTAGTTCATTTGAGCTGACTCTAGCGTTCTACTGGCATAGTAGATTGCGTGAAGTTTCTTGTCCTTCCTTTGTCCAAGAACTGCGCCTACGGCGTAGTCACTCGCATCGCACATGATTTCAAAAGGTAATCTCCAATTGGGTGGTTGCATGATTAATGCAGTGATAAGGGCTGATTTTAGAGTTTCAAACGCTTTAAGACAATCTTCATCGAATATGAACTCAGCGTCTTTCATTAATAGACCGGTAAGTGGTTTAGTGATCTTCGAGAAATCTTTGATAAATCGTCGGTAGAAACCGGTGTGTCCTAAAAAACTTCGTATTTCTCGAACGGTCTTAGGTGGTTGAAGTTCTTTTATGACTTCTATCTTAGCTTTATCAACTTCAATTCCCTTATTAGATATAACATGTCCTAGTACGATTCCTTCTCTGACCATGAAATGGAATTTTTCCCAGTTAAGCACGAGGTTTACTTTCACACATCTTTCTAAAACCTTTTCTAGGTTTGATAGGCATCCTTCAAAACTTTCCCCGCACACAGAGAAGTTGTCCATGATCACTTCCATGATGTTATCGATGAAATCTGCAAAGATTGACATCATACATCGTTGAAAGGTTGTTGGGGCATTGCACAATCCGAAGGGCATTCGTCTGTAAGCGAATGTTCCATAGGGACACGTGAATGTAGTCTTCTCTTGATCATCGGGGTGAATAGGAATTTGGAAAAATCCGGAATAACCATCTAGATAGCAGAAGTAGGAATGTTTGGCTAATCGCTCCAACATTTAATCTATGAAGGGTAGAGGAAAATGGTCTTTTCGAGTAGCTTTATTTAGTTTTCTATAATAAATGCACACTCTATGCCCATTAACCACTCTTTGTGTTATCGGTTCGCCTTTTGCATTCTTCACAACAGTGATACCTCCTTTCTTCGGTACGACGTGTACTGGGCTAACCCATTTACTGTCGGAGATTGGATATATGATTCCTGCTTTCAATAGCTTCTTAATTTCATCTCTGACTACAGTGCTAAGGATTGGGTTAATCCTTCTTTGAGGTTCTCTAGAGGTTTTTCAATCTTCTTCTAGCATAATACGATGTATACAAATTGAAGGACATATTCCTTTCAAATCGGATATGTTATAACCTAATGCAGTCGGGTACTTCCTTAGGACGTCTAAAAGTTTCTTAGTTTTGAGCATTCCTAAACTGGAATTGACTATTACTGGTCGCGTATATTCAGTATCTAGGAATTCATATCTTAGGTTCCTGGGTAAGGTTTTTAATTCTAAACCCAGTTTCTTTGGACATGGAATATGATCAGGTGTAAGTGCTAGACTTTCGCTTAGACTATCATCTTGATATGGTTAACGCCAATTGTCGTCTTTGAATATCAGAGGGGTTTGGATTTTCATTATTTCAGAGTATGTGGTATGTTCTGCTTCCATCTCTCTTACGCACTCGTCTATAACGTCGATTAGATAACATGTGTCATTCATGGCTGGTGCTTATAAGAATTGAGTGAGGATGAATTCCACTTTTTCCTCTCCAACTTCGAATGTTAGTCTTCCCTTCTTTACGTCAATTATAGCTCCAACTGTGGCTAGGAAGGGTCTTCCTAATATGATAGGAGTAACTGAGTCCTCGGTAATGTCCATGATTATGAAATCGGTCGGGATATAGAATTGACCTATTCTAACTGGAACGTTTTCCAGTATACCTACAGGGTATTTAACTGATCGGTCAGCTAATTGAATGGACATTTTTGTGGGTCTAAGTTCTCCCATCTCCAGCTTTTTGCAAATAGATAGGGGCATGACACTGATACTTTCTCCCAAGTCGCATAGAGCTTTGTATATGACAAACTTTCCAATGTTACAAGGTATAGAGAAACTACCTGGATCTTTTAACTTAGGGGGCATATCGTTTTGAATAATAGCGCTACACTCAGCAGTAAGTGTAAATGTTCCGTTGTCTTCTATCTTTTTCTTGTTAGATAGGATTTCCTTGAGAAATTTAGCATACAAGGGCATCTGAGTGATAGCTTCTGTAAACGGTATTGTGATACTCAGTTGTTTCAAAAGTTCAACGAATTTCTTGAATTGGCCCATCGTTTTGGAATTGGTAAGTCTCTGAGGGTACGAAATCGGAAGTTTATAGGGTGGTGGAGGCACATAAGGCTTCTCTTTCTCCACTGCCTCTTGGTTTTCGTTTTTGTTTTCCTTTGGTTCATTCTCATTTTCAGTTGGCTTGTTCTGCTTTTGGTACATGGCTGGATTTTCGAGTCTTGGATCAACAGGTCTGTCAAGTTCTTTTCCACTTCTCAGTATCACAGCGTTAGCATGTCCTTTTGGGTTAGGTTGTGGTTGACCAGGGAAAATTCCAGCTGGGGCAGCAGTGGGTGCTTGTTGTTGAGCTACCTGTGAAATTTGAGTTTCAAGCATCTTATTATGGGTAGCTAAAGCGTCAACTTTACTAGATAATTGTTTAATCTGCTCATTAGTATGTAAATTCTGATTCAGAACATCTTTATTAGTCTGATATTGAGAAGCAATGAAATGTTCTATCATGATTTCAAGATTAGATTTCCTAGGGACATTGGATGTATTAGGTCCATTATTAGGATGATTTGGGATAGCTTTTGGATAGCCAGGTGGCGTGGCAGGAGCTTGTCTAGGTGCGTACAATGCATTGTTGCTTTTATACGAAAAATTCGGATGATTCTTCCAACCAGGGTTATAGGTATTACTATAAGGGTTTCCCTGTATATAATTCGCTTGTTCCGCTGGAACTCCTGTTAGAAGTGGGCATTCTGGAGCAGGATGTGATTGAAGACCATATAGATCGCAAGTTTGAGCTACTGCAGCTACGGTAGCTACGGGAGCGGTGGTAAGATTTTCTAGCTTTTGGGTAAGGGCTTCCACTTTAGCGTTGACTTGATCCAGACTATTCACTTCAACCATGCCACCTTTTGTTTGAGTTTTTTCCATATTAGCTCTTTCGCTTCCCAATTGATAATGGTTCTGAGCCATGCTTTTGATAAGTTGATTTTCTTCGGTATACGGTTTATCCATCAATGCGCCACCAGCAGCAGCGTCTATAGTCAATCTTGTGTTGTACAAGAGACCATTATAGAACGTATGAATGATCAGCCATTCTTCTAAACCATGATGAGGATAGAGTCTAATCATGTCCTTATAGCATTCCCACGCTTCGAAAAGTGATTCGTTATCTTTTTGTCTGAAACCATTGATGTTGGCTCTGAGCATATCAGTTTTGCTTGGTGGGAAATATCTAGCCAAAAAGACCTTCTTCAACTCATCCCATGTGGTGATTGAGTTTGAAGGAAGAGATTGGAGCCATGCACGAGCTCTGTCTCTTAAATAAAAAGGAAATAGGCGCAATTGTATCGCCTCAGGGTTTACACCATTCGCTTTTACAGTTTCTGCGTACTGCACTATGATACGGTGGGAAGAACTGACTGTTTTTGGAATGCTGGTTTGCATTTTGCATTTGTTTTTGCAAAATGTTGCGGTAAGCAAGAGTCGCCACCGACTTTTATTTTATCCAATAAGGAAAGGAAAAAAGCACAGAAAAATTCCTTTTTCGAGATAGTTCTCGGGTTCGGGGGGTAGATTATAGAAAGGGAAGGTGTTAGCACCCTTTCTATCCGTGGTTATCCACGGGCTCTTAGGTACTTGCTCAATTGTTTTCAAAATTGCTTTCTTTGTGCTTGTGGGTTTGAAAAGTTTTTATTTGAAACTTCGATTTAACTCTTGCTTCTGTCCTCAAGAGCGTATGAAGTGTTTTTGAAAACTTTGTTCGAAAAGGAGTGTAAGTGTGAAAAGTTCTTGTTTTTGAAAGAGCAAGTATCTAAGAACCATCTACCTACTCGAAAAAGGAATCGTTCGATGCTAATTTCCTTTAGACAATGCTATTCTACTATTTATGAGTAGGTAGCACCGTCGTTGGAGTTTGAGGGTCAATTCGAATTAGGGACTTACGGTCACCAAAGCAATGTTAGGATGCCTTAGCGGTAACCCTAATGTCTTAGATCATTTGTTTAAGGAAACAATATCTGAGGCAACCGTTTCGAGGCAACTATGATCTTTTAGACAAGAGGACGACCTCTAAAACGACCTATACTCAATGACCGTGTACGAAGGCAACCAAGTGGGGTGTACCCTAAGAGTGCGCATGTGCGAGTGTGTCGTTTTCAGTTATTTTTATCTTGGTACATGTTAGGGGTGATCTAAGTTGATTTTAGTTTAAAACATTCAATCTTGTCATGCAACCCTATTATCAAACATCTAACAGTTATAATTTGCGGAAATAAAATGCGGAATTTAAATTACAAGGCGTCGGGTATTTAAATCGCCAAAGACAAACCCTTTAAAAATAAATAAAGCGATAAAAATAAAAGTCCTATTTACTATTACAATCCGGGAGAAAGTACATTATTGGATAAAAACAAGTAATGCGTGCGGGAAATTAAATCGAGCACCTGATTAGGGTTTTGACCCTTTCGGTTAAAGGAAATATCTTTTGTTGTTTTTTTATTTTAAGAAAGAAATTACCTAAATTAATTACTAAATTAAATTAAAATTAATTAAATGGAAAATTAAATTGTTTTTTTTGAGTTTTTGTTATTTTAAGAAAGAAATTATAATAATTAAATTAATGGTTAAAGCTAATTAAGTCTAATTAATTTTATTTATTTTTTACAAAAGGAATTAAAGTTTTTCTAATTAAAACCTAATTAATTAATAAATTTATTAAGAAAAAAAAATAAAGTTTAAAAATTGATTTGAAATAATAAAACATTTTTTGTGATTTTATTTTATGAAAAAAAAGAATTTTGTGATTGGTTATAAAAATAATAAAACAATTAAAATAAATAAACAAAAATAAATAAGAAGAGGGAGTATGGGCCTGAATTGGGAGTGTGAGAACAATCTTGTAGGCCCAAAAGCACTGGCCCTCTTGGACTTCCTAGAATCTAGTGTGCATGCGTTGACCAATGCCTTGGTGGTCCTTCCATCCCTAACCATCAGATCTGGCCATTGGCCATCTGTCTCTTGGATGCACGAGGATGCATGGTGAGCTGCAAGCCAATATATGCACAGGAATACCTGAAAGACAAAATTAATAAGAAAGTGGGGGACCTGGGATTCGAACCCAGGTCCTGAAGGAGATTTGCACGCTTGCCTTGCCAACACACCATGCTATTTTGTTTGTCATAGTAATAAGCATTAATAATAATGTATCAAAATAACACGAATTCCAGCAAAACAAAAAAATGCGCGAAATAATTTGAACTGACCAACAGGCGGATGACACGAGTTCATCCCTGTCCTTCAAAACCTGTAAAAATACCTGCGGATTTGAATCCGCAGCTAAATGTGTAGGTCTGTTCTAAAATTCATTCCAGGCCATGAAAACATATTCCACGAGCATGGTTGAACTCGTATTGGCTTCCTGATTAACACCATGCCCTTCTTGAGTCACAATTTTTCCTGAAACAGAAAACCCTAAAAACCAAACAAAGAACCCTAGCTATGGTGGTTCTTCATTCAGGCCAGATAAACGCAATTGAATAATACCAATCGCTTGCAAATGTTATGTAGATTCAAAATATGGTATTGATTCATGAAAATGATGCTTAAATTCAGAGTTGTGAAATCAAGAACAGGGGTGGTTATCGTGACACTTACAGCACGTTTGGACGTCTGAACAAGCTTGCTTTGGATCCAGGTGGCTTGAGTGAATGCCCAGGAAGCGATTGAGATATGTCTCAGCTCTTGAAAACACCTCTAACTATGATTTTAATCTCAAGCTTTTTGGTGAATTTTTCAAATAGTGTTCTGCCTCTCTCTGCACTTTCCAACCCCGATCTCGTCCCCTTTGGCTTGCTTATGTAATGTCCTTTGTATTAGGGTAACAAATTTGATTCAAATCTTGCTCCAATAATGATTGCCAATTTGATTTGATTCTCCATTATTAAACCTTCCAAATTTGATTTGATTCAATCTTTTTGCACATGGTTTGGCTTGATACAAATTTGATGGTGGTAATGATTGTAATCAAAGCCTGAAACAGCCAAAAAATCTTATGTTATCAAAGTTTTGGATTTTATATGATTTTATTTGATTTAAAATGAATAAATTCAATAAAAAATCAAATTAAATAATAATAATGAAATATCAAGCTCATGGCTAAATCTAGGACAAGTGGGCAACTATGCAAGCTCAAATCAAGTGGAAAAGAATGGGCCCATTTGACAAAATTTGAAGTTTTGGGGATAGTTGACTTTTGGCAATTTTGCAAAAAAGTCCAACTTCAACAATGCATAACTTCTTCAATTTAGAACTTTTGGAAGTGTTTTTGGACTTTTTAGAAATATTGAGATGTCCTCTAACCAACCATTGTTGTCTCATCTCATTTTGATATTCCATGCTCAAGTTATAAGCTTTGGCAAAAAAGGTGTTTTTGTTGACTTTCAAAAAGGACCTATAATGTCCAAATTTATAACTTCTTGTGAGTTGATTTTTCGATCTTGGGGTATGAAGATGGATTGTAGGGAATTGCATCCTATTAAAAATGAGCTTTGGATGGGTCATTTCTCATAAAGTATGAGAAAGTTATGCTTGGTCAAAGTTGAGTTGACTTTTCCTACAAAACCCTAATTTAGCAACTTTTGAGTCTTGATGAATTTTGAGAAATCCTTGATGAATCATGATCAACCCTTGATCAAATGATGAAATATGCTTAAAAATGAGAATGTTGGCAAAAAAATCTTGAAGTTTGACTGTTTATAGGTCACAGTTGACTTTTGCCCTAGCACAGTCGATTTTTGGACCCTTTGAGCAATTGACTGAGCAAACTTCCTCTGCAAGGCTTGAAATTTGACATGGATGATATTGAGAACATATTAGGAAATTGGGGAGAACTTGAGGTCATCTGGATTCAAAGATATTGATGCAACACAAAACCCTAATTTGGGGTTGACTGCCTTAGGAGATAGCTTGTCTGTGCAACTCTTGAGCAACCTTGAGCCACTTGGAGATTTTTCTTGCAATGTTTTGATAAATATGAGAGGGAAAATTTTGGGGTACAAAAACTGCCCCTGTTCAATCTTCTTAAACCTGAGGATGTAGATCAGCTTTCATGCCTTTCGTGATCCGAAGGTGGAAGATGATTGAACACTAGAGTGCCCAGAAATTTGCACTCGCATGAAGTGGTAATTGTCTTGTGATGTCGGGAATGGGCTTACAGATGCCATTTGGAGATTGCTGACGAGGGGATGGGCTTAAAGATGCCATCAACAGGAGTGTCGATCGCATAAGAGATTCCTTAGCGAGAACTCGTATACCTGTTGTTGTAGAAGATCCCGTTGGGGAGCCTGATCTTTGTTGAGATTTAGGAACTTGCTTGTACTTCAACCGAGAGAACATCTCTGCTGAGTTTTAAGAACTTGTCCGTAATTCAACTGGGGGAACTCTGTCGAGATTTAGAACCTTATATGTAATTCAACCGAGAATAATTCAGTTGAGATTTAAGAACCGGTCAGTACTTCGAATGAGGAGAATTACTGAGATTTAGAACCTTATCTGTAATTCAACCGAGGATAATTCAGTTGAGATTTAAGAACCGGTCAGTACTTCGACTGAGGAGAATTGCCGAGATTTAGAACCTTATCTGTAATTCAACCGAGGATAATTCAGTTGAGATTTAAGAACCGGTCAGCACTTCGACTAAGGAGGATTACCGAGATTTAGAACCTTATCTGTAATTCAACCGAGACTAATTCAGTTGAGATTTAAGAACCGGTCAGTACTTCGACTGAGGGAAACATCTTCATCGAGATCTAGGACTGTCTGTACTTCAACGAAGGATAATTCTGTTGAGATTTAAGAACTCGTCCACACTTCGACGGAGGAAAATTATTGAGATTTAGAACCTTATCTGTAATTCAACCGAGGATAATTCAGTTGAGATTTAAGAATTGGTCAGTACTTCGACTGAGGGAAACATCTTCATCGAAATCTAGGACTTGTCTGTAATTCAACCGAGGATAATTCTGTTGAGATTTAAGAACTCGTCCACACTTCGACGGAGGAAAATTGTCGAGATTTAGAACCTTATCTGTAATTCAACCGAGACTAATTCAGTTGAGATTTAAGAACCGGTCAGTACTTCGACTGAGGGAAACATCTTCATCGAGATCCAGGACTTGTCTGTAATTCAACTGAGGATAATTCTGTTGAGATTTAAGAACTCGTACACACTTCGACGGAGGAAAATTATCGAGATTTAGAACCTTATCTGTAATTCAACCGAGACTAATTCAATTGAGATTTAAGAACCGGCCAGTACTTCGACTGAGGGAAACATCTTCATCGAGACCTAGGAACTGTCTATAATTCAACGGAGGATAATTCTGTTGAGATTTAAGAACTCGTCCACACTTAAATGGAGGAAAATTGTCGATATTTAGAACCTTATCTGTAATTCAACCGAGACTAATTCAGTTGAGATTTAAGAATTGGTCAGTACTTCGACTGAGGGAAACATCTTCATCGAGATCTAGGAACTGTCAGTAATTCAACGGAGGATAATTCTGTTGAGATTTAAGAACTCGTCCACACTTTGAAAGAGGAAAATTTCCGAGATTTAGAACCTTATTTGTAATTCAACAGAGACTAATTCAGTTGAGATTTAAGAACCGGTCAGTACTTCGACTGAGGGAAACATCTTCATCGAGATCTAGGACTTGTCTGTAATTCAACCGAGGATAATTCTATTGAGATTTAAGAACTCGTCCACACTTCGACGGAGGAAATTGTCGAGATTTAGAACCTTATCTGTAATTCAACCGAGACTAATTCAGTTGAGATTTAAGAACCGGTCAGTACTTCGACTGAGGATAAAGCTTCATGGCAGAGAACTTAACTTCATCCTTCCTGAAAAGTAAAGGTCAGTCATATGCAATGCGTGATATATGTCAAGTGTGATACGGTGGGAGAACTGACTTGAGGTTTTGCGTTTATGTTCGCAAATGTTTCGGTTTAGCAAGATTCGCCACCGACTTTTTATTTTATCCTAAGGAAAGGTCAAAAAGCACAGGAAAGACCTTTGAGATGTTTTCTTGGGTTCGGGGAGTAGATTATGAAAAGGGAAGGTGCAAGCACCCTTTTTATCCATGGTTATCCATTGGATCTTAGTTACTTGTTTAGATCACTTGCTTTTTCTTTTCAATTGTTTGAAATGGTGCTTTGTGTGTGGTTTTGAAAATGTTTTGAAAAGAGGCCATCGTTGTGGCGACCTTTGTAATGATTCTTGTTTGAATGTATACAAAGGTGTATTGTCTTTTAAAAAGGTGTTTCAATGTTTAAAAGTTTGTTTTTGGAAAATGTTTTGAAATTGTGTTGTGAAGTGTGTTTGAAAATAGCAAGGATGTTTTGCAAGTTTTGATCAAGTAACTAAGATTTATCTACCCTATTTTACTCAAAGATCTTTCCTATATGTCTTTAACCCTTTTGACAGTGTTGTTTTACCATTGCATTTGGTAAACAACCTTGTATTAGGATGTTAAACGGGACAGGCGCGGGTCATCGTATAGACCATGATAGCAATTGTGTTAAGTATTTTTAGCAAATTTTCCGAGGGACTAGATCATTTTTGTATAGGCAACCAAGATAGCATCATCGAGGGACTATGATCTTTTCTTTTGTTTTTTGTTTTGCCAAGATACTCAACATGCATAACATGGCCCATTTTTAAGGCAACAAGTGAATGTAACCCTAAGGGTGCAAGTGTGCATTGTGTATTGATCTTCATACATTTTTGTCTTTGTATTAGTCAAGCTATTTGTTAATTTTGGATTTTTGCATACAAACCCTAATCTCTAATCATGGCATAATTGAAAGCGTAAATGCGTAAAATAAATCTACCACTATTACAACATGATTATGGGGAAGGGGATACAATTTTTGAATGGGGATTATTTGACAAGAAATTAAAACCCTAATTTTACTATTACATCCACATTGAATCAATGGCATAAATAACAAATGAATAATATTTAAATAAACAAATTAAATAAATATACAAAATAATATGAATATGCAAAAAAGTTTTTTGTTTATTTTTATGTATGTAAAAATATTTAATGTAAAAAGAAAGGAATAATGAAAAAGGATTATTATTTTTTATTAAGGGTAAACCCTAATTTTCTTTTAAGAATACAAATATATTAAATATACTATTTATATACAATAAAATAAAATAGTGTATATACAAAAATAAAATATATTTAGAAAAAGTATTATTTAAGTATAAATAATAATAAAAATAAAATTATAATATTTTTATGTTTTTATTCTAAAGTATCTATTAAATAAAATAAAAGTATGTATATATATATATATATATATATATATATATATATATATATATATATATATATATATATATATATATATATATATATATATATATATATATATATATATATATATATATATATATATATATATATATATATATATATATATATATATATATATATATATATATATATATATATATATATATATATATATATATATATATATATATATATATATATATATATATATATATATATATATATATATATATATATATATATATATATTAATTATATTAGTTATGTAATAAAAATAAAATAAAATATATACAAAAATAAAAATATATTTAGAACAATATTTTTTAGTGTGAATAAAATAAAGAATAAAATAAAAGTATAATTTATATATTATTTTTAAGTTTTCAATAAATAAAATATATACTAATTAAATTGTTTTCATGTTAAAAAAAATAAAAATAAAATACAAAATAAATGTAAAAATTTATAAAAAATATTTTTGGGTATTTTTATATTTAGAAAATATAAAATAAAAATCAAAAAATGAAAATAAATAAAAAATATCAAAGTATAAAGAAATTGGGCCAGGGGGTGCATTCAGCAAAAGGTGGGGGTCAAAATCAAGGCCAGAACCAAGCCCAGCCCACTGACTTCATCTTCAACCTCTTGTTCAAACAAAAACACGCGCCCTGTACAAAATGCCAGATCTTGCATACGTGCTCTAATGCAAAAACACATAACATCAAAGTTGTAGCATTTTTCAAGACGAATTCAACCATATAAGAAACTTGTCCTAACTCTCAAAGACCAGAGAGAATTTCTCTGGCCCTAAATCTTAACCTATTTTTTTCAGGATGTTCATGGACCAAATTCTCTTAGCATGCTTAACTAAAATGAAAACTGAGCATATGTACAACTTCATGGCTATGAATACTACATTTCTTATTCACAAACCTAAGTCTAAATGTTCCTAAATAGAGAGATAGGAAGTTGATAAAAACCTGTTTTAGCTGACTTTGTGTATGGCAATGTGGAGCTTTTCAACAAGGCCTGAGATGTTTGGGAGCTTGCTTGAACTTCCCCTGACCTTCTCCAATGTCTAGCTTGCCTTGAATGTGCTTGAACAAGCCTATAGAACCCAACCTGCACAAGCTGAAATCAAAAATGGCAAACCCTGTAAATGGAGTTACAGTCAGTGTTTAAGGGTTGGGATAGCTTGGATAGGTTGTATGGAAAGTGTTTGAACAGGTTTGAGGCAAAACTCACGAGCAAATTGTGCTATGGAAACCAAACTGCAGGGAGTGCCCTGTTTTGCCAAATGAATATGATTTTGTGCTATGGGAGGTTTGAGGACTCAAAGGGTCATGTTTCTGGCTCAAGGGGATGTGAGAAAGTTGTCTCAAAAGCTTGCACAAGTTGGTTTTCACAGATGTTCAAGTTCTAGTGTATTGGACATGTTTCTTGTCTTTTAAGCCAAAATGAACAATGATGTAATACAAGCCTGTACAGGTTATCTATCAGCCTTATTCTTATGATCTTGGCCCCTCAAGTTGGTGGATATGCTTTGCTGCACAAGATATTCTTTCAGGCTCAAGAGATGTGGTTTTGACATAAAGCATATTTTGGCAAAAATGGTAATGTTGCTTTTTCTACTTAAGGATTAATCTTGTGTGCAATTCCCTAATAACCAAAACAAAACCTTATACCAATGGATTTACATTTAATTATTGAGTATGAAATTGTTTTGAGGCCTGTAATCTAGTGCAAAGCAAGCTGATTAGAATTGGTAACTTGTATCACTATGAACATGCCATGGATGAAAAATGAGTTTTTTCCAACTTCAAGCCTTCGATTCTCCCTAACCACAAATGAGTTTGGAGAGTTCTTGGACATTTTGGAAAGCTTGCAACATGATCTACATTCCATATTTGAAATTCAATTTGATATTCCAAGTGGAACTATGTGAAAAATGGCCATGAAGATAGGTCAAAATCATGCCTAAATTAGGGCAAAATTTCACTAAGTTAAAAGTTTCATGGACCCTTGTTCCAAAAATCAAAACTTGAGATCCAAGCTTCCTTTGGGAAAACTTTGTGAATCAAAGTTGTATATTTTGTGTAGGACTACAACTTTCATGTTGGAAGTTTTGTTTGAATCCAATTGCATCATGGTGAAAATGTTGGGCAAAGTTAGGAAAAATTAAGAAAATTTCATAACTTAGAAAAATTCTAAGTTATGAAATTTTTCAACTTTAAACCCTAATTTACAAAATTGGGTTTCTTGATGAACAAGTTTCATGTTTTGACTCATTTTGATGAAAAATGACCCTTGGCACTTGATTTTGACCAAAAAGTCAAAGTTTGACTTTTCAGTGTACAGTCAAATTTTGATCAGTTGACTGAAAAATTCATCTGTCAATCCAATGCATTTGAGATCTTTTGAACCTTGTGATTAGGTAAGGATGATTCCATTGAGTCCTTGAATCCATGCTTGAGCTCAAATTGCCATTGGCTAGGTCAAAAATCAGAAATTGCCTTTGTGCAATCAAAACCCTAAAAATGACCATTTTGCCCTTTTGGTGATCTGATCAAATTTCTTGAGGAGTTGTGGTCCAAACTTTATCAAATGGTTCATATGAGTCTATAGTGTTGATGTGGATAAAAAATTATGAGGTTTGACTGTAAATTGTCCACAGTTGACTTTTTCCCCAATACAGTTGATTTCTAGGTCAACTGTCCAATTGACTGGGGAAAAATTTGATTCAAGGCTTGAAACTTGGTATGGACAAACTTATGAGTCCAACATGAAGTATGAAGGTCACTTTGAGTATTGAAAGTCCAAAAATCTCTGTGAAAACTCAAACCCCAATTTAGGTTAACAGTGCAAGGAGATGTCTTGAGTAGTGCAAACCCTAACTTGGTCTTGGCTCCAAAGAGTCTTGTGAGGGGAGATCTTGATAAAATGAGAGGGAAAATTTTGGGGTACAACATCTGCCCCTGTTCAATCTTCTTGAACCTGAAGAGTTAGATTGGCGAGTTTGCCTTTCGTGACTCGAAGGTAAAAGAGGATTGGACACTAGAGTGCCCGTAAATTTGCACTCGTCAAAATGTAGCTGAGGGAATGGGCTTAAAGATGCCATTTGGAGATGGTAGAATCTTGCTGGAGATGGGCTTAAAGATGCCATCCAAGATTTGTTTGTTGAAAAATTAGGAGAATGAATGTCAGAATGGTATCCGTGTCTGGAACGTATCTGAGTTGTATCTGGAGATTGGATCTGTATGAGCAAGGGAATGGCGTCCGTGTCTGGAGTGTATCCAAGCTGTAACTGTATTTGATTCTTGAATGAATATCAGAATAACTGTCGTGTATGGAGTGTATCTGTATTGTATCCGAAATTTGAAATCCGAATAAGCGACAAAAAGACATCCGTGTCTGGAGCACCTCTGGGCTGGGGAATAGGTTTGAATGAGTGACAGAATGGCAACCGTGTCTGGAGAATATCTGGAATGTATCTGAAGTTGAGATCTGTATGAGTAGTAGAATGACTTCCGTGTCTGGAATGTATCTGAACTGTAACTGGGATCTGAAAAGGCAACAGAATGACTTCCATGTCTTGGAATGTATCTGAACCTGAAGTTGACAGTTGAATCTAAATGAGAAATAGAATGGCTTCCGTGTTTGGAGCGTATCTAGTCTGTATCTGATTGCTGAAGTCTGAATGAGTAGTTAGAATGACTGCCGTGTCTGGGGTATATCCATACTGTATCTGAAATATGAGACCTGAATGAGTAGCAGAATGACTTCCATGTCTTGGAGTGTATTCGTACTGTAAGTGAGATCTTTGAATATTTGTTAGAGGTAGCTTTTAATCTTATCCTGAAAAAGGTAAAATGTTAGCTAAAACACATAAAGTTATGTTGCATGACATGTATGATGCGATAGAATGTGTTCTATCAGTGATTATGATTATGAATGTAATGGATGCTCATGTAAGCTGAGTAGCCGTCTTGTTGAGAAAAATAAATCCTTGATAGCTGGAGATAATGAAATCTTTGACTGCTGTCGGGGAACATAAACCCTTGACTGCTGTTGGAGATTCAAAACCTTTAATTGTTGAGACTGAGGAATCCTTTGAACTATTGCTGGGGATTGAAAATCCTTGGTGACTTGTGGGGATTAACAAGAGCTTTGACAACTTCTGCGGGGAATTGGGAATCCTTCATGACTTTCCTGGCGCATAAGGGAAACTCTGACGATCTCTATTGGGGGATTAAAACCTGGGAGGCTTCAACTGGAGAAAAGAGAACAAAAATCTTTGTTCTATTGGGAAATAACTTTGTGGGGAGAATGTTTATCCTGTTGGAGAGTTTTCAAAAGCTTGGGTTGTATGCCAATCTATTGAGGAAGCAAGAATGAGAATCTTCATTCAGGCGTTTGGGTCAGGAGGTTGGGTGTATGCCAATCTTCTGGGGTTTTAAGAACGAGAATCTTCATTTTGTTAAGGGTGTCAGGAGCTTGGGAGTATGCCAATCTTCTGGGGTTTTAAGAATGAGAATCTTCATTCTGTTAAGGGTATTAGGAGCTTGGGAGTATGCCAATCTTCTAGGGTTTTATCCTTGGTTGGGGATAAAAGTTAACTGTTATCTGGTTGATTTCCAGGTTTTAAGATAACTTGCTGGGGGATTTGGAGAAACCGGATGATTTCCACTGTGGTTTAAAGGTTGAAGTTTTGGACTACGTTGGTGAAGAAAGTTTCATCTTCACTGGGGATTTGTAGTTCAAAGTCTTCTGGCTCCGCTGGGGATCGGGAGTTTAGAAACTTAACTCTGATGAGAATTTTGAAACTTAACTCCGCTGAGGATGTGTATTTTAAGGTTTTAGCTCTGTTGAGGATCTGAAAGACATACTGCAGGGGATTTCCTCTGGAATAGCACAAAGACGTCTTCCTATACTTTCAACCTATCAGTAATTATTCTTTCTGATTCCGTTTTATTTGTAAGCAGTGATTATATTCAAATGCATATGCTCATTCAATAAATCATTGGACGTTTTCAAATGAAACACAAGTGTAAAAAAGAAAGAAAAAACAAACAAATTTCTGCACTTTGAAATATCTTTGTATTAACTTTGTGTAAGTATTTTGTACAAAGGAGACAGACATCCTAGTAAGAGAATGTTGTTATAAAAATGAGAAAAATTTATACAAAGAAAGATGGCTATGTGTAACAATTCAATGGGGTTCCTATTCTGCTATAGCCTTCACAACTCTGAGTATCTTGTCCATTCGTTGCTTTGTCTGCAGATGATTGGATTGATCAGAAGCTTGGAGCTTGTCCGTGAAGAGATTGTCCCTAAAGTGATCCAACGAGACATAGTCATACGCTTTAATTCCCTAACTTTTGCCTGGGTCGCCCTTTCGGGTTTTCGATCCACCGGGAAACCCTTTTTTGCCCAAGTCGCCCTTTCGGGTTTTCAACTTGCCGGGTGTACATATTTTTTATTTATCCCTAATTTTTGCCTGAACCGCCCTTTCGGGTTTTCGATTCACCGGGATGCCCATTTTTGCCCAAGTCGCCCTTTTGGGTTTTCAACTTGTCGAGTCGTTTTATACGCAGTATCTTTTGACTATGTCTGCGTTCGCAGGATGCGGCAGGTCGTCGCCGTCCATGGTGGTCAGAATCATTGCCCCACCAGAAAAGATGTTTTTGATCACAAATGGTCCTTCGTAAGTAGGAGTCCATTTTCCCCCTTGATCACTTTGCGGCAAGATGATTCGCTTGATTACAAGGTCCCCGACTTGATATACTTGTCTCTTGACTTTCTTGTTGAAGGCCTTGATCATACGTTTTTGATACGGGAGTGTTGATGACAATCAGCCTCCATGGTAGACCAGTAGTAGCCTGCCCGTAGAATCTTCTTAGCCATCATATGACCGCTCGAGTGGGTGCCAAAGGTGCCATTATGTAGTTCAGCTATGATCTGCTCAGCTTCAATCTTGTCCATACAACGGATAGGACACAATCAAGATTGCGCTTGTATAGGATACCATTGCTCGGAAAGAACTTGGCCACGAACCTCCTTAAGAACTTTTTGTCGTTGACTGAAGCTCCTTCAGGGTATTCTTGTGCTTAGAGATACCTTTTGACGTCATGAAACCACGGTCGGTCCACTACCTCCTCGGTATTAATCTCGTGACAATGTGCAGGTTCGTCCATTCGTTCAATGGTGATTTGAGGTGCCTCATTATCCCAGTTAAGTTTAAACATGGATGACATTGTAGCTAGCGCATCTGCTAGCTGATTCTCTTCTCGCGGGAAGTGCTCAAAGGTAATCTGCTCGAAATGTGGTAACAATGTCAGGACATGTTCTTTGTAAGGGATGAAGTTAGGGTGTTTAGTATCCCACTCTTCTTTGATTTGACTTATAACCAAAGCTGAGTCCCCAAATACAACCAGAGATTTGATTCCCAAGTCAATAGCAGCCTTGAGACCAAAGATACAAGCTTCATACTCGGCCATGTTGTTGGTGCAGCTGAAGCAGAGTCTAGCAGTGAAAGGTGTATGGCAACCTTATGGAGAGATAAGTACCGCGCCGATACCGTTACCAAGTTCATTTGAAGCACCATTAAAGTACAGGGTCCATCGGGATCCTTGTTCAGGTCCGTCATACGGTCCGTTACCTTTAATGTTGTCCAATGTCATAATATCCTCGTCAGGGAAGTCGAACCTCATAGATTGGTAATCTTCGACGGCTTGATGAGCTAGATGGTCAGCTAGTACACTCCCCTTTATAGCTTTTTGGGTTGTGTACTGGATATCATACTCAGTCAAGATCATCTGCCATCTAGCGATTCTTCCGGATAAAGCAGGCTTCTCGAAGATGTACTTGATTGGATCCATTTTGGAAATCAGCAAAGTGGTATGTGTCAACATATACTGCCTCAGCCGGCGAGCAGCCCATACCAAAGCGTAATAAGTTTTCTCGAGCAGTGAGTAGCGAGTCTCACAGTCGGTAAAATTTTTGCTAAGGTAATAAATGGCATGCTCTTTTCGGCCAGACTCGTCATGTTGGCCCAATACGCACCCATTGAATTATCCAACACAGCCAGATACATGATTAACGGCCTTCCTTCGACGGGTGGCATCAAGATAGGAGGTTCCAGCAAATACTCCTTGATTTTATCGAAAGCGACTTGACAATCATTGTTCCACTCAACCACCTAATCTTTCTTCAACAGCTTGAAGATTGGTTCGCAGGTAGATGTTAGGTGAGAGATGAACCTTACGATGTAGTTTAGGCGTCCCAAGAAACCTCTGACCTCCTTCTCAGTTCGAGGGGCAGGCATTTCTTGTATAGCTTTGACTTTGGCAGGATCAACCTCGATGCCTTTGTTACTGACGATGAATCCCAAAAGTTTACCATACCTGACTCCGAAAGTGCACTTGCTAGGGTCAGTCTAAGCTTATATTCCTTTAACCTGACAAACAGCTTTTGCAGATGATCGAGGTGTTCTTCTTCTGTCTATGGATGGGCTACATATCGTCTACGTAGACTTCAATCTCATGATGTATCATGTCATGAAACAAAGGTACCATGGCTCGCTGATAGGTTGCCCCGACATTCTTCAGTTCGAATGACATCACTTTATAGCAGAAGGTACCCCACTGCGTAACAAAAGTAGTCTTTTCCATGTCTTCGGGGGCCATTTTGATCTGGTTGTACCCTGAAAATATGTCCATGAAAGATAATACTTTGTGTTGAGTTGTGTTGTCAACCAAGATGTCAATGTGTGGTAATGGAAAATCATCTTTAGGGCTAGCCCTATTTAAGTCTCTGTAGTCCACACACATTCTGACTTTGCCGTCCTTCTTAGGCACGGGCATAATGTTAGCAACCCATTGTGGATAGGAAGTAACAGCTAGAAATCCAGCATTGAATTGTTTCATCACTTCAGCTTTGATCTTTTCGGACATGTCGGGCCTCATTCGGAGGACTTTCTGTTTGATTGGTGGACAGTCTTCTCTTGTAGGGAGACGGTGAACCACAATATCTGTATCCAGTCCCGGCATGTCTTCATAGGACCAGGCAAAGATCTCAACGTATTCATTCAACAACTGAACTAAGCGCTCTTTGACACTTGGCTCCAGGTTGGCACCCACTTTAACCTCTTTTCTGTCTTTGGCGGTACCCAAATTTATAGTCTCCAACAACTCTTCATGGGGGAGAATAGCCCTTTCTTCTTGTTGCAAAAGTCTAGCCAACTCTCCAGGCACTTCACAGTCTTCATCACCTTCGTATTCGGAATGATTGACCAGATCTTCAGAGTCACTGAAGGCCATAGTAGAATTGTTACCCATGGAATCCGGAGTGGATGGGTACCTGCATTTTGTGAGTGTGGGTGTGTGTAAGGGATAGCCACCTTTAAACAAAATAAAATGTAAAAAAGAAAGAAAATGAACACAAAAGTTTATAGATGAAAACATCCATGATTCATTAAAAATGGCATATGAAAATGAAGAATCAAAACCCTTACAAATGGACCTATATGCCCCGGGTAAGGCATAAGGAAAAAAGTGTACGAATTGTTTTAAAAGTTATTACAGACCAAACAGGAAATGTTCAAAAGATAAATTACTAATTGATGAAAGTAATGGGAACAAAGTATTTCGCCTCCCAGTTGTTCAGTCCTCCTTCAACGGTTGGAAAGATCCAGTCTTCAAAATTGCTTCCTTCTTCATCATCCTCTAAAGCATGAACTCCGTGATGAGTGATTTTCAGTGGCGGTCCTCCAGCCCGGGAGCGACGCACAGCTTTCTAGCTCGCAGCAGTGAAACCCAATCCGAACTTATCTGTCTTGTAAGGAAAATCTGGAAATTGACCCCATACTGTGCTTCCTCCTTCCTTGACTACAACCTCTGCATCTTTAAGGGATGACATTCGGTACACGGGCTTGGTAATGATGGGCACATCAGTCATTGTCTTGGCTACCGCAACTTCAGGAGAAACCTCTTCAAAGTGTTGGAAAGGTGTTTCTATGAATTCACCATCTAACTCCACGTAGCGGAAAGAGTTAAGGTGGCTTATCATATACTCCTCCTCACCATGAACTGTTATGATCTTACCCTGGACTGGGTATTTGAGCATCTGATGTAGAGAAGAAGTGACCGCCCTAGCGTTGTGGATCCATGGCCTTCCCAACAAACATGAATATGAAGGACGGATGTCCATCACATAAAATGTAGAGTTGAAAAATTCCGTTCCCACCTTAATTGGGATGTCCACTTCTCCATGAACCATCCGCTTAGAACCGTCGAAGGCTCGAACAATGATATTACTGGGCTTTAGGGTCAAACCTTCACAGTCCAATCTGTCCAATTCTTTCTTTGGTAGAACATTTAAAGATGAACCGGTATCAACCAGAACATGAGCAAGTGTGGTCCCTCTGCACTCTACCGAGACATGCAGCGCATCATTATACTTTCTTCCCTTAGACGTTAAATCAGCATCAGAGAAGCCAAGACCATTGTCGGCTGTAAGGCTGGCTACACACTCTTGAAACTGATCCGTAGAAGTTTCTTGAGGCACGTGCGCCATCTTCAGAAATTTGATCAAGGCTTTGGCATGAGCCTCGGAGCAGAGCAATAGAGCCAGCATAGAGATTTTTGAAGGGGTTTGCCCCAGCTGCTCTACGACATCATAGTCGCTCTTCTTAATTATCTTTAAAATCTCCTCCATCTCCTTTTGGGTGGTCTCGGGGATAACCAAAGTCTGAGCCCTCGTCCTGACGGGCGCTTCTTGGATCCCCTTACCTTTATC
This sequence comes from Vicia faba, assembly GCA_948472305.1. Taxonomy (NCBI): domain Eukaryota; kingdom Viridiplantae; phylum Streptophyta; class Magnoliopsida; order Fabales; family Fabaceae; genus Vicia; species Vicia faba. The sequence continues at coordinate 1,184,385,686 of OX451737.1, forward strand.
AGTAGTAACAGCAGAGGGTACAACTTCGGGAGTAACGATTTCTTCAATCACTGGACTTTGCACAGATATCTTGACAGGCACAGGAGCACTTGAGGGTCCGAAGACTGCCCGTGGAGGAGCAATCTCCGGAGAGAAGATTCTTCCGCTACGAGTGATCTTACTTATCCCTGCAATATTCCCTATGTCAGGAGTTTTTTCATCGAAACTTTCTACGACTGATTCGATCTGCTTAACACTGTGATAGAAGATCTCTCCTCCATAATTCCATGGTATTGTCTTATTGGACTTATATGGGATAGGCCCCGACATGGTAATCTTCAATGGTACAAACTTTGGATCGGGTGTAATCTTAACAGGCCTTTTGCAGGTCTTGGAAATATTGTCGGAAATGGTGATTATAGCAACATCATTGATTGGAGTAACATGAGTAACATGAGTAATGGGAGTAACAGGAGTAACAGTAGAAACAAGAGTTTTCTGAAAGAGGATCTCTTGAGTATCCATCAAGTGTTGGATGCCTGACTTCAACAGCGGACAGTCGGATTGCAAGGTCTAACAACGATAACAATCTTTTTCACAGCCTGGGAAAATCCCAGCTTTCAACAGATTCATCTTGATCATTGGCAATGGAGTCATTAAGTCATCAACAGCGGTAACATGAAGATCTTCTACAATAGCATGGATATTATGACCATGTTTTGGCATAGGAGCGGATATCACATTGGGTTTCTCGGGGGCATCAAACTCCACCTCCTTGGCATCTATTAAATCTTGGATCTTGTTTTTAAGGGCCCAACAGTTGTTGGTGTCGTGCCCCACACTGTCCCAATGATATGCACATTTTGCATTTGAATGATAATAGGGAGAAGAGGTATTTGGGTTTTTCGGTGCTTCTTTCAAGTTGGTAAGGTTTAATTTTAACAAATGAGGGAGGACCTGAGCTGGTGTCATATTGATCCGGGTGAATTGCCATTGTGGCCTTTCTACCCTTTGCTAGTTAGCTCTGGGTTAACTGCTTCGAGGTTGATCGGTTGAGGAGTTTTGGATCATCACAGCCCCCACCGTTGGTCGGCGCTTCATTCTCCCTTGATTTCTCTGGGTGTGAACAACAGAAACTTCCTTCTTGGCTGAGAAGGTCTTCTTGACAGCAGTGGAAGCGGAGGCATCCTTCTGAATTTTACCACTCTTAATGCCAGCTTCGACCCTTTCACCGGTCAGAATTAATTCGGTGAACCCTGTAGATGAGCTTCCGATCAAGTGATTGAATAATGGACCTGACAGGGTCCGCAAAAACATGTCAACCAGCTCTCTATCCGACAGTGGTGGCTGCACCCTTCCATCCAAATCCCGCCACTTCTGGGCATACTCCTTAAATCCCTCATTAGAGGCCATACCCATACTCTATAGTTGAGTACGAGTAGGCGCTAAATCTGTGTTGTATTGGTATTGTCATAGAAAGCAGCAGCCAAATCCTCCCAGTTATGTACATCAGATCTCTCAAGTTGATAGAACCCGTCCAATTGCGTTCCCGACAAGCTATCTTGAAAAAAGTGGACCCACAGATCCTTATCAGAAGAGTGAGGTTGGATCTTTCTGACGTAGGACCGCAGATGCATCTTCGGGCAGGACAAGCCATCGTATTTAGCAAATGTAGGCACTTTGAATTTGGGAGGAATGACGATCCCAGCAACCAACCCTAGTTCTTCAAAATCCAGCCCAGGTACCCTTTGTACCTCCATGGCTGCCAACCGATCCTCAAGATTATTATACTTATCGTCTTCCGGAGGGTACTTCTGTTCGTAGTAATCTTCATCCTCTTCCTCTTCTTCTTCTTCAGCTTCAGACTCGGAGGGCATTGCAACTACCTTTCCTTTACCAACCCCTTCGTCAGACGTCGAGGGGAAATCCAGAACTCTCCTAGCCTGATTCTCAAATCTTCTTCCCATAGTGGCCACACCAATTCTTTTCTTTTTCTTCTTTTCCTTTTCCTTCTCTTTCTCTAATAGTGCTTTAAGATCCTCTTGACCCTTTGCCAAGGTTATGAGGAGTTGTTAGAATTGCGAATTCTGTGCTTGCAGATCTTTGACCGTCTATTCTATATCCATCTTGCTGAAATAAACAGCAGAAAGATAAGGAAACCTGGTGTGAAGACCTGTTAATGCATATGATGAATGATGTGTATTCATGTAATGCATTCAAGGATTCAGAAATTCGAATTTGTTGCAAAAAAAAAAGAACACACGTCATATTAATAAGAAGAAATTTGTTAGTACATAAAAGCCCTATGGGCAAAATATTACAAAGCTTCTTAATGTAAAAAGACGTTGCGCATCCTTTTTGGCGCGATGTAAGTGTTAAGAGTCTCCTCTTCGTGAAGTCGACGGGTAAGTTCCAAAACCTTCTTCTCACTGGCATAGAAGTTGGCTTCAAAAGTGTCCCGCTCTTCCTTGAGCTGTATCCAACTCTTTTGCAATTCTTCCAATGATGTTGGCATGTCTGGATGTAGGAGGGTGTATGGAACCTCTCCTTCCATAACAGGCTCTTTGATCACGGGGAGAATGTGGGGGTAAGGCATCGTAAGACTCTGGGCACGGGTTCGTACCCACTTGAGATAAGGCTCAAGGGGGGTGGAATTCTTGTGCCCCAGTGTCTTACTGTAGCGGTGAAAATTGGAGATTGAGCTATTAATTAACTCGACTCGCAAAAGCAAGAGTCGTCACCGCGCTTTATTATTTCCAAGGGAAAAGGGAAAAGAGCGAAATAAAACCCTAAAATATGCAATGTAAAATAATACTTGAAAGTAATGAAAGTACAATGCATTTTTTGAAAGAGATCGAGAGTTCGGGGGTTGGTTATACAAAGGGAAGGTACTAGCACCCAATGCATCTGCGGTACTCCGCAGGAACCTTTTGAAATATCGTTTTTTGGTTTAAATTGTTTGTTTGATTAAAATGGTTCGTTTGGCTAAAAATAGGTGTGGGCGAGATTTTGAAGATGCGACGACCTAGTGTCGAAGTTTTGACTTAAAAGGTGGGTTTGAAAATGGTGTCTTTTGGAAAATTATTTTGAGTTTAGCAAAATAGTAAACAAGCAAAAAAAAATGAATGAGGATATTCGCACGATTGTAGAAGATGTATTTGATGACATGAAGTCAGCTGAGTTGAATCATTTCCCTTGGAATTGAGACAAACGAAAGATATAAAGATTAAATGATCGAGAATAAAGTTACAGAAATCGAAAATATCACAAAATCCACCAACATACAAAGATATAAATTTGAATAACAATAGAAACAATGATAATATAGACAATGAGAAACTAAATACAAAGATAAAGAAGAACCATGAAATAAAAACATCTAAATAAAATGAAAGTTATCTAAACTAAATTGAAATTTTAAAAGTACTAATTTAAATCAAAACTAAATTAATTCTAAACTAAAAATTCTAAAACTAAATTAAAATTCTGAAATTACTAAATTACATCTAATCAAAATTATTCTAAGATAACTAATTTAAATTTAAACTAAGTTATTTTAATAAAAGGGGGTGTAAAGACAGAAAAATGGGTTTGGGAGGATGTGGATTTGGTGAGGGTTTTTTAAGTGGGTTTCTTGTATGTTTCTGTAAAATTTTGGGTGATTTTGTTAAGTTGAACAGAAATCGGAGGTTCTTTTTGTGTGTTGAAGCTCTGTTGTAGTGAATGAGTTGAGTATGAAGTTTGAAAGAGCAAAGGGACCAAGTGTTAAGTGGAAAGTTATTCAAGAGAAGGCTTTTTGTTTTGTTTTTTATCATTTCAGTTTTAATGCTTACACGAACAATAATTTACATACCATTTCCATACCATTTCAGGATGGTGACGAAGATTCGAACAAACAGAAGGATCAAACATTCATGGGAAATAATTATTAGCATTACAGAAACATGATTGTATCAAGCAGTAAACAAATGAAACAATAGTGATATGAGGTTACCGACCTGAACGAAGTTCTTCCCGGTAGACTCCTTCCTCGATCCTTTCCTTCTCCTCTTGATTCTGGTTTTGGTTGGCTTTGTTTTCTTGGTTCTTTTTGGTTCACAGTTTGTGGTTGGTTTTTTTGGTTTTTTAAGCTATGTGTTTTTTCCTTGATGTTTTACTTGCAGTGTATTTTTATGCTGTAACTTCTCTTATGGTTTTTTCTGTGATTTTTTTGTCTCTTATTTTAGAGACAAAGGCTGGTGATGCTGCTGGATTTATGGAACCTGCTGTTCATGGAAAAGTGAGTTGAAAGAAAAGATGGAGTGAAATTGCAATGGAGTTTTTTTTTTGAAGGTATGAAAACAGATTTTTCTCTTTGTTCTTGTATGTATTTTTTTTCTACTGTCTTCTCCCCCTTTTTCTTTTTGTTGATACCACTGTTATATAGAGGAGGAGGATGAAAAAAAGAGAGGGAAAATGAGTTGAAACTTGGATCAGACCAAACCAAAGCTATAACTCTGTTATTTTGTTTTATCAAACACAGTTTGTATTTATTCCAATTTTGTGTAATTTCTGGACTGTTATGATGCAGGTTTTTCTGTTTTGTTTTGGCATCTTACAGCAGGCATTGGAGCAGCAATATTAGGTTTTTGAAGTGTTGTATTTGGCTATTTTGGACTAAAGTACCTTTTATTGAAAAAAAAGGGTACATAGTTTTTTGCCAATTTAACCAAGAATGGTATTATCCAATGAATAAACCTTTGAACCCTTAGGAAATGTATCACAAACTTGTGTAAGCCTCTGATTATGTAAAGATTTGGAAGCAGCATAGCATTGAAAATGAGATTTGGTCTTGAGCCGAATGCAAGAATGAGATCGAAACACACTTGTTCGAAGGAAGCCTTTCCCTCAGTCGAAGCTTGTGGTCGAAACAAGCTAGTGCCCAGTCGAAGCTTGTGGTCGAAACAAGCTAGTGCCCAGTCGAAGCTTGTATCGAAGGAAGCACATCGCCCAATCGAAGCATGTGGATCGAAACAAACATAAAAGGAGTCATCGTCTTGTGTCTTTTTAGCATGAGGGAAGTTCCTGGCTTCTAAATTGAAGGGCGCTTTTTCAAGGGAAGTAAGAACTTAGTCAAATCTTGTATGAAGATACCTCTTGGCTCAAATGAAACTTGTATGAAGCAAAATATGCAAGAGGCCCTTGGTGCAAGTGGATTCGAAGGATGCATAGAGGTGGTTACTTTGTCCCATCGAAACTTGTCCAAACGAAGCAAGCATGCAGGCAGCAAACTTGTCCAGTCGAAGCAGGCTTGTAGGCAGTAAACTTGTCCAAGTCGAAGTAGGCTTGCAAGCAGTAAACTTGTCCAGTCGAAGCAGGCTTATAAGCAGTAAACTTGTCCAAGTCGAAGCAGGCTTGTAAGCAGTAAACTTGTCCAAGTCGAAGCAGGCTTGTAAGCAGTAAACTTGTCCAAGTCGAAGTAGGCTTGCAAGCAGTAAACTTGTCTAGTCGAAGCAGGCTTGCAGGCAGCACGCTTGGTGAATCGAAAAGGTTTCCTTGCAGGGAGCATGTGTGGCCAACATGTCAATGGCCTGTGATTGAAAGCATGTAGGCAGCACACTTGTTCAATCGAAAGGCTGAATCGAAGGAGGTTTCAAATCCAAACGAAGGATGTACCTAAACTTGCATTCAAAGGAGGCTTTAAGTTCAAAATGAAGGACATGCCCAAGTTGCATTCGAAGGAGGCTTAGATTCAATCGAAGGATGTAATCCAAGTTGCATTCGAAGGAGGCTAAGAGTCAAAACACTTGACAATTTCTGCATAGTCAATGCTCGAAGGTGAGAGGTTAAAATCGACTGTATTTAGTGACCTTGACTTTTGTACAAAAATACAAAATAAAAATAAAAATGGGATCTTAGGTCAAAAATTGGGGTATGACAGCTGCCCCTATTTAAGTTTCTTCTATCCGGAGATATGAAGATTCAAATCTTCAATTCGGCGAGATTGAAGGGACTTAAATATAGAATACACAATTTTTGGCCTTAAGATACCGCAATTATGTTTATGATCTGATATGAAAGTAATATTTTGAATTTAATGAGGAATGATGCCGTATAAGACAAACTACTGCTGGAAAAACCAAACACATTATACAATAATCCCACAGGGGAACAGATTATAACTCCATCGGGGGAACAGAGTCATAGACTTAAAATGAGAGACTCTTATTAGAGAATAACTTTTAGGGAAGAAATGAATGATTTACATCAGTATTGAGACTGGAAAAGAAATGATTGACATCAGCACTGAGACTGGCAAATAAACATCTCTGACTTCTAAATTATACCAAGAACGGTAACTAATTTCTTCTTTAACCAAGATATCACTTCAAAAGGATAAAATACAAGTTTCCCCATGGAACTCTTCCAAAGAGGTGTCGTTTGCTGAGTAAACATTATTGTTGGGGATACACAAGTTGCTCAAATAAAGAGGCCGCCACTTGCTATCTTTCAAAGGTGTCAATAACATACAAGTTTCTCATGAAGAGACCGCCGCTTGCTGTTTTCAAAATAATACGCAAGTTGCTCATGAAGAGATTGTCGCTTGCTATTTTTCAAAGATATCAATAACACACAAGTTGCTCATGAAGAGACCGTCGCTTGCTGTTTTTTAAAAGGCATCAATAACATACAACTTGCTCATAAAGAGACCGCCGCTTGTTGTTTTTCAAAGGTATCAATAACATACAAGTTTCTCATGAAGAGACCACCGCTTGCTGTTTTTCAAAGGTATCAATAACATACAAGTTGCTCATGAAGAGACTGCCGCTTGCTGTTTTTCAAAGGTATCAATAACATACAAGTTGCTCATGAAGAGACCGCCGCTTGCTGTTTTTCAAAGGAATCAATAACATACAAGTTGCTCATGAAGAGACCGTCGCTTGCTGTTTTTTTTAAAGGTATCAATAACACACAGGTTGCTCATGAAGAGACCGCCGCTTGCTGTTTTTCCAAAGAACAATAACACACAAGTTGCTCATGAAGAGACCGCAGCTTGCTGTTTTTTCAAAGAAAATAACACACAAGTTGCTAATGAAGAGACCGTCGCTTGCTGTTTTTTTTTAAAGGTATCAATAACACACAAGTTGCTCATGAAGAGACCGCCGCTTGCTGTTTTTTCAGAGAAAATAACACACAAGTTACTCATGAAGAGACTGTCGCTTGCTGTTTTTTTAAAGGTATCAATAACACACAAGTTGCTCATGAAGAGACCGCCGCTTGCTGTTTTTTCAAAGAACAATAACACACAAGTTGCTCATGAAGAGACCGCCGCTTGCTGTTTTTCAAAGGTAACAATAACACACAAGTTGCTCATGAAGAGACCGCCACTTGCTTCTTTTCACAGATAACAATAACAAACAAGTTGCTCATGAAGAGACCGTCGCTTGCTGTTTTGTTGAGATTCCAAAAGAGTGTTGCAACAACACTGCCTCAAAACAAAGTTCATCTTCAATGGGAAACCATGTAGAGATTCTTCATGAGAAGACCAAGTATTTAAATTGCAAAATAAATGCACTCTCCATCTAGGTTTTATAGCCTAGAGAGATCCACAAGGTATCGTTCACAAGAGACAAAGCTCGATCCAGGAATAAACTGGAGAGAATAACAGTCAAACAAGACTCCACCCAATGAGGAAACAACTCAAATAGAGATTTATCCTATCCAGAGACGGAAAAGGAAAGCTAAAGCAAGATTCTTCCACGAGAGTTAACTCAGTGGGGAATTAGAAAGGAGGCGCACTTTCTGCTTAAGTTGACACTCTATTTGGAAAGATCAAATATGCTATTTGAATAGACATAACCAAGGTATACGAACTAAATGACATCAATAAATATAAATGTGCGTGCATGATGTAAGTGTGAATGAATAAATGAATGTCATGTATATGATTGACAAAAACAGATGGAAAAGATAAACTGGAGATGATAAGACATCACAGTACAACTCGACACTCGTCTAATCTCAACAAGATGGGAACATTACTGGAGATAGAACAAAAGTCATCATTGGAGTAAAGTCCTTTTACAAGGCTTAAATCTCTCTGGAGAGGAAAGTATTTTTGGTAGAAAATCCAAAGTCCAATCTTCTATGATCAATAATCCATTAACAGGATAACAATACGAACAATGCTTTAGCTAGAAAGAGTTTTGCTTAGCTGGAGATACTGGGAACACCGCCCTTTGATAATGTGTACAAAACATATCACATATCTTGACAAATCTGGATTTCCCCTAGGACTAATTTTGGATGCCCCAAGTTTACTGATGATAAGTTGCGTGATGCACGACAATTCTTGCGAATAACTTCACTTCTAAAATGCCCAAAGCTATATGGTTGATGAGAAGAAATCATCTCAAGAGGATTTTACAAAAGACCCTGCATCCACCATGCTCTGGTGTCTTCAAACTCTTAGAGAGATTCATCAAATCTCGACGTGATTTCCCTGGATTGACTATAGTTGGCACAACAAAGTCTTCAAATTTTGCCCAAAAGAGTAAACAAGTTGGGAAAGAATTAACTGGGAGAAGCAACATGTTTGTGCTTAAGGTCTTCATGTGACATGCCCCTTGATATGATTGTTTTCTTGAAATGATTCGCCAATTACTCAACATAGTTTCAGGCCTTAAAAGAATAAACTCATCGCTAGTGCTTATATGTGAGCTTCCTTGATATCAAACAAATGTTTTGCAGTTAGAAAAATTTTATTATGAGAATGAAAATTATAATGCAACAATTATGTAAGTCTTGAAGATTTTGAAAAGATATCGCACAAATTTTGTGAGTTAGAGCACCATTAATTTTTGTATAACAAAAGCATATGATACCAACATAACTATTTAGCAAACATTCATGGGAGTCAGGAACACTATCTCATTGAAGTATGTTTTCAAAATAACCTTGCTTCAATTAGGACTTTTGAAGGTTGTAACGTGGCCTGGTTCATGGTTTTTAGAAAAAAGATTTTTAAGGCTCAAAATTTATAGGTGCCCACCCATTCTCCGTGATTTTCTCCAACCCTATGTTCAGTTAATTCAACATGAGTGTTCATCTCAAAAGTATTTGGTGATGGTTAAGGAAACGACGAGGCTTTCGGAGTAGCAACCACATTTATGTCTTCGCGTTTGTAGTCTCCAATTTGTTTTTTTGCTGAGGATTTTTCTTTGTATTCCTTTCTTTGCAATTTTTTATTTTCCCCAACTTTTGCCTGGACTAATTCTTTTGAATTGATAGTCCAGTGGGATGCCCTAATTTTGCCTAAGCCGCACATTTTCAAGTTTTCGACTTAGCGGGCTTTTTTTTTTTCTTGATTTTTGATTTTTGAAAAAAACGTGTGACATTAGCTTGTCTTTACTTGTTGAGAGGATTGTGACTGCCTCGTTTCTTGATGAATGAGGGATAACATTGTGGTTCCACATCTTATAGATTCATTATACATGAAGGATAGCCCTCGTAGTTTCTCTTCAAAAATATCTTCCTTATGAATTTTGAACACTCAATCAGATTAACTGAAAACTACCCTGCCCCGGGTTAAAATTTGAGGGTTTTTTGTATAGAAAAGAAACTCCTACTTCAAGGCTCAAAAGGGGTTAGCAAGGGATTATCTTCCTTATATCTCCGGTTTTTAGGGATTTGAAACAATGCCTGTACATCGTCAGTAAGATTTTATTCAAAAGCATACAACCAGAGATTTTGTGTTTTTTAGATCATCATCCTCCCTTCAATCTCTGCCTAGGCAAGAGAATGGGCAACAAGTTGGCATCATAATGCAAAAAGAAATTTAAACTTTGAAAACAAATATGAGTGAAACAAATGAATTTCTTCAAGACAAACATACTCATTGTATTAAGATAATCATTCAGATGCAAACAAGTTCTTACATGCAAACAATGTTTTTATAAACAAGAAAAATTACAAAAAGCATGAATAAGTTAATAATCTAGGAAGGCTTTCCATCTGGACTTGAATTACCGAAAACATCCTTCAAAACTCAAAGTGACCATCAATCGTGTTTACTCTTTGGCACATGCTTGATTTGAACTTTAAAACCAACGTCCTTGAATGACAAGATACCACTTCTGACCAACTTCTGAACCTCGATCTTCAAAGCAAAGCAACCCTCCAAGTCATGCCCAGGAGCACCTTGATGAAAGGTACAAGTCAAATCAACTTTGTAGTACCAATGTATCTTCTCAGGAACCTTCGGTGGAGGTCGGGTCTGAACCAAATTCCTCTGCATCAGGATAGGGAACAACTCTGTATAGGTGATTGGAATTGGATCAAATTGAGTTTTCCTCTGATTAGGAAATTGCTGATTCTGTTGATAAATGGGAGAAACATGATGATTTTGATGATGATTATTTCTTCCTCTGGTTCTCTTCTTAGAAAAGTCATTATCAAACTTCTTCACACCATTAGCTGAGCTACCATCTCCATATAAACATCCCTTTCGGGCATCTTCTTCTAGACGCACTCCCACATCCACCTTGTCAGAAAAGTCATTAGGTGCATTAACCATCACCTTCTCATGAAAGACTTTAGAGTTTCAGTGAATACTTTTACCATCGCTTCTTCCTTCCTAGAAGGTTTGACTTGGGCGCCAACCAAAATTTCAACCAAAACAGTTAAGTGATCTATACTAGATTTCAAATTAGTCACCTCTCTGTGGAGTTTAGAAACCTCTTGCTTGATATTCTCCATTGTTCTCTTAGCGCGAGTGTTATACTGGTGAGACCAAAGGAAAAATAAGACTTGGAAAAAGACTTTTGAAAGTGAAACAAAAAATGTAGAATGATGCATGATATGCAAAAGAGAGTTTTTATTTGACTTTCAAGGAACTCAAGATATTAAGTTGTAAACATCAAAGTATGAAGATAGAAGATGAATTTTAAATTGGATCAAAATGTTGATCAAGTTATCATCAAGATCAATCATCCATTTTGGTGGATTAGGGTTTTCACCCCATCAACACCCAAGATCCATTGAGCTTGACGAAACTTGTGATGTTTACAAAGAAAGACTTCCAAATTCCTTGAAAATCGAGTGAAAAGGGTTTTATGGATGCATGAAGGCATGGCTATGCAACAACCAAAAGCAAGGTCACAAACAAAGTCGAAAGGTTCAACGTCACGAGCATGGAGTCAAAGGTAAAGACCAACCCCAAGGTATGTACTAAAGGTTTAATCATACCTGTAAAACAAGGTTCTAAAAGTTCCCAGAGTCTACATTCCTCCTTCGGATATTAACAACGTCCCAATTACTCGGTAATCAGCAATATTCTCAAGAGAAACTCGTCTGAGTGCAGCATCGCGTGACAACTACTTCCGGATTACTCCGTTATAATCTTCGCACTACACCTAAGAGGCCAAGATGGGTTAAGGGTTCTACGGTTCTCAGCTTCTCTGGCTCCCAAGTCGAAAGCAATAATGTCTTCCCGATTACTCGGTAAACAAATACTACGTTCAAAGGGGCTTCCACTGAGTGGGAGATTTCATGCCTCCTTCTTCGGGATTACTCCCTCAAAGTTAACATGACTATACCGCCCGTCCTATTCCTAAGTGTAACTTAGTCCGGGTATAGGACTTGTCCTTTGTAAATATCATCAACACCCAAATAACCACAATATATACATATAATAAAACAATCAAATAACAATAAAACAGATAAGACAAACTAGGCTTAACCCACTTAGGGATGGACCAGCAAGAGGTCAATTTGTCCCCAGCAGAGTCGCCAATTCTGTAGCGGTGAAAATCGGAGATCGAGCTATTAATTAACTCGACTCGCAAAAGCAAGAGTCGCCACCGCGCTTTATTATTTCCAAGGGAAAAGGGAAAAGAGCGAAATAAAACCCTAAAATATGCAATGTAAAATAATACTTGAAAGTAATGAAAGTACAATGCATTTTTTGAAAGAGATCGAGAGTTCGGGGGTTGGTTATACAAAGGGAAGGTACTAGCACCCAATGCATCTGCGGTACTCCACAGGAACCTTTTGAAATATCGTTTTTTGGTTTAAATTATTTGTTTGATTAAAATGGTTCGTTTGGCTAAAAATAGGTGTGGGCGAGATTTTGAAGATGCGACGACCTAGTGTCGAAGTTTTGACTTAAAAGGTGGGTTTGAAAATGGAGTCTTTTGGAAAATTATCTTGAGTTTAGCAAAATAGTAAAAAAGCAAAAAAAATGAATGAGTATATTCGCACGATTGTAGAAGATGTATTTGATGACATGAAGTCAGCTGAGTTGAATCATTTCCCTTGGAATTGAGACAAACGAAAGATATAAAGATTAAATGATCGAGAATAAAGTTACAGAAATCGAAAATATCACAAAATCCACCAACATACAAAGATATAAATTTGAATAACAATAGAAACAATGATAATATAGACAATGAGAAACTAAATACAAAGATAAAGAAGAACCATGAAATAAAAACATCTAAATAAAATGAAAGTTATCTAAACTAAATTGAAATTTTAAAAGTACTAATTTAAATCAAAACTAAATTAATTCTAAACTAAAAATTCTAAAACTAAATTAAAATTCTGAAATTACTAAATTACATCTAAACAAAATTATTCTAAGATAACTAATTTAAATTTAAACTAAGTTATTTTAATAAAAGGGGGTGTAAAGACAGAAAAATGGGTTTGGGAGGATGTGGATTTGGTGAGGGTTTTTTAAGTGGGTTTCTTGTATGTTTCTGTAAAATTTTGGGTGATTTTGTTAAGTTGAACAGAAATCGGAGGTTCTTTTTGTGTGTTGAAGCTCTGTTGTAGTGAATGAGTTGAGTATGAAGTTTGAAAGAGCAAAGGGACCAAGTGTTAAGTGGAAAGTTATTGAAGAGAAGGTTTTTTGTTTTGTTTTTTATCATTTCAGTTTTAATGCTTACACGAACAATAATTTACATACCATTTCCATACCATTTCAGGATGGTGACGAAGATTCGAACAAACGGAAGGATCAAACATTCATGGGAAATAATTATTAGCATTACAGAAACATGATTGTATCAAGCAGTAAACAAATGAAACAATAGTGATATGAGGTTATCGACCTGAACGAAGTTCTTCCCGGTAGACTCCTTCCTCGGTCCTTTCCTTCTTCTCTTGATTCTGGTTTCGTTGGTTTTGGTTGGCTTTGTTTTCTTGGTTCTTTTTGGTTCACAGTTTGTGGTTGCTTTTTTTGGTTTTTTAAGCTATGTGTTTTTTCCTTGATGTTATACTTGCAGTGTATTTTTATGCTGTAATTTCTCTTCTGGTTTTTTCTGTGATTTTTTGTCTCTTATTTTAGAGACAAAGGCTGATAATGCTGTTGGATTTATGGAACCTGCTGTTCATGGAAAAGTGAGTTGAAAGAAAAGATGGAGTGAAATTGCAATGGAGTTTTTTTTTTTGGAGGTATGAAAAAAGATTTTTCTCTTTGTTCTTGTATGTATTTTTTTTCTACTGTCTTCTCCCCCTTTTTCTTTTTGTTGATACCACTGTTATATAGAGGAGGAGGATGAAAAAAAGAGAGGGAAAATGAGTTGAAACTTGGATCAGACCAAACCAAAGCTATAACTCTGTTATTTTGTTTTATCAAACACAGTTTGTATTTATTCCAATTTTGTGTAATCTCTAGACTGTTATGATGCAGGTTTTTCTGTTTTGTTTTGGCATCTTACAGCAGGCATTGGAGCAGCAACAATAGGTTTTTGAAGTGTTATATTTGGCTATTTTGGACTAAAGTACCTTTTATTAAAAAAAAAAAGGGTACATAGTTTTTTGCCAATTTAACCAAGAATGGTATTATCCAATGAATAAACCTTCGAACCCTTAGGAAATGTATCACAGACTTGTGTAAGCCTCTGATTATGTAAAGATTTGGAAGCAGCATAGCATTGAAAATGAGATTTGGTCTTGATTCGAATGCAAGAATGAGATCGAAACACACTTGTTCGAAGGAAGCCTTTCCCTTAGTCGAAGCTTGTGGTCGAAACAAGCTAGTGCCCAGTCGAAGCTTATGGTCGAAACAAGCTAGTGCCCAGTCGAAGCTTGTATCAAAGGAAACATACTGTCAAATCGAAAGCTCAAGCTCGAAGGAAGCACATTGCCCAATCGAAGCATGTGGATCGAAACAAACATAAAGGGAGTCATTGTCTTGTGTCTTTTTAGCATGAGGGAAGTTCCTGGCTATTAAATTGAAGGGCGCTTTTTCAAGGGAAGCAAGAACTTAGTCAAATCTTGTATGAAGATACCTCTTGGCTCAAACGAAACTTGTATGAAGCAAAATATGCAAGAGGCCCTTGGTGCAAGTGGATTCAAAGGATGCATAGAGGTGGTTACTTTGTCCCATCGAAACTTATCCAAACGAAGCAAGCATGCAAGCAGCAAACTTGTCCAGTCGAAGTAGGCTTGTAGGCAGTAAACTTGTCCAAGTCGAAGTATGCTTGCAAGCAGTAAACTTGTCCAGTCAAAGCAGGCTTGTAAGCAGTAAACTTGTCCAAGTCGAAGCAGGCTTGTAAGCAGTAAACTTGTCCAAGTCGAAGCAGGCTTGTAAGCAGTAAACTTGTCTAAGTCGAAGTAGGCTTGCAAGCAGTAAAATTGTCCATTCGAAGCAGGCTTGCAGGAAGCACGCTTGGTGAATCGAAAAGGTTTCCTTGCAGGGGGCATGTGTGGCCAACATGTCAATGGCCTGTGATTGCAAGCATGTAGGCAGCACACTTGTTCAATCGAAAGGCTGAATCGAAGGAGGTTTCAAATCCAAACGAAGGATGTACCTAAACTTGCATTCGAAGGAGGATTTAAGTTCAAAATGAAGGACATGCCCAAGTTGCATTCGAAGGAGGCTAAGAGTCAATCGAAGGATGTAATCCAAGTTGCATTCGAAGGAGGCTAAGAGTCAAAACACTTGACAATTTCTGCATAGTTAATGCTCGAATGTGAGAGGTTAAAATCGACTATATTTAGTGACCTTGACTTTTGTACAAAAATGCAAAATAAAAATAAAAATGGGATCTTAGGTCAAAAATTGGGGTATGACACTTACTATCCACTTTGTTGGGCATCCTCCAAGCTCAGATAAACCTTTGTCGAAGTCCTTGAGCGTCGTTGTCGAAGTGAAAGACCAAGTCAAGAATCAGCATATCATGAGGGCCATCCCTTCGGGCATACCCAAATTGCCTCAGAGCTAAACAGGGGTTGTAGGTAATGCCTCCCCTAATGCCAAGTAGTGGGACATTAGGGAATTCTCTACAACGATCAATAATGATGACATTTTCTCTGGACCGAGAACACCAATGAACATCAGAATGTGTGAGGGTCATCAACCGTTGTGACCACCTTAAACCCTGCTCATTCTTCAAAACTGATTGGGGAAGGTGAGAAATAAACCACCTTGCTAGAAGAGGAGTACAACACATGAGAACACCTCTTTTCCTCATTGTTTGTGTGTGAAATGAGTGTAGGATGTCCCTAAGCAATGTAGGCACAGGATTCCGAGATATGAAAATCTTGTCAGCATTCACATCTATAAGTTGATCAGGGTTTGGGAACAAGACTAACCCATAGATGAGGAGTGTTATAATCTCTTCAAAAGCTTGCAGGTCTAGAGAATTCCAGCAGTCTTGTGCCTTCTCAAACAGAAACTTTTCCAAGAAACCCTTGACACCACTTCTGGTTTCCCAATGACCTTTGATATCATATGGTTGCAAGTGTAAGGCTTGAGCAACATCTTCAGGCTTTGGTTCTCTTTTCGTACCGTTGTAGGGTAGTTGATTAAGAATAGGAATCCTCAGAAGTTGAGAAAATTTCTCCAAAGTAGGCACTAGTTGGTAATCAGGAAATGTGAAGCAATGGTGTAGGGGGTCAAAGAACTGGAAGAGAACTTTCACCATGTCTTCTTCATTGTTGAAGTTGACAAAGTTGAGAAGTCTACCATGTCTTTCACTGAAGAGAGAATTCTCTGGAATCTTGGAAGTAAGCTCCTTGAGTTGAGGAGGGATCCTTACAAGGTTGACTTGGATTATTTTCCTGCGAAGAGATTCCATTACCTACAAAACAAGAACAAAGATGAAGATCCAAACCCTTGAAATGGTTAGTGGATGCATATGATGCTTTATGATGTTCATGATGTATGCACAAGTATATGTACAAGAAAGTCACTCAAGATCCTAGTTTCAGGCTTGCATGGGGTTTCATAGGTAAGTACCCTCTTTAAGTTAGTTGGCTCAACCTGTCCTATAAATAGTAACTGGGTTCTAAGGAGCTTAATATCACTGGATTATTTTTTGTGTTCATTGTTTCAGTTTAGCCACTTAACTAGCGACCGGAATATTCCAAGAAAACAACCCTCAATGAGTGTAGTATCGAGTATCTACCAACTTCGGACTGCTGTAAAGCCGGTCATCTCACTACCCCTAATAAGGCCAAGATGGTCAAGTAAAGGTTCTAAGAGTTCATTAGTGCTTCATGACATCACTCAGCGGCCCCTTATTCTCTTTGATTGACTCAAAGGCTACCGGTACCCACAAATATGTCGCACTAATATAGCTATTGCTTCAACCATGTCGGTATACCCCATACAGTTTCCACAATGTATTGCTATTTACCTATGAATGTTTCCAAAAAAATCCGGGTGGAGGATTCAAACCCTAAACAAGAGAACCAAATATAAAGCTATCAAAGCAAACAAGATAAGCATGCAAAGGTGATCTAAACCCTAAGGTTACTTCACTTTTAGAGATTTCCCCAGCAGAGTCGCCAGTTCTGTGATACGGTGGGAGAACTAACTTGAGGTTTTGCGTTTATGTTCGCAAATGTTTCGGTTTAGCAAGAGTCGTCACCGACTTTTTATTTTATCCTAAGGAAAGGTCAAAAAGCACAGGAAAGACCTTTGAGATGTTTTCTTGGGTTCGGGGAGTAGATTATGAAAAGGGAAGGTGCAAGCACCCTTTTCATCCATGGTTATCCATGGGATCTTAGTTACTTGTTTAGATCACTTGCTTTTGCTTTTCAATTGTTTGAAATGGTACTTTGTGTGTGGTTTTGAAAATGTTTTGAAAAGAGGACATCGTTGTGGCGACCTTTGTAATGATTCTTGTTTGAATGTATACAAAGGTGTATTGTCTTTTGAAAAGGTGTTTCAATGTTTGAAAGTTTGTTTTTGGAAAATGTTTTGAAATTGTGTTGTGAAGTGTGTTTGAAAATAGCAAGGATGTTTTGCAAGTTTTGATCAAGTAACTAAGAGTTATCTACCCTATTTTACTCAAAGATCTTTCCTATATGTTTTTAACCCTTTTGACAGTGTTGTTTTACCATTGCATTTGGTAAACAACCTTGTATTAGGATGTTAAACGGGACAGGCGCGGGTCATCGTATAGACCATGATAGCAATTGTGTTAAGTATTTTTAGCAAATTTTCCGAGGGACTAGATCATTTTTGTATATGCAACCAAGATAGCGTCATCGAGGGACTATGATCTTTTGTTTTGTTTTTTGTTTTGCCAAGATACTCAACATGCATAACATGGCCCATTTTTAAGGCAACAAGTGGATGTAACCCTAAGGGTGCAAGTGTGCATTGTGTATTGATCTTCATATATTTTTGTCTTTGTATTAGTCAAGCTATTTGTTAATTTTGGATTTTTGCATACAAACCCTAATCTCTAATCATGGCATAATTGAAAGCGTAAATGCGTAAAATAAATCTACCACTATTACAACATGATTATGGGGAAGGGGATACAATTTTTGAATGGGTATTATTTGACAAGAAATTAAAACCATAATTTTACTATTACATCCACATTGAATCAATGGCATAAATAACAAATGAATAATATTTAAATAAACAAATTAAATAAATATATAAAATAATATGAATATGCAAAAAAGGTTTGTGTTTATTTTTATGTATGTAAAAATATTTCATGTAAAAATAAAGGAATAATGAAAAAGGATTATTATTTTTTATTAAGGGTAAACCCTAATTTTCTTTTAAGAATACAAATATATTAAATATACTATTTATATACAATAAAATAAAATAGTGTATATACAAAAATAAAATATATTTAGAAAAATTATTATTTAAGTATAAATAATAATAAAAATAAAAGTATGTATATATATATATATATATATATATATATATATATATATATATATATATATATATATATATATATATATATATATATATATATATATATATATATATATATATATATATATATATATATATATATATATATATATATATATATATATATATATATATATATATATATATATATATATATATATATATATATATATATATATATATATATATTAATTATATTAGTTATGTAATAAAAATAAAATAAAATATATACAAAAATAAAAATATATTTAGAACAATATTTTTTAGTGTGAATAAAATAAAGAATAGAATAAAAGTATAATTTATATATTATTTTTAAGTTTTCAATAAATAAAATATATACTAATTAAATTGTTTTCATGTTAAAAAAAATACAAAATAAATACAAAATAAATGTAAAAATTTATAAAAAATATTTTTGGGTATTTTTATATTTAGAAAATATAAAATAAAAATCAGAAAATGAAAATAAATATAAAATATCAAAGTATAAAGAAATTGGGCCAGGGGGTGCATTCAGCAAAAGGGGGGTGTCAAAAGCAAGGCCAAAACCAAGCCCAGCCCACTGACTTCATCTTCAACCTCTTGTTCAAACAAAAACACGCGCCCTGTACAAAATGTCAGATCCTGCATACGTGCTCTAATGCAAAAACACATAACATCAAAGTTGTAGCATTTTTCAAGACGAATTCAACCATATAAGAAACTTGTCCTAACTCTCAAAGACCAGAGAGAATTTCTCTGGACCTAAATCTTAACCTATTTTTTTCAGGATGTTCATGGACCAAATTCTCTTAGCATGCTTAACTAAAATGAAAATTGAGCATATGTACAGCTTCATGGCTATGAATACTACATTTCTTATTCACAAACCTAAGTCTAAATGTTCCTAAATAGAGAGAGATAGGAAGTTGATAAAAACCTGTTTCAGCTGACTTCGTGTATGGCAGTGTGGAGCTTTTCAACAAGGCCTGAGATGTTTGGGAGCTTGCTTGAACTTCCCCTGACCTTCTCCAATGTCTTGCTT
This sequence comes from Vicia faba, assembly GCA_948472305.1. NCBI lineage: Eukaryota > Viridiplantae > Streptophyta > Magnoliopsida > Fabales > Fabaceae > Vicia > Vicia faba. The sequence goes on from OX451737.1 coordinate 1,184,404,858, forward strand.
GCCTTGAATGTGCTTGAACAAGCCTACATAACTCAACCTGCACAAGCTGAAATCAAAAATGGAAAACCCTGTAAATGGAGTTACAGTCAGTGTTTAAGGGTTGGGATAGCTTGGATAGGTTGTATGGAAAGTGTTTGAACAGGTTTGGGGCAAAATGCACGAGCAAATTGTGCTATGGAAACCAAACTGCAGGGAGTGCCCTGTTTTGCCAAATGAATATGATTTTGTGCTATGGGAGTTTTGAGGGCTCAAAGGGTCGTGTTTCTGGCTCAAAGGTATGTGAGAAAGTTGTCTCAAAAGCTTGCACAAGTTGGTTTTCACAAATGCTCAAGTTCTAGTGTATTGGACATGTTTCTTGTCTTTTAAGCCAAAATGAACAATGATGTAATACAAGCCTGTACAGGCTATCTATCAGCCTACTTCTTCTGATCTTGGCCCCTCAAGTTGGTGGATATGCTTTGCTGCACAAGATATTCTTCCAGGCTCAAGAGATGTGGTTTTGACATAAAGCATATTTTGGCAAAAATGGTAATGTTGCTTTTTCTACTTAAGGATTAATCTTGTGTGCAATGCCCTAATGACCAAAACAAAAACTTAGACCAATGGATTTGCATTTAATTATTGAGTATGAAATGGTTTTGAGGCCTGTAATCTAGTGCAAAGCAAGCTGATTAGAATTGGTAACTTGTATCACTATGAACATGCCATGGATGAAAAGTGAGTTTTTGCCAACTTCAAGCCTTCGATTCTCCCTAATCATAAATGTGTTTGGAGAGTTCTATGACATTTTGGAAAGCTTGCAACATGATATACATTCCATCTTTGAAATGCAATTTGAGATTCCAAGTTGAACTATGTGAAAAATGGCTATGAAGATAGGTCAAAATCCTGCCTAAATTAGGGCAAAATTTCACTAAGTTAAAAGTTTCATGGACCCTTGTTCCAAAAATCATAACTTGAGATCCAAGATTCCTTTGGGATAAATTTGTGAATAAAAGTTTTATACTTTGTGGAGGAATACAACTTTCATGTTGGAAGTTTTGTTTAAATCCAATTGCATCATGGTGAAAATGTTGGGCAAAGATAGGAAAAATTAAGAAAATTTCATAACTTAGAAAAATTCTAAGTTATGAAATTTTTCAACTTTAAACCCTAATTTGCAAAATTGGGTTTCTTGATGAACAAGTTTCATGTTTTGACTCATTTTGATGAAAAATGACCCTTGGCACTTGATTTTGACCAAAAAGTCAAAGTTTGACTTTTCAGTGTACAGTCAAATTTTGATCAGTTGATTGAAAAATTCATCTGTCAATCCAATGCATTTTGAGATCTTTTGAACCTTGTGATTAGGTCAAGATGATGCCATTGAGTCCTTAAATCCATGCTTGAGCTCAAATTGCCATTGGCTAGGACAAAAATCAGAAATTGCCTTTGTGCATTCAAAACCCTAAAAATGACCATTTTGCCCTTTTGGTGATCTGATCAAATTTCTTGAGGAGTTGTGGTCCAAACTTGATCAAATGGTTCATATGATTCTATAGTGTTGATGTGGATAAAAAATTATGAGGTTTGACTGTAAATTGGCCACAGTTGACTTTTTCCCCAATACAACTGATTTCTATGTCAACTGTCCAATTGACCGGGCAAAAATTTGATTCAAGGCTTGAAACTTGGTATGGACAAACTTATGAGTCCAACATGAAGTATGGAGGTCACTTTGAGTATTGAAAGTCCAAAAATCTCTGTGCAAACTCAAACCCTAATTTAGGTCAACAGTGCAAGGAGATGTCTTGAGCAGTGCAAACCCTAACTTGGTCTTGGGTCCAAAGAGTCTTGTGAGGGGAGATCTTGATAAAATGAGAGGGAAAATTTTGGGGTACAACATCAAGCAATGATGTTCTCAACATAAATGAGATTGTGTTGTATGATGCGTATATGCATGTATCATGATGTATGGCAATATAATGCTTTTATCTGGGGAAAATAAATCCCAGATAGATGCTGGAGAATAGAGTTGGATTCTTCATTTCCGTTGGGGATAGCGAATGCAGATGATTGTGAGAATAAATCTGCAGGAGAGGATAACTCCGTTGGGGAATAAACTGATGAGGAGATTACTCTGTGGAGAAGGGATGCTCTGCTGAGGATTCCACCAATAAATTCTGTTGGGGATGAATTACCGTTGCTGGTGATACTGAATCCTGTTGGGGATTGAATTTCTTATTTTTGAAAGGAAAGAACTCCGCTGGGGATGATCTTTCAGTTGCGACTTCATTGGGGATAACCTTTTAGACTATAATGGGGATAATCCTTTGAGTTCTGCTGGGGAAAATCTTCCAAAGTCTATTGGGGATGACTCTCCAAATTCCACTGGGGAGACTTTTTCAGACTTTGCTGGGAAAAATTTTAACTCCACTGGGGGATATTTTGCATTCTGCCGGGGAATATTCTTATACTCCGTTGGGGAATATTATGACCTTTCAGTGCTGATGGTAAATAAACTCTGCTTGGGGAGAATATTACTAATTCATTCACAGTTGCAAGTCTCAGCTGGGGAGAGCTATCAGTACTGTATTTTCTTACTCTGTGGGGAGTGAAATTACCTTAGCCATATTCTTCAACTAAATCTACCTTTGTACCTGGTGGACAGAGCAACCGTACAGTTTGGACAAATCTTATTTGCCCCTGTTTCTGATATTACAAGTAATCGTCTTTTGTTTCGCATGTAAATATTTATGAGCAGCAATTAATGTCAAATGCATATATCAAAAGTGAACATTGGACGTTCTTTGCAAAATAAAACAGAAAAAGGAAAAATAGTTTGAAATTTCTCTGAAAATGAATTGTATTGATTTTGAAGTTTGGCCTGTAAATAGGCGTTTTCGTACAAGAGGCTGACGTCCTAGTAAGAGAACGCCGCCGAACAGATAGTTTATACATTTTGTGAAAAACTAAACAAAAGAGCTATGTGAATAATCCCACTGGGTTTCAACTCTGCTATTGCCTTTATGTCCTCGAGCATCTCATCACTTTGCTACTTGGTTGAAGGTAGATCAAATTGATTAGTGTCGTCCGAGCTTGATAGTTGATACGGAAGTCTGGTTGCAAGGTGATCCAATGAGACATAGTGTTACACTTTGATCCCTAATTTTTGCTTGGACCACCCTTTTGGGTTTTCAGTCTACCGGAATACCCTTTTTTGCCCAATCTGTCTTTTCAGGTTTTCGACTTGCCGGGTGTACAGATTTTTTCATTTTCATCCCTTATTTTTGCCCGAACCCTTTTGGTTCACCGGGAAGCCCTTATTTTTGCCTAGGCCAGTCAACCTAGTGGGTCGTTAATCATGCGTAGTATCTTTTCACTATGTCTGCATTGATGGGGGTGAGGAAGGTCGTCACCATCCATGGTGGTTAGAATCATAGCTCCTCTTGAGAAAATGTTCTTAACCACAAATGGCCCTTCGTAAGTAAGGGTCCATTTGCCCCTGGGATCACCTTGAGGTAGAATGATGCGCTTGATTACCAGATCCCCAACTTGATACTCTTATCGCCGGACATTCTTGTTAAATGCCTTGATCATCCGCTTTTGATACGTCTGACCATGACAAATAGCAGTAAGTCTCTTTTTATCGATTAAATTCAGTTGATCAAGCCGTGTCTGGATCCAGTCATCTTCGCTCAAACCTGCATCCTTCATAATCCGAAGAGAGGGTATCTGAACTTCAATGGGCAAGACGGCCTCCATGCCATAAACCAAGGAATAGGGTGTTTCCCATGTTGACGTCCGCGCTGAAGTGTGGTATCCATGAAGAGAAAACGGTAACATCTCGTGCCAGTCTTTGTATGTCATTGTCATCTTCTGCACAATCTTCTTGATGTTCTTATTAGCCGCTTCCACAGCCGCATTCATCTTCGGCCGGTAGGGAGAAGAGTTGTGATTATGTATCTTGAACTGCTTGCAGAGCTCAGTGATCATCTTATTGTTGAGATTTGTACCATTGTCCGTAATGATCCTCTCTGGTACACCGTATCGACAGATCAGGTTGTGCCGAATGAACCGTGCCACGACGTTCTTGGTTACGGTAGCAAAGGAAGCTGCTTCAACCCACTTCGTAAAGTAATCAATTGCTACCAGAATGAAACGATGCCCGTTGGATGTCGTAGGTCTGATCTCGCCGATCATATCAATGCCCCACATTGCAAAAGGCCACGGAGCTGTCAAGACGTTCAGAGATACTGGAGGTGTGTGCACCTTATCAGCATAGACTTGGCACTTGTGACAGGTCCAAGAATGCTGATAATAGTCGGCTTCCATTGTGGACCAATAGTATCCTTCCCGTAGGATTTTCTTTGCCATGGTGTGTCCACTAGAATGAGTCCCGAAAGTACCTTCATGTAACTCTACCATAATCCTTTCTGCCTCGTTCTTATCCACACAACGCAATAAGGTTGAATCATGGTTACGCTTGTAAAGAATACCATTGCTGATAAAGAACTTCGCTGCGAACCTCCTCAGAAACTTCTTGTCATTAACAGATGCACCCTCGGGGTATTCCTGAGCCTCAAGATACCTCTTCACCTCATGAAACCAGGGTTTATCTGTTACCTCTTCAGTCTCAATGTCACAGCAATGTGCATGTTCGTCCAACCTTTCAATGATAATCCGGGGAGCTTCGTTGTCCCAATTGACTTTGAACATAGAAGACATTGTAGCTAGCGCGTCCGCCAACTGATTCTCCTCTCTAGGGAAGTGTTCAAAGGTTATCTCCTCGAAGTGGGGAAGCAACGTCAATACATACTCCTTGTAAGGAATAAGATTAGGGTGTTTCATATCCCACTTGCCTTTGATCTGATTGATCACGAGAGCAGAATCTCCGAAAACACTTAAGAACTTAATCATTAGGTCGATTGCTGCTCGAAGACCCATAATGCACGCCTCATACTCCGCCATGTTGTTGGTGCAGTTGAAACATAATCGGGCGGTAAACGGAGTATGAGAGCCTTTAGGAGATATGATCACGGCGCCAATTCCATTACCCAAAGCATTTGAAGCTCCATCAAAGTACATAGACCATCGGGATCCTTCCTCAGGTCCTTCATCCGGTCCAAGTGTTTCACAGTCAGTTACTAATATGATATTCTCATCCGGGAATTCAAAGTTCATAGACTGATAATTATCCACTGCCTGATGTGCCAAATGGTCTGCCAACACACTTCCCTTGATTGCCTTTTGGGTTGAGTACTGTATTTCATACTCAGTCAAGATCATCTGCCATCTTGTTATTCTTTCGGGTAAGGCAGGATTTTCGAAGATATACTTGATTGGCTCCATCTTTGATATCAATAGAGTAGTGTGAGTCAGCATATACTGTCTCAGCCGGCGAGCAGCCCATGCCAAAGCGCAGTAAGTTTTCTCGAGCAACGAGTATCGGGTCTCGCAGTCGATAAACTTTTTGCTAAGGTAATAAATAGCATGCTCTTTTCGGCCAGACTCGTCATGCTGACCCAGCACACATCCCATTGAATTGTCAAGTACTGTCAAGTATAGGATTAAAGGTCTCCCTTCAACCGGAGGCATCAGAATGGGTGGCTCTTGGAGATACTCTTTGATTTTTTCGAAAGCGGCCTGACATTCATCGTTCCATCTTACCACTTGATCTTTCTTCAGTAACTTGAAGATTGGTTCACAAGTAGAAGTCAGGTGCGAGATGAATCGGGCAATATAGTTCAGACGTCCCAGAAAGCCTCTGACTTCTTTTTCTGTTCGGGGAGCTGGCATCTCCTGTATAGCTTTCACCTTTGCAGGATCCACCTGAATACCCTTATCACTAACGAAGAAACCCAACAACTTACCAGATCTCACCCCGAAGGTGCACTTGTTTGGGTTTAACCTCAGTTTGTACAACTTCAACCTATCAAATAACTTCTGAAGGTGGTCCAGATGTTCTTCTTCTGTTTGGGATCTTGCAATCATGTCATCGACGTATACCTCAATCTCATGATGAATCATGTCATGGAACAAGGCGACCATGGCGCGCTGATACGTTGCCCCAGCATTCTTCAATCCAAAAGGCATGACCTTGTAGCAAAAGGTACCCCATTGAGTGACAAAGGTTGTCTTCCGGAGCCATTTTAATTTTATTATAACTGGAGAAACCATCCATAAAGGAGAAGACCTTATGCTGTGCGGTGTTGTCAACCAGAACGTCAATATGAGGTAGAGGAAAATCATCCTTGGGGCTCGCCCTGTTCAGATCCCTATAGTCAACACACATTCGAACCTTACCATCCTTCTTTGGCACAGGAACCACATTGGCCACCCACTGTGGGTAAGAAGTAACTGCTAGAAAACGGGCGTCAAATTGCTTCATCACTTCAGCCTTGATTTTCTCAGACATCTCCGGGCGCATTCAACGGACTTTCTATTTCACTGGAGGACAGTCTTCCTTGGTAGGCAATCGGTGAACCATAATATCGGTATCCAACCCAGGCATATCTTCATAAGACCAGGCAAAGATCTCGACATAGCCACGTAACATCTAAATCAACTGTTGCTTAACACTAGCATCCAGATTTGCACCGATCTTGACCTCTTTCTTGTCCTCTTCTGTACCCAGATTTACCGTTTCCACTGGCTCTTCATGTGGCTGTATAGCCCTCTCTTCCTGAAGTAACAGTCTAGCAAGTTCACCAGGCACCTCGCAATCATCTTCACCTTCGTCTTCGGCTAAGTTGATCGGACTTTCGAAGTCATAACTGGCAGTAGCAGAGTCATTACCAGTGAGATCCAGAGTGGATGTAGACCTGTATATGTGAGTGTGTGTAAAATAGTTGTTTTGCAATATATAATAAAAGAAAAAATAAGGAGCGCAAAATTTGAAATGCAAGAAATGTCCAATGCTTTTATTAATGATATATGTAGATGACACACATAAAGCCCTCACAAATAAAGCCACGGTGCCTCGGGTAAGACACCGGGCCATAAAGTTTAAAACATTGTTTGTTACAAATACAAAACAAAAGTCTCATTACTAGGTAACAAAAAAAAATTGGGATGAAGTCCTTTGCTATCCAGTTGCTTAGTCCGCCGTCAGTAGTAGGATATATCCAACTGTCGAACTCAGATTCTTCAACATCGTCTTCATTGGCATTTACTCCTGAATTGCTGATAAACAGGGGAGGTCTTCCGATCCGTGCACTCCGAACAGCCCTTTGAGCTTCTGCAGTGAAACCTAAACCAAACTTGTTAGTCTTATGTGCAAAATCAGGGAGTTAGCCCCATTTTGCACACCCACCTTTCTCGACAACCGCCCAGGCATCCTTGAAGGAAGCCATCTTCATTGGAGGATCTTCAGTAACAGTTTCAGCTAACGCCAGCGTCTGACGAACCTCTTCAATGTTGAAACGGGGTCTCAATGAACTCCCCATCCATCTCTACATATCGGAAAGAGTTGAGGTGGCTCACCATGTACTCCTCCTCTCCTTGTACTGTCACAATTTTCCCTTTTACTGGGTACTTTAGCTTCTGGTGGAGCGTTGAGGTCACTGCCCCAGCTTTGTGGATCCACGGGCGACCCAGCAAACAAGAATAAGATGGCCGAATGTCCATCACATAGAATGTAGATGCGAAAACCTGAGAACCAACCTTAATCGGAATATCCACTTCTCCGTGTACCATTCTCTTGGACCCATCAAAAGCCCTGAATATAATGTTACTCGGCTTCAGCTCCAACCCTTCACAGTCTAACCGGTCTAGTGCCTTCTTGGGTAACACATTCAACGAAGATCCAGTATCTACCAACACGTAAGCAAGAGTAGTGCCCCTGCATTCAATGGAGACATGCAGGGCGTCATTTTGATCCTTACCCTTGACAGTTAAGTCAGCGTCGGAGAAACCCAACCCATTATCAGCAGTCAGACTAGCCACGTAATCTTTAAGCTGATCAGCCGATGTTTCTTATGGTACGTGTGCAGTCTTCAGGAAAGCAATCAGAGCCTTGGCATGGGCTTCTGAGCATAGCAACAGTGACAACATAGAGATTTTGGATGGGGTTTGCCCCAGCTGCTCGACTATGTTGTAGTCGCTCCTTTTGATGATCTTCTTATTTTCCTCCATCTCTTGTCTAGAGGCTTCGACAGTAATCTTCTTTGGTGCCTCCGTCTGGGCAGGCTCACCGGTGATCTCTTTTCCCTGGGTGTCAGATGACTCCGCAACAGGGGTAAGAATGGGAACTTGAACAGGGACAACAGTAGGTACACTGGCAGGTGTAATAACAACAGGCTTCCGGACAGTTGGTGCAGAGATCTCAAGGGAGAAAAGTCTTCCGTTGCGGGTGACTTTACTAGATCCCACAATATTGCTGACGTCAGTATCAGCCTCTTCAGCACTCAAGTATTGCTTAACTCCGTGATAATATACGTCAGCCCCATAATGCCACAGGATAGCTTTATTGGATGTATAGGGGATAGGCCCAGGAACAGTGATGATCAATGGTGCGATTCTTGGAACATATGTAATTCTAACAGGCTTTCTCGAGGAAGCCTTGGAAGAATTGTCGAAAATGGTGATTATAGCAACTTCTTCAGTAGGAACCAAAGGAACAACAGCCTTCTCAAACAGAATTTCTTTATTATCCATCAGGTGTTGGACACCTGACTTCAAAAGATGACAACCGGTAGGTAGGACATAACACATATGGAAACCTTCATCACAGCCCGGAAATAAACCGGCTAACAAAAGGTTCTTCTTCACAGTCATCAAGGGAGTAACAATGTCTCTCACAGAAACCACAAACGAGTCGTCATCGATAGCATTCACTCCATGCTTGGGCATAGGGGCAGTCACAACATTAGACCTTTCAGGTGCTTCGAACTCAATTTCCTTAGCATCAATCAAGTCATGTATCTTATTCTTCAAAACCCAGCAGTTATCTATATCATGCCCCGGGCTATCAGAGTGAAAAGCACAACGGGCATTCGGATCGTACATCGGTGATGTTGTGTTAGGACTCTTCGGGGCCTCCCTCGGAATCACCAAGTTGGTTTTTAATAACTGCGGAAGAATTTGGGATAAAGTCATGTTGAGCTGGGTGAATTTTCTTCGTGGCCTTTCGGCCCTTAATTGATTGTTGTGCTAAGGAGCACCAACAGGTCTTGATATAACCACTGCATCAATAGCTTGGCGGTGTTCAGGTCTATTCTGACTTTTTGAACTGTAAACAGCACTGGACTCCTTCTTAAAAGGCTTCTTCTCGGTGCTCGATGAAGCACCCTTCTGTATTTTACCGAATTTGATGCCAGCCTCAATCCTTTCCCCGGTCATAATCAGCTTCGTAAACCCGGACGAAGAACTTCCAATTAGATGGTTGAAATACGGACCAGACAAAGTCCCCAGAAACATATCCACTAGCTCCCTATCAGCCAAGGGTGGTTGCACTCTTCCAGCGAGGTCCCTCCACTTCTGAGCATAGTCTTTGAAACCTTCACCCGCACCCATAGACATACCCTGGAGTTGGGTACGTGTGGGAGCGAGGTCGGCATTGTATTAGTACTGCCTGTAGAAAGTAGCGGCCAAATCTTCCCAACTACAGATACTAGCTCCTTCCAGCTGGTAAAACCATTCAAGCTGAGTCCCTGAGAGACTGTCTTGAAAGAAGTGGATCCAGAGGTTCTTGTCAGCGGTGTATGGCTGAATCTTCCTAACATACGAACGGAGGTGCAGTTTTGGGCAAGAAACCTTGTCGTATTTAGCAAAGGCTGGTGCTTTGAACTTGGGGGGAATCACCACCCCAGATGACAGACCCAAATCACCAAAGTCCAAGCCAGGCACTTTCTGAACTTCCATCGCACTCAACCGGTCTTCCAAATGTTTATACCTATCCTCAGCCGGAGGATACTGGTCTTCGTCAAAGTCGGTCTCGTTGTCTGAAACCATAGGGCTAGGAGCCCTCCTTTCTTCCTGATTATCTCCCCCTCCAGATGAGTGGGTCAAATCAACCTCTTCTCGCAAATCGTTTCTGAATCTGCGACCCATATTGAATAGGACTGTCTTCTTCTTCTTCTTCTTCTTCTTCTCTTTCAAGATAAGGGTCTTCAGATCTTGCTGACCCTTATCCAAACTCATGAACAATTCCTGGAACTGGGCGTTTTGAGCTTGCAGAGCCTTGATTGCTTGTTCAGTTGATGGTTCAGAAGACATGATGCTAAAATAAACAGCGAAGAAGATGAGAAACCTGTAAGGGTACCTGTTATGAGGTGCATGGAATGAAATGCGTATGATATGATTTCAAAGACGTCGAGAGATTCAAATTCGTAAACCAAAAAATGAAACACACTTTTATTAGATAAACTTTGAAATCAATTGTTCAACAGATGCCTTTAAGGCGTTACAAGAAATAAAACTGAAAAGTAAATCAAAACTAGAAATAATCAAAAGACAATCAGTGCTCCCATGGTCGTTTCTTGTCGGTGCGGACATAGTCATTGAGGATCCGCTCGTTCTCCAGCTGCCTTGTCAACTTCTGAATCTTCTGATCTTGCTCGTGATACTTTTCTCTATAAGTATCTCGCTCTTCTCTCAGCTGCATCCACGATCTCTTTAATGCCCCAATGTCCATAGGCATGTATGGATGGAGGATGCTAGGAGGAACCCCTTCTTCATCAGTAACCTCAACAATTATAGGCAAGACGGCTTCGTACGGCATTCCCAGCTTTTGGGCACGGATTCGAACCCATCGGATATATGGCTCCACTGGAAGAGAAGTCTTTGCACCCAGATCGTGCGGATCATACCTGTGTACTCTATCCCAAGCTATTACGAATCTGCGGCATTGCTCGTCACTATCCCCTTAGAAGTCAAAGGCAATACTAGGCATTAGCAACTCATGAGGTTCTTCCCTTCTAGCTCGCCCAAACTGACGTAAGGCCAAGCACGGATTATAAGTGATCCCTCCATTGGTTCCTATCAGTGGAACATTGGGGTATTCCCCACATCGATCAATAATAGCCACATCTTCCATACCCTTGATAGTCCAAATGATGTCATTATGAGAGAGAGACATAATCATGTAGGCCCAGCCCATGCCTTCCTTGTTCTTCAGAACTGATTTGGGGAGGTGAGAAATAAACCACCTCGCCAGCAATGGCGCGCAGCACATAAGGGTTCCCCGCTTCTGAGTAGTACGGGCATAAAGAGAGTGCAAAATATCACCCAAGAGAGTGGGTACAGGATTACCGGATATGAAAATCTTTACTGCACTCACGTCGACGAAGGAATCCGAGTTAGGAAACAACACCAAACCATATATGAGAAGAGCCAGAATGTCTTCAAATTCCTGGAAGTCTAGACTGTCCTAGAACTTATTAGCCTTACCAACCAAGAATTTAGTCAAGAAGCCTTTTGTTCCACTACGAGTTTCCCAATTAGACATTACCTCAGCCTTTGTCAGATGGAGGGCTGAGGCAATCTCTTCCGGCCTAAGGATCTTCTCCCAACCTGTGAACGGGGTCTTCTCCAAAATAGAGATACCAAGAAGATCAGAGAACTCTTCCAAGGTAGGGACCAACTGGTAGTCCGGAAAAGTAAAGCAATGGTACAAAGGATCAAAGAACTGGACTAAGACACTCATCATCTGTTCATCCATCTTGGAGGTGACCAAACCAAGGAGGTGCCCATGTCTTCTGATAAAGGAGGTAGTATCTGAAATCTTTGCAACCAATTCCTTAAGCTGAGAGGGAACCTGGACAAAGTTGATCCGAATGGTGTTTCTACGCATGGGTGCCATGACCTACAAAACAGAACAAAGATGAATCCCTCCTGTCTTTGACATTGGTTAGTCTAATGCAAGATGCATGCAATGTCATGATGCCATGATGTCATGATAGAAAACACACCACAAGTATCCACAAATAGCAAACATGGTAAGGGCAAACAAGTCACACAGATAGCCCTTAGATTTCAGGCTGGCAAGGAGTCTAGGTACTACCCTCTTTCAATTCAGTTGGTTCAAACCTGTCCTAAAAATAGTAATCGGGTTCTAGAGGATCTCAATATCACTGACTACCCTCGATCGGTCATAATTCCAGTTTAGCAACCTTTTCTTGCAGCCGGAATCATCACGAGAGTTTAGTCTCAATTAGTGTAGCATACTGCTACTGTTCTATGGCCAAGTTGGTCAATTTAAAGGTTCTAAGGTCAGTTGGTTCTTAACGACCCCTTAGAAGACCCATATTCTCCTCGTTGCGCCACAAGGGATATCGGTACATACTAAAGTGCCACACCAACGTAGCTACTACTTCAACCGTATCGGTCTACGCTGTACAGTTCCCTCACAGTTTATTGCTACTTACCTAAAGGGTATCCCCCAGATCCGGGTTAGGATCTATAGTAACTCTGATTCAAGCGCACAAAGATAAAGCATGCAAGTCAAGCAATTGAAAACAATATAAACTATTCCTAAGGTACACCCCACTTATAAGCGTCCCCAGAAGAGTCGCCAGTTCTATAATACGGTGGGAAGAACTAACTGTTTTTGGAATGCTGGTTTGCGTTTTGCATTTTTTTTTGCAAAATGTCGCGGTAAGCAAGAGTCGCCACCGACTTTTATTTTATCCAACAAGGAAAGGAAAAAAGCACAGAAAAATTCCTTTTTCGAGATAGTTCTCGGGTTCGGTGGGTAGATTATAGAAAGGGAAGGTGTTAGCACCCTTTCTATCCGTGGTTATCCACGGGCTCTTAGGTGCTTGCTCAATTGTTTTCAAAATTGCTTTCTTTGAGCGTATGAAGTGTTTTTGAAAATTTTGTTCGAAAAGGAGTGTAAGTATGAAAAGTTCTTGTTTTTGAAAGAGCAAGTATCTAAGAACCATCTACCTACTCGAAAAAGGAATCGTTCTATGCTAATTTCCTTTAGACAATGCTATCCTACTATTAATGAGTAGGTAGCACCGTCATTGGAGTTTGAGGGTCAATTCGAATTAGGGACTTACGGTCACCAAAGCAATGTTAGGACGCCTTAGCGGTAACCCTAATGTCTTAGATCATTTGTTTAAGGCAACAATATCTGAGGCAACCATTTCGAGGCAACTATGATCTTTTAGACAAGAGGACGACCTCTAAAACGACCTATACTCAATGACCGTGTACGAAGGCAACCAAGTGGGGTGTACCCTAAGAGTGCGCATGTGCGAGTGTGTCGTTTTCAGTTATTTTTATCTTGGTACATGTTAGGGGTGATCTAAGTTGATTTTAGTTTAAAACATTCAGTCTTGTCATGCAACCCTATTATCAAACATCTAACAGTTATAATTTGCGGAAATAAAATGCGGAATTTAAATTACAAGGCGTCGGGTATTTACATCGCCAAAGACAAACCCTTTAAAAATAAATAAAGCGATAAAAATAAAAGTCCTATTTACTATTACAATCCGGGAGCAAGTACATTATTGGATAAAAATAAGTAACGCGTGCGGGAAATTAAATCGAGCGACTGATTAGGGTTTTGACCCTTTCGGTTAAAGGAAATATCTTTTGTTGTTTTTTTTATTTTAAGAAAGAAATTACCTAAATTAATTACTAAATTAAATTAAAATTAATTAAATGGAAAATTAAATTGTTTTTTTGAGTTTTTGATATTTTAAGAAAGAAATTATAATAATTAAATTAATGGTTAAAACTAATTAAGTCTAATTAATTTTATTTATTTTACAAAAGGAATTAAAGTTTTTCTAATTAAAACCTAATTAATTAATTTATTTATTAAGAAAAAAATAAAGTTTAAAAATTGATTTGAAATAATAAAACATTTTTTGTGATTTTATTTTATGAAAAAAAAGAATTTTGTGATTGGTTATAAAAATGATAAAACAATTAAAATAAATAAACAAAAATAAATAAGAAGAGGGAGTATGGGCCTGAATTTGGAGTGTGAGAAGCAATCTTGTAGGCCCAAAAGCGCTGGCCCTCTTGGACTTCCTGGAATCTAGTATGCATGCGTTGACCAATGCCTTGGTGGTCCTTCCATCCCTTACCGTCAGATCTGGCCATTGGCCATCTGTCTATTGGATGCACGAGGATGCATGGTGAGTTGCAAGCCAACATATGCACAGGAATACCTGAAAGACAAAATTAATAAGAAAGTGGGGGACTTGGGATTCGAACCCAGGTCCTGAAGGAGATTTGCACACTTGCCTTGCCAACACACCACGCTATTTTGTTTGTCATAGTAATAAGCATTAATAATAATGTATCAAAATAACACGAATGCCAACAAAACAAAAAAATGTGCAAAATAATTTGAACTGGCCAACAGGCGGATGACACGAGTTCATCCCTGTCCTCCAAAACCTATAAAAATACCTGCGGATTTGAATCTGCAGCTAAATGCGCAGGCCTGTTCTAAAATTCATTTCAGGCCATGAAAACATATTCCACGAGAATGGTTGAACTCGTCTTGGCTTCCTGATCAACACCATGCCCTTCTTGAGTCACAATTTTTCCTGAAACAGAAAACCCTAAAAACCAAACGAAGAACCCTAGCTATGGTGGTTCTTCATTCAGGACAGATAAACGCAATTGAATAATACCAATCGCTTGCAAATGTTATGTAGATTCAAAATATGGTATTGATTCATGAAAAGGATGCTTAAATTCAGAGTTGTGAAATCAAGAACATGGGTGGTTATCGTGACACTTACAGCGTGTTTGGACGTCTGAACAAGCTTGCTTTGGATCCAGGTGGCTTGAGTGAATGCCCAGGAAGCGATTGAGATATGTCTCAGCTCTTGAAAACACCTCTAACTATGATTTTGATCTCAAGCTTTTTGGTGAATTTTTCAAATATTGTTCTGCCTCTCTCTGCACTTTCCAACCCAGATCTCGTCCCCTTTGGCTTGCTTATGTAATGTCCTTTGTATTAGGGTAACAAATTTGATTCAAATCTTGCTCCAATAATGATTGCGAATTTGATTTGATTCTCCATTATTAAACCTTCCAAATTTGATTTGATTCAGTCTTTTTGCACATGGTTTGGCTTGATACTAATTTGATGGTGATAATGATTGTAATCAAAGCCTGAAACAGCCAAAAAATCTTATGTTATCAAAGTTTTGGATTTTATATGATTTTATTTGATTTAAAATGAATAAATTCAATAAAAAATCAAATTAAATATTAAAAATGAAATATGAGCTCATGGATGAAGCTAGGACACGTCGGAAACTATGCAAGCTCAAATCAAGTGGAAAAGAATGGGCCCATTTGACAAAATTTGAAGTTTTGGGGATAGTTGACTTTTGGCAATTTTGCAAAAAAGTCCAACTTCAACAACTCATAACTTCTTCAATTTTGAACTTTTGGAAGTTTTTTTGGACTTTTTAGAAAGATTGAGATGTCCTCTAACCAACCCTTTTGGTATCATCTAATTTTGATATTCCATGCTCAAGTTATAAGCTTTGGCAAAAAAGGTTTTTTTGTTGACTTTCAAAAATGACCTATAATGTCCAAATTTATAACTTCTTATGAGTACATTTTTTGATCTTGGGGTATGAAGAGGGATTGTAGGGAATTGCATCCTATTTAAATTGATATTTGGATGGGTCATTTATCATAAAGTATGAGAAAGTTATGCTTGGTCAAAGTTGAGTTGACTTTTCCTACAAAACCCTAATTTATCAACTTTTGAGTCTTGATGAATTTTGAGCAATCCTTGATGAATCATGATCAACCCTTGATCAAATGATGAAATATCCTTCAAAATGAGAATGTTGGCAAAAAATCTTGAAGTTTGACTGTTTATAGGTCACAGTTGACTTTTGCCCTAGCACAGTCGATTTTTGGACCCTTGAGCAATTGACTGAGCAAACTTCCTCTGCAAGGCTTGAAATTTGACATGAATGATCTTGAGAACATATTAGGACATTGGGGAGAACTTGAGGTCATCTAGATTCAAAGATCTTGATGCAACACAAAACCCTAATTTGGGGTTGACTGCCTTAGGAGATAGCTTGTCTGTCCAACTCTTGAGCAACCTTGAGCCACTTGGAGATTTTTCTTGCAATGTGTTGAGAAATATGAGAGGGAAAATTTTGGGGTACAACATGCACAAACACTTACAGATGCAGGTTTGGGTCGTCAGTAGGAGATCTAGAAAATTGGTTCTGCTGAACGGCGGATAGAAGCGAAGATTTCAGCTCGAAATCGGTTCGAGCGATAGCAGAAGCGGTAATGCTGTTGTGAGGTTCCGTTTGAGAAGGAACTACATAATCCTTAAGAGGAAGAGGTGGAGTTGGTGCGTCAGCCATCTTCGATTCTTCAATTAACTCATGGATTGAGATATCAGGAAGCTTAGTCGGAGGAAGATTGTTGAGATCACGGTATTCTTGAATTCGACGTATTACTCTGAGATAGCACTCGATATCATTGATTTGTAGATGAAAAGGCTCGCTTCGGGAGCGAGTATTTGGCATACAACAGAGGCAAAAATAAATAGTTGCCTTAGTCTATACAGTGCTACTTTATGAGTGCACTAGTGACTAAATCAAAGTCCCCGGCAACGGCGCCAAAAACTTGATGTGCGATCGACCTAATGTGTCTAACGGTATCTTAACTGCAAGTGCACAGCCTATCGCGGTAGTAATAAAAAGATGTCGAACCCACAGGGACTTTGTAATCACTCTAGTGCTATAAAGGTTTGTTAGTTTAGCTAAGGCGGATGTTGTCATGTTTGGTTTTTAGAAGTTAAAGTAGAGGAAACTAAATTGAACTAAGGAAATAATAATAATAAAGCAGTCGGTATGTAATATAGTGAACCTAAGCGGATTTAATCGAACCTAAGCATATAAAGATGTTTAACTTAAATGGTTATGTAGAAATTATCAGTTTAAAAACCCTCAACTCACACTCTCATGGTCTTATCTCGGATTATACCCCTAAAGCCCTATGCCTGCTCTCGCTAGCCCATAAGTGTTTAGAAAATACTCTTTGAAAACTTAATAAAGTCTAATTCGTTTTAAAGCGCTCTCGTTGTATTTAAATCAAATGCCTAACTTTAGTTATCCGGTTAAAACCTCACACTCTCGTGGTCTTGATCCTAACCTATTTTACTTTTCTTACTCTCGTAACAAAAAATTGATTTTAATTATAAAAAGTCACAGCCAGAAATTAAGTTAATTTGGATTTTAGCTTAGGAACAATTTAATCCATTCAGTTACTATTATCACATCCCGACTCTAGAAATTTAGCTATCCATGGTACTTGAAACAGATAGACAGGAAATATAATTGGAAAGCAGTGAAACATTCATGATAAATAAATAACAGTAATTGAACGTAAACAAATTGTACTTAAAATTAAATTAAATGCGATTAAAACTTGAATAATAATACTATTCCTCAAGCTCCCTCTTCCACAAGTCGGCAAGACTGGAACCTTCGGAATCGAAACTCGAAACGAAGTCTGAGGCTAAAAACAAATTCTAACTAAGATAGCAATTTCCTAATGTTGGAAATGGCTATTAAATGGTAAAAGGGAAATAAGAAACAAGAACAACAGGAAAAATGCAAACTGGGAAATGGTTCGTAAATTCGGCAGAGCTTTCATAAGAAATTTGTGAAAATAAAACTATGTTCGTTCTTCATCGAAATATCTCGTATTTATAGAGGAGAAATTGACAGTTAAAAATAAACAAGAACGTGGGCTTTGCACTTCAATTGTGGAGAAAAACCAGGAAGACTGGGTGTTGGTGAGGTTGAGAGATTGTAGGAGTATCTGAAGACTCCTTTCTTTTCGTTGCCCGCGTCTCCACGTCTTCACCTCACGTTCTTCATAAAGTTGGATTAAGCGTGTAACGGTCGCCACAAGTGTGTTACGGGCATTCTTCATGTAATAAGCGTGTTACGGTCGTAACACCAAGGTGACAGGAGTAAGACGCTTAGCAGCGCATTACGTTCGTAAGTGATGTGTGACGATCGTCACAGCATCAAAAACTGCAGAACTTTGCAGAATTGTTCCTTTTCTTCTGGTTTTCATGTTAACTTTCTTCATATGATCTTTTTCCACTAAATTGACTTGAGACATGTTGTACCTGTGAAAAGACATAAAAACTCGGAACAATCGGGAGTTAAATGGATTAATGCAGTATGAAAACGGACTAAAAACGTAGCAATTATACGATACAATTTCTCGTTATCAGAAGCTGCCTCCACCCACTTGGTAAAATAGTCAATGGCCACTAAAATGAAGTGGTGTCCATTGGGTGTTGTTGGCTTGATTTCCCCAATCATATCAATCCCCCACATAGCAAAGGGCCAAGGAGCCGTCAAGACATTCAGAGGAACCGGAGGTACGTGCACTTTGTCAGCATAAATTTGACACTTATGGCAGGTTCGAGAGTGTTGATAGAAATGTACTTCCATGGTAGAACAGTAATAGCATTCCCGTAGTATTTTCTTTTCCATCGTTTGCCCACTGGAATGGGTGCCAAAAGTGCCTTCATGTAATTCAGCCATGATCCTTTCAGCTTCAACCTTGTCTACGCACCGGAGTAACACAGAGTCATGGTTGCATTTGTAAAGAATGCCATTACTAAGAAAGAATTTAGCAGAGAATCTCCTTAAGAACTTCTTATCATTGATTGAAGCTCCTTCTGTATATTCTTGAGCCTCGAGATACTTCTTGACTTCATGAAACCAAGGTTGGTCCACTACTTCTTCAGTATTAATCTCGTGATAGTGTGCTGGTTCATCCCTTCGTTCAATGGTGATCTGGGGAGCCTCGTTATCCCATTTAGGTTTAAACATAGATGACATTGTGAATAGTGCGTCTGCTAGCTGATTTTCTTCTCACGGGAAGTGCTCGAAGGTAATCTTCTCAAAATGTGGGAGCAATGTCAAAACATGTTCTTTGTAAGGGATAAGATTAGGATGTTTGGTGTCCCATTCCCCTTTGATCTGGATGATAACCAAAGCTGAATCTCCTAATACATTTAAAGAGTTGATCCCCAAGTCTATGGAAGCCTTGAGACCAAAGATGCACGTTTCGTATTCCGCCATGTTATTTGTACAATTGAAGCAAAGTCTTGTCGTAAAAGGAGTATGACATCCTTCAGGAGATATGAGTACAACACCAATACCATTGCCGAGTGCGTTAGATGCCCCATCAAAAACCAGGGTCCATCGGGATCCTTGTTCAGGTCCATCATATGGTCTGAATTCTTCGCACTCATTTACCATCATGATGTCTTCATCTGGAAATTCGAACTTCATGGACTGGTAGTCTTCCACGGCTTGGTGAGAAAGGTGATCAGCTAGTACACTGCCCTTTATTGCTTTCTGGATAGTATATTGTATGTCATATTCCATCAAGATCATCTGCCATCTCGCTATTCTCTCAGAGAGAGCAGGTTTCTCAAAGATGTATTTTATTGGATCCATTTTAGATATCAACAAGGTAGTATGGGTCAGCATATACTGTCTTAGTCGGTGAGCAGCCCATGCCAGAGCGTAGCAAGTTTTCTTGAGCAGTGAATATCTTGTTTCACAGTCGGTAAACTTTTTGCTCAGGTAATAAATAGCGTGCTCTTTTCATCCAGACTCGTCATGCTTCCCCAGCACACACCCCATTGAATTTTCCAAAACGGTCAGATACATGATCAATGGTCTTCCCTCGACTGGTGGCATCAAAACAAGAGGCTCTTGCAGGTACTCTTTGATCTTGTCAAAAGCAGTTTGGCATTCATCATTCCATTTAACTACTTGATCTTTCTTCAGTAACTTGAAGATTGGTTCACAAGTAGCTGTCAGGTGAGAAATGAATCTGGAAATGTAGTTCAAACGTCCCAAGAATCCTCTAACTTCCTTCTCAGTACGAGGAGCAGGCATATCTTGTATCGCTTTCACCTTGGAAGGATATACTTCAATACCCTTATTGCTGACGACAAAGCCTATGAGCTTACCAGACCTTACCCCAAATGTGCATTTATTTGGGTTCAACCTTGGCTTGTACTTCTTCAATCTCTCAAACAGTTTCTGTAAATGATCAAGATGCTCTTTTTCTGTTTGAGATCTAGCTATCATGTTGTCCATATAGACCTCTATTTCGTGATGTATCATGCCGTGAAATAGAGCTACCATGGCATGCTGATAGGTTGCCCCAACATTCTTCAGTCTGAATGGCATAACCTTGTAGCGGAATGTGCCCCACTGTGTGAAAAAGCTGTCTTCTCCATGCCCTCAGGCGCCATTTTAATTTGGTTGTAGCCTGAGAAACCGTCCATGAAGGAAAACACCTTGTGTTGTGCCGTATTGTCAACTAAAATATCAATGTGGGGGAGTGGGAAATCATCCTTAGGGCTTGCCCTATTTAAATCTTTGTAGTCCATGCACATTCGTACCTTGCTATCCTTTTTGGGAACGGGAACAACATTGGCAACCCATTACGGGTAAGAGGTTGCGGCCAAGAATCCAGCATTGAATTTCTTCATGACTTCTGCTTTAATCTTCTCTGACATATCTGGTCGCATTCGACGTACCTTTTGTTTTACTGGTGGGAAATCCTTTTTTGTAGGTAGACGATGTACCATAATGTATGCATCAAGTCCTGGCATGTCTTCATAAGACCAGGCAAATACCTTAACATACTCGTGTAGCAACTGAATCAGACGCTCCTTGACACTGGGTTCCAGATTGGAACCCACCTTGACTTCTCTTTTGTCTTCTTCGGTACCTAAATTGATGGTGTCCACCGGTTCCTCGTGAGGCTGAATGGTTCTCTCTTCTTGTTGCAGTGACCTGGCGAGTTCCCCTAGTACTTCACAATCTTCCTCACCTTCGTCTTCGGCTTGGTAGATTATATTTTCAGAGTCACAAAAAGCCATAGAATAATCGTTACCCATGGGATTCCGAATGGATGTAGACATGCATTCTGAGTGTGAGTGTGTGTAAGAGTATAGCTATCTTCGAAAGAAATGAAAATGTAAAAAGAAAAACAATGAGCACAAAGTATGTATGCAAAAACGTCCATGATTCATTGATGTCAGATGGAAATGAGATAATAACCCTTACAAATGGACCATTGTGCCTCGGGTAAGACACAAGATTTTAAGAGTCTGAATTGTTTTAATATTACAGATCCAACAAAATGTAAAAAGACAAATTACTGTGGGATAAAAGTGATCGGGACGAAATCTCTAGCCTCCCAGTTGTTGAGCCCTCCACTGACAGTAGGGAAGATCCAATCCTCCAGGTTGCAGCCATCTTCATCATCCTCTACCGTGTTGACTTCACGGTTGCTGATCTTTAGAGGTGGTCCTCCAGCACGAGCGCGGCGTACAGCCTTCTGGGCACCTGAAGTGAAACCCAGGCCAAACTTATCAGACTTGTATGGGATATCTAGGAGTTGTCCCCAAATAGTGCACCCGCCTTCTTCTATCACTGCCTTTGCATCCTTCAAAGATGACATCCTGAGTGGAGGCCTTGTGATCTTGGGAACGGCCTTGGTCACTGCCACATCTTGCGGAGCTTCTTCAAAGTGTCGTAATAGAGTTTCAATAAATTCACCATCTAATTCCATATATCTGAAAGAATTGAGATGGTTGATCATATACTCTTCTTCTCCATGAATGGTGATAATCTTCCCTTGAATCGGATACTTCAGCATTTGGTGCAACGTAGAAGTTACAACGCCAACATTGTGGATCCACGGTCTGCCTAGCAAGAAGGAATACGAAGGGCAGATATCCATTACATAAAAAGTTAAATCAAATGTTTGGGTTCCAACCTTTATGGGGATATCCACTTCCCCATGCACCATCCTTTTTGAGCCGTCAAAGACCCTTACTACTATGTTGCTTGGCTTCAATGTCAATCCTTCGCAGTCAAGCTTATCAAGAGCCTTTTTAGGCAATACATTCAGACATGACCCAGTGTCCACCAAAACATGATCCAAGATTGTGCCCCTACATTCAACTGAGACATGCAATGCCTCATTATGCTTCCTTCCTCTTGGCGTTAAATCAGCATCCGAAAAACCTAGACCATTATCTGCAGTCAAGCTGGCTACGCAGTCTTGGAACTGATCGGCAGATGTTTCTTGGGGTACATGGGCAGTTTTCAGGAATTTTACCAAGGCTTTTGCATGCGCCTTGGAACATAGTAGTAAAGCCAGCATGGAAATTTTAGATGGAGTTTGCCCCAATTTCTCAACTACATCGTAGTTGCTTCTTTTTATGATTTTTAGAATTTCCTCCATCTCTTTCCGGGAGGTCTCAGGGATAGCCAATGATTGTGCCTTCGTCCGGACAGGCTCAATCATAATACTTTTACCTCGAGTCTCGGTTGACTCTGCAGCAGGAACGTTAGTAGGAGTGATAACAGGGGTTGTATCAGCTTTGTCAGTTGGAGTATTAGCAGAAATGATTGTAGGACTGAGAACAGCCTTTGGAGGAGCAACAACAACAGGAATGATTACGGGTCCAAAAATAACCTTTGGGGGAGCAATTTCTGGAGAGAAAATCCTTCTGCTTTGGGTAATCTTGCTAGTCCCTGCAATATTACTGATATCAGAGTCCACTTTCTCAGAACTTGAATCTTCGGAAGTTGGCCAATCTTGCTTGATACCGTGGTAGTAGACATCCCCTCCATAATTCCATGGTATGGTTTTGTCTGACGAATATGGGACTGGTCCAGGAATTGTAATTATCAAAGGACCTACTTTTGGAACTGATGTAATTCTAACGGGTCTTTTGGTGGAGACCCTAGAAGAATTGGCAGAAATGGTCACGATGGAAACATCATTATAAGAAACAGTTGGAACAGAAGTCTTTTCGAACAAAATTTCCTCGTTGTCTATTAGGCACTGAACGCCTGCTTTCAACAAAGGACAGTTGGTTGGTAAGGACAAACAGAAATGACAGCTTTCATCACAGCTTGGGAAAACACTGGCATTCAACAAGTTCTTTTTAATAGCCAAGAGTGGGGTCACAAGCTCATCAACTGAAGTAACAAACATATCTTCCTCAATGGCGTTGGCATTATGGCCATGTTTGGGCATAGGGGTAGAAATGACATTGGGCTTTTTTGGCGCATCAAATTCAATCTATTTGGCTTCATAGAGGTCTTGGACTTTGTTCTTCAGAGCCCAACAGTTGTTAGTGTCATGGCCAGGACTCTCAGAGTGGTATGCACAGCGGGCATTAGGATGATAGTGATGAGAGGTTGTGTTAGGGTTCTTTGGAGCTTCTTTCAAGGTCACTAGATTGGATCTTAATAGATGTGGAAATACTTGAGATAGGGTCATGTTAATTCTGGTGAACTGTTTGACTGGTCTTTCCATTCTTGGTTGGTTGTTTCTTTGCTGGTCAGGTGCAGGTTTAGGAATTATAACAGCCCTCACCATTGGACGGCGTTCAGCCCTATCTTAATTTCTCTGAGGATATACGGCAACCACTTCTTTCTTTCTGATAAATGGCTTCCTTACAGCAGCAGAGGATGCATCTTTTTGAATCTTTCCATTTTTTATCCCGGCTTCTATCCTCTCTCCGGTTAATATCAGTTCAGTAAAACCTAACGATGAACTCCCAATTAGTTGATTGAAGAAGGGACCATACAAGGTTCCCAAAAACATGTCTACTAATTCTCTTTTAGATAGGGGAGGTTGAACTCTTCCAGCCAAGTCTCTCCATTTTTGCGCATAGTCTTTGAAGCCTTCACTCAAAACCATGGTCATACTCTGGAGCTGAGTACGGGTAGGCGCAAGATCAATGTTGTATTGGTATTGTTTGTAAAAGGCTGCCGCAAGATCTTCCCAGTTATGAACATTGGCTCTTTCTAACTGATAAAACCAATCAAGTTGAGTTCCAGACAGATTGTCTTGGAAGAAGTGTACCCATAAATCTTTGTCAGTGGTATGTGGCTGGATTTTCCTCACATAGGACCGGAGATGCATTTTAGGGCATGAAACTCCGTCATATTTGGCGAACACATGTGCTTTGAATTTTGGAGGAATGATAATTCCTGATACCAGTCCCAACTCCTCAAAGTCCAATCCAGGCACTTTTTGGATTTCCATTGCACTCAACCATTCTTCTAGATGCTTATACTTATCGTCAGCCGGAGGATATTATTCTTCAAAATAGTCTTCTTCTTCCTCTTCCTCTTCTGAATCAGATTGAACAACTGTTTCCTTGCCCTTCCCGTCTTGATTGTCTTTCTCGCTGAATTTCGTTGCAAAGTCTAAGGCCCTTCTTGTCTGCCCTTGGAATCTTCTTCCCATGTTTGAACTCCGGTTATTTTCTTTGTCTTCTTTTTCTTCTCCTCAACCAGCAAGGTCTTTGTGATACGGTGGGAGAACTGACTTAATGTTTTGCGTTTTGTCTCAAATGTTGCGGTTTAGCAAGAGTCGCCACCGACTTTTATTTTATCAAAAAGGAAAGGTAAAAAAGCACAGGAAAGACCTTTGAGATGTTTTCTTGAGTTCGAGGGGTAGATTATGAAAATGGGAGGTTCTAGCACCATTTTTATTCATGGTTTTCCATGGGCTCTTAGTTACTTTCTTAGATCACTTGCTTTGCTTTGAAATTGAATGAAATGGTGCTTTGTGTTTGGTGTGATTTTGAAAGTATTTTGAAAAGAGGCCAATCGTTTAGGCAATCTTTGTAATGATTCTCGTTCGTAAGAATGTATAGAAAGATGTTTGTCTTTTGAAAAATGTTTCAATGTTTTTGTAAGATGTTTGGAAATGTTTTGAAATTGTGTGTGTTTGTTTTTGAAAATAGCAAGGATTGTTTTGAAATGGAGCAAGTAACTTAGAAGCTATCTACCTACTCAAATGTCTTTCCTATGCATTTTTATTCCTTTGACATTGTTGATTTACCATTGATTTGGTAAACAACCTGTTGTACCCCAAAATTTGCCCTCCCATATTCTTCAAGAAATTGCCAAGTCAAGCTGCAAAATTCCCCAAGGGTTGCATAGTGTAAGGGTCTCCTAATTAGTCAAAATTAGGGTTTTGGTTATGATCAAGAAAATGAAGTTTCCAAAGGTCCAATCAAGTCCCACATGCCAATAAATATGGTCAAGCATCCCCATACCAAGTTTCAAGACTTTCAGCACAAAATTGCACAATCAAAACCCTAATTGCACTACAGTCAACTGTAGGGGCAAAATGGTCATTTGACAGTCAAAAGTTCAAATTTTTGGTCAACATCTCATTTTAAAGCCACAAACATCATTTGATCAATGCTGGATCATGATTCTCAAAGCTTGGCTCAAAAAATCATCAAGATGCAAAAGTTTCCTTATTTGGACAGTTGAAAAAGTCAACTGTAAATTGACCAGGGCATAACTTTCACATGGATTATCAGAAAAATTCCATCCAAAGCTCATTTTGAAGAGAAAGACATTTCCTACAACTCATCTTCATATTCCAAGTCCAAGAAATTCTCTCACAAAAAGTTATCAATTTCAACATTATAGGTCATTTTCAAAAGTCAACAAAAAGGGACTTTAAGTCAAAGGCCATAACTTGAGATTGGTAAATCAAAATGACATGGGACCAAAGGCATTGGTTAGAGGACTCAAAGACCTTTCCAAAATGTCCAAGAACATGAGCAAAGCTTAAATATTGAGCAAGTTATGCCTTGTAGAAATTGGGAAATTTTTGGATATTTTGAAAAGTCAACATTGACTCAAATGACCTAAAATTGCTAATGGGCCTCTTTTTCTTCCACAATTCATCATCCAAGGCATGTGCACGACCACTTGGCCCAAAGGGAAGTTTTTCTTCATTTTTTATTTATTTATTTGAATTTTTATTAATAATAATTCATTTAAATCAATTAAATACATGAAAAATACTTAACCTAAGTTTTTCAATCTTTTTGTGCATAAAATATACTCAATAATTCGTGCATAATCAAATATGGAAAGAATTGAAGAGAATTGGTCATGATTGGTACAAAATAGCATGGAAAATATTGAAAAAAGATCTTTGAAAATCAAATCTCTCAAACCATGAATGCCAAGGATTTTGATTGTTTTCTTTGACCTAATTCACTCATACATAAGTATAGAACACAACCCTAATGCCATTAACCAAAAAGCTGCGCAAGAACCTGAAGATCAAACTCACACTTTTTTCTTAAAAATCTCAATTCTGAAAACCTAGCTCTAGGGCGATTCAAGGCGAGATTTTTATCCCATCACCTTCCTGAAGCTTCAAGGAAGGATTTCCAATCAAAATCGAGCATTCTAACGCCCTAAATTGGTAACACGAGTGCAACCTGTACAGAGAAAATCTCATCTTCTTGCATCTCAATTCATGCGCATTTAGTACTTTTTAATGTTTGATTCATATTCCTTGTTCAATTTTAATGCTAACCAAACAGTTTAATTTTGTTTTTGTGCATCGTATGAAGATTGGCCATGGATGAGTATTAGGGTTTTGCAAGCTCTAATTTGGGCGTTTCTTAATATGGCAAAATTAGGACACATGAATATCACCATTAAAACAAGCATGTTTGGACGAAGAGAAATAAACCCTTGCGCCTAATTTATGAAGCCCCAGGGGCTATTCGCTATTTTCTAATATAGCGTCTATAGCAACGTTTGAAAACCGTTGCCAATGTTTTGTATATTTTCAGGAAAACAAAAACCACGAAGAAGATGATCTCGTGGCATCAGTTGATTGGCTGGTTCAAATTTCGCGCGTAAAGCGCCCCACTAACCATTATTTATTTTATATTTATTGTTTGTTGATTAAGGGACAACACGCGCGTTTGGCTTGGTTGGCAAGGCTTGCAAGTGGTAATGTTCAGGACCTGGGTTCGAGCCCCAGGTCCCCACCCCCTTTCATATTTTTCTTCAATTAATGATTCCACGCAGATCATGTCCTGGAGACCACTATACGCCTTCAAAATCAAACGTCCACGTGTTCACCACTA
Organism: Vicia faba; assembly: GCA_948472305.1. NCBI lineage: Eukaryota > Viridiplantae > Streptophyta > Magnoliopsida > Fabales > Fabaceae > Vicia > Vicia faba. The sequence continues at coordinate 1,184,431,787 of OX451737.1, forward strand.
TCAATCCAAGGAACACAATCTGAGGAATAGGGTAGACTCCAGTCAATGCACCACACGCTGCCTGGAAAAAGTCAACAAGGCCTCCAGTAATGGGCCAGAATTATTGGGCTTTCACCTCCACTTCGGGGACTGATACCCCCCTAGGTTTGCCATTTTATTTTTTTTCTTTTGCATTATTTCTATTTTTCTTTTTAATTATTGTTTTTAATTAATTTATTATTTTCATAAAATACAAAACATAAAAAAATCAGAAAAGACAAGAAAAATAATAAATATTTTTATTTTAAGTATTTTTGTAAATAAATTGCATATAATTAAATTTAGTTATTAAATTAGGGTTAATTATAATATTTTCATAATAAAAATCTAAAAAATATAGAATTAGGGTTTAATTAATTTTTTATTCCTTTTTCTTTTTCTTTCATAAATAATTAAAATATTAAATATTTATTTTTGTAATTAAATTGCATGTAAATTAATTAGGGTTAATTTTAGGTCAGAATTTAATCTTCTTTTTAATAAATAAAAGAAACAACTAGAATTAGGTTTAGCATTTATTTTAATTAATTCTTTTTCCCATTAAAATCATAAAATACCAAAAAATACCAAAAAATAATTTCTTTTCTTTTTTTATCAATTAATTACATCATTAATTTAATTTTGCAAAAAGGGTCCAACGCCCTCGTTTAATTCTTATTTAATTCGCGCGTTTATTGTTTATTTATTTTAATATTGATGTATCTCTCCCAAGGCCTTGTAAATTATTTCTCGCACTTTTAATTCTTTACTTTTCTTTTATTTCTTTATTTTTTCTGTCAAATCGGGTTCAAGAAATTTTGGCGATGTGGACCCGCGCCTTTTGTAATAGCTTAGAATCTTTTTATTTCTCGCAATACTTTTAACTGTTAATCAAGGCATGAAAGAATGTATGGACAAAAATAAAAACAAACGCTAGATCACCAATAACATGACAAAAGACAAAAATATCTGAAAACGACACACAAATCACACACCACCCCTAGGGTATGCCTCACTGTTGCCTTGCCTCGAAAGGTGATCGTCGAGTAGAGGATGTCTTAGTAAGTCCTCATGATCCGGGAACCTGGCATGAGGGTAGCTTCTAAGGTGTCTTCCTATTGCTCCGGTGATCACCACGTCCCGAACCTCGAATTGACCCGAACACCTCCAACGGTGGTGCTACCTACCTCTCAATGGTGGGATGGCACTACTTTAAAGGACATTTACACAGACGAATTCCTTAGGGTAGGTAGACGACTCTAGATACTTGCTCTAACTTCAAAACAAATTCAAAAAAAATACTTTTCACACCGACACCTTTTCAAAAAGCTTTCGAAAGCAATTTTTTCAAACACTCTTGAGGACCGATACAAGATTCGAACTGGAATTTTCAAAGAAACTTTTTAAAAACCCATATTGAAAAGCAAACAAACCATTTTGAAAACACAATGAGCAAGTATCTAAGAGCCCATGGATAACCATGGATAGAAAGGGTGCTAACACCTTCCCTTTCTATAATCTACCTCCCGAACCGAGAGCAATCTCTTTAAGGAATTTTTCTGTGCTTTTGTCCTTTCCATTTGGAGAAAATAAAAGACGGTGGCGACTCTTGCTTCCGCGACATTTCACGAACCAGCGTTAAACAGTCAGTTCCAGATCCACCGATCACAGAACTGGCGACTCTGCTGGGGAATCAAACTTAAAGTGAGGTGTACCTTAGGGTTAGTTCATAACTGTGTTTTCAATTGTATTGACTTGTCTGCTTTAAATTTGTGGGTTGCATGGGAGTTACATAGATCCTAACCCGGATCTGGGGATACCCTGTTTAGGTAGCATAATCTGTGAGGGACCTGTCCGGCGTATACCGACATGGGTGAAGCAGTGGCTACGTTGGTGTGGCGCCTTGGTCTGTACCGATATCCCTCGTGTTGAAACGGGGAGAATATGGGTCTTCTAAGGAGTCATTAAGCACCAACAGACCTTAGAACCTTAAACGACCCAACTTGGCCATTAGAACAGTAGCAGTATGCTACGCCCATTGAGGCTAAACTCTCGTGATGGTTCTGGCCGCAAGAAAAGATTGCGATGCTGGAGTTATGACCGATTGAGGGTAGTCAATGATATTGGGATCCTCTAAGAACCCGGTTACTTTGATAGGACAGGTATGAACCAACAAACTGAAAGAGGGTAATACCTAGACCTCCTGCTGGCCTAAACTCTAAGGGCTTGTCTTGTGTGACTTGTGTGCCTTCCAACTTGACTATTTGCATGCTTGTTATCTGACACTTGAGTTTCTTGCAGGTTTTGTTTATAGTCCTTAATAGGGACTCATAACAGGGTATACTAAGCTCCTTACAGGTTTTGGTTTACAGTCCTTAATTAGGACTCATAACAGGCTTACTAAGTTTCTCGCAGGTTTCTGTTTTAGTCCTTAACTCGGACTCATAACCAGGTTTACCGAGTTTCTTGCAGGGTTTGTTTTAGTCTTTAATTGGGACTCATGACAAGTATACTGAATCTCTTGCAGGGTTTGTTTATAGTCCTTAATTGGGACTCATAACAGGGTTTACCTACATCACCCCATGCATACCATAACATCATACCATTGCATACATCTTAACCCATTTCAAGGATCTCAAGGGCTTGTGATGCAGGCCGTGATGAATCAAACATCTAGCAAGGGGCAAAGAGGATTTATTTTCCTCTAGCCAAAGTTGTCAGAGGCTATGACCCACTTGATATGGTGAGCTTTGACTCTTGAAGAGGGTTCCCCTAACCAAGGCTGTTTGGAAACCAAAATCAGACATGATGACTAAGGTCAGGGGCTGTGACCCACTCGATATGGTGAGCCTTGACTCTTGAAGAAGGACTCTCAACAATATGCAGTGCCTTCAATCAAGCTACCGGATTCAAACTCTGACAAATTTTTTCTTGTTTACCCCGCGAGATCTTTGAAAACATTGCATGCATATCATACATATCATTGCATAACAGGTATCCTTGTTGCAGGTCACTTACCTTTCTCGCTGTTTATTTCAGCAATGGCTTGCCCACAAGATAACCAGGATTTTCTTGCTCAAGAGACTCGGTTCGGGGAAATCCTCCTGAATCTATCCAAGGGGCGGGAAGAGCTAAGGACACTTCTCATGGAGACCTTTGTCAGGAACAATGCTGAGGATGAAAGGCTGAAACACCTACAAGCTGAGGTGGATGCATTGAAGGTCCAGATGCTGGGGCAGGTGACTGTCATTCAAGGGTTAGCTCAAAGACAAGATGAGCTCTGGTTTCTCGTCAACCAACTGCTTAAGGGTAACCAACTGGGGCAAAAGTCTAAGGGTAAAAATCCAGTCATCGTTCAACCACCTTTGAGACAAGGAGATAAGGGGAGAACTCCTCAAATGGCTCCAGTGTCACAAATTCAACATCACAACCAACAAAAGAGCGAGAGAAGGCAGTTCACTCGGCTCAACATGACCTTATCCCAGATATTGCCACAGTTGCTGGAGACCAAGCTGGTAACTCTAAAAGAAGCTCCGAAGAGCCAAAAAACAACGTCACCGAAGTACAACCCCAACGCCCGCTGCGCTTATCACTCTGACAGCCCGGGGCATACTACAGATGATTGTTGGAGCTTGAAAAATAAGATCCAAGACATGATCGACGCTGGAGAGATTCAGTTTAAAGTACCCAAGACTCCCCACGTGATCACTGCTCCCTTGCCAAAGCATGGCTAGGATTGAGAAATTTTTGTTCATTCGAATGTTCAAGTTGCAATTTTCTTTTGTTCAAACATTTACTCATGTTAAACATTGTTATTTCATTAATGCATCGCATATGTCTGTTCTAAAACAATATATTCATATTCACTAAATGCAACTTATTTTCATATTTTTTTCTGATGTCAACTCTTGATCTAAAATTCTAAGCCTCTTGAGGGAGGATGACGAAAACGATGCCGTGATCATTACAGTATGCTTTTGAACAGACCCCGCTGATGAAGTACAGGCATTGTTTCAATCCATAAACACTGGAGTTATAAGGATGATAATCCCTCGTCAACCCCTCTGAGCCAAAGAAGTAGGAGTTTTTCTTTTCGAAAATTAAAACCCTTTATCATAACCTGGGGCAGGGTAGTTCTCTCAGTTGATCCAAGTGCATAACGAATGGCACCAAAGAAGTCCTTACAAAACGAAGAAAGACAGTGATGGTTCCGAATAATCAATAAAGAAAGGCAGTCATTATCTCAAAAAATAAAAAAAAACCCCCATTAAGTCAAAACCCATAAAGGAGACTTACAAAACTGGGGCATCCCGCTGACTGTGATTCCAAAAAAGGAAACAGTTCAGGCAAAAAAAAAGAAAGGGATAACAAAAAATCAGACAAGAGAGAGGTCTTACAAACCCTCAACAAAAAAGGAATGACTGCCTATTCAAAATAAGTTATCAACATCCGAATCATCACCGGAAAATCAGAGCAAAGACTCAAGCAAGGTCTAACGTATGATCAACTGAGGTTAGGTTTGGAGAACATCACGAAGAGCGGGTGGGTACAAATAATTTGAGCCTTTATCCTTTGTTTCTTAAACCATGAACCAGGCCACGTTATAACCCTCAAAAGTCCTAGCCGAAGCATGGGTTAGTTCGAAAGCATAATGTTACGAAAAGGTATCCTGACTCCTTAAGGCTTGCGATAAAATACGGAGTTGACATCACGTTTTACAAACATTCACTTGTTTTATGAAAAAGAATGCATTTTCAAAATCTTCAAGACAGACATAAGCTTTGCATTTTTAACATAACTTTGTTTGCATATGACTTTTTGTTTGAACAGCAGGGAAATTCGCACGATGAATGCCTAATGAACAGAAGCACTTCCAATCAAGGGGCATGGCATGACCATGGTCCATTATCTGGGGCAGTCCAATCAAGATTCGGAGAATCTCTCAAAACGCCTAATAGCCTGGGGCAAATCTCCGCCTAAGTCACTTGGGACATTGGACGATCAAACGAAGATCTTCGGGTGGTATGACAACAAAGCACTTCTAACAGGGGCAACTCCCTACTTTCTGAGAACGGACATAGTCGAAAAATACTACGCATAATCAAAGACCCGCTAGGTTGACACACCTAGGCAAAAATAAGGGCTTCCCGGCGAACCAAAAGGGTTCGGGCAAAATGAAGGGATGAAATGAAAAAATCTGTACACCCGGCAAGTCGAAAACCTGAAAAGGCGGCTTGGGCAAAAATGGGTATCCCGGTGGACTGAAAACCCGAAAGGGCGGTCCAGGCAAAAGTTAGGGATCAAAGCGTACGACTATGTCCTGTCATCTTGTCACCAGCCTACCAGAAGAAGGTTTATCTATCAACAATTATCAGCACCTCACAGGTCTTCCTCTCCCATATCAGAAACAGGGGCAATAAAGAGTTGTCTAAGCAATCTAATTGTTTTGTCCTCCAGGATACCAAGATGGGTTCAGCGGAATAGCATAACCAGACATCTTAATTCCCCAGAGAGTGAGCCAGCAAGCAGTATACTCTCCTCAAGCAAAGCGGTTATCAACCTTAAGGAAGTTGGGTATCCTCCCGCAGATCTCAACATTCCCCAGCAGCATATATGCACGCTTAACAGGCATCCCCGGCAGTCTTGACCTAAAGATTGTTCCCCGGCGGTATACCAAACATTCAAAGGAATCACTTCCCCCGCAGTTCAAAACTTCCCCAGGAGAGTCCAATCTAGTTCCCAAGGAAAGTGGGAATTCATCTCCCCGAGCAGTAAGCTTATCCCCAGTAGATTCTGGAAGCTTATCCCTCGCAAAGCGCGAACGCGTCGTCCGGCCTTATTTAAAGAGTTATTTCCTTAACAGGATATAACTGGGTTATCCTCAGCCAAAAGCCATGGAAAGAGCGTCCTCGACGAAGTTCTCTTACCCCCAGCGAAGCCTATCAACACTTCCAATACAGCAAAGATATCCCCAGCGAAGTCTATCAACACTTCCAATACAGCAAAGATATTCCCAGCAAGTAATTATCAACAACTCAGCAAAGCATCTCTCTCCCCACAGAGTATTGCTTCCCAGCAAGATCGTTAGAGGACCTGTCTCCCCGCAGAATTATTCATTCGCCAAGTTTATTCCCCAACGGAGTTATCTTCTCCTACCGGTATTCTTGCAACTATCATCTCCAGCAGAAGCAAAAGCTTATTCTTCAACATCAGCCCAGGAGTGACTTCCCGGCACCCGTCAAGGATTTACTTTCCTAGACGAAAGCATACATAAACATCACATACATCATTATAGCATGCATGTACGCATCATATCATACAAATCTCATTTATGTTGAGAACATCATTGCTTGGTCCATATCATGCATTGCATATGACTGACCTCTATCTTTCAGGGAAGATTCAGCTAAATTCTCAATCATCTTTCAAGACCTAGACCGGTTCAGTTAATCGACTCCAAAGATTTCTTATCCAGTCCAAGGCCTTCTCTAGTCCAGCTAAATCGACCCCAAACAGATTTTTCTGATGAAGACTCAGTAGAAGTTATCCCAGGTTTTTCTCAAACGTCCGCTTTTGAGATTATAATTTCCTATGGTTCTCTCCCCAATGTTGCGGAGATGATAATTCCATCCCAGGTTTTTCTCAAACGTCCGCTTTTGAGATTATAATTTCCTATGGTTCTCTCCCCAATGTTGCGGAGATGATAATTCCATCCCAGGTTTTTCTCAAACGTCCGCTTTTGAGATTATAATTTCCTATGGTTCTCTCCCCGATGCGGCGGATACGATAATTCCATCCCAGGTTTTTCTCAAACGTCCGCTTTTGAGATTATAATTTCCTATGGTTCTCTCCCCAATGTTGCGGAGATGATAATTCCATCCCAGGTTTTTCTCAAACGTCCGCTTTTGAGATTATAATTTCCTATGGTTCTCTCCCCAATGTTATGGAGATGATAATTCCATCCCAGGTTTTTCTCAAACGTCCGCTTTTGAGATTATAATTTCCTATGGTTCTCTCCCCAATGCTGCGGAGATGATAATTCCATTCTAGGTTTTTCTCAAATGTCCGCTTTTGAAATTATAATTTCCTATGGTTCTCTCCCCAATGTTGCGGAGATGATAATTCCATTCCAGGTTTTTCTCAAACGTCCGCTTTTGAGATTATAATTTCCTATGGTTCCCTCCCCAATGTTGCGGAGACGATAATTCCATCCCAGGTTTTTCTCAAACGTCCGCTTTTGAGATTATAATTTCCTATGGTTCTCTCCCCAATGTTGCGGAGATGATAATTCCATCCCAGGTTTTTCTCAAACGTCCGCTTTTGAGATTATAATTTCCTATGGTTCTCTCCCCGATGCGGCGGAGACGATAATTCCATCCCAGGTTTTTCTCAAACGTCCGCTTTTGAGATTATAATTTCCTATGGTTCTCTCCCCAATGTTGCGGAGATGATAATTCCATCCCAGGTTTTTCTCAAACGTCCGCTTTTGAGATTATAATTTCCTATGGTTCTCTCCCTAATGTTGCGGAGATGATAATTCCATCCCAGGTTTTTCTCAAACGTCCGCTTTTGAGATTATAATTTCCTATGGTTCTCTCCCCAATGTTGCGGAGATGATAATTCCATCCCAGGTTTTTCTCAAACGTCCGCTTTTGAGATTATAATTTCCTATGGTTCTCTCCCCAATGTTGCGGAGATGATAATTCCATCCCAGGTTTTTCTCAAACGTCCGCTTTTGAGATTATAATTTCCTATGGTTCTCTCCCCGATGCGGCGGAGACGATAATTCCATCCCAGGTTTTTCTCAAACGTCCGCTTTTGAGATTATAATTGCCTATGGTTCTCTCCCCAATGTTGCGGAGACGATAATTCCATTCCAGGTTTTTCTCAAACGTTCGCTTTTGAGATTATAATTTCCTATGGTTCTCTCCCCGATGCTGCGGAGATGATAATTCCATTCCAGGTTTTTCTCAATGAATGTTATTGAGATTATAATTGCCTATGGTTCTCTCCCCGATCCTGCGGAGACGATAATTCCAATTCCAGGTTTTTCTCAATGTTTGCTTTTGAGATTATAATTTCCTATGGTTCTCTTCCCGATACCGCGGAGATGGTAATTCCCACCAAGATTTTGCTCAATGTTTGCTGTTAAGGTTAAAGTCATCCAAGGTTCTCTCACCGTTCCTGTTGAGGTAGTAACCATCCCTGGTTCATTCATCATCTTCTGAAACTCCAGATCCAGCTCCTGTAACCAGTCAGGACGCATCTATACAAAGCATCTGAAAACCAGCTCCTGCAACATGTCAGGTACTCATTTTTTCTTTTGCAGGTACGCAAGTTCTCGCTAAGGAATCTCTTACGCGATCAACATCCATATGGCATCTATAAACCCATCATCTTATCCATAAATCTCCAAATGGCATCTATAAGCCCATTCCCATCATCACATTGCTACTATGTGAGCGCAAATTTCTAGGCACTCTAGTGTTCAATCATCTTCTACCCTCGGATTACGAAAGGCACGTCAGCCAATCTGCATCCTCAGTTCTAAGAAGATTGAACAGGGGCAACTGTTGTACCCCAAAATTTGCCCTCCCATATTCTTCAAGAAATTGCCAAGTCAAGCTGCAAAATTCCCCAAGGGTTGCATAGTGTAAGGGTCTCCTAAACAGTCAAAATTAGGGTTTTGGTTCTGATCAAGAAAATGAAGTTTCCAAAGGTCCAATCAAGTCCCACATGCCAATAAATATGGTCAAGCATCCCCATACCAAGTTTCAAGACTTTCAGCACAAAATTGCACAGTCAAAACCCTAATTGCACTACAGTCAACTGTAGGGGCAAAATGGTCATTTGATAGTCAAAAGTTCAAATTTTTGGTCAACATCTCATTTTAAAGCCACAAACATCATTTGATCAATGCTGGATCATGATTCTTAAAGCTTGGCTCAAAAAATCATCAAGATGCAAAAGTTTCCTTATTTGGACAGTTGAAAAAGTCAACTGTAAATTGACCAGTGCATAACTTTCACATGGATTATCAGAAAAATTCCATCCAAAGCTCATTTTGAAGAGAAAGACATTTCCTACAACTCATCTTCATATTCCAAGTCCAAGAAATTCTCTCACAAAAAGTTATCAATTTCAACATTATAGGTCATTTTCAAAAGTCAACAAAAAGGGACTTTAAGTCAAAGGCCATAACTTGAGATTGGTAAATCAAAATGACATGGGACCAAAGGCATTGGTTAGAGGACTCAAAGACCTTTCCAAAATGTCCAAGAACATGAGCAAAGCTTAAATATTGAGCAAGTTATGCCTTGTAGAAATTGGGAAATTTTTGGATATTTTGAAAAGTCAACATTGACTCAAATGACCTAAAATTGCTAATGGGCCTCTTTTTCTTCCACAATTCATCATCCAAGGCATGTGCACGACCACTTGGCCCAAAGGGAAGTTTTTCTTCATTTTTTATTTATTTATTTGAATTTTTATTAATAATAATTCATTTAAATCAATTAAATACATGAAAAATACTTAACCTAAGTTTTTCAATCTTTTTGTGCATAAAATATACTCAATAATTCGTGCATAATCAAATATGGAAAGAATTGAAGAGAATTGGTCATGATTGGTACAAAATAGCATGGAAAATATTGAAAAAAGATCTTTGAAAATCAAATCTCTCAAACCATGAATGCCAAGGATTTTGATTGTTTTCTTTGACCTAATTCACTCATACATAAGTATAGAACACAACCCTAATGCCATTAACCAAAAAGCTGCGCAAGAACCTGAAGATCAAACTCACACTTTTTTCTTAAAAATCTCAATTCTGAAAACCTAGCTCTAGGGCGATTCAAGGCGAGATTTTTATCCCATCACCTTCCTGAAGCTTCAAGGAAGGATTTCCAATCAAAATCGAGCATTCTAACGCCCTAAATTAGTAACACGAGTGCAACCTGTACAGAGAAAATCTCATCTTCTTGCATCTCAATTCATGCGCATTTAGTACTTTTTAATGTTTGATTCATATTCCTTGTTCAATTCTAATGCTAACCAAACAGTTTAATTTTGTTTTTGTGCATCGTATGAAGATTGGCCATGGATGAGTATTAGGGTTTTGCAAGCTCTAATTTGGGCGTTTCTTAATATGGCAAAATTAGGACACATGAATATCACCATTAAAACAAGCATGTTTGGACGAAGAGAAATAAACCCTTGCGCCTAATTTATGAAGCCCCAGGGGCTATTCGCTATTTTCTAATATAGCGTCTATAGCAACGTTTGAAAACCGTTGCCAATGTTTTGTATATTTTCAGGAAAACAAAAACCACGAAGAAGATGATCTCGTGGCATCAGTTGATTGGCTGGTTCAAATTTCGCGCGTAAAGCGCCCCACTAACCATTATTTATTTTATATTTATTGTTTGTTGATTAAGGGACAACACGCGCGTTTGGCTTGGTTGGCAAGGCTTGCAAGTGGTAATGTTCAGGACCTGGGTTCGAGCCCCAGGTCCCCACCCCCTTTCATATTTTTCTTCAATTAATGATTCCACGCAGATCATGTCCTGGAGACCACTATACGCCTTCAAAATCAAACGTCCACGTGTTCACCACTATCAATCCAAGGAACACAATCTGAGGAATAGGGTAGACTCCAGTCAATGCACCACACGCTGCCTGGAAAAAGTCGACAAGGCCTCCAGTAATGGGCCAGAATTATTGGGCTTTCACCTCCACTTCGGGGACTGATACCCCCCTAGGTTTGCCATTTTATTTTTTTTCTTTTGCATTATTTCTATTTTTCTTTTTAATTATTGTTTTTAATTAATTTATTATTTTCATAAAATACAAAACATAAAAAAATCAGAAAAGACAAGAAAAATAATAAATATTTTTATTTTAAGTATTTTTGTAAATAAATTGCATATAATTAAATTTAGTTATTAAATTAGGGTTAATTATAATATTTTCATAATAAAAATCTAAAAAATATAGAATTAGGGTTTAATTAATTTTTTATTCCTTTTTCTTTTTCTTTCATAAATAATTAAAATATTAAATATTTATTTTTGTAATTAAATTGCATGTAAATTAATTAGGGTTAATTTTAGGTCAGAATTTAATCTTCTTTTTAATAAATAAAAGAAACAACTAGAATTAGGTTTAGCATTTATTTTAATTAATTCTTTTTCCCATTAAAATCATAAAATACCAAAAAATACCAAAAAATAATTTCTTTTCTTTTTTTATCAATTAATTACATCATTAATTTAATTTTGCAAAAAGGGTCCAACGCCCTCGTTTAATTCTTATTTAATTCGCGCGTTTATTGTTTATTTATTTTAATATTGATGTATCTCTCCCAAGGCCTTGTAAATTATTTCTCGCACTTTTAATTCTTTACTTTTCTTTTATTTCTTTATTTTTTCTGTCAAATCGGGTTCAAGAAATTTTGGCGATGTGGACCCGCGCCTTTTGTAATAGCTTAGAATCTTTTTATTTCTCGCAATACTTTTAACTGTTAATCAAGGCATGAAAGAATGTATGGACAAAAATAAAAACAAACGCTAGATCACCAATAACATGACAAAAGACAAAAATATCTGAAAACGACACACAAATCACACACCACCCCTAGGGTATGCCTCACTGTTGCCTTGCCTCGAAAGGTGATCGTCGAGTAGAGGATGTCTTAGTAAGTCCTCATGATCCGGGAACCTGGCATGAGGGTAGCTTCTAAGGTGTCTTCCTATTGCTCTGGTGATCACCATGTCCCGAACCTCGAATTGACCCGAACACCTCCAACGGTGGTGCTACCTACCTCTCAATGGTGGGATGGCACTACTTTAAAGGACATTTACACAGACGAATTCCTTAGGGTAGGTAGACGACTCTAGATACTTGCTCTAACTTCAAAACAAATTCAAAAAAAATACTTTTCACACCGACACCTTTTCAAAAAGCTTTCGAAAGCAATTTTTTCAAACACTCTTGAGGACCGATACAAGAGTCGAACTGGAATTTTCAAAGAAACTTTTTAAAAACCCATATTGAAAAGCAAACAAACCATTTTGAAAACACAATGAGCAAGTATCTAAGAGCCCATGGATAACCATGGATAGAAAGGGTGCTAACACCTTCCCTTTCTATAATCTACCTCCCGAACCGAGAGCAATCTCTTTAAGGAATTTTTCTGTGCTTTTGTCCTTTCCATTTGGAGAAAATAAAAGACGGTGGCGACTCTTGCTTCCGCGACATTTCGCGAACCAGCGTTAAACAGTCAGTTCCAGATCCACCGATCACACAACCCTATCTTTGGATGTTAACGGAACGGGCGTGGGTCATCGTATGACCATGATAGAAATGTTACCAAGTATCTTAGCATTTTTTAGGGACCAAGATCATTTTGTTTTAGGAAACATTTTGATAGCGTCATCGAGGGACTATGATCTTATTTTTGTTTTGTTTTGCCAAGATATTTCGCGTACATAACATGGCCATTTTAGTTTAGGCAACCAAGTGGGTGATACCCTAAGGGTGCTTGTGTGCAATGTGTGTCATTTTACATGCATTTGATTTGTCTTGTATTAGGCCTTTTCTATTTGTTTTGTTTTTGGTCTTGTCATGCAAACCCTAGTTTTACTAAACATGGTATAAATGCGATAAATTGCATAAATGTAAACTAAGCTATTACAACAATTATTATGGAAGGGGGGATACAAGTTTCTGAATGGAGATATTGCACAAAATAAACCCTAAAAATACTATTACAACCCAATTGAATATTGTGTGCATTAAATAAATAAACAAGTATTTAAAATGCAACAAAAATGTATTTATGTAAAATGTTTTGTATTTGATTTTTGTATGAGAAAATAAAATTAATTAACCCTAGAAAATAAGGAAAAATAATATTATTATTTTTGAAAGGGGGAAACCCTAATTTTTTATTAAAAGAAATGTATGTTCTATATTTATATTTTGTCCATTTTTGTACAAGAAAATAATAAATAATATTATGTACAAATACTAAAATATTAAGTATGTATGAAAATAAATAGTTTATGTGTATAAATAATATAATAAAAATAATAAGTATTTTTTATATTGTATTTACAAATTTATTTAAGAAAATAAAATCTATAAACCTAATAAACTATTTTTATGTGAGAAAATAAATAAAATAAAATAAAATAAAATAAAAGTATGAAAATAAATAAATTATTTTTTGGGCATTTTTTATCATTAGAAAAAATAAATGCAAGTAATAAAAATAAAAATATGCAAAAAAATGCAAAAATATAAGAAAATAGTCAGGGGGTGCAAAAGTAATAGAGGGGGTGTGAAAAGTAAAAACAAAAAGGCCAGAAATGCCAAAAAGCCCAAGGCAAGCTTTGTCCTTGTCCTCTACCTTCTCCTGCACGCGCGTTCTTGGTTCAAACTGTAACTTTCATATGTTGCACAAAAACAAAATCTTATAACATGAAACATGTAGCATTTAATCTCACGATTCCAATGATATAAAATTTGTAGCCTAACTCTCAAAGATTAGGGAGAATTTTGTCAGTCCTAATTCGTGACCTAATTATTTCATGAACTTCAAGCTTTAAATTCTCATGGCACAATTAATATAAATGACAAGTATGCATATGTACAGCTTCACCAAGATAAGGGCTACATTTTTTTCTTCACAAATCGTGGCTTGAGGATGCCTAAATAGAGAGATAGAATTTTGAAAAATACCTCCTTCAACTGGATTTGGATATGGCAATGTGGGAACTTTGATTGAGGCATGAGGATCGTGTGAGATTCCTTGAAGTTCCTTCAAACTATTCCAATACCTAGCTTGCTTTGTGGATGGCCAAAACTCTTTGTAGAAGTCAAGTTGCAAGCTTCCAAAGTGAAAATGGAAATGGCTGAAACAGGGGTTACAGCAACAATGTAAAGGCTTGGATAGCTTTGATATGATGTGGATAAGATGTTTCAAGTATTAAAAGGCAAAATGCACGAGCCAAAATGAAGTTGGCAATGATTTTGCAGAACTGCAATGTTTGGGAAGAAAAATGATGTTTTTGTGTTTGGGAGAGTTTTGGATGCAATGCCTTTGTCCTCTGAGTTGGGACAAGTTTGGAGATATGTATAGAATGATACAAAGTCCACTCTTCCCTTGTTGTACCAGTTCTGACCCTTTTGGCCAACTTTTCTTGCATTTTAAGAAAAGTGAGATGACTTGTGCAACATGCTTGTACTGGCTATCTCAAGGGATGATAAGAGTTGGTATACTTTGCTTAATACCTGTGGAAATTTCCTGCACCAAAGGGACAGCGCCAAGGCTCAAGAATGATAAAGTTGCAAAAGCCCACTTTATGAAAATGGCATTGTAACCTTTATGCTTAAAATGGAAAAATCTCTTGTACAATGCTCCAAAAGAAAAGATAAAGCCCTTATCCTCTGATTTTTCATTTAATTATGGAGTGTAGAATGAGTTTAGGACCTGTAATGCAAGGTACAAGCATCCAAGATCAGATTTGCAACTTGATACTTTGTGAAAATGGCATGAACAAAAGTGAGAAAATGCCAATTTCTCTCCTTCGATTCTCCCTAACCATAAATGATCTTGGAGAGTTCTTGGACATTTTGGAAAGCTTTCAATGTGCCCTACAATCTATCTTTGAAATGCATTTTGATATACCTCTTGGAACTAGGTGGAAAATGTCCATGAAGTTGGGTCAAAAACCTGCCTAAATTAGGGCAAATTTTCACTAAGTTATTTAGTTCATGGACCTATGTTCACAAATTCATAACTTGAGATCCAAGCATCTTTTTGGAAAAGTTTATGAAGAAAAGTTTTATATTTCATGGAGGACTACAACTTTCATGTTGTAAGTTTTCTTTGAATCAAATTGCATCATGGTGAAAAAGTGGTGAAAAGTTGGGAAAAAATAAGAAACTTTTCATACTTAGAAAAATTCTAAGTTATGAAAATTTTCAAATTCAAAACCCTAATTTTCAAAATTGGTTTTCTTAGTGAACGAGTTTCATGTTTTGACATATTTTGATGAATTATGACCCTTGGCACTTGATTTTGACTAAAAAGTCAAAGTTTGACTTTTCAGTGTACAGTTGACTTTCGATCAGTTGACTGGAAAATTCATCTGTCAATCCAATGCACTTGAGATCTTTTGAACTATGTGATTAGGTAAATATGATGACATTGAACCCTTGAAATCATGTTTGAATCCAATTGGTCATTGGCTAGGTTAAAAATCGGAAATTGCCCTTTCCCAGTCAAAACCCTAATTTTGACCATTTTGCCCTTTTGATGATTTGATCAAATTTCTTGAGGAATTGTGATCCAAACTTGATCAAATGGTACATATGAGTCTAAAATGTTGTTGTGGATCAAAAATTATGAAATTTGACTGTAAATTGGCCATGGTTGACTTTTTCCCCAATATAGCTGATTTTTAGGTCAACTGTCCAATTGACTGATCAAAAATATGATTCAAGGCTTGAAACTTATCATGAGCAATCTTAGGGGTCCAAGATGATGTATGAAAGTCACATGAAGCATTTATGGTCCAAAAATCCTTGTGCAAACTCAAACCCTAATTTCAGGTTATCAGTGCAAGGTGATGTCTTGAGCTTACCAAACTCTAATCTTGTCTTGAGTCCAAGAAGTCTTGTGAGGAAAATCTTGATAAATGAGAGGGAAAATTTTGGGGTACAACAGCTGCCCCTGTTCAATCTTCTTGAACCTGAAGAGTTAGATTGGCGAGTTTTGTCGTTCGTGACTCGAAGGTAAAAGATGATTGGATGCTAGAGTGCCCATAAATTTGCACCCGTCAAAGTATAGTTGAGGGAATGGGCTTAAAGATGCCATTTGGAGAGGTGATTGAATCTTGTTGGAGATGGGATTGTAGATGCCATCCAAGAATGTCTGTTGAATTATAAATTGTAAGTCAAGAGAATGAGTATCAGAATGGTGTCCGCATCTGGAACGTATTTGAACTGTATCTGGAGACTGAATCTGAATGAGTGACAGAATGGCTTTCGTGCCTGGAGCGCATCCGTACTGGAATCTGAATAAGTGACAGAATGGAAACCGTGTCTGGAGCATATCTGAACTAGAATCTGAATAAGTGACAGAATGACTTCCATGTCTAGAGTGTATCTGGACTGTATCTGAAATTGAGATCTGAATGAGTATCAGAATGGCATCCTTGTCTGGAGCATATCTGGACTGCATCTGAAATAGAATCTGAATAGGTGACAGAATGGCAACCGTGTTTGGAGCGCATCTGAATTTTAAATCTGAATAAGTAACAGAATGACTTTCGTGTCTAGAGTGTATCTGTACTGCATCTGGAAGCTATCTTTGAATGAGTATCAGGATGGCATCTGTGTCTGGAGCGTATTCGAACTGTATCTGAAAGTTGAATCTGAATAAGTGACTGAATGACTTCCGTGTCTAGAGTGTATCTGGATTGTATCTTGAAATTGGAGTCTGAATGAGATGCATAATGGCTTATGTGCCTGGAGCGTATCCATACTGGAATCTGAATAAGTGATAGAATGGAAACCGTGTCTGGAGCGTATCTGGACTGGAATCTGAATAAGTGACAGAATGACTTCCATATCTGGAGTGTATCTGGACTGTATCTGAAATTGAGATCTGAATGAGTAACAAAATGGCTTCCGTGTCGGGAGTGTATCCGTACTGTATTTAGAATCTTTGAACATTTGTTAATGGTAGCTGTTAATATTATCCTGAAAAGGGTAAAATGTTAGCTGAAACACAAAGTTATGTTGCATGAAATGTATGATGCAGTATATGTGTTTTGTCAATGTTTATGATATATGGATGTAATGTATGCGCATGTAAGCTGATTAGCTATTTTGCTGAGGAAAATAAATCCTTGACTGTTGCTGGAGATTAAAAATCCTTGATTGCTGAGGATGAGAAATCCTTGGCAACTGTTGGGGATTAAAAATCCTTGATGACTTTCCTGAGGATATAGGGATCCTTCATTTCTTGAAGTTGGAGTATTGACAAAAATCTGCTGCGAGCAATGTCATATACTGCTTGAGTAATCCGCTTGGGGAATCCAGAGAATTTTGATGACTTCTCCCGGGGATTACACAATGGCAATCCTTGTTCTGCTGGGGAATAGAGAGAACTCTGATGACTTATGCGGGGAATTAAGAATGAGAATCTTCATTCTGTTGGGAAGTAATAAAAACTCTATGGGGAAGAAGGTTTACTGCTGGGGAGTAGGTCCAGGAGTTTGGATTCTCTGCCACTCTAATGGGGAAATATTCTAGGTTGGGGAGAGACAAAAGTTAACTGCTATCTGGTTGATTTTTAGGCTTCAATACAACTTGCTGGGGAATTTAGAGAAACTGGATGGTTTCTGCTGGGGATTGGTAGTTTGAAATTTTAGTTCCGCTGGGGATCTTAATGATGTACTGTAGGGATTGCCCCTGGAATAGCCTAAAGACGTTTTCCTATTCTTTCAACCTGTCAGTAATTGTTCTTTTCCACTTTGTTTATTTGTAAACAGTAATTATGTTCAAATGCATATGTTCATCAATGAATCATTGGACGTTTTTTGCAAATAAAAACACGAGTGTAAAAGAAAAAGGCAAATAGTTTTTCTATACTTTGAAAGAGATATCTTTGTATTTACTTTGAATAAGTGTTTTGTACAAAGGAGACAGGCATTCTAGTAAGAGGATGGTTTCATAAAAGTAAGAAAAAATGTATATAAAGAAAGATAGCTATGTGTAAAAATTCCATGGGGTTCCCATTCCGCTATAGCCTTCGTATCTCCGAATATCTTGTCCATTTGTTGCTTCATCCGAAGATGATTGGATTGATTAGAAGCTCCAGGTTTGTCAGTGAAGAGATTTTCCTTAAAGTGATCCGACGAGACATAGTCATACGCTTTAATTCCCTAACTTTTGCCTGGACCACCCTTTCGGGTTTTCGATCCACCGGGAAACCCTTTTTTGCGCAAGTAGCCCTTTCGGGTTTTCAACTTGTCGGGTGTACAGATCTTATTTTATCCCTAATTTTTGCCCGAACCTTTTGGTTCACCGGGATGCCCTTGTTTTGCCTAGGTGTGTCAACCTAGCGGGTCTCTTATGCGTAGTATCTTTTGACTATGTCTGCGTTCGCAGGGTGTGGCAGGTCGTCGCCGTCCATGGTGGTTAAGATCATTGCCCCACCAGAAAAGATGTTCTTGATTACAAATGGTCCTTCATAGGTAGGAGTCCATTTGCCCCTGGGATCACTTTGTGGTAAGATGATGCGCTTGATCACTAGGTCCCCAACTTGATATATCTGGCGTCTGACTTTCTTGTTGAAAGCTTTGATCATCCGTTTTTGATACGTCTGATCATGGAAAACAGCAGTAAGTCTCTTTTCATCAATTAAGTTTAACTGATCAAGTCGAGTTTGGATCCAATCGTCTTTACTCAAACCTGCATCCTTCATGATTCTCAAAGAGGGGATCTGAACCTCAATAGGTAAAATAGCCTCCATGCCATAAACCAAAGAATAGGGTGTTTCCCCAGTTGATGTACGAGCCGTGGTACGATACCCGTGGAGAGAAAACGGTAGCATCTCATGCCAGTCCTTGTAGGTGACTGTCATTTTCTGTATGATCTTTTTAATGTTTTTGTTCACAGCTTCAACTGCACCATTCATCTTTGGGCGATAAGGGATGAATTGTGATGTTGAATCTTGAACTTCTCGCACAAGGCAGTGATCATAGTATCGTTAAGGTTTGTACCGTTATCAGTGATGATCTTTTCTGGGATACCGTACCAGAAAATGAGATTCTGCTTGATGAAGAGGGCAACAACATTCTTAGTAACGAATGCGAAGGAAGCTGCTTCGACCCACTTTGTGAAATAATCAATGGCCACTAGAATAAAGTGGTGTCCATTGGAGGTTGTAGGCTTGATATCCCCAATCATGTCAATTCCACACATAGCGAATGGCCAAGGAGCTGTTAAGACATTTAGAGGGACTGGAGGTACGTGCACCTTGTCTGCATATATTTGACATTTATGACAAGTCCGGGAGTGTTAATAGCAGTTTGCTTCCATGGTAGACCAGTAATAGCCTGCCAGTAGGATTTTCTTCGCCATCGTATGCCCGCTAGAGTGAGTGCCAAAGGTTCCTTCATGCAATTCAGCCATGATCTTTTCAGCTTCAATCTTGTCCACACAACGGAGCAGAATAGAATCATGATTGCATTTGTACAGGATGCCATTACTTGGGAAGAACTTAGCTGAGAATCTCCTTAAGAAATTTTTGTCATTGACTGAAGCTCCTTCAGGGTATTCTTGAGCCTCGAGATACCTTTTGACTTCATGAAACCAAGGCTGGTCCACTACTTCTTCGGTATTAATCTCGTGACAATGTGTTGGTTCGTCCATTCGTTCAATGGTGATTTGGGGAGCCTTGTTATCCCAATTAAGTTTAAACATGGATGACATTGTAGCTAGAGCATCTGCTAGCTGATTTTCTTCTCGCGGGAAGTGTTCGAAGGTAATCTGCTCGAAATGTGGTAGCAATGTCAAAATATGTTCTTTGTAAGGGATAAGGTTTGGGTGCTTAGTGTCCCATTCTCCTTTGATCTGACTGATGACCAAAGCTGAATCCCCAAACACATTCAAAGATTTGATTCCCAAGTCTATGGCAGCCTTGAGTCCAAAGATGCATGCTTCATACTCTGCCATGTTGTTCGTACAATTGAAGCAAAGTCTGGCTGTAAAAGGAGTATGGCAACCTTCTGGGGATATGAGTATCGCGCCGATACCGTTACCAAGTGCATTGGAAGCCCCATCAAAGTACAAGGTCCATCAGGATCCTTGTTCAAGTCCGTCATATGGTCTGAAATCTTCAACATTGTCCAATGTCATGATGTCTTCGTCAGGGAAGTCAAACTTCATGGATTGATAATCTTCTACAGCTTGATGAGCAAGATGATCAGCTAGCACATTGCCCTTTATAGATTTTTGGGTCGTGTACTGTATGTCATACTCTGTTAGGATCATCTACCATCTAGCTATCCTTCCAGACAAAGCAGGCTTCTCGAAGATGTACTTTATCGGATCCATCTTAGATATCAGCAGAGTGGTATGAGTCAACATGTACTGTCTTAGTCGGCGAGCCACCCATACCAGAGCGCAACAAGTTTTCTCGAGCAGTGAATATCTGGTTTCACAGTCGGTAAACTTTTTTCTCAAGTAATAAATGGCATGCTCTTTCCGGCCAGACTCGTCATGCTGCCCCAATACGCACCCCATTGAGTTCTCTAAGACAGTCAGATACATGATTAGCGGTCTTCCCTCGACTGGGGGCATCAAGACAGGAGGCTCTTGTAAATACTCCTTGATTTTGTCGAAAGCAATTTGACAGTCATCATTCCATCTAACTACCTGATCTTTCTTCAACAGCTTGAAGATTGGTACACAAGTAGATGTTAGGTGAGAAATGAACCTAGCAATGTAGTTTAGGCGTCCCAAGAAACCTCTGACTTCCTTCTCAGTGCGAGGAGCAGGCATTTCTTGGATAGCTTTGACTTTGGCAGGATCAACCTCGATGCCTTTGTTGCTGACAATGAAACCTAAGAGCTTACCGGATCGGACTCCGAATGTACACTTGTTCGGGTTTAACCTTAGCTTGTACTCCTTCAACCTGACAAACAGCTTTTGCAAGTGATCAAGGTGTTCTTCTTCAGTTTGTGATCGGGCTATCATGTCATCTACGTAGACCTCTATCTCATAATGTATCATATCATGAAACAAAGCTACCATGGCGCGTTGATAGGTTTCCCCGGCATTCTTCAGTCCGAATGGCATCACTTTGTAGCAGAACGTACCCCACTGTGTGACAAATGTAGTTTTCTCCATGTCTTCAGGTGCCATTTTGATCTGGTTATAGCCTGAGAATCCGTCCATGAAAGAAAATACTTTGTGTTGGGCTGTATTGTCAACCAGGATGTCGATGTGTGGAAGTGGAAAATCATCTTTAGGGCTAGCCCTGTTTAAATCTCTATAATCCACGCACATTCTGACTTTGCCATCCTTTTTAGGCACGGGTACAATGTTAGCAACCCATTATGGATAGGAAGTAACAGCCAGAAATCCAGCGTTGAATTGTTTCATAACTTTTGCTTTGATCTTATCTGACATGTCAGGTCTCATGCAGTGGACCTTTTGTTTCACTGGTGGACAATCTTCTCTTGTGGGTAGACGGTGTACCACAATGTCTATATCGAGTCCTGGCATGTCTTCGTATGACCAGGCAAAGATCTCAACGTAATCATGCAACAGCTGAATTAGGCGCTCCTTGACACTTGACTCTAGGTTGGCACCCACTCTGATTTCCTTTTTGTCTTCCTCAGTGCCTAATTTGGTTGTATCCAACAGCTCTTCATGAGGTTGAATAGCTCTTTCCTCTTGTTGTAGAAGTCAGGCCAATTCCCCTAGCACCTCACAATCTTCCTCACCTTCGTATTCGGCTTGGTAGATCAGATCTTCAGAGTCATTGAAGGCTATAGCAGTATCGTTAGCCATGGGATCTGGAATGGAAGGGTACCTGCATTTGTGAGTGTGGGTGTGTGTAAGGGTATAGCCATCTTAAAACAACAAAATGTAAAAGAAAGACAATGAGCACAAAAAGTTTATATATGAAAAAGCGTCCATGATTCCTTAAATGACATATGAAAATGAAATAAGAACCCTTACAAATGGGCTGTTGTGCCTCGGGTAAGACACAAGGTTGAAAAAGTACGAATTATTTGTGAATTATTACAGATCCTACAGAAATGGAAAAGATAAATTACTGAGATATGAAAATAATCGGGACAAAGTCTTTTGCTTCCCAGTTGCACAGTTGTTGGCTCCTAAATTCGACACCCTTGTTTTATTAATATCAGCCATTAAAGCTGAAGGATGTTTTCGACCAGCTGGGTCTGTCGAAATGCCCATCGAAAGATGGCAATGTACTTAGAAGATTTCTTCCAAGGGAGAAGTTGGTTTCCTTCGACGTCGAAGGTGTTTCTCGTCGAAGATACTTCTCGACGAAGGTGTTCGATGGTTCAGAGTGGAACGGTTTGAAATTCAAACGTTTGGAGGGAAAACGGTTTCCAGCGGTTACCAAGTGCAACGTGCAAAGATCTGGAGCGTCGAACGCTGAGAACGTGCCAAGTGGAGTCATCTCGAAGCAGTGTAACTTCCCGACGGTTACTTGGGATGTTTTAGTATAAATAGTAGTAGTTCACGCAGTTTTTCGCGTGTGTTCACAATTATATACAAAGTCACTCATATAGATTCGAGTACCCAGCGTGTGAGAAAGAATTGTTGAGAATGTATGTGTGAAACACCACTTTTATTAATCAAAGTCATTTACTTTCCAGAAACTTTACTTGCTTTCTTCTTTACTTTTCCTGTCGAAGCCCTTTATTTCAAGCCTTCATTTATTTTATCAAGCCCATTTCTTCATGCAATTTACTTAAAGCCTCTTTATTTTCTTGTCATTTAACCATTATCCAACTTAATCAAAACCTCAAAATCAACCATGTCTTAGGATCAATCTGATCGATCCTGCGAGTAACCAAATAAGTAACCATTTGGAGGATCAGCGGTTGTTTACCAATAACCACGGTAAACAAATTGGCACACCCGGTGGGACAGTGTGTTGATTGTTGAAGTTTAACCTTTTTAAACATAATCTTATCTTTTTCGAGGAGTGTTGCATGTTATTGAGAAGTGGTAGAATATACACTAACGATACCAATACTGCCAGAAGAAGAGAAGAGATGGAGAATCCGCCAAACAATAACGAAATCCCACAAACGAATGTGGGAGCAACGGTTATCCCGACCGTAAGTGAAGCGATAACCGTTGGTTCAACACCAGCAGTAACGGTCACAACAACGGGGCCATTACCTCCGTTCACAGGCCCCAGAGTGCCTTTGGGAACCCCCCCACCAAGGGGAAATTTAGGCACAAGGCCTTATGTTCCCCCAGGATTTATGACAGGCGGTCATAATCGAGAACCACTCTATGGCATGCCAACTTCTGACTTGGCTAGCCTGACGAACGCTGCGTCCACTTTTTCAGATCCTTTAGTGAGTGCCTCTTCGCCACTCCAAGGTTCTGGAGTAGGTATGGCGAATAGAAATAGGACCCAACTCTTAGGAGGAACGTCCCAAGTAGCACATGGCCTTACAAATGCCTCGACAGCAGTCTTGAGGCAACAAATGGACGAAAGCAACCATGATATGGTTCAAATGTTGGCACAAACTTTAAGTACAGTGTTGAACCCTCTAATACAAAACACTACTCAATCGAATCAGCAGATGACAGCGCAAATGACGCGTTTGGCTGATTTCTTTGGAGTACCCCAACCTATTCGATAGCCCCAAAGGGCGCAAATAAGGGGAAACCAGGGTGTATTCTTAGAGGAAGAAACCACTATCAACCAAGTCCAACAGCCTGTCGAAGAAAACCTTAGGGCACGATTGGAGCAACCTGTCGAGGAACCTAGGGTAATAACCCCAGAGGTAAGGTTAGTTAACAGAAACCAAAATGCTGACGAAGTAGTTCAGCATATCCAATACCAAAACATGGGTTTGGAAAATAATCTGGAAACCATGATCGAAAGGATCATGACTCAAAATGGGATGAACATGGGCTTTCGAAGGCCCAACTTTACATCCCCGCTGTCAGAATACGTGTTACAAACAGACTTACCTCCTAGATGTAAAGTCCCTAAATTCACTAAGTTCTCTGGGGACACGACAGAATCTACTGTCGAACATGTGGCGAGATACTTGATCGAAGCAGGAGATATTTCGAACAACGAAAACCTGAGGATTAAGTACTTCCCAAGTTCTTTAACAAAGAACGCTTTTACTTGGTTTACAACTCTCCCCCCCAATTCGATCCATCATTGGACCCAGTTGGAAAGATTGTTCCACGAGCAATTCTACATGGGGCAAACCAAGATAAGCCTGAAAGAATTGGCCAGTGTAAAGAGACGTTTCACTGAACCTATAGACGAATATCTAAATAGGTTTAGGTTGCTCAAAGCAAGATGTTTTACACAAGTGCCAGAACATGAGTTAGTCGAAATAGCCGCAGGCGGTTTAGATTATTCCATTAGGAAGAAGTTAGACACCCAATACCTGAGAGACATGGCCCAACTGGCCGATAGAGTTCGACAGGTAGAACGCCTCAAAGCTGAAAAAGAAAAGGCAACGAAAACTCATAAGAGAGAGAGGATAGCGTATGTTGAGATGGATGACGAAGATCCAGAATCCTTCGACGATACTATAACTGTCGAAGAAGGAGAAGTCGATTTAGCGGAACTAAAACAAGGGCCACCATACTCTTGCAAACTATTAGTCCCCTCAAGTGGGAAAAATCCCACTGGTCCAGAAAGGACCAACGATAGGTTCCCCAAAAAGACTTATAGTTTTGATATTACAAATGAGATCTTTGACTTGCTTGTAAAAGATGGCCAAATGATAATACCCCCAGGGGTAAAAGTGCCTCCTCTTGATCAAAGAAAGAAGAGAGGCTTTTGTAAATATCATAATTTTCTGGGCCATAAAACGTCTCAATGTTTTCTTTTCAGGAATCTTGTGCAAGACGCTATCGAAGAAGGGAGGTTGAAGTTTGCTGACAAGACTCCCATGGCTGTGGATTCCAATCCGTTGCAGGCTGAAGCCCACTATGCTGAACCTTCAGAGGTGAACGTGATCGAGGCATCCAGAAGCCAGTCGAAGAGGCCAGGAATCACAATGGTCGAAGTCTCAAAGGACCATGTCAACATGCCAATCTTTGGCAGTTTTTCTGGGAATTTATCCAGAAAGACAATTGAAGCGGTTCAGAAAGCGGTCGAAAGCCCAAAGCTGGAGACAGTTGGAGCCCAAAAATCTGGACCAAAACCCAGTTCTCACTTGGCCACAGTTCAAGGCCAGACAGAGGACTTGGAGATTCAAATGAAGCAGTTGACTCTTGCCAACAAAGATACCATGAATGTCAACATGGTCGAAGTCTCTGACCCAAAAGCATCAGAGGAGGCCATGAGGCAAGAACAAGCTAACAAGACTGCTTTCCCTCGGGAAAATGAAAATCTGGCAGATTTCCTGCAAAGATGCCAGAAAAAGAAGTCAGAAGTGATGCTGTGTCCAAGATGCAGTTCGATCTTTGACAAAAAAGCTGTTGAACATATTCAAGGCGTAAGAGCAGCAAATGGGAGAAGGGAAAATGTTGATCTTCGACATGATCCCAGAAGAGCCTCCCAAAGAGGTTCAAACCAAGAAAAGAGGCCATTGACTTTCAGGCCTCCAACTAATGTGCCAGTAGATACATGGTACAAAACATCTGGTCGAAAGAGGCCTAGCGAAGAAAGATGGCACTCTTTCGACGTGCCAAGGGGTTCATCTTTAACACAAAAGAAAGAGCCTCAAGTTGCTGCCCCTAAAGTTACACAGGTGTCAAGCAACTACAAAGGGAAAAATCCCATGTCTCGATCTCAGTGGAGGAGATACCAGAGGCGACGAAAAGCTGAGAGGGAGGCTGCCAATGAACCAAAGGTAGAAACCAGTTCAATGTTCCTCTAAGGAAGCAAAGGAAACCTCTGGAAAGAGAGCCAGTAACCAACAGGCTAGTTTGGCCTAACCAAGGTGAAATCGAAGACGAAGATGGTTCTGAGTCTGATGATACTTTGGACATCATGGTGAATATAGTCTCAGTGCTGCCCAGAGAGTTCAACCGACAGGTGGAGGTCGAAACAAGTGATTGGGAAGTGGAGCAAGAAATGGCCAAACATAGGCCAGTGTGCTATTTCGTCATGGACAATGGCACTACTGAGGAGCAAAATGGGTTCTTCGAACCACCTATAGAGGCGATGAAAAATCACCTCAAGCCTTTATTTATAAGGGCTAAACTCGAAGAAACTACAGTGAATAAAATCTTGGTGGATTGTGGGGCAACCATCAACATTATTCCTCACTTTATGCTAAGGAAAATAGGCAAAAGGGATGAGGATATCAAGCCTCACAACATGGTCCTGTCGAACTATGAGGGCGGCATAGGGACCACTATGGGAGTGATCCAACTGGATATCAAGGTGGGACCTATCCTTCGACCAACAATGTTTATGGTCATATCGGCCAAACCTAACTACAATCTTTTGTTGGGCCGTGAATGGATTCATGGTGTTGGGGCTGTGCCATCATCAATGCACCAGAGGTTGCTGCTATGGAGTCCAGATGGGATGGTCGAAAACATAGAAGCAGATCAAAGCTATTACCTGGGCGAAGTGAATCACCTAGGGTTGGCAGATTTCGACAAGAACTTGGCTCACATAGGGCCATGTCCAACACCTGACTTCGACTTGGCGCCAGCGCCAAATACTTTTTGTTCCCTATACCTGCACCCTGAGCATGGTTTTCAATGGGACAGAGAAGACTTGTCCCACATAGACTTCAGTGGGTTAACTGATATCCAACCAACTGGTTGGGGAAGTGAATTCAGTGATAATGACTGAGTCACAATCATTGAAGCGAATTTCGGCTTATGTAGCCGAAACAAAGATGATAACGGCTCTCGAAGCCGAAGTAAAGTACATGGCCACACAGGCCAATGATCAACAGTTATCTGCTGCAGGTCCGGGAAAGGATTTCGATCCAGAACCTCCTGATATCATGCCAGAAGGAATGCAGGAACAGAGGCTCGACGCCATCTATGACGATGAGCCTTTGGGCTTCGAAAAGGACCCCTTGGCGAACAACATTAAAATGTTAGTGCAAGATCCTTTAGAAGAAATCAACTTAGGCGAAGGGTCAGAGAAAAAGCCAACTTACATTAGTGCCAAAATTGACCCAGAACTTAGGTTGGAAGTAATCCAATTGTTGAAAGAGTTCAAGGACTGTTTTGCATGGGATTACGACGAAATGCCTGGTCTCGACAGAGGATTGGTAGAACTCCAGTTGCCAATCAAACCTGGGAAGAAGCCAATCAAGCAAAGTCCAAGACGCTTCGCTCCAGAAATACTGTCGAAGATCAAAACGGAAGTCGAAAGACTGCTGAAGTGCAAATTCATACGCGTTACGAGGTATGTCGAATGGATTGCAAACATTGTGCCAGTAATTAAGAAAAATGGTACATTAAGGGTGTGCATAGATTTTAGAGATTTGAATGCTGCTACGCCCAAAGATGAATATCCTATGCCTGTGGCGGAAATGCTAGTCGATTCTGCCGCTGGCTATGAATACCTGAGTATGCTCGATGGTTATTCAGGATATAATCAAATACTCATTACTGAAGAGGATGTGTCGAAAACAGCTTTTCGATGCCCTGGGGCTCTAGGCACTTACGAATGGGTAGTGATGCCTTTTGGCCTAAAGAACGCTGGGGCAACATACCAGCGAGCAATGAATTCTATCTTCCATGATTTTATTAACACTTTTATGCAAGTATATATTGATGACATTGTTATAAAATCTGTTTCCAGGAAGAATCATATTGACCACCTTCGACAATCATTCGAAAGAATGAGGGAACATGGTCTGAAGATGAACCCTTTGAAGTGTGCATTCTGTGTGAAAGCTGGAGATTTCTTGGGCTTCATTGTCCACAAGAAAGGAATCGAAATCAACCAGAACAAGACGAAGGCTATTTTGGAAGCGAAAGCGCCATCGAATAAGAAGGAACTTCAATCTCTGTTAGGCAAGATAAATTTCTTAAGGAGATTCATATCTAACCTAAGTGGGAAAGCTCAAGCCTTTTCACCCTTACTTCGACTGAGTAAAGAGGGATTCGAATGGGGGCAAGAGCAACAAGAAGCCTTCGACAAAATCAAAGGGTACCTCACCAAGCCACCTATTTTGGTGCCTCCTTGTAGCAATAGGAGTATGAGATTGTACATAGCTGCATCCGACAAAACTTTGGGAAGCATGTTAGCTCAAGAAGATGAGAATGGAGTCGAAAGACACATTTACTATCTTAGTAGAGTTTTGAACGATGCAGAAACTAGATATAGCGAAGTTGAAAAATTGTGTCTATGTCTGTATTTCTCGTGTACAAAACTCAAGCAATATATAAAACCAGTTGATGTGTATGTTTCGTCTCATTTTGATGTTTTCAAGTACATGTTGACGAAACCCATCTTGCACAGTCGAATTGGCAAGTGGGCTCTAGCATTAACTGAATACTCCTTGACCTTTATGCCTCTTAAGGCAGTGAAAGGACAAGTGGTTGCAGACTTTATAGTCGACCACTCAATTCAAGTTGAGGATATTAATTATGTGGAGATAGAACCTTGGAAATTCTACTTCGATGGTTCCAGCCATAAAGATGGAACAGGAGTAGGAGTCTTGATTATCTCTCCAGAAAAAATTCCAACAACATTCAAGTACAAGATATCAGGTTCTTGTTCGAACAATGAGGCTGAGTATGAAGCTCTAATTACTGGCCTTGAGATATTGTTGGAATTGGGGGCAACTCGAGTCGAAATAATGGGAGACTCAGAGTTAGTCATTAAGCAAGTCACAAAAGAATATAAATGCATAAGAGAAAATCTCATTATGTATTTCGTGATAGCAAATCGTTTATTGAAAAAATTTGAAATGGTCAATATTCGACACATACCCAGATTGGAAAATCAAATAGCCAACGACTTGGCACAAATTGCATCTGGGTACAAGATTTCAAAAACGAGATTACAAAGAGCAATCGAAGTTCGAGAAAAGATAAAAGCAACTTGTCTATCACCAACAGACTTGGAATCGACAAGACTAGGATATGCTGATCAAAGTAACTTCAAAATTTTGTTCATAGATAATTTGTCAGAGCAAGATTGGAGGAAGCCCATTATGGATTATCTTCAAAATCCAGTAGCTTCGACAGAACGAAAAACAAAGTACAGGGCGTTGAGTTATGTACTCATGGGTAATGAGTTATTTAAAAAGACGCCTGAAGGGGTATTGCTAAAATGTTTAAGTGAAACTGAGGCATACATAGCCCTTTCGACTACGCACGCTGGAGCATGTGGGGCTCACCAAGTAGGCCATAAGATGAAATGGTTGTTGTTTCGACAAGGACTATACTGGCCCACCATGTTGAAAGATTGTGTCGAGTTCGCTAAAGGTTGCCAAGAATGTCAAGTCCATACAGGCATCCAACATGTACCAGCAAGCGAACTTCACTCGATAGTGAAACCTTGGCCCTTTAGAGGATGGGCGTTGGACCTCATTGGAGAGATTCGACCAGCATCATCAAAGAGCCAGAAGTATATATTGGTAGGCATTGATTATTTTACTAAGTGGATCGAAGCTATCCCTTTAGTCAATGTAGACCAAGAAAATGTCATTGAATTTATTCAAAAGAACATTATCTTTAGATATGGAATCCCTGAGACTATAACTACTGATCAAGGATCAGTTTTCACCGGTCGAAAGATGCAGGAATTCGCTCAGGAAACGGGTTTTAAACTCCTAACATCAACGCCTTATTATGCACAGACAAATGGTCAAGTCGAAGCCGCGAACAAAGTAGTGATTGGCTTGATAAAAAAGCATGTTGGGAAGAAGCCAAGAAATTGGCATAAGACGTTAGACTAGATTTTGTGGGCCTGTCGAACGTCCCCAAAAGAAGCCATAGGTACAACACCATATAGGCTAACTTTTGGCCATGACACAGTGTTTCCAGCAGAAATTTGTCTTCAATCTGCAAGGGTTCAGAGACATTATGATATTCCCTCTGAAATTTATTGGGATATGATGTTAGACGAACTAGTGGATTTAGACGAAGAAAGATTGCGCGCTCTTGACCTACTCAGGCTTCAGAAGAAAAGAGTAGAAGACTCTTATAATAAAAAGGTGAAACCTAAGGCATTTTCGCCTGGAGAACTAGTTTGGAAGGTGATTCTTCCCATGGATCGAAGGGATCGAAGCATGGGAAAATGGTCACCCAAATGGGAAGGACCATTCAGAGTTATCCAGACTTTTTCTGGTGGAGCTTATGAAGTCGAAGAGTTAGGTGAAGATAAAAGGCTCTTGAGAGTAAATGGTAAATATTTGAAAAAGTATAAACCTATACTCCAAGAGATAAAAATAAATAACAAGTAACGATTAAATTAACCATAAATAAGCCAAAATGGAAAATTTTTATAAATTAGCCAAAATGGCAATATTGTCGAATACATATTACAATATATGGTTAAAGGGCTGAATCAATCAGAAGGGGATGGAATCTTTGAGTCGAAGGTATTTAGTTTGTTGTAACTCCAATCTTTTATTGCACAAGGCATTCGCCTGCGCAAGCTTGGCAATTTGATCGTCGAAGGCTTGAGCTTTCTCAGCAAATTCTAGGCCTTGTGTGATTTCAGCTTGACTTTCGGTGTCTGGAACAGTCGAGAGAAGTTCCTCCTTGCGCTTAGTATTGGCATTCATCTTAGCCTCTAGTTCTTCGATTTGCGCCTTGATGGAAGCATTCTCTCGATCGATGGCATCAACTTCTTCTTGTTTAGATGCTTTTTGCTTCAACAACTCCGCAATTCGAGAAGTTGTCTCTGCTACAGCAGTCCATGCAGAAGAGCTTTTGCCATATAACACTTCAAGCTGGCTATTAAAGCCCCTTTGTCGCCGATAATCTGCTGAGACTTGATCAATAATGGAGTGTAACTCCATGATAAAGCCTGAAACCTCCGGAGGTACAGCTAGCAAGTCTACGGCATTCAAAACAGCCCCCAAATATGATGGAGCAGTAGGGTCCCCCTCCAAAGCTTTCATCAAATCCTTCTTGAAGAACTGAGCCTTAACCTTCGTCAAAGCCTCATCGAGAGGAGAAGTTTCAGTGGACTTCCCCGACAGAGTAGAAGCCTCCTGACTAACATCATACGAACTTCCCTTGCTTTCGATGATGGCATTCAGATAGCCAACAGGATCAGTTTGCTTCAAGAGTTCTAAGTCTTCTTTCGACCTATGCTTTGTTGAGGTGACAACCTTTGCAACAGCGTTGTCTTGGGGTTGAGGCTGTTGAATAGCATTTGCCTCGATTTGACTCTCTTCGACTCGGACTGCGGAAGTACCAGCGTCATCATGGTCACCTTCGCCAGCGTCACCTTGATCCTCTTCGCCAGCATCACCGTGGTCCCCTTCGTCGCGATTTTCTTCCGACAGATCAACCACCTGAATCTCTTTTGGTTGTTGCTCTTCTGTTTGTGGATCTTCTGTTGGTTGTTCTGCTGTCTCAGCATTGGCTTCATTTGTTTCAGTATTGGCTTCATCGTTCGCCAAGTCTTTTTCTTGTGGCCTGCTGAGTTCAGTAGAATCCAATGTTTCAGAAGTCCTTGGCGCTGAGCTTTTAGTGGTGTCCTGAAAAGAGAAGAAGAAGAATCTTCTAAATTCGAAAGAGACATAATCGAACGTGGGTATTGACACCTGAGTTACAAAGGGATCAAAGAGATTACCTGCAAAGGAGCTTCAGCCCCAGGGCTGGAATTGTCGCTTTCGACAGGTTTATTGAGAAGAACATTTAGTTCCTCCTCCGTTGGCTCTTCAATGATTACTGGAGGTGGCCTGGGCTTTCTCCCAGCAACCTTTATCCTGATTGTTCGAGCCTCAGGAAGAGGAACGTCCTTCTTCAGCTTTCGCCTTTTAAGAGGAGCAGGGGGAGAATCATCTTCTTCGTCACTCCCAGATTCGACCGTCAGTGCTGGCCGTTTCTTGGGTGAAGGTGCCTAAAAAACCAATTGGAGTTCGATTTAGAAGTTGCATCGAAAGTCAGAAAGTTAAAGCCAGAAGAAAATAATAAAAGTCTGGTTACTGATGCAGAAGGCTTTTTCGAAGGGCCTTCCCCCTGTTGGTTTGTTGTGGTCTTCGCCGGTGCTATAGTCTTCGCCGGTGGTGGAGGTTTTGTTAAGGGGCCTCCTCCCTGTTGGCCTTCTGCAGCCTTCTTGGCTGCAGGCTTTCGAACAACTGAAAGTAGACAAAATAATTAACAGGCTACCAGTTGAAAGGGAAAGACAAAGTAATTCGGAAGGATGAACTTACATTTCTTTATTTTGTCCAAGACAAGGACAAAAGACTTCTGAAGTTCGTCCACGAAGTCCTTCTCGTCGAAAAACTCCTCAGTGTAGTAACTTTTCCACCACTCCTCGAAGGATGGTGAGCAGAGAAAGTTAAGCTGATAGTCAAACAACGAAAGAACTGTTCGACCAGCATATCTGCCGATATGCTTAGTGGCAACGTCTTCAGTGTAGTCGTTGCAGAAGTATAACATAGACTTCTCCCTGGGAAAAATTGGAGAAGGTAGTGTTTGAATAATACCAAACTGGCGAGACACCAAGTTTGGTTGATACGCGATTAGACTCAAGTGAGTCTTGGAGCTCTTGAATCGTAGGGGCATTATTCTTGGTGTGAGAAATGCCTCCCACACTGTTGTATGCTCTTCGACCTGAGGACCACTTGACGCCTTAGGATATGGCCTCGTGAACCACTCCGGGCCAACCTTTCGTCGAGCAAACGGAGCCATGGTCGAAGCAAACTCTTTCCTTTTTGCAAACATCAAGACGAAGTTTGTAAAAGTTTGTTGAAGCTCCAGCCCATCTTCCGTTGGGGTCAGCAGAGCCAATCTGGTGCCTTCGATGCACCTATTTTCTATTTCTGGAAGCTGCTCATTTATTTGAGTCTTCTGAGGCAAGAAAGACTCGAAGGTGGCATTGAGCCACAGCTGAAGCAGCCAAAAAGGTCCAGCAAGCAGCAGACTGGCTCTGTTCTCGATGATCTTCAGAAGAGTCGCTCCGTTGCTAATCGACTCGTACAGACTCGCCAAAATCAATTCTGCCAAACAGATATTTTG
The DNA here is from genome assembly GCA_948472305.1 of Vicia faba. Lineage (NCBI taxonomy): Eukaryota > Viridiplantae > Streptophyta > Magnoliopsida > Fabales > Fabaceae > Vicia > Vicia faba. Next base: position 1,184,464,703 of record OX451737.1, read on the forward strand.
GCCGTGGTGGAGTTGAGTGGCGAGAGTGACCATCTTCTTGGTCACCTGTAAAGACTTGGTGCAAAACACAAAGCGTGTCAGCCATAAAGCTAGAAACGCGATATGCTCTACGTCCGACACAGCGTCCGTCGACTTATCGTGGTAGTGATTGATGAAGGTGGTATAGGTTGGTTTTGTGGCAGAGAATCCAATCTGATCCTCTGACATTTCCTCTGGGTCGAAGTAGTCCCCAGTGGGTCGAAGGCCAGTGATGGCGGCCACGTCGAAGAGCGTGGGAGTCAGCATTCCACAGGGAAGATGGAAAGTGAAATGGGTGTAATCCCAGAAGAGTAAGGAAGTTATCAACATTTCTGGGGAATAGTTAAGACCCGTCTTCGACAACATAACCAGGTCGAATATCCCCATATCTTTCCAGATCGAAGCCTGGCGTTTCTCCATTTTTTCTAGCCAAGCACTATAATCAGGAGTGAGGCTAGGGCTAGACCTGAAAGCCCTAACACCTCTATTGAAGAAACGGAGGTCGATTTTCTCCTTAGCAGGATCTTCATTATCCTCTGCATCTTTCTTGGAGCATCCAACCGGTTTGAGTTTTTCAAGTACCGGAAAGTAGCTTTTGATCTTCATGGCTTCAGCAATGCTTGGGTATAATGGGCCAGACATGGCAAAGATTTGGTTGGAATATCCAACCGGAATCATGAGGTGGCGTGAATAAGCATCACGTACAGCAATGTCCAAAGGCTCAGGGACCCTTCGTTGGCCCGTGGGAGTCACTACGGGAGCAGTGGAGAAAATCCTGGGTTTGACATTTCCAGAGGGAGTGTTGGCGCTAGGAGCGTTGGAAGAACCAAATGCCATTGTTGATACTAAGGTTGAAGATGAAGTGAAGAACAGGTGGTTTGCAAAGGTTGCAAGAATTTGTGTGCAATAAGGGATATCTGAAGGCAAGGTAGCGTGAAAAAGTCCCACAATGGGTACTTAGCGCTATTTATAGTAGTTGGGGAAATCCCCAAATTCGAGGACATTTAATGCCATTTAATGTTGCAGAAGGTAGTGGGACACGTGGCGTCTCCCTGTTGTTGTAGCCGTTCTGCAGAAATGAAAGGGTACAGCGTGCGCCCTCGTTTTTGGGAATTGTCATGATGACAATTTGTGAAAAGACGTTTGGCACGCTGCACGCCGTACTGAAGTGACGTCTTAGGTACGGATGAAATGATGGCTTTTCCTTGGGATTGTCAGTGGTTGGTAGAAGACAAAAAAGTGCACAATTTAATTTGTGACTAAGAATGAAAAGACAGGTGTCGAATGGCATTTCAAAGAATGCCTTTTTCTTTCAGAGTCGAAATAAGGCATTCTTGGGGGGCAATTTGTTGGCTCCTAAATTCGACACCCTTGTTTTATTAATATCAGCCATTAAAGCTGAAGGATGTTTTCGACCAGCTGGGTCTGTCGAAATGCCCATCGTAAGATGGCAATGTACTTAGAAGATTTCTTCCAAGGGAGAAGTTGGTTGCCTTCGACATCGAAGGTGTTTCTCGTCGAAGATACTTCTCGACGAAGGTGTTCGATGGTTCAGAGTGGAACGGTTTGAAATTCAAACGTTTGGAGGGAAAACGGTTTCCAGCGGTTACCAAGTGCAACGTGCAAAGATCTGGAGCGTCGAACGCTGAGAACGTGCCAAGTGGAGTCATCTCGAAGCAGTGTAACTGCCCGACGGTTACTTGGGATGTTTTAGTATAAATAGTAGTAGTTCACGCAGTTTTTCGCGTGTGTTCACAATTATATACAAAGTCACTCATATAGATTCGAGTACCCAGCGTGTGAGAAAGAATTGTTGAGAATGTATGTGTGAAACACCACTTTTATTAATCAAAGTCATTTACTTTCCAGAAACTTTACTTGCTTTCTTCTTTACTTTTCCTGTCGAAGCCCTTTATTTCAAGCCTTCATTTATTTTATCAAGCCCATTTCTTCATGCAATTTACTTAAAGCCTCTTTATTTTCTTGTCATTTAACCATTATCCAACTTAATCAAAACCTCAAAATCAACCATGTCTTAGGATCAATCTGATCGATCCTGCGAGTAACCAAATAAGTAACCATTTGGAGGATCAGCGGTTGTTTACCAATAACCACGGTAAACAGCAGTCCTCCGCTGACAGTAGGAAATATCCAATCTTTCAGGCTGCCATCTTCTTCACTGTCCTCTAGTGCATTAACCCCTTGGTGGTTGATCTTCACAGGTGGCCCTCCAGCACGGGCGCGGCGCACGGCCTTCTGAGCGGTTGAGGTAAACCCAAAGCCAAACTTGTCTGATTTGTAAGGAATGTCTGGAAGCTTCCCCCAGATGGTGCTTCCCCCTTCTTCCACTACTGCCATTGCATCCTTTAGAGATGACATCCGAGGTGGAGGTCTTGTGATCACAGGAATTGAGGATACCGCCTTAGTCGCTGCTATTTCTGGAGAGACTTCTTCAAAATGTTGGAAAGAGGTTTCAATGAATTCGCCATCCAATTCCACATATCGGAAAGAATTTAGATGACTAATCATGTATTCCTCTTCACCATGAACAGTTATGATTTTCCCTTGGATGGGGTATTTCAGCATCTGATGCAAAGTGGAAGTGACAGCACCGGCATTATGAATCCAGGGGCGTCCCAACAGACAAGAGTAAGAAGGACGGATGTCCATCACATAGAATGTTGAGTTGAAGGTCTGAGTACCCACCTTGATCGGGATGTCCACCTCCCCATGGACCATGCTCTTAGAGCCGTCAAATTCTCTCACCACTATGTTGCTGGGTTTTAAAGTTAGCCCCTCATAATCCAACCTATCAAGGGCTTTCTTTGGCAAGACATTTAAAGATGATCCAGTATCGACCAAGACATGGGCTAGGGTGGTTCCCCTACACTCCACTGAGACATGTAGTGCATTGTTATGTTTTCTCCCTTTGGATGTCAAGTCAGCATCGGAGAAACCCAGGCCATTATCAGCTGTCAAACTGGCCACACACTCTTGGAATTGATCCGCAGACGTCTCTTGCGGCACATGAGCTATCTTCAGAAATTTTACCAAAGCTTTAGCATGTGCCTCAGAGCACAGCATCAAGGCTAACATAGAGATTTTGGAGGGGGTCTGCCCCAATTGTTCAACCACATCATAATCACTCTTTTTAATGATCCTCAGGATTTCTTCCATCTCCTTCATGGATGTTTCAGGAACAGCTAGTGATTGAGCCTTCGTCAGGATTGGCTCCTCTTGAACATTCTTTCTTTTATTCTCAGCAGTGGAAGTAGGTATAGGAATTGCATTGTCTTTATCGGTATATACGCTTGTAGGCATAATCATTGGTACAGATGTAATCTTCAGAACGACCACGGGTCCAAAGGCTGCCTTTGGAGGGGCAATCTCTGGAGAGAAAATTCTCCCACTACGGGTAATTTTGCTTGTTCCACCAATGTTACTGATGTCGGAATTATCCTCTTCGGAGCTCTCTTCTTCGGCAGTCTGTTTAATCTGTTTGACACCATGGTAGTATATTTCTCCACCATAATTCCATGGTACCATTTTATTTGATTTGTATGGGGTCGGCCCGGGCATTGTTATCTTCAACGGAGTAGTCATTGGAGCAGATGTAATCCTAACGGGTTTTTTAGGAACCCTGGAAGGATTGGCGTAGATGGTTATTATTGAAACTTCTTTAATTGGAACAGGTGAAATAGGAGCTTTCTCAAACAAGATTTCTTTATTATCAATCAGTTGTTGGATACCTTTTTTCAACAGAGGCCAGTCAAATGATGAGGATAGGCAAACATGGCAACTTTTGTCACAACCTGGGAATATTCCAGCTTTCAACAAATTCAACTTGATGGTCGGGAGAGGAGTTAACAGTTCATCCACGGTAGAAACAAACAGATCTTCTTCCACAACATTGGCATTGTGTCCATGCCTAGGCATTGGAGCAGAAATAACATTCGGTTTCTCAGGAGCTTCAAATTCAACTTCCTTAGCGTCTATCAGATCTTGAATCTTGTTCTTCAGAGCCCAACAGTTGTTGGTGTCGTGCCCTGGACTTTCAGAATGGTATGCGCACCTGGCATTCGGATGGTAGTGGGGAGATGCAGTATTAGGATTTTTAGGGGCCTCTTTTAGCATGGCCAGATCCAACTTTAAAAGATGGGGTAGGACTTGAGCTGGAGTCATATTAATCTTGGTGAATTGCCGTACAGGCCTTTCCACCCTTTGTTGGTTATTTCTTGGCTGATTGTTTCTCGGCTGGTCTGATGCAGGCTTTTGAATCATAACGGCCCCCACTATTGGTCGTCGTTCGGTTCTTCCCTGATTTCTCTGTGCATAGACAGCGGACACTTCCTTCTTTCTAGTGAAGGGCTTTTTTACGGCAACAGAGGTAGACGCATCCTTCTGAATTTTCCCGCTTCTTATACCAGCTTCCACCCTCTCGCCAGTTAAAATCAATTCAGTGAATCCTGCAGAGGAGCTTCCAATCAGGTGATTAAAGAACGGACCTGACAAAGTTCCTAGGAACATGTCCACTAGCTCCCTTTCAGATAAAGGTGGTTGCACCCTTCCGGCTAAATCCCTCCACTTTTGGGTGTAGTCTTTGAAGCCCTCATTGGACACCATAGCCATACTCTGGAGTTGAGTACGGGTTGGTGCCAAGTCGGTGTTGTATTGATACTGTTTATAGAAGGCTGTTGTCAAGTCTTCCCAATTATGCACATCAGCCCTTTCCAACTGGTAGAACCAATCAAGTTGTGTTCCTGATAAACTGTCCTGAAAAAAGTGAACCCACAAGTCTTTGTCCGCAGAATGTGGTTGAATTTTCCTGACATAAAATCGAAGGTGCATCTTGGGACAAGACACCCCATCATACTTGGAAAATAGTGGCACCTTAAACTTTGGAGGGATTACTATTCCAGATACCAGCCCTAATTCCTCGAAATCTAGCCCAGGTACTCTCTGTATCTCCATAGCAGTTAGGCGCTCTTCCGGGTTTTTGTATTTGTCATCGGCCGGAGGGTATTGTTCTTCAGAGTAGTCCTCTTCCTCCTCTTCTTCTGCTTCAGAATCAGATGGTATTGCCGTCTCCTTTCCTTTTCTTTCCCCTTCCTCAGAGGTTGATGGAAATTCCAAGGTCCTTATGGCTTGTCCTTGGAACCTTCTGCCCATAATAACCACCCCAGCTGGCTTCTTCTTCTTTTTCTCTTTTTCTTTTTCTAGCAGAGTCTTGAGCTCCTCCTGCCCCTTGGCCAAGGTCAATAGTAGCTGTTGAAATTGTTAATTCTGAGCTTGCAAGTCTTTAACCGTTTATTCAAGATCCATTTTGCTGAAATAAACAGCAGAGGGATGAGGAAACTTCTTGCAAAGACCTGTTTATGCTCATGATGCATGATATGTATTCATGCAATGTTTTTAAGGATTTGAAAATTCAAATTTGTGTTAAACAAAAAAGGAACACACCTTATATTAATAGAATTTGAGTACATCAATGCCCCTAGGGCAAAATAATACAAAATTCTAAGATAAAAAGACGTTGCGTATCCTTTTTGGTGCAATGTAGGTGTTGAGAGTCTGCTCTTCATGAAGTAGTCGAGTGAGTTCCAAAACCTTCTTCTCGCTTGCATATAATTGGGTTTCAAAAGTATCGTGTTCTTCCTTGAGCTGTATCTAACTCCTTTGTAGATCTTCGAGTGATGTTGGCATGTCAGGATGTAGGAGGGTGTATGGAACCTCTCCTTCCTTAACAAGCTCTATAATCACTGGGAGAATGTAGGGGTAAGGCATCATAAGACTTTGGGCGCGGGTTTGTACTCACTTGAGGTAAGTCTCAAGAGGGATGGAATTCTTGTGTCCCAAGGTCTTACTGTCTACCTTGTTTGGAATCCTTCAAGCTCGGATGAATCTTTGACGAAGTCCTTGATTGTCGTTGTCGAAGTCGAAAACCAAGCCTTGAGTCAGCATATCATGTGGGCCATCCCTTCGGGCATAACCAAACTGTCTTAGAGCCAAGAAAGGGTTGTAGGTGATTCCTCCCCTAATGCCAAGTAGAGGGAAATTAGGGAATTCCCCATAACGGTCGACGGTGATAACATTCTCTTTGGATCGAGAACACCAATGAATATCTGAATGTGTAAGTGTTATCAACCTTTATGACCACCTCAAACCTTGCTCATTCTTCAAGACTGATTGGGGAAGATGAGAAATAAACCATTTTGCCAAGAGTGGAGTGCAACACATGAGAACACCTCTTTTCCTCATTGTACGAGTGTGAAAAGAGTGTAAGATATCTCCAAGCAATGTGGGCACTGGATTGCGTGACATGAAGATTTTGACAGCACTCACATCTATAAGTTGGTCAGGATTAGGGAACAAGACCATCCCATAGATGAGAAGAGCTACAATCTCCTCAAAAGCTTGCAAGTCCAAGGAATTCCAACAGCTTTGGGCCTTCTCAAACAAGAACTTTGCCAAGAAGCCTTTGACACCACTTCTACTTTCCCAATGGGTTGTGACATCAGATGAGTGAAAGTGCAAGGCTTGAGCAATCTCTTCTGGCTTTGGATCTCTTTCTGTACTGTTGAAGGGTAGTTTATTGAGAATAGGAATCCTCAAGAGTTGAGAGAATTCTTCCAGAGTAGGCACAAGCTGGTAGTCAGGAAATGTGAAGCAGTGATGCAAAGGGTCAAAGAACTGGAAGAGAACCTTCATCATGTCTTCCTCTGTGTTGGAGGTGACTAAGTTGAGTAGACGACCATGCCTCTCGGTGAATGGAGAATTCTCAGGAATCCTTGAAGCTAGCTCCTTGAGTTGTGGAGGAATTCTTACAAGGTTGACTTGAATAGTTTTCCTGCGAAGTGAATCCATAACCTACAAAACAAGAACAAAGATAAATTTACAAAATCCTTGAAATGGTTAGTGGATGCATATGATGTTTATGATGTCCATGATGTTATGCACAAGTATATATGTACAAGCAAATCACACAAGTTCCTAGTTTAGGCTTGCATGGGGTTTCATAGGTAAGTACCCTCTTGAAGTTTAGTTGGCTCAACCTATCCTAGTAAATAGTAACCGGGTTCTAAGGAGCTCAATATCACTGGATTGTTTCCTTGTTCATTGTTTCAATTCAAACCTCTTACCGGCGACCGAAATATTCCAAGGAACCAACCCTCAATGAGTGTAGTATCGAGTATCTACCAACTTCGGACTGCACCAAAGCCGGTCATCTTACTACATCCTAAAAGGCCAAGTTGGTCAAGTAAAGGTTCTAAAAGTTCGTTAGTGCTTCATGACATCACTCAGCGGCCCCATATTCTCTTTGATTGACTCAAAGGCTACCGGTACCCACAAATATGTCACACTAACATAGTTATTTCTTAGACCGTGTCGATATACCCCACACAGTTTCCACAATGTATTGCTATTTACTATAATGTTTCCCAAATCCGGGTGGAGGATTCAAACCTAAACAATAGAACCAAAGTATAAAGAAAACAAGTCAAAACAAGGTAAGCAAATAAAGGTGATCTAAACCCTAAGGTAACCCCACTTTTATACATATCCCCAACAGAGTCGCCAGTTCTGTGATACGGTGGGAGAATTGACTTTAGGTTTTGTGTTTTGTCTCAAATGTTGCAGTTTAGCAAGAGTCGCCACCGACTTTTATTTTATCCAAAAGGAAAGGTAAAAAAGCACAGGAAATACCTTTGAGATGTTTTCTTGAGTTCGGAGGGTAGATTATGAAAAGGGAAGGTGCTAGCACCCTTTTCATCCATGGTTTTCCATGGGCTCTTAGTTACTTGCTTAGATCACTTGCTTTGCTTTGAAATTGTTTGAAATGGTGCTTTGTGTTTGGTGTGATTTTGAAAGTATTTTGAAAAGAGGCCAATCGTTTAGGCAATCTTTGTAATGATTCTCGTTTGTAAGAATGTATACAAAGATGTTTGTCTTTTGAAAAATGTTTCAATGTTTTTGTAAGATGTTTGGAAATGTTTTGAAATTGTGTGTGTTTGTTTTTGAAAATAGCAAGGATTGTTTTGAAATGGAGCAAGTAACTTAGAAGCTATCTACCTACTCAAATGTCTTTCCTATGCATTTTTATTCCTTTGACATTGTTGATTTACCATTGATTTGGTAAACAACCCTATCTTTGGATGTTAACGGGACGGGCGTGGGTCATCGTATGACCATGATAGCAATGTTGCCAAGTATCTTAGCATTTTTGAGGGACCAAGATCATTTTGTTTTAGGCAACATTTTGATAGCGTCATCGAGGGACTATGATCTTATTTTTGTTTTATTTTGCCAAGATACTTCGCGTGCATAACATGGCCATTTTAGTTTAGGCAACCAAGTGGGTGATACCCTAAGGGTGTTTGTGTGCAATGTGTGTCGTTTTACATGCATTTGATTTGTCTTGTATTAGGTCTTTTCTATTTGTTTTGTTTTTGGTCTTGTCATGCAAACCCTAGTTTTACTAAACATGGTATAAATGCGATAAATTGCGTAAATGTAAGCTAAGCTATTACAACAATTATTATGGGAGGGGGGATACAAGTTTTTGAATGGGGATATTGCACAAAATAAACCCTAAAAATACTATTACAACCCAATTGAATATTGTGTGCATTAAATAAATAAACAAGTATTTAAAATGCAATAAAAATATATTTATGTAAAATGTTTTGTATTTGATTTTTGTATGAGAAAATAAAATTAATTAACCCTAGAAAATAAGGAAAAATAATATTATTATTTTTGAAAGGGGGGAATCCTAATTTTTGATTAAAAGAAATGTATGTTCTATATTTATATTTTGTCCATTTTTGTACAAGAAAATAATAAATAATATTATGTACAAATACTAAAAAATTAAGTATGTATGAAAATAAATAGTTTATGTGTATAAATAATATAATAAAATTAATAAGTATTTTTTATATTGTATTTACAAATTTATTTAAGAAAATAAAATCTACAAACCTAATAAACTATTTTTATGTGAGAAAATAAATAAAAAAATAAAATAAAAGTATGAAAATAAATAAATTATTTTTTGGGCATTTTTTATCATTAGAAAAAATAAATGCAAGTAATAAAAATAAAAATATGCAAAAAAAATGCAAAAATATAAGAAAATAGTCAGGGGGTGCAAACGTAATACAGGGGGTGTGAAAAGTAAAAACAAAAAGGCCAGAAATGCCAAAATGCCCAAGGCAAGCTTCGTCCTTGTCCTCTGTCTTCTCCTGCGCGCGCTTTCTTGGTTCAAACTGTAACTTTCATATGCTTGCACAAAAACAAAATCTTATAACATGAAACACGTAGCATTTAATCTCATGATTACAATGATATAAAATTTGTAACCTAACTCTCAAAGACCAGGGAGAATTTTTTCAGCCCTAATTCGTGACCTAATTATTTCATGAACTTCAAGCTTCAAATTCTCATGGCACAGTTAATATAAATGACAAGTATGCATATGTACAGCTTCACCAAGATAAGGGCTACATTTTTTCTTCACAAATCGTGGCTTGAGGATGCCTAAATAGAGAGATAGAGTTTTGAAAAATACCTCCTTCAGCTGCATTTGGATATGGCAATGTGGGGACTTTTAGTGAGGCCTGAGGATCGTGTGAGCTTCCTTGAAGTTCCTTCAAACTATTCCAATACCTAGCTTGCTTTGTGGATGGCCAAAACTTTTTGTAGAAGTTAAGTTGCAAGCTTCCAAAGTGAAAATGGCAATGGCTGAAACAGGGGTTACAGCAACAATGTAAAGGCTTGGATAGCTTTGATATGATGTGTATAAGATGTTTCAAGTATTAAAGGGAAAAACGCACGAGCCAAAATGAAGTTGGCAATGGTTTTGCAGAACTGCAATGTTTGGGCAAAAAAATGATATTTTTGTGTTTGGGAGAGTTTTGGATGCAATGTCTTTGTCCTCTGAGTTGTGACAAGTTTGTGGATATGTATAGAATGATACAAAGTCCACTCTTCCCTTGTTGTACCAGTTCTGACCCTTTTGGCCAACTTTTCTTGCATTTTAAGAAAAGTGAGATGACTTGTGCAACATGCTTGTACTGGCTATCTCAAGGGCTGATAAGAGTTGGTATACTTTGCTTAATACCTGTGGAAATTTCCTCCACCAAAGGGACAACTCCAAGGCTCAAGAATGATAAAGTTGCAAAAGCCCACTTTATGAAAATGGCATTGTAACCTTTATGCTTAAAATGGAAAAATCTCTTGTATAATGCTCCAAAAGAAAAGATAAAGCCCTTATCCTCTGAGTTTGCATTTAATTATGGAGTGTAGAATGAGTTTAGGACCTGTAATGCAAGGTACAAGCATCCAAGATCAGATTTGCAACTTGATACTTTGTGAAAATGGCATGAACAAAAGTGATAAAATGCCAATTTATCTCCTTCGATTCTCCCTAACCATAAATGATCTTGGAGAATTCTTGGACATTTTTGAAAGCTTGCAATGTTCCCTACAATCTATCTTTGAAATTCATTTTGAGATACCTCTTGGAAGTAGGTGGAAAATGTCCATGAAGTTGGGTCAAAAACCTGCCTAAATTAGGGCAAATTTTCACTAAGTTATTTAGTTCATGGACCTATGTCCACAAATTCATAACTTGAGATCCAAGCATCTTTTGGGAAAAGTTTGTGAAGAAAAGTTATATATTTCATGGAGTAATACAACTTTCATGTTGGAAGTTTTCTTTGAATCCAATTGCATCATGGTGAAAAAGTGGTGAAAAGTTGGGAAAAAATAAGAAAATTTCCATACTTAGAAAAATTCTAAGTTATGAAAATTTTCAAATTCAAAACCCTAATTTTCAAAATTGGTTTTCTTAGTGAACAAGTTTCATGTTTTGACATATTTTGATGAATTATGACCCTTGGCACTTGATTTTGACTAAAAAGTCAAAGTTTGACTTTTCAGTGTACAGTTGACTTTTGATCAGTTGATTGGAAAATTCATTTGTCAATTCAATGCCCTTGAGGTCTTTTGAACTATGTGATTAGGTCAAGATGATGCCATTGAACCCTTGAAATCATGTTTGAATCCAATTGGTCATTGGCTAGGTTAAAAATCAGAAATTGCCCTTTCCCAGTCAAAAACCTAATTTTGACCATTTTGCCCTTTTGATGATTTGATCAAATTTCTTGAGGAATTGTGATCCAAACTTGATAAAATGGTACATATGAGTCTAAAATTTTGTTGTGGATCAAAAATTATGAAGTTTGACTGTAAATTGGCCATGGTTGACTTTTTCCCCAATACAGTTGATTTTTAGGTCAACTGTCCAATTGACTGATCAAAAATATGATTCAAGGCTTGAAACTTATCATGAGCAATCTTAGGGGTCCAAGATGGTGTATGAAAGTCACATGAAGCATTGATGGTCCAAAAATCCTTGTGCAAACTCAAACCCTAATTTCAGGTTATCAGTGCAAGGTGATGTCTTGAGCTGACCAAACCCTAATCTTGTCTTGAGTCCAAGAAGTCTTGTGAGGAAAATCTTGATAAATGAGAGGGCAAATTTTGGGGTACAACAGTCTTCAACTCTTCCCGTCCTTTGTCCAGAGTTAATAACAACTGTTGAAATTGTGCATTCTGAGCTTGGAGGTCCTTCACCGTTTGCTCGAGATCCATCTTACCGAAATAAACAACAGAGAGATGATGAGACTTGTTGCAAGAAACTTGCTTATGTTATGATGAATGATAAATGCGTACGCAATTATTTCAAGGATTTTAAGATTCAAATTTGTTTTAGACACAAAGGAAACACACGTTATATTAATAGATTAAAGCTCGAGTACATCAATGCCTTCTTGGTCAAAATGATACAAAAACTCTAAGATAGAAAGGTAGTACACATCCTTTTTGGTGCAATGTAGGCATTCAGAGTCTGCTCCTCATGAAGTAGTCTAGTGAGTTCCAAAACCTTCTTCTCGCTTGCGTATAATTGGGCTTCAAAAGTATCACGCTCCCCCTTGAGTTGTATCCAATCTCTTTGTAAGTATTCAAGAGAGGTGGGCATGCCAAGATGTAGGATAGTGTATGGAACATCTCCTTCCATGACAGGCTCAATGATTACCGGGAGAATGGAGGGATAAGTCATCATAAGACTATGAGCACAAGTTCATACCCATTTGAGGTAAGGCTCAAGAGGGATGGAACTCTTGTGCCCCAAAGTCTTTCTATCTACCTTGTTTAACATCCTCCAAGCTTGGATAAATCTCTGGCGAAGGCCTTGATCGTTGTTGTTGTAGTCAAATACCAAACCTTGAATCAACATCTCGTACGGGCCATCCCTTCGGGTGTAACCAAATTGTCTTAAGGCTAAGCAGGGATTGTAGGTGATACCTCCCTTAATGCCAAGTAAAGGGACATTAGGAAATTATCCACAACGGTCGACAATAGTAACATTCTCTATGGATCGGTTGCACCAACAAATGTCTGAAAGTTTGAGCGTCATCAACCTTTGTGACCACCTTGAACCTTGATCATTTTTAATGCAGATTGGGAAAGATGTGAAATAAACCATTTTGCTAAGAGAGGAGTGCAACACATAAGGACACCTCTTTTCCTCATTGTGCGAGTGTGAAAAGAGTGTAGGATATCCCCTAGCTATGTAGGCACCGGGTTGCAAGATATGAAGATTTTGACGGCGTTCACATCTATGAGTTAGTCAGGATTTGGAAACAAAACCATCCCATAGATGAGGAGAGCCATAATTTACTCAAAGGCTTGCGAATCCAAGGAATTCCAACAATTTTGGGCTTTCTCGAACAAGAACTTTGCTAGGAAACCTTTGACACCAATCCTTGTTTCTCAATGAGTTGTGACATCAGATGAGTGCAAGTATAGAGCTTGAGCAACCTCTTCTGGCTTTGGGTATCTTTCTGTACCGTTGAAAGGTAGTTGGTTGAGAATGGGAATCCTCAAGAGTCAGGAGAATTCTTCCAAAGTAGGCACAAGTTGATAGTCAAGAAATGTGAAGCAATGGTGTAAAGGATCAAAGAACTGGAAGAGCACCTTCATCATGTCCTCATCTGTATTGGAGGTGACCAAGTTGAGTAGGCGACCATGTCTCTCGTTGAATGAAGAGTTTTCAGGGATCCTTGAAGCTAGCTCCTTAAGTTATGGAGGGATCCTTACAAGGTTGACTTGAATAGTTTTTCTGCGAATAGAATCCATGTCCTACAAAACAAGAACAAAGATGAATCCCAAAATCCTTGAAATGGTTTGTGAATGTGTATGATGTTATGATGTTCATGATGTTATGTACAAGTATGTATATACAAACAAAACAAACAAGTCCCTAGGTTTAGGCTTGCATGGAGTTTTATAGGTAAGTACCCTCTTGAAGTTTAATTAGCTCAAACTTGTCCTAGTAATAGTAATCAGGTTCTAAGAAGCTCAATATCACTGGTTTGTTTCCTAGGTCATTGTTTCATCACAAGCCTCTTTAATAGAGACCGAAATATCCCAAGAAACCAAACCTCAATGAGTGTAGTATCGAGTATCTACCAACTTCGGACTGCACCAAAGCCGGTTATCTCACTACATCCTAAAGTCCAAGTTGGTCAAGTAAAGGTTCTAGAAGTTCATTAGTGCTTTATGACATCACTCAGCATCCTCTTATTCTCTTTGATTAACTCAAAGGCTACCGGTACCCACAAATATGTTGCACTAACATAGTTATTGCTTAGACCATGTCGGTATACTGCGCACAGTTTCCACAACGTATTTCTACTTACCTATAATGTATCCCAAATCTGGATAGAGGATTCAAACCCAAACAAAGAACCATAATGTAAAGCATACAAGTCAAACAATGAAAGCAACTAAATATGATCTAGCCCTAAGGTAACCCCACTTTTAGAATTTTCCCCAGCAGAGTCACCAGTTCTGTGATACGGTGGGAGAACTGACTTGAAGTTTTTGCGTTTGATCGCAAATGTTGTGGTTAGCAAGAGTCACCACCGACTTTTCTTTTATCCAAAAGGAAAGGTGAAAAAGCACAGGAAAGACCTTTGAGATTATTTCTTGAGTTCGGGGGGGTAGATTATGAAAAGGGAAGGTATTAGCACCCTTTTCATCCATGGTTTTCCATGGGATCTTAGTTACTTGTTAGATCACTTGCTTTTGTTTGAAATTGTGCTTTGTGTGGTTTTTGAAAGTATTTTGTAAAGAGGCTGTTGTTTAGGCAATCTTTGTAATGATTATCGTTCGTAAGAATGTATACAAAGATGTTTGATCTTTTGGAAATGTTTTTAAGTTTTGTAAGATGTTTTGAAAGTGTAGGTTCTTGTTTTGAAAATAGAAAGGATATTTTGTTTGAAATTGAGCAAGTAATTGAGAGCATTCTACCTACTCAAAAAGTCTTTCTTGTTCATTTTCCTTTTCCTTTGACATTGTTGTCTTACCATTGATTTGGTAAGCAACCCTATCTTTGGATGTAAATAGGACGGGCGTGGGTCATCGTATAACCATGATTAGAAATGTTACAAGGTATCTTAGCATTCTTTTTTAGGGACTAAGATCATTTGTAAGGCAACTTAGATAGCGTCATCGAGGGACTATGATCTTGTATTTGCTTGTTTTGGCTAAGATGCCTTACATGCGTAATATGGTCATTTTGTATAAGGCAACCAAGTGGAATAACCTAGGGGTGCTTGTGTGCAAGTGTATTGTTTTCATGCTTGTTTTTGTCTTGAATTAGGGTTTTCTAAGTATTGGTTTTAGTCTTTCCATACAAACCCTAATTACTAGCATGTTATATAAAAGCGATAAATTGCGAAATTTAAAGTTACTACGCTATTACAACATTTGTGGGGAGTGTACAAATTGAATGGGGATTGCAAGAATTCAAAGCCTAAATAGTCTATTACAACCATATTGAATTGATATCAATGTACAATGAAATAAATAAATGCAAAGTACAAAATGAGTAAATGTACAAAACATGCAAAATGTAAAGAAAATATATCTTTGTTTGATTTTCATGAAAAAAGGGATTTTGTTTTAACCTAATTAAATAAAGAAAATAATTAATTAAATTTGAATTTTATTAAGAAAAGATTTTAAGTAAAACCCTAGTTCTATTAATTAATCAAAAGAAAATAAGTTTAAGAAAAATATTTTTTTTGGTATTTTCATCTTAAAAATATTTATAGCATTATAAAATATTTTTAGTCTTTTTTATATATAAAACAATGTATTTTAAATGGTGTGAAAAATAAATAAATAAAAACATGATATTGATTAAGTTTACAAGATTATTTAATAAAATAAATAAAGTATAATAAATAAAAAATATTTTGTGAGAAAAATAAAATAAAATAAGCCAAAATATAAATCTATCATTTTTTGTATTTTATGATTTTTTTTAGTATTTAGAAAATATATTTAAGAAAATAAAAATGAAATAAACAAACAAATAAATAAACTTGGGCCAGGGGGTGCCAAGAGCCTGCAAAGGGGGTTAGTCAGTAAAAAAAATAAAGAAACAAAGCAAGCCCAATAAAGGCCCATGCGCTCAAAAAGGTCAGAAATGCCAAAAATGTGTGAAAAATGCAAAAGGGTACCACTGGGGCTCGAACCCAGGTCCCATAGGTTACAGATGCGCGCTTCTACTACTGGAGTGGCTATACATCTATTAACATAAGCAAAACCATAAATTTACAAGGCAAAACGCGCCTTGAAGACTTCATCTTCAACCTCTAGCCAGACCAATTGTAACTTGCTCATTTCTCATCAAAAATGAAAACTGTAAACATGAAACTTGTAGCAAATTTTCTCACGATTCCAGAAATGTAAAGTGTTAAAACTATAGATTAAAGATAAGCATGAATTTTAATAGCCCTAATCTGAACCCTAAAAATTTCAGAAGTTTCGGTTTCAAAATTCTCTAAGTTCAAGCAAAATTAATGGAAACTATGGACATGGTTAGCTTTAGGGCAATGATATCTACATGTTTTGTTCACAAATAAACTATTGATGATGTTTGTATGAAGAGTTCCAAGTTGAGAAAACTTACCTCAAAACTGGAAATCGTGTTTGGAGTTTGAGCTTGTTTCATGCAGTGGTGATGATCAGGTTAGCTTCCTTGAGGTCCTAGGAAGCTAATGCAATGGTTTGCTTGAGTTGAAAGTGGCTGAAATGACCTGGAGAAGTCAATGTGAAATGCTCTGTTTTTTGTTATGGAGGATGTGGTAAATGACGTTACAGTAATGAAACAGGGACAGGGATAGGTTACACTTGAGGTAAGGAAGCTTTAGAAACTAAAAGGCCAAGAAACGCACGAGGGAATGTGAGTTTGAAGTCCAAGGTCAGAAACTGTGCAACAATGGAGTTTTTGGGAAATTTCTGATTTGAGAGAGTTTTGGTGTATTTGATGGTGCTTAAGCTCGTCCTCTAGCTCACAAATAGTGACTATATTTATAGGCAACAAGTTTGAAGTGCTCTAGTTGATCAGAATTCAAATTTACATGTTTAAGTTAAACATGTGATATTTTTGACAAAACAAGTTTCCATGCCTTGTACTTGCTAAGATAGAGTGGTTATGCTTTAAACAAGCTTGCTTCTGACTTTGTAGATGGAGTGTGATCGGAGTGAACAAGTTAGAGGCTCAAGAATGAACTTTATGCAAAAAGCTTGCTTTACAAGAATGGCAATGTTAACTTTGTGCCATTAATGGAAATGCAACTTGGATAATAGCTTTATTGCTTGGATCAAAGCCCTAACAGCTATGTAAACATTTAATTATGGAGTGAAAAACAAGTTTGAGGCCTGCAAAGCAAAGATTATGCAGCCTAGCATGGATTTGGTTCATGTGTTCATCAAAAATGACTTGTAATTCAAGTGACAAAACCCTAATTTCATCTCTTCGATTCTCCTTACTCAAGAATGATCCCAAGGAGTTCTTGGACATTTTGGAAATCTTGCAATATACTCTACAACCCATATTTGAATTGCTTTTGACTATTCTCCTTGGAACTATATGAAAAAGTGTCATGAAGTTAGGTCAAAATCCTGACCAAATTAAGGCAAAATTTCACTAAGTGTTTAGTTTCATGACCACGTGTTCATAAAATTATAACTTGAGATCCAAGCATTTTTGGAAGGAGTTGTATAGAGAAAAGTTGTATATTTCATAGAGATCTACAACTTTCATGTTGGAAGTTTCTCTTGAATCATCTTCTATCATGGTGAAAATTTGGCTCAAAGTTATAAAAAAACATGAAATTTCCAACACTTAGAAAAATTTCTAAGTTTAAAAATTTTGACTTTTCAAAATGAAATCTTGACTTTTTGATTTATTGATGAATAAGTTTCATATTTTGACATGTTTTGATGAATTGTGATCCTTGGCACTTGAATTTGACCAAAAAGTCAAAGTTTGACTTTTCAGTATACGACTTTTGATCAGTTGACTGGAAAATTCATCTGTCAATCCAATGGACTTGCAATATTTTGAACCATGTCATTAGGTCAAAATGATGCAATTGGACTCTTGAGATCATGCCTTAAACCAATTGACCATTTTCTAGGTCAAAAACCAGAAATTGCCCTTTCCCAGTCAAAATCCTAATTTTGACCATTTTGCCCTTTTAGGGATTTGATCAAATTTCTTGAGGAGTTGTGGTCCAAACTTGATAAAATGATACATATGAGTTTAAAATGTTGATTTGGATCAAAAATTATGAAGTTTGACTGTAAATTGGCCATGGTTGACTTTTTCCTCAATACAACTGATTTTTAGGTCAACTGCTCAATTGACTGATCAAAAATGTAATCCAAGGTTTGAAACTTGACATGAGTAATCTTGGGGGTCCATAATGATCCATGAAAGTTATATGGGGCATTAGAAGTTCCAAAATCCTTGTGCAAACTCAAACCCTTGTTTTGGGTCATCAGTGTATAAGGAGGTGTCTTGAGTTGATCAAACTCTAATGCAGTCTTGAGCCCAGGGAGATCTTGTGAGCAAATTCTTGATAAGTGAAAGGAAAAATTTTGGGTTACAACACTCTGCTATTTTCTTTACATGTTTAAATTGCTAATGATACATGTTTTGTCCAAATTAGAATACTTGGCCTCCTCTTGGGCTCGTCGTCAATGAGCAGGTATCCACTTACAAAATGCACACTTGCACATATTTCATAGTTTGGTCATGGGCTTTTCTACAGTGATAACTATTTGATCGATTGTTTCAATTAGTCATTTAGAATATTAGTGTCACGCTAGTCCCACTTTTTAGAAGCATGCATATAGCCACCTTGTATGGGCTTTTGATTTTCATCTTATCCATTAAAGCAATTTCTCTCTCCTTGGGCCACATACCAAGCATCTTCTTAAAGGGTCTCATAGTTGAGTTTGGGCATGGCCATTCTCACGAGGTTAATCAAGTCTTGCCCTTGATTAACCATAACCCGAATCAACCACTTTGGCCCATAATCCAAGTGTTTCTATGCACAAAGGGTTTCATAGTTGAGGGTAGGAGCACCTATTCACGAGATTAATCAAGTGCACCCCTTGGTTAATCATAACCCGATTCAATTTCCATATACCAAGAATTCCATTTACTCCTTTCACGATACTACTCGTTTTGTCGTCACTTTTTCCATGATCACTCTTCACAAACACCGTCTCCTTTTACTTATAACATGCTCCCTTAGGATGATAGTTTCCTCTTCTTAAGGATGCCGACTAATTAGACATTAGGGTTGAATCCATGCATGACAACATTAGGATACTTCTTAGTCTCCCTCTTAACCTTTTTTTCTTCTTTTGTAATTAAAACTTATCATTCACAAATCAGAAACCCAAAAACATTAATCATTACTGGAATTCATTAAAACTCGCAAAACACTTAATCAAACCTTCCCCAAAGGGCATGTTATCTCCGTTCTACTGTGATAAAGACCGTGCTTATTGCTAGAATGCATGCGTTAACGCCGCCCACTAAAAAAACACCAACAAACCAATATTTTCTAGAAGAACTACGGTGTTCTGATTCCTTCACTGGATACGTAGACAAATGGTGGCGAGACCCTCACGAACGCACTAATAAAAAACCATTTTCTTTCTCCTTAAGCAAGTATAGTTATAGATAAACACACCCTTAAAAGAAAACAAACAAAATGGATCCCGTTGAGTACAACGGATGTGAGGGGTGCTAATACCTTCCCCTCGCATAACCGACTCTCTTACCCTTTCTCTTGGTCGCAAGACCATCTTATCCATCCTCTTGTGGTTTTCTCGATATTTCCTCATCCTTCGGGATAAATAAAATTCGGTGGCGGCTCTGTGTTTTCTGTCGGTAGCTTCAACTAACCCTTTAAGATTCACTCAACTATTGTTCTCCCCGCGAGACAAACACACCAAACATCGCTCGAACTCCTCGCACAAAGTCGTTCGTGAAACGTCCCCCTTTTGCGGGCATGTCTTAAGTCATCACTCCTCTGCCCGAAAGCAACTTGGGGGCTCCTGTTCTGGATTGGCCTAATGACTAGAATTGGTCAACTTCGATTCTACCTCTTCACGGTCCAAACAGCTTTGATCCACTAACTCTGATTCTCGATCAAACACACTTGATTGACTGCTCCATAATAATATCGAGGATAATGATACCCTGACTATTTGTCTTCCAGCATCAACATCTAATTTCAGGTCTACTTGCTACTCGTCGAGGAGGCAACAAAGAAGGCGCTCACAACGCGTATGTCCGTCATCTCACCCTTGCTCGAAGCAACGGCTAGTTACGGACACAACTGCCCGTTTTGACCAAGTCCTGATAGTTACCTATTTTTGCGGACCCGAATATCCAAGCCCAAAAATAGGAACCAATGGCTACGCGCTGGGGACATTATATAAACCATCACACTTATGAGGGTCAGGTATCGAATATTCATACGAAAAACCCTAATTTATTTTTTGTATCTTTTTGCACTCTTTCTCACTAGATTGTCAGAGTGTCTTACAAGTACACCCCCCTCCTCTCCTCGTATTTCCAGCTAAATAGACGTCATCATTTCAATTCACTTTCAGATTCTGATCAACCGATAAAATCAAAAATAATTAAAAAAACTTAAATATATAATTTTAAAAATAATATTTTAAGATAATCTATGATGTTGCCGTAGATTTTCATTATTGCTCATAAAAATGGATGAATCAATTACTCATTTTGAGTGAGAAAATTCAATTAAACAAAATGCTGTCTCTATCGATGTTAATACTCAAAAACTATTCCAACGCGGAAACAAACACAGCCTTAAAAAATGTAGATATTATGGTACGAATGCACAATATGGATTTAAATTCAGTTTTCAAAATTTCACTCAGGTACGATTCAGGTTTTTAACTATAATACCAAAAAATAAAGGGAAAAAAAAGAAGCCAAAAATGCCTTATCTCACAAGCAATCCATCTAATCTATGTATAACAAATCACAATATGTATTTCAGCACTCTTCGTGTAGCAAAACCAACAAAGTATTTGTCCCCTTAAAGTCAGTTCCTGCCATGGAACAAGGGGTAAGACATGACATTCCAACAGCCAAATCATCAAAAGAAGCTTCTATTTCAATCAGTTTTCTCCTCTAAACTTTTCCTTTCTGATACTTCCTCAATCTCAGGGCTATTGTTTACGGGACTATTGCCTGTGATTGTGCTCTCTGCAGCAGAAGCACTAGCATTTAAAACTGCCTCACTATCGCCTGTTTGGGGAGAAGGAAATCCCGAGGCGTGTTCATCCAATTGCACAGACCCCCCATTAGGGGAAGGAAGGCCCGAGATATGTTCATCCAGTTGCACAGAACCTGCCGCATTAGGGGAACGAAGGGCCAACATACGTTCATCCATTTGCACAGACCTCGAATTAGGAGAAGGAAGGCCAGAGACACCGTCCAATTGCTTTGGTTTGTTCAGCGCATGGCAATGCGGGCAGTAATAAGTGATAAATGGGAAATCCTCCTTTCGAGCAAGACCTGAAAATAAATAAATAGATAAAATACATTCTTCGTGCTAATGTGCTATTCATCAATGTCAATACCCAAAAACTAGTACTACAACAATCATATGTTTTTCCTGCAATAAATGCAAAAGGACAAAAGCATAAACGATAAAATCCAGCCCCTTACCGTTATGCATGTGGCAGTTGCCGCATATGAGAGCATAAGATTGAGTTGGATCCTCACCCACAAGCAACGCTGCAACTCTTGCAATCCATCCTGCATCTTGTGGGTTTGAACTTTGAGGTTGATGTTCAACAACAACAAGTTGATTATTCTCAGACCCCTGGGTTTGATCGAATCCACCTGAACCTACTAATTGTTGATCAGCAAAATTTGGTGAGGTTGTCCCTGTACCAGTGGATCTAGTTTGAGCTTGTTTCCGATTTCGAAGTCCAGAGGACTGCACAAGTTCAACATCATTGCTTTTCCCTGTTGAAGCACCACTGCGATTGGAGTCATCACCCATGTACCATTGCAAACCAGAATCTGCACCCAATTTAGACGCCAAAACAGTTGCAGCAGCTGCCTTTGCGGCTGGGTCTGGATCATATCTCTGTACGTCATCACAGGTATAATAGTCAGCAATGTAGAGCAGTGGTGAATATATATACCATCAAAAGCTACTCTCTAGTAACATAGTCTAAAGCACACACATGGGCTTAATTCATAATGAATAAAGGAACTTTGATTCCATTAGTCATGTTGTATGTTCAAATTATTGATTTTTCCAAAAACTAAAGCACTCAAATTATTCTGTCATGTAGAAAAAAACCTAACTGAGAATTATGAGGCATGTCATCAAACTCTGATAAGATTCTGAAAATGAACTAATGTGATGTGCCTATCAACTAAAATTTTCACAGCACTGAACCTTCATAGACCACACTGTGGTCACCAGAGTCTCAAATTTATTTGGTCTGCTCCAAACAGCAATAAAATTATGTAACATAATGAAAACCATGTAACAAGCCTTGTTCCTTGTTTCAATTCTTCAAACAATCACCTGAATAAGCTGTTGTGTGGAGTAATAGTTTGTTTTTTCTTTGAGCTCATCGATTTTTGCTTGCCTTTCAGCTCGAAGCTTTTCAAGAATATTTTCGTCCCTTTGATCACCTACATAATCACACATTATGAATTAAACCAACAAAATTAGGAAATTTTATTCGTTACTTATTGGTGTTCAAGTCATTACAGCCTTTATAACTTATTGATGGCAACAAATTTCTTTATCAAATTAAATGCTACTCCTTCAAGCAATTTTCTATACACACAAGTATCATAAACTGTCAGTACATGATTGAATGAACTTTAGGACCATTTAATGAATCAAAAAAACCTGCTATGACCAACATTTTTATCAGCATTTGCTAACTACCCTGGAGTCATTGATTGATAGCATGAGGAAATTCTTTCATCAAACTATTCATTTCAAGAAGTACTGAACTGCAGACTTTTCTGCTGGCTCTAACAATTATGAGGGCACTTTCTCATAGATAAGAAAACTGGCAGAAATTGTGACTGCCGATGAATTTATAACTCCTTGTGTTTGTAAAATGTTTAGTTTATATCATAAACAAGACCACTAGAGTAATTACGACATGAAAGTTAGGATTTCATTCACATAGATGACAATTGCAAACAAAGCAACACTAGAGTAAACTCAATCACAGTAGAACACACACCGTACATTTGAAGCCCTGATTGTGAAAGAAGAAATAAACATGTAGACTAGATTCTGTAAGATATGCATGTCTAAAGCTTCTAACACTTACACATTCTTGTGAAGCTGATAAATGCTGAATAAGCAGCAGTTGATAGTGCAGGCAAAAGAAACATTGGTAAAACCCGGATTGCCCTCATTTTCCAATCGATACCCACTGATCGTGTTGTCATAATAGCATAACCTACAGCAATGACCTGAAAGTTGAAACTATTTTCAGCAAAATTATATTTTTCATTACAATGAAAAGAAGAAGGGCTACATTTTAGGGGCATGGCAGCAAGTCAGTAATTTACTTACCGATAGACACCAGATAACCGTTTAATTAGCTATTCAATCAAAATAGATAACTAATATGAACTAGTAACTAGTATTAAACCGTACTGAATAACCACTGCTGTGGATTATTGGATCTGTAGATATGTGCCAAACTATAAATAAGATAATGCTTGGCACACGAATTAGAACAAGACATAACACAAGATATAACTTTTGTTTTATATTTGATGCATATTTTAAAAGTAGAACACATTATGTTGATGACAACAACAACCAAACCTTATCCCACTGAGTGAAGTCGGCTACATGGATCAACTTTCGTCATAATATTATATCCAGGACCATGCTTCTATCCAAATTGTTAATCTTGAGATCTTTCTTAATAACTTCTCTTATAGTCTTTCTAGATCTTCTTCTTCCTCTAACTGTTTGACTTCTCTCCATTTGATCTACTCTCCTTACCACATAATCTACAGGTCTTCTCTCTACATGCCCAAACCACCAAAGTCTATTTACCACCTTTTCTACTATAAGTGCTACCACAACGCTCTCTAATATTTTTCACTTCTAATCCTATCTTGTCCACAGTTATTAATAGCGACCGCTCCAGGCACTATCTCGGGATTCTCTCCCAGTGCGGCAACCCTCCGCTACGGAGGGGCGGCGAGCATTCCAGTTTTGGATAGCGGCCGAGAAAGCTGGTTGTGGGAGCGAAACACTTCCCGGCCCAGAGCGGTTTTCTGGTTTTAGGACTTTTTTGGAGTACGAAAAGACCTATTAACCCTTAAAAAAATTAAAATTGGAAAATTTGTTATAGTATTTCCTGCTTTCTCCTCTCTCATTTGCGTTTTCACCTTTCTCCATCGTGTTTCTTCTGTTCCCTGTTTCTCGCATTTTTCGCTCACTGCTTCTCTTGCCCTAACTCCTCCTCCGCCTCAACTGCTTCAAGCTTCTCTCTATTCTTCTTCTTCTTCTTCTTCTTCTTCTCTACTTCTGTTTTCTGCCTTTCTGTTTTGTTCTCTATCCTGTTCTTCTCTATTCATTGTTTTCCTATTCGTTTTCAGGTTGTTTTTTCTTTCATATCGTTGTTTTTTTCCTTTCTTTTAAAATATATTGATTATGGAATTAATATAGGTAGATTATTCATATAATTAGTCCAAAAAGTTATTTAATCTGCATAAAATATATAGGTAGATTATTCACATAATTAGTCTAAAAATCTCGCTATCTTATTTGTGGGGTAGGCAAATCTCGCTATCTTATTTTTGGGGTAGGCCGCTCCGCTCTGCTGTGTGGTCTAGTCTTACTACACATCCAACACATAATGCTAAGTTAAAATTCTAGTTTTTAAAAATAATTGCATTCGCAAAAGCAACAACTGAAAGTTTCCAAATATTAAAGAAGCCACTAAAACATCATGTTCAATGGAGATAAAATGTAAAAACTAAACAGTGAATTAACCATTACTATACTAAAAAATATAGCATAATACCTCAAATAAAACAGAAAATAGAATAAGATTGCGGGACACGCGCCTCCTTGATCGTGATCTCCTGGCCACTCTAGCAATAATAGAAGCTTCCTCTTTAGAAATATGTTGAAGGCGCTTCTCAAAATCATCGCGGTGTAACCTAAAAACCCTAAAAAATCCATTCCAAATTTGAGAAAAGAATCCTTTGCCCTTTTTCTTTTCATTCCCAGCAGCAGTAGGAGTGGTCTCTTTCTTTTCAACTTCCTCAACTGCTTTGTCACCCGCCATTATTATTCCCTCTTGTTTCCTAAAAACAAAAACAAAACAAAAATTCTAACAGATCAACAATCACACTCACATACACAATCCACACAATTACACCGACACCAACACCGTTGCGTCGACACTGGTAATAATTTAAAAAATAATAAATTAAACGTAATCAGGACACAGGGTCCAACAGAATAAACACATGAATTATGGATCCAATTACTAATTCAGTTATAACTAACAGGAAACACGACCAGTGTTAAAATTCAGTGAATCCGTGAATTGAATAATCAGAAAAGAAGAAAAACGATGAAGAAATTGGAGAAATTAACCTCCTCCTTTGATTGATTATGGTGTGGATCGTAGAGATCTGACGATTGAATATGGATTACAGGAGGAGGAAGCAATTGGTTTCTTCTGAGTTTCCAAACGCGGCGTAAACACGTGGCAGGGGGTTGCAATTTGAAAACGAAGACTTGAATGCCACTCAATGTCAATAATCCAGAGGAAAAGGAGAAAAAGAAAACCCACGCACCATATATTAATCATCGAGTAAATAACATGTTATTTGCAACCCTTTTTGTGTAGTAAAAAATTTAGACGTGTGTTTTTTATTATTTAATTCCTTTGACAATTTTAAAAAAAATATCATGTTTTCTAAAAAAATATGATTCCATTGTATTTTTCAAAATACTATGTTTCTAATTTTTTTTTTTAAATTGCAAAAAAGAATCCAATTCAATTGGCACATTAAATAATTCAAGAGTAGTGCTATTTAGAACGGAAATAATTTGAAGAAGAAATTTAAGAATGTACACATGTCATTATTTTAAAAGTGAATTTTAAATTAATTTTAAATTTAATTTTTTTTAATAGAAATTATGAGATAGTGGTGATAATGAATGGTTAGGATTTATTCTTGTATTTTTTATTCTCACATTTTCTTACTAGTAAGCATTTTCCATAATTTAAAGGGTGAAACCAATTGAATTGGTGTATCATATATGCCGAGTCAATTTAATTGACGCCTATAATTATAGGAGGATGTGTCCATTCATCTGACGTTTATGTACATGTAAATTCTTTTATATTTTAAATATTATATTTTAATAGGTGTTTTTGCTAAGTGGTTAATTTCTGCGGGTTTTGCAGGCATGTGATCTACACCAAGTCAAGCCAATTGGTGTTTTTTTAGAGAAAATGCTAGCGTTAATTGAACTGGCTCTTTCGTTGTTTTTATTCGTAGGTACCCCTAGCTGGCCATGCTAAATTCGTGTGTCAACTTTTGCATGCATGAGTAAAAGTCAGTTGAATTGGCGTTAAAGTTCATTTTCAATAGCTAGCGCCAATTGAAATGACTCATGAAGATATTATTTAGCTCTATTAAACATCTCTCAAACCACTTTTAAATCAATTTTAAACCAATTCCATACCAATCTCATACGAGAAAACTTAAGTTATGTCTTGTACACACAAATACATTATCAATACTCGCTGCAATAAAGAGACATAAGTTTATGATGTATTTGATTTAGTTTTCAACATATCAATACTACACGGTTTGCAACCAATAGAAAATAAAATTTCTTGCATTTAAAAAAGAGAATATACTCAAAGTTGAGGTTTGGTCATGTATCACA
Organism: Vicia faba; assembly: GCA_948472305.1. NCBI lineage: Eukaryota > Viridiplantae > Streptophyta > Magnoliopsida > Fabales > Fabaceae > Vicia > Vicia faba. The sequence goes on from OX451737.1 coordinate 1,184,491,129, forward strand.
AATTATGTATCAAAATCCAGATTTTTTTTAAAAACAATCACATCTAATTTTTGCAGCTAAAGGTTCAAGATGAACATGTTGAAAATATATTTGTTAGTTACAAATATTCTTGATTCAACTATATTGAGTTGCATATTTTACTCGACCAACCTCAATAATCTCAAATTGTTGATCAGTCTCAAATATTTGAGCAAGCTAAAGTTGAAGTTGAATTTGAAGTAGTAGTCAACGTCGTTGACGATGAAGAAGAAAATGAGACACATGCTAATTATATGTTGAACAACAACACTGAAGATGACTATTAAGAGCCATTACCTCCAATTCATGTATATTGTGCGCCTCAACACATGAAAACTTGAACTTGAATGAAGATGAGTCATCCTCAGATATTTCTTATAACTCGTATATGCAGTCGTAAGGTGGGTTAAAAGTGGGAGACAATTTTTGCACAAAAGAAGACTGGGCTCAAGCTATAAAAAAGTTTCACATGGAAAACTCTGTTGATTATACTGTAGATCACACTGATGCAGAAGCTTATGCGATTAAACAGTCTATCTCTATGGGTATTTCATGATTTTTGGCTTTCCTTTTCTTCTCATTTGATGGGAGATTTTCAGTTATCCTTCCATTATGATCTCATACTTCATTGATGGTAGGACAAATTTCCTATTTTAGTTATTTCTTCCTTGAATTCTTCAGTTCCAAAGTTGTATCTTATTTCTTCCAGAGTTTTTGTGACTATATTTCCATATGGAAGACACGTTTTTTCTTTATTATTCTTCATCATGTAGTCGATTACTTATTGTAGCCAGATTATTTTGGATTTGTTTTCCATCAACCAAATTGCTTCTACATCAACTTGAGTTATGAGACTAGAGTTTCTCTTTCTTAGAAAAAGTATGTGATTGATCACATAGTGAGTCATATGACTCTTAGGATGGATGTATCCAAAAATGAAGGGATAAGATATGGATGATAGTGGTTCCTTCATAAGAGGTTATGCAGCTATAACGTAGTTGTGTTTGTTTACTAGATCTCTATGTTCAATGGTTGTATCTTCATGAGGGAGACATGGCATATCTCCAAATTCTTATGCTGAGAGATTTATACTACGCCTCTTTACTTTGCTTTGGAGTATTCCATCGGTGAGATAAAGATTTGAGAAGAACATCTTTAATAAGGATGAATATACTCTTTTTAGGGCATACGTGGAAAGGTGGATAGGTTGAGTTCTTATAAGGTTTTAAAGAACTTGTATTCTTTGAAGTCTTCTGGATCTAGGGTGTGAACTATAAGAAGGGATCAAAGAATATCATTTCTTGTTGTTTGGTGGATAACATGTTAGAGAAGGGGATGGAAGAAAAACTCAACCTTTTGGGATTCATGATGATTTTACAAGAACAATCTCACACTCACAAGTTTGAACATAAAATATGAAAATCAAGAGAATGAGAAAAAAATACCTATTTATAGTGTATCATCTGAAGATTTGATCGTGTATTCCTAGCAAGCATTCAATGTAGATTATGTTAATTGAAAATCAAATCAAAATCTTTATCTGCGTAATCGTTTATGCTTGCTTTATCCGCTTAATCTTTATCAAGTTCATTAAACCATAATACTTAGATTTGCATCTTTATCCTCTTAATCACTTAATCTAGACTTGTCAGAAGACATTAGTCGTCATCATCAAAAAAAATTGTACTTATTAAAAGCATATAACCCGCAAAACAAAGTTCCACGAAGATGAAACAACAATTTACAAAGGTGGCCGATTTGGTAATGCTCATCACAGTTGTAAGATAACCCATTTTCACGACGAGATTGGAGTTCCTATGGAGACAAGCATTTGATTGTTGGTTGAGATTTAGGTGGTAATACACTGAGAATCGGTTTAAAAGATGAATACAATGGTGGATTGGGTTTTGGTGGTGGTGGGTAAGAGCTACACTACTCCAAAAACTTTTTCTTCCAGCAACTTGGCAAGGCTAATGGATTAAGTGATGTTCGGAGGTTATAGAGCTTGAACCTCATGGTGAATTCCCAGTTTTAGGCCAAAAAGGAAACAACTTAAGTAAAACGGTGTTGGAAAACCGAAGATTCGATTAGGAAGGGTCTCGAACTGGTTTTGGTAATCATTTACTATGGAGGTTTGGTAGAGTTTAAACAACACACATTTTGGGTCTTCATACATCGATGGAGCAAAAATGCGACTATAGAGCATACAGGAACTCGAGTTAAGAGATTATTTGGCCGTTGACGAACGTCCATTTAAACCATGTGAGTGTTTCTCCCTCCATGTAGAAGGTGGAGATGCACAAACGTTGGTCCTTTAGAGTGGAGTGGAAATAAAAAAAAAAGAGTGATTTTGAAGATCCGACCCACGGGATTTGTGACATCGAATCTAAGTATGTCTAGATTAATGGTAGTGGTGGGCGTGGAAAATTTAGTTCGATGAAAGTTGGAATCTCGAAGGTCCCAAACGATTCTAGAGGAGGTTGAGTTTGGTGTTAATGGTGGAGATATTATTTCGGAAAGTTTGCTGGTTTTGGAGGATTTGTTGAAGAGTGAGGGCAAGGTTGTCAGAACCAGGATGTTGTGATGAGCTCATGATAAAAAAATCAATGAAGGAACAAAATGTTTTGTTTCATAGTAAAGGAACTACGAGACTGGATCCTCCTAATGGGAATCACCTTTCCACCTACTACTCCTTGCCCAATATGGATTTCCTCAGAATACTTATGTTCAAATGAAAACACTTCACTCAATTCAGAGCATTATTAGAGGAAGTTGTCATAAATGAGTAATTAGTCTTGACAACCTTTTCATATTGGCTATTAAAGCAAACTTTCTCAACTTTCACAACTTCTCATATGTCACCTCTAAAATTTTATGGGCATCACACAAAGATTCTTCTAACTTTCCTAGTGTTTTCTTAGAAGAATTGAGAGCTGTTGACATTGACCAAAGAACTTTTTGTGTTAAATAAAACTTTCCACATGAAGGCTAGGGTCGTCTCATTCTCCTTTATTTTCACTTACATCTCTTTCACCCTTTCATCCAAGACCCATATTTATACACCTCATCACCTACCTCCCTCAAAAGCTTCCCCGATGCAATAAGCTCATGATAGTGTTTGTACATTTCAATAATACTAGCATTGAGACACTTTTGGAGAGATTCTTTTTAATTTTTGAAGGCTTCCAAGAGCCGAGACTTTACCCATTCCAACAACTCCAAATACCAATAAAATAGTGTTTTTACGCGAAAAAATCGCTAGCCTCTTATTAAAGGTTACTTGCGGATCGGCTACAATAATTTTAGACTTAGTATTTTGAGTGTTTTTGGGTTGAAACTGGTTGATATTGGATAAAAGGGCAAAAGTGAAATACAATTGCAAAGTAGAGAAATTAAAGACAAGGCTTGTAATTTAAAGTGAAAACTTGAAATTGCTATGAATTTAAATGTGGAAGCATTCATATATTGTTAAGCCTGAACTCGTTTCTCTCTTAGATGTCGGTACTTTGAGTGTAATGCTCTAAATATGAAGAAATACGACCTTTGACACAAATACAAACATTTGCTTAAATAGAAATCCTAAGTATGTAATTGTTGTACCCCAAAATTTGCCCTCTCTTTTTTTCCAATACTTTTCTAACAAGGATTTTTAAAAAGTTCAAATCTGCAAAAATACAATTGGGTTTTTAATGCCCCATATAGTTTCCATGGATCATATTGGTTTTTCAAGCATCAAGTCAAAAAGGAAATTGTTGAAAGGACAAAGCAGATAAAAATGATTTTTTTGACAAAATTGAAGAAAAGCAAGCTTGCTTCTATTCATACTAGCTTCGACTGGGCATTGCTTCGATTCATACTAGCTTCGACTGGGAACTGCTTCGATTCATGCTAGCTTCGATTGAAATTCCTCCTACATGCTTGCTTTGATTCACAAAGCAATGGCCTCCTGCAGGCTTTCTTCGATTCACAAAGCAATGTCCTCCTGCAGGCTTGCTTTGAATCACAAGGCAATGGCCTCCTACAGGTTTGCTTCGATTCACAAGGCAATAGCCTCCTACAGGTTTGCTTTGATTCACAAGGCAATGGCCTCCTACAGGCTTGCTTCGATTCACAAAACAGTGGCTTCTTGCAAGTTTACTTTGATTCACAAAGCAATGGCCTCCTGCATGCTTTCTTCGATTCACAAGGCAAGGATTATCCTCATGCAAGTATGCACAAGGCAATGGCTCTCATCATGTTAGCATGCACAAGGCAATGACTCCCCCCATTCTTCAATTCCACCTTTAAATTCTTCAACACACATAATTTCTACACTATGACACACAACTGGCGCATTCAAAGAACATTCAAAAGGCCCATTCGAAGAATATGAAGTTGGTGGATTCAAAAGACACATATTTGGTGGCCCATCCAAAGAATTTAAATTTGTTGGATTCGAAGAACACGTGGACCATCCAAAGAACATGAATTTGTTGAATTTGAAGGACACAAATGCGGTCCATTCGAAGAACACAATTGATGTCTTGTCACTTGATGAGTATGGTCGAAGGTTGCTGGACAAAGTCATATGTGCTGCCAAGTCCAAGTCTGCTGCACTGCTATGATACAGTCCTGCACCAAGCTGCCATAACACTCCAAAACTGTTGCAAAATGGTCATGCTATGTTGCTCCCATACTTGCACCAAATTGGCATAAAGAGCTGCACCTCGAAGGCTATGAAGACAAAATATCCAATTTGTTCAAATTTCATTTTGTTTTCCCCCTCAAATCTCATCCAAACTCTTCTATAAATAAGATGTTCCACAACACATCTAAGGGTGGCTTTTTAGTGGTTGGAGAGAAATTTGTTGGCAAGGAAAATAAAGGAGAGAACACTTAACACACTCTTAAACCTAGAATCAAAAACCCACACCTTTCTTTCTGTTCTTTCAAATCCAAAACTAAAGAAACACAACACTTGTTTTTTTTCCTTCGAATCCAGAACCAAAGAAACAGAACTCTACTTTTATCTGCTTTTGAATCCAGAATCAAAGAAACACAATACCCCTGTTTATTGCTTTCGACTTGAAGGATATCCAGGGCAATCACTCAAAGTCCAAAATTACCAACTCCAGATTCAAGGTAAGTCTTCCTAACTTTAACCTTTTCATTTCAAGCATGTAAATAACCTTTTGCTTATTTTTCGTTTCTACCCTTTCGTTTGTTTGCTTTTCTTGTCCAAATATATGTTAGAGACTAACCTGTACAGGCCATGAAACAATATTAGCATGGCTTCGACCCATATTGTTATCATGTCCCAAACGGAAGAAAACAGAAAAAGGTGTGTGAATCGAAGGGTGTGCTTCGATACACACTGATTTACAGGCCCAAACGAAATGAAAGGGAGTGTGAATCGAAGGATGTAAGCTTTGATACACACTAATTTTCAGGCCCAAACAAAAGAAAATGAAGTGTGAATCTAAGGATGCAAGCTTCGATACACACTGGTTGCAGGCCCAAACGAAAGAAGGAAAAAGGGTGTGAATCGAAGGACACATGCTTCGATCTAGAGTTTCTTTTCTTTCTCTCTTTTGCACTATTTTTATTTTTATATCTTTCTATATATTTTCTTTTATTGCTATTTCAATATGGTTGTAATAATTAGGACTTTTATTGCTTTCCACCCCCCATTTGTACATTTGTATCCCTCATCCCCTAAAGTGATGTAATAGCATAAACATTTATTTTTCCGCAATTTACCGCTTCCATATAAAATGCTAGTAATTAGGGTGTGTATGGCAAGAGTTAAAATCAACAAGTAGACAACCCTAATCAAAGACAAAAATGCATGCAATCAAACACATTATTCACACACATGCACCTCTAGGATAATCTCACTTGTTGCCTCGGAAAATAGTCATGTCCCTCAAACATGGGCGTTTTAGCAAAGACCCTCGATGAAAAGATCGCAGTCCCTCGATGTCCCTCAATGTTGCTTCGGAAAACGATCTAGTCCCTTACAAAAATTGCTAAAACATCTCATAAGTTACCTTCTATGACTATACAAATGACCCATACCCGTCCCTTCACATCCAACGATGGGGCTTCTTACCAAATCATGGGTAAGATAGCAACATCCAAAGGAGGAGGAAAAGAGCATAGACCTTTTGAGTAGGTAGGACACTCGTAGTTGCTTGCTCACAAACTAAAACCATTTTTCACACTTACACCATCAAAAACATCTTCAAAAACAAACATCTCTTTGAAATATTTTCAAAACCAACACTTTGTATGCATTCTTATAGAGACGAGAATCATTACAAAGTTTGCCGCAACAAAGGCGTTTTTGAAATGTTTTCAAACTCCCACCATAAAGCACATTTTGAAACAAAGCAAAAATGATCTAGCAAGCAACTAAGAGCCCGTAGATAACTACGGATGAAAAGGGTGCTAACACCTTCCCTTTTCATAACCTACCCCCCGAACTCAAGAAAACATCTCAAAGGTCTTTCATATTCTTTTCACCCTTTCCTTATTGGATAAAAGAAAAGTCAATGGCGACTCTTACTATCCGCAACAATTGCAATCAAACGTAAAACAACCAAGTCAGTTCTCCCACCATATCACAGAACTGGCGACTCTGAACTTTTCCTGAAAGTCAGCCAAGCTCTCTTCAGGCTGAGGGTACACTTCATGTAATCCCTCTTCCATCTTCACGATGGAACTATCATTAGTTCCAACCATCATAATTTCTATGTCACCAATCATTATGACTTCTCTATCGAGGCCCTCAGTAGCTTCGACCATCATATAATCTAGAGGCTCTGAATAAAAAGTCCCATCCACCTTCAAAGGATCAGTGTCAACTTGCATCTTTGGATTTTCACCAAACTGAAGCCTATCATCTTTTAAAGCTTTCTCCACCAAATCTCTGAAAAAGAACACATTGAGAAGTTTTATGACCAAGAAAATTATGAAATTTGCAGAATCCCTTGTTCTTCTTTTGTTCAAGGGGGGGATTCTTCAGGCCCTGAGGGACCACCGTTTGACCATCATCTACTAACAAATCAAATATTTAATCACATTTAGTTATGTGAAAATTATAGGTCTTTGTGATGGCTTTGCCATTCTTTTTTGTTTTAACGGGGTTTTTCCCATTTGAAGGTTTCAAAAGTTTACATCATAAGGAGGTCCAGACTGGAGTTCAGCCACATTAACCTATGTTTCTTCCCTTAACTCGTTTTCATCGGAAGAACACTCATCAGTTGCTGCGTAAGCAACCTTCCCTTTTTGTGGTACCTGTTTGTCTTGGTTTTTTCAGCTTTCAAAAGTTCGATCAGTCGAACTTTGATAGCTAATTGAGCCATATATTTCAAAGACTGGGTATCCAGCAATTTCTTCCTAATAGAATACTCTAACCCATTTGCAACCATTTCGACCAACTCGCATTCATGGACTTATGTAAAGTATCGTGCTTTCAGAAGTCTAAACATGTTCAAGTATTGGTCTATTGACTCAGTGCTCTTTCGTTTAACACTGGACAATTATGTTAAGCTTATTTTGGACTGCCCCATGTGGAATTGCTCATGGAACAATTTCTCTAACTGAATCCATGTTTAGACCGACTGCGGGGGAAGCATTGTAAACCAAGTGAACACATTCTTTGTGAGGTAATTGGGAAAATACTCTATCCTCATATCCTCATTCACTACTAGGTCACCAAGTTATGTTTGATACCTGACAACATGTTCGACAGTGGATTCTTTGACATCCCCTGCGAACTTGGTGAATTTTGGGAGTTTCCAACCTCTTGGTAACTCTGTTTGTAAAACAAAATCAGGCACTAGAGAGACATACATAGTTCTTTGACAGCCAATATTCATTCTATTCCTAACCATAATTCTTTCGATAATGGCTTCTAGGTTTTGTTCCCCATCCACTACTTCTCGTCGAACCTGCCTGACCATTTGGTCGACATTCTAGTTTTGGTGTGTTATTATTACTGGGGGTTGTTGTATTATCCTAAGTATAAGGTCGACACATTGGGGATTCGGTGGTTCTTATTTGATTGCTTTGTCGATCACCTCCTCATACTGCACCGATTCCTCATATGGGGAGACAAAGCCTGTCGAACTAGCATTCTTGGGGCACCAGTCATTTGAGTTGCTAAAGTCTGATAACTCTGCACCGAATTCTCAATCAAAGGTCTTAATATGAGACTCATTTGTTAAGTAAGCATATTGACCATGTTATGGTTACTCTCATCCATCTTCCGCCTCATGATAGCAACAATACTTGGGGTGAAAATATGCATAACTTGTTAGGAAAATCCCAATCTAGTCGAACCACCAAATTGATTTCCCAATAGCCCCGACGCATGTTATAGTGAAAACATCAATGCAAAATTCTAACCAAATGTCGGACTACTATTATGCAATCCTGCCATAATCGTTGTTGGCATTCCATATTCATGTGTATTTCTTACAAATCTAGGCATAATACTGCCCAAAAGTTGGGATCACACCATCGTGTGACTCCCCTATAAAGCTAGGCACATATTACCCATAAGTTGTGATCATTGGTGGTCTTGCAGTTACTGGTTGTATTGTGGTAACTACGTTTGGTGTCGTCGAAGACACGATCACTGGACTAGAACCCACACTCGTCGTCGCACTGGTATTTCCTCCTAAATTTTGGATCCCTTTCAAGAGTTCTAGGATCTACCATTTTTCTACCACTTCTTAAGTTCATGCACTAAATAAGAAGAATCAAACACAAACGTGTCCCACCAGGTGTGCCAATTTGTTTCTCCGCAAACAATCACTAGCCTCTTATTAAAGGTTACTTGCAGGACCAACTACAATAATCCTAGACTTAGTGTTTTAAGTGTTTTTAGGTTGAAACTTGTTGATATTGGATAAAAGGGCAAAAGTGAAAACTGGAAATTGCTATGAATTTAAATGTGGAAGCATTCATACATTGTTAAGCTTGAACTCGTTTCTCTCTTAGATGCATGTACTTTGAGTGTAATGCTCAAAATATGAAGAAATGTGACTTTTGACACAAATACAAACATTTTCTTAAATAGAAATCCTAAGTATGTAACCGTCGACAGTTACTAGCCCATGTTGGGACTTTGTGGGGAAACTTCCCTAAACTGCTTTAAACACCCCCATGTTCTTATTGGCTTGCACGTTGATAACCATTTCAGCCACCATAAATCCTTGCTCGTCGACCCTTACACATGTCGATGTATGCCTCTGAATCCCATGTTGTGATACGGTGGGAGAACTGACTTGAGGTTTTGCGTTTGTTTTCGCAAATGTTTCGGTTGAGCAAGATTCGCCACCGACTTTTTATTTTATCCTAAGGAAAGGTTAAAAAGCACAGGAAAAACCTTTGAGATGTTTTTGTGGGTTCGGGGAGTAGATTATAAAAAGGGAAGGTATTAGCACCCTTTCTATCCATGGTTATCCATGGGCTCTTAGTTACTTGCTTAGATCACTTGCCTTTGCTTTTCAATTGTTTGAAATGGTGCTTTGTGTGTGTGGTTTTGAAAATGTTTTGAAAAAGATGCCTTGTCTAGGAAACCATTGTAACAATTCTTGTTTGAATGTTTTACAAAGGTGTTTGTCTTTTTGAAAAGATGTTTCAATGTTTTTGAAAGTTTGTTTTGAAGTTGTGTTGTGATGTGTGTTTTGAAAAATGGCAAGGATTGTTTTGCAAGATTGGTCAAGTAACCAAGAGCTATCTACCCTAAATTTCTCAAAGATCTTTCTCATGTTTTAACCCTTTTAACATTGTTGTTTCACCATTGTATTTGGTGAACAACCTTGTGTTAGGATGTTAACGGGACGGGCACGGGTCATCGTTTAGACCATAGAGGCAATAGTGTCAAGTATCTTTGGCATTTTTTCTCAAGGGACTTGATCATTTTTGTTTAGGCAACTTGATAGCGTCATCGAGGGACTATGATCATTTGATTTGTTTTTGTTTTGCCAAAGAGACTTAACATGCAACCATGGCCCATTTTTGAAGGCAACAAGTGGAATAACCCTAAGGGTGCAAGTGTGCATTGTTTGTTTTTTCATGCATATTTATCTTGAATTAGGTCAAGCTATTTGTCGATTGATTTTTGTATACAAACCCTAAGTCTAAACATGGCATAATTGAAAGCTTTTAAATGCGGAAATTTAAATGCTAAGCTATTACAACAATGATTATGGGGATGGGGGTACAAGTTTGAATTTGGGGATGTTTGACAAGGAAAAATAAAATCTAAGTTATTACAACCATATCGAATGTATAGGGTACAAATATTTAATTGTACAATATTTAAGTAAATACAATAAATATGCAAAATGTATTATGCACATAATGATTTTTTATGTATGTGAAAGTATTTTTCAATGTGAAATATAAACAAAAATAAAAAGGTCAAATTTTGAATATTTTTGTCATTTAGGGCAAAACCCTAGTTTTTAAATAAATAGTAATATTTATTAATTATGTACAATATATGTTAATTTATACAAAAAATAAAATGTATGTTGTAAAAAAGTATTTTTGATGTCAAATATTAAATAAAAATAAAAATGTATTATTTCTCTATTTTTGTCCTAAATATCTAATAAAATATACAAGTATTTATATATTATATATTAAATATACTAAATATGTACAAAAATAAAATATTAATTATTTACAAAAAATGTATATTTTAGAAAATGTTTTCAAAATGTAAACAAAAAATAATAACTGAAAAATAAATATTTTTGTATTATTTTTTTAGGGTTTTAGTAAAAAGTATATATATTTATTTACATACATATGTTAAATAAAACAAATAAATGCCAAATAAATACAAAAAAATATGGAAAAATATTTTTGGGATTTTTTATGTTTAAGCAAAAAATATAAAATCAGAATAAAAAATAAAAAGTCAAAAATGACAAATATTTAATCAAATGGGCCAGGGGGTGCAAAACTAAAAAAAGGGTGCAAAAAGTAAGGATGACTCAGGCCCAGCCCAAGCCATCATCTTCAACCTCCAACTTCTGTTTGAAACAAAAAACGCGCGCCTCTTTGATCCAACACCAACTCCTGATTCTTTGATTTTTAGCAAAAACTCATAACATAAACAATGTAGAGCATCAAACCACGATTTCAAACATGTAAAAAACTTGTCCTAACTCTAAGAAACCAGGGAGAATTTCTTCACCCTCAATTTCTGACCTAATTTTTATTCAATGTTCATGGTTAAAATTCTCACAGCATGCTTAATATAAATGAAAAGTGATTATATGTATGGCTTCAGGGCTATGAGTAGAGCATGTCTCATTCACAAACCTAAGCCTATCTCTTCCTAGATTGAGAGATAGAAGTCCATGGTTTTACCTATTTCAGCTTGACTCGAACAGAGCAATGTAGGTATCTTCAATGGAGTTTGAGCTTTGGTTGAGCTTGCCTGAAGTCCAAGGATGCTTCCCAAGTACCTAGCTTGCTTTGAAACTGCCTGTGTCGTGATGTAGAAGTTCACCTGCACAGCTTGAAAGTAAAAATGGCAAACATGGTTAGGGGTGTTACAGCTTGTGTTTAGGGCTTGGGATAGTTTGTGTGGATGGAATGGAATGTATTGGAACTTGTTTGGGCAAAAACGCACGAGTGGATAATACTGGCCAAGTCAAACTGCAGGGATGCCCTGTTTTTGCAGCAAAACAATGTTTTTGTGTTTTGGGAGATATGAGGGATGATTGAGTTGTGTTTCAAGCTTGGTTTGATGTATGGAAAGTGTTCATGAAGTTTGTTTGGGCTTGTGTTTACAAGAAATCAGAGTTTTGTGTTTTTGCAATGTTTCTTCCAATGTAAGCAAGAAACTGTGTTCTTGGATATAAGCCAGTACAATGCCCAAATCTATGCTGCACCTTTTGTTCTTGAGACTTGTAACTTGTAGATTTGATTTGGCTTCAGAGATATGGCCCCATGCCTCTTGGATTTGGTATTTGACATAAAGCACCACTTTATCAAAATGGCAATTCACCTTTTTCCAATTAAGGGTTAATTTAGCATGTAATATCCAAATGAATGAAATAACACCTTAACACAATGGTTAGGCATTAAATTAAGGAGTGTAAACTTGGTCTTGAGGCCTGCAAGCTAGCATTGCACAAACTGATTTGAAAATGCAAGTTGCCATGAACATGTATTGGTCATGAACAAAAGTGAGTTTTTGCCAACTTTGTGAATTCGATTCTCTCTAACCACAAGGGTGTTTGAGAAGTTCTTGGACAATTTGGAAAGCTTGGAATATGTACTACAATCTATCTTTGTAATGAAAATTGAAACTACAAGTGGAACCATGTGAAAAATGGCCAAGAAGTTGGACAAAAATCCTGCCTAGAATAGGGCAAAATTTCTCTAAGTTAAAAATGTTTTGTACCCTTGTTCCAAAAATCATAACTTGAGATACAATCTTCCTTTGAGAAAACTTTGTGAATCAAAGTTGTAGATTTTGAAATGGAATACAACTTTCATGTTTCAAGTTTTGTTTGAATCCATTTGCATCTTGGTGCAAAAATGGGACAAAGTTAGGAAAAAAATAAGAACATTTCATAACTTAGAAAAATTTCTAAGTTATGAAATTCTTCATTTTAAACCCTAATTTGCAAATTTGGATTTCTTGATGAAAAAGTTTCATAATTTGGCATGTCTTGATGAAAAATGAATCTTGGCACTTGATTTTGACCAAAAAGTCAAAGTTTGACTTTTCAGTATACATTCAAATTTTGATCAGTTGACTGAAAAATTCATCTGTCAATCCTATGCATTTGAGATCTTTTAAACTTGTTGAATGGTTAAAGACAATGTCATTGAGTCCTTGAGTCCATATGTGAGCTTGATTTGCCATTGGTTAGGTCAAACAGTCAAAAATTGTCTTTGTGCAGTCAAAACCCTAAAAATGACCATTTTGCCCTTTTGGTGATCTGATCAAATTTCTTGTGGAATTGTGATCCAAACTTGACCAAATGGTTCATGTGAGTTCACTATGTTGATGTGGGTCAAAAATCATGAGGTTTGACTGTCAATTGGCCACAGTTGACTTTTTCCCCAATACAGTTGATTTCTAGGTCAACTGTCCAATTGACTGGGCAAAGATTGGAATCAAGGCTTGAAACTTGGTATGGATAAACTTGTAAGTCCAACATGAAGCATGAAAGTCACTTTGGGCATTTTGGGTCAAAACATCCCTGTGCAAACTCAAACCCTAATTTGGGTCAATAGTGCAAGGAGGGGTCTTTAGCAGAGCAAACCCTAACTTGATCTTGAGTTCCAAGAGTCTTGTGATGAGAAAATGTTGATGAAAAGGGAGGGCAAATTTTGGGGTACAACAGTTGCCCATGTTCAATCTTCTTGAACCTGAAGAGTTAGATTGGCAAGTTTGCCTTTCGCGTCTCGAAGGTAAAAGGAGATTGGACACTAGAGTGCCCGTAAATTTGCACTCGTCAAAGTGTAGTTTGAGGGAATGGGCTTAAAGATGCCATTTGGATATGTGACAGAATCTTGCTGGAGATGGGCTTAGAGATGCCATATGGAGAGCGACAAAATCTTGTCGGGGGATGGGCTTAAAGATTCCATCTGGAATGTATGTTGAACTGTTATGATTATCAGAAAGGTGTCCATGTTTGGAACATCTCTGGACTGGGGGGTCTGAACAAGCAATAGATTGACATCCATGTTTGGAGAATCCGTAAACTGTTTTCAGAAGTTGAAGTTGAATAAGCAATAGATCAGCATCCATGCTGGGAAGCGTCCGTAAACTGTTTTCAAAAGTTGAGTCTGAACAAGCGACAAATTAACATTCGTGCTTGGAGAATCCGTAAACTGTTTTCAGAAGTGTTGAATCTGAACAAGTGATAGGTTAACATCCGTATCTGGAGAACCCGTGAACTGTTTTCAGAAGTCTTGAAATTGAATAAGCAATAGATCAGCATCCATGCTGGGAAGCGTCCGTAAACTGTTTTCAAAAGTTGAGTCTGAACAAGCGATAGATTAACATCCGTGTTTGGAGAATCCGTAAACTGTTTTCAGAAGTGGAGAATCTGAACAAGCGATAGGTTAACATCCGTGTCTGGAGAATCCGTAAACTGTTTTCAGAAGTCTTGAAATTGAATAATCAATAGATCAGCATCCATGCTGGGAAGCGTCCGTAAACTGTTTTCAAAAGTTGAGTCTGAACAAGCGATAGATTAACATCCGTGTTTGGAGAATCCGTAAACTGTTTTCAGAAGTGGAGAATCTGAACAAGCGATAGGTTAACATCCGTTTCTGGAGAACCCGTAAACTGTTTTCAGAAGTCTTGAAATTGAATAAGCAATAGATCAGCATCCATGCTGGGAAGCATCTGTAAACTGTTTTCAAAAGTTGAGTCTGAACAAGAGATAGATTAACATCCGTGTTTGGAGAATCCGTAAACTCTTTTCAGAAGTAGAGAATCTGAACAAGTGATAGGTTAACATCCGTGTCTGGAGAACCCGTAAACTGTTTTCAGAAGTCTTGAAATTGAATAAGCAATAGATCAACATCCATGTTGGGAAGCGTCCGTAAACTGTTTTCAAAAGTTGAGGTTGAAGCTTATTAATCTTATCCTGAAAAGGGTAAAATATTAGCTGAAACACAAAGTTATGTTGCATGAAATGTATGATGCAATATATGTTATATCAATGTTTATGATATGAATGTAATGAATGCGCATGTAAGCTGATGAGCTGTCTTGGTGAGGATAGATGAATCCTGGATAGCCGGAGATAACAGAATCTTGACTGCTGCCGGGGAAAGTGAATCCTTGACTGTTGCAGGGGATTGCAAGAATCTTTAATTGTTGAAGTTGAGATATCCTTGTTGACTACTGACTGCTTGGGGAACAAGATCTTCAGTTGTTGAGGGATCTTAGGACCACTGCTGGGGATTGAAAATCCTTAGTGACCCGTGGGGAATGAGAATTCTAATGATCTCTACTGGGGAGTTCAGAATCTGGGAGGCTCATGCTGGAGGAGTGAGACTGAGAATCTTCAATCTGATAGGAAGTATCTATGTGGGGAGAATGTTTACTAATTCGGTTCCGCTGGGGATTGACAGTTGGAAGTTTTAGCTTCGCTGGGGATTAACAGTTTTGGCTCCACTGGGGATCTTGAAACTTACTCTTGAGGGGATATAAGTTATGGAAGGCTCTCTTAGCTGGGGAAAACAACTTTGAGAAAGCTTTTTGTTCTGCTGAGGATCCTGAATTTTAACTCTGTTTGGGGAATTAAGTTCTGGATTTTAACTTTGTTGAGGAATTTAGAATTTTAATTCCGCTGGGGATTCCTTCTGAAAGGGCATCAAGATATCTATCTGTACCTTCAACCTATCAGCAATCATCTTTCTTGATTTGTAAGAGAATTATTATGTTCAAATGCATATGCCTATCTAACAAAACATTGGACGTTTCTCAAATAAAACATAAGTGTAAAAAGCAAAAGGAAGACAAAGCATAATTTCTGTATTTGGAAAAGTGTTTGTATTAACTTTTTATGTATTTCTTTGTACAAAGGAGACAGACATCCTAGTAAGAGGATGTTGTCGTAAAAAATTGAAAATTTTATACAAAAGAAAGATGGCTATGTGTAACAATTCCATGGGATTCCATTCTGTTATAGCCTTCACAACTCTGAATATCTTGTCCATTCAATGCTTCGTTCGCCGATGATTGGATTGATCAGAAGTTCGGAGCTTGTTGATGAAGAGATTGTTCTTTAAAGTGATCCGACGAGACATAGTCATACGCTTTAATTCCCTAACTTTTGCCTGAATCGCCCTTTCGAGTTTTCGATCCACCGGGAAACCCTTTTTTGCCCAAGCCGCCCTTTCGGGTTTTCAACTTGCCGGGTGTACAGATTTTTTTGTTTTATCCCTAATTTTTTCCTGAACCGCCCTTTCGGGTTTTCGGTTCACCGGGATGCCCATTTTTTCCCAAGCCGCCCTTTCGGGTTTTTGACTTGTCGAGTGATTTTATGCGTAGTATCTTTTGACTATGTCTGCATTCGCAGGGTGTGGCAAATCGTCGCCGTACATGGTGGTCAGAATCATTGCACCACCAGAAAAGATGCTCTTGATTACAAATGGTCCTTCGTAGGTAGGAGTCCATTTGCCCATGGGATCACTTTGCGGCAAGATGATCAGCTTGATTACAAGATCTCCGACTTGATATACTTGACGTCTGACTTTCTTGTTGAAAGCCTTGATCATCCGTTTTTGGTACGTCTGACCATGGAAAACAACAGTGAGTTGTTTCTCGTCGATCAAATTGAGTTGATCAAGTCAGGTCTGAATCCAATCGTCTTCATTCAAACCAGCGTCCTTCATAATCCTTAAAGAAGGAATCTGAACTTCCATGGGTAGGACGGCTTCCATGCCATATACCAAAGAAAATTGGGTTGCCCCTGTTGAAGTACGTGCCGTGGTACGGTATCCATGCAGAGCAAACGGTAACATCTCATGCCAGTCCTTGTAGGTAACTGTCATTTTCTGAATGATCTTCTTGATGTTTTTGTTCGCAGCTTCAACAGCACCGTTCATCTTCGGCCGATAGGGAGATGAATTGTGATGATAAATCTTGAACTGTTCGCATAGAGCGGTGATCATAGTATTGTCCAGGTTTGTACTGTTGTCTGTGATGATCCTGTCGGGGACACCATACCGGCATATGAGGTTCTACTTGATGAAGCGGGCAACCACATTTTTTGTAACAGAGGCAAAGGAAGCTGCTTCGACCCACTTGGTAAAATAGTCAATAGCGACCAGGATGAAGCGATGTCCATTGGATGTCGTGGGCTTAATCTCTCCAATCATGTCAATTCCCCACATTGCGAATGGCCAAGGAGCTGTCAGAACGTTGAGAGGAACAAGAGGAATATGAATCTTGTCAGCGTAGACTTGACATTTGTGGCAAGTACGGGAATGTTGATGGCAATCAGCTTCCATGGTAGACCAGTAATAGCCTGCCCTTAGAATCTTCTTAGCCATCATATGTCCGCTCAGGTGGGTGCCAAATGTGCCACTGTGTATCTCAGTCATGATTAACTCTGCTTCAGCTTTGTCTACACATCGGAGTAAAACACAATCATAGTTGCGCTTGTAAAGGATGCCATTGCTTAGGAAGAACTTGGCCGCAAATTTCCTTAAAAACTTCTTGTCATTGACGGAAGCTCCTTCGGGATATTCTCTAGTCTGGAGATACCTTTTGATTTCGTGAAACCAGGGTTGTTCCACTACTTCTTCGGTATTAATCTCATGACAATGCGCAGGTTCATCCATTCGCTCGATGGTGATTTGGGGAGCCTCGTTATCCCAGTTGAGTTTAAACATAGAAGACATTGTAGCCAGAGCATCTGCTAGCTGGTTTTCTTCTCGCGGGAAGTGCTCGAAGGTGATTTGCTCGAAATGAGGCAGCAATGTCGAGACATGTTCTTTGTATGGGATAAGATTAGGATGTTTGGTGTCCCACTCTCCTTTGATTTGACTGATAACCAAAGCCGAGTCCCCAAATACAATCAAAGATTTGATCCCCAAGTCTATAGTAGCTTTGAGACCAAAGATGCAAGCTTCATATTCGGCCATGTTGTTGGTACAGCTGAAACAAAGTCGGGCCGTGAAAGGTGTATGGCAACTGTCCGGAGAAATGAGTACCGCACCGATACCGTTTCCAAGTGCATTTGAAGCACCATCAAAGTACAGGGTCCATCGGGATCCCTTTTCAGGTCCATCATACGGTCCGTTACCTTCAATGTTGTCCAATGTCATGATGTCCTCGTCCGGGAAGTCGAATCTCATGGATTGATAATCTTCGATAGCTTGATGAGCTAGATGGTCAGCTAGTACACTCCCTTTTATAGCTTTTTGGGTAGTATACTGGATGTCATATTCAGTCAGGATCATTTTCCATCTAGCTATTCTTCCAGATAGAGCAGGCTTCTCGAAGATATACTTGATCGGGTCCATTTTGGAAATCAGCAAAGTGGTATGAGTCAACATATACTGCCTTAGTCGGCGAGCAGCCCATACCAAAGCACAACAAGTTTTCTCGAGCAGTGAGTAGCGAGTCTCACAGTCGGTAAACTTTTTGCTAAGGTAATATATGGCATGCTCTTTTCGACCAGACTCGTCATGTTGGCCCAATACGCACCCCATTGAGTTGTCCAAAACGGTCAGATACATGATCAGCGGCCTTCCTTCGACGGGTGGCATCAGAATAGGAGGTTCTAGCAAATACTCCTTGATTTTATCAAAAGCAGTTTGACAATCATCGTTCCATTCGCCTACCTGATCTTTCTTTAATAGTTTGAAAATCGGCTCACAGGTAGACGTCAGATGAGAGATGAACCTGGCGATATAGTTCAAGCGTCCCAAGAATCCTCTAACCTCCTTTTCAGTACGGGGGGCAGGCATTTCTTGTATAGCCTTTACTTTTGCTGGATCGACCTCAATGCCTTTGTTGCTGACAATGAATCCCAGAAGTTTACCAGACCTAACTCCAAAAGTGCACTTACTTGGATTCAGCCTGAGTTTGTATTCCTTCAACCTGGCAAACAGCTTCTGCAAATGTTCTAGGTGTTCTTCTTCTGTTTGTGATCGAGCTATCATGTCGTCTACATAAACTTCAATCTCGTGATGTATCATATCATGAAACAAAGCTACCATGGCGCGTTGATAAGTTGCCCCTGCGTTCTTCAGTTCAAACGGCATCACCTTGTAGCAGAAGGTACCCCATTGAGTAACAAAGGTTGTTTTCTCCATGTCCTCGGGGGCCATTTTAATCTGGTTGTAGCCCGAGAATCCGTCCATGAAGGAAAATACCTTATGATGAGCCGTGTTGTCAATCAAAATGTCGATATACGGTAGCGGAAAATCATCTTTAGGGCTAGCCCTGTTCAAATCCCGGTAGTCCACACACATTCTGACCTTGCCGTCTTTTTTAGGTACTGGCACAATGTTAGCAACCCATTGCGGATATGATGTAACAGCCAGAAAGCCAGCGTTGAATTGCTTCATTACTTTAGCTTTAATCTTCTCAGACATGTCGGGCCTCATTCGGCGGACTTTTTGCTTGATCGGTGGACAGTCTTCTCTTGTAGGGAGACGGTGAACCACAATGTCTGTGTCTAACCCTGGCATGTCTTCATAAGACCAGGCGAAGATTTCAACGTATTCATTCAACAACTGTATTAAGCGCTCCTTGACACTTGGTTCCAGATTGGCACCCACTTGTACTTCTTTCCTGCCTTCCTCTGTTCCTAAGTTGACAGTTTCCAACAACTCTTCATGAGGCAAGATGGCCCTTTCTTCTTGTTGTAGAAGTCTGGCTAGCTCTCCCGGTACTTCACAATCTTTGTTATCTTTGTACTCAGCCTGATTGACCAAATCTTCAGAGTGATCGAAGGATACAACAGAATAGTCACCCATGGAATCCGGAGTGGATGGGTACCTGCATTTGTGAGTGTGGGTGTGTGTAAGGGATAGCCATCCTTAAACAAACAAAATTGCAAAAGGAAAGGAAACGAACACAGCAGTTTATAAATGGAAAACGTCCAATGATTCATTAAACATGGCATATGATTATGAAGGAAAATCAAAACCCTTACAAATGGAACTACATGCCCCGGGCAAGGCATGAGGTGAAAAATAGTGTGCAGATTGTTTTAGTAATTATTACAGACCAACAGGAAATGTTCGAAAGATAAGTTACTGATTGATGAAAGTAATGGGAACGAAGTCTTTCGCCTCCCAGTTGTGCAGTCCTCCTTCAACGGTTGGGAAGATCCAATCTTCAAAGTTGGCCTCTTCGTCTTCGTCTTCTAAAGCATTGATTCCATGAGGAGAAATCTTGATGGGTGTCCTTTCAATTTTTGAGCGACGCATAACCTTTTGCCCCGCAGCGGTAAACCCCAACCCAAACTTGTCTGCCTTGTGGGGAAAGTCAGGCAAATGACCCCAAACTGAGCTCTTTCCCTCCTTCATTGCAGCCTTTGCGTCTTTCAGAGATGCCATCCTGGCCACCTGCTTGGGTACCTCAGCTACTGCCTTTGCTACTGCCACCTCGGGAGAAACTTCCTCAAAGTGCTGAAAGGGTGTTTCAATGAATTCGCCATCCACTTCCACATACCGAAAGGAGTTCAGATGACTGATCATGTACTCCTCCTCACCGTGTATAGTTATGATCTTACCCTTGACAGGGTATTTCAGCATCTGATGTAGGGAGGAAGTGACTGCCCCAGCATTATGTATCCATGGTCTTCCTAGCAAGCAAGAGTATGATGGGTGGATATCCATCACATAGAATGTTGAGTGGAACACCTCAGTGCCTACCTTGATGGGAATGTCGATCTCCCCATGCACCATCCTTTTAGACCCATCAAAGGCCCTGACAATGATATTACTTGGTTTCAGCTCCAAGCCTTCACAATCCAACCGGTCCAGAGCTTTCTTAGGCAGCACATTTAGAGAAGAACCAGTATCGACCAAGACATGGGCGAGAGTAGTTCCTCGGCATTCAACTGACACATGCAATGCGTCATTGTGTTTTCTTCCCTTCGGAGTCAGGTCAGCATCAGAGAAACCCAAGCCGTTGTCGGCGGTAAGGCTGGCTACACAATCCTGGAATTGATCGGCTGAGGTTTCTTGGGGCACATGGGCTATCTTCAAAAACCTTATCAAGGCCTTGGCGTGAGCCTCCGAACAAAGCAATAGGGCCAACATGGAGATCTTCGAGGGGGTTTGCCCCACTTGCTCTACAACATCGTAATCACTCTTCTTAATTATTTTCAGAATCTCCTCCATTTCTTTCTTAGAGGTTTCAGGGATGACCAACGGCTGAGCCCTCGTCCTGACGAGCTCTTCTTGGATCCCTTTCCCTTTATCAGCAGCAGTAGAAGGGACAACCACAAGAGTAACAATTTCTTCAATCACTGGAGTTCTTGCAGATAGTTTTACCGGTGCGGGGGTAACCTTGGGAACGACTGAGGGTCCAAAGATTCCCTTTGGAAGGGCAATCTCTGGAGATAAAATTCTTCCACTTCGGGTAATTTTGCTCGTACCGACAATGTTTCCAATGTCGGCAGTTTCTTCGTCAGAGGTCTCTTCAGTTATCTTAATTTATTTAACACCGTGGTAGTAGATTTCTCCACCATAATTCCACGGTATTGATTTGTCATATTTGTAGGGGACGGGCCCAGGCATGGTTATCTTCAAGGGTATAATCTTCGGAGCGGATGTAATCTTAACAGGCCTTTTTGGGACCTTGGAAAGATTGGCGGAAATGGTTATTATTGAAACTTCATTGATAGGAGTTGGAGTAACATGAGTCTTTTCGAAAAGAATTTGTTGGTTGTCCATTAGGCGTTGGATGCCTATCTTCAGCAATGGACAGTCAATTGGTAGGGAGGAACAAAGGTAGCAATCTTCTTTACAACCGGGGAAAATCCCAGCCTTCAACAGATTCAACTTGATTGTCAGTAGTGGGGTCATCAGATCATCAACAGCAGAAACAAACAGATCCTCTTCAACAGCATGGACGTTTTGACCATGCTTTGGCATCGGAGCGGAGATCACATTCGGCTTCTCAGGGGCGTCGAACTCAACCTCTTTTGCGTCTATCAAATCCTGAATTTTATTCTTTAACGCCCAGCAATTGTTGGTGTCATGCCCGGCGCTGTCAGAATGATAGGCACATTTAGCATTGGCATGATAGTATGGAGATGTAGTGTTAGGGTTTTTCGGCGCCTCCTTTAAACCAGTCAGATTCAACTTCAACAAATGGGGAAGAACTTGTGCAGGCGTCATGTTGATGCGGGTGAACTGCCGTTGTGGCCGTTCTACCCGTTGTTGATTAGGTATAGACTGATTGCTACAAGGCTGATCATTTGATGAATTTTGTATCATCACGGCCCCTACAGTCGGCCGGCGCTCAGTTCTTCCCAATCCTTTTTGAGAGTATACAACAGCTGCTTCCTTCTTGGCCGGAAATGGTTTTTTAACAGTTGTGGAGGCAGAGGCATCCCTTTTAATCTTTCCGCTCTTAATACCAGCTTCCACCCGCTCGCCAGTCAGAATCAATTCAGTAAACCCCGCAGAAGAGCTCCAGGTCAAATGGTTGAAGAAAGGGCCAGATAGGGTCCCCAAGAACATATCAACTAGTTCCCTAACTGAAAGAGGTGGCTGCACTCTTCCGGCCAAGTCGCGCCATTTCTGGGCGTATTCTTTGAATCCCTCATTTGAGGCCATCCCCATACTTTGTAGCTGAGTACGGGTTGGCGCCAAGTCAGCGTTATATTGATACTGGCGATAAAAGGCAGCTGCCAAATCCTCCCAACTATGCACTTCTGACCTCTCAAGCTGGTAAAACCAATCTAGCTGTGTACCAGACAGGCTGTCCTGGAAGAAGTGTACCCAAAGATTTCTATCGGATGAATGAGGTTGAATTCTTCTGACATACGACCTTAGGTGCATCTTCGGGCAAGACAGACCGTCGTATTTTGCAAAAGTTGGCACCTTAAACTTTGGAGGGATCACAATCCCAGCAATCAATCCCAATTCTTCAAAATCTAACCCGGGAACCCTTTGCAGCTCCATAGCTGCCAGTCTATCCTCCAGGTTTTTGTATTTGTCGTCCGCCGGTGGGTATTGCTGCTCTGAGTAGTCTTCATCTTCCTCAACCTCTTCCTATTCAGCCTCAGACTCAGAAGGTAATGCAGCTCCTTTTCCCTTACCGGTCCCCTCATCAGATGTGGAGGGGAATTCAAGAACTCTCCTAGCTTCATTCTCAAATCTTCTTTCCAGCGTAGCTACCCCAACTCTTTTCTTCTTCTTTTTTCCTTTTTCTTGCTCTTTATTCCCTAACAGTGCTTTAAGATCCTCCTGACCCTTTGCCAAGGTCATAAGGATCTGTTGAAATTACGAGTTTTGTGCCTGCAAATCTTTGACCGTCTGCTCAATATCCATCTTACTGAAATAAACAGCAGAAAGATAAGGAAACCTGGTGTGAAGACCTGTTTATGCATATGATGAATGATATGTTTATTCATGTAATGCATTCAAGGATTTAGAAATTCAAAGTCGTCGCAGACAAAAAGAACACACGTCATATTAATAAGAAGAAATTTTGTCAGTACATAAATGCCCCATGGGCCAAATATTACAAAAACTTCTTAAGGTAAAAAGATGTTGCGCATCCTCTTTAGTGCGATGTAAGTGTTAAGGGTCTCCTCCTCGTGAAGTCGGCGGGTAAGCTCCAAAACCTTCTTCTCACTGGCGTAGAAGCTGGCTTCAAAAGTATTCATTTCTTCCTTGAGTTGGATCCAACTCTTCTGCATTTCCTCCCATGATGTTGGCATGTCAGGATGTAGGATGGTGTATGGAACCTCTCCTTCCTTAACAGGCTCTTTGATCAAAGGGAGAATGTGAGGGTAAGGCATCATAAGACTATGGGTGCGGGTTCGTACCCACTTGAGGTAAGGCTCAAGAGGGATGGAGTTCTTGTGTCCCAGTGTCTTGCTATCTACCTTGTTAGGCATCCTCCAAGCTCTGATGAATCTTTGGCGAAGTCCTTGCGCATCGTTGTCGAAGTCAAAAACTAGGTCAGAAATCAGCATGTCATGAGGGCCATCCCTCCGAGCATATCCAAATTGTCTCAAAGCTAGACAAGGGTTGTAGGTAATGCCTCCCCTAATGCCAAGTAATGGAACATTAGGAACTCACCACAGCGATCGATGATGATGACGTTTTCTCTGGACCGAGAACACCAATATATATCAGAATGTGTGAGGGTCATCAATCGTTGTGACCACCTTGAGCCTTGTTCATTCTTCAAAACTAATTGTGGAAGGTAAGAAATAAACCACCTTGCAAGGAGAGGAGTACAGCACATGAGAACACCTCTCTTCCTCATTGTTCGTGTGTAAAATGAGTGGAGGATGTCCTCAAGCAATGTAGGTATGGGATTCCTGGATAGGAAAATCTTGACAGCATTCACATCTATAAGTTGGTCAGGATTTGGGAACAAGAATAACCCATAAATAAGGAGTGCCACAATCTCCTCAAAGGCTTGCAGATCCAGGGAATTCCAACACTCTTGTGCCTTCTCAAACAAGAATTTTGCCAAGAAGCCCTTGACACCACTTCTGGTTTCCCAATGCCCCTTGATGTCAGATGATTGCAAGTGTAGTGCTTGAGCAATATCTTCAGGTTTTGGTTCTTTTTCCGTACCGTTGTAGGGTAGTTGATTAAGAATAGGAATTCTCAGGAGTTGAGAAAATTCCTCCAAAGTAGGCACCAATTGGTAGTTGGGGAATGTGAAACAGTGGTGAAGGGGGTCAAAGAATTGGAACAACACTTTCACCATGTCTTCTTCAATGTTGGTGTTGACTAGGCTGAGCAGTCTACCATGTCTTTCACTGAAGAGAGAACTTCCCGGAATTCTGGATGTAAGCTCCTTGAGTTGAGGAGGGATTCTCACAAGGTTGACTTGGATAGTTTTCCTGCGAAGAGTTTCCATGACCAACAAAACAAGAACAAAGATGAAGATCCAAACCCTTGAAATGGTTAGTGGATGCATATGATGCTTTATGATGTTCATGATGTATGCACAAACATATGTACAAGCAAATCACACAAATCCCTAGTTTCAGGCTTGCATGAGGTTTCATAGGTAATTACCCTCTTGAGTTTAGTTGACTTAAAAACCTGTCCTATAAATAGTAACCGGGTTCTAAGGAGCTCAATATCATTGGATTGTTTTCTATGTTCATTGTTTTGGTTTATCCACTTAACTAGCGACCAAAATATTCCAAGAAAACAACCCTCAATGAGTGTAGTATCGAGTATCTACCAACTTCGGACTGCACCAAAGCCGGTCATCTCACTACCCCTAATAAAAGGCCAAGATGGTCAAGTAAGGTTCTAGGTCATTAGTGCTTGGTGACATCACTCAGCAGCCCCGTACTCTCCTTGATTGAACTCAAGGGTTACCGGTACTCACAAATATGTCGCACTAATATAGCTATTGCTTCAACCGTGTCGGTATACCCTGCACAGTTTCCACAACGTATTGCTATCTATAAATGTTTCCCAAATCCGGGTGTAAGATTTCAAGCCCAAACAAGAGAACCAAAATGTAAAGAAATCAAAACAAACAATTAATCATGCAAAAGGGTGATCTAAGCCCTAAGGTTACTCCACTTTCAATTTATCCCCAGCAGAGTCGCCAGTTCTGTGATACGGTGGGAGAACTGACTTGAGGTTTTGCGTTTGTTTTCGCAAATGTTTCGGTTGAGCAAGAGTCGTCACCGACTTTTTATTTTATCCTAAGGAAAGGTTAAAAAGCACAGGAAAAACCTTTGAGATGTTTTCGTGGGTTCGGAGAGTAGATTATAGAAAGGGAAGGTATTAGCACCCTTTCTATCCATGGTTATCCATGGGCTCTTAGTTACTTGCTTAGATCACTTGCCTTTGCTTTTCAATTGTTTGAAATGGTGCTTCTCATGGGAATCTTCCCTAACCATCCTCGAAGAATACATAAAGGCATTATCATTCTTAGTCTGGCAACGAGATTTATGTGTGATCACCTCTGAGCCGATATGAGATAATACCGTCAGGGCATCACAGCAGAAGAGTCGTTATAGGCTTCGAAGATCAGGGATCATTTCCATGTTGGATTTCCACCAAGGATTGTGTAGCATCCATAGTAAACAACAAATGTGTGTTATTTAATCCACTACCCATTTGAATCATGGTGTCAAGAGGGCTTTACCTCCATATCATATGAACCTAGGTCCATGTGGAGGCTCTCTATAACGCCCGTAATTTAATTGATTATTTAATTAAATTATTTTTGGAATATTTGTGAAGTTGTGTTGTGAATTAATTGGATTTAATTATTTTAAGTGGTCAAATAATATTAGAAGTATAATATTATTTGATGTGGGCTTGTTTTAAAGGAATATAAGTAATAAGGGGGTGTAATAGTTTTAAGACCATCAAGGAATAAATAGAATAATAGGTTATTTTATTATTATTAGAAAGAAGAAGCAGTAGAATAATAAGGGTTGGAAAGAAGAACGTGAAGCTGCTGGAAAAAGAGGAAAAACGGCATAACGGGAATTCAACTGGAAGTTATAGAGCGACCTTTAATCCAAGGTAAGGATGGGGTTCTGACTCTATAATTGGGTTCATGATGATTGTTATATGGGGTTAGAGGTGATTGTTGTCTTGTTCATGAATTGAGTTTATGTGTTGTTGTATGATAAGAATTGATGATGTTAAAGATGAATAATGATGTCCCGATACTGTTTATTTGATGTAGAATTGTAGGATAATTGTAAGCGGTGATTATCCATGATTAGATTAAGTTTTTAGGGCTTAAAGTATGGAACCCGTAGTGAAAATGCAGATAAAATCGCAAAAATTATGCAGGACAAAGCAGTATGCGTCGACCCCAAACATGATGTGTCGATAGAAGAAGGTTTAGAGACTCAGGATGAGTCGACATGAAGGAGTCTTACGTCGATCCATGAGGACTTTTAGACTCAGGATGAGTCGATACGTAGGGGTGTGTGTCGATACATGTTGTGTGGTAGACTCAGTATGAGTCGATACAAGAGAGGATGCGTCGACTCATGTGCGAGTTCAGTGCAGTACACGTTGATCCAAGATGTTATGCATCAATCCATGTTGTCTGGTTTTTGGCAGAATCAGTTTGAGAATGTTGTAACTTGAGTTTTCGGACTCCGTTTGAAGTGTCGTTCGAAGTGTTGAATAGATAATGCGATGAGCTTTATTCTTGAGGATTAAAATGAAGAATAGGAAGGATAATTCTAGTATCCAAATTAGTATTAGAGTTAGTTCCCGAGGTAATCGCTATGTTGGTTTATTGTGAAGAGGGATGAGGATGAGACGTTTATAGAGTATTGTCTGGTTTGTAACAGTAGGATTAATGATAATAATGATGTAATATTATATAATAGTAGCATGTAGAGGTTTGGTGATTTAGAAGTAAGCCTTAGTTGACTAATTAATTATAGGCAATATCTTGTATAGGCCTATGGCCAATGTTGTGGAATTGATGAGTACTATTATATTACTGTACAACTGAGTTGTTCATGAGATGATAATAATGAGAGTTTGTTTTAATGAATTATGATGTATAAATGATGTTTGATGATTTATGATGATAAATGATGTTGATGAAGAGATGTTGAGATGCTTTTAAGATGTAGGCCTTTTGGCCAACGAAGATGATGTACTGAGATATTGTTAATTATGGTGTTGTTATTACATTCATGATTGTGTCGCATACATTGCATTTTGAGATGGAGCTTATGCTCGTTGAGATGACCTGTATTGGCGAATATTGAGATGAAGGCTTATGCCTTGCTGATGCCTCATTAATTGGCAAATTTTGAGATGGGAGTTTTACTTCAATGGTACCATATGCATTTGCATAGTATTGAGTCGCATTATATGATTGCATAAAGAAGAGTGTATTGATGTTGAATGTATATTATTGTTGATTATGAGATAAGAAGTGGTGATGTTATGTGATCTAATTTAATATATTAATTATCATGCGCTTTATTATATTGTTAGATATCTCACCCCTTATGCTGGTAACGTGCAGGTAATCGAGAGTGAAGGTTGTATACCTTCAGTAGTTCGATTCGGTGTCATTACTCTGATATGTAACACTCGGGGGGATGAACGCTTGTTGCTTTTGATTGTTGATTATTCAGTTGTTGAACTTTAATTTGATTATCATTAAATTGTGTTGTTTTGAAGTTGTTGTAATGACGATAAAGATGTTATTAAGAATTCCACTGCGTAGATGTTGAATTGTTGAATTATTTAACTAAAGTATTTATGTTGATGGTTCATCCAAAGTTTTAAAGTGTTATGTAACCACGATGAATGCAATGAGTTTTAATGATGAATTTGTGGCATCTTGATTTGTTTGCATGAATGATTTTATAACTCTGATTTATTTATATAATTGTCGGGGTAGAACTGGGGTGTTGCAAAGTTGGTATCAGAGCAAAAGGTTGGTCCGACCTTGTCAGTGAGTCGTAGTTGTCTAACAATCGAGTATTGTTAATTTGAGTTCTAACCGTTATTTATGATTGTAGTGATAAGTTGAGATGGCTGGAAGGAATGATGTTGCACTTGCTGCTGCTCTAGAAGCAATGGCTCATGCGATGGAGAATCAACCGAATGCTGACGGGAATGCTGGATCTCGTAGCTTGGTGACTTTCTAGAGAGAGAATCCACCTACGTTCAAGGGAAAGTATGATCCTGATGGAGCATTGGAGTGGTTGAAAGAGATTGAGAGAATCTTCCGTGTGATGGACTGCACTCCAACGCAGAAGGTTCGGTATGATGCTCATATGCTAGCAGTCGAGGCTGATGACTGGTGGTTAGAGACCTGTCAGAGATTGGAAGCTGCAGGTGAGAATGTCACTTGGGCTGTGTTCCGTAAGGAGTTTTTGAAGAAGTACTTTCTTGAAGATGTTTGTGGTAAGAAGGAGATTGAATTCCTTAAGCTGAAGCAAGGAAGTATGTCAGTTGTTGAGTATGCTGTGAAGTTTGTTGAGTTGGATAAGTTTTATCTGCACCATGCTGAGGTATATGCTGAGTTTTCGAAGTGTATTAAGTTTGAGAATGGGTTGCGCCCGGAGATCAAGAAGGCAGTTGGATACCAGAATATCCGTGTCTTTGCTGATTTGATTGATAACTGCAGAATTTATGAGGAGGATAATAATGCTCATTACATGATTATCAGTGAGAAGAGGGGTAAGCACCAACATAATCGTGGTAAGCCTTATGATGCCCCAATTGGTAAAGGTAAACAGAAAGTTGCTCAGGGTCAGAGGACTAGTGGGGGAGATGCTCTTACTGGTGTGGTTTGTTTTAAGTGTGGAAGATCTGGGCACAAGAGTAATGTGTGCACTACTGAAGTGAAGAGGTGTTTCTGTTGTGGTAAGAACGGACATGTTGTATCTGAGTGTGAACATAAGGATGTGATTTGTTTCAATTATAGAGAAGAAGGGCATATTGGTAGTTAGTGTCAGAAACCGAAGAGGGCTCAGACGAGTGGTAAAGTGTTCGCTTTGGTTGAGGATCAGACAACTACTGAGGACAGACTTATTAGAGGTACATGTTTCAATAATAGTACTCCTTTAATTACTATTATTGATACCGGTGCTACGTATTGTTTTATTGTTACTGATTGTGTTGAACGATTGGGTCTTATGTTATCTTCTTTGAATGGAGAAATGGTCGTCGATACTCCAGCCAAGGGGTCAGTGACTACTTCTTTTGTGTGTGTTGAGTGTCCCTTGTCGATCTTCGACAAAGACTTTGTTGTTGATTTGGTTTGTTTACCGTTAAGAGGTTTGGATGTGATTTTGGGTATGAACTGGTTAGAGCATAACTGTGTTCATATTAACTGTTATGACAAGTCTGTGAGGTTTTCTACTCCTAAAGAAGAGGGAGCAGGTATGTTGTCTGCTAGACAGTTGAGGAAGTTGATGCAAGAGGAAGCACATATGTTCTCATTGACGGCGTCACTATCTGTAGAGACTCAAGCTATAATTGAGGAATTGCAGGTGGTGTGTGAATTTCCTAAAGTTTTCCCCGATGAAATTCCTGATGTACCGCCGGAGAGGGAAGTCGAATTTGCAATTGATCTTGTACCTGGTACCAGACCTGTGTCTATGGCACCATACAGGATGTCTGCATCTGAATTGTCAAAGTTAAAGAAGCAATTGGAAGAGTTACTTGAGAAGAAGTTTGTAAGACCAAGTGTATCACCGTGGGGAGCTCCAGTGTTGTTAGTAAAGAAGAAAGATGGAAGTATGAGGCTTTGTGTTGATTATAGACAGTTGAATAAAGTGACGATTAAGAACAAGTATCTGCTTCCAATAATAGATGACTTGATGGACCAATTGGTGGATGCTCGTGTGTTTAGTAAGATTGATTTGAGGTCGGGTTACCATCAGATTAAAGTGAAGGATGAAGATATCCAGAAGACGGCTTTCAGAACGCGTTATGGACATTATGAGTATTCGGTGATGCCTTTCGGTGTTACTAATGCGTCGGGAGTATTCATGGAATACATGAATCGTATCTTTCATACTTATTTGGATCGGTTTGTAGTGGTGTTCATTGATGATATTTTGATTTACTCTAAGTCGGAAGAAGAGCATGCATAATACTTAAGAGTAGTATTGTAAGTTTTAAAATAGAAGAGGTTGTATGTAAAGCTGTCTAAGTGTGAATTCTGGTTAAAGGAGGTTAGTTTTCTTGGTCATGTGATTTCAGGTAGTAACATTGTTGTAGATCCATCGAAGGTTGATGCTGTATTGCAATGGGAAACTCCAAAGTCAGTTACTGAGATTAAAAGCTTCTTGGGGTTAGTTGGTTATTATAGAAGGTTTATCGAAGGTTTTTCTAAGTTGGCACTTCCGTTGACTAATTTGACTTGTAAAGGTAAAGCTTTTGTATGGGATGTTCAGTGCGAAGAAAGTTTTACAAAATTGAAGAAGAGGTTGACGTCGGCTCCGATTTTGACGTTGCCTAACCCAGGAGAGCCTTTTGTGGTGTATTGTGATGCTTCTAAGATGCGTTTAGGAGGTGTGCTTATGCAGAATGGTAAGGTAGTTGCTTATGCATCAAGGCAGTTAAGGACTCATGAGAAGAACTATCCTACGCATGATTTAGAGCTTGCTGCAGTTGTCTTTGTGTTGAAGATTTGGAGGAATTATCTTTATGGTTCTATATTTGAAGTGTTTAGTGACCATAAGAGCTTAAAGTGTTTATTTGATCAGAAGGAGTTGAATATGAGGCAACGAAGATGGTTGGAGTTGTTAAAGGATTATGATTTCGGTTTGAATTATCATCCAGGAAAAGCGAATGTGGTAGCTAATTTGTTGAGTCGAAAGACTTTACATATGTCGGCAATGATGGTTAAAGAGTTGGAATTAATTGAGCAGTTCAGAGATATGAGCTTAGTTTGCAAGGTTACTCCGCAGAGTGTTATGTTGGGTATGTTAATAATGAATTTCTAGACAGTATCAGAGAAGCTCAGAAGTTGGATGTGAAACTGGTAGATTCGATGGTTGGGATCGATCAGTCTGAGAATAATGATTTCAAGCTAGATGCGCAAGGTGTGTTGAGATTTCGCAACTGTATTTGTATTCCTAATGATGCTAAGATGAAGAAAGTGATACTTGAAGAGAGTCATAGAAGTAAGTTGAGTATTCATCCAGGATCTACAAAGATGTATCAAGATTATAAAGGTTTATTTTGGTGTCCTGGAATGAAGAGTGATGTGGCTCGGTTTGTGTATGCATGTTTGACTTGTCAGAAATCGAAAGTTGAACATCAGAAGCCTGCAGGATTGATGAAACCGTTAGAAGTTCCAGAATGGAAATGGGATAGAATTTCAATGGACTTTTTGACAGGGTTACTGTTGTACCCCAAAATTTGCCCTCTCATATTTCCCAAGACATGTCAAGAATAACCTCCAAGTTGCTCAAGATTGCTCAACAGTTGGACAGTCAAGTCATCTCCTAAGGCAGTCAATCTCAAAATTAGGGTTTTGTGTTGCATCAAGGTCCTTAAATCAAAATGACCTCAAGTGCTTCCCAATGTCCTAATATGTTCTCAAGTTCATCCATGTCAAATTTCAAGCCTTGCAGAGGAAGTTTGGTCAGTCAATTGCTCAAGAGGCCCAAAAATCGATTGTGCTAGGGAAAAAGTCAACTGTGACCTACAAATAGTCAAACCTCAAGATTTTTTGTCAACATCCTCATTTTGAAGGTTAATTCATCATTTGATCAAGGGTTGATCATGATTCATCAAGGATTGCTCAAGATTCATCAAAATTTAAAAGTTGCTAAATTAGGGTTTTGTAGGAAAAGTCAACTCAACTTTGACCAAGCATAACTTTCTCATACTTTATGAGAAATGACCCATACAAAGCTCATTTTTAAGAGGATTTAATTTCCTACAATCCATCTTCACACCCCAAGATCAAGAAATGCACTCACAAAAAGTTACAAATTTGGACATTA
The DNA here is from genome assembly GCA_948472305.1 of Vicia faba. Lineage (NCBI taxonomy): Eukaryota > Viridiplantae > Streptophyta > Magnoliopsida > Fabales > Fabaceae > Vicia > Vicia faba. The sequence continues at coordinate 1,184,523,279 of OX451737.1, forward strand.
TAGGTCATTTTTTAAAGTCAACAAAAACACCTTTTTTGCCAAAGCTTATAACTTGAGCATGGAATATCAAAATGAGATGATACCAGAAGGGTTGGTTATATGACATATATAGGTTTCTTAAAAGTCCAAGATCACCTCCAAAAGTTCAAAATTGAAGAAGTTACGCATTGTTGAAGTTGGGCATTTTTCCAAAATTGCCAAAAGTCAACTATCCCCAAAACTTCAAATTTTGTCAAATAGGCCCACTTTTTTCCACTTGATTTGATCTTGTCACACTACACACGTGTCCTATCTTCAGCCTTGTGTCCAATTATTATTTTTTCTATTTTATTTGATTTTTATTGATTTAATTCATTTTAAATCAATTTAAATCCAAATAAAATCCAAATCTTAATCACTTGGTATCTTTTTGATCATTACAGGTCTTAAATATCATCATGTACACAATCAAATCCGAATCAAGCCATGTTATAAACAACATATTGGATTTGGGACATTTTTGGAAGCTTTGTAATGGAGGATCATATCAAATCCAAAATCATCAATGCATAAGGATTGAAAGCCCAATATTTGACCTAATACAATGCTTGATACATACACAACACAAAGGCACGAAATTGAGAACCTAGAGACTTCATAAACACCAATACAAAACTTGGAAAAAACTCAAAAAAAGCTTGGAACTGAAATCTTGGTTATAGGCCAATTCAAGACAAAAACTCAACGTAGACTTCTTGCTTGACATCCACTGAAGTAGTAGCAATCAAAAGCAAAGCCAATCGCCTCCTAAAACACGCTGTAAGTCTCCTTGAACACCTCCCTGTACATGAAAATGCAATCTCTCATTCTTGCATTTTTTTTGACAAACCATGGACATATTCTTGATCCTTGCATGATTTCCAAGCTGTCTGCAATATTGGATTGTGTTTTTGTAGCCTGTAAAGCCCTACCCGAAACTAGGGTTTGGTTTTCTTGTTTTTAGGCGTTTCAGTTTCAGGTAAAATCAGCGCTATCAATGGCCATGGGTGTGTTCAGGAAGGAGAGCCGAGCATGATGATGGTCTTAGAATTAATTTCCATGGCTTGAAATTGATTTTAGGAGCAAGCTTGGGATTTTGCTGCGGATAAAAATCCGCAGGTAAGAAAACCAGGTTTCGTTGAAGAAGACGATCACGTGCCTATTCCTTATTGGCTGGTTTTGAATCTCGCACGTTTTTGTTTTAATTCCAGCATATTAATTGTTTTGTCTTTATAATAATTGTTATCTATCCATTAACAAACAAAGTGCGCTGGTTGAGTTGGTAGTGGAACACTTGCATTGGCCTACAGGACCTGGGTTCGAATCCCAGGTCCCCCATATATTTGTTGCATTTTGTTCACAAGTATTCCAGTATAAAACTAAACGCGTGATCATCATATACCCTCATGCAATCAATGGACAGGTGGCCTCCAGGCCAAATCTGATGGTCTAGATGGGAGACCCACCATGGTGCCCAGTCAACGTGTCACACTGAATCAGAAAGTCAAATGCGGGCTGACTTGTATTGGGCTTGGAAATTTCTCTTCTCACCATCAATCTGGGCCCAAACCCCCCATTGGTTTATTTCTTTTCTTTTTTATATTTCTTTTATTTTATTGTTTTGTATTATTATTTTTATTATTTAAACTAATCAATTAAAATCTTTTTCTTATAAAATCAAAAAAACATAAAAATATGTTTTATTTATTAAAATTAAATTCATCACTTTTATTTTTGTAAATAAATTAATTCAATTAACTTAGTTTTAACTAGGTATAATTTTTAACATCTTTTGCAAATAATTAAAATTAACGTAGAAAAATTAGGTTTTTACTAACTTTTAATCAATTTATTTTATTTCTTTAAATACTCAAAATCCAAAAATATTTTAATTAATTAATTAATTTAATTGTTAATTTAGATTTAATTTCTTTTAATTCAAAAACAAAAAAAAATGCTTTCTTTCAAAAAGGGTCAAAACCCTAAAAAACTCGCACCCGATTTAATTTTCTCGCACGCTATCCATATTTTGCCATATTGGTGAATTGTTTCCCGGAATGTAATAGTTAAATTAGGACATTATTTTATCGCTTTATTTTACTTTTCGCATTTTAAATTAAAGGGTTGTTTTTGGCGATGTAAATACCCTACGCCTTGTAATAATTTAGATTTAAAATTCCGCAATTTAATTTCTGCAAATTATTAACGGTTAGATGTTTGGTAATAGGGAATGCATGACAAGATCAAATGTATGAACTTAAAATCAACATAGCTCACCCATGACATGTACAAAGATAAAATTAACCGAAATAACACACTCGCACATGCGCACTCTTAGGGTACACCTCACTCAGTTGCCTTCAAACGTGGTCATTGAGTATATGAAGTTTTAGAGGTCGCCCTCTTGACCAAAAATCATAGTTGCCTCGGAAAAATGATATAAGACATTAGGGTTACCACTAAGGCACCCTAACATTGCTTTAGTGACCACACGTCCCTTAATCGAATTGACCCTTAAACTCCAACGACGATGCTACCTACTCATCAATAGTGGGATAGCGTTGTCTAAAGGACATTTGTACAGATTAATTCCTTTTTCGAGTAGGTAGATGGTTCTTAAGTACCTGCTCTTTCAAAACAAAAATAAAACTTTTCGCACTTACACCTTTCAAACAAAAACTTCTTTCAAACCCACAAACACAAAGAAAAGCAATTTTTGAAAACACTTTGAGTAAGTACCTAAGAGCCCGTGGATAACCACAGATAGAAAGAGTGCTAATACCTTCCATTTCTATAATCTACCCCCCGGACCCGAGAAACATCTCGAAAAAGGAATTTTTCTGTGCTTTTTTCCTTTCCTTGTTGGATAAAATAAAAGACGGTGGCGACTCTTGCTTACCGCGACATTTTGCAAAAACAAACGCAAAACGCGAACCAGCATTCCAAAAACAGTCAGTTCTTTCCCACCGTATCACAGAACTGGCGACTCTGCTGGGGACTTATTAATAAGTGGGTTGTACCTTAGAAATAGTTCATAATGTTTTCAATTGCTTGACTTGTATGCTTTATATTTGTGGGCTTGTATCAGAGTTACTATAGATCCTAACCCGGATCTGGGGATACCCTTTAGGTAAGTAGCAATAAACTGTGAGGGAACTATACAGCGTAGACCGATACGGTTGAAGCAGTAGCTATATTGGTGTGGCACTTTAGATTGTACTGATATCCCTTGTGTTGGAACGAGGAGAATATGGGTCATCTAAGGGGTCGTTAAGCACCAACTGACCTTAGAACCTTTAAATTGACCAACTTGGCCATAGAACAGTAGCAGTATGCTACACTCATTGAGACTAAACTCTCGCGATGATTCCGGCCGCAAGAAAAGGTTGCTAAACTAGAATTATGACCGATTGAGGGTAGTCAGCGATATTGAGATCCTTTAGAACCTGGTTACTATTTTTAGGACAGGTTTAAACCAACTGAACTGAAAGAGGGTAGTACCTAAGCTCCTTGCCAGCCTGAAATCTAAGGGCTCTCTGTGTGACTTGTGTGCCTTTACCATGTTTGCTATTTGTGGATACTTGTGGTGTGCTTACTATCATGACATCATGACATCATAACATTGCATACATATTGCATAAGACTAACCTATTTCAAAGACAGGAGGGATTCATCTTTGCTCTGTTTTGTAGGTCATTATGATGCCCATGCGTAGGAATACCATCCAGATCAACTTTGTCCAAGTTCCCACCTTGCTTAAAGATTTGGTTGCAAAGATGCCTGATACTACTTCCTTCCTCAGGAGACATGGTTATCTTCTCAGTTTGGTCACCTCCAAATTGGACGAGCAAATGATGAGTGTCCTGGTTCAGTTCTATGATCTGTTGTACCATTGTTTCACCTTCCAGGACTACCAGCTGGTTCCCACCTTGGAAGAATTCTCTGAGTTGCTCGGTATCTCTGTTCTGGAGCAGACCCCATTTACTGGTTAGGAAAAGATTCTTAGGCCCGAGGAGATTGCTGCATCCCTTCATATTGGTTGGTAAGGCTAACTATTTCTGGGATAGTCTAGACTTCAAGGCATTCGAGGATATTCTGGCTCTTCTGATATACGGCTTGGTATTGTTTCTGAACTTTGACTCCTTTGTTGATGTGAATGCGATAAAGATCTTCATCTCTCACAACCCTGTACCCACTCTCTTGGGTGACATTCTTCATCAGCTTTATGCTCGTACTGCCCGAAAGTGGGGAACCTTGATGTGCTGTGCTCCGTTATTGGCAAGGTGGTTTATTTCGCTCCTTCCCAAGTCAGTGCTGAAGAACAAAGAAGGTATGGGATGGGCCTATAGGGTCATGTATCTCTCACACAGTGATATCATTTGGACTCTTAAGGGTATGGACGAGGTGACCGTTATTGATCGCTGTGGGGAGTACCCTAATGTTCCACTGTTAGGAACCCATGGAGGAATTTCTTACAACCCATGCTTAGCCCTACGACATTTTAGGAGAGCCAGAAGAGAAAGACATCATGAGATGCTAATGCCTAGTATCATCTTTGACTTTCAAGGAGATAGCGACGAACAACGTCGCAGATTCATAAGGGCTTGGGATAAAGTTCACCAATATGATCCACATGAGCTGGGTCCGAAGACTTCACTTCCGATGGAGCCATATCTCAGATGGGTCTGTATCCGCTCCCAAAAGTTGGGTATGCCATATGAAGCCGTCCGGCCTGTCATTGTTGAAGTTCCTAATGAAGAAGGGGTTCTTCCAACCATCCTCCATCCTTATATGCCCACTGACATTAGGGCACTGAAAAGGTCTTGGATGCAACTGAGGGAAGAATGGGATTCTTACCGAGAGAAGTTCAACGAGCAAGAGCAGAAGATCTAGAGGCTGACTAGACAGCTGGAGAACGAGCGGATTCTCAACGACTATGTCCGTACCGATAAGAAGAGACCATGGGAGTGTTGATTGACCTTTGATTGTTTCCTTTCCAGTTTTCATTTACTTTTCAGTATTTCCATTCTTGTAACGCCTTGAGCGCATCAGTTGAACAATTTGAATTTCAAGGTTTTATCTAATAAAGTGTGTTTCTTTTCTGGTTTACAAATTTGAATCTCTTGACTTTCTTTGAAATCATAATCATATGCATTTCATCCCATGCATTCCATAACAGGTACCCATTATAGGTCTCTTATCTTCTTCGCTGTTTATTTCAGCACTCATCATGTCTGCTGAACCTCCAACTAAGCAAGCCATCAAGGCCATCCAGGCCCAGAACGCCTAATTTCAAGAGCTGTTCATGAATCTAGCTAAGGGTTAGTGTTGTACCCCAAAATTTGCCCTCCCATATTCTTCAAGATTTGGCAAGATCAAGCTTCAAATGGATTAAGGATTGCACGGTCCAATTGCCTCCTAACACAGTCAAAATTAGGGTTCTGGTTCTTGCAAAGAAATTGAAGTTTTCAAGGGTCCAATCAAGTCCCATATGCCTATATACATTGTCAAGCATCTATATGTCAAGTTTCAAGACTCACAGCATCAAGTTGCACAGTCAAAAGCCCTAATTGCTTCACAGTCAACTGCAGGGGTAAAATGGTCATTTGGCAGTCAAAAGTCAAAAAATTTGGTCAACATCTTATTTTGAAGCCACAATCATCATTTGATCAAGTCTTGATCATGATTCCTCAAGCATGGCTCAAAAAGTCTCAAGATGTCAAAAGTTACTATTTTAGGACAGCTGAAAAGTCATCTGTAACTTGACCAAGGCATAACTTTTTCATGGTTCATCAGAAAAATCCCATCCAATTCTCATTTTGAAGGGGATGACATTTCCTACAACTCATCTTCACACTCCAAGTCCAAGAAATGCTCTCACAAAAAGTTATCAATTTCTACATTATAGGTCATTTTCAAAAGTCAACAAAAAGGCACTTTAAGTCAAAGACCATAACTTGAGATTGGTAAATCAAAATGACATGGGACCAAAGGCATTGGTTATAAGACTTCAAGACCTTTCCAAAATGTCCAAGAACATGTTCATAGCTTCAAAATTGAGCAAGATATGCATTGGAGAAGTTGGGAAATTTTTGGGAACTTTCAAAAGTCAACTTTGCCTAAAACACTTCATTTTTGCTAATGGGCCTCAAATTCCTTCTTGAATCTTTGCCCAAGGCTTATGCACGATCCATTGAACTTAAAATGATTTATTTTCTTATTTTTAATTAATTAATTTAATTTTTATTAATATTAATTCATTTAATTGATTTTAATTGTAGGAAAATTCAAAAGATATGATTTTTAAATCTTTTGTGATGCAAATAAAGCTAGGGCAAGCTGGCAATTCGTGTGCATATCAAAGACCTCAAAATCTCCATGATTGGCAAGGTTTATCAAAGAAAAAGATTGAAAAAGATTTGATTGGCAATCACACATTCAAACCATAATGCCATGGATTGTTGGGCCAAGATTTACCCTAATTCTATTGTGCTATATGTACTAAAGCAAACCCTGAAATCATACACGTGAAACTGCTGCAAGAACACCATATGCAATATTGAAAAAAAGTGAAAAAAATTCAAAACTGTTTTCTAACTTCCAGGCCGATTCAAGAGAATTTGTTGATTCTAATCCATTGCAGAGGTTTCCCTGAACGTATTGCAAGCAATTTCCAGCTTCATAGCTCAAAGAATCAAAGAATACAAGTCCCACGGTTTGGACATTTTTTCATAATTGCATATCATGATTCATGCATTTTTAACCATTCTTTTGGATTGATTTATGTTAATAGGGACATTCTGAAGCTATTGGTATAATCCAATTTGATTGTAGCACTCTGAATCGAAAACCACCATGGGAGACATCTAGGGTTACAAAGCTGTTAAATTAGGGCTTTGCACATACAGAACAATTGGACCTTGAAACGTGCATGGTTGAATTCGTCAAGGCCAGACGAATTCAACCCAACTATCGCGCTTAATTTATATTGCATACAGGCTTAATCGCTATTTTTGGTCGCTTCATTTTGTGGGGGTTCAAAACCCCCGCTATCTTGTTTTATGTTTACAGGTGAAACGAAGAAGATAATAGATGTCAGTGCATGGTTGGAGGGTTTGAATACAGCGCGCGTTATTTTGTTTTATATCATAATGTTTGTTTTGTTTTATATAATATTTGTCATCCATATGTTTAACAAACACGCACCACAGTCCAACTGGCAAAGGCATTGAGGCAAGGAGTACTGGGACCTGGGTTCGATTCCCAGGTCCCCCACACCATTGTTAATATTTTTCTTAACACATTCCAATGCAGCGCATGTTCAATGGTCCACCATAAACCTCAGCGCTCCACATGCCAAGTGGCCCTGATCCACAATCTGAAGGCCAACGAGTGATGAACACTCTATGCCCTAGTCAGCCGGCAAGCACATGATTATGAAAGTCAACGTGGCTTGGAATTTCAATGGGCCAGAATTTCTCAAATTAACCTCCACATGGGCCAACATACCCCCTTTGGTTTGCTATTTTTTTATTTCATTTTCTTTTCTTTTAATTCTTTTAATTGTTATAATTATTATTATTAATTCGCAACAAATCAATTTTTCCTAATAAAATCAGAAATCATAAAATTGTAAATTTTTTTTTGTTTATTAAATTTACTATTAAATATTAATTTTGTAAATAAATACTAATAATTAACTTAACTTAATTTAGGTTTTAATTTTAACCTTTTTCTCAATAAATAAAAATTATATAGAATTAGGTTTTGACATTTTTAATTATTTTCTTATTATCATCATTATTAATTATTATTATTTTTTGTACATACAAATGTAAATTAATTAATTAGTTTAAATTAGGTTAACTTTAACATTTTATTAATAATTAAAATAAACTTAGAACTAGGGTTATTGACCTTTAATTTCCTTTTTCTTTATTTTCATTAAATACAAAAAAACACAAAAAACATCTTTCTTTAATTAATTAAATAATTAGGCTTAATTTTAATTTAATACAAAAGGACCAAAAACTCATAATTTTCTCAAAAGGGTCCAAAACCCTAAGGACGTCCAATTTAATTCATTCGCGCGTTATTTTTTTTTATTTGATTATTATGTAACTGTTTCCGGAATGTAATAGTAATTAGGTTTATTGCTTTCTTTACTTTCCACACTTTATCAAAACGGGTCTTTGTTTTTTGGCGATGTATATACCCGCGCCTTGTAATAGCGTAGCTTTTACCTTTCCGTATTTTTTTCCGCACTCCTAACTGCTAAATTGCATGAAAGAATGTATGATAATTCAAAACAACTCGTAGCTCACAATCGCATGATCAAAGATAAACATAACATGAAAAACAACACACAATGCACATGCCACTTCTAGGGTACGCCTCACTCGTTGCCTCAAATGTGGTCGTCAAGTATAGGGTGTTTTAGCGGTCGCCCTTATGTCTAAGATCTAGTTGCCTCGAAACGGTTTCCTAGGATAAAAGGATCTAGGACATTAGGGTTACTTCTAAGGTGTCCTACTATTGCTTAGGTGACCACAATGTCCCTAATAATCGAATTGACCTGAACACCTCCAACGGTGGTGCTACCTACCTCTCAATGGTGGGATGGCACTATCTTAAGGACTCCTACACAGCCTAATTCCTTAGGGTAGGTAGATGACTCATGGGAACTTGCTCTCTAAAAAACAAACAAAACAAACTTTTCACACTGACACTTTCAAAAGTTTTCAAAACAAATTTTTCAAACACTCTTGAGGACAAATACAAGAGTCACTTAGAAATCTTTCAAAAATGAAACTTTTTTCAAACCCATTCACATTTGAAAAGCAAACATCTTTTGAAAACATAAGAGCAAGTACCTAAGAGCCCATGAATAACCATGGATAGAAAGGGTTCTAACACCTTCCCTTTCTATAAATCTACCTCCCGAACCGAGAGACATTCTCAATAAGGAATTTTGCTGTGCTTTTGTCCTTTCCATGTTGGAGAACATAAAAGACGGTGGCGACTCTTGATTACCACGACATACACGATCCAGCTTTAAACAGTCAGTTCTATTTCCACCGATCACAGAACTGGCGACTCTGCTGGGGATTTAAAAAAGTGAGGTGTACCTTAGGATTAGATCATACTTATGTTTTCAATTGAATGTTTTGTTTGCTTTATTATTGTGGGCATTGTCTTGGAGTTTCATAGATCCTAACCCGGATCTGGGGATACCCTTTTAGGTAGCATAAGCTGTGAGGGACCTGTCCGGCGTAGACCGACACGGGTGAAGCAGTGGCTATGTTGGTGTGGCACCTTGGTCTGTACCGATATCCCTTGTGTTGCAACGAGGAGAATATGGGACTTCTGAGGAGTCATTAAGCACCAACCGACCTTAGAATCCTAATTTGACCCAACTTGGCCATAGAACAGTAGCAGTATGCTACACCCATTGAGGCTAAACTCTCGCGATGGTTCTAGCCGCAAGAAAAGATTGTGACGCTGGAGTTATGACCGATTGAGGGTAGTCAGTGATATTGGGATCCTCTAGAACCCGATTACTTTTGATAGTACAGGTCTTAACCAACGAAACTGAAAGAGGGTAGTACCTGAACTTCATGTTGGCCTAAACTCTAAGGGCTGTCTGGTGTGATTTGTGTGCCTTATCATGTTTGCCTTTGTGAATACTTGTGATGTGCTTTACCATAACATCATACCATTATATCATTGCATGCATCCTGCATAAGGACTAACCTATTTCAAAGACAAGAGGGTTTCACCTTTGCTTTGTTTTGTAGGACATTATGATGCCTGTGCGAAGGAACACTATCCGGCTCAACTTTGTTCACCCACCTGATTTGCTTAAAGAGTTGGTTGACAGAATTCCAAACACCACTTACTTCATCCAGAGGCATGGTTCTCTTCTCGGTTTAGTTACTTCAAAGTGGGACCAACAATTGATGAGTGTCTTGACCCAGTTTTATGATCCCTTGTATAATTGCTTCACCTTTCAAGACTTCCAGCTGGTCCCTACCCTGGAAGAATTCTCTGATTTGCTTGGTATCCCTATCTTGGATCAGACTCCCTTCACTGGTTGGGAAAAGACTCTTAGGCTTGAGGAGATTGCTGCAGCCCTTCCCCTGACCAACAAGGAGGTAATGGACAACTGGGTGACTAGAAGCAGAGTTAAGGGCTTCTTGGCCAAGTTTCTGATTGGTAAAGCTAACAGTTTCTGGAATGACTTAGACTTCAGGGCGTATGAAGACATTCTGGCTCTCTTAATCTATGGTCTAGTTTTGTTTCCTAATCCTGATAACTTCATTAACGTCAATGCCATAAGGATCTTCATGTCTCGGAACCCTGTGCCCACTCTCTTGGGTGATATCCTGCAACAACTCTATGCTCGTACTGCCCGAAGACGAGGAACTCTGTGGTGTTGTACTCCTTTGTTAGTGAGGTGGTTTATTTCTCACCTCCCTAAGTTCGTGCTGAAGAACAAAGAAGGAAGAGGCTGGGCCCATAGGTTAATGTCTCTCACTGATAATGACATCATTTGAACTCTCAGAGGTTTGGATGAGGTAGCTGTTATTGATCGTTGCGGAGAATATCCTAATGTTCCTTTGATTGGTACCCAAGGAGGAATCTCTTATAATCCATGTCTAGCTCTCCGTCAGTTTGGAAGAGCCAGAAGAGCAGGGCCTCATGAGATGTTGGTGCCTCACATCAGTTTTGTGTTCCAGGTAGATAGTGACGAGCTGCGTCGTAGATTCATCAAGGCTTGGGACAGAATTCACAAAGCTGACCCACATGAGTTAGGACCGAAGACTTCTCTACCTATGGAATCCTACTACAGATGGGTCCGCATCCGTGCTCAGAAGTTAGGTATGCCATACGAAGCTGTCAGACTCATCATTCTTGAATTTCCTGGTAGAGACGGGGTTCCTCCAACTGTTCTCCCTCCTCAGATACCTACTGATGTTGATACACTAAAGAGGTCTTGGGCGCAACTACAGGAAGAACGGGATTCTTATCGGGAAAAGTTCAATGAACAAGAATAGAAAATCCAGAAGCTGACAAAACAGTTGGAGAACGAGCGGGTCCTGAATGACTACATCCGTACTGAGAAGAGGAGACCATGGGAGCATTGATGGGCCTTGGATATTTATTTTACAGCTTTATTTCCTTTTCAGTATTTTCATTCTTGTAACGCCTAAGGGAAATTTTCTTGAACAATTTAAATTCCAAAGTTTAATCTAATGAAGTGTGTTTCCTTTTTGTTTACAAAGTTGAACCCCGATTGTCTTTGAAAACATAATTCATACGCATTTCATTCATCATGTGCATCACAGGTACCCTTTTCCTACAGGTTGCTTAATCTTCTTCGCTGTTTATTTCAGCAGTCATCATGAATCCTGAATCATTTACTGAGCAATCCATCAAGGCCCTCCAGGCCCAGAACGCCCAGTCCCAAGAGTTGATCATGAGTTTAGCCCAAGGTCAAGAGGAATTGAAGGCTCTGCTGGTAAAGAAGAAGAAGAAGAGAACTGTACTGTTCAACACTGGACGGAGGTTTGGCAATACACTGCAAAATGAGGCTGATCAAGCTGCTTCTTCTGTAGGGAAAGGCAGTCCCCAAGGGGGAAGGGCTCCTAGTCCTGTGGTCTCTGACAACGAGACGGATTTCAATGATGAGAAGTACCCTCCCGCTGAAGACAGGTACAAGCAGTTAGAGGATCGTCTGAATGCCATGGAAATTCAACAGGTGCCTGGGTTGGATTTTGGAGATCTGGGTTTATCTTCTGGGGTGGTGATCCCACACAAGTTCAAGGCACCCTCTTTTGCGAAGTATGACGGGGCTTCCTGCCCTAAGCTATATCTCAGATCTTATATACGGAAGATCCAACCGTACACTGCAGACAAGAACTTATGGATCCATTTCTTCCAGGAGAGCCTTTCAGGGGCTCAACTCGAGTGGTTCTATCAGCTGGATGGAGCCAGTATTCGAAACTGGGAGGACTTGGCTACTGCTTTTTATAAGCAGTATCAGTACAATGCCGACCTCGCTCCTACACGTACCCAACTCCAGGGTATGTCGCTAGGATCGGGAGAAGGTTTTAAAGAGTACGCGCAGAAGTGGAGAGACCTGGTTGGCAGGGTGCAGCCACCGTTGACTGACCGTGAACTCGTGGACATGTTCTTGGGGACCCTATCTGGGCCGTTTTTCAATCACCTGATTGGTAATTCTTCTGCAGGGTTTACAGACCTCATTCTGACTGGTGAAAGGATAGAAGCTGGTATGAAATCAGGGAAGATACAGAAAGGTGCATCCTCAAGTTCTGAAAAGAAGCCTTTCAAGAAGGAAGCTAGTGTTGTGTATGGTCCCAGAAGACAAAATAAACCGGAACACCGCCAAGCTGTCAACGCGGTGGTGATTTCAAAGCCTGTTGCCGCTCTTCGGCAACCTAACCAACCAAGGGGTGAGAGACCCAGAAGAGAATACACTCGGCTTAGTATGACCTTGTCTCAGATCTTGCCGCAACTGTTGTCAACCAACCTGGTAACTGTCAGAGAAGCTCCGAAGGTGGTAAACACAACCTCTCCGAAGTACAACCCCAACGCCCGCTGTGCTTATCACTCTGATAGCCCGGGGCATTCTACCGATGATTGTTGGGCCCTGAAGAATAAGGTTCAGGACCTTATCGATGCTAAGGAAATACAGTTTGAGGCGCCCGAAAGGCCCAACGCTGTGACTGCTCCCATGCCCCAGCATGGAGTGAATGTTGTTGAGGAAAACCTATATGTAGCCTCTGTGGATGATATTGTTACTCCGTTGTTGTCCGTCAAAAGGAACCTGTTGCTAGCCGGTTTATTTCCGGGTTGTAGCAAGGGTTGCCTTCTATGTGATGTTTCACCTGCTGGTTATCCGTTGCTGAAGTCAGGCGTCCAAAACCTGATGGATAGCAAAGAGATCTTGTTCAAGAAGATTGTTGCTCCTGTTATTCCTACTGAAGAAGTGTCCGTTGTCACCATTTTCAACAATCCTACCAAGGCTCCCCCGAGGAAGCCTGTCAAAATCATGTCTGTTGCACCTATCATCATTACTGTTCCGGGGCCCCTCCCCTATAAATCTGACAAGGCTGTCCCGTGGCACTATGGGGCAGATGTTTATGTGCTCGGAGTAAAACAAGAGTTCAATACTAGTACCGGCATCAGTAACATCACCGGTCCTGCTAAAGTTACTCGTAGTGGCAGGCTCTTCTCGCTTGATATTGCACCTTCAGCTATTTAGAGACCTCTTGTTATCACACCTGCCAGTGCGCCTGTTTCCCCTCCTGATCAAGTTTCTACCCCTGCTGCCGAGTCATCTGACACTCGGGGCAAAGGGATTGCTGATGTGCCTGCCCAGATGGAGACACTGAAGACTGTTAATGTTGAAGCTTCCCAGCAAGAGATGGAAGAAATCCTTAAGATTATCAAGAAGAGTGATTTCAACGTCGTTGAACAGTTGGGGCACACCCCCTCTAAGATCTCTATGCTATCACTATTGTTGTGTTCAGAGGCCCATGCCAAGGCTCTGATTTCCTTCCTGAAGACGACCCATGTGCCACAAGAAATGTCTGCTGATCAATTTACTGATTGTGTGGCCAACTTAACCGCTGATAATGGTTTGGGTTTCTCTGACGCTGATCTGACCGCCAAGGGAAAGAACCACAACGATGCCCTGCATGTCTCCATTGAATGCAGGGGCACTACTCTCATCCATGTGTTGGTAGACACTGGTTCTTCACTGAACGTATTGCCCAAGAAGGCCTTAGACAGGTTGGATTGTGAGGGTTTGGAGTTGAAGCCTAGTAACATTATTGTCCGGGCCTTTGACGGGTCGAAGAGGATGGTACATGGTGAAGTGGGCATTCCGATCCGGGTTGGTTCTCAAGTCTTTGATTCAACATTCTATGTGATGGACATCCGACCATCCTATTCTTGTTTACTGGGTCGTCCTTGGATCCATAAGGCTGGAGCTGTGACCTCCACTCTACATCAAAAGCTTAAGTACCCGGTCAGAGGGAAGATTGTTACAGTTCAGGGGGAGGAAGAATACATGGTTAGCCATCTTAACTCATTCCGGTATATAGAGATGGACGGGGAGTTCATTGAGACCCCCTTTCAACACTTTGAAGAGGTGCCTCCAACATTGGCGTCAGCAGAGACTGTGACCGAAGAAGACTCTCCTTTGAAGATGGCTTCCTTAAAGGATGCTCGGGCTGTGATTGAGAAAGGTGAGTGTGCAAGCTGGGGCCGACTTCCTGATTTTACTCCAAAAACTGACAAGTTTGGGTTGGGTTTCACTGTAGAGGCTCAGAGGGTTGTACGTAAAGCAAGGATTGGAAGACCTCCCGTATTCATCACCAACCCGGGAGTGAATGCTATTGAAGGCGATGCGGAGGAATCTGAATTTGATAGCTGGATCTACCCAACGACTGACGGTGGACTGAACAATTGGACTGCCAAAGATTTCATACCTGTTACTTTTGTTACTCAGTAATGAACTCCTTTGTTTTTAAATTTGTAACGAACAATAATTTGAAACTTTATGGCCCGGTGTCTTACCCGGGGCACCGTGGCTTCATTTGTGAGGGCTTATTACTTGTCATTTCCATATATCATGAATAAAAACATTGGACGTTTTTCGCATTTCGAATCTTGAGCTCCCTTTCTTTCTTTATATATTGCAAAACAGCTATATTTACACACACTCACCTATACAGGTTTCAATCCACTCTGGATCTCACTGGTAACGACTCTGCTACTGCCAGTTATGACTTCGAAAATCCGATCAACTTAGCCGAAGACGAAGGTGAAGATGATTGCGAAGTGCCTGGTGAGCTTGCAAGACTGTTACTCCAGGAAGAGAGGGACATTCAGCCACATGAAGAGCCAGTGGAAACGGTAAATCTGGGTACTGAGACAGACAGAAAGGAAGTCAAGATTGGTGCCAATCTAGAGCTCAGCATGAAACAGCGGTTGATTCAGATGCTGCATGATTATGTGGAAATCTTTGCCTGGTCCTACGAAGACATTCCTGGGTTGGATACCGACATTGTGGTTCATCACCTGCCTACCAAGGAAGAATACCCTCCGGTTAAACAGAAGGTCCGCCGTATGCGTCCAGAGATGTCCGAGAAAATCAAGGATGAGGTTATGAAACAATTTGATGCCGGGTTTCTAGCAGTGACTTCTTACCCTCAGTGGGTTTCCAACGTGGTTTCGGTGCCGAAGAAAGATGGTAAGGTCCGAATGTGTGTTGATTACAGGGATTTGAACAGGGCGAGCCCCAAGGATGATTTTCCTTTACCTCATATCGACGTCCTGGTTGACAATACTGCTCAGCACAAGGTGTTTTCCTTCATGGACGGTTTCTCCGGTTATAATCAGATCAAGATGGCTCCTGAAGATATGGAAAAGACTACCTTTGTTACTCAGTGGGGCACCTTCTGCTACAAGGTCATGCCTTTTGGGTTGAAAAATGCTGGGGCAACCTACCAACGTGCCATGGTTGCTTTATTTCATGACATGATCCACCATGAGATTGAAGTATACGTCGATGATATGATTGCAAGGTCTCAAACCGAGGAGGAACACCTTGACCATCTACAGAAGCTGT
Organism: Vicia faba; assembly: GCA_948472305.1. Taxonomy (NCBI): domain Eukaryota; kingdom Viridiplantae; phylum Streptophyta; class Magnoliopsida; order Fabales; family Fabaceae; genus Vicia; species Vicia faba. The sequence continues at coordinate 1,184,538,958 of OX451737.1, forward strand.
TCGACCGTCTGAAGTTGTACAAGCTAAGGTTGAACCCGAACAAGTGCACCTTTGGGGTAAGATCTGGAAAATTGCTAGGCTTCGTCGTGAGTGACAAAGGTATTCAAGTGGACCCTGCCAAGGTAAAAGCCATACAAGAGATGCCAGTTCCCAAGACAGAGAAAGAATTCAGAGGCTTTCTAGGACGTCTGAATTACATTGCCCGATTCATCTCACATCTAACTGCTACCTGTGAACCAATCTTCAAGCTACTGAAGAAAGATCAAATAGTACATTGGAACGATGAATGTCAGGCCGCTTTCGACAGAATCAAAGAGTATCTCCAAGAACCACCCATTCTTATGCCACTGGTTGAAGGGAGACCTCTAATACTATACTTGACAGTACTTGACAGCTCAATGGGGTGTGTGCTGGGGCAACATGACAAGTCTGGCCGAAAAGAGCATGTCATTTATTACCTTAGCAAAAAGTTTACCGACTGTGAGACCCGATACTCACTGCTCGAGAAAACTTGTTGCGCTTTGGTATGGGCTGCTCGACGGCTGAGACAGTATATGTTGACTCACACTACTCTGTTAATTTCAAAAATGGATCCAATCAAGTACATATTCGAAAAGCCCGCCTTGTCCGGAAGAATAGCAAGATGGCAGATGATCTTGACGGAATATGACATCTAGTACACGACTCAGAAAGTAATCAAAGGGAGTGTATTGGCAGACCATTTGACACACCAGGCAGTGGACGATTACCAGTCAATGAACTTTGAATTTCCTGACGAGAACATCATGGTAGTGACTGATTGTGAAGTACCTGGACCGGATGAAGGACCTGAGGAAGGATCCCGATGTTCTATGCACTTTGACGGAGCCTCCAACGCTTTGGGTAACGGTATCAGCGCTGTGATCATATCCCCAAAAGGCACTCATACTCCACTTACTGTCCGGCTATGCTTCAACTGCACCAACAACATGGCGGAGTATGAGGCGTGTATCATGGGTCTTCAAGATGAAATTGACTTAAGGATTAAGTTTCTGAGTGTCTTCGGAGATTCCGCTCTCGTGATCAATCAGATCAAAGGCGAGTGGGATACAAAACACCCAAACCTTATTCCTTACAAAGAATGTGTGTTGACGTTGATCCCCCATTTCACGGAGATAACTTTTGAACACTTCCCAAGAGAGGAGAATCAGTTGGCGGACGCGCTGGCTACGATGTCTTCTATGTTCAAAGTCAAATGGGATAACGAGGCTCCCCGGATCATTATTTGGAAATTGGACGAACCTGCATATTGCTGTGATCTTGAGGCTGAGGTGGTAACTGAAAAACCTTGGTATCATGAAGTAAAGAGGTACTTGGAAGCTCAACAATATCCCGAGGGTGCATCTGTCAATGACAAGAAGTTTCTGAGAAGGTTTGCAGCAAAGTTCTTCCTCAGCAACGGCATTCTCTACAAGCGAAACCATGATTCAACCTTACTGCGTTGTGTGGATAAGACTGAAGCAGAAAGAATCATGGCAGAACTGCATGAAGGTACCTTCGGAACGAATTCTAGTGGACACACCATGGCAAAGAAAATCCTTCGGGCAGGATATTTCTGGTCCACAATGGAAGCCGACTGTTACCAACATTCTTGGACATGTCATAAGTGCCAGATCTATGCGGATAAGGTGCACGTTCCTCTAGTCCCTCTAAATATCTTGACTGCACCTTGGCCTTTTGCAATGTGGGGCATTGATATGATCGGTGAGATCAAACCTACGGCATCCAACGGGCATCGCTTCATCCTGGTGGCGATCGATTAATTTACAAAGTGGGTTGAAGCAGCTTCCTACGCCACCGTAACCAAGAACGTCGTGGCACGATTCATTCGACACAACCTGATCTGTCAATACGGTGTACCTGAGAGGATCATTACGGACAATGGTACCAATCTTAATAACAAGATGATTACTGAGCTCTGCGAGCAATTTAAGATACAGCACCACAACTCTTCTCCTTATCGGCCGAAGATGAATGGGGCTGTAGAAGCAGCTAATAAGAATATCAAAAAGATTGTGCAGAAGATGACAGTGACCTATAAAGATTGGCACGAGATGTTACCGTTTGCTCTTCATGGGTACCGTACCTCAGCAAGAACGTCAACCGGGGCAACTCCCTTTTCCTTGGTCTATGGCATGGAGGCAGTCTTGCCGATTGAAGTCCAGATACCCTCTCTCCGGATAATGAAGGATGCAGGCTTGAGCGAAGATGACTGGATCCAGACTCGACTTGATCAATTAAACCTAATTGACGAAAAGAGACTCACTGTTATTTGTCATGGTCAAACGTATCAAAAACGGATGATTAGAGCATTTAACAAGAAAGTCAGACCACAAGAGTATCAAGTTGGGGACCTGGTAATCAAGCGCATCATTCTTCCGCAAAGTGATCCAAGGGGCAAATGGACCCCTACGTACGAAGGGCCATTTGTGGTTAAACATGTCTTCTCAGGAGGAGCCATGATTCTAACCACCATGGATGGTGACGACCTTCCTCACCCTGCCAATGCAGACATAGTAAAAAGATACTACGCATGAATAAAAGACCCGCTAGGTTGACACACCTAGGCAAAAATAAGGGCTTCCCGGCGGACCAAAAGGGTTCGGGCAAAAATAAGGGATGAAATGAAAAAAATCTGTACACCCGGCAAGTCGAAAACCTGAAAAGGCGGCTTGGGCAAAAATGGGTATCCCGGTGGACTGAAAACCAGAAAGGGCGGTCCAGGCAAAAGTTAGGGATTAAAGCGTAATACTATGTCTCATTGAATCACCTTGCATCCAGAATCCGGTATCCACCATCAGGTTCAGACGGCATCGATCGATCAACTTCATCTTCAACTAAGCAGCCAAGTGATGAGACGCTCAAAGATATAAAGGCGATAGCAGAGTTGGAACCCAGTGGGATTATTCTTTTCACATAGCTGTTTTGTTTTCCTTTTTTACAAAATTGTATAAACTCCATATTGTTCGGCGGCGTTCTCTTACTAGGACGTCAGCCTCTTGTACATAAACGCCTATTTACAGGCAAATTTCAAAATCAATACAAATTCACTTTTCAGATAAATTGCCAATTATTTTCCTTTTTCTGTTTTGTTTTGCAAAGAACGTTCAATGTTCATTTTTTATATATGCATTTGACACTAATTGCTAACTCATAAATATTTGCATGCGAAACAAAGGACTAATTACAGGTGACATCAGAAACAGGGGCAATAATGAGTTGTCTAAGCGATCTAGTTGCTCTGTCCACCAAGGTACCAAGGTAAGTTCGGCTGAAGAATGTAACCCAGATACCTTCACTCCCCGCCGAGTAAGATAAGATGCAGCCATACTCTCCCCCGAGTAGAGAAGGCACAGTATCTCCAGCAAGTCAGCAACACTCTCCCCGAGCAGAGTTAGCCTACTGTCAGCCTTAAGGAAGTGGGATTATCCCCCAGAAGATCTCAATATTCCCCAACAGAGTATACAGACATTCCTAACAAGCATCCCCGACAATCTTGATCTAAGATTGTTCCCCGGCGGAATACCGAACATCCAGTGGAGCCATTCCCCAGTGCAGTCTTAAGTCTCCCCAGGAGAGTTGAATCAATCTCCCCAGTAGGTTTCTGGAAGCTTATCCCTAGTAGATTCTGGAAGCTTATCCCCTGCAGGGTACGAACACCTCTCCCCAGCTTTATTCAGAAGGTTATTCCTCACCAGAGCTTATAACTGGGTTATCCTCAGCAAATTACAATGGGAAGATCGTCCTTGCCGAAGTTCTTCCTATCCCCAGCGGAGTTCATCAAATCCTCCAACATAACTCATCAACAGGAATCCCCAGCGGAGTTATCATCAAAATCTCAGCGAAGCATCTCTCCCCACAGAGTAATTCCCCGTAGAGTAATCTCTTCAACAAAGTTTATCCCTCAACGGAGTCATCTTCTCTTACAAGTTTATTCTCACAACCATCATCCCCAGCAGAGACGAAGAACTCTACTCTTCAAATTCAGCCCAGGACTTAACTTCCTGGCATCCGTCAAAGATTTATTTTCCTAGACAAAAATACATTCATAAACATCACACCTTCATACATTATAGCATGCACATACGCATCATGAACATACAATCTCATCTATTTTGAGAACATCACGCATTTCATACATCATGACATTGCATATAACTAATGTTTTGTCTTTTCAGGAAAAAGGTCAATACAAAGATGATTACTATCAACTGTCGCAATTCCGGATTCGATTCCTGTATCCAGCCAGGGCACGTCTGAAGAGTCTGAAGATTCGATTCCTGTATCCAGCTAGGGCATATCTGTTGACGACTAATTCCAGATTCGATTCCTGTATCCAACCAGGGCACGTCTGAAGAGTTTGAAGATTCGATTCCTGTATCCAGCCAGGGCATATCTGTTGATGACTAATTCCAGATTCGATTCCTGTATCCAGCCAGGGCACGTCTGAAGAGTTTGAAGATTCGATTCCTGTATCCGGCCAGAGCATATCTGTTGACGACTAATTCCAGATTCGATTCCTGTATCCAGCCAGGGCACGTCTGAAGAGTTTGAAGATTCGATTCCTGTATCCGGCCAGGGCATATCTGTTGACGACTAATTCCATATTCGATTCCTGTATCCAGCCAGGGCACGTCTGAAGAGTTTGAAGATTCGATTCCTGTATCCAGCCAGGGCATATCTGTTGACGACTAATTCCAGATTCGATTCCTGTATCTAGCCAGGGCACGTCTGAAGAGTTTGAAGATTCGATTCCTGTATCCAGCCAGGGCATATCTGTTGACGACTAATTCCAGATTCGATTCCTGTATCCAGCCAGGGCACGTCTGAGGAGTTTGAAGATTCGATTCTTGTATCCAGCCAGGGCATATCTGTTGACGACTAATTCCAGATTCGATTCTTGTATCCAGCCAGGGCACGTCTGAAGAGTTTGAAGATTCGATTCCTGTATCCGGCCAGGGCATATCTGTTGACGACTAATTCCAGATTCGATTCCTGTATCTAGCTAGGGCACGTCTGAAGAGTTTGAAGATTCAATTCTTGTATCCAGCCAGGGCATATCTGTTGACGACTAATTCCAGATTCGATTCCTGTATCCAGCCAGGGCATATCTGTTGACGACTAATTCCAGATTCGATTCCTGTATCTAGCCAGGGCACGTCTGAGGAGTTTGAAGATTCGATTCTTGTATCCAGCCAGGGCATATCTGTTGACGACTAATTCCAGATTCGATTCTTGTATCCAGCCAGGGCACGTCTGAAGAGTTTGAAGATTCGATTCCTGTATCCGGCTAGGGCATATCTGTTGATGACTAATTCCAGATTCGATTCCTGTATCCAGCCAGGGCACGTCTGAAGAGTTTGAAGATTCTATTCCTGTATCCGGCCAGGACATATCGGTTGACGACTAATTCCAGATTCGATTCCTGTATCCAGCCAGGGCACGTCTGAAGAGTTTGAAGATTCGATTCTTGTATCCAGCCAGGGCATATCTGTTGACGACTAATTCCAGATTCGATTCCTGTATCCAGCCAGAGCACGTCTGAAGAGTTTGAAGATTCGATTCTTGTATCCAGCCAGGGCATATCTGTTGACGACTAATTCCAGATTTGATTCCTGTATCCAGCCAGGGCACGTCTGAAGAGTTTGAAGATTCGATTCCTGTATCCAGCCAGGGCATATCTGTTGACGACTAATTCCAGATTCGATTCCTGTATCCAGCCAGGGCACGTCTGAAGAGTTTGAAGATTCGATTCCTGTATCCGGCCAGGGCATATCTGTTGATGACTAATTCCATATTCGATTCCTGTATCCAGCCAGGGCACGTCTGAAGAGTTTGAAGATTCGATTCCTGTATCCAGCCAGAGCATATCTGTTGACGACTAATTCCAGATTCGATTCCTGTATCTAACCAGGGCACGTCTGAAGAGTTTGAAGATTCGATTCCTGTATCCAGCCAGGGCATATCTGTTGACGACTAATTCCAGATTCGATTCCTGTATCCAGCCAGGGCACGTCTAAAGAGTTTGAAGATTCGATTCCTGTATCCAGCCAGGGCATATCTGTTGACGACTAATTCCAGATTCGATTCTTGTATCCAGCCAGGGCACGTCTGAAGAGTTTGAAGATTCGATACCTGTATCCAGCCAGGGCATATCTACATAAAGAGTTTGAAGATCAACCCCTGTAACAGGCCAGGTAATTATCTTTCTTTCTCAAGTACGTAAGTTCTCGCTAAGGAATCTCTTATGCGATCGACACCTAGATGGCATCTATAAGCCCATCCACATACCAACAGTCTCCAAATGGCATCTATAAGCCCATTTCTGACGAGGCTCTGTCACAGCTCCAGATGGCATCTATAAGCCCATCCTCCTATCCATCATCTCTCCAAATGGCATCTGTAAGCCCATTCCCGCTATCATGTTGCTGATACTCTACTATGTGAGTGCAAATTTCTGGGCACTTTAGTGTTCAATCATCTTCCACCTTCGGATCACGAAAGGCAAGCAAGCCAATCTACATCCTCAAGTCTAAGAAGATTGAACAGGGGAAACTGTTGTACCCCAAAATTTTCCCTCCCATATTCTTCAAGATTTGGCAAGATCAAGCTTCAAATGGATTAAGGATTGCATAGTCCAATTGCCTCCTAACACAGTCAAAATTAGGGTTCTGGTTCTTGCAAATAAATTGAGGTTTTCAAGGGTCCAATCAAGTCCCATATGCCTATATACATTGTCAAGCATCTATATGTCAAGTTTCAAGACTCACAGCATCAAGTTGCACAGTCAAAAGCCCTAATTGCTTCATAGTCAACTGCAGGGGTAAAATGGTCATTTGGCAGTCAAATTGGTCAACATCTTATTTTGAAGCCACAATCATCATTTGATCAAGTCTTGATCATGATTCCTCAAGCATGGCTCAAAAAGTCTCAAGATGTCAAAAGTTACTATTTTAGGACAGCTGAAAAGTCAACTGTAACTTGACCAAGGCATAACTTTTTCATGGTTCATCATAAAAATCCCATCCAATGCTCATTTTGAAGGGGATGACATTTACTACAACTCATATTCACACTCCAAGTCCAAGAAATGCTCTCACAAAAAGTTATCAATTTCTACATTATAGGTCATTTTCAAAAGTCAACAAAAAGGCACTTTAAGTCAAAGACCATAACTTGAGATTGGTAAATCAAAATGACATGGGACCAAAGGCATTGGTTATAGGACTTCAAGACCTTTCCAAAATGTCCAAGAACATGTTCATAGCTTCAAAATTGAGCAAGATATGCATTGAAGAAGTTGGGAAATTTTTGGGAACTTTCAAAAGTCAACTTTGCCTAAAACATTTCATTTTTGCTAATGGGCCTCAAATTCCTTCTTGAATCTTTGCCCAAGGCTTATGCACGATCCATTTAACTTAAAATGATTTATTTTCTTATTTTTAATTAATTAATTGAATTTTTATTAATATTAATTCATTTAATTGATTTTAATTGTAGGAAAATTCAAAAGATATGATTTTTAAATCTTTTGTGATGCAAATAAAGCTAGGGCAAGCTGGCAATTCGTGTACATATCAAAGACCTCAAAATCTACATGATTGGCAAGGTTTATCAAAGAAAAAGATTGAAAAAGATTTGATTGGCAATCATACATTCAAACCATAATGCCATGGATTGTTGGGCCAAGATTTACCCTAATTCTATTGTGCTATATGTACTGAAGCAAACCCTGAAATCATACACGTGAAACTGCTGCAAGAACACCATATGCAATATTGAAAAAAAGTGAAAAAAATTCAAAACTGTTTTCTAACTTCCAGGCCGATTCAAGAGAATTTGTTGATTCTAATCCATTGCAGAGGTTTCCCTGAACGTATTGCAAGCAATTTCCAGCTTCATAGCTCAAAGAATCAAAGAATACAAGTCCCACGGTTTGGACATTTTTTCATAATTGCATATCATGATTCATGCGTTTTTAACCATTCTTTTGGATTGACTTATGTTAATAGGGACATTCTGAAGCTATTGGTATAATCCAATTTGATTGTAGCACTCTGAATTGAAAACCACCATGGGAGACATCTAGGGTTTCGAAGCTGTTAAATTAGGGCTTTGCACATACAGAACAATTGGACCTTGAAACGTGCATGGTTGAATTCGTCAAGGCCAGACGAATTCAACCCAACTATCGCGCTCAATTTATATTACATACAGGCTTAATCGCTATTTTTGGTCGCTTCATTTTGTGGGGGTTCAAAACCCCCGCTATCTTGTTTTATGTTTACAGGTGAAACGAAGAAGATAATAGGTGTCAGTGCATGGTTGGAGGGTTTGAATACAGCGCGCGTTATTTTTTTTTATATCATAATGTTTGTTTTGTTTTATATAATATTTGTCATCCATATGTTTAACAAACACGCACCACAATCCAACTGGCAAAGGCATTGAGGCAAGGAGTATTGGGACCTGGGTTCGATTCCCAGGTCCCCCACACCATTGTTAATATTTTTCTTAACACATTCCAATGCAGCGCATGTTCAATGGTCCACCATAAACCTCAGCGCTCCACATGCCAAGTGGCCCTGATCCACAATCTGAAGGCCAACGAATGATGAACACTCTATGCCCTAGTCAGCCGGCAAGCACATGATTATGAAAGTCAACGTGGCTTGGAATTTCAATGGGCCAGAATTTCTCAAATTAACCTCCACATGGGCCAACATACCCCCTTTGGTTTGCTATTTTTTTTATTTCATTTTCTTTTCTTTTAATTCTTTTAATTGTTATAATTATTATTATTAATTCGCAACAAATCAATTTTTCCTAATAAAATCAGAAATCATAAAATTGTAAATATTTTTTTATTGTTTATTAAATTTACTATTAACTATTAATTTTGTAAATAAATACTAATAATTAACTTAGCTTAATTTAGGTTTTAATTTAAACCTTTTTCTCAATAAATAAAAATTCTATAGAATTAGGTTTTGACATTTTTAATTATTTTCTTATTATCATCATTATTAATTATTATTACTTTTTGTACATACAAATGTAAATTAATTAATTAGTTTAAATTAGGTTAACTTTAACATTTTATTAATAATTAAAATAAACTTAGAACTAGGGTTATTGACCTTTAATTTCCTTTTTCTTTATTTTCATTAAATACAAAAAAACACAAAAAACATCTTTCTTTAATTAATTAAATAATTAGGCTTAATTTTAATTTAATACTAAAGGACCAAAAACTCATAATTTTCTCAAAAGGGTCCAAAACCCCAAGGACGTCCAATTTAATTCGTTCGCGCGTTATTTTTTTTATTTGATTATTATATAACTGTTTCCGGAATATAATAGTAATTAGGTTTATTGCTTTCTTTACTTTCCGCACTTTATCAAAACGGGTCTTTGTTTTTTGGCGATGTATAGACCCGCGCCTTGTAATAGCGTAGCTTTTACCTTTCCGTATTTTATTTTCCGCACTCCTAACTGCTAAATTGCATGAAAGAATGTATGATAATTCAAAACAACTCGTAGCTCACAATCGCATGATCAAAGATAAACATAACATGAAAAACAACACACAATGCACATGCCACTTCTAGGGTACGCCTCACTCGTTGCCTCGAATGTGGTCGTCAAGTATAGGGTGTTTTAGCGGTCGCCCTTATGTCTAAGATCCAGTTGCCTCGAAACGGTTGCCTCAGATAAAAGGATCTAGGACATTAGGGTTACTTCTAAGGTGTCCTACTATTACTTCGGTGACCACAATGTCCCTAATAATCGAATTGACCCGAACACCTCCAACGGTGGTGCTACCTACCTCTCAATGGTGGGATGGCACTATCTTAAGGACTCCTACACAGTCTAATTCTTTAGGGTAGGTAGATGACTCGTGGGTACTTGCTCTCTAAAAAACAAACAAAACAAACTTTTCACACTGACACTTTCAAAAGTTTTCAAAACAAATTTTTCAAACACTCTTGAGGACAGATACAAGAGTCACTTAGAAATCTTTCAAAAACGAAGCTTTTTTCAAACCCATTCACATTTGAAAAGCAAACATCTTTTGAAAACATAAGAGCAAGTACCTAAGAGCCCATGGATAACCATGGATAGAAAGGGTGCTAACACCTTCCCTTTCTATAAATCTACCTCCCGAACCGAGAGACATTCTCAATAAGGAATTTTGCTGTGCTTTTGTCCTTTCCATGTTGGAGAACATAAAAGACGGTGGCGACTCTTGCTTACCGCGACATACGCGATCCAGCTTTAAACAGTCAGTTCTATTTCCACCGATCACAGTTAGCAAGACCTGAAGACCCTGATTCCGAAAGAGAAGAAGAAGAAGAAGAAGAAGAGGACAATCCTGTTTAACACAAGGCATAGGTTTGGAAACAGACTACAGAATGAAGTTGATCTGACCACCTCATCTGGAGGGAAAGATAGTCAAGAGGAAAGGAGGGCTCCTAGCCCTGTGGTCTCCGACAACGAGACGGACTTTGATGAAAAACAGTATCCTCCGGCCGAGGATAGATACAAGCAACTCGAAGACCGGTTGAGTGCTATGGAAGTTCAGAAAGTGACTGGTCTGGACTTTGGTGATCTAGGTCTATCATCTGGGGTGGTGATTCCCCATAAGTTCAAGGCACCAGCCTTTGCTAAGTATGACGGAGTTTCTTGTCCGAAGATGCACCTCCGGTCATATGTGAGGAAGATTCAGCCGTACACCGTTGATAAAAACCTATGGATCCATTTCTTTCAAGACAGTCTCTCAGGGACTCAGCTTGAGTGGTTCTATCAGTTGGATGGAACCAGTATCCGCAGTTGGGAAGATTTGGCTACTGCATTCTACAGGCAGTATCAGTATAACTCCGACCTCGCTCCCACGCGTACCCAACTCCAGGGTATGTCAATAGGAACGGGTGAAGGATTCAAAGACTATGCTCAGAAATGGAGAGACCTTGCTGGAAGAGTACAACCACCATTGGCTGATCGGGAGCTTGTGGACATGTTTCTGGGGACCCTGTCTGGTCCATTTTTCAAACATCTGATTGGAAGCTCTTCGGCTGGGTTTACAGAACTTATTTTGACCGGTGAGAGGATTGAGGATGGTATTAAGGCTGGTAAGATACAAAAGGGTGCCTCATCAAGCACCGAGAAGAAGCCCTTTAAGAAAGAATCCAGTGATGTCTACAGTTCGAGAAGACAGAATAGACCTGAACACCGCCAAGCTGTCAATGCGGTTGTTATTTCAAAACCTGCTGGTGCTCCTCAGTACAACAATCAACAAAAGGACGAGAGACCTCGAAGGAAATTCACATGTCTCAGCATGATCTTATCTCAGATTCTGCCACAGTTGCTGAAGACCAATCTGGTGATTCTAAAGGAAGCCCCGAAGAATTCAAATACTACATCACCGAGGTATAACCCTAATTTCCGTTGTGCTTATCACTCTGATAGCCCGGGGGAATAATACAGATGATTGTTGGACTTTGAAGAATAAGATACAAGACTTGATCGATGCGAAGGAGATTGAGTTTGAGGCGCCCGAAAGGCCTAATGTTGTGACTGCTCCTATGCCCAAGCATGGAGTAAATGCTATAGAATAAAACTTGTTTGGGGTTTCTGCGAATGACATTGCTACCCCTTTGATGACTGTGAAGAAGAACCTTTTTCTAGCCGGTTTATTTCCGGGCTGTGACAAAGGTTGCCGTATGTGTTCGGCCCTACCAAATGGTTGTCCGCTTTTGAAATCAGGTGTCCAACGCCTGATGGATAGTAAAGAAATTTTGTTCGAAAAGACTGTTGTTCCCTCCGTTCCTACTGAAGAAGTTGCCATCATTACCATTTTCGATAATTCTTCCAAGGCTCCCTCTAGGAAGCCTGTTAGAATTACATCTGTTCCGAGGATTACACCTGTGATCATCACTGTTCTAGGGCCCATCCCCTATACCTCTGATAAAGTTATCCCTTGGCACTATGGGGCTGATGTTTATTCTCATGGAGTTAAGCAAGAGTTGGATGTTGATACCGATGTCAGCAATATTGTTGGACCTGCTAAAGTCACCCGCAGTGAAAGACTTTTCTCGCCCGATATCTCTCCACCCACTACCCGAAGACCTGTTGTTATTACACCTGCCAGTGTACCTATTCCTGTTCAAGTTCATGTTCTTACCCCTGTCTCCGAGTCATCTGACACTCGGGGCAAAGGGATCACCACTAATGTGCCTGCCCAGACGGAGGTGCCGAAGACGATTACTGTTGAAGCTTCTAAGCAAGAAATGGAAGAGATCCTGAAGATCATCAAAAAGAGTGACTACAATGTAGTTGAGCAACTGGGGCAAACCCCATCCAAGATTTCTATGTTGTCATTATTGTTATGCTCAGAAGCCCATGCCAAGGCTCTGATTACCTTCTTGAAGACTGCCCACGTACCATAAGAGACGTCAACTGATCAATTTACAGATTGCATGGCCAATTTGACTGCTGATAATGGGTTGGGTTTCTTTGACGCCGACTTGACTGCTAAGGGGAAGAATCACAATGATGCCCTGCATGTCTCCATTGAATGCAGGGGCACTACTCTTGCACATGTATTGGTGGATACTGGTTCCTCGTTAAACATTTTACTGAAGAAAGCTCTGGACCGGCTGGACTGTGAAGGGTTGGAGTTGAAACCAAGCAATATCGTTGTCAGGGCCTTTAATGGGTCTAAAAGAATGGTACATGGAGAGGTTAATATCCCGATCAAGGTTGGTTCTCAGGTCTTCAACTCTACGTTCTATGTGATGGACATTCGGCCAACTTATTCTTGTTTGCTGGGTCGTCCATGGATTCACAAAGCTGGGGCCGTAACCTCAACGCTCCACCAGAAGCTGAAGTACCCGGTCAAAGGGAAGATTATGATAGTACAAGGAGAGGAAGAGTACATGGTTAACCACCTCAACTCTTTCCGGTATGTAGAGATGGATGGGGAGTTCATTGAGACCCCGTTCCAGCATTTTGAAAAGGTTCCTCAGACGTTGGCGTCAGCTGAGACCGTTGTTGAAGATTCTCCTATGAAGATGGCTTCCTTAAAGGATGCTCGGGCTGTTGTTGAAAAAGGTGGGTGTGCAAATTGGGGCCGACTCCCTGATTTTACACAGAAGACTAACAAGTTTGGTTTGGGTTTCACTGCAGAAGCTCAAAGGGATGTTCAAAATGCACGGATCAGAAGACCTCTCGTGTTCATTAACAACTCGGGAGTGAATGCCATTGAAGACGATGTGGAAGAGTCTGAGTTCGACAACTGGATCTATCCTACGACCGACGGTGGACCAAGCAACTGGACAGCAAAGGACTTCATCCCTATTACTTTTGTTACCAAATAATGAAACTTTTTGTTTTGAATATGTAACAGACAATGTTTTAAAATGTATGGCCCAGTGTCTTACCCGGGGCACCGCGGTTTCATTTGTGAGGGCTTTTTGTGTGTCATTTTCATATATCATTAATAAAAGCATTGGACGTTCTTGCATTTCAAATTTTGTGCTCTTTGTTTTTCTTTATTATATATTGCAAAACAACTATTTTACACACACTCACATATCATGATCCAAATCCACTCTAGATCCCACTGATAATGAATCTGCTACTGTCGGTTATGACTTCGAAAGTCCGATCAACTTAGCCGAAGACGAAAGTGAAGATGGTTGCGAAGTGTCTGGTGAGTTTGTTAGACTACTGCTCTAAGAAGAGAGGGTCATACTACCTCCAAGCCACCAATGCTGATGCCTCCGACTGTAGGAAGACCATTGATCTCATACTTAAAAATGCTGGATAATGCAAAGAGGCGTGCTGGGGCAGCATGACGAGTCTGGCCGAAAAGAACATGCTATTTACTGATTTAGCAAAAAATTTACCGACTGTGAGACCCAATACTCACTGCTCGAGAGAACTTTCTACGCTTTGGCATGGGCTGCTCGCCGGCTGAGACAGTACATGTTGGCTCATACCACCCTTGTTGATACCAAAAAAGGTGGACGTCCTGACGGCTCCGTGGCCTTTTGCAATGTGGGGCATTGATATGATCGAAGAGATCAGACCGACGGCATCCAACGGGCACCGTTTCATCCTGGTAGCTATTGATTACTTTACGAAGTGGGTTGAAGCAGCTTCCTATGCTACTGTAACCAAGAACGTCGTGGCACGGCTCATTCGGCACAATCTGATCTGTCGATATGGTGTACCAGAGAGGATCATTACGGACAATGGTACCAATCTCAACAACAAGATGATCACCGAGCTCTGCGAGCAATTCAAGCTACAACATCACAACTCTTCTCCTTACCGGCCGAAGATGAATGGGGCTGTCGAAGCGGCTAATAAGAACATTAAGAAGATCGTGCAGAAGATGACAGTGACATATAAAGATTGGCATGAGATGTTACCGTTTGCTCTCCATGGATACCGTACCTCAACGCAGACGTCAACATGGGCAACACCCTATTCCTTGGTTTATAGCATGGAGGCAGTCTTGCCCATTGAAGTTCAGATAACCTCTCTTCGAATCATGAAGGATGCATATTTGAGCGAAGATGACTGGATCCAAACCCGGCTTGATCAGCTGAACCTAATCGACGAGAAGAGACTTACTGCTATTTGTCATGGTCAAACGTATCAAAAGCGAATGATCAAGGCATTTAACAAGAAAGTTAGACGACAAGAGTATCAAGTTGGGGATATGGTAATCAAGCGCATTATCTTACCTCAAGGTGATCCCAGGGGCAAATGGACCCCTACTTACGAAGGGCTATTTGTGGTTAAGAACATTTTCTCAGGAGGAGCTATGATTCTAACCACCATGGATGGTGACGACCTTACTCACCTTGTCAATGCAGACATAGTAAAAAGACACTATGTATAAACAAAGACCCGCTAGGTTGACTGGCCTAGGAAAAAATAAGGGCTTCCCGGCGAACCAAAAGGGTTCGGGCAAAAATAAGGGATGAAAATGAAAAAATCTGTACACCCGGCAAGTCGAAAACCTGAAAAGGCGGCTTGGGCAAAAAAGGGTATCCCGGTGGACTGAAAACCCGAAAGGGCGGTCCAGGAAAAAGTTAGGGATCAAAGCGTAACACTATGTCTCATTGGATCACCTTGCATCCAGACTTCGGTATCGACTATCAAGCTCGGACGACACTAATCAATCTGATCTACCTTCAACCAAGTAGCAAAGTGATGAGATGCTCGGAGACATAAAGGCAATAGCAGAGTTGGAACCCAGTGGGATCATTCACATAGCTGTTTTGTTTTCTTTTCACAAATTTTATAAATTCTATTTGTTCGGCGGCGTTCTCTTACTAGGACGTCAGCCTCTTGTACAAAAACGCCTATTTACAGGCCAAACTTCAAAATCAATACAATTCATTTTTAGACAAATCTCAAACTGTTTTTCCTTTATCTGTTTTGTTTTACAAAGAACGTCCAATGTTTGTTTTTGATATATGCATTTGACATTAATTGCTGATCATAAATATTTACATGCGAAACAAAGACGAATTACAGGTAATATCAGAAACAGGGGCAATAAGAATTGTCTGAACTGTATAGTTGCTCTGTCCACCAGGCACAAAGGTAGATTCAGCTGAAGAATATGGCTAAGATGCTTTCACTCCCCGCAGAATAAGACAGTAATGATAGCTCTCCCAACTGAGACTTGCAACTATGAACGAATCAACAACGCTCTCCCCAAGCAGAGTTAGTCTACCATCAGCACTAAAAAGATCTTAATATTCCCCAGCAGAGTATAAAGATATTCCCCAGCAAGAATAAGAGTATCCTCGGCAGTCTTAATATTCCTCAACAGAGTATAAGAATGTTCCCCGGTAGAACACAAGGTACCCCAGTGGAGCCATTTCCCTAGTGCAGTCTAAAAAAAGCTTCCCTAACGGAGTTGAAGCATCATCCCCAGTAGACTTTGGAAGCTTACCCCCAGCGGAGTATAAAATAAATCTCCCCAGCCAAATTCAGAGGGTTATCCCCACAAGAGTCTAACAGGATTATCCCCAGCAAGTTGCAACTGAAAGTTCATCCCCAGCAAAGTTCTTTCCTTTCACAAGCAGGAATTCAATCCTCAACAGATTCAATGTCACTAGCAACGGTAATCCATCCCCAGCGGAGCTTATCAGCGGAATCCCCAGCGGAGTTTATCGTTAAAATCTTCAGCAGAACATCTCTTCCCTAGAGTAATTCCCCTCGGAGTAATCTCCTCATCAGTTTATTCCCCAACGGAGTTATCCTCTCCTGCAAGTTTATCACCTTCGTTCATCATCCCCAGCGGAAACGAAGAATTCAACTCTATTCACCAGCAGCTATCCGGGATTTATTTTCCCCAGCTAAAACATTACATTTCCATATATCATGATACATGCATAAACGCATCATATAATACAATCTCATTTATGTTGAGAACATCATTGCTTGATCCATATCATGCATTGCATATGACTGACCTTTACCTTTTAGGAAAGATGCAGTTAAATTTTCAACTATGTCAAAGGAGACAAAACCAGTTAAATCGATTCCTAAAGATTTTTCTCATGTGAACGCATTCAAAGGAGACAAAACCAGTTAAATCGATTCCTAAAGATTTTTCTGATGCGAACGCAGTCAAAGGAGACAAAACCAGTTAAATCGATTCCTAAAGATTTTTCTGAGGCCAACCCAGTCAAAGGAGACAAGACCAATTAAATCGATTCCTAAAGATTTTTCTGAGGCCAACCCGTCAATGGAGACAAAATCAGTTAAGTCGATTCCTAAAATTTTTTCTGAGGCCAATTCAGTCAATGGAGACAAAATCAGTTAAATCGATTCCTAAAGATTTTTCTGAGGCCAATTCAGTCAATGGAGACAAAATCAGTTAAATCAATTCCTAAAGATTTTTCTGAGGCCAACCCGTCAATGGAGACAAAATCAGTTAAATCGATTCCTAAAGATTTTTCTGAGGCCAATTCAGTCAATGGAGACAAAATCAGTTAAATCGATTCCTAAAGATTTTCTGAGGCCAACCCGTCAATGGAGACAAAATCAGTTAAATCGATTCCTAAAGATTTTTCTGAGGCCAATTCAGTCAATAGAGACAAAATCAGTTTAATCGATTCTTAAAGATTTTTCTGAGGCCAATTCAGTCAATGGAGACAAAATCAGTTAAATCGATTCCTAAAGATTTTTCTGAGGCCAATTCAGTCAATGGAGACAAAACCAGTTAAATCGATTCCTAAAGATTTTTCTGATACCAATCCAGTCAAAGAAGACAAAACCAGTTAAATTGATTCTTAAAGATTTTTCTGATGCGAACGCAATCAAAGGAGACAAAACCAGTTAAATCGATTCCTAAAGATTTTTCTGATGCGAACACAGTCAAAGGAGACAAAACCCCTCTGGTCTAGTTAAATCGATTCCTAAAGATTTTTCTGATACCAATCCCATCAAAGGAGACAAAAACCAGTTAAATCGATTCCTAAAAATTTTTCTGATACCAATCCAATCAAAGAAGACAAGACCTCCTCTAGTTCAGTCAGATCGCCGACAAGATCTCCCTGATTCATATTCCAGTTGAAGTTCAGACCACCTACCAACAATCTCCAAATGGCATCTGTAAGCCCATTCCCGACATCACAATGCTGATACCACTTCATGCGAGTGCAAATTTCTGGGCACTCTAGTGTTCAATCATCTTCCACCTTCGGATCACGAAAGGCACGAAAGCCAATCTATATCCTCAGGTTTAAGAAGATTGAACAGGGGCAACTATTGTACCCCAAACTTTTCCCTCTCATATTTCCCAAGACATGTCAAGAATAACCTCCAAGTTGCTCAAGATTGCTCAAGAGTTGGACACTCAAGTCATCTCCTAAGGCAGTCAATCTCAAAATTAGGGGTTTGTGTTGCATCAAGGTCCTTACATCCAAATGACATCAAGTGCTTCCCAATGTCCTAATATATTCTCAAGTTCATCCATGTCAAATTTCAAGCCTTGCAGAGGAAGTTTGGTCAGTCAATTGCTCAAGAGGCCCAAAAATCGACTGTGCTAAGGCAAAAGTCAACTGTGACCTACAAATAGTCAAACCTGAAGATTTTTTTTCAACATACTCATTTTGAGGGTTAATTCATCATTTGATAAAGGGTTGATCATGATTCATCAAGTATTGCTCAAGATTCATCAAAATTTAAAAGTTGCTAAATTAGGGTTTTGTAGGAAAAGTCAACTCAACTTTGACCAAGCATAACTTTCTCATACTTTATGATAAATGAACCATCCAAATCTCATTTTGAATAGGATGTAATTTACTACAATCCATCTTCACACCCCAAGATCAAGAAATGCACTCACAAAGAGTTACAAATTTGGACATTATAGGTCATTTTTGAAAGTCAACAAAAACACCTTTTTTTCCAAAGCTTATAACTTGAGCATGGAATATCAAAATGAGATGAGACCAAAAGTTTTGGTTATAGTACATCTCAAGGTTTCTAAAAAGTCCAAGAGCATCTCCAAAAGTTCAGAATTGAAGAAGTTATGCATTGTTGAAGTTTGGCATTTTTCCAAAATTGCCAAAAGTCAACTATCCCCAAAACTTCAAAATTTGTCAAATGGGCCCACTTTTTTCCACTTGATTTAATCTTGTCACACTACACACGTGTCCTATCTTCAGCCTTGTGTCCAATTATTAATGTTTCTATTTTATTTGATTTTTATTGATTTAGTTCATTTTAAATCAATTTAAATCCAAATAAAATCCAAATCTTAATCACTTGGTATCTTTTTGATCATTACAGGTCTTAAATATCATCATGTACATAATCAAATCCAAATCAAGCCATGTTATGAATAAAATATTGGATTTGGGACATTTTTGGAAGCTTTGTAATGGAGGATCATATCAAATCCAAAATCACCAATGCATAAGGATTGAAAGCCCAATATTTGACCTAATACAATGCTTGATACATACACAACACAAAGGCACGAAATTGAGAACCTAGAGACTGCATAATCACCAATACAAAACTTGGAAAAAACTCAAAAAAAGCTTGGAACTGAAATCTTGGTTATAGGCCAATTCAAGACAAAAACTCAACGTAGACTTCTTGCTTGACATCCACTGAAGCAGTAGCAATCAAAAGCAAAGCCAATCGCCTCCTAAAACGCGTTGTAAGTCTCCTTGAACACCGCCTTGTACATGAAAACGCAATCTCTCATTCTTGCATTTTTTTGACAAACCATGGACAGATTCTTGATCCTTGCATGATTTCCAAGCTATCTGCAATATTGGATTGTGTTTTTGTAGCCTGTAAAGCCCTACCTGGAACTAGGGTTTGGTTTTCTTGTTTTTAGGCGTTTCAGTTTCAGGTAAAATCAGCGCTATCAATGGCCATGGGTGTGTTCAGGAAGGAGAGCCGAGCATGATGATGGTCTTAGAATTAATTTCCATGGCTTGAAATTGATTTTAGGAGCAAGCTTGGGATTTTGCTGCGGATAAAAATCCGCAGGTAAGAAAACCAGGTTTCGTTGAAGAAGACGATCACGTGCCTCTTCCTTATTGGCTGGTTTTGAATCTCGCGCGTTTTTGTTTTAATTTCAGCATATTAATTGTTTTGTCTTTATAATAATTGCTATCTATCCATTAACAAACAAAGTGCGCTGGTTGAGTTGGTAGTGGAACACTTGCATTAGCCTACAGGACCTGGGTTCGAATCCCCGGTCCCCCATTGTGATCGGTGGATCTGGAACTGACTGTTTAACGCTGGTTCGCGAAATATCGCGGAAGCAAGAGTCGCCACCGTCTTTTATTTTCTCCAAATGGAAAGGACAAAAGCACAGAAAAATTCCTTAAAGAGATTGCTCTCGGTTCGGGAGGTAGATTATAGAAAGGGAAGGTGTTAACACCCTTTCTATCCATGGTTATCCATGGGCTCTTAGATACTTGCTCATTTGTGTTTTCAAAAATGGTTTGTTTGCTTTTCAATGTGTGTGGGTTTTGAAAAAAGTTCGTTTGAAAACTCCAGTTCGACTCTTGTATCAGTCCTCAAGAGTGTTTGAAAAATTGCTTTTGAAAGATTTTTGAAAAGGTGTCGGTGTGAAAAGAGTTTTTGATTTGTTTTGAAATAGAGCAAGTATCTACGAGTCATCTACCTACCCTAAGGAATTAGGCTGTGTAAATGTCCTTAAGGTAGTGTCATCCCACCATTGAGAGGTAGGTAGCACCACCGTTGGAGGTGTTCGGGTCAATTCGAGGTTCGGGACATGGTGATCACCAGAGCAATGGGAAGACACCTTAGAAGCTACCCTCATGCCAGGTTCCCGGATCATGAGGACTTACTAAGACATCCTCTACTCGACGATCACCTTTCGAGGCAAGGCAACAGTGAGGCGTACCCTAGGGGTGGTGTGTGAATTGTGTGTCATTTTCAGTTTATTGTTTATCTTGTCATGTATTGGTGATCTACGCTTTGATTTTATTTTTGGGCATTCATTCTTTCATGTTATTATTTAACAGTTAAAAGATGCGGGAATTTAAAGTGCGGAAAAGATAAAAGGTCCTACGCTATTACAAAGGCGCGGGTCTACAACGCCAAATTAATCCAGACCCGATTTAAAATAAATTGCAGAAAATAAATGTCTAATTAACTATTACAGGGCTTTGGAGCAAGTACATGATATTTACATCAAAGAAATAAATAAAACGCGCGAAAAGAGAATATAATCGAATGCGAGGGCGTTGAACCCTTTGAAGGAATTAAAATAAAATTATTAAAATAATTAAGTTAAATAAAAAGAAAGAACTTATTTTTTATGTTTTTGTATTTATGACATTAAAGAAAATTAAATTAATTAAAAGTCAAATAATTAATTCTAATTCTAATTGTTTTTAATTTATTAAAGAAAATGCATTAAAGTTAAAACCTAGAATTAAAACTAAATTAATTATAAAATTTATTTACAAATTAATGGTTAATGATACTTATAATAAAAATATTTAATTAATTAAAAAAAAGGGTAAAAAGTACTAAAGGTCTATTTTTTGTTATTTTTGGTTATTGAGAAAAAGAATTAAATTACCAACCTAAAAT
Organism: Vicia faba; assembly: GCA_948472305.1. Taxonomy (NCBI): domain Eukaryota; kingdom Viridiplantae; phylum Streptophyta; class Magnoliopsida; order Fabales; family Fabaceae; genus Vicia; species Vicia faba. The sequence continues at coordinate 1,184,560,120 of OX451737.1, forward strand.
TAAAACTAAATTTATTATGGGATTTATTTACAAAATTAATACTAAAATAAAATATTTATTATTTTTATCTTTTCTGATTTTTTTTGTGTTTTTTTATATGTCATGAAAATATTAATTAATTAAAAAAAAGGACAATAATTAAAAGAATATAAAAATAATAAAAACAAAGAATGTAAAGAAAATTGCAAAACCTAAGGGGGGTTTGCCCCTAATTTGGAGGGTGAGGTCCAGCAATTTTGAGCCCAAATCAGCATGGCCTCGTTGACTTTTCCAGGCATCGTGTGGTGCATTGACTCAGGCTTATGGTACGCTTCAGATTATGGCCGTTTGATCATCTCCATTGGACACGTGGGCAGCTGGGTTGAGAAGCGCATGGTACGTCCTAACGCTGAAACTGCACATGAACATCATATGAAAAATAATGTGAAAGGGGGTGAGGACCTGGGGCTCGAACCCAGGTCCCAGTACTTACCAACCAATGCCTTAACCAACTGATCCACCAACGCGCTTTGTATATCATATGAGAAACAAATAATATAAAATAAAATGATCGTTAGTGTTATAAAAATAAAAAAAAAGCGCGCTGGATTCAAACCAGCCATTCACAGCGTGACACACAATCATCTTCCCCAATGCACCTGTAATGAAAATGGAATAGCGGGGGTTTTAAACCCCCCCAAAACTCAGGCTATTTGAAAATAGCGAATAGGCCATGCCTAAACATAAATTGAGCGCGACAAGCAAATTGGAATCCTCAGGTTGCGACGATTTTGTTCATGCTGGTGTCAAAGTCCAATTTTACCTCATAACCAAAGCCCTAATTCTAAGTTTCAAGAACCCTAGTTTTTGTTCATGGTGAAATCGTGCACAGGCTTGGAAAACCCAATTGAATCATGCTAACAGCTTCAGAACAATCATATTAGTCCAAATCCATGATCAAAAATGATAAATATGGCATGAATATTGAAATGGGAATACTAAAAATTTCAAGGAAAGTTGGACTTGGTTATACCTGTTCTTGGCGTTTGAAGGTCTGAATTTGATGGCTATAGTTTCCTTAAGGTGTCAGCAACTTGTTTGGATGAGAATGAGAGGTTGAAACGGGCTCTAGAAGTGTTTTCAGTTTTCAAAAATCTTGGCCAAAATGCAAGTTTGCTCTCAATGTTCCTGCGCAGCTTAGCCCTTAATTTTGTTTCTGATCACTTGTATATACCTTAGGCAATGTGTATGAATGAGAATTATGGCCAATAATGCCTTGCATTGATGCCTAGGGTTTTGACATAAACCTCCATTAACACACCTTCCATTTTTGCCTCATTTTTGAATTCTTGCTTCAATTAGCCTTTTGCACGAATTTGGTATTGGCTTAATGGTAGTTCAAGGTTAGTTAAGGCCAAATATTCCATTTAATTAAGCTTTTTGATTTTCTTTTAATTTTAAAAGATTTAAAATTAATTAAATCCAATAAAATCAATTAAAAATGAAAAAATTAATTAAAAAATATGAAATAAAAGGTGGGACACGTGGGAAGCATGTCCAAGTTAATTCAAGCGGAAAAAGTGGGCCCTTTTGTCAAAAATGAAATTTCAAGGATAAATGATTTTGGCCATTTCACAAAAATTTCCCAACTTCTCCAATGCATATCTTGCTCAATTTTTAAGCTTTGATCATGTTCTTGGACATTTTGGAAAGGTCTTGAAGTCCTCTAACCAATTCCTTTGGTCCCATGTCATTTGGATTTATCAATCTCAAGTTATGGTCTTTGACTTAAAGTCCCTTTTTGTTGACTTTTGAAAATGACCTATAATGTAGAAATTGATAACTTTTTGTGAGAGCATTTCTTGGACTTCGAGTGTGAAGATGAGTTCTAGGAAATGTCTCCCCCTTCAAGATGAGCATTGGATGGGATTTTTCTGATGAACCATGAAAAAGTTATGCCTTGGTCAAGTTACAGTTGACTTTTCAGCTGTCCAAAAATAGAAACTTTTGACACCTTGATGAGTTTTGAGCCAAGCTTTGAGAATCATGATCAAGCATTGATCAAATGATGTTTGTGGCTTCAAAATAAGATGTTGACCAAAAATTTGAACTTTTGACTGTCAAATGACCATTTTGCCCCTACAGTTGACTGTAGTGCAATTAGGGTTTTTGACTGTGCAATTTTGTGCTGAAAGTCTTGAAACTTTGTATGAGGATGCTTGACCATATTTGTAGGCATGTGAGACTTGATTGGACCCTTGGAAACTCCATTTTCTTGATCAGAACCAAAACCCTAATTTGACTGGCCTTAGGAGAGTGGTTGACTGTGTGGCCCTTGAGTAGACCTTGAAGCATTTGAAGAGGATGTTTGGCAAAACTTTGAAGATTATGGGAGGGCAAATTTTGGGGTACAACAGTTGCCCCTGTTCAATCTTCTTAGACCTGAGGATGCAGATTGGCTGACGTGCCTTTCGTAATCCGAAGGTGGAAGATGATTGAACACTAGAGTGCCCAGAAATTTGTGCTCACATGGTAGCAGTGTGATGGTGGAATGGGCTTATAGATGCCATTTGGAGATTGATGGATAGGATGATGGGCTTATAGATTCCCTACTAAGAGTTGATGGAAGGTGGATGGGCTTATAGATGCCATCTGGGTGTTGATCGCGTAAGAGATTCCTTAGCGAGAACCTGTGTACCTGCAAAAGAAAAATGAATACCTGACATGTTGCAGGAGCCGGTCTTCAGATGCTTTGTATAGGTATGTCCTGACTGGTTGCAGGAGCTGGATCTGGAGCTTCAAACGGCGATGAATGAACCAGGGGTGGTTACTACCTCAGCAGGAACGGTGAGAGAACCTTGGATGACCTTAACCTCAACAGCAAACGTTGAGAAAATCTTGGTGGGAATTACCATCTCTGCAGGATCGGGGAGAGAACCATAGGCAATTATAATCTCAAAAGCGGACGTTTGAGAAAAACCTGGAATGGAATTATCGTCTCCGCAGCATTGGGGAGAGAACCATAGGAAATTATAATCTCAAAAGCGGACGTTTGAGAAAAACCTGGAATGGAATTATCGTCTCCGCAGGATCGGGGAGAGAACCATAGGCAATTATAATCTCAATAACATTCATTGAGAAAAACCTGGAATGGAATTATCGTCTCCGCAGGATCGGGGAGAGAACCAATAGGCAATTATAATCTCAATAACATTCATTGAGAAAAACCTGGGATGGAATTATCACCTCCACAGCATTGGGGAGAGAACCATAGGAAATTATAATCTCAATAACATTCATTGAGAAAAACCTGGATAACTTCTACTGAGTCTTCATCAGAAAAATCTGTTTGGGGTCGATTTAGCTGGACTAGAGAAGGCCTTGGACTGGATAAGAAATCTTTGGAGTCGATTAACTGAACCGGTCTAGGTCTTGAAATATGATTGAGAATTTAACTGAATCTTTCCTGAAAGATAGAGGTCAGTCATATGCAATGCATGATATGGATCAAGCGGTGATGTTCTCAACATAAATGAGATTTGTAAGATATGATGCGTCTATGCATGCTATAATGATGTATGGAAGTGTGATGTTTATGGATGCATTTTTCTTCTAGGAAAGTAAATCCTTGACGGGTGTCAGGAAGTCACTCCCGGGCTGATGTTGAAGAATAGATTTGCCTCCGCTGGGGATGATAGTTGCAAGAATACCGGGAGGAGAAGATGACTCCGTTGGGGAATAAACTTGGCGAATAGGATAACTCTGCGGGGAGGAAAGTACTCTAGTAATCTTGCTGGGGAGCAATACTCTGTGGGGGGAGAGACTTTGTTGAAATGTTGATGGTAATTTGCTGGGGGATACCCTTGTTGTGTTGGAAGTGCTGATAGACTTCGCTGGGGATAAGAAAGAACTGTGTTGATGACGACCTTTCCGTGGCTTTTGGCTGAGGATAACCCAGTTATATCCTGTTAAGGAAATAACTCTTTGAATAAAGTCGGACGACGCATTCGTGCTCTGCGAGGATAAGCTTCCAGAATTTACTGGGGATAAGCTTACTGCTTGGGGAGATGGATTCCAACTTTCCTGGGGAACTAGATTGGACTCTCTGGGGAAGTTTTGAATTGCGGGGGAAGTGATTCCTTTGAATGTTTGATATACCTCCGGGGAACAATCTTTAGACCAAGATTGTCGGGGATGCTTGTTAAGAATATATGTATATATGCTGCTGGGGAATGTTGAGATCTACGGGAGTATACCCAACTTCCTTAAGACTGATAACTTTGCTTGGAGAAGAGTGCACTGACTTGTTGGCTCACTCTCTGGGGAATTGAGATATGCCGGTTATGTTTTTTAGCCGAACCTACCTTGGTACCTTGGAGGACAAACAAATTAGATTGCGTAGACAACTCTTTATTGCCCCTATTTCTAATGTTACCTGTAATTAATCCTTTGTTTTGTATGCAAATATTCATGAGTTAGCAAATTATTGTCAACGCATATATCACAAATTGAACCTTGGACGTTCTTCGCAAAACAAAACAGAAAAGGAAAAAACAATTGGCACTTTTAACTGAAAAGTATATTTGTATTGATTTTGAATGGCCTGAAAATAGGCGTTTTGTGTACAAGAGGCTGACGTCCTAGTAAGAGAACGCCGCCGAACAAAAGAATTTATACAAGTTTGTACAAGAGAAAATAAAACAGCTGTGTGAAATGAATGATCCCACTGGGTTTCAACTCTGCTATTGCCTTTATAACTCCGAGCGTCTCATCACTTGATGACCTTGGCTGAGGGTGAAGCTGACTGATCGATGCCGTCTGAACTTGATATAGATACCGGATTCTGGATGCAGAGTGATCAATGAGACATAGTATTACGCTTTATCCCTAATTTTTGCCTGGACCGCCCTTTCGGGTTTTCAGTCCACCGGGATACCCATTTTTGCCCAAGCCGCCTTTTCAGGTTTTCGACTTGCCGGGTGTACAGATTTTTTTCATTTCATCCCTTCATTTTGCCCGAACCCTTTTGGTTCGCCGGGAAGCCCTAATTTTTGCCTAGGCATGTCAGCCTAGCGGGTCTTTTTTCATGCGTAGTATCTTTTTACTATGTCTGCATTGGCGGGGTGAGGAAGATCGTCACCATCCATGTTGGTTAGAATCATGGCTCCTCCTGAGAACACATGTTTAACCACAAATGGCCCTTCGTATGTAGGAGTCCATTTGCCCCTTGGATCACTCTGAGGAAGGATGATTCGCTTGATTACCAGATCCCCGACTTGATATTCCTGTGTTCTGACCTTTTTGTTAAATGCCCTGATCATCCGTTTTTGATACGCCTGACCATGGCAGATAGCAGCAAGTCTCTTTTCATAAATAAGGTTGAGTTGATCAAGTCGTGTCTGGATCCAATCATCTTCGTTCAGATTTGCATCCTTCATTATCCGGAGAGAGGGTATCTGCACTTCGATTGGTAAGACTGCCTCCATGCTGTAAACCAGAGAGAAAGGAGTTGCCCCGGTTGACGTCCTAGCTGAGGTACGGTACCCATGTAGAGCGAACGGTAACATCTCGTGCCAATCTTTATAAGTTACTGTCATCTTCTGCACGATTTTATTAATGTTTTTATTTGCTGCTTCTACAGCCCCATTCATCTTCGGTCTGTAAGGAGAAGAATTGTGGTGCTGTATTTTGAACTGCTCGCAGAGCTCAGTGATCATCTTGTTATTGAGATTGGTACCGTTGTCTGTAATGATTCTTTCAGGGACGTCGTATCGACAGATCAGATTATGCCGAATGAACCGTGCCACAACGTTCTTGGTTACTGTAGCGTAGGAAGCTGCTTCAACCCACTTTGTAAAGTAATCAATCGCTACAAGGATGAAGCGATGCCCGTTAGATGCCGTAGGTCTGATCTCACCGATCATATCAATGCCCCACATTGCAAAAGGCCAAGGTGCAGTCAGGACATTCAGAGGAACTGGAGGAACATGCACCTTGTCCGCATAAATCTGGCACTTGTGACACGTCCGAGAATATTGGTAACAATTAGCTTCCATTGTAGACCAGTAATACCCTGCCCGAAGGATCTTCTTAGCCATAGTGTGTCCACTGGAATGTGTCCCGAAGGTACCCTCATGTAGCTCCGCCATAATCCTTTCTGCTTCAGTCTTATCCACACAACGCAGTAAGGTTGAATCATGGTTTCGCTTGTACAAGATGCCGTTGCTAAGGAAAAACTTTGCCGCGAACCTCCTCAGGAACTTCTTATCATTGACAGATGCACCTTCATGGTATTCCTGAGCTTCCAAATATCTCTTCACCTCATGGTACCAAGGCTTCTCATTCACCAATTCAGTCTCGAGATCGCAACAGTATGCCGGTTCGTCCAGTTTCCAGATGATGATCTGGGGAGCCTCATTATCCCATTTGACTTTGAACATAGAAGACATTATAGCTAACGCGTCCGCTAACTGATTCTCCTCTCTCGGGAAATGTTCAAAGGTTATCTCTGTGAAGTGGGGGATCATTGCCAACACACATTCTCTGTAAGGAATAAGGTTCGGATGTTTCGTATCCCACTCGCCTTTGATCTGGTTGATCACGAGAGCGGAATCTCCGAAGACACTCAGAAACTTAATCCTTAAGTCAATTGCAGCTTTGAGTCCCATGATGCACGCCTCATACTCCGCCATGTTGTTGGTGCAGTTGAAACATAGTCGGGCAGTGAGTGGAGTATGAGTGCCTTGAGGGGATATGATTACAGCACCGATACCATTACCCAAAGCATTGGAGGCTCCGTCAAAGTGCATAGACCATCGGGACCCTTCCTCAGGTCCTTCATCCGGTCCAGGTACTTCACAATCAGTTACTATCATGATGCTTTCATCTGGAAACTCGAAGTTCATTGATTGATAGTCGTCTACAGCTTGATGTGCCAAGTGGTCTGCCAATACACTTCCCTTGATGGCTTTCTGGGTTGTGTATTGAATGTCGTATTCCGTCAAGATCATTTGCCATCTTGCAATTCTCCCAGACAGAGCAGGCTTTTCGAATATATACTTTATAGGATCCATCTTTGAGATCAACAAGGTAGTGTGAGTTAGCATATACTGTCTCATCCGGCGAGCAGCCCATACCAAAGCGCAGCAAGTTTTCTCAAGCAGTGAGTATCGGGTCTCACAGTCGGTAAACTTTTTGCTAAGGTAATAAATGGCATGCTCTTTTCGGCCAGACTCGTCATGCTGCCCCAGCACACACCCCATTGAGTTGTCAAGCACTGTCAGGTATAATATCAGAGGTCTCCCTTCAACCGGTGGCATAAGGATGGGTGGTTCTTGGAGATACTCTTTGATTCTGTCAAAAGCAGCCTGACATTCATCATTCCAACGTACTACCTGATCTTTCCTCAGCAGTTTGAAGATTGGCTCACAGGTAGCAGTTAGGTGTGAGATGAACCGAGCAATGTAATTCAGGCGTCCTAAAAAACCTCTGACCTCTTTCTCTGTCTTAGGAACCGGCATCTCTTGAATAGCTTTAACCTTGGCAGGATCCACTTGGATGCCCTTGTCACTTACCACGAAGCCTAGCAACTTTCCAGATCTTACCCCGAAGGTGCACTTGTTCGGGTTCAACCTCAGCTTGTATAATTTCAACCGGTCAAACAACTTCTGCAGATGATCTAGGTGCTCTTCCTCAGTTTGGGACCTTGCGATCATGTCGTCAACATACACTTCTATCTCATGATGGATCATGTCATGAAATAAAGCAACCATGGCACGCTGGTAGGTTGCCCCAACGTTCTTTAGTCTAAAAGGCATGACCTTGTAGCAGAAGGTGCCCCACTGAGTAACAAATGTAGTCTTTTCCATGTCTTCAGGAGCCATCTTGATCTGATTATAGCCTGAAAAACCATCCATGAAAGAGAACACCTTATGCTGAGCTGTATTATCAACAAGGACATCAATGTGAGGTAGAGGGAAGTCGTCTTTGGGGCTGGCCCTGTTCAGATCCCTGTAGTCGACACACATTCTGACCTTACCGTCTTTCTTTGGTACCGGCACCACATTAGCAACCCACTGAGGGTAAGAAGTCACTGCAAGGAACCCAGCATCAAACTGTTTCATAACCTCGGCTTTGATCTTCTCGGACATCTCTGGACGCATACGGCGGACCTTTTGCTTGACCGGAGGGCAGTCTTCCTTAGTAGGCAAGTGATGGACCACAATATCGGTATCCAACCCGGGCATGTCTTCGTAGGACCAGGCAAAGATCTCCATATAATCATGCAGCATCTGAGTCAACCGTTGCTTCACGCTGAGCTCTAGGTTGGCACCAATCTTGACTTCCTTACGGTCGGTCTCAGTACCCAGGTTTATTGTCTCCACTGGCTCTTCATGTGGTTGAATTTCCCTCTCTTCTTGGAGTAACAGTCTTGCAAGCTCGCCAGGCACTTCGCAATCGTCTTCACCTTCGTCTTCGGCTAAGTTGATCGGATTATCGAAGTCATAATCGGCAGTAGCAGAGTCGTTACCAGTGAGATCCGGAGTGGATTGAAACCTGTATGAGTGAGTGTGTGTAAATACAGCTGTTTTGCAATATGTAAAGAAAGGAAAGAAAAGGAGCGCAAAATTTGAAATGTGAAAAACGTCCAATGCTTTTATTTATGATATATGACAGTGACAAACAAAAGCCCTCATAAATAAGACCACGGTGCCCCGGGTAAGACACCGGGCCATACAGTTTCAAATTATTGTTTATTACATATCCAAAACAAAGAAGTTCATTACTGGGGGACAAAAGTTATGGGTGTAAAGTCTTTAGCAGTCCAATTGGTCAATCCACCGTTGGTCGTCGGGTAGATCCAGCTATCGAACTCTGACTCTTCCACTTCGTCTTCCTCTCCAATAGCAATCACTTCTGAGTGGGTGATGAGCATAGGAGGTCTTCCAATTCTCGCCTTGTGCACTGCCTTCTGAGCTTCTGTAGTGAAACCCAGCCCAAACTTGTTAGTCTTAGGAGTAAAGTCAGGGAGCTTGCCCCAATTTACACATTCACCTCGTTCAATCACAGCCCGGGCATCCTTTAAGGAGGCCATCTTCAAAGGAGAAACCTCTTCGACCACTGCTTCTGCTGCTGCCAATGTTTGTGGTACCTCCTCAAAATGTTGGAAGGGGGTCTCGATGAACTCCCCATCCATTTCTACGTACCTGAAGGAGTTGAGGTGGCTGACCATGTATTCCTCTTCCCCTTGCACTGTAAGCAACCTGAAAAGGGGAAAACCTGCTATGCACGTGATGAATGATATGTGTTTATGCAATGCATTCAAGGGTTCGAAAGTTCAAATTTGTTGTAAACAAAAAGGAACACACGTTATTATTAAGGAAATTTAGTACATCAAAGCCTCGTGGGCAAAATAATACAAAAGCAAATCAATCCCAAAATACACTACGCATCCTCTTTGGAGCTATGTAAGTGTTGAGATTCCTCTCCTCATGCAACAGGCGGGTGAGCTCCAAGACCTTCTTTTCACTGGCATGTAGACTAGTCTCAAGAGAATTCCGTTCTTCCTTAAGCTGGATCCAGCTCTTCTGCATCTCTTCCCAGGATGTGGGCATATCAGGGTGCTGAATAGTGTAGAACACTTCTCCTTCCAAGACCGGTTCTTTGATTACTGGGAGTATATGAGGATAAGGCATTACCAACTTCTGGGAGCGGGCGCGTACCCACTTGAGATAAGGTTCCAATGGGATGGAGTTCCTGTGCCCTAGTGTCTTACTGTCTATCCTACTTGGCATCCTCCAGGCTCTGATAAATCTCTGGCGAAGTCCTTGAGTATCGTTGTCGAAGTCAAAAACTATGTCAGGAATTAACATGTCATGAGGACCATCCCTCCGAGCATAACCAAACTGTCTCCAAGCCAGACATGGGTTGTAAGTAATACCTCCTCTGATTCCAAGTAAAGGAACATTAGGGTACTCCCCGCAACGATCAATGGTAGTGACATCTTCTCTGGACCGAGGGCACCAATGTATATCCGCGTGTGTAAGAGTCATCAACCGTTGTGACCATCTCAAACCCCGCTCATTCTTCAAGACTGATTGTGGAAGGTGCGAAATAAACCACCTTCCCAGGAGAGGAGTGCAACACATAAGGACACCTCTTTTTCTCATGGTTCGAGTGTAACATGAGTGAAGGATGTCCCCCAACAACGTAGGTATAGGATTCCTGGACATAAAGATCTGGACAACACTGACATCAATAAGCTGATCTGGGTTAGGAAACAACACCAAACCATAGACAAGGAGGGCCACAACTTCTTCAAAAGCTTGCAAGTCAAGGGAGTTCCAACATTCCTGGGCCTTTTCAAACAGAAACCTGGCTAAGAACCCTTTGATACCACTTCTAACTTCCCAATGTCCCTTGAGATCAGATGACTGTAGGTGCAAGGCTTTAGCAATCTCTTCAAGCTTGGGTTCCTTTTCCGTACCATTGAAGGGTAGCTGATCAAGGATAGGGATCTTCAGGAGCCGGGAGAACTCCTCCAATGTAGGTACCAGCTGATAATCCAAGAAGGTGAAACAGTGATGCAGAGGGTCAAAGAATTGGAACAGGACCTTGATCATATCTTCCTCAATGTTGGTGTTGACCAAGCTGATGAGACTTCCATGTCTTTCACTGAATGAAGAGTTCTCGGGAATCCTGGATATAAGTTCCTTAAGCTGAGGAGGGACCCTTACAAGGCTGATTTGAATTGTCTTTCTACGAACAGTTTCCATGTCCTACAAAACAAGAACAAAGATGAAAATTCGAACCCCTGAAATGGTTAGTCAATGCATATGATGCTGGATGATGTCATGATGTTATGATTAAACACACCACAGATATTTACAAAGACAAACATGTAAGGCACACAAGGCACACAAGACAAGTCCTTAAGGTTTAAGGCCAGCATGGGGTCTGGGTAGTACCCTCTTGAAGTTGGTGGGTTCAACCTGTCCTATCAGAAGTAACCGGGTTCTAAGGGTCCCAATATCACGGGATTGCTTTCATTGTTCATCGTTTCGATTTAGCCACTGAACTGGCGACCGAAATATTCCAGGAAAGCAACCCTCAATTGAGTGTAGTATCGAGTATCAACCAACCTCGGACTGCACCAAAGTCAGTTATCTCACTACCCTAAAGAGGCCAAGATAGTTCAATTAAGGTTCCTAAGGTCTGTTGATGCTTCACGACACCACGTGGAGGCCCCGTACTCTCCTTGACTGAACTCAAGGGTTACCGGTACACACCAAAGTGCCACATCAACGTAGCAGACTGTTTCAACCATGTCGGTATACCCCGCACATTTCCCTCACAGCCTTGTTGCTACTTTCTAAGAAGGTATCCCCAGATCCGGGTTAGGATCTATAGAACTCCCAAGACAATCCCATAATAATAAAGCACACAAGGAAAACAATTGAAAACACAGTTATGAACTAGCCCTAAGGTACACCTCACTTTAAGTTTGTCCCCAGCAGAGTCGCCAGTTCTGTGATCGGTGGATCTGGAACTGACTGTTTAACGCTGGTTCGCGAAATGTCGCGGAAGCAAGAGTCGCCACCGTCTTTTATTTTCTCCAAATGGAAAGGACAAAAGCACAGAAAAATTCCTTAAAGAGATTGCTCTCGGTTCGGGAGGTAGGTTATAGAAAGGGAAGGTGTTAGCACCCTTTCTATCCATGGTTATCCATGGGCTCTTAGATACTTGCTCATTTGTGTTTTCAAAAGTGGTTTGTTTGCTTTTCAACTGTGGGTTTTAAAAAAAGTTTCTTTGAAAATTCCAGTTCGACTCTTGTATCGGTCCTCAAGAGTGTTTGAAAAATTGCTTTCGAAAGCTTTTTGAAAATGTGTTGGTGTGAAAAGAGTTTTGATTTTTTTTGAAATTAGAGCAAGTATCTAGAGTCGTCTACCTACCCTAAGGAATTTGTCTGTGTAAATGTCCTTTAAAGTAGTGCCATCCCACCATTGAGAGGTAGGTAGCACCACCGTTGGAGGTGTTCGGGTCAATTCGAGGTTCGGGACGTGGTGATCACCAGAGCAATGGGAAGACACCTTAGAAGCTACCCTCATGCCAGGTTCCCGGATCATGAGGACTTACTAAGACATCCTCTACTCGATGATCACCTTTCGAGGCAAGGCAACAGTGAGGCGTACCCTAGGGGTGGTGTGTGATTTGTGTGTCATGTTCATTTATTTTTGTCTTTTGTCATGTCATTGTGATCTAGCGTTTGTTTTTATTTTTGTCCATACATTCTTTCATGCCTTGATTTAACAGTTAAAAATATTGCGGGAAAGTAAAAATTCTAAGCTATTACAAAAGGCGCGGGTCCACATCGCCAAAATTTCTTGAACCCGATTTGACAGAAAAATAAAGAATTAAAAGTAAAGTGCAAGAGAATTAAAATGTTACATGGCATTGGGAGAGATACACAAATATTATACGAAAGAAGAAATAAATGTGCGAATTGAAATTTAAATCGAAACGAGGGCGTTGGACCCTTTTTAACTAAATTAAATTAAATTATGCAATTAATTAATTAAAAAGAAAAGAAGTTGTTTTTGTATTTTTTAGTATTTTATGATTTTAATGAAAAAGAATTAAATGCAATTAAACCTAATTCTACAATTTTTATTTTATTATGAAAAACATTGAATTTTAACCTAAAATTAACCCTAATTAATTTACATGCAATTTAATTATAAAAATAAATATTTAATTATTATGGAATAAAAGAAAAAAGATGAAAATTAATTAAACCTTAATTCTATATTTTTTAGATTTTTATTAAAAAGTTAAGATTAACCTAATTTGAAACTAAATTTAATTATATGCAATTTAATTACAAAAAAAAATATTAAAATAAAAAAAATATTTAATATTTCTTCTTTTCTGAATTTTTTATGGGTTTTTTTATATTTTATGAAAACACTAAATTAATTAAACAAACAATAATTAAAAGAAAACAAAAATTATGAAAAATAAAGAAAATGAAGAAAATTTGCAAACCAAAGGGGGGTCTGCCCCTAATTGGAGGTGTTTCTTTTAACAATCTGGCCCAAGATTCTGAGGCCCTTTTGACTTTTTCTAGGCAGCGTGTGATGCATTGACTAGGGTCCAATATACTCTCCAATTCATGGCCTTTGATCTGATGCTCTAGGACACATGGACGTTGGATTTTGAAGATGCATGATACGCTCCAGTCTTGAAACAGCATGGGAATATTGATTGCAAAATAATATGGGAATAATGAAGACCTGGGGCTCGAACCCAGGTCATGAACGTTATCAACAACTGTACCTACCACTGAACCAATTCACGCGCTTTTAACATATAATAACGAATAAATATTATAAAATAAAATTGGTCAGTAGCTTAAAAAACGCGCGCAGAATTTGAATGATCCAACCAGCGCCTTCCACCTCATCGTCCTCTTCGTTGGGTTTATTTTTTCCTGAAACAAGAACAAACTAGCAACGGTTTTCAAACGTTGCCATAGATGCCATATAAGAAAATAGCGAATATGCCATAAGGCCTCATAAATTGAGCGCGAGGGTGGCTTTGTCTTCGTCCAAGTGCGCTGATCATGACCATGGCATCGTGGTAGGCTAATTTTACACTATCTGAAAACGCCCAATTCACAGTTCTGCAAACCCTAGAATTTGATAATGGTGAAATCGTATATAGCATGCAAAAACTCAATCAAGATAGATGGTTAGCTTCAGAATCACACAAGGAATATGAATCAAATATTAAAAAGTGCTAAATGTGCATGAATTGAGATGCACGATTATGAAAAAATTTCGGTACAGATGAGATTGTTCTCACGTTTCTGGGCACAAAAGCTTGTGGTTTTGGATGCAACTCCCTTCTATGAAGCCTTAGCAAGCTAATGAAATCAAAATCGTGCCTTGAATCACCCTAGAATTAGGTTTTCAGTTTTGAGTTTTCTTGCAAAAATTTCAAGTTTGTGAATGGAGTTTCTGCGCAGCTTAGTGGTTCTCTGCATTAGGTTTGTGTTCAGGCTTAAGTATAGAGTGAATTAGGTCAAATAAAACAATCCAAATCCTTGGCATTCATGGTTTGAGAGATTTGATTTTCAAAGATCTTTTTTTCAATATTTTCCATGCTATTTTGTACCAATCATGATCAATTCTCTTCAAATCTTTCCATATTTGATTATGCACGAATTATTGAGTATATTTCATGCACAAAAAGATTGAAAAACTTAGGTTAAATATTTTTCATGTATTTAATTGATTTAAATGAATTATTATTAATAAAAATTCAAATAAATAAATAAAAAATGAAGAAATACTTCCCTTTGGGCCAAGTGGTCGTGCACATGCCTTGGATAATGAGTTGTGGAAGAAAAATAGGCCCATTAGCAATTTTAGGTCATTTGAATCAATGTTGACTTTTCAAAATATCCAAAAAATTTCCCAACTTCCACAAGGCATAACTTGCTCAATTTTTAAGCTTTGCTCATGTTCTTGGACATTTTGGAAAGGTCTTTGAGTCCTCTAACCAATGTATTTGGTCCCATGTCATTTTGATTTACCAATCTCAAGTTATGGCCTTTGACTTAAAGTCCCTTTTTGTTGACTTTTGAAAATGACCTATAATGTTGAAATTGATAACTTTTTGTGAGAGCATTTCTTGGACTTGAAGTATGAAGATGAGTTGTAGGAAATGTCTTTCTCTTCAAAATGAGATTTGGATGGAATTTTTCTGATAATCCATGTGAAAGTTATGCCCTGGTCAATTTACAGTTGACTTTTTCAACTGTCCAAATAAGGAAACTTTTGCATCTTGATGATTTTTGAGCCAAGCTTTGAGAATCATGATCAAGCATTGATCAAATGATGTTTGTGGCTTCAAAATGAGATGTTGACCAAAAATTTGAACTTTTGACTGCCAAATGACCATTTTGCCCCTACAGTTGACTGTAGTGCAATTAGGGTTTTGACTGTGCAATTTTGTGTTGAAGGTCTTGAAACTTGATATGAGGATGCTTGACCATGTTTATAGGCATGTGGGACTTGATTGGACCCTTGGAAACTTCATTTTCTTGATCAGAACCAAAACCCTAATTTTGACTGTTTAGGAGGCCCTTGCACTGTGCAACCCTTGGGGAATTTTGAAGCATGACTTGGCAATTTCTTGAAGAATATGGGAGGGCAAATTTTGGGGTACAACAGTTGCCCCTGTTCAATCTTCTTAGACCTGAGGATGTAGATTGGCTGACGCGCCTTTCGTGATCCGAAGGTAGAAGATGATTGAACACTAGAGTGCCCAGAAATTTGCGCTCACATAGTAGCAGTGATGGTGGAAATGGGCTTACAGATGCCATTTAGAGGTTGATGAATAGGATGATGGGCTTATAGATGCCATCTGGATGTTGATCGCGTAAGAGATTCCTTAGCGAGAACTTGCGTACCTGCAAAACAGAAAATGATTACCTGACATGTTGCAGGAGCTGTTTTCAGATGCTTGGTATAGATGTGTCCTGACTGGTTACAGGAGCTGGATCTGGAGCTTCAAACGGTGATGAATGAACCAGGGATGGTTACTACCTCAGCATGAACGGTGAGAGAACCTTGGGTGACTTTAACTTCAACAGCAATCATTGAGCAAAATCTTGGGATTACCACCTCCGCAGGATCGGGAAGAGAACCATATGCAATTATAATCTCAACAGCGGACGTTTGAGAAAAACCTGGGTTGGAATTATCATCTCCACAACATTGGGGAGAGAACCATAGGAAATTATAATCTCAACAGTGGACGTTTGAGGAAAACCTGGGTTGGAATTATCATCTCCACAACATTGGGGAGAGAACCATAGGAAATTATAATCTCAACAGCGGACGTTTGAGAAAAACCTGGGTTGGAATTATCATCTCCGCACTGTTGGGGAGAGAACCATAGGAAATTATAATCTCAACAGCGGACGTTTGAGAAAACCTGGGTTGGAATTATCATCTCCACAACATTGGGGAGAGAACCATAGGAAATTATAATCTCAAAAGCAGACGTTTGAGAAAAACCTGGAATGGAATTATCATCTCCGCAACACTGGGGAGAGAACCATAGGAAATTATAATCTCAAAAGCGGACGTTTGAGAAAAACCTGGAATGGAATTATCGTCTCCGCAACATTGGGGAGAGAACCATAGGAAATTATAATCTCAAAAGCGAACGTTTGAGAAAAACCTGGGATGGAATTATCATCTCCGCACCGTTGGGGAGAGAACCATAGGTAATTATAATCTCAAAAGCGGACGTTTGAGAAAAACCTGATAACTTCTACTGAGTCTTCATCAGACAAATCTGTTGGGAGTCGATTTAGCTGGACTAGAGAAGGCCTTGGACTGGATAAGAAATCTTTGGAGTTGATTAACTGAACCGGTCTAGGTCTTGAAATATGATTGAGAATTTAACTGCATCTTTCCTGAAAGGTAGAGGTCAGTCATATGCCATGCATGATATGGACCAAGCAATGATGTTCTCAGCATAAATGAGATTTGTAAGATATGATGCGTATATGCATGCTATAATGATGTATGTGATGTTTATGTATGTTTTCGTCTAGGAAAGTAAATCCTTGACGGGTGCCGGGAAGTCAATCCTGGGCTAATGTTGAAGAATAGATTTCGCTTCCGCTGGGGATGATAGCTGCAAGAATACCGGTAGGAGAAGATAACTCCGTTGGGGAATAAACTTGGCGAATGGAATATTCTGCGGGGAGAAAAGTACTCTGACGATCTTGCTGGAAGCAACACTCTGTGGGGAGAGAGATACTTTGCTGGAATGTTGATAGTAACTTGTTGGGGATATCTTTGCTGTATTGGAAGTGTTGATGGACTTCGCTGGGGATAAGAAAGAACTGTGTTGACGACGCCCTTTCCATGGCTTTTGGCTGAGGATAACCCAGTTATATCCTGGTAAGGAAATAACTCTTTGAATAAAGCCGGGAGACGCGTTCGTGCTCTTGTGAGGATAAGCTTCCAGAACCTACTGGGGATAAGCTTACTGCTTGGGGAGATGAATTCCAACTTTCATGGGGAAACTAATTGGACTCTCCTGGGGAAGTTTTGAACTGCGGGGGAAGTAATTCCTTTGAATATTTGTATGCCGCCGGGGAACAATCTTTAGACCAAGATTGCCGGGGATGCTCGTTAAGAATATATGCTGCTGGGGAATGTTGATATCTGCTGGAGGATACTCAACTTCCTTAAGATTTGATAATATAGCTTGGAGAGAGTGTACTGACTTGCTTACTCTCTGGGGAATTAGGATATCTGGTTATGTTCTTTAGCTGAACCTACCTTGGTACCTTGTAGGATAGAACAATTAGATTGCTTAGACAACTTTTTATTGCCCCTGTTTCTAATGTTACCTGTAATTAATCCTTTGTTTCGTATGCAAATGTTCATGAGTTAGCAAATTATTGTCAATGCATATATCACAAATTGAACCTTGGACGTTCTTCGCAAAACAAAACAGAAAAAGAAAAACAATTGGCACTTTTAACTGAAAAGTATATTTGTATTGATTTTTGAATGGCCTGAAAATAGGCGTTTTGTGTACAAGAGGCTGACGTCCTAGTAAGAGAACGCCGCCGAACAAAAGAGTTTATACAAGTTTTGTACAAAATAAAACAGCTGTGTGAAATGAATGATCCACTGGGTTTCAACTCTGCTATTGCCTTTATAACTCTGAACGTCTCATCACTTGATGACCTTGGTTGAAGGTGAAGCTGACTGATCGATGCCGTCTGAACTTGATGTAGATACCGGATTCTGGATGCAAAGTGATCCAATGAGACATAGTATTATGCTTTTATCCCTAATTTTTGCCTGGACCGCCCTTTCGGGTTTTCAGTCCACCGGGATACCCATTTTTGCCCAAGCCGCCTTTTCAGGTTTTCGACTTGCCGGGTGTACAGATTTTTTTCATTTCATCCCTTCATTTTGCCCGAACCCTTTTGGTTCGCCGGGAAGCCCTAATTTTTGCCTAGGCATGTCAGCCTAGCGGGTCTTTTTTCATGCGTAGTATTTTTTATGTCTGCATTGGCGGGGTGAGGAAGGTCGTCACCATCCATATTGGTTAGAATCATGGCTCCTCCTGAGAACACATGCTTAACCACAAATGGCCCTTCGTACGTAGGGGTCCATTTTCCCCTTGGATCACTCTGAGGAAGGATGATTCGCTTGATTACCAGATCCCCAACTTGATATTCCTGTGGTCTGACTTTCTTGTTAAATGCCCTGATCAACCGTTTTTGGTACGTCTGACCATGACAAATAGCAGCAAGTCTCTTTTCATCAATGAGGTTGAGCTGATCAAGTCGTGTTTGGATCCAATCATCCTCGTTCAGATTTGCATCCTTCATTATCCGGAGAGAGGGTATTTGCACTTCGATCGGTAAGACTGCCTCCATACCATAAACTAGAGAGAAAGGAGTTGCCCCGGTTGACGTCCTGGCTGAGGTACGGTACCCATGTAGAGCGAACGGTAACATCTCGTGCCAATCTTTATAAGTCACTGTCATCTTCTGCACGATTTTCTTGATGTTCTTATTTGCTGCTTCTACAGCCCCATTCATCTTCGGTCTGTAAGGAGAAGAATTGTGGTGCTGTATTTTGAACTGCTCGCAGAGCTCAGCGATCATCTTGTTATTCAGATTGGTACCGTTGTCTGTAATAATTCTCTCGGGGACGCCGTACTGACAGATCAGGTTATGCCGAATGAACCGTGCCACAACAGTCTTGGTTACCGTAACATAGGATGCTGCTTCGACCCACTTCGTAAAATAATCAATCGCCACTAGGATGAAGCGATGCCCATTAGATGCCGTAGGTTTAATCTCACCGATCATGTCTATGCCCCACATTGCAAACGGCCAAGGCGCAGTCAGAACATTCAGGGGGACTGGAGGAACATGCACCTTGTCTGCATAAATCTGGCATTTATGGCATGTCCTGGAATGTTGGTAGCAGTCAGCTTCCATTGTGGACCAGTAATACCCTGCCCGAAGGATCTTCTTTGCCATTGTATGTCCACTGGAATGCGTACCAAAGGTCCCTTCATGTAGCTCTTCCATGATCCTTTCTGCTTCAGTCTTATCCACACAGCGCAGTAAGGTTGAATCATGGTTTCGCTTGTATAAGATGTCGTTGCTAAGGAAGAACTTGGCTGCGAATCTTCTCAGGAATTTCTTATCATTGACAGATGCACCTTCAGGGTATTCCTGCGCTTCCAAGTATCTCTTCACCTCATGGTACCAAGGTTTCTCCGTCACCAACTCAGTCTCGAGATCACAACAGTATGCCGGTTCGTCCAGTTTCCAGATGATGATCCGGGGAGCCTCATTATCCCATTTGACCTTGAACATAGAAGCCATTGTAGCTAACGCGTCCGCCAGCTGATTCTCTTCTCTTGGAAAGTGTTCAAAGGTTATCTCTGTGAAGTGGGGGATCAGGGTCAACACACATTCTCTGTAAGGAATTAGGTTTGGATGTTTCGTATCCCACTCTCCTTTGATCTGATTGATCACAAGAGCAGAATCTCCGAAGACACTCAAACTTGATCCTTAGATCGATCGCAGCCTGAAGACCCATAATGCACGCCTCATACTCCGCCATGTTGTTGGTACAGTTGAAACACAGCCGGGCAGTGAGCGGAGTATGAGTGCCTTGAGGAGATATGATTATAGCGCCGATACCGTTTCCCAAAGCGTTGGAGGCTCCGTCAAAGTGCATAGACTATCGGGATCCTTCCTCAGGTCCTTCATCCGGTCCAGGTACTTCACAATCAGTTACTATCATGATGCTCTCATCCGGAAACTCGAAGTTCATTGACTGATAGTCATCTACTGCCTGATGTGCCAAGTGGTCTGCCAATACACTTCCCTTGATGGCTTTCTGGGTTGTGTACTGAATGTCGTATTCCGTCAAGATCATTTGCCATCTTGCAATTCTCCCAGACAGAGCGGGCTTTTCGAATATGTACTTTATAGGATCCATCTTTGAGATCAACAAGGTAGTGTGAGTCAGCATATACTGTCTCAGCCGGCGAGCAGCCCATACTAAAGCGCAGCAAGTTTTCTCAAGCAGTGAGTATCGGGTCTCACAGTCGGTAAACTTTTTGCTAAGGTAATAAATGGCATGCTCTTTTCGGCCAGACTCGTCATGCTGCCCCAGCACACACCCCATTGAATTGTCAAGTACTGTCAGATATAGTATCAGAGGTCTCCCTTCAACCGGTGGCATAAGGATGGGTGGTTCTTGGAGATACTCCTTGATTCTGTCGAAAGCAGCCTGACATTCATCGTTCCAACGTACTACCTGATCTTTCTTCAGCAGCTTGAAGATTGGTTCACAGGTAGCAGTTAGGTGTGAGATGAAGCGAGCAATGTAATTCAGGCGTCCTAAAAAGCCTCTGACTTCCTTCTTTGTCTTAGGAACTGGCATTTCTTGAATAGCCTTGACTTTGGCAGGGTCCACTTGAATACCCTTATCACTTACAACGAAGCCTAGCAATTTTCCGGATCTTACCCCGAAGGTGCACTTGTTCGGGTTCAATCTCAGCTTGTACAATTTCAGACGGTCAAACAACTTCTGCAGATGATCTAGGTGCTCTTCCTCAGTCTGGGACCTTGCGATCATGTCGTCAACATACACTTCTATCTCATGATGGATCATGTCATGAAATAAAGCAACCATGGCACGTTGGTAGGTTGCCCCAGCGTTCTTTAGTCCAAAAGGCATGACCTTGTAGCAGAAGGTGCCCCACTGAGTAACAAATGTAGTCTTTTCCATGTCTTCAGGTGCCATCTTGATCTGATTGTAACCTGAGAAACCATCCATGAAAGAGAATACCTTGTGCTGAGCTGTATTGTCAACAAGGACATCAATGTGAGGTAGGGGAAGTCATCTTTGGGGCTGGCCCTGTTCAAATCCCTGTAGTCGACACACATTCTGACCTTACCGTCCTTTTTTGGTACCGGCACCACATTAGCAACCCACTGAGGGTAAGAAGTCACTGCAAGGAACCCAGCATCAAACTTCTTCATAACCTCGGCTTTAATCTTTTCAGACATCTCTGGACGCATCCGGCGGACCTTTTGCTTAACTGGAGGGCAGTCTTCCTTAGTTGGCAAGTGATGGACCACAATATCGGTATCCAACCCGGGCATGTCTTCGTAGGACCAGGCGAAGATCTCCATATAATCATGTAGCATCTGAGTCAACCGTTGCTTTACGCTGAGCTCTAGGTTGGCACCAATCTTTACCTCTTTCCTGTCTTCTTCAGTACCCAGGTTTATTGTTTCCACTGGCTCTTCATGGGGTTGAATTGCCCTCTCTTCCTGAAGCAACAGTCTTGCAAGCTCACCAGGCACTTCGCAATCATCTTCACCTTCGTCTTCGGCTAAGTTGATCGGATTTTCGAAGTCATAACTGGCAGTAGCAGAGTCGTTATCAGTGAGATCCAGAGTGGATTGAAACCTGTATGAGTGAGTGTGTGTGTAAATACATCTGTTTTGAAATATATGTAAAGGAAAGAAAGACAGAAAAGGAGCACAAGATTTGCAATGCGAGAAAACGTCCAAGATTTTCATTCATGATATATGAAATGACAATTTATATGCCCTCACAAATGAAACCACGGTGCCTCGGGTAAGACACCGGGCCATAGAGTTTATTTATTGTTTATTACAAATACCAAAAACATAGGAATTCATTACTTAGTAACAAGAGAAACAGACAGGTTGTCCTTTGCACTCCAATTGTTAAGTCCACTGTCGGTTGCCGGGTAGATCCAGCTATCAAATTCAGCTTCATCCACTTCGTCTTCGTCCCCAACAGCATTCACTCCATGAGCAGGCAGGGGGGCTGTCACTACATTAGGCTTCTCTGATGCCTCAAATTGTACCTCCTTGGCGTCAATAAGGTCCTGCAGCTTGCTCCTTAAGGCCCAACAGTCGTCAGTGGAGTGCCCCGGGCTATCAGAATGGTAAGCACAACGAGCATTTGGATTGTACTTAGGAGATGTAGTATTGGGGAACTTCGGAGCCTCCCTGACAGTCACTAGATTGATGGATAGCAACTGTGGTAAGATCTGCGACAAGGTCATACTTAACCGGGTGAACTCTCTCCGGGGTCTTTCAGCCCTTTGAGGATGGGTCGGCCGAGGAGCGGCAGCAGGCTTGGCAATCGTTACCGCACTGACAGATTGGCGGCGCTCAAATCTTTCTGATCTCCGGGAGCCATATACAGCACTAGCCTCCCTTTTGAAGGGTTTCTTCTCAGAACTAGACGATGCACCCTTCGGAATCTTTCCAGACTTCAACCCAGCCTCAATTCTTTCTCCAGTCAGAATCAGGTCGGTGAACCCTGCAGACGAATTCCCGATAAGATGGTTGAAAAACGGCCCAGATAGGGTCCCCAAGAACATGTCTACCAACTCCCGATCAGTCAACGGAGGCTGCACCCTGCCAGCCAGGTCTCTCCACTTCTGAGCGTATTCCTTAAAACCTTCACTTGAACCTAACGACATACCCTGGAGTTGGGTACGTGTAGGGGCAAGGTCGGCATTATATTGATACTGCTTATAGAAAACAGTAGCCAACTCCTCCCAGTTACGAACCTTGGTCCCATCCAGCTGATAGAACCATTCGAGATGAGTCCCTGAAAGACTCTCCTGGAAGAAGTGGATCCACAAATTCTTATCCGCTGAGTACGGTTGGATCTTCCGAACATAGGACCTGAGATGTAGCTTGGGACAAGACGCCCCGTCATATTTAGTGAAAGATGGTGCTTTAAACTTCCGAGGAATAATCACACCAGTGGACAAACCCAAATCTCCGAAATCCAGCCCAGGTACCTGTTGTATCTCCATAGCATTCAGCCTATCTTCCAGCTGTTTGTAACGGTCTTCTGCCGGAGGATATTGCTCTTCATCAAAATCAGTCTCGTTGTCGGAGACTACCAGACTAGGAACCATTGCCTCTTGAGGAGTACCCTTGCCAACAGAAGAACCAGCCTCTTCATGCTGCAGAGCATTGCCAAACCTTCGGCCCGAGTTGAACATAACAGTTCTCCTCTTCTTCTTTTTCTCCTTCTTCAGGATCAGAGCTTTCAGCTCTTCTTGGCCTTGAGCCAAACCCTTGATCAATTCCTGAAATTGCGCATTCTGCGCCTGAAGAGCTTTGATGGATGTCTCAGTTGATGACGAGTCAGGATTCATGATGCTGAAATAAACAGCTAAGAACTGTAAGCAACCTGAAAAGGGGAAAACCTGCTATGCACATGATGAATGATATGTGTTTATGCAATGCATTCAAGGGTTCGAAAGTTCAAATTTGTTGTAAACAAAAAGGAACACACGTTATTATTAAAGAAATAATTGTTTAGTACATCAAAGCCTCGTGGGCAAAATAATACAAAAGCAAATCAATCCCAAAATACACTGCGCATCCTCTTTGGAGCTATGTAAGTGTTGAGATTCCTCTCCTCATGCAACAGGCGGGTGAGCTCCAAGACCTTCTTTTCACTGGCATGTAGACTAGTCTCAAGAGAATTCCGTTCTTCCTTAAGCTGGATCCAGCTCTTCTGCATCTCTTCCCAGGATGTGGGCATATCAGGGTGCTGAATAGTGTAGGACACTTCTCCTTCCAAGACCGGTTCTTTGATTACTAGGAGCATATGAGGATAAGGCATTACCAACTTCTGGGAGCGGGCGCGTACCCACTTGAGATAAGGTTCCAATGGGATGGAGTTCCTGTGCCCTAGTGTCTTACTGTCTATCCTACTTGGCATCCTCCAGGCTCTGATAAATCTCTGGCGAAGTCCTTGAGTATCGTTGTCGAAGTCAAAAACAATGTCAGGAATTAACATGTCATGAGGACCATCCCTCCGAGCATAACCAAACCGTCTCCAAGCCAGGCATGGGTTGTAAGTAATACCTCCTCTGATTCCAAGTAAAGGAACATTAGGGTACTCCCCGCAACGATCAATGGTAGTGACATCTTCTCTGGACCGAGGGCACCAATGTATATCCGCGTGTGTAAGAGTCATCAACCGTTGTGACCATCTCAAACCCCGCTCATTCTTCAAGACTGATTGTGGAAGGTGCGAAATAAACCACCTTCCCAGGAGAGGAGTGCAACACATAAGGACACCTCTTTTTCTCATGGTTCGAGTGTAACATGAGTGAAGGATGTCCCCCAACAACGTAGGTATAGGATTCCTGGACATAAAGATCTGGACAGCACTGACATCAATAAGCTGATCTGGGTTAGGAAACAACACCAAACCATAGACAAGGAGGGCCACAACTTCTTCAAAAGCTTGCAAGTCAAGGGAGTTCCAACATTCCTGGGCCTTTTCAAACAGAAACCTGGCTAAGAACCCTTTGATACCACTTCTAACTTCCCAATGTCCCTTGAGATCAGATGACTGTAGGTGCAAGGCTTTAGCAATCTCTTCAAGCTTGGGTTCCTTTTCCGTACCATTGAAGGGTAGCTGATCAAGGATAGGGATCTTCAGGAGCCGGGAGAACTCCTCCAATGTAGGTACCAGCTGATAATCCAAGAAGGTGAAACAGTGATGCAGAGGGTCAAAGAATTGGAACAGGACCTTGATCATATCTTCCTCAATGTTGGTGTTGACCAAGCTGATGAGACTTCCATGTCTTTCACTGAATGAAGAGTTCTCGGGAATCCTGGATATAAGTTCCTTAAGCTGAGGAGGGACCCTTACAAGGCTGATTTGAATTGTCTTTCTACGAACAGTTTCCATGTCCTACAAAACAAGAACAAAGATGAAAATTCGAACCCCTGAAATGGTTAGTCAATGCATATGATGCTGGATGATGTCATGATGTTATGATTAAACACACCACAGATATTTACAAAGACAAACATGTAAGGCACACAAGGCACACAAGACAAGTCCTTAAGGTTTAAGGCCAGCATGGGGTCTGGGTAGTACCCTCTTGAAGTTGGTGGGTTCAACCTGTCCTATCAGAAGTAACCGGGTTCTAAGGGTCCCAATATCACGGGATTGCTTTCATTGTTCATCGTTTCGATTTAGCCACTGAACTGGCGACCGAAATATTCCAGGAAAGCAACCCTTAATTGAGTGTAGTATCGAGTATCAACCAACCTCGGACTGCACCAAAGTCAGTTATCTCACTACCCTAAAGAGGCCAAGATAGTTCAATTAAGGTTCCTAAGGTCTGTTGATGCTTCACGACACCACGCGGAGGCCCCGTACTCTCCTTGACTGAACTCAAGGGTTACCGGTACACACCAAAGTGCCACATCAACGTATCAGACTGTTTCAACCATGTCGGTATACCCCGCACAGTTCCCTCACAGCCTTGTTGCTACTTTCTAAGAAGGTATCCCCAGATCCGGGTTAGGATCTATAGAACTCCCAAGACAATCCCATAATAATAAAGCACACAAGGAAAACAATTGAAAACACAGTTATGAACTAGCCCTAAGGTACACCTCACTTTAAGTTTGTCCCCAGCAGAGTCGCCAGTTCTGTGATCGGTGGATCTGGAACTGACTGTTTAACGCTGGTTCGCGAAATGTCGCGGAAGCAAGAGTCGCCACCGTCTTTTATTTTCTCCAAATGGAAAGGACAAAAGCACAGAAAAATTCCTTAAAGAGATTGCTCTCGGTTCGGGAGGTAGGTTATAGAAAGGGGAGGTGTTAGCACCCTTTCTATCCATGGTTATCCATGGGCTCTTAGATACTTGCTCATTTGTGTTTTCAAAAGTGGTTTGTTTGCTTTTCAACTGTGGGTTTTAAAAAAAGTTTCTTTGAAAATTCCAGTTCGACTCTTGTATCGGTCCTCAAGAGTGTTTGAAAAATTGCTTTCGAAAGCTTTTTGAAAATGTGTTGGTGTGAAAAGAGTTTTGATTTTTTTTTTAAATTAGAGCAAGTATCTAGAGTCGTCTACCTACCCTAAGGAATTTGTCTGTGTAAATGTCCTTTAAAGTAGTGCCATCCCACCATTGAGAGGTAGGTAGCACCACCGTTGGAGGTGTTCGGGTCAATTCGAGGTTCGGGACGTGGTGATCACCAGAGCAATGGGAAGACACCTTAGAAGCTACCCTCATGCCAGGTTCCCGGATCATGAGGACTTACTAAGACATCCTCTACTCGATGATCACCTTTCGAGGCAAGGCAACAGTGAGGCGTACCCTAGGGGTGGTGTGTGATTTGTGTGTCATGTTCATTTATTTTTGTCTTTTGTCATGTCATTGTGATCTAGCGTTTGTTTTTATTTTTGTCCATACATTCTTTCATGCCTTGATTTAACAGTTAAAAATATTGCGGGAAAGTAAAAATTCTAAGCTATTACAAAAGGCGCGGGTCCACATCGCCAAAATTTCTTGAACCCGATTTGACAGAAAAATAAAGAATTAAAAGTAAAGTGCAAGAGAATTAAAATGTTACATGGCATTGGGAGAGATACACAAATATTATACGAAAGAAGAAATAAATGTGCGAATTGAAATTTAAATCGAAACGAGGGCGTTGGACCCTTTTTAACTAAATTAAATTAAATTATGCAATTAATTAATTAAAAAGAAAAGAAGTTGTTTTTGTATTTTTTAGTATTTTATGATTTTAATGAAAAAGAATTAAATGCAATTAAACCTAATTCTACAATTTTTATTTTATTATGAAAAACATTGAATTTTAACCTAAAATTAACCCTAATTAATTTACATGCAATTTAATTATAAAAATAAATATTTAATTATTATGGAATAAAAGAAAAAAGATGAAAATTAATTAAACCTTAATTCTATATTTTTTAGATTTTTATTAAAAAGTTAAGATTAACCTAATTTGAAACTAAATTTAATTATATGCAATTTAATTACAAAAAAAAAATATTAAAATAAAAAAATATTTAATATTTCTTCTTTTCTGAATTTTTTATGGGTTTTTTTATATTTTATGAAAACACTAAATTAATTAAACAAACAATAATTAAAAGAAAACAAAAATTATGAAAAATAAAGAAAATGAAGAAAATTTGCAAACCAAAGGGGGGTCTGCCCCTAATTGGAGGTGTTTCTTTTAGCAATCTGGCCCAAGATTCTGAGGCCCTTTTGACTTTTTCTAGGCAGCGTGTGATGCATTGACTAGGGTCCAATATACTCTCCAATTCATGGCCTTTGATCTGATGCTCTGGGACACGTGGACGTTGGATTTTGAAGATGCATGATACGCTCCAGTCTTGAAACTGCATGGGAATATTGATTGCAAAATAATATGGGAATAATGAAGACCTGGGGCTCGAACCCAGATCATGAACGTTATCAACAACTGTACCTACCACTGAACCAATTCACGCGCTTTTAACATATAATAACGAATAAATATTATAAAATAAAATTGGTCAGTAGCTTAAAAAACGCGCGCAGAATTTGAACGATCCAACCAGCGCCTTCCACCTCATCGTCCTCTTCGTTGGGTTTATTTTTTCCTGAAACAAGAACAAACTAGCAACGGTTTTCAAACGTTGCCATAGATGCCATATAAGAAAATAGCGAATAGGCCATAAGGCCTCATAAATTGAGCGCGAGGGTGGCTTTGTCTTCGTCCAAGTGCGCTGATCATGACCATGGCATCGTGGTAGGCTAATTTTACACTATCTGAAAACGCCCAATTCACAGTTCTGCAAACCCTAGAATTTGATAATGGTGAAATCGTATATAGCATGCAAAAACTCAATCAAGATAGATGGTTAGCTTCAGAATCACACAAGGAATATGAATCAAATATTAAAAAGTGCTAAATGTGCATGAATTGAGATGCACGATTATGAAAAAATTTCGGTACAGATGAGATTGTTCTCACATTTCTGGGCACAAAAGCTTGTGGTTTTGGATGCAACTCCCTTCTATGAAGCCTTAGCAAGCTAATGAAATCAAAATCGTGCCTTGAATCACCCTAGAATTAGGTTTTCAGTTTTGAGTTTTCTTGCAAAAATTTCAAGTTTGTGAATGGAGTTTCTGCGCAGCTTAGTGGTTCTCTGCATTAGGTTTGTGTTCAGGCTTAAGTATAGAGTGAATTAGGTCAAATAAAACAATCCAAATCCTTGGCATTCATGGTTTGAGAGATTTGATTTTCAAAGATCTTTTTTTCAATATTTTCCATGCTATTTTGTACCAATCATGATCAATTCTCTTCAAATCTTTCCATATTTGATTATGCACGAATTATTGAGTATATTTCATGCACAAAAAGATTGAAAAACTTAGGTTAAATATTTTTCATGTATTTAATTGATTTAAATGAATTATTATTAATAAAAATTCAAATAAATAAATAAAAAATGAAGAAATACTTCCCTTTGGGCCAAGTGGTCGTGCACATGCCTTGGATAATGAGTTGTGGAAGAAAAATAGGCCCATTAGCAATTTTAGGTCATTTGAATCAATGTTGACTTTTCAAAATATCCAAAAAATTTCCCAACTTCCACAAGGCATAACTTGCTCAATTTTTAAGCTTTGCTCATGTTCTTGGACATTTTGGAAAGGTCTTTGAGTCCTCTAACCAATTTATTTGATCCCATGTCATTTTGATTTACCAATCTCAAGTTATGGCCTTTGACTTAAAGTCCCTTTTTGTTGACTTTTGAAAATGACCTATAATGTTGAAATTGATAACTTTTTGTGAGAGCATTTCTTGGACTTGAAGTATGAAGATGAGTTTTAGGAAATATCTTTCTCTTCAAAATGAGCTTTGGATGGAATTTTTCTGATAATCCATGTGAAAGTTATGCCCTGGTCAATTTACAGTTGACTTTTTCAACTATCCAAATAAGGAAACTTTTGCATCTTGATGATTTTTGAGCCAAGCTTTGAGAATCATGATCAAGCATTGATCAAATGATGTTTGTGGCTTCAAAATGAGATGTTGACCAAAAAATTTGAACTTTTGACTGCCAAATGACCATTTTGCCCCTACAGTTGACTGTAGTGCAATTAGGGTTTTGACTGTGCAATTTTGTGCTGAAGGTCTTGAAACTTGATATGAGGATGCTTGACCATGTTTATAGGCATGTGGGACTTGATTGGACCCTTGGAAACTTCATTTTCTTGATCAGAACCAAAACCCTAATTTTGACTGTTTAGGAGGCCCTTGCACTGTGCAACCCTTGGGGAATTTTGAAGCATGACTTGGCAATTTCTTGAAGAATATGGGAGGGCAAATTTTGGGGTACAACAAAAGGCCTCTGAATTACCGGAGGAGCAATGTCTGGTGAGAATAGTCTTCCACTACGAGTGACCTTAGCAGGCCCGGTGATGTTGGTGACACCAGTATCAGTGTCGAACTCTTGTTTCACACCCAAAACATAAACATCTGCCCCATAGTGCCATGGGACAGCCTTATCAGATTTGTAGGGGATGGGTCCTGGAACAGTAATGGTGATGGGAGCAACCTTGTGGGCAGGCAAAATTTGGACAGGCTTCCTTGAGGGAGCCTTGGCAGGGTTGTTGAAGATGGTAATAATTGAGACTTCTTCAACAGGAGCAGCAGGAACAACAGTCTTTCTGAACAAAATCTCTTTACTATCCATCAGGTTTTGGACGCCTGATTTCAGCAAAGAACAACCAGCAGGGGAAGCAACACATAGAGGGCAACCTTTGCTACATCCCGGAAATAAACCGGCTAGCAACAGGTTCCTCTTGACCGTCAGCAGCGGAGTAGCAACATCATCCACCGAAGCTACATACAAATCCTCCTCAACAGCATTCACTCCATGCTGGGGCATGGGAGCGGTTACAACATTTGGCCTCTCGGGCGCCTCAAACTGTATCTCCTTTGCATCAATAAGGTCCTGAACCTTATTCTTTAGGGCCCAACAGTCATCCGTGTTATGCCCCGGGCTATCAGAGTGATAAGCGTAATGGGCGTTGGGGTTGAACCTGGGGGATGTAGTATTCACACCCTTCGGAGCCTCTCTGATAGTCACTAAATTAGTGGATAGCAACTGTGGCAGGATCTGTGATAAGGTCATGCTCAAACGGGTAAACTCTCTCCGGGGTCTTTCAGCCCTTTGAGGATTGGTCGGCCGAGGAGCAGCAGCAGGCTTGGCAATCATTACCGCACTGACAGATTGGCGGCGCTCAGATCTCTCTGGTCTCCGGGAGCTATATACAGCGCTAACCTCCTTTTTGAAGGGTTTCTTTTCAGCATTGGAGGAGGCAACCTTCTGTATCTTCCCCGATTTTATACCGGCCTCGATCCTTTCACCAGTTAGGATCAGATCAGTAAACCCAGCAGAGGAATTACCAATGAGATGATTGAAAAATGGACCAGATAGGGTCCCCAAAAACATATCCACCAGCTCCCGGTCCGTCAATGGTGGCTGCACCCTGCCAGCCAGATCTCTCCATTTCTGGGCGTACTCCTTAAAACCTTCGCCCGACCCTAGCGACATACCCTGGAGTTGGGTACGCGTAGGAGCGAGGTCGGAATTATATTGATACTGCTTGTAAAAAGCAGTGGCCAGATCCTCCCAGTTACGAATGTTGGTTCCGTCCAACTGATAGAACCATTCGAGGTGAGTCCCTGAAAGACTCTCCTGGAAGAAGTGGATCCATAAGTTCCTGTCTGCTGTGTAAGGCTGGATCTTCCTTACATAAGAACGGAGGTGCATCTTGGGACAGGAAGCCCCGTCATACTTCAAAAAGGCAGGTGCCTTGAACTTGTGTGGAATCACCACCCCAGTAGATAACCCCAAGTCTCCGAAATCCAGTCCAGGCACACGCTGAACTTCCATAGCTTTTAATCTGTCTTCCAGCTGCTTGTACCGGTCTTCAGTAGGAGGGTACTGTTCGTCGTTGAAGTCTGTTTCAGTATCAGAGACCACAGGAGTAGGGACCTCCCTTTCTTGGTGACTACCTTCCCCCACAGATGGAGTAGTCCTCTCAGCCTCATTTTGCAAGGTGTTCCCGAGTCTGCGCCCAGTGTTAAATAACACAGTCCTCTTCTTCTTCTTATTCTTCTTCAGAAGCATAGCCTTCAGCTCTTTTTGACCTTGAGCCAGACCCATGATCAGCTCCTGAAATTGGGTGTTTTGCGCCTGAAGGGCCTTGATAGATGTCTCGGTTGATGATTCAGGGTTCATGATGCTGAAATAAACAGCGAAGAACAGTCAGCAACCTGAAAAGAGGGGTACCTGTGATGCATATGATGAATGGAATGCGCATGATTTATGTTTTCAAAGACAATTGGGAATCAACTTTGTAAACAAAAAGGAACACACTTCATTAGATTCAACTTTGAAACTGAAATTATTCAACAGGTTGCCCTTAGGCGTTACATGAAAGGAAATACTGAAAAGGGAAATAAAACTGTAAAAGAACATCCGGAGCTCCTTATTGATCCCATGGTCTCCTCTTCTCAGTACGAATGTAGGCATTCAGAGCTCGCTCATTCTCTAACTGCTTTGTCGGCTTCTGGATCTTCAATTCCTGCTCGTTGAACTTTTCCCAGTAAGAATCCCGTTCTTCTCGCAGTTGCGACCAAGATCTCTTCAGTGTCTCATAATCAACAGGTATCTGAGGAGGAAGGACAGCTGGAGGAACACCATCTTTGTCAGGACACTCAAGAATGACGGGTCTGACAGCTTCATACGGCATACCTAACTTCTGAGCTCGGATGCGAACCCATTTGTAATAGGCTTCCATAGGTAAAGAAGTCTTTGGTCCCAACTCTTGTGGGTCAGCTTTATGAACTTTGTCCCAAGCCTTGATGAACCTACGACGCAGCTCATCACTATCCACCTGAAACTCAAAACTGATGTGAGGCACCAACATTTCATGAGGCCCTGCTCTTCTTGCTCTTCCAAACTGACGGAGTGCTAGACATGGATTGTAAGAGATCCCTCCTTGAGTACCAATCAGTGTAACATTAGGGTATTCCCCGCATAGATCGATAATAGCTATCTCATCCAGACCTCTGCAAGTCCAAATGATGTCTTTGTCGGTGAGAGACATTAACCTATGAGCCCAACCTCTTCATTCTTGATTTTTCAGTACGAACTTAGGGAGGTGCGAAATAAACCACCTCACCAACAAAGGGATACAACACCATAGGGTTCCTCGTCTTCGGGTAGTACGAGCATGAAGTTGTTGCAAGATGTCACCCAAGAGAGTGGGTACGGGATTCTGAGACATAAAGATCCTTATGGCAGTGACATTGATGAAGTTGTCAGGATTAGGAAACAAGACTAACCCATATATTAGGAGAGCCAAGATGTCTTCATATGCCCTAAAGTCCAGGTCATTCCAGAAACTGTTAGCTTTACCAACCAGAAATTTGGCCAAGAAACCCTTAACTCCGCTTCTAGTCACCCAGTTGTCCATTACTTCTTGATGTGTCAAGGGAAGAGCTGCAGCAACATCCTCCAGCCTGAGGGTCTTTTCCCAACCAGTAAAGGGAGTCTGATCCAAGATAGGGATACCAAGTAAATCAGAGAACTCTTCCAGGGTAGGGACCAGCTGGAAGTCTTGAAAGGTGAAGCACTGGTACAGAGGGTCATAGAACTGGGTCAGAACACTCATCAACTGTTGATCCCGCTTTGCAGTGACTAAACTGAGAAGAGAACCATGCCTCTGAATGAAAGAAGTGGTATTTGGAATTCTGCTAACCAACTCTTCAAGCAACTCAGGTGAGTGAACAAATTTGAACCGGATAGTATTTCTTCGCACAGGCATCATGGTGTCCTACAAAACAGAGCAAAGGTGAAACCCTCTTGTCTTTGAAATGGTCAGTCCTTATGCAGGATGCATGCAATGCTCATGATGTTATGATGCTATGATAAAGCACACCACAAATAGATAAAAAGGCAAACATGGTAAGGCACACAAGTCACACAAAGCAAACCCTTAAAGTTTAGGCCAGCATGAGGTCTAGGTACTACCCTCTTTTAGTTTGTTGGTTCATACCTGTCTTATCAAAGTAACCGGGTTCTTAGAGGATCCCAATATCATTGACTACCCTCAATCGGTCATAACTCCAGCATCGCAATCTTTTCTTGCGGCCAGAACCATCACGAGAGTTTAGCCTCAATGGGCGTAGCATACTGCTATAATTCTAAAGGACAAGTTGTGTCAATTAAGGTTCTAAGGTTGTTGGTGCTTAATGACTCCTTAGAAGACCCATATTCTCCTCGTTGCGACACAAGGGATATCGGTACAAACCAAGGTGCCACACCAACGTAGCCACTGTTTCACCCGTGTCGGTCTACGCCGGACAGGTCCCTCACAGCTTATGCTACCTAAACAGGGTATCCCAAGATCCAGGTTAGGATCTATGTAACTCCCATGCAACCCACAAATTTAAAGCAGACAAGTCAATACAATTGAAAACATAGTTATGAACTATCCCTAAGGTACACCTCACTTTAAGTTTCCCCAGCAGAGTCGCCAGTTCTGTGATCGGTGGATCTGGAACTGACTGTTTAACGCTGGTTCACGAAATGTCGCGGAAGCAAGAGTCGCCACCGTCTTTTATTTTCTCCAAATGGAAAGGACAAAAGCACAGAAAAATTCCTTAAAGAGATTGCTCTCGGTTCGGGAGGTAGATTATAGAAAGGGAAGGTGTTAGCACCCTTTCTATCCATGGTTATCCATGGGCTCTTAGATACTTGCTCATTTGTGTTTTCAAAAATGGTTTGTTTGCTTTTCAATGTGTGTGGGTTTTGAAAAAAGTTCGTTTGAAAACTCCAGTTCGACTCTTGTATCAGTCCTCAAGAGTGTTTGAAAAATTGCTTTTGAAAGCTTTTTGAAAAGGTGTCGGTGTGAAAAGAGTTTTTGATTTGTTTTGAAATAGAGCAAGTATCTACGAGTCATCTACCTACCCTAAGGAATTAGGCTGTGTAAATGTCCTTAAGGTAGTGCCATCCCACCATTGAGAGGTAGGTAGCACCACCGTTGGAGGTGTTCGGGTCAATTCGAGGTTCGGGACATGGTGATCACCAGAGCAATGGGAAGACACCTTAGAAGCTACCCTCATGCCAGGTTCCCGGATCATGAGGACTTACTAAGACATCCTCTACTCGACGATCACCTTTCGAGGCAAGGCAACAGTGAGGCGTACCCTAGGGGTGGTGTGTGAATTGTGTGTCATTTTCAGTTTATTGTTTATCTTGTCATGTATTGGTGATCTACGCTTTGATTTTATTTTTGGGCATTCATTCTTTCATGTTATTGTTTAACAGTTAAAAGATGCGGGAATTTAAAGTGCGGAAAAGATAAAAGGTCCTACGCTATTACAAAGGCGCGGGTCTACAACGCCAAATTAATCCAGACCCGATTTAAAATAAATTGCAGAAAATAAATGTCTAATTAACTATTACAGGGCTTTGGAGCAAGTACATGATATTTACATCAAAGAAATAAATAAAACGCGCGAAAAGAGAATATAATCGAATGCGAGGGCGTTGAACCCTTTGAAGGAATTAAAATAAAATTATTAAAATAATTAAGTTAAATAAAAAGAAAGAACTTATTTTTTATGTTTTTGTATTTATGACATTAAAGAAAATTAAATTAATTAAAAGTCAAATAATTAATTCTAATTCTAATTGTTTTTAATTTATTAAAGAAAATGCATTAAAGTTAAAACCTAGAATTAAAACTAAATTAATTATAAAATTTATTTACAAATTAATGGTTAATGATACTTATAATAAAAATATTTAATTAATTAAAAAAAAAGGGTAAAAAGTACTAAAGGTCTATTTTTTGTTATTTTTGGTTATTGAGAAAAAGAATTAAATTACCAACCTAAAATTAAAACTAAATTTATTATGGGATTTATTTACAAAATTAATACTAAAATAAAATATTTATTATTTTTATCTTTTCTGATTTTTTTTGTGTTTTTTTATATGTCATGAAAATATTAATTAATTAAAAAAAAGGACAATAATTAAAAGAATATAAAAATAATAAAAACAAAGAATGTAAAGAAAATTGCAAAACCTAAGGGGGGTTTGCCCCTAATTTGGAGGGTGAGATCCAGCAATTTTGAGCCCAAATCAGCATGGCCTCGTTGACTTTTCCAGGCATCGTGTGGTGCATTGACTCAGGCTTATGGTACGCTTCAGATTATGGCCGTTTGATCATCTCCATTGGACACGTGGGCAGCTGGGTTGAGAAGCGCATGGTACGTCCTAACGCTGAAACTGCACATGAACATCATATGAAAAATAATGTGAAAGGGGGTGAGGACCTGGGGCTCGAACCCAGGTCCCAGTACTTACCAACCAATGCCTTAACCAACTGATCCACCAACGCGCTTTGTATATCATATGAGAAACAAATAATATAAAATAAAATGATCGTTAGTGTTATAAAAATTAAAAAAAAAAGCGCGCTGGATTCAAACCAGCCATTCACAGCGTGACACACAATCATCTTCCCCAATGCACCTGTAATGAAAATGAAATAGCGGGGGTTTTAAACCCCCCCAAAACTCAGGCTATTTGAAAATAGCGAATAGGCCATGCCTAAACATAAATTGAGCGCGACAAGCAAATTGGAATCCTCAGGTTGCCACGATTTCGTTCATGTTGGTGTCAAAGTCCAATTTTACCTCATAACCAAAGCCCTAATTCTAAGTTTCAAGAACCCTAGTTTTTGTTCATGGTGAAATCGTGCACAGGCTTGGAAAACCCAATTGAATCATGCTAACAGCTTCAGAACAATCATATTAGTCCAAATCCATGATCAAAAATGATAAATATGGCATGAATATTGAAATGCAAATACTAAAAATTTCAAGGAAAGTTGGACTTGGTTATACCTGTTCTTGGCGTTTGAAGGTCTGAATTTGATGGCTATAGTTTCCTTAAGGTGTCAGCAACTTGTTCGGATGAGAATGAGAGGTTGAAACGGGCTCTAGAAGTGTTTTCAGTTTTCAAAAATCTTGGCCAAAATGCAAGTTTGCTCTCAATGTTCCTGCGCATCTTAGCCCTTAATTTGGTTTCTGATCACTTGTATATACCTTAGGCAATGTGTATGAATGAGAATTATGGCCAATAATGCCTTGCATTGATGCCTAGGGTTTTGACATAAACCTCCATTAACACACCTTCCATTTTTGCCTCATTTTTGAATTCTTGCTTCAATTAGCCTTTTGCACGAATTTGGTATTGGCTTAATGGTAGTTCAAGGTTAGTTAAGGCCAAATATTCCATTTAATTAAGCTTTTTGATTTTCTTTTGATTTTAAAAGATTTAAAATTAATTAAATCCAATAAAATCAATTAAAAATGAAAAAATTAATTAAAAAATATGAAATAAAAGGTGGGACACGTGGGAAGCATGGCCAAGTTAATTCAAGCGGAAAAAGTGGGCCCCTTTTGTCAAAAATGAAATTTCAAGGATAAATGATTTTGGCCATTTCACAAAAATTTCCCAACTTCTCCAATGCATATCTTGCTCAATTTTTAAGCTTTGATCATGTTCTTGGACATTTTGGAAAGGTCTTGAAGTCCTCTAACCAATTCCTTTGGTCCCATGTCATTTGGATTTATCAATATCAAGTTATGGTCTTTGACTTAAAGTCCCTTTTTGTTGACTTTTGAAAATGACCTATAATGTAGAAATTGATAACTTTTTGTGAGAGCATTTCTTGGACTTGGAGTGTGAAGATGAGTTGTAGGAAATGTCTCCCCCTTCAAGATGAGCATTGGATGGGATTTTTCTGATGAACCATGAAAAAGTTATGCCTTGGTCAAGTTACAGTTGACTTTTCAGCTGTCCAAAAATAGAAACTTTTGACACCTTGATGATTTTTGAGCCAAGCTTTGAGAATCATGATCAAGCATTGATCAAATGATGTTTGTGGCTTCAAAATAAGATGTTGACCAAAAATTTGAACTTTTGACTGTCAAATGACCATTTTGCCCCTACAGTTGACTGTAGTGCAATTAGGGTTTTTGACTGTGCAATTTTGTGCTGAAAGTCTTGAAACTTTGTATGAGGATGCTTGACCATATTTGTAGGCATGTGAGACTTGATTGGACCCTTGGAAACTCCATTTTCTTGATCAGAACCAAAACCCTAATTTGACTGGCCTTAGGAGAGTGGTTGACTGTGTGGCCCTTGAGTAGACCTTGAAGCATTTGAAGAGGATGTTTGGCAAAACTTTGAAGATTATGGGAGGGCAAATTTTGGGGTACAACAGTTGCCCCTGTTCAATCTTCTTAGACCTGAGGATGCAGATTGGCTGACGTGCCTTTCGTAATCCGAAGGTGGAAGATGATTGAACACTAGAGTGCCCAGAAATTTGCGCTCACATGGTAGCAGTGTGATGGTGGAATGGGCTTATAGATGCCATTTGGAAATTGATGGATAGGATGATGGGCTTATAGATGCCCTACTAAGAGGGGATGGAAGGTGGATGGGCTTATAGATGCCATCTGGGTGTTGATCGCGTAAGAGATTCCTTAGCGAGAACCTGTGTACCTGCAAAAGAAAAATGAATACCTGACATGTTGCAGGAGCCGGTCTTCAGATGCTTTGTATAGGTATGTCCTGACTGGTTGCAGGAGCTGGATCTGGAGCTTCAAACGGCGATGAATGAACCAGGGGTGGTTACTACCTCAGCAGGAACGGTGAGAGAACCTTGGATGACCTTAACCTCAACAGCAAACGTTGAGAAAATCTTGGTGGGAATTACCATCTCCGCAGGATCGGGGAGAGAACCATAGGCAATTATAATCTCAAAAGCGGACGTTTGAGAAAAACCTGGAATGGAATTATCGTCTCTGCAGCATTGGGGAGAGAACCATAGGAAATTATAATCTCAAAAGCGGACGTTTGAGAAAAACCTGGAATGGAATTATCGTCTCCGCAGGATCGGGGAGAGAACCATAGGCAATTATAATCTCAATAACATTCATTGAGAAAAACCTGGAATGGAATTATCGTCTCCGCAGGATCGGGGAGAGAACCAATAGGCAATTATAATCTCAATAACATTCATTGATAAAAACCTGGGATGGAATTATCTCCTCGGCAGCATTGGGGAGAGAACCATATGAAATTATAATCTCAATAACATTCATTGAGAAAAACCTGGATAACTTCTACTGAGTCTTCATCAGAAAAATCTGTTTGGGGTCGATTTAGCTGGACTAGAGAAGGCCTTGGACTGGATAAGAAATCTTTGGAGTCGATTAACTGAACCGGTCTAGGTCTTGAAATATGATTGAGAATTTAACTGAATCTTTCCTGAAAGATAGAGGTCAGTCATATGCAATGCATGATATGGATCAAGCGATGATGTTCTCAACATAAATGAGATTTGTAAGATATGATGCGTCTATGCATGCTATAATGATGTATGGAAGTGTGATGTTTATGGATGCATTTTTCGTCTAGGAAAGTAAATCCTTGACGGGTGTCAGGAAGTCACTCCCGGGCTGATGTTGAAGAATAGATTTGCCTCCGCTGGGGATGATAGTTGCAAGAATACCGGGAGGAGAAGATGACTCCGTTGGGGAATAAACTTGGCGAATGGGATAACTCTGCGGGGAGGAAAGTACTCTAGTAATCTTGCTGGGGAGCAATACTCTGTGGGGGGAGAGACTTTGTTGAAATGTTGATGGTAATTTGTTGGGGGATACCCTTGTTGTGTTGGAAGTGCTGATAGACTTCGCTGGGGATAAGAAAGAACTGTGTTGACGACGACCTTTCCGTGGCTTTTGGCTGAGGATAACCCAGTTATATCCTGTTAAGGAAATAACTCTTTGAATAAAGCCGGACGACGCGTTCGTGCTCTGCGAGGATAAGCTTCCAGAATTTACTGGGGATAAGCTTACTGCTTGGGGAGATGGATTCTAACTTTCCTGGGGAACTAGATTGGACTCTCTGGGGAAGTTTTGAATTGCGGGGGAAGTGATTCCTTTGAATGTTTGATATACCTCCGGGGAAAAATCTTTAGACCAAGATTGCCGGGGATGCTTGTTAAGAATATATGTATATATGCTGCTGGGGAATGTTGAGATCTACGGGAGTATACCCAACTTCCTTAAGACTGATAACTTTGCTTGGAGAAGAGTGCACTGACTTGTTGGCTCACTCTCTGGGGAATTGAGATATGCCGGTTATCGCTTTATTTTACTTTTCGCATTTTAAATTAAAGGGTTATTTTTGGCGATGTAAATACCCGACGCCTTGTAATAATTTAGATTTAAAATTCCGCAATTTAATTTCTGCAAATTATTAACTGTTAGATGTTTGGTAATAGGGAATGCATGACAAGATCAAATGTATGAACTTAAAATCAACATAGCTCAGCCATGACATGTACAAAGATAAAATTAACCGAAATAACACACTCGCACATGCGCACTCTTAGGGTACACCTCACTCAGTTGCCTTCGAACGTGGTCATTGAGTATATGAAGTTTTAGAGGTCGCCCTCTTGTCCAAAGATCATAGTTGAAGAAGTGAAAAACACAAGAAGGGGGTTGAATTGTAAAACTTGAAATCAAATGCAGACAACACGTTATTTTTATCCTGGTTCGTTTGATCTCAAACTACTCCAGTCCACCCGTCAAGGTGATTTCGCCTCTCTCCAACGAGGTCTTAATCCACTATATTCAACTGAATATTACAACTGCTTTAACAACTGCTAAAGCCTTCTTGAGTCTAAACTACAGACCGCTTTCTCAAGGAAATTCTTTCTTACAGATAAATGAATACTATGTGTGTTGAATGTTTTCTACAAAAGCTTTATATCACAACTGTGATAATACACAAATTAAGCTTATGTGAAACTAGGATGCTATAACTATAGAGTAAACAATTTGAGAGATATAGCAAGCTGTATGAGTGAGGATGAAGATGATTTGCTTTAGGCGTGTAAAGAGTTGTAGAGCATTAGCCAATTCATTTCTCACTGACTTGTTTATATAGCTTTAGAAAAGATACGTTGTAGTCACTTATTCCATTTCAATGCCCATTACGTTCTTTCCATATTGAGAAGATCTTTGTCTTGGAATACAGCCGTTGATAATAAAGTGTCTTGAATGCACAATACCGTTGTCAATTAAGCGTGTTATTGGCTTTGGCTTATTCTGACGCTTCTAGGTGCTGATGATATTGTTTTGGTCTTGATCAGAGTTTAGAGTATGTTAAGCGCAGATCTGTTCATCAAGCTTCAGCGTAAGCACATGCTTTGATCTTCTGATGCTGGCATATGATATTTCATCTTCTGATGCTGGCATATGATATTTCATCTTCTGATGCTGGCATATGATATTTCATCTTCTGATGCTGATGTTGACATTCTTATGCTGATATCCATTAGAGTTTCTGTAAATGCACAATATAATTTTTAGGTAGCATATATGTCTCATATGAATTATACAATTTATTTAATCTAGCATTTTGTTATCATCAAAACTTTAACTTAGGGTAGTAGATTCAAACTTTGTTCTAACAATCTCCCCCTTTTTGATGATGACAAAAACTGAATATTTTCAATTGAAATTTAAAGAAAAAGAATATCAGAGATAACCAAATAATAAATTTGTATCAGCGATAAACAGAAAGGTATCAAAGATAAGAAGATAGGGAATAGAAAGGTATTAGAGTTATGATCAAAAAAACTCCCCCTGAGTTTATTACTTCCCTTTTAATTCCATGAGTCCTTTAGCATCAGATCTTTATTGAACTTTCTTTGAGCATCAGATCTTTCCTTTACTAGAGCAGAGCTTCAGTGTATTCGAGTTCATCAGATTCTTGTACCTGTAAGCTTATGCAGAACAAAGAAACATTCAAGTATATCAGAGTGTTAGAATGTTTGAGACTTTTGTCTCAGTAATCCGTTATTGAAAAATATCATTCTTTCTCCCCCTTTTTGTCAGCAATCAAAAAGTGCAAATAATTGAAGTTAAAAACGATCAGTGTAGAAAAACGATTGTATTCAGTTCAGAGCTCAGAAAATATTACAGATAACATGTAAAGAAAATAGAGAAAACATCAAGAATCAAAATCTAAGAATGGGGAGGAAGGCGCATGTATCCAGAATTCTTTAACCAAGATGGGGAACGTTGGACCCACCAACCTATCAAAGTACCTTTCCCAACCTTGTGCCTTAATTTCTTCAGACAAATCAAAGCCATTTTCCTTCAAACTGTTGAAATCTACTATCAATTCTGACAGAACTTCCAAGTTCTTGACCGGAGTGAGGAGCGTTCTGAAGGGAATCTGATACTGTTCAGAAGAAGCATCTTGCTGGGAACCTGCAAATGGAATGCTAGAGGATGCCATGTTCACACAAGGGTTTTTGAGAAAAAGCTTGAAAAGGGTTTCTTTGAGAAAGAAGATGAACACACAGTAAGAACACAAATATTTTGAAGATTGTAAGTGACGGTAAAAATGAATGAATGATGTTTAAGGCGTTTAAATAAGTTTCAAAAAAATGTTTTGAAAACATAAACGTTTTAAGAGAGAGAATTAAATCATGATTACTCGCATTTAATGTTGGCTGATTTTGGGGGATTTAGAAAGATATTTGGAACGGTTACCCATGACATGTGTCTCAATGCATCCAATCAGCACTTTGCCTTCTCAGAAGCGTGCACGCGTGTTCTGCCTCAGGAATTAGCTGATGACTGGATGACATTTGTTTGATTTAGTGAACAGCATATCTATCCTTGAAATGAAACGCTCAGATCTTTATGGATAGAATCTGATACAATCTGCATGTCTAAATTTCTGAAAGAAGATTGATCAGAAGTTCACAGTAAAATAAAACAAATTCTGAAGGTTAATATATAAAATTAAAACATTTTTACTCTGGGCAGAGCTTCATGCTGAGATGTTTCAGAATGAAGTTGAACCTATCTTCAGAAAGTGGTTTTGTGAAAATATCAGCCCATTGATGGTTTGTATCAATAAATTTTAAGTTTAAAATGCCTTTCTGAATATAGTCCCTAATGAAATGATGTTTTATTTCTATATGCTTAGCCCTAGAATGAAAAATTGGATTTTTACTTAAGCAAATGGCAGAAGTGTTGTCACAGAGTATAGGAATGTTACTCTCAAATATCTGGAAGTCTTCAAGCTGACTTTTCATCCAGAGCATTTGTGTGCTGCATCCTGCTACTGCTATGTATTCAGCTTCTGCCGTTGATAGCGCAATTGTGGATTGCCTTTTGTTGGACCAAGAGATCAGATTTTCTCCCAGAAACTGGCAGCTTCCAGAAGTACTTTTACGCTCTACTCTGTCTCCAACAAAGTCAGCATCATAGTAACCTACTAAGCTGTAATCACTAGATTTTCTATAAAATAAACCCAGATTAGTAGTACCTTTCAGATACTTGAAAATTCGCTTAATAGCTGTTAAGTGAGATTCTCTAGGATCTGATTGGAATCTTGCACAAATGCATACACTGAATAAAATATCAGGCCTTGAAGCCGTCAGATAAAGAAGATAACCAATCATACCTCTGTAGACCTTTTGTTCTACCTTTTTGCTTACCTCTTCTCTTTCCAGAATGCACGTGGGATGCATTGGAATCCTTGATGACTTACATTCTGAGAGATCAAATTTCTTCAGAAGTTCTCTGACATATTTGCTCTGATGAATGTAAGTTCCCTCTGGAGTTTGATTGATCTGAATTCCTAGAAAGAATTTCAGTTCCCCCATGAGGCTCATCTCAAATTCTGCCTGCATACACTTAGAAAATTTTCTTCCAAGAGAAGGATTAGTAGATCCAAATATAATATCGTCAACATAAATCTGACACACTAAGATTTCATTCTTAACTGTCTTACAGAATAATGTTGTGTCCACTTTCCCTCTGGTGAATTCCTTTTCTAACAGAAAGTTACTTAGTCTTTCATACCAAGCTCTGGGAGCTTGTTTCAGACCATACAGTGACTTCTTTAGTTTGAAAACATACTCTGGATTTTTTGTACTTTCAAATCCAGGGGGTTGGTGCACATAAACCTCTTCTTCTATATAGCCATTTAAGAATGCACTCTTGACATCCATCTGATATAGAGTGATGCCTTTATTAACAGCAAAAGAAATTAAAAGTCTGATAGATTCTAACCTGGC
Organism: Vicia faba; assembly: GCA_948472305.1. NCBI lineage: Eukaryota > Viridiplantae > Streptophyta > Magnoliopsida > Fabales > Fabaceae > Vicia > Vicia faba. The sequence continues at coordinate 1,184,603,272 of OX451737.1, forward strand.
GACTGGAGCAAAGGTTTCTGTATAGTCTATCCCCTCTTGCTGACTATAACCTTGTGCTACCAGTCGTGCCTTGTTTCTGATGACTTCACCTTGTTCGTTCAGTTTGTTTCTGAACACCCATTTTGTTCCAATGACGTTGAATCCTTTTGGTCTGGGAACTAGATCCCACACGTCATTTCTGGTGAATTGATTCAGCTCTTCCTGCATTGCTAGAATCCAGTCGTTGTCCAGAAGTGCTTCATCATTTGAAGAAGGTTCAATCAGAGAAACAAGTCCCATGAGGGACTCTTCAGAGTTTCTGAAGCTGGCTCTTGTTCTGATTGGATCTTCCTTTCTTCCTAAGATTGTTTCTTCTGGGTGATCCATGTTGCTTCTGGATAGTCTTTTCTGAGGTTGATCAACAGATGTTGCTGGATTGCTCGCAGTGCCTCTTTCTGATGTTGAAGGAGTGTCTTTGTTGAGAGCTTCTGATGACTTGTCTTCAGAGCTTGTGAATTCAACTTCCATACCTGCAAAGACTTCATTCTGCTTTGACTTTTCAAAGTCAATCTTATCATCAAAACGAACACTGATTGATTCTTCCACAATCTGTGTTTCTGTATTGTATACTCTGTACCCTCTTGAGCGTTCAGAGTATCCTAACATAATACACTTCTGTGCTTTAGAGTCAAACTTGTTCAAATAATTTTTTATGTTTAACATAAAACAAGTACATCCAAATGGATGAAAATATGAAATGTTGGGCTTTCTGTTCTTCCACAATTCATATGGAGTCTTTTCCAGAATAGGTCTTATGGAGATTCTATTCTGAATGTAGCATGTTGTGTTTATTGCCTCTGCCCAGAAGATCTTAGCAACGTTTGTCTCATTGATCATGGTTCTGGCCATTTCTTGCAATGTTCTGTTCTTTCGTTCTACAACTCCATTTTGCTGAGGAGTTCTAGGACAAGAGAAATCATGCAGAATGCCTCTGTCATTAAAGAATGACTCAAAATCTTTGTTTTCAAATTCTCCACCATGATCACTTCTGACTTTAACGATTCTAAGATCCTTTTCATTCTGAACTTGGTTACAGAAGGTGACAAACACAGAGTGTGACTCGTCCTTGTGTCTTAAGAACTTTACCCATGTCCATCTGCTATAGTCATCTACGATTACTAACCCGTACTTCTTGCCACTGACTGAAGCAGTTTTAACTGGTCCAAATAAGTCAATGTGCAGAAGTTCTAATGGCTTAGAGGTGGAAACAACATTTTTAGATTTGAAAGCAGGTTTTGCAAACTTGCCTTTCTGACATGCTTCACACAGAGCATCTGAATTGAACTTCAGATTAGGAAGTCCTCTGACCAGATTGAGTTTGTTAATCTGAGATATTCTTCTCATACTAACATGCCCCAATCTTCTGTGCCAGATCCATTGCTCGTTGTTAACAGACAGAAGACACTTTACATTCTGACTTTTCAGTTCAGAAAGTTTGATTTTATAAATGTTGTTTTTCCTCTTTCCATTAAATAGGATAGTCCCATCTTTCTGACTAACAGCTTTACATGATTTTTGGTTAAAGATTATATCATAACCGTTATCACTTAATTGACTTATGGATAACAGATTATGCATTAATCCATCTACTAATAGAACATTATTTATAGAGGGAAGATTTCCATTACCTACTGTTCCAGAGCCAGTGATCTTTCCCCTCTGATTGCCTCCAAAGCCTACGTGGCCTCCAGGCTTAAGTTCCAGGCTTTGGAACATATGCCTTCTTCCTGTCATGTGTCGTGAGCAGCCAGAGTCCAGGTACCATGACTGGTGTTTCTGATTTGCTGCTAAAGATATCTGCAACATGTATTATTTTATCCTTAGGTACCCATATTTTCTTGGGTCCTGATTTGTTAGTTTTACCAAAACTCTGGTTGAATTTTGGTTTCACAGAATAATTACTACTAGTATATTTAATGTCATGTGTGTGACCATACACGAAGTGTGAATTCAGAGGAGTGTGTTTAATAATTAGATCCATGGCATTCTTTGGTGTATGTACCTTACCTTGGTATCCTATTCCCTTTCTGCCGTTTCTGCTAACTCCATAGATCATTGAAGCCATTTTGCTTCTATCTATGCCTTTAGCAAGGAACTTCTGAAAGCTGTGATCATACTCCTTGATGATCTCATCAGCGCTGCTGGGAGTTTCAGAAATTGTTTCCTTCTGAGATTTTTGTAAAAGATTTTCTAATTTTGAAAATTTATTTTTCAACTCAGAATTTTCCAATTTGAGACTCTCAGTTTTATCAGAGTCAGAATCAAGATTCCTTTTCAGGTTTCTGAATTTAACTCTGATCTGCTGATATCTTTCCAGAATTTCGTTAAGGCTTTCAGCAAGTTCAGCCTTAGTAAAATTAATTGCAAAGTCAGGGAATACCTCTTCGGTGTCTGATTCAGAGTCTGATTCAGAAGCTTCACTGTCTTCTGATATGTTAGCCATGAGAGCTATGTTTGCTCTCTCATCATCTGATTCTGAGTCAGCTTCAGACGAGTCAGAGTCATCCCATGTAGCCATGGGACTCTTCTTCTTTTCCCTCCCAAACTTCTTTTTGGGCTTTTCCCTCTGAAGCTTTGGACAGTCACTCTTGTAGTGTCCTTGCTCGTTACATTCATAGCATATGATGTCCTTGGTGTTTGGCTTTCTGCTTCCTGACGAGCCTTCAGATCTTCTGTATCCAGAGGAGGAGTCTGACCTTCTGTATCTGGAGGAGGACTCATTCTGATTAGATCTTCTGGTATTCCTGAACTTTCTTTGCCTCTGCTTCCATAGTTGGTTCACTCTTCTGGAGAGGAGGGAAAGTTCGTCTTCTTCTGATGAGGACCCATCAGAGGTTTCTTCAACTGCCTGCAAAACTTTGGAGTCAGATTTTCTGTTAGATTTTAAGGCTAAAGGCTTACCTTGCTTCTGAGGTTCATCAACTTCTAGCTCTATCTCGTGACTTCTGAGGGAGCTGATAAGTTCCTCCAGAGAGATTTTGTTTAGATCTTTAGCTAGCTTCAGCGCTGTAACCATTGGCCTCCACTGTTTTGGCAAGCTTCTGATGATCTTCTTGACATGATCAACAGTAGAATACCCTTTGTCCAGAACTTTGAGACCAGCCACCAGAATTTGAAATCTTGAGAACATCGTTTCAATTGATTCACTTTCTTCCATTTTGAATGCCTCATACTTTTGAATGAGCGCAAGAGCTTTAGTTTCTTTGACCTGAATGTTGCCTTCATGCGTCATTCTGAGAGAGTCAAACATACTCTTTGCAGTGTCTCTGTTAGATATCTTTTCATATTTAACGTAAGAGATGGCGCTGAGAAGAATAGTTCTGGCCTTGTGGTGATTTTTGAAGTCACGCTTTTGTTGATCAGACATTTCCTTCCTGTCAATCTTCTGACCACTTGCATTCACTGGGTGCGTGTATCCATCTGTCACCATGTCCCACAGATCAGCATCATGTGCCAGAAAGAAGCTTTCTATTCTGTCTTTCCAGTAATCAAAATTCTCTCCATCAAAGACTGGAGGTTTGCCGCTGAATCTGTCTCTATCTTCATTGTTGTCATTGTTGGTGTGTTGATATGTTCCTGCCATTGTGTTTTTCTGACGCTGGATCTTGTACTGACACAGTTAAGTGTTTTAGCTCAGAACCAGGCGCTCTGATGCCAATTGAAGAAGTGAAAAACACAAGAAAGGGGGTTGAATTGTAAAACTTGAAATCAAATGCAGACAACACATTATTTTTATCCTGGTTCGTTTGATCTCAAACTACTCCAGTCCACCCGTCAAGGTGATTTCGCCTCTCTCCAACGAGGTCTTAATCCACTATATTCAACTGAATATTACAACTGCTTTAACAACTTCTAAAGCCTTCTTGAGTCTAAACCACATACCGGTTTCTCAAGGAAATTCTTTCTTACAGATAAATGAATACTATGTGTGTTGAATGTTTTCTACAAAAACTTTATATCACAACTGTGATAATACACAAATTAAGCTCATGTGAAACTAGGATGCTATAACTATAGAGTAAACAATTTGAGAGATATAGCAAGCTGTATGAGTGAGGATGAAGATGATTTGCTTTAGGCGTGTAAAGAGTTGTAGAGCATTAGCCAATTCATTTCTCACTGACTTGTTTATATAGCTTTGGAAAAGATACGTTGTAGTCACTTATTCCATTTCAATGCCCATTACGTTCTTTCCATATTGAGAAGATCTTTGTCTTGGAATACAGCCGTTGATAATAAAGTGTCTTGAACGCACAGTACCGTTGTCAATTAAGCGTGTTATTGGCTTTGGCTTATTCTGACGCTTCTAGGTGCTGATGATATTGTTTTGGTCTTAATCAGAGTTTAGAGTATGTTAAGCGCAAATCTGTTCATCAAGCTTCAGCGTAAGGACATGCTTTGATCTTCTGATGCTGGCATATGATATTTCATCTTCTGATGCTGGCATATGATATTTCATCTTCTGATGCTGGCATATGATATTTCATCTTCTGATGCTGATGTTGACATTCTTATGCTGATATCCATTAGAGTTTCTGTAAATGCACAATATAATTTTTAGGTAGCATATATGTCTCATATGAATTATACAATTTATTTAATCTAGCATTTTGTTATCATCAAAACTTTAACTTAGGGTAGTAGATTCAAACTTTGTTCTAACAATAGTTGCCTCGAAACGGTTGCCTCAGAAAAATGATCTAAGACATTTGGGTTACCGCTAAGGCACCCTAACATTGCTTTAGTGACCACACGTCCCTTAATCGAATTGACCCTTAAACTCCAACGACGATGCTACCTACTCATCAATAGTGGGATAGCGTTGTCTAAAGGACATTTGTACAAATTAATTCCTTTTTCGAGTAGGTAGATGGTTCTTAAGTACTTTCTCTTTCAAAACAAAAATAAAACTTTTCGCACTTACACCTTTCAAACAAAAACTTCTTTCAAACCCATAAACACAAAGAAAAGCAATTTTTGAAAACACTTTGAGCAAGTACCTAAGAGCCCGTGGATAACCACGGATAGAAAGGGTGCTAATACCTTCCCTTTCTATAATCTACCCCCCGGACCCGAGAAACATCTCGAAAAAGGAATTTTTCTGTGCTTTTTTCCTTTCCTTGTTGGATAAAATAAAAGACGGTGGCGACTCTTGCTTACCGCGACATTTTACGAAAACAAACGCAAAACGCGAACCAGCATTCGAAAAATAGTCAGTTCTTTCCCATCGTATCACAGTTACCTAGTACTATAAGAGGACATGATTCGATTTGGGTGATTGTTGATAGGCTTACGAAGTCGGCTCATTTTATTCCTATTAACATCAGTTTTCCAATGTCAAAGTTGGCTGAGATTTACACTAGTGTGATTGTGAAGTTGCATGGTGTTCCTTTGTGCATTGTGTCAGATAGAGATCCAAGATTTACTTCTGATTTTTGGAAGAGTTTGCAAGAAGAGTTGGGTTCAAAGTTGAGGTTGAGTTCAGCGTATCATCCTCAGACAGATGGTCAGACTGAGCGGACTATTCAGTCATTGGAAGACTTATTGAGGGCATGTGTTCTTGAGCAGGGAGGTTTGTGGGATACTTATCTTTTGTTGATAGAGTTCACTTATAATAACAGTTACCATTCTAGTATTGGGATGGCACCTTTTGAAGCGTTGTATGGTCGAAGATTTAGAACTCATTTATGTTGGCATGAATTTGGTGAAAGTGTAATACTTAGACCTGAACTTGTTAGTGAGACTACTGAGAAAGTGAAGTTGATTCGAGAAAAGATAAAAGCTTCCCAAAGTAGACAGAAGAGTTATCATGACAAGCGAAGGAAATATTTAGAATTTCAAGCTGGTGACCATGTGTTTTTTAGAGTTACACCTGTGACTGGTATTGGGCGAGCGTTGAAGTCTAAGAATCTCACTTCTTGTTTTGTTGGACCATATCAGATTTCGGAGAGAGTCGGGAATGTTACTTATAGAGTGGCTTTACCGCCTAATCTTTCGAATTTGCACGATGTGTTTCATGTGTCGCAACTCCGGAATTATATTTCAGATCCATCTCATGTGATTCATATGGATGATGTGCAAGTACGGGATAATCTTACGGTGGGGACGATGCCTGTACGGATCGCAGATCGTGAAATAAAGACTCTGAGGGGCAAAGAGATTGCCTTGGTTAAAGTGGTTTGGCTAGGAGTTGTCGGAGAAAGCATGGCTCGGGAGTTGGAGAGCAAGATACGAGACTCCTACCCTGAGTTGTTTGATTAAGGTAAATTTTCGAGGACGAAAATATTCTAAGTGGGAGAGAGTTGTAACGCCCGTAATTTAATTGATTATTTAATTAAATTATTTTTGGAATATTTGTGAAGTTGTGTTGTGAATTAATTGGATTGAATTATTTTAAGTGGTCAAATAATATTAGAAGTATAATATTATTTGATGTGGGCTTGTTTTAAAGGAATAGAAGTAATAAGGGGGGTGTAATAGTTTTAAGCTCATCAAGGAATAAAGAGAATAATAGGTTATTTTATTATTGTTAGAAAGAAGAAGCAGTAGAAGAATAAGGGTTGGAAAGAAGAACGTGAAGCTGCTGGAAAAAGAGGAAAAACGGCAGAACGAGAATTCAACCGGAAGTTATAGAGCGACCTTCAATCCAAGGTAAGGGTGTGGTTCTAACTCTATAATTGGGTTCATGATGATTGTTATATAGGGTTAAAGGTGATTGTTGTCTTGTTCATGAATTGAATGTATGTGTTGTTGTATGATGAGAATTGATGTTGTTAAAGATGAATAATGACGTTCGATACTGTTTATTTGATGTAGAATTGTAGGATAATTGTAAGCGATGATTATCCATGATTAGGTTAAGTTTTTAGGGCTTAAAGTATGGAATCCATAGTGAAAACACAGAGAAAATCGCAGAAATTATGCCGGACAGAGCAGTATGCGTCGACCCCAAACATGATGTGTCGATACAAGAAGGTTTAGAGACTCAAGATGAGTCGACACGAAGGAGTCTTGCATCGATCCATGAGGACTTTTAGACTCAGGATGAGTCGATACGTAGGGGCATGTATCGATACATGCTGTGTGGTAGACTCAGTATGAGTCGATACAAGAGAGGATACGTCAACTCATGTTGCGAGTTCAGTGTAGTACGCGTCGATCCAAGACGTTATGCGTCGATCCATGTTGTCTGGTTTTTGGCAGAATCAGTTTAAGAATGTTGTAACTTGAGTTTTCGGACTCTGTTTGAAGTGTCATTCGAAGCGTTGAATAGCTAACGCGATGAGCTTTATTATTGAGGATTAAAATGAATAATAGGAAGGATAATCCTAGTATCCAAATTAGGATTAGAGTTAGTTCCCGAGGTAATCACTATGTTGGTTTGTTGTGAAGAGGGATGAGGATGAGACGTTTATAGAGTACTGTCTAGTTTGTAACAGTAGGATTAATGATAATAATGACGTAATATTACAGAATAGTAGCATGTAGAGGTTTGGTGATTTAGAAGTAAGCCTTAGTTGACTAATTAATTATAGGCAATATCTTGTATATGCCTATGACCAACATTGTGGAATTGATGAGTACCGTTATATTACTGTACAACTGAGTTGTTGATGAGATGATAATAATGAGAGTTTGTTTTAATGAATAATGATGTATAAATGATATTTGATGATTTATGATGATAAATGATGTTGATGGAGAGATGTTGAGGTGCTTTTAAGATGTAGGCCTTTTGGCCAACAAAGATGTTGTACTGAGATGTTGTTAATCATGGTGTTGTTATTACATTCATGATTGTGTCACATACATTGCATTTTGAGATGGAGCCTATGCTCGTTGAGATGACATGTATTGATGAATATTGAGATGAAGGCTTATGCCTTGCTGATGCCTCTATTAATTGGCAAATTTTGAGATGGGAGTTCTACTCCAATGGTACCACATGCATTTGCATAGTATTAAGTCGCATTATATGATTGCATAAAGAAGAGTGTATTGATGTTGTGAATGTGTATTATTGTTGTGATTATTGTTGATTATGAGATAAGAAGTGATGATGTTATGTGATCTAATTTAATATATTAATTACCATGCGCTTTATTATATTGTTAGATATCCCACCCCTTCTGTTTGAATGTTGCCTTTATGCTGGTAACATGCAGGTAATCGAGAGTGAAAGTTGTATACCTTCAGTAGTTCGAGTCGGTGTCATTGCTCTGATATGTAACACTCGGGAGGATGAACGCTTGTTGCTTTTGATTGTTGATTATTCAGTCGTTGAATTTTAAGTTGATTATTATTAAATTGTGTTGTTTTGAAGTTGTTGTAATGATGATAAAGATGTTATTAAGAATTTCGTTGTGTAGATGTTGAATTGTTGAATTATTTAATTAAAGTATTTATGCTGATGGTTTATCCGAAGTTTTAAAGTGTTATGTATCCACGATGAATGCAATGAGTTTTAAATTATGAATTTGTGGCATCCCAATTTGTTTGCGTGAATGATTTTATAACTTTGATTTATTTATATAATTGTCGGGGTAGAATTGGGGTGTTACACTCTCCCTGATGTAGGTATATGTTCCAAGGACACTAACTCCTCAGTGAACTTCTCCCTTTCCATGGATCATTTTCAACAAAGAAGACATCTTATAGACAGAATCTCCTTGCAATCATCATAACACTTCCTCGGCAAATCATAGTTTCATGCCTGATAGTAAGGACTTAGAAGAAAAATGATCAAGATGAGACAAACGACCAAATAAAACTGGCCCAAGTTGGAGGCCTAATCAAATGCCCCACCAAAGTTGACGAATAAATACACTTTCATGAGGCAACTTCATACTAGAACAAAACACTTCTCCATCTCAACCGTTGGACCCTTCCAACGATGCCCCCGCGAGACACTGCACTCATAAGATGGTTCTAATTGTCGTTCCAATATGTGCATCACACCAAGGTACTATCTACTATATATCTAAGAAAAAGAGATGCAACAATTATTCTTAATTTACCCTTATATATTCAAATCATTTACACTACAGAAAGAACTACACTGTATTTAACAAATGAACCTATTTTATCACAAACTACATATTTCTAAAGTTGACATGTGACACTTATTTTTCAACCTACATCAATTAAATCACACTTAAATATTACATTCACTCATTCTCGTGTCTTGATTAAAATTTCAAGCCACCCCTTTATTTTTATCTCACAATTTTTCACTTTCATTTTAATTTTCTGTCTCTCTATTTTCTCTTTTCCTTTTTTTTTATACATTTTGTTGCTAAAATGAAGATTAATAAAAAGGTATCTACTAATAATTAAAAAAAATCAAATTATCTTTTTAAAAATAATTTTCATACAATTTTATTGTAAAGACCTTTTTAATTTTATATTATTAAGTTTACACTATTTAAATGTGAGTTTGAAAAATTATATATTGTTAATTTTACACTTATATAAATGTTAGTTTGATTTTTTTTATATGATATATTTAATCCATTTTATTTATTTATTATCTTTAAATTATTAATGATAGATTCATAATTGCGATGATAATGACTCATAAGATAAAAAGAATTATTAATTTTATTAAAATTTAAAAAATAGATTTGTTTTGACCTAAATAGACTCATAAATAGGTTTGTTCTGATCACAATAATCTTGTTTAAAGTTTCTACCAAAGTTTTTGAAATCTCTTATACGATACTGAAAATTTCAAACACACATAGGAAATTTTTTAAAAAAAGTGAAATTTTTATCAATAATTTTGAAATTTTCAAAAATTTTTACCACAACAATTTTGAAATTTCCAATAGATTTTATAACAATTTTAAAATTTTCAAGAGATTTTAAAAGCAATTTCAAAATTTCTGAGATTTTATCAATAATTTTGAAATTTTCAAGAAATTTTACAAACTTTGAAATTTCTATAATTTTATTAACAATTTTTAAAAATTGAAATTTTCTCAATATTTTTTTTGCAATTTTGAAAATTTCAAAAATACTTACAACTTATCAAAAATTTCAAATGAATTATCGAAAATTTTATACATAAATTTCTAACATTATATAAAAAATTTATTCGAGAGATTTAGTTGACATTTTTTATATTAAAAAATAATGGGAGGTACCAAATACAATTTTTAGGATGGCAAATTAACCCCTCCTTAAATAGACTATAATGGGAGGTGCCAAATACAATTTTTAGGATGGCAAATTAACCCCTACTTAAATAAACTAGGTTATAGACTATGTAGCTTACCTATTCTCGTCTCCAGTTACTTTCACTACCATATGAAGACCTTCTAATAAAGATTTCACTATTCACCACCTTTTTTCTGCACTGTAATATATTAATTGATTGTGGCATTTAAGTTATTGATGTACGCCTAATCTCTTTTCAAAATGAAAATGCCAATAACAACAAAAACTATGAGAGGTTGCAAAGCAAACTCAAATTTATCATATGATATCATTTTTTATTCTTTAATTCCTATTCCATCTTCGATCATATCTTCTTCTTGCTCCACCAAGTGAAGTCTCCTCCTTATTGTTTCTCCCAGTTGTTCCAAACTTGAGAGGCACAACTTGACGAATGTATAAACTACCAGGAAAGTTCCTTTTTTCTCTTGGGATTGTTAGTAACTGTGGCAACCAGTATGCAACATATTCGCCTTCTGGGTCATATGTTTGTGCCTGACACCACAAGCATATAATAGTGTCACATCATAACCAAAACAAAAAACTTACCGACTGTTTCTGTTTCAAATCTATGTTACAAAAGTTACAAAAGTAAATTGTTAGCCACTAACTTGTTTCGGAACGCTGAAATAACGATCTTCCCGAGGATCGTTCCCAACTCCTGCAAGTGCAAGAGAGAGTATGGATTACGATTTTCATTAGAAAAATCTACACAAGTTTTCAAACATTACCTGATCCGTAAGTCCAGTTCCCATAATTAGAACACGGATCATAATCCAAAAGACATGTTTCAAACCATTCGGCACCCATGCGCCAATCTATGCCCATGTCACGAACTAGGAAGGAACACACAATCTGTCAAAAAGGTAATCATTTTTCATTTTCATATGCAAAAAGTGTATGCAGATTTCCATTAATTCAATGTATCTTTAGAAACATATTAAGGTACTACTTTGATTCACCTGCCGTCCACGGTTTGACATGAAACCTGTAGTTGATAGTTCTTTCATGTTAGCATCTATCAGAGGATACCTGATGGTGAAGAAAATGTCATTTACTGTAGATTTGAGGATTGAAAAACAAACATAATATCGAGAAGTATTGGTAATAATGTGAAAGACATTGTACCCTGTACAACCATCTCTCCAGGATTCAAATAGTTTCTTGTCTTGGCTCCAATTACGCTGAACATTCCTCGGTCCACCTACGAAGAAAAAATGAATACAAATAAGCAATCTGGACAAATTAATTATAACAAACTTTCTATAGAGATGCATCCAAAATTAAACCAGCTGAACTTTTAAGCCAAGACTGAAAAAAACACCACAGGCGTCAAAGACTTTGAACAATCCATACCTATATGGAAAAGTGAATTTCCATATTTGACTGATAGAAATCGAAAATAATCTCTCCATATCAACTCGAACAAAACCCTATAAAAAGAGAAGACGGTTTTAGAAAAGAATGCGCTACAAGAAGGCAGAGGATGTCAAACGTGTAATTATATAATAATAGGAAGAAGAAATGAGGGTTACCAGTAGGTAGAACTGTTTGCTTGTCTTTCATTCTCATACCTCTTCACCTATGATGAAGAGACCAAAGTTTGTTAAAACAGTCTAGTTTTTCAATATCAAGTCACGCATAAATCAGAGAATGTAATCAAACTATAACCTCATCGTGTATGAGACGAGGTGACAAGCTTCCTGATGCAAGCCATGGTGAGAATTTAGTAGAATAATCAGACCCTAACATCCCATTTCGAGTCTCTTTGTATACCTTCAGTAAATCCTACGCATAAGCAATATCAAGAATGAGTTAGATAATCAAACAAAGGCTGACATTAATGCATCGAACTCAGTATCACCTCTTTACCTTCTTCCAAAAGTAGTCATATATTCTGCTCAATCCGGCAGTTTCACCCCCCACAAATTTCATCCCCTTGCTAACCTACATCAAGAGAAAGCAAACAGAAAGAGCAAACTCAATATTTCTTCATTGTTGAGTTCAAAATACTAGAGTCTCTTGCAGGCATTTCCACAAATACTTATGAAAAACCCCACATTCTGTGAGCAAAGTCCCAGCTGCTCCATTGAAGGAATACTTCCCCAATCCTCAACAGGGGCAGGTGGTCCAAGTGATGCTGGCAGTTTGATGGATGAGCGCACGGCACATTTGGCTTCGACAGTCTACAAGTTCAATCGCAGCCCAAGTAGTGTTAGAACAGCAAATTCAGCTCTAAAGAAAACACATAAATAAACACACAAAAACACCACAGTTGATCATGGAGTAGGGCCAATTGTGCCTACAAGTCCAACAAACGAGTGAACCAACCCCGGAGGGCAAATGCTCTAGCTATGCCCGAGCAACTTGCTACTTATTAGCAAATATTAGTCTTACTCAACAAATACAATAAAAGGCATTTCAAATCAAATATACAAATCTACACACATATCAATTGATATACCATGCCTTACGAAATTGAGTATAAACATCCGGCAAACAAGTGACATCAAACGGAAGATCATCTCGGTGGTACATGGTGGTTCCCCAAACAAACTCTAACTTGGGGTGGTTATTTAAACTTCTTGCACCCCCAACAGATTCATCAGATGGTTCCCCCACTTGCTGAAGACATCTGCTGACAGACCTTTCAACATTCAACTCCTCACTGCAAGTTTCTTTCTGTGCATAAACCTGACAATTTAACACTCATGAATAAACCAACCTCAGACCTTCAATTATCGAAAAATCTGAAAACTCCATCAATATAACCTATGTCATCAAAACATTTAAAATAAAAAATCAAACTCAAATACTAACTGTATGAGCTCCATAAGCTTTAGCTAGAGAAGGAATAACATCTTCAGGCTTCCCAAGTTGAATAAGCAAATTAAGTCCCCGATTCATTAGATTCTTCCTCAAGTCAGCCAAACATTCTACTAAAAACTGTGCTCTCAATGCTGCACATGGTCACATTCATATAGATGAACACTATATTATATTGCTATTGCTATTGCTATCACATTAATCAAATTCAAATTCATAGAACCAAAAAAACATAGAAATAAGCTAAAAACACTCTATTAGTGCTGGTGTTTGTGTGATTGCTTCAGTGAAGAAAATACGTAAATGAATGTGAATGTAAAGAAGAATCTATATACCTCCGGTTTTTTGAAATCCGAAATGGTAAGTAGTGGCAAAGAGTCGAGGATCAACACAGTAAACAGGCAAGATAGTTTGAGAAGAAAGCCAAGCTTTGTAGAGAGCCTCATTATCCAAGACTCTGAGATCATTTCTAAACCAGACGATTGCTGTACCATTGCCATTCCTCTTGGTGCTATTGGAAGTGTACCTTTGAAACGTTACGTTCGCAAAGCGTTCCATTTCGTTAGAGTCTTGCTCCGGTACATGCTGCAATGAGGAAGAAGATGCTGCTGAGGTAGTGGTGGTGGTGGAGTTCATGGTGATGGTTGAGAAGTGATATCGTGTAGTTGAATTTGTGAGGATGGTTGATAGAGTGAATATGGTGGTTGTTGGGGAAAGAAATGGAAGTGTAGTGAAGAGGGAAATGGCCATGTGAGAGGGAACTCAAGGTTGGTTTGGTTTGGTTTTGCAGAGAAAGGTTTTGAGGAAGAAAGTCACGTTAAGCTGTTTAAAGCGTGACACGTGGTGACCATGGATACTTGTGATGTGGCTATATATTGTCCTATTGTTGTACTTACCCAACATCAAGATAATCACTTTTTTTTACTTTTTTTTAAATAATCAGAGATATAATATATAAGATTATACACAATCAATTATAATATTTATATTTAATTAAAAATTAAAATAAATAATTTTTTTCTCCGCTATTAACACAACAATTGCATAATAACATTTAAAAGATAAGTTAAATTTTAAATAGATTAAAAAAATACTTTCTTCTTATTAGTTGTTTTTAAAAAATAAATTTTATTTCTATTCCCAGAATTGCTCTATTCCGCTGTAAAAACAAAACACATGCTAAGAGAGAATTTCAAAACCAAATAATCACCCAAAGGAATAGCAAAAGGTGACATACTAATATAAAAGAAATCTTGGACTGTATTTATAATTTAATTTTTTTTGTTTGATTAGATTATTAAAATAATTTATTGTTAAAAATTTTGAGGTTATTTTAATAAGTTTTGGATCAAATTTAAAATTTAAAAGTAAGAATAATTTACAATTTTTAAGGACCAAATAATTAAATTTAACAATTATTAAGGAGAAATTTATAATTTTTAATGAGAAATTTTTTAAATTAAATTTAAAATGATTCATCAAAATTCATTGTTAGATTAAAAATATAAAAATTTATTAAAATATATTGTTCAAATTAAATTTAAAAATTTTCAAATAATACAAACAAAAAATAATTTAAAACTACACATTCACTCTACATAATGTTAAATTGTTTATTATTAATCTTTTAAATTTTGCAAAATAATCCTCATATTTATTGAAAATTCAAATTCACTCTCAAAATTTCCATTTTTTTTCAAATAAGTCCTAATAAATTTCCAAATGTTACAATCAGTCCTTCAAATTTTTAAAAATTGCAAATTAACCCCTATTTTAATTTGTAAGTTTTTTCTAGAAAAAGCCAAGTACAATTAATATTATAAAAAAATATAAGGTGAGCTATAAGTTACACCCAAATAAATAGGTTGTAAAAGTTAGTACATAAACTATACCAAAACAACTCCACACCAAACAAATAACAAAAAAGATCAACAAAAATACAATTAAACAATGATAAACAAACTATTGTCACCTCTAAATCTAAAAGGACATAAAAATATCACAAGACAACCGCTAGGACCCTAAGCAACCAAACAAATTGAAGAAAAATACTCCGGAGTTTTTGACAATTTTGGGTTTAACAGCAGAATAATCATACTTGTAAGAATTAAATCTAGATGTTTTAGCCAAAGATTTTGCATTAGGTTCAGAAGTAGATTCCTCTGTTTCTTTTCCCTTATCTTTAGAAAAAAACCCAACAAAGACAAAATATGAGTGAAGAGTATTAGGTTTTTCTTCCTTATCATAATTAGATTCGTCATAGGAGTTATAATAAATACCATTGGTTCCATTTCTGCTTACCCATAGATCATAGAAGCCATCATATTTCTCCCTATGCTTCTAGCTAGAAATTTCTAGAAGGCTTTGTCATATTTCATGATGACATCATCAGTACTCTCAGAATTTTTTTAAAGAGTTCTCGTGCCTTTGAAGGCAGAGTTCTCATCTTTGAGAAGGAAATTTTCTTCATTTAAAATGGAGAGATCTTCCTTAAACTTGTTGTTTTCAGAAGATGTGGATTCATGAGAATTTTTAAGTTCCCTGAATTCAGTTTTGAGTAACTCATGTTTTTCCATAATTTTAACTAAGAAGAAGTTAGTTCAAAACGAGTAAGGTCCCAAAATACCTCTTTAGAGAACATCTCTTCCGTGTTTGAATTTGATTCTGCTTTATCTTCTAGAGGGACTCTTTCAACAGATGTTCCAGCTTAAGCCAATAATGTTATGTTAGCACGTCTTTCTTCTGAGTCGTCTTCAGAATCATCCCAGGTTGCCATCAGCCTTTTCTTCTCACTCTTAAGAGCTTTCTTCTTAGACTTGTCCTTCTGCAGTTCAGGACAATCATTCTTGTAGTGTCCTGACTCGTTGCACTTATAACAAGTGACTTCTTTGCCACTAGACTTCCTCTGATCAAAAGTATACTCGAAGTGACTTCCTGTCCTTCTAGTACTTCTGAACCTGTTGCCTTGATTCTTCTTCTAGAGACGATTAACCCTTCTGGACAATAGAGACAACTAACTTTCATCTTCTTCAGAATGTTCTTTCGAATCCTCAATCTCTTCAGCTTGAAGAGCTTTGAACTTCTCATATATCTTGACATATTTGAGCGCAAAAGATTTCCCTTTTTTTAGGTTCATCATGATCTAGCCCAATCTCATGACTTCTTAGAGAATTCACCAGTTCTTCAAGAGAAGTGTTGTTCAAATCCTTTGCAAGCTTGAGCACAGTTACCATATGCCTCTGTTTGGATGGAAAGCTTATGGTAATCTTATTTATGTGATCTGATGTTGAATATCCTTTGTTTATAATTCTCAGTTCTGCAACTAAGGTTTGAAACCTTGAGAACACCATCTTAACTGTTTCATCATCCTCCATCTTGAAGACTTCATACTTCTGAATCAAGGCCAAGGCCTTGGTTTCC
Organism: Vicia faba; assembly: GCA_948472305.1. Lineage (NCBI taxonomy): Eukaryota > Viridiplantae > Streptophyta > Magnoliopsida > Fabales > Fabaceae > Vicia > Vicia faba. The sequence continues at coordinate 1,184,619,772 of OX451737.1, forward strand.
TTGACTTGATCATTCCCTTCATGAGTCATTTTGAGAGAGTGAAATATAGACTTAGTCGAGTCTCTATTTGTGATCTTCTCATACTCAGTGTGAGAAATAACATTCAAAAAGATAGTTCTTGCTTTATGATGATTCTTACAATTCTTCTTTTGTTGATCAGTCATAGCTTTCATCTCAAGTTGCTTTCCATTCTCATATGTATGATATTCGTAGCCAACGACTAACATATCCAAAGATCAACATCATGACCTAGAAAGAAACTTTCTAGTTTATCTTTTCAGTACTCAAACTTTTCACCATAAAAAATGGGAGGTTTAGCATTGTAGTTATCTTTATCAGAAAATGAAGCAAGTAGTGGTGGAACCGGATCAACCATAGTATTTCTAAAACTCGTATGGATCTTTATTTGACATGGTTAAGTGTTTGATAGATATCAATATTAGAACTGAAGCTTTGATGCCAATTGAAGGTGCGAGTGTGATACGGTGGGAGAACTGACTTGGGTTTTGCGTTTGTGTTCGCAAATGTTTCGGTTTAGCAAGAGTCGCCACCGACTTTTTATTTTATCCTAAGGAAGGGTCAAAAAGCACAAGAAAGACATTTGAGATGTTTTCTTGGGTTCGGGGAGTAGATTATAGAAAGGGAAGGTATTAGCACCCTTTCTATCCATGGTTATCCATGGGCTCTTAGTTACTTGCTTAGATCACTTGCTTTACATTTTCAATTGTTTGAAATGGTGCTTTGTGTGTGGTTTTGAAATATGTTTTTGAAAAGAGGCCATTGTTGTGACAACCTTTGTAATGATTCTTGTTTAAATGTATACAAATGTGTTTTTGTCTTTTGAAAAGTTTTTAATGTTTGGAGGTTGGATTTTGAAATTGTGTTATGAAGTGTGTTTTTGAAAAGTAGCAAGGATATTTTTTGCAAGTTTGGTCAAGTAACTAAGAGTTATCTACCCTATTTTACTCAAAGATCTTTCTTATGTTTTTAACCCTTTTAACAGTGTTGTTTCACCATTGTATTTGGTGAACAACCTTATGTTAGGATGTTAACGGGACAGGCGCGGGTCATCGTATAGACCACGATAGCAATAGAGTCAAGTATTTTTGGCAATTTTCTTGAGGACTTGATCATTTTTTGTTTAGGCAACTCAGATAGCGTCATCGAGGGACTATGATCATTTTGATTTGTTTTTGTTTTGCCAAAGTACTCAACATGCAACCATGGCCCATTTTTGAAGGCAACAAGTGGATGAAACCCTAGGGGTGCAAGTGTGCATTGTGTTTGTTTTTCATGCATATTTATCTTAGATTAGGTCAAGCTAATTGTTGATTGATTTTGCATACAAACCCTAGGTCTAGGCATGACATAATTGAAAGCTTTTAAATGTGCGAGAATTTAAAGTTCTAGGCTATTACAACATGATTATGGGGATGGGGATACAAATTTGAATTGGGGATATTTTGACAAGGAAATAAATTCTAAATTATTACAACCATATCGAATGTACAAGTTAATGTCTATCATTCAAATAAATACAATTAAGTAAATATCAAAATGAAATGTATTATGCAAAAAAAAGATTGTTTATGTATGTGAAAAGGGTATTTTTAATGTGAAATATAAACAAAATAAAAAGTCAATTTTTTAATTAGTTTGGTCATTTAGGGCAAAACCCTAATTTTTTCAAATAAAAAGCAATATTTATTAATTATATACAATATATATTAATTTATGTAAGAATAAAAGTACATTGTTAAAAAAAGTATTTTTAGTGTCAAATATTAATAAAAATAAAAGTGTATTATTCTTATATTTTTGTCCTAATTATCTAATAAAATAAAATATACAAGTATATATATATATATATATATATATATATATATATATATATATATATATATATATATATATATTTATCATATTAAATATACAAAGATAAAAATTAATTCTTTACAAAAATGGATATTTTCAAGAAAATGTTTTCAAGTGTAAAATAATAATAATAAATAAATAAAAAAATAAATATATCTTTGTATTATTTTTTGAAGTTTTATCAAAAGAAGAAAATGTTTATTTATATATATATGCCTAAACAAAATAGATAAATATTAAATAAATATGAAAAAAATGTGGAAAATTATTTTTGGCATTTTTTATATTTGGGCAAAAAAATATAAAGTCAGAATAAAAAATAAAAACATAAAAATGACAAATATTCAATCCAATGGGCCAGGGGGGGTGCAAACTGGATAAAGGGGTGTTAAGAGCAAGAATGACTCAGGCCCAGCCCAAGCCATCACCTTCTTCAACCTCCAGCATCTGTTTGAAAATGCGCGCGCCTCTTGTACAACATGCCAACTCCTGATTCTTTGATCTTTTGACAAAACTTAAAACATGAAACTTGTAGAGAATTTAAACACGGAGCTAACCATATAAAGCATTAAATCTAACTCTCAAAGACCAGAGAGAATTTCTCTGGCCCTAAAACCTGACCTAACTTTTTTCACATGTTCATGGCTCAAATTCTCATAGCACACTTAATATAAATGAAAGTTGATCACATGTATGGCTTCAGGGCTATGAGTACAACATATTTCATTCATAAACCTAAGCCTAACCATTCCTAAATAGAGAGATAGAAGTCCATGAAATACCTGTTTCAGCTTGAATCGAGTAGAGCAATGCAACAATCTTCAATGGTGTTTGAGCTTCTGTTGAGCTTGCCTGAGGTCCAAGGAAGCTTCTCCAATACTTGGCTTGCTTTGAAACACCTTGTATCATGCTGTAGAAGTCCACCTGCAAAGCTTGGAAATGAAAATGGAAAAACGTATTAGAGTTGTTACAGCTGGTGTTTAAGGTTTGAAATAGTTTGGATGGATGAAATGGAAGGTGTTTGAATAGGTTTGTGCAAAAATGCACGAGCAAATTGTGTTGTGGAACTCAATCTGCAGGGAGTGCCCTATTTTGCAGCAAAACAATGGTTTTGTGTAGTAGGAGGTATGAGGGATGAATGAGTCATGCCTTAGGTCTGTTTTGATGTATTGAACTTGTGTATAAAGTTTGCTTAAGCTTGTGTTAACAGAAATGTGTAGTTGTCCTTATTTTGCAATGTTTCTTCTATATGAAGCAAAGATGTGTAAGTATCTCACAGGCCTGTACAAGCCATCTTGTATGCTGCACACAATCCTCTAGGCCCCCTCTAATCCCTGGATTTGATTTGCAATCTCAGATCTTTGTTCAAGGCTCAATGCTTAGTGGTTTGACATAAAGCTACTTTTGCAAAAATGGCAATATCACTTTTACTACTTAAGGCTTAAACTTGCATGTAATGCCCAAATGGATGAGATAACATCTTAACACAATGGTTAGGCATTAAACTATGAAGTGTAAGTTGGTTTTGAGGCCTGCAAGCTAGCATTACACAAGCTGATTTGAAAATGCAAATTGCTATGAACATGCCTTGGCCATGAACAAAAGTGAGTTTTTGCCAACTTTGTGAATTCGATTCTCTCTAACCACAAGGGTGTTTGAGGAGTTCTTAGACAATTTGGAAAGCTTGGAACATGTACTACAATCCATATTTGTAATGCAACTTGAAACTCCAAGTGGAACCATGTGAAAAATGGCCAAGAAGATGGGACAAAATCCTGCCTAGATTAGGGCAAATTTCTTCTAAGTTAAAAGTTTTTGGTACCCTTGTTCCAAAACTCATAACTTGAGATGCAAGCTTCCTTTGAGAAAACTTTGTGAATAAAATTTGTATATTTTGTGATGGACTGTAACTTTCATGTTGCAAGTTTTGTTTGAATCCATTTGTATCTTGGTGAAAAAATGGGACAAAGTTAGGAAAAATAAGAAAATTTCACAACTTCGAAAATTTCTAAGTTATGAAATTTTTCATTTTAAACCCTGTGATCGGTGGATCTGGAACTGACTGTTTAACGCTGGTTCGCGAAATGTCGCGGAAGCAAGAGTCGCCACCGTCTTTTATTTTCTCCAAGTGGAAAGGACAAAAGCACAGAAAAATTCCTTAAAGAGATTGCTCTCGGTTCGGGAGGTAGGTTATAGAAAGGGAAGGTGTTAGCACCCTTTCTATCCATGGTTATCCATGGGCTCTTAGATACTTGCTCAATGTGTTTTCAAAATGTTTGTTTGCTTTTCAATGTGGGTTTAAAAAAGTTTCTTTTGAAAAATTTCAGTTCGACTCGTACGTCAGAGTGTTTGAAAAGTTTGCTTTGAAAGCTTTTGAAAATGTGTGGTGTGAAAAGAGTTTTGTTTTGTTTTTAAGATTAGAGCAAGTATCCTTGAGAACCTACCTACCCTAAGGAATTCGTCTGTGTAGATGTCCTTTAAAGTAGTGCCATCCCACCATTGAGAGGTAGGTAGCACCATCGTTGGAGGTGTTCGGGTCAATTCGAGTTTTAGGGACGTGGTGATCACCAGAGCAATGGGAAGACACCTTAGAAGCTACCCTCATGCCAGGTTCCCGGATCATGAGGACTTACTAAGACGTCCTCTACTCGACGATCACCTTTCGAAAGGCAACAGTGAGGCGTACCCTAGGGGTGGTGTGTGCGATTCGTGTGTCGTTTTCATTTGATATTTGTCTTTTGTCATGTCATTGTGATCTACGCTTGATTTTAATTAAGACATTCATTCTTACATGCATATTTAACAGTTATAAAGTTTGCGGGAAAATAAATCTACAGCTATTACAAAGGCGCGGGTCCACATCGCCAAAATTAAACCGGACCCGATTTAGCGGAAAATAAATAAAGCGATAAATAAAAGTGCGAGAAATTTAAATTACAGTGCTTTGGGAGAGATACAAAATTATAATTAAACGACATAAAATAAATATACAAATTCAATAATAATGAACATGGGCGTTGGACCCTTTTGCAAAAATATTTAAAGTTAATGAATTAATTAAGGAGGAATTAAAATTAAAGATTTAAAAGGAATGTTTTTTTTTGTTGGTATTTTTGTATTTTCTAGATTAAATAAGAAAAAGGATTAATTATAATTAAAGCAAAATGTCCAAACCCTAATTCTAATGTTTTCTTTATTTATTATGAGAGAATTAAATTAAAACCTAAATTAAACCCTAAATTATTTATGTACAATTAATTATAAAATAAATAAATGAATGAATAATATTGTGGTAAGAAAAAAAAAGGGAAAATTTAAAGGATATAAAAATTATCAATTAACCTAAATTAACATTTTTGGATTTTTTGTTATGGAAAAATATAAATTAAACCTAATTTGAAATTAATTTATTTACATGATAAAAAAAATAATTATAATAAAGTAAATATTATTTTTTTGGTCTTTTCTGAATTTTTGAATGTTTTTTATATTTTTATGAAAATAAATTAATTATGTTAAAACAACTAAAATAAATAAAATAGCAAGAATAAAATAATAAGGAAAATAGAAAGATGCAAACCAGGGGGGGGGTAGCCCCAAATTGGAGGTACAGGCCTGGTGATTTCTGGCCCATTAGCTTTGAATTCGTTGACCTTTTGAATTAGGTGTGATGCGTTGACTGGTGCTTACAGCGTTCTTTGAATCCTGGCCATTGATCTGGACTGGATGGACGTGTGTATGGCCTGATCTGGATGGGATATGGTAGTCCTTAACGCTAGTGTTGCACAGGAACCTGTATTGAAAAATAATATTGGAATTTGCAAGACCTGGGATTTGAACCCAGGTCATGAGAGTCACATGCACGTATCCCTGCCCACTGAGCCACTTGTATTTCATTTAACAAATAATAAACAACAAATATTATAAGAAGAAAACGTTAATGACTTTGGAAATTCGCGCGAGATTTGAATGGACCTATCACGTTTTGACACGGCTTCTTCTTCTTCGTTTTCCTGAAACACAAAACACATTGGCTACGGTTTTTGAAGCGTTGCAGAAAGTAGGCTATGGAAAAATAGCGATTAGCGCTATGTGAATCATAAATTCATCGCGAGATATGTTTCTTGTTCGTGGGAACACGCTGATTACAATGGTCTTAACCTCAACTCCTAATTTTGCTTCATTGTAAAAGCCCTAATTTGGAAAACCTGCAACCCTAAAAATCGCGCATGGTGGAATCATGTATGTACCATAAAAACTCAATTAAATATGATGGTTAGTTCACAAACTTCATCAGGAACATGAATATATAAACAAAAATGCAAAAAGACATATGATTTATGATATGTGATTTCAAGAATTTCGCTTTACAGTTTGAGTTCTAACTACCGATTCTTTGCGTTTTGGTTGATGTTCTTGATTGGAATTTGATCAGGAGTGCCTAAGGAAGCTTTTGGTATAAGAATTAGAGCTTAAAACCACCTACAATACTGAATTCAGTTTTGAGTTTTTATGGAAAAATTTCAATGTGCAATAGCTTGTTTGGGCGCAGCTTAGAGTGTAAAGGCATTAGGTCTTTGATTCTGATCATATAGTGAAGCTATTAGGTTAAAAATATTGCACAAAATCCATGGTATTCAATGTTTTCAATCTTTGATTTTGTAAGATCTTTTTGAAATCTTTTCCATGTGCAATTTGTGTCAATCATGCTCAAATCACACCAAAACTTGCCTAATTAAGATGTGCACGAAATCTTGAATCTAGAATGTGCATAAAAAGATTTTTTAGGTCAAGCTTTATATTTTTCATGTATTAAAATAATTTAAATGAATTAATATTAATATAAATTCAAATAAATAATTAAAAAATGAGAAAATACTTCCCTTTGGGCCTAATGGTCGTGCATAGGCTTGGCATGAAGAAACTTGGAAGAAAAATGGGCCCATTTGCATTTTTAGGTCATTTGAACCATTGTTGACTTTTCAAAATTCCCAAAAATTTCCCAACTTCCACAAGGCATAACTTGCTCAATTTTTAAGCTTTTCACATGTTTTTGGCCATTTTGGAAATGTCTTTGAGTCCTCTAACCAATGCCTTTGGTCCCATGTCATTTTGATTTACCAATCTCAAGTTATGGCCTTTGACTTAAAGTCCCTTTTTGTTGACTTTTGAAAATGACCTATAATGTTGAAATTGATAACTTTTTGTGAGAGCATTTCTTGGACTTGGAATATGAAGATGAGTTGTAGGAAATGTCTTTTTCTTCAAAATGAGCTTTGGATGGAATTTTTCTGATAATCCATGTGAAATTTATGCCCTGGTCAATTTCAGTTGACTTTTTCAGCTGTCCAAATATAGCAACTTTTGCATCTTTGATGATTTCTGAGCCAAATTTTGAGAATCATGATCAAGCATTGATCAAATGATGTTTGTGGCTTCCAAATGATATATTGACCAAAAATTTGAACTTTTGACTGTCAAATGACCATTTTGCCCCTACAGTTGACTGTAGTGCAATCTAGGGTTTTGACTGTGCAATTTTGAGCTGAATGCCTTGAAACTTGATGTGAAGATGCTTGACCACATTTATAAGCATATGAGACTTGATTGGGTCTTTGAAAACTTCCTTTTCTTGATCAGGACCCAAACCCTAGTTTTGACTGTATAGGAGACAGTTGAGCTGCACAACCCTTGGGGAATTTTGTGACCTTGACTTGACAAATCTTGGAGAATATGGGAGGGCAAATTTTGGGGTACAACAGTTGCCCCTGTTCAATCTTCTTAGACCTGAGGATGCAGATTGGCGGACGTGCCTTTCGTAATCCGAAGGTAGAAGATGATTGAACACTAGAGTGCCCAGAAATTTGCGCTCACATAGTAGCAGTGATGGGGGGAATGGGCTTATAGATGCCATTTGGAGGTCGCTGGATAGGATGATGGGCTTATAGATGCCATCTGGATGTTGATCGCGTAAGAGATTCCTTAGCGAGGACCTGCATACCTGCAAAAGAGAAAATGAGTACCTGACACGTTGCAGGAGCTGATTTTAGATGCTTGGTATAGATGTGTCCTGACTGGTTACAGGAGCTGAGTCTGGAGCTTCAAACGCTGATGAATGAACCAGGGATGGTTACTACCTTAGCATGAATGGTAAGAGAACCTTGGGCGACTTTAACTTCAACAACGCTCGTTGAGAAAAATCTTGGGTGTCTTCTACTTCAACAACGCTTGTTGAGAAAAATCTTGGGTGTCTTCTACTGGAATAAGAATCAAGGAGATCTTAGGGTCGATCTGACTGAACCAGAGAGGCCTTTGACTGGGTAAGAATCAGGAAAATCTTAGGATCGATTTAACTGAACCGGTCTAGGTCTTGAAACATCTTCAACTGGATAAGTATCAGGGAGATCTTAGGGTCGATCTGACTGAACCAGAGAAGGCCTTGGACTGGGTAAGAATCAGGAAAATCTTAGGGTCGATTTAACTGAACCGGTCTAGGTCTTGAAACATCTTCAACTGGATAAGTATCAGGGAGATCTTAGGGTCGATCTGACTGAACCAGAGAAGGCCTTGGACTGGGTAAGAATCAGGAAAATCTTAGGATCGATTTAACTGAACCGGTCTAGGTCTTGAAACATCTTCAACTGGATAAGTATCAGGGAGATCTTAGGGTCGATCTGACTGAACCAGAGAAGGCCTTTGACTGGATAAGCATCAGGAAAATCTTAGGGTCGATTTAACTGAACCGGTCTAGGTCTTGAAACATCTTCAACTGGATAAGTATCAGGGAGATCTTAGGGTCGATCTGACTGAACCAGAGAAGGCCTTTGACTGGATAAGCATCAGGAAAATCTTAGGGTCGATTTAACTGAACCGGTCTAGGTCTTGAAATGTGATTGAGACTTTAAACTGCGTCTTTCCTGAAAGGTAAAAGTCAGTCATATGCAATGCATGATATGGATCAAGCAATGATGTTCTCAACATAAAGGAGACTTGTATGATGCAGTGCGTTATGCATGCTATGATGATGTATGTGAAGTTTTATGTATGTTTTCGTCTAGGAAAATGAATCCTTGACGGGTGCCGGGAAGTTGTATCCTGGGCTGATGTTGAAGAATAGATTTGCTTCCGCTGGGGATGATAACTGCAAGAATGCCGGTAGGAGAAGATGGCTCCGTTGCGGAATAAACTTGGCAAATGACAGATTCTGCAGGGAGAAAAGATACTCTAGCGACCATGCTGGGAAGCAATACTCTGTGGGGATATAGATGCTTTGCTTGAATATTGATGATAGTTTGCTGGGGATACCCCTGTTGTTGGAAGTGTTGATGGACTTCGCTGGGGTAAGAAGACTTCGTCGAGGACGCTCTTTCCGTGGCTTTTGGCTGAGGATAACCCAGTTATATCCTGTTAAGGAAATAACTCTTTAAATAAAGCCGGACGACGCGTTCGTGCTCTGCGAGGGGATAAGCTTCCAGAATTTACTGGGGATAAGCTTATCGCTTGGGGATATGAATTCCAATTTTCCTGGGGAAACTGGGTTGGACTGGACTCTTTGGGGAAGTTTTGGACTGCGGGGAAGTGATTCCTTTGAATGTTGAGATACCGCCGGGGAACGATCTTTAGACCAAGACTGCCGGGGATGCTTGTTAAGAATGTATGTTATTGCTGCTGGGGAATGTTTGGGATCGGCTGGAGGATACTCAATTTCCTTGATATTTGATGATTTGCTTGGAGAGACATGTATTGTTTTACTGAACCGCTCTCTGGGGAATTAAGATACACTTGGCCGTGTTCTTTAGCTGAACCTACCTTGGTACCTTGGAGGATAGAACAATTGGATTGTTTAGACAACTCTTTATTGCCCCTGTTTCTAGTGTCACCTGCAATTAATTCCTTTGTTTCGTATGCAAATATTTATGAGTTAGCAAATTATTGTCAATGCATATATCACAAATTTGAACCTTGGACGTTCTTCGCAAAGCAAAACAGAAAAGGAAAAACACTTGGCACATTTAACTGAAAAGTATATTTGTATTGATTTTTGAATGGCCTGAATATAGGCGTTTTGTGTACAAGAGGCTGACGCCCTAGTAAGAGGTACGTCGCCGAGCAAGAGTTTATACAAGTTTGTACAAAAGAAAATAAACAGCTGTGTGAAATATGAATGATCCCACTGGGTTTCAACTCTGCTATTGCCTTTATAACTCTGAGCGTCTCATCACTTGATGACCTTGGTTGAAGGTGAAGCTGACTGATCGATGCCGTTTGATGTAGATACCGGATTCTGGATGCAAAGTGATCAATGAGACATAGTTTTACGCTTTATCCCTAATTTTTGCCTGGACCGCCCTTTCGGGTTTTCAGTCCACCGGGATACCCATTTTTGCCCAAGCCGCCTTTTCAGGTTTTCGACTTGCCGGGTGTACAGATTTTTTCATTTTCATCCCTTCATTTTGCCCGAACCCTTTTGGTTCGACGGGAAGCCCTAATTTTTGCCTAGGCATGTCAGCCTAGCGGGTCTTTTTTCATGCGTAGTATTTTTTAACTATGTCTGCATTGGCGGGGTGAGGAAGGTCGTCACCATCCATGTTGGTTAAGATCATTGCTCCTCCTGAGAACACATGCTTAACCACAAATGGCCCTTCGTATGTAGGGGTCCATTTGCCCCTTGGATCACTCTGAGGAAGGATGATTCTCTTGATTACCAGATCCCCAACTTGATATTCCTGTGGTCTGACCTTCTTGTTAAATGCCCTGATCATTCGTTTCTGATACGTCTGACCATGACAGATAGCAGCAAGTCTTTTTTCGTCAATGAGATGGAGTTGGTCAAGTCGTGTCTGGATCCAATCATCTTCGTTCAGATTTGCATCCTTCATTATCCGGAGAGAGGGAATTTGCACCTCGATCGGCAAGACTGCCTCCATGCCATAAGCCAGAGAGAAAGGAGTTGCCCCGGTTGACGTCCTAGCTGAGGTACGGTACCCATGCAGAGCGAACGGTAACATCTCGTGCCAATCTTTGTAAGTTACTGTCATTTTCTGCACGATCTTCTTGATGTTCTTATTTGCTGCTTCTACAGCCCCATTCATCTTCGGTCTGTAAGGAGAAGAATTGTGGTGCTGTATCTTGAACTGTTCGCAAAGCTCAGCAATCATCTTATTGTTTAGATTGGTACCGTTGTCTGTAATAATCCGCTCAGGGACGCCGTATCGACAAATCAGATTGTGCCGAATAAACCGTGCTACAACAGTCTTGGTTACTGTAGCATAGGATGCTGCCTCAACCCACTTTGTAAAATAGTCAATCGCCACTAGGATGAAGCGATGTCCATTAGATGCCGTAGGTTTGATCTCGCCGATCATGTCTATGCCCCACATTGCAAACGGCCAAGGCGCAGTCAGAACATTCAGGGGAACCGGAGGAACATGCACCTTGTCTGCATAGATCTGGCACTTATGGCATGTCCTAGAATGTTGGTAGCAATCAGCTTCCATGGTGGACCAGTAATATCCTGCCCGTAGGATTTTCTTAGCCATAGTATGCCCACTGGAATGCGTACCAAAGGTCCCTTCATGTAGCTCCTCCATGATTCTTTCCGCTTCAGTCTTATTCACACAACGCAGTAAGGTTGAATCATGGTTTCTCTTGTACAAGATGCCGTTGCTTAGGAAGAACTTGGCTGCGAACCTCCTCAGGAATTTCTTATCATTGATAGAGGCACCTTCAGGGTACTCCTGAGCTTCCAGATATCTCTTCACTTCGTGGTACCAAGGCTTCTCAGTTACCAATTCAGTTTCGAGATCACAACAGTATGCCGGTTCGTCCAGTTTCCAGATGATGATCCTGGGAGCTTCATTATCCCATTTGACCTTGAACATTGAAGACATTGTAGCTAACGCGTCCGCTAACTGATTCTCTTCTCTTGGAAAGTGCTCAAAGGTTATCTCTGTGAAGTGGGGAATCAGGGTCAACACACATTCTCTGTAAGGAATCAGGTTTGGATGTTTCGTATCCCACTCTCCTTTGATCTGATTGATCACCAGAGCGGAATCTCCGAAAACACTTAGAAATTTGATCCTTAGGTCAATCGCAGCTTGAAGACCCATGATACACGCCTCATACTCCGCCATGTTGTTGGTACAGTTGAAACACAGCCGGGCAGTGAGTGGAGTATGAGTACCTTGTGGAGATATGATTATGGCGCCGATACCATTTCCCAAAGCATTGGAAGCTCCGTCAAAGTGCATAGACCATCGGGATCCTGGTTCAGGTCCTTCATCCGGTCCAGGTACTTCACAATCAGTTACAATCATGATGCTTTCGTCCGGAAACTCGAAGTTCATTGATTGGTAGTCATCTACAGCTTGATGAGCTAAGTGGTCTGCCAATACACTCCCCTTGATGGCTTTCTGGGTTGTATACTGAATGTCGTATTCCGTCAAGATCATTTGCCATCTTGCAATTCTCCCAGACAGAGCAGGCTTTTCGAATATGTATTTTATCGGATCCATTTTTGAGATCAACAAGGTGGTATGAGTCAGCATATACTGTCTCAGCCGGCGAGCAGCCCATACCAAAGCGCAGCAAGTTTTCTCGAGCAGTGAGTATCGGGTCTCACAGTCGGTAAACTTTTTGCTAAGGTAATAAATGGCGTGCTCTTTTCGGCCAGACTCGTCATGCTGCCCCAGCACACACCCCATTGAGTTGTCCAGCACTGTCAGATATAGGATCAGAGGTCTCCCTTCAACCGGTGGCATAAGGATAGGTGGTTCTTGGAGATACTCTTTGATTCTGTCAAAAGCAGCCTGACATTCATCGTTCCAACGTACTACCTGATCTTTCTTCAGCAGCTTGAAGATTGGCTCACAGGTAGCAGTCAGATGTGAGATGAAGCGAGCAATGTAATTCAGGCGTCCTAAAAAGCCTCTGACCTCCTTCTCTGTCTTGGGAACTGGCATCTCTTGAATAGCTTTGACCTTAGCAGGGTCCACTTGAATACCTTTATCACTGACCACGAAGCCTAGTAACTTTTCCGATCTTACCCCGAAGGTGCACTTGTTCGGGTTCAATCTCAGCTTGTACAGTTTCAACCGGTCAAACAATTTATGCAGATGATCTAGGTGCTCTTCCTCAGTCTGGGACCTAGCGATCATGTCGTCAACATACACCTCTATCTCGTGATGGATCATGTCATGAAATAAGGCAACCATGGCACGTTGGTAGGTTGCCCCAGCATTCTTCAATCCGAATGGCATGACCTTGTAACAGAAGGTGCCCCACTGAGTAACAAATGTAGTTTTTTCCATGTCTTCAGGTGCCATCTTGATCTGATTGTAACCTGAAAAGCCATCCATGAAAGAGAATACCTTGTGCTGAGCTGTATTATCAACGAGGACATCAATGTGAGGTAAGGGGAAGTCATCCTTGGGGCTGGCCCTGTTCAGATCCCTGTAATCAACACACATTCTGACCTTACCGTCCTTTTTAGGTACCGGCACCACATTAGCAACCCACTGAGGGTAAGAAGTCATTGCGAGAAATCCGGCATCAAACTGTTTCATGACCTCGACTTTAATCTTTTCTGACATCTCTGGACGCATTCGACGGACCTTTTGCTTAACCGGAGGGCAGTCTTCCCTAGTCGGCAAGTGATGGACCACAATATCGGTATCCAACCCTGGCATGTCTTCGTAGGACCAGGCAAAGATCTCCATATAGTCATGTAACATCTTGGTTAACCGTTGCTTCACGCTGAGCTCTAGGTTAGCACCAATCTTTACCTCTTTTCTGTCTGCTTCAGTACCCAGGTTTATGGTTTCCACTGGCTCTTCATGGGGTTGAATTGCCCGCTCTTCCTGAAGCAACAGTCTTGCAAGTTCGCCAGGCACTTCGCAATCATCTTCACCTTCGTCTTCGGCTAAGTTGATCGGATTTTCTAAGTCATAATTGGCATTAGCAGAGTTGTTGTCAGTAAGATCCAGAGTGGATTGGAACCTGTATGAGTGAGTGTGTGTGTAAATACAGCTGTTTTGAAAATTATGTAAAGGAACTGAAAGACAGAAAAGGAACACAATATTTGCAATGCGAAAACGTCCAAGATTTTCATTCATGATGTATAAAATGACAGTTTGTATGCCCTCACAAATAGAACCACGGTGCCTCGGGTAAGACACCGGGCCATAGAGTTTATCATTGTTTATTACAAAATAACAAAACATAGGAATTCATTACTTAGTAACCAAAGAAACAGGGAGATTGTCCTTGGCGCTCCAATTGTTAAGTCCACCGTCAGCAGCCGGGTAGATCCAGCTATCAAACTCAGCTTCATCAACTTCCTCTTCGTCCCCAATAGCATTAACTCCATGAGCAGGTAGGGGAGCTGTCACCACATTAGGCTTGTCAGATGCCTCGAACTGTTCCTCCTTAGCGTCAATGAGGTCTTGCAGCTTGTTCTTTAGTGCCCAACAGTCATCGGTAGAGTGCCCCGGGCTTTCTGAATGGTAAGCACAACGAGCGTTCGGGTTGTACTTGGGGGATGCAGTATTGGGAAACTTTGGCGCCTCCCTGACAGTCACTAAATTAGTTGAGAGCAACTGTGGCAGGATTTGCGACAAAGTCATGTTTAAACGGGAGAATTCTCTCCGGGGTCTTTCCACCTTCTGAGTATTGTTTGGCCGTGGAGCGGCAGCAGGCTTAGCAATCATGACCGCACTGACAGATTGGCGGTGTTCATTTCTCTCTGATCTCCTGGAACCATATACGGCGCTAGACTCCTTTTTAAACGGTTTCTTTTCCGAACTAGAGGATGCACCCTTCGCGATCTTCCCAGATTTCAGCCCAGCTTCAATTCTCTCTCCAGTCAAGATTAAATCAGTGAAACCAGCAGAAGAATTCCCAATGAGATGGTTGAAGAATGGCCCAGATAGGGTCCCCAAGAACATGTCAACCAGCTCCCGATCAGTCAATGGTGGCTGCACCCTGCCAGCCAGGTCTCTCCACTTCTGAGCGTACTCCTTAAAACCTTCGCTTGCGCCTAACGCCATACCCTGGAGTTGGGTACGTGTGGGGGCAAGGTCGGCATTATACTGATACTGCTTGTAGAAAGCAGTAGCCAGCTCCTCCCAGTTACGAACTTTGGTCCCATCCAGCTGATAGAACCATTCGAGATGAGTCCCTGACAGACTCTCCTGGAAGAAGTGGATCCATAGATTCTTGTCCGCAGAGTACGGCTGAATTTTTCGAACATAGGACCTCAAATGCAGCTTGGGACAGGATGCCCCGTCATACTTGGAGAAGGTGGGTGCTTTGAACTTGTGGGGAATGATCACACCAGTCGACAAACCCAGATCTCCGAAATCCAACCCAGGTGCCTGTTGCACCTCCATAGCCTTCAACCTGTCCTCCAGTTGTTTGTATCTGTTGTCTTCAGGAGGGTACTGCTCTTCATCAAAATCTGTCTCGTTGTCGGAGACTTCTGGAGTAGGAACCTTTACTTCTGCCTGAGAAGGACTCTTGCCAACAGAAGAACCAGCCTCTTCATGTTGCAGAGTGTTGCCGAACCTTCGGCCCGAGTTGAACAGAACAGTTCTTCTCCTCTTCTTCTTCTCCTTCTTCAGGAGCATAGCCTTTAGTTCCTCTTGGCCCTTAGCCATACCCTTGATTAGTTCTTGGAATTGCGCATTCTGCGCCTGGAGAGCTTTGATTGATGTCTTAGTTGATTCAGATCCGGGATTCATGATGCTGAAATAAACAGCGAAGAACTGTAAGCAACCTGAAAAGGGGAAAAACCTGCTATGCACATGATGTATGAAATGCGTATGCAATGCATTCAAGGGTTCGAAAGTTCAAATTTGTTGTAGACAAAAAGGAACACACGTTATTATTAAAGAAAATCATTGTTTAATACATCAAAGCCTCATGGGCAAAAAGTACAAAAGTCAAGTCAATCCCAAAATACACTGCGCATCCTCTTTGGAGCTATGTAGGTGTTGAGGTTCCTCTCTTCATGCAACAGACGGGTGAGCTCCAAGACTTTCTTTTCACTGGCATGCAGACTAGTCTCAAGAGAATTCCGCTCTTCCTTAAGTTGGATCCAGCTCTTTTGCATCTCTTCCCAAGATGTGGGCATATCAGGGTGCTGAATAACATGAGACACTTCCCCTTCCAAGACAGGCTCTTTGATTACTGGAAGCATGTGAGGATAAGGCATCACTAACTTCTGAGAGCGGGCGCGTACCCATTTGAGATAGGGCTCCAAAGGGATGGAGTTCCTATGCCCCAGTGTTTTGCTGTCTATCCTACTAGGCATCCTCCAGGCTCTGATAAATCTCTGACGAAGTCCTTGAGTATCACTGTCGAAGTCAAAAACTATATCAGGAATCAACATGTCATGGGGACCGTCCCTCCGAGCATAACCAAACTGTCTCCAAGCCAGGCATGGGCTATAAGTAATACCTCCTCTGATTCCAAGTAAAGGAACATTAGGGTACTCCCCACAACGATCAATGATAGTGACATCTCCTCTGGACCTAGGACACCAATGTATATCT
Source organism: Vicia faba (assembly GCA_948472305.1). Lineage (NCBI taxonomy): Eukaryota > Viridiplantae > Streptophyta > Magnoliopsida > Fabales > Fabaceae > Vicia > Vicia faba. Next base: position 1,184,636,199 of record OX451737.1, read on the forward strand.
GCATGTGTAAGAGTCATCAACCGTTGTGACCATCTCAAACCCCGCTCATTCTTCAAGACTGATTGCGGAAGGTGCGAAATAAACCACCTTCCCAGGAGAGGAGTGCAACACATAAGGACACCTCTTTTTCTCATGGTTCGAGTGTAACATGAGTGAAGGATGTCCCCCAGCAACGTAGGTATAGGATTCCTGGACATAAAGATCTGAACGGCACTGATATCAATGAGCTGATCTGGGTTAGGGAACAACACCAAACCATAAACAAGGAGGGCTACCACTTCTTCAAAAGCTTGCAAGTCAAGGGAGTTCCAACATTCATGGGCTTTCTCAAACAGAAACCTGGCTAGGAACCCTTTGATACCACTTCTGACTTCCCAATGTCCCTTGAGGTTAGATGACTGTAGGTGCAAGGCTTTAGCAATCTCTTCAAGCTTAGGTTCCTTTTCTGTACCGTTGAAGGGTAGCTGGTCAAGGATAGGGATCTTCAGGAGCCGGGAGAACTCCTCCAATGTAGGTACCAACTGATAGTCCAAGAAGGTGAAACAATGATGCAGAGGGTCAAAGAATTGGAACAGGACCTTAATCATATCTTCCTCAATGTTGGTGTTGACCAAGCTGATGAGGCTTCCATGCCTTTCACTGAATGAAGAGTTCTCGGGAATCCTGGATATAAGCTCCTTAAGCTGAGGAGGGATCCTTATAAGATTGACCTGAATTGTCTTTCTACGAACAGTTTCCATGTCCTACAAAACAAGAACAAAGATGAAAATTCGAACCCCTGAAACGGTTAGTCAATGCATATGATGCTGGATGATGTCATGATGCTATGATTAAACACACCGCAGATATTTACAAAGACAAACATGTAAGGCACACAAGGCACACAAGTCAAGCCCTTAAGGTTTAAGGCCAGCATGGGGTCTGGGTAGTACCCTCTTGAAGTTGGTGGGTTCAACCTGTCCTAATCAAAGTAACCGGGTTCTAAGGTTCCCAATATCACGGGATTGCTTTCATTGTTCATCGTTTCGATTTAGCCACTGAACTGGCGACCGAAATATTCCAGGAAAGCAACCCTTAATTGAGCGTAGTATCGAGTATCAACCAACCTCGGACTGCACCAAAGTCAGTTATCTCACTACCCTAAAGAGGCCAAGATAGTTCAATTAAGGTTCCTAAGGTCTGTTGATGCTTCACGACACCACGCGGAGGCCCCGTACTCTCCTTGACTGAACTCAAGGGTTACCGGTACACACCAAAGTGCCACATCAACGTAGCAGACTGTTTCAACCATGTCGGTATACCCCGCACAGTTCCCTCACAGCCTTGTTGCTACTTTCTAAGAGGTATCCCCAGATCCGGGTTAGGATCTATAGAACTCCCAAGCAACCCACAATTTAAAGCACACAAGGAAAACAATTGAAAACATAGTTATAACCTAGCCCTAAGGTACACCTCACTTTAAGTTTGTCCCCAGCAGAGTCGCCAGTTCTGTGATCGGTGGATCTGGAACTGACTGTTTAACGCTGGTTCGCGAAATGTCGCGGAAGCAAGAGTCGCCACCGTCTTTTATTTTCTCCAAGTGGAAAGGACAAAAGCACAGAAAAATTCCTTAAAGAGATTGCTCTCGGTTCGGGAGGTAGGTTATAGAAAGGGAAGGTGTTAGCACCCTTTCTATCCATGGTTATCCATGGGCTCTTAGATACTTGCTCAATGTGTTTTCAAAATGTTTGTTTGCTTTTCAATGTGGGTTTAAAAAAGTTTCTTTTGAAAAATTTCAGTTCGACTCGTACGTCAGAGTGTTTGAAAAGTTTGCTTTGAAAGCTTTTGAAAATGTGTGGTGTGAAAAGAGTTTTGTTTTGTTTTTAAGATTAGAGCAAGTATCCTTGAGAACCTACCTACCCTAAGGAATTCGTCTGTGTAGATGTCCTTTAAAGTAGTGCCATCCCACCATTGAGAGGTAGGTAGCACCATCGTTGGAGGTGTTCGGGTCAATTCGAGTTTTAGGGACGTGGTGATCACCAGAGCAATGGGAAGACACCTTAGAAGCTACCCTCATGCCAGGTTCCCGGATCATGAGGACTTACTAAGACGTCCTCTACTCGACGATCACCTTTCGAAAGGCAACAGTGAGGCGTACCCTAGGGGTGGTGTGTGCGATTCGTGTGTCGTTTTCATTTGATATTTGTCTTTTGTCATGTCATTGTGATCTACGCTTGATTTTAATTAAGACATTCATTCTTACATGCATATTTAACAGTTATAAAGTTTGCGGGAAAATAAATCTACAGCTATTACAAAGGCGCGGGTCCACATCGCCAAAATTAAACCGGACCCGATTTAGCGGAAAATAAATAAAGCGATAAATAAAAGTGCGAGAAATTTAAATTACAGTGCTTTGGGAGAGATACAAAATTATAATTAAACGACATAAAATAAATATACAAATTCAATAATAATGAACATGGGCGTTGGACCCTTTTGCAAAAATATTTAAAGTTAATGAATTAATTAAGGAGGAATTAAAATTAAAGATTTAAAAGGAATGTTTTTTTTTTTTTGGTATTTTTGTATTTTCTAGATTAAATAAGAAAAAGGATTAATTATAATTAAAGCAAAATGTCCAAACCCTAATTCTAATGTTTTCTTTATTTATTATGAGAGAATTAAATTAAAACCTAAATTAAACCCTAAATTATTTATGTACAATTAATTATAAAATAAATAAATGAATGAATAATATTGTGGTAAGAAAAAAAAAGGGGAAATTTAAAGGATATAAAAATTATCAATTAACCTAAATTAACATTTTTGGATTTTTTGTTATGGAAAAATATAAATTAAACCTAATTTGAAATTAATTTATTTACATGATAAAAAAAATAATTATAATAAAGTAAATATTATTTTTTTGGTCTTTTCTAAATTTTTGAATGTTTTTTATATTTTTATGAAAATAAATTAATTATGTTAAAACAACTAAAATAAATAAAATAGCAAGAATAAAATAATAAGGAAAATAGAAAGATGCAAACCAGGGGGGGTAGCCCCAAATTGGAGGTACAGGCCTGGTGATTTCTGGCCCATTAGCTTTGAATTCGTTGACCTTTTGAATTAGGTGTGATGCGTTGACTGGTGCTTACAGCGTTCTTTGAATCCTGGCCATTGATCTGGACTGGATGGACGTGTGTATGGCCTGATCTGGATGGGATATGGTAGTCCTTAACGCTAGTGTTGCACAGGAACCTGTATTGAAAAATAATATTGGAATTTGCAAGACCTGGGATTTGAACCCAGGTCATGAGAGTCACATGCACGTATCCCTGCCCACTGAGCCACTTGTATTTCATTTAACAAATAATAAACAACAAATATTATAAGAAGAAAACGTTAATGACTTTGGAAATTCGCGCGAGATTTGAATGGACCTATCACGTTTTGACACGGCTTCTTCTTCTTCGTTTTCCTGAAACACAAAACACATTGGCTACGGTTTTTGAAGCGTTGCAGAAAGTAGGCTATGGAAAAATAGCGATTAGCGCTATGTGAATCATAAATTCATCGCGAGATATGTTTCTTGTTCGTGGGAACACGCTGATTACAATGGTCTTAACCTCAACTCCTAATTTTGCTTCATTGTAAAAGCCCTAATTTGGAAAACCTGCAACCCTAAAAATCGCGCATGGTGGAATCATGTATGTACCATAAAAACTCAATTAAATATGATGGTTAGTTCACAAACTTCATCAGGAACATGAATATATAAACAAAAATGCAAAAAGACATATGATTTATGATATGTGATTTCAAGAATTTCGCTTTACAGTTTGAGTTCTAACTACCGATTCTTTGCGTTTTGGTTGATGTTCTTGATTGGAATTTGATCAGGAGTGCCTAAGGAAGCTTTTGGTATAAGAATTAGAGCTTAAAACCACCTACAATACTGAATTCAGTTTTGAGTTTTTATGGAAAAATTTCAATGTGCAATAGCTTGTTTGGGCGCAGCTTAGAGTGTAAAGGCATTAGGTCTTTGATTCTGATCATATAGTGAAGCTATTAGGTTAAAAATATTGCACAAAATCCATGGTATTCAATGTTTTCAATCTTTGATTTTGTAAGATCTTTTTGAAATCTTTTCCATGTGCAATTTGTGTCAATCATGCTCAAATCACACCAAAACTTGCCTAATTAAGATGTGCACGAAATCTTGAATCTAGAATGTGCATAAAAAGATTTTTTAGGTCAAGCTTTATATTTTTCATGTATTAAAATAATTTAAATGAATTAATATTAATATAAATTCAAATAAATAATTAAAAAATGAGAAAATACTTCCCTTTGGGCCTAATGGTCGTGCATAGGCTTGGCATGAAGAAACTTGGAAGAAAAATGGGCCCATTTGCATTTTTAGGTCATTTGAACCATTGTTGACTTTTCAAAATTCCCAAAAATTTCCCAACTTCCACAAGGCATAACTTGCTCAATTTTTAAGCTTTTCACATGTTTTTGGCCATTTTGGAAATGTCTTTGAGTCCTCTAACCAATGCCTTTGGTCCCATGTCATTTTGATTTACCAATCTCAAGTTATGGCCTTTGACTTAAAGTCCCTTTTTGTTGACTTTTGAAAATGACCTATAATGTTGAAATTGATAACTTTTTGTGAGAGCATTTCTTGGACTTGGAATATGAAGATGAGTTGTAGGAAATGTCTTTTTCTTCAAAATGAGCTTTGGATGGAATTTTTCTGATAATCCATGTGAAAGTTATGCCCTGGTCAATTTCAGTTGACTTTTTCAGCTGTCCAAATATAGCAACTTTTGCATCTTTGATGATTTCTGAGCCAAATTTTGAGAATCATGATCAAGCATTGATCAAATGATGTTTGTGGCTTCCAAATGATATATTGACCAAAAATTTGAACTTTTGACTGTCAAATGACCATTTTGCCCCTACAGTTGACTGTAGTGCAATCTAGGGTTTTGACTGTGCAATTTTGAGCTGAATGCCTTGAAACTTGATGTGAAGATGCTTGACCACATTTATAAGCATATGAGACTTGATTGGGTCTTTGAAAACTTCCTTTTCTTGATCAGGACCCAAACCCTAGTTTTGACTGTATAGGAGACAGTTGAGCTGCACAACCCTTGGGGAATTTTGTGACCTTGACTTGACAAATCTTGGAGAATATGGGAGGGCAAATTTTGGGGTACAACAGTTGCCCCTGTTCAATCTTCTTAGACCTGAGGATGCAGATTGGCGGACGTGCCTTTCGTAATCCGAAGGTAGAAGATGATTGAACACTAGAGTGCCCAGAAATTTGCGCTCACATAGTAGCAGCGATGGGGGGAATGGGCTTATAGATGCCCTTTGGAGGTCGCTGGATAGGATGATAGGCTTATAGATGCCATCTGGATGTTGATCGCGTAAGAGATTCCTTAGCGAGGACCTGCATACCTGCAAAAGAGAAAATGAGTACCTGACACGTTGCAGGAGCTGATTTTAGATGCTTGGTATAGATGTGTCCTGACTGGTTACAGGAGCTGAGTCTGGAGCTTCAAACGCTGATGAATGAACCAGGGATGGTTACTACCTTAGCATGAATGGTAAGAGAACCTTGGGCGACTTTAACTTCAACAACGCTCGTTGAGAAAAATCTTGGGTGTCTTCTACTTCAACAACGCTTGTTGAGAAAAATCTTGGGTGTCTTCTACTGGAATAAGAATCAAGGAGATCTTAGGGTCGATCTGACTGAACCAGAGAGGCCTTTGACTGGGTAAGAATCAGGAAAATCTTAGGATCGATTTAACTGAACCGGTCTAGGTCTTGAAACATCTTCAACTGGATAAGTATCAGGGAGATCTTAGGGTCGATCTGACTGAACCAGAGAAGGCCTTGGACTGGGTAAGAATCAGGAAAATCTTAGGGTCGATTTAACTGAACCGGTCTAGGTCTTGAAACATCTTCAACTGGATAAGTATCAGGGAGATCTTAGGGTCGATCTGACTGAACCAGAGAAGGCCTTGGACTGGGTAAGAATCAGGAAAATCTTAGGATCGATTTAACTGAACCGGTCTAGGTCTTGAAACATCTTCAACTGGATAAGTATCAGGGAGATCTTAGGGTCGATCTGACTGAACCAGAGAAGGCCTTTGACTGGATAAGCATCAGGAAAATCTTAGGGTCGATTTAACTGAACCGGTCTAGGTCTTGAAACATCTTCAACTGGATAAGTATCAGGGAGATCTTAGGGTCGATCTGACTGAACCAGAGAAGGCCTTTGACTGGATAAGCATCAGGAAAATCTTAGGGTCGATTTAACTGAACCGGTCTAGGTCTTGAAATGTGATTGAGACTTTAAACTGCGTCTTTCCTGAAAGGTAAAAGTCAGTCATATGCAATGCATGATATGGATCAAGCAATGATGTTCTCAACATAAAGGAGACTTGTATGATGCAGTGCGTTATGCATGCTATGATGATGTATGTGAAGTTTTATGTATGTTTTCGTCTAGGAAAATGAATCCTTGACGGGTGCCGGGAAGTTGTATCCTGGGCTGATGTTGAAGAATAGATTTGCTTCCGCTGGGGATGATAACTGCAAGAATGCCGGTAGGAGAAGATGGCTCCGTTGCGGAATAAACTTGGCAAATGACAGATTCTGCAGGGAGAAAAGATACTCTAGCGACCATGCTGGGAAGCAATACTCTGTGGGGATATAGATGCTTTGCTTGAATATTGATGATAGTTTGCTGGGGATACCCCTGTTGTTGGAAGTGTTGATGGACTTCGCTGGGGTAAGAAGACTTCGTCGAGGACGCTCTTTCCATGGCTTTTGGCTGAGGATAACCCAGTTATATCCTGTTAAGGAAATAACTCTTTAAATAAAGCCGGACGACGCGTTCGTGCTCTGCGAGGGGATAAGCTTCCAGAATTTACTGGGGATAAGCTTATCGCTTGGGGATATGAATTCCAATTTTCCTGGGGAAACTGGGTTGGACTGGACTCTTTGGGGAAGTTTTGGACTGCGGGGAAGTGATTCCTTTGAATGTTGAGATACCGCCGGGGAACGATCTTTAGACCAAGACTGCCGGGGATGCTTGTTAAGAATGTATGTTATTGCTGCTGGGGAATGTTTGGGATCGGCTGGAGGATACTCAATTTCCTTGATATTTGATGATTTGCTTGGAGAGACATGTATTGTTTTACTGAACCTCTCTCTGGGGAATTAAGATACACTTGGCCGTGTTCTTTAGCTGAACCTACCTTGGTACCTTGGAGGATAGAACAATTGGATTGTTTAGACAACTCTTTATTGCCCCTGTTTCTAGTGTCACCTGCAATTAATTCCTTTGTTTCGTATGCAAATATTTATGAGTTAGCAAATTATTGTCAATGCATATATCACAAATTTGAACCTTGGACGTTCTTCGCAAAGCAAAACAGAAAAGGAAAAACACTTGGCACATTTAACTGAAAAGTATATTTGTATTGATTTTTGAATGGCCTGAATATAGGCGTTTTGTGTACAAGAGGCTGACGCCCTAGTAAGAGGTACGTCGCCGAGCAAGAGTTTATACAAGTTTGTACAAAAGAAAATAAACAGCTGTGTGAAATATGAATGATCCCACTGGGTTTCAACTCTGCTATTGCCTTTATAACTCTGAGCGTCTCATCACTTGATGACCTTGGTTGAAGGTGAAGCTGACTGATCGATGCCGTTTGATGTAGATACCGGATTCTGGATGCAAAGTGATCAATGAGACATAGTTTTACGCTTTATCCCTAATTTTTGCCTGGACCGCCCTTTCGGGTTTTCAGTCCACCGGGATACCCATTTTTGCCCAAGCCGCCTTTTCAGGTTTTCGACTTGCCGGGTGTACAGATTTTTTCATTTTCATCCCTTCATTTTGCCCGAACCCTTTTGGTTCGACGGGAAGCCCTAATTTTTGCCTAGGCATGTCAGCCTAGCGGGTCTTTTTTCATGCGTAGTATTTTTTAACTATGTCTGCATTGGCGGGGTGAGGAAGGTCGTCACCATCCATGTTGGTTAAGATCATTGCTCCTCCTGAGAACACATGCTTAACCACAAATGGCCCTTCGTATGTAGGGGTCCATTTGCCCCTTGGATCACTCTGAGGAAGGATGATTCTCTTGATTACCAGATCCCCAACTTGATATTCCTGTGGTCTGACCTTCTTGTTAAATGCCCTGATCATTCGTTTCTGATACGTCTGACCATGACAGATAGCAGCAAGTCTTTTTTCGTCAATGAGATGGAGTTGGTCAAGTCGTGTCTGGATCCAATCATCTTCGTTCAGATTTGCATCCTTCATTATCCGGAGAGAGGGAATTTGCACCTCGATCGGCAAGACTGCCTCCATGCCATAAGCCAGAGAGAAAGGAGTTGCCCCGGTTGACGTCCTAGCTGAGGTACGGTACCCATGCAGAGCGAACGGTAACATCTCGTGCCAATCTTTGTAAGTTACTGTCATTTTCTGCACGATCTTCTTGATGTTCTTATTTGCTGCTTCTACAGCCCCATTCATCTTCGGTCTGTAAGGAGAAGAATTGTGGTGCTGTATCTTGAACTGTTCGCAAAGCTCAGCAATCATCTTATTGTTTAGATTGGTACCGTTGTCTGTAATAATCCGCTCAGGGACGCCGTATCGACAAATCAGATTGTGCCGAATAAACCGTGCTACAACAGTCTTGGTTACTGTAGCATAGGATGCTGCCTCAACCCACTTTGTAAAATAGTCAATCGCCACTAGGATGAAGCGATGTCCATTAGATGCCGTAGGTTTGATCTCGCCGATCATGTCTATGCCCCACATTGCAAACGGCCAAGGCGCAGTCAGAACATTCAGGGGAACCGGAGGAACATGCACCTTGTCTGCATAGATCTGGCACTTATGGCATGTCCTAGAATGTTGGTAGCAATCAGCTTCCATGGTGGACCAGTAATATCCTGCCCGTAGGATTTTCTTAGCCATAGTATGCCCACTGGAATGCGTACCAAAGGTCCCTTCATGTAGCTCCTCCATGATTCTTTCCGCTTCAGTCTTATTCACACAACGCAGTAAGGTTGAATCATGGTTTCTCTTGTACAAGATGCCGTTGCTTAGGAAGAACTTGGCTGCGAACCTCCTCAGGAATTTCTTATCATTGATAGAGGCACCTTCAGGGTACTCCTGAGCTTCCAGATATCTCTTCACTTCGTGGTACCAAGGCTTCTCAGTTACCAATTCAGTTTCGAGATCACAACAGTATGCCGGTTCGTCCAGTTTCCAGATGATGATCCGGGGAGCTTCATTATCCCATTTGACCTTGAACATTGAAGACATTGTAGCTAACGCGTCCGCTAACTGATTCTCTTCTCTTGGAAAGTGCTCAAAGGTTATCTCTGTGAAGTGGGGAATCAGGGTCAACACACATTCTCTGTAAGGAATCAGGTTTGGATGTTTCGTATCCCACTCTCCTTTGATCTGATTGATCACCAGAGCGGAATCTCCGAAAACACTTAGAAATTTGATCCTTAGGTCAATCGCAGCTTGAAGACCCATGATACACGCCTCATACTCCGCCATGTTGTTGGTACAGTTGAAACACAGTCGGGCAGTGAGTGGAGTATGAGTACCTTGTGGAGATATGATTATGGCGCCGATACCATTTCCCAAAGCATTGGAAGCTCCGTCAAAGTGCATAGACCATCGGGATCCTGGTTCAGGTCCTTCATCTGGTCCAGGTACTTCACAATCAGTTACAATCATGATGCTTTCGTCCGGAAACTCGAAGTTCATTGATTGGTAGTCATCTACAGCTTGATGAGCTAAGTGGTCTGCCAATACACTCCCATTGATGGCTTTCTGGGTTGTATACTGAATGTCGTATTCCGTCAAGATCATTTGCCATCTTGCAATTCTCCCAGACAGAGCAGGCTTTTCGAATATGTATTTTATCGGATCCATTTTTGAGATCAACAAGGTGGTATGAGTCAGCATATACTGTCTCAGCCGGCGAGCAGCCCATACCAAAGCGCAGCAAGTTTTCTCGAGCAGTGAGTATCGGGTCTCACAGTCGGTAAACTTTTTGCTAAGGTAATAAATGGCGTGCTCTTTTCGGCCAGACTCGTCATGCTGCCCCAGCACACACCCCATTGAGTTGTCCAGCACTGTCAGATATAGGATCAGAGGTCTCCCTTCAACCGGTGGCATAAGGATAGGTGGTTCTTGGAGATACTCTTTGATTCTGTCAAAAGCAGCCTGACATTCATCGTTCCAACGTACTACCTGATCTTTCTTCAACAGCTTGAAGATTGGCTCACAGGTAGCAGTCAGATGTGAGATGAAGCGAGCAATGTAATTCAGGCGTCCTAAAAAGCCTCTGACCTCCTTCTCTGTCTTGGGAACTGGCATCTCTTGAATAGCTTTGACCTTAGCAGGGTCCACTTGAATACCTTTATCACTGACCACGAAGCCTAGTAACTTTCCCGATCTTACCCCGAAGGTGCACTTGTTCGGGTTCAATCTCAGCTTGTACAGTTTCAACCGGTCAAACAATTTCTGCAGATGATCTAGGTGCTCTTCCTCAGTCTGGGACCTAGCGATCATGTCGTCAACATACACCTCTATCTCGTGATGGATCATGTCATGAAATAAGGCAACCATGGCACGTTGGTAGGTTGCCCCAGCATTCTTCAATCCGAATGGCATGACCTTGTAACAGAAGGTGCCCCACTGAGTAACAAATGTAGTTTTTTCCATGTCTTCAGGTGCCATCTTGATCTGATTGTAACCTGAAAAGCCATCCATGAAAGAGAATACCTTGTGCTGAGCTGTATTATCAACGAGGACATCAATGTGAGGTAAGGGGAAGTCATCCTTGGGGCTGGCCCTGTTCAGATCCCTGTAATCAACACACATTCTGACCTTACCGTCCTTTTTAGGTACCGGCACCACATTAGCAACCCATTGAGGGTAAGAAGTCATTGCGAGAAATCCGGCATCAAACTGTTTCATGACCTCGGCTTTAATCTTTTCTGACATCTCTGGACGCATTCGACGGACCTTTTGCTTAACCGGAGGGCAGTCTTCCCTAGTCGGCAAGTGATGGACCACAATATCGGTATCCAACCCTGGCATGTCTTCGTAGGACCAGGCAAAGATCTCCATATAGTCATGTAACATCTTGGTTAACCGTTGCTTCACGCTGAGCTCTAGGTTAGCACCAATCTTTACCTCTTTTCTGTCTGCTTCAGTACCCAGGTTTATGGTTTCCACTGGCTCTTCATGGGGTTGAATTGCCCGCTCTTCCTGAAGCAACAGTCTTGCAAGTTCGCCAGGCACTTCGCAATCATCTTCACCTTCGTCTTCGGCTAAGTTGATCGGATTTTCGAAGTCATAATTGGCATTAGCAGAGTTGTTGTCAGTAAGATCCAGAGTGGATTGGAACCTGTATGAGTGAGTGTGTGTGTAAATACAGCTGTTTTGAAAATTATGTAAAGGAACTGAAAGACAGAAAAGGAACACAATATTTGCAATGCGAAAACGTCCAAGATTTTCATTCATGATGTATAAAATGACAGTTTGTATGCCCTCACAAATAGAACCACGGTGCCTCGGGTAAGACACCGGGCCATAGAGTTTATCATTGTTTATTACAAAATAACAAAACATAGGAATTCATTACTTAGTAACCAAAGAAACAGGGAGATTGTCCTTGGCGCTCCAATTGTTAAGTCCACCGTCAGCAGCCGGGTAGATCCAGCTATCAAACTCAGCTTCATCAACTTCCTCTTCGTCCCCAATAGCATTAACTCCATGAGCAGGTAGGGGAGCTGTCACCACATTAGGCTTGTCAGATGCCTCGAACTGTACCTCCTTAGCGTCAATGAGGTCTTGCAGCTTGTTCTTTAGTGCCCAACAGTCATCGGTAGAGTGCCCCGGGCTTTCTGAATGGTAAGCACAACGAGCGTTCGGGTTGTACTTGGGGGATGCAGTATTGGGAAACTTTGGCGCCTCCCTGACAGTCACTAAATTAGTTGAGAGCAACTGTGGCAGGATTTGCGACAAAGTCATGTTTAAACGGGAGAATTCTCTCCGGGGTCTTTCCACCTTCTGAGTATTGTTTGGCCGTGGAGCGGCAGCAGGCTTAGCAATCATGACCGCACTGACAGATTGGCGGTGTTCATTTCTCTCTGATCTCCTGGAACCATATACGGCGCTAGACTCCTTTTTAAACGGTTTCTTTTCCGAACTAGAGGATGCACCCTTCGCGATCTTCCCAGATTTCAGCCCAGCTTCAATTCTCTCTCCAGTCAAGATTAAATCAGTGAAACCAGCAGAAGAATTCCCAATGAGATGGTTGAAGAATGGCCCAGATAGGGTCCCCAAGAACATGTCAACCAGCTCCCGATCAGTCAATGGTGGCTGCACCCTGCCAGCCAGGTCTCTCCACTTCTGAGCGTACTCCTTAAAACCTTCGCTTGCGCCTAACGCCATACCCTGGAGTTGGGTACGTGTGGGGGCAAGGTCGGCATTATACTGATACTGCTTGTAGAAAGCAGTAGCCAGCTCCTCCCAGTTACGAACTTTGGTCCCATCCAGCTGATAGAACCATTCGAGATGAGTCCCTGACAGACTCTCCTGGAAGAAGTGGATCCATAGATTCTTGTCCGCAGAGTACGGCTGAATTTTTCGAACATAGGACCTCAAATGCAGCTTGGGACAGGATGCCCCGTCATACTTGGAGAAGGTGGGTGCTTTGAACTTGTGGGGAATGATCACACCAGTCGACAAACCCAGATCTCCGAAATCCAACCCAGGTGCCTGTTGCACCTCCATAGCCTTCAACCTGTCCTCCAGTTGTTTGTATCTGTTGTCTTCAGGAGGGTACTGCTCTTCATCAAAATCTGTCTCGTTGTCGGAGACTTCTGGAGTAGGAACCTTTACTTCTGCCTGAGAAGGACTCTTGCCAACAGAAGAACCAGCCTCTTCATGTTGCAGAGTGTTGCCGAACCTTCGGCCCGAGTTGAACAGAACAGTTCTTCTCCTCTTCTTCTTCTCCTTCTTCAGGAGCATAGCCTTTAGTTCCTCTTGGCCCTTAGCCATACCCTTGATTAGTTCTTGGAATTGCGCATTCTGCGCCTGGAGAGCTTTGATTGATGTCTCAGTTGATTCAGATCCGGGATTCATGATGCTGAAATAAACAGCGAAGAACTGTAAGCAACCTGAAAAGGGGAAAAACCTGCTATGCACATGATGTATGAAATGCGTATGCAATGCATTCAAGGGTTCGAAAGTTCAAATTTGTTGTAGACAAAAAGGAACACACGTTATTATTAAAGAAAATCATTGTTTAATACATCAAAGCCTCATGGGCAAAAAGTACAAAAGTCAAGTCAATCCCAAAATACAATGCGCATCCTCTTTGGAGCTATGTAGGTGTTGAGGTTCCTCTCTTCATGCAACAGACGGGTGAGCTCCAAGACTTTCTTTTCACTGGCATGCAGACTAGTCTCAAGAGAATTCCGCTCTTCCTTAAGTTGGATCCAGCTCTTTTGCATCTCTTCCCAAGATGTGGGCATATCAGGGTGCTGAATAACATGAGACACTTCCCCTTCCAAGACAGGCTCTTTGATTACTGGAAGCATGTGAGGATAAGGCATCACTAACTTCTGAGAGCGGGCGCGTACCCATTTGAGATAGGGCTCCAAAGGGATGGAGTTCCTATGCCCCAGTGTTTTGCTGTCTATCCTACTAGGCATCCTCCAGGCTCTGATAAATCTCTGACGAAGTCCTTGAGTATCACTGTCGAAGTCAAAAACTATATCAGGAATCAACATGTCATGGGGACCGTCCCTCCGAGCATAACCAAACTGTCTCCAAGCCAGGCATGGGCTATAAGTAATACCTCCTCTGATTCCAAGTAAAGGAACATTAGGGTACTCCCCACAACGATCAATGATAGTGACATCTCCTCTGGACCTAGGACACCAATGTATATCTGCATGTGTAAGAGTCATCAACCGTTGTGACCATCTCAAACCCCGCTCATTCTTCAAGACTGATTGCGGAAGGTGCGAAATAAACCACCTTCCCAGGAGAGGAGTGCAACACATAAGGACACCTCTTTTTCTCATGGTTCGAGTGTAACATGAGTGAAGGATGTCCCCCAGCAACGTAGGTATAGGATTCCTGGACATAAAGATCTGAACGGCACTGATATCAATGAGCTGATCTGGGTTAGGGAACAACACCAAACCATAAACAAGGAGGGCTACCACTTCTTCAAAAGCTTGCAAGTCAAGGGAGTTCCAACATTCATGGGCTTTCTCAAACAGAAACTTGGCTAGGAACCCTTTGATACCACTTCTGACTTCCCAATGTCCCTTGAGGTCAGATGACTGTAGGTGCAAGGCTTTAGAAATCTCTTCAAGCTTAGGTTCCTTTTCTGTACCGTTGAAGGGTAGCTGGTCAAGGATAGGGATCTTCAGGAGCCGGGAGAACTCCTCCAATGTAGGTACCAACTGATAGTCCAAGAAGGTGAAACAATGATGCAGAGGGTCAAAGAATTGGAACAGGACCTTAATCATATCTTCCTCAATGTTGGTGTTGACCAAGCTGATGAGGCTTCCATGCCTTTCACTGAATGAAGAGTTCTCGGGAATCCTGGATATAAGCTCCTTAAGCTGAGGAGGGATCCTTATAAGATTGACCTGAATTGTCTTTCTACGAACAGTTTCCATGTCCTACAAAACAAGAACAAAGATGAAAATTCGAACCCCTAAAACGGTTAGTCAATGCATATGATGCTGGATGATGTCATGATGCTATGATTAAACACACCGCAGATATTTACAAAGACAAACATGTAAGGCACACAAGGCACACAAGTCAAGCCCTTAAGGTTTAATGCCAGCATGGGGTCTGGGTAGTACCCTCTTGAAGTTGGTGGGTTCAACCTGTCCTAATCAAAGTAACCGGGTTCTAAGGTTCCCAATATCACGGGATTGCTTTCATTGTTCATCGTTTCGATTTAGCCACTGAACTGGCGACCGAAATATTCCAGGAAAGCAACCCTTAATTGAGCGTAGTATCGAGTATCAACCAACCTCGGACTGCACCAAAGTCAGTTATCTCACTACCCTAAAGAGGCCAAGATAGTTCAATTAAGGTTCCTAAGGTCTGTTGATGCTTCACGACACCACGCGGAGGCCCCGTACTCTCCTTGACTGAACTCAAGGGTTACCGGTACACACCAAAGTGCCACATCAACGTAGCAGACTGTTTCAACCATGTCGGTATACCCCGCACAGTTCCCTCACAGCCTTGTTGCTACTTTCTAAGAGGTATCCCCAGATCCGGGTTAGGATCTATAGAACTCCCAAGCAACCCACAATTTAAAGCACACAAGGAAAACAATTGAAAACATAGTTATAACCTAGCCCTAAGGTACACCTCACTTTAAGTTTGTCCCCAGCAGAGTCGCCAGTTCTGTGATCGGTGGATCTGGAACTGACTGTTTAACGCTGGTTCGCGAAATGTCGCGGAAGCAAGAGTCGCCACCGTCTTTTATTTTCTCCAAGTGGAAAGGACAAAAGCACTGAAAAATTCCTTAAAGAGATTGCTCTCGGTTCGGGAGGTAGGTTATAGAAAGGGAAGGTGTTAGCACCCTTTCTATCCATGGTTATCCATGGGCTCTTAGATACTTGCTCAATGTGTTTTCAAAATGTTTGTTTGCTTTTCAATGTGGGTTTAAAAAAGTTTCTTTTGAAAAATTTCAGTTCGACTCGTACGTCAGAGTGTTTGAAAAGTTTGCTTTGAAAGCTTTTGAAAATGTGTGGTGTGAAAAGAGTTTTGTTTTGTTTTTAAGATTAGAGCAAGTATCCTTGAGAACCTACCTACCCTAAGGAATTCGTCTGTGTAGATGTCCTTTAAAGTAGTGCCATCCCACCATTGAGAGGTAGGTAGCACCATCGTTGGAGGTGTTCGGGTCAATTCGAGTTTTAGGGACGTGGTGATCACCAGAGCAATGGGAAGACACCTTAGAAGCTACCCTCATGCCAGGTTCCCGGATCATGAGGACTTACTAAGACGTCCTCTACTAGACGATCACCTTTCGAAAGGCAACAGTGAGGCGTACCCTAGGGGTGGTGTGTGCGATTCGTGTGTCGTTTTCATTTGATATTTGTCTTTTGTCATGTCATTGTGATCTACGCTTGATTTTAATTAAGACATTCATTCTTACATGCATATTTAACAGTTATAAAGTTTGCGGGAAAATAAATCTACAGCTATTACAAAGGCGCGGGTCCACATCGCCAAAATTAAACCGGACCCGATTTAGCGGAAAATAAATAAAGCGATAAATAAAAGTGCGAGAAATTTAAATTACAGTGCTTTGGGAGAGATACAAAATTATAATTAAACGACATAAAATAAATATACAAATTCAATAATAATGAACATGGGCGTTGGACCCTTTTGCAAAAATATTTAAAGTTAATGAATTAATTAAGGAGGAATTAAAATTAAAGATTTAAAAGGAATGTTTTTTTTTTTGGTATTTTTGTATTTTCTAGATTAAATAAGAAAAAGGATTAATTATAATTAAAGCAAAATGTCCAAACCCTAATTCTAATGTTTTCTTTATTTATTATGAGAGAATTAAATTAAAACCTAAATTAAACCCTAAATTATTTATGTACAATTAATTATAAAATAAATAAATGAATGAATAATATTGTGGTAAGAAAAAAAAAGGGGAAATTTAAAGGATATAAAAATTATCAATTAACCTAAATTAACATTTTTGGATTTTTTGTTATGGAAAAATATAAATTAAACCTAATTTGAAATTAATTTATTTACATGATAAAAAAAATAATTATAATAAAGTAAATATTATTTTTTTGGTCTTTTCTGAATTTTTGAATGTTTTTTATATTTTTATGAAAATAAATTAATTATGTTAAAACAACTAAAATAAATAAAATAGCAAGAATAAAATAATAAGGAAAATAGAAAGATGCAAACCAGGGGGGGGTAGCCCCAAATTGGAGGTACAGGCCTGGTGATTTCTGGCCCATTAGCTTTGAATTCGTTGACCTTTTGAATTAGGTGTGATGCGTTGACTGGTGCTTACAGCGTTCTTTGAATCCTGGCCATTGATCTGGACTGGATGGACGTGTGTATGGCCTGATCTGGATGGGATATGGTAGTCCTTAACGCTAGTGTTGCACAGGAACCTGTATTGAAAAATAATATTGGAATTTGCAAGACCTGGGATTTGAACCCAGGTCATGAGAGTCACATGCACGTATCCCTGCCCACTGAGCCACTTGTATTTCATTTAACAAATAATAAACAACAAATATTATAAGAAGAAAACGTTAATGACTTTGGAAATTCGCGCGAGATTTGAATGGACCTATCACGTTTTGACACGGCTTCTTCTTCTTCGTTTTCCTGAAACACAAAACACATTGGCTACGGTTTTTGAAGCGTTGCAGAAAGTAGGCTATGGAAAAATAGCGATTAGCGCTATGTGAATCATAAATTCATCGCGAGATATGTTTCTTGTTCGTGGGAACACGCTGATTACAATGGTCTTAACCTCAACTCCTAATTTTGCTTCATTGTAAAAGCCCTAATTTGGAAAACCTGCAACCCTAAAAATCGCGCATGGTGGAATCATGTATGTACCATAAAAACTCAATTAAATATGATGGTTAGTTCACAAACTTCATCAGGAACATGAATATATAAACAAAAATGCAAAAAGACATATGATTTATGATATGTGATTTCAAGAATTTCGCTTTACAGTTTGAGTTCTAACTACCGATTCTTTGCGTTTTGGTTGATGTTCTTGATTGGAATTTGATCAGGAGTGCCTAAGGAAGCTTTTGGTATA
Organism: Vicia faba; assembly: GCA_948472305.1. Lineage (NCBI taxonomy): Eukaryota > Viridiplantae > Streptophyta > Magnoliopsida > Fabales > Fabaceae > Vicia > Vicia faba. Next base: position 1,184,654,111 of record OX451737.1, read on the forward strand.
AGAATTAGAGCTTAAAACCACCTACAATACTGAATTCAGTTTTGAGTTTTTATGGAAAAATTTCAATGTGCAATAGCTTGTTTGGGCGCAGCTTAGAGTGTAAAGGCATTAGGTCTTTGATTCTGATCATATAGTGAAGCTATTAGGTTAAAAATATTGCACAAAATCCATGGTATTCAATGTTTTCAATCTTTGATTTTGTAAGATCTTTTTGAAATCTTTTCCATGTGCAATTTGTGTCAATCATGCTCAAATCACACCAAAACTTGCCTAATTAAGATGTGCACGAAATCCTGAATCTAGAATGTGCATAAAAAGATTTTTTAGGTCAAGCTTTATATTTTTCATGTATTAAAATAATTTAAATGAATTAATATTAATATAAATTCAAATAAATAATTAAAAAATGAGAAAATACTTCCCTTTGGGCCTAATGGTCGTGCATAGGCTTGGCATGAAGAAACTTGGAAGAAAAATGGGCCCATTTGCATTTTTAGGTCATTTGAACCATTGTTGACTTTTCAAAATTCCCAAAAATTTCCCAACTTCCACAAGGCATAACTTGCTCAATTTTTAAGATTTTCACATGTTTTTGGCCATTTTGGAAAGGTCTTTGAGTCCTCTAACCAATGCCTTTGGTCCCATGTCATTTTGATTTACCAATCTCAAGTTATGGCCTTTGACTTAAAGTCCCTTTTTGTTGACTTTTGAAAATGACCTATAATGTTGAAATTGATAACTTTTTGTGAGAGCATTTCTTGGACTTGGAATATGAAGATGAGTTGTAGGAAATGTCTTTTTCTTCAAAATGAGCTTTGGATGGAATTTTTCTGATAATCCATGTGAAAGTTATGCCCTGGTCAATTTCAGTTGACTTTTTCAGCTGTCCAAATATAGCAACTTTTGCATCTTTGATGATTTCTGAGCCAAATTTTGAGAATCATGATCAAGCATTGATCAAATGATGTTTGTGGCTTCCAAATGATATATTGACCAAAAATTTGAACTTTTGACTGTCAAATGACCATTTTGCCCCTACAGTTGACTGTAGTGCAATCTAGGGTTTTGACTGTGCAATTTTGAGCTGAATGCCTTGAAACTTGATGTGAAGATGCTTGACCACATTTATAAGCATATGAGACTTGATTGGGTCTTTGAAAACTTCCTTTTCTTGATCAGGACCCAAACCCTAGTTTTGACTGTATAGGAGACAGTTGAGCTGCACAACCCTTGGGGAATTTTGTGACCTTGACTTGACAAATCTTGGAGAATATGGGAGGGCAAATTTTGGGGTACAACAAACCCTAATTTGCATTTTTTGGGTTTCTTGATGAAAAAATTTCATAATTTGACATGTTTTGATGAAAAATAACTCTTGGCACTTGATTTTGACCAAAAAGTCAAAGTTTGACTTTTCAGCATACAGTCAAATTTTGATCAGTTGACTGAAAAATTCATCTGCCAATCCTATGCATTTGAGATCTTTTGAACTTGTTGAATGGGTCAAGACAATGTCATTGAGTCCTTGAGTCCATATGTGGGCTTGGTTTGCCATTGGTTAGGTCAAACAGTCAAAAATTGCCTTTGTGCAGTCAAAACCCTAAAAATGACCATTTTGCCCTTTTGGTGATCTGATCAAATTTCTTGTGGAATTGTGATCCAAACTTGATCAAATGGTTCATATGAGTTCATAATGTTGATGCGGGTTAAATTTCATGAGGTTTGACTGTCAATTGGCTATAGTTGACTTTTTTCCCAATACAGCTGATTTCTAGGTTTACTGTCCAATTGACTGGGCAAAACTTTGAATCAAAGCCTGAAACTTAGTAAGGATAAACTTGTGAGTCCAACATGAAGTATGAAAGTCACTTTGGGCATTTTAGGTCAAAACATCCATGTGCAAACTTAAACCCTAATTTAGGTCAACAGTGCAAGGAGGGGTGTTGAACAGAACAAACCCTAGCTTGATCTTGAATTCCAAGAGTCTTGTGATGAGAAAGTGTTGATGAAATGAGAGGGAAAATTTTAGGGTACAACAGTTTCCCCTGTTCAATCTTCTTGAACCTGAAGAGTTAGATTGGCAAGTTTGCCTTTCGCGACTCGAAGGTAAAAGGGGATTGGACACTAGAATGCCCGTAAATTTGCACTCGTCAAGACATAGATGCGGGAATGGGCTTAACGATGCAATTTGGAGATGGTAGAATCTTGCTGGAGATGGGATTAAAGATGCCATCCGAGAATATTTGTTGAATTGCAATGTGGTAGGTCAGAAGAATGAGGATCAAAATGGTATCCGTGTCTGGAATGCATTTGAACTATATCTGGAGACTGAGTTTGTAGGAGCAAAAGAATGGCCTCCGCGTCTGGTGCGTATCTGAGTTGCGACTGTGTTTGAATGTAGAATGAATATCAGAATGACTGCTGTGTCTGGAGTGTATCTGTATTGTATCCGGATAACAGAGGAATATCTGTGTATGGAGCAACTGCGTGCTGGGGATAAACTCTGAATGAGTGACAGAATGGAAACCGTGTCTGGAGCGTATCTGGACTGTATCTGAAGTTGAGATCTGTATGAGTAGCAGAATGACTTCCGTGTCTATAGTGTATCTGAAACTGTAACTTGGATTTGAATTAGTGATAAAATGGCAACCGTAGTGATTGCACTGGGGAGAATCGAACTGCTGGTGCAAAGGCCAGAATGGCTTCCGTGTTTGGAGTGTATCCGAACTTGAAGTTGATGATTGAATCTGAATGAGAGATAGAATGGTCGCCGTGTCTGGAGCGTATCTAGTTTGTATCGGATTGCTGAAGTCTGAATGGGTAGTAGAATGATCGCCGTCTCTGGGGTGTATCTGTACTGTATCTGACCTGAAATTTTGAATGAGTAATAGAATGACCGCCGTGTCTGGGGTATATCTGTACTGTATCTGAAAGTTGAATCTGAATGAGTAACAGAATAGCTTCCGTGCCTGGAGCGTATCTGAAACTGTAACTGGATAATCGTTAATGATAGCCTTTTAATCTTATCCTGAAAAGGGTAAAAATGTTATCTGAACACAAAGTTATGTTGTATGATATGCATGATGCAATGAACTGTATTTCATCAATGTTTATGATATATGAATGTCATGGTTATGCATGCAGGCTGAGTAGCCGTCTTGTTGAGGAAGATGAAATCCGGATAGCTGGAGATAATGGATTCTTTGACTGCTGTCGGGGAAAGTGAATCCTTGACTGCCGCAGGGGATTGCAAGAATTTATTGAAGATGAGAAATCCTTGTTGACTGCTGACTGCTTGGGGAATAAGAATTCTGTGGGGGAATAGCCATACTGTTGCGGAATGGCTATCCTGTTGGAGAGTAAAAACTCAGGACTCAGGGAAAAGCTTATTCCTGTCTGGAAGAAGTTCAGGTTTAGGTTGTATGCCGCTTTAAGAATGAGAAACTTCATTCTGTCGGGAATATCAGGAAGTTGAATTGTATGTTATAGGTGAAAGTATGAGAAGCAGGAAGGTATCTGCGTCTGGAGCATCTCTGGGCTGAGGATAAATTCTGAATGAGTGACAGAATGGCAACTGTGTCAGGAGCGTATTTGGACTGTATCTGGAGTTTGATATCTGTATGAGTAGCAGAATGACTTCCGTGTCTGGAGTGTATCTGAAACTGTAACTGGGATCTGAATAAGTGACAGAATGGCAACCGTGTCTGGAGCATATCTGGACTGTATCTTGGAGTTTGAGATCTGTATGAGTAGCAGAATGACTTCCGTGTCTGGAGTGTATCTGAAACTGTAACTGGGATCTGAATAAGTGACAGAATGGCAACCGTGTCTGGAGCATATCTGGATTGTATCTTGGAGTTGAGATCTGTATGAGTAGCAGAATGACTTTCGTGTCTGGAGTGTATCTGATACTGTAACTGGGATCTGAATGAGTGATAGAATGGCAACCGTGTCTGGGGCATATCTGGACTGTATCTTGGAGTTGAGATCTGTATGAGTAGCAGAATGACTTCCGTGTCTGGAGTGTATCTGAAACTGTAACTGGGATCTGAATGAGTGACAGAATGGCAACCGTGTCTGGAGCGTATCTGGACTGTATCTGAAGTTGAGATTTCTTAAAATCTCGACTGGACTGCCCCAGGTTTAATGGACTTTGAAAGATTTGTTGAAATCTTGACTGGACTGCCCCAGATTTAATGGACTTTGAAAGATTTGTTGAAATCTTGACTGGACTGCCCCAGATTTGTTGGACAATACCAAACCAAGTCTCTTTTTGTTGACGGGAGATTTTTGCAACGGGAGTATCATTCCACTTGAAGTGATTTTACTCACCGAGAGAGCTTTCGTTCCTCCGAACATTCACTGTATGAATTTCTTCGCTGTTAAACAATTAAACCATGTGCAAACAACGATATTCAAATAATGCAAAGTTTATGCTCGTCTCGAAGTTTTGAAAAATGCGTTTTTTAGCAGAAAACTTTTTATAAGACAAATTCAACACAAGATTTTAGGGCAAAGCCTTACAGGAGTCAGGATACCTTTTGTAACAGTATGCTTTCGAACTAACCCATGCTTCAATTAGGACTTTTGAAGGGTTGTAACGTGGCTTGGTTCACGGTTTAAGAAATAAAGGATAAAGGCTCAAAGTATATTTGTACCCACCCGCTCTTCGCGATGTCCTTCAGTCCTAAACTCAGTTAATTGTACGTCGAACTCTATTCGAGTTTGGAACGACTTTTTGGTGATGGTTCACATCAGTTGAATTTTGGAAGGCAGTCATTATTTTTGCAACATTTTTCATGTTATTGAGGCTTTATAATGACCTCTTTCTTTTGATTCGTTATCCCTAACTTTTGCCTGACTGTTCCTGTTTTCGAGATTACAGTCAGCGGGATGCCCCAACTTTCTTAAGCCTCCTTTGTAGGTTTTGGCTCAGTGGACTTTTCTCTTTTGAGAGATAATGAGTGCCTATGAGATAAAGAACCATCACTGTCTTTTGGTTCCAAAGGAATGTTTTTGATGTTATTCGTTGTATTACAAACTGAGAGTTTGTGACTTTAATGCGCATCTTTTTTTTTGAATTAACTGAGAGACTACCCTGCCCCAGTTTTAAATCAAAGGTTTCATTTTGTTTTAAAACAGAAAACTCCTACTTCTTTGGCTCAAAGGGGTTGACTAGGGATTATCTTCCTTATAACTCCAGTGTTTAGGATTTGAAAGAAACGCTTGTGCATCATCAGCAAGGTCTGTTCAAAAGCATACTGTATGAGATTATGGTATTATTTCGTCATCCTCACTCTAAAGGCTTGTAGATTTTTATCAAGAGTTAAATATCATAAAGAAAGCACAAGAATAGTGAAAACGAATGGATGAATTCAAGACAAACATATGCAATGCATTATGAAACAAAGTTTGACATCAACAGATAATTGTTTAAATAACAAAATAAATTACAACTTGAAAATTCAAATGGAACAAAAGTCTCTCAGTTCGAGCTTTGTCATTTCAGGTGGAGAATCCTTAGCGGGAGATTTTCATCTCGCCATCCGGCATGAATTCCAGCACTCCTTCGCCGATCAAGTCTTGGATCTTGTTTTTCAAAGCCCAATAGTCGTTGGTGTCATGTCCAGGACTACGGGAGTGGTATACACAAAACGCGTCGGGGTGATAGCTAGGAGTAAAGGTATTGGGCTTCCGAATAGGATCCCTTAAAGCAAGTAGGTTGACCTCCAACAAGCGTTTCAGTATTAGAGATGATGGTATGTCAGTCTCAGAAATGTCTTCCAGACGTATTTTTCTTACGCTGATTACTCTGTTGGCGCTGACGAGGTTGTTGTTGGGTTTGTGACCCTGAAGCAAGTTGAGGAGCTTTTCCTTTGTCTTCTTGTCTCAAAGGAGGTTGAATGATGACTTGATCTTCAACCCTGGATGTTTGCCCCACTTGGTCGTCTCGAAGCAGTTTGTTGACGAGAACTCTGAGCTCTTCTTGTCTTTGAGCCAGGTCTTGAATGAGAGCCATCTGGCCCACCAGTTGTCCCATCATCTGGATCTTCATTGTTGCCAGCTCAAACTGTAGTTCCTCCAACTGATCATTCCTGACACTGCTTGAATTCCCGAGGACCATGCCCCTTGTGAGGAGAGCTTTCACTTCTTCTCGCCCCTGAGACAGGTTTAAGAACATTTCTTGAAGTTGAGCATTATGATCCTGGATATCTTTGACAGTCCTCTCTAGAGCCATCTCTACTGAAATAAACAGTAGGAGAATAAGGAAACCTGAAAAGGAAAACATGTTATGATACAATGCATGATATGTGGATGCATGTTTTCAAGAATCTCTCGGGGTAAACACAAGAAAAATGTTAGAGGTTGAACTTTGATCAACATCTTTAATTGGAGAACTTTGTAATGGTGGATGTCTTTCCACGAGAATCAAGCTCACCATGTCAAGTGGGTCATAGCCCCTGATTCAAGTTGTTGCACTTGATCTTTGATGGCGTTTGTTCAGAGGAAAACCCTCTTGCCCTTTGGTAGACGTTTGGTTCAACGTGACCCTGCATCAAAAGACCCTCGAGATCCTTGAAATGGTTATTGAAAAAAAATGCTATGGTATGATGTCATGATGTTATGTACATGTATGCAAAAGTAAGCAAGTGTATATACATGTAATCATATTCACACAGAGCAAACAAGTCCTTAGGTTTAGGCTTGCATAGGGTTTGTAGGTAAGTACCCTCTTGAAGTTAGTTGGCTCAACCTGTCCTAAAATAGAAACCGGGTTCTAAGGAGCTCAATATCACTGGATTATTTTCTATGTTCATTGTTTTGGTTTAGCCACTTAACTGGCGACCAAAATATTCCAAGAAAACAATCCTCAATGAGTGTAGTATCGAGTATCTACCAACTTCGGACTGCTCCAAAGTCGGTCACCTCACTACCCCTAAAAAGGCCAAGATGGTCAAGTAAGGTTCTAAGAGTTCGTTAGTGCTTCATGACATCGCTCAGCGGCCCTGTATTCTCCTTGACTACTCAAGGGCTACCGGTACTAACAAATATGTCACACTAACATAGCTACTGCTTCAACCATGTCGGTATACCCCGCACAACTCCCTCGCAGTTTATTGCTATTTACCTAAAAAGGTGCCCCCAAATCCGGGTGTAGGATTTACAACAAACCCAAACAAGGAACCCAAAAAGTAAAGCAATCAAAGCAATCAAAGTAAGCATGTAAAGGTGATCTAATACCCTAAGGTAACCCCACTTTTAGAAATCTCCCCAGCAGAGTCGCCAGTTCTCTGATACGGTGGGAGAACTGACTTGGGTTTTGCGTTTGTGTTCGCAAATGTTTCGGTTTAGCAAGAGTCGCCACCGACTTTTTATTTTATCCTAAGGAAGGGTAAAAAAGCACAGGAAAGACCTTTGAGATGTTTTCTTGGGTTCAGGGAGTAGATTATAGAAAGGGAAGGTATTAGCACCCTTTCTATCCATGGTTATCCATGGGCTCTTAGTTTCTTGCTTAGATCACTTGCTTTGCATTTTCAATTGTTTGAAATGGTGCTTTGTGTGTGGTTTTGAAAGATGTTTTTGAAAAGAGGCAATTGTTGTGGCAACCTTTGTAATGATTCTTGTTTAAATGTATACAAAGGTGTTTTTGTCTTTTGAAAAGTTTTCAATGTTTGGAGGTTGGATTTTGAAATTGTGTTGTGAAGTGTGTTTTCGAAAAGTAGCAAGGATGTTTTTTGCAAGTTTGGTCAAGTAACTAAGAGTTATCTACCCTATTTTACTCAAAGATCTTTCTTATGTTTTTAACCCTTTTAACAGTGTTGTTTCACCATTGTATTTGGTGAACAACCTTGTGTTAGGATGTTAACGGGACAGGCGCGGGTCATCGTATAGACCACGATAGCAATAAAGTCAAGTATTTTTGGCAATTTTCTTGAGGGACTTGATCATTTTTTGTTTAGGCAACTCAGATAGCGTCATCGAGGGACTATGATAATTTTGATTTGTTTTTGTTTTGCCAAAGTACTCAACATGCAACCATGGCCCATTTTTGAAGGCAACAAGTGGATGAAACCCTAGGGGTGCAAGTGTGCATTGTGTTTGTTTTTCATGCATATTTATCTTGGATTAGGTCAAGCTAATTGTTGATTGATTTTGCATACAAACCCTAGGTCTAGGCATGGCATAATTGAAAGCTTTTAAATGTGCGAGAATTTAAAGTTATAGGCTATTACAACATGATTATGGGGATGGGGATACAAATTTGAATTGGGGATATTTTGACAAGGAAATAAATTCTAAATTATTACAACCATATCGAATGTACAAGTTAATGTCTATCATTCAAATAAATACAATTAAGTAAATATCAAAATGAAATGTATTATGCAAAAAAAAGATTGTTTATGTATGTGAAAAGGGTATTTTTAATGTGAAATATAAACAAAATAAAAAGTCAAATTTTTAATTATTTTGGTCATTTAGGGCAAAACCCTAATTTTTTCAAATAAAAGGCAATATTTATTAATTATATACAATATATATTAATTTATGTAAGAATAAAAGTACATTGTTAAAAAAAGTATTTTTAGTGTCAAATATTAATAAAAATAAAAGTGTATTATTCTTATATTTTTGTCCTAATTATCTAATAAAATAAAATATACAAGTATATATATATATATATATATATATATATATATATATATATATATATATATATATATATATATATATATATATATATATATATATATATATATATATATATATATATATTTATCATATTAAATATACAAAGATAAAAATTAATTCTTTACAAAAATGGATATTTTCAAGAAAATGTTTTCAAGTGTAAAATAATAATAATAAATAAAAAAAAATATATCTTTGTATTATTTTTTGAAGTTTTATCAAAAGAAGAAAAGGTTTATTTATACATATATGCCTAAACAAAATAGATAAATATTAAATAAATATGAAAAAAATGTGTAAAATTATTTTTGGCATTTTTTATATTTGAGCAAAAAAATATAAAGTCAGAATAAAAAATAAAAACATAAAAATGACAAATATTCAATCTAATGGGCCAGGGGGGTGCAAACTGGATAAAGGGGTGTTAAGAGCAAGAATGACTTAGGCCCAGCCCAAGCCATCACCTTCTTCAACCTCCAGCATCTGTTTGAAAATGCGCGCGCCTCTTGTACAACATGCCAACTCCCGATTCTTTGATCTTTTGACAAAACTTAAAACATGAAACTTGTAGAGAATTTAAACACGAAGCTAACCATATAAAGCATTAAATCTAACTCTCAAAGACCAGAGAGAATTTCTCTGGCCCTAAAACCCGACCTAAATTTTTTCACATGCTCATGGCTCAAATTCTCATAGCACACTTAATATAAATGAAAGCTGATCACATGTATGGCTTCAGGGCTATGAGTACAACATATTTCATTCACAAACCTAAGCCTAACCATTCCTAAATAGAGGGATAGAAGTCCATGAAATACCTGTTTCAGCTTGAATCGAGTAGAGCAATGCAACAATCTTCAATGGTGTTTGAGCTTCTGTTGAGCTTGCCTGAGGTCCAAGGAAGCTTCTCCAATACTTGGCTTGCTTTGAAACACCTTGTATCGTGTTGTAGAAGTCCACCTGCAAAGCTTGGAAATGAAAATGGCAAAATGTATTAGAGGTGTTACAGTTGGTGTTTAAGGTTTGAAATAGTTTGGATGGATGAAATGGAAGGTGTTTGAACAGGTTTGGGTAAAAATGCACGAGCAAATTGTGTTGTCGAACTCAATCTGCAGGGAGTGCCCTGTTTTGCAGCAAAACAATGGTTTTGTGTAGTAGGAGGTATGAGGGATGAATGAGTCGTGCCTTAGGTCTGTTTTGATGTATGGAACTTGTGTATAAAGTTTGCTTAAGCTTGTGTTAACAGAAATGTGTAGTTGTCCTTATTTTGCAATGTTTCTTCTATATGAAGCAAAGATGTGTAAGTATCTCATAGGCCTGTACAAGCCATCTTGTATGTTGCACACCATCCTCTAGGCCCCCTCTAATCCCTGGATTTGATTTGCAATCTCAGATCTTTGTTCAAGGCTCAATGCTTAGTGGTTTGACATAAAGCTACTTTTGCAAAAATGGCAATATCACTTTTACTACTTAAGGCTTAAACTTGCATGTAATGCCCAAATGGATGAGATAACATCTTAACACAATGGTTAGGCATTAAACTATGAAGTGTAAGTTGGTTTTGAGGCCTGCAAGCTAGCATTACACAAGCTGATTTGAAAATGCAAATTGCTATGAACATGCCTTGGCCATGAACAAAAGTGAGTTTTTGCCAACTTTGTGAATTCGATTCTCTCTAACCACAAGGGTGTTTGAGGAGTTCTTGGACAATTTGGAAATCTTGGAACATGTATTACAATCCATCTTTGTAATGCAACTTGAAACTCCAAGTGGAACTATGTGAAAAATGGCCAAGAAGATGGGTCAAAATCCTGCCTAGATTAGGGCAAATTTCTTCTAAGTTAAAAGTTTTTGGTACCCTTGTTCCAAAAATCATAACTTGAGATGCAAGCTTCCTTTGAGAAAACTTTGTGAATAAAAATTGTAGATTTTGTGATGGAATACAACTTTCATGTTGCAAGTTTTGTTTGAATCCATTTGTATCTTGGTGAAAAAATGGGACAAAGTTAGGAAAAAATAAGAAAATTTCATAACTTAGAAAATTTCTAAGTTATGAAAATTTTCATTTTAAACCCTAATTTGCATTTTTGGGTTTCTTGATGAACAAATTTCATAATTTGACATGTTTTGATGAAAAATAACTCTTGGCACTTGATTTTGACCAAAAAGTCAAAGTTTGACTTTTCAGCATACAATCAAATCTTGATCAGTTGACTGAAAAATTCATCTGCCAATCCTATGCATTTGAGATCTTTTAAACTTGTTGAATGGGTCAAGACAATGTCATTGAGTCCTTGAGTCCATATGTGGGCTTGGTTTGCCATTGGTTAGGCCAAACAGTCAAAAATTGCCTTTGTGCAGTCAAAACCCTAAAAATGACCATTTTGCCCTTTTGGTGATCTGATCAAATTTCTTGTGGAATTATGATCCAAACTTGATCAAATGGTTCATATGAGTTCATAATGTTGATGTGGGTTAAATTTCATGAGGTTTGACTGTCAATTGGCTATAGTTGACTTTTTCCCCAATACAACTGATTTCTAGGTTTACTGTCCAATTGACTGGGCAAAACTTTGAATCAAAGCCTGAAACTTGGTAAGGAAAAACTTGTGAGTCCAACATGAATTATGAAAGTCACTTTGGGCATTTTAGGTCAAAACATCCCTGTGCAAACTCAAACCCTAATTTAGGTCAACAGTGCAAGGAGGGGTCTTGAACAGAACAAACCCTAGCTTAATCTTGAATTCCAAGAGTCTTGTGATGAGAAAGTGTTGATGAAATGAGAGGGAAAATTTTGGGGTACAACAGCGAGAAACACAAGGAAGAGGGGGTTTGAATTGGGTTGCACCAAATATAATCTTTTTGCAACCCAAAATACAAAGATAACAAGTGAATAAAAATATATGAACACAATTTATTTTTATCCTGGTTCAGTGTTAACTAAGTTACTTCAGTCCAAACATCCAAATTCTCTATTTTTCAAACTTCTTTGATCAAGTTACTGAAGCATCTGAGGAAATTTTTCCGAGACTTTCAAGAAACAAAGCTCATTTCAACAACTTTCCAAAGCTCTAAATTTGAGTAAGTTTCTCTGAATTCATTGTTCTACTTTGCATGTGTATAATAGGTTATTTAGAATCATTTAAATTCAGTAGGTTGAAGTATAACTTGTAAAATGTGGCTATTTTGGTTTGAAAATGAAGTTCTTTTAGTGATTTAGGTTGAAGCTCCGAAAATGGAGTCGCAGTTGTTTTCGAATGTGCTTATCCAAAAACCCCTCTGAGTATTTTCGAATAAGAACATCCGAAATTATACCTGACTTGTTTATTTTTTATTATTTTTTTTTAAACTTGTTCCTTCCCTTTGAGTAATGATTTTTCCAGGAAAATGGCTGAGAACCCAAACAATAGATTGAGACTTGGCAAGCCAAGTCAGACTACCTCCGCTCGATGTGAGAGAGCTGAGCAGTCTACTAGGGGTCGAAGATAGGGTCAAGTACCGCGAGAGGAAGTGGTGGGAGGTTGATGTTTAATAGGAACCCGAGGAGGTTGATGTTGAAGCACCTGATGAGGTTGATGTTCAGGCACCCGGAGAGATTCATGTTCAAGAACAAGATGTCCATGATGCACTAGAATATCTAGGAGGCCCCTCTGACACCTTCCTCTTAATCTATTACAATGATCATGCCGCTCGAAATATTTGGTATGGAGAGGTATATTTTTTATTACATGTTTTCATTTAAATGAATTACACACAAATATATTAACGACTAACATTGATATTAATATTTATCTTTACAGGAACGACTGCCCATAAAGTCTGTGAACCACGTGAAGGTCCGAGAAACACAAGAAAGGGGGTTTTGAATTGGGTTGCATCAAATATAATCTTTTTGCAACTCAAAACACAAATATATTAAGTGAATAAAAATAGATGAACACAATTATTTTTATCATGGTTCACTGTTAACTAAGTTACTCCAGTCCATCCCGCAAGGTGATTTGCCTTATACACAAGGACTTAATCCACTATAACCAACCAGATTACAGACAATCACAATAAGTCCGATCAACCCTATTGGAACTCCCAATAAGTTTACTAATCCTTATTGCAAACCACTATGACCGCGGCCAGAGTCTTCTTGAGTCTTCAAACCTTCACTCAGTAACTCAAGGAATCTATCAACAACAATTGATTACAACAATGTGTATACAGAGATGCTTATACACAAGCAGATTACATAATTTTTAACTACAACAACACAAAAGCGTTGATAGCAAGATATGAGAAATAACTCTTTGCTTATTTACAAAACTATACAAAAAGAGATTTCTCTACAAAGTTTTTATGCAGCGGTTTAGTATATATTTGTTGAACTGATTCGTTAATTTCAAATTCTTCCAAGTACTTCTTTTATAGCTGGAAAGAAGAGATCTATTGGAGGGTAGAATAGGAAACACAAATACAGTTGTATTGTTCCCAACGATCATGGTGAGACTGGTAGATAATAGTACAAAAAGGTTCGTCCTTGCATCACTCTAGAGAGTAGAGGTCACACTGTACTTTTGTACTTTTATACTCACCATCACACACAATCCCTTTAGTCTTGATCTCCGTCTTCTAAGTCTTCAGAGACTTTTGATATAATTGTTGATGAAACATGTTGTAGAAGGACCAGAAATAATATCTTCCAGAACCTAAGTCATTAGAATCTTTTAGGGCTTGTTCAGAGAACCCTTGCCTTAATTAGTTCTTTAGCACTTGGTCTTCAGAAGAATGTCTTCAGATCTTCAGAAGATAGTCTTCAGATCTTCAGAACTTTGTTCAGCAGAATCTTTATCTTCAGTATCTTCAGAACTTGGAACAACAGAAGTAAAACTTTAGAAAGTCTCAAAATCTTCCTTGAATAAGTCACGATCATAAGTTATTTTACTAACGTTCCTTAGAACATTTGCGTAAGGCTCATTCCTTTATCTTGAATTAACTTGTAACACACCAAAGGTATTCTTTCAGAGTATTGAGTTTAAAACCTAATGACATCACACGCCTTCTTACCAGAGTCATAACGTACATGACAAAAGCCACACACTAGACAGAAACCTATTAGAGTATACAATTGTTCTTAAAGATAATATGTAAAGTTATCATCAAAACATAAGGACAAATGTAAAATAAACTTTTTTTCTCACACCATGTGCGGAAAATATTTGATTTTCATCATCCGAATGAGGATTGGTTCAGGGATGCCATTATTGGCTCTAGACTTGTCGGACTTTATTGTTCTGATTACGTTACAATTATCCATGACATGCAAGGGGAATTTTCCGAGAGATGGCATAAGGAGACGTCATCTTTACACTTTTCTGTTGGGGAGATGACGATCACACTTGATGATGTTGCATGTCTTCTACATCTTCCTATCAGAGGGAGGTTACTTAACCAATCTCGGATCAATCATAATGATGCAATTGAATAGATTGTCGACTATCTTGGAGCTCAACCGGAAAAGGCACCTGAGCAGTGTTCCTCAACTAATGGGGCTCATGCCAAGCTCGCATTCTTAAAGAGCCTATATGACGAGCACCAATTTGCGGCAAAAGATTCCGAGAACAAGGGCAATGAGTTCTTTGTTCAGTACCACTGTGAGTATGCTTTGCGGTGTTACTTCATATTCTTGGTTGGCACACCCATTTTTGTGGGAAAAAGTGCAACCTATGTGGGTGTGGCATAACTCCAGTACTTCATGAATTTGGATACAATTAGAGAGTGGACTTGAGGGGCGACTATTTGGTATACCTATACCAAAATCTGAATGAAACTTCTAACTGGAGTACGAGGCAGCCGACAGGATCTTGCATACTACTTACAGTATCTTTCATTCCAACTATTAAATTTAATTTTCTATTAATAATTTGTTCTTACATAACTCTTATTCATTTTTAGGGATAGATCATTTCTCACTTCCATTGCATTCATGGTTTTGATCTTGATCTACAGTATAGTGAGGACATGCTGAGGGATTCCATGTTTATCCTCCACAGAGGGAATCATTATGTGTTTCCGTTACGAGTGTATCTTGATCGGAGTGTTCATGATGACATCAAGTGGACATCGTTCAAGGATCATAGGGAGATTATCCCATTCGGCCCCATCTCATTATATTCCGGGCGGCTGGCATGTGAGACTAATATTATGGTTAGGTATCCTTCGGAGTGATGCATCTTAAAGTTTGACTATGTGCAGACCATACCTAGATCTCCCTTTCATGCTGCTTCTGACACCGTTGTCCACAGGGAGCTCGATGTTATCTTTCAAGATTGGAAGCATCATATAGTGCCAGAGTAGTATCAGATGATGTATCCAGTAGGTGGTATTGTGTAAAGGGATACACGACGTGGTTTCACACAGTGTCACACTCTATCATGACACCAGATACTCCTGGACGTCCATCAAGGCCAGCTCATGAGGAGATCTTGGAGAACCAGCAGGCGCAGGATGACCATGTCACTGAGCGTTGATCTGTCAGCGGATACAGTTGATTGGGCAAGAGACTTTGGACTTAGGTGTCACACCTCGAAAAAATAGAGTCGCCATCGATCTTTATTTATTCCAAAGGAAGAGAAAACATCGACAAACCCCCAAAGAGGAAGGATATGATGGTCAACACAACCAAGAGAAGGGTATAAAAGTCGGTTATGCAAGGGGAAGATATTAGCACCCCCTCACATTTATTGTACTCAACGAAATCCACTTCGGTTGTTTGTTTTTAAGGGTGTGTTTATCTAAAACTTACTTGCTAAGAAAATGCATGAATGATTTATTGAAAAAAGAAAAAAAATTATTATTGAGTTCGGTCAGGTCTTGCAACCCAGTGCCTACGTATCCTCGTAGTGCAATGAAGAAATCAGAACTCCATAGTTCTTCTAAAAAATGTTGGTTTGTTTGGTGTTGTTTAGTGGACGATGTTAACGTTCACGTTCTAGCATTATGTGTTGATGCTCGTTGTGTGCAGACTCAAGAGTTACATGTATTGCGGTAGAACAGAAGTAACATACCCTTTAGAAAATGTTTTAAAGAGAAAAAGCCCAAGGGACAAAAAGATTTGTGTTTGTTGAAGTGTTTTATTAGGAGATCCCTCAAGTGGTCCCTGTGGATACTTGAATCTATCTCCTTTAGTTTAAAATTATTTGAGATACATATTATACTAAAGTCTATGACATGAAGGTCCCTGAATGATCGAGTTAAACACCTCAGATTCAAAGTCTTCTTCACGTACTTAAGGCATATGGCGTATTATACATATCTTATTTATTAGTGTTTTGAGTTTGATAAAAAAATTATTTTAAAAGAAAAAAGAAATGCTATGCAAAAAAGAAAATTAAAGGGAACTAGAAACCCTAATGTTATCAATATGCCTAACAAACATAGCAGATAGGCTTTTTGCCTTTACATCCTGAGCCTTTCAACTAAGATGCACTGCCGTGGGAAGCATACATGAATATTACAGTGAATTAAGATGCACTGCCGTGGGAACCAACTTATAAAAATGCTAACACACATATGAAGAGTTACTAGACTACTATATGCAAGTAATATTACAACAGTAACGAGAACTGGTTGCTGATAGAAATATTATCTCCACCTTTGTTTGATTCTTAGCATCACTATCGTTACATATGTTCTTCCTTCTTTGTTCTATAACAATGTAAGAACAAAACACTTTTCGTTAATTAAAGTGAAAAGTTGAATTTTTTTTTGAATAACCAGGTATTAAAATTTTTTTTCACAAATAACCACGTTTCGGAAAAAATTATGCAAATAACCATGTTTCAGATGACTCCCCAAAGGAGAAGCCATCTCACTTGGCGCCTCCACCAAGCTTTTTTCCCTAGGCGCCATCTCACTTGGCACCTCCTCTCTCTTTTAGCCAAGTGAGATGGCGCATGCACTTTAAAAGTGAGAGGAGGCGCCATCTCACTTGGCTCCTAGGGCAAAATGTTGTTTTTATAAATAATTCGCTCGTTTCTCCGTCATTTCTCACACTTTCTCGCACTGTTTTATTATTTTTTACTCTATTATTTGCGTCATGACATCGCCCATGATTTTCACCAGAGATGGTTACGTTATCTTCTCCGCCATGAAATTCTGGCACATTCACTCCATAGAGCGTCTGAAGCGGGAGTTGATGCGATGGCTAGATGGAGACATTGTAGAGGGGAGGGGGGGGGGATTCGAAGGATCCAGCAAAGACGAACAACAACCTCACATGCAACAGGAAGACCTAATGTATGGTTGGAGTAAGTCAAAACAGACTGCGACGTAATGTTAATGATGCATGGGTCAGATGAAATTGTTTTAACAGTTGTAATTTCGTAGACGGAATATCGTGTTTTTTTTCTTATACGCGTAATATTTATTGTAGAAAATACTGTTAACGAAAAACCCTAATGTTTACAACATAATTAAGGAAAGATTTTATGTCATACAATTTTTATGTGGTCGAGGCAGACGCCCGATTCGGATAATTTTTGCGATTGTGTCCGACCTGTCGACATAAACCACACTTTCTTTCCAGCTTGTCAAGGGAGTCCATTTCGGTTGTGATGCGCTTACTTTTGGGACGACCATTCTTATTCCTTCGCATTTGGTCATTGTGCCACACTATTTCATCGTCGTATGCAGGCCAATAATCTGGTTTTGCTACCAAAGGAAAATTGTTGTTGTAAACGTTGAGCAACGTTTCAGATTTGTAAATGTGTGACAAAAGTTGTAGCGCGTCTTGATGGGTATAAGCACAAGAAGCAATGACATGATAGCAAGGCATACAAAAGGCTTGAAACTTGCCACAATCGCACCAACGAGAAGGTAGTACAACCCTATATTCTTGTCTTGGCAGGCCCTCGTTGTGGTCGATTGTCTCTTTCACAATGAAGTTGTGGCTGTGTCGGTCAAACCGTATAACCATATGAGTGTTGGCTTTGGCACTTTCTATCTTAATGTACTTCATGCAGCTTTTACTCAATAGTTGTCCAGATTGCAATACCGCATTCCATATTTCACCTCTTTTGGCAAACAACGAAGCCATCCTAAAATACGTAGATTTTACCAAAGCAGTTATCTGGAGGTTTCATATGCCTTTGAATACCCCATTCACCGATTCAATTAGATTTGTTGTCATGTGCCCCCATCTTTGGTCATTGTCGTATGACCTAGTCCATTTTTCCACCGGAATATTGTCGATCCACCTACCGGCTTCTGGATTTGACAAACGGATCTCGTTGCGGTAATATTTGAACGTGGGTTGTGTCAATGCATATCCCGCATTCATAACCGCTTTCCTTAGTGTTTTGTCCTTGATCTCCCTCGTGAAATTTTGGACGATATGTCTAACGCAATAGACATGCGTAGAAGGAGGGTCATGCCAACCGTTTGCAGGATTATTGTAGGCACTTTCAATGGATGCATGTCTGTCAGAGATCAAACAGAGATCTGGTTGAGGAGCCACGTATGTTCGCAGGTTTTTCAGAAAAAAGCTCCAAGCACCACAAGTCTCCCCCTCGACTAGGGCAAAGGCAATTGGGAAAATGTTGTTGTTGCCATCTTGTGCAACTGCCATCAGTAGCGTGCCTTTGTATTTACCATACAACCAAGTCCCATCAATTTGTATAATTAGTTTGCATGATGCAAACCTTGTGATGCAAGGTTGAAATGCCCAAAAAAATCGACTGAATATTCCGTTTCCGTTTAGTTGACTACCATCTTGGGTGTATGCTGGCACTGTTTCCAGAATGTAAACAATACCCGGAGAATAAGTCTTGAGTGCATTCAGATAGCGAGGAAGTTCTTGGTATGACTCCTCCCAGTTTCCGTACACCTTTTCAATCGCCTTGGTCTTTGTTAACCACGCCTTACGGTAAGACGAAGTATAGTTAAAAACCGTAGTGATGTGGGAGATGATGGTTTTCACCTTCAAAGATGGGTCGTTGCGGACAAGTGGTAGGATTTCTTGACAAATGAGATCGTAATTAAGTTTTCGATGGTCCTGTGATTGGGTAGAACTGATGATTGGGTAGAACTGACACAAGTGTGGGTAGACATGGAACCTATGACCCAGCAATCACCTCTTAATCTGTATGATGCAGTGAGCTTGAACATACAATCAGGGTGGACACACTTGATCTTGTACCTTTCTGGGTTGACACGGTCCACCTTAAAATCAACCGAGTTGAGCATGTGGACTCTGATGCATTCCTCTCTGTTACGAAACTTGTCCTTCTCTTTTAACTTTTCATCTGACTGCATATACGGATTGAAAAATAAATCAGAAGACGGTTCATCTCCGTCCATGTTGAAGTTTGTCATGTGCGGAGGTGGTGTGTAGATCTCGTTTGCAGGAATACCAGGTATCCCATCGTCTTCGGAATCATCATTCACCATTTCATCAAACTCTAACTCGTCATCTTCTTCTTCTTCATCAACTGCATCTACCTCTGCTTGTTCGGTCTCCAAAGGATCAACCACTTGTGTCACCTGAGGCTCTCGTAGCATAATGTACAACTCAATAGAGTCGTACCCAGAATACACATGACTGGAAAATATATTCTGAAGATCCTCGTCATCTTGAACCTCAACCTTATAAAATATTATTTGGTTGTTACCAAAAAAAACTGGATTTTGATAAAATATTTGTGTCACCGGGCCTCGTCCAAGTTTGGCCTCAAATCGTTTTTTGAAGTACGAGAAATTGGCTTTCCCGTTTAAAAGAAATCAGATGTTGTATGTGTCTCTAAACAAAAACCCAGAGGTGAGACAAATGTATGTCTCACCATTGAAATGTGCATTGATGACATATTGGGGTGCAGAGGCCATTGCGTATAGTTGTTTGAAGGTTTGAAGGTTGGAAGGTTGGAAGGTTTGAAGTTTATGAGTTATTCGAAGGTTTGTATGTTTGATTGTTTGAAGGTTTGAAGGTTTGATTGTATGAAGGTTTGAAGGTTAGAAGGTTTGACAGATTAAGTGAATCAGTGTTTTGATTAATGTAAGACTAAATAGGTCATACTGAATTTGAATTAAGTAAGGTTGTAACCTCCAAGGCTGCCACCTAGAATGCGCCTACTCTGCACCTACAATGTAACCTGTAAGTTTCCTCCCATCACCTCCAATAGCGTTACATGCATTCAGGCATGGCTTCTCCAAGGCTGTCACCTAGCTTGCGCCTGCTCTACAACCCATGCCACCTCTTATTCGCCAATGGGGATGGCAACACCTTTCATATTTGTACTCTTTCACCAAGTCCAATGGTGCCTCCCTTAATGTCCAATCGTGTTACATGCATGCAAAGATGCCTTCTCCAAGGCTTCCACCTAGCCTGCGCCTACTCTACACCTACACTGTAACCTGTAAGTCTCCTCTCATCACCTCCAATAGTGTTACATGCATTCAGGCATGGCTTCTCCAAGGCTGCCACCTAGCCTGCGCCTACTCTGCAACCCATGCCACCTCTTATTCACCAATTGGGATGGCGACACCTTTCATCTTTGTACTCTTTTGCCAAGTCAAATGGCGCCTCCCTTAATGTCCAATCGTGTTACATGCATGCAGAGATGCCTTCTCCAAGGCTGCCACCTAGCCTGCGCCTACTCTGCAAGAGTGACACTTATCATGCATGCATGCACCAGCTACCACCTAACTTACTCTATGAAATTTTTTTGCCTATAAATACAGAGCATAACATACTTCTCTCGCACCCACAATCGTCTCACTCTCTGCTACAAAGTCTTTCATAATCTCTTACAATTTCTAAGTCTTTCATAATCTCAGGCATTTTCAACAATGGCTCTTCTCACAATGGGAGATTCTCACAGAGGCACAAGGGACAACATTGCAGCATTTGTAAGTTTCTTTTATAGTTATACATTTTTTATACTTCTGGTAATGCTTTGTTCATCTTACTTAATCTTACACCTTTACATTATTAACTCAGGATACCAAAAGATTCAGAATCCGGTCTCACAACTACCTGGCTCCTGACCCATTTATCGTACCATATCTGGAATACGCAGGTTCCAGACATGTTATAAAGATCTCCAACTGCACAATTGATTCAAAGTTCATACTTGCAATGTTGGAAAGGTGGAGACTAGAGACCCATACATTTCACCTACCAATAGGTGAATGTATCGTCACGCTAGAGGATGTGTACATGTTACTGGGTCTCCCTGTTGACGGTAAGGCCGTTAACGGGTTGGTTCAACAACCCAATTCTCTGTGTGAAGAATTGTTGGGCAGGGATATGGTTGAAGGTGGTGGTGCGAGAGGTCAAGGTATACTACTAACTGAGCTTAAAAATCATTATGCAACTTTGGAATTAAACGAAAATTCCTCCGAGCAAGACAGGGTAATAAAAGCTAGAACTTATCTAATGATACTATTTGGAACCTTTTTATTTCCCGAAAGTAAGGGAAATAGTGTAAATTTTATGTATTTAAATTTACTTAGAGATTTCGAAAAAACTAGAAAGTATAGTTGGGGTTCTGCTGTTTTAGCCCACCTATACAGTTCCTTGTGCAAAAATGCAATCAAGGAAAAATGTACATTTTATGGCTGCGCTTTTTTACTTCAAGCCTGGGGTTGGTGGAGGATGGAGTCCCTAAACCCCGTCAACAACAACACATTCGTTTTCCCGTACGCAACAAAGTAAGTCATCAAGTTATATCATTTATTATTGTTCATCTCTTCACCAAATATATGCTAAAAATAAAATATTTTTCATTTCCTTTAGGTATTGCGTGAGGGGTATGGATTACGGCAAGAATCCAAGATTTAATGTCGCACTATACCGCAATCTATTGGATCACCTAGGCCCGGATGATGTACGTCGTACCTTTCAACTTTTCTACTTTTAAATTATTTATATATTACGTTTTCATTAACCTGATTTAATTTTATGTGCAGTTTGTCTGGAGACCATATTTGGGTTTGGGCCATGAACCAAACCTCGAGGATGCAGCAATTTGGAGCGCCAAGACTGCAATCATACGGTTCAATGTTGTGGAGATGCACCACAACGACCGTGTGAAGATGCAGTTCAGAATGCATCAAGAGATACCCAGTGATCCGACTTGTTTGTCCCCGTGGCATCTCAAAAGGATCGACGCTCAGTGGGGTCTTACCAACTGGAAAGACTTTGCTCCAGAATGGTGTAAGATGTGGCAGAGGCGTCACCGACATGTCTTGTAATTCCCAATTTTCCTCAATCATGGTAATATGCGACACACAGATCAATATTTATCTTAGTACAGGTCGGTTAGTAACCCTGAAATGCACGTGTCTCATCCAAGGTATTTGGTTAACCCACAAACACAATGGGCACAACCCTCATTTCCCCAACAACAAATCCAACACACATCAACCTCCCACCAACCCCCCAGACGAAACAGAACCACAAACACCCAACCACAGTCGCCACCACAACACAATTACATCCAAATGCCCCATAACCAACCACAATCACCACCTCAGTACCAATACCCCCATATGCCTCACACCCAACCGCAATTCCAATCACAATATCAACACACTCGCATACCCCACACACAATTTCAGTCTTTTGTATATCCCAATATGCGCCCCTCAAGATCCAGCCTTAGCCCTGATCTAGGAATGTCGGAAGATTATGAACCAACCGACCCAACTTACCATCAACCACAGTATCACCAAACCACCCAACATCCTCAATACCAAACACTCCAAGATCCATTTCCTTTCTACCCCCCGTACTCAGACGATCAATACTACAGACCCACCATGGAACCCCACCCACCGCCAACACGACTAAACTTTGAGGGTATGGGTAACCGACTGTACCAAAGCGGATCTTCTAGATATGAAGATCTGACTGATTTCATGGATCCGGAACGCATTAACTTCGCTGGGCCATCGACCCTGCCACAGCAGGAAACGCGACGACACCTAGCACGGGAAAGGCGAAGACGGGGATGCGGAACCGAGGGTCATTACCGGGTTCCGGGGGACCACTGATTAATTTGTTTTTTTTAATCTGTATTTTTTTTATGTAATACTTATGGGTGTAATCATTTTTTGTAAATAAAAAGTCAATTTTATTGATCCTATATCGAATACGCAACGCACCAGATTGGAAAAAAAACGCGAAAATTACCCTAGAAATGCACTAAGGCGCCATCTCACTTGGCCTAGGGCAAACCCTAAGCACCTAGGCGCCAAGTGAGATGGCGCCTCCCCTTAAATAATAGGTGTAGGCGCCAAGTGAGATGGCTCCTCTTTTAGGGAGTCATCTGAAACATGGTTATTTGCGTAATTTTTTCCGAAACATGATTATTTGCGAATTTTTTTTTAATACCTGATTATTGTAAAAAAAAAATCTGAAAAATTATTATTATCTATTGTTATAAAGAATACATATAATTAAAATAAAGAAATTCTATGTTGTAACTTGGTGGGCTACTAATAATTGAAATAAAACACTTTTCCTATGTAAAAAAAAAAACACTTTTCCTCGATTTTCTATGCTTTTTAGTGTTACTCTATCAGTACTAGTAGAATGGAAGAGAAAGATAAGTTAGACATTGAAAAATCGGTAATTGAAGTGTTTAGTTTCATCCCCGAATATTTCTCTAGACCAAAATATCCCTATTAATATAAAATAAGATAAAAGTTGAAGCGTACTCAAACCTCCGTATCCAATCCAAATAACCCCCATTTTCTTCACTGTTAAAGAGAATGGATCGACTGCACTTCATGTGGGTGTACGGCAAGCACAACAACACAAGGCATTATTGTTCCCTCAACACATGCTCAAGCACATCGTTACGGTGCTTGCGTGACACGCTCATAAAAACTAATGAGATTCTATAACAATGTAAAAACAAAACAAGAGTCTTATTATATAGTGACAGAACATATCTATATTTGGAACAAATATTGTACACTAATGAGATATAAAGTCAAAGAATATTTACATTGATTAGGCATAATTAGTTTCCTATTATGCAGATTGTAATTCTTGTATATAATACATGTTCATGATCAATAAAAAGCAGTGAAAAACATTTTCTTATATGGTATCAGAACGGTTTTGATCCATTTTTTTTTCTCTCTTCCGCTCCAAACAAATTCCTTTTTCTCTTCCACCATGTCTTCAACCTCCGAAAACTCTTCAAACAACAGCACCGGCACGGAAACGCCAACATCTCAACCTAAATTTCACTCTGCCTTCGCAATTACAAACGTGAAAACCATCATTCCAATCACATTAGATAATGATTCCAGTCTCTATCTCTCTTGGTCTGCTCTGTTTCAGGTTCAAGCACGTGTCCACAACGTCCTTGATCATATTATCCCTCCCACCGATGCGGCAACCCAACAAGAAGTCGCACAAACAAAGACCAATGATCCAAACCTCTGGAACCGTCTTGACGCTGTTGTTTTACAGTGGATGTATGCCACCGTTACCCAGGACATCCTTAGCTCTATCCTGGTGCTTAACGACACCGCCGAAAGCTGTTGGAAACGAATTGCTGCTATGTTTCAAGATAACAAGCATTCGAGAGCAGTCCACCTCGAACATCAATTCACCAACACGCACTTGGAAGATTTCCCGTCGACAAAAGCATATTGCAATCGCCTCAAACTCCTCGCAGATCAACTTGCAAATGTTGATTCTCCCGTCAACAACACTCGTCTTGTGTTGAAGATGATTTCTGGACTGACAGATTCATATGCAGGATTTGTCACATACATTCAGCAACACGATCCATTACCAACCTTTGAAACGGCGAAATCGCGATTGGAATTAGAAGAATCGACGATGGCCCAACGTACTGCACGCGAATCCAGCACTATCTCTTCTCCAACGGCCCTACTCGTGAAAACCCCAACCTCTGACAACTCCTCCACCTCTCCCAACGCGTTTTCCGCCCGAAATTTGACTGCAAACAATGGAAATCGCGGTATCAACAACAGAGGCAGAAACGGCAACCGAGGTAAAGGTCGAAGCTCCGGCAGAGGAGGACGTCACAACCACGGAGGGATGCAGTTCAATGGTGGTGGTGGACGCGGTGGCCCGAACTCGGGCTGGCAGCAGCAACCTCCTTCTCCGTATCCTTGGCAACAGTGGCAACAACAACAATATGCACCATGGGCTCCTCCTCCATCTCCGTATCCTTCTTATTGGCCTAGGCCCAATGCTGGCCCAAAAACTCAGCAAGCAGGAATTCTTGGAAATAGGCCACAATCTGCTGCCTTTGCTGCAACTGGGCCAAGCCCAACAGATATTGAAGCTGCTCTTCACACTCTCCATCTTGCTCAATCTGACCCATCATGGTACATGGACACTGGAGCAACATCTCATATGACATCCACACAAGGTAATCTCTCATCTTATTTTAATTTGAGCAAAAATAATAGTATTATCGTAGGAAATGGTCATTCAGTTCCTATTCATGGTTTTGGAAATGCTAACTTATCCCCCCACACCCTCCATTAACTTTATCTAATGTCCTCCATGCACCGAAATTGATTAAGAATTTAATCTCTGTTCGTAAATTCACTACCGATAACCATGTTTCTGTTGAATTTGATCCATTTGGTTTTTCTGTAAAGAACTTTCAGACGGGGATGGTTCTAATGCGATGTGAGAGTCAAGGCCAACTATATCCCATCACCAACACAACAAAGAATAAACACATCTTTCCTTCTGAGTTTGCAGCTTTATCTACCTCTGTCTGGCACAACCGTTTGGGTCATCCAGGAGCATCTATTTTAGATTCTCTTCGAAAAAATAAAATGATTGAATGTGCTCCTAATTTACAGTCCACTTCAACTTTGTGTCCTTCTTGTCCTCTTGGTAAACATGTTAAAATGCCATTTATTGATTCGCAAAATTCTACATTCATGCCATTTGACATACTACATAGTGATGTATGGACATCTCCCGTATTGAGTACTTCCGGTCATAAATATTATGTGCTTTTTTTGGATGACTATTCGAATTTTCTGTGGACTTTTCCAATTTCACATAAATCTCAAGTTTTTCCAACCTTTGAAAAATTAAGAGCATATATTAAAACTCAATTTCAACTGGAAGTTAAAAATATTCAGTGCGATAATGGTAGAGAATATGTCAATAGTAACTTTCAAAAACTTTGTGAAGCAAATGGAATTTCATTTCGTTTCTCATGCCCTCATACTTCATCTCAAAATGGAAAAGCTGAACGAAAAATCCGTTCTATTAATAATATAGTTCGGACTTTACTCATTCATGCATCTTTACCTCCAAGTTTTTGGCACCATGCCTTACAAATGGCAACTTATTTGTTGAACATTTTACCAAATAAAAAGTTGAATTATCAATCACCTCTCAAAATCCTTTTTCAAAAGCATCCATCCTACTCTCATCTACGTGTATTCGGTTGTTTATGTTACCCTCTTTTTCCATCCACTACTATAAATAAACTCCAGTCTCGATCCACCCCATGTGTTTTTTTAGGATATCCTTCCAATCATCGCGGGTACAAATGTTATGATTTATCACAAAATAAAATCATCCTTTGTCGCCATGTCATATTTGATGAATCGGAATTTCCCTTCTCTAAACTACACACTACTAATCCGGAAAATTATCAATTTCTTGATAATGAATTATCACCTTACATCATAAATCACCTCATCACTCAACCTGACCCATATCCAATGACACCGACCCACATCACTCAGCAACAGTCTCAAACCCATGACCAATCAGAACCGGCCCAAACTACCTCTCAATTGGCCCAAACTTTGCCATCCACATCTACTCCGCCAAATATCCCACTTCCTCCCATTTACCAACCTACCCTTAATTCTAACAACAAACCAGTTACGAGGAGCCAACATGGCATTTTTAAACCAAACCAAAAATACATCAATCTCCACACCGAAGTTACAAAATCTCCTCTCCCTCGTAACCCAGTGTTAGCACTAAAAGACCTAAATTGGAAAATGGCTATGGATGATGAATACAATGCTCTTATTCAAAATAAGACGTGGGATTTAGTGCCCCGTCCACCTGATGCAAATGTTATTCGTTCTATGTGGATTTTTAGGCATAAAGAAAAATCTGATGGTTCTTTTGAGAGGCATAAAGCCCGACTTGTAGGTAACGGTGCAGGTCAACAGGTTGGCATAGATTGTGGGGAGACCTTCAGTCCGGTTGTTAAACCAACCACCATCCGAACAGTACTCAGTCTTTCCTTATCTAAAGCATGGAAAATTCATCAGTTAGACGTCAAGAATGCTTTTCTACATGGTGAACTCAAAGAAACAGTGTATATGCATCAACCTTTGGGCTTTAAGGATCCAAATCATCCTCATCATGTCTGCCGTCTGCGAAAATCTTTGTATGGGCTAAAGCAAGCTCCAAGAGCTTGGTACAAACGATTTGCAGATTATGTATATTCTATCGGGTTTTCTCAAAGCAAGTCAGACAACTCTCTTTTCATCTACCGGAAAGATACACACATGGCCTATCTTCTTCTTTATGTGGACGACATCATTCTCACCGCTTCTTCTGATGATCTTCGCAAGTCTATAATATCACGACTCAGCTCTGAATTTGCTATGAAAGACTTGGGACCACTCCATTATTTTTTGGGTATTGCAGTTACTCGACATAATGGTGGTCTGTTCTTATCTCAGAAAAAGTATGCAGATGAAATTCTTGAGCGAGCAGGCATGTCATCATGCAAATCATGTCCCACTCCGGTTGACACTAAACCGAAGCTTAGCGCCAAGACTAGCACTCCCTATGAAGACCCATCATTATACCGTAGCCTTGCTGGTGCTCTCCAATACCTCACTTTCACGAGACCCGACATCACATATGCGGTACAACAAATATGTCTTTTTATGCATGACCCCATGGAAGATCACATGCACTCTCTCCGACGAATTTTGCGTTACATTCAGGGAACTAGTCACTACGGTTTACATCTCTATCCATCATCCACTACATCTTTGATTTCTTACACAGATGCTGACTGGGGAGGATGTCCCGACACTAGACGCTCTACTTCAGGCTATTGTGTTTTTCTTGGAGACAACTTATTATCATGGTCGTCTAAACGACAACCCACACTCTCCCGATCCAGTGCTGAAGCTGAATATCGTGGAGTTGCCAATGTCGTCTCTGAGTCATGCTGGTTACGTAACCTACTCCTCGAGCTACATTATCCGATACACAAAGCTACTATGGTATACTGTGATAACGTAAGTGCCATATATCTTTCTGGTAATCCTGTTCAACATCAACGTACAAAACATATTGAGATGGACATTCACTTTGTACGTGAAAAAGTAGCTCGCGGACAGATACGCGTCTTGCATGTTCCATCGCGCTATCAAATTGCGGATATTTTCACCAAGGGTCTTCCCCTAATACTATTTCAAGATTTCCGAGACAGTTTAAGCGTACGTCAACCTCCCGCTTCAACTGCGGGGGTGTGACAGAACATATCTATATTTGGAACAAATATTGTACACTAATGAGATATAAAGTCAAAGAATATTTACATTGATTAGGCATAATTAGTTTCCTATTATGCAGATTGTAATTCTTGTATATAATACATGTTCATGATCAATAAAAAGCAGTGAAAAACATTTTCTTATATATAGTTACATATGTTCTTCCTTCTTTGTTCTCACAATATATGGCTGAAAATCTTTGCATGAAAATCAAAGTCGAGTGATACCTGGCTGTGTGCAGGCTGGAAAGTCAAGTGAGGCCATGGATCCACATCACATGTTATGTTAACTTAGCATCACAACAATATGCAAAGAACGTGTATGAAAAGTTGAAGTATCAGTGGCAAAAACAGTGGCAGCAACTCCAATAGAAATAGAAGAAATTGAACATGAAGATTGAGATTGAAAAGAAGAAAATTCCACAGGCTTTCTTGAAAACCAAACTGCAATAATATAAATGGTCCCACATCAAAAGTTTAACATAAATGAACGAAACGATGCGGTTTTGTAGTTTTTCAGGGTTAAAGACTGTGACGTTTCGTCTGTCTTCAAAATGATCTTCTTCCCTCTCTCTAACCGCGGCGGTCACATCTTCTTCTTCGCTCGTTCTTCCGTCGTCGCCATGGCTACATACTCTGATCATCCTGCCACTCTCTTCTCCTCACGTCGTCTTCCTCTCTTCGCCATCTTTCTCCTTTCCTCTGTCATGCCTCACGCTCTTATCTCACCGATCCGGATCTAAATCCTAAACTCGAGGAAGAAATTGAAGCGTAAAGATACGATTCTGAACATGATAAGTCAAGCAACCAGACAATGCATAAAAGGTGAAGAGAAATGGAAGGATTGCAACTTACCTACGAGAGCAAACTCCGACGGTTCTTTCGAGCGATGGAGAACCAAGAGAACCTCGAAGACTTCAAAGAAACGCCAGGTAATAACAAGCACCATTAATTCTTGTCTTCTCCTTTTTGCGCACGATCTTCTTGTTCTACCTGATCCTTCTACTTCATCTTTTTTTTCTTCTACTCAAAATTTGTGTGTTGTTTGTATTCTGGAATTTCCGTGTGCTTTTGTTTCTGAATCTTCTTCTTTTCTCTTTTAGATTTTATGTTAGAGAGAGAGAGAGTTTTTCTGTTATGAACAAAACCTGCTTATGTTAGCTTGAAAAACAATGTTAGTGAATATGGAAAAGTTAGAATCTGACCTTGTTATTGACTGTTTGCTGTTAGTAAAAATTCTGTCAGTTAATAGGCACGGTTCTGTTATGCTCAGGTTTGGGTCAATTCATGAGTGAAGTTAGAATGTTAACTGATTCATTATTTTTCTTCTTCTATTTTTTATAAGAAAACGAATGATGATCTGACTTTGCTTTGGACTGGTTTATTATGGTGAATCTGGTTAATGTGAAACAGTTTCTGAACTGGTGCATGTTATGCTAATTGGTTTTTTATGAACTGAATGGACTGTTTTGGTTTTTGAACTGGATTGTTATTGGTTTAATTGGTGCAGGTCATGGTTTGGTTGCAGGTCCACATTTGAATGCTACTAGATTTGGACAACGGGTTTGGCACAAGAGTGATGGCATGCTATTGATGTTAAAAATTTGAGAGATTTTTGTTTGAGGACAAACAATGTTTTAAGTTGGGGAGAGTTGATAAATTCCAAAATATTAGTATTTTGTGGCACTTATTAGCTTTGTTCTTTGGTTTTTATGATTAAACTTCAACTTTTGTGTAAATAATAGTATAATCGTGTTTTCGTGTAAATATTGTATCGTTTGATAGTTTTTTTTATCTCTTTTGTAGGTATTTATTGCATGGTTGGAGCATTGACTAATAAGAGTCAAAGGCACAACTTCAAACATTTCACATTCACTTCTTCTTCCACGTGTATCTTCTAATGCAGATAAGAACAAAAGACAATTATTTGCTCTCGTTGAAGGTCTCAACCGTCATTGTCGAACTGTCCCTTTTGTTGTTTTAAAAACTACTAAGTCCCAAATATTACTGCGAACACATGGACTTCGACGCTTTCCTTTTTGGAATAGTTATGTCGAAATATCTCTAACATATCTGTTGAAAAATACATCCAGAACCATCCAAATTCCACTAAATGTTCTTTCAATCTCTTTCTTGGTATGTTGAGATTTGAGGAATCCAAAAATCTCAGCTAATACCAACATATCATCGGTCAACTTCTCCTGCTCCTCCTTAGTCAACCTTTCACGCTCCTTCTGATGCACCCTCTCCCGCTCTTTCTGAATAAACCTATTTTGTACCTCCTAGTTCAACCTCTCCTGTTCCTCCTAATACACACTCTCACATTCCCCCCGAGACACTCTCTCCCGCACCTCCCAGGTCAATTCTCCCGCTCCTTTTTCTAATGCTTCTCGTATCCTCTCACTCACTATTTGATTAACTATCACTTCAATTTCTTTCTTGTACATTACTTCATCACTTTTTTGCGATGATCCAAAAAATAAACTCAAGCTAACGCCTCTTCCAAGACCACAAACACGCCTCTCACGCTCCTCTATTCCAATCGCTTCTACTATTATGTCACGACATTCTTGTGGAACAAATGTACCATCTTTGGGTTTTTCAACCAATAAATTCTACAACATAAATAAAATTTCATCTTTACTAAATTGAATTAACTAAAATAATTAATGTTGAAAAAAATATCTACTTACAATCATTTCAAAAAATTTGCGTGTAGCCTCTGATGTGAACTCGCCTTCTGGTCTCTCATGTGCTCTTTTCCATTTCTCATGGTGTGATGGTGGAGAGGGTTGCGATAAAGGCTTCTAGAAGAATCTTCCAACTCTAATTCTCTTTATTTTCTTTTTTATTCAATCATTATATGTTATAATTTATCAAATCCTCCACGAGACAATCTACGTTGAATTCATGAGTGCTACGAGATTTGACAAAGTTCAGGACCTCTATTCTCCTTTTCTTTTTGGCTCTTAGCCTAGAATTCAGGAGTGATGCGAGATTGACAAAGTTCTCCGAAGTGTCTTTCCCAATAAATATATACAAATAATATGAATGGTGTTAAGCTTTGAATGTGTAATATAATCACTTCTAAGTTACTTCTTAAATCCCCTCCAATGCTCACCAGCATATGTAATCCACTTCTTTCGCAACTTATCATCTCCTGGAACAAGAAACACTTCTTACATTTACATAATAGAATTGATATTAGTATTAAATAAAATAATAAATAATCATATATACTTGCAAAATAAATTATAAAAATGAAAATAAATATCCTAATATCAGCCCATATTTGATCTTTCAATTCACCAGAAATTTCGTTCCAATTATCTATTAAAATGTCGACTTTTCTTCTACGTTGTAATGTCATATAACTCTTAAAATTATCAGCATTTTCATCATAAACCTTACCTGTTATTAAAAAAATCAATCGGGTAGTTAATACCGCTTTGGTGGGATTTTGACAACTCTATCATCATCGTTACACCTCTAGAATTTTTTATACTTTTAATCTTAGCCGAGGTTGTATGGAGGGTGTTGGTCGAATTGTTCATCTCTATTTAAACAAGAATGACAATAAACATTATACTTAGAAAATCAATAAAGACACCTAATGCATATGAACTATACTACTCATGGTACAAATGTACTTTTGTCAACAAAAAGACTAAAGAGGAAAACTCATTTTTATCAAATTAATTAGAATAGCTTAACTCAACATAATATATAAGAAATACGCAATTCACAACAACAAAAACTAACATTTCAAAGATATGTGCTGTTAGACGGTGTGGCAAGTGATCGAGAGGGAGGGGGTGAATATATCACCTCCTTATTCTTCAAGGATTTAAAATCTTTTATCAAAGTTTGTTAAAAGCAGCAGGAAAGTAAGGTCCATAATCAACTTCCGTCTATTTTGAACCAACTACTAGAAAACTGGACATGCGATAAACTTGTTGGATTTTATTAGTATGAAATAAATGAATCTTAAACACAGATTACTTAACGTTTTTAATGCACTTATCGCTAAAACAATATTTCCAATGAATTAAAAACGTGTAAGCAATTTTGTCAAACGGTTGGCGTACGCTTGTTTGATGATTAATAATGGTGATTTGATGAAAGTATTTGAACAACTATTTTATCATTAAACAGAAAACTCAGCAAGCCAATTTGAATCACAAAATTGAGGAAAATGTAAAGAGATAGAGAGAAAGAAAGAATAATACGCAGACAGTTTGGTAAGGAAGTTCCCCACTGTCGTCCTCGCGTGTGGGTACGTCTCCCTCTCAATTCCAAAATTGAAATTGAGAACTCTTATAAAATTTTTGCTGAATGTTTGAATACAAGGTTATACTACACAGACAAAAAGAAATCCCTAAGATCTTCTTCTTGTTGTAAGAACCTCCACTTGATATGAGCCTTATCAAGATTCCCTGCAAGATCCATAATCGATCCTCCGCTTCCACGACCTGTTTGCAAAAATCCCTCTAATTTCCAAACCCATCGCTACAGATGAATCCGACTTGTGCGACCGTGACTAACAAACCCTCAAGAACACGTTCGTTCTTGAAGGACAAACCCCTTGGTTTTTCCTCGAAGCCCCCTTCAGAATCTTCAACCCAATTGAGATCCATTGAATACATAGCTGAACGTTATCTCTTGATCTCTTGATCCAATTGAACAAAGATGTTTGATTTTTGTTGTTGTTATTGAATTAAGATGATTGAGAAGATGATGAAGATGAAGTATCTTTTAGGCTTCTTGCTGCTCAGAATTGATGCTCACAATTGTCATATGTGTCATGTTGTTTTCTGCTAAAAAAACTTACTTATATATGTAACAGAAACCGGTTAGAGACAGAAATTCGTATTATGAGTCGATGCATGTTAGCATGAGTCGACTCATGTTAGTTATGTAACACAAAATGAGTCGATACATGTTGTTATGAGTCGATGCAAGCAGATATTACAACATACAAAACCAACCATTTTACATGAGTTGATGCATAACACGTATGTGTCGACACATACTGGATTAAACTTTTGATTTTCGAAGACAAAACCTGTTATGAGTTGATGCGTTATGTTATATATCGATGCATAAAAGTTCAAAAAGGTTTTCCAGGAACATCAATATATCATGTGTCGATGCATGAAGTTATGTATCGATGCATAAAAGTTGAAGGTTGTATTCCAGGGGCATCAACATGTTACGAGTCGATGCATAACATGGATATGTCGACTCATACTGAAGCAGAATCGTTTTTATGATTCTTTGCTTAAGTATGCATCGATGCAAAGCTGTTTGTGTCTACTCATAACAGTGTTTT
Source organism: Vicia faba (assembly GCA_948472305.1). Classification (NCBI taxonomy): domain Eukaryota; kingdom Viridiplantae; phylum Streptophyta; class Magnoliopsida; order Fabales; family Fabaceae; genus Vicia; species Vicia faba. Next base: position 1,184,687,678 of record OX451737.1, read on the forward strand.
ATGTGTAAAACACATTCTTAACTCATTTTAAACATGTTATACTATATTTTTTTACAATGCACACATGTAGGTAACATTCATTGATTATTTCACATATATTTGCTATCATTCAAAACCAATTATATGAAGGGGTTGCTCACAAACTCCCCCTTTTTGATGATAGCAAATATTTGATGATGTGTGATGATATAGTATGGATGAATGAGATCCTCCCCCTGAGTTTGTCCATATTTAGAATTCTTTTCTAACACTAACATCATCTTCTTCTCCCCCTTTGACAACATCAAAGAGAATAAGATAGATTTTCAGCAATTTCCGCACACGTGAATTGAGATGCAATTTCAACAATCTTGTAACAAAAAGAACCGATGTCATTCACACAGAATGAGTCTTGGCATAAGTATGGTAATAACTGAGTAAACAAAAAATAATTATGGTGAAAGTATTTAACGTAGAGAATTGTTTGAATAAGCTATAGCAAAAATTATTTGAATAAAACATTAGAACAAACTTCAGAACAAAAGACATAAGGAGTATGTAATGAATAAGATAATTGGAAAGAGTTTAAAACATAAAGTTGGGTATATGGGTTGACCAAACTCAAATTAAAGGCATTAATTATCCTTATGTGTCGACACGAAATACGTATGTGTCGACACATCCTGTATTGAAGAACTATTTTAATGTTTCGCATCGACCCAAGAATCGTATGTGCCGACCATGAGTAACATGTGTCAACGCAAACCTTAATGTGTCGACCAGAAAACAATTTTGATTTCTGTTTTTACATTTTTCTTCAGTATGAGTCGACTCATAACAGTAAATTTTAACATAAGTGCAGTTTTCTACAAGTTTCTGTGAACAGTTGGATATGAGACCCATTTGCAATTATATGATTATGAAAAATTAATTATCTAAAGATAATTATGCATACATAATGATGTAATGCAATTTGCATATGTCAAGTTCAAACAATTTATGTAAAAGAATATATATATATATATATATATATATATATATATATATATATATATATATATAATATATATATATATATATATATATATATATATATATATATATATATAGAGAGAGAGAGAGAGAGAGAGAGAGAGAGAGAGAGAGAGAGAGAGAGAGAGAGAGAGAGAGAGAGAGAGAGAGAGAGAGAGAGAGAGAGAGAGAGAGAGAGAGAGAGAGAGAGAGAGAGAGAGAGAGAGAGAGAGAATATTAATGAAACAATTAAGGTCAATTTATAAGTAATCGTAGAATTCTTACAGAGAAAGTAGAGAGGAAAGATATTACCTCAGTTGATGAGTGTTATACCCAAAAAAATTTCCCTAAGATCCCTCATCATAATCTGTACATCTCACACATAGCATTCGTCTCATGGTTACGGGATCAAAGAGTTTTCGGCGTTAGGGTTTTTCTCTGTGGACTAAGGTTGTTACATTCTTCATGTTGATCCAACTGCTGCTCTCATTATTCTCGGTATGAGATTAGGGTTTTAGATCTCAATCAACATATGCGTCTTCGCTAGCAGGGTTCCTCGAGATATAAGGTTTGCTTCATCAGAGTTTCTTCAAGGAACAAAAGAATTAGGGTTTCTTCTATGTTATGCTTGAGCTTGGTATTAGATCTTTAGCAAAGGTTTGTCATGCTAGGCTTTGTCCTCAAGGCTACAAGGATCATCATTTTCTCCTTATTATGATTTCACCTACGTAACTTAGGGTTCCTCTTAATTGCTTACACCACAAGTCAACCCTTCTCAAGAGGCTTAAAAGATTGAATCAGGGTCTTCCTTCTGTTGTGATACTGATCAAGTGGTTAAAGTGTTGCTTTGGGGTTTTGACGAGTTAAGGCATTTCATAATGCTCAAGATTTGGGTTAAGATCTCATTAACCTTTCAAATAGGTTTGGGTGGTCTCTTAAGTTTATAATTCAATTAAGGGTTGAGGTTCATTAACCAAGCATGAAAAAAGGATAAAATCGTGATTTCTTTGAGGACAAGGTCATGTTGCTCGTTCAATTAATTGTTGTTTGCAAATTGATTTGGTTTCATTATGATGAAGTATTCATTCAAGTGTGTCATTTCCAAGTGATTTGAAAAGCATGGTGCAAAGTATTGACCTTTGATTTCATCAAGGCGTCGAAACTCTTAAGTACATATAATTGTTCATGATGTCGAGAATGAGAGTGCAAGCATGCAAGTGATTACTTGAAGTTCAGGGTACAAGTTCAAGTTTATTCACAAAGATTGTTTTGAGTTCAAGCTACCAAAAATCAAAAGAATCCCTCATTCTAAAGAAGGCATTCCTCATCATTTTGCAAGCAAAGTCCTTTTATTCAAGAGGCAATTTCAACTTCATTCAATTTTCAAGACATTATTCAAAGTTTGATTCAAGTATCATTCAATTATGTTCAAATTGTACAATATTCCTTCAAGGTTCTTTTCAAAAGTGGTGCATTGTATTAATCCAAGATTCAAAATTTCAAATTCACTTTGCAAGTCAACATTCAATCAAGAGTTTTCAATATCCATGTCAAGTTCAAAACTTCAAGTGTCATTCAAGTTTGTAAGACAAAATGAAAAGGTTCATCATTCCATTACATTCTTGAAAGATTACATAAAATAGAAATTACAATATAAATTCATTCAAGATCAATTACAAGTTAATATCACCATCATTCAAATGATCAAGACACATAGAAAATACAATTACAAAACCCATGCTAAATTTTTTCTAAACTTAAAAAAAAAAAGTTCCATATGTGCTTCCAAACATAAATCCACTTTTCTTGCTATATCCATAAACTCTCGTCATATACCTCTGCGGTCTTAGACGCACATAAAGTAGGACTGGAAGTTTACGCATCAGGTTGTTCAAATGATGACTCACTCAGCTTTAATTACAATTATGATCCTCTTGCTGAGTACCTCCAGTTTATTGATCATGGTACCTTCTCCGTCGATGGGGTGCTGTCTAATAATCCCGTAACTCCATCTGCTGCTATAGGTTGCTTTTCTCAACTGGCCCAAAACCAATCAACCATGCTCATATATCGAAACAACCCTGCAATAATATTCAAACCGGAAAAAAAACATTAGCATTCTGTAAGACGATTTGTTACAAAAATCAGGACCTCAATTTTGGCCCAAATTAACTAACAGTTAACTAAATATTTTCAGTTCAAAAGCATAACAGAAAATTAGAAGTGCAAGCGGGAGTTTGTGATCATCCAAGTTTGTGAAAATGAGCCATTTGTATCGGAACTTCTATCAGACCTTCTAATCGTTATTGCAGATGTGATACGGTGGGAGAACTGACTTGAGGGTTTTGCGTTTTATCGCAAATGTTGCGGTTAGCAATAGTCACCACCGACTTTTCTTTTATCCAAAACGAAAGGTAAAAAAAGCACAGGAAAGACCTTTCGAGATTATTTCTCGGGTTCGGGGGGTAGATTATGAAAAGGGAAGGTATTAGCACCCTTTTCATCCATGGTTTTCCATGGGCTCTTAGTTACTCGTTTAGATCACTTGATTTTGTTTGACAGTGTGCTTGTGGTGTGGGTTTTGAAGGTATTTTTAAAATGTCTTTGTAATGGTTCTCGTTTCTATAAGAACGCGTACAAAGTGTTGTTTCGAAAATAGTTCAAAGATGTGTTTGTGGATTGTGTTTTTGGAAATGGTTTTGAAAAGATGTTTTGTAATGGTTCTTGTCTCTATAAGAACGTATACAAAATGTTTTGTCTTTTCGTAAATGTTTTGAAATGAGAGTGTTGGTGTGTAAAAGTGTTTTTTTATCGTGAGCAAGCGAGTAACTAGGAGCAAATCTACCTACTCGAAAGGTCTTAAACGTGCTTTTCCTTCTCCTTTAGATGCGGCTATCTTACCATTGATTTGGTAAGAAGCCCCATCGTCAGATGTGAAGGGACGAGCGTGGGACGTTTGAATAGTCATAGAAGGCAACTTATGTGACGTTTTAGCAATATCGTTTTGGGACTAGATCGTTTTACCGAAGGCAACATCGAGGGTCATCGAAGGACTACAATCTTTTTTTATCGAAGGGTCTTTGCTAAAACGTCCCATATTCGAGGGACATGACTATTTTCTAAAAGGCAACAAAGTGATATTACCCTAGAGGTGTTAGTATGCAAGTGTGTTAGTTTTCATGCATTTTGACTTATATTTGAGAGTTATCTATTTATTGATTTTATCTTGCCATACATCCTATTTACTAGCAATATATGAAAAACAAGTAAAAGTGCGGAAAATAAAATCTAAGTTATTACATCACTTTAGGGGGATGGGGGTACAATTTAACAATAGGGATGAAATGGAGACTGAAATATTACAACCATATCGAATAATAATGAAAACAATGTAAAAGCAGTGCAAAACAAAGGGGAAAATGTATTTTGAACTGCTATGTGTCGACCCATGTTGTTATGCATCGACACATAGCTTTTCCCTGCTCCTGTAAAACAAACCCAGTTCAGTATGGGTCGACACATAATGGGATGTGTCGACTCATGCAGCTTCTTGTGTCGATGCGAAACGCGTATGTATCGACTCATAGGCTCTTCTGGCTTCTGTTTTGCAATCTGAACTCAGTATGGGTCGATACATGGGGGTTATGTGTCAATACATGCTATATTTTCCCGCCTTAAACATTGTTTTTCTTGTCTGTACATGTTAGCTTACAAAATATGATGGATAGATGTAAATAACAAATGAGTGAATAAGCCTAAATCATAAACAAACGACTAGTTCAAAGGGATAATAAAATACTACATCTTATCTTCAAGAACAACAGATTGTTAATGATGCATAAAAAGATATCAAGTCAAGAGGACTTACCTTTGGGCCGCACTGGTTGTTTCAGATCTGAATGCTTTTCCAAATGTTGTGATGACTTTGTGAGTCTTCAGAAAGCTGCTCCGGACTACTGGAACGGAGTTGGACTATACTGTAATATTTTTGGTATTTTTGATGGTGAAGATGAATAGCACTACAAGGACTGTTTTTATGTTTGGACAAACTTTATATGTGATGAAGTGTTTGGCTTATGGAGAGTTTATATGGTGGAATGATGGGTTGGGGTTCTGTTTTGAATAAGAACAGAACTGGTTTTTTGAATGAATGAGATTTTGACGGTTTACCAATATAACTTCTGGCTTTTATCCTTGTCCTTTCTCTCTATTTTTTCTAACCTCCTTCTCTTGTGATTGTCCTCTCTATTTATAGAGAAGGTTTGAGACTTGAACAAACTCAGATTTTGGATCACATGTTATGGCTAGGTTAGATTGTACATGAAGCAAGCTTGAAGATTATAGTTCCAATGCTTTGTACTTTGTTGCATAGAGATGTTGGACACTTTAAGCATGCCCTTCTGATTTTTTTATGTTGAGTGTGATTAGAACAACAAGTTAGAGGCTCAAGAAATTGACTTTATGATTAAAGTGAACTTTGCAAGAATGACAATGGTGCCTTTGTGCCAAAAATGGAAAGATCACTTGGACAATGCTTAAACCAAATGGACCATAGCTCAAAAGTTTGTGTAAGCATTAAATTATGGTAAGATTTGCAAGTCACAAGGCCTGCAAAGTAAGATTATGCAGCACATCACGCCAATTGGATTATGTGTTCTTCAACAAAGATGGCTTGCAATTCAAGAATGAATGCCCAACTTCAGGCCCTTGAATCTCCTAGCTCAAATATGATAAATTCATGCTCTTGGATGTTTTGGAAAGCTTGAAATACCCTCTAAAACTTTCATGTTGACCACTTTTGTTAAATCAAACTGGAACTTGATGAAAATTGGCCAAGAAGTTGGGATAAAAACCTGACCAAAACTGCTGAAAATTTCTCTAAGTGTTTAATGAAAATGCCATGACCTCATGAACTTATAACTTGAGATTCAAGCATATTTAGGAGAAGTTATGTAAAGAAATGTTGTAGATATCATGGATATCTACAACTTTCATGTTGAAATTTTCCCTTGAACTATTTTGCATCTTAGTGAAAGAATGGCATGAAGTGATGAAATTATCATGTATAAAGACACTTAGAAAATTTCTAAGTCTTGGAAATCTTGACTTTTCAAGTTGACTTTTGAATTTTGTGACTTGTTGATGATCAAGCTTGATATTCTTGAATGTCTTGATGAAATTTGATCTTTGGAATATAATGTTGACCAAAAAGTCAAAGTTTGACTTTCCAGTATGCAATTGACCATTTTTCCCTTTTTGCCAATTCCAAGCCTAAATTGATGTATCAGTGCTGCAAACTTGATGTCATAAAAGATCTTGTGAGAAAATCCTTGAGAAATGAGAGGACATATTTTGGGGTACAACAGCAGATCTTGAACCCCATTAGTTACACTCCTTCTATGGATCTGTTGCTCATTTGGTTCAAGCAAGGTCTGATTCACAAAAGGGAGATGAATATATGCATCAGTGGATGAGGCTCCCTAATCAGAAAAGGGGATTAGAAAGATGACAGCTAACTGGCAGTTTCCGCTCAACTAACATAACTGCTAACAACTCCTAAACAAATTTCCAAACAGAATTTGCTAATAGTTTTTCAATGAACTTCCTAAAGAGAACTGATAAAACTCTAACCAACCACCTAACTGTTTCTTAACTACCTACAATAGACCAAAATAACTCCAACTTCCAGATTTCTTAGCCACCTCATCAACATATAACTAACTCTTTAACACTTCTAACCGTCAGCTAACTAATTGATAACAGAAATAACAGAATTGGGAGGAGAATCTAAGAGATTTCTAACAGAAGGCTAACAGATTAGTAACAGAATTGGTAACAAACCATAACATAATTAATAACGGAAATAGAGGGGGGGGGGATTCACAACAGATAATAGAGATTGAAGACTCACCTTTTCCACTCTCTATCATCTTCAACATTCCATACTCTCTATCTTCAAAAAAACTTTCGCTCTCTCTTCCACGCCTCCACCTTCAACAGGATAATCACAAGATCTATCCTCTCTTCTTCTACAGAGGCCTGACTTCAATCAACATCATTTAGCAATCACCTTTAGGCATATTCATCTTCAACCTTCACTCTTCTAATTCTTTCTTCGACCTGCAACCTCCTTGGATGATATCTCAAAGCTTCAATCAATAATCTTCAAGCAAATCATCGCAATTTCAATGATCTCCATTATGCAAACGCAACAACACCGACAACAATGGTTTGAGAAGCTTACGAGCACCGAAATACAGAATTAGAAGAAGAAGGAAGATTTGCGTTCGAAGAGATCGATAATTGGAACAAGCAATACCTAGATTATCGCAACGCTCTCTGGGTCTTTCTTCATTATCACCTTCAAACGAGCTAATATTCAACAATTACTGGGGAAAACTACGTCCCAGTCGGTAAGCTTACTTCCGGCTTTCTTCACTACTTACACCAAATCTTCATACTATGATGTTCTTCTTACTACCATGATCATTTCCCTCATGGTTCTGGTGTGAATACACATATTATCTCCATTTAATTTCAATTCAGTTTTGTTAGGGTTTTTGTGTATGATTTAGATCTAAGAGGTTGAGAAGAAATCTGAGGAAGTTGATGATCGATGTGAAGTCAGGATGTATCTTGAGTTAGGATTAGTATATGAAGACTCTTGATTTGAGAAGGTTTGGTGGTGGCGATGGTTGTGGCGCCGCCGCCGAAAATCACAAGGGACGAAGGAGAAGAGAGTTTGTTCTCCGGAGCTGGATAGCCACTCTGCTTAGCCCTATTCTTTTGCCAATACGCTGCCGTTTGTTTTGTTTGTTAATTTGAGATTTGTTTCAATGTCTTATTTTAATTGTTTATAATTAAATAAAGGTTATGCTGGGTGTTAATTCATAATAATGCTCGAAATTATGGATTAAATAATGGCATGCTAAAAAGGATGAGTAGAAATTGGAAGAGGCTTATTAAACTGATTCTAGACCGGATCACCACTCTCCTAAGCCCATTAGATGCATTTTTGTGAAGCATGAAGAGATTGGAACAAAAAATGCTTATTGGAAATTGCTGACCCGACCTTGGGCCAGTTTCTGCACCACGTACTCCCTGTTTGCAACTCAACACCTCCTGTTTAGAGTCTATCTAGTTGTTTTTATTATATAATTTTCTTTTTTTAATTCTTACAATGACATTAGAAATAAAGAGTTAGTAATCAAATAAAAACTTATTAGTTTCTTTTTTTTATGATTTAGGAATTATTCTTTGATATCCTTGTTAGAATTTCTTCTATAATAAAGGACAACAAAAAATAATAGAATACAATATAAATTTTTTCTTTAGATTTTGTTAGAATTTTCTACTATTGTTTACCTTTAATAACCATTTTTGTCGCTAAGATTTGGTGATTTCACTTGTGCTTGTCGAGGTTTGAGTTTTATACAGGTTTATCTTGGGATGTGCGGATGTGTTTGGATTCCAATTATGATTTATTTTCACATCGATGAAGCTTTGACACATTTCCAAATATTCGATCTTTGACTGTTTGTTTGTTGATGCTAGCTTGCGCGAAGTATTCCGGGTTTCTTTGCTTTGGTTGCATTTTTTTGTAGACATTATTGTTCATTTGGTATTATACTGCTTCCAATTTACATTTCCGCATTTATCGATTTCTAGATATCATGAGAAGCAGGAAATAAAGAGCGTGCACTCGAAGTCGCTGTTTAAAGACCTATAGCAGGCATTCTACACTTCATTTATTATATGTGTTGTGCTTGTGTTTGTTTCCTTTCTTGTTGATCGATGAGTCACTCAATTTAGAAATTGAGATCACGACTTTGCTCTCAGTGCATGCTCCCTATAGGATTTTATCGCTTTCCTTTATTTCTTGTTGATCGATGAGTCACTCAATTTAAGAATTGAGATCACGACTTCGCTCTCATTGTATGTTCCATATAGGATAGTTTGTTAGACTTTCTTTGGCATGCTAACTTAGATAGGATCACTCATTGTATGATAACATTAGGTTAGATTTAGGTTAGTCTCCCTTTAGACTTTTTCTTTCCCCTTTTGCATTTGCATTAAAACAAAAACTTCTTTTTCTTGCAAACTTTAAGAAACTTAAAGATTACTGATGAGAGTCATACCTTTGTTGAGTATGGGGAATGATAAGCGAGTTTCTTCTCGATCTTATTGTTCCTCCATTCTAAGCCTTGGTGTGGTTCAAGTCTCAAAGACTTACTTCATGAATAAGTAGAGAAATGGCTAATCTCTCTCTCTTGAGATTAACTAGCCGTTATCTGCACTAAAAACACCAGCCAACACAAACTCTTTTGCCCTTGGGCTTTTCTTTCAAAATTCTTTCCAAAAGGACATGTTAAGTCACTTCTGTGTTGACGCGTAAATCTCCAAAGGTCGAGTTGCGATAGAAGGCGAGGTTAATATTGTTCATTAAAAAATACAAACAAAAAAATATTTGAGCCTAACTACGGCACTCTGATTCCTTAAAAGGGATACGTAGGCATCTGGTCATGGGGCTCAGCCGAGCAAAAATTTGTAAATATTTCCTTCTTTTCCCCGTGTTTTCTTTGCATACATTCCCTCTTAGTTTATAACTCTTAAGCATTAGATCGAACACACCCTTTGATTAGAATAGCGAGAGTGGATACCGTAGAATACTATGGACGTGTGGGGTGCTAATACCTTCCCCTCGCGTTATCAACTCCCTTACCCAATCTCTCGGTCGCAAGACCTTGATTTCCCCTTTAGGTTTTTCTTCGGTGATTTTCCTTTCCCTTTTATGGGATAAATAAATACCCAGTGGCGACTTCATTGATTTTATCACTATAGAAAAATGGTGACTTCACTGGGGAAAGATGAACATCCCGTGAGTCAATCCTAGCTCCCATTTTTTCTTTCTTAGGGTGTTTGTCATTTTGCTTTTATAGCTTATTCATTTGTATATGTTTGAGTATATGTTTACATTGCATCTTTATTGTTATTTGTTATATTGTTGTTGTGTTGGTTTCTCTGTTTTTTTGTTGGGTGGGTGTTATTACTGAGGTAAAAGGCCCAGTACCCAGGCCAGAGTGCACTAGGACACTAGGAATAGAGTGGGGGCATGAAGGCTATAAAACATGGTCCGATTAGTGCAGTCATGTCATATACCACGCTCGAATAAGGTTCAAATGGATTACTATCGACACCTACGCCTGTGGGTAAGGCGGTAGTATTTTCAGGCAAACCCGTGATTTTGAGTTACCTTCGACCTACCCTGACCTAGTCTTTACCCGTGAGTGGGAAGGGAATAATATTTACAGGTACAAATGGTGACTATATATTGTTCTGTTGGTGACTTTGGTTCTTGGTATTCTGATTTGGTCTGGACTTTTGATCTTGTTACGTGTGACCTTGGTTCTATTATCAGTTCAACAGCTATTCAGTATCGCGAAAGCTTTTGATCCCACATGTTTGCATACATAGCATGTTAATGTAATTATCAGCATACATATTTTTGTTTCCAAACATCATTTCCTTGATTCCAATTGTTAAGCCAAAAAAATAAACATTGAAACAAATATATAATAAATACATGAAAAATATATATATGATAATATTGCGGCTTAGTAACAGGAATCAAAGCATAGAAACTTTTGGAAATGAAAACGTGGCATTTGCATTACATATCATGCATCGTGTTACATTTGACTATTTATTTCACAAGTTTCCCAGAAGTCTTACCCAAGGTCCTTTGGTCTTCAAAATCAAGCTGTCTCACTGGCACAACACTCGAGCTAACTCTAAGAAGAAGATGGAAAATCTCGAACAGGAGAATCACGAATTACGCAAAGAGGTTACCGCTTTAAGAACTGGAATGGAAAACTTGACTGCTTTGGTAGAGTCGTTGGTGGGTGCTCAGAATCAGCAACCACAACCTCCACCTCCTCATGCTACACAACTATAATAAGCAATGGTTATCCCTGAAATTACGACAGTTCCCGTCTCAGTTGTTCCGAATACTACCACTGCTCAGCATCACATGCCTCTTGGTTATCCATGGGGAATGCATGAAGGTTATACGCCAAAAGGATATAACTCTACTGCTCAAATTGCTTAACCTGCTCAACAAGTTATGGCTTCTTCCCCTCCTGTGGTACACGTTACTCTTACTGTTAACAATGAGATTCGTCATGTTGTGCCTCCAGTAATGAATGATTTCCCTGTTATTAATGATGTGGTTCACCATACTACTCCCCCACCAAGTGAAGGAATTGGATTCTATGACAGAATGGATGACTTCCAAGATCAGTTTAATGAGATGCGAAAAGAAATGAAGGCCCTCCGGGGAAAAGAACTGTTCGAACAGAATGTAAGCGATCTATGCCTAGTTCCAAATGTAAATGTACCTGCAAAATTCAAAGTGTCGGAATTCGAGAAATACAAGGGCAATACTTGCCCCTGTGCTCACCTGGTGATGTATGTGAGGAGGATGTCCACTCACACTGACGATTAACGTTTCCTAATCCATTTCTTTCAAGATAGTCTGACTGGTGCTGCACTGAAATGGTACATGAGCTTGGATAGTGCCAATATTCATACCTTCAACGACCTAGGAGAGGCATTCATTAAGCAGTACAAGTACAATGTGGACATAGCACCTGACCATGATCAACTCAAGGCTATGGTCCAGAAAGACAAGGAGTCGTTTAAGGAATACGCACAAAGATGGCGTGAAGTGGCCGCCCAGGTAATCCCTCCAATGGAAGAGAAGGAGATGAAGAAGATCTTTTGAAAGACTTTAGGTTCCTTCTACTATGAAAGGATGGTAGCGAGTGCGCCAAGTGATTTCACCGAAATGGTGGGTATGGGTGTTCTCTTAGAAGAAGCTGTAAGGGAAGGCCGTTTGACAAGAGATGAAGGTTCCAGTGGTACAAAAAAACTGCCATATGGATTTTCTAGAAAGAAATAAGGAGATACAAATGTTGTTGTTCAGGAGAGAAGGGCTAAACCTCCTAGAAGGCGTCATGTGCATCAACAACAGGTTGCTTCGGTGACTCCGGTTGTTAACGTAGCTCCGACTGCTATTGCGTATCAAAGAACACCCTAACAAAGCAATCAAGGGCAGGGTCAGAAAAGGGAAGCCTTTGATCCCATCCCCATGAGCTATGCAGAGCTATTTCCGGCATTGATTGAGAAAAACTTAGTGCAAACCAGGAACCTTCCTGTTATACTGTCTCCTTTGCCATGGTACTACAAGGCAGACCAAACATGTACCTTTCATCAAGGAGCCCCTGGGCACATCATCGAGAACTATTATCCTTTGAAATCCGAGGTTCAGAAAATGGTTAGATCTGGCCTTTTGTCCTTTAAAGACGTTGGTTTCAACGTGAAAGATAACTCGTTGCCTAAACATGGAGGTGGAGGAACGGTGAATATGATTTCTGATAATCCAGGAGAGTCAAAGATTTATGATGTGAATTTGATAAAGGGCAATTTGGTGAAGATGCATGCTGACCTTTGCAAGTTCGGCTATTGCGTGTATGATACGGTGGGAGAACTAACTTGGTTGTTTTGCGTTTAATTACAAATGTTGCTGTTAGCAAGAGTCGCCACCGACTTTTCTTTTATCCAAGAGGAAAGGTGAAAAAGCACGGAAAAGACCTTTGAGATGTTTTCTTGAGTTCGAGGGGTAGATTATGAAAAGGGAAGGTATTAACACCCTTTTCATCCATGGTTTTTCATGGGCTCTTAGTTACTTGCTAGATCACTTGCTTTTGTTTGAAAAATGTGCTTTGTATGGTTTTTGAAAGTATTTTGTAAAGAGGCCTTTGTTTAGGCAAACTTTGTAATGATTCTCGTTCGTGAGAATGTATACAAAGTGTTTGATCTTTTGAAAATATTTTCAAGTTTGAAAGATGTTTTTGAAAGTGTTGGTGTTTGTTTTGAAAATAGCAAGGATGTTTTTGTTTTGAAATTGAGCAAGTAACTAGGAACTTTCTACCTACTCAAAAGTCTTTCATGTTCATTTCCTTTTTCCTTTGACATTGTTATCTTACCATTGATTTGGTAAATAACCCTATCTTTGGATGTAAAAGGGGCGGGCGTGGGTCATTGTATAACCATGATTAGAAATGTTGCAAGATATCTTAGCATTTTTTAGGGACTAGGATCATTTTGAAAGGCAACATAGATAGCGTCATCGAGGGACTATGATCTTGTATTTGTTTGTTTTTTGCTAAGATACCTCACATGCGTAATATGGTTATTTTTGTAAGGCAACCAAGTGGATTTACCCTAGGGGTGTATGTGTGCAAGTGTATTATTTAGATGTTTGATTTGTCTTTAACTAGGGTTTGTTATTTGTTGGTTTTAGTCTTTTCATACAAAACCCTAATTAGTAGCATTTGTATATAAAGCGATAAATTGAGGAAATTAAAATTACTACGCTATTACATCATTTAGGGGAGGGGGTGTACAAATTACAAATTGGGAATTACAAGAAATTAAAATCTAAATAAATTATTACAATCATATTGAATTTGAATAAATGTACAAAATGGACAAATAAAATGCAAGAATGTAAATGTGAAAAGGAATATGATTTTTGTTTGGTTTTTTATGAAAAGGGTTTTTTAACCTAATTAACTAAAAATAAAACAATTAATTAAAAAAAAGAAAATTAAGGTTAAGTTAGTAAAAGTAATTAAATTAAAGAAAAGTATTTTTTAGGATCTTTTGTGAACTTAATTAAAATAATAAATAAAAATGATTAAATAAAAGATCCTAAGTTCTAAATTGATTTTAATTTACAAAATAATATAAGTAAAAAAAAGGTGAATTTAATTATTAAAGAAAATATTTTTGTTCTTTTAGTTTTTTATAAAGAAAAGTAAAATGTATAAGAATTTTTTAAATATGCAAGTAAATAAATAATATATTTTTTTTGGATTTTTTTATTATTAATAAAATGATAATAATGATAATAATAGTAATAAAAGTAATAAAAGAAAAATATGAAATAAAAATAAAATGGAGGAAAAATAAAATAAAAATGGAAAAATAGAATAATGGGCCAGAGGTGTGAATAACAAGGCAGGGGGGGGGGGGGGGGGGGGGTCAGAAGTAGCAAGAAAAGTAAAGCCCAAATGGGGGAAGCTCCAGCGCTGCAAAAAAGTCAAAAAAGTCAAAAAAGTCAAAAAAATGAAAAAAAAGGTCACGCTGGGGCTTAAACCCAGGACCTCATGGTGATAGGTGCACGCTTTAACCACTGGGGTGGTGATACATCCATTAACTTATGGCAAACTATTCCGAACTGGGCCCGCCTTGGCCCAAAATACATATAAAGGCCCAGATCCAGGAAGTTCCTCGAGGAGTGTTTACGATCAGATCGTCCCGAGCGTGCCCGACCGTAGACCATAGGGGCAACGCCCGCTGTTACCCGCGACGAGTAGCATCCCTGACCAAAGGACACTCCAGCTCGAGTCTTCGTCGAGCATCCTCCCTGTAGGGCAGATTCTGTCCCCTCCGAACGCCATGGGATTCTTAAAGCCCCGAAAAGACCGCGTCTTCCTCATTCTTCGCAGAGCACCACCCAGGAAGGGGACCACGTGCGGGTCCCCACTACACACATAGAACCTGGCAGTTCCTTTATTGGGCCAGTTCTTGTCGGCCCAATAGGGGGACCTTGGCCCAGCGCTGGGGGCTATAAATACCCTCTGTTCCAAGAGGGCCAGGTATTCATCTATTACACGCCTATATATTTTTTGCCTTCCCATTCCGTCTCTCATTTTAGCATCGGAGTGTCTTGTAGGTACCCACCCCCCATCTCACTCAAATCCAGTTCGAGCCAGCTGTGACGGTCCAAGTCTGATCCGGTAAGATCAGTGGTGCCGTCTATGGGAAACTAGCTCCCCCGTCTTACAAACTCTCAAAGACCAAAGCTAAAAACCATCTTCCACCGTCATGGCTGACCAAACTCGGGACGACCAGAACGTCCGCATCATCGATGCCAACAACAACCTCGCGGACAAGAACTGAGTCCCCGACAATACCGGCAACCCCGACCATAATACACTCCCCGGGGGCGTCATCCCTGGGCCCTCAGGCCACCGCGACGGATCCACGGCCTCATCTTCTTCAGTCCCCCCTCCGCTCGAAGAAGACAATACAACTCCCCCAAACTATCTAGCCGCCCAATTCTAGGAGGTCCCTGTCCCCACTGGGGCAGATGCCACGACCAGAGCATTGTTCGCGGCAATCAATCAGGCCAACTACCTCATCTTTGCCCAAGGGGAAAGAATGAGGGCGCTAGAGGACGACAGAAGACCCCCGAGGAGACACATGAGGCCTCAGTCCCCACCTCCTCGAAGAACAGAGGTACGTCTCCCATCTCCCCCGTGGAGACAATACAGAGACACCTCCCGAAGCCCGTCACCATGACAACCAGGAAGACGACCCCCCTTGGAGAGGGAACCAATCATTGAAGCCGAAGGGTGCAACCACGACCCTTTACGAAAAGAACAAAGACATCCTGGAGACAGGCACGGAAGGACGGATCAACGAGCGCACCGCTTGAGGGACGTCCAACACGATCAGGACCGTCGTGCCCGACAATACCTCAGGTCCCTTTCCCTAGAGCAAAGTGATGAGGACGACCCCCGCGGTCCCCTATCACAAGCCATCATGGAGGCACCAATCCCCCCGGGCATGGAGAAGCCCCCTCACCTGAAGGAATACGACGGAGTCGCCGACCCGGTCAATCATATAGACGGGTTCGAAGCTATGCTGCACTACCATAATGTTAGGGGACCCATCAAATTCCGGTTGTTCCCCACAACCCTCAGGAAAGCAGCAATGGATTGGTACAAGGGTCTTGCCCCGGGGTCAATCACCTCGTGGAGAAACTTGAAAAACCAATTCATAAGCTCGTTCACCGCGTCGCGGCGACATCCAAAGAACGAAGCGGCGCTCGAGGATATCATCTAGAGGAAGGATGAAACCTTGAGAGAATTCATCAACCACTTCAATCATGAAGCCATCCAGGTCCCCTGCGTGGACCACATGAAAAGATACTTGATGGAGAGGGGACTCCTCCCCGACACAGAGTTCAGAAAAGCAGTGGGCATCGAACCGCCCCGAACGTTCGATGCTCTCCTCGAGAAGGCCAGGGCCTATATGGACTACGAGTAAAGGGAAGCGGCCAACAGAGCCCGTGACCCCGAAACTCGCAGATCCAACAGAACCCCGCGCCAAGAGGATGTTCCTCCTCGACGAGCTGGGGAGAAAAGAAAATACGAAAAACCCTGAGAAGTACGAGAACAGAGAGGACCCTCAGGGCGTTTCACAGAATACACTCCACTCACGGCTTCCCGTGAGCGCATCTTGGCGGAGTGTGCCAGTACGGATTTCAAATATGGCGGCGTCAAGCGCCCCCGACCAGCTCCTGCCAAGCCCGGGGTGGACAAGAGCAAATACTGTCAGTACCATAGGAGCCATGGTTATCTGACAGAGGACTGCGTCCACCTCAAGGACGCCATCGAGACCCTCATAAAAGGGGGGAGACTCGCCCAATATCGGCAAAATGACGCTCCTCGTCGCGACACCCTTGAGACAAGAGAACCGGAGGAGGATGCCCGACCATCTGACGAGTCGGTCCCCATCCAGACCGCCTTCTCCATCACAAGACCTGAGGACTTCTACGTCCCCGAGCACTTGCAAGAGCCGTTGTCAACGCACAGTAGGTGGGAGCACTTTCTCTTTGCCATGGTCATCAATGGTGGAGGATTCAACGACCTAACCATACATTCGACCAAGAGGAAGTTGGATGAACTGGTCGACTCTGCACCTCCTCAGACGGTGACTTTTGAAAGGGTGAAAGGTAGGTCGGAGCCTATCACCTTTTACCTCAAAGAGCTCCCCGGAGGGGCCCCCAACGCGGTCATTCCTCTGCTAATAAGAGCGAGAATGGATAACTTTGACGTACACCACGTTCTCGTCGACGAAGGAAGTTCCGTCGATGTAATGTACAATCAACTATTCCAGACCCTGCAGCTCGACGACTCACACCTCTCACCTTATGTGGGGTCGGACATACAGGGCTTCAACGACTCGACCTCCAAACCTTGGGGATACGTCGAGCTCATGGTTACCTTTGGCGAGGACACGGCGACGAGGCAGGTCAAGGTGCGCTTCCTCGTCATCGACTGCTCGTCCCTCTACAACTGTATTCTGGGAAGACCAACACTGGTAGAACTGACCGCGGTACCCTCTACCGTCCACTTGAAGATGAAGTTTTACACCAAGAGGGCACGGGTCGCCACCATCCAAGGGGACCTGGCCGCTGCTCGAAGGTGTTTCAACGCGACATCCAAGGGACACGACACGGTCGACACTGGGACAAGACCCGCCAAGAGACCAGCAACGACACGACCAGAGCCCGAGAAGACAGAGCCTGTCAAGGCAGAAGAGCAGAGAGCTCCCCTAAAGGTCGACTCCATAGCCCTGGACACCGGCTTCGACAAGGATGAGCCTTCCAGCGGCGAGCAAGTCCCCCTCCGACCAATTCCGGACGGGGACTTCGAGCTCGTCCCTCTCGGAGAGGACGCGAGCAAAGGAGTGAAGATCGGTACCGACCTCCCTGACCTGGCAAGGAAGCAAATCAAAGCCTGCTTACGCGAGAATGCTGACTTATTCGCGTGGAGCACTGCAGAGATGCCCGGACTCGACCCTGAGGTCGCCTGTCACCATCTCGCCATAGATCCAGCCGCTAGGGCAGTAGTACAACATAGACGTAGGCAGTCTCCGGAGAAAATGGAGTCAGCTGAAAAAGCTGTAAAAGACCTCTTAGAGGCAAATTTTATTTCTGAAGCCCGGTATTCAACCTGGCTGTCAAATGTTGTACTAGTAAAAAGGAATAATGGAAAATGGCGAATATGTGTTAATTATACCGATCTCAATCGGGAGTTACCGAAAGATGCTTTTCCTTTACCAAACATAGACATGTTGGTCGACAACTCGGTCGGTTACAAAATACTGTCGTTCATGGATGCATATTCAGGCTATGACCAAATCCCAATGGCCGTAAGCGACAAGCATTGCACTGCTTTCATGACCAGCTCGGGCAACTATTACTACAACGTAATGCCCTTTGGTATGAAGAACGCAGGGGCGACATACCAACGTATGATGAACAAAGTGTTCCATAACCAAATCAGGGACATGCTCGAGGTTTACATGGACGACATGATCGTCAAATCCCGAGCAGACACCGACCATGCAGCCCACCTCAAAGCAGTCTTTGCTCAAGCAAGACAGTGTAAGATGAGATTCAACCCCGAGAAGTGCACATTTGGGGTCAAGGCGGGGAAATTCCTCGGTTTTTACCTGACAGAACGAGGAATTGAAGCCAATCCCGACAAGTGTCGAGCCTTCTCCGACCTCCCGACACCCACGTTGAAAAAGTCAATACAAGTCATGAATGGCATGCTCACCTCGTTGTCCCGCTTCGTCGCGAGATCCGCTCAGCACGCCCTCCCCTTCTTCAAACTCCTTCATAAAGAGGCAGCCTTCGAATGGACCAAGGAATGTGAACAGGCGTTGCGCCACCTAAAACAAAGTCTATCCCAACTGCCCATACTGTCTCGACCAGTCGACGGGGAACCTTTGTTCTTATACCTGTCTGTCTCAAACGAAGCCATCAGCATGCCCTCATCTGCGAGACCACCGACGGATAAAAGCCCGTTTATTTCACGAGCAAAGCGCTACAAGGGCCCGAGAGCAGATACCAACAGATAGAAAAAGTAGCTTTAGCCCTTGTCAACACGGCGAGAAGACTCAGACACTATTTCCTGGCTCACACGATCATAGTACGAATCGACCAACTAGTGAAACAGCTCTTAGGTCGACCTGACATGGCGGGTCGAATGTTGAAGTGGTCCTTGGAACTCTCTGAGTTCGACATTCAATACGAGAGAAGGAAATCCCTAAAGGCACAAGCCCTAGCCGACTTCATCGCAGAAATGACCGCTCACAACCCCCCCGCAGGGAAAGAGCACAAGTGGACCATCTTCGTCGACGGAGCTTCCAGCTCATCCGGAAGCGGAGCGGGGATCCTCCTGGAAAACGAGGAGGGCGTGGTGATCGAGCACTCGCTAACCCTCTCCTTCCCAACTTCGAACAACCAAGAAGAGTACGAGGCCTTGCTCGCGGGACTAAGGCTAGCCGAGGACCTAGGGGCACGTGAAGTACAAATTTTCACTGACTCTCAACTTGTTGCTTCCCAAGTCCAAGGGAGTTACCAGGCTAAAAATGACAGCCTCATTGAATACCTAAACTTAGTCAGAGAACGCATGAGGAAGTTCGACCGAGCAGAAATATCGCACGTCCCGCGCGAGCAAAACACAAGGGCTGACATACTTTCGAAGCTCGCGAGCACAAGAATGAAGGGCGGGAACAAATCCGTCATACAAGAATCCCTATCACACCCAAGCATCGATAGAACCTCGACCCCCGTCGAGGTACACGCCGTCAGAGACGCTTCGTGTTGGATGACCCCGGTGTACAACTTTTTGACATAGGGCGAGCTCCCTTCGGACCGGACAGAAGAGACCACAACCAAACGACGAGCATGCTCCCACGTGGTGCTCGAGCACAAGCTATATTGCAGGGGGTTCTCCATTCCCCTCTTGAAGTGCATCGACGAATCCACAGTCCCCGAAGTATTACGGGAGATACACGAAGGGATCAACGCCCAACACATGGGCGGAAAATCCCTAGCAAGGAAAGCTCTACGAGCGGGGTACTACTGGCCGACAATGCAACAGGACAGCAAAGACCACGTCAATAAGTGCGACAAGTTCCAGAAGCACGCCGACATGCATCTCGCTCCCCCTCACGAGCTGAGCATACTATCGTCCCCGTGGCCATTTGCCTGGTGGGTGATGGATATCCTGGACCATTCGTGCAAGGGACGTACCAAAATAAGTTCCTTATTGTGGCCGTGGACTACTTTACAAAATGGATAGAGGCCGAGGACCTCACAAAAATCACCTCACACAACATCCTCCGTTTCTACAAACGAAACATCCTCGCCAGATTTGGAATCCCGAAGGCGCTGATCACAGACAACGGTACCCAATTCACCGATCACGGGTTCCGAAACTTTGTCGCCAAACTTGGGACCAAACAACATTTTACCTCAGTTGAGCATCCCCAAACCAACAGGCAAGCCGAGGCCGCCAACAAGATCATCCTGCGAGGACTCAAACGCCGACTTGGAGAAGCAAAAAAGGGGTGGGTCGAGGAGCTGCACAACGTCTTATGGGCTTATCGCACCACCCCCCATTCAACGAAGGGCGAGACCCCCTTTCAACTAACATACGTCACCGAGGCCGTCATCCCCGTAGAGATCAGGGAACCCTCCAGGCAGACAGAAATGCCTCTCGACGAGGAAATGAACGACGAAGCACTTAGAGACGAACTCGACCTGGTCGAGGAAATTCGACCAGGGGCAGCCCTGCGTGAGGCCGCTCTAAAACAACGAGTATCCCTGCGTCATGACGACAAGGTCATCAGATGCGAGTTCCAGATTGACAGCCTGGTATTGCAAAGAAACCAGAAATACTCCCGCGAAGGGAAATTGGCCACAAACTGGGAAGGACCCTATCGCGTTCATGGCGCTACAAGCACCAGGGTATATTACCTCGAGCAGCTAAACAGAGAACCGTTACCACGACCCTGGAACGCTGCTAAGCTAAAACAATACTATAGCTAAAGACCTCAACCACTATGGACTTTCACTGTCAAACATCCACATTTAGTCAACAAAGGGAAATGTCTCGACCACGTAGACGGGTCAAGGTACGGACCCGACCTACCAAATGACATACCGTTGTTCACCCACGAGTTGAACGACAATGCCCGACAGGGACACCTCGATCGAGCTCCACTATTGAAGTACCCACATGGCATAACACCCAGCTCGCGATGGGCAGTTCACGCCGCGAGCGTAGGACCCTGATCTGGGTCATACACTCGACACGCAGGCTCCACTCTGCACAACCGACGCATTTCGAAGTGCGTTAAGCCATCAAAGGGGTCGAGGATATATCTGCTCGAGAACAAAACTTAAACAAAATATTCATCATGAAAGTGACAGTCGAACATTAGCCTAGATACGAGCAGGTTAAGGCAAAATAAACATCCATTAAAAAAGTATATGCACAAGACAAGTTAACAGTGAACCGACCAAGAAGGCCGGTGATGTTCGAGGTTACAAACCATGGCACAATTGCCAAAAGAAATCAAGAAATTAGCACGGGCACGCAGGCCCCAAAAAACGAACGCGGGCACGCAGACCCCAAAACAAATAAAAACCAATACACGGGCGCGCATGCCCAAACAAAAACTTGACGCTAAACATCCCCAGGACTACCGGCATCTACTCCAAGAGACTCGGGAGGAGGCACAACCTGACCATCAACAATCTGGGACAGAAACCCGACTCCCTCGGTGTTCATGCCCAGATTTAGGACGGAGAGCTGGCTGACCGCAACCTCGAACCCATCGGCTAGGGCACCGACACAGTCTGACTTGAGAAGGTGGATACGTGCAACCAAATCTGAACGGGTGCATAAAGAGGCTATCTCCTTTGGCTCGTCTTCAGCAGGAAGCATAGAAACTTTTAGCTCCTCGTTTCCTTGGACAATCGTAGGTTGTCTCTCTCCAACCGTTCCTTGTCAAGTTGGAGGCAATCCCTCTCCTCGGCAGCCTTCGCAGTCTTTTCTTTCTCCCTCGACAGCAGGTCGGCTTGCTCACGAAACATCTCCTCAGACCGCTCGAGGGCCGCCTTTAACTTGCGAGATTTGGAAGCAAAGGAAGTCTTTTCTGATTCTAACTCCCTAACATGGTCTGAAGAATCTGATCCTTCTTCGGCAAGGACCACGACCATCTCGACCATCTTCACCACCCCGACCATGCTGGCGGCAAGGTGTTTCCTCCGGCCTTCTTTGTCGAGTTGTTTAATAGTCTCAGCCTCATTATCAGCCACTATCAGAGGAAACCCCTCGAAGAAATCCTTTTCTGCAAAGCAGGGCGGTAAGACGAAGGCCCGGGCAACTACGGGCTCATCACCTATCTCCGACCTGCTCTCGGTCCGACTCCTCTTCCTGGAAACCAGCTCAGTCTGTTTCTCGGCATCATGAGAGTCCTAGGACCCACTGGACGCATCTCCGCCCGAACTAGCTGGCGGGCCCATCCGCGTGACCTGCACTGCTCTCACCAGCCTCTTGCTTATCTTTTTGTCCTGGGTCAGTTTCAACAGCCTCTCTCGACGCTCCGCCATGTGTCATGCAAAGAAAAGCGAACCCAGGTTAGCTACAAGCGATTAAAGGCAAATAAAAGAGAATAACAATAAAGAACAGAAGCAAGAAACCTAGGAGATCTACAGCCTGCCCGTAGGATTGACATTCAAAGAGCGCCTTGGTGTTGATAGGGCGCGCCTCGAACGTCGGGTAGCCGTCCTCGTCGAGAATATCATCCCCTTCCCTCGTGACCCACCGGGCGGGGAAAAAGCCATCAACAAACTTACAGAGGACAACATAGGCCTCCTCATACTCGGCACTCATGCTCCTCGCAGGGGTATGATGGTGCCCGGTGCCATGCTCGTAATGACCCGAGCACCAATGGATGGGGAACTTGGAGATTCGCCCGACAACGAGACTACCATCAGCAGCTACAAGGGGCTCCCCTTCCCCATCGACCACCACAGTCTCCGACTCGAACAGAGAATCCAGGGCCGTTTGGGTGACCGGCTGCAACACGTACCATTTATCTTTGAAATCCATCACTGAATCCATGTACATCCTAAACAGCCTCTTCGACTGTTTAAGAGATACCCAACTATGCTTGCCTCCTCGAGATTGACATTGCAGATGAAAAACCCTGAAGAAAAGGGGAATCGTCGCCCCAATTCTCAAGAAACGACAGGTTAGCTCGAACGCCCGGAGGAAGGAGATCACGTTAGGGTGGAGCTGCGAGGGGGCCAGATTTAGATGATTGAACACCCCGACCTGGAAGTCACTAAAGGGCAGCCTAAGACCGAGATGCCTAAATATAATCTCGTATATAGGGAACGCATATTCGGTGTATTCCGAGCAGATACGGGCATCAATTGTCGGCCTCATTATTTTGAAATTCTTTTGAAATCCTTCCCAAGTGCCCCCGTGCTCAACAACGATATAAGCTCGCCGGCTACGATGGCAGTACGCCGAGGCAATTCCCCGGGGCTCAGCACCCACCCAGTCTAGCGTAGGATCATCGACGGTGTCGACCAAAGTAATGTTCTCTTCTATACTTGTTTCCTCGACGTCATTATGTCTCGAGGACTCCGGATTATCGGCCATTTACCTGCAAGGTACAGGAAATCGGTGAATTCGACAGCAAATCCGCATGCTCGCCTCAAAGGCGGGAAGAAGTACACAACGACCAGATTGAAACTAAAGCCAAACACCAATACCCTAGCTCCGACCACACATCAATCGTGGATGGCACGAGCATAACATGAGCGCCCCGGGCGAACCGTGAATCACGCGACCAAGTTCCTGACTTCGCCTACCCGACACTAGAATATCGCGAGGAGACTATCCTACGTACTTCCTAAAAGGACGAATATCCCGGCCAGTTCATGAATATACCGGCCTAACGCATGAATACTTAGGGAAATATCATGCATTATATGCCTAAAACTATGAGTGTCTCGAACACAGTCATGAATCAGGCGCCTAGTGCACTTCAATCTACCGGGCATTATTTCCAGAAATAGGGTTTTAGCTTCAAAAATCATGAAAAAGCCATCTATAACGCAAGAAAGCAGGAAGAAGGAGTACTTACTTGAAAGAAGAGGGGTACGAACGACGATAACAGGAGTAATCAACGGCGAACGGTGCGACGGTCTCACGGTGTTACGGAAACAGCGGCTGGGGAAAACAGAGAAAAAAGGAGGAGCGTGAAAGGGAAAAACAAATTATGGGCCCAAGGGTCCTATTTATAGGGATGACGTGGAATGTGAAACGTCGCACTGGGGAGACACGAACTTCCCCCGTCCTCGACACCTACCCACCTAGGCAATGATGACCTTATTTGCTAGGATGGCGTTACAATTCCCAAGGACTGCGCCACTTATCCGACGGACGCATCCCGCATATCCCCGCGAGAAGTTCCTCGAGCATGCTTCAAAAGACAAAGCCCTGGGTCGGGCATCAGGTCCCCGTGGAAAAAGCAAGCTGAGATCAAGTCATAACTCTTGCACCAGGAGCAACAACTTGGGGGGCTCCTGTTCTGGACTGTGCCTGCCTTGGCCCAAAGTACAGATAAAGGCCCAGATCTAGGAAGTTCCTCGAGGAGTGTTTACGATCAGATCGTCCCGAGCGTGCCCGACCGCAGACCATAGGGGCAATGCCCACTGTTACCTGCGACGAGTAGCATCCCCGACCAAAGGACACTCCAGCTCGAGTCTTCCTCGAGCATCCTCCCTGTAGGGCAGATTTTGTCCCCTCCGAACGCCATGGGATTCTTAAAGCCCCGAAAAGACCGCGTCTTCCTCATTCTTCGCAGAGCACCACCCAGAAAGGGGACCACGTGCGGGTCCTCACTACACACGTAGAACCTAGCAGTTCCTTTATTGGGCCAGTTCTGGTCGGCCCAATAGGGGGACCTTGGCCCATCGCTGGGGGCTATAAATACCCTCTGTTCCAAGAGGGTCAAGTATTCATCTATTGCACGCCTACATACTTTTTTCCTGCCCATTCCGTCTCTCATTTTAGCATCAGAGTATCTTGCAGGTACCCCCCCATCTCACTCAAATCCAGTTCGAGCCAGCTGTGACGGTCCAAGTCTGATCCGGTAAGATCACAAACCATAAATATATAACATAAATCTTGCTTTAAATATACTTCATCTTCAACCTCCAACCAGAAGCCCTCCAACTTGTTCATTTCTCAACCATTTGCAAAAATGTAAACATGAAAGTTGCTCCATTTTTTCATACAAATCCAACCATATAAATATCATAAACTATAAATCAAATATGAATAAGAATTTTTGAAAGTACCTAATTCTGAACTAATTATTTTCAGAGGTTCAATCCTAAGATTCTCCTAGCTCAATCAATATAAATGAAATCTATGGACATGTACAGCTTCAGGGCAATGATGTCTACATTTTATCTTCACAAATGAAAGCCTAACAATGCCTAAGTAATGAAATAGAAATTCAAGAAAAATACCTAAAAACTGGAAATCGTGAAATGAAAATGAGCTTGATTCAAGGTGCTGCAATGACCAGGTTAGCTTCCTCAAGTTCCCAGGAAGCTAATGCAATGGTTTGCTTGAGCAATAGATGGCTGGATTGGCTTGGAGAAGTCAATGTGCAATGCTCTGTTTTTGGTTATGGAGGATATGATAAATGATGTTATAGTAATGAAACAGGGACATAGATAGGTTACACTTGATGTAAGGAAGCTTTAGAAACTAAAAGGCCAAGAAACGCACGAGGGAAATATGAGTTTGGTGTTCAAGGTCAGAAACTGTGCAACAATGGAGTTTTTGGGAAATTTATGATTTGAGAGAGTTTTGGTGTGTTTCAGGGTGCTTAAACTCTTCCTTTAGCTTACAAATAGTGCCTCTATTTATAAGCAACAAGTATGGAGGCTTGTATCTGATTAGAATTCGAAATCACATGTTTAAGCTCAACATGTGATTTTTGAAAAATCAAGTTTCAATGCTTTGTGTACTGGCTAAGATAGAGTGGTTATGCTTTAAACACACTTGCTTCTGAATTTGTAGATGAAGTTTGATCAGAGGGAACAAGTTAGAGGCTCAAGAATTGACTTTGCACATAAAGCTTGCTTTTCTAAAATGGAAGTGTTCACTTTGTGCCACTAATGGAAATATGGAGTGGATAAAGCTTAAACCACTTGGATTAAAGATCAAAAAGTTTGTGTAATCCATTAATGATGGATAGATACACAAGTTAGAAGGCTTGCAGAGCAAGATTATGCAGCCTAATATTAAAATTGCATTTTTGTTCATCATGAAAATGACCTATAATTTTAGTTTGAAACCCTAACTTCCTCTCTTTGATTCTCCTTGCTAAAGAATGATCTCAAGGAGTTCTTGGATATTTTAGAAATATTGTAATGTTCTCTACAACCCCTCTTTGAATCACTTTTGAAAATTACCATTGGAACTATATGAAAAAGTGCGATGAAGTTAGGTCCAAATCTTGCCTAAACTAGGGCAAAATTTCACTAAGTGTTTAATTTCAAGACCATTACTTCATGAATTAATAACTTGAGATCCAAGAATTTTTAGGAGAAGTTATGTAAATAAATGTTGTAGATATCATGGAGATCTACAACTTCCATGTTGAAAGTTTCTTTTGAATCATTTTTCATCATGGTGAAAAATTGGCTCAAAGTTCTGAAAAAACATGAAGTTTTCAACACTTAGAAAAATTTCTAAGTTTGAAAACTTTGACTTTTCAAAATGAAATCTTAACTTTTTTGATTTTTTGATGAACAAGTTTCATATTTTTGACATGTTTTGATGAATTTTGATCTTTGACACTTGATTTTGACCAAAAAGTCAAAGTTTGACTTTTTTCAGTATACAGTTGACTTTTGATCCGTTGACTGAAAATCAACTATCAATCCAATTGATCTTGAGAAATGTTTTGAGTTATACCACTAGGTTAAAATGGTGCAATTAAACTCTTGAGATCATGCTTCAAACCAATTTACCATTTGCTCGGTCAAAAATCAAAAATTGCGCCTTCTCAGTCAAAACCCTAATTTTGACCATTTTACCCTTTTAATGATTTGATCAAATTTCTTGCAGAATTATGGTACAAACTTGATCAAATGATACATATGAGTTTATAATGTTGACGTGGATAAAAAATTATGAAGTTTGACTGTAAATTGGCCACAATTGACTTTTTCCCCAATACAACTGATTTTTAGGTCAACTGCTCAATTGACTGAGCAAAAATGTGATTCAAGGCTTGAAACTTGACATGAGTAATCTTGGGGGTCCATAATGATCCATGAAAGTCATATGAGGCATTGAAAGTTCAATTATCCATGTGCAATCTCAAACCCTAATTTTAGTCATCAGTGCTTAAGGAGGTGTCTTGAGCTGATCAATCCTTGTGTAGTCTTGAACCCCAGGAGATCTTGTGAGAAAATATTTGATAAATGAGAGGGAAAATTTTGGGGTAAAACAGCGTGAATGACCATAAGATGTGTAATATCTGCAGCCAAAATAGCAGTGGATGTGATAAGGTAAAAGTTGACCTTCAAAAAGTGATTGATGAAGGCCTTGTTTGTATTATCAGGACCAAGGCTGAATGCGAAGAAGGAGTGAACATGGTGCACGGATGTCCTGGTGAGTTTCAAATATATGATGTGAATGATATAAAGCATAATCTGGTGCAGTTACATGCTAAATTTTTCCATATGACAAGACAAGAGGGACATCAATATGGTGGTTGTCAGATCTGTTGTAGGGACCCCCGTGGTTGTTCCATCGTGAAGAGAGGTATCCAATTACTTTTAGATGAAGGAACTATTAGCGTCACAAGAAATAGATATGGTTACATTGGATTCAACATGATTGAAGACCATTCTGATGAGATCATGTCGGATGATGAATACATTTCTGCTGATGATTTCTTTTCTGATGATGAGTCTAAGCCTGTGGTTGAAGATGATACTTTTATTGATGATTATGTGAAGTCTGAATATAGAAAAGAGGTAGGGGTGAATGTTATTGTACCCCGTTTTGATATTCCCACTCTGGTAGAGATTACATATTACAGCAAGCCTGCAGTAACCCCTGTTGTTATTTGTTTACCTGGTCGCATCCCGTATGAATCAGACAGAGTTGTACCCTATAAATGCAATGCTACCATCCTAGAAGAAGGAATGGAGATTTTGATACGACCTTTTACACATGTGGAGAATATCGCTGAAGCCAGTCGAGTGACGCGTAGTGGCCGTGTATTTGCTCCTACTTTTTGGGGAGATGTTGATCATGGCAAGAAAGTCATTGAAACTAATGTTGAACCTAAAAAGGAAGTCGGGGAGTCTAGTGGCACTACTTTAGAGAAAGAAGTTGATGATGTGCTGAAGATCATTAAGATGAGTGACCATAAAATCGTAGATCAGTTGTTACAGACCCCGTCTAAGATTTCTATCTTGGCTTTATTGATGAATTTTGCGGCCCATCAGAAATCCTTGATGAGAGTGCTAGATAAGGCATTTGTTGAAAGAGATGTGCCCGTGGATCAGTTTAACGGTGTTGTCGTGAACATTACTTCTTGTAATAATTTGAGCTTTTGTGATGAAGAATTTCCCGAGCAGGGAAGAAACCACAATATGGCTCTACATATCTCGATGAATTACAAAAATGATTCTTTATCTAACGTATTGATTGATAACGGTTCTGCCTTAAATGTAATACCAAGGAGCACTCTCTTAAAGCTTAAGTATCAAGGAACTCCCATGCGCCCTAGTGGTATCATAGTGAAAGCTTTCGATGGCTCCAGGAAGTCAGTCATTGGAGAGGTGGACTTGCCTATGCATATAGGTCCACATATGTTCCAGATTACTTTACAGGTGATGAATATTGTTCACGCTTATAGTTGTCTATTGGGAGGGCCATGGATCCACGAGGCAGGGGCTGTTACGTCGACTCTTCAACAGAAGTTAAAGTTTGTCCGAGAAGGGAAGGTGGTCATCGTGAACGGCGAGCAAGATTTATTAATATCTAATTTATCTTCCTTCAGCGTTGTAGAGGATGACGAGGCTGTTGTTGGAACGCAGTTCTAAGCTTTGTCGATCGATAATATAAGGAAAAATGAGGATTCTATTGCTTTATTCAAAGATGCTTAACAGGTAGTACAGAATGGCCCTAGCAAGGCGTGGGGGCAAATTATTGATCCGCCAGTGAATAAGAATAAAGCTGGTCTGGGCTTCTCGGTGAAGAATAATAAGTGTGAGATTTTGAAGCCAAAGTTTGTTTTCAGTAAGTATCAAGACATATTCCATAGTGCAGGGTATCTGCATCCAGCTACTTCAAAGATCAATGTTATCCTGGAGGATGAGCCAGGGCAAGAGATGCCGAGTTTCGTAACGCATGGAGTGAGGGTCCATAATTGGATCACCATTGATGTGCCTTCTTGCATCCACATCTCGAAGTAATTTGTTTTTTGTTTATCTTTCCAAAAATCCTTTCACTATACTCAAGGTGAAAGTGATATTGTACGGGCATGTCTTTTATTTTGGACTTTTACATCATTAATAAAAGATATTTTTGTTTTCCAAATTATGTTTTATTTGTTGCTTTTTCTTGGAAAATGGTAATCATAAAAAAAATCCTTTCGAAATAAACAATAATCACAAGTAAATCTACATAATCACTTATACATCATTCAGTTTCTAAAATCAATCATAATCATACGTGCAGATTAATTAAGAAACCCATTGAATACAATGACCATGTGCCCTCTCCCAACTTCGAATATCCAGTGTATTTGGCCGAGGAAGAATAATATGATGAAATCCCAGAAGAGGTTTCATGGTTTCTTGAGCGCGAGGAGAATACTATTCAACCGTATAAAGAGCCGTTGGAGGTGATTAACTTGGGATCAGAGGAATACCCAAGAGAAGTCAATATTGGAGCATTGCTTCATCCTGACGTGAAGATAAAGTTAATTGAACTACTGAAAGAATATTTTGATATTTTTTCTTGGTCTTACCAGGATATGCCTGGGTTAGACACTGATATTGTGGAGCACCACCTGCCGTTGAAGCCAGAATGTCCGCCCATCAACCAGAAGTTAAGAAGAACTCACCCTGATATGGCAGTGAAGATTAAAGAAGAGGTCTTGAAACAAATTGACCCTGGTTTTCTTGTGACATCAGTGTATCCTCAATGGATTGCCAATATTGTTCTGGTACCAAATAAAGAAGGAAAAGTCAGCATGTGCGTTGATTATAGAGATCTAAATAAAGCAAGTCCAAAAGACGACTTTCCACTACTGCATATTGATATGTTGGTAGATAGCACATCAAAATTCAAAGTGTTCTCGTTCATGGATGAATTTTCTGGATACAATCAAATTAAAATGGCTCCTAAGGACATGGAAAAAACAACGTTTATCACACCCTGGGGAACATTCTATTATAGAGTGATACCTTTCGGGTTGAAGAACGCTGGTGCAATGTACCATAGGGCTATGACAACCTTATTCCATGATCTGATGCATAAGGAAATCGAAGTATATGTTGATGATATGATCGCTAAATCTCATATCGAGGAAGGACATATGGAAGATTTGTTGAAGTTATTTCAGCGTTTGAGGAAGTATCTCCTTCGTTTGAATCCGAATAAATGTGCCTTTGGTGTTCGTTATGGAAAGTTGCTAGGTTTCATTGTAAGCCAAAAAGGAATTGAAGTTGATCATGATAAAGTCAGGGCAATTCAAGAAATGCATGCTCCAAGTACTGAAAAATAAGTTAGAGGTTTCCTCGGGCGTTTGAATTATATTTCCAGGTTCATCTCCCATATGACTGCAATGTGTGAACCCATCTTCAAGCTTCTGAAGAAAGATCAAGGGTGTGTATGGACCAATGATTACCAGAGGGCATTTGAAAGCATTAAAGAGTATCTGCTTGAAACTCCTATCTTGCTCCCTCCCGTTGAAGGAAGACCATTGATTATGTATCTGAAAGTGTTGGATAATTCTATGGGTTGTATTTTGGGACAACAAGATGAAACAGGAAGAAAAGAATATGCCATTTACTATCTGAGTAAAAAGTTCACTGATTGCGAGTCGTGATACACTCTACTTGAAAAGACATGTTGTGCTTTGGCTTGGGCAGCAAAGCGTATGCATCAGTATATGTTAGACCACACTACTTGGTTGATATCCAAAATGGATCCAATTAAGTATATATTTGAAAAGCCTGCTCTTAGCGGAAGAATTGCTCGATGGCAGGTCTGAATATGATATTGAATACCGTACTCAGAAGGCTATTAAAGGCAGTATGTTGGCAGAATATCTTGCTCACCAACCGGTTGATGATTATCAGTCTGTCAAATATGATTTCCCCAATGAAGATGTGATGTTTTTGAAAGTAAAAGATTGTGATGAACCTTTTCCTGAGGAAGGTCCTGATCCTGAGTCCCGATGGGGTATGGTGTTTGACGGAGTTGTGAATGCTTACAGAAAAGGAATTGGTGTCGTGATTATCACTCCTCATGGGTATCATATCCATTTCACTGCAAGGTCGACCTTTGATTGTACCAATAACATGACGGAGTATGAAGCATGCATCATGGGTCTCAAAGCGACTATGGATCTCAGAATCAAAATCCTTGATGTCTATGGCGATTCATCTTTAGTAATAAACCAGATTAAAGGAGAATAGGATACTCGTCACCCTGGTTTGATCCCTTACAAAGACTATGCTAGATTATTATTACCCTTCTTTAACAAAGTTGAATTCCATCATATTCCTAGAGAGGAAAATCAAATGGCGGATGCTTTGGCAACTTTGGCGTCTATGTATCAAGTGAATACTTGGAATGATGTGCCTCGTATCATAGTGTGACGTCTAGATAGTCCAACCCATGTATTTGCAGCAGAGGAAACATCATACGAAAAACCTTGGTATTATGATATCAAGCATTTTCTCCAGACTCAAGAATACCCGTTTGGTGCGTCGAATAAAGATAAAAAGACCTTGAGAAGGTTGGCGGGTAGCTTTTTCCTTAATGAAGATGTGCTATACAAAAGAAATCATGAAATGGTCTTGCTCAGATGCGTGGATAGACACGAGCCAGATATCTTGATGCATGAGATCCATGAAGGTTCCTTTGGTACCCATGCTAATGGACATTCAATGGCAAAGAAGATGCTTAGGGAAGGTTACTATTGGCTGACAATGGAATCCGACTGTTACAAATTTGCGAAGAAGTGCCACAAATATCAGATTTATGCTGACAAGATTCATGTGCCTCCGACACTTCTCAATGTTATTTCTTCCCCGTGGACCTTCTCTATAAGGGCTATTGATGTGATTGGAATGATTGAACCTAAGGCGTCGAATGGACATCATTTTATCTTGGTAGCAATTGACTATTTCACCAAGTGGGTGGAAGCAGCTTCATATGCTAATCTTACTAATCAGGTGGTAGTACGCTTCATCAAGAATAATCTTATTTGTCGGTATGGTGTGCCAAGCAGGATTATCACTGACAACGGCTCGAATCTAAATAATAAGATAATGAAATAACTTTGTGAAGAATTTAAGATTGTCCATCATAATTCATCTCCTTACATGCCAAAGATGAATGGGGTCGTCGAAGCTGCTAATAAGAACATTAAGACAATTATCCAGAAGATGGTTGTTACCTATAAAGATTGTTATGTGATGCTTCCTTTTGCTTTACATGAGTATCGTACATCCGTCCGTACTTCAACAGGGGAAACCCTGCTCTCGCTTGTGTATGGTATAGAAGCAGGTCTCCCCGTCGAGGTTGAGATTCCCTCTTTACACATGATGATGGAAACCAAGTTGTCAGAGGCTGAATGGATCCAGAACAAGTTTGACTAGTTGAATTTGATTGAAGAAAAGAGAATGACGGCCTTGTGTCATGGTCAATTATACCAAAAGAGAATGAAGAAAGCTTTTGATAAGAAGGTCAAGCCTTAGGAATTCAGAGAAGTCGGCCTCGTGCTCAGGAAGATCATGTCTTTTAACGCTGATTCTAGGGGCAAGTGGACTCTCAATTATGAAGGCCCATATATTGTCAAGAAAGCCTTCTCTGGAGGTGCATTGATTCTTGAAACTATGGATGGCGAGGAGTTCCCACGTCCTTTGAATGTTGATGCAGTCAAGAAATACTTCGCCTAAAGAAATAAAAGAACGACTCGCTAAGTTGAAAACCCAAAAGGGCGACATAGGCAAAAAGGAGCGTCTCGGTAGGCTGAAAACCCGAAAGAGCAGTCTAGGAAAAAATTAGAGACACAAACAGAATAAACCTTCCCGGTAGGTTGAAAACCCGTAAGGGCAACCTAGGAAAAAGTTAGGGATTTCTTGGCAAGTAATTGTGTCAGACAAGACTTGATCATTGAAGCAACAATCTTCTCAGATTCTTATCACACTTCAACTGAAGTCTTTGCTCACGAGTTCGAAGTTGTTAGGGAGATAGTGGTCATTGTATTTCAATGTATATTTTCCATATATTTACCATTTTCCAAATTTTGTAATCATCCATGGAGTCTCGTCGTTCGCAGACTACCATTCTATTAATAAAGTTTGAGCCTTTATCCAATTCTTTATAGTTCTTACTTTATCCTGTTTTCAAAAATTTCATTTATTATCGATAGTAATTTTTAAAACAAAAAGTCTTAATGGTAAAAAAATGTTTTTGTAAAGAATTTACAGATTACCTTTTGCTTCTGATGTTGTGATTTGAGTAGAACAAAAGTGGTGATTCCAAGGATGAACGAACTCCTAAGTTTTGAAAATTTCTCCAAGAAAGATTTCCCTGGTTGCACTTGCTGATATGTGCGTATTCCATTGACGATATTGCTTCTTAGGATAGATGAACTTCATACAAGTTGATATATGGTGTGGCATTTAGGTTTATGTTCCCATCCTCCCCAGTCAAGTCCTAATTCGGGTTTCTCCGACTGAGTGTAATTTCTTTCCATAATCGAATGGTGATCAAGAAAAGGTTGTAAAGTGTTGTACCCCAAAATTTGCCTTCCCATATTTCTCAAAACATTGCCAGAAAAGTCTCCAAGTGGCTCAAGATTGCTCAAGAGTTGGACAATCAAGCTATCTCTTAAGGCAGTCACCCTCAAATTAGGGTTTTGTGTTGCATCAAGGTCCTTGAATAAAAATGACCTCAAGTGATCCCCAATGTCCTAATATGTTCTCAAGACCATCCATGTCAAATTTCAAGCCTTGCAGAGGAAGTTTGCTCAGTCAATTGCTCAAGAGGTCCAAAAATCGACTGTGCTAGGGCAAAAGTCAATTGTGACCCAAATACAGTCAAACTTCAAGATTTTTTGTCAACATTCTCATTTTGAAGGATAATTCATCATTTGATCAAGGGTTTATCATGATTCATCAAGGATTGCTCAAAATTCATCAAGACTCAAAAGTTGCTAAATTAGGGTTTTGTAGGAAAAGTCAACTAAACTTTGACCAAGCATAACTTTCTCATACTTTATGAGAAATGACCCATCCAAATCTAATTTTGAAGAGGATGAAATTTCCAACAATCCATATTCATACCCCAAGATCAATAAATGCACTCACAAAAAGTTACAAATTTGGACATTATAGGTCATTTTTGAAAGTCAACAAAAACACCTTTTTTTCCAAAGCCTATAACTTGAGCATGGAATATCAAAATGATATGATACCAAAAGGGTTGGTTAGAGGACATCTAAAGCTTTCTAAAAAGTCAAATAACACCTCCAAAAGTTCAAAATTGAAGAAGTTATGCATTGTTGAAGTTGGGTATTTTTGCAAAATTGCCAAAAGTCAACTATCCCCAAAACTTCAAATTTGTCAAATGGGCCCATTCTTTTCCACTTGATTTGATCTTGTCACACTCCACACGTGTTCTAGATTCAGCCTTGTGTCCATTTATTAATTTTTCCTATTTTATTTGATTTTTATTGAATTAATTCATTTTAAATCAATTTAAATCAAATAAAATCACAAAAACTTGATTACATGAGATCTTTTTCTATTTTCAGGACCTAATCATCATCAATGACATGATCAAACTCATATCATACATTCCATGTGCAAAAAGATTGGATTTTGGACAAAATTGGAAGGTTATCAATGGTGAATCAAATCATATCTCCAAGCATTGATGTACAAGGATTCATTCCACAATTGTTGACCTAATATAATGCTGCATACATATACAAGCCAAAGGATACGAATTCAAAGGAGAGAGGCTGAAGAATCATCAAAAGCAAACTTAAAAAAATTGCCAAAAAGTGTGAAACTGAAATCGTGCTTAGAGGCAAATTAAAAGGCAAATCTCAATGCTAATCCATTGCTGGGTGTCCACTGAACCTCC
Source organism: Vicia faba (assembly GCA_948472305.1). NCBI lineage: Eukaryota > Viridiplantae > Streptophyta > Magnoliopsida > Fabales > Fabaceae > Vicia > Vicia faba. Next base: position 1,184,722,834 of record OX451737.1, read on the forward strand.
TGCAATCAAAAGCAAGCTCTCACACCCTCTCAATCGTGCTGTAAGTCTCTCAAAAAACCGCCCTGTATTCGAAATCATAACCTCATATTCTTGCACTTTTTTGACAAATCTTTGGTATATTCATGATGCTCATTCAATTTACAAGCTTTCTGCATTATTTGATTGCATTTATATGGCCTGTAACCCCCTAGCCGAACCTAGGGTTCTTGGTTTGTGTTTTTGGGCGTTTCTTTTTCAGGCAAAATCAGCCCCATTAATGGACATAGATGTAACCAGGGGAGGCAGACGAGCATGACCATGTGCTTGGAATCAATTTCCATGGCCTAGAATGGATTTTAGGGTTGACCTAGGGATTCAGCTGCGGATATGAATCCGCAGAAAATATTACAGGGATGAACGAGGAAGACGATGACGCGTCTCCCCCTGGTTGGCCGGTTTAAACTTCGCGCGTGTTTTTTTTATTATTTCTGGCATATTAATTGTTTTTCCCATATTATATTTGTTGTCCACTATGTTAACAATAAAAGTGCGTTGGTTGAGTGGTGGAAGCATTGTTCAAGATCCAACAGGACCTGGGTTTGAATCCCAGGTCCCCCATGTATTTGCTATGTTTTTTCTACAGGTTATCCAATGCCTTTCCAAGCGCGCAGCCTACTATGCACCCTCACTCAAATGCTTTCCAGATGGCCCCAGGCCAGATCTGGTGGTCCAGATGAGATGTCCATCATACTCTTAAGTCAACATGCACAAGGAGAATCAGAAAGGTCAACACAGGCCAAGTCAATTGGGCCTTGGAAATTGCAAATCTCACCCCCAAATCAGGCCCAAAACCTCATAAACTCTCTCTTTTCTTTTATTATTTTCTTTTATTTATTTATTGTTATTACTTTTATTATTTAATCACTAACCAATTAAAACCTTTTTCTTAATAAAATTAAAAACCAAAAAAAAAATTTTTTTTTGTTAAATTAATTTTCAGTATTTTTATTTTTGTTAATAATATTAATTGAATTAATTTAGTTTAATTAGGAATAACTTTAATATCTTTTGCAATAATTAAAATTAATTTAGACAATTAGGTTTTATTGACATTAATCAAATTTATTTTTATTTCTTTAAATATCAAAAATCCAAAAATATTATTTTTATTAATTAATTAGTTTATTAATTCAAATAACTTAACCTAATTTAATTTCTTTTTAATTCAAAATAACCAAAAAAAAATACTTTCTTTCAAAAAAGGGTCAAAACCCTATAAAACTCACATTCGATTTAATTTTCCGCACGCGATCCATTTATCATATTATTATATATGTTTCCCGGAATGTAATAGTTTAATAGGACCTTTACTATTTTTTATCGCTTTATTTATTTTCTGCATTTTAATTTAAAGGGTTGCTTTTGGCGATGTAAATACCCGACGCCTTGTAATAGTTAGTTTAATTTCCGCAATTTAATTTCCGCAACTTATAAACTGTTAGATGTTTGATAATAGGGAATGCATGACAAGATCAAATCTTTAACCTAAAATCAACATAGATAACCATTAACATGTACAAAGATGAAATAAACTGAAAACAACACACTCGCACATGCGCACTCTTAGGGTACACCTCACTTGGTTGCCTTCGAACGTGGTCATTGAGTATAGGAAGTTTTAGAGGTCGCCCTCTTGTCCAAAGATCATAGTTGCCTCGAAACAGTTGCCTCAGAAAAATGATCTAAGACATTAGGGTTACCGCTAAGGCGTTCTAACGTTGCTTTAGTGACCACACGTCCCTTAATCGAATTGACCTTTAAACTCCAACGACGGTGCTACCTACTCGTTCATAGTGGGATAACATTGTCTAAAGGACATTAGCACAATTTGATTCTTTTTTCGAGTAGGTAGATGGTTCTTAAGTACTTGCTCCTTCAGAAAACAAAAAAGTTTTTGCACTTACACCTTTCAAACAAAAACTTCTTCAAACCCACAAACACAAAGAAAAGCAATTTTGAAAATACTTTGAGCAAGTACCTAAGAGCCCGTGGATAACCATAGATAGAAAGGGTGCTAACACCTTCCCTTTCTATAATCTATCCCCCAGACCCGAGAAACATCTCAAAAAAGGAATTTTTCTGTGCTTTTTTCCCTTCCTTGTTGGATAAAATAAAAGACGGTGGCGACTCTTGCTTACCGCGACATTTTGCAAACACAAATGTAAAACTCAATCCAGCATTCCAAAAAAAAAACAGTCAGTTCTTTCCCACCGTATCACAGAACTGGCGACTCTGCTGGGGAAACTTAATAAGTGGGGTGTACCTTAGGATTAGATCATTGTGTTTTCAATTGTTTGCTTTGTATGCTTTATACTTGTGGGCTTGTATCGGAGTTACTATAGACCCTAACTCGGATCTGGGGAATACCATTTAGGTAAGTAGCAATAAACTATGAGGGAACTGTACGGCGTAGACCGATACGGTTGAAGTAGTAGCTACATTGGTGTAGCACTTTAGTCTGTACCGATATCCCTTGTGTTGGAACGAGGAGAATATGGGTCTTTTAAGGGGTCATTAAGCACCAACTGACCTTAGAACCTTTAAATTGACCAACTTGGCCATAGAACAGTAGCAGTATGCTACGCTCATTGAGACTAAACTCTCGCGATGATTCTGGCCGCAAGAAAAGGTTGCTAAACTGGAATTATGACCGATTGAGGGTAGTCAGTGATATTGAGATCCTCTAGAACCCAATTACTATTTTTAGGACAGGTTTAAACCAACTGAACTGAAAGAGGGTAGTACCTAAGCTCCTTGCCAGCCTGAAATTTAAGGGCTCTCTGTGTGACTTGTGTGCCTTTACCATGTGTGCTATTTGTGGATACTTGTGAAGTGCTTTCCATCATGACATCATGACATCATGACATCATAACATTGCATACATCTTGCATTGGACTAACCTATTTCAAAGACAGGAGGGATTCATCTTTGTTCTGTTTTGTAGGTCATGATGCCTATGCGTAGGAATACCATCCGAATCAACTTTGTCCAGGTTCCCACCATGCTTAAAGATTTGGTTGCAAAGATGCCTGATAATACCTCCTTCATCAGGATGCATGGTTACCTTTTGGGTTTGGTCACTTCCAAATTGGACGAGCAGATGATGAGTGTCCTAGTCCAGTTCTATGATCCGTTGTACCATTGCTTTACTTTCCTGGACTACCAGTTGGTTCCCACCTTAGAAGAGTTCTCTGAGCTGCTCGGTATCTCTATTCTGGAGCAGACCCCGTTTACTGGTTGGGAGAAGATCCTTAGGCCGGAAGAGATTGCTGCAGCCCTTCATATGACAAAGGATGAGGTAATGGCTAATTGGGAGACTAGAAGTGGAGCAAAGGGCTTTCTGACTAAGTTCTTGGTTGGTAAGGCTAACTATTTCTGGGATAGTCTAGACTTCAAGGCATTCGAAGATATTCTGGCTCTTCTGATATACAGCTTGGTATTGTTTCCGAATCTTGACTCCTTCGTTGATGTGAATGCGGTGAAAATCTTCATCTCTCGTAATCCTGTACCCACTCTCTTGGGTGACATTATTCATCAGTTTTATGCTCGTACTGCTCGTAAGCGAGGAACCTTGATGTGCTGTGCTCCATTATTGGCGAGGTGGTTTATTTCGCACCTCCCCAAATCAGTGCTGAAGAACAAAGAAGGAATGGGCTGGGCCTATAGGATTACGTCTCTCTCGCATAATGACATCATCTGGACTATCAAGGGTATGGATGAGGTGGCTATTATTGATCGATGCGGGGAGTTCCCCAATGTTCCACTGATAGGAACCAATGGAGGAATTTCTTACAATCCGTGCTTGGCCTTATGTCAGTTTGGGCGAGCCAGAAGAGAAGGACCTCATGAGCTGTTAATGCCTAGTATCATCTTTGATTTTCAAGGGGATAGCGACGAGCAACGCCGCAGATTCATAAGGGCTTGGGATAGAGTTCACAGATCTGATCCACATGAGCTGGGCCCAAAGACTTCACTTATGATGGAGCCATATCTCATATGGGTTCGTATCTGTGCCCAAAAGTTGGGTATGCCATATGAAGCAGTCCTGCCTATCATTGTTGAAGTTGCTAATGAAGAAGGGGTTCTTCCGACCATCCTCCATCCTCATATGCCCACTGACATTGGGGCACTGAAAAGGTCTTGGATTTAGCTGAGAGAGGAACGAGATTCTTACCGAGAAAAGTTTAACAAGCAAGAGCAGAAGATCCAGAAGTTGACTAGGCAGCTGGAGAACGAGCGGATTCTCAATGACTATGTCCGCACCGACAATAAGCGACCATGGGAGCATTGATTGGCCTTTGATTATTTCCTTTCCAGTTTTTATTTACTTTCCAGTATTTCCTTTCTTGTAACGCCTTAAGGGCATCAGTTGAACAATTTAAATTTCAAAGTTTATCTAATAAAGTGTGTTTCCTTTCTGGTTTACAAATTTGAATCTCTAAATTGTCTTTGAAATCATATCATACGCATTTCATCCCATGCACTTCATAACAGGTACCCATTACAGGTCTCTTATCTTCTTCGCTGTTTATTTCAGCACTCATCATGTCTGCTGAACCTTCAACTGAGCAAGCAATCAAGGCCCTACAGGCCCAGAATGCCCAATTTCAAGAGCTGTTCATGAATCTAGCTAAGGGTCAGCAAGATCTGAAGACCCTGATTCTGAAAGAGAAGAAGAAGAAGAGGAGAATCCTGTTTAATACAGGTCACAAGTTTGGAAACAGGCTACAGGATGAAGTTGATTTGACCACCTCATATGGAGGGAAAGATAGTCAGGAAGAAAGGAGGGCTCCTAGCCCTGTGGTCTCCGATAACGAGACGGACTTCGACGAAGACCAGTATCCTCCGGCCGAGGATAGATACAAACAATTGGAAGACCGGTTAAGTGCGATGGAAGTTCAGAAAGTGCCTGGTCTGGACTTTGGTGATCTGGGTCTATCATCTGGGGTGGTGATTCCCCACAAATTCAAGGCACCAGCCTTTGCTAAGTATGACGGAGTTTCTTGTCCGAAGTTGCACCTCTGGTCATATGTAAGGAAGATTCAGTCGTACACCGCTGATAAAAACCTATGGATCCATTTCTTTCAAGATAGTCTCTCAGGGACTCAGCTTGAATGGTTTTACCAGTTGGACGGAGCCAGTATCTGCAGTTGGGAAGATTTGGCTACTGCTTTCTACAGGCAGTACCAATACAATTCCGACCTCGCTCCCACGCGTACCCAACTCTAGGGTATGTCAATGGGAACGGGAGAAGGTTTCAAAGATTATACTCAGAAGTGGAGGGACCTTGCCGGAAGAGTGCAACCACCCTTGGCTGATCGGGAGCTTGTGGATATGTTTCTGGGGACCTTGTCTGGTCCATTTTTCAACCATCTGATCGGAAGCTCTTCGTCTGGGTTTACAGAGCTAATCATGACCGGTGAAAGGATTGAGGCTGGTATTAAGGCTGGTAAGATACAAAAGGGTGCTTCATTGAGCACCGAGAAGAAGCCTTTTAAGAAAGAGTCCAGTGCTGTCTACAGTTCGAAAAGACAGAATAGACCTGAACACCGCCGAGCTATTAATGCGGTTCTTATTTCAAGACCTGCTGGTGCTCCTCAGCACAATAATCAACAAAAGGACGAGAAACCTTGAAGGAAATTCACCCGTCTCAGCATGACTTTGTCTCAGATTCTGCCACAGTTATTCAAGACCAACCTGGTAATTCCAAGGGAAGCCCCGAAGAATCCAAATATAACATCACCAAAGTACAACCCTAATGCCCGCTGTGCTTTTCACTCTGACAGCCCGGGGCATAATACAGATGATTGTTGGGCTTTGAAGAACAAGATACAAGACTTAATTGATGCTAAGGAGATTGAGTTCGAGGCGCCCGAGAGGCCTAATGTTGTGACTGCTCCTATGCCCAAACATGGAGTGAATGCTATAGATGAAGACTCGTTTGTGGTTTCTGTAAACGACATTGTTACCCCTTTGATGACTGTGAAGAAGAACCTTTTGCTAGCCGGTTTATTTCCGGGCTGTGACGAAGGTTGCCGTATGTGTTCTGTTCTACCTACCGGTTGCCATCTTTTGAAGTCAGGTGTCCAACGCCTAATGGATAGTAAAGAAATTCTGTTTGAGAAGACTGTTGTTCCTTTAGTTCGTACTAAAGAAGTTGCCATTATTACCATTTTCGACAATTCTTCCAAGGCTCCCTCGAGGAATCCTGTTAGAATTACATCTACTCTAAGAACTGCACCATTTATCATCACTGTTCCGGGGCCCATCCCCTACACCTCTGATAAAGCTGTCCCTTGGCACTATGGGGCTAATGTTTATCTTCATGGAGTTAAACAAGAGTTGGATGCTGATACTGACGTCAGCAATATTATTGGACCTACTAAAGTCACCCGCAGTGGAAGGCTTTTCTCACCTGATATCTCTCCACCAACTGCCTGGAAACCTGTTGTTATTACACCTGCCAGTGTACCTACTGCTATTCCTGTTCAAGTTCCTATTCTTACCCCTGTCGCCGAGTCCTCTGACACTCGGGGCAAAGGGACCACTGATGAGCCTGCCCAGACGGAGGCACCAAAGACGATTACTGTTGAAGCTTCTAGACAAGAGATGGAAGAGATTCTAAAAATCATCAAAAAGAGTGACTACAATGTAGTTGAACAGCTGGGGCAAACCCCATCCAAGATTTCTATGTTGTCACTGTTGCTATGCTCAGAGGTCCATGCCAAGGCTCTGATTGCATTTCTGAAGACTGCACACATACCGCCAGAAACATCAGTTGATCAATTTAAAGATTGTGTGGCTAGTCTGACTGCTGATAATGGATTAGGTTTCTCTGACGCTGACTTGACCGCTAAGGGGAAGAATCACAACGATGCCCTGCATGTCTCCATTGAATGCAGATGCACTACTCTTGCTCATGTATTGGTGGATATAGGTTCCTCGTTGAACATTTTGCCTAAGAAAGCTCTAGACCGGTTGGACTATGAAGGGTTGGAGTTGAAACCAAGCAACATTGTTGTCAGGGCCTTTGATGGGTCTAAGAGGATGGTGCACGGAGAAGTTGATATCCCGATTAAGGTTGGTTCTCAGGTTTTCAACTCTACATTCTACGTGATGGACATTCGGCCATCTTATTCTTGTTTGCTGGGTCGCCCATGGATCCACAATGCTGGGGCCGTAACCTCTACGCTCCACCAGAAGCTGAAGTACCTGGTCAAAGGGAAGATTGTGACAGTACAAGGATAGGAAGAGTACATGGTGAGCCACCTCAACTCTTTCCGATATGTAGAGATGGATGGGGAGTTCATTGAGACCCTGTTTCAGCATTTTGAAGAGGTTCCCCAGACACTGGCATCAACTAAGACTGTTGTTGAAGATTCTCCTATGAAGATGGCTTCCTTCAAGGATGCCCGGGCTGTTGTTGAGAAAGGGGGGTGTGCAAATTGGGGCCAACTCCATGATTTTGCACAGAAGACTAACAAGTTTGGTTTGGGTTTCACTGCAGAAGCTCAAAGGGCTGGTCGGAATGCACGGATTAGAAGACCTCCCGTTTTCATCCGCAATTCGGGAGTGAATGCCATTGAAGACGATGCTGAAGAGTCTGAGTTCGACAGTTGGATCTATCCTACTACTAACGATGGACCAAGCAACTAGACAGCATAGAACTTCATCCCTATTACTTTTGTTACCCAATAATGAACTTTTTGTTTTGAATTTGTAACAGACAATGTTTTAAACTTTACGACCCGGTGTCTTACCCGGGGCACCGTGGCTTCATTTGTGAGGGATTTTGCGTGTCATCTACATATATCATTAATAAAAGCATTGGACGTTTCTTGCATTTCAAATTTTGCGCTCCTTGTTTTTCTTTATTATATATTGAAAAATAGCTATTTTACACACACTCACATATACAGGTCTACATCCACTCTGGATCTCACTGGTAACGACTCTGCTACTGCCGGTTATGACTTCGAAAATCCGATCAACTTAGCCGAAGACGAAGGTGAAGATGATTGTGAAGTGCCTGGTGAACTTGCAAGACTGCTACTCCAAGAAGAGAGGGCAATACAGCCGCATGAAGAGCCAGTGGAATCAGTGAATCTGGGTACAGAGACAGACAAGAAGGAAGTTAAGATCGGTGCAAATCTGGAGCTTAGTATGAAGCAACGGTTGATTCAGATGCTGAGTGACTACGTTGAGATCTTTGCCTGGTCTTACGAAGATATGCCTGGGTTGGATACCTATATTATGGTTCACCGCCTGCCTACCAGGGAAGAATGTCCTCCAATGAAACAAAAGGTCCGCCGAATGCGCCCAGAGATGTCTGAGAAAATCAAAACTGAATTATGAAACAGTCCGACACCGATTTTTTGGCAGTTACTTCTTACTCGCAGTGGGTGGCCAATGTGGTTCCTGTGCCGAAGAAGGATGGTAAGGTCCGAATGTGTGTTGACTACAGGGATTTGAACAGGGCAAGCCCCAAGGATGATTTCCCTCTACCTCATATCGACGTTCTGGTTGACAATACCGCACATCATAAGGTATTCTCCTTTATGGATGGTTTCTCCGGTTATAATCAGATTAAAATGGCTCCCGAAGACATGGAGAAGACAACCTTTGTTACTCAATGGGGTACCTTTTGCTACAAGGTCATGCCGTTTGGATTAAAGAGCGCTGGGGCAACGTATCAATGTGCCATGGTTGCTTTGTTTCATGACATGATCCATCATGAGATTGAGGTGTACGTCGACGACATGATTGCAAGATCTCAAACTGAGGAAGAACACCTTGACCACCCTCAGAAGCTGTTTGACAGGCTGAAGTTGTACAAGCTGAGGTTAAACCCGAACAAGTGCACCTTCGGGGTGAGATCTGGTAAGCTGCTGGGTTTCGTCGTAAGCGATAAAGGTATTCAAGTGGATCCTGCAAAGGTGAAGGCCATACAAGAGATGCCAGCTCCCAGAACAGAGAAAGAAGTCAGAGGCTTTTTAGGACGACTAAACTACATTGCCCGATTCATCTCGCACCTAACTGCTACTTGTGAACCAATCTTTAAGTTACTGAAGAAAGATCAAGTAGTACGTTGGAATGATGAATGCCAGACCGCTTTCGAAAGGATCAAAGAGTATCTCCAAGAACCTCCAATTTTGATGCCGCCAGTTGAAGGGAGACCGTTGATCTTATACTTGACAGTACTCGACAACTCAATGGGGTGTGTGCTGGGTCAACATGACGAGTCTGGCCGAAAAGAGCATGCTATTTATTACCTTAGCAAAAAGTTTACGGAATGCGAGACCCGATACTCGTTGCTTGAGAAAACTTGCTGCGCTTTGGCATGGGCTGCTCGCCGGCTGAGACAGTATATGCTGACTCACACTACTCTGTTGATATAAAAAATGGATCCAATCAAGTATATCTTCGAAAAGCCTACCTTGTCCGGAAGAATAGCGAGATGGCATATGATCTTGACTGAGTATGACATCCAGTACACGACCCAAAAGGCAATCAAGGGAAGTGTGTTGGCAGACCATTTGGCACATCAGGAAGTGGATGATTACCAGTCTATGAACTTTGAATTCTCGGACGAGAATATCATGTTGGTAACTGATTGTGAGACACCTGGACCAGATGAAGGACCTGAGGAAGGATCCCGATGGTCTATGTACTTTGATGGAGCTTCGAACGCTTTGGGTAATGGCATTGGCACCGTGATCATATCTCCTAAAGGCTCTCATACTCCGTTCACCGCCCGACTATGTTTCAACTGCACCAATAATATGGCGGAGTATGAAGCGTGCATCATGGGTCTTCGAGCAGCAATTGACCTAAGGATTAAGTTTCTAAGTGTCTTCGGAGATTTCGCTCTCGTGATCAGTCAGATCAAAGGTGAGTGGGATACGAAACACCCAAACCTTATTCCTTACAAGGAGTATGTGTTGACTTTGCTTCCCCATTTCGAGGAGATAACCTTTGAACACTTCCCTAGAGAGGAGAATCAGTTGGCGGACGCGCTGGCTATGATGTCTTCTATGTTCAAAGTCAATTGGGACAACGAGGCTCCCCGGATCATCATCGAAAGATTGGACGAACCTGCACATTGCTGTGACATTGAGATTGAAGAGGTAACAGAAAAACCATGGTTTCACGAGGTGAAAAGGTATCTTGAAGCTCAGGAATATCCCGAGGGTGCATCTGTTAATGACAAGAAGTTTCTGAGGAGGTTCGCGGCGAAGTTCTTCATCAGCAATGACATCCTTTACAAGCGCAACCATGATTCGACCTTACTGCGTTGTGTGGATAAGAATGAAGCAGAAAGGATCATGGCGGATTTACATGAAGGTACTTTCGGAACTCATTCTAGTGGACACACCATGGCGAAGAAGATCCTACGGGCAGGATACTTTTGGTCCATAATGGAAGCCGACTGTTATCAGCATTCTCGGACATGTCACAAGTGCCAAGTCTATGCTGATAAGGTGCACATACCTCCAGATCCTCTAAACATTTTGAGGACACCTTGGCCTTTTGCAATGTGGGGCATTGATATGATCGGCGAGATCAAACCTACGGCATCTAACGGGCATCATTTCATCCTGGTAGCAATTGATTACTTTACAAAGTGGGTTGAAGCAGCTTCCTTTGCTACAGTAACCAAGAACGTCGTGGAACGATTCATTCGGCATAATCTGATCTGTCGATATGGTGTACCCGAGAGGATTATAACGGACAATGGTACCAATCTCAATAACAAGATGATCACTGAGCTTTGTGAGCAGTTCAAGATACAACATCATAACTCTTCTCCCTTCCAATCGAAGATGAATGGGGCGGTCGAAGTGACTAATAAGAACATTAAGAAGGTTGTGCAGAAGATGATAGTGACATACAAAGACTGGCACGAGATGTCACCATTTGCTCTTCATGGGTACCGTACCTCAGCGCTGACGTCAACAGGGGAAACACCCTATTCCTTGGTATATGGTATGGAGGCAGTCTTGCCCATCGAGGTTCAGATACCCTCTCTTCAGATTATGAAGGATGCAGATTTGAGTGAAGATGACTGGATTCAGACCCGGCTTGATCAACTAAACTTAATCAACAAAAAGAGACTTACTGCTATTTGTCATGGTCAGACGTATCAAAAACAGATGATCAAGGCATTTAACAAGAAAGTTAGACGACATGAATATCATGTTGGGGACCTGGTTATCAAGCGCATTATTCTACCTCAAGGTGATCCCAGGGGCAAATAGACCCCTACTTACGAAGGGCCATTTGTGGTTAAGAACATTTTCTCAAGAGGAGCTATGATTCTAACCACCATGGATGGTGACGACCTTCCTCACCCCGTCAATGCAGATATAGTGAAAAGATACTACGCATGATCCAAGACCCGCTAGGTTGACTGGACTAGGAAAAAGTAAGGGCTTCCCGGCGAACCAAAAGGGTTCGGGCAAAAATAAGGGATGAAAATGAAAAAACTGTACACCCGGCAAGTCGAAAACCTGAAAAGGCGACTTGGGAAAAAAAGGGTATCCCGGTGGACTGAAAACCCGAAAGGGCGGTCCAGGAAAAAATTAGGGATCAAAGCGTAACACTATGTCTCATTGGATCACCTTGCATCCAGACTTGAGTATCAACTATTAAACTCAGACGACATTAATCAATCTGATCTACCTTCGACCAAGTAGTAAAGTGATGAGATGCTCGAGGACATAAAGGCAATAGCAGAGTTGGAACCCAGTGGGATTGTTCACATAGCTGTTTTGTTTTCTTTTCACAAATTGTATAAACTATATTTGTTCGGCGGCGTTCTCTTACTAGGACGTCAGCCTCTTGTACAAAAACGCCTATTTATAGGCCAAAACTTCAAAATCAATACAATCCATTTTCAAGGAAATTTCAAACTGTTTTTCTTTATCTGTTTTGTTTTGCAAAGAACGTCCAATGTTCATTTTTGATATATGCACTTGACATTAATTGCTGCTCATAAATATTTACATGCGAAACAAAAGACGATTACAGGTAATAGCAGAAACAAGGGCAATAAGAATTGTCCAAGCTGTATAGTTGCTCTGTCCACCAGGTACAAGGTAGGTTCAGCTAAAGAATATGGCTAGGATACTTTCACTCCCCGCAGAGTAAGGCAGTAATGGTAGCTCTCCCCCAGCAGAGACTTGCAACCATGAAAAAATTAGCAATATTCTCCCCAGGCAGAGATGATCTACAATCAGCACTAGGAAGACTTGATATCCCCGTCAGTCTTTATATTCCCCAACGGAGTATAAGAATGTTCCCCGAAAGAATACAAGATACCCCCCAGTGGAGCCAATATTCCCTCAGCACAGTCTGAAAAAGCTTCCCCAGCGGAGTTGAGGCATCATCCCCAGTAGACTCTGGAAGTTTATCCCAAGCGGAGTACAAAAATAAATCTCCTCAGCCGATTTCAAAGGATCATTCCCCACAGAATTCAAAGGATTATCCCCACAAGAGTCTAAAGGGTTATCCCCAGCAAGTTGCAATTGAAAGATCATCCCCAGCGGAGTTCTTCCATTTCACAAACAGGAATTCAATCCTCAACAGAGTCAATATCACCAGCAACGGTAATCCATCCCCAGCGGAGCTTATCAGTGGAATCCTCAGCAGAGCATCTCCTCCCCACAAAGTAATCTCCTCATCAGTTTATTCCCCAACAGAGTTATCTTCTCCTGCAGGTCTATTATCACAATCATCTTCGTTCATCATCCCCAGCGGAAACGAAGAATTCAACTCTATTCTCCAACATCTATCTGGGATTTATTTTCCCCATCTAAAACATTACATTTCCATACATCATGATACATGCATATACGCATCATACCATACAATCTCATTTATTTTGAGAGCATCATTGCTTGATATGTATCATGCACCATGACATTGCATATGGCTAACTCTTTACCTTTTCAGGGAAAGACGAAGCAATAAACACCGCTGACTACTCATATGACCTGGTAGTCCCCTCAAAGAAGCTACATCTATGGAAGACTTTTGTCTAGTCCAGCTAAATCGATCCTAAGATTTTTATGATGCCAATCCAGTCAAAATTAATCCAAGACCTTGTCTGGTCCAGTTAAATCGCTCCTAAGATTTTTCTGATGCCGATCCAGTCAGAGTTAATCCAAGACCTTGTCTGGTCCAGTTAAATCTCTCCTAAGATTTTTCTGACGCCGATCCAGTAAAAGTTAATCCAAGATCTTCTCTGGTTCAGTCAGATCGACCCTAAGATCTCCCTGATTCGTATTCCAGTTGAAGATATTTGTCTGGTCCAGTTAAATCGATCCTAATATTTTTCTGATGCCGATCCAGTCAAAGTTAATCCAAGACCTTGTCTAGTCCAGTTAAATCGCTCCTAAGATTTTTCTGATGCCGATACAGTCAAAGTTAATCCAAGACCTTCTCCGGTTCAGTCAGATCGACCCTAAGATCTCCCCGATTCGTATTCCAGTTAAAGATATTTGTCTGGTCCAGTTAAATCGCTCCTAAGATTTTTCTGATGCCGATCCAGTCAAAGTTAATCCAAGACCTTGTCTGGTCCAGTTAAATCGCTCCTAAGATTTTTCTGATGCCGATCCAGTAAAAGTTAATCCAAGACCTTCTCTGGTTCAGTCAGATCGACCCTAAGATCTCCCTGATTCGTATTCCAGTTGAAGATATTCCAAGAATTTTGTCTGGTCCAGTTAAATCGCTCCTAAGATTTTTCTGATGCCGATCCAGTCAAAATTGATCCAAGACCTTGTCTGGTCCAGTTAAATCGCTCCTAAGATTTTTCTGATGCCGATCCAGTCAAAGTTAATCCAAGACCTTCTCTGGTCCAGTTAAATCGCTCCTAAAATTTTTCTGATGCCGATCCATTCAAAGTTAATCCAAGACCTTCTCTGGTTCAGTCAGATCAACGATAAGATCTCCCTGATTCCTATTCCAGTCAAAGTTCAGACCACCTATCAACAGTCTCCAAATGGCATCTGTAAGCCCATTCCCGACATCACCAGGCTGATACCATTTCATGCGAGTGCAAATTTCTGGGCACTAGTGTTCAATCATCTTCCACCTTCGGATCACGAAAGGCCCGAAAGCCAATCTATATCCTCAGGTTTAAGAAGATTGAACAGGGGCAGCTGTTGTACCCCAAAATTTGCCCTCCCATATTTCTCAAAACATTGCAAGAAAAGTCTTCAAGTGGCTCAAGATTGCTTAAGAGTTGGACAGTCAAGCTATCTCTTAAGGCAGTCAACCTCAAATTAGGGTTTTGTGTTGCATCAAGGTCCTTGCATCCAAATGACCTCAAGTGATCCCCAATGTCCTAATATGTTCTCAAGATCATCCATGTCAAATTTCAAGCCTTGCAGAGGAAGTTTGCTCAGTCAATTGCTCAAGAGGTCCAAAAATCGACTATGCTAGGGCAAAAGTCAATTGTGACCCAAATACAATCAAACTTCAAGATTTTTTGTCAACATTCTAATTTTGAAGGATAATTCATCATTTGATCAAGGGTTGATCATGATTCATCAAGGATTGCTCAAAATTCATCAAGACTCAAAAGTTGCTAAATTAGGGTTTTGTAGGAAAAGTCAACTCAACTTTGACCAAGCATACATTTCTCATAATTTATGAGAAATGACCCATCCAAAGCTAATTTTGAAGAGGATGCAATTTCCTACAATCCATCTTCATACCCCAAGATCAATAAATGCACTCACAAAAAGTTGCAAATTTGGACATTATAGGTCATTTTTGAAAGTCAACAAAACACCTTTTTTCCCAAAGCTTATAACTTGAGCATGGAATATCAAAATGAGATGAGACCAAAAGGGATGGTTAGAGGAAATCTCAAGCTTTCTAGAAAAGTCCAAGAACACCTCCAAAAGTTCAAAATTGAAGAAGTTATGCATTGTTGAAGTTGGGCATTTTTGCAAAATTGCCAAAAGTCAACTATCCCCAAAACTTCAAATTTTGTCAAATGGGCCCATTCTTTTCCACTTGATTTGATCTTGTCACACTACACACGTGTCCTAGCTTCAACGTTGTGTCCATTTATTAATTTTTCTATTTTATTTGATTTTTTATTGAATTAATTCATTTTAAATTAATTTAAATCAAATAAAATCACAAAAACTTGATTACATGAGATCTTTTTCTATTTTCAGGACCTAATCATCATCAATGACATGATCAAACTCGTATCATACATTCCATGTGCAAAAAGATTGGATTTTGGACAAAATTGGAAGGTTATCAATGGTGAATCAAATCATATCTCCAAGCATTGATGTACAAGAATTCATTCCACAATTGTTGACCTAATACAATGCTGCATACATATACAAGCCAAAGGATACGAATTCAAAGGAGAGAGGCTGCAGAATCATCAAAAGCAAACTTAAAAAAATTGCCAAAAAGTGTGAAATTGAAATCGTACTTAGAGGCAAATTAAAAGGCAAATCTCAACGCTAATCCATTGCTGGGTGTCCACTGAACCTCCTGCAATCAAAAGCAAGCTCTCACACCCTCTCAATCGCGCTGTAAGTCTCTCAAAAAACCGCCCTGTATTCGAAATCGTAACCTCATATTCTTGCACTTTTTTGACAAATCTTTGGTATATTCATGATGCTCATTCAATTTACAAGCTTTCTGCATTATTTGATTGCATTTATATGGCCTTTAACCCCCTAGTCGAATCTAGGGTTCTTGGTTTGTGTTTTTGGGCGTTTCTTTTTCAGGCAAAATCAACCCCATTAATGGACATAGATGTAACCAGGGGAGGCAAACGAGCATGATCATGTGCTTGGAATCAATTTCCATGGCCTAGAATGGATTTTAGGGTTGACCTAGGGATTCAGCTGCGGATATGAATCCACAGGAAATATTACAGGGATGAACGAGGAAGACGATGACGCGTCTCCCCCTTGTTGGTCGGTTTAAACTTTGCGTGTTTTTTTTATTTCTGGAATATTAATTGTTTTTCCCATATTATATTTGTTGTCCACTATGTTAACAATAAAAGCGCGTTGGTTGAGTGGTGGAAGCATTGTTCAAGATCCAACAGGACCTGGGTTCGAATCCCAGGTCCCCCATGTATTTGCTATGTTTTTTCTACAGGTTATCCAATGCCTTTCCAAGCGTGCAGCCTACTATGCACCCTCACTCAAATGCTTGCCAGATGGCCCCAGGCAAGATCTGGTGGTCCAGATGAGATGCCCATCATACTCTCAAGTCAACGTGCGCAAGGAGAATCAGAAAGGTCAACACAGGCCAAGTCAATTGGGCCTTGGAAATTGCAAATCTCACCCCCAAATTAGGCCCAAAACCTCCTAAACTCTCTCTTTTCTTTTATTTATTTATTGTTATTACTTTTATTATTTAATCACTAACCAATTAAAACCTTTTTCTTAATAAAATTAAAAACCAAAAAAAAATTTTTTTTTGTTAAATTATTTTTCAGTATTTTTATTTTTGTTAATAATATTAATTGAATTAATTTAGTTTAATTAGGAATAACTTTAATATCTTTTGCAATAATTAAAATTAATTTAGACAATTAGGTTTTATTGACATTAATCAAATTTATTTTTATTTCTTTAAATATCAGAAATCCAAAAATATTATTTTTATTAATTAATTAGTTTATTAATTCAAATAACTTAACCTAATTTAATTTCTTTTTAATTCAAAATAACTAAAAAAAAATACTTTCTTTCAAAAAAGGGTCAAAACCCTAAAAAACTCGCATTCGATTTAATTTTCCACACGCGATCCATTTATCATATTATTGTATCTGTTTCCCGGAATGTAATAGTTTAATAGGACCTTTACTATTTTTTATCGCTTTATTTATTTTCCGCATTTTAATTTCAAGGGTTGCTTTTGGCGATGTAAATACCAGACGCCTTATAATAGTTAGTTTAATTTCCGCAATTTAATTTCCGCAACTTATAAACTGTTAGATGTTTGATAATAGGGAATGCATGACAAGATCGAATCTTTAACCTAAAATCAACATAGATAACCATTAACATGTACAAAGATGAAATAAACTGAAAACAACACACTCGCACATGCGCACTCTTAGGGTACACCTCACTTGGTTGCCTTCGAACGTGGTCATTGAGTATAGGAAGTTTTAGAGGTCGCCCTCTTGTCCAAAGATCATAGTTGCCTTGAAACGGTTGCCTCAGAAAAATGATCTAAGACATTAGGGTTACCGCTAAGGCGTCCTAACGTTGCTTTAGTGACCACACGTCCCTTAATCGAATTGACCTTTAAACTCCAACGACAGTGCTACCTACTCATTCATAGTGTGATAACATTGTCTAAAGGATATTAGCACAGTTTGATTCCTTTTTCGAGTAGGTAGATGGTTCTTAAGTACTTTCTCCTTCAAAAAACAAAAAACTTTTCGCACTTACACCTTTCAAACAAAAACTTCTTCAAACCCACAAAAACAAAAAAGAAATTTTGAAAATACTTTGAGCAAGTACCTAAGAGCCCGTGGATAACCACAGATAGAAAGGGTGCTAACACCTTCCCTTTATATAATCTACCCCCCGGACCCGAGAAACATCTCAAAAAAGGAATTTTTCTGTGCTTTTTTCCCTTCCTTGTTGGATAAAATAAAAGACGGTGGCGACTCTTGCTTACCGCGACATTTTGCGAACACAAACGCAAAACGCAAACCAACATTCCAAAAAAACAGTCAGTTCTTTCCCACCGTATCATTCAAGGTTACCAAGCATGTGCTTAACTGTCGAATTCTCCCTTTGTGTTGAGAAGTAATGCAGAATCTCTAGCAGGATATTACGCCCTCCAATTATGACATTGTTGCTGTGGTATGCCTCCAAACAGCCAGACAAGGGCAATATACATTCTAAGAAGTATTGAGATAAGCGTCTACTCCTTGGGTTTTCTCTCGCTGTGCGATGGGTTTAATTTAAAATCCCCATAAGTGGACCTATTATTGCGATGTTAATTTCTTAATTCTCCAGATGAGTCGAGGATGATGCTTCCCTCTAAAGTTGTTATCCCGTGAAAGTTCATAATTTCTCTCCAGAGAAGTTTACACAATTATTATGCTTGATATTAAAGACTATATTTGGGCTCTCTTCGGTGTGTGCGGTTTCTTTTTCCCCAATGAAGTTAGCATACCAATCTCTAGTTGAAACATCAACGACGTAGTTTTTTTAATCTTCCCCGAAGAGATCTGTATTGACATCCCCAATTGAAGTCTCGACATTGTGGCTCTCATCTTCCCTAGTGAAGTTAGTTTTGGAAGATCTAGGTGAAGTCTAGACGATGAAGCATTGTCTTCCCCATTCGAAGTCTGCATGACATTCCCCGGTGAAACCTAGAGGAGTTTATTGTATCTCCACAACTTTATTTATTGCCAGTCAGATGATGCTTTGATTGTTTCAAAGCCATGTTATTCCCAGTGAAGTTAAGCCGTGAAATAGGACTTTGTTTCCTCAGTTGGTGCTTATTCTCCTATGGAACCTTCATCCTGGATGTGACTTGGCCGAGTGTTGTCTTCACCCAAGTCGGCTTTGTCTGGTTATCCCCGGTGCATTATGGTTATTTTGTCAATATAGACACAATAACATTCATGCATTCATACACATCATGCATAAATGAATTTAAAATTCATTTCTCATTTGCATTCATTGATGCTTTGTTGGCATATTATTCTCCTTGCAGAGTTATGTTACCCTCTCTCTAATAGAGTTGTCAACTTTAAAAAGAAAGTGTATATTCTTTCAATTTCCCCAGAGTTATCCCTCGTGGAAGAATTTTGCTTTAGCTATCCTATTCAGCTCATTATCTGGATGGAGTATGATCCCATTTCGAGTTTATTTCTCATCAGGTGCTGTCTTGTTTGATTATTTCATTCCAATTTATTTCTGGTTTGAATCTGTAGTCCCCGACAATATTATTATTCTGAGTTCTACAGGCTTCGATCCTTGATTTGAGAATGTGCATTTATTTTGCACGCAAAGTTTTTTTCCTCAACAGGAATATATTGGTATTTCCCCAGGAAATCAAGCCTCATTTTCCGTCGGTCTTGTTACAATTCCTTCTTAAACAACAAGTGACAAGTCTCTTTATTTGAGCAACCTGTTTTTTCCAGTAAGTCTGTTAATGCCAGAGAAGATGTTTTTTTCCAGTGAATGGTAATCTCGTCATTATGGGAGATAGTTCGTTGATGAAGATTTTTTCCAATGAATGGTAGCCTTGTCATTATGGAAGGTAGTTCGTTGCTGAGATGTTGTTACTCCAATGAATGGTAGCCTCGTCATTATGGGAGGTAGTTCGTTGTTGAGATTTATATTCCGATGAATGGTAGTCTCGTCATTATGGGAGATAGTTCGTTGATGAAAATTTATTACTCCAATGAATGGTAGTCTCGTCATTATGGGAGATAGTTTGTTGTTGAGTTTGGCTATATTTCAATGATAAAGACAGTTTGTTGAAAGATCCTCACAACAACATTTTTACCATTTCCAGGTGAAACATCTTGGTTAAAGAAGAAACTGAGACCAGTTCGTGGCTTATAGTCAGGATTGATGGGAAGTTTATCTGATTCTCCATCAAATGGTATCTCTTAGAACAAGTTTCATAAGAGAAGTTTGTTGTGAAATCGTTGCAAGTGGTAGTCTTTTTATTTGAGATAGCTTGTATTTTTTACCCTTTCCAGGTGAAACATCTTGGTTAAAGAAGAAACTGAGACCAATTCGTGGCTTATAGTCAGGATCGAGGGAAAGTTTATCCAATTCTCTATTAAATGGTATCTCTTTGAAGAAGTTTCGCAAGAGAAGTTTGTTGATAAATCATTGCAAAGTCGGTAGTTCACCTTCAGTAAAAGCTGGTGTATTCTCTTTTCTCTCTACCTTCAGTAAAAGTCGGTAGCTCACCTTCAGTAAAAGTCGGTGCATATTTTGTATCTCTACCTCCAAGTAAAGTTTGTAGCCTACCTTCAGTAAACGTCGGTGTATCTTCTATTTCTTTAACTTTAAAAAAAGGTCGGTGTTGATTCTATATTTTTTTACCTTCATCTTTGAGTTGGTAGTTCATCGTCATTGTTATTCGAGGTTCATCTCTTTCTCTTCACTGGACCTTACTATAGATTGAGTTGAGTTATTCCCATCCATAAGTGTTGACGTCAAACTGTTTTTACCAGTCATAAGTATTGATACCAATCATTCATCTACTAGTCTCGACGTTGATGTTTATCGTCATCCTTGAGCCGGTATTATCTTACCGTTTCTGTTCGCGCCCTTCGGGTTAGCAGTTGTCGATCCCCTGTGTGGTGATGTTATTCTCTTTTTTCTATCTTCTCTATGAATGGATAGTTAACAACTATGGGTTAATTGTTGTCATCCATTACTTTTCCCTCAGTTTTTGAGTTGATGTTATGTTGTCTCCTCTCTGGACCTTACACCAGTAAAGTTGAGTCTTCTTTTCCTTAGCGGAGTCGATTTGTCTCCGATAGATTCAAAATTCTATCCCCAGAGTCGTGTTGTCCCCCAGAGATTTATTTTCCTGGTCGACTTCTTTATGTTAACTTTTTTTATTTTATTTTCATTTCTCCAGTGTGTCTTATTCTCCTGCATGAAGTTTATATTTTATATCCATAATCATGAGCATCGCATGACATCTTAGGCCCAAAAATAGGGCTTGTTTTGTATTTAAGTATCTTCGATCGCGTCGAAACGAAGATTTTAATCTTCGTATCTCTGGATAGAAGACACTTAAATAAGGGCAGCTGTTATACCCCAATTTTTTCCCCTAAGATCCCTCATCATACTCTGTATATCTCACATATGGCATTGGTCCCATGGTTACGGGATCGAAGAGTTTTTGGTGTTAGGGTTTTTCTCTGTGGACTAGGTTGTTACATTCTTCATGTTGATCCAACTGTTGCTCTCATTATTCTCGGTATGAGATTAGGGTTTTAGATCTTAAGCAACATATGCGTCTTCGCTAGTAGGGTTCCTCGAGACATAAGGTTTGCTTCATCAGAGTTTCTTCAAGGAACAAGAGAATTAGGGTTTCTCCTATGTTCTGCTTGAGCTTGGTATTAGATCTTCAACAAAGGTTTGTCATGCTAGGCTTTGTCCTCAAGGCTACAAGGATCATCATTGTCTCCTTATTATGATTTCACCAACGTCACTTAGGGTTCCTCTTAATTGCTTACACCACAAGTCAACCCTTCTCAAGAGGCTTAAAAGATTGAATCAGGGTCTTCCTTCTGTTGTGATACTGGTCAAGTGGTTAAAGTGTTGCTTTGGGGTTTTTCCGAGTTAAAGCATTTCATAATGCTCAAGATTTGGGTTAAGATCTCATTAACCTTTCAAATAGGATTGGGTGGTCTCTTGAGTTTATAATTCAATTAAGGGTTGAGGGTTATTAACCAAGCATGACAAAAGGATAAAATAGTGATTTCTTTGAGGACAAGGTCATGTTTCCCATTCAATTAATTGTTGTTTGCAAATTGATTTGGTTTCATTATGATGAAGTATTCATTCAAGTGTGTCATTTCCAAGTGATTTGAAAAGCATGGTGCAAAGTATTGACCTTTGATTTCATCAAGGCGTCGAAACTCTTAAGTACATATAATTGTTCATGATGTCGAGAATGAGAGTGCAAGCATGCAAGTGATTACTCGAAGTTCAGGGTACAAGTTCAAGTTTATTCACAAAGATTGTTTTAAGTTCAAGCTACCAAAAAGCAAGAGAATTCCTCATTCTAAAAGAAGGCATTCCTCATTATTTTGCAAGCAAAGTCCTTTTATTCAAGAGGCAATTTCAACTTCATTCAATTTTCAAGACATTATTCAAAGTTTGATTCAAGTCTCATTCAATTATGTTCAAATTGTACAAGATTCCTTCAAGGTTCTTTTCAAAAGTGGTGCATTGTATTGATCCAAGATTCAAAATTTCAAATTCACTTTGCAATTCAACATTCAATCAAGAGTTTTCAATATCCATGTCAAGTTCAAAACTTCAAGTGTCATTCAAGTTTGTAAGACAAAATGAAAAGGTTCATCATTCCATTACATTATTTAAAGATTACATAAAATGGAAATTACAATATAAATTCATTCAAGATCAATTACAAGTTAATATCACCATCATTCAAATGATCAAGACACATACAAAATACCATTTCAAAACCCATGCTAAATTGTTTCTAAACTTTAAAAAAAAAGTTCCATATGTGCTTCCAAACATAACTCCACTTTGCTTGCTATATCCATAAACTCTCGCCACATACCTTTGCGGTCTTAGACGCACATAAAGTGGGACTGGAAGTTTACGCATCAGGTTGTTCAAATGATGACTCACTCAACTTTAATTACAATTATGATCCTCTTTCTGAGTACCTCCAGTTTATTGATGATGGTACCTTCTCCGTCGATGGTGTGCTGTCTAATAATCCCGTAACTCCATCTGCTGCTATAGGTTGCTTTTTTCAACTGGTCCAAAACCAATAAACCATGCTCATATATCGAAACAACCCTGCAATAATATTCAAACCGGAAAAAAAACATTAGCATTCTGTAAGACCATTTGTTACACAAATCAGGACCTCAATTTTAGCCTAAATTAACTAACAGTTAACTAAATATTTTAAGTTCAAAAGCATAACAGAAAATCAGAAGTTCAAGTGGGAGTTTGTGATCATCAAAGTTTGCGAAAATGAGCCATTTGTATCGGAACTTCTATCAGGCCTTCCAATCATTATTGCAGATCTTGAACCCCATTAGTTACACTCCTTTTATGAATCTGTTGCTCATTTGGTTCAAGCAGGGTCTGATTCACAAAAGGGAGATGAATATATGGATTAGTGGATGAGGCTCTCTAATCAGAAAAGGGGATTAGAAAGATGACAACTAACTGGAAGTTTCCGCTCAACTAACATAACTGCTAACAAATCCTAAACAAATTTCCAAACAGAATTTGCTAACAGTTTTTAAATGAACTTCCCAAAGAGAACTGATAAAACTCTTGCCAACCACCTAACCGTTTTATAACTACCTACAATAGACCAAAATAACTCCAAATTCCAGATTTTTTAGCCACCTCGTCAACATATAACTAACTCTTTAACACTTCTAACCGTCAGCTAACTAATTGATAACAGAAATAACAGAATTGGGAGGAGAAGCTAAGAGATTTCTAACAGAAGGCTAACAGATTAGTAACAGAATTGCTAACAGATTGGTAACAAACCATAACAAAATTAATAACAGAAATAGAGGGGGGAGGGGATTCACAACAGATAATAGAGATTGAAGACTCACCTTTTCCACTCTCTATTATATTCAACATTCCATACTCTCTATCTTCAAAAAAACTTCTGCTCTTTCTTCCACGCCTCCACCTTCAACAGGATAATCACAAGATCTCTCCTCTCTTCTTCTACAGAGGCCTGGCTTCAATCAACATTATTCAACAATCACCTTCAGTCATCTTCATCTTCAACCTTCACTCTTCTCATTCTTTCTTCGACCTACAACCTCCTAGGATGATATCTCAAAGCTTCAATCAATAATATTCAAGAAAATCGTCGCAATTTCAACGATCGCCATTCTGCAAACACCATAACAATGACAACAATGGTTTGAGAAGCTTACACGCACCGAAATACAGAATTAGAAGAAGAAAGAAGATTTGCGTTCGAAGAGATTGAGAATTGGAACAAGCAATACCTGGATTATCGCAACGCTCTCTGGGTATTTCTTCGTTGTTACCTTCACACGAGCTAATATTCAACAATTACTGGGGAAAACTACATCCCAGTCGGTAAGTTTACTTCCAACTTTCTTCACTACTTCCACCAAATCTTAATACTATGATGTTCTTCTTACTAACACGATCATTTCCCCCATTGTTCTGGTATGAATACATATATTATCTCCATTTAATTTGAATTCAGTTTTGTTAGGGTTTTTGTGTGTGATTTAGATCTAAGAGGTTGAGAGAAATCTGAGGAAGTTGATGATCGATGTGAAGTTAGGATGTATCTTGAGTTAGGATTAGTATATGCAGACTCTTGATTTGAGAAGGTTTGGTGGTGGATATGGTTGTGGCGATGCCACTGAAAATCACAAGGGTCGAAGGAGAAGAGAGTTTATTCTCAGGAGTTGGATAGCCACTCTGCTTAGCCCTATTCTTTTGCCAATACGTTGCTGTTTGTTTTGTTTGTTAATTTTTGATTTGTTTCAATGTCTTTTTTTAATTGTTGATAATTAAATAAAGATTATGCTGGGTGTTAATTCATAATAATGCTGGAAATTATGGATTAAATAATGGCATGCTAAAAAGGATGAGTAGAAATTGGAAGAGGCTTATTAAACTGATTCTAGACCGGATCACCACTCTCCTAAGCCCATTAGATGCATTTTTGTGAATCCTGAAGAGATTGGAACAAAAAATGCTTATTGGACATTGCTGATCGGACCTTGGGCTAGTCTCTGCACCACGTACTCCCTGTTTGCAACTCAACACCTCATGTTTAGAGTTTATCTAGTTGTTTTTATTATATAATTTTCTTTTTTTAATTCTTACAATTACATTAGAAATAAAGAGTTAGTAATCAAATAAAAACTTATTAGTTTATTTTTTTTTTATGATTTAGGAATTAATTCTTTGATATCCTTGTTAGAATTTCTTCTATAATAAAGGACAACAAAAAAATAATAGAATACAATATAAATTTTTTCTTTGAATTTTGTTAGAATTTCTACTATTGTTTACGTTTAATAACTGTTTTTGTCGCTAAGATTTGGTGATTTCACTTGTGCTTGTCGAGGTTTGAGTTTTATACAGGTTTATCTTGGGATATGCGGATGTGTTTGGATTTCAATTATGATTTATTTTCACATCGATGAAGCTTCAACACATATTCTAAATATTCGATCTTTGACTGTTTGTTTGTTGATGCCAGCCTGCGCGAAGTATTTCGGGTTTCTTTGCTTTGGTTGCGTTTTTTGCAGACATTATTGTTCGTTTGGTATTATACTGCTTCCAATTTACATTTCCGCATTTATCGATTTCTAGATATCATGAGAAGTAGGAAATAAAGAGCGTGCACTTGAAGTCGCTGTTTAAAGACCTGTAGCAGGCATTCCGCACTTCATTTATTATATGTGTTATGCTTGTGTTTGTTTCCTTTCTTGTTGATCGATGAGTCACTCAATTTAGAAATTGAGATCACGACTTTGCTCTCAGTGCATGCTCCCTATATGATTTTATCACTTTCCTTTATTTCTTGTTGATCGATGAGTCACTCAATTTAGGAATTGAGATCACGACTTCGCTCTCATTGTATGTTCCCTATAGGATAGTTTGTTAGACTTTATTTGGAATGCTAACTTATATAGGATCACTCATTGTATGATAATATTAGATTAGATTTAGGTTAGTCTCACTTTATACTTTTTCTTTCCCCTTTTGAATTTGCATTAAAACAAAAACTTCTTTTTCTTGCAAACTTTAAGAAACTTAAAGATTACTGATGAGAGTCATACCTTTGTTGAGTATGGGGAATGATAAGCGAGTTTCTTCTCGATCTTATTGTTCCTTCATTCTAAGCCTTGGTGTGGTTCAAGTCTCAAAGACTTACTTCATGAATAAGTAGAGAAATGGATAATATCTCTCTCTTGAGATTAACTAGCCATTATCTGCAGCAAAAACACCAACCAACACAAACTCTTTTTCCCCTGGGCTTTTCTTTCAAAATTCTTTCCAAAAGGACATGTTAAGTCACTTCTGTGTTGACCCGTAAGTCTCTAAAGGTCGAGTTGCGACAGAAGGCGAGGTTAATATTTTTCATTAAAAAATACAAACAAACAAAATATTTGAGTCGAACTATGGTGCTCTGATTCCTTAAAAGGGATACGTAGGCATCTGGTCACGGGGCTCAGCCGAGCGAAAATTTGTAAATATTTCCTTCTTTTCCCCGTGTTTTCTTTGCATGCATTACCTTTTAGTTTATAACTCTTAAGCATTAGATAAAACACACCCTTTGATTAGAATAGTGAGAGTGGATCCCGTAGAGTGCTATTGACGTGTGGGGTGCTAATACCTTCCCCTCGCGTAATCGACTCCCTTACCCAATCTCTCGGTTGCAAGACCTTGATTTCCCCCTTTAGGTTTTTCTTTGGTTATTTTCCTTTCCATTTTATGGGATAAATAAATACTCAGTGGCGACTTCATTGATTTTACCGCTACAATGAGATGTTAAGAAACACGCACGAAAGCTAAAAACACATCTCAACAACATGGTGAGATATAGATATAATTTAAGTACATGTATGCTTAAGACATCAAGTAAGAGAGATCTAAAATCCCTAGCTCACGAAGAATGTTGAAGAACGGTTCCGTTTCTAATGGGTTTGTAAAAATGTCAGCAAGTTGATTTTTAGTATCGATATCCTCAAACATAACATCCTCCTTTTCAACATGATCGTGAAGAAAGTGATGCCTAATCTCTATCGTGAGTGTAAGACATGATTCTTAATAAGATTTATAGCACTTGTGTTGTCACATTTTATTGTAAGACATTTTAATTGAATATCATAGTCTTGTAATTGTTGCTTCAGCCATAAAACCTGAGCACAACTACCAGCTGTAACATATTCAGCCTCAGCAGTTGACAAAGAAAAAAACCCTGCTTTTTGCTATGCCATCTCACTAGAGAGTTTGAAAACAAATGACATTTTCCACTAGTGCTTTTCCTATCTGACTTGCAGCCAGAAAAATCAGAATCGGAATAACCTACTAAACTGCAATCGCTTCCCTTGGAATACCATAGCCCATACTTAGATGTACTATTGAGATACCTAAGTATACGCTTGACAACTTTCAAGTGGGATTCCTTAGGATCCGATTGATATCGTGCACACATGCAAACACTAAACATGATGTCAGGCCTAGATGCCGATACAAAAGGGATCCAATCATACCTCTATGTTTCTTGACATCAACACTCTTACCATATTCATCCTTATCTAAATTCCCGTTGGTAGGCATAGGGGTGTCAATTGATTTTGAGTTGTTCATTCCAAATCGTTTAAGTAACTCTTTGCAATATTTTGTTTGACATACAATTGTTCCTTCATTGAGCTGCTTTATTTGAAGACCGAGGAAGTAGTTTAGCTCCCCCATGAGACTCCTCTCAAATTCACCCTGCATAACCTTAGAAAATTATTCGACCGAATGTAGGTTAGTCGAACCAAAAATAATATCATCTACATATATTTGAACTAAAATAATGTGCTTTCCTTTATGTTTAATGAAAAGAGTGGTATCCACTTTACCTCTTGAAAATCCATGATCAAGTAGAAATTTACTAAGTCTTTCATACCAAACCCGAGGGGCTTGCTTAAGACCGTATAACACTCGTTTTAATTTGAAAACATAATCTGTGTGATACGGTGGGAGAACTGACTAGGGTTTTGCGTTTGTTTTCGCAAATGTTTCGGTTGAGCAAGAGTCGCCACCGACTTTTTATTTTATCCTAAGGAAAGGTTTAAAAAGCACAGCAAAAACCTTTGAGATTTTTCTTGGGTTCGGGGAGTAGATTATAGAAAGGGAAGGTATTAGCACCCTTTCTATCCATGGTTATCCATGGGCTCTTAGGTACTTGCTTAGATCAACTTGCCTTGGTTTTCAATTATTTGAAATGTTGCTTTGTGTGTGGTTTTTGAAAATGTTTTGAAAAAGATGCCTTGTCTAGGCTACCCTTGTAACAATTCTTTACTCGAATGTTTTACAAAAGGTGTTTGTCTTTTTGAAAAGATGCTTCAAGGTTTTTTTGAAAGTTTGTTTTGAAAGTGTTTGTGAAGTGTGGTTTGAAAAATAGGCAAGTGTTTTCTTTTGCAAGTGGACAAGTACTTGAGAGCTATCTACCCTAAAGTTCTCAAAGATTTATGCTATGTTTTAACCCTTTTAACAATTTTGTTCCACCATTGCATTTGGTGGACAATCTTGTGTTAGGAGGTGAAAGGGACGGGCGCGGGTCATCGTTTAGACCATAATTGCAATGATGCTAAGTACCTTTGGGAAATTTTCCTTTAAGGGACTTTGATCATTTTAGGCAACTTTTCGAAAGCGTCATCGAGGGACTATGATCATTTGATTGTTTGTTTTACCCAAAGAAACCTAACATGCAATATGGCCCATTTATTGAAGGCAACAAGTGGAATACCCTAGGGGTGCAATGTGTGGTATGTGTTGTCCATTTTTCATGCTTTGATTATCTTGAAATTAGGTCAAACTATTTTGTTCTTTTTATTTGCATACAAACCCTAGTTCTAGCATGGTATATTTAGAAAGCGTTAAAGTGCGAAAAGTAAAATTCCTACACTATTACAACACAATATGGGAAGGGGGGTACAAATGTTCAAATGGGGGGATATTTAGACAAGGAATTTAAACCTAGCTATTACATCAATTTTGGAATATTTACAAGATAATTAATTGCATCAATTAAATGGAAAATAAAATAAAGATGCAAAATGCAAAAAGGGTTTTTATATGTATGGAAAAAAGGGTATTTTTTATATGTCAAATAAATAAAATGAATAAAATAAAAAAAAGTAATATTTTTGGGAGTTTTTGTGTTTTAAGGGTAAAACCCTAATTTCATTAAGTAAAAGGTAATATTTATTTAATATGTACAATAATTAATAATTATATAAAAAATAAAAATGAAGTATATTCATAAAAAAAAGTATTTTTCATGTTAGATATTAATAAAATAAAAATGTATATATATTTTTGTATTATTTACCTAAATATACTAATATATATATAAATATCTTTATTATTTACTAAATAAATATTATATATACAAAAATAATAATATTTATTATTTATAAAAAAAGTATATTTTGTATAAAATATTTTCAAAAGAAAAAATGAAATAAAAATCAGAAATAAAGTATATTTGCATGATTTTTCTAGTTTTTCTAAATAATAGTATATATATATATATATATCATTTATGTACAAATGGTTCATATAAACAAATAAATGCCTAAAAATATAAAAACGGTGTAAAAAATGTTTTTTATGTTTTTAATATTATTAGAAAAAATAAATAAGTCAGAATAAAAAAAGAAAAGTCAAAAAATCAATAAAACAAACAAAATGGGCTCAGGGGGTATGAAAGCAAAAATAGGGTGTGAAGAGAAATGGCACAACAGGCCCAGCCCACCAAGCCTTTCTTCAACCTCCAGCCAGCTTTTGTTCAAAAAACACGCGCCTTATTCATGAATTCAAACATCCTGATTCTTTGATTTTTTGCACAAACTTTCAACATAAGAAATGTTAATCATCAAGCCACGATTCTAAATATGTAAAGAACTCATCCTAACTCTCAGAAATGAGAGAGAATTTTAACATTCCCAAATCTTGACCTAACTTTTCTTCCATATTCAGACCTTAAATTCTCATAGCTCAGGCAAAATAAATGAAAAGTAAAAGTATGTACAGATTCAGGGGTATGAGTAGAACACTTCTTATTCACAAACTTAGAGCTAATGATGCCTACACTAAGAGTTAGAAGTTCAAGAAGATACCTGTTCAGTTGAAGTTCTATCTGGCAATGGGGGAGCTTTCAGGGCAAGATGATGATCTGTACAGCTTGCCTGAAGTGTAGTGATGCTATTCCAATGCTTACTTTACTTTGAAACACCTTGAATCGAGCTATGGACCTTCAACTGCAAAACAAGAAAGTGAAAATGGTGGAACTGGTTAGAGGAGTTACAGGTCGTGTTTTATGTTTGGATTAGCTTCAAGTGATGCTAGGGAATGTGTTTGATGAGCTTTTAGCAAGAATGCATGAAAGGGATGAGAGTTGGCACTCAAACTGCAGCAAGCCCTGTTTTTGTGCAGTTCAATGGTGATTTTGAGTTTGTGGAGGTATTGGAGGTGTTGGAGTCGTGTGCTAGCTTAGTTAGGATGTCTTGAATGTGTACAAAATATTTGCTTAAGGGTTCTATTGCTGAGATGAAAGTTATGTTGTGTTATGCCACATTTCTTCACACTTAAGCAAGCAAAGGCCAAGTTGAGTTTTAGACAGCTAGAGGCCCCCCTAATGTGCTGCTAACCCTCCCCTTGATCAGTGTGTTTTGTTCATAATCTTGTGCCAAAGTGATTTGATCTGTACTTGTTGATTTGCGACTTTGACATAAAGCTTAACTTTTCAAAAATGGCTATTCCATTTTTTCTATAAATGGCTTAATTCAACATGTAATGCTTAAACTCATGAAACAAGGCCTTGGCACAATGAGTATGCATTAAATTATTGAGTGTTGGATGGTTTAGAGGCCTGTAATCAAGGGAAGCATGCTGATTTTGAAAATGCATAAGTCATGAACATGGTAATGGCCATGAATCAAAGTGACTTTTTGCCATATTGCAAAATTCGATTCTCTCAAGTCATGAGGTTGTTTGATGAGTTCTTGGATATTTTGGAAAGCTTGAAATGTATACTACAATCCATATTTGAAGTGCAAATTGAAATTCCAAGTGGAAGCATATGAAAAATGGTCTTGAAGTTAGGTAAAAACCTTGCCTAAAATAGGTCAAATTTTCACTAAGTTAAGAATGGTTTGGTACCCTTATTCCAAAAATTGTAACTTGAGATACAAGCTTCTTTTGGGAAAACTTTGTGAATCAAAGTTGTAGATTATGCAATAGGCTACAACTTTCATGTTTTGACTTTTTCTTGAATCCAAATGAATCTTGGTGAGAAAGTGGGGCAAAGTTGGGAAACAATTAGGGTTTTTCATAACTTAGAAAAATTCTAAGTTATGAAAAATTCTCATTTCAAACCCTAATTTGCAATTTTTGATTTCTTGGTGAACAAGTTTCATGATTTGGAATGTTTTGATGAAAAATGAATCTTGACTCTTGATTTTGACCAAAAAGTCAAAGTTTGACTTTTCAGTATACAGTCAAAATTGATCAATTGACTGGGAAATTCAACTGTCAATCTTGTGCATTTGGGATCTTTTGAAATTGTTGAGCATGTCAAGATAATTCCATGGGGTCCTTGAGTCCATATGTGAGCTTGGTTTGCCATTGGTTAGGTCAAACAGTCAAAAATTGCCTTTGTGCAGTCAAAACCCTAAAAATGACCATTTTGCCCTTTTGGTGATCTGATCAAATTTCCTGTGGAATTGTGATCCAAACTTGATCAAATGGTCCATGTGAGTTTATAATGTTGATGTGGGTCAATTTTTATGAGCTTTGACTGTCAATTGGCCACAGTTGACTTTTTCCCCAATACAGTTGATTTTTAGGTCAACTATCCAATTGACTGGGCAAAATTTAGAATCAAGACTTGAAACTTGGTATGGATAAACTTGGGAGTCCAGCATGAAGCATGAAAGTCATCTTAGGCATTTTAGGTCAAAATATCTTTGTTCAAACACAAACCCTAATTTGGGTCAACAGTGCAAGGAGAAGTCTTGAGCAGAGGAAACCCTAACTGGATCTTGAGCTCCAAGGGTCTTGTGATGAGAAAATATTGAGAAAAAGGGAGGGCAAATTTTGGGGTGCAACAGTTGCCCCTGTTCAATCTTCATGAATCCGAAGAGTTAGATTGGCAAGTTTGCCTTTCGTGACTCGAGGGTAAAAGGAGATTGGACACTATAGTGCCCTTAAATTTGCACCCGTCAAAGCAATGGATGCGGGAATAGGCTTAGAGATGCCATTTGGAGATGGGCTTAACGATGCCATTGGGAGGAATGACAAAAACTTATCGGGGATGGGCTTAAAGATGCCATCTGGAATGAGTATCAGGAAGGTGTCCATGCTTGGGACCATCTCTGAACTGGGGGTCTGAATAAGCAATAGATTGACATCCGTTGTTGGGAGGAATCCGTAAACTGTTTTAAAAAATTGCATCTGAACAAGTTGATAGATTAACATCCGTTGTTGGGAAGAATCCATAAACTGTTTTCAGAAGTCTGGAGAAGAATCTGAACAAGCGATAGGTTAACATCCGTTACTTGGAGAACCCGTGAACTGTTTTCAGAAATCTTGGAGTTGAATAAGCAATAGAGCAGCATCCGTTGTTGGGAAGCGTCCGTAAACTGTTTTCAGAGGTTGCATCTGAACAAGCGATAGATTAACATCCGTTGTTGGGAAGAATCCATAAACTATTTTCAGAAGTCTTGAGAAGAATCTGAACAAGTGATAGGTTAACATCCGTTACTTGGAGAACCCGTGAACTGTTTTCAGAAATCTTGAAGTTGAATAAGCAATAGAGCAGCATCCGTTGTTGGGAAGCGTCCGTAAACTGTTTTCAAAAGTTGCATCTGAACAAGCGATAGATTAACATCCGTTGTTGGGAAGAATCCTTAAACTGTTTTCAGAAGTCTTGAGAAGAATCTGAACAAGTGATAGGTTAACATCCGTTACTTGGAGAACCTGTGAACTGTTTTCAGAAGTCTTGAATTTGGAGGAAGAACCGGTGTAGGGTTCCCTGATGATGAGCTCGTGTAAAACTGCATATGGATAAATCTGGACTGCTGTTGGGAAGAATAATTCCTGGTTGTTGCTGGAGAATAAGGAGCTTGGGTTGTATACCAATCTTCTGGGGAATTCCTGATGACTTCTACCGGGGAGTTCCAATCTGATAGACTCATGCTGGGGATGTAAGACTGAGAATCTTCAGTTTAGTGGGAAGTATCTCTGGCGACTTTACTGGGGAACTCAAGATTTGCCCTCCCAAAACTCTGTGGGGAGAAGGTTCGTTAGTCTGGCTCCGCTGGGGATTGATAATTTGAAGCTTTAGCTCGGCTGGGGATACTGAAACTTAAACTCTGAGGGGAAATGAGTTCTGGAGGATTCTCTGGCTGAGGGTAACAAAGATAAACTCTTCTGGGGATTGTACTGATAAGTTAAGCTGGGGAACTTTGATGAACTCCACTGGGGATAGGAAGAATTTTGCCGAGTGCGATCTTCCGTGGTAGTTAGCTGAGGATAACCCAGTTATAAGCCCTTGTGAGGAATAACTTTGAATAAATCTCGGGAGAGACGTCCGTACTCTGCAGGGGATAAGCTTCCAAAATCTACTGGGGATAAGTTTCAGGGTTTGCTGGGGATATGGATTCCAAATCTCCTGGGGGTTTCCTTTGAAAGGGTATCAAGATATCCAACTGTACCTTCAACCTGTCAGTAATCCTCTTTCTTGATTCATAAGGAAATGATTATGTTCAAATACATATGCCTATTTAACAAAACATTGGACGTTTCTCAAAATAAAACAATTAGTGCAAGAGGAAAAGAATCAAGGAAAAGACACAAATTTATGGGAAAAGTATTTGTATTAACTTTCTCTGAGTATATTTGTACAAAGGAGACAATCATCCTAGTAAGAGGATTTTGTCGTAAATATTGAAAGATTTATACAAAATAAAGATGGCTATGTGAAATAATTCCGTGGGATTCCATTCCGCTATAGCCTTCACAACTTTGAATATCTGTCCATCCAATGCTCCGTTTGCCGATGACTGGATTGATCGGAAGCCTGGAACTGGTTGATGAAGAGATTGTCTTTAAAGTGATCCGACGAGACATAGTCATACGCTTTAATTCCCTAACTTTTGCCTGAATCTCCCTTTCGGGTTTTCGATCCACCGGGAAACCCCTTTTTGCCCAAGCCGCCCTTTCGGGTTTTCAACTTGCCGGGTGTACAGATTTTTTTCGTTTTTATCCCTAATTTTTGCCTGAACCGCCCTTTCGGGTTTTCGGTTCACCGGGATGCCCATTTTTGCCCAAGCCGCCCTTTCGGGTTTTCGACTTGTCGGGTTATTTTATGCGTAGTATCTTTTGACTATGTCTGCGTTCGCAGGGTGCGGCAAATCGTCGCCGTCCATGATGGTCAGAATCATTGCACCATCAGAAAATATGCTCTTGATCACAAATGGTCCCTCATATGTAGGAGTCCATTTGCCCCTGGGATCACTTTGCGGCAAGATAATCCGCTTGATTATGAGATCTCCAACTTGATACACTTGACGTCTGACTTTCTTATTGAAGGCCTTGATCATCCGTTTTTGATACGTCTGACCATGGCATATAGCAGCGAGTCGCTTCTCGTTGATCAAATTGAGTTGATCAAGTCGGGTCTGCATCCAATCATCTTCATTCAAACCTGTGTCCTTCATAATCCTTAGAGAAGGAATCTAAACCTCCATAGGCAAGACAACTTCCATGCCATATACCAAAGAAAATGGGGTTGCCCCGGTTGAAGTACGTGCCGTCGTACAGTATCCATGCAGAGTAAACTGTAACATCTCATGCCAGTCTTTGTAAGTGACTGTCATTTTCTGAATGATCTTCTTAATGTTTTTGTTTGCAGCTTCAACATCACCGTTCATCTTCGGCCGATAGGGAGATGAATTGTGATGATAAATCTTGAACTGTTCGCACAAAGCGGTGATCATTGTGTTATTCAGATTTGTACCGTTGTCTGTGATGATCCTGTCTGGAACACCATACCGACATATGAGATTTTGCTTGATGAAGTGGGCAACCACATTTTTAGTAACAGAGGTGAAGGAAGCTGCCTCGACCCATTTGGTGAAATAGTCAATGGCGACCAGGATGAAGCGATGTCCGTTGGAAGCCGTGGGCTTGATCTCTCCAATCATGTCAATGCCCCACATTGCAAATGGCCAAGGAGCAGTCAGAACGTTGAGAGGAACCGGAGGGATATGAACTTTGTCAGCGTAGACTTGACATTTGTGGCAAGTACGGGAATGTTGATGGCAGTCAGCTTCCATGGTAGACCAGTAATAGCCTGCCCTTAGGATCTTCTTAGCCATTGTATGCCCGCTCAAGTGAGTGCCAAATGTGCCGCTGTGTATCTCAGTCATGATCAACTCTGCTTCAGCTTTGTCTATGCATCGGAGTAATACACAATCATGGCTTCGTTTGTAAAGGATGCCGTTGCTTAGGAAGAACTTAGTAGCGAATTTCCTTAAGAACTTCTTGTCATTTACGGAAGCTCCTTCGGGATAATCTCTAGTCTCGAGATACCTTTTGATTTCATGGAACCAGGGTTGTTCCACTACTTCTTCGGTATTAATCTCGTGACAATGTGCAGGTTCATCCATTCGCTCAATGGTGATTTGGGGAGCCTCGTTATCCCAGTTGAGTTTAAACATGGAGGACATTGTGGCTAGAGCATCTGCTAGCTGATTCTCTTCTCGCGGGAAATGCTCGAAGGTAATTTGCTCGAAATGAGGCAACAATGTTAGGACATGTTCTTTGTATGGGATAAGATTAGGATGCTTGGTATCCCACTCTCCTTTGATTTGACTGATAACCAAAGCTGAGTCCCCAAATACGATCAAAGATTTGATCCCCAAGTCTATAGCATCCTTGAGACCAAAGATGCAAGCTTCGTATTCAGCCATGTTGTTTGTGCAGCTGAAGCAAAGTCGGGCCGTGAAAGGTGTGTGACAACCTTCCGGTGAGATGAGTACCGCACCGATACCGTTTCCAAGTGCATTTGAAGCACCATCAAAGTACAGGGTCCATCGGGATCCCTTTTCGGGTCCGTCATACGGTCCGTTACTTTCAATGTTGTCCAAATTCACGATGTCCTCGTCTGGGAAGTCAAATCTCATGGGTTGATAATCTTCGATAGCTTGATGAGCCAGATGGTCAGCTAGTACACTCCCTTTTATAGCCTTTTGGGTGGTGTACTGGATGTCATACTCAGTTAGGATCATTTGCCATCTGGCTATTCTTCCAGATAAAACGGGCTTTTCGAAGATATACTTGATATGATCCATTTTGGAAATCAACAAGGTAGTATGGGTCAACATATACTGTCTTAGTCGGCGAGCAGCCCATACCAAAGCGCAACAAGTTTTCTCGAGCAGTGAGTAGCGAGTTTCACAGTCGGTAAACTTTTTGCTAAGGTAATAAATAGCATGCTCTTTTTGACCAGACTCGTCATGCTGGCCCAAAACACACCCCATTGAGTTATCCAAGACGGTCAGATACATGATCAATGGTCTTCCTTCGACGGGTGGCATCAGAATAGGAGGTTCTAGCAAATACTCCTTGATCTTATCAAAAGCAGCTTGGCAATCGTCGTTCCATTCGACTACCTGATCTTTCTTCAAGAGTTTGAAAATTGGCTCACAGGTAGAAGTCAGATGGGAGATGAATCTGGCAATATAGTTCAAGCGCCCCAAGAACCCTCTAACCTCCTTTTCAGTACGGGGAGCGGGCATCTCTTGTATTGCTTTCACTTTTGCTGGATCAACTTCAATGCCTTTGTTGCTTACAATGAATCCCAGGAGTTTACCAGACCTAACTCCAAAAGTGCACTTACTTGGATTCAGCCTGAGTTTGTATTCTTTCAATCTGGCAAACAGCTTTTCTAGATGTTCAAGGTGCTCCTCCTCTGTTTGTGACCGAGCTATCATATCGTCTATGTAAACTTCAATCTCATGATGTATCATATCATGAAACAAAGCCATCATGGCGCGTTGATTAGTTGCCCCTGCGTTCTTCAGCCCGAACGGCATCACCTTGTAACAGAAAGTGCCCCATTGTGTGACAAAAGTTGTTTTCTCCATATCCTCGGGGGCCATTTTGATTTGATTGTAGCCCGAGAATCCATCCATGAAGGAAAACACTTTATGCTGAGCTGTATTGTCGATCAAAAGGTCAATGTGGGGTAGCGGAAAATCATCTTTGGGGCTGGCCCTATTCAAATCCCGGTAGTCCACGCACATCCTGACTTTGCCATCTTTCTTAGGTACTGGCACGATGTTAGTGACCCATTAAGGATAGGACGTAACAACCAGAAAGCCAGTGTCGAATTGCTTCATCACTTCTGCTTTGATCTTTTCAGACATGTCAGGCCTCATTCGGCGGACTTTTTGCTTGATTGGTGGACAATCCTCTCTTGTGGGGAGACGGTGAACCACGATGTCTGTGTCTAAACCCGGCATGTCTTCATAAGACCAAGCGAAGATTTCAACATACTCATTCAACAACTGTATCAGGCGCTCCTTGACTCTTGGTTCCAGATTGGCACCCACTTGCACCTCCTTTCGGTCTTCCTCGGTTCCCAAATTGACAGTTTCCAATGACTCTTCGTGCGGTAAGATGGCCCTTTCCTCTTGCTGTAGAAGTCTGGCTAGTTCCCCTGGTACTTCACAACCTTCGTCGTCTTCATACTCGGCTTGATTGACCAGATCTTCAGAGTTATTGAAGGATATAGCAGAATAGTCACCCATGGAATCCGGAGTGGATGGGTACCTGCATTTGTGAGTGTGGGTGTGTGTAAGGGATAGCCATCCTTAAACAAAAAATGCAAAAGGAAAGAAAATGAACACAAGCAGTTTATCAAATGAAAAACGTCCAATGAATCATTAAACATGGCATATGGATATGAAAAATAATCAAAACCCTTACAAATGGACCTACATGCCCCGGGCAAGGCATGAGGTGAAAAGATAGCGTATGGATTGTTTGAAAATAAATATTACAGACCAAATAGGAAATGTTTGACAGATAAATTACTGATGAATAAAAGTGATGGGGACAAAGTCTTTTGCCTCCCAGTTGCTCAATCCTCCTTTGACAGTTGGGTAAATCCACTCTTCGATGTTGCTCTCTTTGTCTTCATCCTCCAAAGCGTTGATTCCGTAGGGAGAAATTTTGACTGGCGCTCTTTCAATCTTCGAACGGCGTATAGCTTTTTGGCCTGCGGTAGTGAACCCTAATCCAAATTTGTCGGTCTTATGTGGAATATCAGGCAACTGCCCCCATGCTAAATTCTTCCCCTCCTTTATTGCGGCTCTTGCGTCCTCCAGAGATGCCATCCTGGCCATCTGCCTCGGTGTCTCAGCTGCCAACTTTGCTATTGTTATTTCAGGAAGGACTTCTTCGAAATGCTGGAAAGGCGTCTCAATGAACTCCCCCTCTACTTCCACATACCGGAAGGAGTTCAAGTGGCTGATCATGTACTCCTCTTCACCATGGACAGTAATGATGTTTCCCTTGACAGGGTACTTCAACATCTGATGTAAGGAGGAGGTGACTGCCCCAACATGGTGTATCCAAGGCCTACCCAGCAAGCAAGAGTACGACGGACGGATATCCATCACATAGAAAGTAGATTTAAACACCTCAGTGCCTATCTTGATGGGAATTTCAACCTCCCCATGGACCATTCTCTTCGAACCATCGAAAGCTCTGACGATAATATCACTTGGTTTCAACTCCAACCCTTCACAATCTAGTCGGTCCAAGGCCTTCTTAGGCAGTACATTCAGCGACGAACCAGTGTCGACCAAGACATGTGCGAGAGTAGTTCCTCGGCACTCGACTACAATGTGCAAAGCATCATTGTGGTTTCTACCTTTAGGGGTTAGGTCGGCATCAGAGAAACCTAGTCCATTGTCCGCAGTAAGGCTAGCCACGCAATTTTGAAATTGATCTGCAGAGGTTTCCTGGGGCACATGGGTTGCCTTCAGGAATTTTATCAGAGCTTTAGCGTGCGCTTATGAGCAAAGTAGTAGTGCCAGCATGGAGATCTTTGAGGGGGTTTGCCCCAACTGTTCTACCACATCGTAATCACTCCTTTTGATTATCCTCAAAATCTCATCCATTTCCTTCTTGAAGGTTTCCGGGATGACCAAGGGTTGAGCCCTCGTCCTGACGAGCTCATCTTGGATTCCTTTACCTTTATCAACAGCGGTAGGAAGGACAGTACTAGGAACAACAACATCTTCAACCAATGGAGTTCTAGCAGAGAGTTTTATTGGTGCAGGGATGACCTTGTCGGCAGATGAGGGTCCAAAGATTGCCCTTGGAGGGGCAATCTCTGGAGAAAATATTCTCCCGCTCCGGGTGATTTTGCTAGTGCCTGCAATGTTACCAATGCTGGCTTCTTCATCATCCGAACTTTCTTCAGTTATTTCTATTTGTTTAATACCATGGTAGTAGACGTCACCGCCATAGTTCCATGGTATCGACTTCTCAGAAACATAGGGGATAGGCCCTGGCATTGTTATCTTCAAAGGAACAAATTTCGTAGCTGGTGTAATCTTAACAGGCTTTCTGACGGCCTTGGAAAGATTGGCGTGAATGGTTATGATTGAGACATCTTCAGTATGGGTTGGAGTAGCAGAAACTTTTTCAAACAAAATTTGTCGACTATCCATAAGGCCTTGGATGCCTTTCTTCAGTAACGGACAATCAAACGACAGAGAGTAACAACAATAGCAGTCTTTTTTACATCCCGGGAAGATCCCGGCCCTTAACAGATTCAACTTAATGGTTAACAAAGGAGTTATCAGATCATTAACATCAGCAACATACAAATCTTCTTCAATGGCATTGACATTTCGACCGTGCTTTGGCATGGGAGCAGATATCACATTAGGCTTCTCCGGAGTGTCGAACTCCACTTCCTTCGCCTCTATCAGGTCTTGGATTTTATGCTTGAGTGCCCAACAATCATTGGTGTCATGCCCGACACTGTCAGAATGGTAGGCGCATTTAGCATTAGGATGGTAATGCGGAGAGGACGTATTCACATTCTTTGGTGCCTCTTTGATAGTGGCGAGATTCAACTTCAACAGATGATGAAGCACTTGCGCTGGAGTCATATTAATGCGGGTGAACTGCCGTTGTGGCCGTTCCACCCGTTGCTGATTTGGTCTGGACTGGTTATAGCGAGGCTGCTCACTTGAAGGGTTTTGAATCATTACGGCCCCCACGGTTGGCCGGCGCTCAGTCTTCCCTGCTCTTCTCTGAGAATATACCACAGCTGTTTCCTTCTTAAAAGGCTTCTTCTCAACACTTGCAGCAACACCCTTCTGAATCTTTCCTG
Source organism: Vicia faba (assembly GCA_948472305.1). Lineage (NCBI taxonomy): Eukaryota > Viridiplantae > Streptophyta > Magnoliopsida > Fabales > Fabaceae > Vicia > Vicia faba. The sequence goes on from OX451737.1 coordinate 1,184,762,797, forward strand.
ACTTGATGCCAGCTTCTATTCTTTCGCCTGTTAGGATCAAATCGGTAAACCCCGCGGAAGAGTTACCAATCATATGATTGAAAAATAGCCCAGATAGGGTCCCTAGAAACATATCAACAAGCTCACGATCGGTTAAAGGAGGCTGCACCCTGCCAGCCAAATCCCTCCATTTTTGTGCGTATTCTTTGAATCCTTCGCCTGTTCCTAATGACATACCCTGAAGTTGGGTACGAGTAGGAGCAAGGTCAGAATTGTACTGATATTATTTGTAGAAGGCGGTGGCCAAGTCTTCCCAATTTCCGACGCTGGTTCCCTCTAGCTGATAAAACCACTCCAGTTGAGCCCCAGAAAGGCTGTCTTGAAAGAAATGAATCCAAAGGTTTTTATCTGCCGTATAGGGTTGAATCTTTCTCACGTAAGACCTGAGATGCATTTTTGGACAGGACAACCCATCATACCTCACAAACACTGGCACCTTGAACTTTGGGGGAATCACAATCCCGACAACCAAACCCAAGTCTTCAAAGTCCAAACCCGGTACTCTTTTTAGCTCCATGGCGGCCAACCTGTCTTCTAGCCCTTTGTATTTATCATCATCTGGAGGGTATTGCTGATCAGAATAGTCTTCATCCTCTTCGACCTCCTCTTCTTCCACACCGGACTCGGAAGGTACCGCAGCCCCACCTCCTTTGCTGGTTCCTTCATCAGGAATAGGAGGAAATTCAAGCACTCTCCGAGCTTCTCCGTCAAATCTTCTCCCCAAAGTAACCACCCCGAGTCTCTTTTTCTTCTTTTTCACTGGGTCTTTATTCCCCAGCAAGGTCTTGAGATCCTCCTGACCTTTAGCCAAGGTCGTCAGGAGTTGCTGAAACTGTGCATTTTGAGCTTGTAGGTCTTTGACTGTTTGCTCGAGATCCATCCTACTGAAATAAACAACAGACAGATAAGGAAACCTGGAGTGAGACCTGCTTATGCACATGATGAATGGTATGCTTATGTATGCAATGCATTCAAGGATTTAGGACATTCAAAATTGTTTCAGACAAAGAAGAACGCACGTCATATTAATAAGAAGAAATTTGTTAGTACATAAATGCCCCATGGGCCAAATATTACAAAAACTTCTCAAGGTAAAAAGACATTGCGCATCCTCTTTGGTGCGATGTAGGTGTTAAGGGCCTCTTGCTCATGGAGTCGGCGGGTGAGCTCTAAAACCTTCTTCTCACTGGTGTAGAAGCTAGCTTCAAAAGTGTTCCGCTCCTCCTTGAGCTGAATCCAACTTTTCTGCATTTCCTCCCACGATGTAGGCATGTCAGGATGTAGGATGGTGTAGGGAACCTCTCCTTCCTTGACGGGCTCTTTAATCACAGGGAGAACATGAGGATAAGGCATCATTAGACTTTGGGCTCGGGCTCGTACCCACTTGAGATAAGGCTCAAGAGGAATGGAGTTCTTGTGTCCCAGAGTCTTGCTATCAACCTTGTTGGGTCTTCCCCAAGCTCTGATGAATCTTTGGCGAAGTCCTTGCGCATCGTTGTCGAAGTCAAAAACTAGGTCAGGAATCAACATGTCGTGAGTGCCATCCCTCCGTGCATATCCGAATTGCCTCAAATCTAGGCAAGGGTTGTAAGTGATACCTCCTCTGATTCTAAGTAAAGTAACATTAGGAAACTCTCCGCAACGATCGACGATGATGACATTTTCTCTGGACCGAGAACACCAATGTGCATCAGAGTGAGTAAGAGTCATCAACCGTTGGGACCACCTTGAGCCTTGGTCATTCTTCAAGACAGATTGTGGAAGGTGCGAAATAAACCACCTTGCAAGGAGAGGAGTACAGCACATGAGAACACCCCTCTTTCTCATTGTTCGTGTGTAAAATGAGTGAAGAATGTCCCCAAGCAATGTTGGTATTGGATTTCTGGCCAAGAAGATTTTGACAGTGTTGACATCTACCAATTGGTCAGGATTTGGGAACAAGACCAACCATAGATAAGGAGTGCCACAATCTCTTCAAAGGCTTTTAGGTCCAATGAGTTCCAACATTCTTGTGCCTTCTCAAACAAGAATTTTGCTAAGAATCCTTTGACGCCGCTTCTGGTTTCCCAATGCACCTTGATGTCGGATGGTTGTAGATGTAATGCTCGAGCAACATCTTCCGGCTTTGGTTCCTTTTCCGTACCGTTGAAGGGTAGTTGATTAAGGATAGGAATTCTTAGGAGTTGAGAAAACTCCTCCAAAGTGGGTACCAACTGATAATCAGGGAAAGTGAAGCAGTGGTGAAGAGGGTCAAAGAACTGGAATAGCACTTTCATTATGTCTTCTTCAATGTTGGTGTTGACTAAGCTGAGCAGTCTACCATGTCTTTCACTGAAGGATGAGCTTTCCGGAATTCTTGAGGTGAGCTCCTTGAGTTGAGGAGAGATTCTCACAAGGTTGACTTGGATGGTGTTTCTGCGAGGAATTTCCATGACCTACAAAACAGGAACAAAGATGAAGATCCAAACCCTTGAAATGGTTAGTGAATGCATATGATGTTTTATGATGTTTATGATGTATGCACAAAACATATGTACAAGCAAATCACACCAAACCCTAGTTTCAGGCTTGCATGGGGTTTCATAGGTAAGTACCCTCTTGAGTGTAGTTGGCTTAAAAACCTGTCCTATAAATAGTAACCGGGTTCTAAGGAGCTCAATATCATTGGATTGTTTTCATTGTTCATTGTTTCGATTTAGCCACTTAACTAGCGACCAAAATATTCCAAGAAAACAACCCTCAATGAGTGTAGTATCGAGTATCTACCAACTTCGGACTGCACCAAAGCCGGTCATCTCACTACCCCTAATAAAAGGCCAAGATGGTCAAGTAAGGTTCTAGGTCATTAGTGCTTAGTGACATCACTCAGCGGCCCCGTACTCTCCTTGATTGAACTCAAGGGTTACCGGTACTCACAAATATGTCGCACTAATATAGCTATTGCTTCGACCGTGTCGGTATACCCCGCACAGTTTCCACAATGTATTGCTATCTATGAAATGTTTCCCAAAATCCGGGTGTAGGATTGCAAACCCAAACAAAAGAGCCAAGATATAAAGCAATCAAATCAAACAATTAGTCATGCAAGAGGGTGATCTAAGCCCTAAGGTTACTCCACTTTTAAAACATTTCCCCAGCAGAGTCGCCAGTTCTGTGATACGGTGGGAGAACTGACTAGGGTTTTGCGTTTGTTTTCGCAAATGTTTCGGTTGAGCAAGAGTCGCCACCGACTTTTTATTTTATCCTAAGGAAAGGTTTAAAAAGCACAGCAAAAACCTTTGAGATTTTTCTTGGGTTCTGGGAGTAGATTATAGAAAGGGAAGGTATTAGCACCCTTTCTATCCATGGTTATCCATGGGCTCTTAGGTACTTGCTTAGATCAACTTGCCTTGGTTTTCAATTGTTTGAAATGGTGCTTTGTGTGTGCTTTTTGAAAATGTTTTGAAAAAGATGCCTTGTCTAGGCTACCCTTGTAACAATTCTTTACTCGAATGTTTTACAAAAGGTGTTTATCTTTTTGAAAAGATGCTTCAAGGTTTTTTTGAAAGTTTGTTTTGAAAGTGTTTGTGAAGTGTGGTTTGAAAAATAGGCAAGTGTTTTCTTTTGCAAGTGGACAAGTACTTGAGAGCTATCTACCCTAAAGTTCTCAAAGATTTATGCTATGTTTTAACCCTTTTAACAATTTTGTTCCACCATTGCATTTGGTGGACAATCTTGTGTTAGGAGGTGAAAGGGACGGGCGCGGGTCATCGTTTAGACCATAATTGCAATGATGCTAAGTACATTTGGGCAATTTTCCTTTAAGGGACTTTGATCATTTTAGGCAACTTTTCGAAAGCGTCATCGAGGGACTATGATCATTTGATTGTTTGTTTTACCCAAAGAAACCTAACATGCAATATGGCCCATTTATTGAAGGCAACAAGTGGAATACCCTAGGGGTGCAATGTGTGGTATGTGTTGTCCATTTTTCATGCTTTGATTATCTCGAAATTAGGTCAAACTATTTTGTTCTTTTTATTTGCATACAAACCCTAGTTCTAGCATGGTATATTTAGAAAGCGTTAAAGTGCGAAAAGTAAAATTCCTACACTATTACAACACAATATGGGAAGGGGGTACAAATGTTCAAATGGGGGGATATTTAGACAAGGAATTTAAACCTAGCTATTACATCAATTTTGAAATATTTACAAGATAATTAATTGCATCAATTAAATGGAAAATAAAATAAAGATGCAAAATGAAAAAAGGGTTTTTATATATATGGAAAAAAGGGTGTTTTTTATATGTCAAATAAATAAAATGAATAAAATAAAAAAAAGTAATATTTTTGGGAGTTTTTGTGTTTTAAGGGTAAAACCCTAATTTCATTAAGTAAAAGGTAATATTTATTTAATATGTACAATAATTAATAATTATATAAAAAATAAAAATGAAGTATATTCATAAAAAAAGTATTTTTCATGTTAGATATTAATAAAATAAAAATGTATATATTTTTTTGTATTATTTACCTAAATATACTAATATATATATAAATATCTTTATTATTTACTAAATAAATATTATATATACAAAAATAATAATATTTAATATTTATAAAAAAAGTATATTTTGTATAAAATATTTTCAAAAGAAAAAATGAAATAAAAATCATAAATAAAGTATATTTGCATTATTTTTCTAGTTTTTCTAAATAATAGTATATATATATATATTTATGTACAAATGGTTCATATAAACAAATAAATGCCTAAAAATATAAAAATGGTGTAAAAAATGTTTTTTATGTTTTTAATATTATTAGGAAAAATAAATAAGTCAGAATAAAAAAAGAAAAGTCAAAAAATCAATAAAACAAACAAAATGGGCTCAGGGGGTATGAAAGCAAAAATAGGGTGTGAAGAGAAATGGCACAACAGGCCCAGCCCACCAAGCCTTTCTTCAACCTCCAGCCAGCTTTTGTTCAAAAAACACGCGCCTTATTCATGAATTCAAACATCCTGATTCTTTGATTTTTTGCACAAACTTTCAACATAAGAAATGTTAATCATCAAGCCACGATTCTAAATATGTAAAGAACTCATCCTAACTCTCAGAAATGAGAGAGAATTTTAACATTCCCAAATCTTGACCTAACTTTTCTTCCATATTCAGACCTTAAATTCTCATAGCTCAGGCAAAATAAATGAAAAGTAAAAGTATGTACAAATTCAGGGGTATGAGTATAACACTTCTTATTCACAAACTTAGAGCTAATGATGCCTACACTAAGAGTTAGAAGTTTAAGAAGATACCTGTTCAGTTGAAGTTCTATCTGGCAATGGGGGAGCTTTCAGGGCAAGATGATGATCTGTACAGCTTGCCTGAAGTGTAGTGATGCTATTCCAATGCTTACTTTACTTTGAAACACCTTGAATCGAGCTATGGACCTTCAACTGCAAAACAAGAAAGTGAAAATGGTGGAACTGGTTAGAGGAGTTACAGGTCGTGTTTTATGTTTGGATTAGCTTCAAGTGATGCTAGGGAATGTGTTTGATGAGCTTTTAGCAAGAATGCATGAAAGGGATGAGAGTTGGCACTCAAACTGCAGCAAACCCTGTTTTTATGCAGTTCAATGGTGATTTTGAGTTTGTGGAGGTATTTGAGGTGTTGGAGTCGTGTGCTAGCTTAGTTAGGATGTCTTGAATGTGTACAAAATATTTGCTTAAGGGTTCTATTGCTGAGATGAAAGTTATGTTGTGTTATGCCACATTTCTTCACACTTAAGCAAGCAAAGGCCAAGTTGAGTTTTAGACAGCTAGAGGCCCCCCTAATGTGCTGCTAACCCTCCCCTTGATCAGTGTGTTTTGTTCATAATCTTGTGCCAAAGTGATTTGATCTGTACTTGTTAATTTGCAACTTTGACATAAAGCTTAACTTTTCAAAAATGGCTATTTCACTTTTCTATAAATGGCTTAATTCAACATGTAATGCTTAAACTCATGAAACAAGGCCTTAGCACAATGAGTATGCATTAAATTATTGAGTGTTGGATGGTTTAGAGGCCTGTAATCAAGGGAAGCATGCTGATTTTGAAAATGCATAAGTCATGAACATGGTAATGGCCATGAATCAAAGTGACTTTTTGCCATATTGCAAAATTCGATTCTCTCAAGTCATGAGGTTGTTTGATGAGTTCTTGGACATTTTGGAAAACTTGGAATGTATACTACAATCCATATTTGAAGTGCAAATTGAAATTCCAAGTGGAAGTATATGAAAAATGGTCTTGAAGTTAGGTAAAAACCTTGCCTAAAATAGGTCAAATTTTCACTAAGTTAAGAATGGTTTGGTACCCTTATTCCAATAAATGTAACTTGAGATACAAGCTTCTTTTGGGAAAACTTTGTGAGTAAAAGTTGTAGATTATGCAATAGGCTACAACTTTCATGTTTTGACTTTTGCTTGAATCCAAATGAATCTTGGTGAGAAAGTGGGGCAAAGTTGGGAAAAAATTAGGGTTTTTCATAACTTAGAAAAATTCTAAGTTATGAAAAATTCTCATTTCAAACCCTAATTTGCAATTTTTGATTTCTTGGTGAACAAGTTTCATGATTTGGCATGTTTTGATGAAAAATGAATCTTGACTCTTGATTTTGACCAAAAAGTCAAAGTTTGACTTTTCAGTATACAGTCAAAATTGATCAATTGACTGGGAAATTCAACTGTCAATCTTGTGCATTTGGGATCTTTTGAACTTGTTGAGCATGTCAAGATAATTCCATGGGGTCCTTGAGTCCATATGTGAGTTTGGTTTGCCATTGGTTAGGTCAAACAGTCAAAAATTGCCTTTGTGCAGTCAAAACCCTAAAAATGACCATTTTGCCCTTTTGGTGATCTGATCAAATTTCCTGTGGAATTGTGATCCAAACTTGATCAAATGGTCCATGTGAGTTTATAATGTTGATGTGGGTCAATTTTTATGAGCTTTGACTGTCAATTGGCCACAGTTGACTTTTTCCCCAATACAGCTGATTTTTAGGTCAACTGTCCAATTGACTGGGCAAAATTTAGAATCAAGACTTGAAACTTGGTATGGATAAACTTGGGAGTCCAACATGAAGCATGAAAGTCATCTTAGGCATTTTAGGTCAAAATATCTTTGTTCAAACACAAACCCTAATTTGGGTCAACAGTGCAAGGAGAAGTCTTGAGCAGAGGAAACCCTAACTGGATCTTGAGCTCCAAGGGTCTTGTGATGAGAAAATGTTGAGAAAAAGGGAGGGCAAATTTTGGGGTGCAACAATCTGGATATTCATTATTCTCAAAACCAGGAATTTGTGAGACATATACCTCTTCATTTATGACTCCATTTAGAAAAGCACTATTTACGTCCATTTGATAAAAGCTTAAATTTTTTTTGCACACGCATAAGCTAGCAAGAGACGTATAGACTCAAGGAAAGAAACTGGAGGGTGATACAGTGGGAGAACTGACTTGAGGTTTTGCGTTTCGTCGCAAATGTCGCGGTTTAGCAAGAGTCGCCACCGACTTTTATTTTATCCAAAAAGGAAAGGTAAAAAAGCACAGGAAAGACCTTTGAGATGTTTCTTGAGTTCAGGGGGTAGATTATGAAAAGGGAAGGTGCTAGCACCCTTTTCATCCATGGTTTTCCATGGGCTCTTAGTTACTTGCTTAGATCACTTGCTTTGCTTTGAAATTGTTTGAAATGGTGCTTTGTGTTTGGTGTGGTTTTGAAAGTATTTTGAAAATAGGCCATTTGTTTAGGCAATCTTTGTAATGATTCTCGTTCGTAAGAATGTATACAAAGATGTTTGTCTTTTGAAAAATGTTTCAATGTTTTGTAAGATGTTTGGAAATGTGTGTGTGTTTGTTTTTGAAAATAGCAAGGATTGTTTTGAAATGGAGCAAGTAACTTAGAAGCTATCTACCTATTCAAATGTCTTCCTTGTGCATTTTTATTCCTTTGACATTGTTGATTTACCATTGATTTGGTAAACAACCCTATCTTTGGATGTGAACGGGACGGGCGTGGGTCATCGTATGACCATGATAGCAATGTTTCCAAGTATCTTAGTTTTTTTGTGGGACCAAGATCATTTTGTTTAGGCAACCTTTTGATAGCGTCATCGAGGGACTATGATCTTATTTTTTTATTTATTTTGCCAAGATACTTCGCATGCGTAACATGGCCATTTTTGTTTAGGCAACCAAGTGGGTGAAATCCTAAGGGTGCTTGTGTGCAATGTGTGTCATTTTTCATGCTTTTGATTTGTCTTGTATTAGGTCTTTCCTATTTGTTTGTTTTTGGTCTTATCATACAAACCCTAGTTTACTAAACGTGGTATATGAAAGCAATAAATTGCGTAAATGTAAACTAAGCTATTACAAAAATTATTATTGGAGGGGGGATACAAGTTTTTTGAATGGGGATATTGCACAAAATAAACCCTAAAAATACTATTACAACCCAATTGAATATTGTGCATTAAATAAATATACAAATATTAAAATGAAATGCAAATGTATTTGTGCAAAAAAAAGTTTTGTATTTGTTTAATGTATGAGAAAATAATTTATTTAAGCCCTAAAAATAAGAGAAAAAATATTATTATTTTTGAAAGGGTGAAACCCTAATTTTCAATTAAAATAAAATATATGTTCTAATATTATTATTTTGTCCATTCTTTTTGTACAAGAAAATAATAAATAATATTATATGTCATTATTAAAAATCAAATATATATGAAAATAAATATTTTATGTGTGATTATGAATAGTGTATAAAAAAATATGTAGTATTTTTTTTACTATTTACAAGTTATTTTAAGAAAATAAAATATATTTGCCCTAATAAACCATTTTTTATGCCAAAAAATAATAAAAAAATAAAATAAAAGTGTGGAAATGAATAAATTATTTTTGGGTATTTTTTATCATTAGAAAAAATAAATGCAAGTAATAAATATAAAAATATGCAAGAAAATGCAAAAATATAAGAAAATAGTCAGGGGGTGCAAAAGTAATCCAGGGGGTGTGAAAAGTAAAAACAAAAAGGCCAAATGAAACAAAAAGCCCAGAACAACAGCTTCGTCCCTGTCCTTGGTTTCTTCTTCGCGCGCTTAGTTCAAATCTGCAACTTTCACATGCTTGCACAAAACAAAAACTTATAACATGAAACTTGTGGCATTTTATCCCACGATTCCAACCATGTAAAATTTGTAACCTAACTCTCAAAGATCAGAGAGAATTTTGTCAGCCCTAATTCGTGACCTAATTATTTCATGAACTTCAAGCTTCAAATTCTCACAACATAGTTAATATAAATGACAAGTATGCATATGTACAACTTCACCATAATAAGGGCTACATTTTTTCTTCACAAATCGTGGCTTGAGGATGCCTAAATAGAGAGATAGTGTGATACGGTGGGAGAACTGACTTGAGGTTTTGTGTTTGTGTTCGCAAATGTTTCAGTTTAGCAAGAGTCATCACCGACTTTTTATTTTATCCAAAGGAAAGGTCAAAAAGCACATGAAAGACCTTTGAGATGTTTTCTTGGGTTCGGGGGGTAGATTATGAAAAGGGAAGGTGCTAGCACCCTTTTCATCCATGGTTTTCCATGGGCTCTTAGTTACTTGTTTAGATCACTTGCTTTGTTTTTTCAATTGTTTGAAATGGTGCTTTGTGTGGTTTTGAAAGTATTTTGAAAAGAGGCCATCATTTTGGAAATCTTTGTAATGATTCTTGTTTGAAGAATGTATACAAAGATGTTTGTCTTTTGAAAAATGTTTCAATGTTTGAAAGTTTGTTTGGGAAATTGTTTTGAAATTGTGTGTGTTTGTTTGAAAATAGCAAGGATGTTTGCAAATTGATCAAGTAACTAGGAGTTGTCTACCCTAATCAAAAGTCTTTCTTGTGCATTTTTAACCCTTTGACATTGTTGTTTTACCATTATATTTGGTAAACAGCCCTATCTTTAGATGTTAAACGGGACGAGCGTGGGTCATCGTATGACCATGATAACAATATTGCCAAGTATCTTTAGTAAGTTTTGAGGGACTTAAGATCATTTTTGTATAGGCAACCAAGGTAGCGTCATCGAGGGACTATGATCTTTTTGTTTTGTTTGATTTTGCCAAGATACCTAGCATGCATACCATGGCCATTTTAAGACAACAAAATGGATGAAACCCTAGGGGTGCTTGTGTGCATTGTGTTGTCATTTTCATGCATTTTTGTCTTGCATTTAGATCATGCTATTTGTTTGATTTTGGTCTTTGCATACAAACCCTAATTTACTATCATGGCATTTAAAAGCAATAAAATGCGTAAAGTAAATCTAAGACTATTACAACATTATTATGGGGAGGGGGATACAAGTTTGGAATGGGGGATATTGCCTAAAATAAAACCCTAAAACTATTACAACCAAATTGAATTTATTGTACAAATAATAAATAAATGAACAATTATTTAAATATGCAATAAAAATGTAAATATGCACAAATGTTTTTGTATTTATTTTATGTATGTAAAAATGAATTCATTTATGTCTTCAAAATAAGAAAATAAAATGATTATTTTTTGAAAGGGTGAAAACCCTAATTTTTGGTTTAAAAGAAAATATATTCTATATTATTTATTTATTCATTTTTATGTACAAGAAAATAAATAAAAATATATACAAAAATGTTAAAAAATAAAATATGTGAGAAAATATTATTTTATATGTATAATATAATAAAATAAAAATATATAATATTTTTATATTATTTACAAATTTTATTTAGAAAAATAAGTTATATTATTATTAATAAACTATTTTTATGTCCAAAAAAATAATAAAATAAAATGCAAAAAAATTAAGAAAATATTTTTGAGATTTTTATTTGTTTAGAAAAAATAAATAAAGTCAGAAAATAAAAATAGAAATGGAAAATATACAAAATAAAGAAAATAGGCCAAGGGGGTGCAAATAACAGAATGGGGGGTGCAAACAGAACTAAGCCAGGCCCAGGCCCACTCTCACTTCGTCCCTGTCCTTCAGAAACAGAAAACATGCATGTTCTGCAACTCAAACCTGTTCTTGCTCATGCTTGCATGAAATAAAAAATTTACAACATGAAAGTTATAGCATTTTCAATCACGATTCCAACCATATAAAGAACTTGACTTAACTCTAAGAAACCAGGGAGAATTTCAGTGCCCCTAATTTATGACCTAAAATTTTCAGCAACTTCAACTATCAAATACTCCTAGCTCAGTCAATATAAATGGAATCTATGCATATGTACAACTCAAACACATTACAGACTACATTTTTGCTTCACAAACCTAAGACTAAGGATGTCTAAATAGAGAGATAGAAACTTAGAAAATACCTTGTTCAGTTGAAGTTGAATATGGAATGTAGCAACTTGGAGTGAGGCCTGAAGGTCGTGTGAGCTTGCTTGAAGTTGCCTGAACATTTCCCAATGCTCAGCTTGCTTTGAAATGGCTTGAATCTCCTTGTAGAACTCAACCTGCAAAGCTTCAAAATGAAAATGGTGAAGTGTGAAAATGATGTTACAGTTGCTTTAGAAAGGTCTGGACATCTTAAGTGTGATGTATGGAATGTGTTTGAAGTGGTTTCAAGCAAAACGCACGAGGCAATTTGGTTTTAGAAATGATTCTGCAGATATAGCCCTGTTTTGACAAGAACTTGTGATTTTATGTTTTAGGGTGTTTGGGAGCTTGGCAAATCGTGTTTCTGGCTTGAGACAATATGATGAGGTTGTTTGAAAATGTTGCAAGACTTGGTTTTATCTGATGCACAAGTTGTGGACCTTTTGCAAGCTTACTTGCTTTTGAAGCAAAAGTTAAGTTGACAAAGCCAAATCCTGTACAGGCTAGCTCAAGGCCTGAGGAGAGTTGTTACACTTTTTCTGATGTTTGTGGATGTTGTTTGTATCAAGAGACCAGGTTCAATGCTCAAGATAAACAAAATTGCAAAAATTATGCTTTATGGAAATGGTATTGCAACCTTTATGCCATTTTTGGAATAATTCTTTGTGTAATGCTCCATAGCTCAGAACAATGCCAATATCCATTGTATTTACATTAAATTAAGGAGTGTGGAAAGGTTTAATACCTGTAAAACAAGTACAAGCATGCTTAGGACAGATTTGCAACTTGTAGCAATGTGCAAAATGCCATGGACAAAAGTGAGAAATGGCCATTTTCATTCCTTCGATTCTCCCTAACCACAAATGATCTTGGAGAGTTATTGGACATTTTGGAAAGCTTGTAACATGATCTACAATCCATATTTGTTCATTTTGAGATTCCACTTGGAACTATGTGAAAAGTTGCCATGAAGATAGGTCAAAATCCTGCATAAACTAGGGCAAAATTTCACTAAGTTAAAAGTTCCATGGACCCCTATTCACAAAATCATAACTTGAGATCCAAGCATATTTTGGCAAAACTGTGTGAATAAAAGTTGTAGATTTTGTGGAGGACTACAACTTTCATGTTGGAAGTTTTCTTTGAATCCAATTTCATCATGGTGAAAAAGTTGGGCAAAGTTGGGAAAAAATAAGAAATTTTCTTAACTTAGAAAATGTCTAAGTTATGAAAATTTTCCATTTTAAACCCTAATTTCCAAAATTAGGTTTCTTGTCGAACAAGTTTCATGTTTTGACACATCTTGATGAAAAATGACCCTTGGCACTTGATTTTGACCAAAAAGTCAAAGTTTGACTTTTCAGTGTACAGTTGATTTTTGATCAGTTGACTGGAAAATTCATCTATCAATCCAATGCAATTGAGATCTTTTGAACCTTGTGATTAGGTCAAGATGGTGCCATTGAGTACTTGAAACCATGCTTGAACCCAATTTGCCATTGGCTAGGTTAAAAAATCAGAAATTGCCCTTCTACAATCAAAACCCTAAAAATGACCATTTTGCCCTTTTGATGATCTGATCAAATTTCTTGAGGAGTTGTGGTCCAAACTTGATCAAATGGTTCATATAAGTCTATAATGTTGATGTGGATAAAAAATATGAGGTTTGACTGTAAATTTGCCACAATTGACTTTTTCCCCAATATAGTTGATTTTTAGGTCAACTGTCCTATTGACTGAGCAAAAATTTGATTCAACGCTTGAAACTTGGTATCCAAAATGAAGTATGAAAGTCATATGAGGCATTAGAAGTCCAAAAATCCTTGTGCAAACTCAAACCCTAATTTCAGGTCATCAGTGCAAGGAGATGTCTTGAGTTGAGCAAACCCTAATCCTGTCTGGAGTCCAAAGAGTCTTGTATGGGGAAATCTTGATAAAATGCGAGGGAAAATTTTGGGGTACAACAGCTTCCCCTGTTCAATCTTCTTGAACCTGAAGAGTTAGATTGGCGAGTTTTGCCATTCGTGACTCAAAGGTAAAAGATGATTGGACACTAGAGTGTTCGTAAATTTGCACTCGTCAAAATATAGTTGAGGGAATGGGCTTAAAGATGCCATTTGGAGAGGTGAAAAAATCTTGTCAGAGATGGGCTTAAACATGCCATCCAAGAATGCTTGTTGAACTGCATGTTATAAGTCAAAAGAATGAGTATCAGAATGGTATCCACGTTTGGAACGTATCTGAACTATATCTGGAGATTGAGTCTGTATGAGCAATGGAATGGAGTCCGTGTCTGGAGTGTATCCGAGCCGTAACTGTATTTGAATTTGAATGAATGACAGAATGACTTCCGTGTCTGGAGTGTATCTGTATTGTATCTGAGTCTGAAATCTGAATAGGCGACAGAAAGGCATCCGTGTCTGGAGCATCTCTAGGCTGGGAACAAGCCAGAATAAGTGACAGAATGGAAAACATGTATGTAGCGTATCTGGACTGTATCTTGAATAGGCGACAGAAGGAATTCCGTGTCTGGAGTGTATCTGAGCTGGGGAAACATTTGAATGAGTGATAGAATGGCAACCGTGTCTGTAGCGTATCTGGACTGTATCTGAAGTTGAGATCTGTATGAGTAGCAGAATGACTTCCATGTCTAGAGTGTATTTGAAATGTAACTGGGATCCGAATAAGTGACAGAATGACTTCCGTGTCTGGAGTGTATCTGAACTTGAAATTGATAGTTGAATCTGAATGAGAAATAGAATGGCTTTCGTGTCTGGAGCGTATTTAATCTGTATTTGATTGTTGTTGAATTCTAAATAAGTGACAGAATGGCATCCGCGTATGGAGCGTATCTGGACTGTATCTTGACCTGAAATTCTGAATGAGTAAAAGAATGACTTCCGTGTCTGGAGTGTATCCGTACTGTATCTGAATAAGAGATCTGAATGAGTAGTAGAATGACTTTCGTGTTTGGAGTGTGTCCGTACTGTATCTGAAATATTTGAATATTTGTTAAAGATAACTGTTAATCTTATCCTGAAAAAGGGTAAAATGTTAACTGAAACACAAAGTTATGTTGCATGAAATGTATGATGCAATAAAATGCGCCTCATCAATGTTTATGATATATGAGTGTAATGTATGCGCATGTAAGCCGATTTGCTGTATTGCTGAGGAAAATAAATCCTTGATAGCTGGAGATAATAAAATCCTTGACTGCTGCCAAGGAAAATAAATCCTTGACTGCTGCTGGAGATTCAAAATCTTTGATTGCTGAGGATGAGAAATCCTTGCTGACTGCTTGGGGATGGAAAATCTCTGACAACTTCTGTGGGGATGTGAGAATCCTTCACGACTTTCCTGGGGATATAGGGATCCTTCAAGTCTTTGGAGTTGGAGGATGATGATCATTCTGCTGTGAGAATAATGCCAAGTGGTGCTTGAGAAACCTGCTTGGGGATCCCGAGAACTTTGATGACTATGGCTGGGGATTACACAATGAGAATCCTTACTCGGCTGGGGAATAAGGAAAACTCTGATGATTTCTGTGGGGAATCAAGAATGAGAATCTTCAATCTCCTGGGGAATTTGAATCCTTGGGGACTTCATGTTGGGGAGTAATGAAGACTCTGGCAACTTTACTGGGGGAATGAGAATGAGAATCTTCAATCTGCTAGGGGATGAAAAACTCCGTGGAGAGTAACTATACTGCTGGAGAGTAAGCTATCCTGCTGAAGAGTAAGTTCAGGACTCTGGGGGAAAAAGATTATTCCTGTTTGGAAAAAGTTCTGGAGTTTGGGTTGTATGTTACTTTACTGGGGAATTATCCTAGTTTGGGGATAAGACAAAAGTTAACCGTTATCTAGTTGATTCTCAGATTTTAAGACAACTTGCTGGGGAATCTGGAGACACTGAATGGTTTTCGCTGTGGATTTGACTCCACCGGGGAAGAAGGTTTCATCTTCGCTGAGGATCTGTAGTTCAAAGTTTTTACTCCACTGGGGATTGGGAGTTTGAAGTTTTAACTCTAATGGGGATTTGAAATTATGGCTCCGCTGGGGATATGTATTTCAAGGTTTTAGTTCCGCTGGGGATCTAGATGATGTACTGCAGAGGATTTCTCCTGGAATAGCCTAAAGGAATTTTGCTATACCTTCAACCTGTCAGTAATTATTCTTTCCCATTTCGTTTATTTGTAAACAACGATTATATTCAAATGCATATGCTCATTTAATAAATCATTGGACATTTTCAAATAAAACACAAGTGTAAAAAAGGAAAAGACAAATAGTTTTTTTTTGCACTTTGAAGTATCTTTGTATTAACTTTGTGTAAGTATTTTGTACAAAGGAGACAGACATCCTAGTAAGAGAACGTTGTCATAAAAATGAGAAAAATTTATACAAAGAAAGATGGATATGCGTAAAAATTCCATGGGGTTTCCATTCTGCTATAGCCTTCGTAACTCTGAATATCTTGTCCATTCATTGCTTTGCCCGAAGATGATTGAGTTGATCAGAAGCTTGGAGCTTGTCTGTGAAGAGATTGTCTTTAAAGTGATCCGACGAGACATAGTCATACGCTTTAATTCCCTAACTTTTTCCTGGACCGCCCTTTCGGGTTTTCGATCCACCGGGAAACCCTTTTTTGCCCAAGTCGCCCTTTCGGGTTTTCAACTTGCCGGGTGTACATATTTTTTTTTTATTTATCCCTAATTTTTTCCTGAACCGCCCTTTCAGGTTTTCGATTCACCGGGATGCCCTTTTTTGCCTAGGTGCGTCAACCTAGCGGGTCGTTTATGCGTAGTATCTTTTGACTATGTCTGTGTTCGCAGGGTGCAGCAAGTCATCGCCGTCCATGATGGTTAATATCATTGCCCCACCAAAAAAGATGTTTTTGATCACAAATGGTCCTTCGTAAGTAGGAGTCCATTTTCCCCCGGGATCACTTTGCAGCAAGATGATCTGCTTGATTACAAGGTCCTCAACTTGATATACCTTGCGCCTGACTTTCTTGTTGAAAGCCTTGATCATCTGTTTTTGATACGTTTGACCATGGCAAACAACAGTAAGCCTCTTTTCATCAATCAAGTTAAGTTGATCAAGCCGGGTCTGAATCCAATCGCCTTCACTCAAACCAGCATCTTTCATGATTCTCAAGGAGGGAATCTGAACCTCGATAGGTAAAACAACCTCCATGCCGTATACCAAAGAATAGGGTGTTGCCCCAGTTGATGTACACGCCATGGTTTGGTACCCGTGGAGAGAAAACAGTAACATCTCATGCCAGTCCTTGTAGGTGAAGAAGTGAAAAACACAAGAAGGGGGGTTGAATTGTAAAACTGAAAATCAATGCAATGAACACGATATTTTTATCCTGGTTCGTTTGATCTCAAACTACTCCAGTCCACCCGTCAAGGTGATTTCGCCTCTCTCCAACGAGGTCTTAATCCACTATATTCAACTGAATATTACAATCTGCTTTAACAACTGCTAAAGCCTTCTTGATGCAAACCACAAACCGGTTTGTCAAGGAATCACTTTCTTACACAGAATAGAAGTCTAGGTGTGTGAATGTTTTCTACAAAACTGTTTATCACAACTGTGATACTACACAACTTAAGCTTATTGAAACTAGATTGCTAAAAATAATTGAGTAAGGAAATATGGAGCTTTTAGCAAACTGAGATAAGGAAGATGATGATTAGCTTTTAGGCGTGTGAATTGATGTAGAGCATTAGCCAATTCAATCTTCATTGTCTTGTTTATATAACATTGAAATTGATGAACGTTGGAGCAATAATCTTGATTCAATGCCAATAACAATCTTTCCTTATTAAGCAGATCTTGTCTGGAATGATGCCGTTGGTAATAACTCGTCTTGAATGCACAATACCGTTGCTACTTAAAGCGTGTTCTGGCTTGGGCTCATTCTGACTCTGCTTAAGTGCTGATGAACTGTTGTTGTCTTTATCAGAGTGTTGAGCGTAGTTCTGTTCATCAAGCTTCAGCATACGCGTGAGTTGTTCTTCTGATTCTGGTATTCTGATATAGCATCTTCTGATGCTGATATTGATAACCAATCTTCTGATGCTGATTAAGTGTACTCTTGCTGATACCTATAAGAGTTTCTGCAAAACAGAAGGTAATATTTTAGGTAGCAAATAGTTCTTACATGAATCACATAATTAATATATCTTTTCATTTTGTTATCATCAAAACTTAAACTTAGGGTAGTAGATTCAAACTTTGTTCTAACAATCTCCCCCTTTTTGATGATGACAAAAATTAGATATTTTTTAATTGAAAATAGCGTGAAAAGAATCAGAGATAACTAGATGATGAGTTGCATCAGAATTAAATAAGGAGTTATCAAAGATAAGGGATTAAAGAGATATCAGAGATAGGATCGAAGATACTCCCCCTGAATTTATTACTTCCCTTTTTAATTCCAAGAGTTCTTCAGGATCAGATCTTTATTGAATTCTTTGAACATCAGAATATCACAGCTTTGACTATCAGAACTTCAGATCAGAATATCAGAGCATTATCAGAGCTTTGCTCTTTGGATCAGAGTATCAGGGCTTTAGTCTTCAGTGAATCAAAGAGCATTCTTGTACCTGTAGACTTAAGCAAAAAACAGAAAACATATTCAAGTATATCAGAGTTAGAATGTTTGAGACTTTCTGTCTCAGTAATCCGTTATTTGAAAAATATCATTCTTGTTCTCCCCCTTTTTGTCAGCAATCAAAAAGTGTAAGTGATGTGCAAAAACGATAAGAGCAGAAAAACTTGTTATATTAAAATATTCAGAGCCAGACAAAACAGTACAGAAGATATGCAAAGAAAACATGAAAATAGCATGAATGAAAATCTAAGGTTGGGGAGGAAAGCGTGTGAACAGAGTCTCCAGCATTGCTTTAATTTGATCAGCAGTCTCAGTCTGCTTGTGCACCATGCTGACTACTGTATCTATCTTGCTATCCTGCACATCCATCCTTTCCTTCATCTTCTGATCATTTTCATCCATCCTTTGCTGCAGACGAATATCATTCAGCTTCAGCTCTTCCAGAGTCTGCCTGTCCAAGGCAGCTTGAGAAACATCAGAAGCAGGGAGCTTCTGAGAGCTTTCTGCAACATCTTCAGCTTGACTGGCTTCAGCTTGAATTGTATGATCTTCTTCTGGCTGCACTTTTGAAGCTGGACGCTTCTCAGACCATGGCTCACTATCCAGAAGGAGCACGTCTTCTTTCAGCAGCTGACTTCCAACTTCGTTCAGAAGCTTGCTGAAATTCTGCTGTGCTTGCTCATAATTGATGTCTTGCAATTTTAGAGCTTCAGCACGTACCCAAATTCTGAATCGTGTCCAGAGCTGGTCTGAGGCAGCAGGATCAATCATTCTAGGACACACTTGCTTTAGAGAAGCAATCCACTGCTGCAAACCTGTTTCAAAATTCACAATGCCATAGCCAACATCTGACTGTTTTGGTTTTGGAATGGCTATTTTATTTTTGAGATCAGCAAGACGGTCAAGGATTGTTAAATCGATGAAGGTCCTGCTGGGGTCTTCTGTGGTTTGTTTGGGAGATGTTTGTTTGGGAGATGGAGTGGGAGAGTCAGAAATAATAATTGGACTGTGTGGGGTTTTGGGAGTGTTTGGAGGAGTGGTTTCTGGCGAGGATGGCAGCTGGGCCATGGTTACAGTTGTTCCACATGGCAACTGTATTGCCAGAGGTTGTGGCTCAGAGGATTGAGGAGAATGAGGTTCATGAGATGGAGGAGATGGAGTTTCAGAATGATGAAACTCAGGTTGAGGAGGTGATGGTTGAGGTGATGGTGGATGAATTTCTGGTTGAGGAGAGGGAGAAGGAATTGCTGGTTGTGGAGAAGGAGGAGGAATTTCTGATTGTTCAGGAATATGTGGTTCTTCTGGGATGGGTGAGAGAGGTTGTTCTGGTTGAGGAGATTGGGCAATATCTGGTTCAATGTTTGGATTATTGGAGAGGTGATCAGAAACACGTTGATCAATGTCAGACAGAACTTTGTCAAGTTCTGATGTTGTTGAAGTTGTTGGTTTGGGATGTTTGGTGCGGGGTCTTATGAGTGTTAGTGCCTCAGAAGGGTCATCTTCTGGTTCGGTTTCATCTATAGTTGGGATGGGGATTGGGATTTCATGAGAAGCTGGAGTTGGGATAGATGTTGGAATAACAGAAGAATTTAAAATAGAAGCAGCAGATAAATTACCTCTTTTCTTGGGAGTCTGCTGGGATGTTCCTTCTGAAGGGGCCTTCCTTTTCTTCGTCTTCTTCAGAGAGACTTCTGGTTGAGCTTGGTGCAGATCTTTGATATTCAGCTTGGGTTCTATACCATCAGCCTTGCACGCGTCCAAGTATCTGAGAACCACCACTGGTTTAGATTCTATCTCAGAAAATAATGGAAAGTCACTCAGTGGGACTCTTCTGCTGGTGATGTCAGCAATAGGAGTAACGCTGGGTTCCTTTCTGATATTCTCTATTAATTTCATTTTCTTCAGATTCTTCGCGTTCAGAGGCTTGCCAACAGTTGGTTCAATGGTGCTTAACTCTTGAGCTTCTATCAGGTGCTCTATCAGCCTATTCTCAGTCAGAATATCTGATATTAACCTTCCAAAGGGTATCCAATCCCTCTTTGTTCTTTCTTCTTCCCTGGTTTCCTTGACGCTAGTTCTGAGGTGATTAAACAGAAGATGAGCCAAGTTGATTTTTACCTTCTGATTGATAAAATAGATCAGAAACTGCTGATCTATATTTATGTAATCAGGGGAACTTGTTGGCTTCCTATGATTAAAGCACCCCAGAATGATCTTCTCCCAAACTCTGTGGTGATCCTTTAGGTCTCTGATTTTGCTGCTGGGCACCCCAAGGGTGAAAATCTATTCTGCTATGACACCAACTTCAGAGCATCTTTCATCCATATCAATACAGTGGACGCCACCGCCACTGTAACCAATCAGTTTTGCTATGTGATCCTCAGTGATCACAATCTTCTTTCCCATTATGTAGGAGGTGACTTGATGCGTTGAAGCGGACGCATGAATCCAGAACTCCTTGACCAAAACTGGGAATGTTGGTCCAACCAGCCTGTCAAAATATCTCTCCCATTTCTGTGCCCTAACTTCTTCTGTCAAGTCAAAACCATTCTCTTTCAGACTGCCAAAGTCAATAATCAGTTCAGACAACACTTCTAGATTCTTCACTGGTGTAAGGAGTGTTCTGAATGGAACTTGGTACTGTTCAGAGGAAGCTTTCTTCTGAGAACCGGCAGAAGCACTGCTGGAGGTTGCCATGTTCACACTTAGGGTTTTTCTGAGAAAACTGAGAAAATGGGTTTAAGTTTGAAAGAGATGAACACAGAGAAAATGCAGAAAATATTTGAGAGATTATGAGAAACGGTAAAAGATTAATGTGAGAAGTTAAAGTGCTTAAATAGATTTAAGAAAATTTTTGAAAGTGTAAACGGTTTCAAGAAAGAGAAAATAAAATCATGATTACGTTTTTAAAACATGATTACTTTCATTTAATGCTTGCTGATTTTGGGGGATTTGAGAAAGATACTTGAAACGGTTACCAGACATGTGTCTCAATGCACCCAATCAGCGTTTTGCCTTCTCAGGAAGCGTGCACGCGTGTTCTGCTTCAGAGATTTGTTGATGATTGGATGACACTTGTTTGATTTAGTGATCAGCACGTCTATCCTTGAGCTGAAACGCTCAGATCTTTAAGACTAGCATCTGATACAATCTGCATGTTCTATCTTTCTGAAAAGAGATTGATCAGAAGTTCACAGTAAAACAAATACATTCTGAAGATAAATATATAAAATTAAAGCATTTTCACTCTGGGCAGATTTTCATGCTGAGATGTTTCAGAATGAAATTGAACCTATCTTCAGAAAGGGGTTTAGTGAAGATATCAGCCCATTGATGGTCTGTATCTATAAATTTTAAGTTCAAAATTCCCTTATGAATGTAGTCCCTAATGAAATGATGTTTTATTTCTATATGCTTAGCTCTAGAATGTAAAATGGGATTCTTACTTAAGCAAATAGCAGAAGTATTGTCACAGAGTATAGGGATGTTACTCTCAAAAATCTGGAAGTCTTCAAGCTGACTTTTCATCCAGAGCATTTGTGTGCTACATCCTGCTGCTGCTATGTACTCAGCTTCTGCTGTTGATAGCGCAATTGTGGATTGCCTTTTGCTGGACCACGAGATCAAATTTTCTCCCAGAAACTGGCAGCTTCCAGAAGTACTTTTACGCTCTACTCTGTCTCCAGCAAAGTCAGCATCGCAGTAGCCTACTAAGCTGTAATCACTAGATTTTCTATAAAATAAATCCAGATTAGTAGTACCTTTCAGATACTTGAAAATTCGCTTAACATCTGTTAAGTGAGATTCTCTAGGATCTGATTGGAATCTAGCACAAATACATACGCTGAATAATATATCAGGTCTTGAAGCTGTCAGATAAAGGAGAGAACCAATCATACCTCTGTAGACCTTCTGTTCTACCTTTTTGCTTACCTCTTCTCTTTCCAGAATGCACGTGGGATGCATTGGAATCTTTGATGGCTTACATTCTGAGAGGTCAAATTTCTTCAGAAGATCTCTGATATATTTGCTCTGATGAATGTAAGTTCCCTCTGGAGTTTGATTGATCTGAATTCCTAGAAAGAATTTCAGTTCCCCCATGAGGCTCATCTCAAATTCTGCCTGCATACACTTAGCAAATTTTCTTCCAAGAGAAGGATTAGTAAATTCAAAAATAATATCAACAACATAAATTTGACAGACTAAGATGTCATTCTTAACTGACTTACAGAATAAGGTAGTGTCCACCTTCCCTCTGGTGAATTCATTTTCTAATAGAAAGTTACTTAGTCTTTCATACCAAGCTCTGGGAGCTTGTTTCAGACCATATAGTGACTTCTTTAGTTTGAAAACATGTTCTGGATGTTTTGTATTTTCAAAACCAGGGGGTTGGTGCACATAAACCTCTTCTTCTATATAACCATTTAAGAATGCACTCTTGACATCCATCTGATACAGAGTGATGCCTCTATTAACAGCAAATGAAATTAAAAGTCTGATAGATTCTAACCTGGCGACTGGAGCAAAGGTTTCTGTATAGTCTATCCCCTCTTGCTGACTATAACCTTGTGCAACCAGTCGTGCTTTGTTTCTGATGACTTCACCTTGTTCATTTAGCTTGTTTCTGAACACCCATCTTGTTCCAATGACGTTGAATCCTTTTGGTCTGGGAACAAGATCCCATACGTCATTTCTGGTGAATTGATTCAGCTCTTCTTGCATTTCCAGAATCCAGTCATTATCCAGAAGTGCTTCATCAATAGAAGAAGGTTCAATCAGAGACACAAGTCCCATGAGGGTTTCTTCAGAGTTTCTGAAGCTTGCTCTTGTTCTGATTGGATCTTCCTTTCTTCCTAAGATAGTTTCTTCTGGGTGATCCAAGCTGCTTCTGGGTAATCTCTTCTGAGGTTGATCAGCAGCTGTTATAGGATTGCTAGCAGTGCTCCTTTCAGACGTTGAAGGAGTGTCAGTGTTGAGAGCTTCTGATGACTTATCTTCAGAACCTGTAAATTCAATTTCCATACCTGCAAAAACTTCATTTTGCTTTGACTTCTCAGAGTCAAGCTTATCATCAAAATGAACACTGATTGATTCTTCCACAATCTGTGTTTCTGTATTGTATACTCTGTACCCTCTTGAGCGTTCAGAGTATCCTAACATAATACACTTCTGTGCTTTAGAGTCAAACTTGTTCAAATAATTCTTTGTATTTAACATAAAACAGGTACATCCAAATGGATGAAAATATGAAATGTTGGGCTTTCTGTTCTTCCACAATTCATATGGAGTCTTTTCCAGAATAGGTCTTATTGAGATTCTATTCTGAATGTAGCACGCTGTGTTTATTGCCTCTGCCCAGAAGATCTTAGCAACGTTTGTCTCATTGATCACGGTTCTGGCCATTTCTTGCAATGTTCTGTTCTTTCGTTCTACAACTCCATTTTGTTGGGGAGTTCTAGGTAGGGATGTCAATGGGGCGGGGCGGGGCCGGAGGGACACTTCCCCATCTTTTTCCCCGCCATCAAATTCATTCCCCGTCCCCGATCTCCGTCACGGGGGAATTTCTATCCCCATCCCCGTTCCCCGCGGGGATCCCCATAGATCCTACATTTATTCATTAATATTTTATTTTTTAAAAATGTTTATATTTTCTATAAAAATAAAAAGCACAAAGAATTCACATATTTATTATGTTATTAAAAAATACTAGTGTTTGACATTTATTATTTTTTATTAAAAATACTAATGGAACACAAAATAATAATATTTTTTTTATAAATTTTTATAAAATGCTATAAAATTCAACAAAATGAACTATAATACTTTTTAAAGTAACAATATGCCTAAACAACTAAAAAAATCCAACAACATAATTATGCTTAAAAAACTATACTTCATCAAAACTAATAAGGGATAATTATAAAATTTAGCATCATGAGTATGCTTGAAAAGCTAAAAAATACTTCATAATAAGTCAACTAAAAGCAAAAGTCAACATATCTCTATTTGCTCAATTGATAACACACGTAAAGTAGAAATATCAAAATACTTAAAACAAAGTTACATATAAATAAACTAAAATATTAAGCAAAATATTCAAACAAGTAATGATCAATCATGTCTCTCTTTTCAACTTCTCCTTGCAAGGTCTTCTTCCTCATTCCACAATTAGATATGACTTTCTTTTTCCTACGAAAAGTAAACAATCAATAATTATATTTACTTAAAAAAATACTTTAAAAACTAAAAGGTAATCAACACTAATATGTAAATTACCTTATTATCATCATCATCATCATCATCATCCATATCTTCATCCACACATTCGAATTGAGTCAACGTTTTTGAATAACCTAAGAAACAAATAGCTAAATTAAAATTTAAAAATCCTTTTCAATTAATCTTGTAAAAGATAAAAATATATTACCTTTTATATCTTTTCGGATCCAATCTTGAGTGCACATCAAAGCCTCTAAAGTGTCTTCCTTCAACCTACTACGTTGTTGACTTAAAACACGACCACTAGTACTAAAGACGGACTCTGAAGCAACGGTAGAGATAGGAATTGCTAAAAAGTCCCTTGCAATCTTTTGCAAAGTTGGAAATTTCAAACCATTTTGTTTCCACCATCCTAAGATGTCAAAATTTTCCTTTTTTTGTTTATCAAGCAAGACACCATCTTCCAAGTAGGAAGTAAATTCTGACTTGACATTTGTAGTTGAAGTATTTTCCATCACATATTCCGAATAAGCCTTCTCCCAATCTTGACTTGTGACATCAATGTCATCTACCAATGTTGATGCACCAACTTCACTACTTGTAGGAACCATATCATTATTTGGTTGATATTCTTCAACTAAATCTTCACACATTTGTATTACCTTTTCCAATTCTTTGGGAGCATTATTCCCATACATAAGTGGGAAGAAGTCATTCAACAAAGTTATTTTATATCTAGGATCCAAAACAGCCCCTATTGCCATCACCCCATTAATCAAACTCCAATATTTGTCAAACTTCACTATCATACTTCTTGCCATACTTTGTATAGTATCACTAGAAGAATCTTCCCACTTTCTTAAAGCTAATCTTATTTGACAAACTTTGGGAAAATAAATGTTTGATGTTGGATACTTAGTACCCGAGAACAACTCAGTGACACTAAAAAATAATTTCAACTTGTCACAAATTTCTCTTGCCATTTTCCAATCTTCTTCACTTGGTGCACACTTATATTGGGAATCACGGCGTTGTTTTAAACGTTTAAAAACTTGTTCGTAAGGCAATGCAGAAGCAAGCATTAAATAAGTAGAGTTCCATCTTGTTCTACAATCTTGTGCAAGCTTCTTTTCATAAGTCATGTTCAATTGATTACAAGTTTCTTTAAATTTCTCCTCCCTCTTTGGTGTTGCTACCCAAAAACCGACACTTTCCCTAATCTTTTCAATTGAACTAGAAATTGTTTGCATGCCATCTTTCACTATCAAGTTTAATATGTGGGCGCAACAACGCATATGAAACAATTTTCCTTTTAAAATAAAAGAAGAAGGTGACATCTTATCAATCAAATGGTCAATCAGAGCATCATTGGTGCTACAATTATCAACGGTTAATGTTGACAATTTTCTATCAATATTCCAATCCATCAAACAATCTACCAAAAAATCACAAATGACCTCAGCAGTATGTGGCGCAGGGACATAAATTAACCTAAAAATAAATTATAATAAATATCACATAAAATAACTATATTATAATAATAACGTAAATGGAAGGGAGAAGTTACCTGATGATCCGATTCTGCAAAATCCAATTTTCATCAATGTAATGAGCTGTAACAGACATATATCCTTTGTTCTGGTTGCTAGCAGTCCACATATCAGTAGTTATTGCAATGCGGCTTTTATTCTTTGCAAGTATTTTCATTTGCTTTGACTTCTCACTTTCATACAACTTTATTATATCATTCTTCATGGTGTTGCGAGAAACTATCTTGAACAAAGGTTGAAGAGAATGACTATAATTTCTAAAACCAATATGGTTAACCATCATGATGGGATATTCATGCAATATAATCATCTTCGCGAGTTCATTCCTAGAAACATCTTGATTAAATGTATAATTTCCAACCACAAATGATTCATGTCTGTTTCCGGATTTTTTTCCTGTCACTTTAAGCATGGCTTGTTTTGGACCTCTCTCTGTGCGTTTTGGACATATGCTAATATGATCAAATAAATGTTTAGTACCATTTTTTGTATCACCACCAATTTTCTTATCACAAGATTTGCATATAGCCTTCCAAATGCCTCCTATTTTTTGCCTTTTAAAATAGGGCCAAGCATCTGATTTTAATCCCCTTTTGTTAGGACTTGTAGTGGGTTCAACGGGAGCTTCAGGATCTTGATTTTCTATATTTATTTCATTTGGAGTATATTGAACTTCCTGTGTGAGTGAAACTCCACTACTTTCTATAGGAACTTCATTCCCTTCCAAAGCAACATTAGGACTATTAGATGATTGAACTTCACCAACCATTCTTTTACCAAAAACCTGGCACACACAAACACAAATTTTAAAAGGCTACATGGAAGTAGAACAAAAATAATAAATATATGAAAAAATAATAAATAAATGAAATAGTAAATACATGAAATTCACACAAAAAATAATTAATAAGAAAAATCTTTTATTTCTAAATATATGATGCATTACACATATTTCTAAATATGCCTTATTTACTGTAACTTTTCAATTAGAAATAATAACATATATTAATTAATTATATACATTGAGAATACATTTATTTACCTATATACATGATATATTTACTCGTGTAAAAAGTTATATGTTATTATTTCACTTAATGGCTTTGGTTTTATAATTAGAAATATAAGATATATATTTTTTTTATGGGTGATAGCATGATATATTATTGTTTATATGTTATTATTTCATTAATAATTAGAAATATAAGATATTTGGTTTTTTTTATGGGTGATACCGTGATAGCATGATATATTGATTCATTTAAAAAGTAATATTTTTTTTGTTTAATATAGAAAATTAAATTATAGTGTGATATATTAATAAAAAATAGGAAAAGTATATTTTAATATTTTTTAAGGAAAAACTGACGACATTATTTTAATTACAAATGCATAGTATAGATAAAAAATGAACACAAAAATATTTAAAAGGAGATAAAAATGAGTAATTTTTTGATTATTTTATATTTTTTTAATATGCAAATGATTTGATAACTCTAAAATTTCTAAACAATTTAATTTAAATTTAATCAAAATAATCAACTTTTCCTATAAGCAATTACATGAACAGGTTTATGAGAATCAAGGAGAAACAATCTACTTTTTTCTATAAACAATAATATAAACAGATTTATGAGAATCAAAGAGAAATAATCTATTTTTTCCTATAAATAATTACATGAACAAATTTATGAAAATCAAACCTTATTGATGAAATTGTAAGAGCTGTGAATAATAGAAGCACACCAAATAGAGAAGATGGAATTGGAAGAGGAAGATGAATGGAGATTTGACTGGAGAAGAAAAAAAGGAGTCTAACGTGTGAGACTCTAAATGTCTGGCAGAAGAAAATGAAACGCTTCAACTTTTTTAGGGTCTAATATTTACATTTCTCTCTCTTAATAAATACATGAATATTTATTTATTTATTTTTATAAATAAACATAAAGGAAATGACTAAAAAACCTAATCTAAAATATATATATATTAAGTTAACTATATTAAAATAATAGGCGGGGCGGGGTCCCCGCGGGGCGGGGGGTGTATTCCCCGTCCCCGTCCCCGAAATGCTCTCGGGGGAATTTTTCTCCCCATCCCCGCCCCCACGGGGGAAAATTCCCCATCTTTGGGGCCCCGAACGGGGCGTTCCCCGCGGGGATCCCCATTAACAGGTCCAAACTGACATCCCTAGTTCTAGGACAAGAGAAATCATGCAGAATGCCTCTGTCATTAAAGAATGACTCAAAATCTTTGTTTTCAAACTCTCCACCATGATCACTTCTGACTTTAACGATTCTAAGATCCTTTTCATTCTGAACTTGGTTACAGAAGGTAACAAACACAGAGTGTGACTCGTCCTTGTGTCTTAAGAACTTTACCCATGTCCATCTGCTATAGTCATCTACGATTACTAATCCATACTTCTTGCCACTGACTGAAGCAGTTTTAACTGGTCCAAATAAGTCAATGTGCAGAAGTTCTAATGGCTTAGAGGTAGAAACAACATTTTTAGATTTAAAAGAGGGTTTTGCAAACTTGCCTTTCTGACATGCTTCACACAGAGCATCTAAATTGAACTTCAAATTAGGAAGTCCTCTGACCAGATTGAGTTTGTTAATCTGAGATATTCTTCTCATACTAACATACCCCAATCTTCTGTGCCAGATCCACTCCTCGTTGTTAACAGACAAAAGACACTTTACATTCTGACTTTTCAGTTCAGAAAGTTTGATTTTATAGATGTTGTTTTTCCTCTTTCCATTAAACAGGATAGTCCCATCTTTCTGACTAACAACTTTACATGATTTTTGATTAAAGATTATATCATAACCGTTATCACTTAATTGACTTATGGATAACAGATTATGCATTAATCCATCTACTAGCAGAACATTATTAATAGAGGGAAGATTTCCATTACCTACAGTTCCAGAGCCAATTATCTTTCCCCTCTGATTGCCTCCAAAGCCAACGTGGCCTCCAGGCTTAAGTTCCAGGCTTTGGAACATATGCCTTCTTCCCGTCATGTGTCGCGAGCAGCCAGAGTCCAGGTACCATGACTGGTGTTTCTAATTTGCTGCTAAAGATATCTGCAACATGTATTATTTTATCCTTAGGTACCCAGATTTTCTTGGGTCCTGATTTGTTAGATTTACCAAAACTCTGGTTGAATTTTGGTTTCACAGAGTACTTACTGCTAGTGTATTTAATATCATGTGTGTGACCATACACAAAATGTGAATTCAGAGGAGTGTGTTTAATGGTTAAATCCATGACATTCTTTGGTGTAAGAACCTTACCTTGGTATCCTATTCCCTTCCTGCCGTTTTTGCTAACTCCATAGATCATTGAAGCCATTTTGCTTTTATCTATGCTTTTAGCAAGGAACTTCTGGAAACTGTGATCATACTCCTTGATGATCTCATCAGCGTTGCTGGGAGTTTCAGAAATTGGTTCCTTCTGAGAGTTTTGTAAAGTATTTTCTAATTTTGAAATTTTATTTCTCAGCTCAGAATTCTCCAATTTAAGACTCTCAGTCTTATTAGAGTCAGATTCAAGATTCCTTTTCAGGTTTCTGAATTTAACTCTAATCTGCTGATACCTTTCCAGAATTTCATTAAGGCTTTCAGCAAGTTCAACCTTGGTAAAATTAACTGCAAAGTCAGGAAATACCTCTTCAGTATCTGATTCTGAGTCTGATTCAGAAGCTTCACTATCTTCTGAAATGTTGGCCATGAGAGCTATGTTTGCTCTCTCATCATCTGATTCTGAGTCAGCTTCAGACGAGTCAGAGTCATCCCATGTAGCCATGAGACTTTTCTTCTTTTCTCTTCCAAACTTCTTTTTGGGCTTTTCCCTCTGAAGCTTTGGGAAGTCACTCTTGTAGTGTCCTTGCTCATTGCACTCATAGCAGATGATGTCCTTGGTGTTTGGCTTTCTGCTTCCTGAGGATCCTTCAGATCTTCTGTATCCAGAGGAAGAATCTTTCCTTCTGTATCTGGAAGAAGACTCGTTCTGATCAGATCTTCTGGGATTCCTGAACTTCCTTTGCCTCTGCTTCCATAGTTGATTCACTCTTCTGGAGAGGAGGGAGAGTTCATCTTCTTCTGATGAGGATCCATCAGAAGTTTCTTCAACTGCCTGCAAAACTTTAGACTCAGATTTTTTATTAGATTTTAATGCTAAAGGCTTACCTTGCTTCTGGGGTTCATCAGCTTCTAGCTCTATCTCATGACTTCTGAGGGAGCTAATAAGTTCCTCCAGAGAAATTTTATTGAGATCTTTTGCTAGCTTCAGAGCTGTAACCATTGGCCTCCACTGCTTTGGTAAGCTTCTGATGATTTTCTTGACGTGATCAGCAGTAGAGTAACCTTTGTCCAGAACCTTGAGACCAGCTACCAGAATTTGGAATCTTGAGAACATTGTTTCAATGGATTCACTTTCTTCCATTTTGAATGCCTCATACTTCTGAATGAGCTCCAGAGCTTTAGTTTCTTTGACCTGAACGTTGCCCTCATGCGTCATTCTGAGTGAGTCAAACATGTTCTTTGCTGTGTCTCTGTTGGAGATCTTTTCATATTCAGTATACGAGATGGCGCTGAGAAGGATGGTTCTGGCCTTGTGGTGATTCTTGAAGTCACGCTTTTGTTGGTCAGACATTGTTTTCCTATCAATCTTCTGACCGCTTGCATTCACAGGGTGCGTGTATCCATCTGTCACCATGTCCCACAGATCAACATCATGTGCCAGAAAGAAGCTTTCAAGTCTGTCTTTCCAGTAATCAAAATTTTCTCCATCAAAGACTGGAGGTTTGCCGCTGAATCTGTCTCTGTCCTCATGGTTGTCATTGCTGGTGTGAGAATAGGTTCCTGCCATTGTGTTTTTCTGACGCTGGATCTTGTACTGACACGGTTAAGTGTTTTAGCTCAGAACCAGGCGCTCTGATGCCAATTGAAGAAGTGAAAAACACAAGAAGGGGGGTTGAATTGTAAAACTGAAAATCAATGCAATGAACACGATATTTTTATCCTGGTTCGTTTGATCTCAAACTACTCCAGTCCACCCGTCAAGGTGATTTCGCCTCTCTCCAACGAGGTCTTAATCCACTATATTCAACTGAATATTACAATCTTCTTTAACAACTGCTAAAGCCTTCTTGATGCAAACCACAAACCGGTTTGTCAAGGAATCACTTTCTTACACATAATAGAAGTCTAGGTGTGTGAATGTTTTCTACAAAACTGTTTATCACAACTGTGATACTACACAACTTAAGCTTATTGAAACTAGATTGCTAAAAATAATTGAGTAAGGAAATATGGAGCTTTTAGCAAACTGAGAGAAGAAAGATGATGATTAGCTTTTAGGCGTGTGAATTGATGTAGAGCATTAGCCAATTCAATCTTCATTGTCTTGTTTATATAGAATTGAAATTGATGAACGTTGGAGCAATAATCTTGATTCAATGCCAATAACAATCTTTCCTTATTAAGCAGATCTTGTCTGGAATGATGCCGTTGGTAATAACTCGTCTTGAATGCACAGTACCGTTGCTACTTAAAGCGTGTTCTGGCTTGGGCTCATTCTGACTCTGCTTAAGTGCTGATGAACTGTTGTTGTCTTTATCAGAGTGTTGAGCGCAGTTCTGTTCATCAAGCTTCAACATACGCGTGAGTTGTTCTTCTGATTCTGGTATTATGATATAGCATCTTCTGATGCTGATATTGATAACCAATCTTCTGATGCCGATTAAGTGTACTCTTGCTGATACCTATCAGAGTTTCTGCAAAACAGAAGGTAATATTTTAGGTAGCAAATAGTTCTTACATGAATCACATAATTAATATATCTTTTCATTTTGTTATCATCAAAACTTAAACTTAGGGTAGTAGATTCAAACTTTGTTCTAACAGTAGGTGACTGTCATCTTTTTTACGATCTTCTTGATATTTTTGTTCGCAGCTTCGACAACACTGTTCATCTTTGGCCGATAGGGAGATGAATTGTGATGTTTAATCTGGAACTGCTCGCACAAGGCGGTGATCATAGTGTTGTTAAGGTTTGTACCGTTTTTGGTGATGATCCTTTCGGGGATTCCGTACCGACAAATGAGGTTCTGCTTGAAGAAGCGGGCAACAACATTCTTTGTAACAAAGGCGAAGGAAGCTGCTTCGACCCATTTGGTAAAGTAATCAATGGCCACCAGAATGAAGCAGTGTCCATTGGATGCTATAGGCTTGATCTCTCCAATCATGTCGATTCCCCACATAGCGAATGGCCAAGGAGTTGTTAAGACATTGAGAGGAACTGGAGGTATATGTACCTTGTCCGCATAGATTTGACATTTGTGACAAGTTCTGGAATGTTGATGGCAGTCAGCTTCCATGGTAGATCAGTAGTAGCCTGCCCGTAGAATCTTCTTAGCCATCGTATGCCCGCTAGAATGGGTGCCAAAGGTACCATTGTGCAGTTCATCCATGATCTGCTCAGCTTCATCCTTGTCCATACAACGGAGCAGAATGAAATTGTGATTGCGCTTGTATAGGATACCATTGCTTAGGAAGAACTTGGCAGAGAATCTCCTCAAGAACTTTTTGTCGTTGACTGAAGCTCCTTCAGGATATTCTTGAGCCTCGAGATACCTTTTTACTTCGTGAAACCAAGGTCGGTCCACTACTTCTTCGATATTAATCTCGTGACAATGTGCAGGTTCGTCCATTCGTTCGACGATGATTTGGGGAGCCTCATTATCCCAGTTAAGTTTAAACACGGATGACATTGTAGCTAGAGCATCCGCTAGCTGATTTTCTTCTTGCAGGAAGTGCTCGAAGGTAATCTGCTCGAAGCGTGGTAGCAATGTCAAGACATGTTCTTTGTAAGGGATGGGGTTGGGATGTTTAGTGTCCCACTCTCCTTTGATCTGAATGATAACCAAAGCTGAGTCTCCAAACACAACCAAAGATTTGATACCCAGGTCTATTGCAGCCTTGAGACCGAAGATGCAAGCTTCATACTCGGCCATGTTGTTGGTGCAGTTAAAGCAGAGTCTGGCGGTGAAAGGTGTGTGGCATCCTTGTGGAGAGATGAGTACCGCGCCGATACTATTTCCAAGTGCATTAGAGGCACCATCAAAGTACAGGGTCCATCGGGATCCTTGCTCAGGTCCGTCATATGGTCTGAAATCTTCAATGTTGTCCAATGTCATAATGTCTTCGTCGGGGAAGTCGAACTTCATGGATTGGTAATCTACGACAGCTTGATGAGCCAGATGGTCAGCTAGCACACTCCCCTTTATAGCTTTTTGGGTCGTGTACTGTATATCGTATTTAGTGAGGATCATCTGCCATCTAGCTATCCTTCCAGGCAAAGCAGGCTTTTCGAAGATGTACTTGATCGAATCCATCTTAGATATCAGTAGAGTGGTATGAGTCAACATATACTGCCTTAGCCGTCGAGCAGCCCATACCAAAGCGCAACAAGTTTTCTCAAGCAGTGAGTATCGGGTCTCACAGTCGGTAAACTTTTTTCTAAGGTAATAAATGGCATGCTCTTTTCGGCCAGACTCGTCATGTTGGCACAGTACGCACCCCATTGAGTTATCCAAAATAGTCAGATACATGATTAGCGGTCTTCCTTCGACGGGAGGCATCAAGATAGGAGGTTCTAGCAAATACTCCTTGATTTTATCGAAAGCAACTTGACAGTCATCATTCCATTTAACCACCTGATCTTTCTTCAACAGCTTGAAGATTGGCTCGCAGGTAGATGTTAGGTGAGAAATGAACCTAACAATGTAGTTTAGGCGTCCCAAGAAACCTCTGACCTCCTTCTCAGTGCGAGGAGCGAGCATTTCTTGTATAGCTTTGACTTTGGCAGGATCAACCTCGATGGCTTTGTTGCTGACAATGAAACCCAAGAGTTTACCGGACCTGTCTCCAAAAGTGCACTTGTTAGGGTTTAATCTGAGCTTGTACTCCTTCAACCTGACAAACAAATTTTGCAAATGGTCGAGGTGTTCTTCTTCCGTCTGTGAATGGGCTATCATGTCGTCTACGTAGACTTCAATCTCATGATGTATTATTTCTTGAAACAAAGCTACCATGGCGCACTGATAGTTTACCCCGACATTCTTCAGTCCGAATGGCATCACTTTATAGCAGAACGTACCCCACTGTGTAACAAAAGTAGTTTTCTCCATGTCTTCAGGTGCCATTTTGATCTAGTTATAACCTGAAAATCCGTCCATGAAAGAAAATACCTTGTGTTGAGCTGTATTGTCAACCAAGATGTCAATGTGCGGTAGTGGAAAATCATCTTTAGGGCTATCCCTGTTTAAGTCTCTGTAATCCACGCACATTCTCACTTTTCCGTCCTTCTTAGGCACGAGCACAATGTTAGCAACCAATTGTGGATAGGAAGTAACAGCAAGAAACCCAACATTGAACTGCTTCATAACTCCTGCTTTGATCTTTTCTGACATGTCGGGCCTCATGCGGCGGACTTTCTATTTAACTGGGGGACAATCTTCTCTTGTAGGGAGACAGTGAACCACAATATCTGTATCGAGTCCCGGCATGTCTTCGTAAGACCAGGCGCAGATCTCAATATACTCATTCAACAACTGAATCAAGCTCTCTTTGACACTTGGCTCTAGGTTGGCACCCACTCTAACTTCTTTTCTCTCTTCGTTAGTACCCAAGTTGATTGTCTCTAACAACTCCTCATGAGGTAGAATAGCCCTTTCTTCCTGTTGTAGCAGCCTAGCCAACTCTCCTGGCACCTCACAATCTTCATCACCTTCGTATTCGGCATGGTAGACCAGATCTTTAGAGTCACTGGAGGCCATAGCAGAATTGTTACCCATGGAATCCGGAATGGAAGGGTACCTGCATTTGTGAGTGTGGGTGTGTGTAAGGGATAGCCACCTTTAAACAAATAAAATTTAAAAAGAAAGACAATGAACACAAAAGTTTATATGTGAAAACGTCCATGATTCATTAAAATGGCATATGAAGATGAAAAATCAAACCCTTACAAATGGACCTATGTGCCTCGGGTAAGGCACAAGGTTAAAAGTGTACGAATTTTTTGAGAATTATTACAAACCAACATAAATGTTTAAAAGATAAATTACTGATTTATGAAAGTAATCGGAATAAAGTCTTTTGCTTCCCAGTTGCACAGTCCTCCGTCAATAGTAGGGAAAATCCAGTCTTCCAAGTTGCTCTCCTCTTCACTATCCTCCAAAGCATTGAATCCATGATGGGTGATCTTCACTGGTGGCCCCCCAGCCCAGGCGCGACGTACAACCTTTTGAGCAGAAGAAGTGAACCCCAAGCCAAATTTATCTGATTTGTGAGGAAAGTCTGGAAGCTGCCCCCAGATTGTGCTTCCTCCTTCTTCAATCACAGCCTTTGCATCTTTGAGAGACGACATCCGAGGCGGAGGTCTGGTAATCATGGGTACAAAAGACACTGTCTTGGTTGCTGCAATCTCCTGAGCCACCTCCTCAAAATGCTGAAAAGGGGTTTCGATGAATTCGCCATCCAATTCGACATAGCGGAAAGAATTTAGATGGCTTATCATGTACTCCTCTTCGCCATGAACAATTATAATTTTTCCCTGGACAGGGTACTTGAGCATTTGCTGCAGAGAAGAAGTGACAGCTCCATCATTGTGAATCCAGGGTCTTCCCAACAAGCAAGAATAGGAAGGACGAATGTCCATCACATAGAATGTGGAGTTGAAGGTTTCAGTTCCCACTTTAATCGGGATGTCCACCTCCCCGTGGACCATCCTTTTAGAACCATCAAAGGCTCTGACAATTATATTGCTGGGCTTCAAAGTTAGGCCTTCATAGTCCAATCTATCCAAGGCTTTCTTCGGCAAGACATTTAAAGACAACCCAGTATCAACCAGAACATGTGCTAGAGTAGTCCCTCTGCATTCCACCGAGACATGCAAAGCGTCATTATGTTTTCTCCCTTTAGATGTTAAATCGGCATCGGACAATCCTAGACCATTGTCAGCTGTTAGGCTAGCTACACATTCCTGGAACTGATCCGCGGAGGTTTCTTGTGGCACGTGGGCCGTCTATAAAAATCTGATCAGAGCTTTGGCATGAGCCTCTGAACAAAGCAACATGGCCAACATAGAGATTTTTGAGGGGGTTTGCCCCAGCTGTTCCACAACATCATAATCACTTTTCTTGATTATTTTCAAAATCTCTTCCATTTCTTTTTGAGAGGTCTCAGGGATGACCAATGGCTGAGCCCTCGTCCTGACGGGAACTTCTTGGATCCCTTTCCCCCTATCATCAACAGCAGCAGAGGGGACAACCACATGAGTTACAACTTCTTCAATAATTAGAGTTCTCGCAGATATGTTGACCGGCACAGGGGTGACCTTAGGAGCAGCTGAGGGTCCAAAGATTGCCTTTGGAGGGGAAATCTCTAGAGAGAAAATTCTCCCACTGCGGGTGATTTTGCTCGTTCCGGCAATGTTTCCAATGTCGGAAGTCTCTTCATCATAATTTTCTTCAGTTGATTCAATCTGTCTAATACTGTGGTAATAGATCTCTCCACCATAGTTCCACGGTATTGATTTGTTGGACTTGTATGGGACGGGCCCCGACATGGTTATCTTCAAAGGTACAATATTCAGATCGGATGTAATCTTAACAGGTCTTTTGGAGACATTGGAAATATTGGCGGATATGGTAATTATTGAAATATCATTGACAGAAGTCGGTGTAATAGGAGTCTTTTCAAAAAGGATTTCTTGGTTATCCATTAGGCACTGGATGCCTAACTTCAACAATGGGCAGTCGATTGGTAAGGATGAACAAAGGCAGCAATCTTCTTCACAACCTGGGAAAATCCCAGCCTTCATCAAATTCAGCTTGATTATCGGTAGCGGAGTTATCAAATCATCAACAGTAGCAACAAAAAGATCCTCTTCAACAGCATGGGCATTGTGGCCATGCTTTGGCATCGGAGCAGAGATTACATTCGGATTTTCAGGGGCGTCGAATTCCACTTCTTTAGCGTCTATCAAATCCTGAATCTTATTCCTGAGGGCCCAACAATTGTTGATGTCGTGCCCCAGGCTATCTGAATGATAATCACACTTGGCATTTTAATGGTAGAATTGAGAAGAAGTATTCGGGTTCTTCGGCGCCTATTTCAAGTTTGTAAGGTTTAACTTCAAGATATGGGGTAGAACCTGAGCAGGAGTCATGTTTATCTGTGTGAATTGCCGTACAGGCCTTTCCACCCTTTGCTGGTTGGTTCTGGGTTGATTGTTTCTGTGCTGATCAGCTGCAGACTTCTGAATCATTACGGCCCCCACCGCTGGCCGACGCTCAACTCTTCCTTGACCTCTTTGAGAGTATACAACTGACACTTCTTTATTTGCTGGAAAAGGCTTTTTGATGGCAGCGGAAGCAGATGCATCTTTTTGAATTTTACCGCTTTTAATACCGGCTTCAACTCTTTCACCAGTTAGAATCAACTCGGTGAACCCCACAAAGGAACTTCCAATCAGGTGATTGAAGAAAGGCCCTGACAGAGTCCCTAAGAACATATCTACTAGCTCTCTCTCAGATAGAGGTGGTTGTACTCGCCCTGCCAAGTCTCTTTATTTCTGGGCATACTCCTTAAAGCCTTCATTGGAGACCATACCCATACTCTATAATTGAGTACGGGTTGGTGCTAAGTCCGTATTATATTGATACTGCTTGTAGAAGGTAGCATCCAAATCCTCCCAATTATGCACATCAGACCTCTCTAGCTGGTATAACCAATCCAACTGCATCCCCGACAAACTGTCCTGGAAGAAGTGGACCCACAGGTCTTTGTCAGAAGAATGTGGTTGAATTTTCCTGACGTAAGACCGTAGGTGCATCTTTGGTCAAGACACCCCATCATACTTAGTAAACAGTGGCACCTTAAACTTAGGAGGGATCATAATTCTAGATACCAACCCTAACTCTTCAAAGTCTAGCTCAGGCACTCTCTGTATCTCCATGGCTGCCAGACGTTCTTCCAAGTTTTTGTATTTCTCATCTGCAGGAGGATACTGTTGTTCTAAGTAATCCTCATCTTCCTCTTCTTCAGCTTCAGAATCAGAAGGCACTGCAACTCCTTTACCCTTTCCTTCACCCTCTTCAGATGTTGATGGGAAATCTAGGACCCTTCTGGCTTGACCTTCAAATCTTCTGCCCAAGGTAGCCACACCAACTCTCTTCTTCTTCTTTTTCTCTTTTTCCTTTTCCAGTAGAGTCTTCAGCTCCTCCTGACCCTTAGCCAAGGTCATGAGTAGCTGTTGGATTTGTGAATTTTGAGCTTGTAAGTCTTTGACCGTTTGTTCAATATCCATCTTGCTGAAATAAACAGCAGAGAGATGAGGAAACTTGGTGTGAAGACCTGTTTATGCATATGATGAATGATATGTATTCATGTAATGCATTCAAGGATTCAGAAATTCAAATTTGTTTTAAACAAAAAAGAAACACATGTCATATTAATAAGATAGAATTGTTAGTACATCAATGCCCCATGGGCAAAATAATACAAAATTCTAAGGTAAAAAGACGTTGAGCATCCTTTTTGGTGCAATGTAGGTGTTGAGAGTATGCTCTTTGTGAAGTTGACGAGTAAGTTCTAAAACCTTCTTCTCACTGGCGTAGAATTGGGCTTCAAAAGTATCGCGTTCTCCCTTGAGCTGTATCCAACTCCTTTGCAAATCTTCGAGTGATGTTGGCATGTCAGGATGTAGGAGGGTGTATGGAACCTCTCCTTCCATAACAGGCTCTTTAATCACAGGGAGAATGTAGGAGTAAGGCATCATAAGACTTTGGGCGCGGGTTCGTACCCACTTGAGGTAAGGCTCAAGGGGGATGGAATTCTTGTGTCCCAAGGTCTTACTATCTACCTTGTTGGGAATCCTCCAAGCTCGGATAAACCTTTGTCGAAGTCCTTGAGTGTCGTTGTCAAAGTCAAAAACTAAGTCTGGAATCAGCATGTCATATGGGCCATCCCTTCGGGCATACCCAAACTGTCTCAGAGCTAAGCAGGGGTTGTAGGTAATTCCTCCCCTAATGCCAAGTAGAGGGACATTAGGGAATTCCCCACAACGATCAATGATGATAACATTTTCTCTGGATCGAGAACACCAATGAACATCTGAATGTGTAAGAGTCATCAATCGTTGTGACCACCTCAAACCTTGCTCATTCTTCAAGACTGATTGGGGAAGGTGAGAAATAAACCACCTTGCTATAATAGGAGTACAACACATGAGAACACCTCTTTTCCTCATTGTTCGAGTGTGAAATGAGTGTAAGATATCCCCAAGTAAAGTAGGCACAGGATTCCGAGACATGAAAATCTTGACATCATTCACATCTATAAGCTGGTCAGGGTTTGGGAACAAAACCAACCCATAGATGAGAAGTGTTACAATCTCCTTAAAAGCTTGCAGGTCTAGAGAATTCCAGCATTCTTGTGCCTTCTTAAACATGAATTTTTCCAAGAAACCCTTGACACCACTTCTAGTTTCCCAATGGCCTATGACATCAGATGGTTGCAAGTGTAGAGCTTGAGCAAAATCTCCAGGCTTTGAATCTCTTTCCGTACCGTTGAAAGGTAGTTGATGGAGAATAGGAATCCTCAAGAGTTGAGAAAATTCCTCCAAAGTAGGCACTAGCTGGTAGTCAGGAAATGTGAAGCAGTGGTGTAGGGGGTCAAAGAACTGGAAGAGAACTTTCACCATTTCTTCCTCTGTTGGATTTGACCAAGTTGAGAAGTCGACCATGTCTCTTAATGAATGGAGAATACTATGGAATCTTGGAAACAAGCTCCTTGAGTTGATGAGGAATTCTCACAAGGTTGACTTGGATTGTTTTCCTGCGAAGTGATTCCATAACCTACAAAACAGGAACAAAGATGAAGATCCAAAATCCTTGAAATGATTAGTGGATGCATATGATGCTTCATGATGTTCATGATGTTATGCACAAGTATATGTACAAGCAAATCACACAATTTCCTAGTTTAGGCTTGCATGGGGTTTCATAGGTAAGTAGCCTCTTGAAGTTTAGTTGGCTCAACCTGTCCTATAAATAGTAACCGGGTTCTAAGGAGCTCAATATCACTGGGTTGTTTTCTGTGTTCATTTTTTCAGTTTGGCCACTTTACTGGCGACCGAAATATTCCAAGAAAACAACCCTCTATGAGTGTAGTATCGAGTATCTACCAACTTTGGACTGCACCAAAGCCGGTCATCTCACTACATCCTAAAAGGCCAAGATGGTCAAGTAAAGGTTCTAAAAGTCCATTAGTGCTTCATGACATCACTCAGCGGCCCCGTATTCTCTTTGATTGACTTGAAGGCTACCGGTACCCACAAATATGTCGCACTAATATAGCTATTTCTTAGATCGTGTCGGTATACCCCGCACAGTTTCCACAACATATTGCTATTTACCTATGAATATTTCCCAAATCCGGGTAGAGGATTCAAACCCAAACAATAGAACCAAAGTGTAAAGCAAACAAGTCAAGCAAGATAAGCATGTAAAGGTGATTTAAACCCTAAGGTAACCCCACTTA
Organism: Vicia faba; assembly: GCA_948472305.1. NCBI lineage: Eukaryota > Viridiplantae > Streptophyta > Magnoliopsida > Fabales > Fabaceae > Vicia > Vicia faba. The sequence goes on from OX451737.1 coordinate 1,184,803,238, forward strand.
TAGTTTAATCCCCAGCAGAGTCGCCAGTTCTGTGATACGGTGGGAGAACTGACTTGAGGTTTTGCGTTTGTGTTTGCAAATGTTTAGGTTTAGCAAGAGTCGCCACCGACTTTTTATTTTATCCAAAGGAAAGGTCAAAAAGCACATGAAAGACCTTTGAGATGTTTTCTTGGGTTCATGGGGTAGATTATGAATAGGGAAGGTGCTAGCACCCTTTTCATCCATGGTTTTCCATGGGCTCTTAGTTACTTGTTTAGATCACTTGCTTTGCTTTTTCAATTGTTTGAAATAGTGCTTTGTGTGGTTTTGAAAGTATTTTGAAAAGAGGCCATCGTTTTGGCAATCTTTGTAATGATTCTTGTTTGAAGAATGTATACAAAGATGTTTGTCTTTTAAAAAATGTTTCAATGTTTGAAAGTTTGTTTGGGAAATTGTTTTGAAATTGTGTGTGTTTGTTTGAAAATAGCAAGGATGTTTGAAAATTGATCAAGTAACTAGGAGTTATCTACCCTAATCAAAAGTCTTTCTTGTGCATTTTTAACCCTTTGACATTGTTGTTTTACCATTGTATTTGGTAAACAACCCTATCTTTGGATGTTAAACGGGACGGGCGTGGGTCATCGTATGACCATGATAACAATATTGCCAAGTATCTTTAGCATGTTTTGAGGGACTTGAGATCATTTTTATACAGGCAACCAAGATAGCGTCATCGAGAGACTATGATCTTTTTGTTTTGTTTGATTTTGCCAAGATACCTAGCATGCATACCATGGCCATTTTAAGGCAACAAAGTGGATGAAACCCTAAGGGTGCTTGTGTGCATTGTGTTGTCATTTTCATGCATTTTTATCTTGAATTTAGGTCATGCTATTTGTTTGATTTTGGTCTTTGCATACAAACCCTAATTTACTATCATGGCATTTAAAAGCAATAAAATGCGTAAAGTAAATCTAAGACTATTACAACATTATTATGGGGAGGGGGATACAAGTTTGGAATGGGAGATATTGCTCAAAATAAAACCCTAAAACTATTACAACCAAATTGAATTTATTGTACAAATAATAAATGAACAATTATTTAAATATGCAATAAAAATGTAAATATGCACAAATGTTTTTGTATTTATTTTATGTATGTAAAAATGAATTTATTTATGTCTTCAAAATAAGAAAATAAAATGATTATTTTTTGAAAGGGTGAAAATCCTAATTTTTGGTTTAAAAGAAAATATATTCTATATTATTTATTTATTCATTTTTATGTACAAGAAAATAAATAAAAATATATACAAAAATGTTAAAAAATAAAATATGTGAGAAAATATTATTTTATATGTATAATATAATAAAATAAAAATATATAATATTTTTATATTATTTACAAATTTTATTTAGAAAAATAAGTTATATTATTATTAATAAACTATTTTTATGTCCAAAAAAATAATAAAAATAATAAAATAAAATGCAAAAAAATTAAGAAAATATTTTTGAGATTTTTATTTGTTTAGAAAAAATAAATAAAGTCAGAAAATAAAAATAGAAATGGAAAATATACAAAATAAAGAAAATAGGCCAAGGGGGTGCAAATAACAGAATGGGGGGGTACGAACAGAACTAAGCCAGGCCCAGGCCCACTCTAACTTCGTCCCTGTCCTTCAGAAATAGAAAACATGCATGTTCTGTAACTCAAACCTGTTCTTGCTCATGCTTGCATGAAATAAAAAATTTACGACATGAAAGTTATAGCATTTTCAATCACGATTCCAACCATATAAAGAACTTGACTTAACTCTAAGAAACCAGGGAGAATTTCAGTGCCCCTAATTTATGACCTAAAATTTTCAGCAACTTCAACTATCAAATACTCCTAGCTCAGTCAATATAAATGGAATCTATGCATATGTACAACTCAAGCACATTACAGACTACATTTTTGCTTCACAAACCTAAGCCTAAGGATGTCTAAATAGAGAGATAGAAACTTAGAAAATACCTTGTTCAGTTGAAGTTGAATATGGAATGTAGCAACTTGGAGTGAGGCCTGAAGGTCGTGTGAGCTTGCTTGAAGTTGCCTGAACCTTTCCCAATGCTCAGCTTGCTTTAAAATGGCTTGAATCTCCTTGTAGAACTCAACCTACAAAGCTTCAAAATGAAAATGGTGAAGTGTGAAAATGAGGTTACAGTTGCTTGAGAAAGGTCTGGACAACTTAGGTGTGATGTATGAAATGTGTTTGAAGTGGTTTCAAGAAAAACACACGAGGCAATTTGGTTTTAGAAATGATTCTGCAGATATGGCCCTGTTTTGACAAGAACTTGTGATTTTGTGTTTTAGGGTGTTTGGGAGCTTGGCAAGTCGTGTTTCTGGCTTGAGACAATATGCTGAGGTTGTTTGAAAATGTTGCAAGACTTGGTTTTATCAGATGCACAAGTTGTGGACCTTTTGCAAGCTTACTTGCTTTTGAAGCAAAAGTTGAGTTGACAAAGCCAAAGCCTATACAGGCTAGCTCAAGGCCCGAAGAGAGTTGGTACACTTTTTCTGATGTTTGTGGATGTTGTTTGTATCAAGAGATCAAGTTCAATGCTCAAGATAAACAAAATTGCAAAAGTATGCTTTATGGAAATGGTATTTCAACCTTTATGCCATTTTTGGAATAATTCTTTGTGTAATGCTCCATAGCTCAGAACAATGCCAATATCCATTGTATTTGCATTAAATTAAGGAGTTTGGAAAGGTTTAAGACCTGTAAAACAAGTATGTGATACGTTGGGTGAACTGACTTGAGGTTTTGTGTTTGTGTTCGCAAATGTTTCGGTTTAGCAAGAGTCGCCACCGACTTTTTATTTTATCCAAAGGAAAGGTCAAAAAGCACAGGAAAGACCTTTGAGATGTTTTCTTAGGTTCGGGGAGTAGATTATAAAAAGGGAAGGTGCAAGAACCCTTTTCATCCATGGTTATCCATGGGCTCTTAGTTACTTGTTTAGATCACTTGCTTTTGCTTTTCAATTGTTTGAAATGGTGCTTTGTGTGTGGTTTTGAAAAATGTTTTGAAAAGAGGCCTTGTCTAGGAAACCTTTGTAATGATTCTTGTTTGAATATATACAAAGGTGTTTGTCTTTTAAAAAGATGTTTTCAATGTTTGAAAGTTTGTTTTTGGGAAATGTTTTGGAATTGTTTTGTGAAGTGTGTTTGAAAATAGCAAGGATGTTTTTGCAAGTTTTGATCAAGTAACTAAGAGTTTTCTACCCTATTTTACTCAAAGATCTTTCCTACACATTTTTAACCCTTTTGACAGTGTTGTTTTACCATTGTATTTGGTAAACAACCTTGTCTTTGGATGTTAAACGGGGCAGGCGCGGGTCATCGTATGGACCATGATAGCAATTGTGCTAAGTATCTTTAGCAAATTTTTGAGGGACTAGATCATTTTGTATAGGCAACCAAGATAGCGTCATCGAGGGAATATGATCTTTTGTTTTGTTTTTGTTTTGCCAAGATACACAACATGCATAACATGGCCATTTTAAAGGCAACAAGTGGATGAAACCCTAGGGGTGCATGTGTGCATTGTGTTGTCAATTTTCATGCTTTTTTGTCTTTGTATTAGTCAAGCTATTTGTTTGATTTTGGATTTTTGCATACAAACCCTAATTTCTAACATGGCATATTTGAAAGCATAAAATGTGTAAAATAAACCTAATCTATTACAACATTGATATGGGGAGGGGGATACAATTTTTGAATAAGGGATTATTTTGCAAGAAATTAAAACCCTAAATTATTACAACCAAATTGAATTCTTTATATCAAATAAATAAGCAATATTTAAATAAGCAATTAAACATAAATGTGCAAAAAATGTTTGTATTTATTTTTGTGTATGTAAAAATATAATATTTAATGTATTAAAAAAATAGAAATAAAAGATTATTTTTTTATTAAGGGTGGACACCCTAATTTTCTTTAAGAAAGTATATATACTAATTATATTATTTATGTACAATAAAATAATAAAATGTATACAAATGTCAAAAAATAGAAATATATCAGAAAATATTATTTAAGTATGTAAATAATAAAAATAAAAGTATAATATTTTTATTTATATATATTTTTTTTAGTTTTTATTAAATAAAATAAAAGTATGTTATCTAATAGTTATTTTTATATTAGAAAAAATAATAAAAATAATAAAATAAAAATGTGAAAATTAAATAAAATATTTTTGGTAATTTTAATGTTTATAAAAATAAATAAAAGTCAGAAAATAAAATAGAAATACAAAAATATGTAAAATAATAGAAATGGGCTAAGGGAGGTGCAATCCGTAAAGCTGGGGGTGAAAAAAGCATGGAATGGCCAGGCCCAGCCCAGACTTCATCTTCAACCTTTGTCAAGCACAAAAACACGCGCCTGTGTTCAAAATTTGGAAAACCTGCGTACGTGCTCTAATGCAAAAACTCATAACACCAAAGTTATAACATTTTTCAAGACGATTCAAACCAATTAAAGAACTCAATCTAACTCTCAAAGACCAGAGAGAATTTATCTGGCCCTAATTTCTAACCTAATTTTTTCAGGAAGTTCATGAATCAAATTCTCTTAACACGATTAATTTAATGAAATCTAAGCATATGTACAGCTTCAGGGCTATGAGTACTACATTTTTTATTCACAAACCAAAGCCTAATGATTCCTAAATAGAGAGATAGGAAGTTGACAAAAACCTATTTCAATTGAACTCGTGTATGGCAATGTGGAGCTTTTCAGTGAGACCTGAGGTGCTTGGGAGCTTGCCTGAACTTCCTCTGATCTTCCCTAATGCTTAGTTTGCTTTGGATCTGCTTGAACAAGCTTGTAGAACTCAACCTGCACAAGCTGAAAACAGAAATGGTGAAGCTTGCAAATGGAGCTACAGTCAGTGGCTAATGATTGGGATAGCTTGGATAGGTTATATGGAATGTATTGGAACAAGTTTGGGGCAAAACGCACGAGTAACTTGTGAGATGGAAGTGAAACTGTAGGGAGTACCCTGTTTTGCAAGAGGAATGTGTTTTAGTGTTCAAGAGTGTTTGAGGGATGGATGGCTCGTGTTTCTGGCTCAAGGTAATGTCAAAAACTTGTTTCAAATGCTTGCAAAGGTTGGTTATAACAGATATGCAAGTTATATGATTTTGGCAAGTTTCTTGGTTATGAAGCAAAAAGTGGGAACTGACAAGGAGCAGGCCTGTACAGGCTAGATCTAACCCTGCATACATTGTGTGAGCTTGGCCCCAAGTTTGTGGATTTGGTTTGCTGTACAATATTTTGCTCAAGGCTCAAGGATGCAATTTGACATAAAGCAAATTTGACAAAAATGACAATGTTGCCTTTTTGCTATTTTTGGATTAATCTCTTGTGTAATCTTCTAATGATCAGAACAAAGCTTAAAACCATTGGATTTGCATTTAATTATTTAGTTTGGAAGGGTTTAAATACCTGTAATCAAGTACAAATGAAGCTGGACAGAAATTGCAACTTGTATCAACATGAAAATGCCATGGATCAAAAGTGAGTTTTTTCCAAATTCAAGCCTTCGATTCTCCCTAATCACAAATGATTTTGGAGAGTTCTTGGATATTTTGGAAAGCTTGTAACATGCTTTAAAATCCATATTTGAAATGAATTTTTATATTCCAAGTGGAACTAGGTGAAAAATTGCTATGAAGATAGGTCAAAATCCTGCCTAAACTAGGGCAAAATTTCACTAAGTTAAAAGTTTCATGGATCCTTGTTCCAAAAATCATAACTTGAGATCCAAGCTTATTTTGGGAAAACTTTGTGAATAAAAGTTGTAGATTTTGTAGATGACTACAACTTTCATGTTGGAAGTTTTGTTTGAATCCAATTTCATCATGGTGAAAATGTTGGGCAAAGTTGGGAAAAATTAAGAAAATTTCATAACTTAGAAAAATTCTAAGTTATGAAAATTTTCAATCTTAAACCCTAATTTGCAAAGTTAGGTTTCTTGATGAAAAAGTTTCATGTTTTGACACATCTTGATGAAAAATGACCCTTGGCACTTGATTTTGACCAAAAAGTCAAAGTTTGACTTTTCAGTGTACAGTTGATTTTTGATCAGTTGACTGGAAAATTCATCTGTCAATCCAATGCAATTGAAATATTTTGAGCTTTGTGAATAGGTCAAGATGATTCCATTGAGTCCTTGAATCCATGATTGAACCCAATTTTCCATTGACTAGGTGAAAAGTCAGAAGTTGCCCCTCTGCAGTCAAAACCCTAAAAATGACCATTTTGCCCTTTTGGTGATCTGATCAAATTTCTTGAGGAGTTGTGGTCCAAACTTGATCAAATGGTCCATATGAGTCTATAATGTTGATGTGGATAAAAATTTATGAAGTTTGACTGTAAATTGGCCACAGTTGACTTTTCCCCAATACAGTTGATTTCTAGGTCAACTGTCCAATTGACTGGGCAAAAATTTGAGTTAAGGCTTAAAACTTGGTATGAGCAATCTTGTAGGTCCAACATGAAGTATGAAAGTCACGTTGAGCATTGAAAGTCCTAAAATCCTAGTGCAAACTCAAACCCTAATTTAGGTCAACAGTGCAAGGAGATATCTTGAGCAGAGCAAACCCTAGCTTGGTCTTGAGTTCAAAGAGTCTTGAGATGAGAAACCTTGATAAAATGAGAGGGAAATTTTTGGGGTACAACAGCTGCCCCTGTTAAATCTTCTTGAACTTGAAGAGTTAGATTGGCGAGTTTGGCCTTTCGTGACTCAAAGGTAAAATAGGATTAGACACTAGAGTGCCCGTAAATTTGCACTCGTCAGAGTAGTTGAGGGAATGGGCTTAAAGATGCCATTTGGAGATGTGATTGAATCTCGTCGAAGATAGACTTAAGGATGCCATCCCAGAATGTTTGTTGAACATCAGGAGAATGAGCATCAGAATGGTATCCGTGTCTGAGGTATCTCTGAGCTGTTTTCATGATTGTATAATGGTAGCTTGTTAATCTTATCCTGAAACAGGTAAAATGTTAGATGAAACACAAAGTTATGTTGTATGAAATGTATGATGCAACACATGTGTTTTATCAATGTTTATGATATATGAATGTAATGTATGCGCATGTAAGCTGATTAGCTGTCTTGATGAGGAAAACAAATCCTTCATAGCTGGAGATAAGAGAATCTTTGACTGCTGCCGGGGAAAGCAAATCCATGACCGCTGTTGGAGATTCAAAATCTTTGATTGTTAAGGGTGAGACATCCTTGGACCACTGCTGGGGGAGTGAAGAACTCTGTGGGGAGTAATTGTCCCGATGGGGAGATCAACAGTTTGGGTTGTATGCCAATCTTTTGGGGTTTCAAGAATGAGAATCTTCATTCTTTTAAAGGTATCAAGAGGTTGGGTGTATGCCAATCTTCTGTAGTTTCAAGAGTGAGAATCTTCATTCTATTAAAGGTATCATGAGGTTGGGTGTATGCCAATCTTCTGGAGTTTCAAGAATGAGAATCTTCATTCTGTTAAAGGTATCAGGAGGTTGGGTGTATGCCAATCTTCTGGAGTTTCAAGAATGAGAATCTTCATTCTGTTAAAGGTATCAGGAGGTTGGGTGTATGCCAATCTTCTGGAGTTTCAAGAGTGAGAATCTTCATTCTGTTAAAGGTATCAGGAGGTTGGGTGTATGCCAATCTTCTGGAGTTTCAAGAGGGAGAATCTTCATTCTGTTAAAGGTATCAGGAGGTTGGGTGTATGCCAATATTATGGAGTTTCAAGAGTGAAAATCTTCATTCTGTTAAAGGTATCAGGAGGTTGGGTGTATGCCAATCTTCCGGAGTTTCAAGAATGAGAATCTTCATTCTGTTAAAGGTATCAGAAGGTTGGGTGTATGCCAATCTTCTGGAGTTTCAAGAGTGAGAATCTTCATTCTGTTAAAGGTATCAGGAGGTTGGGTGTATGCCAATCTTCTGGAGTTTCAAGAGTGAGAATCTTCATCCTGTTAAAGGTATCAGGAGGTTGGGTGTATGCCAATCTTATGGAGTTTCAAGAGTGAGAATCTTCATTCTGTTAAAGGTATCAGGAGGTTGGGTGTATGCCAATCTTCTGGAGTTTCAAGAATGAGAATCTTCATTCTGTTAAAGGTATCAGGAGGTTGGGTGTATGCCAATCTTCTGGAGTTTCAAGAGTGAGAATCTTCATTCTGTTAAAGGTATCAGCAGGTTGGGTGTATGCCAATCTTCTGGAGTTTCAAGAATGAGAATCTTCATTCTGGTAAAGGTATCAAGAGGTTGGGTGTATGCCAATCTTCTGGAGTTATCCTTGGTTGGGGATAAAACAAAAGTTAACTATTATGTGGTTGATTCTCAGACTTTAAGATAAATTACTGGGGAATCTGGAGAAACTAAAAGGTTTTCGCTGTAGATTGATAGTCTCAGCTCTGCTGGGGATCTTAATGACGTGCTGATTTGGTCGGTGACTTCACTGGGGAAAAAAGTTTAAAAATAACTCTCTGAGGAATTATCCGATTTTAAAGCGACTCTCCGGGGAAAATGGAGGAAACTGGATGGTCTCCACTGGTGGTCAAAGGTCGAAGGTTTGACTCTGTTGGGGAAGAAATTTTCATCTTCACTGAGGGTCAGTAGTTCAAAGTTTTGCTTCGCTGGGGATTGGGAATTTGAAAACTCAGCTTTGATGGGGATTCTTGAAACTTAACTCCGTTGGGGATATGCATTTCAAGGCTTTAGTTCTGCCGAGGATCTGGGTGATGTATTGCAGGGGATTTCTCCTGGAATAGCCTAAAGAAATTTTCCTATACTTTCATTCTATCAATAATTATTCTTTCTCATTACATTTTATTTGTACACACTGATTATATTCAAATGCATATGCTCATTTAATAAATCATTGGACGTTTTCAAATAAAACACAAGTGTAAAAAAGAAAGTAAAGGCAAACAATTTTCTGCACTTTGAAGTATCTTTGTATTAACTTTGTGTAAGTATTTTGTACAAAGGAGACAGACATCCTAGTAAGAGAATGTTGTCATAAAATTGAGAAAAAATTTATACAAAGAAAGATGGCTATGTGTAACAATTCCATGGGTTTCCCATTATGCTATAGCTTTCGTAACTCTGAGTATCTGGTCCATTTGTTGCTTTGTCCGCAAATGATTGGATTGATCAGAAGCATGGAGCTTGTCCGTGAAGAGATTGTCCTTAAAGCGGTCCGACGAGACATAGTCATACGCTTTAATTCCCTAACTTTTTCCTGGATCGCCCTTTTGGGTTTTCGATCTATCGGGAAACCCTTTTTTGCCCAACTCGCCTTTTCGGGTTTTCAACTTGCCGGGTGTACGATTTTTTTTATCACTTATTTTTGTCTGAACCGCCCTTTCGGGTTTTCGATTCACCGGGATGCCCATTTTTGCCCAAGTCGCCCTTTTGGGTTTTCAACTTGTCGGGTCGTTTATGCGTAGTATCTTTTGAATATCTCTGCGTTCACAGGGTGTGGTAGGTCGTTGCCGTCCATGGTGGTTAGAATCATAGCCCCACCAGAAAAAATGTTTTTGATCACAAATGGTCCTTCGTAAGTAGGAGTCCATTTTCCCCTGGGATCACTTTGCGGCAAGATGATCCGCTTGATTACAAGATCTCCGACTTGATATACCTGGCGCTTGACTTTCTTGTTGAAAGACTTGATCATCCGTTTTTGATACGTCTGACCATGACAAACAGCAGTAAGTCGCTTCTCGTCAATCAAATTAAGTTGATCAAGCTGGGTCTGAATCCAATCGTCTTCACTTAAACCAACATCCTTCATAATTCTCAAGGAAGGAATCTGAACCTCCATAGGTAAAACGACTTCCATCCATATACCAAAGAAAAGGGGGTTGCCCCTGTTGAAGTACGCGCTGTGGTACGATATCCGTGGAGAGCAAACGGCAACATCTCATGCAAGTCCTTGTAGGTGACTGTCATCTTTTGAATGATCTTCTTGATATTTTTGTTCGCAGCTTCGACAACACCGTTCATCTTTGGCCGATAGGGAGACGAATTGTGATGTTGAATCTTGAACTGCTCGCACAGAGCGGTGATCATAGTGTTATTCAGGTTTGTACCATTGTCCGTGATGATACGGTCGGGGATACCATACCGGCATATGAGGTTCTGCTTGATAAAGCGGGCAACCACATTCTTCATAACAAAGGCGAAGGAAGCTGCTTTGACCCACTTGGTAAAGTAATCAATGGCCACCAGGATGAAGCGGTGTCCATTAGATGCTGTAGGCTTGATCTCTCCAATCATATCGATACCCCACATTGCGAATGGCCAAGGAGCTGTTAGGACATTGAGAGGAACTGGAGGGATATGTACTTTGTCCGCATAGATTTGGAATTTGTGACAAGTACGGGAATATTGATGACAGTCAGCTTCCATGGTAGACCAGTAGTAGCATGCCCTTAGAGTCTTCTTAGACATCGTATATCCGCTCAAGTGGGTGCCAAATGTACCACTATGCAGTTCGGTCATGATCTGCTCAGCTTCAACCTTGTCCACATAACGAAGCAGAACACAATCATGGTTGCGCTTGTATAGGATACCATTGTTCAGGAAGAACTTGGCAGAAAATCTCCTTAAGAACTTTTTGTCGTTGACTGAAGCTCCTTCAGGGTATTCTCGAGTCTAGAGATACCTTTTGATTTCGTGAAACCAGGGTTGGTCCGCTACTTCTTCGGTATTAATCTCCTGACAATGTGCAGGTTCTTCCATTTGCTCGATGGTGATTTGGGGAGCCTCATTATCCCAGTTAAGTTTAAACATGGAAGACATTGTAGCTAGAGCATCCGCTAGCTGATTTTCTTCTCGCGGGAAGTGCTCGAGGGTAATCTGCTCGAAATGAGGTAACAATGTCAGGACATGTTCTTTGTATGGGATGAGATTAGGATGTTTAGTGTCCCACTCTCCTTTGATTTGACTGATAACCAAAGCTGAGTCCCTAAACACAACCAAAGATTTGATTCCCAAGTCAATAGCAGCCTTGAGACCAAAGATACAAGCTTCATACTCGGCCATATTGTTGGTGCAACTAAAGCAAATTCTAGCGGTGAAAGGTGTATGGAAACCTTCTGGAGAGATAAGTACCGCGCCGATACCGTTTCCAAGTGCATTTGAAGCACCATCAAAGTACAGGGTCCATCGGGATCCTTGTTCAGGTCCGTCATACGGTCCGTTACCTTCAATGTTGTCCAATGTCATAATGTCTTTGTCGGGGAAGTCGAACTTCATGGATTGGTAATATTCGACAGCTTGATGAGCTAGATGGTCAGCTAGTACACTCCCCTTTATAGCTTTTTGGGTTGTGTATTGGATATCATACTCAGTCAGGATCATTTGCCATCTAGCGATTCTTCCAGATAAAGCAGGCTTTTCGAAGATGTACTTGATCGGATCCATTTAAGAAATCAGCAGAGTGGTATGTGTCAACATATACTGCCTTAGCCGGCGAGCAGCCCAAACCAAAGCGCAGCAAGTTTTCTCGAGCAGTGAGTAGCGAGTCTCACAGTCGGTAAACTTTTTGCTAAGGTAATAAATGGCATTCTCTTTTCGACCAGACTCGTCATGTTGACCCAGTACGCACCCCATTGAATTATCCAAAACAGTCAGATACATGATTAACGACCTTCCTTCGACGGGTGGCATCAAGATAGGAGGTTCTAGCAAACACTCCTTGATTTTATCTAAAGCAACTTGACAGTCATTATTCCATTCAACCACCTGATATTTCTTCAACAACTTGAAGATTGGCTCACAGGTAGATGTTATGTGAGAAATGAACCTTGCAATGTAGTTTAGGCATCCTAAGAAACCTCTGACCTCCTTCTCAGTGCGAGGGGCAGGCATTTCTTGTATGGCTTTGACTTTGGCAGGATCGACCTCGATGCCTTTGTTGCTGACGATGAATTCCAAAAGTTTACCGGACCTGACTCCGAAAGTGAACTTGCTAGGGTTCAGTCTGAGCTTGTACTCCTTCAACCTGACAAATAGCTTTTGCAGATGGTCGAGGTGTTCTTCTTCTGTCTGTGAACGGGCTATTATGTCGTCTACGTAGACTTCAATCTCATGATGTATCATGTCATGAAACAAAGCTACCATGGCTCGCTGATAGGTTGCCCCGACATTCTTCAGTCCAAATGGCATCACTTTATAGCAGAAGGTACCCCACTGCATAACAAAAGTAGTCTTCTCCATGTCTTAGGGGGCCATTTTGATCTGGTTGTACCCTGAAAATCCATCCATGAAAGAAAATACCTTATGTTGAGCTGTATTGTCAACCAAGATGTCAATGTGCGGTAGTGGAAAGTCATCTTTAAGGCTAGCCATGTTTAAGTCTCTGTAATCCATGCACATTCTCACTTTGTCGTCCTTCTTAGGCACGGGCACAATGTTAGCAACCCATTGTGGATAGGAAGTAACAGCAAGAAACCCGACATTGAACTGATTCATTACTTCGGCTTTGATCTTTTCAGACATATCGGGCCTCATTCGGCGGACTTTCTGTTTAATTGGCGGACAATCTTCTCTTGTAGGGAGACGGTGAACCACAATACCTGTATCGAGTCCCGGCATGTCTTCATAGGACCAGGCGAAGATCTCAACATATTCATTCAACAGCTGAACTAAGCGCTCTTTGACATTTGGCTTTAGGTTAGCACCCACTTTAACCTCTTTTCTGTCTTCGGTAGTACCCAAATTGATAGTCTCTAACAACTCTTCATGGGGCAGAATAGGCCTTTCTTCCTGTTGTAGAAGTCTAGCCAACTCTCCAGGCACTTCACAGTCTTCATCACCTTCGTATTCGGCATGATTGACCAGATCTTCAGAGTCACTGAAGGCCATAGCAGAATTGTTACCCATGGAATCCGGAGTGGATGGGTACCTGTATTTTGTGAGTGTGGGTGTGTGTAAGGGATAGCCACCTTTAAACAAAATAAAATGTAAAAAGAAAGAAAATGACCACAAAAGTTTATATATGAAAGCGTCCATGATTCATTAGAAATGGCATGTGAAAATGAAGAATCAAAACCCTTACAAATGGACCTATATGCCCCGGGTAAGGCACAAGGCAAAAAGAGTGTACGAATTGTTAATAATTATTATAGACCAATAAAAATGTTCGAAAGATAAATTACTGATTTATGAAAGTAATGGGAATGAAGTCTTTCGCCTCCCAGTTGTTTAATCCTCCTTCAATAGTCGGAAAAATCCAATCTTCAAAGTTGCTCTCATCTTCAACATCTTCCAAAGCATGGACTCCATGATGAGTGATCTTTAATGGTGGTCCTTCGGCCCGGGAGCGACGCACATCCTTCTGACTAGCAGCAATGAAACCCAAACCGAACTTATCTATCTTGAAAGGAAAGTCTGGTAGCTGACCCCACACTATACTTCCTCCTTCCTCGATCACAGCCTTCGCATCTTTAAGGGATGACATCCGGGACACGGGCTTGGTAATGATGGGTACAGAAGTCATTGTCTTAGCTTCCGCAACTTCAGGAGAAACCTCTTCAAAGTGTTGGAAAAGGGTCTCTATGAATTCACCATCTAACTCCACATAGAGGAAAGAGTTAAGGTGACTTATCATATACTCCTCCTCACCATGAACTGTTATGATTTTACCCTGGACTGGGTATTTGAGCATTTGGTGCAGATAAGAAGTGACTTCCCCAACGTTGTGGATCCAAGGTCTTCCCAACAAACAAGAATATGAAGGACGGATGTCCATCACATAAAATGTAGAGTTGAAAATTTCTGTACCCACCTTAATTGGAATGTCCACCTCTCTATGAACCATCCTCTTAGAACCGTCGAAGGCTCTAACAATGATATTACTGGGATTTAGGGTCAAACCCTCGCAGTCCAATCTGTCCAATGCTTTCTTTGGTAGGACATTTAAAGATGACCCAGTATTAACCAGAACGTGAGCAAGTGTGGTCCCTCTGCATTCCACCGAGACATGCAGCGCATCATTATGCTTTCTTCCCTTAGATGTTAGATCGGCATCAGAGAAGCCAAGACCATTGTCGGCGGTAAGGCTAGCTACACACTCTTGAAACTGATCCGCAGAAGTTTCTTGAGGCACGTATGCCGTCTTCAGGAATTTGATCAAGGCTTTGGCATGAGCCTTAGAACAAAGCAATAGGGCCAGCATGGAGATTTTGAAGGGGTTTGCCCCAGTTGTTCTACGACATCATAGTCGCTTTTCTTAATTATCTTTAAAATCTCCTCCATTTCCTTTTGGGTGGTCTCGAGAATGACCAAAGACTGAGCCCTCGTCCTGACGGGCGCTTATTGGATCCCCTTACCTTTATCATCAGCAACAACAGAGGGTACAACTACGGGAATAGCAATTTCTCCAATAACTGGACTTCGCACAGAGATGTTGACCGGCACAGGAGCACTTGAGGGTCGGAAGGTTGCCCTTGGAGGAGCAATCTCCGGAGAGAAGATTCTTCTGCTACGAGTGATCTTACTTGTCCCTGCAATATTTCCTATGTTAGGAGTTTCTTCATCGGAATTCTCTTCCACTGATTCAATCTGCTTAACACCGTGGTAGAATATCTCTCCTCCATAATTCCACGGTATCGTCTTATTGGACTTGTATGGGATAGGCCCCGGCATAGTAATCTTCAGCGGTACAATCTTTGGATCGAGTGTAATCTTAACAGGTCTTTTGGAGACCTTGGAAAGATTGTCGGAAATGGTAATTATAGCAACATCATTGATTGGAGTAACAGGAGTAACATGAGTTTTCTGAAAGAGGATCTCTTGATTATCCATTAGGCGTTGGACGCCTAACTTCAATAACGGACAGTCGGATTGTAGGGACGAACAATGGTAACAATCTTTTTCACAGCCTGGGAAGATCCTGACTTTCAACAGATTCATCTTGATTATTGGTAAAGGGGTCATTAAGTCATCAACAACAACAACATACAGATCCTCTTCGATAGCATGGGCACTGTGACCATGCTTTGGCATTGGGGAAGAAATCACATTCGGCTTTTCGGGTGCGTCGAATTCTCCCTCCTTGGAATCTATTAAATCTTGGATCTTGTTTTTGAGGGCCCAACAGTTATTGGTGTCGTGCCCCATGCTGTCCGAATGGTAAGCACATTTGGCGTTGGCATGATAAAAAGGAGAAGTTGTATTCGGTTTTTTTGGTGCCTCTTTCAAGGTTGTAAGGTTTAACTTCAAAAGGTGGGGTAGAACCTGAGCGGGTGTCATGTTTATCCGGGTATATTACCGTTGTGGCCTTTCCTCCCTTTGCTGGTTGGTTCTAGGTTGATCGCTTCTAGGCTGATCAACTGCAGTCTTTTGAATCAATACAGCCCCCACTGTTGGTCGGCGCTCTACTCTTCCTCGACCTTTTTGAGAGTAAACAGCTGACACCTCTTTCTTGGCTGGAAAAGGTTTTATGACAGCAGAAGAAGCAGATGTATCTTTTTGAATCTTACCACTCTTGATGCCAGCTTCAACTCGTTCACCAGTCAGAATTAATTCAGTGAACCCCACCGATGAACTCCCTATCAGGTGATTAAAGAATGGACCAGACAACGTCCCCAAAAACATATCAACAAGCTCTCTTTCAGACAATGGTGGCTGCACCCTTCCAGCCAAGTCCCTCCACATCTGGGCATACTCCTTAAAGCCTTCGTTAGAGACCATACCCATACTTTGTAATTGAGTACGAGTAGGTGCTAAGTCGGTATTATATTGATATTGTCTGTAGAAGGCAGCAGCCAGATCCTCCCAATTATGTACGTCAACCCTCTCAAGCTGGTAGAACCAGTCCAATTGCGTACCCGAAAGACTATCTTGAAAAAAGTGGACCCATAGATCCTTATCAGAAGAATGAGGTTGGATCTTTCTGACGTAAGACCGTAGGTGAATCTTCGGACAAGACAAACCATCGTATTTAGCAAATGTAGGCACCTTGAATTTATGGGGAATCACAATCCCAGCAACCAACCCTAGCTCTTCGAAGTCCAGCCCAGGAACCCTTTGCACTTCCATGGTTGCCAGACGCTCTTCCAGATTCTTGTACTTGTCGTCTACAGGAGGGTATTGCTGCTCATAATAATCTTCATCCTCTTCTTCTTCTTATTCTTCAGCCTCAGACTTAGATGGTACTGCAACTCCCTTTCCTTTACCTACCCCTTCATCAGATGTTGAGGTGAAATCCAGGACCCTTCTAGCTTGGTTCTCAAATCTTCTACCCAGAGTAGCCACACTAACCCTTTTCTTTTTATTTTTATCTTTTTCCTTTTCCTTTTCCTTCTCTAACAGTGCTTTAAGGTCCTCCTGACCCTTTGCCAAGGTCATGAGGAGTTATTGGAACTGTGAATTCTGTGCTTGCAGATCTTTGACCGTCTGCTCTATATCCATCTTGCTGAAATAAACAGCAGAAAGATAAGGAAACCTGGTGTGAAGACCTGCTTATGCATATGATGAATGATATGTATTCATGTAATGCATTCAAGGATTCAGAAATTCAAAGTTGTTGCAAACAAAAAGAACACACATCATATTAATAAGAAGAAATTTGTTAGTACATAAATGCCCCATGGGCAAAATAAATACAAAATTCTAATGTAAAAAGACGTTGCGCATCCTCTTTGGTGAGATGTAAGTGTTGAGAGTCTGCTCTTCGTGGAGTCGACGAGTAAGTTCCAAAACCTTCTTCTCACTGGCATAGAAGCTGGCTTCAAAAGTATTACGTTCTTCCTTGAGCTGTATCCAACTCTTTTGCAAATCTTCCAATGATTTTGGCATATCATGATGCAAGAGGGTGTATGGAACCTCTCCTTCCATAACAGACTCTTTGATCATAGGTAGAATGTAGGGGTAAGGCATCATAAGATTCTGGGCGCGGGTTCGTACCCACTTGAGGTAAGGCTCCAGGGGGATGGAATTCTTGTGTCCCAGTGTCTTACTATCCACTTTGTTGGGCATCCTCCAAGCTCGGATAAACCTTTGTCGAAGTCCTTGAGCATCGTTGTCGAGGTCAAAAACCAAGTCTGGAATCAGCATGTCATGAGGGCCATCACTTCAGGCATACCCAAATTGTCTCAGAGCCAAACAGGGGTTGTAGGTAATGCCTCCCCTAATGCCAAGTAATGGGACATTAGGGAATTCCCCACAACGATCAATGATGATGACATTTTCTCTGGAACGAGAACACCAATGAACATCAAAATGTGTAAGAGTCATCAATCGTTATGACCACCTTAAGCCTTGTTCATTCTTCAAGACTGACTGGGGAAGGTGAGAAATAAACCACCTTGATAGAAGAGGAGTACAACACATGAGAACACCTCTTTTCCTCATTGTTCGTGTGTGAAATGAGTGGAGGATGTCCCCAAGCAATGTAGGTACAGGATTCCGAGATATGAAAATCTTGACAGCATTCACATCTATAAGCTGATCAGGGTTTGGGAATAAGACCAACCCATAGATGAGAAGTGCTACAATCTCCTCAAAAGCTTGCAGATCTAGAGAATTCCAACAGTCTTGTGCCTTCTCAAATAGAAACTTTGCCAAGAAACCCTTGACACCACTTCTGGTTTCCCAATGACCTTTGATATCAGATGGTTGCAAGTGTAAGGCTTGAGCAACATCTTCAGGATTTGGTTCTCTTTCCGTACCGTTGTAGGGTAGTTGATGGAGAATAGGAATCCTCAGGAGTTGAGAAAATTCTTCCAAAGTAGGCACTAGTTGGTAATCAGGAAATGTAAAGCAATGGTGTAGGGGGTCAAAGAACTGGAAGAGAACGTTCACCATGTCTTCTTCAATGTTGGAGTTGACCAAGTTGAGAAGTCTACCATGTCTTTCACTGAAGGGAGAATTCTCTGGAATCTTGGAAATAAGCTCCTTGAGTAGAGGAGGAAATCTCACAAGGTTGACCTAAATTGTTTTCCTGCGAAGTGATTCCATGACCTACAACACAGGAACAAAGATGAAGATCCAAACCCTTGAAATGGTTAGTGGATGCATATGATGCTTCATGATGTTCATGATGTATTCACAAGTATAAGCAAATCACACAAGATCCTAGTTTCAGGCTTGCATGGGGTTTCATAGGTAAGTACCCTCTTGAAATTAGTTGGCTCAACCTGTCCTATAAATAGTAACCGGGTTCTAAGGAGCTCAATATCACTGGATTATTTTCTGTGTTCATTGTTTCAGTTTATCCACTTTACTGGCGACCGAAATATTCCAAGAAAATAACCCTCAATGAGTGTAGTATCGAGTATCTACCAACTTCGGACTGCACCAAAGTCGGTCATCTCACTACCCCTAAAAAGGCCAAGATGGTCAAGTAAAGGTTCTAAAAGTCCATTAGTTCTTCATGACATCACGCAGCGGCCACGTATTCTCTTTGATTGACTCAAAGGCTACCGGTACCTACAAATATGTCGCACTAATATAGCTATTGCTTTAACCATGTCGATATACCCCGCACAGTTTCCACAATGTATTGCTATTTACCTATGAATGTTTCCCAAATCCGGGTGGAAGATTCAAACCCAAACAATAGAACCAAATGTAAAGCAATCAAAACAAACAAGGTAAGCATGTAAAGGTGATCTAAACCCTAAGGTTACTCCAATTTTAGATTGATTCCCCAGCAGAGTCGCCAGTTCTATGATACGGTGGGAGAACTGACTTGAGGTTTTGCGTTTGTGTTCGCAAATGTTTCGGTTTAGCAAGAGTCGCCACCGAATTTTTATTTTATCCAAAGGAAAGGTCAAAAAGCACAGGAAAGACCTTTGAGATGTTTTCTTGGATTCGGGGAGTATATTATGAAAAGGGAAGGTGCAAGAACCCTTTTCATCCATGGTTATCCATGGGCTCTTAGTTACTTGTTTAGATCACTTGCTTTTGCTTTTCATTTGTTTGAAATGGTGCTTTGTGTGTGGTTTTGAAAAATGTTTTGAAAAGAGGCCTTGTCTAGCCAACCTTTGTAATGATTCTTGTTTGAATATATACAAAGGTATTTGTCTTTTAAAAATATGTTTTCAATGTTTGAAAGTTTGTTTTTGGGAAATGTTTTGGAATTGTGTTATGAAGTGTGTTTGAAAATAGCAAGGATGTTTTTGCAAGTTTTGATCAAGTAACTAAGAGTTGTCTACCCTATTTTACTCAAAGATCTTTCCTACACATTTTTAACCCTTTTGACAGTGTTGTTTTACAATTGTATTTGGTAAACAACCTTGTGTTTGGATGTTAAACTGGGCAGGTGCGGGTCATCATATGGACTATGATAGTAATTGTGCTAAGTATCTTTAGCAAATTTTTGAGGGACTAGATCATTTTGTATAGGCAACCAAGATAGCATCATCGAGGGACTATGATCATTTGTTTTGTTTTTGTTTTGCCAAGATACTCAACATGCATAACATGGCCATTTTAAAGGCAACAAGTGGATGAAACCCTAGGGGTGCATGTGTGCATTGTGTTGTCAATTTTCATGCTTTTTTGTCTTTGTATTAGTCAAGCTATTTGTTTGATTTTGGATTTTTGCATACAAACCCTAATCTCTAACATGGCATATTTGAAAGCATAAAATGCGTAAAATAAATCTAAGCTATTACAACATTGATATGGGGAGGGGGATACAATTTTTGAATAAGGGATTATTTTGCAAGAAATTAAAACCCTAAATTATTACAACCAAATTGAATTCTTTGTATCAATAAATAAGCAATATTTAAATAAGCAATTAAATATAAATGTGCAATATATTATAAATGTGCGAAAAATGTTTGTATTTATTTTTGTGTATGTAAAAATACAATATTTAATGTATTAAAAAAATAGAAATAAAAGATTATTTTTTTATTAAGGGTGGAAACCCTAATTTTCTTTAAGAAAGTATATATACTAATTATATTATTTATGTACAGTAAAATAATATAATAAAATGTATACAAATGTCAAAAAATAGAAATATATCAGAAAATATTATTTAAGTATGTAAATAATAAAAATAAAAGTATAATATTTTTATGTATATATTTTTTTTATAGTTTTTATTAAATAAAATAAAAGTATGTTATCTAATAGTTATTTTTATATTAGAAAAAATAATAAAATAAAAATGTGAAAATTAAATAAAATATTTTTGGTAATTTTAATGTTTATAAAAATAAATAAAAGTCAGAAAATAAAATAGAAATACAAAAATATGTAAAATAATAGAAATGGGCTAAGGGAGGTGCAATCAGTAAAGCTGGGGGTGCAAAAAGCATGGAATGGCCAGGCCCAGCCCAGACTTCATCTTCAACCTTTGTCAAACACAAAAATGCGCGCTTGTGTTCAAAATCTGGGAAACCTGCATACGTGCTCTAATGCAAAAACTCATAACACCAAAGTTATAACATTTTTCAAGACGATTCCAACCATATAAAGAACTCAATCTAACTCTCAAAGACCAAAGAGAATTTCTCTGGCCCTAATTTCTAACCTAATTTTTTCAGGAAGTTCATGAATCAAATTCTCTTAACACGATTAACTTAAATGAAATCTAAGCATATGTACAGCTTCAGGGCTATGAGTACTACATTTTTTATTCATAAACCTAAGCCTAATGATTCCTAAATAGAGAGATAGGAAGTTGACAAAAACCTGTTTCAGTTGAACTCGTGTATGGCAATGTGGAGCTTTTCAGTGAGACCTGAGGTGCTTGGGAGCTTTCCTGAACTTCCTCTGATCTTCCCCAATGCTTAGTTTGCTTTGGATCTGCTTGAACAAGCTTGTAGAACTCAACCTGCACAAGCTGAAAACAGAAATGGTGAAGCTTGCAAATAGAGTTACAGTCAGTGGCTAATGATTGGGATATCTTGGATAGGTTATATGGAATGTATTGGAACAAGTTTGGGGCAAAACGCACGAGTAACTTGTGAGATGGAAGTGAAACTGTAGGGAGTGCCCTGTTTTGCAAGAGGAATGTATTTTGGTGTTCAAGAGTGTTTGAGGGATGGATGGCTCGTGTTTCTGGCTCAAGGAAATGTCAAAAACTTGTTTCAAATGCTTGCAAAGTTTGGTTATAACAGATATGTAAGTTATGTGATTTTGGCAAGTTTCTTGGTTATGAAGCAAAAAGTGGGAACTGACAAGGAGCAGGCCTGTACAGGCTAGATCTAACCCTGCATACATTGTGTGAGCTTGGCCCCAAGTTTGTGGATTTGGTTTGCTGTACAAGATTTTGCTCAAGGCTCAAGGATGCAATTTGACATAAAGCAAATTTGACAAAAATGGCAATGTTGCCTTTTTGCTATTTTTGGATTAATCTCTTGTGTAATCCTCTAATGATCAGAACAAAGCTTCAAACCATTGGATTTGCATTTAATTATTGAGTATGGAAGGGTTTAAAGACCTGTAATCAAGTACAAATGAAGCTGGACAGAAATTGTAACTTGTATCAACATGAAAATGCCATGGATTAAAAGTGAGTTTTTTCAAAATTCAAGCCTTCGATTCTCCCTAACCACAAATGATTTTGGAGATTTCTTGGACATTTTGGAAAGCTTGTAACATGCTCTATAATCCATATTTGAAATGAATTTTGAGATTCCAAGTGGAACTAGGTGAAAAATTACCATGAAGATAGGTCAAAATCCTGCCTAAACTAGGGCAAAATTTCACTAAGTTAAAAGTTTCATGGACCCTTGTTCCAAAAATCATAACTTGAGATCCAAGCTTCTTTTGGGAAAAATTTGTGAATAAAAGTTGTAGATTTTGTGGAGGACTATAACTTTCATGTTGGAAGTTTTGTTTGAATCCAATTGCATCATGGTGAAAATGTTGGGCAAAGTTGGGAAAAATTAAGAAAATTCCATAACTTAGAAAAATTCTAAGTTATGAAAATTTTCAATCTTAAACCCTAATTTGCAAAATTAGGTTTCTTGATGAAAAAGTTTCATGTTTTGACACATCTTGATGAAAAATGACCCTTGGCACTTGATTTTGACCAAAAAGTCAAAGTTTGACTTTTCAGTGTATAGTTAATTTTTGATCAATTGACTGGAAAATTCATCTGTCAATCCAATGCAATTGAAATCTTTTGAGCTTTGTGAATAGGTAAAGATGATGCCATTGAGTCCTTGAATCCATGATTGAACCCAATTTTCCATTGACTAGGTGAAAAGTCAGAAGTTGCCCCTCTGCAGTCAAAACCCTAAAAATGACCATTTTGCCCTTTTGGTGATCTGATCAAATTTCTTGAGGAGTTGTGGTCCAAACTTGATCAAGTGGTACATATGAGTCTATAATGTTGATGTGGATCAAAATTTATGAAGTTTGATTGTAAATTGGCCACAATTGACTTTTTCCCCAATACAGTTGATTTCTTGGTCAATTGTCCAATTGACTGGGCAAAAATTTGAGTTAAGGCTTGAAACTTGGTATGAGCAATCTTGTAGGTCCGACATGAAGTATGAAAGTCACTTTGAGCATTGAAAGTCCAAAAATCCTTGTGCAAACTCAAACCCTAATTTAGGTCAACAGTGCAAGGAGATATCTTGAGCAGAGCAAACCCTAGCTTGGTCTTGAGTTCAAAGAGTCTTGAGATGAGAAACCTTGATAAAATGAGAGGGAAAATTTTGGGGTACAACAGTTGCCCCTGTTCAATCTTCTTGAACTTGAAGAGTTAGATTGGCGAGTTTGGCCTTTCGTGACTCGAAGGTAAAATAGGATTGGACACTAGAGTGCCTGTAAATTTGCACTCGTCAGAGTAGTTGAGGGAATGGGCTTAAAGATTCCATTTGGAGATGTGATTAAATCTCGTCGGAGATGGGCTTAAAGATGCCATCCCAGAATGTTTGATGAACATCAGGAGAATGAGCATCAGAATGGTATCCGTGTCTGAGGTATCTCTGAGCTGTTTTCATGATTGTATAATGGTAGCTTGTTAATCTTATCCTGAAACCGATAAAATGTTAGCTGAAACACAAAGTTATGTTGTATGAAATGTATGATGCAACACATGTGTTTTATCAATGTTTATGATATATGAATGTAATGTATGCGCATGTAAGCTGATTAGCTGTCTTGCTGAGGAAAACAAATCCTTCATAGCTGGAGATAAGAGAATCTTTGACTGCTGCCGGGGAAAGCAAATCCATGACCGCTGCTGGAGATTCAAAATCTTTGATTGTTGAGGGTGAGACATCCTTGGACCACTGCTGGGGAAGTGAACTCTGTGGGGAGTAATTGTCCCGATGGGGAGATCAGCAGTTTGGGTTGTATGCCAATCTTCTGGGGTTTCAAGAATGAGAATCTTTATTCTGTTAAAGGTATCAGGAGGTTGGGTGTATGCCAATCTTCTGGAGTTCCAAAAATCCTTGTGCAAACTCAAACCCTAATTTAGGTCAACAATGCAAGGAGATATCTTGAGCAGAGCAAACCGTAGCTTGGTCTTGAGTTCAAAGAGTCTTGAGATGAGAAACCTTGATAAAATGAGAGGACAAATTTTGGGTTACAACAAAGTACAAGCATGCTTAGGACAAATTTGCAACTTGTAGCAATGTGCAAAATGCCATGGACAAAAGTGAGAAATGGCCATTTTCATTCCTTCGATTCTCCCTAACCAAAATGATCTTGGAGAGTTCTCGGACATTTTGGAAAGCTTGTAACATGCTCTACAATCCATCTTTGAAATGCATTTTGATATTCCACTTGGAACTATGTGAAAATTTGCCATGAAGATAGGTCAAAATCCCGCCTAAACTAGGGCAAAATTTCACTAAGTTAAAAGTTTCATGGAACCCTATTCACAAAATCATAACTTGAGATCCAAGCATATTTTTGGAAAACTTTTTGAATCAAAGTTGTAGATTTTGTGGAGGACTACAACTTTCATGTTTGAAGTTTTATTTGAATCCAATTTCATCATGGTGAAAAAGTTGGGCAAAGTTGGGAAAAAATAAGAAATTTTCATAACTTAGAAAATTTCGAAGTTATGAAAATTTTCCATTTTAAACCCTAATTTCCAAAATTAGGTTTCTTGGTGAAAAAGTTTCATGTTTTGACACATCTTGATGAAAAATGACCCTTGGCACTTGATTTTGACCAAAAAGTCAAAGTTTGACTTTTCAGTGTACAGTTGATTTTTAATCAGTTGACTGGAAAATTCATCTGTCAATCCAATGCAATTGAGATCTTTTGAACCTTGTGATAAGGTCAATATGGTGCCATTGAGTCCTTTAAACCATGCTTGAACCCAGTTTGCCATTGGCTAGGTTAAAAAAATCAGAAATTGCCCTTCTACAGTCAAAACCCTAAAAATGACCATTTTGCCCTTTTGATGATCTGATAAAATTTCTTGAGGAGTTGTGGTCCAAACTTGATCAAATGGTTCATATGAGTCTATAATGTTGATGTGGATAAAACATTATGAGGTTTGACTGTAAATTGGCCACAATTGACTTTTTCCCCAATACAGTTGATTTTTAGGTCAATTGTCCAATTGACTGGGCAAAAATTTGATTCAAGGCTTGAAACTTGGTATGGGCAATCTTAGGAGTCCAACATGAAGTATGAAAGTCACATGAGGCATTAGAAGTCCAAAAATCCTTGTGCAAACTCAAACCCTAATTTCAGGTCATCAGTGCAAGGAGATGTCTTGAGCTGAGCAAACCCTAATCCTGTCTAGAGTCCAAAGAGTCTTGTGAGGGGAAATCTTGATAAAATGAGAGGGTAAATTTTGGGGTACAACAGATAGAGTTTTGAAAAATACCTCCTTCAGCTGGATTTGGATATGACAATGTGGGGACTTTGAGTGAGGCCTGAGGATCGTGTGAGCTTCCTTGAACTTCTTTCAAGCTATTCCAATGCTTAGCTTGCTTTGTGGATGGTTGAAACTCTTTGCACATGTCAAGTTACAAGCTTCCAAAGTGAAAATAGCAATGGCTAAAACAGGGGTTACAACAACAATGTAAAGGCTTGGATATCTTTGGTGTGATATGTAGAAGGTGTTTGAAGTGTCAAGATGCAAAACGCACGAGCCAAATATGTGTTGGCTATGGTTTTGCAGAAACTGGATGTTTGGGCAGAAAAATGGAGGTTTGGAGTTTTTGAGTGTTTCAGTTGTCAAGCGTTCGTGTTTTGCATTGTGACAAGTTTGTATACTTATATAGAATGGATACAAAGTCCACTCCTCAACAGATGTGCAAGCTTTTGGACTTTTGCAACTTTTCTTGCTTTTGAAGAAAAGTGAAGTGACCACACTAAACATGCTTGTACTGGCTAGTTTGAGAGCTGAAAAGGGCTTGTACAAATTGCTTAAGATCTATGGAAATTGCATACACCAAAGGGACAGCTCAAAGGCTTAGGATTGATAAAGTTACAAAAGCTCACTTTATGAAAATGGCATTGAAACCTTTATGCTTAAAATGGAATTATCTCTTGTACAATGCTCCAAAAGCCAAGATAAATCCTCTAACCTCTGAGTTTGCATTTAATTATGGAGTGTAGAATGAGTTTAGGACCTGTAATGCAAGGTACAACCATCATGGATCTGATTTGCAACTTGATACTTTGTAAAAATGGCATGAACAAAAGTGACAAAATGCCAATTTCTCTTCTTCGATTATCCCTAACCACAAATTATCTTGAAGAGTTCTTGGACATTTTGGGAAGCTTGCAATGTGCTCTATAATCCATCTTTGAAATGAATTTTGATATACCTCTTGGAACTATATGAAAAATGTCCATAAAGTTGGGTCCAAAACCTGCCTAAATTAGGGCAAATTTTCACTAAGTCATTTAGTTCATGGACCTCTATTCACAAATTCATAACTTGAGATCCAAGCATATTTTGGGAAACATTTATGAATCAAAGTTGTAGATTTCATGGAGGACTAAAACTTTCATTTTGGAAGCTTTCTTTGAATCAAATTGCACCATGGTGAAAAAGTGGTGGAAATTTGGGAAAAAATAAGAAAAATTTCCATACTTAGAAAAATTCTAAGTTATGAAAATTTTCAAATTCAAAACCCTAATTTTCAAAATTGGTTTTCTTGGTCAACAAGTTTCATATTTTTACATATCTTGATTAATTATGACCCTTGGCACTTGATTTTGACTAAAAAGTCAAAGTTTGACTTTTCAGTGTATAGTTGACTTTTGATCAGTTGACTGGAAAATTCATCTGTTAATCCAATGAACTTGAGATCTTTTGAACCATGTGATTAGGTAAAGATGATGTCATTGAACCCTTGAAATCATGCTTGAACCCAATTAGCCATTGGCTAGGTTAAAAATCAGAAATTGCCCTTTCTGAGTCAAAACCCTAATTTTGACCATTTTGCACTTGTGATGATTTGATCAAATTTCTTGAGGAGTTGTGATCCAAACTAGATCAAATGGTACATATGAGTCTAAAATGTTGTTGTGGATCAAAAATTATGAAGTTTTCCTGTAAATTAGCCATGGTTGACTTTTTCCCCAATACAACTGATTTTTAGGTCAACTGTCCAATTGACTGATAAAAAATGTGGTTCAAGGCTTGAAACTTAACATGAGAAATCTTAGGGGTCCAAGATAGTGTATGAAAGTAACATGAAGCATTGGTGGTCCAAAAATCCTTGTGCAAACTCAAACCCTAATTTTGGGTTATCAGTGCAAGATGAGATGTCTTGAGCTGACCAAACCCTAATCTTGTCTTGAGTCCAAGAAGTCTTGTGAGAAAAGTATTGATAAATGAGAGGGAAAATTTTGGGGTACAACATGGAGCATAAGTTTCCTCATAATCAATGCCCTCCTCTTGGTTATACTCTTGTGCCACTAAGCGTGCTTTATTCCGGGTTATCACTCTGTTTTCATCAAGTTTATGTCTAAAAACCCACTTAGTGCCTATGATATGATGGTCTCACGGATGAGGGACAAGTTCCCAAATGTTATTTCTTTTAAATTGATTGAGCTCTTCTTGCATGTCTGTGATCGGTGGATCTGGAACTGACTGTTTAACGCTGGTTCGCGAAATGTCGCGGAAGCAAGAGTCGCCACCGTCTTTTATTTTCTCCAAATGGAAAGGACAAAAGCACAGAAAAATTCCTTATAGAGATTGCTCTCGGTTCGGGAGGTAGATTATAGAAAGGGAAGGTGTTAGCACCCTTTCTATCCATGGTTATCCATGGGCTCTTAGATACTTGCTCATTGTGTTTTCAAAATGGTTTGTTTGCTTTTCAACTGTGGGTTTTTAAAAAGTTTCTTTGAAAATTTCAGTTCGACTCTTGTATCGGTCCTCAAGAGTGTTTGAAAAGTTGCTTTCGAAAGCTTTTGAAAAGGTGTCGGTGTGAAAAGTATTTTTGATTTGTTTTGAAATTAGAGCAAGTATCTAGAGTCGTCTACCTACCCTAAGGAATTCGTCTGTGTAAATGTCCTTAAAGTAGTGCCATCCCACCATTGAGAGGTAGGTAGCACCACCGTTGGAGGTGTTCAGGTCAATTCGAGGTTCGGGACATGGTGATCACCAGAGCAATAGGAAGACACCTTATAAGCTACCCTCATGCCAGGTTCCCAGATCATGAGGACTTACTAAGACATCCTCTACTCGACGATCACCTTTCGAGAGGCAAGGCAACAGTGAGGCGTACCCTAGGGGTGGTGTGTGATTTGTGTGTCATATTCATTTATTTTTGTCTTGTCATGTCATGGGTGATCTACGCGTTATTTTTATTTTGTCATTCATTCTTGCATGCCATTATTAACAGTTAAAAAGGTTGCGAGAAATATAAAGTTCTAAACTATTACAAAGGTGCGGGTCCACATCGCCAAATTAAAATCCAGGACCCGATTTGACAGAAAGTAAATAAAGTGCGAGAAATAAAATGTCCGAGTTTACAAGGCTTTGGGAGAAGTACATAAAAATTATAAGAAATAAAATGCACGAATTGGAATTGAAAAATCGCAAGCGAGGGCGTTGGACCCTTTTTAATGAAACTAATTATTAAATTAATTAAATAAAAATAAGAAAAGAAATTATTTTGAGGTTTTTGTATTTATGGTTTTTTATGAGAATTTAATGAAATTAACTGATTAACCCTAATTCTACAACTTTTATTTATTAAGAAAAACATGTTAAAATTTAAACCTAAAATTAACTTAAATAATTAACGGCAATTTGATTTATAAAAATAAATAATTAATTATTAGCGAAAAGAAAAGAAAAAGGATAGAAGTTGACTAAAACCTAATTCTACAAATTTTAATTTATTAAGAAAAACGTTTGAATTAAACCTAATTTTACAAAGCTAAATTAATTAATGATATTTACTTAAAAAATATTAAAATAAAATATATTTTTTTATTTTGTCTTTTCTGATTTTTCTATTGTTTTTATATTTTTATGAAAATAATTAATTTAAGGAATAAAAAGGAAATAATTGAAAAGAATAAAATAAAGAAAAGAAAAGAAATACAATACCTTGGGGGGTTCTGTCCCCAATTGGAGGTATACTTTAGTATTGTTGGCCCAAGGTTTTAAGGCCTTATTTGACTTTTCTTGCCAGCATGCATAGGCGTTGACTCATGTCCATCATGTTCTTCACATCTGGTCCCTTGGATAATGGTTACAGGCCATGTGGCGCGCTGGATATTGTGGATGTATGATGCACCCTTGTAGTGAAACTGCACAAAAACACGTTCAGAAAAATAATATGGAAAGGGATGAGGGACCTGGGGTTCGAACCCAGGTCCTAGAGATTACCAACCCTTCGCTTGACCAGTGGAGCTACCAACGCGCTTTGATTATTATATGGAAGACAAATAACATAATGTAAACCAGGCGTTAGTGGACATTCTCGCGCGAAAATTCAAATGACTCAATCAGGTCTTGACACTTCATCATCTTCTCCGTTTTTCTTTTTTCCCTGAAACATAAAAGAGGTTAACGGGGGTTTTAAACCCCCTCAAAACATACAGTTTTCAATAATAGCGAATAGCTCGTCTTGGATCAGAAATTAGGCGTGACCATGGCAATCGATTCGTCCAAGTGTCCTGGTTTTGATCATGGTATTGGGAAGTCCCAATTTTACAGTATATAAGAATACCCAATTTGAAGCTTGAAGAACCCTAGTTGGCATCAATGGTGAAATCATGTACAGTACATAAAAACTCAATCAAATTATGGGGTTAGCTTCAGAATCATCCAATTAGTATGAATCCATAAAAAAAATGCAATGGAAATGCTTGAATAGTAAAACACGATTATGCATATTATATGAACAATTCTGAGTTCTGTATACCGATTCAAGGGGCTATGCACGTGGAAAGCTATCCAGTCAGACTCAATAATGTCTTAGGAAGGTGATGGAATGAGTTTCTTGCCTTGAAAAGCCTTGCAAGTGTGTTTTCAGTTTTGGAATTTCTTGTTAAAAACTCAAACTTTGTTATGGATTTCTGGCGCAGCTTTGTGGTCCTTTGCACTAGGGTTGGCTTCATGCTTATGTATGGAATGATTAGGGTTGAGTTTTTTGTCCAAAGAATCCTTGAATTGATGAGAAAATATTTGATTTTCCATGCCATAATTTTCCAATCTTTTCATGCATATTTGCTACCAAATCATGTCCAATTACCAAGATTTTTCCAAATCTGATCATGCACGAAATATTGAAGTTATCCCATGCATAAAAAGATTTGATTGACTTGCTTTGGTATTTTTCACATATTTATTTTAATTAAATGAATTATTAATAATTAAAAATCCAAATAAATAAATAAAAATGATAAAAACTTCCCTTTGGGCCAAATGGTCGTGCACATGCTTTGGATAATGATTCTTGAAAGAAAAAGAGGCCCATTAGCATTTTTAAGACATTTGAAGCAATGTTGACTTTTCAAAATATCCAAAAATTTCCCAACTTCCACAAGGCATAACTTGCTCAAGTTTTAAGCTTTGCTCAAGTTCTTGGACATTTTGGAAAGGTCTTTGCGTCCTCTAACCAATGTCTTTGGTCCCATGGCATTTTGATTTACCAATCTCAAGTTATGGCCTTTGACCTAAAGTCCCTTTTTGTTGACTTTTGAAAATGACCTATAATGTTGAAATTGATAACTTTTTGTGAGAGCATTTCTTGGACTTGAAGTGTGAAGAGGAGTTGTAGGAAATGTCTTTCTCTTCAAAATGAGCTTTGGATGGAATTTTTCTGATAATCCATGTGAAAGTTATGCCTTGGTCAAGTTACAGTTGACTTTTTCAACTGTCCAAATATGGAAACTTTTGCATCTTGAGACTTTTTGAGCCAAGCTTTGAGAATCATGATCAAGCATTGATCAAATGATGTTTGTGGCTTCAAAATGAGATGTTGACCAAAAATTTGAACTTTTGACTGTCAAATGACCATTTTGCCCCTGCAGTTGACTGTAGTGCAATTAGGGTTTTTGACTGTGCAATTTTATGCTGTAAGTCTTGAAACTTGGTATGAGGATGCTTGACCATATTTATAGGCATATGGGACTTGATTGGACCCTTGGAAACTCCCTTTTCTTTGTCAGAACCAAAACCCTAGTTTTTGACTGTTAGGAGCCCCTTGAACTGTGCAACCCTTGGGGAGATTTTGAAGCATGCTCTTTGCAATTCTTGAAGAATATGGGAGGGCAAATTTTGGGGTACAACAATGTCCATTAGTCAAAATTCATCAATCAAGGCCTCTTTTGCATTTTTAGGTTCTACTTGTGAAACAAAAGCGAAGTGATAACAGAAATTACTTATCTTAGAGCGAGTTATCACTCCTTTTGAAATATCTCCAAATATGTTGTCAATGGGATGGTCTTTTGAGGATTTCCAAGCTGGTGGAAGATCATTTACTTTCGTTGACTCTTCTTCCTCATCTTTTGTATGGCTTGTATCTTTTTCCTCCTCATCGTCAACCGTTTTGGACTGATCAATTTCCTCAATAGTTTTCTTGGGTATGTCTTCTGTAGATACACCTGCACCATCAAGAGAAATACCTTTTCCGACATTTTTCGGATAAGATTCATCAAAAGAAACATGGACTGACTCCTCAACAGTAAGTAAACGTTTATTATATACTCTATATGCTTTACTTGATTGCGAGTATCCGAGAAAGATACCTTCATCTACTTTTGTATTGAATTTCCCAAGATTTTCTTTACCATTATTCAAAACAAAACATTTACAACCGAATACGTGAAGATGTGACAAGTTTGGCTTTCTTACTTTTAAAAGTTCATAAGGTGTTTTATCCAAAATGGGACTGTGATACGGTGGCAGAACCGACTGTTATACTGGTTTACGTTTTGTATTCGC
The DNA here is from genome assembly GCA_948472305.1 of Vicia faba. Taxonomy (NCBI): domain Eukaryota; kingdom Viridiplantae; phylum Streptophyta; class Magnoliopsida; order Fabales; family Fabaceae; genus Vicia; species Vicia faba. Next base: position 1,184,834,581 of record OX451737.1, read on the forward strand.
AAATGTTGCAGTAAGCAAGAGTCGCCATCGAATTTTATTTCATCCAACAAAGGAAAGGAAAAAGAATAGAAAAAACCTTTTTTTGAGAGTATTTCTGAGTAAGCGGGGTAGATTATAGAAAGGGAGGGTGTTAGCACCCTTTCTACTGGTGGTTTTCCACGGGCTCTTAGGTACTTGCTCATTTTTTAAATTGCTTGTGTGTGCTTGTTTTGAAAAGTTTTGTTTACTTCGTGATAAACCTTGTATCGGTCCTCAAGAGTGTGACAAAGTTATTTTGAATTTTTTTTTTGAAAGTGTTGGTGTGAAAGTTTTTATTTTGAGCAAGTACTTAAGATTTCTACCTACTCGAAAAAAGTTTGTTCGTTTTCGTTTCCTTTAGACAGCGCTATCCTACTATTAAGGAGTAGGTAGCTCCGTCGTTGGATTTGTAAAGGGACATTCGAAGGGACGAAATGGTCTCTGAAGGCAACAAGTAAAGATACCTTAGCACTTCGAAGGGACTATTGTCATAAGATCAATTCGCAGGAAACTCGAGGGACAAATAGGGACTATGATCTTTATGACGATTTTGAATCGCGGGTCATTGCTAAGGTATCCCTACGTTCGAGGGACACAACCATTATTTCCGAGGCAACCAAGTGAGGTAAACCCTATGAGTGAGCATGTGCAAGTGTGTTTTTTCTGTTAATTATCTTTGCACGATTAGGGTTTTCTACTATATTAATTTGATTTATCTTTTGCATGCAAGCCTATTGTCCATACATCTTGCAGTTTTAATAGTTGCGGAAATTAAAAGCGAGAAATTAAAACCATAGCTATTACAAGGCTTTGGGGAGGGGATTACATAATCAAAAAAACCGGGGAAACATGATAAACGCGAAATAGAAAACCTAATTAACTATTACAAACTCGGAATAGTTACAATAATTAATAAAAAAAATGAAAGTAAAGACGAACGTGAAAGTTAAAACGGGAACAAATTAGAACCTAAGGAATCTAATTAATTAAATTTTTTTTTGTATTTTTTGTTGAGAAAAATAGTTGCAATTTGCAAATTAAACCTAATTTCTATTAAATTTTAATTACAAAAAAAATGTTTAAGTTAACCTAATTAAACTAATTAATTAAATGCAAATATGGAAACTTTTGCATCTTGAGACTTTTTGAGCCAAGCTTTGAGAATCATGATCAAGCATTGATCAAATGATGTTTGTGGCTTCAAAATGAGATGTTGACCAAAAACTTGAACTTTTTACTGTCAAATGACCATTTTGCCCCTACAGTTGACTGTAGTGCAATTAGGGTTTTTGTCTGTGCAATTTTATGCTGTAAGTCTTGAAACTTGGTATGAGGATGCTTAACCATATTTATAGGCATATGGGACTTGATTGGACCCTTGGAAACTCCCTTTTCTTTGTCAGAACCAAAACCCTAGTTTTTGACTGTTAGGAGCCCCTTGAACTGTGCAACCCTTGGGGAGATTTTGAAGCATGCTCTTTGCAATTCTTGAAGAATATGGGAGGGCAAATTTTGGGGTACAACAGTTGCCCCTGTTCAATCTTCTTAGACCTGAGGATGCAAATTGGCTGACGTGCCTTTCGTAATCCGAAGGTAGAAGATGATTGAACACTAGAGTGCCCAGAAATTTGCGCTCACATAGTAGCAGTGTGACGGTGGAATGGGCTTATAGATGCCATTTGGAGATTGATGGATAGGATGATGGGATTACAGATGCCATGCTAAGAGATGATGGAGGGTGGATGGGCTTATAGATGCCATCTGGATGTTGATCGCGTAAGAGATTCCTTAGCGAGAACTTGCGTACCTGCAAAAGAAAATGATTACCTGACCTGTTACAGGAGCTGGTCTTCAAACTTTTGTATAGATGTGTCCTGACTGGTTACAAGAGCTGGATCTGGATCTTCAAAAGATGATGAATGGACCAGGGGTGGTTACTACCTCAACAGGAACGGTGAGAGAACCTTCGACGATTACTACCTCAACAGGAACGCTGAGAGAACCTTGGACGACCTCAACCTCAACAGTAACGCTGAGATAATCATAGGTGATTACTACCTCCGCAGTAACAGGGAGAGAACCATAGGCGACTACAACCTCAACAGTAACGCTGAGAGAATCTTGGACGACTTCAACCTCAACAGTAATCATTGAGAGAATCTTGGGCGACTTCAACCTTAACAGTAATCATTGAGAGAATCTTGGGCGACTTCAACCTCAACAGTAATCATTGAGAGAATCTTGGGCGACTTCAACCTCAACAGTAATCATTGAGAGAATCTTGGATATCTTCTACTTCAACAGTAACGCTGAGAGAATCTTGGGGTGATTACTACCTCCGCAGTAACGGGGAGAGAACCACAGGCGACTATAACCTCAACAGTATCATTGAGAGAATCTTGGATAACTTCTGCTGAGTCTTTATCAGGGAAATCTGTTAGGGGTCGATTTAACTGGACTAGAGAAGGCCTTGGACTGGATAAGAAACAGTAAAATCTTAGGGTCGATTTAACTGAACCGGTCTAGGTCTTGAAATCTTCAACTGGATAAGAAACAGGGAGATCTTAGGGTCGATCTGACTGAACCAGAGAAGGCCTTGGACTGGATAAGAAACAGAAAAGTCTTAGGGTCGACCTAACTGAACCGGTCTAGGTCTTGAAATGTCTTCAACTGGATAAGAAACATGGAGATCTTAGGGTCGATCTGACTGAACCAGAGAAGGCCTTGGACTGGATAAGAAACAGAAAAGTCTTAGGGTCGACTTAACTGAACCGGTCAAGGTCTTGAATATAGCTGGGAACTTAACTGAATTCTTCCTGAAAGGTAAAGGTCAGTTATACTCAATGCATGATATGGATCAAGCAATGATGTTCTCAACATAAATGAGATTTGTAAGATATGATGCGTATATGCATGCTATAATGTATGAAAATGTGATGTTTATGAATGTATCCTTTTCGTCTAGGAAAGTAAATCCTTGACGGCTGCCGTGAAGTCACTCCTGGGCTGATGTTGAAGAACAGATCTTGCTTCCGCTGGATGATAGTTGCAAGAATACCGATAGGAGAAGATGACTCCGTTGGGGAATAAACTTGGCGAATAGATTACTCTGCGGGGAGAAAAGTACTCTAACGATCTTGCTGGGAAGCAATACTCTGTGGGGAGAGAGATACTTTGTTGAGTGTTGATAATGACTTGCTGGGGATACCTTTGTTGTGTTGGAAGTGTTAATAGACTTCGCTGGGGATAAGAAGACTTCGCCGAGGACGCTCTTTCCGTTGCTTTTGGCTGAGGATAACCCAGTTATATCCTGGTAGGGAAATAACTCTTTGAATAAAGTCGGAAGACGCGTTCGTGCTCTGCGGGGATAAGCTTCCAGAATCTACTGGGGATAAGCTTACTGCTTGGGGAGATGGATTCCAACTTTCTTGGGGAAGCTGGATTGGATTCTCCTGGGGAAGTTTTGAACTGTATCGGGGAAGTGACTCCCTTGAATGTTTGATATACCGCCGGGGAACCATCTTTAGACCAAGACTGCCGGGGATGCTTGTTAAGAATGCATATATACTGCTGGGGAATGTTGAGATCTGCGGGGGATACCCAACTTCCTTAAGGTTTGATAATATAGCTTCGCTTGAGGAGAGTGTACTGACTTGCTGGCTCACTCTCTGGGGAATTAAGATATGCTGGTTATGTTCTTTAGCTGAACCTACCTTGATACCTTTGGTGGATAGAACAGTTAGATTGCTTAGACAATTCTTTATTGCCCCTGTTTCTAATGTTACCTGTAATTAATCCTTTGTTTCGTATGCAAATATTCATGAGTTAGCAAATTATTGTCAATGCATATATCACAAATTGAACCTTGGACGTTCTTCGCAAAACGAAACAGAAAAGGAAAAAACAATTGGCAATTTTAACTGAAAAGTGTATTTGTATTGATTTTTGAATTGCCTGTAAATAGGCGTTTATATACAAGAGGCTGACGTCCTAGTAAGAGAACGCCGCCGAATAAAAGAGTGTATTCAATCTGTACAAAAGAAAATAAAACATCTGTGTGAAATGAATGATCCCACTGGGTTTCAACTCTGCTATTGCCGCTATATCTCCGAGCGTCTCATCACTTGATGACCTTAGTTGAAAGTGAAGCTGACTGATCGACGCCGTCTAGACCTGATGTAGATACCGGATTCTGGATGCAAAGTGATCCAATGAGACATAGTATTACGCTTTTATCCCTAACTTTTGCCTGGACCGCCCTTTCGGGTTTTCAGTCTACCGGGATACCCATTTTTGCCCAAGCCGCCTTTTCAGGTTTTCGACTTGCCGAGTGTACAGATTTTTTCATTTCATCCCTTCATTTTGCCCGAACCCCTTTGGTTCGCCGGGAAGCCCTAATTTTTGCCTAGGCATGTCATCCTAGCGGGTCTTTTTCATGCGTAGTATCTTTTTACTATGTCTGCATTGGCGGGGTGAGGAAGGTCGTCACCATCCATGTTGGTTAGAATCATGGCTCCTCCTGAGAACACATGTTTAACCACAAATGGCCCTTCATATGTAGGGGTCCATTTGCCCCTTGGATCACTCTGAGGAAGGATGATTCACTTGATTACCAGATCCCCAACTTGATACTCTTGTGGTCTGACCTTTTTGTTAAATGCCCTGATCATCCGTTTCTGATACGTTTGACCATGACAGATAGCAGCAAGCCTCTTTTCATCAATAAGATTTAACTGATCAAGTCGTGTCTGGATCCAATCATCTTCGTTCAGATTTGCATCCTTCATTATCCGGAGAGAGGGTATTTGCACTTCGATTGGTAAGACTGCCTCCATACCATAAACCAAGGAGAAAGGAGTTGCCCCGGTTGACGTCCTGGCTGAGGTACGGTACCCATGTAGAGCGAACGGTAACATCTCGTGCCAATCTTTATAAGTCACTGTCATCTTCTTCACGATTTTCTTAATGTTCTTATTTGCTGCTTCTACAGCCCCATTCATCTTCGGTCTGTAAGGAGAAGAGTTATGGTGCTGTATCTTAAACTGTTCGCAGAGCTCAGTGATCATCTTGTTATTGAGATTGGTACCGTTGTCTGTAATAATCCTTTCTGGGACGCCGTATCGACAGATCAGGTTGTGCCGAATGAACCGTGCCACAACAGTCTTGGTTACCGTAGCATAGGATGCTGCTTCAACCCACTTCGTGAAATAATCAATCGCTACCAGGATGAAGCGATGCCCGTTGGATGCCGTAGGTTTAATCTCACCGATCATGTCTATGCCCCACATTGCAAACGACCAAGGCGCAATTAGAACATTTAGAGGAACTGGAGGAACATGCACCTTGTCTGCATAATTCTGGCATTTATGGCATGTCCGAGAATGTTGGTAGCAGTCAGCTTCCATTGTGGACCAGAAATACCCTGCCCGAAGGATTTTCTTTGCCATAGTGTGTCCACTGGAATGTGTACCAAAGGTCCCTTCATGTAGCTCTTCCATGATCCTTTCTGCTTCTGTCTTATCCACACAACGCAGTAAGGTCGAATCATGGTTTCGCTTGTACAAGATGTCGTTGCTAAGGAAGAACTTAGCTGCGAACCTTCTCAGAAACTTCTTGTCGTTGACAGACGCACCTTCGGGGTATTCCTGAGCTTCCAGATATCTCTTCACCTCATAGTACCAAGGCTTCTCAGTTACTAATTCAGTCTCGAGATCACAACAGTATGCCGGTTCGTTCAGTTTCCAGATGATGATCCGGGGAGCCTCATTATCCCATTTGACCTTGAACATAGAAGACATTGTAGCTAACGCGTCCGCCAGCTGATTCTCCTCTCTCGGGAAGTGTTCAAAGGTTATCTTTGTGAAGTGGGGGATCAAGGCCAACACACATTCTCTGTAAGGAATAAGATTCAGATGTTTCGTATCCCACTCTCCTTTGATCTGATTGATCACAAGAGCGGAATCTCCGAAAACACTCTGAAACTTGATCCTTAGGTCGATCGCAGCTTGAAGAACCATGATGCATGCCTCATACTCTGCCATGTTGTTGGTACAGTTGAAACATAGCCGGGTAGTGAGTGGAGTATGAGTGCCTTGAGGAGATATGATTATAGCGCCAATACCGTTACCCAAAGAATTAGAGGCTCCGTCAAAGTGCATAGACCATCGGGATCCTTCCTCAGGTCCTTCATCCGGTCCAGGTACTTCACAATCAGTCACAATCATGATGCTCTCGTCCGGAAACTCGAAGTTCATTGACTGATAGTCATCTACTGCCTGATATGCCAAGTGGTCTGCCAATACACTTCCTTTGATAGCTTTCTGGGTCGTGTACTGAATGTCGTATTCTGTCAAGATCATCTGCCATCTTGCTATTCTCCCAGACAGAGCAGGCTTTTCGAATATGTACTTTATAGGATCCATCTTTGAGATCAACAAGGTAGTGTGAGTCAGCATATACTGTCTCAGCCGGCGAGCAGCCCATACCAAAGCGCAGCAAGTTTTCTCAAGCAGTGAGTATCGGGTCTCACAGTCGGTAAACTTTTTGCTAAGGTAATAAATGGCGTGCTCTTTTCGGCCAGACTTGTCATGCTGCCCCAGCACACACCCCATTGAGTTGTCAAGCACTGTTAGGTATAGTATCAGAGGTCTCCCTTCAACCGATGGCATAAGGATGGGTGGTTCTTGGAGATACTCCTTGATTCTGTCAAAAGCAGCCTGACATTCATCATTCCAACGTACTACCTGATCTTTCTTCAGCAGCTTGAAGATTAGCTCACAGGTGGCAGTTAGGTGTGAGATGAATCGAGCAATGTAATTCAGGCGTCCTAAAAAGCCTCTGACTTCTTTCTCTGTCCTAGGAACTGGCATCTCTTGAATAGCTTTGACCTTGGCAGGGTCCACTTGAATATCCTTATCACTTACAACGAAGCCTAGCAACTTTCCCGATCTTACCCCGAAGGTGCACTTGTTCGGGTTCAACCTCAGCTTGTACAATTTCAACCGGTCAAACAACTTCTGCAGATGATCAAGGTGTTCTTCCTCAGTCTGGGATCTTGCGATCATGTCGTCAACATACACTTCTATCTCATGATGGATCATGTCATGAAATAAAGCAACCATGGCACGTTGGTAGGTTGCCCCAGCGTTCTTCAGTCCAAAAGGCATGACCTTGTAGCAGAAGGTGCCCCACTGAGTAACAAATGTAGTCTTTTCCATGTCTTCAGGTGCCATCTTGATCTGATTGTAACCTGAAAAACCATCCATGAAAGAGAACACCTTATGCTGAGCTGTATTGTCAACAAGGACATCAATGTGAGGTAGGGGAAGTCATCTTTGGGGCTGGCCTTATTCAGATCACTGTAGTCAACACACATTCTGACCTTACCGTCCTTCTTCGGTACCGGCACCACATTGGCAACCCACTGAGGGTAAGAAGTCACTGCAAGGAACCCAGCATCAAATTGTTTCATAACCTCGGCTTTGATCTTCTCAGACATCTCTGGACGCATACGGCGAACCTTTTGCTTGACCGGAGGGCAGTCTTTCTTAGTAGGCAAATGATGGACCACAATGTCAGTATCCAACCCGGGCATGTCTTCGTAGGACCAGGCAAAGATCTCCATATAATCATGTAGCATCTTAGTCAACCGTTGCTTCACGCTGAGCTCTAGGTTGGCACCAATCTTTACCTCCTTCCTGTCTGTATCAGTACCCAGATTTATTATTTCCACTGGCTCTTCATGTGGTTGAATTGTCCTCTCTTCCTGGAGTAACAGTCTTGCAAGCTCGCCTGGCACTTCGCAATCATCTTCACCTTCGTCTTCGGCTAAGTTGATCGGATTTTCGAAGTCATAACTGGCAGTAGCAGAGTCGTTACCAGTGAGATCCAGAGTGGATTGGAACCTGTATGAGTGAGTGTGTGTAAATACAGCTGTTTTTGAAATATATAAAGGAAGGAAAGACAGAAAAGGAGCATAAGACTTGAAATGCGAGAAAACGTCCAAGATTTTTATTTATGATATATGAAATGACAATTTATATGCCCTCACAAATGAAGCCAACGGTGCCCCGGGTAAGACACCGGGCCATAAAGTTTTTAATTGTTTATTACAAATAACAAAACAAAGAAGTTTATTACTGCGTAACAAAAGTAACAGGAGTATGGTCTTTGGAAATCCAATTGGTCAATCCGCCATCAGTTGTCGGGTAGATCCAGCTATTGAACTCAGCTTCATCCACTTCATTATCCTCCCCAATAGCATTCACTCCTGGAGCAGGCAGGGGAGCTGTCACTACATTAGGCTTCTCAGATGCCTCAAACTGTACCTCCTTTGCATCAATAAGGTCCTGCAGCTTGTTCCTTAAGGCCCAACAGTCATCAGTGGAATGCCCCGGGCTATCGGAATGATAAGCACAGCGGGCATTTGGGTTGTATTTGGGGGAGGCAGTGTTCACAACTTTTGGGGCCTCTCTGACAGTTACTAGGTTGGTGGACAGTAACTGCGGCAAGATCTGCGATAAGGTCATGCTCAAACGGGTAAACTCTCTCCGGGGTCTTTCAGTCCTTTGAGGATTGGTTGGTCGAGGAGCGGCAGCAGGCTTGGCAATCATCACCGTGTTGACAGATTGGCAGCGCTCAGGTTTCTCTTGTCTTCTAGAGCCATATACAGCACTGGCCTCCTTCTTGAAGGGTTTCTTCTCAGAACTTGTAGCTGCACCCTTCGGAATCTTACCAGACTTCAACCCAACCTCAATTCTTTCTCCAGTCAGAATAAGATCAGTAAACCCTGCAGATGAGTTACCGATAAGATGGTTGAAAAATGGCCCAGATAGGGTCCCCAAGAACATGTCTACCAACTCCCGGTCAGTCAACGGAGGCTGCACCCTGCCAGCCAGATCCCTCCACTTCTGAGCATACTCTTTAAGACCTTCGCTTGAGCCTAGCGACATACCCTGGAGTTGGGTACGTGTAGGGGCAAGGTCGGCATTATATTGATACTGCTTATAGAAAGCAGTATCCAACTCCTCCCAGTTACGAACCTTGGTCCCATCCAGCTGATAGAACCATTCGAGATGAGTCCCTGAAAGACTCTCCTAGAAGAAGTGGATCCACAAGTTCTTGTCCACTGAGTACGGCTGAATCTTCCGCACATAAGACCTGAGGTGTAGCTTGGGACAAGACGCCCCGTCATACTTGGTAAAGGATGGTGCTTTGAACTTATGAGGAATGATCACACCAGTAGACAAACCCAAGTCTCCGAAATCCAGCCCAGGTACCTGTTGGATCTCCATAGCATTCAGCCTGTCTTCCAACTGCTTGTATCTGTCTTCTGCAGGAGGATACTGTTCCTCATCAAAATCAGTCTCGTTGTCGGAGACTACCGGACTAGGACCTTTTTCCCCTTGAGGGGTACCCTTGCCTATAGAAGAACCATCCTCTTCATTTTGCAGAGTGTTGCCAAACCTTCGGCCCGAGTTGAAAAGAACAGTTCTTCTCTTCTTCTTCTTCTCCTTCTTCAGGAGCAGAGCCTTCAGCTCTTCTTGGCCCTGAGCCAAACCCATGATTAGTTCTTGAAATTGCGCATTCTGCGCCTGAAGAGCCTTGATGGACATCTCAGTTGATGATGAGTCAGGATTCATGATGTTGAAATAAACACCGAAGAACTGTAAGCAACCTGAAAAGAGGAAAACCTGCTATGCACATGATGAATGATATGTGTTTATGCAATGCATTCAAGGGTTCGAAAGTTCAAATTTGTTGTAGACAAAAAGGAACACACGTTATTATTAAGGAAACAATTGTTCAGTACATCAAAGCCTCATGGGCACAAATTACAAAGCAAATCAATCCCAAAATACACTGCGCATCCTCTTTGGAGCTATGTAGGGGTTGAGATTCCTCTCCTCATGCAATAGGCGGGTGAGTTCCAAGACCTTCTTTTCACTAGCATGTAGACTGGTCTCAAGAGAATTCCGTTCTTCCTTAAGCTGGATCCAGCTCTTCTGCATCTCTTCCCAGGATGTGGGCATATCAGGGTGCTGAATAGTGTAGGACACTTCTCCTTCTGAGACTGGCTCTTTGATCACAGGGAGCATATGAGGATATGGCATCACTAACTTCTGGGAGCGGGCTCGTACCCACTTGAGATAAGGTTCCAACGGGATGGAGTTCCTGTGCCCCAGTGTCTTACTGTTTATCCTACTGGGAATCCTCCAAGCCCTGATAAATCTCTGGCGAAGTCCTTGTGCATCGTTGTCGAAGTCAAAAACTATGTCAGGAATTAACATGTCATGAGGACCATCCCTCCGAGCATAGCCAAACTGTCTCCAAGCCAGGCATGGATTGTAAGTAATACCTCCTCTGATTCCAAGTAAAGGAACATTAGGGTACTCCCCGCAACAATCAATGATAGTGACATCTTCTCTGGACCGAGGGCACCAATGTATATCTGCATGTGTAAGAGTCATCAACCGTTGTGACCATCTCAAACCCCGCTCGTTTTTCAAAACTGATTGTGGAAGGTGCGAAATAAACCACCTTCCCAGGAGAGGAGTGCAACACATAAGGACGCCTCTTTTTCTCATGGTTCGAGTGTAACATGAGTGAAGGATGTCCCCCAGCAACGTAGGTATAGGATTCCTGGACATGAAGATCTGGACAGCACTGATATCTATAAGCTGATCTGGATTAGGGAACAACACCAAACCATAGACAAGGAGGGCCACAACTTCTTCAAAAGCTTGTAAGTCAAGGGAGTTCCAACATTCATGGGCCTTTTCAAACAGAAACCTGGCTAAGAACCCTTTGATGCCACTTCTAACTTCCCAATGTCCCTTGAGGTCAGATGGTTGTAGGTGTAAGGCTTTAGCAATCTCTTCAAGTTTGGGTTCCTTTTCCGTACCGTTGTAGGGTAGTTGATCAAGGATAGGGATCTTCAGAAGCCGGGAGAACTCCTCTAATGTAGGTACCAGCTGATAATCCAAGAAGGTGAAACAGTGATGCAGAGGGTCAAAGAATTGGAAAAGGACCTTTATCATGTCTTCCTCAATGTTGGTATCGACCAAGCTGATGAGTCTTCCATGTCTTTCACTGAATGAAGAACTCTCGGGAATCCTGGATATAAGTTCCTTAAGCTGAGGAGGGACCCTTACAAGGTTGATTTGAATTGTCTTTCTGCGAACAGTTTCCATGTCCTACAAAACAAGAACAAAGATGAAGATTCGAACCCCTGAAATGGTTAGTCAATGCATATGATGCTGGATGATGTCATGATGCTATGATTAAACACACCACAGATATTTACAAAGACAAACATGTAAGGCACACAAGGCACACAAGACAAGCCCTTAGGGTTTAGGCCAGCATGGGGTCTGGGTAGTACCCTCTTGAAGTTGGTGGGTTCAACCTGTCCTATTAGAAGTAACCGGGTTCTAAGGGTCCCAATATCACGGGATTGCTTTCATTGTTCATCGTTTTGATTTAGCCACTGAACTGGCGACCGAAATATTCCAGGAAAGCAACCCTCAATTTAGTGTAGTATCGAGTATCAACCAACCTCGGACTGCACCAAAGTCAGTTATCTCACTACCCTAAAGAGGCCAAGATAGTTCAATTAAGGTTCCTAAGGTCTGTTGATGCTTCATGACACCACGCGGAGGCCCCGTACTCTTCTTGACTGAACTCAAGGGTTACCGGTACACACCAAAGTGCCACATCAACGTAGCAGACTATTTCAACCATGTCGGTATACCCCGCACAGTTCCCTCACAGCCTTGTTGCTACTTTCTAAAGAGGTATCCCCAGATCCGGGTTAGGATCTATAGAACTCCCAAGACAGTCCCACAATTTAAAGCATGCAAATCAATACAATTGAAAACATAGTTATGAACTAACCCTAAGGTACACCTCACTTTAAGTTTAAATCCCCAGCAGAGTCGCCAGTTCTGTGATCGGTGGATCTGGAACTGACTGTTTAACGCTGGTTCGCGAAATGTCGCGGAAGCAAGAGTCGCCACCGTCTTTTATTTTCTCCAAATGGAAAGGACAAAAGCACAGAAAAATTCCTTATAGAGATTGCTCTCGGTTCGGGAGGTAGATTATAGAAAGGGAAGGTGTTAGCACCCTTTCTATCCATGGTTATCCATGGGCTCTTAGATACTTGCTCATTGTGTTTTCAAAATGGTTTGTTTGCTTTTCAACTGTGGGTTTTTAAAAAGTTTCTTTGAAAATTTCAGTTCGACTCTTGTATCGGTCCTCAAGAGTGTTTGAAAAGTTGCTTTCGAAAGCTTTTGAAAAGGTGTCGGTGTGAAAAGTATTTTTGATTTGTTTTGAAATTAGAGCAAGTATCTAGAGTCGTCTACCTACCCTAAGGAATTCGTCTGTGTAAATGTCCTTAAAGTAGTGCCATCCCACCATTGAGAGGTAGGTAGCACCACCGTTGGAGGTGTTCGGGTCAATTCGAGGTTCGGGACATGGTGATCACCGGAGCAATAGGAAGACACCTTAGAAGCTACCCTCATGCCAGGTTCCCGGATCATGAGGACTTACTAAGACATCCTCTACTCGACGATCACCTTTCGAGAGGCAAGGCAATAGTGAGGCGTACCCTAGGGGTGGTGTGTGATTTGTGTGTCATATTCATTTATTTTTGTCTTGTCATGTCATGGGTGATCTACGCGTTATTTTTATTTTGTCATTCATTCTTGCATGCCATTATTAACAGTTAAAAAGGTTGCGAGAAATATAAAGTTCTAAACTATTACAAAGGCGCGGGTCCACATCGCCAAATTAAAATCCAGGACCCGATTTGACAGAAAGTAAATAAAGTGCGAGAAATAAAATGTCCGAGTTTACAAGGCTTTGGGAGAAGTACATAAAAATTATAAGAAATAAAATGCGCGAATTGGAATTGAAAAATCGCAAGCGAGGGCGTTGGACCCTTTTTAATGAAACTAATTATTAAATTAATTAAATAAAAATAAGAAAAGAAATTATTTTGAGGTTTTTGTATTTATGGTTTTTTATGAGAATTTAATGAAATTAACTGATTAACCCTAATTCTACAACTTTTATTTATTAAGAAAAATATGTTAAAATTTAAACCTAAAATTAACTTAATTAATTAATGGCAATTTGATTTATAAAAATAAATAATTAATTATTAGCGAAAAGAAAAGAAAAGGGATAGAAGTTGACTAAAACCTAATTCTACAAATTTTAATTTATTAAGAAAAACGTTTGAATTAAACCTAATTTTACAAAGCTAAATTAATTAATGATATTTACTTAAAAAATATTAAAATAAAATATATTTTTTTATTTTGTCTTTTCTGATTTTTCTATTGTTTTTATATTTTTATGAAAATAATTAATTTAAGGAATAAAAAGGAAATAATTGAAAAGAATAAAATAAAGAAAAGAAAAGAAATACAATACCTTGGGGGGTTCTGTCCCCAATTGGAGGTATACTTTAGTATTGTTGGCCCAAGGTTTTAAGGCCTTATTTGAATTTTCTTGCCAGCATGCATAGGCGTTGACTCATGTCCATCATGTTCTTCACATCTGGTCCCTTGGATAATGGTTACAGGCCATGTGGCGCGCTGGATATTGTGGATGTATGATGCACCCTTGTAGTGAAACTGCACAGAAACGCGTTCAGAAAAATAATATGGAAAGGGATGGGGGACCTGGGGTTCGAACCCAGGTCCTAGAGATTACCAACCCTTCGCTTGACCAGTGGAGCTACCAACGCGCTTTGATTATTATATGGAAGACAAATAACATAATGTAAATCAGGCGTTAGTGGACATTCTCGCGCGAAAATTCAAATGACTCAATCAGGTCTTGACACTTTATCATCTTCTCCGTTTTGCTTTTTTCCCTGAAACATAAAAGAGGTTAACGGGGGTTTTAAACCCCCTCAAAACATACAGTTTTCAATAATAGCGAATAGCTCGTCTTGGATCAGAAATTAGGCGCGACCATGGCAATCGATTCGTCCAAGTGTCCTGGTTTTGATCATGGTATTGGGAAGTCCCAATTTTACAGTATATAAGAATACCCAATTCGAAGCTTGAAGAAACCTAGTTGGCATCAATGGTGAAATCATGTACAGTACATAAAAACTCAATCAAATTATGGGGTTAGCTTCAGAATCATCCAATTAGTATGAATCCATAAAAAAAATGCAATGGAAATGCTTGAATAGTAAAACACGATTATGCATATTATATGAACAATTCTGAGTTCTGTATACCGACTCAAGGGGATATGCACGTGGAAAGCTATCCAGTCAGACTCAGTAATGTCTTAGGAAGGTGATGGAATGAGTTTCTTGCCTTGAAAAGCCTTGCAAGTGTGTTTTCAGTTTTGGAATTTCTTGTTAAAAACTCAATCTTTGTTATGGATTTCTGGCGCAGCTTTGTGGTCCTTTGCACTAGGGTTGGCTTCATGCTTATGTATGGAATGATTAGGGTTGAGTTTTTTGTCCAAAGAATCCTTGAGTTGATGAAAAAATATTTGATTTTCCATGCCATAATTTTCCAATCTTTTCATGCATATTTGCTACCAAATCATGTCCAATTACCAAGATTTTTTCCAAATCTGATCATGCACGAAATATTGAAGTTATCCCATGCATAAAAAGATTTGATTGACTTGCTTTGGTATTTTTCACATATTTATTTTAATTAAATGAATTATTAATAATTAAAAATCCAAATAAATAAATAAAAATGATAAAAAACTTCCCTTTGGGCCAAATGGTCGTGCACATGCTTTGGATAATGATTCTTGAAAGAAAAAGAGGCCCATTAGCATTTTTAAGACATTTGAAGCAATGTTGACTTTTCAAAATATCCAAAAATTTCCCAACTTCCACAAGGCATAACTTGCTCAAGTTTTAAGCTTTGCTCATGTTCTTGGACATTTTGGAAAGGTCTTTGAGTCCTCTAACCAATGTCTTTGGTCCCATGTCATTTTGATTTACCAATCTCAAGTTATGGCCTTTGACCTAAAGTCCCTTTTTGTTGACTTTTGAAAATGACCTATAATGTTGAAATTGATAACTGTTTGTGAGAGAATTTCTTGGACTTGAAGTGTGAAGAGGAGTTGTAGGAAATGTCTTTCTCTTCAAAATGAGCTTTGGATGGAATTTTTCTGGTAATCCATGTGAAAGTCATGCCTTGGTCAAGTTACAGTTGACTTTTTCAACTGTCCAAATATGGAAACTTTTGCATCTTGAGACTTTTTGAGCCAAGCTTTGAGAATCATGATCAAGCATTGATCAAATGATGTTTGTGGCTTCAAAATGAGATGTTGACCAAAAATTTGAACTTTTGACTGTCAAATGACCATTTTGCCCCTGTAGTTGACTGTAGTGCAATTAGGGTTTTTGACTGTGCAATTTTATGCTGTAAGTCTTGAAACTTGGTATGAGGATGCTTGACCATATTTATAGGCATATGGGACTTGATTGGACCCTTGGAAACTCCCTTTTCTTTGTCAGAACCAAAACCCTAGTTTTTGACTGTTAGGAGCCCCTTGAACTGTGCAACCCTTGGGGAGATTTTGAAGCATGCTCTTTGCAATTCTTGAAGAATATGGGAGGGCAAATTTTGGGGTACAACAATGTCCATTAGTCAAAATTCATCAATCAAGGCCTCTTTTGCATTTTTAGGTTCTACTTGTGAAATAAAAGCGAAGTGATAACAGAAATTACTTATCTTAGAGCGAGTTATCACTCCTTTTGAAATATCTCCAAATATGTTGTCAATGGGATGGTCTTTTGAGGATTTCCAAGCTGGTGGAAGATCATTTACTTTCGTTGACTCTTCTTCCTCATCTTTTGTATGGCTTGTATCTTTTTCCTCCTCATCGTCAACCGTTTTGGACTGATCAATTTCCTCAATAGTTTTCTTGGGTATGTCTTCTGTAGATACACTTGCACCATCAAGAGAAATACCTTTTCCGATATTTTTCGGATAAGATTCATCAAAAGAAACATGGACTGACTCCTAAACAGTAAGTAAACGTTTATTATATACTCTATATGCTTTACTTGATTGCGAGTATCCGAGAAAGATACCTTCATCTACTTTTGTATTGAATTTCCCAAGATTTTCTTTACCATTATTCAAAACAAAACATTTACAACCGAATACGTGAAGATGTGACAAGTTTGGCTTTCTTCCTTTTAAAAGTTCATAAGGTGTTTTATCCAAAATGGGACTGTGATACGGTGGCAGAACCGACTGTTATACTGGTTTACGTTTTGTATTCGCAAATGTTGCAGTAAGCAAGAGTCGCCATCGACTTTTATTTCATCCAACAAAGGAAAGGAAAAAGAATAGAAAAAACCTTTTTTTGAGAGTATTTCTGAGTAAGCGGGGTAGATTATAGAAAGGGAGGGTGTTAGCACCCTTTCTACTGGTGGTTTTCCACGGGCTCTTAGGTACTTGATCATTTTTTAAATTGCTTGTGTGTGCTTGTTTTGAAAAGTTTTGTTTACTTCGTGATAAACCTTGTATCGGTCCTCAAGAGTGTGACAAAGTTATTTTGAATTTTATTTTTGAAAGTGTTGGTGTGAAAGTTTTTATTTTGAGCAAGTACTTAAGATTTCTACCTACTCGAAAAAAGTTTGTTCGTTTTCGTTTCCTTTAGACAGCGCTATCCTACTATTAAGGAGTAGGTAGCTCCGTCGTTGGATTTGTAAAGGGACATTCGAAGGGACGAAATGGTCTCTGAAGGCAACAAGTAAAGATACCTTAGCACTTCGAAGGGACTATTGTCATAAGATCAATTCGCAGGAAACTCGAGGGACAAATAGGGACTATGATCTTTATGACGATTTTGAATCGCGGGTCATTGCTAAGGTATCCCTACGTTCGAGGGACACAACCATTATTTCCGAGGCAACCAAGTGAGGTAAACCCTATGAGTGAGCATGTGCAAGTGTGTTTTTTCTGTTAATTATCTTTGCATGATTAGGGTTTTCTACTATATTAATTTGATTTATCTTTTGCATGCAAGCCTATTGTCCATACATCTTGCAGTTTTAATAGTTGCGGAAATTAAAAGCGAGAAATTAAAACCATAGCTATTACAAGGCTTTGGGGAGGGGATTACATAATCAAAAAAACCGGGGAAACATGATAAACGCGAAATAGAAAACCTAATTAACTATTACAAACTCGGAATAGTTACAATAATTAATAAAAAAAATGAAAGTAAAGACGAACGTGAAAGTTAAAACGGGAACAAATTAGAACCTAAGAAATCTAATTAATTAAAATTTTTTTTTGTATTTTTTGTTGAGAAAAATAGTTGCAATTTGCAAATTAAACCTAATTTCTATTAAATTTTAATTACAAAAAAAATGTTTAAGTTAACCTAATTAAACTAATTAATTAAATGCAAATAAATATTTTATGAAAAAAATAACTAAGCTTAATATTTTTTGTAATTTTCTGATTCTATGATTTAATTAAAAAAATGATTTTTATTGTGAAAGTAATTAAAATAATAAATTAAAAGAAAAAAGATAAGTAAAAAGAATAGAAAAATTGAGGAGATGGGCCTGATGTTGAAAGCAAATCAGGGGGGGTGTGGAGTTGAACTTGTTAGGCCCAGAATAGTTGGCCCAATTTTCTTTGCGTGTGATCCAGTATGGCTCTTGTCTGGGGTTCACCATGTGCAGCTTTTGATACACGCAGGATCTGGTGGCTGGATGGATCCAATGACTAAAGTTTAGAGCGCATGATGGGCAAATAGAAGTGGGATGCACTGAATCTGCAATAGAATGTCAAGAAAATAATAAAAGCACATGCTTAGGATCGAACCCAGGACGTTTGCTTCATAGGCGTGCCCTTCCACCATCTGTGCTAGCTGTTCTATTTGTAAATATAATAAAGCAAATAAAATAATACTGAAATAAAGTGCATTACCCAGAAACATGCACCAATTTCAAATGGGCCAGTGGGACGCTGCCACGCCTTCATCTTCTTCCCAGAAGTGTCATTTTTAATTTTAGGCTTTTACCTACGGACAGATTCGTCACTATAGGCTATAGTGACAGTTCTTGTACGTGGCTACAAACCTGCAAGAACTGAAAATGCAACACAAGCCAAATAAATGTAAACCAAAGGTACAGGACGGTCAGAAATCATGCCCTGGGTTCAATGGTGCTCATGATTTGATCTAATTTTGCCTATATAGGGAAGCCCCAAAATGAAGCTTGGAAACCCTAGTAATGGCTATCTTCCTTCCCTACACTCAAAACTTAATTAAAGCATTCAGCAAGCATCAAATCCTTATGGAAAAGCAGGATACATGATTAAACTACATGGAAAAAAAAAATCCTATATGCACGTAATCGAAATCAAAAAATGTGTCAAATCGTGATGTGTATGGAGCGTGATTCTTGATGCTTTAGAGCTTGGCAAGGATTGGAAAAGCTTCCAGAGACGTCCAGGAATGTATTACAATCCTTAAACCTCCTTGAGAGTGGCTGTAATCTGGAATTCCAATTGAGATTTTTTTGACAAAAAACACAAGTTTCTCTTGCCGTTTCACACAATTCCTCTGCCTCCTTATGCTTGGGGATGTGTTATGTATATGTATCTCTTTGAATTAGGTTAACAAAAGAGCTCCAAATCCTTGCCAATTATTAAGATTTGATTCCATTCCAACCTTGCATTATTTCTTTCCAAATAAAGCTAAATCATTCCATTCTCACTCCAATCAACCTTGGCACGATTTGATTCTGTTTTGGAAGCATAAATGGATTGCATTTCATTCAAAATTAGATCAAAAAACAAATCTTCCATATTTTATATCATTTATTTGATTTAATTTGATTTTTAAATGCTTAAAATCAAAATAAATTAAATAAAAAAATCAATAAAATATGGAAGAGCGTTTGAGTCGTGGACTTTGTTAAAAGTAAGATGCAAGCATAAAAAGTTAGGCCCATTTGCCAAAAAATGCAATTTTGGGCATTGTTGACTTTTAACAATTCTCCAAAAATGGCCAACTTTGACAATGCATATCTCCTTCCATTTTGACCCTAAGAGGGTATTCTTGGACTTTTTAGAAAGCTTAGGATGTCCCCTAAGCAACCTCTTTGGTTTCATCTCAATTGAATCTTCCATGTTCATGTAAGGAGCTTTGACCTAAAAGGTGTTTTTGTTGACTTTTTGGAATGACCTATAATGTCTGAGTTCATATCTTTCCATGAGTGCATTTATTGAACTTGAGGACCGAAGAGGAGTTGTAGGGAATTTAATTCTCTTTAAAATGAGCCTTGGATGAGAAATTTCTGATAAAGTATGAGAAAGTTATGCTTGGTCAAAGTTTGGTTGACTTTTTCCTAAGAAGCCCTAATTTAGCAACTTTTAAGTTTTGATGAATTAGGAGCCTTTCTTGAGGAATCATGATCAACCCTTGATCAAATGATGTATATCACTTCGAAATGTTGATTTTTACCAAAAATCTTGAAGTTTGACTACATGTGGACCACAATTGACTATGACCTAACATAGTTAATTTTCAGGCATTTAAGCAGTTGACTGAGCAAACTTCTTGTGTAAGGCATGAAACTTGACATGGATGATATTGAGAACATATTAAGACCATGGAGAATATTTGAGACCTTGGGAATTCACCCATCTTGATGCAAATGGAAACCCTGGTTTGAGGTTCATTGTCTTAGGAGATCATTTGTCAGATCAATCCTTGGGCAAGTTGAGGAATTCAATGAGTATGTTTTGAGTAAAATGGGAGGGAAAATTTTGGGGTACAATAGCTTCCCCTGTTCAATCTTCTTAAACCAGAGGATGTAGATTGGCTGGTCTGCCTTTCGTGATCTGAAGGTGAAAGATGATTAAACACTAGAGTGCCCAGAAATTTACACTCGCATGAAGTAATACTGATCGGTAATATCGGGAATGGTCTTACAGATGCCATTTGGAAGGCGACGGAGAGTCTTTGGAGATGGGATTAAATATGCCATCCAGAAAGGATATCAGTTACATAAGAGATTCCTTTGCAAGAATTCCTGTACCTGTCGTTGAGGAGGACTTTACCGGGGAATGTTGACTTATGTTCTGGGAAATAGAGTCTAGGAGCTTCGGTTGTCCATTACTCGACCGGGGAATTAACACTTGATTTAGGAAGTAAAATGCATATCTGGTCAGTGTCCAGGCTGCACAGCGACTTACTGGGGAAATGTGAAATTGACCGCACCTGATTGGGTCCAAGTCTTACAGTGTTATAAACTGATGTCTGGAGATGAGAGAGAAGAAACCTGGTTCGTAGGGTTGCTTCAAAATGAAAGCCTGGATAATAGGGCTTATGAGAAGGAACCGGGGTCGTAGGGTTACTTCGAAATGAAAGCCTGGATAGTAGGGCTTGAGAGAAGGAACCTGGGTCGTAGGGTTACTTCGAAATGAAAGCCTGGATAGTAGGGCTTGTGGGAAGGAACCTGGGTCGTAGGGTTACTTCAAAATGAAAGCCTGGATAGTAGGGCTTACAGGAAGGAACCTGTGTCGTAGGGTTTCTTCAAGATGAGAGCCTGGATAATAGGGCTTGTGGGAAGGAACCTGGGTTGTAGGGTTTCTTCAAGATGAGAGCCTGGATAGTAGGGCTTGTGAGAAGGAACCTGGGTCGTAGGGTTTCTTCAAGATGAGAGCCCGGATAGTAGGGCTTGTGGGAAGGAACCTGAGTCGTAGGGTTTCTTCAAGATGAGAGCCTGGATAGTAGGGCTTATGGGAAGGAACCTGGGTCATAGGGTTTCTTCATTTTTGGTTATATAGATTAGTTGACCCGTTTGATCTTCGGGAACTAATTTTCCATTAGTTTCCTGTAGATATGACATGTATAACTGCTGGAATTGTTGGTGATAATTGTCTTTCCTGAAAAGATAACAGGGTTAATTATATGTGTGATGCATGAAATGCATTGTGGGATGATGTTCTCAAAATAAATTAGATTATACTGGATATGATATGTATGCGCATGTCGTGATGTATGTACATGAAATGCTATTGGGGACATGTCTGGGTCTGGGAAACTAAATTCCTGACTGCTGCTGGAGAGTATAGCATTCCTGACTGTTGTAGAGACTTGTGGTTCTTCTACTTCCGCTGGGGATGGTGAGTGGAAATGATTGTGCTGAAGATTTACCCTTTGTTGTTTGTGAATATTCCTATCAGGGAGAGACTCTGTTTAAGAGTAGCTCTGCGGGGAATAATTTGGAAGGTGAATTTCCATAGCTGAAGTAATAGGCTCTGTCGGGGATTGAACTGTTGTATTCAGAGAAATAAACCCTGCTTGGGGAGATTTACTTCCTGCTTTGGGAAAGCTGATATCAAGTGCCTTGATTGCTTTTACTCTGTGGGGAGTGAGGTTGTATACATTGATGATTATATTTCAAAGTTGTCTATGCCTCAGTACCTGCTGGACATAGTAACTATCGGGTTTGACAATTCTTGTTTTTGCCCCTGTTTCTTAAGTTATGAGCAATTGTCTTTTCGTTTATTACATAAATATTTATGAGCAACAATCATATTCAAATTCATATGTCAAGAATAAATCATTGGACGTTTTCGCAAAACAAAACAGAAAAGGAAAAACACACGATTTTGTAAAAATGATTTGTATTGATTTTCGAAGTTGGCCTGTAATAGGCGTTTTTGTACAAGGAGGCTGACGCTCTAGTAAGAGAATGTCGCCGTAAAAATAGAAGCTATACAATGTTGGGCAAAAAAAAGAAAACAATTATGTGCAACAATCCCATTGGGTTCCAACTCTTCTATTTCCCCTATGTCTTCGAGCGTCTCATTACTTTCCTGCTTGTCCGAAGTTGATTAGATTTATCGATGTCGTTCGAGCTTGACAGTCGATACTAGAGTCTGATCGCAAGGTGATCCAATGGGACATAGTGGTACGCTTCAAATCCCTAACTTTTTCCTAGACCGCCCATTCAGGTTTTCAGTCCATCGGGATACCCTTTTTTGCCCAAGCCGCCTTTTTAGGTTTTTGGCTTGCCGGGTGTATAGATTTTTTCATTTTCATCCCTTACTTTTACCCGAACCCTTTTGGTTCGTCGGGAAGATCTTATTTTTTCCTAGGCCAGTCAACCTAGCGAGTCTTTTATCATGTGTAGTATCTTTTCACTATGTCTACATTGACAGGGTGAGGAAGGTCGTCACCGTCCATGGTGGTTAGAATCATGGCTCCACCCATGAAAATGTTTTTAATCACAAATGGCCCTTCGTAGGTTGGAGTCCATATGCCCCTGGTATCACCTTGCGGCAGTATGATGCGCTTGATTACCAGATCCCTGACTTGATATTCTTAACGTCTGACTTTCTTGTTAAAAGCCTTGATCATTCGCTTTTGATACGTATGACCATGACAAATAGCAGTAAGTATCTTCTTGTTGATCAGATTTAGTTAATCAAGTCGAATATGGATCCAATCGTCTTCACTCAAACCCGCATCTTTCATAATTCTTAAAGAACGAATCTGGACCTCGATGGGTAGGACTGCCTCCATGCCATATACCAGAGAGTAGGGCGTTTCTCCTGTCGATGTCCGTGCTGAGGTACGGTACCCATGAAGAGAAAATGGTAACATCTCATGCCAGTCTTTGTATGTCACTGTCATCTTCTGTATAATCTTCTTGATGTTCTTGTTAGCCGCTTCAACAATGCCATTCATCTTTGGCCGGTAGGGAGAAGAGCTGTGATGTTGTATCCTGAATTGTTTGCAGAGCTTTGTGATTATCGTGTTGTTTAGATTTGTTCCATTGTTAGTGATAATTCTCTCTGACACAACATACCGACAAATCAGGTTATGCCTGATGAACCACGCCACCACGTTCTTGGTCACAGTAGCAAAGGAGATTGCCTCAACCCATTTCGTAAAGTAATCAATGGCCACTAAGATGAAGCGATGTCCATTGGAAGCAGTAGGCCTGATTTCTCCGATCATGTCAATGCCCCACATTGCAAAGGGCCACGGAGCTATCAACACATTCAAAGGGACCGAAGGCACATGCACCTTATCAGCATAAATTTAGCACTTATGACAGGTTCAGGAATGCTGATAACAATCTGCTTCCATAGTGGACCAGTAGTATCCTGCCCGTAGGATTTTCTTAGCCATGGTATGTCCACTTGAATGGGTTCCGAAGGTACCTTCATGTAGATCTTTCATAATCCTCTCTGCTTCGCTCTTGTCTACACACCGCATCAAGGTAGAGTTATGATTGCGCCTGTAGAGGATTCCATTACTGAGGAAGAATTTCGCAGCGAACCTTCTCAGAAACTTCTTATCATTGACAGATGCCCCTTCGGGATGCTCTTGAGTCTCGAGGTACTTCTTCACTTCATGAAACCAGGGTTTGTCTGCCACTTCGGTATCAATCTCACAACAGTGCGCTGGTTCATCCAACCTCTCAATGGTGATTCAGGGAGCCTCGTTGTCCCACTTCACTTTAAACATGGAAGACATGGTAGCTAGCGCGTCCTCTAACTGATTTTCCTCTCGTGGGAAATGTTCAAAGGTTACCTCCTTAAAGTGTGGGAGCAATGTCAGCACATGCTCTTTGTATGGGATGAGATTCGGATGCTTCGTATCCCATTCTCCTTTGGTCTGACTTATTACTAAGGTTGAATCCCTAAAGACATTTAAGAACTTGATCCTGAGGTCAATAGCGGCTTTGAGACCCATGATGCAGGCTTCATACTCCACCATGTTATTGGTGCAGTTGAAACATAGCCTGGAAGTGAAAGGAGTATGACAACCCTCAGGAGATATGATTACGGCATCGATACAATTACCAAGTGCGTTCGAAGCTCCATCAAAAACCATAGTCCATCGAGATCCTTCCTCAGGTCCTTCATCTGGTCCAGGTTCTTTGTAGTCAGTCACCAGCATAATGTTCTCATCTGGGAACTCAAAATTCATGGATTGGTAGTCATCCACGGCCTGATGAGCCAAATGTTCAGCCAATATACTTCCATTGATTTCTTTCTGGGTTGTATATTGTATATCCTATTCAGTTAAGATCATCTGCCATCTCGCTATTCTTCTGGAGAGTGTGGGCTTCTCGAAGACGTATTTGATTGGATCCATCTTAGATATAAACAAAGTAGTGTGGATCACCATATACTGTCTTAGTCGGTGAGCAGCCCATGCCAAAGCGCAACAAGTTTTCTCGAACAATGAGTATCTTGTCTCACAATCGGTAATTTTTTTGCTAAGGTAGTATATTGTGTGCTCTTTTCGACCAGACTCATCGTGCTGCCCTAACACACACCCCATTGAATTGTCCAGCACTGTTAAGTATAGTATCAAAGGTATTCCTTCAACCGGAGGCATTAGAATTCGCGGTTCTTGGACATATTCTTTGATCCTTTTGAAGGCAGTCTGGCATTCGTCATTCCATTTTACCACTTGATATTTCTTCAGAAGCTTGAAGATGGGCTCACAAGTAGCAGTTAGATGTGAAATGAACCTGGAAATATAGTTCAAGCATCCCAAGAAACATCTAAATTCTTTCTCTGTGTGGGGAGCCAGCATCTCTTGTATGGCCTTTACCTTTGCAGTGTCTACCTAAATACCTTTGTCACTGACGATGAAACCCAGAAGCTTTCCAGACCTTACCTCGAAGGTGCACTTGTTCGGATTCAACCTCAGCTTTTATGTCTTCAATCTGTCGAATAACTTTTGTAGATGATCCAGGTGTTCCTCTTCAGTTTGAGACCTGGCTATCATGTCATCAACATAAACCTCGATCTCATGGTGAATCTTATCATGGAGCAAAGCGACCATGGCTTGCTGATAGGTTTCCCCAGCATGTTTCAACCCAAAAGGCATTACCTTGTAACAGAAAGTGCCCCACTGTGTGACTAAGGTTGTCTTCTCCATGTCTTCAGAAGCCATCTTGATCTGGTTGTAGCCAGAGAAACCATCCATGAAGGAGAAGATTTTATGTTGTGCGGTGTTGTCAACCAAAAAGTCAATATGGGGAAGCAGAAAGTCATCCTTGGGGCTCGCCCTGTTCAGGTCCCTGTAATCCACACACATCCGTACTTTGCCGTCTTTCTTAGGTACCGGAACGACATTAGCAACCCACTGCTGATAGGAGGTGACATCTAAGAACCCTACATCGAACTGCTTCATGACCTCTGCCTTGATTTCTCTGACATTTCAGGGCGCATACGGTGGACCTTCTGTTTAATCAGAGGACAATCTTCTTTAGTCGGCAGACAGTGTACCATAATATCAGTGTCTAGACCATACATGTCTTTATATGACCAGGCGAAGATCTCAACATAGTCGTGCAACATCTGTATCAACCGCTGTTTGGTCTTAGTCTCCAGATTTGCACCAATCTTGACTTCTCTTCTGCCCTCCTCCGTGCCCAAGTTTATCGTCTCAACTGGCTCTTCGTGAGGCTGTATAGCCCTTTCTTCCTGTTGTAACAATCTAGCCAATTCTTCAGGCACCTCACAATCATTCTCACCTTCGTCGTCGGCTTGGTTGATCGTACTTTTGAAATCATAACTAGCAGTATCAGAATTGTTATCAATGGGATCTAGAGTGGATATGGATCTGCAGTTTGATACGTGAGTGTGTGTAAGAGCATAACTGTAAAAATAGAGGCAAAAAAGAAAAATAGAGAGCGCAAAATTTGTATGCAAAGAACCTCCAATGTTTTATTGATGATATATGAAATGACACATACTAGCCCTCACAAATAAAACCAATGTGCCTCGGGAAAGACACAAGGTTGTGGAGTTCAAATTGTTTATTACAAACTTTTAGAAAAACAAGTAAGACAATTACTGCGGAATAACGGAAATTGGTATAAAATCCCTAGCCGTCCAGTTACTCGGTCCACCGTTGGTAGTCGGGTATATCCAGCTGTCAATGTCAGAGTCTTCCTCACTGTCTTCAATGGCATTAATTCCCCGATTGCTGATGCGTATGGAAGGTCCTCCAGCTCGAGCGCGTTGAACAACCCTTTGAGCTCCTGAAGTAAATCCCAATCCAAACTTGTCAGTTTTGTGAGTAAAATCAGGGAGTTGTCCCCAGTTGGTATACCCACCTTCTTCAACCACCGCTCTGGCGTCTTTGAGAGAAGCCATCTTCAGAGGGGGTTTGTTGCTGGTAGTAGTTTCAGTCGACGCCAAAATCTGGGGAATCTCTTCAAAGTTCTGATAAGGAGTCTCTATGAATTCCCCGTCCATCTCCCCATACCTGAAGGAGTTTAGGTGGCTCACCATATACTCCTCTTCGCCATGCACACTGACGATCTTCCCCTTCACCGGATACTTCCACATTTGGTGCAGTGTAGAAGTAACAGCCCCAGCTTCATGGATCCAAGGGCGACCCAACAAACAAGAATATGACGGCCTGATGTCCATCACATAGAAGGTGGACTCAAAGGTTTGAGAGCCTACCTTGACAGGGATATCCACCTCCCCATGCACCATTCTCTTCGACCCATCAAAAGCCCTTACCACAATATTACTAGGCTTTAAGGTCGAGCCTTCATAGTCCAACCGATTGAGAGCCTTCTTAGGCAGAACATTCAACGAAGACCCAGTATCCGCCAGCAAATGAGCCATAGTGGTGCCCCTGCATTTGATAGAGACATGCAGAGCATCATTAGGCTTCCTCCCTTTCGGTGTCAAGTCGGCATCTGAAAAACCCAGCCCATTGTCAATAGTCAAGCTGGCTATACAGTCTGAATTTATCGATCGAGGTCTCTTACGGCACATGCACAGTCTTGAGGAATGCGATCAGAGCCTTCACATGGGTCTCGGAACACAACAACAGAGACAACATGGATATCTTTGAGGGGGTCTGCCCCAGCTACTCGACCATATTGTAGTCGCTCTTTTTAATAATTAATATTTCCTCTATCTCCTGCTTAGAGGCTTCTACGACAATCTTCCTAGTTCCTCCGTATGGCAAGACTCACCTATAGCTTGTTTGCTTCGGGTACCAGATGACTCAACGACAGAGGTAACAATTGGAGTAAGAACATGAGTAGTAGTTGAAGTACCGGTAGGAATAGCAGGTGAAATAACGACAGGCTTATTGACAGTCTTTGGGTAAATCTCGGGAGAGAAAACCCTTCAACTTCTGGTAATCTTACTGGTCCGACAATGTTACTGACATCGGGATCAGCTTCTTCAGGTAATCTTACTGGTCCGACAATGTTACTGACATCAGGATCAGCTTCTTCATTCTTCAGGTCTTGTTTAACACCATGATAGTAGACATTGGTGCCATAATGCCAAGGGACAACTTTGTCCGAGGCGTATGGGACAGGACCAGGAAGGGTGATTATTAACGGAGCGACTCTTGGAGCGATGTAATCCTAACAGGTCTTCTCGAGGAGACCTTGGAAGGATTAGAGGAAATGGTTATAATGAAAATATCTTCACATGGAACAATTGGAATCAAAGTTTTCTCGAACAAAATTTCTCTGTTGTCCATCAGGCGCTGGACACCTGTTTTCAACAAATGGCAACCAGAAGGCAGAGATGAAAACACGTGGCAACCTTCACCATAACCCGAAAATAAACCGACCAACAACAAATTCTTCTTAATAGTCATAAGAGGAGTAGAAACTTCATCAACTGAGGTCATAAACAGATCAGTATCAACAACATTAACTCCACGATTGTGCTTAGGCATGGGAGCAGTTATGACATTGGGCTTCTCTGGAGCATCGAACTCAATCTCCTTGGCTTCAATCAGATCCTGTATTTTATTTCTTAGAGCCCAACAATCATTTGTATCATGACCAGGACTCTCAGAATGGTAGGCACACCGAGCGTTTGGATTGTACCGAGGAGATGTGATATTCGGATTCTTGGGAGCCTCTTTCAAGGTTGCCAAGTTGGATCTCAGAAGATGGGGTAGAACTTCTGTCAATGTCATGTTAATCCGGGTAAACTGCCTTTGTGGTCTTTCTACCCATTGTTGATTGCTGCATTGTGGAGCAGCCGTAGGCCTAGGTATTATTACAGCATTTACTGTCGGACGGTGCTCAGCTCTGCTTTGACCTCTTGGGCTATAGATAACACTAGCTTCCTTCTTACCGGTGAAGGGCTTCTTTAACAAACTCGAAGAGGTGTATTTCTGTATTTTACCGCTCCGGATCCTAGCTTCTACCCTTTCTCCTATTAATATTAGCTCGGTAAAATCAGCTGACTAGCTTCCAATCAAATGATTAAAGAAAGGACCAGATAACATCCCAAGAAACATGTCAACCAACTCCCTGTCAGATAAAGGGGGTTAGACTCTTCCAGCCAAGTCTCTCCACTTCTGTGCATAGTCTTTAAAGCCTTCACCAGCACCCATGGACATACTCTGGAGTTGAGTACGAGTGGGGGCAAGGTCGACGTTGTATTAATACTGCTTATAAAAATAAGCAGCTAGATCCTCCCAGTTTCGGACATTGATTCTCTCCAGTTGGTAGAACCACTCAAGCTGAGTCCTTGACAGAATGTCTTGAAAGAAGTGAACCCACAAATTTCTATCAGCGGTGTGAGGCTAGATCTTCCTTACATAATAATGGAGATGGAGCTTTGGGCAAGACACCCCATCATACTTTGGGAAAACTGGAGCCTTAAATTTCTGCGGGATGACCACTCCCGACACCAATCCCAATTCTTCGAAGTCCAACCCAGGTATTCTATGGACTTCCATAGCACTCAAACGATCTTCCAACGTCTTGTATCTGTCCTCAGTGGGAGGATATTTCTCATCATTGTAGTTTGTGTCATTGTCAGAAACTTCAGGACCGGGGTCCTTCTTCCTTGTCTCCCTTTCTTGATTCTCCCCTTCCTTGGATGAGGAGGTCAGATGACTGGTTGCTTTAATGGCCCCCTGAACCTTCTGCCCATATTCAGAATACCAGAGACCTTCTTCTTTTTCTTCTTCTCCTTCAGGATGAGGGCTTTCAGATCCTCCTGCCCTTTTGCCAGAGTTATGAACATCTGTTGAAATTGGGCATTTTGTGCCTGAAGATCTTTGATGCTTTGTTCAGAAGACATTATT
This sequence comes from Vicia faba, assembly GCA_948472305.1. Taxonomy (NCBI): domain Eukaryota; kingdom Viridiplantae; phylum Streptophyta; class Magnoliopsida; order Fabales; family Fabaceae; genus Vicia; species Vicia faba. The sequence continues at coordinate 1,184,863,687 of OX451737.1, forward strand.
GCTGAAATAAACAACGAAGAAGATGAGAAACCTGTAATGATACCTGTGATACGATGGGAGAACTGACTTGGGATTTTGCGTTTGTGTTCGCAAATGTTTTGGTTTAGCAAGAGTCGCCACCGACTTTTTATTTTATCCAATGGAAAGGTCAAAAAGCACAGGAAAGACCTTTGAGATGTTTTCTTGGGTTCAGGGGGGGGGGTAGATTATGAAAAGGGAAGGTGCTATCACCCTTTTCATCCATGGTTATCCATGGGCTCTTAGTTACTTGTTTTAGATCACTTGCCTTTGCTTTTCAATTGTTTGAAATGGTGTTTTGTGTGTGTGGTTTTGAAAATGTTTTGAAAAAGATGCCTTGTCTAGGAAACCTTTGTAATGATTCTTGTTTGAAGATATACAAAGGTGTGTGTCTTTTTGAAAAGATATTTCAATGTTTTTTAAAGTTGTTTTGAAATTGTGTTGTGAGGTGTGTTTGAAAAATGGAAAGGATGTTTTGCAAGTTTTTTGATCAAGTAACTAAGAGTTGTCTACCCTATTTTACTCAAAGATCTTTCTTATGTTTTTAACCCTTTTTAACAGTGTTGTTTCACCATTGTGTTTGGTGAACAACCTTGTGTTAGGATGTTAAATGGGACAGGCGTGGGTCATCGTATACAATCATTGAAGGCAACTTGTGAGACGTTCTAGCAATTTTGTAAGGGACGAGATTGTTTTATCGGAGGCAACATCGAGGGTCATAGAGGGTCTATGATCATTGTTTATCGAATGGCCATTTGCTAGAGTGTCTCATACTCAAGGGACATGATTGCATTTTCCGGGGCAACAAGCGAGGTTACCCTAGAGGTGCAAGTGTGAATTGTGTATTGATTTTCATGCATTTATCTTGTATTAGGTCATCTAGCGATTGATTTTGAATCTTCGCATACAAACCCTAATTACTATACAGTATATTGAAAGCGATAAATTGCGGGAATTTAAAGTCTAAGTTATTACAAATAAATATCTGGGGATGGGGGTACAAATTATTTACAAATGGGGATGAGTCTTATCAGAATAATAATGTCCAAGTACGTGTTACAACCAAATCGAACTGTCACAATTCAATGTAAAAAATTATAACAAATTGTAAGATAAAGAAAATCAAAGAAATATGAGATGCATGTATTTATTTACAAATGAACAAATAAAATTTAACCTAATAAAGATTTAAGTATTTATTATTTTATGTATTTTTTATGAATTATGTAAAGGAAAAGTTTAAAAAAAAAAAGAAAAATTATTTAAGTTTATGCTTCTATTATATACATATTCTTTTAAAGAAAACAAAAATAAAATCTCTATTATTAATGTATTTTAATAAATGTAAAAAAGGGAAAACCATATTAAGAAAATTAAAACAAAACTTTAATATTTTTTAGTCTTGTTATTAACAAAAGAAAAAAGAATCAAATCAATAAAAATGAAAATAAATGATAAAAAGAAAATATTAGTTCAACAAAATGGAATTAAAAAGGGTGATGGGCCTTGGATCAAATTGGGGGTTCATGGGCCCAAGTAAAAAGAAACAAAAAGACAGAAATGGATGAAATGGGGGGTACACGCAGAAGAAAGCCGTGGGCTTAGCAGTCTGGGTCAGGCCCAAAGTCCAATTGGCATAATTTTGTTAGGGTTTCAGTAGTTTAGGGTTTGTACATTTTTTGGCCACAACGGCGCCTCCTTTACTCTTCTTCTCTGTTTCCCTTCGTCTTTCTCACGTTATGAACACCGATCCTCTCCATGCCCTAGGTTTCCAGAGCGCCACCTTCGCCCTCTCCTCTCCACGACGGTCCAGGGCAATGGTTTGAAAGGTACATTTTTTTTATCTTGAACGCGTTTTAACAGTTTACATTTGTGTGATTCTTGTATGTTTTATTGTTTGCATGTTTTGATTCCTTGATGCTTCATGCGTGAGATGCAGAAAAATTGAGGAAAAGGAAACTATACCTTGGTGTTTTGTTTCTGGAAAAGATGGAGGGAGGGTTGGACCGGCGGCGCTCTTGGTGGCCGGAGCGGGAGATGGAGATGAATGGTTGCTTGCTTTGGCTTCTGGTATCTCTGTTTCTTTGACTTCTTTTTGAACGTTGGATGATGAGTTTGTTCTGAGAACTATTTATCTGAACTGAGTTTGATGATGAATTTGGTTTCTGAAACCCTATCGTTGCTTTCACTTCTGGAATGCTCTTCTTTTCTCTTTGATAGGTTTGTTAATGATGAAAGAATTTTCTGAAACTACTGCATTTTGGTGTTATTGTCTTCCTCTTTCTGAACATTCATGTTTTATGGTTGAGGATGATGTGAACTGAGTTTGCAGCTTTGCAGTTAGAACTGTTTGCAGGTTATTTTGTTTGGCCTGTGAGCATGTTTTGCTACAACTTGCAGTTTGAAACGCAGGCTGAGTTTGTGCAGGAAGATTTGGGCTTGGCCTGAGTGTTTTGGGCAAGTAGGCTTGAGCTTACAGTTTGTTTTGGTTTTGGACAGGCAGGTTGAGAAGTTTTTGGTAAGCAAGTTTGCTTTGGGTTATGCAGGTTTGCAATTTGTTTTTGGACAAGCAGGTTTGCTTTGGGTTATGCAGGTTTGCAATTTGTTTTTTGGACAAGCAGGCTTGTGTTTTGGTTGTTTTCAGGTTTTTGTAAGCTTGATGATTTTTGTTAGGCAGACTGGTGAGTTTGGTTTTTTATGCAGTTTTGAGAAGTTGCAGTTATGCAGGGTTTTTCTTTCAATATTTTTTCTCCTGTTTTGCAAGCAGGCTTGCAGGTTTTGTAATGAAGGTTTGGAGGGTGTTTTGTGGGCTCTATGTCCTCCCTTCTTGCTGGACTTTTAAACAGTCTTTATATCTTTTTGTTTTCTTTTTGCTGTCTTGAAAAATAGCCTGCCCTCTAGCCAAAACTACAAACCTCTTTTCACTAGGTCTTCTCTTTATCTCTCTCTCCCTTCATAAGCATTTTTAATTGCTTATTATATTTAAATTCTGAAAAGTCTGCTGGCCAGAAAATGATGATAGCTAGGACATATCTCTTTGGCTTGTAACATGGTTTATCTCTCATCATTGTGTACTTTGTTTCCATATTTTCTACATTGTGTACTTTGCTTTGACAGTTTTGTAACTCAGTTTGACATTCAGTTTGCATTTGTAGTTAGCTTGCCATGCTTGCTCATGTTTGCCTTGCTGTTGGTTGACTAATACAGTTTGAAACTTAGTTTGCAGTACCCTTTGCTTCTAGTTGGCTTGTTTATGTATTTGAACCAAATGTATGCTTATATTTATATCTTTTATTTTTCTCTTTGTGAACCGAGAAGAGCGATCTTCTTGTGATTTACAGAGAGGAAAATAAAGTATGATGAACATAGCATTTCTGATTCTAGCCGGCAGACTTTAATGACGATTCTTCTTTTTATCTGCTTGAAAATTCTTTTCCGTTAATTGTGCTGATTTCTTTTTCTTCTGTCTTTTGTAGGCAAGTACCAATTGGTTGATAGAGGAAGCAGTAGAAGTAGAAGTTAAAGATCTTAGGAGATTAGGCTTAGATTTATTTTTCCATTTATTGTAAACAAATATTATTGTAAATACTATAAGTTGTAATCTTACAATATTCGAATAAAATTTGTAACAACATTTGAAATAAATAAAAAAAAGTCTTTGTCAAATATCTTCCAATCTTTCCTTGCATTGTTTATTTAATTATTTAAGACTCTTAAATCAAAATAATTGAAACTGTGTCTCAATAATTCTAATCCAGATGAACTAAATAATCAACAAACTTTGCAGTCTGGCAACCTTACATCAATCACAATATGCGTAGTATTCCAAATAACATATGCGTTGTACTGTTAAACAAACAAGCATTCCATAAACCTTTCACTCTACTGATCAAACAAATGCCTTAATGTTCCAAACAAAAGTCTCAGCTCTTATCCCAGTTAATTAGGTTTTGAGAAATAACCAGTAATCTTGAACAAGCGTAAAAATAATGTAACAGTTAACTGAATTTCTGAGGATTCAGTTTCTTCTGAGAAATGCGAGCGAAAACCCTAATCTTGGATTACTTCCAAAGAAAAGTCTGCTTGATCAATTCCTGAGCCAATCTCAACAGAAATCAGAGAAAACCCTAATCCTGGATTACTGCCAAAGAAAAGTCTGCTTGATCAATTTCTGAGCCAATCTTAAAAATCAGAGAAAACCCCGGGGTTGTGATTTCTTGTGAAAAAGGGAGGGATAATTTTGGGGTACAACAGTTGCCCCTGTTCAATCTTCTTGAACCTGAAGAGTTAGATTGACAAATTTTGCCGTTCGGGACTCGAAGGTAAAAGATGATTGGACACTAGAGTGCCCATAAATTTGCACTCGTCAAAATTTAGTTAAGGGAATGGGCTTAAAGATGCCATTTGGAGAGGTGACAGAATCTTGTCGGAGATGGACTTAAAGATGCCATTTGGAGATGTGATAGAATCTTGTCGGAGATGGGCTTAAAGATGCCATCCAAGAATGTTTGTTGAACTGTATGTTGTAGGTGAAAGAATGAGTATCAGAAAAGTATCCATGTTTGGAACCTCTCTGAGCTGGGTGTCTGAATAAGCAATAGATTAGCATCCGTGTCGGGAGGCATCCGTGAACTGTTTTCAGAAATCCTTAAAGTTTGAAACTTGCTAAACTTATCCTGCGACAGATGAAATATTAGCTGAAACACAAAGTTATGCTGTATGATGCAATGTATGTATTATATCAATGCTTATGATATATGAATGTAATGAATGCGCATGTAAGTTGATTAGGCGTCTTGCTGAGGAAGATAAATCCTGGATAGCTGGGGATAATAAAATCTTTGACCGCCGTCGGGGAAAGTAAATCCTTGACTGCTGCTGGGGATTGAAAATCCTTTGATCGTTGAAAATGAGAAGTCCTGGGAGCACTGTTGGGGAAATCAGGAGTTTGGGTTATATGCCAATCTACTGGGGATTCCTGTTTTGAGGAGATCTTCGCCGGGGAATATCTGAAAACTCTGTGAGGAATTGAGAATGAGAGTCTTCATTCTGCTTGGGGAATTAGTGTTGAGGAGCCAAGAACGAGAATCTTCGATCTGCAGGGGATTTGAAATTCTGACAAATTCACGCTGAGAGTAAAGAAAGCTCCGGAGGATCAAGGATGAGAGTTTTGATTTTGTTGGGGAGTAAGAACCCTGTGGGGAATAACCATACTGTTGAAAAGTAGCTATCCTGTTGGAGGGGCTTATTTCTGTTTGGAGGAAGTTCAGAAGTCAAGTCGTATGCCACTTTGAGAATGAGAATCTTCATTCTGTCGGGAATATCAGGAAGTTGAATTGTATACCACTTTGAGAATGAGAATCTTCATTCTGTCGGGGAAAATCAGGAGGTTGGGTGTATGCCAATCTACCGGGGAAGCCAAAATAAGAATCTTCATTCAGGTCTTGGGTCAGAAGGTTAGGTGTATGCCAATCTACTGGGGAAGCCAAAATGAGAATCTTCATTCAGGTCTTGAGTCAGAAGGTTGGGTGTATGCCAATCTACTGGGGTTTTAAGGATGAGAATCTTCATTCTGTTAACAGTATCAGGAGCTTGGGAGTGTACCAATCTTCTGAGGTTTCAAGGATGAGAATCTTCATTCTGTTAACCATATCAGGAGCTTGGGAGTATACCAATCTCTTGAGGTTTCAAGGATGAGAATCTTCATTCTGTTAACGGTATCAGGAGCTTGGGAGTATACCAATCTTCTGAGGTTTCAAGGATGAGAATCTTCATTCTGTTAACGGTATCAGGAGCTTGGGAGTATACCAATCTTCTGAGGTTTCAAGGATGAGAATCTTCATTCTTGAGAGAAACAAAATTTTAGGAGCTTCATTTGTCCATTATTCTGCTGGTGGATTGTTTTCGTTGAGATTTAGGGACTTGTTCGGAATTCAACTGAAGTAAAAGCTTTGTCGAAATTTAGGAACTTGTCCGTAATTCGACTGAAGAAAAGCTTTTCCGCTTGAATTTGATTATACCTTTCCTGAAAGGTAAAGGTTAGTTGCATGACACATATCAAACAATGACATTCTCAAAATAAATGAGATCGCGTTGCATGATGTCCTGATGCAAGGAGGTGTAATGTTTTTCAAGACGAACTTTCGCTGGGGAAAATAAATCCCGAGCTGATGAAGGAGAAGAGAGTTGGATTCTTCATCTCTGGTAGTGAAGATAATCAGAATAAATTGCTGAGAGATTTATCTGAAATATCGAAAACCCGAAATATCTGCCACTTGTATAAGAAAACAGGGAGATCTTAGTGTTGATCTGACCAAAACAGAGAGGGTCTTTGATTCAACCGGATGATGGAGGAAACTTTGACGACTATAACTCCAACAGGCGATGAAGGAATCTTTGATGACCGTAACTTCCGACAGATGATGAAGGAAATCTTCGATGACCGTAACTTCCAACAGGTGATGAAGGAATCTTTTACGACCATAACTTCCAACAGGTGATGAAGGAATCTTTGACGACCGTAACTTCCAATAGGTGATGAAGGAATCTTTGATGACCGTAACTTCCAACAGGTGATGAAGGAATCTTTATCTGTCGATCAAATTGCGTATGTCATGAACATTGTTTGAAAGGTAATTTGTTTCAGAGAATAAATCCTTGACAAATGTTGGGGAAATAAACCCATGACTGCTGGTCTGCTAGAGAGGTGATGAACTTCTCGAGGATGCTTGAATTTCTTTTCAGAAAGATTTCGAAGAGATTCTTCACTTCCCCTAGTATCAAATGCTTATGGCACTTCCAGGAGACTTGGACTGTATGTAACCCTTTGATGAGATTGACGTTTAAATTCCCCAAGTGATGGTGAGCGAGACTTGCCCCAGGTTGATCTGCAATTGAGAGATTTCTTGAAACCTTGGCTGGACCGCCCCAGGTTTAGTGGACTTTGAAAGATTTGTTAAAATCTTGACTGGACTGCCCCAGGTTTGCCATGTCAGGTCCCCTTTTGTTGATAGGAGATTTTTGTAACGGGAGTGTCATCCCACTTGAAGTGATTTTATTCACTGAGAGAGCTTTCAATCATCCGAACATTCACTGTGTGAATTTCTTCACTGTCAAACAAATAAACATGTGCAAACAACGACATTCAAATAATGCAAAGTTTATGCTTGTCTCGAAGTTTTGAAAAATGCGTTTTTTAGCAGAAAACTTTTTATAAGACAAATTCAACACAAGATTTAGAGCAAAGCCTTACAGGAGTCAAGATACCTTTTGTAATAGTATGCTTTCGAACTAACCCATGCTTCAATTAGGACTTTTGAAGGGTTGTAATGTGGCTTGGTTCGTGGTTTAAGAAACAAAGGATAAAGGCTCAAAGTATATTTGTTCCCACCCGGTCTTCATGATGTTCTTCAATCCTAAACTCAGTTAATTGTGCGTCGAACTCTATTCGAGCTTGGAACGACGTTTTGGTGATGGTCCACACAAGTTGAATTTTATGGGAAGGCAGTCATTTTTGCAACATTTTTCATGTTGTTGAGGATTTATAACGACCTCGTTCTTTTGATTCATTATCCCTAACTTGTGCCTGACTGTTCTTGTTTTCGAGATTACAATCAGCGGGATGCCCCAGCTTTCTTAAGCCTCCTTCGTAGGTTTTGGCTCAGTGGGCTTTTCTCTTTTGAGAGATAATGACTGCCTATGAGATAAGGAAACATCACTGTCTTTTGGTTCCAAAGGAATGTTTTTGATGCCATACGTTGTACTACGAACTGAGAGTTTGCGACTTCAATGCGCATCTTTTGAATTAACTGAGAGACTACCCTGCCCCAGGTTTAATCAAAGGTTTCAATTTATGTAAAAAACGAAAAACTTCTACTTCTTTGGCTCGAAGGGGTTGACTAGGGATTATCTTCCTTATAACTCCAGTGTTTAGGGTTTGAAATAAACGCCTGTACATCGTCAGCAAGGTCTGTTCAAAAGCATACTGTATGAGATTATGGCATTGTTTCGTCATCCTCCCTCTAAAGACTTATAACTTTTATCAAGAGTTAAAAATCATAAAGAAAGTAGGAAGCATAATTCGAGAATAGTGAAAACGAATGGATGAATTCAAGACAAACATATGCAATGCATTAATGAAACAGAGTTTGGCATCAACAGATAATTGTTTGAATAACAAAAGAAATTACAACTTGAAAATTCAAATGAAACAAAAGTCTCTTAGTTCGAACTTTGTTATTTCAGGTGGAGAACCCTCAGCGGAAAATTTTCATCTCGCCATCCGGCATGAATTTCAGCACCCCATTGTCAATCAAATCTTGAATTTTGTTTTTCAAAGCCCAACAATCGTCGGTGTCATGTCCAGGACTATAGGAGTGGTATACGCAAAATGCGTCGGGGTGATAGCTAGGAGCAGAGGTATTGGGCTTCCGAATAGGATCCTTTAAAGCAGTCAGATTGACCTCCAACAAGCGTTCCAATATTAGAGATGATGGTATGTCGGTCTCAGCGAATTGTCTTCCAGACGTATTTTACTTACGCCGATTACCCCGTTGACGCTGGCGAGGTTGTTGCTGGGCTTATGACCCTGAAGCAAGTTGGGGAGCCTTTCCCTTTTCTTCTTGTCTCAAAGGAGGTTGAATGATGACTTGATCTTCAACCCTAGTTGTTTGCCCCACTTGGTTATCTTGAAGCAGCTTGTTGACGAGAACCCTGAGCTCTTCTTGTCTTTGAGCCAGGTCTTGAATGAGAGCCACCTGGCCCACCAGCTGTTCCATCATCTGGATCTTCATTGTTGCCAGCTCAATCTGTAGTTCTCCCAACTGATCATTCCTGATGCTTCCTGGATTTCCTAGGACCATGCCCCTTGTGAGGAGAGCTTTCACTTCTTCTTGCCCCTGGGACAGGTTCAAGAACATTTCTTGAAGTTGAGCGTTTTGAGCCTGGATATCTTCGATAGTCCTCTCTAGAGCCATCTCTACTGAAATAAACAGTAGGAGAATAAGGAAACCTGAAAAGGAAAATCTGTTATGATACAATGCATGATATGTGGTTGCATGTTTTCAAGAATCTCTCGGGGTAAACACAAGAAAATGTTAGAGGTTGAACTTTAATCAGCATCGTTGACTGGAGAACTTTTGTATTGGTGGATGTATTTCCACGAGAATCAAGCTCACCATGTCAAGTGGGTCATAGCCCTCGATTCAAGTTGTTGTACTTGATCTTTGACGGTGTTTGTTTATAGGAAAATAAAACCTCTTGCCCTCTGGTAGACGTCTGGTTGAACGTGACCCTGCATCAAAGACCCTCGAGATCCTCGAAATGGTTATTGAAAATGCTATGGTATCATGTTATGATGTTATGTACAGGTATGTAAAAGTAAGCAAGTGTATATACAGGTAATCATATTCACATGAGGCAGACAAGTCCTTAGGTTTAGGCTTGCATGGGGTTTGTAGGTAAGTACTCTCTTGAAGTTAGTTGGCTCAACCTGTCCTATAAATAGTAACCGGGTTCTAAGGAGCTCAATATCACTGGATTATTTTCTGTGTTCATTGTTTCAGTTTAGCCACTTTACTGGAGACCAAAATATTCTAAGAAAACAACCCTCGATGAGTGTAGTATCGAGTGTCTACCAACTTCGGACTGTACCAAAGTCGGTCACCTCACTACCCCTAAAAAGGCTAAGATGGTCAAGTAAGGTTATAAGAGTTCGTTAGTGCTTCATGATATCACTCAGCGGCCCCATATTCTCTTTGATTGACTCAAAGGCTACCGGTACCCACAAATATGTCGCACTAACGTAGCCACTGCTTCAACCATGTCGGTATACCCCGTACATTTCCCTCACAGTTTATTGCTACTTACCTAAGAGGTGTCCCCAAATCCGGGTGTAGGATTTAAAACAAACCCAAACAAGGAACCCAAAAAGTAAAGCAATCAAAGCAATCAAAGTAAGCATGTAAAGGTGATCTAAAACCCTAAGGTAACCCCACTTTTAGAAAGTCCCAATCAGAGTCGCCAGTTCTGTGATACGGTGGGAGAACTGACTTGGGATTTTGCGTTTGTGTTCGCAAATGTTTCGGTTTAGCAAGAGTCGCCACCGACTTTTTATTTTATCCAATGGAAAGGTCAAAAAGCACAGGAAAGACCTTTGATATGTTTTCTTGGGTTCGGGGGGGGTAGATTATGAAAAGGGAAGGTGCTAGCACCCTTTTCATCCATGGTTATCCATGGGCTCTTAGTTACTTGTTTTAGATTACTTGCATTTGCTTTTCAATTGTTTGAAATGGTGTTTTGTGTGTGTGTGTTGTACCCCAAAATTTGCCCTCCCATATTCCTCAAGATTTGTCAAGAATAATCCTCAAATTGCTCAAGATGGCTCAAGAGGTAGACAATCAAACCACCTCCTAAGACAACTGAAATTAGGGTTTTGGTTCTTTCAAGGAATTTGGGGTTTTCAATGGTTCAAACAAGTCTCATAGGCCCATATACATCCTCAAGCACCTACATGTCAAGTTTCAAGACTCCCAGTGCCAATTTGCACAGTCAAAAGCCTCATTTGACCTACAGTCAAATGCAAGGGCAAAATGGTCATTTCACAGTCAAAAGTCAGAATTTTTGGTCAACATCTTATTTTAAGTCCACAATCATCATTTGATCAAGTCTTGATCATGATTCCACAAGAAGGGCTCAAAAATCATCAAGATGCAAAAAGTTACTATTTTTGGATAATAGAAAAGTCAACTGTATCTTGACCAGAGCATAACTTTTTCATGGTTCATCAGAAAAATCCCATACAATGCTAATTTTGAAGGGGATGACATTTCCTACAATCCATATTCACATTCCAATACAAGAAATGCTCTCACAAAAAGTTATCAATTTCTACATTATAGTTCAAATTCAAAAGTCAACAAAAGTGCACTTTGAGTCAAAGGCCATAACTTGAGATTGGTAAATCCAAATGACATGGGACCAAAGGCATTGGTTAGAGGACTTCAAGACCGTTCCAAAATGTCCAAGAACATGGTCATGTGATCAAAATTGAGCAATATATGCATTGGAGAAGTTGGGAAATTTTTGTGAATTTGCAAAAGTCAACTTTGCTCAAAACACTTTATTTTTGCTAATGGGCCTCAAATCTCTTCTTGAAACTTCATCCATGGCCTATGCACGACCCATCAAGCTTAATTGAATTTATTTTCTTATTTTTATTAATTAATTGAATTTTTAATTGATATTAATTCATTTAATTAATTTAAATTGTAGGAAAATACAAAGATTTGGTTTTTCAATCTTTTGGTGAAGCAAATATGACCTAAAAAGGCTGGCAATTTCGTGCACCAAGTCAAAGATGCAAAATCTCCAAAATTGGCAACTTTGTTCAATCATGAAAATGCAAAAAGATTTGATTTTCAATCAAAGATTCAATCATCAATTCCATGGATTCTTGCTCAAGATTTTGACCTAATTCCATTCCTCTATATATATGCAAGTAAACCCTGATGCCATACACGTGAAAAAAGCTGCAGAAAGACCATAGCCATATTGAGAAATTTCAAGAAAATTGCAAAACTGATTTCTACATTCTAGGCCAATTCAAGGCATTCCATTGATTCTAACACCTTGCAGGAGTTCCCAGGAACGTGTGGCAATCAGATTCAAGCCTTAAAGCTCAAAGAATCATCACACACAGAACCACAGTTTGAAGCTTTTTTCTAGAATCATATTGTCTATTTCATGCGCATTTAACATATTTTCTTGGTTGTTTTGCATTGATAGGGACCATATGAAGCTAATGATATCATTTAATTGAATTATAATGAACTGAATCGAAGAATGCCATGAACGGTTTTCTAGGGTTCTTGAGTTTGAAATTGGGGATTCCTAAACCAGGAAAAATTGAGACTTGTGAGACCCATGACTGAATTCGTTGAACCAAGACGAACAAAAACCAACCCTCGCGAAATATTTCTGTAAACCACAACCCTAATCACTATTTTTCGTGCAAGCATGTTGTGGGGGTTAAAACCCCCCGCTATCTAATGTGTGTTTATGCAGAACAAGGAAGAAGATGATGAGGTGTTAGCATGCCATTGAGTGGTTTGAAAACGCGCACGTGTTTTTTGTGTTACATCATATGAATTGATTTTTATATATTATATTTACTTATCATTCTAATAACAATTGAAACGTGATGGTGGAGTGGTTAGCGTGTTGAGTTGGAAACGTTGGGACCTGGGTTCGAATCCCAGGTCCCCCAAACATTATTTGTTCTTTTTCCTCAGGTATTCTAGTACAAAGCTTGCAAAGGAGTCCACCATGCATCTCCAATTCCCAGATGCCATGTGTCTCCACCCTCAAATCCAATGGCCCAGATGGAAGGATCATCATACTCCCAGTCAACAGGCGCCCTGGACAATCACCAAAGTCAAAACAGGCTTGAGGTTAATGGGCCACAAAATTCCAAACGTACCTCCTGATTTGTGCCAGCACCCCCCCTGGTTCATTCTTTCTTTTTTTTTTCTTTTATAATTTCCATTTAATTATTTTACTAATTAATTATTATTATTATTATTACTTAATTAACTCAATTAATTTTTTTCATAATAAAATCAGAAAACTAAAAATAATATTTTTTATTATTATTATTATTATTTAAATTAATTTCATCCTTAATTAGTTATTTTTGTAAATAAATGCTAACACAATTAATTTAGTTCTTTAATTAGGTTAACTTTAATTATTTTCATAATAAATAAAATCCATGTAGAATTAGGTTTCTTGACAATTTTTAATCATTTTATTTTTTTATTTCCATGAGACATTAAAAAACCAAAAATATTTCTTTTTAATTAATTAATTAGTTTTAGGTTTAATTTAATTTAATTCACTAAATTCCCAAACTTCTTTCTTTCTCAAAAAAGGGTCAAAACCCTAAAGACTTTCTGATCCAATTTTCTCTCGCGCGTATGTTTGCTTTATCAATTTTTGATCCATATTTATGTAATTGCTCCGAGGATGTAATAGCTTTAATTAGGACTTTTTATTGCTTTCCTTATTTTCTCGCATTTACTTTTTCAAAGGGTTTGCTTTTGGCGATGTAAATACCCGACGCCTTGTAATAGCGTAGATTTATTTTCCGCAACTATTAACTGTTAGATGTATGCTAATTAGGCTATGCATGACAAGACTTGTATGAAATTAAAATCAACCCGTAGCTCACCATAACTTGTACAAAGATAACTTAACTGAATCTTGACACACTCGCACATGCCACTCCTAGGGTACGCCTCACTTGGTTGCCTCGACGTGGTCATTGAGTATAGGGTGTTTTAGAGGTCGCCCTCCTGTCTAAAGATCCAAGTTGCCTCGAAACGATTGCCTCGATAAAAAACGATCTAAGACATTAGGGTTACCGCTAAGGCGTCCTACTATTGCTTTGGTGACCACATGTCCCTATAATCGAATTGACCCGAAAAACTCCAACGACGGTGCTACCTACTTCTCAATAGTGGGATAGTACTGTCTAAAGGACATTTACACAGCTTAATTTCTTTTGAGTAGGTAGAGGTTCTTAGATACTTGCTCTTTCAAAACAAAAATACTTTTCGCACTTACACTTTTCAAACAAAAGTTTTCAAACAAACACTTCATACACTCTTGAGGACAGATACAAGAGTTAAAATCAAAGTTTTCAAACAAACTTTTTTCAAAACCCACAAACACAAGAAAAGCAAAACATTTTTGAAAACATAGTGAGCAAGTACCTAAGAGCCCGTGGATAACCATGGATAGAAAGGGTGCTAACACCTTCCCTTTCTATAATCTACCTCCCGAACCGAGAAACATCTCGAAAAGGAATTTTGCTGTGCTTTTGTCCTTTCCTTGTTGGAGAAAATAAAAGACGGTGGCGACTCTTGCTTACCGTGACATTTCGCGAACCAGCATTTCAAAACAGTCAGTTCTATTTCCACCGATCACAGAACCGGTGACTCTGCTGGGGACTATTATTATAAGTGAGGTGTACCTTAGGATTAGATCACCATGTTTTCAATTGTATGCCTTGAATGCTTTAATATTGTAGGCTTGTATCGGAGTTTTATAGATCCTAACCCGGATCTGGGGATACCCTTTAGAAGTAGCAACAAACTGTGAGGGAACTGTGCGGGGTATACCGACATGGTTGAAGCAGTTGCTACGTTGATGTGGCACTTTGGTGAGTACCGGTAACCCTTGAGTCAAGTCAAGGAGAGTACGGGGCCTCCGTGTGGTGTCGCGAAGCATCAACTGACCTTAGAACCTTACTTGACCATCCTGGCCTCTTTAGGGGTAGTGAGATGACCGACTTTGGTGCAGTCCGAAGTTGGTAGATACTCGATACTACACTCATTAAGGGTTGTTTTCTTGGAATATTTTGGTCGCCAGTTAAGTGGCTAAATCAAAACAATGAACATAGAAAACAATCCAATGATATTGAGCTCCTTAGAACCCGGTTACTATTCATAGGACAAGTTTTGAGCCAACTAACTTCAAGAGGGTACTTACCTACGAACCCCATGCAAGCCTAAACCTAAGGACTTGTGTGCTTTGTGTGAATATGATTGTCTGTATATACACTTGCTTACTTTTGCATCCATGTACATCATAACATCATAAAGCATCATATGCATCTGCTAACCATTTCAAGGGTTCGGATCTTCATCTTTGTTCTTGTTTTGTAGGACATGGAGTCTCTCCGCAGGAAAACAATTCAGGTCAACCTTGTAAGGATCCCTCCTCAGCTCAAGGAGCTTACATCCAGGATTCCCGAGAACTCTCTCTTCAGTGAAAAACATGGTAGACTCATCAGCTTGGTCAACACCAACATTGAAGAAGATATGATAAAAGTTCTCTTCCAATTCTTTGACCCCCTGCACCACTGTTTTACATTCCCTGATTATCAATTGGTGCCTACTTTGGAATAATTTTCTCAACTTCTGAAAATTCCTATTCTTAGTCAACTACCCTACAACGGTACGGAAAAGGAACCAAAACTTGAAGAGGTTGCTCAAGCACTACGTCTGCAACCAGCTGACATCAAGGGGCATTGGGAAATCAGAAGTGGTATCAAAAGATTCTTGGCAAAGTTCCTGTTTGAGAAGGCACAAGAATGTTGGAATTCTCTTGACCTACAAGCCTTTGAAGAGATTGTGGCACTCCTTGTCTATGGGTTGGTGTTGTTCCCAAATCCTGATCAACTTATAGATATAAATGCTGTCAAGATTTTTATGTCCAGGAATCCCATACCTACATTGCTTGGGGACATCCTCCACTCATTTTACACTCGAACAATGATAAAAAGAGGTGTTCTCATGTGCTGCACTCCTCTCCTGGAAAGGTGGTTTATTTCGCACCTTCCACAATCAGTTTTGAAGAATGAGCAGGGTTTAAGGTGGTCACAACGATTGATGACCCTCACACATTCTGATATACATTGGTGTTCTCGGTCCAGAGAAAATGTCACTATCATTGATTGTTGCGGAGAATTTCCTAATGTTCCTTTACTTGGAATTAGAGGAGGTCTTACCTACAACCCCTGTCTAGCCTTGAGACAATTTGGATATGCTCGGAGGGATGGCCCTCATGACATGCTGATTCCTGACATAGTTTTTGACTTCGACAACGATGCGCAAGGACTTCGACAAAGGTTCATCAGAGCTTGGAGGATGCCTAACAAGGTAGATAGTAAGACACTGGGGCACAAGAATTCCATCCCCCTTGAGCCTTACCTCAAGTGGGTACGAACCCGCTCCCAGAAGCTTATGATGCCATATCCTCACATTCTCCCCGTAATCAAAGAGCCAGTTATGGAAGGAGAGGTCCCATACACCATCCTACATCCTGACATGCCAACATCATGGGAAGAAATGCAAAAGAGCTTGATCCAACTCAAGGAAGAACGAAATTCTCTTGAAGCCAGTTTACATGCCAGCGAGAAGAAGGTCTTGGAGCTCACCCGCCTACTTCACGAGGAAAAGACCCTCAACACTTACATCGCTCCAAAGAGGATGCACAATTTCTTTTTACATTAAGTATTTTGTAATGTTTCGCCCATGAGGCACTGATGTACTAAACAACTTATTTCCTAATATGACATGTGTTCCTTTTTTGTCTGCAACGAATTTGAATTTTCGAACCCTTGAATGCATTGCATAAATAGCATACCATGCATCATATGCATAACAGGTACACTTTTTACAGGTCACTTATCTTCTTCGCTGTTTATTTCAGCAATCATTATGTCTTCTGAACCCACTACTGAATAAGCTATCAAGGCCCTCCAGGCCCAGAACGCCCAGTTCCAAGAGTTGGTCATGAGCTTAGCCAAAGGTCAACAGGAGTTGAAGACCCTGATTCTGAAGAAGAAGAAGAAGAGGACTGTCTTGTTCAACACTGGACGCCGATTTGGGAATGGACTACAAAATAAGGCTGAGCTTACTACCTCATCTGTAGGCAAAGACATTCCACAAGAGAGAAGGGTTCCTAGTCCCGTGGTCTCCGACAACGAGACGGATTATGATGATGAACAGTATCCTCCTGCTGAGGATAGGTACAAACAGCTAGAGGACCGCTTAAGTGCTATGGAGATTCAAAATGTGCCTGGGTTGGACTTTGGAGACCTAGGTTTATCCTCTGGGGTGGTGATTCCCCATAAGTTCAAGGCGCCTGCCTTTGCCAAATATGACGGAGCTTCCTGCCCAAAGCTGCACCTCCGGTCATATGTAAGGAAGATCCAGCCTTACACTGCTGACAAGAATTTATGGATCCATTTCTTCCAGGATAGTCTTTCAGGGACTCAACTCGAGTGGTTCTATCAGCTGGATGGAGCCAGTATCCGTAACTGGGAGGACTTGGCTACTGCGTTTTATAAGTAGTATCAATATAATTCCGACCTTGCTCCTACGCGTACCCAACTCCAGGGTATGTCTCTAGGGACGGGTGAAGGATTTAAAGAGTATGCTCAAAAGTGGAGAGACCTTGCCGGAAGGGTGCATCCACCTTTAACCGATCGCGAACTCGTTGATATGTTCTTGGGGACCCTGTCTGGTCCATTCTTTAACCATTTGATTGGGAACTCTTCAGCTGGGTTTACAGACCTTATCTTAACTGGTGAGAGGATTGAAGCTGGTATCAAGGCTAGGAAGATACAGAAGGGTGACTCCTTGAACACTGAGAAAAAACCATTCAAGAAAGAATCCAGTGCTGTCTATGGTTCAAGAAGACAGAATAGGTCCGAACACCGCCAAGCTGTCAACGCGGTAGTTATTTCAAAACCGGCCAGTGCTCCTCAACATCGCAACCAACAAAGGGAAGAGAGACCTAGAAGACAATTCACTCCTCTCAGCATGGCCTTGTCCCACATATTACCACAGTTGCTAAAGACCAATTTGGTAACTCTAAGGGAGGCCTCAAAGAATCCGAACACTACATCTTCAAAGTATAACCCCAACGCTCGCTGCGCTTATCACTCTGACAGCCCGGGGCATACTACATATGATTGTTGGACTTTGAGGAACAAGGTTCAGGACCTAATCGATGCAAAAGAGGTTGAGTTCGAAGCGCCCGAGACTCCCAATGTGATCACTGCTCCCTTGCCAAAACATGGCTAGGATTGAAAGCACTTTTGTTCATTTGAATTCTGAAGTTGTATTTTTCTTTGCTTATTCAAACAATCATCATGTCAAACTCTTTTATTTCATTAATGCATTACACGTGTCTGTTTTGAATTAATTGTTTTCACTATGCTTAATATTACTCCCATTTTTTTGTGATGATTCAACTCTCGATTAAAAAATTCTAAACCTTCTGAGGGAGGATGACGAAAACGATACCACGATCTTTACAATATGCTTTTGAACAGACCCCGCTGATGAAGTACAGGCATTGTTTCAAATCCTAAACAGTGGAGTTATAAGGAAGATAATCCCTCGTCAACCCCTTTGAGCCAAAGAAGTTGGAGTTTTTCTTTTCACAAAAATTAAAACCCTTAATCATAACCTGGGGCAGGGTAGTTCTCTCAGTTGATCCAGGCGCACAATGGATGGCATCAAAGAAGTCCTTCCAAAACAAGAGACAGTGATGGTTCCGAATAATCGTAAGGACAGGCAGTCGTTATCTCTCAAAAATAAAAGCCCAATAAGTCAAAACCTATGAAGGAGACTTATAAAAACTGGGGCATCCCGCTGACTGTAATCACAAAAGAAACAGTTCAGGCAAAAAACAGGGATAATAAAATCAAAAAGAAAGAGGTCCTATAGACTCTCAGCAAAATGACTTCCTGTTCAAAATAAACTTTCAGTATCCGAACCATCGCTGGTATATCAGAGCAAAGACTCAAACAAAATCTAATGCACGATTAGCTGAGTTTAGGTTTAAAGAACATCACGAAGAGCGGGTGGGTACAAATAAAATTTGAGCCTTTATCCTTTGTTTCTTAAACCGTGAACCAGGCCATGATATAACCCTTAAAAGTCCTAGCTGAAGCATGGGTTAGTTCGAAAGCATACTGTTACAAAAGGTATCCTGACTCCTGTAAGGCTTGTTGTAAAATCCTGAGTTGACATCACATTTTACAAAAATTCACTTGTTTTATTAAAAACTGCATTTTCAAAAACTTCAAGACAGACATAAGCTTTGCATTCTTAAAATAACTTTGTTTGCATATGACTATTTGTTCAAACAGCAGAGAAATTTGCACGACGAATATCCAGTGAACAAAAACCTTTTCAATAAAAGGGTCATCTCAAGTGGAAAAACACTTCCAATCAAGGGGCAGACACAACCATTGTCCGTCATCTGGGGCAGTCAAGTCAAGATTCAAGGAATCTCTCAAGATGCCAAATAGCCAGGGGAAAATCTCCGCCTGAGTCACTTGGGGCATTGGACATGAATTCCAACAACGAATCTTGCACGATCAAACGAAGATCTTCTGGTAGTATGGCAACACAACACTACTGACAGTGACAACTCCCTACACTCTGAAAATGTGGACATAGTCAAAAAATACTACGCGTAATCAAAGACCCGCTAGGTCGACTGGCCTAGGCAAAAATAAGGGCTTCCCGGAGAACCAAAAGGGTTCGGGCAAAAATAAGGGATGAAAATGAAAAAAATATGTACACCCGGCAAGTCGAAAACCTGAAAAGGCGGCTTGGGCAAAAAAGGGTATCCTGATGGACTGAAAACCCGAAAGGGCGGTCCAGGCAAAAGTTAGGGATCTAAGGCGTACGACTATGTCCCGTCATCTCGTCACTTTCCTACCAGAAGAAGATTTGTCAATCGGCAGTTATCAAGCACCTCATAGGCCTTCTTCTCCCGCAGAAACTGGGGCAATAAGAATTGTTTGAACTGTACAAGCTGCTCTGTCCTCCAGGTACCAAGGTATATATTCAGCTGAAGAATATGGCTAAGATACTTTCACTCCTCGCAGAGTAAGACAGTAATGGTAGCTCTCCCCACTGAGACTTGCAACTACGTATAAATCAGCAATACTCTCCCCAAGCAGAGTTAGTCTACCATCAATCCTAAAAAGGTTGGGTATCCCCAGAAGGTCCTAATATTCTCCAGCGGAGTATAAAGATATTCCCCAGCAAGCATCCCCGGCATTCTTAATATTCCTCAACGAAATATAAGATTGTTCCCCAGCGGAATACAAGATACCCTCAGTGGAACCATTTCCCAGCACAGTCTGAAAAGCTTCCCCAGGAGAGTTGAATCATCTTCTCTAGTAGATTCTGGAAGCTTGTCCCCTGCAGAGTGCAAATGCATCTCCCCAGCCTTATTCAGAAGGTTATCCCCACCATAGTCTAACTGGGTTATCCTCAGCAAGTTGCAACGGAAAGATCGTCCCCGGAGAAGTTCTTTCTATCCCCAGCGGAGTTCATCATCGAAATCCCAACAGAGCTTATCAACGGAGTCCCCAACGGAGTTATCATTAAAACATCTCTCCCCACAGAGTAATTCCCCGCAAAGTAATATTTTCACCAGTTTATTCCCCAACAGAGTCATCTTCTCCTACCGGTTTATTCACACAATCATCTTCGTTCATCATCCTCAGCAGAAACGAAGAATTCAACTCTATTCTCCAACAGATCCGGGATTTACTTTCCCCAACTAAAACATCACATTTTCATACATCATGATACATGCATATACGCATCATATCATACGATCTCATTTATGTTGAGAACATCATTGCTTGATTCATCTCATGCATTGCATATGACTGACCTTTACCTTTCAGGAAAGATGCAGTTAAATTCTCAGCCATATCAAAAGGCCTTCTCTGGTCCCGTTAAGTCGATTCCTAAAGATTTTTCTGATACCGATCCAGTTGAAGATATTCCAAGACCTTGTCTGGTCCAGTTAAGTCGATTCCTAAAGATTTTTCTGATGCCAATCCAGTAAAAGGCCTTCTCTGGTCCAGTTAAGTCGATTCCTAAAGATTTTTCTGATGTCGATCTAGTTGAAGATATTCCAAGACCTTGTCTGGTCCAGTTAAGTCGATTCCTAAAGATTTTTCTGATGCCGATCCAGTAAAAGGCCTTCTCTGGTCCAGTTAAGTCGATTCCTAAAGATTTTTCGGATGCCGAGCCAATTGAAGATATTCCAAGACCTTGTCAAAAACCAGTTAAATCGACTCCTAAAGATTTTTCTGAGGCAAAGCCAGTCAATGGAGACAAAGTCGGTTAAATCGATTCCTAAAGATTTTTCTGATGCTCAGCATGTCAATGGAGACAAAACCAGTTAAATCGATTCCTAAAGATTTTTCTGATGCGAACACCGTCAATGGAGACAAGACCAGTTAAATCGATTCCTAAAGATTTTTCTGAGGCCAGTCAGTCAATGGAGACAAGACCAGTTAAATCGATTCCTAAAGATTTTTCTGAAGCCAAGTCAGTCAATGGAGACAAAACCAGTTGAATCGATTCCTAAAGATTTTTCTGATGCTAACCCAGTCAAAGGAGACAAAACCAGTTAAATCGATTCCTAAAGATTTTTCTGAAGCTCAACCTGTCAATAGAGACAACCCATCCACCTTTCTCAAGTTCCAGATCAACACCTGTAACTAGCCAGGAAATATCTGTGAACGACTGATTATAGGTTAACACCTGAAACCAGACAGGAAAACCACCTATATGAACTGATTGTAGATCTATACCTGTAACTAGCCAGGAAAGTTATCTACATGAAGAGATTGAAGATCAACACCTGTAACAGGCCAGGAAACCATCTTTCTTTCTCAGGTCAGAGATTAATACCTGAAACCAGACAGGAAAACTATCTCATCGACCAGCCTTCTTAAGTTCCAGATCAACACCTGTAACTAGCCAGGAAATATCTGTGAACGATTGATTGTAGATCTATACCTAAAACCAGACAGGAAAGTTATCTACATGAAGAGATTAAAGATCAATACCTGTAGCAAGCCATGAAGACAATCTTTCTTTCTCAGGTCAGAGATTAATACCTGAAACCAGCCAGGAAAGCTATCTCGACCAACCCTTTCTTAAGTTCCAGATCAACACCTGTAACTAGCCAGGAAATATCTGTGAACGATTGATTGTAGATTTATACCTGTAACTAGCCAGGAAAGTTATCTACATGAAGAGACTGAAGATCAATACCTGTAACAAGCCAGGAAGACTATCTTTCTTTCTCAAGTCAGAGATTAATACCTGTAACCAGCCAGGACAACTATCTCCTTGACCCACCTCTCTTAAGTTCCGGATTAATACCTATAACTAGCCAGGAAAAATCTGTGGATGACGGATTGTAGATTAATACCTGAAACCAGACAGGACAATTATCTACTTGACCATCATGAAGCAACCCTACACCGGTTCCTTCTCTTCCAAGATGCAGTTTTACACGGACTCATCATCAGGCAACCCCACACAGGTTCCTTCTTTCAACCTACCAAGTCACGATTCAACAAACATTCCCAGATGGCATCTATAAGCCCATCCCCGACAAGATTCTGTCACATCTCCAGATGGCATCTATAAGCCCATCCTCCTATCCATCATATCTCCAAATGGCATCTGTAAGCCCATTCCCGGCATCACATTGCTGATACTACACCATGCGAGTGCAAATTTCTGGGCACTCTAGTGTTCAATCATCTTCCACCTTCGGATCACGAAAGGCACGCAAGCCAATCTACATCCTTAGGTTTAAGAAGATTGAACAGGGGCAACTGTTGTACCCCAAAATTTGCCCTCCCATATTCCTCAAGATTTGTCAAGAATAATCCTCAAATTGCTCAAGATGGCTCAAGAGGTAGACAGTCAAACCACCTCCTAAGACAACTGAAATTAGGGTTTTGGTTCTTTCAAGGAATTTGGGGTTTTCAATGGTTCAAACAAGTCTCATAGGCCCATATACACCCTCAAGCACCTACATGTCAAGTTTCAAGACTCCCATTGCCAATTTGCACAGTCAAAAGCCTCATTTGACCTACAGTCAACTGCAAGGGCAAAATGGTCATTTCACAGTCAAAAGTCAGAATTTTTGGTCAACATCTTATTTTAAGTCCACAATAATCATTTTATCAACTCTTGATCATGATTCCACAAGAAGGGCTCAAAAATCATCAAGATGCAAAAAGTTACTATTTTTGGATAGTAGAAAAGTCAACTGTATCTTGACCAGGGCATAACTTTTTCATGGTTCATCAGAAAAATCCCATCCAATACTCATTTTGAAGGGGATGACATTTCCTACAATCCATATTCACATTCCAAGTCCAAGAAATGCTCTCACAAAAAGTTATCAATTTCTACATTATAGTTCAAATTCAAAAGTCAACAAAAGTGCACTTTGAGTCAAAGGCCATAACTTGAGATTGGTAAATCCAAATGACATGGGACCAAAGGCATTGGTTAGAGGACTTCAAGACCGTTCCAAAATGTCCAAGAACATGGTCATGTGATCAAAATTGAGCAAGATATGCATTGGAGAAGTTGGGAAATTTTTGTGAATTTGCAAAAGTCAACTTTGCTCAAAACACTTTATTTTTGCTAATGGGCCTCAAATCTCTTCTTGAAACTTCATCCATGGCCTATGCACGACCCATCAAGCTTAATTGAATTTATTTTCTTATTTTTATTAATTAATTGAATTTTTAATTGATATTAATTCATTTAATTAATTTAAATTGTAGGAAAATACAAAGATTTGGTTTTTCAATCTTTTGGTGAAGCAAATATGACCTAAAAAGGCTGGCAATTTCGTGCACCAAGTCAAAGATGCAAAATCTCCAAAATTGGCAACTTTGTTCAATCATGAAAATGCAAAAAGATTTGATTTTCAATCAAAGATTCAATCATCAATTCCATGGATTCTTGCTCAAGATTTTGACCTAATTCCATTCCTCTATATATATGCAAGTAAACCCTGATGCCATACACGTGAAAAAAGCTGCAGAAAGACCATAGCCATATTGAGAAATTTCAAGAAAATTGCAAAACTGATTTCTACATTCTAGGCCAATTCAAGGCATTCCATTGATTCTAACACCTTGCAGGAGTTCCCAGGAACGTGTGGCAATCAGATTCAAGCCTTAAAGCTCAAAGAATCATCACACACAGAACCACAGTTTGAAGCTTTTTTCTAGAATCATATTGTCTATTTCATGCGCATTTAACATATTTTCTTGGTTGTTTTGCATTGATAGGGACCATATGAAGCTAATGATATCATTTAATTGAATTATAATGAACTGAATCGAAGAATGCCATGAACGGTTTTCTAGGGTTCTTGAGTTTGAAATTGGGGATTCCTAAACCAGGAAAAATTGAGACTTGTGAGACCCATGACTGAATTCGTTGAACCAAGACGAACAAAAACCAACCCTCGCGAAATATTTCTGTAAACCACAACCCTAATCACTATTTTTCGTGCAAGCATGTTGTGGGGGTTAAAAACCCCCGCTATCTAATGTGTGTTTATGCAGAACAAGGAAGAAGATGATGAGGTGTTAGCATGCCATTGAGTGGTTTGAAAATGTGCACGTGTTTTTTGTGTTACAGCATATGAATTGATTTTTATATATTATATTTACTTATCATTCTAATAACAATTGAAACGTGATGGTGGAGTGGTTAGCGTGTTGAGTTGGAAACGTTGGGACCTGGGTTCGAATCCCAGGTCCCCCAAACATTATTTGTTCTTTTTCCTCAGGTATTCTAGTACATAGCTTGCAAAGGAGTCCACCATGCATCTCCAATTCCCAGATGCCATGTGTCTCCACCCTCAAATCCAATGGCCCAGATGGAAGGATCATCATACTCCCAGTCAACACGCGCCCTGGACAATCACCAAAGTCAAAACAGGCTTGAGGTTAATGGGCCACAAAATTCCAAACGTACCTCCTAATTTGGGCCAGCACCCCCCTGATTCATTCTTTATTTTTTTTCTTTTATAATTTCCATTTAATTATTTTACTAATTAATTATTATTATTATTATTATTACTTAATTAACTCAATTAATTTTTTTCATAATAAAATCAGAAAACTAAAAATAATATATTTTTTTTATTATTGTTATTGTTTAAATTAATTTCACCCTTAATTAGTTATTTTTGTAAATAAATGCTAACACAATTAATTTAGTTCTTTAATTAGGTTAACTTTAATTATTTTCATAATAAATAAAATCCATGTAGAATTAGGTTTCTTGACAATTTTTAATCATTTTTATTTTTTTATTTCCATGAGACATTAAAAAACCAAAAATATTTCTTTTTAATTAATTAATTAGTTTTAGGTTTAATTTAATTTAATTCATTAAATTCCCAAACTTCTTTCTTTCTCAAAAAAGGGTCAAAACCCTAAAGACTTTCTGATCCAATTTTCTCTCGCGTGTATGTTTGTTTTATCAATTTTTGATCCATATTTATGTAATTGCTCCGAGGATGTAATAGCTTTAATTAGGACTTTTTATTGCTTTCCTTATTTTCTCGCATTTACTTTTTCAAAGGGTTTGCTTTTGGCGATCTAAATACCCGACGCCTTGTAATAGCGTAGATTTATTTTCCGCAACTATTAACTGTTAGATGTATGCTAATTAGGCTATGCATGACAAGACTTGTATGAAATTAAAATCAACCCGTAGCTCACCATAACTTGTACAAAGATAACTTAACTGAATCCTGACACACTCGCACATGCCACTCCTAGGGTACGCCTCACTTGGTTGCCTCGACGTGGTCATTGAGTATAGAGTGTTTTAGAGGTCGCCCTCCTGTCTAAAGATCCAAGTTGCCTCGAAATGGTTGCCTCGATAAAAAAACGATCTAAGACATTAGGGTTACCGCTAAGGCGTCCTACTATTGCTTTGGTGACCACATGTCCCTATAATTGAATTGACCCGAAAAACTCCAACGACGGTGCTACTTACTTCTCAATAGTGGGATAGTATTGTCTAAAGGACATTTACACAGCTTAATTTCTTTTGAGTAGGTAGAGCTTCTTAGATACTTGCTCTTTCAAAATAAAAATACTTTTCGCACTTACACTTTTCAAACAAAAGTTTTCAAACAAACACTTCATACACTCTTGAGGACAGATACAAGAGTTAAAATCGAAGTTTTCAAACAAACTTTTTTCAAAACCCACAAACACAAGAAAAGCAAAACATTTTTGAAAACATAGTGAGCAAGTACCTAAGAGCCCGTGGATAACCATGGATAGAAAGGGTGCTAACACCTTCCCTTTCTATAATCTACCTCCCGAACCGAGAAACATCTCGAAAAGGAATTTTGCTGTGCTTTTGTCCTTTCCTTGTTGGAGAAAATAAAAGACGGTGGCGACTCTTGCTTACCGCGACATTTCGCGAACCAGCATTTCAAAACAGTCAGTTCTATTTCCACCGATCACAGTGTGATTTTGAAAATGTTTTGAAAAAGATGCCTTGTTTAGGCAACCTTTGTAATGATTCTTGTTTGAAGATATACAAAGGTGTGTGTCTTTTTGAAAAGATATTTCAATGTTTTTGAAAGTTGTTTTGAAATTGTGTTGTGAGGTGTGTTTGAAAAATGGCAAGGATGTTTTGCAAGTTTTTTGATTAAGTAACTAAGAGTTGTCTACCATATTTTACTCAAAGATCTTTCTTATGTCTTTAAACCTTTTTAACAGTGTTGTTTCACCATTGTGTTTGGTAAACAACCTTGTGTTAGGATGTTAAACGGGATAGGCGCGGGTCATCGTATACAATCATTGAAGGCAACTTGTGAGACGCTCTAGAAATTTTGTAAGGGACGAGATCGTTTTATCGGAGGCAACATCGAGGGTCATCGAGGGACTACGATCTTTGTTTATCGAAGGGGCATTTGCTAGAGTGTCTCATACTCAAGGGACATGATTTCATTTTCCGAGGCAACAAGCGAGGTTACCCTAGAGGTGCAAGTGTGAATTGTGTATTGATTTTCATGCATTTATCTTGTATTAGGTCATCTAGCGATTGATTTTGAATCTTCGCATACAAACCCTAATTACTATACAGTATATTGAAAGCGATAAATTACGGGAATTTAAAGTCTAAGTTATTAAAAATAAATATTCGGGGATGGGGGTACAAATTATTTACAAATGGGGATGAGTCTTATCAGAATAGTAATGTCCAAGTACGTGTTACAACCAAATCGAACTGTCACAATTCAATGTAAAAAATTACAACAAATTGTAAGATAAAGAAAATCAAAGAAATATGAGATGCATGTATTTATTTACAAATGAACAAATAAAATTTAACCTAATAAAGATTTAAGTATTTATTATTTTATGTATTTTTTATGAATTATGTAAAGGAAAAGTTTTTAAAAAAAAGAAAAATTATTTAAGTTAATGCTTATATTATATACATATTCTTTTAAAGAAAACAAAAATAAAATCTCTATTATTAATGTATTTTAATAAATGTAAAAAAGGGAAAACCATATTAAGAAAATTAAAACAAAATTTTAATATTTTTTAGTCTTGTTATTAACAAAAGAAAAAAGAATCAAATCAATAAAAATGAAAATAAATGATAAAAACAAAATATTAGTTCAAGAAAATGGAATTAAAAAGGGTGATGGGCCTTGGATCAAATTGGGGGTTCATGGGCCCAAGTAAAAAGAAACAAAAAGACAGAAATGGATGAAATGGGGGGTACACGCAGAAGAAAGTTGTGGGCTTAGCAGTCTGGGTCAGGCCCAAAGTCCAATTGGCATAATTTTGTTAGGGTTTCAGTAGTTTAGGTTTTGTACATTTTTTGGCCACAACGGCGCCTCCTTTACTCTTCTTCTCTGTTTCCCTTCGTCTTTCTCAGGCTATGAACACCGATCCTCTCCATGCCCTAGGTTGCCAGAGCGCCACCTTCGCCCTCTCCTCTCCACGACGGTCCAGGGCAATGGTTTGAAAGGTACAGTTTTTTTATCTTGAACGCGTTTTTACAGTTTACATTTGTGTGATTCTTGTATGTTTTATTGTTTGCATGTTTTGATTCCTTGATGCTTCATGCGTGAGATGCAGAAAAATTGAGGAAAATGAAACTATACCTTGGTGTTTCATTTCTGGAAAAGATGGAGGGAGGGTTGGACCGGCGGCGCTCTTGGTGGCCGGAGCGGGAGATGGAGATGAATGGTTGCTTGCTTTGGCTTCTAGTATCTCTGTTTCTTTGACTTCTTTTTGAACGTTTTATGATGAGTTTGTTCTGAGAACTATTTATCTGAACTGAGTTTGATGATGAATTTGGTTTCTGAAACCCTATCGTTGCTTTCACTTCTGGAATGCTCTTCTTTTCTCTTTGATAGGTTTGTTAATGATGAAAGAATTTTCTGAAACTACTGTGTTTTGGTGTTATTGTCTTCCTCTTTCTGAACATTCATGGTTTATGGTTGAGGATGATGTGAACTGAGTTTGCAGCTTTGCAGTTAAAAATGTTTGCAGGTTATTTTGTTTGGCATGTGAGCATGTTTTGCTACAACTTGCAGTTTGAAACGCAGGATAAGTTTGTACAGGAAGATTTGGGCTTGGCCTGAGTGTTTTGGGAAAGTAGGCTTGAGCTTACAATTTGTTTTGGTTTTGGACAGGCAGGTTAAGAAGTTTTTGGTAAGCAGGTTTGCTTTGGGTTATACAGGTTTGCAATTTGTTTTTGGACAAGCAGGTTTGCTTTGGGTTATGCAGGTTTGCAATTTGTTTTTTGGACAAGCAGGCTTGTATTTTGGTTGCTTTCAGGTTTTTGTAAGCTTGATGATTTTTGTTAGGCAGACTGGTGAGTTTGGTTTTTTATGCAGTTTTGAGAAGTTGCAGTTATGCAGGGTTTTTCTTTCAATATTTTTCTCCTGTTTTGCAAGCAGGCTTGCAGGTTTTGTAATGCAGGTTTGGAGGGTGTTTTGTGGGCTCTATGTCCTCCCTTCTTGCTAGACTTTTAAACAGTCTTTATATCTTTTTGTTTTCTTTTTGCTATCTTGAAAAATAGCCTGCCCTCTAGCCAAAACTGCAAACCTCTTTTCACTAGGTCTTCTCTTTCTCTCTCTCCCCCTTCATAAGCATTTTTAATTGCTTATTATATTTAAATTCTGAAAAGTCTGCTGGCCAGAAAATGATGATAGCTAGGACAGGTCTCTTTGGCTTGTAACTTGGTTTATCTCTCATCATTGTGTACTTTGTTTCCATATTTTCTGCATTGTGTACTTTGCTTTAACAGTTTTTCAACTCAGTTTGACATTCAGTTTGCATTTGTAGTTAGCTTGCCATGCTTTCTCATGTTTGCCTTGCTGTTGGCTGACTAATACAGTTTGAAACTCAGTTCGCAGTACCCTTTGCTTCTAGTTGGCTTGTTTATGTATTTGAACCAAATGTATGCTTATATTTATATATTTTATTTTTCTCTCTGTGAACCGAGAAGAGCGATCTTCTTGTGATTTGCAGAGAGGAAAATAAAGTATGATGAACATAGCATTTCTGATTCTGGCCGACAGACTTTAATGATGATTCTTCTTTTTATCTGCTTGAAAATTCTTTTCCGTTAATTGTGCTGATTTCTTTTTCTTCTGTGTTTTGCAGGTAAGTACCAGTTGGTTGATAAAGGAAGCAGTAGAAGTAGAAGTTAAAGATCTTAGGAGATTAGGCTTAGATTTATTTTTCCATTTATTGTAAACAAATATTATTGTAAATACTATAAGTTGTAATCTTACAATATTCGAATAAAATTTGTAACAACATTTGAAATAAATAAAAAAAGTCTTTGTCAAATATCTTCCAATATTTCCTTGCATTGTTTATTTAATTATTTAAGACTCTTAAATCAAAATAATTGAAACAGTGTCTCAATAATTCTAATCCAGATGAACTAAATAATCAACAAACTTTGCAGTCTCGCAACCTTACATCAATCACAATATGCGTAGTATTCCAAATAACATATGCGTTGTACAGTTAAACAAACCAGCATTCCATAAACCTTTCACTCTACTGATCAAACAAATGCCTTAATGTTCCAAACAAAAGTCTCAGCTCTTATCCCAGATAATTAGGTTTTGAGAAATAACCAGTAATCTTGAACAAGCGTAAAAATAATGTAACAGTTAACTGAATTTCTGAGGATTCAGTTTCTTCTGAGAAATGCGAGCGAAAACCCTAATCCTGGATTACTGCCAAAGAAAAGTCTGCTTGATCAATTCCTGAGCCAATCTCAATAGAAATCAGAGAAAACCCTAATCATGGATTACTGCCAAAGAAAAGTATGCTTGATCAATTCCTGAGCCAATCTTAAAAATCAGAGAAAACCCTGGGGTTGTGATTTTTTGTGAAAAAGGGAGGGCAAATTTTGGGGTACAACAATACTTGTTTATGCAATGCTATGGATGGGATGCGTATGCAATGATTTCAAGGTCTTTGGGAAATTTAAATTTGCGAACCAAAATGAAATAAAGATTTTATTAATAGAATTCAAATTACAATTTCCTTTTAGGCGTTACAACTTAAAATTCTAAAAACTAAAAAAAAATCAAATTTCCCATGGATGCTTCCTCTTCGTGCCGAGATAGACATTAAGGCGTCTCTCCTCACGAAGCTGCTTTGTGAGCTCTAAAACCTTCTTCTCCCAGGCATAGAACTGGTCCCTATAAGTATCGCACTCCTTCTTCAACTGAATCCAAGACCTCTGTAGATCTTCAAGATCAGTGGGCATATCAGGATGAAGAACCGTGTAAGAAATACCCCCTTCAGTAATGGGTTCCACAATCACTGGTAAGACAGCTATGTACGGCATCATAAGTTTCTGAGCGCAAGCTCGTACCCATTGGAGATAAGGTTCCATAGGAACGGAATTCTTCGGCCCCAAAGTCTTGGCGACATCTCTGTTTACCATGCCCCAAGCTCGTATGAACCTCTGGCAATACCCTTGAACATCATCCTCATAATTAAATAACATGCCCTGGATAAGTAACTCATGAGGACCATCCCTTCGAGCGTAACCAAATTGTCGCAGAGCCAAACAAGGATTGTAAGTTATGCCTCCCCTAATGCCAAGTAATGGGACATTAAGGAACTCCCCACAACGGAAAATAATAGCAATATCTCCTATAGCTCGGGAATACCAGAGAATATCCGTGTGAGAAAGTGACATTATCCTTTGTAACCAACTCAAACCTTCTTCATTCTTCAGTACAGACTTAAGGAGGTGAGAAATAAACCACCTCGACAGCAATGGCATGCAGCACATAAGAACCCCTCTTCTCTTCATGGTATGAGTATGGAGAGCATTCAAGATATCCCCGAGCAAGGTAGGCACGGGGTTGCAAGAGAGGAATATCTTGATAGCATTCACATCTACGAGCAAGTCTGGATTAGGCAACAATACTAACCCATAGATTAGAAAGGCCAATACCTCTTCAAAAGCCTGAAAGTCCAAATCATCCCAAAACAACTGGGCTTTATCTATTAAGAACTTAGCTAGAAAACCCTTGACTCCGCTTCTTGTTTCCCAATTGGATACTGTTGTACCCCAAAATTTTCCCTCTCATTTTACTCAATACATACTCCTAGAGATCCTCAATTTGCTCAAGTTTGCCAAGAGTTGACCAGACAAACTCTCTCCTAAGGCAGTGTGTCTCAAATTAGGGTTTCCACTTTCATCAAGTTGTGTGGATCACAAAGGCCCAAAATTCTTTACAAAGTCCTAATATGTTCCCAATATTCTCTATGTCAAGTCTCATGCCTTGCACAAGAAGTTTGCTCAGTCAACTGCTCAGATGCTTGAGAATCGACTTTATTAGGTCAAAAGTCAATTGTGGCCCACATACAGTCAAACTTTAAGATTTTTGGTCAACATAAACATTTTGAAGTGATATCCATCATTTTATCAAGGTTTGATCATGATTCTTCAAGGAATGCCCTAAATTCATCAAAACCCAAAAGTTGCTAAATTAGGATTTCTCAGGAAAAGTCAACCAAACTTTGAAAAAGCATAACTTCCACATACTTTATTGGAAAGTTTCCATCCAAGGTTCATTTTGAAGAGGATGCAATTCCCTACAACTTATCTTCATCCCACAAGTTCAAAATATGCACTCATAAAAAGATATGAATTTCTACATTATGGGTCCTTTTGAAAAGTCAACAAAAACACCTTTTAGGTCAAAGCTTCTTACATGAACATGGAAGACCCTATTTAAATGAGACTAAAAGGTATGCTTAGGGGACATCCTAAGCTTTCTGAAAAGTCCAAGAACACCTCTCTAGGGTTAAAATTGGATGAGATATGTCTTGTCAAAGTTGACCTTTTTTGCAAAATTGCCAAAAGTCAAATATGCTCAAAAGTGCATTTTTACCAAATGGGCCTAGCATTTCATGATTGCACTTCACTTATAACATGGTCCATGATCCAATTACTTACCCACATGTTATTTTCTTCATTTTCCAATTTGTTTTGATTTTTTATTAATTAAAAATTGAATTAAATCAAATAATTGATAAATAATATCAAAGATCTGTTTTGATATGATTTTTTTACAGGATTGCAATCAAAATATGCTGAAATATCAAGGCCAAATCGAATCAAGCGTGATTGGTACAAAAATGGGATAATTTGGCTCAATTTAGAAATATATTATATGGCATGAAAATCAAATCAAATATTCAAAACTTTCAAAGATATCATCTATTTTTAGAACCCTAATTCGTCCTAGCATATATAATGAACAAGTACAAGGCAAAACATAGGGGGTTGCAGTCGTGAAGAATCCAGAAAAAACTTCAAAATTTCAAAGAAAAGTGGTGGGTTGATTTCCATTCTAGAGGCCAATTCAAGCCATTCTAACATTACCAATAGATTGCTGGACATATCAGGAATGTATCTCAATCAATTGCAAGCCTCCCCAAGTCCAGAATCACCACGTAGCAGTCACACGGTTTGCTTGTTTTTTTTCAAAATCGATTACAGCCATTCTTGCGTCATTAGCATAATTTAATGATATATTTGTGATTATTGATGTATTTCTAACATGTATGGATCGTTTAATTGAATTTCTGAGGCTTATATAGGCGTTTACCATTGTTAGGGTTTGCTCTGGTGTTTTAGGGTTTTTCTATACAGGTGAAATTGGCCCAAGAAAATAATACCATGATGCTCGTGAGGCTGAGACGAGTTGATTGGTATAGTCACAATTAATTTATCGTGCCTGTGCTGGATTTTTGACATTTGCAGTGTTATGGCCATGGAAGTTTGTATGTGGGTATAGGGTGCACGCCTAATACAATGGAGGATGAAGAAGGTGATGAGGTGTTCAACAACCATTAGACCATTCAAACTTCGCACGCTTTTGATTCAGTTTACCTTGTTTTCATATATTATATTCTGGCTTTATTATGTTAACAAATAACAACAATAGCGCAACTGACAAGGGAGTGTATTGGTAAGAGAGAGGACCTGGGTTCGATCCCAGGTCCCAGCAAAACTTTATTTTCCTATTTTCCTTTACAGATCACGTACATCACCCGCCCTAACGTCCACCATATGTCATCATCCTCCATCCAATGGATGCACATCTGGCCAGATCCAATGCTTACCAGTGAAGGACCATGGTGCACGTCTAAGTCAACATCACACAGAATCCAGCGCTGACTGGGCTTCAGCACTAATGGGCCTGGAGAATTTCAACATCACACCCCCTCATGCAACATGACACAGGCCCAATTCTTTCCTTTTTCTATTTTTTTTAATTTCTTAAATTATTCTCTTGATTATTTTCTTTTTTCACAAAAATAACACAAAAATCATTTTTTATTTAATCAAAAATCATGAAAAAATCAAAAATCTTTTTCATAAAAAATATTTTGTTTCTTTAATTAATTAATTAATTTAGGGCAATTTAATTCTTTTTTTCATAAGTTAAAAACAATTAGAAATTAGGGTTAATTTTGTACATAAACTAATTAATTCTTTTCTAAAAAATAACCTAAATATTTTCATCAATTAGATCTTTAGGGTTTTTAACCATTCTCGCATTTAATTCGCCGCGCGCATTTTAATTCTTTTTATTATAATTGTAACTGCTCTGAGTTTGTAATAGTAATTAGGGTTTTAAATTACACATTTTTATTTTCAGTCAAGATAATTATGTAACTGCCAAAGCCTTGTAATAGCTAGGACCTTTAAACTTCCCTCGGTTTTAATTTCCACAAACTTTAAATTGTCTAGATGCATGGTTAATATGATTGTATAGAAAGAATGCTTGAAAATTAAAACGGTAGATAACCTAAATGTGCAAAGACTAAATTAACTGAAAATAACATATGCACATATTCACTCCTAGGGTTTACCTCACTTCGGTCGCCTTCAGTAAACAGTCCTTAAGCATAGAAGATTTTAGTGGTCGCCCTCCTGTCTAAAAGATCAAATGTCCCATTCGAATGTTGCCTCGGAAATGTTGTCTCGGGAAGATCTTTAGGACTTTAGGATTACTACTAAAGTTTTTTAACTGTTGCTTTAGTGACTGTACTCGTCCCTTTCGAACTTCCCTTACAAACTCCAATGACGGTGCTACCTATTTCTCAATAATGGGATAGCATTGTCTAAAGGAAAACGAACATACTTTTTTTCGAGTAGGTAGAAAACTCTTAAGTACTTGCTCAAACAAACAAATTTTCACACAAACACTTTCCAAACAAAGTTTTCAAAAACAACTTCGTAACACTCTTGAGGACAGAAACAAGGGTTAAAATGAAGTAAAACAAAACTTTTCAAAACAAGTACACACAAGCAATTTTCAAAATGAGCAAGTACCTAAGAGCCCATGGAAAACCATGGATAAAAAGGGTGCTAACACCTTCCCTTTCTATAATCTACCCCCCGTACTCAATATCTCGAAAAAAGGTTTTTTCTGTTCTTTTTCCTTTTCCATGATTGGATAAAATAAAAGTCGGTGGCGACTCTTGCTTACCGCGACATTTTGCGAACAAAAAACGCAAAACGCAAACCAGTAAAAACAGTCGGTTCTACCACCGTATCACAGAACTGGTGACTCTGCTGGGGAGTTTAAAGTGGGGTATACCTTAGGATCTAGGTCATTTCAAATTTCTTTCTTGTTTGTTTGCTTTATTCTTAAAGGGTTTTTGCTTGGGTTACTATAGATCCTACACCCGGATCTGGGGGAACTTATTAGGTAAACAACAATAGATCCTGGAGACTGTACAACATAGACCGATATGGTTTAAGCGATGGATGTGTTGGTGTGGCACTTTGGCTGGTACCAGTATCCTTCGTGGGGAAACGAGGAGAATACGGGGCCGCCGCGTGGTATCGTGAAGCACTAACGGACCTTAGAACCTTAGTTGAACAAACTTGTCCATTAGAAATTAGTGAGATAGCCTACCTCGGTGTAGAGCTGAGGACTGGTTTATACTCGATGCTAAACTCATTCAGATCAGACTTTTAGGATATTTCGGCCGCAAGGAATGATTGCTTGAGCTGAGACAATGCCCGATAAAGGATGGTCAGTAATATTGAGATCCCTTAGAACCCGGTTACTATTTATAGGACATGCTGAACCAATCCAACTTCAAGAGGGTACTACCTTAAACTAAAGCAAGCCTTAAACCTAAGGACTTGGTGTGATTTATTTGTGCTTGTTATACCTGTGATTTCTCAACATAATCATGACATCATGACATCATAAACATGGCATATCATACTAACCATTTCAAGGATCTCAAGGGTCTGTGATGTAGGTCATGGTGAACCAGACGTCTAGCAAGGGGCAAGGGGATTTATTTTCCTCTAGCCAATGTTGTCAAAGGATCTTGAGTTAGAGGCTATGACCCACTCGATATGGTGAGCTTGACTCTTGAAGAAGGACTCTCAATGACACAAAGTTTCTTCAATCAAGCTGCAATCAAATTCTAACAGTTTCTTGTTTACCCCCGCGAGATCCTTGAAAACATTGCATGCATATCATACACATCATTACAGGTACCATTACAGGTTTCTCATCTTCCTCGCTCTTTATTTCAGCAAAAATGTCTTCCAAACAAAGCATCAAGGACCTTCAGGCACAAAACTCCCAGTTCCAGCAAATGTTCATAAATCTGGAAAAAGGGCAGGAGGATCTGAAAACCCTCATCCTGAAAGAGAAAAAGAAAAAGAAGAAGGCTTCCAGTATTCTGAATATAGGCAGAAGGTTTAGAGGGCCATTGAAGCAACAAGTCGATCTGACCTCTTCATCTAAGGAATGGGAGAATCAAGAAGAAGAGACAAGGGAGAAAGATCCCAGTCCTGAAGTTTCTTACAATGATACCAACTATAATGATGAGCAGTATCCTCCCACTGAGAATAAATACAAGCAGTTGGAAGATCGCTTGAATGCTATGGAGGTCCAGAGGATACCTGGGTTAGATTTCGAATAATTGGGATTGGTGTCGGGAGTGGTCATCCCGCAGAAGTTCAAAGCTCCAATTTTTGCAAAGTATGATGGGGTGTCCAGCCTAAAACTCCATCTCCGCTCTTATGTCTGAAAGATCCAGCCCCACACCGCTGATAGAAATTTATGGGTTCATTTCTTTCAAGATAGTCTAGGAGGGACTCAACTTGAATTGTTCTATCAACTAGAGAGAGCCAATTTTCGAAATTGGGAAGATCTGGCTGCTGCTTTCTATAAGCAATATCAATACAATGCCGACCTTGCTCCTACTCGTACTCAACTCCAGAGTATGTCCATGGGGGGCAAGTGAAGGATTTAAAGACTATGCCCAAAAGTGGAGAGACTTGGCTGGAAGAGTCCAACCCCCGTTGTCTGATAGGGAGTTGGTTGATATGTTTCTGGGTACGCTATCTGGTCCATTCTTTAATCATTTGATTGGTAGCTCGTCAGCGGGTTTCGCTGAGCTGATTCTGACTGGAGAAAGAGTAGAAGCTGGGATCTGGAGTGGTAAGATCTAGAAAAATACCTCTTCGAGTACAGAGAAGAAGTCATTTGGCGGCAAGAGGGAAGCCAATGATGTGCACGACCAGAAGGGGCGTAGCAAGGCAGACTACCACCAATCTGTGGGGGCAGTGTTGATCTCTAATTCGGCACACACACAACGACCACAACAACGAAACAATCAGCTAATGGTTGAAAGACTTCAAAGGCAGTTCACCCAAATCAACATGCCATTGTCACAAGCATTGCAACACATGTTGAAGATGAATCTGATTACGGTGATAAACCCTCATCCGAACCATAAGACTTCTTCTCCTAACTACAACCAATATGCAAGGTGTGCTTATCATTCTGGTAGCCCGGGGCACGATATTAACGATTGTTGGGCGCTGAAATACAAGATTCAAAATATCATTGACGCCAAGGAGATCGAATTCGACCCTTCTGAGACTCCCAACGTGATCACTGCTCCCTTGCTAAAACATGGCTAGGATTGAAAGCATTTTTGTTCATTTGAATTTTGAAGTTGTATTTTCTTTGCTTATTCGAACAATTATTGTCATGTCAAACTTTATTATTTCATTAATGCATTACACATGTCTGTCTTGAATTAATTTGTTTTCATTATGCTTAAATTTCTTTATATTTCCTTTTCGTGATATTCAACTCTCGACTAAAAAACTGTAAGCCTTTAGAGGGAGGATGACGAAAATGATACCATAATCTCTACAGTATGCTTTTGAACAGACCCCGCTGATGATGTACAGGCGCTATTTCAAATCCCAAACAGTGGAGTTATAAGGAAGATAATCCCTAGTCAACCCCTTTGAGCCAAATAAGTAGGAGTTTTTCTTTCATACAAATTAAAACCCTTAATCACAACCTTGGGAAAGGTAGTTTTCTCAGTTAATCCAGGTGCACAATGAATGGCATCAAAGACGTCCTTCCAAAACAAAAGATGGTGATGGTTCCCTATAATCGTCAAGACAGGAAGTCATTATCTCTCGAAATAAAAGCCCATTAAGTCAAAACCTATGAAGGAGACTTAAGAAAAAAAATGGGGCATCCCGCTGACTGTAATCACAAAAAGAAACAATTCAGGCAAAAGACAGGGATAATAAAAAAAATAAAAAAAAGAGGTCCCACCAATCCTCGACAAAAAAAAATTACAAAATGACTGCCTCTCCCAAACAAACTTTCAGTATCCGAACCATTTCTGGAACCTCAAGGATAGTACTTTAGGACCCAACTGGGATTCTAAACGCGTAATTAGCTGAGCATAGGACTGAAGGACATCACGAAGAACAGGTGGGTACAAATAAATTTTGAGCCTTTATCCTTTGTTTCTTAAACCATGAACCATGCCACGTTATAACCCTTAAAAGTCCTAGCTGAAGCATGGGTTAGTTCGAAAGCATATTGTTACAAAAGGTATCCTGACTCCTGTAGGGTTCGCTATAAATCCCGAGTTGATATCACACTTTTACATAATTTGTTTGTTTTACTAAAAAATGAATTTTCAAACTTCAAGACAGACATAAACTTTGCATTCTTAAAATACCATTGTTTGCATATGACTATTTGTCCAACAGGAGAGAAATTCACACGACAAATATTCAGTGAACAAAGATCTTCTCAATGAACAAAATCACCTCGGACGGAAAGACATTTCATTGGTAGGCCTTTCATAATCAAGGGGCATAGCATGATGTCCAGCTGATCTGGGGCAGTCAAGTCAAGATTCAAGGAATCTCTCAAAGATGCCAAGTAGCCAGGGGTAGATCTTCGTCTGAATTACTTGGGGCATTACACACGCATTCCAGCAACGAATCATGGGCCATTAAGAAAACATTTTTGACGGTACTACAACACAACACTACCGATAGTGACAACTCCCTACACCCTGAGAGCGTGGACATAGTCGAAAAAAACCACGCATGAAAATTACCCGCTAGGTTGATTGGCCTAGGAAAAAATAAGGGCATCCCAGCGAGCCAAAAAAAAGGGTTTGGGCAAAAGTTAGGGATATACATATGAAAAATCTGTACACCCTGCAAGTCGAAAACCTGAAAAGGTGGCTTGGGCAAAAAAAGGGTATCCCGGTGGACTGAAAATCTGAAAAGATAGTCCAGGCAAAAGTTAGGGATTAAAGCGTACGACTATGTCCCGTCATCTTGTCACTTCCCTATCAATAGAAGACTTATCATTCCGATCAGAAGTTACCAAACACCTCATAAGTTGGGATAACACTCAATCTGCAAGGTCTCAGCAGGAACTTTCTCCAGCAGGTACAGGGGCAGAAAAGTCTTAATACAAAGTCATTGTCGTCCCAGTAACATCTACACTCCCCACAGAGTAGAGGCAACCAAAGTTTTGATCTCTGCCTCCCCAAACAAGAGTTACCTTCCCCAGCCAAGCTCTCTCGGAGAGCCAACGTTTATATTCCCTAGCCGAATTTTGTAATCGCAAGCGGTTCATATAGTTTTCTCCCGAGCTGAGTTTATTTTTCTGAATGCGGAAGCTCATCCCCAACAGAGTTATCTCCCACAGAGTTATTCTCAAACAGAGTCTCTCCCCTAACAGAGTAGCTGTAAACAAGGAGCAAATCTCCACCATAGTCATCTCTATTCACCATCCCCAATGGAAGTAGAAGAACCACCATTTCTACAACGATCAGGAATGTAATTCCCAGTGCTCTCCAACAACAGTCATGGATTTATTTTCCCAAACTCGGACATGCCACAATAACATTTCATGTTCATATATCATGACGTGCGCATACATATAGCATACAACATAATCTCATTTATTTTGAGAACGTCATCATACAATGTATTTCAGGCATCATATACGATTAATCATGTACCTTTTCAGGAAAGATGGTTATCATCAACAACTTCCAGCAAGTTCAAGATTAGCTTCTGAAACTAAACAAAGTAATTATCTGCACGATCAAATGCAGCTTTACATGGGTTCATCACGAAGCAATCTTACACGGGTTTCTCCTAAATGTAGCTTCACACGGGTTTATCCTGAAAAATCTTACACGGGTCCTTTCTCATACATTTCCGAATGAAGTTTTATACAAACTTATCCCAAAGTAACCTTACCCAGGTTCCTTCTGATGTTTTACACAAACTTATCACAAAGTAACCTTACCCAGGTTCCTCCTGAAGTTTTACACGAACTTATCCCAAAGTAACCTTACCCAGGTTCCTTATGAAGTTTTACACGAACTTATCACAAAGTAACCTTACCCAGGTTCCTCCTGAAGTTTTACATGAACTTATCCCAAAGTAACCTTACCCAGGTTCTTTCTGAATTTTTACACGAACTTATCACAAAGTAACCTTACCCAGGTTCCTCCTGAAGTTTTACACAGACTTATCCCGAAGTAACCCTACCCAGGTTCCTCCTAAATCCCTACACAGACTCATCACGAGCAACCTTACCCAGGTTCCTTCTGAAGTTTCACTCAGACTTATCTTGAAGCAACCTTACCTAGGTTCTTTCTCAGTTCAGATGCAGTTTTACCCAAACTCCTCACAAAGCAACCTTACCCAGGTTCCTTCTCGGTTCAGATGCAGTTTTAGCCAAACTCCTCACGAAGCAACCTTACCCAGGTGTGATACGGTAGGAGAACTGACTTGAGGGTTTTGTGTTTTATCGCAAATGTTGCGGTTAGCAAGAGTCGCCACCGACTTTAATTTTATCCAAAAGGAAAGGTGAAAAAGTACAGGAAAGACCTTTGAGATGTTTTTTAGTTCGGGGGGTAGATTATGAAAAGGGAAGGTATTAGCACCCTTTTCATCCATGGTTTTCCATGGGCTCTTAGTTACTTGCTAGATCACTTGCTTTTGTTTGAAATTGTGTTTTGTGTGGTTTTTGAAAGTATTTTGTAAAGAGGCCATTGTTTAGGCAATCTTTGTAATGATTCTCGTTCGTAAGAATGTATACAAAGATGTTTGTCTTTTTGAAAATGTTTTCAATGTTTGTAAGATGTTTGGAAATGTGTGTGTTTGTTTTTTTAAAAATAGCAAGGATAGTTGTTTTGAAATGGAGCAAGTAACTAGAAGTAATCTACCTACTCAAATGTCTTTCTTGTTCATTTTCTTTTCCTTTGACAATGTTGTCTTACCATTAATTTGGTAAGCAACCCTATCTTTGGATGTAGACGGGACGGGCGTGGGTCATCGTATAACCATGATTAGCAATGTTGAAAAGTATCTTAGCTTTTTGAGGGACTAAGATCATTTTTGTAAGGCAAGTCTAAATAGCGTCATCGAGGGACTATGATCTTATATTTGTTTGTTTTGCTAAGACACTTCGCATGCATAATATGTCCATTTTTGTGTAAGGCAACCAAGTGGAGTAACCCTAGGGGTGTTTGTGTGCTTGTGTGTTTTATTTACATGCATTTAGTCTTGATTAGGGTGATCTACTTGTTGGTTTTGTCTTTCCATTCAAACCCTAATTTACTAGCATTGATATGAAAGCAATAAATTGCGGAAAGTAAGATTACTATGCTATTATATCATTATGCGGATGGGGTATACAAATGTACAAATGGGAATGACAAGTAAAGTAAACCCTAATTACTATTACAAGGCTTTGACAATTACATAATTTATAATGCAAAAAAGAATAAAATATGCAAGAAGATGTAAAGTGAGAGAAATTGTTTTTTTAGGGTTTTTTATAGCAAAAGGTTTTTGTAATTAATTTCATTGAAGAAAAACATAAGTCTAAGTTAATTGTTTAGAAAATTGTTTTTTGAGGTTTCATTTGAACAAAAAGGTTTTATAAAGTTAGGTCACTTCCAAGCAATGCAATATATCCAAAAGAACCTAAAAAATCTCCAAAAATCGAGAAATTCGGTGCCCGAGCTGACACGGGCCGTGTCGGGGGACACGGGCACCCGTGTCAGGACCTGTCCATAAATTTTATGCATTTTTTTGGTCCAGCCATCCTGACACGGCCGTGTTACCTGACACGGGCACCCGTGTCAGCCCCTGTTCATCCTTTTTTGGTCGTGTACGCACCAGTAACTCTGACACGGGCCGTGTCGATTGACACAGGCACCCGTGTCAGCCTCTGTACCTGCATTTTACTATGTTTTTCAACCCAAATAAGCTGACACGGGCCGTGTCATGTGACATGGGCACCCGTGTCAACCTCTGGTCTAGCTTTTTATTAGTTTTTTCTCTTTGATTTGTCTTGTTATATCTTTTGAGCGCAAAAGCAAATGATGTATGAACAATGCAATCACAGTTTGAGAAAGTTTACCTCTCGAAGAGGAAGCTTTAGGACACGTACGAATGTTTCCAAGTGTAAAGTGGTGATTGATCAAGCTCCTTTGAACCTTCTTGAAATAACTCCAACCTTTCTTTTGTACTGAAAATGGTTGAACTGTTCCAACCGAGTCAAGTTGCAATGTATGTTTTTTGAATTTGGAAGATGGTGATAGTGATGTTACAGAAGTTGTCTTTGTGTTTGAAAAACTTCTATATGGTGTATATGAAGTGTTTGGATGGTTTTTTTTGAGAAAACTTGCAAGGTATGAGATTTAAGGATTTGAACTTCAAAGCTCAAAAATGGAGGTTTTGTGGACAAATCTGGTTTTTTGACAGCAAAAATGAGTTTGAGTGTTAGTTTCTCCTTCTATTTTTTCTAGCCTCTCTCTATTTTTTCTAACCTCTTTGTCTTGCAAATGCTTCTCCTACTTATAGAGAAGGTTTGAGACTTGAGAAACTCAAACTTTTTGAAAATCACATGTTATGCCCTTTTTTAAATTCATAAAGACAAGTTGCTTCATGATGAAGAAATGAGTGAATTAAGGAATTTAGCCATGCTTTGTAGGTCTTGTGGATTTCTTCTGATGTTGAGAGATTTTTTTGTCATCTTTGTAACAGATTTCAAGCTTTGAAAGAAGAGAGTGGTTGGAAAAGTGAAGCTTTATGCAAATGGAAATGTTGCTTTAGCATTTCTAACCATAAATGGTATCAAGACTTGGACAAAGCTTCAAATGCTTGTGTAATACACTTAAGGTTTGTGTAATTGCTTGATTATGCATAGATTTGTAGAGAACATAGCCTGAAAAGAGAGATATTATAGCTTTGGTTGGAATTTTAGTCAAGTGTTCATCACAAATTCTGCTTTGTAATTCAAGAATGAAACCCTAACTTCATATCTTCGATCCTCTCAGGTCAAGAATGATATCAATGAGTTCTTGGACTTTTTGGAAATATTGGAACCTCCCCTACAACTTTCATGTTGACCACTTTTGTTAAATAAAACTAGAACTTGATGAAAATTGGCCAAGAAATTGGGATAAAAACCTGACCAAAACTGCTGAAAATTTCTTTAAGTGTTAAATGAAAATGTCATGACTTCATGAATTTATAACTTGAAATCCAAGCATATTTAGGAGAAGTTGTGTAAATAAATGTTGTAGATATCATGGAGATCTACAACTTTCATGTTGGAAGTTTCTCTTGAATCATCTTGCATCATGGTGAAAATTTTGCTCAAAGTTATGAAAAAAACATGAAATTTCCAACACTTAGAAAAATTTCTAAGTTTCGAAATTTTGACTTTTCAAAATGAAATCTTGACTTTTTGATTTCTTGACGAATAAGTTTCATATTTTGACATGTTTTGATGAATTATGATCTTTTGCACTTGAATTTGACCAAAGAGTCAAAGTTTGACTTTTCAGTATATAGTTGACTTTTGATCAGTTGATTGCAAATTTTATTTGTCTATCCAATGGATTTGAAATGTTTTGAACCATATAATTAGGTCAATATGATGTAATTTAATCCTTGGAATCATGATTCAACTCAATTGGTCATTTGCTAGATCAAAAATCAGAAATTGCCCTTTCTCAATCAAAACCCTAATTTTGACCATTTTGCCCCTTTGATGATTTGATCAAATTTATTGAGGAATTGTGATCCCAACTTGATAAAATGATACATATGAGTCTATAATGTTGATGTGGATCAAAAAAATATGAAGTTTGACTGTAAATTGGCCATGGTTGACTTTTCCCCAATAAAGTTGACTTTTAGGTCAACTGTCCAATTGACTAATAAAAAATGTGGTTCAAGGCCTGAAACTTGTCATGAGTAAACTTAGGGGTTCATAATGATGTTTGAAAGTCATATGAAGTATGGATAGTCCAAAAATCCTTGTGCAATCTCAAAACCCTAATTTTGGGTGATCAGTGCATGATGAGAGGTCTTGAGCTGGTCAAACCCTAATCCAGTCTTGAGTTTAAGAGATCTTGTAAGAATAACCTTGATAAATGAGAGGGAAAATTTTGGGGTACAACAGCTGCCCCTGTTTAATCTTCTTGAACCTGAAGAGTTAGACTGGCGAGTTTTGCCATTTGTGACTCGAAGGTGGAAGATGATTGGACACTAGAGTGCCCAAAAATTTGCACTCGATGATGCGATGATAGAAGGAATGGGTTTTAAAGATGCCATTTAGAGAGGTGATATAAAGATTGTGGGAGATGGGCTTAAAGATGCCATCCAAGAGTGATTGTTGGATTGTAATTTGTAAGCTGAAAGAATGAGTATCAGAATGGAGTCCGTGTCTGGAGCGTATCTGAACTGTATCTAAAAGCTAAATCTGAATGAGTATCAGGATGGCATCCATATCTGGAGCGTATCTGAACTGTATCTGAAAGCTGAATCTGAATGAGTATCCGGATGGCATCTGTATCTGGAGCGTATATGAACTGTGTCTGAAAGCTGAATCTGAATGAGTATGAGGATGCCATCCGTATCTGGAGCGTATCTGAACTATATCTGAAATAAGTTCTGAATGAGTATCAGGATGGCATCCATATCTGGAGCGTATCTGAACTGTATCTGAAAGCTGAATCTGAATCAGTATCAGGATGGCATCCATATCTGGAGCGTATCTGAACTGTATCTAAAAGAAATTCTGA
This sequence comes from Vicia faba, assembly GCA_948472305.1. Taxonomy (NCBI): domain Eukaryota; kingdom Viridiplantae; phylum Streptophyta; class Magnoliopsida; order Fabales; family Fabaceae; genus Vicia; species Vicia faba. The sequence goes on from OX451737.1 coordinate 1,184,908,118, forward strand.
ATGAGTATCAGGATGGCATCCATATCTGGAGCGTATCTGAATTGTATCTGAAACAAGTTCTGAATGAGTATCAGGATGGCATCCATATATGGAGCGTATCTAAACTGTATCTAAAAGATGAATCTGAATGAGTATCAGGATGGCATCCATATCTGGAGCGTATCTGAACTGTATCTGAAAGCTGAATCTGAATGAGTATCAGGATGGCATCCGTATCTGGAGCGTATCTGAACTGTATCTGATTGCATATTGTTAATGGTAACTGTTAATCTTATCCTGAAATGGGTAAAATGTTAGCTATAACACGAAGTTATGTTGTATGAAATGTATAATGCAATGTATTTGCTTAATCAATGTTTATAATATGTGGATGCAATGTATGCGCATATAAGCTGATTTGCTGTATTGCTGTTCGATTGAGGAAAATAAATCCTTGAATGCTGCTGAGGATATGTTGAATTTTCATGTCTTGAAATTGAAGTACTGACGAACTCCTGTTGAGAGAAATAAATTCCATTGTGAGGGCAATGCCATGTATTGCTTGTAAGATCTGCTTGGGGGATCCTGAGAATTTTGACGATTTCTACGGGGGATTAATAATTTGAAGCCTAGTCTTGCTGGGGATTCAAATGACGTACTGTGGGGATTACTTATGGAATAGCCTAGAGACGTTTTCCTGTCCTTTCAACTTATCAGAAATTGTCTTTCTCATTTTGTTTATTTGTAAACAGTAATTATGTTCAAATGCATATGTTTATCAATGAATCATTGGACGTTTTTGCAAACAAAACACAAGAGTAAAGAAAAAGACATGTAGTTTTTGCACTTTCAAAGGGTTATCTTTGTATTGATTTTGAATAAGTATTTTTTGTAAAAAGGGGACAAACATTCTAGTAAGAGAATGGTGTCATAAAACAAGAAAAATTTATACAAAGAAAGATAGCTATGTGTAATAATCCCACGGGGTTCCCGTTCTGCTGTAGCCTTCATATCTCCGAATATCTTGTCTATTTGCCTTGTCTGAAGATGATTGAATTGATCAAAAACTCTGAGTTTGTCAGTGGAAGTCAAAGGTTGTCCGTGAAGTGATCCGATGGGACATAGTCATACGCTTTAATTCCCTAAATTTTGCCTGGACCGCCCTTTCGGGTTTTCAATCCACCGGGAAACCCTTTTTTGCCCAAGTCGCCCTTTCGGGTTTTCAACTTGCCGGGTGTACAATTTTTTGTTTTGTTTTTATCCCTAATTTTTGCCCGAACCTTTTTGGTTCACCGGGATGCCCTTGTTTTGCCTAGGTATGTCAACCTAGCGGGTCTCTTATACATAGTATCTTTTGACTATGTCCGTGTTCGCATGGTGTGGCAGGTCATCGTCGTCCATGGTGGTTAAGATCATTGCCCCACCAGAGAATATGCTTTTGATTACAAATGGTCCTTCATAGGTAGGAGTCCATTTGACCCTGGGATCACTTTGTGGCAAGATGATACGTTTGATCACTAGATCCCCAACTTGATATACTTGACATCTGACTTTCTTGTTGAAAGCCTTGATCATCTATTTTTGATACATTTGACCATGGCAAACAACAACAAGTCTCTTTTCATCAATTAAGTTCAGTTGATCAAGTCGAGTTTGGATCCAGTCGTCTTCATTTGAACCTGCATCTTTCATAATCCTCAGAGAGGGGATTTGAACCTCAATAGGTAAAACAGCTTCCATGCCATATACCAAAGAATAGGGTGTTGCCCCAGTTGATGTGCGAGCCATGGTACGGTACCCATGGAGAGCGAATGGTAGCATCTCATGCCAGTCTTTGTAGGTGACTGTCATCTTCTATATGATCTTCTTAATGTTTTTATTTACAGCCTCGACAACACCATTCATCTTTGGCCGGTAGGGAGAAGAATTGTGATGCTAAATTTTGAATTGCTCGCACAAGGCGGTGATTATAGTGTTGTTAAGATTTGTACCATTGTCAGTGATGATCCTTTCCGGGATACTGTACCGGCTGAGATTTTGCTTGATGAAGCGGGTAACAACATTCTTAGTGACGAAAGCGAAGGAAGCTGCTTCGACCCACTTTGTAAAGTAATCAATGGCCACTAAGATGAAACGGTATCCATTGGAGGCTGTTGGCTTGATCTCCCCAATCATGTCAATTCCCCACATAGCAAAGGGCCAAGGAGTTGTCAAGACATTCAGAGGAACCGGAGGTACGTGCACCTTGTCAGCATAAATTTGACACTTATGACAGGTCCGAGAGTGTTGATAGTAATTTGCTTCTATAGTAGACCAATAATAGCCTGCCCGTAGGATTTTCTTTGCCATCGTATGCCCACTGGAGTGGGTGCCAAAAGTACCTTCATGTAATTCAGCCATGATCTTTTCCGCTTTAATCTTATCAACACACCGAAGCAGAATGGAGTCATGATTACGCTTGTACAGGACGCCATTACTTAAGAAGAACTTAGCAGAGAATCTCCTTAAGAACTTCTTATCATTGATTGAAGCTCCTTCTCGATATTATTGAGCCTCGAGATACCTCTTGACTTCATGAAACCAAGGCTGGTCCACTACCTCTTCAGTATTAATCTCGTGACAATGTGTTGGTTCATCCATTTGTTCGATGGTGATCTGGGGAGCCTCGTTATCCCAATTAAGTTTAAACATAGATGACATTGTTGCTAGAGCGTCTGCTAGCTGATTTTATTCTCGCGGGAAATGCTCGAAGGTAATCTCCTCAAAATGTGGTAGCAATGTCAAAACATGTTCTTTGTAAGGGATAAGATTTGGATGTTTAGTGTCCCATTCTCCTTTGATCTGACTGACGACCAAAGTTGAATCTCCAAGCACATCTAAAGATTTGATTCCCAAGTCTATGGAAGCCTTGAGACCAAAGATGCATGCTTCGTATTACGCCATGTTGTTCGTACAGTTGAAGCAAAGTATGGCAGTAAATGGAGTATGACACCCTTCCGGAGATATGAGTACAGCGCCGATACCATTACCAAGTGCATTGGATGCCCCATAAAAGAACAGGGTCCATCGGGATCCTTGTTCAGGTCCGTCATATGGTCTGATTTCTTCATAGTTGTCTAATGCCATGATGTCTTCATCCGGGAATTCAAACTTCATGGACTGATAATCTTCTACAGCTTGGTGAGCAAGATGATCAGCCAATACACTACCCTTTATAGCTTTCTAAGTAGTATACTGTATATCATATTCTATTAGGATCATCTGCCATTTATCTATCCTCCCAGACAGAGCAGGCTTTTCGAAGATGTATTTTATCGTATCCATCTTAGATATCAACAAGGTAGTATGAGTCATCATATATTGTTTTAGCCGGCGAGCAGCCCATGCCAGAGCACAACAAGTTTTCTCGAGCAGTGAATATCTGGTTTCACAGTCAGTAAACTTTTTGCTCAGGTAGTAAATAGCGTGCTCTTTTCGGCCAGACTCGTCATGCTACCCCAATGCACACCCCATTGAGTTTTCTAAAACGGTCAGATACATGATCAGTGGTCTTCCCTCGACTAGTGGCATCAAAATAGGAGGCTCTTGTAAGTACTCTTTGATTTTGTCAAAAGCAACCTGGCATTCATCGTTCCATCTGACTACTTGATCTTTCTTCAATAGCTTGAAGATTGGCTCACAAGTAGCTGTTAGGTGAGAAATGAATCTGGCAATATAGTTCAGGCGCCCCAAGAATCCTCTGACTTCCTTCTTAGTACGAGGAGCAGGCATTTCTTGTATTGCTTTAACCTTGGCAGGATCAACCTCGATGCCTTTGTTACTGACGACAAAACCTAAAAGTTTACCGGACCGTACTCCGAATGTGCACTTGTTTGGATTCAACCTTAACTTGTAATCCTTCAATCTCACAAACAATCTTTGCAAGTGATCAAGGTTCTCTTCTTCAGTTTGTGATCGGGCTATCATATTGTCTACGTAGACCTTTATTTCATGGTGTATCATATCATGAAACAAAGCTACCATGGCGCACTGATAGGTGGCCCCAACATTCTTCAGTCCGAATGGCATCACTTTGTAGTAGAATGTGCCCCACTGTGTGACAAATGTAGTTTTCTCCATGTCCTCAGGTGCCATTTTGATTTGATTATAACCTGAGAATCCGTCCATGAAGGAATCCACTTTATACTGGGCCGTATTGTCAACCAGGATATCTATGTGGGGGAGTGGAAAATCATCTTTAGGGCTGGCCCTATTTAAATCTCTATAGTCCATGCACATCCGTACTTTGTCGTCCTTTTTAGGCACGGGAACAATGTTAGCAACCCATTGGGGGTAGGAAGTGACAACCAAGAATCCAACATTGAATTGTTTCATGACTTCCGCTTTGATCTTCTCTGACATATCAGGTTTCATGCAACAGACTTTTTGTTTCACTGGTGGACAATCTTCTCTTGTTAGCAGACGATGTACCACGATGTCTATATCAAGTCCCGGCATGTCTTCATATGACCAGGCAAAGATCTCAACATAATCATGCAACAACTGAATCAGACGCTCCTTGACACTGGCCTCTAGATTGGCACCCACCTTGAACTCTTTTCTATCCTCCTCGGTACCCAAGTTGATTGTGTCTACCAGTTCCTCATGAGGTTGAATAGCTCTTTCCTCTTGTTGTAGTAGTCTGGCCAGTTCCCCTGGTACTTCATAATCTTCCTCACCTTCATCTTCGGCTTGGTAGATTAGATCCTCAGAGTCATGAAAGGCCATAGCAGTATCGTTACCCATGGGATCCAGAATGGAGGGGTACCTGCATTTGTGAGTGTGGGTGTGTGTAAGGGTATAGCCATCCTTAAAAATAAAATGTAAAAGAAAAAAACAATGAGCACAAAAAGTTTGTAAGTGAAAAACGTCCATGATTCATTGAATGTCATATGAAGATGAAAAAACCCTTACAAATGGACCATTGTGAGAAGTCCTCCGTTGACAGTAGGAAATATCCAATCCTCCAAGCTGAAATCCTCTTCTCCATCTTCCACTTCATTGACCTCTCGGTTGCTAATCTTCAAGGGTGGCCCTCTAGCACGGGCACGACGCACAGCCTTCTGAGCATTTGAAGTGAACCCTAAGCCAAACTTGTCAGATTTATACGGAATGTCCGGAAGTTGCCCCCAGATGGTGCATCCACCCTCTTGTACTACTGCCTTGGCGTCCTTTAGAGATGACATCTGGAGCGGAGGTCTTGTAATCTTAGAGATCTGGGACACCTTCTTAGTTACTGCTACCTCTTGAGAGACTTCTTCGAAATGTTGAAAAGGAGTTTCAATGAACTCGCCGTCCAATTCCACATACCGGAAGGAATTGAGGTGGCTAATCATATACTCTTCCTCTCTGTGGATAGTGATAATCTTTCCCCAGACCAGATATTTTAGCATTTGGTGTAGTGTAGAGGTGACATCACCAACATTATGGATCCATGGTCGTCCTAGCAGACAGGAGTAAGAGGGGCGGATGTACATTACATAGAAGGTTGAGTTGAAAGTCTGAGTCCCAACCTTTATGGGGATGTCCACCTCCCCGTGGACCATCCTCTTTGAGCTATCAAATGCTCTCACGACTACGTTACTGGGTTTCAACGTCATTCCTTCGCAATCCAATCTGTCGGGAGCTTTCTTCGGTAAAACATTCAAAGATGAGCCAATGTCCACCAAGACATGGGCCAGAGTTGTTCCTCTACATTCCACAGAGACATGCAATTCCTCATTGTGCTTTCTTCCCCTTGGTGTCAGATTAGCATCAGAGAAACCCAAGCCGTTATCAGCTGTCAAACTGGCCACACAATCTTGAAATTGGTCAGCAGACGTCTCTTGAGGCACATGGGCTGTCTTTAGGAATTTCACCAGGGCTTTCGCGCGTGCTTCGAAACACAACAGTAATGCTAGCATGGAGATTTTGGAGGGAGTTTTCCCCAACTGTTCAACTACGTCGTAGTCGCTCTTTTTATTATTCTCAAGATCTCCTCCACTTCCTTCTTAGAGGTTTCGGGGATAGTCAGTGTTTGAGCCTTCGTCAGGACAGGCTCTTCTTGAATACTTTTTCCACGAATTTCAGCAGTAGGAGTGTTGGTAAGGATAACAGCAGGGGTTGTGTCATCTTTGTCATTAGGAGCACTTGCAGATATCATTATTGGTATGGAGGTAACCTTTGGAACAGCTACGGGTCCAAAAATTGCCTTTGGAGGGGCAATTTTTGGAGAGAAAATTCTACCGCTACAGGTAATCTTACTAGTTCCGGCAATATTGCTAATGTCGGAGTCTTCTTCTTCGGAGCTTATCTCTTCGGCGGCCAGCCCCTCTTGTTTGATACCATGGTAATAGATATCTCCACCGTAATTCCACGATATTGTTTTGTATGATTCATACGGGACCAGCCCGGGCATTGTGATTATAAGAGGAGTAGTTTTTGGAACCGATGTAATCCTAACGAGTCTTTTGGGGACCTTGGAAGGATTGGCGGAGATGTTTATGATTGAAACGTCTTCAACAGGAACAGGTGAAACAGGAGTACTTTCAAACGTAATCTCTTGGTTGTCTATCAAGCGTTGAATGCCTGTCTTCAACAGAGGGCAAACAGTTGGTGAGCATAAGCAAAGATGGCAGTCTTTATTACAACTCGGGAATACACCAGCTTTCAACAAGTTTATCTTAATGATTGGGAATGGAGTCAAGAGTTCATCAACTATGGTAACAAACAAATCTTCTTCGATAGCATTGGTGTTGTGACCATGCCTAGGAATCGGAGCAGAAATGACGTTTGGCTTCTCGGGCGCATCAAACTCAATCTCTTTTGCATCTATAAGGTCTTGAATCTTGTTTTTCAGGGCCCAACAGTTGTTAGTGTCATGACCCGGACTTTCGGAATGATATGCGCATCTGGCATTTGGGTGATAATGAGGGGACGCAGTGTTGGGGTTCTTTGGAGCTTCTTTTAGAGTTGTCAAATTAGATTTCAGAAGATGTGGTAAAACCTGGGCTAGAGTCGTATTGATTCTGGTGAAGTGTCGGACTGGCCTTTCCACTCTCGGTTGGTTACTTCTTGGTTGATCAGATGTAGGCTTTGGGATCATAATGGCCCCTACCATTGGTCGGTGTTCAACTCTCCCTTGGTTCCTTTGTGGATAAACAGCAGATACCCCCTTCTTCCCAGTGAAAGGCTTTCTCATAACTGTAGAGGCAGATGAATCCTTCAAAATCTTTCCACTTTTTATGCCAGCTTTCACCCTCTCTCCGGTTAGTATTAATTCGGTAAATCCTGTAGATGAACTTCCAATCAGATGGTTGAAGAAAGGGCCTGATAGAGTGCCTAAGAACATATCCACCAACTCCCTTTCAGACAGAGGGGGTTGTACTCTCCCGGCAAGATCTCTCCATTTCTGCGCGTAATCTTTGAAACCCTCATTTGAAGCCATAGCCATACTCTGAAGTTGAGCACGGGTAGGTGCCAAATCTGCATTATACTGGTATTTCTTATAGAAGGCTGCAGCAAGATCTTCCCATTTGTGGACGTCGGCCCTTTCCAATTGGTAAAACCAATCGAGTTGTGTTCCAGATAGGCTATCTTGGAAAAAATGGACCCATAAGTCTTTATCGGCGGAGTGCGGCTAAATCTTTCTCACATACGATCGGATGTGCATCTTAGGACATGACACCCCTTCATATTTTGCAAACAACGACACTTTGAACTTTGGTGGGATCACAATTCCCGATACTAGTCCCAATTCTTCAAAGTCTAGACCCGGCACCCTCTGTATTTCCATAGCATTCAGACGCTCTTCAAGATGTCTTTACTTATCATCTGCAGGGGGATACTGTTCCTCGGAGTAGTCTTCCTCTTCTTCCTCCTCCTCATATTCTGACGGAACCGCTGTTTCTTTCCCTTTTCCTTCTCCTTCATCAGATGTTGCTGTGAAATTCAAGGTTCTTCTAGTTTGTCCTTGAAATCTTCTCCCCATGATTACAATACCGGTTGGTTTCTTCTCTTTCTTCTTCTTCTCTTTGTCCAACAGAGTCTTCAACTCCTCTTGTCCTTTGGCCAGGGTTGTGAGTAATTGTTGAAACTGCGTGTTTTGAGCTTGAAGATCTTTGACTGTCTGTTCGAGATCCATCTTACTGAAATAAACAGTAGAGAGATGAGGAAACTTGTTGCAAAAGACCTGTTTATGTTATGATGAATGATATGTGCACATGCAATGTCTTCAAGGATTTCAAAGATTCAAGTTTGTTTTAGACAAAAAGAAACACACGTTATATTAATAAGATAAAGTTTGAGTACATCAATGCCTCTTGGGCAAAATAATACAAAACCCTAAGATAAAAAAGTAGTGCGCATCCTCTTTGGTGCAATGTAGGCATTTAGAGCCCGCTCCTCATGAAGTAGCCTAGTGAGTTCCAAAACCTTCTTCTCGCTTGCGTAGAATTTGGCTTCGAAAGTATCTCGCTCTCTCTTGAGCTGTATCCAATCCATTTGTAGTTCTTCAAGAGATGTGGGCATGTCAGGATGTAGGATAGTGTATGGAACTTCTCCTTCCTTAACAAGCTCAATGATCAACGGGAGAATGGAAGGATAAGGCATCATAAGACTTTGAGCGTGGGTTCGTACCCACTTGAGGTAAGGCTCAAGAGGGATGGAATTCTTATGTCCCAAAGTCCTGCTATCCACCTTGTTTAGCATCCTCCAAGATCGGATGAATCTCTGGCGAAGACCTTGATCGTTGTTGTCGTAGTCGAATACCAAGCCTTGAATCAGCATCTCGTGCGGGCCATCCCTTCGGGCATAACCAAACTGTCTTAGAGCTAAGCACGGGTTGTAGGTGATGCCTCCCCTAATTCCAAGTAGAGGGACATTAGGGAATTCCCCACAACGGTCAACAATGATAACATTCTCTTTGGATCGGGAGCACCAATGAATGTCTGAATGTTTGAGCATCATTAACCTTTGTGACCACCTCAAACCTTGCTCATTCTTTAAGACGGATTGGGGAAGATGAGATATAAACCATCTTTCCAGGAGAGGAGTGCAACACATAAGGACACCTCTTTTCCTCATTGTACGAGTGTGAAAAGAGTGTAGGATATCTCCAAGCAATGTAGGCACCGGATTGCATGACATAAAGATTTTGACGGTGCTCACATCCATAAGTTGGTCAGGATTAGGGAACAAGACCATCCATAGATAAGAAGAGCCACAATTTCCTCAAATGCTTGCAATTCTAAGGAATTCCAACAGATTTGGGCTTTCTCAAACAGAAACTTTGCTAAGAAGCCTTTGACACCACTCTTAGTTTCCCAATGAGTTGTGACATCAGATGAGTGCAAGTGCAGAGCTTGAGCAATCTCTTCTGGCTTTAGGTCTCTTTCTGTACCGTTGAAAGGTATTTGATTGAGAATAGTAATCCTCAAGAGTTGAGAGAATTCTTCCAAAGTGGGCACAAGCTGATAGTCGGGAAATGCGAAGCAATGGTGCAAAGGATCAAAGAACTGGAAGAACACCTTCATCATATCCTCATCTATGTTGGAGGTGACCAAGTTGAGTAGACGACCATGTCTCTCGGTGAATGGAGAGTTCTCAGGGATCCTTAAAGCTAGCTCCTTGAGTTGTGGAGGAATTCTTACAAGGTTGACTTGGATAGTTTTCCTACAAAGTGAATCCATATCCTACAAAACAGGAACAAAGATGAATCTCCAAAATCCTTGAAATGGTTAGCGGATGCATATGATGCTCATGATGTCCATGATGTTATGTACAAGTATGCATATACAAGCAAAACAAACAAAACAAACAATTTCTTAGTTTAGGCTTGCATGGGGTTTTATAGGTAAGTACCCTCTTGAAGTTTAGTTGGCTTAAACCTGTCCTAGTAAAAGTAACCGGGTTCTAAGGAGCTCAACATCACCAGATTATTTCCTTGGTCATTGTTTCAGCTCAAGCCTCTTTAATGGCGACCGAAATATCCCAAGAAATCAAACCTCAATGAGTGTAGTATCGAGTATATACCAACTTCGGACTGCACCAAAGCCGGTCTTCTCACTACATCCTAAAGGCCAAGTTGGTCAAGTAAAGGGTTCTAGAAGTTCATTAGTGCTTCATGACATCACTCAGTGGCCCCGTATTCTCTTTGATTGACTCAAAGGCTACCGGTATCCACAAATATGTCGCACTAACATAGCTATTGCTTAGACCATGTCGGTATACCCGGCACAGTTTCCATAATGTATTGCTATTTACCTATAATGTATCCCAAATCTGGGTAGAGGATTCAAATGCAAACAAAGAACCATATTATAAAGCAAACAAGTCAAACAAATGTAAGAAAATAAATGTTATCTAGCCCTAAGGTAACCCCACTTTTATAAAATTCCCCAGCAGAGTTGCCAGTTCTGTGATACGGTGGGAGAACTGACATGAGGGTTTTGCATTTTATCGCAAATGTTGCGGTTAGCAAGAGTCGCCACCGACTTTTCTTTTATCCAAATGGAAAGGTGAAAAAGCACAGGAAAGACCTTTGAGATGTTTTTGAGTTCGAGGGGTATATTATGAAAAGGGAAGGTATTAGCACCCTTTTCATCCATGGTTTTCCATGGGCTCTTAGTTACTTGCTAGATCACTTGCTTTTGTTTGAAATTGTGTTTTGTGTGGTTTTTGAAAGTATTTTGTAAAGAGGTCATTGTTTAGGCAATCTTTGTAATGATTCTCGTTCGTAAGAATGTATACAAAGATGTTTGTCTTTTTGAAAATGTTTTCAATGTTTGTAAGATGTTTGGAAATGTGTGTGTTTGTTTTTTTGAAAATAGCAAGGATAGTTGTTTTGAAATGGAGCAAGTAACTAGAAGTAATCTACCTACTCAAATGTCTTTCTTGTTCATTTTATTTTCCTTTGACATTGTTGTCTTACCATTGATTTGGTAAGCAACCCTATCTTTGGATGTAGACGGGACGGGTTTGGGTCATCGTATAACCATGATTAGCAATGTTGCAAAGTATCTTAGCTTTTTTGAGGAACTAAGATCATTTTTGTAAGGCAACTCTAAATAGCGTCATCGAGGGACTATGATCTTATATTTGTTTGTTTTGCTAAGACACTTCACATGCGTAATATGGCCATTTTTGTGTAAGGCAACCAAGTGGAGTAACTCTAGAGGTGTTTGTGTGCAAGTGTGTTTTATTTACATGTATTTAGTCTTGATTAGGGTGATCTACTTGTTGGTTTTATCTTTCCATACAAACCCTAATTTACTAGCATTGATATGAAAGCGATAAATTGCGGAAAGTAAAATTACTACGCTATTACATCATAATGGGGATGGGGTATACAAATGTACAAATGGGGATGACAAGTAAAGTAAACCCTAATTACTATTACAAGACTTTGACAATTACATAATTTATAATGCAAAAAAGAATAAAATATGCAAGAAGATGTAAAGTGAGAGAAATTGTTTTTTTAGGGTTTTTTATAGCAAAAGGTTTTTGTAATTAATTTCATTGAAGAAAAACATAAGTCTAAGTTAATTGTTTAGAAAATTGTTTTTTGAGGTTTCATTTGAACAAAAAGGTTTTATAAAGTTAGGTCACTTCCAAGCAATGCAATATATCCAAAAGAACCTAAAAAATATCCAAAAATCAAGAAATTTGGTGCCTGAGCTGACACGGGCACCCGTGTCAGAACCTGCCCATGAATTTTATGCATTTTTTTGGTCCCAGCCATCCTGACACGGCCGTGTCACCTGACACGGGCGCCCGTGTCAGCCCTTGTTCATCCTTTTTTGGTCATGTACGCACCAGTAACTCTGACACGGGCCGTGTCGATTGACACGGACACCCGCGTCAGCCTCTGTACCTGCATTTTACTATGTTTTCAACCCAAATAAGCTGACACGGGCCGTGTCATGTGACACGGGCACCCGTGTCAACCTCTGGTCTGGCTTTTTGTTAGTTTTCTCTCTTTGATTTGTCTTGTTATATCTTTTGAGCGCAAAAGAAAATGATGTATGAACAATGAGATCACAGTTTGAGAAAGTTTACCTCTCGAAGCGGAAGCTTTAGGACACGTACGAATGTTTCTGAGTGTAAAGTGGTGATTGATCAAGCTCCTTTGAACCTTCTTGAAATAACTCCAACCTTTCTTTTGTACTGAAAATGGTTGAACTGCTCCAACCGAGTCAAGTTGCAATGTATGTTTTTTGAATTTGGAAGATGGTGATAGTGATGTTACAGAAGTTGTCTTTGTGTTTGAACAACTTCTATGTGGTGCATATGAAGTGTTTGAATGGTTTGTTTGGAGAAAACTTGCCAGGTATGAGATTCAAAGATTTGAACTTCAAAGCTCAAAAATGGAGGTTTTGTGGACAAATCTGGTTTTTTGACAGCAAAAATGAGTTTGAGTGTTAGTTTCTCCTTCTATTTTTTCTGGCTTCTCTCTATTTTTTCGAACCTCTTTATCTTGCAAATGCTTCTCCTATTTATAGAGAAGGTTTGGGACTTGAGAAACTCAGACTTTTTGAAAATCACATGTTATGCCCTTTTTTAAATTCATAAAGACAAGTTGCTTCATGATGAAGAAAGGAGTGAATTAAGGAATTTAGCCATGCTTTGCAGGTCTTGTGGATTGCTTCTGATGTTGAGAGATTTTTTTTGTCATCTTTGGAACAGATTTCAAGCTTTGAAAGAAGAGAGTGGTTGGAAAAGTGAAGCTTTATGCAAATGGAAATGTTGCTTTAGCATTTCTAACCATAAATGGTATCAAGACTTGGACAAAGCTTCAAATGCTTGTGTAATACACTTAGGGTTTGTGTAATTTCTTGATTATGCATAGATTTGGAGAGAACATAGCCTGAAAAGAGAGATCTTGTAGCTTTGGTTGGAATTTTAGTCAAGTGTTCATCACAAATTCTGCTTTGTAATTCAAGAATGAAACCCTAACTTCATCTCTTCGATCCTCTCAGCTCAAGAATGATCTCAATGATTTCTTGGACTTTTTGGAAATATTGGAACCTCCCTTACAAATTCGATGTTGACCACTTTTGTTAAATCAAACTGGAACTTGATGAAAATTGGCCATGAAGTTGGGATAAAAACCTGACTAAAACTGTTGAAAATTTCTCCAAGTGTTAAATGAAAATGTCATGACTTCATGAATTTATAACTTGAAATCCATGCATATTTAGGAGAAGTTGTGTAAAGAACTGTTGTATATATCATGGAGATCTACAACTTTAATGTTGGAAGTTTCTCTTGAATCATCTTGAATCATGGTGAAAATTTTGCTCAAAGTTATGAAAAAAACATGAAATTTTCAACACTTAGAAAAATTTCTAAGTTTAGAAATTTTGACTTTTCAAAATGAAATCTTGACTTTTTGATTTTTTGATGAATAAGTTTCATATTTTGACATGTTTTGATGAATTATGATCTTTTGCACTTGAATTTGACCAAAGAGTCAAAGTTTGACTTTTCAGTATACAGTTGACTTTTGATCAGTTGATTGCAAATTTCATTTGTCTATCCAATGGATTTGCAATGTTTTGAACCATATAATTAGGTCAAGATGATGCAATTGAATCCTTGGAATCATGCTTCAACTCAATTGGTCATTTTCTAGATCAAAAATCTGAAATTGCCCTTTCTCAGTCAAAACCCTAATTTTGACCATTTTGCCCCTTTGATGATTTGATCAAATTTCTTGAGGAATTGTGATCCCAACTTGATCAAATGATACATATGAGTCTAGAATGTTGATGTGGATCAAAATAATATGAAGTTTGACTGTAAATTGGCCATGGTTGACTTTTTCCCCAATACAGTTGACTTTTAGGTCAACTGTCCAATTGACTGATCAAAAATATGGTTCAAGGCCTGAAACTTGTCATGAGTAAACTTAGGTGTTCATAATGATGTTTGAAAGTCATATGAAGTATTTATAGTCCAAAAATCCTTGTGCAATCTCAAAACCCTAATTTTGGGTGATCAGTGCATGATGAGAGGTCTTGAGCTGGTCAAACCCTAATCCAGTCTTGAGTTTAAGAGATCTTGTGAGAATAACCTTGATAAATGAGAGGGAAAATTTTGGGGTACAACACCAGGTTCCTTCCCATAAGCCCTACTATCCAGGCTTTCATTTCGAAGAAACCTTACCCAGGTTCCTTCCTATAAACCCTACTATCCAAGCTTTCATTTCGAAGAAACCCTACGACCTAGGTTCCTTCTCACAGCCCTACTATCCAGGCTTTCATTTTGAAGGAACCCTACGACCCAGGTTCCTTCTCACAGCCCTACTATTCAGGCTTTCATATCGAAGAAACCCTACGACCTAGGTTCCTTCTTACATCCCTACTATCCATGCTTTCACTTCGAAGTAACCCTACTATCTAGGTTCCTTCTCATAACCTTACCATCCAGGTTTATTTTATCTTACCTCCAGACGACAGTTTACAACACGGTAAACCCTGGACCTGACCAGTTTAGGTCAATTTCACCTTTCCCCAGTAAGTCACGATGTAGCCTGTACACTGACTAGATATGCATTTCACCTCCGGGGTTAATTCCCCAGTAGAGTAACAGACAACTGAAGCTCCTAAAATTCTATTCAGATACCAACATTCCTCAGCAGATTCCTCCTCAACGACAGGAGCAGAGACTCTCATCGAAGGAATATCTCAAGAAATCAACAACCTCTAGATGGAATCTTTAAGCCCATCTCTAACGGTACTCCGTCACATCTTGGATGTCATCTTTAAGCCCATCTACGACAACTCTCTAGCAACTTTCAAATGGCATCTATAAGCCCATTCCCAATATCACAAATAAAGTATCACTTCATGCGAGTGCAAATTTCTAGGCACTCTAGTGTTCAATCATCTTCCACCTTCAAATCACGAAAGGCAGACGAGCCAATCTACATCCTCAGGTTTAAGAAGATTGAACAGGGGCAGATGTTGTACCCCAAAATTTCCCTCTCATTTTACTCAATACATACTCCTAGAGATCCTCAATTTGCTCAAGTTTGCCAAGAGTTGACCAGACAAACTCTCTCCTAAGGCAGTGTGTCTCAAATTATGGTTTCCATTTTCATCAAGATGTGTGGATCACAAAGGCCCCAAATTATTTACAAGGTCCTAATATGTTTCCAAGATTCTCCATGTCAAGTCTCACGCCTTGCACAAGAAGTTTGCTCAGTCAACTGCTCAGATGCTTGAGAATCGACTGTATTAGTTCAAAAGTCAATTGTGACCCACATACAGTCAAACTTCAATATTTTTGGTCAACATCAACATTTTTAAGTAATCTCCATCATTTGATCAAGGGTTGATTATGATTCTTCAAGGAATGCCCTAAATTCATCAAAACCCAAAAGTTGCTAAATTAGGGTTTCTTAGGAAAAGTCAACCAAACTTTGACCAAGCATAACTTCCACATGCTTTATAATAAATTTTCCATCCAAGACTCATTTTGAAGAGGATGCAATTCCCTACAACTCATCTTCATCCCACAAGTTTAAAATATGCACTCATAAAAGGATATGAATTTCTACATTATGGGTCCTTTTGAAAAGTCAACAAAAACACCTTTTGGGTCAAAGCTTCTTATATGAACATGGAAGACCCAGTTTAAATGAGAACAAAAGGGTTGCTTAGGGGACATCCTAAGATTTCTAAAAAGTCCAAGAACACCTCTCTAGGGTTAAAATTGGAGGAGATATGCCTTGTCAAAGTTGACCTTATTTGCAAAATTGCCAAAAGTCAAATATGCTCAAAAGTGCATTTTTTTACCAAAGGGACCTAGCATTTCATGATTGGACCTCACTTATAACATGGTCCACGACCCAATTACTTATCCACGTGTTATTTTCTTCATTTTCCAATTTATTTTGATTTTTTATTAATTAAAAATTGAATTAAATTAAATAATTGGTAAATAATATCAAATATCTGTTTTGATATGATTTT
Source organism: Vicia faba (assembly GCA_948472305.1). Classification (NCBI taxonomy): domain Eukaryota; kingdom Viridiplantae; phylum Streptophyta; class Magnoliopsida; order Fabales; family Fabaceae; genus Vicia; species Vicia faba. The sequence continues at coordinate 1,184,924,095 of OX451737.1, forward strand.
TTGACAGGATTGCAATCAAAATATGCTGAAATATCAAGGCCAAATCGAATCAAGCATGATTGGTACAAAAGTGGGATAATTTGGCTCAATTTAGAAAGATATTATATGGCATGAAAATCAAATCAAATCTTCAAAACTTTCAAAGATATCATCTGTTTTTAGAATCCTAATTCGTCATAGCATATATAATGAACAAGTACAAGGCAAAAGACAAGGGATTGCAGTTGTGAAGAGGCCAGAACAAACTTCAAAATTTAAAAGAAAAGTGGTGGGTCGATTTCCAATCTAGAGGCCAATTCAAGCCATTCTAACATTACCAATAGATTGCTGGACATCTCAGGAACGTATCCCAATCAATTGCAAGCTGCCCCAAGTCCAGAATCACCACGTAGCAGTCACACGGTTTGCTTGTTTTTTTCAAAATCGATTACAGCCATTCTTGCATCATTAGCATAATTTAATGACATATTTTTGATCATTGATGTATTTCTAACATGTATGGATCGTTTAATTGAATTTCTGAGGCTTATATAGGCGTTTACCATTGTTAGGGTTTGCTCTGGTGTTTTAGGGTTTTTTTATACAAGTGAAATTGGCCCAAGAAAATAATACCATGATGCTCGTGAGGCCGAGACGAGTTGATTGGTATAGCCACAATTAATTTATCGTGCATGTGCTGGATTTTTGACATTTATAGTGTTATGGCCATGGAAGTTTGTCTGTGGGTATATGGTGTACGCCTAATACGACCGAGGATGAAGAAGGTGATGAGGTGTTCAACAACCATTAGACCATTCAAACTTCGCGCGCTTTTGCTTCAGTTTACCTTGTTTTCATATATTATATTCTGGCTTTATTATGTTAACAAATAACAACAATAGCGCAACTGGAAAGGGAGTGTATTGGTAAGCGAGAGGACCTGGGTTCGATCCCAGGTCCCAGCAAAACTTTACTTTCCTATTTTCATTTACAGATCACGTATATCACCTGCCCTAGCGTCCACCATATGTCATCATCCTCCATCCAATGGATGCACATCTGCCAGATCCAATGCTTACCAGTGAAGGTCCATAGTGCACATCCAAGTCAACATCACACAGAATCCAGCACTGACTGGGCTTCAGCACTAATGGGCCTGGAGAATTTCAACATCACACCCCTTCATGCAGCATGACACAGGCCCAATTCTTTCCTTTTTTTTTTAATTTCTTAAATTATTCTCTTGATTATTTTCTTTTTTCACAAAAATAACACAAAAATCATTTTTTATTTAATCAAAAATCATGAAAACATCAAAAATCTTTTTCATAAAAAATATTTTGTTTCTTTAATTAATTAATTTAGTTTAATTAATTTAGGGCAATTTAATTCTTTTTTTCATAAGTTAAAAACAATTAGAAATTAGGGTTAATTTTGTACATAACCTAATTAATTCTTTTCTCAAAAATAACCTAAATATTTTCATCAATTAGATTTTTAGGGTTTTTAACCATTCTCGAATTTAATTCGCCGCGCGCATTTTAATTCTTTTTATTATAATTATAACTGCTTCGAGTTTGTAATAGTAATTAGGGTTTTAAATTCCGCATTTTTATTTTCAGTCAAGATAATTATGTAACTGCCAAAGCCTTGTAATAGCTACTACCTTTAAACTTCCCGCACTTTTAATTTCCACAAACTATAAACTGTCTAGATGCATGGTTAATAGGATTGTATGGAAAGAATGCTTGAAAATTAAAACGGTAGATAACCTAAATGTGAAAAGACTAAATTAACTGAAAATAACATATGCAAATATTCACTCCTAGGGTTTGCTTCACTTCGGTCGCCTTCGGTAAACAGTCCTTAAGCATAGGAGATTTTAGTGGTCGCCCTCCTGTCTAAAAGATCAAATGTCCCATTCGAATGTTGCCTCAGAAATGTTGCCTCGGAAAGATCTTTAGGAATTTAGGATTACTACTAAAGTTTTCTAACTTTTGCTTTAGTGACTATACTCGTCCCTTTCGAACGTCTCTTACAAACTCCAACAATGGTGCTACCTATTTCTCAATAATGGGATAGCATTGTCTAAAGGAAAACGAACAGACTTTTTTCGAGTAGGTAGAAAACTCTTAAGTACTTGCTCATACAAACAAATTTTCACACAAACACTTTCCAAACAAAGTTTTCAAAAACAACTTCGTAACACTCTTGAGGACAGAAACAAGGGTTAAAATGAAGTAAAACAAAACTTTTCAAAACAAGTACACACAAGAAATTTGCAAAATGAGCAAGTACCTAAGAGCCCATGGAAAACCATGGATAGAAAGGGTGCTAACACCTTCCCTTTCTATAATCTACCCCCCGTACTCAGAATATCTCGAAAAAAGGTTTTTTCCTGTTCTTTTTCCTTTTCCATGATTGAATAAAATAAAAGTCGGTGGCGACTCTTGCTTACTGCAACATTTTGCGAACAAAAAACGCAAAATACAAACCAGTAAAAACAGTAGGTTCTGCCACCGTATCACAAATACCACGTCGGTCCATTTCAAATGCAAGGCTGAGGCAATGACTTCTGGCTTGGGAACCTCTTCTAAACCTGTGAAAGGAAACTGTTCAAGAATGGGTAGATTCAACAACTAAGAGAACTCTTCCATGGTAGGCACCAACTGGTAGTCTGGAAAGGTGAAGCAGTGGTGCTTGGGATCAAAGAACTGAAAGAGTACACCCATCATCTTTTCATAAAAGCTTGAAGTAACCAGGTTGAGAAGTCGACCATGTCTCTTAGTGAATGCAGAAGTTTCAGGAACCCTTGATACTAGCTCTTTTAGTTGGGGAGGTATTCTCACAAAGCTGATTCGGATAGTGTTTCTACGAGCGGGAGCCATAATCTGCAAAACAAAACAAAACAAAGATAAATTCCCTTGGTCCTTGAAATGGTTAGTGCAATAAGAATGGATGCTATGTTATGATGCATTATGTTATGTTCAAACAGAGTAAAGCACGCACAAGCAAAGCACACAATAGACCTTAGGTTCAAAGGCCTGCATGAGGTTAAAGGTAAGTAATCACTTGATGTTTAGTTGGTTTCAAACCTATCTTAGAAAAGTAACCGGGTTCTAAAGATTCTCAATATCACTGATCATCCTTTATCGGGCATTGTTTCAGCTCAGGCAATACTTTCTTGCGGCCGAAATATCCCGAAAGTCTGGCCTCAATTAGTGTAGCATCGAGTATCAACCAATCCTCAGCTTTATACCGAGGCCAGCCATCTCACTACTTTCTAATGGCTAAGTTTGTTCAACTAAGGTTTTAAGGTCCGTTAGTGCTTCACGACACCACGCGGCGGCCCCGTATTCTCCTCGTTTCCACACAAAGGATATCGGTACCAACCAAAGCGTCACACCAACACAGCCATCGTTTAAACCATATCGGTCTATGACGTACAGTCTCCATGATCTATTGTTGTTTACCTAAAAAGTGCCCCAGATCCGGGTGTAGGATCTTTAACAATACCCAAGAAAAAGCCCTTAAAGATAAAGCAAGCAAAGAAAACAGGAAAGCAATTTAAAATGATCTTGATCCTAAGGTAAACCCCACTTTATTAATTCTCCCCAACAGAGTTGCCAGTTCAGTGATACGGTGGCAGAACCGACTGTTATACTGGTTTGCATTTTGTATTCGCAAATGTTGTGGTAAGCAAGATTCGCCACCGACCTTTATTTCATTTAACAAAGGAAAGGAAAAAGAACAGAAAAAAACCTTTTTTCGAGAGTACTTTTGAGTAAGGGGGGTAGATTATAGAAAGGGAAGGTGTTAGAATCCTTTATATCCGTGGTTTTCCACGGGCTCTTAGGTACTTGCTCATTTTTTAAATTGCTTGTGTGTGCTTGTTTTGAAAAGTTCTGTTTACTTCGTGATAACCCTTGTATCGGTCCTCAAGAGTGTGACGAAGTTATTTTGAAAATTGTTTTTGAAAGTGTTGGTGTGAAAGTTTTTATTTTGAGCAAGTACTTAATATTTCTACCTACTCGAAAAAAGTTTATTATTTTTCGTTTCCTTTAGACGGTGCTATCCTACTATTAAGGAGTAGGTAGCTCCATCATTGGATTTGTAAAGGGACGTTCGAAGGGAAGAAATGGTCTCTGAAGGCAACAAGTAAAGATACCTTTGCACTTTGAAGGAACTATCATCATAAGATCAATTCGCAGGCAACTCGGGGGACAAATAGGGACTCTGATCTTTATGACGATTTTGAATCGCGGGTCATTGCTAAGGTATCCCTACGTTCGAGGGACACGGCCATTATTTATGAGGCAACCAAGTGGGGCAAACCCTAGGAGTGAGCATGTGCAGGTGTGTTTTTCAGTTAATTATCTTTGCACGATTAGGGTTTTCTACTATATTAATTTGATTTATCTTTTGCATGCAAGCCTATTGTCCATACATCTAGCAATTTTAATAGTTGCGGAAATTAAAAGCGAGAAGTTAAAACCCTAGCTATTACAAGGATTTGGGGAGGGGATTACATAATAAAAAAAAACTAGGGAAAAATGATAAACGCGAAATAGTAAACCTAATTAACTATGACAAACTCGGAACAGTTACAATAATTAATAAAAATAATGAAAGTAAAGACGTGCGCGAAAGTTAAAACGGGAACAAATTAGAACCTAAGAAATCTAATTAATTAAATATGTTTTTTTGTATTTTTTATTGAGAAAAATAGTTGCAATTTGCAAATTAAACCTAATTTCTATTAAATTTTAATTACAAAAAAATGTTTAAGTTAACCTAATTAAACTAATTAATTAATGCAAATAAATATTTTATGAAGAAAAAAAACTAAACCTAATATTTTTTGTAATTTTATGATTTAATTAAAAAAATGATTTTTATTGTGAAAGTAATTAAAATAATAAATTAAAAGAAAAAAAGATAAGTAAAAAGAATAGAAAAATAGAGGAGATGAGCCTGATGTTGAAAACAAATCAGGGGGGGTGTGGAGTTGAACTTGTTAGGCCCAGAATAGCTGGCCCAATTTTCTTTGCGTGTGATCCAGTGTGGCTCTTGTCCGAGGTTCACCTGTAATACCCCAAATTTGTCCTACCCTTTACTTTTATCTGGCTTAGGCAATGTCGCGCTTTTCTCATGTACATAACTCCATTAGGTCATTTAACATTGCATACATTCACTAACAACATAACTTGGAAAGGGCTCGAGAACCTTCAGGAATTAGGGTTCAATATCGGTTTTTCAGTAGAGATTGCTTTGAGTTAGGGTTTGGGTCTTCTTCACCATTTTGAGCCTCATCATCCATCTCCAAGAGTTCTTTAAGCCATTTATATTGTGAGCTCTGCAAGTCAAGATATCTTTTAAGATTGAGGTGCAAAAGTTTTGAGTTATGACACAAAGATGTTGTTGTGGAATCATATGGTTATGAAGATGTTATTGTTATTTGGTTCTTCTAGTACAAGTCACTCAATTGGATTTCATTCAGGAGACTCTGCATTATGTATGGATATTCATAAGGACCAGGGTTTGAGAAGCAGTATCTGTGTTGTAATCACCACTTGGATTGGGGTTCTTCTCAGTGCGCTTATGTTATCAAGTGAATTCGATTCTGTTTAGCCATAACTATCATATGGTTTGGGTCAACATATTAAGGTCTCGCGTGGTTCCTATCATCATTTGAAATTTGGTTCAATTGAGTTTATTATCGCTAATTCAGGGATTGTTTCATTACTTGGGCCATGAGTCTTCTTATTAGATGTTATTGGACTTTCACCCATGGGTTCATTAAAGTTTGTAAGATAAAGAACATGGTTCATCTCTTGTGGAGAATTAATTATGAGAAAGGCTTTGGAGGTTCAAGTCCATGAAATAATTGGAAAGAGAAAAGGATTCAAGCTTATGTGAAAGAAAAATGGCATTTTCATGTTTTAAAATCCAATACATAATCAAGAGCATCAATTATGAATGCCAAACATCCATTGCAAATATGTTACATTGGAAATTATACAAAGTTTGACCTATTGATTCAAATAGTCGGCTAAAATCAACCCACCATCCCAAGACATGGTTGTTTGTCAGTTGTTATCTTCAAATGATTTGCAGAAGACCATGATGATCTCAAATACCCGAAATAATTTGTGGTTTGCATGGTACATATAACCTATTATAACATCCTTTGTTCCATCCACCATACCAAATACTATTATAGTCATCTTCACCTGCCATGCTCCACCTTGATGTACCCGTCTTGCACGCCACCAGATAATCATCCCAGACAGAAAATTCGTGCACTACTATACTGGACCAGGCTCATACCAGAATGCCATAATGCCAAGTTTCAGTGTAAACCACATGCCTTTAAGTCAGCTGTATATTCGCGCTCATTTTGCACTTCAAGCTTCCAGCATCATAGCTTTAAGAAAGAACCTACATCAAAACTTACATCATTAATACCATTCAAAACGGTCTTTATACCATACAAAAGCAGCTCATATAAACTATCAGACCGATCCAGCAATACGAAGCCAAAATCAAAACATTTTGCCAACCTTGCATAAGCCCTGTAAATTACTGAAAATAACTAGATAAAAAAAATAGTGTAGCGGTATTAACAACTCCTAACAGAGTTTCAGAAACCCAGCCAACTTCTAACCATAACTGCCAAATCAAACTTCTCAACAAAATTGACAATAGGAAAAAAGAAGAGTTGACTTCACTAGATGAACCAACCGCTGGAGAAGAAATATAGAATAGAAAGTTGTTCTTCTAACAGAACTCAAAACCTGTAATTACCCCTAACCATTTTCTAACTAATTCCAAACCTCCTAATTACTGTAACAAAAATTTTCTCATCCTAACATTTTCTTAACTAACCGTAAACAATTTCTAACCACCTCCATAACAGAACCAGCAAGCCTATAACAGAATCCCCTAACTATTTCTAATCAGCTCTCCATAACCCTGCATAACAAACTCCCACAACAGATTAAAAAAACAACCTCTAACCAGTCTGTTGTACCCCAAAATTTTCCCTCTCATTTATCAAAATTATTCTCACAAGATTTCTTTGACTCAAGATTGGATTAAGGTTTGTTCAGCTCAAGACATCTCATCTTGCACTGGTAACCCAAAATTAGGGTTTGAGATTGCACAAGGACTTTTGGACTATCAATGCTTCATATGACTTTCAAACATCATTATGGACCCCTAAGATTACTCATGACAAGTTTCAAGCCTTAAACCACATCTTTGATCAGTCAATTGGACAATTGACTTAAAAATCAACTGTATTGGAAAAAAAGTCAACCATGGCCAATTTACAGTCAAACTTCATAATTTTTGATCCACATCAACATTTTAAACTCTTATGTATCGTTTGATCAAGTTTGGATTACAATTCTTCAAGAAATTTGATCAAATCATCAAAAGGGCAAAATGGTCAAAATTAGGGTTTTGACCGAGGAAGAGCAATTTATGATTTTTAACCTAAGAAAATGACCAATTGATTTGAAACATGATTCCAAGGATTCAATTGCATCATCTTGACCTAATTACATGGTTCAAAACTTTTCAATTTCATTGATAGACAGATGAAATTTGCAGTCAACTAATCAAAAGTCAATTGTACACTGAAAAGTCAAACTTTGACTTTTTGGTCAAAATCAAGTGCCAAGGGTCACAATTCATCAAAACATGTCAAAATGTAAAACTTGTTCATCAAGAAATCAAGGATTGAAGATTAGGGTTAAAAATTGAAAATTTTCTTAACTTAGAAAAATTTCTAAGTATAGAAAATTTCTTATTTTTTCTTAACTTTAGGCTATTTTTTCACCATGATGCAAAATGATTCAAAGGAAATTCCGAACATGAAAGTTGTAGACATACATGAAACCTACAACTTTGCTTCACACACTTTTCCATAAATATGCTTGGATCTCAAGATATAATTTTATGAATACATGCTCATGAACTAAATAACTTAGTGAATTTTTGCCCTAATTTAGACAGGTTTTGGACCCAAATTCATGGAATTTTTTCACCTAGTTCCAAGAGGAGTCTTTAAATGCATTTCAAAGATGAGTTATAGATCACATTTCAAGCTTTCCAAAAAGTCAGAGAACTCCTCAAGATCATTTTTGAGTAGGGAGAATCGAAGAGGTGAAGTTGGCAATTTCTCACTTTTGATTCAAGCCATTTCATGAAGAACAAAGTTCAAATCACTACCTATGTTGCCTAATCCATGCCTTGCAGGTCCCAAACTTGTTTCTTACTCCTTAATTTAATGATTACTCAGTTGACAAAGCTTTAATCCAAGCCTTAGATTCATTACCCAAGTTGTAATTCCATAAATGGCATAAAGTGGCCATTGCCATTTTGAAAAAGCTCCACTTTTGCAAACTTTACAAATCTTGAGCATTGAACCTGTCTCCTTTGCATATACAAGTACCACAGACCTAAGGCAACTTGTATAGAACAAATACCAACCCTAAACAAGCCAGTACAAGCAGGTAAGGCCTTGTCCCTTCACTTTGCTTCAAAAGCAAGAAAGTGTGCCAAAAGGTGGGAACTTACAAATCTGTTGGAGAGCTGACTTTAAACTGATTCCATACTAATATACAAACACATTGCAACATAACACACACTTACTAGAAGCCTGAAACACTCCCAAACTTCCTTTCACCAAAAAACTGTCAAGACTTGTAGTTTTTGCATAAGCATAACAAGCTCTCATTTGGCTCGTGCGTTTCAAGTCTTAACCATCAAAACACCTTACCTACTTGATATCTAACTGATCCAGACCCTCATCCTTGTACTGTAACTCCTTCTCCATCATCTTCCATTTTTGTTTTCAAAGCTTGCAGGTTGACTTGGATAGAGAGTTTCGGGCACTTCCAGAACAAAGCAAGGATTGGAACACACTCAGGGAGGTTCAAGCAAGCTCAAGCAATCATCAGGCCTTCATAAAACTCACTCCAACTCCATCCACGATTTCAACTGAAAGAGGTAAAAATCTCAACTTATATCTCTTCATACAGGAATCCATTGGCCACGATTTGTGAATAAACAATGTAGACCTCATTGCTACGAAGCTGTACATGTATATATCTTGCATTTATTTGGCCTAAGTTGAGAGAATTTTGAAGTTCAAATTCCTGTAAAAATTAGGTTTAGATTTAGGGCTTTTAAAATTCATCTTTATCTTTGATTGTTAGCTTACATGATTTATATGGTTAGAATTGTGAGACAAAATGCTACAACATTCATGTTATGAGTTTTCATTTTCATGGAGAAATGAGAAAGTTACATAGCATATGGTTGGCTAGAGGAAGAACACGAAGTACAAGGCAAGGGTTTTGTTTGTGTTATGTTATTTTTGTTTCACATTAATCAACAAATGTATAGCCACCCCAGTGGAAAGGAGCGCGCTGGTGAGACCCTGTCCTGGGTTCGAACCATGGCGCTACCTTTTGTTTTTTCACATTTTTTAGTTTTCATTTTTGGCTTGTTTTTGCAGGATGGGCTTGATTATTTGGGCCTAGCGTTTTTTTAACATACTGCTTCCATTTTCCTTACAACACCCCTGGCCCAAACTATTTTCATATATTTATTTATTTGTTTTCATTTCATTTTTTTATTTAAAAAAATATTTCTTTAATACCTAAAAAAATCATAAAAAATAGGAAATATGATAATTTTGCATTTGTTTATTTTATTTTTATTTTCACATTAAAAAATATATTTTTATTAAACTATATATTAATTCTTTTTTTTTCTTTTTTCTTGAATAAAATTGTAAACTTAAATAAAATAGGTTTAGTTTAATTTTCTTTATTTTCTTTTCATTTCATACTTGTAAAATATTTATTTTTGCATATATAAAAAAAACTAAATAATTCCTTACAATATTATTTATTATTTTTAGATACAAAAATACACAAATAATAATACATGAAAACCTTATTTTCTTTCAAACTTGGAATTAGGGTTAACCCTTCTTTTTAAGAATTAATTTCTTTTACTTATATTTTTAGGATTAGGTTAAAATTTATTTTCACACAAAAAACAAAACAAAATATTTTTCTTGCATGTACATAATATTGCATATTTAAATATTGTATATTGTTTATTCTAATATTCGTACAAATTCGATTTGGTTGTAATAATTTATTTAGAATTACATTCTCGCAAATTCCCATTCAAATTTGTATTCCCCCTCCCCACAAAGTTGTTGTAATAGCTTAGTAATCTTTACATTACACAATTTACCGCTTTACATGCCATGTTAGTAATTAGGGTTTGTATGGTAAGATCAAAACAAAGAAAATAGAAAACCCTAAATGCAAGATAAAATCAAAGCATGAAAATAACACACTTGCACACAAGCATCCTTAGGGTTTCTCCACTTGATTGCCTTATATAAAAATAGCCATATTACGCATGCGAAGTATCTTGGCAAAACAAACAAATATAAGATCATAGTCCCTCGATGACGCTATTCAAGGTTGCCTTACAAAATGGTGTTGGTCCCTCAAAAATTCCAAGATTCTTTACAAACATTGCTAATCATGGTTATACGATGACCCACGCCCGTCCCGTTTACATTCAAAGATATGGTTGCTTACCAAATCAATGGTAAGACAACAATGTCAAATGAATAGAAAATGCATAAGAAAGACATTTTGAGTAGGTAGATTACTTCTAGTTACTTGCTCTATTTCCAAACAATTATCCTTGCTATTTTCAAAACAAACAGACACATTTCAAAAACATTTTACAAACATTGAAAACATTTTCAAAAGACAAACATCTTTGTATACATTCTTACGAACGAGAATCATTATAAAGATTGCCTAAACAAATGGCCTCTTTTACAAAATACTTTCAAAAACCACACAAAGCACAATTTATAACAAAAAGAAAGTGACCTAGCAAGTAACTAAGAGCCCATGGAAAACCATGGATGGAAAGGGTGCTAATACCTTCCCTTTTCATAATCTACCCCCCCCCCCCCCCCCCCCGAACTCAAGAAAACATCTCAAAGGTCTTTCGCGTGCTTTTTCACCTTTCCTTTTGGATAAAATAAAAGTCGGTGGCGACTCTTGCTAACCGCAACATTTGCGATTAAACGCAAAATCCTCAAGTTAGTTCTCCCACCGTATCACACAGTCCCTCATTGTTTTCAACTATCAAGAAAAATAATTCAGTTACAACCAACTCGTCAACAGAAAAGAAAAGAGATGGTTAACAACAGAAAGGGAGGGGAAGAGATATAATAGAAGAAAACCAGAAAACTCAAAGAAAAGCTCGATTTTTCTCACCTTCTTCATCATCCTCAACTCTGCATAATATTCATCAATAACCTACTACAACCTTCATTGATCTTCTTTCTCTTTCTCTCTGTGTCATCTTCAACACCGTGAAAAGATATACAAACACCTTCATCATTATCCTCTGGCGCCTTCAACCTTTGTTCTGCAATCAACACTTTTGTATCATCTCTACAGCTTTCTTCAAATCCTCATCACCTTCATCATACCTTCTTCAATCTCCACCGCCTTCATCAATATCTTAACAGTGTCGTCAATATTATCGCAGCAATATCATAACACCAACTACTGCAAAATGAGACTCAATCAGTTCAGAAACGGGAAGGAAAAGAGAGCAAAGACTAAGATCAGTGATGGGACTCGAGCTACCTGAGAAAAGAACTTCCTTCGAAGTCACCATGCCCGCTGCCGTGGAGGTAAACCTTTTCTCTCGCTTCCTGATACCATGATACAAAATCGGATTTCATGATTAGTTCCCCTAAGGTCTCAAAATGAGATCCTTTGCCATCTGAATCTAATTTCACTTTTAGCTATCCTAGTATTTTAGATCTGCGTTTAGATTTAGAAGAGTCAAAACGAGATTGATGGAAAACGAAGGTAGATTTTATTCGGAGTTTCTTGATTCAAGGATGTTTTGACCGCTGATCAGTGGTGATACGGCAACGATTTGCACCGAGTAGGACGGAAGGGAAAGAGAAGGAGGAATGGAAAGATGAACGGATGTATAACCCGATGAGATCCAAACGACGACGTCTCTTACGATTATTCTGTTTATTTTTTGTTTTAATTACTAAAAAAATGGTGATAGTAATAATTTTATCAGGAAATAATGGAACGTTGAAATTGATGTTGAATATGTTTAGATTGGGCTTAGCACTTTGGGCCCGTTTTCTGATTCACACCACTCTCCGGATCCATGATCCACCTTCCTATTTATTTAATTTTCATTTGGTTAATTATGTTTTAGAAATTAAATTTTGATAATTCTTCTATGATCTTTTTTTCGTGAAAATTTTGTGGATGTTAATATATTGGCCTCTGATTTAGTGATATTTTTTTATAATTTTTCTATTATCTTAGGAATTGATTGAATTAATGTTTGGTGCATGAGTAGAATTATAATTTTAACGCGTTCTTGTCGATTATGATTCAATTCCCTTGGCATGATAAGTGGTTTGGTGGTAGATTCTGACCCTTGAACAATGCCATGCTATTTTTGACGTGTTTGTTCATTGTGCAAGGTACTTTTTGGTGCTTTCGATCATATCTTGTGTAGGAACTTCTGATTACACGTTGCATTCGCAACACGCGTTTGCCTTTATCTTGGTTGGATATTATTTCTGACTTTGTTTGTTTCTTGGTGAAGCTTGCTCGACACGTCCTCCTTACTTCTCCAGTGCTTTCGTCTGCTCTTGATGAATTTCTCTCTTTGGTAGTCGCCGCTACTACCTTCGTACTTCTTCGCACTTCATTATACTTATTTACCGCTTTTCTAGATACCATGAGAAGTAGAAAATAAAGAGTGTGCACTCGAAGACGCTGTTTAAAGACTAGTAGCAGGAATTCCGCACTTCATTTGCTAAACGTGTTGTGCTTGTGTTTGTTTCTTTGGTTATTGATCGATGAGTCACTCAATTTAGAAAATTAGATCACGACTTCTCTCTCAGTGCATGCTCCCTATATGATTTTATTTCTTTCCTTTATTTCTTGTTGATCGATGAGTCAGTCAATTTAGAAATTGAGATCACGACTTCGCTCTCATTGCATATTCCCTATAGGATAGTTTTATTAGACTTTCTTTGGAATTCTAACCTAGATAGAATCTCTCTAGGTGTGCTCTCTTGAGCTTATTGGTTTGTTTGCTTTATCCTTGTACATACCATGTTCCCTTAGGACGCGCTTGCTCCGTTTAGACGCAAGTTAGATCTTAGATTGCAAACCATGCATGCTAACATTAGGTAGACGTTTCCCTTTTGTTAATCCAAACCTTAGGACTACAATTGTATGATAACAATAGGTTAGAAATAGGATAGTCTCCCTTAGACTCTTTTCTTCCCTTTTTTCATATGCATCTAAAACTAAAACTTTTTCTTAGCAAATCATAAAACATGCTAATCATACTTAAACCCTTTTTCAAGGTAATAAAACACAAACCAATTCAAACCATTTTGTATGCTCGAGCACCTTTTCTCTAAAAACCCTTTTCAGGTAAGGACATGATTAATTTACTTCTGTGTCAATGCATAAGTCTCCAAAGGTCGAGCTGTGGCAGAAGGAAGAATTAACATTATCCATAAAAAACACAAAACAAACAAAAACATAGGAGTCAAACTACGGTAGCTCTGATTCCTCAAAAAGGATACGTAGGCATTGGGGTAGGGCCCAAGCGAGTACAATTTTATTTTCCCTACATTCTTTTCTCTTTTCTTTTGCATGCATTCTCCCTTCAGTGGTATAGTAAACAGTAAGCATAGATTAAACACACCCATAAGATAGACAACAAGAGTGGATACCGTAGAATACTACGGGCGTGTGGGGTGCTAATACCTTCCCCTCGCGTAACAGACTCCCTTACCCGATCTCTTGGTCGCAAGACCATGACTTCTCCCTTCTTAGGTTTTCTCGATGTTTACCTTTCCCTACATGTGGGATAAAAGACGTTCAATGGCGACTTCATTGTTTGATGATTTTCAGCCGGTTATTTCAGCTGGTGACTTCACTTGGGATAGGTCAACCAAATGCTGGTCCATCCCGGAGTCTCTCCTAACTATTGCTTTCTTTTCTTTGGGTGTTTATTTTATTCTGTCAGTTTTTTCATTCATTTTGTATATACTTGAGCATATGTATGCATTGCATTTTGCTGTTTTCCATATACTATTGTTGTACTGGATCTGCTTCTTATTGGGCGGGTGTTACTATGAGGTAAAAGGCCCAATACCCAGGCCAGAGTTTTATACCATATGAACCCTATGAATAGAGTGGAACATGAACGGCTAGTTGACTTAAGTCTCACTATCGCTGCAATGTCGTCCATGCTCAGATGAGGTACAAATGAGGAGCTATCATTTTCACGTAGGTGATACAGCGATAGTTTTTCAGGAGTACCCTCGATTCTACGTTACCATGACCTAGTTTTCACCCGTGAGTAGGGAGGGAATTATTATCACAGGTACATATGGTGATTATGCTCAGATGGTGGATATGTTCAGATGGTTTCTCACAGTCGGTGACTATTGGTTCTAATGGTTATGTCCTGGATTTCTATCAGTAACTAGGAAAGTCTCAGATTTATTTTCTGGGTTTCGAATCTGTTCATGAGGTTCTTTGGTTTATGTTACGGACCTGTGATCCTGGTACTTACAGAATGCAGAAACAGTACAACAGAGACCTGTATCATGGAAGTAGTAACCCCGTGATCATTTGCACTTACATCATATCATATTTATTTTTCAAAATAAATGTCAGAAAAATAAAACTGTATACTAACCTTGCATGTGCACGTCCATTCCGGGTTACTTCACGAAGTTATAGTTTCCATCAGTGACGTCTAGCAACAGTGATGTTCTCAAGAGGATCAGGAGGGACAATTGTAATTATCCGTGCTACCCAAGCTTTCCGCTCAAGTTCTTGGCCTTTTTGAAGAGTTTAAAAGACCATTTTGTCTGCCCTAATGCAAAAAAATCCTATTGGAAGACGTGGTGGTGCTTTGTGTGATACGGTGGCAGAACCGAATGTTTAATACTGGTTTGCATTTTGTGTTCACAAATGTCGCGGTAAGCAAGAGTCGTCATCGACTTTTATTTCATCCAATCATGGAAAAGGAAAAAGAACAGAAAAAACCTTGTTTTCGAGATATTTTGAGTACGGGGGGTAGATTATAGAAAGGGAAGGTGTTAGCACCCTTTCTATCCATGGTTTTCCATGGGCTCTTAGGTACTTGCTCATTTTTAAATTTCTTGTGCGTGTGCTTGCTTTGATAATATTTTACTTCGTGATAACCCTTGTATCAGTCCTCAAGGATGTGACGAAGTTGTTTTGAAAACTGTTTTGAAAGGTGTTTGTGTGAAAAGTTTTTTATTGAGAAAGTACTTAAGATTCTACCTACTCAAAAAAAGATTGTTTTGTTCTATTTCCTTTAGACAGCGCCTTCCTATTATTAAGGAGTAGGTAGCACCGTTGTTGGAGTTTCTAAGGGACGTTCAAAAGGGACAAATACAATCACTAAAGCAATAGTTAGAAAACTTTAGTAGTAACCCTAGAGTCTTAAGATATTTTCGAGGCAACATTTTCGAGGCAAGATTTATGAGGCAACATTCGAATGGGACAATTTGATCTCTTTAACTGGAGGGCAACCACTAAAATCTCCGATGCTTAATGATTGTTTACCGAAGGCAATCGAAGTGAGGTAAATCCTAGGAGTGGATATGTGTATGTGATTTGTTTCAGTTATTTTAATCTTTGCACATTAGGGTTTTCTAAATGTTTTAATTTTCACGCATTCTTGTCATACAATCCTATTAGCCATACATCTAGACAGTTAATGATTTTCTGAAAGTAAACGCGAAAATAAACCTAGCTATTACATGGCTTTGACAGTTACATAATTGCCTTGACGTAAAATAAAAAAATGCGGAATTTAAAATCCTAATTAAACTATTACAACCTTGAAACAATTACAATAACTTGAATTAAAAGAAAGTCAAGGCGCGCGCGATGAATTACATACGAGAATAAAGTCTGAGTCCTAAAAAATCTAATCAATTAAAGAGGAAATATTTTTTGTATTTTGTTGTTGCGAAAAATATTTGAAATTTTAACCTAATTTGTCTAATTAATTTTAATTATAAAAAAGAGAATTTGAATTAATCTAATTAAGCTAATTAATTAATTGCAATTAAATATTTTTATGAAAAAAAAATCTAATTTTTTAGTGATTTTCAGATTTTATGATTAAAAAAATGATTTTTGTTGTGAAAATAATTAAAAATAACCAATAAAAAAGAATTTAAAAAAAAGAGAGAGAAAGATTTGGGCCTGGAGTGATTAAGCAAACTAAGGGTGTATGTTGAACTTCTGAAACCCAGAAGGATGGCCCAGAGTCTGGCGCCTGATCCAATGAGACCATCTTATGGGGACTCATGGTGGACCTGCGTATGCTAGCGTTGGATCTGGCTGAAGATGGATCCAGAGGATGAGATCAAAGGGCGCATGATGATCCTTAGAAGGTGAGGTGTGCTGGATCTGGTGAAAATAATGGAGAAAATGCCAAAAGCTCGCGCCTGGGATCGAACCTAGGACATGAGCTTCATACTTCCTTCCTCTAACCAACTGCGCTGCACTAGTTAATTGTTAACATAATAAAAACAATAAATCAAAAGCCAAATTAATTGTCATACTCAGAACACGCGCGAATTTTCAAATGTCCCAATGGTTGCTTGACACGCCAACGTCTTCTTCCTTGGTCCGTTGCTTTAGGTAAATTACTTTTACCTACGGACGTTTGTTTGTAACTATAACCTTGTTCCATTAAAAAATTGCATACAAGCAAGATAAATGAAATTGGTGACTGTTGTACCCCAAAATTTGCCCTCCCATATTCTTCAAGGTTTGTCAAGAATCATCTTCAAATGGTTCAAGATTTCTCAAGGGTTGCACAGTCCAAATGCCTCCTAAGCCAGTCAAAATTAGGGTTTTGGTTCCTTCAATGAATTTGGGGTTTTCAATGGCTCAATCATGTCCCATAGGCCTCTATACATTGTCAAGCACCTACATGTCAAGTCTCAAGACTCACCGTGCCAAATTGCACAGTCAAAAGCTCCATTTGCTTCACAATCAACTACAAGGGCAAAATGGTCATTTCACAGTCAAAAGTCAGAATTTTTGGTCAACATCTTATTTTGAGCTCACAATAATCATTTGATCAAGTCTTGATCATGATTCCACAAGCATGGCTCAAAAATCATCAAGATGCCAAAAGTTACTATTTTTGGACACCAGAAAAGTCAACTGTATCTTGACCAAGGTATAACTTTTTCATGGTTCATCAGAAAAATCCCATCCAATGCTCATTTTGAAGGGGATGATATTTACTACAACTCATCTTCACATTCCAAGTCCAAAAAATGCTCTCATAAAAAGTTATCAATTTCTACATTATAGGTCAATTTCAAAAGTCAACAAAAATGCACTTTATGTCAAAGACCATAACTTAATATTGGTAAATCCAAATGACATGGGACCAAAGGCATTGGTTAGAGGACTTCAAGACCTTTCCAAAATGTCCAAGAACATGTTCATATGATCAAAATTGAGCAAGATATGCATTGGAGAAGTTGGGAAAGTTTTGTGAATTTGTAAAAGTCAACTTTGCTCAAAACACTTTGTTTTTGCTAATGGGCCCCAAATTTCTTCTTGAAACTTTATCCAAGGCTTATGCACGACCCATTGAGATTATTTGAGTTTATTTTCTTATTTTTTATTAATTAATTGGATTTTTAATTGATTTTAATTCATTTAATTAATTTAAAATGTAGGAAATTCAAAGATTTGATTTTTCAATCTTTTGGTGAAGCAAACAAGCTCAAGACAAGCTGGCAAATTCGTGTGCACATCAAGGAGACAAGAATCTCCATGTTTGGCAAGTTTTCTCAATCAAAAAGATGCAAAAAGATATGATTGAAAATCAAATATTGAAACCATCATTCCATGGATTTCTTGGCCAAGATTTAACCTAAATTCAATCCTCTATATATACACAACCTAACCCTAATGCCATAAACGTGAAAACTCTGCAGAAAAACCATAATAACATTAAAAAAAATCAAACAAAAGTGAAAACCGAATTCCATATTCCAAGGTGATTCAAAGCTTTTTATTGTTTCTAACACCTTGCAGGAACTCTCAGGGACCTTTTGGAATCAAAATCAAGTGCTAAAGCTTGAGAAATCGCTCCAAACAGAATCACAGTTTGTCCACTTTTTTCAGAATTGAAACTCATGATACATAAGCATTTGATGTGATTTATGGTTTGTTTTGTATTGCTTGCATCCATACCAAGCTAATGGTATTAATTAATTGGATTATAGTGTACAGAATCGTGAATTGCCATTGAAGGAATTTAGGGTTCTTGAGGTCTCAAATTGGGGCTTTACAGCCCAAGAAAAAGTAAGCTTCATAATGCCTATGGTTGAGATCGCTGAGACAAGACGAATCTAAAACCACCCTCGTGAACAATTTATATTGATCATACACCTATTCGTTATTTTTCGTCCATGCAGGTTGTGGGGGTTAAAAACCCCCGCTATCTATTTGTCTTTTTTACAGGTAAATGAAGAAGACGATGAGCTGGTGATGTGCTATTGGTTAATTCAAATATAATGGCGCGCGCGTGCTTGTTTCCAGCATAATGGTTGATTTTATATATTATAATTGATCATTATCATATTAACAAAGGCGTTCAGCTGGCGTAGTGGAAGATGAGTTGTCTGGTAACCATTGGGACCTGGGTTCGATTCCCAGGTCCCCCAAACCTTTGTTTCTATTTTTTCTAACATGATTACATGCAGCGTTCCACAAAGAGTCCATCATGCACCTCAAGCAATCAAACGCCAAGTGGCCACATGCACTAATCAGAAGAACATAAGTGGAAGACCACCATGCTCCCAGTCAACCGTGCCATGGGGAATTATCAAAGTCAACGCAGGCTTGAGCTTAATGGGCCACAGAAATTCCAGATTTACCTCCTACAGGGCCCAACACCCCCCTGGTTTATTATTCTTTTTATTTTCTTTTCCTTTTATTTTCTTTTACTAATTATTATTATTAATTATTATTATTATTTAATTCACTTAATTAATATTTTTTCATAATAAATTCAGACAACTAAAAATGTAAATATTTTAATTATTATTATTATTTATTAATTTCACTATTAATTATTATTTTGTAAATAAATACTAACAAACCAATTTAGTTTAATTAGGTTTAAATTTCACATTTTTTTATAATAAATAAAATTAATATAGAAATTAGGGTTTTTACTAACTTGTGATTTTATTTTATTTCTATTTTCATTAAAACATTAAAAAATATAAAAAATACTTTTCTTTTAATTAATTAATTAGTTATTAGGTTTAAATTGAATAATTGCAAAAAGGACCAAATTTCCATTCTTTTCTCAAAAAGGGTCAAAACCCTAAGGACGGCCCCGATTCAATTTATTTTCGCGCATTATTCCTATTTTGATCATATTTATGTATCTGCTCCGAGGATGTAATAGATAATTAGGACTTTTATTGCTTTCTTTATCTTCTCGCAATTTACTTTTCCAAAGGGTTATGTTTTTGGCGATGTAAATACCCGACGCCTTGTAATAGCGTAGATTCACTTTCCGCAATTTATTTTCCGCACAACTATTAACTGTTAATTATGCATGCAAGACTTGTCTGAAAAATAAAATCAACTCGTAGCTCACCATGATGCATGTACAAGATAATTTAAACTGAAACCTGACACATATGCACATGCCACTCCTAGGGTACGCCTCACTTGGTTGCCTCGAGGTGGTCATCAAGTATAGGGTGTTTTAGAGGTCGCCCTCCTGTCTAAAGATCCAGTTGCCTCAAAACGGTTGCCTCGGATAAAAAGGATCTAGGACATTAGGGTTACCGCTAAGGCGTCCTACTATTGCTTTGGTGACCACACATGTCCCTATAATCGAATTGACCCGAAAACTCCAACGACGATACTACCTACTTCTCAATAGTGGGATAGTACTGTCTAAAGGACTCTTACACAGCTTAATTCTTTAGAGTAGGTAGATTTCTCTTGGGTACTTGCTCTTTCAAAACAAAAACAACTTTTCGCACTTACACTTTCAAACAAAAGTTTTCAAACAAATACTTCATACACTCTTGAGGACTGATACAAGAGTTACCTAGAAGTTTTCAAAACGAAACTTTTTCAAAACCCACAAACACAAGAAAAGCAAACAATTTTTGAAAACATAGTGAGCAAGTACCTAAGAGCCCGTGGATAACCACGGATAGAAAGGGTGCTAACCCCTTCCCTTTCTATAATCTACCTCCCGAACCGAGAAACATCTCGAAAAGGAATTTTACTGTGCTTTTGTCCTTTCCTTGTTGGAGAAAATAAAAGACGGTGGAGACTCTTGCTTACCGCGACATTTCGCGAACCAGCATTTCAAAACAGTCAGTTCTATTTCCACCGATCATAGAACTGGCGACTCTGCTGGGGATATCAAATAATAAGTGAGGTGTACCTTAGGATTAGATCATTCTATGTTTTCAATTGAATGCTTTGTTTGCTTTAATATTATGGGCTTGCATCGGAGTTTCATAGATCCTAACCCGGATCTGGGGAATACCCTTTAGGTAGCAAGAAGCTGTGAGGGACCTGTCCGGTGTAGACCGACACGGGTGAAGCAGTAGCTACATTGGTGTGACACCTTGGTCTGTACCGATATCCCTTGTGTTGGAACAAGGAGAATATGGGTCTTCTGAGGAGTCATTAAGCACCAACCGACCTTAGAACCTTAAATTGACCCAACTTGGCCATAAAACAGTAGCAGTATGCTACACTCATTGAGGCTAAACTCTCGCGATGGTTCTGGCCGCAAGAAAAGATTGCGACGCTGGAGTTATGACCGATTGAGGGTAGTCAGTGATATTGAGATCCTCTAGAACCCGGTTACTATTTTCTAGGACAGGTCTTAACCAACTGAAACGGAAAGAGGGTAGTACCTAAACTTCATGCGGGCCTAAAATCTAAGGGCTCTTTGTGTGACTTGTGTGCTTTCAAACTTGAACTACTTGCACATTCTTGTTATCTGACACATGAGTTTCTTACAGGTTTTGTTTACAGTCCTTGATCGGGACTTATAACAGGGCTTACTTACACCTCACCCCTTTGCATCCATGTACATAACACCATACCATCATAATATTGCATACACCCTGCATAAGGGCTAACCCATTTCAAGGATCTCAAAGGTTTATGATGCAGGTCATAATGAACCAAATGTCTAGCAAGGGGCAAAGGGGATTTATTTTCCTCTAGCCAAGGTTGTTTGGAGATCAAAACATGATGACTTGAGTCAGGGGCTATGACCCACTCGATATGCTGAGCCTTAAATCTTGAAGAAGGACTCTCAACAATATGAAGTTCCTTCAATCAAGCTACCAGATTCAAATTCTAACAAGTTTCTCTGTTTACCCCGCGAGATCCTTGAAAACATTGCATGCATATCATACATATCATTGCATTACAGGTACCCTTTTTACAGGTCACTTATCTTCTTCGCTGTTTATTTCAGCAATCATCATGTCTACTGACCTTCCGCTGAATAAGCTATCAAGGCCCTCCAGGCCCAGAATGCCCAGTTCCAGGAGTTGGTTATGAGCTTGGCCCAGGGTCAACAAGAGTTGAAGACTCTGATTCTGAAGAAGAAGAAGAGGACTATGTTGTTTAACACCGGACGCAGATTCGGGAATGGACTCCAGAATGAGGCTGAGCTGACTACCTCATCCATAGGCAAGGACAGTCCCCAAGAGAGAAGGGTTCCTAGTCCCGTGTTCTCCGACAACGAGACAGATTATAATGATAAACAGTACCCTCCTACGGAGGACAGGTACAAACAGCTGGAGGACCGGTTAAGTGCTATGGAGATACAGAAAGTGCCCGGCCTGGACTTCGAAGATCTAGGTCTATCCTCTGGGGTGGTGATTCCCCATAAGTTCATGGCACCTACTTTTGCAAAGTACGACGGAGCTTCCTGTCCTAAACTGCACCTCCGATCGTATGTAAGGAAGATCCAACCTTATACAGCTGACAAGAATTTATGGATCCATTTCTTCCAGGATAGTCTTTCAGGGACTCAACTCGAATGGTTCTATCAGCTGGATGGAGCCAGCATTCGTAACTGGGAGGACTTGGCTACTACGTTCTATAAGCAGTATCAGTATAATTCCGACCTTGCTCCTACGCGTACCCAACTCCAGGGTATGTCGCTAGGGACGGGTGAAGGATTTAAAGAATATGCTCAAAAGTGGAGAGACCTCGCCGGAAGGGTGCAGCCACCTTTAACTGACCGTGAGCTTGTTGATATGTTCTTGGGGACCCTGTCTGGTCTGTTCTTCAACCATCTGATTGGGAATTCTTCTGCTGGGTTTACAGATCTTATCTTGACTGGGGAAAGAATTGAAGCTGGCATCAAAAGTGGGAAGATTCTAGAAGCTGCACCTTCTGATGCTCATAAAAAGCCTTACAGTGGGAAGAAAGAGTCCAATGCTGCGTACGGTCAAAAGAGTCGTCGCGACCAACATGTAGGGGCAGTCATGATCTCTGGTTCTGCGTCACGCCGCCAACCGCAAAAGGGAAATCAGTGAAGGCCAGACGAGCCTAAAAGACAGTTCACCAACATCAATATGCCATTGTCACAAGTATTGCAGCACATGTTGAAGATGAACCTGATTGCGGTGATAAACCCTCCTGCGAATCCTAAGACTTCTTCTCCAAACTATAATCCAGATGCAAGGTGCGCTTACCATTCCGGTAGCCCGGGGCACGATACTGATGATTGTTGGGCGTTGAAATACAAGATCCAGAATATGATTGACGCTAAGGAGATCGAATTCGAGCCTTCTGAGGCTCCCAATGTGATCACTGCTCCCTTGCCAAAACATGGCTAGGATTGAGAGATTTTTGTTCATTTGAATTCTGAAGTTGTATTTTTCTTTGCTTATTCAAACAATTATCATGTCAAACTCTTTTATTTCATTAATGCATTACACGTGTCTATTTTGAAGTAATTGTGTTCACTATGTTTAAAATTGCTTTCATTTTGTGATGTTCAACTCTCGATTAAAAATTCTAAGTCTTTTGAGGGAGGATGACGAAAACGATACCATGATCTTTACAGTATGCTTTTGAATAGACCCCACTGACGATGTACATGCATTGTTTCAAATCCTAAACAGTGGAGTTATAAGGAAGATAATCCCTAGTCAACCCCTTTGAGCCAAAGAAGTCGGAGTTTTTCTTTTCAAAAATTAAAACCCTTAATCATAACCTGGGGCAGGGTAGTTCTCTCAGTTGATACAGGGGCACAATGGATGGCATCAAAGAAGTCCTTCCGAAACAAAACACGATGTTGGTTCCATATTATCATAAGGACAGTCAGTCATTGTCTCTCAAAATAAAAGCCCAATAAGTCAAAACCTATGAAGGAGACTTACAAAAAACTAGGGCATCCCGCTGACTGTAATCACAAAAGAAACAGTTCAGGCAAAAAGACAGGGATAATAAAATCAAAAAGAAAGAGGTCCTACAAACCCTCCACAAAAGAAATGACTGCCTATTCAAAATAAACTATCAGTATCCGAACCATCACCGGAATATCAGAGCAAAGACTCAAACAAGGTCTAATGCACGATCAACTGAGTTTAGGTTTGAAGAACATCACGAAGAGCGGGTGGGTACAAATAAAATTTGAGCCTTTATCCTTTGTTTCTTAAACCGTGAACCAGGCCACGTTATAACCCTTAAAAAGTCCTAGCTGAAGCATGGGTTAGTTCGAAAGCATACTGTTACAAAGGTATCCTGACTCCTGTAGGGCTTGCTGTAAAATCCTGAATTGACATCACATTTTACAAAATTTGCTTGTTTTACTGAAAAATGCATTTTCAAAAAACTTCAAGACAGACATAAGCTTTGCATTCTTAAAATAACATTGTTAGCATATGACTATTTGTTCGAACAACAGAGAAATTCGCACGACGAATATCTAGTGAACAAAAATCGGCTCAAGGATCGCATCAAATGGAAAAACACTTCCAATCAAGGGGCACGACATGATCATGGTCTATCATCTGGGGCAGTTAAGTCAAGATTCAGAGAATCTCTCCAATGCCAAATAGCCTGGGGCAAATCTCCGTCTGAGTTACTTGGGGCATTGGGCAGGAGTTCCAGCAACGAATCTTGCATGACCAAACATCTTCTGGTGGTATGGCAACACAATGCTACCGACAGTGACAACTCTCTACATCCTAAGAGCGGGGACATACTCGAAAAAAAATACTACGCATAATCAAAGACCCGCTAGGCCGACTGACCTAGGCAAAAATAAGGGCTTCTCGGCGAACCAAAAGGGTTCGGGCAAAAATAAGGGATGAAAATAATGAAAAAATCTGTACACCCGGCAAGTCGAAAACATGAAAAGGCGGCTTGGGCAAAAATGGGTATCTCGGTGGACTGAAAACCCGAAAGGGCGGTCCAGGCAAAAATTAGGGATCAAAGCGTACGACTATGTCCTGTCATCTCGTCACTTGCCTACCAGAAGAAGATTTGTCAATCGGCAGTTGTCAAGCACCTCTGCAGGTACCTTCTCCCGCAGAAACTGGGGCAACAAAATTGTCCAAACTGTACAGCTGCTTTCCTCCAGGTACAAAGGTAGATTCAACTGAAGAATATGACCAAGATACCTTCACTCCGCGCAGAGTAAGACAAGGTTCGGCAATACTCTCCCCAGGCAGAGTTGGTCTCCTATCAGCCCTAAAAAGGCACGGTATCTCCAGCAAGTCAGCAGCACTCTCCCCAAGCAGAGTTAAGCTACTGTCAGCCTTAAGGAAGTTGGGTATTCCCAGAAGATCTCAACATTCCCCAGCGAAGTATAGATATTCCTCAGCAAGCATCCCCGGCAGTCTTAATATTCCTCGACAGAAGTATAAGATTGTTCCCCGACGGAATACAGACACCCCAGTGGAACCATTTCCCAATACAGTCCAAAAGTTCCCCCAGGAGAGTTGAACCATCCCCCCAGTAGATTCTGGAAGCTTATCCCCAGTAGATTCTGGAAGCTTATCCCCAGTAGATTCTAGAAGCTTATCCCCAGTAGATTCTGGAAGCTGGTCCCCTACAAAGTACAAACGCATCTCTCCCCGATCATGTTCGGAGGTTATTCCCCACCAGAGCCTATAACTGGGTTATCCTCAGCAAATTACAACGGAGAGATCGTCCTCAGCGAAGTTCTTCCTACCCCCAGCGGAGTTCATCAAATCCTCCGACAGAGCTTATCAACAGGAATCCCCAGCGGAGTTACCATCAAAATCTCAGCGAAGTACCTCTTCCCACAGAGTAATTCCCCGCAGAGTAATCTCCTCACCAAGTTTATTCCCCAACGGAGTCATATTCTCCTACCGGTTTACTCTTGCAATCATCATCCCCAGCGGAAACGAAGAACTCTACTCTTCAACATCAGCCCAGGATTCAACGAACTTCCCGGCATTCGTCAAGGATTTATTTTCCCAGACGAAGATACATTCATAAACATCACATTGTCATACATCATGATACATGCATACGCATCATACACCACAAATCTCATTTGTTCTTGAGAACATCTTAATATCATGCAGTTCATACATCATGACATTGCATATAGCTAACGTTTTGCCTTTTCAGGAAAAGGTCAATCAAAAGATGATTACCATATACCTTTGCAGTTCCAGATCAACACCTGTAACAAGCCAGGAAAATGCTGTGGACGACTGATCGTGGGTTAATACCTGAAACCAGACAGGACAATTATCTACTTGATCATCATGAGGCAACCCTACACCGGTTCCTTCTCAATTCCAAGATGAAGTTTTACACGGACTCATCAGCAGGAAGCCCTACACCGGTTCCTTCTCAATTCCAAGATGAAGTTTTACACTGACTCATCAGCAGGAAGCCCTACACCGGTTCCTTCTCAATTTCAGATGAATTTTTACACGGACTCATCATGAGGAGACCCTACACCGGTTCCCTTTCTCTTTCCAGATGCAGTTTTACACGGGCTCATCATCAAAGAAACCCTACACCGGTTCCTTCTCAAATTCAGATGCAGTTTTACACGGACTCATCCTCAGGCAACCCTACACCGGTTCCTTCTCTTTCAGAGGCAGTCTTACACGGGCTCATCAACAGGAAACCCTACACCGGTTCCTTCCCAACTTCAGATGAAGTTTCACACGGACTTATCGTCAGGCAACCCTACCCCGATTCCTTCTCAATTTCAGATGAAGTTTTACACGGACTCGTCCTCAGGAAACCCTACACCGGTTCCCCCTCAGTTCCAAGACGAAGTTTTACACGAACTCATCGTCAAGATAACCTTACCCCGGTTCCTCCAGAAGTCTCACACGGACTTATCTCAAAGTAACCTTACCCTGGTTCCTCCAGAAGTCTCACACAGACTTATCTCAAAGTAACCTTACCCTAGTTTCTCCAGAAGTCTTACACGGACTTATCACAAAGTAACCTTACCCCGGTTCCTCCTGAAGTTTTACACGAACTTATCTCACGGTAACCTTACCCCGGTTCCTCCTGAAGTTTTAAACGAACTTATCTCACGGTAACCTTACCCCGGTTCCTCCTGAAGTTTTACACGAACTTATCTCACGGTAACCTTACCCCCGTTCCTCCTGAAGTTTTACACGAACTTGTCTCAAAATAACCTTACCCCGGTTCATCCAGAAGTTTTACACGAACTTATCCCGAAGTAACCCTACACCGGTTCCTTCTCAACTCCAGACGTAGTTTTACACGGACTCGTCATCAAGAAACCCTACATAGGTTCTCTCTTTCCAAAGATGAAGTTTTACACGGACTCGTCACCAAGAAATCCTACACAGGTTCTCTCTTTCCAAGGATGCAGTTTTACACGGACTCACCATCAAAGCAACCCTACACAGGTTCTCTCTCTCCAGACGTAGTTTTACACAGACTCGTCATCAGTCAACCCTACACAAGTTTTCTTTCTTCCAGGATGAAGTTTTACACGGACTCATCATGAGGCGACCCTACACCGGTTCCCTTTCTCTTTCCATATGCAGTTTTACACGGGCTCATCATCAAAGTAACCCCACACAGGTTCCTTCTCCATTTCAGATGCAGTTTTACACGGACTCGTCATCTGTCAACCCTACACAGGTTTCCTTCTTTCCAAGATGCAGTTTTACACGAGCTCATCATCAGGCAACCCTACACAGGTTCCCTCATTCAACTTACAAGATCACAATTCAACAAACAATCTCCAGATGGCATCTTTAAGCCCATCTCGACAACTATCCATTACATTCCCAGATGGCATCTATAAGCCCATCCCCGACAAGATTCCATTACATCTCCAGATGGAATCTATAAGCCCATCCTCCTATCCATCATATCTCCAAATGGCGTCTGTAAGCCCATTCCCGACATCACATTGCTGATACTCTACTATGCGAGTGCAAATTTCTGGGCACTTTAGTGTTCAATCATCTTCCACCTTCGGATCACGAAAGGCACGCAAGCCAATCTACATCCTCAGGTTTAAGAAGATTGAACAGGGGCAACTGTTGTACCCCAAAATTTTCCCTCCCATATTCTTCAAGGTTTGTCAAGAATCATCTTCAAATGGTTCAAGATTTCTCAAGGGTTGCACAGTCCAAATGCCTCCTAAGCCAGTCAAAATTAGGGTTTTGGTTCCTTCAATGAATTTGGGGTTTTCAATGGCTCAATCAAGTCCCATAGGCCTCTATACATTGTCAAGCACCTACATGTCAAGTCTCAAGACTCACAGTGCCAAATTGCACAGTCAAAAGCTCCATTTGCTTCACAATCAACTACAAGGGCAAAATGGTCATTTCACAGTCAAAAGTCAGAATTTTTGGTCAACATCTTATTTTTAGCTCACAATCATCATTTGATCAAGTCTTGATCATGATTCCACAAGCATGGCTCAAAAATCATCAAGATGCCAAAAGTTACTATTTTTGGACAGTAGAAAAGTCAATTGTATCTTGACCAAGGCATAACCTTTTCATGGTTCATCAGAAAAATCCCATCCAATGCTCATTTTGAAGGGGATGACATTTCCTACAACTCATCTTCACATTCCAAGTCCAAAAAATGCTCTCACAAAAAGTTATCAATTTCTACATTATAGGTCAATTTCAAAAGTCAACAAAAATGCACTTTAAGTCAAAGACCATAACTTGATATTGGTAAATCCAAATGACATGGGACCAAAGGCATTGGTTAGAGGACTTCAATACCTTTCCAAAATGTCCAAGAACATGTTCATAGGATCAAAATTGAGCAAGATATGCATTGGAGAAGTTGGGAAATTTTTGTGAATTTGCAAAAGTCAACTTTGCTCAAAACACTTTGTTTTTGCTAATGGGCCCCAAATTTCTTCTTGAAACTTTATCCAAGGCTTATGCACGACCCATTGAGATTATTTGAGTTTATTTTCTTATTTTTTTATTAATTAATTGGATTTTTAATTGATTTTAATTCATTTAATTAATTTAAAATGTAGGAAATTCAAAGATTTGATTTTTCAATCTTTTGGTGAAGCAAACAAGCTCAAGACAAGCTGGCAAATTCGTGTGCACATCAAGGAGACAAGAATATCCATGTTTGGCAAGTTTTCTCAATCAAAAATATGCAAAAAGATATGATTGAAAATCAAATATTGAAACCATCATTCCATGGATTTCTTGGCCAAGATTTAACCTAAATTCAATCCTCTATATATACACAACCTAACCCTAATGCCATAAACGTGAAAACTCTGCAGAAAAACCATAATCACATTAAAAAATCAAAGAAAAGTGAAAACTAAATTCCACATTCCAACGTGATTCAAAGCTTTTCTTGTTTCTAACACCTTGCAGGAACTCTCAGGGACCTTTTGGAATCAAAATCAAGTGCTAAAGCTTGAGAAATCGCTCCAAACAGAGTCACGGTTTGTCCACTTTTTTCAGAATTGAAACTCATGATACATAAGCATTTGATGTGATTTATGGTTTGTTTTGTATTGCTTGCATCCATACCAAGCTAATGGTATTAATTAATTAGATTATAGTGTACAGAATCGTGAATTGCCATTTAAGGAATTTAGGGTTCTTGAGGTCTCAAATTGGGGCTTTACAGCCCAAGAAAAATTAAGCTTCATAATGCCTATGGTTGAGATCGCTGAGACAAGACGAATCTAAAACCACCCTCGCGAACAATTTATATTGATCATACGCCTATTCGTTATTTTTCGTCCATGCAGGTTGTGGGGGTTAAAAACCCCCACTATCTATTTGTCATTTTTACAGGTAAATGAAGAAGACGATGAGCTGGTGATGTGCTATTGGTTCATTCAAATATAATGGCGTGCGCATGTTTGTTTCCAGCATAATGGTTGATTTTATATATTATAATTGATCATTATCATATTAACAAAGGCGTTCAGCTGGCGTAGTGGAAGATGAGCTGTCTGGTAACCATTGGGACTTGGGTTCGATTCCCAGGTCCCCCAAACCTTTGTTTCTATTTTTTCTAACATGATTACATGCAGCGTTCCAGAAAGAGTCCATCATGCACCTCAAGCAATCAAACGCCAATTGGCCACATGCACTAATCAGAAGAACATAAGTGGAAGACCACCATGCTCCCAGTCAACCGTGCCATGGGGAATTATCAAAGTCAACGCAGGCTTGAGCTTAATGGGCCACAGAAATTCCAGATTTACCTCCTATAGGGCCCAACACCCCCCTGGTTTATTATTATTTTTATTTTCTTTTCCTTTTATTTTCTTTTACTAATTATTATTATTAATTATTATTATTATTATTTAATTCACTTAATTAATATTTTTTCATAATAAATTCAGATAACTAAAAATGTAAATATTAATTATTATTATTATTTATTAATTTCACTATTAATTATTATTTTGTAAATAAATACTAACAAACCAGTTTAGTTTAATTAGGTTTAAATTTCACATTTTTTTATAATAAATAAAATTAATATAGAAATTAGGGTTTTTACTAACTTGTGATTTTATTTTATTTCTATTTTCATTAAAACATTAAAAAATATAAAAAATACTTTTCTTTTAATTAATTAATTAATTAGTTATTAGGTTTAAATTGAATAATTGCAAAAAGGACCAAATTTCCATTCTTTTCTCAAAAAGGGTCAAAACCCTAAGGACGGCCCCGATTCAATTTCTTTTCGCGCATTATTCCTATTTTGATCATATTTATGTATCTGCTTCGAGGATGTAATAGATAATTAGGACTTTTATCGCTTTCTTTATCTTCTCGCAATTTACTTTTCCAAAGGGTTATGTTTTTGGCGATGTAAATACCCGACGCCTTGTAATAGCGTAGATTCACTTTCCGCAATTTATTTTCCGCACAACTATTAACTGTTAATTATGCATGCAAGACTTGTCTGAAAAATAAAATCAACTCGTAGCTCACCATGATGCATGTACAAGATAATTTAAACTGAAACCTGACACACATGCACATGCCACTCCTAGGGTACGCCTCACTTGGTTTCCTCAAGGTGGTCATCAAGTATAGGGTGTTTTAGAGGTCGCCCTCCTGTCTAAAGATCCAGTTGCCTCGATACGGTTGCCTCGGATAAAAAGGATCTAGGACATTAGGGTTACCGCTAAGGCGTCCTACTATTTCTTTGGTGACCACACATGTCCCTATAATCGAATTGACCCGAAAACTCCAACGACGGTGCTACCTACTTCTCAATAGTGGAATAGTACTGTCTAAAGGACTCTTACACAGCTTAATTCTTTAGAGTAGGTAGATTTCTCCTGGGTACTTGCTCTTTCAAAACAAAAACAACTTTTCGCACTTACACTTTCAAACAAAAGTTTTCAAACAAATACTTCATAAACTCTTGAGGACTGATACAAGAGTTACCTAGAAGTTTTCAAAATGAAACTTTTTCAAAACCCACAAACACAAGAAAAGCAAACAATTTTTGAAAACATAGTGAGCAAGTACCTAAGAGCCCGTGGATAACCATGGATAGAAAGGGTGCTAACACCTTCCCTTTCTATAATCTACCTCCCGAACCGAGAAACATCTCGAAAAGGAATTTTGCTGTGCTTTTGTCCTTTCCTTGTTGGAGAAAATAAAAGACGGTGGCGACTCTTGCTTACCGCGACATTTCGCGAACCAGCATTTCAAAACAGTCAGTTCTATTTCCATCGATCACAGTGACCATGAATCAACTGGGCTTGAAACTCTGATCATCATGATACCCAATATGAAAGCCAATTGTTCCTGCATTGAAAACCCCTAAAACAAACTCATAAACCCTAGCAATGGCATATTGTGATTCATGCGCTGTAAATGCAATTAAATGATGCCAATAGCTTGCAAACAAGATAATGAACAAGAATGAATAATCAAAACATGATAATGCTGTCAAAATCAAGGAAATCATAATCGAGTTTTTGGGCCAAATCATGGTTGATGGTGGGCACGATTCCTGGTGTTTTGAAGCCTGAGGATAGGTGGAATAGCTTCCTGGGGTGTCCTGGAAGAGATTGGAATCTTTAAATCTCTGTGAGGATGGCTCTAGAGTGGATTTTGATTTCACACTTTTCTTTAAAAAATTTCAGTTTTGTTTTGCCTCTTTTCACGACTCTCCCCCCTTGTTCTCACCTTGGATGTGTTCAATATATATCATAGAGTGAATTAGGGTTGTAAAAACAAACCACATCTTTGAAAGTTTTGAAGATTTGATTTGATTTTCATGGCATATGTAAACTTGCTATATTGAGCCAAATTATGCATTTCTTGTATCCATCATCCTTGATTCGAATTGATCATGATATCCTTGCATTATTTGATTGAAATCCTGTCCAAAAATCAGATCACAACATATCTTTTTCATTATTCCTCAATTATTTGATTTAATTGAAATTTTAATTAACAAAAAATCAAAATAAATTGAAAAGTGAAGAAAATAACATGAGTTTGGATGTTTGGGTCTTGGATTATATTATAAGTGAGGTGCAAGCATAAAAAGTTAGGCCCATTTGACAAAAAATGTAATTTTTAACCCATTTGACTTTTGGCAATTTTACAAAAAAGGACAACTTTGACAAGGCATATATCCTCCAATTTTGACCCTAGAGAGGTGTTATTGGACTTTTTAGAAATATTAGGATGCGCCCTAAGAAACCCTTTTGGTCTCATCTCAATTGAGTCTTCCATGTTCATGTATGAAGCTTTGACCCAAAAGGTGTTTTTGTTGAGTTTTCAAAAGGACCTATAATGTCAAAATTCATATCTTTTTGTGAGTGCATATTTTTAACTTGTGAGATGAAGATGAAATGTAGGGAATTGCATCCTCTTCAAAATGAGCTTTGGATGAAAAATATTTGATAAAGTATGAAGAAGTTATGCTTGGTCAAAGTTGGGTTGACTTTTCCTACAAAACCCTAATTTAGCAACTTTTGGGTTTTGATGAATTTGGAGCATCCCTTGAGGAATCGTGATCAACCCTTGATCAAATAATGGAAGTTACTTCAAAATGTTGATGTTGACCAAAAATCTTGAGGTTTGACTGTATGTGGGGCACAATTGACTTTTGACCTAGTACAGTCGATTTCCCAAGCATTTGAGCAGTTGATTGAGCAAACTTCTTATGCAAGGCCTGAAACTTGGCATGGATGATATTGGGAACATATTAAGACCATGGAGAGAATTTAGGGCTTTTGTGGCTCATTCACCTTGATGAAAATAGAAACCCTAATTTGGGGTACACTGCCTTAGGAGAGAGTTTGTCTGGTCAACTCTTGGGCAACCTTGAGCAACTTAGGGACCTCACTTGACATTTGTTGAGTAAAATGAGAGGGAAAATTTTGGGGTACAACACTTTGACTCTACTTCAGTTTTACGACTACAAGTTATGCTGTTTCACCTTCCAAGACTATCAAATTGTTCCAGCTCCGGAAAAATACTCTCGTTTTCCCAAGATTATCAAGCACACACTTGTTGCTAGTCCAAACGAGCATGATTTTGAAACTATCACTAAGGCACTTTATTTGGGCCTTGATGATGTGAGATAGAAATGGAAGAAGAATGGTAGCCTACCTTCAGACTGATTATTATATTGTTACTTCGATTACCGACAAGCTTGTTGGACGGAGTCCCTCATCTTGTACTCTCACAATTTTCTTGTGTCCAATTCTGTGGGAATTTTTCTTATTTCTGGATACGGTTATTCTTAGCATCATGTTGCTTGACTACTGCCGACGGTAATTGAGCCGTGGAAAACCGGAATGGACAATCATTTCATACATCATACATATCATACATTTCATGAATTGCAGGTTTTCTGGCAGAAATTCTTATCTTATGATTTTGCCTCTTATTATCAGAATCTACAAGACGACTTCCTTACATCCTTATCGCACTCGAGCAACAAGTTGAGGATTATGGAACAGATTGAGCAGAACCAGGCCGCTCTCTGCAGAGACATGGACACCATGGGTGATCGAATGAATTAGCTCATGGAAAATCTTCATGCCGTCATCCAAGGGCAGGAAGAGCTTCGAATAAGCGTTACTAAGCTGGTAGACAATGCCTCATCCGAGAATGGTGGACCCAGGAATGACCATGGGGGGATTCCTAAGGAGAACCCACGACTGATTATGGATAACCACCATGATGTCATCAATCTCAATGATCCTCCAAAGGATTCTATGGCTGATTTGTCTGAAACTGCTAAAATGTACAAGGCTTTGGAAGACCGCTTGAAGGCTATGAAGACTTCTAAGAAACCGGGATTCAGTGCCGCTGCTATGCGTTTGGTTCCGGGGGTTGTGATCCCGCCAAAGTTTAAGGTACCTGATTTCGACAAGTATAAGGGGGTTACATGTCTAGAGACACACCTCTGATCTTACTGCGGAAAGATGGATGCTTATGATAGCAACAAGTCGTTGCTTATGCATTTCTTTCAGAACAGTCTTGCTGAATCTCCATTAGAATGGTATATGCAATTGGAGCAAACTCATGTTAGTACCTGGGGTGATCTTGTCGAGGCTTTCCTAAAACATTATCATTACAACAGCGCCATGGCACCTAGCCGTGCACATCTGCAGAGTATGTCTCAAAAGACTGGTGATTCTTTCAAAGAGTACGCCCAGAGATGGCGCAGTTTAGCCGTAAGGGTTCAACCTCCTATCTGGACCGGGAACTGGTAAATCTGTTTATGAGTATCCTCCGAGGCCTGTATTTGTAACATATGCTCAGCAGTACTTCTGATTCATTTTCGGATATGGTCATCATCGGGGAGCGGGTTGAAATTTGTATTAAAGTAGGGACTATTACAGGGACATCTAACACAAATGGTAACAACAACTCAGGTGGTAGGAAGAAACTGTATTCTAGCGGTTTTGTTAAGAAAAAGGAAGGAGAAGTGAGCAATGCCTCCGATGATAAGGGGAAAGCTATTGTACATGTTCCATATTACCAAACTCCTGCTGCTGCTCCACAACAACAATATGCACCGCCACGAAACTATCAACAAAACCAAAGGCCCCAAGGACAAAGGGGTCAACAAAGGCCATAAAGGTATCCCGAGAGGAGGTTCGATCCAATCCCGATGTCTTATGCTCAATTGCTTCCACAATTGTTAGCCGATCAATTGGTACAACTTCGAGAGTTAGCTCCTCCACCAGCAGAACTCCCAAGGGGTTATGATGTTAATGCACATTGTAAATTTCATTCAGGCGCTCCAGGCCACTCGATCAAAAATTGAAAAGCTTTAAAGTACAAGGTGCAATCTCTTTTGGATGCCAAGGAGTTAAGCTTCGCTCCTATATGCCCTAATGTTCAGAATAATCATATGCCTCCCCACCATGGGATTGTTGCCAATGCTATTGGGTTTGATGATGGCCACGACTTAGTGACTCAGGTTGAAGAGATTCAGATGTCAATGGAAGTATTGAGAGAGCATCTTTTACAGCATGAAGTTCTACAAGAGCTTTACGACTTTTGTTTGAAATGCTCATCCAATTTGGACGAGTGTGATGATTTGAAAAACTCCATTAAGAGACTGATGGACGGGGGGGGTGTTAGAGTTGAGAAATTCATCCCCGAAGGTGATGTCGCTATTCTAGATATTCTGTATTATCCGTCCAATGTTCAGAGGAATACTTCAAGAGTTCCATTGGTTATACAAGTTCCAACGCTCCCTGCACCAGATCAGAATCTGGTTGCTCCCCTGCCAACCCAAGCATCAACACTTCCAAGTCCAGTTCCCGATCCATTAACTGATAACAGGGCAGTGCCATGGGAATATAATGATGTTTACATTCGGGGAAAGAAAGTTATATGTCCGTCGATTGAAAATAAAGATATAACCAACATTATCGGGACTAGAAGAATAACGCGAAGCGGGAGAGTCTTCGCTCCTACTCCACCACCTCCCGAAGAAGTTATCGAAGATATTCCTGTGAGAGATAAAGGGAAACAGGTAGTTAATGATTCTCCTGGAACGTCCTTTGAACAACAAGTGGAGCAGCTAATCAGGGTAATCAAGAAGAGCAATTTTAAGGGGGTTGACCAGCTAAATCAGACGCCTGCAATGATCTTAAACTTATCCCTCCTTCTGTACTCCAAAGCTCATCGAACCGCCTTGATGAAGATTCTGCACGGTTCCCATGTAAATCCTGAAATTTCCGTGGCCCAATTTGAAGGGGTTGTTACAAATATTTTTGCAAGAAATTGTTTGGGCTTCAGTGATGACGAGCTCCCTCCTGAGGGTCGAGCTCATAATAAAGCGTTGCATATTTCCATCAGATTCTTAGACACTATGATGTCTCGAGTCCTGGTAGACACTGGGTCTTCTTTGAACATGATGCCTAAGCTTACTCTATTCAAGCTGAACATGGATGGGGTTATGATGAAACCTAGCATGCTGACAGTCAAAGTTTTTGATGGGTCAAAGAGATCTGTAGAAGGGAAAGTTGAATTGCCCATCAAAATCGGCCCCCACGTGTTCTACCTATCATTCTATGTCATGGATATTCATCCATCTTATACTTTCCTACTGGGACGCCCGTGGATCCATATGGCAGGGGCCGTTACCTCAATTCTGCACCAACGTTTGAAGTTCATCGTCCAAGACAAGGTCATCGTCATTGGCGGAGAGGAAGATGTCATGATCAACAATGTTACTTCCTTTCATTATGTCGAAGTGGATGGGGAAGTTCATGAAACCCCTTTCCAAGCCTTGGAAATCATTTCTGTTGACAAAGTTCCCACCATGCTGGAAACTACAAAGAAGTCTGGATTTCCAGTGGTTTCCTTGAGGGATGCCAAAGCCATTGTGGAGTCTGGGATTCCTAATGAAGACTGGGGCAAAGTGATAGAGGTGTGCGAAAAGCAGGACAAGTCTGGACTTGGGTTCGGGTCCTCTTTTTCATATCATGTTAGTACGGGTCCAATTGTGCTCAAAGGAAAATAAGTTCCCCCGCTTTCAGAGGTATTTGTTAGTTTTGGTCTAAGTGTTCAAGGATGCATCGATGCAGTGGATGATAAAGACGATGCAGATATAGCTTAGTACATCTACCAGATTGCACCTGATCAAGAGCTCGACAATTGGACTACTACTGATATTCCCGAAGTGGTTTTCTTTGACATGTAATGTTCTTGTTTTAAATAAGTCGCATGCTTTTGCCCGAAACATGTTGACAGCGTGTGAAAAGGGCCCCCTCATGTTTCTATGTTTGTTTAAAAATTGAATAAAGTGTCATTTTGCATACAATTTTTGCTCTCTAGCTTTTCTTATTTTCGTAAAATAAAAATGGAAATGCTTTTCCTTCTAACTCTTTAACCATTTCCCAATTCGCATCCATATTCTAAAATAAGGCCTGATTCATCAATCATGCAGTTCTGCCTCAAATTCCATAAAAAACGATGATGTTACAGTTCCTTGCACCAATATCCTTGGAAATCTGAATGACCAAGCCGATGAGGATAGTGAGGAAGATTGTGAAATTCCAGAGGAATTCGCGCGACTGTTGAGACAAGAAGAGAAAACGATCTCGCCTCATCGAGAAGCTATTGAAGTCATCAATCTCGGCAACGAAACAGTGAAAAAAGAGGTCAAGATAGGGGCCGCTTTGCAAGATGATGTAAAGAAGGGGTTGATTGAGCTTCTCAGAGAGTACTCCGACATCTTCGCCTGGTCGTACGAAGATATGCCTAGTTTAGATACAGATATAGTCATGCACCATTTGCCACTCAATCCAGAATGTCCTTCGGTAAAGCAAAAGCCAAGGAGAACTCGTCTAGATATGTCTCTCAAGATTAAAGAAGAAGTTGAAAAGCAGTTGAACGCGGGCTTTTTGTTGGTATGTGAATACTCAGATTGGATTGCCAACATTGTACCTGCCCCTAAGAAAGATGGGAAGGTGCGCATGTGTGTAGACTATCGAGATTTGAACAAAGCGATCCTAAAGGATGACTTCTCATTACCTCACATCGACGTATTGGTTGATAATACGGCTCAGTCCTCGGTTTTCTCCTTCATGGATGGTTTTTTGGGATACAATCAGATAAAGATGGCCCCGGAAGACATGACAAAGACGACATTCACTACTCCATGGGGTACTTACTGTTATAAGGTCATGCCTTTTGGCCTCAAAAATGCTGGTGCAACGTATCAACGTGCCATGGTGACGCTCTTCCATGATATGATTCATAAGGAGATCGAAGTATATGTTGATGATATGATTGCAAAATCACAAACCGAGGACGAACACTTGGTCCATCTGCAAAAGTTATTTGCGCGTCTGCAAAAGTTTAGACTAAGGCTTAATCCGAATAAGTGTACCTTCGGGGTGCGATCCGGCAAACTACTCAATTTTATCGTGAGTCAACAAGGAACTGAGGTAGATCCCGACAAAGTAAAAGCAATACAGAATATGCCAACACCAAAAAATGAAAAAGAAGTAAGGGGGTTCCTTGGGAGATTGAACTACATAGCCAGGTTCATTTCTCATCTCACAACTGCTTGTGAACCCATCTTTAAATTGATGTGCAAGAATCAAGATGTCCGATGGGATGATAATTTCCAGGAAGCCTTTGAAAATATCAAACAGTATCTCCAAGGGCCATCAATCCTTATCCCTCCAGTCCCTGGGAGGCCACTCATCATGTACTTGACGGTGCTGGAAGGATCCATGGGTTGTGTGATCGGGCATCAGGACGAAACAGGACGTAAAGAGCACGCCATTTATTATCTGAGTAAAAAGTTTACCGATTGTGAATCCAGGTATTATTTACTTGAAAAGACTTGTTGTGCGCTTGCTTGGGCAGCTCGATGTCTAAGGCAGTATATGTTGACTGTGATACGGTGGGAGAACTGACTTGATGTTTTGCGTTTGTGTTTGCAAATGTTTCGGTTTAGCAAGAGTCGCCACCGAATTTTTATTTTATCCAAAGGGAAGGTCAAAAAGCACAGGAAAGACCATTGAGATGTTTTCTTGGGTTCGAGGTGTAGATTATGAAAAGGGAAGGTGCTAGCACCCTTTTCATCCATGGTTTTCCATGGGCTCTTAGTTACTTGTTTAGATCACTTGCTTTTGCTTTTCAATTGTTTGAAATGGTGCTTTGTGTATGGTTTTGAAAGTATTTTGAAAAGAGGCCTTTGTTTAGGCAACCTTTGTAATGATTCTTGTTTGAATATATACAAAGGTGTTTGTCTTTTGAAAAATGTTTCAATGTTTGAAAGTTTGTTTTGGGAAAATGTTTTGAAATTGTGTGTGTTTGTTTGAAAATAGCAAGAATGTTTGCAAATTGGATCAAGTAACTAGGAGTTGTCTACCCTACTCAAAGATCTTTCCTAAACATGTTTAACCCTTTTACATTGTTGTTTTACCACTGTATTTGGTAAACAACCTTGTGTTGGATGTTAAACGGGACGGGTGTGGATCATCGTATGACCATGATAACAATATTGCCAAGTATCTTAGCAAGTTTTTTTTTGAGGGACTGGATCATTTTTGTATAGGCAACCAAGATAGCGTCATCGAGGGACTATGATCTTTTTGTTTTGTTTTTGTTTTTCCAAGATACCTAGCATGCATACCATGGCCATGTTTTTAAGGCAACAAGTGGATGAAACCCTAGGGATGCTTGTGTGCATGGTGTTGTCATTTTTCATGCATTTTTGTCTTGAATTTAGTCATGCTATTTGTTTTGATTTTGGTCTTTGCATACAAACCCTAATCTTACTATCATGCATATTTGAAAGCAATAAAATGTGTAAAAGTAAATCTAAGACTATCACAACAATATTATAGGAGAGAGGTACAAGTTTGAATAGGGGGTATTTGCACAAAATAAAGCCCTAAAACTATTACAACCATATTGAATTTATTTGTACAAATAAATAAATGAATAATATTAAATATGCAATTAAATATAAACATGCAAAAATGTTTTCTTGTATTATTTTTATGTATATAAAAATAAGTTTATTTAATGTCTCAAAAATAAGAAAAATATTAATGATTATTTTGGAAAGGATAGAAAACCCTAGTTTTGGTTTTAAAGAAAATATGCTTATATTAATTATTTATTCATTTATGTACAAGAAAATAAATAAAAATATATAAAAAAAATGTTAAAAAATAATATTTGTGAGAGAATAATATTTTAAGTATAAAAATAAAAATGTATAATATTTTTACATTATTTATAAGTTTATTTAAGAAAATAAAGGTATTTAACCTAATAAACTATTTTTTGTAATAAAAAAATAATAAAAATAATAAAATAAAAATGTAAAAATTAAGAAAATATTTTTGGTAATTTTTAATATTTAGAAAATAAATAATAAAGTCAGAAATGTAAAAGAAATTAAAAATATACAAAAAATAAAGAAATTGGTCAAGGAGGTACAAAAAGCAGGATGGGGGTTGTCAATAGCAGGACCAAGCCAGGCCCAGCCCACGTTCACTTCATCTCTAACTTCTGAACAAGAATACGCGCGCCTGTAACTTGAAACATGTTCTCTCTTATTCTTGCATGAAATTAAAAACTCATAACATGAAAATTATAGAGCTTGAAACCACGATTTCAACCATGTAAAAAACTTAATCTAACTCTAAGAAACCAGGGAGAATTTCAGTGCCCCTAATTTATAACCTAATTTTTTCAGTAAGTTCAACTATCAAATACTTCTAGCTCAGTTAACATAAATGAATTCTATGCATATGTACAGTTCAAGGACAATGAGGACTACATTTTTGCTTCACAAACCTAAGCCTAATGATTCCTAAATAAGGAGATAGAAAGTTGGAAAATACCTGTTTCAGTCAAACTTGAGTATGGCAATGTAGCAACTTTTGGTGAGGCCTAAAGGACTTTTGAGCTTGCTTGATGTTCCCTTGACCTTTCTCAATGCTTAGCTTGCTTTGAAATAACTTGAATCTCCCTATAGAACTCAACCTGCAAACTCAGAATTTGAAAATGGTGAAGTGTGAAAACAAGGTTACAGTTGCTTGAGAATGGTCTGGACAGCTTAGGTGTATTGTTTAGAATGTGTTTGAAGTGATTTGGGACAAAACGCACGAGGCAAATTGGTTTTTGAAGTGAATCTGCAGAACCTGCCCTGTTTTTGCAAGAACTTGTGATTTTGTGCTTAAGGATGTTTTAGAGGCTTGTAACTCGTGTATTAGGCTTGGTATATTATGCTGAAGTTGTTTGAAATGTTCACAAGTCTTTCTCTTATCAGATTACAAAGTTGTCTCACTTTTGCAAGCTTTCTTGTTTTCGAAGCAAAAGGTGATTTTGACAATGCCAAGGCTTGTACAGGCCTGCTCATTAGCTGCACATAGTTGGTGTACTTTTCCCTAAGTTTGTGGACTTTGTTTGCTGCACAAGATTGGGTTCACAGCTCAAGAGAAACAAAATTGCATAAAGTGAACTTTATGGAAATGGCATTGTTATCTTTTTGCCAAAAATAGATTAATTCAATGTGTAATGTTCTAAAGCTCAGAACAAAGCCTTAATCCAATGTGTTTGAATTTAATTTATGAGTGTAGAAAGGATTAGAACCTGTAAACCAAGTACAAGCAAGGTTTGGACAGATTTGCAAGTTGTATCAATGTGCAAAATGCCTTGGCCAAAAGTGATAATTTTCCATTTTCAAACTTTCGATTCTCCCTAACCACAAATGGTCTTGGGGAGTTCTTGGACATTTTGGAAAGCTTGTAACACGATCTACAATCCATATTTGAAATTCATTTTGAGATTCCAATTGTAAATAGGTGAAAAGTTGCCATGAAGATAGGTCAAAATCCTGCCTAAACTAGGGCAAAATTTCACTAAGTTAGAAAGTTTTTGGACCCTTATTCACAAAATCATAACTTGAGATCCAAGCATATTTTGGGAAAACTTTGTGAATCAAAGTTTTATATTTTGTGGAGGAATACAACTTTCATGTTGGAAGTTTTCTTTTAATCCAAATGCATCATGGTGAAAAAGTTGGGAAAAGTTGGGAAAAAATAAGAAATTTTCATAACTTAGAAAATTTCTAAGTTATGAAAATTTTCCATTTTAAACCCTAATTTTCAAAATTAGGTTTCTTGATGAAAAAGTTTCATGTTTTGACACATATTGATGAAAAATGACCCTTGGCACTTGATTTTGACCAAAAAGTCAAAGTTTGACTTTTCAGTGTACAGTTGGTTTTTGATCAGTTGACTGGAAAATTCATCTGTCAATCCAATGCATTTGAGATCTTTTGAACCTTGTGATTTGGTCAAGATGATTCCATTGAGTCCTTGAAACCATGCTTGAGCCCAATTTTCCATTGGCTAGGTGAAAAATCAGAAATTTCCCTTCTATAGTCAAAACCCTAATTTTGACCATTTTGTCCTTTTGATGATCTGATCAAATTTCTTAAAGAGTTGTGGTCCAAACTTGATCAAATGGTTCATATGAGTCTATAATGTTGATGTGGATCAAAAAATATGAGGTTTGACTGTAAATTGGCCACAGTTGACTTTTTCCCCAATACAGCTGATTTTTAGGTCAACTGTCCAATTGACTGGGCAAAAATTTGATTCAAGGCTTGAAATTTGGTATGAGCAATCTTATAGGTCCAACATGAATTATGAAAGTCACATGGGGCATTGGAAGTCTAAAATTCCTTGTGCAAACTCAAACCCTAATTTCAGGTCATTAGTGCAAGGAGATGTCTTGAGCTGAGCAAACCCTAGTCCTGTCTGGAGTCCAAAGAGTCTTGTGAGGGGAAATCTTGATAAAATGAGAGGGAAAATTTTGGGGTACAACAGTTGCCCATGTTCAATCCTCTTGAACCTGAAGGGTTAGATTGGCGAGTTTTGTCGTTCGTGACTCGAAGGTAAAAGATGATTGGACACTAGAGTGCCCGTAAATTTGCACTCGTCAAAGTATAGTTGAGGGAATGGGCTTAAAGATGCCATTTGGAGAGATGACAGAATCTTGTCGGAGATGGGCTTAAAGATGCCATCCAAGAATGTTTGTTGAAAATCAGGAGAATGAACATCAGAATGGTATCCGTGTCTGGAACATATCTGAGTTTTATCTGGAAATTGAATATGTATGAAAAAGGGAATAGCATCCTTGTCTGAAGCGTATCTGAGCTGTAACTATATTGGATCTGAATCTGAAATCTGAATCGGCGACAGAATAGCATCCGTGTCTGGAGCATCTCTGAGCTGGGAAAAAAGTCAGAATAAGTGACAGCATGGCTACCGTGTCTAGAGCGTATCTAGACTGTATCTGAATCTTGTATTTGAATAAGCAACAGAATAGCATCAGTGTCTGGAGCATCTCTAAACTGTATTTGAGCTTTGAATTTGAATAAGCAATAGAATAGCATCCGTGTCTGGAGCATCTCTAAGCTGTTTTCTGAGCTTTGAATCTGAATAAGCAATAGAATAGCATATGTGTCTGGAGCATCTCTAAGCTGTTTTTTGAGCTTTGAATATGAATAAGCATTAGAATAGCATCTGTGTCTTGAGCATCTCTAAGCTGTTTTCTGAATTCTGTATTTGAATAAGCAATAGAATAGCATCTGTGTCTGGAGCATCTCTAAGTTGTTTTCTAAAATCTTTGAATATTGGTTAAAGATAGTTGTTAATCTTATCCTGAAAAGGGTAA
The DNA here is from genome assembly GCA_948472305.1 of Vicia faba. NCBI lineage: Eukaryota > Viridiplantae > Streptophyta > Magnoliopsida > Fabales > Fabaceae > Vicia > Vicia faba. The sequence continues at coordinate 1,184,967,440 of OX451737.1, forward strand.
AATGTTAGCTGAAACACAAAGTTATGTTGCATGAAATGTATGATGCAATATATGTGTTTTATCAATGTTTATTACATGTGAATGTAAGGTATGCGCGTGTAAGCTGATTAGCTGTCTTGCTGAGGAAAATAAATCCTTGATAGATGGAGATAATAAAATCCTTGACTGCTGCCGGGGAAAATAAATCCTTGACCGCTATTGGAGACTTAAAATCTTTGATTGCTGAGGATGAGAAATCCTTGGACCACTGTTAGGGATAGAAAAATTCTTGGCAACTCGAGGGGATTATCAAAAACTTTGACAAATTCTGTGGGGATGTGAGAATCCTTCACGACTTTACTGGGGATATAGGGATCCTTCAAGTCTTTGGAGTTGGAAGATGATAAACATTCTGTTGTGAGAATAATGCCAAATGTTGTTTGAGAAACCTGCTTGGGGAATCCCGATAACTTTGATGACTATGGTTGGAGATTACACAATGGAAATCCTTACTCGGCTGAGGAATAGGGAAAACTCTGGTGATTTCTACTGGGGATCGAATAAAGGAAAAACCTTGATCTACTGGAGAATAAAGAAGGCTCTGATGGCTTCTGCGGGAAACTGAGAATGAGAATCTTCATTCTTCTAGGGGAATTTGCATCCTTGGGGACTTCATGCTGAGGAGTCAAGAATGAGAATCTTTGATCTGCAAGGGATTAAAAATTCTAACAAAATTATGTTGGCGAGTAATGAAGACTCTGGCAACTTCACTAGGGAATCAAGAATGAGAATCTTCATTCTGTTGGGAAGTAAAAACTCTGTGGGGAGTAGCTATACTGCTGAGGAGTAGCTATCCTGCTGGAGAGTAAGTTCAGGACTCTGGGGAACAGCTTATTCCTGTTTGGAAAAAGGTTCATGAGTTTGGGTTGTATGCCACTCTACTGGGGAATTATCCTAGGTTGGAGATAAGACAAAAGTTAATTGTTATCTGGTTGATTCTCAGACTTTAAGACAACTTGTTAGGGAGTCCGGGGAAAACTGAATGGTTTCCTCTGTGGATTGGTAGTAGGAATTTTGACTCCGTTGGGGAAGAAGGCTTCATCTTTGCTGAGGGTCTGTAGTTCAAAGTTTTCTCCGCTGGGGATTGGGAGTTTGAAAACTTAACTCTGATGGGGATTTTGAAATTTAGCTCCGCCGAGGATATGTGTTTCAAGGTTTTAGCTCCGCTGGGGATCTAGATGATGTACTGTAGGGATTTCTTTCTTGGAATAGCCTAAAGACGTTTTCCTATACTTTCAACCTATCAGTAATTATTCTTTCTCATTTCTTTTATTTGTAAACATGTGATTATATTCAAATGCATATGCTCATTTAATAAATCATTGGACGTTTTCAAATAAAGCACAAGTGTAAAAAGGAAAAGACAAATAGTTTTCATGCACTTTGAAGTATCTTTGTATTAACTTTGTGTAAGTATTTTGTACAAAGGAGACAGACATCCTAGTAAGAGAATGTTGTCATAAAAATTGAGAAAAATTTATACAAAGAAAGATGGCTATGTGTAACAATTCCATGGGGTTCCCATTCTGCTATAGCCTTCATAATCCTGAATATCTTGTTCATTCGCTGCTTCGTCCGAAGATGATTGAGTTGATCAGAAGCCAGGAACTTGTCTGTGAAGAGATTGTCCTTAAAGTGATCCGACGAGACATAGTCATACGCTTTAATTTCCTAACTTTTTCCTGGACCGCCCTTTTGGGTTTTCGATCCACCGGGAAACCCTTTTTTGCCCAAGTTGCCCTTTTGGGTTTTCAACTTGTCGGGTGTACAAATTTTTTTAATTTATCCCTAACTTTTGCCTGAATCGCCCTTTCGGGTTTTCGATTCACCGGGATGCCCTTTTTTGCCTATGTGTGTCAACCTAGCGGGTCATTTACGCTTAGTATCTTTTGACTATGTCTACGTTCGCAGGGTGCGGCAGGTCGTCACCGTCCATGGTGGTTAATATCATTGCCCCACCAGAAAAGATGTTTTTGATCACAAACGGTCCTTCGTAGGTAGGAGTCCATTTGCCCCTGGGATCACTTTGCGGTAAGATGATCCGCTTGATTACAAGATCTCCGACTTGATATACCTGGCGTCTGACTTTCTTATTGAAAGCCTTGATCATCCTCTTTTGATACGTATGACTATGGCTAACAGCAGTAAGTCGCTTTTCGTCAATCAAGTTGAGTTGATCAAGTCGGGTCTGAACCCAGTCATCTTCACTCAAACCAGCATCTTTCATGATTCTCAAGGATGGAATCTGAACCTCGATAGGTAAAATAGCTTCCATGCCGTATACCAAAGAATATGGTGTTACCCCAGTTGACGGTGACGGAGACTTGCCCCTGGCTACTCTGCACTTTGAGAGATTTCTTGAAATATTGACTGGATTGCCCCAGGTGTACTAGACAATGACATGTCATGTCCCCTTGTTGATAGGAGATTTTTGCAACGAAAGTGTCATCCCACTTGAAGTGATTTTGTTCACTGAGAGAGCTTTCGTTCATCGGATATTCACTGTGTGAATTTCTTTGTTGTCAAACAAATAGCCATATGCAAACAACGATATTCAAATAATGCAAAGTTTATGCTTGTCTTGAAATTTTGAGAATGCGTTTTTTCATAAAACTTTTGTAAGAAAAAAAATTCAACTCAGTATTTAGAGCAAAGCCTTACAGGAGTCAGGATACCTTTTGTAACAGTATGATTTCGAACTAACCCATGCTTCAATTAGGAATTTTGAAGGGTTGTAACGTGGCTTGGTTCATGGTTTTAAGAAACAAAGGATAAAGGCTCAAAGTATATTTGTACCCACCCGCTCTTCGTGATGTTCTTCATTCCTAAACTCAGTTAATTGTGCGTTGAACTCCAATTGAGTCTGGAATGACGTTTTGGTGATGGTTCAAACAAGTTAAGTTTGTTGGAGGGCCAGTCATTTTTTGCAACATTTTTTTCTCATGTTGTTGAGGATTTGTAGTGACCTCTTTCTTTCGATTTATTATCCCTAATTTTTGCCTGACTGTTCCTATTTTTGAGATTACAGTCAACGGGATGCCCCAGTTTTCTTAAGCCTCCTTTGTAGGTTTCGACTCAGTGGGCTTTTCTTTTTTAAGAGATAATGACTGCCTATGTGATAGGGAACCGTAACCATTTTTTGATTCCAAAGGAATGTTTTTGATGTCATTCATTGTATTAAAAGATGAGAGTTTGCGACTGTAACGTGGTGTTTGAATTAACTGAGTGACTACCCTGCCCCAGGTTTTGATTAAAGGTTTTAATTTGTGTTAAAACAGAAAACTTCTACTTCTTTGGCTCGAAGGGGTTGACTGGGGATTATCTTCCTTATAACTCCAGTGTTTAGGATTTGAAAGAAACGCATGTACATCGTCAGCAAGGTCTGTCAAAAGCATACTGTATGAGATTATGGCAGTGTTTTCGTCATCCTCCCTCTAAAGGTTTGTGTCATAAGAAGAATAAAGAGCATAGTTTAAATATAGTGAAAACAAAAAAGATGAATTCAAGACAAACATATGCAATGCATTAACGAAACAGAGTTTGACATCAATAGATAATTGTTTGAATAACAAAAGGAATTACAATTGGAAATTCAAAATGAACAAAAGCCTCTTTGTTCGAACTTGTCATTTCAGGTGGAGAGCCCTCAGCGGGAGATTTTCATCTGGCCATCTTGTGTGAACTCCAGCGTTGTTTCTTTAATCAGATCTTGAATTTTGTTTCTCAATGCCCAACAGCTATCAGTGTCATGTCCAGGACTATTGGAATGATACGCACATCTTACATTTGGATTGTACCCTGGAGCGGCTGTGTTGGGATGCCTACGGGGGTCCCTTAATACAATCAGCTTGACTTCCAACAAGCATTGCAGCACTTGGGATAATGACATGTTAATCTCAGTGAAGCGCTTTTCAGATGTATTTTGCTTACGCTGATTACCCTGTTGACGTTGGTAAGGTTGTTGTTGGGCTTGTGACCCTGAAGCAAACTGGGGAGGTTTTCTCTCAGCTTCTTGTCTCAAGGGAGGCTGAATGATGACTTGATCCTCAACTCTAGTTGTTTGCCCCATTTGGTTACGTTCGCCTAGATGAAGCTTGTTGATGAGGACCTTTAGCTCCTCTTGTACTTGTGCCAAGTTTTGGATGAGAGCCATCTGGCCCACCAGTTGTCCCATCATCTGGATTTTCATTGTTGCCATCTTAATCTGTAGCCCTTCCAACTGATCATTCCTGATGCCCCCCGGATTCCCTATGACCATGCCCTTTGTGAGGAGAGCTTTCACCTCTTCTTGTCCCTTGGATAGGTTCAAGAACATCTCTTGAAGTTGAGCGTTTTGAGCCTGGATGTCTTGGATAGTCTTCTCTAGATCCATCTCTACTGAAATAAACAGTAGGGAGATAAAGAGACCTGAAGAGGAGAAACCTGTCATGATAAGATGCATGATATGTGGATGCATGTTTTCAAGGATCTCGCGGGGTAAACACAAGAAAATGTTAGAAATTGAACATCTTTCAACATCTTGGATTGGAGAACTTTGTATCGGTGGACGTCTTTCCACGAGAATCAAGCTCACCATGTCAAGTGGATCATAGCCCTTGACTTAAGTTGTTGTACTTGATCTTTTACGGTATTTGTTTAGAGGAAAAATGAATCCTCTTGCCCTTTGGTAGACGTCTGGTTCAACGTGACCCTACATCAAAGACCCTCGAGATCCTTTAAATGGTTATTGAAAATGCTATGGTATGATGTTATGATGTTATGTACAGATATGCGAAGTAAGCAAGTTATATAATCATATTCACACAAAGCAGACAAGTCCTTAGGTTTAGGCTTGCATGGAGTTTGTAGGTAAGTACCCTCTTGAAGTTTAGTTGGCTCAACCTGTTCTAGAAATAGTAATCGGGTTCTAAAGGAGCTCAATATCACTAGATTGTTTCCTTGTTCATTGTTTCAATTCAGCCTCTTACCGGCGACCGAAATATTCCAAGGAACCAACCCTCAATGAGTGTAGTATCGAGTATCAACCAATTTTCAGCTCTACACCGAAACCGGTCATCTCACTACGTCCTAATGGCCAAGTTGGTCAGGTAAGGTTCTAAGGTCAGTTGATGCTTCACGACACCATGTGGCGGCCCCGTACTCTCCTTAATTCAACTCAAGGGTTACCGGTACCAACCAAAGTGCCACATCAACATAGCTACTGCTTCAACCATATCGGTATACCCCGCACAGTTCCCTCACAGTTTATTGCTACCTACCTAAAAGGTGCCCCCAAATCCGGGTGTAGTATTTAAAACAAACCCAAACAAGGAACCAAAAAAGTTAAGCATACAAATCAAACAAGATAAGCATGTAAAGGTGATCTAAAACCCTAAGGTAACCCCACTTTTATAATATTCCCCAGCAGAGTCGCCAGTTCTGTGATATGGTGGGAGAACTGACTTGAGGTTTTGCGTTTGTGTTTGCAAATGTTTCGGTTTAGCAAGAGTCGGCACCGACTTTTTATTTTATCCAAAGGAAAGGTCAAAAAGCACAGGAAAGACCATTGAGATGTTTTCTTGGGTTTGGGGGGTAGATTATGAAAAGGGAAGGTGCTAGCACCCTTTTCATCCATGGTTTTCCATGGGCTCTTAGTTACTTGTTTAGATCACTTGCTTTTGCTTTTCAATTGTTTGAAATGGTACTTTGTGTGTGGTTTTGAAAGTATTTTGAAAAGAGGCCTTTGTTTAGGCAACCTTTGTAATGATTCTTGTTTGAATATATACGAAGGTGTTTGTCTTTTGAAAAATGTTTCAATGTTTGAAAGTTTGTTTTGGGAAAATGTTTTGAAATTGTGTGTGTTTGTTTGAAAATAGCAAGGATGTTTTCAAATTTGATCAAGTAACTAGGAGTTGTCTACCCTACTCAAAGATCTTTCATACACATTTTTAATCCTTTTACATTGTTTTTTTACCATTGTATTTGGTAAACAACCTTGTGTTTGATGTTAAACGGGACGGGCGTGGGTCATCGTATGACCATGATAACAATATTGCCAAGTATCTAAATAAGTTTTTTTTGAGGGACTGGATCATTTTTGTATAGGCAACCAAGATAGCGTCATCGAGGGACTATGATCTTTTTGTTTTGTTTTTGTTTTGCCAAGATACCTAGCATGCATACCATGGCCATGTTTTTAAGGCAACAAGTGGATGAAACCCTAGGGATGCTTGTGTGCATGGTGTTGTCATTTTTCATGCATTTTTGTCTTGAATTTAGTCATGCTATATGTTTTGATTTTGGTCTTTGCATACAAACCCTAATCTTACTATCATGCATATTTGAAAGCAATAAAATGCGTAAAAGTAAATCTAAGACTATTACAACATTATTATAGGAGAGGGGTACAAATTTGAATAGGGGGGTATTTGCATAAAATAAAGCCCTAAAACTATTACAACCATATTGAATTTATTTGTACAAATAAATAAATGAATAATATTAAATATGCAATTAAATATAAACATGCAAAAATGTTTTTTTGTATTATTTTTATGTATATAAAAATAAGTTTATTTAATGTCCCAAAAATAAGAAAAATATTATTGATTATTTTGGAAAGGGTAGAAAACCCTAGTTTTGGTTTTAAAGAAAATATGCTTATATTAATTATTTATTCATTTATGTACAAGAAAATAAATAAAAATATATACAAAAATGTTAGAAAATAATATTTGTGAGAAAATAATATTTTAAGTATAAATATAAAAATGTATAATATTTTTACATTATTTATAAGTTTATTTAAGAAAATAAAGGTATTTAACCTAATAAACTATTTTTTGTAATAAAAAATAATAAAAATAATAAAGTAAAAATGTAAAAATTAAGAAAATATTTTTGGTAATTTTTAATATTTAGAAAATAAATAATAAAGTCAGAAATGTAAAAGAAATGAAAAATATACAAAAAATAAAGAAATGGGCCAAGGAGGTGCAAAAAGCAAGATGGGGGTGTCAATAGCAGGACCAAGCCAGGCCCAGCCCACGTTCACTTCATCTCTAACCCATGAATAAGAATACGTGCGCCTGCAACTTGAAACCTGTTCTCTCTTGTTCTTGAATGAAATTAAAAACTCATAACATGAAAATTATAGAGCTTGAAACCACGATTTCAACCATGTAAAAAACTTAATCTAACTCTAAGAAACCAAGGAGAATTTCAGTGCCCCTAATTTATAACCTAATTTTTTCAGTAAGTTCAACTATCAAATACTCCTAGCTCAGTTAACATAAATGAATTCTATGCATATGTACAGTTCAAGGACAATGAGGACTACATTTTTGCTTCACAAACCTAAGCCTAATGATTCCTAAATAAGGAGATGGAAAGTTGGAAAATACCTGTTTCAGTCAAACTCGAGTATGGCAATGTAGCAACTTTTGGTGAGGCCTGAAGGACTTTTGAGCTTGCTTGATGTTCCCTTGACCTTTCCCAATGCTTAGCTTTCTTTGAAATAGCTTGAATCTCCCTATAGAACTCAACCTGCAAACTCAGAATTTGAAAATGGTGAAGTGTGAAAACAAGGTTACAGTTGCTTGAGAATGGTCTGGACAGCTTAGGTGTATTGTTTAGAATGTGTTTGAAGTGATTTGGGACAAAAAGCACGAGGCAAATTAGTTTTTAAAGTGAATCTGCAGAACCTACCCTGTTTTTGCAAGAACTTGTGATTTTGTTCTTAAGGATGTTTTAGAGGCTTGTAACTCGTGTATTAGGCTTGGTATATTGTGCTGAAGTTGTTTGAAATGTTCACAAGTCTTGCTCTTATCAGATTACAAAGTTGTCTCACTTTTGCAAGCTTTCTTGTTTTCGAAGCAAAAGGTGATTTTGACAATGCCAAGGCCTGTACAGGCCTGATCATTAGCTGCACATAGTTGGTGTACTTTGCCCTAATTTTGTGGACTTTGTTTTCTGCCCAAGATTGGGTTCACAGCTCAAGAGAAACAAAATTGCATAAAGTGAACTTTATGGAAATGGCATTGTTATCTTTTTGCCAAAAATGGATTAATTAAATGTGTAATGTTCTAAAGCTCAGAACAAAGCCTTAATCCAATGTGTTTGCATTTAATTTATGAGTGTAGAAAGGATTAAAACCTGTAAACCAAGTACAAGCAAGGTTTGGACAGATTTGCAAGTTGTATCAATGTGCAAAATGCCTTGGCCAAAAGTGATAATTTGCCATTTTCAAACTTTCGATTCTCCCTAACCACAAATGGTCTTGGAGAGTTCTTGGACATTTTAGAAAGTTGTAACATACTCTACAATCCATCTTTGAAATGCATTTTGATATTACAATTGGAACTAGGTGAAAAGTTGCCATGAAGATAGGTCAAAATCCTGCCTAAACTAGGGCAAAATTTCACTAAGTTAGAAAGTTTTTGGACCCTTATTCACAAAGTCATAACTTGAGATCCAAGCATCTTTTGGGAAAACTTTGTGAATAAAAGTTGTACATTTTGTGGAGGACTACAACTTTCATGTTGGTAGTTTTCTTTGAATCCAAATGCATCATGGTGAAAAAGTTGGGGAAAATTGGGAAAAAATAAGAAATTTTCATAACTTAGAAAATTTCTAAGTTATGAAAATTTTCCATTTTAAACCCTAATTTTCAAAATTAGGTTTCTTGATGAACAAGTTTCATGTTTTGACACATCTTGATGAAAAATGACCCTTGGCACTTGATTTTGACCAAAAAGTCAAAGTTTGACTTTTCAGTGTACAATTGGTTTTTGATCAGTTGACTGGAAAATTCATCTGTCAATCCAATACATTTGAGATCTTTTGAACCTTGTGATTAGGTCAAGATGATGCCATTGAGTCCTTGAAACCATGCTTGAACCCAATTTTCCATTGGCTAGGTGAAAAATCAGAAATTGCTCTTTTATAGTCAAAACCCTAATTTTGACCATTTTGCCCTTTTGATGATCTGATCAAATTTCTTGAGGATTTGTGGTCCAAACTTGATCAAATGGTTAATATGAGTCTATAATGTTTATGTGGATCAAAAATTATGAGGTTTGACTGTAAATTGGCCACAATTGACTTTTTCCCCAATACAGCTGATTTTTAGGTCAACTGTCCAATTGACTGGGCAAAAATTTGATTCAAGGCTTGAAATTTGGTATGAGCAATCTTATAGGTCCAACATGAAGTATGAAAGTCACATGGGGAATTGGAAGTCCAAAATTCCTTGTGCAAACTCAAACCCTAATTTCAGGTCATGTGTGCAAGGAGATGTCTTGAGCTGAGCAAACCCTAGTCCTGTCTGGAGTCCAAAGAGTCTTGTGAGGGGAAATCTTGATAAATGAGAGGGAAAATTTTGGGGTACAACACTGACATACACTACTTTTCTGATATCAAAGATGGACCCGATAAAGTATATCTTTGAAAAACCAGCGCTCAGAGGCAGGCTTGCTCGATGGCAGATGCTTTTATCTGAATATGACATTCAGTATGTTACACAAAGGGATATTAAGGGTAGCATTCTTGCGAATCATCTCGCTCATCAGTCGTTGGAAGAGTATCAATCAATGAAATTTTACTTCCCTGATGAAGATGTTATGAAACTTGATGATTATGATGGGGTCGATCCGGAAGAGCGATGAACTCTTATATTCGACGGTGCCTCGAATGCCGCAGGCCATGGCATTGGGGCAATATTGACTTCTCCACGAAATACTCATACACCGTTTACGGTCCGGTTATGTTTCGATTGTATGAACAATATGGCGGAATACGAAGCATGCATGATGGGTCTAGAGGCAGCCATTGACCTTAAAATTAAATTCCTTGAAGTCTTTGGAGACTCTATGTTGTACCCCAAAATTTTCCCTCTCATTTTCTCAAGAAATAACCCTGGATCCTCAGGTTTACTTCCATCCAATCCCGAGCTTTGAATTATAAATTTTTCAAGAAAGTCTCATGCAAGGGAAAAATAGTCATTTTCACATTAAAAGGTCAAACTTTGACTTTTGGATCAAAATCAAATCTCTGAAATCATATTTCATCAAGACATGTTGGAATATGAAGTTTGTATCATCAAAAAGTTCAAAAGTCAAATTTACTATGGAAAAGCCAAATTTCTAAATACTTGGGATTTTTTCTAAGTATTTAAGAAAAATGACACTTCAGAACTTCTGAGCCAGCCTCCAGGCAGGTGCAGTCAGAAGTTGTAAACATGGTTCAACACATAGTCTTCAGTCAGAACATGTCTCTTCAACATCTACGCAAGTTCAGACAGAGTTTGCTAGGGTAATGCAAAGAAGGTAATAAAGCGTAATACGAAGCATGAAAGCTCCTTCAGAACACGTTGGAGCCAGAAGATGAGAGGATCAGAAGTTTGGATGCTACGCTGAAGCAGAACTTCTATTCCAGAGTTCGCAAAGGTAAATTAAAGAAGGTTACAAAGCATACTGCAAGCTTACTGGAAAGTCTGGGGAATCCTTCAGAGTATGCTGAGGCAACAAGATACTAAGATCAGAAGTGGGGTGTTTTGTTCTAGACTACGCTGAAATGAAACTTCTGATCCAGAATTAAGCAATGATGCAAAATCCCACATTACAGGATTTCTGATTTTGATAAATCTCATCATTATTTAATGCTCATTAATGCTCACAACCACTTTTGAGTCTTTGTCCAAAGGATATCTCCACGTGTAGCATAGAAGTACTTTTATACAGAATTAGGTAAGGGTCCATGCGCTACTTTTTGCTTGTGGGTTCACTTTTCCTTAATCCCTGCTTGCTAATCCAGCCAATGCTAAAAATTGTCAACTATCACACCTTTTTTGAACTTGCTTCAAGAGCAAGCCAGCATCTAGCGTATGATGTTGGCGCTATATGAAATTTCAAACCCACAAAACTTTTCCTATAAATAGAACACCATTGGTCACTGAGAAAGGGTCCAGAAAAAATTTATGAAAGAGGTCAAAATTTTGAGAAAGAAAAGCCTTGAATCCCTGCCAAAATTCCAATAGTTCCAAGAACTGTAAACACAACACATAAAACCTTGTTAACTTTTGATTCCTTGCATTTAAAACTCCACTTGTTCTCAAATATTTCTTGACTAAAAATCATTCACATAGTTTCTGATCCACACGTTGGAAAATGCCTAAACTTCTGTGTTCATACTACTATACACTTTCCATCCATCCACTCAAAGAAATCAGACCATCACCTCCTTGCCATCCCCAGAAGTTGAAAACTTCCAGCTTACTGAGTATGTGAAGAAGTTGTTCAGAGCATCGTCAGAGTTGAGGTTGACTCTGGTTCACAGAACTTCTTCCAGCTGCAAGGTAAGTTTCTGCTGACCCTTACCACATTACTTAAGCATTACCAGATTTACATTCTCAAAAGTACAATGTAGATATCATGTTTCTGATGTATATATTCTGAGATTCATGCGCCTGCCCGCTTAAGTAGAGAATAAATCAGTTCATAACTTCTTGAAGAAGCTAGAACTCAGAGTTAGGATTAGCAAATATATGCTTGCCTCTGATTTATAGTTCTGATATTTCTTATTTTCTGAAATACCATGACACCTGCTATAACTGTTCTATGCATGTCTTCTGTTTTGTGGAGAAATAACCAAATTACAGATGTTTTGACTAACATAGAGAGAGAGAGACCAAGTTCTGTCGATGGCGCCAGCATTTCTGGAGTCTGTTTTGTTACCAGTAATATCAGAACTTCTGAAAACTACTGTATTCCCAGTGGGTTCAGAACTTCTGACCTTATACATTTTCACTAACAGGTTTCTGTTTTGCAGCGTGCTAGGGTCAGAACCTCTGACTTCATTTTTATCAGCAACACGCTGATTCTTTTTTCATTATTTTTGCTATCACTCTCCATTCCATTAATCAGCAAACATCAAAAGTATTTCCTTCACACTTTATTTTATTTCTTAAAACAAAAGACCAAAAATATTTTCTTAAAACAAAACAAGTTCGTTTCACATTTTCTTGTACATTCTTATGCATTTCAATATGGTTGTAATAGTAATTTAGGGCTTATTTTCTTTGCAATCCCCATTCATAAACTTGTATACCCCATCCCCTAAACATTGTAATAGCGTAGGACTTTACATTTTTGCAAATTTATCGCTTTCGAACATAAATGCTAGTAATTAGGGTGTGTATGGCAAGACTTGAAATTGACAAATAGATCACCCTAATCAAAGATTAAATGCATGCAATCAAACACTCTTTACACACATGCACCCTTAGGGTAATCTCATTTGTTGCCTTATGAAAATGGCCATGTTATGCATGCGGGATGTCTTAGCACAAACAAATAGAAAATACAAGATCATAGCCCCTCGATGACGCTATCAACGTTTCCTTCCAAAAAATGATCTTAGTCCCTAAAGAAAAAGTGCTAAGTCATCTCACAATAATGCTATCATGGTCATACGATGACCCAAACGCCCGTCCCTTCACATCCAACGATGGGGATTCTTACAAAATCAATGGTAAGATATCAACATCTAAAGGAGGAAGAAAAGCATATCTAAGACCTTTTGAGTAGGTAGGTTCGCTCTCGGTTACTCGCTTTCTCACAACCAAAACTTTTTGTACACCTACACTTCCACTTTGAAACATTTTCGAAAAAAACACTTTGTACGCGTTCTTATAGAGACGAGAACCATTGCAAAGATGTTTTCAAAATCACTTTTAAAACACTTTCCAATCATAAAATATTTTCAAAAGCTCAACACCTTTGTATACATTCTTACGAACGGGAATCATTGCAAAGTTTGCCTAAACGATGGCCCCTTTTCAAAATACTTTCAAAAACCACACAAAGCACAATTTCAAACAAAAGCAAGTGATCTAGCAAGTAACTAAGATCCCATGGAAAACCATGGATGAAAAGGGTGCTAATACCTTCCCTTTTCATAATCTACCCCCCGAACTCAAAAACATCTCTAAAAGGTCTTTCCTGTGCTTTTTCACCTTTCCTTATTGGATAAAAGAAAAGTCGATGGCGACTCTTGCTAAACCGCAACATTTGCGATAAAACGCGAAACCTCAAGTCAGTTCTCCCACCGTATCACACTCTAATTTGGTCATACATCAGGTACGAGGTGATTGGGAGACGAAACACCCCAATTTGATTATGTACAAAGACTATATCTTGCAGCTAATACCCGCTTTTGATGAAATCACCTTTGAACATATTCCCAGAGACGAAAACCAGTTGGCCGATGCTTTAGCCACATTAGCATCGATGTTCTCGGTGAGCTTTCCAAATCAGGCGCCCAACATACGCATCCTCAAGTACAAAGAGTCGGTGCATGTCCTTCTTGCCCATTACCTCTCAACCGAGGATATGTCCGATGAGAAGCTGTGGTATTACGACATCAAACGGTACCTCGAGAAGCGAGAGTATCCCGAAAATGCTACAATTTGTGATAAGCGTATGCTTAGAAGGTTATCATCTAAGTTCCTCTTATCAGGAGACATCATATACAAGAGAAATTATAACTCGGTTCTGCTCAGATGCGTGGATAGACACGAAGTAGAGTTAATCATAAAGGAAATCCATGAGGGTTCTTTCGAGACTCATTTGAGCAAGCATTCTATGGCGAAGAAAATCCTACGAGCAGGATACTTTTGGATGGCAATGGAGAGCGATTGTTGTGTATATGCAAAATTGTGCCACAAATGCCAAGTGTATGCAGACAGAATTCATGTTCCTCTGACTCCTTTGAATGTTATGACCTCCCCATGGCTGTTTACGATGTCGGGAATTGATATGATAGGAAGGATTGAACCAAGTTCTTCGAATGGTCTTATATTCATCCTAGTGGCTATTGACTATTTCACCAAATGGGTGGAAGCAGCTTCTTACAAGAATGTAACCAAACAGATCATTACCAACTTCATCAGGAAAGAAATCATATGTCGTTATGGAGTTCCCCACAGAATCATCACTGACAATGATTCTAATCTTAACAACAACATGATGAAGGAGTTATGTGAAGAGTTCAAAATTGAACATCACAATTCGTCGCCGTATCGACCAAAGATGAATGGTGCAGTCGAAGCTGCTAACAATAACATAAAGAAGATCGTCCAGAAGATGGTTAGAACATATAAAGATTGGCATGAAATGTTGCCTTTTGATCTGCATGGCTACAGAACGTCTGTGCGTACTTCAACAGGGGCAACTCCATTTTTCTCTTGTCTATGGCACGGATGCAGTGCTTCCTATCGAAGTAGAAATTCCTTCGTTGAGGGTTCTGATGGAAACCAAGCTTGATGAGACAGAATGGGTTCAGACAAGGTTTGACCAACTTAATCTGATTGATGAAAAGCGTTTGGCAGCCATTTGTCATGGCCAGTTGTACCAATAAAGGATGAAGAGAGAATTCGACAAAAAGATCCGTCCTCAGAAGTTTTATCCTGGTGATTTGGTCGTGAGAAGGGTCATCGTGCAAAGCCATTCCGATCCAAGGGGCAAATGGACTCCCAACTACGAGGGGCCATATATCGTGAAGAGAGCTTTTTCAGGAGGTGCTCTAATCCTGACAGACATGGATGGGGAAGACGTTCCACTCCTAGTCAATTCAGACTCAGTCAAAAAATACTATGCATAAAGAGATCCGTTAGGTCGAAAACCCGGAAGGGCCACTTAGGCAAAAAATGGGCATCCTGGTGGACATGAAAGTCCAGGTAAAAATTAGGGATAAAATGAAAAAAAAATGATGATAACCCGCTAAGTTGAAAACTCGGAAGGGCGACTTAGGCAAAAATGGGTATCCCGTTGGGTCGAAAACCCGAAAGGGCGATCCAAGCAAAAGTTAGGGATCTTAAGCGAGAGGTTGTAGTCTGAATACTCTTCACGAATGACACATGCACATCTATAACACCTTCGCAGCGAATTGACCGGTCCAACTTCTACTCTTTAGAGGAAAGGCATTGAGACTACTTAGGATATGGGAACTGTAGCAATACCGGTTTTAATGGAAATTCGAGCATCTCTCATTGCCATTTATACTTGTTGTATTTTCCATTTCTATTTCTCAACTACCTCATATAGGAGTTGCATCCTTGTACAAATTCCTATTCACAGGCCAATCAATAAAAGTTGCTTTCATCAAAAAGTTGTCTTCTATTATCATAAAAATGTTTTTCGTGTGCGAAGTGTGTTTTAGTCGTTATTAAACACTGCATTAGAAACATGGGGAATAAAAATTCTCAAGCCGAGATAAAACTTGACTTTACATTGATATATAACCATCAGGGAGTGTCGTATGCATTCCAAGTTTTGTTTTTCCTTGCAGGTAGCAATCTGTAACGGTCACCCTGACTTAGCCAGCGCACGAAGCTGCCTTCATCTGCTACAGACAATTCAAACCTAATTCCCCAAGTGAATTCAGAAAGTTCAGAGTCGACGTTTGGCTCGGCACGCGCAAGTGCATCCCCAGCAGAGCTAAACCGAGGCGTTCGCAGAGGAGTGCAACATATAAAGACACCTCTTTTCCTCATTGTACGAGTGTGAAAAGAGTGTAGGATATCCCCTATAAATGTAGGCACCAGGTTGCGTGACATGAAGATTTTGACGGCACTCATATCTATGAGCTGGTCAGGATTGGGGAACAAGACCATCCCATAGATAAGAAGAGCCACAATTTCCTCAAAAGTTTGCAATTCTAAGGAATTCCAACAGCTTTGGGCTTTCTCAAACAGGAACTTTGCTAAGAAGCCTTTGACACCACTTTTAGTTTCCTAATGAGTTGTGACATCAGATGAGTGCAAGTGCAGGGCTTGAGCAATCTCTTCTGGCTTTGGGTCTCTTTCCGTACCGTTGAAAGGTAGTTGGTTGAGAATGGGAATCCTCAAGAGTTGAGAGAATTCTTCCAAAGTAGGCACAAGCTAATAGTCGGGAAATGTGAAGCAATGGTGCAAAGGATCAAAGAACTGGAAGAGCACCTTCATCATATCCTCCTATGTGTTGGAGGTGACCAAGTTGAGTAGACGACCATGCCTCTCGGTGAATGGAGAGTTCTCAGGGATCCTTGAAGCTAGCTCCTTGAGTTGTGGAGGAATTCTTACAAGGTTGATTTGGATAGTTTTCCTGCGAAGTGAATCCATATCCTACAAAACAAGAACAAAGATGAATCTCTAAAATCCTTGAAATGGTTAGTGGATGTATATGATGCTCATGATGTCCATGATGTTATGCACAAGTATGTATATACAAGCAAAAAAAAAAGTTCTTAGTTTAGGTTTGCATGGGGCTTTATAGGTAAATACCCTCTTGAAGTTTAGTTGGCTTAAACCTGTCCTAGTAATAGTAACCGGGTTCTAAGGAGCTTAATATCACCGGATTGTTTCCTTGGTCATTGTTTCAACTCAACCCTCTTTAATGGAGACCGAAATATCCCAAGAAATCAACCTTCAATGAGTGTAGTATCGAGTATCTACCAACTTCGGACTGCACCAAAGCCGGTCATCTCACTACATCCTAAAGGCCAAGTTGGTCAAGTAAAGGGTTCTATAAGTTCATTAGTGCTTCATGACATCACTCAACGGCCCCGTATTCTCTTTGATTGACTCAAAGGCTACCGGTACCCACAAATATGCCACACTAACATAGTTATTTCTTAGACCATGTCGGTATACCCCGCACAATTTCCACAACGTATTGTTATTTACCTATAATGTTTCCCAAATCCGGGTGGAGGATTTAAACCCAAAAAAAGAACCATAATGTAAAGCAAATAAGTCAAACAATGTAAGCAAATAAATATGATCTAGCCCTAAGGTAACCCCACTTTTAGAATAAATCCCCAGCAGAGTCTCCAGTTCTGTGATACGGTGGGAGAACTGACTTGAAGGATTTTGAGTTTTATCACAAATGTTGCGGTTAGCAAGAGTCGCCACCGACTTTTCTTTTATCCAAAAGGAAAGGTGAAAAAGCACAGGAAAGACCTTTGAGATGTTTTCTTGAGTTCGGGGGGTAGATTATGAAAAGGGAAGGTATTAGCACCCTTTTCATCCATGGTTTTCCATGGGCTCTTAGTTACTTGCTAGATCACTTGCTTTTGTTGTTTGAAAATGTGTTTGGTGTGGTTTTGAAAGTATTTTGTAAAAGAGGTCATTCGTTTAGGAAATCTTTGTAATGATTCTCGTTCGTAATAATGTATACAAAGATGTTTGTCTTTTGAAAATGTTTTTAATGTTTGTAAGATGTTTTTGAAATATGTGTGTTTGTTTTGGAAAATAGCAAGGATAGTTGTTTGAAAATGGAGCATGTAACTAGAAGTAATCTACCTACTCAAAATGTCTTTCTTATGCATTTTCTTTTCCTTTGACATTGTTGTCTTACCATTGATTTGGTAAGCAACCCTATCTTTGGATGTAAACAGGACGGGTATGGGTCATCGTATAACCATTATTAGCAATGTTTGCAAAGTATCTTAGCATTTCTTGAGGGACCAAGATCATCTTGTAAGGAAACCTTGAATAGTGTCATCGAGGAACTACGATCTTATATTTGTTTGTTTTGCCAAGATACTTCACATGCGTAATATGGCTATTTTTATATAAGGCAACCAAGTGGAGAAACCCTAAGGATGCTTGTGTGCAAGTGTGTTATTTTCATGCTTTGATTTTTCCTTATATTAGGGTTTTCTATTTGTTTTGTTTTGATCTTACCATATAAACCCTAATTACTAACATGGCATGTAAAGCGGTAAATTGCGTAATGCAGAAATTACTAAGCTATTACAACAATTTATGGGAGGGGGAATACAAATTTGAACGGGGATTTGCAAGAATGTAAATCTAAATAGGCTATTACAACCAAATCGAATTTGTACGAATATTGGAATAAACAAATATAATATTTAAATATGCAATATTATGTACATGCAAGAAAAAGATTTTGTTTTTATTCTTTTATGTGAAAAGAGATTTCAACCTAATCCTAAAAATATAAGGAAAAGAAATTAATTCTTACAAAAGGGTTAACCCTAATTTCTAGTTTTAAAGAAAATAAAGCTTTTATGCATTATTTTTTGTGTATTTTTTGTATTAAAAATAATAAATAATATGGTATGAAAATATTTAGTTTTTATATATGCCAAAATAAATATTTACAAGTATGAAATGAAAAGAAAATAAAACAAATTAAAACTAAACCTATTTTATTTAAGTTTACAAGTTTATTAAGAAAAATAATTAAAATATAACTAAGATAAAATATATTTTTTATGTGAAAAATAAAATAAAATAAAATGCAATATTATCATATTTATATTTTTCATGATTTTTATGTATTAAAGAAAAATATTTAATAAACAAAAAAGAAAACAAAAATAAATATAAAAAAA
Organism: Vicia faba; assembly: GCA_948472305.1. Taxonomy (NCBI): domain Eukaryota; kingdom Viridiplantae; phylum Streptophyta; class Magnoliopsida; order Fabales; family Fabaceae; genus Vicia; species Vicia faba. The sequence continues at coordinate 1,184,985,857 of OX451737.1, forward strand.
ATGTATGGAAATAGTTGGGCTAGGGGTGCTGTAAGGAAACTGGGAGTAGTATGTTAAGCAAAAACACTAGGCCCAAAGAATCAAGCCCAATCCTGCAAAAAACAGCAAAAATGGAAAAATGGAAAAGTGTAAAAAACAAAAGGTAGCGCCAAGGTTCGAACCCAGGACATGGGTCTCACCAGCGCGCTACCTTGCCACTGGGGTGGCTATACATCTGTTGATTAATGTGAAACAAAAATAACATAACACAAACAAAGCCTTTGCCCTGTACTTCGTCTCCTTCTCTAGCTAGCCAGATGCTCTGTAACTTTCTCATTTCTCCATGAAAATGAAAACTCATAACATGAATGTTGTAGCATTTTGTCTCACGATTCTAACCATATAAATCATGTAAGCTAACAATCAAAGATCAAGATGAATTTTAAAAGCCCTAAATCTAAACCTAATTTTTACAGGAATTTGAACTTCAAAATTCTCTCAACTTAGGCCAAATAAATGCAAGATATATACATGTACAGTTTCGTAGCAATGAGGTCTACATTGTCTATTCACAAATCGTGGCCAATGGATGCTTGTATGAAGAGATAGAAGTTGAGATTTTTACCTCTTTCAGTTGAAATCATGGATGGAGTTGTAGTGATTTTTATGAAGGCCTGGTGATTGCTTGAGCTTGCTTGAACCTCCCTGAGTGTGTTCCAATCCTTGCCTTGCTTTGGAAGTTCCTGGAACTCTCTATCCAAGTCAACCTGCAAGCTTTGAAAACAAAAATGGTAGATGATGGAGGAGGAGTTACAGTACAGGGATGAGGGTCTGGATCAGTTAGATATCAAGTAGGTAAAGTGTTTTGATGATTGAAACTTGAAACGCACGAGCCAAATGATGTATTGCTATGCTTATGCAAAAACTGCAAGTTTTGATAGTTTTTTTGGTGAAAGGGAGTTTGGGAGTGTTTCAGGCCTCTAGCAATCGTGTTTTCTGTTGTAATCTCTTTGTATATTAGTATGGAGAAGGTTTTAAGTTAGCTCTTCCACAGGTTTTTCAATCCTAGCCTTTTGCACACTTTTCTTGCTTTTGAAGCAAAGTGAATGGACAAGGCTTTTCATGCTTGTACTGGCTTGCTTAGGGTTGGTATATGCTTTGTAAAATTTGCTTTAGGCCTGTAAGACCTGTATGTGCAATGGAGACAGGTTCAATGCTCAAGAATTGGAAAATTGTAAAAGTGAATCTTTTTCAAAATGGCAATGGTCACTTTATGCCATTTATGGAATTACAACTTGGACAATGTCTCTAGGGCTTGGATTAAAGCTTTGTCAACTGATTAAGCATTAAATTATGGAGTAAGAAACAAGTTTGGGACCTGTAAAGCATGGATTAGGCAGCATAAGTACTGATTTGAAAAATGTTCTTCATGAAATGGCTTGAATCAAAAGTGAGAAATTGCCAACTTCATCTCTTCGATTCTCCTCACTCAAAAATGATCTTGAGGAGTTCTTGGACATTTTGGAAAGCTTGCAATGTTCTCTATAACTAATATTTGAAATTAATTTCAAGATACCTCTTGGAACTAGGTGAAAAATTGTCATGAAGATAGGTCAAAAACCTGCCTAAATTAGGGCCAAATTTCACTAAGTTATTTGGTTCATGAGCATGTATTCATAAAATTATATCTTGAGATCCAAGCATCTTTAGGGAAAAGTGTGTGAAGAAAAGTTGTAGGTTTCATGGAGTTCTACAACTTTCATGTTGGGGACTTCCTTTGAATCATCTTGTATCATGGTGAAAAAATGGCTTAAAGTTGAGAAAAAATAAGACATTTTCTATACTTAGAAAAATTTCTAAGTTAAGAAAATTTCCAATTTTAAACCCTAATCTTCAATCCTTGATTTCTTGATGAACAAGTTTCATATTTTGACATGTTTTGATGAATTGTAACCCTTGGCACTTGATTTTTACCAAAAAGTCAAAGTTTGACTATTCTGTGTATAGTTGACTTTTGATCAGTTGACTGCAAATTTTATCTGTCTATCAATGAAATTGAAAAGTTTTAAACCATGTAATTAGGTAAAGATTATAAAAATGAACCCTTGAAATCATGCTTCAAATCAATTGGTCATTTTCTTGGTCAAAGATCAGAAATTGCCCTTCCTCAATCAAAACCCTAATTTTGACAATTTTGCCCTTTTGGTGATTTGATCAAATTTCTTGAGGAATTGTAATCCAAACTTGATCAAATGATACATATGAGTCTAGAATGTTGATGTGGATAAAAAATTATGAAGTTTGACTGTAAATTGGCCATGGTTGACTTTTTCCCCAATACAGCTGATTTTTAGGTCAACTGTCCAATTGACTGATCAAAAATGTGGTTCAAGGCTTGAAACTTATCATGAGTGATCTTAAGGGTCCATAATGATGTTTGAAATTCACATGAAGCATCGATAGTCCAAAAATACTTGTGTAATCTCAAACCCTAATTTTGGGTCATCAGTGCATGATGAGATGTCTTGAGCTGACCTAACCCTAATCCAGTCTTGAGTCAAAGAGATCTTGTGAGAAAAGTTTTGATAAATGAGAGGGAAAATTTTGGGGTACAACAATGCTAATCATACTTAAACCCTTTTTCAAGGTAATAAAACACAAACCAATTCAAACCATTTTGTACGCTCGAGCACCTTTTCTCTAAAAACCCTTTTCAGGTAAGGACATGATTAATTTACTTCTGTGTCAACGCATAAGTCTCCAAAGGTCGAGCTGCAGCAGAAGGCGGAATTAACATTGTCCATAAGAAACACAAAACAAACAAAAACATATGAACCGAACAACGGTAGCTCTGATTCCTCAAAAAGGATACGTAGGCATTGGGGTAGGGCCCAAGCGAGTACAATTTTATTTTCCCTACATTCTTTTCTCTTTTCTTTTGCATGCATTCTCCCTTCAGTAGTATAGTAAACAGTAAGCATAGATTAAACACACCCATAAGATAGACAACAAGAATGGATATCGTACAATACTTCGGGCGTGTGGTGTGCTAATACCTTCCCCTCACGTAACAGACTCCCTTACTCGATCTCTCGGTTGCAAGACCGTGACTTCTCCCTTCTTAGGTTTTCTCGATGTTTACCTTTACATATATGTGGGATAAAAGACGTTCAATGGCAACTTCATTGTTTAATGATTTTCAGCCGGTTGTTTCATCACCATGTGAAGCTTTTGATACACGTTGGATCTGGTGGTTGGATGGATCCAATGGCTAAAGTTTGGAGCGCATGATAGGCACATAGAAGAGGGATGCACTGAATCTGCAATAGAATGTCAAGAAAATAATAAAAGCACACGCCTGAGATTAAACTCAGGATGTTTGCTTCATAGGCGTGCCCTTCCACCATTTGTGTTAGTTGTTCTATTTGTAAATATAATAAAGCAAATAAAATATAACTGAAATAAAGTGCATTGCCCAGAAATACGCGCCAATTTCAAATTGGCCAGTGGGACGCTGCCACGCCTTCATCTTCTTCCCAGAAGTGTCGTTTTTAATTTTAGGATTTTACCTATGGACAGATTCGTCACTATAGGCTATAGTTCACTATAGGCTATAGTGACGGTTCTTGTGCGTGGCTACAAACCTGCAATAACTGAAAATGCAACACAAGCCAAATAAATGTAAACCAAAGGTACAGGACGGTCAGAAATCATGCCCTGGGTTCAATGGTGCCCATGATTTGATCTAATTTCGCCTATATAGGGAAGCCCTAAAACGAAGCTTGGAAACCCTAGTAATGGCTATCTTTCTTCCCTGCACTCAAAACTAAATTAAACCATTCAGCAAGCATCGAATACTTATGGAAAACTAGGATACATGATTAAAATACATGGAAAAAGCCTATATGCACGTAATCAAAATCAAAAAATGTGTCAAACTATGATGTGTATGGAGCGTGATTCTTGATGCTTCAGAGCTTGGCAAGGATTGGAAAAGCTTCCAGAGACGTCCAGGAATATATTGCAATCCTTAAACCTCCTTGAGAGTGGCTGTAATCTGGAATTCCAATTGAGATTTTTTTTGACAAAAAAACACAAGTTGCTCTTTCCGTTTCACACGATTCCTCTGCCTCCTTATGCTTGGGATGTGTTATGTATATGTATCTCTTTGAATTAGGTTAACAAAAGAGCTCCAAATCCTTGCTAATTATTAAGATTTGATTCCATTCCAACCTTGCATTATTTCTTTCGAAATCAAGCTAAATAATTCCATTCTCACTCCAATCAACCTTGGCACGATTTGATTTTGTTTTGGCAGCATAAATGGATTGCATTTCATTCAAAATTAGATCAAAAAACAAATCTTCCATATTTTATATCATTTATTTGATTTAATTTGATTTTTAAATGCTTAAAATCAAAATAAATTAAATAATTTAAATAAATAAAATCAATAAAATATGGAAGAGTGTTTGAGTCGTGGACTTTGTTAAAAGTAATATGCAAGCATAAAAAGTTAGGCCCATTTGCCAAAAAATGCAATTTTGGGCATTGTTGACTTTTGACAATTCTCCAAAAGTGGCCAACTTTGACAATGTAGATCTCCTTCCATTTTGACCCTAAGAGGGTGTTCTTGGACTTTTTGGAAAGCTTAGGATGTCCCCTAAGCAACCTTTTTGGTTTCATCTCAATTGGATCTTCCATGTTCATGTAAGGAGCTTTGACCCAAAAGGTGTTTTTGTTGACTTTTTTGGAATGACCTATAATGTCTGAGTTCATATCTTTCCATGAGTGCATTTCTTAAACTTGAGGAATGAAGAGGAGTTGTAGGGAATTGAATTATCTTTATGATGAGCCTTAAATGTGAAATTTCTGATAAATTATGAGAAAGTTATGCTTGGTCAAAGTTTGGTTGACTTTTTCCTAAGAAACCCTAATTTAGCAACTTTTGAGTTTTGATGAATTAGGAGTCTTTCTTGAGGAATCATGATCAACCCTTGATCAATTGATGGATATCACTTCAAAATGTTGATGTTTACCAAAAATCTTGAAATTTGACTGCATGTGGAGCACAATTGACTTTTGACCTAACACAGTTGATTTTCAGGCATTTGAGTAGTTGACTGAGCAAACTTCTTGTGCAAGGCATGAAACTTGACATGGATGATCTTGAGAACATATTAAGACCGTGGAGGAGATTTGAGACCTTGGGAATTCACCCATCTTGATGCAAATGGAAACCCTAGTTTGAGGTTCATTGTCTTAGGAGAGCATTTGTCTGATCAATCCTTGGGCATCTTTGGGCAAGTTGAGGAATTCAATGAGTATGTTTTGAGTAAAATGGGAGGGAAAATTTTGGGGTACAACAGGGACGGATTAATATTTTGTTTAAAACATAACAAGTTGTTCTAATTGCATCAGCCCAAAAGTATTTTGGTAATCCACCCTCATTGAGCATTGTTCTTGCCAACTCCTCTAAAACGTAATTTTTGCGCTCCACAACTCCATTATGCTGTGGAGTTCGAGGTGCTTAAAAATTATGCTCAATACCATGATTGCCACAATACTTATCAAAAATATGGTTTTGAAATTAACCTCCATGATCGCTTCGAATTGTAATAATTTTTAATTCTATTCTGTTTTGAGATAGTTTTGCAAAAATCTTAAAAGCAGAAAAAGTTTCATCTTTGTTACGAAGGAATATAGTCCAAGTAAATCTAGAGTAGTCGTCAATGATTACAAAACCATAATAATTTCCACCTAGACTTTTTGTTCTAGAAGGTCCAAAGAGATCTATATGGAGAAGCTCAAGGGGTCGTGAAGTGGAAATCATATTTTTAAATTTGAAAGAGACCCTCGCTTGATTTCCCATTTGGAACGCGTCACATAAGTGATCCTTTGTAAATTTTATCTTTGGAAGACCCACTACTAGATCCTTATTTAAAACCTTATTACGTAAATCAAAGTTAACATGCACTAGACGTCTATGCCAAAGCCAAGAATCATCATTCAAGGTGACTAGACACTTAGTGCTTGTTAATGATACATAAAAAAGGTCAAGCATATAGACGTTGTTTACTCTAATACCCTTAAACACAATATTATGTTCAGTATTTTCAATTATGCGGCAAGTGTTTGTGAAAGTAACTTTATAACCCTTGTCGCACAATTGGCTAATACTTAACCAATTGTGTTTAAGCCCCTCTACTAAATGGACATCATAAATAGTAGTGGTAGAGGGATTACCTACACTACCTTTATCGAGTATCACTCCTTTGTTATTGTCTCCATAAGTAACAAATCCCTTCTTCTTTGCTTTGAAGTCAATGAAAAGCGATATTTCACCTGTCATGTGCCTTGAACACCCGCTGTCTAGAAACCATCTTCTATCCACGAATGTAAGACACTTTTCCTGCAATATCAAAAGAGAGAGGTAGGTACCCAATTTTTATTGGGTCCATGTGGGTAAGTGGTAACGTGGTTGCCTTTAGGCCTCCATTGGTAAATGCCTTTAGGAACATGAAATCTCCTAAACTTACATTTTTCAATTGTATGACCAAAACGACAACAATAATGATACAAACCATGATGATGTTGTATTTTCTTACTTCTTCTCATTGAATCCTTTGGAATCTTTTCAACAAAAGAATATTTTGCATATGGTGGATTCAACGTTTTCTTAAAAAACCTAGGATCAACGGCAAAAGTAACCTTGGGTTGTAAAGCTTTTTCCAATTTGGCATTAAGAGTTCTAACTTCTTGTTGCCAAATATGACAAACTTCACATTTCCTTCTAGGAATACATCATCTAACATCCTTATCCTTTGAATTTTCTGCAATACTAGCTTTTAGACATTTTAAGTCTTTTTCAGCTTTATAGACTTTACTCTCCAAGAATGAAAATATTTGTTTATCGGAGGATAATCTCTTAAAAGCATCTTCAGCTTTGGTTTTTAGTTTTTAAAAAGCTATTTTTAGTTCAGAAAAAGACATAGAAGAAAAGTTGTTAGGATATGCTTGTCTTACTTGCTTGTCGTAGTTTTTTCTCTCGTTGTAGGACTGATTTTTTGTGTGTGCCATGAGACATAAATGTGCAGCCTCATCACTATCACTTGAATCGTCATCGTTTGATGAATCACTATCGCTTTCCCATGAAATGTAAGCTATTCTATATTTGTTTAACTTCTTTGGTGGACCATTTCCTTTGTCCTTTTTCATCTTTGGACAGTCCGATTTGTAGTTGATGTATCCCAAATTTACCCTCTCATGTTTTCCAAGGTCTTCCCCCTACATGGTTGACCACAAACCCTTGCCTAAGGAAAAAGAAAATTTTTGAGTGGTGTTTTAAGTACCTTTTGATTGGCATTCTAAAAGACCCTTCGATTGGTATTCTGAAGGAGCCTTTTGATTGGCATGAATAATGCCCTTTGATTGGCATTATGGCCAAGTCTTTCGATTGACATTCCAAAAAATGCTTCGATTGGCATTGTGGCCAGGCCCTTCGATTGGCATGGATACAAGGCCTTTTGATTGGCCTAATGACAAGACTTTTGATTGGCTTTGTGTCAAGGTCTTCGATTGGCATTCTGAAATACTTTTCGTTTGGCACCCTGGGCCAAGCCTTTCGATTGGCATGGCAATGGATTCTTTGATTTAGCATCTCAAACCAGGGCAGCTTCGACAGGCATGTTAATTGTGTCCTTCGATTGGAATTTGGAAAAATGGTCTTTCGAATGGGATGCTAGTACAAAAATTTAAAAGATCAATCAAGGCCAAGGGCCATTCGAAAAACTCCTTCGAGGCCATTCGAAGGAGGCCATCAAGAGGGCATTCAAAGAAAAAAACATGTCCAGGTACACTGAACATGAAAAAATGGCATGAAATACCAAGTTTGGTAGTTTTTCAAAATGGCTTTAATGGCTTTAAACCTTGGCTTTATGGGATGGATTCTCTCTTCATTATCTTGTCCCTTTCTTCTATACTATAAATACACCCCTTTGGTAAGCCAAAAGGAGGCATATACGCAGGTACCACACAAAAGCTCTACCAAACTTGCAAAACAAATCATTCAAATCGAAAACTTTAAACACTCATTCCCAACTCCCCTCAAGCCAGACCAAGGATTCAAACATCCCCTTGAGGCTTCTAGGGACTCCATCCAACCTTCCAGCATACAGCTTCGAGCCCAGATTAGGAGCATCATCATCGCCCGTTTGGTAAAACTTCTAAAACCCAAATCCTCATGTTTGCGTATTTTTGAATGTTTGTGTATTTTTAATGTTTTGACGTGTATGTATGAGTTTGATAGGAATCATTAGAACAGGTCAAGAGTTTAACATGAAGCACATGACACTGGAATCATGATATGCCATTTCCAAGCCATGTTAGGGTGTTCTGGCCATAACTTTAAAACAGTCAGGCTGTCGAATCAGGACCAACTTCGATCCAAGCATAGGATTTTGTATTATTTTATTTTTCTCACATTATATTTGCAAATCCAGCACCCCAGATCAAAGGGCCATAGTCCTCCTGGATCGAAATCCATAGCCTTCCTGGATCGAAGGGCCATAGCCTTCTTGGATCAAAAGCCACAACCTTCCTGGATCGAAAGTCATAGCCCTCTGGATCGAAGAAGACGTTTCCTTCCTGGATCTAAGGATGTCTCCTTCCTGGATCGGAGGATTGTCCTTGGGTATTTTTACTTCTCGCTTTGTTTTATTTTCTCTTAATGAGTTTCCACCATAAACAGCAAATAAATAAAAAACACAAATTAGGATTAGATTTTTTTTAAATAATTAATTTCTTAAGTTAACTAATAAATATATTAACTATTTTATCTAATTAAAAATAAAATAGAATTTAAGATTTTAATTCGATTTAATTATTTCTTTTCATAATAATAAAAAAAATAAAAAAAAAACTTAGACTTTTTTTAAATAATTTTTATTTTCTTTAAAATAAACTTTAGGATGTTTAATTTAATTATTTTTCTTAATTAAAACAAAAAAATCAAACAAATAAGTCTTTTTACTTAGCAGTTTTCTTAGGTTTTTAGACATTCATCTTTATCTCGCGCGCGTTTATCGTTTTCGCATTTTTTTATATTGAAACTGCTTGCACTTGTAATAGTTTAGGACTTAAATTCCCTCATTTTCAATTTCTGTACTTTATTTTTTTTCGTTCATTATTTATGTATCTACACTAAAGCCCTGTAATAGCGTAGGACCCTTTATTTCTCGCTTTTTTATTCTTGTATGCATGTACAATATTACTGTTAGTAACTTAGGCGTGCATGACAAGAATAAATCAATCAATCTGTAGATCACTAATCTCAACGATAATATAACTGAAAAAGATACACTTCTCACACTTGCATCTTTAGGGTATTCCTCACTCGGTTGCCTCAGAATTGGTCATGTCCCTCAAACATAGGGATATCTTAGCAAAGACCCTCGATATGAAATTCATCATAAAAGATCATGATCCCTAAAATGTCCCTCGAGTTGCCTTTCGGTAAATGATCTTGTCCCTCGATGTTTCCTATATGATGGCAGTCCCTTCGAAATGCTAAGATATCTTTACATGTTTCCTTCAATGACCATTACGTCCCTTTTGATAGTCCTTCAACATCCAACGACTAGGGTTACCTACTCACTAATAGTAGGATAACACGTTCTAAAGGATAGGAGAAAAAGAACAATATTTTTCGAGTAGGTAGATAATTGTTAGGTACTTGCTCAAACAAATTTTTACACCACACTTTTCAAACTAAAGTTTTTTTCAAAAAAACACTTTATCACACCCTTGAGGACTGATACAAGGGTTACCATAAAGTTAATCTCTGCACTAAGGCCTTTTTAAAGCTTTTCAAAACACACAAACACGAAAGCAATTTTCAAAAAGAGCAAGTACCTAAGAGCCCGTAGAAAACTACGGATGGAAAGGGTGCTAACACCTTCCCTTTTCATAATCTACCCCCTTACTCAGAAAATCTCGAAAAAGGTTTTTTCTGTTCTTTTCACCCTTTCCTTTGTTGGATAAAAGAAAAGTTGGTGGCGACTCTTGCTTACCGCGACATTTGCGAACAAAAAACGCAAACTAGTATTAAACAGTCGGTTCTGCCACCGTATCACAGAACTGGAGACTCGGCTGGGGATATTTTAAAAAGTGGGGTTTACCTTAGGGTCTAAATCATTTATAAATTGCTTTCCTTGTTTGTTTTGATTGCTTTATTTTAATGGTTTGCTTGGGATACTATAGATCCTATACCTGGATCTGGGGCATCTTTTTAGGTAAACAACAATAGATTATGGAGACTGTACGGTATAGACCGATATGGTTGAAGCGATAGCTGTGTTGGTATGACACTTTGGTTGGTACCAGTATCCCTTGTGTTGAATCGAGGAGAATATGGGGCCGCCACGTGGTGTCTTGAAGCACTAACGAACCTTAGAACCTTAGTTGAACAAACTTGGCCATTAGAAAGTAGTGAGATAGCCAGCCTCGGTGTAAAGCTGGGAATCGGTTGATACTCGATACTACACTCATTGAGACCGGACTTCCAGGATGTTTCGGACGCAAGAAAATATTGCTAAGCTGAAATAATACCGATAAAGAAAGATCAGTGATATTGAGATTCCTTAGAACCCGATTACTATTTCTAAGACAGGTTGAGCCATCTGAACACTCAAGAGGGTACTTACCTACAAACCCCATGCAAGCCTAAACCTAAGGCTGCTTGTGTGATCTGTTTGCTTTTAACTTGAGTTACTTGCAGGGTTTTTATCTAACAACATGATCTCCTTGCAGGATTTGTTTACAGTCATTATCCAGTAACATGGACTTCTTAGACTCACTTGTCTTCATCACCTTACACTTTTGCTTAACGCATAGCATACACATCATAACATCATGCCATATCATTTCCTTAACCATTTCAAGGATCTCAAGGGTTTGTGATGCAGGTTATGATAAATCAGACGTCTAGCAAGGGGCTATGGGATTTATTTTCCTCTAGCCAATGCCGTAAAAAGATCAAAACTCAACAACTTGAGTCAGGGGCTATGACCCACTTGATATGGTGAGCTTGACTCTCGTAGAAGGACACTCAACGATACAAAGTTCTTAAATCAAAGCTGCAAATTTCAAACTTCTGACATTTTCTTGTTTACCCGACGAGATCCTTGAAAACATTGCATGCATGCTATTTCATAACAGGTCTTCCAGTACAGGTTTCTCATCTTTTCGCTGTTTATTTCAGCAAAAGAAATGGCCCTTGAACAAACAGTAAAAGACCTTCAAGCTCAAAACGCTCAGTTTCAACAAATGTTTATGGCTTTGGCCCAGGGGCAGGAAGAACTGAAAGCTCTCGTCATCAAAGAGAAGAAGAAGAAGGCAAAGAAACTGGCTGGCATCCTAAATATGGGAAGAAGACTCAGAGGACCGTTTAGAGGAGCTCTATATCTTTCAACTCCATCAAATAATGGGGATAATCATGAAGAAGATAACAACCCCGAGGCTGATAAAGAGGAAGCTGATTATTCTGAGGAGCAATATCCTTCTGTTGATGATAAATACAAATGGCTGGAGGATCGTCTCAATGCTATGGAGATTCAGTAGATACCTGGCTTGAACTTTGAAGAATTAGGGTTGGTTTATGGCGTGATCATTCCACCAAAATTCAAGGTTCCCACATTTTCCAAATATGACGGGGTCTCTTGCCCTAAACTTCACTTGAGATCATATGTCAGAAAGATCCAGCCTCACACTACTGACCGGAAGTCATGGGTCCATTTCTTCCAATAAAGTTTAGCTGGCACGCAATTGGAATGGTTCTATCACCTAGAAAGAACAGACATTCATACCTGGGAAGAATTGGTTGCTGCTTTCTACAAGCAGTACCAATACAATGTTGACCTCGCTCCAACTCGTACACAACTTCAAAGCATGTCTATGGGTTCTAGCGAAGGCTTCAAGGAATATGCCCAGAAATTGAGGGATTTAGTTGGCAGGGTACAACCTCCTCTGAATGATCGGGAAATGGTATAGATGTTCATGGGAACTCTGACAGGCCCGTTCTTCAATCTGCTGATTGGGAGTTCCTTATCCAGGTTCACAGAGATGGTTATGACTGGATAAAGGGTCGAAAGTGGCATCAAGAGTGGGAGGATCCCGATGGCTACATCTTCTAATGCTAAGAAGAAGCCATTTGATGGTAAGAGGGAAGTCAATGCTGTGTATGGCTAGAAGGGTCGTAATAGGGCAGACTACCACCAATCTGTAGGGGCAGTGTTGGTCTCTAATTTGGCACGCGTGCAACAACCATAACAACGGGGTAATCAGCGAAGGCAAGACGAGCCTAAGAGACAGTTTACCAAGATCAAAATGCCGTTGTCTCAAGAATTACAACATATGTTAAGGATGAATTTGATTACATTGATAGGACCTCATCCAAACCCTAAGACTTCTTCTCCTAATTACAATCCAGATGCAAGGCGTGCCTATCATTCTGGCAGTCCTGGGCACGATACTAACGATTGTTGGGCACTAAAATACAAGATTCAAAATATGATTGACGCCAAGGAGATTTAGTTCTACCCTCCTGAGACTCCCAACGTGATCACTGCTCCCATGCCAAATCATGGCCAGGATTGAGAGCATTTTTGTTCATTTGAATTCTCAAGTTGTATTTTCTTTGTTTGTTCAAACAATTATTGTCATGTCAAACTTTGTTATTTCATTAATGCATTGCACATGTTTGTCTTTAATTAATTTATTTTCATTATGCTTAAACTGCTTTCTTACTTCCTTTTTATGATATTCAAATCTTGATTAAAAGCTCTAAGCCTTTAGAGGGAGGATGACGAGAACGATACTAAAATCTCTACAATATGCTTTTGAATAGACCCCGCTGATGATGTACAGGCGTTGTTTCAAATCCTAAACAGTGGAGTTATAAGGAAGATAATCCCTAGTCAACCCCTTTGAGCCTAAGAAGTAGGAGTTTTCTTTTCACACAAATTAAAACCCTTAATCATAACCTGGGGCAGGGTAGTTTTCTCAGTTAATTCAGATGTGAATTCAGTTGCAAGCTTTCCCTTCATACACGAAAAATAGTGTAGAAGATGCTCTCCAAAAGATGGTGATGGTTCCACATAATCATTAAGAACAGAAAGTCGTTATCTCTCAAAATAAAAGCCCATTAAGTCAAAACCTATGAAGGAGACTTAAGAAAAAAACTGAGGCATCCCATTGGTTGTAATCACAAAAGAAATAGTTCAGGCAAAAGACAAGGATAACAAAATCTAAAAAGAAAGAGGTCCTACAAATCCTCAACAAAAATAAAAGGTCACAAAAATGACTGTCTTCTCAAAAAAACGTTCAATTTCTGAACCATCACCAGAATATCGGGGCCAACATTCCAGAACTCAACTGGGATTCGAAATGCACAATTAACTGAGCATAGGACTGAAGAACATCTTGAAAAACGAGTGGGTACAAATAAATTTTGATCCTTTATCCTTTGTTTCTTAAATTGTGAACCAGGCTACGTTACAACCCTTAAAATTCCTAGCTGAAGCATGGGTTAGTTCGAGAGCATACTGTTACAAAGGTATCCTGACTCCTGTAAGGTTTGCTATAAATCATGAGTTGATATCACATTCTTGCAAATTTTATTTTACTACAAAAAACGCATTTTCAAAAAATTTCCAGACAGACATAAGCTTTGTATTCTTTAAATAACATTGTTTGCATATGGTTAATTGTTCAAATGGCAGAGAAATTCACACAACGAATATTCAGTGAACGAAAACCCCCTCAATGGACAGAATCACCTCAGACGGAAAAAACATTCCCAATAACAAGCCTTTCAAAATCAAGGGGCATGACTTGGTGTCTAATTGATTTGGGGCAGTCAAGCCAATATGCAAAGAATCTCTCCAAAAATGTTGAATAGCCAGTGGCAGATCTCCATCTGAATCACTCGGGGGTTGTTACATTGATCGGGGATTCCAACAGAAAATCATTAAAATTTGAATCTTTGGTACCACCAAATTGCTTGTCTGTGCCAATAGTATCAGATGGTGTCAGTATCATGTATTCAAATCCTTCCATGATAGTTCTTAGAAAAGATACCTAGGAAATTCAAGACTATCAAAAACTTGATCAAACATCAGGTGCACCAGATTCATCCTGAAGCATCCCTGCACAGGCTCCCACGTATGAAAGGGAACATGCGATCACATAAACAATTCTATGGAATTTCTATAACAGTTGTTGTCATAGACTGTGAAAACTCTCTACATCCTATGAGCGCGGACGTAGTCAAAAAATACTACGCATGAAAAAGACCCGCTAGGTTGACAAGCCTAGGCAAAATTAAGGGCATCCCGGCGAACCAAAAGAGTTCGGGCAAAAATTAGGGTTATATACAAAAACATTATACACCCGGCAAGTCAAAAACCTGAAAAGGCGGCTTGAGAAAAAAAAGGGTATCCCGGTGGACTGAAAACCCGAAAGGGCGGTCCAGGAAAAAGTTAGGGATTAAAAACGTACGACTATGTCCCGTCATCATGTCATTTGTTTATCAGTAGAAGACTTATCATCCTGATCAGCATTTACCAAGCACCCCAGGAGTTGGGATGACACTTAAACCATCCATAAAGTCTCGGCAGGTACTTTCTCCAGTAGGTACAGAGGCAGGGGAATCTTACTAAAAAGTCACTGCCCTATCCTCAGCTTACAACCTAGTGATGTTAGGTGTTCTTGTATCCCCGGTAGAACAGGAATTTCCAACTACTGCTCTGACATCAGGTTTTCCCCAGTAAAGTCGTCAAACTTCTCAGGACTCCCCAATAGGATTTCACAAAATCCTCAGGCAGTGCACAGATATTTCCTTCCCCAACAGAGTTTATTCCTCTAACAGCGGAAGATCATCTCCCTACAGTTTAGCTTCAACAAAATCTGAAGACCTACATTCTTCATCACCAGCTGCAATCAAGGATTTATTTTCCCTAATTTAATAGCACTGCAATAGAACAACGGATACATTCACATATTGCATTCATACATCATTCTACAAACGTCATAGCATCTGCAGTACAAATGCATACATCCCAATCTCATTTATTTTGAGAATACCATTACACAATGCATTTCATACATCATGACATTGCATACATATAATGCTTTACCTTTTCAGGAAAGATCAATCAACAGATATCTATCATCAACAATTTTCAACAGGTCTAGGATTATCTCCTGAAACAAAATAGAGTAATTATCTGTGAGACCAAATACAGCTTTACATGGGCTCCTTATGAAGCAATCTTACACGAGCTTCTTCTGATTTCCATATACAGCTTTACACGGGCTCAACATGAAGCAATCTTACACGGGTTTCTTCTGACTTCCAAATACAGCTTTACACGGGCTCAACATGAAGCAATCTTACATGGGTTTCTTCTGACTTCCAAATACAGCTTTACACGGGCTCATCATGAAGCAATCTTACACGGGTTTCTTCTGACTTCCAAATACAGCTTTACACGGGCTTATCATGAAGCAATCTTACACGGGTTTCTTCTGAATTCCAAATATAATGTTATAAGGGCTCTTCATGAAACAATATTACACGGGTTTCTTAGGACTTCCAAATACAGCTGTATACGGGCTCTTCATGAAGCAATCTTACACGGGTTCCTTCTCCCTCCTTCTGAAGTTTTACACGGACTCATCCTGAAGCAACCCTACCCAGGTTCCTTCTCACAATCTCCAGATGCAGTTTTACATGGACTCATCCTGAAGTAACCCTACCCAGGTTCCTTCTCACAATCTCCAAATGCAGTTTTACACGGACTCATCCTGAGGAAAACCTACCCAGGTTCCTTCTCACAATCTCCAGATGCAGTTTTACACGGACTCATCCTGAGGCAACCCTACCCAGGATCCTTCTCTTGAATTTCCAGATAAAGTTTTACACTGACTAATCCTGAGTCAATCCTACCAAGGTTCCTTCTCACAATTTCCAGATGCAGTTTTACACGGACTTATCCTAAAGAAACCCTACCCAGGTTCCTTCTCACAATCTCCAGATGTAGCTTTACCCGAACTCATCGTGAGGCAACCCTACCAAGGATCCTTCTCTTGAATTTCCATATGCAGTTTTACACTGACTCATCCTGAGGCAACCCTACCCAAGTTCCTTCCCACAATTTCCAGATGCAGTTTTACATGGACTCATCCTGAGGCAATCCTACCCAGGTTCCTCCTCACAATTTCCAGATGCAGTTTTACCCAGACTCATCCTGAAGTTGCCCTACCCAGTCTCCCTTTCATATATCTCCTAAAATAGCCCTACCCAGGTTCCTTCTCATACACTCCCAGATGAAGTCTTACCCGGACTCATCCTGATACAGCCCTACACAGGTTTCTTCTGATACATTTCCAGATAGTAGTTAATTTCATTCTCCCTAGCAAATTACTGCGAAGCTTGGATTTCAACCAGAAAACATCAAACTTTCACCTCTCCAATCCAGATATAACCCCTCAATAGAGCCATGGACAACTAAAGTTCCTAGACTCTATTCCCACACAGAGTTTTCCTCAAACAGGAAAACAACAGAAATCAACATTCCCCAGTGGACTCCTCCTTAGACAACAGGAACATGAATCCCCACAAAGAGACCTCTTATGAAGTCAACATCTACTCTGGATGGCATCTTTAAGCCCATCTCCGACGACTCTCTGTCATATTCTCTAGATGGCGTCTTTAAGCCCATCTTCGACGACTTTCAGTCATCTTCTCCAAATGGAATATGTAAGCCCATTCCCGACGTCATCCACCATCAGTATTACTTCATGCGAGTGCAAATTTCTGGGCACTCTAGTGTTCAATCATCTTCCACCTTCAGATCACGAAAGGCAGACAAGCCAATCTATATCTTCAGGTTTAAGAAGATTGAACAGGGGCAGCTGTTGTATCCCAAATTTTCCCTCTCATGTTTTCCAAGGTCTTCCCCCTACATGGTTGACCACAAACCCTTGCCTAAGGAAAAATAAAGTTTTTGAGTGGTGTTTTAAGTACCTTTCGATTGGCATTCTAAAAGACCCTTCGATTGGTATTCTGAAGGAGCCTTTCGATTGGCATGGACAATTCCCTTTGATTGGCATTATGGCTAAGCCTTTTGATTCACATTCCAAAAAATGCTTCGATTGGCATTATGGCCAGGCCCTTCAATTGGCATGGATACAAGGCCTTTCGATTGGCCTAATGACAAGCCTTTCGATTGGCATTGTGTCAAGGTCTTCGATTGGAATTCTGAAAGACCTTTCGTTTGGCACCCTGGGCCAAGCCTTTCGATTGGCATGGCAAGGGATTCTTCGATTTAGCATCTCAAACCAGGGCAACTTCGACATGCATGTTAATTGTGTCCTTCGATTGGCATTTGGACAAATGGTCTTTCGAATGGGATGCTAGTACAAAAATTCAAAAGATTAATCAAGGCCAAGGGCCATTCAAATAACTCCTTCGAGGCCATTCGAAGGAGGCCATCAAGAGGGTATTCGGGAAAAAAACATGTCCAGGTACACTGAACATGAAAAAATGGCATGAAATACCAAGTTTGGTAGTTTTTCAAAATGGCTTTAATGGCTTTAAACCTTGGCTTTATGGGATGGATTCTCTCTTAATTATCTTGTCCCTTTCTTCTATACTATAAATACACCCCTTTGGTAAGCCAAAAGGAGGCATATACACAGGTACCACACAAAAGCTCTACCAAACTTGCAAAAAAAATCATTCAAATCGAAAACTTCAAACACTCATTCCCAGCTCCCCTCAAGCCAGACCAAGGATTCAAACACCCCCTTGAGGCTTCTAGGGACTCCATCTAACCCTCCAGTATACAGCTTCAAGCCCAGATTATGAGCATCATCATTGCCCATTTGGTAAAACTTCTAAAACCAAAATACTAATGTTTGCGTATTCTAATAGGGTGAGAGATCTGACTTTAGATGTTTTGTGTTTTATCGCAATTGTTGCAGTTAGCAAGAGTCGCCATCGACTTTTCTTTTATCCAATGAAGGAAAGGGTGAAAAGAACAGGAAAGACCTTTGAGATTATTTTCTTGAGTTCGGGGGGTAGATTATGAAAAGTGAAGGTGTTAGCACCCTTTTGGTAATACGGTGGGAAGAACTGACTGTTTTTTGGAATGTTGGTTTGCGTTTTGTGTTTGTGTTTGCAAAATGTCGCGGTAAGCAAGAGTCGCCACCGACTTTTATTTTATCCGACAAGGAAAGGAAAAAAGCACAGAAAAATTCCTTTTTTGAGATATTTCTCGGGTTCGGGGGGTAGATTATAGAAAGGGAAGGTGTTAGCACCCTTTCTATCCGTGGTTATCCACGGGCTCTTAGGTACTTCCTCAAATGTTTTCAAAATTGATTTCTTTGTGCTTGTGGGTTTTGAAAAAAAAATTTGTTTGAAAACTTCGATTTAACTCTTGCTTCTGTCCTCAAGAGCGTATGAAGTGTTTTTGAAAACTTTGTTCGAAAAGTGTAAGTGTGAAAAGTTTTGTTTTTTGAAAGAGCAAGTATCTAAGAACCATTTACCTACTCGAAAAAGGAATCGTTCTATGTTATCTTCCTTTAGACAATGCTATCCTACTATTGATGAGTAGGTAGCACCATCGTTGGAGTTTGAGGGTCAATTCGAATGAGGGACGTGCGGTCACTAAAGCAATGTTAGGACGCCTTAGCGGTAACCCTAATGTCTTAGATCATTTGTTTGAGGCAACAATATTCGAGGCAACCGTTTCGAGGCAACTATGATCTTTTAGACAAGAGGACGACCTCTAAAACGACCTATACTCAATGACAGCGTACGAAGGCAACCAAGTGGGGTGTACCCTAAGAGTGCGCATGTGCGAGTGTGTCGTTTTCAGTTATTTTTATCTTTGTACATGTTAAGGGTGATCTAAGTTGATTTTAGGTTAAAACATTCAGTCTTGTCATGCCATCCTATTATCAAATATCTAACAGTTATAATTTGCGGAAATAAAATGCGGAATTTAAATTACAAGGCGTCGGGTATTTACATCGCCAAAGACAAAACCCTTTAAAAATAAATAAAGCGATAAAAATAAATAAAATTCCTATTAACTATTACAATCCGGAATCAGATACATAATCAGATAAAAGAAAATAAATCGCGGCGCAAAATTTGATCGGACGCATAATTAGGGTTTTGACCCTTTAAAGAAAAAAATCTTTTTGTCGTTTTTATTTTAAGAAAGAAATAACCTAAATTAAACACTAAATTAAATTAAATAAATTAATTAAATGAAAAATTAATCATGACACTTTTTTTTTTGTTATTTTAAGGAAGAAAATTAAATTAATGGTTAGTACCTAATTAAATCTAATTAATTATTTATTTACAAAATAGGTTAAAATTATTCTAATTAAAAAAAACTAAATTAATTAATTAGTGTTTATTAATAAAAATAATAATTTGATTGAATAAAAATAAATTTTGGTGATTTTATTTTATAAAAAAAGAAATTTGTGATTGGTTAATAAATTAAATAATAATAATAAAACAAATACTAAATAAAATAAATAAATAGAAGAGAAGAGGGGTTTGGGCCTGTTTTGGGGGCATGAATAGCAATGAGAAAGCCCATTAGTGTTGGCCCGTTGCTGACTTTTTGAGATCCAGTAGGCGTGCATGGACTTGGACTATGGTGGACATTCACTCTTGGACCACCAGATCTGGCCTTTGGCCATCTGGCTATTGGATGTATGAAGGTGCATGGTGAGCTGCAAGCCAACACGTGCATTGGAACACCTGAAGAGAAAAAACATTGAGAAATTGGAGGACCTGGGATTCGAACCCAGGTCCTGAGGGAGTTTGGACGTGCACGCTTGCCACTAGGCCATGATGATCTGTTTGTAAATATATTACACAATAATGATAATATGACAAAACAAAATTAATTGGTCAGAAAACAAAATATGCGTGCCATATTTGAATAGGCGAATGAGTGGATGACAACTCATCACCCCTGTCCTCCATCCGTTGCTAAAAACCAAGGAAGTTATACCTACAGACGGAGGTCCGTCGCTACAAGCCTGTCATGCTCCAAAATCCTCCATAGGCCATAGAAATGCCTTCTGATGCCATGGTTAAACTCGTCTTCCTCTTCCGCTCACGCCTATAGCCATTACTAAGGCTGATTTTATCTGAAACAAAAACCCTTAAACCAAACCTTGAAACCCTAGCTATGGTGAATCACTATACAGGTTAGATGAATGAAATTAAATAATGTCAAAAGACTGCAAATGGCATGGTGAATCAAAATATGCAATTAGTTTTTGTTGTAGATGCAAGAATAACACAAATTGATTTCAAGAATGGAGCGGACTTGTGAACCACTTACAGCACCCTAGGAAGCTGGAAAATGTGTGATTCTGATTGGTTTCGCTTCTGAGAGTTTCCAGGAAGCGATTGTGATGCTTGCCAGGCCCTGAAAATGTCTCCAAGCTTGATTTCGATCTCAATTTTTTTGTGCTTTTTTTCAAATTTTGTTCTGCCTCCTTCTGCAATTGCCAACCCTGATCTCGATTGCCTCTGCTTGCTTATGTATTGTGTGGTGTATTAGGGTAGAAATTATGGACTCAATCTTCCCATATCAATGCATACATATTTGATTTGATCTCTTCTTTAAAACTTGCCAATTTTGCCAAATCTCAATCTTTTTGCACATGAATTGGTATGATTCGAATTTGATGATGTTAAAGATTGCAATCAAAGCCTGAAATATCCAAAAAAATCTTGTGTTATCAAAGCATTGGATTTTATATGATTTTATTTGATTAAAAATGAATAAATTCAATAAAAAAATCAAATTAAATAATAAAAATAAAATATGGGCTCATGGCTGAAGCTAGGACACGTGGAAAATGATGCAAGCTCAAATCAAGTGGAAAAGAATGGGCCCATTTGACAAAATTTGAAGTTTTGGGGATAGTTGACTTTTGGCAATTTTGCAAAAAGGTCCAACTTCAATAATGCATAACCTCTTCAATTTTGAACTTTTGGAGGTTTTCTTGGACTTTTTAGAAAGCTTGAGATGTCCTCTAATCAACACTTTTGGTCTCATCTCATTTTGATATTCCATTCTCAAGTTATAAGCTTTGGTAAAAAAGGTGTTTTTGTTGACTTCTAAAAATGACCTATAATGTCCAAATTCATAACTTCTTGTGAGTGCATTTTTTGATCTTGGGGTATGAATATGGATTGTAGGAAATTGCATGCTCTTCAAAATGAGATTTTGATGGGTCATTTCTCATAAAGTATGAGAAAGTTATGCTTGGTAAAAGTTGAGTTGACTTTTCCTACAAAACCCTAATTTAGCAACTTTTGAGTCTTGATGAATTTTGAGCAATCCTTGATGAACCATGATCAACCCTTGATAAAATGATGAAATATCCTTCAAAATGAGAATGTTTACAAAAAATCTTGAAGTTTGACTGTTTGTAGGTCACAGTTGACTTTTGCCCTAACACAGTCGATTTTTAGACCCTTTGAGCAATTGACTGGGCAAATTTCCTCTACAAGGCTTGAAATTTGACATGGATGACCTTGAGAACATATTAGGACATTGGGGAGCACTTGAGGTCATTTGTACTCAAAGATCTTGATGTAACACAAAACCCTAATTTGGGGTTGACTGCCTTAGGAGATAGCTTGTCTGACCAACTCTTGAGCAACCTTGAGCAACTTGGAGATTTTTCTTGCAATGTTTTGAGAAATATGAGAGGGCAAATTTTCGGGTACAACACTTTTCATCCATAGTTATCTATGGGATCTTAGTTGCTTGCTAGATCACTTCTTTTGTTTGAAAATGTGCTTTGTGGTGGTTTTTGAAAGTATTTTTGAAAAGGCGCATTCGTTTAGGCAAAACTTTGTAATGGTTCTCGTTTTGTAAGAATGTATACAAAGTGTTGGACTTTTAAAAATATTTCATGTTTTGAAATTGTTTGGTGTGTGTTTGTAAGGATGTTTGTTTTGAAAGTGAGCAAGCAACTAGGAACGTTTCTACATACTCAAAAGTCTTTTTTGTTCATTTCTCTCCTTTCCTTTGATATTGCCATCTTACAATTGATTGGTAAGAAGCGTTATCTTTGGATGTAAAGGGACGGGCATGGGTCATCATATAGTCATGATAGAAATGTTGTGAGATATCTTAGCATTTCTCTTTGAGGGACTAAGATCATTTGTAAGGAAACATTTTGAAGCGTCATCGAGGGACTATGATCTTGTATTTTTATTGTTTTTGCTAAGACGTCTCACATGCATAACATGACCATTTTTTAGGCAACAAGTGGAGTTAACCCTAGGGGTGCATGTGTGAATAGTGTGTTTGATTTGCGTGCATTTAATATTTGATTAGGGTTATCTACTTGTTGATTTTATCTTTCCATACAAACCCTAATTACTAGCATTTATATGAAAGCGATAAATTGCGAAAATGTAAAATTCTACGCTATTACATCATTTGGGGATGGGGACACAATTTAAAAATGGGAGATGAAAGCAATAAAATTCTAATTATACTATTACAACCATATTTAATATTGCAAGATAAAATGTGCAAGAATATAAAAGCAATGTGAAAGGAAAAGAAAATTGTTTTTTTTGTTTATGAAAAGTCTTGATTTAATTAAACTAATAAAAGGAAAGAATTTAATTAATTAAAATCCCTAAATTCTAATTTGATTTAATTAGAAAATAAATTCAAATAAAAAACTAAGTTAAAAATTAATTTAATCAAGAAAAGAAATTTGTTAAGAAAAATGTTTTTTTTAGTTTTTAATAAAGAAAAAAAAAACCTAAAAGATGCTACTTTGAATAAATCACGAATAATGAAAATAAAAATATTTTTGGTGATATTTTTATATATTCATAAAAAAAACCTAATAAACTAGTAGTGTGCAAAAAATTAGTTCAAAAGGAGTTAAATTGATGGGTTAAATAAATTGTTGAAGTTTGTTAAAAATGTAAAATTAGTCAAGTGATAAAAATAAGGTTTTGGTCCTGCCAAGGCTTGAACTCAAGATATTCAGGTTGCTGAATCAAAAGAATACCACTAGGCTAGGTTGTTTGCTTGTCAACCATGTGCTTGCATGATATTATATAAGAAGATTGCTTCGTGAAATTACAAAAATCACAAAAATAACACAAAATATGCAAAAAGGGGTTCACTATGGTTCGAACCCGCACCCTTATGATAAGAAGTGACATGAAACGCGCACTGCTTTCCACTGGAGTGGTTGTTACATCCGTTAGTGAAACAAAAATCATTAAAGATAAAATAAACTTAGATGTAAAAATTTGAAAATGGTCAAGCTCTCCTTCTTCTTCCTCCTGCACGACAACCATTACTGTAATAACAATATTTTCCATTTTTTTCAAAAAAAAACTCTAACTTCCTCATTTCTCAACCAAATTCAAAAATATAAAAATAAAACTTGCTTAGAATTTCACAAGGATTTCAAGTGTGTAATTAGTTTTTATTTATTCCCACTATAACTCACGAATTTCTACCTGTACCAAACTGAAAACCTAAATGTCTAAAAAATTCAGTTTCAAAATTCTCATCCCGCAGTCAATTAAAATGAAATTTAAGGACATGGTTAGCTTCATAAACATGATATATACATTTTATCTTTTGAAAGTAAGTGCAAATGATGCTTGTATCAAGATATCAAAGTTGAAAAAACTTACCTCTTGATGCAAAAATTCAATGGCCTCTACACAACTTCCAGAAGTAATATGATGATTGCTTTAGCTTCCTGGGACCTTAGTGAGTATGTTGTATCTTTTACTTTGCCTTGAAAGTGTCTGGATTGGTCTACTCAAGTCAAGTTGCAATGGTGGATGATGAAAATGATGTTACAGTGAGGAAACAGGGGTATCGATAGTTTCTATATGATATATATGAAGTGTTTAGATGATTTGTTTGTACAATAGTTGCAAGAGTGATGAGTTTTGAAGTTAAGGTTTCAAAAGCTTAAAAATGGTGATTTTTGGCCAATTCGGGTTTGAGAGTGTTTGAGAGGGCTTAAGGGCTTGTAAATTCATCCCCTCAGTTGCATAAGAGTGTCTTGATATAAAGGAAAAGGTTTGGAGACTTGAGATGGTTAGATTACCAAGATCACATGTTATGGCATTTTTGCTTGTTTTTGAAGCAAAGTGGAAAACCAAAATCCCAATGTATGGTACAAGCTATGTAGAGTGGTTGAATCACTTTAAACATGCTTCTTCTGAGTTGCTAGGTTGAGTGTATGCAGATGGAGCCATTGAGAGGCTCAAGAAAGGGTTGACATTGTGAAAAAGCTTGCTTTACAAGAATGGATATGTTACTTTTTGCAATTTCAACCATAAATGGTATCAAGACTTGGACAAAACACCAAAACCTTATGTAATACACTTAGGCTCTTTGTAATTACTTAATTATGGAGAGATTTAGAAGCAACATGGCCTGAAAAGTAAGATTGAATGATAAGGTTATGAGATTTGATTATGAGTTCATCACAAAAATGACTTATAATTCAAGTTTATAATGCCAACTCAAAGTCTTGGAATCTCCTAGCTCAAAAGTGATCTCTTCAAATTCCTGGACATTTTGAAAAGCTTGGAACATCCTCTACACCTTTGATGTTGGAAAATTTTGAAGAATCAATTTGGAACTAGGTGAAAAGTTGTCATGAATTTAGGTCAAAATCCTGACTAAAATACTCAAAATTTCACTAAGTATTTTTAGTTTCATGGACATGTCTTCATAAATGCATAACTTGAAATCCAAGCATTTCTAGAAAAAGTTCTGCCCTACAATGTTTTATATCTCATTGATATATACAACTTTCATGTTAGAAGTTTTCCTTGAATCATCTTGTATCATTGTGGAAATTTGACACAAAGTTATGAAAAAATGTTAACTTTCTAACACTTAGAAAAATTTCTAAGTCTTAGAATTTTGACTTTTCAAAGATAACTTTGAATTTTCAATTTCTTGATGAACAAGTTTCATATTTTGATATGTCTTGATGAAATATGATTTTTGAAACTTGATTTTGATCAAAAAGTCAAAGTTTGACTTTTCAGTATACAATTGACTTTTCATCAGTTGACTGAAATTCATCTGTCAATCCAATGATCTTGAGAGGTGATTTGAACTATGAAATTAGGTAAAGATGGTGCATTTTAATCCTTGAGATAATGTCTTAAACTAATAAGTCATTTCCTTGGTCAAAAGTCAAGAACTGAGCCTTCTCAATCAAAACCCTAATTTTGACCATTTTGTCCTTTTGGTGTTCTGATCAAATTTATTTGAGAAATTGTGATCTAAACTTGATCAATTGATATATATGGGTTCATAATGTTGATATGTATAAAAAATTATGAAGTTTGACTGCAAGTTGACCACAATTGACTTTTTGTCCAATATAGTTGATTTTAGGTCATCTGATCAAATGGCTGAGCAATTTTGTGATCCAAGACTTGAAACTTGACATGAGCAATCTTGAGGGTTCCTAATGATAAATGAAAGTCATTTGAGGCCTTGAAAGTCTAATTGTCCATGTGAAAAATCAAACCCTAATTTTGAGTTGTCAGTGTTTGAGGAGGTGTCTTGAGCTGATCAAACCTTGTGTAGTCTTGAATCAATGGAGATCTTATGAGAGATTTCTTGAGAAATGAGAGGGAAAATTTTGGGGTACAACAACTACCCCTGTTCAATCTTCTTAAACCTGATAAGCAAGTATAGCACGTTTCTATTCATGGCTTGAAGGTAGAAGATGATTGAACACTAGAGTGCCCAGAAATTTGCATTCAATGATGTGATGGTTGATTGTGCAGGGAATGGGCTTAAAGATGACATTTGGAGAGATGATAGAAAGTTGTTGGATATGGGCTTGTAGATGCAATCCAGAGTGATTGTGGAAGGTATCAGGATAAATCTTTTGGTTGATTTATACTGAAATAATAGATCTCATTTGCCTGTTTTGAACTAGAAGAGATAAATCTAACCATAAGAGGCCTTGGATTCACCTGTTATTAACTGGAAGAAATGAATCTATCCAGAAGAGGACTTTTGGTCACCGGTGTAGGGCCGTTTTATGAGACATATGAGGGGGAAGTATGGGTAGGGCTGCTTTAGGACGAGCCCATGTAAAACTGTGTCTGGAAATGTAGAGAAGGAACCTGGGTAAGGTTGCTTCATGATGAGTTAATCTGGAAATGTATGAGAAGGAACCTGGGTAGGGTTGCTTCATGATGAGTCCGTGTAAAACTTTATCTGGAAAGGAGAAGAACCTGGGTAGGGTTGCTTCATGATGAGTCAGTGTAAAACTTCATATGGGAATGAGAAGGAACCTGGGTAGGGTTGCTTCATGATGAGTCAGTGTAAAACTTCATCTAGGAATGAGAAGGAACCTGGGTAGGGTTGCTTCATGATGAGTCCGTGTAAAACTTCATCTGGGTGTATGAGAGGGAACCTGGTTAGGGTTGCTTCATGATGAGTCAGTGTAATACTTTATCTGGGTGTATGAGAAGGAACCTGGGTAGGGTAACTTCATGATGAGAAGGAATCCATGTAAGATTGCTTCATGATGAGTCTGTGTAAAGCTGCATTTGGAAGTCAGAAGGAACCCGTGTAATATTGCTTCATGATGAGAAGAAATCCATGTAAGATTGTTTCATGATGAGCCCGTGTAAAGTTGCATCTGGTCACGTAGGTAGTTGCTCTGTCTTGCTTCGGAAACTAATCTTGGACCTGTTGAAAATTGTTGATGATAGCCATCTGTTGATTGACTTTTTCCTGAAAAGGCAAAACGTTAGTTGCATGCAATGTCATGATGTATGAAATGCATGGTGTAATGATGTTCTCAAAGTAAATGAGATTGTGCCGTATGCATTTGTCATGTATGTGATATGATGCATGAAATGCGAAATCTTGTTGGAATGCATTTTTTCCTTGGAAAATAAATCTTTGATAAATGTTGGCGAGCCTTGGGAAATGAAATCCTGGACCGCTGTTGTGGATGAAGAGTAAGCTCCTCTTCGGACCTTACTTTAGGATGTTTCCACTGGGGATTCCTGTTTTATTGATTGAGGAGAAACTCTATTTAGGAATACTGACTTTGCTTGAGAAGGCTCTATGGAAAGTGTTGATTTCTGCTTGGGGGAAAAGAATTCAGGAGCCTCGGTTGTTTGTTGCTCTACTGGCGAGTTATCTTGGGGAAGATTAAATTGACTGTTATCTGGTCGTATTCCAGGCTTCCAGAAAATTTCTTGGGGAGAGTGAAGTTAGGCTGTTATCTGGTTGGATTCCCAGCTTCACAACAACTTGTTGGGGATAAGGAAGTTAACTGTTATCTGGTCGGATTCCAGGCTTTGCAGTAACTTGCTAGAAAGGATGAAGTTAAACTGATATCTGGTCGGGTCCAGGCTTTGCAGTAACTTACTGGGAATTGTAGAAAAGTCTGATGGGGAAGAGGAGATGTGGTCCCTTGATTTGTAGCAATCACAGAGGTAAACTCAAGCTGGGGAATCTGTAGTTTGTTGGGGAAATAAACCTTGTCGCCAGTCTGTTAGGGAAAAGTCTTCTTTTTTTAGAAATCCTCGAGGATTCTTGAGGTCGACTCAGTTGGGAAGAAGTTTTCTGAGATTGAAAACCTGGCCAGGGCCACTCTATGAAAAGGACTTTGTGGGGGATTTGTCATTGCCCATAGTAGCAGGTGTTTGTGGCACTGCCAGGGAATGTTTGATTGTACATAATCCTTTTCTGGGATTCGCGTTCAATGCCCCGAGTGATTCAGATACAGACTTGTTCCTGGTTACTCAACATTTCTTGAGAGATTTTTTGGAATCTTAACTAGACTGCCCCAGATGTGATAGATAATGATCATGTCGTGCCCCTTGCTTATAGGAGATCTGTTATGGGAAGCGTCTTCCCACTTGAATTGATTTTGTTCATTGAGAGGGTTTTGTTCACTGGATATTCGCCGTGCGAATTTCTCTACTGTCAAATAATTAGCCATATGCAAACAATGATATTCAAATAATGGAAAGTTTATACTTGTCTTGAGTTTTTGAAAATGCGTTTTAGCAGATAAAAAAAATTGCAGGAAAATTCAACTCAGGATTTAGAGTAAAGCCTTATAGGAGTCAGGATACCTTTTGTAACAGTATGCTTTCAAATTAACCCATGCTTCAATTAGGACTTTTGAAGGGTTGTAATGCGGCTTGGTTCACGGTTTAAGAAACAAAGGATAAAGGCTCAAAGTTTATTTGTACCCACCCATTCTTCGTGATGTTCTTCATTCCTAAACTCAGTTAATTGTATGTTCAAACTCCAGTTACGTTTTGGTGATGGTTCAGACAAATTTAGTTTATCTGAAGGCAGACATTTTTTGCAACATTTTTCATGTTGTTGAGGATTTGCAGTGACCTCTTTTTGATTTATTATCCCTAATTTTGCCTGACGGTTCTTGTTTTGAGATTACAGTCAGCGGGATGCCCCCGTTTTTTTCTTAAGTCTCCTTCATAGGTTTTGACTTAGCGGGCTTTTCTTTTTTGAGAGATAATGACTGCTTATGTGATACATAACCATCACTGTCTTTTGATTCCAGAGGAATTTTTTGACGTCATTCGTTGTATTACGAAGTGAAAGTTTGTGACTGAACGCACATTTGAATTAATTTAGAGACTACCCTACCCCAGGTTTTGATTAAAGGTTTCAATTTGTGTGAAAAAGAAAACTTCTACTTCTTTGGCTCAAAGGGGTTGACTAGGAATTATCTTCCTTACAACTCCAGTGTTTAGGATTTGAAAGAACGCATGTACATTGTGATACGGTGGGAGAGCGGACTTGGTTGTTTTGCGTTTGATCGAAAATGTTATGGATAGCAACAGTCACCACCGACTTTTCTTTTATCCAAAAGGAAAGGCTGAAAAGACTAGGAAAGACCTTTGAGATGTTTTCTTGAGTTCGGAGGGTAGATTATGAAAAGGGAAGGTATTAGCACCCTTTCCATCCATGGTTTTCCATGGGCTCTTAGTTTCTTGCTAAATCACTTGCTTTTGTTTGAAAATGTGCTTTGTATGGTTTTTTGAATATATTTTAAAAAGGTCTTTGTAATGGTTCTCGTTTCTATAAGAACGCGTACAAAGTGTTGTTTTGAAAATAGTTCAAAAAAAGGTGTTTGTGGGTGTGTTTTTGAAAGAGATTTTGAAAAGGGGTTTTCTTTGTAACGACTCTCGTTTCTATAAGAACGCATACAAAGTGTTTGTCTTTTGAAAATGTTTCAAAGTTGAAAGATGTTTTGAAAGTGTTGGTGTTTATTTTGAAAATAGAAAGGATGTTTTTGGTTTTGAAATTGAGCAAGCAACTAGGAATAATCTACCTACTCAAAAGTCTTTTATGTTTATTTCCTCTTTCCTTTGACATTGTTATCTTACCATTGATTTGGTAAGTAACCCTATCTTTGGATGTAAAAGGGATGGGCATGGGTCATCGTATAGCCATGATTAGCAATATTGTAAGATATCTTAGCATTTTCTTTAAGGGACTAAGATCATTTTTGAAAGGCAACTTTGATAGTGTCATCGAGGGACTATGATCTTGTATTTGGTTTGTTTTTGCTAAGATACTCCACATGCATAATATGGCCATTTTATATGGCAACAAAGTGGATTTAACCTAAGGGTGTATGTGTGTAAGTGTATTAGTTTACATGCTTGATTTGTCTTGATTAGGGTTTGCTATTTGTTGGTTTTAATTTTTCCATACAAACCCTAATTACTAGCATCTGTATATAAAGCATTAAATTGCGGAAAATAAAAATACTAAGCTATTACATCATTAGGGGAGGGGGTGTACAAATTTAAAATGGGGAAATTGCAAGAAATTAAAAATCCTAATTATCTATTACAACCATATTGAAATAATATACAAGAAATGTAAAATGGACTTGTTTTGTTTTTGTTAATAAGATAAATAAATTGGCTTAAGAAAATATTTTTGATCTTTTTGTTCTCAAAGAAATAAAATAAAACATGTGAATATGAAATATTTTTTGTTTTTTTGGTTATTAAAAGCTAAAATAAGATAAATAAGAGAAAAGGGAGTCAGAATCAGAACGTTGCTGAAACGAGAAGGAACAGAAGTTGACTCTGATATGCTGCAAAAGAGAAAATGTTAGTAGGAAAGTAGAGGGTCAGAAGTTCTGGGCCTGGGTACACCAATTTCTGAGGTTGGGGGGTTCAAGGCTATAGCGTAGCTGGGAACCTAGAAGTTCATATATCTCTGGCAAGTCAGAAGTTCTGATTGTTTGAGAGAGTGAAGTGATTATGCTGTTAGGTGAGGATATCTAGAAGTTCTGATTTAGGAGTATCGTCTAACAAATAAATGGGTAAAAAAATGTCAACAAATAAACCTAAAAAGATGTTTCTGGGGCTAGAACCCAGGACCCTTAGCACTAATGTCTTATGCGCACGCTTTCTACCAATGGGGTGGCTATACATCCGGTATTAGAAGCAAAAACATGAACATATAACATAAAGTAAGTTCTGATGATGAGCTTCATCTCTTTCTCCATGCTAATCATAACATCTGCAACTTAGTCATTTTTCAACAGAATAAAAAAACACAAACATAACAATTATGGCAGGTTTCCCTCATGGTTTCAGAAGCATAAAAAATGTCAAGATTATAAATCAGAAACAAACATGTGTCTACTAGTTCTAGTTTCCTTAAGAAGTTATGAACCTATGTTCTTCCTATTTAGGCAGGCAAGTACATGAAACCTCATAATATGTACAGCATCAGAATCAAGATATCTACATTGTATTTTGAACATGCTAGTCTAATAATTCTTAAGTGATATGATGAGGGTTAGCAGAAGCTTACCTTGCAGCTGGAAAATGTTCTGTGAGCTGGAGTCTGGTTCTGATTGCTTGTAATGTTCTGATCAGCTTTCTCACGTATTCAGCGGGCTGTAACAACCTTTAGCTTGGGTTATGAATGGTGAATGGATGATTTGGTCAAGAAACAACTTGAGGGAAATTGGAGTTTGAATGCAAGAATCAAAAACTAGCAGGTTTTGTATTTATTTTTGTAGTTTAGGATTTCTGGAAATTTTAGCAAGGTTTCAAAGCTTTTCTTTTTAATTTTTTCTAACCGGCCCCTTCACAGTTGCAAATGAAGTTCAATTTATAGGCAAGAACTTTGTAGCTTGGATAAGTCCAAAGTACCAACATCATGCTAGCATGCTAGTTTGTTCTTGAAGCAAGATAAATACGTATGGTGGTTAGCAGCTTTTAGCCGTGCCTAAGCTGGATTTGTAAGCATGAATTAAGGAAAAGTACCCTCAGAGGAAAAAGTAAAGCATGGGCCCATCATAAACTTGTACAAAAGTTTCCTTTTCAAGGACAGCAATGGTACTTCTATCTCACACATGGAGAAATCCTTTGGATAAAAACTCAAAAGTGGTTATAATCATTAAATGATGATGAGATTTATCAAACCAGAAATCTTGCGCTATGAGATTGCGCATCATAGTTTAAATCCGGGCCAGAAGTTCATCATCACCGCAACTTAGAACAAACATCCAACTTTCTATTCTTGAATCCCTTTGCTCCAGCATGTTCTGAGCAAGTTCCCAAACTTTCCAGAAAGCTTATGACATGCTTTGTAAGCCCTTTTTGAATTACTCTTGTAACTTCTGACCGAACCTATATGAAAACTGGCTCAAAAGTTGTAAGCAACTTCTGATTTGAAAATGCTCAGAATTTACTAAGTGTTTAAGTCTCAAGGACGTGGCTTTGAAGACGTATAACTTGAAATCCCAGCATTTTTAAAAGAAGTTCTGTTCTGCAATATTTTAGGTCTTATTGAGATCTAAAACTCTTGTGTTAAAAGTTCTTCCAGAATCAGCTTGCATCATGGTGATAATATGATCAGAAGTTCTGAGCTTATCATATTTTTTAAACACTTAGAAAAATTCTAAGTATTTAGAGTTTTGACTTCTCCAAAGTAATTTTGACTTTTGATTATCTTGATGAAAAAAATCTCATATTCCAACATGTCTTGATGAAATATAATTCTTGAAACTTGATTTTGATCCAAAAGTCAAAGTTTGATTTTCACATGCAATTGACCATTTTGCCCTTGTACCAATTCCAAGCCCAAATTGATGTATCAATGCTGCAAGTTTGATGTTATGGGAGACTTTGTGAGAATCTTGGAAAAATGAGAGGGAAAATTTTGGGATACAACAACAGCCCCTGTTCAATCTTATTAAACCTGAAGAGTTAGATTGGCGGATGCGCCATTCGTGACTTGAAGGTGGAAGATGATTGGACACTAGAGTGCCCAGAAATTTGCACTCAAAGATAAAATGGGAATGGGCTTATAGATGCCATTTGGAGGAATGATGGATATTTGCCAGAGATGGGCTTGTAGATGCCATCCAAGGGTTACTCTTGACAGAAAGTGGATCAAGTCTAAACTTGATTTTTTTACTGGAAAAGAATCAAAATAAGTCTTTGGAGCGACTTATCTGAACCAGGAGAAGTCTTGTATGTTGCTTGACTGGGAAGAATCAGAATAAATTTTGGAGCGATTTATCTAAACCAGAATGTTCATTTGGAAAGTATCAGGATAAACTGTTGAGGGGTTTAAACTGAACCAAAAGAGATCTTGAATATTCTTTAACTGGAAAGAATCAGAGTAAATCTTTGTGCGATTTATCTGAACCAGAGAAAGTGTCTGCGGGAAAGAATCAGAATAAATCATTGAGAGATTTATCTGAACCCAAAGTGTTCCTTTGGAAAGCATCAGGATAAACCATTGAGGGGTTTAAATTGAACCAAAAGAGGTCTTGAATATTCTTTAACTAGAAAGAATCATAGTAAATCTTTTGTGCGATTTATCTGGAACTGAGAAAGTGTCTGCGGGAAAAGAATCGGAATAAACCATTGAGAGATTTAAACTGAACCGACAGGGGTCTGAAAGAAATATTTGTTATGTAGATGGTTGACCAGTCTTTTTTTGGGAGTTGATCTGTATTTGAATTGTTGAAAATTTGACGATAATTTTCTGTTGATGGATCTTTCCTGAAAAGATGAAAGGTTAGTTACATGCAATGTCGTGATGTATGAAATGTATGGTACAATGATGTTCTCAAAATAAATGAGATTGTGTCGTATGTATCTGGCAGCTGTGTGAGGGAGTGTCAGAATGAATCTATGTTGTGATTGTATCTGAACTAAAAAAGGCACTGAATGAGTATCAGAATAGAATCCGCAGCTAGAGCGTATCTAAACTGTATCTGAAAGTTGAATTTGAATGAGTATCAGAATGGCATCCGTATCTGGAGCATATCTGAACTGTATCTGAAAGCTGGATTTGAATTAGTATCAGAATGGCATCCGTATCTGGAGCATATCTGAACTGTATCTGAAAGCTGAATCTGAATGAGTATCAGAATGGCATATGTATCTAGAGCGTATATGAACTGTATCTGAAAGTTGAATCTGAATGAGTATCAGAATGGCATCCGTATCTGGAGCGTATCTGAACTATATCTGAAAGATGAATCTGAATGAGTATCAGAATGGCATTTGTATCTAGAGCGTATCTGAACTATATCTGAAAGCTGAATCTGAATGAGTATCAGAATGGCATCCGTATTTGGAGCGTATCTGAACTGTATCTGAAAGCTGAATCTGAATGAGTATCAGAACAGCATCCGTATCTGGAGCGTATCTGAACTATATCTGAAAGCTGAATTTGAAATAGTATCAGAATGGCATCCGTATCTAGAGCGTATGTAAACTATATCTGAAAGCTGAATCTGAATGAGTATCAGAGTGGCATCCGTATTTGGAGCGTATCTGAACTGTATCTGAAAGTTGAATCTGAATGAGTATCATAATGGCATCCGTATCTGGAGCATATCTGAACTGTATCTGAAAGCTGAATCTGAATGAGTATCAGAATGACATTCGTATCTGGAGCGTATCTGAATTGTATCTGAAAGCTGAATCTAAATGAGTATCAGAATGGCATCCGTATCTGGAGCGTATCTAAACTGTATCTGAAAGTTGAATCTGAATGAGTATAAGAATGGCATCCGTATCTGGAGTGTATTTGAAAGCTGGACCTGAATGAGTATCAGAATGGCTTCTGTATCTGGAGCGTATCTGAACTGTATCTGAAAGATGAATTTGAATAAGTATCAGAATGGCATCCGTATCTGGAGCGTATCTGAACTGTATCTGATCGAATGTTTAGAATGTTTCCACTGAGAATTCCTTGTTTTGTTGAGGAGAAATCTGTTGGGGAATATCGACTTTGTTTGAGAATACTATGTTGGGGAGTGTTGATTCCTTCTTGGGGAAAATAGATTAGGAGTCTCGGTTGTCCGTTGCTCTATCGGGAGTTATCTCTTGATGGACGAAGTTGAACTGATATCTGGTCAGGTCCAGGATTTATAGTAACTTGCTGGGGGTTGTAGAGTAGTCTACTGGGGAAGAGGAGTTGTGGTCCTTTGATTTGTAATAGTCGGAGAGGCCACCTCAAGCTGGGGAATTCGTAGTTTGTTGGGGAAATAAACCTTGTTGTCGGTCTGTTGGAGAGGCGGCGACTTCACTGGCAGAGATCCTCGAGGATTCTTGAGGTTGACTTAGTTGGGGAAAAGGTTTTCAGAGATTGAAACTTTGGTTGGGAGTCATCCTATGAGAAGGATCTTGGGAAGATTTGTCACTTCCCCTAGTAGCAAGTGTTTGTGGCACTGTCAGAAAATGTTTGATTGTACGTAACCCTTTGTTGGGGTTTGCGTTCAATGCCCCAAGTGATGGAGATGGAGACTTTCCCTTGATTATTCAGCATTTCTTAAGAGATTTCTTGGGATCTTGACTGGACTGCCCCAGGTATGCTGGATAGTGACATGTCATGCCGTGTCTTTTGCTTAGGAGGTATGTTATTGGAAATGTCATCCCACTTGAAGTGATTTTGTTCACTGAGAGAGCTTTCGTTCACTGAGAGAGCTTTCGTTCACTGGATATTCGTTGTGTGAATTCCTCTATTGTCAAACAAATAGCCATATGTAAACAGTGATATTTAAATAATGCAAATTTTATGCTTGTCTTGAAATTTTGAAAATGCGTTTTAGCAAGTAAAGAAATTATATAAGAAAAATTCCACTCAGGATTTTGAGTAAAGCCTTACAGGAGTCAGGATACCTTTTATAACAATATGTTTTTGAACTAACCCATGCTTCAATTAGGAATTTTGAAGGGTTATAGCGTGGCTTGGTTCACGGTTTAAGAAACAAAGGATAAAGGCTCAAAGTGTATTTGTACCCACCCGCTCTTCGTTATGTTCTTCAGTCCTAAACTCAGTTAATTGTGCATTTGAACTCCAATTGATTCTGGAATGACGTTTTGGTGATGGTTCAGACAAGTTAAGTTTGTCGGAAGGCAGTCATTTTTGCAACATTTTTCATGTTGGTCGAGGATCTGTAGTGACCTCTTTTTTTTATTTATTATCCCTGGTTTTTGTCTGACTGTTCTTGTTTTGAGATTACAGTCAGCGGGATGCCCTAGTTTTTCTTAAGTCTCCTTCGTAGGTTTTGACTTAGTGGGCTTTTTCTTGTTTTGAAAGATAATGACTGCT
Source organism: Vicia faba (assembly GCA_948472305.1). Taxonomy (NCBI): domain Eukaryota; kingdom Viridiplantae; phylum Streptophyta; class Magnoliopsida; order Fabales; family Fabaceae; genus Vicia; species Vicia faba. The sequence continues at coordinate 1,185,021,580 of OX451737.1, forward strand.
TATGTGATAGGGAATCATCGCTGTCTTTTGATGCCAGAGGAACATTTTTTATGTCATTCATTGTGTGATATGGTGGGAGAACTGACTTGAAGGTTTTGCGTTTGATCGCAAATGTTGCGGTTAGCAAGAGTCTCCACAGACTTTTCTTTTATCCAAAAGGAAAGGTGAAAAAAGCACAAGAAAGACTTTTGAGATTATTTCTTGAGTTCGGGGGGTAGATTATGAAAAGGGAAGGTATTAGCACCCTTTTCATCAATGGTTTTCCATGGGCTCTTAGTTACTTGCTAGATCACTTGTTTTTGTTTGAAAATTGTTCTTGGTGTGGTTTTTGAAAGTATTTTGTAAAGAGGCCATTGTTTAGGCAATCTTTGTAATGATTCTTGTTTGTAAGAATGTTTACAAAGATGTTTGATCTTTTGAAAATGTTTTCAATTTGTAAGATGTTTTGAAAGTGTAGGTGTTTGAAAATAGCAAGGATGTTTTGTTTTGAAATTGAGCAAGTAATTAGGAGCATTCTACCTACTCAAAAAGTCTTTCATGTTCATTTTCTTTTCCTTTGACATTGTTATCTTGCCATTGATTTGGTAAGTAACCCCATCTTTGGATGTAAACGGGACGGGCGTGGCACATCGTATAACCATGATTAGCAAGGTTGTAAGGTATCTTAGCATTCTTTTTAGGGACTAAGATGTAATTGCAAGCTTCTCAAGTCATGTTTAAAGCATTTGTTTTGATGAAGACAACATGGATATCAACATTCAAAGGATGTGCAAAAAGCTTATCATCACCATATACAAGTCTTGAAGATTAGAAGAAGAATTTTTAAAGAATCAACAAATGTCAAATGGTATAAATAATTCTTAAACTTGAATATAGATGTTCACAAATATGCATTCATAATCATATACATATCCCATATTTTTAATGTTAAGAAAAACTATGTTTGAAATCTTTTTCAAAAGAATTTTTGAAAATAAACTTTCAGGAACCGGTTCCTACCTAACAGGGAACCGGGTTCCAAACTTGTTCAAAAAACACCTCCCTGGAATTTGTACCAGGAACCGGGTTGTACCAATAGGGGAACCGATTCCTGCGTGTTATTTTTTGAAAACTGAGTTATAACATTCACTAAGAACCGGGTTCTGCCTGTGTCGGAACCGGTTCCCAGCGAACCAGTGCAGCTTTTCTTTTGGTTTTTGAACATTTTTCAAATGGTATTCTTTCATGAATGTATTGCATCTTTTCATATCAAATGGCATGAATGAAGAGGTACTTGTGACATTATAAAATATGCAGATTTTCAGATTTTCAAATAACAAAATAAAAACCTTCTTCAAAAACAATTTTCATCAATTCAAATTTGCATACAAACTTTCAAGTGTTCATAAATTTTGTGAAACTTGCCATATACATTTTCATTGAGAAATCATTGCAAGTTTCATACATACATTGTGAACATTTATAATTATTGCTTGAGAATTGTTTCTATCTTGAAGAAGAAGATCAATTGAAGATTGATAGTGCTCTCCATCTATTTCAAATAAATCATTGTATTACAAAAAGAAATTATTCCCTTACTATCCAGGATTGTTGGAAGTAAGTGTTGTGATTTGAAGAGGATTGTTCTTCATTCACATTAGTGTTTGTTTGATCTTAAAGGTGTTAAGAACCTTTGGTCACCCTATAGGTTAGATAGTAAGCATAGGCTGTACAATCATTCTAACTATAGTGAAATCTCTTTCGTGTTGGAAAGGGGACTGGAGTACTCTCGGATTGTAAGGGGAACCAGGATATATCGACGTGTTCTTTACTTTTCCGCTTTTATCGCTTTCATCACCATAATCAAGAAAAGATAAGATATAACCAAAACCTTCAAACACTTAACCAAAAATTACTACAAGTATTCTCATAAAACCGAATAAATTTTTATATACCTAATTCACCCCCCCCCCCCCCCCCTCTTAGGCACTCTTAGACTTACAATTGGCATCAGAGTAAGTTATAGGTAACTTGTTCCTAAAGATCCAGAATGGCTTCCGCAAATCCAAATCCGGTTTTCAAAGATGGTGGTAGTAACAACAAGCCTCCATTGTTTTGTGGTGAATACTTTGACTTTTGGAAAATTTGCATGAAGGCTCATCTTGAAGCGCAAGGAGAAGAAATATGGAATGCTGTTGAGAATGGTCCATTTACTCTGGTGTGTGTTGTCAATGGTGTTGGGTCATCAAAGCCTAAAGCATCATGGGATGACGATGACAAGAAAAAAGTTCTCTTTGACAAAAAGGCAATCAATATTCTCCAAAGTGCTCTTAGTATGGATGAATTTTTCCGAGTATCAGCATGTACAACGACAAAGGAAATTTGGGATACTCTTGTAGAAACTCATGAAGGAACCGCTGAAGTCAAAAGGTCTAGATTGAACACTTTGAGTCAAGAATATGAATTATTCAGAATGCTGCCCGGAGAATCCATCCTTGACTTGCAAAAGAGATTCGTTCACTTGACAAACCATTTGAAGGCACTTGGTAAGACTTTAACTAACGATGAATTAAATCTTAAAGTGCTTAGGTCTTTAACTAGGGAATGGCAACCAAAAGTGACGGCAATATCTGAAAAGAAAAGCCTAGCAACTATGACTTCCGCAACACTTTTCGGAAAGCTTCAAGAATATGAGACGGAACTTGGAAGGCTTGAAAAACATGAGAATCATGAGAAGAAATCCAAAGGCATTGCTTTGAAAGTTGATTCAAAAGAAAGTCAAGATAAAGATGCATCGGAGGAAGATGAAAATCTCTTGCTTCTTGTAAAAAGGTTAGGAAAATATTTTGGTCATAAAAATAATCTTCATAATGCTAACTTTGTCAAAAGAAAGAAATTCTATAAGCATAAAGATAAAGAAGCCTCCACATCAACACAAGATGTCACATGCTATGAATGTGGAAAGCAAGGTCACATAAAGCCGGATTGTCCAAAACTCTCCAAGAAAAATGGATTCAAAGGCAAAAAGGAGTTCAAGAACAAAAAGGCTTATGTTGCATGGGAAGATAATGAGATAAGTTCTTCATCTGATTCGGAAAGCGACGAATGTGCAAATCTAGCATTGATGGCTTCACATCACTCCGACGATAAAGAAGAGGTGTGCTTGAAATCCACATCAAATGTTTGGTACCTTGATAGTGGATGTTCAAAGCATATTACAGGAGAAGTACACCAATTTTCATATCTAGTACATAAAGCCAAAGGGTATGTCACCTATGGAGACAACACCAAAGGAAAGATTCTTGGAGTTGGAATAGTTACCACACCTCCATCCATTCAAATTGAGAATGTTCTCTATGTTGAAGGATTAAAACACAACCTTCTTAGCATAAGTCAACTTTGCGATAGAGGGTTCAAGATCAAATTCAACAAAGAAGAATGCCTTATTATGGATGAGGCAACCAATGAGGTAAAACTCAAAGGTATAAGATCTAACAATATTTTTATGATTACTTTAGATGATTTGTCTATGAAGGTACAATGTCTTATGGTAAACAACAATGACGCTTGGTTATGGCACAAGAGGATTACTCACATTCACATGGAGCACTTGAAAAAATTGGTTAAGCATGACTTAGTTATTGGTCTACCAAAGATGAGGTTCATCAAAGACAAATTATGTAGTTCATGCCTAAAGGGAAAATAGACCAAATCAACTTTCAAATTTAAGAATGTGGTGTCTACTACAAGGCCACTACAATTGTTACACATGGATCTCTTTGGTCCATCAAGAATAAAAAGCTTCGGAGGTAATGTATACGCTTTGGTTATTATTGATGATTTTTCTAGATATTCTTGGACTTTGTTTCTTGTGCAGAAAAGTGATGCTTTTAAAGCTTTTAAGAAGTATGCTAAGCAAATCCAAAATGAAAAATCACTAAAGATTGTATCCATAAGAAGTGATCATGGTCGAGAATTCCAAAATGCATAATTTGAAGAATTTTGTGAAGAACATGGTATCTCTCATAATTTTTCAGCACCTAGAACTCCACAACAAAATGGAGTAGTTGAAAGAAAGAATAGGTTTCTAGTGGAACTTGCAAGAACAATGCTTAGTGATGCAAATCTTCCTAAATATTTTTGGGCGGATGCGGTTATTACGGCATGTTATGTTGGAAATCGAGTTATCATTAAACCTATAATAAAGAAGACTCCATATGAACTCTTCAAAGGAAGAAAGCCAAATATTGCTCACTTCCACATTTTTGGATGCAAGTGTTTTGTTCTTAACAATGACAAAGACAATCTCGGTAAGTTTGACGAGAAATCCGGCGAAGGTATATTTCTTGGTTATTCTCTTTCTAGTAAAGCATATAGAATTTATAATAAAAGAACTTTAACTATTGAATAATCTATGCGTATCTTTTGATGAAACTAACACCTCTAAAGAGGAAGTAGTTGTGTGTGATGATGATGATCCTATAGATTTACCCCCGGAAGATCTTTCAAATGATCAAGTTGTGAAATCACCGGAAAATCAAGAAAACATTGTACAACAAGATTCAAACATCAATGATCTACCAAAAGAATGGAGAACTCATAGATACCATCCTATTGACAAAATTATTGGTGACATTAGCCAAGGAGTATCAACAAGATTGAATCTAAAAGATGCTTTCTTAAACATGGAGTTTGTTTCTCAAATTGAACCTACCAAAGTTGATGAAGCCTTAGGAGATGATAAATGGATTATTGCTATGCAAGAAGAATTAAATCAATTCGAGAGAAATCAAGTTTGGGAACTTGTTCCTAGACCAAGTGGTAAACACATCATAGGTACCCGATGGGTGTTTAAGAACAAACTTGATGAGAATGGTCTAATTGTTCGAAACAAAGCAAGGTTGGTTGCCCAAGGCTACAATCAAGAGGAAGGAATCGACTTTGAAGAAACATTTGCTCCGATTGCAAGGTTAGAAGCTATACGTCTTTTACTTGCTTATGCTTGTTCATTAAATTTTCAGCTTTTTCAAATGGACGTCAAAAGCGCATTCTTGAATGGATACATCAATGAATAAGTCTATGTCAAACAACCTCCGGGATTTGAAGACTTAAAACATCCTACACATGTCTTTAAGTTGAGAAAGGCTCTTTATGGCTTAAAGCAAGCACCAAGAGCATGGTATGATAGACTTAGAAATTTTTTGTGTGAAAAAGGTTTCGAAAAGGGTAAGGTTGATAAAACTTTGTTCATTAAGAAAATCAAAAGTAACACTTTATTGGTTCAAGTCTATGTTGATGATATCATTTTTGGATCGACTAACAAAGAAATGTATGAGGAATTCTCATTGATGATGCAAGGAGAATTCGAGATGTCTATGATGGGAAAGATGAACTACTTTCTTGGACTACAAATCAAGCAACTAAAAGATGGAATCTTCATCAACCAATCTAAGTATTGCAAAGAATTATTGAAAAAGTTTGATATGGACAATTGTAAAGCAATGAATACTCCAATGGGCTCCGGTACATAGGTTGATCAAGATGAATCCGGTACTCCAATTGATATTACAAAATATCGAGGTATGATTGGTTCCTTATTGTATTTGACGGCAAGCCGTCCTGACATAATGTTTAGTGTTTGTCTTTGTGCTCGCTTTCAAGCAAATCCAAAGGAATCACACCTCATGGAAGTTAAAAGGATCATGAAGTATCTTAAAGGAACAACCAATGTCGGCTTATGGTATCCTAAAGGTAGTATTTGCACTTTAATTGGTTATTATGACGCGGATTATGCAGGTTGTAAAACTGATCGTAAAAGCACAAGTGGTACTTGTCACATTATTGGAAATGCATTAGTATCATGGGCTTGTAAAAAGTAAGCATGTGTTGCTCTTAGCACGGCCGAAGCAGAATACATAGCAGCGGGTAGTTGTTGTGCACAAATTCTTTGGCTCAAGCAATAACTCCGTGATTACGGACTTGATCTCGGATGCATTCCTCTTCGATGCGACAATACAAGTGCTATCAATATTACAAAGAATAAGGTCATGCATTCAAGAACCAAACATATAGATATTCGACATCATTTTCTCCGTGATCATGTACTTAAAGGAGATGTCGAAGTCACTTTTGTGGATACTCATAACCAACTCGCAGATATCTTCACAAAACCGCTTGCTCGAGAACTATTCTTCAAAATCCGAAGAGAAATTGGTATTTTGGATGAAGGTGATCTCTAAATGTTTCTCATAAGGTGCACGTCTTAGTTTTTTCTTCAAAAAATTTTATGTTTCAGTACACTCTGCTTCTACTCCTTCTTTTATATGTTTTTACGTCTTAATTTTTAAATGAATTTGTTTCACTCTTTTTCCCCATCCTTTTTTATGTTAACAAAGGGGGAGAAGAATATGCATATGTGTTGTTTTGTTTCAAAGAAATTGCAGGCCAAAATCACTATCATAAAACTCACTCCAAAATTCAAAGAATCATGGACTTAGGGGGAGCATACAATTTAGGGGGAGCCTTGCATTTGCTTAACATGTTTGCTACACAAAACAACATAAACATTTCAAGAATTGTTTTCAAGACTTGGTTGTCATCATCAAAAAGGGGGAGAATGTAATTGCAAGCTTCTCAAGTCATATTTAAAGCATTTGTTTTGATGAAGACAACATGGATATCAACATTCAAAGGATGTGCAAAAAGCTTATCATCATCATATACAAGTCTTGAAGATTAGAAGAAGATTTTTTAAAGAATCAACAAATGTCAAATGGTATAAATAATTCTTAAACTTGAATATAGATGTTCACAAATATGCATTCATAATCATATACATATCCCACATTTTTAATGTTAAGAAAAACTATGTTTGAAATCTTTTTCAAAAGAATTTTTGAAAATAAACTTTCAGGAACCGGTTCCTACCTAACAGGGAACCAGGTTCCAAACTTGTTCAAAAAACACCTCCCTGGAATTTGTACCAGGAACCGGGTTGTACCAATAGGGGAACCGGTTCCTGCGTGTTATTTTTTGAAAACTGAGTTTTAACGTTCACTAAGAACCGGGTTCTGCCTGTGTCGGAACCGGTTCCCAGCGAACCAGTGCAGCTTTTCTTTTGGTTTTTGAACATTTTTCAAATGGTATTCTTTCATGAGTGTATTGCATCTTTTCATATCAAATGGCATGAATGAAGAGGTACTTGTGACATTATAAAATATGCAGATTTTCAGATTTTCAAATAACAAAATAAAAACCTTCTTCAAAAACAATTTTCATCAATTCAAATTTGCATACAAACTTTCAAGTGTTCATAAATTTTGTGAAACTTGCCATATACATTTTCATTGAGAAATCATTACAAGTTTCATACATACATTGTGAACATTTATAATTATTGCTTGAGAATTGTTTCTATCTGGAAGAAGAAGATCAATTGAAGATTGATAGTGCTCTCCATCTATTTCAAATAAATCATTGTATTACGAAAAGAAATTATTCCCTTACTATCCAGGATTGTTGGAAGTAAGTGTTGTGATTTGAAGAGGATTGTTCTTCATTCACATTAGTGTTTGTTTGATCTTAAAGGTGTTAAGAACCTTTGGTCACCCTATAGGATAGATAGTAAGCATAGGCTGTACAATCATTCTAACTATAGTGAAATCTCTTTCGTGTTGGAAAGGGGACTGGAGTACTCTCGGATTGTGAGGGGAACCAGGATATATCGCCGTGTTCTTTACTTTTCCGCTTTTATCGCTTTCATCACCATAATCAAGAAAAGATAAGATATAACCAAAACCTTCAAACACTTAACCAAAAATTACTACAAGTATTCTCATAAAACCGAATAAATTTTTATATACCTAATTCACCCCCCCCCCCCTCTTAGGCACTCTTAGACTTACATAAGATCATTTGAAAAGTAACTTAGATAGCGTCATCGAGGGACTATGATCTTGTATTTGCTTGTTTTTGCTAAGATACCTTACATGCGTAATATGGCCACTTTGTATAAGGCAACCAAGTTGAATAATCCTAGGGGTGTTTGTGTGCAAGTGTATTATTTTCATGCTTGTTTTTGTCTTGAATTAGGGTTTTTTAAGTATTGGTTTTAGTCTTTCCATACAAACCCTAATTACTAACATTTGTATATAAAGCGATAAATTACGGAATTTAAAGTTACTACGCTATTACAATATTTGTGGGAAGGGGGTGTACAAATTGAATGGGGATTGCAAGAATGTAAACCTAGTTAGTCTATTACAACCATATTCAATAGGTATTAATGTGCAAAGATTTAAATGAATATAATGTACAAGATGAAATAAATATACAAGAAATGTAATTGTTAAGAAAATGGGTAACTTTGGATTTTTATGAGAAAAAGGGAAATTGTTGTAACCTAATTAATTAAATAAAATAATTAATTAAACTTGAATTTATTTAAGAAAAGAGTTTAAATAAAACTCTAGTTCTATTGATTAATCAAAAGAAAATAGGTTTAAGAAAAGTATTTTTTAGTATTTTTATCTTGAAAATATTTATGACATTATAAAATACTTTTGGCCCTTTTTTTATATATAAATAAATATATTTTAATAGGTGTAAAAAAGAAAAATAAATACTAACCTAGTTTTAATTTAATTTACAAGATGATTTGTAAAAAAAATAAAATAAAGTATAGTTAATAAAAATATTTTTTGTGAGAAAAAATAAAATAAACTAAATTAAAATGCAACTCTAATTTTTTATATTTTTCATGATTTTTAATATTAGTAAGAAAATAATTAAGAAAACAAATGAAATAAAAATAGGACAATAAAAATAAACTGGGCTAAGGGTACAATTAGCCTGCAGGGGAGTTAGTAAGCAAAAAATAAATAAACAGTATAAGCCCAATAAGGCCCAGGCGCTTGCAAAAATCAGAATGGTGCAAAAACATGAAAAAAAAACACAAAAGGGTACCACTGGGGCCCGAACCGAGGTCCCAAAGGTTACAGGCGCGCGCTTCTACCAATGGGGTGGCTATACATCCGTTAACATAGGCAAATCAATAAATATGTAAGGCAAAACGTGCTCTGATTACTTAATCTTCAACCTCCAGCCAGACCAACTATAACTTGCTCATTTCTCATCAAAACTGAAAACTGTAAACATGAAACTTGTAGAAAATTTTCTCACGGTTTCAGAAATGTAAAGCATTAAAACTATAGATCAAAGATAAGCATGAATTTTAATGGCCCTAATCTGAACCCTAAAAATCTCAGAAATTTCAGTTTCAAAATTCTCTAAGCTCAAGAAAAATTAATAGAAACTATGGACATGGTTAGCTTCAGGGCAATGATATCTACATGTTTTGTTCACAAATAAACTATTGATGATGCCTGTATGAAGAGTTCAAAGTTGAGAAAACTTAACTCAAAACTGGAAATCGTGTTTTGAGTTTGAGATTGTTTCAAGTGATGGTGATGATCAGGTTAGCTTCCTTGAGGCCCTAGGAAGCTAATGCAATGATTAGCTTAAGCAATGGATGGCTGGAATGGTCTGGAGAAGTCAATGTGCAGAGCTCTGTTTTTGGAAATGGAGGATGGTGTTAATGGTGTTACAGTTCTATAACATGGTGTGGGATCAATTCTATATGATGTTTAGAAACTTTAGAAACCAAAAGGCCAAGAAACGCATAAGTAGATTATGAGTTTCAAGTTTTTGGTCAGTTTGTGTGAAAATGGAAGTGTGAAGTGTGATTCTGAGTTCTAGGTGTTGTTAAGGCTTGAGAATTCGTGTGTTTGTGTCAAATGGTTTGTGTATGTATAAAAAAAAGTGTTTGAGTGCATTGGCAAGTCATAAGTACAAGTTCTTAGCTTTTGGCTAGGTTACTTGATTTTGAAGAAAAGAGGGAAACAAGTTTCAAGAAGAGGTACAAGCATGGGATGGGTGATTGTAAGTGTTTGAAACATTTCTCATAAGTTATAGGACTTGTTTGATCAAAATAGAACAATTGCAAGTCTCAAGAACAAGTTTTGTACAAAAAGTCACTTTATCAAAATGGCAATGTGACCTTTCTTCCAAAAATGGATAAAAAGCATGTCCATGCATTGGATGCTTGAAGTGAGGCCTCTAACAACTGTGTAAAACATTAATTATGGAGTGCCTAACAAGTTTGAGGTCTTCAAAGTAGTGTTTATGCAGCATGACTTGAATTTTAATTTTGTTCATCACTAAAATGACTTGTAATAAAAGTGATAAAACCCTAACTTCATCTCTTCGATTCTCCCTACTCAAGAATGATATCAAGGAGTTCTTTGAAATTTTGGAAAGCTTGAAATGTACTCTACAACTAATCTTTGAATTGCTTTTGAAGATTCCCCTTGGAACTATATGAAAAAGTGTCATGAAGTTAGGTCAAAATCCTGGCCAAATTAGGGCAAAATTTCACTAAGTGTTTAGTTTCATGACCACATGTTCACAAAATTATAACTTGAGATCCAATAATTTTTGGAAGGAGTTTTTTAAAGAAAAGTTGTAGATTTCATGGAGATCTACAACTTTCATGTGGGAAGTTTCTCTTGAATCATCATGTATCATGGTGAAAATTTTGCTCAAAGTTATGAAAAAATATGAAATTTCCAACACTTAGAAAAATTTCTAAGTTAGAAATTTTGACTTTTCAAAATGAAATCTTGACTTTTTGATTTCTTGATGAATAATTTTAATATTTTGACATGTTTTAATGAAATATGATCTTTAGCACTTGAATTTGGCCAAAAAGTCAAAGTTTGACTTTTTAGTATACAGTTGACTTTTGATCAGTTGACTGAAAAATTCATCTGTCAATCCAATGGTCTTGCAATGTTTTGAACCATGTCATTAGGTCAAAATGATGCAATTGGACTCTTTAGATCATGTATTAAACCAATTGAACATTTGCTAGGTCAAAAATCAGAAATTGCCCTTTCCCAGTCAAAACCTTAATTTTGACCATTTTGCCCTTTTTGGAGATTTGATCAAATTTCTTGAGGAGTTATGGTCCAAACTTGATCAAATGATACATATGAGTTTAAAATGTTGATGGGGATAAAAAATTATGAAGTTTGACTGTAAATTGGCCATAGTTGACTTTTCTCCAATACAATTGATTTTTAGGTCAACTACTCAATTGACTGATCAAAAATATGATCCAAGGCTTGCAACTTGACATGAGTAATATTGGGGGTCCATAATGATCCATGAAAATCATATGGGGCATATAAAGTTCAAAAATCCTTGTGCAAACTCAAACCCTAATTTTGGTCATCAGTGCTTAAGGAGGTGTCTTTAGTTGATCAAACCCTAATGCAGTCTTGAGTCAAGGATATCTTATGAGTAAATTATTGATAAGTGAGAGGGAAAATTTTGGGGTACAACAGCTGCCACTGTTCAATCTTCTTAAACCTGAAGAGTTAGACTGGCGAGTTTTGCCATTCGTGACTCGAAGGTGGAAGATGATTGGACACTAGAGTGCTCAGAAATTTGTACTCGGTGATGTGAGGATAGAGGGAATGGGCTTAAAGATTCCATTTGGAGAGATGATAGAAAGTTGTTAGAGATGGACTTGTAGATGCCATCTAGAAGTTATTGCTGAATTATGTTTGTAATCTGAAACCGGATGAGTATCAGAATGGTGTCCGTGTCTGGAGCGTATCTGAACTTTATCTGGAAGAGATTCTGAATGAGTATTAGAATGGCGTCTATGTCTGGAGCGTATCTATACTGTATCTGGAAGTTGAAATGAGTTTCAGGATGGCATCTGTGTCTGGAGCGCATCTGAACTGTCTCTGAACATTGAATCTGAATGAGTATTAGAATGGCATTCGCGTCTAGAGCATATCTATACTGTCTCTGAAGATTGAATCTAAATAAGTATCAGAATGGCATCCGTGTCTGGAGCGTATCTATACTGTATATGAAATCTTTGAATCTGAATGAGTATCAGAATAACATTCTTATTTGGAGCATATCTATATTGTATCTGAAGATTGAATCTGAATGAGTATTAGAATGGAATCCATGTCTGGAGCGTATCTATACTGTATCTGAAGATTGAATCTGAATGAGTATCAGAATGGCATCCGTGTCTGGAGCGTATCTATACTATATCTGAAGATTGAATCTGAATGAGTATCAGAATGGCATTCGTGTGTGGAGCGTATCTATATTGTATCTGAACATTGAATCTGAAAGAATATTAGAATGGCATCCGTGTCTGGAGCGTATCTAAAGTGTACCTGAAAACTTTGAACATTGTTAATGGTAGATGTTAACTTTGTCCTGAAAAGGGTAAAATGTTAGCTAAAATGTAAAGTCATATTGTATGAAATGCATGGTATGATGCATTCGTGTTATCAATGTTTATGATGCATGGATGCGATGTATGCGTATGTGAGCTAATTTGCTGCACTGCTTGTTGGATTTGGGAAAATAAATCCCTGACCACTGCTGAGGATATGTAAGTCTCCATGTTGTGAAGTTGAAGTGTTGATGAATTTCCATCTAGATAAATAAACTCTGTTGTCAAGGAAATGCCGCGTACTGCTTGTAAAATCCTGTTGGGAAATCCTGAGAAATTCGGCGACTTCTACGGGGGATTGATAACTGGAAGCTTTGTTCTGCTGGGGACTAAACTGCACACTGTGGGGGATTTATGGAAATAGCATAGAGAGATTTCCCCACCTCTTAAAGCCATCAGTGATTGTCTTTCTATTTTGTTTAGTCGTAAACAATAATTATATTCAAATTCATATTTTCAACAATAAATCATTGGACGTTTTTGTAAACAAAACACAAGAGTAAAGAAAAACAGATAGTTTTGCACTTTCAAAGGGATATCTTTGTATTAACTTTGAGTAAGTATTTTTGTACAATGAGACAAACATTCTAGTAAGAGAATGTCGTCGTAAAAATTGAGAATTTTGATACAAAGAAAAGATAGCTATGTGCAATAATCCTATGGGGTTCCCATTCTGCTATAGCCTTCGTATCTCTGAGCATCTTGTCTATTTGTTGCCTCGTCCGGAGATGATTAAATTGATCAGAACCTCTGAGTTTATCAGTGGAAGCCAAAGGTTGTCCGTAAGGTGATCCAGCGGGACATAGTCATACGCTTTAATTCCCTAACTTTTTCCTAGACCTCCCTTTCAGGTTTTCAGTCCACCGGGAAACCATTTTTTTGCACAAGTCGCCCTTTCGGGTTTTCCACTTTCCGGGTGTACAGATTTTTTTTGTTTTATCCCTAATTTTTGCCCGAACCTTTTTGGTTCGTCGGGATGCCCTTGTTTTGCCTAGGTGTGTCAACCTAGCGGGTCTCTTATGTGTAGTATCTTTTGACTATGTCTACGTTCGCAGGGTGCGGCAGGTCGTCACCATCCATGGTGGTCAAGATCATTGCTCCACCAGAGAATATGTTTTTGATTACAAACGGTCCTTCGTATGTAGGAGTCCATTTTCCCCTGGGATCACCTTGCAGCAGTATGATGCGTTTGATCACCAGATCCCCGACTTGATATACTTGGCGTTTGACCTTTTTGTTGAAAGCCTTGATCATCTATTTTTGATACATTTGACCGTGGTAGACAGTAGCAAGCCTTTTCTCATCAATCAAGTTTAGTTGATCAAGTCGAGTCTGGATCCAATCGTCTTGGTTCACCCTACATCCTTCATAATTCTCAGAGAGGGGATCTGGACCTCAATAGGCAAGACAGCCTCCATGCCGTATACCAGAGAATAAGGTGTTGCCCTGGTTGACGTGCGAGTTGTGGTACGATATTTGTGGAGAGCAAATGGTAGCATCTCATGCCAGTCTTTGTACGTGACTGTCATTTTCTGTATGATTTTTTTAATGTTCTTATTTGCGGCTTCGACATCACCATTCATCTTTGGCTGGTAAGGGGAAGAATTATGATACTGGATCTTGAACTGCTCGCACAGGGCTGTGATCAGAGTATTGTTCAGGTTCGTACCATTGTCTGTAATGATCCTCTCCGGGATACCGTACCGACAGATGAGATTCTGCTTGATGAACCGGGCGACAACGTTCTTGGTAACGGAAGTGAAAGAAGCTGCCTCCACCCACTTGATAAAATAGTCAATGGCCACTAAGATGAAGCGGTGTCCATTGGAGGCTGTTGGTTTGATTTCCCCAATCATATCAATCCCCCACATAGAAAAGGGTCAAGGAGCTGTCAAGACATTCAGAGGAACCGGAGGTACGTGCACCTTGTCAGCATAAATCTGACACTTGTGGCAGGTTCAAGAGTGTTGATAGCAATCTACTTCCATGGTAGACCGGTAATAGCCTGCCCGTAGGATTTTCTTTTCCATCGTATGCCCACTGGAATGGGTGCCAAAAGTACCTTCATGTAATTCAGACATGATCCTTTCAGCTTCAACCTTGTCTACACACCGAAGTAACATAGAGTCATGGTTGCGTTTGTAAAGAATGCCATTACTAAGGAAGAATTTAGCAGAGAATCTTCTTAGGAACTTCTTATCATTGACTGAAGATCCTTCTAGATATTCTTGAGCCTCGAGATACCTCTTGACTTCGTGAAACCAAGGTTGGTCCACTATTTCTTCAGTATTAATCTCGTGATAGTGTGTTGGTTCATCCCTTCGTTCAATGGTGATCTGGGGAGCCTCGTTATCCCATTTAAGTTTAAACATAGATGACATCGTGGCTAGTGCGTCTGCTAGCTGATTTTCTTCTCGCGGGAAGTGCTCGAAGGTAATCTTCTCAAAATGTGGGAGCAATGTCAAAACATGTTCTTTGTAAGGGATAAGGTTAGGGTGTTTGTGCCCCATTCCCCTTTGATTTGGATGATGACCAAAGCTGAATCTCCGAATACATTCAAAGATTTGATCCCCAAGTCTATGGCAACTTTGAGACCAAAGATGCACGCTTCGTATTCCGCCATGTTATTTTTACAATTGAAGCAGAGTCTTGCAGTAAAAGGAGTATAACACCCTTCAGGAGATATGAGTACAACACCGATACCGTTGCCGAGTGCGTTAGATGCCCCATCAAAAAACAGGGTCCATCGGGATCCTTGTTCAGGTCCGTCATATGGCCAGAATTCTTCATAGTCGTTTACCATCATGATATCCTCATCTGGGAAATCGAACTTCATGGACTGGTAGTCTTCTACAGCTTGGTGAGCAAGGTGATCAGCTAGTACACTGCCCTTTATTGCTTTTTGGGTAGTATACTATATGTCATATTCTGTCAGGATCATCTGCCATCTCGCTATTCTCCCAGAGAGTGAAGGCTTCTCGAAGATGTATTTTATCGGATCCATTTTAGATATCAACAAGGTAGTATGGGTCAGCATGTACTGTCTTAGCTGGCGAGCAGCCCATGCCAGAGCGCAGTAAGTTTTCTCGAGCAGTGAATATCTTGTTTCACAGTCGGTAAACTTTTTGCTCAGGTAATAAATAGCGTGTTCTTTTCGGCCAGACTCGTCATGCTTCCCCAACACACACCCCATTGAATTTTTCAAAACAGTCAGATACATGATCAATGGTCTTCCCTCGACTGGTGGCATCAACACAGGAGGCTCTTGCAGGTATTCTTTGATCTTGTCAAAAGCAGTTTGGCACTCATCATTCCATTTGACTACCTGATCTTTCTTCAGTAGTTTGAAGATTGGTTCACAGGTAGCTGTCAGGTGAGAAATGAATTTGGCGATGTAACTTAGAGTCCCAAGGACCCTCTGACTTCCTTCTCAGTACGAGGAGCAGGCATCTCTTGTATCACTTTCACCTTGGCAGGATCTACTTCAATACCTTTATTACTGACGACAAAGCCTAGGAGTTTACCAGACCTCACTCCAAATGTGCACTTATTTGGGTTCAATCTCAGCTTGTATTTCTTTAGCTTCTCAAACAGTTTCTGTAAATGATCAAGATGCTCTTATTCTGTTTGAGATTTAGCTATGATGTCGTCCATATAGACCTCTATTTCGTGGTGTATCATGTCGTGAAATAGAGCTACCATGGCACGCTGATAGGTTACCCCAGCATTCTTCAGTCCGAATGGCATAACCTTGTAGTAGAATGTCCCTCATTGTGTGACAAAGGTTGTCTTCTCCATGTCCTCAGGCGCCATTTTGATTTGGTTGTAACTTGAGAAACCGTCCATGAAGGAAAACACTTTGTGTTGTGCCGTATTTTCAACTAGAATATCAATATGGGGAAGTGGGAAATCATCCTTAGGGCTGGCCCTATTCAAATCTCTGTAGTCCATGCACATTTGTACCTTGCCGTCCTTTTTGGGCATGGAAACAACATTGGCCACCCATTGCGGATAAGAGGTGACGGCCAAGAATCCAGCGTTGAATTACTTCATGACTTCAGCTTTAATCTTCTCTGACATATCTGGTCGCATTCGATGGACATTTTGTTTTACTGGTGGACAGTCCTCTTTTCTAGGTAGACGATGTACCATAATATCTGCATCAAGTCCTGGCATGTCTTTATACGACCAGGCAAAGTCCTCAACATACTCGTGTAACAACTGAATCAGACGCTTCTTGACACTGGGTTCCAGATTGGCACCCACCTTGACTTCCCTTTTGTCTTCTTCGGTACCTAGGTTGATGGTGTCTACTGGTTCCTCGTGGGGTTGAATGGTTCTCTCTTCTTGTTGTAGTAATCTGGCAAGTTCCCCTGGTACTTCACAATCTTCCTCACCTTCATCTTTGGCTTGGTAGATTAGATTTTCAGAGTCACAAAAAGCCATAGCAGAACCGTTACCCATGGAATCCCGAATGGATGTAGACCTGCATTTGTGAGTGTGGGTGTGTGTAAGAGCATAGCTATCTTTGAAAGAAACGAAAATAGAAGAAAGAAAAACAATGAGCACAAAGTTTGAATGCAAAAACGTCCATCATTCATTGATGTCATATGGAAATGAGATGATAACCCTTACAAATAGACCGTTGTGCCTCGGGTAAGACACAAGGTTTTAAAAGTCTGAATTGTTTTAATATTACAGATCCAACAAAATGTAAAGACAAATTACTGTGGGATAAAAGTGATCGGGATGAAATCTTTAGCCTCTCAGTTGCCGAGCCCTCCACTGGCAGTTGGGAAAATCCAATCCTCCAGGTTGTAGCTGTCATCATCCTCCTCCACCGTATTGACTTGGTGGTTTCTGATCTTCAGGGGTGGTCCTCCAACATGAGCGCGGCGTACAGCCTTCTGGGCACCTTCTTCTATAACTTCCTTGGCATCTTTCAAAGACGACATCCTGAGCGGAGGCCTTGTGATCTTGGGAACTTGAGACACAACCTTGGTTACTGCCACATCTTGCGGGACTTCTTTAAAGTGCTGGAATGGAGTTTCAATAAATTCACCGTCTAATTCCACATATATGAAGGAATTAAGATGGATGATCATATACTCTTCTTCTCCATGAACGGTAATGATTTTCCCTTGAATTTGATATTTTAACATTTGGTGCAATGTAGAAGTAACAGCGTCGGTATTGTGAATCCATGGTCGGCCTAGCAAGAAGGAATATGAAGGGCGAATATCCATTACATAAAAAGTTGAATCAAATGTTTGGGTTTCAACCTTTATGGGGATATCCACTTCCCCATGCACCATCCTTTTTGAACCGTCAAAGGCCCTCACTACTATGTTGCTTGGTTTCAATGTCAATCCCTCACAATCAAGCCTATAAAGAGCCTTTTTAGACAACACATTCAGAGATGAACCGGTGTCAACCAAGACATGAGCCAGAGTCGTGCCCCTGCATTCCACTGAGACATGTAATGCCTCATTATGCTTCCTCCCTCTTGGTGTTAAATCAGCATCTGAGAAACCTAAACCATTATCTACAGTCAAGCTGGCTACGCAGTCTTGGAACTGATCGGTAAATGTTTCTTGGGGTACATGGGCAGTTTTCAGGAATTTTACCAAGGCCTTTGCATGAGCCTCGGAACATAGTAATAAAGCCAGCATGAAAATTTTTGATGGAGTTTTCCCCGGTTGCTCGACTATATTGTAGTCGCTTCTCTTTATGATCTTTAGAATTTTCTCCATCTCTTTCCGGGAGGTTTCAGGGATAGCCAATGATTGTGCCTTCATCCGGACAGGCTCAATCAGAATACTTTTACCTCGAGTCTCAGTTGACTCGGCAGCAGGAATGTTGGTAGGGGTGATAAAAGGGATTATAACAACTTTGTCAGCAGGAGTATTTGTAGGACTGGGAATAATCTTTGGATGAGCAACAACAACATGAATGATTACGGGTCCAAAAACTGCTTTTGGGGGAGCAATTTCTAGAGAGAATATCCTTATTCTTCGGGTAATCTTGCTAGTCCCCGCAATATTACTGATATCAGAGTCAACCTTCTCAGAACCTGAATCTTCAGTAGCTGGCCAATCTTGCTTGATACCATGGTAGTAGACATCCCCTCCATAATTCCATGGTACGGTTTTGTTTGACGAATACGGGACTGGTCCAGGCATTGCAATTATCAAAGGAGCTACTTTTGGAACTGATGTAATTCTAACGGGTCTTTTGGTGGAGACCCTAGAAGAATTATCGGAAATGGTCACGATGGAAACATCATTATAAGAAACAGTTGGAATTGAAGCCTTCTCGAACAAAATTTCCTTGTTATCTATTAGGCACTAAACGCCTGCTTTCAACAAAGGACGGCTGGTTGGTGAGGACAAACAGAAATGATAGCTTTCATCACAGCCTGGGAAAACACTGGCACTCAATAAGTTCTTTTTGATAATCAGGAGTGGGGTCATAAGTTCATCATCTGAAGTAACAAACATATCTTCCTTAATGGCGTTGGTATTATGGTTGTGTTTGGGCATAGGGGCATAAATGACATTGGGCTTTTCTGGCACATCGAATTCAATCTCTTTGGCTTCAAGGAGGTCATGTACTTTGTTCTTTAGAGCCCAACAATTATTAGTGTCATGGTCGGGACTCTCAGAGTGGTATGCACAGCGGGCATTAGGATGATAATAAGGAGAGGTTGTGTTAGGGTTCTTTGGAGCTTCTTTCAAGGTTAATAGGTTGGATCTTAACAGATGTGGCAATAATTGATATAGGGCCATGTTAATTCTGGTGAATTGTCTGACTGGTCTTTCTATTCTTGGTTGGTTGTTTCTTTGTTGATCCGGTGCAGGTTTAGGAATCATAACAGCCCCCACCATTGGACGGCGTTCGGCCCTATCTTGATTTCTCTGAGGATACACAACAACCACTTCTTTCTTTCCGATGAATGGCTTCCTTACAGCAGTAGAGGATGCATCTTTTTGAATCTTTCCATTCTTTATCCTGGCTTCTACCCTTTCTCCGGTCAATATCAATTCAGTAAAACCTGCCGATGAACTCCCAATTAAGTGATTGAAGAAAGGGCCAGACAAGGTGCCCAAAAACATGTCTACCAACAGTCTTTCAGATAGGGGAGGTTTAACTCTTCCGGCCAAGTCCCTCCATTTTTGCGCATAGTCCTTGAAGCCTTCACTTGAAACCATGGCCATACTCTGGAGTTGAGTACGGGTAGGCGCAAGATCAGCATTGTATTGGTATTGTTTGTAAAAGGCTGCAGCAAGATCTTCCCAGTTATGAACATTGGCTCTTTCTAACTAATAAAACCAATCAAGTTGAGTTCCAGATAGACTGTCTTGGAAGAAGTATACCCATAAATCTTTGTCAGCGGTATGGGGCTGGATTTTCCTCACATAGGACCGGAGATGCATTTTAGAGCATAAAACTCCGTCATATTTGGTGAACACAGGTGCTTTGAATTTTGGAGGAATGACAATCCCCGATACTAACCCCAACTCCTCAAAGTCCGAGCCAGGCACATTTTGGATTTCCATTGCACTTAACCGTTCTTCTAGAGGCTTATACTTGTCGTCGACTGGAGGGTATTGTTCTTCAGAATAGTCTTCTTCTTCCTCTTCCTCTTCTAAATTAGACTGAACAATTGTTTCCTTGCCTTTCCCATCTTGATTGTCTTTCTCACCAGATGTCGTTGCAAAGTCTAAGGCCCTTCTTGTTTTCCCTTGGAATCTTCTTCCCATGTTTAGAACTCCAGTTATTTTCTTCATCTTCTTTTTCTTCTCCTCAACCAGCAAGGTCTTTAACTCTTCTTGTCCTTTGGCCAGAGTTAAGAACAACTGTTGAAACTGTTCATTCTGAGCTTGGAGGTCCTTCACCATTTTCTCGAGATCCATCCTACTGAAATAAACAGTAAAGAGATGAGGAGACTTGTTGCAAGAAACTTGCTTATGTTATGATGAATGATAAATGCGTATGCAATGATTTCAAGGATCTTAAGATTCAAATTTGTTTTAGACAAAAAGGAAACACACGTTATATTAATAAATTAAAGCTTTGAGTACATCAGTGCCTCCTTGGGCAAAACAAATACAAAAGCTCTAAGATAGAAAGGTAGTACGCATCCTCTTTGGAACAATGTAGGCATTTAGAGTCTGCTCCTCATGAAGTTTCTTAGTGAGTTCCAAAACCTTCTTCTCGCTTGCGTAGAATTAGGCTTCGAAAGTATCTCACTCCCCCTTGAGTTGTATCTAATCCCTTTGTAGATATTCAAGAGAGGTGGGCATGTCAGGATGTAGGATAGTATATGGAACATCTCCTTCCATGACAGGCTCAATGATTTGCGGGAGAATGGAGGGATAAGGCATCATAAGACTCTGAGCATGAGTTCGTACCCATTTGAGGTAAGGCACAAGAGGGATGGAATTTTTATGCCCCAAAGTCTTGCTATCTACCTTGTTAAACATCCTCCAAGCTCGGATAAATCTGTGGAAAAGATCTTGATCGTCGTTGTCGTAGTCAAATACCAAACCTTGAATTAGCATCTCATGCGGGCCATCCCTTCGGGCATAACCAAAATGTCTTAAAGCTAAACAGGGGTTGTAGGTGACACCTCCCCTAATGCCAAGTAAGGGGATATTATGGAACTCTCCATAATGTTCAACAATAGTAACATTCTCTAAGGATCGGGAGTACCAATGAATGTCTGAATGTTTGAGCATCATCAACCTTTGTGACCACCTTGAACCTTGCTCGTTCCTTAATACAGATTGGGGAAGATACAAAATAAACCATATTGCCAAGATAGGAGTGCAACACATAAGGACACCTCTTTTCCTCATAGTACGAGTGTGAAAAGAGTGTAGGATGTCTCCTAGAAAAGTAGGCACCGGGTTGCGGGATATAAAGATTTTGACGGCGTTCACGTCTATGAGTTGGTCAGAATTTGGAAACAAAATCATCCCATAGATGAGGAGAGCCACAATTTCCTCAAAGGCTTGCAAGTCCAAAGAATTCCAACAGTTTTGGGCTTTCTCAAATAGGAACTTTGCTAGGAAACCCTTGACACCACTCCTTGTTTCCCAATTGGTTGTGACATCATATGATTGCAAGTGTAGAGCTTGAGCAATCTCTTCTGGCTTTGGGTCTCTTTCCGTACCATTTAAAGGTAGTTGATTGAGAATGGGAATCCTCAATAGTCGGTAGAATTCTTCCAAAGTAGGCACGAGTTGATAATCGGGAAATGTGAAGCAATGGTGTAATGGATCAAAGAACTGAAAGAGCACCTTCATCATGTCCTCGTCTGTGTTGGAGGTGACCAAGTTGAGTAGGCGACCATGTCTCTCGGTAAATGGAGAATTTTCAGGAATCCTTGAAGCTATCTCCTTAAGTTGTGGAGGGATCCTTACAAGATTGACTTGGATAGTTTTCCTGCGAAGAGAATCCATATCCTACAAAACAAGAACAAAGATAAATCCCAAAACCCTTGAAATGGTTAGTGAATGTGTATGATGTTATGATGTTCATGATGTTATGTACAAGAAAATATACACAAACAAAGCAAACAATTCCTTAGGTTTAGGCTTGCATGGAGTCTCATAGGTAAGTAATCTCTTGAAGTTTAGTTGGCTCAAACCTGTCCTAGTAATAGTAACTGGGTTCTAAGGAGCTCAATATCACTGGTTTGTTTCCTTGGTCATTGTTTCAGCACAAGCCTCTTTAATGGCGACCAAAATATCCCAAGAAACCAAGCCTTAATGAGTGCAGTATCGAGTATCTACCAACTTCGGACTGCACCAAAGCCGATCATCTCACTACATCCTAAAGGCCAAGTTGGTCAAGTAAAGGTTCTAAAAGTTCATTAGTGCTTCATGACATTACTCAGCGGCCCCGTATTCTATTTGATTAACTCAAAGGATACCGGTACCCACAAATATGCCGCACTAACGTAGCTATTGCTTAGACCATGTCGGTATACCCCACACAGTTTCCATAATGTATTGCTACTTACCTATAAGGTATCCCAAATCCGGGTAGATGATTCAAACCCGAATAAAGAACCATAATGTAAAGCATATAAGTCAAACAATGCAAGCAAGTAAATGTGATATAACCCTAAGGTAACCCCACTTTTAGAATTTTCCCCAGCAGAGTCGCCAGTTCTGTGATACAGTTGGAGAACTGACTTGAAGGTTTTGCATTTGATTGCAAATGTTGCAGTTAGCAAGAGTCGCCACCGACTTTTCTTTTATCCAAAAGGAAAGGTGAAAAAAGCACAGGAAAGACCTTTGAGATTATTTCTTGAGCTCGGGGGGTAGATTATGAAAAGGTAAGGTATTAGCACCCTTTTCATCCATGGGCTCTTAGTTACTTGCTAGATCACTTTCTTTTTTGTTTGAAAATTGTGCTTGGTGTGGTTTTTGAAAGTGTTTTGTAAAGAGGCCATTGTTTAGGCAATCTTTGTAATGATTATTATTTGTAAGAATGTATACAAAGATGTTTGATCTTTTGAAAATGTTTTCAATTTGTAAGATGTTTTAAAAGTGTAGGTGTTTGAAAATAGCAAGGATGTTTTGTTTTGAAATTTATCAAGTAATTAGGAGCATTCTACCTAATCAAAAAGTCTTTCAAGTTCATTTCCTTTTCCTTTGACATTGTTATCTTACCATTGATTTGGTAAGTAACCCTATCTTTGGATGTAAACGGGACGGGCATGGGTCATCGTATAACCATGATTAGCAATGTTGTAAGGTATCTTAGCATTCTTTTTAGGGACTAAGATCATTTTAAAAGAAACTTAGATAGCGCCATCGAGGGACTATGATCTTGTATTTGCTTGTTTTTGCTAAGATACCTTAAATGTGTAATATGGTCACTTTGTATAAGGCAACCAAGTGGAATAACCCTAGGGGTGTTTGTGTGCAAGTGTATTATTTTCATGCTTATTGTTGTCTTGAATTAGGATTTTCTAAGTATTGGTTTTAGTCTTTCCATACAAACCCTAATTACTAACATTTGTATATAGAGCGATAAATTCCGAAATTTAAAGTTACTACGCTATTATAATATTTGAGAGAAGGGGTGTACAAATTGAATGGGGATTGCAAGAATGTAAACCTAGTTAGTCTATTACAACCATATTCAATAGGTATTGATGTGCAAAGATTTAAATGAATATAATGTACAGGATGAAATAAATATACAAGAAATGTAATTGTTAAGAAAATGGGTATTTTTGGATTTTTATGAGAAAAAGGGAAATTGTTTTAACCTAATTAATTAAAGAAAATAATTAATTAAACTTGAATTTATTTAAGAAAAGATTTTAAATAAAACCGTAGTTCTATTGATTAATCAAAAGAAAATAAGTTTAAGAAAAGTATTTTTTAGTATTTTTATCTTGAAAATATTTATGACATTATAAAATATTTTTGGCCCTTTTTTTATATATAAATAAATATATTTTAATAGGTGTAAAAAATAAAAATAGATACTAACCTAGTTTTAATTTAATTTACAAGATGATTTGTAAAAAAAATAAATAAAGTATAGTTAATAAAAATATTTTTTATGAGAAAAAATAAAATAAACTAAATTAAAATGCAAATCTAATTTTTTATATTTTACATGATTTTTAATATTAGTAAAAAAATAATTAAGAAAACAAATGAAATAAAAATAGTAAAATAAAAATAAATTGGGTCAGGGATGCAATTATCCTGCAGGGGGGGTTAGTAAGCAAAAAATAAAAAAAACAGTATAAGCCCAATAAGGCACAGGCGCTTGCAAAAATCAGAATGGTGCAAAAACATGAAAAAAACACAAAAGGGTACCACTGGGGCCCGAACCTAGGTCCCATAGGTTACAGGCGCGCACTTCTACCCCTGGGGTGGCTATACATCCGTTAACATAGGCAAATCAATAAATATGTAAGACAAAACGTGCCTTGATGACTTCATCTTCAACCTCCAACCAGACCAACTGTAACTTGCTCATTTCTCATCAAAAATGAAAACTGTAAACATGAAACTTGTAGCAAATTTTCTCACGGTTTCTGAAATGTAAAGCATTAAAACTATAGATCAAAGATAAGCATGAATTTTAATGGCCCTAATATGAATCCTAAAAATCTTAGAAATTTCAGTTTCAAAATTCTCTAAGCTCAAGCAAAATTATGGAAATTATGGACATGGTTAGCTTCAGGGCAATGATATCTATATGTTTTGTTCATAAATAAACTATTGATGATTCCTGTATGAAGAGTTCAAAGTTGAGAAAACTTACCTCAAAACTGGAAGT
Organism: Vicia faba; assembly: GCA_948472305.1. Taxonomy (NCBI): domain Eukaryota; kingdom Viridiplantae; phylum Streptophyta; class Magnoliopsida; order Fabales; family Fabaceae; genus Vicia; species Vicia faba. The sequence continues at coordinate 1,185,046,202 of OX451737.1, forward strand.
CGTGTTTTGAGTTTGAGCTTGTTTCAAGTGATGGTGATGATCAAGTTAGCTTCCTTGAGGTCCCAGGAAGCTAATGCAATGATTAGCTTGAGCAATGGATGGCTGAAATGGTTTGGAGAAGTCAATGTGCAGAGCTCTGTTTTTGGAAATGGAGGATGGTGTTAATGGTGTTACAAATCTATAACATGGTGTGGGATCAACTCTATATGATGTTTAGAAACTTTAGATGCCAAAAGGCTAAGAAATGCACGAGTAGATTATTATTTTCAAGTTTTTGGTCAGTTTGTGTGAAAATGGAAGTGTGAAGTGTGATTTTGAGTTCTAGGTGTTGTCAAGGCTTGAGCACTCGTTTGTTTGTGTCAAATGGTTTGTGTATGTATAAACAAAAGTGTTTGAGTGCATTGGCAAATCAGAAGTACAAGTTCTTAGCTTTTGGATAGGTTACTTAATTTTGAAGAAAAAAGGGAAACAAGTTTCAAGAAGAGGTACAAGCATGGGATGGGTGATTGTAAGTGTTTGAAACATTTCTCATGAGTTATAGGACCTGTTCGATCTGAAGAGAACAAGTGCAAGGCTCAAGAACAAGTTTTATACAAAAAGTCACTTTATTAAAATGGCAATGTGACCTTTCTTCTAATAATGGATAAAAAGCATGTCCATACATTGAATGCTTGAAGTGAGGCCTCTAACAGCTGTGTAAACCATTAATTATGGAGTGCATAACCAGTTTGAGGCCTGCAAAGTAGTGTTTATGCAAAATGACTTGAATTTGAATTTTGTTCATCACTAAAATGACTTATAATAAAAGTGATAAAACCCTAACTTCATCTCTTCGATTCTCTCTACTCAAGAATGATCTCAAGGAGTTATTGGATATTTTGTAAAGCTTGCAATGTGATCTACAACCCATATTTCAATTGCTTTTGAAGATTCTCCTTGGAACTATATGAAAAAGTGTCATGAAGTTAGGTCAAAATCCTGGCCAAATTAGGGCAAAATTTCAGTAAGTGTTTAGTTTCATGACCACATGTTCATAAAATTATAACTTGAGATCCAAGAATTTTTGGAAGGAGTTTTGTAAAGAAAAGTTGTAGATTTCATGGAGATCTACAACTTTCATGTTGGAAGTTTCTCTTGAATCATCATGTATCATGGTGAAATTATTTCTCAAAGTTATGAAAAAAATTTGAAATTTTCAACACTTAGAAAAATTTCTAAGTTTTGAAATTTTGACTTTTCAAAATGAAATCTTGACTTTTTGATTTATTGATGAATAAGTTTCATATTTTGACATGTTTTGATGAAATATGATCTTTGGCACTTGAATTTGACAAAAAAGTCAAAGTTTGACTTTTCAGTATACAGTTGACTTTTGATCAGTTGACTGAAAAATTCATCTGTCAATCCAATGGTCTTGCAATGTTTTGAACCATGTAATTAGGTCAAAATTATGCAATTGGACTCTTGAGATCATGTCTTAAACCAATTGACCATTTGCTAGGTCAAAAATCAGAAATTGCCCTTTCCCAGTCAAAACCCTAATTTTGTCCATTTTGCCCTTTTTGGAGATTTGATCAAATTTCTTGAGGAGTTGTGGTCCAAACTTGATCAAATGATACATATGAGTTTAAAATTTTGATGGGGATCAAAAATTATGAAGTTTGACTGTAAATTGGCCATAGTTGACTTTTTCCCCAATACAACTATTTTTAGGTCAACTGCTTAATTGACTGATCAAAAATATGATCCAAGGCTTGTAACTTGACATGAGTAATCTTGGGGGTCCATAATGATCCATGAAAATCAAATGGGGCATAGAAAGTTCAAAATCCTTGTGCAAAATAAAACCCTAATTTTGGTCATTTGTGCTTAAGGAGATGTCTTGATTTGATCAAACCCTAATGCAGTCTTGAGTCATGGATATCTTATGAGTAAATTCTTGATAAGTGAGAGGGAAAATTTTGGGGTACAACACGTTTTATTACAAGGTGAGAGTTTGCGGCTAACCGCGTGTTTTGAATTAACAGAGTGACTACCCTGCCCCAGGTTTTGATTTAAAGGTTTCAATTTATGTAAAAAAGAAAACTTCTACTTCTTTGGCTCGAAGGGGTTGACTAGGGATTATCTTCCTTATAACTCCAGTGTTTAGGGTTTGAAAGAACGCCTGTACATCATCAGCAAGATTTATTTAAAAGCATATTGTATGAGATTATGGCATTGTTTTCGCCATCCTCCCTCTAAAGGCTTGTAACTTTTAGCAAGAGTTGAATGTCATAAAGAGAGCATAGTTTAAATATAGTGAAAACGAATGGATGAATTCAAGACAAACATATGCAATGCATTAATGAAACAAAGTTTGACATTAATAGATAATTGTTCAAATAACAAAAGGAATTACAACTAAAAATTCAAATGAATAGAAGCCTCTATGTCTGAACTTGTCACTTTAGGTGGTGAACCTTTGAGGCACGGTAGAAGAATTCAGTTTGGCCATCTTGCGTGAACTCCAACATTCCTCCGTTAATCAGGTTTTGAATCTTGTACTTCAGCGCCCAACAATCGTTAGTATCATGCCCGGGACTGCCGGAATGATAAGCACACATTGTGTTAGGATTGTAGTTAGGAGAAGAAGTTTTAGGATTTGGGTGAGGTCTTATTGGTGTAACCAGATTCATCCTCAGCATGTGTTGCAAAGCTTGAGATAGTGGTATGTTGATGTTGGTAAACTGTCTTTTGGGCTCGTCTGACCTCTGTTGATTTCCCCTTTGCTGTTGACGAGGTCTTTGTTGGACTCGAGGCATGGTAGAAATTTGGAACGGTCTACTTTCCATAACACCGGCCCCTTGTCTTATGGGAGGCTGAAAGGTGACTTGATTCCCAATCTTGACCGTTTGTTTCATACGGTTGAAACTGTCTTGATGAAGTTGGTTGACAAGAACTTTCAACTCTTCTTGTCCTCGAGCTAGATTTTGGATAAGATCCATTTAGACCACCAGTTCTCCCATCATTTGGACCTTCATTATGGCTATCTCGGTTTGTAGCCTCTCCAGCTGGTTATCTCTGTCGTCTCCAGGATTTCCCATGATCAAGCCCCTAGCGAGGAGAGTTTTCACCTCTTCTTATCCCTTGGACAGATTCAAGAATATCTCTTGAAGTTGGGCGTTTTGAGCCTGGATATCTTTCACCGTTTGTTCCATATCCATCTTACTTAAATAAACAGTAGGAAGATAAGGATACCTGTATGGGAGAAACATGTTTGTGTCACGATGAATGAAGATGCATATGCAAATGATTTCAACGAAATTAGAGATTTAATTTGCTTTAGACAAAAAGGAACGCACGTTATATTAATAAATCAAAGTTTGAGTACATCATGCCTCTTTTGGGCTTACAAATAAATACAAAACTTTAAGATGAAAAAGTTGAACGCATCCTCTTTGGTGTGATGTAGGCGTTCAGACTATGCTTCTCATGAAGCTGCCTGGTGAGTTCCAGAACCTTCTTCTTGCTGGCGTAGAATTGGGCCTCGAAAGTGTCTCGCTCCCTTTTAAGTTGTATCCAATCCCTTTGCAAGTCTTCGAGAGAGGTGGGCATGTTAGGATGAAGGATAGTGTATGGGGCATCTCTTTCCACAACAGGCTCTACGATAATTGGGAGAATAGAGGGGTAAGACATCATAAGACTTTGAGCACGACCTCGTACCCATTTGAGGTAAGGATCAAGAGGGATGGAATTCATGTGCCTCAGTGTCTCGCTATCAACTCTATGTACCATGCCCCAAGCTCGCATGAACCTTTTGCAGTAATCCGTAGTGTCATTCTCGTAGTCGAAAATGATTCCTTGAATAAGTGCATCATGAGGAACATCCCTTATTGCATATCCAAACTGTCGTAGTGCCAAACAAGGATTGTAAGTGATTCCTCCCCTAATTCCTAAGAGTATGACATTATGGAATTCTCCACATCGATCAATGATGGTAACATTCTCCAAGAATCAGGGACACCAATGAATGCCTGAATGTGTAAGAGTCATCAGCCTTTGAAACCATCTTAAGCCTTGTTCATTCTTCAAGAAGGATTGGGGTAGGTGTGAAATAAACCACCTATCCAAAAGAGGTGTGCAACATATAAGGGTTCCTCTCCTCTTTATAGTGCGAGTATGCAACGAATGTAGGATAACTCCAAGCAGAGTAGGTACTGGATTACATGACAGGAAAATCTTAACTGAGTTCACGTCTATGAGCTGGTCCGGATTAGGAAACAGTACCAAACCATATATGAGAAGGGCTAACACCTCTTCAAAATCTTGTAAGTCCAACGTATCCTAGAAATGATGAGCTTTCTCGAACAAGAACTTAGCCAAAAAACTTTTGACACCTCTCCTGGTTTCCCAATTTGCTACTACGTCAGACCGTTGTAAGGATAGAGCTTTAGCAATCTCTTCAGGTTTAGGGTCTCTTTCCATACCATTGAAAGGTACCTCATTAAGGATAGGCACCCCCAACAATAGATAAAACTCCTCCATAGTAGGCATTAACTGGTAATTCAGAAAAGTGAAGCAGTGATGTAGAGGGTCAAAGAATTGAAAGAGCACTTTTAACATCTTTTCATCAGGGTTTGAGGTGACTAAGTTGATAAGTCGACCATGTATTTAGGTGAATGGTGAGCTTTCGGGATCCCTTGATACCAACTCCTTAAGCTGAGGAGATACTTTTACCAGACTGACTTGTATAGTGAATCTGCGGGCAAGATCCATGTCCTACAAAACAAGACAAAAATAAACTCTAAGAATCCTTGAAATGGTTAGTATGACATGCTATATTATGATGTCATGATTATGCTCAGATATAGCAAGCACAAGCAAATCTCACAGAGACCTTAGGTTTAAGGCTTGCATGGATTTTAAGGTGATACCCTCTTGAAGTTGGGTTGGCTCAACCTGTCCTAAATATAGTAACTGAGTTCTAAGGGATCTCAATATCACCGATCTTTCCCCCAAATCTCATTCCGATAGAAAATTGACTTGCCACCAAACAAAACTCAAGGTTTAAACCTCAATGAGTGTAGAGTCGAGTATCAACCAACTTTGGGTTTACACCAAAGACGGCTATCTCACTACGTCCTAAAAGACAAGTTGGTCAATTAAGGTGCTAAGGTCAATCGACGCTTTATGATACCATGCAGCGGCCCCGTATTCTCCTTGATTACTCAAGGGCTAACGGTACACACCAAAGTATCGCATCAACGTAGCTACTGTTTCAACCGTGTTGGTATACCCCACACAGTTCCCTCACAGTTTATTGCTACTTACCTAAAAAAGGTGCCCTAAATCCAGGTGTAGGATCAAAGCAAACCCAAACAAGGAACCATAATGTAAAGCATGCAAGTCAAACAAGGAAAGCAAATAAATGTGATTTAGCCCTAAGGTAACCCCACTTTTATAAATTCCCCAGCAGAGTCTCCAGTTCTGTGATAAGGTGGGAGAACTGACTTGGTTGTTTTGCGTTTGATCATAAATGTCGTGGATAGCAAGAGTCGCCACCGGCTTTTCTTTTATCCAAAAGGAAAGGCTGAAAAGAACAAGAAAGACCTTTGAGATGTTTTCTTGAGTTCGGGGGGTAGATTATGAAAAGGGAAGGTATTAGCACCCTTTCCATCCATGGTTTTCCATGGGCTCTTAGTTGCTTGCTAGATCACTTGCTTTTGTTTGAAAATGTGCTTTGTATGGTTTTTTGAAAATATTTTGAAAAGGTCTTTGTAATGGTTCTCGTTTCTATAAGAACGCGTACAAAGTGTTATTTTGAAAATAGTTCAAAAAAAGGTGTTTGTGGGGTGTGTTTTTGAAAGATATTTTGAAAAGTGGTTTTCTTTGTAATGGCTCTCGTTTCTATAAGAACGCATACAAAGTGTTTGTCTTTTGAAAATGTTTCAAAGTTGTAAGATGTTTTGAAGGTGTTTATTTTGAAAATAGCAAGGATGTTTTTGGTTTTGAAATTGAGCAAGAAACTAGGAACAATCTACCTACTCAAAAGTCTTTCATGTTTATTTCCTCTTTCCTTTGACATTGTTATCTTACCATTGATTTGGTAAGTAACCCTATCTTTGGATGTAAAAGGGACGGGCATGGGTCATCGTATAGCCATGATTAGCAATATTGTAAGATACCTTAGCATTTTCTTTAAGGGACTAAGATCATTTTTGAAAGGCAACTTTGATAGCGTCATCGAGGGACTATGATCTTGTATTTGGTTTGTTTTTGCTAAGATACCCCACATGCATAATATGGCCATTTTATAAGGCAACAAAGTGGATTTACCCTAATGGTGTATGTGTGTAAGTGTATTGGTTTACATGCTTGATTTGTCTTGATTAGGGTTTGCTATTTATTGGTTTTAATCTTTCTATACAAACCATAATTACTAGCATCTGTATATAAAGCATTAAATTGCGGAAAATAAAAATACTAAGCTATTACATCATTAGGGGAGGGGGTGTACAAATTTTAAATGGGGAAATTGCAAGAAATTAAAAGTCCTAATTATCTATTACAACCATATTGAAATAATATACAAGAAATGTAAAATGGACTTGTTTTGTTTTTGTTAATAAAATAAATAAATTGGCTTAAGAAAATATTTTTGATCTTTTTATTCTCAAAGAAATAAAATAAAACATGTGAATATGAAATATTTTTGGTGTTTTTGGTTATTAAAAGCTAAAATAAGATAAATAAGAGAAAAGGGAGTCAGAATCAGCACGTTGCTGAAACGAGAAGGAACAAAAGTTTTGACTCTGATATGCTGCAAAAGAGAAAATGTTAGTAGGAAAGTAGAGGGTCAGAAGTTCTGGGCCTGGGTACACCAAGTTCTGAGGTTGAGGGGTTCAGAGGCTATAGCGTAGCTGGGAACCTAGAAGTTCATATATCTCTGGCAAGTCAGAAGTTTTGATTGTTTGAGAGAGTGAAGTGATTATGTTGTTATGTGAGGATATCTAGAAGTTATAATTTAGGAGTATCGTATGAAAAATAAATGGGTAAAAATAGGTCAATAAATAAACCTAAAAAGATACTTCTGGGGCTAGAACCCATGAGCCTTAGCACTAATGTCTTATGTGCATGCTTTCTACCACTGGGGTGGCTGTACATCCGGTATTAGAAGCAAAAACATGAACATATAACATAAAGTAAGTTCTGATGATGAGCTTCGTCTCTTTCTCCATGCTAATAACATCTGCAACTTAGTCATTTTTCAACAGAACAAAAAAACACAAACGTAACAATTATGGCAGGTTTCCCTCATGGTTTCAGAAGCATAAAAAATGTCAAGATTATAAATCAGAAACAAACATGTATCTGCTAGTTCTAGTTTCCTTAAGAAGTTTTGAACCTATATTCTTCCTATTTAGGCAGGCAAGTACATGAAACCTCAGAATATGTACAACATCATAATCAAGATGTCTATATTGTATTTTGAACATGCAAGTCTAACAATGCTTAAGTGATATGATGGGGTTAGCAGAAGCTTACCTTGCAGCTGAAAAATATTTTGTGAGCTGGAGTCTGGTTCTGACTGCTTGTAATGTTCTGATCAGCTTTCTCACGTATTCAGTAGGCTGGAACAACCTTTAGCTTGGGTTATTAATGGTGAATGGATGATTTGGTCAATAAACAACTTGAGGGAAATTGGAGTTTGAATGCAAGAATCAAAAACTAGCAGGTTTTGTATTTGTGTTTGCAGTTTAGGATTTCTGGAAATTTTAGCAAGGTTTCAAAGCTTTTCTTTTTGATTTTTTATGTCCGGCCACCTTCACAGTTGCAAATGAAGTTCAATTTATAGGCAAGAACTTTGTAGCTTGGAGAAGTCCAAAGTGCCAACATTATGCTAGCGTGTTGGCTTGTTCTTGAAGCAAGATAAATAAGTATGGTGGTTAGCAGCTTTTAGCCGTGCCTAAGCTGGATTTATAAGCATGAATTAAGTAAAAGTACCCTCAGAGGCAAAAGCAAAGCATGGGCCCAACATAAACTTGTACAAAAGTTTTCTTTTCAAGGACAACAATGGTACTTCTATCTCACACGTGGGGAAATCCTTTGGATAAAAACTCAAAAGTGGTTGTAAGCATTAAATGATGAAGAGATTTATCAAACCAGAAATCCTGCACTATAAGATTGTGCATCATAGTTTAAATCTGGGCCAAAAGTTCATCATCAGCGCAACTTAGAACAAACATCCAACTTCTGATCCTTGAATCCCTTTGCTCCAGCATGTTTTGAGCAAGTTCCCAGACTTTCCAGAAAGCTTATGACATGCTTTGTAAGCCCTTTCTGAATTGCTCTTATAACTTCTGACTGAACCTATGTGAAAACTGGCTCAGAAGTTGTAAGCAACTTCTGATTTGAAAATGCTCAGAATTTACTAAGTGTTTAAGTCTCAAGGGCGTGGCTTTGAAGACGTATAACTTGAAATCCAATCATTTCTAAAAAAAGTTATGTTCTGCAATATTTTAGGTCTTATTGAGATCTAAAACTCTTGTGTTAAAAGTTCTTCCAGAATCAGCTTGCATCATGGTGATAATCTGATCAGAAGTTCTGAGCTTGTCATATTTCTTAAACACTTAGAAAAATTCTAAGTATTTAGAGTTTTGACTTCTCCAAAGTAATTTTGACTTTTGATTATCTTGATGAAACAAATCTCATATTCCAACATGTCTTGATGAAATATGATTCTTGAAACTTGATTTTGATCCAAAAGTCAAAGTTTGATTTTTCAGCATGCAATTGACCATTTTGCCCTTGTACCAATTCCAAGCCCAAATTGATGTATCAATGCTGCAAGTTTGATGTTATGGGAGACTTTGTGAGAATCTTGGAGAAATGAGAGGGCAAATTTTGGGGTACAACATACATCGTCAGCAAGGTCTGTCCAAAAGCATATTGTATGGGATTAAGGCATTATTTTCGTCATCCTCCCTCTAAAGGCTTGTAACTTTTAGCAAGAGTTGAGAGTAAAAAGCATAGTTTAAATATAGTGAAAACGAATGGATGAATTCAAGACAAACATGTGCAATGCATTAATGAAACATAGTTTAACATTAATAGATGATTGTTTGAATAACAAAAGAAATTACAATTGAAAATTCAAAAATGACCTGGAACACTCAATGAATTGGCATGGGAGCGATGATCACGTTGGAGTCTCTAGAGGATCAAACTCGTTCTCCTTGGCATCAATCATGTTTTGAATCTTGTATTTCAGCGCCCAACAATCGTTAGTATCATGCCCAGGACTACCGGAATGATAAGCACATGTTGCATTAGGATTGTAGTTAGGAGAAAAAGTTTTGGGGTTTGGATGAGGTCCTATCAACGTAATCAGTTTCATCCTCAACAAGTGTTGTAGTGCTTGAGACAACGGCATCTTGATGTTGGTAAACTATCTTTTGGGCACGTCCGGCCTTTGTTGATTTCCCCTTTGTTGTTGCCACTACAACGCGGGACCGGAGATCAGGACTTCCCCCACATGTTGGTCATGATTGCTCTTGTTAAGACTCTTTTAACCATACACATCATTGGACTCTTTATTCCCATTGTATGGCTTTTTTGGAGCATCAGAGGGTGTAGCCCCTTGGATCTTTCCGCTTTTGGTGCCAACTTCGATCCTTTCGCCAGTCATTATTATCTCGGTGAACCCGACTGAGGAGCTTCTGATTAGGTGGTTGAAGAAAGGTCCTGTCAAAGTTCCCATGAAGATGTCAATTAGCTCCCTGTCAGTTAATGAGGGCTGCATCCTACCATCCAGATCTCTCTACTTTTGGGCGTATTCTTTGAAGCCTCTATTGGAACACATGGTCATGTTCTGCAACTGCACACGAGTTGGTGCAAGATCAGCGTTGTATTGGTATTGCTTGTAAAAAGCAGGGGGTAGATCTTCCCAAGTTTGAATGTGGGAACTTTCCAATTGATAGAACCACTCAAGTTGCATCCCAACTAAACTCCCTTAGAAGAAGTGGATCCAAAGCTTCTGATCAGTTGTGTATGGTTGAATCTTGCAGACATAAGACTTTAGATGCATCTTAGGATAAGAGACTCCATCATACGGGGGAAAGGTAGGGATTTTGAACTTTGGTGGGATGACCACTCCAGAAACCAAGCCTATGTCTCCTAAATCCAAATCAGGCACAGCTTAGATCTCCACATCTTTTAGTTTGTCTTCAAGTTGTTTGTATTTTTCATCCGCTGGTGGATACTGCTCCTCAGAAGAGTCTTCATCATCAGTAGCTATATTAGCTCTAATGCTTCCAGCTTCCTCTTCTTGACTGTCTTTAGAAGAAGCATCTTCTCTTTGAGTGAGCTGGGTATGCCCCTTAGACCTTCTTCTCACGTTGAGGATGACAAACTTTTTCTTCTTCTTGCTCTCTTTGGTGAAGAGTGATTTCAGATCTTCCTGCCCCCTTGGCCAACTTTACGAGTGCTTGCTGGAGCTGAGCGTTTTGAGCTTAGAGATCTTTAACCGTTTGCTCTAGAGCCATCTCTTACTGAAATAGACAGTAAGCAGATGAGAAAGCTTGTACGGGAAAACATGTTATGATAACATGCATGATATGTGGATGCAATGTTTTCAAGGATCTCACGGGGTAAACACAAAAAGATGTTAGAATTTGAACGTTGATCAACAGCTTTGATTGGAAAACTTTGTATCGTTGGATGTCCTTCCACGAGAATCAAGCTCACCATAGTCATAGCCCTTGACTCAAGTTATACATTAACCTTTGATGGTGTTTGATTAGAGAACCAATCTTTTTTTCCCTTGATAGGCGCCTGGCTCAAAATGTCCTTGCATCACAGGCCCTTGAGATCCTTGAAATAGTTATTGAAATGTTATGGTATGATGTTATGATGTTATGTACAAGTATGCAAAGCAAGCAAGTTGTTATGTACAAATAGTCATATACACACAAAGTAGACAAGTCCTTAGGTTTAGGCTTACATGGAGTTCGTAGGTAAGTACCCTCTTGAAGTTTAGTTGGCTCAACCTGTCCTGGTAATAGTAATTGGGTTCTAAGGGATATCAATATCACTGATATTTCTTGTTGGGCATTGTTTCAGCACAAGCCTCTTTAATGGTGACCAAAATATCCCGAGAAGTCTGATCTCGATGAGCGTAGTATCGAGTATCAACCAACTTCAGACTGCACCAAAGTCGGCTATCTCACTACTTCCTAATGGGAAAGTTGGTCAAGTAAAGGTTCTAAAGTCAGTTAGTGCTTCATGAAACCACACAGCGGCTCCGTATTCTCCTTGACTACTTAAGGGATACCGATACCAACAAATGTGTCACACTAATGTAGCTATTTCTTAGACCATGTCAGTACACCCCGCACAGTTTCCACAATGTATTACTACTTACCTATAAGGTATCACAGATCTGGGTAGAGGATCAAAACAAGCCCAAACAAAGAACCAAAATGTAAAGCAATCAAGTCAAATAATGAAAGAAAATAAAGGTGATCCAGCCCTAAGGTAACCCCACTTTTAAATTTTCCCTAGCAGAGTCGCCAGTTCTGTAATATGGTGAGAGAACTTACTTGGGATGTTTTGCATTTTATCGCAATTGTTTTAGTTAGCAAGAGTCGCCGCCGACTTTTCTTTTATCCAATGAAGGAAAGGGTGAAAAGAACAGGACAGACCTTTGAGATTATGTTCTTAAGTTCGGGGGGTATATTATGAAAAGGGAAGGTGTAATCACCCTTTTCATTCATAGTTATCTATGGGATCTTATTTGCTTGCTAGATCACTTGCTTTGTTTGAAAATATGCTTTGTGGTAGTTTTTGAAAGTATTTTTGAAAAGGCGCCTTTGTTTAGGCAAAACTTTGTAATGGTTCTCGTTTCGTAAGAACGTATACAAAGTGTTGGACTTTTGAAAATATTTCATGTTTTGAAAGTGTTTGGTGTGTGTTTGTAAGGATATTTATTTTGAAGGTGAGCAAGCAACTAAGAACGTTTCTACCTACTCAAAAGTCTTTTTTGTTCATTTCTCTCCTTTCCTTTGATATTGCCATCTTACCATTGATTGGTAAGAAGCTTTATCTTTGGATGTAAATGGACGGGTATGGGTCATCGTATAGTCATGATAGCAATGTTGTGAGATGTCTTAGCATTTCTCTTTGAGGAACTAAGATCATTTGTAAAGCAACATTTTGAAGCGTCATCGAGGGACTATGATCTTGTATTTTGATTGTTTTTGCTAAGACGTCTCACATGCATAACATGACCTTTTTTAGGCAACAAGTGGAGTTAACCCTAGGGGTGTATGTGTGAATAGTGTTTTTGATTTGCATGCATTTAATCTTTGATTAGGGTTATCTACTTGTTGATTTTATCTTTCCATACAAACCCTAATTACTAGCATTTATATGAAAGAGATAAATTGTGGAAATATAAAATTATATGCTATTATATCATTTGGGGATGGGGACATAATTTACAAATGGGGGGGTGAAAGCAATAAAGTTCTAATTATACTATTACAACCATATTGAATATTGCAAGATAAAATGTGCAAGAATATAAAAGCAATGTGAAAGAAAAAGAAAATTGTTTTTTTTTGTTTATGAAAAGTCTTGATTTAATTAAACTAATAAAAGGAAAGAATTTAATTAATTAAAATCCCTAAATTCTAATTTGATTTAATTAGAAAATAAATTCAAAGCAAAAACTAAGTTAAAAATTTATTTAATCAAGAAAATAAATTTGTTAAGAAAAATGTTTTTTTTAGTTTTTAATAAAGAAAAAAAAACCTAAAAGATGCTACTTTGAATAAATCACGAATAATGAAAATAAAAATATTTTTGGTGAGATTTTTATATATTCATAAAGTAGACCTAATAAACTAGTAGTGTTCAAAAAATTATTTCAAAAGAAGTTAACTTGATGGATTAAATAAATTGTTGAAGTTTGTTAAAAATGTAAAATGAGTCAAGTGATAAAAATAAGGTTTTGGTCCTGCCAAGGCTTGAACTCAAGATATTCTGGTTGCTGACTCAAAAGAATACCACTAGGCTAGGTGTGTTTGCTTGTAAACTATGTGCTTGCATGATATTATATAAGAAGATTGCTTCCTGAAATCACAAAAATCACAAAAATAACACAAAATATGCAAAAAGGAGGGTTCACTATGGTTCAAACTCGCGCCCTTAGGATAAGAAGTGACATGAAACACGCACTGCTTGCCACTGGGGTGGCTGTTACATCCATTAGTGAAACAACAATCATTAAATATAAAATGAACTTAGATGTAAAAATTTGAAAATGGACAAGCCCTCATTCTTCTTCCTCCTGCATGCTAACAGTTACTGTAATAACAATATTTTCCATTTTTTTCAAAAACAACTCTAACTTCCTCATTTCTCAACCAAATTCAAAAATTTAAAAATGAAACTTGCTTAGAATTTCACAAGGATTTCAAATATGTAATTAATTTTTATTTATTCCTACTATAACTCACGAATTTCTACCTGTACCAAACTGAAAACCTAAATGTCCAAAAAATTCAGTTTCAAAATTCTCATCCCACAGTCAATTAAAATGAAATTTAAAGACATGGTTAGCTTCATAGACATGATATCTATATTTTATCTTTTGAAAGTAAGTGCAAATGATGCTTGTATTAAGATTTCAAAGTTGGAAAAACTTACCTCTTGATGCAAAAATTCAATGGCCTATACACGACTTCCAGAAGCAATATGATGATTGTTTTAGCTTCATGGGACCTTGGTGAGTATGTTGCAACTTTTACTTTGCCTTGAAAGTGTCTGGATTGGTCTACTCAAGTCAAGTTGCAATGGTGGATTTTGAAAATAGTGGATGATGAAAATGATGTTACAGTGAGGAAACATGGGTATGGATAGTTTCTATATGATATATATGAAGTGTTTAGATGATTTGTTTGGACAATAGTTGCAAGAGTGATGAGTTTCGAAGTTAAGGTTTTAAAAGCTTAAAAATGGTGATTTTTGGCCAATTCGGGATTGAGAGTGTATGAGAGGGTTTAAGGGCTTGTAAATTTGTCCCCTAAGTTGCATAACAGTGTCTTGATATATAGGAAAAGGTTTGGAGACTTGAGATGGTCAGATTACCAAGATCACATGTTATAGCATTTTTGCTTGTTTTTGAAGTAAAGTGGAAAACCAAAATCCCAATATGTGGTACAAGCTATGTAGAGTGGTTGAATCACTTTAAATACATGTTTCTTCTGAGTTGCTAGGTTGAGTGTATGCATATGGAGCCATTGAGAGGCTCAAGAAAGGGTTGACATTGTGAAAAAGCTTGCTTTACAAGAATGGATATGTTACTTTTTGCAATTTCAACCATAAATGGTATCAAGACTTAGACAAAACATCAAAACCTTGTGTAATACACTTAGGATCTGTGTAATTACTTAATTATGGAGAGATTTATAAGCAACATGGCCTGAAAAGTGAGATTGAATGATAAGGTTATGGGATTTGATTATGAATTCATCACAAAAATGACTTATAATTCAAGTTTATCATGCCAACTTCAAGTCTTCGAATCTCCTAGCTCAAAAGTGATCTGTTCAAGTTCTTGGACATTTTGAAAAGCTTGGAATATCCTCTACAACTTTGATGTTGGAAAATTTTGAAGAATTAATTTGGAACTAGGTGAAAAGTTATCATGAAGTTAGGTCAAAATCCTGACTAAAGTACTCAAAATTTCACTAAGTATTTTTAGTTTCATGGACATGTCTTCATAAATTCATAACTTGAAATCCAAGCATTTCTAGAAAAAGTTTTGTCCTACAATGTTGTATATCTCATTGAGATATACAACTTTCATGTTGTAAGTTTTCCTTGAATCATCTTTCATCATGGTGGAAATTTGGCACAAAGTTATAAAAAAATGTTAACTTTTTAACACTTAGAAAAATTTCTAAGTCTTAGAATTTTGACTTTTCAAAGATAATTTTGACTTTTCAATTTATTGATGAACAAGTTTCATATTTTGACATGTCTTGATGAAATATGATTTTTGAGACTTGATTTTGATTAAAAAAAGTTAAAGTTTGACTTTTCAGTATACAGTTGACTTTTCATCAGTTGACTGAAATTCATCTGTCAATCCAATGATATTGAGAGGTGATTTGAACTATGCAATTAGGTCAAGATGGTGCATTTGAATCCTTGAGATCATTTCTTAAACTAATAAGTTATTTCCTTGGTCAAAAGTCAAGAACTGAGCCTTCTCAATCAAAACCCTCATTTTGACCATTTTGCCCTTTTGGTGTTCTGATCAAATTTCTTTGAGGAATTGTGATCCAAACTTGATCAAATGACATATATGGGTTCATAATGTTGATATGGATAAAAAATTATGAAGTTTGACTTTAGTTGACCACAATTGACTTTTTGTCCAATACAACTGATTTTAGGTCATCTGATCAAATGACTGAGCAATTTTGTGATCTAAGACTTGAAACTTGACATGAGCAATCTTGAGGGTTCCTAATGATCCATGAAAGTCATTTGAGGCCTTGAAAGTCAAATTGTCCTTGTGAAAACTCAAACCCTAATTTTGAGTTGTCAGTGTTTAAGGAGGTGTCTTGAGCTGGTCAAACCTTGTGTAGTCTTGAATCAATGGAGATCTTATGAGAGATTTCTTGAGAAATGAGAAGGCAAATTTTGGGGTACAACACGTATTTTTGAATGTTTGCTTAATTTTTAATGTTTTTACGTGTATGTATGACTTTGCTAGGCATCATTAGAACAAGTCAAGAGTTTAGCATGAAGCCAATGACACTGGAATCACGATATGCCATTTTCAAGCCATGTTAGGGTGTTTTGGCCATAACTTCAAAATAGCCAGGCTGTCGAATCAGGACCATCTTCGATCCAAGCATAGGATTTTGAATTATTTTCTTTTTCTCATATTATATTTGCAGATCCAGCACCCCAGATCGAAGGGCCACAGTCCTCCTGGATCGAAAGCCATAACCTTCATGGATCGAAGGGCCATAGCCTTCCTGGATCGAAAGCCACAACCTTCCTAGATCGAAATCCATAGCCCTCTTGATCGAAGGAGATGTTTCCTTCCTGGATCGAAGGGCGTCTCCTTCCTGGATCGAAGGATTGTCCTTGTGTATTTTTACTTCTCGCTTTGTTTTGTTTTCTCTTAATGAGCTTCCACCATAAACAGCAAATAAAAAAATCACAAATTAGGATTAGATTTTTTTGAAATAATTAATTTCTTAAGTTAACTAATAAATATCTTAACTATTATCTCTAATTAAAAATAAAATAGAATTTAGGATTTTAATTAGATTTAATTAAATTTCTTTTTATAATAATAAAAAAACAAAAACAAAAAACTTAGACTTTTTTTTAAAATAATTTTTATTTTCTTTAAAATAGACTTTAGGATATTTAATTAAATTATTTTTCTTAATTAAAAAAAATCAAACAAATAAGTCTTTTTACTTAGCAGTTTTCTTAGGTTTTTAGACTTCATCTTTATCTCGCGCGTGTTTATCGTTTTCGCATTTTTTATATTGTAACTGCTTACAGTTGTAATAGTTTAGGACTTAAATTCCCGCATTTTCAATTTTCGTACTTTATTTTTTTCGTTCATTATTTATGTATCTACACCAAAGTCTTATAAGAGCGTAGGATCCTTTATTTCTCGCTTTTTATTCCTTGTATGTCTGTAGAATATTACTGTTAGTAACTTAGGCGTGTATGACAAGAATAAATCAATCAATCTGTAGATCACTAATCTCAAAGATAATATAACTGAAAAAGATACATTTCTCAAACTTGCATCTTTAGGGTATTCCTCACTTGGTTACCTCGGAATTGATCATGTCCCTTGAACGTAGGGATATCTTAGCAAAGACCTTCGGTATAAAATTCATCATAAAAGATCATGGTCCCTAAAATGTCCCTCGAGTTGCCTTTCGGTAAATGATCTTGTCCCTCGATGTTGCCTATATGATCGCAATCCCTTTGAAATGCTAAGATATCTTTACATGTTGCATTCAATGACCATTACATCCCTTTCGATAGTCCTTCAACATCCAACGACTAGGGTTACCTACTCACTAATAGTAGGATAACACGGTCTAAAGGATAGGAGGAAAAGAACAGTCTTTATCGAGTAGATAGATAACTGTTAGGTACTTGCTCAAACAAATTTTTACACCACACTTTCAAAACACTTTTCAAACTAAAGTTTTTTTCAAAAAAACACTTTATCACAACCTTGAGGACTGATACAAGGGTTACCATAAAATGAATCACCGCACTAAGGCATTTTCAAAGCTTTTAAAAACACACAAACACGAAATCAATTTTCAAAAAGAGCAAGTACCTAAGAGCCCGTAGAAAACTACGTATGGAAAGGGTGCTAACACCTTCACTTTCCATAATCTACCCCCTTACTCAGAAAATCTCGAAAAATGTTTTTTTCTGTTCTTTTCACCCTTTCCTTTGTTAGATAAAAGAAAATTCGGTGGTGACTCTTTCTTACCGCGACATTTGCGAATAAAAAACACAAACCAATATTAAACAGTCGGTTCTGCCACCGTATCACAGTAGTGTCCAACTTTACCACAATTATAGCAAGGTCCTTTACTTCTTTGCTTCTTATTCTCTTCTTGCCTTGGCTCTTTGGATTATTTTCGAAAGCTTATGGGATTCTTATTGGAATTCTTGATTCTATTCTTTCGAATAAACCTATTGTATCTCCGAACAAAAATTCCCATTTCTTCATCATCAGAATTTTCATCACTAGTTGAGTCATTATCATCTTGCTCTTTGTTTGAGGACTTGGAGCTAGAAGCCATTAGAGGTATTAACTTCTTCTCACCCTCCCTGTATTTATTCTTATCCTTCTTACTCTTGTTTTCATATTTTTTAAGACTTTCCAATTCTTGTTGATGTTCTTCCAGCTTTCCAAACAGAGTTGTAATGGTAAGCGTAGTGAGCTCATTGGCTTCCTTGATAGTTATTACTTTAGGTTTCCATTCCCTACTAAAACATCTCAGAACTTTATCAGTAGCAATTTCATTGGAAACAG
This sequence comes from Vicia faba, assembly GCA_948472305.1. Taxonomy (NCBI): domain Eukaryota; kingdom Viridiplantae; phylum Streptophyta; class Magnoliopsida; order Fabales; family Fabaceae; genus Vicia; species Vicia faba. The sequence continues at coordinate 1,185,064,287 of OX451737.1, forward strand.
GTTTTCCAAGTGCATTTAAACAACTCACAAGATAAACGAATCTCTTTTGCATGTCAGAGACAGATTCTCCTTGTTTCGTGCAAAAGAGCTTGAACTCTTGATTGAGTGTGTTAATGCGGGACTGTTTAACTTCAGTAGTTCCCTCATGGGAAATTTCTAAAGCACCCCATATTTCTTTAGCGTACGTGCAATGAGACCCCTATAATACTCATCAACACTAAGTGTTGAGATTATCATATTTCTGCCTCTCCAATCGCACGACCACTTCTTTTCATCTATTTTATTCCGTTGATCCTCAGGTTTAGGTACTATTGCACCTGCATCATTCCTCATGGTAATTTGAAAAGGAGCATTCTGAATGACAGTCCATACATTCTTGTCAATGGAATTTATGTGTACTCGCATGCAGTCTTTCCAGTAGCCATAGTTTTCACCATTGAAAACAAAAGCTCTATTATACGCCCTTTTGGTTCAAAGGCCATAGCGTTACTAGTAAATACAAAGCACCAGCTAATTGGCGCTCTGATACCACTTGTTAGACGGTGTGGCAAGTGATCGAGAGGGGGAGGGGTGAATAGATCACCTCCTTATTCTTCAAGGATTTAACATCTTTTATCAAAGTTTGTTAAAAGCAACGGAAAAGTAAGGTCCAGAATCAAATTCAGTCTATTTTGAACCAACTACTAGAAAACCGGACATACGATAAACTTGCTGGATTTTATTAGTATGAAATAGATGAATCTTAAACACAGATTATTTAACATTTTTAATGCACTTATCACTAGAACAATATTTCCAATGAATTAAAAACTTGTAAGCAATTTTGTCAAACGGTTGGCGTATGCTTGTTTGATGATTAATAATGGTGATTTGATGAAAGTATTTTAACCACTATTTTATCATTAAATAGAAAACTCAGCAAGCCAATTCGAATCACAAAATTGTGAAAAATGTAAAGAGATAGAGAGAAAGAAAGAACGATATGCAAGCAGTTTGGTAAGGAAGTTCCCCATTGTCATCCTCGTGTGTGGGTACGTCTCCCTCTCATTTCCAAAATTAAAATTGAGAACTCTTATAACAATTTTGCTGAATGTTTGAATACAAGGTTACACAACACAGACAAAAAGAAATCCCTAAGGTCTTCTTCTTCTTGTAAGAACCTTCACTTGATATGAGCCTTATCAAGATTCCCTGCAAGATCCACAACCGATCCTCCGCTTCTATGACCTGTTTGCAAAAATCCCTCTGATTTCCAAACCCTCGCTATGGATGAAGGACACGTCCTATGGTTTTTCCTTGAAGCCCCCTTCAGAATTTTCAACCCAGCTGAGATCCCTTGAATGCACAGCTGAACGTTATCTCTTGATCTCTTGATCCAATTGAACAAAGATGTTTGATTTTTGTTATTGTTGTTGAATTAAGATGATGAAGATGATGAAGATGAAGTATCTTTCAGGCTTTTTGCTGCTCAAAATTGATGCTCACAATTTTCATATGTGTCATGATGTTTTCTGCTGAAAAAACTTACTTATATATGTAGCAGAAAACAGTTAGAGACAGAAATTTGTATTATGAGTCGATGCATGTTAGCATGAGTCGACTCATGTTAGTTATGTAACACATAATGAGTCGATACATGTTGTTATGAGTCGATGCAAGCATATATTATAACATATTACAGAACCAACCATTTTACATAGTCGATGCATAACACGTATGTGTCGACACATACTGGATTGAACTTTTGATTTTTGAAGACAAAATGTGTTATGAGTCAATGCATGATATTATGTATCGATGCATAAAAGTTCAAAAATGTTTTCCAGGAACATCAACATATCATGTGTCGATGCATGAAGTTATGTATCGATGCATAAAGGTTGAAGGTTGTATTCCAGAGGCATTAACATGTTATGAGTCGATGCATAGCATGGATGTGTCGACTCATACTGAAGCAGGATCGTTTTTATGATTCTTTACTTAAATATGAGTCGATGCAAAGCTGTTTGTGTCGACTCATAACAGTGTTTTATGTGTAAAACACATTCTTAACTCATTTTAAATATGTTATACTATATTTTTTACAATGCACACATGTAGGTAACATTCATTGATTATTTCACATATATTTGATATCATTCAAAACCAATTATATGAAGGGGTTGCTCACATATGCATGGATAAATTGATTATGTATAGAAAACGTGATGACGAAGCTTCATTCGAGTTTGGTTGGAATAGTTTATATTCGAACACATACGTGAGTTAAAAGAGATGATGAAATTTGAGTTAGGGAGTTTTTACGAGGATGAAAACCGCCTAAGATATTTTTAAGAGAATGAAAATGAAAAAAATGTTGAAAGATAAATGTAAAGTTAGAGTCTAATTATGTGAAGTATACATGCAAAATAACTTTCACGTTGGATATTAGGGCAAACCGAGGTAATATATTAATTTAAAATAAAAAAAAGAAAAACATCATATTTTGAGAATTTCATGCAAATGATATTTTTTTTGGTTGGACAAAATAACTGAGGGAATAGATAATTTTAAAATAAAAAATTAATAGAAAAATAAGGGTCATTTAAGATAATGAGACATTTAAGTAAATAATTTAACAAAATTAATATTTTTGTTTGTAAACAGTTTATTTAATTTTTTTTATATCAAATATTTCTTTTTCATCCAATAAATATTAATTTCGTAATTTAAAAAAATAAAAGAAGTCAATTGAAATAATGTAACACTTAGTTCATAAGTCAACTGAAAAATAAATAAAAAATTGAAAATGCAGTAACTGAAATTCGAAGGCAGGTCCTGATAAATCTATTCCTATTAATCGAGGGAATGCATTGTATTTTTAAAAAAAACAATTAAACATGACGCTTAAAGTAAATATACTTATTTATTAGACAAGATGAAATCTTTATTATAAAATATAGTTTTTGTAGTAGTAAATGTCATCCTTCCAAATATTTTTACAAGTCTTCAACCAACAAATGCAAATAACCATCTGTATCATTTGTGAACTGTTTTGACTTAGAAATCAACGTTAATAACTTAATGTATTTGCACTTCATGTACAACCAAATAATTATTGAGTCAACAAGCATAAATATTTGCATTGTACAAACAAGACATATCCAAATATTTTACTAACAACAGAAGAAGTATGAGAAATCACATATCAAAAGAGAATGATGTAATGATTATATGAGTAAAGTTTAACTACAATCAATAAGGTTTCAGAGATTGGAATCCTTATAAATAGGAAATCACCTTTCAAATATGACCGTTCATTTATATTTATATTATGCTAAAACTATATTTACTTTGATATGCACCGCTTGGTGTTGTAACCTTCCACAATTTCATCTTTTTAAAAGTGTCTCGTTAAACTGAGGAGTATCAATATCCTTAGGCTTGATTTCTCAACGATGTAAATATTTTGGAAATTGCTTAACACATTATATGGATTGTTTCTCCATTCTCGTGAAAAATCAAAACTACTTCTAAACTCCAAAATGCATTTTTAAGCACACCCCAAACACATTTGTTTCTGAATCAGGACCTAAAGCTATGAAAAAATAAAAATGTATTTCCGTGTAGCTTGCGGAGATGCATCTCCAGACACTGTTTTAATAAAAAACATGTCATACCCTTCTTCTTCTCCTTCTCCACTTCTCAAAATACTCTATCAAAATAAAACTCTCAAAAGTTTCAAAACCTCTTAAGTCTCAAACTCTCTCAACTCACCCAAGCTCATTCAATTCATTTCAAAACTTCTCTGCCATCAACATCTAATCGATCAAAGAACTAATTCAACATCAAACTAAACTCACAATTGGTATTTTTTCTATACTTTTTTGATTTCAATATACATTTGTAGAAATTGAATTAGGTTATGTAATAGGTAGTTTAGATATGTTATGTAAATGATAAATGTGTTTGATAGGTGTTCTGGACTGGGCCGGGCTGGCCCAAAAGCAATGTTGAAGGCCCAATCCAAACGGTCTTACAAAGGGTCACGCCGACCAAAAGGCCATACCCTTGTCCGACACTTTCTGCTAGTACGACGTCCTCGACTCCATGCTATCCTGCTCGACCTCAGCTCGAGCACCCCTCCTAGGGCAGACTCTATCAACTACGCCATCACCTGGATCCCGAAAAGACCGCGTCCTCGTCCGTCCGTAATTCACGCAGAACATTCAGGAAGGGGACCACGTGCGGGTCCCCACTACGCACGTAGAACCTGGCAGTTCCTCCATTGGGCCAAACCTGCCCGGCCCAATGAAGGAACCTTGGCCCAGCGCTGGGGGCTATAAATACCCTCTGTTCCCAGAGGGTCAGGTATTCATTCTTTTACCCATACTCATACTCTTGCCTGCTCGTGCTCTTACTTACTTCAGCATCGGAGTGCCTTGCAGGTACCCCCCCCCCCCCCCCCCCACCTCGTTCAAAACTTCAGCTCAGAGCCAGCCGTGACGGTCCAAGTCTGATCAGGTTATATCAGTGGCGCCATCTGTGGGAAACTAGCTTCCCCGTCTTGCAAAACTCAAAGACCAAAGCTCGAATTCAACTATCGCTGTCATGGTTGATCAAGCTCGCGATGAACAGAACGTCCGCGTCCTCGATACTAACAACGGCACCGCGGACAAAAATGGACACCTTGATAATGCCGGCAACCCCGGCCACAACACCATTCCTGCGACAACTGTCCCCGGACCTTCAACCTACCGGGACGGAGCTACTGCGTCATCTTCCTCGGTCCCTCCTCCACTCGAAGACGACCAGGCAGCCCTCGCAAACTATCGGGCTACCCGGTTCCAGGAAGTCCCCGTCCCCGCCGGGGCGGATGCCATAACTCAAGCATTGTTCGCAGCGATTAATCAAACAAACTATCTCATCTTCGCCCAAGGGGAAAGACTAAGGGCGCTTGAAGACGAACGAAGACCCCCGAGGAGGCATCGGAGGCCCCATACTCCCCCTCCTCGAGTGACTGAAACCCAACTCCCGTCTCCCCCGCGGAGACATTACAGAGAAAACTCTCGAAGCCAATCACCCCGACCAAAGGGGAAATGACCTCATTTGGAGAGGCAGCCCATCATTCAAGCCGGAGAACCTAGTCGCGACCCGGCGAGACAAGAAAGAAGGCACTCCGGAGACGGGCGTGTAAAATTCAACCACCGAGCATCTCGCTCGAGAGAGACTCAGCACGACCTGGACCGTCGTGTCAGACAATATTACAGGTCCCCATCTCTGTCTCCAGAGAGAAGCGACGAGGACGACCCCCGCGGTCCCCTGTCGCAGGCTATTATGGAAGCACCCATCCCCCCGGGCATGGAGAAACCCCCACACTTGAAGGAGTACGATGGAGTCGCGGACCCGGTCGACCACATAGACGGGTTCGAGGCTATGCTGCATTACAACAATGTCGGGGGGCCCATCAAATGCCGACTATTCCCCACGACTCTCAGGAAGGCGGCAATGGACTGGTACAAAGGACTCGCCCCGGGCTCAATCACCTCGTGGCGAAACCTGAAGAACCAGTTCATCAGTTCATTCACAGCTTCTCGGCGACATCCGAAGACCGAGGCGGCCCTCGAGGCCATCATCCAGCGACAGGATGAGACTTTGAGGGAGTTCATCAATCGCTTCAACCGGGAAGCTATACAGGTCCCATGCGCGAACCATATGAAGAGATATATGCTGGAGAGGGGGCTCCTCCCCGACACGGAATTCAGAAAGGCTGTGGGTATCGAGCCATCTAGGACATTCGATGCCCTCCTCGAAAAAGCTCGGGCATACATGGACTACGAGGAGAGGGAAGCGGCCAACAGAGCCCGAGATCCCAGGACTCGCGGGTCCAACAACAGCTCGCGCCAAGAAGCTCCTCCTCGACGAACCGGGGAGAAAAGAAAAGAAGATAGACCCCGGGAAGTCCGGGAACAAAGAGGACCTTCAGGGCGTTTCACCGAGTACACTCCGCTCACAGCTTCCCGCGAGCGCATCCTGGCGGAGTGTGCCAGCACTGACTTCAAGGACGGCAGTGTCAAACGTCCCCGACCTGCTCCCACCAAGCCCGAAGCGGACAAGAACAAGTATTATCAGTATCATAGGAGCCATGGTCATCTGACTGAGGATTGCGTCCACCTCAAGGACGCCATCGAAACCCTCATCAAGGGAGGGAGGCTCGCGTAGTACCGGCGAAGCGATGCTCCCTGTCGTGACGCCCAAGAAACCAGGGAGCCAGAGGAAGATGCCCGACCATCTGACGAGTCGGTCCCCATCCAGACCGTCTTCTCAGTGACCAGGCCCGAGGACTTCGACATCCCCGAGCACCTGCAGGAGCCACTCACAACGCACAGCAGGTGGGAATATTTCCCCTCCGCCCTGGTCATCAACGGCGGCGGGTTCAACGACTTGACCATCAATTCAGCTAAGAGGAAGCTGGACGAGCTGGTCGACGCGGCTCCCCCGCAAATAGTGACGTTCGAAAGGGTGAAGGGCAGGTCAGAGCCCATCACTTTCTACCTAGAAGAGCTCCCCGGCGGATCCTCGAACGCGGTCATCCCCTTACTGATAAGGGCGAGAATGGCCAATTTTGATGTACATCGCATCCTCGTCGACGAAGGGAGTTCCGTCGACGTGATGTACAGCCAACTGTTCCGAACTCTACAGCTGGACGACTCACATCTCTCGCCGTATGTAGGGTTGGACTTACAAGGTTTCAACGGCTCGACCTCCAAACCTTGGGGATATGTCGAGCTTCTGGTTGCGTTCGGCGAAGGGACGGCTACGAGACAAGTCAAAGTACGCTTCCTCGTCATCGACTGCCCATCTCTGTACAACTGCATCTTGGGGAGACCAACAATGGCAGAACTGACATCGGTGCCCTCGACCGTCCACCTGAAGATGAAGTTCTACACCAAGAGGGCACGGGTAGCTACTATCCAAGGAGACCTAGCCGCTGCCCGGAGGTGTTTCAACGCCGCTTCTAAGGGACGCGATACTGTCGACATAGGGACCAGGCCCGCTAAAAGGACGCGACAGGAGCCCGACAAGCAAGAGTCCCCCAAGGAAGAAGTCCAGAGAGCTCCACTAAAGGTCGACTCTATAGCTCTGGACACTCGTTTTAACCAGGACGAACCTCCCAGCGGCGAGCAAGTCCCACTCCGACCAATACCGGACGGGGATTTTGAGCTCGTCCACCTCGGCACCGACCCGACCAAAGGAGTAAAGATTGGCAAGGATCTCCCCGACCTGGCAAGGAAGCAAATCAAGGCTTGCTTGCACGAGAATGCTGATCTGTTCGCCTGGAGCGCCGCGGAGATGCCCGGACTCGACCCTGAAGTCGCCTGTCACCACCTCGCCATAGATCCAGCCGCTAGGGCCGTAGTACAACGTAGGCGTAGGCAGTCTCCAGAAAAAACGGAGGCTGCTGAAAAAGCTGTAAAAGACCTCCTAGAGGAAAATTTTATTTCTGAAGCCCGGTATTCCACCTGGTTGTCAAACGTTGTACTCGTTAAAAAGAATAATGGAAAATGGAGGATATGTGTTGACTATACCGATCTCAACCGGGCTTGCCCAAAAGATGCTTTCCCTTTGCCTAACATAGACATGCTGGTCGACAACTCGGTCGGCTACAAAACGTTGTCGTTCATGGATGCCTACTCGGGCTATAACCAAATCCCGATGGCCCTGGGCGACAAACACTGCACAGCTTTCATGACCAGCTCGGGCAACTATTACTACAACGTAATGCCCTTTGGACTGAAAAATGCCGGGGCAACTTACCAACGCATGATGAACAAGGTTTTCCACAAACAGATTGGAGACATGCTCGAGGTGTATATGGACGACATGATCGTCAAATCCCGAGCAGACACCGACCATGCAGCACACCTCAAGACGGTCTTTGCCCAAGCAAGACAATGTAAAATGAGATTCAACCCCGAGAAATGTACGTTCGGGGTCAAGGCAGGAAAATTCCTCGGATTCTACCTAACAGAACGAGGAATTGAAGCCAATCCCGACAAATGTCGGGCGTTCTCCGACCTCCCGACACCAACGTCGAAGAAGTCAATACAAATCATGAATGGCATGCTCACATCATTGTCCCGCTTTGTCGCGAGGTTCGCTTAGCACGCCCTCCCCTTCTTCAAACTCCTTCGTAAGGAAGCAGCCTTCGAATGGAGCGAGGAATGCGAACAGGCGCTTCGCCACCTAAAGAAAAGTCTATCTCAACCGCCCGTACTATCCCGACCAGCCGACGGGGAGCCACTGTACTTGTACTTGGCCGTCTCGAACGAAGCCATCAGCGCGACTCTCGTCCGCGAGACCACCGACGGACAGAAACCCGTCTACTTCACGAGAAAAGCCCTGCAAGGACCCAAAAGCAGATACCAACAGATAGAAAAGGTGGCTCTAGCCCTCGTCAACGCGGCGAGGAGGCTCAGACACTATTTTTTGGCCCACACGATCATCGTGCGAACCGACCAACCGGTGAGGCAACTCCTGGGTCGGCCTGATATGGCGGGCAGGATGTTGAAATGGTCCTTAGAACTCTCCGAATTCGACATTCAGTACGAGAGTAGGAAAGCCTTGAAAGCACAGGCCCTGGCCGACTTTGTCGCGGAAATGACCACTCATGATCCACCCACGGGGAAGGAACACAAATGGACCATCTTCGTCGACGGAGCATCCAGCTCGTCCGGAAGTGGCGCAGGAATCCTTTTGGAGAACGAAGAAGGAGTTGTGATCGAACACTCCCTAGCTCTTTCCTTCCCGACGTCGAACAACCAAGCAGAGTATGAAGCTCTGCTCGCAGGACTGAGATTGGCTGAGGACCTGGGAGCCCGCGAGGTACAGATCTACACCGACTCCCAACTCGTCGCCTCCCAAGTCCATGGGAGTTACCAAGCCAAAAACGACAACCTCGTCGAGTACTTGAAGTTAGTCAAAAAATACATGACAAAGTTTGTACGGGCGGAAATTTCACATGTTCCCCGCGAGCAAAACACGAGGGCAGACATATTGTCCAAACTCGCGAGCACGAGAAAGAAGGGCGAGAACAAATCCGTCATCCAAGAATCCCTAGCTCGCCCGAGTATCGGAAGATCCTCGACGCCAGTCGAGGTCCACGCCATAGGGGATGCCTCGTCCTGGATGACCCCGGTTTACAATTTCTTGACAAAGGGTGAACTCCCATCGAACCAGTCCGATGCGACCGTCACAAAGCAGCGAGCATGCTCCTATGTGGTGCTCGAGCACAAACTGTACCGCAGGGGATTCTCCATCCCCCTCCTAAAATGCATCAACGAATCCACAGTCCCCGAGGTACTGCGGGAGATACACGAAGGGATCAATGCCCAGCACATGGGCGGTAAGTCTTTGGCGAGGAAAGCCCTTCGAGCGGGATATTACTGGCCGACGATGCAGCAGGACGCCAAGGAACACGTTAAGAAATGCGATAAGTGCCAGAGACACGGTGACATGCACCTCGCCCCTCCTCACGAGCTAAGAATACTGTCGTCCCCGTGGCCGTTCGCTTGGTAGGGTATGGATATCCTCGGGCCCTTCGTGCAAGGGACTTATCAAAATAAATTCCTCATCGTGGCCGTGGATTACTTCACAAAATGGATCGAGGCCGAGGCTCTCGTGAAGATCACCTCGCATAATATCCTCCGCTTCTACAAGAGAAACATCCTCACCAGATTCGGAATTCCGAGTGCACTGGTGACCGACAACGGCACCCAATTCACCGACCACGGGTTCCAAGACTTCGTCACCAGACTAGGAACAAAACAACACTTCACTTCGGTCGAGCACCCTCAAATCAACGGGTAGGCCGAAGCTGCAAACAAAGTCATCCTCCGGGGACTCAAACGCCGACTCGGCGAAGCGAAGAGGGGATGGGTCGAGGAGCTGCACAGCGTCTTGTGGGCATACCGCACCACGCCCCACTCAACGACGGGCGAGACCCCATTCCGAGTAACATACGGGACCGAGGCCGTCATCCCGGTAGAAATCATGGAACCATCCAGACGGACAGAGAGCCCCCTCGACGAAGAAATGAACGACGAGGCACTAAGGGACGAGCTCGACTTAGTCAAGGAAATCCGATCTGGTGCGGCCCTGCGTGAAGCCACCCTGAAACAACGAGTGGCTCTGTGCCACAACGACAAGGTCATTAAGCGTGAGTTCGAAATCGGCAGCCTGGTATTACGAAGGAATCAGAAAGACTCCCGCGAAGGGAAGCTGGCCGCGAACTGGGAAGGGCCTTATCGCGTCCACGGCACCACCGGTACCGGGGCGTACTACCTCGAGCAACTAGACGGAGAGCCACTACCACGACCCTGGAACGCTGCTAAACTAAAGCAATACTATAGTTAAAAACTACCAACACCAAGGACCCTCGACTGCCGACTCCCGCGCCAAGTCAACGAGGAGAAACGTCCGACCCCCGTAGAGAGGCCGAGGTACAGGCCCGACCTATGTCCAAACCACATAACATCGTTCAACCAAACAAAAACAAACGATAGTGCCCGACGCGGACACCTCTACCGAGCTCCACCATCGAAGTACCTGTAGGGCAGAACACCCAGCTCGCGATGGGCAGTTCACGCCGTGGGCAAATAACCCCGACCGGATCATATACCCGACCAAGCGGCTTCGCTCCGCATGCCCGACGAATCTCGAAGAACGTCAGGACATCTAAAAGGGTCAAAAAGGAGTCTCTCCCCTCGAGGTCACCACTTGGGAGACTCTGGCCATCGAGAAGAGGTCGAGCACACACACGAACAAAAGACTTAGGCAAATTTGCCAACAAAGTCACAACCATATACGGGCACACCTTGGGCCCATAACTCAGGCCAAGTTTTGCGCAAAAACGTAAAACACAAGCACGGGCAAACAGTCAAAATTGAAACAAAACATTCATTCAAAATGCCCGTAGGCAACAAAGCAAATAAATGTAAACCGACCAAAAAGGTCGGCGATGTTCAAAAAATATAAATGGGCACGCAGGCCCCAGAACAAACATCAACAAGGCGCGCAGGCCCATCATTATCTCACAATTCAGCTTCCCCGGAGCTACCATCACCAACAACAGGAGAGTCGGGCGGAGGCACGACCTGACCATCAATAATCTGAGACATATGGCTCACCCCTTCAGTGTTCAGGCCGGGATTCAACAGGGAAAGCTGGCTGACCGCAGCTTCAAATCCGTCCACCATAGCTCCAACACAGTCCCCCTCGAGAAGTTGGATACGAGCGACCAGTTCCGATCGACTCCTCAAAGGAGTTGTATCCTCCGACTCATCCTCGGCAAGAAGCATAGCGACCTTCAGGTCCTCGATCTCTCTGGCGAGGCGCCCATTGTCAATTTCTAGACGTTCCTGGTCCGCACGAAAAAGGTCTCTCTCCTCGGCCAGCTTCCCCGAGTTCTCCTTCTCCAGAGCCAGCAACTCTGTCTCCGCCGCCAGCAACTCGGCTTGCTCGCGGAACATCTCCTCGGAGCGCTCCAGAGCAGCCTTCAACTTTCACGAACTCGAGGTGAGGGCAGCCTTCTCCTATTCCAACTCTTTGATACGGTCAGCGTCCTCCCCTTCCTCGGCCAGCACCACGACCATCTCGGCCATCTTTACCAGCCCGACCATATTGGAGGCCAGGTGCCTTCTCCGGTTTTCCTTGCTCATCCGCCTAATAGTTTCGGCTTCATCAGCACTCACCGACAAGGGAAACCCCTCGAATAAACCCTCTTCTTTAAAGCAAGGGGCAACCCGAAGGACCTCACGGCGCTGGAGTCCTCACCGACCTCCGGTTGGCTTTCCACCCGATTCCTCTTCCTCTGTATCAGGTCGGTGTGTGGCTCGACCTCCTGGACGTCCGGAATCCCTCCCGAGGCAGCTCTCGAGCTAGGTGGCGAGACCACCCTCGTCGCCTGAGAAGTGCCCGGGCTATGTGGCGGGCCCATCCTCGTCGCCTGAGGAGGTCTCAACACCCTCTTATTCACCTTCCTGTCACATGACAACTTCAAGAGCCTCTCCCTTCGTCCGGCCATCGAACCTGCATGAAAGAACCTCGGGTTAGTGACGAGCAAACAAGCGAACAAATAACAAGTAAAGAAATTCAAACAAGACAATAACGACCTAACAAATTCGCAGCCTGGACGAAGGACTGGTACTCCACGAGTGCCTTCGTGTCAATCGGTCGGGCCTCGAAGGTCGGGTAACCTTCCTCGTCCAGAATATCCTCCCCCTCCCTCGTGGCCCATCTGGCGGGGAAGAAACTGTCGACATACCGACATAGAGTACCATAAGCCTTCTCGTCTTCGGAGCTCTTCTCGTCCGCGGACGTATGGTAGTACCCGGTCCCATGCTCGTAATGCCTCGAGGTCCAATACAAGGGAAATTTGGCCATGCGCCCCAACACCGGATGTCCCTCGTCGTCCAAAAGAGCTTCCCTGTGGTCGTCGGTTATGACTGTTTCCTCCTCATACAGACTCTAAACCTGCTGTGGTAACCGGCCTCACAATATACCACTTGTCCTTGAAACCCCGCACGGAATCCATGTACATCCTGAAAAGTCTCTTCAACTGTTTCAGGGAAACCCAACTATGCTTACCTCCCCGGGATTGGCGCTGGAGGTGGAAGACTCTGAAGAAGAGGGGTATGGTCGCCCCAATCCTTAGAAACCGACAAGTGAGCTCGAACGCCCGGATGAAAGCGAGCGAATTTGGGTGAAGCTGCGACGAGGCCAGCCCCAGATGGCTGAAGACCCCGACCTGAAAATCGCTGAAGGGCAGCTGCAGCCCGAGGTCCTTGAAGGCAATTTCATACATAGGGAATCCATACTCGGGGAACTCCGAGCAGATTCGTGCGGTGAAAGTTGGTCGAGTGACGACGAAATTCTTCTGAAAATCGGGCTGGCTACTGCTCGCCTCGAGGGTGGTATATGCCATTCGACTACGTCGACTATAGGCCGAAGTTATCCCTCTGGGCTCGGCACCCACCCATTCCAGCAGAGGATCCTCTATGGTGTCAACCAAATTCACATTTTCATCAGCACTTTGTTCTTCCACCTCGGCGCGCCCTGAAGAACACGGTTCGTCCGCCATGGTTACCTACAAAGCACGGGAAACCAATCAATTGGGAGCGAAACCACACACTCTCCATAACGGACGAGATGAAGGGCACGACAAACCACGTCGCTCCATGCGCGACCACAAAGTTGGTGTTTCGGAACAAAAAAGAGCAGTCACCTCCCCGACTCCCAGTCACCACGACAAGCTACAGATCGCCTGAATAGGCCAACATCTCGACCACTCACGAATGTGTCGACCCAGGCTACGAACATGGCGAGCGACGTCATGGGTCTCAAAACTAGAGCCATGAGTTTACCGGGCACCGCCAAGAATTAGGCGCCCTGAGTCATGAAGTCCCCGGGCAGCACTGCGAGTCAAATACCTAAACTATGCGTTTACCGGGCGCATACATGCGTTCACCGGGCATAAACATGGATTTGTCGAGCTAAGCATAAATCTACCGGGCTAATCCCAGGCTTACAGTCTCTAAAACATCTGAAAACAATGAAAATCATGCATCACGGAGGAAAAACGAAGGAGACAACACACTTACTTGGAATCGGGAAGGTAATGTGACGACGGAGAAAGGAAATCAACGACGGAGATCACGGCGGTCCTATGAGTATCTCGGAAGAACAGCAACAGTAGGAACAGAGTACAGAGGAGAAGCGTGAACAGGGAAAACACGTTCTGGGGCCCAAACAACCTATTTATAGTGATGACGTGGAATACCAAACGTCACCTCGGGGAACCACATAACTTCCCTCCTCGACATGTAGCTCCTCTAGGCAATGATGACCCTATCGTCAGTAGGGTGGCGGAACGATTCCCAAGAGATACCTCATGTGCCCGACGAACGCAGCCCGTCGAGACCCCCGAGTGCTCCTCGCGCGACATCATCTCGTTAGCCCGACACGGGAAAAACTCCTCGAGCAAGTCACAAGAACGACATATTCTAGCCGGGAACGGGACCCCGCGACGCAGGCGACCTAAGATCAAGTCATGACTCCTACTACAGGAACCACGACTTGGGGGGCTCCTGTTCTGGACTGGGCCGGGCTGGCCCAAAAGCAATGTTGAAGGCCCAATCCAAACGGTCTTACAAAGGGTCACGCCGACCAAAAGGCCATACCCTTGCCCGACACTTTCTGCTAGTACGACGTCCTCGACTCCATGTTATCCTACTCGACCTCAGCTCGAGCACCCCTCCTAGGGCAGACTCTATCAACTACGCCATCACCTGGATCCCGAAAAGACCGCGTCCTCGTCCGTCCGGAATTCACGCAGAACATCCAGGAAGGGGACCACGTGCGGGTCCCCACTACGCACGTAGAACCTGGAAGTTCCTCCATTGGGCCAAACCTACCCGGCCCAATGAAGGAACCTTGGCCCAGCGCTGGGGGCTATAAATACCCTTTGTTCCCAGAGGGTCAGGTATTCATTCTTTTACCCATACTCATACTCTTGCCTGCTCGTGCTCTTACTTACTTCAGCATCGGAGTGCCTTGCAGGTACCCCCTCCCCCCCTTCACCTTGTTCAAAACTTCAGCTCGGAGCCAGCCGTGACGGTCCAAGTCTGATCAGGTTAGATCAATAGGTAATTTAAATGATCAATGTATTATTTTGGATGTTGAAATTGACTGAATTTTGGCCATTGTTGTCAAACTGAGTTGCATACCTTATGAAGATGCATCTCCATAATTTTGCAACGTTTTATTTTCTAGAATATGGAGATGCATCTTTGAAATTTATCAGACTCCATTATTTTTCTTGACCTCATTGTGTTTCATCTGTGTAATGTATGTGTGGTTCAATTATGGAATTATGATTGATAAAAAGATAGATTGAGACACGATAGAGTTGCACAACATGCATCAGTTTGGATGGAAAATCCCAAGCCTTGCAGGCACCTATTGTTTCTAGCATGACTGATGCAAATGCACCAACTTTTAGGGCCCATGCATCTCCACCTTCGTCTTCTCGTAGGTGATGATGAACAGGTTGCGCATCATAGAGCATACACATTGAGAACAAACATGTTGTACTTGATTAGCACATCCATTTTTGTGGACAAGAATGCCATTTATGTGGATGTGATCTACCTGAAATACTTCACTAATTTGGAGCGGATCCATGAGTACAATTGGGGGGTCACTTGTTTGGTCTACTTATACTCTAAGTCTGCATTCATATCGTTTAAAGAGAATCAAACGATGAAGCCATATCGAGGGTATCTTGACTGCTTGGTAGAAGAGGAAATACACTTTCATATGTAAGTCGATCATCGTGAGATGTGTTCCTTGGACGACATTGCTTTATATTCTGGATATTTGGCTTGCGCTTCATGTATGATGTATCCTCATCTTCCTGAGCGCTTCATGCAAAAATTCGGCCACACGCAGTTTGTTCCTAGAGACTGTTCCGGGTTTGCTCCTCCCGCAACCTGGGACATGTGATGATGAACAGGTTGCGCATCATAGAGCATACGCATTGAGAGTAAACATGTTGTACTTGATTAACACATCCATTTTTATGGACAAGAATGCCTTTTATGTGGATGTGATCTACGTGAAATACTTCACTGATTTGGAGCGATCCATGAGTACAATTGGGAGGCCACTTGTACTCTAAGTCTGCATTCATATCGCTTAAAGATAATCAGGCAATGGAGCCATATCGAGGGTATCTTGACTGCTTGGTAGAAGAGGAAATACACTTTCATATGTAAGTCGATCATCGTGAGACGTGTCCCTTGGACGATATTGCCTTATATTCTGGATATTTGGCTTGCGCTTCATGTATGATGTATCCTCATATTCCTGAGCACTTCATGCGAAAATTCAGCCACATGCAGTTTGTTCCTAGAGACTGTTCTGAGTCTGCTCCTCCCGCTATGACATGTAGAGATATGGGTGCCATGTATGATGCTTACCTTAATCAACTGGTATCGAACAAGGCATAAAGTACTCTAACTCCTAGTGAGTGAAGTGTTGTACACAGCTACATCAGATGGTATTTCAGGGTGTCACATCCTTATATGACACCAGATGATTTCAGAGATCCACCTAAGCCAGCTTATCAGGAGATACTAGAGGAGGAGCAAATTAGGGAAAATCATATTGATGATGTGTTGCCTAGATGTCGCCGTATCACAAAGATTGGGCAGACAAGTATAGATAAATGACTCTAAGGTGAGGTCGTTCAAAATGCCATGATGGGAGAGACACTATAGTACATGAGGCAATTGAGGAATAGGGGAGCCCGAGTATGTCATACACAGTAGTATATAGTATTTATATTAGGAGCACTATTTTTGATTCTATTTTATTTTGACTTTATTGTGTACTATAAATTTATTAATTTATATATGTCATTTTCAAATTATTTTGAAAGTGTGTGGTTTAACTTATACAAAATTGAAAATGATAGTATAACAATAATACATCGTTGATTTCATCGGTGCATCTATAAAAAAAATAAAAAAATACTTTATATGAATACGAAAATACTTTTCAAGATTCTGTCTGATGTGAATACAGAAATACATCTTTAGAATACACATGGAGTTGTTTTAAAATACATCTTCGAAATAAATATTGAAAAAAATACAGTAAAACTAAAGTGAGCGTGATTTAGTGAGAATCAAGCTACTTTTGGAAAATAGATTTAGATTTAATGGGCGGTATTTTAGAATTTTCATAGGATAGTTTTTATTACTTTTAAGGTAGAATTAGCAATTAAAAAAAAAACCAATCCAAAAGACAAGAAATAAGATGGAAATAGAAATATGGAGGTCCAAAAAGTAAAAATAGCATTTATCCTGACAACACTAACCGGAGAGCCGCTGGTCCTAGTTGTTTCTAGAAAATTCGCCAACTTTCACACATTCCCCATTTCCCTCTCCGGTAGATACATTATTTAACACATTCTTCCAAATCATGACATACAAATCACTAACTGCTTCTCAATTATCAATTGAATCCCTAACCTTTCCACTTCGTAAACTAGCATTTTGCTTCCGATTCAAATGTCTCCCTACGACGGCGTGGTGATCGGAAAATTGAGACTGAAGGGAAAACCACTGGCCGTCAAAAAAGACGGGATCAAAAAGAAGAAGAAACACCGTTACTCGTCAGAGTTTAATTCAGGTGAACCTTACACTTTTCTTATCCGTTGAACTTTGCATTTTCTTCTTCATTTTGCTTGTCTGAATTAATGGTTCTTCAGAACGTAACATGAACGAGGGTGAGACTGAGAAGTATGAAGGAGAAGGAAACAGCGCAGGTTGTGATTGTGATGATCGGTTAACTCCGGCTGAGAGACGCTTTCTGCAACAGGCGGAGAAACTTGAGCTTCAAAGGGTGGAAAAGATGGCGAAGAGATCTCATAGGGATAGAATTGAGAGGTTCAATCAGTATCTAGCTAATCTTAGTGATCATTATGATATTCCAAAAGTGGGGCCTGGCTAATACAAGCACTTGGATTCATGCGTTTACTTATTTTTGATATATCACATACTCAATTTGTAATCTTGTTTACATATCCCATTTTGCACTTATATATTTGCCTAAATAATATCCTCTGGATAGATTCATTTTTGAGAATTACGAAGGTCAAAATCCCTGTAATATTCACATTTCGACGACCACATTTTAGTTTTTCTTTCAGAATACTCGTTTCTTTCACAAGGCTCTTAAAGAGAGACATAGAAGAAATTTTATTAGCACGGAGGAGTCTGAAAGGGGGATTGTCCAAGGAGTGGAGGAGGTGAAGCATGAAGTTAAGAAATTTTATTTGCTATTCCGATTTTCGCTTTATCCTTTATAAAATGCTGGCTAAGGTTCTAAAAGAAATCCGGAGAATCCACATAGAGGTATGCAACAGGGCTTTGTTATCTAAATAGAAATGGACACTACTAAAAATATGACATTTAAAAAAAAGACCTTTACATCAGATATAAAAATAAATGATGTAAAAAATATTTCTCAAAAGATTTTATATTAGATTTTTATTTTTCATGATATAAAAAATATGTGATTTAGAGAAAAATATAATGAGAAAAATATAATAAGATGGTATTTTGGTAAATAAAATGAAAATTTTTATAAGAGATTTTACATCGGGTCTTTACTATCCACCGGTGTAATAAGTCAAATAATAAAATTATACAAACACGGTGGCAGTTTTGTAAATAAGGTGCGTTTTTGTTTTTAAAAAAAAATTGGCTTTTACATCGGGCCATAAATCCAACCGATGTAAAAGAGAGTTTTTATTAAAAAAAAGTGGCCTTCACATTGGATCATAAACTCAACCGATGTAAAAGATTGGTCCTTACATCGGGCCATAAATCTAACCAATGTAAAAACTCATGTAAACTTCACAAAACCCTATTGTAACTATTCATATGTTTATTTCATAAAACCCAGCTAAACTTCACCTTTTTGCTCTGCTTCGACCCTCCGCCTTCGGTTTGAACCCGTATCCCTCTGTTCCCTCCGCCCTCCGCCTCCAGACGTTCATCACCGCCCTTCGTCTCCCCCCGTCCTCCGCCTCCGGACGTTCATCATCTTTCTCCGCCCTCCACCTCCGGACGCGAAACGTCTTCCTCCGCCCCTGCCCTCCGCCTCAAGACGTTCATCACCGCCCTCCGCCTCTGGACGTTCATCATCTCTCTCTGCCCTCCACCTCTGTACGCGAAACGTCTTCCTCCGCCCTCCGCCTCTGGATGCGAATCCGGGTTCGGTCAGCCGCGACATTCTTCTGTCTCCTCTCCGTTCTTCCGTGTCTCTTCGTCTCTCTTCACCTCCGACATCGTCCCTCCGTTTCCGACAGGTTAGATTTAACATTATTGTTATTGTTATCCAGATTTACATTACATTTTATCTAAAGTAATGGATTTAAATTAGAACAAATTAAAATGTGTTGTTAATCTTGCATGCTAACCACCAACAAAGTTTCAATCCCGCGACATTATATTATGTTACAATTTTTATGTTTAAAAGAATCTCTTATAGATTCTTGTAGTAGTGCTACTCTTTCGTCAGACTTCCTATAAATGTATATTTCTACTCAAATTAGAAACATTCAAGGACAGTTAAGTAGGACATATTCTAATTCTATATTATTTGTGACAGAGTTTTCTATATTATTTGTAACGGACGTTAAAAAACATTAATTATTAAAAAAGTATATTAGAAATAAAAATTTCTAATGATTTAACTATGCATTCATTAATTTTGGAGCATAGGTATAAATCATAGTTTGATGAGAGCTAATTGATTAAGTGCTGAGTACGAACATAAAGTGGAGGAATTTCTACGGTTTGCTGAAAGTAATGTTGAAAAAAGTCTTCATGCGCTTTTTCTCTGTCCATGTGTTCGTTGTACAAATAAAGAACCAAAACTTAGTAAGAAAGAAATCATGGATCATCTAATCTGTGTAGGGATCTGTCAAAGTTATACACAATGGATATGGCACAGTGAAGTAGTAGCAAATTCAAACGTGTCCCAAAGAGAGATGTTAGTGTCGATATGGATGATCATTTGGAAGACATGATGTGTGATATTGGACAAGATTCGTTTAAGAGAGCACATGCGTATGATACTTTATGCAGTGACAAGGATAAACCTTTATATCCGGGATGCATAAATTTTACACGTTTGTCAGTCGTGTTAAAATTGTTTAATCTGAAGGCGAATAACGGGTAGACTGACAAAAGTTTTACCAAATTGCTTGAATTATTGACATAAATGTTTCCAGAAGGTAACATAATGCCAATTCGTTATTACGAGGCGAAGAAAATATTATGTCTGATGGGTTTGGAGTATGAAAAGATACATGTATGCCCTAATGACTGCATATTATACATAAAAGAGTATGTAAATTATAATCATTGTTCGAAGTGCAAGGTGTCACGCTACAAAAAGAAAGATGGTGATTCTAGTGAAGATGAGGTGGTCAAAAAGGGTCCTCCCGGGAAAGTGGTATGGTACCTACCGGTAATTTCAAGGTTCAAGAGACTATTCGCTAATGTAAACAACGTAAAAAATCTTAGATGGCGTGCAGAAGAAAGAAATTGTGATGGACAAATTCGCCATGTAGTTGATTCTTTGCAATGGAAGAAAATAGATACTTTGTTTCCAAGCTTTGGAAAAGAGTCGAGAAACCTTATACTTGGACTTGCTACTGATGGAATGAATCCATTTGGTAATCTAAGTACTAATCATACTGCTTGGTCTGTTCTCTTGATGATTTATAATCTATCTTCTAGGTTGTGCATGAAGCGTAAATATATTATGCTATCGATGATGATTTCGGGCCCAAAACAACCAGGAAATGACATAGACATGTATCTAAGTCCACTGATTGATGATTTAAGAGTGTTGTGGGAGGAAGGGGTGGATGTTTTTGATGTTATTCTGGCGAACAGTTCAATATGTGTGCCATGTTATTTTACACCACCAATGATTTTCCGGCATATGGCAATTTGTCTGGGTATAAAGTTAAATGGCATAAAGCGTGTCCTATATGTGAACAAGACACGTGTTACCATCAGCTTGTAAAAGGAAACAAGATTGTTTATCTAGGGCATCAAAAATTTCTACATCGTTATCATCCATAGATTGCGGAAAGATTTCAATGGGGAACAAGAGCATGGTGTTGCTCCAAAGCCCTTAACTGGAGAGGAAGTTTATCAACTACAACATGGAATTAATGTTGTCTTTGGAAAGTACCAAAAGCTATCTACTGTGAAGAATACATGGAAAAAGAGGTCAATTTTCTTCGATCTTCCATATTGGTTTAGTCTTGATATAAGACACTGTATTGATGTAATGCACGTGGAGAAAAATGTATTTGATAGTCTAATCAGAACACTTCTCAACGTTTAAGGCAATACAAAAGATGGTATTAATGCTCGTCTGGATTTGGGTTTGATGGGCATACGAGAAGAGTTAACTCCACAATGTATAGGTAACAAGACATATTTGCCTCCTGCCTGCTACACTTTGTCCAAAAAAGAGAAAACAAGTTTTTGTGAGTGTTTACAAAGTATCAAAGTGCCGCATGGTTACTCATCAAATGTCAAAAGGCTTGTATCAGTTAAGGATTTCAAATTAGTTGGCTTAAAATCTCACGATTGTCATGTTTTAATGCAACAACTACTACTAGTGGCTATTTGTGGGATATTGCCTAACAATGTTAGGAAGACTATAACTAGGTTGTGTTTATTTTTCAATGCAATCTGTTGTAAAGCCATTGATCCATTAAAGTTAGATGATTTGGAAAATGAGGCTACAGTTATCTTGTGCCAATTAGAGATGTATTCCCCTCCTTCATTTTTTGACATTATGGTTCACTTGATTATTCATCTAGTTAGGGAGATTAGATTATGTGGTCCAATTTTTTTTACGGTGGATGTATCCAATAGAGCGATACATGAAGATCCTAAAAGGGTACACAAAAAATCCACACCGTCCCGAAGCATCAATTATTGAGAGGTACATTGTAGAAGCAACAATTGAGTTTTGTTATAACTATTTGTCAGGAGTGGATGCTGTAGGGGTTCCCAAGTCTCGTCATGATGGAAGATGTGAGGTTGTGGGTGCACAAGGTTTAAAGGTCAAGAGCCTAAGTATTGATGTGGTTGTTCAAGCGCATTTATATATATTGAATAACACAGATGAAGTTCAACCTTACTTATCTGCTCACAAAAGCATCATAAAGAAAAAGTATCCCAAGATGAATGAAAGAGGGTTGTTAAAAGAGCATAATAAGAGTTTCTGAGTGGTTTAAAGAAAAAATTGATAATGATGATAATGCTTATGATACAATTAAGTGGTTGTCCTATGAGCCTAAATGTAACATAATAACTTGGAGTGGATATGATATTAATAAAACTTCCTTTTATACAAAGTCAAAGGATGACCGTAGTATCACGCAAAATAGTGGAGTTATGATTGTGGCTGAGTCCATGCACTTCTCTAGTGCTAAAGATGAAAACCCCGTTATGGCATCTACACGTTACTTCGTGGTGATTGAAGAGATTTGGGAAGTTAATTATGTTGTGTTTAAAGTTCCTATATTTAAATGCAAATGGATTGATATCAACAGTGGTGTAAGAATCGATGAACTTGGAGTTACACTGGTTGATCTTAGCAAGTTAGCTTATACGAACAAACCTTTCATCATGGCATCTCAAGCAAAACAAGTGTTTTATGTCACAGATCCTTCTAATAAAAGGTGGTCAGTGGTTTTACAGGGAAAGGTGCATGATATTGATGAAAATCAAGATGCGCATCTTGATATTTCTGAAACTCCTCCTTTTTCAACAAATGTGCCTACCTTCATTGAAGAAAATGAAGAGGATGATATGCATGATGTTCGCATAGATCATGAAGAAGGGACATGGGAGTACTAGTACGATGTTTTTATAAGTTATTTCGACTTTACTTTGATTCCTAATTGTTTTTGTTTTGATCTTAATTTGATGTCTAAATGTTGTTATTTTTATGCTCACTTTGATGTATAAATGTTTTTATTTTGTGCTTAATTTGATTTCTAATTGTTTTTATTTTGTGTAAACAGATACATGGGTGATTCAACCGACAATCCTTCTTCATCTAGTAACCCTAAGAAAAGAAGAGTTAGAGGTCTCACTTTGATGGTAAAAAATGACAAAGTTCATCAAACGGGTGAAAAGATAAAGGATGAGTTTGATCCAAGAACCCATGAATATACTGGTGTTGGTAAAAATGCTATAAATTTTAAGAGTTATATAACATATCTTACTCGATAGAATTGTAGTATTTTGAAAAATGAGTGGAAAGATGTAGATGACGCCATAAAAGAGGCTATTTGGGTTGATGTTAAGGTATTTTAAATTCAACATGTTATTATATTTTATAATCATACTAATTAACAACATGTGTCGTATACTATATGTGTAGGCTCATTTCACTATTCCGGAATGTAAAGATCCAAACAAGGATCTGTTGCAGAAAGAATGGATTAAATATGCAGGAGAGCGATGGAGAGATTTTAAAACACAACCCACAAATCAATATATTAAAAATCCCAAGAAAGATCTCCCTCCTGCACATATCAAGTATAGTTATATTAAAGATGAAACATAGAAAGAGTTTCTCAAGACTCGAGATACCCCTGAATTTAAGGTTAGTATAAGTTATATTTTTTTCGTGCACAACATTATTATTATGTTTAGTGATTAATAAATTTTTGATGTTATAATAAGAAAAAAGTCGAAAGGGTATATAAAATGTGGCTAGAAATGTATACCCACACGTATTATCTCGTGGAGGGTATCGATTGCTTGAGGAGAGAATTATGAATGAAAGGAAGCCATCGACCATTGATTCCACATTAGATGATACTGGTAGTGCAATTCCACTATCACGCCATGAGTTATGGAAGAGAGCACGACAAAAGAAAGGGGGAGAATACACATCAAAGTCTACACAAGTTGTTGCTGAGAAAATTGTAAGTAGAATTTGGAAAATACTTCAAGTATCATTCTATTTGTGATTGATAAAAACTAATGAAATTAGTTGTGGTTATTTCCTTATGTAGGATTCTCTAGTTGAAGAGGCTGAAAAATGCACCTTTGTTCTAGAAGGACGTAGCGATATCTTAACAGCAGCCATTGGAACATCTGAGCATAGCGGTCGTGTTCGTGGTGTTGGAAAACACCATAAACAAAGCACTTACTTTGGAAGGTCGTATTCACGTCAAGGACAACATGTAGATGTAAATGAACAATTTGCACAAATTTCATCTGAATTAGAAGCAAAAATTAGATCTAATTTTGAGCAAAAGTTGTGTGAAGAGCGTAAGATAATGCAACAATCTTTAATGGAGACACTTAGGTCTACCGGTTTATCACAAAGCAGAGATAATACGAAATGCATTGAAAAAAATAGAAGTTGTTGATGGAAGCGGAAAAGGAAGTTGTTCAATTGCAAAAGAAAGCACAAAGGACTTCGAAGTCGACGATGTTCAGAGATTGTTACTCATGGTTTTGAAAATGGCTGATACAAATTTACAAATGGAATTAAGACATTACATGAGTGTCACTAATTTTTATATGTCAGCTAAGTGTATCAGAGAATTGTTGGTGGGCTTTCATTGGCTTGATGTGTCTTTTCTGCAAGTTTGGTGCACGTAAGTACATTTTATTATTATTGTCAATATCTATTAATGTGTTATATCTCTCATCACTTTGATTCTAATGTCAATATTAAAATTATTCGGGTATATTCATCGTATGTGCATTGATAATTCTACATCAGAAGTATATGAATTTATTGATCCTGCTAGGTGTATATATGTTGGTAATGTGCTGAAATCTGAAGCAGATTTTAAAAAATACACACTACATAAGTTACGTGACGAAAACAAAGTGTGTCACTTACTACCATTAGTTCATAAGTAAGTTTTTTTGAAATTGAGTTTTCTATTTTTTAATTTTGATAACACAGATATTTTATATGACTTTTGTGTTTCCACCCACGTACAGATCTCATTGGCAATTAATAGTCATTTGTCCAAGAGACAATATTGTTGTCGTCTTTTGTTCGTTTCATTGAGAAATTGATCAAATCACGAAGAAAATTATTACAAGGTAATTTTGTCCTTTGTGACTTTTGTTATAATATATTATATATCATGTATACATAAATTGTTACAAAAGTAATTTCCTATTTTATGTGGCTTTATATGGATTTTCCCCTTCTGAATTAGTGCTTTTGGGGTTCATCAAATGACAAATGGAAATAGAAAAAAAGCTACATAACTCCATCCTAATATAAGTGTAATGTATATTACAAATCTATATTTAATTTTATGTCAAGTATTCACTAATTATGTCATTCATTTGTCTAGACAAGAAGACAACATAACTCTAATGATTGTGGATACTATTTGATGAAAAATATGTTGGATATTGTCTCTGCCAATATAATTGATTCTTGGATGTAGGTAATAAAAAAACTTTACTTTTATAGTTACTTTGCGTTTTGCCACTTAATGTGATTTTTTAAAGAATAAGTCTATATTGTTATTTATGCATTGTAGGTATTTGATGACCCAACAGAATTAATACAAGATGATTTGTATAATTTGCGACTCTGTTGGACAAAATGTTTCTTTGAGTTATATAAAAATTAAACTTAAACTGGTGAATTATTTAGAATTGTCTATACATATCTGATTTGAGTTTTTGATTTTGGTGTTGTCTGCTGATGTTAATTGGTGTTATATTATTTATTGTTAGCAGATGTGATTTTGGTGTTGTCTACTGAAGCTACAACTCATCTTCTTGTGGATTGCATGTTGATATTTCAAGTGTGGATATTTTTTTATAATTTAATTGGTTTTGTTGTTGTAGTAATCCACCTTTTGTAAGCTTCCTTATAATTTTGTACACTTCCTTATCCTAGATTAATACTTTTTATAACTTAATGGTTCATTTTGAAGAATATATATGTGCATCCTAGATATTTGGTGCAATGAAAGATATTTGGTGACCTAAATGTGGTTGTGATGTTGGAAAAATATGAAAAATTAGGCACAAATACATAAATTCCGAGAATACACCTGATTTAGTTAAATGTGGTAGTGATGTTGAAAAAATATGAAAAATTATACAAATAAATAAATTCCGAGAATGCACTTGATTTAGTTAAATACGACATATTAAACAAATATTTTACATCAGATATATTAAGAAAACCGATATAAAAAACAATTTATTACATCAGGTATATTAAGAAAACCGATGTATAAGCTTACCTTTATTTTTTTTTTAATTTTTATTATTTCTTATATCAGTTCTAAAAACTAACCATGTAATAGGTTGAGTTTTTACATCGGGCTGTAGCCCGATGTAAAATGTCTTGGATTTACTACATCGCTTGGATTTACATCGAACCAAGAACCGATGTAAAAAGTACTTTTTGTCCGATGTAAAATGTATTTCCTGCACTAGTGGGAGAATTTTTAAAAGGCAGCTGGCATTGTGCGTTATAGATACGAGAACCCTGAGCTGAAGCTGTTGTCTAGCAATAACATAGATCTTTATTTTTCCTTTCAAATACTCTATTTTGTTGTGGAGTATATGCAATGGTCAACTCTCTTTTGATTCCATGCAGGCTATAAAATTCATTGAAAGTATTTGATGTGAATTCTCTAACTCTATCATTTCAGAGGCAATGTATCAAACAATTTGAGTCTCTTTCAACCAATACCTTGAATCTTTTAAAGACATTAAATGCACTTGACTTTTCTTTTAAAAAATAAACTCAAGTCTTTCTACTAAAATCATCTATAAGGTGATGGAGTACCTTGATAAGTGGTTTTTACACCTTTGTTTACCGTTAATTCGAGTTAATTGTGTCATTGTTTTTAAACGTTTTATTTCCCTTTTTCTGTATTTTATGTTTTGGTTGTGTCTCTTTAATATTTTTAGATTCAGGTAAGCATTCAAGAAGAATCAGAGCAAAAACAAAAAAAATCATAAGAATTCAGAAAAGTTTTCTGCATACTCTAGGGGGTCTGACACAACCGCTCGTGTCAGCTGACACTAGCCGTGTCAAGCAAGTAGCAATGGTAAAACAGAAATCAGAGGTCTGACACGGAGGGCCGTGTCAGCTGACACTGCCCATGTCAGGATGGCTGGGACCAAATCAAGAAGAATACATAAAACAGGGGTCTGACACAGGGGGTTGTGTCAGCTGACACAGGCCGTGTCAGACATGTACACTGATTTCTTGTTTTTGTTATATTTTATCCATGGGTTGAGCTGTGGAGGCGTTTTGGGTATTTCTAACCGATCTGAGTGAATCTTTTCTATTTAGATGAGTTTTGAAGAGGAATGAGGGGACTTTTGATAGAGCGGAGAATTTTTACACGATCAAAGATTGGAGAGACCAAGGTCATTGGAGGGCGGAAGATTTTCATGAGCGGAAGCAATTGAAGATCGAAGTTATCCAAATACTTGTAATGTCTAATTTTTATCTTGTAATTATTTTGAAAAATATGAGTAGTTAAACCCTCCAATGCTAGGGGGTGTCCCTGATTGGATTATGTAATGACTTGATTTTATATTTGCAATCACAATATTTTTCATTATTGATTTAATCTCTTAATGTTTTTAGTACCTTCTCTATCGGACAAATATGGTTTGAGTTATGGTTAGCAATTAGGCTGGACCGCCATTGTTAATGCTTTTATGATATTATTCTATAGTAGATATCACCTAGGACTAGGAATACTCTATAGCAATTGGATATTCTTGATAACATAAATGCTTAATTTCATCGATAAGTTTCTTTGGACTTAGGGCTTAGAATGAACGATTGGAGGTTTCCTCTCTAAGGACTTAAGAGAAAACACCTTTAAGAGCCGGTAATTGATTATTTAAAATAAGTTGTTGTAATATTAATTCAAAGTTGTAACAGGGATAATTCACACACCTACCCTAGCATGTTACTCATATTTGTTAAAACCACTTAGTCAATTTTCTTACTTTATTCGCAGTTATTATTATTTACGCGCAATTCAAACCAAAACACTAGTTTTTGTTTAATTGAACATAATTCAAACTCGATATTTATACGAAGTCTTTGAGATCTACATTCGGGGAACTTTCCTCATTATTATTACAGAGGCAAAATAGTACACATGCTATTTTCCGATCATACTTCCTTCAAGTGACTCATGTTTGGTAGGCCCACATATATCAAAGTGGACAAGATCCATCTTTTCACTAGCCCCCCAAGTTGCTTATTTAGGAATGAGATCTCTGTGTTGCTTTCCTATCAAGCAATTAGTGCATCTCTCTTGTGATTTTACCATGCTTGGAAAACCTCTCACTATTTATTTCTTTACAAGTGTGTCTAGACCTCTGATGTTCAAATGTGCATACCTGATGTGCCGTAGTTGAGATTGTTGAATAAACATTAAATGTGTTAGTAATAAAGTTTTACATTAAACATGGTAGTAGGAAGGACAAAAGTTTTAGTAAGTTATTAGTAGCAGTTATGTTTTAGTTTATGTTTTAGAATTGTAAAAGCTATTTGGGTCTATAAAAGACCAAGAGTGTATTTTATTTTATAAGAGCAATATAGAAGTATTCATATAGAAGTCTGATCACTTTATAACAATTTGGCATCAGAGCTCATGGCAAACATGATAAATCAAATGCCGTTGCCATGGCTAACGAAGTATAATTATGAAAACTGGAGTATCCAAATGAAAGCTCTTCTTGGATCTCTAGACGCGTGGGAAGTGACCAATGATGGGTTTGAAGAACCAACAGAAGTTGGGGGATATACGGAAGCTTAAACGAAGACGTTGAAAGAGACGCGATCGAAGGACAAAACGACATTATACATGTTGTTCAGGGCTGTAGATGAATCAGGCTTCGAGAAAATTGCTGGTTCGACTACGTCGAAACAAGCGTGGGACACGTTAGAAAAAGTGTTCAAAGGAGAAGATCGAGTGAAGCAAGTTCGACTCCAAACTCTTCGTGGCGAATTGGAGAGGATACAGATGAAGGATACATAAATTGTATCTGACTACATCACACGTGTGCAAAAGGTGGTGAATCAACTCACCAGAAATGGAGAGACAGTACCTGATGCACGAGTTGTTGAAAAGATATTGAGATCTTTAACAGACAAGTTTGAAAATATTGTATGTGCAATAGAAGAGTCGAAAGACCTTTCGACGCTCTCAATCGAAGAGCTCGCTGGTTCTCTCGAAGCACATGAACAACGAAAGATGAAAAAGAAAGAAGAAGCAGACGAAGAAGCAAACCAAACCAAGGAATCGAACAAAGACGAAAAGGTACTCTTTTCTCACAACTTTCGAGGAAGAGGACGTGGACGTGGAGGTCGTGACAATGGTCGAAGTGGTAGAGGTAGCAACTTCGAAAGAGGACAATCGAGCCAACAAAATTGGCGTGGCAGAGGACGTGGTCAAAGAGGTGGTCGATTGAATTATTCCAACTTCGAATGCTACAAGTGTGGGAAGTATGGTCATTATGCGAAGGATTGTAACTCCTACAAATGTTACAACTGTGACAAAGTGGGACATCTTGCAAAAGACTATTGAAATGAAAAGAAGATTGAAGAAACAACCAACCTAGCCTTGGAAGATGAATCGAATGAAGGCTTTCTCCTGATGGCTCAAAACGAAATCAACACCAATGACAGTGTTTGGTATCTTGACTCAGGAGCAAGTAATCACATGTGTGGTTACAAACACCTGTTTAAAGATATGAAGAGAATTGAAGATGGTAATGTGTCTTTTGGAGATGCATCGAAAGTGAAGGTCGAAGGAAAGGGCACAATCAGTTACTTGCAGAAGGATGGCTTGATTGGATCAATCGAAGACGTTTACTATGTACCAGATCTCAAGACCAACATATTAAGTTTGGGACAACTTACAGAAAAAGGTGCTTCGATACTGATGAAAGATCGAACACTGCATTTGAAGGACAAAGCAGGATATCTGATTGCCGCTGTCGAAATGGAAAGAAATCGAATGTACAAACTGAACCTGAGGAACATTCGAGAGAAATGTCTGCAAATCGAAGTGCAAGACAAAGCGCCACTATGGCATATGCGCTTTGGTCATCTACATCATGCTGGTTTGAGAAGGTTGGCGAAAAGGAACATGGTGCATGGACTACCAGACATGGATTTCGAAGGGAAATTCTATGAAGAATGTGTGCTCAGCAAACAAATAAGAACCTCATTTCAAAGGAAGACAGAGTATCAAGCTAAACATATTCTCGAATTGATACATACTGACATATGTGGGCCAATCACTCCAGAATCCTTTAGTGGAAAAAGGTACTTCATTTCTTTTATTGATGACTTCTCAAGAAAAACCTGAGTTTACTTCTTGAAAGAAAAATCTGAAGCATTAGAAGTGTTCAAAAAGTTCAAAGTAATGGTGGAAAAGGCAACATATAGACACATCAAAGCAATTCGATCTGACAGAGGAGGAGAGTATACTTCAATGGCTTTTGTGAAGTACTGTGAAGAACAGGGCATAAGGAGATTCCTAACTGCACCATATTCACCTCAGTAAAATGGTGTGGCTGAAAATAAGAATCGAACTATTTTTGACATGGTTCGATCAATGCTCAAAAGCAAGAACATGTCAAAAGAATTCTGGGCAGAAGCAGTACAATGTGCTGTTTATATTCAGAATAGATGTCCACATTCAAAGTTAGAAGACAAAACACCACAAGAAGCATGGAGTGGACAGAAGCCAACAATTTCTCATCTCAAGGTATTTGGTAGTATAGCTTATGCACATGTACCAGATCAACGAAGAACAAAGCTTGAAGACAAAAGTCAGAAGTACATATTCATTGGATATGATGAGAAGACGAAAGGGTACAAGCTCTTCAATCTCATAAGCAAGAAAGTGATCGTGAGCAGAGACGTTCGAATGAACGAAGCAAGCAAGTGGGACTGGAACATTTCGACAGAGGTTGTTGACACAGTCAAAGAAACAACTGTAGCTGTACCAACAAGTATTCCAACAGAACATGAAGAAACAGAAGATGGAGATGAACCTCTACAACCCAAAATGAGAAGTTTGCAAGATTTGTATGATTCAACAAGTGAGGTGCATCTTGTGTGTCTTCTGGCAGATGCTGAAAACATCAGCGTCGAAGAAGCGTTACGAGACAAGAAGTGGAAAAGTGCCATGGACGAAGAGATTAGAGCAATCGAACACAACAATACTTGTGAGCTAGTCGAATTACCAAAAGGAAGTTAACCCATTGGTGTAAAGTGGGTATTCAAGAAAAAGATGAATGCTCAAGGAGAAATCGAAAGATTCAAAGCACGGCTGGTTGCGAAGGGAAACAAACAGAAAGCAGGAATTGACTATGACGAAGTGTTTGCGCCTGTTGCAAGAATGGAGACAATTCGATTACTCATTTCTCAAGCTGCTCAGTTCAAATGGCCAATATTTCAAATGGATGTCAAGACAACATTTTTGAATGGTGTGCTCGAAGAAGAAATCTATGTCGAACAACCACTTGGATATATGAGAACTGGAGAAGAGAAAAAGGTGTTGAAACTGAAGAAATCACTGTATGGGCTGAAGCAAGCACCTAGGGCATGAAACACACGTATTGACAATAAATCAGCTATCGAATTGGCAAAGAATCCAGTGAATCATGAACGAAGAAAACATATTGATGTTCGATTTCACTTCATTCGTGAACATGTGAAGGAGGGAAGTGTCGAATTAAGGCATGTAGCAAGCAGAATCCAAGCAGCGGATATTTTTACAAAACCACTATCAAAAGAGGTCTTCAACAGAGGCAAGAAGATGATAGGAATGCTGGATGGAAGAAACATTTAAGTTTACAGAGGAGTTTTATTGAATAAACATTAAATGTGTTAGTAATAAAGTTTTACATTAAACATGGTAGTAGGAAGGACAAAAGTTTTAGTAAGTTATTAGTAGCAGTTATGTTTTAGTTTATGTTTTAGAATTGTAAAAGCTATTTGGGTCTATAAAAGACCAAGAGTGTATTTTATTTTATAAGAGCAATATAGAAGTATTCATATAGAAGTCTGATCACTTTATAACAGAGATTCCATATGTCTAGCTGTCTAAAAACACATTGGCACGATGATTGGTGCATGAATCACTTACATCCTATTTTGAGACATTTGAGTAGTCAAGATTAGACTTTTCTCTTCAGGGAAGATTTGGCAAGAATCATGTTTGAACACTACACTAAGTTTCTTTTGCTGAAGTTGACCAATGCTCGGAAGATTGTTTCTCAAACCTAGTATGTAATAGACATTTGTTACCACATGCGCCTTGTTGATAATTCTCAACTTCATATTTCCTTTTGCCATTATAGACATTGTTGAGTTATCACATATCTTGATATATTCTATGAGGTTTGCAATAAATTCAAAGAATTAAGCTTTGACCCCATCCATATGATTACTACACCCAAAGTTAAGATATCATATCTCTTCCTTGGCCCAAGTTTTAGATCCACTATTGGCCATGAAGATCATCTCTTCTTCTTCCTTGAATTCAACATAGTCATCATTTTCTTCTCAGTTAGGACACTCACTTTGATAGTGACCTAGCTTGTGACATTTGTAGCATTCCATAAATTCTCTACTTTGTCTACCTCTGCCTTGACCTCTTCTTGAAAACCTTCATCCACCTCTCTCAACACCTATTCTTGTATTGGACACCTTCGACTCTTGTTCTTCAATCAAGTTTCTTTGACCTTTCATCCCTTTCTCATGCACAAGCAAGTTACTTTGAAGTTCATCAATAGAAAAAGTTGTTACATAATTAGACTCTTCAATGGAGCACAAAACTTAGTTGAATTTTGATGACATTGACCTCATGATCTATTCAACTACTGCTGCCTGCTCCAATTTCTCTCTACGTGCAATCATCTGATTAGCAATGTAAGTTTTCTTACAAAGTATTCATCAACCTTTTCAGTTTTACCATTGCAAGAACTTCAAATTCTCTATGCAAAGACTGCTAGTGTTCTCTTTTGACCTTCGAAGAACCATGACATGTGCGGCGCATCGCATCCCAAATGTCCTCGGCTGTGTTGCGCACGAGAATGGTTTCAAAGGTCGACTTATCAATGGACTGTAATAGATAATTCTTGGCCTTCAATTCTTTCAATTTTCTCTCCTCTATAACCTTCAACTATTCTTGAGTCGCATCTGGTGGTGCTATGCTGATATCGTTTTCGATCAATCCCCAATACTAATTTGATTGAAGAAAATTCTCCATTAACATAGACCAATGATCATAGAAACCATCAAATCTTAGAATTACAGACTGCATGAATCTTTCTTGCGAGGATTCAGTCTTAGTGAAAGAGTAAGAAGCAAGCAAGGTTCAAGAATGAGATAGGAAAGGAAAAAATAATGGTGCAAGATGAAGAAGAGAATAGTGGTTATAAGTGAAAAAACTATTGTTTTCATTTGAACAAGGGGAGGATCTTAACCAGAGTGACGATACCACTTGTTGGATCAAAAGCAAAGTTCTCTCATTTACTATGTGCAATAGAACTTATACAAGTAAACATATAGTTGTGAGCATTACTTGCGAGCCAAGCAATATTGTAACTAACTCTTAACTACTAATAGTAATGCTTAACAACTAACTAACAACAATCCTAAGACAAGAATATACAACAATGCTAAGACAAAAATATACAACAATTTGTATGTTTGTTTAAATAATGTTATCTCGCGAAGAGACGAATGTGTAAATTTTAGAAATTCAAAGTGTTTAAAAAACCATTGAGCAATCCCTTTTTTCTTCTACTTTCTTTCAGATCCAAATACACAAATAAGTCCAACTATAAATACTTGTCTTCTGTTACATATACTTTCATTCTTTTCCGTAAGTAATTGAATTAAATTCTAATTGTATTAAGAATGAGATTTTTGGAAATAAATTATGTTTAGTTTTTAAGGAAATATTAACCTGTATGGTTATAATGTAGATGTTAAGACATAAATATTGTCTTAAATGCTAGTGTTTGGGGTCTGCTATTTAAGGTTGATTCAGTCCATTAATTTAGATAAATTGGATGCAAATGAGTAATCTAACGAATCCCCTTTAAAATATTTTTAAATCTTAACATGAAACACACATTCACACATCGATCAACAATATTTTATAGAATAAAATTTCTTTATTTGTTCTCGTGCACTAAAAAAAATAGAAGAATGATTTAGATATAATTTTATACTTAAAATATGTTATTTTCATGTATTTGTTATTTTCATGTGGGAGAGGTGGCAAGAACTCCGTAGTTTACTTAAATCTCATAAATTTGTTATGATTCTGATCAGTTATTCATTATTACTCACTCTCATACTATAGTTATTGCATTTGCATCACCATAGATCAATGTTGAAGAAATTACTCATTGTTATTGTTATTGTTATTCTTATATGAATGAATGATTCGTGATTCGTGATTAGTGATTCATGATTCAATGATGATAGGGTTAAGAAAATACACAACAAAGAGACCTCCAACATCGATCATTACGTTGGCTTTTGTGGTTTGTTTTGTTATAATTATCTACATCTTTTCTACACCAACAAGCACACCACGTTCCGATAAATGTAGTTTCTATTCGTCCGAAGGTTGTCGTACGCGTGATCTGTTTCCTAATGCTTATTTTTCTCGAGAATTAACCGATCCAGAGATCGAATCTCGTGTTGTTGTTAAAGAGTTACTCAACTTTGTCCCTATTCAAACCACAACACCAAAAGTTGCTTTCATGTTCATGACGCCCGGTTCATTGCCTTTCGAGAAACTTTGGCACCTCTTCTTTCAAGTAAGCCTTTCTCTTCCTTAATGCTATGATATGAATCAGTGACATTGAATTCAGGTGATCTGTGTATTGTGATGTGTCTGATACCTGACACGTCTTTGGTTAAAAATGTAAATAAAATGTGTATAATTACCGGTTAGGAGATTCGTATAGATGCATTTATTTTGAGAATGAGTCCGGAGCCAAATTCATGTAACAAAAATGTATTTCATGCCAAAATGTAGGGGCATGAAGGAAAATTTTCAATTTATGTACATGCATCCAAGGAAAAACCAAGACATGTCAGTAGATATTTTCTTGGTCGAGAAATTCACAGCGAACCGGTATGTATGATGGCGTATATGATATACTCTTAGGCATGGCATATTTGTTAACATAATATTAAGTGATCTAAATTTTCATAAAGGTGAGTTGGGGGAGTTTCGCGATGGTTGAAGCAGAAAGAAGACTTTTAGCAAACGCGCTTTTAGACCCTGATAATCAACATTTTGTATTGCTGTCTGACAGGTAATTTTTTCTTATCTGGTTTATCTTTAGTGTAAAGTCGTGTTTGGTTTGAGGATTCGATCTTATTCAATAACGCGTTATTTTGTTTCAGTTGTGTACCTATACGCCACTTTGAATTTGTCTACAGCTACTTATTGTATACAAATGTCAGCTACATTGAAAGGTAAGACATTGATATATTATGCATATGTACAAAGAATTTATATTTGTTTTCTGGAAATTCTAGTTAAATTCTTCTTTCGCCTTTTCAAAAGCTTTCTTGATCCCGGTCCTCATGGAAATGGAAGATTTATAGAGCATATGTTGCCTGAAGTAGAACTGAAGGATTTCCGAAAGGGTTCGCAGGTATGACTTATATCCTAAAAATTTAGGAATCAATTGAAACTTTTGTGGCATGTAGTAAATTTGGATTGTGTTTGTACTGCAGTGGTTTTCAATGAAGCGGCAGCACGCTGTAATCGTTATCGCAGATAATCTCTATTACACAAAATTCAAGTATCACTGCAGGGTACTTTCGTGTTACTTATAATCACTTTATTCATGCTTTTCCTGATTTTAAAGTATGTTAGACTTGATAAATATGTTCATTAATCAATCAACATAGAGATTTAATAGATTTCTTCTTAACCAAGTTACATAGAGATTTAATAGATTTCTTGTTAACCAAGTTACAAAAGCAATACTAATAATTTTTTTCTTTTATTCTAACCATCAATCCTAAATGAGTTTACATGTTTTTTTTTTAACTTCCAAAGCCAAATATGGAGGGCGGACGCAACTGTTACTCAGACGAGCATTATTTCCCGACGTTCTTTCATGTCAGTGAACAATGTTCATCAATCCGATCTCTTCTAAATGGCAACGACGTTCCTATCTTTCGTTGCTAACTTACTCGTTATATGTTTAGATGCTTGATCCAGGCGGAATTTCAAATTGGTCGGTAACATACGTTGATTGGTCAGAAGGAAAATGGCATCCTAGAACATTCGGTGCTCGAGATGTTACTTATAACGTCGTCAAAGCCTTAACAGTACGCGATTCAAACTAAGCATTCTTTATCGATTCACCGTTTTTTTCTTTTCTAATATCTTAATGACATAATTTCATTCATTCACTGCAGTCCTTTGATCAAAGTCCACATATTACAAGTGAACCAAAGGTAAAAAATGATAATACTTAACTATGTTTTTGAATCAAAGGAATAAACTATTTTTTAACTCGATTTTGGTATGCTTTTCAGAGAACAGTTTTGATGACACCTTGCATGTGGAATGGATCAAAGCAGCCTTGTTATTTATTTGCCAGGAAGTTTTATCCAGATGCCTTGGAGAGATTGATGCACCTTTTCTATAATACTACTTCAATTTAAACTATTTTCGATTCATCGTCATTTTTCGATAATCAACAGCTTATGATTATGATCCTTAGCCTCATTTTGGCTCTTGCACATAACATTAGTCCCACGTTCCAGAGGCAATTGGATAAAATTCTATGGGGAGACAGAGAAATTGATTCATGTATTCATACATTTCAATTGGTTGGACCTTGAAAGATGAATAGTTTGATGTTGGTATTTTACATTTTAGTGATTATTTGTTTAGCAACATTGTGGATTTTTGTGTTGGATGGGAAATAACTAAGAAGTGAAATAGCAGGTAACATAGGATGGAAATTAGATTATTTGATCATGCAAATTCATACATGATTGATTAAGAGCAACTTTTTTACTTTTATTTTATATTAATGCAGAGCTTTTTATTATTTAAATTTGTGCTTCTTCAAATTAATTTCCTTAAAAACTTAGATCTTATTTATATACTTTTCAATTGATAATCAATTCTAATATAAATTTTCACTGCACTTTTTTCCAGTAAAGTCAAATATCATCTGTGTATAATAAGTGTAGAAACTATATTACAACACAACTCAAGTGGAAACTGAAGGTGTGTTCTCTGGAGACTTTTTCATGTGTGGTTGGTTTCTAGTCCATTTTTTGTATATTTTTTTTTAAAAAGTGGCACGTTGTTAGCCATTTATTTTCGACACCGTATTAAAATTTACTAACTCCGGT
The DNA here is from genome assembly GCA_948472305.1 of Vicia faba. NCBI lineage: Eukaryota > Viridiplantae > Streptophyta > Magnoliopsida > Fabales > Fabaceae > Vicia > Vicia faba. The sequence goes on from OX451737.1 coordinate 1,185,101,346, forward strand.
TTAGGAGAGTCTCAGGAACAAATTCACAAAATTAATATCAGTTTTTCTCTTCAAAACATGTCCAAAATTTTGAAAAAGTTTGCACGAAACAACACTTTGAAGTGGAGATATGGCGTAGGGACTTAGTGTGTCTTTAAATCCATAGGTCAGCTGAACTATGGATGCTTCGACAACACTATAAAAGTCGACTGGATATTCTCGTCAAAAGCAGTTGGGAGATGAAATTCTAGTATACAGATCTCAGATGTCCTAACACATGTTTAAGACATTGATCTCCGTTTAACATCACAAAGACAAGACAAAGCATACTGATATAATACTTATCAATCCAAAGTCGTGACAGATGTTCTAACATCTTATATGACATGTCAATTAATCAAGAAACAAAACTGAACAATGCAGAATGATAATAACACAAAGATATGATGGCCCAGTTCAGTGTACAACGACACCTACTCTGGAGACTACCAAGCTAGGAAGGAAGTCCACTATCAACAATATTAGTTCAAAGCCTAAACAATCACGGTTTACAACTTCTCGCACCAATGCAGCTTCTACTTAGGTCCTCCCTAAATATGAGAAATCGTCATCTCACTTCCCAAATCACCTTAGTGATATGTGACAATCACAACCTCTGGTGACTGCATCAAACTACTTGAAAGACACCCATTTCAAATAATGTCCAGCCAAGATTCTTGACTAACAAACACACTTAGATTTTCTTCAAAGCTTCATCCAAGAACAATATACAATTCATTACCTAAAGGCTTATGAATCTGTATAGACGCAAAGTCTACCACAATATATCAAACCGATACAAAGGGTGACTTACAGCACAAGGAAGTACACGACTCTCAAAATCCTAAACCCTTATATTTTATTTACAAAAGTTTTACACACGGATTAGTTAAAAAACCCTAGGTCTAAGTCTTTCTTTTATAATCTTCAGTGAATTGGATTTGAGTTTCGAAACGCAACATATAAGTTGTTGAAAATCTGCAGAATCTTCTGCATAAAAATAGGTCTTCAATCATAACCTTCCTAACTTATCTCCATAATTAGAAAGTGAATATTCTTCTAGATTTCAACTTGAATCTTCCAGACCTTAAAATTAGCGCCACATAGGTGTTTACCCTGGAGTTTGATAAACAACCGTTGATCTTCTAAATCCCTTAACAAATTCAGTTACTTGCGAGATCGATCATATTGATCTAAGGACTATTGTGTTCTAGTATTTAGAAAACGTGTTTTTCGTGATAATCTCTTTTAAATGAAAGGAAGCACTTCGTATGTCGAAGTGGAACTTCTTTATGAAAGTAATAAAGCAGAAACTAGTTTAAACTGGAAATTATAAAGAACATAAATAACATGAAGAAACTTCATTGCATGTAAATGACATTGAATTGTAAAATATGGTGCATCATACGTACATTCTCACTAACTCGTTTCTCTAACACTGGTACTTTGAGTATATTTGAATATTTTGTACAAAGATGTGAACACCCTAAATTGAAACACAAAAGCTACAATTTATAGAATTTCGACCCTAACGGTCTCCTAACGAATTAATGACACGTTTCCTGTTGACATGTCTTCGATGATCCTAAAGATTCCACGCGCCCTTCTGGATAAGAATAAATATTTCGAATTCAAAACCCTTCGATTATCCGTCTTAAGCGCCAAATCTGATAACGTTCGAAGTATAACGTTTTGAACCTTATCTCGAATAATACTTTAATTCGAATTCGAATTTCAAATGATACCTTATTTCGAATGATACTTTATTAATAAACCATCCATCAATTTCGATTTCAAATCTTCTTGGTTTCAAAAAAATAAAATAATCAAACAACTCTCCAAGTATATTCAGTACCATTGTTTCAGCTCAATTTTGACTTAGTCGAAATTTCCAGCCAACAAATTTCCCCCAAGAAATATTCATTTCGAAACCAGAAATGCATATTTTTTCCAATCTCCTCAAATTTCGACCTTCTGAACAATTCCTCAACCGCTTCAACTTATTATGACGTCATTATCAAAATGACTTCTGATCCTCAAACGTCTAATCAACGTATGAGTATCTATAAATGTCATCATTAGCTATGATGAATAGTCTTAACTTTGGAACTCACAAAAAACCGTTCATCAAGCAAAGGATCTCCTTACACGTGTCCCACTAAAATTTTAACTTCCCTATTTCCATTAAAAACGATTCAATTTCCCTTCATATAAATTTAACACCATTCATTTTATTTTTCTTCTGCATTTTTCCAAATCAAAAGTCCTCTCTTCTTCTTCTAAATTTCAACAACTTTTCTGTAACTTTTTCTTCTTCAAAACACAATCAATGGCGTCCCAGAAGAAATCAAAGTCTGGAAAGAGAAAATAACACACAGATGATGCTGCTTTCAATCCTTTACTCAAAGTAGCAACACCCATCATGATTGGAAATCAAGAATTTGGTCCTACACCATCTCTGAGGAATGAACAAATTGCCATCTACGCTTGCCAGGTGATAATTCCCTTCACTCTTGCTTCTGATACCTTAGGATATATGGGTCATATACTCAATGTATCAGATATATCAAAACTCAAGAGACTTTTCCCTGCTTACCACTTGACTAGACCCATAGATAGTAAACCTATGGTTAGTAAGAAATTTGTTGAAAACACAAGGATAGAAGACGCAACACCTTCCCAGGAAAATACTCCTCAAAAGGGTGAAGAACAAAATAAATCCTCCTTTAAGCTAGACTTCGTTACAGAAGTTTTGAGACCCTTTATATCAGGTCCATTAAAAGAGGATAAGAAGTACCTTGGATGGTTAGCTAGGGTAGTGAAAGCGAAATCAAACACATGGAAAAACCTGGGAATCTTAGACTTGATTCATCTGTCGAAGTTTGGTCTTGAATACTGTCAGCTAATGTTAATAACTTCGCTGTACTTCTGGGATAGTACTTATAACACTTTTCACCTACCCTGCAGAATGTTAACCCCAACACTCTTTGATGTTGCTGCAATCACGGGTCTTCGACCTACAGGAGAAACCTTCGATCCCACCTTGGACGCTGATGAATCTATTGACTTCAACAATACTTCTCCCACTTATAACAATTATATTGATCACTACTTGGGATTAACAGACGAAGTTAGTGATCAGGAACATATAGCTTTTCTTGCTTTATGTTTTTCTAGATGTGTCTTCTGCTGCAAATCTCTGCAAGTTTCCAGAAGATTTTTAACCCTTGCTAACCAACTCCATGTTTGTCGAAATGTTTGCTTGAGCGAACTAATTCTTGCTGGAATATTTGAGAGCCTTGGGGAGGATTCCACAAGATTAAAAAACTTTGAACCAAAAACCAACATTTTACTGGCTGGTCCATATTGGTTACTTTAGCTGTGGCTCAATGCCACCTTCGAACCTTCCCTTTTGAATACAAACCCAATTGATGAATCTAATCTCGAAATCCAGAACAGGACTGTCAAAGGAACTAGACCGGTTCGTTTAACCTCTGATGATGGAGGGAAAAAATTGCAAGAATGCTTCTCTAGGCACCTGATGATGTTTGCAAAGAGGTACAAATTTACTCTTATAATGGCACCATTTGTGTGGCCCAGAATGGTTCACAAGACCTTTCACTGGCCTTTCAACTAAACAACAAACATAATCCCTTCAGATTTGGGATGCTTTCTTGATCCCTAGACTCCTTGTTACCAGGATTATGCCCAAGAAAAATCAGAACATTTTTCTTACTTACCAACCCAATTTTGTCGCAAGATAATTTAGACTCTGCCAAATCCTTCCTGAACCATTAAATTACCACAAAAGTGACACCTGTCATAGAGGAATGAATTTCACAACTATCGAAGCAAAGAAAATTATCAGCAAGTTCAAAGGCTTCCTCCACCTCAATCTTTTACCATTCAAACCTTCGACTTTATGTACTCAAGACTTCAAAAGCTGGTGGCAAGAACATTATGTCTCCAACATGTTTGGTGTTACTGACTTCAACAACCATATAACCAAAACTTTTGCCTCTGTGCAGGACAAAACAAAGAAAGGTATGCATCGACACATCAAGAAAATCTAGGCATTCCAAAAGTACTTTGAAACTATCTACAATCCTATTGATCTTGGTCGAACCATTCGAGATGCATCTCTGATTTTAAAAGAAAAGTTTACAGCAAAACTCCCATGTTTGAGCATTCTTTCGAGTGTCAAACCTGAGGATATATATGACTTGACTTTTCAATTAGGGCCTCCAAAATTCCCCAGATTGCCCACAGCTGACTTTTCTTTGGCTTGGTATCCACCTCATCCTAACTGGTTAAGCGTGAAGGGGGATTTTAAAGTCATGAAACAAGATGCTCTAAAACTCGAAAAATGAGTGGTTGCGACCAAGCACACTTTGTACAGTTTCAAAGGCTTCTTTCACTTAGATTTAAAACATTTCAGAATGGACACTCCAGAAAGTGAAGGTGTGGAAACCAAGGACTTCTTACCTGCTTCGAATTCATTTCTTCTCGAAACGATTCTTACCTTCCATTTATTTTGCAGCTGTCGAAAGGAAACATACCAAGATGGTGAAACCTACCATATCTACTGGGTCTGTGAAAACAACCCCACAACCTCAACCTACGACAATCAATGCCTCTGAGGAAGCTAAAAAAACATCCAAAGTAAACAAGGTAATTTTTGTCACTCTTTTACCTGTTCTATCTTTCGATTTATGTACTTACTTGTTTACATTTTACTTTGTTGCAGGATAGCGGAAAATCACCTCTCACTCCCAAGAAAAGAAAACATACCAATTGTGATACGGTGGGAGAACATACTTGAGGGTTTTGCATTTGATCGCAAATGTTGCGGTTAGCAAGAGTCGCCACCGACTTTTCTTTTATCCAAAAGGAAAGGTGAAAAAGCACAGGAAAGACCTTTGAGATTATTTCTTGAGTTTGGGGGGTAAATTATGAAAAGGGAAGGTATTAGCACCCTTTTCATCCATGGTTATCCATGGGCTCTTAGTTACTTGCTGGATCACTTGCTTTTGTTTGAAATTGTGCTTGGTGTGGTTTTTTGAAAGTATTTTGTAAAGAGGCCATTGTTTAGGCAATCTTTGTAATGATTCTCGTTCGTAAGAATGTATACAAAGATGTTGATCTTTTGAAAATGTTTTCAAGTTTTGTAAGATGTTTTGAAATGTGTATGTGTTTGTTTTTGAAAATAGCAAGGATGTTTCTTTTGAAATGGAGCAAGTAATTAAGAGCAATCTACCTACTCAAATGTCTTTTTTGTTCATTTTCTTTTCCTTTGACATTGTTGTCTTATCATTGATTTGGTAAACAACCCTATACTTGGATGTAAACGGGACGGGCGTGGGTCATCGTATAACCATGATTAGCAATGTTGCAAGGTGTCTTAGCATTCTTTTTGAGGGACTAAGATCATTGGTAAGGCAACTTAGATAGCGTCATCGAGGGACTATGATCTTGTATTTGCTTGTTTTTGCTAAGACAATTCACATGCATAATATGGCTATTTTGTATAAGGCAACCAAGTGGAATAACCCTAGGGGTATTTGTGTGCAAGTGTATTGTTTTCATGCTTATTTTTGTCTTGAATTAGGGTTTTCTAGGCATTGATTTTAGTCTTTTCATACAAACCCTAATTACTAGCATGTTATATGAAAGCGATAAATTGCGAAATTTAAAGTTACTACGCTATTACAACATTTGCGGGGAGGGGGATGTACAATTTGTAATTGAGGATTGCAAGAATTTAAACCTAATTAGTTTATTACAACCATATTGAATTGGTATGAATATACAAGGAATTAAATAAATACAAAGTATAAAAATGAATAAATGTACAAGGATGCAAAATGTAAAGAAAAAGAATTTTGTTTGGTTTTTATGAAAAAAGATTTGTGTCTTAACCTAATTAAATAAAGAAAATAATTAATTAAGTTTGAATTTTATTAAGAAAAGATTTTAAGTAAACCCTAGCTCTATTAATTAATCAAAAGAAAATAAGTTTAAGAAAAGTATTTTTTTGGTATTTTTATTTTAAAAATATTTATAGCATTATAAAATATTTTTAGTCTTTTTTATATAAAAAATAATGTATTTTAAATGGTGTGAAGAAAAATAAATAAATAAAGTGATATTAATTAAGTTTATAAGGTTTACTTAATAAAATAAATAAAATATAATAAATAAAAATATTTTTATTTATGGAAAAATAAAATAAGTCAAAATATAAACATATATCATTTTCTTGTATTTTTATGATTTTTAGTAATTTAGTAAATATTTTTAAGAAAAGAAAAATTAAAAAAATGAAATAAATGAATAAATAAAATAATTTGGGCCAGGGGGTGCCAAAAGTCAGTATAGAAGTCAGCTAGCAAAAACAAAAATGAACTAGGCCCGAAAGGCCCAGCGCCTACCAAACAAAAAAAAGGTCAGAATTGCAAAAACATGAAAAAAAATGCAAAAGGGTACCACTGGGGCTCGAATCCAGGTCCCATAGGTTACAGACGCACGCTTCTACCACTGACGTGGCTATACATCCGTTAATACAAATGAAACAATAAATATGTAAGGTAAAATGCCCCCTGAAGACTTCATCTTCAACCTCTAGCCAGACCTACTGTAACTTGCTCATTTCTCATTAAAAATGAAAACTGTAAACATGAAACTTGTAGTAAATTTTCTCACGATTCCAGAAATGTAAAGTATTAAAACTATAGATCAAAGATAAGCAAGAATTTTAATGGCCCTAATCTGAACCCTAAAATTTTCAGAAATTTCAGTTTCAAAATTCTCTAAGCTCAAGCAAAATTAATGGAAACTATGGACATGGTTAGCTTCAGGGAAATGGTAGCTCAGCGTCAGTGAACGTCGGTGTTGTTATTTCTTTTCTCTTTCTACCTTCAGTGAACGTTTTTAGTTTTTCCTTCGATAAAAGTTGGTGTATCCTTTGACCTTTTACCATCCTCTATGAGTCGGGTCTTTTTAATTCACAAATGATTTGTTTTCCAGGTTGGGTTTCTCTTTTGATCCTTATTTCCTTTGCTACATCCTCAGTAGTGTTTTTCATCCCTTTGAAGTTGTTCATATGCATTCATACTCATAAGCATTGCATGGCATCTTAAGGCCAAAAATAGGGTTTGTTTTATATTTAAGTATCTTCGATCGCGTCAACACGAAGATTTTTAACCTTCGTATATCTGGATAGAAGAAACTTAAATAAGGGCAGTTGTTGTACTCCAATTGTTTCCCCTAAGATCCCTTCATCATACCATATTGGTCCAATCACAACAAAGTCACATTAGGGCTTTTGGTTCTCCTCCCCATCTTTAGTTTTGCTCTTTGAGGAGTCACCAAGCACCTTGAATTGTTTTTTTTTTTTGTGATCATTCATGTTTTGTTTTGACTTTCCTTTTAACTAATAAAATGCAATGTTGGTTTGTCTTACTTGTTAATAATGTAGGTAAAGGCAATGTGGCTTAGCAAGTTGATCCATGGGTTCATGAGTTTATTTCCATTCCCTAGTAAATGAACCTTGAGAAATTCAAACCTCACTATTGAAGTTGTTTTGGAAGAAATGGAACGGCAAGGTTTATTTTGGTTCACCATATTTCAAAGTTATCAAGATTGATTCAAAAGTACAAGGGGTTGATTGAAGAAGTTGTCATGGTTGGACAATGCCTTGTTCCCATTGGTCACAAGTGCACATTTCTCTCAATTCTAAAGATATGGAAGTTGTTTTGGTTGCTATGAGTTCTCATTATCATCCTCAATAACTTCTATCTACAAAGAAAAAGTGTTGGTACAAGAAGGTTGTTCAAAATTGTCAAAGTTCCTCAAAGCATTTTCTTGATCTAGGAACTAGGGTTTTAAACTTCAAAGAAGTATATCTTGCCCATCTTTTGGTATTTTTGAGTGATTCAAAAAACATCCTTCTCTTTAAAGGGTTATTAACAAATCACTTCAAAATTTTCAAATATTTTTCATGTGGAAGAAACTTGATGATGAAGAAAGATTACAAGTCCTCCAGATGAATCCCCAATTTCTCATGTGTGACTTCAAATGATCATAACTTGGTCAATTTTTATCACCTTGATCCAAATATTTTTACACAATGATCTATAGGATGTGAACTTTATTCCTTCCTTTATGTGCAAAGTGAGAAAATAGATGGAAGATGCCCTAAGGATACAAAATATTATAGGTAATTTCATGATTTTTTGCCAACTTCAATAATTCATAACTCTCTAAATTTTTGGAGATTTTGAATGGTTCAAGTTTGAAAATGTCATTCAAGAGGTCTATTTCATTCCATATTTTTGGTCAAGAGGAAGGCCATGTTTGGATGCAAAACATTATAGATCACTTTTGAAGAAAAACTTGAAATATTTATAAGTGTGGAAAGTCAACTTCTTTTTCCCAACTTTGACTCATTGCAACTTTAAGCTCAAACATCCATTTGATCTCATTCTTTTCCCATTGAAAAGCTTGTAACCTCATTTTTCTAAAGCTTCAAGAATCATGCTCTAAGATCCATTGAACTGAGAATGCCATTGATTTGAACTTGGTAACTTAAAACTGAAGTTTCTTCAAAAGTGATTTACGTATCATGAACATGATGGGGAAGATAAAGATAGTGGTGGAGAAAACTTCATTTCGGATTTTGTTTCCTTTCCTTGCTTCATTCAAGCTTTGCTATTTTTCCTTCGTTTCAAATTTTGTTTCAGTGATCTTCAATGGTGTTAATGGCGTTCGGGAGAAGATGAAATTTTGAACACTTTTATGGAAGAGATGAAGTTTCAAAATTGATTATGAAAGAATTTATGTTTGAATAAGATGAAGTTTTAAAACTCATTACAAGATAAGTGATATTTCGAGTTGTTTGGAGAAGATAAAGTTTTGATGGACAAAATGAAAATTCAATTCAAGATTCGTTCAATTTCAAAGGAGAAATTAGAATAGTGTTTGTTCTGAAAACTCCCTCTTTTGTGATAATATAATTTTGTTTGAGTTTTCTTTTCAATTGAAAAATGTACCTACCGATTGTCATACCAACTAATGTAACCGGTAGTAATTTTTAAAAATTTAATTAAAAATGTACTTGTTAGAAAGGGAAGATGTATGCTATAGAGACTTATTGAATTCTAATAAAAAAAATATAATACACATTAAGATCATCAATATTTTTGAGTATTCAATTGAGTAAGATAAAGAGATATATGCCACATATTTATTAGATGTATTTAGTATTAATTTAATTTTTATAAATGGCTCTTTGCAACACCTTAGTGGTAAAAACTAGTTAATTAAAATTGACAAAGAATGAAATTATTACTTATAAAAGGATAAAGAATTTATTTAATGTATGCAAAGAAGAAAAGAGCATAGCTTTCGTAGTAATGTTTGTTTATGCATTGGTCATCTTTCTTTTTCTATTTCTTGTTGAAACAAGTAAAAGTGTGTTAGTTATCATACCATTTTTAAATTTTCTAAAAATGGTTCACGAACCATTTTTTGATAGTAAATATACTTTTTTTGATGATTATCCTTGCAAGACTGTCAATGATTGTCCAAATATTAGAGATCATTTTGCAACGTGCATTGATGGCTTTTGTGAGTATGGCTGGTTGAATAATTAGTTTTAAAATGATTACGCTTTATCTAAGCCTATGATTTTATTTCTATTGTCATAATCTATAAAATAAGAAAAGAAAACAATACATTGTTGAAATAATATAAGAAAATAATATGTTGTTGAAATATCAGATTTATCTCTTTTCTTGAGTTTGTCACTTGTCCCACTTTATATATTTTTGGTGTAAAAGTTACCTATCTTAATGTGATTAAGTTACTTTATTTCTAACTATTTGCAATTTTATGTTAAACTATTTGCAATTTTATGTTTCAAAGTCTCTTTGATGTGATTAATTATATACTTTTTCTCTTTTGTAAAATCTTACCTTTTTGATAAGTCTTTTAAATTTAAATTTTAAATTTCAAATATCATTCTTCTCACACACATTTTTCTTTATAAATATTTTTTATATTTTTTATATAAAAGCATAATTTCATAAAATTCTCACACACATTTCTTTAAATATTTTAGTTTTTTTTTTTAATATAAAAAGCATTAATCTATCTTTTGGTTTCATCTCATTCACTCCTTTTTTTTTTGCATTTCTAATTTTTTCATTCTTTCTTTCATTTTTGTTGAACACCACTTCTTTAACTTGTATTTATATTTATAAGAAAATTGAATATTCTTCCCTCTAACAAATTAAAAAAAATCAACGGTAGTATAAAAGCTTTACAAACAAGATGATTTCAAGGACTCGGTAAAACAAGAGAGACTAAATATCAAGCCTACAAAGGATAAGGTAGCATAAACTTCCCTATGTGATGTCTAAGTTTTGATTTGTTCCAAATCTTATACACAATCATGTCTATAATGTGTGGACTTGTATAAGAATTATCAACTCTGTTACTAAAACAAATGAAATTTCTAAAATTTCAACACTCATAAACAGTTTCAGATACTGCACATTTCAACATATCAGTTTTCTGACCATTCTTATTACAATTCTCAATAAGCCAATTAAGTTCTTCATGCCAACCTCCTGCCTCCTGGGTTATAAGAAACATGTAATCAATTGATCATATAAACCCAAACATTTCTCATAACAACGCAATAAAAAAGGAGGTATTGTAATGTCTCATGGTTCCTGCAAAAACTACACGTGTCAGTGTTAAGTAACCCATATCTTTGCAATCTTTCTTTTGTAGCAAGTCTATTCTGACTGACCATACACAAAGTAAATTATGCTCTAGGCCTAGTCTAATTTCCCTGTAACATCTTCCACCAATGCACAACCTAGAATTGTTATTTCACTGCATAATACATCTCTCTAACACTGAAAATTGGTTGACTTACTACTACAAATAATACATTTTATTACAAAACTTTCACCTCAGCAAAAAAAAACGAGGTATAATGCCAAGGCGTGCCATATTTTATTTTATTTTTAAATAAAATAAACATATTCCCTCGGTTTTTAATAACACCGAGGAAAAAAACAATTCAGGACACGCTTTGAATCCCAATTATTATAGTTTATGTTTTTATTTCGTTATAAGTGTCAACTAAATGATCCATCCCTTCGGTTTCTTTAATTATCGAAGGATAAAATAATCAGATATTACTATAAAATCACTCATTAAACATATTTTATCCTAAACCCAACTTATATGTAATTGTCCCAAACTCGTATGCATCATTCTTGTGGAATGAATTGCAAGATAGAAAAATATTCAATATTCTTCAATCTTGAACAAAATATTTTTTATGCCCTTGCAATCTATCTCACATTATGTTGTTGATGTTGTTGTTGTTGTCGTATTTTTGGAATAACCTTCCTATGTTGTTAATAAAAAAAATAATATTGCTTTCCTTGACTGACAACGTTGAGAAATTTATTCTTAAATAAGTTGTAAATTGCACATAAAAAATGTTGACTTGTAAAAAATTGAAATGAAAATATAACACGTTACTTTCAATTATTTATCATACACCATTTTTTTCTTGTAACTTATTACCACGATTTTTTTTTTTAAAACCGAGGGGTTTACTTATTTTATTTTATTTTATTTTTCTATTTAAAAAAGAAAATACGTTTCTCCTCGGTTTTTTTAACAAAACCGAGAGAATATGTTTCACAGCTACAACAATGAATCTCTATCCTACATTTTTAAAGGAATAACACTCAAGATATTGTCAAGACATCAATCCATAACAAATTATATATATCCATCACTATATATCTTTCTTGTGAAATTATTTGTGATGAAAACATTTGCTCAAGATAATGAAATTTTGGAACTTAAAGAAACTTACAAAAAGTTCTCTATGATGGATTGTAAGTGCATAAAAAACATTTTCAATGGTTGGAATACATAGCTCCATAGTTGGAACAGATAACTCCTTAGAAGTTGATTGCATACAATCCATATAACTTTAAAATAATGAGCACAAAATGTACCCAACAGAATGTGGATTAAAGAAAACATATGTTGTTCTCCAAGAATAACAACTAATATGATAACATTGCATTTGTTGTAATAATGTAATTTAATATTATGTGTAAACGATGTAATATTAAAAAAAAACTTATTCACCTTTTACCTTGGTTTTTGTCAGAAACCGAGAGTATAATATTAGTGTGATTATTGAGGATATTGATCACCACCCTTAAACAAGTTTTTTCCATATATTTCATGGGTATCAACGCTCTAGACACTTCCATTAGTGATCCACGTGAAATCTAACCGACATCCATTATAAAATCATTATGAATATGAGTAATTGTTAATGAAACATATAACATGAAAATTTTGAAACATAAAAAAGTTGGTAAAGTTTTCTACAATGGATTGCAAGAGCAGAAAATAAATTGGGTTTATGATTTGTGTTCTTCAATAGTCATTTTTTTTTACAGTGTTCTTCAATAATCATATATTTATTTCATTTAACTAACACTTTTCTTGTTTTACATCAGAAACAAATAAATGCAAAAGGAATCTAGAATATATTGCACCCATCATTTTATCTTCTCCGACATTTTAATGAAATGAGGATCCAACATCTAATCTTCACCAACAGTGATGATGATGAATCAGATTAAAAAATTGTTATATATATTTACATAAATATTCAGTGTAAACAATATAATATTTTGGACAAACAATTAATTAATTAAGATTCTGTAGTTTGTAATGAATTAAAAAAAAACAATCAATCTTACCCCTCGGTTCTATTGATAAACCGAGAGGTATAATGTACTAGTTTTGACAATATTAAAAGTGCAGAAGTTGAGGTTTGTATCCATGTGCATAAGTATTTCTCCCTCGGTGTTTTAAAAACTGAGGGGTAAAGTGGAAACTTTTCATGACGCCCTTCGTTACCTCGTTTCTGTAGTCGAATTTAAAATGCATTTCACATCCAAGGTGAAATATGTTATTTGTAGTAGTGACTCAACAAAGTGATCCAAAGCTGATGTTGATAAGCTATTTGTCTAAGATTAAGCATAATTTTGAGAATCTAAGAACAAGAACTTCTAATGGGAACAGTCTCAATATTCCTATCCTTGATGTAATAACAACGAATCTATTTAATCTATAAGCTATCAGCTTTACCACTAAGATTTCAGATAAATTTAAGCATATTTTCTTGGATCCACTCCTGATGAGACACTAAATTCATCCCACCCTATTTCTTAGGAGAATTGACTTTTTCCAGGCTATTGGAGATTTTCTGGTTACCACCTCACCCCCAGACCAATGGAAAGACCTACAAATAGCACCAACCTTTTTGATAACCTACTTTGGATGGGTGAGACATTGCATCAAATAGTTAGAAATAGCAAATATCACACTCTTAATCACCTGCAATCTTCATGCAAGACTGAGGATTTTAGCACTCCAATGTTTGATACTAGTAAGAGGGATGCCAAGATATCTGAACGGGAGGGGACCTTCAGAATAATGGTAAGGTTAAGAATTTCATTCTCAATCCCTATGTCCCTATTACCAAAATAAACCTGACACTTCATGGGATTCACGGACAAACATGTAGAGTGGGAGAAAAACATTGAATGCTTTCATCATAAGGTCAATAGAAATTGTGTCTCCTCTAGTAAATCAAATCAAATAACCAGAAAAGCTCATATTAGATATACCATTGAAAAGCTTCTCACAATTTGAGTGAAGATTAAAATTTGGATTGGTCTTCAACTTTTGTAAGGTTCTATAGAGGTACTCCATGACAATAATAAACAACAATGGGAAAAGTGGATCCACTTGCCTCAACCCTCTTTTAGCTTTCAAGATGTTGGTATATTCCTCATTCACTCTATACCTATAAAAAACAGTAGTAACCATCAACATAATCCATTTTATAAATTTATGAGGAAAATTGAGCTCATTCAATATACTTTTCGAGGGACACCATCTAAAGTGTCATAAGACTTTTTGAGCTCCGTCTAGAGCATACACCTAGGAGGAACACCCTTTGATGAGTTCATAAGCTAATAGGATTTGGTCCTAAATATGGTGACCTGGAACAAACACAACTTGGTTGTGATTATTAATACTACTTAGCACCTTACCCGGCCTAAAAGTCATAATCTTAGAAGTAATTTTGTATATAGTAGTGCAACAAGAAATAGGCCTATAATCCTTAACCATAAAACTCCATAATTTATGCCTCAATATCCTCCTGCTTAGTTTAAACAGTCCCATCCACCTTTTGCATTGTAACCAGTTGGATTTGTTTCATTTTACTCTTAAGAGATGCATGAAAAAAAGCAGTATTGTTGTCTCCATTTCTCAACCAGTCAATTTTTGATCTTTGTCTAAGCATTCATTCCTCAATATTACATGAATTCAAAACTTCCCACATTGCACTCTTTGACCTTCCATATCTGCTCACGATTCATTCTGTCAAGAAGCAGATTTGTTTGAGCATCCTTGAGGTTGTCTCTAGCTTTTTAAATTTGATGTTTGATCCCACAAAAAGGCTTACTTTTCTCCCTATTCACTAGTTGAAGTCTTTGTAACTTCTTCCATAAGACAGACATGTCACTCCCCATAAGAGGCTGCTGCCAATTATAAGCCATTACACCTAGAAATCCATCCACTGTAGTAACAACACTTTGAAATTTAAAGTAACTTTTCTTCATGCTCATATGGGTCTGCCCTTGTAAACATAGAAGGGGATGGTATGATACCTCAGGCTCCTTCACAAATAAGGTTGTTTTAACAGTATGTTGATGCCATTCTACATTACCAATCACCCTGTCAATCACAGAGTAAATTGTTTCATGAGATCCACTCTCTCTACACTTCCCTGCATTATTCACCCCTCAAACGTTCCAACCAACAATCATGTCCCAATGATAATAACCACTAAAGGATCGTTCCAAATCCTTAGTGGAGCAAAGCCATTTTGACACAATATTTCATTCTCATTTTGTTGAACTCTTGTACGTTCAATTTACCTTTATTCTTCATGTTCGTAGTAACTTATATCCAAGATGGTGGAGCAACCGTCTCCGAAATTGATGGTGAAGGAGTTTTAGTTACCTCAATAGAATGGGCTACTGGTTGCTTTTTATGACACAATTGCTTTTTTGGCTTCTCCTTAGTACATTGATGACCAACTTTTTGACATATATTATAATACCTCGGTTTCTATTCACTCAACTTTTAGAATGAATTTCCTACCATCTTTGTCTTTGATTGTGATTGAATCCTTCTGCTTTTGGGTTATGTCTATCTCCACCAACTTGCAAGCATATGACACCCTTAATTTGTTAGTTGTGAACTCATCGGTGAATAATGGTTTTCCCAAAGCACTTCCTATCTTTCCTAAGCTTTTGGCTCCCTAGAAGAATAAAGGAAGGTTAGGTAGTTTAACCCACACATAAATTGTACGTATCATATCCCTCTTGAAGTTGAACATAAGGCTTCATTCCTTCAAGATCATTGGCGTGTTATATGTAAGGACCGTGTGTGAGAATCAATTCCTTGTCCTTGTCAGATTGAAATTTCATCAAGAAATATCCCTCTTCATGATAAAACAACTCTGGTAGCTGAAAAAAATTCTAAGCTCTCGTCATGTATTGCTTCACCATATTCATGTTCAAATCCTTTCCTAGGGCATACATAATGAGTGATGATTCCCAAACCTTGACTTCAAATTCCTCATCAATTTCCCCTATCTCAATTTCAATTTCACGGTCAACGATTTTGGGAGAAAAAAATTCAATCGACATACCGTTAGCAGAGATATGATTGCCACTAATGACATCAACCCATTGTTTCTTATTAACCTCTTCAGCAACAACCAAGTTGTTCTTCGTATCAATTGTAGGATTTACTTCTAGGGTTTAAGAAATCAATTTCTCTTCTACACTTTCCTCTGATTTCTGATCATTATCCTTTTCTTCTCCATTACGAACTGTCGATTTCACCTCTGTGACAACTAGTTGGGTCGATGGCGAGGCCACTTTTTTTGAAATTCTAGTATACAGATAACAAATGTCCTAACACATATTTCAAACATTAATCTCTGTTTAACAACACTTCAACATGATAAAGCATACTCATATAAACATATTAGAACATAGTCATGACAAATATTCATACATCTTATAAGACATGTCAATCAATTAAGAAACAAAACTGAACAATGCAGAATGATAATAACACAAAGATATGATGATCCAGTTTGGTGTACAACAACACCTACTTTGGAGGCTACCAAGCTAGGAAGAAAGTCCACTATCAGCAATATTAGTTCAAAGCTAAACTCACCCGTTTACAACTTCTCGCCTAATCCATACCTAATAACACTTCTACTTAGGTCCTTCCTAAATATGAGAAATCGCCATCTCACTTCCTAAATCACCTCAGTGATATCTAACAGCCACAACCTTTGGTGACTGCATCAAACTACTCGAAATACACCCCTTTCAAATAAAGTTCAGCCAAGACTCTTGACTAATAAACACACTTCAATTTGCTTCAAAGCTTCACCCAAGAACAATAATCGACTTTATACGTAAAAGATTGAGAGATATTGACACACAAACATTCAATGCTTACAAGCTTATGAATGAATGCCAAAACCTTATAACTCAAGGAACAATCCTACTCTTCTATCAACATGATAGTCGAGAGGCTCACAAATAAAATAGACCAACTCCCTTAGAGAGTGGAACATAAATGAATCCCTAATAGATTACATCTTTTCATTCACGACTTACACTTCTTTTAGGTTAACAACCTTCTATTTATAACCCTTCACCCAGCTGGATTTTGGGCTTCAAATCACAACATATTAGCTGCTACGAATCTGCAGAAACTTCTGCATAAAGATAGGTCTTCAATAATGACATTCCTAATTTATCTCCATAATTAGAAAGTCAATATTATTCTAGATTTCAGTGTGAATCTTCCAGACCTTAATATCAGCGCCATATAGGATAGCATAATATTCCCAGAATATTTTGCATCTGTTAAATCTAAAACTGATCCAACAGACCAACTGAAACCAGTGACGATGTTGAATGACTTTTCATAGAACATCTTGTCTGACATGTTGCTCTAGTTGATGAAACATCTCAACTCAACATGTTTCTTCATAAAATGAGACTTCTTGCTCAACATGTTTTTCTCAACAAGTTAGAACGTCCTAATAAACATATTGTTGTTATATTTGTTTTACTAAAATCAATGCCAATCATAAAATAAAGAACTAACAATCTCCCCCTTTCAAAAAATTTGGCTAAAACAAATAAACAATTAAAACTTAGATTATAACAGTAAGAAAAATTACAACCATCAGCTCTAGTCTTCTGAAGCTATTGAACACAGAAACATGGAGGAACATCTCTTCACAATTAGAATTATGTTTGAACATCATGTTCGACATGGCATCTTCTTAGCAGCAGTCTGAATGAGTTCCAATCACCAGTAAAACTCAATACGAAAGAACAGTAACCTCAAGTGGAATGAGTAGAAAGTTCTAAAGTCATTTGGTGTAGATGAGAAATAAGATGACTGAAACTCCCCCTCAACCCAGGAACAAATCTTCCTCACAGGAAGCATAAGAGGAAACTTAAGAGCAAATCAACCACCATCCATGGTGTTGTAACTCAAAATTTTCCCTCTCATTTCTCAAGAAATTTCTCAAAAAAAGATCACCCTGGACCCTCAGGTTTGCTTCCATCCAATTTCAAGCCTTGAATTACAAATTTTCCAAGAAAATCATTCATAAGGGCAAAATGGTCAAAAGCACACTGAAAAATCAAACTTTGACTTTTTGACCAAATTTGAGTCCCAAAAATCACACTGCGTCAAGACGTTCAAAAGGTGAAATTTGATCATCAAAGAAATCAAGAGAATCAAAAATCCAACTTTTGCAAGACTTTGAAAATTTTCTAAGTATTTTCTATACTTGTTAATTTCATTTGCCTCATGACATTTTACTACAATTCCAAATATTCTAAAATGAGACAAATAATTCAAGTTGTTACCAAGTGACATTTTTGCAAATTTTACAAATTCTAAAACTATGTCTTGTTTGGATTTTTCTATTTAACTAAGAAAAAACTTTGCCACAATGTTTTGTCCTTGATATAATGTGCATAAAATACTCCACAAGACCAAATTTGTTTCATACTACAAATTTTGTTGTCCAAGTTGAACAAAGCATGATATACTGCATTGTCCTAACACCCCAAAAGCCTGCTCCATTATTGTCCTGCAAAAAACCTTGTGTTATGCTGCACCACAAATCTGCATATGTTGTCCTATACAGTCCAAAACTGCTTTATGCAGTCTACACCAACCTGCATCACAACAGCCCCAAAATTGCACCAAAATGGCAAAAGAAAATTGTGTGAATAAAGTATCAAAATAGTAGGCAAAAGAAAAATTCAAAATGACTTATTTTATTTCCCCCCTAAACCTTAGTCAAGGGTCTACAAAAGGAACTTTTTCATAAGACATAAGGGTTGGAATTTTTGGAGAGAAGAGAGAGTTTTGAACAGAAAAATAATGTTCTTTGTAACTTTGACTCATTCAAAAAGAAATCAGCTCTAATCTCATTCAAAATATAACTTCAATCCATTATTCCATCTTACAAATTCTCCCATAAACCAAACACCTTAGCACATAGAGAGTGTAAAAACACTAAAACAGTTTCTGTTAGTGCCATTATCCTCACCATCCAAACATAAAAATAATATTGTACAATTTGACTGGGTTTCAACAGTTTGGAACAAGCTATCTGGAGATTCCTTGGAGCCCTCACAACATCTTGAAAAGTATTCAGATTTCAAACACCAAGTGTAGTTTCAAGGTAAGCCTTCTTGACTTGGTATTTTCATACATCATTAATGATTTATTCTTGAAGATAAGATGTAGTAATCGTTACCCAATTTTAGCTAACCGTTTGCTTGTTGTTTATATTTATCAATAATATGTTGTAAACTACCATGTATGGACAATAAAACAATGTTTAAGGCAGAAAAACACAGTATGTATCGATACATACACACATGTGTCAACTCATCCTAGTAAAAAACAGGGTATGAATCGACACATAAACCTAATGCATCGACTCATACTGATCCCAGGTCCCAAAACAGAAGGTTGAAAAGTCCATGAATCAATACAAAATGTGTATGCGTCGATACAAAGAAGGTGTATGATTCGACACATCCCATTAAGTGTCGACTCATACTGAGCTGGTTTTTCTTTACAGGATCAAGGAAAAGTTATGTGTCGATGCATAACAGTATGTGTCGACACATAATGGTTCAAAAAGTAGTTTCTCCCATTTTCTATACTATTTATGCATATATTTTTCATTACTGCCCATTAGTTCGATGTGATTGTATAATTAAACATTTATTTCATCCCTATTTGCAAATTGAACCCCATCACCCTCAAGATGTAATAGCTTAGGATTTTATTTTCTGCATTTTATTTTTGCTTTCATATATTGTTAGTAATTAGAATGTATGGAAAGATAAAATCAACAAATAGATAACTCTTAAATACAAGACAAAATGGATGCAATCAAACACACTTGCACCCTTAGGGTAATCCCACCTTGTTTCCTATCGGAAAAATAGTCATGTCCCTCGAATATGGGCGTTTTAGCAAAGACCCTCAATAAAAGATCGTAGTCCCTCGATGACCCTCGATGTTTCCTTCGTTAAACGATCTAGTCCCTAAAACGACATTGCTAAAACGTCCAATAAGTTTCCTTCTATGACTATACAAAAACGTTTCGTGCTCGTACCTTCATATCCAACGATGGGGCTTCTTACCAAAACAATGGTAAAGATAGAAACATCTAAAGGAGGAGGAAAAGAACACTAAAGACCTTTTGAGTAGGTAGATTTTCTCCTATTTGCTCACTTGCTCACAACGAAAACATTTTATACACCAACACTCTCATTTTGAAACATTTTTGAAAGACAACACTTTGTACGCATTCTTATAGAAATGAGAGCCATTACAAAGACACCCTTTTCAAAATCACTTTCAAAAAACACATTCCACAAACACCTCTTTGAACTATTTTCGAAACAACACTTTGTACGCGTTCTTATAGAAACGAGAACCATTACAAAGACATTTTCAAAATAATTTCAAACCCACCACATAAAGCATATTTTCAAACAAAGCAAGTGATCTAGCAAGCAACTAAGAGCCCATGGAAAACCATGGATGAAAAGGGTGCTAATACCTTCCCTTTTCATAATCTACCCCTCGAACTCAAGAAAACCTCTCTAAAGGTATTTCATGTTCCTTTCAGCCTTTCCTTATTGGATAAAAGAAAAGTCGGTGGCGATTGTTGCTATCCACAAAATTTGCGATCAAACGCGAAACAAAAAGTCAGTTCTCCCACTGTATCACACATGGAAACTCAGAACACGGGTCACAACTATGTTCATAAATCAGATCACAAGTCACAAAACAAACCCAAACAGACATAGGATCGAACATCCTATCCAACATATTTGTGACATATCTGGAAAAACAAACTCTAGATTAAACAATTGAAAAACCCTTTCTCACTCTTTTTAGCCAAAACTTGACAGAGAAACCCCTCAGAAAACCATATCCAATATGTACTCACCCATACCCGAACAAAAGCCATAATAACTTTAATGAAAACAGACTAACATAAGATGAATGAAAGTGAAGGGTTGACACCCTTAAATACCCGAGTTGTTACTTAGGGATTAATAACTCTTTTACTGTAGCAACGCTCTTGGTCAAAAAAAGAGTTTTTCAAGGAAAATAACTGCACCAAAAATAAAGTGTGCATCATCCATAAAGCATTCTTCATGCCTTAATTCACTATGGACTATTTCTCCTGGAATTTAAAACTCCAATGAATATGCATGAATGGTGAAACACACGTGTCACACTTCCATCTAACATGCACTTGATTACATTATCAACAAGCACCACTTGTTGATCTTCATAGAGCCAAGTCCTGAACAATGTGCTGACATACAATCAAACATTATCTACTTTCTGTTGTCTTCAAAAGTGCCAACACCTTCTACATACTCCTTTCAGCTAGACTTAATAATATTTTAACATGAACACTTCTATTTATCAACAGAGATCTTCCATTGATCTTGACTTCAAACTCCATAGAAAAATAAATTCTCATATCACACCTAAGAAGCATGACCATAGTTTGATTTAGCCCACTGACTTCCATAATCAAACTCTAACTACCAAGTCCTCCACGAACTGCACCAGAACAAGATGTCTGAGCATCTTTCCTGACAAGCTCCATAAGGCATGCACCATTACAACAACAAATTAGAGACAAGTATTTAACTCCCCTATCATGGATAACCAATATTCCAGCTGAAAATGAACACTTGAGCACATGAAAGGCTTCACACTCTCAAAGTGAAGTACTTTAACTTCACATTGTTAGAACATAGTTTGATTCTACAACCCTCAGTTAGAGTTTTGATGATAACAAAATACAAGATTAAATGAATTATGAGTTTTATATGAGACATAGATGCTACTTAAAATTATGTTGTGTATTTACAGGAAACTCTGATACAATCAGCATCAGAACATCAATATCAACATCAACATCAGAACATCAGTACATGTGCTACGCTGAAGCCTGATGAACAAAATCTGCGCTTAACATACTCTGAATCTGATCAAGATCCTAATTATGTCATCAGCACTCAGAAGCGCCAAAATAAGCTAAAGCCAAGGACGCTCTGATTTTCATTAAGCAGAACATTCTGAAATGTCAACGTTACTGCATTCAAGGCAGAAAAATTACCAACGACATTATTCCAAGACAAAGATCTTCTCAAAATGGAAAGAACGTTATGAGCATTGAAATGGAATTATGGACAACAACGTATCTATTCCAAGGATATTTAAACAAATCAGTGAGAAAAGAAATGGCTAATACTCTACAATTCTCCAACACGCACATACACATAAGCCAATCAACTTCGTCCTCACTCATACAGTTTGCTACAACTCTCAAGCGCTTACTCTGTAGCTCTAGCAATATAGTTTTTATTCAAGCTTAATTTTGTGTAATATCACAGTTGTGATATATAGTTTTTCCAGAAAATATTAAACACACATTTGTTCATTTATCTGTAAAAGAATTTCCTTGAGAAACTGGTCTGTGGTTAGAGTCAAGAAGGCTTTAGCAGTTGTTAAAGCAGTTTTGTATTCAGTTGAATATAGTGAATTAAGACCTCGTTGGAGAGAGGAGAAATCACCTTGATGGGCGGGCTGGAGTAGTTTGAGATCAAACGAACCGGGATAAAAATAACGTGTTGTCTGCATTTGATTTCAAGTTTTAACAATTCAACCCCCTTCTTGTGTTTTTCACATCTTCAATTGGTATCAGAGCGCCTGGTTCTGAGCATATAACACTTAACCGTGTCAGTACAAGATCCAGCGTTAGAAAAACACTATGGCAGGACCACATCAAAACATCAGCAATAACAACAATGAAGAAAGAGACAGATTCAGTGGCAAACCTCCAGTCTTTGATGGAGAGAACTTTGATTACTGGAAAGACAGAATTGAAAGCTTCTTTCTAGCCCATGATGCTGATCTGTGGGATATGGTGACTGATGGATACACGCACCCTGTGAACGCAAGTGGTCAGAAGATTGACAGGAAAGCAATGACTGATCAACAAAAGCGTGATTTCAAAAACCATCACAAGGCCAGAACTGTTCTTCTCAGTACCATCTCTTACTCTGAATATGAAAAGATATCTAACAGAGACACTGCAAAGAATATGTTTGACTCTCCGAGAATGACGCATGAAGGCAACATTCAAGTCAAAGAAACTAAAGCTCTTGCGCTCATTCAGAAGTATGAGGCATTCAAGATGGAAGAAAGTGAATCCATTGAAACAATATTCTCAAGATTTCAAATTCTGGTTGCTGGTCTCAAAGTCCTAGACAAAGGGTATTCTACTGCTGATCATGTTAAGAAGATCATCAGAAGCTTGCCAAAATAGTGGAGGCCAATGGTCACAGCGCTGAAGCTAGCTAAGGATCTCAACAAAATCTCTCTGGAGGAACTTGTCAGCTCCCTCAGAAGTCACGAGATAGAGCTAGAAGCTGATGAACCTCAAAAGCAAGGTAAGCCATTAACTTTAAAATCTAACAGAAAATCTGACTCCAAAGTTTTGCAGGCTGTAGAAGAAACCTCTGATGGGTCCTCATCAGAAGAAGATGAACTGTCTCTCCTTTCCAGAAGGGTGAACCAACTGTGGAAGCAGAGGCAAAGAAAGTTCAGGAATCCCAGAAGATCTGAGAATCAGAACGAATCTTCCTCCAGATACAGAAGGTCAGAATCCTCCTCTGGACACAGAAGATCTGAAGGCTCTTCAGGAAGCAGAAAGCCAAACAACAAAGACATCATCTGCTATGAATGTAACGAGCAAGGACACTACAAGAGTGATTGCCCAAAGCTTCAGAAGGAAAAGCCCAGAAGAAAGTTTGGCAAGGAAAAAAAGAAAAGTCTCATGGCCACATGGGATGATTCTGATACATCTGAAGCTGACTTAGAATCAGATGATGAAAGAGAAAACATAGCTCTCATGGCAAACATAACAGAAGACAACGAAGCTTCTGAATCAGACTCTGAATCAGACACAGAAGAGGCATTTCCTGACTTTGCTACTAATTTTACTAAGGCTGAACTAGCTGAAAGCCTTAATGAGATTCTGGAAAGATATCAGCAGATCAGAGTCAAATTCAGAAACCTGAAAAGGAATCTTGCTTCTGACTCTGATAAAATTGAGAGTCTCACATTGGAGAATTCTGAGTTGAAAAATAAAATTTCAAAATTAGAAAATCTATTACAAAACTCTCAGAAGGAAACAATTCTTGAAACTCCCAGTAGTGCTGATGAGATCATCAAGGAGTATGATCACAGCTTTCAGAAGTTCCTTGCTAAAAGCATAAATAGAAGCAAAATGGCTTCAATGATCTATGGAGTTAGCAGAAATGGCAGAAAAGGAATAGGATACCAAGGTAAGGTACCTACACCAAAGAATGCCATGGATTTAGTTATTAAACGAACTCCACTTAATTCACAATTTGTATATGGGCACACACACGACATTAAATATACCAGTAGTAATTATTCTGTCAAACCAAAATTCAACCAGAGTTTTGGTAAAACTAACAAATCAGGACCCAAGAAAATATGGGTACCTAAGGATAAAATAATACATGTTGCAGAGATCTTTAGCAGCAAAGCAGAAACACCAGTCATGGTACCTGGACTCTGGCTGCTCGCGACACATGACGGGAAGAAGGCATATGTTCCAAAGCCTGGAACTTAAGCCTGGAGGCCACGTAGGCTTTGGAGGCAATCAGAGGGGAAAGATCATTGGCTCTGGAACAGTAGGTAATGGAAATCTTCCCTCTATAAGTAATGTTTTATTAGTAGATGGATTAATGCATAACCTGTCATCCATAAGTCAATTAAGTGATAACGGTTATGATATAATCTTTAATCAAAATTCATGTTAAGCTGTTAGTCAGAAAGATGGGACTATCCTATTTAATGGAAAGAGGAGAAACAACATTTACAAAATCAAACTTTCTAAACTGAAAAGTCAGAATGTAAAGTGTCTTCTGTCTGTTAACAACGAGCAATGGATCTGGCACAGAAGATTGGGGCATGTTAGTATGAGAAGAATATCTCAGATTAACAAACTCAATCTGGTTAGAGGACTTCCTAACCTGAAGTTCAATTCAGATGCTCTGTGTGAAGCATGTCAGAAAGGCAAGTTTGCAAAACCTGCTTTCAAATCTAAAAACGTTGTTTCCACCTCTAAGCCATTAGAAATTTTGCACATTGATTTATTTGGACCAGTTAAAATTGCTTCAGTCAGTGGCAAGAAGTATAGGTTAGTAATCGTAGATGACTATAGCAGATGGACATAGGTAAAGTTCTTAAGACACAAGGACGAGTTACACTTTGTGTTTGTTACCTTCTGTAACCAAGTTCAGAATGAAAAGGATCTTAGAATCGTCAAAGTCAGAAGTGATCATGGTGGAGAGTTTAAAAACAAAGATCTTGAATCATTTTTTAATGACAAAGGCATTCTGCATGATTTCTCTCGTCCTAGAACTCCCCAGTAAAATGGAGTTGTAGAACGAAAGAACAGAACATTGCAAGAAATGGCCAGAACCATGACCAACGAGACTAACGTTGCTAAGATCTTCTGGGCAGAGGCAATAAACACAACGTGCTACATTCAGAATAGAATCTCTATAAGACCTATTCTGGAAAAGACTCCATATGAATTGTGGAAGAACAGAAAGCCCAACATTTCTTATTTTCATCCATTTGGATGTACTTGCTTTATTTTGAATACTAAAAATTATTTGAACAAGTTTGACACTAAAGCACAGAAGTGTATTATGTTAGGATACTCTGAACGCTCAAGAGGGTGCAGAGTATACAATACAGAAACACATATTGTGGAAGAATCAATCAGTGTTCGTTTTGATGATAAGCTTGACTCTCAAAAGTCAAAGCAGAATGAATTACTTGTAGGTATGGAAGTTGAATTCACAGGTACTGAAGACAAGTCATCAGAAGCTCTTAACATAGACACTCCCTCAACATCAGAAAGAGGCACTGCAAGCAATCCAGCATCTTCTGTTGATCTACCTCATAAAAGACCATCCAGAAGCAGCATGGATCACCCAGAAGAAACAATCTTAGGAAGAAAGGAAGATCCAATCAGAACAAGAGCCAGCTTCAGAAACTCTGAAGAATCCCTCATGGGACTTGTTTCTCTGATTGAACCATCCTCAATTGATGAAGCACTTCTGGACAATGACTGGATTCTAGCAATGCAAGAGGAGCTGAATCAATTCACAAGAAATGATGTATGGGATCTAGTTCCTGAACCAAAAGGATTCAACATCATTGGAACTAAATGGGTGTTCAGAAACAAACTGAATGAACAAGGTGAAGTCATCAGAAACAAGGCACGATTGGTAGCACAAGGTTATAGTCAACAAGAGGGGATAGACTATACAGAAACCTTTTCTCTAATCGCCAGGTTAGAATCTATCAGACTTTTAATTTCTTTTGCTGTTAATAAAGGCATCACTCTGTATCAGATGGATGTCAAGAGTGCATTCTTAAATGGCTATATAGAAGAAGAGGTATATGTGCACCAACCCCCTGGTTTTGAAAGTTCAAAAAATCCAGAATATGTTTTCAAACTAAAGAAGTCACTGTATGGTCTGAAACAAGCTCCCAGAGCTTAGTATGAAAGACTAAGTAACTTCCTATTAGAAAAGGAATTCACCAGAGGGAAGGTGCACACAACCTTATTCAGTAAGACAATTAAGAATAACATTTTAGTCTGTTATATTTATGTTGATGATATAATATTTGGATCTACTAAATCTTCTTTGGGAAGAGAATTTGGTAAGTGTATGCAGGAAGAATTTGAGATGAGCCTAATGGGGGAACTAAAATTCTTTCTGGGCATTCAGATCAATCAAACCCCAGAAGGAACTTACATTCATCAGAGCAAATATGTCAGAGAACTTCTGAAGAAATTTGATCTCTAAGAATGTAAGCCATCAAAGATTCCAATGCATCCCACGTGCATTCAGGAAAGAGAAGAGGTAAGCAAAAAGGTAGAACAGAAGGTCTACAGAGGTATGATTGGTTCTCTTCTTTATCTTACAGCTTCAAGGCCTGATATTTTATTCAGTGTATGCATTTGTGCAAGATTCCAATCAGATCCTAGAGAATCTCACTTAACAGCTGTTAAGCGAATTTTCAAGTATCTGAAAGGTACTACTAATCTGGGTCTGTTTTATAGAAAATCTAGTGATTATAGCTTAGTAGGATACTATGATGCTGACTTTGCTGGAGACAAAGTAGAACGAAAAAGCACTTATGGAAGCTGCCAGTTTCTGGGAGAAAATCTGATCTCGTGGTCCAGCAAAAGACAATCCACAATTGCTCTATCAACAGCAGAAGCTGAATATATAGCAGCAGCTGGATGCAGCACACAAATGCTCTGGATGAAAATTCAACTTGAGGACTTCCAGATATATGAGAGTAACATTCCTATCCTCTGTGATAACACCTCTGCTATTTGCTTAAGTAGAAATCCAATTTTGCATTCTAGGGCTAAACATATAGAAATAAAACATCATTTTATTAGGGACTATATTCAGAAAGGGATTTAAAATTTAAAATTTATTGACACAGACCATCAATGGGCTGATATTTTCACAAAACCACTTTCTGAAGATAGGTTCAAATTCATTCTGAAACATCTCAGCATGAAGCTCTGTCCAGAATAAAACTGTTTTAATTTTATATATTAACCTTCAGAATTGTATTTATTTCTCTGTGAACTTCTGATCAATCCTCTTTCAGAATCTTAGAAATGTAGATTGTATCAGAATCTATCCATGAAGATCTGAGCACTTCAGTTCAAGGATAGGTGTGCTGTTCACTCAAGAAAACAAGTGTCATCCAGGCATCAGCTGTTTCCTGAGGCTGAACACGCGTTCACGCTTCTGAAAAGGCAAAACGCTGATTGGATGCATTGAGACACATGTCATTGGTAACCGTTTAAGTATCTTTCTGAATCCCCTAAAATCAGCTAACATTAAATGCTAATAATCATGATTTATTTCTCTCTCTTAACCGTTTACGTTTTCAAAACCTTTTTAGAAATCTATTTAAACACTCTTCACACCACTCACACACTTTTACCTTCATCTTCGTTTGCTATCAATTTTTCTGTGTTCTTACTTTCTCAAGAAACCTTCAAAGATTTTTCAAAAAAATCCTCGTGTGAACATGGCTTCTTCCAGCAATCCTTCATCAGGTTCCCAGAAAGATACATCATCTTCTGAGCAATATGAAGTTCCTCTCAGAACGCTTCTCACTCCTATCAAGAACCTTGAAGTGCTGTCAGAAATTATAGTGGATTTCAACAGTCTTAAGGAAAATGGCTTTAATTTATCAGAAGAGGTTCAAGCTCAAGGGTGGGAGAAATACTTTGACAGGCTGGTGGGTCCAACTTTTCCTATTTTGGTTAAGGAATTTTGGATTCACGCTTCTTCCTTAAATCACCAAGTTACATCCTACATAATGGGGAAGAAGATTGTGATTACTTAAGACTTGATTGCTCGTCTGGTAGGCTACAATGGAGGTGGTATACGCTGTATAGATATGGCAGAAAGATGTCAAGATGCTGCCCTAATTGCAAGGAAATTATTCACGCTGGGGCTTCCCTCCAGCAAGATAAGGGACTTGAAAGACAAGCACATAATTTGGGCAAAGATTATTCTGGGTTGTTTCAACCACAGGAAGCCTACCAGCTCTCCTGATTACATAAATATAGATCAGCAGTTTCTGATCTATTTTATCGCTCAGAAGGTCAAGATCAACCTAGCTCATCTTCTGTTCAACCATCTCAGAACAAGCGTCAAGGAGACAAGGGAAGAGGAACATACTAAAAGGGATTGGATACCCTTAGGAATATTGATATCATATATTCTGACTGAGAATAGGCTGATTGAGCATTTGACAGAGGCACAAGAGATCAGCACCCTGGAACCTTCTGTTGGCAAGCAGCTGAATGCCAAAAATCTGAAGAAAATGAAGCTGATAGAGAATATTAGGAAGGAGCCTAACATCACTCCTTTTGCTGAAATCTCCAGCAGAAGAGTCCCTCTGGACGACTTCCCTATGTTCTCAGAGATTGACTCCAAGCCTCAAATCATTCTGAGATACTTGGATGCGTGTAAAGCTGATGTTACAGCTCCTAATCTGAACATTCAAGATCTTCAGCAGAAGGCACCAGAGGTAGTTCTGAAGAAGACGAAGAAGAGGAAAGCTGCTACAGAAGGACCATTACAATAGACTCCAAAGAAAATAGGTAATCCTGTTTTTGTTACTGTTTTAAGTTCAAGTGTTGTTTCCTCATCTATTCCTACTCCTATTCCAACTCCAGCTGATATCCCAACACCCCAAACCTTTGAAGATTTTGACATTGATTTTGACCCTTCTGAGTCATTAACCCTCAGAAGATCCCGCTCCAAACCACAAAATCCAAACACTGTAACCATACCAGAACCACAACTTGCACAAGTTCTGTCTGATATAGACCAACATACTTCCGCTCCCCAAACAGATAATCTAAATCCAAACTCAGAAATTCCCATCTCACCACAACCTGACATTCCCCTCTCACCAATACCTGAAACTCCACTCTCTCCAATACCAGAACCAGAAATTCCACAACCATCCTCTCCTCAACCAGATATTAATCCACCCTCTCCTCAACATGAACAAACGCCACAACCTGAGACTCAAAACTCCGAGGCTCAAACCTCTGAGTCCCCTGAACCACAACCCTTGGCCATTCAATTGCCTTGTGGTACAACTGTGAACATGTCTCAGCTTCCCTCTTCACCAAAAACAACTCCACCTAATACCCCATCCAGTCCAATCATTATTTCTGACTCTCCCACTCCCTCACCTAAGAAAAATAAAGAAAACCACAGCAAGACAGTCATTAATCTAACAATCCTTGAATGCCTTGCTGCAATAAACCTGAAAACTGCTATCCCCAAACCAAAACAACCAGATGTTGGTTCCAGCATTTTGAATTTTGAAACAGATATGCAAAAGTGGATCACTTCTTTGAAACAAGCAAGTCTGGAAGTAGTTGATCCTGCTGTATCAGATTTCCTCTGGACACAGTTCAGAAGATGGGTTTGTGCTGAAACCTTCAAGTTGCAAGACCAGAGCTATGGACAGGCTCAACAGAACTTCAGCAATCTGCTGAAGGAAATGGAAGGTCCAGTTCTGAGCAAGCTGCTGAAGGAAGAAGCTCTCCCTCTGGACATTGAGCCTTGGTCTGAAAAGCGTCCAACATCTACAGTTCAACCTGCAGAAGAACAGGTAATTCAAGCTGAAGACTTGGGTCAAGCAGAAGAAACTACAGAAATCTCTGAGAAGCAGTCTGTATTTGAAGATCCTCAAGCTTCCTCTCTTGACAGACAGGCTCTGGAGGATTTGAAGAGATCAGATATGCTGATGAACGAAAGGATGGACAAGCAGGATATCAAGATTGATTCTATAGTGTTGCACCCCAAAATTTGCCCTCTCATGTTTTCCAAAGTCTTCCCCCTGCATGGTTGATCACAAACTCTTGCCTAAGGAAAAAGAAAATTTTGAGTGGTACTTTAAGTATCTTTCGATTGGCATCCTGAAAGTATCCTTCGATTGGCATTCTGAAGGAGCATTTCGATTGGCATTCTGAAGGAGAATTTCGATTGGAATTCTGAAGGTATGTTTCGATTGGAATTATGAAAGTACCCTTCGATTGGCATTCTGAAGGAGCATTTTGATTGGCATTCTGAAGAAGCCCTTCGATTAGCATTCTGAAAGACCCTTCGATTGGGATTCTGAAGGAGCCTTTCGATTGGCACCCTGGGCCAGGCCTTCGATTGGCATGCCAAGGGATCCTT
This sequence comes from Vicia faba, assembly GCA_948472305.1. Classification (NCBI taxonomy): domain Eukaryota; kingdom Viridiplantae; phylum Streptophyta; class Magnoliopsida; order Fabales; family Fabaceae; genus Vicia; species Vicia faba. The sequence continues at coordinate 1,185,132,017 of OX451737.1, forward strand.
TGATTAGCATGAAACAACACCTTTCAATTGGCCTGTTAACAGAGCCTTTCGATTGGAATTCTTCGATTAATATTTGGACAAGGGCCATTCGAAAGAGGCCATCAAGAGGGCACTCAAACATGTCCAAAGCTGATTCGACCAGAGTGATTCTGTGCAACTCAAGACCATTCGGAGAAGCATTCAAAAGGCCCATTCGAAGGGTACACAGGAATTCCATCCGAAGGAGGCAAATCAGGACCAATCGAAGAGAATGGCCTGAAAGCATTCGAAATCCAAAAGCGTCCAGGTTCATTCAAGGGACACGAGTGTTTCAAAAAAGGAATTAATTTAATGTGTTTGATTTTTGTCCAGGGTGTTAAAGGCCTGTTTTAATGGTTGTCCCTTGCCATTTTCGTGCACTCTCACACTCCTATAAATAGGAGGCCAGTGACACATTACAAGGGGAACAAAAAAAATACACAAAAAATTGCCTCAAAGAGCCACACACATACACTTCCTCAGTAAACCATCCCAAAGTTATCGAAATCCTCATAAGTGGTCCCAATCGAAGGAGTCTTCAGAAACACTCCTTTCACTCCCTGAAGTCTGCAGGAAGTGTTCCCAAGCGCTATCCAAAAGTCACGCATCAATCCCACTAGTCTTTGGTAAAATTCTGGGTCACAGCCTTTCGATTTGAATTGTTTTTATTTATATATATATGCATCTTTGTATTCTTACTGATCATTCATACAAGCATAAGTGTGGAAGTGCAGGGTGCCATTTTAAGGTTTCAAAGCAGCCATGCTTCAAACTAGGTGGTGTAAAGATCTTGTGCTAGTTTTAACCCCATATTTGAGTTTAGGAAGTGATCATGCGTAGGATAGGGTCTTGGGATCTGTTTCGATCCAGCATTTGATCAAACTTGCAGGTGTATGTGCAGGAGAGGAACCTGGGTTCAACACCCAGGTTTGTATTTGTTTCTTTTTTCTAACACTTGTATTGCAGATTAAGCCTGAGAAGACCACAATAGCGAAGGACCTGGGTTCGACACGCAGGCCCTGCATCTTTATTTTTCTAATGCTTGTTTTGCAGATAAGGATCGAAAAGCAGTTTGCCCTCCTGGATCGAAGAAGACAACCTCTTCTCTGGATCGAAGGAGACATTTCCTTCTCTGGATTGAAGCTCCCATTTTCCTGGATCGAAAGTCACCTTCTCTGGATCGAAGCTTCCCACTTTTATCCCTAGATCGAAGGATGCCCTTTGTTTTTTATTTATTTTTGTTTTCGTTATTTCCTTATTGACTTTATCATTTAAAATAACTTTAAATCAAAAAAATCACAAAAAAAATATTAGGTTAGTTTTTTTTTATTCAAATTAATTTTGTAAACAAATTAATTAATTATTTTAATTTCATTTTATCAATTTAAAATAAACTAGACCTAGGATTATCTAATTCAAATATTTTCTTAACAAAAAAAAACAAAAAAAAAAGATTTCTTATTTACTTAGAAATTTCTTAGACGTCTCTTTTCCTTGTTTTACGCGTATTTACTTTTATTATAACTGCTTACTGGTTTGTAATAGTTTAGCTTAAACTTTTACTTTACTGCTTTTATCCCCCCAATTTTTGGACATGTAAACCCTCCCCGAAGCCTTGTAATAGCGTAGGATTTACCATTTCCGCACTTTAAATTCATGTACATATATTAACTGCTTAGATGTATGCTAACTAGGATTGTATGACAAGATCTAAAAACAAATGGTAGAACACCTAAATAAACAAAGATAATATAACTGAAAAACAACACACTTGCACATGCCACTCTTAGGGTATACCTCATTTAGTTGTCTCAAATACGGTCATTAAGTATAGGATGTTTTAGAGGTCGTCCTTTTGTCCCAAGATCATAAGTTGCCTCGAAACAGTTGCCTCGGAAAAATGATCTAAGACATTAGGATTACCACTAAAGCATCCTAACGTTGCTTTAGTGACCACCAGTCCCTAAAATTGAATTGACCCGAAAACTCCAACGACGGTGCTACCTACTCCTCAATAGTAGGATAGTACTGTGTAAAGGACATCTGCACAGTTTAATTCCTTTTTGAGTAGGTAGAGGCTCTTAAGTACTTTCTCTCTTTTAAAAACAAAACAAAAACTTTTCGCACTTACACTTTCTTCAAAAACAAAACTTTTTTTCAAAACCCACAATCACAAAGAAAAGCAAACCTTTTGAAAACATAGTGAGCAAGTACCTAAGAGCCCATGGATAACCACGGAAAGAAAGGGTGCTAACACCTTCCCTTTCTATAATCTACCTCCCGAACCCGAGAAACAATCTCGAAAAGGAATTTTTTCGGTGCTTTTGTCCTTTCCCTTGTTGGATAAAATAAAAGACGGTGGAGACTCTTCTGATAATAATGTTGAACATTAATCTCTACACCCATAGTAGCAGACAACTAACAATGAACAAAGAAATGATGTTACAACATTATCTAGGACATCAACTTCACATCACAAAATCCAATCACTCAGGTTCTTGATACACTATCTAAAGGACTTATCATGATTGGATGTCCTTCACACAACTTCAGTAGCTAGAACACACCAGAGAACCAGATAGAAATAAAATCGCGTACACTATTTGAATTATAATGCGCAGATTGTAGACTTGCATAAAAACGTCGGACAAATACACAACTCTCGTCAACATATTTACCCTCAGTCACATGCGCACCTGCATCACCGTTTCTCTTAGAGGTCCAAACAGCAGATATGACTACCTCTTCACAGTTGGTAGACAACCAACCATAAATCAGACAATCCAATTTTGGAATCTAATGGAGATCAGTAATCCTTATGCCATGAACTTCAAGACAACCTCCTTTTTCTAAAGTAGCAAGCCACTGAGACGATGTTCCAATCTCAATTCAAACATCACAGGATTTCACCAATTACTATTGTTCTGAAGATACTATCCATAAGAATTGCTTTTGCATAGAAGTCCTTGACCCAAAATATCTCTATAAACTACAACTTCAGAAGCACCAGAAAATAAACTCTCATATACTTTCTGCATCAACACATCAGACAAATACACAACTCCCATCAGAGTATTTGACATCAATCAAATGCATACCTTTATCAGAGAAACATTTTCCTACATATATTGATGCCTCCTTCCATATTGTCTAACATTCTTCTCCATCTCTCACTTAGCACATCAACCGCACCTTTTGTCTGACCTATAGGACTAAACACAACAACCAGGGTATTGAATGATCTTCATACCACAAACAGACTATTTAGAATAATTTTTCTTCTCAATATTGGAAAGCACACCCCAAGAAGTTTGAATGACACTCCAAACACGCCGACAACACTCCACCCTAATTGTAAGTTAATCTTCATGAAGAAACTTAACATAGGTTGATACATCTTCAATCCATACAACCCTTGGATTTCTTTTCCACTACAAAAGAACAAGAGTTCCATGTTCTCGTAGACTTGATAATAATACCAAGTTTCAGTAAGCAACCCCCATCCTGTTTAAGAGAAACACCAGCCAGACATATTGAGAAAAGAAAATTCCCACAAAAATGTCAAGACATTATATCTGACATTTCTTCAAGGTCTTCCAACTCGAGAACAACAGGAACTCCCCCCGGTTCAACAAAAAAATGATCCATTATAGCAGATAGCCACATGGAAGCTTCCATAAATATGGCTCCTTTAACCAGAAGTATTTTCCAGATGTCAGAGAAAATGTCCTCGACATTTGAACTTGACATCCACATATGAAGAACCTGGTTTAGAAAATAAATCTCCTCTAGAAGTTTTGAGCTCAACTTTTGCACTCCTATATACTTTAATTAGAAATAAACTGACCCAGGGAGTGAATAAGATATTGATCATCTCTTGACTAGCACACTTATCTAAGACATGTCTCTAGGACATAAACTTCTAAGACACACAACCAAGATGCCTCCCCTTCTAGTTCAGGAGAAGGTTCCAAACATATGATATCAACGCACATTTTTTTACACCCAAAACATCTGCAATGTCATTCATGTATCCAACAGAAATATTCATAACTTGCTGAAGTGATATTCTAACATCTGGTAGGACATTATTCCAAGGGACACAACAAGATATCCTTTATCAAAGACCGGAGATTGGCCTTTTAAGATTGGAAGAAAAAATAAATTTCTTCTTACTTTATTCAGATCTCTGTTCAACAAACTCACTTGAAAGTGCCTTTATGAGTGGATTTGAGATGAACCTCAAGTATCTTTGGAAAATTTAACAGGCTGGTTGAAGCTATCCTCCAAGTATCACAATACCATAGGATACACCAAACCATCAAGAGTTTTCAGATATATACGCATCGGATCACACATCAACAACTCCTCAACACTCTTCAGGGTTGAATAAGATAACCCTTGCACATAATCACCATAATACATGTGATAATAGAACACCCTATATTTGAAAATAAATCAAACATAACGCATCAACTCACCATCAAAGCTACATGTATGACAACTTCAGCCAGGTCACTTGCTCACCCTGTCACCTAATGTGAGTTGTCCACATTCACACTATAGAGGCACAAGGAGGAGAGAAACGCCTCACAATTAACACCACAGTCATAGCAGCAGCTACAACCAAAACTTTGTTCCTTCAAGTCCAATGCTTCAGAAAGTATCTTCCCTAGGTCTCACCGAGAATAGAACATGATGCCCGCTCTGATACCAAATGATATTCTGGTATACATATAAAAAATGTCCTAACACATGTTTTAGATATTGATCTCTATTTAACAACATTTGAACATGGTAAAGCATATTGATATAAACATATTAGATCAGAGTCGTGACACATGTTCCAACATCTTATAAGACATGTCAATCAATCAAGAAACAAAACTGAACAATGAAGAATGAAGAATGAAAATACCACAAAGTTATGATGACCCAATTCGGTGTACAACAACACCTACTTTGGGGGCTACCAAGCCAGGAAGAAAGTCCACTATCAGAAGTATTAGTTCAAAGCTAAAACTCCCCCGTTTATAACTTCTCTCTTAATCCCTACCCAATGACACTTCTACTTAGGTCCTCCCTAAATATGAGAAATCATTATCTCACTTCTTAAATCACCTCAGTGATATCTAACAGCCACAACCTCTGATGACTGCATCAAACTACTTAAAAGACGTCCTTTCAAATAAAGTTCAACCAAGACTCTTGACTAACAATTACACTTGAATTTGCTTCAAAGCTTCATCCAAGAACAATAATCGACTATATGCTTAAAAGCTTAAGAGAGATTGACACACAAGCATTCAATGCTAACAAGCTTATGAATGAAAGACATAATCTTACAACTCATGGAACATTCCTACTCTTTTATCAACATGATAGTCGAGAGGCTCATAACTCTCCTAGAGAGTGTCACACAAATAAATCCCTAATAGATTACATTTTTTTCATTCACGGCTTACACTTATTTTAGGTTAACAACCTTCTATTTATAACCCTTTACACAACTGGATTTTGGGCTTCAAATCATAACATATCAGCTGCTATAAATCTGCAGAAACGTCTGCATAAAGATAGGTCTTCAATAATGACTTTCCTAATTTATCTCTATAATTAGAAAGCCAATATTCTTATTGATTTCTGCTTAAATCTTCCAGACCTTAAAATTAGCACCACATAGGATAACATAATATTCCCATAATAGTTTTCATCTGTTAAATCTTAAACTGATCCAACAGCCCGGCCCAAACCAATCATGACGTAGAATGACTCTGCATAGGACATCTTGTCCGACGTGTTGCTCAAATTGATGAAACATCTCAACTCAACATGATTCTTCATAAAATAAGACTTCTTGCTCAACATGTTTTTCTCAACAAGTTAGAACGTCCTATTAAACATACTGCTGTTATATTTGTTTCACTAAAATTAATGCTAATCATAAAATAGAGAACTAACCATTTTCTTTGACCTTCTCAGTCCTCCAGTCATCCAAAAAATCTTAAGAAATCAACAATTAGAGCCCCAAATCACTCTCTGTAAATCATTTTCTATCGAGTCGGAAAACTATTAACACCGTTGTGCTTAAAATTTGCATTATAAATTTTTTTTTTTTAGTTCAGTATAAAAGAAATTTTTATATAATTATAAATACTAGAGGAAAGAAAATAAAAAATGATGATAAGATTATAACAAAGTACATATGAAGTTATAAGAAAAATATAAATTAATTTTTTATGAAGTTTCGTTTATGGAAAAATGAATTCATCAGATCAATAGAAGAAAATAAATATCCTTCAACTTATTTAAAACCTATCTATATATGTTTAAAAATTAATTTATAAATTTTATCAATAAAAAAATATTAGTCTTTTATGAGGTAATGGTGTGTTGTGTGTAATAATAGATATATTATGCTTTATTCTTAATAATTGTATTGGGCCTAATTTTATGCAACCCATTATGGTTTTTTCAAAATCCATCATAATTTTTAATAATATATTTATATTAAAAGTTTATTATATATTTGTAATGTATTTTTAATTGATATTTGAAATAATATTTTTACCAATAAAAGTTTGTTAAATTAAAATTAATTTTTTTTTCAAATTAACACATTTATTTTTGTTAAAAACAAAAAGGTATAGTTGTCTTAATTTATTTCAATAGAAATTTGAAATTATTAAATTTATTTTTTAATTTCAAAACTTAGTAACTAAAAAAATTATGTAGTGGAACTTTAGTGGAGTTATTTTAATTATAATATATAGATTTGATATTTAAAAATACTGAAATACCCCTTACCTATTTTTTTCTACATCATCATAGTGAAGGTATTTGTTGTCCAAATAATATTTTTTTAAATAGTATCTTTATAATATGAGAACTTAATATTTTTTTAACTATATATATTAAAATGTTGTAATAGTTGTGTTGTATCCTAAAATTTGCCCTCCCTTTTCTTCAAGACATTTTTCACAAAAGATCTCAAATGCTCAAGGATTCTCAAAGAGTTGATCAGACAAGCTCACCTCCTAAGCACTGAAACCACAAATTAGGGTTTTGGGTTTCACAAGAAAAATTTGACTTCTAATGCCTCAAATTACTTTAATGGTTAATCATAGACCTCCAAGAATGCTCATGCCTAGTTTCAAGTCTTGCATCTCAAAATTGCTCAATCAATTGCTCAGATGACTGAAAATCAATTGTATTAGGTAAAAAGTCAACTATGATCAACATACAGTCAAACATCAAGATTTTTGGCCAACATCAACATTTTGAAGTCATATTCATCAATTGGTCAAGATTTGATCATAATTCCTCAAGAAAAGCATTCAAATCATCAAAGGGGAAAAATTGTCAAAATTAGGGTTTTGACTGAGAATGACTGATCATTGACTTTTGACCTAGTAAATGACCTAATGGTTTGAAGCATGATCTAAAGGACTCAAAAACAATATCTTGACCTAATTTCATGGCTCAAATCATTTCTAAAGATCAAAGGATTGATAATTGAAATTTGGACCAACTGATAAAAAGTTAACTGACACACAAAAGGTCAAACTTTGACTTTTTTGTCAACATTGAATTTAAAATATCAAGAATCATAAAGACATTAAAAAAATATCAAACTTTATCATCAAGAATCAAGAAAGTCAACAAAAAGTCAAATTTTACAATACTTAGAAAAATTCTAAGTGTTTTTTACCTTAATAATTTCACTACTTCATGACCATTTTTCACTATGATGCAAGATGATTCAAGGAAAACTTTCAACATGAAAGGTGTAGATCATAACTAATTATACAACTTTGTTATTGAAGTTTTATGTCCAAAAAATGCTTGGATTAAGAGATATAGGCCCATAAAGTCATGACATTTTTAACAAGACACTTAGTGAAATTTTAACAAGTTTGGTCAGATTTTTGTCCCAACTTCTTGGAAATTTTTCACCAAGTTCCAAGTTGATTTAGACAAAGTGGTCAACATAAAGGTTATAGATAATGTTTCAATCTTTCTAAAATTTCTAAGAACTTGAATAGATCATGCTTGAGCTAGAAGTTTCGAAGAGATGAACATGGTATCACAAACTTGAATTTTAGGTCATTTTGTGATGAACCTTATGATCCAATCTTCAACCATGCTGCATAATCTTGCTTTGCAGGCCTTCTAACTTGAAAATAACTCCATAATTTAAGGTTTACACAACTGATTGAGCCATTATCCAAGTGATTGAGCCATTTTCCAAACCATTTTTCCATTAATGGAACAAAGTTCACACTTCCATTTTGGGAAAATGACTTTAATCACAAAGTCCACTCTCCTTGAGCCTTGCACTTGTTTCCTCTGCACACATTCAACATGTATACTCAGAAGAAACATATCTATAGCCTCTATCCACTTTAGATCACGCTTGTACTATGCATTGGAACAATGTATTTCAAGCTTGCTTCAAAACCATAACATGTGATCTCTTGATTCTGGTTACTTCAAGCTCTAAAACCTTTCCTCTATAAATAGAAAGGTTATTTTCAAGTTAAGACACGAATTGAATAATCCTTTAACCCCCTCAAACTCCATGAAATCAGAATTGGCATCCAAAACTTCCATTGTTGCACATTCTGACTTTGAATTCCAAATACCAAATCCCTTCGTGCATTTTCATTTTTAATCAATCACAAAGCTCCCATATCTCATTTAGAACCTATCCAAGGCCTTGTTCCATCACTGTAACACCATTTGCACCATCCTCCATTTCCAAAAACAACAACCTGCAACTTGACTTCTCTAGAAAGTTTTAGCCATTCTCAATCCAAAGTAAGCATTATAATAGCTTCCTGGGAGTTCAGTGAAGCTATCCAGATCATCAAAAAACCCCAGGGGTGTTCAACTTCAAACACGATTTCCAGTTTTGAGGTAAGTTTTCTCAACTTTGAACTTTGTGTACAAGCATCATTAATGGTTACTTTGTGAATAAAAAATATAGATGTCATTTCCCTGAAGCTAACCGTGCCTTTAATTTTCATTTATATTGCCTTAGTGATGCGAATTTTCAAGTTGAACTTTCTGAATAAAATTAGGGTTTATTTTGGTACCAATAGAAATTCATGTTTATCTTTGAGAGTTAGGATAAATTATTTACATGGTTGGATTCATGGTGAAATTTAGAGCAAGTTTCATGTTTACACTTTTGAAAATGGTTGAGAAATGAGCAAGTTTGAAAATTCAAAAATGTTGATGAAGTTGCTAGCGCGAGGTACAGGATAAAGTTACAATCCGGAACGAGTTTAAAATAAATTTAGTGCAAGTTATTCTATCACCGAATGTAACATCCACCCCAGTGGTAAAGAAGTGCGCGCTAAGTCATTTGTCTATAGGGACCTGGGTTCGAGTCCCAGCGGTACCCTTTCAATTTTCACATATTTGTTTATATGATATCATGTGCAGGCAAGTCCAAGAAGTGCATACTACACTCATCTCCATCACCATACGATCATCATAAATTCAGATTAAACGCTCCACATGAGCAAGTCCATGATGCACTCTCAAAATCTAGCACCATTATTCTTTATTTTATTTTCTGACTCAAACAAAAAAGACCTCCTTGGACCTGGACTTTTATTAACACCCCCTGTTTACTTTTACAATACTGACCCAACTAATTTTTAATTTATTTCTATTCTAATTATTTTCTTTTTATAAAATTAAAACAACAAAAATCATAAAAAAAATTTATTTAGTTTTCTAATTAATTAATAATTAAATTTGTTTTAATTCAATCATCTTGATTTAATTAATTAGAATTAAGCTTTATACTTCAAATATTTTTCTAAATAAAACCTCAAAATATTTTAAAACAATTAACTTCTCTTCTAAATTAATTTAGATTTAGGTTTTTATATAATTAAATTATTTTCTTTTTGATTAATGAATTTGTTTTTTATCTTAGTTAAATTTATTTAGGTTTTCTAAATTCTTTTAAACTAAAGTAATTTAATTAGGTTAATTACCAAGTCTTTTCTCTATCAAAAAATCACCAAACATAACTTCTTTCCTCTAATTCATATTTTCACACATTTTGTTATTTCATATTATTAATTATGCATGGTTTGTAATAGATAAGTAGGCTTTATTGCTTTCCTCCCTTTATTAACAAACTTGTACTCCCCCCATTTCCAAAACGTTGTAATAGCGTACGACATTTAAATTCCACAATGTATCACTTTCCTTATTATTGTTAGTAATTAGGGTTTGTATGGCAAGATTTAAAATCAAACATTAGACAATCCTAATCCAAGACAAATAATTGAATCAAACACACTTTTCACATATGCACCTCTAGGTTTAACCTCACTTGTTTCCTCAGTTAAAAACAGTCATGTCCCTCGAACGTGGGATGTTTTACCAAAGACCCTTGATTTAAAGATCGTAGTCCCTCGATGACCCTTTGATATTGCCTTCGGTAAACGATCCTAGTCCCTTACGATAATTGCTAAAGTATCTTATAAGTTTCCTTCTATGATTATGCGATGACCCACGCTCGTCCCTAACATCCAATGATATGACTCTCTACCAATCAATGGTAAAATAACACTATGCAAAGGAGGAGGAAAAGAACAAAGACTTTTTGAGTAGGTAAATTGCTTGTAATTACCTGCTCACAAACTAAAACCATTTTCACACCTCACACTTTCAAAAACAAACATCTTTTCAAACACTCCCTTTCAATAAATATTTTCAAAAAAAATATTTAATATACGTTCTCAACGATACGAGAATCATTGCAAAATTTCCGCACTAAGGCATTTTCAAAATATTTCTAAAACAAACATTTTGTATACATTCTCAAAGATAGGAGAATCATTACAAAATTACCATTTTCAAAACATCTTTAAAACATTTTCCAACTTACACAAAAACATAAAGAATTTCAAAGTGAGCTAGCAATTAAGAGCCCGTAGATAACTACAGATGAAAAGGGTGCTAACACCTTCCCTTTTCATGACCTACCCCCCAAACTCAAGAATATTCTCAAACGGTCTTTCCTGTTCTTTTCACCCTTTTCTTTATTAGATAAAAGAAAAGTCGGTGGCGACTCTTGCTATCCACAACATTTGCGATAACGTGTAAAACACCCAAGTCTGTTCTCCCACTGTATTACAGAACTGGAGACTCTGCTAGGGAGACTTAAAAGTGGGGTTACTTTAAGAGCTAGATCACCATTATTGCTTTACTTGTTTGCCTTGTTTGCTTTACATTTTGGGTTATGCTTGGGTTTATTTCTTGTAAAGATCCTATAACCGAATCTGGGGCATATTAGGTAAGTAGAAATAGATCGTGGAGACTGTACAACATAGACTGATATGGTTGAAGTGATGGCTACGTTAGTGTGACACATTTGTTGGTACCAGTGTCCCTTGAGTTGAATCAAGGAGAATATGGGGTCGCTGTGTGGTTTCATAAAGCACTAACTGACCATAGAACCTTAGTTGAACAACTTGGCCATTAGAAAGTAGTGAAATATATGGATTTGGTGCAAACTAAATTTCGTTGATACTCGACACTACACTCATTGAGATTGGAATTTCGGGATATTTTGGTCGCAGTTCAATGCTTGTGCTGAAATAATGCCCGATGAAGAAAGATTAATGATATTGAGATTCCTAAGACCCCGGTTACTTTTTTAGGACAGGTTAAACCAAATAAAAACTTCAAGAGGGTACTTACCTATAAATCCCATGCAAGCTTAAACCTAAGGTCTTGTGTGTTTTTGATTAATTTTTAGTGACATCATAAAAATCATGACATCATGCCAGAGCATTTTCACTAACCATTTCAAGGGCCTAGGGATTTATCTTTGTTATATTTTGTAGGATATGGCTCCCGCTCACAGAAATACCATTTGAATTAGCTTTGTAAAGGTGGCTCCTCAACTCAAAGATTTATCATCAAGGGTTCCTGAAAATTCTCCGTTCACCAAGAGCTATGGTTGACTTCTCAATCTGGTTACCTCAAGCTTTGAAGAAGACATGATGTGTGTGCTCTTTCAGTTCTTTGATCTTGTACATCATTGTTTCACCTTTCCCGATTATCAATTGGTGCCCACAATGGAATAATTCTCTCAAATATTGGGAGTACACGTTCTTGATCAAACTCCTTTTATCAGTTTAGAGAAAGATCCACAACCTGAAGAGATTGCATCAACTTTACATTTGAAGCGGTCCGACATGGTAGCTAATTGGGAAACAAGGAGTGAAGTCAAGGGTTTTCTAGCTAAGTTTCGATTAGAGAAGGCTCAGCTATTCCTAGATGCTTTGGATTTGCAAGATTTTGAAGAAGTCTTGGCTCTTATAATTTATGGTTTGGTATTGTTCCCTAATCAGGACCAACTCATAGATGTAAATGTTGTCAAAATCTTCCTTTCTCGTAACCCTGTGTCTACTTTGCTTGGAGACATTATACATTCTCTTCACACTCGCACCATGAGGAGGAGATGGGCTCTTATGTGTTGCATACCATTTTTATCTAGGTGGTTTATTTCGCACCTTCCCTGATCAGTATTGAAGAATGAACAAGGCTTGAGGTGGTCTCAAAAGATGATGTCTCTCTCTCATTTGGATATTTATTGGTGTTCCCAATCTCTGGAGGATGTTACCATTATTAACCACAGTGAGGGAATTGCCTAATGTTCCACTCCTTGGCATTAGGGGAGGTATTACTTATAACCCTTCTCTGGCTCTACGACAATTTGGTTGAGATGGTCCTCATGATGTGCTTATCCAAGGCATTGTATTCGACTACGAGAATGATATTCAAGGTTATTATTAAAAGTTTGTACGAGATTGGGGTATGGTAAACAAGGTTGATAGCAAGACTTTGGGACATAAGAATTCCATTCTTTTGGAGCCCTATCTCAAATGGGTTCGAGCTCACGCTCAAAACCTCATGATGCCGTGCCCAGCCATCCTACTAGTGATTATGGAGCCCATTACTGAAGGGGATATTCCTTATACGATTCTCCATCCTGACATGCCTATTGACCTCAAAGAATTGCATAAGTTCTGGGTTCAACTCAAGGGAGAATGAGACACCTTTGAAGCTCGATTCTATGCAAGTGATAAGAAAGTATTGGAGCTCACAAAGCAACTTCACGAGGAGAAAAGCCCGAATGCCTACATTAACACGAAGAGGAAACGCTCGTGGGAGACTTGAGTCTTTTGTTCGTTTTGTTGTCTCTTTGAGACCTTTTCTATTGCAAGCCCAAGGGGAAATTGTAACTCTTGAACTTATTAATTCAATTGTTGTTTTTGTTTCCTTTTTGGCTAGCAAATTTAAATCTCTGGAGGTCCTTAAAAACATTGCATGCGCATATCATGCATCATGTCATAAGCAGGTTTTCTGATACAGGTTTCCTCATCCTTTTACTGTTTATTTCAGTATAAGATGGCTCTAGAGAAAACCGTCAAAGATCTGCAAACTCAACACACAGTTCCAAGAGACTCTCTTGAACCTAGCCAAAGGAAAGAAAGAGATGATGGCACTCCTTGTCACGAAAAAGAAGACTAAGAAGCGGGCTGTTATCCTCAACATGGGAAGAAGGTTCAAAGGTCATTCCTGACTGACTCAAGTAGAAGATGATTCCTCTAAGGAGGATGACAATCAAGAAGAAGATGTTAGAAGCACCAGGGCTAGGGGTGGAAATAACCAGATTTCTGAGGATGAAGACTACTCTGGTGAGTAGTACCCACTGGTAGATGACAAATACAAACAGTTGGAAGACCGACTTAAGGCTGTAGAAATTCAAAAAGTGCCTGGTATGTACTTTGGAGATTTAGGTTTGGTCCATGGGGTGGTCATTCCTCACAAATTCAAGGTCCCTATCTTTTCCAAATATGATGGAATCTCTTGTCTGAAACTCCATTTAAGATCATATGTCCGAAAGATTCAACCGCACACTGCCGACAGGAAGTTGTGGGTTCATTTCTTCCAAGAAAGCTTATCTGGAACACAGTTGGAATGGTTCTATCAACTTGAAGGAACCAATATCCACACATGGGAGGACCTGGCTACTGCCTTCTATAGACAATACCAATACATTGCTGACCTTGCACCAACTCGCGTGCAATTATAGAGTATGATTATAGGCTCCAACAAAGGCTTTAAGGAGTATGCCCAGAAATGGAGGGACCTAGATGAAAGTGTGCAAACCCTTTGACTGACCTAGAATTGGTGGACATGTTCATGGGAACTATGACAAGTTCATTCTTTAATTTGCTGATTGGGAGTTCTTCGTTAGGGTTTACTGAGCTGATTTTGACTGGAGAACAAGTTGAAAGTGGAATCAAAAGTGGGAAGATTCAGATGGTTACACCCTATAGTACTATGAAGAAACCATTTGTTAGTAAGAAGGAAACTAATGATGTTTATGGCCAGAGGAGCCGTATCAAGAATGATCATTATCAGTCGGTAGGAGAAGTATTGATTTCTAACCCGACCCCAATTCAAAAACCATAACAACCAGGCAATCAGTGTAGGTCAGACGCTCCGAGGAGACAATTCACCAGGATTAATATGCCATTGGCTCAAGCATTATAACATTTGTTGAAAGCACAATTGATAACACTGCGGGATCCTCCTCAAAATCCCAACACATCATCTCTGATGTATAACCCAAATGCAAGGTGTACATACCATTCCAATAGTCCTAGGCACGACACCAATAATTGTTGGGCCCTAAAAAGAAAAATCCAAGATTTGATTGACAACAAAGTGATTGAGTTTGACCCTCCAGAAACCCCTAATGTAATTATTGCGCCCATGCCCAGTCATGGTAAAGGTTTTAATTCCATTTGACGATGTCTCCTTTGTCTCCACCATCAATGATTTGACTACTCCATTGATGGATGTTAAGAAGAATCTGTTAAGAGTCGGTTTATTTCCGGGCTTCCTTGAAGATTGTTATCATTGTGATTCTCAAACTAATGGCTATATGTGTTTGAAGAAAGGTATTCAACGCTTGATTGATAGCCATGAAATTATGTTTGAGAAAACTCTGTCCATGAAGAGTTTGCCTGAAAATATATCCCAAGAGCCGAGACTTGCAGATGTTTCTATAATCATAATTTCTAATACTCCTATAAGGATCACTTCTAGAGGCCCTATAAGGATTCCTGCTGAGCCAAGAGTGGATCCCCTGATCATTACTACACTGGGGCCAGTCCCATATTCCTCTGACGAAGTTGTTCCCTGGAACTATGGGGAAGAAGTTTATTACCATGGTGTCAAGCAAGAGACATGGATTACTGAAAATGAAGATCCTGAAATTACAAACATTGTCGGAACTAGTAAGGTCACTAGGACAAGAAGGATCTTATCTCTAGAGATCTCTCCTCCAATAATTACTACAACACCTGTTCATATTCCTGCTGCTGGGCCAACTGCTAACGCCCGAGGTAAAGAGAAAGTTATTGAGCCTACCTTGACGGAGGCACCATCCAAAGATGTTACAATTGAAGACCCATCTAGACAAGAGGTGGAAGAAATTCTGAAAATCATCCGAAAAAGTGACTACAAAATAGTTGAACAACTGGGGAAAACACCCTCAAAAATATCCATGTTGTCCTTGTTATTATGCTCCGAAGTACATGCCCAAGATTTGTTGAAATTCCTGAAGAATGCCCATGTGTTGCGAGCCTAACTGCTGATAATGATTTAGGATTTTCTGATGCAGAATTAAATCCGGCAGGAAAGAATCATAACAAGGCACTGCACATTTCTATTGAGTGCAAAGGCACTACTTTGTCGCATGTGTTAGTTGATACATGTTCCTCCCTGAATGTTTTACCCAAGGGTGCTTTGGATTGATTGGACTGTGAAGGACTGGTGTTGAAACCCAATGACATTGTGGTAAGAGCCTTTGATGGGTCGAAGAGGATGGTCTATGGAGAGGTTGATATTCCAATCAAGGTGGCATCTCAAGTCTTCAATTCAACTTTTTACATAATGGATATCTACTCGGCCTATTCCTGCTGGCTCGGACACCCACGAATTCATGGGGAAGGTGTAGTTACCTCTACGTTGCATCAAAAGCTGAAATACCCGGTGAAAGGGAAGATTGTCACAGTCTGCGGAGAGGAACAATATATGGTCAGTCATTTCAATTCTTTCAAATATGTTGAAATGGACGGTGAATTCATTGAAACTCCCTGCCAAACATTTGAATTAATCCCTCCAATGATTGTTGTTGCTAAAGATACTATTCCTGAGCTATCTAAGGATAAACCAAGGATGGCCTCTCTAAAGGATGCTAGGGTTGTTGTAGAAGATGGAGGTTTCACTATCTGGGGACAACTTCCTGATATCCCCTACAAATCTAACAAATTTGGATTGGGTTTCACTTCAAAGGCTTAGAAAAAAGTTCAACGTGCTCGTGCTGGGGGGCCACCTTTCCATATTAGAAATAATGAAGTCAATGCCTTGGAGGAAAATGATAGTGAGGGTGACTGGGACGACTGGATATTCCCAACTACTGGCGGTGGACTCAACAACTAGAAGGCCAGAGACTTTGTCTCAATCTCCTTCAGCCATGAGTAATTTCTATTTACTATTTTTATTGCTTTAAGAAGTTTGTCTGTATATTTTGTTTTAAAACAATGACTTTCATATATCATATATCATATGCTAATTTAATGAAAACATTTGAGGATTTTGCATTCAAATTATGCACTCCTTGTCTTTCTCTTTCTTTACTGCATTTTCAATAGCCATGTGACCTTACACACACACACACATTTGTAGATCCACATTGTTGTACCCCAAAATTTGCCCTCCCATTTTTAGTCAAGACATGCTCATTGAGGTTCTCAATTGCTCAAGGATGACCAAGAATTGACCAGACAAATTCTCCTCCTAGGCAATAAACCTCTAACTAGGGTTTCAGTTTTCATCAAGGTGTGTGAACCCCAATGGTCTCAAATGTTGCACATAATCCTAATATGTCCTCAAGGTTATCCATGCCAAATTTCATGCCCTACACAAAAAGTTTGCTTAGCCAAATGCTCAAATGCATGAAAATCAACTATACTAGGTCAAAAGTCAAATGTGGCCTATATACAGTCAAAATTCAAGTTTTTGGTCAACATCAACATTTTGAAGTGATATTCATCATTTGATCAAGGATTGGTCATGATTCCTCAAGAAATGCTCCTAACTCATCAAAAGTCAAAAATGGCAAATTAGGGTTTCTATAGGAAAAGTCAATCAAACTTTGACCAGGCATAATTTTCTCATACTTTATCAGAAAATTTTCCACCAAATCTCATTTTAAAGAGAATCCAATTCCCTACAACTTCTATTCATCCCTCAAGATCAAGAAATGCATCAGTTAAAAGATACAAGCTCGGACATCATAGGTCCTTTCAAAAAGTCAACAAAAACACCTTTTGGGTCAAAGCTCCTTACATGAACATGGAAGATCCAATTGAAATAAAAATAAAAGGGTTGTTTAGAGGACATCCTAAGCTCTCTTAAAAGTCATGGAACACACTCTTTGTGTTAAAATTGAGAAAGTTATGCATTGCTAAAGTTGACCAATTTTATGAAAATGCACAAAAGTCAATGTGAGCAACTTGGATTTTTTTTTGAACTAATGGGCATGGGTTTTGGATCTCAAACATATCCATGGACTTATTCAAGATATTTAAATCCATTATTTTATTTTTATGAGATTTTTTTTATTTATTTGAATTTTTATTCATTTAAATATTAATAAATCAAATAAAATAGTAAAATGATGAATTAAATCCAAATATTTGTTTTATGATCAAATCATGAGCCTAACATCAGAAGATTGTATCCAAATTTCGTGCAAGGGCTGATTGGAGAGAAAAAAAGAAAGTTTTGGCAAAATTTGGAAACATATAATTTTTAGATTCAAATCAAATATTTTTCATTCAATCTCCATGATTCAAACCATTTTTGTTGCCCTAATACATCCCAATATATAAACACAACATTGCCAGACAAAAAGAACAAGGGTTGGCCGCACAAAACTCACGTTCAAATTCCAAATTTTCAAGAGAAAAGTGTCAATTGGTTTTGGATTTTGAGGTGAATTCAAAGGCTTTTGAGGACTCAACAACAATCCCTAGACATCACTGAAGGTGTCAAGATCACCCTAAAGCCTTGAAGCATCAGAAAATGACTCCTACAAGTCACGGTTTGCCACACTTTTTTCCAAATTCGTATTCTTACATTCTTGCATTGTTAATCAATTTAAATTGTATATTTGTGTTTGTATGGATGCATAGAAGGTTTCTGGATTGTCCAATTGAAGCTTAGGTACCGGTATGGCGTTTCACCATTGTTAGGGTTCGAAACCTTAACTTTGGGGTTTTCTAATTCCAGAAAAAATCAGGCCAAATTAGGGCCACCAACGTGATCAAAAGAACAAGGCGATTTGAACCATGGCCATGGGGGGATTTTTGGTTGTTATTTCACAAGTTTGATGTTTGCATGTGCTATAGCTACGGGGAGGAGCGTCACTAAAGCCTTTAGTGACGACAACGATCGTCACTAAAGGGTCTGTGTATTTTAAACGAAAATAATGATGAGTTGTCACCTGCGCACGTTTTTCAAGTTCAAATTTAATGTTTTATATATATTATTTGTTTTCTTTTTTCTAACAGGAATAATAACATGGCTGAGTGGTCAAGCTGCAGGCTAATGAAGCAGGGGTCCTGGGTTTAAGTCCCAGCGACCCCCCCCTGGTTATTTTCTTTTTTTTTCTTCCATTATTTTGGTTATTTATTACTTTATAAAAAAGGAAAAGACTTTTGTTTATTATTAAAACTAATTCAAATTAACTTTTTTTCAAACCAACATAATTTCACCAAACAAGTTAATTTTCTTCATAATTAATTAACATTTTTTTAATTAATTAACATTTTTTGTAAATAAATTTAATTATTTAATTAACTTGAAAATTAGGGTTCATTCACATGCTTAATTTAATTTTCTTTCATATAAAAAAAAACAGAAAAAATATGTTTTAATTAATTTTATTTTTAAATAAATCATCAAAAATAAAAAAATAGATTTAGGGTTTTTTTAATTAATTCTTGCAAATTAATTTAATTAAATTTTAACTTGTTTTCTTTAATTTAAAATTAGTTAGAAATTAGGTTAAATCTCATAATTTTTTCATAAAATACCAAAAAATATTTTCATCAAACAATTAGATTTTTAGGGTTTAGAACTTATTCCTGTCTCAATTTTTGCGCGTTATTATTTTTGTACGATTATTTTTTTATTATGTAGTTGTGCCCAGTTTGTAATAGTCTAGTTATGGTTTTAATTTCCGCATTTTACATTTTTAGTCCGATATAATTGTAATTTCCTTGAAGATTTGTAATAGCCGTAGGTTTTACTTTTCGCACTATATTATATGCCTATATATAAAATGCTAGCAAATTAGGCGTGTATGGCAAGAACTAATCAATTAATCTTATATCACTAACATCAAGATAAAAATACCTGAAAAAACACACTATTGCACACTTGCACCCCTAGGGTATTTCCCACTTTGGTTGCCTTCAGAAATGGTCATGCCCCTCTGACATAGGGATACTCTTAGCAAATACCCTCAGTTTAAAGTCATCATAAAGATCATAGTCCCTTAATGTCCCCCGAGTTACCTACGAGAAATGATCTTGTCCCTCGAGTTTCCCACGAATATATGATGATGACAGTCCCATCGAAATCCTAAGGTATTTCTACATGTTGCCTTAAATGACCATAAATGTCCCTTACGATAGTCCCTCAACATCCAATGATGGGGCTACCTACTCATTAATAGTAGGATAGTGCTATCTAAAGGAAAGGAGGAAAAGAACGCCCTTTTTCGAGTAGGTAGATAGTTCTTAAGTATTTTCTCAAATTTAATTCATTTTTACACCACACTTTCAAAACTCTTTTCAAAAAAATGTTTTATCACACTCTTGAGGACTGATACAAGAGTTATCATAAAGCAAACAAAAACCTTTTCAAAACACATAAACACGAAAGAAATTTTCAAAAATGAGCAAGTACCTAAGAGCCCGTGGAAAACCACGGATGGAAAGGGTGCTAACACCTTCCCTTTCCATAATCTACCCCCTTCCTTAGAAAATCTCGAAAAAGGTCTTTTTCTGTTCTTTTCACCCTTTCCTTTGTTAGATAAAAGAAAAGTCGGTGGTGACTCTTGCTTATCGCACATTTGCAAATACAAAATGCAAACCAGTATTAACAGCCGGTTCTACCACCGTATCACAGAACCGGAGACTCTGATGGGGATAATCATGAAGTGATGTTTAACTTAGGATCTAGATCATTGTTAAATTGCTTTCTTTGTTTGCCTTGACTTCTTTATCTTTGAGGCTTTTTTGGGGTACTTTTGTATAGATCCTATACCCGGATCTGGGGACACTTTTTAGGTAAACAACAATAAATCATGGAGACTATACGGTGTAGAACGATATGGTTAAAGCGATAGTTGTGTTGGTGTGACATTTTGGTTGGTACCGGTATCCCTTGTGTCGAATCGAGGAGAATACGGGGCCGCCACATGGTGTCGTGAATCACTAATGAACCTTAGAACCTTAGTTAAACAAACTTGGCCATTACAAAGTAGTGAGATAGTCGGTCTTGATGTAAAGTTGGGAATTGGTTGATACTCGATACTACACTCATTGAGATCTTACTTTTGGGATGTATCAGCCGCAAGAAAAGATTGCTAAGCTGAGATAATACCGATAAAGAAAGATTAGTGATATTGAGACTCCTTAGAACCCGATTACTATTTCTAGGACAGGTTTGAAACCAACTAAACTTGAAGAGGGTACTTGCCTTAAACCTCATGCAAGCCTTTGAACCTAAGGTCTATTGTGTGCTTTTCCTATGTGTGATTAACTTGCTTAAACATGACATCATGCATCATAAACATTCATTCTTCATTACACTAACCATTTCAGGATTGGGGTAATTTATCTTTGTTCTGTTTTGTAGATCATGGCTTCCGCTCATAGAAATACCATCTGAATCATCTTTGCGAGAATACCTCTTCAACTCAAAGAGCTAGTATCAAGGGTTTTTTAGACTTCTTCATTCACCAAGAACTATGGCCGACTTCTCAATCCGGTTACCTCAGGTTTTGATGAGAAGATGATGAGTGTGATCTTTCAATTCTTTTACCCTAAGCACCATTGCTTCACCTTTCCAGACTATTATTTGGTACCAACCATGGAAGAGTTCTCTCAGATATTGGATATACCTATTTTGGATCAGTTGCCTTTCACCGAGTTGGAAGAAGCTCCTAAGCCAGAGATCATTGCAACAACTTTACACTTGAAACGGTCTGACATTGTATCCAACTGGGAAACGAGAAGCGGAGTTAAGAGTTTTCTAGCCAAGTTCCTAAAAGAGAAGGCTAAGCTATTTTGGAATGATTTGGACTTCCAGGCTTTTAAGGAGGTCTTGGCCCTTCTAATCTATGGGTTAGTACTGTTCCCTAATCTAGACTTACTCATAGATGTGAATTCTATCAAGGTCTTCCTCTCTCACAACCCTGTGCCCACTTTACTTGGAGACATCTTGCATACCTTTCACACTTGTACCACGAAGAAAAGAGGGATTCTTATGTGTTGTCTGCCATTTCTTTTGAGGTGGTTTATTTCTCACCTCCCTAAAACAGTACTGAAGAATGAAGAAGGTTTGGGCATGTCACAAAGGATAATGTCATTTTCTCACGCGGATATTCTCTGGTATTCCTGATCTCTGGGAGATATTTCTATTATTGATAGATGTGAGGAGTTTCCTAATGTCCCACTACTCGGTATTAGGGGAGGCATAACCTATAATCTTTCTCTGGCACTGCGACAATTTGGTTATGCTCGAAGGGATGTTCCTCATGAGATGCTTATCCATGGCATTGTGTTTAAGTATGAGGATGATGTTCAAGGGTATCGTCAGAGGTTCATATGATCTTGGGGTATGGTAAACAGATTTGACACCAAGACTTTGGGGCCGAAGACTTCTATCCATATGGAACCTTATCTCCAATGGGTATGAGCTCAGGCTCAGAACCTTATGATGCCATATATAACAATCTTACCAGTAACTGTGGAGCTCATTACTGAAGGGGATGTTCCCTATACAGTTATTCATCTTGATATGACCACTGATCTTGAAGAACAAAAGAGATCCTAGATTCAGCTGAAGAAAGAGCGGGATACCTATATAGATCATTTATATGCCCATGAGAGGAAAGTTTTGGAGCTCACAAAGCAACTTCACGAGGAAAGAGGTCTTAATGTCTATCTCAGCACAAAGAGGGAGCGCCCATGGGAAACTTGATTTCTTAGTTTTTAGAATTTTCAATTGAACGCCTAAAAGGAAATTGTATTTTGAATTCTACTAATAAAATATTTGTTTCATTTTGGTTCACAAATTTAAATTTCCCGAAATCCTTGAAATCATTGCATACGCATATCATACATATCATTGCATAGACAAGTTTCATAGCATGTTTCTCATCTTCTTTGTTGTTTAGTCATACAGTAAAGAAATGGCTCTCAAACAAACAGTTAGGGATCTACAAACTCAAAATGCTCAGTTTCAACAAATGATCATGGCTCTGGCCAAGGGGCAAGAAGAACTGAAAGCCATGATTGTTAAAGAGAAGACTAAAGAAGCCAATGAACACAGCTGGTGTGGTTAATTTGGGAAGGAGGTTCAAAGGACCATTAAGGCAAGTGGTAGATCTAACATCTTAGTCAAAAGAAGTAGAAAATCAAGAAGAGGAGATAAGAGAGGAAGATCCCAGTCCAAGGGAATATGATAATGAGACTGACTATAATGAGGAGCAGTATCCTCCGGCTAACGAAAAATACAAACAGTTGGAAGAGTGTCTGAGTGCAATTGAAATCCAGAAAGTGTCTGGACTGGATTTTGAAGAGTTGGGTTTGGTTTCTGGGATTGTCATCCCGTAGAAGTTCAAGGTTCCAGTGTTCACCAAATATGATGGGGTTTCATGTCCCAAGATGCATCTCCGATCTTATATAAGGAAGATTCAGCCTCACATTGCAGACATGGACTTATGGGTCCACTTCTTTCAATACAATCTATCTAGGACTCAACTAGAGTGGTTCTACCAGCTGGAGGGGACCAATATTCGTAACTGGGAAGACCTGGATGCTGCTTTCTACAAGCAGTATCAGTATAATGCAGACCTTGCTCCCACCCATACACAACTCCAAAGTATGTCTATGGGTTCAAGCGAAGGTTTTAAAGACTATGCTCAGAAATAGAGGGATTTAGCAGGAAGAGTCCGACCCCCCCTGTTTGATAGGGAGTTAGTGGATATGTTTTTGGGTACCCTATCTGGTCTATTTTTCAATCATCTGATTGGAAGTTCCTCAGGTTGCTTTACTGAATTGATTTTGACAGGAGAAAGAGTGGAAGCTAGGATTAGAAGTGGAAAGATTCAGAAGGGTGCCTCTTCAAGTGCGGGAAAGAGACCTTTCGTATGGAAAAAAGAGGTCAGTGTTGTTTACAATCAACGAAATCAGGGAAGAACCGAGTGTCGTCCAACGATAGAGGCTGTTATGATATCCAAGCCTGCAAATACTCAACAACGAAATAATCAGCCTAGAGAAGAAAGACCTATAAGGCAATTCACCCAGATAAATATTACTTTGTCTCAAGTTTTGCCTCACCTACTGAAGTCCAATCTAGTTACTTTATGGGAAGCTCCCAATAATCCCAACACCATGTCTCCTCGCTACAACCCAAATGCTCGCCGTGCTTATCACTCAGAAAGTCCTAGTCATGATACAAATGATTGTTGGGCTTTGAAAAACAAAGTGCAAGACCTTATTGAAGCAGAGGAGATTGAATTTGACGCTCCTGAGATTCCCAATGTTATAACTGCTCCCATGACCAAGCACGATCGGGGTGTTAATGCTGTTGACAATGAGGCATTTGTTACTTCTGTTGAGGAACTTGTTACTCCTATCATGACCGTTAAGTGGAACTTGTTGAAAGCTGGTTTATTTCCGGGTTTTGGCGAAGATTGCCACTTATGTTTATCTCTATCGACTAGTTGTTATTTGTTGAAAGCAGGTTGTTGTACCCCAAAATTTGCCCTCCCATTTTTTTACTCAAGATGCTATCCCAGAGTTTCTTAAATACTCAATTTGGCTCAAAAGTTGATCAAACAGATTCTCTTCCTAGGAAACCAGTCAGTAATTAGGGTTTTGCACTTCTCAAAGGTTTGCCCAATCCATGGCCCAGATAACAGCAAAGTCAAATTGTGTTTAGAAGGTCTTGAAATTTAATGAAACGTTATATGTCATTTTTCTTGACTTAAAGGTTTCTTGACTTCTAATAAAATTCATGGTGCCAATTTCTCAAAGAGATAACCTTTAGCCTCAAATCCCTTTTCTAGTGATCATTCAAAACCTTTTCGGTTTGGTTCGATTTCTTGTATTTACATGATGCGAGGTGAATTATGTTTGAGTGACGTGTTTGAATTCAAGATTGTTTTGGAAGAAGAATTCATTTAGAATACTTGGAGTTTTCATCATGTGAATTCAAGTTCTAACTAGATGAAAGTTACCAAAAAAGGCTCGTTCAAGGTTTAAATCATTCAAGATCATGCAAAGCATGAGATTAATTTCAAATTCAAGTGGAAAATTTCATTTAATTCTCAACTAGTTCACTCAGGAACTCCAAAAAGAAATCAGGAATTCAAGTAGTGATTTGGAAATTGTTTTTCAATAATTCCAATCCAATTTCATTTTCATGGCACAAGGTGTTGTGGAACTCATTCATGGGATGTTGGAGAATTCAAATTTGAATTTCAATTAAAAGAGACTTTGCATACTTTTGGTATCATTAGGGATTGTATGTTCAAAGTACAAATTGAAAAAATTACAATATAACAAAATTTCTTAATGGATACAAGTTTGTTCTAAAAAGTAAACTACAAAGAAATTTTCTTCAAGTCTTCATCAAACACTTCAAGTTGCTCCTCATCAATTTTCCCTATTGCCCATCGATTTTCTCATCACATGAAACAAGAGGAAAAATGTTAGCAACATGAAATGTTGGGCATGAAATCAAGAATTTCAAAAATAATAATCCATCATTAGGGTTTGCGGCTTGGAATCAGAATGTTTTTGTTTCATCACATCCCATTTTCCCCCAATTGCAAATCACAAGAAAGTTGTCTTTCTTGGTTCACAAAAAGGGAAAAAGAAGAAATTTGCAAGCAATTGCAGCAGTCCAAAACCGCCCAGGGCAAATAACAGTAGGCCAACACAAATTACAGCAAGACAACATGTAAGCAAAACTACATCAGTTCAAAACTTCCCAAAACAACAACATCAACACAAAACAACAGGCCTGCAACAAAGCAACAAAATAACAGCTGAACAGCAGGCAAGCAACTGTTGCAAACAAATACAGCAGCCCAGACAAAAGCCACAACAAAACAAAACTGTAATAAGCAAAAACAAACAATATGCAAGCTAACATTAGCTCAATATCTATGACAAAATGCATAATCATTTTCTAATGATGCAAACCCTTCAGGATGTTAAATAAAATAAGCAAAAAAAGATTTATTTTGTTTCATAGAAAGATAAAAGAGGAAAGAAGATAGGGACAAGTTAGAAAAGTATCACCTAAGCCAAAACTGTCAAAAAACCTTGCCATGACCAGCCTGCATTACAGTCTAAAACCTGCCCAACATTTGCACACAAATGGAAAAACATAACCTACACTCAAAGTGTTCAAAAACCAGCATACCATAATGGTTCAAAATCCTCAAAAACTTTCCCTCCAATTCTTATTTTCTCAGCTAATATATTACAAAGAACAGACATCCTATCAAAGAACAGGGGCGAGGATATCACACAAACCAGCAAAAAATCACAAAAACTCAATCAAAATTTCAACAAACCCTTTGTCTCAAACCAACTGAAAACCAGCAAAAAATCACAAAAACTCAGTCAAAATTTCAACAAACCCTTTGTCTCAAACCAACTGAAAACCAGCAAAAAGTCACAAAAAGTCAGGGCTAAAAATTTCAACAAACCCTTTGTCTCAAACCAACTGAAAACCAGCAAAAAATCACAAAAACTCAGTCAAAATTTCAACAAACCCTTTGTCTCAAACAAACTAGAAACCAGCAAAAATCACAAAAACTCAGAACCCCAACAGAAGAATAAAGTAGATCAAGAAGAATAGCTCGATTTACCCATATTTATTTTAAATTTACAGAGTCACAAATAAAAAAAGCAAATCAAAGCAATCTCACCCAAATATCGAGCTGAAGCATCCGCAAGAGACTACAACATCCTGCAAACCTGTAACATTCATATTATCATCAAGCTTGCAACATCAACAAAATCGAATAAAATAAGAAGTAATAGTTCACACATGATAGAGAGAGAAAGGATTCAAATCACCGTACCTGAAAATTGTCTGGATAAAATCTCCTCGTCACAGGTAACTCTTTTTTCCTTTTGAATATGATGAGATTGTTGTTAAATTTTTTCTCGCTGTCGCTAGACTTTGGTTTGAAATATCCATGAGTTAAAATCTTTGTTGTATGAACTCAGTAAGAACTAAGAGAGAAAGATGAGTGTGAAACAGAGAGATAGAAAACGTATACGATTGAGGGAGAAACGAGAGAGATGAAGAATTTTAGGCGCGAAGAAGAACATAGATAGGAAGAATAGGATTGGTTTTTTTTTTTGTGATTGGGAAGAGGCACTGCCTCTGTTTCATATTAGGGTCCGAAAACCCTCTTTGCTGGCTTGGGTGGTCCGGGTCTGGGCTTAAGTTGTTAGTCCAACACACATTTCAACTACAACCCACATTTTTTTATTTTATTTTTGCAACTTGTTTTATTGTTTACATTCTAGACCTTGCTGCATTTCATCTTAAGCCCATTAACTACTTCACCCTACATTTCTGTTTCATACCTCATTTTTTATAATTAACTTAGTTTAGATTTCTTTTAATAAATTAGAGATTTAGGTTAGTTTAGAATTATTTTAATATCTTTATTTTACTTAGATTTAATTTAATAACTTTAGAATTTTCATTTGACTTAGTTTTAGTTTAATAACTTTAGAATTTTCATTTGACTTAGTTTTAGTTTAGTAACTTTGAATTTTTTATTAGTTTAGATGTTATTTTTATTAGAATTTTATTAGAATTTTAATTTTGATAATCTTAGAATTTTAATTTTATCGAGATAACTTTTGTTTTAGTTACATTTCTATTATATATATTTTTACTTTTTTTTTCTATCAAAACACACTAAAAAAACAATTTTCTTTCTCTTTTCATTTGCTCGTAGTTTACTATTTTTCGCATTCTTTCGATTATTGTAATTGCTTATGGATTGTAATAGTTTAACTAGGAGTTTACTTCATCCCCATTTGTAAATTTGTACCCCCATTCCCGAAAACTCTGTAATAGCGTAGAATTTCAATTCCCGCAATTTACTGTTTTCCTTATACTGTATAGTAATTAGGCGTGCATGGCAAGACATAAAATCAATCGCTAGATAACATAATTTCAACAAAATAACTTGAATCAAACACACTTTTCACACGCGCACCTCTAGGGTAACCTCGCTCGTTGCCTCGGAAATACAGTCATGTCCCTCGAATATGGGACGCTTTAGCAATGCCCCTTCGATAAAAAAGATCATAGTCCCTCGATGACCCTCGACGTTGCCTTCGATAAAACGATCTAGTCCCCTTACGAAATTGCTAAAGCGTCTCATAAGTTGCTTTCGATGACTGTAAAATTGACCCGCGCCTGTCCCTTTACATCCAACGATGGGGCTTCTTACCAAATTAATGGTAAGACAGCAACATTGAAAGGAGGAAGAAAAGAACAATTGAAAACCTTTCGAGTAGGTAGATTCGCTCCTAGTTACTCGCTTGCTCACGACAAAAACATTTTTACACCAATACTTTCATATCAAAACATTTTCAAAAAAAAAACAAGACCATTTTGTATACGTTCTTATAGAGACGAGAACCATTGCAAAACATCTTTTCAAAACACTTTCCAAAACACAATCCACAAACACATCTTTGAACCATCTTTCGAAACAAAACTTTGTACGCGTTCTTATAGAAACGAGAACCATTACAAAGAGATATTTTCAAAACACTTTCAAAGACCACACCCCAAGCACACTTTCAAACAAAAGCAAGTGATCTAAACGAGTAACTAAGAGCCCATGGAAAACCATGGATGAAAAGGGTGCTAATACCTTCCCTTTTCATAATCTAACCCCCAAACCCGAGAAATAATCTCGAAAGGTCTTTCTTGTGCTTTTTTACCTTTCCTTTTGGATAAAAGAAAAGTCGGTGGCGACTCTTGCTATTCGCACAAATGCGATCAAAATGCAAAACCTCAAGTCAGTTTTCCCACTGTATCACAGAACTGGCGACTCTGCTGGGGAGTTAATAAAAAATAGGGTTACCTTAGGGTTAGATCACCTTTACTCACTTTCATTATTTGATTTTTGTGCTTTATATTCAGTTCTTTTTATTGGGTTTGCTTTGATCCTCCATGCAGATCTGGGACACCTTTTTAGGTAAATAGAAATAGATTGTGGAGACTGTACATCATAGACTGATATGGTTGAAACAATGGCTATGTCAGTGTGACGCATTTGTGGGTACCGGTATCCCTCGTGGTGAATCGAGGAGAATACGGGGCCGCTGAGTGGCGTCATGAAGCACTAATTGACTTTAGAACCCTAATTGAACAAACTTGGCCATTAGGACGTAGTGAGATAGTCGGTTTTGGTGTAGAGCTGAAAATTGGTCGATACTCGATACTACACTTATTGAGGCTAGACTCTTGGGATATCTCGGCCGTAAGAAAAGATTGTTGTGCTGAGACAATGCCTAAAGAGAAAGGTCGGTGAAATTAATATCCTTTAGAACCCGATCACTATTACTAGGACAGGTTGGGCCAACTAAACTTCAAGAGGGTACTTACCTACAAAACTCATGCAAGCCTAAAACATAGGGACTTGTTTGTTGTATGTGTATATATTTACTTATACGTAAACATCATAAACATCATGAACATCATACGCATGCTCACTAACCATTTCAAGGATTTAGAAATTTATCTTTGTTTTTGTTTTGTAGGACATGAATTCTCTCCGAAGAAACACCATCTGAATCAGCTTTGTAAAAGCACATCCTCAACTTCAAGAGCTAGCCTTAAGAGTGCTCGGGGATTCTCCTTTTACCAAGAAATATGTCCGACTCCTCAGTTTGGCTACATCCAACTTCCAAGATGATGTGTGTACTATTCCAATTCTTTGATCCCGTACATCATTGTTTCACTTTCCTGGACTATCAGTTGGTACCTACACTGGAAGAGTTCTCTCTACTCTTAGGGGTGCCCGTGCTTGATCAGATACCGTTCACCGATCTAGAAGGGATTCCAAAACTTGAAGTCATCGCCGAAGCTTTACATGTGAAGAGGGTCGACGTCATAGCCAATTGGGAAACAAGAAGCAGGGTTAAAGGCTTTCTAGCTAAGTTTCTATTGGAAAAAGCTCGTTCATTCTGGGATGACATGGATTTCCAAGCTTTCGAAGACGTCCTGGATCTTCTCATTTATAGTTTGGTTTTGTTTCCCAATTCAGACCAATTCATAGATGTTAACACCATCAAAGTCTTTCTATCTTGCAATCCTATACCTACCTTACTAGGAGACATCTTGCATTGCCTTCATACCCACACCATGAAGAAAAGAGGTATTCTTTTGTGTTGTATCCCCCTACTCGCTAAGTGGTTCACTTCACACCTGCCTCAATCAACATTGAAGAACGAACAAAGACTGACTTGGTCTCAAAGGATGATGTCTCTCACCCACTCTGATATCCTTGGTGTTCGAGATCCTTAGAAGATGTCTCTATCATTGACTACTGTGGGGAGTTCCCTAACGTACCTCTGCTTGGTATTAGGGGAGGTATCACCGACAACCCATGCTTAGCTCTTTGACAGTTTGGGTTTCCCGAAGAGACGACCCTCACGAGATGCTAATCCAAGGTCTGGTGTTCGACTACGACAAAGAAGACCAAGGTTACCACCAGAGGTTTACACGTGCTTGGGGAATGGTGAACAAGGTGGACAATAGGACTTTGGGACATAAAAACTCTATCCCTCTCGAGCCTTACCTTATGTGGGTACGGGCTCGTGGCTAGAGTCTCTTGATGCCTTACCCTTCCATCCTTCCTGTGATACAGTGGGAGAACTGACTTGAGGTTTTGCGTTTGTATTCGCACTTGTTTGGTTTAGCAAGAGTCGCCACCGACTTTTTATTTTATCCTAAAGGAAAGGTTAAAAAGCACAAGAAAAACCTTTGAGATGTTTTCGTGGGTTCGGGGGGTAGATTATGAAAAGGGAAGGTATTAGCACCCTTTTCATCCATGGTTATCCATGGGCTCTTAGTTACTTGTTTTAGATCACTTGCCTTTGATTTTCAATTGCTTGGAATGGTGGTGTGTGTGTGTGTTTTGAAAATGTTTTGAAAAAGATACCTTGTCTAGGCAACCCTTGTAACAATTCTTTACTCGAATGTTTTACAAAAGGTGTTTGTCTTTTTGAAAAGATGTTTCAATGTTTTTGAAAGTAGTTTTTGAAAGTTGTGTTGTGGAGTGTATTTTGAAAGTAGGCAAGTGTGTTTTGCAAGTTTGATCAAGTAACTAAGAGTTGTCTACCCCTAAATTTACTCAAATATTTTTCTCATGTTTTAACCCTTTTAACAGTATTGTTCCACCATTGTATTTGGTGGGCAATCTTGTGTTAGGATGTTAACGGGACGGGCACGGGTCATCGTTTAGACCATAAATGCAATAGTGCCAAGTGTCTTTGGCAATTTTTCCTTTAAGGGACTTGATCATTTTTAGGCAACTTCGAAAGCGTCATCGAGGGACTATGATCATTTGATTTGTTTTTGTTTTGCCAAAGAAACTCAACATGCAAGCATGGCCCATTTTGGAAGGCAACAAGCGGGATTACCCTAGGGGTGCAAGTGTGAATAGTGTATTGATTGTCATGCATTTGTCTTGTATTAGGTTATCTAGCGATTGATTTTGAATCTTCGTATACAAACCCTAATTACTATACAGTATATAGAAAGCGATAAATTGCGGGAATTTAAAGGCTAAGCTATTACAAATAAGTATCCGGGGATGGGGGTACAAATATTTACAAATGGGGATGAGTCTTATCAGGATAGTAGTGTCCAAATAATATTTACAACCAAATTGAATCGCATTCTCAATGTAAAATATAGCAATGTATAAGAATCAAAGAAAAATAAAAGTATTGTGCAAGTGTATGTGATTATTTACAAATGATGCAAGATGTTAACTTAATGCAAAATTAAGTAAGTATTTATTCTTTGAGTTTTTGTTAAATATGTACAAACAAAAGTTTTAGTTAAAAAAAAAATGAATATTCAACCTAAAAAAAAGAAGTCAATTTTTTTATGTATTTTATTAATGTTTTATACAAGGTTTAAATTTAAACAAAAAAAAAGGTTTTGATAAAAGAAAAAAATGTTTAATCTTAATAAAATCTAATATTTATGTATTTTTTAATTGTAATGAAAAGTATTAGCAACATTTTTTATATGAGAAATTAGTATATTAATTAACAATAAAAAGAAGAATTAAGTTATATAAAAAAGGTGTTGGTTAAGAATAAAAAGGTTATATGGGCTTAAGGGGGAAAGTTGGGCCAAAAATGTGTGTGAAAGAGGTTAATGGGGGGGGGGGGTACGCGCCAGATTTTTTTGGGCTTAAGCGTGTGGATAGGGCAAGGCCCAGATACGTTTTGATAGTTTTGTTTGTTAGGGTTTCCAATGTTTTGTTTCAGAAAGGGTTTACAGCGTTGAGGTTAGAACGACGCCGCTTCCACCTTTGTCCTCTTCATCTCTTCCTCGCTCTTGAGCCACGCTTCTGATGCTCCTCCTTTTGTCTTAGCCGCCGGACGCCACCTCCATCTTCCTCTCCTCACAGTCATTCAGACAATGACGAAAAGAAGGTAACAAATTTTAGACGCTTTAGGGTTTTCAGTCTCTTGTCTCTTGCATGTTTAGCTTTTTGACACGTTATTGATTTTTATATGTTATCTGCTTCTGTGTGAGGTGTGGAAAAGAAAGGGAAGAAATTACTACCTTTGGGGTTTTGGAGACGGAGGTTCTGGAAGTGGATAGGAGGCGTCCTAGGGCGGCCAAGGCGAGGGAGTGTGATGATGTGCTAGCTTTGTGGAAAACTGGTACTTTGTATCTCGCTTTAGGTTTTATGATGACAGTTTTCTGAAAACCCCATAACAGTTGCTTCTTTTCCTCTTTTGAATGATTGTCCCTGGATGTTTATTTGCTCTTTTATTCTGGGATAATTTCTGGCTTTGATTTGTTTGATCCTGTGCTATGATGATCTGATTCTAAGTATTGTTGTTGGACCCTGTGATGAGCCTAGCTCTGAGGGTTGTTGTTGCTTCAGTTTTTGTTGATATGTTGGTTCTGATAACTTGATGATGTTGCCTTATTCTGATTCTCTTTCTCTCATTTGGACTGGTTACTCAATGATGAACATCAGTTCTGAGAGTTTTGGAATTTGTGGCTTGGATATTGGATGATGGTTGTTTGGATTGGCTTTTCTGGCTTGAAGATAGTTTTGACAGGCTATGCAGGGCGTTGAAAATGCTTGATGTTTACAGGCTTTATCTGGTATAGGCTTCAAGGTTTGTATGGCTTGAGGTGTTTGCAGGCTTCAGGCTTGTGTAGAGGTTTTGAACAATTTGGAATTTTGTTTGGGATTTATGCAGGTTAAGGCTTGTGTTACAGGCTTGAAAGTTTTTTTTCTGGTTTAGTGTAGTTTGACAGGTTAGCAGGCTTCAGGCTTGGTTACAGGTTTGAAGTTTTAGGCTTCAGGCTGGTTATGCAGGTTGAAGCTTGATGTGCTTGTATGGCTTGGAGGAAAACATGCCTGTTGATATCTTGGTTACAAGCTTGTGTTGATACAGTTTGTGGTATCCTGTTTTTGTGATATTCTGCCTCCTCCTTTTGCTTGTTCTGATATGTTTGTTTTATATCTCTTAAGCCTAAGCCTGCTCACTGTAAGCCTCTTTTCTCTCTCTTTTCTCTCTCCACAGAAAAGCATTCTTTATTGCTTAGACTGTACTATTATGCTCTGAAAAAGTATTGGCTGGAAAGTGATGGATAATATTTGAATATGTTGCTTGCATTGTATCTTTCCTCTGCATACTTCCTGCTTTTCTGTCTTGCTTTTGCTAGCTTGTAGGCAGTTTTGACAGTTCTTGGTTGACATCTCTTTTGGACAGTTCTGCACTTGGTTGGCCATTTTGACTTAGTTTGGTTAGTTTGAAACTGTGTAGTTTGTACATGCTGTTTGTTTGGCATTTTGAACTATGCAGCTTGCTTGGCTTTTTTGACAATGCAATTTGGTTGGAAATTATGCATTTTGTTTAATATGCTGCCTTGTACATTTTTTATATTTGCAAGCATATTTTCTTTCTCTCTTTGTGAACCAAGAATTTTCTTATGATTTGCAGAGAGAGTGAACAAACTGATTCTGGCCAATCACTTTTAATGATGAATTTTTTTATGATTAACTATCTGCCTTTTTAATTAAATTCATCTGCATTTGACTTCTTCCTTTTCTTTGTTTTTGCAGATAAAAATTAATTGAGCAATGGGGAGCATCAGTAGAAGATGAAGACTTAGGAAACTTTAGGATAGCTTTATTTTATTTCCAATTATTTGTAAAAACATTATTTGTAAATACTGTAAATGTATTCAAATAACATTTGTACTAATAATTAAAAATAAATAAAAGCTCTTTTGTCAATTAATCTCTTTTAATTCTTCTTCAATTGTTTATTTAATTATTTATATTTCTTAAATTATAATAACTGGAAAATATCCAATAATTTTAACTTAGAAATGATAAATAATAAACGTCCGGCGTTCCGAATAATCAAAAGTATTGCACAGTTAATCAAAAAAAATGCCCATATGTCCTTTCCTTTTACTGATTAGGCCAATACTTCAAACTCTCAATCAGCAGCCTCAGCCCATGTCCCAGAGTAAATTGAAAAGAACTGTAGAATTAATTCTTTTTGAGAATGCGCACACAAACCCTAGTTCTTGATTTATTGTCAAAGAAACGCCTGCCTGATCAAACCCTGAGCCAAACTCAAACAAACCCTAACAATCTTCTTGAACTGTTCCAGAGTTCATGAAAACCCTAATTTGGATAGACTGATAAGAAAAAATCTGTTTGACTGATTCTTATGCCAATCTGAAAAGTCAGGGAAAACCCGAAGCTGTGATTTCTTATGGAAAAATAGGAGGGCAAATTTTGGGGTACAACACTTCCTGTCATCATTGAGCTTGTTATTGAAGGAGACGTCCCATACACCGTTCTTCATCCTGACATGCCTACCTCTCTCGAAGACCTGTAGAAAGCTTGGGTTCAGTTGAAGGAAGAGCGAGACACCTTTGAAGCCCAGTATTACGCCAGTGAGAAGAAGGTTATGGAGCTCACCAAACTGCTTCATGAAGAGAAAAACCTGAATGCCTACATTGCTCTAAAGAGGATGCGTTTAGTCTTTTTGTCTTAGGAGTGCGGTTGTATTTTGTTTCTTTCATTGTAAGCCTAAGGAGGCATGATGTATTCAAACTTGGATTTTTAATATAACGTGTGTTCCTTTTTGGTTTGAACAAATTTAAATATCTAATTTTCCTTGGAATCATTTGCATATTACATCTTCATTCATCATAACATCATACAGGTTTCTCATAACAAGTCACCTTATCCTTCTACTGTTTATTTCAGTGAGATGGATGTTGAACAGACTGTGAAAGATCTTCAGGCGCAGAACGCCCAATTTCAAAAAATGCTCTTTGCCCTGACAAAAGGACAAGAGGAGTTGAAGACTCTGCTGGCCAAAGAGAAGAAGAAGAAAACGAAGAAATCAACCGGTGTTGTGATCATGGGAAGAAGGTTTAAAGGACAAGCCAGGCGAACTTTAGACTTTGCGGCATCATCAGGAGAAGGAGATAATCAGACTCAGGAAGTGAACAACAACCCAACATCCGAAGAAGAGGAGGAGCCTGATTACTCTGAGGAAAAATATCCTCCTGCTGATGATAAATACAAACAGCTAGAGAATCGTTTGAATGATATGGAGATTCAGAGGGTACCCGGTTTGGACTTTGAAGAATTAGGACTCATCTCAAGGGTTGTCATCCCACAAAAATTCAAGGTCCCCACTTTCATCAAGTACGACGGTGTCTCTTGCCCGAAGCTACATCTAAGGTCATACGTCAGAAAGATTCAACCCCACATGGCTGACAAGAATCTGTGGGTGCATTTCTTCCAAGAGAGCTTATCTAGGACGCAGTTGGATTGGTTCTATCAATTGGAAGGGACCAATGTTCACAACTGAGAAGAGCTGGTCGCCGCTTTCTACAAACAATATCAGTACAATGTTGATTTAGCTCTAACTAGGACACAATTGCAAGGCATGTCTATGGGAACAGGTGAAGGTTTCAAAACCTATGCTCAAAAATGGAGGGATCTCACAGGCAAAGTCCAACCCCCTCTATCTGACAAAGAATTAGTGGATATGTTCCTTGGCACCTTGTCAGGACCATTCTTCAACCACCTGATCGGGAGTTCCTCAGCTGGATTTACTAAATTAATCATGGCAGTGTTGCATATGACTATAGAAATCAGAACAAAACTGACCGTCGCCTGGCAGTAGGGGCTGTCATGATTTCTAACCCTGCACCAAATCAGCAGCGAAATTATCAGCGCAAACCAGAAGCGCCCATGAGACGATTTACCCGGATTAACATGACCATGTCTCAAGTTTTTCCACACCTTCTAAAGACCAATCTGGAAACTTTAAAGGAAGCTCCCAAGAAACCCAATACTGCTTCTCCTTGCTAAAACCCGAACGCCTGATGTGCCTATCATTCTGAAAGCCCGGGGCACGATACAAATGACTGTTGGGCCTTCAAGAATAAGGTGCAAGACCTTATCGATGCGAAAGAGATTGAATTTGATCCCCCAGAAATGCCTAATGTAATAACGGCGCCAATGCCCAGACATGGCCAAGGTATCAACGCCATTGATGATGATTGTTTTGTCTCCTTCGTGAACGATTTAGTTACTCCTCTGTTGACCATTAAACAGAATCTACTGCAAGTCGGTCTGTTCCCAGTCTACGATGAAGATTGTCACTTATGCAAGTCTCTACCGAACGACTGTTTGTTACTAAAGATATGCGTCCAGCTCCTGATGACTAGTAAGGAAATCCTATTTGAAAAGCTACCTCTTATCAAAAATTCTTATCAAGATGTTTCGATAATCACCATTTCCGACAATCCTCCCAGGGTCTCCACCAAAAGACCTGTCAGGATTACATCTGTTCCAAGATCCGCACCTTTAATCATCACTATGCCAAGACCAATATCATACTCGTCGGATAAAGCTGTTCCCTGGAGTTATGAGGCTGACGTTTATTACTATGGCGTTAAGCAAGATCAGTTGGCTCTCAAAGACGAAGTTGTGAGAGATATTGATCCCGATATCGGTAACATCACTGAGACCAACAAAATAACAAGAAGTGGAAGAGTCTTCTCACCTGAGATTTCTCCAAACACCGTTGTTACTCCTGTAATAATTCCTACTGCCACTCCTACCGACACTCCCAGTGATACTCCTACTGTTATCCCTGCTACTGATACAAGGGGAAAAGAGGCTTTGATTGAGCCCGCCCAAGCAAGAAAACGTCCTGAGGTCATCCTTGAAGCTTCTAGAAAATAAATAGAAGAAATACTGAAGATAATCAAGAAAAGTGACTATAACATTGTCAAACAGTTGGGGCAGACCCCCTCGAAGATATCATTGTTGTCTTTACTTTTGTGTTCTGAGACCCACGCCAAAGCCTTGGTAAAGTTTCTTAAGACTGCTCACGTCCCCCAAGAGACCTCCATCGACCAATTTGAAAACTGTGTGGCCAGTCTAACTGCTGATAACGGACTGGGCTTTTCCGATGCTGATTTAACCTCTAAGGGAAGGAAGCACAACAATGCCTTGCATATTTCTATTGAATGCAGGGGCACCACACTTGCCCACGTTCTGGTGGATACTGGTTCATCATTGAATGTCTTGCCCAAAAATGCTCTCGACCGACTAGATTGCGAGGGGCTCATCTTGAAACCTAAAAACATCATAGTAAGGGCCTTTGATGGTTCCAAGAGGACCGTGCATGGAGAAGTTAGTATCCCCATAAAAATTGGGACTCAGACTTTTGACTCAAATTTCTATGTGATGGACATTCTCCCTTCGTATTCTTGTCTATTGGGTCGGCCTTGGATCCATGGTGCGGGTGCCGTCACTTCAACCTTGCACCAAATGCTAAAATACCCGATTAAAGGAAAGATTGTCACAGTTCACAGAGAGAAG
The DNA here is from genome assembly GCA_948472305.1 of Vicia faba. Lineage (NCBI taxonomy): Eukaryota > Viridiplantae > Streptophyta > Magnoliopsida > Fabales > Fabaceae > Vicia > Vicia faba. The sequence goes on from OX451737.1 coordinate 1,185,169,638, forward strand.
GAGTACATGGTTAGCCATCTGAACTCTTTCAGGTATGTTGAAATGGATGTTGAATTCATCGAGACTCCCTGTCAGAACTTTGAGTAGGTTCCAGCAACGGTCGCAGCAACCAAGTCTACTCCAAAGGTCCCGAAGATTACCAGACCTCCACTAAAGATGGCCTCTTTGAAATATGCCCGAGCAGTAGTTGAAGAAGGAGGGTGTACCATCTGGGGTCAGCTTCCGGATATTACCTACAAGTCTGACAAATTTGGGTTGGGGTTCACTTCAGAGGCCCAAAGAGCTGTTCGACGTTCTCGCGCTGGGGGACCACCTCTGTGTATCAGCAATCAAGGAGTCAATGCATTAGAAGACAATGATGACAATTGTGACATGGACAAATGGATTTTTCCAACCATCGGCGGAGGGCTCAACAATTGAGAGGCCAAAGATTTCACTCCTATTACTTTTATTCAAGAGTAATTATCTTTTAATATTTCCAGGCTTGTAATATTTAAAAAATTCAGACTTTTAAAACCTTGTGTCTTACCCGAGGCACAACGGTCCATTTGTGAGGGTTGTCACTTCATTCTCATATGTCATTAATGAATCATGGATGTTTTTGCATCAAATTTTGTGTTCTTTGTATTTTCTTTCTTACATTTTATTTCTTTCAAAGGTAGCTATGCTCTTACACACACTCACATACTAAAATGCATATCTACATCCACTCAGGATCCCATGGGTAACGGTTTTGCTATGGCCAATTGTGACTTTGAAAGTCCGATCTACCAAGCCGACGACGAAAGTGAGGAAGATTGTGAGGTGCCAGGGGAGTTGGCCAGGTTGTTGCAACAGGAAGAAAGGAACATTCAGCCGCACGAAGATTCGGTCGAAACAGTTAACTTAGTAACTGAGGAAGACAAAAAGGAGGTCAAGGTGGGTGCTAATTTGGAACCTAATGTCAAGGAGCGTCTGATTCAGTTGCTGCATGATTATGTTGAAGTCTTTGCCTGGTCGTACGAAGACATGTTGGGACTTGATACAGACATTTTGGTACATCGCCTTCCTACAAGGGAATATTTTCCTCCAGTGAAGCAAAAGGTTCGCCGCATGAGGCCTGATATATCCGAAAAGATCAAGGCAGAAGTCATGAAGCAATTCAATGCTGGATTTTTGGCTGTCACCTCTTATCCCCAATGGGTGGCCAATGTTGTTCTTGTACCCAAGAAAGATGGTAAAGTGCGAATGTGTGTGGACTACAGAGATTTGAATAGAGCAAGCCCCAAAGATGATTTCCCACTCCCCCACATCGAAATTCTAGTCGACAATATGACACAACATAAAGTGTTTTCCTTCATAGACAGTTTCTCAGGCTACAACCAGATCAAAATGGCGCCTGAGGATATGGAGAAAACAACCTTTGTCACACAGTGGGGCACATTCTGCTATAAGGTCATGCCATTCGGACTGAAGAATGATGGGGAAACCTATCAACGCGCCATGGTAGCTTTATTTCATGACATGATACATCATGAGATAGAGGTCTATGTAGACGATATGATAGCCAGATCGCAAACGGAAGAAGAACACCTTGATCATTTACAGAAACTGTTTGAGAGATTTAAGAAGTACAAATTGAGATTGAATCCAAACAAGTGCACGTTCGGAGTCCGGTCTGGTAAGCTCCTAGGATTTGTCGTCAGCAACAAAGGTATCGAGGTTGATCCTGCCAAGGTTAAAGCGATACAAGAAATACCATCTCCTCATACTGAGAAAGAAGTCAGAGGATTCTTGGGACGTTTGAATTACATCGCTAGGTTCATTTCTCACCTGACAGCTACTTGTGAGCCAATCTTCAAGCTCTTGAAAAAAGATTAAGTAGTCAAATGGAATGACGAATGCCAATTTGCTTTTGACAAAATCAAGGAATATTTACAAGAGCCTCCTGTGTTGTTACCACCTGTCGAGGGAAGACCTTTAATCATGTATTTGACTATTTTAGAAAACTCAATGGGGTGTGTGTTGGGGCAGCATGGCGAGTCTGGCCGAAAAGAGCATGCTATTTATTACCTGAGCAAAAAGTTTACTGACTGTGAAACAAGATATTCACTGCTCGAGAAAACTTGCTGTGCTCTGGCATGGGCTGCTCGCCGGCTGAGACAGTATATGCTGACCCATACTACTCTGTTGATATCTAAAATGGATCTTATAAAATACATCTTTGAGAAGCCCGCTCTTTCTAGGAGAATAGCAAGATGGAAGATGATCCTAACAGAATATAACATACAGTATACTACCCAGAAAGCTATAAAGGGTAGTGTATTGGCTGATCACCTCGCTCACAAAGCTGTGGAAGACTATCAATCCATGAAGTTTAAATTCCCGGATGAAGACATCATGACATTAGACAACTGTGAAGAAATCAGGCCATATGACGTACCTGAACAAGGATCCCGATGGACCCTATTATTTGATGGAGCATCCAATGCACTTGGAAATGGTATCGGTGCCGTACTCATATCTCCGGAGGGATGTCATACTCCCTTTACTTCCAGACTTTTCTTCAACTGTACAAATAACATGGCAGAATACGAAGCATGCATCTTCGGTCTCAAAGCTGCTATAGACTTGGGGATCAAATCCTTGGATGTATTTGGAGATTCAAGTTTGGTCATCAGTCAATTCAAAGGGGAATGGGACACCAAACACCCCAACCGTATCCATTACAAAGAACATGTGTTGACATTGTTACCGCATTTTGAGGCGATTACCTTCGAGCATTTCCTGCGAGAAGAAAATCAGCTAGCAAACGCACTAGCTACAATGTCATCTATGTTTAAACTTAATTGGGATAATGAGGCTCCTCAAATCACCATTGAGCGGATGGATGAACCAGCCTACTGTCACGAGATTGGTACTGAAGAAGTAGTGGGTCGACCTTGGTTCCATGAAGTTAAAAGGTATCTCGAGTCTCAGGAATACCCAGAAGGAGCTTCAGTAAATGACAAGAAGTTCCTAAGAAGATTCTCGGCTATGTTCTTCCTTAGTCACAGTATTTTGTACAAAGGCAGTCATGACTCTGTATTGCTTCGGCGCATAGACAAGGTTGAGGCTGAAAGGATCATGGTTGAATTACACGAAGGCACTTTTGGTACCCATTCCAGTGGGCTTACAATGGCAAAGAAAATCCTACGGGAAGGCTATTATTGGTCTACCATGGAGGAAGATTGCTACCAACACTCTCGGACTTGCCATAAGTGTCAGATTTATGCTGATAAAGTGCACATACCTCCGGCTCCTCTGAACGTCTTGACGGCTCCTTGGCCCTTTTCTATGTGGGGAATCAATATGATTGGGGAAATCAAGCCAACGACCTCCAATGGACACCACTTCATCTTAGTGGCCATCGACTATTTTACAAAGTGGGTTGAGGCAGCTTCCTTTGCTTCCGTTACTAAGAATGCGGTCGCCCGATTCATGAAACAGAACCTCATCTGTTGGTACGGTGTGCCAGAGAGAATCCTCATTGATAATGGTATGAATCTAAACAACACTATGATCACCGCCTTGTGCGAGCAATTCAAGATCTAGCATCATAATTCTTCCCCTTAGCGACCAAAGATGAATGGTGTTGTCAATGCTGCAAATAAAAACATTAAGAAGATCATACAGAAAATGACAGTCATATACAAAGACTGGCATGAGATGCTACCGTTCGCTCTCCATGGGTATCGTACCGCAACTCGAACATCAACTGGGGCAACACCCTATTCTCTGGTATATGACATGGAGGTTGTCTTGCCCATTGAGGTCCAGATCCCCTCTCTGAGGATCATGAAGGATGCTGGTTTGAACGAAGAAGATTGGATCCAGACTCGACTTTGACCAATTGAACTTGATTGATGAGAAGAGGCTGGAAGCTATCTGTCATGGTCAGATATACCAAAAACGCATGATCAAAGCTTTTAATAAAAAGGTTAAACGTCAGGTATATCGGGTCGGTGACTTGGTAATCAAGCGTATCATTTTTCCATAAGGTGATCTTGACCACTATGGATGGTGACGACCTCCTGCACCCTATAAATACGGACATAGTTAAAAGATACTACGCATGATCAAAGACCCGCTAGGTTGATTGGCCTAGGCAAAAATAAGGGCTTCCCGGCAAACCAAAAGGGTTCGGGCAAAAATAAGGGATGAAAATTAAAAAAATCTGTACACCCGGCAAGTCGAAAACCCGAAAGGGCGGCTTGGGCAAAAAAGGGTATCCTGGTGGACTGAAAACCCAAGAGGGAGGTCCAAACAAAAATTAGGGATTAAAGCGTATAACTATGTCACGTTAGATCATCTTGAAGACAATCTTCAGCATCGACCAATCAACTCAAATGGCTCTAAATCAATCCAATCGACTTCGCCGAGGCGACAAGTGGACAAGACATTCAGAGACATGAAGACTATAGCAGAATGGGAACCCCATGGGATTATTTCACATAGCTACCTTTTATTTGTATCAATTTTCATTTTTTTACGATGACATTCTCTCGCTAGAATGCTCGTCTCATTGTACAAAAAATACTTATTCAAGTTAATACAAAGATATCCCTTTTGAAAGTGCAAAACCATCTATTTTTCTTTGTTTCTGTGTCTTGTTTACAAAAATGTCTAATGATTTATTTTTAAACATATGCATTTGAACGTGATTACTGTTACAAATAAACAGAAAACGGAAAGACATTTATTAATGAGTTTAAGAAATAGGATAATATCTATAAGCCATTCCATAAGATCCCCACAGGTACCTTCTCCGGCAAGATCGAAAGCAAATACATCCTACTACAGAATCATTGACATATCCCCAGTATGCATCCTGTTGGTATCGAGCACTCTCATACCCCTGACAAAGAGAAACTTCCAACTACCGCTCTGGAGGTTCCTTAGTAAGTTGTCCAACCTCTCAGGTCTCCCCATCAGGATTTCACGAAGTCTACAAGCAATGTCCGACATTCCCCTTCTACAACAGAGTTTACTTCCCTATTGATTGGAAACTCACTCATCAGTGCTTCAAGAGGGATTTATTTCCCCCGCTTCCAGCAACACTACGACACAAATAATTATTATGTCCATACATTGCATTCATACGTCATAACATTGAAAACACAAATACATACAGTGCAATCTCATTTATTTTAAGAAAACAACATCATACCATGCATTACATACATCAAAGCATTACATATAATTAACTCTTCACCTTTTCAGGAAAGAATCAATCGACAGGAAATTATCATAAACAAATTCCTGACAGAAAAATATTTTCAACAAGTCAAATACATATCAGTTCCCGTAAAAAAGGTTGTTTCTTACTGGTTCAGATAAATCTCTCAATGGTTTATTCTGATTCGTTTCCAGATTCTCACTGGTTCAGATAAATCTCTCAACGGTTTATTCTGATTTATTTCCAAATTCTCACTGGTTCAGTTAAATATCTCAACGGTTTATTCTGATTCGTTTCCATATTTTCACTGGTTTAGATAAATATCTCAACAGTTTATTCTGATTCGTTTCTAGATTCTCACTGGTTCAGATAAATATCTCAACGGTTTATTCTGATTCGTTTCCAGATTCTCACTAGTTCAGATAAATATCTCAACGGTTTATTCTGATTCGTTTCCAAATTCTCACTGGTTCAGTTAAATCTATCAACAGTTTATTCTGATTCGTTTCTAGATTTTCACTGGTTTAGATAAATATCTCAACGGTTTATTCTGATTCGTTTCTAGATTCTCACTGGTTCAGATAAATATCTCAACGGTTTATTCTGATTCGTTTCTAGATTCTCACTAGTTCAGATAAATATCTCAACGGTTTATTCTGATTCGTTTCCAGATTCTCACTGGTTCAGATAAATATCTCAACAATTTATTCTGATTCATTTCCAGATTCTCACTGGTTCAGTTAAATCTCTCAATAGTTTATTCTAACTCGTTTCCAGATTTCACTGGTTTAGATAAATATCTCAACAGTTTATTCTGATTCGTTTCTAGATTCTCACTGGTTCAGATAAATATCTCAATGGTTTATTCTGATTCGTTTACAGATTCTCACTGGTTCAGATAAATATCTCAATGGTTTATTCAAATTCGTTTCCAGATTCTCATTGGTTCAGATAAATCTCTCAACGGTTTATTCTGATTCATTTCCAGATTTTCACTGGTTCAGTTAAATCTCTCAACGGTTTATTTTGATTCATTTCCAGATTCTCAATGTTTCAGTTAAATCTCTCAACAGTTTATTCTGATTCATTTCCAGATTCTCACTGGTTCAGTTAAATCTCTCAACGGTTAATTCTGATTCGTTTCCAGACTCACCGGTTCAGTTAAATCTCTCAACGGTTTATTCTGATTCGTTTCCAAATTCACTGGTTTAGATAAATCTCTCAACGGTTTATTCTGATTAGTATTCTGTTAAAAATCAAGTTCAGACTTTCTGTCAACGATCATCTTTGGATGGCATCTATAAGCCCATCTCTGACAACTCCCCATCATTTCTCCAAATGACATATTTAAGCCCATTCCCTACACAATCAATCAGCACATTATTGAGTGCAAATTTCTGGGCACTCTAGTGTTCAAGTCATCTTCCACTCTCAAGCCACGAACGACAAACATTTCAATCTCGCTTTTCAAGTTTAAGAAGATTGAACAGGGACAACTGTTGTACCCCAAAATTTTCCCTCCCATTTTTTTACTCAAGATGCTATCCCAGGGTTTCTTAAATACTCAATTTGGCTCAAAAGTTGATCAAACAAATTCTCTTTCTAGGCAACCGGTCAGCAATTAGGGTTTTGCACTTCTCAAAGGTTTTCCCAATCCATGGCCCAGATATCTGCAAAGTCAAATTGTGTTTAGAAGGTCTTGAAATTTAGTGAAACGTTATATGTCATTTTTCTTGACTTAAAGGTTTCTTGACTTCTAATAAAATTCATGGTGCCAATTTCTCAAAGAGACAACCTTTAGCCTCGAATCCCTTTTCTAGTGATCATTCAAAACCTTTTCAGTTTGGTTCGATTTCTTGTATTTACATGATGTGAGGTGAATTATGTTTGAGTGACGTGTTTGAATTCAAGATTGTTTTGGAAGAAGAATTCATTTAGAGTACTTGGAATTTTCATCATGTGAATTCAAGTTCTAACTAGATGAAAGTTACCAAAAAAGGATCGTTCAAGATTTAAATCATTCAAGATCATGCAAAGCATGAGATTAATTTCAAATTCAAGTGGAAAGTCTCATTCAATTCTCAACTAGTTCACTCAGGAACACCAAAAAGAAATCGGGAATTCAAGTAGTGATTTGGAAAGTGTTTTTCAATAATTCCAATCAAATTTCATTTTCATGGAACAAGGTGTTGTGGAACTCATTCATGGGATGTTGGAGAATTCAAATTTGAATTTCAATTAAAAGAGACTTTGCATACTTTTGGTATCATTAGGGATTGTTTGTTCAAAATACAAATTGAAAAAATTACAATATAACAAAATTTCTTAATGGATACAAGTTTGTTCTAAAAAGTAAACTACAAAGAAATTTTCTTCAAGTCTTCATCAAACACTTCAAGTTGCTCCTCATCAATTTTCCCTATTGCCCATCGATTTTCTCATCACATGAAACAAAAGGAAAAATGTTAGCAACATGAAATGTTGGGCATGAAATCAAGATTTTCAAAAATAATAATCCATCATTAGGGTTTGCGGCTTGGAATCAAAATGTTTTGTTTGTTTCATCACATCCCATTTTCCCCCAATTGCAAATCACAAGAAAGTTATCTTTCTTGGTTCACAACAAGGGAAAAAGAAGAAATTTGCAAGCAATTGCAGCAATCCAAAACCGCCTAGGGCAAATAACAGCAGGCCAACACAAATTACAGCAAGACAGCATGCAAGAAAAACTACATCAGTTCAAAACAGCCAAAAACAGCAGCATCAACACAAAACAACAGGCCTGCAACAAAGCAACAAAATAACAGCAGAACAACATGCAAGCAGCTGTTGCAAACAAATACATCAGCCCAAACAAAAGCCACAAAAAAACAAATCTGCAATAAGCAAAAACGAACAATATGCAAGCTAACATTAGCTCAATATCTATGACAACATGCACCATCATTTTCTAATGCTGCAAACCCTTCAGGATGTTAAATAAAATAAGCAAAAAAAAGACTTCTTTTGTTTCATAGAAAGATAAAAGAGGAAAGAAGATAGGGACAAGTTAGAATAGTATCACATAAGCCAAAACTGTCAAAAAAAACTGCCATGACCAGCCTGCATTACAGTCCAACACCTGCCCAACATTTGCACACAAATGGCAAAACATAACCTACACTCAAAGTGTTCAAAAACCAGCATACCATAATGGTTCAAAATCCTCAAAAACTTTCCCTCCAATTCTTATTTTCTCAGCTAATATATTACAAAGAACATGCAACCTATCAAAGAACGGGGGCGAGGATATCACACAAACCAGCAAAAAATCACAAAAACTCAGTCAAAATTTCAACAAACCCATTGTCTCAAACCAACTGAAAATCAGCAAAAAATCACAAAAACTCAGTCAAAATTTCAACAAACCCTTTGTCTCAAACCAACTGAAAACCAGCAAAAAGTCACAAAAACTCAGGGCCAAAAATTTCAACAAACCCCTTGTCTCAAACCAACTGAAAACCAGTAAAAAATCACAAAAACTCAGTCAAAATTTCAACAAACCCTTTGTCTCAAACAAACTAAAAACCAGCAAAAATCACAAAAACTCAGAACCCCAACAGAAGAATAAAATAGATCAAGAAGAATAGCTCGAGTTACCCATATTTCTTTTAAATTTAAAGAGTCACAAATAAAAAAAGCAAATCAGAGCAATCTCACCCAAATATCGAGCTGAAGCATCCACAAGAGACTACGACATCCTACAAACCTGTAACATTCATATTATCATCAAGCTTGCAACATCAACAAAATCGAATAAAATAAGAAGTAGTAGTTCGCACAGGATAGAGAGAGAAAGGATTCCAATCATCGTACCTCAAAATTTTCTGGCTAAAATCTCCTCGTCACAGGTAACTCTTTTTTCCTTTTGAATATGATGAGATTGCTGTTAAATTTTTTCTCGCTGTCGCTAGGCTTTGGTTTGAAACATCCATGAGTCAAAATCTTTTTTGTATGAACTCAGTGAGAACTAAGAGAGAAACATGAGTGTGAAACAAAGAGATAGAAAACGTATACGATTGAGGGAGAAACGAGAGAGATGAAGAATTTTAGGCGTGGAGAAGAACATATATAGGAAGAATAGGATTGTTTTTTTTTGTGATTGGGAAGAGGCGCTGCCTCTATTTCAGATTAGGGTCTGAAAGCCCTCTTTGCTGGCTTGGGTGGTCCGGGTCTGGGATTAAATTGTTAGTCCAATACACATTTCAACTACAACCCACGTTTTTTTATTTATTTTTGCAACTTGTTTTCTTGTTTACATTCTAGACCTTGCTGCATTTCATCTTAAGCCCATTAACTACTTCACCCTACATTTCTGTTTCATACCTCATTTTTTATAATTAACTTAGTTTAGATTTATTTTAATAAATTAGCGTTTTAGGTTAGTTTAGAATTATTTTAATATTTTTATTTAACTTAGATTTAATTTAATAACTTTAGAATTTTCATTTGACTTAGTTTTAGTTTAATAACTTTAGAATTTTCATTTGACTTAGTTTTAGTTTAGGAACTTTGAATTTTTTATTAGTTTAGATGTTATTTAATAATCTTAGAATTAATTTAGTTTAGATTTAATTTAGTAAATATTAGAATTTTAATTTTGATAATCTTAGAATTTTAATTTTATCGAGATAACTTTTGTTTTAGTTACATTTCTATTATATATATTTACTTTTTTTTTTCTATCAAAACACACTAAAAAAACAATTTTCTTTCTCTTTTCATTTGCTCGTAGTTTACTATTTTTCGCATTCTTTCGATTATTGTAATTGCTTATGGATTGTAATAGTTTAACTAGGAGTTTACTTCATCCCCATTTGTAAATTTGTACCCCCATTCCCGAAAACTCTGTAATAGCGTAGAATTTCAATTCCCGCAATTTACTGTTTTCCTTATACTGTATAGTAATTAGGCGTGCATGGCAAGACATAAAATCAATCGCTAGATAACCTAATTTCAACAAAATAACTTGAATCAAACACACTTTTCACACGCGCACCTCTAGGGTAACCTCGCTCGTTTCCTCGGAAATACAGTCATGTCCCTCGAATATGGGAGGCTTTAGCAATTCCCCTTCGATAAAAAAGATCGTAGTCCCTCGATGACCCTCGACGTTGCCTTCGATAAAACGATCTAGTCCCCTTACGAAATTGCTAAAGCGTCTCATAAGTTGCTTTCGATGACTGTAAAATTGACCCGCGCCTGTCCCTTTACATCCAACAATGGGGCTTCTTACCAAATTAATGGTAATATAACAACATTAAAAGGAGGAAGAAAAGAACAATTGAAAACCTTTTGAGTAGGTAGATTCGCTCCTAGTTACTCGCTTGCTCATGACAAAAACATTTTTACACCAATACTTTCATCTTAAAACATTTTCAAAAAAAAAAAGAGACCATTTTGTATACGTTCTTATAGAGACGAGAACCATTGCAAAACATCTTTTCAAAACACTTTCCAAAACACAATCCACAAACACATCTTTGAACCATCTTTCGAAACAAAACTTTATACGCGTTCTTATAGAAACAAGAACCATTACAAAGAGACTTTTTCAAAACACTTTCAAAGCCCATACCACAAGCACACTGTCAAACAAAAGCAAGTGATCTAAACGAGTAACTAAGAGCCCATGGAAAACCATGGATGAAAAGGGTGCTAATACCTTCCCTTTTCATAATCTACCCCCTGAACCCGAGAAATAATCTCGAAAGGTCTTTCCTGTGCTTTTTTACCTTTACTTTTGGATAAAAGAAAAGTCGGTGGAAACTCTTGCTATCCGCACAAATGCGATCAAAACGCAAAACCTCAAGTCAGTTCTCCCACCATATCACACATGTGTTCAGCGTCTGATGGATAATAAAGAGATCTCGTTTGAAAAGACTCCCACCATAACTATTTCTTTTAAGGATGTTTCAATCATAACCATTTTCGCATATCCTCCCAGGGTCTCCACCAAAAGACCCGTCAGGATTATATCTGCTCTGAAGTTGGCTCCTCTGATCATCACTATGCCAGGACCAATTCCATACTCCTCGGACAAGGCTGTCCCTTGGGATTATGGGGCTGACGTCTAATACCATAGCGTCAAGCAAGACCCGTTGGCTGTTGAAGACCAAGTTTTTGAAAATACTGATCCCGACATTGGCAACATCGTTGGGACCAGAAAAATAACAAGTGGAAGAGTGTTCGCCCCTAAGATTTCTCCTCCAAAAGCCGTTACTAGTCATGTTATCATTCCTACTGTTGTTCCTGCTGATACTACCACCGCAATTCCTGTGATTACCCCTGTTGCCACCCTTATCACCGAGTCGTCCGAGACTCGAGGTAAAGACATATTGATTGAGCCTGTCCAGACGAAGGCACATTTAATACCTATTCCAGAGGCTTCCAAGAAAGAAATGGAAGAAATCTTGAAGATAATAAAGAAGAGCGACTACAATTTAGTCGAACAGCTGGGGCAGACCCCTTCTAAGATTTCTATGTTAGACCTACTATTATGCTCTAAAGCTCATGCAAAGGCCTTGGTAAAATTTCTCAAGACCGCCCATGTGCCACAAGAAACCTCCGCTGACCAATTCGAAGATTGTGTGGCCAGTTTGACAGCTGATAACAGTTTGGGTTTTTCTGATACTGATCTAACACCCAGAGGGAGAAAATACAATGATGCGTTGCATGTCTCCGTTGAATGCAGGGGCACTACTTTGGCCCATGTTCTAGTAGATACTAGTTCATCATTGAACGTGCTTCCTAAGAAGGCTCTGGACAGATTGGACTACAAAGGTTTGACCCTTAAGCCCCACAACATCGTAGTGAGGGTGTTGTAACCCAAAATTTTCCCTCCCATATTTCTCAAAATGTCTCAAAAAAGATCCTCAAGTTGCTCAAGGTAGTCCAAGGGTTGGCCAGACAAGCTCTCTCCTAAGGCAGTCTACCCCAAACTAGGGTTTCGTGTTGCATCAGGATACTTGAATCCAAGTGACCCAAAATACTCAACATTATCCTAATATGTTCTCAAGGTCATCCATGTCAAGTTTCAAGCCTTGCAGAGAAAGGTTGCTCAGTCAATTGCTCAAAGGCCTAAAAATCGACTCTGCTAGGGCAAAAGTCAACTGTGGCCCACATACAGTCAAACTTCAAGATTTTTGGACAACATCCTCATTTTTAAGTATATTTCATCATTTTATAAAAGGTTGATCATGATCCATCAAGGATTGCTCATAATTCATCAAGATTCAAAAGTTGCTAAATTAGGGTTTTGTAGGAAAAGACAATTCAACTTTGACCAAGCATAACATTCTCATACTTTATTATAAATGACCCATCCAAAGCTCATTTTGAAGAGGATGAAATTACCTACAATACATATTCATCTCCCAAGTTCAAAATATGCACTCACAAGAAGTTATTAATATGGACATTATAGGTCATTTTGAAAAGTTAACAAAAACACCTTTTTTGTCAAAGCTTCATACATGAGCATGGAATATCAAAATGAGATGACACCAAAAGGGTTCCTTAGAGGACATCTCAAGATTTCTAAAAATTCAAATACCACCTCCAAAGAGTCAAAATTGAGGAAGTCATGCATTGGTGAAGTTGACCGTTTTTGCAAAATTGCCAAAAGTCAACTATCCCTAAAACTTCAAATTTTGCCAAATGGGCCCAATCTTTTTCACTTGTTTTGGGTTGGCAACATAGCCCATGTTCTCTAGCCGTTTCCACTTGTCCATATTTTATTTTTATTATTTATTTTGGTTTTTATTTGAATTAATTCAATTTAAATCAAAACAAATCATATAAAATCAAAAATATGGAAAACCAAGGATTTTGTGATTGTTTTAGGTTCCAATTACATCTAGCATCATTCAAATTCGTGCAAAGCATTAGAGAGAATAAAAAGATTTAAAAAAGGCCATGTTTGGAAAGATTTTAAAAGTAAATCAAATTAAATCCAAAATCATTGATGGAGAAGGATTTGGAGCCAATTATCAACGCTAATGCCTTCACTCATACATAAGGAAGGAGGCCAGACCAAAAGGAAGGTTAGAAAGAGGCGTGACAAGGAGAACCAGATTTGAAAAAAAAGGCAAAAAACGTGTGAGATCGAATTGATAGCTAGAGGCATCCTCAAGACCATTGAACGATCCCAATCGCTTCCTGGCACCCTCAGCAACCTAAATTTATCAAGAACAAGTCCGTTCCGGTCCCTAAACGCGTTGTAAGTCCATCACGATACACCATTGTTCTTGAATTCGCATCTTGAAATTTAAGCATTGTTAACCTGAATTAATGACATATTGTTGATCTATGAAGCATTTGCAAGCTTTCTGCATTATTCAATTTCATTTATATGGACTAAATCGTGAATCATCATTGTTAGGTTTTTGGAGTTTATTTTAGGCTTTTTGATTTCAGGAACAATTAGCCTTTGTAAGTGGTACGATTTTGATCAGGAGGACGAGACGTACACAACCATGGCTTTAGATTTTATTTCCATGGCCTGTGGAAGATTTTGAGAGCGCACATGCTTGTAGCAACGAATGTTGTCTGTGGGTATAGGTCCTTAAGCTTTTAGCCACGGAGAGAGGAAGGGGATGATGAGTTGTCACTCCCCCACTGGCCAATTCAAATTCCAGCGCGCATTTTTCCTTTTGTTTGCACTAATATTTGCTTTTTTATATTATTATCATTATTCTATAACTGTACAACAAGAACAAAGTGGCGGAGTGGTGGCCACGTGAGCGTTAAGGCTTTAGAAGCTGGAGGTCAGGGGTTCGATCCCTGCCTCCAGCATTTGTTATTTTCCTATTTTCTTACAGGCGATCCAATGCATGTGCAAGCCAAGAGACTACCCTATGCCCTCATCATCAAACGTGCCAGATGGCCAGATGGCCAAATCTGCTGGTCACCACTGAAGGAACACCATAGGCCAAGTCAAGCGCATCATACTAGATCCAACAAAGTCTACATGGACCTCCACAAATGGGCCCAGATTCTTGCTATTGACACCCTTAAATCAGGCCCATCTCTCATCTTTTATATTTCTATTTATTTCATTTAATTCTATTTAATTTAATTACTAACCAATAAATTATTTTCTTTTTATAAAAAAAATCAAAAAAAAAATATTTTTTTATGTCCAATTAAAATTAAAATATTATTTTTGGCAATAAATTTATTAATTTAATTAGGTTGATTAATTAGATAACTTTAATTTATTTTTTGTAAATAATTAAAATTAATTAGAATCAATAGGTTTTATTACTAACTTAATTATTGTATTTATTTCCTAAAATAACAAAAACCCAAAAATATGACATTTAATTATTTTTCATTAATTAATTTAATAACCAATTAATTTTGTATTTTAATTCAAGGACTTAATTTCTTTTCTTAGAAAATATTAAAAATAACAAAAAATAACAATTTTTCTTTTTAATTAGGATAGAAGGGTCAAAACCCTATTCTCTCGTCGATCTAATTTTTAATCGCGCGCTTTATTATTATTTATCCAATTATTGTATCTGTTCACAGTTTGTAATAATTTTAATTAGGACTTTTACATTTATCACTTTTAATTTCAAAGGGTTTGTTTTTGGCTATGTAAATACCTGAAGCCTTGTAATAGCTTAGTTTAAATTCTGCATTTTAAATTCCGCAAATTATTAACTGTTAGATGTTTGATAATAGGGTTTGCATGACAAGAATGTATGTCTAATTTTAAAACAGTTAGATCACCCTAAACATGTGCAAAGATAAATAAATCTGAAAGTGAATCACTCTCACATGCGCACTCCTAGGGTATACTCCCGCTTGGTTGCCTTCGCTAAAACGGTCATTGAGTATAGGTCGTTTTAGAGGCCGTCCTATTGTCTAAAAGATCAAAGTTACCTTGAAAAGGTTGCCTCGGATATTGTTGTCTCGGATAAATGATCTAAGACATTAGGGTTACCGCTAAGACGTCTTAACGTTGCTTTAGTGACTGTATGTCCCTTTCGAATTGACCCTCAAACTCCAACAATGATGCTACCTACTTACTAATAGTGGGATAGCATTGTCTAAAGGAAACAAACATAGAATGATTCATTTTTCGAGTAGGTAGATTAGTTCTTAAGTACTTGCTCAATCAAAACAAAACTTTTTCACACTTACACTCTTTTACAAAGAAGTTTTCAAAAACACTTCATTACACTCTTGAAGACAGAAGCAAGAGTTAAATCGAAGTTAAAACAAAAACTTTTCAAAACCCACAAACAAAAAGAATTTTTTTTTGAAAATGATGAGCAAGTACCTAAGAGCCCGTAGATAACTACGGATAGAAAGGGTGCTAATACCTTCCCTTTCTATAATTTACCCCCCCGTACTCAAAAATATCTCGAAAAAGGAATTTTTCTGTGCTTTTTTCCTTTCCTTGTTGGATAAAATAAAAGTCGGTGGCGACTCTTGCTTACCGCGACATTTTGCAAAATCAAACGCAAAACGCAAACCAGCATTCCAAAAACAGTCTGGTTCTGGCCACCGTATCACAGAACTGGCGACTCTGCTGGGGATTTTATAAGTGTGGTGTACCTTAGGATTAGTTCATATTGTTTTCAATTGTTTGATCTGTTTGCTTTATTTTTGTGGGTTTGAATAGGAGTTACTATAGATTCAAACCCGGATCTAGGGATACCTTTTAGGTAAGTAGCAATAGATTGTGAGGGAACTGTACGACGTAGACCGATACAGTTGAAGCAGTAGCTACGTTGGTGTGACACTTTAGTTTGTATCGATATCCCTTGTGGAAGAACAAGGAGAATATGGGGCTGCTAAGGGGTCATTAAGCTCCAACTGACCTTAGAACCTATAATTGACCAACTTGGCCATAGAAAAGTAGCAGTATGCTACACTCATTGAGACCAAACTCTCGCGATGATTCTGGCCGCAAGAAAAGCTTGCTAAACTGGAATTATGACCGATCGAGGGTGGTCAGTGATATTGAGATTCTCTAGAACCCGGTTATTATTACTAGGACAAGTTGAACCAACTAAACTGAAAGAGGGTAATACCTAAACTCCATGCCAGCCTGAAATTTAAGGGCTACTGTGTGACTTGTTTGCCCTTACCATGTTTGCTATCTGTGATACCTGTGGTGTGTTCTTATCATGACATCATACATCATGACATTGCATGCATATTTCATTAGACTAACCATTTCAAATACCGATGGGATTCATCTTTGTTCTGTTTTGCAGATCATGGCATCTATCCGTAGAAACACTATTCGGATCAGCTTCGTACAAATTCCTTCTCAGCTAAGGGAGTTGGTTTCAAACATCCCTGATACTTCTTCTTTTGTCAGAAGACATGGTCACCTCCTCATCCTGGTTACTTCCAAGTTAGACGAGCAAATGATGAGCGTCTTATTCCATTTCTTTGATCCATTGCACCACTGCTTCACCTTTCCGGACTACCAGTTGGTCCCTACTTTGGAAGAGTTCTCAGATTTACTTGGCATATCCATTCTGGAGCATACACCATTTTCAGGTTTGGAGATAGATCCTAAGCCGGAGGATATTGCTTCATCCCTCCATCTTACAAGGGCTGATGTGGTGTCTAACTGGGAGACCCGAGTGGGATAAAAGGCTTCTTGGCTAAGTTCTTGGTTGATCAGGCTCATCAGTTCTGGGATAGTTTGGACTTTCAAGCGTTTGAAGACATCCTGGTTCTTCTCATTTATGGCTCGGTTCTGTTCCCAAATTCAGATTCCTTTATCGACGTGAATGCAATGAAGATCTTCATGTCCCGTAATCCAATACCCACTCTCTCGGGTGATATTCTGCATGCTCTTTATGCCCGTACTGCTCGGAAATGGGGAACTCTCATGTGCTGTGCACCATTGCTGGCGAGGTGGTTTACTTCTCACCTCCCCAAATCTGTTTTGAAGAACGAGGAAGGCATGGGTTGGGCCTACAGAATTATGTCCCTTGCTCACACGAACATCATTTGGAGTACTAAAGACATGGAAGAAGTAGCTGTTATTGATCGCTGTGGGGAATACCCCAATGTTCCATTACTTGGAATTAGAGGAGGGATCACCTATAATCCTTGTTTGGCCTTATGACAGTTTGGGCGAGCTAGGAGGGACGGACCTCATGAGTTGATGCTTCCTAACATTGTCTTTCACTTCATAGGAGATGTTTAGGGACATCGCCACAAATTTATACGAGCCTGGGATAGGGTGAACAGGTCTGATCCATAGGAGCTAGGCATGAAGACTTCTCTCCCGATGCCACCGTATCTCCGGTGGGTTCGAGCCCGTGCTCAAAAGCTGGGGATGCCATACGAAGCTGTATTATCGGTGATTATGGAGCGTGCTGATGAAGAAGGGATTCCTTGTACAGTCCTCCATCCATACATGCCTACTGACATTGGGGCATTAAAGAGGTCTTGGATCCAGCTAAGGGAAGAACGGGATACTTACAGAGAGAAGTATCACGAGCAGGAACGGAAGATCCTGAAGCTTACAAGGCAGTTGGAGAATAAGAGGGTCCTCAACGACTATGTCAGCACCAAAGGAAAACGACCATGGGAGCGCTGATGTCTTTTATTGCTTTTAGTTTAGACTTACTTTTCAGTATTCATTTTTGTAACGCCTTAAAGGAATTTGTTAAACATTGATTTCAAGTTTTTATCTAATAAAAGTGTGTTTATTTTGGCTTACAAATTTGAATCTCCAAAGTATTTGAAATCATATCATACGCATTCCACTCCCATGAACCTCATTACAGGTACGCTTACAGGTTTCTCATCTTCTTCGCTGTTTATTTCAGCAATCATGTCTTCTGAAACATCTATTGATCAAGCCATCAAGGCACTGCAAGCTCAAAACGCTCAGTTACAAGAAATGTTCATGAATTTGGTTAAGGGTCAGCAAGATCTGAAGACTCTTATCTTGAAGGATAAGAAGAAGAAGAAGAAGAAGAAGAAGAAGAAGAAGAAGAAGAAGAAGACGACCCTCCTGAATATGGGTCACAGGTTCGGGAACAGATTAAGACAGGATGATGATTTATCTCACTCATCTGGAGGGGGGAGAGAATCAAGAAGAAAGGAGGGCTCCTAGCCCTGTGGTTTCTGACAATGAGACTGACTTTGATGAAGACCAGTATCCTCCTGCTGAGGACAGGTATAAGCAACTTGAAGACCGGTTGAGCGCAATGGAGATCCAAAGGGTCCCTGGTCTGAACTTCGGAGATTTGGGTTTGGCATATGGGGTAGTGATTCCCCACAAGTTTAAGGCTCCTGCCTTTGCTAAATATGACGGGGTGTCTTGTCCAAAGTTACACCTCCGCTCGTATGTAAGAAAGAATCAACCATATACTGCTGACAAGAACCTCTAGATTCATTTCTTTCAAGATAGTCTTTCATGGACTCAACTTGAATGGTTCTACCAACTGGAAGGAGCTAATGTCCATAACTGGGAGGACCTAGTTGCTGCTTTCTACAAGCAGTACCGGTACAATGCCAACCTTGCTCCCACGCGTACTCAACTTCAGGGTATGTCTATGGGTGCAAGCGAAGGTTTTAAGGACTACGCTCAGAAATGGAGGGATCTTGCTGGGAGAGTACAACCCCCTTTGGCTGATAGGGAGTTGGTGGATATGTTTCTTGGGACTTTGTCTGGTCCATATTTCAATCACTTGATCGGAAGTTCATTGTTTGGGTTCACTGAGTTGATTATGACCGGGGAAAAAGTTGAAGCTGGTATCAAAACTGGAAAAATACAGAAAGGTGCTTCGTCAAGCACGGAGAAGAAGCCTTTCAAGAAGGAGTCTAGCGCAGTTTACAGCTCTAGAAACCAAAATCGACCTGAGCGCCTCCAAGAAGGGCATGCAGTGGTAATATCAAAACCAACTGTTGCCCCACAACGCAACAATCAGCCAAGAGCAGAGAGGTCGCCAAGACAGTTTACTCGGCTCAGTATGACCTTGTCTCAAATTCGGCCGCAGTTATTAAAGACCAACTTGGTGACTCTGAGGGAAGCCTCGACGTCGTATAATCCGAATGCCCGCTGCGCTTTTCACTCCGATAGCCCGGGGCATGATACGAATAACTGCTGGGCTTTGAAGAACAAGGTGCAAGATTTGATTGAGGCTAAGGAGATCGAGTTTGAAGCACCGGAAAAGCCAAATGTCATAACAGCACCTATGCCCAAACATGATGCGGGAGTGAATGCTATTGGGGATGATGAAGAAGAGTTTGACATTGATAGCTGGATTTACCCGACTACCGATGGCAGATTGAGCAATTGGACAAATAAGGATTCTATGCCCGTTTCTTATATTACCCAGTAATGAGACTTTTGTTTTGAGTTTGTAACAAACAATTTTTAAAACTTTACGGCCCGGTGCCTTGCCCGAGACACCGTGGCTTTGTTTGTGAAGGCTTTATATTTGTCATTTCCATATATCATCAATAAAAGCATTGGAAGTTTTCTTGCATTACAAATTTTGTGCTCCTTGTCTTTCTTTTTTATCTTGCAAAACAATTATTTGTCTTATACACACTCACATATACAAGTCTATATCCACTCTGGATCCCACTGATAACGACTCTGCTAATGCCAGTTATGACTTCGAAAGTCTGATCAATCAAGCCGAGGACGAAGGTGAGAATGATTGCGAAGTGCCTGGTGAACTTGCTAGACTATTACTTCAGGAAGAGAGGGCCATACAGCCGCATGAAGAGCCAGTGGAATCAGTGAATCTGGGTACAAAGGTAGACAAGAAAGAGGTCAAGATCGGTGCAAATCTGATGCCTAGTGTTAAGCAACGGCTGATTCAGATGCTGCGTGATTATGTTGAGATCTTTTCCTGGACTTATGAAGATATGCCTGGGTTGGATACCGATATTGTGGTTCACCGCCTGCCTACCAAGGAAGACTGTCCTCCAGTGAAACAAAAAGTTCTCCAAATGCGCCCAGAGTTGTCTGAGAAAATCAAGGGTGAGGTTATGAAACAGTTTGCTACCAGTTTTCTAGAAGTTACTTCTTACCCGCAGTGGGTTGCCAACGTGGTTCCGATGCCGAAGAAATATGGCAAGGTTCGAATGTGCGTTGACTATAGGGATCTGAATAGGGCGAGCCCCAAGGATGATTTCCCTCTGCCTCATATCGACGTTCTGGTTGACAACACCGCACAACATAAGGTCTTCTCCTTTATGGATGGTTTCTTCGGTTACAATCATATTAAGATGGCTCCCGAAGAAATGGAGAAGACCACCTTTGTCACACAGTGGGGTACCTTTTGCTACAAAGTCATGCCCTTCGGATTGAAGAATGCTAGGGCAACGTATCAGTGTTCCATGGTCGCTTTGTTCCACGACATGATCCATCATGAGATTGAGGTATACGTTTACGACATGATTGCGAGGTCCCAGACTGAAGAAGAACATCTTGACCACCTTCAGAAGTTATTTGACAGGTTGAAGTTGTACAGGCTGAGGTTAAACCCGAACAAGTGCACCTTCGGGGTGAGATCTGGTAAGCTGCTGGGTTTCGTCGTAAGTGATAAAGGTATTCAGGTGGATCCTGCAAAGGTGAAGGCTATACAGGAAATGCCAGCTCCTCAAACCGAAAAAGAAGTCAGAGGCTTTTTGGGACATCTGAACTATATTTCCCGATTCATCTCACACCTGACATCTACTTGTGAGCCAATCTTCAAGCTACTGAAGAAAGATCAAATGGTAAGATGGAACGATGAATGTCAGGCCGCTTTTGAAAGGATCAAAGAACATCTCCAAGAGCCACATATCCTGATGCCTCCAGTTGAATGGAGAACTTTGATCTTATACTTGACAGTACTCGACAACTCAATGGGGTGCGTGCTGGAGCAGCATGACGAGTCTGGCCGAAAAGAGCATGCTATTTATTACCTTATCAAAAAGTTTACCGACTGCGAGACCCGATACTTGTTGCTCGATAAAACTTTCTGCGCTTTGGCATGGGCTGCTCGCCGGCTGAGACAGTATATGCTGACTCACACTACTTTATTGATATCAAAGATGGATCCAATCAAGTATATCTTCGAGAAGCCTGCCTTGTCCGGAAGAATAGAAAGATGGCAGATGATCTTGACTGAGTATGACATCCAATATACGACCTAAAAGGTAATTAAGGGAAGTGTATTGGCAGATCATTTAGCACATCAGGCTGTAGATGATTACCAGTCTATGAACTTCGAGTTCTCAGATGAGAACATGATGATAGTGATTGACTGTGAGACACCTGGACCGGATGAAGGACCTGAGGAGGGATCCCGATGGTCTATGTACTTTGATGGAGCTTCAAACTCTTTGGGTAATGGCATTGGCGCCGTGATCATATCTCCTAAAGGCTCTCATACTACGCTCACCACTTGACTATGTTTCAACTGCACCAACAATATGGCAGAGTATGAAGCAAGCATCATGGGTCTTCGAGCTGCAATTGACCTAAGGATTAAGTTCTTGAGTGTATTCGGAGATTCCACTCTCGTGATCAGTCAGATCAAAGGCGAGTGGGATACGAAACATCCAAATCTTATTCCTTACAAGGAATATGTATTGACATTGCTTCCGCACTTCGAGGAGATAACCTTTGAACACTTCCCTAGAGAGGAGAATCAGTTGGCGGACGCGTTGGCTACGGTGTCTTCTATGTTCAAGGTCAAGTGGGACAACGAGGCTCCCCAGATTACCATTGAAAGGTTGGACGAACCTGCACATTGTTGTGACATTGAAACTTAAGAGGTAATGGATAAACCCTGGTTCCATGAGGTAAAAAGGTATCTCGAGGCTCAAGATTATCCCGAGGGTGCATCTGTTAATGATAAGAAGTTTCTGAGGAGGTTCGCGGCGAAGTTCTTCATCAGTAATGACATCCTTTACAAGCGTAACCATGATTCGACCTTACTGCGATGTGTGGATAAGAATGAGGCAGAAAGGATTATGGTAGAGTTACATGAAGGTACTTTCGGAACTCATTCCAGTGGACACACTATGGCAAAGAAAATCCTACGGGCAGGATATTATTGGTCCACAATGGAAGCCGACTGTTATCAGCATTCTCGGACGTGTCACAAGTGCCACGTCTATGCTGATAAAGTGCATATTCCTCTAGTTCCTCTGAACGTCTTGATGGATCTGTGGCCTTTTGCAATGTGGGGCAACGACATGATCGGCGAGATCATACCTACAATGTCCAACGGGCATCATTTCATCCTAGTAGAAATTGATTATTTTACGAAGTGGGTTGAAGCAGCTTCCTTTTCTACAGTGACCAAGAACGTCGTGGCACGGTTTATTCGTCACAATCTGATCTGTCGGTACGGTGTACAAGAGAGGATCATTATAGACAATGGTACGAAACTCAACAATAAGATGATCACCGAGCTCTGCAAACAGTTCAAGATACAGCATCATAACTCTTCTCCCTAACGGCCGAAGATGAATGGGGCTGTTGAAGCGGCTAATAAGAACATTAAAAAGATTGTGCAGAAGATGACAGTGACATATAAAGACTGGCACAAGATGTTACCATTTGCTCTTCATGGGTACCGTACCTCAGCGTGGACGTCAACAGGGGCAACCCCTTATTCCTTAGTATATGGTATGGAGTCCGTATTGCCCATTGAAGTCCAGATACCCTCTCTTCGGATTATGAAGGATGCAGGTTTGAGCGAAGATGACTGGATTTAGACTCGGCTTGATCAGCTGAACTTAATCGACGAAAAGAGACTTACTGCTATTTGTCATGGTCAAACGTACCAAAAACGGATGATCAAGGCATTTAACAAGAAAGTCAGACGACAAGAGTATCAAGTTGGGGATCTGGTGATCAAGCGCATCATCCTACCACAGGGTGATCCCAGGGGAAAATGGACCCCTACGTACGAAGGGCCATTTGTGGTTAAGAACATCTTCTCAGGAGGAGCTATGATTCTAACCACCATGGATGATGACGACCTTCCTCACCCCGTCAATGCAGACATAGTGAAAAAATACTATGCATAATCAAAGACCCGCTAGGTTGACTGGCCTAGGAAAAAATAAGGGCTTCCCGGCGAACCAAAAGGGTTCGAGCAAAAATAAGGGATGAAAATATTAAACAAATATGTACACCCGGCAAGTCCAAAACCTGAAAAGGAGGCTTGGGCAAAAAAGGGTATCCCGGTGGACTGAAAACCCGAAAGAGCGGTCCAGGAAAAAATTAGGGATCAAAGCGTAACACTATGTCTCATTGGATCACCTTGCAACCAGACTTTGGAATTGACTATCAAGCTCGGACGACATCAATCAGTCTGATCCACCTTCAACCAAGTAGCAAACTGATGAGATGCTCGAGGACGTAAAGGCAATAGCAGAGTTGGAACCCAGTGGGATTGTTCACATAGCTGTTTTTCTTTCTTTTACACAAAATGTATAAACTCTTTTGTTCGGCGGCGTTCTCTTACTAGAACGTCAGCCTCTTGTACAAAAACGCATATTTACAGGCCAAACTTCAAAGTCAATACAATTCATTTTCAAAGAAATTTCAAACTGTTTTTCCTTTTTCTGTTTTGTTTTGCAAAGAACGTCCAATGTTCATTTTTGATATATGCATTTGCCATTAATTACTGCTCATGAATATTTACATGCGAAACAAAAGACGATTACTCGTAACATCAGAGACAGGGGAAATAAGAATTGTCCAGACCTTACAGTTACTCTATCCACCAGGTACATGGATAGATTTGGCTGAAGAATATGACTGAAGTACATTCACTCCTCGCAGAGTAAGAAAAAGACAGTAATGTTAACTCTCCCCAGTTGAGGCTCACAACCGCGAATGAATCGACATTATTCTCCCCAAGCAGAGTTTATCCATCATCAACACTAGACAATTATCCCCAGCGGAGTCTGGAAAATCTTCCACAGTGGAGTTTGGAGAATCATCCCCAGTAGACTCTGGAAGATTGTCCCCAGTAGAGTATAAAAGGTTGTCCCCAGCGAAGTCGCAACTGAAAGATCATCCCCATGGAATTTATCAGTGGAATCCTCAGCAGAGCATCTCCTCCCCACAGAGCCAGTTCCTCATCAGTTTATTCCCCAACGGAGTTATCCTCTCCTGCAGGTTTATTCTCACAATTATCTTCATTCATTATCCCCAGCGAAAACAAAGAATTCAACTCTCTTCTCCAGCAGCAATCCGGGATTTATTTTCCCTAGCTAAAAACATTACATTTCCATACATCATGACACATGCATATACGCATCATACAACACAATCTCATTTATTTTGAGAACATCATTGCCTGATACATATCATGCATCACATACATCTAACCTTTACCTTTCAGGAAATATACCATCAAATTCTCACAAAAGCAAGCTATGAAGCCCAGATTTGACTGGACAATAGCTTAAACCCTCAACAAGTCGTGAATCCTGGATTACGACTGGATAGCCATTTGATATCTTCTAAAGACTAGATTACGACCAGACAAGAAGTAAAGTATTATGAAGACTGGATTTCGACCAGATAATAGTAAGGGATACTGTGCAGCTTGGATTACGACCAAATAGCAGTTCACCCGGCCAGATACTATGAAGCTCGGATTACGACCGGATGCTAGTAGGCCCAAAGTCAAAGGGAAATCCCGGATTATGACCGGGTAGCCATTTGATCTCTTCTAAAGACTGGATTACGACCAGACAGGAAGTAAGAGTATTGTGAAGACTGGATTTCGACCAGATAACAGTAAGGGATACTGTGCAGCTTGGATTACGACCGGATGTTAGTAGGCCCAAAGTCAAAGGGAAATCCCGGATAGCCATTTGATCTCTTCTAAAGACTGGATTACGACCAGACAAGAAGTAAAGTATTGTGAAGACTGGATTTCGACCAGATAACAGTAAGGGATACTGTGCAGCTTGGATTACGACCAAATAGCAGTTTACTCGGTTAGATACTATGAAGCTCGGATTACAACTGGATGCTAGTAGGCCCAAAGTCAAAGGAAAATCCCAGATTACGACCGGATAACCATTTGATCTCTTCTAAAGACTGGATTACGACCATACAGGAAGTAAGAGTATTGTGAAGACTGGATTTTGACCAGATAACAGTAAGGGATACTGTATATCTTGGATTACGACAAAATAAAAGTTCACCCGGCCAGATACTATAAAGCTCGAATTACGACCGGATGTTAGTAAGCCTAGAGCCAAAGGGAATCCCGAATTATGACCAGATAGCCATTTGATCTCTTCTAAAAGACTGTATTACGACCAGACAAGAAGTAAAGTGTTCTGAAGGCTGGACTACGACCAGACAAGAAGTAAAGTGTTTTGAAGACTAGATTACGACCATATAAGGAGTAAAGTATTGCGAAGCCTGGATTACAACCAGACAACAATACGGAATACCATGAAGCCTGGATTATGACCGGATAACGATAAAAGTACTAAGACCTGGATTGCGACCAGATAGCAGTACAAGACCCTGCAAAATTTGGATTTCGACCAAATAGAAGTTTACCTGGACAGTTACTAAGAAGCCCGGAGTTGACCAGATATTAGTGTGCCCTAAGTTCAAGCCCGGATGCGACCAAATAACATTTGAGTTCCTTCCGAAACCTGGATTACGACCAGATAAGAATTAAGAAATTGAGGAACCTGGGTTACGATCGGTTAACAAGTTTAATCGTATCCCCCCATTAAGTCACTGTAAGGCCTGGATTACGACCAGGTAGCAGTCGGTCTTATTACTATAAAGCCTGGACCACGACCAGATCACAGTTCATTTTCACCACCTTGACTAAGAGACAATTCCTTAGTTGAATAACGGAAGATAGAAGTCCCTAAATGTCAATAGAGATGTTTTCCCAGCAGAATAACGGATGACGAAGCTCCTAAAATTCTACTTCTTTCAACAAAGGTCAGACTTCCCCAGCGGAATCTTCCTCAACAACGGGTATACCAACTCTCGCTAAGGAATCTCTTATGCGATCGACACTCCTTCAGATGGCATATTTAAGCCCATCCCCTCTTCAATAATTTCCAAACTGCATCTGTAATCCAGTTCTCGACATCACAAGACAATTACCACTTCATGCGAGTGCAAATTTCTGGACACTCTAGTGTTCAATCATCTTCCACCTTCGGATCGCGAAAGGCACGGAAGCCAATCTACACCCTCAGGTTTAAGAAGATTGAACAGGGACAACTGTTGTACCCCAAAATTTTCCCTCTCATATTTCTCAAAATATCTCAAAAAAGATCCTTAAGTTGCTCAAGGTATTCCAAGGGTTGGCCAGACAAGCTCTCTCCTAAGGCAGTCTACCCCAAACTAGGGTTTCATGTTGCATCAGGATACTTCAATCCAAGTGACCCCAAATACTCAACATTATCCTAATACGTTCTCAAGGTCATCCATGTCAAGTTTCAAGCCTTACAGAGAAAGTTTGCCCAGTCAATTGCTCAAAGGCCTGAAAGTCGACTATGCTAGGGCAAAAGTCAATTGTGGCCCACATTAAGTCAAACTTCAATATTTTTGGACAACATCCTCATTTTTAAGTATATTTCATCATTTGATAAAAGTTTGATCATGATTCATCAAGGATTGCTCATAATTCATCAAGATTCAAAAGTTGCTAAATTAGGGTTTTGTAGGAAAAGTCAACTCAACTTTGACCAAGCATAACTTTATCATACTTTACGATAAATGACCCATCCAAAGCTCATTTTGAATAGGATGAAATTACCTACAATACATCTTCATCTACCAAGTTCAAAATATGCACTCACAAGAAGTTATGAATTTGGACATTATAGGTCATTTTGAAAAGTCAACAAAAACACCTTTTTTGTCAAAGCTTCATACATGAGCATGGAATATCAAAATGGGATGAGACCAAAAGGGTTTCTTAGAGGACATCTCAATATTTCTAAAAAGTCCAAGAACACCTCCAAAGAGTCAGAATTGAGTAAGTTATGCATTTATGAAGTTGACCTTTTTTGCAAAATTGCCAAAAGTCAACTTTCCCTAAAAATTCAAATTTTGCCAAATGGGCCCAATCTTTTTCACTTGTTTTGGGTTGGCAACATAGACCATGTTCTCTAGCCGTTGCCAATTGTCCATATTTTATTTTTATTATTTATTTTGGTTTTTATTTTAATTAATTCAATTTAAATCAAAACAAATCATATAAAATCAAAAATATTGAAAACCAAGGATTTTGTGATTGTTTCAGGTTCCAATTACAGCTAGCATCATTCAAATACGTGCAAAGCATTAGAGAGAATAAAAAGATTGAAAAAAGGCCATGTTTGGAAAGATTTTAAAAGTAAATCAAATCAAATCCAAAATCATTGATGGAGAAGGATTTGGAGGCAATTATCAACCCTAATGCCTTCACTCATACATAAGGAAGGAGGCCAGACCAAAAGGAAGGTTAGAAAGAGGCGTGAGAAGGAGAACCGGATTTGAAAAAAAAGCAAAAAAAGTGTGAGATCGAATTGATAGCTAGAGGCATCCTCAAGACCATTGAACGATCACAATTGCTTCCTGGCACCCTCAGCAACCTAAAGCTATCCAGAACAAGTCCGTTCCGGTCCCTAAACGCACTGTAAGTCCATCACGATACACCCCTGTTCTTGAATTCGCATCTTGAAATTTAAGCATTGTTAACCTGAATTAATGACATATTGTTGATCTATGAAGCATTTGCAAGATTTCTGCATTATTCAATTTCATTTATATGGACTGAATCGTGAATCACCATTGTTAGGTTTTTGGAGTTTGTTTTAGGGTTTTTGATTTCAGGAACAATTAGCCTTTGTAAGTGGTACGATTGTGATCAGGAGGATGAGATAGACACAACCATGGCTTTAGATTTTATTTCCATGGCCTGTGGAAGATTTTGAGAGCGCACAGGCTTGTAGCAACGGATGCTGTCCGTGGGTATAGGTCCTTAAGCTTTTAGCCACAGAGAGGGGAAGGGGACGATGAGTTGTCACTCCCCCACTGGCCAATTCAAATTCCAGCGCACATTTTTCCTTTTGTTTCCACTAATATTTGCTTTTTTATATTATTATCATTATTCTATAACTGTACAACAAGAACAAAGTGGCGTAGTGGTGGCCACGTGAGCGTTAAGGCTTTAGAAGCTAGAGGTCAGGGGTTCGATCCCTGCCTCCAGCATTTGTTATTTTCCTATTTTCTTACAGGCGATCCAATGCATGTGCAAGCCAATCGACTACCCTATGCCCTCATCATCAAACGTGTCAGATGGCCAGATGGCCAAATCTGCTGGTCACCACTGAAGGAACACCATAGGCCAAGTCAAGTGCATCATACTGGATCCAACAAAGTCTACATGGACCTCCACAAATGGGCCCAAATTCTTGCTATTGACACCCTTAAATCAGGCCCATCTCTCATCTTTTATATTTCTATTTATTTCATTTAATTCTATTTAATTTAATTACTAACCAATAAATTATTTTCTTTTTATCAAAAAATCACAAAAAAAAATATTTTTTATGTCCAATTAAAATTAAAATATTATTTTTGGCAATAAATTAATTAATTTAATTAGGTTGATTAATTAGATAACTTTAATTTATTTTTTGTAAATAGTTAAAATTAATTAGAATCAATAGGTTTTATTACTAACTTAATTATTTTATTTCTTTCCAAAAATAACAAAAACCCAAAAATATGACATTTAATTATTTTTCATTAATTAATTTAATAACCAATTAATTTTGTATTTTAATTCAAGGACTTAATTTCTTTTCTTAGAAAATATTAAAAATAACAAAAATAACAATTTTTCTTTTTAATTAGGATAGAAGGGTCAAAACCCTATTCTCTCGTCGATCTAATTTTTAATCGCGCGCTTTATTATTATTTATCCAATTATTGTATATGTTCACAATTTGAAATAATTTTAATTAGGACTTTTACATTTGAATTTTTTTATTAATAACCATGTATTAAAATAATATTTCGCAAATAACCGGGTTTCGGAAAAAATTACGCAAATAACCATGTTTCAGATGGCTCCACAAAGGAGGAGCCATCTCACTTGGCGCCTTCACCTAGGGTTTTGCCCTAGGCGCCATCTCACTTGGCGCCTCCCTTGGCTTTTAGCCAAGTGAGATGGCGCATGCTCCTTAAAAATGAGAGGAGGCGCCATCTCACTTGGCTCCTAGGGCAAAACTAGGGCAAAATGTTGTTTTATAAATAATTCGTCCGTTTCTCCGAAATTTCTCACACTTTCTCGCACTGTATTTTTATTTTGTACTCTGTTATTTGCGTAATGACGTCGCCTATGATTTTTAGCAGAGATGGTTACGTTATATTCTTCGCCACGAAACCTGCGATGAAAATGAAATTCTGGCACATTCACTCCATGGAGCGTCTGAAGTGGGAGTTGATGCGGTGGCTAGATGGAGACATCGCGGAGGGGGAAAAAATTCGAAGGATCCAGCGAAAACGAACAACAACCTCACGTGCGACAGGAAGACCTAATATGTGGTTGGAGGAATTCAAAACAGACAGTGATGTAATGCTGATGATGCATGGGTCAGATGTAATTGTGTTAACAGTTGTAATTTCCTAGATTGAATATCGTTAATTATTGTTGTACGCGTTTTATTAACTGTAGCAAAATCTGTTAACGGAAAACCCTAATGTTTACAACACAAATATTGAAAAGATTTATTGTATTAGAATATTTATGTGGTCGAGCCAGACGCCCGATTCAGACAGTTTTTGCGATTGTGTCCGACCTGACGGCATAAACCACACTTTCTTTCCAACCTGTCAAGATCGTCCATTTCTGTTGTGATGCGCCTACTTTTGGGACGACCCTTCTTGTTCCTTCGCATTTGGTCATTGTGCCAAACTATATCGCCGTTGTATTCAGGCCAATAATCCGGTTTTGCCACCAAAGGAAAGTTGTTGTTGTAAACAGTGAGCAACGTTTCAGATTTGTAAACGTTTGACAGCAGTTGAAGCGCGTCTTGATGGGTATGAGAACAAGCGGCAATGACATGAGAGCAAGGCATACGAAATGCTTGAAACCTGCCACAATCGCACCATTGAGAAGGTAAAATGACCATGTATTCTTGTCTTGGAAGGCCTTCATTGTGGTTGATTGTCTCTTTCACAATGAAGTTGTGGCTGTGTCGGTCAAACCGTATAACCATGTGAGTGTTGGCTTTAACACTTTCAGCCTTGATGTATTTTATGCAGCTTTCACTCCATAGTTGTCCAGATTGCAACACCGCATTCCACATTTCACCTCTTTTGGCAAATAACGCAGCCATCCTAAAATACGTAGATTTTACCAAAGCAGTGATTGGGAGGTTTCGTATGCCCTTGAATATCCCATTCATTGATTCAATAAGATTTGTTGTCATATGCCCCCATCTTTGGCTATTATCGTATGACCTAGTCCACTTTTCCATCGGAATATTGTCGATCCACCTACCGGCTTCTGGATTAGACAAACGGATCTCGTTACGGTAATATTTGAATGTGGGTTGTGTCAATGCATATCCCACATTCATAACCGCTTTCCTCAATGTTTTGTCCTTGACCTCCCTCGAGAAATTCTGGATGATATGCCTGACGCAATAGACATGCGTAGAAGGAGGGTCATGCCAACCATTTGCTGGATTATTGTAGGCACTTTCAATGGAGGCATGTCTGTCCGAGATCAAACAGAGATCTGGTTGAGGAGCCACGTGTGTCCGAAGATTTTTTAGGAAAAAGCTCCAAGCACCACCGGTCTCCCCCTCGACAAGGGCAAACGCAACGGGGAAAATGTTGTTGTTACCATCTTGTGCAACTGCCATCAATAGCGTGCCTTTGTACTTCCCATACAACCAAGTCCCATCAATTTGTAGAATTGGTTTGCATGATGCAAACCCTATGATGCATGGTTGAAATGCCCAAAACACGCGACTGAATATTCCGTTGCCATGCAGTAGACTACCATCTTGGGCGTATGCTGGCAATGTTTCCAGAACATAAACACTACCTGGAGAATACGTCTTGAGTGCATTCAGGTAGCGGGGAAGTTCTCGGTATAACTCCTCCCAGTTTCCGTACACCCTTTCAATCGCCTTAGTCTTTGCTAACCACGCCTTACGGTAAGACGGAGTGTAGTTAAAAACCGTGGTGATGTGGGAGATGATTGTTTTCACCTTCAAAGATGGGTCGTTGCTAACCAGGGGTAGGATTTCTTGACAGATTAGATCATAGTTGAGTTTTCGGTGGTCCTGTGATTGAGTGGAACTTACACAAGTGTGGGTAGTCATGGAACCTATGACCCAGCAGTCACCCCTTAATCTGTATGATATGGTCAGCTTGAACATACAGTCAGGGTGGACACACTTGATCTTGTACCTTTCCGGGTTGACACGATCCACCTTAAAATCAACCGAGTTGAGCATGTGAAATTTTTTAATGGCCCTGATGCATTCCTCTCTGTTACGAAACTTGTCCCTCTCTTTTAAATTTTCATCCGACTGCATATACGGTTTGAAAAATAAGTCAGTAGAAGGTTCATCTCCGCCCATGTTGAAGTTTGTCATGTGCAGAGGTGGTGTGTAGATTTTGTCTGTAGGAATACTAGGGATGCCATCATCGTCAGAATCATCGTTCACCATTTCATCAAACTCTAACTCGTTATCTTCTTCTTCATCATCAATTGCATCTACCTCATCTTGTTCATTCTCCAAAGGATCAACCTCCTGTGTCACCGGAGGCTCTTGAAGCAAAACGTACAACTCAATAGAGTCGTATCCAGAATAGACATGGCTGGAAATCATATTCTGGAGATCCTTGTCATCTTGAACTTCAACCTTATAAAAAATAACTTGGTTGTTTCCAAAAAAAAATGGATTCTCATAAAATATCTGGGACACCGGGCCTCGTTCAAGTTTGGCCTCCAATCTTTTCTTGAAGTACGAGAAATTGGCTTTCCCGTTTAAGAGAAATCGAACGCTCTCGGTGTTTCTAAACAAAAACCCAACTGTGGGACAAATGTATGTCTCACCATTGAAATGTGCTTTGACGATAAATTGTGGTGAAGAGGCCATTGCGTAGAATTGTTTTAAGGTTTGAAGGTTGGAATGTTTGAGGTTTATTGATTGTATGAAGGTATGAATGCTGTAATGTTTGAAGGTTGGAATGTATGAATTTGATGACTGATTCGAAGGTTGGAAGATTTGACAGATTATGTGAATCAATGTTATGTTAAACGTAAGGCTAAAAATTTCAATTAAGTAAGGATGCAACCCCCCAAGGCTGCCAATAATATTACATGCAATAATGAAACCCTATAGGCTGCCACCTATCCTGGCCCTATTCTGCACATATACATGTTTTTTGTAAGACTCCACCCATCAACTCCAATGGACTTGCATGCAATAATGAAAGGAATCCCAAAGGCTGTCACGTAGCCTGAGCCTATGCTGTAACAAATGACACCTCTTATTCGCCAAATGGGGTGGCGACATCATTCATTTTTGTACTCTTTTGCCAAGTCAAATGGCGCCTCCCTTACTGTCCAATCGTGATACATGCATGGGCTTATGAAACCCCATAGGCTGCCACCTATCCTGGCCCTATTCTGCACATATACATGTTTTTTGTAAGACTCCACCCATCAACTCCAATGGACTTGCATGCAATAATGAAAGGAATCCCAAAGGCTGTCACGTAGCCTGAGCCTATGCTGTAACAAATGACACCTCTTATTCGCCAAATGGGGTGGCGACACCATTAATTTTTGTACTCTTTCGCCAAGTCCAATGGCGTCTCCCTTACTGTCCAATCATGATACATGCATGGGCTTATGAAACCCCATAGGCTGCCACCTAGCCTGGCCCTATTCTGCACATATACATGTTTTTTGTAAGACTCCACCCATCAACTCCAATGGACTTGCATGCAATAATGAAAGGAATCCCAAAGGCTGTCACGTAGCCTGAGCCTATGCTGTAACAAATGACACCTCTTATTCGCCAAATGGGGTGGCGACACCATTCATTTTTGTACTCTTTCGCCAAGTCCAATGGCGCCTCCCTTACTGTCCAATCGTGATACATGCATGGGCTGCCACCTAGCCTGCAAGAGTGACACCTTTCATTTTTTGTACATGCATGCATGCATATGTGTAACCCCCTAAGCATGCAAATGTGACACTTCGCAGGCATGCAAGCACAAGCAACCACTACATCAAACTTATTTTCCTATAAATACATACCATATGAAACATCTCTCACACCCACACAAGTCTCACTCTCTGCTACGAAATATTTCATAAGTCTATCATACTCTCTATCTCTTCCTAAGTCTTTCATACTCTCAAGCATTCTAAACAATGGCTCTTCTAACAATGGGCGATACTCACAGAGGCACAAGGGAAAACATTGTTGCATTTGTAAGTCTCTTCTTTGGTTATACATTTTTCATACTTCAAATAACACGTTGTTCATCTTAATTAATCTTACACCTGTTAAATTATGATCTCAGGACACAAAAAGATTCAGAATTTGTTCGCACAACTACCTGGCTCCCGACCCATTTATCGTCCCTTATCTGGAATATGCAGGTTTTGGACATGTGATAAAGATCTCCAACTGCACCATTGACTCAAAGTTCATTCTTGCAATGTTGGAAAGGTGGAGACCGAAGACCCATACATTTCACCTACCAATAGGTGAATGTACCATCACGCTGGAGGATGTGTACATGCTACTGGGCCTCCCTATCGACGGTAAGGCGGTGAACGGGTCGGTTCAACAACCCAACTCACAGTGTGAAGAACTGTTGGGTAGGGATATGGTAGAAGGTGGTGGAGCAAGAGGGCAGGGAATACTACTCACTGACCTGAAACGTCATTATGCAAGTATGGAATTAAATGAAAATTACTTAGAGAATGACAGAGTAGTAAAAGCCAGAACGTATCTTATGATACTTTTTGGTACATTTTTATTTCCCTAAAGTACGGGAAATAGTGTAAATTTTATGTACTTACATTTACTAACAAATTTTGAAAAAACTAGAAAATATAGTTGGGGTTCTGCAGTATTAGCCCACCTATACAGTTCCTTGTGCAAAAACGCAGTCAAGGAAAAATGTACATTTTATGGGTGCGCATTTTTACTACAAGCCTGGGGTTGGTGGAGGATGGAGTCCTTAAACCCCATCAACAACAACACTTTCGGTTTCCCGTACGCAACAAAGTAAGTCATTAAGTTATAGCATTTATAACTATTCTGCTCTTTCCAAAATATATGCTAAGAATAACATGTTTCTCATTTCCTTTAGGTACTGCGTGAGGGGTATGGATTATGGCAAGAATCCAAGATTCAATGTCGCACTCTACCGAAATTTGTTGGATCACTTAGGCCCAGATGACGTATGTCGTAGCTTTTAACTTTTGTTCATTTTAATTATTTATACATTACTTTTGCGCTAACCTGATTTAAATTTTATCGCAGTTCGTCTGGAGACCATATTTGGGTTTGGACCATGATCCAAACCCAGAGGATGCAGCAACTTGGACTGCAAAGACTGCACTCATTCGGTTCAACATTGTGGAGATAAACCACAGCGACCGTGTGAAGATGCAGTTCGGAATGCATCAAGAGATACCAAGTGATCCAACAGATTTGTCCCCATGGCATCTTAAAATGGTCGACGCCCAGTGGGGTCTTACCAACTGGAAAGACTTCGCTCCAGAATGGTGTAAGATGTGGCAGAGGCGTCACCGCTACGTCTTGCAATTCCCGGTTTTCCTTACTCAAGGTAACATGCGACACACGGATCAATATATGTCGTGGTACAGGTCGGTTAGTAACCCAGAAATGCACGTGTCTCATCCGAGGTACTTGGTTGACCCACACACACAATGGGCACAACCGTCGATTCCCCATCAACAAACCCAAAACCCATCAACCTCCCACCAACCCCCAAGAAGAAACAGACCCACAAACACCCAACCACATTCCCCACCACAACACAACTACAATCAAATGCCGTACTACCAACCACAATCACCACCAAACTACCAATACCCCGATATGCCTCAAATCCAACCACAATACCAACCACAATACCAGCACACCCACATACCCCACACATAATTTCAGTCTTCCACATATCCCAATATGGCGCCCTCAACATCCAGCCTTAGCCCTGATATGGGAATGTCGGAAGATTGTGACCAAGCCGACCAAACCTACCATCACCCACCATATCACCAAACCACCCAACATCCTCAATACCAAACACCCCAAGATCCATTTCCTTTCTACCCCCCATACTCAGACGACCAATGCTACCGACCAACCATGGAACCCCATCCACCGCCAACACGACCAAACTTTGAGGGTATGGATAACCGACTGTACCAGAGCGGATCTTCTAGATATGGAGATCTTACTGATTTTATGGATTCGGACCGCATTGACTTCGCTGGGCCATCGACCTTGCCGCAGCAGGAAACGCGACGGCACCCAGCAAGAGAAAGGCGAGGACGGGGATGCGGAACCGGGGGTCATTACCGGGTTCCGGGGGATCACTGATGTATCTTTTTTTTTTCCAGTATTTTTGTATCCATTTTTTTACTTTTATTTTAATGTAATACAGTTGGATGTAATTATTTTTTTTTAATAAAAAGTCCATTTTGTTGATCTCTGCCCAACAGGCAATGCACAGGAAAAAAAAAATTTGCCCTAAAATTACACTTAGGCGCCATCTCACTTGGCTTAGGGCATGCCCTAAGCACATAGGCGCCAAGTGAGATGGAGCCTCCCTTAAAAAAGGAGGTGCATGTGCCATTTCAGATGGCTCCTCCTTTGGGGAGTCATCTGAAACATGGTTATTTGCATATTTTTTTCTGAAACCCGGTTATTTGCGAAATATTATTTTAATACTTGGTCATTAATTAAAAAAATTCTTTACATTTATCACTTTTAATTTCAAAGGGTTTGTTTTTGGCTATGTAAATACCCGAAGCCTTGTAATAGCTTAGTTTAAATTCCGCATTTTAAATTCCACAAATATTTAACTGTTAGATGTTTGATAATAGGGTTTGCATGACAAGAATGTATGTCCAATTTTAAAACAGTTAGATCACCCTAAACATGTGCAAAGATAAATAAATCTGAAACTGAATCACTCGCACATGCGCACTCCTAGGGTACACTCCCGCTTGGTTGCCTTCGCTAAAACGGTCATTGAGTATAGGTCGTTTTAGAGGTCGTCCTCTTGTCTAAAAGATCAAAGTTTCCTCGAAAAGGTTTCCTCGGATATTGTTGCCTCGGATAAATGATCTAAGACATTAGGGTTACCGCTAAGACGTCCTAACATTGCTTTAGTGACTGTATGTCCCTTTCGAATTGACCCTCAAACTCCAACGACGATGCTACCTACTCACTAATAGTGGGATAGCATTGTCTAAAGGAAACAAACATAGAATAATTCCTTTTTCGAGTAGGTAGATTAGTTCTTAAGTAGTTGCTCAATCAAAACCAAACTTTTTCACACTTACACTCTTTTACAAACAAGTTTTCAAAAACACTTCATTACACTCTTGAAGACAGAAACAAGAGTTAAATCGAAGTTAAAACAAAAACTTTTCAAAACCCACAAACACAAAGAAAACAATTTTGAAAATGATGAGCAAGTACCTAAGAGCCCGTAGATAACTACGGATAAAAAGGGTGCTAACACCTTTCCTTTCTATAATTTACCCCCCGTACTCAGAAATATCTCGAAAAAGGAATTTTCTGTGCTTTTTTCCTTTCCTTGTTGGATAAAATAAAAGTCGGTGGCGACTCTTGCTTACCGCGACATTTTGCAAAAACAAACGCAAAACACAAACCAGCATTCCAAAAACAGTCCGGTTCTGGCCACCGTATCACAGAGGGCTTTCGATGGTTCGAAAAGAATGGTGCACGGGGAGGTGGACATCCCCATTAAAGTTGGTTCTCAGACCTTTGACTCCACCTTCTACGTGATGGATATCATACCATCTTATTCTTGTTTATTGGGTCGCCCTTGGATCCATGCGGCGGGAGTTGTCACGTCCACTCTACATCAGATGATGAAGTACCCGGTAAAAGAAAAGATTGTCATGGTACATTATGAAGAAGAGTACATGGTAAGTTACCTGAATTCTTTCAGGTATGGGGAAATAGATGGTGAGTTCATCGAGACTCCCTGTCAGAACTTCGAAGAGGCTTACCTTGACCTACCTTGAAAATGGCTTCTCTTAAGGACGCCAAAGCAGTTATTGAAGAAGGTGGGTGTATCATCTGGGGCCAACTCCCTGACATTCCATACAAATCTGATAAGTTTGGTTTGGGTTTCTCTTCAGGGGCTCAAAGGGCTGTTTGTCATGCTCGTACTGGAGGACCTCCCCTATGCATCAGCAATCATGGGGTCAATACTTTAGAAGACAGTGATGGTGACTATGACATGGACAGCTGGATCTTCTCTACTACCAACGGTGGACCCAGTAACTAGACGGCTAAAATTTTATACCGATTACTTTTGTTCAGAAGTAATTGTCTTTCTTGTTTTTGGATATGTAATAATTAATCAATATAAACTCTATGGCCATGTGTCTTACCCGAGGCACAATGGTTTATTTGTGAGGGTTATCATGTTTCAATCTCATATGTCATTAATAAAGCATTGTACGTTTTACATACAAATTTTACGCTCTCCGTCTTTCTTTTCTGCTTTTACTTTGTCTATACAACTATGCTCTTACACACACTCACGTATCAAATTGCAGATCCATATCCACTCTGGATCCCATTGATAACAGTTCTGCTATTGTCAGTTATGACTTTTAAAATCTGATCAACCAAGTCGAGGACGTAGGTGAGGAAGATTGTGAGGTACCCGGAGAACTTGCGAGGCTGTTATAGCAGGAAGAAAGGGCTATACAACCACATGAAGAGTCAGTTGAGACAATGAACTTGGGCACAAAAGAAGATAAAAAAGAAGTCCAGATAGGTGCAAATTTAGAGCTTAGTGTCAGATGGCGGTTGATACAGATGTTGCATGATTATGTCGAGACCTTTGTCTGGTCATATAAAGACATGCCAGGACTAGACACATATATTGTGGTTCATCGTATGCCAACTAAAGAAGATTTCCCTCCAGTAAAGTAGAAGGTCCTTTGTATGCACCCTGAAAATTTCAGAGAAAATCAAAGCAAAGGTTATGAAACAGTTCAACATTGGGTTCTTGGTTGTCACCTCCTATCGACAATGGGTTGCTAACGTAGTCCCTATTCCTAAGAAGGATGGTAAGGTACGGATGTGTGTGGACTACATAGATTTGGACAGGGCAAGCCCCAAGGATGACTTCCCACTTCCCCATATTGATGTTCTGGTTGACAAAACCGCACCTCATAAGATCTTTTCCTTCATGGACGGTTTCTATGGTTACAATCAGATCAAGATGGCACCCGAAGACATGGAGAAGACAAACTTCGTCACGCAATGAGGCACTTTCTGTTACAAAGTGATGCCGTTTGGGTTGAAGAGTGTTGGGGCAACCTATCAGCGAGCCATGGTAGCTTTGTTTCATGACATGATTCATCATGAGATAGAGGTCTATGTTGATGACATGATAGCCAGGTCTCAAACTGAGGAAGAGCACCTTGATAATCTACAAAAGTTGTTTGATAGGTTGAATACGTATAAGATAAGGTTAAATCCGAACAAGTTTACCTTCGGGGTAAGGTTTGGTAAACTTGTAGGTTTCATTGTTAGTGACAAGGGCATTCAAGTAGACCCTGCAAAGGTGAATGCTATACAAGAGATGTCGGCTCCTCGCACTGATAAAGAAGTTAGAGGTTCCTTGGGATGCCTAAATTACATTTCCAGGTTCATTTCCCATTTAACTACTACTTGTGAGCCAATCTTCAAACTCCTGAAGAAAGATCAAGTGGTAAAGTGGAATGACGAATTCCAGAATGCCTTTGAGAGAATCAAAGAATATCTTTAAGAGCCTCCAATTCTGATGCCTCCGATTAAAGGAAGACCTTTGATAATGTACTTAACAGTGCTAGATAATTCAATGTGGTGTGTGCTGGGGCAGCATGACGAGTCTGGTCAAAAAGAGCATGCAATATACTACCTTAGAAAAAAGTTTATTGATTGTGAAACAAGATACTCACTGCTCGAGAAAACTTGTTGCACTTTGGCATGGAATGCTCGCCAACTAAGACAGTATATGTTGACCCACACTACTCTGTTGATATCTAAGATGGATATGATCAAGTATATCTTCGAGAAGCCCACTCTCTCCGGAAGAATAGCAAGATGGAAAATGATCTTGACCGAATAGGATATCCAATACACGACCCAAAAAGCAATCAAGGGAAGTGTATTAGCGGATCATTTGGCTCATCAGGATGTGGATGACTACCAATCTATGAACTTTGAATTCCCGGATGAGAATATTATGTTAGTGACTGACTCTGAAGAACCTGAACCGGATAAAGGACCTGAGGAAGGATCCCGATGGACTACGGTTTTTGATGGAGCTTCCAACGCACTCGGCAATAGCATCGGTGCTGTAATAATATCTCCCGAGGGTTGTCATACTCCTTTCACCATCAGATTATGTTTCAATTGTACCAACAATATGGTGGAGTAAGAAGCATGCATCATGGGTCTCAAAGCTGCTATTGACCCGAGGATCAAGTTCTTGAGCGTATTCGGGGATTCATCCTTGGTAATAAGTCAAATCAAAGAGGAGTGAGACACGAAGCACCCTAATCTCATCCCTTACAAAGAACATGTGCTGACATTGCTTCCACACTTTGAAGAGGTCACCTTTGAACATTTTTCATGAGAAGAGAATCAGTTAGCGGACGCGCTAGCTACTATGTCATCCATGTTCAAGGTCAGATGGAACAACAAGGTCCCTCTGATCACTATTGAGAGGTTGGATGAACCAGCATACTGCTATGAGATTGATACTGAAGAAGTAGCAGACAAACCTTGGTTCCATGAAGTGAAAAGGTATCTCAAGGCTCAAGAATATCCTGAGGGAGAGTCGGCCAATGAAAAGAAGTTTTTGAGAAGGTTCTCCACAAAGTTCTTCCTCAGTAATGGGATCCTCTATAAGCGCAACCATGACTCTACTTTACTGTGGTGTGTAGACAAAAGCGAAGCAGAAAGGATTATGGCAGATCTACACGAAGGCACTTTTGGCACCCATTCTAGTGGACATACCATGGCTAAAAAGATCCTACGGGCAGGATACTATTGGTCCACTATGGAAGCAAACTGTTATCAACATTCCCTAACTTGTCACAAATTCCAGATCTATGCTGATAAAGTACATGTACCTATGGTTCCCTTGAATGTCTTGACGGCTCCCTGGCCCTTTTCAATGTGGGGCATTGGCATGATCAGAGAGATTAGACCTACCGCTTCCAATGGGCATCATTTCATCCTAGTGGCTATTGATTACTTCCCGAAGTGGGTTGAGGCTGCCTCTTTTTCTACTGTTACCAAGAATGTTGTGGCGTGGTTTATCAAGCATAACCTTATTTGTCAGTATGGTGTGCCAGAGAGAATCATCACAGATATTGGTACAAATCTCAACAATACAATGATCACTGAGCTCTATAAACAATTCAAGATCCAGCATCATAACTCTTCTCCCTACTGGTCGAAGATGAATGGCGTTGTTGAAGCTGCTAATAAGAATATTAAGAAAATCATACAGAAGATGACGGTGACATACAAAGACTGGTATGAGATGTTACCATTTTCTCTTTATGGTTACCGCACCTCAGCACATACGTCAACAGGGGCAACACCTTATTCTCTGGTGTATGGTATGGAGGTTGTCCTGCCAATTGAGGTCTAGATCCCTTCTTTGAGGATCATGATGGATGCGGGTTTGAATGAAGATGATTGGATCCAGACTCGACTTGATCAACTGAATCTAATTGATGAGAAAAGGCTTGCTGCTGTCTATCATGGTCAAATATACCAAAAATGGATTATCAAAGCTTTCAACAAAAAGGTCAGACGCCAGGTATATCAAGTGGGTGATCTAATAATCAAGCGCATCATACTGCCACAAGGTGATTCCAGGGGAAAATGGACTCCCATGTACGAAGGGCCATTTGTAATCAAAAGTATATTTTCTGGTGGAGCCATGATTCTGACCACCATGGATGGTGACGACCTTCCTCACCCTGTTAATGCGGACATAGTGAAAAGATACTACGCATAAATAAAGACCCGCTAGGTTGACTGGCCTAGGCAAAAATAAGGGCATCCCGGTGAACCAAAAGGGTTCGGGCAAAAATTAAAGATAAATACAAAAAAATTTGTACACCTGGCAAGTCGAAAACCTGAAAAGGTGGCTTGGGAAAAAAGGGTATCCTGGTGGACTGAAAACTCGAAAGGGAGGTCCAGACAAAAGTTAGGGATTTAAAGCATATAACTATGTCCCATTGGATCACCTTTCGACTAGACTTCAGTATCAACCATCAAGCTCAAACGGTACCGACCAATCCAGTCAGCTTCAGACAAGTAGCAAAGTGATGAGACGCTCAAGGACATAGGGGCAATAGCAGAATTGAAACTCGATGGGATTATTACACATAGTTGTTTTCTCTTTGTATACCATTTTGTATAGTTTTCGTTTTCACGACGGCGTTCTCCTACTATAACGTCTGTCTCTTTGTACAAAAATTCTTGTTATAGGCGAACTTCAAATATCAATAAAAATCATTTCTTTGAAAGTACAAAACTATTTATTTTTTATTTTTCTATTTTGTTTTGAAAAAACTTCCAGTGATTATTTTTGACACATGCATTTGAATATGATTACTGTTTACAAATACTTGCATAAGAAACAGAAAGACAGTTACTAATGACTTTAAGAAACGTGGCAAAGTCTAAAAAAGAAATTTGTAGTCCCATCAGTTACTCTTTCCAGCATGGTACAGGGGCAGAGATCTTTTGAGACGAAGTCACCACTACATCCAACCCTGTTAAATCTATGTTCCCCACAGTAGAAACAACTAAAGTTTTGATCTCTTCTTCCCCAAGCAAGAATTACATCCTCCAACAAAGTTCCTTCAGAGAGCTGAAATATGTATTCCTCATCAAAGTTTTATAATTTCAAACAGTTTATAAAACCTCCTCCCGGGTAGAGTTTATTTCTCTAGATGTGGAAGTTTATTCCCCAACAGATTTTATTTCTTCACATCGGTAAAATCTTCCAACAGGGAATCCTCCCCCCACAGAGTTATTCTCAAGCAGGAGTTAAAAATGCCTGGCAGAATATCCTCAAACAGAAAGAGGAAATCCCCGGAAAATTATCTCCATTCATCATCCCTGTGATACGGTGGCCAGAACCGGGACGTGTTTCTCTTTTTTAAGGAATTTTTTGGTTTGCGTTTTTGTTTGCAAAATGTCGCGGTAAGCAAGAGTCGCCACCGACTTTTATTTTATCCAACAAGGAAAGAAAAAAAGCACAGAAAAATTCCTTTTTCAAGATATTTCTGAGTACGGGGGGTAGATTATAGAAAGGGAAGGTATTAGCACCCTTTTTATCCGTAGTTATCTACAGGCTCTTAGGTACTTGCTCATCATTTTCAAAATTGTTTTCTTTGTGTTTGTGTGCTTTGAAAAGTTTTTGTTTTGACTTTGATTTAACTATTGCTTCTGTCTTCAAGAGTGTAATGAAGTTTTTTTTTTTGAAAATTTTGTTTGAAAAAGGAGTGTAAGTGTGAAAAAGTTTGTTTTGATTGAGCAAGTACTTAAGAACTAATCTACCTACTCGAAAAAAGAATCGTTCTATGTTTGTTTCCTTTAGACAATGCTATCCCACTATTAGTGAGTAGGTAGCACCGTCGTTGGAGTTTTAAAGGTCAATTTGAAAGGGACGTACAATCACTAAAGCAATGTTAGGACGTCTTAGTAGTAACTATAATGTCTTAGATCAATTATCCGAGGCGACAATATCCGAGGAAACCTTTCCGAGGCAAGTTTGATCTTTGGATAAAAGGACGACCACTAAAGCATCCTATACTCAATGACCATTTACTAAAGGCAACCAAGTGGGAGTGTACCCTAGGAGTGTGCATGTGCGAGTGATTCAATTTCAGATTATTTATCTTTGCACATATTTGAGGTTATCTAACTATTTTAAAATTACATACATTCTTGTCATGCATCCTAATGTCATACATCTAACAGTTAAATATTTGCGGAATTTAAAGTGCGGAAATTAAACTACGCTATTACAAGGCTTCAGGTATTTACATAGCCAAAAACAAACCCTTTGAAATTAAAGCGATAAATGTAAATAAACGTCCTAATTAACTATTACAACTTGTGAGCAGTTACATCAATATGATAAATAATAAAAATAAAGTGCGCGAGAAAAAAAGGATCGGGAAGAAGATAGGGTTTTGACCCTTCTAACCTAATTAAAAGAAAACTTGTTTTTTGTTGTTTTTAAATATTTTTTAAAGAAAAGGATTAGATTAAAATTAAATATACAATTAATTAGTTAACAAATTAATTAATAAAAATAATTACATGACCTATTTTTGGTTTTTGTTATTTTTAATAAAGGAAAATAATTAAATTAGAAATAAAACCTATTTGTTATAATTAATTTAATTATTTACAAAAAGAATTAAAATTATCTAAAGTTAATAACCTAATTTAATTAATTTAATTTTTTTTGATAAAAAATAAAATCTAGACCTAATTTATGAAAAGTAATATTTTTTTGTGATTTTTTGATAAAAGAAAATAATTTAATTGGTTAGTAAATAAAATAAATAAATTAAATGAAATAAAATAAAAAGAATATAGAGAAAGAAATTTGGGCATGAATAGTATTTGGAGGGGTGCAAATAGCCAGATTTGGGCCCAAAGATGGAAGTCCATGTTGACCTCCTAGACTCAGTATGTTGTGTTTGACTAGACCTCATGATGGTCTCTCATATGCTAGCCTTTGGATTTGGTCTCCTGA
This sequence comes from Vicia faba, assembly GCA_948472305.1. Classification (NCBI taxonomy): domain Eukaryota; kingdom Viridiplantae; phylum Streptophyta; class Magnoliopsida; order Fabales; family Fabaceae; genus Vicia; species Vicia faba. The sequence goes on from OX451737.1 coordinate 1,185,213,941, forward strand.
CACTTGGCTTGCTGGATTGTGAAGACGTATGGTGGACCCTTGGTTTGTAAACACGTTGGATCCTGAAAAGGAAAATAATAAGGAGAAATTTGGGGGACCTGGGATTCGAACCCAGGTCCTGAAGCAATTTCTGCGCTACGCTCACCTCTGCATCACTTATGTTCGTTTGTACAAATAATGAATAATAATAATATATAACAACAAGAATTATTGGAAGGTGTCAAAAAATACGCGGCAGAGTTTGAATGGGCCAATGGATGGGCGCCAACTGGTCATATTCTTCCTCTCTCTGTGGGTAAAAGTTTCAAACTTTTACCTACGGACGTTTGTTCGTAGCTATTGACAGGGCTCATTCCCAAATCTTCCATGGGCCATATAAATGACACCCAATGCTATGGTTAGATTCGTCTCATCCTTCTGAACATGATGGTACCCTTCATCAAGGCTAATTTTTCCTGCATATAAAAACCCTAATTCGAAGCTACAAACCCTAGCTATGGTGAAATCTTGTACATGACATATAAATGAAATTAAATGATGCAGAAAGCTTGCAAATGTTCTATGGATCAACAATATATGATTAATTCATCCTAACAATGCCTAAATCATGCTAACCAAATTCAAAATTTCATGGATATCATGATGGACTTACAGCGCTTTTGGGTACTGTAAAGGCTTGTTTCTTGATTACTTTAGCTTGCTTACACTCCCAGGAATCGATTGGGATAGGCAAAGAGTCTTGTATTGGCCTCTAAGTACAAATTCGATTCACCACTTTTTCTTGATTTTTCCAAGTTTGATTCTTGTTCACGCACCTCTTTCTAACCTAGCTTTGGGTCTGCACGCACTCTATATGTATTGAGGAGTGAATTAGGTTTGAAAACCTGGCCTCAATCTTCCTCCATTAATGAGTTTGATCTTGATTTGATTCACCTTAAAATCTTTCCAAAAATGGCCTAAATCCAATCTTTTTGTACACACCATGCCTTGATACGAATTTGAATACTTTCTAGCTATAATTTAAAACCTGAAACAAGCACCAAATCTTTTGTTTTCAATATTTTAAATTTTATATGATTTGTTTTGATTTAAATTGAATTAATTCAAATAAAAATCAAAATAAATAATAAAAACATGATAATGACAAGTGGCAAGGGCTAGAGCTCGTGGACTATGTTTCCAACTCAAAACAAGTGAAAAAGATTGGGCCCATTTGGCAAAAATTGAAGTTTTAGGCATAGTTGACTTTTGGCAATTTTGCAAAAAAGGTCAACTTCACTAATGCATAACTTCCGCAATTTTGACTCTTTGGAGGTGTTCTTGGACTTTTTAGAAAGATTAAGACGTCCTCTAAGAAACCCTTTTTTCCTCATCTCAATTTGATATTCCATGCTCATGTATGAAGCTTTGACAAAAAAGGTGATTTTGTTGACTTTTCAAAATGACCTATAATGTCCAAATTCATAACTTCTTGTGAGTGAATATTTTGAACTTTGGATATGAATATGTATTGTAGATAATGGCATCCTATTAAAAATGAGCTTTGGATGGGTCATTTCTCATAAAGTATGAGAAAGTTATGCTTGGTCAAAGTTGAGTTAACTTTTTTCCTACAAAACCCTATTTTAGCAACTTTTGAGTCTTGATGAATTATGAGTAATCCTTGATGAATCATGATCAACCCTTGATCAAATGATGAAATATACTTCAAAATGAGGATTTTGACCAAAAATCTTGAAGTTTGACTGTATGTGGGCCACAGTTGACTTTTGCCCTAACACAGTCGATTTTCAGACCTTTGAGTAATTAACTGAGCAAACTTCTGCTACACGGCTTGAAACTTGACATGTATGATCTTGAGATAATATTAGGGCATTTTTGATCATTTGGGATCACTTGGACTAAAGTATCTTGATGCAACATGAAACCCTAATTTGAGATAGATTGCCTTAGGAGAGAGCTTGTTTGGCCAACCCTTGGACTACCTTGAGCAACTTGGGGATCTTTCTTGAAATGTTTTGAGAAATATGGGAGGGAAAATTTTTGGGTACAACAGCTTCCCCTGTTCAATCTTATTAAATATGAGGATGTAGATTGACTTTCGAGCCTTTCGTGATCCGAAGGCGGAAGAAGATTGAACACTAGAGTGCCCAGAAATTTGCACTCGCATGAAGTGGTAATTGTCTTGTGATGTCGGGAATGGGCTTAATGATGCCATTTGGAGACTGATGATGGGATATGGGCTTAAAGATGCCATCCGAAGGAGTGTCAATCGCATAAGAGATTCCTTAGCTAGAGCTTGTATACTTGTCGTTGAGGACGATTCTGTTGGGGAAGGCTGATCTTTGTTGAAAGAAGTAGAATTTTAGGAGCTTCGGTCCTCCGTTATTCTGCTGGTGAGTCGTCTCTGTTTGAATTTTAGGAACTTCGGTCGTCCATATTCTTATTGAGGAATCGTCTCTGTTTGAATTTTAGGAACTTCGGTCGTCCGTATTCTACTGAGGAATCATCTCTGTTGAATTTTAGGAACTTCGGTCGTCCGTATTCTACTGAGGAATCATCTCTGTTGAATTTTAGGAACTTCGGTCGTCCGTATTCTATTGAGGAATCATCTTTGTTGAATTTTAGGAACTTCGATCGTCCGTATTCTACTAAGGAATCATCTCTGTTGAATTTTAGGAACTTCGGTCGTCTGTATTCTACTGAGGAATCATCTCTGTTGAATTTTAGGAACTTCGGTCGTCCGTATTCTACTGAGGAATCATCTCTGTTTAATTTTAGGAACTTCGGTCGTCTGTATTCTATTGAGGAATCATCTCTATTAAATTTTAGGAACTTCGGTCGTCCGTATTCTACTGAGGAATCATCTCTGTTGAATTTTAGGAACTTCGGTCGTCCGTATTCTACTAAGGAATCATCTTTGTTGAATTTTAGGAACTTCGGTCATCCGTATTCTACTGAAGAATCATCTCTGTTAAATTTTAGGAACTTCGGTCGTCCGTATTCTATTGAGGAATCATCTTTGTTGAATTTTAGGAACTTCGGTCATCCGTATTCTACTGAGGAATCGTCTCTGTTGAATTTTAGGAACTTCGGTCGTCTGTATTCTACTGAGGAATCATCTCTGTTGAATTTTAGGAACTTCGGTCGTCCGTATTCAACTAAGGAATCATCTCTATTGAAGAGGAAAGTTGAATTTTAGGAGCTTAGGTCGTCCGTTATTCAATTGGGGAATCATTTCTGTTGACATTTAGGAACTTCGGTCATCCGGTATTAAACTGAGGTAAAGGCTTCATAGCTTTGAATTTTGTGAGAATTCGATTGTATCCTTCCTGAAAGGTAAAGATTAGCTGTATATAATGTATGATATGTATCAGGCAATGATGTTCTCAAAATAAATGAGATTGTGTTGTATGATGCGTTTGCATGTCATGATGTATGGAAATGTGATGTTTTTAGTTGGGGAAACTAAATCCCAGATTGCTGCTGGAGAAAAGAGTTGAATTTTTCGTTTCCGCTGGGGATAGTGGATGAAGATGATTGTGAGAATAAACCTGCAGAAGAGGATAACTCCGTTGGGGAACAAACTGAGGAGGAAATGACTCTGTGGGAAGAACATACTCTGCTAGAGGACCTGTTGATTTGGAAGAATAACCTCAGTCGGGGATTAATTATCGTTGCTGGTGATAATGAAACCTGTTGGGGATTGAATTTCTGTTTATGCAAGGAATGAACTCCACTGGGGATGATTTTCTAGTTGCGACTTCACTGGGGATAACCTTTTAGGCTCTACTGGGGACAATCCTCCAGCCTCTAATGAGGATAATTCTCCAAACTCCACTGGGGATAATTTTTTAGTGCTGATGGTAGATAAACTCTGCTTGGAGAGAATTTTACCAACTCATTCGCGGTTGCCAGCCTCCGTTGGGGAGAGTTAACACTGCTGTCTTTCTCCTACTATGCGGGGAGTGAATGTACCTTAGTCATATTCTTCAACTAAATCTATCCCTGTACCTAGTGGACAGATCAATTGTAAGGTCTGGACAACTCTTATTTGCCCTGTTCCTGATATTACGAGTAATCGTCTTTTGTTTCACATGTAAATATTTATGAGCAGCAAACAATGTCAAATGCATATATCAAAAATAAACATTGGATGTTCTTGCAAAACAAAACAGAAAAAAGGAAAACTGTTTGAAATTTATTTGTGAAAATGAATTGTATTGACTTTGAAGTTTGGCCTGTAAATAGGCGTTTTTGTACAAGAGACTGACGTCCTAGTAAGAGAACGCCGTCGAACAATAGAATTTATATAGTTTGTGCAAAACAAGAAAAACAGTTATGTGAACAATCCCACTGGGTTCCAACTCTGCTATTGCCTTCATGTCCTCGAGCATCTCATCACTTTGCTACTTGGTTAAAGGTAGATCAGATTGATTAGTGCCGTCCGAGCTTGATAGTCGATACTGTAGTCTGGTTGCAAGATGATCCGATGAGACATAGTGTTACGCTTTGATCCCTAATTTTTACCTGGACCTCCCTTTCGGGTTTTCAGTCCACCGGGATACCCTTTTTTTCCCAAGCCGCCTTTTCAGGTTTTCGACTTGCCGGGTGTACAATTTTTTCATTTTCATCCCTTATTTTTGCCCGAACCCTTTTAGTTCGCCGGGAAGCCCTTATTTTTGCCTAGGCCAGTCGACCTAGCGAGTCTTTGATTATGCGTAGTATCTTTTCACTATGTCTGCATTGACGGGGTGAGGAAGGTCGTCACCATCCATGGTGGTTAGAATCATAGCTCCTCCCGAGAAAATGTTCTTAACCACAAATGGCCCTTCGTAAGTAGGGGTCCACTTGCCCCTGGGATCACCTTGTGGTAGGATGATGCGCTTGATCACCAGATCCCCAACTTGATACTCTTGTCGTCTAACTTTCTTATTAAACGCCTTGATCATTCGCTTTTGATATGTTTGACCATGACAAATAGCAGTAAGTCTCTTTTCATCGATTAAATTCAGTTGATCAAACCGGGTCTGAATCCAGTCATCTTCGCTCAAATCTTCATCCTTCATAATCCGAAGAGAGGGTATCTGAACTTCAATGGGCAAGACTTCCTCCATACCATATACCAAGGAATAAGGGGTTTCCCTTGTTGACGTCCGCGCTGAGGTACGGTACCCATGAAGAGCAAATGGTAACATCTCGTGCCAATCTTTGTATGTCACCGTCATCTTATGCACAATCTTCTTGATGTTCTTATTAGCCGCTTCAACAACCCCATTCATCTTCGGCTGGTAGGGATAAGAATTGTGATGTTGTATCTTGAACTGCTTGCAGAGCTTGGTAATCATCGTATTGTTGAGATTTGTACCATTGTCCGTAACGATCCTCTCTGCTACACCGTATCGACAGATCAGATTATGCCGAATGAACCGTGCCACGACGTTCTTGGTTACTGTAGCAAAGGAATCTTCTTCAACCCACTTTGTAAAGTAATCAATTGCTACCAGGATGAAACGATGCCCATTGGACGCAGTAGGTCTGATCTCGCCGATCATATCGATGCCCCACATTGCAAAAGGCCAAGGAGATGTCAAGACGTTCAGAGGAACTGGAGGTATGTGCACCTTATCAGCATAGACTTGGCACTTATGACAGGTCTGATAATGCTGGTAACAGTCGGCTTTCATGGTGGACCAATAATATCCTGCTCGTAGGATATTCTTTGCCATGGTGTGTCCACTGGAATGAGTTCCAAAAGTACCTTCATGCAACTCTTCCATGATCCTTTCTGCCTCACTTTTATCCACACATCGCAGTAAGGTTGAATCATGGTTACGCTTGTAAAGGATACCATTACTGATGAAGAACTTCACTGTGAACCTCCTCAGAAACTTCTTATCATTAACAGATGCACCCTCGGGGTACTCCTGAGCCTCAAGATACCTCTTTACCTCACGAAACCAGGGTTTATCTACCACCTCTTCAGTCTCAATGTCACAACATGTGCGGGTTCGTCCAACCTTTCAATGGTAATCTGGGGAGCTTCATTGTCCCACCGGACCTTGAACATAGAAGACATCGTAGCTAGCGCGTCCGCTAACTGATTCTCCTTCTTGGGAAGTGTTCAAACGTTATGTCTTCGAAGTGTGGAAGCAATTTCAATACATACTCCTTGTAAGGAATAACATTTGGGTGCTTCGTATCCCACTCGCCTTTGATCTGACTGATCACGAGAGCGGAATCTCCAAATACTCTTAAGAACTTAATCCTTAGGCCAATGACTGCTCGGAGACCCATGATGCATGCTTCATACTCTGCCATGTTGTTGGTGCAGTTGAAACATAGTCGGGCGGTGAACGGAGTATGAGAGCCTTCGGGAGATATGATCACGACACCAATGCTATTACCCAAAGCGTTTGAAGCTCCATCAAAGTAGATAGACCATCGAGATCCCTCTTCAGGTCCTTCATCCGGTCCAGGTGTCTCACAGTCAGTCACCAACATGATATTCTCATCCGGGAATTCAAAGTTCATGGATTGGTAATCATCTACTGCCTGATGTGCCAGATGATCTGCCAACACACTTCCCTTGATTGCTTTTTGGGTTGTGTATTAGATGTCATACTCAGTCAAGATCATCTGCCATCTTGCTATTCTTCCGGACAAGGCAGGCTTTTCGAAGATATACTTGATTGGATCCATCTTTGATATTAATATAGTAGTGTGAGTCAGCATATAATGTCTCAACTGGCGAGCAGCCCATGCCAAAGCGCAACAAGTTTTCTCAAGCAGTGAGTATCGGGTCTCACAGTCGGTAAACTTTTTGCTAAGGTAATAAATAGCATGCTCTTTTTGGCCAGACTCGTCATGCTGCCCCAGCACGCACCCCATTGAATTGTCGAGTACTATCAAGTATAAAATCAAAGGTCTCCCTTCAACTGGAGGCATCAAAATAGGAGGCTCTTGGAGATATTCTTTGATCCCTTCGAAAGCGGCCTGACATTCATCATTGCACTTTACCACTTGATCTTTCTTCAGCAGTTTGAATATTGGATCACAAGTAGCGGTCAAATGTGAAATGAATTGTGAAATCTAATTCAACCGTCCTAAAAAGCCTCTGACTTCTTTTTCTATTCGGGGAGCTGGAATTTCCTGTATAGCCTTCACCTTTGCAGGATCCACTTGAATACCTTTATCACTAACGACGAAGCCCAGCAGCTTACCAGACCTCACCCCGAAGGTGCACTTGTTCGGGTTTAACCTCAACTTATACAACTTCAACCTGTCAAATAGCTTCTGAAGATGGTCGAGGTGTTCTTCTTCAGTCTGGGACCTTGCAATCATGTCGTCAACGTATACCTCAATCTCATGATGAATCATGTCGTGGAACAAAGCGACCATGGCGCGCTGATATGTTGCCCCAACATTCTTCAATCTGAAAGGCATGACTTTGTAGCAAAAGGTACCCCACTGCGTGACAAACGTTGTCTTTTCCATATCCTCGGGAGCCATCTTAATCTGATTGTAACCATAAAAACCATCCATAAAAGAGAAGACCTTATGTTGTGCGGTGTTGTCAACCAGAACGTCGATATGAGGAAGAGGGAAATCATCCTTGGGGCTTGCCCTGTTTAGATCCCTATAGTCCACACACATACGAACCTTACCATCCTTCTTTAGCATCGGAACCACGTTGGCAACCCACTACGGGTAAGAAGTAACTGCTAGAAAACCGGCATCAAACTGTTTCATAACCTCAGTCTTGATTTTCTCAGACATCTCTGGGTGCATTCGGTAAACTTTATGTTTCACTAGAGGACAGTCTTCCTTAGTTGGCAGGCGGTGAACCATAATATCAGTATCTAACCTAAGCATATCTTCATAAGACCAGGAAAAGATCTCAACATAATCACGCAACATCTGAACCAACCGTTGCTTAACACTGGACTCCAAATTTGCACTGATCTTGACCTCTTTCTTGTCTTCCTCTATTCCCAAATTTACTGTTTCCACTGGCTCTTCATGCGGCTGAATGGCCCTCTCTTCCTGAAGTAACAGTCTAGCAAGTTCCCCAGGCACTTCACAATCATCCTTTCCTTTATCATCGGCTTGGTTGATCGGACTTTCGAAGTCATAATTGGCATTAGTAGAGTCGTTATCAGTGGGATCCAGAGTGGATGTGGACCTGTATTATGATATGTGAGTGTGTGTAAGACAAACAACTGTTTTGATAAAGTGCAAAAAATGAAAAACAAGGAGCGCGAAATTTGCAATGCAAGAAAACATCCAATGCTTTTATTGATGATATATGGAAATGACACATAATAAGCCCTTAAACAAAGCCACGGTGTCTCGGGCAAGGCACCGGGACGTAAAGTTTTAAACTGTCTGTTACAAATCCAAAACAAAAGTCTATTACTGTGTAATAAAAGAAATGGGCACGAATTCCTTTGCCGTCCAATTGCTTAATCCACCGTTGGTAGTCGGGTAAATCCACCTGTCAAACCCAGACTCTTCATCATCATCTTCAATTGCATTCACTTCCGGATTAGTGATACACAGGGGAGGTCTTCCAATTCACGCACGCCGAACAACCCTTTGAGCTTCTGCAGTAAAATCCAAACCAAATTTGTCAGTCTTGTGTGCAAAGTCAGGGAGTTGGCCCCAATTCGTACACCCATCTTTTTCAATAACAGCCCGAGCATCCTTGAGGGAAGCCATCTTCATTGGAGGATCTTCAGCAACAGTTTCATTCGATGCCAAGGTCTGGGGGACTTCTTCAAAGTTCTGGCACGGGGTTTCAATGAACTCCCCATACATCTTTACATACCGAAAAGAGTTAAGGTGGCTCACCATGTACTCCTCTTCTCCTCGTACTATAACAATTTTCCCTTTCACTGGATATTTTAATATCTGATGGAGCGTAGAAGTTACTGCTCCAGCTTTATGAATCCACGGGCGACCCAGCAAACAAGAATAAGATGGTCGAATGTCCATCACATAAAACATAGACGCAAAAGTCTGGGAACCAACCTTAACAGGGACATCCACCTCACCATGTACCATCCTTTTGGACCCGTCAAAGGCCTTAACCACAATATTACTTGGCTTCAGCACCAACCCTTCACAGTCTAATCGGTCTAATGCTTTCTTGGGTAAAACATTTAAGGAGGACCCAGTATCCACTAGCACGTGTGCCAAAGTAGTACCCCTGCACTCGATTGAAACATGCAGAGCATCATTGTGATTATTACCTTTGGCAGTCAGATCTGCGTCGGAGAAACCCAACCCGTTGTCAGCGGTCAAACTAGCCACACAGTCTCTGAACTGGTCAACAGATGTCTCCTACGGCACATGTGCAGTTTTAAGGAAAGAAATCATAGCCTTAGCATGGGCTTCTAAGCATAACAATAAAGACAACATAGAGATCTTAGAAGGGGTTTGCCCCAGCTGTTCGACTACGTTGTAATCGCTTTTCTTGATGATCTTTAAAATTTCCTCTATCTCCTGTCTAGAGGTCTCAACAACAATCTTCTTAGGTGCCTCCGTCCGGGCAGGCTCACCGATGATCTCTTTACCCCGAGCGTCAGATGACTCCGCAACATGGGTAATGATTGGAACATGAACAGGGAAAGTAGCAGATGTACTGGCAGGTGAAATAGCAACAGGTTTCCGAACAGTTGGTGGGGAGATCTCAGGAGAGAAAAGTATTCTGCTTCGGGTGACCTTGCTAGACCCAAAAATATTGCTGACATCAGTATCAGCCTCTTCAACCTTCAAGTCTTGCTTAATCCCATGATAACACATTGGCCCCATAGTGCCACGGGACAACCTTATCCGACGTGTAAGGGATAAGTCCAGGAATAGTAATGATCAATGGAGCAACCCTCGGAACAGATGTAATTCTAACAGGATTTCTCGAGGAAGCCTTGGAAGAATTAGCGGAAATGGTGATTATGGAAACATCTTCAACAAGAATCAACGGAACCAAAGTTTTCTCGAACAAGATTTCTTTGTTATCCATCAGGCATTGAACACCTGACTTCAATAGATGGCAACCAGTAGGTAGAATGGAACACAGGTGGCAACCTTCACCACAACCCAGAAATAAACCGGTTGATAATAAGTTCTTCTTAACGACCAACAACGGAGTAGAAATGTCTTCTACAGAGGTCACGAATGAATCGTCATCCACAACGTTTACTCCATGCTTGGGCATAGGAGAAGTCATGACATTAGGCTTTTCTAGTTCCTTATACTCAATCTCCTTAGCATCAATCAGATCCTGCACTTTATTCTTCAAAGCATAGTAGTTGTTTGTATCATGGCCTGGGCTATCGGAGTGAAAAGCACAGCGGGCATTCGGATTATACAGCGGTGATGTAGTACTAGGATTCTTTGGAGCCTCCTTCAAAGTCACCAAGTTGGTTTTCAACAGTTGCGGAAGAATTTGAGATAGAGTCATACTGAGCCGAGTATACTGCCTTTGCGGTCTCTCCACTCTTTGCTTATTGTTGCGTTGTGGGGCAACAGTTGGTCTTGAAATTACCACCGCATTAACTGCTTGGCGGCGCTCAGGTCAGTTTTGGCTCCTCGAGCTGTAAACTACACTAGATTCCTTCTTGAAAGGCTTCTTTTCCGTGCTTTACGAAGCACCCTTCTGTATCTTACCGCTCTTGATACCAGCTTCAACTCTCTCCCCAGTCATAATCAATTTAGTGAACCCAGACGATGAACTACCAATCAAATGATTGAAATACGGACCAGACAAAGTCCCAAGAAACATATCCACCAACTCCCTGTCAGCCAGAGGGGGTTGTACTCTTCCTGCGAGATCTGTCCACTTCTGAGCGTAGTCCTTAAAACCTTCACTCGCACCCATAGACATACCCTGAAGTTGAGTACGCATGGGAGCAAGGTCGGCATTATACTGGTATTGCTTAAAAAAAGCAGCAGCAAGGTCCTCCCAGTTGCGGACGTTAGCTCCTTCCAATTGACAGAACCATTCAATTTGAGTCCCTGATAGACTATATTGAAAGAAATGAACCCAGAGGTTCCTATCGGCAGTATAAGGTTGAATATTTCTAACATACGAGCGGAGGTGTAACTTTGGACAGGATACCCCATTGTATTTAGCAAAGACAGGAGCTTTAAACTTGTGGGGAATTACCACCCCAGATGCCAAACCCAAATCTCCGAAGTCCAACCCAGTTATCTTCTAGATTTCCATTGCGCTCAACCGTTCTTCAAGTTGCTTATACCTATCCTCAGCAGGAGGATACTGGTCTTCATCAAAGTCTGTGTCATTTCCAGAAACCACAGGGCCAGGGCCCTTCCTTTCCTCTTGATTCTCTCCTCCTCCAGATGAATAAGATAAATCAACTTCCTGTCTCAACCTGTTCCCAAACCTGTGACCCATATTCAGGAGGACCACCTTCTTCTTCTTCTTGTCTTTCAAGATAAGAGTCTTCAAATCTTATTGACTCTTGGCCAAGTTCAAGAACATTTCCTGGAACTGAGCATTCTGAGCTTGAAGAGCCTTAATAGCTTGATCAGTAGGTGTTTTAGAAGACATGTTGTGCTGAAATAAACAGCGAAGAAGATGAGAAACCTGTAATGGTACCTGTAATGAGGTGCATGGGAATGGAATGCATATGAAATGATTTCAGAGACTTAGGGAGATTCAAATTTGTAAATCAAAATAAAACACTCTTTATTAGATAAAAATTTGTAACAATGTTTAATAAATTCCTTTAAGGCATTACAAAAGAAATACTGAAAAGCAAATCTAAACTAGAAGCAATAAAAGACATCAAAATCCCCATGGTCGTTTTCCTTTCGTGCTGACATAATCGTTGATTGTCCTCTCAGTCTCTAGCTGCCTTGTAAGCTTCAGGATCTTTCGTTCCTGCTCATGATACTTCTCTTTGTAGGTATCCCTTTCTTCCCTTAACTGGATCCAAGACCTCTTCAATGCCCTCAGATTAGTAGGCATATGAGGATGGAGGATTGTATAAGGAACCCCTTCTTCATCAGTATGCTCTATAATCACCAGCAAAATAGCTTCATAGGGCATTCCCATCTTTTGAGCACGGGCTCGAACCCACTGGAGATACGGTTGCATCGGGAGAGAAGTCTTCATTCCGAGCTCATATGGATCAGACCTGTTCACCCTATCCCAGGCTCGTATAAATATGCGGTAATGTCCCTAAACATCCCCCTTGAAGTCAAAGACAATGTCTGGAATCAGCAACTCATGAGGATCGTCCCTTCGAGCTCGTCCAAACTGTCGTAAGGCCAAACAAGGATTATAGGTTATTCCTCCTCTAATTCCCAACAATGGAACATTAGGGTATTCCCCACACCGATCAATGACAGCTACTTTTTCCATATCTTTAGTACTCCAAAGGATGTCCGTATGAGCAAGGTACATGATTCTGTGAGCCCAACCCATACCTTCCTCATTCTTCAATACAGATTTGGGGAGGTGAGAAATAAACCACCTCGCCAGCAGCGGTGTACAGAACATGAGAGTTCCCCTTCTCTGAACAGTACGGGTATAAAGAGCATGCAGAATATCACCCAAAAGTGTAGGTACTTGGTTACGGGACATGAAGATCTGGACTACATTCACATCGACAAAAGAATCTGAATTTGGGAACAGAACCAAGCCATAGATGAGGAGAGCCAGGATGTCTTCAAATGCTTGAAATTCCAAACTATCCCAGAACTGTCGAGCTTGATCAATCAAGAACTTAGCCAAGAAGCCTTTCATCCCACTCCGAGTCTCCCAGTTAGATACTACATCAGCCATTGTTAGATGTAGGGCTGAAGTAATATCCTCTGGCCTAAGATCTATCTCCAAACCTGTAAAGGGTGTCTGCTCTAGAATAGATATGCCAAGTAAATCAGAAAACTCCTCCAAAGTAAGGACTAGCTGATAGTCTGGGAAGGTGAAACAGTGATGCAACAGGTCAAAGAACTGGAACAACATGCTCATCATTTTCTCATCCAACTTGGAAGTGACCAGGATGAGGAGATGACCATGTCTTCTAACAAAGGAAGATGTATCAGGAACCTTTGAAACCAACTCTCTAAGCTGAGCATGTATCTTCACGAAGTTGATCCGAATGGTATTTCTGCGCATAGAAGCCATGATCTGCAAAACAGAACAAAAAGATGAATCCCCTCGGTCTTTGAAATGATTAGTTTAATGAAATATGCATGCGATGTTGTGATCGGTGGATCTGGAACTGACTGATTAACGCTAGTTCGCGAAATGTCGCGGAAGCAAGAGTCGCCACCGTCTTTTATTTTCTCCAACATGGAAAGGACAAAAGCACAACAAAATTCCTTATGAGATAATTTCTCGGTTCGGGAGGTAGATTTATAGAAAGGGAAGGTGTTAGCACCCTTTATATCCATGGTTATTTATGGGCTCTTAGATACTTGCTCATTGTGTTTTCAAAAGTGTTTGCTTCTCAATTGTGAGTGAGTTTGAAAAAGTTTCGTTTAAAGATTTCAGATCGACTCTTGTATCAGTCCTCAAGAGTGTTTGAAAAATTGTTTTGAAAGCCTTTTGAAAGTGTCGGTGTGAAAAGAGTTTTGATTTGTCTTGAATTAGAGCAAGTATCTATGAGTCATCTACCTACCCTAAGGAATTAGGCTGTGTAAATGTCCTTAAGGTAGTGCCATCCCACCATTGAGAGGTAGGTAGCACCACCGTTGGAGGTGTTCGGGTCAATTCGTTTTTAGGGACAGTGTGGTCACCAGAGCAACAGTAGGACACCTTAGAAGCTACCCTTATGTCATTGATCCTTTTTTAATTCCGAGGCAACCGTTTCGAGGCGACTGGATCATGTCATGGACATAAGGACTTACTAAAACGTCCTATACTCGACGACCACGTTTCGAAGGTAAGGCAACCAATGAGGCGTACCCTAGAAGTGGTGTGTGAACTTGTGTGTTGTTTTCATGTTATGTTTTATCTTGTACATGTATCATGGTGATCTACGCTTGTTTTTAATTTAGGCCATACATTCTTTCATGCAATTAGAATTTAAAAGTGCGGAAATTTAAATGCGGAAAGTAAAATCCTACGCTATTACAAGGCGCGGGTCTATACATCGCCAAAATACAAAGACCCGTTTTTTGATAAAGATGCGGAAAGTAAAGACGGAAAGATAAACCTAATTACTATTACATCTGAGAAACAGTTACATAATGATCGAAAGAAATAATGCGTGAAAAGAATTAAAATTAGGACGTCCGAGGGTTTTGACCATTTGCATGAAATTAAATTAAATTAAAGTCCAATTAATTATTTAATTAAAGAAAAGAAAGTGTTTTAGTGTTTTTTATATTTATGAAAAATAAAGAAAAAGAATTAAAAGGAAACCCTAAATCTAGATTATTTTAATTATGAATGAAAATATTAAAGTTAACCTAATTTACTAGTTAATTAATTTATTTACATGTTTATTTACAAAATTAATGATAATTAATAATAATGATAAATAATGATGATTAATAATTTATTTAAGAAAAATATGAAAATGTCAAAAAAACCTAATTCTAGATACTTTTTACTTATTAAGAAAAAGATTAAAGTTTAAAAACCTAAATTAAACTAAGTTAATTGTTAGAGTTTATTTACAAAAAATAGGTTAGTGATGAAATTAATAATAATTAAAGATATTTGTATTTTTTTATTTTTCTGTTTTTATTATAGAAAATTATTTTATGGTAAAAAAAAACAATTAAAACAATTAAAAAAGAATTAGAAAAGAAAATAAAATAAAATTAAAAAGGATGCAAACCAATGGGGGTTTCAGGCCCAAGGGGAGGTTTTTTTGAACGGTCTGCATTCTTTGGCCATTGGATTGGGTCTCATGGCCATTTGTGTTGTGCCTGTTGGCCATTTGTGTTCTGGCCTCAACGTTCCTTAATCTTCTCAGGATGTCTGTCTCGCCATGTATTGGTGTCATGCATAAGTTGTTCTTTTGGCCATTTGGCTTTTGGCTTTTGGCTTTTGGCCATTTGGCTTTTGGCTTTTGGCTATTTGGCTTTTGGCCTCAACGTTCCTTAATGAACCTGCATGGGATCCTGTCTAAATCTGCAGTGTTGAATCTCATGAACACATTAAATAAAATCATAAAATGCAAATAAAGCCAATATATGAAGAAATTTAATGTTTAGGCACAATATGGCATGTATGAATGATTATACCCTTTTGATCATGGAGATCAAATCAATCTTACCCTCACTGGAAAATTAGTGACATGAATGCTTTTATGCCTTTTGGATCATGGAGATCAAGCCAGCCTTACCCTTACTGAAGAAGTAGTGAGGTGTTGGTTTGTAACTGTGATGGCTTGTTTGTAGTGAGAGAGGGATTTGTAATAAGGATTTCAAGGTTTTAGGGTTCTTGAAAGAATTTGATATTCTAACAGTGTTGTGGCAAGGTTTTTTCTCCCTTTTTCTCCTCTCTGGTTTGTGTGAAAAGAAGGTGATTATATAATGGAAATTAGGGTAAAGAAAATGGGCTTTGAATGTGCAATTGGGCCTCCAATGTTCACTTGAGTTCGTCACTTTCCAGGCTAAATCGCAGGGACTTAAGTGCAATTTTTGAAGTTGAAATGTGAAAACAAAATGTAGCCGACATCGATAACTAACTCCTGTCCGAAAATCGGCTCAATCAGATAAACGGTGAATTAGTTATGAATTTTTGAAGTTTCAGCTCAGACAAACTTATTTTGGGCTCTAGTGTCGACTCCGACACGTTCTTCAATAAAAAACTGGTATTGATCGGAGCATAATCCGGTCTCGACTTTTGAAGCAAAGTTGTAGATCTACGAGTCAGGGACCTTGTGTAAAAATATGAGTCCAATCCGATAAAAATTGACCGAGTTATGAATTTTCGAAGTTTCGGCCCAGATGAAATACTATTCAGCATTCAGGATTTTCGGTGTGTCACGCACTCTGAGCAAAAAACGAAGGCCTTTTGAATACCGTTTGAACTCAATACCTTCTGTGAAAATGTAGCCAACTCAATTTGTGAAATTTTGGTGCCGGAACCAGCTCGATACGATGAAAATCGACCAAGTTATGATTTTCTGAACATGACGCAAATAAACTTCTGTCACAAATTTTCTGTATGAAAATACTTGATAAATCCACATTTTTGAAGACCTTCTGATCAAAATTGGCTTCCAGCCGTGAGAGATGAAAACGTAGATAATGTCAAGACGGAATTTTGGCCACCGGAACAGGTTCAAAACGAGCCACGATCTTCAAGTTATGAATTTTTTAGCGCGTAAAAACTGCACTTTCAACACACTTTTTCACCATATTTCTTCGAGAAAACTCACACATTCGGATACCTTCTTTAAAGAATTGACTCTTGAGCCGAACCTGAATTTGAGAATACGTTATCAGAGATATCTTGGCGAAAGAATACCTGAATATGACGCGCCGGGTTGGACTTGTGAATTTTTCTTGAAATATTTTGAGAAATATGGGAGGGAAAATTTTGGGGTACAACAGTTGCCCCTGTTCAATCTTCTTAGACCTGAGGATGTAGATTGGCTGGCGTGCCTTTCGTAATCTGAAGGTGGAAGATGATTGAACACTAGAGTGCCCAGAAATTTGCACTCACATAGTAGAATGTCAGCAGTGTGATGCAGGGAATGGGCTTACAGATGCCATTTGGAGACTGTAGGTATGTGGAGATGGGCTTATAGATGCCATCTGGAAGTATGATTGTATCTTGTCGGGAATGGGCTTATAGACGCCACCTAGGTGTCGATCGCGTAAGAGATTCCTTAGCGAGAACTTGCGTACCTGAGAAAGAAAAATAATTACCTGGCCTGTTACAGGAGTTGATCTTCAAACTTTTTACGTAGATGTGCCCTGGCTGGATACAGGAATCGAATCTTTAAACTCTTCAGACGTGCCCTGGCAGGATACAGGAATCGAGTCCGGAGAATATTAGTCGTCAACAGATACACCCTGGCAAGATACAGGAATCGGATCTTCGAACTCTTCAGACGTGCCCTGGCAAGATACAGGAATCGAGTCTGGTAATGTTAGTCGTCAACAGATACACCCTGGCGAGATACAGGAATCGGATCTTCGAACTCTTCAGACGTGCCCTGGCAGGATACAGGAATCGAGTCTGGAATTCAGAAAGGTTGGTGAGTTGTCTCTACTGACAGGTTATTTCCATGGACGGGTGGTCTTTATCGACGGGTGTCTATAATGACGAGTGTCTATAACGACGAGTGTCTATAACGACGAGTGTCTATAAGGACGAGTGTCTATGAAGACGAGTGTCTATGACGACGAGTGTCTATAACTACGAGTGTCTATAACGACGAGTGTCTATAACGACGAGTGTCTATAACGACGAGTGTCTATGACGACGAGTGTCTATAACGACGGGTGTCTATAACTACGAGTGTCTATAACGACGGGTGTCTATAACGACGAGTGTCTATAACGACGGGTGTCTATAACGACGAGTGTCTATAACGACGAGTGTCTATAACGACGAGTGTCTATAACGACGAGTGTCTTTAACGACGAGTGACTATAACGACAAGTGTCTATAACGACGAGTGTCTATAACGACGAGTGTCTATAACGACGAGTGTCTATAACGACGAGTGTTTATAACGACGAGTTGTATCAGAGAAATCTTTAGGCATTGATTTAACTGGATTTGTATTCTTTGACTGGGTTGGTCTCTTTTGACTGTATTCGTCTACATAGCGGATCTTTTAACTGTATCCTTCCTGAAAGGTAAAGGTCAGTCATATGCAATGCATGATATGGATCAAGCAATAATATTTTTCAACACATGAGATTGTATGATATGATGCGTATATGCATGTATCATGATGTATAACAATGTGATGTTTATGAATGTATCTGCGTCTAGGAAAATAGATCCTTGACGGATGCCGGGAAGTCAAATCCTGGGCTGATGTTGAAGAGTGAGATTCTTCGTTTCCATTGGGGATGATGATTGCAAGAATACCGGTCGGAGAAGATAACTCCGTTGGGGAATAAACTTGGCGAAGAGATTACTCTACGGGGAATTACTCTGTGGGAAGAGATACTTCGCTGAGATTTGATGATAACTCCGCTGGGGATTTCGTTGTTGTGCTCTGTTGGAAATGAAGGTATCTTGGTCGCATTCTTCAGCTGAACTTACCTTGGCACTTCGGTGGACAGGGCAACCGGATCATTTAGATAACTCATTATTGCCCCAGTTTCTATTGGAGAAGAAGGTACCTGTGAAGGTGTTTGATGACTGCCAATTGACAAATCTTCTTCTGGTAGGCAAGTGACGAGATGACAGGACATAGTCGTACGCTTTGATCCCTAACTTTTGCCTGGACCGTCCTTTCGGGTTTTCAGTCCACCGGGATACCCATTTTTGCCCAAGCTGCCTTTTCAGGTTTTCGACTTGCCGGGTATACAGATTTTTTTCATTTCATCCCTCATTTTTGCCCGAACCCTTTTGGTTCGCCGGGAAGCCCTTATTTTTGCCTAGGTGTGTCAACCTAGCGGGTCTTTGATTACGCGTAGTATTTTTTCCGACTATGTCCATGCTCTCAGGATGTAGGGAGGTGCCCCTGTTATTGTGTTGCCACGCTACCAGAAGATGTTTGGTCATGCAAGATTTGTTGCTGGGAATTCATGTCCAATGCCCCAAGTGGCTCAGGCGGAGGTTTGCCCCTGGCTGTTTGGCATCTTGAGAGATTCCTTGAATCTTGACTGGACTGCCCCAGATGATGGACAATGATCAGGCCATGCCTCTTGATTGGAGGTGCTTTTGTTCATTAGGCATTCGTCGTGCGAATTTCTATGTTGTTCAAACAAAAAGTCATATGCAAACAAAGTTATGTTAAAAATGAAAAGCTTATGTCTATCTTGAAATTTTTGAAAAATGCATTTTTCAGTAAAACCAGCAAATTTTGTAAAATGTGATGTCAACTCAATATTTTATAGCAAGCCTTAAGGAGTCAGGATACCTTTGGTAACAGTATGCTTTCGAACTAACCCATGCTTCAGCTAGGACTTTTAAGGGTTATAGCGTGGGCTGGTTCACGGTTTAAGAAACAAAGGATAAAGGCTCAAATTATTTGTACCCACCCGCTCTTCGTGATGTTCTTCAAACCTAAACTCAGTTGATCGTGCGTTAGACCTTGTTTGAGTTTTTGTCCTGATATTACCGTGATGGTTCGGATGTTGATAGTTTATTTTGAATAGGCAGTCATTCCTTTTTGTTATTGAGGGTTTGTGTGACCTCTTTCCTTTTTTTTGATTTCGTTATCCCTGTTTTTGCCTGAACTGTTCTTTTGTGATTACAGTCAGCGGGATGCCCCAGTTTTGTAAGTCTCCTTCATAGGTTTTGACTTAATGGGTTTTTATTTTGAAAGATAATGACTACCTTTCTTTATTGATTATTCGGAACCATCACTGTCTTTCTTTGTTTTGTAAGGACCTCTTTGGTGCCATTTGTTATGCACTTGGATTAACTGAGAGAACTACCCTGCCCCAGGTTATGATTAAGGGTTTTAAATTTCGAAAAGAAAAAAACTCCTACTTCTTTGGCTCAGAGGGGTTGACGAGGGATTATCTTCCTTATAACTCCAGTGTTTAGGAATTGAAACAATGCCTGTACCTCATCAGCGGGGTCTGTTCAAAAGCATACTGTAAAGATCGTGGTATCGTTTTCGTCATCCTCCCTCAAGAGGCTTAGCATTATTAATCGAGAGTTGACATCAAAAAAATGAAAGCAGTTTGAATATAGCGAATGCGAATATATTGATTCAAAAACAGACATATGCGATGCATCAATGAAATAACAGCATTTGACATGATAATTGTTTGAACAATCAAAGAAAATTACAATCTGAACATTCAAATGAACAAAAGTTTCCAATCCTAGCCATGTTTTGACAAGGGAGCAGTGGTCACATTCGGAGTCTCTGGAGAGTCGAACTGGACTTCCTTCGCGTCGATCAGATCCTGAACCTTGTTTCTCAAAGTCCAACAATCATCTGTAGCATGCCCCGAGCTGTCAGAATGATAAGCGCAGCGAACGTTGGGGGTATACCTTGAAGGCATCCTGTTGGGATTCTTTGGAGGGTCCATGAGAGTTACCAACTTGGTTTCCAGCAACTGTGGCAATATCTGTGACAAGGTCATGCCGAGGGGAGTGAATTGCCTTTTGGGTCTCTCTTCCCTTTGCTGATTGTGACGCTGAGGAGCGCCGGTCGGTTTTGCAATAACCACCGCGTTGACATCTTGGCGGTGTTCGGACCTATTCTGCCCTTTTGAGCCATAGACAGCACTAGATTCTCTCTTGGATGGTTTCTTCTCAGTGTTCGAGGAGTCACCATTCTGTATTTTCCCCGACTTGATGCCAGCTTCTATTCTTTCCCCGGTCAAGATCAGATCTGTAAACCCAGCAGCAGAATTCCCAATCAGGTGGTTGAAGAATGGACCAGACAGGGTCCCCAAGAACATGTCGACGAGCTCGCGATCAGTCAGAGGTGGTTGTACCCTTCCAGCAAGGTCCCTCCATTTTTGAGCATATTCTTTGAAACCTTCACCTGCACCCATAGACATTCCCTGAAGCTGAGTGCGCGTGGGAGCAAGGTCGGTATTGTACTGGTACTGCTTATAGAATGCAGTGGCCAAATCCTCCCAGCTGCGGATGTTATCTCTATTCAGTTGATAGAACCAGTCGAGTTGGGTTCCAGACATACTATCTTGAAAGAAGTGAATCCATAAATTCTTGTCAGCCGTGTAGGGCTGGATCCTCCTTGTGTAAGACCTGAGATGCAGCTTAGGACAGGATGCCCCGTCGTACTTTGCAAAGGCAGGTGCCTTGAATTTGTGCGGGATTAGTACCCCAGAAGACAGACCTAGATCCTCGAAGTCCAGGATGGGCACCTTTTGTATCTCCATGGCACTTAGCCGGTCTTCCAACTGTTTATACCTGTCCTCAGCTGGAGGGTATTGCTCATCATTGTAATCGGTCTCGTTGTCGGAGACTACTGGACTAGGAACCTTCCTTTCTTGGGGACTGTCTTTCCCAATAGATGGGGCAGTCTGCTCAACTTCATTTCGTGATTCATTCCCAGATTTGCGTCTAGGGTTGAACAACACCGTCCTCTTCTTCTTCTTTTTCGAAAGCAGGGTCTTCAGATCTTGTTGCCCCTGGGCCAAACTCATGATCAGCTCTTGGAACTGGGCATTCTTAGCCTGGAGAGCCTTGATGGATTGCTCAGTAGATGTTTCCGGATTCATGATGAGACTGCTGAAATAAACAACAAAGAAGGTAAGCAACCTGTAGAAAAAAGGGTACCTGTTATGCAATGATGTGTATGTATGCATGCGATGTTTTCAAGGATCTCGCGGGGTAAACAAGAAAATTTGTTAAAATTAGAATCTGGTATCTTGATTGAAGTAACTTCGTGTTGTAGAGAGTCCTTCTTCAAGGGTCAAAGGCTCACCATATCCAGTGGGTCATAGCCCCTGACAACCTTGGCTAGAGGAAAATAAATCCTCTTTGCCCCTTGCCAGACATGTTGGTTCATCATGACCTGCATCACAAGCCCTTGAGATCCTTGAAATGGGTTAGTCCTTATGCGGGATGCATGCAATGGTATGATGTTATGCTATGCATGGGGTAATGTAGGTAAACCCTGTTATGAGTCCCAATTAAGGACTATAAACAAAACCTGCAAGAAACTCAAGTGTCAGATAACAAGCATGCAAGTAGTCAAGTATGAAAGCACATAAGTCACACCACAGCCCTTAGAGTTTAGGCCAGCATGGGGTCTGGGTATTACCCTCTTGAAGTTGGTGGGCTCAAACCTGTCCTATCAAAGTAACCGGGTTCTAAGGGTCCCAATATCATTGGATTGCTTTCATTGTTCATCGTTTCGATTTAGCCACTGAACTGGCGACCGAAATATTCCAAGAAAACAAACCTCAACTGAGTGTAGTATCGAGTATCAACCAACCTCGGACTGCACCAAAGTCAGTTATCTCACTACCCTAAAGAGGCCAAGATGGTTCAATTAAGGTTCCTAAGGTCAGTTGATGCTTCACGACACCATGCAGCGGCCCCGTACTCTCCTTGACTGGACTCAAGGGTTAGCGGTACACACCAAAGTGCCACATCAACGTAGCAGACTGCTTCAACCATGTCGGTATACCCTGCACAGTTCCCTCACAGCCTTGTTGCTACTTTCTAAGAAGGTATCCCCAGATCCGGGTTAGGATCTATAGAACTCCCAAGACAGTACCCACAATTTAAAGCAAACAATTCAGACAATTGAAAACACAAGTGATCTTAGTCCTAAGGTACACCTCACTTTAAAATAATTCCCCAGCAGAGTCGCCAGTTCTGTGATCGGTGGATCTGGAACTGACTGATTAACGCTGGTTCGCGAAATGTCGCGGAAGCAAGAGTCGTCACCGTCTTTTATTTTCTCCAACATGGAAAGGACAAAAGCACAACAAAATTCCTTATGAGATAATTTCTCGGTTCGGGAGGTAGATTTATAGAAAGGGAAGGTGTTAGCACCCTTTATATCCATGGTTATTTATGGGCTCTTAGATACTTGCTCTTTGTGTTTTCATAAGTGTTTGCTTCTCAATTGTGAGTGAGTTTGAAAAAGTTTCGTTTAAAGATTTCAGATCGACTCTTGTATCAGTCCTCAAGAGTGTTTGAAAAATTGTTTTGAAAGCCTTTTGAAAGTGTCGGTGTGAAAAGAGTTTTGATTTGTCTTGAATTAGAGCAAGTATCTATGAGTCATCTACCTACCCTAAGGAATTAGGCTGCGTAAATGTCCTTAAGGTAGTGCCATCCCACCATTGAGAGGTAGGTAGCACCACTGTTGGAGGTGTTCGGGTCAATTCGTTTTTAGGGACAGTGTGGTCACCAGAGCAACAGTAGGACACCTTAGAAGCTACCCTTATGCCATTGATCCTTTTTTAATTCTGAGGCAACCGTTTCGAGGCGACTGGATCATGTCATGGACATAAGGACTTACTAAAACGTCCTATACTCGACGACCATGTTTCGAAGGTAAGGCAACCAATGAGGCGTACCCTAGAAGTGGTGTGTGAACTTGTGTGTTGTTTTCATGTTATGTTTTATCTTGTACATGTATCATGGTGATCTACGCTTGTTTTTAATTTAGGCCATACATTCTTTCATGCAATTAGAATTTAAAAGTGCGGAAATTTAAATGCGGAAAGTAAAATCCTACGCTATTACAAGGCGCGGGTCTATACATCGCCAAAATACAAAGACCCGTTTTTTGATAAAGATGCGGAAAGTAAAGACGGAAAGATAAATCTAATTACTATTACATCTGAGAAACAGTTACATAATGATCGAAAGAAATAATGCGTGAAAAGAATTAAAATTAGGACGTCCGAGGGTTTTGACCATTTGCATGAAATTAAATTAAATTAAAGTCCAATTAATTATTTAATTAAAGAAAAGAAAGTGTTTTAGTGTTTTTTATATTTATGAAAAATAAAGAAAAAGAATTAAAAGGAAACCCTAAATCTAGATTATTTTAATTATGAATGAAAATATTAAAGTTAACCTAATTTACTAGTTAATTAATTTATTTACATGTTTATTTACAAAATTAATGATAATTAATAGTAATGATAAATAATGATGATTAATAATTTATTTAAGAAAAATATGAAAATGTCAAAAAAACCTAATTCTAGATACTTTTTACTTATTAAGAAAAAGATTAAAGTTTAAAAACCTAAATTAAACTAAGTTAATTGTTAGAGTTTATTTACAAAAAATAGGTTAGTGATGAAATTAATAATAATTAAAGATATTTGTATTTTTTTATTTTTCTGTTTTTATTATAGAAAATTATTTTATGGTAAAAAAAAACAATTAAAACAATTAAAAAAGAATTAGAAAAGAAA
Organism: Vicia faba; assembly: GCA_948472305.1. Lineage (NCBI taxonomy): Eukaryota > Viridiplantae > Streptophyta > Magnoliopsida > Fabales > Fabaceae > Vicia > Vicia faba. The sequence goes on from OX451737.1 coordinate 1,185,237,932, forward strand.
ATAAAATAAAATTAAAAAGGATGCAAACCAATGGGGGTTTCAGGCCCAAGGGGAGGTTTTTTTGAACGGTCTGCATTCTTTGGCCATTGGATTGGGTCTCATGGCCATTTGTGTTGTGCCTGTTGGCCATTTGTGTTCTGGCCTCAACGTTCCTTAATCTTCTCAGGATGTCTGTCTCGCCATGTATTGGTGTCATGCATAAGTTGTTCTTTTGGCCATTTGGCTTTTGGCTTTTGGCTTTTGGCCATTTGGCTTTTGGCTTTTGGCTATTTGGCTTTTGGCCTCAACGTTCCTTAATGAACCTGCATGGGATCCTGTCTAAATCTGCAGTGTTGAATCTCATGAACACATTAAATAAAATCATAAAATGCAAATAAAGCCAATATATGAAGAAATTTAATGTTTAGGCACAATATGGCATGTATGAATGATTATACCCTTTTGATCATGGAGATCAAATCAATCTTACCCTCACTGGAAAATTAGTGACATGAATGCTTTTATGCCTTTTGGATCATGGAGATCAAGCCAGCCTTACCCTTACTGAAGAAGTAGTGAGGTGTTGGTTTGTAACTGTGATGGCTTGTTTGTAGTGAGAGAGGGATTTGTAATAAGGATTTCAAGATTTTAGGGTTCTTGAAAGAATTTGATATTCTAACAGTGTTGTGGCAAGGTTTTTTCTCCCTTTTTCTCCTCTCTGGTTTGTGTGAAAAGAAGGTGATTATATAATGGAAATTAGGGTAAAGAAAATGGGCTTTGAATGTGCAATTGGGCCTCCAATGTTCACTTGAGTTCGTCACTTTCCAGGCTAAATCGCAGGGACTTAAGTGCAATCTTTGAAGTTGAAATGTGAAAACAAAATGTAGCCGACATCGATAACTAACTCCTGTCCGAAAATCGGCTCAATCGGATAAACGGTGAATTAGTTATGAATTTTTGAAGTTTCAGCTCAGACAAACTTATTTTGGGCTTCAGTGTCGACTCCGACACGTTCTTCAATAAAAAACTGGTATTGATCGGAGCATAATCCGGTCTCGACTTTTGAAGCAAAGTTGTAGATCTACGAGTCAGGGACCTTGTGTAAAAATATGAGCCCAATCCGATAAAAATTGACCGAGTTATGAATTTTCGAAGTTTCGGCCCAGATGAAATACTATTCAGCATTCAGGATTTTCGGTGTGTCACGCACTCTGAGCAAAAAACGAAGGCCTTTTGAATACCGTTTGAACTCAATACCTTCTGTGAAAATGTAGGCAACTCAATTTGTGAAATTTTGGCGCCGGAACCAGCTCGATACGATGAAAATCGACCAAGTTATGATTTTCTGAACATGACGCAAATAAACTTCTGTCACAAATTTTCTGTATGAAAATACTTGATAAATCCACATTTTTGAAGACCTTCTGATCGAAATTGGCTTCCAGCCGTGAGAGATGAAAACGTAGATAATGTCAAGACGGAATTTTGGCCACCGGAACAGGTTCAAAACGAGCCACGATCTTCAAGTTATGAATTTTTTAGCGCGTAAAAACTGCACTTTCAGCACACTTTTTCACCATATTTCTTCGAGAAAACTCACACATTCGGATACCTTCTTTAAAGAATTGACTCTTGAGCCGAACCTGAATTTGAGAATACGTTATCAGAGATATCTTGGCGAAAGAATACCTGAATATGACGCGCCGGGTTGGACTTGTGAATTTTTCTTGAAATATTTTGAGAAATATGGGAGGGCAAATTTTGGGGTACAACAGATGTCATGATGCATGATGTCATGATAAAAACACACCACATGTATAACAGATAACAAACATGGTAAGGGCAAACAAGTCACACAATAGCCGTTAAATTTCAGGCTGGCATGGAGTTTAGGTACTACCCTCTTGCAGTTTAGTTGGTTCAACCTGTTCTAGTAATAGTAACCGGGTTCTAGAGGCTCTCAATATCACTGACCATCCTCGATCGGTCATAATTCCAATTTAGCAATCTTTTCTTGCATCCGGAATCATCGCGAGAGTATGGTCTCAATGAGTGTAGCATACTGCTACTTTTCTATGGCCAAGTTGGTCAATTATAGGTTCTAAGTTCAGTTGATGCTTAATGACCCATTAGCAGCCCCATACTCTCCTTGTTCCTCCACAAGGAATATCGGTACCAACTAATGTGTCACACCAATGTAGCTACTGCTTCAACCGTATCGGTTTACGCTGTACAGTTCCCTCACAGTCTATTGATACTTACCTAAAAGGTATCCCCCATATCCGAGTTAGGATCTATAGTAACTCTAATACAAAGCCCACAAAGATAAAGCAAACAGATCACACAATTGAAAACAATATGATAAACTATTCCTAAGGTACACCCCACTTATTATTTCCCCAACAGAGTCGCCAGTTCTGTGATACGGTGGCCAGAACCGGGACGTGTTTCCCTTTTTTAAGGAATTTGCTGGTTTGCGTTTTGCGTTTGTGTTTGCAAAATGTCGCGGTAAGCAAGAGTCACCATCGACTTTTATTTTATCCAACAAGGAAAGGAAAAAAGCACAGAAAAATTCCTTTTTCGAGATATTTCTGAGTACGGGGGGTAGATTATAGAAAGGGAAGGTATTAGCATCCTTTCTATCTGTAGTTATCTACGGGCTCTTAGGTACTTGCTCATTATTTTCAAAATTGTTTTCTTTGTGTTTGTGTGCTTTGAAAAGTTTTTGTTTTGACTTCGATTTAACTCTTGCTTCTGTCTTCAAGAGTGTAATGAAGTGTTTTTTTTTGAAAATTTTGTTTGAAAAAGGAGTGTAAGTGTGAAAAAGTTTGTTTTGATTGAGCAAGTACTTAAGAACTAGTCTACCTACTCGAAAAAAGAATAGTTCTATGTTTGTTTCCTTTAGAAAATGCTATCCCACTATTAGTGATTAGGTAGCACCGTCGTTGGAGTTTTGAGGGTCAATTCGAAAGGGACGTACGGTCACTAAAGCAATGCTAGGACGTCTTAGTAGTAACCCTAATGTCTTAGATCAATTATCCGAGGCGACAATATCCGAGGCAACATTTCCGAGGAAACTTTGATCTTTGGACAAAAGGACGACCACTAAAGCATTCTATACTCAATGACCATTTACCAAAGGCAACCAAGTGGGAGTGTACCCTAGGAGTGCGCATGTGCGAGTGATTCAATTTCAGATTATTTATCTTTGCACATATTTAGGGTTATCTAACTGTTTTAAAATTACATACATTCTTGTCATGCATCCTAATGTCATACATCTAACAGTTAAATATTTGTGGAATTTAAAGTGCGGAAATTAAACTACGCTATTACAAGGCTTCGGGTATTTACATAGCCAAAAACAAACCCTTTGAAATTAAAGCGATAAATGTAAATAAACGTCCTAATTAACTTTTACAACTTGTGAGCAGTTGCATCAATATGATAAATAATAAAAATAAAGCGCGCGTGAAAAAAAGGATCGGGAAGAAGATATGGTTTTGACCCTTCTAACCTAATTAAAAGAAAACTTGTTTTTTGTTGTTTTTAAATATTTTTTAAAGAAAAGGATTAGATTAAAAATAAATATACAATTAATTAGTTAACAAATTAATTAATAAAAATAATTACATGACCTATTTTTGGTTTTTGTTATTTTTAAGAAAGGAAAATAATTAAATTAGAAATAAAACCTATTTGTTCTAATTAATTTAATTATTTACAAAAAGAATTAAAATTATCTAAAGTTAATAACCTAATTAAATTAATTTAATTTTTTTTGATAAAAAATAAAATCTAGACCTAATTTATGAAAAGTAATATTTTTTTGTGATTTTTTTATAAAAGAAAATAATTTAATTGGTTAGTAAATAAAATAAATAAATTAAATGAAATAAAATAAAAAGAATATAGAGAAAGAAATTTGGGCCTGAATAGTATTTGGAGGGGTGCAAATAGCCAGATCTGGGCCCAAAGATGGAAGTCCACGTTGACCTCCTGGACTCAGTATGTTGCGTTTGAATAGACCTCATGATGGTCTCTCATATGCTAGCCTTTGGATTTGGTCTCCTGACACTTGGCTTGCTGGATTATGAAGACGTATGGTGGACCCTTGCTTTGTAAACACACTGGGTCCTGAAAAGGAAAATAATATGGAGAAATTTGGGGGACCTGGGATTCGAACCTAGGTCCTGAAGAAATTTCCACGCTACGCTCACCACTGCACCACCTGTGTTCGTTTGTACAAATAATGAATAATAATAATAATAATAATATATAAAAACAAGAATTATTTGAAGGTGTCAAAAAACACGCGGCAGAGTTTGAATGGGCCAATGGATGGGCGCCAACTGGTCATCTTCTTCCTCTCTCCGTGGGTAAAAGTTTCAAACTTTTACCTACGGACGTTTGTCCGTAGCTATTGACAGGGCTCGTTCCCAAATCTTCCATGGGCCATATAAATGACACCTAATGCTATGGTTAGATTCATCGCATCCTTCTAAACATGATGGTACCCTTCATCAAGGCTAATTTTTCCTACATACAAAAACCCTAATTTGAAGCTACAAACCCTAGCTATGGTGAAATCTTGTATAGGACACATAAATGAAATTAAACGATGCAGAAAGCTTGCAAATGTTCTATGGATCAACAATATATGATTAATTCATCCTAACAATGCCTAAATCATGCTAACCGAATTCAAAATTTCATGGATATCGTGATGGACTTACAGTGCTTTTGGGTACTGGAAAGGCTTGGTTCTTAATTGCTTTAGCTTGCTTACACTCCTAGGAATCGATTGGGATAGGAAAAGAGTCTTGTATTGGCCTTTAAGTACAAATTCGATTCACCACTTTTTCTTGATTTTTCCAAGTTTGATTCTTGTTCATGCGCCTCTTTCTAACCTAGCGTTGGGTCTGCACGCACTCTATATGTATTGAGGAGTGAATTAGGTTTGAAAACATGGCCTCAATCTTCCTCCATTAATGAGTTTGATCTTGATTTGATTCACCCTAAAATCTTTCCAAAAATGGCCTAAATCCAATCTTTTTGTACACACCATGCCTTGCTACGAATTTGATTACTTGCTAGCTGTAATTTAAAACCTGAAACAAGCACCAAATCTTTTGTTTTCAATATTTTGGATTTTATATGATTTGTTTTGATTTAAATTGAATTAATTTAAATAAAAATCAAAATAAATAATAAAAACATGATAATGACAAGTGGAAAGGGCTAGAGCTCGTGGACTATGTTGCCAACTCAAAACAAGTGAAAAAGATTGGGCCCATTTGGCAAAAATTGAAGTTTTAGGCATAGTTGACTTTTAGCAATTTTGCAAAAAAGGTCAACTTCACCAATGCATAACTTCCTCAATTTTGACGTTTTGGAGGTGTTCTTGGACTTTTTAGAAATCTTGATATGTCCTATAAACAACCCTTTTGGTATCATCTCAATTTTATATTCCATGCTCATGTATGAAGCTTTGACAAAAAAGGTGTTTTTGTTGACTTTTCAAAATGACATATAATGTCTAAATTCATAAATTCTTGTGAGTGCATATTTTGAACTTGGGAGATGAAGATGGATTGTATAGAATATCATCCTCTTAAAAATGAGCTTTGGATGAGTCATTTATCATAAAGTATGAGAAAGTTATGCTTGGTCAAAGTTGAGTTGACTTTTCCTACAAAACCCTAATTTAGCAACTTTTGAGTCTTGATGAATTATGAGTAATCCTTGATGAATCATGATCAAACCTTGATCAAATGATGAAATATACTTCAAAATGAGGATGCTGACCAAAAATATTGAATTTTGACTGTATGTGGGCTACAGTTGACTTTTGCCCTTGCACAGTCGATTTTTAGACCTTTGAGCAATTGACTGAGCAAACTTCCTCTGCAAGGCTTGAAACTTGACATGGATGATCTTGAGAACATATTAGGGCATTTGTGATCATTTGGGATCACTTGGACTCAAGTATCTTGATGCAACATGAAACCCTAATTTGAGATAGACTGCCTTAGGAGAGAGCTTGTCTGGCCAACCCTTGGACTACCTTGAGCAACTTAGGGATCTTTCTTGAAATGTTTTGAGAAATATGGGAGGGAAAATTTTGGGGTACAACAATCCCTAGCGGAAATGAAGGATTCAGCTTCCCAATACTCTTCAGTAGCAGTCAGGGATTTACTTTCCAAGACTAAGAAATATCGCAACAACATCCCATATTCATACATCATGGCATGTGCATATACATCGCATACAACATAATCTCATTTATTTTGAGACCATCATCACAATGCATTTCATACATCATGACATTGCATACGACTAACTCTTTACCGTTTTCAGGAAAGATCAAATCAACAAACACAGTTGACTACTTACGTGACCTGATAGTCTTCTCAAAAGCTACGTCTGATGAATGGCTATTTCAGCATTTTCCTCAGAAAGATGTTCTCAAAAGACTTTCCTCTGGTTCAGTTAAATCGATACTAAGATTTTTCTGATTTCTATTCCATTTGAAGATAATTCAAGACTTTCCTCTGGTTCAGTTAAATCAATACTAAGCTTTTTCTGATTTCTATTCCATTTGAAGATGATTCAAGACTTTCCTCTGGTTCAGTTAAATCGACACTAAGATTTTTCTGATTTCCATTCCAGTTGAAGTTGAAGACAACCCAAGATCTTTTTCTAGTTCAGTTAAATCGATACTAAGATTTTTCTGATTTCTATTCCATTTGAAGATAATTCAAGACTTTCCTCTAGTTCAGTTAAATCGACACTAAGATTTTTCTGATGTCTATTCCAATTGAAGACAACTCAAGACCTTTCTCTGGTTCAGTTAAATCGACACTAAGATTTTATTGATTTCTATTCTAGTTAAAGAAACTACAAAGCCTGGAGTTCGACCAGATAGAAGTTAATTTCACGTTCCCCCAGTAAGTCGATGTGAAGCCTGTAATACGACTAGATAGCAGTCAACCTTATTATCCTCAACAAGTCACTGTGAAGCCTGGATCCTGACCAGATAGCCGTTCACTTCCGTCTCTAAAATCAAGAGATACTCCCCAGTAGAGTGAGGGACAACTGAAGCTCCTAAACTCTATTTTTCAAGACAAAGACCAACATTCCTCAGCGGAATCCTCCCTAACAACAGGCATAGGAATCCCCACAAAGGAATATCTCACGAAATCAAAATTGTTATGTGGATGGCATCTTTAAGCCCATCTCTGACGACTCTCCGTCATATTCCTTGGATGGCATATTTAAGCCCATCTCCAACAGTCTTATGACATCTTTTCCAAATGGCATCTGTAAGCCCATTCCTGATATTATTCACAAACGATATCATTTTAGACGAGCGCAAATTTCTGAACACTCTAGTGTTCAATCATCTTCCACCTCCAGATCATGAAAGGCAGACTATCCAATCTACATCCTCAGGTTTAAGAAGATTTAACAGGGGCTAAAAATTTCCCTCCCATTTTTACTCAAGACATGCTCATTGAGGTTCTCAATTGCTCAAGGATGACCAAGAATTGACCAGACAAATTCTCCTCCTAGTCAATAAACCTCTAACTAGGGTTTCAATTTTCATCAAAGTGTGTAAACTCCAATGGTCTCAAATGTTTCACATGATCCTAATATGTCCTCAAGATTATCCATGCCAAATTTCATGCCCTACACAACAAGTTTGCTCAGTCAAATGCTCAAATGCCTGAAATTCAACTATACTAGGTCAAAAGTCAATTGTGGCCTATATACAGCCGAACTTCAATATTTTTGGTCAAAAACAACATTTTGAAGTGATATCCATCATTTGATCAAGGTTTGATCATGATTCCTCAAGAAATGCTCCTAACTCATCAAAAGTCAAAAATGGCAAATTAGGGTTTCTATAGGAAAAGTCAACCAAACTTTGACCAGGCATAACTTTCTCATACTTTATCCGAAATTTTTCCACCAAAGCTCATTTTGAAGAGAATACAATTTCCTACAACTTATATTCAGCCCTCAAGATTAATAAATTCCCCAGTTAAAATATACAAGCTCGGGCATTATAGGTCCTTTCAAAAAGTCAACAAAAACACCTTTTGGGTCAAAGCTCCTTACATGAATATGGAAGATCAAATTGAAATGAAACCAAAGGGATGGTTTAAAGGACATATTTAGCTCTCTAAAAAGTCCAAGAACACCCTCTTAGGGTTAAAATTGAGAAAGTTATGCATTGCTAAAGTTGACCAATTTTATGAAAATGCATAAAAGTCAATGTGAGCAACTTGGATTTTTTTTGAATTAATGGGCGTGGGTTTTGGATCTCAAACATATCCATGGACTTATTCAAGATATTTAAATACATTATTTTATTTTTACGAGATTTTTATTTATTTATTTTAATTTTTATTCATTTAAATATTAATAAATCAAATAAAATAGTAAAATGATGAATTAAATCTAAATTTTGTTTTATGATTAGATCATGAGCCTAGCATCAGAAGATTGAATCCAAATTTCGTGCAAGGGCTGATTGGAGAGATAAAAAAGGAAGTTTTGGCCAAATTTGGAAACATATAATTCTAAGATTAAAATCAAATCTTTTCCATTCAATCTCCATGATTCTAACCATTTTTGTTGCCCTAATACATCCTGATATATAAACACAACATTGCCAGACAAAAAGAACAAGGGTTGGCCGCACAAAACTCATGTTCAAATTCCAAATTTTCAAGAGAAAAGTGTCAATCGGTTTTGATTTTGAGGTGAACTCAAAGGCTTTTGAGGACTCAACCACAATCCCTGAACATCACTGAAGGTGTCACGATCACCCTCAATCCCTGAAGCATCAGAAAACGACTCCTACAAGTCACAGTTTGCCACACTTTTTTCCAAATTCATATTCTTATATTCTTGCATTATTAATCAATTTCAATTGTATATTTGTGTTTGTATGGATGAATGGAAGGTTTCTGGATTGTCCAATTGAAGCTTAGGTACCGGCATGGCGTTTCACCATTGTTAGGGTTCGAAACCTTAAATTTTGGGTTTTCTAATTCCAGTCACAATCAGGCCAAATTAGGGCCACCAACGTGATCAGAAGAACAAGGCGACTTGAACCATGGGCATGGGGGGATTTTTGGTTGTTATTTCACAAATTTGATGTTTGCAGGTGCTATAGCTACGGAGAGGAGCGTCACTAAAGCCTTTAGTGATGGCAACGATCGTCACTAAAGGGTTTGTGTATTTCAAACGAAAACGATGATGAGCTGTCACCTGCGCGTTTTTCATGTTCAAATTTAATGTTTTATATATATTATTTGTTTTCTTTTTTCTAATAGGAACAATAACATGGCTGAGTGGTCAAGCTGCAGGCCAATGAAGCAGGGGTCTTGGGTTCAAGTCCCAGCGACCCCCCCTAGTTATTTTCTTTTTTTTCTTCCATTATTTTGGTTATTTGTTATTTTATAAAAAAGGAAAAGACTTTTTTTATTATGAAAACTAATTCAAATTAAATTTTTTTCAAACCAACCAAATTTCACCAAACAAGTTGATTTTCTTCATAAACACAATTTTTAATTAATTAACATTTTTTGTAAATAAATTTAATTATTTAATTAACTTGAAAATTAGGGTTCACTCACATGCTTAATTTAATTTTCTTTCAAATAAAAAAAAACACAAAAAATATGTTTTAATTAATTTTATTTTTAAATAAATCATCAAAAATCAAAAAAATAGATTTAGGGGTTTTAAAAAAATTCATTCTTGCAAATTAATTTAATTAAATTTTAACTTGTTTTCTTTAATTTAAAGTTAGTTAGAAATTAGGTTAAATCTCATAATTTTTTAATGAAATACCAAAAAATATTTTCATTAAACAATTAGATGTTTAGGGTTTAAAACTTATTCCTGTCTCAATTTTTGCGCGTTATTATTTTCGTACGATTATTTTTTTATTATTTAACTGTGCCCGGTTTGTAATAGTCTAATTAGGGTTTTAATTTCCGCATTTTACATTTTTAGCCAGATATAATTGTAATTGCCCCGAAGCTTTGTAATAGGTGTAGGATTTACTTTTCGCACTATATTATATGCATGTATATAAACTGCTAGTAAATTAGGTGTGTATGGCAAGAACTAATCAATTAATCTTAGATCACTAACATCAAGATAAAAATACCTGAAAAAGCACACTATTGCACACTTGCACCCCTAGGGTATTTCCCACTTTGGTTGCCTTTGGAAATGGTCATGTCCCTCGAACATAGGGATACTCTTAGCAAAGACCCTCAATTTAAATTCATCATAAAGTTCATAGTCCCTTAATGTTCCCCGAGTTGCCTACAAGAAATGATCTTGTCCCTCGAGTTCCCTACGAATATATGATGATGACAATCCCTTCGAAATGCTAAGGTATCTCTACATGTTGCCTTCAATGACCATAAACGTCCCTTACGATAGTCCCTCAACATCCAACGATAGGTCTACCTACTCATTAATAGTAGGATAGCGCTATCTAAAGGAAAGGAGGAAAAGAACGCCCTTTTTTGAGTAGATAGATAATTCTTAAGTACTTGCTCAAATTTAATTCATTTTTACACCACACTTTCAAAACTCTTTTCAAAAAACGCTTTATCACACTTTTGAGGACTGATACAAGAGTTATCATAAAGCAAACAAAAGCCTTTTAAAAACACACAAACACGAAAGCAATTTTCAAAAATGAGCAAGTACCTAAGAGCCTGTGGGAAACCAAGAATGGAAAGGGTGCTAACACCTTCCCTTTCTATAATCTACCCCCCTTACTCAGAAAATCTCGAAAAAGGTCTTTTTATGTTCTTTTCACCCTTTCCTTTGTTGGATAAAAGAAAAGTCGGTGGCGACTATTTCTTACCGCACATTTGTGAATACAAAATGCAAACCAGTATTAATAGTCGGTTCTGCCACCGTATCACACACATGCACTCCGGATCTCGTTGACAATAATTCTGTTATAGCCATTTATGACTTTGAAAATCCAATCTATCAAGCAGAAAATGAAGGTGAAGAAGATTGTGAGGTACCTAGAGAACTCGTCATACTCCTAATACAAGAGGAAAAGGCTATCCAACCGCACGAAGAACCGGTCGAAGTGATAAACTTGGGTACTGAGGCAGATAAGAAAGAAGTCAAGATTGACACCAACCTGGAAGACAGTGTCAAGAGCAGATTGGTTCAAATGTTGCACGACTATGTTGAGGTATTTTCTTGGTCATACAAAGACATTCCAGGGCTCGATATTGATATAGTGGTTCATCTTCTGCCAATGAAAGTGGGTTGTTCTCTGATTAAAAAAAAGGTTTGTCGCATGTGTCTTGATATGTCAGAGAAAATCAAAGTTGAGGTGATGAAACAGTTCAATGCAGGTTTCTTGGTAGTGACGTCGTATCCCCAATGGATTGTAAATGTTGTTATAGTACCAAAGAAAGACGGTAAGGTTCGTATGTGTGTATGCTACAGGGATTTGAATAGGGAGAGCCCCAAAGATGACTTCCCACTACCATATATTGATGTCTTGGTTGACAACACTACTTAACACAAGGTATTCTCCTTCATGGATGGCTTCTCATGGTACAACCAAATCAAAATGGCACCTGAAGACATGGAGAAAACTACCTTCGTCACACAGTGGGGCACCTTATGTTATAAGTTCATGCCTTTTGGGATGAAGAACGCATGCACAACTTATCAATGGGCTATGGCGGCTTTATTTCATGACATGATTCATCATGAGATAGAAGTCTATGTTGATGACATGATAGCCAGATTGCAAACTGAGGAAGAAAACCTTGATCATCTGCACAAACTATTTAATAGGCTTAAGAAATAGAATTTGAGGTTGAATCCCAATAGATTTACCTTTGGGGTAAGATCTGGAAAGCTCCTAGGCTTCGTTGTTAGTGGCAAACGTATTGAGGTTGATCCCGCAAAAGTAAAAATTATACAAGAAATTCCAACTCCCCGTACTGAGAAGGAGGTTAGAGGTTTCCTGGGACGATTAAACTACATTGCCCAAATCATCTCTCATTTGACTGCTACTTGTGAACCAATTTTCAAGCTGCTAAAGAAAGATCAAGTAGTCATATGGAACGAAGACTGTCAAATGGCTTTTGATAAAATCAAGGAGTGCTTACAAGAACCTCCAATCCTGATGCCACCAGTTGAAGGAAGACCTCTGATCATGTACCTGACCGTGTTAGAGAATTCAATGGGGTGTATGCTAGGGCAGCATGACAAGTCTGGTCGAAAAGAGCATGCAATATACTACCTTAGCAAAAAGTTTACCTACTGTGAAATAAGATATTTACTGCTCGAGAAAACTTGTTGCGCTTTGGCATGGGCTGCTCGCCGAATAAGACAATATATGATGTCCCATACTACTCTGTTGATTTCTAAAATGGATCCCATCAAGTACATATTTGAAAAGCCAGCTCTTTCCAGAAGAATAGCTCGATGGCAAATGATTTTAACTGAATATGACATCCAATACACCATTCAAAAAGCTATCAAAGTAAGTGTACTAGAAGATCATTTAGAACATCAAGTTGTAGATGACTACCAATCTATAAACATCGAATTCCCGGATGAGAACATCATGTTGATAACAGATTATGAAAAGCTCGGACTGTATGAAGGACCCGAGCAAGGATCCCAATGGACTATGGTTTTTGATGGAGCTTCTAACATATTGGGTAACAGAATTGGTGTTGTGATCATTTCCCCTGAAGGTTGCCCTACCCCTTTCACTGCCAGGCTTTGCTTTGATTATACCAACAATATGGCTGAGTACGAAGCATGCATCTTGGGTCTGTAAATTTCTATTGACCTACAAATCAAATTCCTGAGCATATACGGGGATTCAAGTTTGGTAATTAGTCAATTCAAGGGAGAATGGGATACAAAACATCCAAATCTCATTGCATACCGAGAACTTGTGCTAACCTTGATCCCATACATCGAAGAGATTACCTTTGAGCATATTCTGGGGGAGGAAAATAAATTGGCATATTCCTTAGCTACCATGTCATCTATGTTCAAGATCGAGTGGGATAACAAACTCCCAAAATTACTGTTGAAATATTTGATGAACCGACGCATTACTATGAGATTGACACTGATGGAGTAGAGGAGAAGCCTTGGTTTCACGAAGTGAAAAGATATCTTGAAGATCAAGAATATCCTGAAGGGGAGTCAATCAATGACAAGAAATTCCTACGAAGGTTCTCTGCTAAGTTCTTCCTGGGCAATGGGATTTTGTACGGGCGCAACCATGATTCAACTTTGCTTCGTTGTAAAGACAAGAAGGAAAAAGAGAAAATAATGGAGGACATGCACGAAGGAAACTTCGATACTCATTCAAGTGGACATACCATGTCCAAGAAGATTCTGAGAGCTGATTATTATTGGTCGACCATGGAAACCGACTGTCATCACCACTCGAGGACTTGTCATAAGTGCCAGATTTTTGCTGATAAAGTTCATGTTCCTCCAATACCTTTGAACTTCATGACTTCTCCTTGGCCATTTGCAATGTGGGGCATTGATATGATCGAATAAATCAAGCCTACTTCTTCTAATGGACATCACTTCATTCTCGTCGCCATTGACTACTTTACAAAATGGGTTGAAGCAGCTTCATTTGCCTCAGTTACCAAAAACTCATGGCCCGATTTATCAAGCATAACCTTATCTGTCGGTATGGTATCCCTGAGAGAATCATCACTGAAAATGGTACCAACCTCAATAACGCCATGATCACTGAACTCTGCATGCAGTTCAAGATCAAGCATCACAACTCTTCTCCATACAGACCAAAGATGAATGGCGCAGTGGAAGCCGCCAACAAAAATATAAAGAAGATTGGGCAAAATATGGTTAGGACCTATAAAGACTGGCATGAGATCTTACAATTTACTCTTCATGGATATTGTACATCGGTACAAACATCAACTGAGGCAACCCCATTCTCTCTAGTCTACGACATGGAAGTTGTCCTGCCTGTCGAAGTTCAGATTCCTTCTCTGAGGATTATGAAAGATGCGAACTTAGATGAAGACGAGTGGATTCAGACTAGGTTGGATCAGTTGAATTTGATTGACAAAAAGAGGCTGGCTGCTATCTGTCACGGTCAGATGTACCAGAAATGTATAATCAAGACTTTCAACAAGAAGATCAAGCATCAGGTTTATCAGGCTGGTGACTTGGTAATAAAGCACATCATTCTACCACGAGGTGATCCCAGGGGAAAATTAAATCCCACTTACGAAGGGCCATTTGTTGTCAAGAAAGTATTCTCGGGCGGTGCTATGATACTAACCACCATGGACGGTGAAGATTTCCACACCCTGTGAACGCGGACATAGTCAAAAGATACTATGCATAAAAACAACCCACTGGGTTGACAGGTCGAGGCAAAAATAAGGGCATCCCAGCGAACCAAAAAGGTTCGGGAAAAAATTAGGGATGTATATACAAAAGATTGTACACCAGGCAAGTCAAAAACCTGAAAGGGAGGCTTGGGTAAAAAGGGTATCCCGGTGGACTGAAAACCCAAAAGGGTGGTCCAGGCAAAAATTAGGGATTAAAGCGTACAACTATGTCTCATTTGGATCACTTACAACCAACTTTATTACCAAGGTCAAAAGTTCAAATGGTATAAGATCAATTCAATTAACTTCTTTCGCCAGCAAGTGATGAGATGTTCAAAGACATAGGGGAAATATCAGAGTTGAAACAAAATGAGATCATTTTCACATGGCTATATATATATATATATATATATATATATATATATATATATATATATATATATATATATATATATATATATATATATATATTCACTTTGTACTCTTTTCATTTTACGATGACTTCCTCTTAACTAGGATTTTCGCTTCTTTGTATAAACTCGCCTGTTTATACGCAAATTATCAATACAAATACACCTTAAAGTTCATGCTTTTGGTTTTTTCTATTTTGTTTTCAAAAATGTCCAATGACTAAAATTAAATGAACATATGCATATGAACATGATTAACTGTTAACAAATATATGTGTAAGAACATGAATAAGCATTTACTCGAGATCATAGGAGCTGGGATGACACTCAAGCTGTCCATAAATCCCCACACAACTACTTCTATGAGATTATCCCCACAAAGTAATATTCACAAATTTGTCCCCAATAAAGGATACATTCACCATAACTTACCTACGGAGTTCCAATTAGTACATTTCCTGGAAATTCTCTTCCCCATCTGTGTTTGGTCCTCAAAACCTAAAAATAAAAATATTGTACCCCAAAATTTTCCCTCCCATATTGCTCAATACATTACAAGTGAGGTCCTCAAATTGCTCAAGGAAGTCCAAGGGTTGACCAGACAAACTCTCTCCTAAGGCAGTCTACCTCAAATTAGGGTTCCATATTGCATCAAGATGCTTGAGCCCAAGGGATCCCAAATGCTCATTATTGTAATAATATGTTCTCAAGATCATCTATGTCAAGTTTCAAGCCTTGCATAGAAAGTTTGCTCAGTCAATTGCTCAAAGGCCTGAAAATCGACTGTGCTAGGGCAAAAGTCAATTGTGGCCCACATACAGTCAAACTTAGGGATTTTTGGTCAACATCCTCATTTTGAAGTATTATTCATCATTTTATCAAGGGTTGATCATGATTCCTCAAGGATTGCTCACAATTCATCAAAACCCAAAAGTTGCTAAATTAGGGTTTTGTAGGAAAAGTCAACTCAACTTTGACCAAGCATAACTTTCTCATACTTTATGATAAATGACCCATCAAAATCTCATTTTGAATAGGATTCAATTACCTACAATTCATCTTCATCTCCCAAGTTCAAAATATGTACTCACAAGAAGTTATGAATTTGAACATTATAGGTCACTTTGAAAAGTCAACAAAACACCTTTTTTGTAAAAGATTCATACATGAACATGGAAGACTCAATTGAGATGAGAACAAAAGGGTTGCTTAGAGGACATCTCAAGCTTTCTAAAAATACCAAGAAAACCTTCAAAGAGTCAAAATTGAAGAAGTTATGCATTGGTGAAGTTGACCTTTTTTGCAAAATTGCCAAAAGTCAAATGTGCCTTAAATTGCAATTTTTGTCAAATGGCCTAACTTTTTGCACTTGTTTTGAGTTGGTAGCATGGTCCACGAGCCCTAGCTCCTTCCACTTGTCTTTATCTTATTTTTTGTATTTTTTTTTATTTTTTATTTCAATTAAATCAAATTAAGTCAAAATAAATCATGAAAATATCCAAATCATTCAAACCTCAAGATTTTGTGCACATTTCAGGTCACTTATACAGCTAGCAACAAAATCAAATCGTGCAAGGCATGGTTTGGGCATAAAAAGATAGAGTTTGGCCTATTTTGGAAAGATTTTCATGGAAATCAAATCAAGATTAAAAATCATAATTGACAAAGATAGAAGGCATATTTGTAACCCTAATTCGTTCCTTGGTATATAGTGGACAAAAGCAGACAAAAAAAGAAGGTTTGGAGGCATGGAGAGGAAGAACAAAACTTGAAAAAACTCAAGAAAAGTGTTGATCTGATTTTGTACTTCCAGGCATTTGCAAGACTCCCAAGCCATCTCTTTCGTTTCCTGGGCACTCAAGGAAGCCATAGCAATCAAAAGCAAGTCTTCTCGCGCGCTAGAACTCGCTGTAAGTGGTTTACGAATTTGACATATTTTTGAAATCGAATACCATTGTTTAAGCATTTGTGGCATGAATCATGTATATATTCTGATTCCCTAACGTGTTTGCAAGCTCATGGTGACAATTAATTGCATTTTTGTTGACTATATCAGAATCCACCATTGCTAGGTTTTGTTGTCTCATTTTAGGATCTTTTTATACAGGAAAAGTTGGTCCACAAGAAGGGCACCATAATGCTCAGTAGGCCAAGGCGATTAGATCCATAACATTAGATTTCATTTTTTATGCTTGTGTGTGATTTTGAGATATGCAGGGTTTATAGTAACAGATCTATGTCCGTAGATAAAAGTCTTTGACCTTTACCAACGAAGAGAGGAAGAAGAAGACTTGTGTGGCATCCCCCTGTTCGCCCATTTGAATTTGCGCGCGGATAACTTTTGATTTTGCATGTTTTTAATATATTGATTTATTATTGTTTCATATACAACAAAGCTTGCCAGCTCAGTTGGTATTGAGGTAGTGGAAAAGGCCATAGGACCTGGGTTCGAATCCCAGGTCCCCCCGTGTTTCATGTTATTTTTATTTAGATGACCAGGCGTGCATACAAGGCGTGGAGACCACCATATGCCCTCAAGGATCAACCATTAAGATCTCCAGGAGGCCAGATCTGAAGGCTATTGCATGAAGGACCATGATGCACCCTGGTCAATGCACAACATGGAATCTTGGAAAGTCAACGTGGATCAGTTTCTTTTGGGCCCAGAAGCTACTATTCACACCCCTCCAAATTACTTGCAAACAGGCCCATTACTATTTTTCTTTATTCTTTTTTATTTATTTTTTCCTTTATCTAATTTATTTAAATTATTTTTACTAACAAAAATTAATTCTTTTTTATAAAAATCATAAAATCAATTTTTTATAAAAAGTAGATTTAGGTTTTATTTTTTTTTATAAAAATTAATTTAGTTAGTTAATTTAATTTATTAGGTAACTTTAATTTCCTTTGTAAATAAATTAAAATCAATTAGAAGAATTAGGTTTTTTGTCTAATTTAATTTTTATTTCTCTTTTCTTAAAAAATCATAAAAATACAAAAATAGGTCAAATTTAATTAGTTTTTATTAATTTAATTTAATTAGTAATTAAGTTTGTACATATTTAATTCAAACCCTTATTTTCTTAAAATAATCAAAAACAACAAAAAATAAATTTTCTTATAATTAGGTTAGGCGGGGTCAAAACCCTAATTTCCTTTTGTTCCCTATTCGTCACGCGTTTATTTATTTTTATAATATTGATGTAGTTGCTCATGGGATGTAATAGATTAATTAGGACTTTTTCCTTTCATTTATCGTTTTGAAGGGTTTGTTGGCTATGTAATTAATACCCGAAGCCTTCTAATAGCGTAGCTTTACTTTCCGCATTTTAATTTCCGCAAATATTAATTGTTAGATGTATGATAATAGGGTTGCATGACAAGACTGTATGTAAAATTTAAAACGGTTAGCAAACCCTAAAAGTGAAAACATAATAACTTGAATTTGAATCACTCGCACATGCGCACTCCTAGGGTATACTCCCACTTCGGTTGCCTTCGGTAAACGATCATTAAGTATAGGGTATTTTAGTGGTCGCCCTCTTGTCTAAACAAAAGATCAAAGTCCCATTCGGAAAAGTTGTCTCAGAAATGTTGCCTCGAATATTAATCTTAAGACATTAGGGTTATTACTAAGACGTTCTAACATTGCTTTAGTGATCGTATGTCCCTTTCGAATTGACCCTTAAACTCCAACGACGGTGCTACCTACTCACTAATAGTGTGATAGCATTGTCTAAATGAAACGAGGATGGAAACATTCTTTTTTCGAGTAGGTAGATGCTAGTAGGTACTTGCTCAAAATCAAACTTTTCTACACTTACACTCTCTTTCAAACAAAGTTTTCAAAAACACTTCGTAACACTCTTGAGGACATAAGCAAGGGTTAAATCGAAGTAAAACAAAAACTTTTCAAATCACACAAACACAGAAGCAATTTTTAAAAAAATGATGAGCAAGTACCTAAGAGCCCGTGGAAAACCACGGATAGAAAGGGTGCTAATACCTTCCCTTTCTATAATCTACCCCCCGTACTCAGAATATCTCGAAAAAGGAATTTTTCTGTGCTTTTTTCCTTTCCTGTTGGATAAAATAAAAGTCCGTGGCGACTCTTGCTTATCGCGACATTTTGCAAACACAAACGCAAAATGCAAACCATCATTTTCCTAAAACAGTTCTGGTTCTGCCACCGTATCACAAAAACCCTTATAAGAGTTTATCCTCTCTATCAAATTCAATTTCTCCAGGGAAGTTTGTTTCCTCAGCAGAGCACTTCTCTGACAAACAAGGTTTATTTCCCCAACAGACTACAGTCTCCCTAGCTTGAGTCTATTCCTCAGATTGCTACCAATCACTAACATTATTCCTCTTCCCAAGCGAAGTCATCACTATCCCCATAAATTTGCTGCAAAACCTGGAATCTGACCAGATTCCAATTTAAATTTATCCTCCCCAGACAAGTCGGAAGATTATCCATCTCTTTTATCCCCAGTCAGGGTGTATAAGAATTAATTCTCCCCAAACGAGTCAGAAGTTTAACTATCTATTTATATAAGAAATAAATTCCCCAGTAGAGAAACGGATGACCAATGTTTCTAAACTCTACTCCCCAAACATAAATCAATATATCCCCTGCAGATTTTCCTCAAATATGTAAACAGGAATCCCCAGCGAAAGCATTTTAGACAAGGTTGAAAATACACATACACTTCATCCCCAACAATAGTCAGGGATTTATTTCCCCAGAAAAATATATTGCACGGGTTTATAAATACACTTCAACAATATTTCATATTCATACGTTATAACATATGCATACGAACCGCATATAGCACAGTCTCATTTATTTGGAGAACATCATTACGCAATGCATTTCATACATCAAGACATTGCATACAGCTAGCTCTTTACCTTTTCAGGAAAGATCAATCAACAAACGAATATCATCAATAATTTTCAAACAGGTCCAATATTAATTCCTAAAACAAGACGGGGCAACTATCTATGTGACCAGGTCATAGATTAATTCCTAAAGCAAGACAGAGAAACTATCTCGACGACCAACAAAAAGCAGGTTCCAGATTAATTCCCGAAACAAGACGGGGAAACTATCTATGAGATCAGGTCAGAGATTAATTCCTGAAACAAGACAGGGAAACTATCTCTACGGCCAACAAAAAGCGGGTTCCAGATTAATTCCCGAAACAAGACGGGGAACTATCTGAATGATCGACTACAGATTAATTACTGAAACAAGACATGGCAACTATCTGTGAAGGAAAAAACTGATTATAGATCAATTCCCGAAATAGAACGGGGCAACTATCTACATGAACATATTGAAGATTAACTCCTGAAACAGGACAGGGAAACTATCTTCCTTTCTTTCTCTTTGGTCAGATAAAGATCAATTCCCGAAACAGGACAGTGCGACTATATTTATCACCAATTATATGAACTCTCTAAACAAGACGAGTTTACCAACAAAGCAGATTGTAGATCAAATCCCGAAACAGAATGGGGTGACCACCTACATGACAAGTAGCTACTCAAACACCTTTAGTTTCATTCTAGAAAAGCACTCTTCAAATACAGCCGCGTATAAACTCATTCTGATACTTCTATCAACAGTTGATTTGGATGGAATCTATAATCCCATCTCCAAAAAATCTCCATCATCACTCCAAATGGCATCTCTAAGCCCATTCCCGATAATCAACAAATAGTTCACATCATGCATAGGCGAGTGCAAATTTTTGGGCACTTAAGTGTTCAATCATCTTCCACCTTCAAGTCATGAATGGAGAACATGCCAATCTAACTCTTCAGGTTTAGGAAGATTGAATAGGGGCAGTTGTTGTACCCCAAAATTTGCCCTCCCTTTTATTCAAGACATTTCTCACAAAAGATCTCAAATGCTCAAGGATTTTCAAAGAGTTGATCAGACAAGCTCACCTCTTAAGCACTGAAACCACAAATTAGGGTTTTGGATTTCACAAGGAAAATTGGACTTCTAATTCCTCAAATGACTTTCATGGTTCATCATAGACCTTCAAGAATGCTCATGCCAAGTTTCAAGTGTTGCATCTCAAAATTGTTCAATCAATTGCTTAGATGACTGACAATCAGTTGTATTGGGTAAAAAGTCAAATGTGATCAACATACAGTCAAAATTCAATATTTTTGGCCAACATAAACAATTTGAGGTCATATTCATCAATTGATAAATATTTGATAATAATTCCTCAAGAAAAGCATTCAAATCATCAAAGGGGCAAAATTGTCAAAATTAGGGTTTTGACTGAGAATGACTGATCATTGACTTTTGACCTAGAACATGACCTAATGGTTTGAAGCATGATCTCAAGGACTCAAACACAATATCTTGACCTAATTTCATGGCTCAAATTATTTCTAAAGATCAAGGGATTGATAGTTGAAATTTGGATCAACTGATGAAAAGTCAACTAACATACAAAAAGTCAAACTTTGACTTCTTCGCCAACATTTAATTTCAAATATCAAGAATCATAAATACATTCAAAAATATCAAACTTGATCATCAAGAATCAACAAAAGTCAACAAAAAGTCAAAAATTCCAATACTTCGAAAAATTATAAGTGTTTTTGACCTTGATAATTTCACTACTTCATGACCAGTTTTCATTATGATGCAAGATGATTCAAGAAAAACTTTCAACATAAAATTTGTAGATCATGAGTGAATTCTAAAACTTTGTTCTTGAGGGTTGATTTCCAAAAAATTCTTGCATTAAGAGATATAGGCTCATGAAGTCATGACATTTTTAACAAAACACTTAGTGAAATTTTAACAAGTTTGGTCAGATTTTTGTCCTAACTTCTTGGAAAATTTTCACCAAGTTCTAAGTTAATTTACCCAAAGTGGTCAACATGAAGGTTGTTGATAATGTTTCCAGCTTTCTAAAATGTCCAAGAACTTGAATAGATCATGCTTGAGCTAGAAGTTTAGAAGAGATGAACTTGGCATCACAAACTTGAATTTTAGGTCATTTTGTGATGAACCTTATGATCCAATCTTAAAGCATGATGTATAATCTTGCTTTGCAGGCTTTCTAACTTGAAAATCACTCTATAATTTAATGTTTACACAACTTATTGAGCCATTACCCAAGTGATTGAGCCATTTTCCAAACCATTTTACCATTAATGGAACAAAGTTCTCACTTTCATTTTGGAAAAGTGACTTTAATCACAAATCATGTTTGTACTATGCATTGGAACAATGTATTTCAAGCTTGCTTCAAAACCAAGTTTCAAAACCATAATATGTGATCTCTTGATTCTGGTTACTTCAAGATTGAAAACCTTTCCCTATAAATAGAGAGGTTATTTGCAAGCTAAGACACGAGTTGAATAGCCCTCTAACCCCCTCTAACTCCCTAAAATCAGAATTGGCACCCAAAACCTCCATTGTTGCACATTCTGACTTTGAATTCCAAATACCAAATCCCTTCTTGCATTTTCATTTTTAATCAATCAAAAAGCTTCCATAACTCATTTAGAACCTATCCAAGGCCTTGTTCCATCACTGTAACACCATTCGCACCATCCTCAATTTCCAAAAACAACAACCTGCAACTTGACTTCTCTAGAAAGTTGCAGCCACTCTCAATCCAAAGTAAGAATTGTAATAGCTTCCTGCGAGTTTAGTGAAGCTATCCAAATCATCACAACACCTCCAGGAGTGCTCCAACTTCAAACATGATTTCCAGTTTTGAGGTAATTTTTCTAAACTTTGAACTTCCTATACAAGCATCATTAATGGTTACTTTGTGAATAAAAAATGTAGAAATCATTGCCCTGAAGCTAACCATGCCTTTAGTTTTCATTTATATTGCCTGAGTGATGCGAATTTTGAAGTTGAACTTTCTGAAAAAATTAAGGTTTATTTTGGTACCAACAGAAATTCATGTTTATCTTTGATAGTTAGCTTAATTTATTTACATGGTTGGATTCGTGGTGAAATTTGCAGCAAGTTTCATGTTTACACTTTTGAAAATGGTTGAGAAATAAGCAAGTTTAAAAATTCAAAAATGTTGATGAAGTTGCTGGCGCGAGGTAAAGGATGAAGTTACAATTTGGAATGAGTTTAAAATAAATTTAGCACAAGTTGTTTTATCACCGGATGTAACAGCCACCCAAGTGGTAGAGAAGCGTGCGCTAAGTCATTTATCTATAGGGAACTGGGTTCGAACCCCAACGGAGTGGCAGTGACAATCAGTTTCCATAGTCGACCAATAGTAACCAACCCTCAGAATCTTCTTGGCCACAGAGTGTCCACTTGAATGAGGTCTGAAGATACCTTCATGCATATCCTCCATGATCTTATCTGCTTCTTTCTTGTCCATACAACGGAGTAGAGTAGAATCATGGTTGCGCTTGTACAAAATCCCATTTCTTAGGAAGAACTTCGCTGAGAATCTCCGCAGGAATTTCTTGTCGTTGATTAAAGTTCCCTAGGGATATTCTTGTGCTTCGAGATACCTTTCACCTCATGGAACCAAGGCTTCTCCTCATCAGTGTCAATCTCACAATAGTGTGATGGTTCATCGAATATTTCGATAGTAATTTTGGGAGATTCGTTATCCCAATTTACCTTGAACATAAATGACATAGTTGCTAAGGCATCTGCCAACTGACTTTCTTCCCTCGGGATATGTTCAAAGGTGACCTCTTCAAAGTACAAGATCAAGGTTAGCACAAGCTCTTTGTAAGGGATCGGGTTTGGATGTTTGGTTTCCCACTCTCCTTTAACTTGATTGATCACTAGGGCCGAATATCCATATACGCTTAAGAATTTGATTCTTAGGTCAATGGTAGCCTTAAGGCCCAAGATGCAAGCTTTATACTCAACCATGTTGTTGGTACAATCCAAGCAATGTCTGGAAATGAAAGGTGTATGGAAACCTTCGGGAGAAACGATCATAGCACCAATTCTGTTACCTAGTGCATTGGAAGCTCCATCAAAAACCATAGTCCATCGGGATCCTTGTTTAGGTCATTCATATGGTCCAGGCTTTTCACAGTCAATTATCAGCATGATATTCTCGTCTGGGAATTCAAAGTTCATGGATTGGTAGTCATCAACAGCTTGATGCGCCAAATGGTCCGCCAATACACTTCCTTTGATTTCTCTTTGTGTAATGTACTGGATGTCATATTCAATCAAAATCATTTTCCATCTGGCTATTCGTCCGGAGAGAGTTGGCTTATCGAAGATGTACTTGATGGGATCCATCTTAGAGATCAAGAGAGTAGTATGTGTCAACATATACTGTCTTAGTCGATGAGCAGCCCATGCCAAAATGTATCAAGTTTTCTCGAGCAGTGAATATCTAGTTTCAAAGTCGGTAAACTTTTTGCTAAGGTAGTATATTGCATGCCCTTTTCGAGCAGACTCGTCATGTTGGCCCAACACACACCCTATTGAATTCTCTAATATGGTCAAGTACATAATCAGAGGTTTTCCTTCAACTGGAGGCATTAAGATTGGAGGTTCTTGTAAATACTCCTTGATCTTGTCAAAATCCGTTTGGTAGTCGTCATTCCATCTGACTACTTGATCTTTCTTCAACAGTTTGAAGATTGGCTCACAAGTAGCAGTTAAGTGAGAGATGAATCGGGAAATATAGTTGAGTCGACCTAAGAAACCCCTGACCTCCTTCTCAGTACAGGGAGATGGAATTTCTTGTATGGCTTTGAATTTTGCAGGATCGACTTCAATACCTTTTCCACTGACGACGAACCCAAGGATTTTTCCAGACCTTACCCCAAAGGTTCATTTGTTGGGATTCAACCTCAATTTATATTTCTTCAACCTTTCAAATAGCTTGTGTAAATGATCTAGGTGTTCTTCCTCAGTCTGCGATCTTGCAATCATGTCACCAACATAGACTTCTATTTTATGATGAATCATATCATGAAATAGTGCTACCATAGCCTATTGATAAGTTGCGCCTGAATTTTTCAAACCAAAAGGCATGACCATATAATAGAAGGTGCCCCACCGTGTGACAAAAGTGGTTTTCTCCATGTCTTTAGGCGCCATTTTGATTTGGTTGTATCTGGAGAAGCCATCCATGAAGGAGAATACTTTATGTTGAGCAGTGTTGTCAACCAAGACATTGATATGTGGTAATGGGAAATAATCTTTGGGGCTTTCTCTATTTAAATCCTTGTAGTTTATGCACATACGAACTTTACCGTCTATCTTCGAAACTGGGACCACATTTGTAACCCATTAGGGATATGACGTCACTTCCAGGAAACCTGCATTGAACTGTTTCATTACATCAGCCTTTATTTTCTCAGACATATCTGGCTGCATGCGACGAACCTTTTCCTTGATCAAAGGACAACCTTCTTTCAGTGGTAGACGATGAACTACGATATTCACATCAAGCCCTGGAATATCTTCGTATGACCAAGCAAACAACTCAACATAGTCATGCAACATCTGAACCCATCTGCCCTTGACACTGTCTTCCAAGTTAGCGCCAATCTTGAATTCTTTCTTATCTGCCTTAGTACCCAATTTTATCACTTCAACTGGTTCCTCGTGCGGTTGAATGGCCTTTTCCTCTTGTATCAGGAGTCTGACGAGTTCCCCAGGTATCTCACAATCTTCTTCACCTTCATCTTCGGCTTGATAGATTGGATTCTCAAAGTCATAGATGGCAATAGAAAAATCGTTATCAACGAGATCCAGAGTGGATGTGGATCTGTAAATGTTTGTGTGTGTGCATGTAAGGTCACATGGCTATTTGAAAATGCAGTAAATTGAAAGAAAGACAAAGAGCGCAAAATTTGAATACAAAATAGTCTAATGTTTTTCATTAAAATGAGCATATGGCATATGAAAATGATAGACCCTTAACAAATAGACAGTTGTGCCCTGGGCAAGGCACATGGTTTAAAGTCATTGTTTTAATGGAAGTTACAGACAAATTCTCAAAATAAAAACGGGAAATGACGATTACTCATGGATGAAGGAGATTGAGATGAAGTCCTTGGTCTGCCAGTTGTTGAGTCCTTCATCAGTAGTTGGGTAGACCCAGTCGTCCCAGTCACCATCACTGTTAGAGTCTCCAAAAGCATTAACTTCACTATTGTTAATACGGAGAGACGGTTTCCCTACACGAGCACGTCAAACCTCTTTTTGAGCCTTGGAAATGAAGCCTAACCCAAACTTGTCTGACTTGTATGGGATATCAGGAAGTTGTCCCTAAATGGTGCAACCTCCTTCTTCAACTACGACACGAGCATATTTGAGAGAGGCCATCCTTGGTGTATCTTTATCATCTTTGAGAGTGACGGGAGTGGTCTTGGTAACAACAATCATTGGAGGGATCACTTCAAAAGCTTGACAAGGAGTATTAATGAATTCTCCATCCATTTCAACATATTTGAATGAATTCAAATGACTTGTCATAAATTCTTCCTCCCCATAGACAGTGACAATTTTCCCTTTGACCGGGTACTTCTGCTTTTGATGTAGTGTGGAGGTAATCACACCTGCCCCATGAATCCACGAACGTATGAGTAGGCAAGAATAAGCCTGGCAGATATCCATCACATAGAATGTTGAGTTGAAGACTTGAGACCCAACCTTGATAGGGAGATCAACCTCTCCATGGACCATTCTCTTTGATCCGTAAAAACCTCTCACCACGATGTAACTAGGTTTCAGCACTAAACCTTCATGGTCCAGCCTATCTAGAGCACCTTTTGGTAAGACATTCAGGGAGGACCCAATATCCACTAACACATGTGCTAAAGTGGTGCCTTTACACTCGATGGAAACATGCAGAGCTTTATTGTGATTCTTCCCCGCCATGGTTAAATCTGCGTTCAAAGATCCCAAACCATTGTCAGCAGTCAGGCTTGCTACACAGTTTTCAAATTGGTCAACCGTAGTTTCTTGTGGTACATGTGCATTTTTCAGGAATTTTAACAGGGCTTGGGCATGTGCCACAGAGCATAACAACAAAGACAGCATAAAAATCTTCGAGGGTGTCTACCCCAACTGTTCCACTATCTTGTAGTCACTTTTTCAGATAATTTTTAAAATATCCTCCATCTCTTGGGTAGACGGGTCCTCAACTGCAATATCTTTTGTGGGCGCCTTTGTCCGGGAAGGCTCAATCATTTTTTCCTTTCCCCGAGTATCAACAATAGGTTTAACAACAGTAATACAAATGGGTGTAGTAGTGGTTTTTGGAGGTGAGATCTCCGGAGAGAAGATCCTTCCCGTCCTAGTAACTTTACTTTATCCAAAAATGTTTGTAACTTTAACATTCTCATTCTCGATGATCCACAATTATTTTTTGATACCATGGTAATACACTTCCTCCCCATAGTTCCAGGGCACAGCTTTATCAGAAGAGTAGGGGACTGGCCTCGGTGTGGTGATAATTAGTGGCGTTATTCTTGGTTCAGCGAAAATCCTAATAGGACCTTTGGAGGTGATCCTAATAGGAGTGTTTGAAATGGTAATTATGGACACGTCTTCAAAATCTTGAGATACACTTTGGGTCAAACTTTTCACAGATGGAGTTTTCTCAAATAGGATTTCATGGCCATCCATCAAGTGTTGGACACATACCTTTCTTTAGCCATGTACAACCATTAATTTGCACAGTACAATGATAACAGTCTTCAAGGCATCCTGGAAATACTCCGGATTTCAACAAATTATTTTTAAGAGTCTTCAAAGGAGTGGTCAAATCATTAATGGAGGAAACAAAAAAGGCATCTCCAATGGAATTGACACACTTACCATGACTAGGCATGGGTGTGGTGATCACATTGGGAGTTGGTGGAGGGTCGAATTTAATTGTTTTGTTGTAGATCAAGTCTTGGATCTTGCTTTTTAATGCCCGACAATGATTAGTGTCATGTCTAGGACTATTGGATTGGTAAGAACATTTTGCATTCAGATTATATTTTGGAGATGAAATATTGGGATTTGAAGGAGGGATCCCAAAATGTTACCAAATTTGCCTTCAACAGATGATGTAGAGTTTGAGATAATGACATTTTGATTTTGGTAAACTGTCTCCTCGGGATGTCAGGCCTTTGTTGATTGTTTTGTTGATGCGGTCGTTGAGTTGAAGTTGGATTGGAAATTAATACTTCCCTCACTGAATGATGGAGGCCATTCTTAGTACGGATTCTTGACCCGTACACAACTGTTGTACCCAAAATTTTCCCTCTCATTTATCAAATATTTTCTCACAAGATCTCCTTTGGTTCAAGATTGCACAAGGGTTGATCAACTCAAGACATCTCCTTAAGCACTGATGACTGAAATTAGGGTTTGAGATTGCACAAGGATATTTGAACTTTTAATGCCTCATATGACTTTCATGGACCATTATGGACCCCCAATATTTCTCATGTCAAGTTTCAAGTCTTGGATCACATTTTTGCTCAATCAATTGAGCAGTTGACCTAAAAATCAAATGTGTTGGGGGAAAAGTCAACTGTGGCCAATTTACAGTCAAACTTCATAATTTTTGATCCATATAAACATTATAAACTCATATGTATCATTTTATCAAGTTTGGACCATAATTCCTCAAGAAATTTGATCAGATCATCAAAAGGGCAAATTTGTCAAAATTAGGGTTTTGAATAGGAAAGGGCAATTTCTGATTTTTGGCCTAGCAAATGGTTAATTGGTTTGAAGCATGATATCAAGAGTTTAATTTATTAATTTTGACCTAATGTCATGGCTCAAAATTTTTCTCAAGATCAATTGATTGATAGTTGATTTTCAGTCAGCTGATCAAAAGTCAACTGCACACTGAAAAGTCAAACTTTCACATTTTGGTCAAAATCAAGTGTCAAAGATTACAATTCATCAAAACATATCAAAATATGAAACTTGTTCATCAAGAAATCAAAAAGTCAATATTTCATTTTGAAAAGTCAAAGTTTCCAAACTTAGAAATTTTTCTAAGTGTTGAAAACTTCATGTTTTTTCACAACTTTGAGCCAATTTTTCACCATGATGCAAGATGATTCAAAAGAAACTTTCAACATGAAAGTTGTAGATCTCCATGAGATATAAAACATTTTTTTACACAACTTCTCCTAGAAATGCTTGGATCTCAAGTTATTAATCCATGAATTCATGGTCATGAAACTAAACACTTAGTGAAAATTTTGCCCTAGTTTAGGCAGAATTTTGACCTAACTTCATGGAAAATTTTCATATAGTTATAAGGGGAATTTCCAAAAGTTATTCAAATAGGGGTTGTAGATCACATTACAAGCTTTCTAAAATGTCCAATAACTCCTTGAGATCATTCTTGAGCAAGGAGAATCGAAGAGAGGAAGTTAGGACTTCAAACTAAAATTATAGGTCATTTTCATTATGAACAAAAATGCAATTTCGATGTTAGGCTGCATAATCTTGCTTTACAGGCCTTCTAACTTGTGTATCTATCCATCATTAATTGATTACACAAACTTTTGAGCTTTAATCCAAGTGGTTTAAGCTTTATCCAATCCACGTTTCCATTAATGGCACAAAGTGAACACTTCCATTTTGAAAAAGCAAGCTTTATGCACAAAGTCAATTCTTGAGCCTCTAACTTCTCCCCTCTGATCACACTCCATCTACAAAGTCATAGGAAAGTGTGTTTAAAGCATAACCACTATATCTTAGCAAGTACACAAGACTTTGAAACTTGGATTTCTCAAAAATCACATGTTATGCTTAAACTTGTGATTTTGAATTCTGATCAACAACAAGCTTCCAAACTTGTTGCTTATAAATAAAGGCACTATTTGTGAGCTAGAACACGAGCTAAAGCACCAGGAAACACACCAAAACTCTCTCAAATCGGAAATTGCCCAAAAACTACATTGTTGCACAGTTTCTGACCTTGAACACCAAACTCATATTTCCCTAGTGCGTTTCTTGGCCTTTTGGTTCCTAAAGTTACCTTACATCAAATACTAATCATCCCCATCCTTATTCCAGAACTATAACACCATTTACCATAACCTCCATAACCAAAAAATAGAGTCTGCACATTGACTTCTCCAAGCCATTCCAGCCATCCATTACTCAAGCTAAACATTGCATTAGCTTCCTGGGAACTTGAGGAAGTTAACCTGATCATTGTAGCACCTTGAATCAAGCTCATTTGCATTTCACGATTTCTAGTTTTGAGGTAAGTTTTCCTAACTTGGAACTCTTCATACAAGCATCATTAATGGTTTATTTGTGAATAAGAAATATAGATATCATTGTCCTCAAGCTAACCATGTCCTTAGATTTCATTATTATTGCCTGAGTAGTTAGAATTTTGAATCTGAACCTCTGAAAATAATTAGGTCAAAATTTGGTACTTTGAAAATTCTCATTCATCTTTGATTTATAGTTCGTGATATTTATATGGTTGGATTCGTATGGAAAAATGGAACAACTTTCATGCTTACATTTTCCATTTTTGTTGAGAAATGGTGAAGATACAGGTGGTGTGGCTGGAGGTTGAAGATGAAGTGTATTCAGGACTTTTTTTGTATTATATATTTATCATTTCAGTTATATTAACAGATGTATAGCCACCCCAGTGGTAAGGCAGCGCGCTAGTAATCAAGAGGTCATGGGTTCGAACCTCAGCGCGCTGCCTTTTGCATTTTTCACATTTTGTTTGGAATTTTTTAGTTACAGGAAGCGCTTGGGCCTTCCCCTCCCGGGCTTTGCATTTTTTGCTCAATCTAACCCCCCTGTTTGCTCATGCCACACAACCCATATACCTTTTTTTATTTTCTGATTTCCAAACAAAAACATCAATTGGGCCAAATTCAAAAAGATTGTTTTTTCTAACAAACCTCTAAAAATCAATTTTAACCTCCCTGACTTTTTATTTTATTTTCTTTATTATTATTATTAATATTATTTTTATTATTATTATTATTATTATTTTTATCAATAAAAATCCAAAAATATTTATATTTATATTATTTATTTTTATTTAGTTTATTTTTTCTTCATAAAACTAAAAGAACAAAAAACATTTTATTTAATAAATTAATTTCTTTTTTTTGAATACTTAGATAATAAATCTTCATTATTATTATATTATTTTCTTGTAAATTAAAATCAATTTAGAACTTAGGACTTTATTTTATTTACTAGTTTGATTAAATTCACAAAAACCCTAAAAAACTTGTTTTTCTTTAAATTAATTAATTTTACTAACTGAATCTTAATTTTCTTATTTTTAGTTAATTATTTTATATTAGTTAACTAGGTCAAAAAACCCTTTTCATGGAAAACCAAACAAAAATCACATTTCCGTTTACATTTTATATTCTTGCATTTTTATCTTCATTTTTGTACATTTATTCAAATTCAATATGGTTGTAATAATTATTTAGATTTAATTTCTTGCAATTCCCCATTTGTAATTTGTACACCCCTCCCTTAAATGATGTAATAGCGTAGTAATTTTAATTTCCGCAATTTATTGCTTTATATACAAATGCTAGTAATTAGGGTTTTGTATAAAAAGATTAAAACCAACAAATAGAAAACCCTAATCAAGACTAATCAAGCATGTAAATCAATACACTTGCACACATACACCCCTAGGGTAAATCCACTTTGTTTCCTTACAAAAATGGCCATATTACGCATGTGAGGTATCTTAGCAAAAACCAGCAAAAAAATACAAGATCATAGTCCCTCGATGACGCTATCCATGTTGTCTTTCAAAATGATCTTAGTCCCTAAAGAAAATGCTAAGATATCTTACAACGTTGCTAATCATGGCTATACGATGACCCACGCATGTCCCTTTTACATCCAAAAATAGGGTTTCTTACCAAATCAATGGTAAGATAACAATATCAAAGGAAAGAGGAAATAAACGCGAAAGAATTTTGAGTAGGTAGAATATTCCTAGTTACTTGCTCAATTTCAAAACTAAAAACATCCTTGCTATTTTCAAAATAAACAACAAAACTTTCAAAAATATCTTTCAAACTTGAAAACATTTTCAAAGGATCAAACACTTTGTATACATTCTTAAAAACGAGAATCATTACAAAGTTTGCCTAAACAATGACACGTTTTCAAAATACTTTCAAAAAACCACACGAAGCACATTTTCAAACAAAGACAAGTGATCTAGCAAGTAACTAAGAGCCCATGGAAAACCATGGATGAAAAGGGTGTTAATACCTTCCCTTTTCATAATCTACCCCCCGAATTCAAGAAAACATCTCAAAGGTCTTTCATGTTATTTTCAGCCTTTCCTTTTGGATAAAAGAAAAGTCGATGGCGACTCTTGCTAAACCGCAACATTTGCGATCAAACGCAAAACAACCAAGTCAGTTCTTCCCCGTGTTACAACAATGTTAATATCTTTTTTACCAATAAATGGTTTTTTCACAGCATTAGAAGTGGAGGCCATGGGTATCTTCATTTTAATTCTGCTTTCAACCCTTTCACCAGTTAAGATCAATTAAGTAAATCCAGATGATGAACTCCCAATCAGCAAGTTAAAAAATGGACCAGTCAATGTTCCCATAAACATGTCTACCAATTCTCAATCAGTTAGAGGCGGTTGTACTCTTCCAGCCATGTCTCTCCACTTTTAGGCATGTTCTTTGAAGCCCTTATTTGAACCCATGGTCATGCCTTGCAATTGAACTCAGGTCGGTGCAAGATCAGCGTTATATTGATATTGGAGAAAACCAAATCCTCCCAAGTATGGATATTGGTCCCTTCCAATTGGTAAAACCCCTCCAACTGTATTCCCGATAGACTCTCTTGGAAGAAGTGCACCCATAGTTTCCTATCGGCAGTATGTGGTTGGATTTTACGGACGTATCATCTGAGGTGTAGCTTCAGATAAGAAACTCCATCATACTTGACAAAGATTGGGATCTTGAATTTGTGGGGAATGACGACCCCAAGAACCAAGTCTAAGTCTCCAAAGTTCAAGCCAGGTACTGCTTGGATTTCTACAGCTTTTAGTTTGTCTTCTAGCTGCTTGTATTTGTCATCGGCTGGTGGGTATTGCTCATCAGAATATTCCTCATCCTCTGAAATTTGGTTATTCCCACCCCTATCACGGGTGCTTCTAGCATCTTCTTCTTGATTATCATCCTCCTCGGGGAAGTCCTCTTCAATTTGAACTTGTCGGGCGGGGCATTTGAACCTCTTCCCCATGTTGACCACAACTTTCTTCTTGGTCTTCTTCTTCGTGACGAGAAGTTTCGTCATTTCTTGCTGACCCTTTGCTAAGTTAAGTAGAGTCTCTTGGAATTGAGAGTGTTAAGTCTATAAGTACTTGACGGTTTTCTCGAGATCCATCTTATACTGAAATAAACAGTAGAAAGATGAGGAAACCTATGTTGGAAAACATGTTTATGGTATGATGCGTGTTATGCGGATGCCATGTTTTCAAGGACTTTAAGGAATTTAAATTTGCTAGACAAAAAGAGGATAAAAAACATCAATTGCATTAATAAATTCCATAATTACAAACGCATCTTGGGCTTACAATGGAAAAAGCAAAAAGGTCTTAAATAGACAACAAAATAAACTCCTAAAAGAAAAAGACTCAAGTCTTCGACGAACGCATCCTCCTTGGTGCAATGTAGGCATTCAGGATTTGCTCCTCGTGAATTTGCCTTGTGAGCTCCAACACTTTCTTCTCGCTTTCATAAAATCGAGCTTCAAAGGTGTCTCATTCCCCCTTGAGCTGAATCCACAATCTCTGCAATTCCTTGAAGTCGGTAGGCATGTCAGGATGGAGATTGGTATAAGGAGTGTCTCCCTCAGCAACGGGCTCCATAATCATGGGTAGGATGGCTGGACATGGAATCATGAGACTTTAAGCACGAGTTCGTACCTGTTGTACCCCAAAATTTGCCCTCCCATGTTCCTCAAGATTTGTCAAGAATGATCTTCAAATTGCTCAAAATGGCTCAAGGGTTGTACAGTCAAATCATCTCCTAAGGCAGTCAATTCAAAATTAGGGTTTTGGTTCTTTCAAGGAATTTGAGGTTTTCAATGGTTCAATCAAGTCTCGTAGGCCTATATACATTCTCAAGCACCTACATGCCAAGTTTCAAGACTCACAGTGCCAATTTGCACAGTCAAAAGCCCCATTTAATCTACAGTCAACTGCAAGGGCAAAATGGTCATTTTGCAGTCAAAAGTCAGAATTCCTAGTCAACATCTTATTTTGAGTTCACAATCATAATTTGATCAAGTCTTGATCATGATTCCACAAGAATAGCACAAAAATCATCAAGATGCAAAAGTTACTATTTTTGGACAGCAGAAAAGTCAACTGTACCTTGACCAGGGCATAACTCTTTCATGGTTTATTATAAAAATCCCATCCAAAGCTCATTTTGAAGGGGATTCAATTTCCTACAATCCATCTTCACACCACAAGATCAAGAAATGCTCTCACAAAAAGTTACAAATTTTTACATTATAGGTCCTTTTTAAAAGTCAACAAAATTACACTTTGGGTCAAAGGCCATAACTTGAGATTGGTAAATCCAAATGACATGGGACAAAAGGCATTGGTTAGAGGACTCCAAGGGCTTTCTAAAATGTCCAAGAACAAGGTCATATGATCAAAATTGAGCAAGTTGTGCATTGGAGAAGTTAGGAAATTTTCATGAATTTGCAAAAGTCAACTTTGCTCAAATCACCTTCTTTTTGCTAATGGGCCTCAAATCTCTTTTTGAAACTTCACCCATGACTTATGCACGACCCACCAAGATGAATTGGATTTATTTTCTTATTTTTATTGATTAAATGGATTTTTAATACATATTAATTCATTTAATTAATTTAAATCAAAAGAAAATAGAAGATTTGATTTTTAAATCAATTTGTGAACCAAATATGATCAAGATATGTTGACCAATTCGTGCACAATCAAAAAGATACAAAAAATCCAATTTTGGCAACATTGTTCAATCATGGAAAATCAAGAATATTTGATTTTCAATCAAGGATTTAATCTTCAATGCACATGGATTGGATCCAAAACTTTGACCTAATTTGTTTCTCCTTTATGTATGCAAGTAAACCATGACCTAGAACACGTGAAAAAGCTGCAGAAACGGCCATAGCAAATTCAAGAAATTCCAAGAAAACTCAAAACCCGTTCTTGCAACCTAGGCTAATTCAAGGCGTTTTGACCATTCAAACATATTGCAGGAGGCACTAGGATTGATTTTCAATCAAATTCCAGCACCAAAGCTCAAGGAATCGCTCCATACAGTTTCACAGTTTGCACTTTTGATTCCAAATCGTATTTCTTGATTCATGCGCATTTAACATGTTTTTGTGATGGTTTTGCATTACTAGAGGTCATACAAAGCTAATGGAGTGATTTAATTGAATTATAATTCCCTGAATCGAAAGATGCCACGATCAAAATTCTAGGGTTTTCAAACTTCCAATTAGGGCTCTCTAAACCAGGAAAAATTGGGACCAGTGAGATACATGGCTAAAATCGTGAGACCTAGACGAACACAACCCATACCTCGTGAAATATTTATGTTTGCTATATTTCTATTCGCTATTTTTCCTTGCAGGAGGTAGTGGAGGTTAAAAACCCCCGCTATCTGATTCTAATTATGCAGGAACCAAGGTTGAAGACGCTGATGTGTTGGCATATGATTGGTTAATTTGAAAAGCGCGCGTTATTTTTTTATTTACAGTATATTGATTGGTTTATATATATAATAATTGCCACTTATTTCAATAACAAATGAATCCGCTTAGTGGAGTGGTTGGTGCGTTGGCCTGGAAGCATTGGGACCTGGGTTCGAATCCCAGGTCCCCCAAAACATTTATTCCATTTTTCTTCCTATGTTCACATGCAGATTTCACAAGGTGGTCCACCATACACCTCAAATTCCCAAGCGCCAGGTGTCTTCAAACTCAGATCCAGTGGCCAAAGTTGAATGACCACCATACTCCCTGGTCAGCGCATGCGTAGCAAGTCCAGAAAAGTCAAATAGGCTGGATGTAAATGGCCTTAAGAATTGCAACATACACCACAAAATTGGGCCCAACACCCCCCTTCAAGTTTACTTCTTTTCTTTTCTTTTTTATTTCTTTCATTTAATTATTTTTTATAATTATTATTTTCACTAACAAATTAATATTTATTTTCATAATAAAAATCAGAAAACATGAAAAATATAATATTTTTATTTATTATATTTAATTAGTTATTTTTGTAAATAAATAAGTAATTAACTAATTTAGTTTTAATTAGGTTAATTTTAACTTTTTTTGCAATAATTTAAAATTAATGTAGAATTAGGGTTTTTAATAACTTTTGACTTATTTTTTTTTATTTCCTTAAATATTCTAAAAAAACCAAAAAAAAATATTTCTTTTTATTAATTAATTAGTCTAGGTTTAATTTAATTAAATGCAAAATAACAAAAACCTCTTTCTTTCCTAAAAAAAGGTCAAAACCCTAAAAACTCTTCGATTCAATTTTCTCTCGCGCGCGTGATTATTTTTTATTCATAATTTTTTATCATATGATTGTATTTGCTCCGAGGATGTAAAAGGCTTTAAATTAGGACTTTTTATCGCTTTTATTTAAATTCCCGCAATTTACTTTTTCAAGGGTTTGTTTTTGGCGATGTAAATACCCGATGCCTTGTAGTAGCTTAGTTTTATTTTCCACAACTATTAACTGCTAGATGTATGCTAACTAGGTTATGCATGTCAAGATTTCTCTTAAATTAAAATCAATCGTAGCTCACCATAACATGTATAAAGATAATATAAACTGAAACTTGACACACGTGCACATGCCACTCTTAGGGTACGCGTCACTTGGTTGCCTCGACGCGGTCATTGAGTATAGGGTGTTTTAGAGGTCGACCTCCTGTCTAAAGATCAAAGTTGCCTCGAAACGGTTGCCTCGATAAAAAACGATCTAAGACATTAGGGTTACCGCTAAGGCGTCCTACGATTGCTTTAGTGACCACATGCCCCTAAAATCGAATTGACCCGAAAACTCTAACGACGGTGCTACCTACTTCTCAATAGTGGGATAGTACTGTCTAAAGGACATTTACACAGCTTAATTTCTTTTGAGTAGGTAGAGGTTCTCAGGTACTTACT
The DNA here is from genome assembly GCA_948472305.1 of Vicia faba. Lineage (NCBI taxonomy): Eukaryota > Viridiplantae > Streptophyta > Magnoliopsida > Fabales > Fabaceae > Vicia > Vicia faba. The sequence continues at coordinate 1,185,274,930 of OX451737.1, forward strand.
CTTTCAAAACAAAAATACTTTTCTCACTTACACACTTTTCAAACAAAGTTTTCAAACAACACTTCAAACACTCTTGAGGACAGATACAAGAGTTAAATCGAAGTTTTCAAACAAAACTTTTTCAAAACCCACAAACACAAGAAAAGCAAAACTTTTTGAAAACATAGTGAGCAAGTACCTAAGAGCCCGTGGATAACCACGGATAGAAAGGGTGCTAACACCTTCCCTTTCTATAATCTACCTCCTGAACCCGAGAAACATCTCAAAAAGGATTTTTTTTCTGTGCTTTTTTCCTTTCCTTGTTGGATAAAATAAAAGTAGGTGGCGACTCTTGCTTACCGCGACATTTTGCAAAAACAAACGCAAAACACAAACGAGCATTCCAAAAACAGTCAGTTCTTCCCACCGTATCACAGAACTGGCGACTCTGCTGGGGATAGAATTATAAGTGAGGTGTACCTTAGGATTAGATCACTATGTATTCAATTGTATGCTTTGTATGCTTTAAAATTTGTGGGCTTTTATCGGAGTTTCATAGATCCTAACCCGGATCTGGGGTACCCTTTTTTTAGGTAAGTAGCAATAAACTGTGAGGGATCTGTCCGGCGTAGACCGACACGGATGAAGCAGTAGCTACGTTGGTGTGACACCTTGGTCTGTACCGATATCCCTTGTGTTGGAACAAGGAGAATATGGGTCTTCTGAGGAGTCATTAAGCACCAAATGACCTTAGAACCTTAAATTGACCAACTTGGCCTTAGAACAGTAGCAGTATGCTACACTCATTGAGACTAAACTCTCGCGATGGTTCCGGCCACAAGAAAAGGTTGCCAAACTGGAATTATGACCGATTGAGGGTAGTCAGTGATATTGAGATCCTCTAGAACCCGGTTACTATTTTTAGGACAGGTCTTAACCAACTGAAACTGAAAGAGGGTAGTACCTAAACTTCATGCCAGCCTGAAATCTAAGGGCTCTTTTGTGTGACTTGTGTGCCTTTACCATGTTTGACTTTTGTGAATGCTTGTGGTGTGCCTTTACCATGACATCATAACATCTTAACATTGCATGCATCCTGCATAAGGACTAACCCATTTCAAAGACAAGAGGGTTTCATCTTTGCTCTGTTTTGTAGGACTTCATGATGCCCATGCGTAGGAATACTATGCGGCTCAACTTTGTTCAACCACCTGCTTTGCTTAAAGAGTTGATTGACAGGATTCCAGACACTACTTCCTTCATCAGGAGGCAGGGCTCTCTTCTTGGTTTAGTCACCTCAAAGTGGGACCAACAGTTGATGAGTGTCCTGGTCCAGTTTTATGATCCGCTATACCATTGCTTCACCTTTCAAGACTTCCAGCTGGTCTCTACCCTGGAAGAATTCTCTGAGTTGCTTGGTATCCCTGTTTTGGAGCAGACTCCATTTACTGGTTGGGAAAAGACTCTTAGGCCTGAAGAGATTGTTGCAGCCCTTCACTTGACCAAGAGGAAGTAATGGCTAACTGGGAGACTAGAAGTGGAGTTAAGGGCTTTTTGGCTAAGTTTCTGGTTGGCAAAGCTAATTATTTCTGGAATGACTTAGACTTTAAAGCATACGAGGACATTCTGGCTCTCTTAATCTATGGTCTGGTATTGTTTCCAAATCCTGACACCTTTGTTGATGTTAATTCTATAAGGATCTTCATCTCTCGGAATTCTGTACCCACTCTCTTGGGTGATATCCTTTACCATCTCTCTACTCGTACTGCCCGAAAGCGAGGAACTTTGATGTGTTGTGCTCCTTTATTAGCGAGGTGGTTTATTTCACACCTCCCTAATTTCGTACTGAAGAACAAAGAAGGAGGGGGCTGGGCTCATAGGATAATGTCCCTTACTAATGATGACATTATTTGGACTCTCAGAGGCTTAGATGAGGTGGCCGTCATTGATCGTTATGGAGAGTATCCCAATGTTCCCTTGATCGGAACCCGTGGAGGAATCTCTTATAACCCATGTTTAGATCTCCGTCAGTTTGGAAGAGCCATGAGAGAAGGGCCTCATGAGATGTTGATACCTCATATCGTCTTTGATTTTCAGGTAGATAGCGACGAGCTGCGTCGTAGATTCATCAGGGCTTGGGATAGAGTTCACAAATCTGACCCACATGAGTTGGGACCAAAAACTTCTCTGTCAATGGAGTCATATTTCAGATGGGTCCGCATCCGTGCCTAGAAGTTAGGTATGCCATACGAAGCTGTCAGGCCTATTACTCTTGAAGCTGCTGATAAAGATGGGGTTCCTCCAACTATTCTTCATCCTCATACGCCCACTGATGTTGGCATACTAAAGAGGTCTTGGGCGCAACTGCAGGAAGAACGGGATTCTTATCGAGAAAGGTTCAACGAACAAGAACAGAAGATCCAGAAGCTGACTAAGCAATTGGAGAACGAACGCATCCTGAATGATTATATCCGCACCGAGAAGAAGAGGCCATGGGAGCATTGATGGACCTTCAATGTTTCTTTTACAGCTTTTGTTTACTTTTCAGTATTTTCATTCCTGTAACGCCTAAGGGAGGTTTGTTGAACAATTTAAATTCCGAAGTTAAAACTAATAAAGTGTGTTTCTTTTTTTGTCTACAAAGTTGAATCCCGACTGTCTTTGAAAACATAAATCATACGCATTTCATCTCATCATATGCATAACATGTACTCTTTCACAGGTCACTTATCTTCTTCGCTGTTTATTTCAGCAATCATCATGTCTACTGAACCTTCCACCGAACAAGCTATCAAGGCCCAGAACGCCCAGTTCCAAGAGTTGGTTATGAGCCTAGCACAGGGTCAACAAGATTTGAAGACTCTGATTCTGAAGGAAAGGAAGAAGAAGAAGAAGAGGATCGTCTTGTTCAACATTGGACGCAGATTTGGGAATGGACTGCAGAATGAGGTTGATCTGACCACTTCATCTGTAGGGAAAGACAATCCACAAGAGAGAAGGGTTCCTAGTCCCGTGGTCTACGACAACGAGACGGATTATGATGAAGAACAGTACCCTCTTGCTGAGGATAGGTACAAACAGTTGGAGGACCGCTTGAGCGCTATGGAGATACAGAATGTGCCAGGGTTGGACTTCGGAGACCTAGGCTTATCCTCTGGGGTGGTGATTCCCCATAAATTCAAGGCACCTGCCTTTGCCAAATATGACGGAGCTTCCTTTCCAAAGCTGTACCTCCGGTCATATGTAAGGAGGATCCAGCCTTACACCGCTGACAAGAATTTGTGGATCCATTTCTTTCAGGACAGTCTTTCAGGGACTCGGCTGGAGTGGTTATATCAGCTGGATGGAGCCAGTATACGTAACTGGGAGAATTTGGCTACTGCGTTCTATAAGCAGTATCAGTATAATTCCGACCTCGCTCCTACGCGTACCCAACTCCAGGGTATGTCAATAGGGACGGGTGAAGGATTTAAAGAGTATGCTCAAAAGTGGAGAGACCTTGCTGGAAGGGTGCAGCCACCTTTAACTGATCGTGAACTTGTTGATATGTTCTTGGGGACCCTGTCTGGTCCATTCTTGAACCATTTTATTGGAAATTCTTCAGCCAGGTTTACAGACCTTATCTTGACTGGTGAGAGGATCGAAGCTGGTATCAAGGCTAGGAAGATACAAAAGGGTGCCTCATCGAGCACCGAGAAGAAACCATTCAGGAAAGAATCTAGTGCTGTCTATGGTTCAAGGAGACCAAATAGATCTGAACACCGCCAAGATGTCAATGCGGTGGTAATTTCAAAGCCTGCTAGTGCTCCTCAGCATCACAACCAACAAAGAGGTGAGAGACCTCGAAGGCAGTTCACTCGACTCAGCATGACCTTGTCCCAGATATTGCCACAGTTGCTGAAAACCAATTTGGTGACTCTAAGGGAAGCCCCAAAGAATCCGAATACTACATCCCCGAAGTACAATCCTAACGCCCGTTGCGCTTTCATTCTGAGAGCCCGGGGCATAATACGGATGATTGTTAGACTTTGAAGAATAAGGTCCAAGACCTGTTTGATGCAAAAGAGATTGAGTTTGAGGCGCCCGAAAGGCCTAACGTTGTGACTGCTCCCATGCCCAAGCATGGAGTAAATGTTGTAGAGGAAGATTTGTTTGTAGCCTCTGTGGATGACATTGTTACACCGCTGATGACCGTCAAGAGGAACCTGTTGCTAGCCGGTTTATTTCCGAGATGTAGCGAAGGTTGCCATCTGTGTTCTGTTTCACCTGCTGGTTGCCCATCTTTGAAGTCAGGTATCCAAAACCTGATGGATAATAAAGAAATCCTGTTTGAGAAGATTTATGTCCCTGCCACCCCTACTGAAGAAGTTTCCGTTGTTACCATTTTCAACAATTCTCCCAAGGCTCCCTCGAGGAAGCCTGTCAGAATCACGCCTATTCAGAAAATTGCACCCATAATCATCACTGTTCCAGGGCCTATTCCCTATACATCTGACAAAGTTGTCCCTTGGCACTATGGGGCAAATGTTTATGTTCTGGGAGTTAAGCAAGAGTTTGATACTAATACCGGCGTCAGCAACATTACTGGGCCTGCCAAAGTCACCCGCAGTGGTAGGCTTTTCTCGCCTAATATTGCGCCACCAACTATCCAGAGACCTATTGTCATCACACCTGCAAGTGTGCTTACTTCCCTTCCTGATCAAGTTCCTATTTCTACCCCTGTCACCGAGTCATCTAACGCTCGGGGTAAAGGGATAGCCACTGATATGCCTGCCCAGACGGAGGCACCAAAGACCATCAATGTTGAAGCTTCCAAGCAGGAGATGGAAGAGATTCTTAAGATTATCAAGAAGAGTGATTATAATGTAGTTGAGCAACTGGGGAAAACCCCATCCAAGATTTCGATGTTATCACTGTTGTTGTGTTCAGAGGCCCATGCCAAGGCTATGATTACTTTCCTGAAGACGGCCCACGTGCCACAAGAGACATTAGCTGATCAGTTTACCGATTGTGTGGCCAATTTAACTGCTGATAATGGTTTGGGTTTCTCCGACGCTTATCTGACTGCTAAAGGGAAGAACCATAACGATGCCCTGTATGTCTCCATTGAATGCAGGGGCACTACTCTTGCACATGTGTTGGTTGACACTGGGTCCTCATTGAATGTCTTACCCAAGAAAGCTCTAGACAGGTTAGATTGCGAAGGGTTTGAGCTAAAGCCAAGTAACATTGTTGTCCGGGCCTTTGATGGGTCCAAGAGGATGGTGCATGGTGAAGTCGATATTCCAATCAGAGTTGGTTCCCAGGTCTTCGATTCTACGTTCTATGTGATGGACATTCGAGTCCTATTCTTGTTTGCTGGGTCGTCCTTGGATCCATAAGGCTGGAGTTGTGACCTCAACCCTCCATCAAAAGCTGAAGTACCCGGTCAAAGGGAAGATTGTGACAGTTCAAGGGGAGGAGGAATACATGGTCAGCCACCTTAACTCGTTCTGGTACATAGAGATGGATGGGGATTTCATTGAGACCCCCTTTCAACACTTTGAAGAGGTTCCTCAAACACTGGCATCAGCTGAGACTGTAGATGAAGATTCTCCTTTGAAGATGGCTTCCTTAAAGGATGCCCGAGCTGTTATTGAGAAGGGTGAATATGAAAACTGGGGCCGACTTCCTGATTTCAATCAGAAGACTGACAAGTTTGGTTTGGGTTTCACTGCAGAAGCTCAAAGGGTTGTTCGTAATGCAAGGATTGGAAGACCTCTTGTGTTCATCAGCAACTCGGGAGTAAATGCCATCGAAGATGACGTGGAGGAATCTGAATTCGACAGTTGGATCTACCCTACAACCAACGGTGGACCAAAGAACTGGACGGCAAAGGACTTCGTCCCTATTACTTTTGTGACTCAGTAATGAACTCCTTTGTTTTGAATTTGTAACAGACAATATTGTGAAACTTTATGGCCCGGTGCCTTACCCGGGGCACCGTGGCTTCATTTGTGAGGGATTTTGTGTGTCATTTTCATATATCATTAATAAAAGCATTGGACGTTTTTGCATTTCAAATCTTGCGCTCCTTGTCTTTCTTTATTATATACTGCAAAACAGCTATTTACACACACTCACATATACAGGTCTCAATCCACTCTGGATCTCACTGGTAACGACTCTGCTACTGCCAGTTATGACTTCAAAAATCCGATCAACTTAGCCGAAGACGAAGGTGAAGATGATTGTGAAGTGCTGGGTGAACTTACAAGGCTGTTACTCCAGGAAGAGAGGGCCATTCAGCCACATGAAGAGCTAGTGGAAACAGTGAATCTGGGTACTGAGACAGACAAAAAGGAAGTCAAGATCGGTGCAAATCTGGAGCTTAGCGTGAAACAATGATTGATTCAGATGCTGCATGACTATGTGGAAATCTTTGCCTGGTCTTATGAAGATATGCCTGGGTTGGATACCGACATTGTGGTTCATCACCTGCCTACCAAGGAAGAATGCCCTCCGGTAAAATAGAAGGTTCGCCGTATGCGCCCAGAGATGTCCGAGAAAATCAAGGCTGAGGTTATGAAACAATTCGATGCCGGTTTTCTAGCAGTAACTTCTTACCCTCAGTGGGTCGCCAATGTGGTTCCAGTGCCGAAGAAAGACGGTAAGGTCAGAATGTGTGTTGACTACAGGGATTTGAACAGGGCGAGCCCTAAGGATGACTTCCCTCTGCCTCACATCGACGTCCTGGTTGACAACACTGCTCAGCATAAGGTATTCTCTTTCATGGACGGTTTCTCCGGTTATAATCAGATAAAGATGGCTCCTGAAGACATGGAGAAGACCACCTTTGTTACTCAGTGGGGCACCTTTTGTTACAAGGTCATGCCTTTTGGGTTGAAAAATGCTGGGGAAACATATAAGTGTGCCATGGTTGCTCTGTTTCATGATATGATCCATCATGAGATCAAAGTATACGTCGACGATATGATTTCAAGGTCCCAAACAGAGGAGGAACACCTTGACCATTTACAGAAGCTATTTGACCGGTTGAAGTTGTACAAGCTGAGATTAAACCCGAACAAGTGCACCTTTGGGGTGAGATCTGGAAAACTACTAGGCTTCGTCGTAAGCGACAAAGGTATTCAAGTGGGCCCTGCCAAAGTGAAAGCCATACAAGAGATGCCAGTTCCCAAGACAGAGAAGGAAGTCAGAGGCTTTCTAGGAAGGCTAAACTACATTGCCCGCTTCATCTCGCACCTAACTGCTACTTGTGAGCCAATCTTCAAGCTACAGAAGAAAGATCAAGTGGTACGTTGGAACGATGAATGCCAGGCCGCTTTCGAAAGAAATAAAGAATATCTCCAGGAGCCACCCATTCTAATGCCACCAGTTGAAGGGAGACCTCTAATCTTATACTTGACAGTACTGGACAACTCAATGGGGTGTGTGCTAGGTCAGCATGACGAGTCTGGCCAAAAAGAGCATGCAATTTACTACCTTAGCAAAAAGTTTACCGACTGTGAGACCCGATACTCACTGCTCAAGAAAACTTATTGCGCTTTGGTATGGGCTGCTCGCCGGCTAAGACAGTATATGTTGACTCACACTACTCTGTTGATTTCAAAAATGGACCCAATCAAGTATATCTTCGAAAAGCCTGCCTTGTCCGGAAGATTAGCAAGATGGCAAATGATCTTGACTGAGTATGACATCCAATACACCACTCAAAAAACAATCAAGGGAAGTGTGTTGGCAGACCATTTGGCACATCAGGCAGTGGATGATTACCAGTCCATGAACTTTGAATTCCCAGACGAGAATATCATGGTAATGACTGATTGTGAAATACCTGGACCGGATGAAGGACCTGAGGAAGGATCCCGATGGTCTATGCACTTTGACGGAGCCTCAAATGCTTTGGGTAACGATATTGGCGCCGTGATCATATATCCTAAGGGCTCTCATACTCCGCTCACCGCCCGACTATGTTTCAACTGTACCAACAATATGGCAGAGTATAAAGCATGCATTATGGGTCTTCGAGCTGCAATTGACCTAAGAATCAAGTTTCTGAGTGTCTTCGGAGATTCCGCTCTCGTGATCAGTCAGATCAAAGGCGAGTGGGATACGAAACACCCAAATCTTATTCCTTACAAGGAGTACGTATTGGCGTTGCTTCCCTATTTCGAGGAGATAACCTTTGAACACTTCCCAAGAGAGGAGAATCAGTTGGCGGACGCGCTAGATACGATGTCTTCTATGTTCAAAGTCAAATGGGACAACGAGGCTCCCCGGATCATTATTTGGAAATTGGATGAACCTGCACATTGCTGTGATCTTGAGACCGAAGAGGTAACAGAAAAGCCTTGGTATCATGAAGTAAAGAGGTACCTCGAAGCTCAAGAATACCCCGAGGGTACATCCGTTAATGACAAGAAGTTTCTGAGAAGGTTCGCGGCAAAGTTCTTCATCAGCAATGGCATTCTTTACAAACGTAACCATGATTCAACCTTACTGGGTTGTGTGGATAAGATTGAAGCAGAAAAGATCATGGCAGAGCTGCATGAAGGTACCTTCGGAACACACTCTAGTGGACATACCATGGCAAAGAAAATCCTTCGGGCAGGATATTACTGGTCAACAATGGAAGCCTACTGTTATCAACATTCTCGGATATGTCACAAGTGCCAGGTCTATGCTGATAAGGTGCACATTCCTCCAGTTCCTTTGAATGTCTTGACAACACCTTGGCCTTTTGCAATGTGGGGCATTGATATGATCAGTGAGATCAGACCTACGGCATCCAACGGGAATCGCTTCATCCTGGTAGCGATTGATTACTTTACAAAGTGGGTTGAAGCAGCTTCCTTTGCCACCGTAACCAAGAATGTCGTGGCACAGTTCATTCGGCATAACCTGATCTGTCAATACGGTGTACCAGAGAGGATCATTACGGATAATGGTACCAATCTGAACAACAAGATGATCACTGAGATCTGCGAGCAATTCAAGATACAGCACCACAACTCTTCTCCTTACCGGCCGAAGATGAATGGGGTTGTAGAAGCAGCCAATAAGAACATTAAGAAGATCGTGCAGAAGATGACAGTGACCTACAAAGACTGGCATGAGATGTTACCATTCGCTCTTCATGGGTACCATACCTCAGCACGAACGTCAACAGAGGTAACACCCTATTCCTTGGTATATGGCATGGAGGCAGTCCTACCCATTGAAGTTCAGATACCCTCTCTCCGGATCATGAAGGATGCGGGTCTAAGTGAAGACGACTGGATCCAGACCCGGCTTGATCAACTAAACCTAATCGACGAAAAGAGACTCAGTGCTATTTGTCATGGTCAGACGTACCAAAAACGGATGATCAAGGCATTTAACAAGAAAGTCAGACGACAAGAGTATCAAGTCGGAGACCTGGTAATCAAATGCATCATTCTACCTCAAGGTGATCCCAGGGGAAAATGGACCCCTACGTACGAAGGGCCATTTGTGGTTAAGAACATCTTCTCCGGAGGAGCGATAATTCTAACAACCATGGATGGTGACGACCTTCCTCACCCCATCAATGCAGACATAGTAAAAAGATACTACGCATGATTAAAGACCCGCTAGGTTGACTGGCCTAGGCAAAAATAAGGGCTTCTCGGCGAACCAAAAGGGTTCGGGAAAAAATAAGGGATGAAAATAAAAAAATCTGTACACCCGGCAAGTAGAAAACCTGAAAAGGCGGCTTGGGCAAAAATGGGTATCCCGGTGGACTGAAAACCTGAAAGGGCGGTCCAGGAAAAAGTTAGGGGTAAGCGTAATACTATGTCTCATTGGATCACCTCGCATCCGGACTTTGGTATCAACTATCAGGCTCAGACGGCACCAATCAATCAGATTCATCTCCAACCAAGCAGCAAAGTGATGAGATGCTTGAGGACATAAAGGCGATAGCAGAGTTGGAACCCAGTGGGATTATTCACATAGCTGTTTTGTTTTCTTTTTACAAATTGTATAAATTCTGTTTGCTCGGCGGCATTCTCTTACTAGGACGTCAGCCTCTTGTACAAAAATGCCTATTTACAGGCAAACTTCAAAATCAATACAAGTTAATTTTTCAGACAAATTGCAAATTTTTTTTCCTTTATTTGTTTTGTGTTGCAAAGAACGTCCAATGTTCATTTTTGATATATGCATTTGACATTAATTGTTGATCACAAATATTTGCATGCGAAACAAAGGACTAATTACGGGTGACATCGGAAGTAGGGGCAATAAGAATTGTCTAAGCGATATAGTTGCTCTGTCCACCAAGGTACCAAGGTAGGTTCAGCTGAAGAATATGACCAAGATACCTTCACTCCCCAAGAGTAAGACCATAATGGTAGCTATCCCCACTGAGGCCTGCAACCATGAACAAATCAGCAATACTCTCCCCCTAGCAGAATTGGTCTACCATCAGCCTTAAGAAGTTGGGTATCCCCAATAGGTTTTAATATTCCCCAGCGGAGTATAAAGATATTCCTCAACAAGCATCCCCGACAGTCTTAATATTCCTCGACAGAGTATAAGAATGTTCCTTGGCGGAATACCAGATACCTCAAGTGGAACCATTTCCCAGCATAGTCTAAAAAGCTTCCCCGCCAGAGTTGAATCATCTTCCCCAGTAGATTCTGGAAGCTTGTCCCCTGCAGAGTGAAAATGTATCTCCTTAGCCAAATTCAGAGGTTATCCCCACAATAGTCTAATTGGGTTATCCTCAGCAAGTTGCAACTGAAAGATCATCCCCGGCGGAGTTCTTTCTACCCCCAGCGGAGTTCATCATCAAAATCCCCAATAGAGCTTATTAACGGAATCCCCAGTGGAGTTATCATTAAAATCTCAGCAAAGCATCTCCTCCCCACAGAGTAATTCCCCGCAGAGTAATCTCTTCATCAAGTTTATTCCCCAACAAAGTTCTTCTCTCCTGCAGGTTTATTCTCACAATCATCTTCATCATCCCTAACAGAAACGAAGAATTCAACGTCATCCTCCAGCAGCTATCCGGGATTTATTTTCCCCAGCTAAAGCATCACATTTTCATACATCATGATACATGCATATACGCATCATATCATACGATCTCATTTATGTTGAGAACATCATTGCTCGATCCATATCATGCATTGCATATGAATGACCTTTACCTTTCAGGAAAGATGCAGTTAGATTCTCAAATTATGTCAATGGAGACAAAACCAGTTAAATCGATTCCTAAAGATTTTTCTGAGGCAAAGCCCGTCAATGGAGACAAAATCAGTTAAATCGATTCCTAAAGGTTTTTCTGAGGCAAAACCCGTCAATGGAGACAAAATCAGTTAAATCGATTCCTAAAGATTTTTCTGAGGCGAAGCCAATCAATGGAGACAAAATCAGTTAAATCGATTCCTAAAGATTTTTCTGAGGCAAAGCCAGTTAATGGAGACAAAACCAGTTAAATCGATTCCTAAAGATTTTTTCTGAAGACAGTCAATGGAGAAAAAACCATTTAAAAATATTTTTCTGAGGCAATCCAGTCAAAGAAGACAAATCCAGCTAAATCGATTCCTAAAGATTTTTCTGACGCTAATCCAAAGAAGACAAGTCCAGTTAAATCGATTCCTAAAGATTTTTCTGATGACAACCCGTCAATAGAGACAACTCGTCAATGAAGACAACCCGTCAATAGAGACAACCCGTCAATAGAGACAAACCGTCAATAGAGACAACCCTTCAATAGAGACAACTCGTCAATAAAGACAACCCGTCAATAGAGACAACCCGTCAATAGAGACAACCCGTCAATGAAGACAACCCGCCAATGAAGACAACCCGTCAGCAAGGATAAAACTACCTACCAACAATCCCCAGGTGGCATCTATAAGCCCATCCTCCTATCCATCATCTCTCCAAATGGCATCTGTAAGCCCATTCCCGACATCACAACACTGACACTACACCATGCGAGTGCAAATTTCTGGGCACTTTAGTGTTCAATCATCTTCCACCTTCGGATCACGAAAGGCACGCAAGCCAATCTACATCCTCAAGTTTAAGAAGATTGAACAGGGGTAATTGTTGTACCCCAAAATTTACCCTCCCATGTTCCTCAAGATTTGTCAAGAATGATCTTCAAATTGCTCAAAATGGCTCAAGGGTTGTACAGTCAAATCATCTCCTAAGGCAGTCAATTTAAAATTAGGGTTTTGGTTTTTTCAAGGAATTTGAGGTTTTCAATGGTTCAATCAAGTCTCATAGGCCTATATACATTCTCAAGCACCTACATGCCAAGTTTCAAGACTCACAGTGCCAATTTGCACAGTCAAAAGCCCCATTTGATCTACAGTCAACTGCAAGGGCAAAATGGTCATTTTGCAGTCAAAAGTCAGAATTCCTGGTCAACATCTTATTTTGAGTTCACAATCATCATTTGATCAAGTCTTGATCATGATTCCACAAGAATAGCACAAAAATTATCAAGATGCAAAAGTTACTATTTTTGGACAGCAGAAAAGTCAACTTTACCTTGACCAGGGCATAACTCTTTCATGGTTTATCAGAAAAATCCCATCCAAATCTCATTTTGAATGGGATGCAATTTCATACAATCCATCTTCACACCCCAAGATCAGGAAATGCTCTCACAAAAAGTTACAAAATTTTACATTATAGGTCCTTTTCAAAAGTCAACAAAAGTACACTTTGAGTCAAAGGCCATAACTTGAGATTGGTAAATCCAAATGACATGAGACCAAAGGCATTGGTTAGAGGACTCCAAGGGCTTTCTAAAATGTCCAAGAACATGGTCATATGATCAAAATTGAGCAAGTTGTGCATTGGAGAAGTTGGGAAATTTTCATGAATTTGCAAAAGTCAACTTTGCTCAAATCACCTTCTTTTTGCTAATGGGCCTCAAATCTCTTCTTGAAACATCACCCATGACTTATGCACGACCCACCAAGATGAATTGGATTTATTTTCTTATTTTTATTGATTAAATGGATTTTTAATACATATTAATTCATTTAATTAATTTAAATCATAAGAAAATAGAAGATTTTATTTTTAAATGAATTTGTGAACCAAATATGATCAAGATATGCTGACCAATTCGTGCACAATCAAAAAGATACAAAAAATCCAATTTTGGCAACATTGTTCAATCATGGAAAATCAAGAATATTTGATTTTCAATCAAGGATTTAATCTTCAATGCACATGGATTGGATCCAAAACTTTGACCTAATTTGTTTCTCCTATATGTACGCAAGTAAACCATGACCTAGAACACGTGAAAAAGCTGCAGAAACGGCCATAGCAAATTCAAGAAATTCCAAGAAAACTCAAAACCTGTTCTTGCAACCTAGGCTAATTCAAGGCGTTTTGACCATTCAAACATATTGCAGGAGACACTAGGATTGATTTTCAATCAAATTCTAGCACCAAATCTCAAGGAATCGCTCCATACAGTTTCACGGTTTGCACTTTTGATTCCAAATCGTATTTCTTGATTCATGCGTATTTAACATGTTTTTGTGATGGTTTTGCATTGCTAGAGGTCATACAAAGCTAATGGAGTGATTTTATTGAATTATAATGCCCTGAATCGAAAGATGCCATGATCAAAATTCTAGGGTTTTCAAACTTCCAATGAAGGCTTTCTAAACCAGGAAAAATTGGGACCAGTGAGATACATGGCTGAAATCGTGAGACCTAGACGAACACAACCCATAACTCGCGAAATATTTATGTTTGCTATATTTCTATTCGCTATTTTTCCTTGCAGGAGGTAGTGGAGGTTAAAAACCCCCGCTATCTGATTCTAATTATGCAGGAACCAAGGTTGAAGACGCTGATGTGTTGGCATATGATTGGTTTAATTTGAAAAGCGTGCGTTATTTTTTTTATTTACAGTATATTGATTGGTTTATATATATAATAATTTCCACTTATTTCAATAACAAATGAATCAGCTTAGTGGAGTGGTTGGTGCGTTGGCCTGGAAGCATTGAGACCTGGGTTCGAATCCCAGGTCCCCCAAAACATTTATTCAATTTTTCTTCCTATGTTCACATGCAGATTTCACAAGGTGGTCCATCATACACCTCAAATTCCCAAGCGCCAGGTGTCTTCAAACTCAGATCCAATGGCCAAAGTTGAAGCACCACCATACTCCCTGGTCAGCGCATGCGTAGCAAGTCCAGAAAAGTCAAATAGGCTGGATGTAAATGGGCTTCAGAATTGCAACATACACCACAAAATTGGGCCCAACACCCCCCTTCAAGTTTACTTCTTTTCTTTTCTTTTTTATTTCTTTCATTTAATTATTTTTTATAATTATTATTTTCACAAACAAGTTAATATTTATTTTCATAATAAAAATCAGAAAACATGAAAAATATAATATTTTTATTTATTAGATTTAATTAGTTATTTTTGTAAATAAATAATTAATTAATTAATTTAGTTTTAATTAGGTTAATTTTAACTTTTTTTGCAATAATTTAAAATTAATGTAGAATTAGGGTTTTTAATAACTTTTGACTTTATTTTATTTCCTTAAATAATCTAAAAAAACCAAAAAAAATATTTCTTTTTATTAATTAATTAGTCTAGGTTTAATTTAATTAAATGCAAAATAACAAAAACCTCTTTCTTTCCTAAAAAAGGGTCAAAACCCTAAAAACTCTTCGATTCAATTTTCTCTCGCGCGCGTGATTATTTTTTATTCATAATTTTTTATCATATGATTGTATTTGCTCCGAGGATGTAATAGCTTTAAATTAGGACTTTTTATCGCTTTTATTTAAATTCCCACAATTTACTTTTTCAAGGGTTTGTTTTTGGCGATGTAAATACCTGACGCCTTGTAATAGCTTAGTTTTATTTTCCGCAACTATTAACTGCTAGATGTATGCTAACTAGGCTATGCATGTCAAAATTTCTCTTAAATTAAAATCAATCGTAGCTCACCATAACATGTACAAAGATAATATAAACTGAAACTTGACACACGTGCACATGCCACTCTTAGGGTACGCCTCACTTGGTTGCCTCGACGCGGTCATTGAGTATAGGGTGTTTTAGAGGTCGCCCTCCTGTCTAAAGATCAAAGTTGCCTCGAAATGGTTGCCTCGATAAAAAACGATCTAAGACATTAGGGTTACCGCTAAGGCGTCCTACCATTGCTTTAGTGACCACATGCCCCTAAAATCGAATTGACCTGAAAACTCCAACGACGGTGCTACCTACTTCTCAATAGTGGGATAGTACTATCTAAAGGACATTTACACAGCTTAATTTCTTTTGAGTAGGTAGAGGTTCTCAGGTACTTACTCTTTCAAAACAAAAATACTTTTCGCACTTATACACTTTTCAAACAAAGTTTTCAAACAACACTCCATACACTCTTGAGGGCAGATACAAGAGTTAAATTGAAGTTTTGAAACAAAACTTTTTCAAAACCCACGGACACAAGAAAAACAAAACTTTTTGAAAACATAGTGAGCAAGTACCTAAGAGCCCGTGGATAACCACGGATAGAAAGGGTGCTAACACCTTCCCTTTCTATAATCTACCTCCCGAACCCGAGAAACATCTCAAAAAGGATTTTTTCTGTGCTTTTTTCCCTTCCTTGTTGGATAAAATAAAAGTCGGTGGTGACTCTTGCTTACCGCGACATTTTGCAAAAACAAACGCAAAACACAAACGAGCATTCCAAAAACAGTCAGTTCTTCCCACCGTATCACAGTACCCATTTGAGTTAAGGCTCAAGAGGGATGTAATTTTTATACCCCAAATTCTTTCTATCAACCTTGCTTACCATGCCCTAAGCCCGTACAAACCTTTGACGATAACCCTGGACGTCGCCCTCATAGTCAAATACCGAACCTTAGATGAGAGCATCATGGGGACCATCTCTTCGTGCATACCCAAACTATCGTAATGCAAGAGAAGGGTTATAAGTGATACCTCCCCTAATTCCCAAGAGTGGAACATTAGGGAACTCTCCACAATGGTCAATGATGGTAACATCCTCTAGGGACCGGGGATACCAATATATATCCGAATGACATAGCGACATTATCCTTTGAGACCACGTCAGGCCTTGTTCATTCTTCAATATTGATCGAGGTAGGTGTGAAATAAACCACCTAGACAATAATGGAATGAAACATAAAAGAGTCACTCTCTTCCTCATGGTGCGTGTGAAAATAATGTAGAATTTCTCTAAGAATAGTAGGTACGGGTTACGAGAAAGAAAAAACTTGACGGTATTCACATCTACGAGTTGGTCCGGATTAGGGAACATAACAAAACCATATTTTAGAAGAGCCAAGACATCTTCAAAAGCTTGAAAATCCATATCTTCCCAAAACAGTCGAGCCCTTTCTAACAGAAACTTGGCTAGAAAACCCTTGACTCCACTCCTTGTTTCCCAATTCGCTACAATGTCGGGTCTCCTCAAATGCAGGCACATGCACTCCTAGTAATTGATAGAATTCTTCCAATGTAGGTACCAATTTGTAGTCGGGAAAGGTGAAGTAATGATGCATAGGATCAAAGAACTCAAAGAGAAAACACATCATTTCTTCTTGAAAGCTTGAGGTAGCAAAACTGAGAAGTTGACCATATCTTTTGGTGAAGGGAGAATCTTTAGGAACCCTTGATGCTAACTCTTGGAGTTGAGGAGGCACTTTCACGAAGTTGATTCAGATGGTGTTTCTGCGAGTGGAAGCCATATCCTACATCATAGCATCATGCCTTAACATTTCCTTAACCATTTCAAGGATCTTAAGGGCTTGTGACGTAGGTTATGGTATATCAGATGTCTAGCAAGGGGCAAAGGGGATTTATTTTCCTCTAGCTAATGCCATATAAAGATCAAAACATGATAACTTGAGTCAGGGGATATGACCCACTCGATATGGTGAGCTTGACTCTTGAAGAAGGACTCTCAGCAACATGAAGTTCCTTCAACCAAGCTACCAGATTCAGATTCTAACAGTTTCTTGTTTACCCCGCGAGATCCTTGAAAACATTGCATACATATATCATACATATCATTGCATTACAGGTTTCTCATCTTCTTCGCTGTTTATTTCAGCAATCATCATGTCTACTGAACCTTCCACTGAGCAAGCAATCAAGGCCCTCCAGGCCCAGAACGCCCAATTTCAAGAGTTGGTCATGAATCTAGCTAAGGGTCAGCAGGACCTGAAGACCCTGATTCTGAAAGAGAGGAAGAAGAAGAAGAAGAAGAGGACCATCATGTTCAACACTGGATGCAGGTTTGGAAACGGGCTGCAGAATGAAATTGATCTGGACACCCCATCTGGAGAGAAGGATAGTCCACAAGAAAGGAGGGCTCCTAGCCCTTTGGTCTCTGACAACGAGACAGACTATGATGAAGAACAGTATCCTCCTGCTGAGGATAAGTACAAACAGCTGGAAGACTGTTTGAACGCTATGGAAATACAGAAGGTGCCCGGTCTGGACTTCGGGGATCTAGGTCTATCCTCTGGGGTGGTGATTCCCCATAAATTCAAGGCACCTGCTTTTGCCAAGTACGACGGAGCTTCCTGTCCAAAGCTGCACCTTCGCTCATATGTGAGGAAGATTCAACCCTATACTGCTAATAGAAATCTCTGGGTTCATTTCTTTCAAGATAGTCTGTCAGGGACTCAACTTGAATGGTTTTGTCAACTGGAAGGAGCTAACATCCACAACTGGGAGGACCTTGCTGCTGCTTTTTACAAGCAATACCAGTATAATGCCGACCTTGCTCCCACACGTACTCAGCTTCAGGGTATGTCTATGGTTGCAGGCGAATGCTTTAAGGACTACGCTCAAAAGTGGAGAGATCTTTCTGGAAGAGTCCAACCCCCTCTGTCTGATAGGGAGTTGGTGGACATGTTTCTTGGGACTTTGTCTGGTCCCTATTTCAAACACTTGATCGGAAGCTCTTCAGCCGGATTCACCGAGCTAATACTGACCGACGAAAGGGTCGAAGTTGGCATCAAAAGTGGGAAGATTCAAGAAGCTACACCTTCTGATGCTCAGAAAAAGCCCTACAATGGGAAGAAAGAGTCTAATGCAGTGACTGGTCAAAAGAGTCGTCAGGATCAACAGGTAGGGGCAACCCTGATCTCTGATCCCACGCCTGTTCCACAAAGACAGAGCAATAGGCATAGGGTAAGATATCAAGAAAGGCAGTATACTAACATCAACATGCCTTTGTCTCAAGCGTTACAACGTTTGCTGAAGTTGAGGCTAATCACGCTAAAGGATCCTCCTCAAAATCCTGATACTTCCTCTTCCAAGTATAACCCGAGTGTGAGATGTGCCTACCATTCTGACAGTCCTGGGCATGACACCGACGACTGTTGGACTTTGAAGAACAAGATCCAAGACTTGATTAATGCCAAGGAGATCAAGTTTGATCACTGATCCTACGCCAAATCATTGAGAATGTCTTTGTTTCATTTGAATTTTCAAGTTGTAATCTCTTTGTTATTCAAACAATCATCTATTAATGTCAAACTTTGTTTCATTAATGCATTGCATATGTTTGTCTTTATTTGATCCACTCATTTTAATTACATTTAAACTATGCTTTTTACTCATTCAAATCTTGCTAAAAGTTACAAGCCTTTAGAGGGAGGATGACGAAACAATGCCATAATGTCATACAGTATGCTTTTGGACAGACCTTGCTGACGATGTACAGGCATTTCTTTCAAATCCTAAACACTGGAGTTATAAGGAAGATAATCCCTAGTCAACCCCTTCGAGCCAAAGAAGTAGGAGTTTTCTGTTTTAAACACAAATTGAAACCTTTAATTTAAACCTGGGGCAGGGTAGTCTCTCAGTTAATTCAAAAGATGCGCATTGAAGTCGCAAAACTCTCAGTTCATAATACAACAAACGACATCAAAAGCATTCCTCTGGAATCAAAAGACAGTGGTGGTTCCTTATCTCATAGGCAGTCAATCTCTCAAAAGAGAAAAGCCCACTAAGCCAAAACCTATAAAGGAGGCTTAAGAAAGCTGGGGCATCCCGCTGACTGTAATCTCGAAAATAGGAACAGTCAGGCAAAAGTTAGGGATAACAAATCAAAAGAACGAGGTCGCTAAAAATTCTCAACAACATGAAAAATGCTGCAAAAAATGACTGCCTTCCAACAAATTCAACTTGTGTGAACCATTACCAAAAACGTCGTTCCAGACTCATTGGGAGTTCAAATGCACAATTAACTGAGTTTAGGATTGAAGAACATCACGAAGAGAGGGTGGGTACAAATATACTTTGAGCCTTTATCCTTTGTTTCTTAAACCGTGAACCAAGCCACGTTACAACCCTTCAAAAGTCCTAACTGAAGCATAGGTTAGTTCGAAAGCATACTGTTACAAAAGGTATCCTGACTCCTGTAAGGCTTTGCCCTAAATCTTGTGTTGAATTTGTCTTACAAAGAGTTTTCTTCTAAAAAATGCATTTTTCAAAACTTCGAGACAAGCATAAACTTTGCATTACTTGAATATCACTATTTGCATTTGGCTATTTGTTTGACAGCGGAGAAATTCACACAACGAATATTCGATGAACGAAAGCTCTCTCAGTGAACAAAATCACTTCAAAAAGGATGACACTTCCATTGACAAATCTCCCATCAACAATGGGGCATGACATGTCACTATCCAGCACACCTGGGGCAGCCCAGTTAAGATTCCAGGAAATCTCTCAAAGAAGTGCAGAGTAACCAGGGGAAAGTCTCCATCTCCGTCTCTTGGGGCATTGAACATCAATCTCAGTGAAGGGTTACATACAGTCAAACATTTCCAGGCAGTGCCACAAACACTTGATACTAGGGGCAATGATAAATCCCCCCAAAATCCTTCTCTTAGGATGACTCCCAGCAAGGGTTTAATATCTGAAAACCTTTCCCCAGTTGAATCAACCTCAAGAATCCTCGAGGACTTCCCCCAACGAAGATGTCACCTCTCTAGCAGGCTGACGACAGGGTTTATTTCCCCAACAACACCAGGACTCCCCAGCTTGAGTTTGCCTCTCCGACTACTACAAATCAAAGGACCACGACTCCTCTTCCCCAGTAGACTACTCTACAATCCCCAGCAAGTTACTGTGAAACCTGGACCCGACCAGATGTCAGTTTAACTTCGACTCCCCAGTAGAGCAACGGACAACCGATACTCTTGTACTTGTTCCCCAAGGACGAATCAATACTCTCCACAGAGTTCACAACTTTCCCCAACGGAGTTCTCCTCAACAAAACAAGAATCCTCAGTGGAAACATTCTAAGCAAATTTTGAAGACATACCTACTCTTCAACAGCAGTCCGGGATTTAATAACTCCCCAACACTTGTCAAGAATTTATTCTCCAAGACTAAATTACACTTAAACAACATTCATAACATGTGCATACAAAATGCATATAACATAAATCTCATTTATTTTGAGAACATCATTACACAATGCATACATCATGACATTGCATACAACTGACTCTTTACCTTTTCAGGAAAGATCGATCAATAGATAAAAATCATTGCCTTTTGAAGTAGCAGTCGTCCAAGATTCCTTCACCATCCCGCTGAGGTAGTAATCGTTCAAGATTCCTTCACCATCCCGCTGAGGTAGTAATCGTCCAAGATTCCTTCACCATCCTGCTGAGGTAGTAATCGTCTAAGATTCCTTCATCATCCTGCTGAAGTAGTAATCGTCCAAGATTCCTTCACCATCCCGCTGAGGTAGTAATCGTCCAAGATTCCTTCACCATCCCGCTGAGGTAGTAATCGTCCAAGATTCCTTCACCATCCTGCTGAGGTAGTAATCGTCTAAGATTCCTTCATCATCCTGCTGAGGTAGTAATCGTCCAAGATTCCTTCATCACCCTGCTGAGGTAGTAATCGTCCAAGATTCCTTCATCATCCTGCTGAGGTAGTAATCGTCCAAGATTCCTTCACCATCATGCTGAGGTAGTAATCATCCAAGATTCCTTCACCATCCCGTTGAGGTAGTAATCATCCAAGGTTCCTTCATCATCCCATTGAGGTAGTAATCGTCCAAGATTCCTTCACCATCCCGCTGAGGTAGTAATCGTCCAAGATTCCTTCACCATCCTGTTGAGGTAGTAATCGTCTAAGATTCCTTCATCATCCTGCTGAGGTAGTAATCGTCCAAGATTCCTTCATCACCCTGCTGAGGTAGTAATCGTCCAAGATTCCTTCATCATCC
Source organism: Vicia faba (assembly GCA_948472305.1). Classification (NCBI taxonomy): domain Eukaryota; kingdom Viridiplantae; phylum Streptophyta; class Magnoliopsida; order Fabales; family Fabaceae; genus Vicia; species Vicia faba. Next base: position 1,185,296,174 of record OX451737.1, read on the forward strand.
TGCTGAGGTAGTAATCGTCCAAGATTCCTTCACCATCCTGCTGAGGTAGTAATCATCCAAGATTCATTCATCATCCCGTTGAGGTAGTAATTGTCCAAGATTCCTTCATCGTCCTGCTGAGGTAGAAGTCATCCAAGATTCCTTCATCATCCCGTTGAGGTAGTAATCGTCCAAGATTCCTTCATCATCCTGCTGAGGTAGTAATCGTCCAAGATTCCTTCACCATCCTGCTGAGGTAGTAATAGTCCAAGATTCCTTCATCATCCTGCTGAGGTAGTAATCGTCCAAGATTCCTTCATCATCCTGCTGAGGTAGTAATCGTCCAAGATTCCTTCATCATCCTGCTGAGGTAGTAATCGTCCAAGATTCCTTCATCATCCTGCTGAGGTAGAAGTCATCCAAGATTCCTTCATCGTCCTGCTGAGGTAGTAATCATCCAAGATTCCTTCATCATCTGTTTGGAGTAGCAATCATCTCAGATTCCTTTATCACACATCATTATCAAAAAAGACCTTCTCTGGCAAACAGAGACCTTCGAATAACAGTCCAGATACGATCCAGATTTGGATGTAATTTTGTCACTCATTCAAATACAGTCCAGCAATCGCCCCTGGATGGCATCTTTAAGCCCATCTCCAATGACTATCCATTACCTCTCCTGCAGATGGCATCTATAAGCCCATCCTCCTACCAATAATATCCAAATGGAATCTGTAAGCCCATTCCCGACATCACAATGCTGATACTACACCATACGAGTGCAAATTTCTAGGCACTCTAGTGTTCAATTATCTTCCACCTTCGGATCACGAAAGGCTAGAAAGCCAATCTATATCCTCAGGTCTAAGAAAATTGAACAGGGGCAACTGTTGCACCCCAAAATTTTCCCTCTCATGTTTTCCAAAGTCTTCCCTCTGCATGGTTGATCACAAACTCTTGCATAAGGAAAAAGAAGATTTTTGAGTGGTACTTTAAGTACCTTTCGATTTGCATTCTGAGAGACCCTTCGATTGGCGTTCTGAAGGAGCCTTTCGATTGACATTCTGGACAAGCATTTTGATTGGCATCCTGAAAGACACTTCGGTTGGTACTCTGAAGGAACATTTCGATTGGCGTTCTGGACAAGCATTTCAATTGGCGTTATGTCAAGGTCTTCGACTGGCATGCCAAGGGAACCTTCGATTCAGTGTTGTGTCAGGGCAGCTTCGACAGGGCCATTCGAAGAACTACTTCCTGGCCGTTCGAAAGAGCCATCAAGAGGGCACTCAAACATGTCCAGGTATACTGAACATGAGGAAATGGCATGTTCCCCTTACAAATATAGAAATAATTAAATGCTGGTTGTGGATTTAATTCCTGAGTTAAAGGCCAGATTCTTGCCTTTTCTGTTCCTAAAGAGCTGATTCGACCAGAGTGATTCTGTGCAACTCAAGACCATTCGAAGAAGCATTCAAAAGGCCCATTCGAAGGGTACGCAGGAAGTCCATTCGAAAGAGGCAAATCAGGACCAATCGAAGAGCATGGCCTGAAAGCATTCGAAATCCAAAAGCGTCCAGGTTCATTCAAGAGACACAAATGTTTCAAAAAAGGAAATTATTTAGTGTGTCTGTTTCTTGTCTCATGGCATTTAATGGCCTGTTTAATGGCTGTCTATTGCCATTACTGCACCTTCACACCCCTATAAATACAGGGCCAACATACACATTACAACGGACGAAAATCATAGAGCGAAAATTATACAACATATGCACACAAAACTCTGCAGGAGAACACATAGAAAAATTGCCTCAAAGAGCCAAAGCAGTCCTTCAGATCAAAGGTGCCCACGCCCAGAAACCTCAGATCAAAAGTGCCTGCATCAAGGAAGTGCCCAGATCGAAGGTGCCTACATCCAGGAAACGCCCAAATCGAAGTCCAATCTATTGGTAAGAAAGGGTAAACTATCCAACCTCATATTTGCATAATACATACATACTGGTTGTTATCTTCGATTTTCTATCCTAGACAGGATCAAGAGGCCTGGGTTTGGCACCCAAGTCTTGTTTTTTTTCGTTTGCTAACATTTGCTGCAGCCATAGCCTGAAGAGACCCAGCAAGCGCAGGGTCGAAGGGCATGGGGTTCAATACCTAGGTCCTGCATTTTATTTCGCTAACATGCTTTTGCAGGTATAACATCCCAGATCGAAGGAGAGCCCTTCTCTGGATCGAACCCATTAGCATGCTGGATCGAAGGAGGCATCTCATTCCTGGATCGAAAGCCATGACCTCCATGATCAAAAGACAGTCTTCTTCCTTGGATCGAAGGCTACTCACGCCTTACTGTTTGGCCCAATCGAAAGGACCATGACCCCCTCTGGATCGAAGCTTCTATTTCTCTCCCTGGGTCGAAACTCCCGTTTTCTCCTTGGATCGAAGGATTCCCCTTGTATTTTATTTTTGTTTTCATAGACTTCCTTTTAATTAACATTAAAATAAAATAAAAACTACAAAAACATTAGGCTAGTTCTTTTTCTATTAAATTAATTTTGTTAATTAACCTTTAATTATCTTAACATTTTTTCCAAAACTAAAATTAAATAGATTTAGATTATTTTCCCAAAATAAAATAAAACAACAAAAAAAAAGAGTTCTTGTTCTTAGGATTTTTTTTAGATTCACGTGCGTTTATTTTACTGGGATGTAATAGCTTAAACTAAGACCTTCTTTATTGCTTTTATTTCCCCAATTTTGGACATGTAAATAATCCCCCTCCCCGAAGCCTTGTAATAGCATAGGATTTACAATTCCCACACTTTAAATTCCTGTACATATATTAACTGCTTAGATGTATGCTAACTAGGATTGTATGGCAAGATCTATCTTAATTTAAAATCAACTGTGGCTCACCATGACATGCAAGAGTAAAATAACTGAAAATTGACACACTTGCACATGCCACTCTTAGGGTACACCTCACTTGGTTGCCTCGAACGTGGTCATTAAGTATAGGATATTTTAGAGGTCGTCCTTTTGTCCCAAGATCATAAGTTGCCTCGAAATGGTTGACTCGATAAAAATTATCTAAGACATTAGGATTACCACTAAAGCGTCCTAACGTTGCTTTAGTGACCATACATCCCTAAAATCGAATTGACCCGAAAACTCCAATGACGGTGATACCTACTCCTCAATAGTAGGATAGTAATGTCTAAAGGACATTTGCACAATTAAATTCCTTTTTGAGTAGGTAGAGGTTCTTAAGTACTTTCTCTTTTTTAAAAACAAAACAAAAACTTTTCGCACTTACACTTTCTTCAAACAAAACTTTTTTTCAAAACCCACAATCACAAAGAAAAGCAAACCTTTTTGAAAACACAGTGAGCAAGTACCTAAGAGCCCGTGGATAACCACGGATAGAAAGGGTGCTAACACCTTCCCTTTCTATAATCTACCTCCCGAACCCGAGAAACATCTCGGAAAGGAATTTTTCTGTGCTTTTGTCCTTTCCCTTGTTGGATAAAATAAAAGATGGTGGCGACTCTTGCTTACTGCGACACTTTGCAAAAACAAACGCAAACGCGAACCAGCATTCCAAAAACAGTCAGTTCTCGTTCCCACCGATCATAATAGGCATTAGGGTAGGGCCCGAACGAGCACAACCTTTATTTTCCCTACATTATTTTATCTTTTCTTTTGCATGCATTCCTACTCTCATATATTTTTAGCTTTTAAGCTTTAGACATAGAATTCACACCCTTAGATCAGAACAAACATAAGTGGATCATGTGGAGTACCACTGACGTGTGGAGTGCTAATACCTTCCCCTTGCGTAACCAACTTCCTTACCCGATATGTATGGTCGCAAGGAGATGATTTCACCCCTTAAGGTTTTCTCAATGTTTACCTTTCCCATCCTGTGGGATAAAAGATGTTCGATGGCGACTTCATTGAATTTTATCTTTGATGATTTCCTCCGGTTGTTTCAGCTGGAGACTTCACTGGGGACAGATTGACCTATTGCTGGTCAATCCTTAGCAAGTCAGTCCTAGCTTGTGCTTGTCTTCTTTTCTTGGGTGTTCATATGTTATTGCTTTCTAGCTCTATTTGTTTATATATTTTGATTACATGCTTTCATGCATTAAACTTTACTATCTCCTATACTCTGGATATTGTTTTTATGATGTTTCTTTATGGGTTGGAATGATACTTCTTGAGGTAAAAGGCCCAGTACCTAGGACAGAGTATACTAGGACACTAGGAATAAAGTGGGGGCGTGACATTTATAGGACGTGGTCCGATTAGTGTAGTCATGTCATATACCACACTCAGATGAGGTTCAAGTGAAGGTAATTTCATCATGCACGTCTGTGTTGCGATGATTTTACTTTCATGCAGACTTGTGATTTCTCAATTACCCTTGCCTTACCCTGACCTAGTCTTCACCCACGAGTGGGAGGGTTGATTTCTTACAGGTACAGTTGGTGACTTTGATTATATTGGTAACTCTGGTTCTGAAGGTTTCTTTGGATCAGTTGGTGACTGTGATTATGTTGGTGACTTTGATTATGTTGGTGACTCTCTTTTTGTTGGTACTTTGGTTGATGACTATTATTCGTGACTGTCTAGAACCTTTGAACCTATGACTCTATACAACAGAGTAGCAGTGTCTAGTATATTGGAAACCCTGGTCCTATCATGTTACATAATGTCATATTTACTTTTCAAAATATATATATATATATGTTGTACAAAAAGATTAACCTGCATATGTATTGTCATTTCCAGGATTTTCTAGAGTTTTCTCTTCCTCTAAGAATGGAAAACAACACTGATATCGTCATGAAGACCAAGAGGGATAACTTCAGCTACCAGTTTCATCCAAGTGTTTGGCCCTTTCTTGAAGAACTTAGAGATATCATGAATTTTCAATAGATGTGTGTTTTTGGACAAAGATATGGGAATCTCCTATCTTTGTTGGATTCTCGGGTTAATGATATGTTTGTTCAGACTTTGCTACAGTTTTATGATCCAGAGTTGCGTTGTTTCACATTTCAGGAATTTCGGTTGGCACCCACTCTTGAGGAGTATTCTCACCTTCTCCACATCAGAGTTACTAATCACACTTCCTTCATCCAGGCCCCTGTTGAACATGACTATCAGGTTATTGTTAAGGTTCTTTATTTGAACCTTAGTGATGTAAAAGGAAAGTGGAGACGTAATAAAGTCACTTGTGGTCTTCCAGTAGATTTCGTAGCAGGAAAGGTTAAAGAAATGGCGAGCAAGGGACATTGGGATGCTTATTATGCATTGTTGGCTGCTACTATTTATGAGGTTGTTCTCTTCCCCGAGATTAAGGAGATAATGGACTTGGCTGCTTCGTGCATCTTTATGAATAAAAATCCAATACCTACCTTATTAGCTGACACTTACCATATCATTCACTCTAGGTATGGGTAGAACGGAGTAGTGGTATGTTGTACGCTGATGCTTTACAAATGATTCATGTTACAATTACCTACAAAGGTACCATTCAAGGAAGACCCTCATTCTTGGGCATCTAAATTGATGAAGCTTACCTCTTTTGATATCCAGTGGTACAAACTCAAGGTTGATAGTACTGAGGTAATCTCTAACTATGTGGGTTTCTCTAATGTTCCACTCATAGGAACAAAATGGATCATCAATTACAATCCAGTACTAGCTCTTCTCCAGTTAGGCTATGCCATGAGGCATCCACCCACAACTAAAGAAGTTGAACCTGTGTACTACAAAAAGGGAGAAAACCTTGCATTGTTGAAAAATGCAGAGGTTTCTTAGGCTCAAATTGGTAGAAAAGGAAAAGAGTTCTTCGGGTTAAAGGAGGTGTCAACTTTTGATCCTTATGTGGACTGGGTGAAAGAAAGAGTTAAAATTCTTATGTTTCCTTTTGAAAAATAGATATCCTTGTACCCTCAACCCACTGAGCTACAAGACGATGTACCTAAAGAACGCTTTTATCAAGTACAGTTGGAAAATAGGGATCTTCATCAAAATCTTGAAGATAAATAAATGGAAATATACTTCTTGACAGAAAAGAAGAGAGAATTAGCTCGTCAACTAAAAGAATATGAAGGTGAAGCTAGTTCTGAAAGTAGGAAGAACAAAAGAAGACCTGGGAAAAAAGAATTTTTTATATTTGCAGAAGAGTATTAGATGGCCCTTACCGACACAGAGAGAAATCGTCAAGAGACCATGAAATTCCAAATGGCCAACAATAGAAACAAGGCAAAGGCCAAAGAGTTGGGAAACCAATTAAAAGGTGTTATGTTAGAGCTAGAAGAAAAAGAAGCTCAGATGACTGAGGTAATGAAGGAAAATTCCAGACTACGAAAAAAATAAAAGAAATGGAAGATGCACCCGTACCCATACATTTTCCGGAATGCAAGAAGTGTGATCGCTTCTTAGAGCAACGTGTGTATTTGGAGGGACAACTATTTCAGAAATATGTGGTGATCGATAGCTTCGCACGTGGACCAGATCGTGAAAAGACAAGGAAGTTATTCGTAGAAACCAAATAATGGAGTGAAGGGTACTTTCGACAGGGAGGACCATTATACTACACAGAGATTAGAGATCTACCGCATTGATTGTCTCTTTTCTTTCTTCTGTGATGTCATTTGATCACCACCAGTCTTGTTGGATGGGATCATTTATCATTATGTATTTTGGATCATTCTTGTACAAATTCACCATTGATCATATGGATCATTTTTAATGAAGCCATTTGTCGTAATTATATCTCTTGTCGATTGTTGATTATCTCCCTTATCATGTTTGTTTAATGTTCCTAGGGGTTGACAAAACTTTTGGATACCCTAGAAATGATAAAACATTTCATGCATGGTCATTCTTTCATGCATATCATATCATGACAGGTGGTTTCCACAAGTTTCTCATCTTCCACTTAGGTTTTCTTTTCACAAATTGCTACTACAAACCCGCACCCCTACAACACTATGAGTACTTCCAGAAAGCAAATGAAACAAATTCAGGCAGATGTTGTTGCCATGGGTACCAGAATGGATACTCAGGTTGACCAATTAATGGAGATCATTCTAAACATGGCTCATCAGCAAGAGGAAATGAGGGCCATGATTATGAGGTCTGCTGAAGCATTGAATAATGGTGGTGAAACTTTGAATATAAATCTACCAGGAGTTGTCGTCAACAATCCTAATGATACTTTGGGTACTCATAATGTGATTGGGAATCCAGGAGGTGCTTGGAATGGGAATCTGGATTCGAATGTCAGTCTGAATATTCAGACTGGTCAGCCTACAAATCTCAGAGGTCCTGCAAATAACCAAGGTATCCTTGTGGTTCAAGTTGTGGGGAACCCTTCTCCACCTACTCATATTCATCAGAGTGTTGAACAAACCGTTATACCGCCGAGGCCTATTCGTATTCCAGCTAGGCCAGTGGAAGAAGATAATTGGGAAGACTGGATGTCTAATGTTGATGAACCAACAAAATCTGACAAGAAATTACATATTGAAATTCTGGCAACAGATACTCAATGTCACAGTGAATGTTATGACACCGTATCTGACTTTCTATAAGACAGTAAATAAAAAAACAGTAAAGAACACAGTCAATTGTTTACCCAGTTCAGTGTGAAACAACACCTACTCTGGGGGCTACCAAGCCAGGGAGGAAATCCACTATAAGAGATATTAATTCAGGAATAAACCAACCAGTTTATCTCCTTCACTTAAGACCTACCCAATGCAACTTCAATCTATGTTCAACTTAAACCTGAGTTCCTACTCACTCCCCCTCAATCACAGCAGTGATACTAAACAATTGACTAATGAAATAATGAAGACACTCTTCAGAACATACACTTGATTATGCTTCACAGCTTTTAATCAAGTAACACAAACACTCGTGCTTCAAAGCTTTGAGTGATACATAAACCTAACTTGACCTTGCTTCAAAGCTTTAGTCTAGTGACACAAACACTCTTGCTTCAAAGCTTTGAGTGATACACAACCCTTACAATCAAAATCTACTCCAAGTCACTTATCACAATGATACTTGCTTGGATTACAGTAGTTAAAACTATACAGCCCCTAGTTGATCTTCTGTCAAAGAGTTAATTTTCCAACAGCTTTCCTGTTGAATATATATGCAGTTGTTTCTTCAGTTAGGGCTTCCACGAAAAGCTAGGGTTAATTAGGGTTAACCTCAAGACTTGGTCACAAGACTTTATCAACCAGATTAGGGTTGAGCTAGGTTAACCTAAAGTCCACGTGAGATTCTGTTCTGGAAAGTATGAACCAAATTCCTGAAAAATCTCAGAATTAACCAAACTGCATAACTGTTAGATCAGTACAGGATGTCTTAACATTTGTTATGACAACAGAAATCCTGTTTACTGATTTTGGTAGAAAGTAATAAATGTGATCATTGCAAAATGCTCAGATACACACTCATAAATAGCAGCTACTGTATGCCATTCTTTTTCTGCATAAAAAGTACCTAATAACCTAGAATGTTATGACATCAGTCATGACATTCACACACTTGGTTTTACCAAAAATACATGCCAATAACTAAACACTTACAAACTCCCCCTTTGGCAAATTTTTGGCTAAAACCCCTAAACAATCAGAGAATAGAGAGCAGCAGAAATAATACGTCTGCAGAAAAAAATAATGTCTACCAAGTAATTAACACATAATCTTCTCCCCCTCTTTAGCCAGAAATAGGCCAAAGATACATGTACTTATAGGTTATACAATCATCCTAAATGAGTAATAAAAACAACAAGACAAAAAAAATGAATTCACTTGCAGCAACAGGAATCAGTAGCAAGCTTGACACTCCAATGATCTTTAAGCATTGTCATCTTCAGAGGAGGCGCTTTCTTCAGCATTAAGCTGATCTTCAGCAACATCCTCTTCCCTTCTTTGTCCTTCAGTCTCCTCCTGTTCTAATCTGGCAATTAGGTTCTCAAGATTCCTTTTCCTTGTCTCCAGTTCTTTGCAGGTTTCCTTCAGCACAGCTATAACATCATAATTTTTGGACTGAGTTTTGACAGTTGATGTCTCAGTTGATGTCATGACAATGTCAGGAACATGAGATCCCTGAAATAGCTTATAGTGCATCTCAAGAGCAGGAGCTCTTTTGCATACAGTGTCTCTTTCCATTAGAATGTCAGGATACTGAGCAAGGACAATACCATATAGGAGGGAGGGAAAGGCAATAGGGCCTTTAACAGCATAGCTTCCAGCATGTTTTAAAGTTTGATCAAAGATATACCTGCCATAGTCAAATTTTGTCCTGGTTCCAACAGCATAAATGAATCTTCCCAATCCTGTGGAGATGGTTGATTTATGGTTGGTAGGAACCCAGTTGGCTGCACCAATCTTGTGCAGGATGGCAAATTTCATGCTTAGCTTGCTAGCATTCAGCTTGCCTTTTAAGGGCCAGCACTTGACTTGATTTGCAGTGATGGTTTGGCATACTTGATTGTCAGTAACCTCTAGTTCAGGGAAAGCCTCATCTGGTCTTCCAAGGAATTTGTTTATTTCAGAGGGAGAGAAAATAACCTTTCTTCCTCTCACATAGACACATTTAAAGTCAGCTGACCTTCCATCAGCACATCCATCAGATAAATTCACTATGAATTCTTTGACAAGATTTTCATAGCAGTTGGTAAACTTTACCATAGTATTCATTAGTCCAACAGCTTTGATTAGGTCCATGATCTCCTTACATTCCATGGCACCATTGTTCAGTTCTCTTTCCAAGGCTATTCTTTTCAAACAAACATACTTCCATCTGTTGGCATTTTCAGGGTGGTGAAAAGAAATGTTGTCAGTGGGGACTTCAAGAACTTTAGCCATTTTTCTTGAAGGGAGTTTCCTTCTGAGAGGAATGTCTTCAGCATCAATTTCAAATTATGATTCCTCATCAGAATCAGAAGGTTCAGGATCTTTTCTTTTCTTTGCTATTGGTTGTCTCACAGGCTTTGAGAGACTACCAGCATGTACTCGGGTTTTCACCTTCCCTTTGGACAATCCAGTCTTCACAGTATCTACACCAGTCTTGCCTTCAGACCTGGTTTTCTTGTGAGCAACATCATCAGTCTTCTCTTTGGTCAGACATTTTGCAGCATCCTTATTACCTTTTCTGTTCATCATCCTCCTAGCTATGCTAGGGTTGATATTTGCAATTAGGTCATTGTCTGAGTATTCTTCATCCACATCAATAACCGGTGGTTCAACATCCTTCTCTGAAGGGTTCTGAATATCATCAAGATTTTCAGATGTTTTCTGAATGTTGTCATCCGGTGTCTCAACATTCTTAGAGACATCTGGATTTATTTCCACATTTGGACTAGCAGATTCTTGATTTAAAGGAACAGAAATGCCAGGTACAGAGTGGTTTTCATTCAGAATTCTTGTAACAAGTCTAGATATTGCTTGATGAACATAAGTTGTGCCTTCCCTATTTTCTATTCCTGAGGGAACAAAAGATGATGGTTTAGAGGGATTACCAGATGACGTAGCTTGAGACCTTCCTGCATGCCTTGTTATCAGCTTTTTAACCTTAGAGGGGTTAGTTGCCAGTTCTCTAAGAGGAGTAATCTCCAGGACTTCAGAATCCATGCATGGTGTGATTGCCCTAGAATCTCGACCAGAGGATGCGGATGAAACAGTCGTCTTGGAAGAGGATGATGTTTGAGACATTTTGATAGTCTTAGAAAACCAGTAGCAACGAGAGAGAAATCTTTGATTGAGAGAATGGGGATTGTTGCAGAGCCGAGAGAGGAAGGAGGTAAATGAGTGTCTATTCAACTTCTTAACAATTTTGAAAGAATTAGGAAAACATATGATTAACCCAATCAAAATAGACTTAACACAAAAAACTCCTTCATCCCTTATTTTAAGCAAAATTAATTGCTACATTTCCTCATGTTGGCAAATACCCAACTTGCCCCTCAAATTTTCAAATTGATTTGCATCAAGTGCTTTGGTAAAAATGTCAGCCAGCTGTAGTTCAGTGGCAACATGTTCCAGTTTAATCGTCTTCTCTTCTATAAGATCTCTGATAAAATGATGTCTAATGTCAATATGCTTGGTCCTGCTATGCTGAATAGGATTCTTGGAAATATTGATTGTACTCAGATTGTCACAGTACAATGTCATAACATCTTGTGTGACATTATACTCAGTAAGCATCTGTTTCATCCAGATCATTTGAGAACAGCTACTACTGGCTGCAATGTATTCAGCTTCAACAGTAGAGAGAGACATACAATTCTGTTTCTTGCTGAACCAGGAGACCAGATTATTTCCTAAGAAGAAACATCCTCCAGAGGTGCTTTTTCTATCATCAGCACTTCCAGCCCAATCAGCATCACAGTAACCAGTCAGAGTTGGTTCACAACCATGAGAGTACAACAAGCCATAGTTGTAAGTTCCACTTACATACTTCAAAATTCTCTTCACTTGGTTGATATGACTGACTTTGGGATCAGCTTGGTATCTTGCACATACTCCAACTGCAAAAGCAATGTCAGGTCTGCTGGCTGTTAAGTACAGCAGACTTCCTATCATGCTTCTGTACAGGCTTTGGTCCACCTTAACCCCACTTGAATCTTTGGAAAGCTTCAAATGAGTAGGTGCAGGAGTCCTTTTGTGACTGGCATTCTCCATACCAAACTTCCTGACAATGTTTTTTGCATACTTGCTTTGAGATAGAAAAATTGAGTCTTCCATCTGTGTGACTTGCAGTCCAAGAAAGTAGGTCAATTCTCCCATGAGGCTCATTTCGAATTCAGCCTGCATTTGGTCAGCAAAATGTTTAACCATTCTATCTGACATTCCCCCAAACACTATGTCATCAACATATATTTGAGCTACCATTAACTTCCCTCCTTCATTTTTGACAAAGAGGGTTTTATCCAAGCCTCCTTTTCTGTATCCTTTGTCAGAGAGAAATTTTGTCAACCTGTCATACCATGCTCTAGGAGCTTGTTTCAGGCCATATAAAGCTTTCCTCAATTTGTAGACATGATCAGGGTGGTTTGGATCCACAAAACCTTTAGGCTGTTCCACATAAGCTTCCTCATTTAAGTACCCATTTAGGAAGACACTTTTTACATCCATCTGAAATAACTTAAACTTCAGGAGACAAGCAATTCCCAATAGGAGTCTGATAGATTCCAGTCTGTCTACAGGGGCAAAGGTCTCATCAAAATCAACCCCTTCAACTTGAGTGTATCCTTGGGCAACAAGTCTTGCCTTATTCCTGGTGACAACTCCTTCAGCATCTGATTTGTTCTTGTATATCCATTTTGTGCCAATGATGTTTGTTCCCTCTGGTCTAGGAACTAACTCCCATACTTCATGTTGCTTGAATTGGTTTAATTCATCTTGCATTGCACCAATCCAGTATTAATCAGTTAAAGCCTCTTTAACATTTCTTGGTTCAATTTTAGACACAAAGCAAGAGTTTGAGATGATTTCTCTAGATCTTGTAATGACTCCACTGTTAGGATCTCCTATGATGAGTTCTTTAGGATGATCTTTCTGAATTCTGATGGAAGGGATTTTGCTAGCTTTCTTGGATTCAGAGTCTGCTGCAGTGGTGTTAGGTAGGTCATTCTGTTGAGTTGAAGTCTCAAAGAATGTCTCAACATTACAAGGGACATCTGTTTCCTCATGATAATCATCAACTATGACATTTATTGATTCCATCATGACTTTGGTCCTAGAATTGAATACCCTGTAAGCTCTGCTGTTGGTGGAGTATCCTAGAAATATTCCTTCATCACTTTTAGGGTCCAGCTTTCTCCTTTGATCACGATCTGCCAGAATATAGCATTTGCTACCAAATACAAGGAAGTACTTCACTGTTGGCTTTCTTCCTTTCCAGAGTTCATAAATGGTGGATGAGGTTCCCTTTCTCAAAGTGACTCTGTTATGGACATAACAAGTTGTATTCATAGCTTCAGCCCAAAAATGAATAGGAAGTCTTTTGGCATGTATCATTGCTCTGGCAGATTCCTTTATGGTCCTGTTTTTCCTTTCTACAACTCCATTTTGTTGAGGAGTTATAGGAGAAGAGAATTCATGATTAATTCCTTCTGAGGAACAGAACTCATTAAACTTATTGTTTTCAAATTCCTTGCCATGATCACTTCTGATTCTGACAATGCACCCTTCTTTTTCTCTTTGAATTCTTTTGCACAGTTCTTTAAAAACTTCAAATACATCAGATTTTTCCCTAATGAAGTTAATCCAGGTGAATCTGGAAAAATCATCCACAACAACATAGGCATATCTTTTTCCACCAAGACTTTCCACCTGCATTGGTCCCATCAGATCCATATGTAGAAGTTCTAGAACCTTAGAGGTGGTCAGATGTCTTAACTTTGGATGTGACATCCTAGTCTGCTTACCAACCTGACATTCACCACAAACTCTCCCTTCATCAATTTTCAGTCTTGGAATCCCTCTGACTGCCTCCATGGATATAATCCTTTTCATTCCTCTTAGATGTAGATGGCCAAGTTTTTGGTGCCACAGTTTCACTTCTTTTTCTTCTTTGGCAATAGAACACACAGTGGAGTAATTAGTGTTCTCAGGCTCCCACAAGTAGCAGTTGTCTTTGGATCTGACTCCTTTCATTACAACTTCTTGTTTCTCATTAGTTACAAGACATTTAGATTTTGAGAAGTTGACCTTGAATCCTAGATCGCATAATTAACTGATACTTATGAGATTAGCAGTCAGGCCTTTTACCAGCAAAACTTCATTTAGATTTGGAACTCCAGGGCAGTCCAAGTTTCCAACTCCTTTGATTTCTCCTCTAGCACCATCTCCAAAGGTCACATAACTAGTGGTGTGAGGTTTAACATTATTGAGAAGGTTCTTGATTCCAGTCATGTGCTTAGAACATCCACTGTCAAAGTACCAGTCTTCCTTTGCAGAGACTCTAAGGGAAGTGTGGGCTATCAGGGCAGTAGCCTTTTTCTTCCACTGTGGAGTATGTGCTACCTTGTTAGACATAGGTTTGACACCTGGGTTCTGATTAGGGTATCCATACAATCTGAAGCAGAATGGCTTTATGTGACCAAACCTCCCACAATGATGACATCTCCATCTCTGGTACTTTTTCTTCATATTTCTCGATTCCCGATGTTGAGTGCTATGTTGTGACATCTGCTTTGACATTTGTTTATCAGGCCTGATCTTCTTGTCTGTACCAGTTTTCTTTGCTGCCACAAATCCTAGACCAGACTTGTTTCCCACATTTTGTCCAAACTGAAGGATTTCTTCCAATTTGTCAATTCCATTTGTCAGCATCTTGACAGATTTGGTCATCTGGTCCAGTTTTGAGTTCAACATTTGAACTTCCCCTTCTAGATGACTTATAGTTTCAATGTCTTCCCTTTTCTCAGCCTCCAACTTTATTATGAGTTTTTTTTGTCTCTCATTTTGCTGACAGACTTCAGCACTTCTGATACATAATTTCTTGTAGGCATCAGCCAGTTCTTCAAATGTCACTTCCTCATCACTAGTGTCACTATCAGAGGTACAAATACCAGTTAGTGCAATAACTAGTTTGGCAGATTCTTCTTCAGAATTACTTTCTGAATCACAGTCAGACCAAGTAACAGACATTCCTTTCTTTTGTTTCTTAAGAAAGGTAGGACATTCAGCTCGAATATGCCCATATCCTTCACATCCATGGCATTGGATTCCTCTGCTTTGATTTCCCTTCTCTTCAGACTTTGGTCTTCTGCTGGAGTCATAAGATCTGTTAATGTCAGAAGGAATGTTCTTAACATTTGACCTTGACTTTGGATCCATTCTCTTGATGAGTTTGTTGAATTGTCTTCCAAGCATGGCTATAGCTTCTGAGATATTTCCTTCTTCATCCTCCTTGTTTTCATCTTCAGTGTTGGATACAAGTGCTATGCTCTTGTTTTTCTTGTCAACATTGTCACTGATCCCCATCTCAAAGGTCTGAAGAGACCTAACGAGTTCATCCACTTTCAACTTGCTGATATCCTGGGCTTCCTCTATAGCAGTTACCTTCATTGCAAATCTTTTAGGCAAGGATCTGAGAATCTTTCTCACTAGTTTTTCTTCTGAAATCTTTTCTCCAAATGCTCCTGAGGTGTTGGCAATCTCCAAGATGTTCATGTGAAACTCATGAATGGTTTCATTTTCCATCATCTTTAGTTTCTCAAATTTGGTAGTCAGCATCTGAAGCCTTGACATTTTTACTTTGGATGTGCCCTCATGGGTAGTTTTGAGAGTGTCCCAAACTTCATTGGCCAGTTCACATTGATGTACTAGTCTGAATATGTTTCTATCAATTCCATTGGACAAGGCATTTAATGCTTTGGAATTACCCAGGGCTAACTCATCTTCTTCTTTGCTCCATTCTTCCTCAGGTTTCAGACTGATTGTCCCATCTTTCTCAGTTATGGTGGGATGGTTCCATCCTTTGTCAGCATCTCTCCAAGTCTTTTTGTCCAGAGATTTTAAGAAGGCAATCATGTGAGGTTTCCAGTAGTCATAATTTGATCCATCCAGAATGGGTGGTCTGTTTCCAAAAACTCCTTCTTTGTCCATAGCGCCAGAAAGTGATATCCCTAGATCTCACCCAGTAAGACAGGCAGGGTGCCTGCTCTGATGCCAATTGAAATTCTGGAAACAGATACTCAATGTCACAGTGAATGTTATGACACCGTATCTGACTTTCTATAAGACAGTAAATAAAAAAACAGTAAAGAACACAGTCAATTGTTTACCCAGTTCAGTGTGAAACAACACCTACTCTGGGGGCTACCAAGCCAGGGAGGAAATCCACTATAAGATATATTAATTCAGGAATAAACCAACCAGTTTATCTCCTTCACTTAAGACCTACCCAATGCAACTTCAATCTAAGTTCAACTTAAACCTGAGTTCCTACTCACTCCCCCTCAATCACAGTAGTGATACTAAACAATTGACTAATGAAATAATGAAGACACTCTTCAGAACATACACTTGATTATGCTTCACAGCTTTTAATCAAGTAACACAAACACTCGTGCTTCAAAGCTTTGAGTGATACATAAACCTAACTTGACCTTGCTTCAAAGCTTTAGTCAAGTGACACAAACACTCTTGCTTCAAAGCTTTGAGTGACACACAACCCTTACAATCAAAACCTACTCCAAGTCACTTATCACAATGATACTTGCTTGGATTACAGTAGTTAAAACTATACAGCCCCTAGTTGATCTTCTGTCAAAGAGTTAATTTTCCAACAGCTTTCCTGTTGAATATATATGCAGTTGTTTCTTCAGTTAGGGCTTCCACGAAAAGCTAGGGTTAATTAGGGTTAACCTCAAGACTTGGTCACAAGACTTTATCAACCAGATTAGGGTTGAGCTAGGTTAACCTAAAGTCCACGTGAGATTCTGTTCTAGAAAGTATGAACCAAATTCCTGAAAAATCTCAGAATTAACCAAACTGCATAACTGTTAGATCAGTACAGGATGTCTTAACATTTGTTATGACAACAGAAATCCTGTTTACTGATTTTGGTAGAAAGTAACAAATGTGATCATTGCAAAATGCTCAGATACACACTCATAAATAGCATCTACTGTATGCCATTCTTTTTCTGCATAAAGTACCTAATGACCCAGAATGTTATAACATCAGTCATGACATTCACACACTTGGTTTTACCAAAAATACATGCCAAAAACTAAACACTTACACATATGCTTGAAGAGCGGATGTGCAGGTTTGAAAGTCAAGGTGTGATAGGCTTTTGGTATGTCTGATTTGGGCTTAGTGCCTGGGTTGAAAATTCCCCCAAAGTTCAAGGTGCCTGATTTCGTGAAATACAAAGGTACTTCCTGTCCAAAGACCCATGTTAAGTCTTTCTACCAGAAGATGTTTGCATATTCTGATGATGAGAAGCTATTGATGCACTTCTCTCAAGACAGCTTAACAGGTGGCCCACTCGAGTGGTACATGCAGTTGGAAAGTAGTCACATCCATACGTGGAGAGAATTGGTTGAAGCCTTTGTCATAAATTATTAATATAACACTGATATGACTCCCACAAGAACCCAATTGCAGAATTTGTCCCAGAAGCGGGATGAGTCTTTTAAAGAGTATTCCCAGAGGTGGCGAGAGATGGTTGTGAAGGTTCAACCTCCCATGTTAGAGCGGGAGATGGTGGAAATGTTTAGTAGTACATTACAAGGCCAGTACTACACAACTTGCAGTACATCGGGTACTTTTTTTGAGATGGTAACACATGGAGAGCGAATTGAAATCAGAATTTAGGAAAGATCTAAGATGTCATTGTTGGGAATAATGCTGGTAACACTAAGAAGTATTTTGGTGGCCACCAAAAGAAAAAGGAGGGGTAATCCAGTACAGTCTATTCTCGAAAAGGTAAAGGCAGATATCAGGGTTCAGATCATTAGGTTGCTGCTATACGATACCAACGACTGCACCTCAGAGGCCAGCTTATGAGCCTAAGCAAGGCAATCAACAAGGCCAAAGGCTCCCTCCCAGGAAACTTGATTCACTTTCGGTGTCTTATGCCGAGTTGTTACCTCAGTTGCTCGAGTTGAAGCTAATGGAGTTACGCCCTTTTAAGGTTGAACCAAAAAGATTGCCATCCAACTTTGACGCTAATTCCCGATGTGATTTCCACTCTGGCGGGCAGGGGCATCCTATTCAGAATTGATATGCTTTCAAACACAAAGTCTAAGACCTATTGGACTCTCAGGCCATTAACTTTAGACCAGCGCCTAATATTACAAACTAGCTTTTGCCACCTCATGGCGGTGCCACTCTTGGCGCGATCATGGAAAACGAAGATTTGAATTTGATTATGGATGTTAATCAATTGACTACACCTCTCTCATTTGTGAAAGAGCAGTTATCGAGTAAATGTGTATTCTTGGGCTTGGGGATAGACTGTGAAGTTTGGTTGAAGTAACCAAAGGGTTGTTCATTGTTGAAGGATGCAGTCCAGGATTTGATTACCTTGGGAGTTCTGCAATTTGATCGCGTAGTTGTTGAGACTAAAGTGGGTAAGGATGAGGTTAATGTGGTAACAATTCCTGTCAAGGAAAAAACCACTAAAGTACCTGTTACGATCCTGATCCCTACCAGAAAGCAACCTATAACTATCACCAAGCCCAGACCAATATCGTATGACAGCGACAAAGAGATTCCTTGGTATTATGATGGTGAATGTTATCAACAAGGGAAGAAGCTTGTTACTCGGAAGTCTGAAAGGGGTGAGTTTGAAGAAGAGGAGTATGAAATTCATGACATCATTGGTGAAAGTAGAATTACCTACAGCGGTCAGATTTTCTCTCTGCTAGAACAACCTGAAAGTAGCACAAGTGCCGCAACTAAATCTAGGGGCAAGCAGATTATGGTCAATGGTGATAAACTGGGGAAAATCCCCTTATTCCTACTTTGTATGCTGAAATGGCTAAGGATGTAGCCGATTTAATGAGATACATCAAGAAAAATGACTTTAAGATCATTGACCAATTAAGTCAGACACCCTCAAAGATATCAATTCTTGCTTTACTCAGGGATTCAGAATCCCATATAAATGCACTAATGAAGTTGTTGGGGACCTCTTTCGTTCCTCAAGATATATCGGTAAATCAATTTAAAGGGATTGTAAATAGCATTTCTGTGAGTAATAGGCTGGGTTTTACAGACTTTATTTTACCCCCTGAGGGGAGGAAGCACAATAAAGCACTGCATATTTCCATGGAAATTAAAAAAAAAACTACCTTATCATGTATGCTGGTTGATACGGGTTCCTCTCTCAACATATTTCCCAAGTCTGCTCTCTTGAAACTTAATTACGATGGGCTTTTGTTGAGGCTAGATGATTTGATTGTTAATGATTTTGATGGGTCAAAGAGAACAGGGTTCGGGGAGGTTGACTTGCCAATTAAGATAGGTCCTCAGGTGTTTGAAGTCACTTTCTTTATCATGGACATTAATCCTTCCTATTGTTTTTTGTTGGGTCGTCCATGGATCCATGGGTCTGACGCTGTCACCTCCACTCTGCACCAAAAGTTGAATTTCTTATTGAATGGGAAGGTGGTAACCGTTTGCAGCGAGGAGGATTACATTGTCAGTCATCTGAATACCTTTCTCTATGTCGAGGTGGAGGGAGAAATCCATGATACTTCGTGCCAAGCTTTTGAGACTGTGCAAGTTGTCAGAGCTCCGTAACAGGAGGATAAGAAGTATGAGGTCTCTATGTCATCTTATCGTCAGGAACAAGTGATTATTCAATCTGGTCATCCAAAAGGTTGGGGAAGAGTGTTAGATCTCCCTACTCAGATAGATAAGAAAGGTTTAGGCTTTGTAACTGGTCGAAGTGTATTAATTGCTACTCCTCCTAAGGTTCAAGGTATTCACTTTCCAATTCAGTTTGTCAGCGGTAAGGTTATCCATGAAGAAACTCATGATGTGAGTGGGGATGGGGACAGTGATTGCGAGATGGAAAGGTGGGTTCGTCCTACTGTGCCAGGTAAAAAACTTGCTAACTGGTTTGCTGAGGACGTCATTGAAGTCACCTGTTATGAAGAGTAATTTTTATTTTATTTGTTATCATGCAATAATCCCTACTTCATGCCTAAGACGTAGTGGACATGCTGTAAGGCCACAATGTTTTCATTGCAAATTTATCATCCATAAAGAACGTCTTTTGCATTCAAATATTTCGCTCCTTGTCCTTCTTTTTTATTTTTGGAAAAAATGTGAGTTTTTATGTTTCTTTTTTTAAATCTAAAACTAAAACTAAAACTAAAACTAAAAATAATCATGCAGATTATGTCCCCCGTTAATCCCGAAAAATGTCGAGAATGATTCTGATATGGCTCTTTATGACTTTGAAAATCCGATATATCAAGCTGAAGAAGAAGCTGAGGAAGATTGTGAACTTCCTGAGGAGTTGGCTAGATTGTTGAGGCAAGAAGAAAAGGTCATTCAGCCACACCAATAGACTACAAAGTTTATCAACTTGGGTACCGAAGAGGTCCAAAGAGAAGTCAAGATTGGGGCCACTTTAGAAAACAATGTCAAAAGAAGATTGATTGAAATGCTCAATGAGTATGTGAATATCTTCGCTTGGCCTTATGAGGATATGCCTGGGCTAGATACAAATATTGTTGTTCATAAACTGCGTCTTAAACAAGAATGTCCTCCTGTTAAACAAAAACTTCGCAAAACTTATCCAGAGATGTCTAAAAAGATCAAAGAGGAGGTTCAGAAACATTTTAATGCTGGTTTTTTGAAAGTAACCTTTTACCTGCCATGGATCGCGAATATTGTACCGGTACCGAAGAAAGATGGTAAAATTAGAATGTGTGTGGACTATAGGGACTTGAATAGAGAAAGCCCTAAAGATGATTTCCCTTTACCACATATTGATATCCTGGTTGACAATACTGCTCGAGCTAAAGTGTTTTCCTTCATGGATGGTTTTTCTGGCTATAATCAGATTAAGATGGCACCAGAGGACATGGAGAAAACTACTTTCATTACACCTTGGGGAACATTTTGTTACAAAGTGATGCCCTTTGGTTTGAAAAATGCAGGGGAAACTTATCAACGTGCAATGGTCACTCTCTTTCATGACATGATACATAAGGAGATTGAGGTATATGTTGATGATATGATTGCCAAGTCCCAGACAGAAGAGGAACATCTTGTCCACCTATTGAAATGATTTGAAAGATTAAGGAAGTTCATACTGAGGTTGAATTCTAATAAGTCTACCTTTAGGGTGAGGTTAGAAAAGTTATTGGGCTTCATCATAAGCGAAAAAGGAATTGAGGTTGATCCTAGCAAGGTAAAATCTTTACAAGAAATTCCTGTGCCGAAAATAGAGAAAGAGGTTTGTGGTTTTCTCGGGAGATTGAACTACATTGCTAGATTCATTTCTCATCTTATAGCCACTTGTGAACCAATTTTTAAATTGTTAAAAAAAGATCATACGGACAGGTGGAGTGATAACTGCCAAGCGGCATTTGATAGAATCAAAGAATATTTGCTAGAACCTCCAATTCTTTCGCCTCCAGTGGAGGGTAGGCCCCTGATAATGTATATGACAGTGTTAGAGAATTCAATGGGGGTGTGTATTGGGGCAACATGACGAGTCTGGTCGAAAACAACATGTAGTATACTACCTTAGCAAAAAATTTACCGACTGTGAAATAGGATACTCACTGCTCGAGAAAACTTGCACAATTTTGGCATGGACTGCTCGCCGACTAAGACAGTATACGTTGACTCATACTAATTTGTTGATCTCTAAGATGGATCCAATCAAGTACATCTTTGAAAATCCAGTTCTCACGGAAAGAATAACCCGTTGGCAGATGATTTTAACTGAGTATGACATCCAGTATACCACCCAAAAAGCTATCAAAGGTAGTGTGTTCGTTGATCATCTTGCTCATCAGCCCATGGAAGATGACTATCAGCCAATGAAATTTGAATTTCCTGATGAAGACATCATGTACATACGGGATTGTAACATCCCAGGCCCAGAAGAAGGACTCGAACCAGAATCGCGATGGACGATGGTGCCTCTAATGCGTTGGGAAATGGTGTCAGTGTTGTGATTACTTCTCCTGAAGGTTTACATACTCCTTTCACCGCCAGAATTTGCTTTGATTGTACAAACAATATGGATGAGTATGAAGCTTGTATATTTGGGTTAGAAGCTGCTATAGATTTATGAATCAAAATATTGGAAGTGTATGGGGACTCTGCTCTTGTGATTAATCAAATCAACAGGGATCGGAAGACTCGTCACCCAAATTTGATTCCATATTGTGAGCATGTATTAAAGCTGACCCCTTATTTTGATGAGATTACTTTCAATCATATTCCAAGAGAAGAGAACAACTTAGCAGACGCCTTGGCTACTTTTTCATCCATGTTTAAAGTTAGATGGGAAAATGAAGCCCCCTCTATCACCATCTTGAGGTTGGATGAGCCAGTGTTTTGTTTTGAAATAGAAGAGAGTGTCATTGATGAGAAACCATGGTTTTACAATATCAAGAAATATCTTAAGACGAAAGAATATCCAAAGGATGCTTCTGTCACTGATAAGAAGAATCTGAGGAAATATGCAGCTAAGTTTTTCGTTGATATGTATGTTTTGTACAAGATAAACTGTGATTTCGTTTTGCTCAGATGTGTAATAGACACAAAGCAAACATGATTATAGAAGAAATTCATGAAGGTTCCTTCGGAACACATTCCAGTGGGCACACTATGGCCAAGAAAATCTTAAGAGCAGGTTATTATTGGTCAACGATGGGAAATGATTGCTATAAACATTCCAAGATCTGTTACAAGTGTCATATTTATGCCAATAAGATACATGTGCCGCCCAATCCTCTGAATGTCTTAACTTCACCTTGGCCTTTCGCAATATGGTGTATTGATATGATTGGTCAGATGGAACTGACTGCTTCCAACGTGCATCGCTTCATTTTGGTGACCATCGTCTATTTTACCAAGTGGGTCATAGAAGCATCTTATTCCAACGTCATTAAATAGGTGGTTGCTCGTTTCATCAAGCATAATATCATTTATCGATACGGGATTCCCGAGAAGATTATTACCGATAATGGGTCGAATCTCAACAATAAGATGATAAAATAGTTGTGTGAGAGCTTTAAGATAAAGCATCACAATTCTTCTCCTTATTGACCCAAGATGAATGGCGCGATTGAGGCAGCTAATAAGAATATCAAGAAGATTATGCAGAAAATGGTTGTCACCTATAAGGATTGGCAACAGATGTTGCCATTTGCTTTGCATGGTTATCGTACCACTGCGCGCACTTCAACAGGGGAAACCCCCTTCTCGCTTGTTTATGGCATGGAAGCAGTCTTGCCTGTGGAAGTGGAGTTTCCTTCTTTGAGGATAATGACAGATGCACAATTAGGCGAGGTTGAATGGGTTAAAAATAGATTTAATCAGCTGAATATCATTGACGATAAGAGATTCATAGTTATTTTCCACGGACAGTTATACCAGAGGAGGATGAAGAAAGCTTTTGATAAGAAGGTACGTCTGGGAGATTTTCAAGCTGGTGATCTCTTGCTGAAGTGGATCTTGCCTCCCAACAATACAAATGATAGGGGTAAATGGGCTCCGAATTATGAAGGCCCATATGTTGTAAATAAAGTCTTTTCAGGAGGATCTATGATGCTCACGACTATGGATTGAGAGGATTTCCCTCACCCCGTCAACACAGATGTAGTGAAAAAGTACTTCGCATAAAAATGACCGTTGAGTTGACTGGCTCAGGAAAAAAGGCATCTCAGTGAACCTAGGCGAGCATAGGTTCGGGAAAAAATTAGGGACAAAAGAAAGAGTGAATGAGTGAAAAATAATTGTACACCTGCTAAGTAGAACATATCAAAGGAAATTTAGGCAAAAAGGGTGTCTCGGTGAATTGAAAACCCCAAAAGGGAAATCCAGGAAAAAGTTAGGGATTAAAAAGTGGATACTACAGTATGTGTTGCATCTGTAAATTCAAATTACCTTGTCATTAGGTTGGCTCCGGAAGTATCAGTCTAATCAGTTATTCAGGAAGCAAGATATTTAAGAGCCTTGAGGTCATAAGAGATGTAGTAGAGTTGTCCTCAATAAATCCGCACTCACATTGCCATCTTTGTTTTCTCCTCTATATACTTTGTATGCAATTGCCTCTTTTCAGGAATTGCTTCTTGATGTAAATGCCTATTTACAGGCCAATCAATCACTAAAATTATTTTTTCAAATTATGACAATTTTTTATGTTTACTTTTTTGATTGCAAAAGACGTTCAAAATTTTTGATAAACTTTGCATTTAAAACGTTAAGGACTTTATAGCACATGATACCGATAAATAAAATTGCTTAGAAATTTCAGGTGTCTGATATAACGTCTAAGGTAGGCATCTCATACTCGACCTTTACTAAAGGATTATTGACATCCTCCCCTTGAAGTCGACATTTTATGACTTCCCCGGTGAGGTTAGCCCTCGTTTTCTCCATGAAGTACGCAAGCTAATCCTCAGGAGAGTTTGCACTATTTTCCCCAGTGCGATCTACCCGTATTAGAGTTTTCTTCAAGAGGTTCTGAATTACCCATGGGAGATTCTGGTTTGGTATTCCCATGGAGGCGTTTCATTCTACTCTAATTAAATTGATTTATGCTCCCTAGTCAAATTCGAATTTCAAAGACCTGCCGGAGTAATTTATCTATTATTCCTTAATGGAGCAAGTTTTATGTCCCTAGTGGAGCAAGTGTTATGTCTCCCCAGTGTGATGTACATGGGAGTGCCAGTTATAACTCTTTCATCCCCGATGATAGAAGATTTTGTCGAGATATCCCTAGTGGAACTTCTACCCCCAAGATGCTTGTTTCTTCTCAAGTAAATATTTTTATCTTGTTGGTGTTATCCACGGTAAGGTTGATGCTTGACTCCCTATGAAGTTTGTCTTTCCTTAGGAAATGTTTCCCTATCAAGTGTCTTGAAGAGATGATTGATCATCAAGACTGTTTACTCCCCAATGGGTCAAGTACCTGGCTTTTTCTGAAGCAATATACATTGACGTTTTTCGTTCAAGGGTCTCTTATCTTCAGCAGGAGAGTATCACTGGAGAATTCCCCGGTGGAATTCCAAATTTCAAGTCGTGATTCAGAGATTTTATTTTCTTCCCCAAGTGGATTTTATTGCCTCTATTTGACATCCTCAGGATGGTCTGAATAGAATTCTTTTTATTTAATAATTTCTATGATCCATAGTAAAAACTTCTATTCCTAGTAAAGTTTTCCTCATCTGGAGGGGATTGGACTTGCTCCCCAGGGGGGTGAGAGTTTGATCAAGAGTTCAAGATTATGTCAGAACTGCGATTTATGTTTGCATTTTTTCCCCAGGAAGTTATTTACCCAGTGTTATGCGAAGATCTTTGTTCGGGAGTTCATCATCTCCTCAACGGTCGATTATTGACGTTTTTTCCTCATGCATCTCTAAAACATGCATCATTTCATTGCATCTACCAAAACACTTAGCATTTCCATTGTATGGAGCATTACGCTATAAAAATTCAAACATGCATGAGTATAAGCCAATTGTGTTCACCTTTGGTAACTTTTGTACCCCAAAATTTGCCCTCCCATATTCTTCAAGATTTGTCAAAGAATCATCTTCAAATGGTTCAAGATTACTCAAGGATTGCACAGTCCAAACACCTCCTAAGCCAGCTGAAATTAGGGTTTTGGTTCTTTCAAAGAATTTGAGGTTTTAAATGGCTCAATCAAGTCCCATAGGTCTACATACATCCTCAAGCATCTACATGTCAAGTCTCAAGGCTCATAGTGCCAAAATCCACAATCAAAAGCCCTATTTGACCCACAGTCAACTGCAAGGGCAAAATGGTCATTTTGCAGCCAAAAGTCAGGATTTTTGGTCAACATCTTATTTTGAGTCCACAATCATCATTTTATCAAGTCTTGATCATGATTCCACAAGAATGGCTCAAAAATCATCAAGATGCAAAAAGTTGCTATTTTTGGACAGTAGAAAAGTCAACTGTATCTTGACCAAGGCATAACTTTTTCATGGTTCATCAGAAAAATCCCATCCAATGCTAATTTTGAAGAGGATGACATTTCCTACAACTCATCTTCACATTCCAAGTCCAAGAAATGCTCTCACAAAAAGTTATCAATTTCTACATTATAGGTCAATTTCAAAAGTCAACAAAAATGCACTTTAAGTCAAAGCCCATAATTTTATATTGGTAAATCCAAATGACATGGGACCAAAGGCATTAGTTAGAGGACTTCAAGACCTTTCCAAAATGTCCAAGAACATGTTCATATGATCAAAATTGAGCAAGATATGCATTGGAGAAGTTGGGAAATTTTCATGAATTTGCAAAAGTCAACTTTGCTCAAAACACCTTGTTTTTGCTAATGGGCCTCAAATTTCTTCTTGAAACTTTATCCATGACTTATGCACGACCTATTGAGATTATTTTAATTTATTTTCTTATTTTTTATTAATTAATTGGATTTTTAATTGATTTTAATTCATTTAATTAATTTAAAATGTAGGAAATACAAAGATTTGATTTCTCAATCTTTTTGTGAAGCAAAAGTGGTCAATATATGCTGGAAAATTCGTGTGCACATTAAAGGGACAAGAATCTCCAAGTTTGGCAAGTATTTTCAATCAAAAAGATTCAAAAATATATGATTGCAAATCAAATATTCAAACCATTATTCAATGGATCTTTGCTCAAGGATTTGACCTAATTCTATTCTACTATAAGTACACAAGCCAACCCTAATGCTATGGACGTGAATTTGCTGCAAGAAAGCCATAACCACATTCAAAAAAATCCAAGAAAAAGTCAAAACTATTTTCTGCATTCAATCACGATTCAAAGCATTTTGTGGTTTCCAATACCTTGCAGGAACTCTCAGGGACGTGTAGGAATCAAAATCAAGCCTTAAAGCTCAAGGAATACTCAAGAACAGAACCACAGTTTGCTTGACTTTTTCAGAATCGAAACTCATATTTCATGCATAATTAACACGTCTTAATCATTGTTTTGTGTTGCTTGAATTCATATAAAGCTAATGGTATTGGTTAATTGCATTATAATGCCCAGAATCACAAGTTACCATTGAAGGATTTTAGGGTTCTTGAGTTCTCAAATTGGGGCTTTACAGCCCAGGAAAAATTAAGCTTCATAAGACCCATGGTTAAAACCGTTGCATCCAGACGAACATAAAGCCATACTCGCGAAACATTTATATAAATCCTAGAGCTAATCGCTATTTTTCGTTGATGTAGGTTGTGGGGGTTAAAAACCCCCGCTATCTAATTTGTTTTTTTACAGGCATAGCGAAGAAGATGAATACGTGGGGATGCATGGTTGGTCCATTCAAAAAATAGCGCGCGATTTTGTTGTTTCCAGCATAATGTTTGATTTTTATATATTATATTCATTAGTCATTATACTAACAAATGCGTTCAGATGGCTTAGTGGATGGTGCATTGGCTGGTAACCATTGGGACCTGGGTTCGATTCCCAGGTCCACCCCAAACGCTTATATTATTTTGTTTAACATGATTGTGTGCAGATTTCCAACAGCGTTCCACCATGCGCTTCAAACATCAGCATGCCAAGTGGCCACAAGCTTGGATCTAAAGGTCAGGATTGAATGATCATGGTACTCCCTGGTCAAAGCAAGCGTGGATGATCTCCAAAAGTCAAAAAGGCTTGTGTGTTAATGGGCCAGAATTTCCAAACAAACCTCCAAAAAGGCCCAGCACCCCCCTGGTTTATTATTTTCTTATTTTCTTTCTTTTTATTTTCTTTTATTAACTATAATTAATATTATTATTATTTAATTAACAAATTAATTATTTTTCATAATAAATTAAGAAACCTAAAATCTTATTTATTTTTATTATTTATTAATTTCACTATTAATTATTATTTTTTAAATAAATTCTAACAAATTAATTTAGTTAATTAGGTTAAATTTGACTATTTTTTGCAATTAATAAAATCCATGTAGAATTAGGTTTTTGACAACTTTTAATTTCTTTTATTTTGTATTTTCATTAAGACATTAAAAAACTAAAAAATACTTTTTTCTGTTAATTATTTAATTAATTAGAATTAGGTTTAATTAAATACAAAAAGGACCAAACTCCATTCTTTTCTCAAAAAGGGTCAAAACCCTAAGACTTTCCCGATTCAATTTCCATTCGCGCATATTTATTTTTGATTCATATTTATGTATTTGCTCCGAGAATGTAATAGATAATTGGGACTTTTTATCGCTTTCTTTAATTTTCTCGCATTTACTTTTCAAGGGTTATGTTTTTGGCGATGTAAATACCCGACGCCTTGTAATAGCGTAGATTTACTTTCCGCAATTTACTTTCCGAAAATTATTAACTGTTAACTATGCATGCAAGACTTGCCTGAAAAATAAAACCAACTCATAGCTCACCATGATACATGTGCAAAGATAATATGAATTGAATCCTTACGCACTCGCACATGCCACTCCTAGGGTACGCCTCACTTGGTTGCCTCGACGTGGTCATTGAGTATAGGGTGTTTTAGAGGTCGCCCTCCTGTCTAAAGATCCAGTTGCCTCGAAACGGTTGCCTCGGATAAAAAAGGATCTAGGACATTAGGGTTACCGCTAAGGCGTCCTACTATTGCTTTGGTGACCACACATGTCCCTATAATCGAATTGACCCGAATAACTCCAACGATGGTGCTACCTACTTCTCAATAGTGGGATAGTACTGTCTAAAGGACATTTACACAGCTTAACTTCTTTAGAGTAGGTAGATTTCTCCTGGGTACTTGCTCTTTCAAAAAACAAAAACAACTTTTCGCACTTACACTTTTAAACAAAAGTTTTCAAACAAACACTTCATACACTCTTGAGGACTGATACAAGAGTTACCTAGAAGTTTTCAAACTAAACTTTTTCATAACCCACAAACACTAGAAAAGCAAACATTTTTGAAAACATAGTAAGCAAGTACCTAAGAGCCCGTGGATAACCACGGATAGAAAGGGTGCTAACACCTTCCCTTTCTATAATCTACCTCCCGAACCGAGAAACATCTCGAAAAGGAATTTTGATGTGCTTTTGTCCTTTCCTTGTTGGAGAACATAAAAGACGGTGGCGACTCTTTCTTACCGCGACATTTCGCGAACCAACATTCCAAAACAGTCAGTTCTATTTCCACCGATCACAGAACTGGCGACTCTGCTGGGGAAAATTAAATAAGTGAGGTGTACCTTAGGATTAGATTATTCTATGTTTTCAATTGTATGCCTTGTTTGCTTTAATATTTCTGGGCTTGCATCGGATTTTCATAGATCCTAACCCGGATCTGGGGAATACCCTTTAGGTAGCAAAAAGCTGTGAGGGACCTGTCCGGCGTAGACCGACACGGGTGAAACAGTAGCTACGTTGGTGTGACACCTTGGTCTGTACCGATATCCCTTGTGTTGGAACGAGGAGAATATGGGTCTTCCGAGGATTCATTAAGCACCAACGGACCTTAGAACCCTAAATTGACCCAACTTGGCCATAGAACAGTAGCAGTATGCTACACTCATTAAGGCTAAACTCTCGCGATGGTTCTGGCCGCAAGAAAAGATTGCGAAGCTGGAGTTATGACTGATTGAGGGTAGTCAGTGATATTGAGATCCTCTAGAACCTGGTTACTATTTTCTAGGACAGGTCTTAACCAAATGAAATGGAAAGAGGGTAGTACCTAAACTTCAAGCTGGCCTAAACTCTAAGGGCTGTCTTGTGTGACTTGTGTGCCTTATCATGTTTGCCTTTTGTGAATACTTGTGGTGTGCTTTATCATAACATCATACCATCATAACATTGCATGCATCCTGCATAAAGACTAACCCATTTCAAAGACAAGAGGGTTTCATCTTTGCTCTGTTTTGTAGGACATCATGATGCCTATGCGAAGGAATACTATTCGGCTCAACTTTGTTCACCAACCTGATTTGCTTAAAGAATTGGTTGACAGAATTCCAAATACTACTTCCTTCATCAAGAGGCATGGTTCTCTTCTCGGTTTAGTCACTTCAAAGTGGGATCAATATTTTATGAGCGTCCTGACCCAGTTTTATGATTCGTTATACCATTGCTTCACCTTTCAAGACTTCCAGTTGGTCCCTACCCTGGAAGAATTCTCTGATTTGCTTGGTATCCCTGTTTTGGAACAGACTCCATTCACTGGTTGAGAAAAGACTCTTAGGATTGAGGAGATTGCTGCAACCCTTCCCTTGACCAACAAAGAGGTAATGGATAACTGGGAGACTAGAAGTGGAGTTAAGGGCTTTTTGGCGAAGTTTCTGATTTGCAAAGCTAATAGTTTCTGGAACGACTTGGACTTCAGGGTGTACGAAGACATCCTGGCTCTCTTAATCTATGGTCTAGTATTGTTTCCAAATCCTGATACCTTTGTTAATGTCAATGCCATAAGGATCTTCATCTCTCGGAACCCTGTACCCACTCTCTTGGGTGATATCCTGCAACAGCTGTACGCTCGTACGGTCTGAAGACGGGGAACTCTGTGGTGTTGTGCTCCTTTGTTAGTGAGGTGGTTTATTTCGCACCTCCCTAAGTTCGTGCTAAAGAATAAAGAAGGAAGAGGTTGGGCTCATAGGATAATGTCTCTCACTGATAATGGCATCATTTGGAATCTCAGAGGTTTATATGAGGTGGCTGTTATTGATTGTTGCGGAGAGTATCCTAATGTTCCTTTGATGGGTACCCAGGGAGGAATCTCTTATAATCCATGTTTAGCTCTCCGTCAGTTTGGAAGAGCCAAAAGAGCAGGGCCTCATGAGATGTTGGTACCTCACATCAGTTTTGAATTTCAGGTAGATAGTGACGAGTTGCATCGTAGATTCATCCAAGCTTGGGACAAAATTCACAAAGCTAACCCACATGAGTTGGGACCAAAGACTTCTCTGCCTACGGAATCCTACTTCAGATGGGTCCGCATCCGTGCTCAGAAGTTAGGCATGCCATACGAATCTGTCAGGCCTATAATTCTTGAATTTCCTGATAGAGACGGGGTTCCTCCAACTGTCCTCCCTCCTCAGATACCCACTGATGTTGATACACTAAAGAGGTCTTGGGCGCAACTGCAGGAAGAACGGGATTCTTATCGGGAAAGGTTCAATGAACAGGAACAGAAAATCCAGAAGCTGACTAAGCAATTGGAGAACGA
Source organism: Vicia faba (assembly GCA_948472305.1). NCBI lineage: Eukaryota > Viridiplantae > Streptophyta > Magnoliopsida > Fabales > Fabaceae > Vicia > Vicia faba. The sequence goes on from OX451737.1 coordinate 1,185,327,036, forward strand.
ACGGACCCTGAATGACTATATTCGCACCGAGAAGAGGAGGCCATGGGAGCACTGATATTTCTTTTACAGTTTTTATTTACTTTTCAAAATTTTCATTCTTGTAACGCCTAAGGTCAATTTGTTGAACAATTTAAATTCCAAAGTTGAATCTAATAAAGTTTGTTTCCTTTTTTACTACAAAGTTGAATCCCGATTGTCTTTGAAAACATAAATCATACGCATTCCATTCATCATATGCATAACAAGTACTCCTTTTACAAGTCACTTATCTTCTTCGCTGTTTATTTCAACAATCATCATGACTTCTGAACCTACTACTGAACAAGCTATCAAGGCCCTCTAGGCCCAGAATGCCCAGTTTCAAGAGATGGTTATGAGCCTAGCCCAGGGTCAACAGGAGTTGAAGACCCTGCTTATGAAGAAGAATAAGAAGAAGAGGATTGTCTTGTTCAATACTGGACGCAGATATGGGAATGCACTGCAAAATGAGGTTGAGCTGACTACCCCATCTGTAGGGAAAGACAGTCCCCAAGAGAGAGGGGTTCCTAGTCCCGTGGTCTCCGACAACGAGACGGATTATAATGATGAACAGTACCCTCCTGCTGAGGATAGGTACAAACAGCTAGAGGACCGTTTAAGTGCTATGGAGATTCAACATGTGCCTGGGTTGGATTTTGGAGATCTAGGTTTATCCTCTGGAGTGGTGATCCCACATAAGTTCAAGGCACCTGCTTTCGCAAAGTACGACAGAGCTTCCTGCCCTAAGTTGCACCTCCGATCGTATGTAAGGAAGATCCAACCTTATACGGATGACAAGAATTTATGGATCCATTTCTTCTAGGATAGTCTTTCAGGGACTCAACTCGAATGGTTCTATCAGCTGGATGGAGCCAGTATTCGTAACTGGGAGGATTTGGCTACTGTGTTTTATAAGCAGTATCAGTATAATTCTGACCTCGCTCCTACGCGTACCCAACTCCAGGGTATGTCGCTAAGGACGGATGAAGGATTTAAGGAGTATGCTCAAAAGTGGAGAGACCTGGCTGGAAGGGTGCAGCCACCTTTGACTGACCGTGAGCTCGTGGATATGTTCTTGGGGACCCTGTCTGGTCCGTTCTTCAACCATCTGATTGGGAATTCTTCTGTCGGGTTCACAGACCTCATCTTGACTGGAGAGAGAATAGAAGCTAGTATCAAGTCTGGAAAGATACAGAAAGGGAGCTCCTCAAGTACTGAAAAGAAACCGTTCAAGAAGGAATCTAGTGTTGTCTATGGCTCAAGGAGACCAAACAAATCTGAACACCGCCAAGCTGTCAACGCGGTGGTCATTTCAAAGCCTGTTGGTGCTCCTCAGCGTTACAACCAACAAAGAGAAGAGAGAACTAGAAGGCAGTTCACTCCACTCAGCATGACCTTGTCCCAGATATTGCCGCAGTTGCTGACAACCAATTTGGTAACTCTAAGGGAAGCCCCAAAGAATCCCAACAAGACATCTCCAAAGTACAACCCCAACGCCCGCTGCGCTTATCATTCTGATAGCCCGGGACATAATACGGATGATTGCTGGACTTTGAGGAACAAGGTTCAGGACCTAATCGATGCAAAAGAGATAGAGTTTGAGGCGCCTGAAAGGCCCAATGTTGTGACTGCTCCCATGCCCAAGCATGGAGTGAATGCTGTAGAGGAAGACCTGTATGTAGCCTCTGTGGAGGATATTGTTACTCCGTTGTTGACTGTCAAAAGGAACCTATTGCTAGCCGGTTTATTTCCGGGATGTAGTAAAGGTTGCCTTCTATGTTCTGTTTCACCTGCCAGTTGTCCATCTTTGAAGTCGGGTATCCAAAGCCTGATGGATAATAAAGAGATCTTGTTCGAGAAGATTGTTGTTCCTGCTACCCCTACTGAAGAAGTGTCTACTGTTACTATTTACTCTCCTAAGGCTCCCTCAAAGAAGCCTGTCAAAGTCATGTCTGCTCAGAAGATTGTGCCTATCATCATCATTGTTCCGGGGCCCATCCCCTATACATCCGACAAAGCTGTCCCTTGGCACTATGGGGCAGATGTTTATGTGCTTGGAGTTAAACAAGAGTTTGATACTAGTACCGGCGTCAGTAACATCACCGGGCCTTTTAAAGTCACCCGTAGTGGCAGACTCTTCTCACCAGATATTGCACCTCCAGCTATCCAGAGACCTATTGTCATCACACCTGCAAGTGTGCCTACTTCCCTTCCTGATCAAGTTCTTAGTTCTACCCCTGCTGCCGAGTCATCTGACACTCGGGGAAAAGGGATCGCCACTGATATGCCTGCCCAGACGGAGGCACCAAAGACAACCACTGTTGCAGCTTCCAAGCAAGAGATGGAAGAGATTCTTAAGATTATCAAGAAGAGTGATCTTAATGTAGTTGAGCAGCTGGGGCACACCCCATCTAAAATTTCTATGCTATCACTGCTGTTGTGTTCAGAGGCCCATGCCAAGGCTCTGATTACCTTCCTAAAGACGGCCCACGTGCCACAAGAGACGTCAGTTGATCAATTTACCGATTGTGTGGCCAACTTAACTGCTGATAATGGTTTGGGTTTCTCCGACGCGAATCTGACTGCTAAGGGGAAGAACCATAATGATGCCCTGCATGTCTCCATTGAATGCAGGGGCACTACTCTTGCTCACGTGCTGGTTGACACTGGTTCCTCGTTGAACGTATTACCCAAGAAAGCTTTAGACAGGATGGATTGCGAGGGGTTGGAGCTTAAGCCAAGTAACATTGTTGTCCGGGCCTTTGACGGGTCTAAGAGAATGGTACATGGTGAGGTTGATATTCCAATCAGGGTTGGTTCTCAGGTCTTTGATTCAACTTTCTACGTGATGGACATTCGGCCATCTTATTCTTGTTTGCTGGGCCGTCCTTGGATCCACAAGGCTGGAGCTGTGACCTCAACTCTGCATCAGAAGCTTAAGTACCCAGTCAGAGGGAAGATTGTTACAGTGCAGGGGGAGGAAGAGTATATGGTCAGCCACCTCAACTCGTTCCGGTACATAGAGATGGATGGGGAGTTCATCGAGACCCCCTTTCAACATTTTGAAGAAGTTCCTCATACGTTGGCATCAGCGGAAACTGTGATTGAAGGTTCTCCTTTGAAGATGGCTTCCTTAAAGGATGCCCGGGCTGTTATTGAGAAGGGTGAGTATGCAAACTGGGGCCGACTTCCTGGTTTCACTCCGAAGACTGACAATTTTGGTTTGGGTTTCACTGCAGAAGCTCAGAGGGCTGTTCGTAAAGCAAGGATTGGAAGACCTCGTGTATTCATCACCAACCCGGGAGTAAATTCTATTGAAGACGACGTGGAGGAATCTAAATTCGACAGCTGGATCTACCCAACGACCAACGGTGGACCAAGCAATTGGACTGCGAAAGACTTCATACCTATTACTTTTTTCACTCAGTAATGAACTCCTTTGTTTTGAATTTGTAACAAACAATATTACTAAACTTTATGGCCCGGTGTCTTACCCGAGGCACCGTGGCTTCATTTGTGAGGGCTTTTGTGTGTCATTTTCATATATCATTAATAAAAGCATTGGACGTTTTTTTTTCATTTCAAATCTTGCGCTCCTTGTCTTTCTTTATTATATATATTGCAAAACAGCTATATTTACACACACTCACATATACAGGTCCCAATCCACTCTGGATCTCACTGGTAACGACTTTGCTATTGCCAGTTATGACTTCGAAAATCCGATCAACTTAGCCGAAGACGAAGGTGAAGATGATTGTGAAGTGCCTGGGGAGCTTGCAAGACTGTTACTCCAGGAAGAGAGGGCCATTCAGCCACATGAAGAGCTAGTGGAAACGGTAAATCTGGGTACTGAGACAGACAGAAAGGAAGTCAAGATTGGTGCCAATCTGGAGTCTAGTGTGAAACAACGGTTGATTCAGATGTTGCATGACTACGTGGAAATCTTTGCCTGGTCTTACGAAGACATGCCTGGGTTGGATACTGACATTGTGGTTCATCACTTGCCTACCAAGGAATAATGCCCTCTGATAAAACAAAAGGTTCGCCGTATGCGTCCAGAGATGTCCGAGAAAATCAAAGCTGAGGTTATGAAACAATTTGACGCCGGGTTTCTAGCAATAACTTCTTACCCTCAGTGGGTCGCCAACGTGGTTCCAGTGCCGAAGAAAGATGGTAAGGTCTGAATGTGCGTTGACTATAGGGATTTGAACAGAGCGAGCCCTAAGGATGACTTCCCTCTGCCTCACATTGACGTCCTGGTTGACAACACTGCTCAGCATAAGGTATTCTCCTTCATGGACGGTTTCTCCGGTTATAATCAGATAAAGATGGCTCCTGAAGACATGGAGAAGACCACCTTTGTTACTCAGTAGGGCACCTTTTGCTACAAGGTCATTCCTTTTGGGTTGAAAAATGTTGGGGCAACCTACCAACGTGCCATGGTTGCTTTGTTTCATGATATGATCCATCATGAAATCAAAGTATATGTCGACGATATGATTGCAAGGTCCCAAACTAAGGAAGAAAACCTTGACCATCTACAGAAGTTGTTTGACCGGTTGAAGTTGTACAAGCTGAGGTTGAACCCTAACAAGTGCACCTTCGAGGTAAGATCTGGAAAGTTGCTAGGCTTCGTCGTGAGCGACAAAGGTATTCAAGTGGACCCTGCCAAAGTGAAAGCCATACAAGAGATGTCAATTCCCAAGACAGAGAAAGAAGTCAGAGGTTTTCTAGGACGGCTGAATTACATTGCCCGATTCATCTCGCACCTAACTGCTACATGTGAACCAATCTTCAAGCTACTGAAGAAAGACTAAGTAGTATGTTGGAATGATGAATGTCAGGCCGCTTTCGAAAGAATCAAGGAGTATCTCCAAGAGCCACCCATTCTTATGCCACCGGTTGAAGGGAGACCTCTGATCTTATACTTGACAGTGCTTGACAACTCAATGGGGTGTGTGCTGGGAAGCATGACGAGTTTGGCCGAAAAGAGCATGCTATTTATTACCTTAGCAAAAAGTTTACCGACTGTGAGACCCGATACTCACTGCTCGAGAAAACTTGTTGCGCTTTGGTATGGGCTGCTCGCCGGCTGAGACAGTATATGTTGACTCACACTACTCTGTTGATTTCAAAAATGGATCCAATCAAGTACATCTTCGAAAAGCCTGCCTTGTCCAGAAGAATAGCAAGATGGCAGATGATCTTGACTGAATATGACATCCAGTACACGACTCAGAAAGCAATCAAGGGAAGTGTGTTGGCAGACCATTTGGCACATCAGGCAGTGGATGACTACCAGTCCATGAACTTTGAATTTCTAGACGAGAATATCATGGTAGTGACTGATTGTGAAGTACCTAGACCGGATGAAGGACCTGAGGAAGGATCTCGATGGTCTATGCACTTTGACGGAGCCTCAAACGCTTTGGGTAACGGTATTGGCACTGTAATCATATCTCCTAAAGGCTCTCATACTCCACTTACCGCCCGGCTATGTTTCAACTGCACCAACAACATGGCGGAGTATGAGGCATGCATCATGGGTCTTCGAGCTGCAATTGACCTAAGGATCAAGTTTCTGAGTGTCTTCGGAGATTCCGCTCTCGTGATCAGTCAGATCAAAGGCGGGTGGGATACGAAACACCCAAATCTCATTCCTTACAAGGAGTATGTATTGACGTTGATTCCCCATTTCGAGGAGATAACCTTTGAACATTTCCCAAGAGAGGAGAATCAGTTGGCGGACGCGCTGGCTACGATGTCTTCTATGTTCAAAGTCAAGTGGGACAACGAGGCTCCCCGGATCATTATTTGGAAATTAGACGAACCTGCACATTGCTGTGATCTTGAGACTGAAGAGGTAACAGAAAAGCCTTGGTATCACGAAGTAAAGAGGTACTTGGAAGCTCAAGAATATCCCGAGGGTGCATCCATTAACGACAAGAAGTTTCTGAGAAGGTTCGCAACAAAGTTCTTCCTCAGCAATGGCATCCTTTACAAGCGAAACCATGATTCAACCTTACTGCGTTGTGTGGATAAGACTGAAGCAGAAAGGATCATGGCAGAACTGCATGAAGGTACCTTCGGAACACATTCCAGTGGACATACCATGGCAAAGAAAATCCTTCGGGCAGGATATTACTGGTCAACAATGGAAGTCGACTGTTATCAACATTCGCGGACGTGTCACAAATGCCAGATCTACGTTGATAAGGTGCACATTCCTCCAGTTCCTCTGAATGTCTTGACAGCACCTTGGCCTTTTGCAATGTGGGGCATTGATATGATCGGCGAGATCAGACCTACGGCATCCAACGGGCACCGCTTCATCCTGGTTGCAATTGATTACTTTACGAAGTGGGTTGAAGCAGCTTCCTTTGCCACCGTAACTAAGAATGTCGTGGCACGCTTCATCCGGCATAACCTGATCTGTCGATACGGTGTACCAGAGAGGATCATTACGGATAATGGTACCAATCTTAATAACAAGATGATCACTGAGCTCTGCGAGCAATTCAAGATACAACACCACAACTCTTCTCCTTACCAGCCAAAGATGAATGGGGCTGTAGAAGCGGCAAATAAGAACATTAAGAAGATTGTGCAGAAGATGACAGTGACCTATAAAGATTGGAACGAGATGTTACCATTTGCTCTTCATGGGTACCGTACCTCAACAAGAACGTCGACAGGGGTAACACCCTTTTCCTTGGTATATGGCATGGAGGCCGTCCTACCCATTGAAGTTCAGATACCCTCTCTCCGGATCATGAAGGATGCAGGTTTAAGTGAAGATGACTGGATCCAGACTCGGCTTGATCAATTAAACCTAATCGACGAAAAGAGACTCACTGCTATTTGTCATGGTCAGACGTACCAAAAACGGATGATCAAGGCATTTAACAAGAAAGTAAGACGACAAGAGTATCAAGTCGGAGACCTGGTAATCAAGCGCATCATCCTACCTCAAGGTGATCCCAGGGGCAAATGGACCCCTACGTACGAAGGGCCATTTGTGGTTAAGCATATCTTCTCAGGAGGAGCTATGATTCTAACCACCATGGATGGTGACGACCTTCCTCACCCCGCCAATGCAGACATAGTAAAAAGATACTACGCATGATTAAAGACCCGCTAGGTCGAATGGCCTAGGCAAAAAAAAGGGCTTCCCGGCGAACCAAAAGGGTTCGGGCAAAAATAAGGGATGAAATGAAAAAATCTGTACACCCGGCAAGTCGAAAACCTGAAAAGGCGGCTTGGGCAAAAATGGGTATCCCGGTGGACTGAAAACCCGAAAGGGCGGTCCAGGCAAAAGTTAGGGATAAGCGTAATGCTATGTCTCATTGGATCACCTTGCATCCAGACTTCAGTATCGACTATCAGGCTCAGACGGCACCGATCGATCAGCTTCCTCTTTGACTAAGCAGAAAAGTGATGAGACGCTTGAAGACATAAAGGCGATAGCGGAGTTGGAACCCAGTGGAATTTTTTCACATAGCTGTTTTGTTTTCTTTTCACAAATTGTATAAACTCTATTGTTCAGAGGCGTTCTCTTACTAGGACGTCAGCCTCTTGTATACAAACGCCTATTTACAGGCAAATCTCAAAATCAATGCAAGCTCATTTTTTCAGACAAATTGCCCATTGTTTTCCCTTTATCTGTTTTGTTTTGCAAAGAACGTCCAATGTTCATTTTTGATATATGCCTTTGACATTAATTGCTAATTATAAATATTTGCATACGAAACAAAGGACAAATTACGGGTGACATCAGAAACAGGGGCAATAAGAATTGTCTAAGCGATCTAGTTGCTTTGTCCACCAAAGTACCAAGGTAGGTTCGGCTGAAGAATGTAACCAAGATATCTCCACTCCCTACAGAGTAAGACAAGATTCAGCAGTACTCTCCCCAAGCAGAGTTGGTCTCCCGTCAGCCCTAAAAGGCACAGTATCTCCAGCAAGTCAGCAGTACTCTCCCTCGAGCAGGGTTGGTCTACCATCAGTCCTGGAAAGTCGGGTACCCCCAAAAGATCTTAATATTCCCTAGCAGAGTATACAGATATTTCCTAAGCAAGCATCCCCAGCAGTCTTAATATTCCTCAACGGAAATATAAGATTGTTCCCCGGCGGAATACAAGATACCCCCCAGTGGAGTTATTTCCTCAAGAGTTTCCCCAGGAGAGTTGAATCATCCTCCTCAGTAGATTCTGGAAGCTTATCCTCTGCAGAGTATATGCATCTCCCCAGCCATATGCAGAAGTTTATTCCCCACCAGGGTCTAACTGGGTTATCCTCAGCAAATTGCAACTGAAAGATCGTCCCCGGCGAAGTTCTTTCTATCCCCCAACGGAGTTCATCAAAATCCCCCAACAAAGCTTATCAGCGGAATCCCCAGCGGAGTCATCATTAAAATCTCAGCGAAGCATCTCTTCTCCACAGAGTAATTCCCCGCAGAGTAATCTCTTAACCAGGTTTATTCCCCAACAGAGTCATCTTCTCCTACAGGTTTATTCTTTCAATCATCTTCTTTCATTATCCCCAGCGGAAACAAAGAACTCTACTCTTCAACATCAGCCCAGGATTCAACGAACTTCTCGGCATTCGTCAAGGATTTATTTTCTCAGACGAAGATACATTCATAAACATCACCTTGTCATACATCATGATACATGCATATACGCATCATATCATACAATCTCATTTATGTTGAGAACATCATTGCTTGATCCATATCATACATTGCATATGACTGACCTTTACCTTTCAGGAAAGATGCAGTTAAACTCTAAATTCAGTCAATAGAGACAAATTCAGTCAAAAAAGACAACCTGTCAATGAAGACAATTTGTCAATTAAGACAAATCGTCAATGAAGACAACTCGTCAATGAAGACAATCTGTCAATGAAGACAATCTGTCAATGAAGACAACTCGTCAATAAAGACAATCTGTCAATGAAGACAACCTCGTCAATGAAGACAATCTGTCAATGAAGACAACCCATCAATAAAGATAATCTGTCAATGAAGACAACTCGTCAATGAAGACAATCTGTCAATGAAGACAGTCTGTCAATGAAGACAACCTCGTCAATGAAGACAATTTTTCAATGAAGACAACCCGTCAATAAAGACAATCTGTCAATGAAGACAACTCGTCAATGAAGACAATCTGTCAATGAAGGCAACCTGTCAACAAAGACAAAAACCAACAATCTACAGATGGCATCTATAAGCCCATCCTTCTACCAACAATCTCCAGATGGCATCTATAAGCCCATCCTCCTATCCATCATCTCTCCAAATGGCATCTGTAAGCCCATTCCCGACATCACATTGCTGATACTACACCATGTAAGTGCAAATTTTTGGGCACTTTAGTGTTCAATCATCTTCCACCTTCGGATCACGAAAGGCACGCAAGCCGATCTACATCCTCAGGGTTAAGAAGATTGAACAGGGGCAAATGTTGTACCCCAAAATTTGCCCTCCCATATTCTTCAAGATTTGTCAAAGAATCATCTTCAAATGGTTCAAGATTACTCAAGGATTGCATAGTCCAAACACCTCCTAAGCCAGCTGAAATTAGGGTTTTGGTTCTTTCAAAGAATTTGAGGTTTTCAATGGCTCAATCAAGTCCCATAAGCCTACATACATCCTCAAACATCTACATGTCAAGTCTCAAGGCTCATAGTGCCAAAATCCACAGTCAAAAGCCTTATTTGACCCACAGTCAACTGCAAGGGCAAAATGGTCATTTTGCAGCCAAAAGTCAGGATTTTTGGTCAACATCTTATTTTGAGTCCACAATCATCATTTGATCAAGTCTTGATCATGATTCCACAAGAATGGCTCAAAAATCATCAAGATGCAAAAAGTTGTTATTTTTGGACAACAGAAAAGTCAACTATATCTTGACCAAGGCATAACTTTTTCATGGTTCATAAGAAAAATCCCATCCAATGCTAATTTTTAAGAGGATGACATTTCCTACAACTCATCTTCACATTCCAAGTCCAAGAAATGCTCTCACAAAAAGTTATCAATTTCTACATTATAGGTCAATTTCAAAAGTCAACAAAAATGCACTTTAAGTCAAAGACCATAATTTGAGATTGGTAAATCCAAATGACATGGGACCAAAGGCATTAGTTATAGGACTTCAAGACCTTTCCAAAATGTCCAAGAACATGTTCATATGATCAAAATTGAGCAAGATATGCATTGGAGAAGTTGGGAAATTTTCATGAATTTGCAAAAGTCAACTTTGCTCAAAACACCTTGTTTTTGCTAATGGGCCTCAAATTTCTTCTTGAAACTTTATCCATGACTTATGCACGACCCATTGAGATTATTTGAATTTATTTTCTTATTTGTTACTAATTACTTGGATTTTTAATTGATTTTAATTCATTTAATTAATTTAAAATGTAGAAAATACAAAGATTTGATTTCTCAATCTTTTTGTGAAGCAAAAGTGGTCAATATATGCTGGAAAATTCGTGTGCACATCAAAGGGACAAGAATCTCCAAGTTTGGCAAGTTTTTTCAATCAAAAAGATTCAAAAATATATGATTGCAAATCAAATATTCAAACCATTATTCAATGGATCTTTGCTCAAGGATTTGACCTAATTCTATTCTACTATAAGTACACAACCCAAACCTAATGCTATGGACGTGAATTTGCTGCAAGAAAGCCATAACCACATTCAAAAAAATCCAAGAAAAAGTCAAAACTGTTTTCTGCATTCTAGCACGATTCAAAGTATTTTGTGGTTTCCAATACCTTGCAGGAACTCTCAGGGACGTGTAGGAATCAAAATCAAGCCTTAAAGCTCAAGGAATACTCAAGAACAGAACCACGGTTTGCTTGACTTTTTCAGAATCGAAACTCATATTTCATGCATAATTAACACGTCTTAATCATTGTTTTGTGTTGCTTGAATTCATATAAAGCTAATGGTATTGGTTAATTGCATTATAATGCCCAGAATCACAAGTTACCATTGAAGGATTTTAGGGTTCTTGAGTTCTCAAATTGGGGCTTTACAGGGAAAAATTAAGCTTCATAAGATCCATGGTTGAAATCGTTGCATCCAGACGAACATAAAGCCATACTCGCGAAACATTTATATAAATCCTAGAGCTAATCGCTATTTTTCGTTGATGTAGGTTGTGGGGGTTAAAAACCCCCGCTATCTAATTTGTTTTTTTACAGGCATAGCGAAGAAGATGAATACGTGGTGATGCATGGTTGGTCCATTCAAAAAATAGTGCGCGATTTTGTTGTTTCCAGCATAATGTTTGATTTTTATATATTATATTCATTAGTCATTATACTAACAAATGCGTTCAGATGGCTTAGTGGATGGTGCGTTGGCTGGTAACCATTGGGACCTGGGTTCGATTCCCAGGTCCACCCCAAACGCTTATATTATTTTGTTTAACATGATTGTGTGCAGATTTCCAACAGTGTTCCACCATGCGCTTCAAACATCAGCATGCCAAGTGGCCACAAGCTTGGATCTAAAGGTCAGGATTGAATGATCATGGTACTCCCTGGTCAAAGCAAGCGTGGATGATCTCCAAAAGTCAAAAAGGCTTATGTGTTAATGGGCCAGAATTTCCAAACAAACCTCCAAAAAGGCCCAGCACCCCCCTGGTTTATTATTTTCTTATTTTCTTTCTTTTTATTTTCTCTTATTAACTATAATTAATATTATTATTATTTAATTAACAAATTAATTGTTTTTCATAATAAATTCAGAAACCTAAAATCTTATTTATTTTTATTATTTATTAATTTCACTATTAATTATTATTTTGTAAATAAATTCTAACAAATTAATTTAGTTAATTAGGTTAAATTTGACTATTTTTTGCAATAAATAAAATCCATGTAGAATTAGGTTTTTGACAACTTTTAATTTCTTTTATTTTGTATTTTCATTAAGACATTAAAAAACTAAAAAATACTTTTTTCTTTTAATTATTTAATTAATTAGAATTAGGTTTAATTAAATACAAAAAGGACCAAACTCCATTCTTTTCTCAAAAAGGGTCAAAACCCTAAGACTTTCCCGATTCAATTTCCATTCGCGCATATTTATTTTTGATTCATATTTATGTATTTGATCCTAGAATGTAATATATAATTAGGACTTTTTCTCGCATTTACTTTTCAAGGGTTATGTTTTTGGCGATGTAAATACCCGACGCCTTGTAATAGCATAGATTTACTTTCCGCAAATTATTAAATGTTAACTATGCATGCAAGACTTGCCTGAAAAATAAAACCAACTCGTATCTCACCATGATACATGTGCAAAGATAATATGAATTGAATCATGACACACTCGCACATGCCACTCATAGGGTACGCCTCACTTGGTTGCCTCGACGTGGTCATTGAGTATAGGGTGTTTTAGAGGTCGCCCTTCTGTCTAAAGATTCAGTTGCCTCGAAACGGTTGCCTCGGATAAAAAAGGATCTAGGACATTAGGGTTACCGCTAAGGCATCCTACTATTGCTTTGGTGACCACACATGTCCCTATAATCGAATTGACCCGAATAACTCCTACAATGGTGCTACCTACTTCTCAATAGTGGGATAGTACTGTCTAAAGGACATTTACGCAGCTTAATTTCTTTAGAGTAGGTAGATTTCTCCTGGGTACTTGCTCTTTCAAAAAACAAAAACAACTTTTCGCACTTACACTTTCAAACAAAAGTTTTCAAACAAACACTTCATACACTCTTGAGGACTGATACAAGAGTTACCTAGAAGTTTTCAAACTAAACTTTTTCAAAACCCACAAACACAAGAAAAGCAAACATTTTTGAAAACATAGTGAGCAAGTACCTAAGAGCCCGTGGATAACCACGGATAGAAAGGGTGCTAACACCTTCCCTTTCTATAATCTACCTCCCGAACCGAGAAACATCTCGAAAAGGAATTTTGTTGTGCTTTTGTCCTTTCCTTGTTGGAGAACATAAAAGACGGTGGCGACTCTTGCTTACCGCGACATTTCGCGAACCAACATTCCAAAACAGTCAGTTCTAGTTCCACCGATCACAGTAACCATATTGTTACACGCTCAAATATGACTTATCTCTGCAGCAAGCTTAGGGTGGTCCTATTTTGTTTCCCCAACATGGTCTGTTTGATTTACCACCATTCAGGTCTTTGATATTCACTGTTTCCCCAGTAAGTTGTGGTTTCTTGTTGCCCTTACAAGTCTTTGGTTATTCTACTCGTGTTTACCTCGCCATCAGAGTACAAGTAGGAGTTGGTGTACATCATTTCTTTTTTCTCAAGTATCTAAGTATCCATACTTGGCGTGTGGTAATATTAGACAGATGCCACTCTTAAAGAATCATGTCCCATTTCTGGCTTGAGGGATATTGTGTTTCTTGCGCATTCCCAATCTTTTTAAGGGCTCGATCGGTGGGGAAAATTCTTGTTAGAGTTCCCTTTGGCTGGTCTCTTTCCTCTAGTAAGTTCACCTTTGCCTGGTGTATTTCCGTTTTAGGTCCACCTTTGCCCGGTGTCCCTTTTTTATTGGTTAAGGTTCATCTTCGCCCGATGTTCTCTTTCCTCTGGTAAAGTTCACCTTCACCCGGTGTCTTTCCAATTTAGGTCCACTTTCTCCCGGTGTCCCTTTTTTTTGGGTTAAAGTTCGTCTTCACCCGACGTCCTCTTTCCTCCGGTAAAGTTCACCTTTTCCCAGTGTCTTTCCGTTTTATGTCCACCTTCGCCCAGTGTCCCTTTTTTGTTGGTTAAAGTTCATCTTCGCCTAACGTCCTCTTTCCTATGGTAAAGTTTACCTTCGCCTGGTGTCTTTCCGTGTTAACTTCACCTTTTCCAGGTGTCTTTCCGTTTTAGGTCCACCTTCGCCCGGTGTCCCTTTTTTATTGGTTAAGATTCATCTTCACTCGACATCCTCTTTCCTCTGGTAAAGTTCACCTTCGCCTGGTGTCTTTCCGTTTTAGGTCCACCTTCGCCTGGTTTCCCTTTTTTGTTGGTTAAGGTTCGTCTTTGCCCGACGTCCTCTTTCCTCTGGTAAGGTTCACCTTTGCCCGATGTCTTTCTATTTTAGATCACCTTCACCTGATGTCCCTTTTGTTGGTAATTTCTCTTTCTCCCAGTTGGCTTCTGAGTGAAAATTTTATGGTTCTATTGAATATTCAATCTTCTTTTACCATGATTATTTGAAAGGTTGTCGCCAATCTCGCCCTCTGATTAAAGAAGATTGAATAGGGGCAGCTATTACACTCCAAAATTTTCCCTCTTAATTTTAGTTACATGGCTTATGTTTCATCATACATATTCATACATTCTCATGGTAAGGATTAAGGTATCTTGGTTCCTAAGTTCTTATACAAGCCATAGAAGATGTTTGATTGGTCAAATCAGTGCAAAATAGGATCTCATGTCTTCAATCTTTAAAAGGTTTCTTGTATTGTAAGACATCTCATTTGTCCCATATGATCATTAGAAGCTGAAAGTTTGTAAAGTTTGGAGAAGAATCACATTTCCACTATTCATCTCTCAAGATTAGGGTTTTGATCAGTTGAAGAGTTTGAGGCTTGTGAAAGAAAAATGTGTGAAGCATCATCTCCTCATCATCATATAAGACATCTTTGTTCAAAGAATTTCTCAATTTGTTCAGGAGAATCAGGGTTTTAAAGGTTGGTCACTCTCTCCTAACACAGAGGGATAAATTAGGGTTTTAATTTTAATCAGTAAATACCTGTGTTTTTTGGTAAGACTTAATTCCACGCCTCTCTGTATGTCGACAAGCACCTATGATTTAGATATTGGGTGCCAATTTTGAACAAAAGAAGCTCAATTGATCAAAAGGGGCAAAATAGTCATTTTGACTAAAGGACAACCAAAGTTCAGTTGACCAAGTGGAATTTTGGTCAACCATCAATTCAAGTATCCTATTTTCATGATTCATGATCATTGGTGTCATAAAATAAAGAATTTTTTTTCAAAATGGAGATAACTTGTTCAAGAAGTTATTTGGACATTTAGGGAAAATTCTAAGTCCTTAAGCCCTATAGTACTGAATTGTGGAAATTCATAACTTTCTCATTTTTTATCCAATGGAGACAAATCTTATATGCGTGGAAAGCTTGAGAAAAACCCTACAAGATTGTCAACGTGTGTCCAGTCCTAAAAATGAAGCATTTGTGAGATATGGAGCTTAGAAGGATAAGGCCCAAGGTTGTCAAAAGTAACAAGTCACGCGCATATTAAGCAAGGCATTTCCACAAACAGTTGGTGTGCCATTTTCATGATTTAATTTATTTTGATTAAAGTATCAATTGAAATATTGGAAAGAAGCATGTTAAATATTTTTATATGGTTTTCATTTAGCTCTTTGAATCACATTAATTGAGCCATTATTGAGGAAGATATAGTCAATCAAAGTGAAGACCTCAAGATTGCATTTCTGGTAAGCCATGCATGTCCATGCACGTGTGCGTGCCCTGGCCTTCCAGGATTTGTTTTTACAAAATTCTCACTAAAATATCTCTCGCTTCCAGACATCAATTTCAATAATTCAAATCTCTATAATGATCTACATTGAAAGAGCTTTCCAAAGGCCTCTTAAGCTAGGAAATTGCACGAGCAAATTAAGAGAAATTGGAGAAGAAAGTGAGTTGATCACTATGTTTAGCATGTGATCAGTTTGTTCTCCAATGTGCTTGTATAAGACAGGTCATCATTCATGCTTCATTCAATTCTTTCCAAAATGACTGTAAGTTCAAACAATAACAAATCAAAACGCAACAAGCTTCGACATTGTCTCCAACGGCTCCAAAACCTCAATAACTTTTATACCCTTAGAAAAACTTCTTAAACACACTTCCTTCCCTCTATATAAACTCCTCTTCATTCTCATTTCAAAAAGTCTTGATTAATATTCATAACAAATCTCTGAAAAAGCTCTCCTCAAAGCTCAATCCTCTCTCTCAAAAATAGAATCTTCTTGTGCAAATTTTCTCTTGAGTGATTTTCTCAAAGCTTCACTTTCTGCATAGTTACACATCATTCAAGCTTGAAGGAGAGGAATCATCAGGTTTCTCACTAAGTTCAGAGGAACCTTGTGAATTTATTTTTCACAAATTAAGTTAAGCATCATTAAACTCAAATTTGCGATTCAGTTTGTATTCTTGTTGAAGATCATGTGCATCGTGGATTAGTTGGCCATATCTTAGTTCTGATATATATCTATTGTGAATTGATGTGAAAATCGTGCTCTACAAGTTGGTTGGAACTTTGATTGAAACAATGCTTTCATGCTCAGATCTCTATTTAATCTTGCATTATTTGTGAAATTTATGTTCATCTCGTTGATCCTTGCATTTTCATAATGAACTTTGATGTTTGGATCAAGTGATTTGGTTAAGAAATGAATGAGATATGTGGATCTGAAATCTGGTTGTTAGTTGTGAGAAGTTGAAATCATGTTCATACAACATCTTTCGCGCCTTAATTCCTTTATGATTAATGCATCATTTCATGCAATTCTTGATCCTATTGTATTCTACGTATTTTGATCTTGAACTTTGATGTTTACATCATGCATTTTCATCAAGAAACGAAGGAGAAATCATGATCTAAAGTTAGCATGTTAAATTGAAAAAAGCTTGTTAGGGTATGGTTAGAAGACAGGGACGATGACGTGGCACACTTCAATTGAACATGATTTTAATATCTTTTACAGCGCGTTTGTTTATTAACAGATGTAATAGACTTTAGCACATTTGAATTTTTAATACATTTTCATTTGTTTTCTTTAATTTTGTTTTAACATTTTCCATCACTCAAAAATCATCAAAAATATATATTAGACTCTATTTTTAGCCTATTTTTACATTATGAATTTTATTTCCTTTTTTATCATTTTTAGAACATCAAATCAATCAATGAGTTCAATTAGGGTTTTTATCATCTTTTAAGTTCTAAAATTTTATTTTCCAAGTTTTACTAATATAAAAAATTCATAAAAAATAAACTAAGTTTCAATTTTAATCTACTTCATAAAAATATTTTTTTTTTATTTTATAAAAATTTTGTTACATTGTGCAAATAAAATCTACCAATAGTTATATCTTTTTTTTACTTTTTTTGTTACATTTTACAAATAATTTTTGTTTGATATCTTTCTCTATTGATAAAATTCCAAAACAATATACTTGCTGACCCTTAGGTACTTCAATAATTTTATATAATTTGTAATTGAATTTATATTTCAATTTTCCTATTTTTCCAAAATTTAGGAACTAATGATAGTTTTTGGACTTTCTTTTTGCTTAAGCTAGAAGAAACTTTTGAAACCCTAATTTCCTTTACTTATAAAAATCAAAGAAGATATGTTTAAATTTCTTGGATGACTTAAAATCATAAAAATTATTTTTTCCTGAATTTTAATTGTTGATTATACATTTTTTCACAAATATTTTGCTAAAACTCTCTAATTTGATCACTTTGTCAACTAGTCTTGAAGATTCTCAATCATTTTCACCTCTTCAAATTAATCTGAGATATTAAAACTATGTATTTGACTTTTATAAGTCTTTAGGAAGCTAGGGTTAATTGGTTTTAATTTTTACAAGTTGTTTCTTTAATTTTTTTAAACCTAATTTAGATTTAGGGCTTCCCTCCCTTTCAAAGTTAGAATATTCTCTTATCCACATCTCTTGGTGTGTTTAAGAGTTCCACTCATAACTTGTGTTTTTCGAAATGTTGGTAATACTTAAGACATAGTTTTTCCTTGTGTGAGGTTTCTTCATCCCTTTCCCCATCTTTGCTTTATTTGCCATGCTCCCCATAGGATCTTCAATTCACTCTTTTCTAAGTTTGATTTGAATAGACCTTAGGCTTATATCCATGTAGGTCAATATTAAGTAGATATTTACATTTTTATCCTCAACTATAGGATCAATGATTCATGACAACTATAGAGTTATTTTGCTAGTCTTGCCTTAGACTTTTCTTTTTTCCTTTGCATTTGCATTAAAATAAAACTTCTTTTTCTAGCAAACTGCAAAACACTTAAAAAATACTGATGATAATCATTCCTTTATTGATCATGAGAAATGATAAGTTGGTTTCTTCTCGATCTTATTTATCTTCCATTCTACGCTTTGGTGTGGTTCAAGTCTCAAATACATACTTCATGAAATAATGGAGAAATGGCTAATATATCTCTCTTGAAATCAACTAGCTGTCATTTGCAACAAAAAACACCAACCAATACAAACTCTTTTTAACTTAGGGCTTTTCTTTCAAACTCTTTTCAAAAGAACATGTTAATTCACTTCTGTGCTGACGCGTAAGTCTCCAAAGGTCGAGTTGCGGCAGAAGGCGAAATTAATATTGTTCATTAAAAAATACAAAACAAACAAAACTTTTGAAGCTGAACTACGACTACTTTGATTCCTTAAAAGGGAAACGTAGGCATTGGGGTAGGGCCCGAATGAGCATAAACTTTATTTTACCTACATTATTTTTTCTTTTCTTTTGCATGCATTCCCCCTCTCATATCTTTTTAGATTTTAAGCTTTAGACATAGAATTCACACCCTTAGATCAGGACAAACATAAGTGGATCTTGTGGAGTACCACAGACGTGTGGGGTGGTAATATATTCCCCTCGCGTAACCGACTTCCTTACCTGATATCTATGGTCGCAAGACCGTGATTTCACCCCTTAAGGTTTTCTCGATGTTTACCTTTCCTATCCTGTGGGATAAAATATGTTTGATGGTGACTTCTTTGAATTTTATCTTTGATGATTTCTGCTAGTTGTTTCAAGCACACTTAGTGGGTTGTGCATTATTTACACACTAAACCGACCTAAACCATGCTAAGTGCGCTATCCACGCTAAGCGGGCTTCCTAACATTGGTTCTTCCAAAAATAGTAAACGCAAGCAGTGCACTACAAGATGCGCTGAGCGCCATTTGCGCATAGCGGCCTTTTCCATGCTAAGCGGGCTCTCTTGGATAGCAAGTCCCGAAACTAATCTTTTATTCCAAAAACTCGCATTCGGAGCCCTGCCTTCGACACCTTATTCCTCAATTCTCCAAAATGCAACAAATACCTACAAAATAAATTTAAAAACATCAAATGATACATTATGTTAATAAAAACACAAACTAAACATATTTACATAAAAGTTGGGATTATTCAACAATATTACAAACAAAAAGTCGATAAGTGCAACAAAAAGTATATATAAAAATAGCTATAATTTACACTTATCAATACCCCACATTGCAAACGGCCAAGGATCAGTCAAGACATTCAAAGGGACCGGAAGCACATGTACTTTGTCAGCATAAATCTGGCATTTGTGACAGGTTCTGGAATGATGATGGAAATCAGTTTCCATGGTCGACCAATAATAACCTACTCTCAAAATATTCTTAGCCATCGTATGCCCACTGGAGTGAGTACCAAAGATTCCTTCGTGCATATCCTCCATAATCTTCTCAGTTTCCTTCTTGTCTACACAATAAAGCAAAGTTGAATCGTGATTGCGCTTGTACAAAATTCCATTGCTAGAACTTGGCAGAGAACCTCCGGAGGAATTTATTGTCATTAATATATGCCCACCCGGAATACTCTTGAGCCTCGAGGTATCTTTTCACTTCATGGAACCAAGGCTTTTCCTCTACTCCATCAGTGTCAACTTCGTAGCAGTGTCTCGGTTCACCTAGTCTTTCGATAATAGTTCGAGGAGATTTATTGTTCCATCTTACTTTGAACATAGATGACATTGTAGCCAATGCATCTGCCAACTGATTATCTTCTCGTGGAATATGTTCAAAAGTGATTTCCTCGAAGTACTGGATTAAGGTCAATACATGCTCTCGATAAGGAATGAGATTTGGGTGTTTCGTATCCCATTCTCCCTTAATCTGACTAATCACTAGGGATGAGTCCCCATACACATTCAAGAACTTAATTCTCATATCAATAGCAGCTCTGATATCCATGATGCACACTTCATATTTAGCCATGTTGTTGGTATAGTCAAAGCAAAGTCTGGCAGTGAAGGGTGTATGGAAACCCTTGGGAGAGATAATCACAGCACCAATTCTATTACCAAGCGTGTTAGAAGCTCCATAAAAAACCAAAGCCCATCAGGATCCCAGCTCAGGTCTTTCATATGGTCCAGGTTCTTCACAATCTGTAACTAGCATGATATTCTCATCTGGGAACTCAAAATTCATAGACTGGTAATTGTCTATAGCTTGGTGATCCAAATGATCTTCCAGTACACTTCCTTTGACTGCTTTCTAAGTAGTGTACTGAATATCGTATTCTGTCAAGACCATTTTCCATTGGGCTATTCTTCTAGAGAGAGTGGGCTTCTCGAATATGTACTTTATAGGATCCATTTTAGAGATCAACAAAGTGGTATGAGTCAACATATACTATCTTAGTCGACAAGCAGCCCATGCAAAATCACAACAATTTTTCTCGAGCAGTGAGTATCTAGTTTCACAGTCGGGAAATTTTTTGCTAAGGTAGTATATTTCATGATCTTTTCGACCATAATTATCATGTTTCCCAGTACACACCCCATTGAATTCTCTAGTACTATTAGGTACATGATCATAGGTCTTCCTTCAATTGGTGGCATCAGAATTGGAGGTTCTTGGAGATACTCCTTGATTTTATAGAAGGCTATCTGACAATTGTCGTTCCACTTCACGACCTAATCTTTATTCAACAACTTGAAGATCGGCTCACAAGTAGCGGTTAAATGAGAAATAAATCTGGAAATATAGTTAAGTCGTCCCAAGAAACCTATGACTTCCTTCTCAGTATGGGTAGCTGGAATTTCTTGAATGGCTTTGACCTTGGCGGGATCAACTTCAATACCTTTACCACTAACAACAAAACCTAGGAGTTTATTGGATCTTACCCCAAAGTTGCACTTGTTCGGATTTAACCTCAACTTGTATTTCTTCAGTCTCTCAAACAGCTTGTGTAGGTGGTCGAGATGTTCTTCTTCAGTCTGAGATCTAGATATCATGTCATCAACATAAACCTCTATCTCGTGATGGATCATGTCATGGAACAAAGCTACCATAGCACGCTGATATGTTGCACCAACATTCTTCAAACCGAAACGCATAACCTTGTAATAGAAAGTGCCCCATTGTCTGAAGAAGGTAGTTTTCTCCATGTCTTCGGGTGCCATCTTGATCTGATTATAACCTGAGAAACCATCCATGAAGGAGAATACTTTGTTTTGAGTGGTGTTGTCAACTAGAATATCAATAAGTGGAAGCGGAAAGTCATCTTTGGGGTTCACCCTGTTCAGATCACTCTAGTCTACACACATACGCACTTTGTCGTCCTTCTTAGGTACTGGAACAACATTTGAAACCCACTGAGGATAGGACGAAATAACTAAGAAACTTGTATTGACTTGATTCATAACCTCAGCCTTGATCTTTTCTGACATATCGGGACGCATACGACGAACCTTTTGCTTTATCATAGCGCAACCCTCTTTCATAGGCAGACGGTGAACCACAATATCAGTATCGAGCCTTGGTATGTCTTCGTACGACCAAGCAAAGATCTTAACATAATCATGTAACATATGAGTTAACCTGTTCTTGACGATGTCCTCTAGGTTGGTCCCTATCTTGACTTTTTTCTCGTCTTCTGCAGTACCCATGTTTAAAATTTTGACTGGCTCTTCATGCAGTTGTATGGCCTTTCCCTCTTGTATTAATAGTCTGGAAATTTCTCCTGGTACTTCACAATATTCCTCACCTTCGTCCTCGGCTTGATAGATCATATTTTTGAAGTCATAAGTGGCAATAGCAGAATTGTTATCAACGGGATCCAAAATGAATGTGGATCTGCAATTTTTTGTGTAGGTGTGCATAAGAACACATAGCTATTTTGAATATGATAAAGTAAAAGAAAGATAAAGAGCTCAAAATTTGAATGCAAAGCGTCCAATGATTTATTGAATGAAAATATGTTAATGAAATGACAACCCTAACAAATGGACCATTGTGCCCCGGGTAAGACACAAGGCTTAAAGTTATTGTTTTAAAATTATATAACCAAAACCTGAAAGCAAAAATAAATAGAAAATGGAATTTACTCCTGATTAAATGAGATTGTTATAACGTCTCCAGTCTTCCAGTTGTTGAGCCCGTTGGCAGTGGTGGGAAAAATCCAGTTTTCTAGGTCGTAGTCACTGTCAACATTTTCTATAGCGTTGACTCTGTTTTTGCTGACACAGAATAGTAGTCTTCCAGCACGAGCACGATTAACAGCCCTCTGAGCCTCTGCATTGAAACCCAAACCAAATTTGTCAGACTTGTAAGGAATGTTAGGAAGCTGCCCAAGTAGTGCAACCACCTTCTTCCACTACAACTCTAGCATCCTTCAAAGAAGCCATTCTGGATGGAACCCTGCTAACCTTGGGAATATCATAAATGTCTTCAGTAGTGGTAGGAGGGATAACTTCAAAAATATGGCAGGGAGTCTCGAAGAATTCTCTATCCATCTCAACATACTTGAATGAGTTCAAGTGACTCACCATATACTCTTCTTCACCAAAAACTATAACAACCTTTTCTTTCACTGGATACTTCAGCTTTTGATGCAACGTAGAGGTAACAACACCTGCCCCATGGATCTAAGGGCGTCCAAGTAAACAGGAAAAGGCCAGTCGAATATCCATTACATAGAAGGTGGAATCGAATACTTGCGAACCTACTCTCATTGGAAGATTCACCTCTCCATGCACTATCCTTTTGAACCATCAAAGGCCCTAACCACAATTTCATTGGGTTTCAGCACAACTCCTTCACAGTTAAGTTTGTCTAGAGCATCATTTGGTAGAACATTCAACGAGGAACCCGTATCAACCAACACATGAGCTAAAGTAGTTCCCTTGCACTCAATAGAGACATACAGGGCCTTGTTATGGTTTCTTGCTTCGGGAGTCGGGTCGGAATCACAAAAGCCTAACCCATTATCAGTAGTCAGGCTAGTAACATAATTTTCAAATTGATCGGCTGAAATTTCTTGTGGCACATGCGCTGATTTTAGGAACTTCACTAAAGCCTGTGCATGGGCTTCATAACACAGTAAAGGGATAACATGGATATCTTGGAGGGGGTCTGCCCAACTGTTCAACAATCTTGTAATCACTTTTTTGGATGATTTTTAATACCTCATACAACTCTTGCCTGCAGGTATCTTTAGTGGTAACTTCTTTAGGTGCTTCCGTTTGGGAAGGCTCCATCATTTATTCTTTTCCCTGAGTCTCAGTAATTGACTCGGTAGCAGTAACACTAACTGGTGTGGGGACGGTTTTTGAAGATATTTCTAGGGATAAAACCCTTCCACTTCTAGTAACCTTACTGGTCTCAGCAATATTGGCAATGTTGGGATCAACAACTTCAGTACTTTCATTCTCAAGAGTCAATGGGTCTTGCTTGGCACCATGGTAGTAGACATCAACTCCGTAGTTCCAAGGGATAGCTTTGTCTAAGGAATATGGAATAGGTCTAGGTGCAGTGATTATTAGAGGAGAAGCTATGGGTTTGTAAGTAATCTTTATAGAACCCTTAAAAGTGGTTCTGATAGGAGTGTCGAAAATTACAGATACATCTTCCAGCTCCAAGTCTTGAAACAAATTCTCCATAGAGGGAGTTTTCTCAACTAGAATCATGTGGTTGACCATTAGACGTTGAATACCTTCTTTCAGCAGTTGGCAGTCATTGGGTTGGGCTACGCATCAATAACATCTCTCAATACAACCCAGAAATAAACCGGCTTGCAACAAATTCTTCTTAATAATTATCAGTGGAGTAATCAGGTCAGTTACAACAGAAACATAAAGAACATCATCAATAACACTTATGCTTTTGTCGTGCTTAGGCATAGGCTTAGTAATCACGTTGGGGGTCTCAGGAGGATCAAACTCAATTTATTTATTGTCAATCATGTCCTAAATTTTATTCTTCAAAGCCCATCAGCTATTGGTGTCGTGTCCGGGACTATTGGAATGATAAGCACATCTTACATTTGGATTGTACTGAGGAGAGGAGGTGTTGGGATTCTGAGGAGGATCCCTTAATGTTATCAGCTCTACCTTCAATAGATGTTGTAATTCTTGAGATAACGGCATGTTGATCATTGTAAATTGTCTCCTGGGTGCGTCTAACCTACGCTGATTTCCCTGTTGTTGTTGTTGCACAGGCGCATGATTAGAAATTAGCACAGCTCCCACAGATTGGTTGCGATCACTTCTAGCACGACCCTTTTGGCCATACACAACATTAGTTTCCTTCTTTTTGTTGAACATCTTCTTCACAACACTTGAAGACGTAGCTACCTGAATCTTTTCACTTCTAATTCCACCTTCAACCCATTCCTCAGTTAATATTAGCTCAGTGAATCCAGATGAAGAGCTTCCGATCAGATGATTAAAGAAACGTCCTGTAAAAGTTCCCATAAACATATTAACTAGATCCATATCAGACAAAGGAGGTTGAACTCTTCCAGCTAGATCCCTCCATTTCTGGGCATATTCCTTAAAGCCTTCGTTCGAGCCCATAATCATACTTTGTAATTGTACACGAGTTGGTGCAAGATCAGCATTGTAGTGGTATTGTTTGTAAAAGGCAGCAACCAAGTCTTCCCAAGTACGGATGTTGGTTCCTTCCAGTTGATAGAACCACTCCAACTATGTTCCCGATAAGCTTTCTTGAAAGAAATGCACCCATAAATTCCTATCAACAGTATGGGGTTTGATCTTCTGGACATAAGACCTCAGATGCAGCTTAGGACAATAAACACCATCATACTTTGCAAAAGTATGGACCTTGGACTTGTGAGGGATAACAACCCCCAAGACTAATCCCAGCTCTTCAAAATCCAACCCAGGAACTCTCTGGATCTCCATAGCATTGAGACGATCTTTCAGTTGTTTGTATTTGTCATCAGCAGGAGGTTATTGTTCGTCTAAATAGTCTGTTTCTTCTTCATTATATCCTTGGTCTTTATTCTCCTCAACTTTTACACTTTGATCATCTTCCTCTAGGTTATCATCTTTATTTGATGGAACCTTAAAATATAGAGCCCTTTTGACCGGACCTCTGAATCTTCTACCTATATTAAGGATGACAGTTGGCTTCTTAGTCTTTTTCTTCCTATCTTTGGTGATGAGGGTCTTCAACTCTTCTTTCCCCTTAGCTAAGTCTAGGAAAATTTGTTGGAACTAAGCGTTCTAAGCTTGAAGATCTTTCAAGGTTTTTTCGAGAGCCATCTTTTACTGAAATAAACAGTAAGAAGATGAGAAAAAATGTCTTGGGAATACCTTTCATATAATGATATGTATGGTATGTAAATGCATATGCAATATTTTCAAGGATCTGACTGCAGCTTTGACTGAAGAACTTTGTGTCTTTAAACGTTCTTCTATGATAATCAAGCTTACCATGTCGAGCGAGTCCTAGCCTTTGACTCAAAAAAACACTTCGGTCTTTGACGACATCTGATTAGAGGAAAATAAATCCTCTTTCCCCTTTGCTGGATGTCTGGTTCATGACAAACCTGTATCACAGGTCCCTGAGATCCTTGAAATGGTCAGTAAAAATGCTATGGTATAATGTTATGATGTCATGATGTCATGTTTAAACAGATAGCAAACACAAACAAAGCATACAATAGCGTTAGGTTTAAAGTCTTGCATGAGGTTCATAGGTAAGTACCCTCTTGAAGTTCAGTTAACTCAACATGTCCTAAGAATAGTAACCAGGTTCTATGGATCTCATGCCACAGATCTTTCTTGAAGGTTTTATTTTAGTAAAACAACTGGTTTTCCAAGAAAACATCCCGCGAGTCGAATCTCAATGAGTGTAGCATCGAGTATCAACCAACTTTGGACTGCACCAAAGTCGGCCATCTCACTACCTTCTAATGGCCAAGTTGGGTCAATTAAGGTTCTAAAAG
The DNA here is from genome assembly GCA_948472305.1 of Vicia faba. NCBI lineage: Eukaryota > Viridiplantae > Streptophyta > Magnoliopsida > Fabales > Fabaceae > Vicia > Vicia faba. The sequence continues at coordinate 1,185,353,082 of OX451737.1, forward strand.
TCAGTTAGTGCTTATGACACCATGCGGAAGCCTAGTTTTCTCCTCGACTGACTCAAGGGACACCAGTACAAACCAATGTGTCACACTAACGTAGCCATCACTTCAATCATATCGGTCTACACCGTATAGTTTCCATGATTTATTTCTACTTACCTAAGGTATCCCCGGATCCGGGTGTAGGATCTTTGCAAGAAATAAAATCAAGAAACCCTCAAATATAAAGCAAACAAGGAAAACAATTTTAAGTAAAAGTGATCTAACTGTAAGGTATCCCCTCTTTTTAAGAATGTAACTCCCCAACAGAGTCTCCAGTTCTATAATACAGTGGGAGAACTGACTTGGTTTTGCATTTTATCGCAAATGTTGCGGATAGAAAGAGCCGCCACCGACTTTTATTTTATCCAATAAGGAAAGAGTGAAAAGAACCACCAAATTTTCTTTTATCCAATAAGGAAAGGGTGAAAAGAATAGGAAAGATCTTGATAGATTTTGAGTTCGGAGGGTAGATTATGAAAAGGGAAGGTGTTAACACCCTTTTCATCCGTAGTTATCTATGGGATCTTAATCTCTTAGCTCACTTTTTGAAAATTGCTTTGCGTGTTTAAAAATATTTTAAAAAGTTGCCAATGTAAGGAGAGACTTTGCAATTATTCTCGTATATGTGCTCGAGAATGTATACAAAGTGTTTGTTTTGAAAAATATCTTTGAAAAGTGTGATTGTGAGAAATGTTTTTGTGAGCAAGCGATTAAGAGTATCTACCCACTCAAGGTTGTTCTTGTAATTTTCCTCCTCCTTTAGACAATTCTATATGTATCATTAATTAGTAGGAAGCCCTGTTGTTGGATGTGAAGGGACAGGCGAGGGTCATTGTACAATCATAGAAAGCAACTCGCAACGATGCTTTAGCAATTTTCATTAAGGGACTAGATCATTTATCGAAAGGAAACATTGAAGGGTCATCGAGGGACTATGATCTTTTTGTATCGAGGGACTTTGCTAAAGCGTCCCCACGTTCGAGGGCCATGACCGTTATTTTCTGAAGGCAACAAGGGAGGTTACCCTCGAGGTGCGAGTGTGCAAATGATTCATATTCAGTTATTTTATCTTTGCAGTTAGGGTTTTCTAATGATTCGTTTTAGTCTTGCCATACAACCCTAGTTACTAGAAGTAAGTATAGAAAACAGTAAAGATGCGGAAAGTAAAGGCATAAAAGATAAACTTAAACCTATTACATCACTTTGGGGTAAATACATAATATAAAAGTGTGGAAACTAAACCTAACTATTACATCCCGAAAAACAGTTACATAATAATAAAAATGCGATAAAAATAAACTACACTATTTACAATTGCGAAAATAAAATAAGAATAAGAAAGATAAAAAAAGAAAAATGTTTTTTTGGAGGTTTTTTATGAAAAAAGGTTTTTGATGATTAATTAAATAAACCTTAAAAAGTCTAATTAATTTTAATTAAAAAGGTTGATTAATTAAATTAATTAAAATAAAAACTAAGAACCTAAACCATTAGGGTTTATAAAAAAAATTTGTTGTAAGGTTTATTAAAAAAGGTTTTGTAAAAAAATTAAGGTTTAAGGAAAAACTGGAAGGCAAACCAACATGTTAAAAGCAAAACCATACAAAATTTCAGGGGTGGATGTCGAACCCACGCCCTCAGCTCTTTTTCCCAGCATGCTCACCATTGTGCCAAGTGCACGCTTGTGTCAAAGGAATGGAAACAACACGTTATGTAACCTGCAAAAACATGAAAATATGAAAGAAAAAAATCCAAAACGCCTAAAGGTAGGGATCGAAAACGTGCCCTGGCATAGTAAGACCTTATCTCGCGCGAGCTTGCCACTCGGGTGGCTGTACATCTGATGATATAAATTAAAACCAATAATTATATAATAAAATAAAATAACTAGATTGGAGAAGCGTCGGAGCCCTAGCTCCAGTCGTCTTCTCCGGTGAATACATTTTGTGTTCCTACAAAAAGAAAATGTTAGAGGTTCCCAGGAACCCTACCCCCCTAAATCGGGCCTTGCGAGTTCAATAGAAACGTTGGTTTAGGATAAAACACGCTAGACCATGAGCTACAACGAAGATAACTCAAACCGGTATGAACATGGAAAGCTTTGATTTAGCCATTATAGGGATCATGCTTTGGGTTATTCCTGCACTATTAAACCTCGGAAATGCATTAGATATGTTAGTATGCATTAATACACAAAGAAATACCTAAATATGAATTCATGCAAGAATATAAAACCGATGATGTGTGTCCATTCATTTCAGGCCTCTTGGATCATCATAATCGATCCCTACTTACCCTACAGTGCTTTTGGAAGTGAATGCATGCTTTTGCAATTAGGGTTTACAAGTTGCCTTAGTTCTTTGATATTTTTGGAATTTTGGAGAGGTGTTTTTGTGCAAGGGTTCGTCTGCATTCTTTTCTGAGTTGATGAGAATATATAATAAGGAAATTAGGTCAACCAAAGAATGGGATTGGACCTTTGTAAGAAGCCTTATTTTATTTCATTTATTTTGAATTTTAAATAAATAAAAATAATAAATAAATAAAATAAAAACCCAATGGGTGTATGAATGAGATTTGAGGTACACAATGAAGTATATAACACGCATGGACCTTGAAACAATAGCCCATTAGCCCAAAAATTCAAGTTTGATCACTTTTGGTTTCATGCATTTGCTCAAAATTTCCCAACTTGCACCAATCATAACTCTCTCAATTTTCATCATTTGAAGGTTATCTTTGACTTTTGGAAAACCCAATATGTCCTCTACAATATCCATTTTTTCATTTTTTCATTTGAAGACTTTATCTTGATGTAATTTTCCTTGAAAAATGTGTCTTTTTGTTGACTTTTGAAATGACATGTAATGTTTTGGCCCATATCTCTCTAATGAAGCATTTTTTGGACTTGATATTAGAGTGAAAAAGTTGAAGATAATTGAATTTCCATCACAATGAGCTTTGGTTAAGGAAAATCTGATGAAGTATGTGAAAGTTGTGCTTGGTCAAAGTTTAGTTAACTTCTTCTTAAGAAAACCCTAATTTGATAACTTTTGACTTTTGATGAATCTTGAGTTTTCTTGATGAATAATTATCAACCCTTAATAAAATGATGAATATGACTTCAAAATGTTGATGTTGACCAAATATCTTGAAGTTTGACTGTATGTTGACCACAATTGACTTTTGGTTCAATACAGTTGATTTTCAGTCATTTGAGCAATTGACTGAGAAAACTTGTGATGCAAGGCTTAAAACTTGTCATAAGAATTCCTTGGGAAATATTAGGATCCATGAGATCTACTTTAGATATTAGAAACCCAATCTTCCTTGATAAAATTAAAACCCTGGTTGTAGATCCATTGCTTAGGAGAAGAATTATCTGATCAATTTTTGAGCAACCTTGAGCAAATGAAAACCCTAGAAGAATGTCTTGAATAATGGGAGGGAAAATTTTGGGGTACAACTTCGAGGAATGACATAAGTGTCAAATATATGGTGACAAGATTCATGTGCCTCCAACTCTTCTCAATGTTATTTCTTCCCCGTGGCCTTTTTCTATGTGGGGTATTGATATGAATGGGATGATTGAACCCAGGGCTTCAAATGGACATCGTTTCATCTTAGTGGTAATTGAATACTTAACCAAATGGGTGGAAGCATCTTCTTATGCTAATATGACCAAGAAGGTGGCGGTGTGGTTTATTATGAACAACCTTATCTGTCAATACGATGTGCCAAGCATGATTATCACGGATAACGACTCAAATTTGAATAATAAGATGATGAAGGACCTTTGTGAAGAATTCAAGATTGTCCATCATAACTTGTCTCCTTACATGCCTAATATGAATGGAGATGTTGCAGCTGCTAATAAGAACATTAAGAAGATCATTCAAAAAAATGGTTGTTACATATAAGGATTGCGATGAGATGCTCCCCTTTGCTCTACATGGGGATCGTACATTCGTCTTCACATCAACAGGGGAAACCCTTTTCTCTCTTGGTTATGGCATGTAATCAGTGCTCCTCGTCGAGGTTGAGATTCCCTCTTTGCGTGTGATAATGGAAACAAAACTGGAAGAGGTTGAATGGGTCCAAAACAGGTATGACCAGCTGAATTTGATTGAACAAAAGAGAATGACAACCTTATGTCATAGTCAGTAATATCAGAAAAGAATGAATAAAGATTTTGATAAGAAGGTCAAACCTCGTGAATTCATAAAAGGCGACCTCGCGCTCAGAAAGATCATGTCTTTTAACGCTGATTCTAGGGGCAACTGGACTCCCAATTACGAAAGCCCGTATATTGTCAAGAAAGCCTTCTCTGGTGGTACATTAATTCTTGAAATTATAGATGGTGAGAAGTTACCACATTCTGTGAATGCCTACGTGATCAAGAAATACTTCTCCTAAAGAAATAAAAGAATAGCTTGCTAAGTTAAAAACCCGAAAGGGCGGCTTAGGAAAAAATGAGCATCTCGGTAGGCTGAAAACCCAAAAGGGAGATCTAGGTAAAAATTAGAGACATAAACAGAATAAATCATCCCGGTATATTGAAAACCCTCAAGGGCAATCTAGGCAAAAGTTAGGGATTCTTGGCAAGTAACTGCATCAGGAAAGACTTTATCATTAAAGTAACAACCTTCTCGGATTATCATCGCTCTTCAACTGAAGCTCAAGCACATGAATTCAAAGTTGTTAGGGAGAATAATGGTCATTGTATTTCAATGTACCTTTTCCACGTATTTACCATTTTTCAAACTTTGTAATCATCTATGGAGTCACACCATTGTCAGACTACCATTCTATTAATAAAGTTTGAGCCTTTATCCAATTCTTTGCAATTCTTATTTTATTCTACTTACAAAAATTTCATTTATTATTGATAGTAATTTTCAAAGCAAAAAGATGTAAAGAAATTAATAATAAAACATGTTTTTGAAAATTTTGCAAGATGTTTTTACTTCAATTTTGTGAGTCAAAGGGGTAAAACCAATTGTTCCAAGAATGGACAATTTCCAAAGCGTGAATTTTGTCTCCTTCTCATTTAAGGAGCCTCCTCTGGTTACTTTTGCAGATTATGTGTGTCGTTTCCCTATGGTTATTATTCCGGATAAGTGGGTTCCCTCCAAGTTGTTACATGGTGTTGGTTTTGTCGTCCCATATTCCCTTGTTAAGTCTTGATTCATAATTCTCTAGCTTAGTGTGATTTTGTTCCCAGCAAGATTGTGATCAAACAGAGATTGTGAAGTTGTGAAACATTTGCTTAGCTGTTGGATTCTTTCTCCCCTCGTGTTGAGACTTGATAAAGAATCTCCTGCAAGATATTACTCCTTTCTAGTTATGAGATTGTTGCTTATGTATGCTCCCTAAATATCCAGACAAGGACAATATATTTTCTAAGAAGTGTTGATACAATTGTCAAATTTTGGGTTTCTCTCATCTTATGTTGAGTTTGAATTAAAATCCCAATAAAATTGACTTCTTGTTGTAGTGTTGACTTCTTAGTTTATCATATAAACCAAGGCTGATGTTTCCCTTTAAGATGGTTATCCCCATGAAATTTTCTGTGGTAATCCTAGTGAAGTTTCTTTGATCTTCCCCGATGGAGTTTATGCAACCATTGTTCTTAGTGCATTGTGATTTTCTTCTCAGCCAATGTGATATAATCTTCCCTAGTGAAGTCTGTATGATACCTCCCGGTGAAGCCTAGAAGACGTTGTTATATCCCTGCATCTTTCTGGATTATTGTTATAGGATGGTGCTTTGCTTATTCTCAAAAAATATTTCCTTTCCCAAAGAAGTTAAGCCTTGAAGTAGGACTTTGTTTCCTCATTTGGTTGCTTACTCTCTTATGGGATTTTCATCTTGGATGCAATGTTAGTCGAGTGATGTCTATACCCAATTTTTCTTTGTTTGGTTATCCCCAGTGTAGTATGTATGTTTTGTCAGCATATACATAACATACATTTATACATACATCATGCATAGCTGAATTAAAGTTCATTGCTTATTTGCATTCATTGATGTTTCTGTTGGTATTTTATCCTCTTTGCAGAGTATGTATCCTCTCTCCAATAGAATGACAACCTTAAGCAAAAAATGTGTGTCCTTTCACATTCCCCACTGAGTTATCCCTCGTGGAAGAATTTTTCTTTATCTTTCCTGCCCAGCAAATTACCTAGATGGAATTGATCCTCATTTTAGTTTATCCCTCATTGGATGGCGTCTTGGTTAAATATTTCACTCCGATTTGTTCTTAGTTTGAATTTTGGTCCATGAGAGCAATGTCAATGATCTCTCTAGACTATGAGCTCTGGATTAAGAGATTATTTGTTTTGCACGTGAATAATTTATCTCCTTAGCAGGAATGTGTTTATATTTCCCCCAAAAAGTCAAAATTCATTTCCCAACAACTTTAATTCAATACTTTTCATAATGGCTAGGGGAAGTCTCTTTATTTGAGCAACATGTATTTTCCTAGTAAGGCTATTATCAGTTTTCCTCCATCAAGTGGCAGTATCTTTTGAGCAGTCTGTTCCAGAGAAGATTATATCAAAGTTTTACTCTGATGGATGGTTGGTCTCTTCCATGTGATAGAGACAGTTCGTTGGAAGTTTCTTATAACAGATTGTTACCTTTTCAAGTGATATCTTGATCAAATAAGAAATTATTACCGTTCTTGGTGGAATGCCAGAATTTTGGGAAATTTGTTGTTGATAATATCTCTTTTATCTTCAATGGAAGTTGGTGGTTCTACTTCAGTAAATGTGGGTGTATCACTCTTATATCCTTTGGTTGTTTACCATCGTTATTCTATCAGATATTTGATAGATGGTATTCAATCCACCTTTTGGTGTTTATCATTGTTACCCTATCAGACGTTTGATAAAATTATATTGAATCTTATATCCTTTGGTTGTTTACCATCATTATCCTATCAGATATTTGATAGATGGTACTCAGTCCACCTTTTGGTGTTTATCATCGTTACCCTATCATACCTTTGATAGAATGATATTCACTTTTATATCCTTTTGGTTGTTTATCATCGTTACCATATCAGACCTTTGATAGAATGATATTCACTCTTATATCCTTTGGTTGTTTACCATCATTATTCTATCAGATATTTGATAGATGGTATTCAATCCACCTTTTGGTGTTTATCATTGTTACCCTATCAGACGTTTGATAGAATTATATTGAATCTTATATCCTTTGGTTGTTTACCATCGTTATCCTATCAGATATTTGATAGATGGTACTCAGTCCACCTTTTGGTGTTTATCATCGTTACCCTATCAAACCTTTGATAGAATGATATTCACTCTTTATATCTTCTTGGTTTTTATCATCATTATCCTATCAAGCCTTTGATAGAATGATATTCACTCTTATATCCTTTGGTTGTTTACCATCGTTATCCTATCAGATCTTTGATACATGGTAGTCAGTCCACCTTTTGGTGTTTATCATTGTTATCCTATTATACCTTTGATATAATGATATTCACTCTTATGTCCTTGTGGTGTTTATCATTGTTATCCTATCAGATATTTGATAGATGTTACTCAGTCCACCTTTTGATTGTTCGTCATGTTATCCTATCAGATCTTTGATATAAAGTGTTCTTTCCATTTCTCGTTGTTTACCAATGTTATTCTATCAGATCTTTGATAGTTGGTAATCATTATTATGTATTTGTGTTGTTTAGCATCGCTATCCTATCAGATCTTTGATAGATGGTACTCACCTCCTATGACATGTACTTCCCATTTAGGCTTCTATTCTCAATAGGTTTTGTATTACCTCCTCCTCATTGGACTTTTCCCCCAATATAGTTGAATTCTCTCTTCCCCAACAGAGTTGATTTTCTTACAACAGAGTCAGGTTTTCTTTCCCTAGTCGAGTTGATAATCCTTTCTTAAAGATTACCTCATGTTGGATTCTGTTTGCGTTATTAAGGATTTCCCCATTAAAATTCTTACTCTGCATTTTTTTCTTTAACTGTGATGTTGGCTTTACCTATTCATAGAAACATAGGATCAGATTGCAGTCAAACAAAATCTCTGATTACTCCATCTTGGACGCCACATAGGATTACTTAATATTCATAAAATATTAAATAATTTAAATCAATTGTATCCAAACTGTAAAAGCTGTAATAGACCAGATGTCCTACTATTCTGGTTAGAACATTGCATTCGACATGTTGAAACATCTTGTTCATCATGTTGCAACCAAGTTAGTTTTACCAAAATTAATTCCAATCACAAAAACAGAGAATTAACAATCTCCCCATTTGGAAAATTTTGGCTAAAACAACTAAATAATCCTTGCACATAACACACCATAATCCGGTTGACAACTAAAACAAATGGGTTTGAAAATAAATCAAACACACAAATATCAGAGGCACATCAGCAAAAATCAATTCATCAGAGATATGAACAACAAAAATATCAGAATATTGGCTAGTGGAAGCTACTCAACACAACATCCAAGAGAAAAATAATTTTTCAACATGTTAGGACATCATGTCTGACAACTCTTAACAGCGGTCTAATCCAGAATAGGGACTCCCTCTCAAAACCTGCTAAGTAACACTTCAATGAATATAAAATTATCCCCCTCAATAGCAGTTGTGATCGGTGGATCTGGAACTGACTGTTTAACGCTGGTTCGCGAAATGTCGCGGAAGCAAGAGTCGCCACCGTCTTTTATTTTCTCCAAATGGAAAGGACAAAAGCACAGAAAAATTCCTTATAGAGATTGCTCTCGGTTCGGGAGGTAGGTTATAGAAAGGGAAGGTGTTAGCACCCTTTCTATCCATGGTTACCCATGGGCTCTTAGATACTTGCTCATTTGTGTTTTCAAAATTGTTTGTTTGCTTTTCAATTGTGGGTTTTAAAAAGTTTCTTTGAAAATTCCAGTTCGACTCTTGTATCGGTCCTCAAGAGTGTTTGAAAAATTGCTTTCGAAAGCTTTTTGAAAATGTGTTGGTGTGAAAAGTATTTTTGAATTTGTTTTGAAATTAGAGCAAGTATCTAGAGTCGTCTACCTACCCTAAGGAATTCGTCTGTGTAAATGTCCTTTAAAGTAGTGCCATCCCACCATTGAGAGGTAGGTAGCACCACCGTTGGAGGTGTTCGGGTCAATTCGAGGTTCGGGACATGGTGATCACCAGAGCAATGGGAAGACACCTTAGAAGCTACCCTCATGCCAGGTTCTCGGATCATGAGGACTTACTAAGACATCCTCTACTCGAAGATCACCTTTCGAGGCAAGGCAACAGTGAGGCGTACCCTAGGGGTGGTGTGTGATTTGTGTGTCAGATTCATTTGCATTTATCTTGTTCACGTCAAAGTGATCTATGCGTTTGTTTTTATTTTCGTCATTCACTCTTGCATGCATTTATTTAACAGTTAAGAAAGCACGGAAAGGTAAAATTCTAAACTATTACAAAGGCGCGGGTCCACATCGCCAAAATTTCCAGAACCCGATGTGACAGAAAATAAAGTAAAGTCCGAAAGATAAATGTTACACGGCTTCGGGAGAGGTACATAAATATTATAAGAAATAAAACAAAATGCGCGAAACAAATTAATAATCAAAAGCGAGGGCGTTGGACCCTTTTTAATGAAATTAAATTAAATTATCAACAAATTAATGAAATTAATGAAAAAAAAGAAATTATTTTGGTATTTTTTGGATTTATGAATTTTTATGAGAAAGATTAAATGAAATCAAAACGCTAATTAACCCTAATTCTACAACATTTATTTATTAAGAAAAACCTATTAAAATTTAAACCTAAAATTAAATCTAATTATTTAATGGCAATTTGATTTTATGAAAATAAACAATTAATTATTAGTGAAAAGAAAAGAAAAAGGATAAAAATTAATTAAAACCCTAATTCTACCAATTTTAAGTTTATTATGAAAAATATTAAGATTTAAACCTAAATTAAAACTAAAATCAATTAATGATGTTTATTCACAAAAATAACATTAAATAAAAATATTTATTTTTTGTCTTTTCCTGATTTTTTAGATTGTTTTTTATGTTTTTATGAAAATAAACTAAATTAAAGAAATTAATAAAAAAAGAGAAATAATTGAATCAAATAAAAAAATAATGAAAAGAATATTGCAAACCTAGGGGGGTCTGTCCCCAAATGGAGGGTGAAGTCCAGTAATCAGGCCCATTAAGCCTTTGGCCTGTTTGACTTTTGCGCTGGCATGCATATGTGTTGACTGAGGCACATCCTAGTCTCTGAATCATGGCCCTTGATTGAGTGCAGTGGGACATGTGGCACGCCTGGATGGCTTGATGTTGTGGATGTATGGTGGTCTTCAAGAGAAATACTGCATAGGATGACAATTAGAAAAATAATATTGCAAAGGGATGGGGACCTGGGGCTCGAACCCAGGTCCTGTTGGTTACCAATGCTATGCTTGCCACTGAACCATCAACGCGTTTTGGTTATATAATAGGAAATAAATTATATGAAATAAAACAAAAGTTAGTGGACAGATTGGTGCGAGAATTCAAATCACCCTATCACGTCCTGACACTTCATCGTCTTCCTCTTCGTTTTGTTTTTTTTTCTTCTGAAACATAAAACCATTAGCAACGGTTTTGAACCGTCCCCAAAGGCATCATTCTAGAAAATAGCGATTAGCTTGTCTTGGATCAGAAATTGGGCGCGACCCCATCATGAAATTCGTTGGAAGCTCTTGATTCTAATGGAACCATTCCCGTGTCTCAATTTTTCCACAATAGAGAAGCCCTAAATCAGAACCTCTGCAACCCTAAAATATAACAATGGCGTTTTTGCATATAGTGTATAAAAACTCAATCAACGTATGTGGTTAGCTTTAGAATCATGAGAGCAACACAAAACAAGTATTAGAATTTAAAATCATGTCATGAATGATAAAATACGATTTATGCAAAAAAAGTGAAAAAGCTTGAATTCTATTCACCAATCCTGGGCGCTAGGAATGTGGAAACCTATTCAGACACGTTGCTTGATGTCTCAGGAAGGTGATGAGATGGTTATTTTGGCTTGAAACCTCTTGGAACCCTGTTTTCAGTTTTTGACTTTTTCAAGAAAATTGCAAGTTTTGTTCTTTGTGTATGGCGCAGCTGAGAGGTTCTTTGGAATAGGTTTGCACTATGTATTTATGTGTGAATGATTTAGGTCAAAGAAACCAAACAAAAACCTTTGCATTCATGATTTTCAAGATTTGATTTTCAAGAATCTTTTCCAATATTTCTTCATACCTATTTGATACAAATCATGGACAATCACTCCAATTCCTTCCATATCTGATCATGCACGAAATCTTGAGCCTATTCCATGCACAAAAAGATTTGATTGCATTGGTTTGGTATTTTTCATGTATTTTAATTAATTAAATGAATTATTAATAATTAAAAATCCAAATAAATAAATAAAAATGATAAAAAACTTCCCTTTGGGCCAAATGGTCGTGCACATGCCTTGGATGATGAATTGTGGAAGAAAAAGAAGCCCATTAGCAATTTTAGGACATTTGAAGCAATGTTGACTTTTCAAAATATCCAAAAAATTTCCAACTTCCACAAGGCATAACTTGCTCAATGTTTAAGCTTTGCTCATGTTCTTGGACATTTTGGAAAGGTCTTGAAGTCCTCTAACCAATGTCTTTGGTCCCATGTAATTTTGATTTACCAATCTCAAGTTATGGCCTTTGACTTAAAGTCCCTTTTTGTTTACTTTTGAAAATGACCTATAATGTTGAAATTGATAACTTTTTGTGAGAGCATTTCTTGGACTTGAAGTGTGAAGAGGAGTTGTAGGAAATGTATTTCTCTTCAAAATGAGCTTTGGATGGAATTCTTCTGATAATCCATGTGAAAGTTATGCCTTGGTCAAGTTACAGTTGACTTTTTCAATTGTCCAAATATGGAAACTTTTGCATCTTGAGACTTTTTGAGCCATACTTTTGAGAATCATGATCAAGCATTGATCAAATGATGTTTGTGGCTTCAAAATGAGATGTTGACCAAAAATTTGAACTTTTGACTGTCAAATAACCATTTTGCCCCTATAGTTGACTGTAGTGCAATTAGGGTTTTTGACTGTGCAATTTTGTGCTGTAAGTCTTGAAACTTGGTATGAGAATGCTTGACCATGTTTATAAGCATGTGGGACTTGATTGGACCCTTGGAAACTTCATTTTCTTTGTCAGAAGCAAAACCCTAATTTTTGATTGCAGGGAGGCCCTTGAACTGTGCAACCCTTGGGGAGATTTTGAAGCATGCTCTTTGCAATTCTTGCAGAATATGGGAGGGAAAATTTTGGGGTACAACAGTTGCCCCTGTTCAATCTTCTTAGACCTGAGGATGCAGATTGGCTGACGTGCCTTTCGTAATCCAAAGGTGGAAGATGATTGAACACTAGAGTGCCCAGAAATTTGCGCTCACATAGTAGCAGTGTGATGGGGGAATGGGCTTATAGATGCCATTTGGAGATTGATGGATAGGATGATGGGCTTATAGATGCCATGCTAAGAGATGATGGAAGGTGGATGGGCTTATAGATGCCATCTGGATGTTGATCGCATAAGAGATTCCTTGGCGAGAACTTGCGTACCTGCAAAAGAAAAAATGATTACCTGACTTGTTGCCGGAGCTGGTCTTCAAGTTCTTTGTATAGATGTGTCCTGACTGATTACAGGAGCTGGATCTGGATCTTTAAAAAGTGATAAATGAACCAGGGGTGGTTACTACCTCAACAGGAACGGTGAGGGAACCTTAGGCGACTTCAACCTCAACAGTAATCATTGAGAGAATCTTGGGAGACTTCAACCTCAACAGTAATCATTGAGAGAATCTTGGGCGACTTCAACCTCAACAGTAATCATTGAGAGAATCTTGGACGACTTCAACTTCAACAGTAACGCTGAGCGAATCTGGGGATGATTACTACCTCCGCAGTATCGGGGAGAGAACCATAGGCGACTACAACCTCAACAGTAATCATTGAGAGAATCTTGGACGACTTCAACTTCAACAGTAATGCTGAGCGAATCTTGGGATGATTACTACCTCCACAGTATCGGGGAGAGAACCATAGGCGACTACAACCTCAACAGTAATCATTGAGAGAATCTTGGACGACTTCAACTTCAACAGTAACGCTGAGCGAATCTGGGGATGATTACTACCTCCGCAGTATCGGAGAGAGAACCATAGGCGACTACAACCTCAACAGTAATCATTGAGAGAATCTTGGACGACTTCAACTTCAACAGTAACGCTGAGCGAATCTGGGGATGATTACTACCTCCGCAGTATCGGGGAGAGAACCATAGGCGACTACAACCTCAACAGTAATCATTGAGAGAATCTTGGACGACTTCAACTTCAACAGTAATGCTGAGCGAATCTTGGGATGATTACTACCTCCGCAGTATCGGGGAGAGAACCATAGGCGACTACAACCTCAACAGTAATCATTGAGAGAATCTTGGACGACTTCAACTTCAACAGTAACGCTGAGCGAATCTGGGGATGATTACTACCTCCGCAGTATCGGAGAGAGAACCATAGGCGACTACAACCTCAACAGTAATCATTGAGAGAATCTTGGACGACTTCAACTTCAACAGTAACGCTGAGCGAATCTGGGGATGATTACTACCTCCGCAGTATCGGGGAGAGAACCATAGGCGACTACAACCTCAACAGTAATCATTGAGAGAATCTTGGATATCTTCTACCGAGTCTTTATCAGGAAAATCTGTTAGGGGTCGATTTAGCTGGACTAGAGAAGGCCTTGGACTGGATAAGAAACAGAAAATCTTAGGGTCGATTAACTGAACCGGTCTAGGTCTTGAAATCTTCAACTGGATAAGAAACAGGGAGATCTTAGGGTCGATCTGACTGAACCAGAGAAGTCCTTTGACGGGATAAGAAACAGAAAAGTCTTAGGGTCGACTTAACTGAACCGGTCTAGGTCTTGAATGTAGCTGAGAACCTTAACTGAATTCTTCCTGAAAGGTAAAGGTCAGTCATATGCAATGCATGATATGGATCAAGCCATGATGTTCTCAACATAAATGAGATTTGTAAGATATGATGCGTATATGCATGCTATAATGATGTTTATGAATGTATGTTTTTTGTCTAGGAAAGTAAATCCTTGACGGGTGCCGGGAAGTCGCTCCTGGGCTGATGTTGAAGAATAGACTTTTGCCTTTGCTGGGGATAGTTGCAAGAATACCGGTAGGAGAAGATAACTCCGTTGGGGAATAAACTTGGCGAATAGACTATTCTGCAGGGAGAAAAGTACTCTAACAATCTTGCTGGGAAGCAATACTCTGTGGGGAGAGAGATGTTTTGCTGGAATGTTGATAATAACTTGTTGGGGATACCCTTGTTGTGTTGGAAGTGTTAATAGACTTCGCTGGGGATAAGAAGACTCCGTCGAGGACGCTCTTTCCGTGGCTTTTGGCTGAGGATAACCCAGTTATATCCTGGTAAGGAAATAACTCTTTGAATAAAGCCTGGGGACGCGTTCGTGCTCTGCGAGGATAGGCTTCCAGAATCTACTGGGGATAAGCTTAATGCTTGGGGAGATGGATTCCAACTTTCCTGAGGAAACTGGATTGGACTCTCCTGGGGAAGTTTTGATATGCTGGGGAAGTAGCTCCATTGAATGTTTGATATACCATCGGGGAACAATCTTTAGGCCAAGACTGCCGGGGATGCTCGTTAAGAATGTACATACTGTTGGGGAATGCTGGGATCTGCTGGAGGATATCCATCTTCCTTAAGTTTGATAGTAGCTTTGCTTGGGGAGAGTGCACTGACTTTCTGGCTCACTCTATGGGGAATTAAGATGCACTGGTTATGTCCTACCTTGTATCTTGTGGACAGAGCAATTAGATCGTTTGGACAACTCATCATTGCCCCTGTTTCTGAGGTGGGAGAGGAAGACCTGTGAGGTGCTGATAGTTGTTGATGGACAAACTCTTCTTCTGATAGGAAAATGACAAGATGACGAGACATAGTCGTACGCTTTAATCCCTAACTTTTGCCTGGACCGCCCTTTCGGGTTTTCAGTCCACCGGGATACCCATTTTTGCCCAAGCCGCCTTTTCAGGTTTTCGACTTGCCGGGTGTACATATTTTTTCATTTCATCCCTTATTTTTGCCCGAACCCTTTTGGTTCGCCGGGAAGCCCTTATTTTTGCCTAGGTATGTCAACCTAGCGGGTCTTTGATTTTGCGTAGTATCTTTTCGACTATGTCCACGCTCTCAGAATGTAGGGAGTTGCCCCTGTTAGCAGTGTTTTGTCATGCCACCAGAAGGTATTTGATCAGGAAAGATTTGTTGTTGGAATGCCCCAAGTGACTCAGGCGGAGACTTGCCCCAGGCTATTTGGCCTTTGAGAGATTCTCCGAATCTTGATTGGACTGCCCCAGATAATGGACCATGGTCATGTCTGCCCCTTGATTGGAGGTACTTCTGTTCATTAGGCATTCGTCGTGCGAACTTCTATGTTGTTCAAACAAAAAGTCATATGCAAACAAAGTTATGTTAAAAATGCAAAGCCTATGTCTGTCTTGAAGATTTTTAAAATGCATTCTTTTTTTCATAAAACAAATGAACGTTTGTAAAACGTGATGTCAACTCCTTCTTTATAGTAAGCCTTAAGGAGTCAGGATACCTTTCGTCACGGTATGCTTTCGAACTAACCCATGCTTCAGCTAGGACTTTTAAGGGTTATAACGTGGCCTGGTTCACGGTTTAAGAAACAAAGGATAAAGGCTCAAATTTTATTTGTACCCACCCGCTCTTCGTGATGTTCTCCAAACCTAAACTCAGTTGATCATACGTTAGACCTTGTTTGAGTCTTTGCTCTGATTTTCCGGTGATGATTCGGATGTTGATAACTTATTTTGAATAGGCAGTCATTTCTTTTTTGTTGAGGGTTTGTAGGACCTCTTTCTTGTCTGATTTTTGTTATCCCTTTCTTTTTTTGCCTGAACTGTTTCCTTTTTTGGAATTACAGTCAGCGGGATGCCCCAGTTTTATAAGTCTCCTTCATGGGTTTTGACTTAATGGGTTTTTTATTTTGAAAGATAATGACTGCCTTTCTTTATTGATCATTCGGAACCATCACTGTCTTTCTTTGTTTTGTAAGGATCTTTTTGGTGCCATTCGTTATGCACTTGGATCAACTGAGAGAACTACCCTGCCCCAGGTTATGATGAAGGGTTTTGAATTTCGAAAAGAAAAACTCCTACTTCTTTGGCTCAGAGGGGTTGACGAGGGATTATCATCCTTATAACTCCAGTGTTTAGGGATTGAAACAATGCCTGTACCTCATCAGCGGGGTCTGTTCAAAAGCATACTGTAGATTATGGTATCGTTTTCGTCATCCTCCCTCAAGAGGCTTAGAATTTTAGATCAAGAGTTGACATCAGAAAAAATATGAAAATAATTTGCATTTAGTGAATACGAATATATTGTTTCAGAACAGACATATGCGATGCATTAATGAAATAACAATGTTTAACATGAGTAAATGTTTGAACGAAAGAAAATTGCAACTTGAACATTCGAATGAACAAAAATTTCTCAATCCTAGCCATGATTTGGCAAGGGAGCAGTGATTATGTTCGGAGTCTCAGGTACTTCAAACTGAATCTCTCCAGCGTCGATCATGTCTTGAATCTTGTTTTTGAGAGGCCAGCAGTTGTCTGCAGTATGCCCCGAGCTATCAGAATGGTATGCGCACCTATCGTTGGGATGATAATTAGGAGCAGAAGTGTTTGGATTCCGGAGAGGAGCCCTTAAGGTGATCAGCCCTGCCTCCAACATTTGTTATAGTGCTTGATCCAGCGACATGTTGATCTTGGTGAACTGCCTTTTAGGCTTGTCTGGTTTGCTCTGATCAGCCCGTTGTTCTGGGCGAGGTCGTTGTTGGACCTGTGAAGTAATAGCAGCTTGGAGAGGCCCAAACCTTTGACTTCTTGGAAGTTGATTAATGACTGGGTCCCTGACTGGTTGCTTCATGTCTTGATGAAGCTGACTGATCATGGCCCTCAGCTCTCCTTGCTCCTGAGCTAAACCTTGAATGAGGGCCCTTTGCCCCAGCATCTGGGTTTTCAATGTGTCTACCTCAGCTTGTAGACGTTTCAGCTGTTCGTCCTTGTCATCTTCAGGACTCTTTCTGATCAGATTCCCCATGAGGAGTGTCCTCAACTCTTCCTGCCCCTTGGATAGGCTTAGGAAGATCTCTTTGAACTGAGTCTCTTGAGTGTGAAGGTCCTTGTTATCTTGTTGGGAAGCCATGGCTGAAATAAACAGCAAGGAGGGTAAGTGACCTGCAACAAGGGTACCTGTTATGCAATGATATGTATGATATGCATGCAATGTTTTCAAGGATCTCGCGGGATAAACAAGAAAATTTGTTAGAATTTGGGTCCGGTAGCTTGATTGAAGGAACTGCATGTTGTTGAGAGTCCTTCTTCAAGGGTCAAAGGCTCACCATATCAAGTGGGTCATAGCCCCTGACAACTTTGTCTAGAGGAAAATAAATCCTCTTTGCCCCTTGTTGGGATGGCTGATTCACCCTGACCTGCATCACAAGCCCTTGAGATCCTTGAAATGGGTTAGGATGTATGCAATGGTATGCATGCAATGATATGATGTTATGCTATGCATGGAGTAATGTAGGTAAACCCTGTTATGAGTCCTGATTAAGGACTGTAAACCAAAACCTGCAAGAAACTCGGTAAAACCTGTCATGAGTCCCAATTAAGGACTAAAACAAACCCTGCAAGAAACTCGGTAAACCTTGTCATGAGTCCTAATTAAGGACTACAAACAAAACCTGCAAGAAGCTCAAGTGTCAGACAACAAGCATGCAAGTAGTCAAGTACGAAGGCACACAAGTCACACAAGAGAAGCCCTTAGAGTTTAGGCCAGCATGGGGTCTGGGTATTACCCTCTTGAAGTTGGTGGGCTCAACCTGTCCTATTAGAAGTAACCGGGTTCTAAGGGTCTCAATATCACGGGATTGCTTTCATTGTTCATCGTTTCGATTTAGCCACTGAACTGGCGACCGAAATATTCCAGGAAAGCAACCCTCAATTGAGTGTAGTATCGAGTATCAACCAACCTCGGACTGCACCAAAGTCAGTTATCTCACTACCCTAAAGAGGCCAAGATAGTTCAATTAAGGTTCCTAAGGTCTGTTGATGCTTCATGACACCACGCGGAGGCCCCGTACTCTCCTTGACTGAACTCAAGGGTTACCGGTACACACCAAAGTGCCACATCAATGTAGCAGACTGTTTCAACCATGTCGGTATACCCCGCACAGTTCCCTCACAGCCTTGTTGCTACTTTCTAAGAAGGTATCCCCAGATCCGGGTTAGGATCTATAGAACTCCCGAGACAGTCCCACAATAATAAAGCAAGCAAAGAAAGCAATTGAAAACACAGTGATCTTAGTCCTAAGGTACACCTCACTTTAAAAGAATCCCCAGCAGAGTCGCCAGTTCTGTGATCGGTGGATCTGGAACTGACTGTTTAACGCTGGTTCGCGAAATGTCGCGGAAGCAAGAGTCGCCACCGTCTTTTATTTTCTCCAAATGGAAAGGACAAAAGCACAGAAAAATTCCTTATAGAGATTGCTCTCGGTTCGGGAGGTAGGTTATAGAAAGGGAAGGTGTTAGCACCCTTTCTATCCATGGTTATCCATGGGCTCTTAGATACTTGCTCATTTGTGTTTTCAAAATTGTTTGTTTGCTTTTCAATTGTGGGTTTTAAAAAGTTTCTTTGAAAATTCCAGTTCGACTCTTGTATCGGTCCTCAAGAGTGTTTGAAAAATTGCTTTCGAAAGCTTTTTGAAAATGTGTTGGTGTGAAAAGTATTTTTGAATTTTTTTTGAAATTAGAGCAAGTATCTAGAGTCGTCTACCTACCCTAAGGAATTCGTCTGTGTAAATGTCCTTTAAAGTAGTGTCATCCCACCATTGAGAGGTAGGTAGCACCACCGTTGGAGGTGTTCGGGTCAATTCGAGGTTCGGGACATGGTGATCACCAGAGCAATGGGAAGACACCTTAGAAGCTACCCTCATGCCAGGTTCCTGGATCATGAGGACTTACTAAGACATCCTCTACTCGACGATCACCTTTCGAGGCAAGGCAACAGTGAGGCGTACCCTAGGGGTGGTGTGTGATTTGTGTGTCAGATTCATTTGCATTTATCTTGTTCACGTCAAAGTGATCTATGCGTTTGTTTTTATTTTCGTCATTCACTCTTGCATGCATTTATTTAACAGTTAAGAAAGCGCGGAAAGGTAAAATTCTAAACTATTACAAAGGCGCGGGTCCACATCGCCAAAATTTCCAGAACCCGATTTGACAGAAAATAAAGTAAAGTGCGAAAGATAAATGTTACACGGCTTCGGAAGAGGTACATAAATATTATAAGAAATAAAACAAAATGCGCGAAACAAATTAATAATCAAAAGCGAGGGCGTTGGACCCTTTTTAATGAAATTAAATTAAATTATCAACAAATTAATGAAATTAATGAAAAAAAAAAGAAATTATTTTGGTATTTTTTGGATTTATGAATTTTTATGAGAAAGATTAAATGAAATCAAAACGCTAATTAACCCTAATTCTACAACTTTTATTTATTAAGAAAAACCTATTAAAATTTAAACCTAAAATTAAATCTAATTATTTAATGACAATTTGATTTTATGAAAATAAATAATTAATTATTAGTGAAAAGAAAAGAAAAAGGATAAAAATTAATTAAAACCCTAATTCTACCAATTTTAAGTTTATTATGAAAAATATTAAGATTTAAACCTAAATTAAAACTAAAATCAATTAATGATGTTTATTCACAAAAATAACATTAAATAAAAATATTTATTTTTTGTCTTTTCCTGATTTTTTAGATTGTTTTTTATGTTTTTATGAAAATAAACTAAATTAAAGAAATTAATAAAAAAAGAGAAATAATTGAATCAAATAAAAAAATAATGAAAAGAATATTGCAAACCTAGGGGGGTCTGTCCCCAAATGGAGGGTGAAGTCCAGTAATCAGGCCCATTAAGCCTTTGGCCTGTTTGACTTTTGCGCTGGCATGCATATGTGTTGACTGAGGCACATTCTAGTCTCTGAATCATGGCCCTTGATTGAGTGCAGTGGGACATGTGGCACGCCTGGATGGCTTGATGTTGTGGATGTACGGTTGTCTTCAAGAGAAATACTGCATAGGATGACAATTAGAAAAATAATATTGCAAAGGGATGGGGACCTGGGCTCGAACCCAGGTCCTGTTGGTTACCAATGTTATGCTTGCCACTGAACCATCAACGCGTTTTGGTTATATAATAGGAAATAAATTATATGAAATAAAACAAAAGTTAGTGGACAGATTGGCGCGAGAATTCAAATCACCCTATCACGTCCTGACACTTCATCGTCTTCCTCTTCGTTTTTTTTTTCTTTTCTGAAACATAAAACCATTGGCAACGGTTTTGAACCGTCCCCAAATGCATCATTCTAGAAAATAGCGATTAGCTTGTCTTGGATCAGAAATTGGGCGCGACCCCATCATGAAATTCGTTGGAAGCTCTTGATTCTAATGGAACCATTCCCGTGTCTCAATTTTTCCACAATAGAGAAGCCCTAAATCAGAACCTCTGCAACCCTAAAATATAACAATGGCGTTTTTGCATATAGTGTATAAAAACTCAATCAACGTATGTGGTTAGCTTTAGAATCATGAGAGCAACACAAAACAAGTATTAGAATTTAAAATCATGCCATGAATGATAAAATACGATTTATGCAAAAAAAGTGAAAAAGCTTGAATTCTATTCACCAATCCTGGGCGCTAGGAATATGGAAACCTATTCAGACACGTTGCTTGATGTCTCAGGAAGGTGATGAGATGGTTATTTTGGCTTGAAACCTCTTGGAACCCTGTTTTCAATTTTTGACTTTTTCAAGAAAATTGCAAGTTTTGTTCTTTGTGTATGGCGCAGCTGAGAGGTTCTTTGGAATAGGTTTGCACTATGTATTTATGTGTGAATGATTTAGGTCAAAGAAACCAAACAAAAACCTTTGCATTCATGATTTTCAAGATTTGATTTTCAAGAATCTTTTCCAATATTTCTTCATACCTATTTGATACAAATCATGGACAATCACTCCAATTCCTTCCATATCTGATCATGCACGAAATCTTGAGCCTATTCCATGCACAAAAAGATTTGATTGCATTGGTTTGGTATTTTTCATGTATTTTAATTAATTAAATGAATTATTAATAATTAAAAATCCAAATAAATAAATAAATAAAAATGATAAAAAACTTCCCTTTGGGCCAAATGGTCGTGCACATGCCTTGGATGATGAATTGTGGAAGAAAAAGAAGCCCATTAGCAATTTTAGGACATTTGAAGCAATGTTGACTTTTCAAAATATCCAAAAATTTCCCAACTTCCACAAGGCATAACTTGCTCAATTTTTAAGCTTTGCTCATGTTCTTGGACATTTTGGAAAGGTCTTGAAGTCCTATAACCAATGTCTTTGGTCGCATGTCATTTGTATTTACCAATCTCAAGTTATGGCCTTTGACTTAAAGTCCCTTTTTGTTGACTTTTGAAAATGACCTATAATGTTGAAATTGATAACTTTTTGTGAGAGCATTTCTTGGACTTGAAGTGTGAAGAGGAGTTGTAGGAAATGTCTTTCTCTTCAAAATGAGCTTTGGATGGAATTCTTCTGATAATCCATGTAAAAGTTATGCCTTGGTCAAGTTACAGTTGACTTTTTCAACTGTCCAAATATGGAAACTTTTGCATCTTGAGACTTTTTGAGCCATACTTTTGAGAATCATGATCAAGCATTGATCAAATGATGTTTGTGGCTTCAAAATGAGATGTTGACAAAAAAATTTAACTTTTGACTGTCAAATGACCATTTTGCCCCTATAGTTGACTGTAGTGCAATTAGGGTTTTTGACTGTGCAATTTTATGCTGTAAGTCTTGAAACTTGGTATGAGAATGCTTGACCATGTTTATAAGCATGTGGGACTTGATTGGACCCTTGGAAACTTCATTTTCTTTGTCAGAAGCAAAACCCTAATTTTTTATTATAGGGAGGCCCTTGAACTGTGCAACCCTTGGGGAGATTTTGAAGCATGCTCTTTGCAATTCTTGCAGAATATGGGAGGGCAAATATTGGGGTACAACAGCAGCAATCAGTCAATGGTTAGTGTTTAGATCACACACAAATTACTCCACTTTTTTAGCCATAATATGACTAAGAAAATCTAACCACAATACAAATTAGCACATAAGATAGACCACGGAACAACAGACAGACATCAAGTGCGCAAATATCCCAGAGATGAAAAAACTGCAAACATAATGATATGTGAATGATAATATGTAGTTACAAAAATAGGACCATTACTCCCCCTG
Organism: Vicia faba; assembly: GCA_948472305.1. Taxonomy (NCBI): domain Eukaryota; kingdom Viridiplantae; phylum Streptophyta; class Magnoliopsida; order Fabales; family Fabaceae; genus Vicia; species Vicia faba. The sequence goes on from OX451737.1 coordinate 1,185,375,650, forward strand.
TTTTATATAATCATTTCTCCTCTTCAAGATGAAAACCCAAGACACAAGAAAATCCAAAACATCAAACCAATATGAACTACCCAAGCTCACACATTAGGCAAGATATCATAACATTCGGTAAGAAATCATGCACACACATACCACCATCAGCAGTAGCAGTAGAAGCACACTATAGTATTAGGAACACAACAATATTGATCATCTTTAGGTGGTTTTCCACCTCTTTCTCCATTCAAATAACCTCATGCACTCCTTGAATCTGTCACATGTTTTAGGAGTGTTACCACTGACCTCCCTTGTCATCACCTCAAAATATATTTTCTTCAAATCAGCTAGTTTTCTTCTATGATATGTAACAGGTTTTGGATAACCATATAATCTATATCAGAAGGATTTTAAATGAACAAACCTTCCACAATCATTACATCTCCATCGTTGATTTCTACCTCCATTTTGCTTCTTCTGATGTCTCTGCTGATGTTGAGACATGTGATTCAACATCTTCTGCTCTTGTTTATTCTTTGGAGGTATAAACTTAACTTCAAGCCTTTCTCCTTTGTTCTTCACATATTTATTATCATGACCAAGACCTTTAACATTTCCAGCATTCTTCCTTTTACCTATTCATAGTAATCCCCGGTGTCGTGTTGTTCCCCAGTGATTTATTTTCCAGGTTGAACTTTTTGTCTTAGTCCGTCTATATTATTTTTTTCTTCCCCAGTGGTGTCTTATCTCCCCTGTGGAATTTATCTTTTACATTTATAATCATAATCATAAGCATTGTATGACATCTTAGGGCCAAAAATAGGGTTTATCATGTATTAAAGTATCTTCAATCGCGTTGAGATGAAGATTTTAACCTTCGTATCTCCGGATAGAAGATACTTAAATAAGATCGGCTACTATACCCCAATTTTCCCCTTAAGATCCTCTATCATCTCATATTATCACAATGCATCAACATCACGCATTTGGGTTGGTTATCTCTTCTACTTTCTCATATCTTTTAGTTTGTCTTTGAAGGATCACCAAGCACCCTAAATGTGTATCTTGTATATATGTGTTTTATATTTTACTAACATCTAATCAAAATAACCAAAAATATATATACTTTGTTCTTTTTTGTATATTTGTATTTTGTAGGTATAAAGTCAAAGCATCTAACCAACAGAGCTTTTTGCTAATTTTTTACTGCAGAAATCGATTTCCCCATATGTGGAAATTGATTTCCCTTACTATTTTGGCACTTGGATTTCAGTTTTTTGCAATAGAAATCTATTCCCCTGTATGGAGAAACTGATTTCCTGCACGAAATTGGCAAAAAAGAGAGCAATTTTTAAGTTTGTAGCATGTGGCTCTAATTGTATTTTTTTAAAGAATATTCTTGATCACCCAAAAATAATTCCCCTACCACATCATAATTAAATTTCATTATACACCCTCATTTGATGACATGTGCACTACTTGATCGTAATTTTGGCTCCAAAATCAAATTAAGCCTAATTTTATTTCTAAACCAAACTTCAAACCACAAATAATCACAAGCCCAAACTCTATAAATAGAGCCCTCATTTCATTCATTCATCAAGATTTTGATAGCTTTCTTCATCTACTCAAAATCACTCAAAGCTCATTTTCCATTAAAGTTAGTAAGCTTTTTATTGAAGCTTGCTAATCTTTGAGCTAAACATTCATCCAAACACTTTTTCTTCATTAATTCTCTAAATCAAATCTTGGGAGATTGGTATTTGGAGCTGATTTGAAGCATAATTCAGATTTGAATAGGTAAATTTTTGGATCCATCATTGTTAAGTTTCATCTACATCTTTCACAATATGATCTCTTATTGATCTTTGTGGTTTAACTTTTTAAGCTAATTTTTTTATTCCATTGGTGCTATTTTCTCATAATTTAATGAAATTTTCATGCTCAATTGAATCTATGTTCATAAGGAGTTCGATGAAAAGTTTGATCAAGAATCATCTCTTTAAAATGTTGTTTTTCTAAAAATTTTGCAGCAGAAATCGATTCCCCATATTCAGGAAATCAATTTCTCTCACTGCTTTTTGTACAAGATTTGAAAATTTTGCATAAGCAATTGATTTCCTGAAGGCAGAGTGCAGTTGTCACTACAAGAAAATTAGTGTTTAACGACACAAAAATTGCGACAGTTATGTGATAACTGTCGTAATTGACATATAGAGACAGTGTTTACGACAGTTGACACCAACCGTCGCTAATATTTATTTTGCGACGGTATATTTAACCATCATAATATTATTATTACGACGGTAAAACAACCGTCGGCCCCCATTTAACACTTTTAACATTGATTTTTCACCAACAACTAGTCACGACGGTAAAATTAACCGTCCTAAAAGGCATATCACGACGGTAAAGCACCCGTCGCACCCTTAAACCTTTCACGACGGTAAAATTATCCGTCCTAAAATTCATTTCACGACGGTAAAACAACCGTCGCACCCTTAAACCTTTCATTTGAGTTTGAATATATTGAATTGATGTTAGGTTTTCTAATTTGTTGTTTTAGGGTTTTATTTTTTTTAATGATTTTTTAGGATAATATTTGGTTAGGATAAAATATGTATCGTCCCTTATCCATTCTATGATACTGAATTTTGTCCAAACTCAAGCCATAAATCTTCCAACAACAACCGATAACATCATCATCATCATCAATGACAACCTTTTCAACTGAAATCTTATCACACACTCTCAATTTCAGAAACCACCCAAACCGCACTTCTCGCCGTTCAAATCCCAACACTATCGTCACTTCCTCAACCCCGGGCAACACCAACAACCGAAGAACAAGAATCAGGGTCAATGAAACAAGGCCAAAACTTGATCAAGATTACGATGAAGCTCTCATTAGGTCATTCAAATCAGCTAAGTACAATCGAGCTCTCCGCTTTCTTAAGCGCATGGTTGACGGGGTTATAAACCTGATGCCATTCTCTGCCATTCTCTTCATCATCTTCCTCTCCATCTTTGATATTTCACTTTTCTTTATAACTGAGCAGAGATTTCTGAGTTTAGTTTCTGTATCATCTATTCTTTTTTAGCCACTATCCATGTTTTAGCCATTTTCATTAAACTAGCCTTCATTGTTTTCTTAAGCGCATGTTGTTACTGCCTCTATTGGTTGCTTTGCCAGGCTTGAATGTAGTCGAGAGCCGAAAAACACTGGCTGTGGAGCACTATGTTGAGTACTGTGCTGTGAGCTGCAGAGCTTACAGTGCCTCAGTGACGGAGTTTGGAGCGGTTGGCGATGGACAAACTTCGAACACGCGGGCCTTTCAGACGGCTGTAGATCATCTGAGTCAGTACTCGTCGAACGGCGGGTCTCAACTTTATGTTCCACCAGGAAGATGGTTGACTGGTAGTTTCAATCTCACCAGTCATTTCACTTTGTTCCTACACAAAGATGCAGTCATTCTTGCCTCTCAGGTTTGATTATTAGCTTAACTAGTCTTGTACATCTATATGAATATGCAAATGTGATGTAATTGAAGTGCTTTGAATGTTGATATTATGTTCGTGATGTGACTTTTTAGGACGAAAGTGAGTGGCCGGTGATTGAGCCTTTACCGTCTTATGGTCGAGGGAGGGACACTCAAGGCGGACGATATAGCAGTCTAATTTTTGGAACCAACCTCACTGATATAGTCATAACAGGTAACTTATAAGATCGATGATTGTTGTCAGTTTGCCTGCTATTTCTGTGTAATCGAAGATTGAACTGTACAATCCGGTTATGCTTTTGGGAACTAAAATTCGGTTGCTTTAACTATGAATTTGAATAGGGGACAATGGAACATTAGATGGACAAGGTGAAGTGTGGTGGCAAAAGTTCCATAAGGGGGAGCTTAGCTATACCAGGCCTTACCTGGTTGAAATCATGCACTCAGATGATATTCAGATATCGAATCTGACTTTGGTTAATTCTCCATCCTGGAATGTTCATCCTGTTTATAGCAGGTTCATCTTTTTCTCTTTGTGGTGTCTGTTATCAATTATCAATCTGCTACATTATTGTTCTGAGTTTTCTGATATAAAGAAATTGAATGCAGCAACATTGTTGTTCGAGGCATCACAATTCTCGCTCCTGTGAATTCGCCAAATACAGATGGGATCAACCCTGGTAAGTTAAGTTAGTATATACATCTTTTTCAAGATGCTGCGATGTATAGTCTAGTATATCCGGGACTGATTGTGGTTTATGGTTTATGGCACAGACTCTTGCACGAACACGCGGATTGAGGACTGTTATATAGTGTCCGGGGATGACTGTGTGGCTGTGAAAAGTGGTTGGGATGAGTATGGTATAGCTTATGGAATGCCAACTAAGCAGCTGATGGTTAAAAGACTCACTTGCATTTCTCCAACCAGTGTTGTGATTGCTTTAGAAGATTAGCACTAACACCTCATGTCTGAATATTGGAGCACCCCAATTGTGGGGTTGTATTTATGGTGTGAATATTGGAGCACCCCAATTGTGGGGTTGTATCACCTTGTCTTTAACTTCTATTTTCTATACTATTAGTTCTGTATTGTTTATGCCCTTTACTTTGTGTGTTGGACAGGATGATGCACATATTTTCTGCAGGGAGTCCCAGGTGTGTTAACGTAAATTTATGTAATATAATTTTTATGATATCTTTTAAGCTGAAGCTGAAATTATTCTATTAATTCATTTTGCAGGTTAAAGATGAAGTGAGAAAAGCCTTGGACTTCATTGATTATGTCTATCAAATATTTGGTTTCACATATGAACTGAAACTTTCAACGGTATGAACTGAAAAAACCTACATATTGTTGATTGAAGGGATTTAATGGATCTTGATGAGTGCTTACGCCAGTTGAAATTTTATTTGCACCGTGCTCAAGTTAGAATGAAACCTTTAGCTGATGCTCACAGGAATGATGTAGTTTCAAGTTCGTGATTGGGTTTTCCTGAAATTGCATCCGCGTGTTCAGCAGTCAGTAGAGGTGCGCATCAGTCCCAAGTTCGCTCCACGTTATTATGGTCCATTTATGTTGCTGGCTAGCTAGAATTGGAGAGGTGGCTTACAAGCTGCAGCAACCAGCCACAGCAAAGACACACCCTGTCTTCCACGTGTCTTTGCTTAATAAATTGTGTCCGTCCTTAGACCTTGTTTTTGATTGCTTGTGAATTTAGAAGCTTTTATTTTCATTTCATTTAGTTGGCAAGGATATACCTAATTCAAAATTTTGTACCAGGACAAGTCTAGATGATGGACAGATCAACTGCATAAATTATATCTGAGTTCTTTAGAGGCCTCATTTGTGAATGAGTTGCATCGTTCTATACATTTACGTGGTTGGAGCTTTCACACTAATGCTGATGAAACATATAAATGTAGAACTCTGCAAAATACACCTACTACTCCTAGACAGGTCAGAGATAAATTCCAATTTAGTGTCACCATTGTATTTATGTATTGTAACTTCCTCCTTATAATCAGGCTTTTTAATCCCTTTTTTCCTCTTTCAGTCTCTGGATCTACAAGATGGCTGCCAGAAGAAGATCAACCTTGAAAAAATTTCTCCCGTGTTAGAGAGCACAGCTGATTCTCATGTTCTTACAGGAAGTGAACCGGGACATGCAATGCTAGATAAAGCTTGTAGTTTGAGAGAGCCTTGTACCTATGACCATGGATTACTTTCTGATGAGGAAATTCATGCCAGTGGGAGTTCATCATTTGCCAACAAGTCAGCAAGAAGTTGTTTGGAGAAGCAATGCTCATTCCATGGAGAATCGGTATTCCCACGATCTATGATCTGCTTGTATTGAAGTTTTAGATTTCAGTTTACTCTTCAGAATATTATCATGTAGTCAATTTTGTTTTGGGATTTCTGCGGTCGATACAAGTGCATTGGTTTATAAATGGAATATAGCGTTCTCTTTGTATCTTTCTTGTACTAAAAGTAATTGCTACCGGTAACACTTCAATTTGTATGCACAATTTAATAGGGTTTGGCAGGAGTTACCTGTGCTTGTCATTGTCAGCATGCTTGCTTATTTCTGTTTCCTTGAGCAGCTTTTGGTAAGAACAAATGTCCTCTCATTTCTCTCAAAGTTACAACTCGGTATAGTGCGTGTGTGGAAAACATGAAAATCACGGTGAACAGAAGCTAGACATATCAGCTTCTCAAAATCACGGTTGAAAAAGGAGGAAGCTGAGAAAACATGAGGGTTGGCCTAGCGGTAAAAGCTTAGGTCCTGAGAGCGTGCTCCTCTCAAGTTCTCTGGTTGTAATTTTGCTAGGTACAAACAATTCATGTACTAAGTGTCACTTTTTCTTTGGTTTGTTTGCAGCAAGGAGTGGATATCAATGCAATCGATAGAATTTTGCTTCAATCTTCAAAGCCATTTCTTCACACTAATGTTGATTGCAATGCATTATTTGCTGCTGTGGTCAGCAGGCAGATAAATGTTGTTAAACTCCTTTTGCAGGTTGGTGTAAGACTTGATATCAAGGTCAAATTAGGAGCTTGGTCTTGGGAAACAGATACAGGAGAAGAATTCCGTGTTGGTGTCGGACTAGCCGAGCCTTTTCCAATCACATGGTGTGCTGTAGAATATTTTGAATCCACTGGCACTATACTCAACATGCTTCTCCATCACCTCTCACCTAATAGTTTTCACATGGGAAGAACTCTCTTGCACCACACCATCATTTGCAACAATGAAAGAGCATTGAATGTACTTCTGAATAATGGGGTTGATACAGAATTGGCCCTTCAAACTACTGAAGAAGAAACAAATCTATACCCTATTCACATGGCTGCACGCCTCGGACTATGCAACATTCTTCAATGTTTGATTAATGGTAACTGTAACTTTAGCCGAAGCGAATACTCTTCACCGTGCAGCTTGTTATGGAGATATAAACATGGTTGAAAAACTACTAAAGGAAGGGAATTACGATGTGAATGGTTTTGATGAAAATGGATATACACCATTGATGTTAGCTGCCAGAGAAAGTAATGGAGAAATGTGTGGCCTTTTGATATCTCATGGAGCAAAATGTGATATTAAGAATGAAAGACATGAAACAACAATTTTACTTGCAAGAGAAAAAAATTTGAAAGGAAATGATGCAGAGAATGTGATCATGGATGAGTTAGCTAGAAGAGTAGTATTGTGCGGTGCGCGTGTGAAGAAACATACAAAATGTGGTAAAGGACTTTCATGAATTTTGTAGAATATTGTAACATTTTTTGTAATTCTCTCAAGTTGTAGCAAACCAATGTAAATATTAAAATGAAATTTGGCCTTTGATGATATTTGAATTTTTCTTGTTTATTGGTAAAATTTGCACTTCTTTTTACCTTTGATCACATTTTTTTGATATTATTGATGATTATTTGATATTAAATGTTTTTATTGTAATTAACTTTATTATGTTGAAAAGTGATAGAAAATAAAATAAAAATACTATAAAAAAAAATATTAAAGTAAATAATAATTTAAATATAATAGTAAAATATTATAGTAAAATAATATTATATTTAAAATTATTTTACTAAATAATAATTTAAATAAAAATATTATTTGAAATTTATAAATCAGATTACGACGGTTAAAACCGCCGCAATTTCTAACCTACGGCGGTAGAATAACCGTCGCAAACAACAACAAAAACAAAAAATAAAGTCAAATTCACGACGGTATATAACCGTCGCTATCTGTTGTGCGTGACAGTTTTTGCAACCGTCGCGAAATAGGCTGGGGACGCACGATTCTGCGACGGTACTTCTACCGTCGTAGATTGTAAATTGCGACGGTTTTAACCGTCGTAATCAGCCAAAATAACCGTCCCAATCTATCATTTTTCTTGTAGTGTGTTTGCTTTGTTTTGGGACTGTTTTGATTCTTTTTCCTACTCCTTTCTTTTGATTGTTGTTTTAGATTACAATTTTGAATGTCCAATTTCTCTTCAAATACAATGGAATTGGGGTGTAGATGAAGTTTGATAAACATTCATTAATTCAAATTTATCTTATAGTGAATTATTTAATTTATTTTTGGTGCTTTGAATTAGTGATATGTTTAGTGCTTTAATCCATCAATTATGAGTGATTGAACTTAAAGATGAAAGAATTTTTAGGATGTGATCCAATGTGACTTCTCATTTCCTCTATCTTCATCTTATCCCCTTCTTCTTTTCCTTTAAGTGGTTATTAGTGGCCCAAACTTTATATTTGAAATCCCAAATATGATTGATTATTGAACTTTGGTTCAAAACCTTTGAAGCTTGTTATTAGGAGGGCTTTGATTTTATCAACCCTCTAATAAGTCTTCATTAAATTTGACCTAAGTTAAATCTTCAATCATCATTGATCATTTATTATGGAATTAATCTCCCTTCTTCTTTTTTTTGTTTACTTATACTACATGTTTTAGGAGCTTGATTTTTACAATTTTTCTAACATGTATGGTACATACATTTCTATTGACCATCGTAAAAATAGGCGAGACTTCTACATAAGTCTACTTACGATAGCTTAACATAGCGCTAAATTTGTCCTGATTCAGAAAATGATCATTTGTGGCCTAAACTTTATGTTTGTAAGTCCAAGTATGGTTTATTGATTATCTTGGGTTCAATACCTTTGATACTTGTTGTTATAAGGCTTTTATTCTATCAATCCTCTATGAATTTTCATTATTCTTGGTCCAAGAGAATCATTCAATCATCATTGATCATATTTGTGACCATTAACTTCTAACTTCTAACTCGTTAACAATTAAATTTACTTTATGCCTTTATTTTTATGAATTTTCATTTTTAGAATTTACATCTCATGATATTTGCCCTTTTCTCACTTGAGCATTTATTTTTATATCATTTTGTCATTTCTCACTTGAGTATTTACTTTTATGTTATTTTATCTTTGCTCACTTGAGCATTTATTTTCATGTTATTTTACCTTTGCTCACTTGAGATTTTCTTTTTCTTTTTAAGACACTTAATAACCAACTTGAACATTAAAATACTTAAGTCTCTTTATGTATTATTGGTTACTATCCTTGGCATATTGGATTTATGGACTTCTTGGACTTAGGATTAGAATCCTCGATACTTTGATACCTTGAGACCTTTGAACCTTGTGTTACTTCATTGTTATTCTGCTTGTGTATTGGGAAATCTTCTATGTAAATGTGTTGTTATATTGGTCTTAAGTGATCTATATGGCACATTGACTCAATATTGAAGACTTTTTTTGGAATTAATACCTTGTGTTTCTTTGATACTTCTTTGTTTATGATTTATTTACACATGGATGATTGGTTTACTCTTGGTCTATTCTATGCTTGTGGATTTAATTCAAATGATGGTAATTATACATTGACTTTATAATGTCAAGTGTTGGCTTCTTGTTGTTTAGATCTTTCCTTACCTTAGCTTTTACTTTGTATACATAGGATAGTCTCTTCGTCTCCTCCTATCTTCTTTAATTTCAAAATCTTCTCCATCCTTTTTAAAAATTCTTCTTGTTTTCAAACTTGAATCACTTTCATAATAAGTTTGGACTTAGGTCCATGCATTTTCAAAACTCTTTTTCTTAATCAAACTTTAATCAATTTAATCATACTTTGACATCTTTTTTAGAAGACTAAAAGTAATTAATCTCATTCAAACTATTTTTTTCATTTTGGCTTTTTTACTTTAAAACCTTTTTTGAAAAGAATAGACTCGTGTTGATTCTTGTAGCGATGCAAGCTACTATACTTCTACAATATGTAGTGAAGTGAGCCATTTTCCACTTGTGTGCTGAGTGATGTCTTATTGGTTTTAAATCCAAGCTAAGTCCTCCACTTTGAGATGATGCAAATGATCCTTTCTCATAATTTTGGGTATTAAGTATGTTTTTCACTAGAATTCGAAGAGATATCTCTTCTCTTAAAATTAACCAACACACAAACTTTTTTAAAAAAATTAGGAGAACTATGAGTGTCCTGATCCCCTATTGCATGAAAGGTGGTACATAGGCACAAAACATTTGCAACCGTGGAGGGTGCAAAAATTGTAAAAATCACTTCTTTTCTCATCTCCACAATCTCATTTTGTAAATATTTCTTTATAGCCAAATACACAAATTTTCAAATAGGTTCATGCGGAGTACCGTAGATGTTTAGGGTGTTAATACATTCCCTTTGCATAACTAACCCCCTTACTTGATCTCTATTTTACTTTGGGTTTATTTGCTCTTTTCTCATTCCTTTGGATAAAATAAAAGTGCGGTGGTAACTTTCACTGATTTGTGAAGGAGACACACTTAAATAAACAAAATCTACTCTTACTTAAAAGCTTATGAGTGATTCAAAATTACAACTCAACTAACAATCCAACTCAAGCATCAAACAATACAAAAGTGGCTCACAATTAACAATGAGCAGAAGAAGCCCTAATAGTTGACACTTTTGCATATGTGGCTCGTGTCTTCTTTAGGTTCAGAGTCTTCTATTTATAACCATTATTTGGACTTCAAAAATGCAACAAGGCAGTGCTGAGAAAGCTCCAAGATATTCTCAACAAATTTAGGACTTCAATCATGAGTTTCTTAAAAAGTGTCCATATTTTGAAACCGAGAATACTCCTTGAAAACATATAGAATATTTTAATCCTTAAACTGAGTGCCATATAGGGTAGCATAATATTCTGCATCTGTAAAAAACTAAAAGAATCCAAATGTCCAGCTGTACAAAGTCGTGATGTCGATTTATTCTGAATAGCACATATTATTCAACATGTTCTTCTACATGATAGAATATCTTGATCAAGATGCGACAGTCAAACAAAATCTCGGATTCCTCCATCTTGAACGCCACATAGGATTACTTAATATTCACAAAATATTCAATAATTTAAATCAATTATATCCAAACTGTAAAAGCTACAACATACTAGATGTCCTACTATTTTGGTTAGGACATTGCATTTGACATGTTGAAACTGCAAGTTGAAACATCTTGCTCATCGCGTTGCAACCAAGTTAGTTTTACCAAAATTAATGCCAATCACAAAAAAAAAGAATTTACAATCTCCCCTATTGTACCCCAAAATTTTCCCTTCCATTTTCAAGACAAATTAGTTCAAAACACATCCTCATACTCGTGAAGGTTTTAATTGCTGAAGACTTATCAAAGATTGATCAGATGGACTCTCCTCCTAAGCAATTGACCTACAAATAGGGTTTTGCTTCTCTCAAAGGAAATTGAGCTTCTAATGCCTCAAATGGACTTCATGGTTTCACATGTGTCTCAAAGTATCCTCATGCCAAATTTCAAGCCTTACATCACAAGTCTGCTCGGTCAATTAGCCAGATGATTGAAAATCAGTTATATTGAACAAAAAGTCAACTTTGATCAATCTACAGTCAAACTTCAAGATTTTGGTCAACATCAACATTTTTAAGTCACATTCATCATTTGATCAATGGTTGATCATGATTCATCAATAAAACTCAAGATTCATAAAAAGTCAAAAGTTATTAAATTAGAGTTTTCTTAAGGAAAAGTCAACTAAACTTTGACCAAGCACAACTTTCACATACTTAATCAGAAATTCCTCAACCAAATCTTTCTTGGGAGGAAATTAAATTCTCTACAACTTTTCCTCTCTAAGCCTAAGGCCAAAAATACTTCATTTGAGAGATATGAGCCAAAACTTTACAAGTCATTTTGAAAGTCAACAAAAAGACATTTGTTATCAAAGCAATTTACATCGAGTTAAAGAATTCAAATGAATCAATGACCAGCATGAAAGTTTTAGGAGACGTCTTAAGGTTTCCAAAAAGTCCAAGATAACCTTCATATGACAAAAATTAAGTTATGAGTTGTGCAAGTTGAGCAATTTTTTAAGAAAATGCATGAAGTCCAAATTGAGCAAACTTGAAATTTTGGACTAATTGGCCTAAGTTCTCAGGTTCAAATGTGTCATAACTTTATAAAAGACCCCTAAATCCATTCACATATTTTTTATGATTTTTATTTCTTTTATTTGAATTTTATTCATTTAAATGCAAATAAAATAAAATAAAATATGAAAGCATTGGACTTAGGCGTGTGGACTTTTGTTTTGATCAAATTGGAGGCCCAAAAAGCTCATGATAACTTGCCAAAACCATGTGAGGCTGATTGGCACAAGATTGAGCTTAAAAAAAGAAACTTTTCATGCAAATTCCAAATCAAATATTACACCATGAATTACAAATATTTTGTCCACTTTTGTTGACATAATTCTTCTCCTATAAATACATAACACCTTAAGTCATTCAAGGACACGCATGCTACAGCTATATACAAACCATAAAGCTCATAAATTCTTCAATATTAGGGCAAAGTCAAAACCAAAGATCCAGCCACTTTCAGTCTGAGACATCTATTGCAAATCGTTCCTGGAGCATCTAAGGGTAAGAAGAGGTCGAAGGTTATGGCCATTGGTGCTTGAAACAAACATACTCATCTTCTCTGATTTACTTTTTTTTCCAAATATTAATATAATTAATTTCATGCATTACTAATGTTTGTTAATTGCCCAAATGGGTTCCTGCTGTTATTTAGAACAGTTTTGAATCATAAAACTGAAGCTCTAACGTGAGAATTATGTTTTTCCATGGCTAGAGAAGGACGTTTATGTACCTTCGTATTAGTATTTCCAGACCGTTTTAGGAAAAACTAACGCTACCAATTGATTCGTAAGGGTCGATTTAGGGGGTAACCTTAATCTTGGGTTTCAATTTTGTTTATTTCGCAGGTTAGCAATTTCAAGTGGTCGGAGAAGACGGTTGCAGCCACCGTCCATGGTGGTTTGACCGGCCAGAGGAAACGCGTAACGTCCAATATTTAATTAATTATTTATTTAAATATTTTCGAATATTTTTCTGATTAAATTTTGGAAGTTGTGAAATGTTGATTTAAGTTAAGTCGTTTTTATTTGAATTAATTTATTTGATTAAGTTGTAGAATAATATTAGAATAATACTATTATTTGATATGAGCTTATTTTAATGTTAGAAGTAGTAGAAAGGGTGTGTAGGAGTTTAAGCCCAATAAGACATAATAAGAATAATAGTGTTATTATATTAGTCATTTAGAAATAATGAGAAAGAGAAGTGGCAGTAGGGGTTTTGGCAGTAGAAGAAAGTAAGGATTTGGAGAAGAAAGAGTTGCATGGAATTTCAAGCAAAGAGGAAAATATTATGTGCAATCGGAGAGTTAGAGCAACCTTAAATCCAAGGTAAGGGTGAGGTTCTGACTCTATAATAGGGTATGTGATGAATGGTATATGAGATTAGATTATTTGTTTATGTTTATGTTTGAAATTGATATACTTGTAAAATTGAGGAATAAATTGAGAATCCAATTTAATATTTCATATACTATGTATTTAGTTTACTCTACGATAGACTTAGAAATTAAATGGGATTAGCACTGTAGCGGCATTGGTATGTGTATATACGGTAGAGATATTCACTTATATATTCTATGATGTGGTTAACCTATTGGACATACTGTAGCGTAATACAATTGCATCATTAAGTAATAAACAATAAATACTATTGTAGCATGGATGATGAGCTAATTGGATAAGCAGTTTCAAGGCTATGTAAGTTTACTAACATATATATTACTACATCAGTATTATATAATAATTACATTAACAATAAAAATTATATAATAACGATAATAATAATTAATAATGTAATATTTAGGAGTTAAATATTTGAGTTAATTTAATAATTTAAATTATTTTCAATTCCGTTAGAGTTGTCAACGGAGTTGTCAATAGGATTGTTAGAGTTGTCAATAGAGTTGTTAGAGTTTCCAATAGAGTTATCAATAGAGTTCTCAGAGTTGTTTTGGGTTATTAAGAATTATATTTTTAATTGTTTTGCGTAATTCTGACATGTTAAGAATTTTCAGTAGGGTAAGTTGAAGTTTTCAAATAAGAATACATCTTTACTAAATTATTGATATTTTAGTTATGAATTTTAGTTAAATTTAGTAGCAGAAAATTAAGGATTTGTGTAATTACATACTAGACTCAATCATTTATTTATTCTAACATACTTAGTGAATATTTGGTAGTAGCTCCAATAACACGTTCAATATATTTGTAGTAAATAGCGGGATTAATAGTTAGTAGCATAAAGTAGCATGTTTGACAATTAACAAAAGTAAAAATTAGATTGAAACTAATATATATCTAGTAGCACAATATTAATTGACATGTAGTATGCATGTAGCAGAAGGTCATAATAGCAAATTAGTGATTTTTTTTACAGAACCAACATCAGAAGTATAAACTATTCAATAGCAGTGTAGTATTAATTTAATCGAGTCGTAATAAGAAATTTAGTATAAAGTAGATATAATAGACCTTTTTGGCCGATAATCAATTAACTGGTTTTAGTCGAAATAGTCGGAATAATTACGCGGTTTATTTGTAGTAATTTTTTATTGATTTGTTGGGTGGTATTTTTGTTGAAAAATATGAAATTACAGTTGATATTGTATCTTGTTGAATTGCCTCTATTTATGGGCAAAATATAAGTTGTAGGCCTATGACCAATGCTGATTTGTTGTTGTGTTGCTATGTAACTATTATTGTCGTTATTCTGACATTCATATTGTGTCGCATACATAGCATATCAAGTTGGAGCTGATGCTAGGTAAGTTGGCCTGGATTGGAAAATTAAGTTAAAGGCTTATGCCTTGTTGACGTCTCTATTAATTAGCAGATTTTTAAGTTGGAAGTTCTGCTCCAAAGGTACCAGATGCTTCTGCATTGTAACGAGTCGTATTCCATGTTGCATATTTAAGTTGTTGTGTTATTGACTTGTGATGATTGATGTTGGTTGAAAGTTGTGAATGGTGATTTTATATAATCCGATCTAATATATTTATCATACACTCAATTATATGGTTCGATATCTCACCCCTTCTGTTTAAATGCCACCCTCTGTGGTAACGTGTAGATAATCAAAAAGGATAGTTGCTACCTTTCATTATGTTTCTGAATTTTTAAGTTGTTTTCATTAAAGACTTATTGTCTTAAAGTTGTTTTGAGTCGGAAAAGATGTTATAGTGTTTTCAGTTGAATTTTGTGAATCTGCTGCATAGTAATGAAAGTTGCTTTATTTTTAAAGACTCGGAAGGTTGTTATCGCTTCACCCGAAATATTGTGTTATGTATCTGACTTACAGGTGACTGATTGTCGTTGTTTTAAGTTGTTTGAATTTTCATATGTTGTTGAAAATTTTTAAACTCTGATTTTATATAATTCGTTGGGTAGAAATGGAGTGTTACATTAGTGGTATCAGAGCAGGTCGATTCATCCGACCAAGTTGTCGAGTCGTAGTTTTGTCTAACAATCAAGTATTGTTAACTTGAGTTCTAACCGTTATTTATATTGTAGTGATAAGTTAAGATGGATGAAAGGAATGACACTGCACTTGTTGCTGCTTTGGAAGCAAGGGCGCATGCTATGGAGAATCAGCCAAATGCTGACGGAAATGCTGGATCTCATAGCTTGGCGACCTTCCAGAGGGAGAATCTTCCTACCTTCAAGGGTAAGTATGATCCTGACAGAGCGTTGGATTGGTTGCAAGAGATTGAGAGAATCTTCCGTGTGATGGATTGCACTCAAGTACATAAGGTTTGATATAGTACTCATATGCTAGCAGTTAAGGCTGATGACTGGTGGCTAGAGATACATCCGAGGATGGAAGCTGCAGGTGAAAATATCACTTGGGTTGCACTCCGTATGGAATTTTTGAGGAAATATTTCCCTGAAGATGTTCGTGGTAAGAAGTAAATTGAGTTTCTTAAGCTGAAGCAAGGGAGTATGTCAGTTACTGAATATGCTACAAAGTTTGTTGAGTTGGCTAAGTTTTACCCTCACTACAACGAGACAAATGCTGAGTTTTTAAAGTGTATCAAGTTTGATAATGGGTTACGCCCAGAGATCAAGAAGGAAGTTGGATACCAGAAGATTTGTGTCTTTACTGATTTGATTGATAGTTGTAGGATTTATGAAGAGGATAATAATGCTCACTATAAATTATCAATGAGAAGAGGGGTAAGCACCAACAGAACCGTGGTAAGCATTATGATGCCCCAGATGGTAAAGTTAAAAAGAAAGTTGCTCAGGGTCAGAGGACTAGTGGGGGAGATGTTCCTGCTAGTGTTGTGTGCTTCAAATATGGAAAACCTGGTCATAAGAGTAATGTGTGTACTGCTGAGGTGAAGAGGTGTTTCCGTTGTGGTAAGAATGGACATGCTATATTTGAGTGAAAGCATAAAGAGATGATTTGTTTCAATTATGGTGAAGAAGGACACATTGGTAGTCAGTGTTAGAAACCAAAGAAGGCGCAAACTAATGGAAAAGTGTTCGCGTTGGCTGGGACTCAAATAGCTAATAAGGACAGACTCATCAGAGGTACATGTTTCATTAATATTACTCCTTTAATTACTATTATCGATACAAGTGCTACTCATTTCTTTATTGCTGTTGATTGTGTTGAAAGATTGGATCTTATGTTATCTTCTATGAATGGAGAGATGGTCGTCGAGATTCCGGCTAAGGGATCGGTGACTACTTATCTTGTATGTTTAAACTGTCCTTTGTCGATCTTCGACAGAGACTTTGTTGTTGATTTGGTTTGTTTTTCGTTAAATGGGTTAGATGTGATCTTAGGTATGAATTGGTTAGAATATAATTATGTTCATATTAACTGTTACAGCAAGTGTGTGAGGTTTTCTACTCCTGAAGAGGAAGAAGTTGGTTTGTTATCCACTAGATAGTTGCGGCAGTTGATGCAAGAAGAGACTCAGATGTTCTCATTGATGGCATCGCTATCTGCCGAGAATCAAGCTATAATTGAGGAATTGTAAGTGGTGCGTGAATTTCATGAATATTTCCCTAATGAAATTCTTGATGTACCTCCAGAGAGAGAATTTGAATTTGCTATAGATCTTGTACCTAGTACCAGACCTGTTTCTATGGCACCATATAGGATGTCTGCATCTGAATTTTCAGAATTAAAGAAGCAATTGGAAGTGCTACTTGAAAAGAAATTTGCAAGTAAAGAAGAAAGATGGAAGTATGAGACTCTGTGTTGATTATAGAAAATTGAATAAAGTGAAGATTAAGAACAAGTATCCACATTCGAGGATAGACGACTTAATAGATCAATTGGTGGGTGCTTGAGTGTTTAGTAAGATTAATTTGAGGTCGGGTTATCATCAGATTAAAGTGAAGGATGAAGATATCCACAAGACGGCTTTCAGAAAGCGTTATGGACATTATGAGTATTCGGTGATGCCTTTCGGTGTTACTAATGCGCCAGGAGTATTCATGGAGTACATGAAATGTACATTTCATACTTATTTGGATCGATTTGTAGTCGTGTTCATTGATGACATTTTGATTTATTCTAAATCAGAAGAAGAGCATGCATAACACTTAAGAATAGTATTGTAAGTTTTGAAAGAGAAGAAGTTGTATGCAAAGTTGGCTAAGTGTGAATTTTGGTTAAAGGAGATTAGTTTTCTTGGTCATGTCATCTCAGGTAGTGGCATTGTTGTAGATCCATCTAAAGTAGATGATGTGTTGCAATGGGAAACTCCAAAATCGGCTACCGAGATTAGAAGCTTTTGGGATTAGTTGGTTATTGTAGAAGGTTTATCGAAGGTTTTCCTAAGTTTGCACTTCCGTTAACTAAGTTGACTTGTAAAGGTAGAGCTTTTGTGTGGGATGTTCAGTGTGAATAAAGTTTTACAGAATTAAATAAAAGATTGACATCGACTCCGATTTTGACATTACCTAATCCATAAGAACCTTTTGTGGTATATTGTGATGCTTCCAAGATGAGTTTAGGATGTGTGCTTATGCATAATGAAAAGGTAGTTGCTTATGCGTCAAGGCAGTTGAGGACTCATGAAAAGAACTATCATACACATGATTTAGAGCTTACTGCAATTGTTTTTGTGTTAAAGATTTGGAGACACTGCCTCTATGGTTTTATATTTGAAGTATTTAGTGACCATAAGAGTTTAAAATATCTATTTGATCAGAAGGAATTGAACATGAGACAACGAAGGTGGTTGGAGTTGTTAAAATATTATGATGGTTTGAATTATCATCCAAGAAAAAATAATGTGGTGGCTGATGCGTTAAGTCGAAAGACATTACATATGTCGGTAATGATGGTTAAAGAGTTGGAATTAATTGAGAAGTTCAGAGATATGAGCTTAGTTTGCAAAGTGACACCGCAGAGTGTTATATTAGGAATGTTGAAAATAAACAATGAATTTCTGGACAGTATCAAAAAAGCTCAGAAGTTAGACGTGAAACTAGTAGATTGGATGGTTAGAATCGATCAATCTGAGAGTAATGATTTCAAGTTAGATGCGCAAGGTGTGTTGAGATTTTGTAATCGAATTTGTATTCCCGATGACGCGGAGATGAAGAAAGTGATTCTTGAGGAAAGTCATAGAAGCAAGTTGAGTATTCATATGAGAGTTATAAAAACGTATCAAGATTTGAAGAATTTGTTTTGGTGGCCTGGAAAGAAGAGTTGTGTGGCTCGGTTTATGTATGCATGTTTAACATGTCAGAAGTCGAAAGTTGAATATCAGAAGCCTGCAGGGTTGATGCAGCCGTTAGAAGTTCCAGAATGGAAATGGGATAGCATTCCGATGGACTTTGTGACAGGGTTACCTAATACTTCAAGAGGACATGATTCGATTTGAGTGATTGTTGATAGTTTTACAAAGTCGGCTCATTTTATTCCTATTAACATCCATTTTCCAGTTTCGAAGCTAGCGGAGATTTATACTAGTGTAATTGTAAAGTTGCATGGTGTTCCTTTGTGTATTGTGTCGGATAGAGACTTGAGGTTTACTTCATATTTTTTGAAGAGTTTGCAAGAGGCGTTGGGTTCTAAGTTGAGGTTGAGCTCGTCGTATCACCCCCAAACGGATGGTCAGACGGAGAGGACTATTCAGTCGTTGGAAGATTTATTGAGAGCATGTGTACTTTAGCAGGGAGGTTCGTGGGATACTTATCTTCCATTAATAGAGTTCACTTATAATAATAGTTACCATTCTAGTATTGGAATGACACCTTTTGAAGGGTTGTATGGTCGAAGATGTAGAACTCCTTTATGTTGGCATGAATATGTTAGAACAAAGTTTGAATCTACTACCCTAAGTTTAAGTTTTGATGATAACAAAATAAAAAGATATATTAATTATGTGATTCATGTAAGAACTATTTGCTACCTAAAAATTACCTTTCTGTTTTACAGAAACTCTGATGGGTATCAGCAAGAGTACATCATAATCAGCATCAGAATATTGGATATTAACATCAGCATCAGAAGATGCTATATCAGATACCAAAATCAGAAGAACAACTCACGCTTATGCTGAAGCTTGATGAACAGATCTGCGCTCAACACTCTGAACTATGATAAAGACAACAATAGTTCATCAGCACTTAAGCAGCGTCAGAATGAGCCAAAGCCAGAACACGCCTTAGTTGCAATGGTACTGTGCATTCAAGATGAGTTATTACCAACAACATCATTCCAGACAAGATCTGCTTAATAAGGAAAGATTGTTATTGGCATTGAATCAGAATTATTGCTCCAACGTTCATCAATTTCAATGCTATATAAACAAGTCAATGAAGATTGAATTGGCTAATTCTCTACATCAATTCACACGCCTAAAAGCTAATCATCATCTTCCTACTCTCAGTTTGCTAAAATCTCCATATTTCCTTACTCAATTATTTTAGCAATCTAGTTTCCATAAGCTTAAGTTGTGTAATATCACAGTTGTGATAAACAGTTTTGTAGAAAACATTTACACACCTAGATTTCAATTCTTTGTAAGAAAGTAATTCCTTGAGAAACCGGTTTGTGGTTTGATTCAAGAAGGCTTTAGCAGTTGTTAAAGCAGATTGTAATATTCAGTTGAATATAGTGGATTAAGACCTCGTTGGAGAGAGGCGAAATCACCTTGACGGGTGGACTGGAGTAGTTTGAGATCAAACGAACCAGGATAAAAATATCGTGTTCATTCCAATTGATTTGCAGTTTTACAATTCAACCCCCCTTCTTGTGTTTTTCACTTCTTCAATTGGCATCAGAGCACCTGGTTCTGAGCTAAAACACTTAACCGTGTCAGTACAAGATCCAGCGTCTGAAAAACACAATGGCAGGAACTTATTCACACACCAGCAATGACAACCATAAGGACAAAGACAGATTCAGCGGCAAACCTCCAGTCTTTGATGGAGAAAATTTTGATTACTGGAAAGACAGAATTGAAAGCTTCTTTCTGGCACATGATGCTGATCTGTGGGACATGGTGACAGATGGATACACGCACCCTGTGAATGCAAGCGGTCAGAAGATTGATAGGAAAACAATGTCTGACCAACAAAAGCGTGACTTCAAAAATCACCACAAGGCCAGAACCATCCTTCTCAGAGCCATCTCTTATGCTGAATATGAAAAGATCTCTAACAGAGACACAGCAAAGAACATGTTTGACTCACTCAGAATGACGCATGAGGGCAACGTTCAGGTCAAAGAAACAAAAGCTCTTGCGCTTATTCAAAAGTATGAGGCATTCAAAATGGAAGAAGGTGAATCCATTGAAACAATGTTCTCAAGATTCCAGATTCTGGTAGCTGGTCTCAAGGTTCTGGACAAGGGATACTCTACTGCTGATCACGTCAAGAAGATCATCAGAAGCTTACCAAAGCAGTGGAGGCCAATGGTTACAGCTCTGAAGCTAGCAAAAGATCTCAACAAAATTTCTCTGGAGGAACTTATCAGCTCCCTCAGAAGTCATGAGATAGAGCTAGAAGCTGATGAACCCCAGAAGCAAGGTAAGCCTTTAGCATTAAAATCTAACAAAAAATCTGAGTCTAAAGTTTTGCAGGCAGTTGAAGAAACATCTGATGGATCCTCATCAGAAGAAGACGAACTCTCCCTCCTCTCCAGAAGAGTGAATCAACTGTGGAAGCAGAGGCAAAGGAAGTTCAGGAATCCCAGAAGATCTGATCAGAACGAGTCTTCTTCCAGATACAGAAGGACAGACTCTTCCTCTGGATACAGAAGATCTGAAGGCTCCTCAGGAAGCAGAAAGCCAAACACCAAGGACATCATCTGCTATGAGTGCAATGAGCAAGGACACTACAAGAGTGACTGCCCAAAGCTTCAGAGGGAAAAGCCCAAAAAGAAGTTTGGAAGAGAAAAGAAGAAAAGTCTCATGGCTACATGGGATGACTCTGACTCGTCTGAAGCTGACTCAGAATCAGATGATGAGAGAGCAAACATAGCTCTCATGGCCAACATCTCAGAAGATAGTGAAGCTTCTGAATCAGACTCAGAATCAGATACTGAAGAGGTATTTCCTGACTTTGCAGTTAATTTTACCAAGGCTGAACTTGCTGAAAGCCTTAATGAAATCCTGGAAAGGTACCAGCAGATTAGAGTTAAATTCAGAAACCTGAAAAGGAATCTTGAATCTGACTCTGATAAGACTGAGAGTCTAAAATTGGAAAATTCTGAGCTGAGAAATAAAATTTCAAAACTAGAAAATGTTTTACAAAACTCTCAGAAGGAACCAATTTCTGAAACTCCCAGCAACGCTGATGAGATCATCAAGGAGTATGATCACAGTTTCCAGAAGTTCCTTGCTAAAAGCATAGATAGAAGCAAAATGGCTTCAATGATCTATGGAGTTAGCAGAAACGGAAGGAAGGGAATAGGATACCAAGGTAAGGTTCCTACACCAAAGAATGTCATGGACTTAACCATTAAACACACTCCTCTGAACTCACATTTTGTGTATGGTCACACACATGATATTAAATACACTAGCAGTAAGTATTATATGAAACCAAAACTCAACCAGAGTTTTGGCAAATCTAACAAATCAGGACCCAAGAAAATCTGGGTACCTAAGGATAAAATAATACATGTTGCAGATATCTTTAGCAGCAAATCAGAAACACCAGTCATGGTACCTGGACTCTGGCTGCTCGCGACACATGACGGGAAGAAGGCATATGTTCCAAAGCCTGGAGGCCACGTTGGCTTTGGAGGCAATCAGAGGGGAAAGATCATTGGCTCTGGAACTGTAGGTAATGGAAATCTTCCCTCTATAAATAATGTTCTGCTAGTAGATGGATTAATGCATAATCTGTTATCCATAAGTCAATTAAGTGATAACGGTTATGATATAATCTTTAATCAAAAATCATGTAAAGCTGTTAGTCAGAAAGATGGGACTATCCTGTTTAATGGAAAGAGGAAAAACAACATTTACAAAATCAAACTTTCTGAACTGAAAAGTCAGAATGTAAAGTGTCTTCTGTCTGTTAACAACGAGCAGTGGATCTGGCACAGAAGATTGGGGCATGTTAGTATGAGAAAAATATCTCAGATTAACAAACTCAATCTGGTCAGTGGACTTCCTAATTTGAAGTTCAATTCAGATGCTCTGTGTGAAGCATATCAGAAAGGCAAGTTTGCAAAACCTTCTTTTAAATCTAAAAATGTTGTTTCTACCTCTAAGCCATTAGAACTTCTGCACATTGACTTATTTGGACCAGTTAAAACTGCTTCAGTCAGTGGCAAGAAGTATGGGTTAGTAATCGCAGATGACTATAGCAGATGGACATGGGTAAAGTTCTTAAGACACAAGGACGAGTCACACTCTGTGTTTGTTACCTTCTGTAACCAAGTTCAGAATGAAAAGGATCTTAGAATCGTTAAAGTCAGAAGTGATCATGGTGGAGAGTTTGAAAACAAAGATTTTGAGTCATTCTTTAATGACAGAGGCATTCTGCATGATTTCTCTTGTCCTAGAACTCCCCAACAAAATGGAGTTGTAGAACGAAAGAACAGAACATTGCAAGAAATGGCCAGAACCATGATCAATGAGACAAACGTTGCTAAGATCTTCTGGGCAGAGGCAATAAACACAGTGTGCTACATTCATAATAGAATCTCAATAAGACCTATTCTGGAAAAGACTCCATATGAATTGTGGAAGAACAGAAAGCCCAACATTTCATATTTTCATCCATTTGGATGTACTTGTTTTATGTTAAATACAAAGAATTATTTGAACAAGTTTGACTCTAAAGCACAGAAGTGTATTATGTTAGGATACTCTGAACGCTCAAGAGAGTACAGAGTATACAATACAGAAACACAGATTGTGGAAGAATCAATCAGTGTTCGTTTTGATGATAAGCTTGACTCTGAAAAGTCAAAGCAGAATGAAGTTTTTGCAGGTATGGAAATTGAATTTACAGGTTCTGAAGACAAGTCATCAGAAGCTCTCAACACAGACACTCCCTCAACATCTGAAAGGAGCACTGCTAGCAATCCTACAACAGCTGCTGATCAACCTCAGAAGAGATTACCCAGAAGCAGTTTGGATCATCCAGAAGAAACTATCTTAGGAAGAAAGGAAGATCCAATCAGAACAAGAGCAAGCTTCAGAAACTCTGAAGAAACCCTCATGGGACTTGTGTCTCTGATTGAACCTTCTTCTATTGATGAAGCACTTCTGGACAACGACTGGATTCTAGCAATGCAAGAAGAGCTGAATCAATTCACCAGAAATGACGTATGGGATCTTGTTCCCAGACCAAAAGGATTCAACGTCATTGGAACAAGATGGGTGTTCAAAAACAAGCTAAAAGAACAAGGTGAAGTCATCAGAAACAAAGCACGACTGGTAGCACAAGGTTATAGTCAGCAAGAGGGGATAGACTATACAGAAACCTTTGCTCCAGTCGCCAGGTTAGAATCTATCAGACTTTTAATTTCATTTGCTGTTAATAGAGGCATCACTCTGTATCAGATGGATGTCAAGAGTGCATTCTTAAATGGTTATATAGAAGAAGAGGTTTATGTGCACCAACCCCCTGGTTTTGAAAATACAAAACATCCAGAACATGTTTTCAAACTAAAGAAGTCACTATATGGTCTGAAACAAGCTCCCAGAGCTTGGTATGAAAGACTAAGTAACTTTCTGTTAGAAAATGAATTCACCAGAGGGAAGGTGGACACTACCTTATTATGTAAGTCAGTTAAGAATGACATCTTAGTCTGTCAAATTTATGTTGATGATATTATTTTTGGATCTACTAATCCTTCTCTTGGAAGAAAATTTGCTAAGTGTATGCAGGCAGAATTTGAGATGAGCCTCATGGGGGAACTGAAATTCTTTCTAGGAATTTAGATCAATCAAACTCCAGAGGGAACTTACATTCATCAGAGCAAATATGTCAGAGATCTTATGAAGAAATTTGACCTCTCAGAATGTAAGCCATCAAAGATTCCAATGCATCCCACGTGCATTCTGGAAAGAGAAGAGGTAAGCAAAAAGGTAGAATAGAAGGTCTACAGAGGTATGATTGGTTCTCTCCTTTATCTGACAGCTTCAAGACCTGATATCTTATTCAGCGTATGTATTTGTGCTAGATTCCAATCAGATCCTAGAGAATCTCACTTAACAGCTGTTAAGCGAATTTTCAAGTATCTGAAAGGTACTACTAGTCTGGGTTTATTTTATAGAAAATATAGTGATTACAGCTTAGTAGGCTACTGCGATGCTGACTTTGCTGGAGACAGAGTAGAGCGTAAAAGTACTTCTGGAAGCTGCCAGTTTCTAGGAGAAAATTTGATCTCTTGGTCCAGTAAAAGGCAATCCATAATTGCGCTATCAACAGCAGAAGCTGAGTACATAGCAGCAGCAGGATGTAGCACACAAATGCTCTGGATGAAAAGTCAGCTTGAAGACTTCCAGATTTTTGAGAGTAACATCCCTATACTCTGTGACAATACTTCTGCTATTTGCTTAAGTAAGAATCCCATTTTACATTCTAGAGCTAAGCATATAGAAATAAAACATCATTTCATTAGGGACTATATTCAGAAAGGAATTTTGAATTTAAAATTTATTGATACAGACCATCAATGGGCTGATATCTTCACTAAACCCCTTTCTGAAGATAGGTTCAATTTCATTCTGAAACATCTCAGCATGAAAATCTGCCCAGAGTGAAAATGCTTTAACTCTATATATTTATCTTCAGAATGTATTTGTTTTACTGTGAACTTCTGATCAATCTCTTTTCAGAAAGATAGAACATGCAGATTGTATCAGATACTATTCTTAAAGATCTGATCGTTTCAGCTTAAGGATAGACGTGCTGCTCACTAAATCAAACAAGTGTCATCCAATCATCAGCAAATATCTGAAGCAGAATGCGTGCACGCTTCTGAGAAGGCAAAACGTTGATTGGGTGCATTGAGACACATGTCTGGTAACCGTTTCAAGTATCTTTCTCAAATCCCCCAAAATCAGCAAGCATTAAATGAAAGTAATCATGTTTTAAAACGTAATCATGATTTTATTTCTCTTTCTTGAAACCGTTTACACTTTCAAAAAATTTCTAAATCTATTTAAACTCATTAACTTCTCACATTAATCCTTTACCGTTTCTCATAATCTCTCAAATATTTTCTGCATTTTCTCTGTGTGTTCATCTCTTTCAAACTTAAACCCATTTTCTCAGTTTTCTCAGAAAAACCCTAAGTGTGAACATGGCAACCTCCAGCAATGCTTCTGCAGGTTCTCAGAAGAAAGATTCCTCTGAACAGTACCAAGTTCCATTCAGAACACTCCTTACACCAGTGAAGAATTTAGAAGTGTTGTCTGAACTGATTATTGACTTTGGCAGTATGAAAGAAAATGGTTTTGACTTGACAGAAGAAGTTAGGGCACAGAAATGGGAGAGATATTTTGATAGGTTGGTTGGACCAACGTTCCCAGTCTTGGTCAAGGAGTTCTGGATTCATGCGTCCTCATCAAGGCATCAAGTCACCTCCTACATAATGGGAAAGAAGATTGTGATCACTGAGGATCTCATAGCAAAATTGATTGGTTACAGTGGCGGTGGCGTCCGCTGTATTGATATGGCTGAAAGATGCTCTGACGTTGGTGTCATAGCAGAACAGATTTTCACCCTTGGGGTGCCCAGCAGCAAAATCAGAGACTTAAAGGATCACCACAGAGTTTGGGCAAAGATCATTCTGGGGTGTTTTAATCACAGGAAGCCAACAAGCTCCCCTGATTATATAAATATAGATCAGCAGTTTCTGATCTACTTTATTAATCAGAAGGTAAAAATCAACTTGGCTCATCTTCTGTTTAATCACCTCAGGACCAGCGTCAAGGAGACCAGGGAAGAAGAAAGAACAAAGAGGGATTGGATACCCTTTGGGAGGTTAATATCAGATATTCTGACGGAGAATAGGCTGATAGAGCACCTTATAGAAGCTCAGGAGTTAAGTACTATTGAACCAACTGTTGGCAAGCCTCTGAACGCTAAGAATCTGAAGAAAATGAAACTGATAGAGAATATCAGAAAGGAGCCCAGCGTTACTCCTCTTGTTGACATCACCAGCAGAAGAGTCCCTCTGGACGACTTTCCATTATTTTTTGAGATAGAATCAAAACTAGTGGTGGTTCTCAGATAATTGGACGCGTGCAAGGCTGATGGTACAGATCCCAAGCTGAATATCAAAGATCTGCACCAACCTCAACCAGAAGTTACACTGAAGAAGAAGAAGAAAAGGAAGGCCACTTCAGAAGGATCATCCCAGCAGACACCCAAGAAAAGAGGTAATTTATCTGCTGCTTCTGTTTTAAATTCTTCTGCTATTCCAACATCAATCTCAACCCCAGCTTCACATGAAATTCCAATCCCCATACCAACAATTGATGAAACCGAACCAGAAGATGACCATTCTGAGTCACTGACTCTTAGAAGACCCCGCACCAAACATCCCAAACCAACAACTTCAACAACATCAGAACTTGACAAAGTTATGTCTGACATTGATCAACGTGTTTCTGATCACCTCTCAAATAATCCAAACATTGAACCAGAAATTACCCACTCTCCTCAACCAGAACAACCTCTCTCACCCATACAAGAAGAACCACAAATTCTTGAACAACCAGAAATTCCACCTCCTTCTCCACAACCAGCAATTCCTTCTCCATCACCTCAACCATCACCTCCTTAACCTGAGTTTCATCATTCTGAAACACCATCACCTCCATCACATGAACCTCATTCTCCTAAATCCTCTGAGCCACAACCTATGGCAATTCAGCTGCCATGTGGAACAACTCTAACCATGGCCCAGCTGCCATCCTCTCCAGAAACTACCCCTCCAAATACTCCAAAAACTCCCCACAGTCCAATTATTATTTCTGACTCTCCCACTCCATCTCCCAAACAAACATCTCCCAAACAAACTACAGAAGACCCCAGCAGGACCTTCATCGATTTGACAATCCTTGACCGTCTTGCTGATCTCAAAAATAAAATAGCCATTCCAAAACCAAAACAGCCAGATGTTGGCTCTGGCATTGTGAATTTTGAAACAGGTTTGTAGTAGTGGATTGCTTCTCTGAAGCAAGTTTGCCCTGGAATGATTGATCCTGCTGCCTCAGACCAGCTCTGGACACGTTTCAGAATATGGGTACGTGCTGAAGCCCTCAAGTTGCAAGATATCAACTATGAGCAGGCACAACAGAACTTTAGCAAGCTGCTGAAGGAAGTTGAAAGTCAGGTGCCACAGGAAGACGTGCTCCTTCTGGATAGTGAGCCATGGTCTGAGAAGCGCCCAGCTTCAAAAGTGCAGCCAGAAGAAGATCAGACAATTCAAGCTGAAGTCAGTCAAGCTGAAGATTTTGCAGAAAGCTCTCAGAAGCTTCCTGCTTCTGATGTTTCTCAAGCTGCCTTGGACAGGCAGACTCTGGAAGAGCTGAAGCTGAATGATATTCGTCTACAGCAAAGAATGGATGAAAATGATCAGAAGATGAAGGAAAGGATGGATGTACAGGACAACAAGATAGATACAGTAGTCAGCATGGTGCACAAGCAGATTGAAACTGCTGATCAGATTAAGGCAATGCTGGAGACTCTGTTCACACGCTTTCCTCCCCAACCTTAGCTTTTCATTCATGATATTTTCAATGTTTTTCTTTGCATATCTTTTGTACTATTTTGTCTGGCTCTGAATATTTTAATATAACAAGTTTTTCTGCTCTAATCGTTTTAGCACATCACTTACACTTTTTGATTGCTGACAAAAAGGGGGAGAACAAGAATGATATTTTTCAATAACGGATTACTGAGACAAAAAGTCTCAAACATTCTAACTCTGATATACTTGAATATGTTTTCTGTTTTTGCATAAGTCTACAGGTACAAGAATGCTCTCTGATTCACTGAAGACCAAAGCCCTGATACTCTGATCCAAAGCAAAGCTCTGATAAAGCTCTGATATTCTGATCTGAAGTTCTGATAGTCAAAGCTCTGATATTCTGATGTTCATAGAAAGTCAATAAAGATCTGATCCTGAAGAACTCTTGGAATTAAAAAGGGAAGTAATAAATTCAGGGGGAGTATCTCCGATCCCAACTCTGATATCTCTTTATCCCTTATCTTTGATAACTTCTTATTTAATTCTGATGCATCTTATCATTCAGTTATCTCTGATACTTTTCACGTTATTTTCAATTAAAAATATCTAGTTTTTGTCATCATCAAAAAGGGGGAGATTGTTAGAACAAAGTTTGAATCTACTACCCTAAGTTTATGTTTTGATGATAACAAAATGAAAAGATATATTAATTATGTGATTCATGTAAGAACTATTTGCTACCTAAAAATTACCTTTCTGTTTTACAGAAACTCTGATGGGTATCAGCAAGAGTACATCATAATCAGCATCAGAATATTGGATATTAACATCAGCATCAGAAGATGCTATATCAGATACCAAAATCAGAAGAAAAACTCACGCTTATGCTGAAGCTTGATGAACAGATATGCGCTCAACACTCTGAACTATGATAAAGACAACAATAGTTCATCAACACTTAAGCAGTGTCAGAATGAGCCAAAGCCAGAACATGCCTTAGTTGCAACGGTACTGTGCATTCAAGATGAGTTATTACCAACGACATCATTCCAGACAAGATCTGCTTAATAAGGAAAGATTGTTATTGGCATTGAATCAGAATTATTGCTCCAACGTTCATCAATTTCAATGCTATATAAACAAGTCAATGAAGATTGAATTGGCTAATGCTCTACATCAATTCACACGCCTAAAAGCTAGTCATCATCTTCCTACTCTCAGTTTGCTAAAAGCTCCATATTTCCTTACTCAATTATTTTAGCAATCTAGTTTCCATAAGCTTAAGTTGTGTAATATCACAGTTGTGATAGACAGTTTTGTAGAAAACATTTACACACCTAGATTTCAATTCTTTGTAAGAAAGTAATTCCTTGAGAAACCGGTTTGTGGTTTGCTTCAAGAAGGCTTTTGCAGTTGTTAAAGCAGATTGTAATATTCAGTTGAATATAGTGGATTAAGACCTCGTTGGATAGAGGCGAAATCACCTTGACGGGTGGACTGGAGTAGTTTGAGATCAAACGAACCAGGATAAAAATATCGTGTTCATTGCAATTGATTTTCAGTTTTACAATTCAACCCCCCTTCTTGTGTTTTTCACTTCTTCAGAATATGGGGAAAGCATAGTACTTGGACCTGAACTTGTTTGAGAAACTACCGAGAAGGTGAAGTTAATTCGAGAAAAGATGAAAGCTTCCCAAAGTAGACAGAAGAGTTATCATGACAAGCAAAGGAAAGATTTAGAATTTCAAGCAGGTGACTATGTGTTTCTGAGAGTTACACCTGTGACTGGTGTTGGGCATGCATTTAAGTCTAAGAAACTCACTCCTCGTTTTATTGGTTTGTATCAGGTTTCGGACAGAGTTGGAAATATTTCTTATAGAGTGGCTTTACCGCCTAATCTTTTAAATTTGCATGATGTGTTTCATGTGTCGTAACTTCAGAAGTACATTTCAGATCCATCACATGTGATTCATATGGATGATGTGCAGGTACGGGATAATCTTACTGTGGAGACAATGCCTATACGAATCACGGATCATGAAATGAAGACTCTAAAAGGCAGGGAGATTGCTTTGGTTAAAATAGTCTGGTCAGGAGTCGCCGGAGAAAGCATGACGTGGGAATTGGAGAGCAAGATGCGGGACTCCTATCCTGAGTTGTTCGAATTAGGTAAATTTTCGAGGACAAAAATATTCCAAGTGGGAGAGAGTTGTAACACTCAATATTTAATTAATTATTTAATTAAATATTTTTGAATATTTTTACGATTAAATTTTTGAATTGTGAAATGTTGATTTAAGTCTTGTCGTTTTTATTTGAATTAATTTATTTGATTAAGTTGTAGAATAATATTAAAATAATACAATTATTTGATATGGGTTTATTTTAATGTTAGAAGTAGTAGAAAGGGGGTGTAGGAATTTAAGCCCAATAAGACATAATAAGAATAATAGTGTTATTATATTAGTTATTTAGAAATAATAAGAAAGAGAAGTAGCAATAAGAACAAATAGGGGTTTTGGAAGTAGCAGAAAGTAAGGGTTTGGAGAAGAAAGAGTTACGTGGAATTTCAAGAAAAGAGGAAAAAACTAGGTGCAGTCAGAGAGTTAGAGCAACTTTCAATCCAAGGTAAGGGTGGGGTTCTGACTCTATAATAGGGCATGTGATGAATGGTATGTTGGATTGAGTTGTAAAATTATTTATGTTTGTGTTTGAAATTGATATATTGGTGAAATTGAGGGATAAATTGAGAACTCAATTTAATATTTCATATATTGTGTATTTAGTTTACTCTGCGATAGACTTAGAAATTAAATGGGATTAGCACTGTAGCGGCATTAGCATGTGTATATACATTAGCGATATTCACTTATATATTTTATGGTGTGGTTAACCTATTGGACATACTTTAGTGTAATACCATTGCATCGTTAAGTAATATACAATTGTTGTACCCCAAAATTTTTCCTCCCATTTTTTATTTAAGATACTATCCTAGGGTTTCTCGAATACTCAATTTGGCTCAGAAGTTGATCAGACAAATTCTCCTCCTAAGCATTGAGTCAGCACTAGGGTTTGTCATTTCTCAAAGAAAATTGAGTCTTCAAGGTTTCAAATGGTCTTCACAAATCTTCATGTCTCCTCAAGGATGTTCGTGCCAAGTTTCAAACCTTGCATTGCAAGTTTGCCCAGTCAATGGTTCAGATGACTGAAAATGACTCCATTGACCCAAAAGTAGACCTTTGTGATATCAAGTTCAAACGATTGTAACTTCTTCATTAATCGATATTTTTGAGCGGTTCTGTTTTCGTATGACTCTCTTTGATGTCATCTCCAATTTCTCTTCACAAGTCAAGAGCTGGTTACGTGTGAAAGATCATCAAAAAAATTCGAATACTTCAGAGGTCATTTTGCAAATTTAACCTAATCACAAGAAACTCTTGTCCAATTTTCGAGGCTCATAACTTCTTCAATTTTAAATGTTTTGAAGCGATTCTTTTTGTGAAGTATCACAAATAGCATTGTCTATGAGATTGCTTCAACGATCAAAGACAAAATGCGCTTGGAAGACCATGAAATTTATTGAAATTTATTGAAATTTTATAGGAATTTCTTGACTTTAGAATGTTATTAATCTCTAGATGTTGATCATTATGTTGAGATAACTCATTGAAACAAAAGTTTGAATTTGAAGGTTCATGGATAGTTTGTCATTCGTACTTCAAATCGTTTGCATTTAAACGATAACGATCATTGGATCAATATGCTTATGGCGCAAGTTTGATATATTTGAAAAAAATTCATTCATGAGAATTGTTTCGAATTCAAGGCAAGACATTCATCAACTTCATTCATCTTCATTAAAATTTCCAATCTTTATTTCAAATCAATCGCAAGGGCAACATCAATTTTAATTCCAAATTCAAGACATCCATTTCAAGCTTTCAAGAATTCATGACTCAATCCTAAAAGAAAATATAAAGCATTGTTCAAGGCATGTTTCAAAGATTCGAGTCTCACTCTTTTCTCAAGAGGCATTTTAAGTTTATAGGCCACAAAGAAGAATCTAAATTGTGCTCATAATTTAAATTGTATCAAGGATTATTCAAGTTTTACAAGTTTTGTAGAAACAAATTCAAGGTGAATCAAGAATGCAAGTTTACAACAAAGCTTCATTGTTTAAATTTAAAAGTGAATTGGAATACACTTTACAAGTTTCTAAACCTCAAAATTCAAAATACAAGATTCGCAATGTTACAAAAAATACTAAGCTACAAGGGAATTTCTTCATTTTCAAGTCTTCATCAAATACTTCAAGTCACTCTTCACAGATTCTCCCCATTTTCCATTTTGCTCGTGCATGTAACAAAGAAAGAGAGAAATGGTTAGTGAACAATTCATGTTTGAAGCAAGAAATAAGAATTTTGAAAGAATTTTTCTTCTCATCATTAGGATTTTCAATTGGAATCAAAAATTGAAAAAAAGGGGTTTTGTTTCAATCATAAGTAATATCCTCCTATTTTTGCAAATCACAAAAAAAGCTTTGGTTCACAAAAAGGAAAAAGAATTTCGCAACTATTTCATTATAAAACAAAGTCAAAATTTCCCAAGACAGCAAAACAGTAGTGTAACAACTAAAGACAGCAGGGCAAAAATGCAAACAAGGTAACTACAACAGCACATAACAACAAGCTACAACAAGACAGCAACAAAAACCAGCAAACTATCCAAATGCAGTATAAGCAAAAACCAAGCACAGCAACAACAATTCAAAAATGGAAAGCTATCAAATAGCTCCAAATCCTATGTCATCATCTTCCTAATGTTGCAAATCCTTCAGAAATTTCAAATAAAAGCAAAAATTTCTTTATATCATAGAAAGATGAAGAGGGAAAGAGAAAGAGACAAATATCACCTAGCCTATACAGCAGTCTAAACAACCTTCATAAATTAGTCCCTAATCAGTCCAAAATTAGCTGCACAATAGCTCTGTTAAACCTGCATCAAAACCTGTCCAAAGTAGCCCAGCACTTGCACAAAGTTGGCAAAACAAAAACTGCAGCCACAAAGAAATAAAACAGTAGCCAAAATTGTTCAAACCTCTCATATTTCCCCCCTATTTTTCCATTTTTTTAATATAAAATAAAAGAGAGATCATAACAGTAGGAAGAAGTTTTTCGTCCATCAGCTTGGCAAACAAAACATCAAAAACCAACAGTGAGAATAATACACAAAAAAACACTCCAAGAACCTAAAAATATGTCTCCTCATCATCTCAATCAAAAAACTCAGAGAAAACAATCACTGAATGCTGACTGCAAAAAATCCCTGTCAAAACCGTGAAGCCAACATCAAACCTCCAACCCTTCAAGGCAGCCTAGAATACACACTGAACCCTTTCTCTCTCATTCATAAACACTATCAATCATAGAAGAAATCATAAAAGTATTCAGAGAGAGAGAAATAAGGAAAAGCTTACCATAATCTGTAACAACAACCAGCTACCTCTATAAGTCTCCCTTTCTTGCCTCATAAACAATTTGTATGCTTGTTGTTATCATTGGGTGGATGAATTTCATGATTCTTTCTTCGATTACTCCTACTAAATGCATAAGTTTATAATAACTGTATATAACAAAAAAACACAACGATTCGATCTTTATCCCATCAATACCCAGTGGTTCCAGCAACCACATCAACAATACCTGCAATAACAACGCCTTAACTTTTTTACCAAAATAATGACTGCAACAGAAATTAAAAAATTCGTAAAAAAACAAAACAAAACACTTTAACTCACCACTACTAAACACCGTATCAACACCCTCATTCTTCAATCATCCAGTTCTCCTGTTCCACTTCACATGAATTCATCGCCATCATCAACTTCTAAATCCCTTCGCATCTTATCATCATTCCCATTGCAAGCTTCGACTCGACTCAACAACTTCACAACTTTTCCTCTTGTTCATTCTACCACGATGTTTCTTACTCATAGAAACTCGACCTCGCTGCCTCTGTATCACTAAGAACAAACAACAACAAAATCAAGCAACACAATCAACAAAAAAAAAATAGGAACCCCGTCAAAGAGAAATCGTGGGGATGGAAGGAGGTCACATTCGTCCACTCCACTGGAACAAAAGAGCATCACAGCAAAATCCGCAATGCCAAAGGTCCCCGTAACTATCATGTATGACTCCCCACCCACATCGCGATCCAATTCTACGACATGCAAGGTCGTTTGGGCTATGATCGGCCTGATAAGGCAGTTGATTGACCTATCAAAAAATCCAAATCCACCATTAACGAACTCGCTCAACTCCTCGCATGGAACCCCGCCGCAACCATGGCAGATGTTTCAGTAATGGAAAAGATTGGAGATTGTGGCATTTTAAATGATGATGATGGATATTTTGTTTGAGCGAGAGAAGAGTGACTGGAATGGATTTTGAGAAATAAGAAAAGGTAGATAATGATGATTCAAAGGGGACGAAGAGATTTTTGGTTTTCTATTTGCGATGGAAGAGGGGAAGTGTGAAAAGTCCAGAAACAGGGCATATAGTTGTAAGAAGAATCTGGAATGATGAAGAGATAACATTTTACTTTTTTTTCAATAATAATAAATCATATTATCCCTTCCCAATAAAAAACAATAAATTTTGTTTTCCCTTTTCCAACCGCATGCCAGCGGCGCCTCGTGTCTCTTTAGGGTTTCAAAACCCTTTCCCTTTCCTTTCCAGAACCGGGTTTGGGCCTATCTTTTGGCCCGACCTATTTCATAATTTGTGCTATTTTATATTAACTAAATCATTATAAAATCGAATAAGTAGAACAGCTCAGTTGGCAAAGCATACTACTAATAATCAAAGGGATCTGAGTTCAACTCCTAATGGGGCTTCATTTTCTGTTTTTCTTGATTTTTGATTTTTGATTTCTTGATTTCCTTTTCAAAATCACTTTCAAAAACACATTCCACAAACACCTCTTTGAACTATTTTCGAAATAACACTTTGTACGCGTTCTTATAGAAATGAGAACTATTACAAAGACATTTTCAAAATACTTTCAAAACCCACACTACAAGTACATTCAAACAAAAGCAAGTGATCTAGCAAGCAACTAAGAGCCCGTAGATAACTATGGATGAAAAGGGTGCTAATACCTTCCCTTTTCATAACCTACCCCCCGAACTCAAGAAAACATATCTAAAAGTCTTTCCTGTTCTTTTCAGCCTTTCCTTATTTGATAAAAGAAAAGTCGATGGAGACTCTTGCTATCCACACAATTGCGATCAAACACAAAACAACCAAGTCAATTCTCCCACCGCGTTACAACAATAAATACTATTGTAGCGTGAATGATGAGCTAATTGGATAAGCATTTTCAAAGCTCTCTAAGTTTAGTGACATATATATTACTACATCAGTATTATATAATAATTACATTAACAATAACAATTATATAATAACGATAATAATAATTAATAATGTAATATTTAGGAGTTAAATATTTGAGTTAATTGAATAATTTAAGTTATTTTCAATTCTGTTAGAATTATCAATAGAGTTGTCAATTGAGTTATCAATAGGGTTGTTAGAGTTGTCAATAGAGTTATTAGAGTTTCCAATAGAGATGTCAATAGAGTTCTCAGAGTTGTTTTGGGTTATTAAGAATTATATTTTTAATTGTTTTGCGTAATTCTGACATGTTAAGAGTTGTCAGTAGGGTAATTTGAAGTTTCCAAATAAGAATACATCTTTACTAAATTATTGATATTTTAGTTAAATTTAGTAGCAGGAAATTAAGGATTTGTGTAATTACATAGTAGACTCAATCATTTATTTAGTCTAACATACTTATTGAATATTTGGTAGTAGCTCCAATAGCATGTTCAATATATTTGCAGTAAATAGCAGGATTAATAGTTAGTAGCATAAAGTAACATGTTTGACAATTAACAAAAGTAACAATTAGATTGAAACTAAGATATATGTAGTAGGAACATATTAATTGACAGGTAGTATACATGTAGCAGAAGGTCATAATAGCAGATTAGTGAATTTTTTTTACAGAATCAACATCAGCAGTATAGACTATTCAATAGTGGTGTAGTATTAATTTAATCGACTAGTAATAAGAAATTTAGTATAAAGTAGAAATAATAGAACTTTTTGGCCGATAATTAATTAACCAGTTTTAGTCAAAATAGTCCGAATAATTATGCGGTTTATTTGTAATAATTTTTGGTTGATTCGTTGGGTGATGTTTTTGTTGAAAAAAGTGAAATTACAAGTGATGTTGTATCTTGTTGAATTGCGTCTATTTATGGTAAAAATATAAGTTGTAGGCCTATGGCAAATGCTGATTTGTTATTGTGTTACTATGTAACTATTATTGTCATTTTTCTGACATTCATATTATGTCGCATATATAGCATATCAAGTTGGAGCTGATGCTCGGTAAGTTGGCTTGGATTGGCAAATTAAGTTGAAGGATTTTTCCTTGTTGAAGCCTCTATTAATTGGCAGATTTTTAAGTTAGGAGTTCTGCTCCAATGGTACCACATGCATGTGCATTGTAACGACTCGCATTCGTGTTGCATATTTAAGTTGTTGTAT
Organism: Vicia faba; assembly: GCA_948472305.1. NCBI lineage: Eukaryota > Viridiplantae > Streptophyta > Magnoliopsida > Fabales > Fabaceae > Vicia > Vicia faba. The sequence goes on from OX451737.1 coordinate 1,185,412,375, forward strand.
TATTGACTTGTGATGATTTATGTTGGTTGAAAGTTATTGTTGTACCCCAAAATTTGCCCTCTCATGTTTTCAAAGGTCTTCCCCATGCATGGTTGATCACAAATCCTTGCCTAAGGAAAAAGAAATTTTTTGAGTGGTGCTTTAAGTACCTTTCGATTGCCATTCTGAAAGACCCTTCGATTGGTATTCTGAAGGAGCCTTTCAATTGGCATGGATAATTCCCTTCGATTGACATTATGGACAAGCACTTTGATTGACATTCCAAAAATGCTTCGATTGGCATTATGGACAAGCACTTCGATTGGCATTATGGACAAACACTTCGATTGGCATTATGTCAAGGCCTTCGATTGTAATTCTGAAAGACCTTTTCGTTTGGCACCCTGGGCCAAGCCTTTCAATTGGCATGCCAAGGGATCCTTCGATTTATCATTGTGTCAAGGCAGCTTCGACAGGCATGTTAACCATGTCCTTCGATTAGCATGAACAACACCTTTCAATTGGCCTGTTAACAAAGCCTTTCGATTGGAATTTTAATTAGTACCCTTCGATTGGTATCTGAACAAGATCTTTCGATTGGCGTAGCAGAGGACTCTTCGATTGATATTTCAATAAATACCCTTCGATTGATGTTTGGACAAGGGCCATTTGAAGAACTCCTTCCAGGCCATTCGAAAGAGGCCATCAAGAGGGCACTAAAAAAAACATGTCCAGGTACACTGAACATGAGAAAATGGCATGTGTCCCTTGCAAATATAGAAATAATTAAATGTTGATTGTGGATTCAATTCCTGAATTAAAGGCCAGATTCTTGCCTTTTTTGTTTCTAACTCCACAAGAGCTGATTCGACCAGAGTGATTCTTTTCAAATCAAGCAGTCGAAGCTGGCAAAGAAGGCACATTCGAAGGGTACATAAGAAATCCATTCGAAGGAGGCAACTCAAGACCAATCGAAGAGCATGGCCTGGAGGCATTCGAAAATCAAAGGTGTCCAGGTTCATTCAAGATTCCAAAGAGACATGAATATTTCAATAAAGGAAATCTTTTAATATGTCTGATTCTTGTCTCATGGTTTTAAAGGCCTGTTTAATTGGTTGTCTCTTGCCGTTACTAGACCCCCACACTCCTATAAATACAGGGCCAGCATACAGTGCAAAGCGGAAAAAAGAACAAAAAAAGAAGAAAAGAAAACTCTGCAGAAACAAAACAAGGAACGGGACGAACAAAGACAGAAAAGAAACAGGGAGGATTTGGAGATACGCTGCCCACAAACCCACCAAAGGTTATCAGCATTTTCATCTAAGCCAAAGCAGCCATTCAGCAAATATCTCCATACCCAGCGCCACAGATCATACATCTTTAATTGGTAAGGGTTTGCAAAACCAAAATTGCACCTTCATGACATTTAAATACACATTGCATATGTATTCCTGTTATTACTGATTATGTTGCATGTAAGCTACAACGCAAAGATGAGATTGTGCCATTGCTTGGGCACGATCTGAGTTTCTCCTTCGAATCTCAGGATAAAACAAACCCAGACCCAAATTCCGCAGGTTCAAATTAAGGAAGGATCTGAATTGGGAGGAGATTCGAATCAGGGGGGGTAAAATCCCCCCTGGACCTTTTAACATTTGTCTCGTTTTGCAGGAAATATATTCTCAGAATCCTGTTCAGAGTTTCGAAGCTTAGCAGCTTAGTTTCGAACTGGATCCAGGATTTCCAGATCGAAGGATGACATATCCAGATCGAACACCCCCAAAGTGCAGCCCCTCATGCACCTTCGATCAAGCCTCTTCACTGGATCGAAAGACAGCCCATACCTCTTTCGATCCAGGCCTCCAGAATTACACCTTTTTTTTATTTACTGCCTGTTTCCTTCGATTTCATCTTTGTTTTGACCATTTTATTTCTTTTTTTTAATCAACATAAAATCAATTAAAAGAAAAACCACAAAAACATTAGGCTAGCTTTTTCTATTAAATTAACTTTGTTAATTAATCATTTAATTATCTTAACATTTTCTCAAAACTAAAATTAAGAAGATTTAGATCATTTTTCCCAAAATAAAATAAAACACAAAAAAATTTTATTCTTAGGATTTTTAGAGGTTATTTTCAGATTCGCGCGCGTTTATTTTATTGTAACTGCCTACTGGTTTGTAATAGCTTAACTAAGACTTTTACACTTTACTGCTTTATTCCCCCAATTTTGGACATGTAAATAGTCCCCCTCCCCGAAGCCTTGTAATAGCGTAGGATTTACAATTCCCGCACTTTAAATTCCTATACATATATTAACTGTTTAGATGTATGCTAACTAGGATTGCATGACAAGATTAACCTTTAATTTAAAATCAACCTTAGCTCACCATAACATGTACAAAGATAATATAAACTAAAAATTGACACACTCACACATGCCACTTTTAGGGTACACCTCACTTGGTTGCCTCGAACGTGGTCATTGAGTATAGGAAGTTTTAGAGGTCGTCCTTTTGTCCAAAGATCATAAGTTGCCTCGAAACGGTTGCCTCGGATAAAATGATTTAAGACATTAGGGTTACCACTAAGGCGTCCTAACATTGCTTTAGTGACCACACGTACCTTAAATTGAATTGACCCGAAAACTCCAACGACGGTGCTACCTACTCCTCAATAGTGGGATAGCACTGTCTAAAGGACATTTGCACAGTTTAATTCCTTTTTGAGTTGGTAGAGGTTCTTAAGTACTTGCTCCTTTAAAAAAACAAAACAAAACTTTTCGCACTCACACTCTCTTCAAAACAAAAACTCTTTTCAAACCCACAAACACAAAGAAAAAGCAAACTTTTTGAAAACATAGTGAGCAAGTACCTAAGAGCCCGTGGATAACCACAAATAGAAAGGGTGCTAACACCTTCCCTTTCTATAATCTACCTCCCGAACCCGAGAAACATCTCGAGAAGGAATTTTTCTGTGCTTTTGTCCTTTCCTTGTTGGATAAAATAAAATACGGTGGCGACTCTTGCTTACCGCGGCATTTTGAGAAAACAAACGCAAACGCGAACCAGCATTCCAAAACGGTCAGTTCTCATTCCCACCGATCACAGTTATGAATGGTGATTTTATATAATACTATCTAATATATTGTTTATCATACACTCAATTATATGGTTCGATATCTCACCCCTTCTGTTTAAATATTTCCCTCTGTTGGTAACATGCAGGTAATCAATAAGGATAGATGTTACCTTCGTTAGTCTGAATCGGTATTGTCGCTCTGATACATAGCACTCGGGGGGATAAATGCAAGTTTTCTTTATTGTTGGTTTTCATTATGTTTCTGAATTTTTAAGTTGTTTTCATTAAAGGCTTGTTGTCTTAAAGTTGTTTTGAGTTGGACAAGATGTTATGGTGTTTTCAGTTGAACTTTGTGAATCCGCTGTGTAGTAATGAAAGTTGTTTTATTTTTAAAGACTCAGCGGGTTTTTATCGCTTCACTTAAAATATTATGTTATGTATCCAATTTACAGGTGATTGATTGTCGTTGTTTTAAGTTGAAAGTGTAACATTCCATATGTTATTGGAAATTTTGAAACTCTGATTTTATATAATTAGTTAGGTAGAAATGGGGTGTTACACCCACTTGAATGTGTGTTTTATTTGATTGATATTTTTAATTGTTTGTTTATTTTATATGGGTTGCTGATTGGATGTATAACGCAAAACAAGTGGTGACCTGATGGTAACAAGTGTGACTGGTATTGCAAAGGGCATGGGTTCCAGTCCTTGTTTTGTCAATTTCTTTTGTTTTTTAGGATTCATGCGCAAGTTCATAATATGTTGATTGGTATCCATCTCCAAATGCAAACAAGACAATGGCCTGATGGAAAAAGCCTTCACATATGACCTCTAGGGGGTGGGTTCAAGTCCCACCCCATGCATTTTCTTTTTTTTGTTTCTTTTTCCAATTTTCTTTCATTTTTCTTATTCAATTAATTTAATTTTCTTTCAATTAAGTAACACATAAAATTGTTCAAAAAATAGTCTTTTAGGTTTTTCTTAATTAACCTTTTCCATTTAATTAGATTTTAGGTCTTATTAATATTAAAATAAATTAGAATTAGGTTTTAATTACTATTTACTAACACTCAAATTATTTTCTACAAAAAAACACCAAAAATATCTTATCTTGACATATAGAATTTTAGGGCTTTCAAACACCTCTTCTAACACTTGTATTCATCTTTTTCCAGTTAAGTGTATAGGATCTTACTATCAATGTAATAGCGTAGATTTAGTTTATAACATCTTTTTCCTAATATGTAAATGCTTTGAGAATGTAATAGCGTAGATTTATTTTATCGCATCTTTTTCCTATTATGTATCTGCTCCGAGGATGTAATAGCGTAGATTTACTTTCCCACAAATTTATATACTTATGTATCTCTCTCAAAGCCATGTAATAGCGTAGGGACTTTACATTCTGCACTTTAATTTTCTGTACATATTTAATTGCTAGTAAAATAGGGTTTGTATGGCAATACTAAAAGCAAATCTAGAAAACCCTAATTCAAGACTAAATAACTGAAACTAATACACTTTGCACACTTCACCTCTAGGATAACCTCTCTTGTTGCCTTACGAATCATTGGTCACGTCTCTTGAAAGTAGGGATACTTTAGCAAAAGAACCTCAATCAAATCATCATGGTTTCTTTCAAATAAAGATCATAATACCTCGATGACCCTTCAAGTTGCCTAAAAAATGATCTAGTCCCCTTGATGACCCTACAAGAAAAATGATGATACTCCCTTCGATACAATTGCTAAAGTATCCTTACATGTTTCCTTTGATGACCATACGATGACCCTACACACGTCTCTTTACATCCAATAGATAGGATTACCTACAAACTAATGGTATGGATAATACTATCTCCAAAGGAGAAGGAAAATAACAAGAAAGACTTCAGTGGATAAGAACTCTTGAATGCTTGCTCAAAACCTTTTTCACAAACAAAACATTTTTACACATCACTTTCAAAACAAATATTAAAAAAAAAACACTTTGTATACATTCTTGTGGACCGACACAAGGATTATTACTAAGTTAGCCTTACATTGGCATTTCAAAATATTTTCAAACAAATCATGCACACACAAAGCATGTTTTAAAAGTGAGATAAGCAATTATAAGCCCGTAGATAACTATGAATGAAAAGGGTGCTAACACCTTCCCTTTCATAACTTACCCCCCGAACTCAAAATCTATCAAAGGTCTTTCCTGTTCTTTTCACCTTTCCTAAATTGTTGGATAAAAGAAAAGTCTGTGGCGATTCTTGCTAACCGCAACATTTTCGATAAAACCAAAAAAGTCAATTCTCCCACTGTATTACAGCACTGGCGACTCTGCTGGGGAGAAATCTAAAAAGGGGTTACCTTAAGAGTTAGATCACTTTACTTGCTTTTATTGTATGCTTTTTCTGATTTACTTTAAGGGTTCAAGCTTGGGTATTATTTCTTGCATGAAAGATCCTACACCCGGATCTAGTGATTCCTTAGACAAGTAGCAATAGATTATAAAGATTGTACGGTGTATACCGATAAGGTTAACATGATAGCTATAGCTAGTGTGACACTTTGGTTTGTATTGATGCTCCTTGAGTCATTCGAGGATAACATTAGGCTTTCACGTGGTGTCGTTAACACTAACTTACTTTTAGAACCTTAATTGACCCATCTTGGCCATTAGAAAGTAGTCAGATAGTCAGATTTGGTGCAGTCCAAAGTTGGTTGATAATCTTGGCTATGCTCATTGAGATTCGACTTTAAGGATGTTTTGGTGGCCAGTCGGTTTTCGTGCTAAAATAAAGCCCGCAAGAAAGATCTGTGATATGAGATTCTTAGAACCCAGTTACTATTTTAGGATAGTTTGAGCCAATTTAACTTCAGTGGGGAAGGGTATTTACCTATGGACTTCATGCAAGCCTTTAAACCTAAGGCTCTTGTATGACTTGTTTGTGTTTGCTACTTATTTAACATGAATATAACATCATAACATCATATCATCATAATATAACATTTTCACTAACCATTTCAAGGACCTAGGGATTTATATTTGTTCCTTGTTGCAGGTTATGGCATCCGCTCGCAGAAATACTATCCAAATCAACTTTGAAAGGGTACCTTCCAAGATTAAGGAGTTAGTCTCAAAGGTTACAGAAAAATCTCAATTCACCAAGAGGTATGGTTATCTACTCAGTTTGGTTACCTCAGGTTTTGAAGACATGATGAGTGTTCTGTTCCAGTTCTTTGATCCTAAGCATCACTGTTTTACCTTCCCAGATTATCAGTTGGTACCCCATAATGGAATATTTTTCTAAGCTACTTGGTGTACCTATTCTTGATCAGACACCCTTCATCGGTTTAGAGAAAGTTCCAAAACCTGAAGTTATTACAGCAGCCTTACATCTGAAGCGGTCAGATATTGTCTCTAATTGGGAAACAAGAAGTGGAGTTAAAGGTCTTCTTGCTAAATTGATGATAGAGAAGGCTCATTTATTTCTAGATCCTATAAGTTTTCATGATTTTGAGGAGATCTTGGCTCTGTTGATCTATGGTTTGATACTATTCCCTAATTGTGCAAAGATTAAATAACTGAAATCAAACACATGCACATGCTCACTCTTAGGGTATGCCTCACTTGGTTGCCTCGGAAAATAATGGTCATGTCCCTCGAGTTGCCTACGATAAATGATCTTGTCCCTCGATGTTGCCTACGAATATATGATGACAGTCCCTTCAAAATGCTAAGGTATCCTTACATGTTGCCTTCAATGACCATTACGTCCCTTTCGATAGTCCCTCAAACATCCAACGACTAGGGTTACCTACTCACTAATAGTAGGATAACACGGTCTAAAGGAAATGAGAATATAAACAATCTTTTTTCGAGTAGGTAGATGCTAGTAGGTACTTGCTCAAATCAAAACTTTTCACACTTACACTTTTCAAACTAATGTTTTCAAAAACATCTTCGTAACACTCTTGAGGACAGAAACAAGGGTTAAAACGAAGTAAAACAAAACTTTTTCAAAGCAAGCACTTACAAGCAATTTAAAAATGAGCAAGTACCTAAGAGCCCATGGAAAACCATGGATAGAAAGGATGCTAACATCTTCCCTTTCTATAATCTACCCCCCGTACTCAGAAACATCTCGAAAAAGATTTTTTCTGTTCTTTTTCCTTTTCCTGATTGGATGAAATAAAAGTCGGTGGCGACTCTTGCTTACCGTAACATTTGTGAACAAAAATCGCAAACCAGTATTAACAGTCGGTTCTGTCACCGTATCACAGAACTGACGACTCTGCTGGGGAGTGTATAAGTGGGGTATACCTTAGGATCTAGGTCATCATAATTGCTTCTCTTGATTGCTTTGTTTTCTTTACTTTTAAGGGTTTTGTTTTGGGTTACTATAGATCCTACACCCGAATCTGGGGAGTACCTTTTAGGTAAGTAGTAATAGACTGTGAGGGAACTGTACAACGTAGACTGATATGGTTGAAGTAGTAGCTACATTGATGTGGCACTTTGGTTGGTACCGGTATCCCTTGTGGAGAAACGAGGAGAATATGGGGTCGTTGCGTGGTGTCGTTAAGCATCAACTGACCTTAGAACCTTTAATCGACCAACTTGGCCATTAGAAAGTTGTGAGATAGCCAGCCTCGGTGTAGAGATGAGAACTGGTTGATACTCGATGCTACACTCATTGAGATCATACTCTCGGAATAATTTCGGCGGCAAGAAAAGATTGCGTGAGATGAAACCATGACCGATGGAGGATGGTCAGTGATATTGAGATTCTCTAGAACCCGGTTACTTTCCTAGGACAGGTTGAACCAACTAAACTTCAAGAGGGTACTACCTTAAAACCCATGCAAGCCTAAACCTAAGGCTGTTTGTGTGACTTGTGTGCTTTCAACTTGAACTACTTGCAGGGTTTTATTATCTGACGACATGAGTTCCTTGCAGGTTTTGTTTACAGTTATTATCCAATAACTTGGATTTCTTACAGGGTTTACTTGCTTACATCACTTCGCACCTTTTCTTAAAAGCATAGCATACACATCATAACATCATGTCTTAACATTTCCTTAACCATTTCAAGGATCTCAAGGGTTTGTGATACAGGTTATGGTAAATCATACGTCTAGCAAGGGGCAAGGGGATTTATTTTCCTCTAGCCAATGTCGTCTAGAGATTAAACACGATAACTTGAGTCAATGACTATGACCCACTCGATATGGTGAGCTTGACTCTTGAAGAAGGACTCTTAATGACACGAAGTTCTTCAATCAAAGCTGCAAAATTCAACTTCTGACATTTTCTTGTTTACCCCGCGAGATCCTTGAAAACATTGCATACATATATCATACATATCATTGCATAACAGGTCTTCCGGTATAGGTCTCTCATGTTCTAGTTGTTTATTTCAGCAATGGCTCTCAAACAAGACAACAGAGATCTTCAAACTCAAGAAGCTCAGTTCAGTGATATATTCCTAAACCTATCCAAGGGGCAGGAAGAGTTGAAAACACTCCTCGTTGGGAACTTGGTCAAGAAAAGTCCTGAAGACAATAAGGACGAACGGCTGGAACAACTGCAAGCTGAGGTAGGTGCAATGAGAACCCAGATGTTGGGGCAGATGGCTCTTATCCAAGGCCTAGCCCAAAGGCAAGAAGAGCTGAAAGCCATCATCAACTAACTTCATTAAGACGGATACAACAGTATGAAGCAAACAGTCGAGGCCGGGGACCAAGTCATTGATCAACCTCCAAGAAGACAAGAGTTTGGGTTTGTGAAGAGTGGACCTTTCCAAATTTCTACTACCTCACGGGTCCAACAACAACCTCGCCAAAAATAATGAGTTAATCAGAGTAAGCTAGATACACCCAAGAGGCAGTTTACCAAACTAAACATGCCGATGTCTCAAGCTTTACAACACATGTTGAGGATGAATCTGGTTACATTGATAAGACCTCATCCGAATCCCAAGACTTCCTCGCCTAAAAATAATCCTGATGCAAGGTGTGCATACCATTCCCACAGTCCGGGGCATGATACTAACGACTGTTGGAGGTTGAAATACAAAATTCAAGACCTGATTGATGAAGGAGCGCTAGAATTCGCACAAGACGATCATGTTGAGTTCTTCTGTCAATCCTCCAAGGCCCACCATTTGAAGTGACAAGTTCTCACAAGAAGACTTTTCGTTCATTAGAATTTTCAATGTGTAATTTTCTTTTGATTTGTTTGAACATTTATTCATATCAAACCTCGTTATTTCATCAACGCATTGCACATGTATGTCTTGAATCAATTCATTCATATTCACTATTTCAAAAATGCATTCTTATTTCCTTTTGTGATATTCAACTCTCGAACAAAAGCTCTAAGCCTTTAGAGGGAGGATGACGAAAATGATACCACAATCTCTACAGTATGCTTTTGAACAGACCCCCGCTGACGATGTACAGGCGTTGTTTCCAATCCCAAACAGTGGAGTTATAAGGAAGATAATCCCTAGTCAACCCCTTTGAGCCTAAGGAGTAGGAGTTTTCTTTTCACATAAATTAAAACCCTTAATCTTAACCTGGGGCAGGGTAGTTTCTCAGTTAATTCAGATGCGCGTTCAGTCGTAATATTCTACTTCATACATAATGAATGGCATCAAAGACATCCTTCCGAAACAAAAGACGGTGATGGTTCCCTATAATCATCAAGACAGGAAGTCATTATCTCTCGAAATAAAAGCCCATTAAGTTAAAACCTATGAAGGAGACTTAAGAAAAAACGGGGGCATCCCGCTGACTGTAATCACAAAAGAAACAGTTCAGGAAAAAGACAGGGATAATAAAATCAAAAAGAAAGAGGTCCACAAACCCTCAACAAAAAAAATGACTGCCTATTCAAAATAAACTTTCAGTATCTGAACCATCATCGGAACATCAAGGACAAGATGCCAGACTCAATGGGGATCTAAATGCGCAACTAGCTGAGCATAGGATTGAAGAACATCACGAAGAGCGGTGGGTACAAATAAAATTTGAGCCTTTATCCTTTGTTTCTTAAACTGTGAACCAGACCACGTTATAACCCTTAAAAGTCCTAGCTGATGCATGGGTTAATTTGAAAGCATATTGTTACAAAAGGTATCCTGACTCCTGAAGGTCCGTTACAAATCCCGAGTTGATATCACATCTTTTCAAAATTCTATTTTTCTAAAAAAAACTGCATTTTCAAAACCTCAAGACAGACATAAGCTTTGCATTCTTAAAATAACATTGTTTGCATATGACTATTTGTTCAAAAATAGAGAAATTCACATGACGAATATCTAGTGAACAAAAACCTTCTCAATAAAAAGGATCACCTCAAGTGGAAAAACACTTCCAACCAAGGGGGCACAGCATGATCATTGTCCATCATCTGGGGAAGTCAAGTCAAGATTCAAGGAATCTCTCAAAGATGCCAAATAGCCAGAGGCAGATCTCCATCTGAATCACTTGGGGGAATTGGGCATGAATTCAAGCAACAAATCTTGTACGATCAAACAAACATCTTCTGGTAGTGTGGCAACACAACACTACCAACAATGACAACTGCCTACACCCTGAAAGCGTGGACATAGTCAGAAAATACTGCGCATGAATAAAGACCCGCTATGTTGACTAGCCTAGGCAAAAATAAGGGCATCCCGACGAACCAAAAGGGTTCGGGCAAAAATTAGGGATGAAAACAAAAAAGATTTGTACACCCGGCAAGTCGAAAACCTGAAAAGGCGGCTTGGGCAAAAAAGGGTAACCCGATGGATTGAAAATCTGAAAAGACAGTCCAGGAAAAAGTTAGGGATTAAAGCATACGACTATGTCCCGTTATCTTGTCACTTGCCTATCAGTAGAAGACTTATCATTCCGATCGGCAGTTACCAAGCACCTCATAAGTTGGGATAACACTCAATCCATAAGGCCTTTGCATGCACTTTCTCTAGCAGGTACAGGGGCAGAAAAGTCATGATGCAAAGTCATTGTTGTATCCTCAGCATACGACCCTGTGACATCTACACTCCCCACACAGTAGAGGCAACTAAAGCTTTGACATAGGCTTCCCTAAACAGGAGTTACTTTCCCCAGCCAAGCTATTTCGGAGAGTAGACGTCTATATTCCCCAGCCCAATTTTGTAATCACAAGCAGTTCGTAAAGTTATCTCCCAAGCAGAGTTTATTTCTGTGAATACATAAGCTCAATCCCTAACAGAGTTTATTCCTCCGGCTACAGAAGTTCACCACCAGCTGAGTTTATTTCTCCAAATCAACAGATCGTCCAACAGAGTATCTCTCTCCCCCACAAAGTCATTCTCCTATAGGATTATTCTCAAATAGAGTCTCTCCCGGTGGAATATTCTCGAGCAGAATGGATGCAAGTCTCCAGCTAATCATCTTTGGTCACTATCCCCAGCGAGAACGAAGAACTCAACTCCTTATATTCTTCAACAGCAGTCCAGGATTTATTCTCCCCAGCCGGAGAATATCACAAGAACATTGCATATCCATACATCGTGGCATGCGCATATGCATCATACAGCACAATCTCATTTATTTTAAGAACATCATTACTCAATACATTTCATACATCATGACATTACATACGACTAACTCTTTACCTTTCAGGAAAAGATGCAATCAAGTTCTGACAAGTTTTCTCTAGTTCAGTCAAACCGACACTAAGGTTTCTTTTATATTTGAAGACATTTTAAGACTTTCGTCTGGGTCATCCGAATCGCCGCTAAGATTCCCCTGATTTCTATGCCAGTCAAAGTTAATCCGAGACCTCTCCCGGGATCAGTCAAATCGACACTAAGATTTCTCTCCCAGTTGAAGTTCCCACAAGTTTCCCCTGGTTCAGTCAAATCGATACTAAGATTTCTATTCTAGTTCAAGCTTTGAAGCCCGGAAATCGACCGGAAAATAGCTTAACCCTCAGCAAGTTATTGTGAAGCTTAGAAATCAAACAGATAGCAGTACAAGATACCATGAAGCCTGGAATTGGCCAAACAGTGGTATAAGACACCGTGAAGCCTGGTGCATGACCAGATGACGGTATAAGACGCTGTGAAGACTAGAGCACGACCAGATAGCAGCAAAGGACACTGAAACCTGGGACACGACCAGATAATAGTATAAGGTACTGCGAAGCTTGGAATTCGACCAAATAGCAGTTTACTCGGCCAATTACTATGAAGCCCGGAAATCGACTGGATATTAGTATGTCTTAAATTCAAGTTGAAACTCGGATGCGACCGGATAACCACCTAATTCCTTCTGAAGCCTGGAGCACGACCAGAAAAGAATTGAGAAATTGCAAAGCCTGGAGGACGACCAAATAGCAAGTTTAATCTCATCTCCCCAGTAAGCCACTGTAAAACCTGGAGCACGACCAGATAGCAGTCAGTCTTATTTTCCTCAGCAAGTCATTGTAAGGCCTGAAGCACGACCAGATAGCAGTTCATTGTCACCTCCTCAACTAAGAGATGATTCCCCAGTAGAGTAACAGACAACTGAAGCTCCTAAAATTCTATTTCTCCCAAGACAGAGACCAACATTCCTCAGAAGATTCCTCATCAACGATAGGAACAAGAATTCTCATCAAAGGAATATCTCAGGAAATCAACATCCTCTAGATGGCATCTTTAAGCCCATCTTCGACAATTCTCCGTCATATCTTCCGGATGGCATCTTTAAGCCCATCTCCGGTGACCTTCAGTCATCTCCTCCAAATTGCATCTGTAAGCCCATTCCCGATACTACCTACACAGTTTATCACCATCTCAGACGAGTGCAAATTTCTGGGTACTCTAGTGTTCAGTCATCTTCCACCTTCAGATTATGAAAGGCAGACAGCCAATCTAAATCTTCAGGTTTAAGAAGATTGAACAAGGGCAGCTGTTGTACCCCAAAATTTGCCCTCTTTTCATACACGCATATTATTGGTTTTATGGTTATGGAATAAAGATATATTTATCAAGCTTCTTCAGGTTATAAGTGACGTTTATTTCGTCAATGGATATTCTCAGAGTATTTTCCGTGCTGAAGATCGGTTCGCTGTTTTGCAACGTTTCGGGGTTCAAAGATTCACAAGTCCAACCCGGCACATCATATTCAGGTGTTCTTTCGCCAAGATATCTCTGATAACGTATTTTCAAATTTAGGTTCGGATCAAGATTCAATTCTTTAAAGAAGGTCTCCGAATGTGTGAGTTTTCTCGAAGAAATGTGGTGAAAAAGTGTGCTGAAAGTGCAGTTTTTACGCGCTAAAAAATTCATAACTTGAAGATCGTGGCTCGTTTTGAACCCGTTCCCGTGGCAAAAATTCCGTCTTGACGTTATCTACATTTTCATCTCTCACGGCTGGAAGCCAATTTCGATCAGAAGGAATTCAAAAATACGGATTTATCAAGTATTTTCGTTTAGAAAATTTGTGACAAGTTTATTTGCGTCATGTTCAGAAAACCATAACTTGGTCGATTTTCATTGTATCGAGCTGGTTCCAGCGCCAAAATTTCATAAATTGAGTTGACTACATTTTCACAACAGGTACCGAGTTCGAATGATATCCAAAAGGCCTTAGTTTTTTACCCAGAGTGCGCGTGATACGCCAAAAATCCTGAATGCTGAATATTATTTCATCTGGGTCGAAACTTCGAAAATTCATAACTCGGTCAATTTTTATCGGATCGGGCCCATCTTTTTACACAAGGTCACTGACTCAGAGATCTACAACTTTTCTTCAAAAGTAGAGAGCGGATTATGCTCCGATTAGTACCAGTTGTTTATTGAAGAACGTGTCACAGTTGACGTTGGAGCCCAAAATAAGTTTGTCTGAGCGGAAACTTCAAAAATTCATAACTAATTCACCATTTATCCGATTGAGCCCATTTTAGGACAGGAGTTAGTTCTCGATGTGGGATACATTTTGTTTTCATATTTCAACTTCAAAAATTGCACTTAAGCCCCTGCGATTTAGCCTGGAATGTGACGGACTCAAGTGAACATTGGAGGCCCAATTGCACATTCAAAGCCCATATTTTTGCTCTAATTTTTCATTATATAATCTCATTCTTTTCATACAAAAGAGGAAGGAGAAAAAAAACCTTTGCCACAATCCTGTCAGAATATCAAATTCTTTCAAGAATCCTAAAACCTTGAAATGCTTATTAGAAATCCCCATCTCACTACAAACAAGCCATCCCTGTTACAAACTCACATCTTACTACTTCTCCAGTAAGGGTAAGACTGGTTTGATCTCCATGATCAAAAGGGCATAGAAGCATTCATCTTAATACTTCTCCAGTAAGGGTAAGGCTGGTTTGCTCTCCATGATCAAAAGAGTATAATCATTCATACATGCCATATTGGTTTTAACATTAAATTGTTTTTCCATATATTTGCTTTATTTGTATTCCATGATACATAGTAATTTATTTAATGTGTTCATGAGATTCAACACTGTAGATTTAGACAAGGTCTCATGCAGGTTCATTACAGAACGTTAAGGCCAAAACACTAATGGTCAAAATAGAACAACCACCAATGCATGACAAGGCAGACATCTTGAAAAGGTTAAGGGCGTGGGTTCAACAACCACCCCTATTGGTTTTGGTTTTCTTCCTTTCTATTTATCCTTTTACCTATTTTCATTATTTCTGTTTAAATTTTTTTTTCATAAAACTTAACATTTTTCACAAACCTTTGATTTTTCCTCCTAAACTCGAATAATTAATTTTAGGTCTTTTTTTAATTTAATTTTAGGTTTTAAATTAATTTTTGATTCAACAACCACCCATGACATTCGCATTATCTTTATTTTCTAACCCTATTTTTCATTCATGTTTCTTCTCCTATCTATTTTTTGGAAAACTTAATTCTTTTTTATTAATCATTACACATAAATCTTTTTTTTCAAAACTAACTTTTTTTTATTAAAATTAGTTAGATTTTAGGTTTTAGGTTTTTTTCTTATTAACCTTTTTTTTCTTCAAAATTAACCTTTTTTTAAATTAAAACTAATTAGAATTTAGATATTTTAATTAACTTTTTTCAAAATTAACATTTTTTTATTAAACAATTAGGTTTTAGGTTTTTTTTTTGTAATTAACCCTTTAATTAACCTTTTTTTTAACAAATTAGGATTAGGTTTTTGTTTTAGTTAGTAACTGAATTTTTGGCTTTTTTTCATTTATTAATAAATTAAGTTAATTAATTTTTTTTAATTAAAATTAGTTAGAATTTGGTTGTTTAATTAACTTAAAATTATTTTCTACAAAAAAACACCAAAAACATTAACTTAGAATTTTCGGTTTTAATTTTTCCTTAATTTCTTTTTATTTATTCTTTTACATTTTTATTTCTAGGAAAATTGTATAGGTCACATTATCAATGTAATAGCGTAGATTTATCTTTTCTCGCATATTTTTTCTAATTATATAACTGCTTACGGGATGTAACAGTTTTAGGATTTCTTTTCCGCACTCTTCACTATTATGTATCTGCAAAAGCCTTGTAATAGCTAGGACTTTAAACTTTCTTGCTTTTAATTCCGCAAACAATAATCTGCTTAGATGTATGCTAATAGGATTGTATGGAAAGACAAACTGAAAATTAAAATAGTAGATCACCTTAATTGTACAAAGATTAAATAACTGAAATTAAACACATGCACATGCTCACTCTTAGGGTATGCCTCACTTGGTAGCCTCGGAAAACAATGGTCATGTCCCTCGAACGTAGGGATATCTTAGCAAAGACCCTCAATCTAAAAATCATCATAAAGATCATAGACCCTTAATGTCCCTTGAGTTGCCTACGAGAAATGATCTTGTCACTCGATGTTGCCTACGATATATGATGACAGTCTCTTCGAAATGCTAAGGCATCCTTACATGTTGCCTTCAATGACCATTACGTCCCTTTCGATAGTCCCTCAAACATCCAACGACTAGGGTTACCTACTCACTAATAGTAGGATAACACGGTCTAAAGGAAACGAGAATAGAAACAATATTTTTTCGAGTAGGTAGATGCTAGTAGGTACTTGCTAAAATCAAAACTTTTCACACTTACACTTTTCAAACTAAAGTTTTCAAAAACAACTTCATAACACTCTTGAGGACTGAAACAAGGGTTAAAACAAAGTAAAAAAAACTTTTTCAAAGCAAGCACACACAAGCACTTTAAAAATGGGCAAGTACCTAAGAGCCCATGGAAAACCATGGATAGAAAGGGTGTTAACACCTTCCCTTTCTATAATCTACCCCCGTACTCAGAAACATCTCGAAAAAGGTATTTTCTGTTCTTTTTCCTTTTCCTGATTGGATGAAATAAAATTCGGTGGCGACTCTTGCTTACCGCAACATTTGCGAACAAAAAACGCAAACCAGTATTAACAGTCGGTTCTGCCACCGTATCACAGAAACCAACCGGCATCCTTAATATGGGGATAAGGTTTAGAGGTCTAGTCAAGCGAGCTTAAGATCTTGATATCCCATTGGACGAAGATGACGAACAGTATGAAGATGGTAAGAGTGTTAAAATTGAAAAAAAGAAATCATGGTTTTAACAAATATTCTGATAAAGAGGAAGAGGATTATTTGGATGAACTATATCCCCCTACTGGCGAGAAGTATAAGTTGTTAGAAGAGCGTCTGAAAGCTATGGAGATCCATAAGGTGCATGGCTTAAACTTTGAAGAAATGGGTTGAGTCTCAGGAGTCATCATTCCTCCTAAGTTTAAAACTACTACCTTTACTAAGTATGATGGTGTTTCTTGCTCGAAGCTGCATTTGAGATCATATGTTCAAAAAATTCAACCACACACTGATGACAAGAAATTATGGTTGCATTTCTTTCAAGAAAGTCTGTCTGGGACAAAATTAGAATGGTATTATCAACTCGAAGGTACCAATATCCATACCTGGTAAGATTTGGTTGCAGATTTCTATAGACAGTATCAGTATAATTCTAATTTGGAACCAACCTGCATGCAACTACGGAGTATGTCCATGGGTTATGAGGAAGGCTTTAAAGAGTATGCACAGAAATGGAGAGATCTTACAGGCATAGTTCAACCTCCTTTGACTAATAGGGAATTGGTTGACATGTTCATGAGTACGCTAACATGTCCTCTCTATAATAACCTACTTGGAAGTTCTTCAGCCTGTTTCACTAAACTGATATTGACAGGGGAACATGTTGAGAATGGAATCAGAAGTGGTAAAATTCAAGTTGCTACATCTTCAAATACTGCGAAGAAGTCATACAATGGTAAGAAAGAATCCAATGTTGTGTACGTCTAGAAAGGTCGTAATAAGAGTGACCGCAACCAATTTGTGAGGGCAGTTTTAATCTCTAAACTTGTGCCAGTATAACAACAATAGAATAATCAGCGTAGGCAAGTCGCACACAGGAGACAATTCACAAAAATCAACATGTTGTTGTCTCAAGCATTGCAACACATTTGAAGGCAAAGTTGATTACATTGAAGGATCCTCCTCAGAATCCTAATACTTCTTCTCCCAATTACAATCCCAATGCAAGGGGTTCATATCACTCCAACAGTCTTGGACATGACACTAATAATTGTTGGGCTCTGAAAAATAAGATTCAAGATATGATTGACTCTAAGGAGATTAAATTTGATCCTCTTGAGACTCCTAATATGATCACTGCACATATGTCTAATCATTACAAAGGCGTTAATTCTATTGTTAATGTTTATTATGTTTCTGCCATGAGTGACTTGACTACTCCTCTGATGGTTATTAAGAAGAAAATGTTGCAAGCCAACTTATTTTCGGGTTGCATTGAAAATTGCTACTATTGTGCGTCCCAATCCAATGGTTGCATACTACTAAAAGAAGGTATTCATCGTTTGATGGATGACCGTGTAATTCTATTTGAGAAGACTCATTCTGTGGAGAGCCTATATAAAAGTATATCTCAAGGCTTGAAGCTTGAAGACGTGTTTGTGATTACAATTTGCGGTACTTCTGTAAGGATCACTTCTAAGGGTCCTGTGAAGATTACTGTCGAGCTTAGGGTTGCTCCTCTGATCATTACTACACCTGGGTCAATTCCATATTCCTCTGACAAGGCTATCCCTTGGAATTATGGAGCTGATGTCTACTATTATGGCATCAAGCAAGAACCATTGGTTGTCAAAAATGAAAATACTGAAGTTACTGATCCCAATGTTGGCAATATTATTGAGACTAGTAAGGTAACCAGAAGTGGAATAGTTTTCTCTCCAGAGATCTCTCCAAAGGTTGTTACTACACAAGTTCGTATTACTACTACTGAATCAACTACTAAGACTCGAGGTACATAACAAATGACTGAGCCTGTCCGGACTGAGGCACTGAAAGAGGTTACTGTTGAAGATACCTCCAAGCAAGAGATGGAGGAGCTACTGAAAATTATTCAAAAGAGTGACTATAAGATTATTGAACAGTTGGGGCAGACCCCCTCCAAAATATCTATGTTATCTCTATTGTTGTGCTCTGAAGCCCATGCTCAGGCTTTGGTAAAGTTTCTGAAATTTGCTCATGTACCGCAGGAAATCTCTAGTGATCAGTGAAACAACTGGCTGAACAAATCATCAAACTGATAATTAAATAAATGAAGTCGCCATCGAACGTTTTTTATCCCATGGGAAGGGAAAGGTAAACATCGACTAAACCTGAGAAAGGTGAAATCAAGGTCAAACGACTAAGAGATATGGGTAAGGGAGTCTATTACGCGAGGGGAAGGTATTAGCACCCCACACGCCCGTAGTACTCTATGTTATCCACTCTTGTTATTCTAATTTATGGGTGTGTAAGAATCTATATCTAAGTTGTACAGGGAATGCATGCAAAAGTAAAGAGAAAACAATGTAGGGAAAATAAAAGTTGTGCTCGTTCGAGCCCTACCCCAATGCCTACGTATCCATTTTAAGGAATCAGAGCAGCCGTAGTTTGGCTCAAAAGTTTCTGTTGGTTTTTATTTTTTAATGAACAATATTAATTTCACCTTTTGTCGTAGCTCGACCTTTGGATACTCACACATCAACACAGAAGAGAGTAAACATGTCCTTTTTAAAAAGTTTGAAAGAAAATCCTGAAGGCGCAAAAGAGTTTACATTGGCTGATAGTTTTTACATTAAAGAAGGATTTGGAAGTTGTTAGATGTTTTATGCTTTTTTCAAGAAAAAAAAAAGTTTTAGTCTTAATGCAAGGATGTAAAAGAAAGAAAAACATCTAAGTGAGACTAACCTAAATCTATCCCTAATGTTACCATACAATGATGGATCCTAAGGTCAAGGATAAAAGGGAAATCTCTAACCTATGTTAGCATGCATGGATACCTATCCTAATGTCTAGCTCGAAAGTTACTCTAATCAAGTGATCCTAAGGGAAGCACGGCAGAGCAAACAAATGAGCAAACAAGTGCTTTGGCAAAAGCACAAAAACATGAGTAACACATATTCACTCAAAGGGGTGGGGGAAACAAGAGAAATGATTTAGCTAATGGGAGCGTATCACCCGAAGCAAACAAGTGAGAGATGGATGAAAATAAAAAAAAAGTGACCTCCAAAGAGACTAAACACCTAACTAAGATATAGAAGATCGAGGTAGGAAACAGAAGACAGTATGAACGATCACTGAGTGTCAGCATCGGCCAATGCGTACTACTGACAAAGCATATGGGTTTAATTTCAAAACACTCCCTCATTTGATGGACTCGATACACAAGATCTGCACGAATCTGAAGCATCGACGTACAATGTGAGCTAAGGATGACACAAACTAAAATATGTGGGGGTCGATTATGGACCCTCCCCGCTCTCCTTCTTTTGAGGACTTATCATCTTTAATATAATATGGGCACAAATGTAAACATACGTGCAGAATACCTACTTCAAAGGTAGGATTTTAAACAAACACAAATAGCATACAGAAAGCGGTGCCTGCTACAGGACTTTAAACAAAGACTCCGAGCGCACGCTCTTTATTTCCTACTTCTCATAATATCTAGAAAGCAGTAAAGGTAAGCAATTCTATTTATATCTTTCTGTTATTGCTGTTAGATTCTATTAGGAATCTGTTAGATGAAATAAAAATCGGTTAGGGGTTAGATTTATGTTAGACTTAGTTAGGAGTGAATTAAATCTGAACCATTAGATCTGAGACTTCTGTTAGAGAAACAATGGTCAGGATGAGAGATTGAGCTGGCCTGACTTTATTTCTTCTTAATTCTTTTCCTGATTTTGTCTTCTTTTTTTGTTAGGTATTGATGCAATGTATTCATTATCCTGTTGTTCCAAAAACACAAAACTGCTAGACAAATACCATAGCTCAACCGTTCCCACGTCATGCAAGGTAACAGACTTGACACCACCAAGAATGAGATTCCTCGCAATCTTAGCGCCAAGACCCTACATCCTAGACACAAGAACCCTAGCATCAAAGAGCCTACTCATGGTCTCTCGACCATACACCGCAAGTTGCCTGCTATGCAGATCTTCATCAATATCCGTCGAATTAGCATCTCCCAAAGTCATGACGTAAGTCCCTCATTCAAGAGTTGTCTCACTATTGTTATTGTTATTACTACTACCACTTAGACTCTGGTCGCTATTCATAATCGAATCCTCAGTTCCGATCGAAACAATTAGATTCTTCTTCTTCGGAAGAAAACTATCAATAGCTTCCTCTTTCACAACCATTCCTTTACAGTGTATCTTTATAGGAAGCATATAGTGCAATAAGAGATTAGAACATCGAGGTGGATAAGAAATGAAACAAAGAATTTAACCGTTTGAGTTTCACGATTACAATGTGCGAGTGCGAGTCAGTACAAAGTACAATTTTATGCAGTTCATGAATGGAGACAGATTGGGGATTAGCTGGGACATAGTGAAGGCATATGCTTGGTGGTAAATCACATAATTCAAAGGATAGTCAAGAGCTTAGCATGGAGATTTAAAGATGGAATTTGTATGAAGAAATATTGGAGATTGGGTTTAAGTTATGATGATTTTTCCATGTAATATTTTCCCGCGTAGTTTTCTATGGTTTTGTAATGTTTTTTAATTTAATTGAATCAACAAAAAATGGTGTATAGAATTTGAAATTGAAATGGCTTATGGCGAATTTGTAAATGAATGAACTTGTTGGAATTTGTGTTGAATATGGAAGGAAGAGGTTTTGAAATGGTGAATGGACCTTGAATTGAAATTGGACGAAGAACTTTGTTGGAAATTTCAAATAGAATTAAGTGATATGTATCAACTGAACTTGAGTGAAACTTGAACTAAGCCTTGAATCTGGCCTTGCAATTTGAATTTTACACTTTGTACTTGTTTCTTGCATTTCAAATAAATCACATGAATGAACCTTCCAAATGCCTTGCTTTTTTTCAAGTAATAGTGGATTCAGAGGGAAAGCCATTGAACCATGATGAATACTTTAAGCTTGTAACTTGTGAGCCAAGAAAGCCATATGACTTTTCTTCCAAATTTAATTTTGAATTCCAAATTCCCTCGACCTTAAGCCCATAATATCCATAGTGTACAAAGCTTTCTTTAATTGTAACTTGAATAGATCATGTAATACCAAATCGAATAAACCACCATCTCTCAATGTCTTCAAGTGAGTGAATTATCCTCGTAATTATTTGCCTTTGGATTTTTAATTCAACATTCTAATCTCAAACTTGCATGTTAAGAAACAAATCTTTGAAAGGATGATAGTGCCTTAAGTTCCAAGAAACTTGCATTTTCAAGCAACAAACAATTGAGAGAATAACCAAGTCTTGATCATGATGAATCCCTTGTTTTATATCTTGTATCATGCTTTAGGCTTTAGTAAATCAATTCTAAAAGGCAACTTAACTTTGTAACCAATGATACTAAGACAAATGCCTTGAAGAAAACCTTGAAGAAAATAGTTGAGAACTTGAGGGTGAACCATAACTCAAAATATTCTCCTCTGAAGCATTGACAGAAACCCTAGAATTAACAAATCAACTCTAATTCCACTCAAACTCAACTAAATGTGTTGTACCCAAAAATTTTCCCTCCCATTTTATTCAAGTCATTCTTTTAAGGGTTCTCAAAATTCTCAAGAATCTCAAGAGTTGACCAATCAAAAGCTCCTCCTAAGAAAAAGGTCTACAACTAGGGTTTTGTACTTCTCAAGGAATATTTGGTTACAAAGGTCTCAAATCATTTCCATGGTTCTCCGTAGGTCTCCAACAAGGTTCATGTCAACTTTCAAGTCCTACATCACAAGTTTGCTTAGTCAATAACTCAGATGATTGAAAATCAACTTTATTGGGTAAAAAGTCAACTATGGTCAATATATAGTCAAACTTCAAGATTTTGGTCAACATAAACATTTTGAAGTGATACTCATCATTTGATCAAGGGTTGATCATGATTCCTCAAGGAAATCCCTCAAATCATCAAAAGTCAAGAATTGCCAAATTAGGGTTTCCTTAGGAGAAGTAAACCGAACTTTGACCAAGCATAACTTTCACATGCTTCATCAACTTTTCCCCAACCAAATCCCACTTTGAAGCAAAATAAATTCACTACAACTTTTTATTTTTGCTCAAGTACAAAAAGGCTTCATTTGAAAGATATGAGCTAATACATTATAGGTCATTTTCAAAAGTCAACAAAAAGACACTTTTTGTCAAGGCAACTTATATATAGGTAAAGTCTCCAAATGCAAAAATGATCAAAATAGAAATTGTAGATTACATCTTGAGCTTTTCAGAAAGTCGAAGATCACCTTCAAAATATGAAAATTGAGTAAGTTATGAGTTGCACAAGTTGGGAAATTTTGAAGAAACGCATGAAAGGCAAAATGTGCAAACTTGAAATTTTGGACTTCTGACCTAACTTTTTGGACTTCAAACATATCCCTGACCTTATGAAAGACTCCTAAGATCACTCCTACCTTATCTTGTATTTTCTTATTATTTTATTTATATTTATTTTGTTTTTATTCAAATAAGTGCAAAAAAAAATTAAAAGAGGTATAAGATAAATGGGCCAAGCACATGATGAGTCATTTACAGGCCCATACAACTCATGACAGCCTAACAAAACATGCCAAATTCGTGCAAGGGTTCAAGAAGGCAAGAATATCTCAAAAATGGAAGGTTTTCAATTTGCTTGGTTCTTGTTTAAACATGGCTTGATGACTTGATTTCTTGCCATGTTATTGGAGTCATTCTCTTCCTCTATATAAGTGCAAGCCTCAGACCAAGAATGGGCACAAAATCACTGCCTAAGAAAACCTCTAAAATTCCCCAAAATTTCAAAAGATTAAGGTTAGTACCAATCTTATTCATCAGTTGTTCTCAAGCCAATTTAAACCTTCCATCGTCTTCCTGGAGTTGCCAGGAGTTAGTACCAATCACTATCCTTCGTGAATCAACCCCAGAAGCCACCCTTGCATCAACTCTGATTAGTAAGTTGGTAAGCTTTGTTTCTCAAGGTTCATCACGATTTAAATCATTATGAACATTCATGTTTAATTCGCGTACATTTTCTGAATATTTCTAATGTTTTACATGCGAGTGTTATTACAGAAATAACACCATGCCATAGTTAGGGCACGAGGCTTTTTAAGCTTCGGGTTTCATGATATAGGGAATTTTAGCCCCAAAAGATACCATATTCGAATTTAGGAGGAAATTTTAAGGGGAGTAGGTTACCTTGCTTGCATTGATTTTTCATTTTTGCAGGTTTTCAGAAATCTTCTCATCGGAGAAGATGGTGGAAACCACCATGGATGGTGGTTTGAAATTGTTGACTGACCGTGTGGCATAATAGGGTGTTATGGTTGGTCCATTCAAATTACAGGGCCCCACCGCGCGCGCATATTTTGCTTGGCTGACATTAAGATTTATTTTCAAATATAATATTTCTGTTTGATTTATATCCTGGATGAATTAGCTGCCCCATCAGCAAGCGCGTGTGTCTTAAGGCTTTGGAGTGCCAGGGCATGGGTTTGATCCCTGCCCTTGGCATATTATTTTTTCATGTTTTATTTACGGATCCAGTACAATTAATCCAATGCGTGTATGATGTACCTCAATTCCACAACATCAAATCTCAACAAGTCTTGATCCAGTGTTCCAAATCAGCACACCCACCATGCACCTTCAGGGAGCCTTCCTCATCAGATCCAATGCAAATGCCTGGGATCTTTAATTTGGGCCTAGGGATTTCTGATTCTCACCCCCCCCCCCCCCCAATTTGCTTCTATTTCCAGGCCCATTTAATTTCTATTTTGTTTTAATTAACTATTTCTTTTTTTAATCATTTTTATTTAAATCATAAAAAATTATAAAATCATAAAAAAATAGATTTAGGTCTTTTTTAATTAATTAATTTAATTTTCATAAATAGAAATTAATTTAATTTAATCACACCTTGATTTTTATTTTATTAATTAAATTGTAAATTAACTAAAATTAGGATTAATAACTAAAAATATTTTTCTAAACCCAAAAACACCAAAAATATTTTTCTTAAAACGCTTAGCAATTTTTTAGGGTATTTAACATCTTTTCCCTTTTCAATCTCTGCGCAATCATTTACTTTTTCGCTTTATTTTCCAATATTGTAACTGCTTGAAAGTTTGTAATAGATGATTAGGGTATACTGCTTTTCTCTCCATTTTATGGTTTATACTCCCCATCCCCAAAGCGTTGTAATAGCGTAGATTATTTCCCGCATTTTTACTTTTCGAACTCATGTATGAATGTATGTATATATTTAACTACTAGATTAATAGGATTGTATGGCAAGATCTAAAACAAAATGCTAGGTAACCATAAATCCAAGATTAACATAACTGAATCATAACACACTTCACACACACACACCTCTAAGGTAACCTTCACTTGTTGCCTCAGATATAAATAGCCATATCCTTCGAACGTGGGATGCTTTAGCAAAGACCCTTCGGTTAAAAAGATCGTAGTCCCTCGATGACCCTTCGATGTTGCCTCGATAAACGATCTTAATTGCTAAAGTGTCCTACGAGTTACCCTCGTTGACTGTACGATGACCCATGAATGTCCCTCAAACATTCAATGATAGGGCTTCCTACTAACTAATGGTAGGATAGCTCTATCTTCCTCACTGTCTTCAATGGCATTAATTCCCCGATTGCTGATGCGTAGGGGAGGTCTTCCAGCCCGAGCGCGTCGAACAGCCCTTTGAGCTCCTGAAGTAAAGCCCAAACCAAACTTGTCAGTTTTGTGAGTAAAATTAGGGAGTTGTCCCCAGTTGGTATACCCACCTTATTCAACCACTGCTCTGGCGTCTTTGAGAGAAGCCATCTTTAGAGGAGGTTTGTTGCTGGAAGTAGTTTCAGTCGATGCTAAGATCTGGGGAACCTCTTCAAAATTTTGGCAAGGAGTCTCTATGAATTCCTCGTCCATCTCTACGTATCTGAAGGAGTTGAGGTGGCTCACCATATACTCCTCTTCACCATGCATAGTGACAATCTTCCCTTTTACTGGATACTTCAGCATTTTGTGCAATGTAGAAGTAACAACCCCAGCTTCATGGATCCAAGGACGACCCAACAAACAAGAGTATGATGGTCTGATGTCCATTACATAGAAAGTGGACTTAAAAGTATGAGAACCTACCTTGACGGAGATGTCCACCTCCCCATGCACCATTCTCTTTGACCCGTCAAAAGCCCTTACCACAATGTTACTAGGATTTAAGGTTAAGCCCTCACAATCTAGTCGGTCGAGAGCTTTCTTTGGCAGGACATTCAGTGAAGACCTAGTATCTACCAGCACATGAGCCATAGTGGTTCCTCTGCATTCGATCGAGATATGCAGAGTATCATTATGCTTCCTCCCTTTCGGTGTCAAGTCTGCATCTTAAAAACCCAACCCATTATCAGCAGTCAGGCTGGCCACACAGTCTTTGAATTAATCAGCTGAGGTCTCTTGTGGCACATGCACAGTCTTGAGTAATGCGATCAAAGCCTTCACATAGGCCTCAGAGCACAACAGCAGAGACAACATGGATATCTTTGAGGGGGACTGCCCCAGCTGCTCGACCATATTGTAGTCGCCCTTTTTGATTATTTTCATTATTTCCTCTATCTCTTGCTTAGAGGCTTCTACGACAATTTTCCTAGGTGCCTCCGTCCGGGCTGGCTCACCTACAACTTCTTTGCCTCGGGTACCAGATGACTCGCCGGCAGGGGAAACAATTGGAGTAAGAACAGGAGTAGTAGTTGAAGCATCAGTAGGTATAGCAGGTGAAATAACAACAGGTCTATTGAAAGTCCTTGGGGAAATCTCGGGGGAGAAACCCTTCCACTTCTGGTAATTTTACCGGTCCCGACAATGTTACTGAAATCGAGATCGGCCTCTTCATTCTTTAGGTCTTGTTTAACTCCATGATAGTAGACATCGGCGCCATAATGCCTGGGGACAGCTTTGTCCGAGGCGTATGGGACAGGACTAGGAAGGGTGATTATTAGCGGAGAGACTTTTGGAGTAGATGTAATCCTAACAGGTCTTCTCAAGGAGACCTTGGAAGGATTGGAGGAAATGGTTATAATTGCAATATCTTCACATGGAATAGTTGGAATCAAATTTTTCTCGAACAAAATCTCTCTGCTGTCCATCAGGCGTTGGACACCTGTTTTCAACAAATGGCAACTGGAATGCATAGATGAACACACGTGGAAATCTTCACCACAACCTAGAAATCAACTGACCAATAACAAATTCTTCTTAATAGTCATAAAAGGAGTAGAAACTTCCTCAACTGAGGTTACAAACAGATCGGTATCAACATCATTAACTCCACGATTGTGCTTAGGCATGGGAGCAGTTATGACATTGGGCTTTTATGGAGCATCGAACTCAATTTCCTTGGCCTCGATCAGATCCTATACCTTATTTCTCAGAGCCCAGCAGTCATTTGTATCGTGGCCAGGACTCTCAGAATGATAGGCACACCGAGCATTTGGATTATATCGAGGAGATGTGGTATTTAGATTCTTGGGAGCCTCTTTCAAGGCTTCCAAGTTGGATCTTAGAAGATGGGGTAGAACTTCATCCAACGTTATGTTAATCCGGGTAAACTGTCGTTGTGGTACTTCTGCCCTTTATTGATTGTTGCATTGTGGAGCAGCCACAGGTCTAGGTACTATTACAACACTTTCTGTCTAACGGTGTTCAACTCTACTTTGACCTCTCGGGCTATAGATGGAACTAGCTTCCTTCTTTCCAATAAAAGGCTTCTTTACCAAACTCGAAGAGGCATCTTTCTGTATCTTACCACTCTGAATCCCGGCTTCTACCCTTTCTCCTGTTAATATCAGCTCGGTGAAACCAACTGATGAGCTGCCAATTAAATGATTAAAGAATGGGCCAGACAGCGTCCCAAGAAACATGTCAACCAACTCCCTATCAAATAAAGGGGGTTAGACACTCCCAGCCAAGTCTCTCCACTTCTGCGCATAGTCCTTAAAGCCTTAACCTGCACCCATGGACATACTCTGGAGTTGAGTACGAGTAGGGGCAAGGTCGGCGTTGTATTGATACTTCTTATAAAAAGCAACAGCTAAATCCTCCCAGTTTCGGACATTGGTTCCCTCCAGTTGGTAGAACCATTCAAGCTGAGTCCCTGACAGACTGTCTTGAAAGAAGTGAACCCACAAGTTTCTATCAGCGGTGTGGGGCTGGATCTTCCTTACATAGGAACGGAGATGGAGTTTTGGGCAAGACACCCCATCATACTTTGCAAAAATTGGAGCCTTTAAATTATGCGGGATGACCACTCCCGACACCAATCCCAGTTCTTCGAAATCCAACCCAGGTATCCTCTGGATTTCCATAGCACTTAGACGATCCACCAACTGCTTGTATATGTCCTCAGTAGGAGGATACTGCTCATCATTGTAGTTTGTATCATTGTCAGAAACTTCAGGACTGGGGTCCTTTTCCCTTGTCTCTCTTTCTTGATTCTGCCCTTCCTTGGATGAAGAGGTCAGATCGACTGGTTGCTTTAATGTCCCCCTAAACCTTCTGCCCATATTCAGAATACCAGAGACCTTCTTCTTTTTCTTTTTCTCCTTCAGGATGAGGGCTTTCAGATCCTCCTGTCCTTTCGCCAGATTTATGAACATTTGTTGGAATTGGGAATTCTGTGCCTGAAGATCTTTGATTCTTTGTTCATAAGACATTTCTGCTGAAATAAATAACGAAGAAGATGAGAAGCCTGTAATGGTACCTGTATATGCAGTGTTTATGGATGGGATGTGTATGTAATGGATTCAAAGACACTGGGAAATTCAAATTTGGGAACCAAAATGAAACAAATATTTTATTAGTAGAATTCAAAGTTCAATTTCCTTTTAGGCATTATAATTAAAACAATTCTAAACAACTAGAAAAATCAAATTTCCCATGGATGCTTCCTCTTTGTGCCGAGATAGACATTAAGGCTTCTTTCCTCATGAAGCTGCTTTGTGAGCTCTAAAACCTTCCTCTCCTGGGCATAGAACTGATCCCTGTAAGTATCTCATTCTTTCTTCAACTGAATCCAAGACCTCTATAGTTCTCCAAGATCAGTGGGCATATCAGGATGGAGAACCGTGTAAGGAATACCCCCTTCAGTAGTGGGTTCCACAATCACTGGTAAAACAGCCATGTAGGGAATCATAAGTTTCTGGGCGCGAGCTCGTACCCATTGGAGATAATGTTCCATAGGAATGGAAACCTTTGGCCCCAAAGCCTTGGCGCCAGATCTGTTTACAATGCTCCAAGCTCGTATGAACCTCTGGTGATATCCTTGAACATCGTCCTCATACTTAAACACAATGCCCTCGATAAGTAATTCATGGGGACTATCCCTTCGAGCATAACAAAATTATCACAGAGCTAAACAAGGGTTGTAAGTTATGCCTCCTCTGAAGCCAAGTAATGGGACATTAGGGTGCTCCCTGCAACGGTTAATAATAGCAGTATCTCTCATTGCTCGGGAATGCCAGAGAATATCCGTGTGAGCGAGTGACATTATCCTTTGCAACCAACCCAAACCTTCTTCATTCTTCAGTATGGATTTAGGGAGGTGAGAAATAAACCACCTCGACAACAATGACATGCAGCACATAAGAACCCCTCTTCTCTTCATGGTACGAGTATGGAGAGTGTGCAAGATATCTCTGAGCAAGGTAGGCACAGGGTTGTGAGAGAGGAAGATCTTGATAGAATTCACATCTATGAATAAGTTTGGGTGAGGGAATAGTACTAACCCATAGATTAGAAGGGCCAAGACCTCCTCAAAAGCCTGAAAGTCCATGTCATCCCAAAACAGCTAGACCTTGTCTATTAGGAACTTGACTAGAAAACCCTTGACTCCGCTTCTTGTTTCCCAATTGGATTCCACCTCGGCTCATTTCAGATGCAAGGTTGAGGCAATGACTTCTGGCTTAGGAACTTCTTCCAAACCTGTGAAAGGCAACTGTTCAAGAATGGGTATATCCAATAGCTGAGAGAATTCTTCCATGGTAGGCACCAACTGATAGTCTGGGAAGGTGAAGAAGTGGTG
Organism: Vicia faba; assembly: GCA_948472305.1. NCBI lineage: Eukaryota > Viridiplantae > Streptophyta > Magnoliopsida > Fabales > Fabaceae > Vicia > Vicia faba. The sequence goes on from OX451737.1 coordinate 1,185,442,064, forward strand.
CTTGGGATCAAAGAACTGAAAGAGTACACTTATCATCTTCTCATCAAAGTTTGAAGTGACCAGGTTGAGAAGTCGACCATGTCTCTTAGTGAACATAGAAGTTTCAGGAACCCTTGATACCAGCTCTTTGATTTGGGGAAGTATTCTCACAAAGCTGATTCAGATAGTGTTTCTACGAGCGGAAGCCATGATCTACAAAACAGAACAAAGATAAATTCCCTTGGTCCTTGAAATGGTTAGTGTAATAAGAATGGATGCTATGTTATGATGCATGATGTTATGTTCAAACAGAATAAATCACACACAAGCAAAACACACAATAGACCTTAGGTTCAAAGGCTTGCATGAGGTTAAAGGTAAGTACCATCTTGAAGTTTAGTTGGTTTCAAACCTGTATTAGAAAAGTAACCGGGTTCTAAAGATTCTTAATACCACTGATCATCCTTTATTGGGCATTGTTTCAGCTCAAGCAATCTTTTCTTGCGGCCGAAATATCTCGAAAGTCTAATCTCAATGAGTGTAGCATCGAGTATCAACCAATCCTTAGCTTTATACCGAGGCTGGATATCTCACTACTTTCTAATGGCCTAGTTTGTTCAACTAAGGTTCTAAGGTCTGTTAGTGATTCACGACACCACGCGGCGGCCCCGTATTCTCCTCGTTTCCACACGAAGGATATCGGTACTAACCAAAGTGTCACACCAACACAGCCATCGCTTAAACCATATCGGTCTATGCTGTAGTCTCCACGATCTATTATTGTTTACCTAGAAAGTGTCCCCAGATCCAGGTGTAGGATCTTCAATAATACCCAAACAAAACCCTTGAATATAAAGACGGAAAAGCAAAACAAGAAAGCAATTTTAAAATGACCTAGATCCTAAGGTGTACCCCACTTATTTTATTCCCCAATAGAGTCGCCAGTTCTGTGATACAGTGGCAGAACTGACTATTATACTGGTTTGCATTTTGTATTCGCAAATGTCGCGGTAAGCAAGAGTCGCCACCGACTTTTATTTCATCCAACAAAGGAAAAGGAAAAAGAACAGAAAAAACCTTTTTTCGAGATGTTTCTGAGTAAGGGGGTATATTATGAAAGGGAAGGTGTTATCACCCTTTCCATCCATGGTTTTCCATGGGCTCTTAGGTACTTGCTCATTTTCTAAAATTACTTGTGTTTGTATATTTTGAAAATAGTTTTGAAAATGCCTTAGTGCAGCAATTCACTTTGTGATAACTCTTGTATCAGTCCTCAAGAGTGTTGACAAGGCGAATGTTTTTGAAAGTATTTTTTTTAAAATATTTTTGTGTAGGTGCAAAAAGTTGTTTTGAGCAAGCATCTAAGAACTTATCTACTTATACTCGAAAAGGTAGTTCTTTTCCTCCTAACCTTTAGACAGTGCTATCCTACTATTAGTGAGTAGGTATCCCTATCGTTGGATGTATGAGGGACAAGCGCAGGTCATCGTTATGGTCATAGAAGGCAACATATAGGGATACCTTAGTAGTTCGAAGGGACTGTCATCTTATAGGCAACATCGAGGGACAAGATCATTTCTCGTAGGCAACTCGAGGGGACTATGATCTTTATGATGACTTTTAGATTGAGGGTCTTTTACTAAGATATCCCTATGTTCGAGGGATATGACCATTGTTTTCCGAGGCAACCAAGTGGGGAAAACCCTAGGAGTGAACATGTGCGAGTGTGTTTTTTTCAGTTAATTATCTTTGCACAATTAGGGTTTTCTACTGTATTAATTATTTATCTTTCACATGCAAGCCTATTGTCCATACATCTAACAGTTAAATACTTGTGGAAATTAAAAGCAAGAAATTAAAACCCTAACTATTACAAGGCTTTGGGGGAGGGAATTACATGATCAAAAACCCGGGAAAAATGACAAGCGGAAAAGTAAACCTAAATAACTATTACAACTTGGGAACAATTACAATATTTAATAAGAATAAAGAAAATAAGGACGCACGCAACGAAATAAATACGAGAATGAAGTCGAGGTCCTAAAAAAATTCTAATCAATTAAAAGGAAAATATTTTTTGTATTTTATTATTGAGAAAAATATTTTAAATCTTAACCTAAATCTAATTAATTTAAAAAAACGTTTTTTGGTATTTTATTGAGAAAATTAAATATTTATGAATTAAACCTAATTTGTCTAATTAATTTTAATTATGAAAAAAATCAAATCAAAATTAATTAATTTTCCAAAATAAAACTAATTTTAATAAAAACCTAATTCTACCCTTTTTTGTGATTTTTTCTGATTTAATAATAGTAAAAAATGATTTTGTGGTAAAATATAATTAAAGGCAAATAAATAAAAAAGAAAGAAAATAATTAGAATTGGGCCTGGTGTTGAGCAATTTGGGGGGTATGCTGCCCAAATTTCCTGTTAGGCCCAAAGATGGCGTAGGGTCTGGCGTTTGGTCCAGCGCACCTCTCTCCTGATGATTCATGGTGGTCCCTCAAAGCTGGAGCGTGATATTTGTATGATGATAGATCTTAGGGATGTGATCTGGGGCGCACGGTGGATGCTAGGCATTGAGATACGCTGGATCTGCAAGGAATTGTTCAGAAAATAAGAAGCGCACGGTGGATGCTAGGCATTGAGATACACTGGATCTGCAAGGAATTGTTCAGAAAATAAGAAAATGTTTGGACCTGGGATCGAACCCAGATCCCTTGCTTCACATGCCCATACTCCTTGCCATCTGCGCTGTAATGCTTATCTGGTAATATAATAGACAAAAAATATTATAATAACTATGGACGCCTTATGCCTGAAAAACGCGCACAAATTTAAATTGGCCAGTGGTTGGCTGCCACGCCACCTTCTTCTTCCCTGGATCGTGGCTTTAGATACCAACCCTTTTATCTACGGACGCCCACTATAGCTACAACCCTGCAAACCTCAAAAATCAAAACCAGGCATGATAAATCAATTTTAAGCATACAGGTCAACTCGTTTTGATCTCACGAGTATCATGGTAACCTTCTTTTGGTCCAATTTTCCTTGTATCTCAAAGCCCTAAAACAGAGGTTAAAACCCTAACAATGGAAATTTGGCATTGATGCATCAAAACTAAAAATTAAATATGCAGAAAGCTTCTAGGAGTTCATATGAACACGAATATGTAATCAAAATAGATTAACAATGCAAGAATATATGAATCCGAATTTGAAAAAAATGGCAAACCGTGATGATGTTATGCGATGATTTCTGGAGTTTTGAGGCGTGCAAATGGTACTGTTAGCTTCAGGAGGTTCCCGGGAGTGGATCGCTGGCCTTGAAACCCTTTGAATCGCCTTCTAAATTGGAACTTGATCACCACTTTTTTGTCAAAATTTGGAGCTTTTTTTGGATGCGTGGAGGCATCTTTTTCGTGTGTTCTAGGTCTGGCAATGTTGTCTATATGTATTGGAACATATTAGGTTAACAAAAGAAGAAAGAAATCCATGCTTTCAATGAGGAAAATATTTGTTTTCAATGATTTGATTTTTGCTCATTCTTGGAACAAATCCAATCTTGCTCTCTTTCCACGATTCTCATCTGATTTGCCAGCACATTTTGATGTTTATTTGATGAGAAAAAGATTCACAATCATATCTTACATATTTTTCATTATTTATTTATTTTATTTTGACTTTTAATGAATAAATAATCAAAATAAATAATAAAAATAATAGAAAAATATATGAGTGAGCTCAAGGGTCGTGGGCCATGTTTGAAGCATAATGCAAGCATAAAAATTTAGGCCCATTTGGCAAAAAAATGCAATTTTGAGCATTATTGACTTGGGGAAAAATTCCAAAAATGGTCAACTTTGACAGTGCATATCTCTCTCAATTTTGACCATAAGAGGGTGTTCTTGGACTTTTTAGAAAGCTTAGGGTGTTTCCTAAGCAACCTCTTTGGTTTAATCTCAATTGGATCTTCCATGTTCATGTAAGGAGCTTTGAACCAAAAGGTGTTTTTGTTGACTTTTTGGAATGAACTATAATGTCTGAATCCATATCTTTTGATGAGTGCATTTCTTGAACTTGAGGGATGAAGATGAGTTGTAGGGAATTGGATTATCTTTAAAATGAGCCTTGGATGAGAAAGTTATGCTTGGTCAAAGTTTGGTTGACTTTTCCTAAGAAAACCTAATTTAGCAACTTTTGAGTTTTGATGAATTAGGAGCATTCCTTGGGGAATCATTGTCAACCCTTGATAAAATGATGGATATCACTTCAAAATATTTATGTTGACAAAAAATCTTGAAGTTTGACTGTATGTGGGCCACAGTTGACTTTTGACATAATATAGTTTATTTTCAAGCATTTGAGCAGTTGACTAAGCAAACTTCTTGTGCAAGGCTTGAAAATTGACATGGAGGGTCTCGAGAACATATTAGGACTATGGAGAGCATATGAGGCCTTTGGAGCTCACCCATCTTGATGAAAATGGAAACCCTAGTTGGAGGTTCATTGCTTTAGGAGAGAGTTTGTCTGGTCAATTCTTGAGCATCCTTAGCAAGTTGAGGATCTCAATGAACATGTGTTGAGTAAAATGAGAGAAAAAATTTTGGGGTGCAACAATATGCATATGAATACAATTAACTGTCAACAAACATATGCATAAAAACGGGAATAAGCATTTACTCAAGACTCTAGGAGTTGGGATAATGTTTGAGCTGCCCACAAATCCCCATAGAGCCACTTCCATGGGATTATCCCCACAAGAGTAGTCTTATTATACTCACCAGTAAATTCCCCCAGTGGATAAAAGAATATGATCTTTTTCCAGCAATATCACCCACCTATGGAATCTCTATTAGTACAATTTACGAAATTCTCCTCCCCAGCTGAATTTATTCCTCCAAAACTGTAAAACTCCTACATATTTCTTTGCCCCAGCAGAGCTCATTCCCTCAGCAAGGGTGTTTCCTTAGCAGGGTATTTCTCTGTCAATAGGGTTTATTTCCCCAACAGGGTACAACCTCCCCAGCTTGAGTCTGCTTCTACCACAAATTACCGACACGGTTCCCACCTCCAACAAAGGACAATCCAGTTTGCTATCCCCAGAGAGTTGCTAATGAATCTGAAACTAAATCAGCTATTGTTCAACCTTATTTTCTCCATACGAGTCGGTACCCATATCAAAAACTCGTTCAGGCAACACCTTGAAAGGTTATCCATCTCTTTTATCCCCAGTCAGTGTATCTAAGAACTAAATTTCTGAGTAGAGCGTGAACGACTAATGTTCCTAGACTCTTCTCCCCAAATAGGAATCAACATTCTCCAGCGGAGTTTTCTCGAACAACAAGCAAGAATACCCATCAAGATCGAAGATACACATATTCTTCATACCCATCAACAATCAGGGATTTATTTTCCTAGGCATAGATATTGAACAAGTTTACAAATACGCTTCAATAACATTTCACATTCATACATCATTTACAAACATCATAGCATATACATACGAAACGCATATAGCACAATCTCATTTATTTTGAGAACATCATTACACAATACATTTCATACATCATGGCATTGCATACAGCTAAATCTTTACCTTTTCAGGAAAGATCAATCAACAGACAAACATCAACTACTTATATAACCAGACAGTCTTCTCAAAGGCTACACCTGACAAATGGCTACTTAAGAAATTTCCTCAGGAGGTCATTCTCAAAAAGGGATTTTCTGGCTCAGATTAAATCAAGCATAGATTTATTCTGATACTTCTTCCAGTTAAAGTTGAGTGTAAATATCTTTTAACTCAGATTAAATCAAGCGTGGATTTATTCTGATACTTCTTCCAGTAGACATTATCTGGCTCAGATTAAATCGAGCGTAGATTTATTCTGATACTTCTTCCAGATAAAGACGAGTGTGGATATCTTCTAGCTCAATTTAAATTGAGTGTAGATTTATTCTAATACTTCTTCCCGTTGAAGATGGCCGTAAACATTTTCTGGCTCAGATTAAATCAAGCGTGTATTTATTCTGATACTTCTTCCAATAGAAACTTTTCTAGCTCATATTAAATCGAGCATAGATTGATTCTGATACTTCTTCCAGTTAAAGTCGAGCATAAACATCTTTTGGCTCAGTTTAAATAGAGTGTAGATTATTATGATACTTCTTCCAGTTCAAAGCAGACATAAACATCTTCTGGTTCAGATTAGATCAAGCGTAGATCTATTCGGATACTTCTTCCAGTTGAAGACGAGCGTAAATATCTTCTGGCTCAATTTAAATCGAGCGCAGATTCATTCTGATACTTCTTCCAGTTGAAGACGGTCGTAGACATTCTCCGGCTCAGATTAAATCGAGCATAAATTTATTCTGATACTTCTTCCAGTTAAAGTTGGGTGAAAAACACCTTCTGGCTCAGATTAAATCGAGCATAGATTTATTTTGATACTTCTTCCAGATAAAGACGAGCGTTGATATCTTTTGGCTCTAATTATCATATCTAATATATTATGTATCATACACTCAATTATATAGTTTGATATCTCACCCCTTATGTTTAAATGTTGCCCTCTGTTGGTAACGTGCAGGTAATCAAGAAGGATAGTTGCTACCTTCATTAGTCTGAGTTGGTGTTGTCTCTCTGATACATAGCACTCAGGGGGATGAACGTGTGTTTTCTTTATTGTTGGTTTTCATTATGTTGTTGAATTTTTAAGTTGTTTTCATTAAAGACATGTTGTCTTAAAGTTGTTTTGAGTCAGACAAGATGTTATAGTGTTTTCAATTGAATTTTGTGAATCTGCTGCATAGTAATGAAAGTTGTTTTATTTTTAAAGACTCAACAAGTTGTTATCGCTTCACCCGAAATATTGTGTTATGTATCCGATTTACAGGTGATTGATTGTCGTTGTTTTAAGTTGTGTAACATTCCATATGTTGTTGGATAGTTTGAAACTCTGATTTTATATAATTTGTTGGGTAGAAATGGGGTGTTACATTAGTGGTATCAAAGCAGGTCGGTCCGTCCAACCAAGTTGTCAAGTCCTAGTTTTGTCTAACAATCGAGTATTGTTAACTTGAGTTCTAATTGTTGTTTATATTGTAGTGATAAGTTGAGATGGATGGAAGGAATGATGATGCACTTGTTGTTGCTATGGAAGCAATGGCGCATGCTATGGAGATTCAGCCGAATGTTGACGGGAATGTTGGATCTCGTAGCTTGGCAACCTTCTAGCGGGAGAATCTGCCTACCTTCAAGGGTAAGTATAATCCTGACAGAGCGTTGGATTGGTTGAAAGAGATTGAGAGAATCTTCTGTGTGGTGGACTGCACTCCAGCATAGAAGGTTTGATATGGTACTCATATGCCAGCAATTGAGGCTGATGACTGGTGGCTAGAGACACATCCGAGGATGAAAGCTGCAGGTGAAAATATCACTTGGGTTTCATTCCGTAGGGAATTTCTAAGGAAATATTTCCCTGAAGACGTTCATGTAAAGAAGTAAATTGAGTTTCTTGAGCTGAAGTAAGGGAGTATGTCGATTACTGAATATGCTACAAAGTTTGTTGAGTTGGCTAAGTTTTACCCGCACTACAGCGAGACAAATGCTGAGTTTTCAAACTGCATCAAGTTTGAGAACAGGTTGCGCCCAGAGATCAAGAAGGCGGTTGGATACCAGAAGATTTGTGTCTTTGCTGGTTTGATTGATAGTTGCAGGATTTATGAAGAGGATAATAATGCTCAATATAAAATTATCAACGAGAAGAGGGGTAAGCGCTAACAGAACCATGGTAAGCCTTATGATGCCCCAGCTGGTAAAGGTAAACATAAAGTTGCTCAGGGTCAGAGGACTAGTGGGGGAGATGTTCCTGCTAGTGTTGTGTGCTTCAAATATGGAAAACTTGGTCATAAGAGCAATGTGTGTACTGCTGAGATGAAGAGGTGTTTTCGTTGTGGTAAGACTGGACATGCTATATCTGAGTGAAAGCATAACGAGATGATTTGTTTCAATTATGGTGAAGAATGACACATTGGTAGTCAGTGTCAGAAACCAAAGAAGGCGCAAACCAATGGAAAAGTGTTCGCGTTAGCTGGGACTCAGACAGCTAATGAGGACATACTCATCAGAGGTACATGTTACATTAATAGTACTCATTTAGTTACTATTATTGATACCAGTGCTACTCATTGCTTTATTGCTGTTGATTATGTTGAAAGATGGGGTCTTATGTTGTCTTCTATGAATGGAGAGATGGTCATCGAGATTCCGGCTAAGGGATCGGTGACTACTTCTCTTGTATGTTTAAAGTGTCCTTTGTCGATCTTCGATAGAGACTTTGTTGTTGATTTGGTTTGTTTTTCGTTAAATGGGTTAGATGTGATCTTAGTTATGAATTGGTTAGAATATAATTATGTTCATATTAACTGTTACAATAAGTCTGTGAGGTTTTCTACTCCTGAAGAGGAAGAAGTTGGTCGTTATCCGTTAGACAGTTGCGGTAGTTGATGCAAGAAGAGACTCAGATGTTCTCGTTGATAGCGTCGCTATCTGCCGAGAATCAAGATATAATTGAAGAATTACAAGTGGTGCATGAATTTTATGAATTTTTCCTTGATGAAATTCCTGATGTACCTCCAGAGAGAGAAGTCGATTTAGTATTGATCTTGTACCTGGTACCAGACCTGTTTCTATGGCACCATACAGGATGTCTGCATCTGAATTGTCAGAATTAAAGAAGCAATTGGAAGAGTTACTTGAAAAATAAATTTGTAAGACCAAGTGTATCACCGTGGGGAGCTCCAGTGTTGCTAGTAAAGAAGAAAGATGGAAGTATGAGACTCTGTGTTGATTATAGACAATTGAATAAAGTGAAGATTAAGAATAAGTATCCGCTTTCAAGGATAGACGACTTGATGGATCAATTGGTGGGTGCTCGAGTGTTTAGTAATATTGATTTGAGGTCGGGTTATCATTAGATTAAAGTGAAGGATAAAGATATCCACAAGACGACTTTCAAAATGCGTTATGGACATTATGAGTATTCAGTGATGCCTTTCGGTGTTACTAATGCTCCAGGAGTATTCATGGATTACATGAACCGTATATTTCATACTTATTTGGATCGATTTGTAGTGATGTTCATTGATGACATTTTGATTTATTCTAAATTAGAAGAAGAGCATGCAGAACACTTAATAATAGTATTGTAAGTTTTGAAAGAGAAAAAGTTGTATGCAAAGCTGTCTAAGTGTGAATTTTGGTTAAAGGAGATTAGTTTTCTTGGTCATGTTATCTCAGGTAGTGGCATTGTAATAGATCCATCTAAAGTAGATGATGTGTTGCAATGGGAAACTCCAAAATCGGCTACCGAGATTAAAAGCTTTTTGGGATTAGCTGGTTATTATAGAAGGTTTATCGAAGGTTTTTCTAAGTTTGCACTTCCGTTAACTAAGTTGACTTGTAAAGGTAGAGCTTTTGTGTGGGATGTTCAGTGTGAAGAAAGTTTTACAGAATTAAAGAAAAGATTGACGTCGGCTCCAATTTTGACATTACCTAATCCAGGAGAACCTTTTATGGTATATTGTAATGCTTCTAAGATGAGTTTAGGAGGTGTGCTTATGCAGAATGAAAAGGTAGTTGCTTATGCGTCAAGGCAGTTGAGGACTCATGAAAAGAACTATCCTACGCATGATTTAGAGCTTGCTGTAGTTGTTTTTGTGTTGAAGATTTGGAGGCACTACCTCTATGGTTCTAGATTTGAAGTATTTATTGACCATAAGAGTTTAAAATATCTATTTGATCAGAAGAAATTTAACATGAGACAACGAAGGTGGTTGGAGTTGTTAAAAGATTATGATTTCAGTTTGAATTATCATCCAAGAAAAGAGAATGTGGTGGTTGACGCGTTAAGTCAAAAGAATTTACATATGTCGACAGTGATGGTTAAAGTGTTGGAATTAATTGAAAATTTCAGAGATATGAGCTTAGTTCTCAATGTGACACCGTGGAGTGTTATATTGGGAACATTGAAAATTAACAATGAATTTCTGGATAGTATCAAAGAAGCTCAGAAGTTAGACGTGAAACTAGTAGATTCGATGGTTGGAATCGATCAATCTGAGAGTAATGATTTCAAGTTAGATGCACAAGGTGTGTTGAGATTCCATAATTGAATTTGTATTCTTGATAACGCAGAGATGGAGAAAGTGATTCTTGAGGAAAGTCATAGAAGCTAGTTGAGTATTCATCTGGAAGCTACAAAAATGTATCAAGATTTGAAGAATTTGTTTTGGTGGCCTGGAATGAAGAGTGATGTGGCTCGGTTTGTGCATGCATGTTTAACCTGTCAGAAGTCGAAAGTTGAACATCAGAAGCCTGTAGGGTTGATGCAGCCGTTAGAAGTTCCAGAATGAAAATGGGATATCATTCTGATGGACTTCGTGATAGGGTTACTTAATACTTCAAGAGGACATGACTCTATTTGGGTGATTGTTGATAGGCTTACAAAGTCGTCTCATTTTATTCCTATTAACATCAGTTTTCCAGTGCCGAAGCTAGCAGAGATTTATACTAGTGTAATTGTAAAGTTGTTGGTGTTCCTTTATGCATTGTGTCAGATAGAGATCTGAGGTTTACTTCAGATTTTTGGAAGAGCTTGTAAGAGGCGTTGGGTTCTAAGTTGAGGTTAAGTTCAGTGTATCACCCCTAAACTGATGGTTAGACGGAGAGGACCATTCGGTCATTGGAAGATTTATTGAAATCATATGTACTTGAGCAGGGAGGTTAGAGTTCACTTATAATAACAATTACCATTCTAGTATTGGAATGACACCTTTTAAAGCATTGTATGGTTGAAGATGTAGAACTTCTTTATGTTGGTATGAATATGGGGAAAGCGTAGTACTTGGACCTGAACTTGTTCGAGAAACTACCAAGAAGGTGGAGTTAATTCGAGAAAAGATGAAATCTTCCCAAAGTAGACAAAAGAGTTATCATGACAAGCGAAGGAAAGATTTACAATTTCAAGCAGGTGACCATGTGTTTCTGAGAGTTACACCTGTGACTGGTGTTGGGCATGCATTTAAGTCTAAGATCACTCCTTGTTTTATTGGTATGTATCAGGTTTCAGACAAAGTTGGAAATATTTCTTATAGAGTGGCTTTACTGCCTAATTTTTCAAATTTACATGACGTGTTTCATGTGTCGCAACTCCGGAAGTACCTTTCAGATCCATCACATGTGATTCATATGGATGATGTGCAAGTACGGGATAATCATATTATGGAGACGATGCCTATATGGATTACGGATTATGAAATGACGACTCTAAAAGGCAGGGAGATTGCTTTGGTGAACGTAGTCTGGTCAGGAGCGGCCGGAGAAAGCTAGACGTGGGAATTGGAGAGCCAGATGCGGGACTCCTATACTGAGTTGTTCGAATCATGTAAATTTTCGAGGACAAAAATATTCCAAGTGGGGGGAGTTGTAACGCCCAATATTTAATTAATTATTTAATTAAATATTTTCGAATATTTTTCCGATTAAATTTTCGAAGTTGTGAAATGTTGATTTAAGTTTTTTCATTTTTATTTGAATTAATTTATTTGATTAAGTTGTAGAATAATATTAGAATAATAAAATTATTTGATATGGACTTATTTTAATGTTAGAAGTAGTAGAAAGGGGTGTAGGAATTCAAGCCCAATAAGACATAATAAGAATATTAGTATTATTATATTAGTTATTTAGAAATAATAAGAAAGAGAAGTAGCAGTAAGAACAAATAGGGTTTTGGCAGTAGAAGAAAGTAAGAGTTTTAAGAAGAAAGAGTTGGGTGGAATTTCAATGGGATTAGCAATGTAGCGGCATTAGCATGTGTATATACAGTAGAGATATTCACTTATATATTCTATGGTGTGGTTAACCTATTGGACATACTTTAGCGTAATACCATTGCATCGTTAAGTAATATATAATAAATACTATTGTAGCGTAAATGATGAGCTAATTGGATAAGCAGTTTCAAGGCTCTCTAAGTTTAGTGACATATATTACTACATCAGTATTATATAATAATTACATTAACAATAATAATTATATAATAATGATAATAATAATTAATAATGTAATATTTAGGAGTTAAATATTTGAGTTAATTAAATAATTTAAGTTATTTTCAATTCCGTTAGAATTATCAATTGAGTTGTCAATAGGTTGTTAGAGTTGTCAATAGAGTTGTTAGAGTTGCCAATAGAGTTGTCAATAGAGTTTTCAGAGTTGTTTTGGGTTATTAAGAATTATATTTTTAATTGTTTTGCGTAATTCTGATATGTTTAGAATTGTCAGTATGGTAAATTGAAGTTTTCAAATAAGAATACATCTTTACTAAATTATTGATATTTTAGTTATGGATTTTAGTTAAATTTAATAGTAGGAAATTAAGGATTTGTGTAATTACATAGTAGACTCAATCAATTATTTAGTCTAACATACTTAGTGAATATTTGTAGTAGCTTCAATAGCATGTTCAGTATATTTACGGTAAATAGCAGGATTAATAGTTAGTAGCATAAAGTAGCATGTTTGAAAATTAACAAAAGTAACAATTAGATTGAAACTTATATATATAGTAGGACAATATTAATTGACAAGTAGTATACATGTAGCAGAAGGTCATAATAGCAGATTACTGTTTTTTTACAGAACCAACATCAACAGTATAGACTATTAGATAGTAGTGTAGTATTAATTTAACCGAGTCGTAATAAGAAATTTAGTATAAAGTAGAAATAATAGAACTTTTTGGCCGATAATTAATTAACCGGTTTTAGTCGAAATAATCCGAATAATTATGCAGTATATTTGTAGTAATTTTTGGGCAAAATATAAGTTGGGCAAAATATTTGTATCTTGTTGAATTACCTCTATTTATGGGCAAAATATAAGTTAGAGGCCTATGACCAATGATAATTTGTTGTTGTGTTGCTATGTAACTATTATTGTCGTTATTCTGACATTCATATTGTGTCGCATACATTGCATATCAAGTTGGAGTTGATGCTCGATAAGTTGGCCTGGATTGGCAAATTAAGTTAAAGGCTTATTCCTTGTTGACGCCTCTATTAATTGTCAGATTTTTAAGTTGGGAGTTCTGCTTTAATGGTACCACATGCACGTGCATTGTAACGAGTCGCATTCCATGTTGCATATTTAAGTTGTTGTGTTATTGACTTGTGATGATTGATGTTGGTTGAAAGTTGTGAATGGTGATTTTATATAATATGATCTAATATATTGTTTATCATACACTCAATCATATGGTTCAATATCTTACCTTTTCTATTTGAATGTTGCCCTCTGTTGGTAACATGCAGGTAATCAAGAAGGATAGATGTTACCTTCGTTAGTCTGAATTGGTATTGTCGCTCTGATATATAACACTCGGGGGAATGAACGCAAGTTTTCTTTATTGTTGGTTTTCATTATGTTGCTAAATTTTTAAGTTGTTTTCATTAAAGACTTGTTGTCTTAAAGTTGTTTTGAGTTGAACAAGATGTTATGGTGTTTTCAGTTGAACTTTGTGAATCCGCTGCATAGTAATGAAAGTTGTTTTATTTTTAAAGACTCAGCAGGTTGTTATCGCTTCACTCGAAATATTATGTTATGTATCCAATTTACAGGTGATTGATTGTCGTTGTTTTAAGTTAAAAGTGTAACATTTCATATGTTGTTGGAAATTTTGAAACTCTAATTTTATATAATTCGTTGGATAGAAATGGGGTTTTACACCCACCTGAACACCCGTTTTATTTGATTGATATTTTTAATTGTTTGTTTATTTTATATGGGTTGCTGATTGGATGTATAATGCAAAACAAATGGTGACCTGATGGTAAGAAGTGTGACTAGTATTGCAAAGGGCGTGGGTTCTAGACTTTGTTTTGTCAATTTCTTTTGTTTTTCAGGATTCATGCGCAAGTTCATAATATGTTGATTGGTAGCCATCTCCAAATGCAAACAAGACAATGGCCTGGTGGAAAAAGCCTTCACCAATGACCTCCAGGGGGTGGGTTTAAGTCCCACCCCATGCATTTTCTTTTTACTATTTTTTTTAAAATTTTCTTTCATTTTTCTTATTTAATTAATTTATTTATTTTTTCAATTAAGTAACACATAAAATCGTTCGAAAAAATAGTCTTTTAGATTTTTATTAATTAACCTTTTCCATTTAATTAGGTTTTAAGTCTTATTAATATTAAAATTAATTAGAATTAGGTTTTAATTACTATTTACTAACACTCAAATTATTTTCTACAAAAAAACACCAAAAATATCTTATCTTTGACATGTAGAATTTTAGGGCTTTCAAACACCTCTTCTAACACTTTTATTCATCTTTTGCCAGTTAAGTGTATAAGATCGTACTATCAATGTAATAGCGTAGATTTATTTTCTCGTATCTTTTTCCGATTATGTATCTGCTACGAGGATGTAATAGCATAAATTTACTTTCCCACAAATTTCTATACTTATGTATCTCTCTCAAAGCCATGTAATAGCGTAGGAACTTTACATTCCGCACTTTAATTTTCTGTACATATTTAATTGCTAGTAAAATAGGATTTGTATGGCAAGACTAAAAGCAAATCTAGAAAACCCTAATTCAAGACTAAATAACTGAAACTAATACACTTTGTACACTTCACCTCTAGGATAACCTCTCTTGTTGTCTTACAAAACATTGGTCACATCCCTAGAAAGTAGGGATACTTTAGCAAAAGACCCTCGATCAAATCATCATGGTCTCTTTCAAATAAAGATCATAATCCCTCGATGACCCTTCGAGTTACCTAAAAAATGATCTAGTCCTCTCGATGACCCTACGAGCAAAATGATGATAGTCCCTTCGATACAATTGCTAAAGTATCCTTACATGTTGCCTTCGATGACCATACGATGACCCTACGCATGTCCCTTTACATCCAATAGATAGGATTACCTACAAACTAATGGTATGGATAATAATATCTCCAAAGGAGAAGGAAAATAACAAGAAAGACTTCAGTGGGTAAGAACTCTTGAATGCTTGCTCACAACCTTTTTCACAAACAAAACATTTTTACACATCACTTTCAAAACAAATATTAAAAAAAACACTTTGTATACATTCTTGAGGACCGACACAAGGATTATTACAAAGTTAGCCTTGCATTGGCATTTCAAAATATTTTCAAACAAAACATACACACACACAAAGCAAGTTTTAAAAGTGAGCTAAGCAGTTAAGAGCCTGTAGATAACTACGGATTAAAAGGGTGTTAACACCTTCCCTTTCATAACTTACCCCCCAAACTCAAAATATATCAAAGGTCTTTTCTGTTATTTTCACCTTTCATAAATTGTTGGATAAAAGAAAAGTCGGTGGAGACTCTTTCTAACCACAACATTTTCGATAAAACCAAAAAAGTCAGTTCTCTCACCGTATTACAGAACTGGCGAATATGCTTGGGAGAAATCTAAAAAAGGGGTTACCTTAAGAGTTAGATCACGTTACTTACTTTTATTGTATGCTTTGTATGATTTACTTTAAGGGTTCATGCTTGGGTATTATTGCTTGCGTGAAAGATCCTACACCCGGATCTAGTGATTCCTTAGGTAAGTAGCAATAGATCATAAAGATTTTACGACGTATACCGATATGGTTAACATGATAGCTACAGCTAGTGTGGCACTTTAGTTTATACCAATGTTCCTTGAGTCATTCGAGGATAACATTAGGCTTCCACGTGGTGTCGTTAACAGTAACTTACTTTTAGAACCTTAATTGACCCATCTTGGCCATTATAAAGTAGTGAGATAGTCGGTTTTGATGCAGTCCGAAGTTGGTTGATACTCTAGGCTACGGTCATTGAGATGCGTCTTTAGGGATGTTTTGGTGGCAAGCTGGCTTCCATGCTAAAATAAAGCACGCAAGAAAGATCTGTGATATGAGATTCTTAGAACCCGGTTACTATTTTAGGACAGGTTGAGCCAACTTAAATTCAGTAGGGAAGGGTATTTACCTACGGACTTCATGCAAGCCTTTAAACCTAAGGCTCTTGTATAACTTATTTGTGTTTGCTACTTATTTAACATGAACATAACATCATAACATCATATCATCATAACATAACATTTTCACTAACCATTTCAAGGACCTAGGGATTTATATTTGTTCCTTGTTGCAGGTTATGGCCTCCGCTCGCAGAAATGCTATCTGAATAAAATTTAAAAGGGTGCCTTCCAAACTTAAGGAGTTAGTCTCAAAGGTTACAGAAAACTCTCAATTCACCAAGAGGTATGGTTATCTACTCAGTTTGGTTACCTCGGGTTTTGAAGAAGACATGATGAGTGTTCTGTTCCAGTTCTTTGATCATAAGCATCACTATTTCACCTTCCTGTTATACCCCAATTTTCCCCCTAAGATCCCTTCATCATACCATATTGATTCAATCACAACAAGGTCACATTAGGGCTTTTGTTTCTCCTCCCTATCTTTAGCTTTGCTCTTTGAGAAATCACCAAGAACCTTGACTTGTTTTTCTTTTGTGATCATGCATGTTTTGTTTTGACTTTCCTTTTAATTAATAAAATGCAATGTTGGTTTGTCTTACTTGTTAATAATGTAGGTAAAGGCAATGTGGCTTAGCAAGTTGATCCATGGGTTCATGAGTTTATTTCCATGCCCTAGTCAATAAAGCTTGAGAGGTTCAAACCTCACCATTGAATTTATTTTGGAAGAAATGGCATGGAAAGGTTTATTTTGGTTCACCACATTACAAAGTTATCAATATTGATTCAAAAGTACAAGGGGTTGATTGAAGAAGTTGTCATGGTTGGACAAGGCCTTGTTCCCATTGGTCACAAGTTCATATTTCTCTCAATTCTCAAGATATGGAAGTGGTTTTGGTGGCTATTAGTTCTCATTATCATCCTCAACAACTTCTATTTACAAAGCAAAAGTATTGGTACAAGAAGGTTGTTCAAAATTGTCAAAGTTCCTCAAAGAATTTTCTTGATCTAGGAGCTAGGGTTTTGAACTTCAAAGAAGTATATCTTGCTCATATTTTGGTATTTTTGAGTGATTCCCAAAACATCATTCTCTTCAAAGGGTTAATAACAAATCACCTCAAAAGTTTCAAGGAGTTTTCATTTGGAAGAAACTTGATGATGAAGAAAGATTACAAGTCCTCCGGATGAACCCCCAATTTCCCATGCGTGACTTCAAATGATCATAACTTGGTCAATTTTTATCACCTTGAGCCCACTCTTTTTCCATAATGATCTTGAGGATGTTAAATTTATTCCTTCCTTTATGTTCAGAGTGAGAAAATGGATGGAAGATGCCTTAAGGATACAAAATATTATAAGTCATTTCATGATTTTGTTTCCAACTTCAACAATGCATAACTCTCTCAATTTTTGGAGATTTTTAATGTTTCAAGTCTCAAAATGTCATTCAAGAGGTATATTTCATGCCATATTTTTTGATCTAGAACAAATTTCAAGTGGAAGGCCATGTTTGGATGAAAAACATTATAGGTCACTTTTGAAGAAAAACTTGAAATATTTCCAAGTATGGATAGTCAACTTTTTTCCCCCAACTTTGACTTATTGCAACTTTCAGCTCAAACATCCATTTGATTCCATTCTTTTCCCATTGCAAAGCTTGTAATCTCATCTTTCTAAAGCTTCAAGAATCATGCCGTAAGACCCCTTGATCTGAGAATGCCATTGATTTGAACTTGGTAACTTGAAACTGAAGTTTCTTCAAAAGTCAGAATTTGAAATCCTTGATTTAGCTTCTAAACACATTTTTTCTGCGCATTTTTGCTTCTAAACATATTTAGTGAACTTCCAGAAGTGATTAGCATAGCAAAACGCGCATGTTTGATGAGTTTTAATCAAAATAGAAGTCTCACTTTTCTAGTTTGCAACTTCACATGATTTCCCTCCAAACTTCATCATTTCACACGCTTGAACATTCCATTTGATTCCCTATAAATAGAGGGTCATCCCTCATTCATTTCCTCAAGCTTGAACAACCAAAATCACCCTGCCAAACTTATTCCATAACTCACTTTTCTGCAACTTAGAAAGAAGTGTTCAAGCCTATTTTAATCCATATTTTCTATCAATTCACCTTCCTTGATCTTCCCTGAAGTTAACCATACAATTACCTTCAAGAATCATGACCTATATTGATCCATAGAAGTCCAATTTCAGAGCTCTGCAACTCAACTTCAATAAGTAGATTTATCCATTAATTCTTCTAAACTTTGATATCATTGTGAAGCTCTCATTGCCCTGGTTCTAGTTGCAATACTTACTTTTATCTGGAAACACGTTTTGACGATGAAATTTCAAATTCATTTTCAAAACTTTCCTTCTAAATTGCTTGAACTATAGTTTATATAAATTTGTCGCGAAGGTGTGGTTGTCTTCGTCTTGAAGAGACGAAGCGAATGACATAGGTCTCGTGCTCTAATTTTACAGTTTGAGTGACCTGGTTTTGGGACTGGCCGGAGGTTGAAGATGACCAACGTGTCATCTTTCAACCAATGATGGCGTGTCATTTATTTTTTTTGAAAATCTGATTTTATATTTGATTCAGTGCTTTATTCACTAAAGTTCATAACATGCACAGCGCGCCAGGTCCACTTGATCTGTTTACTAACGCGTTTTGACAATGATCAGATGGCCCATAATTTTTTGGTTTGATATTTTATTTTCTGATTTTTATTTTAATTTTTTTAAACTTCAAAAAATCATAGAAAAATCATTTGAAGTCCAAAAAATCTGAAAAAATTATGAATTTTTTTTTGATTTTTCTCTTTTTGATTTTTATTTTTTCACAATTTTATTGTGTTTTGATATTTTTTATAAATTTTCACTTTATTTGAATTGTTTTAAATGCTTAAAAATACTTTTATACATTTTTAAATTCTGAAGAAAAAAAAATGGAATGATCCAATGATATTGTGACAAATATTGATGACCTCATTTATTTTTTATTTCAGACTTTGTTATTTTTTATTATTTTTGGTTTATTTTACTCATTTCTTTTAATTTTAAAAATAGTTTCTGATTTTAAAAAATTACCAAAAATTTTATAAAAATATTTGAGTTTATTTCTGATTTTTCTATAGTCTTACGTCATATTTCTTGATTAATTTGAACATAGTTGGTATTTTTATCCCTTATTTCTATTTTAAAACATTTTAAAACTCTTTTTTAATGTATATATTAAATGTAATATTATTTTGTGATTATTTTCTGGCTGATCTTGGATTGAATTTTTGATCATGAACTTTGTTAGCATCATTGGATCCATGGTGTTGAGTCTAACTCCATAAAAATGGATGAATGATTTTAATAATAGTTTGATTAAATTTTAATTCAAATGTGGTTTGTATATTCTTTCCCACCCCTCTTCATCTTATCCCTTTCTTATTGCACTAAGTGTTATTGGAGCATGATCTCTATATCATGTCTCAAAACAAATGATGCATAGATTGCTATTGACCGACCTCAAAATAGGTGCGACTTCTATATAAGTCCACTTACGATTGCTTAACATAGCGCTGAATTTTGTCCCAATTCGAATAAATGATCATTCGTAGCCCAAACCTATGTTTGCAAGCCCAGGTATGTTAATTTGATCTCTTTGATCCAATAACCTTGAGATTCATTGTGTGGAGGCTTTGGTTCTGCCAATCCTCTAATGGATCTACATTACTTTTGGTCAACGCGGATCACTTAAACATCATGGAACATTAAATGGTACTTGTGAGGATTCCAAATGGATGATATACTTGACAAAAAGCAAATGTAACTTGTTGTGTGGAGGCTTTGGTTCTACCAATCCTCTAATGAGTTCCAAACGCAAGTTTCAATATGGTCATCCAACTAACTACTAATTACTAATAATTGACTTTATCTTGTGTTTTTATTATATCCCCTTTTATTTTATGTACCATTTACTTTTAGCATTTATATTTCATGTTGTTTTCATCTTTGCTCATTTGAGCATTTACTTTCTTGTCATTTTTATTTTTCTCACTTGAGCTTTTCTTTTCTTTTTGAAGATACCTAATAATCAACATGAACCATAAAATAAACTTTAATGATACTTGAACTATTTGGTTACTATCCTTGGCATTATGAAGTATTGGACTTCTTGGACTTAGGACTAGAAACCTTGGCCTATGTTAGAGACCTTGTGACCTTAATTGATATTTTGTCAGGAGTTCTTGAGGTTTACCTCAAGACATTGGGTTGTTTGTTTGTTTTTTGTGCAGGTTATTGTGATTACATTCTTTGTTTGTAATATGGAATTCACCCGTATACAGCTGTTACTCTGCCCAATTTTTGTGAAGACTTAATACACTTGAAGTTTGGTTCTCTCAAGAGGTCTATTATCTTTGCTTGTTTGGTTTCAATCCAGGGAATGGGAATTCTATCTTAACTCATAATGTCAATTATTGGCTTCTTCTTGGTTAGATGGTTCTTATCCCTAGCTTTTATTTTATGCTTTAGGATAGTCTGTTCTTCTCCTTCCATCTTCTTTAATTTCAAAAATCTTCCTCCTCCTTTTGAAAACTCTTCTTGTTTCTAAACTTGAACCACTTTCATAATAAACTTGGACTTAGGTCCATGCATTTTCAAAACATTTTCATAAATAAACTTCAATCAATTTAATAATACCTTGGCATTTTTTGTGAGAAGACTAAAAGTCAATCAATCTCATTTCAAACCATTTTTCCACTTTGGATTTTTATTTTAAAACCTTTCTCAAAAGATTAGACTCTTGTCAATCCTTATAGTGATGCAAACAACTATACTTCTACAATATGTAGTGAAGAGGGATATTTTCCACTTGGGTGTTGAGTGAGACATTGTTGATTTTAAAATCCAAGCCATATCCTCCACTTTGAGATGATGCAAATTCTCTTTTCTCATGATTGTGGGTAGTAAGTATGTTTTCCACACAGACAATGATGATGATGTCTTATCTCATAAAATTAACCAACACACTTTTGTTTCATTTTTTTAAAAGGTGAACTACGTGTACCCTGATCCCCTATTGCACGAAAGGTGGTACGTAGGCACTAAAGGTTCACAACCGCGGCGGGTGCAAAAATCATTAAAAAAAAATATTTATTTTCTCACCTCCACCATATTTTACATGCAACATTTTATAGCCAAAATATACAGATTTTACAAAGAGGTTTTTGCGGAGTACCGTAGATGTTTAGGGTGCTAATACCTTCCCTTTGTATAACCAACCCTCTTATCTTGAATCATTCTCCCTCTTTTGGGTTATTCGCTCTTTTCCCATTCCTTTGGAAACAATAAAGTGCGGTGGTGATTTTTATTTTGATCTGTATAAGTCTAGACAATCTAATGGCTTAGTCTTAAACATTTCTACCGCTACAGAAAAATGGCCACTTCACTGGGGACATATTGACCTCTTGTTGGTCCATCCCTAAGTGGGTTGAGCCTATCTTTGTTTATATCTGTATATGTGTTATTATTATTTATGTGTTATATGTTGTATATATGTTTGCCTGGATTTTCCTGGTTTTCAGGGTGCTTGGTGATTACTTATAAGTCCTATACCCGGACTCGGGCAAACTTTAAGATAGGACGGGCGGTATAGTCATGTTAACCTTGAGGGATTAATCCCAAAAAAGAAGGCATGAGATCCCCCACTCAGTGGAGGCCCCTTTAACTGTAGTGTCGTTTACCGAGTAATTGGTAAGACGTAATACTTTCGACCTACGAGCCCGCTGAAGCTGAGGACTGTAGAATACCTAACCCATCTTGGCCTTTTAGGTGTAATGCAGAAGCTATGACGGAGTAATTCGAAAATAACTATCACGCGATACTACACTCAGACGAGTTTTTCTTGAGAATATTACTAATTACCGAGTTAATCAGGAAGTTTGTAATATCCGAAGGAAGGATGTAGACTCTGGGAACCTCTAGAACCTTATTTGGCAGGTGATAACTTTTAGATCATACCTTATGGGTAGTACCTTCGACCTCATGCTCGTGACGTTGAACCTATAAATCCTATGTTTGTGATCTTGCGTGTGATTGTTGCATCATGCATCCATGCACTCATAAGCATCTTTTGAAGAAATCTCATTTCAAGGGACTTGAAAGTTGACCATTTGTGAATATATCTGGTACCTTTTGACCATGGATTCTGGAAAAAGAAAGACCGGAAAAAACAGTTTCAAAGATCCCAAGATAGATGAGTTGATCAGTCTAATTCCCGAGAGTGAGTGTTTTGCAGATTTTTGGAAGAAGTATGGATCCATCATTTCTCTTATGAAGCTTAGGATGAAAGAGGGTATTCTCTCGACCTTGGTCTAGTTCTATGATCCGATGTATCATTGCTTTACTTTCCCTGATTATCAGTTGATGCCTACACTAGCGGAGTATTCTTATCTGTTGGATTTACCTATTACCGATCGTGTTCCTTTTACTGGTTTGGAGGGTGAGCCAAAACCACACGAGATTGCTGCTTTGATCCATATGGGGAAGTATGAGGTTGAAGCCCATATGACTACTAAAGGAGGGATTAAAGGATTACCAGCTTAATTCTTATTGGAGAAAGCTCGTTACTTTGCCAGGATGAAGAGTAAAGTTGCTTTTGAGGCCATCTTTGCTCTACTTGCTTACGGATTGTTTTTATTTCCTAATATGGATAAGTTTGTTGACATTAATGCTATCAGGATCTTCATGATTGGAAACCCAGTTCCTACATTGTTGGGTGATGGTTATTACTCTATTCATCTTCGAAATTCTTATCATGGGGGGATGATTGTCTGTTGCATGCCTCTGTTGTACCGGTGGTTTATTTCTCATATGCCTCAGTCTGGTGCTTTCTGGGATGTCAGGAAGGAACCCCGTTGGGCTCCTAAGATCATGGCACTTACTCACTCAGATATTGATTGGTATTGTTGTACCCCAAAATTTGCCCTCCAATTTTTCATGCAGGATACTATCCTAGGGTTTCTAGTACACTCAGTTGGCTCAGAGGTCGATCAAACAGATTCTCTTCCTAGGCGGCAAATCAACAATTAGGGTTTGGTATTTCTCAAAGAAAATTGAGTTTTCAAAATTTCAAATGTTCTTAAACACAATTTGCTGAAGTTTGTTAATTCTACAAGATTGATGAATATTCTTAAAACATGTTTGATAGACAATGAAGTTCCATTTTAATCAAGTATGACGTGAAAACTCATTTTGATTACCATTTAGACATTGGACAAAAGTTGAAGATTAAGGCTTTTATTTTAAATGACCATGGTTTTTGGATTTAAGTTAACCAAGTGGAATTAAATTCTTAAACATTTATTTTGTTTTAGAAATTTCATTGGAGTACAAGGCGTTTATTTTGTTTGATCATTTTGGTGATTGTTTGAAGTACAAGTTACCCAAACCAAAGTATTTTACTCAAAGAATTCAATTGAGATTTTCAAAGTTCAATTAGAATTGGAGATTGGTACAATAATTTCATCACACCAAATCTATTCAAAGGAAATTGTGTTCATTACAAGTAAGGTGAATTTACAAATTTTGTTTTGTTTACAAAAGAAATAAATTACAAAGAATTGTTTTATTTACAAAAGGGAGAAATTCCGCATTGCTTCATCTTCAAACAACCCCTCAAATATTCACTTGCCGTCCACGCCTCATGTTCATGAAACAAAGAAGAAAAGAAAGTTAGCAAGCATTTCAAATAAAAAATGACATGTAAACCAAAGAGAGAAGAAATTCATCATTAGGGTCTAGGTTTAGGAATCCGATTTTAATGGCAAACTGCAACAAACAGCAGGGCAACCTGCATAGTAGGTAGCAAATAACAGCAGGGCAAACAACATGACAAGCTGCAAACAAACAGCAGGGCAAGCTGCATAGCAGGCAGCAAATAACAGCAGGGCAAACAACATGGCAAGCTGCAAACAAACAGCAGGGCAAGCTACATAACAGGCAGCAAACAATAACATGACAAAACTGCAACAAACAGCAAGACAGACTACAACAAGCTTCCAGAATAAAACATGTGCAAAACCTAAAGGCAACAAAGTATCAAGAGGTCAAAAAAGGAGGTTTTATGTTCTAAAGCCTCAAACCAGGTCAACTTTTATCATAAGCTAAAATTTATATTGCAAATCACAAAGTTTGGTTTAGTTCACAATAAACTAAAAGGTGCAAATCATAATTCATCAAGCAACAAATGCAGGTTTAATTCAGAAAACCAGTACAGCCAACAATTAAAAAAATCCTCATACATATTGTTCCACAAAAAAATCAGGATGATACATCATTGGCTAGGGATAGTCTTTTGCAAATCTCAAATATTTGGTTCACAAAAGATAAAGAGGAAATCATAAAATATCAAGTCAGCAAGCAAAAGCCTCATGCTGCTTCAAATAAGAAAATAGTCTCAACAGAAAACCAGTACAACAAACAATCAAGAAAAAGCCTCATATCTTGTTTGAACTCGGAATTTGTAAAGTCATGTCATAGGCCTAGGGTACTTTACTACAAATCTCAAAATAATGTTTGGTTTGGTTCACAGTAAAGACAAAAAGAATTTAGAAAAAATGTTCATCACAATACAAGAGCTGTCAAACTCAGCTGTAAAAGCATTACATTTTTATCAAAGCCATAAGCCACAAAGTCAAAAAACCAGAGAAGTACAAAAGCCAAGCAAGTATAGCCTTAAAGCAAGCAAAGTCAACATAGAAAAAGTACAACAATATTGATGTATCAGAAATTAAAGTGACAAGTCCCAAACTGAAGCCCCCATCAAGTCAGTATCAGGAAACAAAGTGAAATAAGGTCACAATATAAAAGCAAATCATCGTCCAAAAATAGAGAAGAGGAGAGGGGGCCGAGCCACAACCAAAAAAGGCCATTAATTGTTTTTTTGTAACACAAAAACAAAATCCCACAAGCCAATAGACAGATAGAAAAAAATCAGACAAAGTGATAACCATAAAAAAACCTTCAAGATACGAAAAGGCATCAAAACACAAAACCCTAACCCAAAATTTTTCTCATCATGTTCTTAAAACCAAAACCCTTTAGAAAAGAAAAGAAACAGAACCACAGTAAATTTAGAAACAAACAAAACCCTAAAAAATTTGAATCATCATCTTCCTCAAACGTATCAAACCCCTTCAGAAATCATCAATGAATCATTCATAGAAACACAAAGAGCGAGCTATCAAGCAATACAAACAGTAAAACACTAAGTTCGTTCATCATTTTCCTTCCCAAGTCCCTTCACAAATTGAAAAGTTTCAGAGAAGCAAGAAGAAGATAAGAGTTCAAAGGAAATCATAAAAATCTCACCTAGAAATTTTCATAAGGTTGATAAACATCTGGATCTGGACGTAACAGCTTCGTCTCTTCCTTTTCTTTCTCTTACTTTGTCATTTATTCATGAGTTTAGCACCATAATCATTGAACGAAGCACTCATTTGAGACCTAGGGTTGAAAACCCCTTTTTAGATTTAGCCTTCATTGTTGAGGATTTGAAAAAGTAAACCATAGATTAGAAGAGAGAACGAGAAGAGAAATCTATTTATGTAAAAAAAAGGTATAGGAGCTTCACCACAGTCGTCGCCGCCGCAGGGAGATTTCCGACGCGGCCATGTCGTCAGCTCCAACGAGAGCTCTAAGGAGAGGATGAGAGAAAACAAGTAACAACAGCGTGAGGCAGAGAGAGTGTTTGCTTAATGATTTAAGTTTATTTTATTTTATTTATTATGTTAATAACTTTGGTTTAGTGTCTAATACGGTGGTGACAAGTGTCACCACCCTTAATCACTTCTGGTATAGTTTGGTGTATGTGTGTGTGTGTTCCCACTATATCATCATGCACTTCGCTACTCATCAGCCATCAGATTTCATCATCATCATTGTCTATGCTCCATGATTGCGGTCCTACCATGCACTCTCTCTGGAAGCCATACTGGATCAGGCGCTTGGGCTACCCTTTATTTGGGCTTTCTGGACTCCTTTTTTACACCCCCAGATTTCTACATTCAGGCCCAATTCTAAACTCTTTGATATTTTATTTTATTTTTTTATTTTATTTTATAATTTATAATTAGTTATTTTATATATATATATATATATATATATATATATATATATATATATATATATATATATATATATATATATATATATATATATATATATATATATATATATATATATATATATATAATAAAAGCATATACTTAGTTTTCTTAATATTTTCCTTAATTAAAAAATCACAAAAAATATATTTAGAATTAAATTTCAATTTTCTTTTAATATTTCTTTACTTAAAAAACCACATGAAATATATTTTCATTAAATTAAAAAAATATTTTTATTTTACTAAATTAATTTTTATCATTTCTTCTACAATATAAAAATATTTTCTTTATTAACCTTAATTAAAATCATTTTCTAAACAAAGTTAAATTTGACTTAGGTTTTCTATATTTATTATTATTATTTCAATGAACTTAGATTTAGGTTTTGTGAATAATTAATTGACTTTACTTCAAAATTAATTAGCTTTAATTAGGTTAAAAAACTCATTAAAACCTTTCATAAAAAACCACAAAAAAATGATTTTCTTCTCTTTTACATTACCTTTACATTCTTGTACATTTTATTTTGCAATATTCAATATGGATGTAATATTAATTAGGTTTTAATTGCTTTCATCCTCATTTGTAATTTGTATCCCCATCCCCTAAATGTTGTAATAGCGTAGTAACTTTAAATTTCGCAATTTATCGCTTTTATATAACATGCTAGTAATTAGGGTTTGTATGGAAAGACTAAAACCAATACTTAGAAAACCCTAAATCAAGACAAAAACAAGCATGAAAATGATACACTTGCACACAAGCATCCCTAGGGTTATTCCACTTGGTTGCCTTATACAAAATGGCCATATTATGCATGTAAGGTATCTTAGCAAAAAAACAAGCAAATACAAGATCATGGTCCCTCGATGACGCTATCTAAGTTGCCTTACAAATGATCTTAGTCCCTAAAAAAGAATGTTAAGATACCTTGCAACATTGCTAATCATGGTTATACGATGACCCACGCCCGTCCCGTTTACATCCAAAGATAGGTTTGCTTATCAAATCAATGGTAAGACAACAATGTCAAAGGAAAAGAAAATGAACAAGAAAGACTTTTGAGGAGGTAGATTGCTCCTAATTACTTTCTCCATTTCAAAACAAGCATCCTTGCTATTTTCAAAAACAAACACTTACACTTTCAAAAACATCTTACAAAACTTGAAAACATTTTCAAAAGATCAACATCTTTGTATACATTCTTACGAACGAGAATCATTACAAAGATTGCCTAAACAATGGCCTCTTTACAAAATACTTTCAAAAAACCACACAAAGCACAATTTCAAACAAAAGCAAGTGATCTAGCAAGTAACTAAGAGCCCATGGATAACCATGGATGAAAAGGGTGCTAATACCTTCCCTTTTCATAATCTACCCCCCGAACTCAAGAAATAATCTCAAAGGCCTTTCCTGTGCTTTTCCACCTTTCCTTTTGGATAAAAGAAAAGTCGGTGGCAAGTCTTGCTAATCGCAACATTTGCGATCAAACGCAAAACCTTCAAGTCAATTCTCCTACCGTATCACAGAACTGGAGACTCTGTTGGGGAAATTTCTAAAAGTGGGGTTACCTTAGGGTTAGATCATATCTATTTGATTTCATTGTTTGATTTGTATGCTTTACATTATGGTTCTTTGTTTGGGTTTGAATCCTCTACCCAGATTTGGGATATAATATAGGTAAGTAGCAATACGTTGTGGAAACTATGCGGGGTATACCGACATGGTCTAAGTAATAGCTATATTAGTGCGACATATATGTGGGTACCGATAGCCTTTGAGTTAATCAAAGAGAATACGGGGCCGCTGAGTGATGTCATAAAGCACTAACGAACTTCTAGAACCTTTACTTGACCAACTTGGCCTTTAGGATGTAGTGAGATGACCGACTTAGGTGCAGTCCGAAGTTGGTAGATACTCGATACTACACTCATTGAGGTTTGGTTTCTTGGGATATTTCGGTCGCCATTAAAGAGGCTTGCACTGAAACAATGCCCAAGGAAACAAACCAGTGATATTGAGCTCATTAGAACCCGATTACTATTAACTAGGACAGGTTTGAGCCAACTAAACTTCAAGAGGGTACTTACCTACAAACTCCATGCAAGCCTAAAACCTAAGGACTTGTCTGCTTTGTGTGTATATGATTATCTGTATATAAACTTGATTACTTTGCATACTTGTACATAACATCATGACATCATACCATAGAATTTTCAATAACATTGAACCATAGCATTTCAAGGATCTCAAGGGTTTTTTATGTAGAGTCACGTTGAACCAAACGTCTATCAAGGGGCAAGAGGATTTATTTTCCTCTAAACAAGCACCATCAAAGATCAAGTACAACAACTTGAGACAAAGGCTATGACCCACTCGACATGGTGAGCTTAATTCTCATGGAAGGACATCCACCGATACAAAGTTCTCCAATCAAAGTTGTAATTGACTACTAACATTTACCTTGCGAGATCCTGAAAATATTTGCATGTCATATATGTCATTGCATAACAGTTAGTCTCCAATACCGGTCTCTCATGTTCTTGCTGTTTATTTCAGCAATGGCTCTCCAGCAAGACAATGGAGATCTTCAAACTTAAGAGGCTCAGTTCAGGGAAATGTTCCTTAACCTATCCAAGGGGCAGGAAGAATTGAAAACACTTCTTGTTGGGAATCCGACCAAGAAACATCCTGATAACAACAAAGATGACCAGGTTGAATAGCTGCAGGTTAAGATGGAAGCAATGAGAATCCAAATGCTGGGGCAGATGGCTCTTATCCAAAGCCTAGCCCGAGGACAAGAAGAGCTGAGGACCATGGTCAACAAGCTCCATCATGGCGAATGCAACCGTATGAAACAAATAGTCGAGGTTGGGGAAGTCATTGGTCAACCTCCGAGAAGACAAGAGGTTAGACCTTCCCAAATTCCTACTACCTCATGGGTCCAACAACAACCTCGCCAATAACAACATGGTAATTGGCATAAGCAGAATACATCTGAAAGACGTTTCACCGAATTCAATATGTCATTAGCTCAAGCACTACAATACATGTTGGAGGCCAAGCTGATTAAGTTAAAGGACCCTCCTTAGAATCCTAACACAGCCTCTCTAGGGTACAATCCTAATGCCAGGTGTGCTTATCATTCCGACAGTCCTGGACATGATACGAACGGTTGTTAGGTGCTGAAGTACAAGATTCAAAACTTGATCGATAAAGGAGCATTGGAGTTTGCAAAAGACAGTCAATTGGAGCTTTTTCTATCACCTCTCAAAGGATCACCACCTAAAGTGACAAGTTCAGACAAAGAGGCTTCTTTTCATTTGAATTTTCAATTATAATCTTTTTTGTTGTTCAAACAATTATCTAGTAATGTCAAATTTTGTTTCATTAATGCATTGCATATGTTTGTCTTGAATTCATCCATTCGTTTTCACTATATTTAAACTATGCTCTGTACTCTCTTTATGACATTCAACTCTTTCTAAAAGTTACAAGCCTTTAGAGGGAGGATGACAAAAACAATGCCATAAATCTCATACAGTATGCTTTTGAACAGGCTTTGCTGACAATGTACAGGCGTTCTTTCAAATCCTAAACACTGAAGTTATAAGGAAGATAATCCCTAGTCAACCCCTTCGAGCCAAAGAAGTAGAAGTTTTCCTTTTTTCGCAAAAAAATTGAAACCTTTAATCAAAACCTGGGGCAGGGTAGTCTCTCAGTTAATTCAAATGCGTGTTTAAATCGCAAACTCTCATCTCGTAATACAACGAGCAACGTCAAAAACATTCCTTCTGAACCAAAAGATGGTGATGGTTCCCTATCACATAGGCAGTCATTATCTCTCAAAAATGAATAGCCTACTAAGTCAAAACCTACAAAGGAGACTTGAGAAAAACTGGGGCATTCCGCTGACCGTAATCTCAAAACAAGAATAGTCAGGCAAAAATTAGGGATAACAACTCAAAAGAAAGAGGTCACTACAAATCCTCCACAGCATGAAAAAAATGTGTTGCAAAAATGACTGCCTTCCGACAAACTTAACTTGTCTGAACCATCACCAAAACATCATTCCAGACTCAATTGGAGTTCAAACGCACAATTAACTGGGTTTAGGACTGAGGAACGTCACGAAGAGCGGGTGGGTTAAAATACACTTTGAGCCTTTATCTTTTGATTCTTAAACTGTGAACCAAGCCACGTTACAACCCTTCAAAAGTCCTAATTGAAGCATGAGCTAGTTCGAAAGCATACTGTTACAAAAGGTATCTTGACTCCTGTAGGGTTTTATTCTAAATCCTGAGTTGAATTTTTCTTACAAAATTTATTTATTTGCTAAAACGCATTTTCAAAAAAAAATTTAAGACAAACATAAACTTTGCATTACTCGAATATCACTGTTTGCATATGGTTATTTTTTTGACAGCGAAGAAATTCACACGATGAATATCCAGTGAACAAAAGCTCTCTCAGTGAACAAAATCACTTCAATTGGAAAGACACTTCCAAAGACAATTCTCTCATGATAAAGGGGCACGACATGACCTTTGTCCAACACGTCTGGGGCAGTCAAGTCGAGACTCAAAGAATCTCTCCATATGTTTCACTCAAGGGGAAATGTTACGTTGATCAGGGGTCTGAACAAAATCCACTCCAAAGATATTGGGTACCACCAATTTGCTCGTCTGTGTCAGTAGTATCAGATGGTGTCAGTATCATGTCTTCAGATCCTCCGCGACAGTTCTTAGAAAATGCTGAGACTTGACCAAAGATATTTGGTACCACCAATTTGCTCGTCTGTGCCAGTAGTATGAGATGGTGTCAGTATCATGTCTTCATATCCTCCATGACAGTTCTTAGAAAATTCTGAGACTTGGCCAAAGATATTGGATACCACCAATTTGGTCGTCTATGCCAGTAGTATCAGATGGTGTCAGTATCATGTCTTCAGATCCTCTATGACAGTTCTTAGAAAATTATG
Organism: Vicia faba; assembly: GCA_948472305.1. NCBI lineage: Eukaryota > Viridiplantae > Streptophyta > Magnoliopsida > Fabales > Fabaceae > Vicia > Vicia faba. The sequence goes on from OX451737.1 coordinate 1,185,473,249, forward strand.
AGACTTGACCAAAGATCTTGGGTACCACCAATTTGCTTGCCTGTGCCAGTAGTATCAGATGGTGTCAGTATCAAGTCTTTATTTTCTTCCACAATAGTCTCAGAAAATATCTCTAGGAAGTTCAAGGCTACTGGAAATTCAAGCGTCGAGATGCACCAGATTAACTCTGAGGGGAAATAGGATCCCACATAAAGGGTCATGTGCAACCAAGCAAACATTTTCTGGCATTACTATAATACTTTCTACAAGGGGCAATGACAAATCCCTCCAAGATCCTTCTCATAGGATGACTCCCAGCCAGAGTTTCAATCTCTAAAAATTTCTCACCGGCTGAGTCGACCTCAAGAACCCTCGAGGGTTATCCCCAGTGAAGAAGACACCTCTCCAACAGACCGACCACATGGTTTATTTCCCCAATGAACTACAGATTCCCCAGTTCGAGTTTGCCTCTCCAACTACCATAAATCAAAGGACCATAACTCCTCTTCCCCAGTAGACTATTCTACAACAAGTTATTGTAAATCCTGGACCCGATATCAGTGCAGCTTTAACTCCCCAGTGTAGCAACGAACAACTGAGATTCCTGAACTCTTTTTTCCCAAGCAAGAATCAACTCTCTCCATAGGGTTTTCAACATTCCTCAACAGAGCTCTCCTCAAACAACAAAATAGGAATCCTTGGCGGAAATAGTCTAAAGCAAAAATCCAGGACTTAATGACTCCCCAACATTTGTCAAGGATTTATTTTCCCCGACAAAGATACATTCAAATAACATTTCATCCTTCATGCATCATATTACGAGTGCACACAACACAATCTCATTTATTTTGAGAACATCATTGCACCATGCATTTCATGCATCATGACATTACATACAACTAACATTTTACCTTTTTCAAGATAAGGTTAATCAACAGATGGCTATCACCAATGATTTTCAAAAATTGCGGAGATTAATACCTGAAACAAGCCAGGATAATTATCTACACGACCAGCTAATGCAATCCTACACGGGCTTCTTCTCATACACTCTTCTAGATACAATTCAGATACGCTCCAGATACGGATTCCATCCTGATACTCATTCAGATTCAGATTTCAGATACAGTTCAGATACGCTCCAGATACGGATGCCATCCTGGTACTCATTCAGATTCATCTTTCAGATACAGTTCAGATACGCTCCAGATACGGATGCCATCCTGATACTTATTCAGATTCAGCTTTCAGATACAATTCAGATACGCTCCAGATACGGATGTCATCCTGATACTCATTCAGATTCAGCTTTCAGATACAGTTCAGATACGCTCCAGATACGGATGCCATCCTGATACTCATTCAGATTCAGCTTTAAGATACAGTTCAGATACGCTCCAGATACGGATGCCATCCTGATACTCATTCAGATTCAGCTTTTAGATACAGTTCAGATACACTCAAGATACGGATGCCATCCTGATACTCATTCAGATTCAGCTTTCAGACGCAGTTCAGATACGCTCTAGATACGGATGCCATCCTGATACTCATTCAGATTCAGCTTTCAGATACAGTTCAGATACGCTCCAGATACGGATGCCATCCTGATACTCATTCAGATTCAGCTTTCAGATATAGTTCAGATACACTCCATATACGGATGCCATCCTGATAATCGTTCAGATTCAGCTTTCAGATATAGTTCAGATATGCTCCAGATACGGATGCCATATTAATAATCATTCAGATTCATCTTTCAGATACAGTTCAGATACGCTCCAGATACAGATGCCATCCTGATGCTCATTCAGATTCAACTTTCAGATACAATTCAGATACGCTCCAGATACGGATGCCATCCTGATACTTATTCAGATTCAACTTTCAAATACAGTTCAGATACACTCCAGATATGGATGCCATCCTGATACTTATTCAGATTCAGCTTTCAGATACAGTTCAGATATGCTCCAGATACGGATGCCATCCTGATACTTATTAAGATTCAGCTTCCAGATACAGTTCATATATGCTCCAGATACGAATTCCATCCTGATACTCATTCAGATTCAGCTTTTAGATACAGTTTAGATATGCTCTAGATACGGATGCCATCCCGATACTCATTCAGATTCAGCTTTCAGATACAGTTCAGATACGCTCCAGATACGGATCCCATCCTGATACTCATTCAGATTTAACTTTCAGATACAATCCAGATACGGATTTCATTCAGACTCTCATTCAGTACATATCTAAAATACGAGTCAGATACAATTCAGTACTTTTTCTATTTTCAGATAAAACACTCCAAAGATTTATTATGATTCGTTCCAAGTTGAAATCAAGATAAGACTTAGTCCATTTTCTGTCAACAGTCACCCTTGGATGGCATCTGCAAGCCCATCTCCGACAGTTATCCCTCATTTCATCCAATGGCAACTTTAAGCCCATTCCCAATACAATAGATTCAAAGCATTACTTCGTACACCAGCAAGTACAAATTTTTGGGCACTCTAGTGTTCAATCATCTTCCACTTTCAAGTTACGAACGACAAGCATGCCAATCTCACTTTTCAAATTTAAGAAGATTGAACAGGGGCAACTGTTGTACCCCAAAATTTTCCCTCCAATTTTTCATGCAGGATACTATCCTAGGGTTTCTAGTACACTCAGTTGGCTCAGAGGTCGGTCAGACAGATTCTCCTCCTAGGCGGCAAATCAGGTTAATGAGGGATGATTACTATGAGGTTAATGAGGTCGAGGTTTGTTTGGCTGAAGAAGAGTCAAATGATGAGTATGCCTCCACAGATGAGTTCTTCTCCTCAGATGAAGATTTTTTTTTCCAGGGATGACTCTATAATGACTGAATATGTTGAAGAGGGAGTAAATTATATTGTTCCTTGTTTTGGTGCGCCTACCGATTTTGAAGTTGAATATCATAGCAAGCCAGTTATTGCTCCATTGGTGATTAGTTTGCGGAGTCCTGTCCCCTACAAGTCAGACAAGGTTGTACCCTACAAATATAATGCTACAAATTTAGAGGATGGTATGGAAGTTCCCATCCATCCAATGCCTAATGTTGGAAATATTGGTGAGACTAGCAGAGTGACCCGCAGTGGTCGTGTATTTGCACCAGTTAATCGTGGATATGTTAGTACTAGAAATAAAGTTGTGGAAAATGTTGAACCCAAGAAGGAAATGGGTGAATCTAGTGGAGCTACGCTAGAAAAAGAGGTGGATGATATTTTGAAGATAATCAAGATGAGTGACTACAGAATTGTAGATCAGCTACTGCAGACTCCTTCAAAAATATCTATCTTGGCTTTATTGATGAACTCCTCTGCTCACAGAGAATATTTGATGAGGGTATTGGACCAAGCTTTCATGGAAAGTGATATGCATGTAGACCAATTCAGCAGTGTAGTAGGGAACATTACATCATGTAATAACCTGAGTTTTTGCAGTGATGAACTACCCAATGAAGGAAGGAATCGCAATTTGGCCCTCCACATCTCTATGAACTACAAGAATGATTCATTATCCAAATGTGTTGATTGATAATGGATCTGCATTGAATGTTATACTCAGGAGAAAACTTATGAAGTTGAAACATCAAGGAACGCCCATGCGCCCAAGTGGCATTATTGTGAAAGCATTTGATGGATCAAGGAAATCTATTATTGGTGAAGTGGACTTGCCTATTCATATAGGCCCACATTTGTTTCAGATTAATTTCCAGGTCATGAATATTGTACCCGCTTATAGATGCTTATTGGGACGGTCGTGGATACATGAGGCAGAGGCTGTCACTTTGACTTTACACCAGAAGTTGAAGTTTGTACGTGAAGGAAAAGTGGTAATTATAAATGGAGAACAAGCATTATTGATATCTCATTTTTCCTCTTTCAGCATTGTGGAGGCGGATGAAGCTGCTGTTGGAACCCAGTTCCATGCTTTATCCATTGATAATATAAGATGAAATGAGAATTCTATGGCTTCGTTCAAGGATGCTCAGCAAGTTGTACGTAATGGCCATAGAGATGTATGGGGATAGATTGTTGATCCACCTGTAAACAAGAATAAAGCTGGCTTGGGATTCTCTATGAAGAATGATAAGGGCAAGAGCTTGAAGCCGAAGTCTGCTGTAGGCAGGTATCAAAACATCTTTCGTAGAGGAGGTTATCTTCATCCAACTGTTTACGAGATTAATGCCATTGTGGACGATGAAGCAGAGCCATAAATGCCAAATTATGTGATGCACAGAGTTAGGGTTCAGAATTGGATCACCATTGATGTTCCCTCTTGCATACATGTTTTGAAGTAATTTGTTTTTTATTAATCTTTTTGAAAAAGATTTCACTCTGCCTAAGGTGAAAGTATTAATATTGTATGGGCTTATCTGTTTACTTTTATTTTTGAAATCAATAATAAAAGTTGTCTTTGTTTCCCAAGTTATGTTTTTATTTTTTGCTTTTTTCTTGGAAAATGGTAATCAGAAAAAACCTTTCAAAATAAATAAAAACTGAAACTCAATTTGCATGATCACTTGTTATATGTGTCAGTTTCTAAAAGCGGTCATAAATCATATGTGCAGATTAATTAAAAACCCGTTGAATACAATGACCCTGCACCCTCTCCCAACTTTGAATGTCCTATGTATGGGGCCAAAGAAGAAGACTATGATGAGATTCTAGAAGAGGTCTCACGGTTGCTTAAGAGCGAGGAGAATGCCATTCATCCATATAAAGAGCCATTGGAAGTAATCAATTTGGGTTCAGAAGAAGATCTGAAAGAAGTTAAGATTGGAGCATTGCTGCATCCTGATGTGAAGAGCAGGTTGATTGAGATGTTGAAAGAATATATGGATATTTTTGCTTGGTCTTACCAAGATATTCCTGGTCTAGATACAGATAATGTAGAGCACCGTTTTCCGCTGAAGCTAGAGTGCCCGCCAATAAAACAGAAGTTGCGAAGAACTCACCTAGATATGGCAGTGAGGATCAAAGAAGAAGTTCTAAAGCAGATTAATGCCGGTTTTCTTGTGACATCAGTGTACCCTTATTGGATTTCCAATATTTTCCCAGTACCGAAGAAAGATGGAAAAGTTTGCATGTGCCTAGATTACAGAGATCTAAATAAAGCTAGTCTAAAAGATGATTTTCCATTGCCACACATTGATATGTTAGTGGATAGCACAGCAAAATTCAAAGTTTTCTCAATCATGGATGGATTTTTCGGGTATAATCAAATAAGGATGGCTCCTGAGGACATGGAAAAAAAAACGTTTATCACACCCTGGGGAACATTGTGTTATAGAGTGATGCCCTTCGGGTTAAAAAACATTGGTGCAACGTACTAGAGGGCTATGACAACCCTATTCCATGATCTGATGCACAAAAAAATCGAAGTGTATGTTGATCATATGATTTCCAAATCCCATACTGAAGAAGGGCATGTAGTAGATTTGTTAAAGTTGTTTCAGCATTTAAGGAAGTATCGTCTCTGCTTGAATCCAAATAAATGTGCCTTCGGTGTTCAGTCAGGGAAATTGTTGGGTTTCATTATTAGCTAGAGAGGGATTGAAGTTGACCCTGATAAAGTCAAAGCAATTCAAGAAATTCCAGCATCGAGAACTGAAAAGCAAGTCAGAGGGTTCCTCAGGCGTTTGAATTATATTTCCAGATTCATTTCCCACATGACTGGAACGTGTGAACCGATCTTTAAGTTGTTAAAGAAAGATGAAGGTTGTGTATGGACAGACGACTGCCAAAGGGAATTTGAAAGTATTAAAGAATATCAGCTTGAACCTCCTATCTTGCTCCCTCCTGTTGAAGGAAGACCATTGATTATGTATCTGACAATGTTAGATAATTCCATGGGATGTATTTTGGGATAACAAGATGAAACAGGGAAGAAAGAGTATGCCATTTATTATCTCAGAAAAAAGTTTACTGATTATGAATCGCGGTATTCCATGCTGGAAAATACATGTTGTGCTCTGGCCTAGGCGGAAAAAATGATTGAGGCAGTATATGTTGAATCAAACTACTTGGTTGATCTCCAAAATGGATCCAATCAAGTACATTTTTGAAAAGTCTGCTCTTACTGGGAGAATTGCCCGCTGGAAGATGTTGTTATCTGAATATGACATCGAATACCGCACTCAAAAGCTATTAAAAGCAGCGTGTTAGCAGATTATCTTTCTCACAAACCAGTTGATGATTATTAGTGTGTGATGTATGATTTCCCCGGTGAGGATGTGATCTTTCTGAAAGTGAAAGATTGTGATGAACCATTGCCTGAGGAAGATCCTGGTCTTGAATCTCGTTGGGGCATGATATTTGATGGAGCTGTGAATGCTTATGGTAAAGGAATTGGTGATGTGATTGTCACTTCACATGGATCACACATTCCTTTTATTGCAAGGTTGCCATTTGATTGTACTAATAATATGGCAGAATATGAGGCTTGCATCATGAGTCTCGAGGAAGCTATTGATCTTAGAATTAAAATTCTAGAAGTGTATGGTGATTCAGCTTTGGTAATAAATCATATTAAAGGAGAGTGGAATACTCGTCACACCGTCTTGATCCCTTACACAGGTTATGCTAGAAGATTATTACCCTTCTTTAATAAAGTTGAATTCCATCATATCCCTAGAGATGAAAATCAAATGGAGGATGCTCTGGCAACTCTGGCTTCTATGTATCAAGTGAATACTTGGAATAATATACCTCGAATTATAGTTCAACGACTGGATAGGCCTGCTCATGTGTTTACATCATAAGAGGTAGCAGATGAGAAACTTTGGTATTATGATATCAAGCATTTCCTTCAGACTCAGGAATACCGATTGGCGCATCGAATAAAGATAGAAAAACATTGAGAAGATTGGCTGGTAGCTTCTTCCTCGGTGAAAATGTGGTGTACAAGAGAAATTATGACATGGTCTTTCTCAGATGCGTGGATAGACATGAAGCAGACATGTTCATGCATGAGATTCATGAAGGTTCATTTGGAACACATGCCAATGGATATTCGATGGCTAAAAGATGCTAAGGGCGGGTTACTATTGGCTGACAATGGAATCTGACTGTTACAAATTTGCAAAGAAGTGCCATAAATGCCAGATTTATGCCGACAAGATTCATGTGCCTCTAACACTTCTCAATGTTATTTCTTCCCCGTGGCCTTTCTCTATGTGGCGTATTGACATGATTGAAATGATAGAACCCAAAGCTTCGAATGGACACCATTTTATCTTGGTAGCAATTGATTACTTCACCAAATGGGTGGAAGCTGCTTCATATGCTAATGTTACTAAGCAGGTGGTTGTGCGCTTTATTAAGAATAATCTCATATGTCGGTATGGTGTGCCGAGCAGAATTATCACCGATAATGGCTCGAATCTGAACAACAAGATGATGACAGAACTGTGAAGAATTCAAGATTATCCATCATAATTCATCTCCGTACAGGCCGAAGATGAATGGGGTTGTTGAAGCTTCTAATAAGAATATCAAGAAGATCATCCAGAAGATGGTTGTTACTTATAAAGATTGGCATGAAATGCTCCCTTTTGCTTTACATGGATATCAGACATCTGTCCCCACTTCAACATGAGCAACCCCGTTCTCCCTTGTGTATGGAATGGAAGCGATGCTCCCAATCGAGGTTGAGATTCCCTCCTTGCGTGTGATAGTGGAAGCCAAGTTGTCAGAGGCTGAATGGGTCCAGAACAGGTTTAACCAATTGAATTTGATCAAAGAGAATAGAATGACAGCTTTGTGTCATGGGAAGTTATACCAGAAGAGAATGAAGAAAGCTTTTGATAAGAAGGTAAAACCTCGTGAATTTAGAGAAGGTGACCTCGTGCTCAGGAAGATCATGTCTTTTAACGCTGATTCTAGGGGCAAGTGGACTCCCAATTTTGAAGGCCCGTATGTTGTCAAGAAAGACTTCTCTGGCAGTGCATTAATTCTTGAAACTATGGATGGCGAGGAGTTCTCACATCCCGTGAATGTTGATGCAGTCAAGAAATGCTTCTCCTAAAGTAATAAAAGAACAGCTCGCTAAGTTGAAACCTCGAAAGGGTGGCTTAGGTAAAAAAGAGTGTCTCGGTAGGTCAAAAACCCGAAAGGGCGGTCTAGGCAAAAATTAGAGACATAAACAGAATAAAATTCCCCGCTAAGTTGAAAACACGCAAGGGCGTCTTAGGAAAAAGTTAGGGAATTTCTTGGCAAGTAACTGCATCAAACAAGACTTGATCATTGAAGCAACAATCTTCTTGGATCCTCACCATACTTCAACAGAAGCTGCTGCTCAGAATTTCAAAGTTGTTAGAGGGAATATTGGTCATTGTATCTCAATGTATCTTTTCCATTATATATTACCATTTTCCAAACTTTGTAATTATCCATGGAGTCTCGCCATTCGCAGACTACCATTCTATCAATAAAATTTGAGCTTTTACCCAATTCTTTGTAATTCCTATTTTATTTAGCTTACAAAGACTCCATTTATTATTGATAATAATTTTCAAAGCAAAAATATTAAATAACAAAATTGTTTTTCAAAAATAATTTACAACTTACTTTTACTTTAGATTTTGTGATTCAAGAGGAAAACAAAAGTGGTGATCCAAGGAATGGACGAACTCCTGTAAATTTGAGAAGTTTTATTCCCCCCCGGGAAGGTTTTCTCAGATCATTTTTGTTAGTATGCGTGTGATTCTTGTATATTTAAGATGATACCAATTGGTGTAATGTGCGGTATCAGGTATGTGATCCTAATGTTCCCAGTCAAGTCTTGGTTCATTTTTATGATTTTTGGGTTTGCATGGTCTGAGGCCTCTATCCCAGATTCCCCAGCGAAGTTTTCCCTCATATGACGAAAGGTATTTTTCCCTTGGTGTGCTAAGATGGAACTATTTGTAAAATGTCGCTTTTTTTCTGCAGTATTGGCATTATTGTTGGTATTTATTTCCCAGGAAGCTAGACCAAGGCAGTATATTTTCTAAGAAGTGTTGAGACAGTTGTCAACTTTTGGGTTTTCACCTGCCCAGTGTTAGGTTTGATTTAAAATCCCCATGAGTTTGACCTTTTTCTATAATGTTGACTTCTCGATTCCCCAGGAAGGCTATCCCAATGCATCTTTTGTTTGAATAAGTTTGCATGATATCAAGACTCAATCCGAGATTTCCCAATGAAGGCCTCTCTTATTTGATAGAAGTCTTTTCTCCCCGTGCATGCTGAGATTTGACTCATTTATGAAGCATCTCCCTCTCGGCAATACTTACATTTTGTTTGATTGTCCGATAATCAGGCAAGGGCAATTTTTTAATTAAGAAGTGTTGAAATAGTTATCAACTTTTTGGGTTTTCACTCGCCAAGTGTTGGGTTTGATTTAAAATCCCCATAAGATTGATTTCTTGCTATAATGTTTGACTTCTTAACTCTCCAAGTTGTTGTCCCCATGAGGTTTCATACTTTTTCCCCAGAGAAGTTGGTGCAATACTTACTCTCAATATTGAAGAACATATCTCTGGTTTCCCCAATGAAGAACGTATCTTGGTTTCCTCTCTTCGATGTGGTGTTGACCTCCCCAATGGAGTCAGCACGAGGTCTCCTGTTGATATCTCAATGATGAGGCATTATCTCCCCTAGTGAAGTCTGTATGATATTTCTCCATTGAAGTCAGCTCGAAATCCTCAGTTGATATTTTTCCAATATGGTTTCCATCCACCTTATTTGAAATCAGTATTGCAATCCCCAGTAGAAGTGCGGACCGTGAAAGCATTTGTTTTCCCATTGAAGTCTGAGTGATATTCCCCGGTGAAGCCTGGAGAAGGATGTTATATCCTTGTATATGTACCATTTTGTCGCTATGATTTGTTTACTTTTGGATTATGTTCCTCCATGGTGAAGTTAAGCCGCGAAATAGGATTTTGTTTCCTCAGTTGGTGCTTATTTTCTTATGGATGGTTCATCTTGGATGTGATTTAGCCAAGTGTTGTTTGTGCCCGAGTTGGTTTTGCCTGGTTATTTCCAGTGTTATATGTTTGTTTTGTCAGCATATACATGATAACCTTCATACATTCATACATACATCATTCATAGTTAAATTTATAAAATCATTTCTCATTCACATTCGTTAATATTTTGTTGACATATTACCCTGTTTTACAGAGTTGTGTTGTCCTCTCTCCAATAGAGTGTTGTAGCGGTAGAAATGTTCAAGACTAAGCCATTGGATTGACTAGACTTTATAAAAATCAAAATAAAAATCGCCACCGCGCTTTATAGTTTCCAAAGGAATGGGAAAAGAACGAATAACCCAAAAAGAGGGGGAAAGATTCAAGGTAAGGGGGTTGGTTATGCAAAGGGAAGGTATTAGCACCCTAAATATCTACGGTACTCCGTAGGAACCTCTTTGTAAGATATGTATATTTTGGCTATAAAAAAATGTGTTCTATATAAAATGAATGGTGGAGGTGAGAAGAGAAATATATTTTTTATGATTTTTGCACCCGCCGCGGTTGCGAACCTTTAGTGCCTACGTACCACCTTTCGTACAATAGGGGATCAGGGTACACATAGTTCCTCTTAAAAAAAGAATTGAAACACAACTGTGTTGGTTGATTTTATGTGATAAGACATCATCGTCATTGTACGTGTGGAAAACATACTTACTACCCATAATCATGAGAAAGGATAATTTGCATCATCTCAAAGTGGAGGATAATAGCTTGGATTTTAAAATCAAAAATGCCTCACTCAACACCCAAGTGGAAAATATCTCACTTCACTACATATTGTAGAAGTATAGGTGTTTGCATCACTACAAGGATTGACAAGAGTCTAACCTTTTGAGAAAAGTTTAAAGATAAAAGCCAAAGTGGAAAAATGGTTTGAAATGAGATCGATTGACTTTTAGTCTTCTTACAAAAAGTGTCAAAGTATTATTAAATTGATTGAAGTTTATTGATGAAAATGTTTTGAAAATGCACTGACCTAATTCCAAGTTTATTATGAAAGTGTTTCAAGTTTAGAAACAAGAAGAGTTTAAAAAGGAGGGAGAAGATTTTTGAAACTAAAGAAGATGGGAGGAGAACAATAGACTATCCTAAAGCATAAGGTAAAATCTAAGGATAAGGATCATCTAACCAACAAGAAGCCAAAACTTGACATTATGAGCCAAGATAGAATTCCCATTCTTTGGATTGAAACCAAGAAAACAAAGATACTAGACCTCTTCAAGTGTATTAAGTCTTCACAAAAATTAGGCAGAGTAACGGTTGTATACGGGTAAATTCCATATTACAAACAGAGAATGTAATCACAAAAACATGCACACAAAAACAAACAAGCAACCCAATGTCTTGAGGTAAACCTCAAGAACTCCAAACAAAATAATCAGATAAGATCACAATATCTCCAAGATAGGTCAAGGTTTCTAATCCTAAGTCCAAGAAATAATCCCATGCTCCATAATTCCAAGGATAGTAACCAAATAGTCCAAGTACCATTAAGAGTTTTTTAGGGTTTATGTTGATTATTAAGTATCTTAAGAAAAGAAAAGAAAAGCTCAAGTGAGCAAAGTAAAAATGACAAGAAAATAAATGCTCAAATGAGCAAAGATGAAAATGGCATGAAATAAAAATGCAAAAAATAAATAGTACATAAAGCATAAAAGAATAAAAGCATAAAATAAACAAGTCAATAATTAGTGGTTAGTTGGATGACAATCTTGAAACTTGCATTTGGAACTCATTAGAGGATTGGTAGAACCAAAGCCTCCACACAACAAGTTTCATTTGCTTTTTGTCAAGTATATCATCCATTTGGAATTCTCATAAGTACCATTTAATGATCAATTATGTTTAAGTGATCTGCATTGACCAAAGGTGTTGTAGATCCATTAGAGGATTGGTAGAACCAAAGCCTCCACACAATGAATCTCAAGTTTATTGGATCAAAGAGATCAAATTAACATACTTGGGCTTGCAATCATAAGTTTGGGCCACGAATGATCATTTATTCGAATCCGGAAAAAATTTAGCGCTATGTTAAGCAATCGTAAGTGGACTTATATAGAAGGCGCACCTATTTTGAGGCCGGTCAATAACAATCTATGCACCATTTGTTTTAAAACATGATATAGAGATCATGCTCCAACAACATTTAGTGCAATGGGAAGGGTATGAGATGAAGAGAATTAGGGCAAAAGATGAATAAACCACTTTTGAATTAAAATTTTAATCAAACTATTATTAAAATCATTCATCCATTTTTGTGGAGTTAAACTCAACACCATGGATCCAATGATGTTAATAAAGTCATGATCAAAATATCAACCCAAGACAGCCAGAAAATAATCACAAAATAATAATGTATTTAATATATACATTAAAAGATTTAAAAAAAATTAAAAAATAAAATAAAATAATGAGGAAAATATCAATTATATTCAAATTAATCAAGAAATGAAAAATAAGACCATAGAAAAATCAGAAAAGAAGCCAAGTAATTTTACAAAATTTTTGGTAATTTTTAAAAGTCAAAAACTGTTTTTAAAAATTAAAATAAATGGGTAAAATAAACAAAAATAGTAAAAAATAGAAAATTCAGAAACAAAAATGAAATACGGTCACCAATATTTGTCACAATATCATTGGATCATTCCATAATTTTTTCAGAATTTAAAAATGTATAAAAGTATTTTTAAACATTTTAAACAAATCAAATAAGTGTAAAATTCATAAAACATACCAAAACACAAAATTAAATTGTAAAAAAAATTAAAATCAAAAAGAGAATAATCAAAAATATTTTTCATAATTTTTTCAAATATTTTGGACTAAAAATGAATTTTCTATGATTTTTTGAAATTTAAAACAATTAAAATATAAAAATCAGAAAAAGAAAATAAAAGTAAAAGATGTGGACCATTGGATGAGAGTCAAAACACGTTAGTAATCAAATCCAAGGGATCTGGCGTGCTGTGCATATCATGGTCATTAATGAATAATGTACAAAATCAATAATAAATCAGATTTTTGAAAAACACAAATGGCACGCCATCATTGGTTGGAAGATGACACGTAGGTCATCTTCAACCTCCAGCCAACGTGATTTGCAGGTCTCTCAAACTGTAAAATCAGAAGCTCAGACCTATGACAATCGCTTCGTCTCTTCAAGACGAAAACAACCACACCCTCGCGCCATATTTATATAAACTGTAGCTCAAGCAATTTGGAAGGAAAGTTTTGAAAAGGGATTTGAAAATTCATGGTCAAAACGTGCTCCCAATGAAATGTAAGTGTTGTGACTAGAACCAGGTCAATGAGAGCAACACAATGATATCAGAGTTTTGAAGAATTGATGAAGGAATCTACCTATTGAAGTTGAGTTGCAGAGCTCTGAAACTGGACTTCTATGGAGCAATATAGGGCACGATTCTTGAATGTAATTATATGGTTAGCTTCAGGGAAGATCAAGAAAGGTGAATTGAGGGAAAAAATGGATTGAAAAAGGCTTGAGAATAGATTTCGAAGTTTCTGAATTCTGGGTTGTGAAGCAAGTTTGGCAGGGTGATTCTGGTTATCTAAGCTTGGGAAATTGAATGGGGGATGACCCTCTATTTATAGGGAAGAAAAAGGGATCAAAAGGAATAGTAAATTATGTGTTTTGGAGGGAATTCGTGTGGGTCTGCATCATGAAGAAAGTGTAACTCAAACTTGATCAAAACTCAGCCAAATCGTGTGTTTCATGATGCTAATCACTTCTGGCAAGTTGCTAAACATGATTAGAAACAAAAATTCATGGAAATCTTGTGATTAGAAGCCAAAACAAAGATTTCAAAATCCTGACTTTGTGCAAAATTCAGTTTCAAATTACCCAATTCAAATCCATGGCATTTCCACCTCAATGGGTCTTAGGGCATAATTCTTGATGTTTTGGAAAGATGAGGTTACAAGCTTTGCAATGGAAAAAGAATGGAATCAAATGGATGCTTGAGCTGAAAGCTACATGGAGTCAAAGTTGAAGAAAAAGAGTTGACTTTCCATACTAGAAATATTTCAAATTCTTCTTCAAAAATGATCTATAATCTTTTGTATCCAAACATGGCCTTCCACTTAAAATTTTCTCTTGACCAAAAAAGATGGAATGAAGTAGATCTCTTGAATGACATTTTCCAATTTTAACCACTCAAAATATCAAAAAATTGAGCAAGTTATGACTTGTTGAAGTTGGCCAAAAATCATGAAATGACCTATAATCTTTTTCATTCTTAAGGAAACTTCCATCCATTTTATCAATTTACACATAAAATAAGGCATGAAGTACACATATTTAAGATCATCATGAAAAAATAATGGGCTCAAGGTGATAAGAATTGACCAAGTTATGACCATTTGAAATCACATATGGAAAATTGGGGATTCATCTGGGTGACTTGTAATCTTTCTTCTTCACCGAGTTCCTTCCACATGAAAACTCCTTGGAACTTTTAAAGTGATTTGTTGATAACCCTTTGAAGAGAAGGATGTATTTGGAATCACTCAAAAATACCAAAAGGTGAGCAAGATATTCTCCTTTGAAGTCCAAAACCCTAGCCTCTAGATCAAGAGAATGCTCTTAGGAATTTTGCCAAGTTTGAACAAGTTTTTTTGTGCCAATATTCTTCCTTTGTGAATAGAAGTTGTTGAGGATGATGATGAGGACTAATAGCCACCAAAACCACTTCCATGTCTTGAAATTAGAGAGAAATATGCTCTTGTGGCCAATAGGAACAAGACCTTGTCCAATCATGACAACTTCTTCCCTTAACCCTTTGTACTTTTGAATCAATTTTGATAACTTTGAAATATGTTAAACCAAAATGAGACTTGTTATGCCATTTCTTCCAAAATCACTCCAATAGTGAAGTTTGAAATTTTCAAGCTATTGACTAGGGCATGGAAATAAACTCATGAACCCATTAAGCAACTTGCTAAACCTCATTGCTTTTACCTGCATTATTAACAAGTAAGACAAACCAATATTGTATTTCATTGATTAGAAATAAAATCAAAGCAAAATATTCATGATCACAAAATAAAACAAGTCAAGGTGCTTGGTAACTCCTCAAAAGAGCAAGGCTAAAGATAGGGAGAAGAACCAAAAACCCTAATATGATCTTGTTGTGATTGAAATAATATGTTATGATGTAGGAATCTTAGGGGGAAAAATTGGGGTACAACAGCTGCCCTTATTTAAGTTTCTTCTATCCGGAGATACAAAGGTTAAAAATCTTCGTGTCGACGTGATCGAAGATACTTAAATATAAAACAAACCCTATTTTTGGCCCTAAGATGCCATGCAAATGCTTATGCATATGAATGCATATGAACAGAACCAAAGAGATGCAAAGTAACATTGGGAATACACCAAAATGAAGAAACAAAGGAGTAACCTTACCAGAAAAATAAATCACTGGTGAACCACAAGAACAGAATCAGAGAGGAAGATAACAAGCATCGACGTTCACTGCCGATGTCCTACCAACATTCACTGAAGGTAGAAAGAGAAAATATATCATACCACCGCCGTTCACTGACGATGAACTATCAACATTCACTAAAGATAGCAAAAAGATAATAAACACCAACGTTCACTATCGATGTCCTACCAACATTCACTGAAGGTAGAAAGAGAAAATATATCATACCACCTCCGTTCACTGACGATGAACTATCAATGTTCACTGAAGATAGCAAAAAGATAATAAGCACCAATGTTCACTGCCGATGTCCTACCAACGTTCACTAAAGGTAGAAAGAGAAAATATATCATACCACTGCTGTTCACTGACGATGAACTATCAACGTTCACTAAAGATAGCAAAAAGATAATAAACACCGACGTTTACTGCTGATGTCCTACTGTGATACAGTGGGAGAAATGACTTGAGGTTTTGTGTTTGTGTTCGCAATTGTGCGGTTTAGCAAGAGTCACCACCGACTTTTTATTTTATCCAAAGGAAAGGTCAAAAAGCACAGGAAAGACCATTGAGATGTTTTCTTGGGTTCGGGGGGTAGATTATGAAAAGGGAAGGTGATAGCACCCTTTTCATCCATGGTTTTCCATGGGCTCTTAGTTACTTGTTTAGATCACTTGCTTTTGCTTTTCAATTATTTGAAATGGTGCTTTGTGTGTGGTCTTTGAAAATGCTTTAAAAAAGAGGCCTTGTCTAGGCAACCTATGTAATGATTCTTGTTTGAATATATACAAATGTGTTTGTCTTTTGAAAAGATATTTCAATGTTTGAAAGTTTATTTTTGGGAAATGTTTTGAAATTGTGTTGTGAGGTGTGTTTTGAAAATAGCAAGGATGTTTTTGAAATTTTGATCAAGTAACAAAGAGTTGTCTACCCTATCTTACTCAAAGATCTTTCCTACACATTTTTAACCCTTTTGACAGTGTTGTTTTACCATTGTATTTGGTAAATAACCTTGTGTTTAGATGTTAAACGGGACAGGCGCGGGTCATCGCATACAATCATTGAAAGCAACTTGTGAGACGCTCTAGCAATTTTGTAAGGGACGAGATAGTTTTATCGAAGGCAACATCGAGGGTCATCGAGGGACTACGATCTTTGTTTATCGAAGGGTCATTTGCTAGAGTGTCGCATATTCGAGGGACATGATTGTGTTTCCGAGGCAACAAGCGAGGTTACCCTAGAGGTGCTCGTGTGAGAAGTGTATTAATTTCAAGTTATTTATTCTTGGATTAGGTCATCTAGCGATTGATTTTGAATCTTGCCATACACACCTAATTACTATACAATATATAGAAAGCAATAAATTATGGAAATTAAAAGTCTAAGTTATTACAAAAGTATCTGAGAATGGGGGTACAATTATTACAAATGGGGATGAGTCTCAAAAGAACAACAATGTCCAAATATATAGTATTACAACCAAATCGAATTGTCGCGATTCAATATAAAGCTATAACAAATGAAGAAGTCAATAAAGTATGAAATACATGTATTTACTTGAAAATAAATAAATAAAATCTATTCTAAAAAGAAAGATTAAATATTTTATTACTATTATTCTATGTGTTTTTATTAAATAATAAAAAAGTTTAAAGGAAGCAAACTAATTAATTTAAAAGTTTCTTTTTTTGGTATTTTCATTATGTACAAGAAAAAATAATAAAAAGAAAATTAACTAAGCTAATTTAAATTGATAATAAATAAAAAAAGTATAGAGTTTTTTTTTATGAAATTGTTAACAAAAGTAAATAAATAAATAAAGTAAAAATGGGCTTTAAGAGAAGATATTGATGTTGGGCCCAAAACAAAAAGAAGAAAAAAAAGAAGTAAGGCCAAAAAATGGGGGGGGGGGGGGGGGGTACGCTAGCAATTCGTGTGGGCTTTGGTTGGGGGCGGACAGGCCCAATTGCCCTAAGTCAGTTTGATGTTTTTTGATTAGGGTTTCTTGTTCTTGTTTTAAAGCAGCGCCATTTGCCTTCGTTCCCTCTTCTTCATCTTTCTCAGCCTCAAACGCTCTGATCCTCTCCTCCGCTCAAGCCGCCGGAGCGCTATCTCCCTCTCTCACCTCTCTCACACTCTAAGCGCAAATGATTTTTACTTCTTTGAAAGGTATTGTTCTGGTTTTTTTGAAGTTTGAACGCTCTTTTGTTATTGCTAATCTATTGTTCACGTTTGAGGCTTGTTAATATATTGTTCACGTTTGAGGCTTGTTAATCTATTGTTCACGTTTGAGATGCAGAAAGTGATTGAAGAGAGGTGTACCTTCGGAACCTTTGTGGAAGAGAGGAATGTGAGGTTGGATTGATGGCGCTCCCTTGGTGGCTGGACACGAGGGGAGGAGATGATGACGATAATGCTTCTGATTTTGTTGTTGATTTGGCTTCTGAAACCCTATTTTTACAACGACTGATGATGATGCTAAATGCTTCTGAAACCTTTGATTTTTCTTTTCCTCTCTCTTGAACTATGAATGATGATGGTTTATTCTGAAACTTTGTTTGTTGGTTTGGATTTGTTGATGATGATTGTAGTTCTGAAACTTTTTGATTGTTTGGTATTTTTCTTCTTCTGATTTGAACTTGAATGATGAGGCTTACTGCTTCTGACTTGTTAGTAATTTTTTGTTGATAATGATTATCTCTGAAACTTTGATATTTCTTTTCCTCTCTCTTGCATTTGAATTATGATACTTGTTGCTTTCTGAAACTCTATTGTTGAATTGAGTTTTGATTATGGCTATCTGCTGAAGGTTTTTGCTTGAAACTTGATTATGTTGGTAGTGGATGAAACTTTATCTTGTTGAAAATTCTGAGTTGGCAGGCTTGTTGGCTTTTGTTGTTTGGACTGAGTTGGGAAGTTTGGTTCTGCTAACAGGCTTTGACTGTGTTCTGCAGTTTGGGCTATTAACAGGTTTGGGGCATTATGCAGGTTGTGCTGTTTGTTGGTTCACAGGGTTTGGGAGTTTTGTGCAGGTTTTGTGTATTTGTTGTGATGGTTATGTAGTTTGATTCTGCAGGTTTTGTGGTTTGAAAATGTTTGATGAAAGGTTTTTAACTTGCAGTTTTTGGACTGTTGGTTTGGTTATGCAGTTTGATCCTGCAGGTTTTGGATTGTTGAGGGTTTGAACTGAGTTCTGCAGTTTGGACTATTTGTTTGGTTATGCAGCTTGGTTTTGCAGGTTTAGAAGTTTGAACAATGGTTATGTTATTCTTGTTACTTGGTTTACAGTTTGACCAAATTGTTTTGTTTGGGAACTGCGGGTTTGAACTACTCACAGGTTTTTTGTGGTTTGAACTGTGTAATGTTTTTGCAGTCTTGAAAAATATTTTGTGGCTTTAGTTTTTGACCACCCTGCTCTCCTCCTTTCTTCTTGCTGTTTTATGGTATTATATCTTGTGACATATTTTCTTAGCCAACTGTACAATCTCAAAAAGGTGATACTTCTCCTCTCTCTTTCTCTCTCAATGATAAAGCAGTTTTTCTTTTCCACTTTTCTGAAAAGTTTTCCCATTTGCTGGAAAATGATGATAGGATATGACAAGCCTTTTGCTTGTTATTTGGTTTACCCTCTTTGTACTTTTGGCCCGCTGCATTGTACTTTCTAGCGGCATTGCTTGTGCTTCCTATCTTTGTTTGCATTCAGTTCGGTTTGTTGCAATACTTGCATCCAATTTTCCTTTGTATGCTGCATTGTTTAGTACAGTTTGGCGCCTTGTTATGTAATGCAGTTTGCTTGACAGTTTGCCTTGTGCTTTTGGCCTTCTGTGTTGTTACTGTCTTGCTTGGCCTATGTTTGCATTTGAACAAATTTGCCTTTGCACTCTTCTTTTGCATTTTTTTATTTTTCTCTTTGTGAACCAAGAAGAGTAATCTTCTTGTGATTCGCAAAGAGGAAAATAAAAACGTGATGAAAAATAGCACTCTAATTCCAAACGGCAAACTTTAATGATGAAAAAAAATTTATTTCTTCTCGTTTGAAAATTCTTGCTTGATGCTCAATCAACTGTGCTAATCCTTTTTTGTCTTTCTTTCATGTGAGCGTAAATTGGACGATGACAAAGCAGAGGAAGCGGGAGACTTTGTGGCGAGCACGGGAGCAATGGAAGCTTAGGCTTAGATTTGTAACTTAGAGAGATTTTTTCATTTAGTTGTAATAATTTATTTTTTCAAGTACTATAAGTTGTAAGAACCTAAAGCATATGAATAATAAATTATTTTTTGTAACAACATTTGAAATGAATGAAAAATCTTTGTGAGGCAAACTGATATCCAATAAAATCTTCTACTGTCAATATCTTGCAATTCTTCCTTCAAGTCTTCACTGATTATTTAAGATTCCTGATTTAAAATAACTGAAACTGCATTCCAATAATTTCAATACAGATAACTTAAACTTTAAGTAATCCAAAAAACTCTGTAATCTCATAACCTTGCAACAGCATTCCAATCAAAATACACACTATGTATTCCAATAAACAAGCAAACATTTCAATCCATTAACAAGAAAACTTCTTAACAGACGCACATTATCTGGTTAACCTGGATCAGACAAAAACTGAATATTCCAAATGACAGTCTCAACTCCCATTTCTTGTCCCAAATAAACAGGCCTTGAGAACAACCAGTATTCTTTCAGTAAGCTTAAAAAAGCGTGAAAACATGTGACAGTTAATTGAATTTCTGAGAATTCAGTTTCTTTTGTGAAATGAGGGAAAAATCCTAATTCTTGATCTACTGCCAAAGAAAAATCTGTCTAATCGATTCCTGAGCCAATCTTGAAAATCTGAGAAAACCCTAGGGTTGTGATTTCTTGTGAAAAATGGGAGGGCGAATTTTGGGGTACAACAGCTGCCCCTGTTCAATCTTCTTGAACCTGAAGAGTTAGATCGGCGAGTTTGTCGTTCGTGACTCGAAGGGAAAAGATTATTGGACACTAGAGTGCCCATAAATTTGCACTTGTCAAAGTATGGTTGAGGGAATGGGCTTAAAGATTCCATTTGGAGATGTGACAGAATCTTGTCGGAGATGGGCTTAAAGATGCCATCCAAGAATGTTTATTGAATTGTATGTTGTAGGTGAAAGAATGAGTATCAGAAAGGTATCCATGTCTGGAACGTCTCTGAGCTGGGGGTCCGAATAAGTAATAGATTAGCATCCGTGTTTGGAGGATCCGTAAACTGTTTTCCAAAACCGAATCTGAACAAGCGATAGATTAACACCCGTGTCTGGAGCATCCGTAAACTGTTTTCATGATCCTTGAATTTGAATATTGATCAGTCTGTGTAAAACTTCATCCAAAATTTCCTGAAAAGGAACCTGTGTATATTTGCTTCATGATGAGCCCGTGTAAAACTGCATTTGAGAAGGAACCGGTGTAGGGTTGCCTGATGATGATTCAGTCTAAAATTACATCTATAATTGAGAAGGAACTGGTGTAGGGTTGCCTGATGATGAGTCCATGTAAAACTTCATCTGAAATGGAAGGAACCGATGTAGGGTTGCCTGATGATGAGTCTGTGTAAAACTTCATCTAAAATGGAAGGAACCGGTGTAGGGTTACCTGATGATGAGTCCGTGTAAAACTTCATCTGAAATGGAAGGAACCGGTGTAGGGTTTCCTGATGATGAGTCAGTGTAAAACTTCATCTGAAATGGAAGAAACCAGTGTAGGGTTTCCTGATGATGAGTCCGTGTAAAACTTCATCTGAAATGGAAGGAACCAGTGTATGGTTGCCTGATGACGAGTCCGTGTAAAACTTCATCTGAAATGGAAGGAACCGGTGTAGGGTTGCCTGATGATGGTCAAGTAGATAGTTGTCCTGGATGGTTTCAGGTATTGATCTCTGACCTGAGAAAGAAAGATAGTTTTCTTGGCTTGTTACAGGTGTTAATCTGGAACTTGAAAAGGCAGCTGTTAACCATCTGTTGATTGACCTTTTCCTGAAACAGGTAAAATGTTAGTTGTATGTAATGTCATGATGTATGAAATGCGTGATTTTATGATGTTCTCAAAGTAAATGAGATTGTGTCGTGTGCACTTGTCATGTATGTAATAAGATGTATGAAATGTGAGATGTTTATTGAAGTGTATTTTCATCTGGGAAAATAAATCCTTGACAAATGTCAGGGAGTCGCTAGATCCTGGACTGTTGTTGAAGAGTATGTGTGTCTTCATGCTTTGCTTAGAATATTTCTACCGGGAATTCCTGTTTTGTTGTTTGAGGAGAACTCCGTTGGGGAATTGAGAATGAGAATCTTCATTCTGCTAGGGTAATTTGTGCTGAGGAGTCAAGAACGAGAATCTTCGATCTGCAGGGGATCTGACAAATTTATGCTGAGAGTAAAGAAGGCTCTGGAAACTTCGCTGGAGAATCAAGGATGAGAATCTTGTTTCTGTTGGGGAGTAAAAACTCTGTGGGGAGTAGCTATACTATTGAAGAGTAGCTATCCTGCTGGAGAGTAAGCTCAGGACTCTGGGGAAAAGCTTATTCCTGTTTAGAAGAAGTTCAAGAGTTTAGGTTGTATGCCACTTTGAGAATGAGAATCTTCATTCAGGCGTTTGGGGTCAGGAGGTTGGGTGTATGCCAATCTACTGGAGAAGCAAGAATGAGAATCTTCATTCTGTTAAGGGTATCAGGAGCTTAGGAGTATGCCAATCTTCTGAGGTTTCAAGAATGAGAATCTTCATTTTGTTAAGGGTTAACTGTTATCTGGTTGATCTCCAGGCTTCATAGTCTTGTATTTCTATCTGGTCAACGTCCAGGCTTCACAATACTTTACTTCCTATCTGGTCAAAGTCCAGTCTTCAGAAGGAAATCAAATGGTTATCTGGTCGCCTCCGATTTTCCCTTTGATTTTGGGGCCTACTAATATCCGGTTGAATCCGAGCTTCAAAGTAATTGGCCGAGTAAACTGTTATTTTGTCAACATCCAAGTTTCACATTATACCTTACTGTTATCTGGTCAACGTCTAGGTTTCACAGTGTCTTTTATGAGAATTTGATTGCCTCTTTCCTGAAAGGTAAAGGTTAGTGACATGACATATATCAAACAATGACGTTCTCAAAATAAATGAGATTGCGTTGTATGATGTCCTGATGTACGAATGTGTAATGTTTTTCAAGACAACCTCTCGTTGGGGAAAATAAATCCCGAACTGGTGATGGGGAAAAGAGTTGGATTCTTCGTTTCCGATAGTGAAAAATCTGGTGACTTCAATGGGAAAAATTCTCAGGAATTCTTGCGGTCGACTTAGCTGGGAAGAGGTTGCCAAAGGTCGAAACTCTGGCTGGGAGCCATCTTATGAGAAGGATTTTGGAGAGATTTGTCAATGCCCCAAGTAGCAAGTGTTTTATGGCTTTGTCAGGAAATGTTTGACTGTATGCAACTCTTTGTTGGGATTGACGTTCAATGCCCCAAGTGATGGTGACGGATATTTTCCCATGGCTAACCTGCACTTGAGAGATTTCTTGAAACCTTGACTGGACTGCCCCAAGTTAACTGGATTTTGAGAGATTTCTTGAAATCTTGACTGGACTGCCCCAGGTTTAATTGGACAATGCCATGCCAAGTCCCCTTTTGTTGATAGGAGATTTTTTTTGCAACGAAAGTGTCATCCCACTTGAAGTGATTTTGTTCACTGAGAGAGCTTCCGTTCATCGGAACATTCACTGTGTGAATTTCTTCGCTGTCAAACAAATATCCATATGCAAACAACGATATTTAAATAATGCAAAGTTTATGCTTGTCTTGAAATTTTGAAAAATGCGTTTTTTAGCAGAAAACCTTCTAAAAGAAATAATCAACTCAAGATTTAGAGCAAAGCCTTACAGGAGTCAGGATACCTTTTGTAACAGTATGCTTTCAAACTAACCCATGCTTCAATTAGGACTTTTGAAGGGTTGTAACGTGGCTTGGTTCACGGTTTAAGAAACAAAGGATAAAGGCTCAAAGTATATTTGTACCCACCCGCTCTTCGTGATGTTCTTCAATCCTAAACTCAGTTAATTGTGCGTTTGAACTCCAAATGAGTCTGGAACGACGTTTTGGTGATGGTTCACACAAGTTAAATTTGTTGGGAGGCAATCATTTTTGCAACATCTTTTTTTCATGTTGTTGAGGATTTATAGTGACCTCTTTTTTTTTCTTCGTTATCCCTAATTTTTACCTGACTGTTCCTATTTTCGAGATTACAGTCAGCGGGATGCCCCAGCTTTCTTAAGCCTCCTTTGTAGGTTTTGACTTAGTGGGCCTTTCTTTTTTTGAGAGATAATGACTGCCTATGTGATAGGGAACCATCACCGTCTTTTAATTCCAAAGGAATGTTTTTGATGTCATTCGTTGTATTACAATATGAGAGTTTGCGGCTAAACGCGCATTTGAATCAACTGAGAGACTACCCTGCCCCAGGTTTTGATTAAAGGTTTCAATTTGTGTTAAAACAGAAAACTTCTACTTCTTTGGCTCGAAGGGGTTGACTAGGGATTATCTTCCTTATAACTCCAGTGTTTAGGATTTGAAAGAAACGCCTGTACATCGTCAGCAAGGTCTGTCCAAAAGCATACTGTATGAGATTATGGCATTGTTTTCATCATCCTCCCTCTAAAGGTTTGTAACTTTTTGCAAGAGTTAAATGTCATAAAGAAAGTAGAAATCATAGTTCAAGTATAGTGAAAACAAATGGATGAATTCAAGACAAACATATGCAATGCATTAATGAAATAGAGTTTGACATTAATAGATAATTATTTGAATAACAAAAGAGATTACAACTTGAAAATTCAAACGAAACAAAGACGCTCTCAATGATTCGTCAAAGGAGAAGTGATTATGCCAGAGTCTCCGGAGGATCAAACTCAATCTCCTTGGCATCAATCAAATTCTGAATCTTGTACTTCAATGCCCAACAATCGTTAGTATCATGCCCGAGACTGTCAGAATGATAAGCGCACGTCGTATTAGGATTGTAGTTAGGAGAAGAAGTCTTAGGGTTTGGATGAGGTCCTATCAATGAAATCATATTCATCCTCAACAAGTGTTGCAGCGCTTGAGACGGCGGCATGTTGATGATGGTGAACTATCTTTTAGGCTCGTCTGGCCTTTGTTGATTTCCCTTTTGCTGTTGTCAGTGTGACGCAGAACCAGAGATCAGGACTACCCCTACGTGTTGGTCACGACGACTCTTTTGATTGTTCACAGCATTGGACTCTTTCTTCCCATTGTAGGGAATTTTCTGAGCATCAGAGGGTGTAGCTCCTTGGATCTTTCCACTTTTGATGCCAGCTTCGACCCTTTCGCCGATCAGTATTAGCTCGATGAACCCGGCTGAGAAGCTTCCAATTAAGTGATTGAAGAAAGGCCCTGTCAAAGTTCCCATGAAAATGTCAATCAACTCCCTGTCAATTAAAGGAGGTTGTACCCTACCAGCCTGATCTCTCCACTTTTGAGTGTATCCCTTGAAGTTCTCGTCGGAACCCATGGACATGTTCTGTAATTGCACACGAGTTAGTGCAAGATCAGCATTATACTGATACTGTTTGTAAAAAGCAGCAGCTAAATCCTCCCAGGTGTGGATGCGAGAACTCTCCAATTGATAAAACCACTCGAGTTGAGTCCCAACCAGGATTTCTTGGAAGAAATGGATCCAAAGCTTTGGATCAGTTGTGTATGGTTGAATTTTGCGGACATAATACTTTAAGTGCATCTTAGGCCAAAAGACACCATCCTACAGGGCAAAGATAGGGACCTTGAACTTTGGCGGGATGACCAATCCAGAAACTAAACCCATGTCTCCTAAATCCAAGCCAGGTATTTGTTGAATCTCCATAGCACTGAGGCGATCCTCCAACTGTTTATATTTGTCATCAGCGGGAGGATATTGTTCCTCGGAGTAGTCAGCTTCAACTTCATCAATCTCCAAATTGTGGTCTTCTTCAAGACTATCCCTCATGTTGGATGGAGTTGAAAGATCTAGGGCTTTAGGTATTCTTCTCAAGTTCAGGATGCCTACTGTCTTCTTGGACTTCTTCTTCTTGTCTTTGAGAAGGAGAGCTTTCAGGTCCTCTTGCCCTTTACCCATAGCCAGAAGCATTTGTTGGAATTAAGCGTTTTGAGCTTGGAGATCTTTCACTGTTTGTTCCATATCTACCTTACTGAAATAAACATTAGGAAGATAAAGAGACCTGTATGGGAGAAACATGTCATGATACGATGCATGATATGTGGATGCATGTTTTCAAGGATCTCGCGGGGTAAACACAAGAAAAATGTTAGAGGTTGAACTTTGATCAACATCTTTGATTGGAGAACTTTGTATTGGTGGATGTCTTTCCACGAGAATCAAGCTCACCATGTCAAGTGGGTCATAACCCTTGACTCAAGTTGTTGTACTTGATCTTTAACGGCGTTTTTTTATAGAAAAATGAATCCTCTTGCCCTTTGGTAGACGTCTGGTTCAACGTGACCCTACATTAAAGACCCTCGAGATCCTTTAAATGTTATTGAAAATGCTATGGTATGATGTTATGATGTTATGTACAAGTATGCAAAAGTAAGCAAGTGTATATACAGACAGTCATATTCACACAAAGCAGACAAGTCCTTAAGTTTAGGCTTGCATGGAGTTTGTAGGTAAGTACCCTCTTGAAGTCTAGTTGGCTCAACATGTCCTAGAAATAATAACCGGGTTCTAAGGAGCTCAATATCACCGGATTATTTTTTGTGTTCATTGTTTCAGTTTAGCCACTTTACTAGCGACCGAAATATTCCAAGAAAACAATCCTCAATGAGTGTAGTATCGAGTATCTACCAACTTCGGACTGTACCAAAGCCGGTCATCTCACTACCCCTAATAAGGCCAAGTTGGTCAAGTAAGGTTCTAAAGTCAGTTGATGCTTCACGACACCACGCGGCGACCCCGTACTCTCCTTGATTCAACTCAAGGGTTACTGGTACCAACCAAAGTGCCACATCAACGTAGCTACTGCTTCAACCATGTCGGTATACCCCACACAATTCCCTCACAGTTTATTGCTACTTACTTAAAAGGTGCCCCCAAATCCGGGTGTAGGGTTTAAAACAAACCCAAGCAAGGAACCAAAAAAAGTAAAGCATACAAATCAATAAAGATAAGCATGTAAATGTCATCTAAAACCCTAAGGTAACCCCACTTTTGGAATTGTCCCTAGCAGAGTCGCCAGTTTTATGATACGGTGGAAGAACTGACTTGAGGTTTTGCGTTTGTGTTTGCAATTGTGCGGTTTAGCAAGAGTCTCCACCGACTTTTTATTTTATCCAAAGGAAAGGTCAAAAAGCACAGGAAAGACCATTGAGATGTTTTCTTGGGTTCGGGGGGTAGATTATGAAAAGGGAAGGTGCTAGCACCCTTTTCATCCATGGTTTTCCATGGGCTCTTAGTTACTTATTTAGATCACTTGCTTTTGCTTTTCAATTATTTGAAATGGTGCTTTGTGTGTGGTCTTTGAAAATGCTTTGAAAAAGAGGCCTTGTCTAGGAAACCTTTGTAATGATTCTTGTTTGAATATATACAAAGGTGTTTGTCTTTTGAAAAGATATTTCAATGTTTGAAAGTTTGTTTTTGGGAAATGTTTTGAAATTGTGTTGTGAGGTGTGTTTTGAAAATAGCAAGGATGTTTTTGCAATTTTGATCAAGTAACTAAGAGTTGTCTACCCTATCTTACTCAAAGATCTTTCCTACACATTTTTAACCCTTTTGACAGTGTTGTTTTACCATTGTATTTGGTAAGCAACCTTGTGTTTGGATGTTAAACGGGACAGGCGCGGGTCATCGCATACAATCATTGAAAGCAACTTGTGAGACGCTCTAGCAATTTTGTAAGGGACGAGATCGTTTTATCAAAGGCAACATCGAGGGTCATCGAGAGAATACGATCTTTGTTTATCGAAGGGTCATTTGCTAGAGTGTCACATATTCGAGGGACGTGATTGTGTTTCCGAGGCAACAAGCGAGGTTACCCTAGAGGTGCTCGTGTGAGAAGTGTATTGATTTCAAGTTATTTATTCTTGGATTAGGTCATCTAGCGATTGATTTTGAATCTTGCCATACACACCTAATTACTATACAGTATATGAAAAGCAATAAATTGCAGAAATTAAAAGTCTAAGCTATTACAAAAGTATCCGGGAATGGGGGTACAATTATTACAAATGGGGATGAGTCTCACAAGAACAACAATGTCCAAATATCGAGTATTACAACCAAATCAAATTGTCGCGATTCAATATAAAGCTATAACAAATGAAGAAGTCAATAAAGTACGAAATGCATGTATTTACTTGAAAATAAATAAATAAAATCTATTCTAAAAAGAAAGATTAAATATTTTATTACTATTATTCTATGTGTTTTTATTAAATAATAAAAAAGTTTAAAGGAAGCAAACTAATTAATTTAAAAGTTTCTTTTTTTAGTATTTTCATTATGTGCAAGAAAAAATAATAAAAAGAAAATTAACTAAGCTAATTTAATTTGATAATAAATAAAAAAGTATTGAGTTTTTTTTTATGAAATTGTTAACAAAAGTAAATAAATAAATAAAGTAAAAATGGGCTTTAAGAGAAGATATTGATGTTGGGCCCAAAACAAAAAGAAAAAAAGAAGAAGTAAGGCCAGAAAATGGGGGGGGGGGGGGGGGGGGTACGCTAGCAATTCATGTGGGCTTTGGTTGGGGGCGGACAGGCCCAATTTCCCTAAGTCAGTTTGATGTTTTTTGATTAGGGTTGGTTGTTCTTGTTTTACAGCGGCGCCGTTTGCCTTCGTTCCCTCTTCTTCATCTTTCTCAGCCTCAAACGCTCTGATCCTGTCCTCCGCTCAAACCGTCGGAGTGCTATCTCCCTCTCTCACCTCTCTCACACTCTAAGCGCAAATGATTTTTACTTCTTTGAAAGGTATTGTTCTGGTTTTTTTTTAAGTTTGAACTCTCTTTTGTTATTGCTAATCTATTGTTCACATTTGAGGCTTGTTAATCTATTGTTCACGTTTGAGGCTTGTTAATCTATTATTCACGTTTGAGATGCAGAAAGTGACTGAAGAGAGGTGTACCTTCGGAACCTTTGTGGAAGAGAGGAATGTGAGGTTGGATTGATGGCGCTCCCTTGGTGGCTGGACACAAGGGGAAGAGATGATGACGGTAATGCTTCTGATTTTGTTGTTGATTTGGCTTCTGAAACCCTGTTTTTACAACGATTGATGATGACGCTAAATGCTTCTGAAACCTTTGATTTTTCTTTTCCTATCTCTTGAACTATGAATGATGACCCTTTATTCTGAAACTTTGTTTGTTGGTTTGGATTTGTTGATGATGATTGTAATTCTGAAACTTTTTGATTGTTTGGTATTTTTCTTCTTCTGATTTGAACTTGAATGATGAGGCTTACTGCTTCTAACTTGTTAGTAATTTTTTGTTGATGATGATTATCTCTAAAACTTTGATATTTCTTTTCCTCTCTCTTGCATTTGAATGATGATACTTGTTGCTTTCTGAAACTCTATTGTTGAACTGAGTTTTGATTATGGCTATTTACTGAAGGTTTTTGCTTGAAACTTGATTATGTTGGTAGTTGATGAAACTTTGTCTTGTTGAAAATTCTGAGTTGGCAGGCTTGTTGGCTTTTGTTGTTTGGACTGAGTTGGGAAGTTTGGTTCTACTAATAGGCTTTGACTGTGTTCTGCATTTTGGGCTATTAATAGGTTTGGGGCATTATGCAGGTTGTGTTGTTTGTTGGTTCACAGGGTTTGGGAGTTTTGTGCAGGTTTTGTGTATTTGTTGTGATGGTTATGCAGTTTGATTCTGCAGGTTTTGTGGTTTGAAAATGTTTGATGAAAGGTTTTTAACTTGCAGTTTTTGGACTGTTGGTTTGGTTATGCAGTTTGATCCTGCAGGTTTTGGATTGTTGAGGGTTTGAACTGAGTTCTGCAGTTTGGACTATTTGTTTGGTTATGCATCTTGGTTCTACAGGTTTAGAAGTTTGAACAATGGTTATGTTGTTCTTGTTACATGGTTTACAGTTTGACCAACTTGTTTTGTTTGGGAACTGCAGGTTTGAACTACTCACAGGTTTTTTATGGTTTGAACTATGTAATGTTTTTTGCAGCCTTGAAAAATATTTTGTGGCTTTAGTTTTTGACCACCCTGCTCTCTTCCTTTCTTCTTGCTGTTTTATGGTTCTATATCTTGTGACAGATTTTCTTAGCCAACTGTACAATCTCAAAAAGGTGATATTTCTCCTCTCTCTTTCTCTCTCAATGATAAAGCAGTTTTGCTTTTCCACTATTCTGAAAATTTTGCCCATTTGCTAGAAAATGATGATAGGCTATGACAAGCCTTTTGCTTGTTATTTGGTTTACCCTCTTTGTACTTTTGGCCTGCTGCATTGTACTTTCTAGCTTCATTACTTGTGCTGCCTGTCTTTGTTTGCATTCAGTTCGGTTTGTTGCAATACTTGCATTCAGTTTGCCTTTGTATGCTGCATTGTTTAGTACAGTTTGGTGCCTTGTTATGTAATGCAGTTTGCTTGACAGTTTGCCTTGTGCTTTTGGCCTGCTGTGTTGTTATTGTCTTGCTTGGCCTATGTTTGCATTTGAACAAATTTGCCTTTGCACTCTTCTTTTGCATTTTTTTATTTTTCTCTTTTTGAACCAAGAAGAGCAATATTCTTGTGATTTGCAAAGAGGAAAATAAAAACATGATGAAAAATAGCACTCTGATTCCAAACGGAAAATTTTAATGATGAAAAAAAATTTCTTTCTTCTCGTTTGAAAATTCTTGCTTGATGCTCAATCAACTGTGCTAATCCTTTTTTGTCTTTCTTTCATGTGAGCGTAAATTGGACGGTGACAAAGCAGAGGAAGCAGGAGATTTGTGGCGAGCACGGGAGTAATGGAAGCTTAGGCTTAGATTTGTAACTTAGAGAGATTTTTTCATTTAGTTGTAATAATTCATTTTTTCAAGTACTATAAGTTGTAAGAACCTAAAGCATATGAATAATAAATTATTTTTTGTAACAACATTTGAAATGAATGAAAAATCTTTGTGAGGCAAACTGATATCCAATAAAATCTTCTACTGTCAATATCTTGCAATTCTTCCTTCAAGACTTCACTGATTATTTAAGATTCCTGATTTAAAATAACTAAAACTGCATTCCAATAATTTCAATACAGATAACTTAAACTTTAAGTAATCCAAAAAACTATGTAATCTCATAACCTTGCAACAACGTTCCAATCAAAATACACACTGTGTATTCCAATAAACAAGCAAACATTTCATTCCATTAACAAGCAAACGTCTTAACAGACGCACATTATCTGGTTAACCTGGATCAGACAAAAACTGAATATTCCAAATGACAGTCTCAGCTCCCATTTCTTGTCCCAGATAAACAGGCCTTGAGAACAACCAGTAAGCTTAAAAAAGCGTGAAAACATGTGACAGTTAATTGAATTTATGAGAATTCAGTTTCTTCTGAGAAATGAGGGAAAAACCCTAATTCTTGATCTACTGCCAAAGAAAAATTTGTCTTATCGATTCCTGAGCCAATCTTGAAAACCTTAGAAAATCCTAGGGTTGTGATTTCTTGTGAAAAATGGGAGGGCAAATTTTGGGGTACAACACCTACCAACGTTCACTGAAGGTAGAAAGAGAAAATATATCATACCACCGCCGTTCATTGACGATAAACTATTAACGTTCACTGAAGATAGCAAAAAGATAATAAACACCAACGTTCACTGCCAATGTCCTACCAACGTTCACTGAAGGTAGAAAGATAAAATATATTATACCACCGCCATTTACTGACGATGAACTATCAACGTTCACTGAAGATTGCAAAAAGATGATAAACATCGAAGTTCACTGCCGATGTCCTACCAACGTTCACTGAAGGTAGAAAGAGAAAATATATCATACCACTGCCGTTCACTGACGATGAACTATCAACATTCACTGAAGATAGCAAAAAGATAATAAACACCAACGTTCACTGCCGATGTACTACCAACGTTCACTGAAAGTAGAAAGAGAAAATATATCATATCATCACCGTTCATTGACGATGAACTATCAACGTTCACTGAAGATAGCAAAAAGATAATAAATATCGACGTTCACTACCGATGTCCTACCAACGTTCACTGAAGGTAGAAAGAGAAAATATATCATCAAGTTTTCCCCAAAATTCTGGTGTTTCACCTAGAACGGGTTTCAACTTCTTCTTTAACCAAGGAAATCTACCTGGAAAAGATCAAACATAAGTTGTCTCAAATAAAGAGACTTGTTACTCATTGTCACGGGGAATTGCAAAGAGAAATTACTTTTTGGGGATAGAAATATGACTTCCCGGGGAAATGCCACAATATTCCTGCTGAGGAGATAAAGTCTTCCCGTGCAAAATAAATGCATAAACCAAAACTCAAAGTTTTCAGAAATCCAAAGTAAATAATATTGTCATGCAACCACAGATCCAAATCAGAGATAAATTGGAGCAAGACAGCCAATGAAGATACATCCTTTGAGAAATAAACTCAAGAAGGAAAATCGAATCCATCTAAGCAAGGAGCGCTGCAGGAAGGCCAGGGTAAAATGTCAATGAACAATTATTTGTCAATTTTAGTCATGCATGATGTATGTATGTATGTATGAGTGCTATCGTGCATATGCTGGTAAAAGGATACATAATTAGAACCGCCTCAGGTACTAGCAACATTGGGCTAAACTTCAACCAGAAATATCATTCCAAGAAAGGTAAAACCAACTGCGGAAACCAAACCTAATGCCTGCCTTAACTTCACTGAGGAGAAACATAATCCAGATGTATCCAAATCAAATAGATACCGGGATAGAACATCCTTCTTCCGGTTTCATCGAAGAAACAATTTTCCAAAAGCAACATGCCCACTGGAGATTGCAAGACCAGCCTCCAATAAAGCAGACTGACACCGACACAACCAAACCTCACTGGGGGATTCAAGCCTACCTCCCTTTAATCATATGAGGGAAGACTTCGCTGGGGAATCTGGGACGGAGGTTTCTGACCATGCAAATCCAAAATCAAAAGCGAACCAAGACTTGACTGGGGATAATGGAATCACAAACCCAATATTGTACCTTGCACCCACTGATATTGTCTTTAACTATCTAAGAAACACATAAAGATTGCGCACATACCAGCAAAATGACCTGAGAAAACCTTCATGAAGGGAGTAAATTTTCTTAAAAACCGGAGTTTGTTCATTCTTGGGATCACCATTCTTGTTGTCATTGTTTCATCATAAATCCCAAAGTAAATTGAATTGTAAAGATCTCTTTTTTTTTTTGAAAAGTCAATTTTGCTTTTTAATCTTTTTGCTTTAAAAGTTATTATCAGTAATAAATGGAGTCTTTGCAAGCTAAATATAATAAGAACACAAAGAATAGGTAAAAGCTCGAATTTCATTAATGGAATGGTAGTCTGCGAATGGCGAGACTCCATGGATGATTACAAAGTTTGGGAAATGGTAATACATAATGGAAAAGATGCATTGAGATACAATGACCACTATTCCCCCTAACAACTTTTGGAAATCCTGAGCAGCAGCTTTTGTTGAAGTATGGTGAGGATCCGAGAATATTGTTGCTTCCACGATCAAGTCTTGTCTAACGTAGTTACTTACCAAGAAAATCCCTAACTTTTGCCTAAGCTGCCCTTGCGGGTTTTCAACTTAGCGGGAAATTTATTCTGTTTATGTCTTTAATTTTTGCCTAGACCACCCTTTCGGGTTTTCGGCCTACTGAGATGCTCCGTTTTTCCTAAGCCGCCCTTTCGGGTTTTCAACATAGCAAGCTGTTCTTTTATTTCTTTAGGCGAAGTATTTCTTGACTGCGTCAGCATTCATGGGACGTGGGAACTCCTCGCCATCCATAGTTTCAAGAATTAACGCACCACCAGAGAAGGCTTTCTTGACAACATACGGGCCTTCAAAATTGGGAGTCCACTTGCCCCTAGAATCAGTGTTGAAAGACATGATCTTCCTGAGCACGAGGTCGCCTTCTCTGAATTCACGAGGTTTGACCTTTTAATCAAAAGCCTTCTTCATTCTTTTCTGATATAACTGCTCATGACATAAAGTTGTCATTCTCTTCTCTTTAATCAAATTCAATTGGTCAAACCTGTTCTGGACCCCTTCAGCCTCTATCAATTTGGTTTCCATTATCACACGCAACGAGGGAATCTCTACCTCGACAGAGAGTACAACTTCCATTCCATACACTAGGGAGAACAGGGTTGCTCTTGTTGAAGTGCGAACAGATGTTCGATATACATCCAGAGCAAAAGGGAGCATTTCATGCCAATCCTTATAAGTGACAACCATTTTCTGGATAATTCTCTTGATATTCTTATTAGCAGCTTCAACAGCCCCATTCATCTTTGGCTTGTATGGAGATGAATTGTGATGGACAATCTTGAATTCTTCGCACAATTTTGTCATTATCTTGTTGTTCAAATTCGAGCCATTGTCAGTGATGATTCTGCTCGGCACACCATACCGGCATATAATGTTATTTTTGATGAAACGCACGACCACCTGTTTGGTAACATTGGCATATGAAGCAGCCTCTACCCATTTGGTAAAGTAGTCAATTGCTACCAAGATAAAATGGTGTCCATTCGAAGCTTTGGGTTCTATCATCCCGATCATGTCAATACCCCACATAGAGAAATGCCATGGGGAGGAAATCACATTGAGAAGTATCGGAGGCACATGGACCTTATCTGCATAAATCTGGCATTTATGGCACTTCTTTGCAAATTTTTAACAGTCAGATTTCATTGTCAACCAATAATAACCTGCCCTTAGCATCTTTTTAGCCATCGAATGTCCATTAGCATGAGTTCCAAATGAACCTTCATGAATCTCAAGCATCAACATGTCTGCTTCGTGTCTATCCACGCATCTGAGCAAGACCATGTCATAATTTCTCTTGTACAAGACATTTTCACCAAGGAAGAAACTGCATGCCAATCTTATCAGTGTCTTTCTATCTTTCCTCGACGCACCAATCGAGTATTCCTGAGTCTGAAGAAAATGCTTGATATCATAATACCAAGGTTTTTCATCTGCTACCTCCTCTGTTGCAAACACATGAGCGGGACGATCTAGTCGTCGAATTGTAATTTGGGGTATATCATTCCAAGTATTCACTTGGTACATGGAAGCCAAAGTTGCCAGAGCATCCGCCATTTGATTTTCATCTCTAGGGATGTGATGGAATTCAACTTTATTGAAGAAGGGTAATAATCTTCTAGCATAATCTTTGTAAGGGATCAAGCCAGGGTGACGAGTGTCCGATTCTCCTTTAATCTGATTTATCACCAAAGCAGAATCACCATACACATCTAGAATTTTGATTCTGAGATCAATAGCTTCCTCAAGACCCATGATGCAAGCCTCATATTCCGCCATATTATTAGTGCAATCAAAATTAACCTTGCAGTAAAAGGAATGTGCGATCTATGAGGAGTGACAATCACAACACCAATTCCTTTACCATAAGCATTCACTGCTCCATCAAATACCATACTCCAACGAGATTCAGGTTCAGGGCCCTCCTCAGGCAATGGTTCATCACAATCTTTCACTTTCAGGAACATCACATCCTCATCGGGGAATTCATACTCTGCAGACCGATGATCTTCCATCAGCTGGTAAGCAAGGTAATCTGCCAACACACTACTTTTAATAGCCTTTTGATTGCAGTACTCGATATCATATTCAGATAACAACATCTTCCAGCGGGCAATTCTCCCAGTAAGAGCAGGCTTTTCAAAAATATACTTGATTGGATCCATTTTGGAGATCAACCATGTGGTATGATTCAACATATACTGCCGCAAACGCGTTGCCGCCCAGGCCAAAGCACAACATGTCTTTTCTAGCGTGGAATACCGCGACTCACAATCAGTGAATTTTTTAATGAGATAATAAATGGCGAACTCCTTCTTCCCTGTTTCATCCTGTTGTCCCAGAATACAACCCATGGACATATCTAATACTGTTAGATACATAATCAACGATCTTCCTTCTACGGGAGGGAGAAAAATAGGAGGTTCAAGCAGATATTCTTTAATACTCTCAAATTCCCTTTGGCAGTCATCTGTCCACACACAACCTTGATCTTTCTTTAACAACTTAAAGATTGGTTCACATGTTGCAGTCATGTGGGAAATAAATCTGGAAATATAATTCAAACGCCCGAGAAAACCCCTGACTTGCTTTTTATTTCTTGGTGCTGGAATTTCTTGAATTGCTTTGACTTTATCAGGGTCAACTTCAATTCCTTTCTAGATAACAATAAAACCTAACAATTTCCCCGATCTAACTCCGAAGGTGCATTTATTTGGATTCAAGCGGAGATGATACTTCCTCAAACGCTGAAACAAATTCAACAAATCTTCTATATGCCCTTCTTCAGTTTGGGATTTGGCAATCATATCATCAACATACACTTCTATTTCTTTGTGCACCAGATCATGGAATAGGGTTGTCATAGCGCTCTGGTACGTTGCACCAGCGTTTTTCAACCCGAATGGCATCACTCTGTAACAGAATGTTCCCCAGGGTGTGATAAACGTTGTTTTTTCCATGTCCTCAAGAGCCATTCTTATTTGATTATACCCGGAAAATCCGTCCATGAAAGAAAATACCTTGAATTTTGCTGTGCTATCCACTAACATGTCGATGTGAGGCAATGGAAAATCATCTTTTGGACTAGCTTTATTTATATCTCTGTAATCTACGCACATGCGGACTTTTCCGTCATTTTTCGGTACTGGGACAATATTGGCAATCCGTTGAGGATACACTGACGTCACAAGAAAACCAGCATTAATCTGCTTTAGGACCTCCTCTTTGATCTTTACTGCCATATTCGGGTGAGTTCTTCTCAACTTTTGTTTAACTGGCGGACACTCTGGCTTCAACGGCAAACGATGCTCAACAATGTCTGTATCTAGACCAGGCATATCTTGACAAGACCAAGCAAAAATATCCACATACTCTTTCAACAACTCAATCAACCCGCTCTTTACATTAGGATGCATCGATGCTCCAATCTTGACTTCCTTCTGATCTTCTTCTGAACCCAAATTAATCACTTTCAAAGGCTCCTTATATGGCTGAATGGTATTTTCCTCGTGCTCAAGCAACCGTGAGACCTCTTCTGGAATCTCATCATAATCTTCTTCTTCAGCCCCAAACACATGATAATCAAAGTTGGGAGAGGGTGCAGGGTCATTATATTCAACGGGTTTTTTAATTAATCTGCACATATGATTTATGATTGCTTTTAGAAACTGACACATATAACAAGTGATCATGAAGATTAATTTTCAGATATTATTTATTTTGAAAGGGTTTTTTTTTTTGTTTTTTTTTATCATTTCCCAAAAAAAAGCAGAAAATAAAAGACATAATTTTGGAAGCAAAGACAACTTTTATTAATGATCTTAAAAGTTATAGCAAACAGATAAGCCCTGCAACATTAATACTTCCACCTTGGGCAGAGTGAAAGCTTTTCAAAAGAAAGAAACAGATTAACAAAAAAAATTACTTTGAAACATGTATGCAAGAAGGAACATCAATGGTGACCCAGTTCTGAACTCGGACTCCATGCATCACATGATTGGGTACTTCCTGCTCTGCTTCATCCTCTTCAACAGCATTAATTCCAGAACCAATTGGATGGAAGTAGCCTCCGCTGCGGAAAACATCATGATAACTGTTCACAGAAGACTTTGACTTCAAATTTTCGCCTTTGCCATTCCTCGAAGAGAAACCCAAACCAGCTCCGTTTTTGTTCACGGGTGGATCCACAAGTCGTCCCTAAACTGCATTATGACCATTGCGCACAACCTGTTGCGCGTCCTTCAGCGAAACCACAGAATTCTCATTCCTCCTTATGTTGTCAATGGATAGGGCTTGGAACTGGTTTCCAACAGCATCCTCATCCGCTTCTACAATACTAAAAGTGGATAAATGGGATATCAACAACGCTTACTCCCCATTTATGATCATTACCTTCCCTTCACACACAAATTTTAGCTTCTGATGCAGAGTTGAAGTGACAGCCTCTGCCTCGTGTATCCATGGCCATCCTAGCAAACAACTATATGCGTGAATAATGTCCATGACCTGGAAGGTTATCAAGAACAAATGCGGTCCTATATGGATGGGCAAGTCCACTTCACCAATGACAGATTTCCTCGACCCATCAAAAGCCTTCACAATGATGCCACTCAGGCACATAGGTGTTCCCTGATACTTTAACTTCATGAGGGTACTCCTCGGTATAACATTCAACGCGGATCTGTTATCAATTAGCACATTGGATAGCAAGTCATTCTTGCAGTTCATAGATATGTGGAGGGCCAGGTTGTGATTCCTCCCTTCATCTGGTAACTCATCATCGCAGAAACTCAAGTTCTTATATGACGTAATGTTTCCAATTACACTGTTGAATTGATATAATGGCATGTCACTCTCCACAAAAGCTTGGTCTAGTACTCTCATCAGTGATTCTCTATGAGCAGAGGAATTCATCAATAAAGCTAGGATGGATATCTTTGAAGGAGTCTGCAATAGCTGATCTACAGTTCTGTAATCGCTCATCTTAATTATCTTCAAAATATCATCCACTTCTTTCTCTAATGTGGCTCCGCTAGTCTCTCCTACAACCTTCTTAGGCTCATCGTCCTCAGCAATTTCCTTTCCAGAAACAACATCTTTTCGAACAACTGGCGCAAACACACAACCACTACGGGTCACCCTACTATTATCAGCTATATTTCCAACATCGGGCATTGGCTGGATGGGAACTTCCACCCCATCTTCTAAGATTGTAGCGTTGTATTTGTAAGGCACAGCCTTATCTGATTTATAGGGAATAGGACCTGGAAAACTAATTACCAATGGGGTAACAGCTGGTTTGCTATGGTACTCCACCTTAAGATGAGCGGGTGCACCAGAACAAGGTACAATGACGTTTACCCCTTCCTCAACACAATCAGCCATCAAAAGGTCATTTCCGGCAAACAAAACTTCGTCTAAAGAGAAATAATCATCCGCGGAGGCATACTCTTCCTCTGACTCTTCTTCCATCAAACAAACTTCAACCATATCAATCTCATGATAATCATCTCTCTGGCCTGTGATCTTGATAGTTCCATTGTCTAACAGCAATTGAACACCCTCTCTCACAATAGGATATCCTCGGAGGTCTCGGCAGAAAACTATGCAAGATCCATATTGGTGTTCCACCTGACCAGCAGTACGGCAGAAGGTAGCATGCAACTGCACGGGATCCTCATTCAAATACTCTACATCAAAAATTCTGAATTCACCCGGACATCCGGAAACCATATTCACTTCCTCTTCATATTCTGCCCTAGGCCTAATTATATGGATTAAACCTTCATCCATCATATCCTGTAAATCAGCCTTTATCTTCTTACAACCTTATATGTATATACTACAAACAGCACAAACGGCATGGTGATGCGTATAATAACTGAATTCACAGAGGTCTGCATGCATCTTCACCAAATCTCCTCTAACCAGATTAATGTCAAAAATTTGGAAGTTTCCTGGACAACCAGCCACCATATTTACAGCATTCACTCCTCCGTGCTTGGGTAGAGGATTGTCTTTCACATTAGGTCCCACGTCCTTGAAAGATAGAATTCCAGACTTTACCAACCTTTGCACTTCAGTCTTCAAAGGGTAACATTTTTCAACACTATGCCCTGGTGCTCCCTGATGAAAGGCACACGTCTGGTCTACTTTGTAATACCAAGGCAATGGTGATGGTACGGCGGGAGGTGGTTGTGTCTGGACCAAATTCTTCTTAATCAATGTTGGTAGTAGTTGTGCATAGCTCATGGGAATAGGGTCATAGTTCTCCCTTCTCTGATTATTCCCTTGGTTCCCCTGTTGGGACTGTCTTTGATAAGCAACGGTAGTCGAAGCGGCATTCATAACAGGAGTAACTGAGGCAACTTGCTGGTGACGCTGATAATTCCTTCCAGGAGCGTTCACCCTCCTCTCTTGTATGACAGCATTTGTATCCCTCTCTTTCTTCTTTGTAAACCCATAAGCTGGCTTTTTCACACCTCCGGATCCTTCACTCTTTGTCAAACGACCTTCTCTTACTGCCTCTTCTAGGCGGACACCCGTTCCTACCATCTCTGTAAAATCACTTGGGGAACTTGCTACCATTCTTTCGTAGTAGAAAGCGCCCAGCGTTCTCAGAAATTTTTTAGTCATTTCCTTCTCCTCCATGGGAGGAATCACCTGAGCAGCCACTTCGCGCCATCTCTATGCATACTCTTTGAACGATTCTTTGTCTTTCTGAACCATGGCCCTAAGCTGGTCATGGTCGGGCGCATGTCCATATTGTACTTGTATTATTTAATGAATGCTTCTCCCAAATCATTAAAAGTATGGATGTTGGCATTGTCTAAACTCATGTACCACTTCAACACTGCGCCAGTTAGACTATCCTGAAAAAAGTGAATCAACAGACGCTGATCATCGGTGTGGGTAGACATTCTTCTTACGTACATCACCAAGTGAGCACGAGGGCAAGTGTTGCCCTTGTACTTATCAAATTCCGGGACGTTGAACTTAGCAGGCACTTTAACAGTCGGGACCAAACACAGCTCATTCACATTTTTCCCAAATAGCTCTTTTCCCCTAAGAGCCTTCATCTCTCTTTACATTCTATCAAACTGCTCTTGGATATCATCCATTCTGTCATAAAGACCCAAGTCTTCACTCGGCGGAGGGGAGGGACGACACACATCTTCATTAACAAACGGAACCAAATTCACCGAAGGAGGTGTAGCAGGAACAGTATGCACCACGGGAGGTGCTGGAGTAACAACAGATTGAACCACTGGAGCATCTTGGGGGCCCAAATTGAAACCTTCAAGTGCAAAATTCTCTGGCATTCCCCACGAATAACCCTTAGGCATACGGTTTTGAACAACAGCCGGAGTGGCGGATACAGAAACAGTCGGAACTTTAGTACTTGCCCTTGTTGGTTGAGGTTGAACACTCGGTGGCTGATTCTGCACAGCCACCAGATCTTCCATCAGAGTAGTCAGATTGGCCATGCCGGCCTTCAAAGAAGAAACTTCTTCACGCAGCTTGCGATTCTCTTGTTCTAAGTTATTCATCTTCTTTTTGAAGTTAGCCCGAGTGTTGTAATGATGAGTCAGCTTGCTGAACGAAGTAAAGAAGCTGGGTAAGGCACCTGGATATGCATAACAAATGCAAGAAATATGTGCAATATGATGCATGATATGCAATGCACATGATTATTTTTACTTCATTATTTAATATTTCAAGGGATTTAAGATTTAAAGACATATCGCAAACATCAAAGTAATAACGCATTTGAAATACTGAAGAATTTTTATTATAATAACTTCAAAATAGATTACAAGTTTCAATGAACCCAAGTACAAGATGAAAATACAATCTAAAAATCCTGAGAAAAAGAACTGATAGAGATCAATCTGTACGCTGGCGCTTCCCTGTGAGCCTGGAAATCTGAGCCCTCAACCTCTGGTTTTCTTCCACATGTCTGATGGCAACCTCCTTCCAATCATCTAGATCAGGAAATGAGTAATCAACACATATTTGAGGCTTAGGAGAAAATAAATCCCCTTGCCTCTCCATAGAATCCACCGCTCGACTCTCGAGGATCTCGATCAAATCGTCTTTCTCCTTCAGGTCTGCTCTGTAGGAACTCTCTGAAGTCTGGAACTTGTTCTTCCAAGCATTCCTTTCCTGTTGCATCCTGACTAAAGCAAGCTGCAGCTCTTCTAGATCATCTAATAAGGGAGGAGTAGTCTTCACAAATAGATCAGGCATGGGTGTCTCCTAAGTATACGGCATCTTCAACTAAATGGCTCTCGATCGGACCCACTGAAGGTATGGCTCCAAAGAAACAGCACCCATAGGTCCCAAATCCTTCCTACTCTTCTTATGAATGTGACACCAGGCCTTCGCAATCTGCTTCCTAGCTTCCCTATGGTCTTCTCCTTCCTTCAAAAATAAACTACTCAAATGAATACTAATCAGTTTATCCCTCATCGGATAACTAAGTTGTCGCCGTGCAAGAACAGGGTTATAGTTAATTCCTCCCTTTATACCAAGAAGAGGCACATTGGGGAAACTACCACAACTGTCAATAATCTCCTACATCCTGATAAGCTCGATGATACCAATCAATATTCGAGTGAGTAAGTGCCATGATCTTAGGAGCCCAACGGGGTTCCTTCCTGACATCCCAAAAAGCATCAGACTGAGGCATATGAGAGATGAACCATCGGTACAACAAGGGCGTGCAACAAATAATCATTCCCCCATGATAAGAATTCCGAAGATGAACAAAGTAATAAGCATCACCCAACAGTGTAGGAACTGGGTTTCGAATCATGAAAATCCCGATAATGTTAATGTTGACAAACTTGTCCACATTAGGAAATAAGAACAATCCATAAGCAAGTAAAGCAAATATGGCCTCGAAAGCAACCGTACTATTCATTCTGGAAAAGTAACGAGCTTTCTCTAATAATAACTGAGCTGGTAATCCTCTAATCCCTCCTTTGGTAGTCATATGGGCTTCTACCTCAGACTTCCCAAGATAAATCAAAGTAGCTATCTCATGTGGTTTAGGCTCACTCTCCAAACCAGTAAAAGAAACACGATCGATAATAGGTAAATCTAATATATAGGAATACTCCTCCAGTGTAGGCATCAACTGATAATCGGGAAAAGTAAAGCAGTGATACATCGGATCATAGAACTGGACCAAAGTCGAGAGAATACCCTCCTTCATCTTCAGCTTCATGAGCGGAATAATGGATCCATACTTCTTCCGAAAGTCTGCAGAACACTAGATCTCTAGAATTAGACTGACCAACTCATCTATCTTGGGATCCTTGAAACTGTATTTCCCGGTTTTTCTCTTTCCAGAATCCATGGTTAAAAGCACCTAAGATATTCACAAATAGTCAACCTTTAAATCCCTTGAAATATTGTTTTCTTCAAAAGATGCTTATGAGTGTATGGATGCATGATGCAATAATCACACACAAGATCACACATATAGGGTTCATAGGTTCAACGTCACGAGTATGAGGTCGAAGGTACTACCCATAAGGTGTTGGTCTAAGAGTTATCACCTGCCGAACAAGGTTCTAGAGGTTTCCAGAGTCTACATCCTTCCTTCGGATATTACCAACTTCTCCCGATTAACTCGGTAATTAGTAATATTCTCAAGAAAGACTCGTCCGAGTGTAGTATCGCGTGACAACTATTTCTGGATTACTCCGTCATAGCTTCTACACTACACCTAAAATGCCAATATGGGTTTGGTATTCTACGGTCCTCAATTTCAGCAGGCTCCCAGGTCGAAAGCAGTACGTCTTCTCGATTACTCGGTAAACGACACTACAGTCAAAGGGGCCTCCACTAACTGGGGGATCTCATGCCTCCTTTTTTGGTATTACTCCCTCAAAGTTAACATGACTATACCTCCCGTCCTATC
Source organism: Vicia faba (assembly GCA_948472305.1). Lineage (NCBI taxonomy): Eukaryota > Viridiplantae > Streptophyta > Magnoliopsida > Fabales > Fabaceae > Vicia > Vicia faba. The sequence continues at coordinate 1,185,516,415 of OX451737.1, forward strand.
TTAAAGTTTTCCCAAGTCCGGGTATAGGACTTATGAGTAATCACCAAGCACCCTGAAAACCAGGAAAATCCAGACAAACATATATACAAATTATAACACATAAACAACAATAGCACATATATAGATATAAACAAAGATAGGCTCAACCCACCTAGGGATGGACCAGCAAGAGGTTAATCTTTCCCCAGTGAAGTCTCCATTCTTCTGTAGCGGTAGAAATGTTCAAGACTAAGCCATTGGATTGACTAGAATTTATACAAATCAAAATAAAAATTGCCACCATGATTTATTGTTTCCAAAGAAATGGGAAAAGAGCGAATAACCCAAAAAGAGGGGGGAAGATTCAAGGTAAGGGGGTTGGTTATACAAAGGAAATGTATTAGCACCCTAAACATCTACGGTACTCCGTAGGAACCTCTTTGTAAAATCTGTATATTTTGGTTATAAAAAAATGTGTTGTATATAAAATTGATGGTGGAGGTGAGAAGAGAAATATGTTTTTTATGATTTTTGCATCCGCCACGGTTGCGAACCTTTCGTGCTTACGTACCACCTTTCGTGTAATAGGGGATCAAGGTACACGTAGTTCCTCTTAAAAAAAGAATTGAAACACAAGTGTGTTGGTTGATTTTATGTGATAAGACATCATCGTCATTATCCGTGTGGAAAACATACTTACTACCCACAATCATGAGAAAGGATAATTTGCATCATCTCAAAGTGGAGGATAATAGCTTGGATTTTAAAATCAACAATGCCTCACTCAACATTCAAGTGGAAAATATCTCACTTCACTACATATTGTAGAAGTATAGTTGTTTGTATCACTACAAGGATTGACAAGAGTCTAACCTTTTGAGAAAAGTTTAAAGATAAAAGCCAAAGTGGAAAAATGGTTTGAAATGAGATTGATTGACTTTTAGTCTTCTCACAAAAAGTGTCAAAATATTATTAAATTGATTGAAGTTTATTGATGAAAATGTTTTGAAAATGCATGAACCTAAGTCCAAGTTTATTATGAAAGTGTTTCAAGTTTAGAAACAAGAAAAGTTTAAAAAGGAGTGAGAAGATTTTTGAAATTAAAGAAGATGGGAGGAGAAAAAGAGACTATCCTAAAGCATAAGGTGAAATCTAAGGATAAGTATCATCTAACCAACAATAAGCCAAAACTTGACATTATGAGCCAAGATAGAATTCCCATTCTTTAAATTGAAACCAAGCAAGCAAAGATACTAGACCTTTTTAAGTGTATTTAGTCTTCACAAAAATTGGGCAGAGTAACGGATGTATACGGGTGAATTCCAGATTACAAATAGAGAACGTAATCACAAAAACCTGCACACAAAAACAAACAAGCAACCCAATGTCTTGAGGTAAACCTCAAGAACTTCAGACAAAATAATCAGATAAGATCACAAGATCTCCAAGATAGGCCAAGGTTTTAAATCCTAAGTCCAAGAAATAGTCTCATGCTCCATAATGCCAAGGATAGTAACCAAATAGTCCAAGTACCATTAAGAATTTTTAGGGTTTATGTTGATTATTAAGTATCTTAAGAAAAGAAAAGAAAAGCTCAAGTGAGCAAAGTAAAAATGACAAGAAAATAAATGCTCAAATGAGCAAAGATGAAAATGCATGACATAAAAATGCTAAAAATAAATAGTACATAAAGCATAAAAGAATAAAAGCATAAAATAAACAAGTCAATAATTAGTGGTTAGTTGGATGACCATCTTGAAACTTGCATTTGGAACTCATTAGAGGATTGGTAGAACCAAAGCCTCCACACAACAAGTTGTATTTGCTTTTTGTCAAGTATATCATCCATTTGGAATTCTCTTAAGTACCATTTAATGATTAACTATGTTTAAGTGATCCGCATTGACCAAAGGTATTGTAGATCTATTAGAGGATTGGTAGACCAAAGCCTCCACACAATGAATCTCAAGGTTATTGGATCAAAGAGATCAAATTAACATACTTGGGCTTGCAATCATAAGTTTGGGCCACGAATGATCATTTATTCGAATTGGGACAAAATTTAGCGCTATGTTAAGCAATCGTAAGTGGACTTATATAGAAGTCGCACCTATTTTGAGATCGGTCAATAGCAATCTATGCACCATTTGTTTTGAGACATGATATAGAGATCATGCTCCAACAACATTTAGTGCAATGGGAAGGGGATGAGATGAAGAGGATTAGGGCAAAAGATGAATAAACCACTTTTGAATTAAAAATTTAACTAAACTATTATTAAAATCATTCATCCATTTTTGTGGAGTTAAACTCAACACCATGGATCCAATGATGTTAATAAAGTCATGATAAAAAAATCAACCCAAGACAGCCAGAAAATAATCACAAAATAATAATGTATTTAATATATACATTAAAATATTTAAAAATGTTTTTTAAAAAAAGAAAATAATAAGGAAAATATCAATTATATTCAAATTAATCAAGAAATGAAAAATAAGACCATGGAAAAATCTGAAAAGAGGCCAAGTAATTTTACAAAATTTTTGGTAATTTTTAAAAGTCAGAAACTATTTTTTAAAATTGAAATAAATGGGTAAAATAAACAAAAATAGTAAAAAATAGAAAAGTCAGAAACAAAAATGAAATAAGGTCACCAATATTTGTCACAATATCATTGGATCATTCCATAATTTTTTCAGAATTTAAAAATGTATAAAAGTATTTTTAAATATTTTAAACAAATCAAATAAGTGTGAAATTCATAAAAAAATACCAAAACACAAAATTAAATTATAAAATAATAAAAATCAGAAAGAAAATAATCAAAAATATTTTTCATAATTTTTTCAGATTTTTTGGACTAAAAACGAATTTTCTATGAATTTTTGAAATTTAAAACAATTAAAATATAAAAATTAGAAAAAGAAAATAAAATAAAAAGATGTGGACCATTGGATGAGAGTCAAAACGTGTTAGTAATCAAATCCAAGGGATCTGGCGCGTTGTGCATATCATGGTCATTAATGAATAATGTATAGAATCAATAATAAATCATATTTTTGAAAAACACAAATGGCACACCATCATTGTTTGGAAGATGACACGTAGGTCATCTTCAACCTCCAGCCAACGTGATTTGCAGGTCTCTCAAACTGTAAAATTAGAAGCTCAGACCTATGTCAATCGCTTCGTCTCTTCAAGACGAAAACAACCACACCCTCGCGCCATATTTATATAAAATGTAGCTCAAGCAATTTGGAAGGAAAGTTTTGAAAAGGGATTTGAAAATTCATGGTCAAAACGTGCTCCCAGTGAAATGTAAGTGTTACGACTAGAACCAGGGCAATGAGAGCAACACAATGATATCAGAGTTTTGAAGAATTGATGAAGGAATCTACCTATTGAAGTTGAGTTGCATAGCTCTGAAACTGGACTTCTATGGAGCAGTATAGGACACGATTCTTGAATGTAATCTTATGGTTAGCTTCAGGGAAGATCAAGGAAGGTGAATTGATGGGAAAATGGATTGAAAAAGGCTTGAGAATAGATTTCGAAGTTGCTGAATTTTGGGTTGTGAAGTAAGTTTCGCAGGGTGATTCTGGCTATCTAAGCTTGGGAAATTAAATGGGGAATGACCCTCTATTTATAAGGAAGCAAAAGGGATCAAAAGGAATAACAAATGATGCGTTTTGGAGGGAATTCGTGTGAGTCTGCATCATGAAGAAAGTGTGACTCAAACTTTATCAAAACTCATCCAAATCGTGTGTTTCATGATGCTAATCACTTATGGAAAGTTGCTAAACATGATTAGAAACAAAAACGCGTGGAAATCTTGTGATTAGAAGCCAAAACAAAGATTTCAAAATCCTGACTTTGTGCAAAATTCGGTTTCAAACTACCCAATTCAAATTCATGGCATTTTCACCTCAAGGGGTCTTAGGGCATAATTCTTGATGTTTTGGAAAGATGGGGTTACAAGCTTTGCAATGGAAACACAATGGAATCAAATGGATGCTTTATCTGAAAGCTACATGGAGTCAAAGTTGAAGAAAAAGAGTTGACTTTCGATACTTAGAAATATTTCAAATTCTTCTTCAAAAATGACCTATAATCTTTTGTATCCAAACATGGCCTTCCACTTAGAATTTGCTCTTGACCAAAAATATGGAATGAAGTAGATCTATTGAATGACATTTTTCAATTTGAACCACTCAAAATATCCAAAAATTGAGAAAGTTATGACTTGTTGAAGTTGACCAAAAATCATGAAATGACCTATAATCTTTTGCATTCTTAAGGCAACTTCCATCCATTTTCTCACTTTGCACATAAACAAAGGCATGAAGTACACATCTTTAAGATCATCATGAAAAAATAATGGGCTCAAGGTGATAAAAATTGACCAAGTTATGACCATTTGAAATCACATATGGAAAATTGGGGATTCATCTGGGTGACTTGTAATCTTTCTTCTTCACCAAGTTCCTTCCACATGAAAACTCCTTGGAACTTTTGAAGTGATTTGTTTATAACCCTTTGAAGAGAAGGATGTATTTGGAATCACTCAAAAATACCAAAAGGTGAGCAAGATATGCTCCTTTGAAGTCCAAAACCCTAGCCTCTAAATCAAGAGAATGCTCTGAGGAATTTTGCCAAGTTTGAACAAGTTTTTTTGTGCCAATATTCTTCCTTTGTTAATAGAAGTTGTTGAGGATGATGATGAGGACTTATAGCCACCAAAACCACTTCCATGTCTTGAAATTAGAGAGAAATATGCTCTTGTGGCCAATAGGAACAAGACCTTGTCCAATCATGACAACTTCTTCCCTTAACCCTTTGTACTTTTGAATCAATTTTGATAACTTTGAAATATGTTGAACCAAAATGAGCCTTGTCATGCCATTTCTTCCAAAATCACTCCAACAGTGAAGTTTTAAATTCTCAAGTTATTGACTAGGGCATGGAAATAAACTCATGAACCCATGAAGAAACTTGCTAAACCTCGTTGCTTTTACCTACATTATTAACAAGTAAGACAAACCAATATTGTATTTCATTAATTAGAAAGAAAATAAAAGCAAAATATTCATGATCACAAAAGAAAACAAGTCAAGGTGTTTGGTAACTCATCAAAAGAGCAAGGCTAAAGATAGGGTGAAGAACCAAAAACCCTAATGTGATCTTGTTGTGATTGAAATAATATGTTATGATGCAGGAATCTTAGGGGCAAAAATTTGGGTACAACAAGTGTCAGCCTTAAGCATAAAGTGTATATTCTTTCAATTTCCCAATTGAGTTATTTCTCCAATAGATTTTTGCTTTTTGTCTGGCTAGATTGGGTTTCCCTCTTGAGTTTATTTCTCAAAGGATGTATTTTGGTTGACTGTTTCATTCCAGTTTATTTCTGGTTTGAATCTTTGTTTCTCAGCAATATTATTACTTTGGATTTCTACAAGCTTCAAGCATTAGTTTGAGAATGTGCATTTATTTTACACGAGAAGACTTTATCTCCTCAGTAGGAATATATTGGAATTTCCTCAGGAAGCCATGATTCATTCCCCAGGAGGTCATATTGCTTTCCCCAGAAAGTCATTTTTACAATCCTTCTTATAACAACAAGTAGTAGGTCTCTTTATTTGAGCAACTTGTACTTCCCCGTAAAAGTCGATGTTACTTTTTTGCTATCTTCTCTATGAGTGGATAGTTTGCAGTTTGTTGTCAAATTACTCCAATGGATGGCAAGTCTTTTCAATATCACAAAGATAGTTCGTTGTGAAATCTTTACAAGTGGTATTCTCTTTATTTGAGACAGTTTATATATTACCCTTTCCAGGCAGAATGCCTTGGTTAAGAAGAAGTTGGGGCCCTTTCTAGGTGAAACGCCGGAATTTTGGGGAAACTTGTTATCTTTTTGCTGCCTTCAGTGAACGTTGGTAGTTCACCATCAGTGCTATGATATTTATTTCCTTCCACCATCAGTGAACGTTGGTGATTGTTATCTTTTTTATGCCTTCAGTAAATGTTGGTAGTTCACTGTCAGTGAAGTCGGTGCTATGATATTTCTTTCCTTCCACCATCAATGAACGTTGGTGATTATTATCTTTATACTGCCTTCAGTGAACGTTGGTAGTTCACCGTCAGTGAACGGAGGTGCTATGATATATTTTTTGTCTACCTTTAGTGAAAGTTGGTAGTTCACCATCAGTGAAAGTTGGTGATTGTTATCTTTTTGCTGCCTTCAGTGAATGTTGGTAGTTCACCGCCAGTGAACGTCGGTGCTATGATATATTTTATGTCTAACTTCAATGAAAGTTGGTAGTTCACCATTAGTAAAAGTTGGTGATTGTTATCTTTTTGCTACCCTCAGTGAACGTTGGTAGTTCACCGTCAGTGAACGTCAGTGCTATGATATATTTTCTCTCTACCTTCAGTGAAAGTTGGTAGGTCACCATCAGTGAAAGTTGGTGATTATTATCTTTTTGCTATCTTCAGTGAACGCTGGTAGTTCACCTTCAGTGAACATCAGTGTTATGATATTTCTTTTCTCTCTACCTTCAGTGAAAGTTGGTAGTTCATCGTTAGTGAACGTTGATGTTTGTCTCTCTACCTTCAGTGAATGTTGGTAGCTCACCGTCAGTAAATTTCGGTGTTGTTATTCTTTTCTCTTTCTACCTTCAGTGAACGTTGGTAGTTTCGCCTTCAGTAAAAGTTGGTGTATCCTTTGACTTTTTACCATCCTCTATGAGTCGGGTCTTTTGATCCACCAGAGATTTATTTTCCTGGTCGGGTTTCTCTTGTGATTCCTTATTTCCTTTGCTACATCCCCAGTGGTGTTTTGCGTCCCTTTGAAGTTGTTCATATGCATTCATACTCATAAGCATTGCATGGTATATTAGGGCCAAAAATAGGGTTTGTTTTATATTTAAGTATCTTTGATCGCTTCGACACGAAGATTTTTGAAACTTCGTATCTTCGGATAGAAGAAACTTAAATAAGGGAAGCTGTTGTACCATAATTTCCCCCCTAAGATCCATTCATCATACCATATTGATTCAATCACAACAAGGTCACATTAGGGATTTTGGTTCTCCTCCTTATCTTTAGTTTTTCTCTTTGAGGAATCACAAAGCACCTTGAATTATTTTTCTTTTGTGATCATGCATGTTTTGTTTTGACTTTCCTTTTAATTAATAAAATGCAATGTTGGTTTGTCTTACTTGTTAATAATGTAGGTAAAGGCAATATGGCTTAACAAGTCGATCCATGAGTTCATGAGTTTATTTCCATGCCCTAGTCAACAAAGCTTGAGAAGTTCAAACCTCACCATTGAACTTATTTTGGAAGAAATGGCATGGCAAGGTTTATTTTGGTTCACCACATTACAAAGTTATCAAGATTGATTTAAAAGTACAAGGGGTTGATTGAAGAAGTTGTCATGGTTGGACAAGGCCTTGTTCCCATTGGTCACAAGTGCATATTTCTATAAATTCTCAAGATATGGAAGTGGTTTTGGTGGATATGAGTTCTCATTATCATCCTCGAATACTTCTATTTACAAAGAAAAAGTGTTGGTACAAGAAGGTTGTTCAAAATTGTCAAAGTTCCTCAAAGCATTTTCTTGACCTAGGAGCTAGGGTTTTGAACTTCAAAGAAGTATATCTTATCATCTTTTGGTATTTTTGAGTGATTCCAAAAACATCCTTATATTCAAAGGGTTAATGACAAATCACCTCAAAAGGTTCAAGGAGTTTCCATGTGGAAGAAACTTGATGATGAAGAAAGATTACAAGTCCTTCAGGTGAACCCCCAATTTCCCATGTGTGACTTCAAATGATCATAAATTGGTTAATTTTTATCACCTTGAGCCCACTCATTTTCCATAATTATCTTGAGGATGTGAACTTTATTCCTTCTTTTATGTGAAAAGTGAGAAAATGGACGGAAGACGCCTTAAGGATACAAACGATTATAGGTCATTTCATGATTTTTTACCAACTTCAATAATTCATAACTCTCTCAATTTTTGGATATTTTGAATGGTTCAAGTCTCAAAATATCATTTAAGAGGTCTATTTCATGTCATATTTTTTGGTCAAGAATAAATTCCAAGTGGAAGGCCATGTTTGGATGCAAAATATTATAGGTCACTTTTGAAGAAAAACTTGAAATATTTCTAAGTATGGAAAGTCAACTTCTTTTTCCCAACTTTGACTCATTGCAACTTTCAGCTCAAACATCCATTTGATTCCATTATTTACCCATTGCAAAGCTTGTAATCTCATATTTATAAAGCTTCAAGAATCATGCCCTAAGACCCCTTGAGCTGAGAATGCCATTGATTTGAACTTGGTAACTTGAAACTGAAGTTTCTTCAAAAGTCAGAATTTGAAATCCTTGATTTAGCTTCTAAACACATTTTTTTCTGCGCATTTTTGCTTCTAAATATGTTTAGTGAAATTGCAGAAGTGATTAGCATAGAAAAATGCTCGTTTTTGATGAGTTTTGATCAAAATAGAAGTCACATTTTCCTTGTTTGCAACTTCACACGATTTCCCTCCAAACTTCATCATTTCACACACTTGAACATTCCATTTGATTCCCTATAAATAGAGGGTCATACCTCATTCATTTCCTCAAGCTTGAACAACAAAAATCACCCTGCCAAACTCATTCCATAACTCACTTTTCTGCAACTTTGAAATTAGTGTTTAAACCTTTTTCAATCCATTTTTTCTATCAATTCACCTTCCTTGATCTTTCCTGAAGCTAACTGTTGTACCCCAAAATTTTCCCTCTCATTTATCAAGATTTTCCTCACAAGACTTCTTGGACTCAAGACAAGATTAGGGTTTGGTCAGCTCAAGACACCTCATCTTGCACTAATGACCTGAAATTAGGGTTTGAGTTTGCACAAGGATTTTTGGACCATCAATACTTAATGTGACTTTCATACACCATCTTGGACCTCTAAGATTGCTCATACCAAGTTTCAAGCCTTGAACCACATTTTTGACCAGTCAATTGGACAGTTGACCTAAAAATCAGTTGTATTGGGGAAAAAGTCAACCATGGCCAATTTACAGTCAAACTTCATAATTTTTGATCCACAACAACATTTTAGACTCATATGTACCATTTGATCAAGTTTGGATCACAACTCCTCAAGAAATTTGATCAAAACATCAAAAGGGCAAAATGGTCAAAATTAGGGTTTTGACTGAGAAAGGGGAATTTTTTTATTTTTAACCTAGTCAATGACTAATTGGGTTCAAACATGATTTCAAGGACTCAATTTCATCATATTGACCTAATCACATGGTTCAAAAGATCTCAAGTACATAGGATTGACAGATGAATTTTCCAGTCAACTGATCAAAAATCAACTGTATATTGAAAAGTCAAATTTTGACTTTTTGGTCAAAATCAAGTGCCAAGGGTCATAATTCATCAAGACATGTCAAAATATGAAACTTGTTGACCAAGAAAACTAAATTTGAAAATAAGGGTTTTAATTTGAAATTTTTTCATAACTTGGAATTTTTCTAAGTATGGGAATTTTCTTATTTTTTCCCAACTTTTCCCAACTTTTTCACCATGATGCAATTTGATTCAAAGAAAACTTCCAACATGAAAGTTGTAGTTATCCATGAAATCTACAACTTTTCTTCACAAAGTTTTCCCAAAAGATGCTTGGATCTCAAGATATAATTTTGTGAATAGGGGTCCATGAACTAAATAACTTAGTGAAATTTTGCCCTAATTTAGGTAGGTTTTTGACCTAACTTCATGGACATTTTTCACCTAGTTACAAGAGGTATCTCAAAATTAATTTCAAAGATGGATTGTAGATCATGTTGCAAGCTTTCCAAAATGTCCAAGAACTCTCCAAGATCATTTGTGGTTAGGGAGAATCGAAAAAGAGAAAATGGCATTTTGTCACTTTTGTTCAAGCCATTTCTACAATGCATCAAGTTGCAAATCTGATCAAGCATGCTTGTACCTTGCATTACAGGTCCTAAATCCCTTCTACACTCCATAATTGAATGCTATCTCAGTGGTTAATGGCTTTATTTTGGCTTTTGGAGCATTGTACAAAGAATAAATCCATAAATGGCATAAAGGGCACATTGCCATTTTCATAAAGCAAGCTTTTTGCAACTTTACAATTCTTGAGCCATGGACCTATTTCTTTGTTACAAGAAATGTCCACAGATATCAAGCAATGTTTACCAACCCTTGGCAGCCCTAGAACTAGCTAGTACATGCATTTGGCACAAGTCACTTCACTTTTCTTCAAACTCTTCTTCTTCTTCTTCTTCTTCTTTAGGAGCAGAGCCTTCAACTCTTGCTGACCTTGGGCCAGGCTTAGGACCATCTCTTGAAACTGGGCACTTTGGGCCTGAAGGGCCTTGATTGCTTGCTCACTGGATGAGTCTGGATTGATGATGACTGTTCAAAATAAACAGCGAAGAAGATTAAGCAACCTGTAGAAAAAGGGTACCTGTTATGCACATGATGCATGAGATGCTATCTATGCAATGCATTCAAGGATTTTAGACATTCACAATTGTTGCAGACAAAAAAGAACACACATCATATTAATAAGAAAAGATTTGTTAGTACATAAATGCCCCATGGGCCAAATATTACAAAAACAACTTCTCAAGGTAAAAAGACGTTGCGCATCCTCTTCGACGCAATGTAGGTGTTAAGGGCCTCTTGCTCATGGAGTCGGCGGGTGAGCTCTAAAACCTTCTTCTCGCTGGCGTAGAAGCTGGCTTCAAAAGTGTTCCGTTCCTCCTTGAGTTGGATCCAACTCTTCTGCATCTCCTCCCACGATGTAGGCATGTCAGGATGTAGGATGGTGTAGGGAACCTCTCCTTCCTTGACGGGCTCTTTAATCACAGGGATACCATGAGGATAAGGCATCATTAGACTTTGGGCTCGGGCTCGTACCCACTTGAGGTAAGGTTCAAGAGGGATGGAGTTCTTGTGTCCCAGAGTCTTGCTATCAACCTTGTTGGGCCTCCCCCAAGCTCTGATAAATCTTTGGCGAAGTCCTTGCGCATCGTTGTCGAAGTCAAAAACTAGGTCAGGAATCAACATGTCGTGAGGGCCATCTCTTCGTGCATATCCAAATTGCCTCAAAGCTAGGCAAGGGTTGTAGGTGATACCTCCTCTGATTCCAAGTAAAGGAACATTAGGAAACTCTCCGCAACGATAGACGATGATGACATTTTCTCTGGACCGAGAACACCAATGTACATCAGAGTGAGTAAGAGTCATCAACTGTTGGGACCACCTTGAGCTTTGATCATTCTTCAAGACAGATTGTGGAAGGTGCGAAATAAACCACCTTGCAAGGAGAGGAGTACAGCACATGAGAACACCCCTCTTTCTCATTGTTCGTGTGTAAAATGAGTGAAGGATGTCCCCAAGCAATGTTGGTATTGGATTTCTGGACAAGAAGATCTTGACGGCGTTGACATCTACCAATTGGTCATAATTTGGGAATAGGACCAACCCATAGATAAGGAGTGCCACAATCTCTTCAAAGGCTTGTAGGTCCAACGAATTACAACACTCTTGTGCCTTCTCAATCAAGAATTTTGCTAAGAAGCCTTTGACACCGCTTCTAGTTTCCCAGTGCCCCTTGATGTCAGAAGGCTGTAGATGTAATGCTCGAGCAACATCTTCAGGCTTTGGTTCCTTTTGCGTACCGTTGAAAGGTAGTTGATTGAGGATGGGAATTCTCAGGAGTTGAGAAAATTCCTCCAAAGTGGGTACCAACTGGTAGTCAGGGAAAGTGAAACAGTGGTGAAGAGGGTCAAAGAACTGGAATAGCACTTTCATCATGTCTTCTTCAATGTTAGTGTTGACTAAGCTGAGCAGTCTACCATGTCTTTCACTGAAGGATGAGCTTTCCAGAATTCTTGAGGTGAGCTCCTTGAGTTGAGGAGAGATTCTCACAAGGTTGACTTGGATGGTTTTTCTGCGAGGAATTTCCATGACCTACAAGAACAAAGATGAAGATCTAAACCCTTGAAGTGGTTAGTAAATGCATATGATGCTTTATGATGTTCATGATGTATGCACAAACATATGTACAAGCAAATCACACCAAACCCTAGTTTCAGGCTTGCATGGGGTTTCATAGGTAAGTACCCTCTTGAGTGTAGTTGGCTTAAAAACCTGTCCTATAAATAGTAACCGGGTTCTAAGGAGCTCAATATCATTGGATTGTTTTCGTTGTTCATTGTTTTGGTTTAGCCACTTAACTAGCGACCAAAATATTCCAAGAAAACAACCCTCAATGAGTGTAGTATCGAGTATCTACCAACTTCGGACTGCACCAAATCCGGTCATCTCACTACCCCTAATAAAAGGCCAAGATGGTCAAGTAAGGTTCTAGGTCATTAGTGCTTAGTGACATCACTCAGCGGCCCCGTACTCTCCTTGATTGAACTCAAGGGTTACCGGTACTCACAAATATGTCGCACTAATATAGCTATTGCTTCGACTGTGTCGGTATACCCCGCACAGTTTCCACAACGTATTGCTATCTATGAATGTTTCCCAAAATCCGAGTGTAGGATTGAAAACCCAAACAAGAGAGCCAAGATATAAAGCAGTCAAATCAAACAATTAATCATGCAAGAGGGTGATCTAAGCCCTAAGGTTACTCCACTTTAAAGTTTTCCCCAGCAGAGTCGCCAGTTCTGTGATACGGTGGGAGAACTGACTTGGGTTTTTGCGTTTGTATTCGCAAATGTTTCGGTTGAGCAAGAGTCGCCACCGACTTTTTATTTTATCCTAAGGAAAGGTTTAAAAAGCACAGTAAAAACCTTTGAGATGTTTTCTTGGGTTCGGGGAGTAGATTATAGAAAGGGAAGGTATTAGCACCCTTTCTATCCATGGTTATCCATGGGCTCTTAGTTACTTGCTTAGATTAACTTGCTTTAATTTTCAATTGTTTGAAATGGTGCTTTGTGTGTGTGGGTTTAAAAAATGTTTTGAAAAAAAGAGGCCAATGTGGTGGCAACCTTTGTAATGATCCATGTTGGGATGTATACAAATGTGTATGTCTTTTGAAAAGGTTTTCATTTGTTTTTTGAAAGTTTGTTGTGAAAGTGTTGTGAGGTGTGGAATAGCTTCAAGGGATGTTGTGGGATGTGTTTGAAGTGATTTTAGCAGGAATGCATGAAAGGATTGAGCTATGGAACTCAATCTGCAGCAGATACTCTGTTTGGGCAGTTTGAGGGTGATTCTGTGTTTTAGAAGGAAATGGAGATGGTTGGCTCGTGTTCTAGCTCAGTTAGGATGTTTAGAAAGTGTACAAAGTCTTTGCTTAAGGCTTGGTTTACAGGAATGATAGTTGTGTGATGTTATGCTATGTTTCTTCTTACTTAAGCAACAAAAGGCCAAGTTGAGTTTCTAGCTTGTACAGGCCCCCCTAATTTGCTGCACCACTTAGTCTTGATCAGTGTAATTAGCTCATAAACTTGTGCCAAAGAGATTTGCCTTGTACTTGCTTGGATTGCTAATTGACATAAAGTTCACTTTTGCTAAAATGGACATTATGCTTTTTCTATTTTGGGACTAAACCTTTATGCAATGCTTGAACACATAAAATATGGTATTGGAACAATGAGTTTGCATTAAATTTATGAGTGCAAAAGGGACAAAGGACCTGTAATCAAGTTGTGCAAGCTGATTTCAAAATGGCCTAGATGTATGAACATGTAACTTGGCCAAATCAAAAGTGAGTTTTTCCCAACTTGCCAAATTCGATTCTCCCTAACCATGAGGTTGTTTGATGAGTTCTTGGACATTTTGGAAAGCTTGGAATGTGTACTACAATCAATATTTGAAATGAAAATTGAAATTCCAAGTGGAAGTATGTGAAAAATGGTCTTGAAGTTAGGTAAAAACCTTGCCTAAAATAGGTCAAATTTTCTCTAAGTTAAGAATGGTTTGGTACCCTTGTTCCAAAAATTGTAACTTGAGCTACAAGCTTCTTTTGGGAAAACTTTGTGAATCAAAGTTGTAGATTTTCCAATAGGCTACAACTTTCATGTTTTGACTTTTCCTTGAATCCAAATGCATCTTGGTGAGAAAGTGGGACAAAGTTAGGAAAAAATTAGGGTTTTTCATAACTTAGAAAAATTCTAAGTTATGAAAAATCTTCATTTCAAACCCTAATTTGCAATTCTTGATTTCTTGATGAACAAGTTTCATGATTTGGCATGTTTTGATGAAAAATGAATCTTGACACTTGACTTTGACCAAAAAGTCAAAGTTTGACTTTTCAGTATACAGTCAAAATTGATCAATTGACTGGGAATTTCAACTGTCAAACTTGTGTATTTGGGATCTTTTAAACTTGTTGAGTATGTCAAGACAATTCCATGGGGTCCTTGAGTCCATATGTGAGTTTGGTTTGCCATTGGCTAGGTCAAACAGTCAAAAATTGCCTTTGTGCAGTCAAAACCCTAAAAATGACCATTTTGCCCTTTTGGTGATCTGATCAAATTTCTTATGGAATTGTGATCCAAACTTGATCAAATGGTCCATGTGAGTTCATAATGTTGATGCGGGTTAATTTTCATGAGATTTGACTGTCAATTGGCCACAGTTGACTTTTTCCCCAATACAGCTGATTTCTAGGTCAACTGTCCAATTGACTGGGCAAAATTTGGAATCAAGACTTGAAACTTGGTATGGATAAACTTGGGAGTCCAACATGAAGCATGAAAGTCATCTTAGGCATTTTAGGTCAAAATATCTTTGTGCAAACACAAACCCTAATTTGGGTCAACAGTGCAATGAGAAGTCTTGAGCAGAGGAAATCCTAACTGGATCTTGAGCTCCAAGGGTCTTGTGATGAGAAAATGTTGAGGAAATGGGAGGGAAAATTTTGGGGTACAACACTTATGATCTAAAACTCTCCCAAATTGAAAAACCTCATTTTTCTGCCCAAACTGCCAGTTTCTGCAAAACACTAGCCATTTCATTTTTGGCTCGTGTGTTTCTTGTTTCAACACTTCAAACACCTTCCATACATCATATCAAAGCTATCCAAGCATTCATCTTGCAAATGTGAGCTCTGTTTCAGACATCACCATTTTCAAACTTGGAGGTTGCAGATTGACTCGTGCAGGAAGTTTTGGCCATCCACAAAGCCCCATAAGCATTGGAATAGCTTGAAGGAACTTCAAGGAAGCTCACACGATCCTCATGCCTCACTCAAAGTCCCCACATTGACATATCCAAATCCAGCTGAAGGAGGTATTTTTCAAAACTTTATCTCTCTATTTAGGCATCCTCAAGCCACGATTTGTGAAGCAAAAATGTAGTCTCTAGCATGGTGAAGCTGTACATATGCATAGTTGTCATTTATATTAACTAAGCTAAGAGAATTTGAATGTTGAACATGCTGAAAAAATTAGGTCAGAAATTAGGGGTTACAAAATTCTCTCTGACCTTTGAGAGTTAGGTCACAAAATGGATATGTTTGGAATCGTGATCAAAAGTGCTACATGTTTCATGTTGTGATCGGTGGAAATAGAACTGACTGTTTTTTAATGCTGGTCTGCGTTTGTGTTTCGCAAAATGTCGCGGTAAGCAAGGAAAGGACAAAAGCACAGTAAAATTCCTTTTCGAGATGTTTCTCGGGTTCGGGAGGTAGATTATAGAAAGGGAAGGTGTTAGCACCCTTTCTATCCATGGTTATCCACGGGCTCTTAGGTACTTGCTCACTATGTTTTCAAAATTGCTTTCTTTGTGCTTGTGGGTCTTGAAAAAGTTTTGTTTGAAAACTTCGATTTAACTCTTGTATTTGTCCTCAAGAGTGTATGAAGTGTTGTTTGAAAACTTTTTTTGGAAAAGTGTAAGTGCGAAAATTATTTTTGTTTTGAAAGAGCAAGTACCTGAGAACCTCTACCTACTCAAAAGAAATTAAGCTATGTAAATGTCCTTTAGACAGTACTATCCCACTATTGAGAAGTAGGTAGCACCGTCGTTGGAGTTTTCGGGTCAATTCGATTATAGGGACATGTGGTCACTAAAGCAATGGTAGGACGCCTTAGCGGTAACCCTAATGTCTTAGATCGTTTTATCCGTGGAGTATGCTGGTCATCATCTCATGACCATTAGATTTGCTTTGCAAGCCACTTGGCGTGTTGATAGTTGAGGTGCATGGTGGTCTGCATTCTAGGCGCTATATGGGAATACCTGAAAACAAAATTGAAATAATGTTTTGGGGGACCTGGGATTCGAACCCAGGCCCCAATGTTCACAAGCCAACGCCCCAGCCACTCAACCAATCTGCTTCATTCGTTAGTGGATTAGACAATAATGAATATATTAGTAAAACAATTATTACGCCTGGAAAAAAAATAAAAGCGCGCGATTTTCAAAGGAGCCAATAGGAGAGCGACGTGTGGTCGTCTTCTCCAAATTCCTGGTTTTATTACCTGCGGATTTTTATCCGCAGGAGGTTCCGTGGCTCACTCCTAAAATCGTCCCTAGGCTGCAAAAATCCACTCCAAGACTATGGTTGTGATCGTCTCTGTCCCCTGATCACTCTTACACCAATTATTGTGGCCAATTTTCCCTGTATCAAAAACACCTAAAAGGCAAGCATATGAACCCTAGAATCAGGCATCACGATACAAGGCATGAAAACGAAATTGAATATTGCAGTTACGTTAGAAATCAAATAATAAACATGATTATGCCAATATTTTGAAGAAAAAGTGCAAGAACTGGAGGTCACGATTTCGTGTTCAGGGTAAAGTTTGAGATGACATACAGTGCAATTCCGGTGGTTTTTGGACGTGATTTTGATTGCTTTAGCTTCAGTGAATGGCCAGCAAGTGACTAGTGTCAAGGTTTTGGGTTGAATTGACCTCTATGTATGATTTCAGTTTCAAGGTTTTTCAAGCTTTTTCCAAATTTGGTCTGGCCGTTTTGTGCAGTCCTCAGGCCTCTATTAGGTTTAGGAGGCTTGCTTGCATATATGGGAAGTGAATTAGGTCAAGAGTTGGGCCTTAATCCATGTATATTCAAGAATTAGGTTTGCACTTTTTCACCATTGACAAACTTTCCAAATATGGCCAAATCTGAGATTTTATGCACAAATAAGCCTTGGCACGAATTGGTTAGTTGTCACATGATATATGAAAACTGTACAAATCACAAAGATACTATTCCATTGACTTTTAGATTTTATTTGAATTATTATAGATTTAAAATGAATTAAATCAATAAAAATTAAATAAAATAGAAAAATAAATGTTTGGTCATGAAATCAAGCATGGGACACGTGTGTGGCATGACAAGGCTGAATCAAGTGGAAGAAAGTGGGCCCTTTTGTCAAAAATTGGAGTTTTGAGAATAGTTGACTTTTGCAAATTCATGAAAATTTCCCAACTTATCCAATGCACATCTTGCTCAATTTTGATCATATGACCATGTTTTTGGACATTTTGGAAAGCCCTTGAAGTCCTCTAACCAATGCTTTTGGTCCCATGTCATTTGGATTTACCAATCTCAAGTTATGGCCTTTGACTCAAAGTGTACTTTTGTTGACTTTTGAAATTGACCTATAATGTAAAAATTGGTAACTTTTTGTGAGAGCATTTCTTGAACTTGGAGTGTGAAGATGGATTGTAGGAAATTGCATCCCCTTCAAAATGAGCATTGGATGGGATTTTTCTGACAAACCATGAAGGAGTTATGCCCTTGTCAAAGTACAGTTGGCTTTTTTGCTATCCAAAAATAGTAACTTTTGCATCTTGATGATTTTTGAGCTATTCTTGTGGAATCATGATCAAGACTTGATCAAATGATGATTGTGAACTCAAAATAAGATGTTGACCAAAATTTTTGACTTTTGACTGCAAAATGACCATTTTGCCCTTGTAGTGGACTGTGGATCAAATGGAGCTTTTGACTGTGCAAATTGGCACTGTGAGTCTTGAAACTTGGCATGTAGGTGCTTGAGAATATACATAGGCCTATGAGACTTGATTGAACAATTTAAAACCCCAAATTCCTTGAAAGAACCAAAACCCTAATTTCAGCTGTCTTAGGAAGTGATTTGACTATACAACCCTTGAGCAATCTTGAACAATTTGAAGATCATACTTGACAAATCTTGAGGAATATGGGAGGGCAAATTTTGGGGTACAACAGTTGCCCATGTCCAATCTTCTTTAACCTGAGGAGGTAGATTGGCTTGCGTGCCTTTCGTGATCCGAAGGTGGAAGTTGATTGAACACTAAAGTGCCCAGAAATTTGCACTCGCATGGTATAGTATCAGCATGGTGATGTCAGGAATGGGCTTACAGATGCCATTTGGAGAGATGATGGATATGAGGATGGGCTTATAGATGCCACCTGGAGATTGTTTCTTGTAAGTTGAAAGAAGGAACCTGTGTAGGGTTGCCTGATGATGAGTCCGTGTGAAACTGCATCTTGGAAGAAAGGAAACCTGTGTAAGGTTGCTTTGATGATGAGTCCGTGTGAAACTGCATCTTGGAAGGAAGGAAACCTGTGTAAGGTTGCTTTGCACTACATCGGGAAATTTCAAGGAGGAACCTGGGTAAGGTTACTTCGGGATACGTTTGTGTAAAACTTTTGGAGGAACCTGAGTAAGGTGATAAGTCCGTGTAAAACTTCTGGAGGAACCTGAGTAAGGTTACTTTGATGATGAGTTCGTGTAAAACTTCATCTGAAATTGAGAAGGAACCGGTGTAGGGTCGTCTGATGAGTCTGTGTAAAACTTCATCTGAAATTGAGAAGGAACCTATGTCGGGTTGCTTCATGATGAGTCCGTGTAAAACTTCATCTTGGAAAGAGAAGGAACCGGTGTAGGGTTGCTTCATGATGAGTCTACATAAAACTTCATCTTGGAAAGAGAAGGAACCAGTGTAGGGTTGCTTCATGATGAGTCAGTGTAAAACTTCATCTTGGAAAGAGAAGGAACCGGTGTAGGGTTGCTTCATGATGAGTCCGTGTAAAACTGCATCTGGAAAGAAGGAACCTGTGTAGGGTCGCCTGATGTGAGTCCGTGTAAAACTTCATCTGAAATTGAGAAGGAACCGGTGTAGGGTTGCCTGAGGATGGTCAAGTAGATAGTTGTCCTGTCTGGTTACAGGTATTAATTTCCGACTTGAGAAAGAAAGATGGTCTTCCTGGCTTGTTTCAGGTATTGATCTTCAATCTCTTCGTGTAGGTGGTTTTCCTTGCTGGTTTCAGGTGTTAACCTACGATCCGTCGTCCGCAGATGTTTTCCTGGCTTGTTACAGGTATTAATCTGGAACTCGAAAAGGTTGGTCAAGGAGATACTGTCCTGGCTGGTTTCAGGTATTAATCTCTGACCTGAGAAATGAAGATCTTCCTGGCTTGTTACAGGTGTTAATCTTCAATCTCTTCATGTAGATAACTTTCCTGGCTTGTTACAGGTATAGATCTACAATCAATCGTCCACAGATATTTTCCTGGCTTGTTAAAGGTATTAATCTGGAACTTTAAGAAAGGTTGATGGTAGCCATCTTTTGATTGACCTTTTCCTGAAAAAGGTAAAACGTTAGCTGTATGCAATGTCATGATGTATGAAATGCATGATGTCATGATGTTCTCAAAAGTAAATGAGATTGTGTTGTATGCACTTATCATGTATGTAAATAGGATGTATGAAATGTGAAATGTTAATGAATGTATTTTCGTCTGGGAAAATAAATCCCGGAGCTGCTGGAGAATAGAGTTGAGTTCTTCGTTTCCGCTGGGGATGATGAACGAAGATGATTATGAGAATAAGCCTGCAGGAGAAAAGAACTCCGTTGGGGAATAAACCGGTGAAGATATTACTCTGCGGGGAATTACTCTTTGGGAAGGAGATGTTTTGCTGAGATTTTAACGATAACTCCGCTGGGGATTCCTTTGATAAGCTCTATTGTGGATTTTGATGATGAACTCCGCTGGGAATAGAAAGAACTTCGCTGGGGATGATCTTTCCGTTGCAATTTGCTGAGGATAACCCAGTTAGACTCTTGTGGGGATAACCTTCTGAATATGGCTAGGGAGATACATTTGTACTCTGCAGGGGACAAGCTTCCAGAATCTACTGGGGAAGATGATTCAACTCTGGCGGGGAAGCTTTTTAGACTGCGCTGGGAAATGGTTCCACTGGGGGTATCCTGTATTCCGCTGGGGAACATTCTTATATTTCGTTGAGGAATATTAAGACTGTCGGGGATGCTCTTTATGCTTGCTGGGGAATATTTGTATACTCCACTGGGGAATATTAAGATCTACTGGGGATACCCAACTTTTTTAGGGCTGATGGTAGACCAACTCTGCTTGGGGAGGGTATTGCTGATTTGTTCATAGTTGCAAGTCTCAGTGGGGAGAGCTAACATTACTGTCTTACTCTGCGGGGAGTGAAGGTATCTTGGTCATATTCTTCAGCTGAATCTACCTTGTACCTGGAGGACAGAGCAGCTTGTACAGTTCGGACAATTCTTATTGCCCCAGTTTCTGCGGGAGAAAGTGCTTGCGGAGGCCTTGATAACTGCCGATTGACAAATCTTCTTCTGGTAGGCAAGTGACGAGATGACGAGACATAGTCGTACGCTTTGATCCCTAACTTTTGCCTGGACCACCCTTTCGGGTTTTCAGTCCATCGGGATACCCTTTTCTGCCCAAGCCGCCTTTTCAGGTTTTCGACTTGTCGGGTGTACGGATTTTTTTATTTTCATCCCTTATTTTTGCCCGAACCCTTTTGGTTCGCCGGGAAGCCCTTGTTTTTTCCTAGGCCAGTCAACCTAGCGGGTCTTTGATTCACGCGCGGTATTTTTTGACTATGTCCATTCCCTCAGGATGTAGAGAGGTGTCACTGTCGGTAGTGTTGTGTTGCCATACTACCAGAAGATGTTTGATCATGCAAGATTCGTTGCTGGAATTCATGTCCAATGCCCCAAGTGACTCAGGCGGAGATTTGCCCCTGGCTATTTGGCATTTTGAGAGATTCCTTGAATCTTGACTTGACTGCCCCAGATGATGGACAATGGTTATGTCGTGCCCCTTGGTTGGAAGTGTTTTTTCCACTTGAGGTGATCCTTTTCGCTGAGAAGGTTTTTTGTTCACTAGATATTCGTCGTGCAAATTTCTCTGCTGTTTGAACAAATAGCCATATGCAAACAATGTTATTTTAAGAATGCAAAGCTCATGTCTGTCTTGAAGTTTTTTGAAAATGCATTTTTTTAGTAAAACAAGTGAATTTTTTGTAAAATGTGATGTCAACTCAGGATTTTACAGCAAGCCCTACAGGAGTCAGGATACCTTTTGTAACAGTATGCTTTCGAACTAACCCATGCTTCAGCTAGGACTTTTAAGGGTTATAACGTGGCCTGGTTCACGGTTTAAGAAACAAAGGATAAAGGCTCAAATTTTATTTGTACCCATCCGTTCTTCGTGATGTTCTTCGATCCTAAACTCAGCTAATCGTGCATTAGATCTTGTTTGAGTCTTTGCTCTGACATACCAGTGATGGTTCGGATACTGACAATTTATTTTGAACAGACAGTCATTTTGTTGAGAGTCTGTAGGATCTCTTTCTTTTTGATTTTATTATCCCTGTCTTTTTGCCTGAACTGTTTCTTTTGTGATTACAGTCAGCGGGATGCCCCAGTTTTTTGTAAGTCTCCTTCATAGGTTTTGACTTGATGGGCTTTTATTTTGAAAGATAATGACTGTCTATCCCTACGATTATACGGAACCATCACCGTCTTTTGTTTCGGAAGGATTTCTTTGATGCCATTCATTGTGCACCTGGATCAACTGAGAAAACTACCATGCCCTAGGTTATAATTAAGGGTTTTAATTTGTGAAAAGAAAAACTCTAACTTCTTTGGCTCAAAGGGGTTGACTAGGGATTATCTTCCTTATAACTCCACTGTTTAGGATTTGAAACAATGCCTATACCTCATTAGCGGGGTCTGTTCAAAAGCATACTGTAAAGATCGTGGTATCGTTTTCGTCATCCTCCCTCAAAAGGCTTAGAATTTTTTTAATCGAGAGTTAAACATCAAAAAAATGAAAGTAATTTTAAGCATAGTGAAAACAATTAATTCAAAACAGACACGCGTGATGCATTAATGACATAACAGAGTTTGACATGATAATTGTTTGAATAAGCAAAGAAAAATACAACTTCAGAATTCAAATGAACCAAAGTGCTTTCAATCCTAGCCATGTTTTGGCAAGGGAGCAGTGATCACATTGGGAGTCTCAGAAGGCTCGAATTCGATCTCCTTAGCGTCAATCATATTCTGAATCTTGTATTTCAGCGCCCAACAATCGTCAGTATCGTGCCCTGGGCTACCGGAATGATAAGCGCACCTTGCATCCGGGTTGTAGTTGGGAGAAGAAGTCTTAGGGTTCAGAGGAGGGTTTATCACCGTAATCAAATTCATCTTCAACATGTGCTGCAATGCTTGTGACAATGGCATGTTGATGTTGGTGAACTATCTTTTAGGCTCGTCCGGCCTTTGTTGATTTCCCTTTTGCTGTTGTCGGTGTGATGCAGAACCAGAGATCAAGACTGCCCCTATGTGTTGGTCACGGCGACTCTTTTGACTGTACACAGCATTGGACTCTTTCTTCCCACTGTAAGGCTTTTTATGAGCATCAGAAGGTGTAGCTTCTTGAATCTTCCCACTTTTGATGCCAGCTTCAATTCTTTCCCCGGTCAAGATAAGGTCTGTAAACCCGGCTGAAGAGTTTCCAATCAGATGATTAAAGAATGGACCAGACAGGGTCCCCAGAAACATATCGATGAGTTCACGATCAGTTAGAGTTGGCTGCACCCTTCCGGAAAGGTCTCTCCATTTTTTAGCATACTCTTTAAATCCTTCACCCGTCCCTATTGACATACCCTGGAGTTGGGTACGCGTAGGAGCGAGGTCGGAATTATATTGATACTGCTTATAGAACGCAGTAGCCAAATCTTCCCAGTTACGGATACTGGCTCCATCCAGCTGATAGAACGACTCAAGCTGAGTCCCTGAAAGACTGTCCTGAAAGAAGTGGATCCACAAATTCTTATCAGCTGTGTATGGCTGGATCTTCCTTACATACGACCGGAGGTGCAGCTTTAGGCAGGAGGCTCCGTCATATTTGGCAAAGGCAGGTTCCTTAAACTTATGGGGAATCACCACCCCAGAGGATAAACCTAGGTCTCCGAAGTCCAACCCGGGCACATTCTGTATCTCCATAGCGCTCAAGCGGTCCTCCAACTGTTTGTACCTATCCTCAGCCGGAGGGTACTGTTCTTCATCATAATCCGTCTCGTTGTCGGAGACCACAGGGCTAGGAACCCTTCTCTCTTGTGGGCTATATTTCCCTACAGACGAGGTGGTCAGGTCAACCTCATTCTGCAGTCCATTTCCAAACCTGCGTCTAGTGTTGAACAAGACGGTCCTCTTCTTCTTCTTCTTCCTCTCTTTCAGAATCAGGGTCTTCAAATCCTGTTGACCCTTGGCTAGGCTCATAACCAACTCTTGGAACTGGGCATTCTGGGCCTGGAGGGCCTTGATAGCTTGCTCAGTGGAAGGTTCAGTAGACATGATGATTGCTGAAATAAACAACGAAGAAGATAAGAGACCTGTAATGGTACCTGTAATGCAATGATATGTATGATATATGTATGCAATGTTTTCAAGGATCTCGTGGGGTAAACAAAGAAACTTGTTAGAATTTGAATTTTGCAGCTTGATTGAAGGAACTTCATGTTGTTGAGAGTCCTTCTTCAAGAGTCAGGCTCACCATATCGAGTGGGTCATAGCCCTTGACTCAAGTTATCGTGCTTGGATTTCTAGACAACCTCGGCTAGAGGAAAATAAATCCCCTTTGCCCCTTGTTTGACGTCTGGTTCATCATGACCTGCATCACAAACCCTTGAGATCCTTGAAATGGTTAAGGAAATGCTATGGTATGATGTTATGATGTGTATGCTATGCATGTGAGGTGATGTAAATAAGCCCCTGCAATAAATCCAAATTGTTGGATAAGGACTGTAAACAAAACCTGCAAGGAACACATGCTGTCAGATAACAAGAATGTGCAAGTAATTCAAGTTTGAAGGCACACAAGTCACACATATAGCCTTAAGTTTTAGGCTGGCATGGAGTTTAGGTACTACCCTCTTTCAGTTTCAGTTGGTTAAGACCTGTCCTAAAAATAGTAACCGGGTTCTAGAGGATCTCAATATCACTGACTACCCTCAATCGGTCATAATTCCAGTTTGGCAACCTTTTCTTGCGGCCAGAACCATAGCGAGAGTTTAGTCTCAGTGAGCGTAGCATACTGCTACTGTTCTATGGCCAAGTTGGTCAATTTAAGGTTCTAAGGTCAATTGGTGCTTAATGACTCCTCAGAAGACCCATATTCTCCTCGTTCCAACACAAGGGATATCGGTACAGACCAAGGTGTCACACCAACGTAGCTACTGCTTCATCCGTGTCGGTCTACGCTGGACAGATCCCTCACAGTTTATTGCTACTTACCTAAAAAGGGTACCCCCAGATCCGGGTTAGGATCTATAAAACTCCGATACAAGCCCACAAAATTTAAAGCATACAAAGCATACAATTGAAAACACAAGTGATCTAATCCTAAGGTACACCTCACTTATAAGAGTCCCCAGCAGAGTCGCCAGTTCTGTGATCGGTGGAAATAGAACTGACTATTTTTTAATGCTGGTTCGCGTTTGCGTTTCGCAAAATGTCGCAGTAAGCAAGAGTCGCCACCGTCTTTTATTTTCTCCAACAAGGAAAGGACAAAATCACAGCAAAATTCCTTTTCGAGATGTTTCTCGGGTTCGGGAGGTAGATTATAGAAAGGGAAGGTGTTAGCACCCTTTCTATCGGTGGTTATCCACGGGCTCTTAGGTACTTGCTCACTATGTTTTCAAAATTTCTTTCTTTGTGCTTGTGGGTCTTGAAAAAGTTTTGTTTGAAAACTTCGATTTAACTCTTGTATCTGTCCTCAAGAGTGTATGAAGTGTTGTTTGAAAACTTTGTTTGGAAAAGTGTAAGTGCGAAAAGTATTTTTGTTTTGAAAGAGCAAGTACCTGAGAACCTCTACCTACTCAAAAGAAATTAAGCTGTGTAAATGTCCTTTAGACAGTACTATCCCACTATTGAGAAGTAGGTAGCACCGTCGTTGGAGTTTTCGGGTCAATTCGATTATAGGGACATGTGGTCACTAAAGCAATGGTAGGACGCCTTAGCGGTAACCCTAATGTCTTAGATCGTTTTATCCGAGGCAACCGTTTCGAGGCAACTTTGATCTTTAGACAGGAGGGCGATCTCTAAAACACCCTATACTCAATGACCACGTCGAGGCAACCAAGTGAGGCGTACCCTAGGAGTGGCATGTGCGAGCGTGTCAGGTTTCAGTTAGGTTATCTTTGTACATGTTATGGTGAGCTACGATTGATTTTAATTTAAGATAAGTCTTGTCATGCATAGCCTAGTTAGCATACATCTAGCAGTTAATAGTTGCGGAAAATAAAACTACGCTATTACAAGGCGTCGGGTATTCACATCGCCAAAAACAAACCCTTGAAAAGTAAATTGCGGGAAAATTAAATAAAAGAGATAAAAAAGTCCTAATTAAAGCTATTACATCCTCGGAGCAAATACAATTATATGATAAAAACATGAATAAAAGAAACATACGCGCGAGGAAAAATTAAATCGGGGAGTTTTTAGGGTTTTGACCCTTTTTTGAGAAAGAAAGAGATTTTTTTATTATTTTGTATTTAATTAAATTAAACCTAGACTAATTAATTAATTAAATAAAAGAAAGATATTTTTTGAGTTTTTTATGTTTTTTTTTTAGAAAATAAAAATAAAAATGATTAAAAGTTATTTAAAACCCTAGTTCTATATTAATTTTAAATTATTGCAAAAATATTAAAATTAACCTAATTAAAACTAAATTAATTAATTACTTATTTATTTACAAAATAACTAATTAAATCTAATAAATAAAAATATTATATTTTCTATGTTTTCTGAATTTTTTATGAAAATGTTAATTAATTTTGTTAGTAATTAAATTAAGAATATAAATCAAGTAAATAAAAAATATAAATGAAAGAAAAATAAAAAGGCAAACCCAGGGGGTCTGGGCCCAAAGAGGGTGTATGCTTGGCAATTTCCAGGCCCAAAGTAAGCAGCCTGCTTGACTTTTCCAATTCCCTGCCAGTGCGTTGACTGTGGAGTATGGTGGTCATCATCTCATGACCATTAGATTTGCTTTGCAAGCCACTTGGCGTGTTGATAATTGAGGTGCATGGTGGTCTACATTCTAGGCGCTATATGGGAATACCTGAAAACAAAATTGAAATAATGTTCTGGGGGACCTAGGATTCGAACCCAGGCCCCAATGTTCACAAGCCAACGCCCCAGCCACTCAACCAATCTGCTTCATTCGTTAGTGGATTAGACAATAATGAATATATTAGTAAAACAATTATTACGCCTGGAAAAAAATAAAAGCGCATGATTTTCAAAGGAGCCAATAGGAGAGCGACGTGTGGTCGTCTTCTCCAAATTCCTGGTTTTATTACCTGCGGATTTTTATCCGCAGGAGGTTCCGTGGCTCACTCCTAAAATCGTCCCTAGGCTGCAAAAATCCACTCCAAGACTATGGTTGTGATCGTCTCTGTCCCCTGATCACTCTTATACCAATTATTGTGGCTAATTTTCCCTGTATCAAAAACACCTAAAAAGCAAGCATATGAACCCTAGAATCAGGCATCACGATACAAGGCATGAAAACAAAATTGAATATTGCAGTTACGTTAGAAGTCAAATAATAAACATGATTATGCCAATATTTTGAAGAAAAAGTGCAAGAACTGGAGGTCACGATTTCGTGTTCAGGGTAAAGTTTGAGATGACATACAGTGCAATTCCGGTGGTTTCTGGACGTGATTTTGATTGCTTTAGCTTCAGTGAATGGCCAGCAAGAGACTAGTGTCAAGGTTTTGGGTTGAATTGACCTCTATGTATGATTTCGGTTTCAAGGTTTTTCAAGCTTTTTCCAAATTTGGTCTGGCCGTTTTGTGCAGTCCTCAGGCCTCTATTAGGTTTAGGAGGCTTGCTTGCATATATGGGAAGTGAATTAGGTCAAGAGCTGGGCCTTAATCCATGTATATTCAAGAATTAGGTTTACACTTTTCCACCATTGACAAACTTTCCAAATATGGACAAATCTGAGATTTTGTGCACAAATAAGCCTTGGCATGAATTGGTTAGTTGTCACATGATATATGAAAGCTGTATAAATCACAAAGATACTATTACATTGACTTTTAGATTTTATTTGAATTATTATAGATTTAAAATGAATTAAATCAATAAAAATTAAATAAAATAGAAAAATAAATGTTTGGTCATGAAATCAAGCATGGGACACGTGTGTGGCATGACAAGGCTGAATCAAGTGGAAGAAAGTGGGCCCTTTTGTCAAAAATTGGAGTTTTGAGAATAGTTGACTTTTGCAAATTCATGAAAATTTCCCAACTTCTCCAATGCACATCTTGCTCAATTTTGATCATATGACCATGTTTTTGGACATTTTGGAAAGCCCTTGAAGTCCTCTAACCAATTCTTTTGGTCCCATGTCATTTGGATTTACCAATCTCAAGTTATGGCCTTTGACTCAAAGTGTACTTTTGTTGACTTTTGAAATTGACCTATAATGTAAAAATTGGTAACTTTTTGTGAGGGCATTTCTTGAACTTGGAGTGTGAAGATGGATTGTAGGAAATTGCATCCCCTTCAAAATGAGCATTGGATGGGATTTTTCTGACAAACCATGAAGGAGTTATGCCCTTGTCAAAGTACAGTTGGCTTTTCTGCTATCCAAAAATAGTAACTTTTGTATCTTGATGATTTTTGAGCTATTCTTGTGGAATCATGATCAAGACTTGATCAAATGATGATTGTGAACTCAAAATAAGATGTTGACCAAAATTTTTGACTTTTGACTGCAAAATGACCATTTTGCCCTTGTAGTGGACTGTGGATCAAATGGAGCTTTTGACTGTGCAAATTGGCACTGTGAGTCTTGAAACTTGGCATGTAGGTGCTTGAGAATATAGATAGGCCTATGAGACTTGATTTAACCATTGAAAACCCAAAATTCCTTGAAAGAACCAAAACCCAAATTTCAGCTATCTTAGGAAGTGATTTGACTGTACAACCCTTGAGCAATCTTGAACAATTTGAAGATCATACTTGACAAATCTTGAGGAATATGGGAGGGAAAATTTTAGGGTACAATAGTTTCCCATGTTCAATCTTCTTAAACCTGAGGAGGTAGATTGGCTTGCGTGCCTTTCGTGATCCGAAGGTGGAAGATGATTGAACACTAAAGTGCCCAGAAATTTACACTCGCATGGTATAGTATCAGCATGGTGATGTCGGGAATGGGCTTACAGATGCCATTTGGAGAGATGATGGATAGGAGGATGGGCTTATAGATGCCACCTGGAGATTGTTTCTTGTAAGTTGAAAGAAGGAACCTGTGTAGGGTTGCCTGATGATGAGTCCGTGTGAAACTGCATCTTGGAAGAAAGGAAACCTGTGTAAGGTTGCTTTGATGATGAGTCCGTGTGAAACTGCATCTTAGAAGGAAGAAAACCTGTGTAAGGTTGCTTTGCACTACGTCGGGAAATTGCAAGGAGGAACCTGGGTAAGGTTACTTCGGGATAAGTTTGTGTAAAACTTCTGGAGGAACCTGAGTAAGGTGATAAGTCCGTGTAAAACTTTTGGAGGAACCTGGGTAAGGTTACTTTGATGATGAGTTCGTGTAAAACTTCATCTGAAATTGAGAAGGAACCGGTGTAGGTTCGTCTGATGAGTCCATGTAAAACTTCATCTGAAATTGAGAAGGAACCTGTGTCGGGTTGCTTCATGATGAGTCAGTGTAAAACTTCATCTTGGAAAGAGAAGGAACCGGTGTAGGGTTGCTTCATGATGAGTCTGCGTAAAACTTCATCTTGGAAAGAGAAGGAACGGGTGTAGGGTTGCTTCATGATGAGTCCGTGTAAAACTTCATCTTGGAAAGAGAAGGAACCGGTGTAGGGTTGCTTCATGATGAGTCAGTGTAAAACTGCATCTGGAAAGAAGGAACCTGTGTAGGGTCTCCTGATGATGAGTCCGTGTAAAACTTCATCTGAAATTTAGAAGGAACCGGTGTAGGGTTTCTTGAGAATGGTCAAGTAGATAGTTGTCCTGTCTGGTTACAGGTATTAATTTTCGACTTGAGAAAGAAAGATGGTCTTCCTGGCTTGTTTCAGGTATTGATCTTCAATCTCTTCGTGTAGGTGGTTTTCCTGGCTGGTTTCAGGTGTTAACCTACGATCCATCGTCCGCAGATGTTTTCCTGGCTTGTTACAGGTATTAATCTGGAACTCGAAAAGGTTGGTCAAGGAGATACTGTCCTGGCTGGTTTCAGGTATTAATCTCTGACTTGAGAAATAAAGATCTTCCTGGCTTGTTACAGGTGTTAATTTTCAAACTCTTCATGTAGATAACTTTCCTGGCTTGTTACAGGTATAGATCTACAATCAATCGTCCACAGATATTTTCCTGGCTTGTTACAGGTATTAATCTAGAAATTTAAGAAAGGTTTATGGTAGCCATCTTTTGATTGACCTTTTCCTGAAAAAGGTAAAACGTTAGCTGTATGCAATGTCATGATGTATGAAATGCATGATGTCATGATGTTCTCAAAAGTAAATGAGATTGTGTTGTATGCACTTATCATGTATGTAAATAGGATGTATGAAATGTGAAATGTTAATGAATGTATTTTCGTCTGGGAAAATAAATCCCGGAGCTGCTGGAGAATAGAGTTGAGTTCTTTGTTTCCGCTGGGGATGATGAACGAAGATGATTGTGAGAATAAGCCTGCAGGAGAAAAGAACTCCGTTGGGGAATAAACCGGTGAAGATATTACTCTGTGGGAAGGAGATGTTTTGCTGAGATTTTAACGATAACTCCGCTGGGGATTCCGTTGATAAGCTCTATTGGGGATTTTGATGATGAACTCCACTGGGGATAGAAAGAACTTCGCTGGGGATGATCTTTCCGTTGCAATTTGCTGAGGATAACCCAGTTAGACTCTTGTGGGGATAAGCTTCTGAATATGGCTGGGGAGATACATTTGTACTCTGCAGGGGACAAGCTTCCAGAATCTACTGGGGAAGATGATTCAACTCTGGAGGGGAAGCTTTTTAGACTGCGCTGGGAAATGGTTCCACTGGGGGTATCATGTATTCTGCCGGGGAACATTCTTATATTTCGTTGAGGAATATTAAGACTGTCGGGGATGCTCTTTATGCTTGCTGGGGAATATCTGTATACTCCACTGGGGAATATTAAGATCTATTGGGGATACCCAACTTTTTTAGGGCTGATGGTAGACCAACTCTCCTTGGGGAGGGTATTGCTGATTTGTTCATAGTTGCAAGTCTCAGTGGGGAGAGCTACCATTACTGTCTTACTCTGCGGGGAGTGAAGTTATCTTGGTCATATTCTTCAGATGAATCTACCTTGTACCTGGAGGACAAAGCAGCTTGTACAGTTCGGACAATTCTTATTGCCCCAGTTTCTGTGTGAGAAAGTGCCTGCGGAGGCCTTGATAACTGCCTATTGACAAATCTTCTTCTGGTAGGAAAGTGACGAGATGACGAGACATAGTCGTACGCTTTGATCCCTAACTTTTTCCTGGACTGCCCTTTCGGGTTTTCAGTCCATCGGGATACCCTTTTCTGCCCATGCCGCCTTTTCAGGTTTTCGACTTGCCGGGTGTACGGATTTTTTTATTTTCATCCCTTATTTTTGCCCGAACCCTTTTGGTTCGCCGGGAAGCCCTTTTTTTTTGCCTAGGCCAGTCAACCTAGCGGGTCTATGATTCACGCGCGGTATTTTTTGACTATGTCCATTCCCTCAGGATGTAGAGAGGTGTCACTGTCGGTAGTGTTGTGTTGCCATACTACCAGAAGATGTTTGATCATGCAAGATTCGTTGTTGGAATTCATGTCCAAAGATAGGGTTATCTACCGAAACAATGGTAGGTCAACAATATCAAAGGAATGAAAATGTACAAGAAATACATTTGAGTAGGGTAGATAGTTCCTAGTTACTTGCTCTCTTCAAAACAATCCTTGCTATTTTCAAACAAACACACACACATTTCAAAACATTTTCAAACACCTTTCAAAACATTGAAACATTTTTCAAAAGACAAACATCTTTGTATACATTCTTACGAATGAGAATCATTACAAAGATTGCTTAAACGATGGCCTCTTTTCAAAATACTTTCAAAACCACACAAAGCACCATTTCAAACAATTTCAATAGCAAAGCAATTGATCTAAGCAAGTAACTAAGAGCCCATGGAAAACCATGGATGAAAAGGGTTCTAGCACCTTCCCTTTTCATAATCTACCCCCCGAACTCAAGAAAACATCTCAAAGGTCTTTCCTGTGCTTTTTTACCTTTCCTTTTGGATAAAATGAAATTCGGTGGCGACTCTTGCTAATCTGCGACATTTGCGAAGAAATGAAAAACCTCAAGTCAGTTCTCTCACCGTATCACAGAACTGGAGACTTTGTTGGGGAAAATTATAAAAGTGGGGTTACCTTAGGGTTTAGATCACCCTTATTTGCTTACAATTGTTTGACTTGTTTGCTTGACACTTTGGTTCTATAGTTTGGGTTTGAATCCTCCACCCGGATTTGAGAAATATTCATAGGTAAATAGCAATACGTTGTGGAAACTGTGCGGGGTATACTGACATGGTCTAAGCAATAGCTATGTTAGTGTGACATATTTGTGGGTACCGGTAGCCTTTGATTCAATCAAAGAGAATACGGGGCGGCTGAGTGATGTCATGAAGCACTAACGAACTTCTAGAACCTTTACTTGACCAACTTGGCCTTTTAGGATGTAGTGAGATGACCGGCTTTGGTGCAGTCCAAAGTTGGTAGATACTCAATACTACACTCATTAAGGGTTGGTTCCTAGGAATATTTCGGTCGCCAGTAATGAGGCTGAATTGAAATAATGAACAAGGAAACAATCCAATGATATTGAGCTCCTTAGAACCCGGTTACTATTTCTAGGACAGGTTGAGCCAACTAAACTTCAATAGGGTACTTACCTATGAAACCCCATGCAAGCCTAAACTAGGGCTTGTGTGATTTGCTTGTACATATATACTTGTGTATAACATCATGGACATCATGAAGCATCATATGCATCCACTAACCATTTCAAGGATTTTGGAAATTCATCTTTGTTCCTGTTTTGTAGGTTATGGATTCACTTTGCAGGAAAACTATCCAAGTCAACCTTGTAAGAATTCCTCCACAACTCAAGGAGCTAGCTTCAAGGATTCCTGAGAATTCTCCATTATCCAAGAGACATTGTCGTCTACTCAACCTAGTCACTTCCAACACAGAAGAAGACATGATGAAAGTTCTTTTCCAGTTCTTTGATCCTTTGCATCACTGCTTCACATTCCCTGACTACCAGCTTGTGCCCACTTTGGAGGAATTTTCTCAACTCTTGAGGATTCCTATTCTCAATCAACTACCTTTCAACGGTATGGAAAGAGATCCAAAGCCAAAAGAGATTTCTCAAGCCCTGCACTTGCACTCATCTGATGTCACAACCCATTGGGAAACTAGAAGTGGTGTCAAAGGCTTCTTGGCAAAGTTCTTGTTTGAGAAGGCCCAAAGTTGTTGGAACTCCTTGGACTTACAAGCTTTTGAGGAGATTGTAGCTCTTCTCATCTATGGGATGGTATTGTTCCCTAATCCTAACAAACTCATAGATGTGAGTGCTGTCAAAATCTTCATGTCTCGCAACCCGGTGCCTACTTTGCTTGGAGATATCTTTCACTCTTTTCACACTCGTACAATGAGGAAAAGAGGGGTTCTCATGTGTTGCACTCCTCTCCTGGCAAGATGGTTTATTTCTCATCTTCCCCAGTCATTCTTGAAGAATGAGCAAGGTTTGAGGTGGTCACAACGGTTAATGACCCTTACACATTCAGACATTCATTGGTATTCTCGATCCAAAGAGAATGTTATCATCATCGACCGTTGTGGGGAATTCCCTAATGTCCCTATACTTGGCATTAGGGGAGGCATCACCTACAACCCCTGCTTGGCTCTGAGACAGTTTGGTTATGCCCGAAGGGATGGCCCACATGACATGTTGATTCAAGGTTTGGTTTTCGACTTCGACAAAGACAATCAAGGACTTCATCAAAGGTTCATCCGAGCTTAGAGGATGCCAAACAAGGTAGACAGTAAGACCTTGGGACACAAGAATTCCATCCCTCTTAAGCCTTACCTCAAATGGGTACGAACCCACGCCCAAAGTCTTATGATGCCTTACCCCTCTGTTCTCCCGATGATTATAGAGCCTGTTAAGGAAGGAGAGGTTCCATACACCCTCCTACATCCTGACATGCCAACATCACTCGAAGATCTACAAAGGAGTTGGATACAGCTCAAGGGAGAACGCGATACCTTTGAAGCCCAATTCTACGCAAGCGAGAGAAGGTTTTAGAACTCACTCGGTTACTCCATGAAGATCATACTCTCAACACCTACATTGCACCAAAGAGGATGCGCAATGTCTTTTTATCTTAGAATTTTGTACTATTTTTCTCTAGGGGCATTGATGTATTCCAATTCTATTTTATTAATATAACGTGTGTTCCTTTTTGTTTGAAACAAATTTGATTTTAAAATCCTTGAAAGCATTACATGAATACATATCATTCATCATATGCATAAACAGGTCTTTGCAAGAAGTTTCCTCATCCCTCTGCTGTTTATTTCAGCAAAATGGATCTTGAACAAACGGTTAAAGACTTGCAAGCTCAGAATTCACAATTTCAACAGCTACTCTTGACTTTAGCCAAAGGGCAGGAGGAGCTCAAGACTCTACTAGAGAAAGAGAAAGAGAAAAAGAAGAAGAAGCGAGCCAGTGTGGTTATCATGGGAAGAAGGTTTGAAGGACAAGCCAGAAGGACCTTGGAATTTCCATCAACCTCTCAGGAAGGGGAAAGAAAAGGTAAAGAGACGGAAGTACCATCTGATTCTGAAGCAAAAGAAGAGGAAGAAGAGGACTACTCAGAACAACAATACCCTTCGGCCAATGACAAATACAAAAACTTGGTAGAGCGTCTAGCTGTTATGGAAGTGCAGAGAGTACCGGGGTTGGACTTTGAGGAACTAGGGTTGGTATCAGGAATTGTAATCCTTCCTAAGTTTAAAGTGCCTCTATTTGACAAGTATGACGGGGTGTCTTGTCCCAAGATGCACCTACGATCTTATGTCATGAAAATTCAGCCACATTCTGCTGACAAAGATTTTTGGGTCCACTTTTTCCAGGACATTTTATCAGGAACGTAGCTTGAATGGTTCTACCAGTTGGAGAGGTCTGATGTCCATAATTGGGAAGACTTGGCAGCCACCTTCTATAAACAATATCAATACAATGCCGACTTGGCACCAACCCGTACCCAACTCCAGAGTATGGCAATGGTATCCAATGAGGGCTTCAAAGACTACGCCCAAAAGTGGAGGCATTTAGCCGGAAGGGTGCAACCACCTTTATCTGAAAGGGAGCTAGTGGACATGTTCTTGGGAACTTTATCAGGCCCCTTATTTAATCATCTGATTGGAAGCTCCTCTGCAGGCTTCACTGAATTGATCTTAACTGGCGAGAGGATAGAAGCCGGTATAAGAAGTGGGAAAATTCAGAAAGACGCGTCTACCTCTGCTGCTGTACAAAAGCCCTTCACGGGAAAGAAGGAAGTGTTTGATGTCTATGCTCAGAGGAATCAGGGAAGAACCGAGCGCCGTTCAACAGTGGGGGTCGTTATGATTCAAAAGTTTGCATCAGACCAGCCAAGAAATAACCAGCCGAGAAATGATCAGCCGAGAAATAATCAGCAAAGGGTGGAAAGGCTTGTACGGAAATTCACCAAGATAAACATGACTCCTGCTCAAGTCCTACCACATCTTCTGAAGTTGAATTTGGCCATGCTAAAAGAGGCCCCTAAAAATCCCAATATTGCATCTCCCCACTACCATCCGAATTCCAGGTGCGCTTACCATTCTGAAAGTCCAGGGCACGACACCAACAACTTTTGGGCTTTGAAGAATAAGATTCAAGATCTGATTGATGCAAAGGAAGTTGAATTTGAAGCTCCTGAAAAATCAAATGTTATCTCCGCTCCAATGCCTAGGCATGGACACAATGCTAGTGCTGTTGAGGAAGACTTATTTGTTGGCACTGTAGATGAATTGTTGACTCCGCTCTCTATCATCAAGTTGAATTTGTTAAAGGCTGGGGTGTTCCCAGGTTGTGACCAAGATTTCCATATTTGCCTATCCTCATCATTTGATTGTCCTCTGTTGAAGAAAGGTATCCAACAACTGATTGATAATCAAGAAATCTTGTTTGAGAAAGCTCTTGTTTCACCCATTCCAGTTCCAGAAGTTTCAATAATAACCATATACGTCAATCCTTCCAGGGTTCCTAAAAAACTGGTTAGGATTACATCCGCTCCAATGACTACTCCTTTGAAGATAACAATGCCCGGGCCAACCCCATACAAATTAGATAAGACGGTATCATGGAACTATGGTGGAGAAATCTACTATCATGGTGTCAAACAGATTGAACAAACTGCCGAAGAGGAGAGCTCCGAAGAGGAAAATTCCGACATCAGTAACATTTCCAGAACAAGCAAAATTACCCGCAGTGGAAGAATTTTCTCTCTAGAGATTGCTCCTCCAAAAGCAGCCTCTGGACCCGTGGTCGTTCCGAAGATTACATCTGTACCAGTGATTACACCTGCAAGTGTACCTACCAACAATGATATGCAATTCCTATCCCTACTTCCGCTGCTGAGAATAAAGGAAAGAATGTTCAAGAGGAGCCTGTCTTGATGAAGGCTCAATCACTAGTTATTCCTGAGACATCCAAGAACGAGATGGAAGAAATCTTGAGGATCATTAAGAAGAGTGATTATGATATGGTCGAACAACTGGGGCAGACCCCCTCCAAAAACTCTATGTTAGCATTGCTGCTGTGCTCTGAGGCACATGCTAAAGCTTTGGTCAAGTTTTTGAAGACAGCGTATGTGCCGCAAGAGACTTCGGTTGATCAATTCCAAGAGTGTGTGGCCAGTTTAACAGCTCACAATGGCATGGGTTTCTCCGATGCTGACTTGACCTCCAAAGGGAGAAAACATAACGAGGCACTACATGTCTCAGTGGATAGTAGGGGAACGACCTTAGCCCATGTCTTGGTTGATACGGGATCATCTCTGAACGTCTTGCCAAAGAAAGCCTTGGATAGGTTGGATTGTGAAGGCCTAACCCTGAAACCCAGCAACATAATTGTAAGAGCTTTTGACGGCTCTAAAAGGATGGTCCATGGGGAGGTGGACATCCCGATCAAGGTGGGTACCCAGACGTTCAATTCAACATTCTATGTGATGGACATCCGTCCTTCTTACTCTTGCCTATTGGGACGCCCCTGGATTCACAATGTCGGTGCGGACACCTCCACCTTGCATCAGATGCTGAAGTACCCCGTCAAAGGGAAGATCATAACTGTCCATGGGGAAGAGGAATACATGATTAGTCATCTGAATTCTTTCTGATATGTAGAATTGGATGGCGAATTCATTGAAACCCCTTTCCAACATTTTGAAGAAGTCTCTCAGGAAATAGCGGTGACCAAGGCGGTATCCTCAACTCATGTGATCACAAGACCTCCACCTCGGATGTCTTCTCTAAAGGATGCAAGGGAAGTGGTGGAAGAAGTCGGATCCACCATCTGGGGTCAACTTCCAGACTTTCCCTACAAATCAGACAAGTTTGGCCTGGGATTTACTTCGACTGCTCAGAAGGCCGTGCGTCGCGCCCGTGCCGGAGGGCCACCTGTGAAGATCAGCCGCCAAGGGGTTAATGCACTAGAGGAAAGTGAAGAAGATGGCAGTCTGGAAGACTGGATATTTCCTACCGTCGGTGGAGGACTGTGCAACTGGGAAGCAAAAGACTTTGTTCTGATTGCTTTCATACCGCAGTAATTTATCTTTTCCATTTCTGTTGGATCTGTAATAATTCACAAACAATTCGTACTTTTGCAACCTTGTGTCTTACCCGAGGCACAACGGTCCATTTGTAAGGGTCTTTATTTCATTTGCATATGTCATTTTAATGAATCATGGATGCTTTTCATATTTAAACCTTTTTGTGCTCATTGTCTTTCTTTTACATTTTGTTGTTTTAAGATGGCTATACCCTTACACACACCCACACTCACAAATGCAGGTACCCTTCCATTCCAGAACCCATGGGTAATGATACTGCTATAGCCTTCAGTGACTCTTAAGATCTGATCTACCAAGCCGAATACGAAGGTGAGGAAGATTGTCAGGTACCAGGGGAATTGGCCAGATTATTACAACAAGAAGAAATAGATATTCTACCTCATGAGGAGCTGTTGGATACAATCAACTTGGGTACCGAGGAAGACAAGAAGGAAATTAGAGTGGGTGCCAATCTAGAGCTGAGTGTCAAGGAGCGCCTAATTCAGCTGTTGCATGATTATGTTGAGATCTTTGCCTGGTCATACGAAGACATGTCGGGACTCGATACAGACATTGTGGTACACCATCTACCCACAAGAGAAGATTGTCCACCAGTGAAACAGAAAGTTCGCCGCATGAGACCTGACATGCCAGAGAAGATCAAAGCAGAAGTTATGAAGCAGTTCAATGCTGGATTTCTGGCTGTTACTTCCTATCCATAATGGGTTGCTAACATTGTGCATGTGCCTAAAAAGTATGGAAAAGTCAGAATGTGCATGGATTACAGAGATTTAAACAGGGCCAGCCCTAAAGATGACTTTCCACTTCCGCACATCGACATCCTGGTTGACAACACAGCTCAGCACAAAGTATTTTCTTTCATGGACGGATTCTCAGGCTATAACCAGATCAAAATGGCACCTGAGGACATGGAGAAAACTACATTTGTTACACAGTGGGGTACGTTCTGCTACAAAGTGATGCCATTCGGACTGAAGAATTCCGGGGCAACCTATCAACGCGCCATGGTAGCTTTGTTTCATGATATGATACATCATCAGATAGAGGTCTACGTAGATGACATGATAGCCCGTTCACAAACTGAAGAAGAACACCTCGATCACTTGCAAAAGCTAATTGTCAGGTTGAAGGAGTACAAGCTAAGGTTGAACCCTAACAAGTACACGTTCGGAGTCCGGTCTGGTAAACTCTTGGGTTTCATTGTCAGCAACAAAGGCATCGAGGTTGATCCTGCCAAAGTCAAAGCTATACAAGAAATGCCTGCTCCTCGCACTGAGAAGGAGGTCAGAGGTTTCTTGGGACGCCTAAACTACATTGCTAGGTTCATTTCTCACCTAACATCTACTTGTAAACCAATCTTCAAGCTGTTGAAGAAAGATCAGGTAGTTAGATGGAATGATGACTGTAAAATTTCTTTCGATAAAATCAAGGAGTATTTACAAGGGATTCTTGTCTTGATGTCGCCCGTCGAAGGAAGACCGCTGATCATGTATCTAACCGTTTTGGATAACTCAATGGGGTGCGTACTGGGGCAGCATGACGAGTCTGGCCGAAAAGAGCATGCCATTTATTACCTTAGCAAAAAGTTTACCGACTGTGGAACCAGATATTCACTGCTCGAGAAAACTTGCTACGCTTTGGTATGGGCTGCTCGCCGGCTAAGGCAGTATATGTTGACTCATACCACTCTACTGATATCTAAGATGGATCCGATAAAATACATCTTTGAGAAGCCTGCTTTGTCTGGAAGGATAGCTAGATGGCAGATGATTCTAACCGAGTATGACATACAGTACACGACCCAAAAAGCTATAAAGGGCAGTGTGCTAGCTGATCATCTGGCTCATCAAGCTGTAGAAGATTATCAATCTATGAAGTTTGACTTCCCTGACGAAGACATCATGACATTGGATAATATTGAGGATTTCAGGCCATATGACGGACCTGAACAAGGATCCCGATGGACCCTATACTTTGATGGGGCATCCAATGCGCTTGGTAACGGTATCAGTGATGTGCTCATATCTCCAGAAGGATGTCATACTCCTTTCACGCCAGACTCTGCTTCAACTGTACGAACAACATGGCAGAGTATGAAGCATGCATCTTTGGACTCAAGGCTGTCATAGACTTGGGAATCAAATCTTTAGTTGTGTTTGGGGAATTAGCTTTGGTTATAAGTCAGATCAAAGGAGAGTGGGATACCAAGCATTCAAACCTCATCCCTTACAAAGATCATGTCTTGACATTGTTACCACATTTCGAGCAGATTACCTTCGAGCACTTCCCTAGAGAAGAAAATCAGCTAGCAGATGCTCTAGCTACAATGTCATCCATGTTTAAACTTAATTGGGATAATGAGGCTCCCCAGATCACCATTGAACGGATGGACGAACCTGCACACTGTCACGACATTAATACTTAAGAAGTAGTGGACCATCCTTGGTTTCATGAAGTCAAAAGGTATCTCGAGGCTCAA
Organism: Vicia faba; assembly: GCA_948472305.1. NCBI lineage: Eukaryota > Viridiplantae > Streptophyta > Magnoliopsida > Fabales > Fabaceae > Vicia > Vicia faba. The sequence goes on from OX451737.1 coordinate 1,185,556,118, forward strand.
GAATATCCTGAAGGAGCTTCAGTCAATGACAAAAAGTTCTTAAGGAGATTCTCGACTAAGTTCTTCCTAAGTAATGGCATCCTGTACAAACACAATCATGATTCTATTCTGCTCCGTTGTGTGGACAAGATTGAAGCTAAAAGGATTATGGCTGAATTACATGAAGGTACCTTTGGCACTCACTCTAGCGGGCATACGATGGCAAAGAAGATTCTACGGGCAGGCTATTATTGGTCTACCATGGAAGTCGACTGCTATCAACACTCCCGGACTTGTCATAAATTTCAAATCTATGTAGACAAGGTACACGTGCCCCCAGTTCCTCTAAATGTCTTAACAGCTCCTTAGCCCTTCACTATGTGGGGAATCGACATGATTGGAGAGGTCAAGCCTACAGCCTCCAATGGACACCACTTCATTCTAGTGGCCATTGATTATTTTACAAAATGGGTCAAAGGAGCTTCCTTCACATCCATTACAAAGAATGTGGTTGCCCGCTTCATCAAGCAGAATCTCATTTACCGGTACGGTATCCCCGAAAGGATCATCACTGATAACGGTATGAACCTTAACAATACTATGATCACCTCCTTGTGCGAGCAGTTCAAGATTTAACATCACAATTCATCTCCCTATCGACCAAAGATGAATGGTGCAGTCGAAGCTGCGAACAAAAACATCAAAAATATCGTACAAAAAATGACAGTCAACTACAAGGACTGCCATGAGATGCTACCGTTTTCTCTCCACAGGTACCGTACCACGGCTCGTACATCAACTGAGGCAACACCCTATTCTTTGGTTTATGGCATAGAGGTTGTTTTACCTATTGAGGTTCAGATCCCCTCTTTGAGAATCATGAAGGATGCAGGTTTGAGTGAAGACGATTGGATTCAGACCCGGCTTGATCAGTTAAACTTAATTGACGAGAAGAGACTTATTGTTGTTTTCCATGGTCAGACATATCAAAAGCGGATGATCAATGCTTTCAACAAGAAAGTCAGACGCCAAGTGTATCAAGTTGGAGATCTAGTGATCAAGCGCATTATCTTGCCACAAAGTGATCCCAGGGGCAAATGGACTCCTACCTACGAAGGACCATTTGTAATCAAGAACATCGTTTCTGGTGGGGCAATGATTTTAACCACCATGGACGGCGACGACCTGCCGCACCCTACGAACACAGACATAGTCAAAAGATACTACGCATAAAAGACCCGCTAGGTTGACACACCTAGGCAAAACAAGGGCATCCCGGTGAATCGAAAACCCGAAAGGGCAATTCAGGCAAAAATTAGTGATAAAAATAAAAAAATCTGTACATCCGGCAAGTTGAAAACCCGAAAGGGCGACTTAGGAAAAAAGGGTTTCCCGGTGGATCGAAAACCCGAAAGGGCGGTCCAGGAAAAAGTTAGGGAATTAAAGCGTATGACTATGTCTCGTCGGATCACTTTAAATACAATTTCTTCACTGAAAAACCTGGAGCTTCTGATCAATCCAATCATCTTCGGACGAAGCAACGAATGGATAAGAAATTCGGGGATACGAAGGCTATAGCAGAATGGGAACCCCATGGGATTTTTTACACATAGCTATCTTTCTTTGTATAAATTTTTCTCAATTTTTATGACACCATCCTCATACTAGGATGATTGTCTCCTTTGTACAAAATACTTATTCAAAGTAAATACAAAGAGATCTCTTTAAAATGCAGAAAACAATTTTGTCCTTTTCCTTTTACACTTGTGTTTTTATTTGCAAAAATGTCCAATGATTCATTAATGAACATATGCATTTGAACATAATTACTGTTTACAAATAAACAGAAATGGAAAAGAACAATTACTGACAGGTTGAAAGGATAGGAAAACGTCTTTAGGCTATTCCATGAGCAATCCCTACAGTATGTTAATGAGATCTCCAGCGGAGCCAAAATTTCAAACCTTTAATCCCCATCAGAGTCAAAATTTCAAACTCCCAATCCCCAGCGGAGCCAAAATTTCAAACTACCAATCCCCAGCGGAAACCATCCAGTTTCTCCAAATTCCTCAGCAAGTTATCTTGAAGCCTGAAAACCAACCAGGTAACAACTTCTGATAACTCCCCAGTAGAGTGGCATACAACCCAAACTCCTGAACCTACTCCCCAACAGGATAGCTTTCTTCCCCACAGAGTTTTCATTGCTCCCCAACAGAATGAAGATTCTCATTCTTATTTCCCAGCAGAACAAGGATTCCCTTTGGGTAACCCCCAGTAGACGTTATCACAGTTCTCTGGATTTTCCAAACAGATTACTCAAGCAGTACATGGCTTTACTCTCACAACAGAATTTTTGTCATTACTCCAACTCCAAGACATGAAGGATCCCTATATCCCCAGTGAAGTCATCAAGGATTTTTAATCTCCAATAGTCGCCAAGGATTTCTCATCCTCAGCAATCAAAGATTTATTTTCCCCGGCAGCACTCAAGGATTTTATTATCCCCAGCTGTCAAGGATTTATCTTCCGCAGCAAAACAACAAATCAACTTACATGCGCATACGTTACATTCATAAATCATAAACATTGATAAAGAACATTTATTGCATCATACATTTCATGCAACATAACTTTGTGTTTCAGCTAACATTTTACCCTTTTCAGGATAAGATTAACAACTATCATTAACAATGTTCAAAGATTTCAGATACAGTACAGATACACTCCAGGCACGGAAGTCATTCTGATACTTATTCAGATTTCAATTTTAGATACAGTAAAGATACACTCCAGACACGAAAGTCATTCTATTACTCATTCGGATTTTCAAGTTCAGATACACTCCAGACACAAGTCATTCTGATACTTATTCAGATTTCAAGTCAAGATACAGTTCAGATACGCACCAGACACGGATGCCATCCTGATACTCATTCAGATTCAGCTTTCAAATCTCTTATTTAGATTCCAGTCCAGATACGCCCCAGACACGGTTGCCATTCTGTCACTTATTCTTATTTTCCACAACTTAGATACGCTCCAGACACGGATGCCATTCTGTCGCTTATTCAGATTTCAGATTCTAGATACAGTATAGATACACTCCAGACACGGAAGTCATCCTGTTACTCATTCATATTCAAATACATTTACATCTCGGATACGCTCAAGACGCGGACGCCATTCCATTGCTCATACAAGACTCATTCTCCAGATACAATTCAGATATGTTCCAGATACGGACACCATTCTGATGCTCATTCTTTTGACTTACAACAAATATTCTTGGATGGCATCTTTAAGCCCATCTCCAGCAAGATTCTATCACCTCTCCAAATGGCATCTTTAATCCCATTCCCTCAACTACACTTTGACGAGTGCAAATTTACAGGCACTCTAGTGTCCAATCATCTTTTACCTTCGAGTCACGAACGACAAAACTTGCCAATCTAACTCTTCAGGTTCAAGAAGATTGAACAGGGGCATCTGTTGTACCCCAAAATTTTCCCTCTCATTTATCAATAATTTCCTCACAAGACTTCTTGGACTCAAGAAATGATTAGGGTTTGTCCAGCTCAAGACACCTCCTCTTGCATTGATGACCTGAAATTAGGTTTTGAGTTTGCACAAGGATTTTTGGACCATCAATACTTCATGTGACTTTCATACACCAACTTGGACCTCTAATATTGCTCATACCAAGTTTTAAGCCTTGAACCACATTTTTGACCAGTCAATTAGACAGTTAACCTAAAAATCAGCTGTATTAGGGAAAAATTCAACCATGGCCAATTTACAGTCAAACTTCATAATTTTTTATCCACAACAACATTTTAGACTCATATGTGGCATTTGATCAAGTTTGGATCACAACTCCTCAAGAAATTTGATCAAAACATCAAAAGGGCAAAATGGTCAAAATTAGGGTTTTAACTGAGAAAGGACAATTTTTGATTTTTAACCTAGCCAATGACCAATTGGGTTCAAACATGATTTCAAGGACTCAATGGCATCATCTTGACCTAATCACATGATTCAAAATATCTCAAGTACATAGGATTGACAAATGAATTTTCCAGTCAACTGATCAAAAATCAATTGTACACTGAAAAGTCAAATTTTGACTTTTTGGTCAAAATCAAGTGCCAAGAGTCATAATTCATCAAGACATGTCAAAATATAAAACTTGTTGACCAAGAAACCTAAATTTGCAAATTAGGGTTTTAATTTGAAAATTTTTCATAACTTAGAATTTTTCTAAGTATGGGAATTTTCTTATTTTTTCCCAACTTTTCACTACTTTTTCACCATGATGCAATTTGATTCAAAGAAAACTTCCAACATGAAAGTTGTAGTCCTCCATGAAATCTACAACTTTTCTTCACAAAGTTTTCCCAAAATATGCTTGGATATCAAGATATAAATTTGTGAATAAGGGTCCATGAACTAAATAACTTAGTGAAATTTTGCCCTAATTTAGGCAGGTTTTTGACCTAACTTCATGGACATTTTTAACCTAGTTCCAAGAGGTATATCAAAATTCATTTCAAATATGTATTTTATAGCATTTTGCAAGCTTTCCAAAATGTCCAAGAACTCTCCAAGATCATTTGTGGTTAAGGAGAATCGAAGAAGAGAAAATGGCATTTTGTCACTTTTGTTCAAGCCATTTCTACAATGCATCAAGTTGCAAATCTGATCAAGCATGCTTGTACATTGCATTACAGGTCCTAAATCCCTTCTACACTCTATAATTAAATGCTAGCTCAGTGGTTAATGGCTTTATTTTGGCTTTTGGAGCATTGTACAAAGAATAAATCCATAAATGCCATAAAGGGCACATTGCCATTTTCATAAAGCAAGCTTTTTGCAACTTTACAATTCTTGAGCCATGGACCTGTTTCTTTGTTACAAGAAATGTCCACAGATATCAAGCAATATTTACCAACCCTTGGCAGACCTAGAACTAGCAAGTACAGGCCTTTGGCACAACTCACTTCACTTTTCTTCAAAAGCAAGAAAAGTTGCAAAAGTCCAAAGAACTTGTACATCTAATAAAGGGTGGACTTGGCATCATTGTAAACAACTTCAAAAACTTGTCACAAGCCAGAACACGAATGCTTATGATCCAAAACTCTCCCAAATTGAAAAACCTCATTTTTCTGCCCAAACTGCCAGTTTCTGCAAAACACTACCCATTTCATTTTTGGCTCGTGCGTTTCTTGTTTCAACACTTCAAACACCTTCCATACATCATATCAAAGCTATCCAAGCATTCATCTTGCAACTTTGAGCTCTGTTTCAGACATCACCATTTTCAAACTTGGAGGTTGCAGATTGACTCGTATAGGAAGTTTTGGCCATCCACAAGCCCCATAAGCATTGGAATAGCTTGAAGGAACTTCAAGGAAGCTCACACGATCCTCAGGCCTCACTCAAAGTCCCCATATTGCCATATCCAAATCCAGCTGAAGGAGGTATTTTTAAAAACTTTATCTCTCTATTTAGGCATCCTCAAGCCACGATTTGTGAAGCAAAAATGTAGTCTCTAGCATGGTGAAGCTGTACATATGCATAATTGTCATTTATATTAACCGAGCTAAGAGAATTTGAATGTTGAACATGCTGAAAAAATTAGATCAGAAATTAGGGGTTACAAGATTCTCTCTGACCTTTGAGAGTTAGGTCACAAAATGGATATGTTTGGAATTGTGATAAAAAATGCTACGTGTTTCATGTTGTAAGTTTTTGCTTTTGTGCAAGTATGTGAGAGTTTGCAGGTTTGAAAAAACGCGCGCGCAGGAGGGAGCTGGAGGACAGGGACGACCTGTTCTGGGCCTTGACGCTTTGGACTTGCTGTTTTGACTTTCCACACCCCCCTGACTTGATATTTGCACCCCCTGCTTCATATTTTATATTTTTGCATATTTTCTCATATTTTTTATGTTTATTGATTTTTATAATTTTTCTGAACATTAAAAAATCACAAAAATATTTTCTTAATTTTTTACAATTTTATTTTATTTTTATTATTTTTTTCCACATATAAAATAGTTTATTTCAATAAATAGAACTTATTTTCTTATTTATTTGTAAATACATTTAATAAAAATACTATATATTTTTATTTTATTATTTCACACATAAAAATATTATTTTCATACATATTTTAATTTTTAATATTTGTTAATAATATTATTTATTGTTCCTTGTACAAAAATGGACAAAAATAAATATAGAAAACAATTATTTTCTTTTACATCAAAAATTAGGGTTTCCCCCTTTCATAAATAATAATGTTATTTTCCTTATTTTTTAGGGTTAATTAATTTTATTTTCTCATACATTAAACAAATACAAAAACGTTTTGCATAAATACATTTTTATTGCATATTTAAATATTTGTATATTTATTTATTTTACACATAATTCAATTGGGTTGTAATAGTTATTTTAGGGTTTTATTTTGTGCAAATATTCCCATTCAAAACTTGTATCCCCCCTCCCATAATAATTGTTGTAATAGTTTAGTTTACTTTACGCAATTTATCGCATTTATAGTGTGCTAGTAAATTAGGGTTTTGCATGATAAGACCAAAAATCTAACAAATAGAATGACCTAATACAAGACAATCAAAGGCATGTAAAATGACACACATTGCACACAAGCACCCTCTAGGGTTTCACCCACTTGGTTGCCTAAACAAAATGGCCATGGTATGCATGCAAAGTATCTTGGCAAAACAAAACAAAACAAAAGATCATAGTCCCTCGATGATGCTATACAAAGGTTGCCTAAACAAATGATCTTGGTCCCTAAAAATGCTAAAGATACTTGGCAACATTGCTATCATGGTCATACGATGACCCACGCCCGTCCCGTTTAACATCCAAAGATAGGGTTATCTACCGAAACAATGGTAGGTCAACAATATCAAAGGAATGAAAATGTACAAGAAAGACATTTTAGTAGGGTAGATAGTTCCTAGTTACTTGCTCTCTTCAAAACAATCCTTGCTATTTTCAAACAAACACACACACATTTCAAAACATTTTCAAACACCTTTCAAAACATTGAAACATTTTTCAAAATACAAACATCTTTGTATACATTCTTACGAATGAGAATCATTACAAAGATTGCCTAAACGATGGCCTCTTTTCAAAATACTTTCAAAACCACACAAAGCACCATTTCAAACAATTTCAAAAGCAAAGCAAGTGATCTAAGCAAGTAACTAAGAGCCCATGGAAAACCATGGATGAAAAGGGTGCTAGCACCTTCCCTTTTCATAATATACCCCCCGAACTCAAGAAAACATCTTAAAGGTCTTTCCTGTGCTTTTTTACCTTTCCTTTTGGATAAAATGGAAGTCGGTGGCGACTCTTGCTAAACCGCGACATTTGCGATGAAATGCAAAACCTCAAGTCAGTTCTCCCACCGTATCACAGAACTGGTGACTCTGCTGGGGAAAATTATAAAAGTGGGGTTACCTTAGGGTTTAGATCACCCTTATTTGCTTACAATTGTTTGACTTGTTTGCTTTACACTTTGGTTCTATGGTTTGGGTTTGAATCATCCACCCAGATTTGGGAAACATTCATAGGTAAATAGAAATATGTTGTGGAAACTGTCCGGGGTATACCAACATGGTCTAAGCAATAGTTATGTTAGTGTGACATATTTGTGGGTACCGGTAGCCTTTGAGTCAATCAAAGAGAATACGGGGCCGCTGAGTGATGTCATGAAGCACTAACGAACTTCTATAACCTTTACTTGACCAACTTAGCCTTTTAGGATGTAGTGAGATGACCGGATTTGGTGCAGTCCGAAGTTGGTAGATACTCGATACTACACTCATTGAGGGTTGGTTCCTTGGAATATTCCGGTCTCCAGTAAAGAAGTTGAATTAAAACAATGAACAAGGAAACAATCCAGTGATATTGAGCTCCTTAGAACCCGGTTACTATTTCTAGGACAGGTTGAGCCAACTAAACTTCAAGAGGGTACTTACCTATGAAACCCCATGCAAGCCTAAACTAGGGCTTGTGTGATTTTCTTGTACATATATACTTGTGCATAACATCATGGACATCATGAAGCATCATATGCATCCACTAACCATTTCAAGGATTTTGGAAATTCATCTTTGTTCCTGTTTTGTAGGTTACAGATTCACTTCACAGGAAAACTATCCAAGTCAACCTTGTAAGAATTCCTCCACAACTCAAGGAGCTAGCTTCAAGGATTCCTGAGAATTCTCCATTCACCGAGAGACATGGTCGTCTACTCAACCTAGTCACTTCCAACACAGAGGAAGACGTGATGAAAGTTCTTTTCCAGTTCTTTGATCCTTTTGCATCACTGCTTAACATTCCCTGACTACCAGCTTGTGCCCACTTTGGAGGAATTTTCTCAACTCTTGAGGATTCCTATTCTCAATCAACTACCTTTAAACGGTACGGAAAGAGATCCAAAGCCAGAAGAGATTGCTCAAGCCCTGCACTTGCACTCATCTAATGTCACAACCCATTGGGAAACTAGAAGTGGTGTCAAAGGCTTCTTGGCAAAGTTCTTGTTTGAGAAGGCCCAAAGTTGTTGGAACTCCTTGGACTTACAAGCTTTTGAGGAGATTGTATCTCTTCTCATCTATGGGATGGTCTTGTTCCCTAATCCTGACCAACTCATAGATGTGAGTGCTGTCAAAATCTTCATGTCTCGCAACCCGGTGCCTACTTTGCTTGGAGATATCTTGTACTCTTTTCACACTCGTATAATGAGGAAAAGAGGGGTTCTCATGTGTTTCACTCCTCTCCTGGCAAGATGGTTTATTTCTCATCTTCCCCAGTCATTCTTGAAGAATGAGCAAGGTTTGAGGTGGTCACAACGGTTGATGACCCTTACACATTCAGACATTCATTGGTGTTCTCGATCCAAAGAGAATGCTATCATCATCGACCGTTATGGGGAATTCTTTAATGTCCCTTTACTTGGCATTAGGGGAGGCATCACCTACAACCCCTGCTTGGCTCTGAGACAGTTTGGTTATGCCTGAAGGGATGGCCCACATGACATGTTGATTCAAGGTTTGGTTTTCGACTTCGACAAAGACAATCAAGGACTTCATTAAAGGTTCATCCGAGCTTGGAGGATGCTAAACAAGGTAGACAGTAAGACCTTGGGACACAAGAATTCCATCCCTCTTGAGCCTTACCTCAAATGGGTACGAACCCGCGCCCAAAGTCTTATGACGCCTTACCCCTATATTCTCCCGGTGATTATAGATCCTGTTAAGGAAGGAGAGGTTCCATACACCCTCCTACATCCTGATTATAGAGCCTTTCTATTTCTGATTTTTATTTTTTTCATAATTTTATTTTGTGTTTTGATATTTTTTATAAATTTTCACTTTATTTGAATTGTTTTAAATGTTTAAAAATACTTTTATACATTTTAAAATTCTGAAAAAAATATGGAATGATCCAATGATATTGTGACAAATATTGGTGACCTCGTTTATTTTTTATTTCTGAATTTGTTATTTTTTATCATTTTTGGTTTATTTTACTCATTCCTTTTAATTTTAAAAATAGTTTCTGACTTTAAAAAATTACCAAAAATTTTATAAAAATGTTTGAGTTCATTTCTGATTTTTCTATGGTCTTACGTCATATTTCTTGATTAATTTGAACATAGTTGATATTTGTATCCCTTATTTCTATTTTAAAACATTTTAAAACACTTTTTTAATGTATATATTAAATGTAATATTATTTTGTGATTATTTTCTGGCTGATCTTGGATTGAATTTTTTATCATGAACTTTGTTAACATCATTGGATCCATGGTGTTGAGTCTAACTCCACAAAAATGGATGAATGATTTTAATAATAGTTTGATTAAATTTTAATTGAAATGTGGTTTGTATATTCTTTCCCACCCCTCTTCATTTTATCCCTTTCTTATTGCACTAAGTGTTATTGGAGCATGATCTCTATATCATGTCTCAAAACAAATGGTGCATAGGTTGCTATTGACCGGCCTCAAAATAGGTGCGACTTCCATATAAGTCCACTTACGATTGCTTAACATAGCGCTAAATTTTATCCTGATTCAAATAAATGATCATTCGTGGCCCAAACCTTTGTTTGAAAGCCCAAGTATGTTAGTTTGATCTCTTTGATTAAATAACCTCAAGATTTATTGTGTGGAGGCTTTGGTTCTACCAATCCTCTAATGGATCTACATTACTTTTGGTTAACGCGGATCACTTAAACATCTTTGATCATTAAATGGTACTTAGTGGTCATCCAACTAACCACTAATTACTAATAATTGACTTTATCTTGTGTTTTTATTATATCCCCTTTTATTTTATGCTCCATTTACTTTTAGAATTTACATTTCATGCTATTTTCATCTTTGCTCATTTGAGCATTTAATTTCTTGTCATTTTTATTTTGCTCACTTGAGATTTTCTTTTCTTTTTGAGGATATCTAATAATCAATATGAATCATAAAAAACTTTAATGATACTTGGACTATTTGGTTACTATCCTTGGCATTATGGAGTATTGGACTTTTTGGACTTAGGATTAGAAACATTGGCCTATGTTGGAGACCTTGTAACCTTAATTGATATTTTGTCTGGAGTTCTTGAGATTTACCTCAAGACATTGGGTTGTTTACTTGTTTTATGTGTAGGTTATTGTGATTACATTCTTTGTTTGTAATTTGGAATTCACATGTATACAGCCGTTACTCTGCCCAATTTTTGTGAAGACTTAATACACTTGAAGTTTGGTTCTCTCAAGAGGTCTAGTATCTTTGCTTGTTTGGTTTAAATCCAAGGAATGAGAATTATATCTTGAATCATAATGTCAAGTATTGGCTTCTTGTTGGTTAGATGGTTCATATCCCTAGCTTTTACCTTATGCTTTAGGATAGTCTCTTCTTCTCCTCCCATCTTCTGTAATTTCAAAAAATTTCCTCCTCCTTTTGAAAACTCTTCTTGTTTCTAAACTTGAACCACTTTCATAATAAACTTGGACTTAGGTCCATGCATTTTCAAAACATTTTCATAGATAAACTTCAATCAATTAATAATACCTTGACTTTTTTGTGAGAAGACTAAAATCAATCAATCTCATTTCAAACCATTTTTCCACTTTGGCTTTTTATTTTAAAACCTTTCTCAAAATATTAGACTCTTGTCGATCCTTGTAGTGATGCAAACAACTATACTTCTACAATATGTAGTGAAGAGAGATATTTTCCACTTGAGTGTTGAGTGAGGAATTTTTTATTTTAAAATCCAAGCCATATCCTCCACTTTGAGATGATGCAAATTCTCCTTTCTCATGATTGTGGGTAGTAAGTATGTTTTCTATACGGACAATGACGATGATGTCTTATCTCATAAAATTAACCAACACACTTATGTTTTATTTTTTTTAAAGGTGAACTATGTGTATCCTGATCCCCTATTTCACGAAAGGTGGTACGTAGGCACTAAAGGTTCGCAACCGCGGTGGGTGCAAAAATCATAAAACAATATATTTCTTTTCTCACCTCCACCATCTATTTTACATGCAACATTTTATAGCCAAAATATACAGATTTTACAAAGAGGTTCCTGCGGAGTACCGTAGATGTTTAGGGTGCTAATATCTTCCCTTTTCATAACCAACCCCCCTTACCTTGAATATTTCCCCCTCTTTTTGGGTTATTCGCTCTTTTCCCATTCCTTTGGAAACAATAAAGCGTGGTGGCAGTTTTTATTTTGATCTGTATAAGTCTAGTCAATCCAATGGCTTAGTCTTAAACATTTCTACCGCTACACTTCCCAGATTATCAGTTGGTACCCATAATAGAAGAGTTTTCTAATCTACTTTGAGTACCTATTCTTGATCAGACACCCTTCACCAGTTTAGAGAAAGTTCCAAAACCTGAAGTTATTGCAGCAGGCTTATATCTGAAGCGGTCAAATATTGTGTCTAATTGGGAAACAAGAAGTGGAGTTAAAGGTCTTCTTGCTAAATTTATGATAGAGAAGGCTCATTTATTTCTAGAAGCTCTGAGTTTCCATTCTTTTGAGAATATCTTGGCTCTATTGATCTATGGTTTGGTACTATTCCCTAATCCATACCAACTCATAGATGTGAACGCCATCAAAATATTTCTTACTCATAATACTGTTCCTACTTTGCTTGGAGATATTTTGAACTCTCTTCACACTCGTACTATGGGAGAGCGACGGACTCTCATGTGTTGCATACCTTTATTATCCATATGGTTTATTTTGCTCCTTCCCCGATCAGTGGTGAAGAATGAACAAGGTTTGAAGTGGTCTAGAAGGATGATGTCACTCTCTCATTCAGATATTTATTGGTGTTCCCGATCTCGAGAGGACATGACTATTATTGACCATTGTGTTCCTTAATGTGCCACTCCTTGGCATAAGGGGAGGTATTACTTACAACCCTCCTCTAGCTCTACGTCAATTTGGTTATGCTCGAAGAAATGGTCCTCGTGATATGCTTATCCAGGGTATTATGTTCGATTACGAGAACGATCCTCAATGTTACCGTCAAAAGTTTATACATGCTTGGGACATGGTGAATAATATTGATAGCAAGACTTTGGGACAGAAAAACTCCATCCCTTTGGAGCCCTACCTCAGATGGGTGTGATCTAATGCTTAAAATCTTATAATGACATATCATGTTGTCCTACCAGTAATTGTGGAGCCTTTTGTTGAAGGAGATATTCCTTATACCATTTTTCATCCAAATATGCCTACTGACCTTGAAGAGCTACAGAAGTCTTAGATTCAATTGAAAAAAGAAAGGGACACCTTTAAGACTCAGCTCTATGCTAGTGAGAAGAAAGTGTTGGAGCTGACAAAACAACTTCACGAAGAGTAGAGCCTTAATGCATATGTCAACAAAAAGAGGAAGCGTCCATGGGAGACATGATTCTTAGGTCTTAGGAGTTCATAATTTTTTCCTTGTAGCCCTTTTATTTTCATTGTAAGCCTAGGAGGCAGTTATAATCTAAACTTACTAATAAGAGTCTTTGTTTCTATTCCCTTTTGATTAACAAATTTAAACCCCACGATGTCCTTGAAAACATTGCATATGCATCTACATGCCATACATATCATTGCATAACAGGTTTCCAAGACAGGTTTCTCATCTTCTTGCTATTTATTTTAGCAAAAATGGCTCTCAAACAGACAGTCAAAGATCTCCAGGCTCAGAATGCTCAGTTCCAAGAGATGTTCCTAAGCTTAGCCATGGGGCAAGAAGAACTGAAGGCGCTCATCGCCAATGAGAAGAAGAGGAATAAGAAGAAAAAGAAACCAACCGGCATCCTTAACATGGGGAGAAAGTTTAGAGGTCCAGTCAAGCAAGCTTAAGATCTTGATATCTCATTGGACGAAGATGATGAACGGGATGAAGATGGTAAGAGTGTTAAAACTGAAGAAAAAAATCAATCATGATTCTAACAAATGTTCTGATAAAGAGGAAGAGGATTATTTGGATGAACAATATCCCCCTGCTGGCGAGAAGTATAAGTTAGTAGAAGAGCGTCTGAAAGCTATGGAGATCCATAAGGTGTCTGGCTTGAACTTTGAAGAAATGGGTTTAGTCTTAGGAGTCATCATTCCTCCTAAGTTCAAAACTACTAACTTTACTAAGTATGATGGTGCTTCTTGCCCGAAGTTGCATTTGAGATCATATGTTTGAAAAATTCAACCACACACTGCTGATAAGAAATTGTAGTTGCATTTATTTCAAGAAAGCCTGTCTGGAACAAAATTGGAATGGTATTATCAACTTGAAGGTACCAATATCCATACCTGGGAAGATTTGGTTGCAGCTTTCTATAGACAATATCAGTATAATTCTGATTTGGAACCTACCAAGATGCAACTATGGAGTATATCCACGGGTTCTGAGGAAGGCTTTAAAGAGTACGCACAAAAATGGAGAAATCTTACAGGTAGAGTTCAACCTCCTTTGACGGATAGGGAATTGGTTGACATGTTCATGAGTATGCTAACAGGTCCTCTCTATGATCACCTACTTGGAAGTTCTTCAGTCGGTTTCACTGAAATGATATTGACAGGGGAACATGTTGAGAATGGAATCAGAAGTGGTAAAATTCAGGTGGCTACATGTAATGCGGTGGGAGAACTGACTTGGTTATTTTGAGTTCGATCGCAAATATTGCGGTTAGCAAGAGTCGCCACCGACTTTTCTTTTATCCAAAAGGAAAGGCTGAAAAGAACAGGAAAGACCTTTGAGATGTTTTCTTGAGTTCAGGGGGTAGATTATGAAAAAGGAAGGTGTTAGCATCCTTTCCATCCATGGTTTTCCATGGGCTCTTAGTTGCTTGCTATATCACTTGCTTTTGTTTGAAAATGTGCTTTGTGTGGTTTTTGAAAGTATTTTGAAAAAGGCGCCATCGTTTAGGAAAACTTTGTAATGATTCTCGTTCGTAAGAATGTATACAAAGTGTTAATCTTTTGAAAATGTTTTCAAGTTTGAAAGATGTTTTTGAAAGTGTTGGTGTTTGTTTTGAAAATAGTAAGGATGTTTTTGGTTTTGAAATTGAGCAAGCAACTAGGAACAATCTACCTACTCAAAAGTCTTTCATGTTTATTTCCTCTTTCCTTTGACATTGTTGTCTTACCATTGATTTGATAAGTAACCCTATCTTTGAATGTAAAAGGGACGGGCAAGGGTCATCGTATAGCCATGATTAGAAATGTTGTAAGATATCTTAGCATTTTCTTTAAGGGACTAAGATCATTTTTGAAAGGCAACTTTGATAGCGTCATCGAGGGACTATGATATTATATTTTGTTTGTTTTTTCTAAGACACCTCACATGCATAATATGGCCATTTTATAAGGCAACAAAGTGGGTTTACCCTAAGGGTGTATGTGTGCAAGTGTATTGGTTTAAATTCTTGATTTGTCTTGATTAGGGTTTGCTATTTGTTGGTTTTAATCTTTCCATACAAACCCTAATTATTAGAATTTGTATATAAAGCATTAAATTACGGAAAATAAAAATACTAAGCTATTACATCATTTAGGGGAGGGGGTGTACAAATTTATAAATGGGGAAATTGTAAAAAAATTAAATCTAAATAATTATTATAACAATATTGAATATTGTACAAAAAATGAATAGAACGTAAATGTAAAAAGAAATGTGATTTTTGTTTGGTTTTCATGAAAAGGTTTTTTGACCTAGTTAACTAAAATAAAATAATTAACTAAAAATAAGAAAATTAAGATTAAGTTAGTAAAATAAATTAATTTAAAAAGAACAAAGTTTTTAGGGTTTTTTTGTGAACTTGATTAAATAAAATTAATTAAATAAAAGTCCTAAGTTCTAAATTGATTTTAATTTACAAGAAAATAATATATAATAATTAAGACTAATTATCTAAGTATTTTTTTATAAAAAAAAGGAAATTAATTTATTAAAGAAAATGTTTTTTTTTATTCTTTTATTTTATGAAGAAAAATAAACTAAATAAATATAACAAATAAAATAAAAATATTTTTTTGGATTTTTATTAATGAAAATAATAATAATAATAATAATATTAATAATAATAAAATATGAAATAAAAATAATAAAGTCAGGGAGGTTAAAGTTAAATTTGGGAGGTTTGTTAGAAAAAACAGTTTTGAAATTCGCCCATTATTGTTTTTGTAAACAGAAAAATAAAAATAAAAATTAAAAAAAAGAGATGGGTTGTGTGTTATAAGCAAACATGGGGGGGGGGGGGGGGTGTTTAAAGGTAGCAAAAATAGAGAAAGCCCAAAACTGGGCCCAGGCGCTGTAAAGAAGCAAAAATGTGGAAAAAGTATGAAAAATGACAAAAGGCAGCATGCTGGGTGTTGAAACCACGCCCTCTTGGTTACCAGCGTGCTGCCTTACCACCGGGTGGCTATACATACGTTGATATAACTGAAACGATAAATACATAACACAAAACAAGTTCCAGAAATGAACTTCATCTTCAACCTCCAGCCATAGTTCCTGTAACTTGCTCATTTATCAACGAAAATAAAAGATGCAAACATGAAAGTTGCTCCATTTTTCCATATGAATCCAACCATACAAATATCATGAGCTATAAATCAAAGAAGAATGAGAATTTATAAAAGTACCAGATTCTGACCTAAATATTTTCAGAGATTCAAACTTAAAATTCTCTAAGCTCAATCAATATAAATGAAATCTATGGATATGTACAGTTTCAGGACAATGATGTCTACATTTTATCTTCACAAATGCAAGCCTAACAATGCCTAAGTAATGAGATAGAAGTTCAAGAAAAATACTTCAAAACTAGAAATCGTGAACTGCAAATGAGCTTGATTCAAGGTGTTGCAACGATCAGGTTAGCTTCCTCAAGTTCCCAGGAAGCTAATGCAATGATTAGCTTGAGCAATGGATGGCTGAAATGGTCTGGAGAAGTCAACTTGCAGAGCTATGTTTTTGGTTATGGAGGTTGATGAAGGTGGAGTTACAGTTATAAAACAGGGTCAGGGATGAGTTGTATTTGATGTTTAGAAGCTTTGTGATTGATTAGGAGGGAAAACGCACGAGGGAAATGAGAGATATAAGTTTAAGGTCAGAATTGTGCATCAATGGAGTTTCTTGTGCAAATTCTGGCTTGAGGGAGTTTTGGTGTGTTTCAGGGTGCTAAAACTTGTGTTATAGCTCACAAATAGTGCATCTATTTATAAGCAACAAATTTAGAAGCTTGTTGTTGATCAGAATTCAAAATCACAAGTTTAAGCATAACATGTGATCTTTTGAGAAAATCCAAGTTTCAAAGTCTTGTCCTTTCTAAGATAGAGTGGTTATGCTTTAAACACACTTGCTTATGACTTTGTAGATGGTGTGTACTTAAAGAGAACAAGTTAGGAGCTCAAGAAGCTGACTTTGTGCATAAAGCTTGCTTTACAAGAATGGAAATGGTGACTTTCTCCCTAAAATGTCAAATTGCTTTGGACAATCCTTAAATCAATTGGACAATTGATCAATCAATTGTGTAAACATTAAATTAAGGAGTGACAAACAAGTTTGAGGCCTGCAAAGTGAATATTTTGCAGCATGGCTATGGATTTGGTCCATGTTGCATCACAAATTTTGCCTTGCAAAACAACTTGAAACCCTAACTTCTGGCCTTCGATTCTCCTTGCTCACAAATGATCTCAAGGAGTTCTTGGACATTTTGGAAAGCTTGTAATGTGATATACAACCCCTCTTTGAATCACTTTTGAAAAATCCAAAATGGAACTATGTGAAACTTGGGTCAGAAGTTTGGTCAAAATCCAGACCAAAATGCTCAAAATTTCACTAAGTGTTTTAGTTTCATGACTATGACTTCCTGGATTAATAACTTGAGATCCAAGCATTTCTAGGAGAAGTTGTGTAAAGCAATGTTTTAGATATCATGGAGATCTAAAACTTTCATGTTGAAAGTTTATTTTGAATCATCTTGCACCATGGTGAAAAATTGGCTCAAAGTTGTGAAAAAATATGAAGTTTTCAACACTTAGAAAAATTTCTAAGTTTGGAAATTTTGCTTTTCCAAATGAAATCTTGACTTTTTGATTTCTTGATGAACAAGTTTCATATTTTGACATGTTTTGATGAATTGTGATCTTTGACACTTGATTTTGACCAAAAAGTCAAAGTTTGACTTTTCAGTGTACAGTTGACTTTTGATCAATTGACTGAAAAATCAACTATCAATCAAATGACTTTGAGCAATGTTTTGAGTCATGCCGTTAGGTCAAAATGGTTAAATTGAACTCTTGAGATCATGTCTCAAACCAATTAACCATTTGCTAGGTCAAAAATCATAAATTGCCCTTTCACAGTCAAAACCCTAATTTTGACCATTTTGCCCTTTTGGTGATCTGATCAAATTTCTTGAGGAATTATGGTCCAAAATTGATCAAATGTCATATAGGAGTTCACAATGTTGACATGGATCAAAAATTATGAAGTTTTACTGTAAATTGACCACAGTTGACTTTTTCCCCAATACATTTGAGTTTTAGGTCAACTGCTCAATTGACTGAGCAGAAATGTGATCCATGACTTGAAAATTGATATGAGAAATCTTAGGGGTCCATAATGATCCATAAAAGTCATATGATGAATTAAAAGTTCAATTATCCTTGTGCAATATCAAACCCTAATTTCAGTCATCAGTGCTTAAGGAGGTGTCTTGAGCTGATCAACCCTTGTACAGTCTTCAACCAAAGAAGATCTTGTGGGAAAATATTTGATAAATGAGAGGGAAAATTTTGGGGTACAACAGCTACCCCTGTTCAATCTTCTTAAACCTGGAGAGTTAGATTGGCGGATCCGCCATTCGTGACTTGAAGGTGGAAGATGATTGGACACTAGAGTGCCTAGAAATTTGCACTCAAAGATGAAATGGGAATGGGCTTATAGATGCCATTTAAAGGAATGATAGAGATTTTCCAGAGATGGGCTTGTAGATGCCATCCAAGGGTAACTATTGACAGAGAATGGACTAAGTTTGAACTTGATTTCAACTGGAAAAGAATCAGAATAAATCTTTGGAGCGACTTATCTGAACCAGAAGAAGTCTTGTATTTTGTTTGACTGGGAAGAATCAGAATAAATCTTGGAGCGATTTATCTGAACTAGAAGTGTTCCTTTGGAAATTATCAGGATAAACCGTTGAGGGTTTTAAACTGAACCAAAAGAGATCTTGAATATTCTTTAACTGTAAAGAATCAGAGTAAATCTTTGGGCGATTTATCTGAACCAGAGAAAGACGTCTACAGGAAAGAATCAGAATAAATCATTGAGAGATTTATCTGAACTCAAAGTGTTCCTTTGGAAAGTATCAGGATAAATCGTTGAGGGGTTTAAACTGAACCAAAAGAGATCTTGAATATTCTTTAACTGGAAAGAATCAGAGTAAATCTTTGAGCAATTTATCTGAACCAGAGAAAGTGTCTGCGGGAAAGAATCAGAATAAACCATTGAGAGATTTAAACTGAACCAGAAGGGATCTGGAGAAGAATCAGAACAAATCATTGAGAGATTTATCTGAACCCGAGAAGGCGTCTGCAGGAAAGAATCAGAATAAACCGTTGAGACATTTAAAATGAACCGGAAGGGGTCTGAAAAAAATATTTGTTATGTAGATGGTTGACCAATCCTTTTTTTGGAATTGATCTGTAATTGACTTATTGAAAATTTGATGATAATTCTCTGTTGTTTGATCTTTCCTGAAAAAGATGAAAGGTTAGTTGCATGCAATGTCATGATGTATGAAATTCATGGTGCAATGATGTTCTCAAAATAAATGAGATTGTGTCGTATGTACCTCTGTTGTCAATGCTATGACGTATGGATGTAATGTATGGACATGTTAATTGTTATGCCACAGTGTTGCTGGAGTTGGAGAAAATAAATCCCCGAGTACTGTTGGGTATAAGGAGTGTAAGTCTTCATGTTTTGAAGTTGAAGTGTTGATGAGCTTCCATTTGTTAGAGAAATAAAGTTTATTGTGTAAGGGGAAATTCCATGCATTGCTTGTGGACCTTGTGAAATCCTGTTGGGGAATCTTGAGAAATTGGGAGACTTTCACCGGGGAATCTTTGGAGTGGTAACTGGAAGTTTTGTTCCATCTGGGATGTGAGAGAGCTTGATATCATTAAGTTGTATACTGGAGATACGTTAGTGATCCTGTAGTGGGCCCGTTTTCCGCTCTTGTTGGAAAAGTATCTGCGGGGGACTTAATGGAATAGTTTAAAGATATTATCCTATTTCTTAAATCCATTAGTGATTGTCTTTCAATTTTATGTTCCTCTTTTTTTGTTCATTTGTAAACAGTAGTCATGTTCAAATGCATATGTCAAAAATAATCATTGGACGTTTTCGCAAACAAAAGATGGAAAAAGAAAAACAGATAGTTTTGCACTTTCAAAGGGATGTCTTTGTATTAATTTGAATGAGTATTTTTGTACAATGAGACGAGCATTCTAGTAAGAGAATATCGTCATAAAAAATGAAAATTGATACAAAGAAAAGATAGCTATGTAAAATGATCCCATGGGGTTCCTATTCTGCTATAGCCTTCGTGTCTCTGAGCGTCTTGTTCACTTGCTGCCTTGTCCGAAGTTGATTGGATTGATTAGACCCGTTTGAACTTGTCAGTCGATGCTAAAGGTTGTCTGTAAGGTGATCCAACAGGACATAGTCATACGCTTTAATTCCCTAACTTTTGCTTGGACCGCCCTTTCAGGTTTTCAGTCCACCGAGATACCCTTTTTTCCCAAGCCGCCCTTTTGGGTTTTCAGCTTGTCGGGTGTACAAATTTTTTTTTGTATTTTATCCTTAATTTTTGCCTGAACCTTTGTGGTTCGCCGGAATGCCCTTGTTTTTCCTAGGTGTGTCAACCTAGCGGGTCTCTTATGCATAGTATTTGTTGACTATGTCTGCATTCACAGGGTGCAAAAGGTCGTCGCCATCCATAGTGGTTAAGATCATTGCTCCACCAGAGAATATGCTTTTGATCACAAATGGTCCTTCGTATGTAGGAGCCCATTTGCCCCTGGGATCACCTTGTGGCAATATGATACGCTTGATTACCAAATCACCAACCTGATATACCTGACGTCTGACCTTTTTGTTAAAAGCTTTGATCATACATTTTTTGTACATCTGGCCATGAAAGATAGCCGTAAGCCTCTTCTCATCAATCAAGTTCAACTGGTCAAGCCGAGTTTGAATCCATTCGTCTTCATTCAGCTCTGCATCCTTTATGATTCTTAGAGAAGGTATTTGGACTTCAATTGGTAGAACAGCTTCCATGCCATATACCAAGGAAAAGGGAGTTGCCCCTGTTGTCGTGCGCGTCGTGGTACGGTAATCGTGGGGAGAAAATGGTAACATCTCATTCCAGTCCTTGTATGTTACTGTCATTTTTTGTATGATCATCTTGATGTTTTTATTTGCGGCTTCGACAGAACCATTCATCTTTGGCCGGTAAGGAGAAGAATTATGGTGATGGATCTTGAATTGCGCGCATAGTGCGGTGATCATAGTATTGTTGAGATTTGTACCATTGTCTATGATGATTCTCTCTGGGATTCCATACCGACAGATGAGATTCTGTTTGATGAATCAGGCCACCACATTCTTGGTAACAGAAGCGAAAGAATCCTCCTCAACCCACTTTGTGAAGTATTCAATGGCCACCAAGATGAAGCGGTGCCCATTAAAAGTTGTAGGTTTGACTTCTCCAATCATATCGATGCCCCACATCGCGAATGGCCAGGGAGCGGATAGGACGTTTAGAGGAACTGGAGGCACATGCACTTTGTCAGCATAGATCTGACACTTGTGACAGGTTTGTGAATGCTGATAGCAATCAGCTTCCATGATAGACCAGTAATACCTTACCCGTAGGATCTTTTTTTACATCTTGTGCCAACTGGAATGGGTGCCAAAAGTGCCTTCATGCAGATCAGCCATGATCTTTTCTGCCTCAGCCTTGTCTATGCAACGAAGCAAAACAGAGTCGTGGTTGTGCTTGTAGAGAATGCCATTACTGAGGAAGAACTTAGCATAGAATCTCCTCAAGAACTTCTTATAATTAATTGAAGCTCCTTCCGGATACTCTTGGGCCTCGAGATACCTCTTAACTTCATGGAACCAAGGCTGGTTCACTACTTCTTCAGCATTGATCTCGTGACAGTAAGCTGGTCCGTCCATCCGCTCAATGGTGATATAGGGAGCCTCGTTACCCCACTTGAGTTTAAACATGGATGACATGGTGGCTAGTGCGTTAGCTAGTTAATTTTCCTCTCATGGAAAATGCTCAAAGGTAATTTTCTCGAAATGTGGGATTAATGTCAACACACGTTCTTTGTAGGGGATGAGGTTAGGGTGCTTCACGTCCCATTATCCTTTGATCTGACTGATGGCTAAGGCTGAATCTCCAAATACACTTAAGGACTTGATTCCCAAATCTATGGCAGCTTTGAGACCAAAAATACACGCTTCGTATTCTGCCATGTTATTGGTATAGTTGAAACAAAGTCTTGTGGTGAAGGGAGTATGACATCCTTCTGGGGATATGATTACAACACCTATGCCATTTCCGAGTGCGTTGGAGGCTCCATCAAAAACCAATGTCCATCAGGATCCTTGTTCAGGTCTGTCATATGGTCTGAGTTTTTCATAGTTGTTTACCATCATGATGTCTTCATCTGGGAACTAGAATTTCATGGACTGATAGTCATCCACAGCTTGATGAGCAAGGTGATCGGCTAGTACACTGCCCTTTATTGCTTTTTGGGTAGTGTACTGAATGTCGTATTCAGTCAGGATCATCTGCCATCTTGCTATTCTCCCAGAGAGGGCAGGCTTCTCGAATATGTATTTAATTGGATCTATCTTGGATATCAATAAGGTAGTATCGATCAGCATATATTGTCTTAGCCAGCGAGCATCCCACGCCAGAGCGCAACAAGTTTTCTCGAGCAGTGAATATTTGGTTCCACAGTCGGTAAACTTTTTGCTCACGTAGTAAATAGCACGCTATTTTTGGCCAGAGTCGTCATGCTGCCCCAGCACACACCCCATTGAATTTTCCAAAACAGTTAGATACATGATCAAAGGTCTTCCCTCGACAGGCGGCATCAAAACAGGAGGCTCTTCAAGGTACTCTTTGATCTTGCCAAAGGCAGCTTGGCATTCATCATTCCATTTGACTACTTGATCTTTCTCTAGTAATTTGAAGATTGGTTCACAAGTAACGGTTAAGTGAGAAATGAATATGGCGATGTAGTTAAGCCGTCCTAAGAATCCTATGACTTCCTTCTCGGTGCGAGGAGCAGGCATTTCTTGTATTGCTTTTACCTTGGCAGGGTCCACTTTGATACCTTTACCGTTGACGATGAATCCTAGGATTTTACCGGACCTTACTCCAAATGTGCATTTATTCTGGTTCAACCTTAGCTTGTATTTCTTCAGTCTTTCAAATAGTTTCTGCAAATGGTCAAGATGTTCCTCTTCAGTTTGAGATCTGGCTATCATGTCATCCACATATACCTCTATTTTGTGATGGATCATATCATGAAATAGAGCTACCATGGCGCATTGATAAGTTACCCCGATGTTTTTCAACCCGGATGGCATAACCTTGTAACAGAATATGCCCCACTGTGTGACGAAGGTCGTTTTCTCCGTGTTCTCAGGTGCCATTTTGATCTGGTTATAGCCTGAGAAACCATCCATGAAGGAAAATACTTTATGCTGTGCAGTGTTGTCAACCATAATATCAATATGGGGCAGCGGGAAGTCATCCTTGGGGCTTGCCGTATTTAAGTCTATGTAGTCCACACACATACGTACCTTACCGTCCTTTTTAGGCACTGGAACAACATTGGCGACCCATTGTGGATTGGAGGTGACGGCTAAGAACCCGATGTTGAATTGTTTCATGACTTCGGTCTTGATCTTCTCTGACATGTTTGGCCGCATGCGACGGACTTTCTGTTTTACCAGAGGGCAGTCTTCTTTTGTCGATAGAAGATGGACCACGATATCAGTGTCAAGTCTTGGCATGTCTTCATATGACCAAGCAAAGACCTCAACATAGTCATGTAGCAACTGAGTTAAACGCTTCTTGACACTGGGTTCCAGATTGGCACCCACCTTGACTTCTTTCTTGTCTTCTTCGGTACCTAAGTTAATTGTGTCCACTGGTTCTTCGTGGGGATGTATGGTCCTTTCTTCCTGTTGTAATAACATGGCTAGTTCCCCTAGCACTTCACAATCTTCCTCACCTTCATCTTCGGCTTGGTAGATTAGATTTTCAAAGTCATAAAAGGCCATAGCAGAATCGTTACCCGTTTCAAAACAAATATCCTTGCTATTTTCAAAAACAAACACACACATTTCCAAACATCTTACAAAATTGAAAAAATTTTCAAAAAGACAAACATCTTCGTATACATTCTTACGAACGAGAATCATTACAAAGATTGCCTAAACAATGGCCTCTTTTACAAAATACTTTCAAAACCACACCAAGCACAATTTCAAACAACAAAAGCAAGTGATCTAGCAAGTAACTAAGAGACCATGGAAAACCATGGATGGAAAGGGTGCTAATACCTTCCCTTTTCATAATCTACCCCCCGAACTCAAGAAACAATCTCAAAGGTCTTTCCTATGCTTTTTCACCTTTCCTTTTGGATAAAAGAAAAGTCGGTGGCGACTCTTGCTAACCGCAACATTTGCGATAAAATGCAAAACAATCAAGTCAGTTCTCCCACCGTATCACACCTAGTGATCAGTCTGATTAAGGGAGAATGGGACACGAAGCATCCGAATCTCATTCCTTATCAAGAGCATGTGTTGACATTAATTACGTACTTCAAAGAAATTACTTTTGAACATATTCCACGAGAAGAGAATCAATTGGTAGACGCACTAGATACCATGCCATCTATGTTTAAAGTCAAATGGGATAATGAAGCTCCTCGAATTACTATTGAGAGACTAGACAAACCGGCACATTGCTACGAAGTTGATATTGATGGAGTAAAGGAAAAGCCTTGGTACCATGAAGTAAAAAGATACCTTGAAACTCAAGAATATTATGGAGGGGTATCTATCAATGATAAGAAATTTATAAGGAGGTTCTCTTCCAAGTTCTTTCTGAGTAACGAACTCTTATACAAGCGCAACCATGATTCAACTTTGTTTCATTGTGTAGACAAGAAGGAAGCTGGGAAAATTATGGAAGATATGCACGAAAGTTTCTTTGGTACTCACTCCAGTGGGCATACAATGGCTAAGAAAATTCTGAGAGCGGGTTATTATTGGTCTACCATGGAAACCAATTGCCATCATCATTCCAGAACTTGCCACAAATGTCAGATTTATGCTGACAAAGTACACGTGCCTATGGTTCCTTTGAATGTCTTGACTGCTCCTTGGCCGTTTGCAATGCGGGGCATTGATAAGATTAGAGATATTAAGCCTACTGCTTTCAATTGGCATTGTTTCATCCTTGTCGATATTGATTACTTCACGCATTGGGTAGAGGTAGCCTTGTTTGCTTCTGTTACCAAGAATGTTGTGGCTCAGTTCGTTAAGTATAACCTTATCTGTCGATATGGCATCACTGAAAGGATCATCACGGACAATGGTACCAATATTAACAATACTATGATCACAGGACTCTACACGCAGTTCAAGATTAAGCATCACAATTCTTCTCTGTACTGACCAAAGATGAATGGCACACTGGAAGCTGCCAACAAGAATATTAAGAAGATCTTGCGGAAGATGGAGGTGACATACAATAATTGGAATGAGATGCTACCATTTTCTCTTCATGGTTACCGCACTTCAGTACATACATCAACTAGAGCAACCCCGTTCTCTCTAGTCTACATTATGGAGGTTGTCTTACTTGTTGAGTCCAGATTCCTTCCCTAAGGATTATGAAAGATGTAGGTTTAGATGAAGATGAATGGATTTAGACTCGACTTGACCAGATGAATTTTATTGATGAAAAAAGGCTTGCGGCTATTTGTCATGGTTACATGTATCAAAAATGCATGATCAAGTCCTTTAACAAGAAAGTCAAACATTAGGTGTACCAGGCTGGTGATTTGGTAATAAAGCGCATCATCCTACCATAAGGTGATCCCAGGGGAAAATGGACTCCCACATACGAAGGTCCATTTGTCATCAAAAAGATATTTTCTGGCGGTGCTATGATACTTGCCACTATGGGCAGCGAGGATTTTCCGCACCATGTGAACGCGGACATAGTCAAAAAGTACTACGCATAAAAGAGACCAGCTAGGTTGATAGGCCTACGTAAAAATAAGGGCATCCTGGCGAACCAAAAGGGTTCAGGAAAAAATTAGGGATATATATATATATATATATATATATATATATATATATATATATATATATATATATATATATATATATATATATATATATATATATATATATATATATATATATATATATATATATATATATATATATATATATATATATATATATATATATATAATTGTACATCCGACAAGTCGAAAACCTAAAAAGGCGGCTTGGCCAAAAAAGGATATCCCGATGGACTAAAAACCTGAAATGGCAGTCCGGGAAAAAGTCAGGGATTAAAGCGTATGACTATGTCCTGTTGGATCACCCATCTACTTACAACCAACTTTATTACTTGCGTCAAGTTCAAATGGTACAGATCAAATCAATCATCTTCTTTCGACAGCAAGTGATGAATACTTGAAGACATAGGGGCAATAGCAGAGTTGAAACTCGATGGGGTCGTTTCCACATAGTTGTTTTTCTTTGTACCCCTTTTTCAATTTTTACGATGATTTCCTCTTACTAAGATTTCTGTCTTCTTGTATAAAACTGTCTGCTTATAGGCAAAATTTCAGAATTAATGCAATTAAATATATTTCAAATTTCAAATTTGTTTTTTACTTTCTCTGTTTTGTTTGCAAAAACGTCCAATGATTACGTTGAATGAACATGTGCATTTGAATATGATTACTGTTTACAAAATATATGCATGAAAACAGGATTAGCGTTTACTAAAGACCCTAGGAGTTGGGGTAATGTTCAAAAGTTATCCATAAATTCCCACAGAGCAATCTCCATGGAACTATCTCTACAGAGCTATCTTCATAAGCTCATCCCCAATAGAGATATATTCCCCAGCAAGTCTAATGTGCCCTCAAACAGAAATTAGAGCATCTTCCAACAATCCACCTCCATATCCTTGATGGATAGCTTGACATGATCATCTTCCCCAATAGGTCCCCTAGCAGATAAGGAAATTTGATCATTTCCCCAACATACGGTGGAAACTTCCTCATGCAGCCTATGAAATTCCAATCCCCATTAGAGATTATTTCCTCAACACAGTCTACAGGATTTAATTCCCTAACAAAGTTTATTTCTCCAATACTGCAAATTCCCCGACAAAATTCTCTTCTCCAGCCAGATGCCATTCAATGTTGTCCTCCCCGGAAGAGCTGATACCCATATATGAAACCTGGTCAGATAGCGCATCAGAGGAATATCCATCTCTTTTATCCCCAGTCAGGGTACATAAAAATCAAATTCTTTAATAAAAAAGAATGATGAACGACCGACTCTCCTTGAATGCTTCTATCCCTAAGAAAAAGTTGAACATCCCCAACGAAGTGTCCTCAAACATAAAGAGGAAATCCTCAGTAAATTCGTTCTAAACAAAAATTGAAGAATTACTTTCTTCATCCCTAGCAACAATCAGGGAGTTATTTTCCCTAGCTAGACGTTGTTACAAGAAGCTATTGATACGCTCCAACGACAT
Source organism: Vicia faba (assembly GCA_948472305.1). NCBI lineage: Eukaryota > Viridiplantae > Streptophyta > Magnoliopsida > Fabales > Fabaceae > Vicia > Vicia faba. The sequence continues at coordinate 1,185,583,545 of OX451737.1, forward strand.
ATTGTATCCATACATCATTTACAAAATATCATAACATATGCATACGAAACGCATATAATATTATCATTTATTTTGAGAGCATCATTACGCAATGCATTACATACATCATGGCATTGCATAAAACTAACTTTTCCTTTTTAGGTTAGTTCCCGAACAGATAGATATTGTCAACAGTTTATCATCCTTCAGATACAGACAATGATTCATTCTGATAAACACATCTTTCAAATACAATCAGTTGATGATTCACTCTATATCATCTTCTAGATACAATTCAAATACAATTGAGATATAGATTCATTATGACACTCATTCCAAATTCTCTTCTAGATATACTTTAGATACGGTCGAGATATAGATTCATTCTGATGCTCATTCCAGTACATCTTCTAGATACAGTTCAGATACGATCAAGATGTATATTCATTATGATACTCATTCCATTACATCTTCTAGATACAATTCAGATATGATCGAGATATAGATTCATTTTGATACTCATTCCAGTACATCTTCTAGATACAATTCAGATACGATCGAGATATAGGTTCATTCTGATACTCATTCCAGATTCTCTTCTAGATACATTTCAGATACGATCGAGATATAGATTCATTTTGATGATCATTCCATTACATCATTCAGATACAATCGGGAGAATATTCATTTTGATCCACTTCTAGATACAGTCGGGCATAGACTCATTCTAGTACATTTCTCAGATACAGTCGGGAAAAGACTCATTTTGATCCACTTCTGGGTACATTCGGGCGTAGACTCATTGCAATACATTTTTCTGATACAGTCGGGCGAAGACTCATTCTGATCCACTTCTGGATACAATCGGGTGTAGACTCATTCCAATACATTATTCAGATACCGTTGTGCGAAGACTCATTCTGATCCACTTTTAGATACAGTCGGGCATAAACTCATTCTAATATATTTTTCATATACAGTCGGGTGAAGACTCATTCTGATCCACTTCTGGATACAGTTGGGCGTAGACTCATTCCAATACATTTTTCAGATATAATCAGGCGGGGACTCATTCTGATCCATCTTTAGATGCAGTCGGGTGTAGACTTATTCTAATACTTTTCGGATACAGTCGGCCATAGACTCATTCTGATACTCCTGTCAATAGTTATCCAAGAACATAATTACTTTGGATGGAATCTATAAGCCCATGTCCGATGACATCTCGTCACCTTTTCCAAATGGCATCTTTAAGCCCATTCTTGATACAATCAAACCGCAGTGTTACTTCGTGCATCCGCCAGTGCAAATTTCCAAGCACTTGTAAGTATTTAATCCTCTTCCAACTTCGAATCACGAATGGCGAGCATGCCAATCTAACTCTTCAGGTATAAGATTTAACAGGGGCAGTTGTTGTACCCTAAAATTTTCCCTCCCATTTTCAAGACAAATTAATTCAATACACATCCTCATACTTATGAGGGTCTCAATTGCTCAAGACTTGTCAAAGATTTATCAGATGGACTCTCCTCCTAAGCAATTGACCTACAACTAAGGTTTTGCTTCTCTCAAAGAAAATTGAGTTTATAATTCCTCAAATGGACTTCGTGGTTTCTCATATGTCTCAAAGTATCCTCATTTCGAATTTCAAGCCTTACATCACAAGTTTGCTCAGTCAATTAGCCAAATGATTGAAAATCAGTTATATTGAACAAAAAGTCAACTTTATTCAATCTACAATCAACCTTCAATATTTTGGTTAAAATCAACATTTTGAAGTCACATTCATCATTTGATCAAGGGTTGATCATGATTCATCAAGAAAACTCAAGATTCATCAAAAGTCAAAAGTTACTAAATTAGGGTTTTCTTAAGGAAAAGTCAACTGAACTTTGACCAAACACAACTTTCACATACTTCATCAGAAATTCCTTAACCAAATTCTATCTTGAAGGAAATTCAATTCTCTGCAACTTTGTATCTCTAAGCCTAAGGCCAAAATGCTTCATTTGAGACATATGAGCCAAAACTTTACTGGTCATTTTGAAAGTTAACAAAAAGACATTTTTTGTCAAAGAAATTTATATTAAGTTAAAGACTTCAAATGAAAAAATGACCAATATGAAAGTTGTAGGAGACATCTTAAGGTTTCCAAATAGTCCAAGATCATCTTCATATGACAAAAATTGAGAAAGTTATGAGTGTTGCAAGTTGAGCAATTTTTAAGAAAATGCATGAAGTCCAAATTGAGAAAACTTGAAATTTTGGACTAATGGGCCTAAGTTCTTAGTTTTAAATGTGTTATAACCATATAAAGGACCCCTAAATCCATTCACATATTTTTTATGATTTTTATTTCTTTTATTTGGATTTTATTCATTTAAATGCAAATTAAATCAAATAAAATATGAAAGCATTGGACTTAGGCATGTGAACTTTTGTTTTGATCAAATTGAAGGCCTAAAAAGCTCATGACAACTTGCCAAAACCGTGTGAGGCTGATTGGCACAAGATTGATCTTAAAAAAGAAACTTTTCATGCAAATTCCAAATCAAATATTACACCATGAATTACAAAGATTTTGTCCACTTTTGTTGACCTAATTCTTCTCCTATAAAAACACAACACCTCCAGCCATTCAAGGACATGCATTCTGCAGCTCTAGACAAACCCTAAAGCTCAAAAAAATTCAATATTAGGGCAAAGTCAAAACCAAAGATTCGGCCTTTTTCAGTCTGAGTCGTCCATTGCAAATCGTTCCTGAAGCATCTAAGGGTAAGAACATGTCGAAAGTCATGGTCATTGGTGCTTAAAACAAGCATACTCATCTTCTTTGATTTGCTTTTTTTTGAATATTCATATAATTAATTTCATGCATTGCTAATGTTTGTTAACTTCCAAATGGGTTCCTGATGTTATTTAGAACATGTTTAAATTATAAATCTGAAGCTCTAACGTGAGAATCGTGTTTTGCCATGGCTAGGGAAAAATGCTTTTGCCACCAATCGATGCACAGGGTTAATTTAGGGGGGTAGCCGTAATCTTGGGTTTCAATTTTGTTTATTTCGCAGGTTAGCAATTTCAAGTGGCTGGAGAAGACGGTTGCAGCCATTGTCCATGGTGGTTTGATCGGCCATAGGAAATGTGTGGCTTAATACTCCCTTCTCATTCGTCCATTCAAAATCACAGGGGCCCACCTGAACGCGCATTTTAATTGATTTTGATATTTTTAATTGTTTGTTTATTTTATGTGGGTTGTTGATTGGATGTATAACGCAAAACAAGTGGTGACCTGGTGGTAAGAAGCGTGACTAGTATTGCAAAGGGTGTGGGTTACAGTCCCCGTTTTGTCAATTTCTTTTGTTTTTCAGGATTCATGTACAAGTTCATAATATGTTGATTGGTTGCCATCTTCAAATAGTATGTTGATCCTAGAGAATTGCCTTCTCGGGGAATCTGGCCTTTGTTGATTATTTTATCTTTGTGGTCGTTGAACTGGGGTTGGGTTAGAAATAAATACTGCACTTACTGACTGATGTCGATCATTCTTGACACGGCTCCTTTGTCCATAAACAGCATTAGTCTCCTCCTTTCCAACAAATGGTTTCTTTATAGCAGTAGAGGTTGAGGCCATTGGGATCTTCCCGCTTTTGATTCCATATTCAACTCGTTCACCAATCAAAATTAGCTTAGTAAACCCTGACGAAGAACTCCCGATCAGTAAATTAAAGAATGGACCAGGTAAGGTGCCCATGAACATGTCCACTAATTATCTATCATTCAAAGGGGGTTTCACCCTTCCAGCCAGGTCCCTCCATTTTTTAGCATACTCCTTAAAGCCTTCGCTTGAGCCCATATTCATACTTTGTAGTTGCACGCGAGTTAGTGCAAGATCAGCATTGTATTTGTATTGTCTGTAGAAGGCAGCAGCCAGATCCTCCCATGTGTGGATATTAGTCCCCTATAGTTGATACAACCACTCTAATTGTGTTCCAAATAAGCTTTCTTAGAAGAAATGAACCCATAACTTCCTATCGGCGGTGTGCGGTTGAATCTTGCGGACATAAGACCTCGGATCCATCTTGGGACAAGATACCCCGTCGTATTTGGAAAAGACAGGGACCTTGAATTTTTTGGGAATGACCATCCCAGGCACCAGACGTAAGTCTCCAAAGTACAAACTAGGCATTGTTTGGATCTCTACATCCTTAAGTCGGTCTTCCAACTGTTTGTATTTGTCATTCGCTGGTGGGTACTACTCTTCGGAATATTCTTCATCCTCAGTGATCTGGTTATTTCCACCCCTATCTTTGGTTCTTCTAACTTCCTCTTCTTGATTGTCTTCTTCCTCAAAAGAATCCTCTTCTATTTGAGCCAGTCGGGCGGGCCCCTTGAACCTTCTTACCATGTTGAGAATAACAGTCCATTTCTTGGTCTTCTTTTTGGTGGCAAGGAGTGTCATCATTTCTTGTTGTCCTTTAGATAAGTTGAGGAGAGTCTCTTGGAACTGTGTATGTTGAGTCTGGAGATCCTTGACGGTTTTTTCTAGAGCCATCTTATACTGATATAGACAGTAAAAAGATGAGGAAACCTGTATCAGAAAACCTGCTTATGATATGATGCATGTTATGTGGATGCAATGTTCAAGGACTTTAAGGAATTTAAATTTTCTAGCAAAAAAGGAAACAAAAACAACAATTTCATTAATAAGTTCAAGGGTTACAATTGCCCCTTGGGCTTACAAAGAAAAAGAAAAAGGTCTCGAAGAGACAACAAAATGAAAATTCCTAAGACCTAAGACTCAAGTCTCCCACGGACGCTTCCTCTTTGTGTAGATGTAGGCATTCAGGCTTTACTCCTCGTGGAGTTGCTTGGTGAGCTCCAACACTTTCTTCTCGCTTGTGTAGAATCGAGCTTCAAAGATGTCTTGTTCCCCCTTGAGTTGAATCCAAGATCTCTGCAATTCTTCGAGGTCCGTAGGCATGTCGGGATGGAGAGTGCTAAAAGGAATATCCCCCTCAGTAACAGGCTCCACTACTATTGGTAGGATAGCTGGATATGGCATCATGATACTTTGAGCACGATCTCATACCCATTTGAGATAAGGCTCAAGAGGGATGCAATTCTTATGCCCCAAAGTCTTGCTATCAACCTTGCTTACCATGATTCAAGGTCATACAAACCTTTGAAGATAACCTTGGACATTGTTCTCATAGTCGAACATAATACCATGGATAAGTGCATCATGAGGACCATCTCTTCGCGCATAACCAAATTGTCATAGAGCTAGAGAAGGGTTATAAGTAATACCTCCCCTAATGCCCAAGAGAGGAACATTAGGGAACTCCCCACAACGGTCAACGATAGTAATGTCCTCTTGAGATTGAGAGCACTAATGGATATCTGTATGAGAAAGCAACATTATCCTTTGCGACCACGTCAAACCTTGCTCATTCTTCAATACTGGTCGGGGGAGATGCGAAATAAACCACCTAGAAATCAAAGGCAAGCAACACATAAGAGTCCCTCGCTTCCTCATAGTGCGGGTATGAAGAGAGTGCAAAACGTCTCCAAGCAATGTAGGTACAGGATTACGAGTAAGGAAAATTTTGACAGAATTCACATCTATGAGTTGGTCAGGGTTAGGAAAAAGCGCCAACCCATAGATTATAAGAGCCAAGATTTCCTTAATATCTTGTAAATCCATAGCATCCCAAAATAGTCGAGCCTTCTCCGTTAGGAATTTAACCAAAAATACTTTGACCCCACTTCTTGTCTCCCAATTGGCTACAATGTCTGAACTCTTCAAATGTAAGGCCTTGGCAATGACTTAAGGTCTTGGAGTTTCCTATAAACCGGTGAAGGGTATTTGATCAAGAACAGATACTACTAGTAGTTGAGAGAATTCTTCCAATATGGTCACCAATTGATAATCAGGAAAGGTGAAACAATGATGTACGGGGTCAAAGAACTGAAAGAGCACTCTCATCATGTCTTCTTCAAAGCTTGAGGTAACCAGATTGAGAAGTCGACCATATCTTTTGGTGAACTGAGAATTTTTAGGAACCATTGATGCTAACTCTTTGAGTTGAGGAGGCACCCTTACGAAGTTGATTCAGATGGTATTTCTGCGAGTGAAAGCCATATCCTACAAAATAGAACAAAGATAAATCCCTAGGTCCTTGAAATGGTTAGTGAAAATGCTATGGCATGATGCTATAATGTCATGAACAAATAATCACACATAAACAAAGAACACAAGACCTTAGGTTTTGGCTTGCATGGGGTTTATAGGTAAGTACCCTTTTGAAGTTTAGTTGGTTTAACCTGTACTAAAAGAAGTAACCAGGTTCTAGGAGCCTCAATATCACTGATATTTCTTCATCGGGCATTATTTTAGCTCAAGCATCCAAAATACAGCCAAAATATCCTGAAAGTCCGATCTCAGTGAGTGTAGTATCGAGTATCAACCAACTTTAGTCTCGCACCAAAGCCATCTATCTCACTACTTTCTAATGGCCAAGTTGTTCAACTAAGGTTCTACGGTCAATTAGTGCTTCATGACACCACACAGCGGCCCCGTATTCTCCTTGACTGGACTCAAGGGACACCGATACCAACAAATGTGTCACACTAACGTATCCATCGCTTCAACCATGTCGGTATTATGCCACATAGTCCCCACGATCTATTGCTACTTACCTAAAATGCCCCAGATCTAAATAGGATCTATACAAGAAATAAACCCAAGCATAACCCATAAATGTAAAGAAAACAAGGTAACAAGTAAAGCAAATAAAGGTTATCTAGATCTTAAGGTAACCCCACTTTTAGTTTATATTCCCCAGCATAGTCGCCAGTTCTGTAATACGGTGGGAGAATTGACTTGGTGTTTTGCGCTTTATTGCAAATGTTGCGGATAGCAAGAGTTTCCATCGACTTTTCTTTTATCCAATAAAGGAAAGGGTGAAAAGTACAGGAAAGACCTTTTGAGAATTTTTCTTGAGTTCGGGGGGTAGGTTATGAAAAGGGAATGTGTTAGCACCCTTTTCATCCGTAGTTATCTACGGGCTCTTAATTGATTGATCACTTAAAAATGCTTTGTGTTTGTGTACGTTGAAAGATGTTTTTGAAGATGTTTTGAAAGTGGTAATTTTTCAATAATTCTCGTATCGTTGATAATGTATACAAAATGTTTGTTTGGAAATATTTTGAAAATCGCCTTAGTACGGAAAACTTTATAATGATTCTTGAATCGTGGAGAATGTATACAAAATGTTTTGTTTTGAAAATATTTGTCAAAAGGGAGTGTTTGGAAAGATGTTTATTTTTGAAAGTGTGAGGTGTGAAAATGGTTTTAGTTTCTGATCAAGCAATTACGAGCAATCTACCTACTCAAAAAGTCTTTGTTCTTTTCCTCATCCTTTAGATAGTAATACTTTACCATTGATTGGTAGAGAGCCATATCATTGGTTGTGAGGGACATGCGTGGGTCATCATACAATCATAAAAGGCAACTTGTAATATGTTTTAGAGGGACTAAGATCGTTTACCGAAGGCAGCATTGAATGGTTATCGAGGGACTACAATCTTTTAATCGAGGGTCTTTGCTAAAACATCCCACGCTCGAGGGACATGACTATTTTTATCCAAGGCAACAAGCGTGGGTTACCCTAGAGGTGAATGTGTGCAAAGTGTTTTATTTTCATGTACTTTGTCTTGAATTAGGGTTGTCTAATGTTTGATTTTAAGTCTTGTCATGCAAACCCTAATTACTAGAAATAATAAGGAAAGCGATAAATTGCGGAGTTTAAATGTCCTACGCTATTACAATACTTTGGGAATGGGGATACATGTTTGTGAATAGGGGGAAGAAAGCAATAAATCCCTAATTATATATTACAAACCATTGAATATGAATAATAATAGAATGTACGAAATGTAAAGAGGAAGAAAGGAATTGTTTTTAGGGTTTTTGATAGAAAAAGGTTTAAAGATTAACCTAATTAAACTAATTAATTTTAATTATAAGAGAGACTTAATTAATTATTTAACAAACCCTAAAATCTAAGTTAATTTGATTTAAGAAGAAAATAAACTTAAGTCTAATAATTTGTTTATGAAATAATTTGAGTGTTAATATCAATTTGTATAGGAAAATAATGAAATTTAACTTAATAAAATAAAAATATTTACATTAAAATATTTTTAATTTAATTATTTAAGTAAATATAATGGCTAATGCTAATTCAACTCTAAGAAAGCTAATGCAACTCTTACTTTGTCCTGAAAGCGCCTGAATCTTCCTGGAGAAGTCAAGTTGCAGAGGTGTAAAGTGAGGTTTGGACAATGATGGAAATGGATTTACAGTTGTGAAACAGGGACAGGGATGAGTTTTAAATGAGGTATGGAAGCTTTGTGATTGATTTAGAGAGGAAATGCACGAGTGGATTGTGAGTTTGAAGTTTTTGGCTAGAAATGACAAACAATGGAGGTTTTGATGCAACTCTGAGTTTTAGGAAGTTTGAGAGGGTTAGAGGGCTTGTAAACTCGTGTCTTATCTTGCAAATAGCTTCTCTATTTATAGATAAAAGATTATAGAAGCTTTAGTTATCAGAAATCAAAGATCACGTGTTATGGTTATGTGACTTGATTTTGAAGCAACTTTGACAAACATTGTTCCAATGCAATGATACAAGGGCTTGTAGGGTGGCTAGAGGCTTTAAACATGTTTCTTCTGAGCATACAAGTTATGTGTGATCAGAATAAACAAGTTAGAGGCTCAAGACAAGTTGACTTTGTGATAAAGTTTGCTTTTCAAGAATGGAAATGATGCCTTTCTTCCAAAAATGGAAAATTTCTTTGGACAATGGCTTAATCACTTGGATCATACCTCAATTAATTGTATAAACAATTAATTATGGAGTGATTTAAAAGTTAGAAGCCTACAGAGCAATATTATGAAGCATAGGTTTGAGATTTGATCAAGTATTCTTCATGAAAATGCCTTGTAATTCAAGAATGGATGCTCAACTTCTTCTCTTCGATTCTCCTAGCTCAAGCATGACCTTTTCAAGTTCTTGGACATTTTGGAAAGCTTGAAACATTGTCTACAACCTTCATGTTGACCACTCTGGCTAAATCAACTTGGAACTTGATGAAAAATTACCAAGAAGTCGGGACAAAAAATCTGCTAACTTGATGAAAATTTCACCAAGTGTTTTAGTAAAAATGTCATGACTTCATGAGCCTATATCTTCAAATCTAAGCATTTTTTGGATATCAACCCTAGGGGAAAAAGTTGTAGAATTAATCAAGATCTACAACTTTCATGTTGAAAGTTTTCCATGAAATTATCTTGCATCATGGTGAAAAATTGTCATGAAGTAGTGAAATTATCAAGGTTAAAAACACTTAGAATTTTTCTCTGTCTTTGAAATCTTGACTTTTTGTTGACTTTTTGACTTTCTTGATTCTTGATGATCAAGTTTGATATTTTGAATGTCTTGATGAATTTTGATCTTTGAAATTCAATGTTGACCAAAAAGTTAAAGTTTGACTTTTTTGTGTGTTAGTTGACTTTTCATCAGTTGATCCAAATTTCAACTATTAATCAATTGATCTTGAGAAAATATTTGAGCCATGAAATTAGGTCAAAATGTTGTGTTTGAGTTCTTGAGATTATGCTTCAAACCATTAGGTTATGTACTATGTCAAAAGTCAACAATTAGTCATTCTCAATCAAAACCCTAATTTTGACGATTTTGCCCCTTTGATGATTTGAGTGATTTTCTTGAGGCATTATGATCAACCCTTGATCAATTGACTTTTTACCCAATATAGTTGAATTTCAATCATCTAAGCAATTGACTGAGAAAATTTGTGGTGCAAGACTTGAAACTTGGTATGAGAAATCTTGGAGACCTATAATGAACCATGAAAGTCATTTGAGGCATCCAAAATCCAATTGTCCTTGAGAAAACCAAAACCCTAATTTGTGAACTCAATGTTTAGGAGGTGAGCTTGTCTGATCAACCTTTGAGAATCCTTGAGCATTTGAGATCTATGATGAGAAATGTCTTAAGAAAAGAGAGGGAAATTTTTGGGGTACAACAACGTCCATACATCATTTCATAATACGTCATAGCATATGCATACCAAAACGCATATGACATTCTCATTTATTTTGAGAGCATCATTGCGCAATGCATTACATACATCATGATATTACAAAAAGCTAATTTTGTCTTTTTCAGGAAAAGTTCGCAAACAGACAAATATCATCAGCAATTTTTAAACAACTCAGAAATTAATTCCCGAAACAGGACGGGGCAACTATCTATATGACCAGGCGGTATGAACTCTCGAAACAGGACGGGTTTACCAACAAAAAAACAGGTCGCAGATTAATTCCCGAAACAGGACGGGCTTACCAACAAAAAATAAGTCGCAGATTAATTCCTAAAATAGGACAGAGAAACTATTTATATAACCAGGCGGTATGAATTCCCGAAACGGGACGGGGTTACCAACAAAAAAAACAGGTTGAAGATTATTTCCCAAAACAGGATGGGGAAACTATCTATATGATCAGACGATATGAATTCCTGAAATAGGACGGGGTTACCAACAAAAAAAATAGGTCACAGATTAATTCCTGAAACAGGACGGGGCAACTATCTATATAACCAAGTGGTATGAATTCCATAAACAGGACGGGTTTACCAAAAAAATAGGTCAGAGATTAATTCCCGAAACAGGACGGAGCAACTATTTATATGACCAGGCGGTATGAATTCCCAAAACAGGGCGGGTTTACCCATGAAAAATAGATTGTATATCAAGTCTCGAAATAGGACGGGGCGACTATCTTCATGACCAGATGATTTCTTTCAGGGACTGAATTCTGACGAGCATCCCCCCCCCCCCCCCCTCAGAGACTGAATTCTGGTGAGCATTTCCTTCAAAAGTTTATTCTGAAAAGCATCTCCTTCAGGGCTTTGTTTTGAAAAGCATCTCCTTCAGAAATTTATTCTGCAAAGCATCCCCCCCCCCCAAAGACTGAATTCTGGCGAGCATTTTCCTTCTGAAAAGCATCCTTCGGATACAGTCAGGCGTAGACTCATTCTGATACTCCAATCAACAGTTACTTTGGATGATATCTGTAAGCCCATCTCTGACGACACTCTATCACCTCTCAAAATGGCATATTTAAACCCATTCAAGCAGTATAATCAACCAACATTATCCCTTTGTGCACATGTGAGTGCAAATTTTTGGGCACTTAAGTGTTAAATCCTCTTCCACCTTCAGATCACGAATGACGGACATGTCAATCGAACTCTTCAGGTTTAAGAAGATTGAACAGGGGCAGTTGTTGTACCCTGAAATTTTACCTCCCATTTTTTAATACAATTGATTGAAGACACCTCCTCATGCTCCTAGGGTTCTCAATTGTTCAAGAATACTCAAGGGTTTGAACATACAATCATCTCTCCTAAACAATGGCCTACAATTAGGATTTTGTGTTTCTAAAAGAAAATTGAGTTTCTAATGCCTCAAGTTAGCCTTATGGTTCCTCATATGCTTCAAAGTAACCTCATGGCAAGTTTCAAGCCTTGCATCATAAGTTTTCTCAGACAATTGCTCAGATGAGTGAAAATCAACTATATTGGACAAAAAGTCAAATATGGTCAACAGACAGTCAAACTTCAAGATTTTTGGTTAGCATAAAGATTTTGAGGTCACGTTCATCATTTGATCAAGGGTTGATCATGATTCATCAAGAAAACTCAAGATTCATCAAAAGACAAAATTTGCTAAATTAGGGTTTTCTTTAGGAGAAGTCAACTGAACTTTAACCAAGCATAACTTTCACATGCTTCATTAGAAAATTATCAACCAAATCCAATTTTTATGTAAATTCAATTCTCTACAACTTTGTCTCTCTAAGCTCAAGTCCAAAAAATGCTTCATTTGAGAGATATGAGCACTAATATTACAGGTCATTTTGAAAGTCAACAAAAAGACATCTTTTGTCAAATCAATTTACATCAAGTTAAAGAAATCAAATGAAAAAGTGACCAACATGAGAGTTGTAGGGGACATGTTGAGCTTTCCAAAAAGTTCAAGATCACCTTCATATGAAAAAAATTGAGTGAGATATGATTGGTGCAAGTTGAGAAATTTTTGAGAAATGCATGAAACCTCAATTGAGCAATTTTGAAATTTTGGACTAGTGGACCTATTGTTTAAGGTCTAAACATGTTCATGACCTTATAGTGGACTCCTAAACGGAGGGTTCCATTCGATTCCCACCCCCATGCAATTTTCTTTTAACACTTTTTTCTAACCTTTTTCCTTTCTTATATTTCCATTAATTTATTTATTTCTTTTTTACAATTAAAATAAAAAGACAATAAAAAAATCAGAAAAAAACTTATAAAATAAAAAAATTAGGTTTTAGTCTTTTTTTTATATCAATTAATTTAATTAATTTAGAATTAGGTTTTTGCAATTAAATTAATTAATTTGTAATTAAAATTAGACATTATATTTTTTTTATTATTAACATAAAATCAAACCAAAAAAATACCAAAAAAATATTTTTTATTACCTAGAATTTTTAGGACTTTAAAAAATATTTCTAACTTTTTTTATTTATATTTTGCATTTAAATTCCTAGAAACAATTGTATAGGTCGCACAGTTTTTTTTTGTAATAGCTTTGTTTTAATTTCTCACAAAGTTTTAATTATTATGTAACTCTCCCGAGGCCATGTAATAGTGTTAGGTTTTATCTTCCGCCTCTAGGGTAACCTCTCTTTGTTGCCTTCAGAAACAATTAGTTATGTCCCTCGAATGTAGGGATACTTTAGCAAAAGACCCTCAATTCAATAATATCATCATGGTCCCTATCGAATAAAGATCATAATCTCTCAATGACCCTTCGAGTTTCCTACAAAATGATCTAGTCCCTTCGATGACCCTACGAGCAAAATGATGATAGTCCCTTCGATACAATTGTTAAAGTATCCTTACATGTTTCCTTTTATGACCATACGACGACTCTACGCTTGTTTCTTCACATCCAATAGATAGGGCTACCTACCAACTAATGGTATGGATAGCACTATCTCTAAAGGAGAAGAAAAATAATAAGAATGACCTTGAGTGGGTAAGAACTTTTAATCGCTTGCTCACAGCTCTTTTCTAAAAAATAAACATTTCACACATCACCTTTTCAAAACAAATATTATCAAACACTTTGTACGCGTTCTTGAGGACTGATACAAGAATCATTACAAAGTTAGCCGTACTTTGGCTCTTCAGAAATATTTTCAAACAAATCACACACACAAAGAAAAATTTCAAAAGTGAGCTAGCGATTAAGAGCCCGTAGATAACTACGGATGAAAAGGGTGCTAACACCTTCCCTTTTCATAACTTACCCCCCGAACTCAAAATCTACCAAGGTCTTTCCTGTTCTTTTCATCCTTTCCTTATATTAGATAAAGGAAAAGTCAGTGGCGACTCTTTCTATCTGTAACATTTGCGATAAAACGTTAAACAGGTCAATTTTCCCACCATATTACAACAAGGTATAACAATTAAAACATAACAAAAAAGTAAATAACACATAGAATTGTTCACCCAGTTCGGTGTATATCAACACTTATGTCTGGAGGCTACAAAGCCAGAAAGAAAGTACACTAAATATTATCAATTCAAAGCTAAACTCCATCGTCTACAACTTCTCACTTAATCACTACCTGTGCTATACTTCTACCAAAAACAGTCCTAGATATGATACCCCTCTTACTTCCCCTCAATCACACAACATGTGATAAAATAACAAGACAATTAAGAAGGAGACACACTCCAATAAATAGAATCTACTCTTTTTTAAAAGCTTATGAGTGATTCACAATTACAACTCAACTAACATTCCAACTCAAGCATCAAACAATACAAGAGTGGCTCATAATAAACAATAAGCAGAAGAAGCCCTAATAGTTGACACTTTTGCATATGTGGCTCGTGTCTTCTTTAGGTTTAGAGTCTTCTATTTATAACTGTTATTTGGACTGGATTTGGGCTTCAAAAACGCAACAAGGCAGTGCTGAGAAAGCTCCAAGATATTCTCCACAAAGTTAGGAATTCAATAATGAGTTTCCTAAAAAGTTTCCATATTTAGAAACCGAGAATACTCCTTGAAAACAAATAGAATCTTTTAATCCTTAAACGGAGTGCCATATAGGGTAGTATAATATTCCCACAATATTATGCATCTGCAACAAACTAAAAGAATCCAAATGTCCAACTGTACACAGTCGCGATGTCAATTTATTCTGGATAGGACATCTTATTGAACATGTTCTTCTGCATGATAGAACATCTTGATCAAGATGCTGCATTCAAACAAAATCTCGGATTCCTTCATCTTGGACGCCACATTGGATTACTTAATACTCACAGAATATTCAGTAATTTAAATCAATTATATCCAAACTGTAAAAGTTGTAACAGACCAGACATCCTATTATTCCGGTTAGGACAATGCATTCGACATATTAAAACTGCAAGTTGAAACATCTTGTTCATCGTGTTGTAACCAAGTTAATTTTACCAAAATTAATGCCAATCACAAAACAGCGAATTAACAATCTCCCCCTTTGGAAAATTTTGGATAAAACAACTAAATAACCCTTGCACATAACACACCATAATCTAGATGACAAAAAAACCACATAAGTTTAAAAATAAATCAAACACACAAATATCAGAGGTACAGCAGTAAAAATTAATTCATCAAAGATATCAGCGGAAAAAATATCAGAGTATCGGCTAGTGGAAGCTACTAAACATAACAGCCAAGAGAAAAATTAATTCTCAACATGTCAGGATATCATGTCTGAAAAATCTTCACAGCAGTCCAATCCAGAACAGGGACTCCCTCTCAAAACCTGCTAAGTAACACTTCAGTGAATATAAAATTATCCACCTCAATAGCAGCAATCAGTTAGTGGTTGGTGGTTAGATCACACACACATTACTACACTTTTTATCCATAATATGACTAAGGAAAGCTAACCACAATACAAATTAGCACATAAGACAGACCACAAGACAACAGACAGACATCAACTGCGCAAATATCCCAGAGATGAAAAAACTGCAAACATAATGATATGTCAATGATAATATGCAGTTACAAAAACAGGACCATTACTCCCCATGTTTTATACAATCTTTTTTCCTCCTAAAGATGAAAACCCAGGACACAAGAAAATACATCAAACCAATATGAACTACCCAAGTTCACACATCATGCAAGATATCATAACATTTCGTAAGACATCATGCACACATATACCACCATCAGCAGTAGTAGAAGAAAAACACTATATCATTAGGAACAAAACAATCTTAATCATATTTAGGAGGTCTTCCACCTCTTGCCCCTATCAAATAACCTTATGTGCTCCTTGAATCTGTCACATGTCTTAGGATTGTTACCACTGACCTCCCTAGTCATCACCTCAGAATATCTCTTCTTCAAATCAGCTAGTTTTCTTCTATGATATGTAACAGGTTTAGGATAACCATACAATCTATATTAGAAGGATTTTAAATTAAAAAACCTTCCACAATCATGACATCTCCATTTTTGATTTCTAACTCCATTTTACTTCTTCTGATGTCTCTGTTGATGTTGAGATATGTGATTCAACATCTTCTACTCTTGTTTCTTCTTTGGAGATATAAACTTCACTTCAGGCATTTTTCCTTTGTTCTTCAAAGGTTTATTATCATAAACAAGACCTTTAACATTTCCAGGATTCTTCCCAGTTAAAATAATCTCATCCATAACTATAGAGCCATTACTTAACGTTCTTACATATTTAGTCATATTGTCATATTTTTAATTTAGCAATACAACCTCCTCCTTTAGATTAGATATGATGGATAAATGTTCTGATTTCTCATCCAGTAGTTGAGCAATAGCTCTCTTTTTCTCTTCTCTCAATTGACACACTTCTTTACTTCTCATACACAACTCTCTATAAGCAGCAGGTTTCTCAAAAGGAAATTCTCTATCATCTGGTTCTTCATCAGAGCCACAAATTCCAATTAAGGTAGTCACTTGCTTGGCAGATTCCTCTTCATGATCACTTCCAGAATATTCCTCTAACCATGACACACAAAGGCCTTTCTTCTGTTCTTGAGATAAGAGAGACACTCAGCTCTTATGTGTCCAAACCCTTCACCTTCATGACACTGAACTCCTCTTCCTTGGCTGGATTTGTCATCAGTTTTGGCCCTTCTACCAAAATCTTGGTTTTTATTGATGTCTAATGACTTGTTTTTGACATTTGACTTCGACTTCCAATTCATATTCTTCATAACCTTATTGAGTTGTCTTCCAAGAATCACAATAGCATTGGATATCCCTTCATCTATATCTAAATCACATTCGTCTCCTGAGTCTTCAGTACTTGAAACAAACGCTAAGCTTTTCTTCTTTTCAGATTTTTCATTTATCCTTGATTCACAAGTCTGCAGAGATGCCACAAGTTCATCTACTTTCATAGTGTTTATATCATGGGCTTCTTCAATGGCAGTCACCTTCATGTCAAACCTCTTTAGAAGAGATCTGAGGATTTTTCTGACCAACTTAGTGTTGTAACTGGTTTTTAAATTAGAGTCGCCACCCTTAATTTTTATCCTAAGGAAGGGAATATAAAGGAATAACCCTAAAGAGTTCAGAGATTCTAGGTTGTTGATTCGGTTCTAGATGAAAGGAAGGTGTTAGGCACACCTCATCTACCTTGTTCACAAGGATACTAGGTTTAGAAGTGCGATTTTTAGGAAAAAGGTTTTTAATTTTAGTTAGGGGGAACTCGCCACGATTTTTGATCGTATGCCTACGTATCCTCTTATGAGGAATCAGAGTCTTAATTCTTAGTTCGTAGTGGGTTTGTGTTTTTTATGGATTATAAAGATATTCGCATTTTCCGCATGTTTAGTCTAGGTGTCGTGAATAACGGAGATTGTTAGACTAAACGTGCAGTCAATTTGAATAGGTTCGCACTCCTTTTTGAAAGTTGTTTATTGACTTAATTTGATATCTGAAAATGAATTGTAATTGGTTGGATAGTTTTTAATATATTAATTATTGAAGAAATTCTATTTAAATGCGTGAATAAAAATTTAATGCAATGATAAAATTATATTTTAATGAGTTGGAAAATAATATTTATGAGATAATAATGATGATAATAAATAAAATATTAAATATATTTAAAAATATATAATAAAAAATATAATTAATAAAATATAATATTATAAAAAATAATAAAAATAATAAAAATAAATAAAAATAAATAAAATATTAAAAAAATGTAGGGGGTGTGAAATATATTGAGGTAGTAAAATATGAGGGTGTCAATAGTATGGGCCTGAATTCAGATATTGAATTCAGGCCTAAAAGGCCAAGGGGGGTGTATTCTTTGGTTTGCGCAGTAGAATGAAAGTGTAGGAAGTCAGGGGCCCAAGTCCAGATTTTGGACTTGGCCCATTTAGGCATGGGGGTGCTGTTTTACAAGTGTTTAGCAATAATAAAAGAAGGGGTGGTGTAAATATTGGGCTTGGCTCAGAAGAGGTTGGGTCCATTTAGACCGCGTATAAGTGAGTGTATGGTAGTTATTGTAGGCACGCGTTTTTGGACGTTTGATTGAGATCATGTGGTGATGGTTGAGGGTTCATGGTAATGATCATGGGGTGCACCCGTATTGGATTCGTAAGTAATATAATTTTGTTTCAGTTAACAAAATTCCTCTTTCTTCATTCTCATCTCTCTCTTCGCTCTCACCCTTCTTTTTCCTCTCTTATCGTAAAACACAAAAACCATAAAATCTCACTCACCGGCGGCGCGATTCATTCTCCCTTCCCAAATCGAAACCCATAATCACCCCAATTATCCCCAATCAAGCAATAATCAAGAAGATTGCAAGAACAAAAGCTAGGGTTTCACTATCTCTTTTGTGACTCTCCGTCTGACTTCTAATTCTCGCTTTCCTAATCCTTCTTTCTTTTATGTTTTGACAGGCGCAAGGCAAGAGCGGAGATGCGGCAGAGATTCGAACGGTAATGCTCAAAGGGAAGTTAGGGTTTCAGACATTGAAACCCTAGGTTAGAATGACGATTTTGTGGGGGGGATGGGGTAGCGGCGAGGTGGTTTGGTCAAAGATCTCTCTAGATCAACAATACTATCTCACTCGTTCCTCTGTAATTTTTTTTTTCTCCTTAACAACTTCATCCTCTGTTTTTCTATTCTCACTAATCTTCCTCTTCCCCTTTCTTCTATAAATTGTTTAGGTTTTATAGCAGTTTTTTAGGATTAGTAATTTAGGAAACGATTTAACTTGTCTGTAAATTTTAATTGTAATTGATTTAGGTTTTGAATTTTGTCCATAATTGCTTGTACAAGGTCTTGATTAGATTTTAATTTGCAATTGGTTTGTTATTGTATTTGTTCCAATTTTGTTTCTGTATGAACTTGAATGCAGATGATTTTGTTGTAGAAAATGTTAATTTATTTTAATTTGTACAGTATCTGTTAGTACATCAAACTTGCGCTTATTCCCTTCATGATTCGCACAGTGAGAGTTCGTTAGTTTTGGGCCTAACTGGGCTTCATTTTTAAGTTCTTGGCCTTTTTAGTCCAACGTGTTTTTTTCAAATTAACACAATAATAATAATGTAATAATAATAACAATAATCAATTATAAAAATAATAATAATTAATAAAAGTAGTTATAACAAAATAATAGTAATGTTAATAATGATAATAGTATATAATTAAAACAAAACAAAAATTGTACGGGTCTTCATTTAGTCATTGGGCCTCCAAAAAAAGAATTACCTAAGCAATATTCAACTTTATTTAACCTGAATGGGCCTTTCTGAATTGTAACCTACACCTCCTCTTCTTCTATTGAATTCTAAATGGATCAAAAAACTCAGCATGGGCCAAGAGGTTGAAAATAGGTCTTTAAAAAAATCCACCAGCTTTTACCTAAAGCACAACCATACATCTCCCTTTTTAAATTTTAAATGGGCCTTCTTTTCTAAAAACCTAATGGGCCAAAATTGATGGTCCATTTTGGATCAAAACCAACCTTTTTGATTTTAAATACTTTCATAGAAATAAGGCCTATATAGTACGATTTGTTTAAAAAAGAAACTTGAGTGTAATATAAGGGTAGGGAAAATTTGGGGTATAAAACTTAGCTTCTGATATCTTCTCTCATTCCTTGTTCGTTGTATCAGAAAGTATCTTCCCTGAATCTCACCCAGATATACAGTAGGATGCCTACTCTGATACCAATTGAAAATCTGGTATTCAGATCTTAGATGTCCTAAGAGATGTCGAGATACTGATCTATGGGAAAAAAACATAATGACAAGGTATAACAATTAAAACAGAATAGAAAAGTAAAGAACACATAGAATTATTCACCCAGTTTGGTGTATAACAACACCTACGTCTGGAGGCTACCAAGCAAGAAAAGAAGTCCATTAAATAGTATCAATTCAAAGATAAACTCCCCCATCTACAACTTCTCACTTAATCACTACTCGTGCTATACTTCTACCTAAGATACTCCTAGATATGAGACCCCTCTCACTTCCCCTAAATCACACAACATGTGATAAAACAACAAGACAATTAAGAAGGAGACACACTCCAATAAACAGAATCTACTCTTTTTTAAAAGCATATGAGTGATTCACAATTAGAACTCAACTAACAGTCCAACTCAAGCATCAAATAATACAAGAATGGCTCATAATGAACAATGAATAGAAGAAGCCCTAATACTTGATACTTTTGCATATGTGGCTCGTGCCTCTTATAGGTTTAGAGTCTTCTATTTATAACTGTTGTTTATTCTGGATTTGGGCTTCAAAAACGCAACAAGGCAGTGCTGAGAAAGCTCCAAGATATTCTCCTCAAAGTTAGGACTTCAATAATGAGTTTCCTAAAAAGTATCCATATTTAGAAACCGAGAATACTCCTTAAAAACAAATAGAATCCTTTAATCCTTAAACCGAGCACCATATAGGGTAGCATAATATTCCCATAATCTTCTGCATCTGTAACAAACTAAAATAATCCAAATGTCCAGTTGTACACAGTCTTGATGTCAATTTATTTGGGATAGGACATATTATTCAACATGTTCTTCTACATGATAGAAGATCTTAATCAAGATGCTGCGGTGAAACAAAATATCGAATTCCTTCATCTTGGATGCCACGTAGGATTACTTAATATTCCAAAAATATTCAGTCATTTAAATCAATTGTATCCAAACTGTTAAAGATATAACAAACCAGATGTCCTACTATTCTGGTTAAGACATTGCATTCGACATGTTGAAACTGCAAGTTGAAACATCTTATTCATCGTGTTGCAACCAAGTTAGATTTACCAAAATTAATGCCAATCACAAAAACAGAGAATTAACAATCTCCCCCTTTGGCAAATTTTGGCTAAGACAACTAAATAACCCTTGTGCATAACACACTATAATCTAGATGACAACAAAACTACATAGGTTTGAAAATAAATCAAACACACAAATATTAGAGGCACAACAGCAAAAACCAATTCATCAGAGATATGAGCAGGAAAAGTATCAAAGTATCATCTAGTGGAAGCTACTAAACACAACAGCCAAGAGAAAAATTAATTTTCAACATGTCAGGACATCATGTCTGACAACTCTTCACAGCAGTCCAATCCAGAATAGGGACTCCCTCTAAAAACCTATTAAGTAACACTTCAATGAATATAAAATTCTCCCCCTTAATAGAAGCAATCAGTCAGTGGTTAGTGGTTAGATACACATACATTACTCCCCCTTTTGTAGCCATAATATTACTAAGGAAAGATAACCACAATAAAAATTAGCACATAAGACAGACCACTGAACAACAGACAGACATCAAGGGCACAAATATGGCGGAGATGAAAATACTACAAACATAATGATATGTCAACAATGATATGCAATTAAAAAAATAGGACCATTACTCCCCCTGCTTTATACAATCATTTTTACTCCTCAAGATGAAAACCTAAGACACAAGAAAATCTAAAACATCAAACCAATGTGAACTACCCAAGTTCACACATCAGGAAAGATATCATAACATTTGGTAAGACATCATGCACACATATACCACCATCAGCAGTAGCAGCAAAAGAACATTATAGAATTAGGAAAAAAACAATCTTGATCATATTTAGATGGTCTTCCACCTATTTCCCCTGTCAAATAACCTCATGCACTCATTGAATCTGTCACATGTCTTAGGAGTGTTACCACTGACCTCCCTTGTCATCACCTTAGAATATCTCTTCTTCAAATCAGCTAGTTTTCTCCTATAATATGTAGCAGGTTTCAGATAACCATACAATCTATAGTAGAATGATTTTAAATTAAAAAACCTTCCCCAATCATGACATCTCCATTTTTTATTTCAACTCCATTTTTCTTCTTTTGATGTCTCTGTTGATGTTGAGATATGTGATTCAACATCTTCTACTCTTGTTTCTTCTTTGGAGATATAAACTTCACTTCAGGCCTTTCTCCTTTGTTCTTCACAGGTTTATTATCATAACCAAGACCTTTAACATTTCCAGGATTCTTCATATTTAAAATAATCACATCCATAACTATAGAGCCATTACTTAACGTTCTTATAGATTTAGTCATATTGTCATATTTTTAATTTAGCAATATAACCTCCTTCTTCAGATCAGATATGATGGATAAATGTTCTGCTTTCTCATCCAGTAGTTGAGTAATAGCTCTCTTTTGCTCTTCTCTCAGTTGACACACTTATTTACTTCTCAGACACAACTCTCTATAAGCAGCAGGTTTCTTAAAAGGAAGTTCTCCATCATCTGGTTCTTCATCAGAGTCACAAATTCCAATTAAGGTAGTCACTTACTTGGCAGATTCCTCTTCATGATCACTTCCAGAATATTCCTTTAACCATGACACATAAAGGCCTTTCTTCTGCTTCTTGAGATAAGAGGGACACTCAGCTCATATGTGTCCAAACCCTTCACCTTCATGACACTTAACTCCTCTTTCTTGGCTGGATTTGTCATCAGTTCTAGCCCTTCTACCAAAGTCTTGGTTTTTGTTGACGTCTAATGACTTTTTTTTCACATTTTACCTCGACTTCCAATTCATATTCTTCATAACCTTGTTGAAATGTCTTCCAAGAATCACAATAGCATTGGATATCCCTTCATCTATATCTAAATCACATTCATCTCCTGAGTCTTCAGTACTTAAAACAAACGCTAAGCTTTTCTTCTTTTCATATTTTTCATTTATCCCAGATTCACAAGTCTGTAGAGATGCCACAAGTTCATCTAATTTCATAGTGTTTATATCATGGGCTTCTTCAATGGCAGTCACCTTCATGTCAAACCTCTTTAGAAGAGATCTGGGGATTTTTCTAACCAGCTTAGTGTTGTAACCGGTTTTTAAATCAGAGTCGCCACCCTTAATTTTTATCCTAAGGAAGGGAATATAAAGGAATAACCCTAAAGAGTTCAGAGATTCTAGGTTGTTGATTAGGTTCTAGATGAAGGGAAGGTGTTAGGCACCCCTCATCTACCTTGTTCACAAGGATACTAGGTTTAGAAGCGCGATTTTTAGGAAAAAGGTTTTTAATTTTAGTAAGGGGGAACTCGCCACGATTTTTGATCGTATGCATACGTATCCTCTTATGAGTAATTAGAGTCTAAATTCGTAGTTCGCAGTGGGTTTGTGTTTTTTATGGATTATAAAGATATTCGCATTTTCCGCATGTTTAGTCTAGGTGTCGTGAATAGTGGAGATTGTTAGACTAAACGTGCAGTCGATTCGAATAGGTTCGCACTCCTTTTTGAAAGTTGTTTATTGACTTAATTTTATATCTTAAAATGAATTGTAATTAGTTGAATAGTTTTTAATATATTAATTATTGAAGAAATTCTATTTAAATGCGTGAGTTAAAATTTAATGCAATGATAAAATTATATTTTAATGAGTTGGAAAATAATATTTATGAGATGATAATAATGATGATAAATATAATATTAAATATATTTAATATATTTAAAAATATATAATAAAAAATATAATAAATAAAATATAAGAAAATATAAGAAAAAAAAAATAATAAAAATAATAAAAATAAATAAAATATTAAAAAAATGCAGGGGATGTGAAATATATTGAAGTAGTAAATATGGGGGTGTCAATAGCATGGGGCCTGAATTCAGATATTGAATTCAGGCCTAAAAGGCCAAGGGGTGTATTCTTTGGTTTGCGCAGTAGAATGAGAGTTTAGGAAGTCGGGGGCCCAAGTCCAGATTTTGGACTTGGCCCATTTAGGCATGGGGGTGCTGTTTTACAAGTGTTTAGCAATAATAAAAGAAGGGGTGGTGTTAGTATTGGGCTTGGCCCATAAGATTTTGGGTCCGTTTAGACCGTGTATAAGTGAGTGTATGGTAGTTATTGTAGGCATGCGTTTTTGGACGTTTAATTGAGATCATGTGGTGATGGTTGAGGGTTTATGGTAATGATCATGGGGTGCGCGCATATTGGATTTGTAAGTAATATAATTTTGTTTAAGTTAACAAAATTCCTCTTTCTTCATTCTCATCTCTCTCTCTTCGCTCTCACCCTTCTTTTTCCTCTCTTATCGTAAAACACAAAAACCCTAAAATCTCACTCATCGGCGGTGCGATTCCTTCTCCCTTCCCAAATAGAAACCCAAAATCACCCCAATTATCCCCAATCAAACAATAATCAAGAAGATTGCAAGAACAAAAGCTAGGGTTTCACTACCTCTTTTGTGACTCTTCGTCTGACTTCTAATTCTCGCTTTCCTAATCCTTCTTTCTTTTACGTTTTGACTGGCGCGAGGAAAGAGCAGAGATGCGGAGGAGATTCGAACGGCGACGCTCAGAGGGAAGTTAGGGTTTCAGACATTGAAACCCTAGGCTAGAATGACGATTTTGTGGGGGGGGGGGGGGGGGGGGATAACGGCGAGGTGGTTTGGTCAAAGATCTCTCTAGATCAACAATACCATCTCACTCATTCCTCTGTAATTTTTTTTGTTTTCTCCTTAACAACTTCATCCTCTGTTTTTCTATTCTCACTAATCTTCCTCTTCCCCTTTATTCTTTAAATTGTTTAGGTTTTATAGCAGTTTTTTAGGATTAGTGTGATTGGTGGGAATAGAACTGACTGTTTTGGAATGCTGGTTCGCGTTTTGCGTTTGTTTTCGCAAAATGCCGCGGTAAGCAAGACTCGCCACCGTCTTTTATTTTATCCAACAAGGAAAGGACAAAAGCACAGAAAAATTCCTTTTTGAGATATTTCTCGGGTTCAGGAGGTAGATTATAGAAAGGGAAGGTGTTAGCACCCTTTCTATCTGTGGTTATCCACGGGCTCTTAGGTACTCGCTCATTATGTTTTCAAAAGTTTGCTTTTCTTTGTGTTTGTGGGTTTGAAAAGAGTTTTGTTTTGAAAGGGGTGTAAGTGCGAAAAGTTTTGTTTTGTTTTAAAAGGAGCAAGTACTTAAGGACCATCTACCTACTCAAAAAGGAATTAAACTGTACAAGTGTCCTTTAGACAATGATATCCCACTATTGAGGAGTAGGTAGCACTATCATTGGAGTTTTTGGGTCAATTTGATTAAGGGACATGTGGTCACTAAAGCAATGTTAGGATGCCTTAGCGGTAACCCTAATGTCTTAGATCATTTTTATCCGAGGCAACCGTTTCGAGGCAACTTATGATCTTTGGACAAGAGGGCGACCTCTAAAATTTCCTATACTCAATGACCATGTTCGAGGCAACCAAGTGAGGTGTATCCTAGGAATGGCATGTGCGAGTGTATTGTTTTTCAGTTATATTATCTTTGTACATGTTATGGTGAGCTACTGTTGATTTTAGGTTAAAAGTTGATCTTGTCATGCATTGCCTATTATTCAAACATCTAACAATTAATGGTTGCAGAAATTAAATTGCGGAAAATAAATCTAAGCTATTACAAGGCGTCGGGTATTTACATCGCCAAAAACAAACCCTTTTAAAATTAAATTGCGAAAAATAAATAAAAGCGAAAAATAAAATCCTAATTTAAAAACTATTACATCCTCGAAGCAGTTACAATATTGAAATATGGATCAAAAATTATACGCGCGCAAGAAAATTGAATCAGAGTGTTTTTTAGGGTTTTGACCCTTTTTATTAAATAAAGCATATTTTTGTGTTATCTTGAACGAAAAAATTAGCCTAAATTAATAAGTGGATTAATTAATAAAAAAGAAAAATATTTTTGGGTTTTATTTTAATTAAGGAAGTAAAAATAAAAAGGTTAAAAGTATTAAAAACCTAATTCTAAATTAATTTTAATTTAAAGCAAAAGATGTTAAAATTGAACCTATTTAAAACTAAATTAATTAATTAATTGTTTATTTACAAAAATAAAATAATAATGAAATTAATAAAAATAATATTTTTTTGTGGTTTTGATTTTATTAGGAAAATATTTGGTTAGTATAATAATAATAAAAACAATTAAACAATAATAAAAAAATGAAATTGTGAAAAGAAATAACCAAATATGGGGGGTTTGGGCCCAAACTGGGTGTTTGTCAGCAATTTTTGAGGCCCATCAACGTTTCAGCCTTGTTTGACCTTTCAGATTTCCTATGCGCTTGTTGACCAGAGTGTATGGTGAGCGTGCAATCTGGATACTTGAATCTGCCTGGTGGGCCACTTGGCATTTGATGAGATGGGAAGCATGATGATCCACGCTTTGGGGAGCTACACATGAGTACCTGAAACAAAATTGCATAAAGTTTTGGGGGACCTGGGATTCGAACCCAGGTCCCATGGGGTTTTGCAATAGCACGCTCGCCAATCCAACCAGCTTGCACATTCGTTAGTGGAATAGGAAACAAATATTATATACAAAATAGTTAATTATGCCTGGCCAAAAAATAAAAACGCGCAATTGATTCAAATGAACCAATCACGCCCAGCCACGTCTTCGTCTTCTTCAAACGCCCTAGTTCATTTACCTGCGGATTTTGTTCCGCAGGAAGATTCGTAGCATCTCTCAAAAATCCTTCCTAGGCCATGTAAATGCAAGCTAAGAGTGCCAATGCACTTGTCTCTCTCCCCTGAACTCATCCATGGCCATTATTGGTCCTGATTATACCTGTATCAAGAATGCCCAAAAAACAAGAATACGAACCCTAGCTTTGAATCCAAGGCTATAAGTCACGAAAACAAAATCAAATATTGCAGAATCAATGGAAATTGAATGGCAAGCATGATAGTGCAATCAAATTGGCAAAAAGATGCAAGGAGAATGATTTACGATTTCATGTGCAGAGGCATATTCGTGGAGACTTACAGTGAGTTTCAGAGGGTCTCAAGGCCTGGTTTTGATTGCTACAGCTTCACAGGATACCAGGCAAGAGAGCTACGTTGTGGTTTTGGATTGAATTGGTCTCCAATGTTGTTTTCGATCTCCCACTTTTCAAGCTTTTTTCACCAATTTGCTCTGGCCGTTTCAGCAGTGTTCTATGCGTGTGCTAGGTCTGGCTTGCTTGTGTGCATATAATAGAATGAATTTAGGTTAAAATTTGGGCCATAATCCTTATGCATTGAAGATGGAAGATTTGTTTGACCACCATTGATAAGTTTTCCAAAATTGCATCAAATCTGATATTTTGTGCATGTTTTGACTTGGCACGAGTTTGATTGAGTATCACATGGTATTTGCAAGTTGGAATGATCACTAGAATCCCTTTACATCAATTTTTAGATTTTATTTGATTTAATATTGATTTAAAATGAATTAAATCAATAAAAATAAAATAAAATAGAAAAATAAATGAATGGCCATGAAATTAAATATGGGACACGTGTGAGGCATGACAAGACTATATCAAGTGGGAAAAAGTGGGCCCTTTTGTCAAAAATTGGAGTTTTGAGGATGGTTGACTTTTGGCAATTTTGGAAAAATGTCCAACTTCAACAATGCATAACTTCTTCAATTTTGAACTTTTGAAGGTGTTCTTGGACTTTTTAAAAACCTTGAGATGTCCTCTAATAAACACTTTTTGTCTCATCTCATTTTGATGTTCCATGCTCAAGTTATAAGCTTTGGCAAAAAAGGTGTTTTTGTTGACTTTCAAAAATGACCTATAATGTCTAAATTTGTAGCTTTTTGTGAGAGCATTTATTGATCTTGGGGTGTGAAGATGGATTGTATTAAATTGCATCCTATTAAAAATGAGCTTTGGATGGGTCATTTCTCATAAATTATGAGAAAGTTATGCTTGGTCAAAGTTGAGTTGACTTTTCCTGCAAAACCCTAATTTAGCAATTTTTGAATCTTGATTAATCTTGAGCAATCATTGATGAATCATGATCAACCCTTGATCAAATGATGAATTATCCTTCAAAAATGAGAATGTTGACAAAAAATATTGAGGTTTGACTGCATTTGGGACACAGTTGACTTTTGCCCTAGCACAGTCGATTTTTGGGTCTCTTGAGCAATTGACTGACCAAACTTTCTCTGCAAGGTTTTAAATTTGACATGGATGAGCTTAAGAACATATTAGGACATTGGGGAGAACTTGAGGTCATTTGGATGTGAGAACCTTAATGCAACACAAAACCCTAATTTTGACTTGACTGCCTTAGGAGGTGATTTGACTGTCCAAACCTTGAGCCAACTTGAGCAACTTGAAGATTATTCTTGACATGTCTTGAGGAATATCGGAGGGAAAATTTTGGGGTACAACAGTTTCCCCTGTTCAATTTTCTTAAACCTGAGGATATAGATTGGCTTTTGAGCCTTTCGTGATCCGAAGGTGGAAGATAATTGAACACTAGAGTGCCCAAAAATTTGCACTCACATGGTGTAGCATCAACATTTGTGATGTCGGGAATGGGCTTACAGATTCCATTTGGAGATTGCTGGTAGGAGGATGGGCTTACAGATGCCATCTGTAGGAGTGTCGATCGCGTAAGAGATTCCTTAGCGAGAACTTGCATACCTGTTGTCGTAGAAGATTCCGCTGGGGAAGTCTAACTTTTGTTGAGATTTAGGAATATGGCCTGTACTTCAACTGAGAGAATGCCTCGGTTGAGTCTTAAGAACTTGTGCATAATTCAACTGGGGGGAAACATCTTCATCAAGATCTAGGAACTGTCTCGTGCTCCACGGAGTATACCGTTGAGGTTATAGAACTCGTCCAACTATGACGGAGGAAAACATCAAGATCTAGGAACTGACTCGTGCTCAATGGAGTATACCGTAGAGGTTATAGTACTCGTCCATACTATGACATAGGGAAACATCTTCATCAAGATCTAGGAACTGTCTTGTGCTCAATGGAGTATACCGCTGAGGTTATAGAACTTGTCCACACTATGACGGAGGAAAACATCAAGATCTAGGAACTGACTCGTGCTCAATGGAGTATACTGTTGAGGTTATAGTACTCGTCCACACTATGACGTAGGGAAACATCTTCATAAAGATCTAGGAACTGTCTCATGCTCAATGGAGTATACCGCTGAGGTTATAGAACTTGTCCATACTATGACGGAGGAAAACATCAAGATCTAGGAACTGACTCATTCTCAATGGAGTATATCATTGAGGTTATAGTACTCGTCCACACTATGACATAGGGAAACATCTTCATCAAGATCTAGGAACTGTCTCGTGCTCAATGGAGTATACCGCTGAGGTTATAGAACTTGTCCATACTATGACAGAGGAAAACATCAAGATCTAGGAACTGACTCGTGCTCAATGGAGTATACCGTTGAGTTTATAGTACTCGTCCACACTATGACGTAGGGAAACATATTCATCAAGATCTAGGAACTGTCTCGTGCTCAATGGAGTATACCGCTGAGGTTATAGAACTTGTCCATACTATGACAGAGGAAAACATCAATATCTAGGAACTGACTCGTGCTCCACAGAGTATACCGTTGAGGTTATAGTACTCGTCCATACTATGACATAGGGAAACATTAAGATCTAGGAACTGACTTGTGCTCAATGGAGTATACCGTTGAGGTTATAGTACTCGTCCACACTATGACGTAGGGAAACATCTTCCTCAAGATCTAGGACTTGTCTTGTGCTCAATGGAGTATACCGTTGAGGTTATAGAACTTGTCCACACTTTGACGGAGGAAAACATCTTGATCTAGGAACTGACTCGTGCTCCACGGAGTATACCGTTGAGGTTATAGTACTCGTCCACACTATGACGTAGGGAAACATCTTCATCAAGATCTAGGAAATGTCTTGTGCTCAATGGAGTATACCGTTGAGGTTATAGAACTTGTCCACACTATGACGGAGGAAAACATCAAGATCTAGGAACTGACTCGTGCTCCACGGAGTATACCGTGGAGGTTATAGTACTCGTCCACACTATGACGTAGGGAAACATCTTCATCAAGATCTAGGAATTGTCTCGTGCTCAATGGAGTATACCGTTGAGGTTATAGAACTTGTCCACACTATGACGGAGGAAAACATCAAGATCTAGGAACTGACTCGTGCTCCACGGAGTATACCGTGGAGGTTATAGTACTCGTCCATACTATGACGTAGGGAAACATCTTCATCAAGATCTAGGAACTGTCTCATGCTCAATGGAGTATATCGTTGAGGTTATAGAACTTGTACACACTTTGACGGAGGAAAACATCTTCATCAAGATCTAGGAATTGTCTGGTGCTCAATGGAGTATACCGTTGAGGTTATAGAACTCGTCCACACTATGACGGAGGAAAACATCAAGATCTAGGAACTGACTCGTGCTCCACGGAGTATATCGTTGAGGTTATAGTACTCGTCCACACTATGATGCATGGAAACTGTCGAGATTGAGAACCTTATTTGAAATTCAACCAAGGATAATTCAATTGAGATTTAAGAACCGGTCAGGTCTTCGACGTAGTTGGGGACTTAACTGCATCTTTCCTGGAAGGTAAAAGGTCAGTCACATGCAATGCATGAGATGGATCAAGCAATGATGTTCTCAACATAAATGATATTGCATGGTATGATGCGTAGATGCATGTATCATGATGTATGGAAATGTGATGTTTTAGCTGGGGAAAATAAATCTTGGAGCTGCTGGAGAATAGAGTTTAGTTCTTCGTTTCCGCTGGGGATGATGAACGAAGATGATAAACCTGTAGGAGAGAAAAACTTCGTTGGGGAATAAACTGATGCAGAGATTACTCCGAGGGGAATTACTCTGTGGGGAAGAGACATTCTGTTGAAGATTTTAACGATAACTCCGCTGGGGATTCTGTGGATAAGCTCTGTTGGGGATTTTAATTATGAACTCCGTTGGGGATAGAAAGAACTTCGCTGGGGATGATCTTTCAGTTGCAACTTGCTAAGGATAACCCAGTTAGACTCTTGTGAGGATAACCTTCTGAATTTGGCTGGGGAGATTTATTTGTGCTCTACCGGGGATAAGCTTCCAGAATCTACTGGGTAAGATGATTCAACTCTGGCGGGGAAGCCTTTTTTAGATTGCGCTGGGGAAATGGCTCCATGGGGTATCTTGTATTCCGCCAGAGAACATTCTTATATTCTGTTGAGGAATATTAAGACTGTCGGGGATGCTCTTATACTTGCTGGAGGATATCCTTATACTCCTCTAGGGAAGATTAAGATCTTCTAGGGATGCCCAACCTTTTTAGGGCTGATGGTGGATGAACTCTGCTTGGGGAGAGTATTGTTGATTTATTCATAGCTGCAAGTCTCAGCGGGGAGATGTACCAGTACTGTTTTACCCTGCGGGGAGTGACGGTATCTTGGTCATATTCTCCAGCTCAACCTACCTTGGTACCTTGGTGGACAGAGCATTCATACAGTTCAGATGATTCTTATTGCCCCTGTTTCTACGGGAGAAGGTGCCTGCGGAGGCCCTGTGGATCGAGTATTATCCCCACCTATGAGGTGCTTGGTATCTTTTGGTTAAAACGACAAACCTTCTTCTGGTAGGCCAGTGACGAAATGACGAGACATAGTCGTACGCTTTGATCCCTAATTTTGCCTGGACCGCCCTTTCGGGTTTTCAGTCCACCGGGATACCCTTTTTTATCCAAGTCGCCTTTTCAGGTTTTCGACTTGCCGGGTGTACAGATTTTTTCATTTTCATCCCTTATCTTGCCCGAACCCTTTTGGTTCGCCGGGAATCCCTTATTTTTTCCTAGGCCAGTCAACCTAGTGGGTCTTTGATCATGCGTAGTATTTTCTGACTATGTCCATGCTCTCAGGATGTAGGGAGGTGTCACTGTCAGTAGTGTTGTGTTGCCATACCACCAGAAGATCTTCGTTTGATCATGCAAGATTCGTTGCTGGAATTCACGTCCAATGCCCCAATTGATTCAGATGGAGATTTGCCCCTGGCTATTTGGCATTTTGAGAGATTCCTTGAATCTTGACTTAACTGCCCCAGATGATGGACAAGGCTCATGCCGTGCCCCTGGATTGGAAGTGTTTTTTTTTCCACTTGAGGTGACCCTTCTTATTGAGAAGATTTTTCTTCACTAGATATTTGTCGCGCGAATTTCTCTGTTGTTTGAACAAATAGTCTTATGCAAACAATGTTATTTTAAGAATGCAAAGCTTATGTCTATCTTGAAGTTTTTGAAAATGCATTTTTTCAGTAAAACAAGCGAATTTTTGTAAAATGTGATGTTAACTCAGGATTTTACAGCGAGCCCTACAGGAGTCAGGATACCTTTTATAACGGTATACTTTCGAACTAACCCATGCTTCAGCTAGGACTTTTAAGGGTTATAACGTGGCCTGGTTCACGGTTTAAGAAACAAAGGATAAAGGCTCAAAATTTATTTGTACCCACCCGCTCTTCGTGATGTTCTTCGATCCTAAACTCAGCTAATCGTGCATTAGATCTTGTTTGAGTCTTTGCGCTGATATACCAGTGATGGTTCGGATACTGACAATTTATTTTGAACAGGAAGTCATTTTGTTGAGAGTTTGCAGGATCTCTTCCTTTTTGGTTTTTATTATCCCTGTCTTTTGCTTGAACTGTTTCTTTTTTGTGATTACAGTCAGCGGGATGCCCCAGTTTTTCTTAAGTCTCCTTCACAGGTTTTGACTTATTGGGCTTTTATTTGGAGAGATAATGACTGCTTGTCCTTACGATTATACGGAACCAACACCGTCTTTTGTTTCGGAAGGACTTCTTTGATGTCATTCATTGTGCACCTAGACCAACTGAGAAAACTACCCTGCCCCAGGTTATAATTAAGGGTTTTAATTTGTGAAAAGAAAAACTCCAACTTATTTGGCTCAAATGGGTTGACTAGGGATTATCTTCCTTATAACTCCACTGTTTAGGATTTGAAACAATGCTTGTACCTCGTCAGCGGGGTCTATTCAAAAGCATACTGCAGAGATTTTGATATCATTTTCATCATCCTCCCTCTAAAGGCTTTAAAAAATTTTTTTTTAATCGAGAGTTTGAACATCACAAAAAGGAAATATGAAGCAATTTAAGCATAGTGAAAACAATTAATTCAAAACATACACGTGTAATGCGTTATTAAAATAAAAAAGTTTGACATGATAATAATTGTTTGAATAAGCAAAGAAAAATACAACTTCAGAATTCAAATGAACAAAAGTCTCTTAGTTTGAACTAGTCATCTCAAATGGAGATCCTTCAGCGGAAGATTTTCATCTCTCCATCCGGCATGAATTCCAACACTCCTCCGTCAATCAAGTCTTGGATCTTGTTTTTCAAAGTCCAACAGTCGTCGGTGTCATGTCCAGGACTATGGGAGAGGTATACACAAAATGCGTCGGGACGATAGCCAGGAGCAGAGGTGTTGGTATTCCGGGGAGGGTCCTTTAGAGTAATCAGATTGACCTCCAACAAGCATTTCAGTATTAGAGATGTTGGTATATCAGTCTCATAGAAATATCTTCCAGATGCATTTTGCTTGCGCCGATTACCCCGTTGACGCTGGCGAGGTTGTTGCTGGGCTTGTGACCCTGAAGCAAGCTGGGGAGCTTTTCCTTTGTCTTCTTGTCTCAAAGGAGGTTGAATGATGATTTGATCTTCAACCCTAGTTGTTTCCCCTACTTGGTTATTTTGAAGTAGCTTGTTGACGAGGACCCTGAGCTCTTCTTGTCTTTGAGCTAAGTCTTGAATGAGAGCCATCTGGCCCACCAGTTGTCCCATCATCTGGATCTTCATTGTTTCTAACTCGATTTGTAGCCCTTCCAACTGATCATTCCTAATGCCGCCTGGATTCCCTAGGACCAAGCCCCTTGTGAGGAGAGCTTTTATTTCTTCTTGCCCCTGGGATAGGTTCAAGAACATTTCTTGAAGTTGGGCGTTTTGAGCCCGGAGATCTTGGTTGTCTTGTTGGAGAGCCATTGCTGAAATAAAAACAGCGAGAACATGAGAGACCTGTAAAGGGTACCTGTTTATGAAGTGCATGAGATGAAATGCGTATGATTATGATTTTAAAGACAATCGGGATTCAAATTTGTAAACAAGAAAGGAAACACACTTTATTAGATTTAAACTTCAAAATTCAAATTGTTCAACTGATGCCCTCAGGGCGTTACAAGAATGGAAATAAGTAAATAAAAACTGTAAAAGAAATCAACAAAGGTCTATCAATGCTCCCATGGTCTCTTCTTCTCAGTGCGGACATAATCATTCAGGATCCGCTTGTTCTCCAACTGTCTAGTCAGCTTCTGGATCTTTTTCTCTTGTTCATTGAACCTCTCCCGATAATAATCCCGTTCATTCCTCAATTGAATCCAAGACCTCTTCAGTGCCCCAATATCAGTGGGCATATAAGGGTGGAGAATAGTTGAAAGAACCCCCTCTTCATCAGCAACTTCAAGAGTAACAGGCCTGACAGCTTCATATGGCATACCTAACTTCTGGGCACGGATGCGGACCCATCTGAGATATGGCTCCATTGGCAGAGAAGTCTTTGGGCCCAACTCATGTGGATCAGATTGGTGAACTCTGTCCCAAGCCCTTATGAATCTACGACGTAGCTCGTCACTATCTCCCTGAAAATCAAAGATGATATGAGGCATCAACATCTCATGAGGCCCTTCTCTTCTGGCTCTTCTAAACTGACAGAGAGCTAAGCATGGGTTGTAAGAAATCCCTCCATGGGTTCCGATCAATGGAACATTAGGATACTCTGCACAGAGATCAATGACAGTCACCTCATCCATACCTTTGAGAGTCCAGATAATGTCATTATTAGAAAGAGACATCACCCTATAAGCCCAGCCCATTCCTTCTTTGCTCTTCAGTACGAACTTAGGGAGGTGCGAAATAAACCACCTCGATAATAAAGGAGCACAGCACATCAAAGTTCCCCGCTTTCGGGCAGTACGAGCATAGAGCTGATGAAGGATATCACCCAAGAGAGTGGGTACAGGGTTGAGAGATGAAGATCTTGATGGCATTAATATCAACAAAAGTGTCGGGATTCGGAAACAATACCAGACCATAAATCAAGAGAGCCAGAATGTCCTCGTACGCCTTGAAGTCTAAGTTGTCCCAGAAGTAATTAGCTTTGTCAACCAAAAACTTAGCCAGAAAACCCTTAGCTCCACTTCTAGTCTCCCAGTTAGCCATTACCTCCTCCTTGGTCAAGTGAAGGGCTGTAGCAATTTCTTCGGGCTTAAGAGTCTTTTCCCAACCAGTAAATGGAGTCTGCTCCAAAACAGAGATACCAAGCAGCTCAGAAAACTCTTCTAGGGTAGGAACCAGCTGAAAGTCCTGGAAAGTAAAACAATGGTACAACGGATCATAGAATTGGACCAGGACACTCATCATCTGTTCGTCCAATTTTGAGGTGACCAAACTGAGAAGAGAACCATGCCTTCTGATGAAGGAAGTAGTGTCTGGTATCCTGACAACCAACTCTTTAAGCAGGGTAGGGACTTGGACAAAGTTGATCCGGATAGTATTCCTACGCATGGGCATCATGATGACCTACAAAACAGAGCAAAGATGAAACCCTCTTGTCCTTGAAATAGGTTAGTCCTTATGCAAGATGTATGCAATGTTATGATGTCATGATATCATGGTAAAGGCACACCACAAGTATCCACAAAAAGCAAACATGGTAAAGGCACACAAGTCACACTGAGAGTCCTTAAATTTCAGGCTGGCATGAAGCTTAGGTACTACCCTCTTTCAGTTCAGTTGGTTAAGACATGTCCTAAAAAATAGTAACCGGGTTCTAGAGGATCTCAATATCACTGACTACCCTCAATCGATCATAATTCCAATTTAGCAACCTTTTCTTGCGGCCGGAATCATCGCGAGAGTTTAGTCTCAATGAGTGTAGCATACTGCTACTGTTCTATGGCCAAGTTGGTCAATTTAAGGTTCTAAGGTCAGTTGGTGCTTAATGACTCCTTAGAAGACCCATATTCTCCTCGTTCCAACACAAGGTATATCGGTACAGACCAAGGTGTCACACCAATGTAACTACTGCTTCATCTGTGTCGGTCTACACCGGATAGATCCCTCACAGTTTATTGCTACTTACCTAAAGGGTATCCCCAGATCCGGGTTAGGATCTATAGAACTCCGATACAAGCATACAAAGCATACAATTGAAAACATAGTGATCTAATCCTAAGGTACACCTCACTTATAAATAATTCCCCAGCAGAGTCGCCAGTTCTGTGATCGGTGGGAATAGAACTGACTGTTTTGGAATGCTGGTTCGCGTTTTGCGTTTGTTTTCACAAAATGTCGCGGTAAGCAAGGGTCACCACCGTCTTTTATTTTATCCAACAAGGAAAGGACAAAAGCACAGAAAAATTCCTTTTTGAGATATTTCTCGGGTTCGGGAGGTAGATTATAGAAAGGGAAGGTGTTAGCACCCTTTCTATCCGTGGTTATCCACTGGATCTTAGGTACTTGCTCATTATGTTTTCAAAAGTTTGCTTTTCTTTGTGTTTGTGGGTTTGAAAAGAGTTTTGTTTTGAAAGGGGTGTAAGTGCGAAAAGTTTTTTTTTTAAAGGAGAAAGTACTTAAGGACCATCTACCTACTCAAAAAGGAATTAAACTGTACAAGTGTCCTTTAGACAATGATATCCCACTATTGAGGAGTAGGTAGCACTATCGTTGGAGTTTTCGGGTCAATTCGATTAAGGGACATGTGGTCACTAAAGCAATGTTAGGATGCCTTAGCGGTAACCCTAATGTCTTAGATCATTTTTATCCGAGGCAACCGTTTCGCGGCAACTTATGATCTTTGGACAAGAGGGCGACCTCTAAAATTTCCTATACTCAATGACCACGTTCGAGGCAACCAAGTGAGGTGTATCCTAGGAGTGGCATGTGCGAGTGTATTGTTTTTCAGTTATATTATCTTTGTACATGTTATGGTGAGCTACTGTTGATTTTAGGTTAAAAGTTGATCTTGTCATGCATTGCCTATTATTCAAACATCTAACAGTTAATGGTTGCAGAAATTAAATTGCGGAAAATAAATCTAAGCTATTACAAGGCGTCGGGTATTTATATCGCAAAAAACAAACCCTTTTAAAATTAAATTGCGAAAAGTAAATAAAAGTGATAAATAAAATCCTAATTTAAAAACTATTACATCCTCGAAGCAGTTACAATATTGAAATATGGATCAAAAATTATACGCGCGCGAGAAAATTGAATCGGAGTGTTTTTTAGGGTTTTGACCCTTTTTATTAAATAAAGCATATTTTTGTGTTATCTTGAACGAAAAAATTAGCCTAAATTAATAATTGGATTAATTAATAAAAAAGAAAAATATTTTTGGGTTTTATTTTAATTAAGGAAGTAAAAATAAAAAGGTTAAAAGTATTAAAAACCTAATTCTAAATTAATTTTAATTTAAAGCAAAAGATGTTAAAATTGAGCCTATTTAAAACTAAATAAATTAATTAATTGTTTATTTACAAAAATAAAATAATAATGAAATTAATAAAAATAATTTTTTTTTTGTGGTTTTGATTTTATTAGGAACATATTTGGTTAGTATAATAATAATAAAAACAATTAAACAATAATAAAAAAAATGAAATTGTGAAAAGAAATAACCAAATATGGGGGGGTTTGGGCCCAAACTGGGTGTTTGTCAGCAATTTTTGAGGCCCATCAACGTTTCAGCCTTGTTTGACCTTTCAGATTGCCTATGCGCTTGTTGACCAGAGTGTATGGTGAGCGTGCAATCTGGATACTTGAATCTGCCTGGTGGGCCACTTGGCATTTGAGGAGATGGGAAGCATGATGATCCACGCTTTGGGGCGCTGCACATGAGTACCTGAAATAAAATTGCATAAAGTTTTGGGGGACCTGGGATTCGAACTCAGGTCCCAGGGGGTTTTGCAATAGCACGCTCACCAATCCAACCAGCTTGCACATTCGTTAGTGGAATAGGAAACAAATATTATATACAAAATAGTTAATTATGCCTGGCCAAAAAATAAAAACGCGCAATTGATTCAAATGAACCAATCACGCCCAGCCACGTCTTCGTCTTCTTCAAACACCCTGGTTCATTTACCTGCGGATTTTGTTCCGCAGGAAGATTCGTAGCATCTCTCAAAAATCCTTCATATGCCATGTAAATGCAAGCTAAGAGTGCCAATGCACTCGTCTCTCTCCCCTGAACTCATCCATGGCCATTATTGGTCCTGATTATGCCTGTATCAAGAATGCCCTAAAAAAATAGAATACGAACCCTAGCTTTGAATCCAGGGCTATAAGTCACGAAAACAAAATCAAATATTGCAGAATCAATGGAAATTGAATGGCAAGCATGATAGTGCAATCAAATTGGCAAAAAGATGCAAGGAGAATAATTTACGATTTCATGTGCAGAGGCATATTCGTGGAGACTTACAGCGAGTTTCAGAGGGTCTTAAGGCCTGGTTTTGATTGCTACAGCTTCACAGAATACCAGGCAAGAGAGCTACGTTGTGGTTTTGGATTGAATTGGCCTCCAATGTTCTTTTCGATCTCCCACTTTTCAAGCTTTTTTCACCAATTTGCTCTGGCCGTTACAGCAGTGTTCTATGCATGTGCTAGGTCTGGCTTGCTTGTGTGCATATAATAGAATGAATTTAGGTTAAAATTTGGGCCATAATCCTTATGCATTGAAGATGGAAGATTTGTTTGACCACCATTGATAAGCTTTCCAAAATTGCATCAAATCTGAGATTTTGTGCATGTTTTGACTTGGCACGAGTTTGATTGAGTATCACATGGTATTTGCAAGCTGGAATGATCACTAGAATCCCTTTACATCAATTTTTAGATTTTATTTGATTTAATATTGATTTAAAATGAATTAAATCAATAAAAATAAAATAAAATAGAAAAATAAATGAATGGCCATGAAATTAAATATGGGACACGTGTGTGGTATGACAAGACTATATCAAGTGGAAAAAAGTGGGACCTTTGGTCAAAAATTGGAGTTTTGAGGATGGTTGACTTTTGGCAATTTTGGAAAAATGTCCAACTTCAACAATGCATAACTTCTTCAATTTTGAACTTTTGGAGGTGTTCTTGGACCTTTTAGAAACCTTGAGATGTTTTCTAATCAACCCTTTTAGTCTCATCGCATTTTGATGTTCCATTCTCAAGTTATAAGCTTTGGAAAAAAAGGGGTTTTTGTTGACTTTCAAAAATGACCTATAATGTCCAAATTTGTAACTTTTTGTGAGAGCATTTCTTGATCTTGGGGTGTGAATATGGATTTTAGGAAATTTCATCCTCTTCAAAATGAGATTTGGATGGGTCATTTCTCATAAAGTATGAGAAAGTTATGCTTGGTCAAAGTTGAGTTGACTTTTCCTACAAAACCCTAATTTAGCAATTTTAGAATCTTGATGAATCTTGAGAAATCCTTGATGAATCATGATCAAACCTTGATCAAATTATGAATTATCCTTCAAAAATGAGTTTGTTGACAAAAAATCTTGAGGTTTGACTACATTTGGGACACAGTTGACTTTTGCCCTAACACAGTCGATTTTTGGGTCTCTTGAGCAATTGACTGACCAAACTTTCTCTGCAAGGTTTGAAATTTGACATGGATTAGCTTAAGAAAATATTAGGACATTGGGGAGAACTTGAGGTCATTTGTATGTGAGATCCTTAATGCAACACAAAACCCTAATTTTGACTTGATTGCCTTATGAGGTGATTTGACTGTCCAAACCTTGAGCCAACTTGAGCAACTTGAAGATTATTCTTGACATGTCTTGAGGAATATGGGAGGGCAAATTTTGGGGTACAACAATTAGTAATTTAGGAAACGATTCAATTTGTCTGTAAATTTTAATTGTAATTGATTTAGGTTTCGAATTTTGTCTATAATTGCTTGTACAAGGTTTTGGTTAGATTTTAATTTGCAATTGGTTTGTTTCTGTAGTTGTTCCAATTTCGTTTTTGTATGAACTTGAATGCGGATGATTTTGTTGTAGAAAAAGTTAATTTATTTTAATTTGTACAATATTTGTTTGTACATCAAACTTGCGCTTATTCCCTTCATGATTCGCACAGTGAGAGTTCGCTAGTTTTGGGCCTAACCGGGCTTCATTTTTAAGTTCTTGGCCTTTTTAGTCCAACGTTTTTTTTAAAATTAACACAGTAATAATAATAATGTATTAATAATAATAATCAATTATAAAAATAATAATGATTAATAAAAGTAGTTATAACAAAATAACAGTAATGTTTATAATGATAGTAGTATATAATTAAAACAAAATAAAAACTGAACGAGTCTTCATTTAGTCATTGGGCCTCCAAAAAAAAAGAATTACCTAAGTACTATTCAACTTTATTTAACATGAATGGACCTTTTTGAAATGTAACCTACACCTCCTCTTCTTCTATTTAATTCTAAATGGATAAAAAAATCAGCATGGGCCAAGAGGTTGAAAATAGGTCTTTAAAAAAATCCACCACCTTTTACCTAAAGCACAACCATACATCTCCCTTTTTAAATTTTAAATGGACCTTCTTTTCTAAAAACCTAATGGGCCATCAAAATTGATGGTCCATTTTGGATCAAAACCAACCTTTTTGATTTTAAATACTTCATAGAAATAAGGCATATATAGTACGATTTGTTTAAAAAAGAAACTTGAGTGTAATATAAGGGTAGGGCAAATTTTGGGTATGACACTTAGCTTATGATATCTTCTATCATTCCTTGTTCGTTGTACTAAAAAGTATCTTCCCTGAATCTCACCCAGATATAGAGTAGGATGCCTGCTCTAATACCAATTGAAAACTTGGTATTCAGATCTTAGATGTCCTAAGAGATATTGAGATACTGATCTTTGGAAAAAAAACATAATGACAAGGTATAACAATTAAAACATAATAGAAAAGTAAAGAACACATAGAATTGTTCACCCAGTTCGGTGTATAACAACACCTATGTCTGGAGGCTACCAAGCAAGGAAAGAAGTCCACTAAATAGTATCAATTCAAAGCTAAACTCCCCCATCTACAACTTCTCACTTAATCACTACCTGTGCTATACTTCTACCTAAGGTACTCCTAGATATGAGACCCCTATCACTTCCCCTCAATCACACAACATGTGATAAAACAACAAGACAATTAAGAAGGAGACACACTCTAATAAACAAAACTACTCTTTTTAAAAACTTATGAGTGATTCACAATTACAACTCAACTAACAGTCCAACTCAAGTATCAAATAATACAAGAATGGCTCATAATGAACAATGAATAGAAGAAGGCCTAATAGTTGACACTTTTGCATATGTGACTCGTGCCTTCTTTAGGTTTAGAGTCTTCTATTTATAATCGTTATTTATACTGGATTTGGGCTTCGAAAATGCAACAAGGAAGTGCTGAGAAAGCTCCAAGATATTCTCCACAAAGTTAGGACTTCAATAATGAGTTTCCTAAAAAGTGTCCATATTTAGAAATCGAGAATACTCCTTGAAACCAAATAGAATCCTTTAATCCTTTAATTGAGTGCCATATAGGGTAGCATAATATTCCCATAATATTCTGCATCTGTAACAAACTAAAATAATCCAAATGTCCAGTTGTACACAGTCACGATGTCAATTTATTCTGGATAGGACATCTTATTCAACATGTTCTTCTGCATGATAGAAGATCTTAATCAAGATGCTGCAGTCAAACAAAATCTCGGATTCCTTCATCTTGGAAGCCACATAGGATTACTTAATATTCCAAAAATATTCAGTTATTTAAATCAATTGTATCCAAATTGTAAAAGATGTAACAAACCAGATGTCCTACTATTCTGGTTAGGACATTGCATTCGAAATGTTGAAACTGCAAGTTGAAACATCTTGTTCACCGTGTTGCAACCAAGTTAGATTTACCAAAATTAATGCCAATCACAAAAACAGAGAATTAACAATCTCCCCCTTTGGCAAATTTTGGCTAAAACAACTAAATAACCCTTGCGCATAACACACTATAATCTAGATGACAACAAAACCACATAGGTTTGAAAATAAATCAAACACACAAATATTAGAGGCACAACAACAAAAATCAATTCATCAAAGATATGAGCGGGAAAAGTATCAAAGTATCAGCTAGTGGAAGCTACTAAACACAACAGCCAAGAGAAAAATTAATTTTCAACATGTCAGGACATCATGTCTGACAACTCTTCACAGCAGTCCAATCCAGAACAGGGACTCCCTCTCAAAACCTGCTAAGTAACACTTCAATGAATATAAAATTCTCCCCCTAATAGAAGCAATAAGTCAGTGGTTAGTGGTTATATACACACATATTACTCCCATTTTTTAGCTATAATATTACTAAGGAAAGATAAACACAATAAAAATTAGCACATAAGACAGACCACAGAACAACAGACAGACATCAAGTGCACAAATATCGCGGAGATGAAAACACTGCAAACATAATGATATGTCAACGATGATATGCAGTTAAAAAAATAGGACCATTACTCCCCCTGCTTTATACAATCATTTTTCCTCCTCAAGATGAAAACCCAAGACACAAGAAAATCTAAAACATCAAACCAATATGAACCACCCAAGTTCACACATCAGGAAAGATATCATAACATTTGGTAAGACATCATGCACACATATACCACCATCAGTAGTAGCAGCATAAGAAAATTATAGCATTAGGAACAAAACAATATTGATCATCTTTAGGTGGTCTTCCACCTCTTTCCCCTGTCAAATAACCTCATGCACTCCCTGAATTTGTGACATGTTTTAGGAGTGTTACCACTAACCTCACTTGTCATCACCTCAGAATATGTCTTCTTAAAATCATCCAGTTTTCTTCTATGATATGTAACAGGTTTTAGATAACCATACAATCTATAGCAGAAGGATTTTAAATGAACAAACCTTCCACAATCATGACATCTCCATTGTTGATTTCTACCTTCATTTTTCTTCTTCTGATGACTCTGCTGATGTTGAGACATGTGATTCAACATCTTCTGCTCTTGTTTCTGATTTGGGGATATAAACTTCACTTCAGGCCTTTCTCATTTGTTCTTCATGGGTTTATTATCATAACCAAGACCTTTAACATTTCCAGCATTCTTCTCAGTTAGAAGAATCTCATCCATAATTGTGGAGCCATTACTTAACGATCTTACAGATTTAGTCA
Organism: Vicia faba; assembly: GCA_948472305.1. NCBI lineage: Eukaryota > Viridiplantae > Streptophyta > Magnoliopsida > Fabales > Fabaceae > Vicia > Vicia faba. The sequence continues at coordinate 1,185,626,382 of OX451737.1, forward strand.
TATTGTCATATTTTGAATTTAGCAATACAACCTCCTCCTTCAGATTAGATATGATAGATAAATGATCTGATTTATCATCCAGTAGTTGAGAAATAGCTCTCTTTTGCTCTTCTCCTAGTTTACACACTTCTTTACTTTTGAGAAACAACTCTTTGTAAGCATCATGTTTCTAAAAACTAAGTTCTCCATCATCTGTTTCTTCATCACATTCACAAATTTCAGTTAAGGTAGTCACTTGCTTGGCATATTCCTCTTCATGATCACTTCCAGAATCTTCCTCTAACCATGACACATAAAGTCCTTTCTTCTGCTTCTTGAGATAAGAGGGACACTCGGCTCTTATGTGTCCAAACCCTTCACCTTCATGACGTTGAACTCATCTTCCTTGGCTGGATTTGTCATCAGTTTTGTCCCTTCTACCAAAGTCTTGGTTTTTGTTGACGTCTAATGACTTGTTTTTGACATTTGACCTCGAATTCCAGTTCATCTTCTTCATAACCTTGTTGAACTGTCTTCCAAGAAGCACAATAGCATTTGATATCCCTTCATCTGTATCTAAATCACATTTATCTCTTGAGTCTTCAGTACTTGAAACAAACTCTAAGCTTTTCTTGTTTTCAGATTTTTTTCATTTATCCTCGATTCACAAGTCTGTAGAGATCCTACCAGTTCATCTACTTTCATAATGTTGATATCATGGGCTTCTTCAATGGAATTCATCTTCATGTCCAACCTCTTTGGCAGAGATCTGAGGATTTTTCTGACCAGCTTAGCTTTTGATATCTTCTCTCATTCCTTGTTCATTGCACCAGAAAGTATCTTCCCTGAATCTCACCCAGATACATAGCAGGATGCCTGCTCTAATACCAATTGAAATTCTGGTACTCAGGTCTTAGATGTCCTAAGAGATGTAGAGATACTGATCTTTGAACAAAAACTTAATGACAAGGTATAACAATTAAAACAGAACAGAAAAGTAAAGAACACATAGAATTGTTCACCCAGTTTGGTGTATAACAACACCTACTTCTGGAGGCTGCCAATAAATGAAGGAAGTCTACTAAATAGTATCAATTAAAAGCTAAACTCCTACGTTTACAACTTCTTAGTTAATCACTACTCGTTTTATACTTCTACCTAAGACACTCCTAGATATGAGACCCCTCTCACTTCCCCTCAATCATACAACCTGTGATAAAATAACAAGACAATTAAGAAGAAGACACGCTACAATAAATAGAATCTACTCTTTCTTAAAAGCTTGTGAGTGATTCATAATTACAACTCAACTAACAGTCCAACTCAAGCATCAAACAATGCAAGAGTGGCTCACAATGAACAATGAACAGAAGAAGCCCTAATAGTTGACACTTTTGCATATGTGGCTCGTGTTTTCTTTAGGTTTAGAGTCTTCTATTTATAATCCTTGTTTGGACTGGATTTGTGCTTCAAAAACGCAGCAAGGCGGTGCTTAGAAAGCTCCAAGATATTCTCCACAAAGTTAGGACTTCAACCATGATTTTCCTAAAAATTATCCATATTTAGAAACTCATAATACTCCTTGAAAACAAATAGAATCTTTTAATCCTTAAATTGAGCGCCATATAGGTAGCATAACAGTCCCAGAATACTCTGCATCTGTAACAAACTTAATTAATCCAAATGTCTAGTTGTACACAGTCACGATGTTGGTAGATTCTGGATATGACATCTTATTGAACATGTTCTTCAGTGTGATAGAACATCTTGATCAACATGTTTCAGTAAAAAATAATCTTTGATTCCTCCATCTTGGAATCCATATAAGATTACTTAATATTCATAGAATATTCAGTAATTTAAATCAACTATATCCAAACTATAAAAAATTGTAGCAGACCAGATGTCCTACTCTTCTGGTTAGGACATCGCATTCGACATGTTGAAACTGCAAGTTGAAACATCTTGTTCATCATGTTGCAGCTAAATTAGTTTTACCAAAATTAATGCCAATCACCAAAATAGAGAATGAATATATCTTGATCTTGATTTCTTCCCAGATGATTATCTCATCAGAGCATTTTTCGTGCATCGTGATCTTGATTGCTTCCATATGCTTAGCTCATCAGAGCATTCTTCATTGATCTTGATTGCTTCCAAATGCTTAGCTCACCATATAATTCTTCGTGCATTGTGCATATTGATATTTATAGATGCTTAGATCATCAGAGCTTTCGTCATGCATCTTGAACTTTTCGTTGGCAGATAATAATCTTCTGATAGCCAATTAACCTGTCTATGAAAACAGTGAACTTTTGCAAAGTTCCTAAATCAAACATCAAACAAATTCTTAACAGTAAAAGCATTATACCATGTTTGGGTTTGAGATCTGAGATTAAGTAATATCAAAATAATTTACTCTTTCTCCCCCTTTGTCAGAAATAAAAAAGGATTTAAAAGACAAAAAGAAATTTTCATAGAAACCCAAAATGATAAAGATACAATTGTTTTAGAAACAAAAGAAAAGTTATTCTTAAGTTCTAATACAAAGCTCTAAGCATCATCCTTCTTATCAAACTTCACCATGAACTTCATCACTGCATCAAACAATTCCTTAAAAGAAGTCGCTTGAGCTTTAATGCTTTCATCCTGGCTATCCAAGCATTGATGGATGAGACGATTCTCTTCCAGGTGTTTTTCCATAACATCCTTCGACTCCTTTATTTCTTGCTTCTTGATTTCTTCTTGGTTACAGAGGGACCTCCCCGAAATTCTTTTTCATAAAATTCTCTCTTATTCTAAACCTTTTTCTCCTTATTATATAAGGAAGAAAACACAGGCTTGGGTTGTTGAACTAATGGCACAAGGAGTATATTTCTTCTTGAAACATCTTCTGGATTCATCTTTTCAGGTTCCTTAATTACTTCAGTAATTAAAGACATGTCTAGCAAATCTTCATTGTTAAAGGGTTTTCCAATAACAACTTCTGGAACAAGTTGTTGTTTTTCAGAATCTATAATATTGATATCAATTATGAACGTAGAGATCAATCTTCCATAAGGAATCTAGTTCCTTTGATTCTTGGAAATTCTTTTAGAGAAGCTAACAGAGTAACGAAGATAATCAAAGAGACAAGTAGGTAAGTTAATCCTTTCTCCTTTTTCCAGGTGATACAGAAGATACTTGAGATCTACATCCAAGAAGTTAGAAGAATTTTTCGAGCTTTAGTGAATGACATTGCCAATGAGAATCTTGAACCAAACCTTTAAGATATTGAAGAGGTTGTTTGCTGACTGAGAATCCTTTCCATTTGTGAAGATGAATGGATAGATCTTTTGAATGGCCTCAGAAAATCTAGACTGATTTTTTCGTAATAGAGCAGCTCTATGGTTGTAGCAATGAACGTATGTTGAAGGAGTTTAGCAATATCAATTTCCCTAATGCAGATATCATGACCCTTGATTTTAGAATAAATAGTATGTTCATCTAAGATGAAGGTGTTTTCCCAAAAATTATTTGACAAGAGTATGATAGGTTGGTCCTTTTAGAAGATTGAAATAGTTTTCCAATCCTTGGGTTTTTAACATCTCAGAAATATTGAACCCATGTACAACAATATTTTCAAAGTCTACTATTAGTTCAGTAATCACATGCAGATGTTCAATCGGCAGAGCTAGAATGGTTTGAGGTACATTGTTGTTTTGAATGAGAGATGAGCCTTGACGTTCTCCCAACTGCTGTTGTTGTAGAAGCATACGCTGAGCATCGGAAAGGTAGTTAGCCATTGTTGTACCTGAAATTCTGGCAACAGATACTTAATGTCATAGTGAATGTTATGACACCGTATCTGACAAATTTTACACAAACCAAACAGTAATTTAAAAGACAGTAAAGAACACAATCAATTGTTAACCTAGTTCAGTGTATAACAACACCTACATCTGGGGGCTACCAAGCCAGGGAGGAAATTCACTATAGGAGGTATTAATTTAGGAATAAACCAACCAGTTTATCTCCTTAACTTAAGACCTACCCAATGCAACTTCAATCTAAGTCCTACTTAAACCTGAGTTCCTACTCACTCCCCCTCAATCACAACAGTGATACTAATCTACTGATTAATAAGATTATAAAGACATTCTTCAATACACACGCTTGATTTTGCTTTAAAGCTTTAATCAAGAGACACACCACTCGTGCTTCAAAGCTTTGAGTGATAAACAACCCTTACAACCAAATCCTACTCCAAGTCACTTATCAAGTGATAATTGCTTGGCTCACAGTAAACAACTACAACATGCCTTATTGATCTTCTCTAAAAGCGTTGCACACCATTAGGATTCGTGAGAAATATATATGCAGTCTATTCTTCATTTTGGGCTTCCATAAAAATAGCTAGGGTTAACCAAAGTTAACCTAAAGACTTGGTCTTGGGCTTTCATCATAACAGATTAGGGTTAAGCAAGGTTAACCTAATATCCACGTGAGCATATGATCTAGTCAATATACTTCAACTCAGAATAGCACACCAGATTCCTGAAAATTCTCAGGAACAATAAATCTGCACAACAACTTGATCAGTACAGGATGTCTTAACATTGGTTATGACATCATGTATCCTGCTCACTGATTTTGGTAGAATTCAGTACATGTGATCATAGCTTAATCATCATGATATTCACTCATACTGAGTTGTTCCTGTAGAACATTCCTTCTGCAGAATTTGTCTTTATCCCAGAATGTTATGACATCAGTCATGACATTCGCAAATCTGGTTTTACCAAAAATTAATGCCAACAAGCAAACACTTACAAACTCCCCCTTTGGCAAATTTTTGGCTAAAAGCCCATAACAATCAGAGATTAGAATGCAGCAGAATTTTTAATAACAGCTAATTTAACTACCAATATCCAATTCTACCAAAATTACCACAATTACTTACTTCTCCCCCTTTTTAGCCATAAAGAGGCCAAAGGATCTAGTACTTCAAGTTATACAGTCATAAAAAGGAAATCCAAAATACACAGAAACAGAGAGAAGGTATCAAATAGCAGCAGCAAGTTCCAGCATCAATCTTTACAACTCAGCAAACACAGACCTTCAGGTACTGTCATCCCCTGAGGAAGCACTATTTTCAGCAGCATCTTCTGGTGAGCTTCTTGCAGAACCATCATGCTGTTATTCATCAGCATCCTCTTCCCTCATTTGTTCTTCATTCTCCTCTTGTTCCAGACTAGTAATCAGCTCTTCAAGAGTCCTTTTCTTGCATCAAGCTCTCTGCAGGTTTCTTTTAGAACAGCTATAACATCAGCTTTCTTGGAATGAGCTTTGACATTTGATGTCTCAGCAGATGTCATAACAATGTCAGGGACATGTGTTCCCTGAAACAGCTTATAGTGAAAACTAAGTGCAAGGGCTCTTTTGCACACAGAGTCCTTTTCAACCAGAATATCAGGATACTGATCAATGATTATACCACACAGGAGAGAGGGAAAAGCAATAGGGCCTTTAATAGCACAGCTCTCAGCATGTTTCATTGTTTGATCAAAGATGTAGTTGCCATAATCAAAGTTTGTTCTGGTTCCAACGGCATAGATAAATCTTCCCAAACCAGTGGAGATGGTGGATTTGTGGTTGGTGGGAACCCAGTTAGCTGCACCAATTTTGTGCAATATGGCAAACTTCACACTCAGCTTGCTTGCAGTTAGCTTCCCTTTCAAGGGCCAGTGCTTGACTTGCTTGGCAGTGATGGTTTGACAAACCTGGTTGTCAGTAACTTCAAGCTCAGGCTGAGCATCATCAGGCCTCCCTAGGTGTGATCGGTGGGAATGAGAACTGACTGTTTTGGAATGTTGGTTCGCGTTTGTGTTTCGCAAAATGTTGCGGTAAGAAAGAGTCGCCACCGTCTTTTATTTTATCCAACAAGGAAAGGACAAAAGCACAGCAAAATTCCTTTTTGAGATGTTTCTCGGGTTCAGGAGGTAGATTATAGAAAGGGAAGGTGTTAGCACCCTTTCTATCCGTGGTTATCCACGGGCTCTTAGGTACTTGCTCACTATGTTTTCAAAAAGTTTTGCTTTTCTTGTGTTTGTGGGTTTTGAAAAGAGTTTTGTTTGAAAACTTCGATTTAACTCTTGTTTCTGTCCTCAAGAGAGTATGAAGCGTTTGTTGAAAACTTTGTTTGAAATGTGTAAGTGCGAAAAATTTGTTTTGTTTTGAAAGAGCAAGTACCTTAGAACCTCTACCTACTCAAAAGGAATTAAACTGTGTAAATGTCCCTTTAGACAATGCTATCCCACTATGAAGGAGTAGGTAGCATCATCGTTGGAGTTTTCGGGTCAATTCGATTTTAGGGGCGTGTGGTCACTAAAGCAACGTTAGAACGCCTTAGTGGTAACCCTAATGTCTTAGATCACTTTTATCCGAGGTAACCGTTTCGAGGCAACTTTGATCTCTAGACAGGAGGGCGACCCCTAAAACATCCTATACTCAATGACCACGTTCGAGGTAACCAAGTGAGGCGTACCTTAGGAGTGGCATGTGCAAGTGTGTCAATTTTCAGTTATGTTATCTTTACATGTCATGGTGAGCTACGGTTGATTATAATTTAAGATAGATCTTGTCATGCATAGCCTAGTTAGCATACATCTAGCAGTTAGTGGTTGCGAAAAATAAAACTAAGCTATTACAAGGCGTCGGGTATTTACATCGCCAAAAACAAACCCTTAAAATTAAATGCGGAAAAATAAATAAAAGCGATAAATAAAGGTCCTAAGTTAAACTATTACATCCTCGGAGAAATTACAATAGATGGATCAAAATAGTACGCGCGAGAAAAGTTTTTTTCAAATAAGGCATGTTTTTGGTCTTTTTAAGTTAGGAATTAAGTCTAAATTAATAAAAAAGGAAATATTTTGGGTTTTATCTTAATTAAGAAAATAAAATAAAAATAAAAAAAAGGAAAAAAAGGTGAAAAGACTAAAACCTAATTCTAAGTCAATTTTTATTTATTGCAAAAATGTTAAGATTAAACCTAATTAAAAAAAAACTACACCAATTGGTTAATAGTTTATTTACAAAATTAATTACTAAAATTAATTGGTGAGAATAATATTTTGTTATCTGTTTTTTTTATGAAAAAAGAAGGTTAGTGTGTTGATTAGTTAGTTAGTTTTTAATGATAATAATAAGAGCAAAAGCAATATGAAAAGAAAAGAAAAACAAAAGCAAACTGTGAGGAGCTGGGCCTGGAGAAGGGAGGTTTGGTCAGCATTTTTTCCAGGCTCAGCACGCTGGCCTTTGGATCTAGCTAGAAGCCACTGGGTACGTTGAGATCTGAGGACGTATGGTGTTCCATGCCTTCAGCGCTGCATCTGAGTACCTGAAGAAAAAGCGTAACAAAGTTTTGGGGGGACCTGGGATTCGAACCCAGGTCCAAAGGGGTTTTGCCATAGCGTGCTTGCCAACTCGTCCAATCTGCTTCATTCGTTAGTTAAATAGAACATAAATATTATATCAAACAATAATTATGCCTGGCCTAAAAAAATAAAAAGACGCGCAATTGGTTCAAACGAACCAATCACACCCAGCCACGTTATCATCTTCCTTACAATATCCTGGTTCGTTTACCTGCAGATTTTGTTCTGCAAGAAGTTTTGTGGGGTGGTTCTAAAAATCGCTCCAGGCCATGAAAACGCTATTCAAGAACACAGATGTGTTCGTCTCGACCTCCTCATCATTCCTATGGCCATTGTTTGACTCAATTTTCCCTGTGACATAAACGCCTAAAAAAATAGAATCGGAACCCTAGGTTCTATATATGGGGTTAGAAGCCATGAAAATTAAATTGGATAATGTCAAAATATTCTAAATCAAATAACAATCACAAATATGTCAATATTTTAAAGAAAAGATGCAAGCATGGATGTTTTCGATTTCATGTTCAGAGGCGTTTTCTAGAACACTTACAGTGCGATTTAGATGATGAAAAGCTTGGTTTTTGATTGGCCTCGCTTCAGGAGGTTGATGGCAAGGGAGTTGTGTCTTTCTTTGGGTCGGAAATCATTCGGGAGGTTGCTTCAGGAGGTTGATGGCAAGGTTGATGCCATTCGAAAATCATTTTGTTCTGATGTTCTTATTCAGGGAAATTCTACACTGAAATGCCATTTGAAGGGCTTTTGTCCATATACCATTCGAAGGGTACTAATTGAAACCTCAATCGAAAGACACTGTTAACAGGCCAATCAAAAGGTCTTGTTCATGCTAATCGAAGGGTCTTGTGTTGCCTCCTTCAAATAGACTTCTTATGTACCTTTCGAATGGGCCTTCTGAGTGCTTCTTCGAATGAATCATTTACATATTCTTCGAATGAGCTTATTGCCTGGTAAGTCGAAGGTAAGCCTGAAGTATCTAGTGCATAGTCGAAGCATTGTGATATTGACTTGATCGAAGGAGGGTCCAGCGCTCAATCGAAGACCTGCAGACCAAAGCTTGATCGAAGAGTTCCAAATGCTCAATCGAAGACTGGTGAACCAAACCTGATCGAAAGGTTCCAAACGCTTAATCGAAGCCTTTTCCCAGATGCCGATCGAAAGACACTTTGTATATCTTCAAAACTTTATTTTTGTTAGGCAAGTGTTTGTGACTAACTATGTAAGGGAAGACCTTTGGAAACATGAGAGGGCAAATTTTGGGGTACAACAGTTGCCCCTGTTCAATTTTCTTAAACGTGAGGATATAGATTGGCTTCCGAGCCTTTCGTGATCCGAAGGTGGAAGATAATTGAACACTAGAGTGCCCAGAAATTTGCACTCGCATGGTGTAGTATCAGCATTGTGACGTCGGGAATGGGCTTACAGATTCCATTTGGAGGTTGTTGGTGGGAGGATGGGCTTACAGATGCCATCTGCAGGAGTGTCGATCGCATAAGAGATTCCTTAGCGAGAACTTGCATACCTGAGAAAGAAAGATGGTCTTCCTGGCTTGTTACAGGTGTTAATCTTCAATCTCTTTGTGTAAATGGTTTTCCTGGCTTGTTACAGGTATCAGTCGTCCACAGATAGTTTTCCTGGCTTGCTACAGGTATTCAACTGGGACTTGAAGAGGTTGGTCAAGGAGATAGATGTCCTGGATAGTTACAGGTATTAATCTCTGACCTGAGAAAGAAAGATGGTCTTCCTGGCTTGTTACAGGTATTGATCTTCAATCTCTTTATGTAGATAACTTTCCTGGCCTGTTACAGGTATTGATCTACAATCAGTCGTCCACAGATATTTTCCTGGCTTGTTACAGGTATTAATCTAGAACTTAAAAAGGTTGGCCGATGAGATAGTTGTCCTGGATGGTTTCAGGTATTAATCTCTGACCTGAGAAAGAAAGATGGTCTTCCTGGCTTGTTACAGGTATTGATCTTCAATCTCTTCATGTAGATAACTTTCCTGGCTTGTTACAGGTATCAATCTACAATCAGTCGTCCACAGATATTTTCCTGGCTTGTTACAGGTATTAATCTGGAACTTAAGAAGGTTGGCCGATGAGATAGTTGTCCTGGCTGGTTTCAGGTATTACTCTCTGACCTGAGAAAGAAAGATGGTCTTCCTGGCTTGTTACAGGTATTGATCTTCAATCTCTTCCTGTAGATAACTTTCCTGGCTTGTTACAGGTATCAATCTACAATCAGTCGTTCACATATATTTTCCTGGCTTGTTACAGGTATTAATCTGGAACTTAAGAAGGTTGGTGGTAGCCCTCTTTTGTTCGACCTTTTCCTGAAAAAGGTAAACGTTAGTTGTATGCAATGTCACGATGTATGAAATGCATGATGTTCTCAAAATAAATGAGATCGTGTCGTATGCACTTTATCATGTATGTAAATAGGAGGTATGAAATGTGAAATGTTTATGAATGTATTTTCGTCTGGGAAAATAAATCCTTGACAAATGCCAGGGAGTTTGTTAAATCCTGGGCTGATGTTGAAGAGTATGGTTGAATTCTTCGTTTCCACTAGGGATGATGCACGAAGATGGTTGCAAGAATAAACCTGTAGGAGAAGATGACTCCGTTGGGGAATAAACCTGGTGAAGAGATTACTCTGCGAGGAATTACTCTGTGGGGAAAATATACTTCGCTGAGATTTTAATGATAAACTCCACTGGGGATTCCGTTGATAGGTTCTGTTGGGGATCTTGATGATGAACTCCGCTGGGGATAGAAAGAACTTTGCTGGGGATGATCTTTCAGTTGTAATTTGTTGAGAATAACCCGGTTGGACTCTTGTGAGGATAACTTCTGAACTTAGCTTGGGGAGACTTATTTGTGTTCTGCAGGGGACAAGCTTCCAGAACCTACTGGGGAAGATGATTCAGCTCCATTGGGGAAACCTTTTTTAGACTGCGCTGGGGAAATGGCTCCACTGGGGGTACCTTACATTCTGCCGGGGAACATTCTTATATTCGGTTGAGGAATATTAAGGCTGCCAGGGATACTCTTATGCTTGCTGTGGAATATCCTTATACTCCGCTGGGGGATATTGAGGCCTTCCGGGGATACCCGATCTTTTTAAGGCTGAGGGTAGACCAACTCTGCTTGGGGGAGAGTATGGCTGATTCGTTCATAGTTGCAAGTCTCAGTTTGAGAGAGCTATCATTATTGTCTTACTCTGTGGGGAGTGAAGGTATCTTGGTCGCATTCTTCAGCTGAACTTACCTTGGTACCTTGGTAGACAGATCAACTAGACTGCTCAGACAATTCTTATTGCCCCTACTTCTGATATCACCCGTAATTAGTCCTTTGTTTCGCATGTAAATATTTATGAGCAGCAATTAATGTCAAATGCATATATCAAAAATGAACATTGGACGTTCTTTGCAAAACAGAACAGGTAAAGGGAAAACAGTTTTGAAATTTGTCTGAAAATGAATTTGTATTGATTTTGAAGTTTGCCTGAAAATAAGCGTTTTTGTACAAGAGGCTGACGTCCTAGTAAGAGAACGCCGCCGAACAAATAGGATTTATAAAATTTGTAAAAAGAAAACAAAACCGCTATGTGAATAATCCCACTGGGTTCCAACTCTGCTATTGCCTTTATATCTTCAAGCATCTCATCACTTTGCTGCTTAGTTGAAGATGAATCTGATTGACTGGTGTCGTCCGAGCCTGATAGTTGATGCCGAAGTCTGGATGCAGGGTGATCCAATGAGACATAATGTTACGCTTATCCCTAACTTTTGCCTGGACCTCCCTTTTGGGTTTTCAGTCCACCGGGATACCCATTTTTGCCCAAGCCGCCTTTTCAGGTTTTCGACTTGCCGAGTGTATAGATTATTTTTTTTATTTTCATCCCTTATTTTTGCCCAAACCCTTTTGGTTCGCCGGGAAGCCCTTATTTTTTCCTAGGCCAGTCGACCTAGCGGGTCTTTGATTATGCGTAGTATCTTTTCACTATGTCTGCATTGACGGGGTGAGGAAGGTCGTCACCATCCATGGTGGTTAGAATCATCGCTCCTCCTGAGAAGATATTCTTAACCACAAATGGCCCTTCGTAAGTAGGGGTCCATTTTCCCCTGGGATCACCTTGAGGTAGAATAATGCGCTTAATTACCAGGTTTCCAACTTGATACTCTTGTCGTCTGACTTTCTTGTTAAATGCCTTGATCATCCGTTTTTGGTACGTCTGACCATGACAAATAGCAGTGAGTCTCTTTTCGTCAATTAGGTTCAGTTGATCAATTCAGGTCTGGATCCAGTCGTCTTCGCTCAAGCCTGCATCTTTCATGATCCGAAGAGAGGGTATCTGAACTTCAATAGGCAAAACTGCTTCCATGCCATAAACCAGGGAATAGGGCGTTGCCCCTGTTGACGTCCGCGCTGAGGTACGGTACCCATGAAGAGCAAATGGTAACATTTCGTGCCAGTCTTTGTAGTTCATTGTCATCTTCTGCACAATCTTCTTAATGTTCTTATTTGCCGCTTCGACAACCCCATTCATCTTCGGCCGGTAGGAAGAAGAGTTATGGTGCTGTATTTTGAATTGCTCGCAGAGCTCAGTGATCATCTTGTTGTTAAGATTGGTACCATTATCCGTAATGATCCTCTCTGGTACGCCGTATCGACAGATCAGGTTGTGTCGAATGAACCGTGCCATGACGTTCTTGGTTACCGTAGCAAAGGAAGCTGCTTTAACCCACTTCGTAAAGTAATCAATCGCTACCAAGATGAAATGATGCCCGTTAGATGTCGTAGGTCTGATCTCGCTGATCATATCAATTCCCCACATCGCAAAAGGCCAAGGTGCTGTCAAGACGTTCAGAGGAACTGGAGGAATGTGCACCTTATCAGCATAGACCTGGCACTTGTGACAGGTTCGAGAATGCTGATAACAGTCGGCTTCCATTATGGACCAGTAATATCCTGCCTGAAGGATTTTCTTTGCCATGGTATGTCCACTGGAATGAGTTCCGAAGGTACCTTCATGCAGCTCTACCATGATCTTTTCTGCTTCAATCTAATCCACACAACGCAGTAAGGTTAAATCATGGTTACGTTTGTAAAGAATGCCATTGCTGATGAAGAACTTTGCCGCGAATCTTCTCAGAAACTTCTTGTCATTAACAGATGCACCCTCGGGGTATTCTTGAGCTTCAAGGTACCTCTTCACTTCATGATACCAAGGCTTTTCTGTTACCTCTTCGGTCTCAAGATCACAGCAATGTGCAGGTTCATCCAATTTCCAAATAGTGATCCGGGGAGCCTCGTTGTCCCACTTGACTTTGAACATAGAAGACATCGTAGCTAACGCGTCCGCCAACTGATTCTCCTCTCTTGGGAAATGTTCAAAGGTTATCTCCTCGAAGTGCAGAAGCAACGTCAATATATACTCCTTGTAAGGAATAAGATTTGGGTGTTTCATATCCCACTCTCCTTTGATCTGACTGATCACGAGAGTGGAATCTCCGAAGACACTCATAAACTTAATCCTTAGGTCAATTGCGGCTCGAAGACCCATAATGTATGCTTCATACTCTACCATGTTGTTGGTGCAGTTGAAACACAGTCGGGCGGTGAGTGGAGTATGTGAGCCTTTAGGAGATATGATCACAGCGCCAATGCCATTACCTAAAGCGTTCGAAGCTCCATCAAAATGCATAGACCATCGGGATCCTTCCTCAGGTCCTTCATCCGGTCCTGGTAGTTCACAATCAGTCACTATCATGATATTCTCATCTGGAAATTCAAAGTTCATAGACTGGTAATCATCCACTGCCTGATGTGCCAAATGGTCTGCCAACACACTTCCCTTGATTGATTTTTGAGTTGTGTACTGGATGTCATACTCAGTCAAGATCATCTGCCATCTTGCTATTCTTCCGGACAAGGCAGGCTTTTCGAAGATATACTTGATTGGATCCATCTTTGAAATCAATAGAGTAGTGTGAGTCAGCATATACTGTCTCAACCGGCGAGCAGCCCATGCCAAAGTGCAGCAAGTTTTCTCGAGCAGTGAGTATCGGGTCTCACAGTCGGTAAACTTTTTGCTAAGGTAATAAATAGCATGCTCTTTTCGGCCAGACTCGTCATGCTGCCCCAGCACACACCCCATTGAGTTTTCAAGTACTGTCAAGTATAAAATCAAAGGTCTCCCTTCAACTGGGGGCATAAGAATAGGTGGCACCTGGAGATACTCTTTGATTCTTTCTAAAGCGGCCTGGCATTCATCGTTCCAACGTACCACTTGATCTTTCTTCAATAGCTTGAAGATTGGCTCACAAGTAGCAGTTAGGTGCGAGATAAATCGGGCAATGTAGTTCAGACGTCCTAGGAAGCCTCTGACCTCTTTCTCTGTCTTGGGAGCTGGCATCTCTTGTATAGCTTTCACCTTGGCAGGGTCTACTCGAATAGCTTTGTCGCTCACGATGAACCCTAGTAATTTACCGGACCTCACCCCGAAGGTGCACTTGTTCGGGTTCAACCTTAATTTGTACAACTTCAAACAGTCAAATAGCTTCTGTAAATGGTCAAGGTGTTCCTCCTCAGTTTGGGACCTTGCAATCATATCATCGACGTATATTTCAATCTCATGATGGATCATGTCATGAAACAAAGCAACCATGGCATGCTGATATGTTGCCCCAGCATTTTTCAACCCAAAAGGCATGACCTTGTAACAAAAGGTACCCCACTGAGTAGCAAAAGTGGTCTTCTCCATGTCTTCAGGAGCCATCTTGATTTGATTATAACCGGAGAAACCATCCATAAAGGAGAATACCTTGTGCTGAGCAGTATTGTCAACCAGAAAGTCGATGTGAGGTAGAGGGAAGTCATCCTTAGGGCTTGCCCTGTTCAAATCTCTGTAATCAACGCACATTCTTACCTTACCATCTTTCTTCGGCACTGGAACCACATTGGCGACCCACTGTGGGTAAGAAGTTACTGCTAGAAAACTGGCGTTAAATTGTTTCATAACCTCAGCTTTGATTTTCTCGGACATCTCTGGGCGCATACGGCGAACTTTCTGTTTTACCGGAGGACAGTCTTCCTTGGTAGGCAGGCGATGAACCACAATGTCGGTATCCAACCCAGGCATATCTTTGTAAGACCAGGCAAATATTTCCACGTAGTCATGCAGCATCTGGGTCAACCGCAGTTTCACACTAATCTCCAGATTTGCACCGATCTTGACTTCCTTTTTGTCTGTCTCAGTACCCAGATTCGTTGTTTCCACTAGCTCTTCATGTGGCGAATGGCCCTCTATTCCTGGAGTAGCAGTCTTGTAAGTTCACCCGGCACTGCGCAATCATCTTCACCTTCGTCTTCGGCTAAGTTGATCGGGTTTTCGAAGTCATAACTGGCAGTAGCAGAGTCGTTACCAATGAGATCCAGAGTGGATTGAGACCTGTATATGTGAGTGTGTGTAAAATAGTTGTTTTGCAATATATAATAAAGAAAGACAAAGAGCGCAAGATTTGAAATGCAAGAACGTCCAATGCTTTTATTAATGATATATGAAAATGGCACACAAAAGCCCTCACAAATGAAGCCACGGTGCCCCGGGTAAGACATCGGGCCATAAAGTTTCACAATATTATCTGTTACAAACTCAAAACAAAGAGTTCATTACTGGGTAATAAAAGTAATAGGGATGAAGTACTTTGCTGTCCAGTTGCTTGGTCCACCGTTGGTCGTGGGGTAGATCCAGCTGTCGAATTCAGGCTCCTCCACGTCATCTTCAATGGCATTTACCCCCGAGTTGTTGATGAACACAGGAGGTCTTCCAATCCTTGCACTACGAACAGCCCTTTGAGCTTCTGCAGTGAAACCCAAACCGAACTTGTTAGTCTTCTGAGTGAAATCAGGAAGTCGGCCCCAGTTTGCGTACTCACCCTTCTCAATAACAGCCCGGGCATCCTTTAAGGAAGCCATCTTCAGAGGAGAATCTTCAACCACAGTCTCAGCTGATGCCAGTGTTTGAGGAACCTCTTCAAAGTGTTGAAATGGGGTCTCAATGAACTCCTCATCCATCTCTATGTACCGGAACGAGTTGAGGTGGCTGACCATGTACTCTTCCTCCCCCTGTACTATCATAATCTTCCCTCTGACCGGATACTCCAGCTTCTAATGGAGTGTGGAGGTCACAGATCCAGCTTTATGGATCCATGGACGACCCAGCAAACAAGAATAGGACGGTCGAATGTCCATCACGTAGAATGTGGAATTGAAGACCTGAGAACCAACTTTGATTGGAATATCCACTTCACCATGCACCATCCTCTTAGACCCATCAAAGGCCTGGACAACAATGTTACTTGGCTTTAGCTCCAACCCTTCGCAATCCAACCTGTCTAGAGCTTTCTTGGGCAAGACATTCAATGAGGAACCAGTGTCAACCAACACATGTGCAAGAGTAGTGCCCCTGCATTCAATGGAGACATGCAGGGCATCATTATGGTTCTTCCCTTTAGTAGTCAGATCAGCGTCGGAGAAACCCAAACCATTATCAGCAGTTAAATTGGCCACACAATCAGTAAACTGATCAGCTGATGTCTCTTGTGGCACGTGGGCCATCTTCAGGAAGGTAATCAGAGCCTTGGCATGGGCCTCTGAACACAACAACAGTGATAACATAGAAATCTTGGATGGGGTTTGCCCCAGTTGCTCAACTACATTATAATCACTCTTCTTAATAATCTTAAGAATCTCTTCCATCTCCTGTTTGGAAGCTTCAACAGTGGTTGTCTTTGGCGCCTCCGTCTGGGCAGGCACATCAGGGGTGATCCCTTTGCCCCGAGCGTTAGATGACTCGGCGACAGGGGTAGGACTAAGAACTTGATCAGGAATGGAATTAGGCACACTTGCAGGTGTGATGACAATAGGTCTTCAGACAGTTGGTGGCGCAATATCAGGTGAGAAAAGTCTACCACTGCGAGTGACTTTAGCAGGCCCGATAATGTTGTTGACGCCGGTATTAGTATCAAACTCTTGCTTAACTCCAAGAACATAAACATCTGCCCCATAGTGCCAGGGGACAGCTTTGTCATAGGTGTAGGGGATGGGCCCCGGAGTAGTGATGATTATGGGTGCAATCTCCTGAACAGGCGTAATTCTGACAGGCTTCCTCGAGGGAGCCTTGGGAGAATTGTTGAAAATGGTAATAATGGAAACTTCTTCAGTAGGGGTGGCAGGAACAGCAATCTTCTCAAACAGGATTTCCTTATTATCCATCAGGTTTTGGATGCCTGACTTCAAAGATGGGCAATCAGTAGGTGAAATAGAACACAGATGGCAACCTTCACCATATCCCGGAAATAAACCGGCTAGTAACAGGTTCCTCTTAACGGTCATCAGCGGGGTAACAACATCATCCACAGAGGCTACAAACAAATCTTCCTCTACAGCATTTACTCCATGTTTGGGCATGGGAGCATTCACAACACTAGGCCTCTCGGGCGCCTCAAACTCAATCTCCTTTGCATCGATTAGGTCTTGAACCTTATTCTTCAAAGCCCAGCAATCATCCGTATTATGCCCCGGGCTGTCAGAGTGATAAGCACAGCAGGCGTTAGGATTGTACTTTGGGGATGTTGTGTTTGAAATCTTCGGAGCTTCTTTTAGAGTCACCAGATTGGTCGTCAATAACTGTGGCAATATCTGAGATAAGTTCATGTTGAGACGAGTGAACTGCCTTCGAGGTCTCTCGCCCCTTTGTTGGTTGTGATGCTGAGGAGCACCAGCAGGTTTTGAAATAACAACCGCGTTGACAGCTTGGCGGTGTTCAGATCTATTCTGTCTTTTTGAACCGTAGACAGCACTGGACTCTTTCTTGAATGGTTTCTTCTCGGTGCTCGATGAGGCACCCTTCTGTATCTTCCCAGCCTTGATACCAACTTTAATCCTCTCACCAGTCAAGATAAGGTATGTAAACTCGGCTGAAGAGTTTCCAATCAAATGGTTAAAGAATGGACCAGACAGGGTCCCCAAAAACATATCAACAAGTTCACGATCAGTTAAAGGTGGATGCACCCTTCCGGCAAGGTCTCTCTATTTTTGAGCATACTCTTTAAATCCCTCACCCGTCCCTATTGACATACCCTGGAGTTGGGTACGCGTAGGAGCGAGGTCGGAGTTATATTAATACTGCCTATAGAATGCAGTGGCCAAATCCTCCCAGCTGCGGATACTGGCTCCATCCAGTTGATAGAACCAGTCAAGCTGAGTCCCTGAGAGACTGTCTTGAAAGAAATGGATCCACAAGTTCTTATCAGCGGTGTAAGGCTGGATCTTCCTTACATATGACCGGAGGTGCAGCTTTGGACAGGAAGCTCCGTCATACTTGGCAAAGGCAGGTGCCTTGAATTTATGGGGAATCACCACCCCAGAAGATAGACCTAGATCTCCGAAGTCCAGCCCGGGCACATTCTGTATCTCCATAGCGCTCAAGCGGTCTTCCAGCTGTTTGTACTTATCCTCAGCAGGAGGATACTGTTCTTCATCATAGTCCGTCCCGTTGTCGGAGACTATAGGGCTAGGGACCCTCCTTTCTTGTGGACTATCTTTCCCTCCAGATGAGGTGGCCAGATCAACTTTGTTTTGTAGCCCGTTTCCAAACCTGCATCCGGTGTTGAACAGGACAATCCTCTTCTTCTTCTTCTTCCTCTCTTTCAGAATCAGAGTCTTCAAGTCCTGTTGACCCTTAGCTAGGCTCATGACCAACTCTTGAAACTGGGCATTCTGGGCCTGGAGGGCCTTGATAGCTTGCTCAGTGGAAGGTTCAGTAGACATAATGATTGCTGAAATAAATAGCAAAGAAGATAAGAGTCCTGTAAAAGGGGTGCCTGTCTATGAAGTGCATGAGATGAAATGCGTATGATTTATGATTTCAAAGACAATCGGGATTCAAATTTGTAGACAAGAAAGGAAACACACTTTATTAGATTTAACTTCAGAATTTAAATTGTTCAACAAATTGCCCTTAGGTGTTACAAGAATGGAAATACTGAAAAGTAAATAAAACCGTAAAAGAAATCATCAAAGGTCCATCAATGTTCCCATGGCCTATTCTTCTCAGTGCGGATATAGTCATTCAGGATCCGCTCGTTCTCTAATTGCTTAGTCAGCTTCTGGATCTTCTGTTCTTGTTCGTTGAACCTCTCCCGATAAGAGTCATGTTCTTCCTGCAGTTGCACCCAAGACCTCTTCAGTGTGCCAACATCAGTGGGCGTATGAGGATGGAGAATAGTTGGAGGAACCCCGTCTTTATCAGCAACTTCAAGAGTAATAGGCCTGACAGCTTCGTATGGCATACCTAACTTCTGGGCACGGATGCGGACCCATCTGAAATATGACTCCATTGGCAGAGAAGTCTTTGGTCCCAACTCATGTGGGTCAGATTTGTGAATTTTATCCCAAGCCCTGATGAATCTACGATGCAGCTCGTCGCTATCTCCCTGAAAATCAAAGATGATATGAGGTATCAACATCTCATGAGGCCCTTCTCTTCTGGCTATTCCAAACTGACGGAGAGCTAAACATGGGTTATAAGAGATTCCTCCATGGGTTCCAATCAATGGAACATTAGGATATTCTCCACAACGATCAATGACAGTCACCTCATCCAAGCCTTTGAGAGTCCAAATAATGTCATTATTAGTAAGAGACATTATCATATGAGCCCAGCCCATTCCTTCTTTGTTCTTCAGTACGGGCTTAGGGAGGTGCGAAATAAACCACCTCGACAATAAAGGAGCACAACACATTAAAGTTCCCCGCTTGCAGGCAGTACGAGCATAGAGCTGATGAAGGATATCACCCAAGAGAGTGGGTACAGGGTTCCGAGAGATGAAGATCCTTATGGCATTAACATCAACAAAGGTGTCAGGATTTGGAAACAATACCAGACCATAGATTAAGAGAGCCAGAATGTCCTCGTACGCTTTGAAGTCTAAGTCATCCCAAAAGCAGTTAGCTTTGCCAACCAGAAACTTAGCCAAAAAACCCTTAACTCCACTTCTAGTCTCCCAGTTAGCCATTACCTCTTCTTCGGTCAAGTGAAGGGCTGCAGCAATATCTTCAGGCCTAAGAGTCTTTTCCCAACAAGTGAATAGAGTCTACTCCAAAACAGAGATACCAAGAAACTCAGAGAACTCTTCCAGGGTAGGAACCAGCTGGAAGTCTTGAAAGGTGAAGCAATGGTATAGGGGATCATAGAACTGGACCAGGACGCTCATCATTTATTGGTCCAACTTTGAGGTGACTAAACCGAGAAGAGAACCATGCCTCCTGATGAAGGAAGTAGTGTCTGGAATCCTGACAACCAACTCTTTAAGCAAAGTAGGTGCTTGAACAAAGTTGAGCCGGATAGTATTCCTACGCATGGGCATCATGAGATCCTACAAAACAGAGCAAAGATGAAACCCTCTTGTCTTTGAAATGGGTTAGTCCTTATGCAAGATGTATGCAATGTTATGATGTTATGATGTCATGGTAAAGGCACACCACAAGTATTCACAAAAGGCGAACATGGTAAAGGCACACAAGTCACACAAAAGAGCCCTTAGATTTCAGGATGGCATGAAGCTTTAGGTATTACCCTCTTTCAGTTTCAGTTGGTTAAGACCTGTCCTAAAATAGTAACCGGGTTCTAGAGGATCTCAATATCACTGACTACCCTTAATCGGTCATAATTCCAGTTTGGTAACCTTTTCTTGCGGTCGGAACCATCGCGAGAGTTTAGTCTCAATGAGTGTAGCATACTGCTACTGTTCTATGGCCAAGTTGGTCAATTTAAGGTTCTAAGGTCAGTTGGTGCTTAATGACTCCTCAGAAGACCCATATTCTCCTCGTTCCAACACAAGGGATATCGGTATAGACCAAGGTGTCACACCAACGTAGCTACTGCTTCATCCGTGTCGGTCTACGCCGGACAGATCCCTCACAGTTTATTGCTACTTACCTAAAAAGGGTACCCCCAGATCCGGGTTAGGATCTATAAAACTCCAATACGAGCCCATAAAATTTAAAGCATACAAAGCATACAATTGAAAACACAAGTGATCTAATCCTAAGGTACACCTCACTTATAAATTCCCCAGTAGAGTCGCTAGTTCTGTGATCGGTGGGAATGAGAACTGACTGTTTTGGAATGTTGGTTCGCGTTTGCGTTTCGCAAAATGTCGCGGTAAGCAAGAGTCGCCACCGTCTTTTATTTTATCCAACAAGGAAAGGGCAAAAGCACAGCAAAATTCCTTTTCGAGATGTTTCTCGGGTTTGGGAGGTAGATTATAGAAAGGGAAGATGTTAGCACCCTTTCTATCCGTGGTTATCCACGGGCTCTTAGGTACTTGCTCACTATGTTTTCAAAATGTTTTTCTTTTCTTGTGTTTGTGGGTTTTGAAAAGAGTTTTGTTTGAAAACTTCGATTTAACTCTTGTTTTTGTCCTCAAGAGTGTATGAAGCGTTTGTTGAAAACTTTGTTTGAAAAGTGTAAGTGCGAAAAATTTGTTTTGTTTTGAAAGAGCAAGTACCTAAGAACCTCTACCTACTCAAAAGGAATTAAACTGTGTAAATGTACCTTTAGACAATGCTATCCCACTATGAAGGAGTAGGTAGCATCGTCGTTGGAGTTTTTGGGTCAATTCGATTTTAGGGGCGTGTGGTCACTAAAGCAACGTTAGAACGCCTTAGTGGTAACCCTAATGTCTTAGATCACTTTTATCCGAGGCAACCGTTTCGAGGCAACTTTGATCTCTAGACAGGAGGGCGACCCCTAAAACATCCTATACTTAATGACCACGTTCAAGGCAACCAAGTGAGGCGTACCTTAGGAGTGGCATGTGCAAGTGTGTCAATTTTCAGTTATGTTATCTTTACATGTCATGGTGAGCTACGGTTGATTTTAATTTAAGATAGATCTTGTCATGCATAGCCTAGTTAGCATACATCTAGCAGTTAGTGGTTGCGGAAAATAAAACTAACCTATTACAAGGCATCGGGTATTTACATCGCCAAAAACAAACCCTTAAAATTAAATGCGGAAAAATAAATAAAAGCGATAAATAAAGGTCATAAGTTAAACTGTTACATCCTCGGAGCAATTACAATAGATGGATCAAAATAGTACGCGCGAGAAAAGTTTTTTTCAAATAAGGCATGTTTTTGGTCTTTTTAAGTTAGGAATTAAGTCTAAATTAATAAAAAAGGAAATATTTTGGGTTTTATCTTAATTAAGGAAATAAAATAAAAATAAAAAAAAAGGAAAAAAAAGTGAAAAGACTAAAACCTAATTCTAAGTCAATTTTTATTTATTGCAAAAATGTTAAGATTAAACCTAATTAAAAAAAAAACTACACCAATTGGTTAATAGTTTATTTACAAAATTAATTACTAAAATTAATTGGTGAGAATAATATTTTTTTATCTGTTTTTTTTATGAAAAAAGAAGGTTAGTGTGTTGATTAGTTAGTTAGTTTTTAATGATAATAATAAGAGCAAAAGCAATATGAAAAGAAAATAAAAACAAAAGCAAACTGTGGGGCGCTAGGCCTGGAGAAGGGAGGTTTGGTCAGCATTTTTTCCAGGCTCAGCACGCTGGCCTTTGGATCTAGCTCGAAGCCACTGGGTACGTTGAGATCTGAGGACGTATGGTGTTCCCTGCCTTCAGCGCTGCATCTGAGTACCTGAAGAAAAAGCGTAACAAAGTTTTGGGGGGACCTGGGATTCGAACCCAGGTCCAAAGGGGTTTTGCCATAACGTGCTTGCCAACTCGTCCAATCTGCTTCATTCGTTAGTTAAATAGAACATAAATATTATATCAAACAATAATTATGCCTGGCCTAAAAAAATAAAAAGATGCGCAATTGGTTCAAACGAACCAATCACACCCAGCCACGTTATCATCTTCCTCACAATATCCTGGTTCGTTTACCTGCAGATTTTGTTCTGCAGGAAGTTTCGTGGGGTGGTTCTAAAAATCGCTCCAGGCCATGAAAACGCTATTCAAGAACACAGATGTGTTCGTCTCGACCTCCTCATCATTCCTATGGCCATTGTTTGTCTCAATTTTCCCTATGACATAAACGCCTAAAAAAATAGAATCGGAACCCTAGGTTCTATATATGGGGTTAGAAGCCATGAAAATTAAATTGGATAATGTCAAAATATTCTAAATCAAATAACAATCACAAATATGTCAATATTTTAAAGAAAAGATGCAAGCATGGATGTTTTCGATTTCATGTTCAGAGGAATTTTCTAGAACACTTACAGTGCGATTTAGATGATGAAAAGCTTGGTTTTTGATTGGCATCGCTTCAGGAGGTTGATGGCAAGGGAGTTGCGTCTTTCTTTGGGTCGGAATCTGCCTCCAATGTGGTTTCTGACCTCTCACTGTCTCAAGGTTTTTGGCAAACTGTTATGGCCGTTTTAGAGGTTTTGTGCGTTTTTCCTCTTGTCTGCAGCAGGGTTTCTTCGTGTGTGTTTTTGTTCATGAGCAGCAGGTTTATATAGGCAAAGAAATTAGGTTAACAAATGTGTATCAAATCTTGGTCCATTATGGTGAAGAGATTTGATTAGATTTTTCCATAAAGACTTGCTATATTTGATTCAATCATGCGTTTCTGCCAGCTTGCTCTGAGTTGTTTTGGGCCTCCAACTTGATGGAAATCAACAGCTGACTTGCCCCTTTGAATTTGCTCTCTTCGACTGCTTCGAAGTCCTCATTCGAACTATTTAGTCACAGCCCTTTCGATTGAGACTCCTCCTGCTTCGATTGCATATTTGCAAGGGACACATGCCATTGTGAACTTTGGGTATTCTGGACAGGTTAGGATATGTGTTTTTTGCTTAGTCAGGCCAGCCTACTTCGTTCCTTCGAATTTGCCTTCTTTGCCAGTTTCGATTGCTTCAGAGTCCCAATTAGAATCTATTCTTTATTAGACAACCTCGACCAGCCCTTGGCCTTGTGATGAGTCTAAGTTCTGATTCGAAGTGTTCAGAACTTCCTTTATCAGAGCATCTTAGGTTGAGAGAAACTCTGCACTGAAATGCCATTCGAAAATCATTTTGTTCTGATGTTCTTATTCAGGGAAATTCTACACTGAAATGCCATTCGAAGGGCTTTTGTCCATATACCATTCGAAGGGTACTAATTTAAACCTCAATCGAAAGACACTGTTAACAGGCCAATCGAAAGGTCTTGTTCATGCTAATCGAAGGGTCTTGTGTTGCCTCCTTCGAATAGACTTCTTATGTACCTTTCGAATGGGCCTTATGAGTGCTTCTTCGAATGAATCATTTACATATTCTTCGAATGAGCTTCTTTCCTGGTGAGTCGAAGGTAAGCCTAAAGTATCTAGTGCATAGTCGAAGCATTGTGATATTGACTTGATCGAAGGAGGGTCCAGCGCTCAATCGAAGACCTGCAGACCAAAGCTTGATCGAAGAGTTCCAAATGCTCAATCGAAGACTGGTGAACCAAACCTGATCGAAAGGTTCCAAACGCTTAATCGAAGCCTTTTCCCAGATGCCGATCGAAAGACACTTTGTATATCTTCAAAACTTTATTTTTGTTAGGCAAGTGTTTGTGACTAACTATGTAAGGGAAGACCTATGGAAACATAAGAGGGCAAATTTTGGGGTACAACACTAGGTATTTGTTTATCACAGTAAGAGAGAAATTTACCTTCCTTCCTCTCACATAAACACTCTTAAAATCAGCTGACTTTCCATCAGCACAACCACCAGACAAATTTACTATGAATTCTTTGACAAGAATCTCATAGCAGTTGGAAAACTTGACCACTGTTTTCATCAGGCCAGCAGCCTTGATGAGATCCATGACTTACTTACACTCAATAGCACTTCTGTTCAGCTCCCTCTCTAAGGCAATCCTTTTCAGAAACACATACTTCCACCTGCTTGCATTTTCTGGATGGTGAAAGGAGATGTTGTCAATGGCAACCTCAGGAACCTTAAGCAGTTTTCTAGAAGAGGGTTTCTTCCTGAGAGGAATGTCTGGAACATTGCTCTCAACATCAAGATCAAAGTCTGATTACTCATCAGATTCAGAGGGTTCAGGAGCCTTTCTTTTCTTGGCTATAGGTTGTCTCAAGGGTTTTGAGAGACTACCAACAGATACCCTAGCTTTTACCTTACCCTTCCCTTTGGAAGTTCCAACCTTTTGATCCTTCTCAGCTTCTTCTCTAGCCTTGTTCTCAGGCCTAGCTTTCTCATGAACAAATTCAGTAGCCTTCTCTTTGGAGGGGCTTTGGGCATCACTCTTATTTTCTTTTCTACTCATCATCCTTCTTGCTATGCTAGGGTTGACATTAGCAATTAAATCATTGTCAGAAAATTCTTCATCAACATCAATGACAGGAGGTTCAACAGCCTTGTCAGTAGGGGTCGTGTGATCATCAGGTTTCTCTGGAGATTTGTCAATGTTGTCATCAGGTGTCTCAACATTTTGAGTGACATTGGGATCACTTTCTAAATTAGGGCTAGCAGTTTCTTGGTTCAATGGTACAGATACACCAGGAACAGAGTGATTCTCATTAAGAATCCTAGTGACTAGTCTGGCAATAGCTTGATGCACATAAGCAGAACCTTCCCCATTAGCTATCTCTGGAGGAATAGAGGATGATGGTTGAGAAGATTTACCAGAGGGAGAAGCTTGTGATCTTCTTGCATGTCTGGTTCGCAGCTTCTTGACCTTAGTAGGATCAGCTGCCATTGCTCGGAGTGGAGTTACCTCAAGAACATCAGCATCCATGGGGTTTACGTTTGCCCTAGGTTCGGTGTCAGTGGGTGAGGAAGATGCAGTTGCCTTGGATGAAGATGATGACACAGATTGTTGAGACATCTTGAGAGATTGAGAATACAAGTGACAGCGAGTGTGAAATTTTCTTTTGAGGGAATGGAGAGTGATGCAGCAAACTGAGAAGAGGGAGATATAAATATGTCTATTTCTCTTCTTAAACTTTTGGAAAGAAGGAGGGAAACAAATGATTAGCCCAATCAGAATAAACTTGATTAAAATAACTCTTTCAAACCTTGTATTAAGCAAAATTAATTGCTACATATCTTCATATTGGCAAATACCCAGCTTGCCCCTTAAATTCTCAAACTGACTAGCATCAAGTGCCTTGGTAAAAATATCAGCTAGTTGTAGTTCAGTGGCAACATGTTCCAGCTTAATCACCTTCTCCTCTACAAGATCTCTGATGAAGTGATGTCTAATGTCAATATGCTTAGTCCTGTTGTGCTGTATAGGATTCTTGGATATGTTAATAGTACTCAAATTGTCACAGTACAATGTCATGACATCTTGTGTGACATTATACTCAGTCAGCATCTGTTTCATCCATATCATTTGAGAACAACTGCTACCAGCTGCTATGTATTCAGCTTCAGCAGTAGATAGAGACACACAGTTTTGTTTCTTGCTGAACCAAGAAACAAGATTATTTCCCAAAAAGAAGCATCCTCCAGAGGTGCTCTTTCTATCATCAGCACTACCAGCCCAATCAGCATCACAATAACCAGACAGAATTGGTTCACATCCATGAGAGTACAACATGCCATAATTGTAAGTTCCACTCACATACTTCAGAATTCTTTTCACCTGGTTGATGTGACTTACTTTGGGTTCAGCCTGGTATCTTGCACATACTCCAACTGCAAAGGCAATTTCAGGTCTGCTGGCTGTTAAGTATAGCAGACTTCCTATCATGCTTCTGTACAAGCTTTGATCCACATTTTCCTCACTTGTGTCTTTAGACAACTTTAAATGAGTAGGTGCGGGAGTCCTTTTATGACTGGAATTCTCCATCCCAAACTTCTTGACAATATTCTTTGCATACTTGCTTTGAGACAGAAAAATTGAGTCTTCCATCTGTGTGACTTGTAGTCCAAGAAAGTAGATCAATTCTCCCATGAGGCTCATTTCAAATTCAGCTTGCATCTGGTTAGCAAAATGTTTAACCATTTTATCTGACATTCCTCCAAACACTATGCCATCAACATAAATTTGAGCTACCATTATCTTTCCTCCTTCATCCTTGACAAAAAGAGTTTTATCCAAACCTCCTTTCCTGTATCCTTTGTCAGTGAGGAACTTTATCAACCTTTCATACCAAGCTCTAGGAGCTTGTTTCAGACCATATAATGCTTTCCTCAATTTGTAGACATGATCAGGACAGTTTGGATCCACAAATCCTTTATGCTGTTTCACATACACTTCCTTATTTAAGTACCCATTTAGGAAGGCACTCTTCACATCCATCTGAAACAGCTTGAACTTAAGGAGACAAGCAACTCCCAAGAGAAGTCTGATTGATTCCAATCTGGCTACAGGAGCAAAAGTCTCATCAAAATCAACCCCTTCAACTTGAGTGTATCCTTGAGCAACAAGCCTTGCCTTATTCCTGGTGACAACTCCTTCAACATCTGACTTGTTCTTGTAGATCCACTTTGTGCCAATGATGTTTCTTCCTTCTGGTCTAGGAACTAACTCCCATACTTCATGTTGCTTGAACTGGTTCAATTTATCTTGCATTGCTCCAATCCAGTATTCATCAGTCAAAGCCTCTTTAACATTTTTTGGTTCAATCTTAGACACAAAACAAGAGTTTGTGATGATTTCTCTAGATCTTGTAGTGACTCCACTGTTAGGATCTCTTATGATGAGTTCCTTAGGATGATCTTTCTGAATTCTATGGAAGGATCTTTGTTAGCTTCCTTTGATTCAGACTCTGATGGAGTAGGATTAGGCACATCATCCTTTTTAGACACTTGTGTTGAAGTCTCAAAGAATGTCTCAACATCATATGGGACATTTGTTTCCTCATGGTGATCATCAACTATGACATTTATAGACTCCATCATAACTTTGGTCCTGGAATTGAACACCCTATATGCTCTATTGTTGGTAGAGTATCCTAGGAATATTCCTTCATCACTTTTAGGGTCCATCTTTCTCCTTTGTTCACGATCTGTCAGAATATAGCATTTGCTCCCAAAGACATGGAAGTACTTCACTGTAGGCTTTCTTCCTTTCCATAATTCATAAAGGGTGGATGATGTTCCCTTTCTCAAGGTGATCTTGTTGTGGACATAACAGGTTGTATTCATAGCTTCAGCCCAAAAATGAATAGGAAGCTTCTTGGCATGTATCATTGCTCTGGCAGATTCCTATATAGTCCTTTTTTTCCTTTCCACAACTCCATTTTGTTGAGGAGTTATAGGTGAAGAGAACTCATGATTGATTCCTTCTGAGGAACAGAACTCATCAAACTTACTATTTTCAAATTCCTTACCATGATCACTTCTGATTCTGACAATGCATCCTTCTTTTTCTCTTTGAATTCTTTTGCACAATTCCTTAAATACATCAAATACATCAGACTTTTCCCTAATGAAGTTTATCCAGGTGAATCTGGAAAAATCATCCACAACAACATAGGCATATCTCTTTCCACCAAGACTTTCCACCTGCATGGGACCCATCAGATCCATATGTAGAAGTTCTAGCACCTTAGAGGTGGTCAGATGTCTTGTCTTTGGATGTGACATTCTAGCTTGCTTTCCAACCTGACATTCACCATAGACTCTCCCTTCGTCAATCTGAAGCCTTGGAATCCCTCTAACAGCCTCCATGG
Organism: Vicia faba; assembly: GCA_948472305.1. Lineage (NCBI taxonomy): Eukaryota > Viridiplantae > Streptophyta > Magnoliopsida > Fabales > Fabaceae > Vicia > Vicia faba. The sequence continues at coordinate 1,185,654,506 of OX451737.1, forward strand.
ATATGATATTTTTCATCCCTCTAAGATGTAAATGACCAAGTTTTTGGTGCCACAGTTTCACTTCCTTTTCTTCTTTGGCTATAGAGCACACAGAAGAGTAGTTAGTGTTCTCAGACTCCCATAAGTAACAGTTGTCTTTTGATCTGACTCCTCTCATTACAACTTCTTGTTTTTCATTAGTTACAAGACATTCAGACTTGGTGAAGTTGACCTTGAATCCTAGATCACATAATTGACTGATACTTATGAGATTAGCAGTCAAACCATTTACCAGCAACATTTCATTTAGGTTTGGAACTCCAGGGCAGTCCAAGTTTCCAACTCCTTTGATTTCTCCTCTAGCACCATCTCCAAAAGTGACATAACTAGTAGTATGAGGTTTGACATCATTCAGCAGATTCTTGATTCCAGTCATGTGTTTAGAGCATCCACTATCAAAGTACCAGTCTTCCTTGGCAGAAACTCTAAGGGAGGTGTGAGCTATCAGGGCTGCAGTCTTTTTCTTCCACTGTTGAGTATATGGTGCCTTGTTAGTCTTAGGTTTGACATATGGGGTCTGATTAGGATATCCATATAATCTGAAGTAGAATGGATTTATGTGACCAAACCTCCCACAATAATGACATCTCCATCTTTGATACTTTTTCTTCATATTTCTCTGTTCTTGATGTTGAGTCCTATGTTGTGACATCTGCTTTGACATTTGTTTATCAGGCCTGGTCTTCTTCTTGTCAACGGCAGATTTCTTTGCAGCCACAAATCCTAGATCAGACATGTTTCCTGCATTTTGTCCAGCCTGAAGGATTTCTTCCAACTTGTCAGTTCCAGTTGTTAACATCTTGACAGACTTAGTCATCTGATCAAGTTTGGAGTTCAACATTAGAACTTCACTTTTGAGATGGCTTATAGTAGCAGTGTCTGCCTTCTTCTCAGCCTCCAACTTCACAATGAGCTTTTTCTGTTTCTCATTTTGCTGACAGACTTCAGCACTTCTGATACATAGCTTCTTGTAGGAGTCAGAAAGTTCTTCAAATGTCACTTCCTCATCACTAGAATCATTATCAGAGTTACAAACACCAGATAGTGCAGTAACTAGTTTAGCAGATTCTTCTTCAGAGTCACTTTCTGAGTCACCATCAGACCAAGTAATATACATTCCTTTCTTTTGTTTCTTTAGAAAGGTAGGACATTCAGCTCGAATGTGCCCATATCCTTCACATCCATGGCATTGGAGTCCTCTGCTTTGATTTCCCTTTTCTTCAGACTTAGTTCTTCTGCTGGAGTCATAGGATCTGCTAATGTCAGAGGAAATGTTCTTGACATTTGACCTTGAATTTGGGTCAATTCTCTTGATGAGTTTGTTGAACTGCCTTCCAAGCATAGCTATAGCTTCTGATATATTCTCTTCATCACTCTCCTTGCTTTCATCTTCAGTATTAGATACAAGGGCTATGCTCTTATTTTTCTTGTCAACATTGTCACTGATCCCGATCTCAAATGTCTGAAGTGACCCAATGAGTTCATCAACCTTCAAGTTGCAGATATCTTGAGCTTCCTCTATAGCAGTCACTTTCATTGCAAACCTTTTAGGCAAGGATCTGAGAATCTTTCTCACCAGCTTTTCTTCTGACATCTTTTCTCCCAATGCTCCTGAGGTGTTGGCAATTTCCAAGATGTTCATGTGAAACTCATGAATGATCTCATCTTCCTTCATCCTTAGATTCTCAAATTTGGTAGTGAGCATCTGAAGTCTTGACATTTTTAGTTTGGATGTACCCTCATGGGTGGTTTTGAGAGTGTCCCAAACATCCTTGGCCAGTTCACATTGATGTACCAGTCTGAATATGTTTCTATCAATTCCATTGAACAAGGCATTCAATGCTTTAGAGTTACCCAGGGCTAACTCTTCTTCTTCTTTGCTCCATTCTTCCTCAGGTTTCAGACTAGTCGTCCCATCTTTCCTAGTTATGGTGGGATGGTTCCATCCTTTGTCAGCAGCTCTCCAAGCTTTATTGTCCAGTGACTTCAAGAAGGCAATCATACGAGGTTTCCAGTAGTCATAGTTTGATCCATCCAGAATAAGTGGTCTGTTCTCAAATCATCCTTCCTTGTCCATAGCGCCAGAAAATAATATCTCTAGATCTCACCCAGAAAGACAGGCAGGGTGCCTGCTCTGATGCCAATTGAAATTCTGGCAACAGATACTTAATGTCACAGTGAATGTTATGACACCGTATCTGAAAATTTGTACACAAACCAAACAGTAATTTAAAAGACAGTAAAGAACACAATCAATTGTTAACCCAGTTCAGTGTATAACAACAACTACATCTGGGGGCTACCAAGCCAGGGAGGAAATTCACTATAAGAGGTATTAATTTAGGAATAAACCAACCAGTTTATCTCCTTCACTTAAGACCTACCCAATGCAACTTCAATCTAAGTCCTACTTAAACCTGAGTTCCTACTCACTCCCCCTCAATCACAGCAGTGATACTAATCTACTGATTAATAAGATTATGAAGACATTCTTCAATACACACGCTTGATTTTGCTTCAAACCTTTAATCAAGAGACACAACACTCGTGCTTCAAAGCTTTGAGTGATAAACAACCCTTACAACCAAATCCTACTCCAAGTCACTTATCAAGTGATAATTGCTTGGCTCACAGTAAACAACTACAACATGCCTTATTGATCTTCTCTAAAAGCGCTGCACACCATTAGGATTCGTGAGAAATATATATGCAGTCTATTCTTCATTTTAGGCTTCCATAAAAATATCTAGGGTTAACCAAAGTTAACCTAAAGACTTGGTTTTGGGCTTTCATCATAACAGATTAGGGTTAAGCAAGGTTAACCTAATATCCACGTGAGCATATGATCTAGTCAATATACTTCAACTCAGAATAGCACACCAGATTCCTGAAAATTCTCAGGAACAATAAATTTGCACAACAACTTGATCAGTACAGGATGTCTTAACATTGGTTATGACATCATGTATCCTGCTCACTGATTTTGGTAGAATTCAATACATGTGATCATAGCTTAATCATCATGATATTCACTCATACTGAGTTGTTCCTGTAGAACATTCCTTCTGCAGAATTTGTCTTTATCCCAGAATGTTATGACATCAGTCATGACATTCGAAAATCTGGTTTTACCAAAAATTAATGCCAACAAGCAAACACTTACAGTACCCAAAAATTTTCCCTCTCATTTATCAACTATTTTCTCACAAGATCTCCTTTGGTTCAAGACTGCACTAGGGTTGATCAGCTCAAGACACCTCCTTAAGCATTGGTGACTGAAATTAGGGTTTGAGATTGCACAAGGATAATTGAACTTTTAATGCCTCATATTGAATTTCATGGATCATTATGGACCCTTAAGATTTCTCATGCCAAGTTTCAAGTCTTGGATCACATTTTTGTTCAATCAATTGATCAGTTGACCTAAAAATCAACTGTATTGGGGAAAAAGTCAACTATGGCCAATTTACAGTCAAACTTCACAATTTTTGATCCATATCAACATTATGAACTCCTATATGTCATTTTATCAAGTTTGGACCACAATTCCTCAAGAAATTTGATCAGATCATCAAAAGGGCAAAATGGTCAAAATTAGGGTTTTGATTGAGAAAGGGAAATTTCTGATTTTTGACCTGGAAAATGGTTATTTGGTTTGAGACATGATCTCAAGGTTTCAAAAGCATCATTTTGACCTAATGGTATGACTCAAAACTTCCCTCAAGGTCAATTGATTAATAGTTGATTTTTAGTCAACTGATCAAAAGTCTACTGTACACTGAAACGTCAAACTTTGACTTTTTGGTCAAAATCAAGTGTCAAAGATCACAATTCATCAAAACATGTCAAAATATGAAACTTTTTCATCAAGAAATCAAAAAGTCAAGATTTCATTTTGAAAAGTCAAAGTTTCCAAACTTAGAAATTTTTCTAAGTGTTGAGAACTTCATATTTTTTCACAACTTTGAGCCATTTTTTCACCATGATGCAAGATGATTCAAAAGAAACTTTCAACATGAAAGTTGTAGATCTCAATGAGATCTAAAACATTTCTTTACACAACTCCTCCTAAAAATTATTGGATCTCAAGTTATTAATCCATGAAATCATGGTAATGAAACTAAAACACTTCATGAAATTTTGAGCATTTTGGTCAGGATTTTAACCTAACTTCTGAGCCAAGTTTCACATAGTTCCATTTGGATTTTGCAAAAGTTATTCAAAGATGGGTTGTATAGAACATTACAAGCTTTCTAAAAAGTCCAAGAAATCCTTGAGATCATTTGTGAGCAAGGAGAATCGAAGGTCAGAAGTTAGGATTTCAAGTTGTTTTACAAGGCAGAATTTTGTGATGAACAAGAATTCAAATCCATGCTAGGCTGCACAATCTTTGCTTTGCAGGCCTCAAACTTGCTTGGCACTCCATAATTGATGTTTTGCACAACTGTTAGAGGCTTCAACTCAAGCATTCAATGCATTGCCCATGCTTAGTGCCATTTTAGGAAGAAAGTGCACATTGCCATTTTGGAAAAGTAGCTTTTATGTACAAAATCAGTTCTTGAGCTTTGCACTAGTTTGCTTCTGATCACACACAAACCAAAAGTCAGAAGAAACTTGTCTAAATCCTCAAAACATCTCAGGCCATGCTGGTACTTTGTCTTGAAACCATATTTCCATTTTTCTTCAAAATCAAGTAACATAGCCATAACTCTACAGCTTGCACTTTTGACCCTCTCAAGTGATACAACCTTTTCCTTACTTATTCACAAGTGGTTTTGCAAGCTAACAGACGATTTTCAAGCCCCCAAGAACTCTCCCAAACATCCTTGCTGCACATAACTGTCCCACTTGACAGTTTTGAGCCAAAACTCTACATCTCTATTTTCACTCGTGCGTTTTGATTCTTAACCATCCAGACACCTTACTTATATCATATACAAGTGGTCCAAACCCCTGTTTCAAGACTGTAACTCCTCCATCACTATCCACTATTTCCAAAACTGAAGCTTGCAACTTGACTTGAGTTAGGAATTTCAGCCATCCTCAAAGAAAAGTAGGAGTTGGAACAAATTCAAGGAGGTTCAGGCAAGCTACAGAAATCATCAGGCCATATCAAAGGTTGCTCAAACTCCATACACGACTCCAGCTGCAAGAGGTAAGTTTTCAAACTTCTATCTCTTCATACAAGCATCATTTGATTCTGATTTGTGAAGATAAAATGTAGATTCCATTGCCACGAAGTTGTACATATCCATATTTTGCATTTATATGGCCTGAGCTTAGAGAATTTTAGAGTTGAAGTTTCTGAAATTTTTAGGTTTTAAATTAGGGCCAGAAAAATTCTCACTCATCTTTGACTTTTAGCTTTAGTTATTTATATGGTTGGACTCGTGGGAAGAAATACCATAACTTTCATGTTTGTACTTTCCATTTTTTTTTAGAGATGAAAAAGTTACAGGTACTCTGGCTAGGCGCGAGGTTGAAGATGAAGTTCAGACCATGGACTTCATTTGTAATATATACTTATGGTTTGATATAAAAGAACAGATGTATAGCCACCTGTGATCGGTGGATCTGGAACTGACTGTTTAAAGCTGGTTCGCGAAATGTCGCGGAAGCAAGAGTCGCCACCGTCTTTTATTTTCTCCAAATGGAAAGGACAAAAGCACAGAAAAATTCCTTATAGAGATTGCTCTCGGTTCGGGAGGTAGATTATAGAAAGGGAAGGTGTTAGCACCCTTTCTATCCATGGTTATCCATGGGCTCTTAGATACTTGCTCATTGTGTTTTCAAAATTGTTTGTTTGCTTTTCAACTGTGGGTTTAAAAAAAGTTTCTTTGAAAATTTCAGTTCGACTCTTGTATCGATCCTCAAGAGTGTTTGAAAAGTTGCTTTCGAAAGCTTTTTGAAAAGGTGTCGGTGTGAAAAGTATTTTTGATTTGTTTTGAGGTTAGAGCAAGTATCTAGAGTTCTCTACCTACCCTAAGGAATTCGTCTGTGTAAATGTCCTTTAAGATAGTGCCATCCTACCATTGAGAGGTAGGTAGCACCATCGTTGGAGGTGTTCGGGTCAATTCGAGGATTCGGGACATGGTGATCACCGGAGCAATAGGAAGACACCTTAGAAGCTACCCTCATGCCATGTTCATGGACATGAGGACTTACTAAAACATCCTCTACTCGACGATCACCTTTCGAGGGGCAAGGCAACAGTGAGGCGTACCCTAGGGGTGGTGTGTGATTTGTGTGTCGTTTTCATTTATATTTATCTTGTTCATGCATTGGTGATCTACGCGTTGCTTTTATTTTGAGCATTCATTCTTTCATGCAAATTAATTAACAGTTAAAAAGATGCGGAATTAAAAGGTCCTACGCTATTACAAAGGCGCGGGTCCACATCGCCAAATTAATCCAGGACCCGATTTGGAATAAAATAAAAATGCAGAAAGATAAACGTCTAATTAAGCTATTACATGGCTTTGGGAGAATTACATGAATATTCACAAAAAGAAATAAAAATGCGAAGAGAATTAAAGTCGGGAATGCGAGGGCGTTGGACCCTTTTTAGGAAATTAAATTACAATTATGAAATTAATTAAATTTAATGAGAAAAAGGAAATTATTTTTAGTTTTTTTGTATTTGTGGATTTTAATGAGAATTAATGGAATTAAAAAGAAAAGTTAATTAACCCTAATTCTAAACTATTTTTAATTTATTAAAAAAATATTTTTAGTTTGACCTAATTTAAATTAATTATTTACATGGCAAATTTTATTTACAAAAATAATAATAAATAATTAAATAGGGTAAAAAAGAAGAAAAAAAAAGGAATAAAAGCATTTAAAACCCTAATTCTACCCTTTTTTTAGTTTATTAAGAAAAATATTAGAATTAAACCTAGGATTAAGAAACTAAATTAATTAATAAAGTTTATTTACAAAATAACATTAAATAAAATATATATATTATTTTTTTGTCTCTTCTGATTTTTATTGGGTATTTTTTATGTTAGAAAAATATTAATTTATAAATTAAAAGGAAATAATCAAATTAAAGCAAATAATAAAAAGATAGGAAAAAGAAAAGAAATGCAAACACTTGTGGGGTGTTGACCCCAATTTGGAGGCATTATCCAGCAATCTGGCCCATTTAATTCCTGGCCTTGTTGACTTTTCATGAAGGCGTGTGGCTTCATTGACCAAGGTGTATGGAGTTCTCCAGATCTTGGCCTTTGGATTGGGATTATTGGCCATGTGGCAAGCCTGGATGGTGGGTGTATGATGAACCCCTGGGCGTGTCCTGCATGAGATCAAGTGACAACAAAATATATTAAGAAAGTGAGGGGACCTGGGAATCGAACCCAGGTCCCAGTACCTATTGGACAACGCATCAACCAGCTGCGCCATTTGCTTTCTTTGTCATTATAGTGGAATGCAATTAATATATAACAAAACAAAACGCTAATGCTGTTAATTCAAAAAACGCGCTAAAGTTTGAATAACCCTATCACATGGAGACAAGTCATCATCTTCCCCACTCGTTTGCTTTTGGCCTGAAAAAATAAAACAAGATTGCGGGGGTTTTAAACCCCCACTAAGTGATGAACAGGATAATAGCGATTAGCATATAGTGGCTCATAAATTGAGCGCGACTAGTACAATCAATTCGTGTGAAGCTTCTGGTTTTAATGGCCTTGGTTTCGTGTCTCAATTTTTCCAGAACAAGGAAGCCCTAATTTCACAACCTTGAAAACCTAGCAAGCTTCCATGGCAGATTCACATACAAAGCATGAAAACTCAATTAAATGGCATGGTTAGCTTTAGAATGATAAGACTAGTACAAAACAAGCGTTAGAAATCAAAAATATGGCATGAATGATGAAACACGATTATGCAAAAAATATGAAACAGTTTGACTTCTATGTACCAATTCTTGATGCTATGGGCGTGGAAAAAGATTCAGTCAGGTTCAGTGATGCCTCAGAAAGCTTTTTCAATTGGTTAGAAGCCTTGAATCGCTTTCAAACTATGAAAACAGGTTTTGGATTTTTTAAGAAAAAGTGAGTTTTGGTTCTTGAGTTCTAGAGCAGCATTCAGGTTGTTAGCACTAGGGTTTGCATCTCTATATGTATGCCAATGGATTAAGGTTGAATTTTGAGTCCAAAAATCCTTGCATTGATGTATGGAATATTTGATTTTCCATGAATATTTTTCAAATCTTTTCCATGTGATTTTGATCCCAATCATGGCCAATCTTTCCAATTTTGTTGTGCACGAATCTTGAGTCTTTAAGGAGAGCAAATGTTGCATAAAAAGGTTCACATACATTTGTTTAGTATTTTTTCATATTTTAATTAATTAAATGAATTAATGTGGATAAGAATTCAAATAAATAATAAAAAATGATGAAATAAATCCCCTTTGGGCCAAATGGTCGTGCATAGCCTTTGGATGATGAATCTTGGAAGAAAATGTGGCCCATTAGCAATTTTGAGGCATTTGAAGTAAAGTTGACTTTTCAAAATTCCCAAAACTTTCCCAACTTCCACAAGGCATATCTTGCTCAATTTATAAGCTTTGATCATATTCTTGGACATTTTGGAAAGGTCTTGAAGTCCTCTAACCAATGCCTTTGGTCCCATATCATTTTGATTTACCAATCTCAAGTTATAGTCTTTGACTTAAAGTCCCTTTTTGTTGACTTTTGAAAATGACCTATAATATTGAAATTGATAACTTTTTGTGAGAGCATTTCTTGGACTTGAAGTGTGAAGAGGAGTTGTAGGAAATGTCTTTCTCTTCAAAATGAGCTTTGGATGGAATTTTTCTGATAAACCATGTGGAAGTTATGCCTTGGTCAGGTTACAGTTGACTTTTTCAACTGTCCAAATATGGAAACTTTTGCATCTTGAGACTTTTTGAGCCAAGCTTTGAGAATCATGATCAAGAATTGATCAAATGATGTTTGTGGCTTCAAAATAAGATGTTGACCAAAAATTTGAACTTTTGACTGTCAAATGACCATTTTACCCCTACAGTTGACTGTAGGGCAATTAGGGTTTTTGACTGTGCAATTTTGTGCTGTAAGTATTGAAACTTGGCATGAGGATGCTTGACCATGTTTAGAGGCATGTGGGACTTGATTGGACCCTTGGAAACTTCATTTTCTTTGTCAGAACCAAAACCCTAGTTTTTGACTGTTAAGAGACCTTTGAACTGTGCAACCCTTGGGGAGATTTTGAAGCTTGCTCTTTGCAATTCTTGAAGAATATGGGAGGGCAAATTTTGGGGTACAACAGTTGCCCCTGTTCAATCTTCTTAGACATGAGGGTGCAGATTGGCTGACGTGCCTTTCGTAATCCGAAGGTGGAAGATGATTGAACACTAGAGTGCCCAGAAATTTGCGCTCACATAGTAGTGTGATGGGGGAATGGGCTTATAGATGCCATTTGGAGATTGATGGATAGGATGATGGGCTTATAGATGCCATGCTGAGAGGTGATGGATAGGTGGATGGGCTTATAGATGCCATCTGGGTTTCGATCGCGTAAGAGATTCCTTAGCGAGAACTTGCGTACCTGCAAAAGAAAATGATTACCTAGCCTGTTACAGGAGCTGGTCTTCAAACTCTTTGTATAGATACGCCCTGACTGGTTACAGGAATTAAATCTGGAGCTTCAAAAGGTGATGAATGAACCAGGGATGGTTACTACCTCAACGGGACGGTGAGAGAACCTTGGGCGATTACTACCTCAACAGGAACACTGAGAGAACCTGGGGCGATTACTACCTCCACAGTAACAGGGAGAGAATCTGGGGTGATTACTACCTCAACAGGAACGCTGAGAGAATTTTGGGCGACTTCAACCTCAACAGTAACGTTGAGAGAATCTTGGGCGACTTCAACCTCAACAGTAACGGTGAGAGAATCTTGGGCGACTTCAACCTCAACAGTAACGCTGAGAGAATCTTGGGTGTCTTCAACTGGATAAGAAACAGGGAGATCTTAGGGGCGATCTGACTGAACCAGAGAAGGCCTTTGACTGGATAAGAAACAGAAAAATCTTAGGGTCGATTTAACTGAACCGGTCTAGGTCTTGGAATCTTCAACTGGATAAGAAACAGGGAGATCTTAGGGTCGATCTGACTGAACCAGAGAAGGCCTTTGACTGGATAAGAAACAGGAAAATCTTAGGGTCGATTTAACTGAACCAGACTAAAGTCTTGAAATATAGCTGAGAACTTAACTGGATCTTTCCTGAAAGGTAAAGGTCAGTCATATGCAATGCATGATATGGGTCAAGCAATGATGTTCTCAACATAAATGAGATTTGTAAGATATGATGCATATATGCATGCTATAATGTATGGAAATGTGATGTTTATGAACGTATGCTTTCGTCTAGGAAAGTAAATCCTTGACGGGTGCCGGGAAGTCACATCCTGGGCTGATGTTTGAAGAGAGTTCTTCGTTTCCGCTGGGGACGATAGTTGCAAGAATGAACCGGTAGGAGAAGATAACTCCGTTGGGGGATAAACTTGGCGAATGGATTACTCTGCAGGGAGAAAATTACTCTAGCTACCTTGCTGGGGAACAGTACTCTATGGGGAGAGAGGTACTTTGCTGAGATATTGATGGTAGCTTTGCTGGGGATACCATTGTTGTGTTATGTTGAAGGAATTGATGAAATCCGCTGGGGATAGGAAGACTTCGCCGAGGACGATCTTTTCGTGGCTTTTAGCTGAGGATAACCCAGTTATATCCTGGTAGGGAAATAACTCTTTGAATAAATCCGGGGGACGCGTTCGTGCTCTGCGAGGGATAAGCTTCCAGAATCTACTGGGGATAAGCTTACTGCGTGGGGAGATGGATTCTAACTTTCCTGGGGAAACTGGATTGGACTCTCCTGGGGAAATTTTTGAACTATGTAGGGTTACTTCGAGGTTGGGCTCGTGTGGAGCTGCATTTGGAGTTGAAGGAAACCTGTGTAGGGTTTACTGACAATGAGTCCGTATAAAACTGCATCTTTGAAAATAGAGGACCTGTGTAGGGTTTCTAGGTGACGAGTCCGTGTAAAACTGCATCCTTAAAAATAGAGAACCTGTGTGGGGTTTCTGGGTGACGAGTCCGTGTAAAACTACATCCTTAAAAATAGAGAACCTGTGTGGGGTTTCTGGGTGACGAGTCCGTGTAAAACTACATCTGGAGTTTTGAGAAGGAAACCTGTGTAGGGTTTACTGACGACGAGTCCGTGTAAAACTACGTCTGGAAAGAGATAACCTGTGTAGGGTTGCTCCGGGATAAGTTCGTGTAAAATTTCTGGAGGAACCGGGGTAAGGTTACTGCAGGATAAGTTCGTGTAAAACTTCTTGATGAACCGGGGTAAGGTTATCTTGGAGGTAAGTCCGTGTGAGACTTCTGGAGGAACCGGGGTAAGGTTACTGCAGGATAAGTTCGTGTAAAACTTCTTGATGAACCGGGGTAAGGTTATCTTGGAGGTAAGTCCGTGTGAGACTTTTGGAGGAACCGGGGTAAGGTTACTGCAGGATAAGTTCGTGTAAAACTTCTTTGAAAGAAAAGGAACCGGTGTAGGGTTGCCTGTGGATGAGTCCGTGTAAGACTTTGTCTGAAAGTTGAGAAGGAACCAGTGTAGGGTTGCCTGATGATGATCAAGTGGATGATTGTCCTGTTTGGTTTCGGATATTAACCCACGATCAGTCATCCACTAATTTTTCTTGGCTTGTTACCAATGTTGATCTGGAATTTGTAAAGGTAGATGGTAATCATCTTTATCTTGATCTTTTCTTGGTACCTTGGTTGACAGGGCAACTGGATCGTCTGGACGACTCATTACTGCCCCCTGTTTCTGAGGTGAGGGGAGAAGATACCTTGTGGAGGTGCTGGGTGACTGCCGATTGACAAATCTTCCCTTTGGTAGACAAGTGACGAGATGCCGGGACATAGTCGTACGCTCTTTATCCCTAACTTTTGCCTGGACTGCCCTTTCGGGTTTTCAGTCCACCGGGATACCCATTTTTGCCCAAGCCGCCCTTTCAGGTTTTCGACTTGCCGGGTGTACAAATTTTTTCCATTTCATCCCTTATTTTTCCCGAACCCTTTTGGTTCGCCGGGAAGCCCTAATTTTTGCCTAGGTATGTCAACCTAGCGGGTCTTTTATCGTGCGTAGTATTTTTCGACTATGTCCACGCTCTTAGAATGCAGGGAGGTGCCCCTGGCTGCTTGTGTTGCCATGCCACCAGAAGATCTTCGTTTGATCGTCCAATGCCCCAAGTGACTTAGACGGAGATTTGCCCCAGATAATAGACCATGGTCATGTCTGCCCCTTGATTGGAAGTGCTTTTGTTCACCAGATATTCTTCGTGCGAATTTTCCTGTTGTTCAAACAAAAAGTCATATGCAAACAATGTTATATCAAAAAATGCGAAGCTTATGTCTGTCTTGAAGATTTTGAAAATGCATTTTTTTCATAAAACAAGTGAATGTTTGTAAAACGTGATGTCAACTCCGTATTTACCGTAGGCCTTAAGGAGTCAGGATACCTTTTGTAACAGTATGCTTTCGAGCTAACCCATGCTTCAGCTAGGACTTTTAAGGGTTATAACGTAGCCTGGTTCACGGTTTAAGAAACAAAGGATAAAGGCTCAAATTATTTGTACCCACCCGTTCTTCGTGATGTTCTTCAAACCTAAGCTCAGTTGATCGTGCGTTAGACCTTGTTTGAGTCTTTGTCCTGATGTTCCAATGATGGTTCAGATATTGATGATTTATTTTGAATAGGCAGTCATTCCTTTTTGTTATTGAGGGTTTGTGTGACCTCTTTCCTTATTTTTTTTTTATTCCGTTATCCCTAAATTTTGCCTGAACTGTTTCTTTTGTGATTACAGTCAGCGGGATGCCCCAGTTTTGTAAGTCTCCTTCATAGGTTTTGACTTATTGGGCTTTTATTTTGAAAGATAATGACTGCCTTTCTTTATTGATTATTCGAAACCATCACTGTCTTTCTTTGTTTCGTGAGGACCTCTTTGGTGCCATTCGTTATGCACTTGGATCAACTGAGAGACTACCCTGCCCCAGGTTATGATTAAGGGTTTTTAATTTCGAAAAGAAAAACTCCTACTTCTTTGGCTCAGAGGGGTTGACGAGGGATTATCTTCCTTATAACTCCAGTGTTTAGGGATTGAAACAATGCCTGTACCTCATCAGCGGGGTCTGTTCAAAAGCATACTGTAAATGTCATGATATCGTTTTCGTCATCCTCCCTCAAGAGGCTTAGAATTATTAATCGAACGTTGAACATCACAAAAATATGAAAATAGCTTTAAGTATAGTAAACATAATTAATTTAAGACAGACATGTGTAATGCATTCATGAAATAAAAGAGTTTAACATGACAATTGTTTGTTTGAACAAGAAAAGAAAAATACAACTTAAATTCAAATGAACAAAAATCTCTCAATCCTAGCCATGTTTTGGCAAAGGAGCAGTGGTCACAATGGGAGTCTCAGCTGGCTCGAATTCGATCTCCTTAGCGTCGATCATATTCTGGATCTTATACTTCAGCGCCCAACAGTCCTCAGTATCGTGCCCCGGGCTATCAGAATGATATGCACACCTCGCCTCTGGATTGTAGTTTGGAGAGGAGGTCTTGGGATTTGCAGGAGGGTTGATCACCGCAATCAGGTTCATTTTCAACAATTGTTGTAATGCTTGTAACCACGACATGTTGATGTTGGTGAATTGTCTTTTAGGCTCGTCCGGCTTTCGCTGATTTCCCTTTTGTGGTTGTCGGCGTGGTGCAGAACCAGAGATCATGACTGCCCCTGCCTGTTGGTCACGACGATTCTTTTGACCGTATGCAGCATTAGACTCTTTCTTCCCCATGTAAGGCTTTTTCTGAGCGTCAAAAGGTGTGGCCTCTTGAATCTTCCCAGCCTTGATACCAGCTTCAATTCTTTCCCCAGTCAGAATGAGGTCTGTAAACCCTGCAGATGAATTACCAATGAGATGATTGAAGAACGGCCCGGATAGGGTCCCCAAGAACATATCAACGAGTTCCCGGTCGGTCAACGGTGGCTGCACCCTGCCAGCCAGGTCCCTCCATTTTTGAGCATATTCTTTAAAACCTTCGCCTGAACCCATAAACATTCCCTGAAGCTAAGTGCGCGTGGGAGCAAGGTCGGCATTGTACTGATACTGCTTGTAGAATGCAGTGGCCAAGTCCTCCCAGTTGCGGATGTTGGCTCCATTCAGTTGATAGAACCAGTCGAGTTAAGTTCCTGACAGACTATCCTGAAAGAAGTGAATCCACAAATTCTTGTCAGCCGTGTAGGGCTGGATCCTCCTTATGTATGACCTGAGATGCAGCTTAGGACAGGAAGCCCCGTCATATTTTGCAAAAGCAGGTGCCTTAAATTTGTGTGGGATCACTACCCCAGAAGACAGACCTAAATCTTCGAAGTCCAGGCCGGGCACTTTTTGTATTTCCATAGCACTTAGCCAGTCTTCTAGCTGTTTGTACCTTTCCTCAGCTGGAGGGTATTGTTCATCATTAAACTATGTCTCGTTGTCGGAGACCACTGGACTAGGAACCTCTCTCTCATGGGGGCTGTCCTTTCCAACAGATGGGGTAGTCTGCTCAACTTCATTTTGTGATCCTTTCCCAGATTTGCGCCTAGGGTTGAACAGTACAGTCCTCTTCTTCTTCTTTTTCGAGAGCAGAGTCTTCAGATCTTGTTGCCCCTGGGCCAAACTCATGATCAACTCTTGGAACTGGGCGTTCTGAGCCTGTAGAGCCTTGATGGATTGCTCAGTAGATGATTCAGGATTCATGATGATCGGCTGAAATAAACAGCGAAGAAGTTAAGCAACCTGTAAAAGGGATACCTGTAATGCAATGGTATGTATGTATGCATGCAATGTTTTCAAGGATCTCGCGGGATAAACAAGAAAATTGTTAGAGCTGGGATCCGATAGCTTGATTGAAGGAACTGCATGTTGTTGAAAGTCCTTCTTCAAGGGTCAAGGCTCACCATATCGAGTGGGTCATAGCCCCTGACAACCTTGTCTAAAGGAAAATAAATCCCCTTTGCCCCTTGCTGGACAGTTGGTTCATCATGACCTGCATCACAAGCCCTTGAGATCCTTGAAATGGGTTAGTCTTCATGCAGGATGCATGCAATGGTATGATGTTATGCTATGCATGGGGTAACGTAGGTAAACCCTGTTATGAGTCCCAATTAAGGACTGTAAACAAAACCTGCAAGAAACTCAAGTGTCAGATAACAAGCATGCAAGTAGTCAAGTTGGAAGGCCCCCAAGTCACACAAGAGAGCCCTTAGAGTTTAGGCCAGCATGAGGTCTAGGTATTACCCTCTTTCCGTTTGTTGGTTCATACATGTCCTATCAAAAGTAACCGGGTTCTTAGAGGATCCCAATATCATTGACTACCCTCAATCGGTCATAACTCCATCATCGTAATCTTTTCTTGCAGCCAGAACCATCACGAGAGTTTAGCCTCAATGGGCGTAGCATACTGCTACTGTTCTATTGGCCAAGTTGTGTCTTTTAAGGTTCTAAGGTCTGTTGGTGTTTAATGACTCCTCAGAAGACCCATATTCTCCTCGTTGCAACACAAGGGATATCAGTACAGACCAAGGTGCCACACCAACGTAGCCACTGCTTCACCCATGTCGGTCTACGCCGGACAGGTCCCTCACAGCTTATGCTACCTAAACAGGGTATCCCCAGATCCGGGTTAGGATCTATGTAACTCCGATGCAACCCACAATTTAAAGCAAACAAGTCAAAGCAATTAAAAACACAGTTATGAACTATCCTAAGGTACACCTCACTTTATAAGTTCTTCTTACTCCCCAGCAGAGTCGCCAGTTCTGTGATCGGTGGATCTGGAACTGACTGTTTAAAGCTGGTTCGCGAAATGTCGCGGAAGCAAGAGTCGCCACCGTCTTTTATTTTTTCCAAATGGAAAGGACAAAAGCACAGAAAAATTCCTTATAGAGATTGCTCTCGGTTCGGGAGGTAGATTATAGAAAGGGAAGGTGTTAGCACCCTTTCTATCCATGGTTATCCATGGGCTCTTAGATACTTGATCATTGTGTTTTCAAAATTGTTTGTTTGCTTTTCAACTGTGGGTTTAAAAAAAGTTTCTTTGAAAATTTCAGTTCGACTCTTGTATCGATCCTCAAGAGTGTTTGAAAAGTTGCTTTCGAAAGCTTTTTGAAAAGGTGTCGGTGTGAAAAGTATTTTTGATTTGTTTTGAGGTTAGAGCAAGTATCTAGAGTTCTCTACCTACCCTAAGGAATTCGTATGTGTAAATGTCCTTTAAGATAGTGCCATCCTACCATTGAGAGGTAGGTAGCACCATCGTTGGAGGTGTTCGGGTCAATTCGAGGATTCGGGACATGGTGATCACCGGAGCAATAGGAAGACACCTTAGAAGCTACCCTCATGCCATGTTCATGGACATGAGGACTTACTAAAACATCCTCTACTCGACGATCACCTTTCGAGGGGCAAGGCAACAGTGAGGCGTACCCTAGGGGTGGTGTGTGATTTGTGTGTCGTTTTCATTTATATTTATCTTGTTCATGCATTGGTGATCTACGCGTTGCTTTTATTTTGAGCATTCATTCTTTCATGCAAATTAATTAACAGTTAAAAAGATGCGGAATTAAAAGGTCATACGCTATTACAAAGGCGCGGGTCCACATCGCCAAATTAATCCAGGACCCGATTTGGAATAAAATAAAAATGCAGAAAGATAAACGTCTAATTAAGCTATTACATGGCTTTGGGAGAATTACATGAATATTCACAAAAAGAAATAAAAATGCGAAGAGAATTAAAGTCGGGAATGCGAGGGCGTTGGACCCTTTTTAGGAAATTAAATTACAATTATGAAATTAATTAAATTTAATGAGAAAAAGGAAATTATTTTTAGTTTTTTTGTATTTGTGGATTTTAATGAGAATTAATGGAATTAAAAAGAAAAGTTAATTAACCCTAATTCTAAACTATTTTTAATTTATTAAAAAAATATTTTTAGTTTGACCTAATTTAAATTAATTATTTACATGGCAAATTTTATTTACAAAAATAATAATAAATAATTAAATAGGGTAAAAAAGAAGGAAAAAAAAGGAATAAAAGCATTTAAAACCCTAATTCTACCCTTTTTTTAGTTTATTAAGAAAAATATTAGAATTAAACCTAGGATTAAGAAACTAAATTAATTAATAAAGTTTATTTACAAAATAACATTAAATAAAATATATATATTATTTTTTTGTCTTTTCTGATTTTTATTGGGTATTTTTTATGTTAGAAAAATATTAATTTATGAATTAAAAGGAAATAATCAAATTAAAGCAAATAATAAAAAGATAGGAAAAAGAAAAGAAATGCAAACACTTAGGGGGTGTTGACCCCAATTTGGAGGCATTATCCAGCAATCTGGCCCATTTAATTCCTGGCCTTGTTGACTTTTCATGAAGGCGTGTGGCTTCATTGACCAAGGTGTATGGAGTTCTCCAGATCTTGGCCTTTGGATTGGGATTATTGGCCATGTGGCAAGCCTGGATGGTGGGTGTATGATGAACCCCTGGGCGTGTCCTGCATGAGATCAAGTGACAACAAAATATATTAAGAAAGTGAGGGGACCTGGGTACCTATTGGACAACGCATCAACCAGCTGCGCCATTTGCTTTCTTTGTCATTATAGTGGAATGCAATTAATATATAACAAAACAAAACGCTAATGCTGTTAATTCAAAAAACGTGCTAAAGTTTGAATAACCCTATCACATGGAGACAAGTCATCATCTTCCCCACTCGTTTGCTTTTGGCCTGAAAAAATAAAACAAGATTGCGGGGGTTTTAAACCCCCACTAAGTGATAAACAGGATAATAGCAATTAGCATATGGTGGCTCATAAATTGAGCGCGACTAGTACAATCAATTCGTGTGAAGCTTCTGGTTTTAATGGCCTTGGTTTCGTGTCTCAATTTTTCCAGAACAAGGAAGCCCTAATTTCACAACCTTGAAAACCTAGCAAGCTTCCATGGCAGATTCACGTACAAAGCATGAAAACTCAATTAAATGGCATGGTTAGCTTTAGAATGATAAGACTAGTACAAAACAAGCGTTAGAAATCAAAAATATGGCATGAATGATGAAACACGATTATGCAAAAAATATGAAACAGTTTGACTTCTATGTACCAATTCTTGATGCTATGGGCGTGGAAAAAGATTCAGTCAGGTTCATTGATGCCTCAGAAAGCTTTTTCAATTGGTTAGAAGCCTTGAATCGCTTTCAAACTATGAAAACAGGTTTTGGATTTTTTAAGAAAAAGTGAGTTTTGGTTCTTGAGTTCTAGCGCAGCATTCAGGTTGTTAGCACTAGGGTTTGCATCTGTATATGTATGCCACTGGATTAGGGTTGAATTTTGATTCCAAAAATCCTTGCATTGATGTATGGAATATTTGATTTTCCATGAATATTTTTCAAATCTTTTCCATGTGATTTTGATCCCAATCATGGCCAATCTTTCCAATTTTGTTGTGCACGAATCTTGAGTCTTTAAGGAGAGCAAATGCTGCATAAAAAGGTTCACATACATTTGTTTAGTATTTTTTTTCATATTTTAATTAATTAAATGAATTAATGTGGATAAGAATTCAAATAAATAATAAAAAATGATGAAATAAATCCCCTTTTGGCCAAATGGTCGTGCATAGCCTTTGGATGATGAATCTTGGAAGAAAATGTGGCCCATTAGCAATTTTGAGGCATTTGAAGTAAAGTTGACTTTTCAAAATTCCCAAAAATTTCCCAACTTCCACAAGGCATATCTTGCTCAATTGTTAAGCTTTGATCATGTTCTTGGACATTTTGGAAAGGTCTTGAAGTCCTCTAACCAATGCCTTTGGTCCCATGTCATTTTGATTTACCAATCTCAAGTTATGGTCTTTGACTTAAAGTCCCTTTTTGTTGACTTTTGAAAATGACCTATAATGTTGAAATTGATAACTTTTTGTGAGAGCATTTCTTGGACTTGAAGTGTGAAGAGGAGTTGTAGGAAATTTCTTTCTCTTCAAAATGAACTTTGGATGGAATTTTTATGATAAACCATGTGGAAGTTATGCCTTGGTCAGGTTACAGTTGACTTTTTTAACTGTCCAAATATGGAAACTTTTGCATCTTGAGACTTTTTGAGCCAAGCTTTGAGAATCATGATCAAGAATTGATCAAATGATGTTTGTGGCTTCAAAATAAGATGTTGACCAAAAATTTGAACTTTTGACTATCAAATGACCATTTTACCCCTACAGTTGACTGTAGGGCAATTAGGGTTTTTGACTGTGCAATTTTGTGCTGTAAGTCTTGAAACTTGGCATGAGGATGCTTGACCATATTTATAGGCATGTGGGACTTGATTAGACCCTTGGAAACTTCATTTTCTTTGTCAGAACCAAAACCCTAGTTTTTGACTGTTAGGAGACCTTTGAACTGTGCAACCCTTGGGGAGATTTTGAAGCTTGCTCTTTGCAATTCTTGAAGAATATGGGAGGGCAAATTTTGGGGTACAACACCACCCCAGTGGTAAGACAGTGCGCTGGTAACCAAGAGGGCGTGGGTTCAACACCCAACGCGCTGCCTTTTGCTTATTTTTCTCACATTTTTCTCTTCTTTCTGTTTGCAGCGCCTGGGCCTTCAATTTGGGCCTGTTTATTTTTTTTACTAACCCCTGACTTACTTCAGCACCCCCTGACCCAATTTTCATTGTTTTTTTCTTTTTCTTATTTTATTTTACTTCTTTTTTCCTTTATTGTTATTTTTATTATTATTATTATTTTTATTGTTATTAATAAAAATCCAAAAATATTTTATTTATTATTTTTACACTTATTTAGTTTATTTGTTTTATAAAACTAAAAGAACAAAAACATTTTCTTAATAAATTAATTTCTTTCTTAATAATTAATATTTAGGTTTAGGTTTATATTATATTATTTTCTTGTAAATTAAAATTAATTTAAAACTTAAGTTTATTTTAATTAATTAATATTCATATTATTTTTATTAATTTAAAACCTTTTCATAAATAAAACCCTAAAAAAATCCTTTTTAGTCAATTTCTTTTCTTATTAGTTTAAGTTAATTTTATTTAATTTTCATTAATCATTTTTTTAATTAGGTTAAGACTAAACCCTTTCATAAAAAACAAACAAAAATCGTTTCTTTTTCCATTTATATTCTTGCATTTTTATTTTTAATTTTGTACAATATTCAATATGGTTGTAATAATTATTTCGATTTAATTTTCTTGCAATTTCCCCATTTATAAATTTGTACACCCCCTCCCCTATTGATGTAATAGCTTAGTGTTTTTATTTTCCGCAATTTAATGCTTTATGTATAAATTCTAGTAATTAGGGTTTGTATGGAAAGATAAAATCAATGCTTAGAAAACCCTAATTTAAAGACAAAATAATGCATGTAAATTAATACACTTGCACACTTACACCCTTAGGATGAACCCACTTTGTTGCCTTACAAAAATGGCCTTGTTATGCATGTGAGGTATCTTAGCAAAAACAAATCAAAATACAAGATCATAGTCCCTCGATGACGCTATCAATGTTGCCTTTCAAAAATGATCTTAGTCCCTTAAAGAAAATGCTAATATATCTTACAACATTGCTAATCATGCTTATACGATGACCCATGCTTGTCCCTTTTACATCCAAAGATAAGGTTTCTTACCAAATCAATGGTAAGATAACAATGTCAAAGGAAAGAGGAAATAAACATGAAAGACTTTTGAGTAGGTAGAATGTTCCTAGTTTCTTGCTTATTTTATAACCAAAACATCCTTGCTATTTTCAAAACAAACACCAACACTTTCAAAACATCTTTCAAACTTGAAACATTTTCAAAAGATCAACACTTTGTATATATTCTTATGAACGATAATCATTACAAAGTTTGCCTAAACGATGGCCCCTTTTCAAAATACTTTCAAAAACCACACAAAGCACATTTTCAAACAAAAGCAAGTGATCTAGCAAGCAACTAAGAGCCCATAGATAACTACGAATGAAAAGGGTGTTAATACCTTCCCTTTTCATAATCTACCCCCCGAACTCAAGAAAACATCTCAGAGGTCTTTCCTGTTCTTTTCAACCTTTCCTTTTGGATAAAAGAAAAGTCGGTGGCGACTCTTGCTAACCGCAACATTTGCAATAAAATGCAAAACAACCAACTCAGTTCTTCTACCGCATTATAGTATTGGCGAATCTGCTGGGGAATAAACTTAAAAGTGGGGTTACCTTAGGGCTAGATCATATTTACCTACTTTCATTGTTTAAATTGCTTGCTTTACATTATTGGTTCCTTGTTTGGGTTTGTTTTGATCTTCTACCCGGATCTGGGGCACCTTTTAGGTAAGTAGCAATAGATTGTGGAAACTGTGCAGGGTATACCGACATGGTCTAAGCAATAGCTATGTTAGTGTGACGCATTTGTGGGTACTGGTATCCCTTGTGTTGAATCGAGGAGAATACGGGGCCGCTGAGTGGCGTCATGAAGCACTAACTGACCTTAGAACCTTTACTTGACGAACTTGGCCATTAGGAAATAGTGAGATAGCCGGTTTCGGTGTAAAGCTGAAAATTGGTTGATACTCGATGCTACACTCATTGAGACTTGACTCTTGAGTTTTGTTTGGTTGCGAGTCAATCTCCTATCGAACGAAACTTGTGGGAAGGGTCAGTGATATTGAGATCCCTTAGAACCCGGTTACTATTAATTAGGACAGGTAGAGCCAACTAAACTTCAAGAGGGTACTTACCTACGAACTTCATGCAAGCCTAAACCTAAGGATTTCTCTGCTTTGTGTGTATATGTTTATTTGTATACAAACTTGCTTACTTTGCATACTTATACATAACATCATACCATTTTCGATAACCATTTCAAGGATCTCAAGGGTCTGTGATGTGGGGTCACATTGAACCAGACGTATATCAAGGGGCAAGAGGATTTATTTTCCTCTAACCAAACACCGTCAAAGATCAAGTACAACAAACTTGAGTCAAGGGCTACAACCCACTTGACATGGTGAGATTAATTCTTGTGGAAGGATATCCACCAATATAAAGTTCTCCAATCAAAACTGTAAGTGACTACTAACCCTGCGAGATCCTTGAAAATATGCATCCATATATCATGCATCATATCATGACAGGTTTCTCCCATACGGGCCTCCTTATCTTCCTACTATTTATTTCAGTAAGATGGATATGGAACAAATGGTGAAAGATCTCCAAGCTCAAAATGCCCAATTCCAACAAATATTCCTGGATTTAGATAAGGGGTAAGAGGACCTGAAGACTCTTCTTCTCAAAGACAAGAAGAAAAAGTCCAAGAAGTCAGTAGGCATCCTGAACTTGGGAAGAAGACTTAGAGGACCAGTCAAGGGAGCTATAGATCTTCCAACTCCATCCAACATGGGGGGTAGTCTTGAAGAAGACAACAATCTGGAGATTGATGAAGACGAAGCCAACTATTTTAAGGAACAATATCCTACCGCTGATGACAAGTACAAACAGTTGGAGGATCGCCTCATTGCTATGGAAATTCAGCAGATACCTGGCTTGGATTTAGGAGACATGGGTTTGGTTTCTGGAGTGGTCATCCCTCCAAAGTTCAAAATCCATACCTTTGTCCTGTACGATGGAGTATCTTGCCCTAAGATGCACCTAAAGTCTTATGTCCGCAAGATTCAACCATACATAACCGATTCGAAGCTTTGGATCCATTTCTTCTAAGAGAGCCTAGTAGGGACTCAACTTGAATGGTTCTATCAATTTGAGAGTTCTCGCATCCACACCTGGGAGGATTTAGCTGCTGCTTTCTACAAACAGTGCCAATACAACGCTGATCTTGCACCAACTCATGTGCAATTGCAGAACATGACCATGGGTTCCAACGAGAGCTTCAAAGGATACGGCAAAAAGTGGAGAGATCTGGCCAGTAGGGTGCAACCCCCTTTAACTGACAGGTAGCTGATTGACATCTTCATGGGAACTTTTACAGGACCTTTCTTCAAACACCTAATCGGAAGTTCCTCGGCCGGGTTCACCGAGCTAATACTGACTGGTGAAAGATTCGAAGCTGGCATCAAAAGTGAAAATATCCAAGGAGCTACACCTCCTGATGCTCAGAAAAATCCATATAATGGGAAGAAAGAGTCAAATGGTGTATATGCTCAAAAGAGTCGTCACCACCAACACGTGGGGGAAGTCTTGATCTCTCGTTCTGCGTCACACCGACAACAGCAAAGGGGAAATCAGTGAAGGCCATACGAGCCTAAAAGACAATTTACCAACATCAACGTGCCGCTGTCTCAAGTGCTACAACACTTGATAAAGATGAATCTGATTACATTTATAGGACATCATCCAAACCCCAAAACTTCTTCTCCTAACTACAATTCTAATGCAACATGTGCTTATCATTCCAGCAGTCTCGGGCATGATACTAAAGATTGTTAGGCGTTGAAGTACAAGATTCAGAATTTGATTGACGCCAAGGAGATCGAGTTTGACCCTCCGGAGACCCCAAACATGATAATTTCTTTTATTCAAACAATTATCTATTAATGTCAAACTTTTTTTCATTTATGCATTAAATATGTTTGTCTTAAATTAATCCATTCATTTTCATTCTATTTAAATTATGCTTTTTACTCCTTTTATGATATTCAACTTTTATTTTAAAAGTTTCAAGCCTTTAGAGGGAGGATGACGAAAACAATGCCATAATCTCATACAGTATGCTTTTGGACAGACCTTGCTGACGATGTACAGGAGTTTCTTTCAAATCCTAAACACTGAAGTTATAAGGAATATAATCCCTAGTCAACCCCTTCGAGCCAAAGAATTAGAAGTTTTCTTTTTTACACAAATTGAAACCTTTAAATCAAAATCCGGGGCAGGGTAGTCTCTCAGTTAATTTAAATGCGCGTTAAGTCGCAAACTTTCACTTCGTATACAACGGATGATATCAAAAACATTCCTCTGGAATCAAAATATAGTGAAGGTTCCCTACCAAATAGGCAGTCATTATCTCTCAAGAGAAAAGCCCACTAAGTCAAAACCTACAAAGGAGACTTAAGAAAACTGGGGCATCCCGCTGACTGTAATCTCAAAACAAGAACAGTCAGGCAAAAATTAGGGATAACAAATCAAAAGAAAGAGGTCACTACAAATCCTCAACAACATGAAAAATGTTGCAAAATGACTGCCTTCCGACAAACTTAACTTGTCTGAACCATCACCAAAACGTCATTCCAGACTCAATTGGAATTCAAACGTACAATTAGCTGAGTTTAGGACTGAAGGACATCACGAAGAACGGGTGGGTACAAATACACTTTGAGCCTTTATCCTTCGTTTCTTAAACCGTGAACCAAGCCACGCTACAACCTTTTAAAAGTCCTAATTGAAGCATGGGTTGGTTTGAAAGCATACTATTACAAAAGGTATCCTGACTCCTATAAGGCTTTACTCTAAATCCTGAGTTTGAATTTTCTTACAAAACCTCTTTACTTGCTAAAACACATTTTCAAAATTTCAAGACAAGCATAAACTTTGCATTATTTGAATATCGTTGTTTGCATATGGCTATTTGTTTGACAGCAGAGAAATTCACACAACGAATATCCAACAAATGAAAGCTCTCTCAAACAGAATCACTTCAAATGGAAAGACACTTCTAATGACAAATCTCTCATAATCAAGGGGCACGGCATGACCATTATCCAACACTTCTGGGGCAGTCAAGTCGAGATTCAAAGAATCTCTCAAAGAATTGTTGAATAACCAGGGGCAAATCTCCATATATATCACTCAAGGGGAAATGTTACGTTGATTATGGGTTTGAACAAAATCCACTATGAAGACTTTCGGTACCATCAAATTGCTTGTCTATACCAATAGTATCAGATGGTTTCAGTATCAGATGGTGTCAGTATCATGTCTTCGGATCCTCCCATGACAGTTCTTAGAAAATTCTAAGACTTGACCAAAGATCTTGGGTACCACCAATTTGTTCGTCCGTGCCAGTAGTATCAGATGGTGTCATTATCAGGTCTTCGGTTTCTTCCACAACAGTCTTAGAAAATATCTCTAGGAATTTCAGGGCTACCAGAAATGTGATCAAAATCTCAAGCATCGAGGTGCGCTAGATTAACTCTGGGGGCAAACAGGCTCCCACATAAAGGGTCATGTGCAACCAAGCAAACATTTTCTGGCATTACTACAACATTTAATACTAGGGGAAATGACAAATCTCCCTAAGATCCTTCTCATAGGATGACTCTCAGTCAGAGTTTCAATCTCTGAAAACTTCTCACCAGCTGAACTGGCCTCAAGAACCCTCGAGGATTTTCCCCAGTGAAGAAGACACCTCTCCAAAAGACCGACAGTAGGGTTTATTTCCCCAACAAACTACAAATTCACCCGCTTGAGTTTGCCTCTCTGAGTACTAAAAATCAAAGGACCACAACTCCTCTTCCCTAGTAGACTACTCTACAATCCCTGGAAAGTTACTGTAAATCCTGGATCCGACCAGATATCAGTTCAAATTCAACTCCCTAGTAGAGCAAAGAACAACTGAGACTCCTGAACTCTTTTCCCCCAAGCAAGAATCAACACTCTCCACGGAGTTTTCAATATTCCCCAGCGGAGTTCTCCTCAAAACAAAAAAACAGGAATCCCCGGTGGAAACATTCTAAGCAAAGTTTGAAGACACACCTACTCTTCAACAGTAGTCCGGGATTTATTGACTCCTGAGCATTTGTCAAGGACTTATTTTCCCAGACAAAAATACATTCATTAACATTTCACACATGATAAATGCATTCGAAAACATCATGACACCATGCATTTCATACATCATGACATTGCATATAGCTAACGTTTTACCTTTTCAGGAAAAAGGCCAATCAACAGATGGCTACCATCAACCATTTTCAAGTTCCAGATTAATACCTGTAACAAGTCAGGGCATTTATCTATACGACCGATTGAAGCAACCCTACACAGGTTCCTCATATTTCCAAGATGAAGTTTTACACAGACTCGTCATGAAGCAAACTTACACAGGTTCCTCCCATTTCCAAGATGAAGTTTTACACTGACTCGTCAAGAAGCAACCCTACACAGGTTCCTCCTATTTCCAAGATGAAGTTTTACACGAACTCGTCATGAAGAAAACCTACGCAGGTTCCTCTTATTTCCAAGATGAATTTTTACATTGACTCATCATGAAGCAACCCTACACGGGTTCCTCCCATTTCCAAAAGAAGTTTTACACGGACTCGTCATGAAGCAACCCTACGTAGGTTCCTCTTATTTCCAAGATGAAGTTTTACACGGAATCATCATGAAGTAATCCTACCCAGGTTCCTTCTCAGAAAATTTCAGATGAAGTTTAACACAGACTCATCATCAAGCAACCCTACACAGGTTCCTTCTCTTTAAAAGATGAAGTTTTACACGGACTCATCATGAAGTAGCCCTGCACAGGCCCATCATAAATTGAAGAATATCCAAAACCTCTACTGGTTCAGTTTAAATATCTCAACGATTTATTCTGATTCTTTCCCGCAGATACTTTCTCTGGTTTATATAAATCTCTCAATAATTTATTTTGATTCTTCTCCAGACCCCTGCCGGTTCAGTTTTAAATCTCTCAACGGTTTATTCAGATTCTTTCCCGCAGACGTTTTTCTATGGTTCAGATAATTATCTCAATGATTTATTCGAATTCTTCTCCAGATCCTTGTTGATTCAGTTTAAATCTCTCAACAATTTATTCTGATTCTTTCCTAGTAGGCACTTTCTCTGGTTCAGATAAATCGCTCAAAGATTTACTCTGATTCTCTCCAGTTAAAGAATGTTCAAGACCTCTTTTGGTTCAGTTCAAACCTCGCAACGTTTATCCTGATACTTTCCAAATGAACACTTATGGTTCAGATAAATCGCTCCAAGATGTATTTGTATTCTTCCCAGTCAAACAACATATAAGACTTCTGCTAGTTTCAGATAAATCGCTCTAAAGATTTGTTCTGATTCTTTTCCAATTGAAGTCAAGTTCAGACTTAGTCCATTTTCTGGAAGCAGTCACCTATGGATGGCATCTACAAGCCCATATCCGGAAAATCTCCATCATTCCTCCAAATGGCATCTATAAGCACATTCACAATTTATCTTCGAGTGCAAATTTCTGGCCACTCTAGTGTTAAATCATCTTCCACCTTCAAGTCACGAATGGCGGATCCGCCAATCTAACTCTTCAAGTTTAAGAAGATTGAACAGGGGCAGTTGTTGTACCCCAAAATTTTCCCTCTCATTTATCAAGTATTTTCTCACAAGATCTCCTTTGGTTCAAGACTGCACTATGGTTGATTAGCTCAAGACACCTCCTTAAGCACTGATGACTGAAATTAGGGTTTGAGATTGCACAAGGATAATTTAACTTTTAATGCCTCATATTGACTTTCATGTATCATTATTTACCCTTAAGATTGCTCATGCCAAGTTTAAAGTCTTGGATCACATTTTTCCTCAGTCAATTGATTAGTTGACCTAAAAATCAACTGTATTGGCGAAAAAGTCAACTACGGCCAATTTACAGTCAAACTTCATAATTTTTTATCCATATCAACATTATGAACTCCTATATGTCATTTGATCAAGTTTGGACCATAATTCCTCAAGAAATTTGATCAGATCATCAAAAGGGTAAAATGGTTAAAATTAGGGTTTTGACTGAGAAAGGGCATTTTTTATTTTTGACCTGGCAAATGGTTATTTGGTTTGAGACATGATCTCAAGGTTTCAAAAGAATCATTTTTACCTAATGGTATGACTCAAAACTTCCCTCAAGATCAATTGATTGATATTTGATTTTTAGTCAACTAATCAAAAGTCAATTGTACACTAAAAAGTCAAACTTTGACTTTTTGGTCAAAATCAAGTGCCAAAGATCACAATTCATCAAAACATGTCAAAATATGAAACTTGTTCATCAAGAAATCAAAAATTCAAGATTTAATTTTGAAAAGTCAAAGTTTCCAAACTTAGAAATTTTTCTAAGTGTTGAAAACTTCATATTTTTTCACAACTTTGAGCCATTTTTTCACCATGATGCAAGATGATTCAAAAGAAACTTTCAACATGAAAGTTGTAGATATCAATGAGATCTAAAACATTTCTTTACACAAATCCTCCTAAAAATGCTTGGATCTCAAGTTATTAATCCATGAAATCATGGTCATGAAACTAAAACACTTAATGAAATTTTGAGCATTTTGGTCAGGATTTTGACCTAACTTCTGAGCCAAGTTTCACATAGTTACATTTGGATTTTTCAAAAGTTATTTAAAGAGGGGTTGTATATCACATTATAAGATTTCTAAAAAGTCCTAGAACTCCTTGAGATCATTTGTGAGCAAGGAGAATCGAAGGTCAGAAGTTAGGGTTTCAAGTTGTTTTACAAGGCAGAATTTTGTGATGAACAAGAATTCAAATTCATGCTATGCTGCACAATCTTTGCTTTGTAGGCCTAAAACTTGCTTGGAACTCCATAATTAATGTTTTGCACAGCTGTTAGAGGCTTCAAATCAAGCATTCAATGCATTATCCATGCTTAATGCCATTTTGGGAAGAAAGTGCACATTGCCATTTTGGAAAAGTAGATTTTATGTACAAAATCAGTTCTTGAGCTTTGCACTTGTTTGCTTCTGATCACACACAAACTAAAAGTCAAAAGAAACTTGTCTAAAGCCTCAAAACAACTCACGCCATGCTGGTACTTTGTCTTGAAATCATATTTCCACTTTTCTTAAAAATCAAGCAACATAGCCATAACTCTAGAGCTTGCACTTCTGACCCTCTCAAGTGCTACTGCCTTTTCCTTACTTATGCACAAGTGGTTTTTCAAGCTAACATACGATTTTCAAGCCCCCAAGAACTCTCCCAAACACCCTTACTGCACATAGCTATCCCACTTGATAGTTTTGAGCCAAAACTCTCCATCTCCATTTCCACTCGTGCGTTTTTATTCTTAACCATCCAGACACCTTACTTACAATATATACAAGTGATCCAAACCCATGTTTCAAGACTGTAACTCCTCCATCACTATCTACCATTTCCAAAATTAAAGCTTGCAACTTGACTTGAGTTGGGAGTTTCAGCCATCCTCAAAGCAAAGTAGGAGTTGGAACACATTCAAGGAGGTCCAGGCAAGCTATAGAAATCATCAGGCCATCTCAAAGGTTTCTCAAACTCCATACACGACTCCAACTGTAAGAGGTAAGTTTTAAAACTTCTATCTCTTCATACAAGCATAATTTGATTCTGATTTGTGAAGATAAAATATAGATACCATTGCCACGAAGCTGTACATATCCATAGTTTGCATTTATATGGTTTCTGAAATTTTAGAGTTGAATTTCTGAAATTTTTAGGTTTTAAATTAGGGCCAGAAAAATTCTCACTCATCTTTGACTTTTATCTTTAGTTATTTATATGGTTGGATTCGTGGGAAGAAATACCACAACTTTCATGTTTGTACTTTCCATTTTTGTTGAGAGATGAAAAAGTTACAGGTACTCTGGTTGGGCGTGAGGTTGAAGATGAAGTTCAGGCCATGGACTTGATTTATAATATATACTTATGGTTTGATATAAATGAACGGATGTATAGCCACCCCAATGGTAAGGCAGCACGCTGGTAACCAATAGGGTGTGGGTTCAACACTTAGCGCGCTGCCTTTTGCTTATTTTTCTCACATTTTTCTCTTCTTTCTGTTTGCAGCGCCTGGGCCTTCAACTTGGGCCTGTTTATTTTTTTTACTAACCCCTGACTTACTTCAGCACCCCCTGGCCCAATTTTCATTGTTATTTTATTTTTATTATTTTATTTTATTTCTTTTTTCCTTTATTATTATTATTATTATTATTATTATTATTATTATAATTATTATAATTATTAAAATTATTTTTATTGTTATTAATAAAAATCCAAAAATATTTTATTTATTATTTCTACACTTATTTAGTTTATTTGTTTTATAAAACTAAAAGAACAAAAATATTTTCTTAATAAATTAATTTCTTTCTTAATAATTAATATTTAGGTTTAGGTTTATGTTATATTATTTTCTTGTAAATTAAAATTAATTTAGAACTTCGGTTTATTTTAATTAACTAATATTCATATTATTTTTATTAATTTAAAACCTTTTCATAAATAAAACCCTAAAAAATCCTTTTTAGTTAATTTCTTTTCTTATTAGTTTAAGTTAGTTTTATTTAATTTTCATTAATCATTTTTTTTAATTAGGTTAAGACTAAACCCTTTCATAAAAAAACAAACAAAAATCACTTCTTTTTCCATTTATATTCTTGCATTTTTATTTTTAATTTTGTACAATATTCAATATGGTTGTAATAATTATTTAGATTTAATTTTCTTGCAATTTCCCCATTTGTATATTTGTACACCCCCTCCCCTATTGATGTAATAGCTTAGTATTTTTATTTTCCGCAATTTAATGCTTTATGTATAAATGCTAGTAATTAGGATTTGTATGGGAAGATAAAATCAATGCTTAGAAAACCCTAATTCAAAGACAAAACAATGCATGTAAATTAATACACTTGCACACATACACCCTTAGGGTAAACCCACTTTGTTGCCTTACAAAAATGGTCATGTTATACATGTGAGGTATCTTAGCAAGAACAAATCAAAATACAAGATCATAGTCCCTCGATGACGCTATCAATGTTATCTTTCAAAAATGATCTTAGTCCCTTAAAGAAAATGGTAAGATATCTTACAACATTGCTAATCATGGTTATACAATGACCCATGCCCGTCCCTTTTACATCCAAAGATAAGGTTTCTTACCAAATCAATGGTAAGATAACAATGTCAAAGGAAAGAGGAAATAAACATGAAATACTTTTGAGTAGGTAGAATGTTCCTAGTTGCTTGCTCATTTTCAAATCAAAACATCCTTGCTATTTTCAAAACAAACACCAACACTTTCAAAATATCTTTCAAACTTGAAACATTTTCAAAAGATCAACACTTTGTATACATTCTTATGAACGAGAATCATTACAAAGTTTTCCTAAACGATGGCCCCTTTTCAAAATACTTTCAAAAACCACACAAAGCACATTTCCAAATAAAAGCAAGTTACCTAGCAAGCAATTAAGAGCCAGTAGATAACTACGGATGAAAAGGGTGCTAATACCTTTCCTTTTCATAATCTACCCCCCGAACTCAAGAAAACATCTCAGAGGTCTTTCATGTTCTTTTCAATCTTTCCTTTTGGATAAAAGAAAAGTCGGTGGCAACTCTTGCTAACTACAACATTTACGATAAATCGCAAAACAACCAAGTCAGTTCTCCCACCATGTTACAGCCATGGATGAGATTGATCAAGGATGCTTTTACTGGTTCGGAAAAAAGGTGTAAGGGTTTTGAAGCGATGGTGTGATAAGCGGAGTGAGTGAGTTTATAAAGAACTTTAGCAATGATGAGAAAAACTTAGAGCAGTGAAACGATATGATAAGGGGAAGGCGCAAGGATTTAAATTTAAAATCAATATAATATCTTTTCCCAAGGTTTCGCATTAAATGATAGCCATGGTTGAAGAACGGACAGATGCTTGATGTTTCATTCATCAACTTCTCATTTAAACAAATAGCTCTTTTGATGAGGCAAGCCTTTTAGATTCCAGAAGAAAAAAATTCTCAAGAGAACATTTTGATCAAGGACATTTTTTATATGAGAGCTTTATTAGATTAAAGTATCATAACCCAAAAACCAAATATATGTACCTTATATTTTTATTCATTTAGGAAACTCTATGTTGAGGGTGAACTTCTTTCCACATATGTCCTAATTTTCTGAGAGGCAATGGGTTTTATTATGTAAGGTTAGAACTCGATCTTTGTTCTATCACACTTCTTCTGAGATTTTTTACTCTAGATCCTTCTGTAGAGACTTCCTTGTTTTCTGTGTAGCTAATCTTCTAATCTGCAAGTATTTTGAGTAGCTTTGACTTTTTAAGGTCAAGCTTTAAATCTAACATAGATTATTTCTTCAACATTGAGTGTTCCATTTGTTGTATATTATATAGCCTTTTTAGCATTCAGAATATTTCACAAAACCACAACCAAGAGTTTTAGAATTACTGAGTTAAAATTTTTGCGTTCATTATAAATCATAAAAATTCAAAAAGTGAGAATAAGAAATGTTAGGCTTCTTGTTCTTCCATAATTCATAGTGAGTCTTCCAAATAATAGGTCTTTAGAGAGACATTGTTCTGAAAGTAACCCATCCTTATGTTACAAAAAGTTCGCCCAAGATCATCTGCAGTAGTTATTAAGAGAGACTAATTCATACTTCTTTCAATTGAATGACGTAGTTGTCACTGGTCCAAGCAAATCAATTTAGAAGTTCTAATGATCTAGAGGTAAAAACAACATTTTTGCTTAAAAGCAAATTTTTGAAAGATTTTCCCTTTTTAATCTGCTTCACAGAGAGCCACTGAAAAGATCCTCAGATTAGAAAGGCTTATGATCAGTATAAGCTAGTTCAGCTAAGATATTCTTCTTATCTAACATAGTCCAACCATCAATGCCAAGATTTATGCTCTTTAGAAGCGAACAAAAGAATTTGTAAGATTTGAAAGACTGGAAAAATAGATGTTGTTTTTCCCTTATATCATTGAATGAAGTATTCACATCATTCCAACTAAAATCACGACAGGATTCTTTCATGAGAATAACATCATAATAATTATCACTTAATTAATTTAAGGACATGCACATTATGAATTGATCCATCAGTTATTTAGGATTGTAGATAGAGGGGAGAAAAACATTTCCAATTGTTTCAGAGCGTATGATATTTTATTGATCACCTCTGATAACCATAATGCCTTAAAGCTTAAGTTCCAAGATTAGGAACATATGCCTTCTTACCTCCATATATTGCAAACATCCAGAGTCCAGGTACAATAACAGGTGTTTTAACTGTGCTGCTAAGAATATCTCCAACATAGATGATTTGATTCTTAGGTACCCATAATTTATTGGGTCCTCTGTTGTTATTTCCCCCCGAGTTTTTGACAACTTTGGGTTTAACAGTAGAATAATCTTATTTACAAGAATTAAACTTATATGATTTAGCCAAAGGTTTTCCCTTAGGTTCAGAAGCAAATTTCTCTTTTTTTCCCTTATCTTTAGGAACAAACCTAGCAGAGACAAAATGAGAGTGAAGAGTATTAGGTTTTTCTTCCTTATCAAAATTAGATTCATCATAGGAGTTATAACCAATACCATTGGTTCCATTTCTGCTCACGCCATAGATGATAGAAGCCATTGTGCTTCTCCTTATGCTTCTGGCTATAAGTTTCTAGAAGGCTTTGTCATATTTCATAATGACATCATCAGTACTCTCAAAAAATTCTAGAAGAGTTCTCGTCTTTGAGAAAGAAGTTTTCTTCATTTAAAATGGAGAGATCTTCCTTAAGCTTACTATTTTCAAAAGATGTGGATTCATGGGACTTTTTAAGTTCCTTGAATTGAATCTTGAGTAACTCGTGTCTTTCCAAAATTTCAACTAAGGAAAAAGTTAATTCATAATGAGTAAGGTAAGAAAATACATCTTATGTGTCTGAATCTGATTTTGCTTCACCTTTTGGATGGATCCTTTCGAGATACGTTCTAGCTTGAGCCATCAGTGCCATGTTAGCACATTCTTCTTCTGAGTCGTCTTCTGAATAGTCAAAATCATCTCAGGTTTCCATCATCCCTTTCTTCTTACTCTTGAGAACTTTCTTCTTGGACTTGTCATTCTGCAATTCAAGACAATCATTCATGTAGTGTCCTGGATCATTGCACTCATGATAAGTGACTTCTTTGCCACTAGACTTTCTCTGATCAGAAGTAGACTCGAAGCGACCATATGTCCTTCTAGTACTTCTGAATTTGTTGCCTTAATTTCTCTTCTAGAGGCGTTTAACCCTTCTGGACAGTAGAGACAAATCATCTTCGTCTTCACCGGAATCTTCTTCTCAATCCTCAAACTCTTCAGCTTGAACAACTTTGGACTTGTCATACCTTCTGACAGACTTGAGCGCAATAGATTTTCCTCTCTTATGAGGTTCATCCTGATCTAGCTCAATCTTATGACTTCTTAGAGAACTCACCAATTCTTCTAAAAAAGTGTTGTTCATATCCTTTGCAAACTTGAGTGCAGTTACCATAGGCCTCCATTTGTATGGCAAGCTTCTTATAATTATGTTCACATGATCTATCGTTGAATATCCCTTGTTAAGAACTCTCAGTCCTGCAACTAAGGTTTAAAACCTTTAGTACATCATCTCAATTTTTTCATCATCCTCCGTCTTGAAGGCTTCATACTTCTGAATCAAGGCCAAAGCCTTGGTTTTCTTGACTTGATCATTTCCTCCCTGAGTCATTTTGAGAGAGTTAAATATAGACTCAGCCGAGTCTTTATTTTTGATCTTCTCATACTCAGTGTAAGAAATAGAATTCAACAAGATAGCTCTTGTTTTATGATGATTCTTGAAATTCTTATTTTGTTGATCAGTCATAGCTTTCCTCTCAAGTTGTTCTCCATTTTCATATGTGGGATGTTCATAGTCATCAACTAACATATCCCAGAGATCAGCATCATGACATAGAAAGAAACTTCATTGTCTATTTTTCCAGTACTAAAACTTTTCACCATAAAAAATGGGAGGTTTATCATTATAGTTATCTTTATCAGAAACTGGAGTGGGTGGCTGTGGAATAGGATCAACCATAGTGTTTATAAAAACTCGTTTGGATCTTTATCTGACATGGTTAAGTGTTTGATAGATATTAATACCAAAACTGGAGCTCTGTTGCCAATTGAAGGTGCGAGAAACACAAGAAATGGGGTTTTAATTAGGTTGCACTAAATATAATATTTTCATAACTCAAAACACAAATATAACAAGTGAATAAAAATAGATGAACATAATTATTTTTATCATGGTTAACTATTAACTAAGCTACTCCAGTCCACCTCGCAAGGTGATTTGCCTTATATACAAGGACTTAATCCACTATAACCAACTAGATTACTGACAACCACGATAAGTCTGATCAACTCTATTGAAACCCCAAATAAGTCCATTAGTCATTATTGCAAACCACTACGACCATAGCCAAAGTCTTCTTGGGAATCCAGACTACACAGAGTCTCTCAAGGAACCTATCAACAACAGTTGATTACAAATATATGTATATAAAGATGCTTCTACACAAGCAGATTGCATAATTTTTAAGTACAGCAACACAAAAGTATTGATAGAAAGATGCGAGCAACAACTCCTTGCTTATTTATAAAACTATGCAAAAGATTTCTCTACAGATTTTTTGTGCAGCTGTTTAGTGTAGTTTTGTTGAACTGACTAGTTGATTTCAAATTCTTCCAAGTACTTCTTCTATAGCTAAAAAGAAGAGATTTGTTGGAGGGTATAATAGGAAATACAAATACAGTTGCATTGTTCCCAACGGTCATGGTGAGACTGATAGACAATAGTACAAAAGGTTTGTCCTTGCATCGCTCTAGAGAGTAGAGGTCACAATGTACTTTTGTACTTTTATACTCACCATCATACATAATCAATTAGTCTTGATCTTCGTCTTCTAAGTCTTCAGGGGCTTCTGATATGTTTGTTGATGAGGCATGTTGTATAAGGATCATAACTAGTATCTTCCAGAACCTAAGTCATTAGAACCTTTCAGGGCTTGTTCAGAGAACTTTTGCCTTCTCAATCTTCACTACTTGGACTTCAGAATATTATCTTCAGATTTCATAACTCATTCAGCAGAACCTTGTCTTTAGCATCTTCAGAACTTGGAACACCGGAAGTAAAGCTTTAGAAATCCTTCAAATCTTCCTTGAGTAAGTCACAATCAGAAGCTCTTTTACTAACGTTCGTTATAACCATTGCATAAGACGCATTCCTTAATCTTGACTTAACTTGTAACACACCAAAGGTATTCTTCCAGAGTGTTGAGTTCATAGCCTGATAATGTCACTCACCTTCGTACCAGAGTCAGAACATGTATAGCAAAAGCCACACACTAGACATAAACTTGTTAGAGTACACGATTGTTCTTAAAGATAACATGTAAAGTTATCATCAAAACATAAGGATGGATGTAGAACCAACTTTATTCTTACATCAATGACTTGCTAGTAACTCTAAATAGCTTGGAGAAATTGTCGAAGTTCAAAGAGCTGATGAAGAGGAAATTTGAAATGTCGGATCTTGGAAAATTGTCTTATTTCCTAGGAATGGAATTTCAAATTTCGAAGCAAGATATAATGTTACATCAAAAGAAGTATGTCAAAGAGATACTTAAGAGATTCATGATTCATGATTTGAATCATGCATCCTCATTTGTCGAACCAAATATAAAGTTGGAGAAGCATGGAGAGGAAGACAAATTTGATATGACTATGTTCAAGCAAATAGTTAGATCTCGAAGGTATGTGTGCACTAGTCAACCTGATATAGATTTCGCAATCGGATTAGTGAGCAGATACATGAATGAACCAAGAGTGTCGCACATGAAGGTTGCATGAAGAATTCTTTGATACTTAAAAGGATCAATAAACTATGAAATTCTATTTTGACTAAACTCTGAAAGCAAAGAAGCAACAGTTACTTTTTTTTAGATACTAATTGATGTGGAGATAAGGAAGATCAAAGAAGCACAACTGGATATTTCTTTCAATTACTTGGTTCCCCAATATCATGGTGCTCGAAAAAGAAACTTATGGTGGCATTATCATTGTGTGAAGCTGAATATATAGCAAGATCTTACGTTGCATGTCAAGAAATTTGAAATATCGGTACTTGAAGAAATGGAGGTCGAAGTGAAGAAACCCCTTGTGTTGAAAATCGATAACAAGTCAACCATAAATCTGGCGAAGAATCCAAGTCTACATGGAAGAAGTAAGCATATCGAAACTAGATTATACTTCTTGAGGGAAGGTAAATTGAGATAAACTTGAAGTTAGACATTGCTCAAGGGAATTGCAGTTGGCTGACATTTTCACCAAAGGATCGAAGATCGACAGATTCCTGAATTTGAGAAAGAAATTAGGAATAGTTCAGATCGACTATGACTAGAGTAGGTTCGACAACTTGGATTATGGGGGGTATGTTGAAATATTAAATATAATATTAGATATAACCTAAGTTGTGTAATCTAAGCCCAAGCCCAATTATGGTTTTTTAGCCTACTTAATATACAAGTTAGTTGTATATAAATAGACTAGTCTGTAAATCATTTTGTAACAATTTAATTTATAATAAAATATTTATTTTCTTTATTCTTTCTTTCTCCCTTCACTTAAAGTGTTTCACACACTAAGACACCCTCGAAAAAAGACTTGATTGTGTTCGTGTCGGCACTAAATTCTTGCACCAACACTTATTATTATCTTTAACTTACTCATTTTTCAAATTATTAGCAGTGTTGTCGTGTTAGTGTCAGGGTCTTTTTCGGGGTGTTCGTGCTTTATATTTAAGATTGTTCTACTAATACACACTAATTATACAAAAAATTGGTCTTCCTACTTAAAGGCTTGCTCTCATGTCCTAGTGAAACACTACTACAAAAAATACATTTTCACAACAGTTGGTAAAGGGATATCATCACGGTTGACCAACCATTATGAGGTTGGGTGTGATTGTAAGTGTGTAGTTTACAATCATGATATATTGACTGTTACAATAAACTAGATGGTGCTCTATGTATAACAACAGTTATGTAAAGTAGTTGTTGTGAAATAATATATAGGTATTGGGTTCAATACCTATAAAGTCACCTGGACAGCCACATAAAAATATATACTTCTTTAATCTAGCATAATGCATGTGAAATTAAATTATTCAATGAATATAGCTAGCACGATTAAATATACATCAAAACACTTTCAACGGTCAATCGGATTAGCATCAAACATTGTATTACTAGCGTAGTGTCATGATTAAAATACATTACTAACGTAAAGTTTCGCGAATAAAATATTTTTACGTTATGTAGCCCTGACGCCCTCGAAAAAAAGACATGATTGTGTTTGTGTCAGTACCGAACTCTTGCACCGACACTTATTATTATCTTTAACTTACTCATTTTTTAAATTATTAGCAGCGTTGCCGTGTTAGTGTCGGGGTCTTTTTCGGGGTGTTCATGCTTTATATTAAAGATTGTTCTGCTAATACGCACTAATTATACAAAAAAAAATATTCTTTCCACTATGTGGCTTGTTCTCACATCCTAGTGAAACACTACTACGAAAAACACATTTTCACAATGGTTGGTAAATGGATACTATCACGGTTGATCAACCGTTATGAGGTTGGGTGTGATTGTAAGTGTGTAGTTTACAATCACGGTCTATTGATCGTTGTAAGAAACTAGATAGCACGCTACGTATAACAACGGTTGTGTAAAGCAACCATTGTGAAATAATTTATAGGTATTGGGTACAATACCCAACAACGTTATTTTTTAGTTTTATTATTTTGAATATCGTTATGCTTATAACAACGGTTATATTAAACAACTATTGTGATATTATTTGTTTTTTTTATATTTTTATTTATTTTATAGAATTCCCAAACTTTTAACCTGGATTTTTCTGAGTA
This sequence comes from Vicia faba, assembly GCA_948472305.1. Lineage (NCBI taxonomy): Eukaryota > Viridiplantae > Streptophyta > Magnoliopsida > Fabales > Fabaceae > Vicia > Vicia faba. Next base: position 1,185,693,409 of record OX451737.1, read on the forward strand.
ATATCAGACCATAAAGAACAACACGCCCATTTATAAATTTAATTAGACCAAAATTTGCATTACATCAATGACAAAATTTTCATTAAGAAACAAAAATTATACATTACATCAAAACCAAAATGGAAAAGAACAACCTGAGTCATTGACTTGACATTTAAACCTTGAGTACATCTACCTCTAAATTTGTCAGCATGACGAGACTTTGTAATTCCTATAGTCTATGTTTTCGATAAATAGTTTGAATAAAACTCAACAGCTTCTTTTGTGATGTACCTTTCAAAGATCGAAGCTTCTGGTCGGTTATGATTCTTCATATATTTTTTAAAGATCTTCATGTATCGCTTTATTTGATACATCCATCTTAAATAAACTGGACCACAAAATCTTATTTCTCTTACTAAACAAACAAGTAAGTGAACCATAATGTCAAAAATGATAGAGAAAAATACATCTCCAATTGACTCAAGATTATTGCAATCTCGTCTTCTAATTCATCCAATTTTTTGAAATCAAGAACTTTATTACATATAGCATTGAAGAATAAGCACAATCTAGTTATAGTTACTCTTACATTTTTTGAAAGGATGTCACGCATAACCAGTGCACTAGTAGAAAAAACACTTGTTAAATCGGTTGAAAATGACTTTTTAAGTTGGTTCCGAGTCTGGCCTAAGAATTATCGACATAAGAAGTTTTGACTTCTTAAGTCGAGTTTGGATATGACTTAAGAAAAAGTTATTACGTATGTTAAATAGCATCTGACTTAATATGTCTAGGCTTCTAGAAAATGTTGTGGCCATTTGTACCTGATTTAAGAAGTAGATTTCTTAAGTCGAATACAATTAACCGACCTAACAAATTGAATTTTTTTCATACTTTTTTTTACATGGCACATTAATATACTTTTAAAAAAAAAGTAACCGAGTAGGCTAAATAATAATAATGCCATCATATAATTATTTTTGTTCCATATATCTCGCTCAAATTTCAAAATAAATCATATAAATAAAAATATTTATCATATCAAATTAAAAACATCGTTGTAATTAAAATAAGTACACAACCATCATGCTAGCAGGTAAGCTCAATTGCACTAAACTATAACATTAATAAAGAAGACACTAATCTTATTAAAAAGGCTAAACAAGAGTAACTATTTCGGGGAAATAGCAACTATGTACTTATCAAGATACAATCAAAACAAAAAAAGCCTTAAAGACTAGCCAGAAAAGATGATATAGTACCTGTTTCAATCCCCAAATTGTATGGATATCTAAGTGACAATGCATGAACTATACCTTTATCTGTTGTCAAACTACACGTGTCATTGTAAAATATACACCCTATGAACACTATTATAAGCAAATTTTAATTTTTTTTTGATACATTTGACTATCAATATATTTGATTCATATATAGACAATAAATTGATAATCAAATGTACTAAAAAAATAAAAATTGCTTATAATAATGTCCGAAGATCATAATTAAAGACCTCTAAGTTCCAAATACTTACTGTTTTAGAATTTCCAGATCTTACTTAATTTGTTATTCTCAATTTATCATGTGTACCTAATATCTAATGGTATCTGATTGGATTGGAATTAGTCGTGCATTTACCTATTAGGGCATTTGAATAATGTCTGCCAGATTCTGTATAGCCTTTTTTAACATATTTCTAATTTAATTTTTAAAAAGAGCACACCGCTTAGAAGGACTTAAAATGCTTACACAGTTGCTTTTCAGAATCTTGTAGGAAGATGTATTTTTTCTTCTAGCATGTCTACAATATAAGATTCTATATAGATGTTAAAAATTAGAGTAGAAGGGGGAAAAAGAGTTAAAATAAATGAATCAAATATATAAACCTTGTATAGAATAGAAAGAAACTCAAGGTCGTCATCCTTTGTTGTCGCAGCTAATGATGCATGGACAACATACTTTGCCTGCCTTTGACTTCCTTCTAATCATAAGAAGCAATGGACAGAAAAGAGCAATTATTTGCATTTTAAGAACAATGTTAGAAATCTATTAAAATTTATGATGAATTTCTATCAATCTTGATGAATAAGATTGTTATCACCACACAATGACAATGAAAAATATAAAAGAAAGGAAAAGAAAAAAAAGAAGACAATGATTTTCTGCAGAACTTCTCTCTACCCACAAACTGTGGAAAACTTTTATTATTTATTTACAATATAAATTCTGTGAATACAATTTGATTACAAAATATAGGGGTTATTCCCTTTATTTATAGATTTATGTTAGCTTGCTCTCTAAGCCAAATCACAAAACTATAAAAGTCCAAAATACCTATTTTAGAACTAAATTAAATCTATCTATTTTAGACCTAAATCAAATTTATCTATTTTAGATCTAAATCAAATTTGTATGTAACAAACTGCTTCCACACTTCGACATAATCTTTTCGACACTTGTTTTCTGTCGAGCAAACTGCTTCGACACAAGAAATTATACTTTCAACACACCACTTAATTCATTGTATCTAAGCTATCTATATTCAGCATAGCTTTTAGTCTTTTGAATACATAGACCTGCACACCCTTCGTCATGATGTTTGCAATCTGATTCTCGATTTTGCAGTGTTTCAAGTTTATCTTCTCATCTACTACCTGCTCTCCAAGATAGCAGAACCTTATTTTGATGTGTTTGCTTTGATCATGAGCTATCAGATTCTTTGTCAAGTTGATAACTGACATGTTATCGATCTTCATGGTAATTGCTTCATGATCCTTACCTGTAATCTCTTCGACCAACTTCACCATCCATATTACTTGACATACAAAAAGAGAAGCAGCTATGTACTCTGCTTCGCATGATGATAATGCCACTACTGGTTCCTTTCTTGAACTTCAAGCAACTGGTGCACCACCTAGCATTAACACATATTCTGTTGTAGATTTTTGATCCTCAGCATCACTACACCAACTTGAATCAGTGTATCAAACTAACTTACATTATTTTCCTTTATCAGCTACAGGAAATAAAATGCCATAGTCAAGAGTTTCTTTCAGATACCTCAATATCCTCTTTATCGTTTCTAGGTGTGATACCTTTGCCTTCTGCATGAATCTACTTATCATACCTACATTGTATGCTAAGTCAGGCCTTGTGTGACAAAGGTATCTCAATGACCCAATAAGTCTTCTGTATTGGGTTGGGTCGACATCATCTTCTTCTGAATATTTCGACAGTTGCAGTCATGGTTATGCAGGTGTCGAAGTCGAGTTGCATTCTTTCATTTCAAATCTATTGAGAATTTCTCTTGCATATCTTCTTTGATGCATCATCAAACCTCTACTACTCTTGTAGAATCGATGCCAAGGAAGTATGAAATGTCACCCAAATCTAACATTTCAAATTCCTTGCTGAGATCACATTTGAAGTTTTCGATCTCCTTCTTGCAGTTACCTGTTATTAACAAGTCATCGGCATAGAGACATAGTATAAGAAATTCACTATTGCTTCTTCTTACATATACTCCATGTTCAGTTTTGCACTTCACAAATTTCTTTTCCCTTAGAAAATTATCAATTTTCTTATTTCAAACTCTTGGAGCTTGTTTCAATTCATACAGGAGTTTTATGAAGCCTGTACACCTTTCTCTCTTTGCTCTGTTTCATAAACTCAACTGGTTGTTTAACATAAACTTCTCCATCTAAGGGTCCATTTAGGAATGCAAATTTCACGTACATCTAACATATGTTCCAACTGTTTATTTCTTCTAGACCAACAACCAACCTGGTTATTTTGATTCTAGCCACAAGTGCAAAAACTTCATCGAAGTTTATTCCTTCTTTCTAGAGAAATCCTTTTTCCACGAGCCTTGCTTTATGTCGAGTTACTTCCCCTTTGGGATTCATCTTCATTTTGTATATTCACTTGACATCAATTGCCTTCTGCCTTAAGGAAATTCGACAAGTGACCAAGTGTTGTTGTCTTCGATGGACTTCATTTCTTCATTCATTGCTTTCATCCACTTTGAATCTTTCAATGCTCCAGCTGCATTGACAGGTTCGACATTTGTATAGAAAGCATAATGTACCAGTTCACCTTCATTATCCACCACATCATATGATGTAATAATATGATCTTGCAACCTTACGGGCATGTGTCTTGTTCTTTGAGATCTGCTTGGTCCTGTTTTATCAATAACTGTTGGTTCCTCTTGTCGAAATTCTATTTCGACTTTAATTGTTGATTCTTCAAATAAGATTCTTACTAAATATTTATTGACATTTTATTTCAAATCCCATTCCTTAACCTCATCTATGATCACATCCCTGTTAATCACAATCTGCTTGTTCACTGGGTCGAACAACTTACAACCTCCTGTCAAATGATATCCTACTAGGATCATTTGACTTGACATGTCATCAAGTTTTCTTCTTAAGTGATATGGCATATGTCTATGTGCTATAGATTCAAATATCTTCAGATGACTCAAGCTAGGCTTCACATCATACCAACATTCTTCTGGAGTAATTTCATATAGCTTCTTCGTCAGACTTCTGTTTAATATGTATGTTGTTGTCGACACAGTTTCACCCAAAAACTCTTTAGGTAAATTCTTGTCTTTCAACATATTTCTCACCATATTCATGATGGTTTCATTCTTTCTTTCCGCAGTTCTATTCAGCTGTGAAGTGTAGGGTAGCACCACCTCATGCACAATCTCTTCTTTTTCACATAATTTGTCGAAGTTTTTTGATACATACTCTCCACCACCATCAGTTCTCAAAATTTTGAGCTTTCGACCACTTTGTCTTTCGACCATAGACTTAAACTTTCCAAATACCTCGATCACTTCACTTTTCTTCTTGATTAGGTAAGTCCATAGTTTTCGACTAAAATCATCTATGAATGTAACAGTATTTGTTACCTCCATTTGAATCCACCTAGATTAGTCCACATACATCAGAGTATATTATTTCAAGAATAGCCTTCGACTTGCTTCCTACATCCTTGTTGAAGTTGTTCTTGTGATGCTTCGCCTATACACATTCCTCACACACCTCATTTGGAATGTCAATTTTTGGCAACCCTAAAACCATATTTCTTTTTAAGTTTCTTATGTCTCTAAAGTTGAGATGGTCTAGTCGATAGTGTCATATCCATTCATCTCTACTAGCTGCAGTCAAAAGGCACTTGTGCTCCATCATATTATGTTCAATATTGAAGATTCTATTTTGAGACATGGGAGCCTTCAAAATTAACCTTCCATTTTCGTCGAATACTTTCATCATCTTGTCTTCGATCGACGTGTTGTAGTTCTTTTCGACCAACTTCCATATACTGAGCAAATTGCTCTTCATGCCTAGTATGTACAACACATTGGAAATTATTGACCTCTTGCCATCTCTCCTCATAATCATAACATCACCAATACCTTCGGCTGCTAGGGTATTGTCATTTTTGAATTTTACCGTGTTCTTCATCGAGTGTTTTATGTTAACAAACCAATATTTCCTTCCAGACATGTGTGATGAGCATCCTGAATCTAAGTACCATTGGTCCTTGAATTTCTCTTCATCTTTTGTTGTGACCATCAGCATCATCTCTTCTTCTTCATTTTTTGCAAACTTTACATCACTTTCTTGATTCTTTCATTTTTCTGGACAATAACTAGAATATTGACCATACTTCTGATAATTGAAACATTAAATGTGACTCTTGTCAAGCTTTTTACCACCACCTCTTCCTCTATTAGCAACACAACCTCTTTGGTTGCTTTCGTATGGCCTTCTCTGATTCGAGACGTTTTCTTTGTGTTGGTTTCCTCTACCAGTCGAATTTTTGTAACCATATTTACCTTTGTTGTCGGACCACTTTCCTTTTCCTTTCTTGTCTTTTACTGATTGAGCTTGCAAAGCCACGTCACTCTTCGACTTTCTTGTAGCTCTTTCATACATTCTTTTTTCATGAGATTCAAACGTCCCTTGAAGTTTTTCCTTCAACAAAGTTGACATGTTCTTTGACTCTTCTACGGCTACCACTACGTGGTCGAACTTTGAAGCCAAAGATCTCAGGATCTTTGAAACAAATACTCTTGCTGTTAGCGTCTCTCCACAAACCTTGATTTGATTCACTAGTTTCATAATCCTAGGGAAGAAATCGGATATTCTCTCGCTATCTTCCATCTGAAGTAATTCATACGTTCTTTTGTAAGTTTGTAAACTCACCTCTTTCACCTTTTCTGTACCTCCAAAAGATTTCTTAAGAATGTCCCAAACTTCTTTTGTAGATTCTACATCACTAACCTTTTCGAAATTATCTGGACTCGGACATTGATGAATTATAAAGAGGGCTTTATGATTTTTCTTCTTTGGATCTTTGTATTCCTTTTCTTCTTCTTCTGAGACTTCTTCTTCAAGCGGTTCTAATCCATATTTCATAAGATCCCAAAGATCTTGACAATAAAACACAACATTCATCTGCTTGCACCAATTCTCGTAGTTATCAGCTTTAAGAAATGGAAGACTTGTTGGAAAATGCTCGTTTGGATGATTCATAGCCATCGTGATTCTCTTCTTCTTCCCTTGATCTTTCAACCGGAGCTCCTGATATCAGATGTTGGAAATCCACCAAAACCTATAATGAATATCTATCAATCTTGTTGAACAAGATTGTTATCACCACACAATGACAATGAAAAATATGAATGAAAGAAGAGAAAAAAAGACAGTGATTTTCTGTAAAGTTTTTCTCTGTCCACAAACAGTGGCAAACTTTTATTATTTACTTGCAACTGCAAATCCTGTGAATACAACTTGATTACAAAAAATAGGGGTTACTCCCTCTATTTATAGATTTAGGTTAGCTTGCTCTCTAAGGCAAAGCCCAAAACTATAAAAGTCAAAAATACCTATTTTGAAACTAAATAAAATCTATCTCTTTTAGAACTAAATCAAATCTATTTATTTTATATCTAAATCATATTTGTGTAACAAACTACTTTCACACTTCAACACAATCTTTTCAACGCTTTCTTATTTTCTGTCGAACAAACTGATTCGACATAAATAATTATACTTTCAACAAAAGAATTGTTCTTTTAAATTCTTAATTCACGTCATGGTTGTCGAGATCGAGCTTTAACTCTTCTTAAATTTCATGCATTAATCATAATGGAACTTTGAAATTAAATAAGAGCTCACACTAACCATGATATGATTATTTGCTATGAATCCGCAAGCGATGACTCCGATGTACTAAATAAATTGGAAAAACATATTATGAAACACTTAAAGCGTATAACAACATCAAAGATAAGCGGATATTGATGTAAATGACATCAGATCATAAATATCATATAGCATTTATATATTTTGTGTTTCTCACCAAGTGACAAAAGATAAGTTGTTGAATCTAAAAACTACTATTAAATGGTAACTTAGCTAATTTGTATGGTAATTATTGTGAAATCATCCCAAACAGTGAAGTAGTATGACCTGTTGCCTTTGGAATTGGAACTTTTTTACACACAAAAAAAAAGGTCATTTAATTCACCAACAAAAATAAACAAAAGTTTATCATATAAAAATAGTGGAAAAGTTGTGTAGAATTGTTAAGGTTAATTATCCAATTAATTTAAATGGTGAGATTTGGGTTATAATGTCAAGCCTTTTGTTAAATTTACTTAACCCTCGTAACTCATGAGAATGAAAAATAAACTAATGTCATATTTTATCATAGCCGCAACAATATCACAGAAACGATAACATTAACGCCACAAACAACAAACTCACATCTACACTTGTAATTTAGATTTATTCAAGTGAAGTCTTTGAAGAACGAGGGTTCTTGCAAAGGATTGGCGTGAGATAGAGAATCAAATTAGAAGTATCGGATTCACTTGGTCGAGCTTAAGATCAAGGGGAGAGAAGATGAATTGGATTAAACTCATACTTAGGGTTTGGATTGTTGGATCACAACTTGTTCTCATGTAAACAATATTTCGCAAAGATTAATTTTATCGGCTCAATTTCGAACAGAATTGGGGTAGACATACCCATAGCGAGGTTGTTTCAGCTATGACAATTATCTCATCCTTATGACAAAAATAGCAACTAGTTTCATCTATCATACCAAACCTATAGAGTCTATCTTTAATAGCCAACTTTCCATGGCAAGCAAGTTTCATGGTAATCAAAGCTCTAGGTCGAGCTGGATTATTGAACATCAGGTTGTACCAGTGAAAAGCAGTTACTTCTTTCTTCATCTCATTGTAAACAACTTTCATTTTTGCACGGTGCTGTGAAAAAAGTACATCAGCGTTAAATCTTATAACATGTATGTTTAAAATAATACATACATATTTGTTTTACCTCTTCATCAACATGTTCCTAGCAACATGGTCTACATACATACAAAGTAGTGGGATGTCTGAGGGGCCTCCTAGAAAAACATCAAGAGCAGCAGCAGCAGGTTGGACTTTTAGGGATTTTGGTGCAACAGCAAATGACTCATGTCTCCAAGAGCACGATGTTAGAGACATGTTAACTTCGGAAGACGATGCTCATGTATATAATGAAGTGGCACCAATATCTAGACGATATGTTCTAGCTTTATCCCTCTGAAAAAAAGCATGTTGGGTCACTCTGTCTTGCCTCAACATGTTTTAGTTTCAGACATTTTACTTGTAATTACACCACCAAAATCATATGATAATCAAAGAAGGTAAACCCATAAGACACAACATGCAAAATCAAATAACCTATTGATCGGAAAAATAGCAAGTGTACTATTTTCACTGATGTAGTAATAATGAGATTTTTCTAAAGTATCGATCTTGAGGGCTACGTAGGAAATACTGAGTTTTATTATTAATTCAATTAAACAAAAACAATAGTTTTGGGTTTGATTGGAATAAATCCTTGTGAAAGATTAAATGACTGAATGTAAAATGTGACTCTTTCTATTTGATTAAAAGATGCTAGGGTAGAGTGTATGATTTGCCATGAAATAACCTTCACTCTTTGATCTTTTCAATAAGTTCATCAACCTCAATTACTAATTCTTAAGATTATCTTTCTCTAAGTCCTTAGTGAAAAAACTTTAACTTTCTACCCTAATTTCAATGTCCATTCAAATTAGTTTTGAGGTTAAACATTTAATTATCAAGAATTATTCTGGTTATCATAGGATTACCCTAGTCCTACGTGAAATCATCTATAATATTATTATTTAGAAAATCTTAACATGATCGTCTGACTCTAATGTGTTAATAACAGTGAAACCCTATGGTCCCATAGGGTAAAACTATAAATTCTTCTAAGTAATCAAATTGATGCATAAAAACTCTTATGTTGAATAAAACAAAGAGATCAGTATTCTTAACATTGCAAATCAGGGACACCCCTAGTATTGGGGGGGTTTAGCCGCACATAATATTCAAAGAAATTTCAATAAAAATAAAGATAGACATTACACAAATTGATGGTGAACTCTGATCTTCAATTGCTTCCGCTCATGAAAGGTCTTCGTTCCCCCAAAACTTGCATAGACTTAAATATTCTATCATGAAATTATTCACTTTGGTTCAAAAAAAATCCGTTAATTCTTCTCATAAATAGGTTTTTATAGTACTCGGTCATCCCTTAGAAATCCAAAATATCCAAAGTACCCTTAATGCTCCAAAAATACCTAAAACTCAAAATTGGAATTTCTAGCGCTTGGGATGACATGGGTCGTGTCACCGAACACGGGAACACGTGTCAGCATCTGTTATCTTCTCCTTTCCAACATTTAGCCCAGCTAAATTGACACGGGCCGTTTCGTGTGACACGAGCGCCTGTGTCGCCTTCTGTCTCGCTTCCAACTTGCTATTTTTTCCAAGTCTTCCCCCTGACACGGCCCGTGTCAGGTTACACGGCCCGTGTCAGGTTACACGGCCCGTGTCAGGTTACATGGCCACCTGTGTCAGGGATCCTAAAGCACTTCTTCCAGAACTCTAAATTCTGCACTTTTCTACTCTGATTTGTCCTGTTTTATTCTTTTAAACCTGAAAACACTAAAATACAAAACCAAAGCATAAAATGCGGTAAAATGAAATAAAACATCAGTCAATTAAAAGAAACGATAACTAAAATAAATGCACAATTCCTGTGTAGAAACCACTGATCAAACTCCCCCAAACTTAAACCGTTGTTTGGCCTCAAGCGACCATTACAAGAACTCATGAAAACACAGTAGCCCGGTACTCATACGTGAGACATCTATTCAGAATAATCAAAAAGCAGTTTGTCAGATGTTCACATGGCGCGAAGAATTTGTTTAAGAATCTTTAAATTTATAGTTTCCTCTTCAGACACCTCTCTAACTATGCTGTGTACTTAAGTATCTTTATGATTTTCCTCCTTTTTCATTCGGACAGTCACATCCAGGCAATGAGGATTATGATGATCATCACACGCACAAGACTGATCAAGAAAGTTTTTGCTCAGGCACTAAATAAGAGCTTTTTCTCCTTTATAATTTCAGATGAAATTTTCAAAACTTTTTAGTTTATATATTGTCCTTTATGGACGACGTTTGGGGATCAACCCCCTTTGGGCTAAATAACCTGGTGAGGGCTACCCAACTTAACAAGCCAGTTGCCTTTTACCGCCTTTTCATCATTTGGTTCCAAATTTATTTCTTTCTCCTTCAATCATACATGCATGTGAATCTATGTTCTACCAGACTTTGAGGATAAACTACTTCAGGAGTACTTCTCAGGATTCAAGATCTATGGTACAAATATACACGTTAGACGCGTATCCCTGTCACGTTTTTCCGAACTTTCTACTGTGATTCGGTGGCCAGAACCGACTGTTAATACTGGTTTGTGTTTTGTATTCGCAAATGTCGCGGTAAGCAAGAGTCGCCACTGACTTTTATTTTATCCAACAAGGAAAGGAAAAAAGCACAGAAAAATTCCTTTTTCGAGATATTTCTGAGTATGGGGGGTAGATTATAGAAAGGGAAGGTATTAGCATCCTTTCTATCTGTAGTTATCTACAGGCTCTTAGGTACTCGCTCATCATTTTCAAAATTGTTTTCTTGGTGTTTGTGTGATTTGAAAAGCTTTTGTTTTGACTTCGATTTAACTCTTGCTTATGTCTTCAAGAGTGCAATGAAGTGTTTTTGAAAACTTTGTTTTGAAAGGAGTGTAAGTGTGAAAAAGATTGTTTGGATTGAGCAAGTACTTAAGAACTAATCTACCTACTCGAAAAAAGAATCGTTCTATATTCATTTCCTTTAGACGACGCTATCCCACTATTAATGAGTAGGTAGCACCGTCGTTGGAGTTTTGAGGGTCAATTCGAAAGGGACGTACGGTCACTAAAGCAATGTTAGGACGTCTTAGTAATAACCCTAATGTCTTAAATCAATTATTCGAGGAAACTATTCCGAGGCAACCATTCCGAGGCAACTTTTCTGAATCGGGACCTTGATCTTTATTTAGACAAAAGGACGATCACTAAAGCATCCTATACTCAATGACCATTTACCGAAGGCAACCAAGTGAGAGTGTACCCTAGGAGTGCGCATGTGCGAGTGATTCAATTTCAGATTATTTATCTTTGCACATTTTAGGGTTATCTAACTGTTTTAAAATTCTACATACATTCTTGTCACGCATCCTAATATCATACATCTAACAGTTAAATATTTGCGGAATTTAAAGTTCGGAAATTAAACTACGCTATTACAAGGCTTCGGGTATTTACATAGCCAAAAACAAACCCTTAAATAATAAAGCGATAAATGAAAAATAAAAGTCCTAATTAAAACTATTACAACTTGTAGGCAGTTACATCAATATGGTAAATAATAAAACAATAAAGCGCGCGTGATGAAATTAGAACGATAAGAAAAAATTAGGGTTTTGACCCTTTTTAACCTAATTAAAAGAAAAATGTTTTTTGTTGTTTTTAATTATTTTTTAAGAAAAGAATTAGGTTTTCTAAATAAAATACAAAAAATTAATTTTTCTTTAATTAATGAAAATAATTACATGGCCTATTTTGTGGTTTTTGGTTATTTTTAAGAAAAGAAAATATAATTAAGTTAGAACTAAAAACCTATTTGTTCTAATTAATTTTAATTATATACAAAAGGAATTAAAGTTATCTAAAATTAAAATCTAATTAAATTAATTATTTTTTTTTATAAAAAATAAAATCTAAACCTAATTTGTGAAAAGTATTATTTTTGTGATTTTTTGATAAAAGAAAATAATTAATTATGTGTTTAGTAAATAAAATAAATAAATAAATTAAATAAAACAAAATATAAAAGAAAATAGAAAGAGAAAATGGGCCTAAAAAGTAATTTGAGGGGTGTGTGGACAGCAATCTGGCCCAAGCTGAATGAGGTCCATGCTTGACTTTTTGAGATCCCATGCAATGCGTTTGACTAGGTGTTTGGTGCTCTTTCATTGATGGCTCTTGGATCTGGCCACTTGGCATGTTGGATCGTGAGGGTGTATGGTGGATCTTGGACTTGTATACGCATGAGATCTGTAGAAAGAAATCAAGAAAAATGCAAACGTTTGAGGCATGGGTCGAACCCCTGACCTCAAGCTCCCCAATGCCTTAACGCTTGTCTGGCTACCACTGGGCCAATTGTGTTAGTTGTATACAAGACAAACAACAATTATCATATAATAAGCAAGCGAAATAAAAAGATATGCGCGTGAATTTTCAAATGAACGAGTGATGGCTTGCCACGTCTTCGTCTCCCTCCTTGCACCGTTGGTAAAAGTCCCAGACTTTTACCTATGGACGTTTGTCCGTCACTACAGGCCTGTGTATTCTCAAAATCAACTATGAGCGAGATAAATAAAATCTAGGGCCACCAATCAATTCGTTTGGACCTTCTGAGTATAATGGTGGACCTTTCATGGCCTAATTTTTCCTGTAAAAGAAAATCCTAAATCAAAGCAAGAAACCCTAATAATGGTGAAATCCAGTATAGTCCATATAAATGTAATTAAACAATATAGAAAGCTTGCAAATGTTCCAAGGAGTAAGAATCTATAACTATTTCATGATATAAGTACAGGAATAATGCAATTCGAATTCAAGAAAATTGCAATACCGTGACTGACTTACAGTGCGTTATAGGGCCTGGATATGCTTGGTCTTGATTGGTTTTGCTTGCCTACAATCCCAGGAAGCAATTGGAATGGTCAAAGAGTCTTAAATTGGCCTGGAACAATGAAATCGTGTTGGCACTTTTTGGGTGTTTTTTCAAGTTTTGTTCTTGATCATACGCCTCTCTCTCCAGCCTCTTTTGGTCTGCACACGTCCCTGATGTATTGAGGAGTGAATTAGGGTTGAAAGAATGTGCTCAATCTTCCTTCATCAATGAATTTGATTTTGATTTGATACACCTTGAGTATCTTTCCAAAAATGGCCTAATTCAATCTTTTTGTGCACACCATGCCTTTACACGAATTTGATCTGATGCTAGTTGGACATTAAGGCCTGAAACAAGCACAAAATCTTTGAATTTCAATGTTTTGGATTTTATATGATTTGTTTTGATTTAAAATTATTTAATTCAAATCAAAATCAAAATAAATAATAAAAATAAGATAATGACAAGTGGAAAAGGCTAGAGCTCGTGGACTATGTTGCCAACTCAAAACAAGTGAAAAAGATTGGGCCCATTTGGCAAAAATTGCATTTTTAGGCATAGTTGACTTTTGGCAATTTTGCAAAAAAGGTCAACTTCACCAATGCATAAATTCCTCAATTTTTACTCTTTGAAGGTTTTCTTGGACTTTTTAGAAAGCTTGATATGTCCTCTAAGCAACCCTTTTGATCTCATCTCAATTTTATTTTCCATGCTCATGTATGAAGCTTTGACAAAAAAGGTGTTTTTGTTGACTTTTCAAAATGACCTATAATGTCCAAATTCATAACTTCTTGTGAGTGCATATTTTGAACTTGGGAGATGAAGATGGATTGTAGATAATTGCATCCTATTAAAAATTAGCTTTGTATGGGTCATTTCTCATAAAGTATGAGAAAGTTATGCTTGGTCAAAGTTGAGTTGACTTTTCCTACAAAACCCTAATTTAGCAACTTTTGGTTCTTGATGAATTATGAGCAATCCTTGAGGAATCATGATCAACCCTTGATCAAATGATGAAATATACTTCAAAATTAGTATGTTGACCAAAAATCTTGAAGTTTGACTGTATGGGGGTCACAGTTGACTTTTGCCCTAGCATAGTCGATTTTCAAGCCTTTGAGTAATTGACTGAACAAACTTTCTCTGTAGGGCTTGAAACTTGACATGGATGATCATGAGAACATATTAGGACATTGGTGAGCATTTGGGATCCCTTGGAATCAAGTATCTTGATGCAATATGAAACCCTAATTTGAGGTAGACTGCCTTAGGAGAGAGCTTGTCTGGTCAACCCTTGAACTTCCTTGAGCAATTTGAGGACCTTACTTGACATGTTTTGATAAATATGGGAGGGAAAATTTTGGGGTACAACAGCTTCCCCTGTTCAATCTTCTTAAACCTTAGGATGTAGATTGGCTTGCGTGCCTTTCGTGATCCGAAGGTGGAAGATGATTGAATACTAGAGTGCCCAGAAATTTGCACTCGCATGAAGTGGTGTCCGTCTTGCGATATCGGGAATGGGCTTATAGATGCCATTTGAAAATTGCTGACGGGGGATGGGCTTAAATATGCCATCTGAAGGAGTGTCGATCGCATAAGAGATTCCTTAGCGAGAGTTTATATACCTGTTGTTGAGGAAGATTCCGTCAGGGAATGCTGATCTCTGTCTTGAGAGAAAATAGAATTTTAGGAACTTCGGTCATCCGTTATTATACTGGGGAATCATCTCTGTTGAATTTTAGGAACTTCGGTCGTCCGTTATTCTACCGAGGAATCGCCTCTTAGCCGAGGAGGTGAAAAATGAGCTACTATCTGGTCGTGGTCCAGGCTTCATAGTAATAAGACCGACTGCTATCTGGTCGTAATCCAGGCTTTACAGTGACTTACTGGGGAGAGGAGATTAAACTTGCTATCTGGTCGTAATCCGGGTTTCGCAATTTCTCAATTCTTATCTGGTCGTAATCCAGGCTTCAGAAGGAATTAAGTTGTTATCCGGTCTCATCTGGGCTTCAACTTGAATTCGGGGCACACTAATATCCAGTCGACTTCGGGCTTCTTAGTAACTGTCCGGGTAAAATTGCTATTTGGTCGAAATCCAAGCTTCGCAATGTCTTGTACCGCTATCTGGTCGTAATCCAGGATTCATAATACCTTACTTCTTATCTGGTCGAAATCCAGGCTTCAGAATAAATCAAGTGGTTATTCGGTCACACCCGGGCTTCCCTCTGACTGTTGTGCCTACTAATATTCGGTCGAATTCGTGCTTCATAGTAATTGGCTGGGTGAACTGCTATTTGGTTGTAATCCAAGCTTCACAGTGTCCCTCACTGTTATCTGGTCGTAATCCAGGCTTCAGTGTCTTTTACCGCTATCTGGTCGTAATCCAGGCTTCGCGACCTCTCATACCACTATCTGGTCGAATCCAGGCTTCATGGTGTTCGGAGGAAATCAAGATACTATCCGGTTATAATCTGGGCTTCATAACTTATGTTAAAGATATACCACTATCTGGTCGTAATCCAGGCTTCGCGGTAGTCTGATACTGTTATCCGGTCGTAATCCGGGCTTCACAATATGCTGTAGAAATCAAGATACTATTCGATCGTGATTCAGGCTTCATAGCTTGAACTTTGTGAGAATTTGATTGTATCTTTCCTGAAAGGTAGAGGTTAATCGTATGTAATGCATGATATGTATTAGGCAATGATGTTCTCGAAATAAATGAGATTGTGTTGTATGATGCGTATGCACATGTCATGATGTATGGACATGCAATGTTTTTATGATAATCTCTAGTTGGGGAAAATAAATCCCGGGTTGCTGCTGGAGAGTGCAAGAAGTTGAACTCTTCATTTCCGCTGGGGATAGTGAATGAAGATGATTGTGAGAATGATCCTGTAGGAGAGAATAACTCTGTTGGGAAACAAACTGGCGAGGAAATGTCTCTGTGGGGAGGACAAACTCTGCTAGAGAACCTGTTGATTTGGAGAAATAACCTCGGCTGGGGATGAATCATCATTGTCGGTGATGATAAACTTTGTTTGGGATTGAGTTTCTATTTTTAAAAGGAATGAACTCCGCTGGGGACGATTTTCCAGTTGCGACTTCACTGGGAATAATCTTTTAGACTCTACTGGGGACAATCTTCCAGAGTCCACTAGGGATAATTCTCCAAACTCCACTGGGGGATAAATTTCTAGTTTTGATGATAGATAAACTCTGTTTGGGGAGAATATCGCCGACTCATTCGCGGTTGCGAGTCTCAGCTGTGGAGAGTGGTTTCCTGTTCAAGACCGCTAGTATCACTGTCTTCTTCTTACTCTGCGGGGAGTGAATATACCTTCAATCGTTTTCTAGGTCTATCCTTATACCTGGTGAATAGAGCAACTGTACGATTTGGACATTTCTTATTTGCCCCCTGTTTCTGATATTACGAGTAATCATCTTTGTTTTGCATGTAAATATTTACGAGCAGCAATTATTGTCAAATGCATATATAAAAAATGAAACATTGGACGTTCTTGCAAAACAAAACAGAAAAATAAAAATAATTTGAAATTTCTTTGTAAAAATGAATTGTATTGATTTTGAAGTCGGCCTGAAAATAGGCATTTTTTGTACAAGAGGCTAACGTCCTAGTAAGAGAACGCCGCCGAACAATAGAGTTTATACAATTTGTGAAAAACAAAGAAAAACAGCTATGTGAACAATCCCACTAGGTTCCAACTCTGTTATTGCCTTTATATCCTCGAGCATCTTATCACTTTGCTACTCGGTTGAAGGTAAATCAGATTGATTAGTGCCATCTGAGCTTGATAGTCGATACCGAAGTCTGGTTGCAAGGTGGTCCAATGAGACATAGTGTTACGCTTTAATCCCTAATTTTTGCCTGGACCGCCCTTTCGGGTTTTCAGTCCACCGGGATACCCTTTTTTGCCCAAGCCGCCTTTTCAGGTTTTCGACTTGCCGGGTGTACAGATTTTTTCATTTTCATCCCTTATTTTTGCCCGAACCCTTTTGGTTCGCCGGGAAGCCCTTATTTTTGCCTAGGCCAGTCAACCTAGCGGGTATTTATTTATGC
This sequence comes from Vicia faba, assembly GCA_948472305.1. Lineage (NCBI taxonomy): Eukaryota > Viridiplantae > Streptophyta > Magnoliopsida > Fabales > Fabaceae > Vicia > Vicia faba. The sequence goes on from OX451737.1 coordinate 1,185,710,642, forward strand.
ATGGTATTTTTTCACTATGTCTGCATTGACGGGGTGAGGAAGGTCGTCACCATCTATGGTGGTTAGAATCATAGCTCCTCCTGAGAAAATGTTCTTAACCACAAATGGCCCTTCGTACGTAGGGGTCCATTTGCCCCTGGGATCACCTTGTGGTAGGATGACGCGTTTGATCACCAGATCTCCAACTTGATACTCTTGTCGTCTAAATTTCTTGTTAAATGCCTTAATCATCCACTTTTGATACGTCTTACCATGACAAATAGCAGTAAGTCTCTTTTCGTCGATTAAGTTCAGCTGATCAAGCCGGGTCTGGATCCAGTCGTCCTCGCTCAAACATGCGTCTTTCATAATCTGAAGAGAGGGTATCTGAACTTCAATGGGCAAGACTGCTTCCATGCCATATACCAAGGAATAGGGTGTTTCCCCTGTTGAAGTTCGCGCTGAGGTTCGGTACCCATGAAGAGAAAACGGGAACATCTTGTTCCAATCTTTGTATGTCACTGTCGTCTTCTACACAATCTTCTTGATGTTCTTATTAGCCGCTTCGACAGCCCCATTCATCTTCGGCCGGTAAGGAGAAGAGTTATGATGTTGTATCTTGAACTACTTGCAGAGCTCGGTGATCATCGTATTGTTGGGATTTGTACCATTGTCCGTAATGATCCTCTCGGGTACACCATATCGACAGATCAAATTGTTCCGAATAAACTGTGCCATGACGTTCTTGGTCACTGTAACAAAGGAAGCTGCCTCAACCCACTTCGTAAAATAATCAATTGCTACATGGATGAAACGATGCTCGTTGGATGCAGTAGGTCTGATCTCGCTGATCATATCGATGCCCCGTATTGCAAAAGGCCAAGGTGCCGTCAAAATGTTTAGAGGAACTGGAGGTACGTGCACCTTATCAGCATAGACTTGACACTTATGACAGGTCCGATAATGCTGATAACAGTCGGCTTCCATGGTGGACCAATAATATCCTGACCGTAGGATTTTCTTTGCCATGGTATGTCCACTGGAGTGAGTCCCGAAGGTACCTTCATGTAACTCCACCATAATCCTTTCTGCCTCGTTCTTATCCATACATTGCAGTAAAGTTGAATCATGGTTACGCTTGTAAAGGATACCATTACTAATGTAGAACTTCGCAGCGAACCTCCTCAGAAACTTCTTATCATTAACAGATGCACCCTCGGGGTATTCTTGAGTCTCAAGATACTTCTTTACCTCATGAAACCAGGGTTTATCTGCTACATCTTTAGTCTCAATGTCACAGCAATGCACGGGTTCGTCCAACCTCTCGATGGTAATTTGGGGAGCCTCATTGTCCCACTTGACCTTAAACATAGAAGACATCGTAGCTAGCGCATTCGCCAACTGATTCTCCTCTCTTAGGAAGTGTTCAGAGGTTATTTCCTCGAAGTGTGGAAGCAACGTCAATACATACTCCTTATAAGGAATAAGATTTGGGTGTTTCATATCCCACTCACCTTTGATCTGACTGATCACGAGAGCGGAATCTCCGAACACACTCAAGAAATTAATCCTTAGGTCGATAGCTGCTTGAAGACCCATGATGCACGCTTCATACTCCGCCATATTGTTGGTGCAGTTAAAACATAATCGGGCGATAAACGGATTATGACAGCCTTCAGGAGATATGATCACGGCGCCAATGCCATTACCCAAAGTGTTTGAAGCTCCATCAAAATACATAGACCATCGGGATCCCTCCTCAGGTCCTTCATCCGGTCCAGGTTTTTCACGGTCAGTCACCAACATGATGTTCTCATCCGGGAATTCGAAATTCATGGATTGGTAGCCGTCTACAGCCTAATGTGCCAAATGATCTGCCAACACACTTCCCTTGATTGCCTTTTGGGTCGTGTATTGGATGTCATACTCAGCCAAGATCATCTGCCATCTTGCTATTCTTCCGGACAGAGCAGGCTTTTCGAAGATATACTTGATTGGATCCATCTTCGATATCAATAGAGTAGTGTGAGTCAGCATATACTATCTCAGCCGGCGAGCAGCCCATGCTAAAGCGCAGCAAGTTTTCTCAAGAAGTGAGTATCGGGTCTCACAGTCGGTAAACTTTTTGCTAAGGTAGTAAATAGCATGCTCTTTTCGGCCAGACTCGTCATACTGCCCCAGCACACACCCCATTGAATTGTCGAGTATTGTCAAGTATAAGATCAAAGGTCTCCCTTCAACTGGAGGCATCAGAATAGGTGGCTCTTGGAGATATTCCTTGATCCTTTTGAAAGCGGACTGACATTCATCATTCCATCTTACCACTTGATCTTTCTTCAACAGCTTGAAGATTGGTTCACAAGTAGCAGTCAAGTGCGAAATGAATCGGGCAATGTAATTCAGACGTCCTAGAAAGCCTCTGACTTCTTTTTCTGTTCGGGGAGCTGGCATCTCCTGTATAACTTTCACCTTTGCAGGATCCACTTGAATACCTTTATCACTAATGACGAAACCCAACAGCTTACCAGACCTCACCCCGAAGGTGCACTTGTTCGGGTTCAACCTTAGCTTGTACATCTTCAACCTGTCAAATAGTTTATGGAGATGGTCAAGATGTTCCTCTTTAGTTTGGGATCTTGCAATCATGTCGTCAACGTATACTTCAATCTCACGATGAATCATGTCATGGAACAAAGCGACCATGGCACGCTGATACGTTGCCCCAGCATTCTTCAACTCGAAAGGCATGACTTTGTAGCAAAAGGTACCCCATTGCGTAACAAAAGTTGTCTTCTCCATATCCTCGGGAGCCATCTTAATCTGATTGTAACCGGAGAAACCATCCATAAAGGAGAAGACCTTATGTTGCACGGTGTTGTTGACCAGAACATCAATGTGAGGGAGTGGGAAATCATCCTTGGGGCTTGCCCTATTCAGATCCCTATAGTCAACACACATTCGAACCTTACCATCTTTCTCCGGCACCGGAACCACATTGGCGACCCACTGTGGGTAAGAAGTAACTGCTAGAAAACCGGCATCAAACTATTTCATAACCTCAGCTTTGATTTTCTCAGACATCTCTGGGCGCATGCGGCGAACTTTCTGCTTCACTGGAGGACAGTCTTCTTTGGTGGGCAAGCGGTGTACCATAATATCAGTATCCAACCCAGGCATATCTTCATAAGACCAAGCGAAGATCTCAACATAATCACGCATCATCTGTATCAATCGTTGCTTAACACTAGGCTCCAGATTTGCATTGATCTTGACCTCTTTCTTGTCTTCCTTTGTACCCATATTTACTGATTCCACAGGCTCTTCATGGGGTTGTATGGCCCTCTCTTCCTGAAGTAACAGTCTAGCAAGTTCACTAGGCACTTCGCAATCATCCTCACCTTCGTCCTCGGCTTGGTTGATCGGACTATCAAAGTCATAACTAGCAGTAGCATAGTCGTTATCAGTGGGATCCAGAGTGGATGTGGACCTGTATTATGATATGTGAGTCTGTGTAAGACTATAGCTGTTTTAATAAAGTGCAAGATAAAAAGGAAAAACAAGGAGCGCAAAATTTGTAATGCAAGAAAACGTCCAATGCTTTTATTGATGATATATGGAAATGACAAATATTAAGCCCTGACAAACAAAGCCACGGTGTCTCGGGCAAGGCACCGGGCCGTATAATTTCAAATTGTCTGTTACAAATTCAAAACAAAAGTCTATTACTGTGTAATAAAATAAATGGGCACAAAGTCCTTTGCCGTCCAATTTCTTAATCCGCCGTCGGTAGTCGGGTAAATCCAGCTGTCGAAATCTGACTCCTCTTCGTCATCAGCACTTTCCATGGCAGAGACCACTTCAATAGCATTGACTTCTGAGTCATGCTTAGGCATGGGATCAGTTATGACGTTGGGCTTTTCCGGAGCATCAAACTCAATTTCCTTAGCCTCAATCAAATCTTGCACCTTATTCCTCAAGGCCCATCAGTTGTTCTTATCATGCCCTGGGCTATCGGAGTGATAAGCATAGCGGGCGTTCGGTTTATACAGCGGTGATGTGGTACTGGGATTCTTCGGAGCCTCCCTTAGAGTCACCAAGTTGGTCTTCAACAATTGCGGCAAAATTTGAGATAGGGTCATACTGAGCCGAGTAAACTGCCTTTGCGGCCTCTCTACTCTTTGCTGATTGTTGCGTTGTGGGGCAACAGTTGGTCTTGATATTACTACCGCATTAACTGCTTGGCGGCGTTCAGGTCGGTTTTGGCTCCTCGAGCTGTAAACTGCACTAGCTTCTTTTCTGAAAGGCTTCTTTTCTGTACTTGACGAAGCACCTTTCTATATCTTGCCACTTTTGATACCAGCTTCAACTCTTTCCCCAGTCAAAATCAATTCAGTGAACCCAGACGACGAACTACCGATCAAATGATTGAAATATGGACCAGACAAAGTCCCAAGAAACATATCCACCAACTCCCTATCAGACAGAGGGGGTTGGACTCTTCCAGCAAGATCTCTCCACTTCTGAGCATAGTCCTTAAAGCCTTCGCCTGTACCCATAGGCATACCCTGGAGTTGAGTACGCGTGGGAGCAAGGTCGGCATTATACTGGTATTGTTTATAAAAAGCGGCAGCAAGGTCCTTCCAGTTGAGGACATTAGCTCCTTCCAATTGATAGAACCATTCAAGTTAAGTCCCTGACAGACTATCTTGAAAGAAATGAACCTAAAGGTTCCTATCAGCAGTATATGGTTGAATCTTTCTGACATATGAGCGGAGGTGAAGCTTTGGGCAGGATACCCCATCATACTTAGCAAAGATAGGAGCTTTAAACTTGTGTGGGATCACCACCCCAGATGCTAATCCCAGATCTCCAAAGTTCAGGCCAGGAACCTTCTGGATCTCTATGGCACTCAGACGGTCTTCAAGTTGTTTGTACCTGTCCTCAGCAGGAGGGTACTGTTTATCATCAAAATCAGTGTCATTGTCAGAAACCACAGGGCTAGGACCCTTCCTTTCCTCTTGATTCTCTCCTCCTCTAGATGAATGAGATAGATCAGCTTCCTGTTGCAAATTGTTCCCGAATCTGTGACCCATATTCAGCAGAACCACCCTCTCCTTCTTCTTCTTCTTGTCCTTCAAGATAAGAGTCTTCAAATCTTGCTGGCCTTTGGCCAAATTCAGGAACATTTCCTGGAATTGAGCATTATGTGCTTGAAAAGCCTTGATGGCTTGATCAGTAGGTGTTTCAGAAGACATGATTGCTGAAATAAACGGCGAAGAAGATAAGAACCCTGTATTGGTACCTGTAATGAGGTGCATGATAAGGGAATGCGTATGAGATGATTTCAAAGACTTTGGGAGATTCAAATTTGCAAACCAAAATAAAACACACTTTATTATATTAAACTGGTAACAATGTTTAACAAATGCCTTTAAGGCGCTACAAAAGAAATACTGAAAAGCAAATCTAAACTAGAAACAATAAAAGACGTCAGAAGTCCCATGGTCGCCTTTCATTCGTGCTGACATAATCGTTGATTGTCCTCTCATTCTCAAGCTGCCTTGTAAGCTTCAAGATCTTTCGTTCCTGCTCATGATACTTCTCTCTGTAGGTATCCCTTTCTTCCTTTAGCTGGATCCAAGATCTCTTCAATGCCCCAAGATCAGTAGGCATGTATGGATGGATGACCGTATAAGGAACACCTTCTTCATTAGTATGCTCTATGATCACCAACAAAACAGCTTCATAAGGCATCCCCAGCTTTTGAGCACGGGATCGAACCCACTGGAGATACAGTTGCATCGGGAGAGAAGCCTTCATTCCTAGCTCATGGGGGTCAGACCTGTTCACCTTGTCCCAAGCTCGTATAAACCTGCGGCGATGTCCCTCAACATCCCCCTTGAAGTCAAAGACAATGCCTGTAAGCAACAACTCAAGGGGACCATCCCTCTGAGCGCGTCCAAACTGTCGTAAAGCCAAACAAGGATTGTAGGTTATACCCCCTCGAATTCCAAGCAACGGAACATTAGGGTATTCCCCACATCAATCAATGACAGCTACTTTTTCCATATCTTTAGTACTCCAAAGGATGTCCGTATGAGCAAGGGAAATGATTCTATAAGCCCAACCTACGCCTTCCTCATTCTTCAAAACAGACTTGGGGAGGTGCAAAATAAACCACCTCGCCAGCAGCGGTGTACAACACATGAGAGTTCCCCTTCTCCGTACAGTACGGGTATAGAGAGCATGTAGAATATCAACTAGAAGAGTAGGCATTGGGTTACGAGACATGAATATCTTGACCGCGTTCACATTTATGAAAGAATATGGATTTGGGAAAAGAACCAAGTCGTAGATGAGGAGAGCCAAGATGTTTTCAAAAGCTTAAAAGTCTAAGTTGTCCCAGAACAGTTGAGCTTGCTCAATCAAAAACTTAGCCAGTAAACTTTAACCCCACTATGAGTCTCCCAGTTAGATACTACATTAACCATTTTTAGATGTATGGCTGAAGCAATATCCTCTGGCCTAGGAGCTATCTCCAAACCTGTAAAGGGTGTCTTCTCGAGGATAGATATGCCTAGTAAATCGGAAAACTCCTCCAAAGTAGGGACTAACTGATAGTCCGGGAAGGTGAAACAGTGATGCAATGGATCAAAGAACTGAAATAACACACTCATCATTTGTTCATCCAACTTTGAAGTGACCAAGCTAAGGAGATGACCATGTCTTCTAACAAATGAAGAAGTATCAGGAACCTTTGAGACTAACTCTCTAAGCTGAGCAGGGATTTGCACAAAGTTGATTTGAATGGTATTTCTGCGCATAGAAGTCGTGATCTGCAAAACAGAACAAAGATGAATCCCCTCGGTCTTTGAAATAGTTAGTCTAATATGCATGCGATGTCATGATGCATGATGTCATGATAAAAACACACCGCAGGTATCACAGATAGCAAACATGGTAAAGGCAAACAAGCCACACAAGAGCCCTTAAATTTCAGGCTGGCATGGAGTTTAGGTATTACCCTCTTGCAGTTTAGTTGGTTCAACCTGTCCTAATAATAGTAACCGGGTTCTAGAGGTTCTCAATATCACTGACCATCCTCCATCAGTCATAATTCCAGTCACGCAATCTTTTCTTGCAGCCGGAACCATCTCGAGAGTATGGTCTCAATGAGTGTAGCATTCTGCTACTTTCTATGGCCAAGTTGGTCAATTATAGGTTCTAAGGTCAGTTGATGCTTAATGACCCATATAGCAGCCCCATACTCTCCTTGTTGCTCCAAAATGGATATCGATACCAACTAATGTGTCACACCAACGTAGCTACTGCTTCAACCATATCGGTCTACGCCGTACAGTTCCCTCACAGTCTATTGCTACTTACCTAAAAGATATCCCCAGATCTGGGTTAGGATCTATAGTAACTCAGATACAAAGCCCACAAAGATAAAGCAAACAAATCAAACAATTGAAAACAATATGATGAACTAATCCTAAGGTACACCCGACTTATAAAATCCCCAGCAGAGTCGCCAGTTCTGTGATACGGTGGCCATAACCGACTGTTAATACTGGTTTGTATTTTGTATTCGCAAATGCCGCAGTAAGCAAGAGTCGCCATCGACTTTTATTTTATCCAACAAGGAAAGGAAAAAAGCACAGAAAAATTCCTTTTTCGAGATATTTCTGAGTACGGGGGTAGATTATAGAAAGGGAAGGTATTAGCACCCTTTCTATCCGTAGTTATCTACTGGCTCTTAGGTACTTGCTCATCATTTTCAAAATTGTTTTCTTGGTGTTTGTGTGATTTGAAAAGCTTTTGTTTTGACTTCGATTTAACTCTTGCTTCTGTCTTCAAGAGTGTAATGAAGTGTTTTTGAAAACTTTGTTTTGAAAGGAGTGTAAGTGTGAAAAAGTTTGTTTGGATTGAGCAAGTACTTAAGAACTAATCTACGTACTCAAAAAAAGAATCGTTCTATATTTGTTTCCTTTAGACGATGTTATCCCACTATTAGTGAGTAGGTAGCATCATCGTTGGAGTTTTGAGGGTCAATTCGAAAGGGACGTACGGTCACTAAAGCAATGTTAGGACGTCTTAGTAATAACCCTAATGTCTTAGATCAATTATTCGAGCAACTATTCCGAGGCAACCATTCTGAGGCAACTTTTCTGAATCGGGACCTTGATCTTTATTTAGACAAAAGGACGACCACTAAAGCATCCTATACTCAATGACCATTTACCGAAGGCAACCAAGTGGGAGTGTACCCTAGGAGTGCGCATGTGCGAGTGATTCAATTTCAGATTATTTATCTTTGCACATTTTAGGTTTATCTAACTGTTTTAAAATTCTACATACATTCTTGTCATGCATCCTAATATCATACATCTAACAGTTAAATATTTGTGGAAATTAAACTACGCTATTACAAGGCTTCAGGTATTTACATGGCCAAAAACAAACCCTTAAATAATAAAGCGATAAATGAAAAATAAAAGTCCTAATTAAAACTATTACAACTTGTAGGCAGTTACATCAATATGGTAAATAATAAAACAATAAAGTGTGTGTGATGCAATTAGAACGATAAGAAAAAATTAGGGTTTTGACCCTTTTTAACCTAATTAAAAGAAAAATGTTTTTTGTTGTTTTTAATTATTTTTTAAGAAAAGAATTAGGTTTTCTAAATAAAATACAAAAAATTAATTTTTCTTTAATTAATGAAAATAATTACATGGCCTATTTTGTGGTTTTTGGTTATTTTTAAGAAAAGAAAATATAATTAAGTTAGAACTAAAAACCTATTTGTTCTAATTAATTTTAATTATATAAAAAAGGAATTAAAGTTATCTAAAATTAAAATCTAATTAAATTAATTGATTTTTTTTATAAAAAATAAAATCTAAACCTAATTTGTGAAAAGTATTATTTTTGTGATTTTTTGATAAAAGAAAATAATTAATTTTGTGTTTAGTAAATAAAATAAATAAATAAATTAAATAAAACAAAATATAAAAGAAAATAGAAATAGAGAATGGGCCTGAAAAGTAATTTGAGGGGTGTGTGGACAGCAATCTGGCCCAAGCTGAATGAGGTCCATGCTTGACTTTTTGAGATTCCATGCAATGTGTTTGACTAGGTGTTTGGTGCTCTTTCATTGATGGCTCTTGGATCTGGCCATCTGGCCACTTGGCATGTTGGATCGTGAGGGTGTATGGTGGATCTTGGACTTGTGTACGCATGAGATCTGTAGAAAGAAATCAAGAAAAATGCAAACGTTGGAGGCAGGGGTCGAACCCCTGACCTCAAGCTCCCCAACGCCTTAACGCTTGCCTGGCTACCACTGGACCAATTGTGTTAGTTGTATACAAGACAAACAACAATTATTATATAATAAGCAAGCGAAATAAAAAGATATGCGCGCGAATTTTCAAATGAACGAGTGATGGCTTTCCACGTCTTCGTCTCCCTTCTTGCACCGTTGGTAAAAGTCCCAGACTTTTACCTACGGACGTTTGTCCGTCACTACAGGCCTGTGTATTCTCAAAATCAACTATGAGCAAGATAAATAAAAACTAGGGCCACCAATCAATTCGTTTGGACCTCCTGAGTATAATGGTGGCCCTTTCATGGCCTAATTTTGCCTGTAAAAGAATATCCCAAATCGAAGCAAGAAACCCTAATAATGGTGAAATCCAGTATAGCCCATATAAATGCAATTAAACAATATAGAAAGCTTGCAAATGTTCCAAGGAGTAAGAATCTATAACTATTTCATGCTATAAGTACAGGAATGATGCAATTCGAATTCAAGAAAATTGCAATACCGTGACTGACTTACAGTGCGTTATAGGGCCTGGAAATGCTTGGTCTTGATTGGTTTTGCATGCCTACAATCCCAGGAAGCAATTGGAATGGTCAAAGAGTCTTGAATTGGCCTGGAACAATGAAATCGTGTTAGCACTTTTTTGGTGTTTTTTCAAGTTTTGTTCTTGATCATACGCCTCTCTCTCCAGCCTCTTTTGGTATGCACACGTCCCTTATGTATTGAGGAGTGAATTAGGGTTGAAAGAATGTGCTCAATCTTCCTCCATCAATGAATTTGATTTTGATTTGATACACCTTGAATATCTTTCCAAAAATGTCCTAATTCAATCTTTTTGTGCACACCATGCCTTTACACAAATTTAATCTGATGCTAGCTGGACATTAAGGCCTGAAACAAGCACAAAATCTTTGAATTTCAATGTTTTGGATTTTATATGATTTGTTTTGATTTAAAATTATTTAATTCAAATCAAAATCAAAATAAATAATAAAAATAAGATAATGACAAGGGGAAAAGGCTAGAGCTCGTGGACTATGTTGCCAACTCAAAACAAGTGAAAAAGATTGGGCCCATTTGGCAAAAATTGCATTTTTAGGCATAGTTTACTTTTGGCAATTTTGCAAAAAAGGTCAACTTCACCAATGCATAAATTCCTCAATTTTGACTCTTTGAATGTGTTCTTGGACTTTTTAGAAATCTTGATATGTACTCTAAGCAACCCTTTTTATCTCATCTCAATTTGATATTCAATGCTCATGTATGAAGCTTTGACAAAAAAGGTGTTTTTGTTGACTTTTCAAAATGACCTATAATGTCCAAATTCATAACTTCTTGTGAGTGCATATTTTGAACTTGGGAGATGAATATGGATTGTATATAATTTCATCCTCTTAAAAATGATCTTTGGCTGGGTCATTTCGCATAAAGTATGAGAAAGTTATGCTTGGTCAAAGTTGAGTTGACTTTTCCTGCAAAACCCTAATTTAGCAACTTTTGGTTCTTGATGAATTATGAGAAATCCTTGAGGAATCATGATAAACCCTTGATAAAATGATGAAATATACTTCAAAATGAGGATTTTGACCAAAAATCTTGAAGTTTGACTGTATGGGGGTCACAGTTGACTTTTGCCCTAGCACAGTCGATTTTAAAGCCTTTAAGTAATTGACTGAACAAACTTTCTCTGTAGGGCTTGAAACTTGATGTGGATGATATTGAGAACATATTAGGACATTGGTGAGCATTTGGGATCCCTTGGACTCAAGTATCTTGATGCAATATGAAACCCTAATTTGAGGTAGACTGTCTTAGGAGAGAGCTTGTCTGGTCAACCCTTGAACTTCCTTGAGCAATTTGAGGACCTTACTTGACATGTTTTGAGAAATATGGGAGGGAAAATTTTGGGGTACAACACCTACCCTCTAGCAACCATCCCTTTGTCTCTATATATCATTCTCGAACTCTATGAGAATCAAGTTCTTGATCAAAACAAAAAAAAAATTGGTTAAATTTGGAGGACTTTAACTCGTGGATTTACACAGCAATTCACATAGCACTAACAAATAATTAGAAAAGAATAAAAGCATTAAAATCCACACAAACTTGAACTAAACATTGACCCCAATGTTTTCGAACAAGCTCGAGAAGGTGACTCACTGAGAGTAATGCAACACATGTTGCAGCCTCCTAACTTTTACTAGTAAGGCTCCCTTTTTATTACCTGCAAACAAAACAAAAGAGAAACTAAGTTATTAGAAGCGTGGGTTGCCTCCCACGAAGTGCTTTGTTTAACGTTGCATATCTCGATGGTTCCTCCCCTTATGGGGGGGTACTCCCTCTTCCACACCTTGTTGCTTGTTTCTTCCGTAATCCAAAACTCATTTAGATCAAAAGTCTCAACCCATTTGTGCTTCCAGCCACTTTCAACTTCCATCTTTTCAACTTGGTGTTCCTTCTTCTTTCTCTTCTTTCCTTGTTGACTGAGCTTAGGAATTTTTATTGATGCCACCTGCGAGATTTTTCCTGAGACTTCTTCTCGTTGTGATTTTGAGTTGTTGCCTTCTCCTTCTACTTTGATCATTCCTAACGAAGATTTATCCTTTCCACCTGCACCTTGCTTCTTGATTTCCAACACCTTCAAAGTTATCTCCCCGTCAAATGATTTCAGTGTCCAATTACTTGTCTCAATATTAAAATTGCATCGACTAGTCAGCATAAATGGTCGACCAAGAATGATAGGAGTCTCTTCATCTTCAGGTATGTCCATGATCTGAAAATTAACTGGGAAAACAAAATTGTCAATTTCCACTAATACATCTTCAGCTATCCCATATGACTGCTTGATGGTGTGATCAACAAATTTCAATTTTGTCCCACTCCCGCTTATCTTCTCAATACTGAGCTTCTTGAAAATAGATAATGGCATTAAAGTCACACTAGAGCCATTACCAACCAGAACCCTCTTGAAAGCTCTGTCTTTTATTATGCATGGTATTGCAATTGACCCCGGATCCCTGTGCTTGACAGGTATTTTTCTCTCAGGTTCAATTTTACACAATTTCTCATCAATGGGTACCTGTCCATCTTCTGTTGATTTCTTTTTTGAAAGTACCTCCTTCATGAATTTTTGGTACAATGACATTTTCTCGAGTGCTTCAAAGAATGGTATGTGAATTTCTAGCTTTTTGAAAGTACCTCCTTCATGAATTTTTGGTACAATGACATTTTCTTGAGTGCTTCAAATAATGGTATGTGAATTTCTAGATTTTTGAAAATTTTGACAAATTTCTTAAAATCTTTTTCTTTTGTATCCTTTTTTGCCACTCGAGATGGATACGGTAGCTTGATCACTGGTTTAGTCTTCTCTTCAACTGGATTCACATGTGATACCACTTCTTCCTGTTTGTTCCTGTTATCTCTCACTTCTAGCTCTACTTCTATGATATTATCATCAAACTTCACCTCATCTTATTTTTCTTTATCAACTTTCTCACTCCTTGTTTTGACAGCATTCACATTCTCATGACTTTTCTGACTTTCTTGTGCTTGCAGCTCTACCTGTTATGCAATCTGTCTCATTCGAACTTCCAAATTTTTTATTGTAGCTATGGTATTCGTGTAATTACTCCTTGTATCTTCTTGAAATTGAGAGGTTTAGGCAGCCATCTTTTTAATAGTCACCTCCCACTCTGCCTTTTGAGGAGCTTGTTGCTGTTGATCTTTCCATAAGAAGTTAGGATGATTCTTCCACCAAGTATTGTAGGTGTTTGAATAAGGATTATTCTACTTCAAGAACTTAATGTCTTCAATTTGTGGTGGAGAAGCTAAACAGTGCATCGTATTGTGCGGCCCATTACAGATTTCACATACAGCATTTTGTGCTTGTTGAACTTGGGCAACTTGATGAGTACCTAAATTCAGTTCTTTAAGCTTCTTGTGTATCTCTACAGCAATTGTTTCTTCAATTTTTAATTGTCTGTTAGGCTCCAACTTTAAATCAATGACTCCTTCAAAATTGTTGGCAGCTCTGTCATATAACTCCAAATGATCATTTGCAGCAATTGCTTCTATTATCTTCTTCACACCAATGGTTGTTGAGAAATTTGATGAGCCACCAATTATTGTGTCTATCAGTTGCTTTGTCTTGATTCTCAAACCATTTACAAACGTTTGCATTTAATCATTTTGGTCCATATTATGAGTAGGGCAGGCCACTAGGAGTCTTTTGAACCTTTTATAGGCATCCCTCAGCGGTTCTCCCTCTTTTTGCTTGAAATTCAGTATATCATACCTTTTTCTTATGAACACTGAGGTTGGAAAATATTCCTTCAAAAATGCGGTCTCCATTTCTTCCCAAGTTGTTTTGCTATTAGTCGGAAGAGAAAAGAACCACTCTTCAGCATCATCAGCTAAAGTGAAGCGGAACATTCTCAATTTCTTCTATTCCTCTGTATGACCATTTATCTTCAAGGTGGTGCTCATGGTCAAAAATCTCTGTAAATGCTTATTAGCATCTTCATTCAACCCTCCCAAAAATGACCTTCTCTCAAGTTGAGTGATAGTACTGGGATGCAACTGAAAATTTGTACATTCACCAGGTGGTTTACAATAGTGAGTCTAACAGCCGGTGCATTCCTTCCACCATAGTCACCAAGTAGTCTCTCGGGTGGATTTTCTCCCATTTTTTCAGTTTTTAAATCTGACTTTGTCTCTTGGTGTTTTGAATGGTGTTTTTAATCTGTGTCTTGGTGCTCTGAGTGAATTGAGGCAATATCTTCCTTGAAAGCCAGTCTGGCTAACTTAGCTTGTCTTCTCCTTGTGTGAAAAGTTCTTTCGATCTCTGCGTCAAAAAGAAGTTCAGCTGAGGTCCTACCTTACATAAAAGATTAGTGAAAATATAATAATAAACAAAAAAAAATAACTGAAAAATAAATTTTAATTGAAGAGCAATAAAATTTCAATTGAATAACAATGAAACTTAGTTTTTTGTTAGTCCCCGACAACGGCGCCAAAAACTTGATCATAAAAATAGCAAGTGTACTATTTTCATCGATGTAGTAATAATGGGATTTTCCCAAAGTATCGATCTCGAGGACTACGTAGGAAATATTGAGTTTTATTATTAATTCAATTAAACAAAAACAATAGTTTTGGGTTTGATTGGAATAAATCCTTGCAAAATATTAAATGACTGAATGTAAAATGTGATTTTTTTCTGTTTGATTAAAAGATGCTAGGAGTGAGTGTATGATTTGCCATGAAATAACCTTCACTCTTTTATCTTTTCAACAAGTTCATCAACCTCAATTACCAATTATTAAGATTATCTTTCCCTAAGTCCTAAGTGAAAAACCTTTAACCTTCTACCCTAATTTCAATGTCCATTCAAATTAGTTTTGAGGTTAAGCATTCAATTATCAAGAATTATTCTGGTTATCATAGGATTGCCCTAGTCCTAGGTGAAATCATCTATAATATCATTATTTAGAAAACCTTAACACGATCGTCCGGCTCTAGTATGTTAATAACATTGAAACCCTATGGTCCCATAGGGTAAAACTATAAATCCTTCTAAACAATCAAATTGATGCATAAAAACTCCTATGTTGAATAAAACAAAGAGATCAGTATTCTTAACATTGCAAATTAGGGACACCCCCTAGCATTGGGGGGTTTAGCCGCACATAATATTCAAAGAAATTTCAATAAAATTAAAGATAGACATTACACAAATTGATGGTGAACTCTGATCTTCAATTGCTTCCGCTCATGAAAGGTCTTTGTTCCCCCAAAACTTACATAGACATCAATCTTCTATCGTGAAATTATTCACTCTGATTCAATAAAATCCCTTAATTCTTCTCACAAATAGGTTTTTATAGTTCTTTGTCATCCCTTAACAATCCAAAATGTCCAAAGTACCCTTAATGCTCCAAAAATACCTAAAATCTCAAAATTAGAATTTCTAGCGCCTGGGCTTACACGGGTCGTGTCACCGGACACGGGCACCCGTGTCAGCGTCTGTGATCTGCTCCTTTTCGACATTTAGCCAGCTGAATTGACACGGGCCGTGTCGTGTAACACGGGCGCCCGTGTCGCCTTCTGACTCACTTCCAACTTGCTATTTTTCCAAGTCTCCCCCCTGACACGGCCCGTGTCAAGTGACACGGCCACCCGTGTCAGGGTTCCTGAAACACTTCTTTCGAAACTCTAAATTCTGCACTTTTCTGCCCCGATTTGTCTTGTTTTATTCTTTTGAACCTGAAAACAGTAAAATACAAAACCAAAACATAAAATGCGGTAAAATGAAATAAAACACCAGTCAATTGAAAGAAACGATAAATAAAATAAATGCACAATTCATGTATAAAAACCACCGATCACCTATGCATATTAATAAAACTCAGAAGTTAACTTATGTACCATCTTGATATTAGAAAAATGCGGGAGAAGAGCATAATACCCAAATGCTCTAACTTCAAACTTCCAAAAATATACATGCATGTATCACTAAACAATACATTATGTGTCCTAATGTACCTTGAACAACTTATTATGTGTTTAACTTCAAACTATTGTATCACTAAACAAAAAAATGAAAAACTTATTGAATATGAGAAGTCTATTTTAGATTGAATGGAGTGGAGTAGAGTTTAACTGATGTTCTGGGCTTGAAGGCAATGCAGTAAAAGCAGCGAGAAAGCTTGAAAATGATGGAAATGGAGTTTGATCTCGAGCTCAATTTTGAGTTTTGAGTAAACTTTCTAAAATGAAGAAGAGAAAAGGATTCTTTATCGCGTTATATAAATCAAACAGGTCTGAAACTTAACCTCCATATAAAATACGGACAATAACCTATGGATGTTTTTAGCTCTATGTTGTCTTGGATATGAGACTTGATTATGGTTGTATTTTTGGTGCATCTGAAAGTTAAGTTCCAATTTTTAGTGGCATTATTGATTTTTCACTAAGGTGGGTGAGCACCACTAAGGATATGAAGAGTAATGTCATAATATAAATGAAATTTTGAGATGCAGTGAGTGGTCAGACAACAAACACTAACCAACATTATGGTGGCGCAAAATTGGCAAAATAGATAAGAACGATGAAAAGAAAACATATCAACACGTAAATTATAACTACTTGTTTCCTTTCTTGAGTATGCATTTCATTTCATATAGTAAAATAAGATGGTATCCTAAAACAATTCTCAAAAAAAAAAATCACTTGATATAAAATAAGAGTCGCATTTAATTTTCAATACAATTTTTAAATTGTATCTTTCAATTTTATCCTCTAATTAATAATCTCAATTTATTATTTTATTATTTTTCTTAAACTACATTAATGATAATTAGAATACGTTAATGAACAATAAGAACGATTTTGTAAAATTAATATTCTCTCTTTCGTTTATTATATTTCTATGTATGGAAGTGTAAGTATGACTCTCTTTTTTTAACAATGCAACTTTGATATATTCAAAAAAATAAGAATACAAAGCAATCGAACATGATCCATCCCACAAAGAAACTACAAGACAATGAGGCCCATTACATCATAAAATTGGCAATATGGGCTTTTAACTTGTTACAACACCACCCCCTATAGACTATGTTATCAATAATTTGATGCAGCATTTAATTTTGGTCCACCAAATTTCCAAAACACTTATCATTTTGAAATCTCCAAACTCCATAGATTGTCTCAACTATTGCAAGCTTGATAAGGGTGCTCCTCCAACTTGAATCCAACTTAGCACATCAGACCACATCTGCTTCAACTCAGTACATTCAAATAGGCTATGATCAATTATCTAATCCTTATGACAAAAATAGCAACCAGTTTCAGCTATCATACCAAACCTATTGAGTCTATCTTTAGTATCCAACTTTCTATGGCAAGCAAGCTACATGGTAATCAAAGCTCTAGGTCGAGTTGGATTATTTAACATCAGATCCCTTTTAATGATGTCCCAAGTACTTTTAAAGAAGTAGGAATTGTAACCATCCATCCCAGGTGCAGTCAGATCATTGATATCTTTTAGATCATCAACAATTTCATTATCTCTGATAGGGCCCTCGAGAAAATCTCTTTGAGCGTTACTAAGCTGATTGCCACTTCTCATGGCCACCACATCAATGCTTGTAATGTTCTCTTCTTTTTTTCCCATCAAGCCACCATAAAAATTCATCACCTCTTCTTCAATGTCATTAGGGGAAGATATGCTTGAGCCATCCTCCTTGTATAGGGTATGTATACTCTTGGAATTCTGCTTGGCTTTCACATAGGCATGGAAAAAAGAATTATTCCCATCCTCATGCTTCAGCCAATTGATTTTAGATCTTTGCTACAATATAGCTTCTTCAGTATCATTCCAATGAATAAGCTCCTCAGAGTATTTATTAACCTCTTCAATCCTATCCCTATTCATTATGTCATTTTGAAGCTGTAACTGGGCTTTTTCAAGATTTATCCTAGCAGTGGAAATATTCTTTTTAGCATTAAGGAGAGGATAATGGAGCTTATAGAGAATAGGCTGAAGCCTTTTCAACTTATGCCAAAGAACAAACATAGGTCTACCCTCTATAGGCAAATCCCAGTTATTTCTAACAGTTTCCTTGAACCCTTCCACTTTGGTGACATAATTGATGAACATAAATCTATGGGATATTTTAGTGATGGTATTCTGGTTAGCCACAAGCAGCAGAGCATGGTCAAAAATGAGAGGAGGCATATGTTATACCCCTCATAAAGAATACTTATAAGAGTAAGGAGCACCAATAAAGCAAGATAAATGCTGTTAAGTAATAGCAGCAGAAAAGCAGTCATGTTAATGGCATCTGTAGCAGTTACAGATTTCTAAAGGCAACAGTTATTATTATTACTAGAGTAAAAACTAATATTAGGAACAGTTACAAAACCTAGGTGGAATAAAAGGGGAAACATAATTGTGTTCTGATCATCCTAAAATTGTGAGTGTTAGACACTTGGGAGGGAGAGAACCAAGCTCTCAGAATCTTGGTGTGTGTCCTAATATTCTGCACTATTTTCTATAACTATTGTAAGCATATGATTCTGGTCCTTTGATTGTCCACCAGAATTATCATCAATAAAGTATCCCTATTCTCCAAATTATTTCTGTTCAGTGCCAGTTTCTATCAACTGGTATCAGAGCAGTTTCCTTCTGGGACTGCTTTATGGTATCTACGCGAGGGGAAATGGAGGCCAGATTGGAAATTCTCGAACGTGGATTTGAAGGGTTGTTAGCCATGCAGGAAAAGGTGGAGAAAATCCTTGAAGATGATCGCAAGGAAAGAGTTGAAACTAGCCAGCAAGTAGCAGAATTAACCGCCCTGATGCGTCGCAAACTGCGAACAACACTGGGGAGTCCGAACGGCAGTGATGACGAAACTTCTGTACACACTAATCATCCTCGAAAACGCGAAGAACGATGGAGGAAATTGGAGATATCTGTTTTTGAAGGCACTGATGCCTATGGTTGGTTGAACAGGGTGGAACGTTACTTTGACTTAAAGAAGATGAGTGACGATGAGAAATTACAAGTTGTGATGGTGGCTATGGAAGGCAAGGCAATGACATGGTATCAATGGTGGAAATTCTCAATGCAAAATCCTACTTGGGAAGATTTTAGGACTGCCATACTAAGAAGGTTCCAGCCAGCAATGATTCAAAGTCCTTTTGAATTATTGTTGAGTCTCAAACAAACAGGGACTGTGGAGGAATACCGAGAACAATTTGAATTGTATGCTGGCCCGCTAAAATGCACAGAGCCATCCTATTTGAAAGGTATTTTTTTGAATGGACTTAAAGAAATTATTAGAGCAGAATTGAAATTGCATCCAGTTGAGACATTGTCTAAATTAATGGACTATGCTCAGAGTGTAGATGAAAAAAATAATTTTCTAAACAAGAGTAATGGTGGAACAAGTTCTGGGAGTAAATCTGGTTTCAGGACCTATAATAGCACAAAAACGGTGACATGGGCACCGAATTCTAGGAGTCAAAACCAGACTGCTTCATCAATTGGTAGAACTACAAGTGACTCTAGAATAAATCTTTCATCTAAAGGGAGAAGTTTTAAGAGGCTAACAGATGCAAAATTGCAAGAGAAGTACAAGAAAGGGTTATGATATAGGTGTGATGAAAAATTTGGACCAGGGCACATCTGTGCAAATAAACAGTTAAGGGTGATTGTGGTGGGCGAAAGTATGGGGGCTGAATCAGAAGAAGATGAAGAAGTAGAGGGGGAAGAATCAGCAAAAGAAGTGAAAACCTTGTAATTGTCTATGTATAGCATCTCTGGTCTTACTACCAAGAAGTCTATCAAACTCCGGGGAAGAATTGGCGACAAGCAAGTAGTGGTATTGATTGATTGTGGAGCCTCTCATAATTTTATTTCTTATGTGCTTGTTAAAGAAGAGAAATGGGCAGTAGAAGAAACACCCTCTTACTATGTAAAAGTGGGGGATGGGAGAAAAATCTCTTGTAAGGGAGTGTGTTCCCAACTGAAACTCAGCATGCAAGAGTTGGACATTCAGCAGGATTTCTTCATCTTTGAATTAGGTGGAGTGGATGTGGTTTTGGGAATGGAATGGCTATTCAGTTTGGGAGAAATAAAATCAAACTTCAAGTATTTAACTATCAAAATTCCATGTGGTAATCGATATCATGTGTTGAAAGGAGAGTCTGAATTATCGAGGGCAGCAGCATCCTTCAGGTCTGTTGTAAAGGCCATGCATAATGAAGGGAAAGTTTTTCTCTTAGAATACCAAATGTTAAAGGCTGGAACACATTCAGCAATCTCACCGCCTAGCTTGCTGGAAGGAGTTATAAGCGAATTTGAAGAGGTGTTCCAAGAATCAAATGAGCTGCCACCGTCGAGGAGACAAGATCATGCTATTGTACTTAAGAAAGGAACGAATATTCCTAATATCAGGCCTTACAGGTATCCTCATTATCAAAAAAATTAGATTGAGAGTGTTGTACCCCAAAATTTTCCCTCTCATTTTATCAAGATTTCCCCTCACAAGACTCTTTGGACTCCAGACAAGATTAGGGTTTGCTCTGCTCAAGACATCTCCTTGCACTGATGACCTGAAATTAGGGTTTGAGTTTGCACAGGGATTTTTGGAATTTCAATGCTCAAAATTACTTTCATACTTCATGTTGGACTTATAAGATTGCACATACCAAGTTTCAAGCTTTGAATCAAATTTTTGCCCAGTCAATTGGACAATTGACCTAGAAATCAGCTGTATTGGGGAAAAAGTCAATTGTGGCCAATTTACAGTCAAACCTCATAATTTTTTATCCACATCAACATTATAGACTCATATGAACCATTTGATCAAGTTTGGACCACAACTCCTCAAGAAATTTGATCAGATCATCAAAAGGGCAAAATGGTCATTTTTAGGGTTTTGACTGCAAAAGGGCAATTTCTGATTTTTCACCTAGCCAATGGCAAGTTGGGTTCAAGCATGGATTCAAGGACTCAATGGCATCATCTTGACCTAATCACAAGGTTCAAAAGATCTCAAAGGCATTGGATTGACAGATGAATTTTCCAATCAACTGATCAAAAATCAACTGTACATTGAAAAGTCAAACTTTGACTTTTTGGTCAAAATCAAGTGCCAAGGGTCATTTTTCATCAAGATATGTCAAAACATGAAACTTGTTCATCAAGAAACCTAATTTTGCAAATTAGGGTTTAAGATTGAAAATTTTCATAACTTAGAATTTTTCTAAGTTATGAAATTTTCTTATTTTTTCCCAACTTTGCCCAACATTTTCACCATGATTCAATTGGATTCAAACAAAACTTTCAACATGAAAGTTGTAGTCCTCCACAAAATATACAACTTTGATTCACAAAGTTTTCCCAAAAGAGTCTTGGATCTCAAGTTATGATTTTTGGAACAAGGGTCCTTGAAACTTTTAACTTAGTGAAATTTTGCCCTAGTTTAGGCAGGATTTTGACCTATCTTCATGGCAATTTTTCACAAAGTTCCCATTTGAATCTCAAAATGCATTTCAAATATGGATTTTAGAGCATGTTACAAGCTTTCCAAAATATCCAAGAACTCTCCAAAATCATTTGTGGTTAGGGAGAATCGAAGGTTTGAATTTGGAAAAATGTCACTTTGATCCATGGCATTTTTCATGTTGCTACAAGTTGCAATTTCTGTACAGCTTTGTTTGTACTTTCTTACAGGTATCTAAACCCTTCCACACTCAAAAATTGAATACAAACTCAATGGTTTAAGACATTATTCTGATCAATGGAAGATTACACATTGAATTAATCTAAAAATGGCAAAAAGGTAGCATTGCCACTTTGGTAAAGTTGGCTTTATGTCAATTTGTTTCTCTTGAGCATTGCACCAAGATTTTTGCAGCATACCAACTCCACAAACTCAGGGAAAAGTACAACAACCTTGTGCATGCTTGAAGCTAGCATGTACAGGCCTGCCCTTGGTCACTTCACACTTTTCTTCAAAACCAAGTCAACGTGCCAAAATGACATAACTTGGCAATCTGATAAAACCAACTCTTGTAAACATTTGAACCAAGTTTTGTATATCACATTGAGCCAGAAACACGAGGTAGCCCGTCCTCAAACACCCTTGAACACCAAAACACCAAAAACTTGCAAAACAGGGCAACTTCTGCAGTTTGACATCCAAAGCAAAATCCACTCGTGCGTTTTGCTTGCAACCACTTCAAACACCTTCTAAACAACCCACCTAAGCTATCCCAACCATTGGCCAGCAACTGTAACCTTGTTTTCAAGCTTCACCATTTCTGAATTCTAACTGTGTAGGTTGACTTCTATAAGCTTATTCAAGCAAGTTCAAAGCAAACTAAGCATTGGGGAAGGTCAAAGGAAGTTCAAGCAATCTCACAAGCATCTCATGCCTCACTGAAAACCCCTACATTGCCATACTCGAGTTCAACTGAAACAGGTAAAGTTCAAACTTCTATCTCTCTATTTATGAAAAATTAGGCTTAGGTTTGTGAATAAAAAATGTAGTACTCATTGCCCTTAAGCTGTACATATGCATAGATTTTATTTAAGTTAACTAAGTTGGGAGAATTTGATTGATGAACTTTCTGAAAAATCTAGGTTAGAAATTAGGGCCAGAGAAATTCTCTCTGGTCTTTGAGAGTTAGATTAAGTTCTTTACATGGTTGGAATCGTGTTTGAAAATGCTATAATTTTTGTGTTGTGAGCTTTTGATTTAATGCAAGAACAAGAGAGAACAGGATTTGTGTGTAAAGCCATGGCGCGCGCGTTCTGGAGGACAGGGATGAAGATGGAATGGGCTGGGCCTAACTTGGCCTTGCTGTTTGCACCCCCTCATTGTGCTTTCTGCACCCCCTTGGCCCATTGGATTTTATTTTGTATATTTTTCTATTTCTTTTTCATTTCTGACTTTATTTTATTTTTCAAAACATAAAAAATTACTAAAAATATTTTCATAAATTTTCACATTTTATTTTATTATTTTTTCTAGCATAAAATTAGTTTCTTTAATAATATACTCTTATTTTCTTAAATAAAAACTTGTAAATATTACAAAAAATATTATATATTTTATTTTTATTATTTATATACTTAAATAATGTTTTTTTCTCACGTATTTTTATTTTATAACATTTGTATATATTTTATTTTTATTTTATTATACATAAATAAATAATACATAATATATATATTTTCTTAAAACAAATTAGGGTTTCCACCCTTAATAAAAATAATCTTTTATTTTCTTGTTTTTAATACATTAAACATTTTATTTTTACATACATAAAAATAATACAAAAAAAAACATATTGCATATTTATTTAATTGTCCATTTAAATATTGTCAATTTATTATTTGTACAAATTAATTCAATTGGGTTGTAATAGTTGACTTAGGGTTTTAATTTCTTGCAAATACCCCCCTATTCAAAATTGTATCCCCCTCCCCATATCAATGTTGTAATAGTCATAGATTTATTTTTACGCATTTATAGCTTTCAAATATGCATGATGGAGATTAGGGTTTGTATGCAAAAATCCAAAATCAAAACAAATAGCTTGACCTAATACAAGACAAAAATGCATGAAAATTGACAACACAATGCACACAAGCACCCCTAGGGTTTCATCCACTTGTTGCCTTTAAAATGACCATGGTATGTATGCTAGGTGTCTTGGCAAAACAAAATCAAAACAAAAGATCATAGTCCTTCGATGACGCTATCTTGGTTTCCTACACAAAAATGATCTAGTCCCTCAAAAAACTTGCTAAGATACTTGGCACAATTGCTATCATGGTCATACGATGACCCGCGCTTGTCCCATTTAACATCCAAACACAAGGTTGTTTACCAAATACAATGGTAAAACAACAATGTCAAAGGGTTAAAAATGTGTAGGAAAGATCTTTGAGTAGATAGGGTAGATGCTCCTAGTTACTTGATCAAACTTGCAAACATCCTTGCTATTTTCAAACAAACACACACAATTTCAAAACATTTCCCAAAACAAACTTTCAAACTTTCAAACATTGAAACATTTTTCAAAAGACAATACACCTTTGTATACATTCAAACAAGAATCATTACAAAGGTTGCCACAACGATCGCCTCTTTTCAAAATACTTTCAAAACCACACACAAAGCACCATTTCAAACAATTGAAAAGCAAAAGCAAGTGATCTAAAAAAAGTAACTAAGAGCCCATGGAAAACCATAGATGAAAAGGGTGCTAACACCTTCCCTTTTCATAATCTACCCCCCGAACCCAAGAAAACATCTCAAAGGTCTTTCCTGTGCTTTTTGACCTTTCCTTTGGATAAATAAAAAGTCGGTGGCGACTCTTGCTAAACCGAAACATTTGCGAACAAAAATGCAAAACCTCAAGTCAGTTCTCCCACCGTATCACAGAGAGGTTAGTAGATGATATGTTAAAATCGGGTGTCATTAGGCCTAGTGTAAGTCCTTACTCTAGTCCTATTATTCTGGTTTTAAAAAAAAGCGGAGGATGGCATTTTTGTGTAGATTACAAATCCCTAAATAAGATTATTGTGCCTGATAAATTCCCTATTCCCATTATTGATAAGCTACTTGATGAGTTAGGGGGAGCAAATATTTTTTCTAAACTGGATTTAAGATCAGGTTATCATCAAATAAGGATGAAGGAAGGTGATATTCCAAAGACAGCCTTTAGAACTCATGAGGGTCATTATGAGTTTGTTGTTATGCCGTTTGGACTTAGTAACGCACCTTTCACATTTCAATCGTTAATGAATGAAATGTTGAAACCATATTTGCAAGCTGTTCTAGCGCTACTGAAGGAGCACCAACTATTTGCGAATCTGAAAAAGTGAACTTTTGGCCAAACTCAATTAGAGTATTTAGGTCACATCATTTCAGGAGAAGGAGTAGCAGCTGATCCAAAAAAACTAATTGTTATGATGGAGTGACCCATTCCTAAAGATCTCAAAGCACTAAGAGGATTTTTAGGACTCACAGGTTATTATAGAAGGTTTGTGAAGGATTATGGCAAGATAGCAAGACCGTTGACCCAATTGTTGAAAAAAGATTGTTTCCGTTGGAACAACGAATCCCAAATCACTTTTGAGCAACCGAAGAAATTGATGGTTGAATTACCCATACTAACAGTCCCAGACTTCTCCAAAGTCTTCACCATAGAGACGGATGCTTCTAACAAAGGATTAGGAGCTGTTTTATTACAAGAAGGTCGACCCGTGGCTTTTCATAGTCAAACTTTATCGGATAGAGCACAATCCAAGTCAGTGTACTTGAGAGAGTTGATGGCCATTGTGATAACTATTAAAAAATGGAGACATTACTTGATGGGGAGGCATTTCATCATCCTTACGGACCAAAAGAGCCTTAAATTTCTTTGTGACCAAAGAGTTCTAGGAGAGGAACAATTCAAGTGGACTTCTAAATTGATGGGATTCGATTTTGAAATTCAATACAAGCCTGGAACACAAAACAGAGTGGTTGATGCACTCTCTAGAAGGATGAGTTATACAGCTCTATCCACGGTCCAATTTGACGAATTAAAGGAGTGGGAGACCGAAATTCAAAATGATAAAAAATTGCAAGAAATCATTCAAGACTTGCTGAAGGATAGCCACTCTCACCCTGGATATTCTTTTAGAGATTGGAAGTTGTTTTTCAAAGGACGACTAGTGCTACCAAAAGGGTCTTCCAAAATTCCAAAGCTTTTAAAAGAATTCCATGATTCAACCACGGGAGGCCACTCGAGATTTTTCAGAACTTAAAAAAGAATTTCAGCAATTCTATACTGGGAAGGAATGAGGAAAGACATTCAACAATATGTTGCCACTTGTGAAGTTTACCAATTGAACAAATATCAGACCTTGTCTCCTGTTGATCTACTACAACCACTGCCTATTCCTTCTCAGGTGTGGGCTGATATTACAATGGATTTTATATAAGGAATACCTAAATCACATGGCAAAAATGTGATTTTGGTGGTAGTTGACCGTCTTACCAAATATGCTCATTTCATGGCTTTAAGTCACCCTTTTACCGCTAAGGATGTTGCTAAAATTTTCATCAAAGAGGTGGTTAAGTTACATGGTTTCCCATCAACCATTGTGTCCGATAGGGATAAAATATTTCTCAGCCATTTCTGGTCTGAGTTGTTTAAAATGGCTGGTACCAAGTTAAAATTCAGTTCCGCATATCATCCTCAAACTGATGACCAAACCGGAGTAGTAAACCGGTGTTTGGAAACCTATCTGAGGTGTCTCACAGGGACTCAACCGAAGCAGTGGACAAAGTGGTTAGGATGGGCTGAATATTGGTTCAACACCAACTATAATAGCTCCTTGAAATTGACTCCTTTCAAAGCTCTCTATGGCCGAGACCCTCCCCATTTACTCAAAGGCTCTACCATTCCTTCAGTTGTGGAAGAAGTTAATGTGTTGACTCAAGAGAGGGATCAAATGTTACATGGGCTCAACTCTAATTTAGTGAAAGCCTAAGTTCAGATGAAAACTTATGCATATTAGTCCAGAAGATCAATAAATCTCTCTATTGGTGATTGGGTTTATCTTAAGCTGCAACCTTACAGATTGAAGTCTCTTGCTAAGAAGAGGAATGAGAAACTGAGTCCTAGGTTCTATGGGCCTTATCAAATAATCAAACAAATAGGACCGGTGGCATTTGAATTGGATTTACCACCAGAGAGCAAAATTCATCCAGTTTTCCATGTTTCCTTACTAAAGAAAGCCCTGGCTCCAACAAGCAATCGACAACCTCTTCCGCCAATGCTTTCCGAGGATTTAGAACTCCAAGTATCACCTACAGCGGTAAGGGATGTCCGGAATAATGCTAATGGCTCAGCTAAAGTGCTTATTCAATGGCAGGACCTACCAGAATTTGAAGCTACGTGGGAACCTGTGGAAGTCATCAAAGAGCAATTTCCTTCATTTCACCTTGAGGACAAGGTATCTCTTTTAGGGGGGAGTATTGTTAGACCCCTCATAAAGAATACTTATAAGAGGAAGGAGCACCAATAAAGCAAGATAAATGTTGTCAAGTAATAGCAGCAGATAAGCAGTCGTGTTAATGGCATCTGTAGCAGTTACAGATTTCTAAAGGCTGCAGTTATTATTATTACTAGAGTAACAATTAATATTAGGAACAGTTACAAAACCTAGGCGGAATAAAAGGGGAAACAGAACTGTGTTCTGATCATCCTGAAATTGTGAGTGTTAGACACTTGGGAGGGAGAGAACCAAGCTCTCGAATCTTGGTGTGTGTCCTAATATTTTGCACTATTTTCTATAACTATTGTAAGCATATCATTCTGGTCCTTTGATTGTTCACCAGAATTATCATCAATAAAGTATCCCTATTCTCCAAATTATTTATGTTCAGTGCCAGTTTCTATCAGCAAAATTCTTAAGGTGTTGTTCAAATGATCTTGAAACCAATCAGCATTCTATAACACCCTTTCAATCCTTGAATAAACCATCCCCGTGTTATGCTTATTAGACCAGGTGAAATAGTCCCCAAACTATCCATTTCATGCAGGCCATACTTATCCATTATGTTCTGGTGATCTATGTATTCATACCCGGTCACCATGTTCCCCCTACCATGTCCTGTGCCTTAAGCACATCATTAAAGTCTCCAATGAGACACCAGGCACCTTGTTGCTGCAGCTTATCAAGCTCCTTCCACAGGCTTTTCCTCTGATCAAGTTTATTCAGGCATAGATAGAAGTCATCCAGAATTTAAAAGTCCCTTTGTTGTCATAGACTCCACATTGGATCATCTGGAAATTACTACACATTACCCTAATATCAATGTTGTTATTGTTCCAATGGATCCAAATTCTACCATTGTCATGACAGTGGTAATTATCAACATACTTTCCACCAATGTTTAATTTATTTTTAATGTGGCTAGCTTTAGTGGACTTTACTCTAGTCTTTATCAGGATGTTTATATCATAGCTAATGGAGCAGAGACGAGAGTTGGACGGATTTCCAGGTCTTTGTTGTAAATTGCTTCACCATATTCATACTAAGATCTCTATCCAAAACATACATAATCAATGACGATTCCTAAAATCTGAATTCTGAGATGATGACTTTCACGGCTATTTCAACCTCAACTTCACCATTTACGATTGAAGGAGCAATGAATTACATAGCCAAACCCTTACCAGGATTCCTATTCTCATTGAGTATATCAAGCCACAACTTCCTTAGTTCTTGTTGATCATCTGAACTCTTTGGGATTATGGTTTCCTCTATTGAGGTGGGGGTTTCCTCCAAATAATTTTTCAGAGTCACTCGTACTAGCTTGATTCGCATATTGCTTTTTTCCATCTGACGTCTTCCTTAACGGAGTTGTTACATGATTTATGATAGATGACGACGGGGGCACCGTTTTCTTCTGACGCCCTCACCCCAAGACCTCTATTTTTTTATATTATTATTTTTTAAATAATGTAAATATGACTCTTAATTTAAGAGAGATAGGGAAATAATTATAGTCACAGTTCTACAACATAAATCTACCAAAATGTAGTAGCGAGTGATATAAAAAATTAAATATAATATCTATTATGATAAATACTTTTCCAAATACGAACGGGCGAATGAGACAATAATCAAGATGAGGTATTGGAATGGGAGAAAATATTTCATGCTAGGAAAAGGTAAAGATTAACTTAAACTAGTTTGGGGTGTGTATTATTAGCTTTCATAGAATTTAGTCGTAAAAAAGAGTTTTCATAGTACTAGTTTCGAAGTTATCAACAAAACTATACTGAACACTTTTTCTTTCTAGAAATTTGTGATGGATTGTGAAGGTTGAATTAGTAGTTGGAAATTTTTTAACACATTCTATGATTTTCTAGCGTACTATGCGAAAATATATTACTGTTTTTGAAAATTGAAAATGTATTTTCGAAATGCATCTGAATGTGATAAAACATAGAAATTCTCAGAGTTACATTTTCGTTATGTTACCGCAAATACATCTCTGGTATATTACTACACGGAAAACAGAAAAACAAAATTGAAAAACACCAAATTTACAAAATCAAAATACCGTTGATATAATAACATAAGCAATACATTAAGGATTTTAATATAGATCAAACATTACACTTAAACGTCCAGGTGGACATTGCAACATCTTGATCATATCATCGACTGATCTCGAAAGATTTGCATCCATCTCGATCGGAACTTTTCCTTCTAAACGGGTAAAAGTATTCAACATAGACTGTAAATCAGCATCAGTCTTTAACTCATGGTTGATGAACTCAAACTTTCCATCTTTGTCAACGGATGATGAGTGGTACTTGATCTTCACAACTTTGTGATTGTCACCATGTTGTAGAAGATCCTGCAATATGTATTGTAGATCTTCAAGCGGGGTGTACTCGTTGATTTTAAATTGTCGGGATGGTGTATTATCGGTAAAGTGAACATTTCCAACATGTCATTTGATGTTCATTCTAGTTTTTTGTGTTTCGGTATAGAAAAATATGACAAGTTACCTTATTTATAGTAGATAAATGCTGTTATGGACCACACAAATCCTATCTGCTTATAGAGCATGTACCGGAGTTTCCTTTCTGAAACCACCATATTTTTCCCGGAGATGCATATACGGAAACTTCCTTGGTATTAAATAAACAGAACAGAACATAAACATAACAAGATGCATGTATTGAAAGCTGGTATTTTTGGTCAAACTACAAAATGTTTATATTCCACGGGATAATACATTAACAAAATGACATATACAATACAATGATAAATAACTAGTTAAATGATCCGAAATAATTATCGCCGACCAAATCCACTGGTGGTACCCCCTTTGACTTTTCCTTATTTTTTCTATTTCAATTTTGTTCAACGTGGTGTGGTCTTCCACCCTTTCGATAAATGGGTTCGGCCAAGGCTCGGATTGAATTGTGTTATGATTTGCCCACTCCGGTGATGTAAGTGGTATGGGGCATCCCAATTTTAAATACACTTGAAGAAAATATTGCGGATTTGAAATCCACTCAATACAAATGATACGATCATTTAGATATGGTGGTGGAGCAGTGTGCAGTGGAAAAAATTTTCTGAGAAACGTATCTTGTAATATTAATACATACTCTCTCATATGCACTTGCTATGAGATGATCCATTTCATAGAAGCTCCTCCATTTTTCCACCGGTGCAAATCCACTGACGCAAGGTACAAGAGCGTGATAAATTTTTCCAACTTTTTCTTTAGTCCCAAGCACCCGTGTGCATAATTTTATATTGCTCCTCAACTCTCTGATAAGAGTATCTCGGACAAGTTAATGATCTTATTCCCCATTACCGAGCAAATTAGAAACAACACAAAATCCACAGTTATCGTCACCCTTCATATTGACGATCTGTTCAATGTACTTGTGCATAAAAATCGACATTTCCTCGATGAATGGTATTTGTGGTGAAGGCAGTGTAGGAGGTGGTTTGCTAATACGCACTCCTTTGAAAACACTTTTTAGAGATTTCAGAGTTGGTGAATCGGGAAAAACTTTGTCAACGTGTTCAAAATATGAAGGACTCCTCCTAGTTGAACTGTCGCCTGGTGTCGATTTCACCTTCTTAGTGCCCTTTTTGTTTTTACTGGTTGAGAGGAGAGTTTTAAGTTTGTGGTCTCCGGGAATGCAATCTACCTCAATTGCTCTTTAATGTGGAATTTTATGTTGACATCAGTTTCAAAATACTTTCTTATATCGCTTCCCATTTAGTTAGGATGGAGATACTCGATTTACCATCTTTCATAACACCGTCATCTTTAAAACTAAGTCTCTTCCAATGATTGCAGACCACGTCCATTCGTATCGGGCAATCAATATTCACCTTCTTATATATGACACAAGCACATGAGAGAACATATGGTTTACCAAGTGTGCAATCATATTTTGAGCAATCAAAACCTACATTAGAAGCTCGTTTGGCTTCGTAAAAAATATAATTTAGAGTTGATTGAGAGATGTTGCCGACCAACTGAGAATATATGGTGTTGTCTTTGAACATGTGTTCCAACACCGTGATACTACGACCAAATAATGTTTGTATCTTATTATGTTGGTTTAGTATCATTTGATTCACAGATTCCCAATCCACACACAAATCACCCTTGCTAATTTCCAACCAATTCTTCAGACAAGCATGAGCAGACTCAACTCGCTTTGTTGTTTTATTTCCAAGGTGCATAACATGTTCGGTCCACGTACAAACAATCTTTGTTAGACAATGTGACGGATCTAGAAGGGGGGTTAAATAGATCCCTTTTAAAAAAATTGCGCTTTTTGTAAAATTGTTTTTATTAGAGAGTAACAGTCCTGAATCTGATAGTTTAAAATTTACGTATTGGAGAGATCGGATATGCGAACCAATTTGATGAAAATGATGAGAATAGAATCACAACTAAAATTGAATATCATGAATCGCTTTAGCAAGTTTTAACAAGGTGTAAGTTATTACCAATTAGTTGCGGAGAAGATAAAGCAAATTTGTGAGTTGTAAATTCATCAAACGCTTTATGTGCGTACTACATAAGGTTTGGTTATACTCAAATTGTAGTGATTATAGCAATTCAAATTAATGCTATATGAGGTGTAAAGTTTTAGTTTGTCACTAAAATTATTTTGTATGAATGAAAGAATTGATAACTCACAAATACAAGCAAATAGAAATAAAATGCAGAAAGCTAAAATGGACACAGTGTTTGTTAAGGCAGTTCACCATGTCGTCCTCGCGTGGGCTACTCTGCCCCCAATTCTAGAATCTAGAATTAGGATATGAAATTAATTTTGCAAAGTTTGTAAGAGAAGATACAATCACCATAATTAAAAGTCACTTGATGAATCTTATATGTTGCACTCCGCTTCCCTTGATTCTAGATGAATCAAGTATGCCAAATCTTGAGCCAAAAACTCCTTCTACCATGAATGATTTTGAACCCAAGAAATTGGCCCCAAATCCTTCTTCACAATCCTCCGGTTACCGCTACCCGATTAAACACCCCACGGTCTTCCAATCCCTTAGCTCGGCTGAATTCAATGAAGCAAAGATTTGTGATAAAAACTCTCAATTTTGGAGGATAAAACCCCAATGGTTTTATTCAAGAAAAAAAACCACAAAGATCTCTACCCAAATCTGAAATTGCACTTTCAATTCAGACGTTATCAACACAAACCCAAAAACTTGATCAACAAAAATGATTGTGTGTAATTGTTGATGGTTGATGAGAGGTTGAAGATGAAGAGAGCTCATGTGTCTATATTTCACTTTTTCTTTTTATTATTTGAAAATAGAGGTCAAACAATATATAAGTGATTCCCATGATGTAACAACATAGCAGAAAAATGAGACAATGTAGAAATGTGTCGGCTCATGCAGGGTATACATAAGGTGTGCGCCTTCCCGAGCGAGAGAGAGGTTGAAATTTCTTCAGTTATATGCCGACTCATTGTCTGATGCGTTGACTCGTGTTTTTCCAAAACTATGTGTCGACGCATAGAGAAGGCGTGCGCCTTCCCGAGCGAGAGAGGTTGAAATTCCTTCAGTCATGCGCCGACTCATTCCCTGATGCGCCGACTCATGTTCTCCCAGAACTATGCATCGATGCATAGAGAAGGCGTGCGCCTTCCCGGATGTTTCCAAGCCAAAATCTTCTTCTCATGAGCCGACCTAAGGTTCCATGAGCTGGCTCATGAAGTCTGTTTTGAGAAAAATTCTTGTTTTTGATGTTTCTCACTTGCACTTGTTTGAAGCATGACATGTTTGCACAAATAGGTTTTTGAAAAGCATTAAAACTCAGTTCTTTCACTTTTTCCCTCACATACTCCCCCTTTTTGATGATGGAAAAAACCGCAAATATGAATCGTCTCAATGATTGTGAGTCAACCTTGCAAATCATCCAATCATCCTCCCCCTGAGATATTGCATATTTCTGCTGTAGCTGTGTATTCCTTTCCTTCTCCCCCTTTGACAACATCAAAAAGAAACAAGGACATGTATTAAGAGAACCAAAAAAAACATAGAGTGACCAATATTTTGCAACTTTGCAAAAGAACACAAACTAACATACACATAATATGAAGCAAGTGCAAACGAAAATAGAAGCAATAACCAATAAAGTAAAACAATACGATGTTCATTGTTACAAACCCAAAATAAAACACAAAGTAGTATGGGAATTAAAACAGTTTAATACAAAACCATGATAATATAAGCATAATAAGCAAGAAATAAAGTGCCAAGCATTGACTAATGTTGTTTTTCCTCATTGTATTATGGTTGGTTTGGTGGAAAGCGAGCCATGAAGGCCGACTGGAAGTTTTCCAAGTTTGTGTTTTGTGTTTCCATCATTTCATGAAGAGTGTTATATCGGCTATCTTGGAGGCTAGCATAATTATTGAACTTAATGTTTTGAAGGTTGACTATTCCAGCAAGATTGTTAATTCGTTTAGTTTCTACTACCATGTCTTCATGATGGTGGATGTGCATTTCCTCAAGTTTGCGCATCACTTCGTCATAGGATCTATGAGGCTCATGGTCATCATTTCCTTCATCAGGTTCTTCGTCTTCTTCAGCACTTTCTTGATTCTCAGTACCAACTTCATCACCCTCAGCATCTTCCATTTCATCATCCTGTTCAACATCTTCATTTCGAACCATTACTGAGTTTGACTTCAAAGTACTTGTACTTACCAAGCTGGGGATTCCATTGATGACCCATAAGTGCGAGAGTTTTGGAGGTAAAATCTGAATCCGGCAGAATAGGTATAGGTGAAATACCAGTAAGATCAAGGTTTGCTTGACTTAGAATTCCATGAATGAATGATGGATACCCCAAGGCAGATCCTCTAAGGGAATCCCTCAATGCAAATAACCGGCTAGTGATGTAATACGGCCAATTAATCTTAATTTTGTTTAGAATAGCCCAAATTAACATAACTTCAGGTTGATCAATACGGGATAATCCACCCTTTTTGGGGCGAATTATCCTTGACACAATCCATTGCATAATTCGAGCCAGAGGAAGCAATTAACTTGTTGTGACAGTTTTTGGAAAAGCACTACTTTGCACAAAATTCTCACGATATGGTCGTTTTAACATGGAGTTCAAGGCATGTTTGAAGTCATAGTCTGCAGGAAGCTTAGTGTCAGTGATTTTAATAGTATCAGTGTCAACATGGAACAACTCAAAAGTTTTCCAAATTTCATCATCTACTTTGACAACCTTATCAGCAATTCTGTATGAAAATTGGTGATCAGAGAATTTACCTTGTATACCCGCATAGAATACCTTGACGAGTACCTCATTGTAGTCTCCATCCAACTTAAGGAATGGAAACACCTTTTGATGGTCCAACAATTCCAACACATCTGAGATATGTAGGCGTTTGAGAGTGTTACGGAAGGCACAAAATTGCCCAACCAACCTTCTTCTAGCATACTTTTAATCATATTTTTCAGTGAGATCAGAAGGAATAAGTGATAGAGGAGTAACCTGAGTTTGATTTGAAGATCTACCTCTGATACTTCTTTTCTTTGTTTCCCTAGAAGCCATGGATGAAGGTTTGGAGAGATTTGGAGTTGAAATGACAATGGGTTTTAAGGGTTTTGAGATTTGGAGATTTGGAGAGGGAGGCCGGATGAAAGCTAGCAAGAGGGAACAACAACACAGCAAATGGATGCATGCAATCAGAACCACACAATACAAACTAGGATATGATGGGCTTCCAAACCGCGATGCGTCGACCTATGCAGGGATGCATCGACGCATTCCAGTAAAATAGACGTATATATGTTTCTCAATCAGGCGTGCGCCGACCGCTCAGAGTTATAGGTCGGCTCATGTATGTAAAATTTTGAACTTTCTTGTATTTCATGGCACGTAGGTTTTGTAAACATTAATTGAACACAATAAACAAGTACGCATGCACAGAAGCAATAACACACAAAGCATTTAATCATTTCATAGCACCAACATTTAAGCAAAATGATCACTAATGAGAAAGAGTAGGAAGGATATTACCGAACGTATTTGAATGACACGATGCCCTCACATGTCGCCAGCCTAAGATAATATTCACAAATCATAGAGACACAAAGATAAATAAAGGGAATACAACTCATTGGAGTTGCGATCTATCCAAAATATCAAGGACACCGAGTTCCCTACAAATATGAAAGAATGGTTTGGTCGCTAGTGGTTTTATAAAAATATCGGCAAGTTGATTTTTTCTATCAACGTGCTCAAACACGACTTCACCTTTCTCTACATGATCTCTAAGGAAGTGGTGCCTAATTTCAATATGTTTAGTGCGCGAGTGTATAATTGGATTTTTGGTTAGATTGATGGTACTTGTGTTATCACAAAATATTGGAATATGATTAAGTTTTAAATCATAGTCGAGTAATTGTTGTTTGAGCCACAAAATTTGAGCACAACAATTACCGGCTACAACATATTCCGCCTTGGTCGTTGACAAAGCAACTGAAACTTGCTTTTCGCTATGCCAACTTACTAAGGAGTTTGAAAAGAAATGACAAGTGCCACTTGTGCTTTTCCTATCCAATTTTCAACCTGCAAAGTCGGAATCGGAATAGCCAACCAAAGAACAATCACTACCCTTGGATAACCAAAGTCCATACTTAGGAGTACCACAAATATACCTAAGTATACGTTTTATAGCTTTTAGACGACTCTCCTAAAGACAAGATTGATATCTAGCACACATGCAAACACTAAACATAATGTTGGGACAAGAAACAATAAGATAAAGAAGAGATCTGATCATACCTCTATACCTTTTTACATCAACCGGCTTACCATGTTCATCCCGATCTAGGCTAATCGTGGTAGGCATTGGAGTGTCAATAACTTTTGAGTTTTCCATATCGAAGCGCTTGAGCAACTCATAGGAATACTTAGTTTGGCTAACAAAAGTTCCTTCCTCGAGTTGTTTGATTTGAAGACTTAGGAAGTAGTTTAACTCCCCCATCATGCTCATCTCAAATTCACCCTGCATCACTTTAGAAAATTCCTTGACCAAGGTGATGTTAGTAGACCCAAAGATGATATCATCTACATAAATTTGCACTAAGATGGAGTGATTTCCTTGGCGCTTAATAAAGAGGGTTGTATCAACCTTCCATCTAGAGAATCCATTATCTAGTAAGAACTTGCTAAGTCGATCATACCAAGCCCTAGGGGCTTGCTTAAGACCGTATAAAGCACGTTTAAGTTTGTAAACATGTTTAGGAAACTCATGATTTCTTCTTCATTAATATAACCATTTAAGAAAGCACTCTTAACATCCATTTGAAATACCTTAAAGTTTTGTGAGCGTGCATAAGCTAATAACAAGCGTATAGCCTCGAGTCGGGCAACTGGAGCATAAGTTTCCTCATAGTCGATGCCTTCCTCTTGGTTATACCCTTGAGCAATAAGACGCGCCTTATTGCGAGTTATGATTCTGTTTTCGTCAAATTTGTTTCTAAATACCCACTTAGTACCAATTATTCGATGGTCCCGCAGAGGGGGAACAAGGTCCCAAACCTCATTTCTCTTGAATTGGTTTAATTCTTCTTGCATTGCCAAAAACCAATGTTCATCGAATAAAGCTTCTTTAGGGTTTTTAGGCTCAATTTGAGAGACGAATGCGAAATGATAACATAAGTTACTTATCTTAGACCGTGTAGTTACTCCCTTTGATATGTCTTCAAGAATGTTTTCAATGGGATGATCCTTGGTTTCTTTCCACTCCAAAGGAGGATTTATTTCATTTGTTGGTTGAGTGTCTTCTTCTCCTTTGCTAGGAACATGATCCATCTCCCCTTTTACTTTCTCAAGTATGGGCTCATTACTCTTTTCATCTTGATCATTGAGTATCCTTTCCGAAGAAGCACCTGCACCATTAAAAGAAATACCCTTTCTGACTAATTTTGGACAGGATTCATCAAAGGAAACATGCACGGATTCTTCCATAATTTGTAACCTTTTATTAAATACCCTATATGCTTTACTAGATTGAGAGTATCCGAGAAAGATACCTTCATCGGCTTTTGAGTCAAATTTGCCAAGATTTTCTTTGCCGTTATTTAATATAAAACATTTACACCCAAATACATGGATATGAGAAATGTTTGGTTTTCTACCTTTCAAAAGTTCATACGGTGTTTTGTTGAGCATAGGACGTATCAAGATCCTATTTAGCAAATAACAAGCCGTATTGATGGCATCGGCCCAAAAGTATTTTAGAAGACCATGTTCATTGATCATAGTTATTCCAAGTTCTTCTAGAACACGATTTTTTCGCTCAACAACTCCATTTTGTTGAGGTGTTCTATGAGCAGAAAAATTATGATCAATGCCATTTCTTTCACAAAATTCATCAAAAAGGTGATTTTCGAATTCACCTCCGTGGTCACTTCGGATGGTAACAATTTTTATATTCGACTTGTTTTGAGATAATTTGGAAAAAATTTCAAAAGCATAGAAAGTCTCACTTTTATTTGCTAAGAATATCCTCCAACAAAATATAGAGTAATCATCAACTATAACGAAGCCATAATAATTTCCACCTAGACTTTTAATTCTAGATGGTCCAAATAAGTCCATATGGAGGAGTTCAAGTGGTTTCGTTGTAGAGATGACATTTTTAGATTTAAAAGAGACTCGTGTTTGTTTACCCATTTGACAAGCATCACATAGATGATCTTTTAAAATTTTGATTTTGGGTAAGCCAATCACAAGTCTTTAGATATGATTTTATTTAGTAAATCAAAGTTAACGTGTGTTAATCGCCTATGCCAAAGCCATGAGTCTTCACTTATGGAAACTAAGCATTTAGCACCTGTTAGGGACACATCATTCAAGTCAAGAATATACACATTGTTTATACTCAAGCCCTTAAATACATCATCTTTCTTATTATTATGTTCGATTATGCAATCATCTTTTAGAAAAGTAATTTTATAACCTTTGTCGCATAATTGACTAATGCTAATAAGATTGTATTTAAGGCCTTCAACTAATAGGACATCTGAGATAGTGGTGGATGAGCGATTACCTACACTACCTTTACCTAGTATTGCTCCCTTGTTGTTATCACCATAAGTAACAAATTCTTTCTTCTTTGCCAGAAAGTAAAAGAATAGCGAAATGTCACCTGTCATGTGTCTTGAGCAACCACTTCGAGAAACCATCTTTTCTCGAGAGCCTCAAGACATTCCACCTGAAAAATCAAACTGGGATATAGTTACCCAACATTCATTGGGTCCTTGAGTGTGAGTTAAACATTTGTTGCCTTTGGGGAACCATTGGTATATGCCTTTAGGAACTAAGAATCTCCTAAATCGACATTTACTAATGGTATGTCTCTTCTTGCAACAATATAGGCAAGACATATCTAAGTGAGATCTAATTTTGCTATCTTGATCCCTTACTTCATAGGTATATTTTTGATAGGGATTAATCATACTTTTTCTGAAGTTTGATCAATCGATAGCAAATGTAATCTTGGGTTGTAAAGCTTTGTCTAGTTTGGCTTTGAGAGTTCTAACTTCTTTTTGCCAAATATGACAAGTTTCACATCCATGCCATTTAAACCAAGGTCTCTCTTATTTTTCACATTTTCCTTTAATATTTTCTATCATAGATGCTTTAAGAGCTTCTAATTCCTTTTCAGAATTGAAAACTTTTTGTTCTAGATATGAAAATATTTTCTTGTTTGAGGCTAAGCGTTTGAAAGCTTCCTTAGCCTCTTGATGTAAAATATTTAAGGAATTTAACAATTCTAAATAAGATATTTCATCAACATGATCATATGCACTTGCTATGAGATGATCCATTTCATAGAAGTGCCTCCATTTTTCCACCGGTGCAAATCCACTGACGCAAGGTACAAGAGCGTGATAAATTTTTCCAACTTTTTCTTTAGTCCCAAGCACCCGTGTGTATAATTTTATATTGCTCCTCAACTCTCTGATAAGAGTATCTCGGATAAGTTAATGATCTTATTCCCCATTACCGAGCAAATTAGAAACAACACAAAAACCACAGTTATCGTCACCCTTCATATTGACGATCTGTTCAATGTACTTGTGCATAAAAATCGACATTTCCTCGATGAATGGTATTTGTGGTGAAGGCGGTGTAGGAGGTGGTTTGCTAATACGCACTCCTTTGAAAACACTTTTCAGAGATTTCAGAGTTGGTGAATCGGGAAAAACATTGTCAACGTGTTCAAAATATGAAGGACTCCTCCTAGTTGAACTGTCGCCTGGTGTCGATTTCACCTTCTTAGTGCCCTTTTTGTTTTTACTGGTTGAGAGGAGAGTTTTAAGTTTGTGGTCTCCGGGAATGCAATCTACCTCAATTGCTCTTTGATGTGGAATTTTTTGTTGACATCGGTTTCAAAATACTTTCTTATATCGCTTCCCATTCAGTTAGGATGGAGATACTTGATTTACCGTCTTTCATAACACCGTCATCTTTAAAACTAAGTCTCCTCCAATGATTATAGACCTCGTCCATTCGTATCGGGCAATCAATATTCACCTTCTTATATATGACACAAGCACGTGAGAGAACATATGTTTTACCAAGTGTGCAACCATATTTTGAGCAATCAAAACCTACATTAGAAGCTTGTTTGGCTTCGTAAAAAATATAATTTAGAGCTGATTGAGAGATGTTGCCGACCAACTGAGAATATATGGCGTTGTCTTTGAACATGTGTTCCAACACCGTGATACTACGAGCAAATAATGTTTGTATCTCATTATGTTAGTTTAGTATCATTTGATTCACTGATTCCCAATCCGCACACAAATCACCCTTTCTAATTCCCAACCAATTCTTCAGAAAAGCATGAGCAGACTCAACCCGCTTTGTTTTTGTATTTCCAAGGTGCATAACATGTTCGGTCCACGCACAAACAATCTTTGTTAGACGATGTGACAGATCTAGAAGGGGGGTTGAATAAATCCCTTTTAAAAAATTTGTGCTTTTTCTAAAATTGTTTTTATTAGAGAGCAACATCCCTGAATCTGATCGTCTAAACTTTACGTAATGGAGAGATCGGATATGCGAACCAATTTGATGAAAATGATGAGAATAGAATCACAACTAAAATTGAATGTGATGAATCGCTTTAGCAAGGTGTAATTTATTACTAATTAGTTGCGGAGAAGATAAAACAAATTTGTGAGTTGTAAATTCACCAAACACTTGATGTGCGTACTACACAAGGTTTGGTTATACTCAAATTGTAGTGATTATAGTAATTCAAATGAATGTTATATGAGGTATAAAGTTTTAGTTTGTCACTACAATTATTTTGTATGAATGAAAGAATTGATAACTCACAAATTCAAGCAGATAGAAATAAAATGCAGAAAGCTAAAATGGACGCAGTGTTTGTTAAGGTAGTTCACCCTGTCGTCCTCACGTGGGCTACTCTGCCCCCAATTCTAGAATCTAAAATTAGGATATGAAATTAATTTTGCAAAGTTTGTAAGAGAAGATACAATCACCACAATTCAAAGTCACTTGATGAATCTTATATGTTGCACTCCTCTTCCCTTGATTCTAGATAAATCAAGTATGCCAAATCTTGAACAAAAACTCCTTCTACCTTAAATAATTTTGAACCCAAGAAATTGACCCTAAATCCTTCTTCACAATGGTTACCGCTACCCGATTGAACACCCCACGGTCTTCCAATCCCTTAGCTCGGCTGAATTCAATGAAGCAAAAATTTGTGATAAAAATCCTCAATTTTGGAGGACAAAACCCAAATGGTTTCATTCAAGGAAAAAACCCACAAAGATCTCTACTCAAATCTGAAATTTCACTTTCAATTCGGACGTTATCAACACAAACCCAAAAACTTGATCAACAAAAATGATTGTGTGTAATTGTTGATGGTTGATGAGAGGTTGAAGATGAGGAGAGGTCTTGTGTCTATCTTTCACTTTTTCTTGTTATTATTTGAAAATAGAGGTCAAACAATATATATAAGTGATTCCCATGATGTAACAACATAGCAGAAAAATGAGACAATATAGCGATGTGTCGGCTCATGCAGGGTATACAGAAGGTGTGCGCCTTCCCGAGCGAGAGAGAGGTTGAAATTTCTTCAGTTATGTGCCGACTCATTGTCTGATGCGCTGACTCATGTTTTCCCAGAACTATGCGTCGACGCATAGACAAGGCGTGCGCCTTCCCGAGCGAGAGAGGTTAAAATTCCTTCACTCATGCGCCAACTCATTCCATGATGCGCTGACTCATGTTCTCCCAAAACTATGCGTCGACGCATAGAGAAGGCGTGCGCCTTCCCCGGACGTTTCCAAGCCAAAATCTTCTTCTCATGGACCGACCTAAGATTCCATGATCCGGCTCATGCAGTCTGTTTTGAATAAAATGCTTGTTTTTTATGTTTCTCACTTGCACCTGTTTGAAGCATGACATATTTGCACAGATAGCTTTTTGACAAGCATTAAAACTCAGTTCTTTCACTTTTTCTCTCACAATCTTCTCCTTAACCTGGTCCAAAATTATGCTTTCAACATATTTAAGTAAACCGGGATATTTTTACGCACACCTTCCTGAATTTTATAGTTGCATCAGCATATAGTTCTTTTGTAGATGCATTTATTATAATATTCCATGAATCCATAATTTCTCCACTATAACACCTTCCTTGACCAGATTCCCTTTTTCACATGCTATTTGTTTTGTCCCTACAGCAAGTTTAACCCGACTTCTCACATTCTTAGTAATGTGATACTTGCAAAGTAATGCATAAGAAGTTGGAAATATCGTTGCAATCGAATTCGTTGGTGTGATATCTCGGTCGATAACAATGACTTTCAGCATGTCTTCTTAGTCCTTCAACATTGACCGACAAGCCTCTAAAGCCCATGCAAAATTGTCCTCTTTTTCGCACTCTAGAAATGTAAAACCAACAGAATACGTCTTCTCAGTAGATGTGACACCGATAATTTCCAATAATGGAAGCGTGTACTTATTGGTCTTATACATTGAATCACTTATGAACACGGGGAAATGTATTGAAGAATTTAATGGAATCAGTATGAGTCCAATATATATCTCTTACTGTTACTTTATCCTCATATCTTCTGTGCCTAAAAACGCAACGGTTATCACCTAGAAGTTTCAAGAGGTGTTGCATTTCGATTCGATCCTCCTAAGCGCTAATTTGGATTAATAGTTGTACACTTGCTTGATATTTGAAATATTACTTGGTCTTTTGTGCTTCAAGGTTGCAAGTATATTTTTGAGAGATACCAAATTCAATGTCATGTCGGGAACACATTCATTCTCATCCAGAAGGAGCCGACATGCAATTGGATGACCGGCTAACTTTTCACATAAACCATGATTGTGTAAATCACATATCACATTAAATCTCCATTTACTATTAGCTAATCGATAACCACAAACTTAAATGGACGTTCACATTTTCTTGAAGCGGTATCATCTCATTTCAAATTTCGGATTGGACGTCTATATTTCCCACTTGTTTCGCATGTCAATGTCACAAATGCACATCTTCTATCTGAACCATTATCGGGCCTTTCAATCACAACATCAAACCCTAGTTTGATAGGCCCTGTCCGAATCCACTGCAACATGTCCTCCCGTTCTGAATATCTACTACCTTAAATTAAGAGAGGTGAAACAACTTAAGAAATATTAGGTTTGAGAATGGCATCGGGATACAACATACCTAATGTGATAAAAAATGTTAAACTAATAAACATACATATCAAGAAATAAGGTGCTGGAAAAAAAAAAGCACAAATCAAAATCGAAAATACATTTTCAGTAAAGTTTAACTAACAATCGAAAGTATATATCCGATATTAACATGTCCTAGCATGATTCATACTCTTTTTTATTTTTAAAATGATTCTAAATATCTACTACCTTAAACTAAGAGAGGTGAAACAACTTGATAAACATTAAGTTTGAGAATGACATCAGGATGCACCATACCTAATGTGATAAAAAATATTAAACTAATAAACATACATATCAAAGAATAAGGTACTAGAGAAAAAAAAGGAAAATATTAACATAACCTTTTTTCTATTGAAAAATAGATTAATATGAAAAATAAGTGTTGAAATGAATAAACTTTCCTTTAAATTTCACTTTCTTGAGCTCTTTTTGATACGAGAATCCACAAAAATAAAGATTTAGATTGAAATTTTTTATTTTGGAGATGAGAGTGATCATGCTAGTTGCTGTTTTAAACACGAAAATACATTTTCGATAATATATAAAATAATAAGATGGCAGAATTTTTACGGCACTAATTAACCAAAAATAAATAACTGATATAACCGAATATACATCTCCAGTTCAGCTTTGCTTTTAGAAAAGGATGACATCCTGAAAATATATTTCAGGTTTCTCAAGGGCAGTTTTAAATTTTCATATCTATATAGGATATAGGATGAGGTAAGAAATTCCTTAAGTGGTTTAGACATTGATGAATATTAAGCTATTAGTTTTAAATGTCTTACTTTAAATGTCATGAGTCGTAAGCCAGTAAACTTGACTAAAAAAGTTCCATTAAATTAACG
Source organism: Vicia faba (assembly GCA_948472305.1). NCBI lineage: Eukaryota > Viridiplantae > Streptophyta > Magnoliopsida > Fabales > Fabaceae > Vicia > Vicia faba. Next base: position 1,185,754,180 of record OX451737.1, read on the forward strand.
AATCTTCACATATACTGGTACCAAGTTAACCCAAACAAAAGCCAACCAATAACAAAAATAACTCAAACTTTCAAGATATACATGAATATTATTAATTAAAGTTTGGATATTATTATACAACACATTTTCTAGAACGAGCAGTAATGAGGAGAGGCTAGCACCAAAAAAACAGGCGTGTTGTATGTATATTCACCTGTACTTGATACACATTTTAGAAATAAAATTAAAGACCAACCCAGTAAGAACGTCCATTACTGTTGTGGATTGGAGACGGTGAAGGAGATGTTACACACCACTCATACCAAACCTGTTACAGATTCCAAAAAGAATTCAGTATTTTAACTAAAAGGAAACAGACGATGAGAGATGAACTCAAATATTAAAGTTTGCTAGAGATATAAAATCAACCTTCTTAGGACCACAACAGCGCCAGAAATCTACTTCAAGTTTAGAACCCGGCTTCAAGCAAATAGGTGACCTTAGAGGGAAAAATATTGAAAACCTGCAGATAGAAGAGAACAAAGCATAAAATATCAGTTGAACTTGGTACAATAAAATAACACTGCAACAACAACAGATCAGCACAAAACATGGTGTTGCACATCATCACATTACACACTGGAATAAGTAAAAACCCAGAAATATAATACAACACATGTAAACTATAAAACCAATCAAAGTAGAATCGAATCATATAAAATCATTGTGCAATCAGTGGAAGTCATCAATGCATTTGGATCCTACATGAATGTAGTACTAGATTGTTACTAGAACTGTTGGCAATTAATTCCTGACTCTAAAGAGGGAGCACCAACTAAAAATTACTACAATTAAAAAAATACCATTTAATCAAACAAGCCATTATTTGTGTCATAAACACAGATTGTAGACAACCTTTGCTTACTTGATGCGTCTAACTTAACCAGTCCAGTTTGGTATTCAGCATAGTTTCTTTAGAAGGATATATCATCCTTTGATAGTGTACTTTATTTATTTTCTCCAACCAAAATACTGTCTTACATCCCAAAATAAAATAAAATACAACAAATCTCATTACCAGCTGAACATGTTTGGTGTAGCTGTTAAAGGTTCAATCCCAAGATGCACATCCTTGTAAAGAGTGGCATCAAAGTAGCCAGCAAATCCTATGAACATGAGGTACACAACGTCAGTACCAAAAAGATAAATATAACATCTGCAATGAAGAGGGTTCATTTGCATCATACTTGATATGAGATAACATTAGGCACTGAGCGTCTGTTTGGTGTAAAAAGATTTCGAAAAATTTTAAATATCTAAACCATTTAACAACCATGTCAAAGCAATTTTATTATTTCTGAACAACATTGCTATGACTACGTTTTATAAATGACAGTGAACCATCACAAAGTAGCTTAGATAATCAGTGTTAGATTTTGAATATCTTGAGACAATGAAAGTTAAAAACTGAATATCTTAAGAAATCATTTCCAATAAAGCCAAATAAGTTCATAAGAATAGAAATAGAAAAACACCACTTACCATGTACCATTGCGGATCCAGTGTCATTTGGTATTGTGAAATGCAACTTCTTATAGCGTTGATTGCTTTCTCTATCATCAGCGGGTTTTGGATGAGTAAATGTAAAAACCTAAGAGAGAACCAACAGAAAGAAAAGAAATTAAATTATCAATAAAAACGAGACTGAACACATAACTAACATGTAAGCCAAGAATGGTGAATAGATTCACATCAAATATATAAATAATAAACTGCACAGTAAGAAAACGCACGGGTTGACATGGAGCAAGTCGAGCTGCATTGTGTATTTTAACAACATAAGCAGTTTCAAAGTGTGAAATATCTTTATGTGCTTTAACCTGAAATACAACCACAAGTGAGTACATTAATTAAGTAATAAATAAATTTAATAATAAAAACTGAAATTGGAATACAGGAGATATACATCATTGTATAACTTTGAAGCTGTCACTGGTTGAATGAAACTTGTGTACCTGAGAGTAGGTATTACATAAAAGAGATTACAATACATCATTTTTTTAGTTCTCACAATACTGGTCATCACTTTATCAAAAATAAAAAATGAGATTCGAAAAGATGAATTATTGTACACAACAAAAGGAATTTACATACGAAGAAGGTATTGAAATTCCTCCAGGCTTTAAAAACCTCTGAGCTCCATCAAGGCACTCGGGAGATAGTTCATTATCACCAAAAGAACCTAGCAATTCACTAACCTAAATTCAAGCCAACAACAATCAGACACTAGAGCATAAACAACAAAATTCAAACAATTGATAACGTGGGCATAGGAAGTTACCAATATATCAGCTTTTTCAGGGGCATTCCAATAGCGCATGTCGCATGAGACTATAGTAACAGTATCCTCCCATCCCTCTAATCTAACTAATGCCTGTTGCAACAAATGACTTGTCAAAATTGATTGAAGGATAATCTCAAACAATGATAAGAATAAGTAAACTAATTTATATCTTGTGCTAACACAAAATAAAAGACTATTAAAAAACACAATCAAGAAATTGAAACTACACTCATGAACAAGAGATAAAAAAATGTTACATTGACCTAACATTAAAGGCACTATATACTCATCTTACCTACCATGTTTACATACAGGCGATAAAAACTTAACCTAACATTAAAGGCATATACTCATCTTACCTACCATGTTTACATACAGGCGATAAAAACTTAAAACAACGTTTAGCAAAACAAAATAAGAGCATGACAAAGAGCATTGGCATATACTAAAACATTTAAAGAACACTTCCCAAAAAATAATATTTGATGAAGTTTAGGAATTGAATGAGTTTTTCTGCTTCAGTAATAAACAAATAACATTATATTGGAACATCATTTCATGGAACCACTAAGGTAAAAGATAACAACTAACGTGAAGGGTAACAACTGCATTTGGATTCTTCTCAACAGCGTAAACTTTTAGCTTGCGCCCAGTTTCTTCTGAAGCCTACAAATGAATGAGCAAAAAAACCGGTCAAAAAATTACAGTAAATCCAATCAGTATTCTACAGAGTCTTTTATTGCAAACAATTAGATAAAATATCACACCTGTAATGATGCCCGCACAAGAGGTCCACGCCCAGCCCCAACAACCATCAATACCTAGCAATGAGTAAAAACAATTAAACTCCACCTCTGTACTATTTTGCACAGGCATCCAATGTGCTGTTTATCCAACACAAAAATAGAAATTAAAATAAAAGAAAATAATACTCAATTCCTTGAGACGTCCTTTAACTAAGACATACACCCAATCTTGTATTTCAATACATTGCCCTCTCCTCAACTACACATGTCTCCCTTCTATTATGTAAAAATAGAGGGAGAGACATTTAAACATAACTGAGGGGAGGTGAAGCAATTTTACAATTTAATAATTTAAAAAATAGAAGGGGCTGAGGGGAGGTGAAGCAATTATACAAATTAATAATTTAAAAAATAGAAGGGGTGTGTCTCAATTAAGCATAACCTAAAGGGGTTGCATGCAATTTCTCTTAATACTAAAAAATAAACATTTAAAAATCGAACATGAGAAAAAATCTTACAAGGGTTTTTGTAGGTGCCTCATTATCAGGAATCATGTCCAGCATTGCTTTACTTACTGCTCTTTGATACTGTAAAAAGAAAAGTTAATGATTAAACTACACATACAAAACTTGGAACCCAGGTCAAAACATAGATATAATTTAATAAAACATCTGACAATACTTGGATGTATGATCAAGTTCAACAGCTGACAATACATCATATCATTTAAATTACCGAACAAACTAAATTAGAAAACAGACATCAAACATTGGACAACAGTTGAATAACATCTGACTTTACTTAGATGTGTGATCACATTCAACAGCTGACAATACAAAATATCATTTAAAATAAACTAAAATAGAAAACAGACATCAAACACTGGACAACAGTAGAAAAATATGCAAAGGTGAGGACCTAAATCATAAAGCCCGTCATGTTTGTAGAAGAAGTGCAATTATAGCTATGGGATTTAAAGGTCGGAGAGAAAACATAAACATAAATCGGATGAGTGAAGTTGAGAATAAAATTTATATATTGCCGTACCTGAATGTATTTCATAGCATCTTTCTCAAAAGTCTCATAAGTACGAGCCTCCAAATTATCCATCAAAGGCTGCACACAAAAATTTCAAAGATCTCAAGATTTCATATTTGAATTAGCCAAAGAATAGAAGCCAACAAATTATTAGAAAGCATCATGACAAAGAATGCTTACTTGCAAAGGTGACTGTAAGTAATCCCTGTATCCAAGCTGGCATAAAAAGCTGGGAGTCAAGAGAAGATAAAGGCAATAATGCCATGTCAATATACAAATATATGTCAAGATAAATACCTCAAAACGTTCTTGCTCAGGAAGAGGATCCAACTTTTGATAAAGATGTCCAACATATTCCAGATATGGACGCAAAGGATGTCTTTGTGAATCTAAGGGGCAAAACATATTACAGTAAACAGAAGGTTTTGGCCAAGGACACAATCCAATAGCAGAATAATTGAAGAAACAGTGGAACATCAAATCACAACTATCACATCGCATGCAATATACAAAGCACAAACATGTGCAAATAGGCATATACAAAGTAAGGAACAGGATACTCAAAAATGCTAATAACTATAAAAACGAGATAAATTTTGCAGCTTCTATGCAGGCCTAATAATAGTGCATATAAATAGAATAATATTTACAAACAAAATTACAAGAATAAGATATTTTAGTATTACTTTTAGAAAATAGTCAGTTTCCATTTTCTAAAATTTATGTTGATTTTAAATTGTTAACTACAAGTTTAGAGACTCCAAGTGAACAATTGTGATTTAGAGAATATGGAAGGGAAATAATAAAGATGCATTTATTAGAAATAAGGAAATTAGTATTTTTCCATTTTCAAAACTTCTAAATGGTAGATCTATTTTCGAAAATTAGTAAAAGAAATTGGAGAGAAAAATAGATAACAGACCCATGAGCCAAGAACAGGAGCTTACCTGCACCAGAGCGTGAATCTACACCCACACTTGCTTTAGCATGACCAGAATTTCCAGATATAATTATCTACATAGATGTTTCAAACTCGCTCAATTCTTTTCGAAGGAAAACAATGATATACTTGAATTTAAATTAAATTCAACTTGATCAATTAAGCAAGAATGCAGTATCCACGAAAAAAACGAAATACACAACCATTGGATAGCAAGGTTGTATAAAATACCAATAATTACTCAACTTAATTTAAGTGTGAAAACATTGTTGCCTGAAAATTCAAAAAATGACTTACCTGTATATTATGGTTAAAAAACCGGTTAATCAACATCTGATGGCGCTTGGAGAGGCACGGATACCCACGACCATTGGTTAAAAATGACTGGTAAAATTCCAATAAAAACCTTTATAACTTTATATAACAATCAGAACTAGGAAGCCTGATATTTGAAAATTTGATTATAACCACAAGATGTCCTTACATCAGTATTTACAATAGCAGCTCTAACAGACTCTCCAAACCACCGTCCTAATGAATTTGCTGAAGGCAAAGTACTCCTATTGAATAATATTAAAATAACAACCATCACAGCTTAGGAAATCAAATACTGAATTAGTGCATTAAATAAGGGGGAAAAATCATGCGAAAAAATTGAAGGTCACTGCATACAATAAAGTGTAATATATTAATGAACTAAGTGCAAAATACTCACAGAATATCAAGTGCAACTGACAGTTGACTGTGGTGCTCACACAGCAGACGAAATGAATTCCATGTCTCCCAGGAGTCAACCTAAAATCAGGATTGAAAGTCCTAAAAAAGCACAAAACCCACAACATCCTAATTCTTTAATGTGTGCAAGTGCAACAAGACTAAATTTTTATCACCGAACTTTCTACCTTTAAATGGTTTGATCACCAGCAAAGATACAAAATACAAAAAGATAAGCAAGTCATTCCAATGTCAGGTGTTGATGAACACAAGATCAAACAAAGCCCACAATTCAGCAGCTTTGACAATTGTAAGTCTATTAAGAATAAAAATTGATTTTTAATATTTAATATAATTTCAATTAGAACAAAAATTGATGGGATTAAGTTGTCATTCCTGAATTTCAATCAAAAAACAGAAGAATCTTGTTAAAATGATGAACAAAAAATTTAATACATAATGGCATTGCGAAGTATATCGATCCAAATAAAAATAATACCAAAAAATATATATTAACTTCAAACCTGACACATTGAGAAACATAGCATGTTTAACCCCAAGTACCAGACAAAATCAACCAAAACTTATATTTGAGGCACACACAACACAACAAGAGTTAACTTGAGAATATGACAACTAAGAGCTTGTAGGATTTGAGAAACCTTTTGTTTACACTAATAGATGCAAAAAAAAAAAAAAAACACCAAATGTTCTTGTCTCATACAAATCAATGGAACACAATAATTACACTGAAAAGGGCATTTGTAGTTATTAATGAAACATTTTCATTAACCAAAATAAGACCAAAGAAATCCACATTTGAAAAAAGTATAGGAAAGTGCATATGATTTTCCCTTGCAGAGAAAAGACAGTGTAATGGTTTACATTAACCCAGCCAAGATACAGAAATTGAAGACAATCATGGCATGCTTCTAGCATATTTACTCACCAAAGTGACTGAGTTTGCACCTGTTGACGTACCGTCATCCTCAGGCAGAACCAAGGGAATCCTAAGCCACAGCTGTATTATGCAAGAGATTAAGATCAAAATGAAATAATAACACTTACCAAGAAAATAGTTAAAACCAATCACAAAGTTTGAACTCAGAATAGCATAGCACCTGCATATTACTCAGGTCCTGTAAGATTTGATTCACACACCGTGCATAATTAGCACAAGTGGATCCTTTAGGGGCAGGAAGCAGGCAAGCCTACAGTATATTAAAAGAAATTAGGAAAAACAATAGTGTTGTAAATAGCAAATGGCAGATGATGTTGCCAAGCCAAAATTCCACCTTATAAACGTGTCATTTTAGCCAACATGGTGGAGATAATAAACGTTAGGCCTGTGACGCCTGGCACAAAATCTTGACACAACTGAACTAAATGCCACTCAATTAATAAAGGGTTTCTTTTTCTTAGCAACTACATGCCACAGAGTAATGCTAAGCAGATTTGTAGCAGATAGATACCACCATGACACAACTTCATAAATAATAACAGTATAACAACAGCAAAAACAGCATATCCATTAGAAAATAATATTGCTACATGCAGGGAAAATAAAGATGGAGAATTTCATAACTCTGCAAAATAATAATGTATTGAAAAGTGAAAACCAGACAAGAGTACACAAACTGATCAGTCAAGTGTGCTGGTGAGATAATATAAGACTAGGGTTGAACAAAAAAGGTTAATAGGATAAAACTTAACCAGTACGTTAAAAAAAATGCAATCTAAATCTAAGCTCTATTTTTCAAGCACCAATTGTTAGCTAGTACAAGCTATCATCTTTAAATAATTTCAAATGTCTTCTAATATTTTTTTTTAATAGAGACCAAGTCATGCAGTTCAATAACTGTACCTCCCACTCAGTCACTCACCTAGTGACCCAGTAACAATTTATAAAGGCCCATAAAATTTTATTAATTCTTTAATTAGATAACTTAATATCTTACAAGGCATTTAATTTGATTGTTTTATATTAACTTTAAATTTGATTTTTAACTTACTTTAATAGTATTTAGATTTAGATTAACTTATGTTTAATATAATATAATAACATATAACAAGGTCATCAAAAAAATATATAACATCTAACATTAAAAATAAATAATTACACCATTGTACTTCTTTGTTCAATGTTCAATAACCAAACTGGTTAATATGAGAAAATTTACAAGTTGCGCTAAGAACATAGATAAAACAGCACAAAACAAATGTGAAAGTTCCTTCAACTAGGTTTCACAAAAGCACACCTGTAATGAGAGATGAGAGGCCCAGGCTAGTTCTTGTCTAAGAGTGGTTTCAGAATCAATTCTAACAGTCTCATCTTCTGAGTCCAAATCAATCCATGAGCTAATTTTGCCTAGTAAAATGCAATAAATTGCCTGATAAGTTTCATAATCATGAATAGAAAACCTGCTACCAAAAAAAATAAAAGACTGAATGCACGAAAAGAAATGTAAGCTCAATCTAATGCTCGAACAATATCAATATCTATGAACCGCATCATTGAAAAAACAAATAAATGCATTCTTGAATACCAATTTCTCAGACAACAAGAAACAAAAATAAAAGTGAACAATCTTAGTAATATATAGAGAAAACAACAACTTAACTTACGTAATAGCTGTATTAAAAAAATTGTTTTGGGTCATTAAGTGATTTCAAACAAAAGAGACTTACAAAACTCGATTAAATAAGTATGCTTCCAATCCAAGAACACAAATGATGAAGGAGAACATAAAAAGGCGGATTTATAATGAAATACACAATAAATCATAATATAAATCAAAAAACATGAACAGTAAGAATGATAGACAACTCGTACCAACTACATGACTACTCCACTGGGATGGGCTTAAGACCAAGTCTGACCCAGCAAATGGCGGGGCTGCAGATCCAAAACTATCCTTTGGCACCAAGCTTGGCCTATAGGAAGGATCTGTCTGAATTGTAACATAAAAACATGTAAGATCACAAGTACCAAGATAAAACACATAAGCTCAAGAAATGAAAGCAGAATATGAACTATCAATGGGAAGATAAAATATCACAATTAATCCCCCTTAATATCCATTTGGCTATGCTGCATTGTATGTCCATGCATTGTTTCAGTAATGTAGTCCATTAAGCTCTTACAGTGAAACCACATTTATACAGCCTCACAGATTAAGCACAAGACAATGTTACTTTGGGTAAGCCTACTGACCAATCATATATGAAATGAAAGCAGCAAGCTGCAACATAACTCTGGCTAATTGGCTACCACATAGAAGTGAAGAAAAAATTGAATTTTCTGTTTTCTAATGAAGAGTCTTCAGATTATTATTCATACAAGGCATTATATTATAGCTAATTATTAATTAATCAGTGTTAGCCTAAGTAGCAGATGCCTAATTACAGATCTTAGAACATTCTAGATTACACTAACTACAAAATTACATGAAGAAACAGAACCAATCACAAAAATGAATCTCATAAACTGCTCATAATGTAGTGAAATGTAGTTCAATAGTGCGATCCAGTGAATCCTCAAATGCTCGCAGTGGAGCAGCTTCACTGGAAAAGGCTCATCAGACAGTTTCAATATTGGTGAGCTTACTGACCACACACACAAAGGGACAACAATGAAGCTGCAGTGTGAATGGCTAATTTGTCACCATACACATCCAATCCAATACCAAAAAAAAAAAAAAAAATTACTTTGATTATAGAACACGCTAGGAGCGCATAGATTGATAGTAGAAACAATTTGTTAAATAATTTTTTTCCCACTTTGTTTTGTAATTTTTTTCAAAAGAAATAAATTTTATTAAAATTTATTTATAGTAGAAACAATTCACCTTTAATATTTTTTGAAGGTCTATGTTAAATACACTTTAAATTCATATATATTAGATGCCCACATAGCATAAAAGTTCTGGATCCGTCACTGGGAAGATAAAACATCACAACCAATCTCCCTCAGTATCCATTTGGCAGTATGCTGCATCAAATGTCCTTGCATTGTTACAGTAATGTAGTCCATTAAGCTCTTACAGTGAAACCACATATATACAGCCTCACAGATAAAGCACGAGACTATTAGAGATATAAGGGTAATCTTTTAATAGTCTAGCAAAAGGGAATTAGACGTGTCTAATTCCATTTCTATCTCTTATCTTTTCTATATAAAAGGATCTGTTGTAACTGAATAAGAAAATAATAACAAATTCTGTTTTGCATTCTTTCTCTCTCTCTCTTCTCATTCTCTTCACTCTCTTTCTTCTCTGGTTTCTAACATGGTATCCAGAGCTTATCTCTGATCCTCGGCGCGCATGGTCGCCGTCTTCCACCGCAAGCGGTGACAGCTCCGATGCTGCAAACTCTACCTTCAAACAAAAGATCTCAGTCAAGCTCGATGAAAACAACTATCGACAGTGGAAACAACAAGTTGAAGGAGTTCTTCGCGGCACAAAAATGGTGTGATTTGTTGTATCACCTCAGATACCGGAATGGTGCCTCACTGTTGTCGATCGCGACGCCGGAAGTGAGAACCCTAGCTACGTCGCGTGGGAAGAACAGGATGCGTTGTTGTGCACGTGGTTGCTATCCACGATTTCTGATTCACACCTCTCTCGTGCCGTTCTTCTTCGTCATTCATGGCAAGTTTGGGAAGAAATTCATGCGTTCTGCCATACGCAAATGAAGAAATTCTTGCTCGCGTTCGCACTATCGTAGATACATTAATGTCAATTGGTGATCTGGTCCTTCATCGTGACCAAATTGAATTGATTCTTGAGGCGTTACCATCGGAATTTGACTATGTTGTTGCTGCTGTTAACTCAAAGTCTGATTTCATCTCACTTGATGAGTTGGAATCGCTTCTCCTCACTCAAGAAGCTAGAGTGGAGAAATCCAAGAAAGAAGTTGTTAGACTATTTCTGTGAACCTTACTCAAGGTAATGTGCAAAATTCCAATCTCAGTGCTCAAAATATTGATATCACTGACTCCAGTGGTGGAAATTTCCAAAGCTATGGTCGTGGTAGCTATTCTCGTGGCAGAAACAATAGAGGAGGAAGGTTCAGAGGACGTGGTGGCCGCAACGGCTACAGGAACTCTGTGCAATGTCAGACATGCTACAAACCAAGTCATGATGCTAGCTACTGCTACTATAGACACTCTCAAGACTCTTATGGCGTCTATCCCCCTTATGGTGCTCCTGCTTCTTTTGGAAATTTTGGCTTTAGTCAACCAAATGTGTGTACTCAACCTGGATTTAGAGCTCCAAGTCCTTCAAATGTGAACCAAGCTAGACTTGTGGCGCCTATCATGGCATCTCAGTACTCTGGTGCCAGGCCTCATGCACTGATTGTTGGCACTGATTGCTCTTCATTCTACAATCAGGCGTGGCATCCTGACTCGGGAGCTTCACATCATGTGACTCAAGATGCCACAAATATCATTGATATTGTATCTCTGCCTAGTAATGATCAGGTTCACATTGGCAATGGCCAAGGTCTGTCCATCACTTCTCTTGGCTCTATGACTTTTCCTTCAAATTTATGCCCTAACACTTCTTTGAAACTGAATAATCTTCATCGTGTTCCATCCATTACTAAAAATCTGCCAAGTGTGAGTCAATTTGCCAAAGATAATGTTGTATTCTTTGAGTTCCATGCTAATGCATGCTTTGTGAAATGTCAGAGTACTTCTAAAGTGCTTTTGAGTGGTTCCCTTAGAAGTGATGGTCTATATAAGTTTGACTGCAATCCTCCTCCTGCTTCCGCTCAAGTCCTCAATGTTGTTTGCAAGTCATCTAGCTCTCAACATCCTTCTTTGTAATCTAGCTTTGTGTTCAATTCCATTTGTAATAATAGGAACTTAGATTTTGTTTCTAGTTTGTACAAATTGTTGCACCACAAGTTGGGTCACCCTCGTCATGAGGTTCTAAAACAAGTTCTCAAACTATGTAATATTTCAATTCCTAACAAACAGTTTTCTGACTTCTGTAATGCCTGCTGCATGGGTAAGGTACATAGGTTACCATCCACCTCATCTAAAATTGTTTACTCCAAACCCCTTGAACTTGTGTTTTGTGACTTGTGGGGGCCATACATTCATATTTTCTCACCTGTGTTGATGCTCATAGCCGTTATACCTGGATTTATCCTCTCAAATTAAAATCTGACACACTTGCCACATTTGTTCAATTTAAAGCTCTTGTTGAACTACAACTCAATCTAAAAATCAAGTCTCTGCAAACAGATGTTGGAGGTGAATTCAAACATTTGACACACTTTCTAACCATGCATGGCATAACAGAGTCACATGTCCACATACTCACCATCAAAATGGGTCTATGGAACGTAAACACATACATGTTGTGGAGACAGGTCTCACCCTTCTTGCTCAGGCTAACCTACCCTTAAAATTTTGGAATCATGCTTTCCTCACTGCTACCTACCTCATAAACCGGCTCCCATCTCCTTCCATGCATAACAAATCACCCTTTTTCCTACTATATTTTCGATTTCCTGACTACAAGTTCTTAAAGGCTTTTGGGTGCTCTTGCTTTCCTCATCCCAGGCCCTATAATTCTCACAAACTAGCTATGCATTCCAAAAAATGCTTATTCTTAGGCTATTCTCCATCTCACAAAGGCTATAAGTGTCTTGATCCCACTGGCAAAATTTATGTATCTAAGGATGTGATACTCAATGAGCATCGGTTCCCATACACTTCCATATTTTCTGACTCATCATCTAAATCTATTTCTACATCCTCCATTACTCTTTTTACTGGGCCTCCATCTGGACATCTTATCCCCCTTACATCTATTGGTCCTCACTCACACTTTCAGTCACCTAACAATTTCCTTGGTTCTCCATATATCTCTCAAGAATCTAATCAGAGTGTGTCCATGATCCCTGCTCACTTCACTCCTAGCAGACAGCCTTCTTTCAACAGCATTAATCCTGACAATGTGCCTGCCTCTCCCTCCCAGTCTGCCTCTACTTCTCAAAATTTTGTCCATCATGAAACAGCTTTTGCTGGCTCTTCAGCTGTGTCTCCTCAAGTTAGTACTGAGTCCTCCTTAGTGGTCATTGGCAACAGCACAGCCTCTTCTCCATCCACTGAACATTCCTCCCCTGCTCCATTTGTCCATCCTCTTAACACTCACCCCATGGTTACTAGAGCTAAGGATGGTATTGTCCAACCTAGGCTACACCCCACTCTCCTTCTCACTCACTTGGAACCAACCTCAAATAAACAAGCTCTATCCATTCCTGAGTGGCAAACTGCTATGAAAGCTGAGTATGAAGCATTAATTAGGAACCACACTTGGTCTTCGGTGCCTGCCCCTGATCACAGAAAACCCATTGGTTGCAAGGGGTTTTTTAGAGTCAAAGAAAATGCAGATGGAACAATTAATAAATATAAAACAAGATTGGTTGCCAAAGGTTTCCATCAGGTTGAAGGCTTTGACTATACTGAAACATTTTCACCAATTGTGAAACCCGTTACAGTGAGGATTGTTTTAACACTTGCCATCTCTAAAGGTTGGACCATACAGTAAATTGTTATCAATAATGTTTTTCTAAATGGAGTGCTTAATGAAGAGGTGTATATGGTGCAACCACCTGGCTCTGAAAAGGGTGAGCATGGTCTGATTTGCAAGCTACACAAAGCTCTATATGGGCTTAAACAGGCTCCTAGGGCCTGGTTTGATAAACTCAAAGGGTCCTTTCTCCAACTGAGTTTCACTGCCAGCAGGTGTGATCCCTCCTTGTTCATGATGCTCACACCATCCTGCTACACTTTAGTGTTGGTTTGTGTTGATGATATTATCATCAATGGCTCTTCTTCTTCTTTCATCAAGCAGTAGTTACTAAACTCAATCTGGCATTTTCTCTGAAAGACTTGGGCAAACTAGATTATTTTTTTGGGCATAGAGGTGTCTCATCTTCCCAATGGTTCTCTTCTGCTTTCTCAAGGCAAGTATATCAGGGATTTGCTTCATAAAACTAACATGGCTACTGCAAAAGAGATTGCTTCACCTATGGCTTCAAGCACCAAACTCTCCAAAGTAGGTTCTGCTCAAGTTGTTGAATCCACCTACTTCAGGTCTGTAGTAGGAGCCCTCCAGTATGCTACTGTAACAAGATCTAAGATATCCTTTGCAGTCAATAAAGTTTGTCAATTTCTCTCAAACCCTCTTAAGGATCATTGGAAAGTTGTTAAGAGAATTCTCAGATACCTCCAAGGGATGGTCTACTTCTCTCACCTACTAACCTCACTCTGCCTCTCACTATCGCAAGCCTTTGTGCTGCAGACTGGGCCTCAGATCCTGACGATAGAAGTTCCACTTTTGGGGCCTGCATCTTCCTAGGTCCTAATCTTGTTACTTGGTGGGCAAAGAAGCAAACACTTGTTGCCAAATCAAGTGTTGAGGCAGAATACGGAAGTCTGGCCTTAGCTATAGTAGAGATTCTCTAGCTTCAATCTCTCCTGCAGGAACTACACATCAGCCATCAGACTCCTAAGATACTGTGTGACAATTTAAGTGCAGTGTCTCTAGCACACAACCCTGTTTTGCACTCAAGGACTAAGCACATGGAACTTGACAATTTCTTTGTCAGGGAAAAAGTGATTAGCAAGAACCTGATTGTTTCCCACATTCCTGCTATAGATGAGTGGGCTGATGTGTTAACCAAGCCACTCTCCACTAACAGATTCTTGTTTCTTAAAACAAAACTTTGTTGACAAGCTCAAACTTGATCAACCACCCTAAATTTGAGAGGGAAGTATTACAGATATAAGGGTAATCTTGTAATAGTCTAGCAAAAGGGAATTAGACTAGTGTCTAATCCCATTTCTATCTCTTATCCTTTCTATATAAAAGGATCTGTTGTAACTGAATCAGAAAATAATAACAAATTCTGTTTTGCATTCTTTCTCTCTCTTCTCATTCTCTTCACTCTCTTTCTTCTCTGGTTTCTAACAGAGACAGTGTTACTTTTGGTAAGCCTACTGACCAATCATATATGAAATGACAGCAACAAGCTGCAACATAACTGGCTAATTGGCTACCGCATAGAAGTGAAAAAGAAATTGAATTTTATGTTTCTTAATGAAGAGTCTTCAGATTATTATTCATACAAAGCATTATATCAGTATTAACCTAAGTGGCAGATGCTAACTTCTCTTACAAATCTTAGAACATTCTAGATTACACTAACTACAAAAATACATGAAGAAACAGAACCAATCACAAAAATGAATCTCATAAACTGCTCATAATGTAGTGAAATGTAGTTCAATAGTGCGATCCAGTGAATCCTCAAATGCTCGCAGTGGAGCAGCTTCACTAGAAAAGGCTCATCGGACAGTTTCAATATTGGTGAGCTTACTGACCACACACACAAAGGGACAACAATGAAGCTGCAGTGTGAATGGCTAATTAGTCACCATAAACATCCAATACAAAACAAAAACAAAAAAACTTTGATTATAGAACACACTAATTGGCCCCATAGGAGCGCATAGATTGATACTCCAGCAAAAAAGAAACTGTATGAAATGAAATTGAACCTAAATTATGTTACCTAATGAAGAGTCTTCAGACAATCATTCATACAAAGTATTAGTTAATTAACAGTTATTCAACTATCTAGCAGTTACATAACCGTTCTAACAGAAATTTCACAGATCTTAGAACACTCAGGTTTACACTATAACACAACCAATACATATGTGAATCGCATTCAGAAACAAAACTAAACAGAAAAATGAAACTAGCAAAACTGCTATAATGTCAAGAAATGTAGTTCAATAGAGCTATCCAGTGATTCCTCAAATGCTCGCAATGGAACAGCTTCACTGGAAAACACTCATCGAACAGTTTCCATATAGGTGAGCTTACTGACCACACACACAAAGGGGCAACAACAAAGTTGCAGTATGAATGGCTAATTAGTCACCATAAATGAACCGCATACTAAATAGCAAAATGAAAATCGCAAAACAAATCCTAGTTATATATATATATATATATATAATGTAGTTCAATAGAGCTATCCAGTGAATACTCAAACGCTAGCTATCGAGCAGCTTCACCGGAAAACGCTCATTGAACAGTTTCAATCTAGGTGAACTTACTGACCACACACACAAAGGAGCAACAATGAAGTTACAGTGTGAATGGCTAATTAGTCACCAAAAACTTCAATTGTCAATTTATCAAATAGATAGAACGCGCTAAAATAAACATAACCTAATGAATTAGCGAAAATCAGTTGAATTAAGAAAGAAACGAACCAGAGGAGCAACAACGAAATCGAATTTTCCGGTGGAAAGATTGAAAGTAATGACTTCAGGCATGTCATCGCTGAACTCTGTTTCTACGCCGCAAAATCGAGCTTCGCTTTTATCACCTCCTCTGTCTCCGAGAGGCATTTTCGCTTCAACTGTTATGCGAACGTCGGTGGAAGAAAGAGTTAATGGCGCTAACTGATACTTATAGTGAGCTCAGAGAATTTGATGCAGAAATGGAGAAATGGAGAAGTGGGTGAGGGTTTTGGTAGGGTTTTTGTAGAGGAAGCTGGAAACACGGCTACTAGTCACTATACTGCTAGGGTTTTTCGGCTTACAAAATATTTGGGCTCTTCTGAACTAATTTTTATCGAGATTTCTACTTGGCAACCTAGGTTCTTCCTTACACCCCCCGCTTTACCAACAATGGGGATTACTATAGTGAAAAAATAATAATGTTTCTGAAATTCGAAACTTAACTCAAAACATAGATGAATATATATATATATATATATATATATATATATATATATATATATATATATATATATATATATATATATATATTATATATATATATATATATATATATATATATATATATATATATATATATATATATATATATATATATATATATATATATATATATATATATATATATATATATATATATATATATATATATATATATATATATATATATATAAAGGTTAAGTTTTGTATGTTTTGCAGAGGTTAAATTCTGTACGTATTTGATTCATATTATGTGATAGGTCTTTTCGATTTTCTTTTTCTTCATTTCATTTCAGAAAGTTTATTCAAAATCCAAAATAGAGCTCGTGAACAAACTTCATTTCCATTATTTTTCAAACTTATTTCCTACTTATATTGCATTGCATTCAATCCTAGGACATTAATCAACCTCTACATCACTCCATTCAACCAAAAATTGTTGACTTCTCACATTCGGTAATATTTTTATTTTCCTTCTATTTTTGTTCTGTGATGCAAACGCGTAATAGGTGGTTTGTGATAGATTATGACGCATAATAGGTTATTTTGTGGGACATGCATGTAAATTTTTTGAAGTCTATAATTAGAGCATTTAGGCATGCTTTGTTTCTAGGTTTTCAGGGTGAGGAGGATATGGAAGTTAACTTTCGATTTTTGTTGTTCTGCAATGTGGAAGTTAACTTATGAATTTTGTTGTTCTGCATTATTTTTTAATTTTATTTATTCAGTCCCTTGGGTTTGCCTTCTCTAATCATGATATGATTTTTTTGTGTAATTACAAATAAAATGTTTGACAACGTAAACAGATTGGGGCATGGCAAAGTGGCTCAATATGCTTATGTTCGAAGCAAAAGAGTTATACCTCTCATCTAGTCGTTTTTGGTGCCACTTCATTTGATGTTGTAGCATTGTTTTCTGGAGTTCACCTCCCGGAGACATGAGTCACTTGTTGTTGCCCTTGATACCCCCAAAAGTCAAACTTATTATTGTCATATTGATTTAATTACAAAAGTTTATAGCTTGATTGAATTATATATGATATTTGGATTGTATTTTGTAATCAATATATGGTTTAATTGAATTATATATGGTATTTTGATTGTATGTTGTGATCAATGTATAATTTGATTAAGTTATGTAAGGTTCATTAAAATATGTCAAATTTAAAACAAAAATCTTTCCAGGAGGAAAATTTATTGTCCTAAGGGTTAATATGGAAGTTAACTTCCGTAATATCAACTGAGTTGTGAAATAAACACAACATCATGATTTCAAAATGTGACTTATGAGTTTGTATGAAACTTAATCTAAAGACTCACCCTTCCATCAATAAGGATGTTAACTTCCGAATTAAATTTTGGCAAAATGGAAATGATTCACTTAAGAAGTATTTTAGTGTGAATTGAGAACATTTGAAGGTTAGCTTTCATATTATTTCAATGGCATTTTTGGGTTCTGTAATGGTTGCTCTTCACCACTAAGGGTGGGAAAAGCAATCCCCCATAATTTTATCATAATATATCTAAATCAATCAAATAACAAAAAATGAATTATTTCGCAAAGATATGTTTTGTTAGGATATTTGGTTCAAAATACCATATTGTTACGAATAATATTTGTTTACTGGTCAATTTTTGTGTTTTTACCAATTACATTTCTAAAATACTGGATTTTTTTAGATAATCCCTAAATTTTCACCTGATTTTTTAAATGTCAAGTACCAAAGTTTTGGGGTTATACCTGATTATTAAGAAAATATAGTATAAACCTATTGTTTATATGTCTTACTATTGCATCTTTCAAAAGATTGTTATAGAAATATCGAGTTGTAATGGGTTTTTAAGCAATCTAGTAAGACTCTCATTTAGGTTATCGAATTTATTGAAATGTTTGGTATGTATAGGGCATTAGCTTTTTTTTTTTAAATATGGTAGACAATAATGTATTTTTTCTCTATGTTTTATATATTATATAAAAATTAACATCACAATACATTAGTATAAACATAATTTAACTTATCTTATCATGAACACAACATAATATAACATGACATAATAAACAAAAGTTTTAGTACAATCACAATCCGACAAAATATATACATATAATATCAACTAAACAATTCAAATTATGTTGACTTCCTGACTTCTTCCAATACCTTATACATATCACATATGTTGTTTACCATGATCTTGCACCATCATTATAGTTTTGTCTCTAACAGTTAGTGACGAAGGTAATAGACATATATGAAGAAACCACAAGTAAGAAGAAAGTGATGTTAATTAAGGTTATCAAACAATGAAACAAATATCACATTGTAACTATAAGCAATAGGGTAACTTGTGTCAGGAATCGTCGTCCATTTTTCATCATCTCGAACTCCCAAGATAAAGATTCACAATGAACTCCTGACTTCTAAGACTATGTGTTGCACCCCAAAATTCGCCCTCTTCAGTTAAATCCTAATTGGATTATTTTTCTTTAACATACTTATAATACATATTATTGATTCCATGGTTACGGGATCAAGGCATTTATTTGCGTCAGGCTACAAAAATAATTGTTCCATCAGGCAGTACAGCAAAGCAGAAACTCAGGGTTTTCGAGATTCAGGTGCACTCCCGCATATTTTTCCGAGCTACTCAATCAGTGATTTATCTAGTAATCATCATTCCATGATCTCAGGTGTTCTATCATGCATTCTATTGTAAGGAAAATCAAGCATTTTAGTTGATTTGAGACAGTTTTCGACTAAAAATTAACATTTCACATTTTATGTTCAAAAATTCATAACTTCTGTCTGGAAATTTATTTTAAATGGATATTTGGGCGTGAAGATGTCTCGACATCCTCTTAATTTCATATGTTTGGGTTGGAAAACAATTATGTGAAGAAGATCTCTGAAATTGTGAAATATGTTGAAAATTGCAGGCTAAAATGGATTTCCGGTCAACTGTCGTGCAATATTGCAAAAATCATAATTTTTTCAATTTTTAACATTTAGAGATGATTATTTTGGCATGATATCACAAATTTTGTTAGCTACGAGTTTTCTTCAGAGCCCGAGTTTGGGTTATGATCAGAAGACTTCGGTTTATAGTTTGTTTCTAAAGTTGAACACTGAAATATGGCACAAAAGCAACGCAACTTGAAATAGAGAGTTTTCTGTCTCCGATTTCTCAGTATTGTAAAAATCATAACTCTCTCAATTTTTATTGTATTAGGACGATTCTTTCAACACGACATCATAAATTTCGTCATCTACGTTTTTGCTTCAATAGTCGGTTTTTAAATTATTCTCTAAAAGATATGGTTTGTGGCTTGTTTCTCGAATCGAACACAAAAATATGGTGAAAAATATGCACAACCCGAAAACAAGGGAATTTGAGTCAAATTTGATTATTTCAATTCCATTTGCCAAACAAGTCTTAAGAGTTTCACTATATATTGATTTCAATTCAATTTCAAAAGGACTTTTCTCATTTTCACTAAAAAATCAACTCAAGAGAGCAAAGAATTCTCTCAAGAAGCTTTTCTCTCTCTCTCTCTCTCTCTCTCATCTCTCTCTCTCACTCTCTCTCTCTCTCTCTCTCTCTCCTCTCTCTCTCTCTCTCTCTCTCTCTCTCTCTCTCTCTCTCTCTCTCTCTCTCTCTCTCTCTCTCTCTCTCTCTCTCTCTCTCTCTCTCTCTCTCTCTCTCTACCAGAATCGAGACCGGCCGGCCTCCTCCTGCGCCCTGCCCGTTCACGCCGACCACATGCTCGACTTTAACCCGACCTCCTCCTTCCGCGACCGAGCACCCATCCGCCTCGCCGTCCCGAGCAGTCTCCCGGCAGAAATCCCTTAGTCTCTATCTAATTTCGCGTGCACTTTCTTCCGATAAACTCTTCAATTTCTCTTTCGATAATAATTTCTTGAGTTTTGCTTGATTTAAGTGATTCTTGAATTAATTGATATTGAATTAAGTGCTTAATTGACTTAACATGAGTTGAATTTAATTGAATTGTGAGATTAATTGATTCTTGAGATTAATAATTATGGAAAAATATGGAATCAGATGATCACTTGCTTAATTGTTTAAATCTCATGAGTATCAGCGTGATAATTGTTGTTGAATATTGATTTTATGCGTCGAAGCTTGATTCTGATTCGATAGTTGTTGATAAAACTGTTGAATTTCATGAGTTGATGATTATTCTTGAGTTGATTAATTGATATCGTCGTGTAGATAATTTTTGTTTCGGTGTTGGGAAACCGATGCACTAGTGGTGATTTAATGTTTGCAATTTATTTGTGAATTTCGAGCAACGTTCCAAGTATCCATGTGGGATGATTTTGCGGTTAAACGTTATTTTCCAATCAATTTTTAATGGGCATCGATACATGGAACAATGCTGCCCAGAGTTAGCAAATGCTTGTGAATTGTGTTTTAATTCTCGGTTCATGCATGTTTAGCTTTCATTTGATGATTGTTGGCTATTATTGTTGATTTTAATTGATTTTAATTCGACTTTTTGAGCCTTTCATGAGATAAAGAGTTGATGCCCATAACTTTATTTTATGGTTCTGCTACTTGTTAGGAAGTTGTTTCTTCATGATTTAATTTCAATTTGAGTAGTAATGTTAATGCTTAACTTCAATTATTGTTTCTTGTTATTACTAACTCATCTTGTGAACTTGTGCAAGCTTCCAAAGGTGTCTCGGTACACGAGACTTATGATATACTTTTGTTTTGTCGAGACTTATATCTTATGCAGGATTATTAGTTCAATATTTGAATGTTGACTGTGATTTATTTTCGCATTGATGATGCTTCAATGCTTATTCTGAACAATTGATTTCTGACTCTTTTCTTTGATTGGTGAAGCTTTTGTGAAGATCTTCCATTTTCTTGCTTTGATTACGCTTTGCTACAAACTTTTTGTTCGTTTGGTATTTTTCCTATTTTGTTTATATTTTGCATTGTCGAATAATTCCTTGCCATGAGAAGTAGGAATAGAGAAGCATGTGCTGAAGACCTACCCATGTAGGCATTGCAAAACTTGTTTGTTTATATTCTTGTTGATAAAAGACCTCAAAAAGGGGCAACTTCTTGTATGTGCAAAAGACCTTAAAAAGAGGCAACTTCTTGTGTTTGCATAAGACCTCAAAAAGGGGCAACTTTGTGTGTGTCTAAAGTCCTAAAAGAAAGCAATTTTGTTAAAGTCCTCAAAGAAGGCATTTCCCTTCCCTTTTACTTTGTACTTGCAATCGAGTCAATAAATGTGGAACAATAGGGCTCGCAGTCGGCCCCCACACTTTCAAGTCCATTAGTCATTCTTAGCTCGTGTTGTGCGTTGATTCTTCGAATCGAGCTCCTCTCGTCCTTTGAGTCAATAAAGTGGAACAATAGGGATCACAATCACCCCCACACCTTATCATTGCTTCAACGATATTAGCTCACGTTTGTTAGCATTGATGCTTCGAGTTGTTACTTGATTTGATTGATCTATTCTAGTGGAAGAATGGTCTTTAACCTCATCGACCTTTATTTTCATGTATAGATAACTCATGTTTGATGCTCGTTAGCATCTTTGTTTGTTTACTTTCTTGCACCTTTGCTTGTTCTTTTAGGTTCAGCTTTACATGTTCCCTTAGCATCACTTGTTTCACTTTCGATTCAAGGTAGACATTAGGTTTGTAATCCATGCATGCTAACTTAGGTAGATGTTTCCCTTTTGTATCCAAACTTAAGACCACTGTTGCACGATAACATTAGGATTGTTAGTATCCCTGATACTTTTTCATTCCCCTTTTGCATCCTTAAAAAAACTTATTTTCTTAAGAAAACTCAAAACACTTAATAATGGAAGATGTGAATCGTATGCAGATGAGTCTTGTGAGGTAGAGCGTAGAGGGAATCAGTCCAGACTTAATCTTGCTCATCTTTCACTTTCGGACTTTATTATGGTTCAAATTGCAAACTCTTTTACAAATAAGCGAAGAAGTAGTGAGTGTCCCTCCCGTGAGATCCATTTGCTATCATCCCACCAAAAACACCAACCAATTCAAACCTTTTTGTCTTTGGACTTTTCCTTTTAAGACCTTTTTGATAAGGATGTGTTGTTTCAAGTTCGAGCAACTTGGAAATGCTAAGTGTGCAAGTGGCCGATCACAATTCCTTTTATGAGCTGCAATGCCAATCACGAATTGCAATCCTAATTGCAAGGATGCGAACATAGCATTATCCATAAAAACACACAACAAACCAGCATTTTCTAGGAGAACTATGAGTGCCCTAATCCCTTATTGCATGGATTATGGTACGTAGGCACTAAAGGTTCGCAACCGCGGAGGGCACGACTAATAAAACCTCTTTCTTTGTATATGCACTTTGCATACATGCATTTCTCTTCTTAGCTCGTAAGCTTTAGCTATGAACACACCCTTTGATTAGAATAACAAGAGTGGATCTTATGGAGTACCACAGACGTAAGGGGTGTTAATACCTTCCTCTTGCGTAATCGACCCCCATACCCGATCTCTCGGTTGTAAGATCATGATTTCTCCCTTCTCAAGTTTTTCTTTGATTATTTTACTTTCCCTTCCTGTGGGATAAATAAATACTCGTTGGCGACTTCATTAATTTTCTCTTAATGATTTTCCCAGTTGCTTCAGCTGGCGACTTCATTGGGGATAGATTGACCAATTGTTGGTCCATCTCGTGAGTCAGTCCTAACTTTTGTTATTTGTTTTTATTGGATGTTTATCTTTATGCTTTATAGCTTGTTCATTTGTATATATTTGTCTGCACATGTATGCATTACGTTTTACTGCTTTGCATATACTGTTTATTATTGATGTGTTGGATCTTTTTTATTTTCTTGGTGGGTGGGTGTTTCTATTGAGGTAAAAGGCCCAGTACCCAGGCCAAAGTTATAAACTCTTAGGAACATATAGGAATAAAGGGGAGAGATGACGGCTACTGTATGTAGATCCTACTAGTGGAGTCTTGTGTGCAATGCTCAGACGAGGTTCAAGTGAGCTATTATCGTTATCACGTAGGTGTAACGATGATAGTATTTTCAGGCGAACTCAAGACTCTGAGTTACTTTTTGACCTTAGCATGACCTAGATTTCACCGTGAGTGGGGAGGGATTGATATTATAGGTATCGTTGGCGACTCTATGGTTCTTTTGGTTATGTTCTAGATTTCTGTTGGTGACTATGTGTTTATTGTGGTTTATGTTTCGGACCCTTGATTTTGGTATTCTCGACATATTCAGAAATAGCACAAGAATATTCAGTGTTGTGGAAGCTTTGATCCCATATCATGTCACTTGCATCATAGCATTTTTATTTCTTTTTTATATAAAAAAGTATATGAAAAAAGATAACTTGCATATGCATATCATTTCCAAGATATTTTGAGGTTGTCACTTTCATCTGGAATGGATAGCAACACAGGTATAGATAAAGAGCTGACTAGAGACTTTGTGTTACCAGTTTCATAGCTTTGTTCTAACCTTGTTAAGGGAAGTGAGAGCTCCTGTAGATGGTCTGAATGAGAATATTTTCAAAGATAGTTATGGGAATCTGCTGACATTACTGGATGTTGAGTATGAGAAATGGGCCATGGTGTCGCTTTTGTAGTTTTATGATCCGCAATTGCGTTGTTTCACTTTCCAACACTATCAATTGGCACCGACACTTAAAGAGTATGCTTTTATCTTGGGCGTTGATATCACAAGTCATATTCCATTTGTCCGTATGCTTAAGGTTCCTGATTATGAAGCTATCGCTAAGGCTCATCATTTGAACCTTAGTGATGTGAAATGTAATTTGACAGACAAGAGTAACGCGTGTGGTCTTCCTCTAAAGTTTTTGATAAGCAAGGATAAAGAGTTTTCAAAGAACAAGTATTGGGTCGCATTCAACGCGTTATTGGCCACCATGATCTATGGCTTTGTCATGTTGCCTAATGTGGAGAAATTTGTAGACTTAGCAGCAATATGTGTTTTCATGAACGGAAACCCAGTGCCAACAATACTTGTTGATACTTATTATGTTATTCACTCCATACACGACAAGAAAGGAAGTGTCATCTGCTGCATTCCTCTGTTATATAAATGGTTCCCGTTGCACATGCCCACAAGGGGACCGTTTGTAGACGTTGAAGATTCACTTCTTTGGTCTCAAAGGATCATGGCTCTTACTTCTTATGATATCATTTGGCATATAATAAGGGGGTGGAAAAGAAATTATTGCAAGTTGTGGATAATTTCCCAATGTTCATCTCATAGAGATAAAAGGTTGTATCAATTATAACCCTATCTTGGCACAGTGTCAGCTAAAATACGTTATGACTGATAAACCACAGACCGAAAGGTGGAAGAAACTATTTATTTCGGCAAAGGTGATAATCCTGTCTTGCTAGAAAGGGTAAGAGTTTCCTGGGGACATATTCACAAGAAAGGAAAGGCTTTCTTCGGTCAAATAGGATGTTTGAATCTTGATCCTTATGTGGAGTGGGTCAAGAATTGAGAAAAAGTATTGTTGTTGCCCTACAAAAGGGAAGAGCCTTTGTATCCGCATCCCATATTTTATCCATCATCCCAAGGTCGGTTACCATCAGATGCAAGTATCAACCAATTATTTGCCAATGAATCATCTCTTCAACAACCTATTCCTGATGTGTCAAAGTTTGTGCCCATGGTGTACTACAAGCATGTCAAAACTGAGAGTCTCAAGCTACAATCAGAAAAGGAATAGAGAAGTATAGAGCTTTCCTTTGCTTTGTAGTAGAGGAAGAAAATGCTTCACGAAGCCAGAATGAAAGAAAAATTGTTGAAAGATCACAATTTGCTTGAAAAACTAAAGAAGCCAAGAGTTGAAATTTCTCGCACTACTCAAGTAGAAGTTATAGGAAAAGCTCAGGCAGATCTCACAAAGAGTTGGCAGAAGATTGAAAGGCTTCGGTTGTCCAAGGATAAGCTGCAAGTGAGTCACAAAGAATAGGTTAAGACTTTGAAGAAATATCTCTGAGAGGAGGAAGCCAAGACTAAGGAGATTTGTAGATAACGAGAGGTTTTCAAACTGTAGGTCTAAAGCCAGTAGGTATAGATAGACGAGTTGACTGACAAAGTTGAAGAGCTCAAGATTCAATTCAAAGAGAGAGATGCTCAATAGTTTGTAACAGAGGCCTGACTGAAGGAAAGAGTTACCCAGTTGGATCAAACAGAATAAGAATTGACAAAGCTCAAAGCGCAACTGGAAGACAGAGGCGAGACACTGATGGATTTGGGTCCTCTCATTCATGTGGGAGTTAATGGCGGTTCTCAGTATTGTTGACTTGTTATATTTTGTTAAGGTTCACCGCCAGACTTATTGGACATGATCCTTTTTGTTTTGTCTTTATGAACTCATTTTGAGAAACCTTTTTGTATGGATGCTTATTTCATTATATGAGCAGTCTCTTTCTTTAATGATGATTTATTTGTATCTTGTTGCCTTTTGTTCTTGATGAAAAATCCAGGTTTTCCTGGAAATGGTAAAACATTGCATGCATAATCATGCATTCATAATGTGATACGGTGGCAGAACCAACTGCTATACTGGTTTGCATTTTGTATTCGCAAATGTCGCGGTAAGCAAGAGTCGCCACCGACTTTTATTTTATCCAATCAGGAAAAGGAAAAAGAACAGAAAAAACCTTTTTCGAGAATATTTGAGTACGGGGGGTAGATTATAGAAAGGGAAGGTGTTAGCACCCTTTCTATCAGTGGTTTTCCACGGGCTCTTAGGTACTTGCTCATTTTAAGATTGCTTGTGTGTGTGCTTGTTTTGAAAAAAGTTTTACTTCGTGATAACTCTTGTATCAATCCTCAAGGGTGTGACGAAGTTGTTTTGAAAATTGTTTTGAAAAAGTGTTTATGTGAAAAGTTTGTTTGTTTGAGTGAGCAAGTACTTAAGAGTTAATCTACCTACTCAAAAAAGACTGTTCGTTTTCCTTTAGACAACGCTATCCCATTATTAAGGAATAGGTAGCACCGTCGTTGGAGTTTTAAGGGACATTTGAAGGGGACAAATACAGTCACTAAAGCAATGACTAGGAAAACTTAGTAATTACCCTAAAGTCCTAAAGATCTTTCCAAGGCAACATTCGAATGGGTCATTTTTTATCTTTTAGACTGGAGGGCAACCACTAAAATTCCCTATGCTTAGTGATTGTTTACCGAAGGCAACCGAAGTGAGGCAAACCATAGGAGTGCGAGTGTGCAAAAGTGTTTGATTTCAGCTATTTATCTTGTAATTTAGTGATCTAGGATTGATTCATTAGTCATACACGCCTAAGTTGCTAACCATTATATACAGGCATATAAAATATAAGAGCGAGAAAATAACAGTCTTACGCTATTACATGGCTTTTGCAGATACACGATTATTTTAACTGAAAATAAACTGCGGAATTTAAACCTAATTACTATTACAAACTCGGAGCATTTACAAATAATAATAAAAAGAGAAAATTAAGAGCGCGCGACAATTTAGATGCGAGAAATGATTAGCCGACCTAGAAATCTAAATTGCGAAAATATTTATTTTTTAAGGAAAAATTAAGTTAAATATAAAATTAAACCCTAAATCTAATTATTTTAATTATAATAGAAAAACATTAAATTACCCTAATTTAATTAAACTAATTAATTAATAAAATATTTTTTTTAAAAAAAAGATTTTTGATGTTTTTTTTAAATGATTTTTGACTAAATAAAAAAAGATTTATTTTTGGTGTTATTAAAAAAAAACATAATTAATAAATAATAAGAAAAAAGAAAATAAAAAAAAAGAATATGGGCCTGTATGAGAAGCAAATGGTGGGTGCCTTTCTGAATTTGTCCAGGCCCAAAAAGCTGAGCCCAGTCAGCGCACCTGATTCTGTGTGTCGGTCTCTTGATGATCCATGGTACGTCTGCGCATATGGGACGTTGGATCTGGATGTGATGAGATCTGATAGTGATGAATTTGGGGCGTATGGTGATCTCCTGGAGGTGAAGCGCATGGGATCTGAAAAGAGATATTTGGAAAACAAGAAAATGTCTGGACCTGGGATTGAACCCAGGTCCTTCTACTTACACACATGCTTCGTTGCCAGCTGCGCTAGGATGTTAACTTGTTAATATAACAACAACAATATGCCTTATATGAAAATAAGTGATTAGTTGGAAATTTAAAAAAAGTGCGCTCTTATTCAAAACAACCAATGGGATCAACCCACATATCTTCTTCTTCCTTCCTCCGTCGTGTTAGATGACAACCTTTTACCTACGGACGATGTCCGTAGCTACAACCCTGTGTCATTCAAAAATCAAATACAGGCAATATAAATTTTAATGGAGACCATGAATCAACTAGGCTTGAAGCTCTGAACGTCATGGTACTCATATCCAGCCCTAATTTCGCCTGTACTAAAAGACCCAAAAATGGAGCTTGAAACCCTAGGAATGACATCTTTTTATTCTTGCACCTATACTCAAATTAAACAATCTAGATACGTTGCATACATGATGATAAACATGAATATGTATTTAGAACATGTTTATGATGCCAAAATTAATGAAAACAATATTAAAAAAAAAACAGCAAACTGTGAGGCTTGATGAGTGCGTTTCTGGATGTTTCAGGCTTCGAGGATGCTTGCTACTGCTTCAATGATCACCCAGGAACACAATTTGACCTTTAGCACGCCTTGAACTCGTCTGTGAAAAGAGATAGCACCTTCACTTTTTTACCAAAAATTTGGAATTTGTTTCTTGCTTTTGAGGCAGCTGCGCAACTTCCAATCCTTCTCCTAGGGTTCACAATGATCTTGTATATGTATGGAATCAAATTAGGTCATTTTTTTGGCAAGAATCCAAGATATGAATGTGTTTTCAATTTGCTTCCATTCTTTCCAATGATGGAG
This sequence comes from Vicia faba, assembly GCA_948472305.1. Lineage (NCBI taxonomy): Eukaryota > Viridiplantae > Streptophyta > Magnoliopsida > Fabales > Fabaceae > Vicia > Vicia faba. The sequence goes on from OX451737.1 coordinate 1,185,782,699, forward strand.
ATTCTCTCCTTTCATGGCATGGCACGGTTTTGCTTGGCTATTGACAACATAGTAGATCTTCATTAAATGCAAAAAATATCCCAAAAACAAATTATGTGATTTATTTTGATTTTATTTGATTTTATTTCAATTTTAAATGAATTAAATCACAATAAATCAAATAAATAAGTGAATGAGGCATGGAGTGGTTCATGGGTCGTGGACCATGTCCTTAACAAGATACAATCCTAAAATGCTAGGCCCTTTTGGCAAAAAATGCATTTTTGAGCACATTTAACTTTTGGCAATTTTCCAAAAATGGTCAACTTTGACAATACATAACTCTTCCAATTTTAACCCTAGATAGGTGTTCTTGGACTTTTTAGAAAGCTTAGGATGTCCCCTGAACAACCATTCTGGTCTCATCTCAATTGGATCTTCCATGTTCATGTAAGAAGCTTTGACCCAAAAAGTGTTTTTGTTGACTTTTCAAAAGAACCTATAATGTAGAAATTCATATCTTTTGATGAGTGCATATTTTGAACTTATGGGATGAAGATAAGTTGTAGGGAATTGCATCCTCTTCAAAATTATCATTGGATGGAAAATTTCTGATAAAGTATGAAGAAGTTATGTTTGGTCAAAAGTTTGGTTGACTTTTCCTAAGAAACCCTAATTTAGCAACTTTTAGGTTTTGATGAATTTGGGGCATTCCTTGAGGAATCATGATCAACCCTTGATTAAATGATGGATATAACTTCAAAATGTTGATGTCGACCAATATGTGGGCCACCGTTGACTTTTGACCTAATATAGTCGATTCTCAAGCATCTGAGCAGTTGACTGAGCAAACTTCTTGTGCAAGGCTTGAAATTTGATATGGAGGGGCTTGAGAACATATTAGGACCATGGAAATCATTTGGGACCCTTGGAATTCTGGGCCTAACACTTTTTACACCCCCTGTTTTCTATTACAACACTGGCCGAACTAATTTTCTCTTTTATTTTGCTTTTCTCTCTATTTATTTATTTACTATATTTAAAAAAATACAAAAAATATTATTTTCTTAAATAATTAAATTAAAAATAGTTTAATACTTTATTTCATTTTGTTAATTAAATTAGATTTTTATTACTTCTTTTTACATTATAAAACATTTTCTTTTCCAAACTAACATTAACAAATTTATTTTCTAAAACAATTAAATTAGACTTAGAGTTTATTTTAATCAACTTAGATTTTAGGTTTTGATAAATAATTAACTAACTCCTCTCATATTTAAATTAATTATAAAAACCTTTTTCATAAAAAACTCTATAAAGACAATTTCTTCTTCATCTTTACATTTTGTACATTCTATCATTATTCATGTATATGGTTTGTAACGGATAATCAGGGCTTTTATTGCTTTCTTCCCTCTATTCATAAACTTGTACCCCCCATTCCCAAAGCATTGTAATAGTGTAGGCAATTTAAATTCCGCAACTTATCGCTTTCCTTATTATTGCTAGTAATTAGGGTTTGCGTGACAAGACTTAAAAATCAAACATTAGACACCCCAAATCCAAGATAAAATAATTGAATCAAACACACTTTGCACACATGCACCTCTAGGGTAACTCACACTTATTGCCTCAGATATAAACAGTCATGTCCCTCGAACATGAGATGTTTTAGCAAAGACCCTCAATTAAAAGAGCGTAGTCCCTCAATGACCCTTCAATGTTGCCTTTGGTAAACGATCTTAGTCCCTTATGATAATTGCTAAAACATCTTACGAGTTTCCTTCTATGACTGTACGATGACCCACGCTCGTCCCTCACATCCAATGATATGGCTCTCTACCAACCAATGGTAAAGCAACACTATCTAAAGGAGGAGGAAAAGAACAAAGACTTTTTGTGTAGGTAGATTGCTCGTAATTGCTTGCTCATAAATTAAAACCATTTCCACACAAAACAAACATCTTTTCAAACAAATATTTTCAAAACCAACACTTTGTATACATTCTCAACGATACGAGAATCATTGGAAATTTTGTCGTACTATGGCGTTTTCAAATTATTTCTAAACAAAATATTTTGTATACATTCTCAATGATGCGAGAATCATTACAAAATTAACATTTTCAAAACATTTCCAAAAATCTTTCAAACTGACACAAATACAAAACATTTCAAAGTGAGCTAGAAATTAAGAGCCCGCAGATAACTACAGATGAAAAGGGTGATAACACCTTCCCTTTTCATAACCTACCCCTCGAACTGAAGAAAATTCTCAAAAGGTCTTTCCTGTTCTTTTCACCCTTTCCTTTATTATATAAAAGAAAAATCAGTGGCGACTCTTGTTATCTGCAACATTTGCGATAAAGCGCAAAACACCCAAATCAGTTCTCTTACCGTATCACAGAGCTGGAGACTCTGCTAGGGACATTTGAAACTAAAAGTGGGGTTGCCTTAAGAGTTATATCATCTTTATTTTCTTTACATATTTTCCTTATTTTCATTACATTTTGGGTCTATGCTTGGGCTTATTACTTGTAAAGATCCTATACCCGAATCTAGGGGCATATTAGGTAAAGAGCAATAGAATATGGAAATTGTACAGCGTAGATCGATATGGTTGAAGCAATATCTATGTTAGTGCGACACATTTGTAGGTACCAGTGTCCCTTGAGTTAAATCAAGGAGAATACGGGGCCGCTGAGAGGTGTCATGAAGCACTAACTAACCATAAAACCTTAGTTGAACAACTTAGCCATTAGAAAGTAGTGAGATAGATGGCTTTGGTGCAAGACTGAAGTTGGTTGATACTCGATACTACACTCATTGAGATCAGACTTTCGGGATATTTTGGTCGTGAAAAAAGATTGCTTGTGCTGAAACAATTCCTGATGAAGAAAGATCAATGATATTGAGATTCTTTAGAACCCGATTACTTTCTTTTAGGACAGGTTGAACCAACTAAAACTTCAAGAGGGTACTTACCTATAAAACTCATGCAAGCCTAAACCTAAGGCCTTGTGTGCTTTGTATGTACATGATTATTTGTTCATAACATCATAAACATCATGATATCATGCCATAGCATTTTCACTAACCATTTCAAGGACCTAGGGATTTATCTTTTTCCTGTTTTGTAGGATATGGCTTCCACTCACAGAAATACCATCCGAATCAGCTTTGTAAAAGTGCCTCCTCAACTCCAAGAGTTAGCGTCAAGGGTTCCTGAGAATTCTTCGTTCACCAAAAGACATGGTCGGCTTCTCAATCTGGTTACCTCAAGCTTTAAAGAAGAAATGATGTGTGTACTCTTTTAATTCTTTGATCCTAAACATTATTGTTTCACCTTTCTCGATTATCAATTGGTGCCTACAATGTAAGCGTTCTCTCAACTATTAGGAGTACCTATTCTTGATCAAGTGCCCTTCAATGGTTTAGAGGAAGCTCCAAAATCTGAAGTTATTGCCAAGGCTTTACATTTGAAGAGATCTGACATTGTAGATAATTGGGAAATAAGGAGTGGAGTCAAGGGATTTCTAGCTAAGTTTCTGTTAGAAAAGGCTCGATTGTTTTGGGAGGCTATGGATTTGCAAGCTTTTGAAGAAGTCATGGCTCTTCTAATCTATGGGTTAGTACTATTCCCTAATCCAGACCAACTCATAGACGTGAATGTTGTCAAGATTTTCCTTTCTCGTAACCTTGTGCCTATGTTGCTTGGAGACATTTTATATACTATTCACACTCGTACCATGAGGAAGAGAGGGGCTCTCATATGTTGCATACTGTTGCTATCTAGGTGGTTTATTCCACACCTTCCCCAGTCAGTATTAAAGAATTTACAAGACTTGATTTGGTCTCAAAGGATGATGTCGCTCTCTCATTTTGATATCTTTTGGTGTTCCCGATCTCTGGAGGATGTCACTATTATTGACTGTTGTAGGGAGTTCCCTAATGTTCCACTCATTGGAATTAGGGGAGGTATTACTTATAACCCTTCTCTGGCTCTATGACAGTTTAGCTATGCTAGAAGAGATGGTCCTCATGACGCGTTTATCCAAGGTATTATATTCGACTACGAGAATGATGTCTAAGGTTATCATCAAAGATTTGTAGGAGCTTGGGGCATGGTAAAAAAGGTTGATAGTAAGACTTTGGGGCATAAGAACTCCATCCCTTTGGAGACTTATCTCAAATGGGTGTGAACTCACGCTCAAAATCTTATGATGCCATATCCAACTATCCTACCAATAGTTGTGGAGCTTGTTGCTGAAGGGGATATTCCTTATACCATTCTCCATCCTGACATGCTTACCGACTCCTAGGAATTTCAAAGATTGTGGATTCAACTCAAGGGGGAATGGGACACCTTTGAAGCTCGATTCTATGCAAGCGAGAAGAAAGTGTTGGAGCTCACAAGGAAACTTCACGAGGAGCAAAGCCTGAATGCATACATTGCACCAAAGAGAAAGTGCCCGTGGGAAACTTGAGTATTTTGTTTTAGGAGTTTATTTTGTTGTATTTTTAACACCCTTTTGCTTTTTCATTGTAAGCTCAAGGGACAATTGTAACTTTTGAACTTATTAATACAATTGTTGTTTCTGTTTCCTTTTTGGCTAGAAAATTTAAATCTCTTGAGGTCCTTGAAAACATTGCATCCACATAACATACATCATATCATAAGCAGGTTTTCTGATACACGTTTCCTCATCTTTTTACTATTTATTTCAGTATAAGACGGCTATAGAGAAAACCGTCAAAGATCTGCAAACTCAATACGCACAGTTCCAAGAGACTCTCCTAAACTTAGCAAAAGGTCAGCAAGAAATGATGGCACTCCTTGCCACTAAAAAGAAGACCAAGAAATGGACTGTTATCCTTAACATGTGAAGAAGGTTCAAGGGGCCCGCCCGACTGGCTCAAATAGAAGAGGCTTCTTATAAGGAAGAAGACAATAAAGAAGATGAAGTAGAAGCACCATAGTTAGGGGTGGAAATAACTAGATTACTGAGGACGAAGACTATTCCGAAGAGCAGTATCCACCGGCAGATGACAAATACAAACATCTAGAAGACCGACTTAAGGATGTAGAGATCCAAACAGTGTCTGGTTTGGACTTTGGAGATTTAGGTCTGGTCTCTGGGGTGGTCATTCCCCACAAGTTCAATGTCATTGTCTTTGCCAAGTACGGCGGGGTCTCCTATCCAAAGATGCATCTGAGGTCTTACGTCCGTAAGATTCAACCACACACCGTCGATAGGAAGTTATGGGTGCACTTCTTACAAGAAAGCTTATCTGGAACACTATTAGAATGGTTTTATCAACTTGAGGGGACTAATATCCACACATGGGAGGATTTGGATGCTGCCTTCTACCGACAAAATCAATACAATGCTGACCTTGCACCAACTCGCATGCAATTGCAAAATATGACAATAGGTTCAAATGAAGGCTTTAAGGAGTATGATCAAAAAATGGAGGGACCTGGCTGGAAGAGTGCAACCCCCGTTGACTGACCGAGAGTTGGTGGACATGTTCATGAGCACCTTGACTTATCCATTCTTTAATTTTCTGATTAAGAGTTCTTCTTCAGGGTTTACTGAGTTGATTTTGACTGGCGAGCAAGTTGAAAGTGGAATCAAAAGCGGAAAGATCCCCATGGCCTAAACCTCTAATGCTTTAAAGAAACCATTTGTTGGTAAGAAAGAGACTAATGATGTTTATGGACAAATGATTCGTATCAAGAATGATCGTCATCAGTTAGTAGGAGTTGTATTGATCTTAAACCTGACCCAGTTTAATGACCAATCCAACAATCAGCAAAGGCTAGATGCTCCAAGGAGGCAACTCACTAGGATTAACATGCCACTGTCTCAAGATCGACAACATCTGTAGAAGGCAGATTTGGTAACGCTGCGAGATCCTCCTCCAAATCCCAATACTGCCTCTCCCAAATATAATCTGAACGTGAAATGTGCCTATCATTCAAATAGTCTTGGCCATGACACCAATAACTATTGGGCGTTGAAGAACAAGATCCAAGATTTGATTGATAACAAGGTGATCGAGTTTGACCCTCCATAAACCCCTAATGTCATTACTGCTCCCATGCCCAATCATGGTAAATGTGTCAATGATATTTGTTGTACCCCAAAATTTGCCCTCTCACTTATCCAGATTTTTCTCACAAGACTTCTTGGACTCAAGACAAGATTAGGGTTTGCTCAGCTCAAGACATCTCATCTTGCACTGATAACCTGAAATTAGGGTTTGAGTTTGCACAAGGATTTTTGGACCATCAATGATTCATGTGACCTTCATACACCATCTTGGACCCCTAAGATTGCACATACCAAGTTTCAAGCCTTGAACCACATTTTTGCACAGTCAATTGGATAATTGACCTAAAAATCAACTGTATTGGAGAAAAGTCAACCATGGCCAATTTATAGTCAAACTTCATAATTTTTTATCCACAACAACATTTTAGCCTCATATGTACCATTTGATCAAGTTTGGATCACAACTCCTCAAGAAATTTGATCAAATCATCAAAAGGGCAAAATGGTCAAAATTAGGGTTTTGACTGAGAAAGGGCAATTTTTGATTTTTAACCAAGCCAATAACCAATTGAGTTCAAGCATGATTTCAAGGACTCAATATCATCATCTTGACCTAATCACATAGTTCAAAAGATCTCAAATGCATAAGATTGACAAATGAATTTTGTAGTCTACTGATCAAAAGTCAATTGTGCACTGAAAAGTCAAACTTTGACTTTTTAGTCAAAATCAAGTGCCAAAGGTCATAATTCATCAAGACATGTCAAAATATGAAACTTGTTGATCAAGAAAATCAATTTTGAAAATTAGGGTTTTGAATTTGAAAATTTTCATAACTTAGAAATTTTCTAAGTATGGAAATTTTCTTATTTTCCCCCAACTTTTCACCACTTTTTCACCATGATGCAATTGGATTCAAAGAAAACTTCCAACATGAAAGTTGTAGTCCTCCATGAAATTTACAACTTTTATTCACAAAGTTTTCCCAAAATATGCTTGGATCTCAAGATATGAATTTGTGAATAGGGGTCCATAAACTTTTTAACTTAGTGAAAATTTGCCCTAATTTAGGCAGGTTTTTGACCTAACTTCATGGGTATTTTTAACCTAGTTCCAAGAGGTATCTCAAAATTAATTTCAAAGATGGATTTTAGAGCATGTTGCAAGCTTTCCAAAATGTCTAAGAACTCTCCAAGATCATTTGTGGTTAGGGAGAATCGAAGAAGAGAAAATGGCATTTTGTCACTTTTGTTCAAGCCATTTTCACAATGCACCAAGTTGCAAATCTGATCAAGCATGCTTGTACCTTGCATTACAGGTCCTAAATCCCTTCTACACTCCATAATTAAATGCAAACTCATGGGATAATGGCTTTATTTTGGCTGTTGGAGCATTGTACAAATAATAAATCCATAAATGGCATAAAGGGCACAATGCCATTTTGATAAAGCAAGCTTTTTGCAACATTGCTATCCTTGAGCCTTGGACATGTTCTTTTGTCATAAGCAATGTCCACAAATATCAAGCAACTTGTACCAACTCTCTACATCTAGCAAGCAAGCAGTACAAGCATTTTGGCTTAAGTCACTTCAACTTTCTTCAAAAGCAAGAAAAGTGGCAAAAGTGAAGAGAACTTATACATCTGATAAAGGGTGGACTTGGCCTCATTCAAAACAACTTCACAAACTTATCTCAAGCTAGAACACAAGTGCATAACTTCTAAAACTCTCCCAAAACCCAAAAACACGATTTTTCTGCCAAGACATAGCAGTTTCTGCAAAACTCTTGCCAACTTCATTTTGGCTCGTGCGTTTTGCCTTTTAACCTTTGAAACACTTCATCCACATCATATCCAAACTATCTAAGCCCTTGTCCTATTGATGTAACCTCTATTTCAGACATCACCATTTTCAAACTTGAAGGTTGCAGGTTGACTCGTGTAGGGAGTTTCAAGCATCCTCAAGGCAAGCTAAGCATTGGAATAGCTTGAGGGAACTTCAAGGAAGCTCACACGATCCTCAGGCCTCACTCAAAGTTCACACATTGCCATATCCAAACTCAGCTGAACAAGGTATTTTTCAAAACTCTATCTCTCTATTTGGGAATCCTCAAGCTTTGATTTGTGAAGCAAAGATGTAGTCCTTAACATGGTGAAGTTGTACATATGCATAATTATCATTTATATTAACTAAGTATTGAGAATTTGAAGCTTGAAGTTCATGAAAAAATTAGGTAAGAAATTAGGGCTACAGAAATTCTCCATGATCCTTGAGAGTTAGATTATGTTTTTTATATCATTGGAATCGTGAGATTCCAAGCTACATTTTTTATGTTGCAAGTTTTTGTTTTTGTGCAAAGAATAGAGAGTTGCAGGATTGAACATAAACGCGCGCGAAGGAGATGCTGAAGGACAGGGACGAAGCTCCATCTGGGCTTTTTGCAATCTTGGCCTTTTTGTTTCTACTTTTTGCACCCCCTACATTACTTTTACACCCCCTTTGCATATTTTGTATATTTTTCATATTTTCTCATATTTTTATGTTTATTGATTTTAATATTTTTTCTGAACATTAAAAAATCACAAAAATAATTTTCTTAATTTTTTGCAATTTTTTTTCCACATATAAAAATAGTTTTATGTTAATAAATAGAATTTATTTTCTTATAAAAAATTGTAAATACATTAAAATACTATACATTTTTATTTTTATTATTTAACACATAAAAATAATTATTTTCATACATATTTTAATTTTTAATATTTGTTAATAATATTACTTATATTTTCTTGTACAAAAATGGACAAATAAATAATATAGAACATATTTTTTATTTATTTGAAAACTAGGGTTTCCCCTTTCAAAAATAATAATGATATTTTTCTTATTTCTAGGGCTTAAATTATTTTATTTTTTCATACATAAATGTGATCGGTGGGAATAGAACTGACTGTTTTAGAATGCTGGTTCGCGTTTTGCGTTTATTTTCGCAAAAATGTCGCGGTAAGCAAGAGTCGCCACTATCTTTTATTTTATCCAACAAGGAAAGGACAAAAGCACAGAAAAATTCCTTTTTGAGATATTTCTCGGGTTCGGAAGGTAGATTATAGAAAGGGAAGGTGTTAGCACCCTTTCTATCAGTGGTTATCCACGGGCTCTTAGGTACTTGCTCATTGTGTTTTCAAAAATTGCTTTTCTTTGTGTTTGTGGGTTTGAAAGAAGTTTTTGTTTTGAAAGGAGTGTAAGTGCGAAAAGTTGTGTTTTGTTTTAAAAGGAGCAAGTACTTAAGAACCATCTACCTACTCAAAAAGGAATTAAATTGTGCAAGTGTCCTTTAGACAATGCTAGCCCACTATTGATGAGTAGGTAGCACCATCGTTGGAGTTTTCGGGTCAATTCGATTAAGGGACATGTGGTCACTAAAGCAATGTTAGGACGCCTTAGTGGTAACCCTAATGTCTTAGATCATTTTATCCGAGGCAAACATTTCGAGGCAACTTATGATCTTTGGACAAGAGGGCGACCTCTAAAACTTCCTATACTCAATGACCACGTTCGAGGTAACCAAGTGAGGTGTACCCTAAGAGTGGCATGTGCGAGTGTATTGTTTTTCAGTTTATTTATCTTTGTACATGTTAATGGTGATCTATTGTTGATTTTAAATTAAAAGATTAATCTTGTCATGCATTGCCTACCAAACATCTAACAGTTAATAGTTGCGGAAGGTAAATTGCGGAAAATAAATCTAAGCTATTACAAGGCGTCGGGTATTTACATCCCCAAAGACAAACCCTTTAAAATTAAATTGTGGAAAGTAAGTAAAAGCGGTAAATAAAATCCTAAGTTAAAACTATTACATTCCTGAAACATTTACAATATTGAAATACGAATAAAAAATAATACGCGCGCGAGAAAAATTAAATTGGAGTGTTTTTTAGAGTTTTGACCCTTTTATTCAATAAAGCATATTTTTTGTTCTTTTTTGAATTAAAATGGAAATAAACCTAAACTAAATATTGATTAATTAAATAAAATATTTTTGGGTTTTTTATTATTTAAGGAAAGAAAATAAAAGTGATTAAAGTTATTAAAAACCTAATATTCTAAATTGATTTTAATTTATTGCAAAATATTAAAATTATACCTAATTAGAAACTAAATTAATTAAATTATTTATCTACAAAAGATATGAAATGATGAAATTGAATTTAATAAATAAAAATAATGTTTTTTTTATGTTTTCTGAATTTTTTATAAAAAAGTTAATTTGTTAATTAATTTAATTGAGATAATAATAAAATAGAAATAATAATGAAAAGAAAAATAAAATGAAGAAACAAACTCAGGGGGGGGGGGGTGGGCCTGAATTTGAGAGCCTGATTAGCAATTTTTGAGGCCCAATTTCGTCCCAGCCTGTTTGACTTTCTGAATTGCCCACATGCTTGTTGACTAGAGACCATGGTAGTCCTCCATCCTGGGCCACTGGATTTGATTGGCAAGCCATCTGGCGTTTGATATTTGGCAGAGCATGATGGTCCACTCTTTGAATGTCACATGGGAATACCTGAAGAACAAAATTAATAAAGTTTTGGGGGACCTGGGATTCGAACCCAGGTCCCAATGGTCACAGGCCAACGCGCTCACCAACTCAACTGCATTGCTTATTCGTTAATGAATTTAATAACAAATAATATATTGAAAACAAAGCATTATTCCTGAAGAAAAAAAAATATGACGCGTGTTTTAAATGGACCAGTGGGAAGAAGACACGTCTTCGTCTTCCCCACAAATCTCTGGTTCGTTTCCTGCGGATTTAAATCCGTAGCAAAATTCCTAGCTGCCTTCCAAAACTATCTATAGGCCATGAAAACGAGTTTTAAAGGACACCCTCACACTCGTCTCCTTCCCCTGATTCCAGTTATGCCCACGATTAGCTTCAATTTAACCTGCATAAAGAACGCCTAAAAAACAAGAGCAAGAACCCTAGGTTCGAGCATCATGATACAGGTCCTAAAAATACAATTGGATAATGCCAAAACATTCTAAATCAAATAACAATCACAAATATGCCAATATTTAAAAGAAAAGATGCAAGAATGGATATTTTCGATTTCATGTTCAGAGCAAGCTTCATGGAGACTTACAGCACGTTATAGACGATGAAAATGCTTGGTTTTGATCCCTACAGCTTCACAGGATATCAGGCAATGGAGTAGCGTTGAGCTTTTGGTCTGAAAGTGCCTCTAAACCAAAATTCGATCACCACTTTTCAAGGCTTTTTTGCAAAATTGTTCTGGCCGTTTCCACAGAGTTTTGTGCGTCTTCTAGGTTTGGCTTGCTTATGTGAGTGTTATAGAGTGAATTAGGGTTGGTCTTTTGGTCTCAAATCAAATGCATTGAAGATTCAAGATTGGATTTTGATCACCATAACCAAACTTCCAAAAATAGGCCAAATCTTATTTTTATGCTTGAATGAGCCTTGATACGAATTGACTAGGTGTTATATGATATATGCAAGCTGTACAAATCACAAAGATACCATTTCATTAATTTTTGGATTTTATTTGAATTAATATAGATTTAAAATGAATTAAATCAATAAAAATTAAATAAAACAGAAAAATAAATGTTTGGTCATTAAATTAAATATGGGACACGTGTGTGGCATGACAAGACCAAATCAAGTGGAAAAAAGTGGGCCCTTTTGTTAAAAATTGGAGTTTTGAGGATAGTTGACTTTTGGCAAATTTGGAAAAATGCCCAACTTCAACAATGCATAACTTCTTCAATTTTGAACTTTTGGAGGTGTTCTTGGACTTTTTAGAAACCTTGAGATGTCCTCTAACCAACCCTTTTGGTCTCATCTCACTTTGATCTTCCATTCTCAAGTTATAAGCTTTGGAAAAAAAGGTGTTTTTGTTGACTTTCAAAAATGACCTATAATATCCAAATTTGTAACTTTTTGTGAGAGCATTTCTTGATCTTGGGGTGTGAAGATGGATTGTATGAAATTTCATCCTCTTCAAAATGAGATTTGGGTGGGTCATTTATCATAAAGTATGAGAAAGTTATGCTTGGTCAAATTTGAGTTGACTTTTCTTGCAAAACCCTAATTTAGCAACTTTTGAATCTTGATGAATTTTGAGCAATCCTTGATGAATCATGATCAACCCTTAATCAAATGATGAATTATCATTCAAAATGAGAATGTTGACAAAAAATCTTGAGGTTTGACTGTATTTGGGACACAGTTGACTTTTGCCCTAGCACAGTCAATTTTTGGGCCTCTTGAGCAATTTACTGACCAAACTTTCTCTACAAGGCTTTAAATTTGACATGGATGAACTTAATAACATATTAAGACATTGGGAAGCACTTGAGGCCATTTGGGTGTAAGGACCTCGATGCATCACAAAACCCTAATTTTGAATTGACTGCCTTAGGAGGTGATTTGACTGTCCAACTCTTGAGCCAACTTGAGCAACTTGAAGATTATTCTTGACATGTCTTGAGGAATATGGGAGGGGAAATTTTGGGGTAAAACAGTTGCCCCTGTTCAATTTTCTTAAACCTGAGGATATAGATTGGCTTTCGAGCCTTTCGTGATCCGAAGGTGGAAGATAATTGAACACTAGAGTGCCCAAAAATTTGCACTCACATGGTGTAGTATCAGCATTATGATGTCGGGAATGGGATTACAGATGCCATTTGGAGATTGTTGGTAGGAGGATGGGCTTACAGATGCCATCTGCAGGAGCGTCGATCGCATAAGAGATTCCTTAGCGAGAACTTGCATACCTGTTGTTATAAAAGATTCCGCTGGGGAAGTCTAACTTTTGTTGAGATTTAGGAATCTGGCATGTACTTCAACTGAGAGAATGCCTCGGCTGAGTCTTAGGAACCTGTCCATAATTCAATTGGTGGGAAACATCTTCATAAAGATCTAGGAACTGTCTCGTGCTCAATGGAGTATACCGTTGAGGTTATAGAACTTGTCCACACTATGACGGAGGAAAACATCAAGATCTAGGAACTGACTCGTGCTCAATGGAGTATACTATTGAGGTTATAGTACTCGTCCACACTATGACGTAGGGAAACATCTTCATCAAGATCTAGGAACTGTCTCGTGCTCAATGGAGTATACCGTTGAGGTTATAGAACTCGTCCACACTATGACGGAGGAAAACATCAAGATTTAGGAACTGACTCGTGGTCAATGGAGTATACCGTTGAGGTTATAGTACTCATCCACACTATGACGTAGGGAAACATCTTCATCAAGATCTAGGAACTTGTCTCGTGCTCAATGGAGTACACTGTTGAGATTATAGAACTTGTCCACACTATGACGGAGGAAAACATCAAGATCTAGGAACTGACTCGTGCTCAATGGAGTATACTGTTGAGGTTATAGTACTTGTCCACACTATGATGTAGGGAAACATCTTCATCAAGATCTAGGAACTGACTCGTGCTCAATGGAGTATACCGTTGAGGTTATAGTACTTGTCCACACTATGACGTAGGGAAACATCTTCATCAAGATCTAGGAACTATCTCGTGCTTAATGGAGTATACCATTGAGGTTATAGAACTCGTCCACACTATGACGGAGGAAAACATCAAGATCTAGGAACTGACTCGTGCTCAATGGAGTATACCGTTGAGGTTATAGTACTTGTCCACACTATGATGTAGGGAAACATCTTCATAAAGATCTAGGAACTGTCTCGTGCTCAATGGAGTATACCGTTGAGGTTATAGAACTTGTCCACACTATGACGGAGGAAAACATCAAGATCTAGGAACTGACTCGTGCTCAATGGAGTATATCGTTGAGGTTATAGTACTCATCCATACTATGACGTAGAGAAACTGTCGAGATTGAGGACCTTATCTGAAGTTCAACCGAGGATAATTCAATTAAGATTTAAGAACTGGTTAGGTCTTCGACTAAGCTGAGATCTTTAACTGCATCTTTCCTGAAAGGTAAAAGGTCAGTCATATGCAATGCATTATATGGATCAAGCAATTATGTTCTCAACATAAATGAGATTGCATGGTATGATGCGTATATGCATGTATCATGATGTATGGAAATGTGATGTTTTAGCTGGGGAAGAATAAATCCCAGAGCTGCTGGAGAATAGAGTTGAGTTCTTCATTTCCGCTGGGGATGACGAACGAAGATGATTGTGAGAATAGGCCTGCAGGAGAAAAGAATTTTGTTGGGGAATAAACTGCTGAAGATTTTATTCTAAGGGGAATTACTCTGTGGGGAAGAGATGTTCTACTGAAGATTTTAATGATAACTTCGCTGGGGATTCTGTTGATAAGCTCTGTTGGGGATTTTAATGATGAATTCCGTTGGGGATAGAAATAACTTCGCTGGGGATGACCTTTCAGTTGCAACCTGCTGAGGATAACCCAGTTAGACGCTTGTGAGGATAACCTTATGAATTTGGCCGGGGATATTTATTTGTGCTCTGTAGGGGATAAGCTTCCAGAATCTACTGGGTAAGATGATTCAACTCTGGCGGGGAAGCCTTTTTTAGACTGCGCTGGGGAAATGACTCCACTAGGGTATCTTGTATTTAGCCGGAATATTAAGACTGCCGGAGATGCTCTTATGCTTGCTGGAGGATATCTTTATACTCCGTTGGGGAAGATTAAGACCTTCTGGGGATACCCAACCTTTTTAGGGCTGATGGTAGATTAACTCTGCTTGGCGAGAGCATTGCTAATTCGTTCATAGTTGCAAGTCTCAGCCGGGAGAGCTACCATTACTGTCTTATTCTGCGGGGAGTGAAGGTATCGTAGCCATATTCTTCAGTTGAATATACCTTGGTACCTGGTGAGTAGAGCAGCTGTATAGTTTGGACAATTTTATTGCCCCTGTTTCTGCAGGAGAATGTGCCTGCGAAGGCCCTGTGGATCGGGTATTATCCCCCCCTATGAGGTGCTTGGTATCTTTCGGTCAAAATGACAAGTCTTCTTCTGGTAGGCCAGTGACGAGATGACGAGACATAGTCGTACGCTTTGATCCCTAATTTTTGCCTGGACCGCCCTTTCGGGTTTTCAGTCCACCGAAATACCCTTTTTTTCCCAAGCCGCCTTTTCAGGTTTTCGACTTGCCGGGTGTACAATTTTTCATTCTCATCCCTAATTTTTGCCCGAACCCTTTTGGTTCGTCGGGAAGCCCTTATTTTTGCCTAGGCCAGTCAACCTAGCGAGTCTTTGATTATGCGTAGTACTTTTTGACTATGTCCACGCTCTCAAGATGTAGGGAGATGTCACTGTCGGTAGTGTTGTGTTGCCATACTACCAGAAGATCTTCGTTTGATCATGCAAGATTCGTTGATGGAATTCATGTCCAATCCCCCAATTGATTCAGATGGAGATTTGCCCCTGGTTATTTGGCATTTTGAGAGATTCCTTGAATCTTGACTTAACTGCCCCAGATGATGGACAATGCTCATGCCGTGTGTTGTACCCCAAAATTTGCCCTCGCATTTTTCCTCAAGAAATCACAACTTCAGGCGTTTCCTGATTTTTCAGATTGGCTCAAGAATCGGTCAAACAGACTTTTCTCGCCAGTCAGACAAAATTAGGGTTTTCATTGGTTTTCATGGCTCTGGGGCAGTTCATACAGTTTGTTTAAGGTTTGGTTGATTTTGGCTCAGTTTTGATCAGGCGAACGCTTCTTTGACATTTAATCAGGAATTAGGGTTTTTATGCGTGCATTCTCAGAAAGATTTAAATTCTACAGCACTTTTCAAGTTATGCTGAGATGTGGATTGAACATTTGGATTGAGTTCACACTGTGTGATTAAATCAGTGAAAGGATACATTCAGTTTGAATTTGCAGTGTTTGGTAAAAATCAGTAAAAAAAAGGGAAAAGGCGTCTGGGCAATTGCTGTAATTGACTGTTGTTTTGCTTTGGATGTTGGAAGCGCCAAGTTTAATTGATCAATGCGGAAGCAATATTTATTTAATTGTTTATTATTCTAAGTTAGATAATTGGAATTTATGTCCATTTATTATAATTTTAGAATTATAAATAATAAAATAAGTAATTGAAAAGGATAAAAAAGGAATTAATTGGATAAAAACTTTTTATTTATTTTTAAATTATTCGTACAATTATTGTTTACAATTTGTTTACAACAATGATTTTACAGTAATTTAAACCTAAATAAGACTATCCTAATTTTTTCTAAATCTTCAAATTCTTCATCTTTTGCTGTTCCTCTCCATTTTGATTATTCATCTGCAAAGAAAAGAAGAAAAGTCAATAGCAGATAAATAAATAAAAGAGACAGATAAAAATAAAGTTCATCATTAAGGGGAACTGATTGGGATCAGTTAGCCCTCTCTGCAAATCACGGGATTTCTCCCGGTTCACAAAGAGGGATGAATATTTATTTGCTAAACTTTGAATGCACAAATATAAAGAATGCACAAGTCAAAATTATCAAACCACTGCACAGTTCAAATCAAACTACAAAGTCCAAATTCAAACTTTCTGCCAAAAGTACAAAATACTGTCACAAGGCTACCCAAGCTGTCCACAAGATATCAAGATATCAAAGATATCAAAGTATCAAAAGGTACAAAGTGCAGCACAAAATCTGGAGGAAAAGGGACAAATATGCAGAGAAAGATTAATATGCAAGCAACATGATTCATTTTCATCATTTCCCAAGAGTTGCCCTTTCAGATAAAGTACAAAGCATAAACATTTTTAATGCTAAAGTTGTACTGAAGAGAGAGAGAAGAGAAAAGAAGTGCAGGTTTTACAGGCTTAGGCTTTAGGCAAGAAAGCATAAAAATATACAAAACTGCAAATAACACAGTGGACAAAAGGAAAAAGAGAAGAAAAGGATAAAAGGTCTCAAAACTGTAACAAAAGGGCAGAACTGCCTTCCACCAAAACAGAAGCCAAAAAGCCTCACAAGCCTAAACTGGTACCCAGCCCTCACAACCTGCATAAACCTTGATACAAACTGTTAAGCCTAATCATCTAAGGCCATAACCATTCAAAAACCTGCATTAAACCTGCTGAGGCCTCAAACAAACAAAAACAGAGATAACCACAACTGTCAAAACCTAAACCAAAAAAACCTCCATCCCAAAAAAAACTTGTCTAAATCTTCAACCTGTCATCAAGCCTAAATATACCCTGTCAAACCAAAACATAAACTCAACAAGCCAAAAGCCTTTAACCTATAAACTCACCAAAAGGCCAAGCTTGAAAGCCCGAGCCTCAAAGCCATTAACTTGCTGAAGCCCCAAAACTGAGGCCACTCAAACATAAACAACCAAAACCAGTTCACCACAACCCAACCTGTAAACCTTGCAAGTCTAAAAAGGCCAAAACCTGTATCCAAGTACAAAAAGCCTCACAACCTGTCAAACAAAGCTCATAACCAGCCTAAAGATCCAAAACCAACAAGCATATCATACCAGAAAATCTGTAAGCACAGTAAAACCTAAAACAGCATACCAGCCTAACCATCAGGCCAAAACCTGTAATAGTCAAAACCTGTGGCCTGTAACAAGGCCTTACCTGCTTCAAACTCAAGGCAACCAAAAGCAAAAGCCATAAACCAAGCATACTCAGGCAACTCAGTGTCAAACACAAGGCCCTCAGAATACTCATCATTGGGCAAAGGATAATAAAGCATAGCATATAAAATAGGCAACAGAAGTGAGGAATAGGCAACAGAAGTGAGGTAGAAAGAAGAGAGGCAAACGTTCAAGGCAACTCAGTGTCAAACACAAGGCCCTCAGAATACTCATCATTGGGCAAGGAACAAGCTAAGCATACCAGGGCTATCAAGAAGAAGAGGCATCATTAAGTAAAAGAAAAAATACAGAGTACCAGATCTCCTTGCAAAGCTAGCTTCATTCACGTTTCCCTCGCCGTCCGGCCCTCCACGCACCTCCGCTCCACCTCGTCTCCACCTCCAAGACTAGAGGTATAAACCTATCCCCTTTCTCCTTTCACGAAAACAACAGCATTTGATTCGAATCAGTAAGCAAAAAAAGTAAAACCATATGAGATATAAAACCCTAACGCGAACGATTAAGATTTTGTTACCTTGAACAAACACCGCTGGAGCAATCGTTGGAGGGAGAAGAGGTGGAGGCTGCACCGGTGGCCCTAGACAGAAGAGAAGCTCAGGCAAAGGCAAAGGCGAAGAAGACGAAGTGGAACGATGAACAAATGACGACTCTTGCTCAACCGAACAAGTGCGAATACAAACGCAAAACTCTAGTCAATTCTCCCACCGTATCACAGAACTGGCGACTCTGCTGGGGATTACTACTCAAAGTGGGGTTACCTTAGGGTTTAGATCACCTTTGTTTTCAATTGATTGCTTTGTTTGCTTTTACATTTGTGGGCTTTGCATCGGAGTTTCATAGATCCTAACCCGGATCTGGGGAATACCCTTTTAGGTAGCATAATCTGTGAGGGACCTGTCCGGCGTATACCGACATGGGTGAAGCAGTGGCTACGTTGGTGTGGCACCTTGGTCTGTACCGATATCCCTCGTGTTGAAACGGGGAGAATATGGGTCTTCCAAGGAGTCATTAAGCACCAACCGACCTTAGAACCCTAAATTGACCCAACTTGGCCATTAGAACAATAGCAGTATGCTACACTCATTGAGGCTAAACTCTCGCGATGGTTCCGGCCGCAAGAAAAGATAGCGATGCTGGAGTTATGACCGATTGAGGGTAGCCAATGATTTGAGATCCTCTATAACCCGATTACTTTTGATAGGATTGGTTTTAACCAACGAAACTGAAAGAGGGTAGTACCTGAACCTCATGCAAGCCTAAACCTAAGGACTTGTTTGCTTTGTGTGAATATGATTACCTGTATATACACTTACTTGCTTGTGCATACATGTACATAACATCATGACATCATACCATAGCATTTTCAAATAACCATCTCAAGGATCTCGAGGGTTCTTTTGATGCAGGGGTACGTTGAACCAGACGTCTACCAAGGGGCAAGAGGTTTCTTCTCTAAACAAATGCCACCAAAGATCAAGTACAACAACTTGAATTAGTGGCTATGACCCACTCGACATGGTGAGCTTGATTCTAGTGGAAAGACATCCACCAGTGCACAGTTCTCCAATCAAAATTCAAGTGCAACAACTTGAATCAGTGGCTATGACCCACTCGACATGGTGAGCTTGATTCTCGTGGAAAGACATCCACCGATACAAAATTCTCCAATCAAAGTTCAAGTACAACAACTTGAATCAGTGGCTATGACCCACTCGACATGGTGAGCTTGATTCTCGTGGAAAGACATCCACCAGTGCACAGTTCTCCAATCAAAGTTCAAGTGCAACAACTTGAATCAGTGGCTATGACCCACTTGACATGGTGAGCTTGATTCTCGTGGAAAGACATCCACCAGTGCATAGTTCTCCAATCAAAGTTCAAGTGCAACAACTTGAATCAGTGGCTATGACCCACTTGACATGGTGAGCTTGATTCTAGGGGAAAGACATCCACCGGTGCGAAGTTCTCCAATTCAAGAGCAAAGTTCAACCTCTAACATTTCCTTGTGTTTACCCCAAGAGATCCTTGAAAGCATGCACCCACATACCATGCATTGCATTTTGACGATCTTTCCTTTTTCAGGTTTCCTTACTCTCCTGCTGTTTATTTCAGTAAGAGATGGCTCTAGAAAGATCTGTTAAAGACATCCAAGACCAGACTGCTCAGCTGCAGGAAATGTTCCTGAACTTGTCTCTGGGGCAAGAAGAAATGAAAGCTCTCCTCACAAAGGGCTTGGAGAATTCAAACAATACCAGGAGTGATCAACTTGCGGAGCTGCAATTTGATTTGACAACATTGAGGACCCAAGTGATGGGACAGTTGGTGGGCCAGATGGCTCTCATCCAAGACCTATCTCAAAGACAAGAGGAACTCAGAGTTCTTGTCTGCCAACTGCTTCAAAACAACCAATTGGGGCAAACATCTGAGGTTGAAGAGCAAGTCACCGCTCAGCCTCCATCCACTCAAGAAGACAAGGGGAAGGATCCTTCGCTTGCTTCAGGGTCACAAGCGCATCAACAACCTCGCCAGCGTCAACGGGGTAATCAGTGTAAGCAAGAAACGTCGGGAAGACAGTTCACGGAGACTGAGATACCATTATTCTTTATACTGAAGCGTCTGTTGGAGGTCAACCTGCTTACCTTAAGGGATCCTCCTCAGAAGCTCAATACCTCCTCTCCTAACTACCGTCCCGACGCATTTTGTGTTTACCACTCCTACAGCCCGAGACACGACACCGACGACTGTTGGGCCTTGAAGAACAAGATTCAAGATCTGATCGACATTGGAGTGCTGGAATTCATGCCAGACGGCGAGATGAAAATCTTCCGTTAAGGGGTTCTCCACCTGAAGTGACAAAGCTCAAGCTGAAAGACTTTTGCTTCTTTTTGAATTTTCAAAGTTGTAATTTCTTTTGTTGTCAAACAATTATCTGTTGATGTTAAACTCTGTTTTCATTAATGCATTGCATATGTTTGTCTTGAAATCATCCATTCGTTTCACTACTCTTATGCTTTTCTTTATGATATTTGACTCTTGATAAAAAGCTGCAAGCCTTTAGAGGGAGGATGACGAAACAATACCATAATCTCATACAATATGCTTTTGAATAGACCTTGCTGATGATGTACAGACATTTCTTTCAATTCCCAAACACTGGAGTTATAAGGAAGTTAATCCCTAGTCAACCCTATTCGAGCCAAAGAAGTAGGAGTTTTCTGTTCTAAAACAATCAAAACCTTTGATATAAACCTGGGGCAGGGTAGTATCTCAGTTATTTCAAGAGAAACCACCCATTGAAGTCGCAAACTCTCAGTTCGTAACACAACGAACGACGTCGAAAAAGAAAGCATTCCTTTGGAATCAAAAGATAAGGGTGGTTCCCTATCACATAGGCAGTCAATCTCTCAAAAGAGAAAAGCCCACTGAGCCAAAACCTGTAAAGGAGGCTTAAGAAAGCTGGGGCATCCCGCTGACTGTAATCTCGAAAGTGGGAACAGTCAGGCAAAAGTTAGGGATAACAAATCAAAATCAAAATAGTGAGGTCGTTACGAATCCTCAACAAACATGAAAAATGTTGAAAAAGAAAAAAGGAGATGATGATTGTCTCCCCAAATTCAACTGGTGAACCATCGCCCAAAAGTCGTTCCAAACTCAAAACAGAGTGCGACGCGCAATTAACTGAGCTTAGGGTGGAAGAACATCACGAAGAGCGGGTGGGTACAAATATACTTTGAGCCTTTATCCTTTGTTTCTTAAACCGTGAACCAAGCCACGTTACAACCCTGCAAAAGTCCTAATTGAAGCATGGGTTAGTTCGAAAGCATACTATTACAAAAGGTATCCTGACTCCTGTAAGGCTTTGCTCTAAATCATATGTTGATCTGTCTTATAAAAAGTTTTCTGCTAAAAACGCATTTTTCAAAACTTCGAGACAAACATAAACTTTGCATTGCTTGAATATCACTGTCTGCATTTGGCTTTTTTGTTTGGCAGCAAAGAATTTCATACAGCGAATGTTCGGAGGAACGAAAACTCTCTCGGTGAACAGGATCACTTCAAAAGGACGACACTTCCATTACGAATCTCCTATCAACAAAGGGCATGACATGTCACCATCCTATTAACCTGGGGCAGTCCAGTCAAGGTCCAACAGATCTTCCAAAGTTCAGTTAACCTGGGGCAGTCCAGTCAAGATTTCAAGAAATCTCTCAATATGCAGAGTAATCTGATTCAAGACTCCTTCATCACCACTTGGGGCATTCTAATGTCAAAAGTGTTCAACAAATCAACTATCACATTTCCAGACTCGATTCCTGTATCTAGCCAGGGCACGTCTGAAGAGTTTGAAGATTCGATTCCTGTATCCAGCCAGGGCATATCTGTTGACGACTATTTCCAGACTCGATTCCTGTATCTAGCCAGAGCACATCTGAAGAGTTTGAAGATTCGATCCCTGTATCCAGCCAGGGCATATCTGTTGACGACTATTTCTAGACTCGATTCCTGTATCTAGCCAGGGCACATCTGAAGAGTTTGAAGATTCGATTTCTGTATCCAGCCAGGGCATATCTGTTGACGACTACTTCCAGACTCGATTCCTGTATCTAGCCAGGGCACGTCTGAAGAGTTTGAAGATTCGATTCCTGTATCCAGCCAGGGCATATCTGTTGACGACTATTTCCAGACTCGATTCCTGTATCTAGCCAGGGCACGTCTGAAGAGTTTGAAGATTCAATTCCTGTATCCAATTAGGGCATATCTGTTGACGACTATTTCCAGACTCGATTCCTGTATCGAGTCAGGGCACGTCTGAAGAGTTTGAAGATTCGATTCCTGTATCTAGCCAGGGCATATCTGTTGACGACTATTTCCAGACTCGATTCCTGTATCTAGCCAGGGCATGTCTGAAGAGTTTGAAGATTCGATTCCTGTATCCAGCCAGGGCATATCTGTTGACGACCATTTCCAGACTCGATTCCTGTATCTAGCCAGGGCACGTCTGAAGAATTCCAGATTCAACACCTGTAACAAGCCAGAAAATTATCTACATCACCACTTGGGGCATTCGAATGTCAAAAGTGTTCAAAAACCCGATGCAGTTTTACACGGACTCATCATCAGGAAATCCTACACAGATCTCCTCAAAACAGGAAGTCCCCAGTAGTTTGGCATACAACCCAAGCTTCTGATTCCCCCAACAGTGGTCCCAAGACTTCTCATTTTTCAACAATCAAGAGATTCTTGCCCTCCACAGCAGCAGCCAAAGAATTATTCTCCCCGGCAGCAGTCAAGATTCTTTTATCTTCAGCCATCCAGGATTCATTTATCCTCAGCAAGATAGCTCATCAGCTTACATGCGCATTCATTACATTCATATCATAAACATTGGTGTAACATACATTGCATCACGCATCATGACATTGCATACAACTAACCCTTTACCTTTTCAGGTAAGATCAGTCGACAGACAAAGATCATCTCCCGAGATTCATCTAGAAATAGTTCAGATGTAACCCAGACATGGCGACATTCTGATACTTATTCCAGGTTCACTCAGAGACAGTTCAGATGTGATCCATACACGGCGACATTTTGATACTTGTGCCAGGTACTTTCCAAATGGCATCTTTAAGCCCATTACCAGATGGCATCTATAAGCCCATCCTCCTACCAGCAGTCACCAAATGGCATCTTTAAGCCCATTCTCAGATGGCATCTCTAAGCCCATCCCCCGTCAAGATTCTATCGCATCAGATGGCATCTTTAAGCCCATCACCAAATGGCATCTTTAAGCCCATTCCCTCTACCATCACATCACCGAGTGCAAATTTTAGGGCACTCTAGTGTCCAATCTTCTTTTACCTTCGATTCGCGAAAGGCAAACTTGCCAATCTAACTCTTCAGGTTCAAGAAGATTGAACAGGGGCAACTGTTGTACCCCAAAATTTGCCCTCGCATTTTTCCTCAAGAAATCACAATTTCAGGCGTTTCCTGATATTTCAGATTGGCTCAAGAATCGGTCAAACAGACTTTTCTCGTCAGTCAGACAAAATTAGGGTTTTCATTGGTTTTCATGGCTCTGGGGCAGTTCATACAGTTTGTTTAAGGTTTGGTTGATTTTGGCTCAGTTTTGATCAGGCGAACGCTTCTTTGACATTTAATCAGGAATTAGGGTTTTTATGCGCGCATTCTCAGAAAGATTTAAATTCTACATCACTTTTCAAGTTATGCTGAGATGTGGATTGAACATTTGGATTGAGTTCACACTGTGTGATTAAATCAGTGAAAGGATACATTTAGTTTGAATTTGCAGTGTTTGGTAAAAATCAGTAAAAAAAAGGGAAAAAGCGTCTGGGCAATTGCTGTAATTGACTGTTGTTTTGCTTTGGATGTTGGAAGCGCCAAGTTTAATTGATCAATGCAGAAGCAATATTTATTTAATTGTTTATTATTCTAAGTTAGATAATTGGAATTTATGTCCATTTATTATAATTTTAGAATTATAAATAATAAAATAAGTAATTGAAAAGGATAAAAAAGGAATTAATTGGATAAAAACTTTTTATTTATTTTTAAATTATTCGTACAATTATTGTTTACAATTTGTTTACAACAATGATTTTACAGTAATTTAAACCTAAATAAGACTATCCTAATTTTTTCTAAATCTTCAAATTCTTCATCTTTTGCTGTTCCTCTCCATTTTGATTATTCATCTGCAAAGAAAAGAAGAAAAGTCAATAGCAGATAAATAAATAAAAGAGACAGATAAAAATAAAGTTCATCATTAAGGGCAACTGATTGGGATCAGTTAGCCCTCTCTGCAAATCACGGGATTTCTCCCGGTTCACAAAGAGGGATGAATATTTATTTGCTAAACTTTGAATGCACAAATATAAAGAATGCACAATTCAAAATTATCAAACCACTGCACAGTTCAAATCAAACTACAAAATCCAAATTCAAACTTTCTGCCAAAAGTACAAAATACTGTCACAAGGCTACCCAAGTTGTCCACAAGATATCAAGATATCAAAGATATCAAAGTATCAAAAGGTACAAAGTGCAGCACAAAATCTGGAGGAAAGGGACAAATATGCAGAGAAAGATTAATATGCAAGCAACATGATTCATTTTCATCATTTCCCAAGAGTTGCCCTTTCAGATAAAGTACAAAGCATAAACATTTTTAATGCTAAAGTTGTACTGAAGAGAGAGAGAAGAGAAAAGAAGTGCAGGTTTTACAGGCTTAGGCTTTAGGCAAGAAAGCATAAAAATATACAAAACTGCAAATAACACAGTGGACAAAAGGAAAAAGAGAAGAAAAGGTCTCAAAACTGTAACAAAAGGGCAGAACTGCCTTCCACCAAAACAGAAGCCAAAAAGCCTCACAAGCCTAAACTGGTACCCAGCCCTCACAACCTGCATAAACCTTGATACAAACTGTTAAGCCTAATCATCTAAGGCCATAACCATTCAAAAACCTGCATTAAACCTGCTGAGACCTCAAACAAACAAAAACAGAGATAACCACAACTTTCAAAACCTAAACCAAAAAAACCTCCATCCCAAAAAAAACTTGTCTAAATCTTCAACCTGTCATCAAGCCTAAATATACCCTGTCAAACCAAAACATAAACTCAACAAGCCAAAAGCCTTTAACCTATAAACTCACCAAAAGGCCAAGCTTGCAAGCCTGAGCCTCAAAGCCATTAACTTGCTGAAGCCCCAAAACTGAGGCCACTCAAACATAAACAACCAAAACCAGTTCACCACAACCCAACCTGTAAACCTTGCAAGTCTAAAAAGGCCAAAACCTGTATCCAAGTACAAAAAGCCTCACAACCTGTCAAACAAAGCTCATAACCAGCCTAAAGATCCAAAACCAACAAGCATATCATACCAGAAAATCTGTAAGCACAGTAAAACCTAAAACAGCATACCAGCCTAACCATCAGGCCAAAACCTGTAATAGTCAAAACCTGTGGCCTATAACAAGGCCTTACCTGCTTCAAACTCAAGGCAACCAAAAGCAAAAGCCATAAACCAAGCATACTCAGGCAACTCAGTGTCAAACACAAGGCCCTCAGAATACTCATCATTGGGCAAAGGATAATAAAGCATAGCATATAAAATAGGCAACAAAAGTGAGGAATAGGCAACAGAAGTGAGGTAGAAAGAAGAGAGGCAAACGTTCAAGGCAACTCAGTGTCAAACACAAGGCCCTCAGAATACTCATCATTGGGCAAGGAACAAGCTAAGCATACCAGGGCTATCAAGAAGAAGAGGCATCATTAAGTAAAAGAAAAAATACAGAGTACCAGATCTCCTTGCAAAGCTAGCTTCATTCACGTTTCCCTCGCCGTCCGGCCCTCCACGCACCTCCGCTCCACCTCGTCTCCACCTCCAAGACTAGAGGTATAAACCTATCCCCTTTCTCCTTTCACGAAAACAACAGCATTTGATTCGAATCAGTAAGCAAAAAAAGTAAAACCATATGAGATATAAAACCCTAACGCGAACGATTAAGATTTTGTTACCTTGAACAAACACCGCTGGAGCAATCGTTGGAGGGAGAAGAGGTGGAGGCTGCACCGGTGGCCCTAAACGGAAGAGAAGCTCAGGCAAAGGCAAAGGCGAAGAAGACGAAGTGGAACGATGAACAAATGGCGACTCTTGCTCAACCGAACAAGTGCGAATACAAACGCAAAACTCTAGTCATTTCTCCCACCGTATCACAGAACTGGCGACTCTGCTGGGGATTACTACTCAAAGTGGGGTTACCTTAGGGTTTAGATCACCTTTGTTTTCAATTGATTGCTTTGTTTGCTTTTACATTTGTGGGCTTTGCATCGGAGTTTCATAGATCCTAACCCGGATCTGGGGAATACCCTTTTAGGTAGCATAATCTGTGAGGGACCTGTCTGGCGTATACCGACATGGGTGAAGCAGTGGCTACGTTGGTGTGGCACCTTGGTCTGTACCGATATCCCTCGTGTTGAAACGGGGAGAATATGGGTCTTCCAAGGAGTCATTAAGCACCAACCGACCTTATAACCCTAAATTGACCCAACTTGGCCATTAGAACAGTAGCAGTATGCTACACTCATTGAGGCTAAACTCTTGCGATGGTTCCGGCCGCAAGAAAAGATAGCGATGCTGGAGTTATGACCGATTGAGGGTAGCCAATGATTTGAGATCCTCTAGAACCCGGTTACTTTTGATAGGATTGGTTTTAACCAACGAAACTGAAAGAGGGTAGTACCTGAACCTCATGCAAGCCTAAACCTAAGGACTTGTTTGCTTTGTGTGAATATGATTACCTGTATATACACTTACTTGCTTGTGCATACATGTACGTAACATCATGACATCATACCATAGCATTTTCAAATAACCATCTCAAGGATCTCGAGGGTTCTTTTGATGCAGAGGTACGTTGAACCAGACGTCTACCAAGGGGCAAGAGGTTTCTTCTCTAAACAAATGCCACCAAAGATCAAGCACAACAACTTGAATCAGTGGCTATGACCCACTCGACATGGTGAGCTTGATTCTAGTGGAAAGACATCCACCAGTGCACAGTTCTCCAATCAAAATTCAAGTGCAACAACTTGAATCAGTGGCTATGACCCACTCGACATGGTGAGCTTGATTCTCGTGGAAAGACATCCACCGATACAAAATTCTCCAATCAAAGTTCAAGTACAACAACTTGAATCAGTGGCTATGACCCACTCGACATGGTGAGCTTGATTCTCGTGGAAAGACATCCACCGGTGCACAGTTCTCCAATCAAAGTTCAAGTGCAACAACTTGAATCAGTGGCTATGACCCACTTGACATGGTGAGCTTGATTCTCATGGAAAGACATCCACCAGTGCATAGTTCTCCAATCAAAGTTCAAGTGCAACAACTTGAATCAGTGGCTATGACCCACTTGACACGGTGAGCTTGATTCTAGGGGAAAGACATCCACCGGTGCGAAGTTCTCCAATTCAAGAGCAAAGTTCAACCTCTAACATTTCCTTGTGTTTACCCCAAGAGATCCTTGAAAGCATGCACCCACATACCATGCATTGCATTTTGACGATCTTTCCTTTTTCAGGTTTCCTTACTCTCCTGCTGTTTATTTCAGTAAGAGATGGCTCTAGAAAGATCTGTCAAAGACATCCAAGACCAGACTGCTCAGCTGCAGGAAATGTTCCTGAACTTGTCTCTGGGGCAAGAAGAAATGAAAGCTCTCTTCACAAAGGGCTTGGAGAATTCAAACAATACCAGGAGTGATCAACTTGCGGAGCTGCAATTTGATCTGACAACATTGAGGACCCAAGTGATGGGACAGTTGGTGGGCCAGATGGCTCTCATCCAAGACCTATCTCAAAGACAATAGGAACTCAGAGTTCTTGTTTGCCAACTGCTTCAAAACAACCAATTGGGGCAAACATCTGAGGTTGAAGAGCAAGTCACCGCTCAGCCTCCATCCACTCAAGAAGACAAGGGGAAGGATCCTTCGCTTGCTTCAGGGTCAAAAGCCCATCAACAACCTCGCCAGCGTCAACGGGGTAATCGGTGTAAGCAAGAAACGTCGGGAAGACAGTTCACGGAGACTGAGATACCATCATTCTTTATACTGAAGCGCCTGTTGGAGGTCAACCTGCTTACCTTAAGGGATCCTCCTCAGAAGCTCAATACCTCCTCTCCTAACTACCGTCCCGACGCATTTTGTGTTTACCACTCCTACAGCCCGGGACACGACACCGACGACTGTTGGGCCTTGAAGAACAAGATTCAAGATCTGATCGACATTGGAGTGCTGGAATTCATGCCAGACGGCGAGATGAAAATCTTCCGTTAAGGGGTTCTCCACCTGAAGTGACAAAGCTCAAGCTGAAAGACTTTTGCTTCTTTTTGAATTTTCAAAGTTGTAATTTCTTTTGTTGTCAAACAATTATCTGTTGATGTTAAACTCTGTTTTCATTAATGCATTGCATATGTTTGTCTTGAAATCATCCATTCGTTTCACTACTCTTATGCTTTTCTTTATGATATTTGACTCTTGATAAAAAGCTGCAAGCCTTTAGAGGGAGGATGACGAAACAATACCATAATCTCATACAATATGCTTTTGAATAGACCTTGCTGATGATGTACAGGCATTTCTTTCAATTCCCAAACACTGGAGTTATAAGGAAGTTAATCCCTAGTCAACCCTATTCGAGCCAAAGAAGTAGGAGTTTTCTGTTCTAAAATAATCAAAACCTTTGATATAAACCTGGGGCAGGGTAGTATCTCAGTTATTTCAAGAGAAAACACGCATTGAAGTCGCAAACTCTCAGTTCGTAACACAACGAACGACGTCAAAAAAGAAAGCATTCCTTTGGAATCAAAAGACAAGGGTGGTTCCCTATCACATAGGCAGTCAATCTCTCAAAAGATAAAAGCCCACTGAGCCAAAACCTGTAAAGGAGGCTTAAGAAAGCTGGGGCATCCCGCTGACTGTAATCTCGAAAGTGGGAACAGTCAGGCAAAAGTTAGGGATAACAAATCAAAATCAAAATAGTGAGGTCGTTACAAATCCTCAACAAACATGAAAAATGTTGAAAAAGAAAAAAGGAGATGATGACTGTCTCCCCAAATTCAACTGGTGAACCATCGCCCAAAAGTCGTTCCAAACTCAAAACAGAGTGCGACGCGCAATTAACTGAGCTTAGGGTGGAAGAACATCACGAAGAGCGGGTGGGTACAAATATACTTTGAGCCTTTATCCTTTGTTTCTTAAACCGTGAACCAAGCCACGTTACAACCCTGCAAAAGTCCTAATTGAAGCATGGGTTAGTTCGAAAGCATACTGTTACAAAAGGTATCCTGACTCCTGTAAGGCTTTGCTCTAAATCATATGTTGATCTGTCTTATAAAAAGTTTTCTGCTAAAAACGCATTTTTCAAAACTTCGAGACAAACATAAACTTTGCATTGCTTGAATATCACTGTCTGCATTTGGCTTTTTTGTTTGGCAGCAAAGAATTTCATACAACGAATGTTCGGAGGAACGAAAACTCTCTCGGTGAACAGGATCACTTCAAAAGGACGACACTTCCATTACGAATCTCCTATCAACAAAGGGCATGACATGTCACCATCCTATTAACCTGGGGCAGTCCAGTCAAGGTCCAACAGATCTTCCAAAGTTCAGTTAACCTGGGGCAGTCCAGTCAAGATTTCAAGAAATCTCTCAATATGCAGAGTAATCTGATTCAAGACTCCTTCATCACCACTTGGGGCATTCTAATGTCAAAAGTGTTCAACAAATCAACTATCACATTTCCAGACTCGATTCCTGTATCTAGCCAGGGCACGTCTGAAGAGTTTGAAGATTCGATTCCTGTATCCAGCCAGGGCATATCTGTTGACGACTATTTCCAGACTCGATTCCTGTATCTAGCCAGAGCACATCTGAAGAGTTTGAAGATTCGATCCCTGTATCCAGCCAGGGCATATCTGTTGACGACTATTTCTAGACTCGATTCCTGTATCTAGCCAGGGCACGTCTGAAGAGTTTGAAGATTCGATTCCTGTATCCAGCCAGGGCATATCTGTTGACGACTACTTCCAGACTCGATTCCTGTATCTAGCCAGGGCACGTCTGAAGAGTTTGAAGATTCGATTCCTGTATCCAGCCAGGGCATATCTGTTGACGACTATTTCCAGACTCGATTCCTGTATCTAGCCAGGGCACGTCTGAAGAGTTTGAAGATTCGATTCCTGTATCCAGCTAGGGCATATCTGTTGACGACTATTTCCAGACTCGATTCCTGTATCGAGCCAGGGCACGTCTGAAGAGTTTGAAGATTCGATTCCTGTATCTAGCCAGGGCATATCTGTTGACGACTATTTCCAGACTCGATTCCTGTATCTAGCCAGGGCATGTCTGAAGAGTTTGAAGATTTGATTCCTGTATCCAGCCAGGGCATATCTGTTGACGACCATTTCCAGACTCAATTCCTGTATTTAGCCAGGGCACGTCTGAAGAATTCCAGATTCAACACCTGTAACAAGCCACGAAATTATCTACATCACCACTTGGGGCATTCGAATGTCAAAAGTGTTCAAAAACCCGATGCAGTTTTACACGGACTCATCATCAGGAAATCCTACACAGATCTCCTCAAAACAGGAAGTCCCCAGTAGTTTGGCATACAACCCAAGCTTCTGATTCCCCCAACAGTGGTCCCAAGACTTCTCATTTTTCAACAATCAAGAGATTCTTGCCCTCCACAGCAGCAGCCAAAGAATTATTCTCCCCGGCAGCAGTCAAGATTCTTTTATCTTCAGCCATCCAGGATTCATTTATCCTCAGCAAGATAGCTCATCAGCTTACATGCGCATTCATTACATTCATATCATAAACATTGGTGTAACATACATTGCATCACGCATCATGACATTGCATACAACTAACCCTTTACCTTTTCAGGTAAGATCAGTCGACAGACAAAGATCATCTCCCGAGATTCATCTAGAAATAGTTCAGATGTAACCCAGACATGGCGACATTCTGATACTTATTCCAGGTTCACTCAGAGACAGTTCAGATGTGATCCATACACGGCGACATTTTGATACTTGTGCCAGGTACTTTCCAAATGGCATCTTTAAGCCCATTACCAGATGGCATCTATAAGCCCATCCTCCTACCAGCAGTCACCAAATGGCATCTTTAAGCCCATTCTCAGATGGCATCTCTAAGCCCATCCCCCGTCAAGATTCTATCGCATCAGATGGCATCTTTAAGCCCATCACCAAATGGCATCTTTAAGCCCATTCCCTCTACCATCACATCACCGAGTGCAAATTTTAGGGCACTCTAGTGTCCAATCTTCTTTTACCTTCGATTCGCGAAAGGCAAACTTGCCAATCTAACTCTTCAGGTTCAAGAAGATTGAACAGGGGCAACTGTTGTACCCCAAAATTTGCCCTCGCATTTTTCCTCAAGAAATCACAATTTCAGGCGTTTCCTGATATTTCAGATTGGCTCAAGAATCGGTCAAACAGACTTTTCTCGTCAGTCAGACAAAATTAGGGTTTTCATTGGTTTTCATGGCTCTGGGGCAGTTCATACAGTTTGTTTAAGGTTTGGTTGATTTTGGCTCAGTTTTGATCAGGCGAACGCTTCTTTGACATTTAATCAGGAATTAGGGTTTTTATGCGCGCATTCTCAGAAAGATTTAAATTCTACATCACTTTTCAAGTTATGCTGAGATGTGGATTGAACATTTGGATTGAGTTCACACTGTGTGATTAAATCAGTGAAAGGATACATTTAGTTTGAATTTGCAGTGTTTGGTAAAAATCAGTAAAAAAAAGGGAAAAAGCGTCTGGGCAATTGCTGTAATTGACTGTTGTTTTGCTTTGGATGTTGGAAGCGCCAAGTTTAATTGATCAATGCAGAAGCAATATTTATTTAATTGTTTATTATTCTAAGTTAGATAATTGGAATTTATGTCCATTTATTATAATTTTAGAATTATAAATAATAAAATAAGTAATTGAAAAGGATAAAAAAGGAATTAATTGGATAAAAACTTTTTATTTATTTTTAAATTATTCGTACAATTATTGTTTACAATTTGTTTACAACAATGATTTTACAGTAATTTAAACCTAAATAAGACTATCCTAATTTTTTCTAAATCTTCAAATTCTTCATCTTTTGCTGTTCCTCTCCATTTTGATTATTCATCTGCAAAGAAAAGAAGAAAAGTCAATAGCAGATAAATAAATAAAAGAGACAGATAAAAATAAAGTTCATCATTAAGGGCAACTGATTGGGATCAGTTAGCCCTCTCTGCAAATCACGGGATTTCTCCCGGTTCACAAAGAGGGATGAATATTTATTTGCTAAACTTTGAATGCACAAATATAAAGAATGCACAATTCAAAATTATCAAACCACTGCACAGTTCAAATCAAACTACAAAATCCAAATTCAAACTTTCTGCCAAAAGTACAAAATACTGTCACAAGGCTACCCAAGTTGTCCACAAGATATCAAGATATCAAAGATATCAAAGTATCAAAAGGTACAAAGTGCAGCACAAAATCTGGAGGAAAGGGACAAATATGCAGAGAAAGATTAATATGCAAGCAACATGATTCATTTTCATCATTTCCCAAGAGTTGCCCTTTCAGATAAAGTACAAAGCATAAACATTTTTAATGCTAAAGTTGTACTGAAGAGAGAGAGAAGAGAAAAGAAGTGCAGGTTTTACAGGCTTAGGCTTTAGGCAAGAAAGCATAAAAATATACAAAACTGCAAATAACACAGTGGACAAAAGGAAAAAGAGAAGAAAAGGTCTCAAAACTGTAACAAAAGGGCAGAACTGCCTTCCACCAAAACAGAAGCCAAAAAGCCTCACAAGCCTAAACTGGTACCCAGCCCTCACAACCTGCATAAACCTTGATACAAACTGTTAAGCCTAATCATCTAAGGCCATAACCATTCAAAAACCTGCATTAAACCTGCTGAGACCTCAAACAAACAAAAACAGAGATAACCACAACTTTCAAAACCTAAACCAAAAAAACCTCCATCCCAAAAAAAACTTGTCTAAATCTTCAACCTGTCATCAAGCCTAAATATACCCTGTCAAACCAAAACATAAACTCAACAAGCCAAAAGCCTTTAACCTATAAACTCACCAAAAGGCCAAGCTTGCAAGCCTGAGCCTCAAAGCCATTAACTTGCTGAAGCCCCAAAACTGAGGCCACTCAAACATAAACAACCAAAACCAGTTCACCACAACCCAACCTGTAAACCTTGCAAGTCTAAAAAGGCCAAAACCTGTATCCAAGTACAAAAAGCCTCACAACCTGTCAAACAAAGCTCATAACCAGCCTAAAGATCCAAAACCAACAAGCATATCATACCAGAAAATCTGTAAGCACAGTAAAACCTAAAACAGCATACCAGCCTAACCATCAGGCCAAAACCTGTAATAGTCAAAACCTGTGGCCTATAACAAGGCCTTACCTGCTTCAAACTCAAGGCAACCAAAAGCAAAAGCCATAAACCAAGCATACTCAGGCAACTCAGTGTCAAACACAAGGCCCTCAGAATACTCATCATTGGGCAAAGGATAATAAAGCATAGCATATAAAATAGGCAACAAAAGTGAGGAATAGGCAACAGAAGTGAGGTAGAAAGAAGAGAGGCAAACGTTCAAGGCAACTCAGTGTCAAACACAAGGCCCTCAGAATACTCATCATTGGGCAAGGAACAAGCTAAGCATACCAGGGCTATCAAGAAGAAGAGGCATCATTAAGTAAAAGAAAAAATACAGAGTACCAGATCTCCTTGCAAAGCTAGCTTCATTCACGTTTCCCTCGCCGTCCGGCCCTCCACGCACCTCCGCTCCACCTCGTCTCCACCTCCAAGACTAGAGGTATAAACCTATCCCCTTTCTCCTTTCACGAAAACAACAGCATTTGATTCGAATCAGTAAGCAAAAAAAGTAAAACCATATGAGATATAAAACCCTAACGCGAACGATTAAGATTTTGTTACCTTGAACAAACACCGCTGGAGCAATCGTTGGAGGGAGAAGAGGTGGAGGCTGCACCGGTGGCCCTAAACGGAAGAGAAGCTCAGGCAAAGGCAAAGGCGAAGAAGACGAAGTGGAACGATGAACAAATGGCGACTCTTGCTCAACCGAACAAGTGCGAATACAAACGCAAAACTCTAGTCATTTCTCCCACCGTATCACAGAACTGGCGACTCTGCTGGGGATTACTACTCAAAGTGGGGTTACCTTAGGGTTTAGATCACCTTTGTTTTCAATTGATTGCTTTGTTTGCTTTTACATTTGTGGGCTTTGCATCGGAGTTTCATAGATCCTAACCCGGATCTGGGGAATACCCTTTTAGGTAGCATAATCTGTGAGGGACCTGTCTGGCGTATACCGACATGGGTGAAGCAGTGGCTACGTTGGTGTGGCACCTTGGTCTGTACCGATATCCCTCGTGTTGAAACGGGGAGAATATGGGTCTTCCAAGGAGTCATTAAGCACCAACCGACCTTATAACCCTAAATTGACCCAACTTGGCCATTAGAACAGTAGCAGTATGCTACACTCATTGAGGCTAAACTCTTGCGATGGTTCCGGCCGCAAGAAAAGATAGCGATGCTGGAGTTATGACCGATTGAGGGTAGCCAATGATTTGAGATCCTCTAGAACCCGGTTACTTTTGATAGGATTGGTTTTAACCAACGAAACTGAAAGAGGGTAGTACCTGAACCTCATGCAAGCCTAAACCTAAGGACTTGTTTGCTTTGTGTGAATATGATTACCTGTATATACACTTACTTGCTTGTGCATACATGTACGTAACATCATGACATCATACCATAGCATTTTCAAATAACCATCTCAAGGATCTCGAGGGTTCTTTTGATGCAGAGGTACGTTGAACCAGACGTCTACCAAGGGGCAAGAGGTTTCTTCTCTAAACAAATGCCACCAAAGATCAAGCACAACAACTTGAATCAGTGGCTATGACCCACTCGACATGGTGAGCTTGATTCTAGTGGAAAGACATCCACCAGTGCACAGTTCTCCAATCAAAATTCAAGTGCAACAACTTGAATCAGTGGCTATGACCCACTCGACATGGTGAGCTTGATTCTCGTGGAAAGACATCCACCGATACAAAATTCTCCAATCAAAGTTCAAGTACAACAACTTGAATCAGTGGCTATGACCCACTCGACATGGTGAGCTTGATTCTCGTGGAAAGACATCCACCGGTGCACAGTTCTCCAATCAAAGTTCAAGTGCAACAACTTGAATCAGTGGCTATGACCCACTTGACATGGTGAGCTTGATTCTCATGGAAAGACATCCACCAGTGCATAGTTCTCCAATCAAAGTTCAAGTGCAACAACTTGAATCAGTGGCTATGACCCACTTGACACGGTGAGCTTGATTCTAGGGGAAAGACATCCACCGGTGCGAAGTTCTCCAATTCAAGAGCAAAGTTCAACCTCTAACATTTCCTTGTGTTTACCCCAAGAGATCCTTGAAAGCATGCACCCACATACCATGCATTGCATTTTGACGATCTTTCCTTTTTCAGGTTTCCTTACTCTCCTGCTGTTTATTTCAGTAAGAGATGGCTCTAGAAAGATCTGTCAAAGACATCCAAGACCAGACTGCTCAGCTGCAGGAAATGTTCCTGAACTTGTCTCTGGGGCAAGAAGAAATGAAAGCTCTCTTCACAAAGGGCTTGGAGAATTCAAACAATACCAGGAGTGATCAACTTGCGGAGCTGCAATTTGATCTGACAACATTGAGGACCCAAGTGATGGGACAGTTGGTGGGCCAGATGGCTCTCATCCAAGACCTATCTCAAAGACAATAGGAACTCAGAGTTCTTGTTTGCCAACTGCTTCAAAACAACCAATTGGGGCAAACATCTGAGGTTGAAGAGCAAGTCACCGCTCAGCCTCCATCCACTCAAGAAGACAAGGGGAAGGATCCTTCGCTTGCTTCAGGGTCAAAAGCCCATCAACAACCTCGCCAGCGTCAACGGGGTAATCGGTGTAAGCAAGAAACGTCGGGAAGACAGTTCACGGAGACTGAGATACCATCATTCTTTATACTGAAGCGCCTGTTGGAGGTCAACCTGCTTACCTTAAGGGATCCTCCTCAGAAGCTCAATACCTCCTCTCCTAACTACCGTCCCGACGCATTTTGTGTTTACCACTCCTACAGCCCGGGACACGACACCGACGACTGTTGGGCCTTGAAGAACAAGATTCAAGATCTGATCGACATTGGAGTGCTGGAATTCATGCCAGACGGCGAGATGAAAATCTTCCGTTAAGGGGTTCTCCACCTGAAGTGACAAAGCTCAAGCTGAAAGACTTTTGCTTCTTTTTGAATTTTCAAAGTTGTAATTTCTTTTGTTGTCAAACAATTATCTGTTGATGTTAAACTCTGTTTTCATTAATGCATTGCATATGTTTGTCTTGAAATCATCCATTCGTTTCACTACTCTTATGCTTTTCTTTATGATATTTGACTCTTGATAAAAAGCTGCAAGCCTTTAGAGGGAGGATGACGAAACAATACCATAATCTCATACAATATGCTTTTGAATAGACCTTGCTGATGATGTACAGGCATTTCTTTCAATTCCCAAACACTGGAGTTATAAGGAAGTTAATCCCTAGTCAACCCTATTCGAGCCAAAGAAGTAGGAGTTTTCTGTTCTAAAATAATCAAAACCTTTGATATAAACCTGGGGCAGGGTAGTATCTCAGTTATTTCAAGAGAAAACACGCATTGAAGTCGCAAACTCTCAGTTCGTAACACAACGAACGACGTCAAAAAAGAAAGCATTCCTTTGGAATCAAAAGACAAGGGTGGTTCCCTATCACATAGGCAGTCAATCTCTCAAAAGATAAAAGCCCACTGAGCCAAAACCTGTAAAGGAGGCTTAAGAAAGCTGGGGCATCCCGCTGACTGTAATCTCGAAAGTGGGAACAGTCAGGCAAAAGTTAGGGATAACAAATCAAAATCAAAATAGTGAGGTCGTTACAAATCCTCAACAAACATGAAAAATGTTGAAAAAGAAAAAAGGAGATGATGACTGTCTCCCCAAATTCAACTGGTGAACCATCGCCCAAAAGTCGTTCCAAACTCAAAACAGAGTGCGACGCGCAATTAACTGAGCTTAGGGTGGAAGAACATCACGAAGAGCGGGTGGGTACAAATATACTTTGAGCCTTTATCCTTTGTTTCTTAAACCGTGAACCAAGCCACGTTACAACCCTGCAAAAGTCCTAATTGAAGCATGGGTTAGTTCGAAAGCATACTGTTACAAAAGGTATCCTGACTCCTGTAAGGCTTTGCTCTAAATCATATGTTGATCTGTCTTATAAAAAGTTTTCTGCTAAAAACGCATTTTTCAAAACTTCGAGACAAACATAAACTTTGCATTGCTTGAATATCACTGTCTGCATTTGGCTTTTTTGTTTGGCAGCAAAGAATTTCATACAACGAATGTTCGGAGGAACGAAAACTCTCTCGGTGAACAGGATCACTTCAAAAGGACGACACTTCCATTACGAATCTCCTATCAACAAAGGGCATGACATGTCACCATCCTATTAACCTGGGGCAGTCCAGTCAAGGTCCAACAGATCTTCCAAAGTTCAGTTAACCTGGGGCAGTCCAGTCAAGATTTCAAGAAATCTCTCAATATGCAGAGTAATCTGATTCAAGACTCCTTCATCACCACTTGGGGCATTCTAATGTCAAAAGTGTTCAACAAATCAACTATCACATTTCCAGACTCGATTCCTGTATCTAGCCAGGGCACGTCTGAAGAGTTTGAAGATTCGATTCCTGTATCCAGCCAGGGCATATCTGTTGACGACTATTTCCAGACTCGATTCCTGTATCTAGCCAGAGCACATCTGAAGAGTTTGAAGATTCGATCCCTGTATCCAGCCAGGGCATATCTGTTGACGACTATTTCTAGACTCGATTCCTGTATCTAGCCAGGGCACGTCTGAAGAGTTTGAAGATTCGATTCCTGTATCCAGCCAGGGCATATCTGTTGACGACTACTTCCAGACTCGATTCCTGTATCTAGCCAGGGCACGTCTGAAGAGTTTGAAGATTCGATTCCTGTATCCAGCCAGGGCATATCTGTTGACGACTATTTCCAGACTCGATTCCTGTATCTAGCCAGGGCACGTCTGAAGAGTTTGAAGATTCGATTCCTGTATCCAGCTAGGGCATATCTGTTGACGACTATTTCCAGACTCGATTCCTGTATCGAGCCAGGGCACGTCTGAAGAGTTTGAAGATTCGATTCCTGTATCTAGCCAGGGCATATCTGTTGACGACTATTTCCAGACTCGATTCCTGTATCTAGCCAGGGCATGTCTGAAGAGTTTGAAGATTTGATTCCTGTATCCAGCCAGGGCATATCTGTTGACGACCATTTCCAGACTCAATTCCTGTATTTAGCCAGGGCACGTCTGAAGAATTCCAGATTCAACACCTGTAACAAGCCACGAAATTATCTACATCACCACTTGGGGCATTCGAATGTCAAAAGTGTTCAAAAACCCGATGCAGTTTTACACGGACTCATCATCAGGAAATCCTACACAGATCTCCTCAAAACAGGAAGTCCCCAGTAGTTTGGCATACAACCCAAGCTTCTGATTCCCCCAACAGTGGTCCCAAGACTTCTCATTTTTCAACAATCAAGAGATTCTTGCCCTCCACAGCAGCAGCCA
This sequence comes from Vicia faba, assembly GCA_948472305.1. NCBI lineage: Eukaryota > Viridiplantae > Streptophyta > Magnoliopsida > Fabales > Fabaceae > Vicia > Vicia faba. The sequence continues at coordinate 1,185,821,647 of OX451737.1, forward strand.
AAGAATTATTCTCCCCGGCAGCAGTCAAGATTCTTTTATCTTCAGCCATCCAGGATTCATTTATCCTCAGCAAGATAGCTCATCAGCTTACATGCGCATTCATTACATTCATATCATAAACATTGGTGTAACATACATTGCATCACGCATCATGACATTGCATACAACTAACCCTTTACCTTTTCAGGTAAGATCAGTCGACAGACAAAGATCATCTCCCGAGATTCATCTAGAAATAGTTCAGATGTAACCCAGACATGGCGACATTCTGATACTTATTCCAGGTTCACTCAGAGACAGTTCAGATGTGATCCATACACGGCGACATTTTGATACTTGTGCCAGGTACTTTCCAAATGGCATCTTTAAGCCTATTACCAGATGGCATCTATAAGCCCATCCTCCTACCAGCAGTCACCAAATGGCATCTTTAAGCCCATTCTCAGATGGCATCTCTAAGCCCATCCCCCGTCAAGATTCTATCGCATCAGATGGCATCTTTAAGCCCATCACCAAATGGCATCTTTAAGCCCATTCCCTCTACCATCACATCACCGAGTGCAAATTTTAGGGCACTCTAGTGTCCAATCTTCTTTTACCTTCGAGTCGCGAAAGGCAAACTTGCCAATCTAACTCTTCAGGTTCAAGAAGATTGAACAGGGGCAACTGTTGTACCCCAAAATTTGCCCTCGCATTTTTCCTCAAGAAATCACAACTTCAGGCGTTTCCTGATTTTTCAGATTGGCTCAAGAATCGATCAAACAGACTTTTCTCGTCAGTCAGACAAAATTAGGGTTTTCATTGGTTTTCATGGCTCTGGGGCAGTTCATACAGTTTGTTTAAGGTTTGGTTGATTTTGGCTCAGTTTTGATCAGGCGAACGCTTCTTTGACATTTAATCAGGAATTAGGGTTTTTATGCGCGCATTCTCAGAAAGATTTAAATTCTACATCACTTTTCAAGTTATGCTGAGATGTGGATTGAACATTTGGATTGAGTTCACACTGTGTGATTAAATCAGTGAAAGGATACATTTAGTTTGAATTTGCAGTGTTTGGTAAAAATCAGTAAAAAAAAGGGAAAAAGCGTCTGGGCAATTGCTGTAATTGACTGTTGTTTTGCTTTGGATGTTGGAAGCGCCAAGTTTAATTGATCAATGCAGAAGCAATATTTATTTAATTGTTTATTATTCTAAGTTAGATAATTGGAATTTATGTCCATTTATTATAATTTTAGAATTATAAATAATAAAATAAGTAATTGAAAAGGATAAAAAAGGAATTAATTGGATAAAAACTTTTTATTTATTTTTAAATTATTCGTACAATTATTGTTTACAATTTGTTTACAACAATGATTTTACAGTAATTTAAACCTAAATAAGACTATCCTAATTTTTTCTAAATCTTCAAATTCTTCATCTTTTGCTGTTCCTCTCCATTTTGATTATTCATCTGCAAAGAAAAGAAGAAAAGTCAATAGCAGATAAATAAATAAAAGAGACAGATAAAAATAAAGTTCATCATTAAGGGCAACTGATTGGGATCAGTTAGCCCTCTCTGCAAATCACGGGATTTCTCCCGGTTCACAAAGAGGGATGAATATTTATTTGCTAAACTTTGAATGCACAAATATAAAGAATGCACAAGTCAAAATTATCAAACCACTGCACAGTTCAAATCAAACTACAAAATCCAAATTCAAACTTTATGCCAAAAGTACAAAATACTGTCACAAGGCTACCCAAGCTGTCCACAAGATATCAAGATATCAAAGATATCAAAGTATCAAAAGGTACAAAGTGCAGCACAAAATCTGGAGGAAAAGGGACAAATATGCAGAGAAAGATTAATATGCAAGCAACATGATTCATTTTCATCATTTCCCAAGAGTTGCCCTTTCAGATAAAGTACAAAGCATAAACATTTTTAATGCTAAAGTTGTACTGAAGAGAGAGAGAGAAGAGAAAAGAAGTGCAGGTTTTACAGGCTTAGGCTTTAGGCAAGAAAGCATAAAAATATACAAAACTGCAAATAACACAGTGGGCAAAAGGAAAAAGAGAAGAAAAGGTCTCAAAACTGTAACAAAAGGGCAGAACTGCCTTTCACCAAAACAGAAGCCAAAAAGCCTCACAAGCCTAAACTGGTACCCAGCCCTCACAACCTGCATAAACCTTGATACAAACTGTTAAGCCTAATCATCTAAGGCCATAACCATTCAAAAACCTGCATTAAACCTGCTGAGGCATCAAACAAACAAAAACAGAGATAACCACAACTGTCAAAACCTAAACCAAAAAAACCTCCATCCCAAAAAAAACTTGTCTAAATCTTCAACCTGTCATCAAGCCTAAATATACCCTGTCAAACCAAAACATAAAATCAACAAGCCAAAAGCCTTTAACCTATAAACTCACCAAAAGGCCAAGCTTGCAAGCCTGAGCCTCAAAGCCATTAACTTGCTGAAGCCCCAAAACTGAGGCCACTCAAACATAAACAACCAAAACCAGTTCACCACAACCCAACCTGTAAACCTTGCAAGTCTAAAAAGGCCAAAACCTGTATCCAAGTACAAAAAGCCTCACAACCTGTCAAACAAAGCTCATAACCAGCCTAAAGATCCAAAACCAACAAGCATATCATACCAGAAAATCTGTAAGCACAGTAAAACCTAAAACAACATACCAGCCTAACCATCAGGCCAAAACCTGTAATAGTCAAAACCTGTGGCCTGTAACAAGGCCTTACCTGCTTCAAACTCAAGGCAACCAAAAGCAAAAGCCATAAACCAAGCATACTCAGGCAACTCAGTGTCAAACACAAGGCCCTCAGAATACTCATCATTGGGCAAAGGATAATAAAGCATAGCATACAAAATAGGCAACAGAAGTGAGGAATAGGCAACAAAAGTGAGGTAGAAAGAAGAGAGGCAAACGTTCAAGGCAACTCAGTGTCAAACCCAAGGCCCTCAGAATACTCATCATTGGGCAAGGAACAAGCTAAGCATACCAGGGCTATCAAGAAGAAGAGGCATCATTAAGTAAAAGAAAAAATACAGAGTACCAGATCTCCTTGCAAAGCTAGCTTCATTCACGTTTCCCTCACCGTCCGGCCCTCCACGCACCTCCGCTCCACCTCGTCTCCACCTCCAAGACTAGAGGTATAAACCTATCCCCTTTCTCCTTTCACGAAAATAATAACATTTGATTCGAATCAGTAAGCAAAAAAAGTAGAACCATATGAGATATAAAACCCTAACGCGAACGATTAAGATTTTGTTACCTTGAACAAACACCGCTGGAGCAATCGTTGGAGGGAGAAGAGGTGGAGGCTGCACCGGTGGCCCTAGACGGAAGAGAAGCTCAGGCAAAGGCAAAGGCGAAGAAGACAAAGTGGAATAATGAACAAATGGCGACTCTTGCTCAACCGAACAAGTGCAAATACAAACGCAAACCTCTAGTCAGTTCTCCCACCGTATCACACCGTGCCCCTTGGTTAGAAGTGTTTTTTTCACTTGAGGTGATCCTTTTATTGAGAAGGTTTTTTGTTCACTAGATATTCGTCGTGCGAATTTCTCTGTTGTTTGAACAAATAGTCATATGCAAACAATGTTATTTTAAGAATGCAAAGCTTATGTCTGTCTTGATGTTTTTGAAAATGCATTTTTTCAGTAAAACAAGCGAATTTTTTGTAAATGTGATGTCAACTCAGGATTTTACAGCAAGCCCTACAGGAGTCAGGATACCTTTTGTAACAATATGCTTTCGAACTAACCCATGCTTCAGCTAGGACTTTTAATGGTTATAATGTGGCCTGGTTCACGGTTTAAGAAACAAAGGATAAAGGCTCAAAATTTATTTGTACCCACCCGCTCTTCGTGATGTTCTTCGATCCTGAACTTAACTAATTGTGCATTTAGATCTTGTCTGAATCTTTGCTCTGATATACCAGTGATGGTTCAGATACGGACAATTTATTTTGAACAGGCAGCCAATTTGTTGAGAGTCTGTAGGATCTCTTTATTTTTGATTTTATTATCCCTGTCTTTTGCCTGAACTGTTTCTTTTTGTGATTACAGTCAGCGGGATGCCCCAGTTTCCCTTAAGTCTCCTTCACAGGTTTTGACTTATTGGGCTTTTATTTTGAGAGATAATGACTGCCTGTCTTTACGATTATATGGAACCAACACCGTCTTTTATTTCAGAAGGACTTCTTTGATGCCATTCATTGCGCACCTGGAACAACTGAGAAAACTACCCTGCCCCAGGTTATAATTAAGGGTTTTAATTTATGAAAAGAAAAACTCCGACTTCTTTGGCTCAAAGGGGTTGACTAGGGATTATCTTCCTTATAACTCCATTGTTTAGGATTTGAAACAATGCCTGTACATCGTCAGCGGGGTCTATTCAAAAGCATATTGTAAGGGTTTTGATATCATTTTCGTCATCCTCCCTCAAAAGGCTTAGAATTTTTAATCGAGAGTTGAACATCACAAAAAAAATGAAAGCAATTTGAATATAGTGAATACGAATGGATTGATTCAGAACAGACATATGCAATGTATTGATAAAGTAATAAAGTTTGACATGATAATAATTGTTTGAATAAGAAAAGAAAGATACAACCTCAGAATTTAAATGAACAAAAGTCTCTTAATTTGAACTAGTCATTTCAGGTGGAGAACCCTCAACGGGAGATTTTCATTTCGCCATCCGGCATGAATTCCAGCATTCTTCCGTTAATCAAGTCTTGGATCTTGTTTTTCAAAGCCCAACAGTCGTCGGTGTCATGTCCAGGACTATAGGAGTGGTATGCACAAACTGCATCGGGATGATAGCTGTTGTACCCCAAAATTTGCCCTCCCATATTCTTCAAGATTTGTCAAGAATTATCTTCAAATGGTTCAAGACTACTCAAAGATTGCACAGTCCAAATGCCTCCTAAGCCAGCTAAAATTAGGGTTTTGGTTCTCTCAAGGAATTTGAGGTTTTCAATGGCTCAATCAAGTCTCATAGGCTCATATACATTGTCAAGCATCTACATGCCAAGTTTCAAGATTCGCAATGCCAGTTTGCACAGTCAAAAGCCCTATTTGGTTCACAATCAACTGCAGGGGTAAAATGGTCATTTTACAGTCAAAAGTCAGAATTTTTGGTCAACATCTTATTTTGAGTCCACAATCATCATTTGATCAAGTCTTGATCATGATTCATCAAGCATGGCTCAAAAATCATCTAGGATGCCAAAAGTTGCTATTTTTGGACAGCAGAAAAGTCAACTGTATCTTGACCAAGGCATAACTTTTTCATGGTTCATCAGAAAAATCCCATCCAATGCTAATTTTGAAGGGGATGACATTTCCTACAACTCATCTTCACATTCCAAGTCCAAGAAATGTTCTCACAAAAAGTTATCAATTTCTACATTATAGGTCAATTTCAAAAGTCAACAAAAATGCACTTTAAGTCAAAGACCATAACTTGAGATTGGTAAATCCAAATGACATGGGACCAAAGGCATTGGTTAGAGGACTTCAATACCTTTCCAAAATGTCCAAGAACATGTTCATATGATCAAAATTGAGCAAGATATGCATTGGAGAAGTTGGGAAAGTTTTGTGAATTTGCAAAAGTCAACTTTGCTCAAAATACATCATTTTTGCTAATGGGCCTCAAATTTCTTCTTGAATATTTATCCAAGGCCTATGCACGACCCATTGAGATTAAATTGAATTATTTTCTTATTTTTTTATTAATTAATTGAATTTTTAATCAATATTAATTCATTTAATTCATTTAATTGTAGGAAAATATCAAGATATGGTTTTGCAATCTTTTCATGAAGCAAATATGACCTACATGTGCTGGAGATTTCGTGTACACATCAAGGGGACAAGGATCTCTCAATTTGGCAAGATTTTTCAATCAAAAAAATGCAAAAAGATATGATTGAAAATCAAATCTACAAACCATAATTCCATGGATCCTTGGTCAAAGATTTAACCTAATTCCATTCCATTATAAGTACTGAACCTAACCCTATTCATGCACACATGAGAATTGCTGCAGAAAAGCCATAAGAACATTGAAAAAAATCAAAGAAAACTCAAAACTGAATTCCATATTCCAACGTGATTCAAAGCATTTTCTTGATTCTAATACATTGCTGAGGTCCCCAGGAACGTGTAGGGATCAAAACGACACGCTAAAGCTTAAGAAATCGCCTCCAACAGATTCACGGTTTGCTTACTATTTTGATAATCGAAACTCATATTCCATGTGCATTTAACATGATTTGTTGGTTGTTTTGCATTGCTTGAATCTACAGGAAGCTTTTGGCATAGGTTAATTGAGTTATTATGCAGTGAATCGAAAGTTGCCATTGGAGAGCTCTAGGGTTCTTGAGTTCTTGAATTAGGGCTTTCCCATACAGGAAAAATTGGAACCTCTCATGCATATGGTTGTAATCGTGGCAGCCAGACGAATTGAACCCAACCCTCGCGAACAATTTATATAACCTCTATGTCTAATCGCTATTATTCCTCATGCTATTTTGTGGGGGTTAAAAACCCCCGCTATCCATTTATTTTTTACAGGTACATGGCGAAGAAGATGAAGGCGTGTAAGCATATCATTGGGCAGTTCAAATAATACGCGCGCGATTTTGTTTGTACAACACATGTGATTATTTTTATATATTATTTTCACTTATTATCATACTAACAAGTGCAGGCAAGTGGTTTAGTGGTATATGCGTTAGCTAGCAACCATTGGGACCTGGGTTCGATTCCCAGGTCCACCCAAAACGCATTATGTTATTTTTCTTCACATATTTGCATGCAGGCTACTGAGCATTGTTCGTCATACACCTTACTCATCCAGACGCCATGTGTCCTCAAGCATTGATCTAATGGCCATAAGGTGCTGAACACCATGCTCCCAGTCAAAGCAACGTGCAGACAATCCCAAAAGTCAACAAAGGCTTAAGCTTAATGGGCTGGAAACTTGCTAACATAACTCCCTTATTGGGTCAACACCCCCCTGGTTAATTGCTTTTCTTTTTATTTTCTTTTAACTAATTATTTTTATTATTAATATTATTATTATTTAATTAACTTAATTAATTTTCATAATAAATTCAGACAACAAAAAATGTGAAACCTTTAATTATTATTTTGTAAATAAATACTAGCATAAATTTATTTAGTTTAATTAGGGTTAATATTGAATATTTTTGCAATAAATAAAATAGATTAGAATTAGGGTTTTCCTTTTGACTTTTAATTTCTTTTATTTTTATTTTCATTAAAACATTAAAAAACATAAAAAATACTTTTTTCTTTTAATTAATTAATTAATTAGTAAATTAGGTTTAATTTGAATTAATTACAAAAAAGGAGCAAATTCAATTCTTTTCCCAAAAAGGGTCAAAACCCTAAGGACGTCCCGGTTCAATTCTTTCGCGCGCATATTTATTTTTAATTATTATTTTGATCATATTTATGTATCTGCTTCGAGAATGTAATAGATAATTAGGATTTTATCGCTTTCTTTATTTTCTCGCAATTTTATTTTCAAGGGTTATGTTTTTGGCGATGTAAATACCCGACGCCTTGTAATAGCGTAGATTTACTTTCCGCACTTTATTTCTCGCAAATTATTAAACTGTTAACTATGCATGCAAGAATTGTCTGACAAATAAAATCAACCCGTAGCTCACATATACATGTGCAAAGACAATTAACATGAAACTGGACACACATGCACATGCCACTCCTAGGGTACGCCTCACTTGGTTGCCTCGAGGTGGTCATTGAGTATAGGGTGTTTTAGAGGTCGCCCTCCTGTCTAAAGATCCAGTTGCCTCGAAACGGTTGCCTCGATAAAAAGGATCTAGGACATTAGGGTTACCGCTAAGGCGTCCTACTATTGCTTTGGTGACCACACATGTCCCTATAATCGAATTGACCCGAATAACTCCAACGACGGTGCTACCTACTTCTCAATAGTGGGATAGTACTGTCTAAAGGACTCTTACACAGCTTAATTCCTTAGAGTAGGTAGATTTCTCCTGGGTACTTGCTCTTTCAAAAAACAAAAACAACTTTTCGCACTCACACTTTCAAAAAAGTTTTCAAACAAATACTTCATACACTCTTGAGGACTGATACAAGAGTTACCTAGAAGTTTTTTCAAACTAAACTTTTTCAAAACCCACATACACAAGAAAAGCAAACAAATTTTGAAAACATAGTGAGCAAGTACCTAAGAGCCCATGGATAACCACGGATAGAAAGGGTGATAACACCTTCCCTTTCTATAATCTACCTCCCGAACCGAGAAACATCTCGAAAAGGAATTTTGCTGTGCTTTTGTCCTTTCCTTGTTGGAGAACATAAAAGACGGTGGCGACTCTTGCTTACCGCGACATTTTGCGAACCAGCATTTCAAAAACAGTCAATTCTATTTCCACCGATCACAGAACTGGCGACTCTGCTGGGGATACTTTATAAATGAGGTGTACCTTAGGATTAGACCACTCTTATGTTTTCAATTGTATGTCTTGATTGCTTTTATATTATGGGCTTGCATCGGAGTTTCATAGATCCTAACCCGGATCTGGGGAATACCCTTTAGGTAGCATAAGCTGTGAGGGACCTGTCTGGCGTAGACCGACACGGGTGAAGCAGTAGCTACGTTGGTGTGACACCTTGGTCTGTACCGATATCCCTTGTGTTGGAACGAGGAGAATATGGGTCTTCTAAGGAGTCATTAAGCACCAACCGACCTTAGAACCCTAAATTGACCCAACTTGGCCATAGAACAGTAGCAGTATGCTACACTCATTAAGGCTAAACTCTCGCGATGGTTCTGGTCGCAAGAAAAGATTGCGACACTGGAGTTATGACCGATTGAGGGTAGTCAGTGATATTGAGATCCTCTAGAACCCGGTTACTATTTTCTAGGACAGGTCTTAACCAACGAAACTGAAAGAGGGTAGTACCTGAACTTCATGTTGGCCTAAAATCTAAGGGCTGTCTTGTGTGACTTGTGTGCCTTATCATGTTTGCTTTTGTGAATACTTGTGGTGTGCTTTACCATAACATCATACCATCATAACATTGCATGCATCCTACATAAGGACTAATCTGCATACATCTGGCATAAGGACTAACCCATTTCAAGGATCTCAAGGGTCTGTGATGCAGGTCATGATGAACCAACTGTCTAGCAAGGGGCAAAGGGGATTTATTTTCCTCTAGCCAAGGTTGATAACTTGAGTCAGGGGCTATGACCCACTCGACATGGTGAGCCTTGACTCTTGAAGAAGGACCCTCAGCAACATGGAGTTCCTTCAATCAAGCTACCAAATTCAAATTCTAACAATTTTCTTGTTTACCCCGCGAGATCCTTGAAAACATTGCATGCATATCATACATGTCATTGCATTACAGGTACACTTTTTACAGGTCACTTATCTTCTTCGCTATTTATTTCAGCAATCATCATGTCTTCTGAGCCTACTACTGAACAAGCTATCAAGGCCCTCCAGGCCCAGAACGCCCAGTTCCAGGAGTTGGTCATGAGCCTAGCCCAGGGTCAACAGGACTTGAAAACTCTGATTCTGAAAGAGAGGAAGAAGAAGAAGAAGAGGACTGTTTTGTCCAACACTAGACGCAGGTCTGGGGATGGATTACAGAATGAGGCTGAGCTGACCACCTCATCTGTAGGCAAAGACAGTCCACAAGAGAGAAGGGTTCCTAGTCCCGTGGTCTCCGACAACGAGACAGACTACAATGATGAATAATACCCTCTTGCGGAGGACAGGTACAAACAGCTGGAGGACCGTTTAAGTGCTATGGAGATACAGAAAGTGCCCGGCCTGGACTTCGAAGATCTAGGTCTATCCTCTGGGGTGGTGATCCCACCTAAATTCAAGGCACCTGCTTTTGCAAAGTACGACAGAGCTTCCTGTCCTAAGCTGCACCTTCGGTCGTATGTGAGGAAGATCCATCCCTACACAACTGACAAGAATTTATGGATCCATTTCTTCCAGGATAGTCTTTCAGGGACTCAACTCGAATGGTTTTATCAGCTAGATGGGGCCAGCATTCGTAACTGGGAGGACTTGGCTACTGCGTTCTATAAGCAATATCAGTATAATTCCGACCTCGCTCCTACGCGTACCCAACTCCAGGGTATGTCACTAGGAATGGGTGAAGGATTTAAGGAGTATGCGCAAAAATGGAGAGACCTGGCTGGAAGGGTACAACCACCTTTGACTGACCATGAACTTGTGGACATGTTCTTGGGGACCCTGTCTGGTCCGTTCTTCAACCATCTGATTGGGAATTCTTCTGCTGGGTTTACAGATCTGATCTTGACTGGTGAGAGGATAGAAGTCTGGTATCAAGTCTGGGAAGATACAAAAGGGTGACTCCTCGAACACTAAGAAGAAACCATTCAAGAAAGAATCCAGTGTTGTCTATGGTTCAAGAGGGCAGAATAGGTCCGAACACCGCCAAGCTGTCAACGTGGTGGTCATTTCAAAGCCGGCCAGTGATCCTCAACATTGTAGCCAACAAAGGGAAGAGAGACCTAGAAGGCAATTCACTCCCCTCAGCATGACCTTGTCCCAGATATTGCCACAGTTGCTGGAGACCAATTTGGTAACTCTAAGGGACCCTCCTAAGAATCCCAACAAGACACCTTCTAGGTATAACCCCAACGCCCGCTACGCTTATCATTCTGACAGCCCGGGGCACGCTACAGATGATTGTTGGACTTTGAGGAACAAGGTTCAGGACCTAATCGATGCAAAGGAGGTCGAGTTCGAAGCGCCCGAGACTCCCAATGTGATTACTGCTCCCTTGACAAAGCATGGCTAGGATTGAAAAAACTTTTGTTCATTCGAATGTTCAAGTTGTATTTTTCTTTGATTGTCAAATATTTATTTATGTCAAACGTTGTTATTTCATTAATGCATTACACGTGTCTGTTTTGAAGTAATTATGTTCACTATGCTTAAAACTGCTTTCATTTTTTTATGATTAACTCTCGATTAAAAATTCTAAACCTCTTGAGGGAGGATGACGAAAACGATACCACGATCTTTACAATATGCTTTTGGACAAACCCCACTGATGAGGTACATGCATTGTTTCAATTCCTAAACAGTGGAGTTATAAGGAAGATAATCCCTCGTCAACCCCTTTGAGCCAAAGAAGTTGGAGTTTTTCTTTTCGAAAATTAAAACCCTTAATTATAACCAGGGGCAGGGTAGTTTTCTCAGCTGATCCAGGTGCACAATGAATGGCACCAAAGAAGTCCTTACAAAACAAAAGATAGTGATGGTTCCGAATAATCATAAAGACAGGCAGTCATTATCTCTCAAAATAAAAGCCCGATAAGTCAAAACCTATGAAGGAGACTTACAAAAACTGGGGCATCCCGCTGACTGTAATCACAAAAGAAACAGTTCAAGCAAAAAATAGGGATAACGAAATCAAAAAGAAAGAGGTCCTACAAACCCTCAATAAAAAAGAAATGACTGCCTATTCAAAATAAACTTTCAGTATCCGAACCATCACTGGTATATCAGAGCAAAGACTCAAACAAGGTCTAACGCACGATTAGCTGAGTTTAGGTTTGAAGAACACCACGAAGAACGGGTGGGTACAAATAAATTTTGAGCCTTTATCTTTTGTTTCTTAAACCGTGAACCAGGCCACGTTACAACCCTCAAAAAGTCCTAGCTGAAGCATGGGTTAGTTCGAAAGCATACTGTTACGAAAGGTATCCTGACTCCTGTAGGTTTCGCTGTAAAATCTTGAGTTGACATCACATTCTACAAAATTCACTTGCTTTATTGAAAACTGCATTTTCAAAAACTTCAAGACAGACATAAGCTTTGCATTTTTAAAATAACATTGTTTGCATATGACTATTTGTTCAAACAGCAGAGAAATTCACACGACGAATATCTAGTGAACAGACGTCTTCTCAATAAAAAGGGTCACCTCAAGTGGAAGAAGCACTTCCAACCAAGGGGCATGGCATGATCATTGTCCATCATCTGGGGCAGTTAAGTCAAGATTCAGAGAATCTCTCAAATGCCAACAAAATGCCAGGGGCAAATCTCCATCTGAGTCACTTGGGGCATTGGACATGAATTCCAGCGACAAATCTTGCATGATCAGACATCTTCTGGTGGTATGGCAACACAACACCGCTGATATGACAACTCCCTACATCCTGAGAGTATGGACATAGTCGGAAAAATACTACGCATAATCAAAGACCCGCTAGGGTGACACACCTAGGCAAAAATAAGGGCTTCCCGGTAAACCAAAAGGGTTCGGGCAAAATGAGGGATGAAATGAAAAAATCTGTACACCCGGCAAGTCGAAAACCTGAAACGGCAGTTTGGGCAAAAAAGGGTATCCCGATGGACTGAAAACCCGAAAGGGCGGTCCAGGAAAAAGTTAGGGATCAAAAGAGTACGACTATGCCCCGTCATCTCGTCACTTACCTACCAGAAGAAGATTTGTCGGCAGTTATCAAGCTCCTCATAGGCCTTCTTCTCCCGCAGAAACTGGGGCAATAAGAATTGTCCGAACTGTACAAGTTGCTCTGTCCACCAAGGTACCAAGGTAAGTTCAGCTGAAGAACATGACCAAGTTACTTCCACTCCCCGCAGAGTAAGACAGGTTTCAACAATACTCTCCCCAAGCAAAGTTGGTCTCCCATCAATCCCGAAAAGGCACAGTATCCCTAAGCAAGTCAGCAACGCTCTCCTCAAGCAGAGTTAGGCTACCGTCAGCCCCAAGGAAGTTGGACATCCCTAGAAGATCTTAACGTTCTCCAGTAGAGTATGCAGATATCCCTCAACAAGCATCCCCGGCAGTCTTAATATAAGATTGTTCCCCGGCGGAATACAGACACCCCAATGGAGCCATTCCCCAGTGCAGTCCAAAAAGTTTCCCCAGGAGAGTTGAATTATCCTCCCCAGTAGATTCTGGGAGCTTGTCCCCTGCAGAGTACAAATATCGCTCCCCAGCCATATTCAGAGGTTATTCCCCGCCATAGTCTAACTGGGTTATCCTCAGCAAATTACAACGGAAAGATCGTCCTCGGCGAAGTTCTTCCTATCCCCAGCAGAGTTCATCAAATTCCCTAACGAAGCTTATCAACGGAATCCCCAATGGAGTTATCATCAAAGTCTCAGCGAAGTATCTCTTCCCCACCGAGTATTTCCCCGCAGAGTAATCTCTCCATCAGGTTTATTCCCCAACAGAGTCATCTTCTCCTACAGATTTATTCTGGCAATCAACTTTGTTCATCATCCCCAACGGAAACGAAGAACTCTACTCTTCAACATCAGCCCAGGATTCAACGAACTTCCCGACAGTCGTCCAGGATTTATTTTCCCAGACGAAAATACATTCATAAACATCACATTGTCATGCATCATGATACATGCATATATGCATCATATCATACAATCTCATTTATGTTAAGAACATCATTGCTTGATCCATATCATGCATCGCATATGACTGACCTTTACCTTTCAGGAAAGATGCAGTTAAACTCTAAAACCCGTCATTGAAGACAATCCGTCATTGAAGACAATCTGTCATTAAAGACAATCCGTCATTAAAGACAACCCGTCATTAAAGATAACCCGTCATTGAAGACAACCCGTCGTTAAAGACAACCTGTCATTGAAGACAATCCGTCAATAAAGACAACCCGTTAGTGAAGACAACCTGTCATTGAAGACAACCCGTCGTTAAAGACAACCCGTCAGTGAAGACAACCTGTCATTGAAGACAACCTGTCATTAAAGACAATCCGTCAGTGAAGACAACCTATCATTGAAGACAACTCGTTGTTGAAGACAACCCGTCAGTGAAGACAACCCGTCGTTAAAGACAATCTGTCATTGAAGACAATCCGTCAATAAAGACAACTCATCAATAAAGACAACCCGTCCATGAGGACAACCCGTTAAAAGAGACAACTCGTCAAAGAAGACAAAACCTCCTCTGGTTCAGTTAAATCGATCCCTAAAGATTTTTCTGAGATAACCTGTCAGTAGAGACAACCCATCAACTTTTGAAGTTCCAGATTCGATACCTGTATCTAGCCAGGGCATATCTGTGAGCGACTGATTAGAGGTCTACACCTGTATCTAGCCAGGAAAGCTATCTCTACCAACCTTTTGAAGTTCCAGATTCGATACCTGTATCTAGCCAGGGCATATCCGTGAGCGATTGATTGTGGATTCGATATCTGTATCTAGCCAGGGCATATCTGCATGAAGAGTTTGAAGATCGACCCCTGTAACAGGCCAGGAAACTATCTTTCTTTCTCAGGTATGCAAGTTCTCGCTAAGGAATCTCTTACGCGATCGACAACCCTGGATGGCATCTATAAGCCCATCCTCCTATCCATCATATCTCCAAATGGCATCTATAAGCCCATTCCCGACAAGATTCTGTCGTCACCTCCAGATGGCATCTATAAGCCCATCCTCCTATCCACCATCTCTCCAAATGGCATCTATAAGCCCACTCCCGCCATCACATTGCTGATATTACACTATGCGAGTGCAAATTTCTGGGCACTTTAGTGTTCAATCATCTTCCACCTTCGGATCACGAAAGGCACGCCAGCCAATCTACATCCTCAGGTCTAAGAAGATTGAACAAGGGCAACTGTTGTACCCCAAAATTTTCCCTCCCATATTCTTCAAGATTTGTCAAGAATCATCTTCAAATGGTTCAAGACTACTCAAAGATTGCACAGTCCAAATGCCTCCTAAGCCAGCTGAAATTAGGGTTTTGGTTCTCTCAAGGAATTTGAGGTTTTCAATGGCTCAATCAAGTCTCATAGGCTCATATACATTGTCAAGCATCTACATTCCAAGTTTCAAGATTCGCAATGCCAGTTTGCACAGTCAAAAGCCCTATTTGGTTCACAATCAACTGCAGGGGTAAAATGGTCATTTTACAGTCAAAAGTCAGAATTTTTGGTCAACATCTTATTTTGAGTCCACAATCATCATTTTATCAAGTCTTGATCATGATTCATCAAGCATGGCTCAAAAATCATCAAGGATGCCAAAAGTTGCTATTTTTGGACAGCAGAAAAGTCAACTGTATCTTGACCAAGGCATAACTTTTTCATGGTTCATCAGAAAAATCCCATCCAATGCTAATTTTGAAGGGGATGACATTTCCTACAACTCATCTTCACATTCCAAGTCCAAGAAATGTTCTCACAAAAAGTTATCAATTTCTACATTATAGGTCAATTTTAAAAGTCAACAAAAATGCACTTTAAGTCAAAGACCATAACTTGATATTGGTAAATCCAAATGACATGGGACCAAAGGCATTGGTTAGAGGACTTCAATACCTTTCCAAAATGTCCAAGAACATGTTCATATGATCAAAATTGAGCAAGATATGCATTGGAGAAGTTGGGAAATTTTTGTGAATTTGCAAAAGTCAACTTTGCTCAAAACACATCATTTTTGCTAATGGGCCTCAAATTTCTTCTTGAATCTTTATCCAAGGCCTATGCACGACCCATTGAGATTAAATTGAATTATTTTTTTATTTTTTTATTAATTAATTGAATTTTTAATCAATATTAATTCATTTAATTCATTTAATTGTAGGAAAATATCAAGATATGGTTTTGCAATCTTTTCATGAAGCAAATATGACCTACATGTGCTGGAGATTTCGTGTACACATCAAGGGGACAAGGATATCTCAATTTGGCAAGATTTTTCAATCAAAAAAATGCAAAAAGATATGATTGAAAATCAAATCTATAAACCATAATTCCATGGATCCTTGGTCAAAGATTTAACCTAATTCCATTCCATTATAAGTACTGAACCTAACCCTATTCATGCACACGTGAGAATTGCTGCAGAAAAGCCATAAGAACATTGAAAAAAATCAAAGAAAACTCAAAACTGAATTCCACATTCCAACGTGATTCAAAGCATTTTCTTGATTCTAATACATTGCTGAGGTCCCCATGAACGTGTAGGGATCAAAACGACACGCTAAAGCTTAAGAAATCGCCTCCAACAGATTCACGGTTTGCTTACTATTTTGATAATTGAAACTCATATTCCATGTGCATTAAAAGAACAAAAAATCCACATGTCTCTATAAAAATTTAATTTAATTTGCTTGTGTAATTCATCGTTTTCTTTTGACATTATTATAGATTAACAATTTATATTCTGATTACAATTTAGTATCAATATATCAACACGAAGAAACTAAGCGGACTATCATAAGGCTGGAGCAGGGTGTTCACTCTTTCACGCAAAAAGCCATGGCTTCACACGGAGCATTGGCAATGTTATATGGCTGCCACTCAAATTACTATATCAAGAAACCTGAGGTATTTGTCAATTAAGCACAACAAATTCTTTATTGATCTACATGTTATTTGGAAATGTTTTCCAATTTTACTTTTTGAATGTAAGTATAACACTCATGTTACTTTTTATAATAATTTCACTATGGTAAAAAAACTCGCATGCATTACAGATACAAGTTCACATATTTTCTGTTATGTCAAACAACAAAGATCTGTTATGCGATTATTAACATCAATGGTTTTTTAAAAATGCCCCAACTTAACTTAATGTTTTCTTTTTTAAATTGGAAGAGTAAATATTTGTGGTGTCTTATTGTATCATACTTTTTCTTATCGTAAACGCATGCGATTGTAGAATTTAAAAAGAAATATACTTGGATCTTTGAGCTTCCTACACTTTGCTGAAAATTCAAATGCTATAACAGGGAAGTTTGTCGCCAAGACGCCTTGATACATATCCAAATTTGATTAGGTTTCTCCTTAGAGGAAAGTGAATTTTATTTTATTGGAGATTTTGTTGTAGTTGATTTTTCTGTACCTTATAACTTTTCATACAATTGGAGTTTGATTGTGAGAGTTATTCTGCCAGCCCATAATTGACAGTTAGTTTTGTAATGCAGGTACAAGAAGAAGCGCAAAATGGACAAGTAGAATTGGAAAAACATGTCATCACAAAGACATTGACTAAGCCATCTGAGGCATATTATGATGCCAAAAACCTGCCACATGTTCTTGTGAGTACAAAAATATGTTTTGTGTGAATCTTGCAGGCTGCTAGGTATGCGTAGCTTGGACCAAATGGTAGTCAAGGAAGGATCATGGTCCTAGCATGGAAGTTTAACACAAAATCACTTAACACTAAGGACTTTCATGAATTTTGTAGAATATTGTAACATTTTTTGTAATTCTCTCAAGTTGTAGCAAACCAATGTAAATATTAAAATGAAATTTGGCCTTTGATGATATTTGAATTTTTCTTGTTTATTGGTAAAATTTGCACTTCTTTTTGCCTTTGATCACATTTTTTTGATATTATTGATGATTATTTGATATTAAATGTTTTTATTGTAATTAACTTTATTATGTTGAAAAGTGATAGAAAATAAAATAAAAAAATATTAAAGTAAATAATAATTTAAATATAATAGTAAAATATTATAGTAAAATAATATTATATTTAAAATTATTTTACTAAATAATAATTTAAATAAAAATATTATTTGAAATTTATAAATCAGATTACGACGGTTAAAACCGCCGCAATTTCTAACCTACGGCGGTAGAATAACCGTTGCAAACAACAACAAAAACAAAAAATAAAGTCAAATTCACGACGGTATATAACCGTCGCTATCTGTTGTGCGTGACAGTTTTTGCAACCGTCGCGAAATAGGCTGGGGACGCACGATTCTGCGACGGTACTTCTACCGTCGTAGATTGTAAATTGCGACGGTTTTAACCGTCGTAATCAGCCAAAATAACCGTCCCAATCTATCATTTTTCTTGTAGTGATTTAACACGATTTGTTGGTTGTTTTGCATTGCTTGAATCTACAGGAAGCTTTTGGCATAGGTTAATTGAGTTATTATGCAGTGAATCGAAAGTTTCCATTGGAGAGCTCTAGGGTTCTTGAGTTCTTGAATTAGGGCTTTCCCATACAGGAAAAATTGGAACCTCTCATGCATATGGTTGTAATCGTGGCAGCCAGACGAATTGAACCCAACCCTCGCGAACAATTTATATAGCCTCTATGTCTAATCGCTATTATTCCTCATGCTATTTTGTGGGGGTTAAAAACCCCCGCTATCCATTTATTTTTTACAGGTACATGGCGAAGAAGATGAAGGCGTGTAAGCATATCATTGGGCAGTTCAAATAATACGCGCGCGATTTTGTTTGTACAACACATGTGATTATTTTTATATATTATTTTCACTTATTATCATACTAACAAGTGCAGGCAAGTGGTTCAGTGGTATATGCGTTAGCTAACAACCATTGGGACCTGGGTTCGATTCCCAGGTCCACCCAAAACGCATTATGTTATTTTTCTTCACATATTCGCATGCAGGCTACTGAGCGTTGTTCGTCATACACCTTACTCATCCAGACGCCATGTGTCCTCAAGCATTGATCTAATGGCCATAAGGTGCTGAACACCATGCTCCCAGTCAAAGCAACGTGCAGACAATCCCAAAAGTCAACAAAGGCTTAAGCTTAATGGGCTGGAAACTTGCTAACATAACTCCCTTATTGGGTCAACACCCCCCCTGGTTAATTGCTTTTCTTTTTATTTTCTTTTAACTAATTATTTTTATTATTAATATTATTATTATTTAATTAACTTAATTAATTTTCATAATAAATTCAGACAACAAAAAATGTGAATATTTATATTATTATTATTATTTTCACCTTTAATTATTATTTTGTAAATAAATACTAGCATAAATTTATTTAGTTTAATTAGGGTTAATATTGAATATTTTTGCAATAAATAAAATAGATTAGAATTAGGGTTTTCCTTTTGACTTTTAATTTCTTTTATTTTTATTTTCATTAAAACATTAAAAAACATAAAAAATACTTTTTTCTTTTAATTAATTAATTAATTAGTAAATTAGGTTTAATTTGAATTAATTACAAAAAAGGACCAAATTCAATTCTTTTCTCAAAAAGGGTCAAAACCTTAAGGACGTCCTGGTTCAATTCTTTCGCGCGCATATTTATTTTTAATTATTATTTTGATCATATTTATGTATCTGCTTCGAGAATGTAATAGATAATTAGGATTTTATCGCTTTCTTTATTTTCTCGCAATTTATTTTCAAGGGTTATGTTTTTGGCGATGTAAATACCCGACGCCTTGTAATAGCGTAAATTTACTTTCCGCACTTTATTTCCCGCAAATTATTAAACTGTTAACTATGCATGCAAGAATTGTCTGACAAATAAAATCAACCCGTAGCTCACATATACATGTGCAAAGACAATTAACATGAAACTGGACACACATGCACATGCCACTCCTAGGGTACGCCTCACTTGGTTGCCTCGAGGTGGTCATTGAGTATAGGGTGTTTTAGAGGTCGCCCTCCTGTCTAAAGATCCAGTTGCCTCGAAACGGTTGCCTCGATAAAAAGGATCTAGGACATTAGGGTTACCGCTAAGGCGTCCTACTATTGCTTTGGTGACCACACATGTCCCTATAATCGAATTGACCCGAATAACTCCAACGACGGTGCTACCTACTTCTCAATAGTGGGATAGTACTGTCTAAAGGACTCTTACACAGCTTAATTCCTTAGAGTAGGTAGATTTCTCCTGGGTACTTGCTCTTTCAAAAAACAAAAACAACTTTTCGCACTCACACTTTCAAAAAGTTTTCAAACAAATACTTCATACACTCTTGAGGACTGATACAAGAGTTACCTAGAAGTTTTTTCAAACTAAACTTTTTCAAAACCCACATACACAAGAAAAGCAAACAATTTTTGAAAACATAGTGAGCAAGTACCTAAGAGCCCGTGGATAACCACGGATAGAAAGGGTGCTAACACCTTCCCTTTCTATAATCTACCTCCCGAACCGAGAAACATCTCAAAAAGGAATTTTGCTGTGCTTTTGTCCTTTCCTTGTTGGAGAACATAAAAGACGGTGATGACTCTTGCTTACCGCGACATTTCGCGAACCAGCTTTAAAACAGTCAGTTCTATTTCCACCGATCACAATAGCTATGAGCAGAAGTATTGGGATTCTGGGGAGGATCCCTTAAAGGAATCAGATTGACCTCCAACAAGCGTTTCAGTATTAGAGATGATGGTATATCAGTCTCAGAGAAATGTCTTCCAGACGTATTTTGCTTACGCCGATTACCCCGTTGACGCTGGCGAGGTTGATGCTGGGCTTGTGACCCTGAAGCAGGCTGAGGAGCTTTTCCCTTGTCTTCTTGCCTCAAAGGTGGTTGAATGATGACTTGATCTTCAACCCTAGTTGTTTGCCCCACTTGGTCATTTTGAAGTAGTTTGTTGACGAGGACCCTGAGCTCTTCTTGTCTTTGAGCCAGGTCTTGAATGAGAGCCATCTGGCCCACCAGCTGTCCCATCATCTGGATCTTCATTGTTGCCAACTCAATTTGTAGCCCTTCCAACTGATCATTCCTGACGCCGCCTGGATTCCCTAGGACTAAGACCCTTGTGAGGAGAGCTTTTATTTCTTCCTGCCCCTGGGATATGTTCAGGAACATTTCTTGAAGTTGAGCATTTTGAGCCTGGAGATCTTGGTTGTCTTGTGGGAGAGCCATTGCTGAAATAAACAGCGGGAACATGAGAGACCTGTACTGGATGACCTATTATGCAATGATATGTATGATATATGTATGCAATGTTTTCAAGGATCTCGCGGGGTAAACAAGAAACTGTTAGAATTTGAATCTGGTAGCTTGATTGAAGGAGCTTCATGTTGCTGAGAGTCCTTCTTCAAGAGTCAAGCTCACCATATCGAGTGGGTCATAACCCCTGACTCAAGTTATCGTGTTTGGATTTCTAGACAACCTTGGCTAGAGAAAAATAAATCCCCTTTTCCCCTTGCTAGCCATTTGATTTACCATAACCGGCATCACAGACCCTTGAGATCCTTGAAATGGTTAAGGAAATGTTAAGGCATGATGTTATGATGTGTATGTTATGCGTTTAAGCAAAAGTATGAGGTGATGTAAGTGAACCCTGCAATAAATCCATATTATTGGATAAGGACTGTAAACAAAACCTGCAAGGAACTCATGTTGTCAGATAACAAGAATGTGCAAGTAGTTCAAGTTTGAAGGCACACAAGTCACACAAATAACCCTAAGATTTCAGGCTGGCATGAAGTTTAGGCATTACCCTCTTTCAGTTTAGTTGGTTTAAACTTGTCCTAAAAATAGTAACCGGGTTCTATAGGATCTCAATATCACTGACTACCCTCAATCGGTCATAATTCCAGTTTAGCAACCTTTTCTTGCGGCCGGAATCATCGCGAGAGTTTAGTCTCAATGAGTGTAGCATACTGCTACTGTTCTATGGCCAAGCTGGTCAATTTAAAGGTTCTAAGGTCAGTTGGTGCTTAATGACTCCTTAGAAGACCCATATTCTCCTCGTTCCAACACAAGGGATATCGGTACAGACCAAGGTGTCACACCAACGTAGCTACTGCTTCATCCGTATCGGTCTACACCGTACAGATCCCTCCCAGTTTATTGCTACTTACCTAAAGGGTATCCCTAGATCCGGGTTAGGATCTATAGAACTCCGATACAAGCCCACAAAATTAAAGCATACAAAGCATACAATTGAAAACAAGAATGATCTAATCCTAAGGTATACCTCACTTATAAGAATAAGTCCCCAGCAGAGTCGCCAGTTCTGTGATCGGTGGGAATAGAACTGACTGTTTTGGAATGTTGGTTCGCGTTTTGCGTTTGTTTTTGCAAAAATGTCGTGGTAAGCAAGAGTCGCCACCGTCTTTTATTTTATCCAACAAGGAAAGGACAAAAGCACAGAAAAATTCCTTTTTGAGATATTTCTCGGGTTCAGAAGGTAGATTATAGAAAGGGAAGGTGTTAGCACCCTTTCTATCCGTGGTTATCCACGGGCTCTTAGGTACTTGCTCATTGTGTTTTCAAAAATTGCTTTTCTTTGTGTTTGTGGGTTTGAAAGAAGTTTTTGTTTTGAAAGGAGTGTAAGTGCGAAAAGTTGTGTTTTATTTTAAAAGGAGCAAGTACTTAAGAACCATCTACCTACTCAAAAAGGAATTAAATTGTGCAAGTGTCCTTTAGACAATGCTAGCCCACTATTGATGAGTAGGTAGCACCATCGTTGGAGTTTTCGAGTCAATTCGATTAAGGGACATGTGGTCACTAAAGTAATGTTAGGACGCCTTAGTGGTAACCCTAATGTCTTAGATCATTTTATCCGAGGCAAACGTTTCGAGGGAACTTATGATCTTTGGACAAGAGGGCGACCTCTAAAACTTCCTATACTCAATGACCACTTTCGAGGTAACCAAGTGAAGTGTACCCTAAGAGTGGCATGTGCGAGTGTATTGTTTTTTAGTTTATTTATCTTTGTACATGTTAATGGTGATCTATTGTTGATTTTAAATTAAAAGATTAATCTTGTCATGCATTGCCTACCAAACATCTAACAGTTAATAGTTGCGGAAGGTAAATTGCGGAAGACAAACCCTTTAAAATTAAATTGTGGAAAGTAAGTAAAAGCGGTAAATAAAATCCTAAGTTAAAACTATTACATTCCCGAAACAGTTACAATATTGAAATACGAATAAAAAATAATACGCGCGCGAGAAAAATTAAATCGGAGTGTTTTTTAGGGTTTTGACCCTTTTATTCAATAAAGCATATTTTTTGTTCTTTTTTGAATTAAAATGGAATTAAACCTAAACTAAATATTGATTAATTAAACAAAATATTTTTGGGTTTTTTATTATTTAAGGAAAGAAAATAAAAGTGATTAAAGTTATTAAAAACCTAATATTCTAAATTGATTTTAATTTATTGCAAAATATTAAAATTATACCTAATTAGAAACTAAATTAATTAAATTATTTATCTACAAAAGATATGAAATAATGAAATTGAATTTAATAAATAAAAATAATGTTTTTTATGTTTTCTGAATTTTTTATAAAAAAGTTAATTTGTTAATTAATTTAATTGAGATAATAATAAAATAGAAATAATAATGAAAAGAAAAATAAAATGAAGAAACAAACTCAGGGGGTGTGGGCCTGAATTTGAGAGCCTGATTAGCAATTTTTGAGGCCCAATTTCGTCCCAGCCTGTTTGACTTTCTGAATTACCCACATGCTTGTTGACTGGAGACCATGGTAGTCCTCCATCCTGGGCCACTAGATTTGATTGGCAAGCCATCTGGCGTTTGATATTTGGCAGAGCATGATGGTCCACTCTTTGAATGTCACATGGGAATACCTGAAGAAAAAAATTAATAAAGTTTTGGGGGACCTGGGATTCGAACCCAGGTCCCAATGGTCACAGGCCAACACGCTCACCAACTCAACTGCATTGCTTATTCGTTAATGAATTTAATAACAAATAATATATTGAAAACAAATCATTAATCCTGGGGAAAAAATGGCGCGTGTTTTAAATGGACCAGTGGGAAGAAGACACGTCTTCGTCTTCCCCACAAATCTCTGGTTCGTTTCCTGCGGATTTAAATCCGTAGCAAAATTCCTAGCTGCCTTCCAAAACTATCTATAGGCCATGAAAACGAGTTTTAAAGGACACCCTCACACTCGTCTCCTTCCCCTGATTCCAGTTATGCCCATGATTAGCTTCAATTTAACCTGCATAAAGAACGCCTAAAAAACAAGAGCAAGAACCCTAGGTTCGAGCATCATGATACAGGTCCTAAAAATACAATTGGATAATACCAAAACATTCTAAATCAAATAACAATCACAAATATGCCAATATTTTAAAGAAAAGATGCAAGAATGGATGTTTTCGATTTCATGTTCAAAGCAAGCTTCATGGAGACTTACAGCGCGTTATAGACGATGAAAATGCTTGGTTTTGATCCCTACAGCTTCACAGGATATCAGGCAATGGAGTAGCGTTGAGCTTTTGGTCTGAAAGTGCCTCTAAACCAAAATTCGATCACCACTTTTCAAGGCTTTTTTGCAAAATTGTTCTGGCCGTTTCCACAGAGTTTTGTGCGTCTTCTAGGTTTGGCTTGCTTATGTGAGTGTTATAGAGTGAATTAGGGTTGGTCTTTTGGTCTCAAATCAAATGCATTGAAGATTCAAGATTGGATTTTGATCACCATAACCAAAATTCCAAAAATAGGCCAAATCTTATTTTTATGCTTGAATGAGACTTGATACGAATTGACTAGGTGTTATATGATATATGCAAGCTGTACAAATCACAAAGATACCATTTCATTAATTTTTGGATTTTATTTGAATTAATATAGATTTAAAATGAATTAAATCAATAAAAATTAAATAAAATAGAAAAATAAATGTTTGGTCATGAAATTAAATATGGGACACGTGTGTGGCATGACAAGACCAAATCAAGTGGAAAAAAGTGGGCCCTTTTGTCAAAAATTGGAGTTTTGAGGATAGTTGACTTTTGGCAAATTTGGAAAAATGCCCAACTTCAACAATGCATAACTTCTTCAATTTTGAACTTTTGGAGGTGTTCTTGGACTTTTTAGAAACCTTGAGATGTCCTATAACCAACCCTTTTTGTCGCATCTCACTTTCATCTTCCATTCTCAAGTTATAAGCTTTGGCAAAAAAGGTGTTTTTGTTGACTTTCAAAAATGACCTATAATGTCCAAATTTGTAACTTTTTGTGAGAGTATTTCTTGATCTTGGGGTGTGAAGATGGATTGTAGTAAATTGCATCCTCTTCAAAATGAGATTTTGGTGGGTCATTTATCATAAAGTATGAGAAAGTTAAGCTTGGTCAAAGTTGAGTTGACTTTTCCTACAAAACCCTAATTTAGCAACTTTTGAATCTTGATGAATTTTGAGCAATCCTTGATGAATCATGATCAACCCTTGATCAAATGATGAATTATAATTCAAAATGAGAATGTTGACAAAAAATATTGAGGTTTGACTGTATTTGGGACACAATTGACTTTTGTCCTAGCACAGTCGATTTTTGGGCCTCTTGAGCAATTGACTGACCAAACTTTCTTTGCAAGGCTTGAAATTTGACATGGATGAACTTAAGAACATATTAAGACATTGGGAAGCACTTGAGGCCATTTGGGCGTAAGGACCTTGATGCAGCACAAAACCCTAATTTTGAATTGACTTCCTTAGGAGGTGATTTGACTGTCCAACTCTTGAGCCAACTTGAGCAACTTGAAGATTATTCCTGACATGTCTTGAGGAATATGGGAGGGCAAATTTTGGGGTACAACAATAAAATAATACAAAACATTTTTGCATAAATACATTTTATTGCATTTTAATTATTTGTATATTTATCTTGTACAATAATTCAATTGAGTTGTAATAGTATTTTAGGGTTTTATTTTGTGCAAATATCCCCATTCAAAAACTTGTATCCCCCCTCCCATAATAATTGTTGTAATAGTTTAGTTTTTACTTTACGCAATTTATCGCATTTATACTTATGTAGTAAATTAGGGTTTTACATGATAAGACAAAAATCAAACAAATAGAATGACCTAATACAAGACAAACAAAAGCATGTAAAATGACAACACATTGCACACAAACACCCCTAGGGTTTCACCCACTTTGTTGACTAAAAAATGGCCATGGTATGCATGTGTGATACGGTGGGAGAACTGACTTGAGGTTTTGCGTTTTGTATTCGCACTTGTTCGGTTTAGCAAGAGTCGCCACCGACTTTTTATTTTATCCTAAAGGAAAGGTTAAAAAGCACAGGAAAAACCTTTTGAGATGTTTCGTGGGTTCGGGGGGTAGATTATGAAAAGGGAAGGTATTAGCACCCTTTTCATCCATGGTTATCCATGGGTTCTTAGTTACTTGTTTTAGATCACTTGCCTTTGATTTTCAATTGCTTGAAATGGTGGTGTGTGTGTATGTTTGAAAATGTTTTGAAAAAGATGCCTTGTCTAGGCAACCGTTGTAACAATTCTTTACTCGAATGTTTTACGAAGGTGTGTGTCTTTTCGAAAAGATGTTTCAAATGTTTTTGAAAGTTGTTTTTGAAAGTTGTGTTGTGGAGTGGGTTTTGAAAAGTATGCAAGTGTGTTTTGCAAGTTTGATCAAGTAACTAAGAGTTGTCTACCCCTAAATTTACTCAAAGATTTTTCTCATGTTTTAACCCTTTTAACAGTTTTGTTCCACCATTGTATTTGGTGGACAATCTTGTGTTAGGATGTTAACGGGACGGGCGCGGGTCATCGTATGGACCATGAATGCAATGGTGCCAAGTGTCTTTGGCAATTTTCTTGAAGGGACTATGATCATTTTGTTTAGGCAACTTTCGAAAGCGACGTCGAGGGACTATGATCATTTGATTTGTTTTGTTTTGCCAAAGAAACTCAACATGCAAGCATGGCCCATTTTGGAAGGCAACAAGCGGGATTACCCTAGGGGTGCAAGTGTGAATGGTGTATTGATCTTCATGCATTTGTCTTTGTATTAGGTTATCTAGTGGTTGATTTTATTTACATACAAACCCTAAGTCTATCATGGCATAATTCGAAAGCTATAAATTGCGGGAATTTAAAGTCCTAAACTATTACAAATAAGTATCCGGGGATGGGGGTACAATTATTTACAAATGGGGGATGAGACTTATTAGGAGAGTAGTATCCAAATATATTTACAACCAAATCGAATCGTATTCTCAAATGAAAAATGTAGCAATGCATAAGAATAAAAGAGAAATAAAAGTATTGTATGAAAAGTATTTGTGCAAGTGTAGGTGATTTATTTACAAGTGATGCAAGATGTTAACTTAATATATTATTAAGTATTTTATGATTTTTTTGGATTTTTGTTGATCATGTACAAACAAAAGATTTAATAAAAGGAAAGAAATGTTTAATAAATTCTATTTTTATGAATGAATGTTTTTATGTATTTTAGTTAGTATTTTATGTACAAGATTTAAATTAAACAAAAAATGCTAAACTTAATAAAACTAAGTTTTTATGCCTTTTTAATTGTTCTAAAATAAAATATAAAACATTCTAGAAAATTTTGTATACATATAAAAAAAAAGGTTAAAGTGTTTTTTATTTACAAAAGAAACAAATTATCTTATAAAAAGAAAATAAAAGAGTATTAGTATAAAAAGTAAATGGGCTTGAGGGGGTTAGCTGGGCCCAAACAAAACAAATGAACATAAGAATGAGGGGGGTGCACGCCAGTTTTGGGCTTAAGTCGTTCTGAATGGGGCAAGGCCCAAACATGCTTGACACATTTTTGTTTCAGGGTTTTCCTTTCTAGTTCATTTTAGGGTTACAGCTTAGCGCGGCGCCGTTTCTAGCATCGTATCCTTCGTTCTCCTCTTCGCTCGAACCATGCTTTCTGATGCTTCTTCTCTGCTTATGGCCACTAGGCGCTACCTCCATCTCCCTCTTCCCTCCATGGATCACTCAGGCAATAGTTATACAAGGTAACGATTTCTGTCCTATTAGGGTTTCAAGCTTTGTATGTGTTACTTTCGTGTTCTGATTTTTATGTTACCATTGTTTCTGTTTGAGGTGCGTGAAAAGAAAAAGGAAGAGATACTACCTTTGGCTTTTGGAGATGGAGGAGAGGTGGACTGGAGGCGCCCTAGGACGGCCGGAGGCGAAGGAGTGATGAAGTTGTGGGCTTTGTGGTCTTCCCTGGTTTGTTTAGTACCCTCTGTGGTTTTATGATGATGTTTTTCTGAAAACCCCTAGTTGAATCACTTCTTTTCCTCTTCTTATGTTTGCTCGCTTCTGTATGATGATGATGCTTGAATCTGAATATGTTTGCTTCAATTGCCTTTGATGATTCTAATTCTTTTCCTCTTCTTCTGTTTGCCTCTGAGATGCTTGATATGTTGAGTTCTTTGTTGGATATGTTGGTTATGATATCTGAGTTCTTTGTTGTTGGTCCCTGTGATGAGCTTAGCTCTGAGGGTTGTGTGATTCTGACTTTGGACGAATTTTTGTGGTTTGTAAGCTTGTTTGGAGCTTAGGCTTCAGGCTTGCTGGTTTGTAGGTGAAGGCTTGGTGTTTGTGGTTCCACAGGTAGTTTAGCAGGTTGATATGCTGGTTTTGATTTGTGAGTTGGTTTGGGTATTTTGTTTGGAGTTTATGACAGGTTTAGATGGCTTCTGGTTTAAGGTTTGACACAGTTTTACAGGCAGGATGCAAGCTTTTTGCTACAGGCTTGTGTTATGGTTTGAGATGCAGGTGAAGGCTGTTAGCTTTTTTTGACAGTTTGTGGGATTTGTGGCTCTTTTTGAATAAAGGCTTTAATGTTTTTTGTTTTATAACTTACAAGATGTTGGCTTGTAAGTTGAAAGGCAGGAGGTGTTATCTTTTTGTGTGAATTCGTTCCCTTTTGTTTTGTAGCCAGGCTGTTTGTTTTTTAACAAGTTTTTTGAATTAAGTCTTGGTTTGAATACCAATGCTTGAGCAGGTTGTAAGGCTTGAGGTTTTCATTTTTTGTGATATCCTCTGATGTATGTATTCTGCCTCCTCTCTCTACGTGTTCGATATATCCTGTTTATATCTCTTTTTTAGCCTCTAGCCTGCTGTACTGTAAGCTTCCTTCCTCTCTCTTTCTCTCTCCATAGATTTAAAAAAGCATTTTATATTGTTTAAATCTGTCCTTTCTGAGAAAGTTTTGGCTGGAAAGTGATGTATTTTTTTGAATATGTTTGCAATGTGGTCTTTCCTCTGCATACTTTCCATATTTCCTGCATGTTTTGTGTACTTTGTTGACAGCTTTTTGGATAGTTGGTTGACATTAGACTTGGTTGGTTTGAAATTGTAACTTTGGCTTAGTTTCTTTGACAGTGTGACTTGGGCAACTTGTTTTGTTTATTCACTTGGTTGTTCAATTCAGTTTTCCTTTTGGACTTGGGTTTGGATTTTTGGAATTATGCAGCCTGTTTGATATTTTGAATTTGTGCAATTGTAGCTTTGTGCATTTCATATTTTTGCAAGCATATTTCTATCCCTCTTTGTGAACCAAGAATTTCTTGTGATTTGCAGAGAGGGTGAATAAACTGATTCCGGCTAGTTACTTTTAATGATGAGCCTTAAAATATCTGTCTGCCTTTAATTTATTTCATCTGCATTTGACTTCTTTCCCTTCTTTTTTGTTTTTGCAGATAAAATAAATTGAGCAAAGGAGCATCAGTAGAAGATAAAGACTTAGGAAATTTTAGGATGCAATTTTATTTTATTTTAACCATTTGTAATATTATTATTGTAAACAAAATGTAAATAAATTTACAATGTTCCAATAATAATTTGTAACAAACAATTAAAGATGAATAAAGATCCTTTTTTGTCAGTTAATTCTCTTTTCAATTCTTCTTCAATTATTTATTTAATTATTTATATTTCTTGAATTATAATAACTGGAAAGTATCCAATAATTTTAACTTAGAAATGATAAATAATCAATAAACGTCCGGTATTCCGAAAAATCAAAAGTATTGCACAGTCAAACTCTCTTAATCCACCGTTTACTTAATTATTTAAGTTTCTTGAATTAAAATAATTGGAAGTGAATCCCAACTATTCTAACTGAGAATAAATAATTAATAAACACCGTAGTCTTGCAACTTCTCATTAATCAATAATAAACCCGACATTCCAATTAGCCATAAGCATTGTACAGTCAAACAAACATCCATATGCCTTTCCTTTTACTGATTAAACCAAACACTGCAAATTCTCAATCAACAGCTTCAGCTCACATCCCAAAGTAAAATGAAAAGAACTGTAGAATTAATTCTTTCTGAGAATGCGCGCACAAAACCCTGATTCTTGTTTTAATGTCAAAGAAACGTCGGCCTGATCAAAACCCTGAGCCCAAACTCAAACAAATTAACCAAGACCCTGATAATCTGTTTGACTGATTCAAAATCAATAAAAACCCTAATTTTGTCTGACTGATGAGAAAAGTCTGTTTGACCGATTCTTAAACCAATCTGAAAAATTAGGAAAAGTCTGAAGCTGTGATTTCTTGTGAAAAAGAGAGAGGGCAAATTTTGGGGTACAACAGTTGCCCCTGTTCAATCTTCTTGAACCTGAAGAGTTAGATTGACAAGTTTGCCTTTCGCGACTCGAGGGTAAAAGGAGATTGGACACTAGAGTGCCCGAAAAATTTGCACTCGGTGATGTGATGGTAGAGGGAATGGGCTTAAAGATGCCATTTGGTGATGGGCTTAAAGATGCCATCTGGAGATGTGATAGAATCTTGTCGGGGGATGGGCTTAGAGATGCCATTTGGATGTGTTGGTTGAACTGTATGTCATTGGTGAGTGGACGAGTATCAGAAGGGTATCCATGTTTTGGAACATCTCTGAACTGGGGGTCTGAATAAGCAATAGATTGCCATCCGTTGTTGGGAGAATCCGTAAACTGTTTTCAGGAGTTGAAGTTGAATAAGTAATAGATCAGCATCCATGTTGGGAAGCGTCCGTAAACTGTTTTCAAAAGTTAAAGAATCTGAACAAGCGATAGGTTGACATCCGTGTTTGGAGAACCCGTAAACTATTTTTAGAAATCTGGAAGTGGAGAAGGAACCGGTGTAGGGTTTCCTGATGATGAGTTCGTGTAAAACTGCATCTGAATGAATCTGGAATAAGTATCAGAATGTCACCACGTCCGGGTCACATCTGAACTATCTCTGGGTGAATCTGGAATAAGTATCAGAATGTCGCCATGTCTGGGTCACATCTGAACTATTTCTAGAAAGAATCTCGGAAGATGATGATCTTTGTCTGTCGACTGATCTTTCCTGAAAAGGTAAAGAGTTAGTTGTATGCAATGTCATGATGCATGATGCAATGCATGTTATATCAATGTTTATGAATGTGATGAATGCGCATGTAAGCTGATGAGCTGTCTTGCGGAGGATAGATGAATCCTGGATAACAAAATCTTTGACTGCTGCCGGGGGGAAAGTAATTCCTTGACTGCTGCAGGGGATTGAAAATCCTTGGATCGTTGAAGATGAGAAGTCCTGGGACCGCTGTTGGGGAATCAGGAGCTTGGGTTATATGTCAATCTACTGGGGATTCCTGTCTTGAGGAGATCTTCACTGGGGAATATCTGAATATCCTGTGAGGAACTGAGAATGAGAGTCTTCATTCTGATAACGCTTAACTGTTATCTGGTCGATCTCCAGGCTTTCACAGAAACTTGTATTGTCATCTGGTCGTAATCCAGGCTTCTCAATAGCTTGCTAAGCTGCTATCCGGTCAAATCCGGGCTTCACGTCTTGTGTTGAAGATATACCACTATCTGGTTGACTCCAAGCTTCGTAGTATTCTTGACTGCTGTCTGGTCGTAATCCAGGTTTCGCAAAAATTTGTATTGTCATCTGGTCGTAATCCAGGCTTCTCAATAGCTTTCTAAGCTGCTATCCGGTCAAATCCGGGCTTCACGGCTTGTGTTGAAGATATACCACTATCTGGTCGACTCCAGGCTTCGTAGTATTCTTGACTGCTGTCTGGTCGTAATCCAGGCTTCGCAGAAATTTGTATTGTCATCTGGTCGTAATCCAGGCTTCTCAATAGCTTGCTAAGTTGCTATCTGGTCAAATCTGGGCTTCACGGCTTGTATTGAAGATATACCACCATCTGGTCGACTCCAGGCTTCGTAGTATTCTTGACTGCTGTCTGGTCGTAATCCAGGCTTCGCAGAAATTTGTTGGGGATTAAACTATTATCCGGTCGAATCCGGGCTTCATAGCTTGCTCTGAGGGGATATCACTATCTGGCCGCAATCTAGACTTGGTGGTTGTTTGGCATTGTTATTCGGTCGTACTCCGGGCTTCACAATATGCTGTAGGGATCAAGATACTATCCGGTCAAATCTGGGCTTCGTAACTTGAATTTTGTGAGAATTTGATCTTTGACGACTGTAGCTTCCAACAGATGACGAAGGAACTTTTGAACGACCGATCAATTTGAAATGTAATTTGTTTTGGAGAATAAATCCTTGACAAATGTTGGGGAAATAAACCCATAACCGAAGCTGGGGATAGAAGAATCCTTTGGTTACTGAGGGTGAGAAATCCTTGTTGACTGCTGACTGCTTGGGGAACAAGATCTTCAATTGTTGAGGGATCTTAGGACCACTGCTGAGGATTGGAAATCCTTGGCGACTTGCAGGGTAAGAGAATTCTGATGATCTCTGCTGGGGAGTTCAGAACCTGGTAGACTTATGCTGGAGAGGTATGACTGAGAATCTTCAGTCTGGTGGGAAGTATCTCTGTGGGGAGAGGGTTCACTAGTCTGGTTCCGCTGGGGATTGATAGTTGGAAGTTTTAGCTCCGTTCATGATAGGATTTTCATATTTTAGGGCTACGCTGGGGATGCTGAAACTTAACTCTGAGGGGAATTAAGTCCTGGAAGGCTCTCTGGCTTGGGAAATCAGTTTTGAGAAAGCTCCTGTTCTGCTGAGGATCCTGGAGTTTAACTCTGTTTGGGGAATTAAGTTCTGGATTTTGACTTTATCGAAGAATTTGGAGTTTAAATCTGCTGGGGATTCCTTCTGAAAGGGCATCGAGATATCTATCCGTACCTTCAACCTATCAGTAATCATCTTTTCCTGATTTGTAAGAAAAATGACTATGTTCAAATGCATATGCCTTCTTAACAAAACATTGGACGTTTCTCAAACAAACATAAATGCAAAAGAGAAAAAGGAAGACAAAGCAAATTTCTGTATTTGGAAAAGTATTTGTATTAACTTTCTATGAGTATCTTTGTACAAAGGAGACATGCATCCTTGTAAGAGGATGTCGCCATAAAAATTGAAAATTTTATACAAAAGAAAGATGGCTATGTGAAACAACTCCATGGGATTCCATTCTGCTATAGCCTTCACAACTCTGAATATCTGTCTATTCAATGCTTCGCCTGCCGGTGACTGGATTGACCAGAAGCTTGGAGCCGGTTGATGAAGAGATTGTCCTTAAAGTGATCCGACGAGACATAGTCATACGCTTTAATTCCCTAACTTTTGCCTGAATCACCCTTTCGGGTTTTCGATCCACCGGGAAACCCTTTTTTGCCCAAGCCGCCCTTTCGGGTTTTCAACTTGCCGGGTGTACAGATTTTTTTGTTTTATCCCTAATTTTTGCCTGAACCGCCCTTTTGGGTTTTCGGTTCACCGGGACGCCCATTTTTGCCCAAGCCGCCCTTTCGGGTTTTCGACTTGTCGGGTTGTTTTATGCGTAGTATCTTTTGACTATGTCTGCGTTCGCAGGGTGTGGCAATTCGTCACCGTCCATGGTGGTCAGAATCATTGCACCGCCAGAAAAATGCTCTTGATCACAAATGGTCCTTCGTAGCTAGGGGTCCATTTGCCCCTAGGATCACTTTGCGGCAAGATAATCCGCTTGATTACGAGATCCCCGACTTGATACACTTGACGCCTGACTTTCTTGTTGAAGGCCTTGATCATCCGTTTTTGGTACGTCTGACCATGGCAAACAGCAACGAGTCTTTTCTCGTCGATCAAATTGAGTTGATCAAGTCGGGACTGAATCCAATCATCTTCATTCAAACCAGCGTCCTTCATAATCCTTAAAGAAGGGATCTGAACTTCCATGGGTAGGACAGCTTCCATGCCATATACCAAAGAAAATGGGGTTGCCCCTGTTGAAGTACGTGTCGTGGTACGGTATCCATGCAGAGCAAACAACAACATCTCATTCCAGTCCTTGTAGGTAACTGTCATTTTCTGAATGATCTTCTTGATGTTTTTGTTCGCAGCTTCAACAACACCGTTCATCTTCGGCCGATGGGGAGATGAATTGTGATGATAAATCTTGAACTGTTCGCATAGGGCGGTGTGATCGGTGGATCTGGAACTGACTGTTTAACGCTGGTTCGCGAAATGTCGTGGAAGCAAGAGTCGCCACCGTCTTTTATTTTCTCCAAATGGAAAGGACAAAAGCACAGAAAAATTCCTTAAAGAGATTGCTCTCGGTTCGGGAGGTAGGTTATAGAAAGGGAAGGTGTTAGCACCCTTTCTATCCATGGTTATCCATGGGCTCTTAGATACTTGCTCATTTGTGTTTTCAAAATGGTTTGTTTGCTTTTCAACTGTGGGTTTTAAAAAAGTTTCTTTGAAAATTTCAGTTCGACTCTTGTATCAGTCCTCAAGAGTGTTTGAAAAATTGCTTTCGAAAGCTTTTTGAAAAGGTGTCGGTGTGAAAAGTATTTTTGATTTGTTTTGAAATTAGAGCAAGTATCTACGAGAACCTACCTACCCTAAGGAATTCGTCTGGGTAAATGTCCTTTAAAGTAATGCCATCCCACCATTGAGAGGTAGGTAGCACCACCGTTGGAGGTGTTCGGGTTAATTCGAGGTTCGGGACATGGTGATCACCAGAGCAATGGGAAGACACCTTAGAAGCTACCCTCATGCCAGGTTCCCAGATCATGAGGACTTACTAAGACATCCTCTACTCGACGATCACCTTTCGAGGCAAGGCAACAATGAGGCGTACCCTAGGGGTGGTGTGTGATTTGTGTGTCGTTTTCAGATATTTTTGTCTTTTGTCATGTTATTGGTGATCTAGCGTTTGTTTTTATTTTTGTCCATACATTCTTTCATGCTTTGATTTAACAGTTAAAAATATTGCGGGAAAGTAAAAATTCTAAGCTATTACAAAAGGCGTGGGTCCACATCGCCAAAATTTCTTGAACCCGATTTGACAGAAAATTAAAGAAAGCAAAGAAAATAAAGAACTAAAAGTGCGAGGAATTAATTACACGGCTTCGGGAGAGATACATAAATATTAAAAGAAATAAGATAAACATGCGAATTTAATAAGAATTAAACGAGGGCGTTGGACCCTTTTTGCAAAATTAAATTAAACGATGAATTAACTAAAGTTAAAAAAAAAAGAAAGAAATTGTTTTTGGTATTTTTTGGTATTTTACGTTTTTAATGAAAAAATTAATTGAAATTAAATGCCAACTCTAATTCTACAATTTTGGTTTTATTATAAAAAATGTTGAAATTTTTAACCTAAAAATAAACCTAATTTTTTTATACAATTTAATTATAAAAATCAATATCTAATATTTAATTATTATGGAATAAAAGAAAAAAGATGAAAATTAATTAAACCCTAATTCTATATTTTTTAGATTTTTATCAAAAAAAGTTAAAATTAAAACCTAATTTAAAACTAATTAATTTATGAATTTATTTATGAAAATACTAAAAATAAAAATACTTATTATTTTTCTCTTTTCTGATTTTTATGTGTTTTTTTTTATTTTATGAAAACATTAAATTAATTAAACAAACAATAATTAAAAGAAAACAAAAATTATGAAAAATAAAGAAAGTGAAGAAAATTTGCAAACCAAAGGGGGTCTGCCCCTAATTTGAGGTGTTTCTTTTAGCAATCTGGCCCAAAATTCTGAGGCCCTTTTGACTTTTTCCAGGCAGCGTGTGATGCATTGACTAGGGTCCATTATACTCTCCAGTTCATGGCCTTTGATTTGATGCTCTGGGACGCGTGGCATGCTTGATTTTGTGGATGCATGGTGGACACCACTACTGAAATTGCATGTGAACATTAATTGAAAAAAAACATATGGAAAGAGTGAGGACCTGGGGCTCGAACCCAGGTCATTAACGTTACCAACCAGTGTGTTTACCACTGAACCAATCCACGCGCGTTTAACATATAATAACCAACAAATATTATAAAAGCAAAATGGTCAGTGACTTGAAAACGCGCGAAGAATTTGAATGCCCCAATCAAAGCCTTCCACATAATCATCTTCCTCGTTGGTGATTTCCTGAAAAAAATTAACAAACATTTAACGGGGGTTTTGAACCCCCTCAAAACATGCTTATTTGGATAATAGCGATTAGGCCCCCTTGGCATATAAATTAAGCGCGAGCATGCCATTGTTTTCGTCCAAACCCCCTGAATCCATCCCTGGCATCGTGGTGGTCTAATTTTGCTGTATTCAAAAACCCCCAATTTGAAGGTTGAAGAACCCTAAAAAAGAAACATGGTAGATTCGCGTACGATGCCCAAAACTTAAATCAAGTTATGTGGTTAGCTTCAGAACAAAGTAATTAGTACAAATATACAAGCAAAATGCTATGTGAATGCTTAAATATGGAAACACGATCATGCATATTATTTGAAACAGTTTGAACCCCTTGTACCAATTCTGGGCGTGTAAAGGTTGGAAAGTTATCCAGTTAGCTTCAGTGAGACACGAGGAAGCTTTTGCAATTGGTCTTGTGCTCTGAATCCACCTAAAACTTGGTTTTCAGTTTTGAGTTTTTGGCAAAAATTTTCAAGTTTTGGAATGGAGTTTCTGCGCAGCTTTTTGTCAATGAGCATGAGGGTTGTGATCAGGCTTATGTATGGAGTGATCTAGGTCAAATAAAACTGATCAAAATCCTTGAATTAATGAATGCAATATTTGATTTTTTCATCATGATTTTCAAATCTTTTTTTCACATGCTTTTGCTACCAAATCATGACCAATCCAATTGATTCTTTCCATATATGGTTAGGCACGAATTTTTGAAGATATTATGTGCACAAAAAGATTGAAAAACTAGGTTTAGCATTTTTCATGTATTTATTTTAATTTAAATGAATTATTAATAATAAAAATCCAAATAAATAAATAAAAATGAATAAAAACTTCCCTTTGGGCCAAATGGTCGTGCACATGCCTTGGATAATGAATTGTGGAAGAAAAATAGGCCCATTAGCAATTTTAGGTCATTTGAATCAATGTTGACTTTTCAAAATATCCAAAAATATCCCAACTTCTACAAGGCATAACTTGCTCAATTTTTAAGCTTTGCTCATGTTCTTGAACATTTTGGAAAGGTATTTGAGTCCTATAACCAATGCCTTTGGTCCCATGTCATTTTGATTTACCAATCTCAAGTTATGGCCTTTGACTTAAAGTCCCTTTTTGTTGACTTTTGAAAATGACCTATAATGTTGAAATTGATAACTTTTTGTGAGAGCATTTCTTGGACTTGAAGTATGAAGATGAGTTGTAGGAAATGTCTTTCTATTCAAAATGAGCTTTGGATGGAATTTTTCTGATAATCCATGTGAAAGTTATGCCCTGGTCAATTTACAGTTGACTTTTTCAGCTGTCCAAATAAGGAAACTTTTGCATCTTGATGATTTTTGAGCCAAGATTTGAGAATCATGATCAAGCATTGATCAAATTATGTTTGTGGCTTAAAAATGAGATGTTGACCAAAAATTTGAACTTTTGACTGCCAAATGACCATTTTGCCCTTACAGTTGACTGTAGTGCAATTAGGGTTTTGACTGCGCAATTTTATGCTGAAAGTCTTGAAGCTTGATATGAGGATGCTTGACCATATTTGTAGGCATGTGGGACTTGATTGGACCCTTGGAAACTTCATTTTCTTGATCAGAACCAAAACCCTAATCTTGACTATTTAGGAGACCTTTGAACTGTGCAACCCTTGGGGAATTTTGAAGCCTGACTTGGCAATTTCTTGGAGAATATGGGAGGGCAAATTTTGGGGTACAACAGTTGCCCCTGTTCAATCTTCTTAGACCTGAGGATGCAGATTGGCTGACGTGCCTTTCGTAATCCGAAGGTGGAAGATGATTGAACATTAGAGTGCCCAGAAATTTGCGCTCACATAGTAGTGTGATGGTGGAATGGGCTTATAGATGCCATTTGGAGACTGATGGATAGGATGATGGGCTTATAGATGCCATGCTAAGAGATGATGGAAGGTGGATGGGCTTATAGATGCCATCTGGATGTTGATCGCATAAGAGATTCCTTAGCGAGAACTTGCGTACCTGCAAAAGAAAGATGAGTACCTGACGTGTTGCAGGAGCTGGTCTTCAGATGCTTTATATAGATATGTCCTGACTGGTTACAGGAGCTAAATCTGGAGCTTCAAATGGTGATGAATGAACCAGGGATGGTTACTACCTCAACAGGAACGGTGAGAGAACCTTGGACGACTTCAGCTTCAACAGCAATCGTTGAGCGAATCTTGGGATTACCACCTCCGCAGGATCGGGGAGAGAACCATAGGCGACTACAACCTCAACAGCAAACATTGAGAGAATCTTGGTGGGAATTACCATCTCCGCAGCATCGGGGAGAGAACCATAGGCGATTACAATCTCAATAGCAATCATTGAGATAACCTTGGATGGAATTATCATCTCCGCAGCGTTGGGGAGAGCACCAATAGGAAATTATAATCTCAAAAGCAGACGTTTGAGAAAAACCTGGGATGGAATTATCATCTCCGCACCGTTGGGGAGAGAACCAATAGGAAATTATAATCTCAAAAGCGGGCGTTTGAGAAAAACCTGGAATGGAATTATCATCTCTGCACCGTTGAGGAGAGAACCAATAGGAAATTATAATCTCAAAAGCGGGCGTTTGAGAAAAACCTGGGATGGAATTATCATCTCCGCACCGTTGGGGAGAGAACCAATAGGAGATTATAATCTCAAAAGCGGGCGTTTGAGAAAAACCTGGAATGGAATTATCATCTCCGCACCGTTGGGGAGAGAACCAAATAGGAAATTATAATCTCAAAAGCGGACGTTTGAGAAAAACCTGGAATGGAATTATCATCTCCGCACCGTTGGGGAGAGAACCAATAGGAAATTATAATCTCAAAAGCGGGCGTTTGAGAAAAACCTGGAATGGAATTATCATCTCCGCACCGTTGGGGAGAGAACCAATAGGAAATTATAATCTCAAAAGCGGGCGTTTGAGAAAAACTTGGGATGGAATTATCATCTCCGCACTGTTGGGGAGAGAACCAATAGGAAATTATAATCTCAAAAGCGGGCGTTTGAGAAAAACCTGGAATGGAATTATCATCTCCGCACCGTTGGGGAGAGAACCAAATAGGAAATTATAATCTCAAAAGCGGGCGTTTGAGAAAAACCTTTGATAACTTCTACTGAGTCTTCATCAGAAAAATCTGTTTGGGGTCGATTTAGCTGGACTAGAGAAGGCCTTGGACTGGATAAGAAATCTTTGGAGTCGATTAACTGAACCGGTCTAGGTCTTGAAATATGATTGAGAATTTAACTGAATCTTTCCTGAAAGATAGAGGTCAGTCATATGCAATGCATGATATGGATCAAGCCATGATGTTCTCAATATAAATGAGATTTGCAAGATATGATGCGTATATGCATGCTATAATGATGTATGAAGATGTTTCAGGAAGGCATGTTTTCGTCAGGAAAGTAAATCCTTGACGGGTGCCGGGAAGTCATATCCTGGGCTGATGTTGAAGAATAGATTTCGCTTCCGCTGGGGATGATAGTTGCAAGAATACCGGTAGGAGAAGATAACTCCGTTGGGGAATAAACTTGGCGAATGATTACTCTGCGGGGAGGAAAGTACTCTGACGATCTTGCTGGGAAGCGATACTCTGTGGGGAGAGAGATACTTTGTTGAGTGTTGATAATACCTTGCTGGGGATACTCTTGTTGCGTTGGAAGTGTTAATAGACTTCGCTGGGGATAAGAAGACTTCGTCGAGGACGATCTTTCCGTGGCTTTTGGCTGAGGATAACCCAGTTATATCCTGGTAAGGAAATAACTCTTTGAATAAAGCCGGATGACGCGTTCGTGCTCTGCGAGGATAAGCTTCCAGAATCTACTGGGGATAAGCTTACTATTTGGGGAGATGGGTTCCAATTTTCTTGGGGAAACTGGATTGGACTCTCTTGGGAAGTTTTGAACTGTACCGGGGAAGTGATTCCTTTGCATGTTGATAGAACGCCGGGGAACAATCTTAAATCAAGACTGTCGGGGATGCTTGTTAAGGCTGTATGCTGCTGGGGAAGGTTGAGATCTGTGGGAGGATACCCAACTTCCTTAAGGTTGATAACTGCTTTGCTTGAGGAGAGTATACTGCTTGCTGGCTCACTCTCTGGGGAATTAAGATACCTGGTTGTGTTCTTCAGCTGAACCTACCTTGATACCTTGGAGGACAGAACAATTAGATCGCTTGGACAACTCTTTATTGCCCCTATTTCTGAGGTATGAGAGGAAGACCTGTGAGGTGCTGATAGTTGTTGATGAACAAACCTTCTTCTGGTAGGCAGGTGATAAGATGACAGGACATAGTCGTACGCTTTGATCCCTAACTTTTACCTGGACCGCCCTTTTGGGTTTTCAGTCCACCGGGATACCCATTCTCGCCCAAGCCGCCTTTTCAGGTTTTCGACTTGCCGGGTGTATAGATTTTTCATTTCATCCCTCATTTTGCCCGAACCTTTTTGGTTCGCCGGGAAGCCCTTATTTTTGCCTAGGTGTGTCAACCTAGCGGGTCTTTGATTTTGCGTAGTATTTTTTCGACTATATCCATGCTCTCAGAATGTAGGGAGTTGCCCCTGTTAGAAGTGTTTTGTCATGCCACCAGAAGGTATTTGATCAGGCAAGATTTGTTGTTGGAATGCCCCAAGTGACTCAGGTGGAGACTTGCCCCAGGCTATTAGCCTTTGAGAGATTCTCCGAATCTTGATTGGACTGCCCCAGATGATAGACTATGATCACGTCTGCCCCTTGATTGGAAGTGCTTTTGTTCATTAGGCATTCATCGTGCGAATTTCTATGCTGTTCAGACAAAAAGTCATATGCAAACAAAGTTATGTTAAAAATGCAAAGCTTATGTCTGTCTTGAAGATTTTGAAAATGCATTCTTTTTTTTTCATAAAACAAATGATTGTTTGTAAAACGTGATGTCAACTCGTTATTTTATCGTAGGCCTTAAGGAGTCAGGATACCTTTCATAACAGTATGCTTTCGAACTAACCCATGCTTCAGCTAGGACTTTTAAGGGTTATAACGTGGCCTGGTTCACGGTTTAAGAAACAAAGGATAAAGGCTCAAATTTTATTTGTACCCACCCGCTCTTCGTGATGTTCTTCAAACCTAAACTCAGTTGATCATACGTTAGACCTTGTTTGAGTCTTTGCTTTGATATACTTGTGATGGTTCAGATATTGAACGTTTATTTGAATAGGCAGTCATTCCTTTTTGTTGAGGGTTTGTAAGACCTCTTTCTTGTCTGATTTTTGTTATCCCTTTTTTTTGCCTGAACTGTTTCCTTTTTGGAATTACAGTTAGCGGGATGCCCCAGTTTTGTAAGTCTCCTTCATGGGTTTTGACTTATTGGGTTTTTTATTTGGAGATACCATGACTGCCTTTCTTTATTGATTATTCGGAATCATCATTGTCTTCCCTTTTTTGTAAGGACCTCTTTGGTGCCATTCGTTATGCACTTGGATCAACTGAGAGACTACCCTGCCCCAGGTTATGATTAAGGGTTTTAAATTTCGAAAAGAAAAAACTCCTACTTCTTTGGCTCAGAGGGGTTGATGAGGGATTATCATCCTTATAACTCCAGTGTTTAGGGATTGAAACAATGCCTGTACCTCATCAGCGGGGTCTGTTCAAAAGCATACTGTAATGATCGTGGTATTGTTTTCGTCATCCTCCCTCAAGAGGCTTAGAATTATTAATTAAGAGTTGATCATCAGAAAAAATATGAAAATAATTTGCGTATAGTGAATACGAATATATTGTTTCAGAACAGACATATGTGATGCATTAATGAAATAACAATGTTTAATCATGAATAAATGTTTGAACAAAAAGAAAATTGCAACTTGAACATTCGAATGAACAAAAATTTCTCAATCCTAGCCATGTTTTGGCAAGGGAGCAGTGATCACGTGGGGAGTCTTGGGTACTTTAAACTGAATCTCTCCAGCGTCGATCATGTCTTGGATCTTATTTTCAAGCTCCAACAATCATCTGTAGTATGCCCCGGGCTGTCAGAGTGGTAAGTGCAGCGGGCGTTGGGGTTGTACTTTGGTGACGTTGTATTTTGGTTCTTCGGAGCTTCTTTTAGCGTTACCAGCT
Organism: Vicia faba; assembly: GCA_948472305.1. NCBI lineage: Eukaryota > Viridiplantae > Streptophyta > Magnoliopsida > Fabales > Fabaceae > Vicia > Vicia faba. Next base: position 1,185,863,731 of record OX451737.1, read on the forward strand.
TGGTCTCCAGCAACTGTGGCAATATATGGGATAAGGTCATGCTGAGCCGAGTGAGCTGCCTTCTCTCGCTCTTTTGTTGGTTGTGATGTTGAATTTGTGACACTGGAGCCATTTGAGGAGCTCTCCCCTTACCTCCTTGTCTCAAAGGTGGTTGAACGATGACTGGCTTTTCACCCTTAGGCGTTTGCCCCAGTTGGTTACTCTGAAGCAGTTGGTTGATGAGAACACCGATCTCTTCTTGTCTTTGAGCTAAACCTTGAATAGCAGTCCCCTGCCCCAGCATTTGGGCTTTCATTGCATCCATCTCAGCTTGCAGGTGTTTCAGCCGTTCGTCCTCATCGCTGTTCCTGACCAAAGTCTCCATGAGAAGTGTCCTTAGCTCCTCCTGCCCCTTGGATAGATTCAGGAGGATTTCCCCGAACCGAGTTTCTTGAGTAAGAAGGTCCTGGTTATCTTGTTGGGAAGCCATTGCTGAAATAAACAGCGAGAGAGGTAAGTGACCTGCAACAAGGATACCTGTTATGATGTGTATGTATGCATGCAATGTTTTCCAGGACCTTGCGGGATAAACAAGAAGACTGTTAGCATTTGAATTTGTTAGCTTGATTGGAGGAGCCCTATGTTGCTGAGAATCCTTCTTCAAGGGTCAAAGGCTCACCATATCAAGTGGGTCATAGCCCCTAACTCAAGTCATCAACCTTATTTTGCTTTCCAAACAACCTTGGTTAAGGGAACCTTCTTCAAGAGTCAGAGCTCACCATATCAAGTGGGTCATAGCCTCTGACAATCTTGGCTAGAGGAAAATAAATCCTCTTTGCCCCTTGTTGGGATAGTTGATTCACCATGACCTGCATCACAAGCCCTTGAGATCCTTGAAATGGATTAGTTTTTTATGCAGGATGTATGCAATGGTATGATGTCATGATGCATGGGGTAATATGAATAAACCCTGTTATGAGCCCCAATTAAGGACTGCAAACCAAAACCTGTAAGAAACTCGGTAAAACCTGTCATGAGTCCCAATTAAGGACTAAAACAAACCCTGCAAGAAACTCGGTAAACCTTGTTATGAGTCCTAGTTAAGGACTATAAACAAAACCTGCAAGTAGTTCATGTGTCAGATAACAAGCATGCAAGTAGTCAAGTACGAAGGCACACAAGTCACACAAGAGAAGCCCTTAGAGTTTAGGCCAGCATGGGGTCTGGGTATTACCCTCTTGAAGTTGGTGGGCTCAACCTGTCCTATTAGAAGTAACCGGGTTCTAAGGGTACCAATATCACTGGATTGCTTTCATTGTTCATCGTTTCGATTTAGCCACTGAACTGGCGACCGAAATATTCCAGGAAAGCAACCCTCAATTGAGTGTAGTATCGAGTATCAACCAACCTCGGACTGCACCAAAGTCAGTTATCTCACTACCCTAAAGAGGCCAAGATAGTTCAATTAAGGTTCCTAAGGTCTGTTGATGCTTCACGACACCACGCGGAGGCCCCGTACTCTCCTTGACTGAACTCAAGGGTTACCGGTACACACCAAAGTGCCACATCAACGTAGCAGACTGTTTCAACCATGTCGGTATACCCCGCACAGTTCCCTCACAGTCTTGTTGCTACTTTCTAAGAAGGTATCCCCCAGATCCGGGTTAGGATCTATAGAACTCCCAAGACAGTCCCACAATTTAAAGCAAACAAGGAAAGCAATTGAAAACACAGTTATGAACTAACCCTAAGGTACACCTCACTTTAAGTTAAATCCCCAGCAGAGTCGCCAGTTCTGTGATCGGTGGATCTGGAACTGACTGTTTAACGCTGGTTCGCGAAATGTCACGGAAGCAAGAGTCGCCACCATCTTTTATTTTCTCCAAATGGAAAGGACAAAAGCACAGAAAAATTCCTTAAAGAGATTGCTCTCGGTTCGGGAGGTAGGTTATAGAAAGGGAAGGTGTTAGCACCCTTTCTATCCATGGTTATCCATGGGATCTTAGATACTTGCTCATTTGTGTTTTCAAAATGGTTTGTTTGCTTTTCAACTGTGGGTTTTAAAAAAGTTTCTTTGAAAATTTCAGTTCGACTCTTGTATCAGTCCTCAAGAGTGTTTGAAAAATTGCTTTCGAAAGCTTTTTGAAAAGGTGTCGGTGTGAAAAGTATTTTTGATTTGTTTTGAAATTAGAGCAAGTATCTACGAGAACCTACCTACCCTAAGGAATTCGTCTGGGTAAATGTCCTTTAAAGTAATGCCATCCCACCATTGAGAGGTAGGTAGCACCACCGTTGGAGGTGTTCGGGTCAATTCGAGGTTCGGGACATGGTGATCACCAGAGCAATGGGAAAACACCTTAGAAGCTACCCTCATGCCAGGTTCCCAGATCATGAGGACTTACTAAGACATCCTCTACTCGACGATCACCTTTCGAGGCAAGGCAACAATGAGGCGTACCCTAGGGGTGGTGTGTGATTTGTGTGTCGTTTTCAGATATTTTTGTCTTTTGTCATGTTATTGGTGATCTAGCGTTTGTTTTTATTTTTGTCCATACATTCTTTCATGCTTTGATTTAACAGTTAAAAATATTGCGGGAAAGTAAAAATTCTAAGCTATTACAAAAGGCGCGGGTCCACATCGCCAAAATTTCTTGAACCCGATTTGACAGAAAATTAAAGAAAGCAAAGAAAATAAAGAACTAAAAGTGCGAGGAATTAATTACACGGCTTCGGGAGAGATACATAAATATTAAAAGAAATAAGATAAACATGCGAATTTAATAAGAATTAAACGAGGGCGTTGGACCCTTTTTGCAAAATTAAATTAAACGATGAATTAACTAAAGTTAAAAAAAAAAAAAGAAATTGTTTTTGGTATTTTTTGGTATTTTACGTTTTTAATGAAAAAATTAATTGAAATTAAATGCCAACCCTAATTCTACAATTTTGGTTTTATTATAAAAAATGTTGAAATTTTTAACCTAAAAATAAACCTAATTTTTATATACAATTTAATTATAAAAATCAATATCTAATATTTAATTATTATGGAATAAAAGAAAAAAGATGAAAATTAATTAAACCCTAATTCTATATTTTTTAGATTTTTATCAAAAAAAGTTAAAATTAAAACCTAATTTAAAACTAATTAATTTATGAATTTATTTATGAAAATACTAAAAATAAAAATACTTATTATTTTTCTCTTTTCTGATTTTTATGTGTTTTTTTTATTTTATGAAAACATTAAATTAATTAAACAAACAATAATTAAAAGAAAACAAAAATTATGAAAAATAAAGAAAGTGAAGAAAATTTGCAAACCAAAGGGGGTCTGCCCCTAATTTGAGGTGTTTCTTTTAGCAATCTGGCCCAAGATTCTGAGGCCCTTTTGACTTTTTCCAGGCAGCGTGTGATGCATTGACTAGGGTCCATTATACTCTCCAGTTCATGGCCTTTGATTTGATGCTCTGGGACGAGTGGCATGCTTGATTTTGTGGATGCATGGTGGACACCACTACTGAAATTGCATGTGAACATTAATTGAAAAAAAAACATATGGAAAGAGTGAGGACCTGGGGCTCGAACCCAGGTCATTAACGTTACCAACCAGTGTGTTTACCACTGAACCAATCCACGCGCGTTTAACATATAATAACCAACAAATATTATAAAAGCAAAATGGTCAGTGACTTGAAAACGCACGAAGAATTTGAATGCCCCAATCAGAGCCTTCCACATAATCATCTTCCTCGTTGGTGATTTCCTGAAAAAAATTAACAAACATTTAACGGGGGTTTTGAACCCCCTCAAAACATGCTTATTTGGATAATAGCGATTAGGCCCCCTTGGCATATAAATTAAGCGCGAGCATGCCATTGTTTTCGTCCAAACCCCCTGAATCCATCCCTGGCATCGTGGTGGTCTAATTTTGCTGTATTCAAAAACCCCCAATTTGAAGGTTGAAGAACCCTAAAAAAGAAACATGGTAGATTCGCGTACGATGCCCAAAACTTCAATCAAGTTATGTGGTTAGCTTCAGAACAAAGTAATTAGTACAAATATACAAGCAAAATGCTATGTGAATGCTTAAATATGGAAACACGATCATGCATATTATTTGAAACAGTTTGAACCCCTTGTACCAATTCTGGGCGTGTAAAGGTTGGAAAGTTATCCAGTTAGCTTCAGTGAGACACGAGGAAGCTTTTGCAATTGGTCTTGTGCTCTGAATCCACCTAAAACTTGGTTTTCAGTTTTGAGTTTTTGGCAAAAATTTTCAAGTTTTGGAATGGAGTTTCTGCGCAGCTTTTTGTCAATGAGCATGAGGGTTGTGATCAGGCTTATGTATGGAGTGATCTAGGTCAAATAAAACTGATCAAAATCCTTGAATTAATGAATGCAATATTTGATTTTTTCATCATGATTTTCAAATCTTTTTTTCACATGCTTTTGCTACCAAATCATGACCAATCCAATTGATTCTTTCCATATATGGTTAGGCACGAATTTTTGAAGATATTATGTGCACAAAAAGATTGAAAAACTAGGTTTAGCATTTTTCATGTATTTATTTTAATTTAAATGAATTATTAATAATAAAAATCCAAATAAATAAATAAAAATGAATAAAAACTTCCCTTTGGGCCAAATGGTCGTGCACATGCCTTGGATAATGAATTGTGGAAGAAAAATAGGCCCATTAGCAATTTTAGGTCATTTGAATCAATGTTGACTTTTCAAAATATCCAAAAATTTCCCAACTTCTACAAGGCATAACTTGCTCAATTTTTAAGCTTTGCTCATGTTCTTGGACATTTTGGAAAGGTCTTTGAGTCCTCTAACCAATTCCTTTTGTCCCATGTCATTTTGATTTACCAATCTCAAGTTATGGCTTTTGACTTAAAGTCCCTTTTTGTTGACTTTTGAAAATGACCTATAATGTTGAAATTGATAACTTTTTGTGAGAGTATTTCTTGGACTTGAAGTATGAAGATGAGTTGTAGGAAATGTCTTTCTCTTCAAAATGAGCTTTGGATGGAATTTTTCTGATAATCCATGTGAAAGTTATGCCCTGGTCAATTTACAGTTGACTTTTTCAACTGTCCAAATAAGGAAACTTTTGCATCTTGATGATTTTTGAGCCAAGCTTTGAGAATCATCATCAAGCATTGATCAAATGATGTTTGTGGCTTCAAAATGAGATGTTGACCAAAAATTTGAACTTTTGACTGCCAAATGACCATTTTGCCCTTACAGTTGACTGTAGTGCAATTAGGGTTTTGACTGTGCAATTTTGTGCTGAAAGTCTTGAAGCTTGATATGAGGATGCTTGACCATATTTGTAGGCATGTGGGACTTGATTGGACCCTTGGAAACTTCATTTTCTTGATCAGAACCAAAACCCTAATCTTGACTATTTAGGAGACCTTTGAACTGTGCAACCCTTGGGGAATTTTGAAGCCTGACTTGGCAATTTCTTGGAGAATATGGGAGGGCAAATTTTGGGGTACAACAGGCGGTGATCATAGTGTTATTCAGATTGATTCCGTTGTCTGTGATGATCCTATCGGGGACACCATACCGGCATATGAGGTTTTGCTTGATGAAGCGGGCAACCACATTCTTTGTAACAGAGGCGAAGGAAGCTGCTTCGACCCATTTGGTGAAATAGTCAATGGCGACCAGGATGAAGCGATGTCCATTGGATGCCGTGGGTTTGATCTCTCCAATCATGTCAATGCCCCACATTGCGAATGGCCAAGGAGCTGTCAGAACGTTGAGAGGAACAGGAGGAATGTGCACCTTATCAGCGTAGATTTGGCATTTATGGCAGGTACGGGAATGTTGATAGCAATCAGCTTCCATGGTAGACCAGTAATAGCCTGCCCTCAGAATCTTCTTAGCCATCATATGTCCGCTCAAGTGGGTGCCAAATGTACCGCTGTGTATCTCAATCATGATCAACTCTACCTCAGCTTTGTCCATACATCGGAGTAAAACACAATCATGGCTGCGTTTATAGAGGATGTCGTTGCTCAGGAAGAACTTGGCAGCAAATTTCCTTAGGAACTTCTTGTCATTTACGGAAGCTCCTTCGGGATATTCTCTAGTCTGGAGATACCTTTTGATTTCGTGAAACCAGGGTTGTTCCACTAATTCTTCGGTATTAATCTCATGACAATGCGCAGGTTCATCCATTCGCTCGATGGTGATTTGGGGAGCCTCGTTATCCCAGTTGAGTTTAAACATGGAAGACATTGTAGCCAGAGCATCTGCTAGCTGATTTTCTTCTCGCGGGAAGTGCTCGAAGGTGATTTGCTCGAAATGAGGCAACAATGTCAAGACATGTTCTTTGTATGGGATAAGATTAGGATGTTTGGTGTCCCACTCTCCTTTGATTTGACTGATAACCAAGGCCGAGTCCCCAAATACGATCAAAGATTTGATCCCCAAGTCTATAGCAGCCTTGAGACCAAAGATGCAAGCTTCATATTCAGCCATGTTGTTGGTACAGCTGAAACAAAGTCGGGTCGTGAAAGGTGTATGGCAACCTTCTGGGGAAATGAGTACCGCACCGATACCGTTTCCAAGTGCATTTGAAGCACCATCAAAGTACAGGGTCCATCGGGATCCATTTTCAAGTCCGTCATACGGTCTGTTACCTTCAATGTTGTCCAAAGTCATGATGTCCTCGTCTGGGAAGTCGAATCTCATGGATTGATAATCTTCGATAGCTTGATGAGCTAGATGGTCAGCCAGTACACTCCCCTTTATAGCTTTTTGGGTAGTATACTGGATGTCATACTCAGTCAGGATCATTTACCATCTAGCGATTCTTCCAGATAACGCAGGCTTCTCGAAGATATACTTGATAGGATCCATTTTGGAAATCAACAAAGTGGTATGAGTCAACATATACTGTCTTAGTCGGCGAGCAGCCCATACCAAAGTGCAGCAAGTTTTCTCAAGTAGTGAGTAGCGAGTCTCTTAGTCGGTAAACTTTTTGCTAAGGTAATAAATGGCATGCTCTTTTCGACCAGACTCGTCATGTTGGCCCAACACGCACCCCATTGAGTTGTCCAAAACAGTTAGATACATGATCAGCGGCCTTCCTTCGACGGGTGGCATCAGAATAGGAGGTTCTAGCAAATACTCCTTGATCTTCTCAAAAGCAGCTTGGCAATCGTCGTTCCGTTCGACTACCTGATCTTTCTTCAATAGTTTGAAAATTGGCTCACAGGTAGACGTCAGATGCGAGATGAATCTAGCAATATAGTTTAAGCACCCCAAGAACCCTCTAACCTCCTTTTCAGTACGAGGAGCAGGCATTTCTCGTATAGCTTTTACTTTTGCTGGATCGACTTCAATACCCTTGTTGCTGACAATAAATCCCAGAAGTTTACCAGACCTCACTCCAAAAGTGCACTTACTTGGATTCAGCCTGAGTTTGTACTCCTTCAGCCTGGCAAACAGCTTTTGCAGATGTTCAAGGTGTTCCTCCTCTGTTTGTGATCGAGCTATCATGTCGTCTACGTAAACCTCGATCTCATGATGTATCATATCATGGAACAAAGCCACCATGGCGCGCTGATAAGTTGCCCCTGCGTTCTTCAGTCCGAACGGCGTCACCTTGTAACAGAAAGTACCCCATTGTGTAACAAAGGTCGTTTTCTCCATGTCCTCGGGGGCCATTTTGATCTGGCTGTAGCCCGAGAATCCGTCCATGAAGGAAAATACCTTGTGCTGAGCTGTATTGTCAATCAAAATGTTGATATGCGGTAGCGGAAAATCATCTTTAGGGCTGGCCCTATTCAAATCCCGGTAGTCCACACACATTCTGACCTTGCCATCTTTTTTAGGAACTGGCACGATGTTAGCAACCCACTGTGGATAGGATGTAACAGCCAGAAAGCCAACGTTGAATTGCTTCATCACTTCAGCTTTAATCTTCTCAGACATGTCGGGCCTCATTCGGCGAACTTTTTGCTTGATCGGTGGACAATCCTCTCTTGTAGGGAGACAGTGAACCACGATATCTGTGTCTAAACCCGACATGTCTTCATAAGACCAGGCGAAGATTTCAACGTATTCATTCAACAGCTGTATCAAACGCTCCTTGACACTTAGTTCCAGATTAGCACCCACTTGTACTTCTTTCCGGTCTTCCTCTGTTCCTAAGTTGACAGTTTCCAACAACTCTTCATGAGGCAAGATGGCCCTTTCTTCTTGCTGTAGAAGTATGGCTAGCTCCCCTGGTACTTCACAATCTTCGTTATCTTCATACTCAGCCTGATTGACCAAATCTTCAGAGTTGTTGAAGGACATAGGAGAATAGTCACCCATAGAATCCAGCGTGGATGGGTACCTGCATTTGTGAGTGTGGGTGTGTGTAAGGGATAGCCATCCTTAAATGAACAAAAATGCAAAAGGAAAGAAAATGAACACAGCAGTTTATCAATGAAAAACGTCCAATGAATCATTAAACATGGCATATGAATATGAAGATAATCAAAACCCTTACAAATGGACCTACATGCCCCGGGCAAGGCATGAGGTGAAAAAGTAGTGTGCAGATTGTTCAAAAGTAATTATTACAGACCAACAGGAAATGTTTGACAGATAATTACTGATTAATAAAAGTAATGGGGACGAAGTCTTTCGCCTCCCAGTTGCGCAGTCCCCCTTCGATGGTTGGGAAGATCCAATCTTCAATGTTGGCCTCTTCGTCTTTATCTTCCAAAGCATTGATTCCATGAGGAGAAATCTTGATGGGTGTCCTTTCAATTTTTGAGCGGCGCATAGCTTTTTGCCCCGCAGCGGTGAATCCCAACCCAAATTTGTTTGTCTTGTGGGGAAAGTCAGGAAACTGACCCCATGTTGAGATCTTCCCCTCCTTTATTGCAGCCTTTGCGTCTTTCAGAGATGCCATCCTGGCCATCTGCTTGGGCTCCTCAGCTACTGCCTTCACTACTACAACCTCGGGAGAGACTTCCTCAAAGTACTGGAATGGTGTTTCAATGAATTCACCCTCCACCTCTACATACCGAAAGGAGTTCAGGTGACTGATCATATATTCCTCCTCACCGTGTACGGTTATGATTTTTCCTTTGACAGGGTATTTCAACATCTGATGTAGAGAGGAAGTGACTGCCCCAACATTATGTATCCATGGCCTTCCTAGCAAGCAGGAGTATGACGGACGGATGTCCATCACATAGAAAGTTGAATGGAATACTTCAATGCCTACCTTGATGGGGATGTCGACCTCCCCATGCACCATTCTTTTAGACCCGTCGAAGGCCCTTACAATGATATTACTTGGTTTCAGCTCCAAGCCTTCACAATCTAATCGATCCAGAGCTTTCTTAGGCAGCACGTTCATAGAAGAACCAGTGTCGACCAAAACATGGGCCAGAGTAGTTCCTCGGCATTTTACTGACACGTGTAATGCGTCATTGTGATTTCTTCCTTTCGGAGTCAGGTCAGCATCAGAGAAACCCAGGCCGTTGTCTGCGGTAAGGCTGGCTACACAATCCTGGAATTGATCGACTGAGGTTTCCTGGGGCACATGGGCTGTCTTCAAAAATCTTGTCAAGGCCTTGGCATGAGCCTCCGAACAAAGCAGCAATGCTAACATGGAGATCTTCGAGGGGGTTTGCCCCAGTTTCTCTACCACGTCATAATCACTCTTCTTAATTATTTTCAGAATCTCCTCCATCTCTTTCTTAGAGGTTTCAGGGATGACCAAAGGTTAAGCCCTCATCCTGACGAGCTCATCTTGGATCCCTTTCCCCTTATCAGCCGAAGTAGGAGGGACAACAACAGGAATAACAACTTCTTCAATCAACGGGGTTCTAGCGGAAAGTTTTATCGGTGCAGGAGTAATTTTGGCAGCAGCTGAGGGTCCAAAGATTGCCTTTGGGGGGGCAATCTCTGGAGAAAATATTCTCCCACTTCGGGTGATCTTACTCGTACCGACAATGTTTCCAATGCTGGCATCTTCTTCATCAGAGCTTCCTTCGGTTGTCTCAACTTGTTTAACACCATGGTAGTAGATTTCTCCACCGTAATTCCATGGTATTGTTTTGTCAGAAATGTAGGGGACAAGCCCTGGCATGGTTATTTTCAAGGGAACAATCTTTGTAGAGGATGTAATCTTAACAGGCTTTTTGACCGCCTTGTAAAGATTGGTGGAAATGGTGATTATTGAAACATCTTCGATAGGGGTTGGAATAGCAGGAATCTTTTCGAAAAGAATTTGTTGACTGTCCATTAGGACTTGGATGCCTATCTTCAGCAATGGACAGTCGATTGGTAGAGAGGAACAACAGTAGCAATCTTCTTTACATCCTGGGAAAATCCCAGCCTTCAACAGATTTAACTTGATTGTTAACAGCGGAGTCATCAGGTCATTGGCATCAAAAACATATAGATCTTCTTCAATAGAATGTACATTGCGACCATGCTTCGGCATTGGAGCGGATATTACGTTTGGCTTCTCTGGAGCATCGAACTCAACCTCTTTTGCATCTATCAAGTCTTGAATTTTATTCTTAAGCACCCAGCAATCGTTGGTGTCATGTCCGGTGCTGTCAGAATGATAGGCACATTTAGCATTGGGATGATAGTGTGGTGAAGCGGTATTCACAACCTTCGGCGCTTCTCTAATATTGGTGAGACTCAACTTTAACAAATGGGGAAGAACTTGTGCAGGCGTCATATTGATGCGGGTGAACTGCCGTTGTGGCCGTTCTACCCGTTGTTGGTTAGGTCTAGACTGATTGGTACGAGGCTGATCATTTGATGAATTTTGGATCATCACGGCCCCTACAGTCGGCCGGCGCTCAGGTCTTCCCACTCCTCTCTGGGAGTACACAACAGTCGTTTCCTTCTTCGCCGGGAATGGTTTCTTAACAGTTGTGGATGCAGAGGCATCCCTTTGAATCTTTCCGCTCTTAATACCAGCTTCCACCCGTTCGCCAGTCAGAATCAATTCAGTAAACCCTGCAGAAGAGCTGCCGATCAAATGGTTGAAGAATGGGCCAGATAGGGTCCCCAAGAACATATCAACTAGTTCCCTATCTGAAAGAGGTGGTTGTACTCTTCCGGCCAAGTCGCGCCATTTCTGGGCGTATTCTTTGAACCCCTCATTTAAGGCCATTCCCATACTTTGTAACTGAGTACGGGTCGGCGCCAAGTCGGCATTATATTGATACTGGCGATAAAAGGCAGCTGCCAAGTCTTCCCAGTTGTGCACTTATGACCTCTCAAGTTGGTAAAACCAGTCTAGTTGTGTACTGGACAAGCTGTCCTGAAAGAAGTGTACCCAAAGATTTTTGTCGGATGTGTGAGGTTGAATTCTTCTGACATATGACCTTAAGTGCATCTTCGGGCAAGACATCCCGTCATATTTTGCAAAAATTGGCACCCTGAACTTTGGAGGGATCACAATCCCAACAATCAATCCCAATTCTTCAAAATCTAACCCAGGAACCCTTTGTAGCTCCATAGCTGCTAGCCTATCTTCTAGGTTTTTGTATTTGTCGTCCGCTGGCGAGTATTGCTGTTCTGAGTAGTCTTTATCTTCCTCTACCTCTTCCTCTTCAGCTTCGGACTCAGAAGGTAGTGCAGCTCCTTTTCCTTTACTGGTTCCCTCATCAGATGCGGAGGGAAATTCAAGAACTCTTCTAGCTTCATTCTCAAACCTTCTTCCCAGTGTAGCTACCCCAACTCTTTTCTTCTTATTTTTCACTTTTTCTGGCTCTTTATTCCCCAACAGTGATTTTAGATCCTCCTGACCCTTTGCCAAGGTCATTAGGAGCTGTTGAAACTGTGAGTTTTGTGACTGCAAATCTTTGACCGTCTGTTCGAGATCCATCTTACTGAAATAAACAACAGAAATATAAGGAGACCTGCTTATGCATATGATGAATGATATGTTTATTCATGCAATGCATTCAAGGATTTTAGAAATTCAAAATTGTTGCAAACAAAAAGAACACACGTCATATTAATAAGAAGAAATTTTGTCAGTACATAGATGCCCCATGGGCCAAATATTACAAAAAGCTTCTTAAGGTAAAAAGACGTTGCGCATCCTCTTTTGTGCGATGTAAGTGTTGAGGGTCTCCTCCTCGTGAAGTCGGCGGGTAAGCTCTAAGATCTTCTTCTCGCTGGCGTAGAAGTTGGCTTCAAAAGTATCCCTTTCTTCCTTGAGTTGGATCCAACTCTTCTGCATCTCCTCCCATGATGTTGGCATGTCAGGATGTAGGATGGTGTAGGGAACCTCTCCTTCCTTAACAGGCTCTTTGATTAAAGGGAGAATATGAGGGTAAGGCATCATAAGACTCTGGGCTCGGGTTCGTACCCACTTGAGATAAGGCTCAAGAGGGATGGAGTTCTTGTGCCCCAGTGTCTTGCTATCTACCTTGTTAGGCATCCTCCAAGATCTGATGAATCTTTGGCGAAGTCCTTGCGCATCATTGTCGAAGTCAAAAACTAGGTCAGGAATCAGCATGTCATGAGGGCCATCCCTCCGTGCATATCCAAATTGTCTCAAAGCTAGACAAGGGTTATAGATAATGCCTCCTCTAATGCCAAGTAATGGAACATTAAAGAATTCTCCACAACGATCGACGATGATGACATTTTCTCTGGACCGAGAACACCAATGTACATCAGAGTGCGTGAGGGTCATCAACCGTTGTGACCACCTTAAGCCTTGTTCATTCTTCAAAACAGATTGTGGAAGGTGAGAATAAACCACCTTGCAAGGAGCGGAGTACAGCACATGAGAACACCTCTTTTTCTCATTGTTCGTGTGTAAAATGAGTGGAGGATGTCCCCAAGTGTGATACGGTGGGAGAACTGACTAGAGGTTTGCGTTTGTATTTGCACTTGTTCGGTTGAGCAAGAGTCGCCACCGACTTTTTATTTTATCCTAAAGGAAAGGTTAAAAAGCACAGCAAAAACCTTTTGAGATATTTCGTGGGTTCGGGGGGTAGATTATGAAAAGGGAAGGTATTAGCACCCTTTTCATCCATGGTTATCCATGGGCTCTTAGTTACTTGGTTTTTTAGATCACTTGCCTTGATTTTCGATTGCTTGAAATTGTGGTGTGTGTGTGTGTTTTGAAAATGTTTTTGAAGAGATGCCTTGTCTTAGGCAACCAATGTATTTGACTCGTGTTTGAGTGTTTTACAAAAGTGTGGATCTTTTCGAAAAGATGTTTCAAATGTTTTTGAGAGTTTGTTTGAAAGTGTGTATGAAGTGTGGTTTTTTTTGAAAAGGAGGCAAGTGTTTTTGCAAGTTGATCTCAAGTAACTAAGAGTTTTGTCTACCCCTATTGTACTCAAAGGTTTTCTCTATGTTTTCAACCCTTTTTAACAATTTTGTTCCACCATTGAATTTGGTGGACAATCTTGCGTTTTAGGAAGTTTGTTCGGGACAGGCGCGGGTCATCGTATGGACCATGAATGCAATGGTGCCAAGTATCTTTGGCAATTTGCTTTGAAGGGACTATGATCATTCCATTTTAGGCAACTTTTGAAAGCGTCATCGAGGGACTTATGATCATTTGAATTCGTTTTGCCAAAGATACTCAACGTGCAAGCATGACCCATTTTGGAAGGCAACATGTGGGATTACCCTAGGGGGTGCAAGTGTGATTGTGTATTGATTTCATGTATTTGTCTTTGTATTAGGTTATCTAGCGTTTGGTTTTATGTACATGCAAACCCTAGGTCTAACCATGGTATAATTGGAAAGCGATAAATTGCAAAAATTTAAAGTCTACGCTATTACAAATAGTATCCGGGAGTGGGGGTACAAATTCACAAATGGGGATGAGACTTTAGAAATGTAGTGTCCAATAATTTACAACCAAATCGAATTGTGGTAAAAGTGTAAATGTAACGAATATACAAAATAAGCAAATGTATAATGTATCAAATGTAAGTATATCGTGTAAGTGTACGTGTACGTATATGAGAATTATTTACAAGTTAAGAAAATGTGAATTTTAATGTATAATTAAGTATTGTTTAATTTAAATGAAAATAATTAAATGTTTATTTATTTAATTTGTAATCTTGTATTTTTCTTTGATATGTACAAAAAGGAATATTTTAATTAAATGAAAAGAAAATGTTCTAAGTTTGAAAATTATTATTTATATTTGATATAAATTTTTATCTTCATATTTGTTTAATATATACAAAAGAGGTATTTTAATTAAAAGAAAGAAAAAATGTTTTTTTTCAATTTTAATTGTATTATGTAAAAAAAGATGTATTTTTATTTATTATGTACAAAGATAATATCTTGAAAAAAAAAGAGAAAAGTATTTATCTTAAGAAAAATTAATATTCCATGTGTAAGATTTTAAAGAAAATGTAAGTTTAATTATAGAGAAAAAATATTATTTTTATAAGTTTCTACATAAAATTTAATTATGATATATGTATAAAAAAGGTATTGTTAGTGTAAAAATAAAATAAAATAAGTATTAAATAAGTTATAAAAAGTAGTTAATTAATGAAAAATGTATTAGTTAAAAGTAATAAAAGGATAGAAAAGATGTTAGTAAAAAAAATGAATGGGCTTGGTGGGGGGTGCCAAATGGAGATTCGCTTGGGCTTTGTGTGCTTTGAACGGGTTATGGCCCAATTCGTTTGAAACGAATAATTAGGGTTCACAATTTTGTTCCATTTGGACTATGGCTTAGGGTTTGTGTACACAGAAGCGCTGTTTATTTGTTTCATTCGTCATCTTCTTCGTTCACGCCAAACGCCTAGCTCCAGTCCTTCGCCCCAGCCACCAGTTGCCTCCTTCGCCTTCCTTCCTTCCTTGGTTTAGTGAAGCCAATCAAGAGGTAATTGCCCTTTGTTCCCTCTTTTGTTTTAGCGCGCTTAGGGTTTCATTCCTCTTTGCATGTTATGATTTACTTGTTTTTTGATTAAGCGTTTTGATTTTGTATTGCTGTTGTTGAGGTGGTGGAAGGAAAAAAAAAGAAGGGAGAAATACTACCTTGACGGGGGAGGAGGCGGACGTGGAGGCACTCCGGAGGCTTTGACGGCGAAGGGGGGAGATGCATGATGCTGGGCTTGCTTGGAGACCCTGGTACTTGTGTCTTACTTTTGGTTTGATGATGATATTGAAAACCTAGCTTTAGCGTCTTTTTCCTCTTCTTCTGTTGCCTTTACACGCTTGTGTTGCCTTTACACGCTTGTGTTGCCTTGGATGCTTTGAATGCTTTGAACATTCGTTCTTACTAGCCCAGTAATGAGGATGCTCTGAGGGCCCTGTGATTTGATTATGATATTTGGGTTTCGTATGACAAATATGCTTGCAATGTGTGATGTCTGATATGCTTAGATAGTTGCCTTGTATGATTCGTGGATGCTAGCCCAATGATGAAGAAATTCTGAGGGCTTGATGATTTTGAATATTTTGAGTTTTGAGTTGTGAATCTGAACATGTATTGAAATGTTTGAGGTTGGTTAGGCTTTTGACAGGTTGATGTTGTTATGAGTTTTCTTGACTGGTATAAGGCTTGATGAGGCTTGCTTCAGGCTTGGTGTTTATCTGGTTTGAAGGGTTTACAGGTCGTGGCTTTTGAAATGTTGGTTTTGGCCTTGAGACTTGCAAGGTTTACAGGTTGTGGCCTTGTGTGAGTTTATGCTTCAGCAGGTTAATGGCTTTGGGAACTGGCTTGGTCCTTCAGCTTGGACAGTGGTCTTGACAAGTTTTTGTTGTTAAAAATGTTTGACAGGTTTTAGCTTGTTGGTTTTTATGGTTTATGCTGTTGGGTTATTATGGTTTGAGAGCTTACAAGTTTGTTTAGGCTTTTGGCTATCACAGCTTTGTGCAGGATGTAAGAGGCTTCAGCAGGTTTGTGGCTATATCAGTTGTTTTGGAGGTTTGAAAGGCTTTAGACAAATTGTGGTTATTGTTTTACATGTTAAGTTTGAGATTCAGAGTTGGAGGCCATTTGCTTGCTCTGAGTTATCCTTGTGATTTCTTTTTTTGATATCTCTTCTATCTCTGCCCACTGTGTTATTTGCAGTTTTGTATATTTTTATGCTTTCTTGCCTAAAGCCTTAAGCCTGCAAAACCTGCACTTCTTTTCTCTTCTCTCTCTCTTCAGTACAGCTTTAGCATTAAAAAATGTTTATGCTTTGTACTTTTTCTGAAAGGGCAACACTTGGGAAATGATGAAAATAAATTATGTTGCTTGCATATTAATCTTTCTCTGCATATTTGTCTTCTTGATATCTATCCAAATCTTCTTTTTTGACAGCTTTGAGTAGCCTTGTACTTGTTTGACATCTTTGACAGTTTGTTGGACAGTTTGGAATTTGTGATTCAGTTTAGACTTTGTAGTTTGATTTGGACTTTGCATCATGCTGTTTGAGACTTGAACTATGCAGTTTGACAATTTTGACTTGTGCATTCTTTATATTTGTGTATTCAAAGTGTAGCAAATAAATATTCATCCCTCTTTGTGAACTGGGAGAAATCCCGTGATTTGCAGAGAGGGCTAACTGATCCCAGTCAGTTGCCCTTAATGATGAACTTTTTATCTGTCTTTTATTTATTTATTTGCTTCTAACTTTTCTTTTGTTCTTTGTTTTGCAGATAAAATTCCATGGAGCACTGGAGCAAGGGATAGCAGATGAAGAATTGAAGATTAGAAAAATATTTAGGATAGTTTTTATTTAAATTTAAATAAATGTAATATTATTATTGTAAACATTTTGTAAACAAAAACAATTATACAAATAATTTAAAGATAAATAAAAAGTCCTTTTATTTAATTAATTCTTTTCTTCTCCAATTGTTTATTTATTATTTATAATTCTTTAATTATAATAATTGAAAATAAATTCCAATCACTTAATCTTAGAATAATAAATAATTTAAATAAACAATGCTTTAGCATTTGATCAGTTAAACCTGGCATTTCCAACATCCAAAGCAAAACAACAGTTAATCACAACAACTGATCAGACGTATTCCCCTTTTTACTGATTTTTACCAAACACTGCAAATTCAAACTGAATGTATCCTTTCACTGATTTAATCACACAGTGCGAACTCAATCCAAATGTTTCAAACCACATCTCAGCATAACTTGAAAAGTGCTGTAGAATTTAAATCTTTCTGAGAACGTGCGCACAAAAACCCTAATTCCTGATCAAATGCCAAAGAAGCGTTCGCCTGATCAAAATTGATCCAAAATCAACCAAACCTTAAACAAACTGTTTGAAACATTCTAAAGCCCTGAAAATCAGTAAAACCCTAATTGTGTCTGACTGACGAGAAAAGTCTGTTTGACCGATTCTTGAGCCAGTTTGAAAAATCAGAAAACGCCTGAAGTTGTGATTTCTTGAGGAAAAATGCGAGGGCAAATTTTGGGGTACAACACCAAGCAATGTAGGTATGGGGTTCCTGGATAGGAAAATCTTGACAGCATTGACATCTATAAGTTGGTCAGGATTTGGGAACAAGACCAACCCATAAATGAGAAGCGCCACAATTTCTTCAAAGGCTTGTAGATCCAATTAATTCCAACACTCTTGTGCCTTCTCAAACAAGAATTTTTCCAAGAAGCCTTTGACACCGCTTCTAGTTTCCCAATGCCCCTTGATGTCGGATGGTTGCAAGTGTAGTGCTTGAGCAACATCTTCAGGCTTTGGTTCTTTTTCCGTACCGTTGTAGGGTAGTTGATTAAGAATAGGAATTCTCAGGAGTTGAGAAAATTCCTCCAAAGTGGGAACCAATTGGTAGTCGGGGAAAGTGAAACAGTGGTGAAGGGGGTCAAAGAACTGGAACAACACTTTCATCATGTCTTCTTCAATGCTGGTGTTGACTAGGCTGAGCAGCCTACCATGTCTTTCACTGAAGGGAGAGATTTCGGGAATTCTGGATGTGAGCTCCTTGAGTTGAGGAGAGATTCTCACACGGTTGACTTGGATAGTTTTCCTGCGAAGAATTTCCATGACCTACAAAACAAGAACAAAGATGAAGATCCAAACCCTTGAAATGGTTAGTGGATGCATATGATGCTTTATGATGTTCATGATGTATGCACAAACACATGTACAAGCAAATCACACAAAACCCTAGTTTCAGGCTTGCATGGGGTTTCATAGGTAAGTACCCTCTTGAGTGTAGTTGGCTTAAAAACCTGTCCTATAAATAGTAACCGGGTTCTAAGGAGCTTAATGTCATTGGATTGTTTTCCATGTTCATTGTTTTGGTTTAGCCACTTAACTAGCGACTAAAATATTCCAAGAAAACAACCCTCAATGAGTGTAGTATCGAGTCTCTACCAACATCGGACTGCACCAAAGCCGGTCATCTCACTACCCCTAATAAAAGGCCAAGATGGTCAAGTAAGGTTCTAGGTCATTAGTGCTTAGTGACATCACTCAGCGGCCCCGTACTCTCCTTGATTGAACTCAAGGGTTACCGGTACTCACAAATATGTCGCACTAATATAGCTATTGCTTCAACCGTGTCGGTATACCCCGCACAATTTCCACAATGTATTGCTATCTATGAATGTTTCCCAAATCCGGGTGTAGGATTTCAAGCCCAAACAAGAGAACCACAAAGGAAAAGCAATCAAAGCAAACAATTAATCATGCAAAAAGGGTGATCTAAAACCCTAAGGTAACCCCACTTTTAAATTATTCCCCAGCAGAGTCGCCAGTTCTGTGATACGGTGGGAGAACTGACTTGAGGTTTTGCGTTTTGTATTCACACTTGTTCGGTTTAGCAAGAGTCGCCACCGAATTTTTATTTTATCCTAAAGGAAAGGTTAAAAAGCACAGGAAAAACCTTTTGAGATGTTTCGTGGGTTCGGGGGGTAGATTATGAAAAGGGAATGTATTAGCACCCTTTTCATCCATGGTTATCCATGGGCTCTTAGTTACTTGTTTTAGATCACTTGCCTTTGATTTTCAATTGCTTTAAATGGTGGTGTGTGTGTATGTTTGAAAATGTTTTGAAAAAGATGCCTTGTCTAGGCAACCGTTGTAACAATTCTTTACTCGAATGTTTTACAAAGGTGTGTGTCTTTTCGAAAAGATGTTTCAAATGTTTTTGAAAGTTGTTTTTGAAAGTTGTGTTGTGGAGTGGGTTTTGAAAAGTAGGCAAGTGTGTTTTGCAAGTTTGATCAAGTAACTAAGAGTTGTCTACCCCTAAATTTACTCAAAGATTTTTCTCATGTTTTAACCCTTTTAACATTTTTGTTCCACCATTGTATTTGGTGGACAATCTTGTGTTAGGATGTTAACGGGACGGGTGCGGGTCATCGTATGGACCATGAATGCAATGGTGCCAAGTGTCTTTGGCAATTTGCTTGAAGGGACTATGATCATTTTGTTTAGGCAACTTTCGAAAGCGACATCGAGGGACTATGATCATTTGATTTGTTTTGTTTTGCCAAAGAAACTCAACATGCAAGCATGACCCATTTTGGAAGGCAACAAGCGGGATTACCCTAGGGGTGCAAGTGTGAATGGTGTATTGATCTTCATGCATTTGTCTTTGTATTAGGTTATCTAGCGGTTGATTTTATTTACATACAAACCCTAAGTCTATCATGGCATAATTCGAAAGCTATAAATTACGGGAATTTAAAGTCCTAAACTATTACAAATAAGTATCCGGGGATGGGGGTACAATTATTTACAAATGGGGGATGAGACTTATTAGGAGAGTAGTATCCAAATATATTTACAACCAAATCGAATCGTATTCTCAAATGAAAAATGTAGCAATGCATAAGAATAAAAGAGAAATAAAAGTATTGTATGAAAAGTATTTGTGCAAGTGTAGGTGATTTATTTATAAGTGATGCAAGATGTTAACTTAATATATTATTAAGTATTTTATGATTTTTTTGGATTTTTGTTGATCATGTACAAACAAAAGATTTAATAAAAGGAAAGAAATGTTTAAGAAATTCTATTTTTATGAATTAATGTTTTTATGTATTTTAGTTAGTATTTTATGTACAAGATTTAAATTAAACAAAAAATGCTAAACTTAATAAAACTAAGTTTTTATGCCTTTTTAATTGTTCTAAAATAAAATATAAAACATTCTAGAAAATTTTGTATACATATAAAAAAAAAGGTTAAAGTGTTTTTTATTTACAAAAGAAACAAATTATGTTATAAAAAGAAAATAAAAGAGTATTAGTATAAAAAGTAAATGGGCTTGAGGGGGTTAGCTGGGCCCAAACAAAACAAATGAACAGAAGAATGAGGGGGGGTGCACGCCAGTTTTGGGCTTAAGTCGTTCTGAATGGGGCAAGGCCTAAACATGCTTGACACATTTTTGTTTCAGGGTTTTCCTTTCTAGTTCATTTTAGGGTTACAGCTTAGCGCGCCGCCGTTTCTAGCATCGTATCCTTCATTCTCCTCTTCGCTCGAACCATGCTTTCTGATGCTTCTTCTCTGCTTATGGCCACTAGGCGTTACCTCCATCTCCCTCTTCCCTCCATGGATCACTCAGGCAATAGTTATACAAGGTAACGATTTCTGTCCTATTAGGGTTTCAAGCTTTGTATGTGTTACTTTCGTGTTCTGATTTTTATGTTACCATTGTTTCTGTTTGAGGTGCGTGAAAAGAAAAAGGAAGAGATGCTACCTTTGGCTTTTGGAGACGGAGGAGAGGTGGACTGGAGGCGCCCTAGGACGGCCGGAGGCGAAGAGTGATGAAGTTGTGGGCTTTGTGGCCTTCCCTGGTTTGTTTAGTACCCTATGTGGTTTTATGATGATGTTTTTCTGAAAACCCTTGTATAATCACTTCTTTTCCTCTTCTTATGTTTGCTCGCTTCTGTATGATGATGATGCTTGAATCTGAATATGTTTGCTTCAATTGCCTTTGATGATTCTGATTCTTTTCCTCTTCTTCTGTTTGCCTCTGAGATGCTTGATATGTTGAGTTCTTTGTTGGATATGTTGGTTCTGATATCTGAGTTCTTTGTTGTTGGTCCCTGTGATGAGCTTAGCTATGAGGGTTGTGTGATTCTGACTTTGGACGAATTTTTGTGGTTTGTAAGCTTGTTTGGAGCTTAGGCTTCAGGCTTGCTGGTTTGTAGGTGAAGGCTTGGTGTTTGTGGTTCCACAGGTAGTTTAGCAGGTTGATATGCTGGTTTTGATTTGTGAGTTGGTTTGGGTATTTTGTTTGGAGTTTATGACAGGTTTGGATGGCTTCTGGTTTAAGGTTTGACACAGTTTTACAGGCAGGATGCAAGCTTTTTGCTACAGGCTTGTGTTATGGTTTGAGATGCAGGTGAAGGCTGTTAGCTTTTTTTGACAGTTTGTGGGATTTGTGGCTCTGTTTGAATAAAGGCTTTAATGTTTTTTGTTTTATAACTTACAGGATGTTGGCTTGTAAGTTGAAAGGCAGGAGGTGTTATCTTTTTGTGTGAATTCGTTCCCTTTTGTTTTGTAGCCAGGCTGTTTGTTTTTTAACAAGTTTTTTGAATTAAGTCTTGGTTTGAATACCAATGCTTGAGCAGGTTGTAAGACTTGAGGTTTTCATTTTTTGTGATATCCTCTGATGTATGTATTCTGCCTCCTCTCTCTATGTATTCTGATATATCCTGTTTATATCTCTTTTTTAGCCTCTAGCCTGTTGTACTGTAAGCTTCCTTCCTCTCTCTTTCTCTCTCCATAGATTTAAAAAAGCATTTTATATTGCTTAAATCTGTCCTTTCTAAGAAAGTTTTGGCTGGAAAGTGATGTATTTTTTTGAATATGTTTGCAATGTGGTATTTCCTCTGCATACTTTCCATATTTCCTGCATGTTTTGTGTACTTTGTTGACAGCTTTTTGGATAGTTGGTTGACATTGGACTTGGTTGGTTTGAAACTGTAACTTTGGCTTAGTTTCTTTGACAGTGTGACTTCGGCAACTTGTTTTGTTTATTCACTTGGTTGTTCAATTCAGTTTGCCTTTTGGACTTGGGTTTGGATTTTTGGAATTATGCAGCCTGTTTGATATTTTGAATTTGTGCAATTGTAGCTTTGTGCATTTCATATTTTTGCAAGCATATTTCTATCCCTCTTTGTGAACCAATAATTTCTTGTGATTTGCAGAGAGGGTGAATAAACTGATTCCGGCCAGTTACTTTTAATGATGAGCCTTAAAATATCTGTCTGCCTTTAATTTATTTCATCTGCATTTGACTTCTTTCCCTTCTTTTTTGTTTTTGCAGATAAAATAAATTGAGCAAAGGAGCATCAGTAGAAGATGAAGACTTAGGAAATTTTAGGATGCAGTTTTATTTTATTTTAACCATTTGTAATATTATTATTGTAAACAAAATGTAAATAAATTTACAATGTTCCAATAATAATTTGTAACAAACAATTAAAGATGAATAAAGATCCTTTTTTGTCAGTTAATTCTCTTTTCAATTCTTCTTCAATTATTTATTTAATTATTTATATTTCTTGAATTATAATAACTAGAAAGTATCCAATAATTTTAACTTAGAAATGATAAATAATCAATAAACGTCCGGTATTCCGAAAAATCAAAAGTATTGCACAGTCAAACTCTCTTAATCCACCGTTTACTTAATTATTTAAGTTTCTTGAATTAAAATAATTGGAAGTGAATCCCAACTATTCTAACTGAGAATAAATAATTAATAAACACCGTAGTCTTGCAACTTCGCATTAATCAATAATAAACCCGACATTCCAATTAGCCATAAGCATTGTACAGTCAAACAAACATCCATATGCCTTTCCTTTTACTGATTAAACCAAGCACTTCAAATTCTCAATCAACAGCTTCAGCTCACATCCCAAAGTAAAATGAAAAGAACTGTAGAATTAATTCTTTCTGAGAATGCGCGCACAAAACCCTGATTCTTGTTTTAATGTCAAAGAAACGCCGGCCTGATCAAAACCCTGAGCCCAAACTCAAACAAATTAACCAAGACCCTGATAATCTGTTTGACTGATTCAAAATCAATAAAAACCCTAATTTTGTCTGAATGATGAGAAAAGTCTGTTTGACCGATTCTTAAACCAATCTGAAAAATTAGGAAAATTCTGAAGCTGTGATTTCTTGTGAAAAAGAGAGAGGGCAAATTTTGGGGTACAACAGCATGCAAAGTATCTTGGCAAAACAAAACAAAACAGAAAGATCATAGTCCCTCGATGACGCTATCAAAAGGTTGCCTAAACAAAGATGACCTTGGTCCCTAAAAATGTTAAAGATACTTGGCACCATTGCTATCATGGTCATACGATGACCCACACCCGTCTCGTTTAACATCCAAAGATAGGGTTGTTTACCAAAGCAATGGTAAATCAACAATGTCAAAGGAATAAAAATACACAAGAAAGACATTTTGAGTAGGTAGATAGCTTCTAGTTACTTGATCAATTTGCAAACAATCCTTGCTATTTTCAAAAACAATCACACACACATTTCAAAGCATTTCCAAACAACTTTCAAAACATTGAAACATTTTTTAAAAGACAAACATCTTTGTATACATTCTTACGAACGAGAATCATTACAAAGATTGCCTAAACAAAGGCCTCTTTTCAAGATACTTTCAAAACCACACAAAGCACCATTTTAAACAATTTCAAAAGCAAAGCAAGTGATCTAAACAAGTAACTAAGAGTCCATGGAAAACCATGGATGAAAAGGGTGCTAGCACCTTCCCTTTTTATAATCTACCCCCCGAACTCAAGAAAACATCTCAAAGGTCTTTCCTGTGCTTTTTTACCTTTCCTTTTGGATAAAAGAAAAGTCGGTGGCGACTCTTGCTAATCGCAACATTTGCAAACACAAACGCAAAACCTCAAGTCAGTTCTCCCACCGCATCACAGAACTAGCGACTCTGCTGGGGAAAATTCTAAAAGTGGGGTTACCTTAGGGTTTTAGATCACATTTACATGCTTATCTTGCTTGACTTGTTTGCTTTACATCTTGGTTCTATTGTTTGGGTTTGAATCTTCTACCCGGATTTGGGAAACATTATAGGTAAATAGCAATATGTTATGGAAACTATGCGGGGTATACCGACATGGTCTAAGAAATAACTATGTTAATGTGACATATTTGTGGGTACCGGTAGCCTTTGAGTCAATCAAAGAGAATACGGGGCCACTGAGTGATGTCATGAAGCACTAACGAACTTCTAGAACCTTTACTTGACCAACTTGGCCTTTTAGGATGTAGTGAGATGACCGACTTTGGTGCAGTCCGAAGTTGGTAGATACTCGATACTACACTCATTGAGGGTTGGTTCCTTGGAATATTTCGGTCGCCAGTAAAGAGATTGAATTGAAACAATGAACAAGGAAACAATCCAGTGATATTGAGCTCCTTAGAACCCGGTTACTATTTCTAGGACAGGTTGAGCCAACTAAACTTCAAGAGGGTATTTACCTATGAAACCCCATGCAAGCCTAAACTAGGAACTTGTGTGATTTGTTTGTACATATATACTTGTGCATAACATCATGGACATGATGAGCATCATGTGCATTCACTAACCATTTCAAGGATTTTGGAGATTCATCTTTGTTCTTGTTTTGTAGGTTATGGATTCACTTCGTAGGAAAACTATCCAGATCAACCTTGTAAGAATACCTCCACAACTCAAGGAGCTAGCTTCAAGGATTCCTGAGAATTCTCCATTCACCGAGAGACATGGTCGTCTACTCAACTTGGTCACCACCAACACAGAGGAGGATATGCTGAAAGTTCTCTTTCAGTTCTTTGACCCCTTACATCACTGCTTCACATTTCCCGACTACCAACTTGTGCCCACTTTGGAGGAATTTTCTCAACTCTTGAGGATTCCTATTCTCAATCAACTACCCTTCAACGGTACGGAAAGAGTTCCAAAGCCAGAAGAGATTGCTCAAGCCTTGCACTTGAACTCATCTAATGTCACAACATATTGGGAAACTAGAAGTGGTGTCAAAGGCTTCTTGTCAAAGTTTCTGTTTGAGAAGGCCCAAAGATGTTGGAATTATCTAGACTTGTAAGCTTTTGAGGAGATTGTAGCTCTTCTCATCTATGGGATGGTCTTGTTCCCTAACCCTGATCAACTCATAGATGTAAGCGCTTTCAAAATCTTCATGACTCACAACCTGGTGCCTACATTGCTTGGGGATATCCTCTACTCTTTTCACACTCGTACAATGAGGAAAAGAGGTGTTCTCATGTGTTGCACTCCTCTACTGGAAAGATGGTTTATTTCTCATCTTCCCCAATCAGTTTTGAAGAATGAGCAAGGTTTGATGTGGTCACAAGGATTGATGACTCTTACACATTCAGATATTCATTGGTGTTCTCGATCCATCGAGAATGTCATCATTGTTGACCGTTGTGGGGAATTCCCTAATGTCCCTCTACTAGGCATTAGGGGAGGCATCACCTACGACCCTTGTTTGGCTGAGACAGTTTGGTTATGCCCGAAGGGATGGCCCACATGACATGCTGATTTAGGGATTGGTTTTCGACTACGACAACAACGACCAAGGACTCCGTCAGAGATTCATCAGAGCTTGGAGAATGCCCAACAAGGTGGATAGCAAGACCCTGGGACACAAGAATTCCATCCCTCTTGAGCCTTACCTCAAGTGGGTACGAACCTGCGCCTAAAGTATTATGATACCTTACCCCTCCATTCTCCCAGTGATTATAGAGCCTGTTAAGGAAGTAGAGGTTCCATACACCGTCCTACATCCTGACATGCCAACATCACTTGAAGATCTGCAAAGAAGTTGGATATAGCTCAAGGGAGAGCACGATACTTTCGAAGCCTAATTCCATGCAAGTGAGAAAAAGGTTTTGGAACTCACTCGGCTACTTCACGAAGAGCTGACTCTCAACACCTACATTGCACCAAAAAGGATGCGCAACGTCTTTTTACCTTAGAATTTTGTATTATTTTGCCCAAGGGGCATTGATGTACTAACAATTC
Source organism: Vicia faba (assembly GCA_948472305.1). Taxonomy (NCBI): domain Eukaryota; kingdom Viridiplantae; phylum Streptophyta; class Magnoliopsida; order Fabales; family Fabaceae; genus Vicia; species Vicia faba. The sequence continues at coordinate 1,185,889,699 of OX451737.1, forward strand.
CATCTTATTAATATGACGTGTGTTTCTTTTTTTAAAATGAATTTGAATTTCTAAATCCTTGAAAGCATTGCATGAATACATATCATTCATCATATGTATAAACAGGTCTTTACACCAAGTTTCCTCATCTCTCTGCTGTTTATTTCAGCAAGATGGATATTGAACAAACGGTCAAAGACCTGCAAGCTCATAATTCACAATTTCAACAGCTACTCTTGACCTTAGCCAAGGGACAGGAGGAGATCAAGACCCTGCTAGAGAAAGAGAAAGAGAAGGAGAAAAAGAAGAAGAAGCCAACTAGCGTGATTCTCATGGGCAGAAGATTTCAAGGACAAGCCAGAAGGACCCTAGAATTCCCAACAACATCTGAAGAAGGGGGAAGAAAAGGAAAAGAAACGGCAGTACCATCAGATTCTAAAGAAGAAGAAGAAGAGGAAGAGGAAGAGGAAGACTACTCTGAACAACAATACTCTCCTGCTGATGACAAATATAAACACTTGGAAGAACGTCTAGCTGCTATGGAAATCCAGAGAGTACCGGGGCTAAATTTTGAAGAGTTGGGGTTGGTGTCAGGAATTGTAATCCCTCAAAAGTTTAAAGCGCCACTATTTGCCAAGTATGATGGGGTGTATTGCCCTAAAATGCACCTAAGATTCTATGTCAGGAAGATTCAACCACATTCTGCTGACAAAGACCCGTGGGTCCACTTTTTCCAGGACAGTTTATTAGGAATGCAACTTGATTGGTTCTACCAGTTGGAGAGAGAATATGTTCATAATTGGGAAGACTTGGCCGCAGCCTTCTATAAACAGTATCAATACAACGCCGACTTGGCGCCAACCCGTACTCAGCTACATAGTATGGCTATGGCTACCAATGAGGGCTTTAAAGATTACGCGTAAAAGTGGAGAGACCTGGCCGGGAGGGTGCAACCATCTTTATCTGAAAGGGAGTTAGTGGACATGTTCTTGGGAACTCTTTCAGGCCATTTCTTCAATCATCTAATTGGGATCTCCTCTGCAGGGTTTACCGAATTGATTCTAACTGGCGAAAGATTAGAGGCTAGTATAAGAAATGGGAAGATTCAGAAGGACACGTCTGCCTCAGCTGCTGTAAAAAAGCCCTTCACTGGAAAAAAGGAAGTATTTGTTGTGTATTCTCAAAGGAAACAGGGAAGAACTGAGCGCCGACCAACAATGGGGGCCGTTATGATTCAAAAGTATGCATCAGACCAGCCAAGAAATGATCAGCCAAGAAATAACCAGCAAAGGGTGGAAAGGCCTGTAAGGCAATTCACCAAGATAAACATGACTCCAGCCTAAGTGCTACCACATCTCTTGAAGTTGAATCTGGCCACTTTGAAAGAGGCGCCAAAAAATCCTAATACTGCTTCCCCACACTACCATCCGAACGCCATATGCGCGTACCATTCAGAAAGTCTAGGGCACGACACCAACAATTGTTGGGCTTTGAAGAACAAGATTCAATATTTGATTGACTCAAAGGAAGTTGAATTTGAAGCTCCTGAGAAACCGAATGTTATCTCTGCTCCGATGCCGAGGCATGGACATAATGCCAATGTTGTGGAGGAAGATTTGTTTGTTTCTATTGTGGATGAACTGTTAACTCCTCTCCTAACCATCAAGTTGAATTTGTTAAGAGCTGGGGTGTTCCCAGGTTGTGACCAAGACTGCCATGCTTGCCTGTCCTCATCATTTAAATGTCCTCTGTTGAAGAAAGGTATCCAACAATTGATCGATAACCAGGAAATTTTGTTTGAGAAAGCTCCTATATCACCCATTCCAGTTCCAGAAGTTTCAATAATAACCATCTACGCCAATCCTTCCAGGGTTCCTAAAAAACCCGTTAGGATTACATCTGCTCCTATGACTACTCCATTGAAGATAACAATGCCCGGGCCTGCCCTATACAAATCAGATAAAATGGTACCATGGAACTATGGTGGAGAAATCTACTACCATGGTGTCAAACAGATTGAACAGACTGCCGAAGAAGAAAGCTCCGAAGAGGATAATCCCGACATCGGTAACATTTTCAGAACAAGCAAGGTTACTCGTAGTGGAAGAATCTTTTCTCCAGAGATTGCTCCTCCAACAACAGTCTTTGGACCCGTTGCCATTCCGAAGATAACCTATGTACCAGCAACTGTACCTGCAAGTGTACCCGCCAACAAAGACAATACAATTCCTATCCCTACTTCCGCTGCCGAGAATAAAGGAAAGAATGTTCAAGAGGAGCCTGTCCAGACGAAGACTCAATCACTAGCTATTCCTAAAACATCCAAGAAGGAGATGAAAGAAATCCAGAGGATCATTAAGAAGAGTGATTATGATGTTGTTGAACAATTGGGGCAGACCCCTTCCAAGATCTCTATGTTAGCATTGCTGTTTTGCTCTGAGGCACATGCTAAAGCTTTGGTCAAGTTTCTGAAGACAACTCACGTGCCGCAAAAGACGTCTGCTGACCAGTTCGAAGACTATGTGACTAGTTTGACAGCCGATAATGGCCTGGGCTTCTCCGATGCTGACTTGACACCCCGAGGGAGAAAACACAACGACGCGCTACATGTCTCAGTGGAGTGCAGAGGAACAACCCTAGCTCACATCTTGGTTTATATTGGGTCATCTTTAAATGTCTTGCCGAAGAAAGCCCTTGATAGGTTGGATTGTGAAGGGCTGACTCTAAAACCCAGCAATATAGTGGTCAGAGCTTTTGATGGATCTAAGAGGATGTTCCATGGGGAGGTGGACATCCTAATCAAGGTGGGAACTCAGGTTTTCAACTCGACATTCTACGTGATGGACATCTGTCCTTCCTACTCTTGCCTTTTGAGACGTCCTTGGATTCACAATGTCGGTGCCGTCACCTCCACCTTACACCAGATGCTCAAGTACCCCGTCCAAGGGAAGATTATAACTGTCCATGGGGAAGAGGAATATATGATTAGTCATCTGAATTCCTTCTGTTATGTGGAGTTAGATGGCGAATTCATAGAGACCCCTTTCCAAAATTTTGAAGAAGTCTCTGAAGAAATAGCGGTGACCAAGGCGGTATCCTCAACTCCTGTGATCACAAAACCACCACCTCGAATGTCATCTCTCAAGGATGCTAGGGCAGTAGTGGAAGAAGGCGAATCCACCATCTGGGGGCAACTTTCAGACTTTCCTTTCAAATCAGACAAGTTCGGCTTAGGGTTTACTTCGACTAGTCAGAAGGCTGTGTGCCGTACCCGTGCTGAGGGGCCACCTGTGAAGATTACCAACCGAAGCGTCAATGCACTAGAGGACAGTGAAGAAGAGGGAAGCCTGGAAGATTGGATATTTCCTACTGTCGGCGGAGGACTATGCAACTGGGAAGCAAAAGACTTTATTCCGATTACTTTCATAACTCAGTAATTTATCTTTTCCATTTCTGTTGGACTGTAATAATTCACAAAACAATTCGTACCTTTTCAACCTTGTGTCTTACCCAAGGCACAACGGTCCATTTGTAAGGGTTTTTATTTCATCTACATATGTCATTCAATGAATCATGGACGCTTTTTCACATATAAACCTTTTATGCTCATTGTCTTTCTTTTACATTTTATTGTTTTAAGATGGCTATACCCTTACACACACCCACACTCACAAATGCAGGTACCCTTCCATTCCAGATCCCATGGGTAACGATACTGCTATAGCCTTCAGTGACTCTAAAGATCTGATCTACCAAGCCGAATACGAAGGTGAGGAAGATTGTGAGGTGCCATGGGAATTGGCCAGATTACTACAGCAAGAGGAAAGAGCAATTCAGCCTCATGAGGAGCAGTTGGATACAATCAATTTGGGTACTGAGGATGATAAAAAGGAAATCAAGATAGGTGCCAATCTAGAGCCGAGTGTCAAGGAGCGCCTAATTCAGCTATTACATGATTATGTTGAGATCTTTGCCTGGTCATATGAAGACATGTCGGGACTCGATATAGACATTGTGGTACACCGTCTTCCCACAAGAGAAGACTGTCCACCAGTGAAAAAAAAGGTCCGCCGCATGAGACCTGACATGTCAGAGAAGATCAAAGCATAAGTTATAAAGCAATTCAATGCTGGATTTCTGGATGTTACTTCCTATCCACAATGGGTTGCTAACATTGTTCCTGCACCTAAGAAGGATGGCAAAATGAGAATGTGCATGGATTATAGAGATTTAAACAGGGCCAGCCCTAAAGATGACTTTCCACTTCCGCACATCGACATCCTGGTTGACAATACAGCTCAACACAAAGTATTTTCTTTCATGGACGGATTCTCAGGCTATAACCAGATCAAAATGGCACTTGAGGACATGGAGAAAACTACATTTGTTACACAGTGGGGTACGTTCTGCTACAAAGTGATGCCATTCAGACTGAAGAATGCCGGGGCAACCTATCAACGCGCCATGGTAGCTTTGTTTCATGATATGATACATCATGATATAGAGGTCTACGTAGATGACATGATAGCCCGATCACAAACTGAAGAAGAACACTTTGATCACTTGCAAAAGCTGTTTGTCAGGTTGAAGGAGTACAAGCTCAGATTGAATCCAAACAAGTGCACATTCGGAGTCCGGTCCGGTAAACTCTTAGGTTTCATTGTCAGCAACAAAGGCATTGAGGTTGATCCTGCCAAAGTCAAAGCTATACAAGAAATTCCTGCTCCTCGCACTGAGAAAGAGGTCAGATGTGAAGATGTGAAAAACACAAGAAGGGGGGTTGAATTGTAAAACTTAAATCAAAAGCTTAAACAACACTGTATTTTTATCCTGGTTCATTTGATCTCAAACTACTCCAGTCCACCCGTTAAGGTGATTTCGCCTCTCTCCAACGAGGTCTTAATCCACTATATTCAAAGGAATACAACAACTACTTTAATAAATGTTAAAGCCTTCTTGAGTATAACCACAAACCGATTTATCTCAAGGAAATCTCTTTACAAATAATTGAACAATAATGTGTTTAGTGTTTTCTAATAAAACAGTATACCACAACTGTGATAATACACAAATTTAAGCTTATAATGAAACTGGATTGCTAATGCGTTTGAGTAAGCATGGTTGGAAAGCTTAGCAAATTGTATGAGTGCGTGCGTGTATATTATTAGCCTTTTCTTTTATCACACAGACTTGTTTATATAGCCAAGGCAAAGATACATTGTTGTCCATAAATCACTTTCAATGATAATAACGTTCTTACCTTTTTGAGAAGATCTTGTCTTGGATAAAGCCGTTGGTAATTAATCTGTCTTGAATGCTTAGTAACGCTTCAGAGTCTTCTTTATGATAATCAGAGTGTTCTTTGCTTTAAGTTATGCTGACGCTTCTGAGTGCTGATGACTTGGTAAGGATCTTGATCAGAGTCAGAGTGTTTTATGCGCAGATTCTGGTCATCAGGCTTCAGCGTATGATCTGGTAGCTTCAGCGTGTAGCATATGTTATTGATCTTCTGATGCTGACATATCTTCTGATGCTGATGTTGATACTGATCTTCTGATGCTGATTCCATCAGAACTTCTGTAAATACACAACATAATTTTAAGTAGCATATATGTCTTATAAATCTTACAATTTATTTATTCTTGTATTTTGTTATCATCAAAACTCTAATTGAGGGTTATAGAATCAAACTGTGTTCTAACAATCTCCCCCTTTTTGATGATGACAAAAACCAGATTTTTTCAATTGAAAATAAAGAATAAAAGGTATCAGAGATTAAAAATAAAGAATAAAAGGTATCAGAGATTAAAAATAAAGAATAAAAGGTATCAGATGCTAAGAAGAGAAAACTCCCCCTGAGTTGATTACTTCCCTTTAATTCCATGAGTCTTTGAGCATCAGAACTTTACTGTACTTTACTGTATCTTTCGTCAGAATTTTGTACCTGTTCAAGCTTTTCAGAAGAAAGAAATTCAAATAGATCAGAATGTCAGAATGTTTGAGACTTATGTCTCAGTAATCCGTTATTGAAAAATATCATTCTTTCTCCCCCTTTTTGTCAGTTATCAAAAAGAATATAAGATCAGAGCTAAAAATGCGTTTATATTGAAAACAAAAGCAATGATAAGTTCAAAACATGTAAAAATATTACAAATAAACAAGTTATAAAAACAACAAGGAAATTTCTAAGAAGGAGGAGGAAGTCGTGTGAACAAAGCCTCCAACACGCTCTTGATTTGGGTGTTGGTTTCCTGTTGCTGGGTTAACATGCTTGCTATTGCATCAATTTTGTTGTCCTACTTATCCATTCTTTCATTCATCAGCATATCAGATCTTTTCAGATCTTCCAAAGTCTGCCTGTCAAGAGAGGAAGCTTGAGGATCTTCAGAAACATGATGCTTCTCAGAGCTTTCTGCAATATCTTCTTCTTGACCCTGTTCTTCAGCAGTAACCATCAGATCTTGAGTATCAGGTTGAACTTTGGATGTTGGACGGTGTTCAGACCAAGGAGCATTGTCCAGAGGGAGAACTTCTTCTTTAAGCAGCTTGCTCGGAACTGGACCTTCAATTTCTTTCAGCAGATTGTTGAAGTTCTGTTGAGCTTGTCCATAGCTCTGTTCTTGCAGCTTAAAGGTTTCAGAGCATACCTATCTTCTGAACTTTGTCCAAAGGTAGTCAGAAGCAGCATGATCAACCAGCTCAAGACTAGCTTGTTTCAGAGAAGTTATCCACTTTTGTACTTCTGTTTCAAAGTTCAATATGCTGGTACCAACATCAGGATGTTTTGGCTTTGGGATAGCAGTTTTGTGGTTTATTGCAGCAAGACATTCAAAAACTGTTAAGTAAATGACAGTCTTGATGTTATCTTCTTGTTTGTTCTTTGGTGAGGGAGTGGGAGAGTCAGGAATTATGATTGGACTTTATGGGGAATTTGGTGGAGTTAATTCTGGTGAAGAGGGAAGTTGTGGAAAATTCACAATGGTACCAAGGGGCAAATGAATGGCCAGAGGTTCTGGTTCAGGGGATTCAGAGGGTTGAGCCTCAGAAGTTTGAACTTCTAGGTGAGATGGTTCAGGTTGTGGAGAAGGTGGATTAATTTCTGGTTGAGGAGATGGAGGTATTGGGGTTTCTGGTTCTGGAGAGAGTGGAATTTCTGGTTGTGGTGACATGGGAATTTCTGGTTGAGGTTCTGTGGTAGTTTCAGGATTTGGATTGTCTGGAATGGGAGCAAATGTATGTTGGTCTATATCAGAAAGAACTTTTTCAAGTTCTTGTTTGGTTTCAACAATATTTGGATTTTGAGGTTGGGATCGAGATCTTCTAAGAGTTAATGATTCAGAAGGGTCAAAGTCAAGGTCAAAATCATCAAAAGTTTAAGGTGTTGGGTTTTCAGGTTGAGTGGGAATTGGGATGGATGTTGATACAGCAATTGAATCTAAAATAGTTACAGAAGAAAGATTACCTCTCTTTTTAGGAGTCTGCTGGGAGGATCCTTCTGCTGCAACTTTCCTTTTCTTTGTCTTCTTTAGAACAACTTCTGGAGCCTTATGCTGAAGATCTTGAATATTCAGATTTGGTGCTGTACCATCAGCCTTGCAAGCATCCAGATATCTGAGAATTATGTCTGGTTTAGAATCAATCTCTGAGAACAGATGGAAGTCATCCAGAGGGACTCTTCTGCTGGAGATTGCAGCAAAAGGAGTGACGCTGGACTCCTTCTTGATGTTCTCTATCAACTTCATTTTCTTCAGATTCTTAACATTCAGCTATTTGCCCACCGTAGCTTCCAAGGAGCTGATTTCCTGAGCCTCTGTCAGATGATCAATCAGCTTATTCTCTGTTAGAATATCTGATATCAGTCTTCCAAGGGGTATCCAATCCCTTTTTGTTCGCTCTTCTTCTCTTGTTTCCTTGACACTTGTTTTGAGATGATTAAACAGCAGATGAGCCATATTTATCTTAACCTTCTGAGAGATGAAATAGATCAGAAATTGCTGATCAATATTAATGTAGTCAGGAGAGCTGGTAGGCTTCCTGTGGTTGAAGCACCCCATAATGATCTTGGCCCATATTCTGTGTTTGTCCTTTAAATCCCTTATCTTGCTGGAGGGAAGCCCCAGAGTGAATATTTCCCTTGCAATTAGGGCAGCATCAACACACCTTTCTGCCATGTCAAGCAACGAACACCACCACCACTGTACCCTATTAAACGTGCAATGAGGTCTTCAGTGATAACAACCTTCTTCCCCATGATGTAAGATGTTACTTAATGATTGGAAGAAGAAGCGTGAATCCAAAATTCCTTTACCAGAATAGGAAATGTTGGACCCACCAGTCTGTCAAAGTACTTTTCCCAGCCTTGAGCTTTAACCTCTTCAGATAGATCAAACCCATTCTCTTGAAGGCTGTTGAAATCCACGATTAATTCTGACAGAACTTCTAGGTTTTTGATTGGTGTTAGAAGCATTCTGTAAGGTTCTTCGTATTGTTCAGATGAAACAGTTTTCTGGGAACCTGAAGTAGGAATGCTGGAGGAAGCCATGTTCACACAAAGGTTTTTGTGAAGAAAATAAAAGGGTTTTGAGAAAATAATAACGCTGAAATCAATAAGATTGAGAGAAAATGAAAGTGAAGGTAAAAGAGTGTAAATGGTGTGAAGTGTGTTTAAATAGATTTCTAAACAATTTTGAAAACATAAACGTCAAGAGAGAGAAATTAATAATGATTATTAGCATTTAATGATAGCTGATTTTAGGGGATTCAGAAAGATATTTGGAACGGTTACCCATGACATGTGTCTCAATGCATCCAATCAGCGCTTTTGCCTTTTCAGAAACGTGAACGCGTGTTCAGCCTCAGAAAATAGCTGATGATTGGATGACACTTGTTTGCTTGAGTGAACAACATGTTTCTATCCTTGAAATGAAACGCTCAGATCTTCATGGATAGATTCTGATACAATCTGCACTTCTAAAGTTCTGAAAGAAGATTGATCAGTAGTTCACAGAAAAATAAACAAAGTTCTGAAGGTTAAGATATGGAATCAAAACAATTTTATTCTGGGCAGAGCTTCATGCTGAGATGTTTCAGAATGAAGTTGAACCTATCTTTAGAAAGAGGTTTTGTAAAAATATCAGCCCATTGATGGTCTGTATTAATAAATTTTAAATTTAAAATCCCTTTCTGAATATAGTCCCTAATAAAATGATGTTTTATTTCTATATACTTAGCCCTAGAATGTAAAATTGGATTTTTACTAAGACAAATAGCAGAAGTATTGTCACAGAGGATAGGAATGTTACTCTCAAATATCTGGAAGTCCTCAAGTTGACTTTTCATCCAGAGCATTTGTGTGCTGCATCCAGCTGCTGATATGTATTCAGCTTCAGCTGTTGATAGAGCAATTGTGGATTGTCTTTTGCTGGACCAAGAGATCAGATTTTCTCCCAGAAACTGGCAGCTTCCAGAAGTGCTTTTACGTTCTACTCTGTCTCCAGCGAAATCAGCATCACAGTATCCTACTAAGCTGTAATCACTTAATTTTCTATAAAACAAACCCAGATTAGTAGTACCTTTCAGATACTTGAAAATTCGCTTAACTGCTGTTAAGTGAGATTCTCTAGGATCTGATTGGAATCTAGCACAAATGCAAACACTGAATAAAATGTCAGGCCTTGAAGCTGTCAGATAGAGAAGAGAACCAATCATACCTCTGTAGACCTTCTGTTCTACCTTTTTACTTACCTCTTCTCTTTCCAGAATGCACGTGGGATGCATTGGAATCTTTGATGGCTTACATTCTGAGAGATCAAATTTCTTCAGAAGTTCTCTGACATATTTGCTCTGATGAATGTAAGTTCCTTCTGGGGTTTGATTGATCTGAATTCCCAGAAAGAATTTCAGTTCCCCCATTAGGCTCATCTCAAATTCTGCCTGCATACACTTAGCAAACTTTCTTCCCAGAGAAGGTTTAGTAGATCCAAATATGATGTCATCAACATAAATCTGACATACTAAAATGTCATTCTTAACTGTCTTACAAAATAAGGTTGTGTCAACTTTTCCTCTGGTGAATTCATTTTCTAACAAGAAGTTACTTAGTCTTTCATACCAAGCTCTGGGAGCTTGTTTCAGACCATAGAGTGACTTCTTTAGTTTGAAAACATATTCTGGATTTTTGGAACTTTCACAACCAGGGGGTTGGTGCACATATACCTCTTCTTCTATATAGCCATTTAAGAATGCACTCTTAACATCCATCTGATACAGAGTGATGCCTTTATTAACAGCAAATGAAATTAAGAGTCTGATAGATTCTAACTTGGCGACTGGAGCAAAGGTTTCTGTATAGTCTATCCCCTCTTGCTGACTATAACCTTGTGCTACCAATCGTGCTTTGTTTCTGATGACTTCACCTTGTTCATTCAGTTTGTTTCTGAACACCCATTTTGTTCCAATGACGTTGAATCCTTTTGGTTTGGGAACTAGATCCCATACGTCATTTCTTGTGAATTGATTTAGCTCCTCTTGCATTGCTAGAATCCAGTCATTGTCCAGAAGTGCTTCATCAATTGATGTTGGTTCAATTAGAGAAACCAGTCCCATGAGGGATTCTTCAGAGTTTCTGAAGCTAGCTCTTGTTCTGATTGGATCTTTCTTTCTTCCTAAGATTGTTTCTTCTGGGTGATCCATGCTGCTTCTGGATGGTCTTTTCTGGAGTTGATCAACAGAAGGTGCTGGATTGCTTGCAGTTACTCTTTCTGATGTTGAGGGAGTGTCTTTGTTAAGAGCTTCTGATGACTTATCTTCAGTACATGTGAATTCAACTTCCATACCTGAAAGGAATTCATTCTGCTTTGACTTTTGAGAGTCAAGCTTATCATCAAAACGAACGCTGATTGATTCTTCCACAATCTGTGTTTCTGTATTGTATACTCTGTACCCTCTTGAGCGTTCAGAGTATCCTAACATAATACACATTTGTGCTTTAGAGTTAAACTTGTTCAAATAATTTTTTGTATTCAGAATAAAACAAGTACATCCAAATGGATGAAAATAGGAAATGTTGGGCTTTCTGTTCTTCCACAATTCATATGGAGTCTTTTCCAGAATAGGTCTTATGGAGATTCTATTCTGAATGTAACACGCTGTGTTTATTGCCTCTGCCCAGAAGATCTTAGCAACGTTAGTCTCGTTGATCATGGTTTTGGCCATTTCTTGCAATGTTCTGTTCTTTCGTTCTACAACTCCATTTTGCTGGGGAGTTCTAGGACAAGAGAAATCACGCAGAATGCCTTTGTCATTAAATAATGACTCAAAATCTTTGTTTTCAAACTCTCCACCATGATCACTTCTGACTTTGACGATTCTAAGATCCTTTTCATTCTGAACTTGGTTGCAGAAGGTGACAAACACAGAGTGTGACTCGTCCTTGTGTCTTAAGAACTTTACCCATGTCCATCTGCTATAGTCATCTACAATTACTAACCCATATGTTGTACCCCAAAATTTGCCCTCCCATATTCTTCAAGGTTTGCTAAGATCATGCTTCAAAATCTCCCAAGGGTTGCATAGTCCAATTGCCTCCTAACACAGTCAAAATTAGGGTTTTGGTTCTGGCAAATAAATTGAAGTTTCCAAGGGTAAAATCAAGTCCCACATGCCTATAAACATTGTCAAGCATCCATATGCCAAGTTGCAAGACTCACAGCATCAAATTGCACAGTCAAAAACCCTAAATGCTTCACAGTCAACTGCAGGGGAAAAATGGTCATTTGACAGTCAAAAGTCCAAATTTTTGGTCAAACATCTTATTTTGAAGCCACAAACATCATTTGATCAATTCTTGATCATGATTCTCAAAGCATGGCTCAAAAAGTCTCAAGATGCAAAAGTTTCTATTTTTGGACAGTTGGAAAAGTCAACTGCAAATTGACCAGGGCATAACTTCCACATGGTTTATCAGAAAAATTCCATCCAAAGCTCATTGTGAAGAGAATGACATTTCCTACAACTCATCTTCACACTTCAAGTCCAGGAAATGCTCTCACAAAAAGTTATCCATTTCAACATTATAGGTCATTTTCAAAAGTCAACAAAAAGGCACTTTAAGTCAAAGACCATAACTTGAGATTGGTAAATCAAAATGACATGGGACCAAGGGCATTGGTTAGAGGACTTCAATACCTTTCCAAAATGTCCAAGAACATGATCAAAGCTTAAAAATTGAGCAAGATATGCCTTGTGGAAGTTGGGAAATTTTTGGGAATTTTGAAAAGTCAACTTTGCTTCAAATGCCTCAAAATTGCTAATGGGCCTTAATTTCTTCCATGAATCATTACCCAAAAGCTATGCACGACCCATTAAGCTAAAAGGGAGTTATTTTCTTATTTTTAATTAATTAATTGAATTTTTAATCCTATTAATTCATTTAATTAAAATTAAATATGAGAAAAATACTAAATAATGATTTTAAATCTTTTTGGTGCAGCAAATCCTTCCATCATGACCTCAATATTTCGTGTGCCTTCTCAAGAGACTAAAGTTTCCAAAATAGGCAAGTTTCCATGGCAAAAAGGATTGGAAAAGATCATGGAAAATCAAATATTCAAAAGCATTAAAACAATGGATTTTGGGCTGACTTTTGACCTAATTCCCTTCATATACTTGTACACAATTGAAACCTAGACCTAAGAACACACAAGCTGCGCAGAAAGCTGAAGAACAACTTTGCATTTTTTCACAAAAAACCTTGAAACTGTTTTCATAGCTAGAGATCGTTTCAAGGCCTAAAAGCTATTCCAAAAGCTTGCTGACACTACCAGGAAGCTGTTCCAATCAAAACCACGCCTCCATACTCAAGGAATTGGTAGAATGAAGCCTCCCTGTTCATAAACATTTTCATATTCGTGTTTGAATTTGCATACATTTTTCATACGTTTTAAGCATTGATTTATACTAACATGAGTGTTCTGAAGCTATTGGCATTCTTTGATTGAGTTATTAAGCCCTGTACAAGAATCCACCATGAAAGCTGTTTAGGGTTTCAGAGCTACAAATTTAGGGCTTTACGCATCTGGAAAAATTGGACAATAAAACCAGTACCATTGAAATCAGGAGATCCAAACAAATTGATCTCACCCCTCGCGCCATTTTTATAATTGCTTATGAGCTAATCGCTATTATTCCATGGCTGTTTTAGTGGGGGTTTAAAACCCCCGTTATCTATTCTTATTTTCAGGCAAAACGAAGAAACAATGGAGAAGACGCTGAGTTGTAGGCACATGGTTGGTCAGGTTTGAATCTTAGCGCGTTTTATTTTGGTTCAATATAATATTGCTTTTTCACATATGTTATTTACGTCCCACTAATATGACAAAGAGACTCAATGGCACGGTTGGCAGATGCGTTGGCTTGCAGGTATTGGGACCTGGGTTCGATTCCCAGGTCCCCCATATAATTTGTTCCAATTTTTCATAAAGCGTTCCAGTGTACAACACGCCTAGAAGTCCATCATATACTCTCATACGTGGCTTGCCAAGTGGCCATGAGTGTCCATCCAGTGGCCAGGAACCAAAGTCCATGGTGTACCCCAGTCAACGCGCGTGCATATAATCTGAAAAGTCAACATGGATCAAACTTCTATTGGGCCAAATTCCTCAAATCACACCTCCAAATTGGGCAGAAACCCCCCATTGTTTGTATTTCCTTTTTCTAAACTCCCTTTTCTTTTCTTCTTGTTATTTTAATTGTTTTCTTATTTAATTCATAAAAATAATTTTCAGTATAAAAATCAGAAATCAAAAAAATAAAATATGTTTTATTTAATATTTAGTTCATTAATATTTTGTAAATAAATCCTTTAATAAATCAATTTAGTAAAATTAGGTTTTATTTTAATCTTTTTCTTAAATAACTAAAAAAAATGTAGAAATTAGGTTTGTTAGCATTTTTATTCTTTTGCTTAATAAATAATTTTCTTATTACCATTACTAATAATTATTAATTAATTTTGTAAATAAACTTGTAATTAAATAATTAGTGTAAATTAGGTCAAAACTTAAACATTTTTTTTAATAATTAAAAACAAACTTAGAATTAGGGTTTTATTTAATTTCTAATTTCAATTAATTTTCTTTATTTCATAAATACCAAAAAAACACAAAAATAATTTCTTTTCTTTATTTAATCATTAATCAATTTTTAATTTCAATTTCATCTTTAAAGGGTCCAACGCCCTCGCATATCCGATTCTAATTTCTTTTCGCACGCGTATTCTTATGTTTCTTTTAAATATTATGTAATTGCCCCAAAGCCTTGTAATAGTTATTAGGAACTTTATTTACTTTCTGCATTTTATTAAAAAAAACGGGTCTTTGTTAATTTGGCGATGTATAGACCCGCGCCTTGTAATAGCGTAGGACCTTTATTTTCCGCATTTTAATTTCCGCACCTTTAAACTGCTAATTGCATGAAAGAATGAATGGCCCAAATAAAATCAAAGCGTAGCTCACCAAAGGCATGACAAGATAAAACATAACTGAAAACAATACACAAATTCACACATCACTCTTAGGGTACGCCTCACTGTTGCCTTGCCCCTCGAAACGTGGTCGTCGAGTATAGGACGTCTTAGTGAGTCCTTATGTTCCATTGATCTAGTTGCCTCGAAACGGTTGCCTCGGAACAGTTGCCTCGAAACGGTTGCCTCGGAATAAAAAAGATTAATGGCATAAGGGTAGCTTCTAAGGTGTCCTAACTGTTGCTTCGGTGACCACACTGTCCCTACAATTGAACTGACCCAAACACCTCCAACGGTGGTGCTACCTACCTCTCAATGGTGGGATGGCACTACCTTAAGGACATTTACACAGCCTAATTCCTTAGGGTAGGTAGATGACTCATAGATACTTGCTCTAATTCAAAACAAATCAAAACTTCTTTTCAAACCGACACTTTCAAAAAGATTTCAAAACAATTTTTCAAACACTCTTGAGGACTGATACAAGAGTCGATCTGAAACTTTCAAAGAAACTTTTTTCAAACCCACGCACTTTTGAAAAGCAAACAAACATTTTGAAAACACAAATGAGCAAGTATCTAAGAGCCCATGGATAACCATGGATAGAAAGGGTGCTAACACCTTCCCTTTCTATAAATCTACCTCCCGAACCGAGAGATAATCTCAATAGGAATTTTGCTGTGCTTTTGTCCTGTCCATGTTGGAGAAAATAAAAGATGGTGGCGACTCTTGCTTCTGCGACATTTCGCGAACCAGCGTTAAACAGTCAGTTCCAGATCCACCGATTACAGAACTGGCGACTCTGCTGGGGAAACTATTAAAGTGAGGTGTACCTTAGGACTAAGATCACTTGTGTTTTCAATTGTTGTGCTTGTTTGCTTTATTATTGTGGGCTGTCTTGGGAGTTTCATAGATCCTAACCCGGATCTGGGGGATACCCTGTTAGGTAGCATAAGCTGTGAGGGACCTGTCCGGCGTAGACCGACATGGGTGAAGCAGTGGCTACGTTGGTGTGGCGCCTTGGTCTGTACCGATATCCCTTGTGTCGCAACGAGGAGAATATGGGTCTTCTGAGGAGTCATTAAGCACCAACCGACCTTAGAACCTTAAATGACCCAACTTGGCCAATAGAACAGTAGCAGTATGCTACGCCCATTGAGGCTAAACTCTCGTGATGGTTCTGGCCGCAAGAAAAGGTTGCGATGCTGGAGTTATGACCGATTGAGGGTAGTCAGTGATATTGGGATCCTCTAGAACCCGGTTACTTCTGATAGGACAGGTCCTAACCAACAAACTGAAAGAGGGTAATACCTAGACCTCATGCTGGCCTAAAATCTAAGGGCTCTTTTGTGTGACTTGTGTCCCTTCATACTTGAACTACTTGCCTACTTGTTATCTGACACATGAGTTTCTTGCAGGTTTTGTGTATAGTCCTTAATTGGGACTCATTACAGGGCCTACTTACATCACTCCATGCATAGCATACCATCATACCATTACATACATCCTGCATAAAGACTAATCCATTTCAAGGATCTCAAGGGCTTGTGATGCAGGTCATGATGAATCAAACGTCCAGCAAGGGGCAAAGAGGATTTATTTTCCTCTAGCCAAGGAGTCATGGGCTATGACCCACTCGATATGGCGAGCCTTGACCCTTGAAGAAGGACCCTCAACAACATGCAGTTCCTTCATTCAAGCTATCGAATTCAAATGCTAACAATCTTCTTGTTTACCCTGCGAGGTCCTTGAAAACATTGCATGCATATCATACATATCATTGCATAACAGGTACCCTTTTTTCTGCAGGTTGCTTACCTTCTTTGCTGTTTATTTCAGCAGTCCCATCATGAATCCGGAAACATCTACTGAGCAATCCATCCAGGCCCAGAATGCCCAATTCCAGGAGCTGATTAAGAGTCTAGCCCAGGGCCAACAAGATTTGAAGACTCTGCTTTTGAAAAAGAAGAAGAAGAGGACTGTGTTGTTCAACCCTAGGCGTAAATCTGGGGGTGTATCACAAAATGATGTTGATCAAGCTGCTTCCTCTGTTGGGAAAGACAGTCCCCAAGGGAGAGAGGTTCCTAGTCCAGTGGTCTCCGACAACGAGACTGATTTTGATGATGAGCAGTACCCTCCAGCTGAGGACCGGTACAAGCAACTAGAGGATCGTCTGAATGCCATGGAAATTCAACAAGTGCCTGGGTTGGATTTCGGAGACCTGGGTCTATCTTCTGGTGTGGTGATCCCACACAAATTCAAAGCTCCTTCTTTTGCTAAGTATGATGGGGCATCCTGTCCCAGGCTGCATCTCAGGTCTTATGTGCGGAAGATTCAGCCGTATACTGTGGACAAGAACTTGTGGATCCACTTCTTCCAGGAGAGTCTTTCAAGGACTCATCTTGAATGGTTCTATCAGCTGGATGGAACCAAGGTTCGTAACTGGGAGGAGTTGGCTACTGCTTTTTAAAAGCAGTATCAATATAATGCCGACCTCGCTCCTACACGTACCTAACTCCAGGGTATGTCGCTAGGATCGGGAGAAGGTTTTAAAGAGTATGCGCAGAAGTGGAGAGACCTGGCTGGTAGGATACAACCACCGCTGACCGTCCGTGAACTTGTGGACATGTTCTTGGGGACCCTGTCTGGTCCGTTCTTCAACCACCTGATTGGGAATTCTGCTGCTGGGTTTACAGATTTGGTCTTGACTGGGGAAAGGATTGAAGCTGGTATCAAGTCTGGGAAGATACAGAAGGATGCCTCATCGAGCACCGATAAAAAACCTTTTAAGAAGGAATCCAGTGCTGTCTATGGTTCAAGGAGACAGAATAGACCAGAACGCCGCCAAGCTGTCAATGCAGTGGTGATTTCAAAACCTGCTGGTGCTCCTCAGCATCACCATCAACAAAAGAGCGAGAGAAGGCAGTTCACTCGGCTCAGCATGACCTTGTCCCAGATGTTGCCACAGTTGCTGGAGACCAAGCTGGCGACTCTAAAAGAAGCTCCAAAGAATCAAAATACAACGTCACCCAAGTATAACCCCAATGCCCGCTGCGCTTATCACTCTGACAGCCCGGGGCATACTACAGATGATTGTTGGAGCTTGAAAAATAAGATCCAAGACTTGATTGACGCAAAGGAGATTGAGTTCGAGGCGCCCGAGGCTCCCAATGTGATCACTGCTCCCTTGCCAAAACATGGCTAGGATAGAAAATACTTTTTGTTCATTTGAATTCAAGTTGTATTTTTCTTTGTTTATTCAAACAATAATATTCATGTCAAACGTTGTTATTTCATTAATGCATCGCATATGTCTGTTTTGGAATTAATACAATTGTTTTCATTATATTCAAAATCGCTTTCATATTTCTGTGATGATCAACTCTCAATTGATAATTCTAAACCTCTTGAGGAAGGATGACGAAAACGATACCAAGATCCTTACAGTATGCTTTTGAACAGACCCTGCTGATGAGGTACAAGCATTGTTTCAATCCCTAAACACCGGAGTTATAAGGAAGATAATCCCTCGTCAACCCCTCTGAGCCAAAGAAGTAGGAGTTTTTCTTTTCGAAAATTAAAACCCTTTATCATAACCTGGGGCAGGGTAGTTTTCTCAGTTGATCCAAGTGCATAACGAATAGCATCAAAGAGGTCCTCACAAAACAAAAGACAAGTGATGGTTCAGAATAATCGTAAAGACAGGCAGTCATTATCCCTCAAAATAAACGCCCATTAAGTCAAAACCTACGAAGGAGACTTACAAAACTGGGGCATCCCGCTGACTGTGATCACAAAAGAAACAGTACAGGCAAAAAATAGGGATAACGAAATCAAAAAGAAAGAGGTCCTACAAACCCTCAACAAAAAGGAAATGACTGCCTAATCAAAATAAATCATCAGTATCTGAACCATCACTGGTATATCAAAGCAAAGACTCAACAAGGTCTAACGCACGATCAGCTGAGTTTAGGTTTGAAGAACATCACGAAGAGCGGGTGGGTACAAATAATTTGAGCCTTTATCCTTTGTTTCTTAAACCGTGAACCAGGCCACGCTATAACCCTTAAAAGTCCTAGCTGAAGCATGGGTTAATTCGAAAGCATACTGTAACAAAGGTATCCTGATTCCTTAAGGCTTGCGGTAAAATAACAAGTTGACATCACAGTTTACAAAATTTTTTTTTGCTTGTTTTACAAAAAATGCATCTTTCAAAATTTCAAGACAGACATAAGCTTTGCATTTTTAACATAACTTTGTTTGCATATGAATTTTTGTTTGAATAGCATAAAAGTTCGCACGATGAATATCTGATGAACAAAAGCATGCCCAATCAAGGGGCACGACACGAGCATTGTCCATCATCTGGGGCAATCCAGTCAAGATTCGGAGAATCCCGCAAAAGGCCAACCAGCTTGGGGCAAATCTCCATCTGGATCACCTGGGGCATTCCGACAACGAATCTTGCCTGATCAGACATCTTCTAGTGGTACGGCAACGCAATACTACTGACAGGGGCATCTCCCTATATTCTGAGAGCATGGACATAGTCGAAAGAATACTACGCAAAATCAAAGACCCGCTAGGTTGACACACCTAGGCAAAAATAAGGGCTTCCCGGCGAACCAAAAGGGTTCAGGCAAAAATAAGGGATGAAATGAAAAAATCTGTACACCCGGCAAGTCGAAAACCTGAAAAGGCGGCTTGGGCAAAAATGGGTATCCCGGTGGACTGAAAACCCGAAAGGGCGGTCCAGGCAAAAGTAAGGGATTAAAGCGTACGACTATGTCCTGTCATCTCGTCACTTGCCTACCAGAAGAAGATTTGTCAACCGACAGTCATCAAGCGCCTCCACAGGTATCTTCTCCCACATCAGAAACAGGGGCAATAATGAGTTGTCCAAGCAATCTAGTTGCTCTGTTCACCAAGGTACCAAGGTAGGTCCAGCTGAAGAACATAACCAAGATCTCTTAACTCCCCAGAGAGTGAGCCAGCAAGTCAATACACTCTCCCCAAGCAGAGTTATCCTGTCAACCTCAAGGAAGTTGGGTATCCCTAGCAGATCTCAACATTCCTCAGCGGAGTATTCAAACATTCTTGACAAGCATCCCCGACAGTCTTGATCTAAGATTGTTCCCCGGCGGTATATCAGACATTCCGTGGAGTCACCTCCCCAATATATCTCAAAAATCTCCCCAGGAAAGTCCAGTCTGAAGTTCCCCCAGGAAAGCAGAATCCATCTCCCCAGCAGGAAGCTTATCCCCAGTAGATTCTGGAAGCTTCCCCCCTGCAGAGCACGAACGCGTCTCCCGGCTTTATTCAAAGGTTATTTCCCTACCAGGATATAACTGGGTTATCCTCAGCCAAAAGCCACGGAAAGATCGTCCTCGGCGAAGTCTTCCTACCCCCAGCGGAGTCTATTAAAACTTCCAACATAACAACGGTATCCCTAGCGGAGTCTATTAAAACTTCCAACATAACAACGGTATCCCCAACGAAGTTATTATCAACATCTCAACAGAGTACCTCTCTTCCCACAGAGTATTATTCCCCAGCAAGGCCGCTAGAGTAATCACTCCCCACAGAGTAATCTCCAAGTTTATTCCCTAACGGAGTCATCTTCTCCCACCGGTTCATTCTGGCCATCTTCATCCCCAGCGGAAACGAAGAACTCTCTTCAACCGTCAGCCCAGGATTTAACTCCCGGCATTCGTCAAGGATATATTTTCCTAGACGAAAGCACGTTCAAAAACATCACATTGTCATACATCATGCATAAACGCATCATATCTTACAATCTCATTTATGTTGAGAACATCATTGCTTGATCCATGGCATGCATTGCATACGACTGACTTTTACATTTCAGGAAAGATCCAGTTAAGTTCTCAGCTATTCCAAGACCTTGCCTGGTCCAGTTAAATCGACTCCTAAAGATTTTTCTGATGCCGATCCAGTCAAAGGCCTTCTCTGGTCCAGTTAAATCGATTCCTAAAGATTTTCCTGATGAAGACCCAGTTAAAGATTCCAAGACCTTGCCTGGTCCAGTTAAATCAACTCCTAAAGATTTTTCTGATGCCGATCCAGTCAAAGGCCTTCTCTGGTCCAGTTAAATCAATTCCTAAAGATTTTCCTGATGAAGACCCAGTTGAAGATTCCAAGACCTTGCCTGGTCCAGTTAAATCGACTCCTAAAGATTTCTTTGATGCCGATCCAGTCAAAGGCCTTCTCTGGTCCAGTTAAATCGATTCCTAAAGATTTTCCTGATGAAGACTCAGTTGAAGATTCCAAGACCTTGCCTGGTCCAGTTAAATCGATTCTTAAATATTTTTCTGATGCTAACCCAGTGAAAGAAGACAAAGCCAGTTAAATCGATTCCTAAAGATTTTTCTGATGCTAATCCAAATCCAGTGAAATCAATTCCTAAAGATTTTTCTGATGCCACTCCCGTAAAAGTTATTCCAAGACCTCCTCTAGTCCAGCTAAATCAATTCCTAAAGATTTCTCTGAGACGAAACCTTTTGAAGTTCCAGATCCGATTCCTGTATCTTGCCAGGGTGTATCTGTTGACGACTAACATTACCAGACTCGATTCCTGTATCTTGCCAGGGCACGTCTGAAGAGTTTGAGGATCCGATTCCTGTATCTTTCCAGGGTGTATCTGTTGACGACTAACATTACCAGTCCCGATTCCTGTATCTTTCCAGGGTGTGTCTGAAGAGTTTAAGGATCTGATTCCTGTATCTCGCCAGGGTGTATCTGTTGACGACTAACATTACCAGTCCCGATTCCTGTATCTTTCCAGGGTGTGTCTGAAGAGTTTGAGGATCTGATTCCTGTATCTTGCCAGGGTGTATCTATTGACGACTAACATTACCAGACCCGATTCCTGTATCTTGCCAGGGTGCGTCTGAAGAGTTCGAAGATCCGATTCCTATATCTTGCCAGGGTGTATCTGTTGACGACTAACATTACCAGACCCAATTCTTGTATCTTGCCAGGGTGCGTCTGAAGAGTTTAAAGATCCGATTCCTATATCCAGCCAGGACGCATCTACACAAAGAGTTTGAAGACCAGCTCCTGTAACAGGCCAGGTAATCATTTTCTTTTTCAGGTACGCAAGTTCTCGCTAAGGAAACTCTTACGCGATCGACACCCAGATGGCATCTATAAGCCCATCCACCTATCCATCACCTCTCAGCATGGCGTCTATAAGCCCATCTTTCTATCCATCAATCTCCAAATGGCATCTGTAAGCCCATTCTCGTCATCACACTGCTGACACACTCTACTATGTGAGCGCAAATTTCTAGGCACTCTAGTGTTCAATCATCTTCCACCTTCGGATTACGAAAGGCACGCAAGCCAATCTACATCCTCAGGTCTAAGAAGATTGAACAGGGGCAACTGTTGTACCCCAAAATTTTCCCTCCCATATTCTTCAAGGTTTGCTAAGATCATGCTTCAAAATCTCCCAAGGGTTGCATAGTCCAATTGCCTCCTAACACAGTCAAAATTAGGGTTTTGGTTCTGGAAAAGAAATTGAAGTTTCCAAGGGTCCAATCAAGTACCACATGCCTATAAACATTGTCAAGCATCCATATGCCAAGTTGCAAGACTCACAGCATCAAATTGCACAGTCAAAAACCCTAAATGCTTCACAGTCATCTGCAGGGGCAAAATGGTCATTTGACAGTCAAAAGTCCAAATTTTTGGTCAAACATCTTATTTTGAAGCCACAAACATCATTTGATCAATTCTTGATCATGATTCTCAAAGCATGGCTCAAAAAGTCTCAAGATGCAAAAGTTTCTATTTTTGGACAGTTGGAAAAGTCAACTGCAAATTGACCAGGGCATAACTTCCACATGGTTTATCAGAAAAATTCCATCCAAAGCTCATTGTGAAGAGAATGACATTTCCTACAACTCATCTTCACACTTCAAGTCCAAGAAATTCCCTCACAAAAAGTTATCCATTTCAACATTATAGGTCATTTTCAAAAGTCAACAAAAAGGCACTTTAAGTCAAAGACCATAACTTGAGATTGGTAAATCAAAATGACATGGGAACAAGGGCATTGGTTAGAGGACTTCAAGACCTTTCCAAAATGTCCAAGAACATGATCAAATCTTAAAAATTGAGCAAGATATGCCTTGTGGAAGTTGGGAAATGTTTGGGAATTTTGAAAAGTCAACTTTGCTTCAAATGCCTCAAAATTGCTAATGGGCCTTAATTTCTTCCATGAATCATTAACCAAAAGATATGCACGACCCATTAAGCTAAAAGGAAGTTATTTTCTTATTTTTAATTAATTAATTGAATTTTTAATCCTATTAATTCATTTAATTAAAATTAAATATGAGAAAAATACTAAATAATGATTTTAAATCTTTTTGGTGCAGCAAATCCTTCCATCATGACCTCAATATTTCGTGTGCCTTCTCAAGAGACCAAATCTTCCAAAATAGGCAAGTTTCCATGGCAAAAAGGATTGGAAAAGATCATGGAAAATCAAATATTCAAAAGCATTAAAACAATGGATTTTGGGTTGACTTTTGACCTAATTCCCTTCATATAATTGTACACAATTGAAACCTAGACCTAAGAACACACAAGCTGCGCAGAAAGCTGAAGAACAACTTTGCATTTTTTCACAAAAAACCTTGAAACTGTTTTCATAGCTAGAGATCGTTTCAAGGCCTAAAAGCTATTCCAAAAGCTTGCTGACACTACCAGGAAGCTGTTCCAATCAAAACCACGCCTCCATACTCAAGGAATTGGTAGAATGAAGCCTCCCTGTTCATAAACATTTTCATATTCGTGTTTGAATTTGCATACATTTTTCATACGTTTTAAGCATTGATTTATACTAACATGAGTGTTCTGAAGCTATTGGCATTCTTTGATTGAGTTATTAAGCCCTGTACGAGAATCCACCATGAAAGCTGTTTAGGGTTTTAGAGCTACAAATTTAGGGCTTTACGCATCTGGAAAAATTGGACAATAAAACCAGTACCATTGAAATCAGGAGATCCAAACGAATTGATCTCACCCCTCGCACCATTTTTATAATTGCTTAAGAGCTAATCGCTATTATTCCATGGCTGTTTTAGTGGGGGTTTAAAACCCCCGCTATCTATTCTTATTTTCAGGCAAAACGAAGAAACAATGGAGAAGACGCTGAGTTGTAGGCACATGGTTGGTCAGGTTTGAATCTTAGCGCGTTTTATTTTGGTTCAATATAATATTGCTTTTTCACATATGTTATTTACGTCCCACTAATATGACAAAGAGACTCAATGGCACGGTTGGCAGATGCGTTGGCTTGCAGGTATTGGGACCTGGGTTCGATTCCCAGGTCCCCCATATAATTTGTTCCAATTTTTCATAAAGCGTTCCAGTGTACAACACGCCTAGAAGTCCATCATATACTCTCATACGTGGCTTGCCAAGTGGCCATGAGTGTCCATCCAGTGGCCAGGAACCAAAGTCCATGGTGTACCCCAGTCAACGCGCGTGCATATAATCTGAAAAGTCAGCATGGATCAAACTTCTATTGGGCCAAATTCCTCAAATCACACCTCCAAATTGGGCAGAAACCCCCCATTGTTTGTATTTCCTTTTTCTAAACTCCTTTTTCTTTTCTTCTTGTTATTTTAATTGTTTTCTTATTTAATTCATAAAAATAATTTTCAGTATAAAAATCAGAAATCAAAAAAATAAAATATGTTTTATTTAATATTTAGTTCATTAATATTTTGTAAATAAATCCTTTAATAAATCAATTTAGTAAAATTAGGTTTTATTTTAATCTTTTTCTTAAATAACTAAAAAAAATGTAGAAATTAGGTTTGTTAGCATTTTTATTCTTTTGCTTAATAAATAATTTTCTTATTACCATTACTAATAATTATTAATTAATTTTGTAAATAAACTTGTAATTAAATAATTAGTGTAAATTAGGTCAAAACTTAAACATTTTTTTTAATAATTAAAAACAAACTTAGAATTAGGGTTTTATTTAATTTCTAATTTCAATTAATTTTCTTTATTTCATAAATACCAAAAAAACACAAAAATAATTTCTTTTCTTTATTTAATCATTAATCAATTTTTAATTTCAATTTCATCTTTAAAGGGTCCAACGCCCTCGCATATCCGATTCTAATTTCTTTTCGCACGCGTATTCTTATGTTTCTTTTAAATATTATGTAATTGCCCCAAAGCCTTGTAATAGTTATTAGGAACTTTATTTACTTTCTGCATTTTATTAAAAAAACGGGTCTTTGTTAATTTGGCGATGTATAGACCCGCGCCTTGTAATAGCGTAAGACCTTTATTTTCCGCATTTTAATTTCTGCACCTTTAAACTGCTAATTGCATGAAAGAATGAATGGCCCAAATAAAATCAAAGCGTAGCTCACCAAAGGCATGACAAGATAAAACATAACTGAAAACAATACACAAATTCACACATCACTCTTAGGGTACGCCTCACTGTTGCCTTGCCCCTCGAAACGTGGTCGTCGAGTATAGGACGTCTTAGTGAGTCCTTATGTTCCATTAATCTAGTTGCCTCGAAACGGTTGCCTCGGAACAGTTGCCTCGAAACGGTTGCCTCGGAATAAAAAAGATCAATGGTATAAGGGTAGCTTCTAAGGTGTCCTAACTGTTGCTTCGGTGACCACACTGTCCCTACAATCGAACTGACCCGAACACCTCCAACGGTGGTGCTACCTACCTCTCAATGGTGGGATGACACTACCTTAAGGACATTTACACAGCCTAATTCCTTAGGGTAGGTAGATGACTCATAGATACTTGCTCTAATTTAAAACAAATTAAAACTTCTTTTCACACCGACACTTTCAAAAAGATTTCAAAACAATTTTTCAAACACTCTTGAGGACTGATACAAGAGTCGATCTGAAACTTTCAAAGAAACTTTTTTCAAACCCACGCACTTTTGAAAAGCAAACAAACATTTTGAAAACACAAATGAGCAAGTATCTAAGAGCCCATTGATAACCATGGATAGAAAGGGTGCTAACACCTTCCCTTTCTATAAATCTACCTCCCGAAACGAGAGATAATCTCAATAGGAATTTTGCTGTGCTTTTGTCCTGTCCATGTTGGAGAAAATAAAAGACGGTGGCGACTCTTGCTTCCGCGACATTTCGCGAACCAGCGTTAAACAGTCAGTTCCAGATCCACCGATCACACCATACTTCTTGCCACTGACTGAAGCAGTTTTAACTGGTCCAAATAAGTCAATATGCAGAAGTTCTAATGGCTTAAAGGTGGAAACACCATTTTTGGATTTGAAAGCTGGTTTTGCAAACTTGCCTTTCTGACATGCTTCACACAGAGCATCTGAATTGAACTTCAGGTTAGGAAGTCCTCTGACCAGATTGAGTTTGTTAATCTGAGATATTCTTCTCATACTAACATGTCCCAATCTTCTGTGCCAGATCCATTGCTCGTTGTTAACAGACAAAAGATTCTGTACATTCTGAATTTTTAGTTCAGAATGTTTTATTTTATAAATGTTGTTTCTCCTCTTTCCATTAAATAGGATAGTCCCATCTTTCTGACTAACAGCTTTGCATGAATTTTGATTGAAGATTATATCATAACCGTTATCACTTAATTGACTTATGGATAACAGGTTATGCATTAATCCATCTACTAATAAAACATTACTTATGGAGGGAAGATTTCCATTACCTACAGTTCCAGAGCCAATGATCTTTCCTCTCTGATTACCTCCAAAACCTACGTGGCCTCCAGGCTTAAGTTCCAGGCTTTGGAACATATGCCTTCTTCCCGTCATGTGTCATGAGCAACCAGAGTCCAGGTACCATGACTGGTGTTTTTGCTTTGCTGCTAAAGATATTTGCCACATGTATTATTTTATCCTTAGGTACCCATATTTTCTTGGGTCCTGATTTGTTAGTTTTACCAAAACTCTGATTGAATTTTGGTTTGACAGAGTAATCACTACTAGTATATTTTATGTCATGTGTGTGCCCATATACAAGGTGTGAATCAAGTGAAGTGTGTTTTATAACTAAATCCATGACATTCTTTGGTGTAGGTACCTTACCTTGATATTCTATCCCTTTTCTTCCATTTCTGCTAACTCCATAGATCATTGAAGCCATTTTGCTTCTATCTATGTTTTCAGCTAGAAACTTCTGAAAGTTGTGATCATACTCCTTGATGATCTCATCAGCACTGCTGGGAGTTTCAGGGATTGTTTCCTTTTGAGAGTTTTGCAATAGATTTTCTAATTTTGAAATTTTATCTTTTAACTCAGAATTCTCCAATTTGAGACTCTCAGTCTTATCAGAGTCAGAAGCAAGATTCCTTTTCAGGTTTCTGAATTTGACTCTGATCTGCTGATATCTTTCCAGAATTTCATTAAGACTTTCAGCTAGTTCAGCCTTAGTAAAGTTTATAGCAAAGTCAGGGAATACCTCTTCTGTATCTGATTCAGAGTCTGACTCAGAAGCTTCACTGTCTTCTGTTATGTTTGCCATAAGAGCCATGTTTGCTCTTTCATCATCTGATTCTGAGTCAGCTTCAGATGTGTCAGAATCATCCCATGTAGCCATGAGACTTTTCTTCTTTTCCTTGCCAAACTTCTTTTTGGGCTTTTCCTTCTGAAGCTTTGGGCAATCACTTTTGTAGTGCCCTAGCAGATGATGTCTTTGTTGTTTTGCTTTCTGTTTCCTGAAGAACCTTCAGATCTTCTGTGTCCAGAGGAGGATTCTGACCTTCTGTATCTGGAGAAAGATTCATTCTGATTTTCTGATCTTCTGGGATTCCTGAATTTCCTTTGCCTCTGCTTCCATAATTGGTTCACCCTTCTGGAGAGGAGAGATAGTTCATCTTCTTCTGATGAAGACCCATCAGAGGTTTCTTCTACAGCCTGCAAAACTTTGGAGTAAGATTTTCTGTTAGACTTTAAAGCTAATGGCTTACCTTGCTTTTGAGGTTCATCTGCTTCTAGCTCTATCTCGTGACTTCTGAGGGAGCTGACAAGTTCCTCCAGAGAGATTTTGTTGAGATCCTTGGCTAGCTTAAGCGCTGTGACCATTGGCCTCCATTATTTTGGCAAGCTTATGATGATCTTCTTAACGTGATCAGCAGTAGAATACCCTTTGTCAAGAACTTTGAGACCAGCAACAAGAATTTGAAATCTTGAAAACATAGTTTCTATTGATTCACTCTCTTCCATCTTGAATGCCTCATACTTCTGAATGAGCGCAAGAGCTTTGGTTTCTTTGACTTGAATGTTGCCTTCACGCGTCATTCTCAGAGAGTCAAACATATTCTTTGCAGTGTCTCTGTTTGATATCTTTTCATATTCTGAATAAGAGATGGCGCTGAGAAGAATTGTTCTGGCCTTGTGATGATTTCTGAAATCACGCTTTTGCTGATCAGACATTGTTTTCCTGTCAATCTTCTGATCGCTTCCATCCACTGGGTGCGTGTATCCATCAATCACCATGTCCCACAGATCAGCATCATGGGCCAGAAAGAAACTCTCAATTCTGTCTTTCCAGTAGTCAAAGTTCTCTCCATCAAAGACTGGGGGTTTGCCACTAAATCTGTCTCTTTCTTCATTGTTGTCATTGCTGATGTTTTGATTTGGTCCTTCCATTGTGTTTTTCTGACGCTGGATCTTGTACTGACACGGTTAAGAGTTTTAAGCTCAGAACCAGGCGCTCTAATGCCAATTGAAGATGTGAAAAACACAAGAAGGGGGGTTGAATTGTAAAACTTAAATCAAAAGCTTAAACAACACTGTATTTTTATCCTGGTTCGTTTGATCTCAAACTACTCTAGTCCACCCGTCAAGGTGATTTCCCCTCTCTCCAACGATGTCTTAATCCACTATATTCAAAGGAATACAACAACTACTTTAACAACTGTTAAAGCCTTCTTGAGTATAACCACAAACCGGTTTATCTCAAGGAAATCTCTTTACAAATAATTGAACAATAATGTGTTTAGTGTTTTCTAATAAAACAGTATACCACAACTGTGATAATACACAAATTTAAGATTAGAATGAAACTGGATTGCCAATGCGTTTGAGTAAGCGTGGTTGGAAAGCTTAGCAAATTGTATGAGTGCGTGCGTGTAGATTATTAGCCTTTTCTTTTCTCACACAGACTTGTTTATATAGCCAAGGCAAAGATACGTTATTGTCCATAAATCACTTTCAATGATAATAACGTTCTTTCCTTTTTGAGAAGATCTTGTCTTGGATAAAGCCGTTGGTAATTAATCTGTCTTGAATGCTTAGTAACGCTTCAGAGTCTTCTTTATGATAATCAGAGTGTTCTTTGCTTTAACTTATGCTGACGCTTCTGAGTGCTGATGACTTGGTAAGGATCTTGATCAAAGTCAGAGTGTTTTATGCGCAGATTCTGGTCATCAGGCTTCAACGTATGATCTGGTAGCTTCAGTGTGTAGCATATGTTATTGATCTTCTGATGCTGACATATCTTCTGATGCTGATGTTGATACTGATCTTCTGATGCTGATTCCATCAGAACTTCTGTAAATACACAACATAATTTTAAGTAGCATATATGTCTTATAAATCTTACAATTTATTTATTCTTGTATTTTGTTATCATCAAAACTCTAATTGAGGGTTATAGAATCAAACTGTGTTCTAACAAGATGTTTCTTGGGACGCCTAAACTACATTGCTAGGTTCATTTCTCACTTAACATCTACTTGTGAACCAATCTTCTAGCTGTTGAAGAAAGATCAGGTAGTTCGATGGAATGATGACTGTCAGATTGCTTTCGATAAAATAAAGGAGTATTTGCTAGAACCTCCTATCCTGATGCCATCCGTTGAGGGAAGACCGCTAATCATGTATCTGACCGTCTTAGAGAATTCAATGGGGTGCGTACTGGGGCAACATGATGAGTCTGGTCGAAAAGAGCATGCCATTTATTACCTTAGCAAAAATTTTACCGACTGTGAAACCAGATATTAACTGCTCGAGAAAACTTGTTGCGCTTTGGTATGGGCTGCTCGCCGGCTAAGGCAGTATATGTTGACTCATACCACTTTGCTGATATCTAAGATGGATCCGATAAAGTACATCTTTGAGAAGCCTGCTCTGTCTAGGAGGATAGCTAGATGGCAGATGATCCTAACAGAATACGACATACAGTACACAACCCAAAAAGCTATAAAGGGCAGTGTGCTAGCTGACCATCTGGCTCATCAAGCTGTTGAAGATTACCAATCCATGAAGTTCGACTTCCCTGACGAAGACATCATGACATTGGACAACATTGAAGATTGCAGACCATATGACGGACCTGAACAAGGATCCCGATGGACCCTGTACTTTGATGGGGCTTCCAATGCACTTGGCAACGGTATCAGTGCGATACTCATATCCCCAGAAGGTTTCCATACTCCTTTCACCGCCAGACTTTGCTTCAACTGTACGAACAACATGGCAGAGTATGAAGCATGCATCTTTGGACTCAAGGCTGCCATAGACTTGGGAATCAAATCCTTAGATGTGTTTGGGGACTCAACTTTGGTCATCAGTTAGATCAAAGAAGAGTGGGATACTAAACATTCGAACCTCATCCCTTACAAAGAACATGTCTTGACATTGTTACCACATTTCGAGCAGATTACCTTCGAGCACTTCCCGCGAGAATAAAATCAGCTAGCAGATGCTCTAGCTACAATGTCATCTATGTTTAAACTTGATTGGGATAATGAGGCTCCCCAAATCACTTTTGAACGGATGGACGAACCAACACATTGTCACGAGATTAATACTGAAGAAGTAGTGGACCAGCCGTGGTTTCATGAAGTCAAAAGGTATCTCGAGGCTCAAGAATATCCAAAAGGAGCTTCAATCAATGACAAAAAGTTCTTAAGGAGATTCTCGGCAAAGTTCTTCCTAAGTAATGGCATCCTGTACAAGCGAAATCATGATTCTATTCTGCTTCGTTGTGTGGATAAGATTGAAGCTGAAAAGATCATGGCTGAATTGCATGAAGGCACCTTTGGAACTCACTCTAGTGGGCATACGATGGAGAAGAAGATTCTACGGGCGGGCTATTACTGGTCTACCATGGAAGCTGACTGCTATCAAAACTCACGGACCTGCCACAAATGTCAAATCTATGCAGACAAGGTCCACGTGCCTCCAGTTCCTCTAAATGTCCTAACAGCTCCTCGGCCCTTCGCTATGTGGGGAATCGACATGATCATAGAAATCAAGCCTACATCATCCAATGGACACCGTTTCATCCTGGTGGCCATTGACTATTTCACCAAGTGGGTCGAAGCAGCTTCCTTCGCATCCGTAACTAAGAATGTTGTTGCCCGCTTCATCAAGCAGAATCTTATTTGCCGATACGGTATCCCCAAAAGGATCATCATTGATAACGGTACAAACCTTAACAATATTATGATCACCGCCCTGTGCGAGCAGTTCAAGATTCAACATCACAATTCATCTCCCTACCGGCCAAAGATGAATGGTGCAGTCGAAGCTGCGAACAAAAATATCAAAAAGATCATACAAAAGATGACGGTTACCTACAAGGACTGGCATGATATGTTACCATTTGCTCTTCACGGATACCGTACCACGGCACGCACATCAACTGGGGCAACACCCTATTCATTGGTATATGGCATGGAGGCTGTTTTACCTATCGAGGTTCAGATTCCCTCCTTGAGAATCATGAAGGATGCTGGTTTGAGTGAAGACGGTTGGATTCAAACCCGACTTGATCAACTGAACTTAATTGACGAGAAAAGACTTACCGCTATTTGCCATGGTCAGACGTACAAAAAATGGATGATCAAGGCTTTCAACAAGAAAGTCAGACGCCAAGTCTATCAAGTTGGAGATCTAGTGGTCAAGCACATTATCTTGCCACAAAGTGATCCCAGGGGCAAATGGACTCCTACCTACGAAGGACCATTTGTAATCAAGAACATCTTTTCTAGTGGCGCAATGATCTTAACCACCATGGACGACGACCTGCCGCACCCTACAAACACAGACATAGTCAAAAGATACTACGTATAAGAGACTCGCTAGGTTGACACACCTAGGCAAAAAAAAGGGCATCCCGGTGAATCGAAAACCCGAAAGGGCGGTTCAAGAAAAAATTAGGGATAAAATAAAAAAATCTGTACACCCGGCAAGTTGAAAACCTGAAAGGGCGACTTGAGCAAAAAAGGGTTTCCCGGTGGATTGAAAACCCGAAAGGGTGGTCCAGGCAAAAGTTAGAGAATTAAAGCGTATGACTATGTCTCGTCGGATCACTTTAAGGACAATCTCTTCATTGACAAAACTATGAGCTTCTGATCAATCCAATCATCTTCGGACGAAGCAACAGACAGACAAGATATTCAGATATACGAAGGCTATAGCGGAATGGAAACCCCATGGGATTTTTTATATACACATAGCTATCTTTATTTGTATAAATTTTTCTCATTTTTATGACACCATCCTCTTACTAGGATGTCTGTCTCCTTTGTACAAAATACTTATTCAAAGTAAATACAAAGATATCTCTTTCAAAGTACAAAAACTATTTTGCCTTTTTCTTTACACTTGTGTTTTTATTTGCAAAAACGTCCAATGATTCATTGATGAACATATGCATTTGAACATAATTACTGTTTATAAATAAACAAGGTGAAAGGAACAATTATTGTCAGACTGAAAGGATAGGAAAACGTCTTTAGGCTATTCCATTAGCAATCTCTACAGTACATCATCTAGATCCCTAGCGGAGCTAAAATTTCAAACCCTTAATCCCCATCAGAGTTAAAACTTCAAACTCCCAGATCCCCAGTGGAGCCAAAAGTTTCAAACTATCAATCCCCAGCGAAAACCATTCAGTTTCTCCAAATTCCCCAACAAGTTATTTTGAAGCCTGGAAATCAACTAGATAACAGTTAACTTTTGTCTCTCCCCGACCTAGGATAACTTCCCAGTAGAATGGCAGGCAACCCAGACTCCTGAACTTACTCCTCAACAGTAAGCCTTCTTCCCCACAGAGTTTTTACTCCTCAACAAAATGAAGATTCTAATTCTTAATTCCCCAGTGAAGTCGCCAAAGTTTTTATTGCTCCTCAACAGAATGAAGATTCTCATTCTTAACTCCCCGCAGAAGTCATCAGAGCTTTCCTTATTCCCCAGAAGAATAAGGATTCCCATTGTGTAACCCCCAGTAGAAGTCATCAAAGTTCTCTGGACTTCCCAAGCAAATTTCTCAAGCAGTTTGGCATTACTCTCACAACAGATTTTTTGTCAATACTCCAACTTCAAGACATGAAAGATCCTTATATCCCCATAGAAGTTATCAAGGAGTTTTTATCTTCAACAGTCAAGGATTTATTTTCCCCGGCAGCAGTCAAGGGTTTTATTATCTCTAGCTGTCAAGGATTTATTTTCCTCAGCAATACATCAAATCAGCTTACATGCGCATACATTACATTCATATGTCATAAAAATTGATAAAGCACATTTATTGCATCATACATTTCATGCAACATAACTTTGTGTTTCAGCTAACATTTTACCCTTTTTCAAGATAAGATTAACAACTATCATTGACAATGTTCAAAGATTTCAGATACAGTACAGGCACACTCCAGACATGGAAGTCATTATGTTGCTCATTCAGATTCAGATTTCAGATACAGTTCAGATACGCTCCAGATACGGATGCCATCCTGATACTTATTCAGATTTCAACTATCAGATACAGTTCAGATACACACCAGACTCGAAAGTCATTCTGTCACTTATTCAGATTCTAGTTCATATACGCTCCAAACACGGATGCCATTCTGGCCCTTATTCAATTTTCCGATTCAGATACAGTACGGATACACTCTATACACAAAAGTCATTCTGTTGCTCATTCAGACTCAGATCTCAGATACAGTTTAGATACGCTCCAGACGCAAATGCTATTCTATTAATCTTTCAGATTCAAACTTCAGATACAGTACGGATACACTTCAGACACGGAAGTCATTCTGTTACTCATTCAGATCCTAGTTCAGATACATTCCAGATACGCTCCAGACACGATTGCCATTCTGTCACTTATTCTGATTTTTCCCCAGCTTAGATGCGCTCTAGATACGGATGCCATTCTGTCACTTATTCAGATACAGCTCAGAGACGCTCCAAACACGGATGCTATTCTATTGCTCATTCAGATTCCAACTACCAGATACAGTTCAAAGACGCTCCAGACACGGACGCTATTCTGTTTCTCTTTTCAAGTCTCTGGATACAGTTCAGATATGTTCCAGACGCAGACACCATTATGATGCTCATTCTTTTGACTTACAACAAACATTCTTGGATGGCATCTACAAGCCCATCTCCAACAAGATTCTATCACCTCTCCAAATGGCATCTTTAAGCCCATTTCCTCGACTACACTTTGACGAGTGCAAATTTACGGGCACTTTAGTGTCCAATCATCTTTTACCTCCGAGTCACGAACGACAAAACTCGCCAATCTAACTCTTCAGGTTCAAGAAGATTGAACAGGGGCAGCTGTTGTACCCCAAAATTTTCCCTCTCACTTATCCAGATTTTTCTCACAAGACTTCTTGGACTCAAGACAAGATTAGGGTTTGCTCAACTCAAGACATCTCATCTTGCACTAATAACCTGAAATTAGGGTTTGAGTTTGCACAAGGATTTTTGGACCATCAATGCTTCATGTGACCTTCAAACACCATCTTGGACCCCTAAGATTGCTCATACCAAGTTTCAAGCCTTGAACGACATTTTTGCCTAGTCAATTGGACAATTGACCTAAAAATCAGCTGTATTGGGGAAAAAGTTAACCATGGCCAATTTACAGTCAAACTTCATAATTTTTGATCCACAACAACATTTTAGACTCATATGTACCATTTGATCAAGTTTGGATCACAACTCCTCAAGAAATTTGATCAAATCATCAAAAGGGCAAAATGGTCAAAATTAGGGTTTTGACTGAGAAAGGGCAATTTCTGATTTTTAACCAAGCCAATGACCAATTGAGTTCAAGCATGATTTCAAGGACTCAATAGCATCATCTTGACCTAATCACATAGTTCAAAAGATCTCAAATGCATATGATTGACAGATGAATTTTGTAGTCTACTGATCAAAAGTCAACTGTGCACTGAAAAGTCAAACTTTGACTTTTTAGTCAAAATCAAGTGCCAAAGGTCATAATTCATCAAGACATGTCAAAATATGAAACTTGTTGATCAAGAAAACCAATTTTGAAAATTAGGGTTTTGAATTTGAAAATTTTCATAACTTACAAATTTTCTAAGTATGGAAATTTTCTTATTTTTCCCCAACTTTTCACCACTTTTTCACCATGATGCAATTGGATTCAAAGAAAACTTCCAACATGAAAGTTGTAGTACTACATTAAATCTAAAACTTTTATTCATAAAGTTTTCCCAAAATATGCTTGGATCTCAAGATATTAATTTGTGAATAGGGGTCCATAAACTTTTTAACTTAGTGAAAATTTGCCCTAATTTAGGCAGGTTTTTGACCTAACTTCATGGGCATTTTTCACCTAGTTCCAAGAGGTATCTCAAAATGCATTTCAAATATGTATTGTAGAGCATGTTGCAAGCTTTACAAAATATCCAAGAACTCTCCAAGATCATTTGTGGTTAGGGAGAATCGAAGAAGAGAAAATGGCATTTTGTCACTTTTGTTCAAGCCATTTCACAATGCACCAAGTTGCAAATCTGATCAATCGTGCTTGTACCTTGCATTACAGGTCCTAAATCCCTTCTACACTCCATAATTAAATGCAAACTCATGGGATAATGGCTTTATTTTGGCTGTTGGAGCATTGTACAAAAAATAAATCCATAAATGGCATAAAG
This sequence comes from Vicia faba, assembly GCA_948472305.1. Taxonomy (NCBI): domain Eukaryota; kingdom Viridiplantae; phylum Streptophyta; class Magnoliopsida; order Fabales; family Fabaceae; genus Vicia; species Vicia faba. The sequence goes on from OX451737.1 coordinate 1,185,925,154, forward strand.
GGCACAATGCCATTTTGATAAAGCAAGCTTATTGCAACTTTGCTATCCTTGAGCCTTGGACTTGTTCTTTTGTCACAAACAATTTCCACAGATATCAAGCAACTTGTACCAACTCTCTGCAGCTAGCAAGCAAGCAGTACAAGCATTTTGGCTTAAGTCACTTTAACTTTCTTCAAAAGCAAGAAAAGTGGCAAAAGTGAAGAGAACTTGTACATCTGATAAAAGGTGGACTTGGCCTCATTCAAAACAACTTCACAAACTTATCTCAAGCTGGAACACAAGTGCATAACTTCTAAAACTCTCCCAAAACCCAAAAACACAATTTTTCTTCCAAGACATAGCAGTTTCTGCAAAACTCTTGCCAACTTCATTTTGGCTCGTGCGTTTTGCCTTTTAACCTTTGAAACACTTCATCCACATAATATCCAAACTATCTAAGCCCTTGTCCTATTGCTGTAACCTCTATTTCAGACATCACCATTTTCAAACTTGAAGGTTGCAGGTTGACTCGTGCAGGGAGTTTCAAGCATCCTCAAGGCAAGCTAAGCATTGGAATAACTTGAGGGAACTTCAAGAAAGCTCACACGATCCTCATGCCTCACTCAAAGTCCCCAAATTTCCATATCCAAACTCAGCTGAACAAGGTATTTTTCAAAACTCTATCTCTCTATTTAGGAATCCTCAAGCTTTGATTTGTGAAGCAAAGATGTAGTCCTTAACATGGTGAAGCTGTACATATGCATAGTTATCATTTATATTAACTGAGTAGTGAGAATTTGAAGCTTGAAGTTCATGAAAAAATTAGGTCAGAAATTAGGGCTACAGAAATTCTCCATGATCCTTGAGAGTTAGTTTATGTTTTTTATATCATTGGAATCGTGAGATTCCAAGCTACATTTTTTATGTTGCAAGTTTTTATTTTTGTGCAAAGAATAGAGAGTTGCAGGATTGGACATAAACGCGCGCGAAGGAGATGCTGAAGGACAGGGACGAAGCTCCATCTGGGCTTTTTGCAATCTTGGCCTTTTTGTTTCTACTTTTTGCACTCCCGTGCATTACTTTTACACCCCCTTTGCATATTTTGTATATTTTTCATATTTTCTCATATCTTTTATGTTTATTGATTTTAATATTTTTTCTGAACATTAAAAAATCACAAAAATAATTTTCTTAATTTTTTGCAATTTTTTTTTTTCACATATAAAAATAGTTTTATGTTAATAAATATAATTTATTTTCTTATAAAAAATTGTAAATACATTAAAATACTATACATTTTTATTTTTATTATTTAACACATAAAAATAATTATTTGCATACATATTTTTATTTTTAATATTTGTTAATAATATTACTTATATTTTCTTGTACAAAAATGGACAAATAAATAATATAGAACATATTTTTTTTATTTTATTTGAAAACTAGGGTTTCCCATTTCAAAAATAATAATGATATTTTTCTTATTTCTAGGGCTTACATAATTTTATTTTTTCATACATAAAATTAATACAAAACATTTTTGCATAAATACATTTTATTGCATTTTTATTATTTGTATATTTATTTATCTTGTACAATAATTCAATTGGGTTGTAATAGTATTTTAGGATTTTATTTTGTGCAAATATCCCCATTCAAAAACTTGTATCCCCCCTCCCATAATCATTGTTGTAATAGTTTAGTTTTTACTTTACACAATTTATCGCATTTATACTTATGTAGTAAATTAGGGTTTTGCATGATAAGACAAAAATCAAACAAATAGAATGACCTAATATAAGACAAACAAAAGCATGTAAAATGACAACACATTGCACACAAACACCCCTAGGGTTTCACCCACTTTGTTGCCTAAAAAATGGCCATGGTATGCATGCAAAGTATCTTGGCAAAACAAAACAAAACAAAAAGATCATAGTCCCTCGATGACGCTATCAAAAGGTTGCCTAAACAAAGATGATCTTGGTCCCTCAAAATGCTAAAGATACTTGGCACCATTGATATCATGGTCATACGATGACCCACACCCGTCCCGTTTAACATCCAAAGATAGGGTTGTTTACCAAAGCAATGGTAAATCAACAATGTCAAAGGAATACAAATACACAAGAAAGACATTTTGAGTAGGTAGATAGCTTCTAGTTACTTGATCAATTTGCAAACAATCCTTGCTATTTTCAAAAACAATCACACACACATTTCAAAGCATTTCCAAACAACTTTCAAAAGATTGAAACATTTTTCAAAAGACAAACATCTTTGTACACATTCTTACGAATGAGAATCATTACAAAGATTGCCTAAATAAAGGCCTCTTTTCAAGATACTTTCAAAACCACACAAAGCATCATTTCAAACAATTTCAAAAGCAAAGCAAGTGATCTAAACAAGTAACTAAGAGCCCATGAAAAACCATGGATGAAAAGGGTGCTAGCACCTTCCCTTTTCATAATCTACCCCCCGAACTCAAGAAAACATCTCAAAGGTATTTCATGTGCTTTTTTACCTTTCCTTTTGGATAAAAGAAAAGTCGGTGGCGACTCTTGCTAACCGCAACATTTGCAAACACAAACGCAAAACCTCAAGTCAGTTCTCCCATCGCATCACACTATTGATGATGCCTCCTTTGTCTCCACCATTGATGATTTGACTACTCCATTATTGACCGTTAAGAAGAATCTACTGAGAGTTGGTTTATTTCATGTCTGCCTTGAAGTTGTTACCATTATGCTTCCTAAACTAATGGTTGTATGTGGCTGAAGAAAAGTATCCAACGCCTGATTGACAACCATGAAGTTATGTTCGAGAAAACTCCGTCCATGAAGAGTTTACCTTAAAGTATACCTCAAGATGTTTCCATAATCACCATTTCCAATAATCCTATTAGGATCACCTCTAAAGGCCATAAGGATTCCTGCTGAACCAAGAGTGGCTCCCCTGAATATCACTACACAGGGGCCAATCCCCTATTCCTCCAATAAAGTTGTGCCTTGTAACAATGGGGCTAAAGTTTATTATCATGGTGTCAAGCAAGAGCCATGGATTATTGAAGATGAAGAGCCTGAAATTACAAACATTGCTAGAACTAGTGAGGTCACTAGGACAGGGAGGGTCTTCTCTCATGAGATCTCTCCTCCAACAACTACTACAACACATGTTCGTATTCCTACTGCTAGACCAACTACTAATAACCGAGTTAAAGAAAAAGTTACTGAGCCCGCCCTGACGGAGGCACCCACAAAAGATGTTACAATTGAAGACCCATCTAGTCAAGAGATAGAAGAAATTATGAAGATCATTCGAAAAAGTGACTACAAAATAGTCGAACAACTGGGGTAGACACCCTTAAAAATATCCATGTTGTCCTTGTTGTTATGCTCCGAAGCACATGCCCAAGCTTTGTTGAAATTCCTGAAGAATGCCCATGTACCACAAGAAACTACCGCTGATCAATTTGAGAATTGTGTTGCAAGCTTAACTGCTGACAATGGCTTGGGATTTTCTGATGCAGATTTAACTCCGGCATGGAAGAATCATAACAAGGCTCTGCACATTTCTATTGAGTGCAAAGGAATGACTCTAGTACATGTGTTAGTAGATATTGGGTCCTCCTAAATGTTTTACCTAAAGGTTCTTTGGACAGTGTTGTACCCCAAAATTTGCCCTTTCATTTCTCAAGAAAACCTCTCACAAGATCTCCATTGATTCAAGACTGCACAAGGTTTGATCAACTCAAGACACCTCCTCAAGCACTGATGACTCAAATTAAGGTTTGAGTTTTCACAAGGAAAAATGGAATTTTAATGCCCCATATGAATTTCATGGATCATATTGGACCTTCAAGATTTCTCATGTCAAGTTTCAAGTCTTGGATCACATTTTTGCTCAGTCAATTGATCAGATGACCTAAAATTAGTTGTATTGGGGAAAAAGTAAACTATGGTCAATTTACAGTCAAACTTCATAATTTTTGGTCCATATCAACATTATGAACTTATATATGTCAATTTATCAAGTTTGGATCAGAATTCCTCAAGAAATTTGATAAGATCATCAAAAGGGCAAAATGGTCAAAATTAGGGTTTTGACTGAGAAAGTGCAATCTTTGATTTTTGACCTAGCAAATGATTTATTGGTTAAAGTTATGATCCCAAGGATTCAAATTATTAATTTTGACCTAATGGCATGTCTCAAATCATTTCTCAAGTTCAATTGATTGATAGTTAAATTTCAGTCCACTGATGAAAAGTCAACTGTACACTGAAAAGTCAAACTTTGACTTTTTGATCAAAATCAAGTTTCAAAGATCACAATTCATCAAGACATGTCAAAATATGGAAATTTTTCATTAAGAAATCAAAAAGTTAATATTTCATTTTGAAAAGTCAAAATTCTAAAACTTAGAATTTTTCTAAGTGTTGAAAGTTCATGTTTTTTTCATAACTATGAGCCAAATTTCCACCATGATGAAAGATGATTCAGAGGAAACTTCCAACATATAAGTTGTATATATAAATTATATATAAAACATTGTAGGGCATAGCGTTTCCTAAAAATGCTTAGATTTAAAGTTATGATTTTGTGAAGACATGCTCATGAAACTTGAGGACTTAGTGAAATTTTGCCCTAGTTTAGGCAGGATTTTAACCTAATTTCATGGCAAATTTTCACATAGTTCCAATTTGAATTTCCAAAAATTTCCAAGATGAAGGTTATAGGGGATGTTACAAGCTTTCCAAAATGTCCAAGAACTCATTAAGATCATACTTGAGCAAGGAGAATCGAAGGAAAGAAGTTAGGGTTTCATTCTTGTTTCACAAGGAAGATTTTTAGGATGAACATGAACCAAATCCATGCTAGGCTGCATAATATTTGCTTTGAAGGCCTCAAACTTGTTTGTCACTCCATAATTAATGTTTTACACAATTTCTAGAGTCATGATCCAAGCATTAGAGCAATTGTCCAAAAGATTCATCCATTTTTGGAAGAAAGCGACATTGCCATTCTTGAAAAGTGACTTTAATCATAAAGTCAACTTGCATTGAGCCTCTAACTTGTTCCTCCTGCACAATCTTTCTCTACAAAGTCAGAAGAAAATGTTTAAAGTGTGCAACCACTCTAGATAGCATGGTACAAGCCTTGGGAAGATGTTTGTCATGTTTACTTCAAAAACAAGCAAAGTTGCCACAACTTGAGAATTCAAATTATGAGTTGTTGTAAAACTTGAAACCTCTTGCCTATAAATACATGCACTATTTGCAAGATAAAAGAAGAATGCTTAAGCCCTAAAACACCCTAAAACAGAGAATCACCAAGAACACCTCAAAACTTGTCATTTCCGAGTTTTGAACCAATCTTCAAATCTACTCGTGCGTTTCTTGGCCTTTTGGTTCCTAAAGCTTCTAAACATCATACATAAACAATCCCACTCCCTGCTACACTTCTGTAACTCCATCTTAATCATCCTATATTTTCAAAAATAGAGCACTGCAAGTTGACTTCTCCAGTCCATTCCAGCCATCCATTGCTCAAGCTAATCATTGCATTAGCTTCCTGGGAACTTGAGGAAGCTAACCTGATCATTGCAGCACCTTGAATCAAGTTCATTTGCATTTCATGATTTCCAGTTTTGAGGTATATTTTGTGAACTTCTATCTTTTCATTTAGGCATTGTTAATCTTGCATTTGTGAAGATAAAATGTAGATATCATTACTCTGAAATTGTACATGTCCATAGATTTCATTTATATTGATTGATCTTAGAGAATTTTAGGTTTGAATCTCTGAAAAAAGTTAGGTCAGAATTTGGTACTTTTAGAAATTCTCATTCATCTTTGATTTATAGTTTATGATATTTATATGGTTGGATTCGTATGGAAAAATGGAGCAACTTTCATGTTTGCATCTTTCATTTTTGTTGAGAAATGAGCAAGTTATAGGAACCATGGCTGGAGGTTGAAGATGAAGTCATTTTCAGGACTGGGTTTATGTTATGTATTATTTGTTTTGCTTATGTTAACGGATGTACAACCACCCCAGTGGCAAAGGTAGCGCGCGTGTATGGCAAGGGTCATGGGTTCAAGACCCAGCGCTACCTTTTGTTTTCATTTTTCACATTTTCCTCCTCTTTTGTCACAAATAGCAACACCTAGGCCTCCATCATTGGGCCTTGTCATTTTTGCTGACTTCTCACCCCTGCCTTCATTTTCACACACCTGGCCTAAACCTTTTTATTTTGATTTATTTTATTTTCTTTTTTCTTATTTTATTTTATTTCAGTTTTTCTTTATTATTTTTTATTACTATTAATATTATTATTATTATTTTTATTAATAAAAAATCCAAAAATATTTTTATTTATTATTTACACACTTATATTTTATTTTCTTTATAAAACAAAAAAGACAAAAACATTTTCTTAACAAAATTAATTTCTCTTTTCTTAATAAATTAATAATTAGATTTAAGTTTAATTATTTCTTCTTTTTTCATTTAAAATCAACTTAGAATTTAGGTTTCTTTTAATTAATTAATTTCCATATTATTTTTATTAAACTTAAAACCTTTTAATAAAAAAAACCTTAAAAATGTCTTCTAACTTAATTTATTTTCTTAATTAGTTTAGGTTTAATTTTTATTTTATTTTAATTAATCATTTTTCTAAATTAGGTCAAGACTAAACCCTTAACAAAAACCCCAAAAATCATTTCTTTTTCATTTATCTTCTTGTACATTATATTTTCAATTCTTGTACATTATTCAATATGGTTGTAATAGATAATTAGGTTTAATTTTCTTGCAATCCCCATTTGTAAATTTGTATACCCCCTCCCCTAATGATGTAATAGCGTAGTAATTATACTTTCCGCAATTTATCGCTTTTATATAAATGTTAGTAATTAGGTTTTGTATGGCAAGACTAAAATCAACAATTAGTAAACCCTAATTCAAGATAAACAATGCATGTAAATTAAACACATTTGCACACTTACACCCTTAGGGTAATTCCACTTGTTGCCTTATAAAAATGGTCATGTTATGCATGTGGGATGTCTTAGCAAAAATAAATCAAAAAATACAAGATCATAGTCCCTCGATGACGCTTCAAATGTTGCCTTTCAAATGATCTTAGTTCCTCAAAGAGAAATGCTAAGACATCTTACAACATTACTATCATGACTATACGATGACCCATGTCCGTCCCTTTACATCCAAAGATAAGGCTTCTTACCAAATCAATGGTAAGATGGAAATATCAAAGGAATGGAAGAAATGAACAAAGACTTTTGAGTAGGTAGATTGTTCCTAGTTTCTTGCTCATCAAACATCCTTGCTTATTTTCAAAAAAAAAACACCAAACACTTTCAAAACAAACATTTTCGAAACACTTTCCAAACATGAAATATTTTCAAAAGTCCAACACTTTGTATATGTTCTTACGAACAAGAACCATTACAAAGTTTGCCTAAACGAAGGCGCCTTTTCAAAATACTTTCAAAAACCACACAAAGCACATTTTCAAACAAAAGCAAGTGATATAGAAAGCAACTAAGAGCCCATAGATAACTATGGATGAAAAGGGTGCTAATACCTTCCCTTTTCATAATCTACCCCCCGAACTCAAGAAATAATCTCAAAGGTCTTTCCTATTCTTTTCCACCTTTCCTTTTGGATAAAAGAAAAGTCAGTGGCGACTCTTGTTAACCGCAACATTTGCGATCAAACACAAAACATCCCAAGTCAGTTCTCCCACCGTATTACAGAATTGGAGACTCTGCTTGGGAGAAGTTTTCAGTAGGGTTACCTTAGGGCTAAATCACCTTTATTTGCTTTCATTATTTGACTTGCTTGCTTTACATTTTGGTTCCTCGTTTGGGTTTGTTTTATGTTAGTGTGACATATTTGTGGGTATCGGTAGCCCTTGAGTAGTCAAGGAGAATACGGGGCCGCTGTGTAGTGTCATGAAGCACTAACTGACTTTAGAACCTTTACTTGACCAACTTGGCCATTAGGAAGTAGTGAGATAGCCAGTTTGGTGCAGTATGAAGTTGGTTGATACTCGATACTATACTCATTGAGATCTGACTTCTCGAGATATTTCGGTCGCCGTGAAAGAGGCTTATGCTGAAACAATGCCCGATAAGAAAGATCAGTGATATTGATATCCCTTAGAACCCGGTTACTATTTTTAGGACAGGTTTGAGCCAACTAAACTTCAAGAGGGTACTTACCTATAAGACTCAATGTAAGCCTAAACCTAAGGGCTTGTTTTCCTTGTTTGTATATACTTATTTGTACATAACATCATAAACATCATAACATTATACTCATTCTCACTAACCATTTCAAGGATTATTGGGATTTATTTTTGTTCTATTTTGTAGGACATGACTTCCATCCGCAGGAAAACCATTCAAGTAAATCTCGTGAGAATTCCTTCTCAACTCAAAGAGTTAGCATCAAGGGTTCCTGAGAATTCTTCATTCACTGAAAGACATGGTCGCCTCCTAAATTTGGTTACCTCAAACACTGATGAAGATATGATGAAGGTGCTTTTCCAATTCTTTAATCCTCTACACCATTGTTTCACTTTTCCCGATTGTCAGCTTGTGCCTACTCTAGAAGAATTCTCCCAACTCTTAAGGATTCCCATTCTCAATAAATTACCCTTCAACGGTACGGAAAGAGATCCAAAACCTGAAGAGATTGCCCAAGCACTATACTTACAACAATTTGATGTCACGACTAATTGGGAAACAAGGAGTGGTGTCAAACGTTTCTTAGCCAAGTTCTTGTTTGAGAAAACTCAAGATTGTTGAAACTCTTTGGACTTACAGACAGATTGGACTGTGAAGGGCTGGTGCTGAAACCCAATAATATTGTGGTAAGAGCCTTCAATGGCTCAAAAAGGATGGTCCACGGGGAGGTTGATCTTTCGATCAAGGTGGAATCTCAAGTCTTCAATTCAACATTTTATGTAATGGACATCCGCCCGGCCTATTCATGCTTTCTCGGACGCCCATGGAATCATGGGGCAAGTGAAATTACCTCTACATTACATCAAATGTGAAATACCTAGTGAAATGGAAGGTTGTCACAGTCTGTGGAGAGGAAGAATATATGGTCAGTCATTTGAATTATTTCAAATATGTTGAAATGGATGGCTGTGATACGGTAGGAGAACTGACTTGGGTGTTTTGCGTTTGATCGCAATTGTTGCAGATAGCAAGAGTCGCCACCGAATTTTCTTTTATCTAATAAAGGAAAGGGTGAAAAGAACAGAAAATACCTTTTGAGATATTTTCTTGAGTTCAGAGGGTAGGTTATGAAAAGGGAAGGTGTTAGCACCCTTTTCATTCGTATTTATCTACGGGCTCTTAGTTGCTAGCTCACTTTGAAATGCTTTGTTTGAAATGTGTTTGTGATGGGTTTTGAAAGTATTTTTGAAAAGTGCCTTCGTTTAGGAAAACTTTATAATGATTCTCGTGTCTATAAGAATGCATACAAAGTGTTGAATTTTGAAAATATTTCATGGAAAAGTGTTGGTGTGTTTGAAAGATGTTTTGTTTTGAAAGGTTGTGGGAAAGCAACTACGAACGTTCTACCTACTCAAAATAAGTCTTTGTTCTTTTCCTTCCCTTTAGATATTGTTATCTTACCATTGATTGGTAAGAAGCCCTATCATTGGATGTGAAGGGATGGGCGTGGGTCATCGTACAATCATAAAAGGAAACATTGTAGGATACCTTAGCAATTTGTCATAAGGGTCTAACATCGTTTACTAAAGGCAACATTGAAGGGTCATCGGGGGACTACGATCATGTAATAGAGGGTCATTGCTAAAGTATCCCACGTTGGAGGGACGTGACTGTTTATTCGTAGGAAACAAGTGTGGTTTACCCTAGAGGTGCGTGTGTGAATTGTGTTTTGATTGCATGCATTTTTGTCTTGAGATTAGGGTTCTCTAATATTGATTTTATCTTGTCATACACACCTTAATTACTAACAATTATGTTAAAAGCGATAAGTTGCAGAAATTAAAGTCATACGCTATTATATCACTTAGGGGATGGGGATACAATTTATAAATGGGGCTGAAAGCAATTAAAACCTAATTACTATTACAACCAAATTGAAAAAAAGTCTCAAAATCAAGATTTTTTTGGTGTTTAGGCTGACACGGGCCGTGTTCTGTGACACTGGCACCCGTGTCAGAACCCCGTAATGATCCATGCATGTCTTTTTTGTCCAGCTGAGCTGACACGGGCCGTGTCCTGTGACACAGGCACCCGTGTCAGAACCATGTCCTACCACTTTTCCAATTTTTAATTCTAGTAAGAGGGTCACGGGCTGTGTCCTGTGACACAGGCACCCGTGTCAGAACCCTGCCTTGCCATTTTGTCAAGTTTTAATCCTAGTAAAATTGACACGGGCCGTGTTCTATGACACAAGCACCCATGTAAGAACCCTTCCTTGCGATTTTGTCATGTTTTATTCCAGACACGGCCCGTGCCAAGTGACACGGTCGACCGTGTCAGACTTCCAGAAGCAATTTTCTGTGATTTTGAGTGTTTGCAACTCTTCTACTCTGATTTGTCCTGTTTTATTCTTTTGAAAATGAAAGTAAAATGATGTATGAACAAGGATATCATAGTTTGGGAAAACATACCTCTTGAAGTGAAAACTCAAAATGTGTATGGATGAATCTAGTTTCAATGTGATGATTGATTGAGCTTCCTTAGACCTCCCTGAAGTTGTTCCAATCCTTACTTTGTACTGAAAGTGTTCGAATCTTTCCAACTAAGTCAACTTGCAACACAATGTTTTTTGAGTTTGGAAGGTGATGATAATGATGTTACATAAGTTGTTCTTTTGTTTGAACAACTTCTATATGATGTATGTGAAGTATTTGTATGGTTTGTTTGAGGAAAACTTGCAAGGTATGAGATTCAACGGTTTGGACTTCAAAGCTCAAAGATGGAGGTTTTATGAACAATTCTAGTTTTTTGTGAGTGAAGGGATTTTGAGTGCTAGTTTCTCTTTCTCTTTTTTTCTGGTGTCTTTCTCTTGCAAATGCTCCATCTATTTATAGGCAAAAGGTTTAGGAACAAGAGTTGATTAGGTTTGCAAGACAACATGTTATGGTTTGGTTGGGATGCAAATATCAAACTATGTCAATTCTTCCATGGTCCCAAGGTGAAGTACCAAAGTTGCTGGTATAGAGGGGCTACTTTCCATGATTTATGGTGGAGTAAAATCAGAAGTAAATAAGGTATGGGATCAAGACAAATTTGTACCAACAAGCTTGCTTTTCAAGAATAACAATGGTAACTTTTTACCTTAAATGGAAAGTTATTTGGATAATGGCTTGTATCTCTTGGGTAATGGTTCAAGCTTTTGTATAAACATTAAATTATGGAGATATTTTCAAGCAAGAAGGCCTGCAACATAAGATTATGTAGCATAGCATGTATAATGGATCATGTTTTCTTCAACAAAAAGACTTGTAATTCAAGGATGGATGCCTAACTTCATGCCCTTGAATCTCCTAGCTCAAGTATGATAAATTCATGCTCTTGGATGTTTTGGAAAGCTTGAAACATCCTCTATAACTTTCATGTTGGACATTTTGACAAAATTATTTTGGAACTATGTGAAAAAATGCCAAGAAGTTGGGATAAAATCCTTCCCAAAATCTGTTGAAAATTTCTCTAAGTGTTAGATGAAAATGTCATGACTTCATGGGCTTATATCTTCAAATCTAAGCATTTTTTGGACATCAAAACTCTAATACAAAGTTGTAGAATTCATAAAGATCTACAACTTTCACGTTGAAAGTTTCTTTTGAATCATTTTGCATCATGGTGAAAAATTGGTATGAAGTTATGAAATAAACATGTATAAAACACTTAAAAATTTCTAAGTCTTGAAAAGTTTGACTTTTCAAATTGACTTTTGACTTTATTGACTTCTTGATGATCAAGCTTGATATTCTTGAATGTCTTGATGAATTTTGATCTTTGAAACTTATTGTTGTCCAAAAAGTAAAAGTCTGACTTTTGGTGTATCAGTTGACTTTTCATTAGTTGACAAAATTTCAACTATCAATCCACTGATCAGGAGAAATGATTTAAGCCATGGAATTAGGTCAACATGTTGTATTTGAGATTTTGAGATATTTAGAAGAAAGTCTTGAAGAAAAATGGGAGGGCAAAGTTTGGGGTACAACAACGGCGAAGTCATTGAAACCCCCTGCCAGACATTTGAGGTAATCCCTCTGATGATTGCTGTTGCTAAAGCTACTATTCTTGAGGTCTCTAAAAACCCACCAAGAATGGATTCTCTGAAGGATGCTAGGTCTGTTGTAGAAGAAGGAGGTTGCACTATCCAGGGACAACTTCCTGATATCCCCTACAAATCCGACAAATTTGGATTGGGTTTCACTTCAAAGGCTTGGAAAGAGGTTTGTCGTGTTCGTGTTGGAGGACCACCTCTCCGTATTAGCAACAATGAAGTCAATGCTCTGGAAGATATTGATAGTGATGGTGACTTTGACGACTGGATATTCCCAACTGCTGACGGTGGACTTGACAACTGGAAGGCCAAAGACTTTATCTCAATCTCCTTTAGCCAGAAGTAATTGTTATTTCCTATTTTCATTGCTTTAAGAAGTTTGTCTATATAATTTCCTTTAAAACAATGACTTTAAACCATGTGCCTTGCCCGAGGCACAATGGTCCATTTGTTAAGGGTTTGTATCATATGCTCATTTAATGGAAACATTGGACGATTTTACATTCAAATTTTGCGCTCTTTGTCTTTCTTTTACTTTACTACATTTTCAAATAGCCGTGTGACCTTACATGCACACATACACACATTTGAAGATCCACATCCACTCCGGATCTCATTGACAACAATCCTGCTATTGCCGTTTATATCTTCGAAAATCCAATCTATCGAGCCGAAGACGGAGATGAAGAAGATTTTGAGATACTTGGGGAACTCGTCAGACTCCTGATACAAGAAGAAAAGGCTATCCAACTGCACGAAGAGTCGGTAGAAGTGATAAACTTGGGTATTGAGGCAGATAAGAAAGAAGTCAAGATCGGCACCAACTTAGAAGACAATGTCAAGAGCAGATTTGGTTCAGATATTACATGACTATGTTGAGGTATTCACTTGGTCATACGAAGACATGCCAGGGTTCGATACTAATATCGTGGTTCATTGTCTTCCAATGAAAGAAGGTTGTTCTCTGATCAAACAAAAGGTTTGTCGCATGCGCTCTGATATGTCTGAGAAGATCAAGGCTAGGGTAATGAAAAAATTCAATACAGGTTTCTTGGGAGTGACGTCATATCCCCGATGGGTTGCAAATGTTGTTCCAGTGCCGATGAAAGATGGTAAGGTCCGTATGTGTGTGGACTACTGGGATTTAAATAGGGCAAGCCCCAAAGACGACTTCCCACTACCATATATTGATGTCTTGGTTGACAACACTGCTCAACATAAGATATTCTCCTTCATGGACGACTTGTCGGGTTACAACCAAATCAAAATGAAGCCCGAAGACATGGAGAAGACTAGTTTTGTCACATAGTGGGGCACCTTCTGTTATAAGGTCATACCTTTTAGGCTGAAGAATACAGGAGCGAGTTATCAACAGGCTATGGTAGATTTATTTCATGACATGATTCATCATGAGATATAAGTCTATATTGACGACATGATAGCAAGGTCCCAAACTGGGGAAGAACACCTTGACCATCTATAAAAGCTATTTGAAAGGCTGAAGAAATACAAGTTGAGGTTGAATCCCAACAAATGCATCTTCAGGGTAAGGTCTGGAAAACTCTTAGGTTTCATCGTCAGTGGAAAAGGAATTGAAGTCGATCCTGCAAAAGTCAAAGATATTCAAGAAATCCCAGCTCCTCATGCTGAGAAGGAAGTCAGAGGTTTTCTAAGACGACTAAACTACATTTCTCGATTCATCTCTCACCTAACTGCTACTTGTGAGCCACTCTTCAAGCTGCTGAAGAAAGATCAAGTAGTCAGATGGAATGACGAATGTCAAATAGCTTTTGACAAGATCAAAGAGTATCTTCAAGAACCTCCAATTCTGATGCCACCAGTTGAAGGAAGACCTCTGATCATGTACTTAACTTTTTTAGAGAATTCAATGGGGTGTGTGCTGGGGCAGCATGTCGAGTCTGGTCAAAAAGAGCATGCAATATAATACCTTAGCAAAAAGTTTACCGACTGTCAAACAAGATATTAACTACTCGATAAAACTTGTTGTTCTTTGGCATGGGCTGCTCGCCGACTAAGACAGTATATGTTTACTCATACCACTTTATTGATCTCTAAGATGGATCTCATCAAGTATATCTTTGAGAAGTCAGCTCTCTCCGGAAGGATAACCCGATGGAAAATAATCTTAATTGAGTACTGTTGTACCCCAAAATTAGCCCTCTCATTTCACCAACATTTTCTCATCACAAGACTCTTGGAACTCAAGATCAAGCTAGGGTTTGCTCTGCTCAAGACACCTCCTTGCACTGTTTACCTAAATTAGGGTTTGAGTTTGCACATGGATATTTTGACCTACAATTCCCAAAGTGACTTTCATACTTCATTATTGGACTCACAAGTTTGTCCATACCAAGTCTCAAGCCTTGATTCAAATTTTTGCCCAGTCAATTGGACAGTTGACCTAGAAATTAGCTGTATTGGGGAAAAAGTCAGTTGTAGCCAATTGACAGTCAAACCTCATGAAATTTGACCCACATAAACATTATAAACTCATATGAACCATTTGATCAAGTTTGGATCACAACTCCACAAGAAATTTGATCAGATCACCAAAAGGGCAAAATGGTCATTTTTAGGGTTTTGACTGCACAAAGGCAATTTTTGACTGTTTGACCTAGCCAATGGCAAATTAAGCTCACACATGGACTCAAGGACTCAATGCACATTGTCTTGACCCATTCAACAAGTTCAAAAGATCTCAAATGCATAGGATTGACAGATGAATTTTTCAGTCAACTGATCAAAATTTGACTGTACACTGAAAAGTCAAACTTTGACTTTTTGGTCAAAATCAAGTGCCAAGAGTTATTTTTCATCAAGACATGTCAAATTATGAAACTTGTTCATCAAGAAACCCAAAAATGCAAATTAGGGTTTAAAATGGAAAATTTTCATAACTTAGAAATTTTCTAAGTTATGAAATTTTCTTATTTTTTCCTAACTTTGTCCCATTTTTTCACCAAGATGAAAATGGATTCAAACAAAACTTGCAACATGAAAGTTTTAGTCCATCACAAAGTCTACAACTTTTATTCACAAAGTTTTCTCAAAAGAAGCTTGTATCTCAAGTTATGATTTTTGGAACAAGGGTACCTAAAACTTTTAACTTAGAGAAATTTTGCCCTAGTTTAGGCAGGATTTTGACCCATCTTCTTGGCCATTTTTTACATAGTTCCACTTGGAGTTTCAAGTTTCATTTCAAATATGGATTATAGTACATGTTCCAAGCTTTCCAAATTGTCCAAGAACTCCTCAAACACCCTTGTGGTTAGAGAGAATCGAATGCTTGAAGTTGGCAAAAACTCACTTTTGTCCATGACCAATACATGTTCATACAAACTTGCATTTTCAAATCAGCATACTTGGTACTAGCTTGCAGGCCTCAAAACCATTTTAAACTCCATAATTTAATGCATAACCATTGAGCTAAGATATTATCTTGGTCATTTGGACATTGCATACAAGATTAATCTCTATTTGGAAAAAGGTATAATGTCATTTTTGTAAAGTTGCACTTTATGTCAAAACAAAATCCTTGAGGCATGGGGCTATATCTCTGAAGCAAGATCCAATCTACCAATTCCAAGAACCAAGGGAAAAGTGTGCAGCACAATATAGGGCTTGTGCAGGCTTGCATTGGGACACACATTCTTGCTTGAAAAAGAAGAAACTTGCAAAATAGAAGCCATCTCTCACATCTGTAGAAACCAACTTACACAAACATTGTAAACAAGTTTCATACCTCCCAACAAGCCAGAAACACGACCCCTTTGCCTATCAAACTCCCTTGTACATAGAATCACTATTTTTTCTGCAAAACAGGGCAAGCCCTGCAGAACCATCTCCATCTCCATTCTCCCTCGTGCATTTTGCCTCAAATTTGTTCCAATACCTTCCACTCAACTCACCTGAACTATCCCCAGGCCTCCATTGCTAGCTGTAACACCATTAACACACATTGCCATTTTTGTTTCAAAGCTTTGCAGGTTGAGCTCTGTGGCACGATTCGAGCCATTTCAAAACAAAGTAAGCATTGAGAAAGCTTCCTTGGACTTCAGGCAAGCTCAAAAGAAGCTCAAGAACCCTTGAAAGTTGCTGCATTGGCCAACTCAAAGTCAACTGAAACAGGTATTTCATGGGCTTCTATCTCTCTATTTAGGAATAGTTAGGCTTAGGTTTGTGAATGAAATATGTTGTACTCATAGCCCTGAAGCCATACATATGCTTAGTTTTCATTTACATTAATTGTGCTAGGAGAATTTCACCCATGAACTTTCTGAAAAAACTAGGTTAAGAATTAGGGCCAGAGAAATTCTCTCTGGTCTTTGAGAGTTAGCTTAAGTTTTTTATATGGTTGAATTCGTTATTTGATGCTCTACAAGTTTCATGTTATGAGTTTTGTCAAAAAATCAAAGAATCAGGAGATAGCCATTGATGTACAAAACGCGCGTTTTGTGAACAAGAGGAAGAAGATGAAGTCTGACTGGGCTGGGCCTGGTTGTTTTTACTCTTTACACATACATTTTCAGTTTACACCCCCTGGCCCATTTATTTGTACAATGGTCATTTTTGCATTTTTATTTCATTTTTGATTTTGATATTTTATTTTCTAACATAAAAATACTTAAAAAATTTATTTTTATGATTTTTTGTATTTATTTGAAATTTATTTTAATTATTACTAGTATAAAAATGTTTATTTACTTTATATTCTTTTTATCAAAACCTAAAAATAATGAAAAAATATGCTTATATTTATTTATTATTTTTATACACACTTGAAAATATTTTCTTGAAATGTACACATTTTTGTAAATAATTAATTTTTATTTTTATATATTTAATATGTTTAATATAAATATATAAAAAAAAGAATACGTTTTCATTTTATTAATATTTTACACTAAAAATATCTTTTTTACAATATACTTTTATTTTTTGTATAAATTAATATATTATTGTATATAATTAATAAATAATACTATTTATTAAGAATTAGGGTTTTTGCCCTAAATAACAAAATAATTAAAATTGGCTTTCTTTTTTATTTTATTATTTTTACTTCACATTGAAAAATACTTTTTACATACATAAAAATCTTTTTTTTGCATAATACATTTTATTTGATATTTATTTAATTGTATTTATTTAAATATTATATTATGCCTTGTACATTCAATTTGGTTGTAATAACTTAGAATTTAATTTCTTGTCAAATACCCCCAATTCAAATTTGTACCCCCCTCCCTATATCATGTTGTAATAGTGTAGCATTTAAATTCTCGCACATTTGAAAGCTTCCAATTATGCCATGCTAAGACCTAGGGATTGTATGCAAATAAAATCAACAACTAGCTTGACCTAATCCAAGATAAACATGCATGAAAAACAAACACAATGCACACTTGCACCCCTATGGTTACAATCCACTTGTTGCCTTCAAAAATGGGCCATGGTTGCATGTCAAGTACTTTGTCAAAAGAAAAACAAAAAAAGAAAGATCATAGTCCCTCGATGACGCTATCTGAGTTGCCTAAACAAAATGATCAAGTCCCTTAAAGAAAATTGCCAAAATACTTGACACAATTGCTATCATGGTCTATACGATGACCCGCGCCTGTCCTGTTTAACATCCTAACACAAGGTTGTTCACCAAATACAATGGTGAAACAACACTGTTAAAAGGGTTAAAAATATAAGAAATATCTTTGAGTAAAATAGGGTAGATAACTCTTGGTTACTTGATCAAAACTTGCAAAAACATCCTTGCTATCTTCAAAACACACTTCACAACACAATTTCAAAACCCTACTTTCAAACATTGAAAACTTTTCAAAAGACAAAAACACCTTTGTATACATTCAAACAAGAATCATTACAAAGGTTGCCACAACAATGGCCTCTTTTCAAAACATCTTTCAAAATCACACACAAAGCACCATTTCAAACAATTGAAAAGTACCATTTAAAACAATTGAAAAGCAAAGCAAGTGATCTAAGCAAGTAACTAAGAGCCCATGAATAACCATGGATAGAAAGGGTGCTAATACCTTCCCTTTCTATAATCTACTCCCCGAACCCAAGAAAACATCTCAAAGGTCTTTCCTGTGCTTTTTGACCTTTCCTTAGGATAAAATAAAAATTCGGTGGCGACTCTTGCTAAATCGAAACATTTGCGAACACAAACGCAAAATCCCAAGTCAGTTCTCCCACCGTATCACAGAACTGGAGACTCTGCTGGGGACATTTTAAAAAGTGGAGTAACCTTAGGGCTTAGATCACCCTTTGCATGATTATTGTTTGCTTTGATTGCTTTACATTTTGGCTCTCTTGTTTGGGCTTGAAATCCTCCACCCGAATTTGGGAAACATTCATAGGTAAATAGCAATACATTGTGGAAACTGTGCGGGGTATACCAACGCGGTTGAAGCAATAGCTATATTAGTGCGACATATTTGTGAGTACCGGTAGCCTTTGAGTCAATCAAAGAGAATACGGGGCCGCTGAGTGATGTCATGAAGCACTAATGAACTCTTAGAACCTTACTTGACCATCTTGGCCTTTTATTAGGGGTAGTGAGATGACTGACTTTGGTGCAGTCCGAAGTTGGTAGATACTCGATACTACACTCATTGAGGGTTGTTTTCTTGGAATATTTTGGTCACTAGTTAAGTGGCTAAACCAAAACAATGAACATAGAAAACAATCCAGTGATATTAAGCTCTTTAGAACCCGGTTACTATTTATAGGACAGGTTTGAGCCAACTAAACTCAAGAGGGTACTTACCTATGAAACCTCATGCAAGCCTGAAACTAGGGGTTTGTGTGATTTGCTTGTACATGTGCTTGTGCATACATCATAAACATCATAAAGCATCATATGCATCCACTAACCGTTTCAAGGGTTTGGATCTTCATCTTTGTTCTTATTTTGTAGGTCATAGAATCTCTTCGCAGGAAAACAATTCAAGTCAACCTTGTGAGAATCCCTCCTCAACTCAAGGAGCTTACATCCAGGATTCTCGAGAATTCTCTCTTCAGTGAAAGACATTGTAGACTCCTCAACTTGGTCAACACCAACATTGAAGAAGACATGGTGAAAGTTCTCTTCCAGTTCTTTGACCCCCTACACCACTGTTTCACATTCCCTGATTACCAGTTGGTTCCTTCTTTGGAAGAATTTTCTCAACTCTTGAGAATTCCTATTCTTAATAAACTACCCTACAACGGTACTGTGGTACCCCAAAATTTGCCCTCCTCTTTTTACAAGAAATCACAGCTTCGGGCTTTTCCTGATTTTTCAGATTGGCTTAAGAATCGATCAAACAGACTTTTCTCATCAGTCAGACAAAATTAGGGTTTCCATTAACTTTTGAATCAGTCCAAGCAGATTATTAGGGTTTCTATTGATTTGGTTGAGTTTGGCTCAGGGTTTGATCAAGCAGACGCTTCTTTGACAATAAATCAAGAATTAGGGTTTGCACGCGCATTTTCAGAAGAATTTGAATCCACAGTGTCTTAATTGGCTGTTACACTGCTTTGACGTTTGTTCAAGATTTCAGTTTGTTTCTCAAAATCTGAACCTCTGGGATAGAAGTTGAGGTTTCTGATTGAAAGTTTGAAGCTCTAGTTTAATCAGTGAAGTGAAAGACGTATGGACGTTTTTTGTTTGACTGTGCATTGCTATTGGTTATTTGGAACGTCGGGCTTATTGTTGGTTAATACAAGGCTAGAAGAATGCGACGTTTGTTGATTATTTATAATTTCTAAGTTAAGATTATTGGGATAATTTCCAATTATTATGACTCAAGAAATATAAATAATTAAATAAGCAATTGCAGAAGAATTAAAGAATTAACTGACAAAGGATTTTTTTAATTCATTTTTCAATTGTTGTTACAAATGTTTATTTGATACAGTAAATTTATTTACAGTGTTACAATGACATTTATTACAATGATTAAAAATAAATTAAATCTACATTCTAAATTGCTTGAAATCTTCATCTTCTACTGTTGCACCCTTTGCTCAACTGATATTTACCTGCAAAAAGAGAAGAAAGAAGTCAGTACAGATGAATTAAAAGGACATTCTCAGATAGATAATTAAAACTCATCATTAAAAGTTTTGGCCGGAATCAGTTTGTTCGTCCTCTCTGCAAATCGCAAGAAGATGTATCTTCTTGGTTCACAAAGAGGGAAATTAAATGTTTGCAAGCATGAATTAATCAAATACAAAGCTGCACAAATTCAAACAAACTGCACATGGACAAATTGAATATGCCAAACAACTACAAAGTTCAAACTGAACAAACAAGTTGCCCAAGTTCAAAATGTCAACTAAGCTGTCAAAACTGTCCAAAGAAGCTGCGTAACTGTCAAGAAGATATCAAAAGATATCAAAAGCCAATAAAGCTGTCAACAAGTACACAAAAGCAAAAGGTAGAAAATCTGGAAGATATGCATAGGAAAGCCAAAGATGCAAGCAAACATGTAAAAGCATTTTTATTCATCATTTTCCAGGCCAAAACTTTTTTAGAGAAAAAAGATATTCTAAGCAAAGATATGCTTTCTGGAGAGAGAGAAAGAGAGTAAAAAAGTAGAGGCTTACAGTGGTCAGGTTTAAGACAAATAAATATAACAGATCAACACTGTTAAGAGAGAAGGCAGAACACCACATAGAAAAAAGATACCACAAGCCTCAAAGTTCAAACCTGTGTTAAGAACACCAGAAACCTGCATAAAATATCCAGCCTTAACCTGCCTGTTTTAAAACACAAGCCAAAAGGCCATGTTGTACCCCAAAATTTGCCCTCCCATATTCTTCAAGAAATTGCCAAGTCAGGCTTCAAAATTCCCCAAGGGTTGCACAGTTCAAGAGCCTCCTGAACAGTCAAAATTAGGGTTTTTTATTCTGATCAAGAAAATGAAGTTTCCAAGGGTCCAATCAAGTCCCACATGCCTACAAATATGGTCAAGCATCCTCATATCAAGTTTCAAGACTTTCAGCACAAAATTGCACAGTCAAAAACCTAATTGCACTACAGTCAACTGTAGGGGCAAAATGGTCATTTGGCAGTCAAAAGTTCAAATTTTTGGTCAACATCTCATTTTGAGGCCACAAACATCATTTTATCAATGCTTGATCATGATTCTCAAAGCTAGGCTCAAAAATCATCAAGATGCAAAAGTTTCCTTATTTGGACAGTTGAAAAAGTCAACTGTAAATTGACCAGGGCATAACTTTCACATGGATTATCAGAAAAATTCCATCCAAAGCTCATTTTGAAGAGAGAGACATTTCCTACAACCCATCTGCATACTTAAAGTCCAAGAAATGCTCTCACAAAAAGTTATCAATTTCAACATTATAGGTCATTTTCAAAAGTCAACAAAAAGGGACTTTAAGTCAAAGGCCATAACTTGAGATTGGTAAATCAAAATGACATGGGACCAAAGAAATTGGTTAGAGGACTCAAAGAACTTTCCAAAATGTCCAAGAACATGAGCAAAGCTTAAAAATTGAGCAAGTTATGCCTTGTGGAAGTTGGGAAATTTTTGGATATTTTGAAAAGTCAACATTGATTCAAATGACCTAAAAATTGCTAATGGGCCTCTTTTTCTTCCACAATTCATCATCCAAGACATGCACACGACCATTTGGCCCAAAGGGAAGTTTTTTTATTATTTTTATTTATTTATTTGAATTTTTTATTACAATTAATTCATTTAAACTAAATAAAATATGAAAAAATACTAAACTAATGAAATCAAATCTTTTTGTGTAGAAAATACTCTCATTGGACACTCAAGATTCGTGCATAATCATTTTTGGAAGGTTTTGTCATGATTTGGTAGCAAAAGCATGTGAAAAAGATTGCAAAATAATGGCTTGAAAATCAAATATTGCATAATCAATTCCTTGATTCTTTTGATCAGATTTTTGACCTAATTGGTTCCATACATAAGCTTGATCAAGACCTAATGCCTCAAAACCAAAAAAGCTGCGCAGAAAAAGCATATGAAAACTTGGAATTTTTCAAGAAAACTCCAAATCTGAAAACCTAGTTCGAGGACGATTCAAGGCCAAGTAATTGTTCCATTAGCTTCCTGAGGCGTCAAGGGAAGTTTTCCAATCAAAATCAATCATCCCAACACCCAGAATTGGTATACAGAAATCAAGTTTTCTCACTTTTTTTTCAGAATCGTGTTTTAAGATTTAAACATTTTCATTGCATAATTTTAATGGATTCTTACTAAATGATTCATTCTGAAGCTAACCACATGGATTAATTGCGTTTTTATACACTGTATGCGAATCTACCATTGTTGCTTTTTAGGGTTCTTAAGTTTTTGAATTAGGGGTTTTTGAATATGGAAAAATTGGAGCTTGAAACCTAGACCATCCAACTCAGTGCGCTTGGACGAAGAGAATGAGACCATCGCGCCTAATTTATGAAGCACCCTGAGCTAATCGCTATTTTTCAGAAACTGGCCTAAAAGAACATTTAAAAAACCGTTGCTAATTGTTTTTGTGTTTCAGGAAAAAACAAGCCAACGAGGAAGACGCTTAGGTGGCTATCAGCGGCTGGTCCGTTTGAAAGTTCGCGCCAAGAATCCACTAACGCGTTTGTTTTGTTTTATATTGATTGCTTATTATATAATATACAAAGAAAACAAAGTGGAGCAGTTGGTGAAACGCTTGGTTGGTAATCATCAGGACCTGGGTTCGAGCCCCAGGTCCCCACCCCCTTTCATACTGTTTTTCCTTTAATATTCACATACAGTTTCAACGTTGTGGACCATCATACGTCCCTCCATCAAGCCGTCCACGCGTTCAATTTCATCAATTCAAGGGCACAGATTTGGAGAGTATGGTACACGTGAGTCAATGCTTGGGTACACTAGTGGAAAAGTCAGCCAGGCCTGAAGCTCAGTGGGCCTAAATTACTAAAGATTTACCTCACAGTTGGGGACAACACCCCCTGAGGTTTGCAATATTTTTCATTTTTATTCTTTTTTTTATTTTCAATTATTATTCTTTTTTAATTAATTCTGTTAATTCAAATATTTTCATAATATATAAAAAACACCAAAAAAAAAAATCAGAAAAGATGAAAAAAAATAATAAATATTTTATTTTAGTATTTTTGTAAATAAATTGCATTAATTAATTTTAGTTATTAAATTAGGTTTAATTGTAATATTTTCATAATAAAAATCTAAAATGGGTAGACTTAGGGTTTAATTAATTTTTTATCCTTTTTATTTTCTTTCACAATAATTAAATATTTACTATTACTCATTTTTGTAATTAAATTGCATGTAAAATAATTAGGGTTAATTTTAGGTTAAACTTTAATATGTTTTCATAATAAAATAAAAAATTGTAGAATTAGGTTTAATTGCGTTAAAATCATAAAATACTAAAAAATACCAAAAACAATTTCTTTTCTTTTTTAATTAATTAATTTCATCATTTAATTTAATTTTGCAAAAAGGGTCCAACGCCCTCGTTTTTTTAATTTTTATTTAATTCGCGTGTTTATTTCTTTCTCGTGTAATATTTATGTACCTCTCCCAAAGCCGTGTAATTAATTTCTCGCACTTTACTTTTCATTAATTCTTTATTTTTCTGTCAAATCGGGTTCAAGAAATTTTGGTGATGTGGACCCGCGCCTTTTGTAATAGCTTAGAACTTTACTTTTCTCGCACTTTTAACTGTTAATCAATGCATGCAAGAATGAATGGACAAAAATAAAAACAAATGCGTAGATCACTATAACATGACAAGACAAAATAACTGAACATGACACACAAATCACACACCACCCCTAGGGTACGCCTCACTGTTGCCTTGCCTCGAAAGGTGATCGTCGAGTAGAGGATGTCTTAGTAAGTCCTCATGATCCGGGAACCTGGCATGAGGGTAGCTTCTAAGGTGTCTTCCCATTGCTCTGGTGATCACCATGTCCCGAACCTTCGAATTGACCCGAACACCTCCAACGGTGGTGCTACCTACCTCTCAATGGTGGGATGGCACTACTTTAAAGGACATTTACACAGACGAATTCCTTAGGGTAGGTAGACGACTCTAGATACTTGCTCTAATTTCAAAAACAAAACAAAATACTTTTCACACCAACACATTTTCAAAAAGCTTTCGAAAGCAATATTTCAAACACTCTTGAGGACAGATACAAGAGTCGAACTGGAATTTTCAAAGAAACTTTTTAAAACCCACAGTTGAAAAGCAAACAAACCATTTTTGAAAACACAAGTGAGCAAGTATCTAAGAGCCCATGGATAACCATGGATAGAAAGGGTGCTAACACCTTCCCTTTCTATAACCTACCTCCCGAACCGAGAGCAATCTCTTTAAGGAATTTTTCTGTGCTTTTGTCCTTTCCATTTGGAGAAAATAAAAGACGGTGGCGACTCTTGCTTCCGCGACATTTCGCGAACCAGCGTTAAACAGTCAGTTCCAGATCCACCGATCACAGGCCAGCATAAAACATAAGCAAGCCTGCCTGTTCAGAAAAGCCTGCTTCAAGCCAAACCAGAAGCAAGCCTGGAACCAAACTGAAAACACATAAAACAAAAACCAGAAAAGCCTGCTTCAAGCCAAACCAAAAAAGCCTGCTTCAAGCCAAACTATCTCAAGCCTAAGCAAACCAAGGCTTGCTTCAAGCCAAAGCCTAAAAACCTGTCAAAACTGTCTTCAAGTCTGTAACCAAGCCAAGCATAACAAGCATAAGCCCTGAAGCTGTAAACATCACTAACCCTAACAAACCTTTGTTCAGAATCAACACACCCATATATCCAAACCATTTCAAAATCAAAACACCAACAAAACCCTCAGAATCAAATTCATCATAGGGCCAACATAACATAGGCAACTCAGAATCATCATCATCATTGAAAGCCAACACAACATCAAGAGAGGAAAAGCTACTCAGAAGCAAAACACACTAAAGCAAACAACTCTCAGATTCGAAATCATCATCATTGTAAAAGAACAACAAAGTTCATCAGAAGTCAGGAGTGAAATAATAACATTCAAATACTCAGAGGCCAGCAATCAGAAGAAGAAGAGAGAACTAAAAGTAGGGTTTTCAGATACTCATCACTAAACCTAACAAAAGCAAGATACAAAGTACCAGGAAGGCCAGCAAGCACATCACCGCGTCCCTCCGCCTCCGGCCACCTGAGAAGCGCCGCCGTCTTCCTCCGTCTCCTCTCCAAAGGTATTGTCCCTCTTTCCCTTTTTCTAACACTTCAAGCAAACATCAAATAACATAAAGATCAGAACTTGTCAAAAAAAATCAATAACATGCAAAACTTGAAACCCTAAAGCGCATGAAGGAGAAACATAATCGTTACCTTTTCTTTATCACTGTCTGAACGACCATGGAGAGAGGGAGATGGACGGTGGCGCTCTGGCAGCTGTGGAGAGGGGGTTCGTTCAGAAGCTTGGCTCAAGAAAGATGAAGAGGACAACGAAGAAGAAGATGGGAGCGGCGCCATTTGTAAAGTTGAAACCCTAATTCTGAACGAAACAATGTGAACCCTAAACAAAAACTTGTTAAACCTTTGGGCCTGCCCCTTGAAGCGAACCCCTAAGCCCAATGAAATCTGGCGCATACACCCCCCTTTCTGAATCTGTTGTTTGTTTGTTTGGGCCCAAACATGTAACATCAAACCCATTTATTTCTTTTTTTTTTATGTTTATAACTAATACTTTTTTTACTTTATTTTTATTTTTTTATATAATCTAAATTCCTTTTGGTAAATAGAAATGATATATTTTGTTTTAAAATTTTTGTTTAGTTAAACTTTTTATATAAGTTTCTTTTAAAACATTAACAAAAAATACATAAATAATATTTTTGTTTTGAGTTAAATAAATTTCTTGTATATAAAACATTAACAAAAATATGTAAGTAATAGATTTTCTTTATTAAAGTTAAAATATTTTTTCTTTTAAGAACTTCTTGTATATAAAGCATTAACAAAAAAACAAAAAAATAAATAATATAAATACTTAATAAATACATTAGGTTAATATTTGCATCATTTGTAAATAATCACATACATTTTACAATCCTTTTGATTCTCTTTTATTCCTATACATTGCTATATTTTACATTGAGAATGCGATTCGATTTGGTTGTAAATATTATTTGGACACTACTATCCTGATAAGACTCATCCCCATTTGTAAATATTTGTACCCCCATCCCCGGATACTTATTTGTAATAGCTTAGACTTTAAATTCCCGCAATTTATCGCTTTTCATATACTGTATAGTAATTAGAGTTTAAATGCGAAGATTCAAAATCAACCGCTAGATAACCTAACACAAGATAAATGCATAAAAATCAATACACCATTCACACTTGTACCTCTAGGGTAATCCCGCTTGTTGCCTTCAAAAATGGGCCATGTTTGCATGTCAAGTACTTTGGCAAAACAAATCAAAATGATCATAGTCCCTCGATGACGCTTTCGAAGTTGCCTAATCAAAATGATCATAGTCCCTCAAGCAAATTGCCAAAGATACTTGACACTATTGCTTTCATGGTCTATACGATGACCTGTGCCCGTCCCGTTAACATCCTAACACAAGGTTGTTCACCAAATACAATGGTGAAACAACACTGTTAAAAGGGTTAAAACATAAGGAAAGATCTTTGAGTAAATTTAGGGGTAGAAAACTCTTAGTTACTTGATCAACTTGCAAAACACGCTTGCCTACTTTTCAAAACACACTCCACAACACAACTTTCAAAACAACTTTCAAAAACATTGAAACATCTTTTCAAAAAGACAAACACCTTTGTAAAACATTCGAGTAAAGAATTGTTACAACGGTTGCCTAGACAAGGCATCTTTTTTCAAAACATTTTCAAAACCACACACACAAACACCATTTCAAACAATTGAAAATCAAGGCAAGTGATCTAAAACAAGTAACTAAGAGCCCATGGATAACCATGGATGAAAAGGGTGCTAGCACCTTCCCTTTTCATAATCTACCCCCCGAACCCACAAAAACATCTCAAAGGTTTTTCCTGTGCTTTTTAACCTTTCCTTTAGGATAAAATAAAAAGTCAGTGGCGACTCTTGCTAAACCGAACAAGTGCGAATACAAACGCAAAACCTCAAGTCAGTTCTCCCACCGTATCACAGAACTGGCGACTCTGTTGGGGATTAATTTAAAAGTGGGGTTACCTTAGGGTTTAGATCACCTTTACATACTTGCTTTGATTGCTTTGATTGCTTTACTTTTTGGGTACTTGTTTGGGTTTGTTGTAAATCCTACACCCGGATTTGGGGGCACCTTTTTAGGTAAATAGCAATAAAACTGTGAGGGAACTGTGCGGGGTATACCGACATGGTTGAAGCAGTAAGCTATGTTAGTGTGACATATTTGTGAGTACCGGTAGCCCTTGAGTAGTCAAGGAGAATACGGGGCCGCTGAGCAATGTCATGAAGCACTAACGAACTCTAGAACCTTACTTGACCATCTTAGCCTTTTTAGGGGTAGTGAGGTGACCGGCTTTGGTGCAGTCCGAAGTTGGTAGATACTCGATACTACACTCATTGAGGATTGTTTTCTTGGAATATTTTGGTCGCCAGTTAAGTGGCTAAACCAAAAAAATGAACACAGAAAATAATCCAGTGATATTGAGCTCCTTAGAACCTGGTTTCTATTTTAGGACAGGATGAGCCAACTAACTTTAAGAGGGTACTTACCTACAAACCCCATGCAAGCCTAAACCTAAGGACTTGTTTGATTTGTGTGAATATGATTACCTGTATATACACTTACTTGCTTTTGCATACATGTACATAACATCATAACATCATACCATAGCATTTTCAATAACCATTTCAAGGATCTCGAGGGTCTTTTGATGCAGGGTCACGTTGAACCAGACGTCTACCAAGGGGCAAGAGGTTTTCTACTCTAAACAAATGCCATCAAAGATCAAGTGCAACAACTTGAATCAGGGGTTATGACCCACTTGACATGGTGAGCTTGATTCTCGTGGAAAGACATCCACCACTACAAGGTTATCCAATCAAAGATCGAAGTTCAACCTCTAACATTTTTTTTGTGTTTACCCCACGAGATCCTTGAAAACATGCATCCACATATCATGCATTGCATCATGACAGTTTTTCCTTTTCAGGTTTCCTTATTCTCCTACTGTTTATTTCAGTAGAGATGGCTCTAGAGAGGACTGTCAAGGATATCCAGGACCAAAATGCTCAACTTCAAGAAATGTTCTTGAACCTGTCCCAGGGGCAAGAAGAAGTGAAAGCTCTTCTCACAAGGGGCATGGTCCAGGGGAATTCAAGCAATGCCAGGAGTGATCAGTTGGAAGAGCTTCAGTCCGAGCTGACTGCAATGAGGATCCAAATGATGGGACAACTGGTGGGCCAGATGGCTCTCATCCATGACTTGGCTCAAAGACAAGAGGAGCTCAGAGTTCTCATCAACCAACTGCTTTGGGACAACCAAGTGGGGCAAACATCTGAGGTTGAAGATCAAGTCATCATTCAACCCCCTTTGAGACAAGAAGACAAAGGAAAAGCTCCTCTACTTACTTCAGGGTCACAAGCTCACCAACAACCGCATCAGCATCAACGGGGTAATCGGCGTAAGCAAAATACATCGGGAAGACAGTTCACTGAGACTGACATACCGTCATCTCTAATACTGGAACGCTTGTTGGAGGTCAATCTGACTGCTTTGAGGGATCCTATTCGGAAGCCCAACACCTCTGCTCCTAGCTATCATCCTGACGCATTTTGTGTATACCACTCCTATAGTCCGGGACATGACACCGACGACTGTTGGGCCTTGAAGAACAAGATTCAAGATCTGATTGACATTGGAGTGCTGAGATTCATGCCCGATGGCGAGATGAAAATCTTCCGTTAAGGGTTTTCTCCACCTGAAATGACAAAGCTCGAACTGAGAGACTTTTGTTCCATTTGAATTTTCAAAGTTATAATTTCTTTTGTGATTTAAACAATTATCTGTTGATGTCAAACTCTGTTTCATTAATGCATTGCATATGTTTGTCTTGAATTCATCCATTCCTTTTCACTACTCTTATGCTTTCTTTATGATATTCAACTCTTGCAAATGCTACAAGCCTTTAGAGGGAGGATGACGAAACAATACCATATTCTCATACAGTATGCTTTTGAACAGACCTTGCTGATGATGTACAGGCATTTCTTTCAATTCCCAAACACTGGAGTTATAAGGAAGATAATCCCTAGTCAACCCCTTCGAGCCAAAGAAGTAGGAGTTTTCTGTTCTAAACAAATTGAAACCTTTGATTTAAACCTGGGGCAGGGTAGTCTCTCAGTTAATTCAAAAAAAGATGCGCATTGAAGTCGCAAACTCTCAGTTCGTAATACAACGAACGACATCAAAAAAGAAAGACATTCCTTTGGAATCAAAAGACAGTGATGGTTCCTTATCTCATAGGCAGTCATTACCTCTCAAAATAGAAAAGCCCACTAAGCCAAAACCTATAAAGGAGGCTTAAGAAAGCTGGGGCATCCCGCTGACTGTAATCTCGAAAACAGGAACAGTCAGGCAAAAGTTAGGGATAACAAATCGAAAGAACGAGGTCATTACAAATCCTTAACAACATGAAAAATGTTGCAAAAAAAAAGGGAGATGATGACTGCCTTCCAAAATCCAACTTGTGTGAACCATCACCAAAATGTCGTTCCAAACTCGAATAGAGTTCAACGTACAATTAACTGAGTTTAGGATTGAAGAACATCACGAAGAGCGGGTGGGTACAAATATACTTTGAGCCTTTATCCTTTGTTTCTTAAACCGTGAACCAAGCCACGTTACAACCCTTTAAAAGTCCTAATTGAAGCATGGGTAGTTCGAAAGCATACTGTTACAAAAGGTATCCTGACTCCTGTAAGGCTTTGCTCTAAATCTTGTGTTGAATTTGTCTTATAAAAAGTTTTCTGCTAAAAAACGCATTTTATCAAAACTTCAAGACAGACATAAACTTTGCATTACTTGAATATCATTGTTTGCACATGGTTATTTGTTTGACAGTGAAGAAATTCATATAGTGAATGTTCGGAGGAACGAAAACTCTCTCAATGAGTAAAATCACTTCAAGTGGGATGACACTTCCATTGACAAATCTCCTATCAACAAGGGGGCATAACATGTCACTATCCAACACACCTGGGGCAGTCCAGTCAAGATTTCAATAAATCTTTCAAAGTCCATTTAACCTGGGGCGGTCCAGTCAAGGTTTCAACAAATCTCTCAAAAGTTCAGTGAACTTGGGGCAAGTCTCCTTCATCATCACTTGGGGCATTCGAATGTCAATCTCAAGGTCGTTCAACATTTCCTTCATCACCTGCTGGAAGTTACAATCATCATCACACATTCCTTCATCACCTGTTGGAACTCTCGGTCGTTCAAAATTTCCTTCATCACCTGCTGGAAGTTACGATCAACATCAAAATTTCCTTCATCACCTGTTGGAAGATACAGTTTCAGATACGCTCCAGACATGGTAGCCATTCTATCACTCATTTAGATCCCAGTTACAGTTTCAGATACACTCCAGATACGGAAGTCATTCTGCTACTCATACAGATCTCAACTCCAAGATACAGTTTCAGATACGCTCCAGACACGGTAGCCATTCTGTCACTCATTCAGATCTCAGTTATAGTTTCAGATACACTCCAGATACGGAAGTCATTCTGCTACTCATACAGATCTCAACTCCAAGATACAGTTTCAGATACGCTCCAGACACGGTAGCCATTCTGTCACTCATTCAGATCCCAGTTACAGTTTCAGATACACTCCAGATACGGAAGTCATTCTGCTACTCATACAGATCTCAACTCCAAGATACAGTTTCAGATACGCTCCATACATGGTAGCCATTATGTCACTCATTCAGATCCCAGTTACAGTTTCAGATACACTCCAGATACGGAATTCATTCAGCTACTCATACAGATCTCAACTCCAACATACAGTTTCAGATACGCTCCAGAAACGGTAGCCATTCTGTCACTCATTCAGATCCCAGTTACAGTTTCAGATACACTCCAAATACGGAAGTCATTCTGCTACTCATACAGATCTCAACTCCAAGATACAGTTTCAGATACGCTCCAGACACGGTAGCCATTCTGTCACTCATTCAGATCCCAGTTACAGTTTCAGATACACTCCAGATACGAAAGTCATTCTTCTACTCATACAGATCTCAACTCCAAGATACAGTTTCAGATACGCTCCAGACACGGTAGCCATTCTGTCACTCATTCAGATCCCAGTTACAGTTTCAGATACACTCCAGATACGGAAGTCATTCTGCTACTCATACAGATCTCAACTCCAAGATACAGTTTCAGATACGCTCCAGACACGGTAGCCATTCTGTCACTCATTCAGATCCCAGTTACAGTTTCAGATACACTCCAGATACGAAAGTCATTCTGCTACTCATACAGATCTCAACTCCAAGATACAGTTTCAGATACGCTCCAGACACGGTAGCCATTCTGTCACTCATTCAGATCCCAGTTACAGTTTCAGATACACTCCAGATACGAAAGTCATTCTTCTACTCATACAGATCTCAACTCTAAGATACAGTTTCAGATACGCTCCAGGCACGGTAGCCATTCTGTCACTCATTCAGATCCCAGTTACAGTATCAGACTACCGCGAAGCCTGGATTACGACCAGATAGTGGTATCTCCTAAGAGCAAACTATGAAGCCCGAATTCGACCAGATAATAGTTTAATCCCCAACAAGTTATTGTGAAACCCGGATTACGACCAGATAGCAATACAAGTTTCTGTGAAGCTTGGATTACGACCAGACAGCAACCAAGAATACTACGAAGCCTGGAGTCGACCAGATAGTGGTATATCTTTAACACAAGCCGTGAAGCCCGGATTCAACCAGATAGCAGCTCAACAAGTTATTGTGAGGCCTGTATTACGACCAGATAGCAATACAAGTTGCTGTGAAAGCCTGGAGATCGACCAGATAGCAGTTAACGGTTAACAGAATGAAGACTCTCATCCTTAAAACCTCAAAAGATTGGTATACTCCCAATTTATGACCCTTAACAGAATAAAGACTCTCATCCTTAAAACCTCAGAAGATTGGTATACTCCCAATTTCTGACCCTTAACAGAATAAAGACTCTCATCCTTAAAATCTCAGAAGATTGGTATACTCCCAATTTCTGACCCTTAACAGAATGAAGACTCTCATCCTTAAAACCTCAGAAGATTGGTATACTCCCAATTTCTGACCCCCGACAGAATGAAGATTCTCATTCTCAAAGTGGCGTATAACCCAAGTTCCAGATTAATACCTGTAACAAGCCAGGAAAACTATCTGTGGACGACTGATTGTAGATTAATACCTGAAACCAGCCAGGAAAACTATCTACAGGAAGAGATTGAAGATTAATACCTGTAACAAGCCAGGAAAACTATCTTTCTTTCTCAGTTCAGAGATTAATACCTAAAACCAGCCAGGACAACTATTTAACCGACCAACCTTTTCAAGATCCCAGATCAATACCTGCAGCAATCAAAAGATTCTTGCAATCCCCAGCGGAGCTAAAATCAACAACTATCCGTCATATCTCCGAATGGCATCTGTAAGCCCATTCCCGACATCACAATACATGTAGAGATTGAAGATCAATACCTGTAACAAGCCAGGAAAACTATCTTTCTTTCTCAGACTCAACTTTTGAAAACAGTTCACGGACGCTTCCCAGCATGGATGCTGATCTATTGCTTATTCAACTCCTCCACTACTGAAAACAGTTTACGGATGATTCCAAACATGGATGACAATCTATTGCTTGTTCGGATCCCCAGTTCAGAGATGTTCGAAACATGGATACCTTTCTGATACTCACCCACTCACCAACGACATACAGTTCAACAAACATTCTTGGATGGCATCTACAAGCCCATCTCCAACAAGATACAATCACCTTCAGATGGCATCTATAAGCCCATCCTCCTACCAACAATTTCCAGATGGCATCTCTAAGCCCATCCCCCGACAAGATTCTGTCACCTCTCCAAATGGCATCTTTAAGCCCATTCCCTCAAACTACGCTTTGACGAGTGCAAATTTTTTGGGCACTCTAGTGTCCAATCTCATTTTACCTTCGAGTCGCGAACGACAAACTTGCCAATCTAACTCTTTAGGTTCAAGAAGATTGAACAGGGGCAACTGTGGTACCCCAAAATTTTCCCTCCTCTTTTTACAAGAAATCACAGCTTCGGGCTTTTCCTGATTTTTTAGATTGGCTTAAGAATCGATCAAACAGACTTTTCTCATCAGTCAGACAAAATTAGGGTTTCCATTAACTTTTGAATCAGTCCAAGCAGATTATTAGGGTTTATATTGATTTGGTTGAGTTTGGCTCAGGGTTTGATCAAACAGACGCTTCTTTGACAATAAATCAAGAATTAGGGTTTGCACGCGCATTTTCAGAAGAATTTGAATCCACAGTGTCTTAATTGGCTGTTACACTGCTTTGACGTTTGTTCAAGATTTCAGTTTGTTTCTCAAAATCTGAACCTCTGGGATAGAAGTTGAGGTTTCTGATTGAAAGTTTGAAGCTCTAGTTTAATCAGTGAAGTGAAAGACGTATGGACGTTTTTTGTTTGACTGTGCATTGCTATTGGTTATTTGGAACGCCGAGCTTATTGTTGGTTAATACAAGGCTAGAAGAATGCGACGTTTGTTGATTATTTATAATTTCTAAGTTAAGATTATTGGGATAATTTCCAATTATTATGACTCAAGAAATATAAATAATTAAATAAGCAATTGCAGAAGAATTAAAGAATTAACTGACAAAGGATTTTTTTATTCATTTTTCAATTGTTGTTACAAATGTTTATTTGATACAGTAAATTTATTTACAGTGCTACAATGACATTTATTACAATGATTAAAAATAAATTAAATCTACATTCTAAATTGCTTGAAATCTTCATCTTCTACTGTTGCACCCTTTGCTCAACTGATATTTACCTGCAAAAAGAGAAGAAAGAAGTCAGTACAGATGAATTAAAAGGACATTCTCAGACAGATAATTAAAACTCATCATTAAAAGTTTTGGCCGGAATCAGTTTGTTCGTCCTCTCTGCAAATCGCAAGAAGATGTATCTTCTTGGTTCACAAAGAGGGAAATTAAATGTTTACAAGCATGAATTAATCAAATACAAAGCTGCACAAATTCAAACAAACTGCACATGGACAAATTGAATATGCCAAACAACTACAAAGTTCAAACTGAACAAACAAGTTGCCCAAGTTCAAAATGTCAACTAAGCTGTCAAAACTGTCCAAAGAAGCTGCCAAATTGTCAAGTAGATATCAAAAGATATCAAAAGCCAATAACGCTGTCAACAAGTACACAAAAGCAAAAGGCAGAAAATCTGGAAGATATGCAGAGGAAAGCCAAAGATGCAAGCAAACATGTAAAAGCATTTTTATTCATCATTTTCCAGGCCAAAACTTTTTCAGAGAAAAAATATATTCTAAGCAAAGATATGCTTTCTGGAGAGAGAGAAAGAGAGTAAAAAAGTAGAGGCTTACAGTGGGCAGGTGTAAGACAAATAAATATAACAGATCAACACTGTTAAGAGAGAAGGCAGAACACCACATAGAAAAAATATACCACAAGCCTCAAAGTTCAAACCTGTGTTAAGAACACCAGAAACCTGCATAAAATATCCAGCCTTAACCTGTCTGTTTTAAAACACAAGCCAAAAGGCCAGCAAAAAACATAAGCAAGCCTGCCTGTTCAGAAAAGCCTGCTTCAAGCCAAACCAGAAGCAAGCCTGGAACCAAACTGAAAACACATAAAACAAAAACCAGAAAAGCCTGCTTCAAGCCAAACCAAAAAAGCATGCTTCAAGCCAAACTATCTCAAGCCTAAGTAAACCAAGGCTTGCTGCAAGCCAAAGCCTAAAAACCTGTCAAAACTGTCTTCAAGTCTGTAACCAAGCCAAGAATAACAAGCATAAGCCCTGAAGCTGTAAACATCACTAACCCTAACAAACCTTTGTTCAGAATCAACACATCCAAATATCCAAACCATTTCAAAATCAAAACACCAACAAAACCCTCAGAATCAAATTCATCATAGGGCCAACATAACATAGGCAACTCATAATCATCATCATCATTGAAAGCCAACACAGCATCAAGAGAGGAAAAGCTACTCAGAAGCAAAACACACTAAAGCAAACAACTCTCAGATTCGAAATCATCATCATTGTAAAAGAACAACAAAGTTCATCAGAAGTCAGAAGTGAAATAATAACATTCAAATACTCAGGCCAGCAATCAGAAGAAGAAGAGAGAACTAAAAGTAGGGTTTTCAGATACTCATCACTAAACCTAACAAAAGCAAGATACAAAGTACCAGGAAGGCCAGTAAGCACATCACCGCGTCCCTCCGCCTCCGGCCACCTGAGAAGCGCCTCCGTCCTCCTCCGTCTCCTCTCCAAAGGTATTGTCCCTCTTTCCCTTTTTCTAACACTTCAAGCAAACATCAAATAACATAAAGATAAGAATTTGTCAAAAAAAATCAATAACATGCAAAACTTGAAACCCTAAAGCGCATGAAGGAGAAACAGAATCGTTACCTTTTCTTTATCACTGTCTGAACGACCATGGAGAGAGGGAGATGGACGGTGGCGCTCTGGCAGCTGTGGAGAGGGGGTTCGTTCAGAAGCTTGGCTCAAGAAAGATGAAGAGGACAACGAAGAAGAAGATGGGAGCGGCGCCGTTTGTAAAGTTGCAACCCTAATTCTGAACGAAACAATGTGAACCCTAAACAAAAACTTGTTAAACCTTTGGGCCTGCCCCTTGAAGCGAACCCCTAAGCCCAATGTAATCTGGCGCATACACCCCCCTTTCTGAATCTGTTGTTTGTTTGTTTGGGCCCAAACATGTAACATCAAACCCATTTATTTCTTTTTTTTTATGTTTATAACTAATACTTTTTTTACTTTATTTTTCTTTTTTTATATAATCTAAATTCCTTTTGGTAAATAGAAATGATATATTTTGTTTTAAAATTTTTGTTTAGTTAAACTTTTTATATAAGTTTATTTTAAAACATTAACAAAAAATACATAAATAATATTTTTGTTTTGAGTTAAATAAATTTCTTGTATATAAAACATTAACAAAAATATGTAAGTAATAGATTTTCTTTATTAAAGTTAAAATATTTTTTCTTTTAAGAACTTCTTGTATATAAAGCATTAACAAAAAAACACAAAAATAAATAATATAAATACTTAATAAATACATTAGGTTAATATTTGCATCATTTGTAAATAATCACATACATTTTACAATTCTTTTGATTCTCTTTTATTCCTATACATTGCTATATTTTACATTGAGAATGCGATTCAATTTGGTTGTAAATATTATTTGGACACTACTATCCTGATAAGACTCATCCCCATTTGTAAATATTTGTACCCCCATCCCCGGATACTTATTTGTAATAGTTTAGACTTTAAATTCCCGCAATTTATCGCTTTTCATATACTGTATAGTAATTAGGGTTTAAATGCGAAGATTCAAAATCAACCGCTAGATAACCTAACACAAGATAAATGCATAAAAATCAATACACCATTCAAACTTGCACCTCTAGGGTAATCCCTCTTGTTGCCTTCAAAAATGGGCCATGTTTGCATGTCAAGTACTTTGGCAAAACAAATCAAAATGATCATAGTCCCTCGATGACGCTTTCGAAGTTGCCTAATCAAAATGATCATAGTCCCTCAAGCAAATTGCCAAAGATACTTGACACTATTGCTTTCATGGTCTATACGATGACCCGTGCCCGTCCCGTTAACATCCTAACACAAGGTTGTTCACCAAATACAATGGTGAAACAACACTGTTAAAAGGGTTAAAACATAAGGAAAGATCTTTGAGTAAATTTAGGGGTAGACAACTCTTAGTTACTTGATCAACTTGCAAAACACGCTTGCCTACTTTTCAAAACACACTCCACAACACAACTTTCAAAACAACTTTCAAAAACATTGAAACATCTTTTCAAAAAGACAAACACCTTTGTAAAACATTCGAGTAAAGAATTGTTACAACGGTTGCCTAGACAAGGCATCTTTTTTCAAAACATTTTCAAAACCACACACACAAACACCATTTCAAACAATTGAAAATCAAGGCAAGTGATCTAAAACAAGTAACTAAGAGCCCATGGATAACCATGGATGAAAAGGGTGCTAGCACCTTCCCTTTTCATAATCTACCCCCCGAACCCACGAAAACATCTCAAAGGTTTTTCCTGTGCTTTTTAACCTTTCCTTTAGGATAAAATAAAAAGTCGGTGGCGACTCTTGCTAAACCGAACAAGTGTGAATACAAACGCAAAACCTCAAGTCAGTTCTCCCACCGTATCACAGGTACGGAAAAAGAACCAAAGCCTGAAGATGTGTCTCAAGCATTACACTTGCAACCATCTGACATCAAGGGGCATTGGTAAACCAGAAGTGGTGTCAAGGGCTTCTTGGCAAAGTTTCTGTTCGAGAAGGCACAAGACTGCTGGAATTCTCTTGACCTACAAGCCTTTGAAGAGATTGTGGCACTCCTCATCTATGGGTTGGTCTTGTTCCCGAACCCTGATCAGCTTATAGATGTGAATGCTGTCAAGATTTTCATATCCAGGAATCCTATACCTACATTGCTTGGGGACATCCTACACTCATTTTACACACGAACAATGAGGAAAAAAGGTGTTCTCATGTGCTGTACTCCTCTCCTAGCAAGGTGGTTTATTTCTCACCTTCCACAATCAGTTCTGAAGAATGAGCATGGTTTAAGGTGGTCACAACGGTTGATGACCCTTACACATTCTAATGTACATTGGTGTTCTCGGTCCAGAGAAAATGTTATCATCATTGATCGTTGTGGGGAATTCCCTAATGTCCCACTACTTGGCATTAGGGGAGGCATCACCTACAACCCCTATCTAGCTTTGAGACAATTTGGATATGCTCGGAGGGATGACCCTCATAACATGCTAATTCCGGACCTAGTTTTTGACTTCGACAACGATGCGCAAGGACTTCGACAAAGGTTCATCAGAGCTTGGAGGATGCCTAACAAGGTGGATAGTAAGACACTGGGGCACAAAAATTCCATCCCCCTTGAGCCTTACCTCGAGTGGGTACGAACCCGCTCCCAGAATCTTATAATGCCATACCCTCACATTCTCCCCTTGATCAAAGAGCCTGTTACGGAAGGAGAGGTTCCATACACCATCCTACATCCTGACATGCCAACATCATGGGAAGAAATGCAAAAGAGTTGGATCCAACTCAAGGAAGAACGGGATACTTTTGAAGCCAGCTTCTATGCCAGTGAGAAGAAGGTTTTAGAGCTTACCCGCCGACTTCACGAGGAGGAAACTCTCAACACTTACATCTCACCAAAGAGGATGCGCAATGTCTTTTTACATTAAGAATTTTGTAATATTTCTCCCATGGGGCACTTATGTACTAACAAATTTCTTCTTAATATGACGTGCGTTCTTTTTGTTTGCAACAAATTTGAATTTTTAAACCCTTGAATGCATTACATGAATAACATACCATTCATCATATGCATAAACAGGTCTTCACGCCAGGTTTCCTTATCTTTCTGCTGTTTATTTCAGCAAGATGGATTTGGAGCAAACAGTAAAGGATCTGCAGGCACAAAATTCACAGTTCCAGCAACTCCTCATGACCTTGGAAAAGGGTCAAGAGGACTTCAAAGTTTTGTTGGAGAAGAATAAAGAGAAAAAGAAAAAGAGACCTGGGGTGGCCACTTTTGGAAGAAGGTTTGAGAGCAATGCTAGGAAGGATCTTGAGTTCCCTTCAACGTCTGACGAAGGGGCCGATAAAGGGAAAGGGACTGCTGTGCCTTCTGAATCCGAGGTTGAAGAGGAGGAAGAGGAAGAAGACGAAGACTACTCCGAACAACAGTATCCACCAGCGGATGATAAATATAAGAACCTTGAAGATAGACTGGAAGCTATGGAGTTGCAGAGGGTACCCGGATTGGATTTTGAAGAACTAGGGCTGGTAGCTGGGATTGTTATCCCCCCCCCCCAAGTTCAAGATGCCAACGTTTTCCAAGTATGACGGTCTGTCATGCCCAAAGATGCACTTGAGATCGTATGTCAGAAAAATCCAACCCCACTCATCCGATAAAGACCTCTGGGTACACTTTTTCCAAGACAACTTGTCTGGTACGCAGTTAGACTGGTTTTATCAACTCGAGAGATCAGAGGTTCACAATTGGGAAGACTTGGCAGCTTCTTTTTATCGTCAGTATCAATACAATGCTGAATTGACGCCCACTCATACTTAGTTACAAAGTATGGGGATAGCTTCCAATGAAGGGTTTAAAGAGTACGCCCAGAAGTGGCGTGATCTGGCAGGAAGGGTGCAGCCACCGCTATCAGATAGGGAGTTAGTTGACATGTTTCTGGGGACCCTGTCTGGCCCTTTCTTCAATCATCTGATCGGAAGTTCTTCCGCGGGATTTACTGAATTGATTTTGACCGGCGAAAGGGTTGAGGTTGGTATTAAGAGTTGAAAGATTCAAAAGGATGCTTCCGCATCCACGGCTATTAAGAAACCCTTCCCAGCCAAGAAGGAAGCATCTACCGTGTATTCTCAGAAGGGACAGGGAAGAACTGAGCGCCGATCGACTGTAGGGGTTGTGATGATTCAAAACTCGTCAAATGATCAACCTCGTAACAATCAGTCGAGACCTAATCAACAACGGGTGGAAAGGCCACAACGACAGTTCACCCGCATCAATATGACGCCCGCTCAGGTACTTCCTCATTTGTTGAAGATGAATCTGACCAGTTTGAAGGAAGCGCCAAAGAACCCTAACACCTCCTCTCCATACTACCACTCCAATGCCAAGTGTGCTTACCATTCCGACAGTGCTGGGCACGATACCAATAATTGCTGGGCGCTTAAGAATAATGTCCAGGATCTGATTGATGCTAAGGAAGTAGAATTTGATGCTCCTGAGAAGCCCAATGTTATATCTTCTCCGATGCCCAAGCACGACCACAATATTCATGCTGTTATGGAGGACACTCATGTTACTGATGTTGTTGACCTGTTGACGCCGTTACGTGTGATTAAAGAAAATTTGTTGAGAGCTGGGATCTTTCCTGGTTGTGGTAAAGACTACTATTTTTGTTTGAACATACGAGGTGATTGCCCAATGTTGAAGTCAGGTGTCCAACGCCTGATGGATACTGTTGTACCCCAAAATTTGCCCTCCCATAATCTTCAAAGTTTTGCCAAGCATCACCTCAAATGGTTCAAGGTCTACTCAAGGGCTACACAGTCAACCACTCTCCTAAAGCCAGTCAAATTAGGGTTTTGGTTCTTGCAAGGAAGTTGAGGTTTTAAGGGGCTCAATCAAGTCACATATGCTCATATACATTGTCAAGCACCTACATGTCAAGTTTCAAGGCTCACAAGGGCAAGTTGCACAGTCAAAAACCCTAATTGCTTCACAATCAACTGTAGGGGCAAAATGGTCATTTGGCAGTCAAAAGTCAAAATTTTTGGTCAACATCTTATTTTGAAGCCACAATCATCATTTGATCAAGTCTTGATCATGATTTCACAAGAATGGCTCAAAAATCATCAAGGTGTCAAAAGTTTCTATTTTTGGACAGTTGAAAAGTCAACTGTAACTTGACCAAGGCATAACTTTTTCATGGTTCATCAGAAAAATCCCATCCAATGCTCATCTTGAAGGGGAAGACATTTCCTACAATTCATCTTCACATTCCAAGTCCAAGAAATGCTCTCACAAAAAGTTATCAATTTAAACATTATAGGTCATTTTCAAAAGTCAACAAAAAGGCACTTTAAGTCAAAGACCATAACTTGATATTGGTAAATCAAAATGACATGGGACCAAAGACATTGGTTAGAGGACTTCAAGACCTTTCCAAAATGTCCAAGAACATGTTCATAGCTTCAAAATTGAGCAAGATATGCATTGGAGAAGTTGGGAAATTTTTGTGAAATGGCCAAAGTCAATTATCCTTGAAACTTCATTTTTGACAAAAGGGCCCCACTTTTTCCACTTGTTTCAGCTTGGTCATGCCTCCCACGGGTCCCACAATTTATTTCAAGATTAAAAAGTAATTTTCTTATTTTTATTTAATTTTATTTGATTTAATTCATTTTAAATCTTTAAAATTCAAATGAAAATCAAGAAAATTAATTAAGGGATATATTTTGTGTTGAATTGCTTTGAT
Source organism: Vicia faba (assembly GCA_948472305.1). Classification (NCBI taxonomy): domain Eukaryota; kingdom Viridiplantae; phylum Streptophyta; class Magnoliopsida; order Fabales; family Fabaceae; genus Vicia; species Vicia faba. The sequence goes on from OX451737.1 coordinate 1,185,966,893, forward strand.
ACACCATCATTCACCTTCCAAATTCGTGCAAGACTTATTATGGGCATAAAAATTCAAATTTTCACAAGAATGGCAAGTGGTTTTAATGGTGTTCATGGCATAATCCAAAACATTATTGCAAGGCTTCAATGACCATTATTTGGATTGATACACATTACAAAAGACATATGCAAGCATTCCATATACCATTCACGGGCTAGAGCACTCTAAAACAGCATAAGCAAATTGCAAAATTCAAGGAAAAAGTGACAAATCAAAAACCATCTTCCAGCATATTTCAAGCCTCCATTTCAATCCAAACACGCTCCTGACCCTTCCAGAAAGCCATTGCAATCAAGAACGAGGCTTAACACCATCAGAATCATCCCCACCAAGCCCTACGGTTTGCATTATTTTCCAGGATTTCATGTCATGATTCATGCGCATTTGATACATATTTTTGGTTGTTTTGTATTCACAGGAACCTTCTGAAGCTAATGACATGGTTCAATTGTGTGTGTTGTATTCAGTTAATGTTTGTCTTTGTAATTAGTGAGCTACGAGTTGTTTTTATTTACATACATTCTTGCATGCATTTAACAGTTAAGGGGTGCAGAAAGTAAATTGCGGAAACATAAATCCTACGCTATTACAAGGCGCGGGTCTATACATCGCCAAAAATACAAAGACCCGTTTTTGGTAAATAAGTACTGAAAGTAAATAAAAACAGTAAACCTAATTAACTATTACATGTCTTGGAAGCAATTACATAATAATAAACTGTGCGCGAATAAAAATTAAATCGGAATGTTCTAAGGGTGTTGACCCTTTTAAGAAAAGAAATTGATTTTTTTTGTCTTTTTGTAAGTAAAATGAAATTAAAACTAACTAATGACTAATTAATTAATTTAATTAAGAGAAAATATTTTTTGTATTTTTATGTTTTTATGAAATAAAATAAAAAGAAATAAAATTAAAACTTAATTTTACCTAATTCTAGATCTATTTTAATTATTTAAGAAAAGGAATTAAAATTGCCTAATTAAACTATTTTGGTTAATATTTATTTACAAAATAAAATAATAATAATAATAATGATGTTAGTTCTATTTTTTTGATTTTTTATGAAAATGTGTTAATTAAGTTAATTGTTAATAATAAAAATAATTAAAAGGTTAGCAATTAAAATAAGAGAAAATGACAAAACAAAAATAAAAGAAAGAAGTAAAACCAAGGGGGGTGTGGGCTGAAATGGAGGTTTATTGCTGAAATGGTGGCCCATTGAACCTTCAGCTCATTGACTTTTCATGGTGGCCTATGCATGCGCTGACTCCAGAGTATGGTGTCCCTCACTTTTTGTCCTTTGGATCTGCATTGATGACACCTGGCTGCTTGGATCTGTGAGGCTCATGGTGACCAGCGCTTGGAATGCTGCACAGGAAAGCAATTGAAAAAACAATATGGAAATTATAAGGGGACCTGGGAATCGAACCCAGGTCCCAGTGGTGAACGAACACGTTTCCCACCACTCAGCCAACTGCGTGTGTTTGTCAATATAATGGATAATTAAAATAATATGCAAAAGCAACAATACACGCTGGAGCTAACAAAACGCGCACTTTAATTCAAATCCACCAGACATATACAAACACGTCATCGTCGTCTTCTTCATACCTGCAAAAAGAAACAAGATAGCGGGGGTTTTAAACCCCCACAAAATGCAAGCATGTAAGAAAATAGCGAATATACGCTCGTTGAACATAAAAAAGGCGCGACATGTCCATTCCAATCGTCTCATCATGCTGAGTTCGACCATATGTGTGTGGAGTTCTAATTTTACAGCATGTCAAAACCCCTAATTCTAAAGCTCTGAAACCCTAAAATGTATCAATGGCAAATCGTGATTCAGAGCCCTATAATGCAATTGAACCATGTCATTAGCTTCAGAAGGTTCCTGTGAATACAAAACAACCAAAAATATGTATCAAATGCGCATGAATCATGACATGAAATCTTGGAAAATAATACAAACCGTAGGGCTTGGTGGGGATGATTCTGATGGTGTTAAGCCTCGTTCTTGATTGCAATGGCTTTCTGGAAGGGTCAGGAGCGTGTTTGGATTGAAATGGAGGCTTGAAATATGCTGGAAGATGGTTTTTGATTTGTCACTTTTTCCTTGAATTTTGCAATTTGCTTATGCTGTTTTAGAGTGCTCTAGCCCGTGAATGGTATATGGAATGCTTGCATATGTCTTTTGTAATGTGTATCAATCCAAATAATGGTCATTGAAGCCTTGCAATAATGTTTTGGATTATGCCATGAACACCATTAAAACCACTTGCCATTCTTGTGAAAATTTGAATTTTTATGCCCATAATAGGTCTTGCACGAATTTGGAAGGTGAATGATGGTGTATCAAAGCAATTCAACACAAAATATATCCCTTAATTAATTTTCTTGATTTTCATTTGAATTTTAAAGATTTAAAATGAATTAAATCAAATAAAATTAAATAAAAATGGAAAAATTACTTTTTAATCTTGAAATAAATTGTGGGACACGTGGGAGGCATGGCCAAGCTGAAACAAGTGGAAAAAGTGGGCCCCTTTTGTCAAAAATGATGTTTCAAGGATAATTGACTTTGGCCATTTCACAAAAATTTCCCAACTTCTCCAATGCATATCTTGCTCAATTTTGAAGCTATGAACATGTTCTTGGACATTTTGGAAAGGTCTTGAAGTCCTCTAATCAATGTATTTGGTCCCATGTCATTTTGATTTACCAATCTCAAGTTATGGTCTTTGACTTAAAGTGCCTTTTTGTTGACTTTTGAAAATGACCTATAATGTTGAAATTGATAACTTTTTGTGAGAGCATTTCTTGGACTTGGAATGTGAAGATGAATTGTAGGAAATGTCTTCCCCTTCAAGATGAGCATTGGATGGGATTTTTCTGATGAACCATGAAAAAGTTATGCCTTGGTCAAGTTACAGTTGACTTTTCAACTGTCCAAAAATAGAAACTTTTGACACCTTGATGATTTTTGAGCCATTCTTGTGAAATCATGATCAAGACTTGATCAAATGATGATTGTGGCTTCAAAATAATATGTTGACCAAAAATATTTACTTTTGACTGCCAAATGACCATTTTGCCCCTACAGTTGATTGTGAAGCAATTAGGGTTTTTGACTGTGCAACTTGCCCTTGTGAGCCTTGAAACTTGACATGTAGGTGCTTGACAATGTATATGAGCATATGTGACTTGATTGAGCCCCTGAAAACCTCAACTTCCTTGCAAGAACCAAAACCCTAATTTGACTGGCTTTAGGAGAGTGGTTGACTGTGTAGCCCTTGAGTAGACCTTGAACCATTTGAGGTGATGCTTGGCAAAACTTTGAAGATTATGGGAGGGAAAATTTTGGGGTACAACAGTTGCCCCTGTTCAATCTTCTTAGACCTGAGGATGTAGATTGGCTTGTGTGCCTTTCGTAATCCGAGGGTGGAAGATGATTGAACACTAGAGTGCCCAGAAATTTGCACTCACATAGTTGAGTATCAGCAGTGTGATAGCGGAAATGGGCTTACAGATGCCATTTGGAGAGATGGTGGATAGGAGGATGGGCTTATAGATGCCATCTGGAGATGTGACAGAACCTTGTCGGAAATGGGCTTATAGATGCCATTTGGAAGTGTAATGGGAGGATGGGCTTATAGATGCCACCTAGGTGTCGATCGCGTAAGAGATTCCTTAGCGAGAACTTGCGTACCTGATAAAGAAAGATAATTACCTGGCCTGTTACAGGGGTTGATCTTCAAACTCCTCATGTAGATATGACCTGGCTGGATACAGGTATCGAATCTTCAAACTCTTCAGACTTGCCCTGGCTAGATACAGGAATCGAATCCGGAAATAGTCGTCAACAGATACGCCCTGGCTGGATACAGGAATCGGATCTTCAAACTCTTCAGACGTGCCCTGGCAGGATACAGGAATCGAGTCCGGAAAATAGTCGTCAACAGATACACCCTGGCAGGATACAGGAATCAGATCTTCAAACTCTTCAGACGTGCCCTGGCAAGATACAGGAATCGAGTCCGGAAAATAGTCGCCAACAGATACGCCCTGGCTGGATACAGGAATCGGATCTTCAAACTCTTCAGACGTGCCCTGGCAAGATACAGGAATTGAGTCCGGAAAATAGTCGTCAACAGATACGCCCTGGCTGGATACAGGAATCGGATCTTCAAACTCTTCAGACGTGCCCTGGCAAGATACAAGAATCGAGTCCGGAAAATAGTCGTCAACAGATACGCCCTGGATGGATACAGGAATCAGATCTTCAAACTCTTCAGACGTGCCCTGGCAGGATACAGGAATCGAGTCCGGAAATAGTCGTCAACAGATACACCCTGGCAAGATACAGGAATCGGATCTTCAAACTCTTCAGACGTGCCCTGGCAGAATACAGGAATCGAGTCTGGAATTAGTCGTCAACAGATACACCCTGGCAAGATACAGGAATCGGATCTTCAAACTCTTCAGACGTGCCCTGGCAGGATACAGGAATCGAGTCTGGAATTAGTCGTCAACAGATACACCCTGGCAGGATACAGGAATCGGATCTTCAAACTCTTCAGACGTGCCCTGGCAGGATACAGGAATCAAGTCCGGAAATAGTCGTCAACAGATACGCCCTGGATGGATACAGGAATCAGATCTGGAATTGATCGCTCAAAGACATGCCCTGGCTAGATACAGGTATCGAATCTGGAATTGTGACAGTTGATAGTAATTATATTTGGATTGACCTTTGTCCTGAAAAGACAAAACGTTAGTTGTATGCAATGCCATGATGTATGAGATGCATGACGTTCTCAAAATAAATGAGATTGTATGTTCATGATGCGTATGTGCATGCTATAATGTATGAAGATGTGATGTTCATGACTGTATTTTCGTCTAGGAAAATAAATCCTTGACGAATGCTGGGAAGCTGAATCCTGGGCTGATGTTTGAAGAGTAGAGTTCTTCATTTCTGCTGGGGATGATGGTTGCAAGAACAAACCGGTAGGAGAAGATGACTCCGTTGGGGAATAAACTTGGCGAAGAGATTACTCTGTGGGGAATACTTTGTGGGAAGAGATACTTCGCTGAGGTTTGATGATAACTCCGCTGGGGATACCGTTGATATGTTATGTTGGAAGATTTGATGAACTCCGCTGGGGGTACCGTTGATATGTTATGTTGGAAGATTTGATGAACTCTGCTGGGGGTAGGAAGAACTTTGCCGAGGACGATCTTTCCGTGGTTTTTAGCTGAGGATAACCCAGTTATAAGCTCTTGTGAGGAATAACCTTTGACTAAAGTCCAGGGAGACGCGTTCATGCTCTGCAGGGGTAAGCTTCCAGAATCTACTGGGGATAAGCTTCCTACTGGGGAGATGGATTCAACTCTCCTGGGGAGACTTTTTGAGACTGTACTGGGGAAGTGGCTCCACTGAAGTGTCTGTATTCCGCCAGGGAACAACCTTAGAATAAGACTGCCGGGGATGCTTGTTTAGGAACATCTGTATACTCTACTGGGGAATATTGAGATTTCTGGGGATACCCATCTTCCTTAAGGCTGACTGTAGGCTAAATCTGCTTGGGGAGAGTGTTGCTGACTTGCTGGAGATATTGTGCCTTTTCAGGGCTTATGGAAGACCAACTCTGCTCGGGGAGAGTATTGCTGATTGGTCTTACTCTGGGGGGAGTGAAGGTATCCTGGTTACGTTCTTCAGCCGAACTTACCTTGGTACCTTGGTGGACAGAGCAACTAGATCGCTTAGACAAATCATTATTGCCCCTGTTTCTGATGTCACCTGTAATTAGTCCTTTGTTTCGTATGCGAGTATTTATGAGTTAACAATTAGTGTCAAATGCATATATCAAAAATGAACATTGGACGTTCTTCGCAAGACAAAACAGAAAAAGGAAAAATAATTGGCAATTTGTCTGGAAAAGTGAATTTGTATTGATTTTTTGAATTTGCCTGTAAATAGGCGTTTATGTACAAGAGGATGACGTCCTAGTAAGAGAACGCCGCCGAACAACAAAGTTTATACATTTTGTGAAAAGGAAAACAAAACAGCTATGTGAAAAATCCCACTGGGTTCCAACTCTGCTATCGCCTTTATATCTTCAAGCGTCTCATCACTTTGCTGCTCAGTTGAAGATGAAGCTGATCGATTGATGCCGTTTGAACTTGATAGTTGATACCGGATTCTGGATGCAAGGTGATCCAATGAGACATAGTATTACGCTTATCCCTAACTTTTGTCTGGACCGCCCTTTCGGGTTTTCAGTCCACCGGGATACCCATTTTTTCCCAAGCCGCCTTTTCAGGTTTTCGACTTTCCGGGTGTACAGATTTTTTCATTTCATCCCTTATTTTTGCCCGAACCCTTTTGGTTCGCCAGGAAGCCCTTATTTTTGCCTAGGTGTGTCAACCTAGCGGGTCTTTTATCATGCGTAGTATCTTTTTACTATGTCTGCATTGGCGGGGTGAGGAAGGTCGTCACCGTCCATGGTGATTAGAATCATGGCTCCTCCTGAGAAGACATGTTTAACCACAAATGGCCCTTCATAGGTAGGGGTCCATTTTCCCCTGGGATCACTTTGAGGAAGAATGATGTGCTTGATTACCAGGTCTCCAACTTGATACTCTTGTGGTCTGACTTTCTTGTTAAATGCCTTGATCATCCGTTTTTGATACGTTTGACCATGACAAATAGCGGTGAGTCTCTTTTCGTCAATTAGGTTTAATTGATCAAGTCGAGTATGGATCCAGTCATCTTCGCTCAGATCTGCATCCTTCATTATCCAGAGAGAGGGTATCTGGACTTCAATCAGCAAGACTGCCTCCATGCCATAGACCAAGGAAAAGGGAGTTGCCCCGGTTGACGTCCTTGCTGAGGTACGGTACCCATGAAGAGCAAATGGTAACATCTCGTGCCAATCTTTATAGGTCACTGTCATCTTCTGCACAATCTTTTTGATATTCTTATTTGCTGCTTCTACAGCCCCATTCATCTTCGGCCGGTAAGGAGAAGAGTTGTGGTGCTGTATCTTGAATTGCTCGCAGAGCTCAGTGATCATATTGTTATTAAGATTGGTACCATTGTCCGTAATGATCCTTTCCGGGACACCGTAGCGGCAGATCAGATTGTGCCGAATGAACTGTGCCACGATGTTCTTGGTTACCGTAACATAGGAAGCTGCTTCAACCCACTTTGTGAAATAATCAATTGCTACCAGGATGAAGCGATTCCCGTTGGATGCCGTAGGTCTGATCTCGCTGATCATATCAATGCCCCACATTGCAAAAGGCTAAGGTGTAGTCAAGACATTCAAAGGGACTGGGGGAACGTGCACCTTATCAGCATAAATCTGGCACTTATGACACGTCCGAGAATGTTGGTAACAGTCAGCTTCCATTGTGGACCAGAAGTATCCTGCCCGAAGGATTTTCTTTGCCATGGTGTGTCCACTGGAATGCGTTCCGAAGGTACCTTCATGCAGTTCTGCCATGATCCTTTCTGCTTTAGTCTTATCCACACAACGCAGTAGGGTTGAATCATGGTTTCGCTTGTATAGAATGCCATTGCTGAGGAAGAACTTCGCTGCGAACCTTCTCAGAAACTTTTTGTCATTGATGGATGCACCTTCAGGGTATTCTTGAGCTTCCAAGTACCTCTTCACTTCATGATACCAAGGTTTCTCAGTTACCTCTTCAGCCTCAAGGTCACAACAATGTGCAGGTTCATCCAGTTTCCAGATAATGATCCGGGGAGCCTCATTGTCCCATTTGACTTTGAACATGGAAGACATCGTAGCTAACGCGTCCGCCAACTGATTCTCCTCTCTTGGGAAGTGTTCAAAAGTTATCTCCGTGAAATGGGGGATCAATGTCAACACTAACTCCTTGTAAGGAATAAGATTTGGGTGTTTCGTATCCCACTCGCTTTTGATCTGATTGATCACGAGAGCGGAATCTCCGAAGACACTCAGAAACTTGATCCTTAAGTCAATTGCAGCTTGAAGACCCATGATGCATGCCTCATACTCCGCCATGTTGTTGGTGCAGTTGAAACATAGCCGGACAGTCAGTGGAGTATGAGTGCCTTGAGGGGATATGATCACAGCGCCGATACCGTTACCCAAAGCATTTGAAGCTCCATCAAAGTGCATAGACCATCGGGATCCTTCCTCAGGTCCTTCATCCGGTCCAGGTACTTCACAATCAGTTACTACCATGATGTTCTCGTCAGGAAATTCAAAGTTCATTGACTGGTAGTTGTCTACTGCCTGGTGTGCCAAGTGGTCTGCAATACACTTACCTTGATTGCCTTCTGAGTCGTGTACTGGATGTCGTATTCTGTCAAGATCATCTGCCATATTGCTATTCTTCCGGACAAGGCAGGCTTTTCGAAGATGTACTTGATTGGATCCATTTTTGAAATCAACAGAGTAGTGTGAGTCAACATATACTGTCTCAGCCGGCGAGTAGCCCATACCAAAGTGCAGCAAGTTTTCTCGAGCAGTGAGTATCGGGTCTCACAGTCGGTAAACTTTTTGCTAAGGTAATAAATGGCATGCTCTTTTCGGCCAGACTCGTCATGCTGCCCCAGCACACACCCCATTGAGCTGTCAAGTACTGTCAAGTATAGTATCAGAGGTCTCCCTTCAACCGGTGGCATAAGAATGGGTGGTTCTTAGAGATACTCTTTGATTCTGTCAAAAGCGGCCTGACATTCATCATTCCAACGTACTACCTGATCTTTCTTCAGCAGCTTGAAGATTGGTTCACAGGTAGCAGTTAGATGCGAGATGAATCGGGCAATGTAATTCAGACGTCCTAGAAAGCCTCTGACTTCTTTCTCTGTCTTGGGAGCTGGCATCTCTTGTATGGCTTTAACCTTGGCGGGGTCCACTTGAATACCTTTGTCGCTCACGACGAAGCCTAGCAACTTTCCAGATCTTACCCCAAATGTGCACTTGTTTGGGTTCAACCTCAGCTTGTACAACTTCAGACGGTCAAACAGCTTCTGCAGATGGTCAAGGTGTTCTTCCTTAGTTTGAGACCTTGCAATCATATCATCGACGTACACTTCAATCTCATGATGGATCATGTCATGAAATAAATCAACCATGGCACGTTGGTAGGTTGCCCCAGCATTTTTCAACCCGAAAGGCATGACCTTGTAGCAGAAGGTGCCCCACTGAGTGACAAAAGTAGTCTTTTCCATATCTTCAGGAGCCATCTTGATCTGATTATAACCTGAAAAACCATCCATGAAGGAGAACACCTTGTGCTGAGCAATATTGTCAACTATAACGTCGATGTGAGGCAGAGGGAAATCATCCTTGGGGCTCTCCCTGTTCAAATCCCTGTAGTCAACACACATTCAGACCTTACCATCCTTCTTTGGTACTGGAACCACGTTGGCAACCCACTGGGGGTAAGAAGTCACTGCTAGAAACCCGACATCAAACTATTTCATAACCTTAACTTTGATCTTCTCGGACATCTCTGGACGCATACGGCGGACCTTTTGTTTAACCGGAGGACAGTCTTCCTTGGTAGGCAAATGATGGACCATAATGTTGGTGTCCAACCCAGGCATGTCTTCGTAAGACCAAGCAAAGATTTCCACATAGTCACGCAGCATCTGGATCAACCGTTGCTTTACACTGAGCTCCAGATTGGCACCAATCTTGACTTCCTTTCGGTCTGTCTCAGTACCCAGATTTACCGTTTCCACTGGCTCTTCATGTGGCTGAATGGCCCTCTCTTCCTGGAGTAGTAGTCTTGCAAGTTCACCAGGCACTTCGCAATCATCTTCACCTTCGTCTTCGGCTAAGTTGATCGGATTTTCGAAGTCATAACTGGCAGTAGCAGAGTCGTTACCAGTGAGATCCAGAGTGGATTGAAACCTGTATGAGTGAGTGTGTGTAAATACAGCTGTTTTGCAATATGTATAAAGAAAGAAAGGGAGCGCAAGATTTGAAATGTGAAAAACGTCCAATGCTTTTATTCATGATATATGAAAGTGACAAACAAAAGCCCTCACAAATAAAACCACGGTGCCCCGGGTAAGACACCGGGCCATAAAGTTTAGAATTATTGTTTATTACAAATCCAAAACAAAGAAGTTCATTACTGGGTGACAAAAGTAATAGGTGTAAAGTCTTTTGCAGTCCAGTTGCTAGGTCCACCGTTGGTCGTTGGGTAGATCCAGCTGTCGAACTCAGATTCTTCCACTTCGTCTTCATCCCCAATAGCATTCACTCCTGGATTGGTGATGAGCATAGGAGGTCTTCCAATCCTTGCCTTGCGCACATCCTTCTGAGCTTCTGCAGTGAAACCCAAGCCAAATTTGTCAGTCTTTGGAGTGAAATCAGGAAGCCTGCCCCAGTTTGCACATTCACCTTTTTCAACCACAGCCCGGGCATCCTTCAAGGAAGCCATCTTCAAAGGAGAGTCTTCTGCAGTCACTGTTTCTGCTGCTGCCAATGTTTGTGGCACCTCTTCAAAATGTTGAAAGGGGGTCTCAATGAACTCCCCGTCTATTTCCACGTACCTGAAGGAGTTGAGGTGGCTGACCATGTATTCCTCTTCCCCTTGTACTGTTACAATCTTCCCCCTGACCGGGTATTTGAGCTTCTGATGTAAAGTTGAAGTCACAACCCATGCCTTGTGGATCCACGGACGACCCAACAAACAAGAATAGGACGGACGAATATCCATCACATAGAATTTTAAATCAAATACCTGCGAACCAACCCTGATCGGGATGTCAACCTCACCATGTACCATCCTTTTGGACCCGTCAAAGGCCCGAACAACAATGTTACTTGGTTTGAGCTCTAAACCTTCACAGTCCAGCCTGTCTAGAGCCTTCTTGGGTAGTACGTTCAGTGAAGAACCCGTGTCAACCAGCACGTGAGCAAGAGTAGTGCCCCTGCATTCAATGGAGACATACAAGGTCATCATTATGGTTCTTCCCCTTGGCCGTCAGATCAGCATCAGAGAAACCCAGACCATTATCAGCAGTTAAGTTGGCCACACAGTCGGTGAACTGATCAGCAGATGTTTCTTAGGGAACGTGAGCCGTCTTCAGGAAAGCAATCAGGGCCTTGGCATGGGCCTCTGAACACAGCAATAGTGATAGCATGGAGATTTTGGAGGGGGTGTGCCCCAGCTGTTCAACGACGTTGAAATCACTTTTCTTTATAATTTTGAGGATCTCTTCCATCTCTTGCTTGGAAGCCTCAACAGTGGTCTTTGGTGCCTCCGTCCGGGCAGGCACATCAGTAGCAATCCCCTTGCCCCGAGCGTCAGATGACTCGGCAGCAGGGGTAGAAACTTGATCAGGGGGGGAAACAGGCACACTCGCAGGTGTGATGACAAGAGGCCTCTGAATTACTGGAGGTGCAATGTTTGGTGAGAACAGTCTTCCACTACGAGTGACCTTAGCAGGCCCGGTGATGTTGGTGACACCGGTACCAGTGTTGAACTCTTGTTTCACTCCCAGAACATAAACATCTTCCCCATAGTGCCATGGGACAGCTTTATCAGACTTGTAGGGGATGGGCCCCGGAACAGTAATGGTTATAGGAGCAATCTTGTGAACAGGCAAAATTTGGACAGGCTTCTTTGAAGGAGCCTTGGAAGGGTTGTTGAAAATGGTAACAATTGAAACTTCTTCAACAGGGGCAGCAGGAACAGCAGGGATAGCAATCTTCTTGAACAAGATCTCTTTGCTATCCATCAGGTTTTTGGACGCCTGACTTCAGCAAAGGACAACCAGCAGGTGAATCAGCACACAGATGGCAACCTTTACTACATCCCGGAAATAAACCGGCCAGCAACAGGTTCCTCTTAACGGTCAGCAACGGAGTAGCAACATCATCCACAGAAGCTACATACAAATCCTCCTCAACAGCGTTCACTCCATGCTGGGGCATGGGAGCGGTCACAACATTTGGCCTTTCGGGCGCCTCGAATTGTATTTCCTTGGCATCAATAAGGTCCTGAACCTTATTCTTCAGGGCCTAGCAATCATCAGTAGAATGTCCCGGGCTATCAGAGTGATAAGCGCAGCGGGCATTGGGGTTGTATTTCGGAGATGCTGTGTTTACCATCTTTGGAGCTTCCTTGACGGTTACCAGGCTGGTTGACAGCAGTTGCGGCAAGATCTGAGAGAGAGTCATGCTGAGCCGAGTGTACTGTCTCTTGGGCCTCTCAGCTCTGGGTTGGTTGTATTGTTGTGGAGCAGCAGCAGGCTTAGAAATAACCACCGCGTTGACAGCTTGGCGGCGTTCCGGTTTGTTTTGCCTCCTGGGACCATACACAACACTGGCCTCCTTCTTGAAGGGCTTCTTTTCAGTATTTGAGGAGGCACCCTTCTGTATCTTCCCTGATTTTATACCAGCTTCGATCCTTTCACCAGTCAGGATCAGGTCAGTAAACCCAACAGAGGAATTACCAATGAGATGGTTGAAGAATGGACCGGATAGAGTCCCCAAGAACATGTCCACTAGCTCACGATCCGTCAACGGTGGCTGCATCCTGCCAGCCAGGTCTCTCCATTTCTGTGCGTACTCCTTAAAACCTTCACCCAATCCCAGTGACATACCCTGGAGTTGGGTACGCGTAGGAGCGAGGTCGGAATTATATTGATACTGCTTGTAAAAAGTAGTGGCTAAATCCTCCCAGTTACGAATGTTGGTTCTATCCAGCTGATAGAACCATTCGAGATGAGTCCCTGAAAGACTCTCCTGGAAGAAGTGGATCCATAAGTTCTTGTCTGCTGTGTAAGGCTGGATCTTCCTTACATAAGAACAGAGGTGCATCTTGGGACAGGAAGCCCCGTCATACTTCACAAAGGCAGGCGCCTTGAACTTGTGCGGGATCACCACCCCAGAAGATAACCCCAAGTATCTGAAATCCAACCCAGGCACACGTTGAATCTCCATAGAATTTAACCTGTCCTCCAGCTGTTTGTACCGGTCCTCAGCAGGAGGGTACTGTTCATCGTTGAAGTCTGTCTCAGTGTCAGAGACCACAGGACTAGGGACCTCTCTCCCTTGCTGACTGCCTTCCCCCACAGATGGAGTAGTCCTCTCAGCTTCATTTTGCAGCGTATTCCCGAGTCTGTTCCCAGTGTTGAATAACACAGTCCTCTTCTTCTTCTTCTTCTTCTTCAGGAGCAAAGCCTTCAGCTCTTGTTGTCCTTGGGCCAAGTTCATGACCATCTCCTGAAATTGGGCGTTCTGGGCCTGGAGGGCCTTGATAGCTTGCTCGGTAGTTGGTTCAGGATTCATGATGCTTGAGTGCTGAAATAAACAGCGAAGAAGATTAAGCAACCTGTAGAAAAAGGGTACCTGTGATGCATATGATGAATGAAATGCGTATGAATTATGTTTTCAAAGACAATCGGGAATCAACTTTGTAAACAAAAGGAACACACTTTATTAGATTTAAACTTTAAATTGTTCGACAATTTGCCCTTAGGCGTTACAAGAATGAAAATACTGAAAAGGAAATAAAGCTGTAAAAGAAACATCCAAAGCCCATCAGTGCTCCCATGGCCTCCTCTTCTCAGTACGGATATAGTCATTCAGGGTTCGCTCGTTTCCCAATTGCTTGGTCAGCTTCTGGATCTTCTGTTCCTGTTCGTTGAACTTTTCCCGATAATAATCCTGCTCTTCCTGTAGTTGCGCCCAAGACCTCTTTAGTGTATCAACATCAGTGGGTATCTGAGGAGGGAGAACAGTTGGAGGAACCCCATCTCCATCAGGACTTTCAAGAATGATAGGCCTGATAGCTTCATATGGCATACCTAACTTTTGAGCACGGGTGCGGACCCATCTGTAATAGGGTTCCATTGGTAGAGAAGTCTTCAGTCCCAACTCATGTGGGTCAGCTTTGTGAATTCTGTCCCAAGCTTTGATGAATCTACGACGCAGCTCGTCACAATCCACCTGAAACTCAAAACTGATGTGAGGCACCAACATCTCATGAGGCCCTGCTCTTCTGGCTCTTCCAAACTGACGGAGGGCTAGACATGGATTATAAGAGATTCCTCCTTGGGTACCAATCAAAGGAACATTAGGATACTCTCCGCAATGATCAATAACAGCTACCTCATCCAAACCTCTGAGAGTCCAAATGATGTCACTATCAGTGAGAGACATTAACCTATGAGCCCAGCCTTTTCCTTCTTGATTCTTCAGCACGAATTTAGGGAGGTGCAAAATAAACCACCTCACTAACAAAGGAGTACAACACCACAAAGTTCGTCGTCTTCGGGCAGTACGAGCATAGAGTTGTTGCAGGACATCACCCAAGAGAGTGGGTACAGGGTTCCGAGACATGAAGATCCTTATGGCATTGATATTGACAAAGTTATCAGGATTTGGAAACAATACTAGCCCATAGATTAAGAGAGCCAGAATGTCCTTGTACGCCCTGAAGTCTAAGTCATTCCAGAAACTGTTAGCTTTACCAATCAGAAACTTAGCCAAGAAGCCCTTAACTCCGCTTTTAGTCTCCCAGTTGTCCATTACCTCCTTTTTGGTCAAAGGAAGGGCTGCTGCAATCTCCTCAGGTCTAAGAGCCTTTTCCCAGCCAGTGAAGGGAGTCTGATCCAAGATAGGGATACCAAGCAAATCAGATAATTCTTCTAGGGTAGGGACCAGCTGGAAGTCTTGAAAGGTGAAGCAATGCTACAGAGGGTCATAAAACTGGGTCAAGACACTCATCAGTTGTTGGTCCCACTTTGAAGTGACTAAACCGAGAAGAGAACCATGCCTCTGGATGAAGGAAGTGGTGTTTGGAATTCTGCTAACCAATTCTTCAAGCAACTCAGGTGGGTGAACAAAGTTGAACCGGATAGTGTTCCTTTGCACAGGCATCATGATGTCATACAAAACAGAGCAAAGGTGAAACCCTCTTGTCTTTGAAATAGGTCAGTCCTTATGCAGGATGCATGCAATGTTATGATGACATGATGTTATGATAAAGCACACCACAAGTATTCACAAAGGCAAACATGATAAGGCACACAAGTCACACCATAGCCCTTAGAGTTTAGGCCATTATGGAGTTCAGGTACTACCCTCTTTCAGTTTGTTGGTTAAGACCTGTCCTAATCAAAAGTAACCGGGTTCTAGAGGATCCCAATATCACTGACTACCCTCAATCGGTCATAACTCCAACATCGCAATCTGTTCTTGCGGCCAGAACCATCGCGAGAGTTTAGCCTCAATGGGTGTAGCATACTGCTACTGTTCTATGGCCAAGTTGGGTCAATTAAGGTTCTAAGGTCGGTTGGTGCTTAATGACTCCTCAGAAGACCCATATTCTCCTCGTTGCGACACAAGGGATATCGGTACAGACCAAGGTGCCACACCAATGTAGCCACTGCTTCACCTGTGTCGGTCTACGCCGGACAGGTCCCTCACAGCTTATGCTACCTAACAGGGTATCCCCAGATCCGGGTTAGGATCCATGAAACTCCAAGACAATGCCCACAATAATAAAGCAAACAAAACAAAGCAATTGAAAACATAAGTATGATCTAATCCTAAGGTACACCTCACTTTAATTTTCCCCAGCAGAGTCGCCAGTTCTGTGATCAGTGGAAATAGAACTGACTATTTTTTAAGCTGGTTTCGCGAAATGTCGCGGTAAGCAAGAGTCGCCACCGTCTTTTATTTTCTCCAACCTGGAAAGGACAAAAGCACAGCAAAATTCCTTATGAGATTGTTTCTCGGTTCGGGAGGTAGATTTATAGAAAGGGAAGGTGTTAGCACCCTTTCTATCCATGGTTATCCATGGGCTCTTAGGTACTTGCTCTTATGTTTTCAAAATGTTTGCTTTTCAAAATGTGAGTGGGCTTGAAAAAGTTTCTTTGAAATATTTCTGAATAACTCTTGTATCTGTCCTCAAGAGTGTTTGAAAAATTTGTTTTGAAAGATTTTGAAAGTGTAAGGTGTGAAAAGTATTTTTGTTTGTTTGAAAAAAGCAAGTACCCATGAGTCATCTACTTACCCTAAGGAATTAAGCTGTATAAGTGTCCTTTAGGTAGTGCCATCCCACCATTGAGAGGTAGGTAGCACCACCGTTGGAGGTGTTCGGGTCAATTCGATTTTAGGGACAATGTGGTCACCGAAGCAACAGTTAGGACACCTTAGAAGTAACCCTAATATCCTAGATCCTTTTTAATCTGAGGCAACCGTTTCGAGGCAACTGTTTCGAGGCAACTGGATCTTTGGACTAAGGGTGACCTCTAAGACGTCCTATACTTGATGACCACGTTTTGAAGGCAACGAGTGAGGCGTACCCTAGAAGTGGTGTGTGTATTGTGTGTTGTATTCAGTTAATATTTGTCTTTGTAATTAGTGAGCTACGAGTTGTTTTTATTTACATACATTCTTGCATGCATTTAACAGTTAAGGGGTGCAGAAAGTAAATTGCGGAAACATAAATCCTACGCTATTACAAGGCGCGGGTCTATACATCGCCAAAAATACAAAGACCCGTTTTTGGTAAATAAGTACGGAAAGTAAATAAAAACAGTAAACCTAATTAACTATTACATGTCTTGGAAGCAATTACATAATAATAAACTGTGCGCGAATAAAAATTAAATCGGAATGTTCTAAGGGTGTTGACCCTTTTAAGAAAAGAAATTGATTTTTTTTTGTCTTTTTGTAAGTAAAATGAAATTAAAACTAACTAATGACTAATTAATTAATTTAATTAAGAGAAAATATTTTTTGTATTTTTTATGTTTTTATGAAATAAAATAAAAAGAAATAAAATTAAAAGTTAATTTTACCTAATTCTAGATCTATTTTAATTATTTAAGAAAAGGAATTAAAATTGCCTAATTAAACTATTTTGGTTAATATTTATTTACAAAATAAAATAATAATAATAATAATAATGATGTTAGTTCTATTTTTTTGATTTTTTATGAAAATGTGTTAATTAAGTTAATTGTTAATAATAAAAATAATTAAAAGGTTAGCAATTAAAATAAGAGAAAATGACAAAACAAAAATAAAAGAAAGAAGTAAAACCAAGGGGGGTGTGGGGGCTGAAATGGAGGTTTATTGCTGAAATGGTGGCCCATTGAACCTTCAGCTCATTGACTTTTCATGGTGGCCTATGCATGCGCTGACTCCAGAGTATGGTGTCCCTCACTTTTTGTCCTTTGGATCTGCATTGATGACACCTGGCTGCTTGGATCTGTGAGGATCATGGTGTCCAGCGCTTGGAATGCTGCACAGGAAAGCAATTGAAAAAACAATATGGAAATTATAAGGGGACCTGGGAATCGAACCCAGGTCCCAGTGGTGAACGAACACGTTTCCCACCACTCAGCCAACTGCGTGTGTTTGTCAATATAATGGATAATTAAAATAATATGCAAAAGCAACAATACACGCTGGAGCTAACAAAACGCGCGCTTTAATTCAAATCCACCAGACATATACAAACACGTCATCGTCGTCTTCTTCATACCTGCAAAAAGAAACAAGATAGCGGGGGTTTTAAACCCCCACAAAATGCAAGCCTGTAAGAAAATAGCGAATAGACGCTCGTTGAACATAAAAAAGGCGCGACATGTCCATTCCAATCGTCTCATCATGCTGAGTTCGACCATATGTGTGTGGAGTTCTAATTTTACAGCATGTCAAAACCCCTAATTCTAAAGCTCTGAAACCCTAAAATGTATCAATGGCAAATCGTGATTCAGAGCCCTATAATGCAATTGAACCATGTCATTAGCTTCAGAAGGTTCCTGTGAATACAAAACAACCAAAAATATGTATCAAATGCGCATGAATCATGACATGAAATCCTGGAAAATAATGCAAACCATAGGGCTTGGTGGGGATGATTCTGATGGTGTTAAGCCTCGTTCTTGATTGCAATGGCTTTCTGGAAGGGTCAGGAGCGTGTTTGGATTGAAATGAAGGCTTGAAATATGCTGGAAGATGGTTTTTGATTTGTCACTTTTTCCTTGAATTTTGCAATTTGCTTATGCTGTTTTAGAGTGCTCTAGCCCGTGAATGGTATATGGAATGCTTGCATATGTCTTTTGTAATGTGTATCAATCCAAATAATGGTCATTGAAGCCTTGCAATAATGTTTTGGATTATGCCATGAACACCATTAAAACCACTTGCCATTCTTGTGAAAATTTGAATTTTTATGCCCATAATAGGTCTTGCACGAATTTGGAAGGTGAATGATGGTGTATCAAAGCAATTCAACACAAAATATATCCCTTAATTAATTTTCTTGATTTTCATTTGAATTTTAAAGATTTAAAATGAATTAAATCAAATAAAATTAAATAAAAATGGGAAAATTACTTTTTAATCGTGAAATAAATTGTGGGACACGTGGGAGGCATGACCAAGCTGAAACAAGTGGAAAAAGTGGGCCCCTTTTGTCAAAAATGAAGTTTCAAGGATAATTGACTTTGGCCATTTCACAAAAATTTCCCAACTTCTCCAATGCATATCTTGCTCAATTTTGAAGCTATGAACATGTTCTTGGACATTTTGGAAAGGTCTTGAAGTCCTCTAACCAATGTCTTTGGTCCCATGTCATTTTGATTTACCAATATCAAGTTATGGTCTTTGACTTAAAGTGCCTTTTTGTTGACTTTTGAAAATGACCTATAATGTTGAAATTGATAACTTTTTGTGAGAGCATTTCTTGGACTTGGAATATGAAGATGAATTGTAGGAAATGTCTTCCCCTTCAAGATGAGCATTGGATGGGATTTTTCTGATGAACCATGAAAAAGTTATGCCTTGGTCAAGTTACAGTTGACTTTTCAGCTGTCCAAAAATAGAAACTTTTGACACCTTGATGATTTTTGAGCCATTCTTGTGAAATCATGATCAAGACTTGATAAAATGATGATTGTGGCTTAAAAATAAGATGTTGACCAAAATTTTTTACTTTTGACTGCCAAATGACCATTTTGCCCCTATAGTTGATTGTGAAGCAATTAGGGTTTTTGACTGTGCAACTTGCCCTTGTGAGCCTTAAAACTTGACATGTAGGTGCTTGACAATGTATATGAGCATATGTGACTTGATTGAGCCCCTGAAAACCTCAACTTCCTTGCAAGAACCAAAACCCTAATTTGACTGGCTTTAGGAGAGTGGTTGACTGTGTAGCCCTTGAGTAGACCTTGAACCATTTGAGGTGATGCTTGGCAAAACTTTGAAGATTATGGGAGGGCAAATTTTGGGGTACAACAGATACCCAAGAGATACTTTTCCAGAAAACCCCTGTTGATACCTTCAATCCTGTTACTCCTGATACTTTTGCTACTTCAACCAACAATATTGCGATTATAACCATTTCCAACAATCCTCCCAAGGCTTGCAAAAGGCCTGTCAAGATTACACCCAACTCTGAATGTGTACCATTAAAGATCACCATGCCGGGACCTGTCCCGTACCAATCCAGCAAAACGATACCATGGAACTATGGGGGAGAAATCTTCTACCATGGTATCAAACAAATCGAGACAATCCAAGAGATTTCTGAAATAGAAAACCGTGATGTAGGGAACATTGCGGGTACAAGCAAGATAACCCGCAGTGGCCGGATATTTTCTCCGGAGATTGCTCCCTCTCGAGCAGTTTTCGGACCCTTGAAAGCTTATGTACCTGTTGGACCATCTGTGCAAGGCCCAGTGATTGAAGAATTGGATACTCCTGAAATAAGACCATCTTCTGATACTACCAACAAGGGTAAGGGGATACTGGAAGTGCCTGTCAGGACGAAGGCCCATGCTGTGGTTATCCCCGAAACCACTCAGAAAGAAATGGATGAAATCTTGAAAATAATCAGAAAAAGTGACTACGACGTTGTGGAACAGTTAGGGAAGACCCCTTCTAAAATTTCAATGTTGGCTCTTCTGCTCTGTTCTGAGGCCCATGCTAAGGCCCTAATCAAATTCTTGAAGGCGGCACATGTTCCCCAAGAGACTTCGGCTGACCAGTTTCAAGAATGTGTGGCCAGTCTTACTGCTGATAATGACCTTGGCTTTTCCGATGCTGACTTAACTCCCAAAGGAAGAAAACACAATGCTGTACTACATGTCTCAATGGAATGCAGGGGAACCACCCTCGCCCATGTTTTAGCTGATACTGGTTCTTCCTTGAATGTGCTGCCGAAGAAAGCCTTAGACCGTTTGGACCGCGAAGGGCTGATTCTCAAACCTAGTAACATTGTTGTTAGGGATTTTGATGGTTCCAAAAGAATGGTTCATGGAGAGGTTGATATTCCTATCAAAGTAGGCACAGAAGTTTTCAACTCCACCTTCTACGTGATGGACATCCGTCCGTCATATTCGTGTTTGTTAGGAAGACCGTGGATCCATTATGCCGGGGCAGTTACCTCCTCTTTGCACCAAATGCTGAAATATCCTGTTAAGGGTAAGATTATAACAGTGCACGGCGAGGAAGAATACATGATAAGTCATCTCAATTCCTTTCGTTATGTGGAGTTGGATGGCGAGTTCATCGAAACGCCTTTCCAGCATTTCGAGGAAGTGTCTCTTGAGGTAGCAGTTGCGAAGATAATGGTTGAGGTGCCTATCGTTCCCAAGCATGTATCTAGGATGGCATCTCTCAAGGACGCAGAAGCGGTGATCAAAGAAGGGAAGTGTACAATATGGGGACAGTTGCCTGACTTTCCCCATAAGACAGACAAGTTTGGGTTAGGGTTTACTGCTGCAGGACAAAAGGCTATGCGTCGCTCCAAGGTTGGAGGACCACCCATCAAGATCTCACACCATGGAATCAATGCTGTAGAAGATGAAGATGAAGAGAGCCACTTTGAAGATTGGATATTTCCTACCATCGAAGGGGGTTTGAGCAACTGGGAAGCAAAGGATTTTGTTCCCATCACCTTTATCAACCAGTAATTTTATCTTTGAACAATTTCCCATTTTTATGGTCTGTAATAACTAAAACAATTCGCACACTATTTTCACCTCATGCCTTGCCCGGGGCATGTAGGTCCATTTGTAAGGGTTTGATTTTCTTCATAATCATATGCCATGTTTTAATGAATCATTGGACGTTTTTCATCTATAAACTGTTGTGTTCATTTTCTTTCCTTTTGCATTTTTGCTTGTTTAAGGATGGCTATCCCTTACACACACCTACACTCACAAATGCAGGTACCCATCCACTCCGGATTCCCTGGGTGACTATTCTGCTTTAGCCTTCGATAACTCTGAAGATTTGGTCAATCATGCTGAGTACGAAGTTAACGAAGATTGTGAAGTGCCGGGAGAGTTAGCCAGACTTCTACGACAAGAAGAGAGGGTCATTCTGCCTCATGAAGAGTTGCTAGAAACCATCAACTTGGGAACAAAGGAAGACATGAAGGAAGTAAAAGTGGGTGCCAACCTGGAACCAAGTATCAAGGAGCGCTAGTGCAGTTGCTGAACAAATATGTTTAAATCTTAGCCTGGTCTTATGAAGACATGCCAGGGTTAGACACATATATCATGGTTCACCATCTCCCTACAAGAGAAGACTGTCCACCGATCAAGCAAAAGGTGCACCGAATGAGGCCTGACATGTATGAGAAAATCAAGGTTGAAGTAATGAAGCAATTCAACATTGGCTTTCTGGCTGTTACCTCCTATCCACAATGGGTTGCTAACATAGTTCCCGTACCTAAGAAGGACGGCAAAGTCAGAATGTGCATGGACTATCGGGATTTGAACAGGGCTAGCCCTAAAGACGATTTTCCACTACCGCATATCGACATCTTGGTTGACAACACAGCTCAACACAATGTTTTTTCCTTCATGGATGGATTCTCGAGCTACAACCAGATTAAAATGGCCCCTGAGGACATGGAGAAAACTACCTTTGTCACGCAATGGGGTACCTTCTGCTACAAAGTGACGCCGTTCGGACTAAAGAACGCAGGGGCAGCCTATCAACGCGCCATGGTAGCTTTATTTCATGATATGATCCATCATGAGATCGAAGTTTACGTAGACGACATGATAGCTCGATCACAGACAGAAGAAGAACACCTTGGTCATTTGCAAAAGCTGTTTGCCAGGTTGAAGGAGTATAAGCTCAGACTGAACCCAAGCAAGTGCACTTTTGGAGTTAGGTCTGGTAAACTTTTGGGATTTATTGTCAGCAACAAAGGCATTGAGGTTGATCCAGCTAAAGTGAAGGCTATACAAGAAATGCCTGCCCCCCGTACTGAAAAGGAGGTTAGAGGATTCTTGGAACGCTTGAACTATATTGCGAGGTTCATCTCTCACCTGACATCTACCTGTGAGCCAATTTTCAAACTGTTGAAGAAAGATCAGGTATTTGAATGGAACAATGATTGTCAAGTTGCTTTTGATAAAATCAAGGAGTATTTACTAGAACCTCCTATTCTGATGCCACCCGTCGAAGGAAGGCCATTAATCATGTATCTGACTGTTTTGGATAATTCAATGGGGTGCGTACTGGGCCAACATGACGAGTCTGGCCGAAAAGAGCATGCCATTTATTACCTTAGCAAAAAGTTTACCGACTGTGAGACTCACTACTCACTGCTCGAGAAAACTTATTGCGCTTTGGTATGGGCTGCTTGCCGGCTAAGGCAGTATATGTTGACTCATACCACTCTGCTGATTTCCAAGATGGATCGGATCAAGTATATCTTCGAGAAGCCTGCTTTATCTGGAAGAATCGCTAGATGACAAATGATCCTGACTGAGTATGATATCCAGTATACTACCCAAAAAGCTATAAAGGGGAGTGTACTAGCTGACCATCTAGCTCATCAAGCCGTCGAAGATTACCAATCTATGAGATTCGACTTCCCTGACGAGGACATCATGACATTGGACAACATTGAAGGTAACGGACCGTATGACGGACCTGAACAAGGATCCCGATGGACCCTGTACTTTGATGGTGCTTCAAATGCACTTGGCAACGGTATCAATGCGGTACTCATTTCTCCGGAAGGTTGCCATACACCCTTCACTGCCCGACTTTGTTTCAACTGTACCAACAACATGGCCGAATATGAAGCTTGCATCTTTGGTCTCAAGGCTGCTATAGACTTGGGAATCAAATCTTTGGTCGTATTTGGGGACTCGGCTTTGGTTATGAGTCAAGTCAAAGGAGAGTGGGACACTAAACATCCTAATCTTATCCCATACAAAGAACATGTCCTAACGTTGTTTCCTCATTTCGAGAAGATTACTTTCGAGCACTTCCCGCGAGAAGAAAATCAGCTAGCGGATGCTCTGGATACAATGTCTTCCATGTTTAAACTCAACTGGGATAACGAGGCTCCCCAAATTACCATCGAGCGAATGGACGAACCTGCGCACTGTCATGAGATTAATACCGAAGAAGTAGTGGAACAACCCTGGTTTCATGAAATCAAAAGGTATCTCCAGACTAGAGAATACCCTGAAGGAGCTTCCGTCAATGACAAAAAGTTCTTAAGGAGATTTGCCGCCAAGTTCTTCCTAAGCAATGGCATCCTTTATAAGCGCAGCCATGATTGTGTTCTACTTCGTTGTGTGGACAAGGTTGAAGCAAAGTTGATCATGACCGATATACATAGTGGCACATTTGGCACCCACTTGAGCGTACATATGATGGCTAAAAAGATTCTAAGGGCAGGCTACTACTGGTATACCATGGAAGCTGATTGTCACCAACATTCCCGTACTTGCCACAAATGCCAAATCTACACCGACAAGGTACATATTCCTCCCGTTCCTCTCAACGTTCTGACAGCTCCTAGGCCATTCGCAATGTGGGGCATTGACATGATTGGAGAGGTCAAGCCTACAGCATCCAATGGACATCGCTTCATCCTGGTGGCTATTGATTACTTCACCAAATGGGTCGAGGCAGCTTCCTATGCCTCAGTTACAAAGAATGTGGTTGCCCGATTCATCAAGCAGAACCTCATATGCCGGTACGGTATCCCCGACAGGATCATCACAGACAACGGTACGAATTTGAACAATACTATGATCACTGCTCTATGCGAACAATTCAAGATTTATCATCACAATTCATCTCCCTATCGGCCGAAGATGAACGATGCTGTTGAAGCCGCGAACAAAAATATCAAGAAGATCATTCAAAAGATGACAGTCACCTACAAGGACTGGCATGAGATGTTACCGTTTTCTCTACATGGATACCGTACCACGACACGTACTTCAATAGGGGCAACCCTATTTTCTTTAGTATACGGCATGGAAGCTGTGCTACCCATGGAAGTTCAGATTCCTTCCTTAAGGATTATGATGGACACTGGTTTGAGCGAAGACGATTGGATTCAGACCCGTCTTGATCAACTTAATTTGATCGACGAGAAGCGACTTACTGCTATTTGTCATGGTCAGACGTATCAAAAACGCATGATCAAGGCTTTCAACAAGAAAGTCAGATGTCAGGTATATCAAGTCGGAGATCTTGTAATCAAGCGAATCATCTTGCCGCAAAATGATCCCAGGGGCAAGTGGGCTCCTACTTACGAAGGACCATTTGTGATCAAGAGCATCTTTTCTGGCGGGGCAATGATTCTGACCACCATGGACGGTGACGACTTGCCGCACCCTGCGAACGCAGACATAGTCAAAAGATACTACGCATAAAACGACCCGACAAGTTGAAAACCCGAAAAGGCGACTTGGGCAAAAATGGGCATCCCGGTGAATCGAAAACCCGAAAGGGCGGTTCAGGAAAAAATTAGGGATAAAACAATAATCTGTACACCCAGCAAGTTGAAAACCCGAGAGGGCGACTTGGGCAAAAAGGGGTTTCCCGGTGGATTGAAAACCCGAAAGGGCGGTCCAGGCAAAAGTTAGGGAATTAAAGCGTATGACTATGTCTCGTCAGATCACTTTAAGAATAATATCTTCACCAACAAGCTCCAAGCTTCTGATCAATCCAGTCATCAGCGGGCGAAGCAGCGAATGGACTAAATATTCAGAGTTGTAAAGGCTATAGCAGAATGGGAATCCCATGGAATTATTACACATAGCCATCTTTCTTTTGTATGAAATTTTTCAACTTTTACGACGACATTCTCTTACTAGGATGTCTGCCTCCTTTGTACAAAGATATTCACAAAAGTTAATACAAAAATACTTCAAAGTGCGGAAATTTGCTTGCCTTTCTTTTCTTTTTACACTTATGTTTTATTTGAAAACGTCCAATGTTTTGTTAAATAAGCATATGCATTTGAATATAATCACTGCTTACAGATAAAATGAAATTGAAAAAGGATAATTACTGATAGGTTGAAGGGGTAGGAAGAAATCTTTATGCCATTCCAGAAGAAATCCCCTACGATACATCATTCAGATCCTCAACAAGGCTAAATTTAGAGTATAATTCCCCAGCTGAGTTAAGTTTCAAAATCCCCATCAGAGTTAAGCTTCGAGATCCCCAGTGGAGCCCGAAAACCCTGAAAAATCCTATCCCCAGTGGAGCCAGAATAGTCTAAGCATTCTCCCCACAGAGTTATTTCCCAGCAGATTGAAGATTCTCAGTCTCATTTCTCCAGCAGAAGTCTCCCAAGTTTTAACTCCCCAGTAGGGATTTTCAGAGTTTTCCTTACTCCCCAACCCGACAGCAATCAAAGATTTCATTATCTCCAGTAATCAAAGATTTTTTTGGAATCCCCAGCTTTGGTCAAGGATTTACTTTCCCCGACAGCAATCAAAGATTTCATTATCTCCAGTTATCAAGGATTTATTTTCCTCAGCAAGACAACTACTCAACTTACATGCACATCCATTACATTCATATATCATAAACATTGATGAAACACAATTTATTGCATCATACATATCATGCAACATGACTTTGTGATTTAGCTAACATTTTACCCTTTTCAGGATAAGATTAAAAGGCTATTATCAACAATTTTCCTGATACAGTATGGATACACCCCAGACACGGCGGTCATTCTATTACTCATTCATGATTTCAAGTCAAAATACAGTACATATACACCCCAGACACGGCGGTCATTCTACTACTCATTCAGACTTTAGCAATCCGATACAGGCTAGATACACTCCAAACACGGCGGCCATTATATCTCTCATTTAGATTCAACTATCAACCTCAAAGTTCAGATACGCTCCAGACACGGATGCCATTTTGGCCCTTACACCAGAAGTTTGATTCTCCCTAGTGCAGTCACTACAGAAGTCATTATGTCACTTATTCAGATCCCAGTTACAGTCTCAGATACACTTCAGACACGGAAGTCATTCTGCTACTCATACAGATCTTAACTTCAGATATAATACAGATATACTCCAGACACGGAAGTCATTATGATATTCATTCAAAGTTCAAATATAGTTACATCTCAGATACGCTCCAGACACAGACGCCATTCTTTTGCTCATACAGACTCAGTCTCCAGATATAGTTCAAATGCATTCCACACACAGATACCATTTTGATGCTCATTCTTCTAACCTACAACGTTGTAATTCAACAAACATTCTTGGATGGAATCTTTAAGCCCATCTCCAGCAAGATTCTACCATCTCTAAATGGCATCTTTAAGCCCATTTACTCAACTATATTTTGACGAGTGCAAATTTACGGGCACTCTAGTGTCCAATCCTCTTTTACCTTCGAGTCGCGAAAGGCAAACTTGCCAATCTAACTCTTCAAGTTCAAGAAGATTGAACAGGGGCAACTGTTGTACCCCAAAATTTGACCTCTCATTTCACCAACATTTTCTCATCACAAGACTCTTGGAACTCAAGATCAAGCTAGGGTTTGCTCTGCTCAAGACACCTCCTTGCACTGTTTACCTAAATTAGGGTTTGAGTTTGCACATGGATATTTTGACCTACAATGCCCAAAGTGACTTTCATACTTCATTATTGGACTCATAAGTTTGTCCATACCAAGTCTCAAGCCTTGATTCAAATTTTTGCCCAGTCAATTGGACTGTTGACTAGAAATCAACTGTATTGGGGAAAAAGTCAACTGTGGCCAATTGACAGTCAAACCTCATGAAATTTGACCCACATCAACATTATGAACTCATATTAACCATTTGATCAAGTTTGGATCACAACTCCACAAGAAATTGATCAGATCACCAAAAGGGCAAAATGGTCATTTTTAGGGTTTTGACTGCACAAAGGCAATTTTTGACTGTTTGACCTAGCCAATGGCAAATTAAGCACACACATGGACTCAAGGACTCAATGAAATTGTCTTGACCCATTCAACAAGTTCAAAAGATCTCAAATGCATAGGATTGACAGATGAATTTTTCAGTCAACTGATCAAAATTTGACTGTACACTAAAAAGTCAAACTTTGACTTTTTGGTCAAAATCAAGTGCCAAGAGTTATTTTTCATCAATACATGTCAAATTATGAAACTTGTTCATCAAGAAACCCAAAAAGGCAAATTAGGGTTTAAAATGGAAAAATTTCATAACTTAGAAATTTTCTAAGTTATGAAATTTTCTTATTTTTTCCTAACTTTGTCCCATTTTTTCACCAAGATGAAAATGGATTCAAACAAAACTTGCAACATGAAAGTTGTAGTCCATCACAAAGTCTACAACTTTTATTCACAAAGTTTTCTCAAAAGAAGCTTATATCTCAAAGTTATGAGTTTTGGAACAAGGGTACCTAAAACTTTTAACTTAGAGAAATTTTGCCCTAGTTTAGGCAGGATTTTGACCCATCTTCTTGGCCATTTTTCACATAGTTCTACTTGGAGTTTCAAGTTGAATTTCAAATATGGATTATAGTACATGTTCCAAACTTTCCAAATTGTCCAAGAACTCCTCAAACACCCTTGTGGTTAGAGAGAATCGAATGCTTGAAGTTGGCAAAAACTCACTTTTGTCCATGACCAATACATGTTCATACAAACTTGCATTTTCAAATCAGCATGCTTGGTACTAGCTTGCAGGCCTCAAAACCAGTTTACACTCCATAATTTAATGCATAACCATTGAGCTAAGATATTATCTTGGTCATTTGGACATTGCATACAAGATTAATCTCTATTTGGAAAAAGGTATAATGCCATTTTTGTAAAGTTGCACTTTATGTCAAAACAAAATCCTTGAGGCATGGGGCCATATCTCTGAAGCAAGATCCAATCTACCATTTCCAAGAACCAAGGGAAAAGTGTGCAGCACAATATAGGGCTTGTGCAGGCTTGCATTGGGACACACACTCTTGCTTGAAAAAGAAGAAACTTGCAAAATAGAAGCCATCTCTCACATCTGTAGAAACCAACTTACACAAACATTGTAAACAAGTTTCATACCTCCCAACAAGCCAGAAACACGACCCCTTTGCCTCTCAAACTCCCTTGTACACATAATCACTATTTTTCTGCAAAACAGGGCAAGCCCTGCAGAACCATCTCCATCTCCATTCTCCCTCGTGCGTTTTGCCTCAAATTTGTTCCAATACCTTCCACTCAACTCACCTGAACTATCCCAGGCCTCCATTGCTAGCTGTAACACCATTAACACACATTGCCATTTTTGTTTCAAAGCTTTGCAGGTTGAGTTCTGTGGCACGATTCGAGCCATTTCAAAACAAAGTAAGCATTGAGAAAGCTTCCTTGGACTTCAGGCAAGCTCAAAAGAAGCTCAAGAACCCTTGAAAGTTGCTGCATTGGCCAACTCGAAGTCAACTGAAACAGGTATTTCATGGGCTTCTATCTCTCTATTTAGGAATAGTTAGGCTTAGGTTTGTGAATGAAATATGTTGTACTCATAGCCCTGAAGCCATACATATGCTTAGTTTTCATTTACATTAATCGTGCTAGGAGAATTTCACCCATGAACTTTCTGAAAAAACTAGGTTAAGAATTAGGGCCAGAGAAATTCTCTCTGGTCTTTGAGAGTTAGCTTAAGTTTTTTATATGGTTGAATTCGTTGTTTGATGCTCTACAAGTTTCATGTTATGAGTTTTGTCAAAAAATCAAAGAATCAGGAGATAGCCATTGATGTACAGAACGCGCGTTTTGTGAACAAGAGGAAGAAGATGAAGTCTGACTGGGCTGGGCCTGGTTGTTTTTACTCTTTACACATACATTTTCAGTTTACACCTCCCTGGCCCATTTATTTGTACATTGGTTATTTTTGCATTTTTATTTCATTTTTGATTTTGATATTTTATTTTCTAACATAAAAATACTTAAAAAATTTATTTTTATAAATTTTTGTATTTATTTGAAATTTATTTTAATTATTACTAGTATAAAAATGTTTATTTGCTTTATATTCTTTTTATCAAAACCTAAAAATAATGAAAAAATATGCTTATATTTATTTATTATTTTTATACACACTTGAAAATATTTTCTTGAAATGTACATATTTTTGTAAATAATTAATTTTTATTTTTATTTTTATGTGCATATTTAATATATATATATATATACTTATATATTTTATTTAATTAAATAATTAGGACAAAAATATAAAAAAAAGAATACCTTTTCATTTTATTAATATTTTACACTAAAAATATCTTTTTTACAATATACTTTTATTTTTTGTATAAATTAATATATTATTGTATATAATTAATAAATAATACTATTTATTAAGAATTAGGGTTTTTGCCCTAAATAACAAAATAATTAAAATTGGCTTTCTTTTTTATTTTATTATTTTTACTTCACATTGAAAAATACTTTTTACATACATAAAAATCTTTTTTTTGCATAATACATTTTATTTGATATTTATTTAATTATATTTATTTAAATATTATATTATGCCTTGTACATTCAATTTGGTTGTAATAACTTAGAATTTAATTTCTTGTTAAATACCCCCAATTCAAATTTGTACCCCCTCCCTATATCATGTTGTAATAGTGTAGCATTTAAATTCTCGCACATTTAAAAGCTTCCAATTATGCCATGCTTAGACCTAGGGATTGTATGCAAATAAAATCAACAACTAGCTTGACCTAATCCAAGATAAACATGCATGAAAAACAAACACAATGCACACTTGCACCCCTAGGGTTACAATCCACTTGTTTCCTTCAAAAATGGGCCATGGTTGCATGTCAAGTACTTTGGCAAAACAAAAACAAAAAAAGAAAGATCATAGTCCCTCGATGACGCTATCTGAGTTGCCTAAACAAAATGATCAAGTCCCTTAAAGAAAATTGCCAAAATACTTGACAAAATTGCTATCATTTCGTTTAGGCAACTTCGAAAGCATCATCGAGGGACTATGATCATTTGATTTGTTTTTGTTTTGCCAAAGACACTCAACATGCAACATGGCCCATTTTGGAAGGCAACAAGCGAGATTACCCTAGGGGTGCAAGTGTGAATTGTGTATTGATTTTCATGCATTTATCTTTGTATTAGTCAAACTATTTGTTATTTGATTTGCGTACAAACCCTAGGTCTATCATGGCATAATTTGAAAGCTTTTAAATGCGAAAATTTAAAGTCCTAAATTATTACAACATGATTATGGGGATGGGGGTACAAATGTTTGAATGAGGGGATATTTGACAAGAAATTAAATCTAAACTATTACATCCATATCGAATATACAAATATTTAATCGTACAATGTAAAGTAAATACAATAAATATGCAAAATGTATTATGCACAAAATGATTTTTTTATGTATGTGAAAGTATTTTTCAATGTAAAATATAAACAAAAATAAAAGGGTCAAATTTTGAATATTTTTGTTATTTAGGGCAAAACCCTAGTTTTTGAATAAATAGTATTTATTTGTTAATTATATACAATATTTATATATTAATTTATACAAAAAAATAAATAAAAAGAAGTATGTTGTAAAAAAAAGTATTTTTAGTGTCATATATTAATAAAAAATAAAAATGTATTATTTTTATATTTTTGCCCTAATTATCTAATAAAATATACAAGTATTTATATATTATATATTAAATATACTAAATATATACAAGAATAAAATATTAATTATTTACAAAAAAAATATATTTCAAAAAATGTTTTCAAAATGTAAACAAAAAATAATAACTGAAAAATATTTATTTTTGTATTATTTTTAGGGTTTTAAATAAAAAGGTTTTTATATTTATTTACATATATATGCTAAATAAAATAAATAAATGCCAAATAAATGCAAAAATGTATGGAAAAATATTTTTTATATTTTTTATATTTGAGCAAAAAATAATAAGTCAGAATCAAAAAGAAAAAGTCAAAAATGATAGATATTTCACACAATGGGCCAAGGGGGGTGCAAAGCTAAAAAAAGGGTGCAAAAAGTAAGGATGACTCAGGCCCAGCCCAATCCATCATCTTCAACCTCCAGCTTCTGTTTAAATAACAAAACGCGCGCGCCTCTTGCACCAAAGCTAACTCCTGATTCCTTGACTTTTAGCAAAAACTCATAACACCAATAATGTAGAGCATCAAGAGACGAATTCAGACATATAAAAAAGTTGTCCTAACTCTAAGAAACCAGGGAGAATTTCTTCTCCCCCAATTTCTGACCTAATTTTTCTTCAATGTTCATGGCCAAAATTCTCACAGCATGCTTAATATAAATGAAAAGTAAATACATGGATGGCTTCAGGGCTATGAGTAGAACATGTTTCCCTCACAAACCTAAGCTTAAACATGCCTGGATAGAGAGATAGAAGTCCATGGTTTTACCTGTTTCAGCTTGACTCGTGTACATCAATGTGGCCAACTTCAATGGAGTTTAAGGATTTGCACAGCTTGCCTGAGGTCCAAGGATGCTTCCCAAGTACCTAGCTTGCTTTGAATCACTCTGAATCGTGCTATGGAAGTCCACCTGCAAAACTGAAAATTGAAAATGGTAAGTGAGGTTAGGGGTGTTACAGCTGGTGTTTAGGGCTTGGGCTAGTTTCAATGGATGGTAGGGAATGTGTTTGAACAAGCTTTGGCCAAAACGCACGAGCAAACTGAGTTGTGCAACTCAATCTACAGGGATGCCCTGTTTTGTGCAGCAAAATGGTGTTTTGGGGTTTTAGGAGGTGTGAGGGATCAATGAATCGTGCCTTAGGTCTGTTTTGGTGTGTGTAAGATGTTCACAAAGTTTTTTCTGGCTTATGCTTGCAGGAAGTGAGAGTTGGATATCTTTTGCAAACTTGCTTCTTTTTGAAGTAAGAAAGCTCCAGTCCTTATGCAGGCATGTATCCTCTCTTTCTATGCTGCACACTTTGCTCTTGATCAGTGGGATTTGCTTACAAACTCTTTCCTCAAAGATCTGGCTTGTACTTCTTGGATTTGGTATTTGACATAAAGCACTACTTTTCAAAAATGGCAAGTTTGCTTTTTCTACTTAAGGGATAATTCTTTGTGTAATGGCTAAATGCACAAAACAATGCTTGAACACAATGGTTAGGCATTTAATTATGGAGTTCAAACTTGGTTTAGAGGCCTGCAAGCAAGTACCAAGCATGCTGATTTGAAAATGGAACTTGTATGAACATGCATTTGGTTATGAACAAAAGTGAATTTTGCCCAACTTTGCAAATTCAATTCTCCCTAACCACAAGGTTGTTTGAGAAGTTCTTGGACAATTTGAAAAGCTTGGAATGTGTAATACAATCCATCTTTGTAATGCAAATTGAAACTCCAAGTGGAAGCATGTGAAAAATGGCCAAGAAGTTGGACAAAAATCCTGCCTAGAATAGGTCAAAATTTTTCTAAGTTAAAAATGTTTTGTACCCTTGTTCAAAAAATAATAACTTGAGCTACAAGCTTCCTTTGAGAAAACTTTGTGAATCAAAGTTGTAGATTTTGCAATGGACTACAACTTTCATGTTTTGAGTTTTGTTTGAATCCATTTGCATCTTGATGAAAAAATGGGACAAAGTTAGGAAAAAATAAGGAAATTTCATAACTTAGAAAATTTCTAAGTTATTAAAGTTCTTCATTTTATACCATAATTTGCAAATTTGGATTTCTTGATGAACAAGTTTCATAATTTGACATGTCTTGATGAAAAATGAATCTTGGCACTTGATTTTGATCAAAAAGTCAAAGTTTGACTTTTCAGTATACAGTCAAATTTTAATCAGTTGACTGGAAAATTCATCTGTCAATCCTGTGCATTTGAGATCTTTTGAACTTGTTGAAGGTGTCAAGACAATGCCATTGAGTCCTTAAGTCAATATATGAGCTTGGTTTGCCATTGGTTAGGTCAAACAGTCAAAAATTGCCTTTGTGCAATCAAAACCCTAAAAATGACCATTTTGCCCTTTTGGTGATCTGATCAAATTTCTTGTGGAATTGTGATCCAAACTTGACCAAATGGTTCATATGAGTTCATTATGTTGATGTGGGTCAAATTTCATGAGGTTTGACTGTCAATTGGCCACAATTGACTTTTTCTCCAATACAGCTGATTTTAGGTCAACTGTCCAATTGACTGGGCAAAAATTGGAATCAAGGCTTGAAACTTGGTATGGATAAACTTGTGAGTCCAACATGAAACATGAAAGTTATTTTGGGCATATTAGGTCAAAACATCTTTGTGCAAACTCAAACCCTAATTTGGGTCAACAGTGCAAGGAGGGGTCTTGAGCAGAGCAAACCCTAACTTGATCTTGAGCTCCAAGAGTCTTGTGATGAGAAAATGTTGAAGAAATGAGAGGGAAAATTTTGGGGTACAATAGTTGCCCCTGTTCAATCTTCTTGAACCTGAAGAGTTAGATTGGCAAGCTTGCCTTTCGCGTCTCGAAGGTAAAAGGAGATTGGACACTAGAGTGCCCTTAAATTTGCACTCGTCAAAACAATGGATGCGAGAATGGGCTTAGAGATGCCATTTGGAGATGGGCTTAAAGATGCCATCTGGAGTGTATGTTGTAGGTGAAAGAAATGAGTATCAGAAAGGTGTCCATGTTTTGGAACATCTCTGAACTGGGGGGTCTGAATAAGCAATAGATTGACATCCGTGTTTGGAGAATTCGTGAACTATTTTCAGAAGTCTGAGCTTATCAATCTTATCCTGAAAAGGGTAACATATTAGCTGAAACACAAAGTTATGTTGCATGAAATGTATGATGCAATGTATGTTATATCAATGTTTATGATATGGATGTAATGGATGCGCATGTAAGCTGATGAGCTGTCTTGCTAAAGATAGATGAATCCTGGATAGCCGGAGATAATAGAATCTTGACTTCTGCCGGGGAAAGTGAATCATTGACTGCTACAGGGGACTGCAAGAATCTTTTGGTCGTTGAAAATGAGAAGTCATGGGACCACTGTTGGGGGAATCAGGAGTTTGGGTTGTAAACCACTTTGAGAATGAGAATCTTCATTCTGTTGGGAATATCAGGAACTCAGGTTATATGCCACTTTGAGAATGAGAATCTTCATTCTGTTGGGGATATCAGGAGTTTGGGTGTATACCACTTTGAGAATTAAAATCTTCATTCTGTTGGGAATATCAAGAAATCAGGTTGTATGCCACTTTGAGAATGAGAATCTTCATTCTGTTGGGGATATCAGGAGGTTGGGTGTATGCCAATCTACTGGGGTTTCAAGGATGAGAGTCTTCATTCTATTAAGGGTCAGAAACTGGGTGTATACTAATCTTCTGAGGTTTTAAGGATGAGAGTCTTCATTCTGTTAAGGGTCAGAAACTGGGAGTATACCAATCTTCTGAGGTTTTAAGGATGAGAGTCTTCATTCTTGAGAGAAACAGATTTTAGGAGCTTCAGTTGTTCGTTATTCTGTCGGTGGTTGTAACTTCCAGCAGGTGATGAAGGAAATTTGGATGATGATCGTAACTTCCAGCAAGTGATGAAGGAAATTTTGAACGACCTTTCAGCTTGAAATGTAGTTTTGCT
Organism: Vicia faba; assembly: GCA_948472305.1. Lineage (NCBI taxonomy): Eukaryota > Viridiplantae > Streptophyta > Magnoliopsida > Fabales > Fabaceae > Vicia > Vicia faba. The sequence goes on from OX451737.1 coordinate 1,186,001,829, forward strand.
TTGGAGAATAAATCCTTGGCAAATGTTGGGGAAATAAACCCATAACCGAAGCTGGGGCTTGAAAATCCTTTGATTACTGAGGGTGAGAAACCCTTGCTGACTGCTGATTGCTTGGGGAGTAAGATCTTCAGCTTGTTGAGGGATCTTAGGACCACTGCTGGGGATAGAAGATCCTTAGTGACCTGTGGGAAATGAGAATTCTGATGATCTCTACTGGGGAGTCCAAAACCTGGGAGCCTCATGCCGGAGGAGTAAGACTGAGAATCTTCAATCTGATGGGAAGTATCTCTGTGGGGAGAATGTTCACTAATCTGGTTCCGCTGGGGATTGATAGTTGGAAGTTTTAGCTCCGCTGGGGATTAACAGCTTTGACTTTGCTGGGGATAGGATTTTCAGATTTTTAAGGCTCCACTGGGGATACTGAAATTTAACTCTGAGGGGAATTAAGTTCTGGAAGGCCCTCTTAGCTGGGAAGTCAGTTTTGAGAAAGCTTTTGTTCTGCGGAGGATCCTGAAGTTTAACTTTGCTTAGGGAATTAAGTTCTGGATTTTAACCTTGTTTGAGGAATTTGGAGTTTAATTCCGCTGGGGAGTTCTTCTGAAAAGGCGTCAAGATATCTATATGTACCTTCAACCTATCAGCAATCATCTTTCTTGATTTGTAAGGAAATGATTATGTTCAAATGCATATGCCTATTTAACAAAACATTGGACGTTTCTCAAATAAAACATAAGTGTAAAAAAGCAAAAGTAAGACAAAGCAAATTTTTGTATCTGGAAAAGTATTTGTATTAACTTTTTATGAGTATCTTTGTACAAAGGAGACAGACATCCCAGTAAGAGGATATTGCCGTAAAAAATTGAATATTTTATACAAACGAAAGATGGCTATGTGTAACAATTCCATGGGATCCCATTCTGTTATAGCCTTCACAACTCTGAATATCTTGTCCATTCAATGCTTCGTCTGCCGATGACTGGATTGATCAGAAGCTCGGAGCTTGTTGATGAAGAGATTGTTCTTTAAAGTGATCCGACGAGACATAGTCATACGCTTTAATTCCCTAACTTTTTCCTGGACCGCCCTCTCGGGTTTTCAATCCACCGGGAAACCCTTTTTTGCCCAAGCCGCCCTTTCGGGTTTTCAACTTGCCGGGTGTACAGATTTTTTTGTTTTATCCCTAATTTTTGCCTGAACCGCCCTTTCGGGTTTTCGGTTCACCGGGATGCCCATTTTTACCCAAGTCGCCCTTTCGGGTTTTCGACTTGTCGGGTTATTTTATGCGTAGTATCTTTTGACTATGTCTGCGTTCGCAGGGTGTGGCAAATCGTCGCCGTCCATGGTGGTCAGAATCATTGCACCACCATAAAATATGCTCTTGATCACAAATGGTCCTTCGTAAGTAGGAGTCCATTTGCCCCTGGGATCACTTTGCGGCAAGATAATCCGCTTGATTACGAGATCTCCGACTTGATATACTTGACGTCTGACTTTCTTGTTGAAAGCCTTGATCATCCGTTTTTGGTACGTCTGACCATGGCAAACAGCAGTGAGTCGCTTCTCGTTGATCAAATTGAGTTGATCAAGTCGGGTCTGAATCCAATCGTCTTCACTTAAACCAGCGTCTTTCATAATCCTTAAAGAAGGAACCTGAACCTCCATGGGTAGGACAACTTCCATGCCATATACTAAAGAAAATGGGGTTGCCCCTGTTGAAGTACGTGCCGTGGTACGGTACCCATGCAGAGCAAACGGTAACATCTCATGCCAGTGCTTGTAGGTGACTGTCATTTTCTGAATGATCTTCTTGATGTTTTTGTTCGCAGCTTCAACATCACCGTTCATCTTCGGCCGATAGGGAGATGAATTGTGATGATAAATCTTGAACTGTTTGCATATAGTGGTGATCATAGTATTGTTCAGATTTGTACCATTGTCTGTGATGATCCTGTCGGGGACACCATACCGGCATATGAGGTTCTGCTTGATGAAGAGGGCAACCACATTTTTAGTAACAGAGGCAAAGGAAACTGCTTCGACCCACTTGGTGAAATAGTCAATAGCGACCAAGATGAAGCGATGTCCATTGGATGCCGTGGGCTTGATCTCTCCAATCATGTCAATGCCCCACATTGCAAATGGCCAAGGAGCTGTCAGAACGTTGAGAGGAACAAGATGAATATGAATCTTGTCAGCGTAGACTTGACATTTGTGGCAAGTACAGGAATATTGATGGCAATCAGCTTCCATGGTAGACCAGTAATAGCCTGCCCTTAGAATCTTCTTAGCCATTGTATGTCCACTCAAGTGGGTGCCAAATGTGCCGCTGTGTATCTCGGTCATGATCAACTCTGCTTCAGCGTTGTCTACACATCAGAGTAAAACACAATCATGGCTGCGTTTGTAGAGGATGTCGTTGCTCATGAAGAACTTGGCAGCAAATCTCCTTAGGAACTTCTTGTCATTTACAGAAGCTCCTTCGGGATATTCTCTAGTCTGGAGATACCTTTTGTTTTCGTGAAACCAGGGTTGTTCCACTACTTCTTCGGTATTAATCTCATGACAATGCGTAGGTTCATCCATTCGCTCGATGGTGATTTGGGGAGCCTCGTTATCCCAGTTGAGTTTAAACATGGAAGACATTGTAGCCAGAGCATCTGCTAGCTGATTTTCTTCTCGCGGGAAATGCTCGAAGGCGATCTGCTCGAAATGAGGCAACAATGTCAGGACATGTTCTTTGTATGGGATAAGATTAGGATGTTTGGTATCCCACTCTCCTTTGATTTGACTGATAACCAAAGCCGAGTCCCCAAATACGATCAAAGATTTGATCCCCAAGTCTATAGCAGCCTTAAGACCAAAGATGCAAGCTTCATATTCAGCCATGTTGTTGGTACAACTAAAACAAAGTCGGGCCGTGAAAGGTGTGTGGCAACCTTCCAGGGAAATGAGTATCGCACCGATGCCGTTTCCAAGTGCATTTGAAGCACCATCAAAGTACAGAGTCCATCGGGATCCATTTTCAGGTCCGTCATACGGTCTGTTACCTTCAATGTTGTCCAAAGTCATGATCTCCTCGTCCGGGAAGTCGAATCTCATGGATTGATAATCTTCGATAGCTTGATGAGCTAGATGGTCATCTAGTACACTCCCTTTTATAGCTTTTTGGGTAGTATACTGGATGTCATACTCAGTCAGGATCATCTGCCATCTAGCGATTCTTCTAGATAAAGCAGGCTTCTCGAAGATATACTTGATCGGGTCCATTTTGGAAATCAACAAAGTGGTATGAGTCAACATATACTGCCTTAGTCGGCGAGCAGCCCATACCAAAGCGCAGCAAGTTTTCTCGAGCAGTGAGTAGCGAGTCTCACAGTCGGTAAACTTTTTGCTAAGGTAATAAATGGTATGCTCTTTTCGACCAGACTCGTCATGCTGGCCCAGTACGCACCCCATTGAGTTATCCAAGACGGTCAGATACATGATCAACGGTCTTCCTTCGACGGGTGGCATCAGAATAGGAGGCTCTAGCAAATACTCCTTGATTTTATCAAAAGCAGTTTGACAATCATCGTTCCATTCGACTACCCGATCTTTCTTCAATAGTTTGAAAATTGGCTCACAGGTAGACGTCAGATGAGAGATGAATCTGGAAATGTAGTTCAAGCGTCCCAAGAACCCTCTAACCTCCTTTTCAGTACGGGGGGCAGGCATTTCTTGTATTGCTTTCACTTTTGCTGGATCGACCTCAATGCCCTTGTTGCTGACAATAAATCCTAGAAGTTTACCAGACCTAACTCCAAAAGTACACTTACTTGGATTCAGCCTGGGTTTGTACTCCTTCAACCTGGCAAACAGCTTTTGCAGATGTTCAAGGTGTTCCTCCTCTTTTTGTGATCGAGCTATCATGTTGTCTATGTAAACTTCGATATCATGATGTATCATATCATGAAACAAAGCTACCATGGCGCGCTGATAAGTTGCCCCTGCGTTCTTCAGTCCAAACGGCATCACCTTGTAGCAGAAGGTACCCCATTGTGTAACAAAGGTTGTTTTCTCCATGTCCTCGGGGGCCATTTTGATCTGGTTGTAGCCCGAGAACCCATCCATGAAGGAAAACACCTTGTGCTGAGCTGTATTGTCAATCAAAATGTCGATATGTGGTAGCAGAAAATCATCTTTAGGGCTAGCCCTGTTCAAATCCCGGTAGTCCACACACATTCTGACCTTGCCGTCTTTTTTAGGTACTGGCACAATGTTAGCAACCCATTGTGGATAGGATGTAACAGCCAGAAAGCCCGCGTTGAATTGCTTCATTACTTCTTCTTTAATCTTCTCAAACATGTCGGGCCTCATTCGGCGGACTTTTTGCTTGATCGGGGGACATTCCTCTCTTGTAGGGAGACGGTGAACCACGATGTCTGTGTCCAACCCTGGAATGTCTTCATAAGACCAGGCGAATATTTCAACGTATTCATTTAACAGCTGTATTAAATGCCCCTTGACACTTGATTCCAAGTTGGCACCCACTTGTACTTCTTTCCTGTCTTCCTCTGTTCCTAAGTTGACCGTTTCCAACAACTCTTCATGAGGCAAGATGGCCCTCTCTTCTTGTTGTAGAAGTCTGGTTAGCTCTCCTGGTACTTCATAATCTTCGTCATCTTCGTATTCATCCCGATTGACCAAATCTTCAGAGTTATTGAAGGATACAACAGAATAGTCACCCAGGGAATCCAGAGTGGATGGGTACCTGCATTTGTGAGTGTGGGTGTGTGTAAGGGATAGCCATCCTTAAACAAACAAAAATGCAAAAGGAAATAAAATGAACACAGCAGTTTATAAATGAAAAACGTCCAATGATTCATTAAACATGGCATATGATTATGAAGGAAAATCAAGCCCTTACAAATGGACCTACATGCCCCGGGCAAGGCATGAGGTGAAAAAGTAGTGTGCAGATTGTTTAAGAGTAATTATTACAGACCAACAGAAAATGTTCGAAAGATAAATTACTGATTGATGAAAGTAATGGGAACGAAGTCTTTCGCCTCCCAGTTGTGTAGTCCCCCTTCGATGGTTGGGAAGATCCAATCTTCAATGTCGGCCTCTTCGTCTTCGTCTTCCAAAGCATTGATTCCATGAGGAGAAATCTTGACGGGTGTCCTTTCAATTTTTGAGCAACGCATAGCTTTTTGCCCCGCAGCGGTAAATCCCAACCCAAACTTGTCTGTCTTGTGGGGAAAGTCAGTCAACTGACCCTATGTTGAGCTCTTTCCCTCCTTCATTGCAGCCTTTGCGTCTTTCAGAGATTCCATCTTGGCCACCTGCTTGGGTACCTCAGCTACTGCCTTCGCTACTGCAACCTCGGGAGCAATTTCCTCGAAGTGTTGGAATGGTGTTTCGATGAATTCGCCCTCCACTTCCACATACCGAAAGGAGTTCAGATGACTGATTATATACTCCTCCTTCCCGTGCACAGTTATGATATTTCCCTTAACAGGGTATTTCAGCATCTGATGTAGGGAGGAAGTGACTGCCCCAGCATTATGTATCCACGACCTTCCTAGCAAGCAAGAGTAGGATGGGCGGATGTCCATCACATAGAAGGTTGATGGGAACACTTCAGTGCCTACCTTGATGGGAATGTCGACCTCCCCATGCACCATTCTTTTAGACCCGTCAAAGGCCCTGACAATGATATTACTTGGTTTCAGCTCCAAGCCTTCACAATCCAACCGGTCGAGAGCTTTCTTAGGCATCACATTTAGAGAAGAACCAGTGTCGACCAAGACATGGGCGAGAGTAGTTCCTCAACATTCAACTGACACATGTAATGCGTCATTGTGCTTTCTTCCCTTCAGAGTCAGGTCAGCATCAGAGAAACCCAGGCCGTTGTCGGCGGTAAGGCTGGCTACACAATCCTGGAATTGATCGGCTGAGGTTTCTTGGGGCACATGGGCTGTCTTCAAAAACCTTATCAAGGCTTTGGCATGAGCCTCCGAACAAAGCAGCAAAGCTAACATGGAGATCTTCGAGGGGGTTTGCCCCAGTTGCTCTACAACGTCATAATCACTTTTCTTTATTATTTTCAGAATCTCCTCCATTTCTTTCTTAGAGGTTTCGAGGATGACCAATGGTTGAGCCCTCGTCCTGATGAGCTCTTCTTGGATCCCTTTTCCCTTGTCAGCAGAAGTAGGAGGGACAACCACAGGAGTAACAGCTTCTTCAATCAACGGAGTTCTTACAGAAAGTTTTATCGGTGCAGGAGTAACCTTGGCAGCAGCTGAGGGTCCAAAGATTGCTTTTGGAGGGGCAATCTCTGGAGAGAAAATTCTCCCACTTCGGGTAATCTTGCTCGTACTGGGAATGTTTCCAATGTCGGTAGTTTCTTCATCAGAGCTCTCTTCAGTTATCTCAATTTGTTTAACACCGTGGTAGTAGATTTCTCCACCATAATTCCACGGTATTGATTTGTCAGATTTGTATGGAACGGGCCCAGGCATGGTTATCTTCAAGGGAACAATCTTCGTAGCGGATGTAATCTTAACAGGCCTTTTGGGGACCTTGGAAAGATTGGTGGAAATGGTGATTATTGAAACTTCATTGATAGGAGTTGGAGTAACGGGAGTCTTTTCGAAAAGAATTTGTTGGTTGTCCATTAGGCGTTGGATGCCCATCTTCAGCAGTGGACAGTCGATTGGTAGGGAGTGACAAAAATAGAAATCTTCTTTACAACCTGGGAAAATCCCAGCCTTCAACAGATTCAACTTGATTGTCAGTAGTGGGGTCATCAGATCATCAACAGTAGAAACAAACAGATCCTTTTCAATAGCATGGACATTGCGACCATGCTTTGGCATTGGAGCGGAGATTACATTCGGTTTCTCAGGGGCGTCGAACTCAACCTCTTTTGCATCTATCAAATCTTGAATTTTATTCTTCAGCGCCCAGCAATCGTTGGTGTCATGCCCGGCGCTGTCAAAATGATAGGCACATTTAGCATTGGGATGATAGTATGGAGATGTGGTGTTAGGGTTTTTCGGCGCCTCCTTTAAACCAGTCAGATTCAACTTCAACAAATGGGGAAGAACTTGTGCATGCGTCATGTTGATGCGGGTGAACTGCCGTTGTGGCCGTTCTACCCGTTGCTGGTTAGGTCTAGGCTGATTGTTACGAGGCTGATCATTTGATGAAGTTTGAATCATCACGGCCCCCACAATCGGCCGATGCTCAGTTCTTCCCGATCCTTTTTGAGAGTATATAACAACTGCTTCCTTCTTGGCCGGGAATGATTTCTTAACAGTTGCGGAGGCAGAGGCATCCCTTTGAATCTTCCCATTCTTAATACCAGCTTCCACCCGTTCGCCAGTCAGAATCAATTCAGTAAACCCTACAGAAGAGCTCCCGATCAAATGGTTGAAGAAAGGGCCAAATAGGGTCCCCAAGAACATATCAACTAGTTCCCTATCTGAAAGAGGTGGCTGCACTCTTTCGGCCAAGTCGCGCCATTTCTGGGTGTATTCTTTGAATCCCTCATTTGAGGCCATCCCTATACTTTGTAACTGAGTACGGGTTGGCGCCAAGTCAGCGTTATATTGATACTGGAGATAAAAGGCAGCTGCCAAGTCTTCTTAGTTATGCACCTCTGACCTCTCAAGCTGGTAAAACCAGTCTAGTTGTGTACCGGACAAGCTGTCCTGAAAAAAGTGTACCCAAAGATTTCTGTCGGATGTATGAGGTTGAATTCTTCTGACATATGACCTCAGGTGCATCTTCGGGCAAGACAGCCCGTCATATTTTGCAAAAACTGGCACCTTAAACTTTGGAGGGATCACAATCCCCACAATCAATCCCAATTCTTCAAAATCTAACCCAGGAACCCTTTGTAGCTCCATAGCTGCCAGTCTATCCTCCAGGTTTTTGTATTTGCCGTCCGCTGGCGGGCATTGCTGCTCTGAATAGTCTTCATCTTCCTCAACCTCTTCCTCTTCAGCCTCAGACTCTGAAGGTAATGCAGCTCCTTTTCCCTTACCGGTCCCCTCATCAGATGTGGAGGGAAATTCAAGAACTCTCCTAGCTTCATTCTCAAATCTTCTTTCCAGTGTAGCTACCCCAACTCTTTTCTTCTTCCTTTTTCCTTTTTCTTGCTCTTTGTTCCCTAACAGTGCTTTTAGATCCTCCTGACCCTTTACCAAGGTCATAAGGAGCTGTTGAAACTGCGAGTTTTGTGATTGCAGATCTTTGACCGTCTGTTCAAGATCCATCTTACTGAAATAAACAGCAGAAAGATAAGGAAACCTGGCGTGAAGACCTGCTTATGCATATGATGAATGATATGTTTATTCATGCAATGCGTTCAAGGATTTAGAAATTCAAAGTTGTTGCAAACAAAAAGAACACACGTCATATTAATAAGAAGAAATTTGTCAGTACATAAATGCCTCATGGGCCAAATATTACAAAAACTTCTTAAGGTAAAAAGACGTTGCGCATCCTTTTTGGTGCGATGTAAGTGTTGAGGGTCTCCTCCTCGTGAAGTCGGCGTGTAAGCTCCAAAACCTTCTTCTCGCTGGCGTAGAAGCTGGCTTCAAAAGTATCCCTTTCCTCCTTGAGTTGGATCCAACTCTTCTGCATCTCCTCCCATGATGTTGGCATGTCAGGATGTAGGATGGTGTATGGAACCTCTCCTTCCTTAACAGGCTCTTTGATCAAAGGGAGAATGTGAGGGTAAGGCATCATAAGACTCTGGGCTCGGGTTCGTACCCACTTTAGATAAGGCTCAAGAGGGATGGAGTTCTTGTGCCCCAGTGTCTTGCTATCTACCTTGTTAGGCATCCTCCAAGCTCTGATGAATCTTTGGCGAAGTCCTTGCGCATCATTGTCGAAGTCAAAAACTAGGTCAGGAATCATCATGTCATGAGGGCCATCCCTTCGTGCATATCCAAATTATCTCAAAGCTAGACAGGGGTTGTAGGTAATGCCTCCCCTAATGCCAAGTAATGGAACATTAGGGAACTCGCCACAACGATCGATGATGATGACCTTTTCTCTGGACCGAGAACACCAATGTACATCAGAATGTGTGAGGGTCATCAATCATTGTGACCACCTCAAGCCTTGCTCATTCTTCAAAACAGATTGTGGAAGGTGAGAAATAAACCACCTCGCAAGGAGAGGAGTACACCACACGAGAACACCTCTCTTCCTCATTGTTCGTGTGTAAAATGAGTGGAGGATGTCCCCAAGCAATGTAGGTATGGGATTCCTGGATAGGAAAATCTTGACAGCATTGACATCTATAAGTTGGTCAGGATTTGGGAACAAGACCAACACCCATAAATAAGGAGTGCCACAATCTCTTCAAAGGCTTGTAGATCCAGGGAATTCCAACACTCTTGTGCCTTCTCAAACAAGAATTTTGCCAAGAAGCCTTTGACACCACTTCTAGTCTCCCAATGCCCCTTGATGTCAGATGGTTGCAAGTGTAGTGCTTGAGCAACATCTTCAGGCTTTGGTTCTCTTTCCGTACCGTTGTAGGGTAGTTGATTAAGAATAGGAATTCTCAGGAGTTGAGAAAATTCCTCCAAAGTAGGCACCAATTGATAGTCGAGGAATGTGAAACAGTGGTGAAGGGGGTCAAAGAATTGGAACAACACTTTCACCATGTCTTCTTCAATGTTGGTGTTGACTAGGCTGAGCAGTCTACCATGTCTTTCACTGAAGAGAGAGCTTTCTGGAATTTTGGATGTAAGCTCCTTGAGTTAAGGAGGGATTCTTACAAGGTTGACTTGGATAGTTTTCCTGCGAAGAATTTCCATGACCTACAAAACAAGAACAAAGATGAAGATCCAAACCCTTGAAATGGTTAGTGGATGCATATGATGCTTTATGATGTTCATGATGTATGCACAAACATATGTACAAGCAAGTCACACAAAACCCTAGTTTCAGGCTTGCATGGGGTTTCATAGGTAAGTACCCTCTTGAGTGTAGTTGGCTTAAAAACCTATCCTATAAATAGTAACCGGCGACCAAAATATTCCAAGAAAACAACCCTCAATGAGTGTAGTATCGAGTATCTACCAACTTCGGACTGCACCAAAGCCGGTCATCTCACTACCCCTAATAAAAGGCCAAGATGGTCAAGTAAGGTTCTAGGTCATTAGTGCTTGGTGACATCACTCAGCGGCCCCGTACTCTCCTTGATTGAACTCAAGGGTTACCGGTACTCACAAATATGTCGCACTAATATAGCTATTGCTTCAACCATATCGGTATACCCCGCATAGTTTCCACAACATATTGCTATCTATGAATGTTTCCCAAATCCGGGTGTAGGATTTCAAGCCCAAACAAGAGAACCAAAACGTAAAGTAATCAAAGCAAACAATTAGTCATGAAAAAGGCTGATCTAGGCCCTAAGGTTACTCCATTTTTAAATTAGTCCCCAGCAGAGTCGCCAGTTCTGTGATACGGTGGGAGAACTGACTTGAGGTTTTGCGTTTGTTTTCGCAAATGTTCGGTTTAGCAAGAGTCGCCACCGACTTTTTATTTTATCCTAAGGAAAGGTTAAAAAGCACAGGAAAAACCTTTGAGACGTTTTCTTGGGTTCGGGGAGTAGATTATAGAAAGGGAAGGTATTAGCACCCTTTCTATCCATGGTTATCCATGGGCTCTTAGTCACTTGCTTAGATCACTTGCCTTTGCTTTTCAATTGTTTGAAATGGTGCTTTGTGTGTGTGGTTTTGAAAATGTTTTGAAAAAGATGCCTTGTATAGGCAACCATTGTAACAATTCTTTACTCGGATGTTTTACAAAGGTGTTTGTCTTTTTGAAAAGATGTTTCAATGTTTTTGAAAGTTGTTTTTGAAAGTTGTTTTTGAAAGTTATGTTGTGGAGTGTGTTTTGAAAGTAGGCAAGTGTGTTTTGCAAGTTTGATCGAGTAACTAAGAGTTGTCTACCCTATTGTACTCAAAGGTCTTTCTTATGTTTTAACCCTTTTAACAGTGTTGTTTCACCATTGTATTTGGTGAACAACCTTGTGTTAGGATATTAACGGGACGGGCGCGGGTCATCGTATAGACCATGAAAGCAATAGTGTCAAGTATCTTTGGCAATTTGCTTGAGGGACTATGATCATTTTGTTTAGGCAACTTCAAAAGCGTCATCGAGGGACTATGATCATTTGATTTGTTTTTGTTTTGCCAAAGACACTCAACATGCAACATGGCCCATTTTGGAAGGCAACAAGCGGGATTACCCTAGGGGTGCAAGTGTGAATTGTGTATTGATTTTCATGCATTTATCTTTGTATTAGTCAAACTATTTGTTATTTGATTTGCATACAAACCCTAGGTCTATCATGGCATAATTTGAAAGCTTTTAAATGCGGAAATTTAAAGTCCTAAATTATTACAACATGATTATGAGGATGGGGGTACAAATGTTTGAATGGGGGGATATTTGACAAGAAATTAAATCTAAACTATTACATCCATATCAAATATACAAATATTTAATCGTACAATGTAAAGTAAATACAATAAATATGCAAAATGTATTATGCACAAAATGATTTTTTTATGTATGTGAAAGTATTTTTCAATGTAAAATATAAACAAAAATAAAAGGGTCAAATTTTGAATATTTTTGTTATTTAGGGCAAAACCCTAGTTTTTGAATAAATAGTATTTATTTGTTAATTATATACAATATTTATATATTAATTTATACAAAAAAAATAAATAAAAAGAAGTATGTTGTAAAAAAAAAGTATTTTTAGTGTCATTGTGATCGGTGGAAATAGAACTGACTGTTTTGAAATGCTGGTTCGCGAAATATCGCGGTAAGCAAGAGTCGCCACCGTCTTTTATTTTCTCCAACAAGGAAAGGACAAAAGCACATCAAAATTCCTTTTCGAGATGTTTCTCGGGTTCGGGAGGTAGATTATAGAAAGGGAAGGTGTTAGCACCCTTTCTATCCGTGGTTATCCACGGGCTCTTAGGTACTTGCTCACTATGTTTTCAAAATGTTTTTCTTTTCTTGTGTTTGTGGGTTTTGAAAAAGTTTGTTTGAAAACTTCGTTTTAACTCTTGTATCTGTCCTCAAGAGTGTATGAAGTGTTTGTTTGAAAACTTTTGTCAGAAAAGTGTAAGTGCGAAAAGTATTTTTGTTTTTTGAAAGAGCAAGTACCTGAGAACCTCTACCTACTCAAAATAAATTAAGTTGTGTAAATGTCCTTTAGACAGTACTATCCCACTATTGAGAAGTAGGTAGCACCGTCGTTGGAGTTTTCGGGTCAATTCAATTATAGGGACATGTGGTCACCAAAGCAATAGTAGGACGCCTTAGCGGTAACCTTAATGTCCTAGATCCTTTTTATCCGAGGCAACCGTTTCGAGGCAACTTGGATCTTTAGACAGGAGGGCGACCTCTAAAACACCCTATACTCAATGACCACGTCGAGGCAACCAAGTGAGGCATACCCTAGGAGTGGCATGTGCGAGTGTGTCAGGATTCAGTTATATTATCTTTGCACATGTTATGGTGAGCTACGGGTTGATTTTAATTTCAGAGATAAGTCTTGTCATGCATAGCCTAATTAACATACATCTAGCAGTTTAATAGTGGCGGAAAATAAACTAAACTATTACAAGACGTCGAGTATTTACATCGCCAAAAGCAAACCCTTGGAAAAAGTAAATTGCGAGAAAATTAAAGAAAGCGATAAAAAGTCCTAATTACGCTATTACATCCTCAGAGCAATTACATAAATATGATCAAAAATAATATGCGCGAATAAAATTTGAGTCGGAGAAGTCCTTAGGGTTTTGACCCTTTTTGAGAAAGAAAGAAGTTTTTTGATGGTTTATGAATTAAATTAAATTAAACCTAAAACTAATTAATTAATTAAAAGAAATATTTTTTGGTTTTTTATGTTCTTTAGGAAATAAATAAAAAAATAATCAAAAGTTAGCAAAAACCCTAATTCTACATGGATTTTAAATTATTGTGAAAATATTGAATTAACCCTAATTAAAGAACTAAATTAATTTGTTAGTATTTATTTACAAAAATAGCTAATTAAGGGTTAAATTAATTCAAATAATAATAATAATAAAAATATTATATTTTAGTTTTCTGAATTTTATTATAAAAAAAGTTAATTATGTTAATTAAATAATGATAATAATAATAATTAATAAAAGAAATAAAAAGGGAAAGAAATAAACTTGTGGGGGTGATGGCCCAAAGAGGAGGTTGATTTGGAAATTTCTGGCCCATTAACCTCAAGCCCTTTTGACTTTCTGGCTCCTCCATGCGCATGGTTGACTGGGAGTTTGGTGATCATCATCTCATGGCCATTAGATGTGAGCTAGAAGACACCTGGCACGTGGATATTTGAGGTACATGGTAGACCACAAGGCATAAGATATACTGGATAAGCTGCAAGAAAATAGCAATAATAATTTTGGGGGACCTGGGATTCGAACCCAGGTCCCAATGCTGCCAAGCCAATGCCTTAACCACTCCAACCACCTGCACGCTTTTGATAATATAATACTAAACAATCATTATATTAAGGATTTAATTAATATGCTGGAAACTACAAAAACGCGCGCTTCTTTTCAAATGGCCCAACCAAATGCTAACACGTCTTCATCTTCCTCCTTTGTACCTGTAAAAACAAATCAGATAGCGGGGGTTTTTGACCCCCACTAAACAGTGTGACAAAAAATAGCGAATAGAGCTACAGGCTACATAAATATTTCGCGAGGGTTGCTTTGGATTCGTCTGGTTCTCACGAATCCAACCATCTATCTTAGGAGTCCTAATTATTCCTGGATTTCAAAGCCCCAAATTCACAGCTCGTGAACCCTAGAAATTGATCATGGCAACTTTTAATTTATGGCGTTTTAATCCAATTAAGTGATATCATTAGCTTCGTATGACCTCTGGCAATGCAACACAATTAATAAAACATGTTAATTATGCATGAATTCAACAATATGATTTTGAGGAAAAAACGCAAACCATGGTTCTGTAATTAGTGATTCTTTGAGCTATGAAGCTGGAAATTGATTGCCAATCGTTCTGGGAACCTCCTGCAGTGTATTGAAATCAACAAATGTCCTTAAATCGCCCTAAAATGCAGAAAACAGTTTTGAGTTTTTCTTGGAATTTTTCAATATTGCTATGGCTTTGTCTGCAGCTTTCTCACGTGTGTGGCATCAGGGTTTGCTTGAATATATATAGGAGGATGAAATTAGGTCACAATCTTGAGCAAAAATCCATGGAATTGATGATTGAATATTTGATTGAAAATCAAATCTTTTTGCATTTTCATGATTGGAAAAAGTTGCCAACTTTGGAGATTTTTGCATCTTTGATTTGTACACGAAATTTCCAGCATATCTTGACCATATTTGCTTCACAAAAAGATTGAAAAATCAAATCTTTGTATTTCCTACAATTTAAATTAATTAAATGAATTAATATTGATTAAAAATCCAATTAATTAATAAAAAATAAGAAAATAAATTCAATTAAGCTTGATGGGTCGTGCATAGGCCATGGATGAAGTTTCAACAAGAAATTTGAGGCCCATTAGCAAAATCAAGGTATTTTGAGCAAAGTTGACTTTTGCAAATTCATGAAAATTTCCCAACTTCTCCAATGCATATCTTGCTCAATTTTGATCACATGAACATGTTCTTGGACATTTTGGAAAGGTCTTGAAGTCCTCTAACCAATTCCTTTAGTCCCATGTCATTTGGATTTACCAATATCAAGTTATGGCCTTTGACTTAAAGTGCATTTTTGTTGACTTTTGAATTTGACCTATAATGTAGAAATTGATAACTTCTTGTGAGATCATTTCTTGGACTTGGAATGTGAAGATGGTTTGTAGGAAATGTCATCCCCTTCAAAATGAGCATTGGATGGGATTTTTCTGATGAACCATGGAAAAGTTATGCCCTGGTCAAGATACAGTTGACTTTTCTGCTATCCAAAAATAGTAACTTTTGCATCTTGATGATTTTTGAGCTATCCTTGTGGAATCATGATCAAGACTTGATCAAATGATGATTGTGGACTCAAAATAAGATGTTGACCAAAAATTCCGACTTTTGACTGCAAAATGACCATTTTGCCCTTGCAGTTGATTGTGGATTAAATGAGGCTTTTGACTGTGCAAATTGACACTGTGAGTCTTGAAACTTGGTATGTAGGTGCTTGAGGATGTATATAGGCCTATGAGACTTGATTGAAGCATTGAAAACCCCAAATTCCTTGGAAGAACCAAAACCCTAATTTCAGCTGGCTTATGAGGTGGTTTGACTGTACAATCTCTTGAGCAATTTTGAACCATTTGAAGATGATTCTTGACAAACCTTGAAGAATATAGGAGGGAAAATTTTGGGGTACAACAATTGCCCCTGTTAAATCTTCTTAGACTTGAGGATGTATATTGGCTTGCGTGCCTTTCGTGATCCGAAGGTGGAAGATGATTGAACACTAAAGTGCCCAGAAATTTGCACTCGCATGGTGTAGTATCAACAATGTGATGTCGGGAATGGGCTTGCAGATGTCATTTGGAGAGATGATGGATAGGAGGATGGGCTTATAGATGCCACCTGGAGATTGTTGGTTGAATTGTAATTTTGTAAGTTGAAAGAAGGAACCTGTGTAGGGTTGCCTGACGATGAGTCCGTGTAAAACTGCATTTTGGAAGGAAGGAAACCTGTGTAGGGTTGACCGATGATGAGTCCGTGTGAAACTGCATCTTGGAAGGAAGGAAAGAACCTGTGTAGGGTTGACTGATGATGAGTTTGTGTAAAACTGCATCTTTGAAGGAAGGAAACCTGTGTAGGGTTGACTGATGATGAGCCCGTGTAAAACTGCATCTTTGGAAAGAGCGAACCTGTGTAGGGTTGATTGATGATGAGTCCGTGCAAAACTGCATCTTTGGAAAGAGAGAACCTGTGTAGGGTTTCTTGATGACGAGTCCGTGTAAAACTACGTCTTGGAAGGAAGGAAACCTGTGTAGGGTTGCCTGATGACGAGTCCGTGTAAAACTTCATCTTTGGAAAGAGAGAACCTGTGTAGGGTTTCTTCGGGATAAGTTTGTGTGAAACTTCTGGAGGAACCGGGGTAAGGTTATTTTGAGACAAGTTCGTGTGAAACTTCGGGAGGAACCGGGGTAAGGTTACTGTGAGATAAGTTCGTGTAAAACTTCAGGATGAATCGGGGTAAGGTTACTGTGAGATAAGTTCCTGTAAAACTTCAGGATGAACCGGGGTAAGGTTACTGTGAGATAAGTTCGTGTAAAACTTCAGGATGAACCGGGGTAAGGTTACTTTGGGATAAGTTCGTGTAAAACTTCTGGGTGAACCGGGGTAAGGTTACTTTGAGATAAGTTCGTGTAAAACTTCTGGATGAACCGGGGTAAGGTTACTTTGACGATGAGTCCGTGTAAAACTTCATCTTGGAAGGGAGGAGGAACCTGTGTAGGGTTACCTTAATGATGAGTCCGTGTAAAACTTCATGAGAAGGAACCGGTGTAGGGTTGCCTGATGATGAGTCCGTGTAAAACTTCATCTGAAAGGGAGAAGGAACCGGTGTAGGGTTTCCTGATGATGAGTCCGTGTAAAACTTCATCTTGGAATTGAGAAGGAATCGGTGTAGGGTTGCTTCATGATGATCAAATAGATAATTGTCCTGTCTGGTTTCAGGTATTAACCCATGATCAGTCGTCCACATAATTTTCCTGGCTTGTTACAGGTGTTGATCTGGAACTGCAAAGGTAGATGGTAATCATCTTTTGATTGACCTTTTCCTGAAAAGGCAAAACGTTAGCTGTATGCAATGTCATGATGCATGAACTGCATGATGTCAAGATATTCTCAAGAATAAATGAGATTTGTGTTGTATGATGCGTATGCATGTCATGATGTATGAAGATGTGATGTTTTTAGCTGGGGAAAATAAATCCCGGAGCTGCTGGAGAATAGTGTTGAGTTCTTCGTTTCTGCTGGGGATGATGAACGAAGATGATTTTGAGAATAAACCGGTAGGAGAAGATAACTCTGTTGGGGAATAAAATTGATGAAGAGATTACTCTGTGGGGAATTACTCTGTGGGAAGAGATGCTCTGCTGAGATTTTAACGATAGTTCCGCTGGGGATTCCGTTGATAAACTCTTTTGGGGATTTTGATGATGAACTCCGCTGGGGATAGAAAGAACTTTACTGGGACGATCTTTCCGTCGCAATTTGCTGAGGATTACCCAGTTAGACTCTGGTGGGGATAACCTTCTGAATATGGATGGGGAGATGCATTCGTACTCTGCAGGGAATAAGCTTCCAGAATCTACTGGGTAAGATGATTCAACTCTGTCGGGGAAGCTTTTTAGACTGTGCTGGGAAATGGTTCCACTGAGGGTATCTTGTATTCCGCCGGGGAACATTCTTATATTTCATCGAGGAATATTAAGAACGCCGGGGATGCTCCCTGAGGAATATCTTCATACTCCGCTGGGGAATATTAAGACTTGCTGGGGATGCCCACCCTTTTTAGGGCTGATAGTAGACTAACTCTGCTTGGGGGAGAGTATTGCTGAGTTGTTCGTAGTTGCAAGTCTAGTGGGGAACAACTACCATTACTGTCTTATTCTGCGGGGAGTGAAGGTATCTCGGTCGTGCTCTTCGACTGAATCTACCTTGTACATGGAGGACAGAGCAGCTTGTACAATTCGGACAATTCTTATTGCCCCAGTTTCTGCGGGAGAAGAAGGTACCTGTGGAGGTGCTTGATAACTACCGATTGACAGATCTTCTTATGGTAGGCAAGTGACGAGATGACAGAACATAGTCGTACGCTTTTGATCCCTAACTTTTGCCTGGACCGCCCTTTCGGGTTTTCAGTCCACCGGGATACCCATTCTTGCCCAAGCCGCCTTTTCAGGTTTTCGACTTGCCGGGTGTACAAATTTTTTTTCATTTTAATCCCTCATTTTTTCCCGAACCCTTTTGGTTTGCCGAGAAGCCCTTATTTTTGCCTAGGCCAGTCGACCTAGCGGGTCTTTGATTATGCGTAGTATTTTTCTGACTATGTCCATGCTCTCAGGATGCAGGGAGTTGTCGCTGTCAGTAGCGTTTCCATACTACCAGAAGATCTTCGTTTGATCATGCAAGATTCGTTGCTGGAATTCATGTCCAATGCCCCAAGTGACTCAGGCGGAGATTTGCCCCTGGCTATTTGGTATCTTGAGAGATTCTCTGAATCTTGACTTAACTGCCCCAAATGATGGATAATGATCATGTTTGCCCCTTGGTTGGAAGTGTTTTTCCACTTGATGTGATCCTCTTTGTTGAGAAGGCGTTTGTTCACAAGATATTCATCGTGCTAATTTCTCTGCTGTTCGAACAAATAGTCATATGCAAACAATGTTATTTTAAGAATGCAAAGCTTATGTCTGTCTTAAAGTTTTTTGAAAATGCAGTTTTCAGTAAAACAAGCGAATTTTTTATTTTTTTTTTGTAAAATATGATGTCAACTCAGGATTTTACAGCGAGCCCTACAGGAGTCAGGATACCTTGGTAACAGTATGCTTTCGAACTAACCCATGCTTCAGCTAGGACTTTTAAGGGTTATAACGTGGTCTAGTTCACGGTTTAAGAAACAAAGGATAAAGGCTCAAATTTTATTTGTACCCACCCGTTCTTCGTGATGTTCTTCGATCCTAAACTCAGCTAATCGTGCATTAAATCTTGTTTGAGTCTTTGTTCTGATATTCCAGTGATGGTTCAGATACTGATAGTTTATTTTGAATAGGCAGTCATTTTGTTGGGAGTCTGTAAGACCTCTTTATTTTTTGTTTTTATTATCCCTGTTTGTTTTGCCTGAACTGTTTCTTTGTGATTACAGTCAGCGGGATGCCCCAGTTTTTGTAAGTCTCCTTCATAGGTTTTGACTTAATGGGCTTTTGTTTTTGAAAGATAATGACTGCCTGTCTTTATGATTATTCGGAACCACCACTGTCTTTTGTCTCGGAAGGACTTCTTTGATGTCATTCATTGTGCACATGGATCAACTGAGAAAACTACCCTACCCCAGGTTATAATTAAGGGTTTTAATTTGTGAAAAGAAAAAACTCCAACTTCTTTGGCTCGAAGGGGTTGACGAGGGATTATCTTCCTTATAACTCCACTGTTTAGGATTTGAAACAATGCATGTACTTCATCAGCGGGGTCTGTTCAAAAGCATACTGTAAAGATCGTGGTATCGTTTTCGTCATCCTCCCTCAAAAGGCTTAGAATTTTTAATCGAGAGTTAATCATCACAAATATGAAAGCAATTTGAATATAGTGAATGCGAATGGATTGATTTAAAACAGACATATGCGATGCATTGATAAAGTAATAAAGTTTGACATGAGTAAACGTTCGAACAATCAAAAGAAAATTACAAATTGAAAATTCTAATGAACAAAAGCTTTCAATGATTCATCATATGAGCAGTGGTTATGTTTGGAGTCTCCGGAGGATCAAACTTGATCTCCTTGGCATCAATCAAGTCTTGGATCTTGTTCTTCAAACTCCAACAGTTGTCGGTGTCATGTCCTGGACTGTCAGAGTGGTATGCACACCTTTCATTGGGATGATAGGTAGGAGAGGAAGTATTTGGGTTTCGGGGAGGAGCCTTTAATGTAATCAGCCCTGTCTTCAACATGTGTTGTAGCGCTTGAGTCAGTGACATGTTGATCTTGGTAAATTGCCTCCTGGGCATGTTTGACTTACTCTGATCAACCTGTTGTTTTTGGTGAGGTTGTTGTTGGACCCTTGATGTAGTAGCAACTTGGAGAGGTCCATTCTTCAAGATACCAAACTCTTGTCTTCTTGAAGGCTGATTACTGGTTTGATCCCCAACCTTGACCGTTTTCTTCATACTATGGTATCTGTCTTGATGAAGCTGGTTGATCATGGCTCGCAACTCTTCTTGCTCCCGAGCTAAGCCTTGGATAAGAGCCGTTTTCCCCAGCATCTGGGTTCTCATTGTATCTACCTCAGCTTGCAGACATTTCAGCCGTTCGTCCTTATCGTCTTCAGGACTGTTCCTAACCAAAGTCCCCATGAGGAGTGTTCTCAACTCTTCCTGCCCCTTGGATAGGCTTAGGAAGATTTCCCTGAACTGAGTCTCTTGAGTATGAAGATCTCGTTGGAGAGCCATTGCTGAAATAAACAGCGAGAACGTGAGAGACCTGTAAAGGGTGATCTGTTATGCAATGATATGTATGATATATGTATGCAATGTTTTCAAGGATCTCACGGGGTAAACAGAGAAACTTGTTAGAATTTGAATCCGGTAGCTTGATTGAAGGAACTTCATGTTGCTGAGAGTCCTTCTTCAAGAGTCAAAGCTCACCATATCGAGTGGGTCATAGCCCCTGACTCAAGTTATCGTGTTTTGATCTCCACACAACCTCGGCTAGAGGAAAATAAATCCCCTTTGCCCCTTGCTAGGCATTTGGTTCATTATGACCTGCATCACAAACCCTTGAGATCCTTGAAATGGATTAGTCCTTATGCAAGATGTATGCAGGTTAGTCCTTATGCAAGATTTATGCTATGATGTTATGATGTTATGATGTCATGGTAAAGGCACACCACAAGTATTCACAAACGGAAAACATGGTAAAGGCACACAAGTCACACAAGACAACCCTTAGAGTTCAGGCCAGCATGAAGTTTAGGTACTACCCTCTTTCAGTTTCAGTTGGTTAAGACCTGTCCTAAAAATAGTAACCAGGTTCTAGAGGATCTCAATATCACTGGCTACCCTCGATCGGTCATAACTCCAGCTTAGCAATCTTTTCTTGCGGCCAGAACCATCGCGAGAGTTTAGCCTCAATGAGTGTAGCATACTGCTACTGTTCTATGGCCAAGTTGGTCAATTTAAGGTTCTAAGGTCAGTTGGTGCTTAATGACTCCTCAGAAGACCCATATTTTCCTCGTTCCAACACAAGGGATATCGGTACAGACCAAGGTGTCACACCAACGTAGCTACTGCTTCACCCGTGTCGGTCTATGCCGGACAGGTCCCTCACAGTTTATTGCTACCTAGAGGGTATTCCGCAGATCCGGGTTAGGATCTATGAAACTCCGATGCAAGCCCACAAATATAAATCATACAAAGCATGCAATTGAAAACATAGAATGATCTAATCCTAAGGTACACCTCACTTATCGAATTCCCCAGCAGAGTCGCCAGTTCTGTGATCGGTGGAAATAGAACTGACTGTTTTGAAATGTTGGTTCGCGAAATGTCGCGGTAAGCAAGAGTCGCCACTGTCTTTTATTTTCTCCAACAAGGAAAGGACAAAAGCACAACAAAATTCCTTTTCGAGATGTTTCTCGGGTTCGTGAGGTAGATTATAGAAAGGGAAGGTGTTAGCACCCTTTCTATCCGTGGTTATCCACGGGCTCTTAGGTACTTGCTCACTATGTTTTCAAAATTTTTTGCTTTTCTTGTGTTTGTGGGTTTTGAAAAAGTTTGTTTGAAAACTTCGTTTTAACTCTTGTATCTGTCCTCAAGAGTGTATGAAGTGTTTGTTTGAAAACTTTTGTCAGAAAAGTGTAAGTGCGAAAAGTATTTTTGTTTTTTGAAATAGCAAGTACCTGAGAACCTCTACCTACTCAAAAGAAATTAAGCTGTGTAAATGTCCTTTAGACAGTACTATCCCACTATTGAGAAGTAGGTAGCACCGTCGTTGGAGTTTTCGGGTCAATTCGATTATAGGGACATGTGGTCACCAAAGCAATAGTAGGACGCCTTAGCGGTAACCCTAATGTCCTAGATCCTTTTTATCCGAGGAAACCGTTTCGAGGCAACTTGGATCTTTAGACAGGAGGGCGACCTCTAAAACACCCTATACTCAATGACCACGTCGAGGCAACCAAGTGAGGCGTACCCTAGGAGTGGCATGTGCGAGTGTGTCAGGATTCAATTATATTATCTTTGCACATGTTATGGTGAGCTACGGGTTGATTTTAATTTCAGAGATAAGTCTTGTCATGCATAGCCTAATTAACATACATCTAGCAGTTTAATAGTTGCGCAAAATAAACTAAACTATTACAAGGCGTCGGGTATTTACATCGCCAAAAGCAAACCCTTGGAAAAAGTAAATTGAGAGAAAATTAAAGAAAGCGATAAAAAGTCCTAATTACGCTATTACATCCTCAGAGCAATTACATAAATATGATCAAAAATAATATGCGCGAATAAAATTTGAGTCGGAGAAGTCCTTAGGGTTTTGACCCTTTTTGAGAAAGAAAGAAGTTTTTTGATGGTTTATGAATTAAATTAAATTAAACCTAAAACTAATTAATTAATTAAAAGAAATATTTTTTGGTTTTTTATGTTCTTTAGGAAATAAATAAAAAAATAATCAAAAGTTAGCAAAAACCCTAATTCTACATGGATTTTAAATTATTGTGAAAATATTGAATTAACCCTAATTAAAGAACTAAATTAATTTGTTAGTATTTATTTACAAAAATAGCTAATTAAGGGTGAAATTAATTCAAATAATAATAATAATAAAAATATTATATTTTAGTTTTATGAATTTTATTATAAAAAAAGTTAATTATGTTAATTAAATAATGATAATAATAATAATTAATAAAAGAAATAAAAAGGGAAAGAAATAAACTTGTGGGGGTGATGGCCCAAAGAGGAGGTTGATTTGGAAATTTCTGGCCCATTAACCTCAAGCCCTTTTGACTTTCTGGCTCCTCCATGCGCATGGTTGACTGGGAGTTTGGTGATCATCATCTCATGGCCATTAGATGTGAGCTAGAAGACACCTGGCGCGTGGATATTTGAGGTACATGGTAGACCATAAGGCATAAGGTATACTGGATAAGCTGCAAGAAAATAGCAATAATAATTTTGGGGGACTTGGGATTCGAACCCAGGTCCCAATGCTGCCAAGCCAATGCCTTAACCACTCGAACCACCTGCACGCTTTTGATAATATAATACTAAACAATCATTATATTAAGGATTTAATTAATATGCTGGAAACTACAAAAACGCGCGCTTCTTTTCAAATGGCCCAACCAAATGCTAACACGTCTTCATCTTCCTCCTTTGTACCTGTAAAAACAAATCAAATAGCGGGGGTTTTTGACCCCCACTAAACAGTGTGACGAAAAATAGCGAATAGAGCTACAGGCTACATAAATATTTCGCGAGGGTTGCTTTGGATTCGTCTGGTTCTCACGAATCCAACCATCTATCTTAGGAGTCCTAATTATTCCTGGATTGCAAAGCCCCAAATTCACAGCTCGTGAACCCTAGAAATTGATCATGGCAACTTTTAATTTATGGCGTTTTAATCCAATTAAGTGATATCATTAGCTTCGTATGACCTCTGGCAATGCAACACAATCAATAAAACATGTTAATTATGCATGAATTCAACAATATGATTTTGAGGATAAAACGCAAACCGTGGTTCTGTAATTAGTGATTCTTTGAGCTATGAAGCTGGAAATTGATTGCCAATCGTTCTGGGAACCTCCTGTAGTGTATTGAAATCAACAAATGTCCTTAAATCGCCCTAAAATGCAGAAAACAGTTTTGAGTTTTTCTTGGAATTTTTCAATATTGCTATGGCTTTGTCTGCAGCTTTCTCACGTGTGTGGCATCAGGGTTTGCTTGAATATATATAGGAGAATGAAATTAGGTCACAATCTTGAGCAAAAATCCATGGAATTGATGATTGAATATTTGATTGAAAATCAAATCTTTTTGCATTTTCATGATTGGAAAAAGTTGCCAACTTTGGAGATTTTTGCATATTTGATTTGTACACGAAATTGCCAGCATATCTTGACCATATTTGCTTCACAAAAAGATTGAAAAATCAAATCTTTGTATTTTCCTACAATTTAAATTAATTAAATGAATTAATATTGATTAAAAATCCAATTAATTAATAAAAAATAAGAAAATAAATTCAATTAAGCTTGATGGGTCGTGCATAGGCCATGGATGAAGTTTCAACAAGAAATTTGAGGCCCATTAGCAAAAACAAGGTATTTTGAGCAAAGTTGACTTTTGCAAATTCATGAAAATTTCCCAACTTCTCCAATGCATATCTTGCTCAATTTTGATCATATGAACATGTTCTTGGACATTTTGGAAAGGTCTTGAAGTCCTCTAACCAATGCCTTTGGTCCCATGTCATTTGGATTTACCAATCTCAAGTTATGGCCTTTGACTTAAAGTGCATTTTTGTTGACTTTTGAATTTGACCTATAATGTAGAAATTGATAACTTCTTGTGAGATCATTTCTTGGACTTGGAATGTGAAGATGGTTTGTAGGAAATGTCATCCCCTTCAAAATGAGCATTGGATGGGATTTTTCTGATGAACCATGGAAAAGTTATGCCCTGGTCAAGATACAGTTGACTTTTCTACTATCCAAAAATAGTAACTTTTGCATCTTGATGATTTTTGAGCTATCCTTGTGGAATCATGATCAAGACTTGATCAAATGATGATTGTGGACTCAAAATAATATGTTGACCAAAAATTCCGACTTTTGACTGCAAAATGACCATTTTGCCCTTGCAGTTGACTGTGGATCAAATGAGGCTTTTGACTGTGCAAATTGACACTGTGAGTCTTGAAACTTGGTATGTAGGTGCTTGAGGATGTATATAGGCCTATGAGACTTGATTGAAGCATTGAAAACCCCAAATTCCTTGGAAGAACCAAAACCCTAATTTCAGCTGGCTTAGGAGGTGGTTTGACTGTACAATCTCTTGAGCAATTTTGAACCATTTGAAGATGATTCTTGACAAACCTTGAAGAATATAGGAGGGCAAATTTTGGGGTACAACAGTTGCCCCTGTTCAATCTTCTTAGACCTGAGGATGTAGATTGGATTGCGTGCCTTTCGTGATCCGAAGGTGGAAGATGATTGAACACTAAAGTGCCCAGAAATTTGCACTCGCATGGTGTAGTATCAGCAATGTGATGTCGGGAATGGGCTTGTAGATGCCATTTGGAGAGATGATGGATATGAGGATGGGATTATAGATGCCACCTGGAGATTGTTGGTTGAATTGTAATTTTGTAAGTTGAAAGAAGGAACCTGTGTAGGGTTGCCTGACGATGAGTCCGTGTAAAACTGCATTTTGGAAGGAAGGAAACCTGTGTAGGGTTGACTGATGATGAGTCCGTGTGAAACTGCATCTTGGAAGGAAGGAAAGAACCTGTGTAGGGTTGATTGATGATGAGTCTGTGTAAAACTGCATCTTTGAAGGAAGGAAACCTGTGTAGGGTTGACTGATGATGAGCCCGTGTAAAACTGCATCTTTGGAAAGAGCGAACCTGTGTAGGGTTGATTGATGATGAGTCCGTGTAAAACTGCATCTTTGGAAAGAGAGAACCTGTGTAGGGTTTCTTGATGACGAGTCCGTGTAAAACTACGTCTTGGAAGGAAGGAAACCTGTGTAGGGTTGCCTGATGACGAGTCCGTGTAAAACTTCATCTTTGGAAAGAGAGAACCTGTGTAGGGTTTCTTCGGGATAAGTTTGTGTGAAACTTCTGGAGGAACCGGGGTAAGGTTATTTTGAGACAAGTTCGTGTGAAACTTCGGGAGGAACCGGGGTAAGGTTACTGTGAGATAAGTTCGTGTAAAACTTCAGGATGAACCGGGGTAAGGTTACTGTGAGATAAGTTCGTGTAAAACTTCAGGATGAACCGGGGTAAGGTTACTGTGAGATAAGTTCGTGTAAAACTTCAGGATGAACCGGGGTAAGGTTACTTTGGGATAAGTTCGTGTAAAACTTCTGGATGAACCGGGTTAAGGTTACTTTAAGATAAGTTCGTGTAAAACTTCTGGATGAACCGGGGTAAGGTTACTTTGACGATGAGTCCGTGTAAAACTTCATCTTGGAAGGGAGGAGGAACCTGTGTAGGGTTACCTTAATGATGAGTCAGTGTAAAACTTCATGAGAATGAACCGGTGTAGGGTTGCCTGATGATGAGTCCGTGTAAAACTTCATCTGAAAGGGAGAAGGAACCGGTGTAGGGTTTCCTGATGATGAGTCCGTGTAAAACTTCATCTTGGAATTGAGAAGGAACCGGTGTAGGGTTTCTTCATGATGATCAAATAGATAATTGTCCTGTCTGGTTTCAGGTATTAACCCACGATCAGTCGTCCACAGAATTTTCCTGGCTTGTTATAGGTGTTGATCTGGAACTGCAAAGGTAGATGGTAATCATCTTTTGATTGACCTTTTCCTGAAAAGGAAAAACGTTAGCTGTATGCAATGTCATGATGCATGAACTGCATGATGTCAAGATATTCTCAAGAATAAATGAGATTTGTGTTGTATGATGCGTATGCATGTCATGATGTATGAAGATGTGATGTTTTTAGCTGGGGAAAATAAATCCCGGAGCTGCTGGAGAATAGTGTTGAGTTCTTCGTTTCCGCTGGGGATGATGAACGAAGATGATTCTGAGAATAAACCGGTAGGAGAAGATAACTCTGTTGGGGAATAAAATTGATGAAGAGATTACTCTGTGGGGAATTACTCCGTGGGAAGAGATGCTCTGCTGAGATTTTAACGATGGTTCTGCTGGGGATTCCGTTGATAAACTCTTTTGGGGATTTTGATGATGAACTCCGCTAGGGATAAAAAGAACTTTGCTGGGACGATCTTTCCGTTGCAATTTGCTGAGGATTACCCAGTTAGACTCTGGTGGGGATAACCTTCTGAATATGGATGGGGAGATGCATTCGTACTCTGCAGGGAATAAGCTTCTAGAATCTACTGGGTAAGATGATTCAACTCTGTCGGGGAAGCTTTTCAGACTGTGCTGGGAAATGGTTCCACTGAGGGTATCTTGTATTCCGCCGGGGAACATTCTTATATTTCGTCGAGGAATATTAAGAACGCCGGGGATGCTCGCTGAGGAATATCTTCATACTCCGCTGGGGAATATTAAGACTTGTTGGGGATGCCCACCCTTTTTAGGGCTGATAGTAGACTAACTCTGCTTGGGGGAGAGTATTGCTGAGTTGTTCGTAGTTGCAAGTCTAGTGGGGAACAACTACCATTACTGTCTTATTCTGCGAGGAGTGAAGGTATCTCGGTTGTGCTCTTCGACTGAATCTACCTTGTACCTGGAGGACAGAGCAGCTTGTACAATTCGAACAATTCTTATTGCCCCAGTTTCTGTGGGAGAAGAAGGTACCTGTGGAGGTTCTTGATAACTACCGATTGACAGATCTTCTTATGGTAGGCAAGTGACGAGATGACAGAACATAGTCGTACGCTTTTGATCCCTAACTTTTGCCTGGACCGCCCTTTCGGGTTTTCAGTCCACCGGGATACCCATTCTTGCCCAAGCCGCCTTTTCAGGTTTTCGACTTGCCAGGTGTACAAATTTTTTTTCATTTTCATCCCTCATTTTTGCCCGAACCCTTTTGGTTTGCCGAGAAGCCCTTATTTTTGCCTAGGCCAGTCGACCTAGCGGGTCTTTGATTATGCGTAGTATTTTTCCGACTATGTCCATGCTCTCAGGATGCAGGGAGTTGTCGCTATCAGTAGCGTTGCCATACTACCAGAAGATCTTCGTTTGATCATGCAAGATTCGTTGCTGGAATTCATGTCCAATGCCCCAAGTGACTCAGGCGAAGATTTGCCCCTGGCTATTTGGTATCTTGAGAGATTCTCTGAATCTTGACTTAACTGCCCCAGATGATGGACAATGATCATGTTTGCCCCTTGGTTGGAAGTGTTTTTCCACTTGATTTGATCCTCTTTGTTGAGAAGGCGTTTGTTCACAAGATATTCATCGTGCGAATTTCTCTGCTGTTCGAACAAATAGTCATATGCAAACAATGTTATTTTAAGAATGCAAAGCTTATGTCTGTCTTGAAGTTTTTTGAAAATGCAGTTTTCAGTAAAACAAGTGTATTGAAATCAACAAATGTCCTTAAATCGCCCTAAAATGCAGAAAACAGTTTTGAGTTTTTCTTGGAATTTTTCAATATTGCTATGGCTTTGTCTGCAGCTTTCTCACGTGTGTGGCATCAGGGTTTGCTTGAATATATATATAGGAGAATGAAATTAGGTCACAATCTTGAGCAAAAATCCATGGAATTGATGATTGAATATTTGATTGAAAATCAAATCTTTTTGCATTTTCATGATTGGAAAAAGTTGCCAACTTTGGAGATTTTTGCATCTTTGATTTGTACACGAAATTGCCAGCATATCTTGACCATATTTGCTTCACAAAAAAATTGAAAAATCAAATCTTTGTATTTTCCTACAATTTAAATTAATTAAATGAATTAATATTGATTAAAAATCCAATTAATTAATAAAAAATAAGAAAATAAATTCAATTAAGCTTGATGGGTCGTGCATAGGCCATGGATGAAGTTTCAACAAGAAATTTGAGGCCCATTAGCAAAAACAAGGTATTTTGAGCAAAGTTGACTTTTGCAAATTCATGAAAATTTCCCAACTTCTCCAATGCATATCTTGCTCAATTTTGATCACATGAACATGTTCTTGGACATTTTGGAAAGGTCTTGAAGTCCTCTAACCAATTCCTTTGGTCCCATGTCATTTGGATTTACCAATCTAAAGTTATGGCCTTTGACTTAAAGTGCATTTTTGTTGACTTTTGAATTTGACCTATAATGTAGAAATTGATAACTTCTTGTGAGAGCATTTCTTGGACTTGGAATGTGAAGATGGTTTGTAGGAAATGTCATCCCCTTCAAAATGAGCATTGGATGGGATTTTTCTGATGAACCATGGAAAAGTTATGCCCTGGTCAAGATACAGTTGACTTTTCTGCTATCCAAAAATAATAACTTTTGCATCTTGATGATTTTTGAGCTATCCTTGTGGAATCATGATCAAGACTTGATCAAATGATGATTGTGGACTCAAAATAATATGTTGACCAAAAATTCAGACTTTTGACTGCAAAATGACCATTTTGCCCTTGCAGTTGACTGTGGATCAAATGAGGCTTTTGACTGTGCAAATTGACACTGTGAGTCTTGAAACTTGGTATGTAGGTGCTTGAGGATGTATATAGGCCTATGAGACTTGATTGAAGCATTGAAAACCCCAAATTCCTTGGAAGAACCAAAACCCTAATTTCAGCTGGCTTAGGAGGTGGTTTGACTGTACAATCTCTTGAGCAATTTTGAACCATTTGAAGATGATTCTTGACAAACCTTGAAGAATATAGGAGGGCAAATTTTGGGGTACAACAGTTGCCCCTGTTCAATCTTCTTAGACCTGAGGATGTAGATTGGATTGCGTGCCTTTCGTGATCCGAAGGTGGAAGATGATTGAACACTAAAGTGCCCAGAAATTTGCACTCGCATGGTGTAGTATCAGCAATGTGATGTCGGGAATGGGCTTGTAGATGCCATTTGGAGAGATGATGGATATGAGGATGGGATTATAGATGCCACCTGGAGATTGTTGGTTGAATTGTAATTTTGTAAGTTGAAAGAAGGAACCTGTGTAGGGTTGCCTGACGATGAGTCCGTGTAAAACTGCATTTTGGAAGGAAGGAAACCTGTGTAGGGTTGACTGATGATGAGTCCGTGTGAAACTGCATCTTGGAAGGAAGGAAAGAACCTGTGTAGGGTTGATTGATGATGAGTCTGTGTAAAACTGCATCTTTGAAGGAAGGAAACCTGTGTAGGGTTGACTGATGATGAGCCCGTGTAAAACTGCATCTTTGGAAAGAGCGAACCTGTGTAGGGTTGATTGATGATGAGTCCGTGTAAAACTGCATCTTTGGAAAGAGAGAACCTGTGTAGGGTTTCTTGATGACGAGTCCGTGTAAAACTACGTCTTGGAAGGAAGGAAACCTGTGTAGGGTTGCCTGATGACGAGTCCGTGTAAAACTTCATCTTTGGAAAGAGAGAACCTGTGTAGGGTTTCTTCGGGATAAGTTTGTGTGAAACTTCTGGAGGAACCGGGGTAAGGTTATTTTGAGACAAGTTCGTGTGAAACTTCGGGAGGAACCGGGGTAAGGTTACTGTGAGATAAGTTCGTGTAAAACTTCAGGATGAACCGGGGTAAGGTTACTGTGAGATAAGTTCGTGTAAAACTTCAGGATGAACCGGGGTAAGGTTACTGTGAGATAAGTTCGTGTAAAACTTCAGGATGAACCGGGGTAAGGTTACTTTGGGATAAGTTCGTGTAAAACTTCTGGATGAACCGGGTTAAGGTTACTTTAAGATAAGTTCGTGTAAAACTTCTGGATGAACCGGGGTAAGGTTACTTTGACGATGAGTCCGTGTAAAACTTCATCTTGGAAGGGAGGAGGAACCTGTGTAGGGTTACCTTAATGATGAGTCAGTGTAAAACTTCATGAGAATGAACTGGTGTAGGGTTGCCTGATGATGAGTCCGTGTAAAACTTCATCTGAAAGGGAGAAGGAACCGGTGTAGGGTTTCCTGATGATGAGTCCGTGTAAAACTTCATCTTGGAATTGAGAAGGAACCGGTGTAGGGTTTCTTCATGATGATCAAATAGATAATTGTCCTGTCTGGTTTCAGGTATTAACCCACGATCAGTCGTCCACAGAATTTTCCTGGCTTGTTATAGGTGTTGATCTGGAACTGCAAAGGTAGATGGTAATCATCTTTTGATTGACCTTTTCCTGAAAAGGAAAAACGTTAGCTGTATGCAATGTCATGATGCATGAACTGCATGATGTCAAGATATTCTCAAGAATAAATGAGATTTGTGTTGTATGATGCGTATGCATGTCATGATGTATGAAGATGTGATGTTTTTAGCTGGGGAAAATAAATCCCGGAGCTGCTGGAGAATAGTGTTGAGTTCTTCGTTTCCGCTGGGGATGATGAACGAAGATGATTCTGAGAATAAACCGGTAGGAGAAGATAACTCTGTTGGGGAATAAAATTGATGAAGAGATTACTCTGTGGGGAATTACTCCGTGGGAAGAGATGCTCTGCTGAGATTTTAACGATGGTTCTGCTGGGGATTCCGTTGATAAACTCTTTTGGGGATTTTGATGATGAACTCCGCTAGGGATAAAAAGAACTTTGCTGGGACGATCTTTCCGTTGCAATTTGCTGAGGATTACCCAGTTAGACTCTGGTGGGGATAACCTTCTGAATATGGATGGGGAGATGCATTCGTACTCTGCAGGGAATAAGCTTCTAGAATCTACTGGGTAAGATGATTCAACTCTGTCGGGGAAGCTTTTCAGACTGTGCTGGGAAATGGTTCCACTGAGGGTATCTTGTATTCCGCCGGGGAACATTCTTATATTTCGTCGAGGAATATTAAGAACGCCGGGGATGCTCGCTGAGGAATATCTTCATACTCCGCTGGGGAATATTAAGACTTGTTGGGGATGCCCACCCTTTTTAGGGCTGATAGTAGACTAACTCTGCTTGGGGGAGAGTATTGCTGAGTTGTTCGTAGTTGCAAGTCTAGTGGGGAACAACTACCATTACTGTCTTATTCTGCGAGGAGTGAAGGTATCTCGGTTGTGCTCTTCGACTGAATCTACCTTGTACCTGGAGGACAGAGCAGCTTGTACAATTCGAACAATTCTTATTGCCCCAGTTTCTGTGGGAGAAGAAGGTACCTGTGGAGGTTCTTGATAACTACCGATTGACAGATCTTCTTATGGTAGGCAAGTGACGAGATGACAGAACATAGTCGTACGCTTTTGATCCCTAACTTTTGCCTGGACCGCCCTTTCGGGTTTTCAGTCCACCGGGATACCCATTCTTGCCCAAGCCGCCTTTTCAGGTTTTCGACTTGCCAGGTGTACAAATTTTTTTTCATTTTCATCCCTCATTTTTGCCCGAACCCTTTTGGTTTGCCGAGAAGCCCTTATTTTTGCCTAGGCCAGTCGACCTAGCGGGTCTTTGATTATGCGTAGTATTTTTCCGACTATGTCCATGCTCTCAGGATGCAGGGAGTTGTCGCTATCAGTAGCGTTGCCATACTACCAGAAGATCTTCGTTTGATCATGCAAGATTCGTTGCTGGAATTCATGTCCAATGCCCCAAGTGACTCAGGCGAAGATTTGCCCCTGGCTATTTGGTATCTTGAGAGATTCTCTGAATCTTGACTTAACTGCCCCAGATGATGGACAATGATCATGTTTGCCCCTTGGTTGGAAGTGTTTTTCCACTTGATTTGATCCTCTTTGTTGAGAAGGCGTTTGTTCACAAGATATTCATCGTGCGAATTTCTCTGCTGTTCGAACAAATAGTCATATGCAAACAATGTTATTTTAAGAATGCAAAGCTTATGTCTGTCTTGAAGTTTTTTGAAAATGCAGTTTTCAGTAAAACAAGTGTATTGAAATCAACAAATGTCCTTAAATCGCCCTAAAATGCAGAAAACAGTTTTGAGTTTTTCTTGGAATTTTTCAATATTGCTATGGCTTTGTCTGCAGCTTTCTCACGTGTGTGGCATCAGGGTTTGCTTGAATATATATATAGGAGAATGAAATTAGGTCACAATCTTGAGCAAAAATCCATGGAATTGATGATTGAATATTTGATTGAAAATCAAATCTTTTTGCATTTTCATGATTGGAAAAAGTTGCCAACTTTGGAGATTTTTGCATCTTTGATTTGTACACGAAATTGCCAGCATATCTTGACCATATTTGCTTCACAAAAAAATTGAAAAATCAAATCTTTGTATTTTCCTACAATTTAAATTAATTAAATGAATTAATATTGATTAAAAATCCAATTAATTAATAAAAAATAAGAAAATAAATTCAATTAAGCTTGATGGGTCGTGCATAGGCCATGGATGAAGTTTCAACAAGAAATTTGAGGCCCATTAGCAAAAACAAGGTATTTTGAGCAAAGTTGACTTTTGCAAATTCATGAAAATTTCCCAACTTCTCCAATGCATATCTTGCTCAATTTTGATCACATGAACATGTTCTTGGACATTTTGGAAAGGTCTTGAAGTCCTCTAACCAATTCCTTTGGTCCCATGTCATTTGGATTTACCAATCTAAAGTTATGGCCTTTGACTTAAAGTGCATTTTTGTTGACTTTTGAATTTGACCTATAATGTAGAAATTGATAACTTCTTGTGAGAGCATTTCTTGGACTTGGAATGTGAAGATGGTTTGTAGGAAATGTCATCCCCTTCAAAATGAGCATTGGATGGGATTTTTCTGATGAACCATGGAAAAGTTATGCCCTGGTCAAGATACAGTTGACTTTTCTGCTATCCAAAAATAATAACTTTTGCATCTTGATGATTTTTGAGCTATCCTTGTGGAATCATGATCAAGACTTGATCAAATGATGATTGTGGACTCAAAATAATATGTTGACCAAAAATTCAGACTTTTGACTGCAAAATGACCATTTTGCCCTTGCAGTTGACTGTGGATCAAATGAGGCTTTTGACTGTGCAAATTGACACTGTGAGTCTTGAAACTTGGTATGTAGGTGCTTGAGGATGTATATAGGCCTATGAGACTTGATTGAAGCATTGAAAACCAAATTCCTTGGAAGAACCAAAACCCTAATTTCAGCTGGCTTAGGAGGTGGTTTGACTGTACAATCTCTTGAGCAATTTTGAACCATTTGAAGATGATTCTTGACAAACCTTGAAGAATATGGGAGGGAAAATTTTGGGGTACAACAGTCATATATTAATAAAAAATAAAAATGTATTATTTTTATATTTTTGCCCTAATTATCTAATAAAATATACAAGTATTTATATATTATATATTAAATATACTAAATATATACAAGAACAAAATATTAATTATTTACAAAAAAAATATATTTCAAAAAATGTTTTCAAAATGTAAACAAAAAATAATAACTGAAAAATATTTATTTTTGTATTATTTTTAGGGTTTTAAATAAAAAGGTTTTTATATTTATTTACATATATATGCTAAATAAAACAAATAAATGCCAAATAAATGCAAAAATGTATGGAAAAATATTTTTGATATTTTTTATATTTGAGCAAAAAATAATAAGTCAAAATCAAAAAGAAAAAGTCAAAAATGATAGATATTTCACACAATGGGCCAAGGGGGTGCAAAGCTAAAAAAAGGGTGCAAAAAGTAAGGATGACTCAGGCACAGCCCAAGCCATCATCTTCAACCTCCAGCTTCTGTTTGAATAACAAAATGCGCGCGCCTCTTGCACCAAAGCTAACTCCTGATTCCTTGACTTTTAGCAAAAACTCATAACACCAATAATGTAGAGCATCAAGAGACGAATTCAGACATATAAAAAAGTTGTCCTAACTCTAAGAAACCAGGGAGAATTTCTTCTCCCCCAATTTCTGACCTAATTTTTCTTCAATGTTCATGGCCAAAATTCTCACAGCATGCTTAATATAAATGAAAAGTAAATACATGGATGGCTTCAGGGCTATGAGTAGAACATGTTTCCTTCACAAACCTAAGCTTAAACATGCCTGGATAGAGAGATAGAAGTCCATGGTTTTACCTGTTTCAGCTTGACTCGTGTACAGCAATGTGGCCAACTTCAATGGAGTTTAAGGATTTGCACAGCTTGCCTGAGGTCCAAGGATGCTTCCCAAGTACCTAGCTTGCTTTGAATCACTCTGAATCGTGCTATGGAAGTCCACCTGCAAAACTGAAAATTGAAAAAGGTAAGTGAGGTTAGGGGTGTTACAGCTGGTGTTTAGGGCTTTGGCTAGTTTCAGTGGATGGTAGGGAATGTGTTTGAAAAGATTTGGCCAAAACGCATGAGCAAACTGTGTTGTGCAACTCAATCTGCAGGGATGCCCTGTTTTGTGCAGCAAAATGGTGTTTTGGGGTTTTAGGAGGTGTGAGGGATCAATGAATCGTGCCTTAGGTCTGTTTTGGTGTGTGTAAGATGTTCACAAAGTTTTTTCTGGCTTATGCTTGCAGGAAGTGAGAGTTGGATATCTTTTGCAAACTTGCTTCTTTTTGAAGTAAGAAAGCTCCAGTCCTTATGCAGGCCTGTATCCTCTCTATCTATGCTGCACACTTTTCTCTTGATCAGTGAGATTTGCTTACAAACTCTTGCCTCAAAGATCTGGCTTGTACTTCTTGGATTTGGTATTTGACATAAAGCACTACTTTTCAAAAATGGCAAGTTTGCATTTTCTACTTAAGGGATAATTCTTTGTGTAATGGCTAAATGCACAAAACAATGCTTGAACACAATGGTTAGGCATTTAATTATGGAGTGCAAACTTGGTTTAGAGGCCTGCAAGCAAGTACCAAGCATGCTGATTTGAAAATGGAACTTGTATGAACATGCATTTGGTTATGAACAAAAGTGAATTTTGCCCAACTTTGCAAATTCGACTCTCCCTAACCACAAGGGTGTTTGAGAAGTTCTTGGACAATTTGGAAAGCTTGGAATGTGTACTACAATCCATCTTTGTAATGCAAATTAAAACTCCAAGTGAAAGCATGTGAAAAATGGCCAAGAAGTTGGACAAAAATCCTGCCTAGAATAGGTCAAAATTTTTCTAAGTTAAAAATGTTTTGCACCCTTGTTCAAAAAATCATAACTTGAGCTACAAGCTTCCTTTGAGAAAACTTTGTGAATCAAAGTTGTAGATTTTGCAATGGACTACAACTTTCATGTTTTGAGTTTTGTTTGAATCCATTTGCATCTTGATAAAAAAATGGGACAAAGTTAGGAAAAAATAAGGAAATTTCATAACTTAGAAAATTTCTAAGTTATGAAATTTCTTCATTTTAAACCCTAATTTGCAAATTTGGATTTCTTGATGAACAAGTTTCATAATTTGACATGTCTTGATGAAAAATGAATCTTGGCACTTGATTTTGATCAAAAAGTCAAAGTTTGACTTTTCAGTATACAGTCAAATTTTGATCAGTTGACTGGAAAATTCATCTGTCAATCCTGTGCATTTGAGATCTTTTGAACTTGTTGAAGTTGTCAAGACAATGTCATTGAGTCCTTAAGTCCATATATGAGCTTGGTTTGCCATTGGTTAGGTCAAACAGTCAAAAATTGCCTTTGTGCAGTCAAAACCCTAAAAATGACCATTTTGCCCTTTTGGTGATCTGATCAAATTTCTTGTGGAATTGTGATCCAAACTTGACCAAATGGTTCATATGAGTTCATTATGTTGATGTGGGTCAAATTTCATGAGGTTTGACTGTCAATTGGCCACAGTTGACTTTTTCCCCAATACAGCTGATTTTAGGTCAACTGTCCAATTGACTGGGCAAAAATTGGAATCAAGGCTTGAAACTTGGTATGGATAAACTTGTGAGTCCAACATGAAACATGAAAGTTATTTTGGGCATTTTAGGTCAAAATATCTTTGTGCAAACTTAAACCCTAATTTAGGTCAACAGTGCAAGGAGGGGTCTTGAGCAGAGCAAACCCTAACTTGATCTTGAGCTCCAAGAGTCTTGTGATGAGAAAATATTGAAGAAATGAGAGGGCAAATTTTGGGGTACAACAATAACCATGGATAGAAAGGGTGCTAATACCTTCCCTTTCTATAATCTACTCCCCGAACCCAAGAAAACATCTCAAAGGTCTTTCCTGTGCTTTTTGACCTTTCCTTAGGATAAAATAAAAAGTCGGTGGCGACTCTTGCTAAACCGAAACATTTGCGAACACAAACGCAAAATCCCAAGTCAGTTCTCCCACAGTATCACAAGTACGACATCTAGTACACTACACAAAAAGCAATCAAAGGAAGTGTGATGGCAGATCATTTGGCACATCAAGCTGTAGATGACTACCAATCTATGAACTTTGAATTCCCATACGAGAATATCATGCTAGTAACAGATGATGAAGAACCTGGACTGTATGAAGGAATTGAACAAGGATCCCGATGGACTATGGTTTTTGATAGAGCTTCCAATGCACTTGGTAACAGAATTGGTGTTGTGATCATTTCCCCCGAAGGTTGCGATACTCCTTTCACTTCCAGACTCTACTTTGACTGTACCAACAATATGACCGAATACGAAGCATGCATCTTGGGTCTCAAGGCTGATATTGACCTAAGAATAAAATTCTTAAGTCTATATGGAGACTCAGCTTTGGTGGTCATTCAAGTTAAAGGGGAGTAGGATATAAAATAGCCAAATATTATCCCTTACAAAGAGCTTGTGCTAACCTTGATCCCGTACTTTGAAGAGGTTACCTTTGAACACATTCTGAGGGAAGAAAAGTAGTTGGCTGATGCTTTAGCTACCATGTATTCTATGTTCAAGGTTAGATGGGACAACGAAGCTCCCCAAATTACTGTTGAAAGATTTAACGAACCAGCACACTGCTATGAGATTGACACTGATGGTGTAGAGGAGAGGCTTGGTTTCATGAGGTGAAAAGATATCTCGAAGCTCAAGAGTATCCTGAAGGGGCGTCAGTCAACGACAAGAAATTCTTACGGAGGTTCTCATCCAAGTTCTTCCTGAGAAATGGGATCTTATACAAGCGCAACCATGATTCAATTCTACTCCATTGTATGGACAAGAAGGAAGCATAAAAGATCATGGAGGATATGCATGAAGGTATATTTGGAACTCACTCCAGTGGACACACTATGGCCAAGAAGATTCTGAGAGCTGGTTACTTTTGGTTAACTATGAAATCTGATTGTCACCACCACTTGAGAACTTGTCATAAGTGCCAAATTTATGCTAATAAGGTCCATGTGTCTCAAGTTCCCTTGAATGTTATGACTGCTCCTTGGCCATTTGCAATGTGGGGCATTGACAT
This sequence comes from Vicia faba, assembly GCA_948472305.1. Taxonomy (NCBI): domain Eukaryota; kingdom Viridiplantae; phylum Streptophyta; class Magnoliopsida; order Fabales; family Fabaceae; genus Vicia; species Vicia faba. The sequence goes on from OX451737.1 coordinate 1,186,039,667, forward strand.
TATTGGAGAGATCAAGCCTACTGCTTCTAATGGACATCGTTTCATTCTCATCGCCATTGACTACTTTACCAAATGGGTTGAAGCAACTTCATTTGCCTCAGTTACCAAGAACGTTGTGGCCCGGTTCATCAAGCATAACCTTATATGCCAGAATGGTATCCCTGAGAAGATCATCACTGACAATGGCACCAACCTTAACAATTCCATGATCACTGAAATCTACACGCAGTTCAAGATCAAGCATCACAACTCTTCTCCATACAGACCTAAGATGAATGGCACAGTGGAAGCTGCCAACAAGAACATAAAGAAGATTATGCAAAAGATGGTTGTGACCTATAAATACTGGTATGAAATGCTACCATTTTCTCTTCATGGCTACCGTACTTCAGCATGAACATCAACTGGGGCAACCCCTTTCTCTTTGGTCTATGGCATGGAAGTTGTCCTGCCTGTCGAAGTTCATATTACTTCTCTAAGGATTATAAAAGAAGCAAACTTAGACGAATACGAATGGATTCAGACAAGGTTGAATCAATTGAATTTTCTTAATGAAACGAGGTTGGCTTCTATTTGTCATGGTCAAATGTATCAAAAACATATGATCAAGGCATTCAACAAAAAGATCAAGCATCGGGTATACCAAGTCGATGACTTGGTAATAAAGCGCATCATTCTACCATGAGGTGATCCCAGGGGAAAATGGAATCCCACCTATGAAGGGCCATTTGTAGTCAAGAAAGTATTCTCGGGCGGAGCTATGATTCTAACCACTATGGACGGCAAAGATTTCCTGCACCATGTGAACACGGACATAGTCAAAAAATACTATGCATAAGAATGACCCACTAGGTTGACATACCTAGGAAAAATAAGGGTATCCTAGAGAACCAAAAGGGTTCGGGAAAAATTAAGGGATATATACAAAAGATTGTACATCCGGCAAGTCGAAAACCTGAAAAGGAAGCTTGGGCAAAAAAGGGTATCCTGGTGGACTGAAAACCCGAAAGGGCGGTCCAGGAAAAAGTTAGGGATTAAAAGCATACGATTATGTCCCGTTGGATCACTACAACCAGCTTTATTACCAAGGTCAAAAGTTCAAATGGTTCAATCAATTTATTCGGATGGAAAAGGACGAGATGTTCAAATACATAGGGGCAATAGCAGAGTTGGATATATATATATATATATATATATATATATATATATATATATATATATATATATATATATATATATATATATATATATATATATATATATATATATATATATATATATATATATATATATATATATATATATATATATATATATATATATATATATATATATATATATATATATATATATATATATATATATATATATATATATATATATATATATATATATATATATATATATATATATATATATATATATATTTGTTTTGACTCTGTCTCTTTCATTTCACGAAGACTTCATCTTACAAGGATTTTCGTCTCTTTGTACAAACTCGCCTATTTATAGACAAATTATCAATACAAGTATACTTTAAAGTCCAAACTTTTTGTTTTTTCTGTTTTTCTTGCAAAAACATTCAATAACTAAAATTGAATGAGCATATGTATATGAACATGATTAACTGTTAACAAATATACGCATAAGAATAGGATTAAACATTTACTCAAAACTATAAGAAGCTGGGATGACACTCAAGCTGTCCATAAATCCCCACAAAATCCCTTTCATAAGGTTATCCCCAGTGAAGTCGTCAGAGCCACTTCTATGAAATTATTCCCCAAAGAGTATTCTTCACAGATAAAGGTACATTCCCCACAATCTCCCGGGTATATCACTTCAACAGATAAAAGATTATAATCTATTTCCTATCAATATCACCAACCGACGGAGTCCCAATCAGTACAATGCAAGGAACTTTTCTTCCCCGACTGAGTTTGGTCCTCCAAAAAACTGAAAAGTTTATGCAGAGTTCTTCTCTTTGGTAAATTCAATTTCCCCAAGAGAGTTGATTTCCTCAGAAAAGCACTTCTCCATCAATAAGGGTTTATTTCCACAACAGACTACAAATTTCCCAGCTTGAGTCTATTCCTCAGACTACTACAAATCACTGACAAAATTCTTTTCCCCAGTAAAATTGCCACTATCCCCAGAAAAATGCTGCAAAGTTTGGAATCTGACTAGATACCAGTTAACTCTATCCTCCCCTGACGAGTCAGAAGTCTACCCATCTCTTTTATCCCCAGTCAGGGTATAAGAATTAAAATCCCCAGTAGAGTGAAAGACGACCAATGTTCCTAAACTTTACTCCCCGGACAGAAATTAATACATCCCCTACAAATTTTCCTCAAACAAGTAACCAGGAATCCCCAGCGGAAGAGTTCTAGATGAGATTGAAGATACACATATTCTTCATCCCCAACAGTATTCAGTAATTTATTTTTCCAGACACAAATACACTTCAACAAAATTTCACTTTCATACATCATAGCATATGCATATGAAACGCATATAACACAATCTCATTTATTTTGAGAACATCATTACACAATGCATTTAATACATCATGACATTGCATACAACTAACTCTTTACCTTTTCAGGAAAGATCAATCAACAGGAGAATATCAACATAATTTTCAAACATTTCCAGATGAATTCCTGAAACAAGACGGGGGACTATCCGGATAACCAGCCACAAATTAATTCCCGAAACAAGACAGAGCAATTACCTGTGAAGAATAAGCAAAATGAAGATTAACTCCTGAAACATGATTGGGAAACTATCTTCCTTTCTTTCTCTATGATCAGATAAAGATCAATTCACGAAACATGACATGGCAAATATCTATATGACGAGCACTTCCTTTAGACATCCGCTGGTTCAGTTTAAATTGACCAAAGATTAATTCGTATACTTTTCTAGTAGACACTTTTTTTGGTTCAGTTTAAATCAACCAAATATTTATTCTGATTCTTTTCCAGTTAAAGACAATGCATACCTCTATTGGTTCAGTTTAAATCAACCAAAGATTTATTCTGATACTTTTCCAATAGACACTTTTTCTGGTTCAGTTTAAATCGACCAAAGATTTATTCTGATTCTTTTCCAGTTAAATACGATACAAGACCTCTTCCAGCTCAGTTTAAATTGACCAAAGATTTATTCTGATACTTTTCCAGTAGGCACTTTTTCTGGTTCAGTTTAAATCAACTAAAGATTTATTCTGATTCTTTTCCAATTAAAGACGAACGCAGACATATGTTGGTTCAGTTTAAATCGACTAAATATTTATTCTGATTTTTTTCCAGTTGAAGTCAAGCTTAGACTTAGTCTAATTTCTATCAACAGTTATCTTGGATGGCATCTATAAGCCCATATTTGATGACTCTCCATCACCTTTGGATGGCATCTGTAAGCCCATCTCTGACAATATTTCCTCACTCTCCAAATGGCATCTCTAAACGCATTCCCGGTATAATCAACAAATAATGTTCACTTTGCTCACAAGCGAGTGCAAATTTCTGGGCACTTAAGTTTTCACTCATCTTCCACCTTCAAGTCACGAATGGCGAACATGTCAATCTAACTCTTCAGGTTTAAGAATATTGAACAGGGGCAGTTGTTGTACCCCAAAATTTTTCCCTCTCTTTTCTCAAGACATTTCTCAACAAAGATCTCAAATGCTCAAGGGTTCTCAAGGGTTTGATCAGACAAGCTCACCTCCTAAGCACTGAGCCTCTAAATTAGGGTTTTGGTTTTCTCAAGGACAATTGGACTTTTGATGCCTCAAATGACTTTCATGGTTCATTATAGGTCCCCAAGAATGCTCATACCAAGTTTCAAGTCTTGCATCACAAATTTGCTCAATCAATTGCTCAGATGACTAAAAACAATTATATTGGGTAAAAAGTCAAATATGGTCAATATATAGTCAAACTTCATGATTTTTGGCCAACATAAACATTTTGAAGTCATATTCATCAATTTATCAATTATTGATCATAATTCCTCAAGAAAAAGCATTCAAATCATCAAAGGGGCAAAATTGTCAAAATTAGGGTTTTGACTGAAAATGAGTGATCATTGACTTTTGACCTAGTACATGACCTAATGGCTTAAAGCATGATCTCAAGGATTCAAACACAACATGTTTACCTAACTTCATGGCGCAAATCATTTCTCAAGATCAATATATTGATAGTTGAATTTTGGATCAACTGATGAAACGTCAATTGATACACAAAAAGTCAAACTTTGACTTTTTTATCAATATTGAATTTCAAAGATCAAGATTCATCAAGATACTCAAAAATATCAAACTTGATCATCAAGAATCAAGAAAGTCAATAAATTCCACAAAAAGTCAAAGTTTTCAATACTTAGAAATTTTCTAAGTATTTTTAACCTTGATAATTTCAATACTTCATGACAATTTTTCACCAAGATGCAAGATGATTCAAGGAAAAATTTCAACATGAAAGTTGTAGGTCTTGATGAACTCTACAACTTTGTACCTTAGGGTTGATGTCCAAAAAACGCTTAGATTTGAAGATATAGATTCATGAAGTCATGACATATTTCATAAAACACTTAGTGAAATTTTCAACAAGTTTAGGCAGATTTTGGACCTAACTTCTTGACCAATTTTCACCTAGTTCCAAGATGATTTAGCCAAAGTGGTCAACATGAAGGTTGTAGACAATTTTTCAAGTTTCCAAAATTTCAAAGAACTTGAAGATATCATTTTTGAGCTAGGAGATACGAAGAGATGAAGTTGAGCATCCATTCTTGAATTACAAGTCATTTTCTTGATGAACACATAATTCAATCTCAATTCTATGCTACATAATCTTGCTTTGCATGCCTTCTAACTTGTGTATATACCCATAATTAATGGATTACACAAACTTTTGAGCTATGATACAAGTGGTTTAAGCATTGTCCAAATCAATTTGCCATTTTGGGGAGAAAGTTAACATTGCCATTCTTGAAAAGCAAGCTTTATGCACAAAGTCAATTCTTGAGCCTTTCACTTGTTCCCTCTGATCACACTCCATCTACGAGGTCAAAAGAAATGTGATTAAAGTGTTTAATCACTCTATGATCAAAGGTACAATGTATTCAAACTTATGTTGAGCTTAACATGTGATTTTGAGTTCTGATCAACTTGAGCTTCTCCAACCTTTCCCTATAAATAGAGACACGAATTCACAAGCCTTGAAACTCCCTCAATCTCCCTAAAATCAGAAATTGCACCAAACACTCCATAACTTGACAGTTCTGACTTTAAATTCCAAATACATAAACCACTTGTGCATTTTCCATTTCAATCATTCAAACATCATCCATACACCATATAGAAGTGATCCAAACACTTGAACCACTTCTTTAACACCTCCACCAACATCCACCATTCTCAAAACTCAACTCTGCACATTGACTTATACAGGAGGATTCAGACACTCTCAATCCAAAGTAAACATTGCAATAGCTTCCTAGGAGTCCAGTGAAGCTATTCAGATCATTACAACACCTCCAGAAGTTCTCAAACTTCAAACACGGTTTCCAGTTTTTGAGGTAATTTTTCTCAACTTTGAACTTCTCATACAATCATTATTAATAGTTATTTTATAAAGAAAAAATGTAGACATCATTGTGCTGAAGCTAACCATGCCTTTAGTTTTCCTTTATATTGCCTGAGTGATGTAAATTTTGAAGTTGAAGTTACAGAAAGATTAGGTCTGAATTTGGTACCAAGCAAAATTCATGCTCATATTTAATCTATAGCTTTAGTTATTTCCATGATTGGAATCGTGATAAAATTTCTAACAAATTTGATGTTTACTTTTTCTGATTTGGTTGAGAAATGAGCAAGTTTGAAATTCAAAAATGTTGTTATGTTGGCTGGCGAGAGGAAGAAGATGAAGCACAGTCAGAAACAAGTTTAAAATATATTTAGTGGTTGTTTCCTTAACTACCAGATGTATCACCATCCCAGTGGTTAAAACATGCACCTTTCACCTATGGGACCTGGGTTCGAGCCCCAGCGTCCCATTTTGTGATTTTTTCTCATAATTTTTTGATCTTTTTTTGTTCCAAGCGCGCCTAGGCCTCTAGGGTTTGGGCCTTATTTTCTATTTTTATTCTTCATCACCCCATCCTTCCTCACAACACCACTGGCCCATTATCATTTTTTATTATTTACTATTTCTGATTAAAGCAAACAAAAAACTATCTTTTGGGCCTAACATTTTTTACACCCCACTGTTTTCTTTTACAACACTGACCCAACTAATTTTCTCTTTTATTTTATTTTTCTCTCTATTTATTTATTTACTTTATTTAACAAAAATACAAAAAAAAATATTATTTTCTTAAATAGTTAAATTAAAAATAGTTTAATACTTTATTTCATTTTGTTAATTAAATTAGATTTTTATTACTTCTTTTTACATTATAAAACATTTTCTTTTCCAAACTAACATTAACAAATTTATTTTCTAAAACAATTAAATTAGACTTAGGGTTTATTTTAATAAACTTATATTTTAGGTTTTGATAAATAATTAACTAACTCCTCTCATAATTAAATTAATTATAAAAACCTTTTTCATCAAAAACCCTATAAAGACAATTTCTTCTTCATCTTTACGTTTTGTATATTCTATCATTATTCATGTATATGGTTTGTAGTAGATAATCAGGGCTTTTATTGCTTTCTTCCCTTTAATCACAAACTTGTACCTCCCATTCCCAAAGCGTTGTAATAGCGTAGGACATTTAAATTCTGCAACTTATTGCTTTCCTTATTATTGGTAGTAATTAGGATTTGTTTGACAAGACTTAAAAATCAAACATTATACACCCTTAATCCAAGATAAAATAATTGAATCAAACACACTTTACACATGCACCTCTAGGGTAACCCACACTTGTTGCCTCATATATAAATAGTCATATCCCTCGAACATGAGATGTTTTAGCAAAGACCCTCGATTAAAAGATCGTAGTCCCTCGACGATCCTTTAACGTTGCCTTCGGTAAACGATCTTAGTCCCTTACAACAATTGCTAAAACATCTTACAAGTTGCCTTCTATGACTTTATAATGACCCACGCCCGTCCCTCACATCTAATGATATGGCTCTCTACCAACCAATGGTAAAGTAGCACTATATAAAGGAGGAGGAAAAGAATAAAGACTTTTTGAGTAGGTAGATTGCTCGTAATTTCTTTCTCACAAATTAAAACCATTTCCACACCTCACACTTTCACAAAACAAACATCTTTTAAAACAAATATTTTCAAAACCAACACTTTGTATGCATTCTCAAGATATGAGACTCATTGCAAAGTTTTCCGTACTAAGGCGTTTTCAAAATATTTCTAAACAACATTTTGTATACATTCTCAACAATGCGAGAATCATTACAAAATTACCATTTTCAAAACATCTGCAAAACATCTTTCAAACTTACACAAATACAAAGCATTTAAAAGTGAGCTAGCAATTAAGAGCCCGTAGATAACTACGGATGAAAAGGGTTCTAACACCTTCCCTTTTCATAACCTACCCCCCGGACTTAGAAAATCCTCAAAAGGTATTCATGTTCTTTTCACCCTTTCCATTATTGGATAAAAGAAAAGTCGATGGCGACTCTTGCTTTCCGCAACATTTACGATAAAACATAAAACACCTAAGTCAGTTCTCCCACTGTATCACAGATACCAATACCGGACATGTATTCTTGATATCTTTGTTAGAGTATGATTTAATCGGTATCTTTCTTATATGTGCCCAATACCAACACCAGACATGTATTCTTGATATTTTTGTTAGAGTTCTCTTCCGGTCTCTTTCTTATATGTGTCCGCTACCAACATCAGGCATGTATTATTGATATATTTGTTAGAGTCCTCTTCCAGTCTCTTTCTTGTATGTGTCTGCTACCAACCCCGAACATGTATTCTTGATATCTTTGTTAGAGTCCTCTTCTGGTCTCTTTCTTATATGTGTTCGATACTAATACCAAACATGTATTTTTGACATCTTTGTTAGAGTCTTCTTTAGTCGGTCTCTTTCTTATATGTGTTCGATACCAACACCAGACATGTATTTTTGATATCTTTGTTAGAGTCTGCTTTGGTCAGTCTATTTCTCGTATGTGTCTGATACCAACCCCGAATATGTATTCTTGATATCTTTGTTAGAGTCATTTTCCGGTCTCTTTCTTATATGTGTTTGATACCAACATCAGACATGTATTCTTGATATCTTTATTAGAGTCCTCTTTAGCTCTCTTTCTTATATGTTTCTGATACCAACACCAGACATGTATTCTTGATATCTTTGTTAGAGTCTGCTTTGGTCGGTCTCTTTCTTATATGTGTCTGATACCAACACCAGACATGTATTTTTGATACCTTTGTTAGAGTCTTCTTTGGTCGGTCTCTTCCTTATGTATGTTCGATACCAACACCAGACATGTATTCTGGTTATCTTTGTTAGAGTCCTCTTTCAGTCTCTTTCTTGTACGTGCCCACTACCAAGCTCAAACATGTATTTTTGATATCTTTGTTATAGTTTGCTTTGGTCGATCTCTTTCTTGTATATGTCCTCTACCAAAACCAGACATGTATTCTTGATATCTTTGTTAGAGTCTTCTTTGGTCGATCTCTTTCTTGTATGTGTCTGCTATCAACCCTTGACATGTATGCTTGATATCTTTGTTAGAATCATCTTCCAGTCTCTTTCTTATATGTGTCTGATACCAACACTATACATGTATTCTTGATATCTTTGTTAGAGTTCTCTTTCGATCTCTTTCTTGTATGTGTCTGCTACCAACACCAGACATGTATTCTTGATATCTTTGTTGAGTCCTCTTTCAGACTCTTTCTTGTATGTGTCTGATACCAACTTCGAACATCTATATCTAATCTCTTTTTTTGTTGTGTGTCTAATCTTGACCTGACATACATCTCTAAAATAATTCCACCCCCTGATAACCACTTTTCATAAAAGCAAAACCAAAAAAATAGAAAACGCAGAAAAAACCAAAATATATGACTTTTGTCTGTTCTTTAGAGTACGGGTTTTATTGTTCTATTGAGTATTCAATCCTCTTCTACCTCAATTGTTCGAAAGGCTAACGTCAATCTCACCCTCAGATTTAAGATGATTGAATAGGGGCAACTGTTGCACCCCTAAATTCGTCCTATTCATTTTAATCCTAATTGTCTTATTTTTCTTTAACATACTCATGCATACTGTGATCGGTGGAAATAGAACTGACTGTTTGAAAGCTGGTTCGCGAAATGTCGCGGTAAGCAAGAGTCGCCACCGTCTTTTATGTTCTCCAACATGGAAAGGACAAAAGCACAGTAAAATTCCTTTTCGAGAATGTTTCTCGGTTCGGGAGGTAGATTTATAGAAAGGGAAGGTGTTAGCACCCTTTCTATACATGGTTATCCATGGGCTCTTAGGTACTTGCTCTTATGTTTTCAAAATATGTTTGCTTTTCAAATGTGAGTGGGTTTGAAAAAAGTTTCATTGAAAGATTTGACAACCATGCTTTGATATTTTTCTACAATTAAAACCAATTAAATGAATTAATAATAATAAAAATTCAATTAATTAATTAAAAATAAGAAAATAAATCATTTTAAGTTCAATGGGTCGTGCATAGGCTTTGGGTGAAGTTTCAAGAAGGAATTTGAGGCCCATTAACAAAAATGAAGTGTTTTAGGCAAAGTTGACTTTTGAAAGTTCCCAAAAATTTCCCAACTTCTCCAATGCATATCTTGCTCAATTTTGAAGCTATGAACATGTTCTGGGACATTTTGGAAAGGTCTTGCAGTCCTCTAACTAATGTCTTTGGTCCCATGTCATTTTGATTTACCAATCTCAAGTTATGGTCTTTGACTTAAAGTGCCCTTTTGTTGACTTTTGAAAATGACCTATAATGTTGAAATTGATAACTTTTTGTGAGAGCATTTCTTGGACTTGGAATGTGAAGATGAGTTGTAGGAAATGTCACCCCCTTCAAAATGAGCATTGGATGGGATTTTTCTGATAAGCCATGAAGAAGTTATGCCTTGGTCAATTTGTAGTTGACTTTTCAGTTGTCCAAAAATAGAAACTTTTGCATCTTGATGATTTTTGAGCCATGCTTCTGGAATCATGATCAAGACTTGATCAAATGATGATTGGCTTCAAAATAAGATGTTGACCAAAATTTTTGACTTTTGACTGCCAAATGACCATTTTACCCCTACAGTTGACTGTGAGGCAATTAGGGTTTTTGACTGTGCAACTTGGTGCTGTGAGCCTTGAAACTTGTCATGTAGGTGCTTGACAATGTATGTAGGCATATGGGACTTGATTGGACCCTTGAAAACCTCAATTTCTTTGCAAGAACCAAAACCCTAATTTTGACTGTGTTAGGAGGCAATTAGACTGTGCAACCCTGGAGAGATTTTGAACCATCTGGAGATTGATCTTGCCAAATATTGAAAAATATGGGAGAGCAAATTTTGGGGTATAACAGTTGCCCCTGTTCAATCTTTTTAGACCTGAGGATGTAGATTGGCTGGCGTGCCTTTCGTAATCCGAAGGTGGAAGATGATTGAACACTAAAGTGCCCAGAAATTTGCACTCACATAGTAGAGTATCGGTAGTATGATGACGGGAATGGGCTTACAGATGCCATTTGGAGAGATGATGGGTAGGAGGATGGGCTTATAGATGCCATCTGAAGCTGTAATAGAATCTTGTCGGGAATGGGCTTATAGATGCCATTTGGAGACTGTTGGTATGTGGATGGGCTTATAGATGCCATCTAGGTGTCGATCGCGTAAGAGATTCCTTAGCGAGAACTCGCGTACCTGAGAAAGAAAAAATAAATATCAGGCCTGTTACAGGGGTTGATCTTCAAACTCTTTATGTAGATATGCCCTGACTGGATACAGGAATCGAATCTCTAAACTCTTCAGACGTGCCCTGGCAGGATACAGGAATCGAGTCCGGAATTAGTCGTCAACGGATATGCCCTGGCCGGATAGAGGAATCGAATCTTCAAACTCTTCAGACGTGCCCTGGCAGGATACAGGAATCGAGTCCGGAATTAGTCGTCAACAGATATGCCCTGGCCGGATACAGGAATCGAATCTCTAAACTCTTCAGACGTGCCCTGGCAGGATACAGGAATCGAGTCCGGAATTAGTCGTCAACAGATATGCCCTAGCCGGATACAGGAATCGAATCTTCAAACTCTTCAGACGTGCCCTGGCAGGATACAGGAATCGAGTCTGGAATTAGTCGTCAACAGATATGCCCTGGCTTGATACAGGAATCGAATCTTCAAACTCTTCAGATGTGCCCTGGCAGGATACAGGAATCGAGTCTGGAATTAGTCGTCAATAGATATGCCCTGGCCAGATACAGGAATCAAATCTTTAAACTCTTCAACGTGCCCTGGCAGGATACAAGAATCGAGTCTGGAATTAGTCGTCAACAGATATGCCCTGGCTTGATACAGGAATCGAATCTTCAAACTCTTCAGACGTGCCTTGGTAGGATACAGGAATCGAGTCTGGAATTAGTCGTCAACAGATATTCCCTAGCCGGATACAGGAATCTAATCTTCGAACTCTTCAGACGTGCCCTGGCAGGATACAGGAATCGAGTCTGGAATTAGTCATCAACAAATATGCCCTGGCCGGATACAGGAACCGAATCTTCGAACTCTTCAGACATGCCCTGGAAGGATACAGGAATCGAGTCTGGAATTAGTCGTCAACAGATATGCCCTGGCCGGATACAGGAATCGAATCTTCGAACTCTTCAGACGTGCCCTGGCAGGATACAGGAATCGAGTCTGGAATTAGTCGTCAACAGATATGCTCTGGCCGGATACAGGAATCGAATCTTCGAACTCTTCAGACGTGCCCTGGCAGGATACAGGAATCGAGTCCAGAATTAGTCGCTCACATATATGCCCTGGCTAGATGCAGGTATCGAATTTGGAATTGCGACAGTTGATAGTAATCATCTTTGTATTGACCTTTGTCCTGAAAAGACAAAACGTTAGTTGTATGTAATGTCATGATGTATGAAATGCATGACGTTCTCAAAATAAATGAGATTGTATGTTCATGATGCGTATGTGCATGCTATAATGTATGAAGATGTGATGTTTATGAATGTATTTTTTTGTCTAGGAAAATAAATCCTTGACGAATGCCGGGAGCTTGTTAAATCCTGGGCTGATGTGTGAAGAGTAGAGTTCTTCGCTTCCGCTGGGGATGATGAACAAAGATGTTTTCCAGACTAAACCGGTAGGAGAAGATGACTCCGTTGGGGAATAAACCTGGTGGAGAGATTACTCTGTGGGGAATTACTCTGTGAGAAGAGATACTTCGCTGAGGTTTGATGATAACTCCGCTGGGGATACCGTTGATAAGCTATGTTGGAAGATGAACTCCGCTGGGGGATAGGAAGAACTTCGCCGAGGATGATCTTTCCATTGTAATTAGCTGAGGATAACCCAGTTATAGGCTCTGGTGGGGATAACCTTCTGAACATGGTCGGGAGAGATATTCGTCTGTATTCTGCAGGGGATTAGCTTCCAGACTCTACTGGGGATAAGCTTCCAGAATCTACTGGGGATAAGCTTCCAGAATCTACTGGGGAGATAGTTCAACTCTCTTGGGGAAACCTTTGAACTGCACCGGGGAAGTGGCTCCACTGGGGTGTCTGGTATTCCACCGGGGAACAATCTTAGATTAAGACTGTCGGGGATGCTTGCTTAGGAACATCTGTATACTCGGCTGGGGAATGCTAAGATTTGCTGGGGATAATCCAACTTCCTTGAGGCTAATAGTAGACTAACTCTGCTCGGGGAGAGTGTTGCTGACTTGCTAGGGGTACTGTGCCTTCTAGGGGCTGCTGGGAGACCAACTCTACTTGGGGAGAATTGTTGGACCTTGTCTTACTCTGCAGGGAGTGAAGGTATCTAGGTTACATTCTTCAGCCGAACTTACCTTGGTACCTTGGTGGACAGAGCCATTAGATCGCTTAGACAACTCATTATTGCCCCTGTTTCTAATGTCACCTGTAATTAGTCCTTTGTTTCGTATGCAAATATTTGTGAGTTAGCAATTAGTGTCAAATGCATATATCAAAAATGAACATTGGACGTTCTTTGCAAATCAAAACAGAAAAAGGAAAAATAATTGGCCATTTATCTGAAAAGTGAATTTGTATTGATTTTTTAATTTGCCTGTAAATAGGCGTTTATGTACAAGAGGCTAACGTCCTAGTAAGAACACGCCGCCGAACAAACAGAGTTTATACAATTTTGTGAAAAAGGAAAACAAAACAGCTATGTGAAAAGAATAATCCCACTGGGTTCCAACTCTGCTATCGCCTTTATATCTTCGAGCGTCTCATCACTTGGCTGCTTAGTTGAAGATGAAGTTGATTGATCGATGCCGTCTGAACCTGATGGTTGATACCGGATTCTGGATGCAAGGTGATCCAATGAGACATAGTATTACGCTTTAATCCCTAACTTTTGCCTGGACCACCCTTTCGGGTTTTCAGTCCACCGGGATACCCATTTTTGCCCAAGCCGCCTTTTTAGGTTTTCGACTTGCCGGGTGTACATATTTTTTTCATTTCATCCCTTATTTTTGCCCGAACCCTTTTGGTTCGCCGGGAAGCCCTTACTTTTGCCTAGGTGTGTCAACCTAGCGGGTCTTTTATTCATGCGTAGTATCTTTTTACTATGTCTGCATTGGCAGGATGAGGAAGGTCGTCACCATCCATAGTGGTTAGAATCATAGCTCCTCCTGAGAAGACATGTTTAACCACAAATGGCCCTTCGTATGTAGGGGTCCATTTTCCCCTGGGATCACTTTGAGGAAGAATGATGCGCTTGATTACCAGGTCCTCAACTTGATACTCTTGTGGTCTAACTTTCTTGTTAAATGCCCTGATCATCCGTTTTTGATACGTTTGACCATGACAAATAGCAGTGAGTCTCTTTTCGTCAATTAGGTTTAATTGATCAAGTCGAGTCTGGATCCAGTCATCTTCTCTCAAGCCTGCATCTTTCATTATCCGAAGAGAGGGTATCTGGACTTCAATAGGCAAGACTGCCTCCATGCCATAGAACAAGGAAAAGGGAGTTGCCCCGGTTGACGTTCTTGCTGAGGTACGGTATCCGTGAAGAGCAAACGGTAACATCTCATGCCAATCTTTATAGGTCACTGTCATCTTCTGCACAATCTTTTTAATATTCTTATTAGCTGCCTCGACAGCCCTGTTCATCTTCGGCCGATAAGGAGAAGAGTTGTGGTGCTGTATCTTGAATTGCTCGCAGAGCTTAGTGATCATCTTGTTATTAAGATTGGTACCATTGTCTGTAATGATCCTTTCCTGGATGCCGTATCGACAGATCAGGTTGTGCCGAATAAACCGTGCCACGACGTTCTTGGTTACCGTAGCGTAGGAAGCTGCTTCAACTCACTTTGTAAAGTAATCGATCGCCACCAGGATGAAGCGATGTCCGTTAAATGCCGTAGGTCTGATCTCGCCGATCATATTAATGCCCCACATTGCAAAAGGCCAAGGTGTAGTCAAGACATTCAGAGGGACTGGAGGGACGTGTACTTTATCAGCATAGATCTGGCACTTATGACATGTCCGAGAATGTTGGTAACAGTCGGCTTCCATTGTGGACCAGAAATATCCTGCCCGAAGGATTTTCTTTGCCATGGTGTGTCCACTGGAATGCGTTCTGAAGGTACCTTCATGCAGTTCTGCCATGATCTTTTCTGCTTCAGTCTTATCCACACAACGCAGTAAAGTTGAATCATGGTTTCGCTTGTACAGAATGTCGTTGCTGAGGAAGAACTTTGCTGCGAACCTTCTCAGAAACTTTTTGTCGTTGATGGATGCACCTTCAGGATATTCTTGAGCTTCAAGGTACCTCTTCACTTCATGATACCAAGGTTTTTCAGTTACCTCTTCAGCCTCAAGATCATAACAATGTGCAGGTTCGTCCAATTTCCAGATAATGATCCAGGGAGCCTCGTTATCCCATTTGACCTTGAACATAGAAGACATCGTAGCCAGCGCGTCCGCCAACTGATTCTCCTCTCTTGGGAAGTGCTCAAAAGTTATCTCTGTGAAATGGGGGATCCACGTCAACACACATTCTTTGTAAGGAATAAGGTTTGGGTGTTTCGTATCCCACTCGCCTTTGATCTCATTGATCACGAGAGCGGAATCTCCGAAGACACTCAGAAACTTGATCCTTAGGTCAATTGCAGCTTGAAGACCCATGATACACGCCTCATACTCCGCCATGTTGTTGGTGCAGTTAAAGCATAGCCGGGAAGTAAGTGGAGTATGAGTGCCTTTTAGGGATATGATCACAGCGCCGATACCGTTACCCAAAGCGTTGGAGGATCCGTCGAAGTGCATAGACCATCGGGATCCTTCCTCAGGTCCTTCATCCGGTCCAGGTACTTCACAATCAGTCACTACCATGATGTTCTCGTCAGGAAATTCAAAGTTCATTGACTGGTAGTCGTCTACTGCCTGGTGTGCCAAATGGTCTGCCAATACACTTCCCTTGATTGCTTTCTGAGTCGTGTACTGGATGTCGTATTCTGTCAAGATCATCTGCCATCTTGCTATTCTTCCAGACAGAGCGGGATTTTCGAATATGTACTTGATTGGATCCATTTTTGAGATCAAGAGAGTAGTGTGAGTCAACATATACTGTCTCAGCCGGCGAGCAGCCCATACCAAAGCGCAACAAGTTTTCTCGAGCAGTGAGTATCGGGTCTCACAGTCGGTAAACTTTTTGCTAAGGTAATAAATGGCATGCTCTTTTCGTCCAGACTCGTCATGCTGCCCCAACACACACCCCATTGAGTTGTCAAGTACTGTCGAGTATAAGATTAGAGGTCTCCCTTCAATCGGTGGCATAAGAATGGGTGGTTCTTGGAGATACTCTTTGATTCTGTCGAAAGCGGCCTGACATTCATCGTTCCAACGTACTACTTGATCTTTCTTCAGCAGCTTGAAGATTGGTTCACAGGTAGCAGTTAGGTGCGAGATGAATCGGGCAATATAGTTCAGTCGTCCTAGAAAGCCTCTGACTTTTTTCTCTGTCTTGGGAACTGGCATCTCTTGTATGGCTTTAACCTTGGCAGGGTCCACTTGAATACCTTTTTCGCTCACGATGAAGCCTAGCAATTTTCCAGATCTTACCCCGAAGGTGCACTTGTTTGGGTTCAACCTCAGCTTGTACAACTTCAGACGGTCAAACAACTTCTGTAGATGGTCAAGGTGTTCCTCCTCAGTTTGGGACCTTGCAATCATATCGTCGACATACACTTCAATCTCATGATGGATCATGTCATGAAACAAAGCAACCATGGCACGTTGGTAGGTTGCCCCAGCATTTTTCAACCCAAAAGGCATAACCTTGTAGCAAAAGGTGCCCCACTGAGTAACAAAGGTAGTCTTTTCCATATCTTCGGGAGCCATCTTGATCTGATTATAACCTGAAAATCCGTCCATGAAGGAGAACACCTTGTACTGAGCAGTATTGTCAACCAGAACGTCGATGTGAGGCAGAGGGAAGTCATCCTTGGGGCTCTCCCTATTCAAATCCTTATAATCAACACACATTCAGACCTTACCATCTTTCTTCGGCACCGGAACCACGTTGGCAACCCACTGAGGGTAAGAAGTCACTGCTAGAAACCCGACATCAAATTATTTCATAACCTCAGCTTTGATTTTCTCGGACATCTCTGGACGCATGCGGCGGACCTTTTGTTTAACCTGAGGGCAGTCTTCCTTGGTAGGTAGGTGATGAACCACAATGTCGGTATCCAACCCAGGCATGTCTTCGTAGGACCAGGCAAAGATTTCCACATAATCATACAACATCTGAATCAGCCGTTGTTTCACACTGAGCTCTAGATTGGCACCAATCTTGACTTCCTTTCTGTCTGTCTCAATACCCAGATTTACCGTTTCCACTGGCTCTTCATGTGGCTGAATGGCCCTCTCTTCCTGGAGTAGCAGTCTTGCAAGCTCACCAGGCACTTCGCAATCATCTTCACCTTCGTCTTCGGCTAAGTTGATCGGATTTTCGAAGTCATAACTGGCAGTAGCAGAGTCGTTACCAGTGAGATCCAGAGTGGATTGAAACCTGTATAGGTGAGTGTGTGTAAATATAGTTGTTTTGCAATATATAAAGAAAGAAAGGGAGCATAAGATTTGAAATGCGAAAAATGTCCAATGTTTTTATTCATGATATATGGAAATGACAAGTATTAAGCCCTCACAAATGAAGCCACGGTGCCCCGGGTAAGACACCGGGCCATAAAGTTTTAATTTATTGTTCATTACAAATTTAAAAAACAAAGGAATTCATTACTGAGTAACAAAAGTAACAGGTATGTAGTCTTTAGCAGTCCAATTGTTCGGTCCACTGTCGGCCGTTGGGTAGATCCAGCTGTTAAACTCAGATTCCTCCACTTCGTCACCATCCCTGATAGCATTCACCCCATGATTGGGCATGGGAGCTATCACCACATTAGGCTTCTCGGGCGCCTCGAACTGAACCTCTTTAGCATCGATAAGGTCCTGAACCTTATTCTTCAGGGCCCAGCAATCATCAGTAGAATGTCCCGGACTATCAGAGTGATAAGCACAGCGAGCGTTGGGATTGTACTTCGGAGAGGTTGTGTTTACCACCTTTGGAGCTTCTCTGACAGTTACTAAGTTGGTTGATAGCAGTTGCGGCAAGATCTGCGACAAGGTCATACTAAGCCGAGTGTATTCTCTTCTGGGTCTCTTGCCCCTTGGTTGGTTAGGTTGCCGAGGAGCGGCAACAGGCTTTGAAATTACCACCGCGTTGACAGCTTGGCGGCGTTCTAGTTTATTTTGTCTCCTGGGACCATACACAGCACTGGCTTCCTTCTTAAAAGGCTTCTTTTCAGAACTGGAGGATGCACCTTTCTGTATCTTCCCCGATTTCATACCAGCTTCTATCCTCTCACCTGTCAGAATGAGGTCTGTGAACCCTGCAGAAGAATTACCAATGAGATGGTTGAAAAATGGACCAAATAGGGTCCCCAAGAACATGTCCACCAGTTTATGATCCGTCAACGGTGGCTGCACCCTGCCAGCCAGGTCTCTCCATTTCTGCGTGTACTCTTTAAAACCTTCTCCCGATCCTAGCGACATACCCTGGAGTTGGGTACGTGTAGGAGCGGGGTCGGCATTGTACTGATACTGCTTGTAAAAAGCAGTAGCCAAGTCCTCCCAGTTACGAATGGTGGTTCCATCCAGCTGATAGAACCATTTGAGTTGAGCCCCTGAAAGGCTCTCCTGAAAGAAATGGATCCATAAGTTCTTGTCCACAGTATATGGTTGGATCTTCCGCACATAAGACCTGAGATGTAGCTTAGGGCAGGAAACCCCCGTCATACTTTGCAAAAGATGGTGCCTTGAACTTGTGTGGGATCACTACCCTAGAAGATAAACCCAGATCTCCAAAATCTAACCCAGGCACCTGTTGAATTTCCATGGCGTTCAGACGATCCTCTAACTGCTTGTACCTGTCTTCAGCGGGAGGGTACTGCTCCTCATTAAAATCAGTCTCGTTGTCAGAGACCACAGGACTAGGAACCCTTTCCCCTTGGGGACTGCCTTTCCCTACAGAGGAAGCAGCTTGATCAACCTCATTTTGCAGTGTATTGCCAAACCTCCGGCCAGTGTTGAATAGTACAGTTCTCTTCTTCTTCTTGACCAGCAGAGCCTTCAATTCCTCTTGACCTTGGGCTAAACTCATGATCAGCTCTTGGAACTGGGCGTTCTGAGCCTGGAGGGCCTTGATGGATTGCTCAGTAGATGATTCAGGATTCATGATGGCTGCTGAAATAAACAGCGAAGAACATTAAGCAACCTGAAAAGAAGAGTACCTGTGATGCACATGATGAATGGAATGCGTATGATTTATGTTTTCAAAGACAATCGGGATTCAACTTTGTAAACAAAAAGGAACACACTTTATTAGATTTAAACTTTGAATTGTTCAAGAAATTGCCCTTAGGCGTTACATAAATGAAAATACTGAAAAGGAAATAAAGCTGTAAAAGAAATATCCAAGGCTCATCAATGATCCCAGGGTCTCTTCTTCTCAGTGCGGATGTAGTCATTCAAGGTCCGCTCGTTCTCCAATTGCTTAGTCAGCTTCCGGATCTTTTGTTCCTGTTTGTTGAACTTTTCCCGATAAGAATCCCGTTCTTCTTGTAGTTGCACCCAAGACCTCTTTAGTGTATCAACATCAGTAGGTATCTGAGGAGGGAGAACAGTCGGAGGAGTCCCGTCTCTATCAGGATATTCAAGAATGATGGGTCTGACAGCTTCATAGGGCATACCTAACTTCTGAGCACGGATGCGGGCCCATCTGTAGTAGGGTTCCATAGGTAGAGAAGTCTTCGGTCCCAACTCATGTGGGTCAGCTTTGTGAATTCTGTCCCAAGCCTTGATAAATCTACGACGCAGCTCGTCACTATCTACCTGAAACTCAAAACTAATGTGAGGCGCCAACATCTCATGAGGCCCTGTTCTTCTGGCTCTTCCAAACTGACGGAGAGCTAGACATGGATTATAAGAGATTCCTCCTTGGGTACCAATCAAAGGAACATTAGGATATTCTCAGTAACGATCAATAAAAGCTACCTCATCTAAACCTCTGAGAGTCCAAATGATGTCATTATCAGTGAGAGATATTAACCTATGATCCCATCCTCTTCCTTCTTTGTTCTTCAGCACGAACTTAGGGAGGTGCGAAATAAACCACCTCACTAACAAAGGAATACAACACCACAGAGTTCCTCGTCTTCGGGCAGTACGAACATATAGTTGTTGCATGATATCACCCAAGAGAGTGGGCACAGGGTTCCGAGACATGAAGATCCTTATGGCAATGACGTTAATGAAGTTATCCAGATTTGGAAACGGAACCAGACCATAGATTAAGAGAGCCAGAATGTCTTCATACGCCCTGAAGTCTAAGTCATTCCAGAAACTGTTAGCTTTACCAATCAGAAACTTGGCCAAGAAACCCTTAACTCTGCTTCTAGTCACCCAGTTGTCCATTACCTCTTTGTGGGTCAAGGGAAGGGCTGCAGCAATCTCCTCAAGCCTAAGAGTCTTTTCCCAACCAGTGAAGGGAGTCTGATCCAAGATAGGGATACCAAGCAAATCAGAGAATTCTTCCAGGGTAGGGACCAGGTGGAAGTCTTGAAAGGTGGAGCAATTATACAAGGGATCATAAAACTGGGTCAAGACACTCATCAGTTGTTGGTCCCACTTTGAAGTGACTAAACCGAGAAGAGAACCATGCCTCTGGATGAAGGAAGTGGTGTTTGGAATTATGCTAACCAATTCTTCAAGCAACTCAGGTGGTTGAACAAAATTGAGCCGGATAGTGTTCCTTCGCACAGGCATCATGATGTCCTACAAAACAGAGCAAAGCTGAAACCCTCTTGTCTTTGAAATAGGTCAGTCCTTATGCAGGATGCATGCAATGTCTATGATGGTATGATGTTATGATAAAGCACACCACAAGTATTCACAAAGGCAAACATGATAAGGCACACAAGTCACACAAGACAGCCCTTAGAGTTTAGGCCACCATGGAGTTCAGGTACTACCCTCTTTCAGTTTATTGGTTAAGACCTGTCCTATCAAAAGTAACCGGGTTCTAGAGGATCCCAATATCACTGACTACCCTCAATCGGTCATAACTCCAGCGTCACAATCTTTTCTTGCGGCCAGAACCATCGCGAGAGTTTAGCCTCAATGGGTGTAGCATACTGCTACTGTTCTAAGGCCAAGTTGGGTCAAATTAGGGTTCTAAGGTCGGTTGGTGCTTAATGACTCCTCAGAAGACCCATATTCTCCTCGTTGCAACACAAGGGATATCGGTACAGTCCAAGGTGCCACACCAACGTAGCCACTGCTTCACCCGTGTCGGTCTACGCCGGACAGGTCCCTCACAGCTTATGCTACCTAAAGGGTATTCCCCAGATCCGGGTTAGGATCTATGAAACTCCGATGCAAGCCCACAATATTAAAGCAAACAAAACATTCAATTGAAAACATAAGTATGATCTATCCTAAGGTACACCTCACTTTAAGTGTCCCCAGCAGAGTCGCCAATTCTGTGATTGGTGGAAATAGAACTGACTGTTTGAAAGATGGTTCGCGAAATGTCGCGGTAAGCAAGAGTCGCCACCGTCTTTTATGTTCTCCAACATGGAAAGGACAAAAGCACAACAAAATTCCTTTTCGAGAATGTTTCTCGGTTCGGGAGGTAGATTTATAGAAAGGGAAGGTGTTAGCACCCTTTCTATCCATGGTTATCCATGGGCTCTTAGGTACTTGCTCTTATGTTTTCAAAATATGTTTGCTTTTCAAATGTGAGTGGGTTTGAAAAAAGTTTCATTGAAAGATTTGACAACCATGCTTTGATATTTTTCTACAATTAAAACTAATTAAATGAATTAATAATAATAAAAATTCAATTAATTAATTAAAAATAAGAAAATAAATCATTTTAAGTTCAATGGGTCGTGAATAGTCTTTGGGTGAAGTTTCAAGAAGGAATTTGAGGCCCATTAGCAAAAATGAAGTGTTTTAGGCAAAGTTTACTTTTGAAAGTTCCCAAAAATTTCCCAACTTCTCCAATGCATATCTTGCTCAATTTTGAAGCTATGAACATGTTCTTGGACATTTTGGAAAGGTCTTGAAGTCCTATAACTAATGTCTTTGGTCCCATGTCATTTTGATTTACCAATCTCAAGTTATGGTCTTTGACTTAAAGTGCCCTTTTGTTGACTTTTGAAAATGACCTATAATGTTGAAATTGATAACTTTTTGTGAGAGCATTTCTTGGACTTGGAATGTGAAGATGAGTTGTAGGAAATGTCACCCCCTTCAAAATGAGCATTGTATGGGATTTTTCTGATAAGCCATGAAGAAGTTATGCCTTGGTCAATTTGCAGTTGACTTTTCAGCTGTCCAAAAATAGAAACTTTTGCATCTTGATGATTTTTGAGCCATGCTTGTGGAATCATGATCAAGACTTGATCAAATGATGATTGGCTTCAAAATAAGATGTTGACCAAAATTTTTGACTTTTGACTGCCAAATGACCATTTTACCCCTACAGTTGACTGTGAGGCAATTAGGGTTTTTGACTGTGCAACTTGGTGCTGTGAGCCTTGAAACTTGTCATGTAGGTGCTTGAAAATGTATGTAGGCATATGGGACTTGATTGGACCCTTGAAAACCTCAATTTCTTTGCAAGAACCAAAACCCTAATTTTGACTGTGTTAGGAGGCAATTGGACTGTGCAACCCTGAAGAGATTTTGAACCATCTGGAGATTGATCTTGCCAAATCTTGAAAAATATGGGAGGGCAAATTTTGGGGTACAACACATACATATCATTGATTCCATGGTTACAAGATCAAGGCATTTATCTACGTCAGGCTACAAAAACAATTGTTCCATCAGGCAGTACAACAAAGCAAAAACTCAGGGTTTTCGAGATTCAAGTGCACTCCTCATATTTTTCCTAGCTACTTAATTAGTGAGTCATCAAGTCATCATCATGCCAAGCTCTCAGGTGTTCTATCACGCCTTCGATTGCAAAGAAAATCAAGCATCTTAGTTGATTTGAGACAGTTTCGACTGGAAATCAACATTTCACAGTTTATGTTCAAAAATACATAACTTTCGTACATAAATTTATTTTAAGTGGTTCTTTGGGCATTGAGACCTTCTTGATATCCTCTTTATTTCATATGTTTGAGTTGGAAGCCAATTTTGTGAAGAAGATCTCTGAAATTTCGAAATATGTTGAAAATTGCACACTGAAGCGGATTTCCGATCAACTGTCGTGCAATATTGTAAAACTCAAAACTTTCTTGATTTTTAACATTTAAGGATGATTCATTTGGCATGATATCACAATTTTTTTATATACAAGTTTTCTTCAAGGCCTGAGTTCAGATTATGATCAGAAGACTTCAGTTTATAGTTTATTTCTAAAGTTGAACACCAAAATATGGCACAAACGCCGCGCAGCATGGAATAGAGAATTTATGTCTCCAATTTCTCGATATTGTAAAAATCATAACTCTCTTGAATTTTATAGTATCGGGACGATTCTTTCGGCACGACGTCATAAATTTTGTCATCTACGTTTTTGCTTCAAGAGTCAGTTTCAAATTATGCTCAGAAAGATATGGTTTGTGGCTTGTTTCTCAAATCAAACACAAAAATATAGTGAAAAATTGATTCAAAATTGACTCAAAACAAGGTAATTTTAATCAAAATTAATTATTTCAATTCCATTTGCCAAACAAGTCTTAAGAGCTTCACTATATATTGATTTCAATTCTCATTTTTCACAAAATCAACTCAAGAGAGCAAATAATTCTCTCTCTCTCTCTCTCTCTCTCTCTCTCTCTCTCTATATATATATATATATATATATATATATATATATATATATATATATATATATATATATATATATATATATATATATATATATATATATATATATATATATATATATATATATATATATATATATATATATCTCAAGAAGCTTTCTCTCTCCCTCTAACCGAGACCGAATGGCCTCTTCCCCTCACCCTGCCCGTCTGTGTTGAGCACCGCTCGGCTTTAGCCTGGCCTTCTCCTTTCGTGACTGAGCACCCCTCCGCCTCACCGTTTCGAGCACTCCCCCGGCCGAAACTCCCTCTGTCTCCGTCTGATTCTCTGCGTGCTTTCTTGCGTTCAACTCTCCAATAGCTCTTTCGGTAATAATTTATTGATTTTTACTTGATTTGAGTGATTCTTGAATTAGTTTATCTTGAATTAAGTGCTTGATTGACTTAGCATGAGTTGAATTTAATTGAATTGTGAGATTAATTGATTCTTGAGATTAATAATTATGGATAAATGTGGAATCGGATGATTAATTTCTTAATTGTTTAAATCTCATGAGCATTGATGCGGTAGTTGTTGTTGATTATTGATTTTACGCATCGGAGCTTGATTCCGATTCGATAATTGTTGATAATTGTTGAATTTCATGAGTTGATGATTATTTTCGAGTTGATTAATTAATATTGACGTGTAGAAATTTTTTGTTTCGATGTTGGGAAACCGATGCATCGGTGGTGATTTAATGTTTGTAATTTATTTGTGAACTTCGAACAATGTTCCAAGTATCAATGTTGGATGATTTTGCATGTTAAACGTTATTTTCCGATCAATATTTGGTGGACATTGATACATGGAACAATGCTGCCCGGAATTAGCAAATGCTTGCAAGTTATATTTTAATTCTCGATTCATGTATGTTTAGCTTTCATTTGATGATTGTTGGCTATTGTTGTTGATTTTAATTGATTTTAATTCGACTTTTTGAGCCTTTCATGAGATAAAGAGTTATTGTCCAGAACTTTGTTTTATGGTTTTGATAACGCGAAATTATATCGTTTATTTGACCCGACTCTCATGAAATTTGTTACCATATTTATTTATTTATGTTATATTATGCTGGTATTTCTATTGTATTTATGTATTTTCATCCACTAAGCTTCCATGAGAAAAGAGTAAGAAACTGACAAGATACGCAAAAGAATGGAAAGAATTGGCAAACTAACAGAAAATAGCTGAGAAAAGAAAAGAAAATTAGCACACATAAGGTTGTGGCCCTCGCCAGACCTTATGTGGCCCTCGCCATGCATCTCAAAGTTGTGGTCCTCGCCACGCTTCCTGTGGCCACCGCCACAGGCTTCATAAGGCAAGCCATGTTTCTCTCCCACGTCAGAGCCGCGAAAATGTTTTCCTATTTTTTCTCTATGCAAGACCAGGCAACCCATGAAAAAGGCCACTCCTGATTCTTCTCGAGGGAGTTATGTAAATCAAGTGAGGAATCTATAAAAGGGGCAAAGCTTTACAGTTACGGGGGTCGATCATTTCTCATTGCAAGCAGTGTTTTATTCTTAGTTTTTAGGCAGAGAATCACATGCAAAAGTGACAGATCTTCTGGTGTGGAAGAGCTATCACAAATATAGTTTTAGGAGTTTGTTATTTTTAATTCTGTATCGGATTCTTCAAGCGTGCCAACATATTTTCAATTGGTTTCAAGTTATTGTACGCAAAGATAATTTCAACAGTAATTCCAGTTTCATTTATTTCTTCTTTTACATGCTTCTCTTTATCGCGTTTCTTATTTCTATTGTTTCGTTTGTTTAATTTAATTACCATGATGTTCTTAATTGTGATCTTTATGTTTATTTTGTTTACGCTTAATTTCATGTTTAGCTAATCTGTCTTGAGTCCGGTATGTGAGGACCGTTGTCTCCGACGGGACTCGGTAATGAAGTTGGCTTAAATGTTTATTTGAAAATTTTGTTTTGGTCTTTGTTTTTAAACTTAATTTAAATAGCCCTGTCACGAGAGTGAGAGGTTACTTAACATGATTTTTCCACGAGATTGGGAAATTAATTAAGGTTCGAGCCGACACTGTGATAGCGTGGGGTTCGAACCAGATAGTAGAAACTAGACATTAATTCTAAAAACAGAGAGATCCCTTTAAGATTAATTAGAAATTGTTCAGTTTTCAAAATGCATTCCTTGATTCAATTGGACGAGCGAGAGAAAAATCCTACAATTGAGGAGCGTGACTTTATTCAAAACCACAAGAGTGTGAGATATTGTCTTTAAATTGACATTTTCTACTAAACACTTTCTAACGTCAGTGTAAGCCAACAAGTTACAGAGTCCCTGAGATACACATAATCCATATTCTGGCCTCTATCTTTTATTTTATCTTTCTTTAATATTATTTTAGTCTTTATTTTAGTCTTAGTTTCCCCTTGATCAATCATTCATTAGCCTTAGCTTTACAAAGAGACAATATATTACAATAGGTTGACATTGGTCTATATGGATTCAACAATCCTTTACACTACTTCAATATTTCATTGCACTTGCGGACGCATAAAGTTTTTGGCGCCATTGTCGGGGACCAACAGTCAATATTGTTTTTTCCGTTGTTGCACCGTATAGACTAAGACACTCTTACCTTAATTAATATGTATCACCCAAATTTTTTCTACAACTCCCACTCTCAGTATTTCGAGGAATCATAAGAATCCCATAAATCTGACCTCAAAATACTAATGGAGGATTTCAATGCGTCACTAACTCGCTCTTACCCAAATTACCTCAACTACCAATCCTAAAATTTCGAGGATTCGCAAGAATCCCATAAATCCGATCTCGAAACATTAATGGAGGATTACAATGTGATGCTAACTTATCCTCGACCAAATTTCCTCTACAATCATCACGCCTACTATTTTGAGGAGTCACAAGAATCCAGAAATTCCACTCCTAACACATTAATGGAGGATCTCACTGTGACACTAAATCGCTCTAGGATAAAATCTATGATGATGGAGCGCTATGTGGAAACACAAAATTCTACTCTAACTCACTTTGAGGAACCGTAGGAATCCCATAATTTAAACCTCGAAACATCAATTGAGAATTTCAATGCAATGTTGACTCACTCTAGGCTAGAATCTATGATAGAGCACTTTGTAGAGACCCAAATTGTCCAAAATGAAGAGTTAAGAACACAAAGCCTTCATAATAATGAAACCCTTAGGCAGCTGAACAATGTGGTTGAGTCCCTTGTAACTCACAACATAGCCCTGAAGACTCAAATCTCCTTGCTTGAACAAAAATCCCTAGGACCCTTCCCTGGGGAGCATGTGGATATTGTAACAACCAGTAGTGAAAAACAAATCGAAAATCCTAAGGAGAGTGATAATGAGGTTGGAGAGAGTAATAATGAGGTTGAGAAGAGTTCTGGTGAGAAAAGAGTAGATATTGAGAAAAATACACCGATGCCATCCGAAAGGGAGGTTGTCGGGGAGGTAGAAAAGGAAACACCTATTGTTTTTCCTCCTCTCTATACCCCCACCGATTCATTTCCCTCAAAGTTTTGTGGACATTAAGGTAGACTCCAAATCCAAAATGTATGTAAAGGTATTGGCAAATATCCACACCAATGCACCTTTGCCTGAGGTCCTGCATAAAATGAGAAAATTTGAGGACCATGAAACTAGGGAAATCAACAGTTTTAAGAGGGGAAGGTTAACCTTTAAGGTGGTGGATTAAACAACCAAGCCCAAACTTGAAAAGCTGATACTGAAGATATATCTTGAACCACCACCACAAGTTCAAAAGAATGAACCACCCCACAGAAGAAAGAAAAGAAAAGGTGAGAGATATGTGAGATGGCTTGATAAGTGGCCATGGAAACCAAAGACGATTAAAAATTCGATCGAGGAGTCATTCTCGAGAGAATCATAATAAGTGCTGACATTCTTGAGTCGTCAAGCTACCGAAGTTAAAAGAAGCGTTGCATGGGAGGCAACCCACGAGTTTCAATTTAATGTTTTTTTTTTTGTTTGAGTTTGTAGAAAATAAAGATATTGATTGCTTGGCACCTATCAGTTGCATGTAGGCAACTATCGAGGCGAGCATTGATCAGGTTCTTAATCCTTTTCCCACTTTTTACTGAAACATTGAGGACAATGTTTGGTTTAAGTGTGGGGGAAGAACTTTACCGTTTTCCATTTATCGCATTTAGTTTGATTCATTTATTTTCTAGTTTATTGCATGTTTTTAGGATTTTAATTTCAGTATCTGGTCGAGTCTTTGCATGTGATGCCGAGTCTGTATGCTTATTTTTCAATTGTTACTGAATTTCCCCGAATTTTTAAAATTTTAACCTCCAACAAAAAATTTCTTTTTTATGCATGGCACACACACTTAGAAAGTATATAGGTTGTCACACTTTAGGCTGTGTTAGAGATACTTGGGAAAGTTCCAATTAAATCGATACCATTATGACACCCAAAACCTCCTCATATTGTGATATTATTTGGGTACCCATTATGTCGAAACCTTATACTCAAGTTTTCAAAGTAGCTCTTAAGTAGTTTATATTAGCAGTTGGCACCATCTTAAACACAAACTACATATGGAGTCGATGAATATAATTGAATGATCCTAAAAATTCTAAAAAATTACTTTCCATAATAAATTTAAAATAAGGAATGCACCTATTAAGTTAGGTGACCCTCACCCGATCACTTAATCCAACGGTTGTGCAACCTACAAAAATATAATTAATCAACCTGTCGTTAGTTGGTTCAGAGGTGTCTGGTGCTGAACTTGGTAGGGCGGACTATAGTCTGATCCCCGTAACTGCAATTGGTTAAATAAAAGGGGTTACCAAAGTTATGTACCAGAACCCTGAGAGAAGGATCATAGTCGCTAACCGGTTTCCCTACTATGTGTGTGTACGGATAAAGGGCTTAATGTGGTTGCGTATGAATGAAAACAATGAAAGAAAAATGAGAGATATAGGTTGAGTTATAATGGCATGATTCAAATTGGTTTGCATAATGAGGGAGACTTTGATCATTATGTCGTTACGGTGTCCTTGGTATTGAACATTTAGTACCTATCGATCTAACATTATCCTAGCAGCCGCGTATGATTAGGAGTTGTGTCGTGCCTTTATTTCAAATCACGCTTAATCATTTCCTTTACTACGTTGGTTGATTGCTTGAGGACAAGATATGGTTTAAGTGTGGTGGAATTTGATAACGCGGATTTATGTCATATTATGCTGGTATTTCTATTGTATTTCAGGTATTTTCATCCACTAAGCTTCCATGAGAAAAGAGTAAGAAACTGGCAAGATACGCAAAATAATTGAAGGAATTGGCAAACTAACAGAAAGTAGCAGAGAAAAGAAAAGAAAATTATCACACATAAGGTTGTGGCCCTTACCACACCTTCTGTGGACCTCGCCACACATCAAAAAGTCATGGCCCTCCCCACGCTTCCTATGGCCACCGCCACTGGCTTCATAAGGTAATATCACGTTTCTCTCCCATGTTGGAGCCACAAAAATGTTTTCCTATTTTTTCTCTCTGTAAGACCAGGCATCCCATGAAATAGGCCACTCCAGATTCTTCTATAGGGAGTTACGTGAATCAAGTGAGGAATCTATAAAAGAGGCAAAGCTTGACAGTTATAGGGGTCGACCATTTCTTGTTGCAAGCCGTGTTTTGTTCTTAGTTTTTAGGCAGAGAATTACATGCAAAGTGATAGCTCTTCCAGTGTGGAAGAGCTATCACAAATCTAGTTTTAGGAGTTTACTATTTTTAATTCTGTATTGGATTCTTCAAGCGTGCCGACAAATTTTCAATTGGTTTCAAGTTATTGTATGCAAAGATAATTTCAGCAGTAATTCCAGTTTCGTTTATTTATTCTTTTACAGGTTTCTCTTTATCAGATTTTTTATTTCTATTGTTTCGTTTGTTTAACTTAATTACCATGTTGTTCTTAATTGCAATCTTTATAATTATTTTGTTTATGCTTAATTTCATGTTTAGCTAATCTATTTTGAGTCTGGTATGTGAGGATCGTCGTCTCCGACGGGACTCGGTAACAAAGTTGGCTTAAATCTTTATTTGAAAATTTTATTTTGGTCTTTGTTTTTAAACTTAATTTAAATAGCCTTGTCACGAGAGTGAGAGGTTACTTAACATGATTTTTCCACGAGAGTGGGAAATTAACTAAGGTTTGAGTTGGCCCTGCGAGAGCGTGGGGGTCGAACCAGACAGTAGAAACTAGGCATTAATTCTAAACACAGCGAGAGTGCTTTAGGATTAATTAGAAATTATTCAGTTTTCAAAATGCGTTCCTTGATATAAGTTGGCGAGTGAGAGCAAAATCCCACAATTAAGGTGCGTGACTTTTGTTGTACCCCAATTTTTGCCCCTAAGATCCCTTCATCATACCATGTTGATTCCATCACAACAAGATCACATTAGGATTCTTGGTTCCCCTCCCTATATTTAACTTTGCTCTTTGAGGAATCACCAAGCACCTTGACTTGTTTTTCTTTTGTGATCATGCATGTTTTGTTTTGACTTTCCTTTTAATTAATAAAGTGCAATGTTGTTTTGTCTTACTAATAATTTAGGTAAAGGCATCAAGATTCAGCAAGTTGCTCCATGGGTTCATGAGTTTATTTCCATGCCCTAGTCATTAAAGCTTGAGAAGTTCAAACCTCACCATTGGATTTGTTTTGGAGTAAAATGGAATGGCAAGGTTATTTTGGTTCACCACATTTCAAGATTATCAAATTTGGTTCCAAAATACAAGGGGTTGATTGGAGAAGTTGGCTTGCTTGGACAAGACTTTGTTACCATTTGTCACAAGTTCATATTCCTCTCAATTCTCAAGATATGGAAGTGGTTTTTATGGCTATGAGTTCTCATTATCATCCTCAACAACTTTTATTTACAAAGCAAGAGTGTTGGTACAAGAAGGTTGTTCAAAATTGTCAAGGTTCCTCAAGGCATTTTCTTGATCTAAGAGCTAGGGTTTTAAACTTCAAAGAAGCATATATTTCTCTTATTTTGGTATTTTTGATTGATTCCAAAAACATCTTTCTCTTCAAAGTGTTATCAATAAATCACTTCAAAGGTTCCAAGTAGTTTTCATGAGGAAGAAGCTTGATGATGAAGAAAGATCACAAGTCCTCCAGATGAACCCCCGATTTCTCATGTGTGACTTCAAATGATCATAACTTGGTCAATTTTTATCACCTTGAGCTCATTATATTTTCATAATAATCTTTAGGATGTGAACTTTATGCCTTCTTTTATGTGCAAGATGAGAAAATGGATGGAAGATGCCCTAAAGATACAAACAATTATAGGTGAGTTCATGATTTTTTTCCAACTTCAAAAATTCACAACTCTCTCAATTTTTGGAGATTTTGGATGGTTAAAGTCCCAAAATGTCATTCAAGATATCTACTTCATTCCATCTTTTTTTGTCTAGAGCAAATTCCAAGTGGAAGGCTATGTTTGGATGCAAAACATTATAGGTCACTTTTGAAGAGAAATTTTGAAATATTTCTAAGTATGGAAAGTCAACATTTTTTCTCCAACTTTGACTCAACACAGCTTTCAGCTCAAGCATCCCTTTGATTCCATTATTTTTCCATTGCAAAGCTTGTAACCTCATCTTTCTGAAACATCAAGAATTTTTCCCCAAGACCCCTTGAGTTGAGAATGCCACTGGTAAGAAGTTGGCACTTTGAAACTGAATTTTTCACCAAGTCAGAAGTTGGAAATCCTTGGTTTGGCTTCTAAACACTTTGTTTCTGAACGTTAATTCCTCTAAACATGTTTAATTAAGTTCCAGAGGTGATTAGAATAGAAAAACGCGTGTTTTGGACGAGTTTTGATCAAATTGGAAGTCACACTTTTCTTGTTTGCAACTTCACACGATTTCCCTCCAAACTTCATCATTTCACACGCTTGGACATTCCATTTGTTTCCATATAAATAGAGGGTCACTCCCCATTCATTTCCTCAAGCTTGGATAACCAGAATCACCCTGCCAAACTTGTTCCATAACTCAGAATTCAACAACTTCAAAATCTATTCCCAGGCCTTTTTCAATCCAATTTCTCTATCAATTCACCTTCCTTGATCTTCCCTGAAGCTAACCATATAATTACATTCAAGAATCGTGCCCTATATTGCTCCATAGAAGTCTAATTTCAGAGCTCTGCAACTCAACTTCAATAGTTAGATTCCTTCATCAATTCTTCAAAACTTTTGTATCATTGTGATTCTCCCATTGCCCTGTGTGATACGGTGGGAAGAACTGACTGTTTTTTGGAAATGCTGGTTTGCGTTTTGCGTTTGTTTTTCGCAAAATGTCGCGGTAAGCAAGAGTTGCCACCGACTTTTATTTTATCCAACAAGGAAAGGAAAAAAGCACATAAAAATTCCTTTTTCGAGATATTTCTCGGATTCGGGGGGTAGATTATAGAAAGGGAAGGTGTTAGCACCCTTTCTATCTATGGTTATCCACGGGCTCTTAGGTACTTGCTCAATTGTTTTCAAATTATTTTCTTTGTGCTTGTGGGTTTGAAAAAGTTTTTGTTTGAAACTTCGATTTAACTCTTGCTTCTGTCCTCAAGAGTGTAATGAAGTGTTTTTGAAAACTTTGTTTGAAAAGGAGTGTAAGTGTGAAAAGTTTTGTTTTGAAAGAGCAAGTATCTAAGAACCATATACCTACTCGAAAAAAGAATCGTTCTATGATAATTTCCTTTAGACAATGTTATCCCACTATTAATGAGTAGGTAGCACTGTCGTTGGAGTTTGATGGTCAATTCGAATGAGGGACATGCAGTCACTAAAGCAATGTTAGGACACCTTAGTGGTAACCCTAATATCTTAGATCATTTGTTTGAGGCAACAATATCCGAGGCAACCATTTCAAGGCAACTATGATCTTTTAGACAAGAGGACGACCTCTAAAACGACCTATACTCAATGACCGTTACCGAAGGCAACCAAGTGGGGTGTACCCTAAGAGTGCGCATGTGCGAGTGTGTCATTTTCAGTTATTTTTTTCTTTGCACATGTTAAGGGTGATCTAACTGTTTTTTAAATTAGGCATTCATTCTTTTCATGCAAGCCCTATTATCAAACATCTAACAGTTGAATATTTGCAAAAATTAAATGTGCAGAAATTAAACTAAGCTATTACAAGGCGTCGGGTATTTACATCGCCAAAAGCAACCTTTGAAAATAAAAGCGATAAATGTCCTAATTAAACTATTACATCCCATGAGCAGTTACATTAAATATCGTAAAAAATAAATAAATAAAAGCGGTAAAGGTAAATAAACGTCCTAATTAAATTATTACAAACTGTGAGCAGATACAATAATTGGGCAAAATAATAATAAAGTGCGCGATTAAAAATTAGATCGACGAGAGAATATGGTTTTGACCCTTCTATCCTAAAAAAAGAAAATGCTTTTTTTGTTGTTTTTACTATTTTTTTAAGAAAAGAAATTAGATTTTTAAATTAAATGCAAAATTGATTGGTTATTAAATTAATTAATGAAAATAATTAAATTACATATTTTTAGGTTTTTGTTATTTTAGGAAATAAATAAAATAATTAAGTTAGTAATAAAACATATTTATTCTAATTAATTTTAATTATGTAAAAAAGAAATTAAAGTTGTCTAATAATTAATAACCTAATTAAATTAATTACTTGTTTTTTAATAAAAATAAATATCTTGAATTTAATTGGATAGAAAAATGCTTTGTGATTTTTTGATAAAAAGAAAATAATTTGATGGATTAGTAAAATAAATAAATGAAATAATATAAATATAAAAGAATTAGAGAAAAGCAAACTGGGCCTGCAATGTGGGGGTGCAATCATCAGAAATCTCTAGGCCCGAATCTTCGAAAGCTTCATGCTCTAACTATGGTGTTTTTTTTATTCTTGCGTGGAACCTATGATTCAAACATCCATAACTGTTCTATATAAACTCAAGCAAACGTTAGCATACCATAAAATGTGATTAAATTTAGAGATTCGAAATTTAAAATTTTACCAAACCGGTGTCGTCAAATGGGGGCGTGCTAGGCATGTGATGGATTGCTCTTGGGCCTTGTAAGACTCTTGAGGACTTCAAGAGGATGGTTTGAGGCTTGATGTCAATTGAGAGAGACCGGAACCTCGAGATATGACTTGCACCAATTCTTTGATTTTTGGAGCGCTTTTTGAAGAGCTTTTTGAGAGCTTTTTGAAGAGCTTTTTGAGAGCTTTTTAGAGAGGATTTTCGTCCCTTTCAAGCTTGTATGGATCTATATTTATAGAGGAGAATGAGGAGACAATAAAGCATGGAAAGAATCTCCCTCATAATGTTGTGTTTTAAGACCATGATCAAGATTTGAAAAAAATGCCATATTTGATTATTTTATGCCATTTTCACATGTGAATGAACCTGGACATATTTGAAAAGTTATTGCACGAAATCAATTGACATAAACCAGCATACAAATTTCCCAAAATGGATTCACATCAAAATTTACATTATTTCTATTATTTATTTATTTATTTAATTCTGAATTTTAATGAATAAAATATCAAAATAAATAGAATAAATAGTAGAAAAATGTATGGGTGGGCTTAGAGGTCTTAGACCATGTTAGGAATGAGTTTCAAACTTGAAAAGATAGGCCCATTTGGAAAAAATCCAAGTTTGGTCAATATTTGCTTCATGCATTTTTTCAAAAATTGTCCAACTTTGACAATGCATAACTCCCTCAATTTTGACTCTTTGGAGGTGTTCTTGGACTTTCTAGAAAGCTTGAGATGTCCTATAATCAACCATTTTGGTTTCATCTCATTTTTATATTCCATGCTCGAGTTATAAGCTTTGACAAAAAAGGTGTTTTTGTTGACTTTCAAAAATGACCTATAATGTCCAAATTCATAACTTCTTGTGAGTGCATTTTTGGATCTTGAGGTATGAATATGGATTATAGAGAATTGCATACTCTTCAAAATGAGCTTTGTATGGGTCATTTATCATAAAGTATGAGAAAGTTATGCTTGGTCAAAGTTGAGTTGACTTTTCCTACAAAACCCTAATTTAGCAACTTTTGAACCTTGATGATTTTTGAGCAATCCTTGATGAATCATGATCAACCTTTGATCAAATCATGAAATATCCTTTAAAATTAGAATGTTGACAAAAAATCTTGAAGTTTGACTGTATTTGGGTCACAGTTGACTTTTGCCCTAGCACAGTCGATTTTTGGACCTTTGAGCAATTGACTGAGCAAACTTCCTCTGCAAGGCTTGAAATTTGACACGGATGATTTTGAGAACATATTAGGACATTGGGGATCACTTGAGGTCATTTGGACTCAAGGATATTGATGCAACACAAAACCCTAATTTGGGGTAGACTGCCTTAGGAGAGAGCTTGTCTGACCAATTCTTGAGCAACCTTGAGCAATCTTGGAGATTTTCTTGCAATGTCATGAGAAATATGGGAGGGAAAATTTTGGGGTACAACAGCTGCTCCTGTTCAATCTTCTTAAACCTGAGGATGTAGATTGGCTTTTAAGCCCTTCGTGATCCGAAGGTGGAAGATGATTGAACACTAGAGTGCCTAGAAATTTGCACTCGCATGAAGTGGTATCACCCTTGTAATGTCGGGAATGGGCTTATAGATGCCATTTGGAGATTGCTGGCGGGAGGATAGGCTTAAAGATGCCATCTGCAAGAGTGTCGATCGCATAAGAGATTCCTTAGCGAGGACTTGCATACCTGTTGTTTGTGGAAGATTCCGCTTGGGGAAGTCTGGTCTTTGTTGAGATTTAGGAACTTGCCTGTACTTCAACTGAGAGAACATCTCTGTTGAGTTTTAAGAACTTGTCCGTAATTCAACTGGGGGAACTCTGTCGAGATTTAGAACCTTATCTGTAATTCAACCGAGGATAATTCAGTTTAGATTTAAGAATCGATCAGTACTTCGACTGAGGGAAACATCTTCATTGAGATCTAGGACTTGTCTGTAATTCAACCGAGGATAATTCTGTTGAGATTTAAGAACTCGTCCACACTCCGACGAAGGAAAATTGTCGAGATTTAGAACCTTATCTGTAATTCAACCGAGGATAATTCAGTTGAGATTTAAGAACCGGTCAGTACTTCGACTGGGTGAAACATCTTCATCAAGATCTAGGACTGTCTGTACTTCAACGGAGGATAATTCTGTTGAGATTTAAGAACTTGTCCACACTTCGACGGAGGAAAATTGTCGAGATTTAGAACCTTATCTGTAATTCAACCGAGAATAATTCAGTTGAGATTTAAGAACCGGTCAGTACTTCGGCTGAGGGAAACATCTTCATCGAGATCTTGGACTGTCTGTAATTCAACCGAGGATAATTCTGTTGAGATTTAAGAACTTGTCCAGACTTCGACGGAGGAAAATTGTCGATATTTAGAACCTTATCTGTAATTCAACCGAGGATAATTCAGTTGAGATTTAAGAACCGATCAGTACTTCGACTGAGGGAAACATCTTCATCGAGATCTAGGACTTGTCTGTAATTCAACCGAGGATAATTCTGTTGAGATTTAAGAACTCGTCCACACTCCGACGGAGGAAAATTGTCGAGATTTAGAACCTTATCTGTAATTCAACCGAGGATAATTCAATTGAGATTTAAGAACCGGTCAGTACTTCAACTGGGTGAAACATCTTCATCGAGATCTAGGACTGTCTGTACTTCAACGGAGGATAATTCTGTTGAGATTTAAGAACTTGTCCACACTTCGACAGAGGAAAATTGTCGAGATTTAGAACCTTATCTGTAATTTAGCCGATAATAATTCAGTTGAGATTTAAGAACCGGTCAGTAGTTCGACTGAGGGAAACATATTCATTGAGATCTAGGACTTGTCTGTAATTCAACCAAGGATAATTCTATTGAAATTTAAGAACTCATCCACACTTCGACGGAGGAAAATTGTCGAGCTTTAGAACCTTATCTGTAATTCAATCGAGAATAATTCAGTTGAGATTTAAGAACTCGTCCACACTTAGATGGAGGAAAATTGTCGAGATTTAGAACCTTATCTGTAATTCAACCGAGAATAATTCTGTTGAGATTTAAGAACCGGTCAGTACGTCGACTTGGGCAAAAGCTTCATAGCTTAGAACTTAACTGCATCCTTCCTGAAAGGTAAAGGTCAGTCGTATGCCATGCATGATATATATCAAGCAATGATGTTCTCAAAATAAATGAGATTGTGTTGTATGGTGCGTATATGCATGTGTCATGATGTATGAAAATGTAATGTTTTTAGCTGGGGAAAATAAATCCCGGATAGCTGCTGGAGAAAAGAGTTGGATTCTTTGTTTTCGCTGGGAATGGCGAACGAAGATGATTGCGAGAATAAACCTGCGGGAGAGGATAACTCTATTGGGGAATAAACTGATGAGGAAATTACTCTGTGGGGAAGAGATGTTCTGTAGAGGATTCCACCAATAAATTCCGCTGGGGATGAATTACCGTTGCTGGTGATACTGAATCCTGTTGGGGATTGAATTCTTGTTTGTGAAAGGAAAGAACTCCGCTGGGGATGATCTTTCAGTTGTGGCTTCACTGGGGATAACCTTTTAGACTCTACTGGGGACAAACTTCCAGAGTCTACTGGGGATGATTCTCCACACTCCACTGGGGAAGCTTTTCAGACTATACTGGGAAAAATTTTCAAACTCCGCTCGGGATATTTTATACTCCGCCGGGGATGATAAGACTTTTCAGTGCTGATGGTAGATAAAGTCTGCTTGGGGAGAATATTAATGCTTCATTGACAGTTGCAAGTCTCAGCTGGGGAGAATTAATCATCACTGTCTTTTTCTTACTCTGCGGGGAGTGAATGTTACTGGGATACGTGCTAAGGATATGACGATGGCTTTGCATCGAGACTTTTCTGCCCCTGTATCTGCGGGAGAAGGTGCCTGCGGAGGCCTTGTGGATCGAGTATTATCCCAACCTATGAGGTGCTTGGTAACTCTCGATTGAAGTGACAAGTCTTCTTCTGGTAGGCTAGTGATAAGATGACGGGACATAGTCATACGCTTTGATCCCTAATTTTTGCCTGGACCTCCCTTTCGGGTTTTCAGTCCACCGGGATACCCTTTTTTGCCCAAGCCGCCTTTTCAGGTTTTCGACTTGCCGGGTGTACAGATTTTTTCATTTTCATCCCTTATTTTTGCCCGAACCCTTTTGGTTCGCCGGGAAGCCCTTATTTTTGCCTAGGCCAGTCAACCTAGCGGGTCTTTGTTCATGCACAATATTTTCTGACTATGCTCGCGCTCTCAGGGTGTAGGGAGTTTTCACTGTCGGCAGTGTTGTGTTGCCATATTACCAGAAGATGTTCGTTTGATCATGCAAGATTCGTTGTTGGAATTCATGTCCAATGCCCCAATTGATTCAGATGGAGATTTTCCCCTGGCTATCTGGCATCTTTGAGAGATTCCTTGAATCTTGACTTAACTGCCCCAAATGATGGACAATGATCATGTCTGCCCCTTGGTTGGAAATGCTTTATTCCACTTGAGGTGACCCTTTTTATTGTAAAAGTTTTTTGTTCACTAGATATTCATCGTGTGAATTTCTCTACTGTTGAACAAATAGTCATATGCAAACAATGTTATTTTAAGAATGCAAAGCTTATGTCTGTTTTGAAGTTCTTTGAAAATGCAGTTTTCAATAAAACAAGCGAATTTTTGTAAGATGTGATGTCAACTCAGGATTTACAGCAAGCCCCACAGGAGTTAGGATACCTTTTGTAACAGCATGCTTTCAAACTAACCCATGCCTCAGCTAGGACTTTCAAGGGTTATAACGTGGTCTGGTTCACGGTTCGAGAAACAAAGGATAAAGGCTCAAATTTTATTTGTACCCACCCGTTCTTCGTGATGTTCTTCGATCCTAAACTCAAAATCGTGCATTAGATCTTGTTTGAGTCTTTGCTCTGATATACCAGTGATGGTTCGGATACTGACAATTTATTTTGAACAGGCAGTCATTTTGTTGAGAGTTTGCAGGATCTCTTTCCTTTTGATTTTTATTATCCCTGTCTTTTGCCTGAACTGTTTCTTTTTGTGATTACAGTCAGCGGGATGCCCCAGTTTTTTTTCTTAAGTCTCCTTCACAGGTTTTGACTTAATGGGCTTTTATTTTTGAGAGATAATGAATTCCTGTCCTTACGATTATACGGAACCATCACTGTCTTTTGCTTCGGAAGGACTTCTTTGATGCCATTCATTGTGCACCTGAATTAACTGAGAAAACTACCCTGTCCCAGGTTATAATTAAGGATTTTAATTTGTGAAAATAAAAACTCTAACTTCTTTGGCTCAAAGGGGTTGACGAGGGATTACCTTCCTTATAACTCCACTATTTAGGATTTGAAACAATGCCTGTATATTGTCAGCGGGGTCTGTTCAAAAGCATACTGTAGAGATTTTGATATCATTTTCGTCATCCTCCCTCTAAAGGCTTACAGTTTTTAGTCGAGAGTTTGGACATCACAAAAAGGAAAGCAATTTAATTATAGTGAATACGAATGGATTGATTCAAAACAGACATATGCAATGCATTGATAAAGTAGCAAAGTTTGTCATGAATAAATGTTTGAACAATCAAAAAAAAATTACAAATTGAAAATTCTAATGAACAAAAAGTCTTCTCGTCTCAGGACTTGTCACTTCAAATAGTGAGATTTGGAGGGATGGTAGAAGAACTCAGCATGACCATCTTGTGTGAATTCTAATGCTCCTTCATCAATTAGATTTTAAATTTTGTACTTCAACTTCCAACAGTTGTCGGTATCATGCCCCGGACTATTGGAGTAATATGCACACCTTGCATCAGGATTGTAGTTAGGTGAAGAAGTATTGGGATTCAGATGAGGCCCTACCAACGTCACCAGACTCAATCTCAACAGGTGTTGTAGAGCTTGATACAACGACATGTTGAGCTTGGTAAACTGCCTCTGATTAACCCGTTGTTTATGGCACGGTTGCTGTTGGACCCGTGAGGTAGTAGCAACTTGGAGAGGTCCATTCTTCACCAAACTAAACTCTTGTCTTTTTGGAGGCTGATCAATGACTTGGTCCTCGACCTCGACTATTTGCTTCATGATGTTGTATTTGTATTGATGAAGCTGGCTGATAATGGTTCTCAGCTCTTCTTGTTCCCAAGCTAAGCCTTGGATAAGAGCCATCTGCCCCAACATCTGGGTTTTCATGGCACCTAACTCAGCTTGCAGTTGTTCCAGCCGTTCGTCCTTATTGTCTTCAGGACTTTTCTTGACCAAGTTCCCGACGAGGAGTGTTTTCAACTCTTCCTGCCCCTTGGATAGGTTTAGGAATACGTCCCTGAACTGAGCTTCTTGAGTTTGAAGATCTTGGTTGTTTTGTTGGAAAGCCATTGCTGAAATAAACAACGAGAACATGAGAGACCTGTACTGGGAGACCTGTTATTCAATGATATGTATGATATATGTATACAATGTTTTCAAGGATCTCGCGGGTTAAACAAGAAACTGTTAGAATTTGAATTTTGTAGCTTTGATTGAAGGAACTTCATTTCGTCAAGAGTCCTTCCTCAAGAGTCAAGCTCACCATATCGTGTGGGTCATAGCCACCGACTCAAGTCATCGTGTTTTGATCTCTAGACGACATTGGCTAGAGGAAAATAAATCCCCTTTGGCCCCTTGCTAGACGTTTGATTTACCATAACCTACATCACAAACCCTTGAGATCCTTGAAATGGTTAAGGAAATGTTAAGGCATGATGTTATGATATGTATGCTATGCGTTTAAGCAAAAGTGTGAGGTGTTGTAAATAAACCCTGCAATAAATCCAAATTATTGGATAAGGACTATAAACAAAACCTGCAAGGAACTCATGTTGTCAGATAACAAGAATATGCAAGTAGTTCAAGTTTGAAGGCACACAAGTCACACAAACAACCTTAAGTTTATGCTGGCATGGAGTTTAGGTATTACCCTCTTTCAGTTTAGTTGGTTCAACCTGTCCTAGAAATAGTAACCGGGTTCTAGAGGATCTCAATATCACTGACCACCCTTGATCGGTCATAATTCCAGTTTAGCAACCTTTTCTTGCAGCCAGAATCATCGCGAGAGTATGGTCTCAATGAGTGTAGCATACTGCTACTTTTCTATGGCCAAGTTGGTCAATTATAGGTTCTAAGGTCAGCTGGTGCTTAATGACCCCTTAGCAGACCCATATTCTCCTTGTTGTGCCACAAGGGATATCGGTACAAACTAAAGTGTCACACCAACGTAGCTACTGCTTCAACCGTATCGGTCTACGCTGTACAGTTCCCTCACAGTCTATTGCTACTTACCTAAAAGGTATCCCCTAGATCTGGGTTAGGATCTATAGTAACTCTGATTCAAGCCCACAAAGATAAAGCATACAAATCAAACAATTGAAAAAAAAAGAACTAATCCTAAGGTACACCCCACTTATTAGCTCCCCAGCAGAGTCGCCAGTTCTGTGATACTGATCAGTGCATTTTGATGCACATTACTCTACGGTTGTACTTATACATTTCCATGGTTTGCTTGTCTTATTTTTGTATTTTATAATGTTTTTATATTTTAATTTATTTTTATTGTTATTTGATTTTCGTATTTAATTTTCAGCTTTAGAAGTCTGCACGGAAACGATCATAACTGGAGTTCCAGAAGTCCGATTGAAGCGTTCTAATAATCGACGGAAAGCTAAGAGAAAGAGCTACAATTCTTATGTTGGAGTCGAAGTCAGAATCGGACTGTAGAAGGGCCAGAAAATTCGTTGAAGTTGCAGCACTAGTTTTAGTTAAGTTTCGGGTCAATTAGTTTTGGGCCTGGGTCGTATGTTTGACCCAGTTGGATTGTAAAACGGGTTGTACTCTTTCCCATTAGGGTAGCAGCCGCGGTACTGTAGCAGCAATCTTCCATTGACGATTTTGATTGTAAGCTTGTACGAATGGCCATGGAGAACTAATCACTTTTGGTTGATCTACCGAATTCAGGTTCCGAAACTATGAGATTATTATAAGTTTTGCAATAAAATTCCTTTTC
Source organism: Vicia faba (assembly GCA_948472305.1). Lineage (NCBI taxonomy): Eukaryota > Viridiplantae > Streptophyta > Magnoliopsida > Fabales > Fabaceae > Vicia > Vicia faba. The sequence goes on from OX451737.1 coordinate 1,186,081,416, forward strand.
CTTCAATTATATATTTTGTTTATCTTTTGCTTAATTTGATATTCGTAATATATATTGTTTGGTTCGATTGATCTATGTTTTTCAATTTATCTGCGTGTTTATCGTATGCTTAATCGTTAAACTGTTTATCGCTTAACCAAATGCTTAATTCGGCAAACGGAAAATATAATTCGTATAATATTGTTGCGCTTGTTGATTATATTGTAATCGAACGGGAAAAGAATCCGCTTAGGATAGTGAGATTTTAATAATCGATGATTGGTAGGAACTGAATCGGTAGATTGACTTATTTTCATAATCACTTTTTCAAAACAGCTTATTTTCATAATCACTTTTGATAATCATTTTTTCGACCAAACCAAACCCCCCAATTTCGTTTTTAGTTAGTAAAACCCAAGAGTCCTTGAGAGACGATACACGAGTTACCGTTACCGTCGTTACTACAGTTTTGCAATTTAACTCGTTTTTGACCCGCGCGCGACAGCTGATCAGATACGGTGGGAAGAACTGACTGTTTTTTGGAAATGCTGGTTTGCGTTTTCCGTTTGTTTTTCGCAAAATTTCGCGGTAAGCAAGAGTCGCCACCGACTTTTATTTTATCCAACAAGGAAAGGAAAAAAGCACAGAAAAATTCCTTTTTCGAGATATTTCTCGGGTTCGGGGGGTAGATTATAGAAAGGGAGGGTGTTAGCACCCTTTCTATCTGTGGTTATCCACGGGCTCTTAGGTACTTGCTCAATTGTTTTCAAATTTTTTTTCTTTATGCTTGTGGGTTTGAAAAAGTTTTTGTTCGAAACTTCGATTTAACTCTTGCTTCTGTCCTCAAGAGTGTAATGAAGTGTTTTTGAAAACTTTGTTTGAAAAGGAGTGTAAGTGTGAAAAGTTTTGTTTTGAAAGAGAAAGTATCTAAGAACCATCTACCTACTTGAAAAAAGAATCGTTATATGCTAATTTCCTTTAAACAATGCTATCCCACTATTAATGAGTAGGTAGCACTGTCGTTGGAGTTTGAGGGTCAATTCGAATGAGAGACATGCGGTCACTAAAGCAATGTTAGGACACCTTAGTGGTAACCCTAATGTCTTAGATCATTTGTTTGAGGCAACAATATCCGAGGCAACCATTTCGAGACAACTATGATCTTTTAAACAAGAGGACGACCTCTAAAACGACCTATACTCAATGAGCGTTATCGAAGGCAACCAAGTGGGGTGTACCCTAAGAGTGCGCATGTGCGAGTGTGTCATTTTCAGTTATTTTTATCTTTGCACGTGTTAAGGGTGATCTAACTGTTTTTTAAATTAGGCATTCATTCTTGTCATGCAAGCCCTATTATCAAACATCTAACAGTTGAATATTTTCAAAAATTAAAGGTGTGGAAATTAAACTAAGCTATTACAAGGCGTCGGGTATTTACATCGCCGAAAGCAACCCTTTGAAAATAAAAGCGATAAATATAGAATAAACATCCTAATTAAACTATTACATCCCATGAGCAGTTACATTAAATATCGTAAAAAATAAATAAATAAAAGCGGTAAAGGTAAATAAACGTCCTAATTAAATTATTACAAACTGTGAGCAGATATAATAATTGGGCAAAATAATAATAAAGCGCGCGATTAAAAATTAGATCAACGAGAGAATAGGGTTTTGACCCTTCTATCCTAAAAAAAGAAAATGCGTTTTTTTTGTTGTTTTTATTGTTTTTTTAAGAAAAGAAATTAGATTTTTAAATTAAATGCAAAATTGATTGGTTATTAAATTAATTAATGAAAATAATTAAATGACATATTTTTGGGTTTTTGTTATTTTAGGAAAGAAATAAAATAAATAAGTTAGTAATAAAACCTATTTATTCTAATTAATTTTAATTATGTAAAAAAGAAATTAAAGTTGTCTAATAATTAATAACCTAATTAAATTAATTAATTTTTTTAAAAATAAAAATAAGTATCTTGAATTTAATTGGATAGAAAAATGTTTTGTGATTTTTTGATAAAAAGAAAATAATTTGATGGGTTAGTAAAATAAATAAATGAAATATTATAAATATAAAAGAATTAGAGAAAAGCAAACTGGGCCTGCAATGTGGGGGTGCAATCATCAGAAATCTCTGGGCCCGAATCTTCGAAAGCTTCATGCTCTAACTATGGTGTTTTTTTTATTAGAGATTCGAAATTTAAAATTTTATCAAACCGGTGTCGTCAAATGGGGACGTGCTAGGCGTGTGATGGATTGATCTTGGGCCTTGTAAGACTCTTGAGGAATTCAAGAGGATTGTTTGAGGCTTGATGTCAATTGAGAAAGACCAGAACCTCGAGATATGACTTGCACCAATTCTTTGATTTCTGGAGCGCTTTTTGAAGAGCTTTTAGAGAGCTTTTTGAAGAGCTTTTTGAGAGCTTTTTAGAGAGGATTTTCGTCCCTTTCAAGCTTGTATGGCTCTATATTTATAGAGGAGAATGAGGAGACAAGAAAGCATGGAAAGAATCTCCCTCATAATGTTGTGTTTTAAGACCATGATCAAGATTTGAAAAAAATGCCATATTTGATGATTTTATGCCATTTTCACATGTGAATGAACCTGGACATATTTGAAAAGTTATTTCACGAAATCAATTTACATAAACCAGCATAAAACTTTCCCAAAATGGATTCACATCAAAATTTACATTATTTCTATTATTTATTTATTTAATTCTGAATTTTAATGAATAAAATATCAAAATAAATAGCATAAATAGTAGAAAAATGTATGGGTGGGCTTAGAGGTCGTGGACCATGTTAGGAATGAGTTTCAAACTTGAAAAGATAGGCCCATTTGGAAAAAAAATCCAAGTTTGGTCAATATTTGCTTCATGCATTTTTTCAAAAATTGTCCAAGTTTGACAATGCATAACTCCCTCAATTTTGAATCTTTGGAGGTGTTCTTGGACTTTATAGAAAGATTGATATGTCCTATAATCAACCCTTTTGGTCTCATATCATTTTGATATTCCATGCTCAAGTTATAAACTTTTACAAAAAAGGTGTTTTTGTTGACTTTCAAAAATGACCTATAATGTCCAAATTCATAACTTCTTGTGAGTGCATTTTTGGATCTTGAGGTATGAATATGGATTGTAGGGAATTGCATCCTCTTCAAAATGAGCTTTGGATGGGTAATTTCTCATAAAGTATGAGAAAGTTATGCTTGGTCAAAGTTGAGTTGACTTTTCTTGCAAAATCCTAATTTAGCAACTTTTTAACCTTGATTAATTTTGAGCAATACTTGATGAATCATGATAAACCTTTGATAAAATGATGAAATATCCATTAAAATGAGAATTTTGACAAAAAATCTTGAAGTTTGACTGTATTTGGGTCACAGTTGACTTTTGCTATAGCACAGTCGATTTTTGGACCTTTGAGCAATTGACTGAGCAAACTTCCTCTGCAAGGATTGAAATTTGATATGGATGATTTTGAGAACATATTAGGACATTTGGGAGAACTTTAGGTTATTTGGACTCAAGGATCTTGATGCAACAAAAAACCCTAATTTGGGGTAGACTGCCTTAGGAGAGAGCTTGTCCGACCAATTCTTGAGCAACCTTGAGCAATCTTGGAGATTTTATCACAATGTCATGAGAAATATGGGAGGGGAAATTTTGGGGTACAACACCCTGGTTCTAGTCGCAACACTTGCTTTCAACTGGAAACACATTTTGAACATGAAATTTCAAATCCCTTTTCAAAACTTTCCTTCCAAATTTCCTGAGCTACAGTTTATATAAATTTGTCGCGAAGGTGTGGTTGTCTTCGTCTTGAGGAGACAAAGCGAATGGCATAGGTCTGATCTTATGATTTTATAGTTTGCGAGATCTTCAATTCACGTTGGCTAGAGGTTTAAGATGACCAACGTGTCATCTTCCAACTAATGATGGCGCACCACTTGTTATTTTTGAATTCTGATTTAATAATTGATTTAGTGTTATATTCATTAATGACCATGATATGCACAATGCGCCGGATCCCTTGGATTTGATTACTAACGCGTTTTGACTCTCATCCAATGGTCCACATATTTTTTACTTTTATTTTCTTGTCTGATTTTTTCATATTTAATTGTTTTAAACTTCAAAAAATCATAGAAAATTCATTTTTAGTCTAAAAAATCTGAAACAATTATGGAAAATATTTTTTATTATTCTCTTTCTGATTTTTTTTTCACAATTTAATTTTTCCTTTTGATATTTTTTTATAGATCTTCACTTTATTTGAATTGTTTTAAATGTTTAAAAATACTTTTATGCATTTTTAAATTCTGAGAAAATCATGGAATGATCAAATGATATTGTGACAAATATTGGTGACCTTATTTTATTTTTGTTTATGACTTTTCTATTTTTTATCATTTTTTATTTCTTTTACCCATTTCTTTTAATTTTAAAAATAGTTTCTGACTTTAAAAAAATACCAAAAAATTTATAAAATCATTTGAGCCCTTTTTTGATTTTTCTATGGTCTTACTTTTTATTTCTTGATTAATTGGAACATAGTTGATATTTTTTATTTTTATTCCTATTTTTAAACATTTTTTAAACCTTTTTTAATGTATATATTAAATGTAATATTATTTTGTGACTATTTTCTAGCTGATCTTGGGTTAAATTTTTGATCATGAACTTTATTAACATCATTAGATCCATAGCGTTGAGTCTAACTCCACAAAAATTGATGAATGATTTTAATAATAGTTTGATTAAATTTAATTCAAAAGTGGTTTATATTTTCTCTCCCACTCCACTTCATCTCATCCCCTTCTTATTGCACTAAGCGTTATTGGAGCATGATATCTATATCATGTCTCAAAACAAATGGTGCATAAATTGCTATTCACCGGCCTCAAAATAGGTGCGACTTCTATATAAGTCCACTTACGATTGCTTAACATAGCGCTAAATTTTGTCCCAATTCGAATAAAATGATCATTCGTGGCCCAAACTTATGTTTGCAAGCCCAAGTATGTTAATTTATCTCTTTGATCAAATAACCTTGAGATCCATTGTATGGAGGATTTGGTTCTACCAATCCTCTAATGGATCTACAACACCTTTGGTCAATGCGGATCACTTAAATATTGTTGATCATTAAATGGTACTTATGAGGATTCCAAATGGATGATATACTTTACAAAAAGCAAATGCAACTTGTTGTGTAGAGGATTTGGTTCTATCAATCCTCTAACAAGTTCCAAATGCAAGTTTCAAGATGATCATTCAACTAACCACTAATCATTAATAATTGACTCTATCTTGTATTTTTATTATATGCCCTTTTATTTTTATGCACTATTTACTTTTAGAATTTACATTTCATGCCATTTTAATCTTTGCTCATTTGAGTATTTACTTTCTTGTCATTTTTATTTTGCTCACTTGAGCTTTTCTTTCCTTTTCTTAAGATAATTAATAATCAATATGGACCATAAAATCCTTAATGAAGCTTGGACTATTTGGTTACTATCCTTGGCATTATGGAACATTGGACTTCTTAGACTTAGGATTAGAAACCTTGGCCTATGTGGGAGACCTTGTGGCCTTAATTGATATTTTGTCTGGAGCTCTTGAGGTTTACCTCAAGACATTGGGTTGTTTGTTTGTTTTGTATGCAGGTTATTGTGATTACACTCTTTGTTTGTAATCTGGAATTCACCCGTATACAACCGTTACTCTGCCCAATTTTTGTGAAGACTTAATACACTTGAAGTTTGGTTCCTACAAGAGGTCTAGTATCTTTTCTTGATTGGCTTCAATCCAAAGAATGAGAATTCTATCTTGGCTCATAATGTCAAGTATTGGCTTCTTATTGGTTAGATGGTTATTATCCCTAGCTTTTACCTTATGCCTTAGGATAGTCTCTTCTTCTCCTCTCATCTTCTTTAATTTCTAAAATATTCTCTCTCTTTTTGAAAACTCTTCTTGTTTCTTTTGAACTTGAACCACTTTTATAATAAACTTGGACTTAGGTCCATGCATTTTCAAAACCTTTTTCATAAATAAACTTCAATCAACTTAATGATACCTTGACATTTTTTGTGAAAAGACTAAAAGTCAATCAATCTCATTTCAAACCATTTTTGCCGCTTTGGCTTTTTATTTTAAAACCTTTTCTCAAAAGATTCGACTCTTGTCAATCCTTGTAGTGATGCAAACAACTATACTTCTACAATATGTAGTAAAGTGAGATATTCTCCACTTGGGTGTTGAGTGAGGCATTGTTGATTTTAAAATCCAAGCCATATCCTCCACTTTGAGATGATGCAAATTCTCCTTTCTCATGATCGTGGGTAGTAAGTATGTTTTCTACACGGACAATGACGATGATGTCTTATCTCATAAAATTAACCAACACACTTGTGTTATAAATTTTTTTAAAGGTGAACTACGTGTACCCTGATCCCCTATTACACGAAAGGTGGTACATAGGCACTAAAGGTTCGTAATTGCGGCGGGTGCAAAAAATCATAAAAAATATATTTCTTTTCTCACCTCCACCATCCATTTTTATACAACATTTTTATATCCAAAATATATAGATTTTATAAAGAGGTTCATGCAGAGTACCATAAATGTTTAAGGTGCTAATACCTTACCTTTGAACAACCAACCCCCTTACCTTGAATCTTTCCCCCTTCTTTTGGGTTATTCTCTCTTTTACCATTCCTTTTGAAATAATAAAACGCGGTGGCGATTTTTATTTTGATCTGTATAAGTCAAGTCAATCCAATGGCTTAGTCTTGAACATTTCTATCGCTACAGAAAAATGGCGACTTCACTGGGGAAATATTGACCTCTTGCTAGTCCATCCCTAAGTGGGTTGAGCCTATCTTTGTCTATATCTGTATATGTGCTATTGTTGTTTATGTGTTATATTATTTGTTGTATATATGTTTGCCTGGATTTTTCCTGGTTTTCAAGGTGCTTGGTGATTACTTATAAGTCTTATACCCGGGCTTGGGCAAATTTAAGATAGGACGGGCGGTATAGTCATGTTAAATTTGAGGGAGTAATCCCAAAAAAGGAGGCATGAGATCCCCCGCTCAGTGGAGGCCCCTTTGACTGTAGTGTCATTTACCGAGTAATTGGGAAGACATACTGCTTTCGATCTGGGAGCCTGCTGAAGCTGAGTACTGTAGAATACCTAACCCATCTTGGCCTTTTAGGTGTAGTGCGGAAGCTATGACGGAGTAATCTGGAAATAGTTGTCACGCGATACTACGCTCGGATGAGTTTTTCTTGAGAATATTACTAATTACCGAGTTAATCGGGAAGTTGGTAATATCCAAAAGAAGGATGTAGACTCTGGGAACCTCTAGAACCTTGTTTGGCAGGTGATAACTTTTAAACCAATACCTTATGGATAGTACCTTTGACCTCATGCTCGTGACGTTGAACCTATGAAGCCTATATGTGTGATCTTGTGTGTGATTGTTGCATCATGCATCCAGGCACTCATAAGCATCTTTTGAAGAGATCTTATTTCAAGGGATTTAAAAGTTGACCATTTGTGAATATCTCAGGTAATCATGGATTCTGGGAAAAGAAAGACCGGGAAGTACAGTTTCAAGGATCCCAAGATAGATGAGTTGATCAGTCTAATTCCCGAGATTGAGTGTTATGTAGATTTTTGGAGATGAAGGAGGGAATTCTCTCGACCTTGGTCCAGTTCTATGATCCGATGTATCATTGCTTTACTTTTCCCGATTATCAGTTGATGCCTACACTGGAGGAGTATTCTTATCTATTGGATTTACCTGTTACCAATCGTGTTCCTTTTACTGGTTTGGAGGGTGAGCCAAAATCACATGAGATTACTGCTTTGATTCATCTGGGGAAGTCTGAGGTGGAAGCCTATATGACTACTAAAGGAGGGATTAGAGGATTACCAGCTTAATTCTTATTGGAGAAAGCTCGTTACTTTGCTAGGATGAATAGTACAATCGCTTTTAAGGCTATCTTTGCTCTACTTGCTTACGGGTTATTTTTATTTCCTAATGTGGACAAGTTTGTTAACGTTAATGCTATCAGGATCTTCATGATTGGAAACCCAGTTCCTACATTGTTGGGTGATTCTTATTACTCTATTCATCTTAGGAATTCTTATCACGCCCCCGTTGTACCGATGGTTTATCTCTCATATGCCTCAGGCTGATGCTTTTTGGGATGTCAGGAAGGAACCCCGTTGGGCTCCTAAGATCATGGCACTTACTCACTCGGATATTGATTGGTATCATCGAGCTTACCAGGATATAGAGATTATTAATAGTTGTGGTAGTTTCCCCAATATACCTCTTCTCGGTACAAAGGGAGGAATTAACTATAACCCTGTTCTTGCGCGACGACAGCTTGGTTATCCGATGAGGGATAAACCAAACAATATTCATTTGAGTAGTTTCTTTCTAAAGGAGGGAGAAGACTACAGGGAAGCTAGGGAGCAGATTGCGAAGTCCTGGCGTCACATTCATAAGAAGAGTAGGAAGGATTTGGGACCTAGAGGTGTTGTTTCTTTGGAGCCATATCTTCAGTGGGTCTGGATGAGAGTTATTCAGTTTAAGATTTCGTATTCCCGGGAAACACCTATGCCTGATTTGTTTGTGAAGACCGCTCCTCCCTCATTGGATGATCTAGAAGAGCTACAACTTGCTTTAGTCAGGATGCAACAGGAAAAGGATGCTTGGAAGAACAAGTGCCAAACTTTAGAGATTTCTTATAGAGCAGATTTGAAGGAGAAACACGACTTGATTGAGATTCTTGAGAGTCGGGATGTAGAGAACATGGAGAGGCAAGGGGATTTATTTTCTCCTAAGCCTCAATCAGACGCTAGTTGCTCACTTCCTGATTCATGTGATTGGAAGGAAGTTACCTCCAGGTATGCGAAAGAAAGTCAGAGGTTGAAGGCTCAGATTGCCAGGCTCACGGGGAAGCGCCAGGGTATAGAGTGATCTCCATCAGTTTTTCTTTTCAGGGATTTAGATTTTATTTTCATCTTATACTTGGGATCATTGAAACTAGTAATCCATTTTGGAGTTGTTGTAATAAAAAATTTCAGTATTTCAAATGCGTTATTACTTTGATATTTGCAATATGTCCATAAATTTTAAATCCCTTGAAATATTAAATAATAAAATAAAATCATGTGCATTGCGTATCATGCATCATATTGCACATATTTCTTGCATTTGGTATGCATATCCAGGTGTCTTACCAAGCTTATTTACTCTGATATAGCAAGCTGAATCATTACTACAACACTCGGGCTAATTTCAGAAAGAAGATGAACAAATTAGAACAGGAGAATTGCGAGCTGCGCGGGGAAGTCTCTTCTTTGAAGGCCAGAAAGGCTAATCTGACTGCTCTGATGGAATCTCTAGTGGCTGCTCAAAATCAGCCACCGAGTGTTCAACCTCAACCAACAAGGGCAACTACTGAAACTCCGACTGTTCATGTATCTTCTACTCTAGTTTTTGTTCAAAATTGCATGCCTCAAGGTTATCCATGGGGAATTCCAGAGAATTTTGCGCCTGAAAGTTTCAATCTTGGTCCTCAAGAAGCTCCAGTTATTCAGACTACTGTCACTCCTGCACCTCCTGTGGTGCATGCTGCTCCTGTTGCACCTCCTTCGATGAATAGGACTCCATTTGTTAATGATAATGTGTGTCATCCTTTCCCTCCACCGAGTGAAGACTTAGGTCTTTATGACAGAATGGATGATTTTCAAGAGCAATTCGACAGGATGCAAAGAGAGATGAAGGCCCTCAGGGGGAAAGAGCTATTTGGGCAGAATGTGAATGAGTTGTGCTTGGTCCCGAATGTTAAGATAGCTGCTAAGTTTAAGGTCCCGGAGTTTGAGAAGTAAAGCGAAACACTTGCCCTCGTGCTCATCTGGTGACGTACATAAGGAGAATATCTACCCATACTGATGATCAGCATCTGCTGATTCACTTTTTTCAGGATAGTTTGACTGGTGCTGTGCTGAAGTGGTATATGAGTTTGGACAGTGTTAACATCAATACTTTCAATGACTTGGGAGAAGAATTTATCAGACAATACAAGTACAATGTAGACATGGCGCCTGACCTGATCAGCTCAGGGCCATGGTTCAAAAAGACAAGGAATCATTCAAAGAATATGCACAGAGATGGCGTGAGGTAGCCGCCCAAGTGATTCCTCCCATGGAAGAGAAGGAGATGACTAAGATTTTCTTGAAGACCCTGGGTGATTTCTACTAAGAGAGGATGGTAGCAAGTGCGCCAAGTGACTTTAATGAAATGGTAGAAATGGGTATCCGCTTAGAAGAGGCTGTAAGAGAGGGCCATTTAACGAGAAGTGAAAGCTCTGGAGGTGTGAAGAAGCCATCTTATGGATTTACCAAGAAGAAGGAAGGGGATGCAAATGATGTTATACAAGAGATGAGGGTTAATACTCCTAGGAGGAATTATCAGTGTCATCAGCAAGTCACCTCAATTACTCCAGTCATGGGTGCAACTCCAACTACTGTTTCTTATTAGAGACCGTCCCAGCAGGGGAATCAATGGTATAATTAGAGAAGGGAGAGTTATGACCCTATTCCCATGAGCTATACAAAGTTACTACCAGCATTGATTCAGAAGAAGTTGGTTCAGACCTGACCACCTCCCGATGTACCATCACCATTGCCTTGGTACTACAAAGTAGACCAAACATGTGCTTTTCATCAGGGAGCACCAGGGCATAATGTTGAGAATTGTTATCCTTTGAAGACTGAGGTGCAAAAATTAGTGAAGGCTGGTATTCTATCTTTCAAGGATGTGGGACCTAATGTGAAAGACAATCCTCTACCCAAGCATGGGGGAGTAAATGTTGTGAATATGGTGGCCGATTGTCCAGGCAATTTCCGAATTTTTGATATTAATCTGGTTAGAGGAGATTTGTTGAAAATGCATGCAGAACTTTGTGAATTTAGCTACTATACGCATGACCATTCCGGTTGTGCTATTTGCAGTACAAACATACAGGGTTGCGACAAGATAAAGGCTGATTTGCAGGAAATGATGGATGAAGGCCTCATCCACATAATCAGGCCTAGGGAAGAGTATGAAGAGAAAGTGAATATGGTCTCTGGATGTCCTGGAGATTTCAGAATTTTTAATGTAGAGTATATGAATGAGGACCTTGTGCAATTGCATGCTACTTTCTTCCACTTGGCTGGTCAGGAAGAACACCAGTATGGATCTTTCCGAGTTTGCTGTTGAGATTCCCGAGGATATTAAATCGTGAAGAAGGGTGTTCAGTTGTTGTTAGATAATGAAACTATCAAAGTTACAGGTCAAAGAGACGATTACCGTGAAATTGATATGATTGAGGTTTGTTTGGCTAAAGAAGAGTCGGATGAAGCTGCTGTCAGAACCCAGTTCCAAGCTTTATCTATTGACAATATAAGAGGAAATGATAATTCCATGGTTTCACTTAAGGATGTGCAACAGGTTGTGTGTAAGGGTCATAGCGAGGTGTGGGGACAGATTTTGGATCCACCTGTGAACAAGAACAGAGTCGGCTTAGGGTTCTCTTTGAAGAATGACAAAGGTAAGAGCATGAAGCTGAAGTCTTCTACGAGCAAGTATCAAGACATCTTCCATAGTGGAGGTTATCTTCATCCAACTATTTTCGGGGTTAACGCTATTGTGGAAGATGAAGCAGAGCAGAAAATGCCTAATCATGTGACACAAGGAGTCAGGGTTCAGAACTGGATCACCAATGATGTTCCCTATTGCATACATGTTTCAAAGTAATTTGATTTGTTAAATCTTCTTGAAAAGCTTTCACTCTACCCAAGGTGGAAGTATTAATGTTGTAGGGCTTATCTGTTTACTGTGACTTTTAAAATAATAATAAAAGTTGTCTTTGTTTCCCAAATTGTGTCTTTATTTCTTCTTTTTCTTGGAAAATGGTAATCAGAAGAAAAAAAAACTTTCAAAATAAATAAATAAAATTTAATCTGCATGATCACTTGTTATATGTGTCAGTTTCTAAATGCAATCATAAATCATATGTGAAAATTAATTAAAAAAAACCCGTTGAATACAATGACCATGCACCCTCTCCCAACTTTGAATGTCCTGTGTATGGGGCCGAAGAAGAAGACTATGATGAGATTCTAGAAGAGGTCTCGCGGTTGCTAGAGCATGAGGAAAATGCCATTCATCCATATAAAGAGCCATTGGAAGTAATCAATTTGGGTTTAGAAGAAGATCCAAAAGAAGTCAAGATTGGAGCATTGTTGTATCCTAATGTGAATAGCATGTTGATTGAGTTGTTGAAAGAGTATGTGGATACTTTTGCTTGGTCTTACCAAGACATGCCTGGTTTAGATACAACTATTGTAGAGCACCGTTTTCCGTTGAAGCCAGAGTGTCCACAAATCAAACAGAAGTTGAGAAGAACTCACCCAGATATGGCAGTCAAGATCAAAGAGGAGGTTCTAAAGCAGATTGATGTCGGTTTTCTTGTGACGTTAGTGTATCCTCAATGGATTTCCAATATTGTCCCAGTACCGAAAAAAGAAGGAAAAGTCTGCATGTGCGTAGATTATAGAGATATAAATAAAGCTAGTCCAAAAGATGATTTTCCATTGCCACACATTGATATGTTAGTGGATAGCACAACAAAATTCAAAGTATTCTCGTTCATGGATGGATTTTCCGGGTATAATCAAATAAGAATGGCTCCGGAGGACATGGAAAAAACAACGGTTATCACACCCTGGGGAACATTCTGTTACAGAGTGATTCCCTTTGGGTTGAAAAACACAGGTGTAACGTACCAGAGGGCTATGGCAACCCTATTCCATGATCTGATGCACAAGTAAATCAAAGTATATGTTGATGATATGATTTCTAAATCTCATACTGAAGAAGGGCATGTAGAAGATTTTTTGAAATTATTTCAGCGTTTGAGGAAGTATCATCTCCGCTTGAATCCAAATAAGTGTAACTTCGATGTTCGATCGGTGAAATTGTTGGGTTTCATTGTTAGCCATAAAGGAATTAAAGTTGACCCCGATAAAGTCAAAGAAATTCAAGAGATGCCAGCTCCAAGAACTGAAAAGCAAGTCAGAGGGTTCCTCAGGAATTTGAATTTTATTTCCATATTCATTCCCACATGACTGCAACATGTGAACCGATTTTAAGTTGTTAAAGAAAGATCAAGGATGTGTATGGACGGATGACTGCCAAAGGGCATTTGAAAGTATTAAAGAATATCTACTTGAACCTCCTATCTTGCTCCCTCCTGTCGAAGGAAGACCGTTGATTATGTATTTGACAATGTTAGATGATTCCATGGGTTGTATCCTAGGACAACAGGATAAAACAGGGAAGAAAGAGTTTGCCATTTATTATATCAGTAAAAATTTTACTGATTGTGAATCGCGGTATTCCATGCTGGAAAAGACATGTTGTGCTCTAGCCTGGGCAGAAAAGCGTTTACGGCAGTATATGTTGAATCACACTACTTGGTTGATCTCTAAAATGGATCCAATCAAGTACATTTTTGAAAAGCCTGCTCTCACTAGGAGAATTGCCCGCTGGCAGATGTTGTTATCTGAATATGACATTGAATACCGCACTCAAAAAGCTATTAAAAGCAGCATATTGGTAGATTATCTTACTCACCAACCAGTGGAGGATCATCGGTCTGTGGAGTATGATTTCCCTGATTAAGATGTTATGTTCCTGAAAGTAAAAGATTATGATGAACCATCGCCTGAGGAAGGTCCTGACCCTGAATCTCGTTGGAGTATGATATTTGATGGAGATGTGAATTCTTATGGTAAAGGAATTGGTGATGTGATTGTCACTCCGCATGGATCGCACATTCCTTTTACTGCAAGGTTGACATTTGATTGTACTAACAATATGGCAGAATATGAGGCTTGCATCATGGGTCTCGAGGAAGCTATTGATCTCAGAATTAAAATTCTAGATGTGTATGGTGATTTATCTTTAGTAATAAATCAGATTAAAGGAGAATGAGATACTCGTCACCCCGGCTTGATACCTTACAAAGGTTATGCTAGAAGATTGTTACCCTTCTTTAATAAAGTTGAATTCCATCACATTCCTAGAGATGAAAATCAGGTGGCAGACTCTTTGGAAACTCTAGATTCTATGTACCAAGTGAATACTTGGAATGATATACCTCGAATTATGGTTCGGCGACTGGATATGTCCGCTCATATGTTTACAACAGAAGAGGTAGCAGATGAAAAACCTTGGTATTATGACATCAAGCATTTTCTTCAGACTTAGGAATACCCGATCGGTGCATCGAAGAAGGATAGAAAGATATTAAGAAGATTGGTTGGCAGTTTCTTCCTCACTGAATATGTGTTGTATAAAATAAATTATGACATGGTCTTGCTCAGATGCATGGACAGATACGAAGCAAACATGTTGATGCATGAGGTTCATGAAGGTTCATTTGGAACTCATTCCAATGGATATTCGATGGCCAAAAAGATGATAAGGGCAGATTACTATTGGCTGACAATGGAATCTGACTGTTACAAATTTGCAAAGAAGTGTCATAAATGTTAGATTTATGCAGATAAGGTCCATGTGCCTCCAACACTTCTCAATGTGATTTCCTCCCCGTGGCCTTTCTCCATGTGGGGTATTGACATGATTGGGATGATAGAACCCAAAGCTTCGAATAGACACTGTTTTATCTTGGTAGCAATTGATTACTTCACCAAGTGGGTGAAGGATGCTTCATATGCCAATGTTACTAAGCAGGTGGTTGTGCGCTTCATTAAGAATAATCTTATATGTCGGTATGGTGTGCCGAGCAGAATTATTAGTGACAATGGCTCGAATTGAACAATAAGATGATGACAGAGCTGTGTGAAGAGTTCAAGATTGTCCATCATAATTCATCTCCATACAAGCCAAAGATGAATGGGGCTGTTGAAGCTGCTAATAAGAATATCAAGAAAATTATACAGAAGATGGTCGTTACTTTAAGGATTGGCATGAAATGCTCCCTTTTGCTTTGCATGGATATCGAACATCTGTCCGCACTTCAACAGGAGCAACCTCATTCTCCCTGGTGTATGGAATGGAAGCTGTACTCCCAGTCGAGGTTGAGATTCCCTCTTTGCATGTGATAATGGAAACCAAGTTGACAGAGGCTAAATGGGTCCAAAATAGGTTTGACCAATTGAATTTGATTGAAGAGAAGAGAATGACAGCTTTGTGTTATGGACAGTTACATCAGAAAAGAATGAAAAAAGCTTTTGATAAAAAGGTCAAACCTCGTGAATTCAGAGAAGGCGACCTCGTGCTCAGGAAGATCATGTCTTTCAACACTGATTCTAGGGGCAAGTGGACTCCCAATTTTGAAGGCCCATATGTTGTCAAGAAAGCCTTCTCTGGCAGTGCATTAATTCTTGAAACTATGGACGGTGAGGAGTTCCCACGTCCCATGAATGCTGATGTAGTCAAGAAATACTTTGCCTAAAGAAATAAAAGAACAGTTCGCTAAGTTGAAAACCCGAAAGGGAGGCTTAGGCAAAAAAGAGTGTCTCGGTATGGCGAAAACCCGAAAGGGCGGTCTAGGAAAAAAATTAGAGACATAAACGAATAAATTTCCCGCTAAGTTGAAAAACCGCAAGGGCAGCTTATGCAAAAGTTAGGGACTTTCTTGGCAAGTAACTGCATCATGCAAGATCTGATCATGGAAGCAACAATCTGCTAGAATCCTCATTCACAGACTACCATTCTATTAATAAAGTTTAAGTTGTTACCCAATTCTTTGTGTTTCTTATTTTGATTATCTTGCAAAGACTCCATTTATTATTGATAATAACTTTCAAAGCAAAAAGATTAAATAACAAAATCGATTTTTTAAAAAGAATTTACAATTTTCTTTTACTTTAGAATTTGTGATGCAAAAAAAAATAACAACAAAAATGGTGATCCCAGGGATGGACAAACTCCAGTTGTTTTAAGAAGTTTTTGTTCCCCTCGAGAAGGTCTACTCGGGATGATTCGCCATATTGGGTCCGTGACTCCGGTATCCTCGGTCAAGCTTGGATTCATTTCTCCTCTTTCCTGAGTTTTCATGAGGTGAAGATTCAACCTGTGTTTTCTCCAGTGAAGTTTTCGTTCGGTCTAACAGAAGTTCTTTTTCCAGAGAAATTGGTACCATAATCACTCTTGAAGAACGCAGGTCCCTGGTTTCTCTAGTGCAGAACGTATTGTGGTTTTCCCTTTGAGGATGTGATGTTAACCTTCCCGATGAAGTGGGCTTGAATTCCCCCAGTGAATGTTTTGATGATTTGGTGTCCATCTGCTTTACTTGAGACTAGTTTTGCAATCCCTAGCAGAAGTGTTACTTTTGAGAACATTTGCTTCCCCGGTGAACCCTGAAGAAGGATGTTCTATCCCTGTATTTGTACTATTTTATCACTTTAATTTGTTTACCTCTGGATTTTGTTTCTCCCCAGTAAAGTTAAGCAGGAAGTAGATTTTGTTGCCTCAATTGGCATTTACTTTTTCCGGGATTGTTCACTTTGGATGTGATTTAGCCGAGTGTTGTTTGTGCCCGAGTTGGTTTTGCCTGGTTATTCCCTGTGTTATATGTCTATATTGTCAGCATATACATGATAACACTCATACATTCATACATACATCATGCATAATTAATTTTAGCAAATTATTGCTCATTTGCATTCATAAATTTTGTTTGTTGACATATTACCCTATTTTACAGAGTTATGTTTCCCTCTCTCCAATAGAGTGTCAACCTTAAGCAGAAAGTGTATATTCTTTTAACATCCCCACCGAGTTATACCTCGTTGGAAGATTTTTGCTTTAGATTTCCTGTATAGTTCTTTGTCTGAATGATTTGGATTTGCCTCTTGAGTTTATTTCTCAAAGGATTTATTTTGGTTGACTGTTTTACTCCAGTTTATTTCTGGTTTGAATCTTTGTTTCCCAACAATATTATTACTTATGATGTCTGCAGACTTCGAGCCTTGGTTTGAGAATGTGCATTTATTTTGCACGAGAAGACTTTATCTCCTCAGCAGGAATATATTGGCATTTCCTCAGAAAGCCATATTGTTCTCCCTAGGAAGTCATTCTTTTTACAATCCTCCGTAACAACGAGTAGCAGGTCTCTTTATTTGAGCAACTTGTGCTTCCCTGTAAAAGTCGACGTAAATTTTTTTTGCTCTCTCCTCTACGAGTGGATAGTTTGCAGTTCGTCGTCAGTTTACACTAGCGGATGGCAAGACTTTCAAAATTCACAGAGACAATTCGTTGTGAAATCTTGGCAGGTGGAAGTCTCTTTATTTGAGACAGCTTACCCTTTCCAGGCAAAGTGCCTCAGTTAAAGAAGAAGTTGAGACCCATTTTAGGTGAAACGCCTGAATTTTGGGGAAACTTGTTATCTTTTTGCTACCTTCAGTGAATGTGGGTAGTTCATCGTCAGTTAACGGCGGTGCTATGATATATTTTCTCTCTACCTTCAGTAAAAGTTGGTAGATCACCATCAGTAAAAGTTGGTGTTTGTTATCTTTTTGTTACCTTCAGTGAACGTGGGTAGTTCATCGTTAGTGAACGACGGTGCTATGATATATTTTCTCTCTACCTTCAGTAAAAGTTGGTAGATCACCATCAGTGAAAGTTGGTGTTCATTATATTTTTGTTACCTTCAGTGAACGTGGGTAGTTCATCGTCAGTGAACGGCGGTGCTATGATATACTTTCTCTCTACCTTCAGTAAAAGTTAGTAGATCACCATCAGTGAAAGTTGGTGTTTGTCATCTTTTTGTTACCTTCAGTGAACGTGGGTAGTTCATCATCAGTGAACGGCGATGATATGATATTTCTCTTCCGTCTAATTTCTGTGAGCATTGGTAGCTCACCTTCAGTGAACATCGGTGTTGTCCTTTCTTTCCTCTTTCTACCTACAGTGAACGTTGGTAGTTTCGCCTTCGGTAGAAGTTGTTGTATCCTTTGACCATTTTACCATCCTCTCTGATTCAAGTCTTTTTGACCCACAAGTGATTTATTTTCCTGGTTGGGTTACTCTCTTGTTTCTTTATTTTTGTTACACCCCCAGTGGTGTTTTATGTCCCTTTAGAGTTGTTCATATGCATTCATAAACATTGCATGGCATCTTAGGACCAAAAATAGGGTTTGTTTTATATTTAAATATCTTTGATCGCGTCGACATGAATATTTTTAACCTTCGTATCTCCGGATAGAAGAAACTTAAATAAGGGTAGCTATTGTACCCTAATTTTTGCCCCTAAGATCCCTTCATCATACCATGTTGATTCCATCACAACAAGATCACATTAGCATTCTTGGTTCCCCTCCCTATATTTAACTTTGCTCTTTGAGGAATCACCAAGCACCTTGACTTGTTATTATTTTGTGATCATGCATGTTTTGTTTTGACTTTCCTTTTAATTAATAAAGTGCAATGTTGTTTTGTCTTACTAATAATTTAGGTAAAGGCATCAAGATTCAGCAAGTTGCTCCATGGGTTCATGAGTTTATTTCCATGCCCTAGTCATTAAAGCTTGAGAAGTTCAAACCTCACCATTGGATTTATTTTGGAGGAAAATGGAATGGCAAGGTTATTTTGGTTCACCACATTTCAAGATTATCAAATTTGGTTCAAAAATACAAGGGGTTGATTGGAGAAGTTGGCTTGCTTGGACAAGGCTTGGTTCCCATTGGTCACAAGTGCATATTCCTCTCAATTCTGAAGATATGGAAGTTGTTTTGATGGATATGAGTTCTCATTATCATCCTCAACAAATTTTATTTACAAAGCAAGAGTGTTGGTACAAGAAGGTTGTTCAATATTGTCAAGGTTCCTCAAGGCATTTTCTTGATCTAGGAGCTAGGGTTTTGAACTTCAAAGAAGCATATCTTGCTCATCTTTTGGTATTTTTGATTTATTCCAAAAACATGCTTCTCTTCAAAGGGTTATCAACAAATCACTTCAAAAGTTCCAAGGATTTTTCACGAGGAAGAAGCTTGATGATGAAGAAAGATCACAAGTCCTCCAGATGAACCCCTAATTTCTCATGTGTGACTTCAAATGATCATAACTTGGTCAATATTTATCACCTTGATCCCATTATTTTTCCATAATGATCTTGAGGATGTTAACTTTATGCCTTATTTTATGTGCAAGATGATAAAATGGATAGAAGATGCCCTAAAGATACAAAAGATTATAGGTCACTTCATGATTTTTTGCCAACTTCAACAATTCATAACACTCTCAAATTTTGGATATTTTGGATGGTTCGAGTCCCAAAATGTCATTCAAGAGATCTACTTTATGCCATCTTTTTTGGTCAATAGCAAATTCCAAGTGGAAGGCTATGTTTGGATGCAAAACATTATAGGTCATTTTTGAAGAGAAAATTTGAAATATTTCTAAGTATGGAAAGTCAACATTTTTTCTCCAACTTTGACTCAACACAACTTTCATCTCAAGCATCCATTTGATTCCATTCTTTTTCCATTGCAAAGCTTGTAACCTCATCTTTCTGAAACATCAAGAATTTTTCCCTAAGACCCCTTGAGCTGAGAATGCCACTGGTTAGAAGTTGGCTCTTTGAAACTAGATTTTTCACCAAGTCAGAAGTTAGAAATCCTTGGTTTGGCTTCTAAACACTTTGTTTCTGCATGTTTATTCCTCTAAACATGTTTAATTAAGTTCCATAGGTGATTAGCATAGCAAAACACGCGTTTTGGATGAGTTTTGATCAAATTGGAAGTCACACTTTTCTTGTTTGCAACTTCACACGATTTCCTTCCAAACTTCATCATTTCACACGCTTGGACATTCCATTTGATTCCCTATAAATAGAGGGTCATTCCCCATTCATTTCCTCAAGCTTGGATAGCCAGAATCACCCTGCCAAACTTTTTCCATAACTCATAATTCAGAACTTCGAAATCTATTCCCATGCCTTTTTCAATCCAATTTCTCTATCAATTCACCTTCCTTGATATTCCCTGAAGCTAACCATATAATTACATTCAAGAATCGTGCCCTATATTGCTCCATAGAAGTCCAGTTTCAGAGCTCTACAACTCAACTTCAATAGGTGGATTCCTTCATCAATTTTTCAAAACTTTTGTATCATTGTGATGCTCTCATTGCCCTGGTTCTAGTCGCAACACTTGCTTTCAATTGGAAACACGTTTTGACCATGAAATTTCAAATTCCTTTTCAAAACTTTCCTTCCAAATTGCTTGAGCTACAGTTTATATAAATTTGTCGCGAAGGTGTGGTTGTCTTCGTCTTGAAGAGATGAATCGAATGACATAGGTCTGAGCTTCTGATTTTACAGTTTGAGAGACCTGCAATTTACGTTAGCTAGAGGTTGAAGATGACCAACGTGTCATCTTCCAACCAATGATGGCGCGCCACTTATTATTTTTGAATTCTGATTTAATAATTGATTCAGTGCTTTATTCATTAATGACCATGATATGTACAGTGCGCCAGATTCCTTGGATTTGATTACTAATGCGTTTTGACTCTCATCCAATGGTCCACATATTTTTTACTTTTATTTTATTTTCGTATTTTTTTATATTTAATTGTTTTAAACTTCAAAAAATCATAGAAAATTTATTTTTAGTCCAAAAAATCTGAAAAAATTATGGAAAATATTTCTGATTATTCTCTTTCTGAGTTTTACTTTTCACAATTTAATTTTGTGTTTTGGTATTTTTTATAGATTTTCACTTTATTTGAATTGTTTTAAATGTTTAAAAATACTTTTATGCATTTTTAAATTCTAAAAAAATCATGGAATGATCCAATGATATTGTGACAAATATTGGTGACCTTATTTTATTTTTGTTTCTGAATTTGCTATTTTTTATCATTTTTTATTTCTTTTACCCATTTCTTTTAATTTTAAAAATAGTTTAAGACTTTAAAAAATTACCAAAAAATTTATAAAATCATTTGAGCCCTTTTCAGATTTTTCTATGGTCTTACTTTTTATTTCTTGATTAATTGGGATATAGTTGATAATTTTTCTTTTTATTCCTATTTTTAAATATTTCTTAAACCTTTTTTAATGTATATATTAAATGAAATATTATTTTGTGACTATTTTCTGGATGATCTTGGGTTAAATTTTTTATCATGAACTTTATTAACATCATTGGATCCATAGTGTTGAGTCTAACTCCACAAAAATGGATGAACGATTTTAATAATAGTTTAATTAAATTTAATTCAAAAGTGGTTTATATTTTCTCTCCCACCCTACTTCATCTCATCTCCTTCTTATTGCACTAAGTGTTATTGGAGCATGATCTCTATATCATGTCTCAAAATAAATGGTGCATAAATTGCTATTGACCGTCCTCAAAATAGGTGCGACTTCTATATAAGTCTACTTACGATTGCTTAACATAGTGCTAAATTGTGTCCCGATTCGAATAAATGATCATTCGTGGCCCAAACTTATGTTTGTAAGCCAAAGTATGTTAATTTGATCTCTTTGATCCAATAACCTTGAGATCCATTATGTGGAGGCTTTGGTTCTACCAATCCTCTAATGGATCTACAACACCTTTGGTCAACGTGGATCACTTAAACATCGTTGATCATTAAATGGTACTTATGAGGATTCCAAATGGATGATATACTTGACAAAAAGCAAACACAACTTGTTGTGTGGAGGCTTTGGTTCTACCAATCCTCTAACAAGTTCCAAATGCAAGTTTCAAGATGATCATTCAACTAACCACTAATTATTAATAATTGACTTTATCTTGTATTTTTATTATATGCCCTTTTATTTTTATGCACTATTTACTTTTAGCATTTACATTTCATACCATTTTCATCTTTACTCATTTGAGCATTTACTTTCTTGTCATTTTTATTTTGCTCACTTGAGCTTTTCTTTCATTTTCTTAAGATACTTAATAATCAATATGGACCATAAAATCCTTAATGAAGCTTGGACTATTTGGTTACTATCCTTGGCATTATGGAGCATTGGACTTCTTGGACTTAGGATTATAAACCTTGGCCTATGTTGGAGACCTTGTGACCTTAATTGATATTTTGTCTGCAGCTCTTGAGGTTTACCTCAAGACATTGGGTTGTTTGTTTGTTTTGTGTGCAGGTTATTGTGATTACACTCTTTGTTTGTAATCTGGAATTCACCCGTATACAGCCGTTACTCTTCCTAATTTTTGTGAAGACTTAATACACTTGAAGTTTGGTTCCTACAAGAGGTCTAGTATCTTCGCTTGCTTGGCTTCAATCCAAAGAATGAGAATTCTATCTTGGCTCATAATGTCAAGTATTGGCTTTTACCTTATGCCTTAAGATAGTCTCTTCTTCTCCTCTCATCTTCTTTAATTTCAAAAATCTTCTCTCTCCTTTTGAAAACTCTTCTTGTTTCTTTTGAACTTGAACCACTTTCATAATAAACTTGGACTTAGGTCCATGCATTTTCAAAACCTTTTTCATAAATAAACTTCAACCAACTTAATGATACCTTGACATTTTTTGTGAAAAGACTAAAAGTCAATCAATCTCATTTCAAACCATTTTTTCCGCTTTGGCTTTTTATTTTAAAACCTTTTCTCAAAAGATTGGACTCTTGTCAATCCTTGTAGTGATGTAAACAACTATACTTCTACAATATGTAGTAAAGTGAGATATTTTCCACTTGGGTGTTGAGTGAGGCATTGTTGATTTTAAAATCCAAGCCATATCCTCCACTTTGAGATGATGCAAATTCTCCTTTCTCATGATTGTGGGTAGTAAGTATGTTTTCCACACGGACAATGACGATGATGTCTTATATCATAAAATTAACCAACACACTTGTGTTATAAATTTTTTTTAAAGGTGAACTACGTGTACCCTGATCCCCTATTACACGAAAGGTTGTACGTAGGTACTAAAGGTTCGTAACCGCGGCGGGTGCAAAAAATCATAAAAAAATATATTTCTTTTCTCACCTCCACCATCCATTTTTGTACAACATTTTTATAGCCAAAATATACAGATTTTACAAAGAGGTTCCTGCGGAGTACCGTAGATGTTTAGGGTGCTAATACCTTCCCTTTGCATAACCAACCCCCTTACCTTGAATCTTTCCCCCCTCTTTTGGGTTATTCGCTCTTTTCCCATTGCTTTGGAAATAATAAAGCGCGGTGGCGATTTTCATTTTGATTTGTATAAGTCAAGTCAATCCAATGGCTTAGTCTTGAACATTTCTACCGCTACAACTTTATTCAAAACCACGAGAGTGTGAGATATTGTCTTTAAATTGATATTTTCTACTAAACATTTTTCTAACGTCAGTGTAAGCCAACAAGTTAGAGTCTTTGAGATACACGAAATCCACATTTCGGCCTCTCTCTTTTATTTTATATTTATTTAATATTAATTTACTCTTTATTTTAGTCTTAGTTCCCCCGTAATAAATCACTCATTAGCCTTAGCTTTACAAAGCGACAATAGATTAGAGTAGGTTGACATTAGTCTATGTGGGTTTGACAATCTTTTATATTACTTCGATATTTCTGTGCACTTGCGTATGCATCAGGTTTCAATACTTGTTCAGAAGTTGTTTCTTCATGATTTAATTTCAATTTGAGTAGTAATGTGAATGTTTAACTTCAGTTATTGTTTCTTGTTATTACTAACTCGTCTTGTGATCTCGTGCAAGCTTTCGAAGGTGTCTCAGTACATGAGACTTGTGATATAATTTTTTTTGTCGAGACTTATATCTTATGTAGGATTATTTGTTCGATATTCGAACATCGATTGTGATTTATTTTCACATTGATGATGCTTCGACGCTTATTCCAAGCAATTTATTTCTGGACCTTTTCCTTGATTGGTGAAGCTTTCGCAAAGATCTTCGGGTTTCTTACTTTGATTATACTTTACTACATACTTTTTGTTCGTTTGGTATTTTTCTTATTCTGTTTATATTCCGCACTGTCTTTTAAATTCCTTGCCATGAGAAGTTGGAATAGAGAGGCATGTGCTGAAGACCTACCCAGTAGGCATTGCGAAACTTTTTTGTTTATGTTATTGTTGATAAAAGACCTCAAAAAGGGGAAACTTCTTGTGTGTGCAAAAAACCTCAAAAAGTGGAAACTTCTTGTGTTTGCAAAAGACCTCAAAAAAGGGCAACTTTGTGTGTGTTTAAAGTCCTCAAAGAAGACAATTTTGTTAAAGTCCTTAAAGAAAGAAATCCCCCTCCCCTTTTACTTTGTGCTTGCAATCGAGTCAATAAAAACGGAACAGTAGGGATTACAATCGGACCCCACATATTCAAGTTCATTGGTCATTCTTAGCTCGCATTGTACGTTGATGCTTTCAATTGTGTTCCTCTTGTACTTTGAGTCAATAAAGTGGAACAATAGGGATCACAATCATTCCCCACGCCTTGTCATCGCTTCAATATTAGCTCACATTTATTAACATTGATGCTTCGAGTTTTTATTCTATTTGATTGAGCTATTCTAGTGGAAGAAGGGTCCTTCGACTCATCGACCTTTTTTTCATGTATAGATAGCTCATGCTTGACGCTCGTTAACATCTTTGTTTGTTTAATTTCTTGCACCTTTGCTTTTTTTTAGGTTAAATTTTGCATGTTCCCTTAGGATCACTTGTTTCATTTTCTATTCAAGGTAGACATTAGGTTTGTAATCCATGCAAGCTAACTTAGGTAGATATTTCCCTTTTGTATCCAAACTTTAGGACCACCATTGCATGATAACATTAGAATTGTTATTCTTCCTTAGACTTTTTCATTCCCCTTTTGCATCCATAAAACAAAAACTTATTTTCTTAAGAAAACTCAAAATAATTAATAATGGAAGATGTGAATCATATGCAGTTGAGTCTTGTGGGGTAGAGCGTAGAGAAAATCGGTCCAGACTGAATCTTGCTCTTCTTTCACTTCCGGACTTTATCACGGTTCAAATTGAAAACTCTTTTGCAAATAAGCGAAGAAGTAGTGAGTGTCCCTCCCATGGGATCCATTTTCTATTATCCCACTAAAAACACCAACCAATTCAAACCTTTTTGTCTTCAGACTTTTCCTTTTAAAACCTTTTTGATAAGGATGTATTGTTTCAAGTTCGAGCAACCTATAAATTCTAAGTGTGCGAGTGGTCTAACATGAGTCTTTTTACGAGATGCAATGCCAAGCACAAATTGCAAACCTAACCGCAATGATATGAACATATGATTATCCATAAAAAACACACAAAAAACCATCATTTTCTAGAAGGAATACGAGTGCCCTGATTCCCTACTCCATGAAAGGCAGTACGTAGGCACTAAATGTTCACAACCACGGCGGGCACGACAAATAAAACCTTTTTATTTGTATATACACTTTGCATACATGCATTTCTCTCCTTATTTTATAAGCTTTAGATAAGAACAAACCCCTTGATTAGAACAACAAGAGTGGATCCCGTGGAGTACCACAAACGTGAGGGGTGTTGTTGTACCCCAAAATTTGCCCTCTCATTTATCAAGATTTTTCTCACAAGGCTTCTTGGACTCAAGACAAATTTAGGGTTTGCTCAGCTCAAGACATCATCTTGCACTGATGACCTGAAATTAGGGTTTGAGTTTGCACAAGGATTTTTGGACCATCAATGCTTCATGTGACTTTCATACACCATCTTGGATCCTTAAGATTACTCATGACAAGTTTCAAGCCTTGACTCACATTTTTGACCAGTCAATTGGACAGTTGACCTAAAAATCAGTTGTATTAGGGAAAAAGTCAACCATGGCCAATTTACAGTCGAACTTCATAATTTTTTATCCACAACAACATTTTAGACTCATATGAATCATTTGATCAAGTTTGGATCATAACTCCTCAAGAAATTTGGTCAAATCATCAAAAGGGCAAAATGGTCAAAATTAGGGTTTTGACTGAGAAAGGGCAATTTCTGATTTTTAACCTAGCCAATGACCAATTGGGTTCAAACATGATTTCAAGGATTCAATGGCATCATCTTGACCTAATCACATGGTTCAAAAGATCTCAAATGCATAGAATTGACAGATGAATTTTTCAGTCAACTGATCAAAAATCAATTGTACACTGAAAAGTCAAACTTTGACTTTTTGGTCAAAATCAAGTGCCAAGGGTCATAATTCATCAAGATATGTCAAAATGTGAAATTTTTTGATCAATAAAACCAAAATTGCAAATTAGGGTTTTAATTTGAAATTTTTCATAACTTAGAATTTTTCTAAGTATGGAAATTTTCTTATTTTTTCCCAACATTTCATGACTTTTTCACCATGATGCAATTGGATTCAAACAAAACTTCCAACATGAAAGTTATATTACTCCATGAAATCTACAACTTTTATTCACAAAGTTTTCCCAAAAGATGTTTGGATCTCAAGTTATGAATTTGTGAATAGGGGTCCGTAAACTTTTTAACTTAGTGAAAATTTGCCCTAATTTAGGCAGGTTTTTGACCTAACTTCATGGGCATTTTTCACCTAGCTCCAAGAGGTATGTCAAAATACATTTCAAAGATGTATTGTAGAGAATTTTGCAATATTTCCAAAATGTCCAAGAACTCTCCAAGAACTCTCCAAGATCATTTATGGTTAGGGATAATCGAAGAAGAGAAAATGGCAATTTGTCACTTTTGTTCAAGCCATGTTTACAATGCTTCAAGTTGCAAATCAGATCCTAGCATGCTTGTACCTTGCATTACAGGTCCTTAATCCCTTCTACACTCCATAATTAAATGCAAACTCATGGGATAATGGCTTTATTTTGACCTTTAGAGCATTGTACAAAGAATAATTCCATAAATAGCCAAAAGTTCACAATGCCATTTTCATAAAAGCATGATTTTTGCAACTTTGCAATTCTTGAGCCATGGACCTGTTTCTTTTGTGCAAGCATTACCCACAGATATCAAGCTTTGTTCACCAACTCCCTGCAGCCTACAAGCAAGCAAGTACAAGCCATTTGCATAGTCACTTCAACTTTTCTTCAAAAGCAAGAAAAGTTGCAAAAGTCAAGGGAACTTGCACATCTGATAAAGGGTTGACTTCTACAAGGAGTTTCAAGCATCCTCAAGGCAAGATAAGCATTGGAATAGCTTGAGGTAACTTCAAGGAAGCTCACACGATCCTCAGGCCTCACTCAAAGTCCCCACATTGTCATATCCAAACTCAGCTGAACAAGGTATTTTTCAAAACTCTATCTCTCTATTTAGGAATCCTCATGCTTTGATTTGTGAAGCAAAGATGTAGTCCTTAACATGGTGAAGCTGTACATATGCATAATTGTCATTTATATTAACTGAGCTTAGAGAATTTGATTGTTAAACATGCTGAAAAAACTAGGTCAGAAATTAGGGGTGATTAAATTCTCTTTGATCTTTGAGAGTTAGGTTACAAACTTTATATCACTGGAATCGTGAGATCATAAGCTACATTTTTTGTGTTATGAGTTTTTTATTTTATGCAAGCTAGAGCAAGATACAGGTTTGAAGCAAAAAGCGCGCGTTTGGGAGAAGCTGGAGGACATGGATGAATTCCTGGGCCTGGCGCGCCTTGGGCCTGTTTGTTCTACTTTCCACACCCCTCATATTCCTATTTGCACCCCCTGGCCTATTTTCTTATATTTTTGCATTTTTCTTGCATATTTTACATTTTTGACTTGCATTTATTTTTTCTGAACATTAAAAAATCACAAAAATATTTTCTTAATTTTTTGCATTTTATTTTATTTTTTATCTTATTTTTTTGCATAAAATATTGATTATTTAGAATAAATAGAATCTATTTTCTTAAAATAAATAATAAACATATTTAAAAATATCATGCATTTTTATTTTCATTATTCATACACATAAAATATTATTTCCACATATATTTTAATTTTTAATATTTGTAAATAATTTTATTTATTATTTCTTGTACATAAATGGACAAAATAAAATAAATATAGAACATATATTTCTTTTAAATAAAAATTAGGGTTTCCCCTTTCAAAAAATAATATTATTTTTCTCTTATTTTCTAGGGTTTAAATAATTAATTCTCTCACACAAAAAATCAAATACAAAACATTTTTTGCATATTAACATTTTTATTGCATTTTTAGTATTTGTTTATTTATTTAATTTGCAAACATTCAATTGGGTTGCAATAATATTTTAGGGTTTTATTTTGTGCAAATATCCCCATTCAAAATTTGTATCCCCCCTCCCATAATAATTGTTGTAATAGCTTAGATTTATTTTACGCAATTTATCGCATTATATACATGTTTAGTAAAATTAGGGTTTGTATGATAAGACAAAAATCAAACAAATAGCAAAGACCTAATACAAGACAAATGCATGTAAAATGACACACATTGCACACAAGCACCCCTAGGGTTTCACCCACTTGGTTGCCTTAAAATAAATGGCCATGGTATGCATGCAAAGTATCTTGGAAAAACAAAAACAAAACAAAAGATCATAGTCCCTCGATGACGCTATCAAAAGGTTGCCTAAACAAAATGATATTGGTCCCTCAAAATGCTAAAGATACTTGGAAATATTTATATCATGGTCATACGATGACCCACGCCCGTCCCGTTTAAACATCCAAAGATAGGGTTGTTTACCAAATCAATGGTAAATCAACAATGTCAAAGGAAAAAAAATGTATAGGAAAGACTTTTGAGTAGGTAGAATGCTTCTAGTTACTTGATCAATTTGCAAACAATCCTTGCTATTTTCAAACAATCACACACATTTCAAAACATTTCCAAACAACTTTCAAAACATTGAAACATTTTTTAAAAGACAAACATCTTTGTATACATTCTTACGAACGAGAATCATTACAAAGATTGCCTAAACGTATGGCCTCTTTTCAAAAATACTTTCAAAACCACACAAAGCATCATTTCAAACAATTGCAAAATAAAATCAAGTGATCTAAACAAGTAACTAAGAGCCCATGGAAAACCATGGATGAAAAGGGTGCTAGCACCTTCCCTTTTCATAATCTACCCCCCGAACTCAAGAAAACATCTCAAAGGCCTTTCCTGTGCTTTTTTACCTTTCCTTTTGGATAAAAGAAAAGTCAGTGGCGACTCTTGCTAACCGCGACATTTGCAAACACAAACGCAAAACCTCAAGTCAGTTCTCCCACCGCATCATAGGTGCTAATACGTTCCTCTTACGTAATCGACTCTTGTAACCGATCTCTCGGTCGTAAGATCATAATTTCTCTTTTCTCAGGTTTTTCTTCAATGATTTTCCTTTCCCTTCCAGTGGGATAAATAAATACTCGTTGGCGACTTCATTGATTTTATCTCGATGATTTCCCCAGTTGCTTCACTATGTCTTAGAACATATTTGAATACAACTGACTGTTTAGATAAATTTCACCTTCAAGCTATGTATGAACCAAGGACCACGACTCTTCACCCCATCTAAGTAAACCTCAAATATCATAGAAAACTCAATTTCCGTCAGATTCCACATCTAAAATATCTTAAATATAGTCATATAAGAAAATGGGAAACTGAGACAGGTAAACGTGTCTTAAAGATTTGTTAGACAATTGACTTGATGAAGCTTTACTAGACGATCTCATCAAAGTATAACTTACCTCCGAGGCCTTAACATACACCTAATGTGAAGGATTGTGATTCACATCACTCTCTTGTCCATTTTTATCATTTTTAACTCATTTACTTTACTTATGCTTCACTAGTGGTGGAACCATGAAAGTTGTGCATAGATATGTAAGTTCACATACTTTTTTCTTCATTTACCTCTAGCCAAAAATATCCAAGGTGTTAAAATACCTCTTAAACTCTTCACATTCTTTCTCTAAAATTCAAATTGTGTCTCACTTTTTTTCTAGAAACTTTAAGTTTGTACAAAATCCCAGTTTGGCTTAGAGACTAACTGATCAAAGCTTTGTTCGCTATCTGGTGGGAAGGATAACCATTTCATTCCTCTATTTGTTGTTTGGATGGAATTTAACTAGAAAATTCATTTTCCTTGTGTAATCCAGCTCATGGGATTAACCTTCAAAAATCTCTCAAGCATTATTGGATACTCTCAAGATCAATTCTTGTGGATAGGAATATGTCACTTCATTAAGACAGAACCTCTATAAATATCTAGTGTTATCTATATTCCCTTAACTTTTTACTTTCCGTTTATTGTTTTTATCTTTACTTTTGGATGCATATCCAAATGTTTTTTAGGAAATGTTTTCAAACTATGATTTAGAAAATAATTTTGTTTTAAACTATCATTTTTCAAACCTCCATAATTCACTCCTCCCTCTTGTGTATAGAGTCACATGTTTAACATGTGATATAAGAGTCTAACTCATGATCGAGTTAATTGCTAAGTTAATCGAGAAAAATGATGATATTAAGAAGCATAACTTAGACCTTAAATGTTATACTGAGTTTCTAGAAAGGATTAATGAAACACTTAAGCACGAAATAACCATATTAGAAACTTAGTTGGAACATGTGATACTTACGTCTCGATAAAAAAGGAAGTAAAATATTTGTATGAAACCCTGTGTAAAATTTATTAAGGGAAAAGAAAATATTTACTCTATTTTATCAAGTCAAAGGCCTTACTTAAATAAAATTAGATTAAGATTTAAGTCTCGTAGAACACATAGTAAATTATTTAATAGGAAGAAATTAAAATTTATTTGTTTATAAATGTTCTAACGGCAATAGATTTGGCCATCTAGGGCCATTCTATTTGATAAATAAAAAAGGTATAAAGATAGTAACATATACATGTTACAAGTTATAACCACTAATGCACCAAGACCTAAGAAAGTTTTGGTACCAAAGGGGAAAACTTAGTGTGTTTTGCGGCTTTAATCAAGCCTAAGTTTATATTGAATGAAGCTATTCAAATTAGAGCATACCTTAGATTATATAACAATACATATTTGAATTGAAGTTTGTATCCAAGGATGCTTGCGGATTATGTATATAAACAATCATGATCAAAGCAAATATTTGTTAAGGATGATTTCAACATCTCTGGTCTGTGATGATCATCTAACCTTTTGGTAGGTTTAGTAGATAAATTTGTAGTGTACATACTCATCTCGTTATTAACCAACTCTTATATCCAATGATCTGGAGAGAAATACTTGCAATATTATGTTGTTCCCTCGAACGGGGGAGTTTCTATCAAGGTTACCTGATAATAAAGGTATTACATTATTTAAAGGGTTGGAAATTGTAAATTTTCATTAACCCTTTAAATAAGTGTTTCTAATATTTGTCGATCCTTTAAAAATATTTTTACTAATAAAATAGACGAGTTTTAGATTTTGTCAAACAAAAGGGTGCAAACAAAATGAGGATGGATGTAAAAAGCACGTGTGCCAAAGCAAATTTCAACCTCGTGCCTAAAAAGTCCAAAATGCTAAAAATTCCCTAAATAATCGATCAGACTCGAGACCTAATCGATTAGATAAGTTTAAATTTCAGATTTCAATTTATGGAGCACCAAATAATTGACTAGAGGAATGATAAAATTGATCAGAGCCTTGAAAATTAGTGTAATGACTAGTTCCAACATCCACCTCCATGCATTGAATTACTTAATTGATCAGAACTTCATTCTTGTTGATTAGGCAATGGAAATATAAGGGGTGTGTTTTATCTTTGCTCACATATCATTCCTACAACCTTTATCCATTGTTTTAGTGATCTTTCAGAGCATTTTACTTTTAATCTATTCATCATCCCCACAGTAGAAATAAAACAAGCTCGCACCATCAAACCTTCATCATTTTACTACTCTGAAATCTTTTCAACACAAGGACAAGATACCAACTAGAATCGATACTACAAAAATAGAGCAATATTTCAATCTCGACTTGAATGAAAACTTTTGAAAGAGTGCAATTTTGTTGAAGACTTTAATGTAGTCGTTTCAAGCAGTAGCGGAGGCAGGACCCTAGCTCAAAGGATGTAAGTTATTTGAATAAGAATATGTATCATTTGCTATTGGGGACTAGTTTTATCTCGAATTACATCCATGTAGACTCAAATATTTAGCAAAGAAGATAAATGAAAAGCTTAGTCCTTGTTTTACGACCCATATCAAATTACTAAGCTTATAGGTTCGATTGCTTATTGTTGTACCCCAAAATTTGTCCTCCCGTTTTTCAAGACAAATTCATTCAAGATACCTCCTCCTGCTCCTAAGGGTCCCATACACTCAAGACTATTCAGGAATTGATCAGATGAACCTTCCTCCTAAGCAGTGGCCTACAATTAGGGTTTGGGTTTTCTCAAAGATCATTGAGCTTCTAATGCCTCAAGTGAGTTTCATGGTTCCTAATATGCTTCAAAGAATCCTCAAGTCAAGTTCCAAGTCTTGCATCACAAGTTTGCTCAGTCAATTGATCAGATGATTGAAAATCAATTGTATTGGATAAAAAGTAAAATGTGGTCAACATATAGTCAAAACTCAAGATTTTGGGTCAACATAAATATTTTGAAGTCACATTCATAATTTGATCAAGGGTTGATCATGATTCACCAAGAAAACTTAAGATTCATCAAAAGTCTAAAATTACTAATTAAGGTTTTCTTAAGGAGAAGTCAACTAAACTTTAACCAAACATAACTTTCACATGCTTAATCAGAAATTTCTCAACCAAAGCACATTTTGAAGGAAATTCAACTCTCTACAACTATGTCTCTCTAAGCTCAAGGCCAAAAATGCTTCATTTGAGAGATATGGATCAAAACATTACAACTCATTTAAAAAGTCAACAAAAAGACATTTTTTGTCAAGGAAATTTACATCAAGTTAAAGACTTCAAATGAAAAAATGAACAACATAAAAGTTGTAAGAGACATCTTATGGTTTCCAAATAGTCCAAGATCACCTTCATACGACAAAAATTGTGAGAATTATGGTTGACACAAGTTGGACAATTTTTTAGAAATGCATGAAATCTCAACTGAGAAATTTTGAATTTTTGGACTAATGGGCCTAACTTTTGAGGATCAAACATGTTTATAACATGATAGAAGACCTCTAAGTCCATTAGTACATGGTCATATTTTTTATCCTATTTATTTAAAATTTTATTTAATTTTTGTAAAAGAATTAAATTAAAAATAACAAATAGTTGGATTAATGTTGGACTATGATCATTTGGACATCTTCTAGAAGGCCCAATACCTCATAAAAGCTTTCCAAAACCGTGAGAGACATGTTTGAGACAAGGATCTTAAAAAATGGCAAGTTAGAAAACATGTTTCATTGATTTTTGGTAACACCATGATCACTTGATTCTTTCCTTCTTTGGTGACTTAAATCTCCCCCTCTATAAATACCCAATCCCTCACACTAAAATAACAAAAAATTTGCCTCAAGAAAAGTCTCAAAAATCACAAATTTTCAAAGAAAGTGCACCATTGAATCTCAAAGTTCCAGTTTGATTCAGTCCAAACCACCACTTAAAATCACTTCGCGAACATCTCCAAGGTAAGAATAGGTAACTTTCCATGCCTATTTGTACCTAAAACTTGCATACATGCCATGTCCGATTTGCATTATTTTTTATTATTTGTGTTACAAATTATACGCATTGTTAACTGATTCTAACAATTAGATTGCTTAGTGTGATCAGTGGGAATGAGAACTGACTGTTTTGGAATGCTGGTTCGCATTTGCATTTGTTTTCGCAAAATGTCGCGGTAAGCAAGAGTCGTCACCGTCTTTTATTTTATCCAACAAGGAAAGGACAAAAGCATAGAAAAATTCCCTTTTGAGATATTTGTCGGGTTCGGGAGGTAGATTATAGAAAGGGAAGGTGTTAGCACCCTTTCTATCTGTGGTTATCCACGGGCTCTTAGGTACTTGCTCAAAGTGTTTTCAAAAGTTGCTTTTCTTTGTGTTTGTGGGTTTGAAAAGAGTTTTTGTTTAAGAGGAGTGTAAGTGCGAAAAGTTTTGTTTTGTTTTGAAAGAGCAAGTACTTAAGAACCATCTACCTACTCAAAAAGGAATTAATCTGTACAAGTGTCCTTTAGACAATGCTATCCCACTATTGAGGAGCAGGTAGCACCGTCGTTGGAGTTTTCAGGTCAATTCAATTAAGGGGCGTGTGGTCACTAAAGCAATGTTAGGACGCCTTAGCGGTAACCCTAATGTCTTAGATCATTTTTTCCGAGGCAACCGTTTCGAGGTAACTTATGATCTTTGGACAAGAGGACGACTTCTAAAACTTCCTATACTCAATGACCGCGTTCGAGGCAACCAAGTGAGGTGTACCCTAAGAGTGCGCATGTGCGAGTGTGTTATTTCGGTTAATTTTATCTGTACATGTCAATGGTTATCTATGTTGATTTTAAGTTCATACATTTGATCTTGTCATGCATTGCCTAGTTATCAAACATCTAACAGTTAATATTATACGAAAATTAAATTGCGGAAAATTGAATCTAAGCTATTACAAGGCGTCAGGTATTTACATCGCCAAAAACAAACCCTTTAAAATTAAATTGCGAAAAGTAAATAAAAGCGATAAATAAATAAATAAAATCCTAAGTTAAAAACTATTACATTCTCGAAGTAGTTACAATATTGGAATATGGATCAAAAATAATACACGCGCGAGAAAATTAAATCGGAGTGTCTTAGGGTTTTGACCCTTTTTATTAAAGAAAGCATATTTTTGTTATTTTTTAATTAAAAATTAGTCTAAGTTAATAATTGAATTAATTAATTAAATGAAAATATTTTTGGGTTTTATTTATAATTAAGGAAATAAAATAAGAATGATTGAAAATATTAAAAACCTAATATTCTACTTTGATTTTAATTTATTGCAAAATATATTATTGTTAAACCTATTTAAACTAAATAAATTAATTAATCTTTATTTACAAAAATAAATAATGAAATTAATGGATTTTATAAAAATATTATTTTTATTTTGGGTTTTTCTGATTTTTATGAAAAAGAGTTAATTGGTTAATTAATAATAATAATAGTTAACAAAATAAATAAATAAGGAAAAAGAAATAAAATGTAAAAGAAATACTCAGTGGGGGTGTGGGCCTGAAGAGAGGGTTTGAGTTGCAATTTTTGAGGCCCATTAACGTTCAGCCTGCTTGACTTTTTCAGTTTGCTATGCATGCATTGACTTGAGACCATGGTAGTCCCTCATTCATGGCCACCAGATTTGGCCTGAACGCCATCTGGCACGTTGATCCTTGAGGCACATGGTGGTCTTTACGCTTGAAGATTCACTGGAATAGCTGCAAGAAAATAATAAGAAGCATTTTGGGGGACCTGGGATTCGAACCCAGGTCCCAAGGGGTTTTGCCACAGCGTGCTTGCCAACTCAACTGTGCTGCGTATTTGTTATTAGAATAAGCAATAAATAATATATGTAAAACAACGCACTAAGCCTGAAATAAAAAAAAAAGAGCGCCAATGATTTGAACTGGACAATCACGCCTAGCCACGTTATCATCTTCTTCAAATAACCCTGGTTATTTACCTGCGGATTTTTATCCGCAGGAAGATTCGTAGAGTATCTCAAAAATCTTCTCCAGGCCATGTAAACGAAACCTAAGAGTACCAATGCGTTCGTTTCTTCCTCCTGGTTATCCCTATACCCATCATTAGCATTGATTTTGCTTGTATCAAAAAGGCCTAAAAACAAGAACAAGAACCCTAGGATCGGGCATTACAGTACAGGCCATGAAAATCAAATTAAATAATGCAGAATTGTTAGAATTTGAACGTTAAGCATGATGGTGCAATCAAATTGGAAAAAGGATGCAAGAAAAATGATTTACGATTTCATATGCAGAGGTATATTTGTGACGACTTACAACGAGTTTCAGATGGTCTCAAGGCCTGGTTTTGGTTGCTTTTGCTTCACAGGATATCAGGCAAGGGAGTAGTGTTGAGATCTTGCTTTGAAAACGCCTCCAAACAAGAATTTGATCTCTCACTTTTCACACTTTTTTTCAAAAATGAGTTGGCTCTTTCTGCAGCTCTTTGTGCGCTTTTTTGATCCCTAATGCTTGTGTGAGTGTTATAGAATGAATTTAGGTCAACACTTGGGCCATAATCCATATGCATTGAAGATGGAAGATTTGATTTTGATCACCATTATCAAACTTCCCAAAATAGCTCAAATATGATTTTTTATGCATGAATAAGCCTTGATACAAATTGATTTGATGAATCATGATAATTGAAAGTTGTACCAATCACAAAGATATTATTTCATCAATTTTTAGATTTTATTTGATTTAATATTGATTAAAAATGAATTAAATCAATAAAAATTAAATAAAATAGAAAAATAAATGAATGGCCATGAAATCAAATATGGGACACGTGTGTGGCATGACAAGACCATATCAAGTGGAAAAAAGTGGGCCCTTTTGTCAAAAATTGGAGTTTTGAGGATAGTTGACTTTTGGCAAATTTGGAAAAAAGTCCAACTTCAACAATGCATAACTTCTTCAATTTTGAACTTTTAGAGGTGTTCTTGGACTTTTTAGAAACCTTGAGATGTCCTATAATCAACCCTTTTGGTCTCATCTCATTTTGATGTTCCATGCTCAAGTTATAAGCTTTGGCAAAAAAGGTGGTTTGTTGACTTTCAAAAATGACCTATAATGTCCAAATCTGTAACTTTTTGTGAGAGAATTTATTGATCTTGGGGTGTGAATATGGATTGTAGGAAATTGCATCCTCTTAAAAATGAGCTTTGGATGGGTCATTTCTCATAAAGTATGAGAAAGTTATGCTTGGTCAAAGTTGAGTTGACTTTTCCTACAAAACCCTAATTTAGCAACTTTTGAATCTTGATGAATCTTGAGAAATCCTTGATCAATCATGATCAAATGATGAATTATCCTTCAAAATGAGAATGTTGACAAAAAAATTTGAGGTTTGACTGTATTTGGGTCACAATTGTCTTTTTCCCTAACACAGTCGACTTTTGGACTTCTTGAGCAATTGACTGACCAAACTTCCTCTGCAAGGCTTGAAATTTGTGATGGATGAACTTAAGAACATATTAGGACATTTGGGAGCACTTGAGGTCATCTGGATGTAAGGACCTTGATGCAACACAAAACCCTAATTTTGAATTGACTGCCTTAGGAGATGATTTGACTGTCCAACTCTTGAGCCATCTTGAACAACTTGGAGATAATTCTTGACATGTCTTGAGAAATATGGGAGGGAAAATTTTTGGGTACAATAGTTGCCCCTGTTCAATCTTCTTAAACCTGAGGATGTAGATTGGCGTTCGGGCCTTTCGTGATCCGAAGGTGGAAGATGATTGAACACTAGAGTGCCTAGAAATTTGCACTCGCATGAAGTGGTATCCGCAATGTGACGT
This sequence comes from Vicia faba, assembly GCA_948472305.1. Lineage (NCBI taxonomy): Eukaryota > Viridiplantae > Streptophyta > Magnoliopsida > Fabales > Fabaceae > Vicia > Vicia faba. The sequence goes on from OX451737.1 coordinate 1,186,118,917, forward strand.
TGGGAATGGGCTTACAGATGCCATTTGGGGATTGATGATGGGAGATGGGCTTAACGATGCCATCCTAAGGAGTGTCGATCGCGTAAGAGATTCCTTAGCGAGAACTTGTATACCTGTTGTTGAGGGAGATTCTGCTGGGGAATGTTGTTCTTTGTCTTAGGAGAAATAGAACTTTTAGGAGCTTCGGTCGTCTGTTATTCTACTGAGGAATCATCACTGTTGAGAGTGAACTACTATCTGGTCGCAATCCAGGCTTCATAGTGATAAGACCGACTGATATCTGGTCGTAATCCATGCTTTACAGTGACTTACTGGGGAGATGAGATTAAAACTTGCTATCCGGTCGTAATCCAGGCTTTGCAATACCTCACTTCTTATCTGGTTGAAATCCAGGCTTCAGAATAAATCAAGTGATTATCCGGTCACATCCGGGCTTCAACTTGAATTTAGGGCACACTAATATCCGGCCGATTCCGGGCTTCTTAGTAACTGTCCATGTAAACTGCTATTTGGTCGAAATCCAAGCTTCACAGTGTCTTGTACCGCTATCTGGTCATAATCCAATCTTCACAATACCTTACTTCTTATCTGGTCGAAATCCAGGCTTCAAAACAAATCAAGTGGTTATCCGGTCGCATTCGGGCTTCCTTTTGACTGTTGGGTTTAGTAGTATCTGGTCGAATCTGGGCTTCATAGTAACTGGCTGGGTAAACTGTTATTTGGTCGTAATCTAAGCTTCACAGTGTCCCTTAACGCTTTCTGGTCATAATCCATGCTTCACGATGTATCATACCACTATTTGGTCGAAATCCAGGCTTCGTAGTACTCTTGGTTGCTATCTGGTCGTAATCCAGTCTTCACAACGTCTTCTACCATTATCTGGTCGTAATCCAGGCTTCATGGTCTTGTATTACTTTCTGGTCGTAATCCAGGCTTCACAATAACTTGCTGAGCTGTTATCCGGTCGTGATCCGGGCTTCACGGCTTGTGTTTATGATATACCACTATCTGGTCGAATCCAGGCTTCATGGTAGACTCTTGTTGGGGATGATCTTTCAGTTGCGACTTGTTAGGGATAACCATGTTAGACTCTTGTGGGGATAACCCTCTGAATTTGGCTGGGGAGATTTATTGTACTCCGCTGGGGGTAAGCTTCCAAAGTCTACTGGGGATGATGCCTCAACTCCGTTAGGGAAGCTTTTTTAGACCGCGCTGGGGAAATATTGACTCCACTGGGGGTATCTTGCATTCTTCCGGGGGACATTCTTATATTCTGTTGGGGAATATTAAGACTGTCGGGGATACTCTTATACCTGTTGGGGAATATCTCTATACTCCGTTGGGGAATATTAAGATCTTCTAGGGATACCAAAACTTTTTAGGGCTGATGGTAGACTAACTCTGCTTGGGGAGAGTATTGTTGACTTGTTCCTAGTTGTAAGTTTCGGCTGAGAGCTATTATTACTGTCTTGCTCTGCAGGGAGTGAAGGTATCATAGCCATATTCTTCAGTTGAATCTACCTTGGTACCTGGTGGACAAAGCAACGACACAGCTTGGACATTTCTTATGCCCCTGTTTCTATTATTACCAGTAACTCATCTTTCGTTTCGCATGTAAATATTTATGATCAGCAATTAATGTCAAATGCATATATCAAAATGAACATTGGACGTTCTTTGCAAAACAAAACAGATAAAGGAAAAACAGTTTGAAATTTGTCTGAAAATGAATTTGTATTGATTTTGAAGTTTGGCCTGTAAATAGGCGTTTTTGTACAAGAGGCTGACGTCCTAGTAAGAGAACGCCGCCGAACAAATAGAATTTATACAATTTATGAAAAAGAAACAAAACAGCTATGTGAATAATCCCACTGGGTTCTAACTCTGCTATTGCCTTTATATCTTCAAGCGTCTCATCACTTTGCTGCTTAGTTGAAGATGAATCTGATTGATTAGTGCCGTCCGAGCTTGATAGTCGATACCGAAGTCTGGATGCGAGGTGATCCAATGAGACATAGTGTTACGCTTTAATCCCTAATTTTTGCCTGGACCGCCCTTGCGGGTTTTCAGTCCACCGAGATACCCATTTTTTCCCAAGTCGCCTTTTCAGGTTTTCGACTTGCCGGGTGTACAGATTTTTTCATTTTCATCCCTTATTTTTTCCCGAACCCTTTTGGTTTGCCGGGAAGCCCTTATTTTTGCCTAGGCCAGTCAACCTAGCGGGTCTTTGATTATGCGTAGTATTTTTTCACTATGTCTGCATTGACGGGGTGAGGAAGGTCGTCACCATCCATGGTGGTTAGAATCATAGCTCCTCCTGAGAAGATATTCTTAACCATAAATGGCCCTTCGTAAGTAGGGGTCCATTTGCCCCTGGGATCACCTTGAGGTAGAATAATGCGTTTGATTACCAGATCCCCAACTTGATACTCTTGTCGTCTGAATTTCTTATTAAATGCCTTGATCATCCGTTTTTGGTACGTCTGACCATGACAAATAGCAGTAAGTCTCTTTTCATCGATTAGGTTTAGCTGATCAAGCCGGGTCTGGATCCAGTCATCTTCACTCAAACCTGCATCCTTCACGATCCGAAGAGAGGGTATCTGAACTTCAATAGGCAAGACTGCCTCCATACCATATACCAAGGAATGGGGTGTTGCCCCTATCGACGTCCGTGTTGAGGTACGGTACCCATGAAGAGCAAACGGTAACATCTCGTGCCAGTCTTTGTATGTCACTGTCATCTTCTGCACAATCTTCTTAATGTTCTTATTAGCGGCTTCAACAACCCCATTCATCTTCGGCCGATAGGGAGAAGAGTTGTGATGCTATATCTTGAATTGCTCGTAGAGCTCAGTGATCATCTTGTTGTTAAGATTGGTACTGTTGTCCGTAATGATCCTCTCTGGTACACCGTATCGACAGATCAGGTTATGCCGAATGAACCATGCCACAACGTTCTTGGTTACGGTAGCAAAGGAAGCTGCTTCAACCCACTTTGTAAAGTAATCAATCGCTACCAAGATGAAAGGATGCCCGTTAGATGTCGTAGGTCTGATCTCGCCGATCATATCAATGCCCCACATTGCAAAAGGCCAAGGCGCTGTCAAGACGTTCAGAGGAACTGGAGGTATGTGCCCCTTATCAGCATAGACCTGGCATTTGTGACATGTCCAAGAATGCTGATAACAGACAGCTTCCATTGTGGACCAATAGTATCCTGCCCGGAGGATTTTCTTTGCCATGGTATGTCCACTGGAATGGGTTCCGAAGGTACCTTCATGTAAATCTGCCATGATCCTTCCTGCTTCATTTTTATCCACACAACATAGTAAGGTCGAATCATGGTTACGCTTGTAAAGAATGCCATTGCTGATGAAGAACTTCGCCGCGAACCTCCTCAGAAATTTCTTATCATTAACAGATGCACCCTCGGGGTATTCTTGAGCTTCAAGGTACCTTTTTACTTCGTGAAACCAGGGCTTTTCTCATCATTAAGGCATAAAATTCAGTTTGTTTCATGGCACAGTGGTAGTGTTCTTGCTTGGCAAAGGAGAGTGCGTGGGTTCGAGCCTGGACGCTTGCAACCATCTTTTATCTGCTTTCTAATCTTTTCCACTTTCCATTTTTTTTACTTATTTTCTTATTTAATTTTCTACTAATCGTTTTAATCCATAAAAAAAATTGACGTAGGATTTTTATTAATTAATCTAATTTTGGACATATTTTGAATTCAATTTTATTAGACTTAGTTTTTTAAAATTAATTAACCTTTGTAATTAATTTAGAATTAGATAACTAATTATTTTCTAAATGCTTAAAATTAACCCAAAATACAAAAAAATAAAATATGACATTTTAGACATTTAGGTTTTTTTTAAAATAATTTTTTAACATGCATTTTAATTTATTTGCTATTTATTTTTAGACAAGTGTATAGGTTGTATAAAATTGTAATAGCTTATTGTTTAATTTCTCACAAGGTTTTATCAAATATTGTAACTGCCCCGAAGCCATGTAATAGTCCTAGGGCTTTACTTTTCGTACTTATATTTTATATGCTTGTATACATAACTGTTAGATGTATGCTAATAGGGTTTGTATGGAAAGACAAAAACAAACGTTAGAAAACCTTAACTCGATATAATATAACTGAACTGAGTCACCTTTGCACACTTTACACCTCTAGGGTAACATCTCTACATTGCCTTCGGAAACATGGCCATGTCCCTCAAAAGTAAGGGTACTTTAGCAAAGACCCTCGATTAAACCATCATAGTCCCTTAGAATAAAGATCATAGTCCCGTGATATCCCTCGAGTTTCCTGCAAAAAATGATCTAGTCCCTTGTTTCCTACGAATAATATGATGGCAGTCCCTTCGAATTGCTAATGTATCCTTACAAGTTGCTTTCTATGATCATACGACGACCCTACGCTTGTCCCTTCACATCCAATAGATAGAGCTACCTACCAACTAATGTATGGGTAACACTGTCTCTAACGGAGAAATAAAAGAATAAGAACGACCTTTAATGGGTAAAGAACTTTTAATCGCTTGCTCATAACCTTTCTCACAAATAAAACATTTTTACACATCACACTTTTCAAACAAAAAATTTTCAAACACTTTGGACGCGTTCTTGAGGACTGATACAAGAATCATTACAAAGTTAGCCATACTTTGGCTTTTCAAAAATATTTTCAAATTGCACACACAAAGCAAATTTCAAAAAGTGAGCTAGTGATTAAGAGCCCGTAGATAACTATAGATGAAAAGGGTGCTAACACCTTCCCTTTTCATAACTTACCCCCGAACTCAAAATCTATCAAAGGTCTTTACTGTTCTTTTCACCTTTCCTTATTGGATAAAAAAAGTCGGTGATGACTCTTGCTATCTGCAACATTTGCGATAAAACGCTAAAAAAGTTAGTTCTCTCACCGTATTACACTTATCAATTAGACCTTCATGCTGAGAGCAAAATTCATCTCGTCTTTCATGTCTCTCTATTGAAGAAAGATCTCACACCAGTCCTAAATCCTCAACCATTACCTCTTATGCTATAAGAAGATTTAGAACTTCAAGTAGAACCCTTTGTTTTCATGGATGTCTATATTAATGCTACCAATGTTGTGGAGGTACTCATTCAATGGAAAGACTTTCCAGAATTTGAAGCAAATTGGGAAGTGTAACGCGGTGGGAGAACTGACTTGGGATGTTTTACGTTTGATCGCAATTGTTACGGATAGTAAGAGTCGCCACCGACTTTTCTTTTATCCAATAAGAAAAGGCTGAAAAGAACATGAAAGACATTTCGAGATTATTTCTTGAGTTCAGGGGGTAGATTATGAAAAGGGAAGGTATTAGCACCCTTTTCATCCATAGTTATCTATGGGCTCTTAGTTGCTTGCTAGATCACTTGCTTTTGTTTGAAAGTGTGCTTTATGGTGTGGGTTTGAAAGTATTTTGAAAACATGCATTTGTAATGATTCTCGTCTTATAAGAACGCATACAAAGTGTTGTTTGGAAAATAGTTCAAAGAAGTGTTTGTGTAATGTGTTTTGAAAAGGGTGTCTTTGTAATGGTTCTTGTCTCCATGAGAACGCATACAAAGCGTTGTCTTTTGAAAATGTTTCAAAATGAAAGTGTTTGGTGTATGAAATATTTTTGTTGTGAGCAAGCGAGCAACTAGGAGCAATCTACCTACTCAAAATGTCTTAAATGTTCTTTTCCTCCTCCTTTAGATATTGCTATCTTACTATTGATTTGGTAAGAATCTCCATTGTTGGATGTGAAGGGACGAACGTGGGACGTTTGTATAGTCATGATAGAAGTGTTGTGAGATATCTTAGCATTTCTCTTAAGGGACTAAGATCATTTGTAAGACAACATTCGTAGCATCATCGAGGGACTATGATCTTGTATTTTGATTGTTTTTGCTAAGACATCTCATATGCATAACATGACAATTTTTTATAAGGAAACAAGTGGAATTACCCTAGGGGTGCATGTGTGAATAGTGTGTTTGATTTGCATGCATTTATTCTTTGATTAGGGGTTATCTACTTGTTGTTTTCATCTTTCCATACATGCCTTATTTACTAGCAAGCATACAAAAGTAATAAAATGCAGAAAGATAAAATCCTACACTATTACAACCATATTGAATTGCATGAAAATATAATGGCAAAAATAAGATAAAAGCAAGAAAATGAAGGTCTTTCAATTGAGGCAAAGACCCTTAGATTTTGCACTTTCTGGCTTCCTTTGATTTGGGGTCTGGAGTCAGTGGAGTCATGCCCTTCGATTTTCCTTTCTGTCTCCTTCAACTGGGGGTTAGAATCAGTGTAGGCACACCTTTCGTTTGGGCCTGAAAGTAAGCATAGTTCTATCTTTCGTTTGAGGCTTGGAGGCAGCAAGGTTTTTTCTTTCATCTGAGGCCTGGAATCAGCAAGGTTCTGGCTTTCGTCGGAGGCCTAGAAACAGCAAGGTTCTGGCTTTGCCACAGGCTCCTTGTTGACTCCTCGTAAGCATATTAGGCCCTCAGATTGTGATTCGAAAGGCTTGTGCATCTATCCAATCGAAGGATATAACAAGCCTGTCTTAAGTTCTTAAAATGCAACATCCAAACATAACTACAGTCCAGGGGTCAACACAAAAACTAAAGGGTATCAAAGTCCAAAGCATAACTAATTAAGGTTGAGTTTTTGTCATATGGGCATTCAGAATCGAAAGCTAAAACATGGTCTAGAAATATCTACATTTTTCTTTATTGGCATATGCATATGATATTTAAATGAAAGAGTTCCAAGTTTAGAGAGAACTTACCTCTTGAAGTGCTTAATCAGAAGAGCTGTAGGTGACTTCTTTGGTGGTGGAGGGAGCTTCGCTGGAATCTTCCTGAAGCTAGTTCAGTTACTGCTTGGTTTGGGCAGTCACTGAGTCGAAAGAGAGTATATGATGATGATGATGAGTGAATTGAAGGTTATTACGCTACAGTTTAGGGGAAGTGAATCTAAAGGTACACTACTGAGGTTTTTTTTGTGAAAAAAAATATTAGAGTTTTGAAGGTTTGAGAATGTTGGAGAGTTTGAGAATATTGGAGAGTTTGAGTGCTGGGGGATTTTTATGATTTATCTCTCTAGCAAAAATCTGGACCCTTTCTTTGTTAATGGTTTCTTTATTTATAAGGAAAAGGTTTGGGAGTTTGGACAAAGATGTGGCTTGGCTGAAACATGAATATTAAGCTATGTCAGATTTTCCAAGATCCCAAGATGGAGTACTAAAGTTGTTGGTTAAAAGGGGCTGACTTCCCTGACTTATGGTGAAGTACAAATAGGATTTAGGCAAAGCATGGGCTTGAGACAAGATTTTTACTAGCAAGTTTACTTTCATACAAAAAATTTTTGGACAAAGGCTTAATCACCTAGACAATAGCTTAATCCAAAATGTAAGCAATTAATTATGGAGTGAAATACAAGCATTAAGGCCTGCAAAGTAAGATCATGTAGCCTGGTCCAAAGATTTGATCAATGTTCTTTCAAAATCCTATTTTCAACTTGTGTCGAAGAGTTCTAGAAATGTACTAAAGAAGACTGCTTCGAAGGGAGCAAAATTCCCAAACGAAGCTTATGGATTAAACTTGCATCGTAGGAGATTCCTTTCCCAAATGAAGTATGTAACCTCAACTTTCATTCGAAGGAGGCCACAAAGCCAAACGAAAGATGCATGCAGGAAGTTTAAATATGCAATCGAAGGATGTCAAAAGGAGGCCTTTTGCCTTGGAAACAAAGGAGGCTACAGGAGACTTTTTTCCTTGTGACTTCATGCCAACATGCAAAAGATCTATGTTCGAATGAAACTTGCATGAATGGAACCAACATGCCCAAACGAAACGTGTGACGAGTAGCTTGTACTGAAAGAACCACATGCCCAAACGAAAGGTACATGTAGGAGGCCAAAATGTCTAGATTCGAAAGAGGCATATAGGAGGCAAAAAGTGAAAATCGAAGGATGCTAAAAGGAAACCTTTTGCCTTGGAATCTAAGGAGACTACAGGAGGATTTGTGCCTTGTGAATCCAAACCAACATGCCAGAGGCCCACACCCAGTCGAAGGATGCTAGCCAAACTTGCATCAAAAGAGGCCAAAAGGACAATCGAAGGAGCTGAATCGAAGAACACTTGTTTTTCTCCAAATTTTGTCAAAATATTATTTTTATCTGTTTTCTCCCTTTTTGACAGTTTCCTTTTAATATTGGTATTGGAAAATCCCAATATACTTGTGCAAGCTTGAACCTTGAGAATCCTTGTGAGAAAGACCTTGAAAAATGAGAGGGAAAATTGTAGGGTACACCAGCTGCCCCTGTTCAATCTTCTTAAACCTGAAGAGTTAGATTGGCAAGCCTGCCATTCGTGACTTGAAGGTGGAAGATGATTGAACACTAAAGTGCCCAGAAATTTGCACTCGATGATATGTTAACTGACTGTGTAGGGAATGGGCTTAAAGATGCCATTTGGAGGGATGATGGATTGATATCAGGATAAATCTTTTGGTTGATTTATACTGAAATGGTAGATGTCTTTTTCCTGTTGATTTTCTTGCAAGGAAAAGGATTAGTTGCATGCAGATGTATGCATGGCGTAATGATGTTCTCAAAATAAGTGAGATTATGTTGTATGCATTTGTCATGTATGTATTATGATTTATGAATGTGATGCATTTGTTACAGCGTGTCTTTGTCTAGGAAGATAAATCCTTAACAAAATACTGGGGAGTCTTGGGAGGCTGAGACTTGAACTATTGTCAGAGAGTAGGTGTATCTTTAACTTTGTTTAGACTGTGCTGGGAATTCCTGTTATGTTGTTTGAGGAGAAACTCCGCTGGGGAATACTGGCTTGTTTAAAGAGACTATGTGGAGAGTGTTGATCTCTGCTTGGGGAAAAGAGTTTAGGAGTTTTGATTGTTTAATGCTCTTACTGGGGAATTATTCCTGACTGGAGAGCATCGAAAGTCGGCTGTTATCTGGTCAAAATCCAGGCTTGGCATCAATTTGTTGGGGATAAGGAAGTTGACTTCTATCTGGTCATATTCCAGGCTTCGCAGTGACTTGTAGGGGAAGATCTGAATTAACTGTTATCTGGTCGGGATCCAGGCTTTGCATAAAATTGCTTGAAGTTGAACTGTTATCTGGTCGGATTCCAGGCTTCACATTGACTTACTGGGAAAGATTAAATTAACAGTTATCTGGTCAGATTCTAGGCTTCGCAGAAAATTTCTTGGGAGGGTGAAGTTAAACTGTTATCTGGTTCGGTTCCAGGCTTCACAGTAACTTACTAACATTAAACTGCTATCTGGTCGGATTCAAAGTTTCACAGATTTATGAGGTGGATGAAGTTAATTGCTATTTGGTTGGACTCCATGCTTCACAATAACTTTCTTGAATAGATGAAGTTGAACTGATATCTGGTCAGATCCAGGCTTCATAATAACTTGCTTGAAATTAGTTGTTATCTGGTCGGATTCCAGGCTTCACAACAAATTTATGAGGGAATAAAGTTAATTTCTATCTGGTCGGATTCCAGGATTCACAATAACTTGCTTGAAAAGATAAAGTTAAACTCATATTTGGTCGGGTCCAGGCTTCACAATAACTTTCTGGGGCAGAGGCAAACTCTACTGGGGAAAAGAAGTTAAACCCTTGCCTGGTTGAGTCCAGGTTTTTCAATATCTCGAAGAGTTAAACTATTATCTGGTCGGGTCCAGGCTTCATAGTATATTGAGAAATTAAAATATTATCTGGTTGGATCCAGGCTTCATAGTATCTTAAAATTGAACTATTATATGGCCGGGTCCAGGCTTCATAGTGACTATTATCTGGTCGGGTCCATGCTTCATAGTGACTGAAAGTTGAACTATTATCTGGTCGGGTCCAGGCTTCATAGTATTTGAAAGTTACACTAATATCTGGTCGGGTCCAGGCTTCATAGTGACTTGTTTGAAAGAATGAAGTTGACTGTTATTTGGTCGGATCCATGCTTCACAATAACTTATTGAAGTTAAACTATTATCTGGTCGGGTCCAGGCTTCACAGCAACTTTCGGAGATAACAATGACTTTGTTCGCGACTTCACTAGGGAAAAGAGGTCGTGGTCCTCTGATTTGTAATAGTCTGAGAGGAAAACTCAAGCTGGAGATGATAGACTCAGTCAGGGAAGATAGACTCAGCTGGGGAAATAAACCTTGTTGAGGAATATTTGACGAACTGCTGACAAGGTGAGTTCTTTTAGGAAGAGATCCACGAGGCTTATTCTTTTAGGACCAACTCAGCTAGGGAGAGGGCTGTCAAGAGATTGAGACTCTGGCTGGAGACTACCCTATGAAAAGGACTTTGTGGGAATAATGTTAATGGAATAACTCTAGGGACATCCCAAATGCATAAAGAGATGCTTGTTGATGCTTGGTAGGACACATGTGCTAAATAGTTTTAATTATGTTCACATGCATATGTTCGTTCAATTTTAGTCATTGGACATCTTTGCATTCAAAATAAAAAACAGAAAGTTTGCACTTCAAAGTATATTTGTATTGATATTTTGCCCATGAATAGGCGTTTTTGTACAAAGAGATGGAGATCCTAGTAAGAGAAAATCGTCGAAAGGAAAACAAAATTGAAAACAAAGATAATAGCCATGTGGAAGTGATCTTGTTGCATTCCAACTCTACTATTGCCCCAATGTCTTCAAACATCCCTTGCCATTGGCAGAAGTCGATTAGATTGATCTTGGACCGTTTGAACTCGGACGTTGGTAATAAAGTTGAATGTGGTGATTCCATAGAGACATAGTCATACGCTTTCAATCCTTAATTTTTGTCTAGACCGCCCTTTCGGGTTTTCAGCCCGCCAGGATACCCATTTTTGTCCAAGTCGCCCTTTCGGGTTTTCAACTTACCGGGTGTACAATCTTTTGCATATATCCCTAATTTTTTCCCAAACCTTTGATTTTTCGGGATGCCCTTATCTTGCCTAGGTGTGTCAACCTAGCGGGTCTCTTATGCGTAGTATTTTTTAACTATGTCCATGTTCACATGATGTGGGAAAACTTCACCGTCCATGGTAGTCAGCATCATGGCACCACCAGAGAAAACTCTCTTGACAACAAATGGCCCTTCGTAAGTGGGAGTCCATTTTCCCCTGAGGTCTCCTTGTGGAAGAATGATGTGCTTTATTACCAAGTTACCAGCTTGATATACTCGAGGTCTGATCTTTTTGTTAAAATCCTTGATCATACATTTTGGTACATCTGACCATGACAAATAGTAGTCAGTCGTTTTTCATTGATCAAGTTCAACTGATCCAATCTTGTCTGAATCCATTTGTCTTCGCCTAATCCTGCTTCATTCATAATCCTTAGTGAGCGAATCTGAACCTCTACTGGTAAGACAGCTTCCATGCCATAGACCAAAGAAAAGGGAGTTGCCCTAGTTGATGTCCGAGCTGAAGTACGGTAGCCATGAAGAGAAAATGGTAACATCTCATGCCAGTCCTTGTAGGTCACTACTGTTGTACCCCAAAATTTTCCCTCTCATTTTACTCAAAACATGCTCATTGAAGTCCTCAACTTGCTCAAGGATGCCCAAGAATTAACCAGACAAATCCTCCTCTTAAGACAATGAGCTTCAAATTAGGGTTTCATTCCTCATCAATATGTTTGAGTTCCAAGGGTCCTAAATGGTTTCCATAGCCCTAATATGTTCTCAAGATCATCCATGTCAAGTTTCATGCCTTGCACAAGAAGTTTATTCAGTCAACTGCTCAAATGCCTGAAAATCAACTATACTAGGTCATAAGTCAATTATGACCCACATACAGTCAAACTTCAAGATTTATGGTCAACATCAACATTTTGAAGTAACATTCATTATTTGATCAAGGGTTGATCATGATTCCTCAAGGAATGCCCTAAACTCATCAAAACTCAAAAGTTGCTAAATTAGGGTTCCTATAGGCAAAGTCAACCAAACTTTGACCAGGCATAACTTTCTCATACTTTATCAGAAATTTCCCATCCAAGGGTCATTTTTAAGAGGCTTCAATTACCTACAATTCATCTTCAGCCCTCATGTTCAATAAATGCACTCATGAAAATATATGAATTCATACATTATAGGTCATTTCAAAAAGTCAACAAAAACACATTTTGGGTCAAAGCTTTTTACATGAACATGGAAGATTCAATTGTGGTGAAACCAAAAGGGTTGTTTAGAGGACATCCTAAGCTTTATAAAAAGTCCAAGAACACCATCTTAGGGTCAAAATTGAGAGAGATGTGCATTGTCAAAGTTGGCCATTTTTGGACATTTGCACAAAGTCAATCATGCCCAAAATGCATTTTTCTTCAAATGGGCCCAACTTTTTATGCTTGCGTCTTGTTCCTAACATGGCCCACGACCCATGAACCACTCCATGCATCATTTGCTTATTTATTTGATTTATTTTGATTTTTAATCATTTAAAATCCAAATTAAATCAAACAAATGATATAAAACTATTTTGGGATGATTTTGCATTAAATAATGAGAATACATGTTGTATGATAGCAAGCAAATCGTGCAAGCCAAGAATAGACACAAAATATCCACATTTGGAAATTTTTCAAGATTTGATTTCCTCTTAAAGCCATGCCTTTATTATTTGGATTTTATCCAAATTTGTTAACCTATTTTGATTCACATACATATAGCAGGGCATTCTGAACCCTAGGGAGAGATTACAGAGGCGCGGCTTGTTCCAAAGAGAAAAACAAAGTTTCAAAATTCCAAATAAAAGTGCAGATTGGATTTCATCCTACAGGCCAATTCAAGGAATTTTGGATCATCAGTGATCATCCACGACGATCATTGAAGCTATTCCAATCACTTTCAAGTTACAAAGCAACCAGAATCGTAAGATACAGGCCACGGTTTGCACCCTTATAACTTCAATTCATTTTCTTGGTTTTACATGTTTTAAATCGAATTCGTTTGCATAAATGTGTTTATAATCATGCTTCGAATCTGTTTGAATGCCTGGATTTTAGTTTTAGCGCATGAACGGGCTTACGCCATTGCTAGGGTTTGAAAGCTTCAAATTAGGATTCTCTATAGAGGCAAAATTAGGACAGATCAAGGGTACCAATGAACTCAGGGCATAATTTCTAATTGATCCATGCCCTTAGTTAGGATTGATTTGGCTTGTATTGCATTTTTAATTGTTGCAGGTTTATAGCTATGGATAAAAATTGTCACTATAGCCTTTAGTGACAGTTTTGTCCGTAGGCAAAGGGTTTGGCATCAAAGACGACAGTCTGGGGAGAAGACGGTGATGTGGATGATAGCTATTGAAGGATTTGAAAAAAGTGTGCGCTTCTTGAGGCATAACATGTTATTTCTTTTATAATGTTATTATGTTATTATATTAACAAATAAACACGACAACACGAATGGCAAAGGGTAACGTTGGTGAGCAAAAGGACCTGGGTTTGATCCCAGGTCCAAGCATATTGTGATTTTATTTTCTTAACATGTTTTACAGGATCCCATGTGCCTCCCAACCAGCGCGTCCATCCTACGGTTCAAGATCTGGCCATTAGATCCATCCTCAAAGCAGATCTGGAGCTCATGCAAGCAAGGTCTAGGGTGCACCCTCAAGCGTAGCCCTCACTGAACCAGGCGAGGCTGATGGATCTATGGGATTTGGGCTTTACAAAAATCAGCAATACACCCCCCAGATTGCTAACAGTAACAGGCCCAATTATTTATTTTCTTTATTTCTTTTGTTTTTAATTATTTGTTAATTATTTTTACAAAAAAAACATAAATCATTTTTTTTATTAAATAAAAAAATCACAAAAATAGATGTAGGTTTTTATAATTAAAATTAATTATTTTAATTATTTCAACATTGATTACTTTGTTAAATAAAATTAACTAGAAATTAGGTTTAATTTGTAATTTAATTATTTTCTCAATGAAAAAATACAAAAAAAATATTTTTTTTAATTAGATTTTTTAGGCTTCTAATTTATTCCCGTATTTAATTTGTCTCGCGCGCATTTACTTATTTATAATTCCAATTATTGTAACTGTTTCGAGATTTGTAATAGTTTTTAATTAGGGTTTATTTTATCACTTATTTACTCACTGTTTATTCCCCAGTTTGGTTATGTAACCCCTTCCTCAAAGCCTTGTAATAGTTAGGACTTTAATTTCTCGCACTTTTAAATTTTCGCAACTATGAACTGTCTAGATGTATGGATAATAGGCTTGTATGCGAAAGACAGATAAAATTAAAACAGTAGATCACACTAATTGTGCAAAGATAAATAAACTGAAAAATAACACATGCACATGTTCACTCCTAGGGTTTATCCCACTCCGGTTGCCTTCGGTAAATGGTCATGAAGTATAGGGAATTTTAGTGGTCGTCCTCCAGTCCTGAAAGATCAAAATGACCCATTCGAATGTTGCCTCAAAAAGATCTTTAGGACTTTAGGGTAACTACTAAGGTTTCCTAACCATTGCTTTTGTAATCGTGCTTGTCCCTTTGATTGTCCCTTAAAACTCCAACGATGGGGCTACCTACTCCTTGATAGTAGCATAGCTCTATCTAAAGGAAACGAGAACGAATAGTCTTTTTCGAGTAGGTAGAAAATCTTAAGTACTTGCTCAAAATAACAAAAACTTTTTCACAAACACTTTCAAAACAGTTTTCAAAAACAACTTTGTCACACTCTTGAGGATAAATACAAGGGTTATCACGAAGTTAAACAAAAACTTTTCAAAACACACACAAGAAATTTCAAAATGAGCAAGTACCTAAGAGCCCGTGGAAAACCACAGATAGAAAGGGTGCTAACACCTTCCCTTTCTATAATCTATCCCCCGTACTCAGAAAATCTCGAAAAAGGTTTTTTTATGTTCTTTTTCCTTTTCCTTTGTTGGATGAAATAAAAGTCGGTGGTAACTCTTGCTTACCGCGACATTTGCGAACAAAAAATGCAAACCAGTATTAACAGTCGGTTCTCCCACTGCATCACAACTACCATCTTTTGCATAATCTTCTTAATGTTTTTGTTGGCCGCTTCCATTGTGCCATTCATTTTAGGCCTATAAGGAGAAGAATTATGATGCTTGATTTTGAACTGAGTGCAAAGTTCTGTAATCATAGCATTGTTGAGATTGGTCCCGTTGTCAGTGATGATCCTTTCGGGGACACCATAGCGGCATATGAGGTTATTTTTGATGAATCTGGCTACCACGTTCTTGGTGACTGAGTCAAATGAGGCAGCTTCGACCCATTTGGTGAAATAATCAATAGCGACAAGTATGAAGCGATATCCACTAGAAGCAGTAGGTTTAATCTCTCCAATCATGTCAATGCCCCACATTGCAAATGGCTACAGATCGATCATGACGTTTAGAGGAATAGGAGGTACATGGACCTTGTCATCATAGATTTGGAACTTGTGGCAAGTCCTTGAGTGTTGATGGCAATCAGTCTCCATCTTTGACCAATAGTAACCAGCTCTCAGGATTTTCTTGGCCATAGTATGTCCGCTAGAGTGATTTCCAAAGAGACCATCATGCATGTCTTCCATAATTTCGTCTACCTCCTTCTTGTCTACACATCGGTGTAGAGTAGAATCATGGTTGCGTTTGTACAGGGTTCCATTGCTTAGGAAGAATTTGGCTGAGAATCTTCGTAAGAACTTTTTATCGTTGATGGAAGTTCCTTCGGGATACTCTTGTTCTTCAAGATATCTCTTCACCTTATGGTACCATGGCTTTTCTGTGTCAGTGTCAAGCTCATAGTAGTGCGCAGGTTCGTCAAATCTCTCAATTGTAATTATAGGAGCTTTGTTGTCCCATTTGACCTTGAACATAGAAGACATCATGGCCAAAGCATCGACTAACTGATTTTCTTCCCTAGGGAAGTGTTCAAAGGTGATCTCTTTGAAGTAAGGAATCAAAGATAGCACAAGCTCCTTGTAAGGAATGAGATTAGGGTGCTTAGTCTCCCAATCTCCTTTTACTTGGCTAATCACTAGAGCGGAATCCCCGAACACATTCAAATGCTTGATACTCAAATAAATGGCAGCCTTCAGACCCAAAATGCATGCTTCATACTCAGCCATGTTGTTCGTACAATCGAAGCACAGTATGGCAGTGAAAGGAGTGTGACAACCTTCAGGGGATATTATCACAACACCAATTCCATTACCCAAAGCGTTAGAAGCCCCATCGAAGACCATATTCCATCGGGATCCTTGTTCAGATCCGTCATACGGTCCATGTTTTGCATAATCGATTACTAACATGATATTCTCATCTGAGAAGTCAAAGTTCATAGACTGATAATAATCAACATCTTGATGGGCCAAATGATCTGCCAATACACTTCCTTTGATGGTCTTTTGCATTGTGTATTGAATATCGTACTCGGTCAAAATCATCTGCCATCTAGCTATCCGTCCGGAAAGAGCGGGTTTCTCGAAGATGTACTTGATAGGGTCCAACTTAGAAATCAGTAGAGTGGTATGAGTCAACATATATTGTCTTAGCCGGCGAGCAGCCCATGCCAGAGCATAGCAAGTTTTCTCGAGAAGTGAATATCTGATTTCACAATCGGTAAACTTTTTGCTCAGGTAGTAAATAGCATGCTCTTTTCGGCCAGACTCGTCATGTTGGCCCAACACACACCCCATAGAATTATCTAGCACAGTCAAGTACATGATCAAGGGTCTTCCTTCAACTGGAGGCATGAGGATAGGAGGTTCTTGCAGATATTCTTTGATTTTGTCGAAGGCAGCTTGGCATTCATCATTCCATTTGACTACTTGATCTTTCTTCAAAAGTTTGAAGATTGGCTCACAAGTAGCAGTTAAGTGAGATATGAAGCGGGCGATGTAGTTAAGATGACCCAAGAATCCTCTAACCTCCTTTTCAGAGTGGGAGACTGGAATTTCTTGGATGGACTTTACCTTGGCAGGGTCGACTTTGATGCCTTTACCATTGACAACAAAGCCTAGAAGTTTTCCAAATCATACTCTGAATGTACACTTATTAGGGTTCAACCTCAGCTTGTACTTTTTCAGTCTCTCGAATAGCTTGTATAGGTGATTGAGATGTTCCTCTTCAGTTTGTGATCTTGCAATCATATCATCCACATACACCTCTATTTCATGATGGATCATATCATGAAACAAAGATACCATAACCCTTTGATATGTTTCCCCTGCATTCTTTAATCCGGACGACATGACCTTGTAACAAAAGGTGCCCCATTGCGTAACGAAAGTGGTCTTATCCATGTCTTCGGGAGCCATATTAATTTTATTATAGCCGGAGAAACCATCCATGAAAGAGAAGACTTTATGTTGAGCGGTGTTATCGACCAAGACATCAATATAAGGTAGATGGAAGTCATCCTTGGGGATTTCCCTATTCAGATCCTGTAATCTACGCACATATAAACTTTTCTGTCTTTCTTCGGCACCGGCACCACATTTGCAAACCATTGGGGATAAGACATCACAGCTAGGAATCCTGCATCAAATTGTTTCATCACTCCAGCTTTTATCTTTTCATACATGTCAAGCCTCATGGGAAGAACTTTTTGTTTCAATGGAGGACAATCTTCCTTTGTCGGCAGACGATGAACTACAATGTCGGTATCCAACCCTGGCATATCTTCATACGACCAAGCAAACACTTCCACATAGTCATGAAACATCTGAACCAATCTTCTTTTGACACTAATTCCTAGGTTAATTCCGATCTTGCCCTCTTTCTTGTCTGTCTCAGTATCTAGATTGATGACTTCAACTGACTCTTCATGCGGTTGAATAGCTTTTTCCTCTTGTAATAGAAGTATGGCTAGTTCTCCCAGTATCTCACAATCTTCCTCGCCTTCATTTTCGGCTTGGTTAATTGGATGTTCGAAATCGTAGTTGGTGATAGTAGAGTCATTGGTAATGAGATCCGGAGTGGTCGAGGACCTACAAGAGTGTGCGTGTGTGCATGTAAGATACATGGCTATTTTGAAAAATGCATTTGAGGAAAAAGAAAACAATGAGCACAAAGATTTGAATAAAAAGTTTAATGATTTGTATTGAATGATCATATGATAAAATGAACATAAATAAAACCCTTGACAAATGGACCATAGTTCCCCAGGCCAGGCATATGGCTTAAAAGTCATTGTTTAATATTACAGACAAAAGGTTCTTGAATTGATAGAAAGCAATAAAAAAGTAATTGCTCCTCAATGAAGGAGATGGGAACGAAGTCCTTTGCGTGCCAATTGTTGATCTCTGTTGTAGTAGGGTATACCCATTCTTTAAATGCACACTCATCATCAGAATCCTCCATGGTGTTTACTTCATGATTTCTAATACGGATAAGGGGCTTCCCTGCACGAGCGCGCCTCACTTCTTTATGAGCATTGATAGTAAATCCCAAGCCACATTTGTCTACTTTGAACGGGATCTCGGGGAGTTTCCCTCAAGTATCACAACTTCCTTCTTCGTCTGCGGTACAAGCATCTTTAAATGAAGCCATCCTTGGCGCCAATCTATCAGCTTTGGGTAGGTCATAGGAGATTTTGGCAGTAGCAATCATAGGGGAAACAACTTTAAAAGCCTGACACAGGGTTTCTATAAATTCTCCATCCATCTCCACATATTTGAAAGAATTGAGATGGCTCACCATGAATTCCTCCTCACCATAAATAGTGACGATCCTTCCCTTGACCGGGTACTTGAGCTTTTGATGAATGGTTGACGTTACTGCCCCTGCTCCATGGATCCAAGGGAAACCTAGAAAACAGGAGTAGGCAGGACGGATGTCCATGATATAGAAAGTAGAGTTGAAAAATCTGTGAGCCCACTTTAATCGGGAGATCCACCTCTCCATGAACCGTCCTTTTGGACCCATCGAAATCCCTCACAATAATATCACTCAGCTTCAACACCGGTCCTTCACAGTCTAACCGGTGCAAAGCGCCCTTGAGTGGTACGTTTAAGGAAGATCCAGTGTCAACCAGAACATGTGCTAGGGTAGTACCCTTACATTCAACAGAAACATGAAGAGCTTTGTCATGGTTCTTTCCAAGTGGTGTCAGATCAGCATCCGAGAACCCCAAACCATTGTTGGTCGTCAAGCTTGCCACACAATTTTCAAACTGGTCAGTTATGGTCTCATGAGGGACATGAGCCTTCTTCAGGAATTTAATTAACGCTCGGGAATGAGCATCAGAACAAAGTAGCAAATATAACATGGAAATCTTGGAAGGGGTTTTCCCCAGCTGCTCCACTATCTTGAAATCACTCCTCTTTATAATTTTCAAGATCTCATCCATTTCTCGAGCGAAAGGTTCCTCAGCAGCAATATCTTTTGCAGGAGTTTCTGTCTCAGTAGGCTCAACTACTTTCTCCTTTCCCCTTGTGTCAGCACTAGGCTTAGCAGTGGTGATGCGGACAAGTGCCTTTGTAGAAGTTAGCGGTGAAATGTTGGGCGAAAAGATTCTCCCAGTTCTGGTCACATTACTAGAGCCAGTAATGTTACCAATGTCATCAGCTTTGCTTTCTTCAATCCAAGCATCTTGCTTTATTCCATGGTAAAACACCTTAGCACCGTAGTTCCATGGTACTGCTTTGTTGGAAGAATACGGAATTGGCCCGGGGGCGGTAATTATCAGAGGAGAAGTAGTCGGTTCATTCGAAATCCTGATAGAACCATTTGAGGATATCTTAAGAGGCTTGTTTGAAATTGTTATGATGGGGAGGTCTTCAATCTTACTGGTCAAATTTTTGGTGGGCTGGGTTCTTTCAAATAGGATCTCATGACTATTCATCGGGCGTTGAACGCCTTCCTTCAGCCATTTACATCCATTAATCTGTGTGGCGCAACAATCATAGTCCTTTAAACAGCCAGGGAAAATCCCAGCTTTCATCAAGTTTCTTTTGACAATGGTTAACAGAGTGGTCAAGTCTTCGACGGAGGAAACAAAAATGGTGTCTTCAACAACATTGACACCCTTGCCATGGTTTGGCATATGTGTCGTCATCACATTAGGAATTGGAGGCAGATCAAATTCGGTGGTCTTGTTGTCTATTAAGTCTTGAATTTTATTCTTCAATGCCCAACATTGGTCGGTCTCATGCCCGGGACTATGAGTGATATGCACCCTTGGTATTCAGATTGTATTTAGGTGAGGAGGTATATGGATTGGCCGGAGGATTACGCAGTGTCACCAAATTATCCTTTAACAGGTGTTGTAAGGCTTTGGATAGTGACATGCCTATCCTTGTGTATTGTCTTCGTAGAGTCTCAAATCGTTGATGATTGGAATATTGTCTTTGAACAGGAGTTGGTTGGAAATCTGAACAACATTAACGGACGAACGATCATCCTTCTTGGTATGGGCCCTTGCCCCATACACAGCATTAGTTTCTTTCTTCCCGGTGAATGGTTTCTTTATGTAGTTGGAGGTGGAAGCAAATGCTATGGGAATCTTCCCGCTCTTGATACCACTTTCAACTCTTTCACCGGTTAAGATCAGCTCGATGAAACCGGATGAAGAACAACCAACCAATAAGTTGAAAAATGGACCAGATAAAGTTCCCATAAACATATCAATGTGTTCCCTATCAGTTAATGGTGGTTGAACCCTACTGGCAAGATCCCTCCACTTTTGGGCGTACTCTTTGAACCCTTCGTTTCTACCCATCATCATGTCTTGTAGTTGAACCCTAGTCGGCGCCAGGTCGAAATTGTACTGGTATTGGTGATAGAAAGCGGCGGCCAAGTCTTCCCATGTATGGATACGGGAACCCTCCAATTGGTAAAACCACTCTAGTTGAGTCCAAGCTAAGCTTTCTCGAAAAAAGTGAATCCAGAGTTTCTTGTCAGCGGTTAGCGGTTGTATTTTGCGCATATAAGATTTCAGGTGAAGCTTTGGGCAGGAAACCCCATCATATTTAACGAAGACTGGTATTTTGAATTTGTGGGGAATGACAACCCTAGATATTAAACCCAAATCATCAAAATCCAAACCAGAGATGGCTTGAATCTCCACGGCCTTCATCTATCCTCTAGCTGCTTGTACTTAACATTGGCAGAAGGATACTGCTCGTCAAAATAGTCTTCATCATTGGACACTTGATCATTGATACACCCAGCCTGGGTACTCCTTGCTTCTCCAATTTGATTTTCGTCTTTCTTAGACGAGTCTTCCACTATAGGTATCTGTGATACGGTGGGAGAACTGACGTTGGATTTTGCGTTTGTGTTCGCAAATGTTTCGGTTTAGCAAGAGTCGCCACTGACTTTTTTATTTTATCCTAAGGAAAGGTCAAAAAGCACAGGAAAGACCTTTGAGATGTTTTCTTGGGTTAGGGGAGTAGATTATAGAAAGGGAAGGTATTAGCATCCTTTATATCCATGGTTATCCATGGGCTCTTAGTTACTTGCTTAGATCATTTGCTTTGCTTTTCAATTGTTTGAAATGGTGCTCTTCAATTGTTTGAAATGGTGCTTTGTGTGTGGTTTTGAAAGATGTTTTGAAAAGAGGCCATCGTTGTGGCAACCTTTGTAATGATTCTTGTTTGAATGTATACAAAGGTGTTTTTTGTCTTTTGAAAAGTTTTCAATGTTTTGAAAGTAGGGTTTTAAAATTTGTGTAGTGAAGTGTGTTTTGAAGATAGCAAGGATGTTTTTGCAAGTTTCGATCAAGTAACTAAGAGTTGTCTACCCTATTTTACTCAAAGATCTTTCTTATGTTTTTAACCCTTTTAACAGTGTTGTTTCACCATTGTGTTTGGTGAACAACCTTGTGTTAGGATGTTAAACGGGACAGGCGCGGGTCATCGTATAGACCATGATAGCAATAGTGTCAAGTATTTTTGGCAATTTTTCTTGAGGGACTTGATCATTTTTGTTTAGGCAACTCAGATAGCGTCATCGAGGGACTATGATCTTTTGTTTGTTTTTGTTTTTCCAAAGTACTTGACATGCATATCATGGCCCATTTTTGAAGGCAACAAGTGGAGTGTAACCCTAGGGGTGCAAGTGTGCATTGTGTTTATTTTTCATGCATTTTTGTCTTTGATTAGGTCAAACTATTTTTTGATTTGATTTTGCATACAAACCCTAAGTCTAATCATGGAATAATTGAAAGCATTTAAAGGTGCGAGAATTTAAATTCTACACTATTACAACATGATATAGGGAGGGGGTACAAATTTGAATTGGGGATTATTTTGCAAGAAATTAAATCCTAAATTATTACAACCATATTGAATGGGTAAGGCACAATATTTGAATGTACAATATTGAAATAAAATGCAATAAATAAATATTAAATAAAATGTATTATGCAAAAAAGTATTTTTTTTATTTGTTCATGTATGCAAAAAAGTATTTTTAATGTGAAGAAATGTAAATAAATAAAAAAAGGGTCAATTTTAATTATTTTTGTTTTTAGGGTAAAAACCCTAATTTCTTGAATAAATAGTATTATTTATTATTTATATACAATAATGCATCAATTTGTACAAAAAATAAAAGTATATTGAAAAAAAGGTATTTTTAGTATAAAATATTAATAAAAATAAAAATGTATTATTTTTGTGTTTTTTGTTCTAATTATTTAATAAAATATAGTATATATGTATATATATGTATTAAAATATATTAAGTGTGTATAAAAATAAAATAAATTATTTACAAAATGTATATATTTCAAGAAAATATTTTCAAATGTGTATAAAAATAATAAATGAAAATAAAAGTATTATTTGTATTATTTTTTAATTTAAACAAAATGATATAAAAGCATATAAACATTTCTATACTAGTAAAAATAAAAATAAATACCAAATAAATGTAAAAAATTATAAAAATATTTTTGGATTATTTTTCATGTTTGAAAATAAAATATCAAAGTCAGAAAAGAAAATAAAAATACAAAAATAGTCAAATACAAGAAAATGGGCCAGGGGGGTATGAAACTGAAAAATGGGGTGTGAAAAGCAGGAGCCAGGCCCAGCTACTTCATCTTCTTCCTCTGTTCAAACAAAAACGCGCCTTCTGTGTACAAACCTGTATCTCCTGATTCAATGCTTTTTTGACAAAACTCAAAACATGAAACTTGTAGAGCATCAAACAACGAATCTAACCATATAAAAAACTTAAGCTAACTCTCAAAGACCAGAGAGAATTTCTCGGGCCCTAATTTCTAACCTAGTTTTTTCAGAAAGTTCATGGATGAAATTCTCCTAGCACAATTAATATAAATGAAAACTAAGCACATGTATGGTTTCAAGGCTATGAATACAACATCTTTCATTCACAAACCTAAGTCTAACTATTCCTAAATAGAGAGATAGAAGTTCATGAAATACCTATTTTAGTTGAGTTCGAGCTGGACAATGTAGCCACTTTCAATGGTGCTTGAGGTTCTTTTGAGCTTGCCTGATGTCCACTAAAGCTTTCCTAATGCTTAGTTTGTTTTGAAGTAGCCTGAATCGTGCTACAGAACTCAACCTGCAAAGCTTCCAAACAAAAATGGCAATGTGTGTTAATGGAGTTACATTTGGCAATGGAGGTCTGGAATAGTTTAGGTGAGTTGAATGGAAGGTATTGGAACAAGTTTGAGGCAAAACGCACGAGGCAAAGTGGAGATGGAAGTGATTCTGCAAGGCTTGCCCTGTTTTGTAGAAAAATGGAAATTTTGTGTACAAGGAGGTTTGAGGGGTCAAGGGCTCGTGCTTTTGACTTGTAAGGATATGCAAAACTTGTTTGCAATGTTTGTGTAAGCTGACTATGGCTGGTTTTTGAGTTGGGAGGATTTGGACAAATTTCTTCTTTTTGAAGCAAGAATGTGTAACTTGGTGTTACAGGCATGCACCAGTCATGTATTATGCTGCATACAATCTCCTTGATACTTGTAATTTGTGGATTTGATTTGGCTTCAGAGATATGGCCCCATGCTTCAAAGATCATGGTTTGACATAAAGCATATCTTTTCAAAAATGGCAATGTACCTTTTACCATTTAGGGATTAAACTTGTGTACAATACCCTAATGACCAAGACAATGCATTGGCTAAATGGATTAGCATTAAATTATGGAGTGCAAACTGGTTTAGAGGCCTGCAAACTAGTGTAAGGCATGCTGACTTGAAAATGAAACTTGTATGAACATGTATTGGCCATGGATCAAAGTGAGTTTTTGCTAACTTCAAGCATTTGATTCTCCCTAACCACAAAGGTGTTTGAGGAGTTCTTGGACAATTTGGAAAGCTTGCAACATGTACTATAATCCATCTTTGAAATTCAACTTGAAACTCCAAGTGGAACTATGTGAAAAATGGCCAAGAAGATGGGTCAAAATCCTTCCTAAACTAGGGCAAAAATTTCTCTAAGTTAAAAGTTTTAGGTACCCTTGTTCCAAAAATCATAACTTGAGATCAAAGCTTCTTTTGAGAAAACTTTGTGAATAAAAGTTGTAGACTTTGTTATGGACTACAACTTTCATGTTATAAGTTTTGTTTGAATCCATTTGCATCTTGGTGAAAATGTGGGGTAAAGTTAGGAAAAAATAAGAAAATTTCATAACTTAGAAAATTTCTAAGTTATGAAAATTTTCCATTTTAAACCCTAATTTGTATTTTTGGGTTTCTTGATGAACAAGTTTCATAATTTGACATGTCTTGATGAAAAATGACCCTTGGCGCTTGATTTTGACCAAAAAGTCAAAGTTTGACTTTTCAGTGTACAGTCAAATTTTGATCAGTTGACTGAAAAATTCCTCTATCAATCCTATGCATTTGAGATCTTTTGAACTTGTTGAATGGGTCAAGACAATGTCATCGAGTCCTTGTGTCCATGGTTGAGCTTGATTTGCCATTGGCTAGGTCAAATAGTCAAAAATTGCCTTTGTGCAGTCAAAACCCTAAAAATGACCATTTTGCCCTTTTGGGGTTTTGATCAAATTTCTTGTGGAATTGTGATCCAAACTTGCTCAAATGGTTCATATGAGTTCATAATGTTGATGTGAGTCAAAATTCATGAGATTTTACTGTCAATTGGCCACAGTTGACTTTTTCCCCAATACAACTGATTTCTAGGTCAACTGTCCAATTGACTGGGCAAAAATTTGATCCAAGGCTTGAAACTTGGTATGGACAAACTTGTGAGTCCAACATGAAGTATAAAAGTCATTTTGGGCATTGTAGGTCAAAACATCCATGTGCAAACTCAAATCCTAATTTAGGTCAACAGTGCAAGGAGGTGTCTTGAGCAGAGCAAACCTTAGCTTAATCTTGAGTTCCAAGAGTCTTGTGATGAGAAATGTTGATGAAATGAGAGGGCAAATTTTGCGGTACAACAGTTTCCCCTGTTCAATCTTCTTGAATCTGAAGAGTTAGATTGGCAAGTTTGCCTTTCGCGACTCGAAGGTAAAAGAGGATTGGACACTAGAGTGCCCGTAAATTTGCACTCGTCAAAATATAGCTGAGGAAATGGGCTTAAAGATGCCATTTAGAGATGGTAGAATCTTGCTGGAGATGGGCTTAAAGATGCCATCCATGAATGTTTGTTGAATTGCAATGTTGTAGGTCAGAAGAATGAGCGTCAAAATGGTATCCGTGTCTGGAATGCATTTGAGCTGTATCTGGCGACTGAGTCTGTATGAGCAAAAGAATGGTGTCCGTGTCTGGAGAGTATCTGAGCTGCAACCGTATTTGAAATTTGAATGAATATCAGAATGACTGCCGTGTCTGAAGTGTATCTGTATTGTATCTGAATTCTGAATAGGCGATAGAGAAACATCTGTATATGAAGCAACTCTGGGCTGGGGATAAATTCTGAATGAGTGACAGAACGGTAACCGTGTCTGGAGTGTATCTGGACTGTATCTGAAGTTGAGATCTGTATGAGTAGCAGAATGACTTTCGTGTCTGGAGTGTATCTGAGACTGTAACTGGAGTTGAGATCTGTATGAGTAGCAGAATGACTTCCGTGTCTGGAGTGTATCTGAAACTGTAACTGGGATCTGAATAAGTGACAGAATGACTTCCGTGGAGACTGCACTGAAGAGAATCAAACTACTGGTGTAAGGGCCAGAATGACATCCGTGTCTGGAGCATATCTGAACTTGTAGTTGATAGTTTAATCTCAATGAGAGATAGAATGGCTGCTGTGTCTGGAGCGTATCTAGTCTGTATTGGATTGCTGAAGTCTGAATGAGTAGTAGAATGGCCACCGTGTCTGGGGGTGTATCCATACTGTATCTGGCTTGAAATTTTGAATGAGTAATAGAATGACCGCCATGTCTGGGGTGTATCCATACTGTATCTGAATGATTATTAACGATAGCCTTTTAATCTTATCCTGAAAAGGGTAAAATGTTAGCTAAAACACAAAGTTATGTTGCATTATATGTATGATGCAATGAACTGTGTTTCATCAATGTTTATGATATATGAATGTAATGGATGTGCATGTAAGCTGAGTAGCTGTCTTGCTGAGGAAAATAAATCCTTGATAACTTGGAGATAATGAAATTTTTGACTGCTGTCGGGGAAAGTAAATTCTTGACCGATGTTGGGGATTCCAAAAATATTTGATTGTTGAAGATGAGAAATCCTTGCTCACTGCTTGGGGATAGTAGATCTTTGTTATTTGAGAGGGAGAAATCATGGGACCACTGCTGGAGATTGAAAATCCTCGGCGATTTGTGGGGATTAACAAGGCCTTTGACAACTTCTGCGGGGAACGAGAATCCTTCATGACTTTCCTGGGAAATAGGGAAAACTTTGAAAATCTCTACTAGGGGATTAAAACCTGGGAGGCTTCTGCTTGGAGAAATGAGACCGAGAATCTTCGATCTGTTGGGAGATAACTCTGTGGGGAGAATGTTTACTCGGCCGGTGAAATCAGAAGCTTTGGGTTGTATGCCAAACTACTGGGGAATCATCCTAGCCGGGGATAAGCCAAGAAGTTAACTGTTATTTGCTTGGTTCTCAGACTTTTAAGATAGCCTACCGGGGAAATTGGGGGAAGTAGAACAGTTCCCACCGGGGGTTGGTGGTTGGAAATTTGACTTCGCTGGGGAAGAAGGTTTAGAATATTCCGGTTCCGTTGGGGATAGGTGTTTCAGGGTTTTCAGGCTCCATTGGGGATCGGGAGTTTGAACCTTGATGGGAACTTTGAAACTTAACTCAGCCGGGGAATCCAGTTTAGAATGTACTGGCTCCGCTGGGGATCTTGAAGCTTAACTCCGCTGGGGACATGTACTCCGAGATTTTAGCTTTGTTGAGGATCTGAACAAAGTATTGCAGGGGATTTCTTCTGAAATAGCACAAGGACATCTTCCTACACCTTCAACCTATCAGTAATTATCCTTTCTCAATTTCGTTTTATTTGTAAGCAGTGATTATATTCAAATGCATATGCCTATTTAACAAAACATTGGACGTTTTCAAATAAAACATAAGTGTAAAAAGGCAAAGAAAGGTAAACAAATTTCTGCACTTTGAAGTATCTTTGTATTAACTTTCGTAAGTATCTTTGTATAAAGGAGACAGACATCCTAGTAAGAGAATGTTATCGTAAAAATTGAGAAAAATTTATACAAGAGAAAGATGGCTATGTGTAATAATTCCATGGGATTCCCATTCTGATATAGCCTTCAAAACTCTGAGTATCATGTCCATTCGCTGCTTCGTCCGCCGATGATTGGATTGATCAGAAGCTTGGAACTTGTTGGTGAAGAGATTGTTTTTAAAGTGATCCGACGAGACATAGTCATACGCTTTAATTCCCTAACTTTTGCCTGGACCGCCCTTTCGGGTTTTCGATCCACCGGGAAACCCTTTTTTGCCCAAGTTGCCCTTTTGGGTTTTCAACTTGCCGGGTGTACAGATTTTTTTGTTTTATCCCTAATTTTTGCCTGAACCGCCCTTTCGGGTTTTCGATTCACCGGGATGCCCATTTTTTGCCCAAGTTGCCCTTTCGGGTTTTCAACTTGTCGGGTTATTTTATGCGTAGTATCTTTTGACTATGTCTGCGTTCGCAAGGTGCGGCAAGTCATCGCTGTCCATGGTGGTCAGAATCATTGCCCCACCAGAAAAGATGCTCTTGATCACAAATGGTCCTTCGTAAGTAGGAGTCCACTTGCCCCTGGGATCACTTTGCGGCAAGATGATCCGCTTGATTACAAGATCTCCGACTTGATATACCTGACGCCTGACTTTCTTGTTGAAGGCCTTGATCATCCGTTTTTGATACGTATGACCATGACAAACAGCAGTAAGTCGCTTCTCGTCGATCAAATTAAGTTGGTCAAGCCGGGTCTGAATCCAATCGTCTTCACTCAAACCGACATCCTTCATAATCCTTAAGGAAGGAATCTGAACTTCCATAGGTAGAACAGCTTCCATGCCATATACCAAAGAAAATGGGGTTACCCCTGTTGAAGTACGTGTCGTGGTACGATATCCATGCAGAGAAAACGGTAACATCTCATGACAATCCTTGTAAGTGACTGTCATCTTTTGAATGATCTTCTTGATATTTTTGTTCGCGACTTCAACAACACCGTTCATCTTCGTCCGGTAGGGAGATGAATTGTGATGATAAATCTTGAACTTCTCGCATAGAGCTGTGATCATGGTGTTGTTCAAATTTGTACCGTTTTCTGTGATAATCCTGTCGGGGATACCATACCGGCATATGAGGTTCTGCTTGATGAAGCGGGCAACCACATTCTTTGTAACAGAGGCAAAGGAAGCTGCTTCGACCCATTTGGTGAAGTAATCAATAGCGACCAATATGAAGCGATGTCCATTGGATGCCGTAGGCTTGATCTCTCCAATCATGTCAATGCCCCACATTGCGAATGGCCAAGGAGCTGTCAGAATGTTGAGAGGAACAGGAGGAATATGTACCTTGTCGGTATAGACTTGGCATTTGTGGCAAGTACGAGAATATTGATGACAATCAGCTTCCATGGTAGACCAGTAGTAGCCTGCCCTTAGAATCTTCTTAGCCATCGTATGTCCGCTCAAGTGGGTGCCAAATGTGCCACTATGTATCTCGGTCATGATTAACTCTGCTTCAACCTTGTCCACACAACGAAGTAGAACACGATCATGGTTGCGCTTATAAAGGATGCCATTGCTTAGGAAGAACTTGGCAGAAAATCTCCTTAAGAACTTTTTGTCATTGACGGAAGCTCCTTCAGGGTATTCTCGAGTCTGGAGATACCTTTTGATTTCATGAATCCAGGGTTGTTCCACTACTTCTTCGGTGTTAATCTCGTGACAGTGCACAGGTTCGTCCATCCGCTCGACGGGTAATTTGGGGAGCCTCATTATCCCAGTTGAGTTTAAACATGGAAGACATTGTAGCCAGATCATCTGCTAACTGATTTTCTTCTCGCGGGAAATGCTTGAAGGTAATCTGCTCGAAATGAGGCAACAATGTCAAGACATGTTCTTTGTATGGGATAAGATTAGGATAATTGGTATCCCACTCTCCTTTGACTTGACTGATAACCAAAGCCGAGTCCCCAAATATGACCAAAGATTTGATTCCCAATAGCCGCCTTGAGACCAAAGATGCAAGCTTCATATTCAGCCATGTTATTGGTACAGCTGAAGCAAAGTCGGGCAGTGAGGGGTGTATGGCAACCTTCCGGAGAAATGAGTACCGCACCGATACCGTTGCCGAGTGCATTTGAAGCACCATCAAAGTACAGGGTCCATCGGGATCCTTGTTCAGGTCCGTCATACAGTCTGTTACCTTCAATGTTGTCCAATGTCATGATGTCCTCGTCAGGGAAGTCGAATCTCATAGATTGGTAATCTTCGACGGCTTGATGAGCTAGATGGTCAGCTAGTACACTACCCTTTATAGCTTTTTGGGTAGTATACTGGATATCATACTCAGTCAGGATCATTTGCCATCTAGTGATTCTTCCAGATAAAGCAGGCTTCTCGAAGATATACTTGATCGGATCCATCTTGGAAATCAACAGAGTGGTATGTGTCAACATATACTGCCTTAGCCGGCGAGCAGCCCATACCAAAGCGCAACAAGTTTTATCGAGCAGTGAGTAGCGAGTCTCACAGTCGGTAAACTTTTTGCTAAGGTAATAAATGGCATGCTCTTTTCGGCCAGACTCGTCATGTTGGCCTAGTATGCACCCCATTGAGTTATCCAAAACAGTCAGATACATGATTAACGGCCTTCCTTCGACGGGTGGCATCAGAATAGGAGGTTCTAGTAAGTACTCCTTGATCTTATCAAAAGCAACTTGACAATCATTGTTCCATTCAACTACCTGATCTTTCTTCAACAGTTTGAAAATTGGCTCACAAGTAGATGTCAGGTGAGAGATGAACCTCGCAATATAGTTTAAGCGTCCCAAGATTCCTCTAACCTCCTTTTCAGTACGGGGGGCAGGCATTTCTTGTATAGCCTTTACTTTAGCTGGATCAACCTCAATGCCTTTGTTGCTGACAATAAATCCCAAAAGTTTACCAGACCTAACTCCAAAAGTGCACTTGCTTGGGTTTAGTCTGAGCTTATACTCCTTCAACCTGGAAAACAGCTTTTGCAAATGATCAAGGTGTTCTTCCTCCGTCTGTGATCGAGCTATCATGTCGTCTACGTAAACTTCGATCTCATGATGTATCATATCATGAAACAAAGCTACCGTGGCGCGTTGATAGGTTGCCCCTACATTCTTCAGTCTGAATGGCATCACTTTGTAGCATAAGGTACCCCATTGTGTGACAAAAGTAGTTTTCTCCATGTCCTCGGGGGCCATTTTGATCTGGTTGTATCCCGAGAATCCATCCATGAAGGAAAATACCTTGTGTTGCGCTGTGTTGTCAACCAAGATGTCGATGTGTGGTAGTGGAAAATCATCCTTAGGGCTAGCCCCATTTAAGTCCTGATAGTCTACACACATTCTGACTTTGTCGTCCTTCTTAGGCACGGGCACAATGTTAGCAACCCATTATGGATAGGAAGTAACAGCCAGAAAGCCAGCGTTGAATTGCTTCATTACCTCAGCTTTGATCTTCTCAGACATGTCATGCCTCATTCGGCGGACCTTTTTCTTGATCGGTGGACAATCTTCTCTTGTAGGGAGACGGTGAACCACGACATCTGTGTCTAGCCCCGACATGTCTTCATAAGACCATGCGAAGATTTCAACATATTCGTTCAATAACTGCACTAAGCGTTCCTTGACACTTGGTTCCAAGTTGGCACCCACTTTTACTTCTTTCCTGTCTTCCTCTGTCCCCAAGTTGATGGTTTCTAGCA
Organism: Vicia faba; assembly: GCA_948472305.1. Taxonomy (NCBI): domain Eukaryota; kingdom Viridiplantae; phylum Streptophyta; class Magnoliopsida; order Fabales; family Fabaceae; genus Vicia; species Vicia faba. Next base: position 1,186,150,297 of record OX451737.1, read on the forward strand.
ACTCTCCATGAGGCAGAATAGCCCTCTCTTCTTGTTGTAAAAGTATGGCTAACTCTCCCGGCACTTCACAGTCTTCGTCAACTTCGTACTCAGCATGATTGACCAAGTCTTCAGAGTTATCGAAGGCTAAAACAGAATAGTCACCCATGGAATCCGGAGTGGATGGGTACCTGCATTTGTGAGTGTGGGTGTGTGTAAGGGATAGCCATCCTTAAACAAACAAAATGCAAAAGGAAAGAAAATGAACACAACAGTTTATGAAAACGTCCAATGATTCATTAAAACATGGCATATGATAATGAAGTAAATCAAGCCCTTACAAATGGACCTACATGCCCCGGGCAAGGCATGAGGTGAAAATAGTGTACGGATTGTTTTAGTTATTACAGACCGAAATAAGAAATTGTTCAAAGATAAAATTATTGGTTGATGAAGGTGATGGGAATAAAATCCTTTGCTTCCCAGTTGCTTAAACCCCCTTCGACGGTCGAAAAAATCCAATCTTCGAAGTTGTTCTCTTCATCTTCATCTTCAGCAGCAATAACTTCATGGTGAGTGATCCTTACAGGTGGCCTTCCAGTCTTGGAGCGACGTATAGCTTTTTGTCCTGCAGTTGTAAACCCTAGTCCAAATTTGTCCGTCTTATGGGGAAAATCAGGCAATTTCCCCCATATTGTACTCTTCCCTTCTTTGATCACCGCCTCTGCGTCCTTGAGAGATGTCATCCTAGGCACATGCTTGGGAACGATAGGCACCTCAACCGTTGTCTTTGCAACTGCTACCTCGTGAGAAACTTCCTCAAAATGTTGGAAAGGAGTTTCGATGAACTCGCCATCCAACTCCACATAACGGAAGGAGTTGAGGTGACTTATCATGTACTCTTCCTCGCTGTGCACTGTTATAATCTTACCCTTAACAGGATATTTCAGCATTTGGTGCAAAGAGGAGGTAACTTCCCCGGCATAATGGATCCAGGGTCTTTCTAACAAGCACGAATATGACGGACGGATGTCCATCACATAAAAGGTGGAGTTGAAAACTTCTGTGCCTACTTTGATAGGAATATCAACCTCTCCATGAACCATTCTTTTGGACCCATCAAAGGCCCTAACGACGATGTTACTAGGTTTGAGGGACAATCCTTCGTAATCCAAACGGTCTAAAGCTTTCTTCGGCAGCACATTCAAGGAAGAACCAGTATCAACTAAGACATGGGCGAGGGTGGTTCCCCTGCATTCAACTGAAACATGTAGCGCGTCATTTTGTTTCCTTCCTTTGGGAGTCAAGTCAGCATCGGAAAAGCCAAGGCCATTATCAGCAGTAAGACTGGCCCCACACTCCTGAAACTGGTCAGTCGAAGTCTCTTGGGGTACGTGGGCCGCCTTCAAAAATTTGATTAAGGCCTTAGCATGGGCCTCAGAGCAAAGTAGAAGAGCTAACATTGAAATTTTAGAAGGGGTCTGCCCTAGCTGTTCCACGACGTCGTAGTCACTCTTTCTGATTATTTTCAAGATTTCATCCATTTCTTTCTGGGTGGTTTCGGGGATAACCACAGCATGAGCCTTCGTCCTGACAAGCTCTTCTAGTATCCCCTTACCCTTATCGGTATTATCAACAGATGGTCTTACTTCAAGAGTATCCAATTCTTCAATTATCGGGTCTCGCACAGATGACTTAACAGGTGCAGAAGCTTTCGAGGGTCCGAAAACTGCTCGAGGGGGAGCAATCTCCGGAGAGAAAATCCGGCTGCTGCAGGTTATCTTGCTTGTTCCCGCGATGTTCCCTATATCAGGGTTTTCTTCTTCAGAAATTTCTTGGACTGCTTCAATCTGTTTGATACCATGATAGAAGATTTCTCCTCCATAGTTCCATGGTATCATCTTGCTAGATTGATACGGGACAGGTCCCGACATGGTGATTTTTAACGTTACAAATTTAGGGTCGGGCGTAATCCTGACAGGCCTTTTGCAAGCCTTGGGAGGATTGTCGGAAATGGTTATAATTGCAATATCGTTGGTTGAAGTAGCAAAAGTAGCAGGAGTAACAGGAGTGAAGGTATCAATAGGGGTCTTCTGGAAGAGTATCTCTCGGGTATCCATCAGGCGTTGGACACCTGATTTCAACATTGGGCAGTCAACTCGTATGTTCAAACAAAAGTAGCAGTCTTTTCCACAACCAGGAAAGATCCTGACTCTTATCAAATTCTCTTTAATCACTAGTAACGGAGTCAAAAGGTCAGCAACATCAGTAACATGAAGGTCCTCCATAACGACATGAACATTATTACCGTGCTTGGGCATTGGGGCAGAAATCACATTTGGCTTCTCGGGCGCATCGAATTCTACTTCCTTGGCGTCAATCAGGTCTTGGATTTTATTCTTAAGCGCCCAACAATTATTAGTATCATGCCCAACACTGTCAGAGTGGTAAGCACACTTAGCATTGGAGTGGTAGTATGGACAGGAGGTGTTAGGGTTCTTTGGCGCTTCCTTCAAACTGGAAAGATTCAGCTTTAGCAAATGAGGGAGTACTTGCACTGGCGTCATGTTGATTCGGGTGAACTGCCATTGTGGCATTTCTACCCGTTGTTGATTTGGTCTTGACTGATTGTTACGAGGTTGATCATTTGAAGAGTTTTGAATCATCACAGCCCCTACAGTTGGCCGGCGCTCGGTTCTTCCTTGACTTTTCTGAGAGTAAACAGCGGAGGCTTCCTTCTTAGCTGGGAAGGTTTTCTTGACAGCGGTGGACGCGGAGGTATCTTTCTGAATCTTGCCACTTTTAATACCAGCCTTAACCCTTTCGTCGGTCAGAATTAGTTCAGTGAATCCTGCGGAAGAACTCCCGATTAAATGATTGAAGAAAGGGCCAGACAGGGTCCCCAGAAACATGTCAACTAGCTCTCTATCGGACAAAGGTGGCTGCACCCTTCCAGCCAGATCATGCCACTTCTGGGCATACTCTTTAAACCCTTCATTGGAAGCCATACCCATACTCTGTAGTTGAGTACGAGTGGGTGCCAAATCAGCATTGTATTGGTATTGACGGTAAAAAGCAACAGCTAAGTCTTCCCAATTATGAACCTCAGACCTCTCAAGTTGATAGAACCAGTCCAATTGCGTGCCTGACAAACTGTCTTGGAAAAAGTGTACCCAGAGGTCTTTATCAGATGAGTGGGGTTGGATCTTTCTGACATACGATCTCAGATACATCTTTGGGCAGGACAGACCGTCATAGTTAGAAAACGTTGGTACTTTGAATTTGGGAGGAATAACGATCCCAACGACCAACCCTAGTTCTTCAAAATCTAAACCAGGTACCCTCTGCAACTCCATGGCTGCCAATCTATCCTCAAGATTCTTATATTTATCACCCGTCAGGGGATATTGCTGTTCGGAGTAATCTTTGTCTTCTTCCTCTTCCTCTTCTTCAACTTCAGATTCAGAAGGTACCGCAGTTCCTTTTCCTTTACCAACCCCTTCGTCAGACGTTGAGGGAAACTCGAGAACTTTTCTAGCATTGCTTTCAAACCTTCTTCCAAAAGTGGCTACTCCAGGACTCTTCTTCTTTTTCTCTTTGTTCTTATCCAACAGTTCTTTGAGGCCCTCTTGACCCTTTGCTAAGGTCATGAGGAGTTGCTGGAATTGAGAATTCTGTGCTTGCAGATCTTTAATCATCTGCTCCAAATCCATCTTGTTGAAATAAACAGCAGAAAGGTAAGGAAACCTGGTGTGAAGACCTGTTTATGCATATGATGAATGATGTGTTATTCATGTAATGCATTCAAGGATTCAGAAATTCAAATTTGTTGCAAACAAAAAGGAACACACGTCATATTAAGAATAAATTATTAGTACATAAGTGCCCCATGGGCAAAACATTACAAAATTCTTAATGTAAAAAGACATTGCGCATCCTCTTTGGTGCGATGTAAGTGTTGAGGGTTTCCTCCTCATGAAGTCGGTGGGTAAGCAACAAAACCTTCTTCTCACTGGCATAGAAGCTGGCTTCAAAAGTATTTCGTTCTTCTTTGAGGTTGATCCAACTCTTTTGCATTTCTTCCCATGATGTTGGCATGTCAGGATGTAAGATGGTGTATGGAACCTCTCCTTCCATAACAGGCTCTTTGATCAAGGGGAGAATGTGAGGGTATGGCATCATAAGATTCTGGGCACGGGTTCGTAACCACTTGAGATAAGGCTCAAGGGGGATGGAATTCTTGTGCCCCAGTGTCTTACTATCCACTTTGTTGGGCATCCTCCAAGCTCTGATGAACCTTTGTCGAAGTCCTTGCGCATCGTTGTCGAAGTCAAAAACTAGGTCAGGAATCAGCATGTCATGAGGGCCATCCCTCCGAGCATATCCAAATTGTCTTAGAGCTAAACAGGGGTTGTAGGTAATGCCTCCCCTAATGCCAAGTAGTGGGACATTAGGGAATTCCCCACAACGATCAATGATGATGACATTTTCTCTGGACCGAGAACACCAATGTACATCAGAATGTGTGAGGGTCATCAACCATTGTGACCACCTTAAACCCTGCTCATTCTTCAAAACTGATTGTGGAAGGTGATAAATAAACCACCTTGCTAGGGGAGGAGTACAGCACATGAGAACACCTCTTTTCCTAATTGTTCGTGTTTAAAATGAGTGTAGGATGTCCCCAAGCAATGTAGGTATAGGATTCCGGGATATGAAAATCTTGACAGCATTCACATCTATAAGTTGATCAGGGTTTGGGAACAGGACTAACCCATAGATAAGGAGTTCCACAATCTCTTCAAAGGCTTGTAGATCAAGAGAATTCCAGCAGTCTTGTGCCTTCTCAAAATGAAACTTTGCCAAGAAACCCTTGACACCACTTCTGGTTTCCCAATGTCCCTTGATGTCAGATGGTTGCAAGTGTAATGCTTGAGCAACATCTTCAGGCTTTGGTTCTTTTTCCGTACCGTTGTAGGGTAGTTGATGAAGAATAGGAATTCTCAGGAGTTGAGAAAATTCCTCCAAAGTGGGTACTAGTTGGTAATCAGGGAATGTGAAACAGTGGTGTAGGGGGTCAAAGAACTGGAAGAGAACTTTCACCATGTCTTCTTTAATGTTGGAGTTGACCAAGCTGAGAAGTCTACCATGTCTTTCACTGAAGAGAGAATTCTCTGGAATCCTGGATGTAAGCTCCTTGAGTTGAGGAGGGACTCTCACAAGGTTGACTTGAATTGTTTTCCTGCGAAGAGATTCCATGACCTACAAAACAAGAACAAAGATGAAGATCCAAACCCTTGAAATGGTTAGTGGATGCAGATGATGCTTTATGATGTTCATGATGTATGCACAAGCACATGTACAAGTAAGTCACACAAAGCCCTAGTTTCAGGCTTGCATGAGGTCTCATAGGTAAGTACCCTCTTGAGTTTAGTTGGCTCAAACCTGTCCTATAAATAGTAACCGGGTTCTAAGGAGCTCAATATCACTGGATTGTTTTCTATGTTCATTGTTTTGGTTTATCCACTTAACTAGCGACCAAAATATTCCAAGAAAACAACCCTCAATGAGTGCAGTATCGAGTATCTACCAACTTCGGACTGCACCAAAGCCGGTTATCTCACTACCCCTAATAAAAGGCCAAGATGGTCAAGTAAGGTTCTAAGAGTTTATTAGTGCTTCATAACATCACTCAGCGGCCCTGTATTCTCTTTGATTGACTCAAAGGCTACCGGTACTCACAAATATGTCGCACTAATATAGCTATTGCTTCAACCATGTCGGTATACCCCGCACAGTTTCCACAATGTATTGCTATTTACCTATGAATGTTTCCCAAATCCGGGTAGAGGATTTCAAGCCCAAACAAGAGAACCAAATGTAAAGCAATCAAAGCAAACAATATAATCATGCAAAGGGTGATCTAAGCCCTTAAGGTTACTCCACTTTTAAAGTATTCCCCAACAGAGTCGCCAGTTTTGTGATACGGTGGGAGAACTGACTTGGGATTTTGGGTTTGTGTTCGCAAATGTTTCGGTTTAGCAAGAGTCGCCACCGACTTTTTATTTTATCCTAAGGAAAGGTCAAAAAGCACAGGAAAGACCTTTGAGATGTTTTCTAGGGTTCGGGGAGTAGATTATAGAAAGGGAAGGTATTAGCACCCTTTATATCCATGGTTATCCATGGGCTCTTAGTTACTTGCTTAGATCACTTGCTTTGCTTTTCAATTGTTTGAAATGGTGCTCTTCAATTGTTTGAAATGGTGATTTGTGTGTGGTTTTGAAAGATGTTTTGAAAAGAGGCCATCGTTGTGGCAACCTTTGTAATGATTCTTGTTTGAATGTATACAAAGGTGTTTTTTGTCTTTTGAAAAGTTTTCAATGTTTTGAAAGTAGGGTTTTAAAATTTGTGTAGTGAAGTGTGTTTTGAAGATAGCAAGGATGTTTTTGCAAGTTTTGATCAAGTAACTAAGAGTTGTCTACCCTATTTTACTCAAAGATCTTTCTTATGTTTTTAACCCTTTTAACAGTGTTGTTTCACCATTGTGTTTGGTGAACAACCTTGTGTTAGGATATTAAACGGGACAGGCGCGTGTCATCGTATAGACCATGATAGCAATAGTGTCAAGTATTTTTGGCAATTTTTCTTGAGGGACTTGATCATTTTTGTTTAGGCAACTCAGATAGCGTCATCGAGGGACTCTGATCTTTGGTTTGTTTTTGTTTTACCAAAGTACTTGACATGCATATCATGGCCCATTTTTGAAGGCAACAAGTGGAGTGTAACCCTAGGGGTGCAAGTGTGCATTGTGTTTGTTTTTCATTCATTTTTGTCTTTGATTAGGTCAAACTATTTTTTGATTTGATTTTGCATACAAACCCTAAGTCTAATCATGGCATAATTGAAAGCATTTAAAGGTGCGAGAATTTAAATTCTACACTATTACAACATGATATAGGGAGGGGGTACAAATTTGAATTGGGGATTATTTTGCAAGAAATTAAATCCTAAATTATTGCAACCATATTGAATGGGTAAGGCACAATACTTGAATGTATAATATTTAAATAAAATGCAATAAATAAATATTAAATAAAATGTATTATGCAAAAAAGTTTTTTTTATTTGTTCATGTATGCAAAAAGTATTTTTAATGTGAAGAAATGTAAATAAATAAAAAAAGGGTCAATTTTAATTATTTTTGTTTTTAGGGCAAAAACCCTAATTTCTTGAATAAATAGTATTATTTATTATTTATATACAATAATGCATCAATTTGTACAAAAAATAAAAGTATATTGAAAAAAAGGTATTTTTAGTATAAAATATTAATAAAAATAAAAATGTATTATTTTTGTGTTTTTTGTTCTAATTATTTAATAAAATATAGTATATATGTATATATATGTATTAAAATATATTAAGTGTGTATAAAAATAAAATAAATTATTTACAAAATGTATATATTTCAAGAAAATATTTTCAAATGTGTATAAAAATAATAAATGAAAATAAAAGTATTATTTGTATTATATTTTAATTTAAACAAAATGATATAAAAGCATATAAACATTTCTATACTAGTAAAAATAAAAATAAATACCAAATAAATGTAAAAAATTATAAAAATATTTTTGGATCATTTTTCATGTTTCAAAATAAAATATCAAAGTCAGAAAAGAAAATAAAAATGCAAAAATAGTCAAATACAAGTAAATGGGCCAGGGGGGTATGAAACTGAAAAATGGGGTGTGAAAAGCAGAAAGTAGCCAGGCCCAGCCCAGCTACTTCATCTTCTTCCTCTGTTCAAACAAAAACGCGCCTTCTGTGTACAAACCTGTATCTCCTGATTCAATGCTTTTTTGACAAAACTCAAAACATGAAACTTGTAGAGCATCAAACAACGAATCTAACCATATAAAAAACTTAAGCTAACTCTCAAAGACCAGAGAGAATTTCTCTGGCCCTAATTTCTAACCTAGTTTTTTCAGAAAGTTCATGGATGAAATTCTCCTAGCACGATTAATATAAATGAAAACTAAGCACATGTATGGTTTCAGGGCTATGAATACAACATCTTTCATTCACAAACCTAAGTCTAACTATTCCTAAATAGAGAGATAGAAGTTCATGAAATACCTGTTTCAGTTGAGTTTGAGCTGGATAATGTAGCCACTTTCAATGGTGCTTGAGGTTATTTTGAGCTTGCCTGATGTCCACTGAAGCTTTCCCAATGCTTAGTTTGTTTTGAAGTAGCCTGAATCGTGCTACAGAACTCAACCTGCAAAGCTTCCAAACAAAAGTGGCAATGTGTATTAATGGAGTTACAGTTGGCAATGGAGGTCTAGAATAGTTTAGGTGAGTTGAATGGAAGGTATTGGAACAAGTTTGAGGCAAAACGCACGAGGCAAAGTGGAGATGGAAGTGATTCTGCAGGGCTTGCCTTGTTTTGCAGAAAAATGGAGATTTTGTGTACAAGGAGGTTTGAGGGGTCAAGGGCTCGTGCTTCTGACTTGTGAGGATATGAAAAACTTGTTTGCAATGTTTGTGTAAGCTGACTATGGCTGGTTTTTGAGTTGGGAGGATTTGGACAAATTTCTTCTTTTTGAAGCAAGAATGTGTAACTTGGTGTTACAGGCCTGCACCAGTCATGTATTATGTTGCATACAATATCCTTGATAATTGCAATTTGTGTATTTGATTTGGCTTCAGAGATATGGCCCCATGCTTCAAAGATCATGGTTTGGCATAAAGCATATCTTTTCAAAAATGGCAATGTACCTTTTACCATTTAGGGATTAAACTTGTGTACAATACCCTAATGACCAAGACAATGCATTGGCTCAATGGATTTGCATTAAATTATGGAGTGCAAACTGCTTTAGAGGCTTGCAAACTAGTGTAAGGCATGCTGACTTGAAAATGAAACTTGTATGAACATGTATTGGCCATGGATCAAAGTGAGTTTTTGCCAACTTCAAGCATTCGATTCTCCCTAACCACAAATGTGTTTGAGGAGTTCTTGGACAATTTGGAAAGCTTGCAACATGTAATATAATCCATATTTGAAATGCAACTTTAAACTCCAAGTGGAACTATGTGAAAAATGTCCAAGAAGATGGGTCAAAATCCTGCCTAAACTAGGGCAAAAATTTCTCTAAGTTAAAAGTTTTAGGTACCCTTGTTCCAAAAATCATAACTTGAGATCCAAGCTTCTTTTGAGAAAACTTTGTGAATAAAAGTTGTAGAATTTGTGATGGACTACAAATTTCATGTTATAAGTTTTGTTTGAATCCATTTGCATCTTGGTGAAAATGTGGGGTAAAGTTAGGAAAAAATAAGAAAATTTCATAACTTAGAAAATTTCTAAGTTATGAAATTTTTCCATTTTTAACCCTAATTTGTATTTTTGGGTTTCTTGATGAACAAGTTTCATAATTTGACATGTCTTGATGAAAAATGACCCTTTGCACTTGATTTTGACCAAAAAGTCAAAGTTTTACTTTTCAGTGTACAGTCAAATTTTGATCAGTTGACTGAAAAATGCCTCTGTCAATCCTATGCATTTGAGATCTTTTGAACTTGTTGAATGGGTCAAGACAATTTCATTGAGTCCTTGTGTCCATGGTTGAGCTTGATTTGCCATTGGCTAGGTCAAACAGTCAAAAATTTCCTTTGTGCAGTCAAAACCCTAAAAATGACCATTTTGCCCTTTTGGGGTTTTGATCAAATTTCTTGTGGAATTGTGATCCAAACTTGCTCAAATGGTTCATATGAGTTCATAATGTTGATGTGAGTCAAAATTCATGAGATTTGACTGTCAATTGGCCACAGTTGACTTTTTCCCTAATACAGCTGATTTCTAGGTCAACTGTCCAATTGACTGGGCAAAAATTTGATCCAAGGCTTGAAACATGGTATGGACAAACTTGTGAGTCCAACATGAAGTATAAAAGTCATTTTGGGCATTGTAGGTCAAAACATCCCTGTGCAAACTCAAATCCTAATTTAGGTCAACAGTGCAAGGAGGTGTCTTGAGCAGAGCAACCCTTAGCTTAATCTTGAGTTCCAAGAGTCTTGTGATGAGAAATGTTGATGAAATGAGAGGGAGAATTTTGGGGTACAACAGTATCTGACAAATTGGCTTTCTGAATCTTTTATCGATGTTGACTAGGGCTTTCCTCTTTGGTTTCTTTTTAGATGCCAGCAAAATCATCAACTCTTGTTGTCCCTTAGCCAGGGTCAGCAGAGTCTCTTGAAATTGGGATTTTTGTGCTTGCAGATCTTTCACTATTTTCTCGATATCCATCTTGCTGAAATAAACAACAGAAAGATAAGGGAATGTGTCATGGAAAACCTGTTATGTTATGATGCATGGAAGATGTGTATGCAAATGATTTCAAGGATTTATGAAATTTAAATTTGTCTAGACAAAGAATAAACAAACGTAAAATTGCATTAATTAGTTCAAAATGATTACAATGTGCCTCTTAGGCTTACAAAATAAATCTTTAAGACAAAAAGTTCGAATGCATCCTCTTCGGCGCAAGGTAGGCGTTCAAGCTTTGTTCTTCATGGAGTTGCTTTGTAAGCTCCAAAACTCTTTTCTCACTCGCGTAGAGCTGAGCTTCGAAGGTATCTCGTTCTTCTTTTAGCTGAATCCAACCCTTTTGAAAGTCTTCAAGATAAGTAGGCATGTTGGGATGGAGGACATTATACGAGACTTCTCCTTCAACCACAGTGTGATACGGTGGGAGAACTGACTTGAGGTTTGCGTTTTGTATTCGCACTTGTTCGGTTTAGCAAGAGTCGCCACCGACTTTTTATTTTATCCTAAAGGAAAGGTTTAAAAAAGCACAGGAAAAACCTTTTGAGATGTTTCGTGGGTTCGGGGGGTAGATTATGAAAAGGGAAGGTATTTTCACCCTTTTCATCCATGGTTATCCATGGGCTCTTAGTTACTTGGTTTTAGATCACTTGCCTTGATTTTCGATTGCTTGAAATTGTGGTGTATGTGTGTGTTTTGAAAATGTCTTTGAAATAGACGCCTTTGTTTTGGCAACCATTGTAATGACTCGTGTTTGAGTATATACAACGGTGTGTATCTTTTCGAAAAGATGTTTCAAAAATTTTTTGGAGAGTTTGTTTTGAAAGTGTTTGTGAAGTGTGGTTTTTGAAAAGGAGGCAAGTGTTTTTGCAAGTTGATCTCAAGTAACTAAGAGTTTTGTCTAACCCTATTGTACTCAAAGGTTTTCTCTATGTTTTCAACCCCTTTTTAACAATTTTGTTCCACCATTGAATTTGGTGGACAATCTTGCGTTTAGGATGTTTAACGGGACGGGCGCGGGTCATCGTATGGACCATGAATGCAATGGTGCCAAGTGTCTTTGGCAATTTGCTTGAAGGGACTTGATCATTTTGATAGGAGACTTTCGAAAGCGTCATCGAGGGACTTATGATCATTTTGAATTGCTTTGCCAAAGAAACTCGACGTGCAAGCATGGCCCATTTTGGAAGGCAACATGTGGGATTACCCTAGGGGGTGCAAGTGTGATTGTGTATTGATTTCATGCATTTGTCTTTGTATTAGGTTATCTAGCGTTTGATTTTATGTACATGCAAACCCTAGGTCTAACCATGGTATAATTCGAAAGCGGTAAATTGCGGGAATTTAAAGTCTACGCTATTACAAATGAATATCCGGGGGTGGGGGTACAAATGTACAAATGGGGATGAGACTTTAGGAATGTAGTGTCCAATAATTTACAACCAAATCTAATTGCGATCTCAAATGTAAATGTATCGAATACACAAAAATAAGCAAATGTATAATGTATCAATGTAAAATGTATTGTGCAAGTGTAATTTATTTACAAGTGCGAGATGTGAATTTAAATGTATTATTAAGTGTATTATATGTTTTTGTATTATGTACAAAAAAATATTTTAATTAAAAGAAAGGAAAATTTTTTTAAATTCTATTTTTTTAGATATTAAAAATAATGCATTTAATTAATTATGTACAAATCAAAAGTTCTAATTTTAAGGAGAAAAATATTAACTTTAAAGGAAAAATTATGTAATTATGTATTTATGTACAAATTATTTTTAAGAAAAGAAAAATGTATTAACTTAAAGAAAATTTATGTATAAATCAAAATAAGTTTAATAAAATAAAAAAAGTGTTTTAAATAATTCTAATTCTTATGTATTTTATGTTAGTATTTTTTTTATGTACAAAAATTAATGTTTTAATAAAATACACAAAAAAAGGTTTTAAGTTTTATATATTAATGTAAAAAAAATAAATTATGTGCAAAGGGAGATGGGCTAAGGGGAATAAATGGCCCAACCAGAATGGATATGAGGGGGGTGCCAATGAGAACACGTTTGGGCTTAGTGCAAATGAAAGGGCAAGGCCCAAAGACTTGAGACGAATATTTTTTAGGGTTCATGAGTTTTGTGTTCATTTGGGAAACGACTTAGGGTTCGAGAGAAACAGAGGCGCCGTCGTTCATTTCACTTCGTTCCTTCCTCTTCATTTTCCTCAGCATAAAGATTACTGAACCGGGACCCTCCGCCTAGAGCCACCGCGCCATCATCCCTTTCTTTCTCCGTCCATGAATCGCTCGAGCGATGGTTCATGCGAGGTAAGATTTCGTCTCAATCTCGTTAGGGTATTGTGTTTTGCATGTCATGATTTTGTTTATTGGTTCTGATTAAATGCGTTTCTTTTGTTTGAGGTGTGAAGAAAAGGGAAAATTATGTTACCTTTTGGGAGACGGAGGAGAAGATGGGATCGGAGGCGCGTAGGCGGCCAAGGGCGATGGACGGTGATGCTGGCGTTCGAGCTAGTTTGGAATCTGGTACTTCGTGTTTGCCTCTTCAGGTTTGATGATGACACGCTGAAAACCTAATACAACTTCCTTTCTTTTTCTTGTTTTGTTGCCTTGATGCCTGCCTTCTTGCTTCTGTACACTTCTTTATCTCCTCTTTCTGGTTGCTACCTTTGTTGCCTAGCTTGGTGCCTTGGATATATTTACTTGATGCCTGGTATATTTGCCCTATGAGGAGGCTTTCTCTGAGGGTTTGTAGCCTTACCCTGTATTTCCTTGAAATGCTTCTTTATCCTCTTCCTTCTGGTTGCCTCGATGCCTTGTATGTTTGTTTGCTGAACTTGGTTGCCTAGCTTGCTTTGCTTGATGTTGTATGATTTTGGTTTGTTAGCCCAATGATGAACCCTAGGTTCTGAGGGCCTTAATGCTTGACTTTGAGTTGCCTCTTTTGAAAGCTTCTGAATGCTTCTGTATGTTTTTGAATCTGTATGCTTGATGATGATTTGTGCCCAGTGATGAAGGTTTTCTGAGGGCCCTTAGTGTTGCCTCTTCTGTATCAATCAGGCTTAAGGCTTTTGTGGCTTAGGCTATTTGTTTACAGGTAAAGCTTAGCAGGTTTGTGTGCTTGAAAGGCTTAGCTTTAGCAGTTCAGGCTTCACATTTTGTGGTTTTTGACAGGGGTTATGGCCTTGAATGGTTATGGCTTAATGTTGTTTTGAGTATACTGGTTTCAGGCTTGGACCATTTGTTTGATTACAGGTTTTTGACTTTAAGTTATTACAGGTTTGGTTGACAGGCAGGTTAAGCTTATGTGGCTTTGCAGATTATTGGTTTAAGCTCTTTGATGTTTGGGCTTATGCTTTTTTGCTTCAGCAGGTTTTGATTGAGGCTAGCTGTTGTTTGAGTTTGTATTTCTCACCGGTTGAGGATGGTTTGGATGTTCTGTATATTTGTTTTGTGATTTTTCGCCCCCCCCCCTACTGTTTCATTGCAGTTTGTTTTATATTTCTTTTCTCCAGCCTAAAGCCAAAACTTGTAAGCCTAACTTCTCCTCTCTTCTTCTCTCTCCAGTACAGTTAAAACAATAAAAAATGTTTATGCTTGTACTTTAGTTCTGAAAAGCTAGCTGCTGGAAAAATGATGATAGTGAAATTGCTTGCAAAGTTGGTTTTAACCTGCATACTTTATCTTTTTTCCATACTTTGTGCTGCATCTTGTACTTGCATCTGAATAGTCTTTTGAATAGCCTTTTGGACAGTTTGACATTGGACTTTGTTTGGCAATTTGAACTTTTATACATACTGTTGGTTTTGAACTATGCAGTTGGTTTTGAACTATGCAGCTTTTTGACAAACTTTGAATTTGTGCATTTTAATACTTTGTGCATTCATGTTTAGCAAGCAATATTCATCCTTCTTTGTGAACCGGGAGAAATTCCGTGATTTTCAGAGAGGGCTAACTGATTCCAGTCAGTTGCCTTTAATGATGAACTTTTTATCTGTCTGTCTCTTTAAATATTTATCTGCTTCTGACTTTTTCTTCTTTCTTATTCTTTGCAGATAGAATCCAATGAGGCAGAGGGAGCAAGGGATGGAAGATGAAGAATTGAAGACTTAGAAAAATATTAGGATAGTTTTATTTAAATTTAAATAACTGTAATATTATTATTGTAAACATTTTGTAAACAAAAACAATTATACAAGTAATTTAAAGATAAATAAAAAGTCCTTTTATTTGATTAATTCTTTTTATTCTTTTCAAGATATTTATCTAATTGTTATAATTCTTAAATTAAAATAAAAATGGAAATAAATTCCAATTATCTTAACTTAAAAATAAATAATCAATTGGTAAACATTGTGGTCTTATGACAAACCTGACGCTCCAATTATTCAAAGCAACACATAGTTTCAAACCAGGCGACAGTTAATTAAACAAAACGTCCATCTGCCTCTTTTCACTGATTAAATCCAGCAAATGCAAATTAACAACCAGCAGCCTCAGTTCTCAATTCAGATTAATTTAAAAAGCATTGATAGAACCAACTCTTCTTGAGAGATATGCGCACAAAACCCTGATTCTGATCAAATGCCAAAGAAGCGTTTGCCTGATCGAAGCTGAACCAAAATCAACCAAAACCCTAAGCAAACCGTGTGAACTGTTCCAGACCCTTCAAAAACCCTAATTTTGTTTGGCTGACGAGAAAAATCTGTTTTGACCGATTCTTGAGCCAGTTTGAAAAATCAGGAAACGCCTGAAGCTGTGATTTCTTGAGGAAAAATGCGAGGGCAAATTTTGGGGTACAACACACAGGCTCTATGATAACTGGTAGGATGGAGGGGTAAGGCATCACGAGCTTGTAAGCACGAGCTCGTACCCACCTAAGGTAAGGCTCAAGGGGAATAGAATTCTTGTGTCCCAATGTCTTACTATCCACTTTGTTTACCGTCCTCCAAGCTCGCACAAACCTCGGACGATAGCCTTGATCTTCGCTCTCGTAGTCGAATACCATTCCTTGGATGAGCATATCACGAGGACCATCTCTTCGGGCATACTCGAACTGTCGTAAAGCTAAACAAGGGTTGTAAGTGATACCTCCTCTAATTCCAAGCAAAGGGACATTAGGGAATTCCCCACAATGGTCGATGATAGTAACGTTCTCCAAGGATCGAGAACACCAGTGAATATCTGAATGTCTCAGCGATATCAACCTATTAGACCATCTCAAACCTTGCTCGTTCTTCACAACGGATCGGGGGAGTAGTGAAACAAACCACCTAGCCAAAAGAGGAGTGCAACACATGAGGGTCCCTCTTTTCCTCATGTTGCGAGAGTGGAGAGAATGTAGGATATCTCCTAACAAAGTAGGCACCGGATTGTGAGACATGAAGATTTTGACAACATTTACATCTATAAGTTGGTCAGGGTTTGGAAATAAAAACATCCCATAGATGAGAAGTGCCAAGATTTCTTTGAAGGCTTGTAAATCCAGAGTGTTCCAACAATCTTGAGCTTTCTCCAACAGGAACTTGGCTAGGAACCCTTTGACATCACTTCTTGTTTTCCAATTAGTCGTGACGTCATATTGTTGCAATTATAGCGCTCGGGAAATCTGTTCTGGGCTAGGGTCTCTTTTAGTAGCGTTGAAAGGTAGTTGATTGAGAACAGTAATCCTCAAGAGTTTAGAGAATTCTTCCATAGTAGGTACGAGCTGGTAATCAGGAAAGGTGAAACAAAGGTGTAAATGGTCAAAGAACTGGAAAAGCACTTTCATCATGTCTTCATCAATGCTCGAGGTAACCAAGTTTATGAGTCGACCATGTCTTTCGGTGAATGAAGAACTCTCAGGAACCCTTGATGCTAACTCTTTGAGTTGAGAAGGAATTCTTACGATATTGACTTGGATAGTATTCCTGCAGGTGGAAGCCATGTCCTACAAAACAGAACAAAGATAAATCCCAATAATCCTTAAAATAGTTAATGTAAATGCAATGGTATGATGCTATAATGTTATGTACAAGTAAGCATATACTCACAAAGCAAATAAGTCCTTAGGTTTAGGCTTGTATATAGTTTATAGGTAAGTACCCTCTTGAAGTTTAGTCGGCTTAACCTGTCCTAGTAATAGTAACCGGGTTCTAGGGGATCTCAATATCACTGATCTTTCCTCATCGGGCATTGTTTCAGCGTAAGCCTCTTTATTAGCGACCGAAATATCTCGAAAGTCCGATCTCAATGAGCGTAGTATCGAGTATCAACTAACTTCGGAATGCACCAAAGAAGGCTCACTACTTCCTAATGTCCAAGTTGGTTAAGTAAAGGTTCTAAAGTCAGTTAGTGCTTCATGACACCACACAGCGACCCCGTATTCTACTTGACTACTCAAGGGCTACCGGTACAAACAAATGTGTCACACTAACATAGCTATTGCTTAGACCATGTCGGTATACCCTGCACAGTTTCCATAACTTATTGCTACTTACCTATAAGGTGTCCCAGATCCGGGTTGAGGATTAAAACAAGACCAAACAAGGAACCATAATATAAAGCAAGCAAGTCAAACAATGAAAGCAAGTAAAGGTGATCTAGCCCTAAGGTAACCCAACTTTTAAGACTTCCCCAGCTGAGTCGCCAGTTCTGTAACACGGTGGGAGAACTGACTTGGGATGTTTTACGTTTGATCGCAATTGTTATGGATAGCAAGAGTCGCCACCGACATTTCTTTTATCCAATAAGGAAAGGCTGAAAAGGAACAGGAAATACCTTTCGAGATTATTTCTTGAGTTCGGGGGGTAGATTATGAAAAGGGAAGGTATTAGCACCCTTTTCATCCATAGTTATCTATGGGCTCTTAGTTTCTTGCTAGATCACTTACTTTTGTTTGAAAGTGTGCTTTGTGGTGTGGTTTTGAAAGTATTTTGAAAATGTGCCTTTGTAATGATTCTCGTCTTATAAGAACGCATACAAAGTGTTGTTTGGAAAATAGTTCAAAGAAGTGTTTGTGTAATGTGTTTTAAAAGTGATTTTGAAAAGGGTGTCTTTGTAATGGTTCTTGTCTCCATGAGAACGCATACAAAGCGTTGTCTTCTGAAAATGTTTCAAAATGAAAGTGTTTGGTGTATGAAATGTTTTTGTTGTGAGCAAGCGAGCAACTAGGAGCAATCTACCTACTCAAAAGTTCTTAAATGTTCTTTTCCTCCTCCTTTAGATATTGCTATCTGTTGTACCCCAAAATTTGCCCTCCCATTTCATCAATATTTTCTCACCACAAGACCCTTGGAGCTCAAGATCAAGTTAGGGTTTACTCTGCTCAAGACTCCTCCTTGCACTGTTGACCCAAATTAGGGTTTGTGTTTGCACAAAGATGTTTTGACCTAGAATTCCCAAAATTACTTTCATGCTTCATGTTGGACTCACAAGTTTATCCATACCAAGTTTCAAGCCTTGATTCCAATCTTTGCCCAGTCAATTGGACAGTTGACCTAGAAATCAGTTGTATTGGGGAAAAAGTCAACTGTGGTCAATTGACAGTCAAACCTCATGATTTTTGACCCACATCAACATTATGAACTCATATGTACCATTTGATCAAGTTTGGATCACAATTCCACAAGAAATTTGATCAGATCACCAAAAGGGCAAAATGGTCATTTTTAGGGTTTTGACTGCACAAAGGCAATTTTTGACTGTTTGACCTAACCAATGGCAATTCAAGATCACATATGGACTCAAGGACTCAATGGCATGGTCTTGACACATTTAACAAGTTCAAAAGATCCCAAATGCACAAGATTGACAGTTGAATTTTCCAGTCAACTGAGCAAAATTTGACTGTATACTGAAAAGTCAAACTTTGACTTCTTGGTCAAAATCAAGTGCCAAGATCCATTTTTCATCAAGACATGTCAAATTATGAAACTTGTTCATCAAGAAACCAAAAATTACAAATTAGGGTTTGATATGAAGAAATTTCATAACTTAGAAATTTTCTAAGTTATGAAATTTCCTAATTTTTTCCTATCTTTGTCCCATCTTTTCATCAAGATAAATTTGGATTCAAACAAAACACAAAACATGAAAGTTATATTCCATTGCAAAATATACAACTTTGATTCATAAAGTTTCCTCAAAAGAAGCTTGTAGATCAAGTTATGATTTTTGGAATAGGGGTGCAAAACATTCTTAACTTAGAAATTTTTTAACCTATTTTAGACAGGATTTTTGCCCAACTTCATGACCACTTTTCATATGCTTTCACTTGGAATTTCAACTTGCATTACAAAGATGGATTGTAGTACACATTCCAAGCTTTCCAAATTGTCCAAGAACTCATCAAACACCCTTGTGGTTAGGGAGAATCGAATTTGTGAAGATGGGCAAAAGTCACTTTGTTCATGGCCAATTTCATGTTCATACACTATGCATTTTCAAACTCAGCATGCACAAGCTAGGTTACAGGCCTCTAATCCCTTTCTTACTCAATAATTCAATGCTAAACCATTGTGCCAAGATGTTATTTCATTCATTTGGGCAATACACACAAAATTAAGCCATATTTGGAAAAAGCATTTTATCCATTCTTGTAAAGCATGGCTTTATGTCAAAACACAAATCAAAGAAGTACAATGCAGATCTTTTAGGCACAAGATTATGGACTAATCCCACTGATCAAGGAGAGAAAATGCAGCATGCTTGAGGGACCTGCCTTGGCCTATAACCCAACTTGACAACTTTAGCTTAGATAAGAAGAAAACTTGCATATTGAACAACATCTCTTATTCCTGTAACAACTAGCCAAGGCAAAGTTTGTAAACACTTTCCATACATCATAACTGAGCTAAGGCACGACCTAATCACCTTCAATACCTCCTCATTCACAGAAACACCATCCTACTGCAAAAAACAGAGTCCCTTCTGCAACTTGACTTCTATAAACCTTTCCACTCGTGCACTTTGGCCAAAGAGAGTTCAAACATGTTCCATATCACCCACTGAAGCTATCACAAGCATTGAACAAAAACTGTAACATCCCTAACATCATTTTCCATTTTCAGTTTTCAACTTTGCAGGTGAACTTCTATAGCTCGATTCAGCTAGTTTCAGAGCAAGCTAGAGGTTGGAGAAGCATCCTTGAACTTCAAGCAAGTTGTACAAGTCCTCACATTGCATTGAAAGTACCTCCATTGTTGTACACGATTCAAGCTGAACAGGTAAAAGTTTGAACTTATATCTCTCTATCCAGGCATATCTAGGCTTAGGTTTGTGAATAAGTTATGTCCTACTCATGGCCCTGAAGCTACCCATGTCATTACTTTTCATTTATGTTGTGTGTACTGAGAGAATTTTGAAACTGAATATCTGAAAAAAGCTAGGTCAGGAATTGGGGGAGGAGAAATTCTCTCTCATTTCTGAGAGTTAGAACAACTTCTTTATATATTTGGAATCGTGACAAGTTGCTCTACACTTTTGATGTTGTAAGTTTTTGTTAAAAACCAAGGAATCAGAAGTTAACAGGTTGAGCAAGGACGCGCGTGTTTGTTCTATTTTAATTGCTGCAGGTTGAAGACAACTTCCTTTGGGCTGGGCCTGACTTGTTCTTTCTATTTGCACCCACATTTTCCACCTGCACCCCCTTGGCCCATTGTGTGTTATTTTTATCATTTTTGATTTTTTCTTTTTTATTCTGACTCATTATTTTTTGTCAAAATATAAAAAATATAAAAAACATTTTCCCACCCATTTTTGCATTTATTTTGAATTTATTTGCTTTATTTAAACTTGTACATATAAATAAACATAATACCTTTTTTTTATTTATTTAAAATACTAAAAAAATAATTCAAAATACATTTACTTTCTGATTTTATTTTATTTTATCTTTTGAAAACATTTTCTTAAAATACACTTTTTTTGATAAATAATAAATATTTTATTTTTTGTATATATTTTAGTATAGTTAATATATAATATAAATACTTATATATTTATTAGAATATTTAGGATATAAATACAAAATAATACATTTTTATTTTTATTAATATTTAACCTCAAAAATTACTTTTTTTTACAATATACTTCCCTTTTATTTATTTTTGTACATAATTAATAAATATTGTATATGATAAATAATAAATACTATTTATTTACAAAATTAGGGTTTCGCCCTAAACATGAAAATATCCAAAAATTAACCTTTTTATTATTTTTATTTCACTTGTAAATAAATCATACACTTACACAAATACATTGATACATTTACATTGCTTTATTCCTATACATTGATACATATTACATTGCGATCGATTTGATTTGGTTGTAAATATTTGGACACTACTCTCCCATTAAAGTCTCATCCCCATTTGTAAATATTTGTACCCCCACTCCCGGATACTTATTTGTAATAGCGTAGACTTTAAATTCCCGTAATTTATCGCTTTCAATTATACCATGGTTAGACCTAGGGTTTGTATGTACATAAAATCAAACGCTAGAACAAATACATGAAATCAATACACAATCAAACTTGCACCCCTAGGGTAATCCCACATGTTGCCTTCCAAAATGGGCCATGCTTGCACGTCGAGTTTCTTTGGCAAAACAAAACAATTCAAATGATCATAGTCCCTCGATGACGCTTTCGAAAGTTGCCTAATCAAAATGATCATAGTCCCTTCAAGAAAATTGCCAAAGACACTTGGCACCATTGCATTCATGGTCCATACGATGACCCGCACCTGTCCTGTTAACATCCTAACGCAAGATTGTCCACCAAATACAATGGTGGAACAAAATTGTTAAAAGGGTTAAAACATGAGAAAAACCTTTGAGTAAATTTAGGGGTAGACAAACTCTTAGTTACTTGATCAACTTGCAAAACACACTTGCCTATTTTTCAAAATCCACACTCCACAAACACTTTCAAAAACAAACTTCCAAAAACATTTGAAACATCTTTTCGAAAAGATACACACCTTTGTATATACTCAAACACGAGTCATTACAATGGTTGCCTAGACAAGGCGTCTTCTTCAAAAACATTTTCAAAACACACACACACACACCATTTCAAGCAATTGAAAATCAAAGGCAAGTGATCTAAACAAGTAACTAAGAGCCCATGGATAACCATGGATGAAAAGGGTGCTAATACCTTCCCTTTTCATAATCTACCCCCAGAACCCACGAAACTTCTCAAAAGGTTTTTCCTGTGCTTTTTAACCTTTCCTTAGGATAAAATAAAAAGTCGGTGGAGACTCTTGCTCAACCGAAACATTTGCGAAAACAAACGCAAAACCCAAGTCAGTTCTCCCACCGTATCACAGAACTGGAGACTCTGCTGGGGATTGAATCAAAAGTGGGGTTACCTTAGGGTTTAGATCACCTTTACATTCTTGCATTGATTGCCTTGATTGCTTTACTTTTTTGGGTCCTTGTTTGGGTTTGTTGTAAATCCTACACCCGGATTTGGGGCACCTTTTTAGGTAAATAGCAATAAAATTGTGAGGGAACTGTGCGGGGTATACCGACATGGTTGAAGCAGTAAGCTATGTTAGTGTGACATATTTGTGAGTACCGGTAACCCTTGAGTTCAGTCAAGGAGAGTACGGGGCCGCTGAGTGATGTCGTGAAGCACTAACGAACTCTTAGAACCATAATTGACCATCTTAGCCTTCTTAGGGGTAGTGAGATGACCGACTTTGGTGCAGTCCGAAGTTGGTAGATACTCGATACTACACTCATTGAGGGTTGTTTTCTTGGAATATTTTGGTCGCCAGTTAAGTGGCTAAACCAAAACAATGAACACAGAAAACAATCCAATGATATTGAGCTCCTTAGAACCCGGTTTCTATTCTAGGACAGGATGAGCCAACTAACTTCAAGAGGGTACTTACCTACAAACCCCATGCAAGCCTAAACCTAAGGACTTGTTTGCTTTGTGTGAATATGATTGCCTGTATATACACTTGCTTTTGCATACATGTACATAACATCATAACATCATACCATAGAATTTCCAATAACCATTTCAAGGATCTCGAGGGTTCTTTTGATGCAGGGTTATGTTGAACCAGACGTCTACAAGGGGGCAAGAGGTTTTCTACTCTAAACAAATGCCAATCAAAGATCAAGTGCAACAACTTGAATCAGGGGCTATGACCCACTTGACATGGTGAGCTTTATTCTCGTGGAAAGACATCCACCGGTGCAAAGTTCTCCAATCAGAGATCAAGTGCAACAACTTGAATCAGAGGCTATGACCCACTTGACATGGTGAGCTTGATTCTCGTGGAAAGACATCCATCGATGCAAAGTTCTCCAATCAAAGATCGAAGTTCAACCTCTAACATTTTCTTGTGTTTACCCCAAGAGATCTTTGAAAGCATGCATACACATATCATGCATTGCATCTTGACGGTTTTTCCTTTTTCAGGTTTCCTTACTCTCCTACTGTTTATTTCAGTAAGAGATGGCTCTAGAAAGGACTGTCAAGGATATCCAGGACCAGACTGCTCAGCTGCAGGAAATGTTCTTGAACCTGTCTCGGGGGCAAGAAGAAATGAAAGCTCTCTTCACAAAGGGCTTGGTCCAGGAGAATTCAAACAATGCCATGAGTGATCAGCTGGGGGAACTGCATTTTGATTTGGCAACAATGAGGATCCAAATGACGGGGCAACTGGTGGGCCAGATGGATCTCATCCAGGACTTGGCTAAAAGACAAGAGGAACTCAGAGTTCTCGTCAACCAACTGCTTCGGAACAACCAACTGGGGAAAACATCTGAGGTTGAAGAGCAAATCACCACTCAACCCCCCTCCAGACAAGAAGACAAGGGGAAGGATCCTTTGCTTGATTCAGGGTCACAAGCCCAACAACAACCTCGCCAGCGCCAATGGGGTAATCAGCGTAATCAAAATACGTCGGGAAGACAGTTCACTGAGACTGACATACCGTCATCTCTGATTCTGGAGCGCTTGTTGGAGGTTAATCTGACTGCTTTGAGGGGTCCTATTCGGAAGCCCAATACCTCCGCTCCTAACTATCATCCCGATGCATTTTGTGTATACCACTCCTACATCCCGGGACATGACACCGACGACTGTTGGGCCTTGAAGAACAAGATTCAAGATCTGATTGACATTGGAGTGCTGAGGTTCATGACAGACGGCGAGATGAAAATCTTCCGTTAGGGATTTCTCCACCTGGAGTGACAAAGCTCAAACTGAAAGACTTTTGCTTCATTTGAATTTTCAAAGTTGTAATTTCTTTTGTTATTCAAACAATTAACTGTTAATGTCAAACTCTGTTTCATTAATGCATTGCATATGTTTGTCTTGAATTCATCCATTCGTTTTCACTACTCTTATGCTTTCTTTATGATATTTAACTCTTGATAAAAAGCTGCAAGCCTTTAGAGGGAGGATGACGAAACAATACCATAATCTCATACAGTATGCTTTTGAACAGACCTTGCTGATGATGTACAGGCATTTCTTTCAATTCCCAAACACTGGAGTTATAAGGAAGATAATCCCTAGTCAACCCCTTCGAGCCAAAGAAGTAGGAGTTTTCTGTTCTAAACGAATCAAAACCTTTGATATAAACCTGGGGCAGGGTAGTATCTCAGTTAATTCAAAAGAAAATGCGCATTGAAGTCGCAAACTCTCAGTTCGTAACACAACGAATGAAATCAAAAGCATTCCTCCGGAATCAAAAAAAAACAAGGGTGGTTCCCTATCACATAGGCAGTCAATCTCCCAAAAGAGAAAAGCCCACTGAGCCAAAACCTATAAAGGAGGCTTAAGAAAGTTGGGGCATCCCGCTGACTGTAATCTCGAAAACAGGAACAGTCAGGCAAAAGTTAGGGATAACAAATCAAGAAAGAGGTCATTACAAATCCTCAACAACATGAAAAATGTTGCAAAGAAAAAAGGAGATGATGATTGTCTCCCAAATTCAATTGGTGAACCATCACCCAAAAAGTTGTTCCAAACTCAAATAGAATGCGACGCACAATTAACTGAGTTTAGGGTTGAAGAACATCACGAAGAGCGGGTGGGTACAAATATACTTTGAGCCTTTATCCTTTGTTTCTTAAACCGTGAACCAAGCCACGTTACAACCCTTCAAAAGTCCTAATTGAAGCATGAGTTAGTTCGAAAGCATACTGTTACAAAAGGTATCCTGACTCCTGTAAGGCTTTGCTCTAAAATCTTGTTTTGATTTTGTCTTATGAAAAGTTTTCTGCTAAAAAACGCATTTTTCAAAACCTCGAGACAAACATAAACTTTGCATTGTTTGAATATCACTGTTTGCATTTGGTTATTTGTTTGACAGCGAAGAAATTCATACAGCGAATGTTCGGAGGAACGAAAACTCTCTCAGTGAACAAAATCACTTCAAAAAAGGATGACACTTCCATTACAATCTCCTATCAACAAGGGGCATGACATGTCGCTATCCAGTTAACCTGGGGAAGTCCAGTCAAGGTTTCAACAGATCTTTCAAAGTTCAGTTAACCTGGGGCAGTCCAGTCAAGATTTCAAGAAATCTCTCAATTCGCAGAGTAATCTGATTCAAGACTCCGTCATCATCACTTGAGGCATTCGAATGTCAAAAGTGTTCAACAAGTCCTTCATCACTTGCTGGAAGTTACAACCACCAACAGAATAACGGACAATTCAAGCTCCTAAAAATCTGTTTCTCTCAAGCATGAAGATTCTCATCAACTCAGAAGATTGGCATACTCCCAATTTCTGACCCTTAACAAAATCAAGATCTAGAAATAGTTCAGATGTGACCCAAGATTTGGCGACATTCCGATACTTATTCAAGATTCCCATCTAGAATTAGTTCAAGATGTGACCCAGAGATGGCGACATTCTATAACTTATTCAGATTTCCTTCCAGAAATAGTTCAAGATGTGACCCAGAGATGGCGACATTCTATAACTTATTCAGATTTGCTTCCAGAAATAGTTCAAGATGTGACCCAAGATTTGGCGACATTCCGTAACTTATTCAAGATTTCCTTCCAGATATAGTTCAAGATGTGACCCAAGATTTGGCGACATTCTATAACTTATTCAGACTTCCTTCCAGATATAGTTCAAGATGTGACCCAAGATTTGGCGACATTCTATAACTTATTCAGATTTGCTTCCAGAAATAGTTCAGATGTGACCCAAGATTTGGCGACATTCTATAACTTATTCAGATTTGCTTCTAGAAATAGTTCAGATGTGACCCTGATTTGGCGACATTCCGTAACTTATTCCAGACTTCCTTCTAGAGATAGTTCAAGATGTGACCCCAGATTTGGTGACATTTCGTAACTTATTCAAGATTTCCTTCTAGAGATAGTTCAGATGTGACCCAAGAGTTGGCGACATTCCGTGACTTATTCAAGATTTTCTTCCGGAAATAGTTTCAGGTGTGACCCAGATTTGGCGACATTCCGATACTCATTCCAGATTTGCTTCTAGAGATAGTTCAAGATGTGACCCAGAGATGGCGACATTCAGTAACTTATTCCAGATCAACACCAGTAGCAATCAGAAGATTCTTGCAATCCCCAGCCAGAGAGCCTTCCAGAATCTAATTCCCCTCAGAGTCAAGTTTCAATATCCCCAGCGGAGCTAAAACTTCCAACTATAAATCCCCCAAGCAGAGTGAAGACTCTCATTCTCAGTTCCTCACAGAATATTCGAATATTCCTCAGTGAAGATCTCTTCAAGACAGGAATCCCCAGTAGATTGGCATACAACCCAAGCTCCTGATTCCCCAACAGTGGTCCCAGGACTGCTCATTTTCAATGATCAAAAGATTCTTGCCCTCCCCAGCAGCAGCCAAGGAATTATTTTCCCCGACAGCAGTCAAGATTCTCCTATCCCCAGTGGAGTTCATCAAATTCCCCAACATAACTTACCAGTGGAATCCCCAGCGGAGTTCTCATCAAAACCTCAGTGAAGTATCTCTTCCCACAGAGTAATTCCCCGTAGAGTAATCTCTCCAACAAGTTTATTCCCCAACGGAGTCATCTTCTCCTACCGGTTTATTCTTGCAACCATCATCCCCAGCGGAAGCGAAGAACCCTACTCTTCAACATCAGCCCAGGATTTGATTTCCCGGCCATCGTCAAGGATTTATTTTCCTAGTCGAAAACACATTCATATACATTCATCACATTATCATACACCATGACGCATGCATATACGCATCATATCACACGATCTCATTTATTTTTGAGAACATCATGACATCATGCATCTCATACATCATGACATTGCATACAACTGATGTCTTGCCTTTTCAGGAAAAAGGACAATCCAAAGATGATTACTATCAACTGTCATAATTCCATATTCGACACCTGTATCCAGCTAGGGAATATCTGTAGACGACTAATTCCATATTCGATACCTGTATCCAGCCAGGGCATATCTGTAGACGACCAATTCCAGATTCGATTCCTGTATCCAGCCAGGGCATATTTGTAGACGATAATTTCCAGATTCGATACCTGTATCCAGCCAGGGTATATCTGTGAGTATTTGATTTTGGATTCGACACCTGTATCTAGCCAGGGCATATCTGCATGAATAGTTTAGAGATTCGATACCTGTATCCAGCCAGGGCACGTCTGTAAGCAACCTTTTGAAGTTCCGGATTCGATTCCTGTATCTAGCCAGGGCATATCTGTGAGCGTTTGATTGTAGATTCGATACCTTTATCTAGCCAGGGCATATCTACATGAAGACACTGAGGATCAACACCTGTAGCAAGCAAGGAAACCATCTTTCTTTCTCAAGTATGCAAGTTCTCGCTAAGGAATCTCTTACGCGATCAACACTTCCAAATGGCATCTATAAGCCCAATCCCGACAAGGTTCTGTCACGTCTCCAGATGGCATCTATAAGCCCATCCTCCTATCCACCATCTCTCCAAATGGCATCTATAAGCCCATTCCCTCCATCACACTGCTGATACTCTACCATGAGAGTGCAAATTTCTGGGCACTTTAGTGTTCAATCATCTTCCACCTTCGGATCACGAAAGGCACGCAAGCCAATCTACATCCTCAGGTCTAAGAAGATTGAACAAGGGCAACTGTTGTACCCCAAAATATGCCCTCCCATTTCATCAATATTTTCTCACCACAAGACCCTTGGAGCTCAAGATCAAGTTAGGGTTTACTCTGCTCAAGACTCCTCCTTGCACTGTTGACCCAAATTAGGGTTTGTGTTTGCACAAAGATGTTTTGACCTAGAATTCCCAAAATGACTTTCATGCTTCATGTTGGACTCACAAGTTTATCCATACCAAGTTTCAAGCCTTGATTCCAATCTTTGCCCAGTCAATTGGACAGTTGACCTAGAAATCAACTGTATTGGGGAAAAAGTCAACTGTGGTCAATTGACAGTCAAACCTCATGATTTTTGACCCACATCAACATTATGAACTCATATGGACCATTTGATCAAGTTTGGATCACAATTCCACAAGAAATTTGATCAGATCACCAAAAGGACAAAATGGTCATTTTTAGGGTTTTGACTGCACAAAGGCAATTTTTGACTGTTTGACCTAACCAATGGCAATTCAAGCTCACATATGGACTCAAGGACTCAATGGCATGGTCTTGACACATTCAACAAGTTCAAAATATCCCAAATGCACAAGATTGACAGTTGAATTTTCCAGTCAGCTGAGCAAAATTTGACTTTATACTGAAAAGTCAAACTTTGACTTCTTGGTCAAAATCAAGTGCCAAGATCCATTTTTCATCAAGACATGTCAAATTATGAAACTTGTTCATCAAGAAACCAAAAATTACAAATTAGGGTTTGAAATGAAGAAATTTCATAACTTAGAAATTTTCTAAGTTATGAAATTTCCTAATTTTTTCCTAACTTTGTCCCATATTTTCATCAAGATACATTTGGATTCAAACAAAACTCAAAACATGAAATTTATAGTCCATTTCAAAATCTACAACTTTGAATCACAAAGTTTCCTCAAAAGAAGCTTGTAGCTCAAGTTATGATTTTTGGAATAGGGGTGCAAAACATTCTTAACTTAGAAATTTTTTGACCTATTTTAGGCAGGATTTTTGCCCAACTTCATGACCACTTTTCATATGCTTCCACTTGGAATTTCAACTTGCATTACAAAGATGGATTGTAGTACACATTCCAAGATTTCAAAATTGTCCAAGAACTCATCAAACACCCTTGTGGTTAGGGAGAATCGAATTTGTGAAGATGGGCAAAAGTCACTTTGTTCATGGCCAATTTCATGTTCATACACTATGCATTTTCAAACTCAGCATGCACAAGCTAGGTTACAGGCCTCTAATCCCTTTCTTACTCAATAATTCAATGCTAAACCATTGTGCCAAGATGTTATTTCATTCATTTGGGCAATACACACAAAATTAAGCCATATTTGGAAAAAGCATTTTATCCATTCTTGTAAAGCATGACTTTATGTCAAAACACAAATCAAAGAAGTACAATGCAGATCTTTTAGGCACAAGATTATGGAATAATCCCACTGATCAAGGAGAGAAAATGCAGCATGCTTGAGGGACCTGCCTTGGCCTATAACCCAACTTGACAACTTTAGCTTAGATAAGAAGAAAACTTGCATATTGAACAACATCTCTCATTCCTGTAACAACTAGCCAAGGCAAAGTTTGTAAACACTTTCCATACATCAAAACTGAGATAAGGCACGACCTAATCACCTTCAATACCTCCTCATTCACAGAAACACCATCCTACTGCAAAAAACAGAGTCCCTTCTGCAACTTGACTTCTATAAACCTTTCCACTCGTGCACTTTGGCCAAAGAGAGTTCAAACATGTTCCATATCACCCACTGAAGCTATCCCAAGCATTGAACACAAACTGTAACATCCCTAACATCATTTTCCATTTTCAGTTTTCAACTTTGCAGGTGAACTTCCATAGCTCGATTCAGCTAGTTTCAGAGCAAGCTAGAGGTTGGAGAAGCATCCCTGAACTTCAAGCAAGTTGTACAAGTCCTCACATTGCATTGAAAGTACCTCCATTGTTGTACACGATTCAAGCTGAACAGGTAAAAGTTTGAACTTCTATCTCTCTATCCAGGCATATCTAGGCTTAGGTTTGTGAAGAAGTTATGTCCTACTCATGGCCCTGAAGCTACCCATGTCATTACTTTTCATTTATGTTGTGTGTACTGAGAGAATTTTGAAACTGAATATCTGAAAAAAGCTAGGTCAGGAATTGGGGGAGGAGAAATTCTCTCTCATTTCTGAGAGTTAGAACAACTTCTTTATATATTTGGAATCGTGACAAGTTGCTCTACACTTTTGATGTTGTAAGTTTTTGTTAAAAACCAAGGAATCAGAAGTTAGCAGGTTGAGCAAGGACGCGCGTGTTTGTTCTGTTTGAATTGCTGGAGGTTGAAGACAACTTCCTTTGGGCTGGGCCTGACTTGTTCTTTCTATTTGCACCCACATTTTCCACCTGCACCCCCTTGGCCCATTGTGTGTTATTTTTATCATTTTTTATTTTTTTCTTTTTTATTCTGACTCATTATTTTTTTTCAAAATATAAAAAATATAAAAAACATTTTCCCACCCATTTTTGCATTTATTTTGAATTTATTTGCTTTATTTAAACTTGTACATATAAATAAACATAATACCTTTTTTTATTTATTTAAAATACTAAAAAAATAATACAAAATACATTTACTTTCTTATTTTATTTTATTTTATCTTTTGAAAACATTTTCTTAAAATACACTTTTTTTGATAAATAATAAATATTTTATTTTTTGTATATATTTTAGTATAGTTAATATATAATATAAATACTTATATATTTATTAGAATATTTAGGATAAAAATACAAAATAATATATTTTTATTTTTATTAATATTTAACCTCAAAAATTACTTTTTTTTACAATATACTTCCCTTTTATTTATTTTTGTACATAATTAATAAATATTGTATATGATAAATAATAAATACTATTTATTTACAAAATTAGGGTTTTGCCCTAAACATGAAAATATCCAAAAATTAACCTTTTTATTATTTTTATTTCACTTGTAAATAAATCATACACTTACACAAATACATTGATACATTTACATTGCTTTATTCCTATACATTGATACATATTACATTGCGATCGATTCGATTTGGTTGTAAATATTTGGACACTACTCTCCCATTAAAGTCTCATCCCCATTTGTAAATATTTGTACCCCCACTCCCGGATACTTATTTGTAATAGCGTAGACTTTAAATTCCCGCAATTTATCGCTTTCAAATATACCATGGTTAGACCTAGGGTTTGTATGTACATAAAATCAAATGCTAGATAACCTAATACAAAGACAAATACATGAAATCAATACACAATCACACTTGCACCCCTAGGGTAATCCCACATGTTGCCTTCCAAAATGGGCCATGCTTGCACGTCGAGTTTCTTTGGCAAAACAAAACAATTCAAATGATCATAGTCCCTCGATGACGCTTTCGAAAGTTGCCTAATCAAAATGATCATAGTCCCTTCAAGCAAATTGCCAAAGACACTTGGCACCATTGCATTCATGGTCCATACGATGACCCGCGCCTGTCCCGTTAACATCCTAACGCAAGATTGTCCACCAAATACAATGGTGGAACAAAATTGTTAAAAGGGTTAAAACATGAGAAAAACCTTTGAGTAAATTTAGGGGTAGACAATCTCTTAGTTACTTGATCAACTTGCAAAACACACTTGCCTATTTTTCAAAATCCACACTCCATAAACACTTTCAAAAACAAACTTCCAAAAACATTTGAAACATCTTTTCGAAAAGATACACACCTTTTTATATACTCAAACACGAGTCATTACATTGGTTGCCTAGACAAGGCGTCTTCTTCAAAAACATTTTCAAAACACACACACACACACACCATTTCAAGCAATTGAAAATCAAAGGCAAGTGATCTAAACAAGTAACTAAGATCCCATGGATAACCATGGATGAAAAGGGTGCTAATACCTTCCCTTTTCATAATCTACCCCCCGAACCCACGAAACTTCTCAAAAGGTTTTTCCTGTGCTTTTTAACCTTTCCTTAGGATAAAATAAAAAGTCGGTGGCGACTCTTGCTCAACCGAAACATTTGCGAAAACAAACGCAAAACCCAAGTCAGTTCTCCCACCGTATCACACTATCTTACTATTGATTTGGTAAGAAGCCCATCGTTAGATGTGAAGGGACGGACATGGGACGTTTGTATAGTCATGATAGCAATGTTGTGAGATATCTTAGCATTTCTCTTGAGGGACTAATATCATTTATAAGGAAACATTCGTAGCGTCATCGAGGGACTATGATCTTGTATTTTGATTGTTTTTGCTAAGAGATCTCATATGCATAACATGGCCATTTTTTATAAGGCAACAAGTGGAATTACCCTAGAAGTGCATGTGTGAATATTGTGTTTGATTTGCATGCATTTAGTATTTGATTAGGGGTTATCTACTTGTTGTTTTTATCTTTCCATACATGCCCTATTTACTAGCAAGCATACAAAAGTAATAAAATGCAGAAAGATAAAATCGTACACTATTACAACCATATTGAATTGCATGAAAATATAAAGGCAAAAATAAGATAAATGCAAGAAAATGAATGTCTTTTGATTGAGGCAGAAGACCCTTAAATTCTTCACTTTCTGGCTTCCTTCGATTTGGGGTCTGGAGTCAGTGGAGTCATGCCCTTCGATTTTCCTTTATGTCTCCTTCGACTGGGAGTTGGAATCAGTGTGGGCACGCCTTTCGTCTGGGCCTGGAAGTCATCATAGTTCTATCTTTCGTTTGAGGCTTGGAGGCAGCAAGGTTCTGTCTTCGTCTGAGGCCTGGAATCAGCAAGATTCTAGCTTTCGTTTGAGGCCTGGAAACAACAAGGTTATGGCTTTGCCACAGGCTCCTTGCTGACTCCTTGTAAGCATATTAGGCCCTCAGATTGTGATTCGAAAGGATTGTGCAGCTAGCCAATCGAAGGATATAACAAGCCTGTCTTAAGTTCTTAAAATGCAACATCCAAACGTAACTACAGTCCATGGGTCAGCACAAAAACCAAAGGGTCTCAAAGTCCAAAGCATAACTAATTAAGGTTGAGTTTTCATCATATGGGCAGTCAGAATCGAAAGCTAAAACATGGTCTATAAATATCTACATTTTTCTTTATTGGCATGTGCACATGATATTTAAATGAAAGAGTTCCAAGTTTAGAGAGAACTTACCTCTTGAAGTGCTTAATCGAAAGAGTTGTAGGTGACTTCTTTGGTGGTGGAGGGAGCTTCGCTGGAATCTTCCTGAAGCTAGTCGAAAGAGAGTATATGATGTGTATGAGTGAATCGAAGGTTATTACGCTACAGTTTAGGGGAAGTGAATCGAAAGGTACACTACTGAGGTTTTTTTTTGTGAAAAAAAATCTTAGAGTTTTGAAGGTTTGAGAATGTTGGAGAGTTTGAGAATATTGGAGAGTTTGAGTGCTGGAGGATTTTTATGATTTTTCTCTCTAGCAAAAATCTGGACCCTTTCTTTGTCAATGTTTTCTTTATTTATAGGGAAAAGGTTTGGGAGTTTGGAAAAAGATGTGGCTTGGCTGAAACGTGAATATTAAGCTATGTCAAATTTTCCAAGATCCCAAGGTGAAGTACTAAAGTTATTGGTTAAAAGGGGTTGACTTCCCTGACTTATGGTGAAGTACAAACAGGATTTAGGCAAAGCATGGGCTTGGGACAGGATTTGTACTAGCAAGTTTATTTCATACAAAAAACTTCTGGATAAAGGCTTAATCACCTGGACAATAGCTTAATCCAAAATGTAAGTAATTAACTATGGAGTGAAATACAAGCATTAAGGCCTGCAAAGTAAGATCATGTAGCCTAGCCCAAAGATTTGGTAAGTGTTCTTTCAAAATTCTATTTTCCACTTGTGTCGAAGAGTTCTAGAAATGTACTTAAGAAGACTGCTTCGAAGGGAGAAAAATGCCCAAACGAAGCTTATGAATTAAACTTGCATCGAAGGAGATTTCTTTCCCAAATGAAGTACGTAACCTAAACTTTCATTCGAAGGAGGCCACAAAGCCAAACTAAAGATGCATGCAGGAAGTTTAAATGTGCAATCGAAGGATGGAAAAAGGAGGCCTTTTGCCTTGGAAACGAAGGAGGATACAAGAGACTTTTTGCCTTGTGACTTCATGCCAACATGCAAAAGATCTATGTTCGAACGAAACTTGCATGAAGGGAACCAACATGCCCAAACGAAAGGTGTAACCAGTAGCTTGTACTAAAAGAACCACATGTCCAAACGAAAGGTACATGTAGGAGGCCAAAATGTCCAGATTCGAAAGAGGCATATAGGAGGCAAAAAGGGAAAATTGAAGGATGCTAAAAGGAAACCTTTTGCCTTGTAATTGAAGGAGACTATAAAGGGATTTGTGCCTTGTGAATCCAAACCAACGTGCCAGAGGCCCACGCCCAGTCGAAGGATGCTAGCCAAACTTGCATCGAAAGAGGCCAAAAGGCCAATCGAAGGAGCTGAATCGAAGTATACTTATTTTTCTCCAAATTTTGTCAAAATATTATTTTTATCTGTTTTCTCCCTTTTTGACAGATTCCTTTTAATCTTGGTACTAGAAAATCCTAATATACTTGTGCAAGCTTGAACCTTGAGAATCCTTGTGATAAAGGCCTTGAAAAATGAGAGGGCAAATTTTGGGGTACAACAAGAAGCATTTGATGTTATCAACCACCAATTTCCTGAATTTCACCTTGAGGACAATGTGAAACTTTTGGGGGGAGAATTTGACCTCCAATTACATATGTATATGTTAGGCGTAGGCCCAAGGCCCAGTAAGTTAGGCCCAATTTATTTAATTAAATGTAATGTATTTAAGTAGAATAAATAATGAGAAAGTCTCGTTCAGTTTGTTATTAGCTGGTTTGGTTTGGGGGAGATTAAGCTCTCTAATACTAGAGGTTGTATACAGTTAATTATGTATATGTAATTGTTGTTGTAGTTTTAACTACTACTGTAGGAAGTTATTCACTGCATAACTGTAATAAAGTATTATTCTAGTGTATTATTCTCTCATTATATATCAATACTATTCAGAATCTATCACAAGCTTACATAGGTGCAATGACTGAAGTTAATTCAAGCGGTTAAATATGCAAAAGATATTTTATTAAGTTATTTTTCCAAACAAAGCTAAAGAATTAGGGTTTTATAAACACCAATAATATCCTTAGATGTGGCGTCTAACTTAAATATATCTCAAGCCTCATACATAAGATTATTCAAGTGAGGTGCTTATACAATTGGTATATTCGACAAAAGGAATTAAGGCTTCAGAATGTGAGAGGGAGAAAGTGTTAAAGCTCGTATGATCGTGTCTAGCTGAGTGATTTGTGTTTTGTAAAAATACAAGGGCATTTTTGTAAAGTAGTATTAATAAATCACACACACACACACTAAGAACTATTTTTAAAGCCTCTCTTTTTCAAATAAAATCTCCAAAAATATTTTTGGAACCTAGCCTATGACTTAAGAACTGTCATATTGATTATGGAAAGTTTTTAAACTACCTAATTGATTAGAGCAAATGTATAATCAATTAGATAAGGGTGAAACAAGTCTATAACAAATTATGATTATGTTTTAATGAATGATAACAACTCTCTATTAAAACCTTCCAATTTAGGCAGCAATAATCAATTATTGCATGTTCATGGTTGATTAGCTAATCAATTAGGTCATTATTTTTGCTCATGAATTATTTCCTAAAATGAACCATTCTCTGTCCTATAAATAGAGCTTTTCCACTTCATTTATGAACAAATAGAAAACATGAGATATTTCACACCTCTCTCTCTCTCACCCTCTCTAAATTATTTCTCTTTCACTCTCATATTTTTAGCTTTAGTGCTTTGAGAAACACTCTTGAGTTTAGTGAGGAAGTTGTTTTATGAAAGGACATTATTATAAATTCATGAAGAATTCATTTTTCCTTTTGATTGAATTATTATTTCTTAGGAAGTAATTGTTTAGGTTTGGATTTAAACCTGTTAAAAGCTCTTTTAGGATTAGTATAACTCTCTATTTGGTTTCTAATCTCTGTCACTTAAAGAAAATCTCTCATTCTAAGTTCGTGAAGAATAACCAGTGAAAATTTTTCACAGTGGTTCTTGAGCTAAGCCCTGTACAAAAGCCCAATCAGTTCAAGATCAGCCTGGTATAAAATCTTGGTTTGGTTCATGGTGAGCTATGTACAAAACTACAGTTTGGTTCAGAGGATATCCAACTCAAAACCCATACTTGATTCGAGATAAGTCGGTAACTAAACCTTAGTTTTTCTAAGAGACTAACTGCTCGAAGCTTTGTTCGTTGTTTAGTGTGAAGACTAGCCACTTTCATTTCTCTGTTCGTTGTTTAGTTTGAAGTTAACATGAAACTTTATTTTCCTTATATAAGGGGGTTTATGGATTTAACCTTTTAGAAGCTCTCAAGCATTGTTGGATACTCCCTTCTTCCAAAATTATAAGATGCTTTAGAAAAAAATTGTCCCAAATTATAAGTCACTTTACAATTGCAATGCAACATTAATACAAAATTTTCCCAATATACCCTCTATCATTTATTACTCTTTATTTTTCATACTCTTTTAATTTCACTTTCTAATGTAATTATGAAGGGCATTTTTGTAAAGTTATACATCATTTCACTTTCCCATTAAATAATAATTGCATTTCTTAATTTGTGTGAAACGCTCAAAACATCTTATAATTTGGGACATATGTAATACTTTGTTATGCCTATGGTTGGTTGTTTGTTGTCTCACTTGATGATACAGTTAAGGCTAGTTTCATAATATGTGAGGCTCTCAGATAGTATGGTATCAGAGCCTCGACAAAAAGAAGGGGTGCATATGGTATGAATATAGTAAAGAGAGTGAGTAAGGGAGAAAACTACTTAATCATGGAAACACCATAACCAAACACTCAACCTATTACAACCACATATTCCCTATCACTTCCTAAAATTTGTAAAAAGGATGATACCCACAAAATAGAAAACCTTATTGAATATTCTTTTATCCCAGAATATGCTCAAATTGTCGAAATAGTACTCCCCTTTTAAGTCCTTATAATATCTTTAAAAAAACAATTACCATATCCATCAGAAACCTAATCTCTACAAACCTCCCTCATATGAGAGAGTATGTCCAGTCATCCTGACTAGACCAATGTAGTCTGAGAGATACAAACCAAGAGCAGTGTGTAGATTTAGAGATTCCTCAAAGTCTCATGAATCACTGGAAATTGGAAGGATAGACAGTTTTACATTTTAAAGCGGTTAGACTCGTCCTCTGTCTCTATGGAAGGAAAAATCAGCATGTCTTATGCAAAATAGTTCTCCTAGATTCAAGCTATCTCCATTATATAAATGCTTTTGTAGGGACTGTTATAACCACACTTCATGTGGGAAGTGTTGTCCTCACAGTTTTTTCCAAATTATAATGTAAGCCTCAACAACTACACTATACCCACGAGACTAAAAGTCCAAATCCAAATCACTAGAACTGACCAAGTTCTAGAAGCCATGTCTAATACTCTCCATCACCAAATAATCTATCACCTAGAAAATCATTCGATAGATTTTCCGCTCATAGGATGTTCTTATGATTCGCTATTAACCGTTACTAATAGAGAAGAAGATATACCTTCTATCGTCTAGATACCAAGAAGGATCACAAGGGAAGAATTAACTCATATAACCCCCCTTGAATGGATAAAAAATTATGAAAAAGTCCACCAAGATATAAGACAAATACAATCTTAATGGTGAAGAAGGACACATAGGTAGTTAGTGTCAGAAACCAAAGAAGGTGAAAACCAATGGAAAAGTGTTTCCTTTGGCTGAGAATCAGACGACTAATAAGGATAGACTCATCATAGGTACATTTTTCATTAATAGTACTCCTTTAATTACTATTATTGATACCGGTGCTACCCATTTCTTTATTGTTGCGGATTATGTTGAAAGATTGGGTCTTATGTTGTCTTCTATGAATGGAGAGATGGTCGTCGATACTCCAAATAAGGGATCGGGTGGCTACTTCTCTTGTGTGTTTAAAGTTCCCATTGTCGATCTTCAACAGAGACTTTGCTGTTGATTTAGTTTGTTTGCCTTTAAGTGGGTTAGATGTGATCTTAGGTATGAACTGGTTAGAGCATAACTATGTTCATATTACCTGTTATAACAATTCCGTGAGGTTTTCTACTCCTGAAGGGGAGGAAGCTGGTCTATTGTCTGCTAGACAATTGAGGCAGTTTATGCAAGAAGAGGCTCAGATCTTCTCGTTGATGGCGTCGCTATCTGTCGAGAATAAATCTATAATTGAGGAATTGCAAGTGGTGTGTGAATTTCCTGAAGTTTTCCCTGATGAAATTCATGATGTACCACCAAAGAAAGAAGTTGAATTTGCTACTGATCTTGTACCTGGTACCAGACCTATTTTTATGGCACCATACTGGATGTATGCATCTGAACTGTCAGAATTAAAGAAGCAATTGGAAGAGTTACTTGAGAAGAAATTTGTAAGACCAAGTGTATCTTCGTGGGGAGCTCCAGTGTTACTAGTAAAGAAGAAAGATGAAAGTATGAGGCTTTATGTTAATCATAGGCAATTGAATAAAGTGACGATTAAGAACAAGTATCTTCTTCCAAGAATAGACGACTTGATGGATCAATTGGTGGGTGCTCGAGTGTTTAGTAAGATTGATTTGAGGTCGGGTTATCATCAGATTAAGGTGAAGGATGAAGATATCCATAAGACGACTTTCAGAATGCGTTATAGACATTATGAGTATTCGGTGATGCCTTTAGGTGTTACTAATGTACCAGGAGTATTTATGGAATACATGAATCGTATCTTTCATACTTACTTGGATCGATTTGTAGTGGTTTTCATTGATGACATTTCGGTTTACTCTAAATCAGAAGAAGAGCATGCAGAACACTTAAGAATAGTATTGCAAGTTTTGAAAGAGAAGAAGTTGTATGCAAAGTTGTCTAAGTGTGAATTTTGGTTAAAGGAGGTTAGTTTTCTTGGTCATGTTATCTCAGGTAGTGGCATTATTGTAGATCCATCTAAAGTAGATGTTGTGTTGCAATGGGAAACTCCAAATTCGGCTACCAAGATTAGAAGCTTTTTGGGATTAGCTGGTTATTATAGAAGGTTTATCGAAGGTTTTTCTAAGTTGGCACTTTCGTTGACTAAGTTAACTTGTAAAGGTAGAGCTTATGTGTGGGATGTTCAATGTGAAGAAATTTTTACAGAATTAAAGAAAAGATTGACATCGAATTCGATTTTGACATTACCTAATTCAGGAGAACCTTTCATGGTATATTGTGATGCTTCTAAGATGGGTTTAGGAGTTGTGCTTATGCAGAATGATAAGGTGGTTGCTTATGCGTCAAGGAAGCTGAGGACCTATGAAAATAACTATCCTACGCAAGATTTAGAGCTTGCTATAGTTGTTTTTGTGTTGAAGATTTGGAGGCATTATCTTTATGGTTCTAGATTCAAAGTATTTAGCAACCATAAGAGCTTAAAGTATTTATTTAATCAGAAGGACTTGAATATGATACAACGAAGATGGTTGGAGTTATTGAACGATTACGATTTCGGTTTGAATTATCATCTAAGAAAAGCGAATGTGGTAGCTGATGCGTTTAGTCGAAAGACTTTACATATGT
Organism: Vicia faba; assembly: GCA_948472305.1. NCBI lineage: Eukaryota > Viridiplantae > Streptophyta > Magnoliopsida > Fabales > Fabaceae > Vicia > Vicia faba. Next base: position 1,186,189,441 of record OX451737.1, read on the forward strand.
CAACAATGATGGTTAAAGAGTTGGAATTAATTTAGCAATTCCGAGATATGAGCTTAGTTTGCAAAGTGACACTGCAGAGTGTTATGTTAGGGATGTTGAAAGTTAACAATGAATTTTTGGACAATATCTAAGAAGCTCAGAAGTTAGATGTGAAACTAGTAGCTTCGATGGTTGGAATCGATCAATCTGAGAATAATGATTTCAAGTTAGATGTGCAAGGTGTGTTGAGATTCTGTAATCGAATTTGTATTCTTGATGACATGGAGATGAAGAAAGTGATTCTTGAGGAAAGTCATAGAAGCAAGTTGAGCATTTATCTGGGAGCTACAAAGATGTATCAGGATTTAAAGAATCTATTTTGGTGGCCTGGAATGAAGAATGATGTGGATCAATTTGTGTATGCATGTTTAACTTGTCAAAAGTCGAAAGTTGAACATCAAAAGCCTGCAGGGTTGATACAACCGTTAGAAGTTCCAGAATGGAAATGGGATAGCATTTTGATGGACTTTGAGATGGGGTTACCTAATACTTCAAGAGGACATGATTAAATTCGTGTGATTATTTATAGGCTTACAAATTTGGCTCATTTTATTCCTATTAACATCATCTTTCCAGTATCAAAGCTGGCAGAGATTTACACTAGTGTAATTGAAAAGTTGCATGGTGTTCCTTTGTGTATTATGTCAGATCGTGATCCGAGGTTTACTTCAGATTTTTGGAAGAGTTTGTAAGATGCGTTGGGTTCTAAGTTGAGGTTGAGTTTGGTGTATCATCCTCAGACGGATGGTCAAACTGAAAGGACTATTCAGTCGTTAGAAGATTTGTTGAGAGCATGTGTTCTTGAGCAGGGAGGTTTGTGGGACACTTATCTTCCATTAATAGAGTTCACTTATAACAACAGTTACCATTCTACTATTGTAATGGCACCTTTTGAAGCGTTGTATGGTCGGAGATGTAGAACTCCTTTCTATTGGCATGAATCTGGAGAAAGTGTAGTGCTTGGACCTGAAATTGTTCGAGAGACTACTGAGAAGGTGAAGTTGATTCGAGAAAAGATGAAAGCTTCCCAAAGTAGACAGAAGAGTTATCATGGCAAACGAATGAAAGATTTAAAATTTCAAGCAAGTGACCATGTGTTTCTGAGAGTTACACTTGTGACTGGTGTTGGGAAAGCATTGAAGTCTAGGAAGCTCACTTCTTGTTTTATTGGTCCGTATCAGATTTCAGACAGAGTTGGGAATGTTGCTTATAGAGTGGCTTTACTTCCTAATCTTTCGAATTTGCATGATGTGTTTCATGTGTCACAACTCTGGAATTATATTTCAGATCCATCTCATGTGATTCATATGGATGATGTGCAAGTACGGGATAATCTTACTATGGAGACGATGCATGTACGAATCGCGGATCATGAAATGAAGACTTTAAGAGGCAAGGAGATTGCTTTGGTGAAAGTAGTCTGGTTAGGAGCTGCCGGAGAAAGCATGACGTGGGAGTTGGAAAGCAAGATGCAAAACTCCTACCCTGAGTTGTTTGAATAAGGTAAATTTTCGAGGACAAAAATATTCTAAGTGGGGGAGAGTTGTAACGCTCGTTAATTTAATTAATTATTTAATTAATTATTTTCGAATTATTTGTTAAAAAGTTGTGAGATGTTGAGAATTGTTGGTATAAATTGTTAGATTATTACCAATTAATTAATTAGTTGATTAATAATAATGTTGGAATTAATGGAATATTCGCGTTGGGCCTATTTTATTGGTTGGAAGTAGTAAAGTGGAGGTGTGAAAGTTAAGCCCAATAGGATTAATGGTATAAGGTTAAGCTGACACGAGGATTTGGTTATTTGGTATAATAGGAAGTCTTATGCGTGATCGTGTGAAGTTGCGCAGAAGAGGAGCAAGGTTGCACGATTATCGAGTAACATTGCACGATTGTCGAACAGAGAAAGGCAAGGCTGTCGGTTTGAAATTTTGTAGAGCGACCTTCAATCTAGGTAAGAGTGGGGTTCCGACCTTATAATGGGATTGATGATGATTGTTATGTGGAAATCAGTCGTATTTATGACTGTTGTACGTTGATGTTTGTGATCTATTATTGAAGTTGCCCATTTTCTATGTTGTGCTCGTTTAGAGAGTTACTGTGTGACTGTCTCGTATGATTAATGAACTTGTTATAGGAATTTTCCTGTTTGTTATGTTGTGGTCATTTTGAGTTGTCTGTATAATTTCCAGGTATAATCGATGAATAGGTTAGTGTAGATTATTACTTATTGATGTGGTCATTAGGTTGTTGTATCTTCCGAGCGGTTAACAGGAAATTAGTAAATTGTTGTTGTGGTCATTTTAGGAAGGTTCATGCATGACTGTCTTGTACAATTAATGAATCTGTTGATAGGAAATATAGTTGCCTGTTGTTGTGTTATTCTGAGCAGTTGGCTGAAAATTATAGGTTGTATTGATGTGGTCGTTATGACGTTGTATTGTTCCATGTTATTAGCCGGAATTAGTGGTCGAGGAGGATGCTGATGGTGTTAGGTGCCGAGCAGCATGTAGGCTGCAAGGTGTGTCATGAAATATATGTGTTGGATGTCGAGTGGCATTAGGCTGCAAGGCGTGCTGAGGAGCACAGTATTTTTGTCGAGCTACACAAAGTTGTAGGTTGTGTCCAGGAGCGCAAATTAGTTGTTATTTTTCTTGGTTGTTGTATATGTCGAGGGGCACGTAGTCTCTCTATCCCTATTGCACGTGCATGCTGTTTTGGTCGATACCAGTGATGTGTAAGTTGTTCTGAGTTGAGAAATTGCATATTGATGATTTATGTTGAGATGCCTCTAATTATGAGTAGATATTAAGTTGTAGGCTTATGCCCAATGTTGAATTAAGTTGAATTATTGTTGTTGTTGTTATTACATTCAAGTTGTTAATGCATACATAGCATATCATGTTGGAGTTGATGCTCGTTAAGTTGGTCTGGATTGGCAAAATATTAAGTTGAAGGCTTATGCCTTGTTGATGCCTCTATTTATTGGCAGATTATTAAGTTGGGAGTTTTTCTCCATTGGTACCACATGCATGTGCATAAAAACAAGTCGCATTCCATGTTGCCTTCTGAGTTGTTGTGTGGATGAATTTATGATGATAATGTTGTTAAATAGCTGTGAAGTGGTGTTTTGTATGAACTGTTTCTAATGTATTATTTATCATACATCCGATTATATTGTTTGATATCTCACCCCTTTTTTTTGAATGTTACCCCTATGTTGGTAACGTGCAGGTAATCCAGAGTGAAGGCGGTTTACCTTCAGTAGTTCGAATCGGTGTCATCGCTCTAATACATAACACTCGAGGGGATAAGCGCTTACTATTTTATTGTTGTCATTATTTCAGTTGTTGGACTTTAAGTTGATTTATGTTAAGTACTTGTTATTTGGAGTTGTTTCAGATGGATAAAGAAGATATATTCTTTATAGTCGAATACTATGATTCTGCTGCGTAGTTATGAAAGTTGTTGGTTTTAAAAGATTAATTCATGTTGTTGTTGGTTTATCCAAGTTTAATGTGTTATGTATCTGTAATGAATGTCGTTGTTTTAAGTTGATATTGTAGCATCCTGATTTAGTTTTTGAATGTTTATAACTCTGGTCTTTATAATAATTGTCGGGTAGAATTGGGGTGTTACAGTATGAGGCTGGATTTTTCGAACATACAACCTCAGATGAAGTATGGGACAAAAGACCTTATCCTATATAGCAAAGATAGGGACCTTGAATATGTGAGGGATGACAACCCCCGGGATCATACCTAGCTCTCCAAAATCTAATCTAAGCACTTTCTGAGTTTCCATAGCTTTGAGACGGTCTTCCAACTACTTGTACTTGTTATCTGCATGAGGGTACTGTTTATCTGAATAGTCTTCATCCTCCGGAGTATTCTTAGAACCCTGGTTATTTTTACCTTCACCCCTAACACTTCTTCCATTCTCCTCTTGGTTGTCGTCTTCCTTAGAGGAAACATCATCCGCTTGAACTGGTTGAGCAGGACCTTTGAACCTTCTCCCCATATTGAGGATAATAGTTGGCTTATTAGTCTTGTTTTTCTTGGTGAGGAGCGCCATCATCTCTTGTTGCCCTTTGGCCAGATTCAAAAGAGTCTCTTGAAATTGTGCATGTCGAGCCTGGAGATCCTTGACAGTTTGTTCGAGGGTCATCTTATATTGAAGTAAATAGTAAATAAATGAGGAAACCTGTATTGGAAAACCTGTTTATGAAATGATGCATGATATGTGGATGCTATGTTTTTAAGGACTTTAGGAGATTTAAATTTTCTAACTAAGAGGAAACAAAAACAAATATTTTTATTAGTAAGTTCAAGATTACAATTTCCTCTTAGGCTTACAATGAAAACAAAAAGGGTGTCAAAGATACAACAATATGAACTTCTAAAACCTAAGATTCAAGTCTCCCATGAACGCTTCCTCTTCGTGTCGATGTATGCATTAAGGCTTTGCTCCTCGTGAAGTTGCTTTGTGAGCTCCAACACTTTCTTCTAACTTTCATATAATTGAGTTTCAAAGGTGTCTCGTTCTTTCTTATGTTAGATCCAGGACTTCTGCAATTCTTCAAGGTCAGTAGGCATATCTGGATGAAGAATGGTGCGAGAAATGTCTCCTTCAAAAACAGGCTCTATGATTACCGGTAGAACGGCTGGATATGGCATCATGAGGTTTTGATCACGAGCTCGCACCCATTTGAGATAGGGCTCCAGAGGGATGGAATTCTTTTATCCTAAAGTATTTCTATCAACCTTGTTTACCATGCCCCAAGCACGTATAAACCTTTGACGATAACCTCGAGGATCATTTCGTAATCAAACACAATACCCTGGATCATCATTTCATGAGGACCATCTCTTCGAGCATAACCAAATTGGTGTAAATCTAGAGAAGGGTTGTAGGTAATACCTCCCCTAATTCAAGGAGTGGAACATTAGGGAATTCCCCGCAGCGGTAAATGAAAGTAACATCTTCCAGAGATCAGGAACACCAATAGATATCTGAATAAGAGAGCGACATCATCCTTTAAGACCACCTCAAACCTTGTTCATTCTTCACTACTGATCAGGGAAGGTGAGAAATAAACCACATGGATAGTAAAGGTATGCAACACATAAGAGTCCCTCGCTTCCTCATAGTACGAGTGTGAAGAGAATGCAAAATATCTCCAAGCAAAGTAGGCACAGGGTTACGAGTGAGGAAAATGTTGACAGCATTCACATCTATGAGTTGGTCTGGATTAGGGAATAGCACCAAACCATAGATCAAAAAATCCAAGATTTCCTTGAAAGCCTGAAAACTCATAGCATCCAGAAATAGTCGAGCCTTCTCTAACAGAAATTTAGCAAGAAAACCCTTGAATCCACTTCTTGTTTCCCAATTAGAGACAATGTCGGACCGCTTCAGATGTAAGGTTGCTGCAATTTCTTTAGGTTGTGGGTCTTTCTCTAAACCGGGTAAAGGTGTCTGATAAAGAACAGGTACTCCCAGTACCTTAGAGAACTCTTCCATTGTGGGTACCAGCTGATAATCTGGAAAGGTGAAACAGTGATGTGTGGGATCAAAGAACTAGAATAAAACACTCATCATGTCTTCTTCAAAACCCGGAGTAACCAAACTGAGTAAATGACCATGCCTTTTGGTGAATTGGGAGCTTTCAGGAATTTTTTAGACTAATTCCTTAAGTTGAGAATGTACCCTTACAAAGCTGGTGCGGATAGTGTTTCTGCGAGCGGAGTCCATAACCTACAAAACAGAACAAAGATAAATCTCTTGGTCCTTGAAATGGTTATTGAAAATGATATGGTATGATGTCATGATGTTATGATGTCATGTTCGAATAATTAATCATACACAAACAAAACACACAAGGCCTTGGGTTTAAGCTTGCATGGAGTTTGTAGGTAAGTACCCTCTTGAAGTTTTAGTTGGCTCAACCTATCTTAAAAGAAGTAATCGGGTTCTAGGAGCCTCAATATCACTGATCTTTCTCTCAGACATTGTTTCAGCAAAAGCATCTGATTTGCGACCAAAATATCCCGAGAGTCCAATCTCAATGAGTGTAGCATCGAGTATCAACCAACTTCAGTCTGCACCAAAGACATCCATCTCACTACTTTCTAATGGCTAAGTTGTGTCAACTAAGGTTCTAAGGTCAGTTATTGCTTTATGACACCACGCGGTAGCCCAACATTTTGCTTGACTGACTCAAGGGACACTGACACCAACCAATGTGTCGCACTAACATAGCCATCATTTCAACCATATCGGTCTACACCGTACAGTTTTCACGATCTATTTCTACTTACCTAACATGCCCTCAGATCCAATTATAGGATCTACACAAGAAATAAACCCAAGCATATCCTGAAATATAAAGCATACAAAGCAAGCAAGTAAAGCAATAAAGGTGAACTAGCTCTTAAGGTAACCCCGCTTTTAGTTTTCCCCAGCAAAGTCGGCAGTTCTGTAATACGGTGGGAGAACTGACTTTTGGTTTTGCGTTTGGTTGCAAATGTCACGGATAGCAAGAGTCTCCACTGACTCTTCTTTTATCCAATAAAGGAAAGGGTGAAAAGAACAAGAAAGACCTTTTGAGAATTTTCTGAGTCCAGGGGGTAGTTTATGAAAATGGAAGGTGTTAGCACCCTTTTCATCCATAGTTATCTACGGGATCTTAATCGTTAGCTCACTTTGAGAGTGCTTTGTGTTTGTGTATGTTTTTGCAAATATTTTGAAAATACCTAAGTGCGGTAATTTTGTAATGATTCTCGTTTCGTTGAGAATGTATACAAAATGTTTGTTTTGAAAATATTTGTTGAAAGGAAGTGTTATTTTTGAAAGTGGTAGGTGTGAAAATTGTTTTAGTTTGTGAGCAAGCGATTACAAGCAATCTACCTACTCAAAAAGTCTTTGTTCTTTTCCTCCTTTCCTTGAGATAGTACTATCCTACCATTAGTTAGTAGGAAGCCCTATCGTTGGATGTGAGGGACAGACGTGGGTCATCGTACAGTCATAGAAAGCAACTTGTAGGATGCTTTAACAATTTTCGTAAGGGACTAAGATCGTTTACCGAAGGGTCATCGAGGGACTATGATCTTTTAACCGAGGGTCTTTTCTAAAGCATCCCACGTTCCTGGGACATGACCGTTTAAATTTGAGGAAACAAGTGAGGGTCTCCCTAGAGGTGCACGTGTGCAAAGTGATTGATTTCAATTATTTTTGTCTTGGATTTATGGTTATCTATCATTTTGTTTTAAATATTGTCATACAATCCTATTAAACTAATAATAATAAGGAAAGCAGTAAATTGCGGAAGTTAAATGTCCTACGCTATTACAATGCTTCGGGAATGGGGATACAATTTTATGAATGGGGATGAAAAGTAAAGTAAATCTAATTATCTATTACAGACCGTTAGAAGTTACAATATTGAAAAATACTACTGCGAAAGTAAAGTGCGCAAAGACGGTGAAAAGGGAAAGATATCTAAAACCTAAAAAAATCTAAGTATTTAGAAAATATTTTTGATGTTTTATTTAGAAAAATATTTTATAGCATAAACCTTAATCTAATTAATTTACAAACTAATTAAAACAATAAAACAAAATATGGTTAAATAAAATTAATTTTTATCTATAAAAAATAAATTAATTAATTAAAAGCTAAATCTATTTTTTATGATTTTATGATTTTTCTGATTAAAAAAAACTTGGTTAAAAAAAAAGAAATAGTTAACAAAAATAAATCTAATGGGCCTGTTGAAAATAAATAAACTGGGGGTATGAAAAGAAAAAAAATAGAAATGTTAGGCCCAACAACAAGTATTTTTTGTTTGAAGCGGAAAAATTAAAAAAAAAGTATTAGAATGGGCCTTAAAATCTAGTAAAAAGGAGGGTGTGAACAGCATAATGAAGTCCATGCCCAATGAGGCTTATGCGTGGGATCTGATGGACGGCTCCAGGGGAGGTGAAATATGGGGAAGCAATTTTGGGCGTAGGATGAAGATCTGAAGGTTGAGAGGACAATGGTGCATGGTGGACTTACGAAGGCTTGGTGTGCTGAATCTGTAAGAAAAATATGTGAAAAAACAAAAGGGTACCACTGGGGCTCGAACCCAGGTCCCTAAGGTTACACGTGCGCTTGTTTTACCAATGGGGTGGCTCTTTCATCCGGTTATGAAACGCCCCCCCAGTAAATATATATTACAAAACAAGTTTTGAAAATTTGTAATTCCCACTTCTTCTTCTTCCTCGCGCCAGACAACAACAACAACATTTTTTATTTTTCTAAAAGCTTCATTTCTCAACCATTTTAAAATTCTGGCACAACATACTCAGATGTCCTATAAGGATGTCGAGACATCTGATCTGACATAATATACAGGCAGGATAAAATAGTACTAAAGAAATAAAGAACACACCAAAATTGTTTACCCAGTTCAGTGTACAACAACACCTACTCTGGGGGCTACCAAGCCAAGAATGAAGTCCACTATCAGCAGTATCAATTTGCAGACCCTACAACCAACACTCCTGTTGACGATCTACACACTTAATCACTACCCAATGACCCTTCTACCTAGGTCCTCCCTAGATATGGAATATCCCCATTCCACTTCCAATCATCACAATGATGTCTAGCAGTCAACACCTCAGTCACTGCATCAACGACCCCTCACCAAAATTCTGATTACGCAGATGGACAGTTTGGAAGACACACTTCCATGACAACCTAGCTAAGTCTCCAAGCCAAACTCCACTATTTGTTAGCTTTTCTCCTAGCACATCCTGAAGTTTCTTCAAAGCTTCCTCCAAGAACAATACACCTCTTACCTACAGGCTTCGAGGTGAACATGGTAACCTTCCTACAACCCGGGAGGTTTACCTTGACAAAACCCTAGACTTCTACATCTTGAGCCATGTATTTTCTAGGTTACAAACCCTTATATTTATAACATGTTACCCAACTAGTTTTGGTCCTTCAAACACAACAAATCAGTTGTAACAAACTGCAAAAACTTCTGCCCCAAGAAAGGTCTTCAATCTTTTCTTTCCTAAATAATCTCCTTATTTAGAAAGTCTTCATTCTCCTTGATTTCTGATTTACTTTTCTAGACCTTTAAATATGTGCCACATAGGATGCATAATATTCTCCTGAATATTCTGCTTATGTTAAGAACAAACTGGATCTCATTAATCCAGCTCAGCAGGCTCAATATCAATACATCTTCTTCGACATGTTATTCCAGTTGTTGAAAAAGTTCAACACAACATGTTCTGACATTGTAATAGAACTTCTTGTTGTACCTGTTCTTCTTATCCTATTCTTCATTGCTGCTATTATTTTTTTACAAAATTTAAGCCAATACTAAAACAAGAGAACTAACAATCTCCCCCTTTGGCAAATTTTGGATAAAACAAATAATCTAAAAACAATTACAATCCAGGAGATTACAACAATTCAGAAGATATTGCATACAACAATAGATATTTAGTTGAAAATAATATCTCAACATCTTGTTCAACATTTTCTTTGCAGCACTTTTAAGAACTCAATTGCATCAGCACCAACAAACATCAGTTTCAGGATAAAAGGAAGGAAAGTCCTAAAGTTTGGTTGATACACACGAGGAAGAAGATAGAAGAAGACAACTTGTACTCCCCCTCAATGTAGGAACATCTTCTAAACATAGAAGACCAATGGTGGAATAAGAGAATTCTCAATAATTCCTTAATACCAAATCAACCACCGCCCCTGATAACTCAGAACATATGTCACAACTATGTTCATAACTCATATCACATGTCACAAACATATGTCACAGAAATAATAACCACTTGACATCTTATTTTGACATCTATGAACATGAATAATAACCACTTGTGGAAGCAGTAGCAACATCTGAGCTAATTCACCTAATTCACCTTTCTCCCCCTTTATAGCCAAAACTTGGCAAAGGAGAGCTTCATAATACCATACCCAAGCACAACTTACCCAAAACTCGAATAAAATCCATAAGAATTATGGACTCAAGAAGCTCGTGGGGTTACAGAGAAGTGGAGAACTCTCTATAAATAACTGGGATTTTTACTTGGAAAATAACGATCCTAGATTGTAGCACCAATCTTGGTTAAAAGGAAACGATATTTGAGGAGAAAACTTCAAGTATCAATTTGCACCGTCCATAATGACTTTGAATGCTATATCTACTTCCTGTACATACACATGCATAGTCAGACAAATTTTTCTCCCCCTGTTTACAGCCACGTGTTTGAACACATAGGCCACTCCACCCTATGTTGACCATGCAGGAACATGTCATGTATAATGTCCTGACACTTAGTCAGACATTGTCTTCTTATTTCAGTGATCAACACATCTTCTCCCACCAATTAGGGATACTTCACCAGATTATCCACTTGTTCATATTGGATTCTAATTGTTCTTATTTCACTTAGACTTAGTGACATACACTAAGATATCAAAATGTCACATTTGTGACACCTCTTCATAATATAGACCCTCAAGGAGTCTTTTTGAAATCTATAGAGAAAAATAAATTCTCCCAGACTTCCCTTTAAACTTCTAAGAGATATGTGAACTTCTGATCTTCACCAAGCTTCTCATAATTAGAAATAACCATGTCTTGTTAAGTTTATCCATAACTTCATAATGTCGCAACATGTTGTTTAGACATCATTTCCTCATAGAACCTTTACAAAAGTGAATGATATTCTGGCTTGTAAATACTTGTATCATTGCAGCAACAATTTACAGATATCCACATGACTCCCTTTGTTATGAGTAACTAATGCTCCAGCTGAAGATGAAGACTTGTGCACTAGATGAGAAACTTCAGCACTTCCTGCATATGTTGAACCTTGACTCCCATAGTAGAGTCAAACCAGAGTCAGATATTCTCACTCCTTGAGAATACTTTTAGGAACCCTGACTTCTTCACAACACAAGGACACATTTGATCATTGTCTTATCATAACCACACTTTGTATCATGACCTTTTGAATAGGCAATATGTCATGCATACTAGGTGCGAAGTCACTCACATACTCCAAAAACTCTTAGTTTCTCCAAATCACCAAACCTTTTCTGGAGTGACTTGCAGCAAAAAATACCCCTTAAGTATTTGTTAGCAGCCTTCTACCTTTATATCCACTAGTAGTTGTTGATACTAGTGGAGTCTTCAACAAAATAGTCATGCATTCATCAAGCATGCTACTGTAGACAGGATTAGACTCTCATATTCTAATCCACATAGTCAGAGATGCCACATCTCACAATAATGCTTAAGCATCCAACTTCACATGAACAATCCCAAAAACAACCATCATTGATGTTAAGACATCATGTGGTACATCAAGTCCATGATACAGAACCTAATCAAACTGGTTCTCAATCATTTAAAGGACTCATTGTTCATAGAAATCCTTTAAGAAGCTCCCATTAGAACACACAACCAATGCACAGGTTCCTGCATGTTTTACAGTCTAGTTTGTAGTAATGGCTTAGCACACTTGATTATCAGTCACATCCAACTCACAGCAATCGTCTTCAGACCTGCCAAGATAATTATTGATGACAGCAAGGGAAAATTCAACACAAACACCTTCATATATTCCTTACTTATGTGATTAGCACAAGCCAACAAAAGAAATATGCTCCATAATCTCTTTGAACTCCAGTGCACCTGCTCCCAATTCTCTTTCAAGGGCAATTTTTCTTTGAGATACATATTTCCACTTTTCAGCATTGCCAATGGAATGGAAGGAAATGTTGTCAAGAGGGGCATCAGGCACCCAGAAGGCTTCTTGCTTGCGGATTTCTTCAAAGGATAGATATCCTGGACATCATCCTCGACATCATAACCAGAGTCAACATCTTCTAACAACCAGCAGGATAGTCTTCTTTATCCCATTCACTACTGCAGAGAAAAATAAATTCTCACAGAACCAGCACATCCTCTTGGAGAAGGATGGTATACTCTAGCAACATTTGGCTAGAGTCTTCAGAGACTCATAAGGACATAAGCAGCTATATCTTGTAGCAACATGTCTCAACATGTTATCCAACATCATCTTCATTATAGGGTAATAACTCTATATACTTGAACATCTCAAGCTCCAAAAAAAACCAATTAGTCCACTGATTCCTCCTGTCATGGACAATCAAAACTTAATTATGGAGAAAACACAACACTAAACACCCACTAGTTCACTGGGAATAACTCCTAAGTACCCTGAACTAGTCACATAACAAGCACGCCTCTGATTTAAGCCCTTGCACCTTCACACACATTATCATGACTCTTTGGATGGCTAAGATGTCGTGAAACCATAGTCTAAAACCAACTTCCAATTATTTCTTGGTGTGCTTAAAAGCTTTACTAAGATTCAGAATCTCCAACATAAGGAGTACCCCTTAACAAATGTGTTGATTAAATCCTCCTTCTGCACATTACTAGTATTTGCTAACACTAGTGAAGTATTCAAACCAATATAGTAGTTATACATTACTTGAGCATACTTCTCCTTCCATCAGAATCTCCTTATTCAACAACATAGACAGAACTGCCACTAATGAGTGTGGAGTTTGAATATTGAGATTCATAGTTCCTAGTATCTTTAATAGACTATCATCAAAAATGATGTTCCAACATCATTTGAGACATCAACAACATTACCACAGAGCTTATCTGCTTTGGTTCTAGAAACATCATCCAAGGGACTTATTTCCATACATGTCCTTTAACAAAATCCTCATTCTCACAAGAGGATATCACAAGGACTCGTCTTCAGATTAACCATACAACAGAAATATTCTCTCACTATATTATGTAGTAAGTTTCTCACACTAGGTAAAACTGACATCTTTCTTCTTCACACTTGTGATACTTGTTAAATCTTCGACTAGACATCCAAACATGGTAGCCAAAGCATTCCAGGTTAGTACCTCAGATAAGTACTCAGCTCCCGACATGGTCTTTATCATCAGTAACATGCACATCTTTATAAGATCAAACTTATACTTAGCTCTCAACAAGATATTTGTCATCAGAGGAAAAAATTCCCCCCACACACAAGTGCAGATGATATTCCTTTTCAACAGATTTTAGAGCACTTGAACTGACATCCTTCTTCTTCATTGTTCAACACAAGAGTATCCTTTCAACATTCTAGACTTGGTCAGAGACTGGTCTTCAGCTCCATCATAATCAAACATTCAAACTTTGAACTTCACTGGTGAACAACAATACTCACCTCATGATCTACACACCAACTTCCTTTTTAGAGGAAGCACACACTTAGAAATGATGTCCCAACATCAGATCTGACATCATCCATTCTTACTATGTTTCTGGGGGTAACTTATATAGTAACTTATAATCAACTGTTGTGGGGGTTAACACAAGGAAACAAACCAATAACAACTTATCAATCTTCAGGATCAAACTACCAGCATATGCAGGGGATTGCACGAGCCATATCTCAATAAGCTTTTCTTTAGACCTCATGTCTGACTTTGAGATGATGGATGCCATTGTTTGTACCTACAGAGGAAATTCCCTCTATTAGGTCTCTGGAATAGATTCTACTAGGCCTGACACAAAAAAAAATACATACTTTTCAAAAGCATTTGTTTCCCTTGATTCTTCAAAAATAATTCCCTTCAAATTTTAACATCTTCAAATATATCATGACATTTTGTCTGACATCATATCAACCCTTGACAAGGGGATCTTTTTCAACAACTTCTGAGGGTACACAAAGAGAATTACAAATTATCTTCCTCAAGGGCAATCAAAACAATATTCAGAAGCATCAAACACCGTGGTTGGATCACAATACTCCTCTTTAAACAAGATTCCATGAATCTGGTTCCTTTGATTAGAAGGATCTTCCAGATACAAGCTCATCTCATATACATAAAGGGTCTTGTGGAGATTCCTTTATGAGTTCTTCTCAAGAGAATGGAGCTCAACCTCTATACTCCCATAAGCCTGACACATGGAGTAGATAAACTGTTGATCGTGTCCTAATCAACCTGCACAAACCAGATGCCTCCTCTTCCAGGTCAGGAGTAGGTTCCAAACAAAAAGGTATTCATAATATTTGTGTTTAGCACCTAAAGCATCTGTTCTTCAACTGGTAATTGCATACCTGCTGAAGTAATGTTTTAACATCCCATAGAACATCAGTTCCTTCTTCTTGGAACACACAATCCTTGACAGTCTTCAAGGTCAACATGCAGATGTATATGAGCATCATTGATCAATTGATTCTCATCAACCGTATTGATAAATGTCTTTATGAGTGGACTTGAGGAAAATCTCAAGCATCTTTGACACTTTTAATATGGTTGAAAAAGTCAGCATATATTCTATTGAGGGTAACAACCCTAGTATCCTTCCCATATGTTGTACCCCAAAATTTTCCCTCCCATTTCTCAATGATTTCTCATCACAAGACCCTTGGAGCTCAAGATCCAGTTAGGGTTTCCTCTGCTCAAGACTTCTCCTTGCACTGTTGACCCAAATTAGGGTTTGTGTTTGCACAAGGATGTTTTGACCTAAAATGCCTAAGATGACTTTCTTGCTTCATATTGGACTCCAAAGTTTATCCATACCAAGTTTCAAGTCTTGATTCCAAATTTTGCCCAGTCAATTGGACAGTTGACCTAGAAATCAGCTGTATTGGGGAAAAAGTCAACTGTGGCCAATTGACAGTCAAATCTCATGAAAATTGACCCACATCAACATTATGAACTCACATGGACCATTTGATCAAGTTTGGATCACAATTCCACAAGAAATTTGATCAGATCACCAAAAGGGCAAAATGGTCATTTTTAGGGTTTTGACTGCATAAAGGCAATTTTTGACTGTTTGACCTAACCAATGGAAAACCAAGCTCACATATGGACTCAAGGACCCCATGGAATTGTCTTGACATGCTCAACAAGTTCAAAAGATCCCAAATGCACAAGATTGGCAGTTGAATTTCCCAGTCAATTGATCAATTTTAACTGTATACTGAAAAGTCAAACTTTGACTTTTTGGTCAAAATCAAATGTCAAGATTCATTTTTCATCAAAACATGACAAATCATGAAACTTGTTCATCAAGAAATCAAGAATTGCAAATTAGGGTTTGAAATGAAGATTTTTCATAACTTAGAATTTTTCTAAGTTATGAAAAACCCTAAGTTTTTCCTAACTTTGCCCCACTTTCTCACCAAGCTTCATTTGGATTCAAGCAAAAGTCAAAACATGAAAGTTGTAGCCTATTGCATAATCTACAACTTTGATTCACAAAGTTTTCCCAAAAGAGGCTTGTATCTCAAGTTACAATTTTTGGAACGAGGGTACCAAACCATTCTTAACTTAGAGAAAATTTGACCTATTTTAGGCAGGATTTTTGCCTAACTTCAAGACCATTTTTCACATACTTCCACTTGGAATTTCAATTTGCATTTCAAAGATGGATTGTAGTACACATTCCAAGATTTCCAAAATGTCTAAGAACTCATCACACAACCTCATGGTTTGAGAGAATCGAATTTTGCAATATAGGAAAAACTCACTTTTGTTATGGCCAATTTCCATGTTCATACACTTAGGCAATTTTCAAATCAGCATGCATCTCTTGATTACAGGCCCTAAATCCTTTTTACACTCATAAATTTAATGCAAACTCTTTGTGCCAAGACCATATCCTATGTGTTCAAGCATTGCATAATGGTTTAATCCCAAATTAGAAAAAGCATTTTAACCATTTTTGCAAAAGTGAACTTTATGTCAAAATGCAAATCCAAGCAAGTACATTTGAAATCTCTTTGGCACAAGTTTAGGAACTAATTACACTGATCAAGACTAAGTGGTTCAGCATAGAATGGGGGCCTCTATCAGTCTAGAACTCCACTTGACCTTTTCTTGCTTAAGTGTGAAGAAACATAGCATTTTTGTACAACAACTTTCATCTCAGCACAAACAAGCTTAAGCAAAAACTTTGTACACTTTCTAAACACCCTAACTGAGCTAGAACACGAGCCAACCCTCCCCAACACCCTCTCACTCACAGAATCACTCTCAAACTGTCCAAACAGAGCACCTGCTGCAGTTTGAATCCCACAACTCATTTCCATCGTGCATTCTTGCCCAAACCAGTTCAAACACCTTCCCTACCATCAATGCAAACTATCCAAAGCATTAGAAGTGGACTGTAACTCCTCTAATCAGTTTGGCCATTTTCATTTTCTTGTTTTACAGGTGGAGTGCTACAACTCGATTCAGCTAGTTTCAAAGCAAAGTAAAACTTGGAATAGCATCCCTGGACATCAAGGAAGCTGTACCAATCATCACCTTGCTCTGAAAGTACCTCCATCATCAGATACAACTTCAACTGAACAGGTATATTCTTGAACTTCTATCTCCCAATGTAGGCATCATTAGCTCTAAGTTTGTGAATAAGAAGTGTTCTACTCATGCCCCTGAAACTGTACATACCTTTACTTTTCATTTATTTTGCATATGCTGTGAGAATTTGATGTCTGAACATTGATAAAAAATTAGGTTAAGATTTGGGAATGGAGAAATTCTCTCTCATTTTTGAGAGTTAGATCAAGTTTTAGGTATGTATGGATTCGTTGTTTGATGCTGAACATTTTTGATGTTGTGAGTTTTCATTAAAAAGCCAGGAATCCAGGTGTTTGAATCATTAAACAAAGCGCACGTTTTTGACATTGTTTCTGGCCAGAGGTTGAAGAAGGACTTGCTGGGCTGGGCTTGATTTGTCATTTCTTTTTGCACCCTTTTATTACTTTTACACCCCCTGAGCCCATTTTGCTTATTTTAATGATTTTTTGACTTTTCCTTTTTTATTCTGACTTATTTATTTTTTCTTATAATATTAAAAATACAAAAAATATTTTTTACACCATTTTCATATTTATTAGGTATTTATTTGCTTAGATTAATATTTGTGCATAAATAATATAAATACTATTATTTAGAATAACTAGAAAAAATAATACAAACACATTTATTTTCTAATTTTTATTTTATTTTATCTTCTGAAATATTTTATATAAAATATACTCTTTTTATAAATATTAAATATTATTATCTTTTATATATATAATACATATTTAGAAATTAATACAAATATATATATATTTATTAGAATATTTAGTAAATAATACAAAAATATATACATTTTTATTTTGTTAATATTTGACATTAAAAATACCCTTTTTGACAAATATACTTCATTTTTATTGTATTTTATATATAATTGATAAATGTTTGTACATATTAAATAATTAATATATTCACTTAATAGATTAGGGTTTTGCCCTAGAATACATAAAAACTCCAAAAAAAATAATACTTTTTATTTTTGTTTATTTGACATATAAAAATACCTTTTTTTCATACACATAAAAATATTTTTTTTGCATCTTGCATATTTATCTTATTTCTATTTAATTTGTGCAATTGATTATCTTGTAAATAATTCAATTTTGATGTAATAGTTTAGGTTTAAATTCCTTGTCAAATACCCCCCATTCGAACATTTGTACCCCCCTTCCCATATTGTGTTGTAATAGCTTAGGAACTTTATTTTTCGCACTTTAATGCTTTCTAAATATACCATGTTAGAATTAGGGTTTGTATGCAATAAAAAGAACAAAAATAGTTTGACCTAATTTCAAGATAATCAAGCATGAAAATGGACAACACATATCACACTTGCACCCCTAGGGTATTCCACTTGTTGCCTTCAATAATGGGCCATATTGAATGTTAGGTCTCTTTGGGCAAAACAAACACAATTCAAATGATCATAGTCCCTCGATGACGCTTTCGAAAAGTCGCATAAAAATGATCAAGTCCCTTAAAGGAAAATTGCCCAAAGATACTTGGCCCCATTGCAATTATGGTCTAAACGATGACCCGCGCCCGTCCCTTTCACATCCTAACACAAGATTGTCCACCAAATGCAATGGTGGAACAAGATTGTTAAAAGGGTTAAAACATAACAAAAATCTTTGAGAACTTTAGGGTAGATAGCTCTTAAGTACTTGTCAACTTGCAAAACAAAAACACTTGCCTATTTTTTCAAACCACACTTCACAAACTCTTTCAAAACAAACTTTCAAAAACATTGAAACATCTTTTCAAAAAGACAAACACCTTTTGTAAAACATTCGAGTAAAGAATTGTTACAAGGGTAGCCTAGACAAGGCATCTTTTTCAAAACCACACACAAAGCACCATTTCAAACAATTGAAAACCAAGGCAAGTTGATCTAAGCAAGTACCTAAGAGCCCATGGATAACCATGGATAGAAAGGGTGCTAATACCTTCCCTTTCTACAATCTACTCCCCGAACCCAAGAAAATATCTCAAAGGTTTTTGCTGTGCTTTTTAAACCTTTCCTTAGGATAAAATAAAAAGTCGGTGGCGACTCTTGCTCAACCGAAACATTTTGCGAAAACAAACGCAAAACCATAGTCAGTTCTCCCACCGTATCACAGAACTGGCGACTCTGCTGGGGACAAATTTTAAAAGTGGATTAACCTTAGGGCTTAGATCACCCTCTTGCAGGACTAATTGTTTGATTGTATTGCTTTATACTTTGGCTCTCTTGTTTGGGTTTGCAATCCTATACCCGGATTTGGGGAAACATTCATAGATAGCAATACGTTATGGAAACTGTGCGGGGTATACCGACACGGTCGAAGCAATAGCTATATTAGTGCGACATATTTGTGAGTACCGGTAACCCTTGAGTTCAATCAAGGAGAGTACGGGGCCGCTGAGTGATGTCACTAAGCACTAATGACCTAGAACCTTACTTGACCATCTTTGCCTTTTATTAGGGGTAGTGAGATGACCGGCTTTGGTGCAGTCCGAAGTTGGTAGATACTCGATACTACACTCATTGAGGGTTGTTTTCTTGGAATATTTTGGTCGCTAGTTAAGTGGCTAAACCAAAACAATGAACAATGAAAACAATCCAATGATATTGAGCTCCTTAGAACCCGATTACTATTTATAGGACAGGTTTTTAAGCCAACTACACTCAAGAGGGTACTTACCTATGAAACCCCATGCAAGCCTGAAACTAGGGTTTGGTGTGATTTGCCTGTACATATGTTTGTGCATACATCATAAACATCATAAAGCATCATATGCATTCACTAACCACTTCAAGGGTTTAGATCTTCATCTTTGTTCTTGTTTTGTAGGTGTTGTACCCCAAAATTTTCCCTCCCATTTCTCAATGATTTCTCATCACAAGACCCTTAGAGCTCAAGATCCAGTTAGGGTTTCATCTGCTCAAGATTTCTCCTTGCACTGTTGACCCAAATTAGGGTTTGTGTTTGCACAAAGATGTTTTGACCAAAAATGCCTAAGATGACTTTCATGCTTCATATTGGACCCCTAAGTTTATCCACATCAAGTTTCAAGTCTTGATTCCAAATTTTGCCCAGTCAATTGGACAGTTGACCTAGAAATCAACTGTATTGGGGAAAAAGTCAACTGTGGCCAATTGACAGTCAAACCTCATGAAAATTGACCCACATCAACATTATGAACTCACATGGACCATTTGATCAAGTTTGGATCACAATTCCACAAGAAATTTGATCAGATCACCTAAAGGGCAAAATGGTCATTTTTAGGGTTTTGACTGCACAAAGGCAATTTTTGACTGTTTGACCTATCCAATGGCAAACCAAGCTCACATATGGACTCAAGGACCCCATGGAATTGTCTTGACATGCTCAACAAGTTCAAAAGATCCCAAATACACAAGATTGACAGTTGAATTTCCCAGTCACTTGATCAATTTTGACTATATACTGAAAAGTCAAACTTTGACTTTTTGGTCAAAATCAAGGGTCAAGATTCATTTTTCATCAAAACATGCCAAATCATGAAACTTGTTCATCAAGAAATCCAAAATTGCAAATTAGGGTTTGAAATGAAGATTTTTCATAACTTAGAATTTTTCTAAGTTATGAAAAACCCTAATTTTTTCCTAACTTTGCCCCACTTTCTCACCAAGATTCATTTGGATTCAAGCAAAAGTCAAAACATGAAAGTTGTAGCCTATTGCATAATCTACAACTTTGATTCACAAAGTTTTCCCAAAATAGGCTTGTATATCAAGTTACAATTTTTGGAACGAGGGTACCAAACCATTCTTAACTTAGAGAAAATTTGACCTATTTTAGGCAGGATTTTTGCCTAACTTCAAGACCATTTTTCACATACTTCCACTTGGAATTTCAATTTGCATTTCAAAGATGGATTGTAGTACACATTACAAGCTTTCCAAAATGTCTAAGAACTCATCACACAACCTCATGGTTTGAGAGAATCGAATTTTACAATATAGGAAAAACTCACTTTTGTTATGGCCAATTTCCATGTTCATACACTTAGGCAATTTTCAAATCAGCATGCATCTCTTGATTACAGGCCCTAAATCCTTTTTACACTCATAAATTTAATGCAAACTCTTTGTGCCAAGACCATATCCTATGTGTTCAAGCATTGCATAATGGTTTAATCCCAAATTAGAAAAAGCATTTTAACCATTTTTGCAAAAGTGAACTTTATGTCAAAATGCAAATCCAAGCAAGTACATTTGAAATCTCTTTGGCACAAGTTTAGGAACTAATTACACTGATCAAGACTAAGTGGTTCATCATAGAATGGGGGCCTCTATCAGTCTAGAACTCCACTTGACCTTTTCTTGCTTAAGTGTGAATAAACATAGCATTTTTGTACAACAACTTTCATCTCAGCACAAACAAGCTTAAGCAAAAACTTTGTACACTTTCTAAACACCCTAACTGAGCTAGAACACGAGCCAACCCTCCCCAACACCCTCTCACTCACAGAATCACTCTCAAACTGTCCAAACAGAGCACCTGCTGCAGTTTGAATCCCACAACTCATTTCCATCGTGCATTCTTGCCCAAACCAGTTCAAACACCTTCCCTACCATCAATGCAAACTATCCAAAGCATTAGAAGTGGACTGTAACTCCTCTAATCAGTTTGGACATTTTCATTTTCTTGTTTTACAGGTGGAGTGCTACAACTCGATTCAGCTAGTTTCAAAGCAAAGTAAAACTTGGAATAGCATCCCTGGACATCAAGGAAGCTGTACCAATCATCACCTTGCTCTGAAAGTACCTCCATCATCAGATACAACTTCAACTGAACAGGTATATTCTTGAACTTCTATCTCCCAATGTAGGCATCATTAGCTCTAAGTTTGTGAATAAGAAGTGTTCTACTCATGCCCCTGAAACTGTACATACCTTTACTTTTCATTTATTTTGCATATGCTGTGAGAATTTGATGTCTGAACATTGATAAAAAATTAGGTTAAGATTTGGGAATGGAGAAATTCTCTCTCATTTTTTAGAGTTAGATCAAGTTTTAGGTATGTATGGATTCGTTGTTTGATGCTGAACATTTTTGATGTTGTGAGTTTTCATTAAAAAGCCAGGAATCCAGGTGTTTGAATCATTAAACAAAGCGCACGTTTTTGACATTGTTTCTGGCCAGAGGTTGAAGAAGGACTTGATGGGCTGGGCTTGATTTGTCATTTCTTTTTGCACCCTTTTATTACTTTTACACCCCCTGAGCCCATTTTGCTTATTTTAATGATTTTTTGACTTTTCCTTTTTTATTCTGACTTATTTATTTTTTCTTATAATATTAAAAATACAAAAAATATTTTTTACACCATTTTCATATTTATTAGGTATTTATTTGCTTAGATTAATATTTGTGCATAAATAATATAAATACTATTATTTAGAATAACTAGAAAAAATAATACAAACACATTTATTTTCTAATTTTTATTTTATTTTATCTTCTGAAATATTTTATATAAAATATACTCTTTTTATAAATATTAAATATTATTATCTTTTATATATATAATACATATTTAGAAATTAATACAAATATATATATATATATATTTATTAGAATATTTAGTAAATAATACAAAAATATATACATTTTTATTTTGTTAATATTTGACATTAAAAATACCCTTTTTGACAAATATACTTCATTTTTATTGTATTTTATATATAATTGATAAATGTTTGTACATATTAAATAATTAATATATTCACTTAATAGATTAGGGTTTTGCCCTAGAATACATAAAAACTCCAAAAAAAATAATACTTTTTATTTTTGTTTATTTGACATATAAAAATACCTTTTTTTCATACACATAAAAATATTTTTTTTGCATCTTGCATATTTATCTTATTTCTATTTAATTTGTGCAATTGATTATCTTGTAAATAATTCAATTTTGATGTAATAGTTTAGGTTTAAATTCCTTGTCAAATACCCCCCATTCGAACATTTGTACCCCCCTTCCCATATTGTGTTGTAATAGCTTAGGAACTTTATTTTTCGCACTTTAATGCTTTCTAAATATACCATGTTAGAATTAGGGTTTGTATGCAATAAAAAGAACAAAAATAGTTTGACCTAATTTCAAGATAATCAAGCATGAAAATGGACAACACATATCACACTTGCACCCCTAGGGTATTCCACTTGTTGCCTTCAATAATGGGCCATATTGAATGTTAGGTCTCTTTGGGCAAAACAAACACAATTCAAATGATCATAGTCCCTCGATGACGCTTTCGAAAAGTCGCATAAAAATGATCAAGTCCCTTAAAGGAAAATTGCCCAAAGATACTTGGCCCCATTGCAATTATGGTCTAAACGATGACCCGTGCCCGTCCCTTTCACATCCTAACACAAGATTGTCCACCAAATGCAATGGTGGAACAAGATTGTTAAAAGGGTTAAAACATAACAAAAATCTTTGAGAACTTTAGGGTAGATAGCTCTTAAGTACTTGTCAACTTGCAAAACAAAAACACTTGCCTATTTTTTCAAACCACACTTCACAAACTCTTTCAAAACAAACTTTCAAAAACATTGAAACATCTTTTCAAAAAGACAAACACCTTTTGTAAAACATTCGAGTAAAGAATTGTTACAAGGGTAGCCTAGACAAGGCATCTTTTTCAAAACCACACACAAAGCACCATTTCAAACAATTGAAAACCAAGGCAAGTTGATCTAAGCAAGTACCTAAGAGCCCATGGATAACCATGGATAGAAAGGGTGCTAATACCTTCCCTTTCTACAATCTACTCCCCGAACCCAAGAAAATATCTCAAAGGTTTTTGCTGTGCTTTTTAAACCTTTCCTTAGGATAAAATAAAAAGTCGGTGGCGACTCTTGCTCAACCGAAACATTTTGCGAAAACAAACGCAAAACCATAGTCAGTTCTCCCACCGTATCACAGAACTGGCGACTCTGCTGGGGACAAATTTTAAAAGTGGAGTAACCTTAGGGCTTAGATCACCCTCTTGCAGGACTAATTGTTTGATTGTATTGCTTTATACTTTGGCTCTCTTGTTTGGGTTTGCAATCCTATACCCGGATTTGGGGAAACATTCATAGATAGCAATACGTTATGGAAACTGTGCGGGGTATACCGACACGGTCGAAGCAATAGCTATATTAGTGCGACATATTTGTGAGTACCGGTAACCCTTGAGTTCAATCAAGGAGAGTACGGGGCCGCTGAGTGATGTCACTAAGCACTAATGACCTAGAACCTTACTTGACCATCTTTGCCTTTTATTAGGGGTAGTGAGATGACCGGCTTTGGTGCAGTCCGAAGTTGGTAGATACTCGATACTACACTCATTGAGGGTTGTTTTCTTGGAATATTTTGGTCGCTAGTTAAGTGGCTAAACCAAAACAATGAACAATGAAAACAATCCAATGATATTGAGCTCCTTAGAACCCGATTACTATTTATAGGACAGGTTTTTAAGCCAACTACACTCAAGAGGGTACTTACCTATGAAACCCCATGCAAGCCTGAAACTAGGGTTTGGTGTGATTTGCCTGTACATATGTTTGTGCATACATCATAAACATCATAAAGCATCATATGCATTCACTAACCACTTCAAGGGTTTAGATCTTCATCTTTGTTCTTGTTTTGTAGGTGTTGTACCCCAAAATTTTCCCTCCCATTTCTCAATGATTTCTCATCACAAGACCCTTAGAGCTCAAGATCCAGTTAGGGTTTCATCTGCTCAAGACTTCTCCTTGCACTGTTGACCCAAATTAGGGTTTGTGTTTGCACAAAGATGTTTTGACCAAAAATGCCTAAGATGACTTTCATGCTTCATATTGGACCCCTAAGTTTATCCACATCAAGTTTCAAGTCTTGATTCCAAATTTTGCCCAGTCAATTGGACAGTTGACCTAGAAATCAACTGT
Organism: Vicia faba; assembly: GCA_948472305.1. Taxonomy (NCBI): domain Eukaryota; kingdom Viridiplantae; phylum Streptophyta; class Magnoliopsida; order Fabales; family Fabaceae; genus Vicia; species Vicia faba. The sequence continues at coordinate 1,186,213,884 of OX451737.1, forward strand.
ATTGGGGAAAAAGTCAACTGTGGCCAATTGACAGTCAAACCTCATGAAAATTGACCCACATCAACATTATGAACTCACATGGACCATTTGATCAAGTTTGGATCACAATTCCACAAGAAATTTGATCAGATCACCTAAAGGGCAAAATGGTCATTTTTAGGGTTTTGACTGCACAAAGGCAATTTTTGACTGTTTGACCTATCCAATGGCAAACCAAGCTCACATATGGACTCAAGGACCCCATGGAATTGTCTTGACATGCTCAACAAGTTCAAAAGATCCCAAATACACAAGATTGACAGTTGAATTTCCCAGTCAATTGATCAATTTTGACTGTATACTAAAAAGTCAAACTTTGACTTTTTGGTCAAAATCAAGGGTCAAGATTCATTTTTCATCAAAACATGCCAAATCATGAAACTTGTTCATCAAGAAATCCAAAATTGCAAATTAGGGTTTGAAATGAAGATTTTTCATAACTTAGAATTTTTCTAAGTTATGAAAAACCCTAATTTTTTCCTAACTTTGCCCCACTTTCTCACCAAGATTCATTTGGATTCAAGAAAAAGTCAAAACATGAAAGTTGTAGCCTATTGCATAATTTACAACTTTGATTCACAAAGTTTTCCCAAAAGAGGCTTTTATCTCAAGTTACAATTTTTGGAACAAGGGTGCCAAACCATTCTTAACTTAGAGAAAATTTGACCTATTTTAGGCAAGGTTTTTACCCAACTTCAAGACCATTTTTCATATAATTCCACTTGGCATTTCAATTTTCACTTCAAAGATGTATTGTAGTACACATTCCAAGCTTTCCAAAATGTACAAGAACTCATCAAACAACCTCATGGTTAGGGAGAATCGAATTTGGCAAGTTGGGAAAAAGTCACTTTGATTCATGGCCATGTACATGTTCATAACTTGTGCAATTTTTCAAATCAGCTTGCACAACTTGATTACTGGTCCTATATCCCATTTGCACTCAATAATTAAATGCAAACCCTTTGTGTTCAAGCCTTGCATTATGTGTTTAAGCATTACATGAAGGTTTAGTCTTAAAATAGAAAAAGCATTTTATCCATTTTGGAAAAGTTTCACTTTATGTCAAAATACAATCCAAGCAAGTACATTTGAAATCTCTTTGGCACAAGTTTAGGAGCATAACACACTGACCAAGACTAATGTATGCAGCATAGAATGGGGGCCTGTACCGGCTAGAAACACCAACTTGCCATCTCTTGCTTAAAGTGTAAAAAAACTTGCATTTTGAACAAGAACTTTCATCTCAGCAAACAAAATCTTAAGCAAACTTTGTCCTCACATTTTACACTTCCTAACTGACCTCAAACACGACCAAACAACCCTTCATCCATCCAGTTACAGAAAATCACAGCTTTGTGGTAAAACAGGGCATATTCTGCAACTTGAATCCCACAACTCATTTCCATCGTGCATCTTGGCCAAAACCAGTTCAAACACTTTCCTTACCATCAATCCAAACTATTCAAAGCATTAGAAGTGGACTGTAACTCCTCTAACCAGTTTGGCCATTTTCATTTCTTCCTCTTGCAGGTGGACTTCTGCAGCTTGGTACAGAAGGTTTCAAAGCATACCAAGTATTGGAATAGCATCCTCACACTCCAAGGAAGCTGTACAGATCATCATCTTGCCCTGAAAACTCCCCCATTGCCAGACACGATTCCAACTGAGAAGGTATATTCATGAACTTCTAACTCTTAATGCAGGCATCATTAGCTTTAAGTTTGTGAATAAGAAGTGTTCTACTCATGCCCCTGAAACTGTACATACTTTTACTTTCCATTTATTTTGCCTGAGCTATGAGAATTTAAGGTCTGAATGTTGATAAAAAGTTAGGTTAGGATTTGGGAATGATAAAATTCTCTCTCATTTCTGAGAGTTAGGAGGAGTTCTTTACATATTCAGAATCGTGATTCAATGCTTAACATTTTTGGTGTTGTAAGTTTTTGTTAAAACTCAAGGAATCAGGATGTTTGAATTCATACACCAAGCGCGCGTTTTTGAACAAGAACTGTCTGGAGGTTGAAGAAGGTCTTCATGGGCTGGGCCTGATTTGCTATTGCTTTTTACACACTATTTTTGCCTTCACACCCCCTGAGCCCATTTTGTTTGTTTTAATGATTTTTTGACTTTTCTTTTTTTATTCTGACTTATTTATTTTTGCTAATAATATTAAAAATATAAAAAATATTTTTCACACTATTTTTATATTTTTTAGGCATTTATTTGTTTATATTGATAGTTGTACATAAATAATATTATTTAGAATAACTAGAAAAATAATGCAAACACATTTATTTTTTAATTTTTATTTTATTTTATCTTCTGAAAATATTTTATATAAAATACACTTTTTTTATAAATATTAAATATTATTGTTTTGTATATATAATATATATTTAGTAAATAATAAAGATATTTATATATATATATTAGTATATTTAGGTTAAAATACAAAAATACATGCATTTTTCTTTTATTAATATTTGATCTCAAAAAATACCTTTTTTATAAATATACTTCATTTTTATTTTATTTTGTATATAATAAATAAATATTTGTACATATTAAATAATTAATATAATTACTTAATAAAATTAGGGTTTTACCCTAAGCACAAAAACTCCAAAAAAATAATACTTTTCATTTTATTTTATTTGACATAAAAAAAAAATTCTTTTTTCCATACATATAAAAACCTTTTTTGCATCTTGCATATTTATTGTATGTCTATTTAATTTGTGCAATTAATTATCTTGTAAATAATTCCAAATTGATGTAATAGCTAGGTTTAAATTCCTTGTCAAATACCCCCCATTTGAACATTTGTACCCCCTTTCCCATATTGTGTTGTAATAGCGTAGGAACTTTAAATTTCGCACTTTATTGCTTTCTAAATATACCATGTTAGAATTAGGGTTTGTATGCAAATAAAAAGAACAAAAATAGTTTGACTTAATTCCAAGATAATCAAGCATGAAAATGGACAACACTAATCACACTTGCACCCCTAGGGTATTCCACTTGTTGCCTTCAATAAATGGGCCATATTGTATGTTAGGTCTCTTTGGGCAAAAACAAAACAAAACAATCAAATGATCATAGTCCCTCGATGACGCTTTCAAAAAGTTGCCTAAAAAATGATCAAGTCCCTTAGAGGAAAATTGCCCAAAGATACTTGGCACCATTGCAATTATGGTCTAAACGATGACCCGCGCCCGTCCCTTTCACATCCTAACACAAGATTGTCCACCAAATTCAATGGTGGAACAAAATTGTTAAAAGGGTTAAAACATAACAAAAATCTTTGAGAACTTTAGGGTAGATAGCTCTTAAGTACTTGTCAACTTGCAAAACAAAAACACTTGCCTATTTTTCAAACCACACTTCACAAACACTTTCCAAACAAACTTTCAAAAAAACCTTGAAACATCTTTTCAAAAAGACAAACACCTTTTGTAAAACATTTGAGTAAAGAATTGTTACAAGGGTAGCCTAGACAAGGCATCTTTTTCAAAACATTTTCAAAACCACACACAAAACACCATTTCAAACAATTGAAAACCAAGGCAAGTTGATCTAAGCAAGTACCTAAGAGCCCATGGATAACCATGGATAGAAAGGGTGCTAATACCTTCCCTTTCTATAATCTACTCCCCGAACCCAAGAAAATATCTCAAAGGTTTTTGCTGTGCTTTTTAAACCTTTCCTTAGGATAAAATAAAAAGTCGGTGGCGACTCTTGCTCAACCGAAACATTTGCGAAAACAAACGCAAAACCACAGTCAGTTCTCCCACCGTATCACAGTAGGTCATGGAAATTCCTCGCAGAAAAACCATCCAAGTCAGCCTTGTGAGAATCTCTCCTCAACTCAAGGAGCTCACCTCAAGAATTCCGGAAAGCTCATCCTTCAGTGAAAGACATGGTAGACCGCTCAGCTTAGTCAACACCAACATTGAAGAAGACATGATGAAAGTGCTATTCCAGTTCTTTGACCCTCTTCACCACTGTTTCACTTTCCCCGATTACCAGTTGGTGCCCACTTTGGAGGATTTTTCTCAACTCCTAAGAATCCCTATCCTTAATCAACTACCCTTCAACGGTACGGAAAAGGAACCAAAGCCGGAAGATGTTGCTCGAGCATTACATCTACAACCATCCGACATCAAGGGGCATTGGGAAACCATAAGCGGCGTCAAAGGATTCTTAGCAAAATTCTTGTTTGAGAAGGCACAAGAATGTTGGAATTCATTGGACTTACAAGCCTTTGAAGAAATTGTGGCACTCCTTATCTATAGGTTGGTCTTGTTCCCAAATTCTGATCAATTGGTAGATGTCAACACCGTCAAAATCTTCTTGTCCAGAAATCCAATACCAACATTGCTTGGGGACATCCTTCACTCATTTTACACACGAACAATGAGAAAGAGGGGTGTTCTCATGTGCTGTACTCCTCTCCTTGCAAGGTGGTTTATTTCGCACCTTCCACAATCTGTCTTAAAGAATGATTAAGGCTCAAGGTGGTCCCAACGGTTGATGACTCTTGCTCACTCTGATGTACATTGGTGTTCTTGGTCCAGAGAAAATGTCATCATCGTCGATCGTTGTGGAGAGTTCCCTAATGTTCCATTACTTGGAATCAGAGGAGGTATCACCTACAACCCTTGCCTAGCTTTGAGGCAATTTGGATATGCACGGAGGGATGGCCCTCACGACATGTTGATTCCTGACCTGGTTTTTGACTTCGACAATGATGCGCAAGGACTTCGCCAAAGATTCATCAGAGCTTGGAGGATGCCCAACAAGGTTGATAGCAAGACACTGGGACACAAGAACTCCATCCCTCTTGAGCCTTATCTCAAGTGGGTACGAGCCCGAGCCCAGAGTCTAATGATGCCTTATCCTCATGTTCTCCCTGTGATTAAAGAGCCCGTTAAGGAAGGAGAGGTTCCCTACACCATCCTACATCCTGACATGCCTACATCGTGGGAGGAAATGCAGAAAAGTTGGATTCAGCTCAAGGAGGAACGGAACACTTTTGAAGCCAGCTTCTACGCTAGCGAGAAGAAGGTTCTAGAGCTTACCCGCCGACTCCATGAGCAAGAGGCCCTCAACACCTACATCGCACCAAAGAGGATGCGCAATGTCTTTTTACCTTGAGAAGTTGTTTTTGTAATATTTGGCCCATGGGGTATTTATGTACTAACAAATTTCTTCTTATTAATATGACGTGCGTTCCTTTTTGTCTGCAACAAGTTTGAATATTCTAAATCCTTGAATGCATTGCATACATAAGCATACCATTCATCATGTGCATAAGCAGGTCTCACGCCAGGTTTCCTTATCTGTCTGCTGTTTATTTCAGTAGGATGGATCTCGAACAAACAGTCAAAGACCTACAAGCTCAAAATGCACAGTTCCAACAACTCCTGATGACCTTGGCTAAGGGTCAGGAGGATCTCAAGACCCTGCTGGGGAATAAAGACCCAGTGAAAAAGAAGAAAAAGAGACTCGGGGTGGCTACTTTAGGGAGAAGATTTGACAGAGAGGCCAGGAGAGTGCTTGAATTTCCTCCTACTTCTGATGAAGGAACCAGTAAAGGAGGTGGGGCTGCGGTATCTTCTGAGTCCGATGTGGAAGAAGAGGAGGTTGAAGAGGATGAAGACTACTCTGATCAACAATACCCTCCGGCTGATGATAAATACAAAGGTTTAGAAGACAGGTTAGCCGCCATGGAGCTACAGAGAGTACCGGGTTTGGATTTTGAAGACTTGGGTTTAGTGGCCGGGATTGTGATTCCCCCAAAGTTCAAAGTGCCAGTTTTTGTGAGGTATGATGGGATGTCCTGTCCAAAAATGCATCTCAGGTCCTACGTAAGAAAGATTCAACCTTATACGGCAGATAAGAACCTTTGGATTCATTTTTTTCAAGACAACCTTTCTGGGGCTCAACTGGAGTGGTTTTATAAGCTAGAGGGAACCAGCGTCCGAAACTGGGAAGACTTGGCCACCGCCTTCTACAAACAATATCAGTATAATTCTGACCTTGCTCCTACGCGTACCCAACTCCAGGGTATGTCATTGGGAACAAGCGAAGGATTCAAAGAGTATGCACAAAAATGGAGGGATTTGGTTGGCAGGGTGCAGCCTCCTTTAACCGACCGTGAACTTGTTGATATGTTTCTAGGGACCCTATCTGGGCCATTTTTCAATCATCTGATTGGTAACTCTTCCGCGGGGTTTACCGATTTGATCTTAACAGGCGAAAGAATAGAAGCCGGTATCAAGTCAGGAAAAATTTAGTAGGGTGTTGCTGCAAGTGTTGAGAAGAAACCTTTCAAGAAGGAAACGGCTGTGGTATATTCTCAGAGAAGAGCAGGGAAGACTGAACGCCGGCCAACTGTGGGGGCCGTAATGATTCAAAACTCTTCAAGTGAGCAGCCTCGCTATAACCAATCCAGACCAAATCAGCAACGGGTGGAACGGCCACAACGGCAGTTCACCCGCATTAATATGACGCCAGCGCAAGTACTTCCCCATCTGTTGAAGTTGAATCTCGCCACTATCAAAGAGGCACCAAAAAATGTGAATACGTCCTCTCCGCATTATCATCCTAATGCTAAATGCGCCTACCATTCTGACAGTGTCGGGCACGACACCAACGATTGTTGGGCACTCAAGCATAAAATCCAAGACCTGATAGAGGCGAAGGAAGTGGAGTTCGACGCTCCGGAGAAGCCTAATGTGATATCTGCTCCAATGCCGAAGCACGGCCTAAATGTCAATGCCATTGAAGAAGATTTGTATGTTGCTGATGTCAATGATCTGATGACTCCATTGTTAACCATCAAGTTGAATCTGTTAAGGGCCGGGATCTTCCCGGGATGTTGTTTCCAGTGATTTCTGGTAAACAACCGCTAGTCTTCCAAACTATCGAATAATCTTTATTAACGCTATTCAATCTCTCTGGTAACTCACAGGATCGACTAGATTGATCCTAGGACTCCTTGGATATTAAGGTTACTCTCACAATCGAACAATTATTCATGGTTGCTATTGTACAAGTGTTTGGTTTATTTCGATCCCTCTCTCTAAGAGTTTAGAAATGTGGTCAAAATGTATATGAAAACTAAGTTATAGGAATAAATGCTAATTGTAATGCTGATTGAAGAGACATATAAAACTGTATGAAAAATGAAGTAAATGGTTTCGATTTGCAAAACATTTAACATAAAAGGTTTCTGGAATGTAGAAGTTTAAAATGTGAGGAAAGCGTTTAATGCAAGAAATCTATAAATGATTTTAAGTAAAAGTATGCACTTGAAAAACAATACTTGAAAGTAAAGGTATTGAAAGTGTAACAGTTCTCTGAAATATAAAGTGCTCGAAACATAAAGAAAGCAGTAAAACGTAAAACTTTGAGGAAAAGACTTTGAAATGAAAAGACAGTAAATAAAGAAACTTGCAAATGTTATTCGACAAAAAGAAAAGAGGAAAGTACTGGAAATGGTAAAAAGGCTTTCATTAAGTTAGAAATACATGGTGCTATCGTACATACATTTCTCTTGCATTCGTTTCCCTTGCCATGTGGTAGTTTGAATGTTATTGAGTATTTTGTATAACAGATATGACACACTGAAATCCTAATACTAAGACTTCTATTTATACTAATTCGACCCTAACGGTCTCGCTATAGGATCATGCCACGTTTCGAACATGCAAGACAATGCTTCTTTCATCTTTCCACGTGTCCTCAAATGCTCCAACACATAACTTTCAAACTTTGAAAGTCCCGCTTCCATTTGAATTTTAAATGCTTTGGTGTTTCTCCGTTTCGAACGCTCTTCCCAAACCTAGCCTCGCTGTTGTTTCGAGACCCCTTTGGATATGTTCCCAAAATCACCGTTCGAAGCTTCAAGCTTTGACACACTTATTCGAAACACTGCTTCTGCAACTTCGAAATATGGCGTTTAATTCCATTTCGATCAGAACTTTTAACTCTTTTGAATTCTAAATAACATTGTCAAAATCTTCAGCCAACAAATTGCCCCTTTAAAATATGTATTTCGATCTCTTTGAGAAATACCTATTTTAAACATTTATACAAGATTTTGATAGGATTTTCGAATCATCATAACATTTAATGCATTTGACTCCAGTCACATCAATCATGGCACCTTTTGGGTTCCTTAACCGCCCAGAGTCACTTCACAGCGTGGTGCAGTTATGAGCAATGATTATTTTTAAATCACGCCTATTACCTATCTCAACTTTCCGCCACCTCTTCATCACACCAACCCATGATCTCCACGTATCACACTTTTACTCGGTGGATGCTTAATCTTCTCATTATAAAACATCAACTTAATCTTCCTCTTTCTTTTTTACACTCTAAATCTTTCATACTCTGGATTTTTACTCTTCTTCTCTCATAAAACAATATAAGCTCTCAAACAACAAAAATGTCTTCTTCCACCTCATCCCAACTCAAGAAAGTCTCCAAGAAGAAAGGAAAAACTACAGGAGCAACCATGGAGAGTAAAATCGTCACCATTCAAGGCCAATCTGCTCTTGCTCCTCAAATGATTTCCAAAGAAAAAGAAATGCTGTACGCATCACAGGTACTCATCCCTACCCATGTTGCTGGTAAGAGGTTAGCCTTAAATGGCCCTCTTACAGTTTTTGAAATACTAAAGGACACCAGGACAATTTTTCCCGTATGTTATAGCTTCAAACCCTTATTCAACAAAATGGATGCCCCTAGGGCAGTAGAATCTCTTAGTTCGAATACCGAAGAAACCCCAACTGTTCCTCCCAAGGACCCATTTGTTTTGGACTATGTAAAAAGCAATTTTAAGCCATTTAGATCTTGCCCTACTTCTGATATTGCCTATCAAAACTGGTTCACGAAAGTAGAAGCCAAAAAATCCCAGCAATGGGAAGAATTAGGCATTTATAACCTCATTAAGCTATCGAAACCTGGATTCACCTATAGCCATCCTCTGCTGTTTGCATCCCTTTATTTCTGGGATAGTACCTACAACACTTTCTATCTCCCAGGTGGAATGATTACCCCAACCTTCTTCGATATAGCGGCCATTACTGGGCTGTCGCCAGTGGGAGAAACTTATGTTCCTGACAATGAAGAGCACTCAAGCATAATTGACTTCGAAGTCAAGTTAGCCAGCTTTTCCAAATTTATCAGCCATTATCATGCTGAAGGGGACAATGTGTCTGACATAGAGCACATTGCTTTCTTGACCCTGTGGCTGTCTAGGTACGTTTTCTGCAGTAGATCCCTGCAGGTAGCTAGTAGGTTCATTCCTCTAGCTAGGGATTTACACGAAAATCGCAAAGTGTGCCTAAGTGAATTACTCTTAGTTGACCTCTATGAGAGCCTGAGGTCAGCTGTTTCGAGCCTCAAATCCCACACCCCCAAAAACATTCTATTAGCTGGCCCATTTTGGTTACTTCAACTATGGCTAAATGCCATGTTCGAACCTTCTTTATCAACCGCCAACACCATAGATGAGCAAGATTCGGAAATAAGTGATAGGATAGTCGAAGGCACTAGGCTTCGAAGACTAACTCCTAATGATGACAAGGATGACTTCAAGGTTCAATTCTCGAAGTACATCATGATACTCTCAAAAAGGCATAAGTTCGAAGAGAGCATGGCGCCTTTTGCTTCGAGGGCTCATGGACCTTCTTGGTTCACCATGGCTCTCTCAGAAGCCATCAAGAGCAAGGAGATCCAAGATGTATGGAGAGCTTTCTTGCTTCCTAGACTCATCTCTTCAAGGATAACCCCAGCTAAGAACCAAATTCTTCTCTTTGCCTACCAACCAAACTTCGTTTCGAGGCAGTTTGGCTTATGCCAACTGATTCCTGAACCTTTGTTCCAAACTGAGAGCGCCATCACATCTGGTCGAACTTTCAAGTCAAGGGAAGCCAAGATCCAGCAAGAACAATATCAAGGCTTTGCCCAATTTGAGCTGATAGCCTTCGAACCTACCCATCTCGCGGCTAAAGGATTTCTGGAGTGGTGGATTAAGTTTTATCAAACTTGTATGTTCGATACACTTACAATTCGACAGAAACTAATTGATGCCTTCGATGTGCAGGTACCAGCAAAGAAAGGTATGTTTACTCATGCCAAAGAGATAAAAGCTTTTCAAAATTATTTTGAAACTACTTACGACCCCACGCGCTTGGACTCCACTGTGCATCAAGCAGCTGAGACCTTGAAGGAAAAATTTAAACAAAAAGTTTCTAAGCTAAAACTTCCTTCAGGGCTGTCACCTGAGGATAGGTATAGGTTGGCATTCGAAATGCATCCACCTAAATTTCCCAGATTACCTACCTCAGAACTGGCTCTGGCTTGGTTTCCCCCATATCCATGGTGGTTTACTTGCAAAGAGATGTTCAAATATCTTCAAAGGAAACCAAAGCCATCTGAGACTGTGACATGGGCTCGATACTGGCTTCATGATTTCCCAGGACACCTTCGATACGACCTTTCTGCCATGTCAATTAAATCTGATCAAGGCACAGGTGTGAATGCTTGGGAAAAATCCCAAATGTCTTTTATTTTCCATATCTTTAACCTTTGCTTTAATTGTTTTGGTTTTCAGCTATCAGGATAAAGACCGCTGCCTCGAAATCAAAGGAAGGGAGTGCCTCTCAAGCCTCCATCGAAACTACCGAAAAAGCTAATCCACCCGAAACAACTACTACTGCTGCAACTACAACAACAACAATAACGCCAACAACAACAAGTGCCCCAATTCCAACGGTAATCACTTAGTTTTTGATGCTTCGAATTCACTCACGCTCTTTATATCTAACTCCGTTAAAATTCGTTCAGACCAGCAAGCTTCCTCCCACTACTCCCAAGAAGCGGAAACCAAGCACTACTGGGGAAGATCCCACTGCTGGAGGAAACTCAAATACTGCTTCGAAGAAGAAGCTGAAGAAAGCTACACCTAAAAGCACTGTTCCGACTAGTGTCTCTGGACTCGACTCCAGGGATGCTGCTCCCTTACCTAAATCCAAAAATCCACCTTCGACCTCCAACCCACCGTTGGAACGCATAGCTAGTAACCTCTCCTCTGAGGGTCCACAGGTAAATCGAACTTCTTCTAAAAACGTTTAACTTCTTATTACCTTGGTGCATGTCTTTCTTTAACATTCTGCTGCTCCTTGCAGAATATCTTGAATCCCACTTCTACCATTTCGACCTCACCGTCCAGAGCTGCCGCTCCGCTTAACTCCTCTCCTCAAGGAGATTCCAGCAATTTGGTCCAAAACAAAGGTTCTTCCAATGTGGCGGTTTTGGCTGGAACTTCTGAACAGCCAGATGACCAAGGTACCTCCATTCCTCTGAAAGAGGTGAACGAAACGATACTTCAAACGTCTGCAGAGGATTCACAAAGGGTTCTTCAAAAGTCCCCTCTTGAAACTCTTCAAGAGGACCCAAAGGATACTCAGACTGAAGAAGAAAAAGCTGATTCTGGGCGAGGCTTCGAAGAATCTGCAGACGAAGAATCTGAGGAGGAAAACGCCAATGACGAGGAAGACGTCAATGATGGTTCGACTGCCGGGATGGAGTCTAATGCACATAGCGGCGAAAAGGATGGTATCGAAGTGGTAGATTTGGACGAAGATGAAGAAGACCAAGAGCACGAAGCAAATGAAGGGGATGGTGATGCCATCAACGAAACCCTAGAGGTTGAAACAAACGTGGTTCCCCTACGCGTGGAATTCCCCCAATCCTCTCCGTCTCGAATGACTGACGAGGAACTGGCACTCTTGAGGCGAAATGACCCCATTGGGTATATGAAGGCAAAGTTGGCTCAGAGGGACGTTCCACTCGCTAGGGCTGGCACAAGTTCAACCAGCTATCCTCTTCCCACAGATGAAAGAGTTGTTCTTCTCAACAAAATTAGGAGAACTATTCTCAATGTGGATATATTCGAAGTGCTTAAGCAAGATAGTACTGCTTGCTATACTATGAAGGAGCTGCTCACAAAGGTTAATCTTTCCAACTGCTCTTTGCCAGTTAGTACTCTCTTGTTTGATCTTCAGAATTTGCTGGACAACGTAACTGGCTACCTTCTCCAAGACGAATCTGCTGCCAAGAAGGTTCACGAGAAACGCATTGCTATGGATGCCGCTTATGAACAAGCTTCGAAGCTTTCTCAAGAAGCTGAGGATCAGGCTATGCATCTGAAGCAGGTGAAAACTGAATATGAGGCTCGAGCTGAGTCCATTCTTATTTGGGAAAGGCAGATTTTGGAACTTCAGCAGAAAGTTAAGGAGGCTAAGGAACAACAACTAGCCTTCGAAACTAATCCTGCAGGTAACCAATTCGAAGAGCTTCTCAACCAGGGGCTTGCAGAAATGGAGACTGCAGAACAACTTAAAGGAGAAGTGGCAACCTTGGAAGGTGCCAGGCGGTTTGCTCAGCAGAAACTTGAAACATTTCGAATCACCTTTAATCGATTGAAAAATAATGTTTATTTCTAGATTTTTATGTCTATCTGACCATAACTTTGGTTTTTTACATGTAATATTCGAACAACGCCATTTTGGCATTCTATCTTGCCATCTTGGCTCTTTATAATATTTTGTTTACGTTGTTATTATTCGAATCTCCCGCAGGCTTGGCTTATATTTCTTTAAATATTTCCCATTAACCTTTAGGACACGTTTATCATCCAAGAGTTCTTCGACTTCGTATGCATTATTTGAGAATACTTTTAATATTCGAAAAGGTCCTTCCCAATGAGGTGACCACTTACCTAATGCTTTTTTCTTATCCATAGGCAATATGACTCTCCAAACCAAGTCATTAATAACGAATACTTTTTTCTTCACCCTTTTATTGTATGTTCTGGCCACTCTTTCTTTCTGCCTCATCAAAATTTCCAACGCATGTAACCTAATTTCGTCCAACTCAACTAATTCATTCATCATCATTTCCCAATATAATGCAGCTGGAATTTCGTTTTGTTTCTGGATTCGAACTGATTGCAGATGAATTTCTACTGGTAACACTGCATCATGGCCGAATGTAAGTTGGAAAGGCGTAGTGTTAGTGGCTTCCTTAGGAGATGTTCTACAAGCCCATAACACTTGGTCCAGAGTTTTATGCCAATTTCTTGGCTTCTTGCCAATATGCTTCTTGATTAATCCTATTATTACTTTATTTGCTGCTTCGACTTGTCCGTTTGCTTGAGCATAGTATGGTGTTGATGTTAGCAATCTAAACCCCATTTCTTGGGCAAATCCTTGCATCTTTCTACCAGTAAATACAGAGCCTTGGTCTGTAGTTATACTTTCTGGCAATCCAAACCTATAGATAATGTACTTTTGTATAAATTCGATAATTGCCTCTTGATCAGCAACTACCAGAGGTATAGCTTCGATCCATTTGGTAAAATAATCTACTCCTACCAAGATATATTTCTGACCTTTGGACGAAGCAGGATTTATCTCCCCTATCAGATCCAATGCCCATCCTCTGAATGGCCATGGTTTGATGATCGAATGCAACTCACTTGCAGGGGCGTGTTGAATTCCTGCATGTTTCTGACATTCCTCACATCCTTTAGCAAAGTCTATGCAATCTTTGAGCATGCTAGGCCAATACAAACCATATCGAAATAGCAGCCATTTCATTTTATGGCCTGCTTGGTGTGCCCCACATGCCCCATTATGGACTTCAGACAATGCTAAATATGCCTCACTTTCTCCTAGGCATTTCAATAATACACCCTCTTGGGTCTTTTTGAACAATTCGTTCCCCATGAGGAGATATGACAATGCTCTATATTTTGTTTTTCTGTCCACCTTTAGAGTTGGGTCTGCTAAATAACTCTTTAATGGACTTCGCCAATCTGTATCTGACAAAGTATTTATGGCTAAAATTTCGAATCCCTGTTTCTCAGCATATCCCAATCTCATACTTTCCAGATCCGATAGTGTGAATCTAGTAGCCATAACTCTTCCCCTTATTTCGACCAAATCCTTAAGATTCTTGGTAGATACTCTATAACCTGAAGCCAACTGCGCTAAGTCATTTGCTTCTTGGTTTTCTAATCTTGGTATGTGTTGAATATCCATGTATTCAAACTTTCTTAATAGCCTATTGACTATGACGAAGTATACCATTAAATTTTCCTTTATGCACTTGTATTCTTTTGTGATTTGTTTGACTACCAATTCAGAGTCTCCTTTAATTTCGACTCTGGTTGCCCCCAATTCCAACAAAGCTTCAAGTCCAACAATGAGCGCTTCATACTCAGCTTCGTTGTTCGAACAACGGGGACCATCCAATTTATACTTGAATTTTGTTGGAATTCCTTCAGGAGAAATTAGAAGGACTCCAACACCACTTCCATTTCTGTGGGTTGAACCATCAAAGTACAATTTCCATGGTTGCATTTCGACGTAACTCATGCTTGTCGGCTCAACCAACGAATGATCCACAATAAAATCGGAAATCACTTGACCTTTCATAGCTTTTAAGGGCATGAACGTCAATGAATATTCTGTTAAGGCCAGAGCCCACTTTCCAACTCTACTATGCATTATTGGCTTTGAAAGCATATGTTTAATGACATCGAAGTGAGACGAAACATAAACATCAACAGGTTTTATATAATACTTGAGTTTCATACAAGAGAAATATAAACAGAGACATAGCTTTTCTAAATTGCTATATCTGGTTTCTGCATCATTTAGCACTCTACTTAAATAGTATATGGCCCTTTCGACGCCATTGTCATCCTCTTGTGCTAACATACTACCTATGCTAACTTCAGAGGCAGATATGTACAATCTCATGGGCTTCCCCCATGATGGTGGAGACAAAATAGGAGGCTGGGAAAGATATTCTTTTATTTTGTCAAACGCCTCCTGGTGAGCTTCGTTCCATTCGAAGGTCTGACCTTGCTTCAGACGAAGTAACGGAGAGAAAGCTTGGGTCCTTCCACTCAGGTTCGAAATGAATCTTCTGAGGAAGTTCACTTTCCCTAGTAGAGATTGCAACTCCCTTTTTGACGCAGGTGCTTTCGTCTCCATTATGGCTTTGGTTTTGTTCTGGTTGATTTCAATTCCTTTCTTGTGGACCACAAAACCAAGAAAATCTCCAGCCTGCACAAAAAATGCACATTTAAGGGGATTCATTTTTAAGCCATGTTTCCGCATTCGTTCGAATGATTGGCTTAAATGATGCAAATGTGCTTCTGCAGATATAGATTTGATGATTATATCATCAATATACACCTGCATGAAGGTTTCGATGAAGTCATGAAAGATTGAATTCATCGCCCTTTGATAAGTTGCCCCAGCATTTTTTAAACCAAAAGGCATCACCACCCATTCGTAGGTGCCTAAGGCTCCTGGGCAACGAAATGCTGTTTTTGCAACATTTTCTTCAGCAATGAAAATCTGGTTATATCCAGAGTATCCATCTAACATGCTCAAGTATTCGAATCCTGCAGCAGAATCTACTAGCATTTCTGCCACGGGCATGGAATACTCATCCTTAGGGGTTGCAGTATTTAAATCCCTAAAATCTATGCAAATTCTTAAAGAACCATTTTTCTTAATAACAGGTACTATGTTTGCTAACCATTCAACGTACCTTGTTGTTCTGATGAATTTGCAGCGCAGCAACCTTTCGATCTCAGCTTTAATTTTTGTGAGAACCGCTGGTGCGAATCTTCTGGGAGTTTGTTTGATGGGCCTCTTGCCATCTTTGATTGGCAGTCTATGTTCGACCAACTCCCTATTTAAACCAGGCATCTCATCATAATCCCATGCGAAACAATCTTTGTTTTCCTTAAGGACTTCGATCACTTTTTCCTTGAGGCCTGGGCTAAGTTTAGCACTTATGTAAGTTACTCTTTTCGTTTTTTCATCCCCTAAGTTGACTTCTTCGAGCGGGTCCTGTGCCAACATTTTGACACCTGAGTTTATGGGGTCCCTTTCGAAGCCTAAGGGTTCTTTGTCATAGATGGCATCCAACCTTTGATCCATCTCCAACTCTTTGATGGGTGAGCATTTCGAACCCCCCCCCCCCACTAACTTCATTCGTCTTTACAGTTGATTCATTTATTTCAGCCTCTAAGGCCGCTTTCGATTCATTCTCAGCCATATAGGCCGAAATCCTTTCGAAGAAGGTAAACTCAGTCATGGTTAAGGTTGTCGAAGTCCCAGCCTGCTGGCCGTTTTTGTATAGCACCTTCAACTTCCTCTTCTTCACTGATTATTGTTTTATCCCAGAAAAGACCATTATGACGAAGTGTCATGTAGTAGTGGGCGTTTCTAGTTTCATTCATCTCATCGTTTGGAACACATGGAGCAATCTTTGTCAGATTTTTATCATAATCCCTTTTGTCAACTAAATTGACAGTTGACATAAAGTAACTCTGGTCTGCTTCAATGTTTTCCACGATTCCGTCATCTCTCCACAGAACTAGTCGTTGATGCATTGACGAAGGAACTGCCCCCACGCCATGGATCCACTCTCTTCCTAGCAGTAGGTTATAGTTGGCCTTGGCTTCGATAACCATAAACATGGTGGGCCTGCAACTTGAGCCTATTGTCAATTCCAACTGGACCACCCCCAGTGTTTTGCCCACTTTTCCCTCATAATTGGATAGAACCATATTATGGGGCTTGATATCTCCTTCGCGGATCTCTAACCTTTTTAGCATGAAATGGGGAATCAGGTTGACTGCCGCACCCCCATCCACTAGAACTTTGTTCACACCATGGACACCTACTTTCGCCCGAATGAAAAGTGGCTTGAGATGATTCTTCATTGCAGGCTCTGGACATTCGAAGAACGCATTTTGTTCCTCAACAGCCCCATTGTCCATCACGTAGTAGCACACGGGCCTATGTTTCATTAAGTCTGTGGTGTCTTCCTCCTCATATTCATTGATTTCGGTTTCCTGCCCAAATTCGCAGGGAAGCACAGACACCACGTTACAGTTCAGGTTGAATGAAGACTCCCCCTCCGATTCGAAGTTATCTGTTATCATATCTTCGTCCTCTTCCGGGCCTGGAGTGTATTCCTTTGGTTCGTCTCGTTGGTCTTCAGAAAAAAGCCTCCTATTGACTGGAGGTTTCTCTTCAGTCTGATTTTTTGGCTTGTTGGTGCTCGATTCACCTTGTATCTTCGTTGAAGTATCCCTTTTGTTTGCCACAGCTTCTCTCTCAGCCTTTCGAATCCTTTGCTGTCTGCGCCACTGGGATCTTGACATGGGGTTCCTTCCTTTGTAATTCTCTAATCTCACTTCCTCCCTTTTTGTGTGTTGAATTGCCTCCTGTATGTCACAGCATGGCGTGCATTTCGCTCAGCACTCCTCCATTTGTCTTTGCCTTTGTCATTTCTGACTTGTAGCCATCTATCGGTTGGTACTTCAGCAGGGAGTTTGAAAGTCACTCTTCGAGCAACTTTGGGGTGAGGGCTATCAGGTCTTTGCTGTTTGTATCTGCTGTCGAAACGCGGGCCCATCTGGGCAGTTTCTTGATGGTTCCAGCAAGGGGCGAAGGGGATCGTTTCAAAGGCCCTGGCCATGCTTTGGTCATACACAGCAGAACACCTTGGGCAAACCAAGCACTTAGTTGCCCCTTTGTAGCAGCGAAAAACAAACTCCAACAAACTCTCTCCAGCCTTGGGATAGCACCTAAAAAGTTGGTTATCCTGGCGCCAATTGTTGCCAGTTCGAGCCCTCTGTACCCTTTCGAAATTTGCAGCAATTCTTTGGTTGCAGAGGATGCTGCACCTAGGGCACAATATCATGCCTGGATCTCCTTTGTGGCATGTCATGAGATAGTCTTTGAGAGTAGCATCTCCAGTGTGATTATCCCCCATTCTGTGCTTTTCTTTTTCTAAGTACTTTTCCACTTCCTCCATCTCAGAACGGGGTCTTTCCATATCCACCATATTTATTTCCACATCCCCCTCTTTAGTTTCGTCATCGCCTCATCCTGTGGGCTTTATATCTTCGATCTGGACCTTCGAACTTTCTGGGGCAGAATATTTGACCAGATAGTCAAATTTTCCACTGGGTTCCCCTAGAGTGTCCCATATTTCCTTCTGAAGGGGAACTGGCTGCGTAATTTGGACTTTCTCCAATTCCAGCCTCAAGCCCTCAGTGACTTGTGTCAATCCTTCGTTTTGATTCCCTTGGCCTTCAGTAGCCTGGGTTTCTCCTGCAACAGCCACAGGTGCAGCAATCGAAGTGTCTGGCGTATTCTGGATGTCTTCAGTGACTTCCTCGCTGACTTCGACCATCACCCAGTTTTCGACTCCAGTGTCCTTCTCTCCTGTTAGGGCGTCGCTTCGATCAGTTTCCACCATGTTGACCTCTCCAATGCATGCAGGCTCGGAGTAGTTGGTGTCTGCGACGTCCAAAGGATCTTCGTCCACTTTCATCTTCACCTTGTCAGCAAACTTTAGTCTGCCATCTTTGATCGCATTTTGAATCAAGTCCCTGAAAAGAAAACATTGTGAGGTCTTGTGGCCTAGGAAACTATGATATTTGCAAAATCCCCTTTTCTTCCTCTGATCCAAGGGAGGTATTTTGACATTTGATGGCACAATTAGTTGGCCATCCTTGACAAGCAAGTCAAAAATTTCGTCACACTTAGTGACGTCGAAGGTATAAACCTTCTTTGGAAACTTGTAACTTTTCTCATTTTCAACAATATCTTTCCCTTTCGTGGGAACTAACATTTTGCAGGAGTAAGGCGGGGCCTGTTTTAATTCAGCGAGGTCGATTTCGACCTCTTCGAATTCGAATTCAGGATATTCTTCTACTTCCTCAGTCCCAACATAGGAAATCCTTTCTTTCTTACTATTCTTAAAGACTCTGGCTTTTTCAGCTTTTAGTCTTTCGACCTGTCGAACCCTATCGGCTAATTGAGCCATATCCCTCAAATACTGAGTATCTAATTTCTTTCGAATAGAATAATCCAAACCCCCAGCGGCCATTTCGACTAACTCATGTTCAGGCACTACTGTGTAACATCTGGATTTTAACAGCCTAAATCTATTCAAATAATCATCTATGGGTTCAGTGAACTTTCTCTTGACACTGGCCAATTCCTTCAAACTTATTTTCGATTGTCCCATGTAAAATTGTTCATGGAATAATCTCTCTAAAAGGGTCCAAGTGTCAATAGACCCAGGAGGCAACGTGGTAAACCAAGTGAAGGCGTTTTTTTTCAAGGAACTTGGGAAGTATTTGATCCTGAGATCTTCATTATTGGCTATATCTCCCGCTTCGGTTAGATATCTCGCTATGTGTTCGACTGTTGACTCGTTGGTATCCCCAGCGAACTTTGTAAATTTAGGGACTTTGTATCCCCTTGGTAAATCAGTATGCATTATACAATCCAATATAGGAGAAGCGTAATTTGGCCTCCTCATTCCCGTATTGAGGCCATTCTGGGCCATGATCCTCTCTATCATGGTGGTTAGGTTATTTTCTGCCAAGATGTTATCGTTTCGAATCCTATGAACGACGGCATCGGCATCTTGATTTCGACCAACCAAAACCACTCCCCTAGGTTGTTCTTCTCGAAATTCTGGGGCTTCTGGCCTTTCGATCCTTGCCCCTGGTTCCATAACTTCCCTTTGTGGGCCCGGAATTATTGGGGCTTCTAACCTTGGTGCTCTGGCCCCTAAGTTAGCTTCTTCTCTGGGTGGTCTATGAATTGGGTCGTTAGCGATTTGCTCTATAACAGGCATGTTTGTTCGAAATCCCGCCTGGTTCTGCCTACACCTTTCTGTGGGAGCAAAGAAATCTGCTATTCGACTCATATTGTCAGCGTTTTCCCTGTTCGTCACAGTTACATTCTGAACTATTGGGGCAAATATTTCCTGCATGGTTTGCGCTAACACCCCTATCATATTGTGGTTGCTGTCATCCATCAATTGCCTAAAAGCCAACTGGTTATCTGTGGTTAGGATAGGCAACGTGCTATAACCCACTGACCCTTGGTTATTTGTCATAAATTGGTTCGCCCCAGACCCAGATCCTAGTTGTGGGGATGAATTCGATGTGGAATTGTGTAAACCTGCCATAAAAGATGTTGGCATTCCGTAAGAAGAACTTCTAATTCTATTCCCATCGAAGCCGGGTGGTCTAGTTAATGGTGTGGCGAAATGGGATTGTGTTCCTGGTGGTGGAACGAATCCCCCAGGGTAGCCCATAGTTCCAGTATTTCCTAAGATCGAACTGTTAGTTGATATGCCACTTACTCCATTGGTGGTTGTGTTACTGGTTGAAGATGCAACAGACTGTGCATTCGAAGGGATTACATTAGATGTTCCGCTCGAAATGGACGCGTTAGTGCCTGTTGCATGTGGGCCACCTTGGTCTCCTTGTTGATTGTCTGAATTAGACATTTTGTCCAAATGTTTTCTTCTGGATAAAGGTTGGTTGCTGTTGGTTATCTTACCACTTCTCAGGTTTATAAAACAGCAAACTTCTTAGGTTCCTACGTTTTTGGGATGGCTACGTCTCGACAATCCTTAATTCTGATATCCAACTATTGGTCCCACCAGGTGTGCCAATTTGTTTCCAGTGATTTCTGGTAAACAACCGCTAGTCTTCCAAACTATCGAATAATCTTTATTAACGCTATTCAATCTCTCTGGTAACTCACAGGATCGACTAGATTGATCCTAGGACTCCTTGGATATTAAGGTTACTCTCACAATCGAACAATTATTCATGGTTGCTATTGTACAAGTGTTTGGTTTATTTCGATCCCTCTCTCTAAGAGTTTAGAAATGTGGTCAAAATGTATATGAAAACTAAGTTATAGGAATAAATGCTAATTGTAATGCTGATTGAAGAGACATATAAAACTGTATGAAAAATGAAGTAAATGGTTTCGATTTGCAAAACATTTAACATAAAAGGTTTCTGGAATATAGAAGTTTAAAATGTGAGGAAAGCGTTTAATGCAAGAAATCTATAAATGATTTTAAGTAAAAGTATGCACTTGAAAAACAATACTTGAAAGTAAAGGTATTGAAAGTGTAACAGTTCTCTGAAATATAAAGTGCTCGAAACATAAAGAAAGCAGTAAAACGTAAAACTTTGAGGAAAAGACTTTGAAATGAAAAGACAGTAAATAAAGAAACTTGCAAATGTTATTCGACAAAAAGAAAAGAGGAAAGTACTGGAAATGGTAAAAAGGCTTTCATTAAGTTAGAAATACATGGTGCTATCATACATACATTTCTCTTGCATTCGTTTCCCTTGCCATGTGGTAGTTTGAATGTTATTGAGTATTTTGTATAACAGATATGACACACTGAAATCCTAATACTAAGACTTCTATTTATACTAATTCGACCCTAACGGTCTCGCTATAGGATCATGCCACGTTTCGAACATGCAAGACAATGCTTCTTTCATCTTTCCACGTGTCCTCAAATGCTCCAACACATAACTTTCAAACTTTGAAAGTCCCGCTTCCATTTGAATTTTAAATGCTTTGGTGTTTCTCCGTTTCGAACGCTCTTCCCAAACCTAGCCTCGCTGTTGTTTCGAGACCCCTTTGGATATGTTCCCAAAATCACCGTTCGAAGCTTCAAGCTTTGACACACTTACTCGAAACACTGCTTCTGCAACTTCGAAATATGGCGTTTAATTCCATTTCGATCAGAACTTTTAACTCTTTTGAATTCTAAATAACATTGTCAAAATCTTCAGCCAACAGATGTAAAGAAGACTGCTATTGTTGTTACTCTCTGCCGTTTGATTGTCCGTTACTAAAGAAAGGCATCCAAGGCCTAATGAACAGTCGACAAATTTTGTTTGAAAAAGTTTCTACTATTCCAACCCATACTGAAGATGTCTCAATCATAACCATTCACGCCAATCTTTCCAAGGCCGTCAGAAAGCCTGTTAAGATTACACCAGCTACGAAATCTGTTCCTTTGAAGATAACAATGCCAGGGCCTGTCCCCTATGTTTCTGAGAAGTCAATACCATGGAACTATGGCGGCGACGTCTACTACCATGGTATTAAACAAATCGAAATAACTGAATAAAGTTCGGATGATGAAGAAGCCAGCATTGGAAACATTGCAGGCACGAGCAAAATCACCCGGAGCGGGAGAATATTTTCTCCAGAGATTGCCCCTCCAAGAGAAATCTTTGGACCCTCATCTGCCGACAAGGTTATCCCTGCACCAATAAAACTCTCCGCTAGAACCCCATTGATTGAAGATGTTGTTGTTCCTAGTATTGTCCCTCCTACCGCTGCTGATAAAGGTAAGGGAATCCGAGATGAGCTCGTCAGGACGAGGGCTCAACCCTTGGTCATCCCGGAAACTTCCAAGAAAGAAATGGATGAGATCTTGAAGATAATCAAAAGGAGTGATTACGATGTGGTAGAAAAACTGGGGCAAACCCCCTCAAAGATCTCCATGCTGGCACTACTACTTTGCTCGCAAGCGCACGCTAAAGCTTTGATAAAATTCCTGAAGGCAGCCCATGTGCCCCAGGAAACCTCTGCAGATCAGTTCCAAAATTGCGTGGCCAGCCTTACTGCGGACAATGGATTAGGTTTCTCTGATGCCGACCTAACTCCTAAAGGTAGAAACCACAATGGTGCTTTGCACATTTCAGTCGAGTGCCGAGGAACTACTCTCACACATGTCTTGGTCGACACTGGTTCGTCACTGAATGTACTGCCTAAGAAGGCCTTGGACCGACTAGATTGTGAAGGGTTAGAGTTAAAGCCGAGTGACATTGTTGTCATAGCTTTCGATGGTTCGAAGAGAATGGTCCATGGGGAGGTTGATATTCCCATCAAGGTGGGCACTGAGGTGTTTAAATCTACTTTCTATGTGATGGATATCCGTCCGTCATACTCTTGCTTGTTGGGTAGGCCTTGGATACACCATGCCGGGGCAGTCACCTCCTCCTTACATCAGATGTTGAAGTATCTTGTTAAGGGAAAGATCATTACTGTCCATGGTGAAGAGGAGTACATGATCAGCCACTTGAACTCCTTCCGGTATGTGGAGGTAGAGGGGGAGTTCATTGAAACGCCTTTTCAGCATTTCGAAGAAGTCCTTCCTGAAGTAACAATAGCAAAGTTGGCAGCTAAAGTACCGAGGCAGATGGCCAGGATGGCATCTCTGGAGGACGCAAGGGCCGCAATAAAGGAGGGGAAGAATTCAGCATGGGGGCGGTTGCCCGATATTCCACATAAAATGGACAAATTTGGATTAGGGTTCACTACCGCGGGCCAGAAAGCTATGCACCGTTCGAAGATTGAAAGAGCGCCAGTCAAAATTTCTCCCTACGGAATCAACGCTTTGGAGGATGAAGACAAAGAGAGCAACATCGAAGAGTGGATTTACCCAACTGTCAAAGGAGGATTGTGCAATTGGGAGGCAAAATACTTTGTCCCCATCACTTTTATTCATCAGTAATTTATCTGTCAAACATTTCCTATTGGTCTGTAATATTTATTTTCGAACAATCCGTACACTATCTTTTCACCTCATGCCTTGCCCGGGGCATGTAGGTCCATTTGTAAGGGTTTTGATTATTTTTCATATCCATATGCCATGTTTAATGATTCATTGGACGTTTTTCATTTGATAAACTGCTGTGTTCATTTTCTTTCCTTTTTCATTTTTTGTTTAAGGATGGCTATCCCTTACACACACCCACACTCACAAATGCAGGTACCCATCCACTCCGGATTCCATGGGTGACTATTCTGCCATATCCTTCAACAACTCTGAATATCTGGTCAATCAAGCCGAGTATGAAGATGATGAAGGTTGTGAAGTACCAGGGGAGCTAGCCAGACTTCTACAGCAAGAGGAAAGGGCCATCTTACCTCACGAAGAGTCATTGGAAACTGTCAACTTAGGGACCGAGGAAGACCGGAAGGAGGTGCAAGTGGGTGCCAATCTGGAACCAAGTGTCAAGGAACGCCTGATACAATTGTTGAATGAGTATGTTGAAATCTTCGCATGGTCTTATGAAGACATGTCGGGTTTAGACACAGACATCGTGGTTCACCGTCTCCCCACAAGAGAGGATTGTCCACCGATCAAGCAAAAAGTCCGCCGAATGAGGCCTAACATGTCTGAAAAGATCAAAGCAGAAGTGATGAAGCAATTCGACGCTGGTTTTCTGGCTGTTACGTCCTATCCTCAATGGGTCGCTAACATCGTGCCAGTACCTAAGAAAGATGGCAAAGTCAGGATGTGTGTGGACTACCGGGATTTGAATAGGGCCAGCCCCAAAGATGATTTTCCACTTCCACACATTGACATTTTGATCGACAATACAGCTCAGCACAAAGTGTTTTCCTTCATGGATGGATTCTCGGGCTACAATCAAATCAAAATGGCCCCCGAGGATATGGAGAAAACAAATTTTGTCACACAATGGGGCACTTTCTGTTACAAGGTGATGCCGTTCGGGCTGAAGAACGCAGGGGCAACTTATCAACGCGCCATGGTAGCTTTGTTTCATGATATGATACATCATGAGATTGAAGTTTACGTAGACGATATGATAGCTCGGTCACAAACAGAGGAGGAGCACCTTGAACATCTAGAAAAGCTGTTTGCCAGGTTGAAAGAATACAAACTCAGGCTGAATCCAAGTAAGTGCACTTTTGGAGTTAGGTCTGGTAAACTTCTAGGATTCATTGTAAGCAACAAAGGCATTGAAGTCGATCCAGCAAAAGTGAAAGCAATACAAGAGATGCCTTCTCCCCGTACTGAAAAGGAGGTTAGAGGTTTCTTGGGGCGCTTGAACTATATTGCCAGATTCATCTCTCATCTGACTTCTACCTGTGAGCCAATTTTCAAACTCTTGAAGAAAGATCAGGTAGTCGAATGGAACGACGATTGCCAAGCTGCTTTTGATAAAATCAAGGAGTATTTGCTAGAACCTCCTATTCTGATGCCACCCGTCGAAGGAAGACCATTGATCATGTATCTGACCGTCTTGGATAACTCAATGGGGTGTGTTTTGGGCCAGCATGACGAGTCTGGTCGAAAAGAGCATGTTATTTATTACCTTAGCAAAAAGTTTACCGACTGTGAGACTCGCTACTCACTGCTCGAGAAAACTTGTTGCGCTTTGGTATGGGCTGCTCGCCGACTAAGACAGTATATGTTGACTCATACTACCTTGTTGATTTCCAAAATGGATCCTATCAAGTATATCTTCAAAAAGCCCGTTTTATCTGGAAGAATAGCCAGATGGCAGATGATCCTAACTGAGTATGACATCCAGTACACCACCCAAAAAGCTATAAAAAGGAGTTTACTAGCTGGCCATCTGGCTCATCAAGATATCAAAGATTATCAACTAATGAGATTTGACTTCCCAGACGAGGACATCATGAATTTGGACAACATTGAAAGTAACGGACCGTATGACGGACCCGAAAAGGGATCCCGATGGACCCTGTACTTTGATGGTGCTTCGAATGCACTTGGAAACGGTATCGGCGTGGTACTCATTTCTCCAGAAGGTTGTCACACACCTTTCACGGCCCGACTTTACTTCAGCTGCACAAACAACATGGCTGAGTATGAAGCTTGCATCTTTGGTCTCAAGGCTGCTATAGACTTGGGGATCAAATCTTTGATCGTATTTGGGGACTTGGCTTTGGTTATCAGTCAAATCAAAGGAGAGTGGGATACCAAGCACCCTAATCTTATCCCATACAAAGAACATGTCCTGACATTGTTGCCTCATTTCGAGCAAATTACCTTCGAGCATTTCCCGCGAGAAGAGAATCAGTTAGCAGATGCTCTAGCTACAATGTCCTCCATGTTTAAACTCAACTGGGATAACGAGGCTCCCCAAATCACCATCGAGCGAATGGATGAACCTGCGCATTGTCACGAGATTAATACCGAAGAAGTAGTGGAACAACCCTGGTTCCATGAAATCAAAAGGTATCTCGAGACTAAAGATTATCCCGAAGGAGCTTCCGTAAATGACAAGAAGTTCTTAAGGAAATTTGCTGCCAAATTCTTCCTGAGCAACGGCATCCTTTACAAACGAAGCCATGATTGTGTATTACTCCGATGTGTAGACAAAGCTGAAGCAGAGTTGATCATGACTGAGATACACAGCAGCACATTTGGCACTCACTTGAGCAGGCATACAATGGCTAAGAAGATCCTAAGGGCAGGCTATTACTGGTCTACCATGGAAGCTGACTGCCATTAACACTCCTGTACTTGCCACAAATGTCAAGTCTACGCTGACAAAGTTCATATCCCTCCGGTTCCTCTCAACGTTCTGACTGCTCCTTGGCCATTTGCAATGTGGGGCATTGACATGATTGGAGAGATCAAGCCCACGGCTTCCAACGGACATCGTTTCATCCTGGTTGCCATTGACAATTTCACCAAATGGGTCGAAGCAGCTTCTTTCGCCTCTGTTACTAAAAATGTGGTTGCCCGCTTCATCAAGCAAAATCTCATATGTCGGTATGGTGTTCCAGACAGGATCATCACAGACAACGGTACAAATCTGAATAATACGATGATCACCGCTTTGTGCGAACAGTTCAAGATTTATCATCACAAATCATCTCCCTATCGGCCGAAGATGAACGGTGTTGTTGAAGCTGCGAACAAAAACATTAAGAAGATCATTCAGAAAATGACAGTCACTTACAAAGACTGGCATGAGATGTTACCGTTTGCCCTACATGGATACCGTACGACGGCACGTACTTCAACCGGGGCAACCCCATTTTCATTGGTATATGGCATGGAAGTTGTCCTGCCTATGGAGGTTCAGATTCCTTCTCTAAGGATTATGAAGGACACAGGTTTGAATGAATATGATTGGATGCAGACCCGACTTGATCAACTCAATCTGATCGACGAGAAGCGACTCGCTGCTATATGCCATGGTCAGACGTATCAAAAACGGATGATCAAGGCCTTCAATAAGAAAGTCAGACGTCAGGTGTATCAAGTCGGAGACCTCGTAATCAAGCGGATTATCTTTCCGCAAAGTGATCCCAGGGGCAAATGGACTCCTACATATGAAGGACCATTTGTGATCAAGAGCATATTTTCTGGTGGTGCGATGATTCTAACCACCATGGACGGCGACGATTTACCGCATCCTGCGAACGCAGACATAATCAAAAGATACTACGCATAAAATAACCCGACAAGTTGAAAACCCGAAAGGGCGGCTTGGGCAAAAATGGGCATCCCGGTGAACCGAAAACCCGAAAGGACGGTTCAGGCAAAAATTAGGGATAAAAACAAAAAAAACTGTACACCCGGCAAGCTGAAAACCCGAAAGGGCGGCTTGGGCAAAAAAGGGTTTCCCGGTGGATCGAAAACCCGAAAGGGCGATTCAGGCAAAAGTTAGGGAATTAAAGCGTATGACTATGTCTCGTCGGATCACTTCGAAAACAATCTCTTCATCAACCAGTTCCAGATTTCTGATCAATCCAGTCATCGACAAACGAAGCATTGAATGGACAGATATTCAGAGTTGTGAAGGCTATAGCGGAATGGAATCCCATGGAATTATTTCACATAGCCATCTTTATTTTGTATAAATCTTTCAATATTTACGACAAAATCCTCTTACTAGGATGATTGTCTCCTTTGTACAAATATACTCAGAGAAAGTTAATACAAATACTTTTCCCAGAAATTTGTGTCATTTCCTTTTTCTTTTTTCTCTTGCACTAATTGTTTTATTTTGAGAAACGTCCAATGTTTTGTTAAATAGGCATATGCATTTGAACATAATCATTTCCTTATGAATCAAGAAAGAGGATTACTGATAGGTTGAAGGTGCAGTTGGATATCTTGATACCCTTTCAAAGGAAACCCCCAGGAGATTTGGAATCCATATCCCCAGCAAGTCTTGAAGCTTACCCCCAGTAGATTTTGGAAGCTTATCCCCTGCAGAGTACGGACGTCTCTCCCGAGCTTTATTCAAAGTTACTCCCCACAAGGGCTTATAACTGGGTTATCCTCAGCTTAGTGCCACGGAAGATCGCACTCGGCAAATTTCTTCCTATCCCCAGCGGAGTTCATCAAAGTTCCCCAACATAACTTATCAATACAATCCCCAGAGGAGTTTATCTTTGGTATCCCCAGCCAGAGAATCCTCCAGAACTCAATTCCCCTCAGAGTTTAAGTTTCAGTATCCCCAGCAGAGCTAAAACTTCAAACTATCAATCCCCAGCGGAGCCAGACTAGTGAACCTTTTCCCCACAGAAATGCTTCTCACTAGACTAGAGATTCTCAGTCTTATCTCCCCAGCATGAGTCTACCAGGTTCTAAAATCCCCAGTAGACATCATCAGAAATTCTCTTACCCTGCAAGTCACCAAGGAAATCCCAAGTCCCCGCAAGTGGTTCTAAGGCCCCTCAACGTTTGAAGGTCTGGTATTCCCCAAGCAAATTTGGAGACTTTCAGTTTTTAGCTCCTCATTGTATATTCAAAGATTCTCCAGTGAAGGTCTCCTCAAGACAGGAATTCCCCAGAAGATTGGTATACAACCCAAGCTCCTTGTTCCCCAGCAACGACCAGGAATTATTCTCCCCAGCAGCAGTCAAGAGGCTCTTATCTTCAGCCATCTCGGATTCATCTATCCTTTGCAAGACAGCTCTCCAGCTTACATGCGCATTCATTTACATTCATATCATATAACATACATTATATCATGCATCATGACATTGCATATAACTAACTCTTTACCTTTTCAGGTAAGATCAATCGACAGACAAAAATCATTATCTGTCGAGATTCTTTCCAGGAATAATTCAGATGTGACCCAGACATGGCAACATTATAATGCTTATTCCAGATTCATCCAGATGCAGTTTTTACACGAGCTCATCATCAGGAAACCCTACACCGGTTCCTATTCAACTTCAAGATTTCTGAAAACAGTTCACGGGTTCTCCAAGTAACGGATGTTAACCTATCACTTGTTCAGACTCTTCTCAACTTTTGAAAACAGTTTACGGACGCTTCCCAACAACGGATGCTGCTCTATTGCTTATTCAACTCCAAGACTTCTGAAAACAGTTCACGGGTTCTCCAAGTAAAGGATGTTAACCTATCACTTGTTCAGACTCTTCTCAACTTTTGAAAACAATTTACGGACGCTTCCCAACAACGGATGCTGCTCTATTGCTTATTCAACTCCAAGACTTCTGAAAACAGTTCACGGGTTCTCCAAGTAACGGATGTTAACCTATCACTTGTTCAGACTCTTCTCAACTTTTGAAAACAGTTTACGGACGCTTCCCAACAACGGATGCTGCTCTGTTGCTTATTCAACTCCAAGACTTCTGAAAATAGTTCACGGGTTCTCCAGTAACGGATGTCAACCTATCACTTGTTCAGATTCTTCTCAAGACTTCTGAAAACAGTTTACGGATTCTTCCCAACAACGGATGTTGACCTATCGCTTGTTCAGACCCTTCTCAAACTTCTGAAAACAGTTTACGGATGCCTCCAGATACGGATGTCAATCTATTGCTTGTTCAGACCCCCAGTTCAGAGATGGTCCTAAACACTGACACCTTTCTGATACTCATGACAGATGGCATCTTTAAGCCCATCCCCGACAAGTTTCTGTCACTCTTCCAGATGGCATCGTTAAGCCCATCTCCAAATGGCATCTCTAAGCCCATTCCCGCGTCCATTGCTTTGACGAGTGCAAATTTAAGGGCACTCTAGTGTCCAATCTCCTTTTGCCCTCGAGTCGCGAAAGGCAAACTTGTCAATCTGACTCTTCAGGTTCAAGAAGATTGAACAGGGGCAACTGTTGTACCCCAAAATTTTCCCTCCCATTTCTCAATGATTTCTCATCACAAGACCCTTGGAGCTCAAGATCCAGTTAGGGTTTCCTCTGCTCAAGACTTCTCCTTGCACTGTTGACCCAAATTAGGGTTTGTGTTTGCACAAGGATGTTTTGACCTAAAATGCCTAAGATGACTTTCTTGCTTCATATTGGACTCCCAAGTTTATCCATACCAAGTTTCAAGTCTTGATTCCAAATTTTGCCCAGTCAATTGGACAGTTGACCTAGAAATCAGCTGTATTGGGGAAAAAGTAAACTGTGGCCAATTGACAGTCAAATCTCATGAAAATTGACCCACATCAACATTATGAACTCACATGGACCATTTGATCAAGTTTGGATCACAATTCTACAAGAAATTTGATCAGATCACCAAAAGGGCAAAATGGTCATTTTTAGGGTTTTGACTGCACAAAGGAAATTTTTGACTGTTTGACCTAACCAATGGCAAACCAAGCTCACATATGGACTCAAGGACCCCATGGAATTGTCTTGACATGCTCAACAAGTTCAAAAGATCCCAAATGCACAAGATTGGCAGTTGAATTTCCCAGTCAATTGATCAATTTTGACTGTATACCGAAAAGTCAAACTTTGACTTTTTGGTCAAAATCAAATGTCAAGATTCATTTTTCATCAAAACATGACAAATCATGAAACATTGTTCATCAAGAAATCAAGAATTGCAAATTAGGGTTTGAAATGAAGATTTTTCATAACTTAGAATTTTTCTAAGTTATGAAAAACCCCTAATTTTTTCCTAACTTTGCCCCACTTTCTCACCAAGATTCATTTGGATTCAAGCAAAAGTCAAAACATGAAAGTTGTAGCCTATTGCATAATATACAACTTTGATTCACAAAGTTTTCCCAAAAGAGGCTTGTATCTCAAGTTACAATTTTTGGAACAAGGGTACCAAACCATTCTTAACTTAGAGAAAATTTGACCTATTTTAGGCAGGATTTTTGCCTAACTTCAAGACCATTTTTCACATACTTCCACTTGGAATTTCAATTTGAATTTCAAAGATGGATTGTAGTACAAATTCCAGGCTTTCCAAAATGTCCAAGAACTCATCAAACAACCTCATGGTTTGAGAGAATCGAATTTTGCAATATAGGAAAAACTCACTTTTGTTATGGCCAATTTCCATGTTCATACACTTAGGCAATTTTCAAATCAGCATGCATCTCTTGATTACAGGCCCTAAATCCTTTTTACACTCATAAATTTAATGCAAACTCTTTGTGCCAAGACCATATCCTATGTGTTCAAGCATTGCATAATGGTTTAATCCCAAATTAGAAAAAGCATTTTAACCATTTTTGCAAAAGTGAACTTTATGTCAAAATGCAAATCCAAGCAAGTACATTTGAAATCTCTTTGGCACAAGTTTAGGAACTAATTACACGGATCAAGACTAACTGGTTCAGCATAGAATGGGGGCCTCTATCAGTCTAGAACTCCACTTGACCTTTTCTTGCTTAAGTGTGAAGAAACATAGCATTTTTGTACAACAACTTTCATCTCAGCACAAACAAGCTTAAGCAAAAACTTTGTACACTTTCTAAACACCCTAACTGAGCTAGAACACGAGCCAACCCTCCCCAACACCATCTCACTCACAGAATCACTCTCAAACTGTCCAAACAGAGCACCTGCTGCAGTTTGAATCCCACAACTCATTTCCATCGTGCATTCTTGCCCAAACCAGTTCAAACACCTTCCCTACCATCAATGCAAACTATCCAAGGCATTAGAAGTGGACTGTAACTCCTCTAATCAGTTTGGCCATTTTCATTTTCTTGTTTTACAGGTGGAGTGCTACAACTCAATTCAGCTAGTTTCAAAGCAAAGTAAAACTTGGAATAGCATCCCTGGACATCAAGGAAGCTGTACCAATCATCACCTTGCTCTGAAAGTACCTCCATCATCAGATACAACTTCAACTGAATAGGTATATTCTTGAACTTCTATCTCCCAATGTAGGCATCATTAGCTCTAAGTTTGTGAATAAGAAGTGTTCTACTCATGCCCCTGAAATTGTACATACCTTTACTTTTCATTTATTTTGCATATGCTGTGAGAATTTGATGTCTGAACATTGATAAAAAATTAGGTTAAGATTTGGGAATGGAGAAATTCTCTCTCATTTTTTAGAGTTAGATCAAGTTTTAGGTATGTATGGATTCGTTGTTTGATGCTGAACATTTTTGATGTTGTGAGTTTTCATTAAAAAGCCAGGAATCCAGGTGTTTGAATCATTAAACAAAGCGCACGTTTTTGACATTGTTTCTGGCCAGAGGTTGAAGAAGGACTTGGTGGGTTGGGCTTGATTTGTCATTTCTTTTTGCACCCTTTTATTACTTTTACACCCCCTGAGCCCATTTTGCTTATTTTAATGATTTTTTGACTTTTCCTTTTTTATTCTGACTTATTTATTTTTTCTTATAATATTAAAAATACAAAAAATATTTTTTTACACCATTTTCATATTTATTAGGTATTTATTTGCTTAGATTAATATTTGTGCATAAATAATATAAATACTATTATTTAGAATAACTAGAAAAAATAATACAAACACATTTATTTTCTAATTTTTATTTTATTTTATCTTCTGAAATATTTTATAAAAAATATACTCTTTTTATAAATATTAAATATTATTATCTTTTATATATATAATACATATTTAGAAATTAATACAAATATATATATATTTATTAGAATATTTAGTAAATAATACAAAAATATATACATTTTTATTTTGTTAATATTTGACATTAAAAATACCCTTTTTGACAAATATACTTCATTTTTATTTTATTTTATATATAATTGATAAATGTTTGTACATATTAAATAATTAATATATTCACTTAATAGATTAGGGTTTTGCCCTAGAATACATAAAAACTCCAAAAAATAATACTTTTTATTTTTGTTTATTTGACATATAAAAATACCTTTTTTTCATACACATAAAAATATTTTTTTTGCATCTTGTATATTCATCTTATTTCTATTTAATTTGTGCAATTGATTATCTTGTAAATAATTCAATTTTGATGTAATAGTTTAGGTTTAAATTCCTTGTCAAATACCCCCCATTCGAACATTTGTACCCCCTTCCCATATTGTGTTGTAATAGCTTAGGAACTTTATTTTCGCACTTTAATGCTTTCTAAATATACCATGTTAGAATTAGGGTTTGTATGCAATAAAAAGAACAAAAATAGTTTGACCTAATTTCAAGATAATCAAGCATGAAAATGGACAACACATATCACACTTGCACCCCTAGGGTATTCCACTTGTTGCCTTCAATAATGGGCCATATTGCATGTTAGGTCTCTTTGGGAAAAACAAACACAATTCAAATGATCATAGTCCCTCGATGACGCTTTCGAAAAGTCGCCTAAAAATGATCAAGTCCCTTAAAGGAAAATTGCCCAAAGATACTTGGCACCATTGCAATTATGGTCTAAACGATGACCCGCGCCCGTCCCTTTCACATCCTAACACAAGATTGTCCACCAAATGCAATGGTGGAACAAGATTGTTAAAAGGGTTAAAACATAACAAAAATCTTTGAGAACTTTAGGGTAGATAGCTCTTAAGTACTTGTCAACTTGCAAAACAAAAACACTTGCCTATTTTTTCAAACCACACTTCACAAACTCTTTCAAAACAAACTTTCAAAAACCTTGAAACATCTTTTCAAAAAGACAAACACCTTTTGTAAAACATTCGAGTAAAGAATTGTTACAAGGGTAGCCTAGACAAGGCATCTTTTTCAAAACCTTTTTCAAAACCACACACAAAGCACCATTTCAAACAATTGAAAACCAAGGCAAGTTGATCTAAGCAAGTACCTAAGAGCCCATGGATAACCATGGATAGAAAGGGTGCTAATACCTTCCCTTTCTACAATCTACTCCCCGAACCCAAGAAAATATCTCAAAGGTTTTTGCTGTGCTTTTTAAACCTTTCCTTAGGATAAAATAAAAAGTCGGTGGCAACTCTTGCTCAACCGAAACATTTTGCGAAAACAAACGCAAAACCATAGTCAGTTCTCCCACCGTATCACACCATACTTTCAAGGTTATATCAGAAACCATGTAGTGGAATATAACGAACTCCTCAACAATATTCAGACACAATGCTTAAACCACTATCCAAGTACAAGCATGGCAACCTAGGATTGAAGAATTAAACCCTACATACACCAGCTTCCCACTAAGTTGCAGGCTTGATGGAAACAGCCAAGAACAATACCTGTCACATATAACCAATGATCCTTGCCAAGAGATCATCCATACAATAGTATAAATTGTCCAAGTTCATACCTCTTTTCAGTAAATACTTTCTTTCTTGCCCATGACCAGAAAGTACCTTCCCAGGATCTTACCCAGAGCAGAACATGATACCTGCTCTGATACCAATTTAAATTCTGGCACAACAGACTCAGATGTCCTATAAGGATGTCGAGACATCTAATCTGATATAACACACAGGCAGGATAAAATAGTACTGAAAAAATAAAGAACACACCAGAATTGTTTACCCAGTTCAGTGTACAACAACACCTACTCTGGGGGCTACCAAACCAGGAATGAAGTCCACTATCAACATTATCAATTTGCAAACCCTACAGCCAACACTCCCGTTGATGATCTACGCACTTAATCATTACCCAATTACCCTTCTACCTAGGTCCTCCCTAGATATGGAATATCCCCACTCCACTTCGAATCATCACAATAATGTCTAGCAGTCAACACCTCAGTCACTGCATCAACGACCCTTCACCAAAATTCTGATCACACAGATGGACAGTTTGGAAGACACACTTCCATGACAACCTAGCTAAGTCTCTAAGACAAACTCCACTATTTGTTAGATTTTCTCCTAACACATCCTGGAGTTGCTTCAAAGCTTCCTCCAATAATAATACACCTCTTACCTACAGGCTTCGAGGTTAACATGGTAACCTTCCCACAACCCAGGAGGTTTACCTTGACAAAACCCTAGACTTCTACATCTTAAGCCGTGTATTTTCTAGGTTACAAGTCCTTCTATTTATAACATGTTACCCAACTGGTTTTGGGCCTTCAATCACAGCAAATCAGTTGTAACAAACTGAAGAAACTTATGCCCAAAGAAAGTTCTTCAATCTTTTCTTTCCTAAATAATCTCCTTATTTAGAAAGTCTTCATTCTCCTTGATTTCTAGTTGAATTTTCTAGACCTTTAAATATGCGCCACATAGGATGCATAATATTCTCCTGAATATTATGCTTATGTTAATAACAAACTCAATCTCATTAATCCAGCTCAGCAGGCGCGGTGTCAAGACATCTTCTTTGACATGTTGTTCCAGTTGATGAAAAAGTTCAACACAACATGTCCTGACATTGTAATAGAACTTCTTGTTGTACCTGTTCTTCTTATCCTATTCTTCATTGCTGCTATTATTTATTTTAAAAAAATCAAGCTAATACTAAAACAAGAGAACTAACACATTTTAAAAAATGTAAACACCAAACTTGCTTGAAATTTAATCATGAATTCAACCATGTAATCTACTCAAGCTAAAACTCAAAGATTAAAGAGAATTTTCGTTGGTACAAAAAATGAACCCTAATGATTCAGAGTTAAAATTCTCATCACACAATCAATTTAAATGAGAGCTAAGGACATGGTTAGTTTCAGAGCAATCATATCTATATTTTATCTTTTGAAATTGAAAGTAAATGATGTATGGATAGGGATATTACAATTTGAGTTTTTTACCTCTTTGGAGAAAAGTTCAAAGCTTCTTCTAGCTGTTCCAGGTGAAATGTGATGATTGATTAAGCTTCCTTGGACCTCCCTGAAGTTGTTCCAATCCTTACTTTATGTTGAAAGTGTTTGAATCTCCAGAACCAAGTCAACTTGCAAGGCACAATTTTTGAGTTTGGAAGATGGTGATAACAATGTTACAGAAGTTATTCTTGTGTTTTGAAAACTTCTATATTATGTATGTGAGGTGTGTGGATGGTTGGCTTGAACAAATATTGCAAGGTTTATGAGTTTCGAAGAAATGGACTTCAAAAGCTCAAAAATGGAGTTTTATGGCCAATTATGGTTTGAGAGAGATTAAGGGTGTTTTTAAAGCTGTCAGTTGGTCCCTTGGCTTGCTAATGAACCCGATATTTATAGGAAAAGGTTAGAGGGATTGTGCTAGTTGCAATCTGAAGATGTTAAGTTATTACTTGGTTGGAAGTGAAATATCAAGTTATGGTGAAAATGGTGGTTTCAAGGATTAAGTAAAAGCATGTTCTGAAGTTTTTTTGGTGCAGGGAGGTTGCTTATTCACTTTATAATGGAGTGTGATCAGAGGAAACAAATGCGGAGATCAATGCATTTACTTTTTCAAAAAGCTTGCTTTATGTGAATGGCAATGGTGCCTTTGTGCCATTAATGGAAAATTATCTTGGATAAAGCTTGAATCAAGTGGATAATAGCCATAAAGCAAGTGAAATAAACTGATTATGGAGATATTTGTGGGTTTATAGGCCTGCAAAGTCAGACTACAAGGCATGGTTATGAGATTTGGTCATGAGTTTATCACAAAAATGACCTATAATTCAAAAATGAAATTCCAACTTCAACTCTTCGAATCTCTCAGCTCAAGTATGATCTTTTCATGCTCTTGGACATTTTGGAAAGCTTGAATCAAGATATTAAACTTTAATTTTTACCATTTTGGCTAAAACAAAAGGGAAATTGATGAAAATTGACCAAGAAGTTGAGATGAAAAACTGATCAAAACTTGTTGAATTTTTTCTAAGTGTTAAATAAAAAAATATCACAACTTCATGGGTTCATATTTATTAATCCAATCACTTTTTTAGGATAACCCATATTAACAAAGTTGTAGAGTTCATTAATCCCTACAACTTCCATGTTGAAAGTTTTCCTTGAATCAGTTTGGAACTTAGTAAAAAAATGGCCATAAAGTAGTGACTTTGTTAAGAACAAAACACTTAGAAATTTTTCTAAGTGTTGGAAAATTTTCCAACTTTTGAGTTTTGTTGACTTCTTTTTTTCTTGATGATCAAACTTGACAACTTTGAATTTTTTTATGATTCTTGATTTATGGATTCCAATGTTGACCAAAAAGTCAAAGTTTGACTTTTGTGTGATTGTTGACTTTTTATCAATTGATTCAATTCTTCAATTATCAATCAATTGCATCTTTGGAAATGTCTTGGGACATGTAATTAGGTTAATATGTTGTATTTGAGCCCTTGAGATCATTCTTTAATCCATTAGGTCATGCACTAGGCCAAAAGCCAATGATCAGTCATCTTCAATCAAAACCCTAATTTGGCAATTTTTTACCTTTGATTATTTGAGGGATTTTCTTGAGGAATCATGATCAACCCTTTATCAAATGATGAATATCACCTCAAAATGTTGATGTTGACAAAAAATCTTGAAGTTTGACTGTATGTTGACCACAGTTGACTTTTTACCTAATACAATTGAATTTCAATCTTTTGAGCCATTGACTGGGCAAACATGTGATGCAAGGCTTAAAACTTGACATAAGCATTATTGAGGACCTGTAATGAAACATGAAAGTAATTTGAGACCCTTGCAACCCAATATTATTTGAGACGCACCAAACCCTAGTTGAAGACCCTTGCTTAGGAGGAGGTTTGACCAGTTAACTCTTGAGTAGCTTTGGGTATTTGAGATCTTTGTGAGCATGTTTCTGAAGAAAATGGAAGGGAAAATTTTGGGGTACAAAAATAGTTCTTGAGTAGATTTTTTTCGTGCCTTGTCTTGTCTGAATGCATGCAATATATAGAATAGAATTTAGGCCAAATGTTGGGCTTGGATTCTTGTAACAAGCCTTGATCTTATTTTGTTTTATTTTGACCTTTAAATGAATAAAAATAAAAAATAAAATAAAGTAAATCAAAGGGATGTGTATGAACAAGTCTTGGGGTGAACATGGAGTGTAAAACACACTTGAACTCTGAAACAATAGTCCATTAGCCCAAAAAGATCAAGTTTTCTCAATTTGAATTTCATACATTTTCTCAAAATTTCCCAACTTACACTGCTCATAACTCTCTTAATTTTCATCATTTGAAAGTAATATTAGACTTTTTAGAAAGCTCAAGATATCCTATACAATCTCTATGTTTACCAATTTTTCATTTAAAGAATTTATTTTGATGTAAGTTGTCTTGACAAAAAGTGTCTTTTTGTTGACTTTTAAAATGACTTATAATGCATTGGCCCATATCTCTCAAATGAAGCATTTTTTGGACTTGATCTTAGAGATACAAAGTTGTAGGGAATTGTATTTCCTTAAAAATGAGATCTATTTGAGGCAAATCTGATGAATCATTTGAAAGTTATGCTTGATCAAATTTCAGTTGACTTCCCCTTAGGAAACCCTAATTTGGCAACTTTTGACTTTTGATGATTTTAGAGTTTTCCTTGATGAATCGTGATCAACCCTTGATCAAATGATGCATATGACATCAAAATGTTGATGTTTACCAAAAAAATCTAGAAGTTTGACTGTATGTTGACCATATTTTACTTTTTGTCCCATACAGTTGATATTCAGTCATCTGAGCCATTGACTGAGCAAACTTGTGATACAAAGCATGAAACTTGGTATGAGCATTCTTGGAGACATATAAGAGATGATACAATCCACTTTATACCTTTGAAACCCAATATTCCTTGAGAAACACAAAACCCTAGTTGTAGGCCCTTGCTTAGGAGGAGAATTTGTTTGGTCAATTCTTGAGCAACCTTGAGCATTTGAGAACTCTATGAGAATGTCTTGAGTAAAAGGGAGGGAAAATTTTGGGGTACAACAACTATCATAGAATGGAACATATTTATCATGTCCTCAATGTATTCAATGAGCCTAGTAACAAGAATACATATGTATCCTCTCTACCACAAGAACTCCAACCAAAAATTCATAAGATGTTAGCAACAACTCAAAAAGATATTAAAACCATGAGTCTTGGCCAAATTCATCAGGTGATGTTAGAAACACTTAACAAGCTTGGCATACTTCATCATCAATTTTCAAAAGTTATAGAACAAAAGTCAAAATTAACCAACGCATGTAAGAAGCCTTACCTGGAGATTAAGTGTAAAGATAAAAGGTGTAGTTGTGCAACAAAAAAGAAACACCATCGTAAAAAATACACCAAACCTCATAGGACCTTCAAGGGGAAAGAAAAAGAAAGCTATAAAGTTTTTAAAAGAAAATATTTCAAAGGAGATGGGAAAAAACAAATATGCTTTATTTGTGGGAAAAATTGGTACTTTTATAAGGAATGTCCTAATAATACAAAAAAAAAGCTGCAAATCTGATCAACTATCTTCAACCTATAGAAGGAGACCTAGAATCTTTGTATTATGAACAAACCTCTGCTAAAAAAGAAACCATTTTTTACCTTCAAAACTTTTTGTCTAATGAAGCATTAATTTCCGAATTAGGAGATGACAAATATTTCCATGTTTATTCCCTCAAATTGATAGGAATTTCTATTCCTACTCCACCTTCCCTTGTGTTGAAGTTCATGTCCTCGCAACAAAGTTTTCTCGTCCTAAGAAATTTATAACTTATATGGATATGGGGGCCCAGATTACAATGATGAATCCTAGAATTCTCCCAGAAGAATCATGGATGACACATGTTGCATACTTTGCAGCAGTGGGTGAAAAAGTTTTCAGGACGAATTTAATGACCAAGGAGAAGATATGAATCAAATTCTTCCCAGACTGCATTGTCTGGACAAAGGTCATCGACATTAATCTTCCAAATAAAGATATTGTTGTAGGAATGGATGTGTACTCAACAACAAATAAACTCTAAATCCTCCCCACCAAATGAGAATTCAAACCCTATTCTGGAATAATGAAACTATATTCCCATTCCAAAATACCAACAAGATACGAAGAAATCAAGTCCAAATTACTCAAGCTCTATGCATACAGCCATGAAAAAATCCTTCATCCAAAACCTCTATGGGAAAATGAAGACTTTTTTGTCCAACTTCCTTTCAAGCTCAACGAAGATGTTAATACAACCAAGGCCACTCATCCAGAAATGAGTTTATCATATTATACATTAGCCAGAGAAGAACGCAATTAGCTACTCAAGAAAGGTCTGATGGAACCCACTAAATTCAAGTGGGTTGCGAAGCATTTTATATGGAGAAAAGATATGAAAAGATAAGAGGAAAAAAAGTCTAGTAATTGATTACAAACCTCTAAATTATTTTCTTAAAGATGATAAATTTCCAATTCCAAAAGCCTCTTCCTTAAATGTTTTCATTAAAGATACTCAGATTTTTATCCAAGTTTGATCTAAGTTAGGATTTTGGCAATTAGGTATTGACCCTAAAGACCATTACAAAATGGTGTTATGCATTCCTAATGCTCAGTACCAATGGACATTATTACCATTTGGGATTAAGGTAGTTGTTCTGGACTGGGTCCGTAGTTGGCCAAAAAATCATACAAGGCCCAATCTAACTATGTTACAGGAGAAGACCAACAGGAGTGAATCTTCCCTTGACCATGTCGGGCAGTTATTCCACTTATCGTGTTGAGGATATATCCTCCAAAGACATCCTCGCCACATGACTATTGAGGGGGATCGACATCACCCAGGAGGTCCTTGCGAGCACTCTCCTTGTAGGGCAGACACCCAACATCCCCGAATATCACGGAGTCTTCTTGACCCCAAAAAGACCACATCCACGTCTCCCTGATAGTTTGTAGCAGTTCATTCGGGATGGAGACCATGTGTTGGTCTCCACTACATACATAGGTCCTGACAGTCTCCATTTTGGGCCTGCTTAACCAGCCCAACACGGGGACCTTGGCCCAGCGCTGGGGGCTATAAATACCATATCCCTTGAGAGGGTCAAATATTCATTCATTCACTCTTACTATAGTACTTGCACTCTGATTGTTCCCATTCTTACTTTGGCATCAGAGTACCTTACAGGTACACCCCCTACTTCACTCTCAATAATTGTCGTTCAATTCGAGCTCATGGGCCAGTGATGATTCATTTTGATAAGGCACGATCAGTGGTGGCATCTATGGAATAAGAAGGAATCGTCACTGGCCCACGAGCTCGAATTGAACGACAATTGTTGAGAGTGAAGTGGGGGGATTCCTTCTGATCAGGTACAATCAGTGGCACCGTTTATGGGAATCCATCTTCCCCATCTTTCACTTACCTAAGACCAAAGAAACTCTCTCTCAACCTTCCAATCGTCATGGTCGACCAAGCTAACAACGATGATTAAAATGTTCATTTTACCAACGCTGGCAATAATAATAATTTTGTCGCTCCCGAGCACGACCTCAGGGATGGGATGAGCGCGTCCTCCTTCACCCACTCGCAGCCTTGCTACAATCCTCCCCAACAAGACTACGAGCCCGCAGTATATTAGGAGATCCTTGTTCCTGAAAATGATGACCTACGACCAAGGCCTTGTTCGAGGCGATCAACCAAACCAACTACATGATCTTCGTGCAGGGTGAACGCCTAAGAATTCTATAAAAGAGTCATTGGTCCCCTAAGAAGCACCGAAGACTGGATTCACGAACTCCGTCTCCCCGACGGAATAAGGACCGCTCCCGATCTCCCCCGCAGAGACACCGATGGGACGAATCTTGAAGCCATTATCCCAGCCATATTGGGTGAGGCCCTCCGTTGGAGAGGACCGAGCCTGAAGCTTAGAAGAAGCACGATGTTGTACCCCAAAATTTTCCCTCTCATATTTCCCAAGACATTGCAAGAATAATCTCCAAGTGGCTCAAGATTACTCAAGAGTTGGACAGTCAAGCTATCTCCTAAGGCAGTCAACCTCAAATTAGGGTTTTGTGTTGCATCAAAGTCCTTGAATCCAAATGACCTCAAGTTCTCCCCAATGTTTTAATATGTTCTCAAGTCCATCCATGTCAAATTTCAAGCCTTGCAAAGGAAGTTTGGTCAGCCAATTGCTCAAAGGGTCCAAAAATCGACTATGCTAGGGCAAAAGTCAACTGTGACCTATAAATAGTCAAACTTCAAGATTTTTTGTCAACATTCTCATTTTGAATGATATTTCATAATTTGATCAAGGGTTGATCATGATTCATCAAGGATTGCTCAAAATTCATCAAGACTCAAAAGTTGTTAAATTAGGGTTTTGTAGGAAAAGTCAACTCAACTTTGACCAAGCATAACTTTCTCATACTTTATGAGAAATGACCCATCAAAAGCTCATTTTGAATAGGATTCAATTTCCTACAATCCATCTTCACATCCCAAGATCAATAAATTCACTCACAAGAAGTTACAAATTTGGACATTATAGGTCATTTTTGAAAGTCAACAAAAACACCTTTTTTGCCAAAGCTTATAACTTGAGCATGGAATATCAAAATGAGATGATACCAAAATTTTTGGTTAGAGGACATTTAAAGATTTCTAAAAGTCCAATAACACTTCCAAAAGTTCAAAATTGAAGAAGTTATGCATTGTTGAAGTTGGGCATTTTTACAAAATTGCCAAAAGTCAACTATCCCCAAAACTTCAAATTTTGTCAAATGGGCCCATTCTTTTCCACTTGATTTGGTCTTTTCACACTACACACGTGTCCTAGCTTCAGCCTTGTGTCCATTTATTAATTTTTCTATTTTATTTGATTTTTATTGAATTAATTCATTTTAAATCAATTTAAATCCAAATAAAATCTAAATATTGACAACTTAGGATCTTTTTGATTGATATAGGTCTTAATTGTCATCATGGACATGATCAAATCCGAATCAAGCCATATCATGAACAAAAGATGGAATTTGGACAATTTTGGAAGCTTTTTAATGGTGAATCAAATCACGTCTTCAAACATCAATGCATAAAGATTCAAAGTCCAAAACTTGACCTAATTCATTCCATATTACTTATACAATGCAAAGGCATGAGAATTTGAGGGGGGAAGCTGCTAGATCACAAGAATCAAACTTGAGAAAATTGCAAAAAAGCTTGAAACTGAAATTTGCCTTAGAGGTGCTTTTAACACGAAATCTCAACGTGAATCATTTGTTGGACATCCACTGAGTCGAAAGCAATCAAAAGCAAGCTCGCATACCTTCTGAATCACGCTGTAAGTCTCTCTGAAAACCACTCTGCACTTGAAATCGTATCCTCAGATTCTTACACTTTCTTGGCAAAATCTTTACATATTCATGCTCATCGTTCCATTTAGAAACTTTCTGCATTATTTGATTGTGTTTTTATAGCCTGTAAGCCCCTAGCCGATTCTAGGGTTCTTGGTTCTTTGTTTTTGGGCATTTTAATTGCAGGCAAAATTGATGTTAATAATGGACATGGGCATGATCAGTGGAAGGAGACGAGTACAACCATGTGCTTGGGATTAATTTTCATGGCCTGGGTTAGATTTTAGGAACGAGCTACGAATTTAGCTGCGGATAAAAATCTGCAGGTAAATAACTAGGTCCAACGAAGAAGACGCTGACGCGTCTCCCTCCCATTGGTTGTTTCAAACATTGTGCGCTTTTTATTTCTTTTCTGATCCATTGATTTGTCTTTATTTTATTATTATTAATTCCTAATACACTAACAAATAAAACACGTTGGCTGAGTGGTATTGGAGCGCTTGCATTGGCCTACAGGACTTGGGTTCGAATCCCAGGTCCCCAATATATTTGTTATCATTTTCTTTCAGGTGTTCCAGCGTATCTCTTGCCTTGCAATGCACCATACTCCCTCAAATCTCCAAAGGCCAGATGGCCCTAGGCCAGATCTGGTGGCCAAGATTGAACGTGCACCATACACTCAAGTCAACGTGCGCATGGAGAATCAGAAAAGTCCACCAGGCCAGCGTCAATGGGCCAACAAAATCGCCAATTTCACTCCCTTTCCAGGCCCAACACCCCCTTTGGTTATTTCTATCTTTTTATTTTATTTACTCATTTGATTAATTATTT
Source organism: Vicia faba (assembly GCA_948472305.1). Taxonomy (NCBI): domain Eukaryota; kingdom Viridiplantae; phylum Streptophyta; class Magnoliopsida; order Fabales; family Fabaceae; genus Vicia; species Vicia faba. Next base: position 1,186,257,861 of record OX451737.1, read on the forward strand.
TTATTATTTAATTAACCAATCAACCTTTTTCTTAATAAAAATCAAAAACCAAAAAAATATATTTTATTTATTAAAATTAAATTCAGCACTTTATTTTTGTAAATAAAATTAATTCAATTAATTTAGTTTTAATTAGGTATAACTTTTAATATTTTTGCAATAATTAAAATTAATTTAGATAATTAGGATTTACTAACTTTGATCAAATTTATTTTATTTCTTTAAATACTCAAAAAATCCAAAAAAAATATTATTTTCATTAATTAATTAATTAGCTCATTTAATTTAATAATTAATTTAGATCTAGTTTCTGTTAATTCAAAAATAACAACAATCTTTTCTTTCAAAAAAGGGTCAAAACCCTAAAAAAAATTCGCATTCGATTTAATTTTCCGCACACGATCCATTTTACCATATTGATGTAATTATTTCCCGGAATGTAATAACTTTAATTAGGACTATTTAATTTATTTACCGCTTTATTTATTTTCCGCATTTTAAATTCAAGGGTTGCTTTTGGCGATGTAAATACCCGACGCCTTGTAATAGTTAGATTTAATTTCCGTAATTTAAATTCCGCAATCTATAAACTGTTAGATGTTTGATAATAGGGAATGCATGACAAGATCGAATGTATGAACTTAAAATCAACATAGATAACCCATTGACATGTACAAAAACAAAATAACTGAAAATAACACACTCGCACATGCGCACTCTTAGGGTACCCCTCGTTTGGTTGCCTTCGAATGTGGTCATTGAGTATAGGAAGTTTTAGAGGTCGCCCTCTTGTCCAAAGATCATAGTCGCCTCGAAACGGTTGCCTCGGAAAAATGATCTAAGACATTAGGGTTACCGCTAAGGCGTCCTAACATTGCTTTAGTGACCGCACGTCCCTTAATCGAATTGACCCTTAAAACTCCAACGACGATGCTACCTACTCATCAATAGTGGGATAGCATTGTCTAAAGGACATTAGCACAGATTGATTCCTTTTTCTAGTAGGTAGATGGTTCTTAAGTACTTGCTCACTCAAAACAAAATAAAACTTTTCGCACTTACACCTTTCAAACAAAAAACTTCTTTCAAACCCACAAACACAAAGAAAAGAAAATTTTGAAAACACTATGAGCAAGTACCTAAGATCCCGTGGATAACCACGGATAGAAAGGGTGCTAACACCTTCCCTTTCTATAATCTACTCCCCGGACCTGAGAAACATCTTGAAAAAGGAATTTTTCTGTGCTTTTTTCCTTTCCTTGTTGGATAAAATAAAAGATGGTGGCGACTCTTGCTTACCGCGACATTTTGCGAAAACAAAACGCAAAATGCAAACCAGCATTCCAAAACAGTCAGTTCTCTCCCACCGTATCACAGAACTAGCGACTCTGCTGGGGAATATTAAGACGTGGGGTGTACCTTAGGATTAAATCATTGTGTTTTCAGTTGTTTGCTTTGTATGCTCTATATTTGTGGGCTTGTATCAGAGTTACTATAGATCCTAACCCGGATCTGGGGGATACCCTTTAGGTAAGTAGCAATAAACTGTGAGGGAACTGTACGGCGTAGACCGATACGGTTGAAGCAGTAGCTACATTGGTGTGGCACTTTAGTCTGTACCGATATCCCTTGTGTTGGAACGAGGAGAATATGGGTCTTCTAAGGGGTCATTAAGCACCAACTGACCTTAGAACCTTTAAATTGACCAACTTGGCCATAGAACAGTAGCAGTATGCTACACTCATTGAGACTAAACTCTCGCGATGATTCCGGCCGCAAGAAAAGGTTGCTAAACTGGAATTATGACCGATTGAGGGTAGTCAGTGATATTGAGATCCTCTAGAACCCGGTTACTATTTTTAGGACAGGTTTAAACCAATTGAACTGAAAGTGGGTAGTACCTAAGCTTCTTGCCAGCCTGAAATCTAAGGGCTCTCTGTGTGACTTGTGTGCCTTTACCATGTTTGCCTTTTGTGGATACTTGTGATGTGCTTACTATCATGACATCATGACATCATAACATTGCATACATCTTTCATTGGACTAACCTATTTCAAAGACAGAAGGGATTCATCTTTGTTCTGTTTTGTAGGTCATCATGATGCCCATGCATAGGAATACCATTCGGATCAACTTTGTCCAAGTTCCCACCTTTCTTAAAGAGTTGATTGCAAAGATGCCTGATACTACTTCCTTCCTCAGGAGACATGGTTATCTTTTCAGTTTGGTCACCTCCAAAATGGACGAGCAGATGATGAGTGTCTTGGTTCAGTTCTATGATCCGTTGTACCATTGCTTTACTTTTCAAGACTATAAGCTGGTTCCCACCTTAGAAGAGTTCTCTGATCTGCTCAGTATCTCTATTCTGGAGCAGACCCCATTTACTGGTTGGGAGAGGAGTCTTAGGCCCGAAGAGATTGCTGCAGCCCTTCGTTGGACAAAGGATGCGGTAATGGCTAATTGGGAGACTAGAAGTGGAGCAAAGGGCTTTCTGACTAAGTTCTTGGTTGGTAAGGCTAACCATTTCTGGGATAGTCTAGACTTCAAGGCATTCGAGGATATTCTGGCTCTTCTGATATATGGCTTGGTTTTGTTTCCGAACTCTGACTCTTTTGTTGATGTGAATGCGGTGAAAATCTTCATCTCTCATAATCCTGTACCCACTCTCTTGGGTGACATTCTTCATCAGCTTTATGCCCGTACTGCCTGGAAGCGGGGAACCTTGATGTGTTGTGCTCCGTTATTGGCAAGGTGGTTTATTTCGCACCTTCCCAAGTCAGTGCTGAAGAACAAAGAAGGCATGGGCTGGACCTATAGAGTTATGTCTCTCTCTCATAATGATATCATTTGGACTCTTAAGGGTATGGATGAGGTGGCTATTATTGATCGATGTGGGGAGTACCCAAATGTTCCACTGATAAGAACCCATGGAGGAATTTCTTACAACCCATGCTTGGCCTTACGTCAGTTTGGAAGAGCCGGAAGAGAAGGACCTCATGAGTTGTTAATGCCTAGTATCATCTTTGATTTTCAAGGGGATAGCGACGAGCAACGTCGCAGATTCATAAGGGCTTGGGATAGAGTTCACCAATCTGATCCGCATGAGCTGGGCCCAAAGACTTCACTTCCGATGGAGCCATATCTCAGATGGGTCAGTATCCGTGCCCAAAAACTGGGTATGCCATATGAAGCCATTCGACCTATCATTGTTGAAGTTGCTAATGAAGAGGGGGTTCTTCCTACCATCCTCCATCCTTACATGCCCACTGACATTGGGGAACTGAAGAGATCTTGGATGCAACTAAGGGAAGAACGAGATTCTTACCGAGAGAAGTTTAATGAGCAAGAGCATAAGATCCAGAGGTTGACTAGGCAGTTGGAGAACGAGCGGATTCTCAACGACTATGTCCGCACCGATAAGACGAGACCATGGGAGAATTGATTGACCTTTGATTATTTCCTTTCCAGTTTTTATTTACTTTTTAGTATTTCCATTCTTATAACGCCTTAAGGGCAATTTGTTGAACAATTTGAATTTTAAAGTTTATCTAATAAAGTGTGTTTCATTTCTTGTTTACAAATTTGAATCTCCCGATTGTCTTTGAAATCATGTCATACGCATTTCATCCCATGCCCGTCATAACAGGTACCCATTACAGGTCTCTTATCTTCTTCGCTGTTTATTTCAGCATCATGTCTGTTGAACCTTCAACTGAGCAAGCCATCAAGGCCCTCCAGGCCCAGAATGCCCAATTTCAAGAGCTGATCATGAATCTAGCTAAGGGTCAGCAAAACCTGAAGACCCTGATTCTGAAAGAGAAGAAGAAGAAGAAGAAGAAGAAGAAGAGGACAATCTTGTTTAACAAAGGGCACAGGTTTGGAAACAGGCTATAGAATGAAGTTGATCTGACTACCTCATCTGGAAGGAAAGATAGTCAGGAAGAAAGGAGGGCTCCTAACCCTGTGGTCTCCGACAACGAGACGGGCTTCGATGAAGAACAGTATCCTCCAGCTGAGGATAGATACAAGCAACTAGAAGACCGGTTGAGTACCATGGAAGTTCAGAAAGTGCCTGGTCTGGACTTTGGTGATCTGGGTCTATCATCTGGGGTGGTGATTCCCCATAAGTTCAAGGCACCAGCCTTTGCTAAGTGTGATACGGTGGGAGAACTGACTTGAGGTTTTGCGTTTGTTTTCGCAAATGTTTCGGTTGAGCAAGAGTCACCACCGACTTTTATTTCATCCAAAGGAAAGGTTAAAAAGCACAGCAAAAACCTTTGAGATATTTTCTTGGGTTCGGGGAGTAGATTATAGAAAGGGAAGGTATTAGCACCCTTTCTATCCATGGTTATCCATGGGCTCTTAGTTACTTGCTTAGATCAACTTGCCTTGATTTTCAATTGTTTGAAATGGTGCTCCGTGTGTGTGATTTCGAAAAATGTTTTAAAAAGAGGCCAATGTGGTGGCAACCTTTGTAATGATCCATGTTGGGATGTATACAAAGGTGTATGTCTTTTGAAAAGTTTTCAATGTTTTTGAAAGTTGTTTTGAAATGTGTTTTGAAAGTGTGTTTTGAAAGTGTGTTTTGAAAGTGTGTTTTGAAAGTGTGTTTTGAAAGTGTGTTTTGAAAGTGTGTTGTGGTGTGTGTTTGGAAAAATAGGCAAGTGTTTTTGTTTGCAAGTTGGCAAGTAACCAAGAGTTTGTCTACTCTAAATTTCTCAAAGATTTTTCTATGTTTTAACCCTTTTAACAATTTTGTTCCACCATTGTGTTTGGTGGATAATCTTGTGTTAGGATGTAAACGGGACGGGCGCGGGTCATCGTATAGACCATGATAGCAATGTTGCAAAGTATCTTAGTTTTTTTCTTTTGAGGGACTAAGATCATTTTTGTAAGGTAACTTTCGAAAGCGTCATCGAGGGACTATGATCTTTTGATTTTGTTCGTTTTACCAAGATACTTTGCATGCGTAACATGGCCCATTTTTGAAAGGCAACAAGTAGATGTAACCCTAGGGGTGTTAGTGTGCAAGTGTGTTTTATTGCATACAAGAGTTTATCTTTGAATTAGGATTTTCTATTTCATTGATTTTATCTTTCCATACATATCCTAATTACTAGCAATAAGAAGCGGAAATATAAAATCCTATGCTATTACAACAATTAGGGAGTGGGGATACACATTTGTACATGGGGGGTTCAACGAGAAAAATAGACAAAAAATAAAATAGCAAAAAACAAGATAGAGAGAAAGAGGGAGGGAGCCAACGCGTTGCTGAGAGGTCATCAGAAGTTCTGACTCAGATCCGCTGCCAGATGATCAACCTCTTGGTTAAACTGTATGAGTCAGAACTTCTGACCCTGGCACCTGCAAAACAGAAACCTGTTAGTGGGGAAATCAGAAGTTCTGACCCCCCTGCGCTGCAAGACAGAAGTTTGTTAGTGGAGATCTCAGAAGTTCTGATCCTGCTGGAAAGACAATAACTCTCAGAAGTTCTGATATTATTGACAGCAAAACAGGCTTCAGATGTGCTAACGTCAAAGTCAGCACTTGGCTTTTCCCTGTACTAATCAGAACATCTGCAGTTTCGTTATTATTCCACAAAATAGGAAACATATTTGGAACAGCTCCAGCAAATGTCAAAGTGTTTCAGAGGGCAGGACCAACAAGGTCACAGGCAGGTTCTACACTAGCTCAAAACATTCTCAGGTATGAAAATCCTCAGAATACAAACAGCAACAACATGATATTTACATTATGTTTATTTGAGCATGCACAGCTGATGATGCTTAGCAGTGTGATGAAGGTCAGCAGGTGCTTACCTGGCTGTTGGAGAAGTTTGTGGATGAGAGCTAGCTTTTGGCTCTGATAGTATTCTGGACAGATTCTTTTTGAATAGGGGAGGTGAAGGGGTGTGCGTATATAGGGTCAGAAGTTTGAAAAGGGTGTTTTTAGTTCACACAGAAAACTGGGTATTTGATGAAGTTTGAAGGTAAGAAATTCAAAGTTATGAAACACTGGAGATTTTGGCAGAGTTTCACAGCATTTTCTTGCTAAAGATTTCTGTTTCTCTCTTAGCAATTTTTCTGTTTCTTGAACGCCCTTTTTCAGTGGACAATGGTTCTCTATTTATAGGCAAAGTTCTTGTGGGTGTCTTGAACATTAAAGGCGCCAACAGAGTTTGAATTGTTCTTTGACAGAAATTCCTGGGAAGTTGTGATAACAGATATCCTTCAGCCTAGGCTGCAGCAGCAGATGTGGATTGGGGAGAAGTGACCTCTTAGGTGGACGGTGGCGTGTAGATCCATGCCAGAACCTGCATAAAGGCGTTTTCCCAGCCACACGTGAAGGGATTACTTGGATGAATGTTCAGGAGTGGTTGGGAGCATTAATGAGCATTAAATGGTGATGAGACTCATCAACACCAATGTTCTGGTAATAGGAAACTTGAACCAGCAGTTCTGTTTTACCAAAAACAACGTAAACCATGCTCTGGTCTTGGCCTCCTGTTGTCTTAGCAAATTCTGGGGATTCTCCTGATTTTCTGACACGTTCTTGGGATTTGCTTCTGGAAATCCTGGACTTAGAGATTCCGTACCAGTGTAACACCCACTCTTCTGACCTTTTCATCTTCTGATTTCAGCATATTCTGTTTTCAGCATGTTCTGTTTTCAGCATGTTCTGAAGGAGCCTTCAGACTTCCTTGCTTCCTTTGCATTCCTTTAGCAAACTCTGGCTGAACTTACGTAACTGCTGAAAGAGACATGTTCTGTCTGAGGCTTACGTGTTGAACCACGTTTGCAACTTCTGATTGAGTTGATGTAGCTGCTGAAGAGCCAACTTCTGACTGTGTTGAGTCAAGCTTGCAACTTCTGACCATTTCTATCTGGAGTTTGGTCCAGAAGTTCTGAAGCGCTGATTTCTTCTTGAACACTCATTTTTTAGAGAAAAATTCCAAATGCTTAGAATTTAATTTTTCTCAAGACAAAAGCGTTGTCTTTAAAGCTTGTGTGATCATCTTGCTCTTGTCAATGGTTTGCTTGGTCAAAAATGGCCAATTCAGGACTTGGATTTGTTTCAGAGGGACTCTGAGAATCCAAGATGATTTCCTGAAGAAAGAGAGGGCAAATTTTGGGGTACAACAGTTGCCCCTGTTCAATCTTCTTGCACCTGAAGAGTTAGATTGGCAGGCTTGCCTTTCGCGTCTCAAAGGTAAAAAGGAGATTGGACACTAGAGTGCCCTTAAATTTGCACTTGTCAAAACAATGGATGCGGGAATGGGCTTAGAGATGCCATTTAGAGATGGGCTTAAAGATGCCATCTGGAGGGGTGACAGAATCTTGTCGGGGATGGGCTTAAAGATGCCATCTGGAATGTTTATTGAACTGCAATGTGACTGATCAGGAGAAGGAGGATCAAAATGGTATCCGTGTCTGGAATGCATTTGAACTGTATCTGGAGGCTGAGTTCGTATGAGCAAAAGAATGGCCTCCGTGTCTGAGGCGTATCTGAGTTGTAACTGTGCTTGGAGGTAGAATGAATATCAGAGTGACTGCCGTGTCTGGAGTGTATCTGTATTGTATCTGGGTAACAGAGAAACATCTATATGGAGCAACTGCATGCTGGGGACAAATTCTGAACGAGTGACAGAGTGGCAATCGTGTCTGGAGCGTATCTGGACTGTATCTGAAGTTGAGATTTTGTATGAGTTAGCAGAATGACTTCCGTGTTTGGAGTGTATCTGAAACTGTAACTGGGATTGAGATCCGTATGAGTAATAGAATGACTTCCTTGTTTGAAGTGTATCTGAAACTGTAACTGGGATCTATATAAATGATAGAGTGACTTTCCGCGGCGAACGCACTGGGGGAGAATCGAACTGTTGTGGTAAGGGTCAGAATGGTATCCGTTCTTAGAATTCATTGAACCTTGAGGTGGATAAGTGAATCTGAATGAGAGATAGAATGGCTGCCGTGTCTGGAGTGTATCTAGTCTGTATGAATGAGTAGTAGAATGACCGCCGTGTCTGGGGTGTATCCATACTGTATCTGAATAATTGTTAATGATAGCCTCTTAATCTTATCCTGAAAAGGATGAAATATTAGCTAAAACACAAAGTTATGTTGCATGATATGTATGATGCAATATATATGCTATATCAATGTTTATGATAAGAATGTAAATGAATGCGCATGTAAGCTGGAGAGCTGTCTTGCTGAGGATAGATGAATCCTGGATGGCCGGAGATAAAAGAATCTTGACTACTGCCAGGGAAAGTGAATCCTTGACTGCTGCAGGGGATTGGAAGAATTTTGATTGCTGAGACATCCTTGTTGACTACTGCTGGGGAATTAGGAGTTTGGGTTGTATGCCAATCTACTGGGGGATTCCTGTCCTGAGGAGGTCTTCACTGGGGGACACCTGAATATCCTATGAGGAACTGAGAATGAGAGTCTTCACTCTGCTTGGGGAATGCAAGATCTTCAATTGTTGAGGGATCTCAGGTCCACTGCTGGGGATTGGAATTCCTTGGTGACTTGCGGGGAATGAGAATTTCTGATGGTCTCTACCGGGGAGTTCAGAATCTGGTAGACTCAAGCTGGAGAGGTATGACTGAGAATCTTCAGTTTGGTGGGAAGTATCTCCGTGGGGAGAAGGTTCATTAGTCTGGCTCCGTTGGGGATTGATAGTTGGAATGTTTAGCTCCACTGGGGATTTGATTTTCATATTTTTGAGGCTCCACTGGGGATACTGAAACTCTGAGGGGAATTGAGTTCTGGAAGGCCCTCTGGCTGGGGAGATTAGTTTTGAGAAAAACTTTGTTCTGCTGGAGATCCTGAAGTTCAATTCTGTTTGGGGGACTTGGAAGGCTCGCCGGCCGGGGAATTTGGATTTTAACTCTGTTGAGGATTCCCTTTGAAAGGGCATCAAGGTGTCTATCTGTATCTTCAACCTATCAGTAATCATCTTTCTTGATTTGTAAGGAAAATGATTATGTTCAAATGCATATGTCTTTTTAATAAAACATTGGACGTTTCTCAAATGAAAAAGCAAAAGGAAGACAAAGCAAATTTCTGTATTTGGAAAAGTATTTGTATTAACTTTCTACGAGTGTGTTTGTACAAAGGAGACAGTCATCCTAGTAAGAGGATGTCGTCGTAAAAATTGAAAAATTTATACAAAAGAAAGATGGCCATGTGAAACGATTCCACGGGATCCCCATTCTGCTATAGCCTTCACAACTCTGAATATCTGTCCATTCAATGCTTCGTCTGCCGATGACTGGATTGATTAGAAGCTCGAAGCTGGTTGATGGAGAGATTGTCCTTAAAGTGATCTGACGAGACATAGTCATACGCTTTAATTCCCTAACTTTTGCCTGAATCACCCTTTCGGGTTTTCGATCCATCGGGAAACCCCTTTTTGCCTAAGCTGCCCTTTCGGGTTTTCAATTTGCCGGGTGTACAAATTTTTTGTTTTATCCCTAATTTTTGCCTGAATCGCCCTTTCGGGTTTACGATCCACCGGGAAACCCCTTTTTGCCCAAGCTGCCCTTTCGGGTTTTCAACTTGCCGGGTTATTTTATGCGTAGTATCTTTTGACTATGTCTGCGTTCGCAGGGTGCGGCAAATCGTCACCGTCCATGGTGGTCAGAATCATTGCACCACCAGAAAATATGCTCTTGATCACAAATGGTCCTTCGTATGTAGGGGTCCATTTGCCCCTGGGATCACTTTGCGGCAGGATAATCCGCTTGATTACGAGATCTCCGACTTGATATACTTGACGTCTGACTTTCTTGTTGAAGGCTTTGATCATCCATTTCTGATACGTCTGACCATGGCATACAGCAGCGAGTCGCTTCTCGTCGATCAAATTGAGTTGATCAAGTCGGGTCTGAATCCAATCATATTCACTCAAACCAGAGTCTTTCATAATCCTTAAAGAAGGAATCTGAACTTCCATGGGTAGGACAGCTTCCATACCATATACCAAAGAAAATGGGGTTGCCCCGGTTGAAGTACGTGCCGTCGTACGGTATCCATGCAGAGCAAACGGTAACATCTCATGCCAGTCCTTGTAAGTGACTGTCATTTTCTTAATGATCTTCTTAATGTTTTTGTTCGCAGCTTCAACATCACCATTCATCTTCGGCCGATAAGGAGATGAATTGTGATGATAAATCTTGAACTGTTCGCACAACGCGGTGATCATAGTATTATTCAGATTTGTACCGTTATCCGTGATGATCCTGTCTGGAACACCATACCGGCATATGAGGTTTTGCTTGATGAAGCGGGCAACCACATTTTTAGTGACAGAGGCGAAAGAAGCTGCTTTGACCCATTTGGTGAAGTATTCAATGGCAACCAGGATGAAGCGATGTCCGTTGGATGCCGTGGGATTGATCTCTCCAATCATGTCAATGCCCCACATTGCGAATGGCCAAGGAGCTGTCATCACGTTTAGAGGAACCGGAGGAATATGAATCTTGTCAGCGTAGACCTGACACTTGTGGCAAGTACGGGAGTGCTGATGGCAATCTGCTTCCATGGTAGACCAGTAATAGCCTGCCCTTAGGATCTTTTTAGCCATAGTATGCCCGCTCAGATGGGTGCCAAATGTACCGCTGTGCATCTCTGTCATGATTAACTCTGCTTCAGCTTTGTCAACACATCGGAGTAAAACACAATCATGGTTGCGCTTATAGAGGATGTCATTGCTCAGGAAGAACTTGGCAGCAAATTTCCTTAGGAACTTCTTGTCATTTACGGAAGCTCCTTCGGGATATTCTCTAGTCTGGAGATACCTTTTGATTTCGTGAAACCAGGGTTGTTCCACTACTTCTTCGATATTAATCTCGTGACAATGCGCAGGTTCATCCATTCGCTCGATGGTGATTTGGGGAGTCTCGTTATCCCAGTTGAGTTTAAACATAGAAGACATTGTTGCCAGAGCATCTGCTAGCTGATTCTCTTCTCGCCGAAAATGCTTGAAGGTAATTTGCTCGAAATGAGGAAACAATGTCAGGACATGTTCTCTGTATGGGATAAGATTAGGATGTTTGGTATCCCACTCTCCTTTGATTTGACTGATAACCAAAGCCGAATCCCCAAATACGATCAAAGATTTGATCCCCAAGTCTATAGCAGCCTTGAGACCAAAGATGCAAGCTTCATATTCAGCCATGTTGTTTGTGCAGCTGAAGCGGAGTCGAGCCGTGCAAGGAGTGTGACAATCTTCCGGGGAGATGAGTATCGCACCGATACCATTTCCAAGTGCATTTGAAGCACCATCAAAGTACAGGGTCCATCGGGATCCCTTTTCGGGTCCGTCATACGGTCCGTTACCTTCGATGTTGTCCAAATTCATGATGTCCTCGTCTGGGAAGTCAAATCTCATGGTTTGATAATCTTCGATAGCTTGATGAGCTAGATGATTAGCTAGTACACTCCCTTTTATAGATTTTTGGGTGGTGTACTGGATGTCATAGTCAGTCAGGATCATTTGCCATCTAGCTATTCTTCCAGATAAAGCAGGCTTCTCGAAGATATACTTGATAGGATCCATTTTGGAAATCAGCAAGGTGGTATGAGTCAGCATATACTGCCTTAGTCGGCGAGCAGCCCATACCAAAGCGCAGCAAGTTTTCTCGAGCAGTGAGTAGCGAGTCTCACAGTCGGTAAACATTTTGCTAAGGTAATAAATAGCATGCTCTTTTCGACCAGACTCGTCATGCTGGCCCAAAACACACCCCATTGAGTTATCCAAGATGGTTAGATACATGATCAATGGTCTTCCTTCGACGGGAGCCATCAGAATAGGAGGTTCTAGCAAATACTCCTTGATCTTGTCAAAAGCAGCTTGGCAATCGTCGTTCCATTCGACTACCTGATCTTTCTTTAATAATTTGAAAATTGGCTCACAGGTAGAAGTCAGATGAGAGATGAATCTGGCAATATAGTTCAAGCGCCCCAAGAACCCTCTAACCTCCTTTTCAGTACGGGGAGCAGGCATCTCTTGTATTGCTTTCACTTTTGCTGGATCGACCTCAATGCCTTTGTTGCTGACAATAAACCCTAGAAGTTTACCAGACCTAACTCCAAAAGTACATTTACTTGGATTCAGCCTGAGTTTGTACTCTTTCAATCGGGCAAACAGCTTTTCTAGATGTTCAAGGTGTTCCTCCTCTGTTTGTGACCGAGCTATCACATCGTCTACGTAAAGTTCGATCTCATGATGTATCATATCATGAAATAGAGCTACCATGGCGCGTTGATAAGTTGCCCCTGCATTCTTCAATCCGAACGGCATCACCCTGTAACAGAAAGTACCCCATTGTGTAACAAAGGTTGTTTTCTCCATGTCCTCGGGGGCCATTCTAATCTGGTTGTAGCCCGAGAATCCATCCATGAAGGAAAAAACTTTGTGCTGAGCTGTGTTGTCAATCAGAATGTCAATGTGCGGTAGCGGAAAATCATCTTTGGGGCTGGCCTTGTTCAAATCCCGGTAGTCTACGCACATCCTGACTTTGCCATCTTTTTTAGGAACTGGCACGATGTTAGCAACCCATTGTGGATAGGATGTAACAGCCAGAAAGCCAGCGTTGAATTGTTTCATCACTTCTGCTTTAATATTCTCAGACATGTCGGGCCTCATTCGGCGGACTTTTTGTTTGATCGGTGGACAATCCTCTCTTGTAGGGAGACGGTGAACCACAATGTATGTGTCTAAACCCGGCATGTCTTTGTAAGACCAGGCGAAGACTTCAACGTACTCATTTAACAGCTGTATCAGGCGTTCCTTGACACTTGGTTCCAGATTGGCACCCACTTGCACTTCCTTCCGGTCTTCCTCTGTTCCTAAGTTGACAGTTTCCAACGACTCTTCGTGAGGTAAGATGGCCCTTTCCTCTTGCTGTAAAAGTCTGGCTAGCTCTCCTGGTACTTCACAACCTTCGTCATTTTCATACTCAGCCTGATTGACCAGATCTTCAAAGTTATTGAAGGACATAGCAGAATAGTCACCCATAGAATCCAGAGTGGATGGGTACCTGTATTTGTGAGCGTGGGTGTGTGTAAGGGATAGCCATCTTTAAACAAAATGAAAAAAGGAAGGAAAATGAACACAGCATTTTATCGATGAAAAACGTCCAATGAATCATTAAACATGGCATATGGATATGAAGATAATCAAAACCCTTACAAATCGACCTACATGCCCCGGGCAAGGCATGAGGTGAAAAAGTAGTGCACGGATTGTTCGAAAGTAATTATTACAGACCAAAGGAAATGTTTGACAGATAATTACTGTTTAATAAAAGTAATGGGGACAAAGTCTTTTGCCTCCCAGTTGCATAGTCCCCCCTTCGATGGTTGGGTAGATCCAATCTTCAATGTTGACTTCTTCGTCTTCACCTTCCAAAGCATTGATCCCATAAGGAGAGATCTTGATGGGTGCTCTTTCAACCTTTGAACGGTGCATAGCCTTCTGCCCCGCAGCAGTGAATCCTAAACCAAACTTGTCTGTTTTGTGAGGAATGTCCGGCAAATGCCCCCATGTTGAGCTCTTCCCTTCCTTCATTGCGGCCTTCGCGTCTTTTAGAGATGCCATCCTGGCCATCTGCTTTGGTACCTCAGCTACCACTTTTGCTACTTCCACTTCAGGAGAGACTTCCTCGAAGTGCTGGAATGGCGTCTCAATGAATTCGCCTTCTACCTCTACATATCGAAAAGTGTTCAGGTGGCTAATCATATATTCCTCTTCACCGTGGACGGTTACGATCTTTCCCTTGATAGGGTACTTCAGCATTTGATGTAGGGATGAGGTGACTGCCCCAGCATTGTGTATCCATAGTCTCCCTAATAAGCAAGAGTATGACGGACGAATGTCCATCACATAGAAAGTTGAGGGGAACACCTCTGTGCCAACCTTAATAGGAATGTTTACCTCCCCATGTACCATTCTCTTTGACCCGTCAAATGCCCTTACAATGATATTACTTGGCCTTAACTCCAAGCCTTCACAGTCTAAACGGTCGAGGGCCTTCTTAGGCAGCACGTTCAGAGAAGAACTAGTGTCGACTAGAACATGGGCCAGAGTAGTCCCTTGGCATTCTACTGACACATGTAACGCGTCGTTGTGTCTTCTTCCTTTTGAGGTTAGGTCAGCATCAGAGAAACCTAAACCGTTGTCTGCTATAAGACTGGCTACACAATTTTGAAATTGGTCGGCAGAGGTTTCCTGGGGTACATGGGCTGTCTTCAGGAATTTTATCAATGCTTTGGCGTGCGCCTCTGAACAAAGTAGCAATGCTAACATGGAGATTTTTGAGGGGGTTTGCCCCAGCTGCTCTACCACGTCATAATCACTCTTTTTAATTATCTTCAAGATCTCCTCCATCTCTTTCTTAGAGGTTTCCGGGATGACTAAAGGTTGAGCCCTCATCCTGACGAGCTCATCTTGGATCCCTTTACCCTTATCAGCAGAAGTAGGAGGGACAACAACAGGAACAGCAACATCTTCAATCAATGGGGTTCTAGCGGAAAGTTTTATCGGTGCAGGAATAATTTCGGCAGCAGATGAGGGTCCAAAGATTGCCTTTGGGGGGGCAATCTCTGGAGAAAATATTCTCCCACTTCGGGTGATCTTGCTTGTGTCGGCAATGTTTCCAATGCTGTCATCTTCTTTATCAGAGCTTCCTTCGGTTACTTCAACTTGTTTAATACCATGGTAGTAGATTTCTCCACCGTAATTCCATGGTATTGACTTTTCAGAACTGTAGGGGACAGGCCCTGGCATAGTTATCTTCAGAGGAACAAACTTTGTAGCAGATGTAATCTTAACAGGCTTTCTGACGGCCTTGGAAAGATTGGCGTGAATGGTGATAATTGAAACATCTTCAGTAGGGGTTGGAATAGCAGGAACTTTTTCAAATAGAATTTGTTGATTGTTCACCAGGCCTTGGATGCCTTTCTTCAGTAACGGGAAGTCAATTGGCAGAGAGTAACAACAGTAGCAGTCTTCTTTGCATCCCGGGAAAATCCCGGCTTTTAACAGATTTAACTTGATGGTTAACAGCGGAGTTATCAGGTCATTGACATCAGAAACATACAAATCTTCCTCAATAGCATGGACATTTCGACCGTGCTTCGGCATCGGAGCAGATATCACGTTTGGTTTCTCTAGAGCATCGAACTCCACCTCTTTGGCATCTATCAAGTCTTGAATTTTATTTTTCAGCGCCCAACAATTATTTGTGTCATGTCCGACGCTATCGGAATGGTAGGCGCATTTGGCATTGGCATTGTAGGCTGGTGAGGTCGTATTCACATTTTTCGGCGCTTCTTTGATATTTGTGAGATTCAGCTTTAACAAATGTGGAAGAACTTGCGTGGGCGTCATATTAATGCGGGTGAACTGCCGTGGTGGCCGTTCTCCCCATTGCTGTTTAGGTCTGGACGGGTTATTGCGAGGCTGATCATTTGGTGGATTTTGGATCATTACGGCCCCCACAGTCGGCCTGCGCTCACTTCTTCCTGCTCCCCTTTGAGAATACACAACAGCTGTTTCTTTCTTCGCTGGAAATGATTTCTTAGCAATTGTAGATGCAGAGGCATCCTTCTGAATCTTCCCATTCTTGATACCGGCTTCTACCCGCTCGCCAGTCAGGATTAATTCAGTAAACCCCGAGGAAGAGCTACCGATCAGATGATTAAAGAATGGACCAGACAGGGTCCCAAGGAACATATCAACAAGTTCTCTATCGGAAAGAGGTGGCTGCACTCTTCCGACCAGATCGCGCCACTTCTGGGCGTATTCCTTAAATCCCTCACCTGAGGCCATTCCCATACTCTGTAGCTGAGTACGGGTTGGTGCCAGGTCAGAGTTATACTGATATTGGCGATAAAAAGCAGCTGCCAGATCCTCCCAACTACGTACCTCCGACCTTTCTAGCTTGTAAAACCAGTTTAGCTGAGTGCCAGATAGGCTATCTTGAAAGAAATGTACCCAAAGGTTTCTGTCAGATGTGTGAGGTTGGATTCTTCAGACATATGACCTTAGATGCATTTTTGGGCAGGACAGCCCGTCATATCTTGCAAAAATAGGCACTTTGAACTTCGGGGGGATCACAACTCTAGCGATTAATCCCAAATCTTCGAAATCTAAGCCTGGAACTCTCTGCAGCTCCATGGCTGCTAACCTGTCCTCCAAACTCTTGTACTTGTCATCAGCCGGCGGGTATTGTTGTTTTGAGTAGTCTTCGTCTTCTTTAGCCTCTTCTTCTTCAGCTTCGGATTCGGAAGGTACCGCAGCCCCTTTTCCTTTACTATTTTCTTCTTCGGATGCGGAAGGAAATTCAAGAACCCTTCTGGCTTCACCTTCAAACCTTCTCTCCAAGGTAGCCACCCCGACTCTCTTCTTCTTCTTTTTCACTTGGTCTTTGTTCCCCAGCAGGGCTTTCAGATCCTCCTGACCTTTAGCCAAGGTCATCAGGAGTTGTTGAAACTGTGCGTTCTGAGACTGCAAGTCCTTGACCGTCTGTTCGAGATCCATCTTACTGAAATAAACAGCAGAAAGATAAGGAAACGTGGTGTGGAGACCTGCTTATGCACATGATGAATGGTATGCTTATGCATTCAAGGATTTAGAAAGTTCAAAATTGTTGCAAACAAAAAAGAACACACGTCATATTAATAAGAAGAAATTTGTCAGTACATAAATGCCCCATGGGCCAAATATTACAAAAACTTCTCATGGTAAAAAGACATTGCGCATCCTCTTTGGTGCGATGTATGTGTTGAGGGTCTCTTCCTCATGGAGTCGGCGGGTAAGCTCCAAAACCTTCTTCTCACTGGCGTAGAAGTTGGCTTCAAAAGTGTTCTGTTCCTCTTTGAGTTGGATCCAACTCCTCTGTATCTCCTCCCACGATGTAGGCATGTCAGGATATAGGATGGTGTAGGGAACCTCTCCTTCCTTAACGGGCTCTTTAATCACAGGGAGAACATGAGGATAAGGCATCATTAGACTCTGGGCTCGGGTTCGTACCCATTTGAGATAAGGCTCAAGAGGGATGGAGTTCTTGTGCCCCAGTGTCTTGCTGTCAACTTTGTTAGGCATCCTCCAAGATCTGATGAATCTTTGGCGAAGTCCTTGCGCATTGTTGTCGAAGTCAAAAACTAGGTCAGGAATCAACATGTCGTGAGGGCCATCCCTCCGTGCATATCCAAATTGTCTCAAAGCTAGACAAGGATTGTAGGTAATGCCTCCTCTAATGCCAAGTAATGGAACATTAGGGAACTCTCCACAATGATCGACGATGATGACATTTTCTCTGGACCGAGAACACCAATGTACATCAGAGTGAGTAAGGGTCATCAACCGTTGTGACCACCTTAAGCCTTGGTCATTCTTCAAAACAGATTGTGGAAGGTGCGAAATAAACCACCTTGCAAGGAGAGGAGTACAGCACATGAGAACACCCCTCTTTCTCATTGTTCGAGTGTAAAATGAGTGAAGAATGTCCCCAAGAAATGTTGGTATTGTATTTCTGGATAAGAAGATCTTGACGGCGTTGACATCTACAAGCTGGTCAGGATTTGGGAACAAGACCAACCCATAGATAAGGAGGGCCACAATTTCTTCAAAGGCTTGTAGATCCAATGAATTCCAACACTCTTGTGCCTTCTCAAACAAGAATTTTGCTAAGAAGCCTTTGACACTGCTTCTAGTTTCCCAGTGCCCCTTGATGTCAGATGGTTGTAGATGTAATGCTCGAGCAACATCTTCAGGCTTTGGTTCCTTTTCCGTACCGTTGAAAGGTAGTTGATTAAGGATAGGGATTCTCAAGAGTTGAGAAAATTCCTCCAAAGTGGGTACCAACTGGTAATCGGGGAAAGTGAAACAGTGGTGAAGAGGGTCAAAGAATTGGAATAGCACCTTCATCATGTCCTCTTCA
The DNA here is from genome assembly GCA_948472305.1 of Vicia faba. NCBI lineage: Eukaryota > Viridiplantae > Streptophyta > Magnoliopsida > Fabales > Fabaceae > Vicia > Vicia faba. Next base: position 1,186,275,820 of record OX451737.1, read on the forward strand.
ATGTTGGTGCTGACTAAGCTGAGCAGTCCACCATGTCTTTCACTGAAAGGAGAGCTTTCCGGAATTCTTGATGTGAGCTCCTTGAGTTGAGGAGGGATTCTCACAAGGTTGACTTGGATGGTTTTCCTGCGAGGAATTTCCATGACCTACAAAACAAGAACAAAGATGAAAATCTAAACCCTTGAAATGGTTAGTGTATGCATATGATGCTTTATGATGTTCATGATGTATGCACAAACATATGCACAAGCAATTCAGACCAAACCCTAGTTTCAGGCTTGCATGAGGTTTCATAGGTAAGTACCCTCTTGAGTGTAGTTAGCTTAAAAACCTGTCCTATAAATAGTAACCGGGTTCTAAGGAGCTCAATATCATTGGATTGTTTTCATTATTCATTGTTTTGGTTTAGCCACTTAACTAGCGACCAAAATATTCCAAGAAAACAACCCTCAATGAGTGTAGTATCGAGTATCTACCAACTTCGGACTGCACCAAAGTCGGTCATCTCACTACCCCTAATGAAAGGCCAAGATGGTCAAGTAAGGTTCTAGGTCATTAGTGCTTAGTGACATCACTCAGCGGCCCCGTACTCTCCTTGATTGAACTCAAGGGTTACCGGTACTCACAAATATGTCGCACTAATATAGCTATTGCTTCAACCGTGTCGGTATACCCCGCACAGTTTCCACAATGTATTGCTATCTATGAATGTTTCCCCAAATCCAGGTGTAGGATTGTAAACCCAAACAAGAGAGCCAAGATGTAAAGCAATCAAAGCAAACAATTAGTCATGCAAGAGGGTGATCTAAGCTCTAAGGTTACTCCACTTTAAAGTCATCCCCAACAGAGTCGCCAGTTCTGTGATACGGTGGGAGAACTGACTTGAGGTTTTGCGTTTGTTTTCGCAAATGTTTCGGTTGAGCAAGAGTCGCCACCGACTTTTATTTCATCCAAAGGAAAGGTTAAAAAGCACAGCAAAAACCTTTGAGATATTTTCTTGGGTTTGGGGAGTAGATTATAGAAAGGGAAGGTATTAGCACCCTTTCTATCCATGGTTATCCATGGGCTCTTAGTTACTTGCTTAGATCAACTTGCCTTGATTTTCAATTGTTTGAAATGGTGCTCCGTGTGTGTGGTTTCGAAAAATGTTTTAAAAAGAGGCCAATATAGTGGCAACCTTTGTAATGATCCATGTTAGGATGTATACAAAGATGTATGTCGTTTGAAAAGTTTTCAATGTTTTTGAAAGTTGTTTTGAAAGTGTGTTTTGAAAGTGTGTTTTGAAAGTGTGTTTTGAAAGTGTGTTGTGGTGTGTGTTTGGAAAAATAGGCAAGTGTTTTTGTTTGCAAGTTGGCAAGTAACCAAGAGTTTGTCTACTCTAAATTTCTCAAAGATTTTGCTATGTTTTAACCCTTTTAACAATTTTGTTCCACCATTGTATTTGGTGGATAATCTTGTGTTAGGATGTAAACGGGACGGGCACGGGTCATCGTATAGACCATGATAGCAATGTTGCAAAGTATCTTAGTTTTTTTCTTTTGAGGGACTAAGATCATTTTTGTAAGGCAACTTTCGAAAGCGTCATCGAGGGACTATGATCTTTTGATTTTGTTTGTTTTACCAAGATACTTTGCATGCGTAACATGGCCCATTTTTGAAAGGCAACAAGTAGATGTAACCCTAGGGGTGTTAGTGTGCAAGTGTGTTTTATTGCATACAAGAGTTTATCTTTGAATTAGGATTTTCTATTTCATTGATTTTATCTTGCCATACATATCCTAATTACTAGCAATAAGAAGCAGAAATATAAAATCCTACGCTATTACAACAATTAGGGAGTGGGGATACACATTTGTACATAGGGGGTTCAACGAGAAAAATATACAAAACAGAAAATAGCAAAAAACAAGATAGAGAGAAAGAGGGAGGGAGCCAGCGCGCTGCTGAGAGGTCATCAGAAGTTCTGACTCAGATCCGCTGCCAGATGATCAACCTCTTGGTTAAACTGTATGAGTCAGAACTTCTGACCCTGGCACCTGCAAAACAGAAACCTGTTAGTGGGGAAATCAGAAGTTCTGACCCCCCTGCGCTGCAAGACAGAAGTTTGTTAGTGGAGATCTCAGAAGTTCTGATCCTGCTGGAAAGACAATAACTCTCAGAAGTTCTGATATTATTGACAGCAAAACAGGCTTCAGATGTGCTAACGTCAAAGTCAGCACTTGGCTTTTCCCTGTACTAATCAGAACGTCTGCAGTTTCGTTATTATTCCACAAAACAGGAAACATATTTGGAACAGCTCCAGCAAATGTCAAAGTGTTTCAGAGGGCAGGACCAACAAGGTCACATGCAGGTTCTACACTGGCTCAGAACATTCTGAGGTATGAAAATCCTCAGAATACAAACAGTAACAACATGATATTTACATTATGCATATTTGAGCATGCACAACTGATGATGCTTAGCAGTGTGATGAAGGTCAGCAGGTGCTTACCTGGCTGTTGGAGAAGTTTGTGGATGAGAGCTAGCTTTTGGCTCTGATAGTATTCTGGACAGATTCTTTTTGAAAAGGGGAGGTGAAGGGGTGTGCGTATATAGGGTCAGAAGTTTGAAAAGGGTGTTTTTAGTTCACACAGAAAACTGGGTATTTGATGAAGTTTGAAGGTAAGAAATTCAAAGTTATGAAACACTGGAGATTTTGGCAGAGTTTCACAACATTTTCTTGCTAAAGATTTCTGTTTCTCTCTTAGCAATTTTTCTGTTTCTTGAACGCCCTTTTTCAGTGGACAATGGTTCTCTATTTATAGGCAAAGTTCTTGTGGGTGTCTTGAACATTAAAGACGCCAACAGAGTTTGAATTGTTCTTTGATAGAAATTCCTGGGAAGTTGTGATAACAGATAGCCTTCAGCCTAGGCTGCAGCAGCAGGTGTGGATTGGGGAGAAGTGACCTCTTAGGTGGACGGTGGCGTGTAGATCCATGCCAGAACCTGCATAAAGGCGTTTTCCCAGCCACACGTGAAGGGATTACTTGGATGAATGTTCAAGAGTGGTTGGGAGCATTAATGAGCATTAAATGGTGATGAGACTCATCAACACCAATGTTCTGGTAATAGGAAACTTGAACCAGCAGTTCTGTTTTACCAAAAACAACGTAAACCATGCTCTGGTCTTGGCCTCCTGTTGTCTTAGCAAATTCTGGGGATTCTCCTTATTTTCTGACACGTTCCTGGGATTTGCTTCTGGAAATCCTGGACTTAGAGATTCCGTACCAGTGTAACACCCACTCTTCTGAACTTTTCATCTTCTGATTTCAGCATATTCTGTTTTCAGCATGTTCTGTTTTCAGCATGTTCTGAAGGAGCCTTCAGACTTCCTTGCTTCCTTTGCATTCCTTTAGCAAACTCTGGCTGAACTTACGTAACTGCTGAAAGAGACATGTTATGTCTGAGGCTTACGTGTTGAACCACGTTTGCAACTTCTGATTGAGTTGATGTAGCTGCTGAAGAGCCAACTTCTGACTGCGTTGAGTCAAGCTTGCAACTTCTGACCATTTCTATCTGGAGTTTGGTCCAGAAGTTCTGAAGCGCTGATTTCTTCTTGAACACTCATTTTTTAGAGAAAAATTCCAAATGCTTAGAATTTAATTTTTCTCAAGACAAAAGTGTTGTCTTTAAAGCTTGTGTGATCATCTTGCTCTTGTCAATGGTTTGCTTGGTCAAAAATGGCCAATTCAGGACTTGGATTTGTTTCAGAGGGACTCTGAGAATCCAAGATGATTTCCTGAAGAAAGAGAGGGCAAATTTTGGGGTACAACACTAAGTATGACGGAGTTTCCTGTCCGAAGTTGCACCTCCGGTCATATGTGAAGAAGATTCAGCCGTACACCGCTGATAAAAACCTATGGATCCATTTCTTTCAAGACAGTCTCTCAGGGACTCAGCTTGAGTGGTTCTACTAGTTGGACGGAACCAGTATCCGCAGTTGGGAAGATTTGGCTACTGCTTTCTACAGGCAGTACCAATACAACTCCGACCTTGCTCCTACGCGTACCCAGCTCCAGGGTATGTCAATGTGAACGGGCGAAGGATTCAAAGATTATGCTAAGAAGTGGAAGGACCTCGCTGGAAGAGTACAACCACCCTTGGCTGATCGGGAACTTGTGGACATGTTTCGGGGGACCCTATCCGGTCCATTTTTCAACCACCTGATTGGAAGCTCTTCATCTGGGTTTATAGAGCTAATTATGACTGGTGAGAGGATTGAGGCTGGTATTAAGGCTGGAAAGATACAGAAGGGTGCCTCATCAAGAACCGAGAAGAAGCCATTTAAGAAAGAATCCAGTGTTGTCTACAGTTCGAGAAGACAGAATAGACCTGAACACCGCCAAGCTGTTAACGCGGTTGTTATTTCAAAACCTGTTTATGCTCCTCGGCACAATAATCAACAAAAAGACGAGAGACCTCGAAGGCAATTCACCCATCTCAACATGACTTTGTCTCAGATTCTGCCGCAGCTATTGAAAACCAACCTAGGGATTCCAAGGGAAGCCCCGAAGAATCCAAATATCACATCACCGAAGTATAACCCTAATGCCCGCTGTGCTTTTCACTCTGATAGCCCGGGGCATAATACAGATGATTGTTGGGTTTTGAAGAACAAGGTACATGATTTGATTGATGCAAAAGAGATCAAGTTCGGGGCACCAGAAAAGCTTAAACAAGACGCAGGGGTGAATGCTATCGGGGAGGACGATGATGAAGAGTTTGATATCGACAGTTGGATCTATCCGACTGCCAATGGTGGACTAAGCAACTGGACAGCGAAGGATTCCATGCCCGTTTCAGTTATCACCCAGTAATGAAACTTTTTTTTTGAATATGTAACAGACAATGTTTTAAACTTTACGGCCCGGTGTCTTACCCGGGACACTGTGGCTTCATTTGTGAGGGCTTTGTGTGTCATTTTCATATATCATTAATAAAAGCATTGGACGTTTCTTGCATTTCAAATTTTGCGCTCCTTGTTTTTCTTTATTATATATTGCAAAACAACTATTTTACACACACTCACATATACAGGTCCACATCCACTCTGGATCTCACTAGTAACGACTCTGCTACTGCCAGTTATGACTTCGAACATCCGATCAACTTAGCCGAAGACGAAGGTGAAGATGATTGCGAAGTGTTTGGTGAACTTGCAAGACTGCTACTCCAAGAAGAGAGGGTTATTCAGCCGCACGAAGAGCCGGTGGAATCAGTGAATCTGGGTACTGAGATAGACAAGAAGGAAGTCAAGATCGGTGCAAATCTGGAGCTTAGTGTGAAGCAACGGTTGGTTCAGATGCTGCATGACTATGTTGAGATCTTTGCCTGGTCTTATGAAGACATGCCTGGTTTGGATACTGATATTGTGGTTCACCGCCTGTCTACCAAGGAAGATTGTCCTCCAGTAAAACAGAAGGTCTGCCGAATGCGCCCAGAGATGTCTGAGAAGATCAAGGCTGAGGTTATGAAACAGTTTGACGCTGGTTTTCTAGCAGTTACTTCTTACCCTCAGTGGGTGGCCAATGTGGTTCCTGTGCCGGAGAAGGATGGAAAGGTTCGAATGTGTGTTGACTATAGAGATCTGAATAGGGCAAGCCCCAAGGATGACTTACCTCTACCTCATATCGACGTTCTGGTTGACAACACCGCTCAGCACAAGGTATTTTCCTTTATGGATGGTTTCTCCGGTTATAATCAGATTAAAATGGCTCCCGAAGACATGGAGAAAACAACCTTTGTTACTCAGTGGGGTACCTTTTGCTACAAGGTCATGCCTTTTCGACTGAAGAACATTGGGGCAACATATCAGCGTGCCATGGTTGCTTTGTTTCATGATATGATCCATCATGAGATTGAAGTATACGTCGACGATATAATTGCAAGGTCCCAAACTGAGGAGGAACACCTTGACCATCTGCAGAAGCTGTTTGACAGATTGAAGTTGTACAAGCTAAGGTTAAACCCGAACAAGTGCACCTTCGGGGTGAGATCCGGTAAGCTATTGGGTTTCATCGTGAGCGACAAAGGTATTTAAGTGAAAGGCTATACAAGAGATGCCAGCTCCCAGAATAGAGAAAGAAGTCAGAGGCTTTCTGGGACGTCTGAACTACATTGCTCGATTCATCTCACACCTAACTGCTTCTTGTGAGCTAATCTTCAAGTTACTGAAGAAAGATCAAGTAGTACGTTGGAACGATGAATGCCAGGCCGCTTTCGAAAGGATCAAAGAGTATCTCCGAGAGCCACCTATTCTGATGCCACCAGTTGAAGGGAGACTTTTGATCTTATACTTGACAGTACTTGACAACTCAATGGGGTGTGTGCTGGGGCAGCATGACGAGTCTGGCCAAAAAGAGCATGCTATTTATTACCTTAGAAAAAAGTTTACCGACTGTGAGACCCGATACTCACTGCTCGAGAAAACTTGTTGCGCTTTGGCATGGGCTGCTCGCCGGCTGAGACAGTATATGCTGACTCACACTACTCTATTGATATCAAAGATGGATCCTGTTGTACCCCAAAATTTGCCCTCTCAACTATCAAGGCCTTTCTCACAAGGATTTTCAAGGTTCAAGCTTGAACAAGTGCATTGGGATTTTCCAGTACCAAAATTAAAAGGAAACTGTCAAAAATGGAGAAAACAGACAAAAATAACATTTTGACAAATTTGGAGGAAAACAGGTCTCCTTTGATTCAGCACCCTTCGATTGACTCTTGGCCTCTTTCGAATGCAACTTAGATTACATCCTTCGATTGACTCTGAGCCTCCTTCAAATGCAACTTGGATTACATCCTTCGTTTTGAGCAAGAGCCTCCTTCGAATGCAGCTTGGATTACATCCTTCGTTTGGATTTGAAACCTCCTTCGAATGCAACTTGGGTACATCCTTCGTTTGGATTTGAAACCTCCTTCGAATCCACTTGCACCAAGGGCCTCTTACATACTTTGCTTCATACAAGCTTCGTTTGATCCAAGAAATATCTTCATACAAGATGTGACTAAGTTCTTGCTTCCCTTGAAAAAGCGCCCTTCAATTCAGAAGCCAGGAACTTCCCTCATGCTAAAAAGACACAAGGCAATGACTCTCTTTATGTTTGTTTCGATCCACATGCTTCGATTGGGCAACATGCTTCCTTCGAACACGAGCTTTCGATCTGGAAATATGTTTGCTTTGATCCAAGCTTCGACTGGGCATTAGCTTCCTTCGAGTAAGTTTGTTTCGACCACAAGCTTCGACTAAGGCAAAGGCTTCCTTCGAACGGGTGTGCTTCGATCTCACTCTTGCATTCGACACAAGACCAAATTTCGTTTGCCAGGCTATGTTGCGTCCAAATCTTTACATAATCAGAAGTTTGTACAAGGGTTTTAAACTTTGTCTTTTAGATACTACTATTCTTGGTTAAAGGCTACATACTCTTTCTTTTCATAGAGAGTACTTTAGTCACAAAATCAGCTTTCAACCTGATTTTGGTCTGAGCACAAGCAACGTCAGAAGCATAAGTCACATCTTCTGCACCCCAACTGCCAAGAGGCCCCCCACATGTACTTTCACGTTACATTATTTTATCATTTATTTGCAAGGCTGGCTTTGGACAACATGTCCATTCTTTCTCTATAAATAGAGGAACATTTACAAAGATAAGGGAGGATCTTTGGACCAGAGGAACGAATCCCCCAAATTTTCTCAAACACAACAAAAACTCTCAAGTTCATCAACACTTGAGAAATAAATAAAAACCCAGAATCCCAAACACTCACCTCTTTGATTCTGAAGAACACCCCACACATAGAAGTTTGTTCAAACTCAAAGACAACCTTTTGTGACAACTCTTTGAACCAAAAGCAAACCCCTGTGACTACTCTTCGAATTCCAGAAACGTCCAGGTAGTCGTTCAAGTTCGAAACCCACATCCATTCAAGGCCTGAAGCAAGGTAAGTTATTCTTACCTTTGAACTTTTCGTTTCATGGCATAGTAATTTTCCCTTTCGTTTGAAACATGTACATACCATTGTTCCTTTCGTTTCCACCCTTTTTTAACATATTTTTTAGAACTAAGCCTTTCGTTTTGCTTTTTGTTTACCTGAACTTGCTTTAACTATTAAACTGTTTACAAGACAAATACTAGCATGGCCTAAGGCCATGTTGCCATTTAATGCTTGAAATGAAAGAAACAGGAAACAGGAAATAGGAAACGAAGCTTCTGTCTTCTACCCTCTTTCTCCAGGCCCAATCGAAGGATGCAGAAAGGCAGATTGCATCTTATATTGGTTCCAGGCCCAGTCGAAAGGCACAACATGTTGTCCTGCTGGTCCCAATCGAAAGGCACAACATGCTGACCGTGAGGCCTCAGTCGAAATTCATGCCTTCACCCTTTTCAGGCCAAATCGAAGAGAGACAGAAAGTGCAGAATCGAAGAGTGCTACTGCCCGGGTCGAAAGACACTCATTTTTCTTACTTTTATTTTATTTTTTTCCTTTATATTTTTTATGCCTTTCGATATGGTTGTAATAAGCGTAGGATTTTATCTTTCTGCATTTTATTTACTTTGTACAAATGCTAGTAATTAGGCGTGTATGGCAAGATAAAATCAACAAGTAGACAACCTAAAAATCAAACACAAATGCATGCAATAAAACACACTTTACACACATGCACCCTTAGGGTAACCTCGCTTGTTGCCTAGGAAAATGCAATCATGTCCCTCGAGTATGAGACACTCTATCCAAATGTCCCTTTGATAAACAAAGATCGAAGTCCCTCGATGACCCTCGATGTTGCCTTCGATAAAACGATCTCGTCCCTTACAAAATTGCTAGAGCATCTCACAAGTTGCCTTCAATGATTGTATATGATGACCGGTGCTTGTCCCGCTTAACATCCTAACGCAAGGTTGTTCACCAAATACAATGGTGAAACAACACTGTTAAAAGGGTTAAAAACATAAGAAAGATCTTTGAGTAAAATAGGGTAGACAACTCTTAGTTACTTGATCAAAAATCTTGCAAAACATCCTTGCCATTTTTTCAAACACACACACAACACAACTTCAAAAAAACAATTTCAAAACAACTTTAAAAAAAAACTTTGAAATATCTTTTCAAAACCACACACAAAACACCATTTCAAGCAATTGAAAAGCAAAGGCAAGTGATCTAAAACAAGTAACTAAGAGCCCATGGATAACCATGGATGAAAAGGATGCTAGCACCTTCCCTTTTCATAATATACCCCCCGAACCCACAAAAACATCTCAAAGGTCTTTCCTGTGCTTTTTGACCTTTCCTTAGGATAAAATAAAAAGTCGGTGGCGACTCTTGCTAAACCGAAACATTTGCAAACACAAATGCAAAACCTCAAGTCAGTTCTCCCACTGTATCACAGAACTGGCGACTCTGCTGGGGAGAAATTTAAAAGTGGGGTTACCTTAGGGTTTTAGATCACCTATACATGCTTACTTTGATTGCTTTGATTGCTTTACTTTTTGGGTTCCTTGCTTGGGTTTGTTTTAAATCCTACACCCGGATTTGGGGGCACCTTTTAGGTAAATAGCAATAAACTGTGAGGGAACTATGCGGGGTATACCGACATGGTTGAAGCAGTAGCTATGTTAGTGTGACATATTTGTGGGTACCGGTAGCCCTTGAGTAGTCAAGGAGAATATGGGGCCGCTGAGTGATGTCATGAAGCACTAATGAACTCTTAGAACCTTACTTGACCATCTTGGCCTTTTTTAGGGGTAGTGAGATGACCGACTTTGGTGCAGTCCGAAGTTGGTAGATACTCGATACTACACTCATTGAGGATTGTTTTCTTGGAATATTTTGGTCGCCAGTAAGTGGCTAAACCAAAACAATGAACATAGAAAATAATCCAGTGATATTGAGCTCCTTAGAACCCGGTTTCTATTTTAGGACAGGTTGAGCCAACTAACTTCAAGAGGGTACTTACCTATGAAACCCCATGCAAGCCTAAACCTAAGGACTTGTTTGCTCTGTGTGAATATGATTACCTGTATATACACTTACTTGCTTTTGCATACATGTACATAACATCATAACATCATATCATGGCATTCTCAATAACCATTTCAAGGATCTCGAGGGTCTTTTGATGCAGGGTCACGTTGAACCAGACATCTACCAAAGGGAAAGAGGGTTCCCCTCTAAACAAACGCCGTCAAAGATCAAGTGCAACAACTTGAATCGGGGGCTATGACCCACTTGACATGGTGAGCTTAATTCTCGTGGAAAGACATCCACCGATACAAGGTTTTCCAATCAAAGTTGTTGATCAAAGTTCAACTTCTAACATTTTCTTGTGTTTACCCCGCGAGGTCCTTGAAAACATGCATCCACATATCATGCATCGCATCATGACAGGTTTCTCCCATACAGGTCTCCTTATCTTCCTACTGTTTATTTCAGTAAGGTGGATATGGAACAAACAGTGAAAGATCTCCAAGCTCAAAACGCTCAATTCCAACAAATGCTTCTGGCTATGGGTAAAGGGCAAGAGGATCTGAAAGCTCTCTTTCTCAAAGAGAAGAAGAAGAAGTCCAAGAAGGCAGCGGGCATCCTGAACTTGATAAGAAGACCTAAAACCCTAGATCTTTCAACTCCATCCAACATAGGGGATAGTCTTGAAGAAGACCACAATTTGGAGATTGATGAAGCTGAAGCTAACTACTCCGAAGAACAATATCCTCCCGCTGATGACAAGTACAAACAGTTAGAGGATCGCCTCAGTGCTATGGAGATTCAACAGATACCTGGCTTGGATTTAGGAGACATGGGTTTGGTTTCTGGAGTGGTCATCCCGCCAAAATTCAAAATCCCTACTTTTGCCTTGTACAATGGAGTCTCTTGCCCTAAGATGCACTTAAAGTCTTATGTCCGCAAGATTCAACCATACACAACTGATCTGAAGCTTTGGATCCATTTCTTCCAAGAAAGCCTAGTAGGGACTCAACTCGAATGGTTCTATCAATTGGAGAGTTCTCGCATCCACACCTGGGAGGATTTAGTTGTTGCTTTCTATAAGCAGTATCAGTACAATGCTGATCTTGCACCAACTCGTGTGCAATTGCAGAACATGACCATGGGTTCCAACGAGAGCTTCAAAGGATACGCCCAAAAGTGGAGAGATATGGATGGTAGGGTGCAACCCCCTTTAACTGACAGGGAGCTGATTGACATCTTCATGGGAACAGTGACATGGCCTTTCTTCAAACACTTGATCGGAAGCTCTTCAGCCGGGTTCACCGAGCTAATACTGACCGGCGAAAGGGTCAAAGCTGGCATCAAAAGTGGGAAGATTCAAGAAGCTACACCTTCTGATGCTCATAAAAAGCCCTACAATGGAAAGAAAGAGTCCAATGATGTGTACAGCCGAAAGAGTCGTCATGATCAACAGGTAGGGGCAATCCTGATCTCTAATCCTACATTTGTTCAACAAAGACATGGAAATAGGCGTAGGGTAAGATATAAAGAAAGGAAGTACACTAACATCAACATGCCTTTGTCTCAATCATTACAACAATTGCTGAAGGTGAAACTAATCACACTAAAGGATCCTCCTCAAAATCTTGATACCTCCCCTTCTAGGTACAATCCGAGCGTAAGATGTGCCTATCATTCTGACAGTCCCGGACATGACACCGACGGATGTTGGACTTTGAAGAACAAGATTCAAGACTTGATTGATGCCAAGGAGATCGAGTTTGACCCTCCAGAGACTCCAAACGTGATCACCGCTCCTATGCCAAATCATTGAAGGCTTTTGTTTCATTTGATTTTTCAAGTTGTAATTTCTTTTGTTATTCAAACAATAACCTATTAATGTCAAACTCTGTTTCATTAATGCATTGCATATGTTTGTTTTGAATTATTTCATTTTCATTACATTTAAACTATGCTTTTTACTCAGTTTATGACATTCAACTTTTTCTAAAAGTTACAAGCCTTTAGAGGGAGGATGACGAAAACAATGCCATAATCTCATACAGTATGCTTTTGAACAGACCTTGTTGATGATGTACAGGAATTTCTTTCAAATCCTAAACACCGGAGTTATAAGGAAGATAATCCATAGTCAACCCCTTTGAGCCAAAGAAGTAGAAGTTTTCTATTTTAACACAAATTAAAACCTTTAATCAAAACCTGGGGCAGGGTAGTCACTCAGTTAATTCAAAAGATGTGCATTGAAGTCGCAAAACTCTCAGTTCATAATACAACGAACGACATCAAAAGCATTCCTCTAGTATCAAAAGACAGTGGTGGTTCCTTATCTCATAGGCAGTCAATCTCTCAAAAGAGAAAAGCCCACTGAGCCAAAACCTATAAAGGAGGCTTAAGAAAGCTGGGGCATCCCGCTGACTGTAATCTCGAAAACAGGAACAGTCAGGCAAAAGTTAGGGATAACAAATCAAAAGAACGAGGTCGCTACAAATCCTCAAATACATGAAAAATGTTGCAAAAATGACTGCCTTCCGACAAACTTAACTTGTCTAAACCATCACCAAAACTTCATTCCAGACTCAATTGGAGTTCAGACGCACAATTAACTGAGCTTAGGATTGAAGAACATCACGAAGAACGGGTGGATACAAATATACTTTGAGCCTTTATCCTTTGTTTCTTAAACCGTGAACCAAGCCACGTTACAACCCTTCAAAAGTCCTAATTAAAGCATGGGTTAGTTCGAAAGCATACTGTTACAAAAGGTATCCTGACTCCTGTAAGGCTTAGCCCTAAATCTTGTGTTGAATTTGTCTTATAAAAAGTTTTCTGCTAAAAAACGCATTTTTTAAAACTTCGAGACAAGCATAAACTTTGCATTACTTGAATATCACTGTTTGCATTTGGCTATTTGTTTGACAGCGGAGAAATTCACACAATGAATATCCGATGAACGAAAGCTCTCCCAGTGAACAAAATCACTTCAAGTAGGATGACACTTCCATTGACGAATCTCCTATCAACAGGGGGGCTTAACATGTCACTATCCAGCACACCTGGGGAAGTCCAGTCAAGATTTCAAGAAATCTCTGAAGAAGTGCAGAGTAACCAGGGGCAAGTATCCATCTCCGTCAATTGGGGCATTGAACGTCAACCCTGACAAAGGGTTACATACAATCAAACTTTTTGGCAATGCCACAAACATTCGCTACTAGGGGCAATGACAAGTCTCCCCAAAGTCCTCTCATAGGATGATTCCCCAGCAAGAGTATAATCTCTGACCCCCTTTCCCCCGCTGAATCAACCTCAAGAATCCTCGAGGACTTCCCCCAACGAAGATGTCACCTCTCTAGCAGACTGACGACGGGGTTTATTTCCCCAACAACACCAGGATTCCCCAGCTTGAGTTTGCCTCTCCGACTACTACAAATCAAAGGACCACAACTCCTCTTCTCTAGTAGACTACTCTACAATCCCCAGCAAGTTACTGCGAAACCTAGACCCGACCAGATATCAGTTCAACTTCGACTCCTCAGTAGAGAAACGGACAACTAAGACTCCTAAACTCTTTTCCCAAGCAGAAATAAACATACTCCCCACCGAGTTTTCAATATCCCCCAGCGAAGTTCTCCTCAAACAACAAAGCAGGGATCCCCGGTGGAAACATTTTGAGCAAAGTTTCTGAGGAATGCCCCAAGGGTGCATCTGTTAATGACAAGAAGTTTCTGAGGAGGTTCACAGCAAAGTTCTTCATCAGCAATAGCATTCTTTACAAGCGTAACCATGATTCGACCTTACTGCGTTGTGTGGATAAGAATGAAGCAGAAAGGATCATGGCGGAGTTACATGAAGGTACTTTCAGAACTCATTCCAGTGGACATACCATGGCAAAGAAAATCCTTCGGGCAGGATATTATTGGTCCACAATGGAAGCTGACTGTTATCAGCATTCTCGGACATGTCACAAGTGCCAAGTCTATGCTGATAAGGTGCACATACCTCCAGTCCCTCTAAACGTCTTGACGGCACCTTGGCCTTTTGCAATGTGGGGCATTGATATGATCGGCGAGATCAGACCTACGGCTTCCAACGGGCATCGTTTCATCCTGGTAGCCATTGATTACTTTACGAAGTGGGTTGAAGCAGCTTCCTTTGCTACGGTAACCAAGAACGTCGTGGCATGGTTCATTCGGCATAATTTGATCTGTCGATATGGTGTACCAGAGAGGATCATTACGGACAATGGTACCAATCTCAACAACAAGATGATCACCGAGCTCTGCGAGCAATTCAAGATACAGCATCATAACTCTTCTCCCTACCGGCCGAAGATGAATAGGGTTGTTGAAGCGGCTAATAAGAACATTAATAAGATCGTGCAGAAGATGACAGTGACATACAAAGACTGGCACGAGATGTCACCATTTTCTCTTTATGGGTACCGTACCTCAGCACGGACGTCAACAGGGGCAACACCATATTCCTTGGTATATGGTATGGAGGCAGTCTTGCCCATTGAAGTTCAGATACCCTCTCTTTGGATCATGAAGGATGCAGGTTTGAGCGAAGATGACTGGATTCAGACCCAGCTTGATCAGCTAAACCTAATCGACGAAAAGAGACTTACTGCTATTTGTCATGGTCAAACGTACCAAAAATGGATGATCAAGGCATTTAACAAGAAAGTCAGACGACAAGAGTATCAAGTTAGGGATCTGGTAATCAAGCGCATTATTCTACCTCAAGGTGATCCCAGGGGCAAATGGACCCCTACTTACGAAGGGCCATTTGTGGTTAAGAACATTTTCTCAGGAGGAGCTATGATTCTAACCACCATGGATGGTGACGACCTTCCTCACCCCGTCAATGCAGACATAGTGAAAAGATACTACGCATAAACAAAGACCCGCTAGGTTGACTGGCCTAGGCAAAAATAAGGGCTTCCCGGCGAACCAAAAGGGTTCGGGAAAAAATAAGGGATGAAAATGAAAAAATCTGTACACCCGGCAAGTCGAAAACCTGAAAAGGCGGCTTGGGAAAAAATGGGTATCCCGGCGGACTGAAAACCCGAAAGGGAGGTCCAGGCAAAAATTAGGGATCAAAGCGTAACACTATGTCTCATTGGATCACCTTGCATCCAGACTTCGGTATCAACTATCAAGCTCGAACGACACTAATCAATCTGGTCTACTTTCAACTAACAGCAAAGTGATGAGATGCTTGAGGACATAAGGGCAATAGCAGAGTTGGAACCCAGTGGGATTATTCACATAGCTGTTTTGTTTAGTTTTTCACAAATTGTGTAAATTCTATTATTCGGCAGCGTTCTCTTACTAGGACGTCAGCCTCTTGTACAAAAAGCGCCTATTTACAGGCCAAACTTCAAAATCAATACAATTCATTCCCAAAGAAATTTCAAACTGATTTTCTTTATCTGTTTTGTTTTGCAAAGAACGTCCAATGTTCATTTTTGATATATGCATTTAACATTAATTGCTGCCCATAAATATTTACATGCGAAACGAAAGACGAATTACGGGTAATACCAGAAACAAGGGCAATAAGAATTGCCCAAACTGTATAGTTGCTTTATCCACCAGGTACAAGGTAAATTCATCTGAAGAATATGGCTAAGATACCTTCACTCCCCGCAGAGTAAGGCAGTAATGGTAGCTCTCCCCCAGCTGATACTTGTAACTATGAGTGAATCAGCAGTACTCTCCCTAAGCAGAGTTGATTTACCATCAGCACTAAAAAAGGCTAGATATCCCCGACAGTCTTAATATTCCCCAACGGAATATAAGAATGTTCCTCGATAGGTTACAAGACACCCCCAGTGGAGTCAATACTTCCCTAGTGCAGTCTGAAAAAGCTTCCCCAACGGAGTTGAAGCATCATCCCCAGTAAACTCTGGAAGTTTATCCCCAACAGAGTACAAAATAAATCTCCCCAGCCGAGTTCCAAGGATCGTTCCCAGCAGAATTCAGAGGATTATCCCCCCAAAAGTCTAACAGGGTTATCCCCAGCAAGTCGCAACTGAAAGATCGTCCCCAACGAAGTTCTTTCCTTTCACAAACAGGAATTCAATCCTCAACAGATTCAATATCACCAGCAACGATAATCCATCCCCAGCGGAGCTTATCGGTGGAACCCTCAGCAGAGTATCTCTTCCCCACAGAGTAATCTCCTCATCGGTTTCTTCCCTAACGGAGTTCTCTTCTCCTGCAAGTTTATTACCTTCGTTCATCATCCCCAGCAGAAACGAAGAATTCAACTCTACTCTCCAGCAGCTATCCGGGATTTATTTTCCCCAGCTAAAGCATTACATTTCCATACATCATGATACATGCATATACATATCATACCATACAATCTCATTTATGTTGAGAACATCATTGCTTGATCCATATCATGTATTACATATGACTGACCTTCAACTTTCAGGAAAGATGCAGTTAAATTCTCAGCTAAGTCAAAAGACCTTGACTGGTCCAGTTAAATCAATTCCTAAAGATTTTTCTGATGTCGATCCAGTCAAAGTTATTCCAAGACCTTCTCTAGTCCAGTTAAATCGATTCCTAAATATTTTTCTGATGCCGATCCAGTTGAAGTTATTCCAAGACCTTGTCTGGTCCAGTTAAATCGATTCCTAAAGATTTTTCTGATGCCGATCCAGTCAAAGGCCTTCTCTGGTCCAGTTAAATCGATTCCTAAAGATTTTTCTGATGCCGATCTAGTTGAAGTTATTCCAAGACCTTGTCTGGTCCAGTTAAATCGATTCCTAAAGATTTTTATGATGTCGATCCAGTCAAAGGCCTTCTCTGGTCCAGTCAAATCGATTCCTAAAGATTTTTCTGATGCCGATCCAGTTGAAGTTATTCCAATACCTTGTTTGGTCCAGTTAAATTGATTCCTAAAGATTTTTCCGATGCCGGTCCAATCAAAGGCCTTCTCTGGTCCAGTCAAATCGATTCCTAAAGATTTTTCTGATGCCGATCCAGTCAAAGTCAATCCAAGACCTTCTCTGGTCCAGTTAAATCGATTCCTAAAGATTTTTCTGATGACGATCCAGTTGAAGTTATTTCAAGACCTTGTCTGGTCCAGTTAAATCGATTCCTAAAGATTTTTCTGATGCCAATCCAGTTAAAGTCAATCCAAGACCTTCTCTGGTCCAGTTAAATCGATTCCTAAAGATTTTTCTGATGCCGATCCAGTTGAAGTTACTCCAAGACCTTGTCTGGTCCAGTTAAATCGATTCCTAAAGATTTTTCTGATGCCGATCCAGTCAAAGTTAATCCAAGACCTCCTCTGGTCCAGTTAAATTGATTCCTAAAGATTTTTCTGATGCCGATCCAGTTGAAGTTATTTCAAGACCTTGTCTGGTCTAGTTAAATCAATTCCTAAAGATTTTTCTGATGCCGATCCATTCAAAGTCAATCCAAGACCTTCTCTTGTCCAGTTAAATCGATTCCTAAAGATTTTTCTGATGCCGATCCAGTTGAAGTTATTTCAAGACCTTGTCTGGTCCAGTTAAATCGATTCCTAAAGATTTTTCTGATGCCGATCCAGTCAAAGTCAATCCAAGACGTTCTCTGGTCCAGTTAGATCGACTCCTAAAGATTTTTATGATGCCGATCCAGTTGAAGTTATTCCAAGACCTTGTCTGGTCCAGTTAAATCGATTCCTAAAGATTTTTCTGATGCCGATCCAGTCAAAGACCTTCTCTGGTCCAGTCAAATCGATTCCTAAAGATTTTTCTGATGCCGATCCAGTTGAAGTTATCCCGAGACCTTTCCTGGTCCAGTTAAATTGATTCCTAAATATTTTTCTGATGCTGATCCAGTCAAAAGTTAATCCAAGACCTTCTCTGGTTCAGTCAGATCGCCAATAAGATCTCCCCGATTCATATTCCAGCCGAAGCTTAGATTACCTATCAACAATCTCCAAATGGCATCTGTAAGCCCATTCCCGACATCACAATGCTGATACCAGTTCATGCGAGTGCAAATTTCTGGGCACTCTAGTGTTCAATCATCTTCCACCTTCGGATCCCGAAAGGCCCGAAAGCCAATCTATATCCTCAGGTTTAAGAAAATTGAACAGGGGCAACTGTTGTACCCCAAAATTTTCCCTCTCATATTTCCCAAGACATTGCAAGAATAATCTCCAAGTGGCTCAAGATTGCTCAAGAGTTGGACAGTCAAGCTATCTCCTAAGGCAGTCAACCTCAAATTAGGGTTTTGTGTTGCATCAAAGTCCTTGCGTCCAAATTACCTCAAGTGCTCCCCAATGTCTTAATATGTTCTCAAGTCTATCCATGTCAAATTTCAAGCCTTGCAGAGGAAGTTTGGTCAGTCAATTGCTCAAAGGGTCCAAAAATCGACTGTGTTAGGGCAAAAGTCAACTGTGACCTATAAACAGTCAAAATTCAAGATTTTTTGTCAACATTCTCATTTTGAAGGATATTTCATCATTTTATCAAGTATTGATCATGATTCATCAAGGATTGCTCAAAATTCATCAAGACTCAAAAGTTGCTAAATTAGGGTTTTGTAGGAAAAGTCAACTCCACTTTGACCAAGCATACCTTTCTCATACTTTATGATAAATGACCCATCCAAATCTCATTTTGAAGAGGATGCAATTTCCTACAATCCATCTTCACATCCCAAGATCAATAAATGCACTCACAAGAAGTTACAAATTTGGACATTATAGGTCATTTTTGAAAGTCAACAAAAACACCTTTTTTGCCAAAGCTTATAACTTGAGCATGGAATATCAAAATGAGATGAGACCAAAAGGGTTGGTTAGAATACATTTCAATCTTTCTAAAAGTCCAATAAAACTTCCAAAAGTTCAAAATTGAAGAAGTTATGCATTGTTGAAGTTGGGCATTTTTGCAAAATTGCCAAAAGTCAACTATCCCCAAAACTTCAAATTTTGTCAAATGGGCCCATTCTTTTCCACTTGATTTGGTCTTGTCACACTACACACGTGTCCTAGCTTCAGCCTTGTGTCCATTTATTAATTTTTCTATTTTATTTGATTTTTATTGAATTAATTCATTTTAAATCAATTTAAATCCAAATAAAATCTAAATATTGATAACTTAGGATCTTTTTGATTGATATAGGTCTTAATTGTCATCATGGACATGATCAAATCCGAATCAAGCCATATCATGAACAAAAGATGGAATTTGGACAATTTTGGAAGCTTTTTAATGGTGAATCAAATCACATCTTCAAACATCAATGCATAAAGATTCAAAGTCCAAAACTTGACCTAATTCATTCCATATTACTTAAAAAATGCAAAGGCACGAGAATTGGAGGGGGGAGGCTGCTAGATCACAAGAATCAAACTTGAGAAAATTGCAAAAAAGCTTGAAACTGAAATCTTCCTTAGAGGTGCTTTCAACACGAAATCTCAACGTGAATCATTTTCTGGACATCCACTGAGTCGAAAGCAATCAAAAGCAAGCTCGCATACCTTCTGAATCGCGCTGTAAGTCTCTCTGAAAACCACTCTGCACTTGAAATCGTATCCTCAGATTCTTACACTTTCTTGGCAAAATCTTTACATATTCATGCTCATCGTTCCATTTAGAAACTTTCTGCATTATTTGATTGTGTTTTTATAGCCTGTAACCCCTAGCCGATTCTAGGGTTCTTGGTTCTTTGTTTTTGGGCATTTTAATTGCAGGCAAAATTGATGCTAATACTGGACATGGGCATGATCAGTGGAAGGAGACGAGTACAACCATGTGCTTGGGATTGATTTTCATGGCCTGGGTTAGATTTTAGGAACGAGCTAAGAATTTAGCTGCGGATAAAAATCAGCAGGTAAATAACCAGGTCCAACGAAGAAGACGCTGACGCGTCTCCCTTCCATTGGTTGTTTCAAATATTGCGCGCTTTTTATTTCTTTTCTGATCCATTGATTTGTATTTATTTTATTATTATTAATTCCTAATACACTAACAAATAAAACACGTTGGCTGAGTGGTAGTGGAGCGCTTTCATTGGCCTACAGGACCTAGGTTCGAATCCCAGGTCCCCAATATATTTGTTATCATTTTCTTTCAGGTGTTCCAGCGTATCTCTTGCCTTGCAATGCACCATACTCCCTCAAATCTCCAAAGGCCAGATGGCCCCAGGCCAGATCTGGTGGCCAAGATTGAACGTGCACCATACACTCAAGTCAACATGCGCATGGAGAATCAGAAAAGTCCACCAGGTCAGCGTTAATGGGCCAACAAAATTGCCAATTTCACTCCCTTTCCAGGCCCAACACCCCCCTTTGGTTATTTCTATCTTTTTATTTTATTTACTCATTTGATTAATTATTTTTATTATTTAATTAACCAATTAACCTTTTTCTTAATAAAAATCAAAAACCAAAAAAATATATTTTATTTATTAAAATTAAATTCAGCACTTTATTTTTGTAAATAAAATTAATTCAATTAATTTAGTTTTAATTAGGTATAACTTTTAATATTTTTGCAATAATTAAAATTAATTTAGATAATTAGGATTTACTAACTTTGATCAAATTTATTTTATTTCTTTAAATACTCAAAAAATCCAAAAAAATATTATTTTCATTAATTAATTAATTAGCTCATTTAATTTAATAATTAATTTAGATCTAGTTTCTGTTAATTCAAAAATAACAAAAATCTTTTCTTTCAAAAAAGGGTCAAAACCGTAAAAAAATTTGCATTCGATTTAATTTTCCGCACGCGATCCATTTTACCATATTGATGTAATTGTTCCCCGGAATGTAATAACTTTAATTAAGACTATTTATTTTATTTACCGCTTTATTTATTTTCCGCATTTTAAATTCAATGGTTGCTTTTGGCGATGTAAATACCCGACGCCTTGTAATAGTTAGATTTAATTTCCGTAATTTAAATTCCGCCATCTATAAATTGTTAGATGTTTGATAATAGGGAATGCATGACAAGATCGAATGTATGAACTTAAAATCAACATAGATAACCCATTGACATGTACAAAAACAAAATAACTGAAAATAAAACACTCGCACGTGCGCACTCTTAGGGTACACCTCGCTTGGTTGCCTTCGAACGTGGTCATTGAGTATAGGAAGTTTTAGAGGTCGCCCTCTTGTCCAAAGATCATAGTCGCCTCGAAACGGTTGCCTCGGAAAAATGATCTAAGACATTAGGGTTACCGCTAAGGCGTCCTAACATTGCTTTAGTGACCGCACGTCCCTTAATCGAATTGACCCTTAAAACTCCAACGACTATGCTACCTACTCATCAACAGTGGGATAGCATTGTCTAAAGGACATTAGCACAGATTGATTCCTTTTTCGAGTAGGTAGATGGTTCTTAAGTACTTGCTCACTCAAAACAAAATAAAACTTTTCGCACTTACACCTTTCAAACAAAAAACTTCTTTCAAACCCACAAACACAAAGAAAAGCAAATTTTGAAAACACTATGAGAAAGTACCTAAGAGCCCGTGGATAACCACAGATAGAAAGGGTGCTAACACCTTCCCTTTCTATAATCTACCCCCCGGACCCAAGAAACATCTTGAAAAAGGAATTTTTCTGTGCTTTTTTCCTTTCCTTGTTGGATAAAATAAAACACGATGGCGACTCTTGTTTACCACGACATTTTGCAAAAACAAAACGCAAAACACAAACCAGCATTCCAAAACAGTCAATTCTCTCCCACCGTATCACACACGACCACACTCCCCTATGCAAGGAACGATGATCCTCTAAACATAAAAGGAACAAAGGAGTCAAAGAGAAGAAGACTTGGCCGAGGAATCCTCCCCGACATAAAGATTGCTGCTACAATCACCCCCCCTCTCGCTCTTCAGAATGAAGCGACAAAGACGAACTCCGCGGTCCACTATCCCAAGCCATTGTGGATGCCCCTATTCCTAAGGGGATGGAGAAACCTCCCCTTTGAAGGAGTATGATGGCATTACAAACCCTGTTGACCACCTCGACGACTTTGAGGAGGGGTTCCATTATCACAACATCGGGGATCCTATCAAGTGCAGGATGTTTCACACGGAATTGAGGAAAACAGCCATGGACTGGTATAAAAGCCTCCCCCTCGGGTTGATCACCTTATGGAGGAGTCTAAAGGCCAATTCGCCAACAGCTTCACAATGTCTCGCCGACACTCTAAAACCGAGGCCGCCATTGAGGAAATCATCCAGAGGAGCAGAAAAACTCTCAGAGAGTACATTGATCAATTCAATCGCGAGGCCATTTAGGTCCCCTGCACCTATCACATGAAGAGGTACCTGCTTGAAAGGGGACTGCTCCCAGACACTGAGTTTAGAAAGGCTGTTAGCATCGAGCCTCCTAGGTCTTTTGATGGGCTCCTCGACAAAGCCCGAGCCTACATGACCTATGAGGAAAAGGAGGCCGCCAACAATGCCCATGATTTAAGGAACTGCAGACCGACCAGTGCTCTGTATCACGTTGATATGGGGCCTTCTCGATGGATAAGGGATAAGAGAAGAGAAGAGAGGCCTTGTGAATCACGCAAGCACAAAGGGCCAATCGGGTGGTTCACCGAGTACACCCCACATACCTCTCCTCGCAAGTGTATCCTTGTGGAGTGTGCCAATTCCTAATTCAAGGACGGCGGGGTCAGGCGCCCGAGATCGACTCCTACCAAGCCTGGGGTCGACAGGACGAAGTTCTTCCAGTACCATCGGAGTCATGGCCACGTGATTGAGGATTGCGTACACCTAAAGAATGTTATCGAGACTCTCATCAAGGCAGGGAGGCTTGTACAGGTCAAGAAGAACGATGCCCCTCGCCGTGATACCCGCGAGGTAAAAGAAATTAAGGAAGATGCTCGGTCAACCAATGAATCTGGCCCCCTCCAGGTTGCTTTCTGTGTCTCCCTGCCCGAAGATTTCTACATCCTCAATGGCTTAGAGGACGACGAGCCTATGTTCATCCACAACAGGTGGGAGAAATTCCCCTCCGTCGTGGTCATATATGGTGGAGGATTCAGTGGCATCTCGGTAAATTCAACAAAGAGGAAATTCAACGAGCTGATAGATGCAGCCTCGGTCCAGGTTGTAACCCTTGAAAATTTCAAGGGAAAATACGAGCCAATCGCTTTTTACCTTAAGAAACTTCCCGTCGGAGCCCCCAACTCCAGCATCCCCTTGCTCGTGAGGGAAAGGATGGCCAACTTTAATGTATATCGCATCCTGGTCGACGTGGGTAGTTACATTGACATCATGTACACCCATTTGTTCCGCACCCTATAGCTCGATAGTTCTCACCTGTCACCATATGTGGGTTCCAATCTACAAGGTTTCAAAAGTTTGACATCCAAGCCATGGGGTTATATCGAGCTGTTTTTCACGTTCGAGGAAGAAACCGCGTCCCGACAGGTCAAAGTCTATTTTCTGGTGATCGACTGCCCCTCTCTCTACAACTGCATCATAGGGAGACCAACATTGGCCAAGCTGACCGTCGTACCCTCCACGGTGTACTTGAAGATGAAATTATACACCAAGAAGGAATGGGTCTCCACCATTCATAGAGACATCGCAACTTCTAGGAGGTGCTTCAATGCAGCTTCCAAAGGGAAAAACATGGTCGACATTGGGGTACAACCTACCCACAGAACAACCTCCTCGACAACATTAGCTCTCTTGTCGGACAAACCTGCTCAAACTGAAGAACAACAAGCTCCACCAAAGGTCGACTCCATTGACCTCGGCACCCACTTTGCAAAAAATGAAGTTGAGGCCCCCAATGGTGAATAGGACCCTCTCTGACCTGTACCCGATGGAGAATTTAAATTCATCCTCCTCATCAAGGACTCGAGTAAAAGTGTGAAGATTGGAGTTGGACTCCCCGACCTAGAGAGGAAGAATCTCAAAGCTTGCCTGCGGGAAAATGTTGATTTGTTCGCGTGGAGTGCTGTGGAGATGCCCGGACTCAACCCAGAGGTCGCCTATCACCAACTTGCTGTAGATCCAGCCGCTAGAGTAGTAGTACAACATAGGCATAGGCAGTCTCCCGAGAAAGCGAATGCTGCTGAAAAAGCTGTAAAAGACCTCCTAGAGGCAAATTTTATTTCTGAGGCCAGGTATTCAACTAGACTCTCAAAAGTTATACTTGTTAAGAAAGATAATGGAAAATGGCGTATATGTGTTGACTATACTGATCTCAACCGAACATGTCCCAAAGATGCATTTCCTTTACCTAACATTGACATGCTGGTCAAAAACTCGGCCGACTACAAAATTTTATCGTTTATGGACGCGTATTTAGGCTATAATCAAATCCCCACGGTGATGAGCAACAAACATTGCACTACTATCATGACTGGGTTAGGAAATTACTACTACTACGTAATGCCTTTCGGCCTAAAAAACATGGGCGCAACATACTAGTAGATGATGAACAAAGTCTTCTACAGTGAGATCGGGGACATGCTCGAGGTATACATAAATAACATGATAATCAAGTCTCGAGCAGAAACTGACCATGATGCCCATCTGAAAAGAGTTTTCGACCAAGCAAGATGGTGCAAGATGAGGTTCAACCAGAAGAAATGCACCTCCAGGGTTAAGGCGGGTAAATTGTTCAATTTCTATCTAACCGAATAGAGAATCAAAGCAAACCCCGAAAAATGAAGAGCGTTCTCCGAGCTCCTCACATCAAACTCAAAAAAGTCCATACAAGTCTTGAACGACATGCTCACCTCGCTCTTCCGCTTCGTGGCGAAGTCCGTGCAATACGCACTCCCATTTTTCAAACTCTTGCATAAAGAGGTGGCGTTCGAGTGGACCAAGCAGTGCAAGCAAGCCCTCCTACACCTTAAACGAGCCCTTTCACAACCACCCGTGTTATCACGGTGAGAGAACAGGGAAACTCCGTTCCTTTACCTGGCTGTCTCCACCGAGTCCATAAGTGCGGCCCTCGTCCGTGAGACACTCGGCGGGCAGAAACCAGTGTACTTTACTAGCAAAGCGTTGCAAGGCCTCGAGGTCAGATATCAACAAATCAAAAAGGTATCCCTAGAACTCATTAACACGGAGAGAAGACTCATATATTACTTCCTCTCCCACACGGTCGTCGTACGAACAAATTAACCTGTAAGACAACTTATAGGTCGACCGGACATGGTCGGTCAAATGCTAAAATGTTCCCTAGAACTTTCGAAGTTCGGCATTCAGTACGAAAGCAGGAAAGCCCTTAAAGCCCAAACGCTGGTCGACTTTGTTGCAGAGATGACCACCCATAAACCCCCTACGGACGGGGAACACAAGTGGACCATCTTCGTGGACGGAGCTTCTAGCTTGACTGGGAGCGGAGCAGGAATACTCCTCGAGAATGAGGAAGACGTTGTGATTTAACAATCGCTCACCCTATTGTTTCCCACGTCGAACAACCAAGTCGAGTACGAGGCCCTGCTCGTGGGACTACGGCTGGTCGAAGACCTAGGTGCCCGAGAAGTACAAATATTCACGGACTCCCAGCTCGTCACTTCACAAGTGCAAGGAGAGTATCATGCCAAGAATAAAAGCCTCATTGAATACTTAAACCTAGTCAAAGAAAGGATGAAGAAATTTGACCGGGCAGAAATCAAACACGTACCTCGCGAACAGAACACTCGGGCCTACATACTTTCAAAACTCGCGAGCACAAAGAAGAAAGGTGGAAACAAATTTGTCATTCAAGAATCTCTTTCTCGACCGAGTATTGAAAGAACCACCGCGTCACCCGAGGTGAACGCCATTGGGGACAATATGTGTTAGATGACCCCGGTATTCAATTATCACACAAAGGGAGAGTTACTTGTTGACCAAAAAGAGGCCAATACAACCAAATGACGAGCCTGCTCTTACGTAGTAGTCAAGCATAAGCTCTATCAATGGGGATTCTCCATTCCACTCCTGAAATGCGTCGAGGAGTCCAAATTCCCCAAGATATTACGGGTAATCCACGAGGGAATCAACACCCAGCACTTGGGCAGAAGATCCCTAGCACGAAAGGCGCTGCGAGCAGGGTATTACTGGCCCATCATGCAGCAAGATGCA
The DNA here is from genome assembly GCA_948472305.1 of Vicia faba. Taxonomy (NCBI): domain Eukaryota; kingdom Viridiplantae; phylum Streptophyta; class Magnoliopsida; order Fabales; family Fabaceae; genus Vicia; species Vicia faba. The sequence goes on from OX451737.1 coordinate 1,186,301,901, forward strand.
AAGGAGCACGTAAAAAATGCGACAGATTCCAACGACACGAGGACATTCACCTAGCTCCCCATGCACGAGCTCAAAACATTTCCATCCCAGTTGTTGTACCCCAAAATTTTCCCTCCCATATTTCTCAAAACATTTCAAGAAGGATCCTCAATTTGCTCAAGGAAGTCCAAGGGTTGACCAGACAAGCTCTCTCCTAAGGCAGTCTACCTCAAATTAGGGTTTCATATTGCATCAAGATAATTGAGTCCAAGGGATCCCAAATGCTCACCATTGTCCTAATATGTTCTCAAGATCATCCATGCCAAGTTTCAAGCCTTGCTGAGGAAGTTTGCTCAGCCAATTGCTCAAAGGCCTGAAAATCGACTTGCTAGGGCAAAAGTCAACTGTGGCCTACATACAGTCAAACTTCAAGATTTTTGGTTAACATCCTTATTTTGAATTATATTTCATCATTTGATCAAGGGTTGATCCTGATTCATCAAGGATTGCTCATAATTCATCAAGAACCAAAAGTTGCTAAATTAGGGTTTTGCAGGAAAAGTCAACTCAACTTTGACAAAGCATAACTTTCTCGTGCTTTATGATAAATGACCCATCCAAAGCTAATTTTGAAGGGGATGCAATGATCTACAATCCATCTTCATCTCGCAAGTTCAAAATATGCGCTCACAAGAAGTTATGAATTTGAGCATTATAGGTCATTTTGGAAAGTCAACAAAAACACCCTTTTTGTAAAAGCTTCATACATGAACATGGAATACCAAATTGAGATGAGACCAAAGGTTTTGCTTAGAGTACATCTCAAGATTTCTAAAAAGTCCAAGAACACCTTCAAAGAGTCAAAATTGAGGAAGTTATGCATTGTTGAAGTTGACCCTTTTTGCAAAATTGGCAAAAGTCAACTATGCCTAAAATTGCAAATTTTGCTAAATGGGCCTAACTTTTTGCACTTGTCTTAAGTTGGTAACATGGTCCACGAGCCCTAGATCTTGCCACTTGTCTTTATTTTGTTTTTATTATTTATTTTGATTTTTATTTGAATTAAATCAATTTTAATCAAAACAAATCATGAAAAAATCTAAAACATTGAAACCTAAAGATATTGTGCATGTTTCAGGTCTTATATCCAGTTGGCAAGTGATTGAATTCGTGCGAAGCCTTGGTGTGCACAAAAAGATTGAATTTGGCCTATTTTTGGAAGGATTTTTAAATGAATCAAATCAAGATCAAAATCAATAATTGGCAAAGATTGAGATCATGTTTGCAACCCTAATCCAATCCTCAATACATAAGGAACATTTGCAGACAATAATCAAGAGGTTAGAGAGGCGTGAGAGGTCAGAACAAACTTGAAAAAAACACACAAAAAGTGTTGAGTCAAATTCATAGTTCCAGACATTCTCAAGACCTTCTAGCCATCCCAATCGCTTCCTGGGATCACAAGCAAGCGAAACCAATCAAGAACAAGGAGTTTCCAGCACTATAGCTCACTGTAAGTCAGCCACGATAATGGATTTTTCTTGAATTCGAATTGCATGATTTTGGCATTGATAGCATGAAATAATTACATATTATTATTCCTTGAAGCATTTGCAAACTATCTGTAACGTTTAATTGCATTTTTATGGATTGTATCAAGATTCACCATTGCTAGGTTTTGTTGCTTCGCTTTAGGGTTTTTGTGTGCAGGCAAAATTAGCCCCCATGAAGGGCATCATAATACTCAGCAGGTCCAGACGAGTCGATCCATGGCATTAGATGTTATTTATCATGCCCATGGAGGATTTTGAAACAAGTCAGGGATGTAGTGACGGACGCTGTCTGTAGGTAAAAGTTTTTTTAACTTTTACCAACGGAGCGAGGACAGGGATGACCAGCATGGCATCATCTTGTTGGTCCATTCAAAATTCTGGCGCATTTTTTTATTGTCTCCATTAACTCCTTTTTATTGTATATTATCATTTGTTATTATCTCATGTACAAAGAGACCACGTAGCTCAGTTGGTGGCCAGTTGGTTGGAAAAGGCTTTGGGGCCTGGGTTCGAATCCCAGGTCCCCCCAGTTATTCCATATTATTTTGCTTCAGGTAATCCAGCATGCATATAAGCCAAGAGACCACCATGTGACCTCATCATCCAACCTGCCAAGTGTCCTGGAAGTCAGATCTGAAGGCCATCAATGAAGGAGCATCATAGGCCATGGTCAAAGCAATGCATGGGATCCAGCAGGTCAACATGGGTCAATCCCTTTTTGGGCCCAAGATTTTCTATCAGCACTCCCAAAATCACTTTTCAGGCCCAATTTCTCTTTTACTTTTCTTTTACATTTTTCTTTATTAATTTATTTATTTATATTTACTAACACAAATTAATTTTTCTTTTGTCAAAAAAATCACAAAAATATATTTTTCATCCAATTAGATTTAGGTTTATTTTTTGTCAAAAATTATTTAATTTAATTAGGTTATTTAATTTCTAGGGTAACTTAAATTCTTTTGTAAATAATTAAAATTAATTAGAACAATTAGGGTTTTAGCTTAATTTTAATTTCCATTTTTCTTTTCTTAAAATAACCAAAAACACAAAAATAGGCCATGTAAATTATTTTCTTTAATTAATTTAATTACTAATTACTTTTGTATTTAATTTAAAAACCTAATTCTTATTCTTGAAAGATAATTAAAAACAACAAAAAATAATTGTTTCTTTCGATTAGGTTAGACGGGGTCAAAACCCTAGTTCTCTCTCGTTCTAAATTTCATCGCGCGCGCTTTATTATTGTTTCTACCATATTGATGTAATTTCTCACAAGTTGTAATAGATTAATTAGGACATTTACTTTCATTTGTCGTTTTTTTTACGGGTTTGTTTTTGGCTATGTAAATACCCGAAGCCTTGTAATAGCGTAGCTTTACTTTTCGCATTTTTAATTCCGCAAAATATTGACTGTTAGATGTATGAATAATAGGGATGCATGACAAGAATGTATGATTAACTTTAAAATAGTTAGCAAACCCTAAATGTGCAAAGATAATAAACTTGAAATTGAATCACTCGCACATGCTCACTCCTAGGGTACACTCCCACTTCGGTTTCCTTCGGTAAACGGTCATTAGGTATAGGATATTTTAGTGGTCGCTCTCTTGTCTAAACAAAGATCAAAGTCCCGTTCGGAAAGGTTGCCTCGGAATGGTTGCCTAGGATATTGTTGCCTCGAATAATTGATCTAAGACATTAGGGTTACTACTAAGACGTCCTAACATTGCTTTAGTGATCGTACGTCCCTTTCGAATTGACCCTCAAAACTCCGACGACGGTGCTACCTACTCACTAATAGTGGAATAACACTGTCTAAAGGAAACAAACATAGAATAATTCTTTTTTCAGAGTAGGTAGATTAGTTCTTAAGTACTGGCTCAATCCAAACAAAATTTTTTCACACTTACACTCCTTTTCAAACAAAGTTTTCAAAACACTTCGTAACACTCTTGAAGATAGAAGCAAGGGTTAAATCGAAGTCAAAACAAAAAAAACTTTTCAAATCATACAAACACACAGAAGCAATTTTGAAAATGATGAGCAAGTACCTAAGATCCCGTAGATAACTACGGATAGAAAGGGTGTTAATACCTTCCTTTTCTATAATCTACCCCCCGTACTCAGAAAGTCTCGGAAAAAGGAATTTTTGTGTGCTTTTTTCCTTTCCTTGTTGGATAAAATAAAAGTCGGTGGCGACTCTTGCTTACCGCGACATTTTGCAAACACAAACACAAAATGCAAACCAGCATTTCAAAAGAGTCCGGTTCTGGCCACCGTATCACACCAATGGACATTCTCTTGTTGGGGGATGGACATCCTCGGACCGTTCATGCAAGGATCATATCAAAATTAATTTCTAATTGTAACAGTCGACTATTTAACAAAGTGGATAGAGGCCGAAGCCCTTGCCAAAATCACATTACACAACATCCTTTGTTTCTACAAGAGAAACGTGTTATCCCAGTTCGACATACCGCAAGAACTCGTCACCGACAACGGGACACAGTTCACCGACTAGAACTTCTAAGATTTCATTGCCAAGCTCGACACCAAATAACACTTCACTTATGTCGAGCACCCCCAAACAAACGAGCAAGTTAAAGCCGCGAACAAAGTCATCTTATGGGGACCCAAGTGTAGGCTAGGTGAAGCCAAAAATAGATGGGTCAAAGAGATGTACAGCGTGTTGTAGGCCTACCGGATAACACCATACACGACTACCAGGGAAATCACATTTAGACTAACCTATGGTATCGAAGAAGTCATCCCCGTGGAAATCATGGATCCGTCTAGACGAACTGAGTTCCCTCTCAACGAGGAACTAAACGAAGAGGCCTTGAGTCAAGATACAGTACGGATACACTCCAGACACAGAAGTCATTCTGTTACTCATTCAGACCTCAACTTCAGATACAGTCCAGATACGCTCCAGACACGGATGCCATTCTGTCGCTTATTCAGATTTCAGATTCAGCTACAATACAGATACACTCCAGACACGGAAGTCATTCTGCTATTCATTTAAGAATCTAATACAGTTACATCTCGGATACGCTCCAGACACGGACGTCATTCCATTGCTCATATAAATTCAGTCTCTTGATACAGCTCAGATACGTTCCAGACACGGATATCATTCTGATACTTATTCTTATGACTTACAACATACAATTCAACAAACATCCTTGGATGGCATCTCTAAGCCCATCTACAACAAGATTCTATCAGATCTCCAAATTGCATCTTTAAGCCCATTTCCTCAATACATTTTGATGAGTGAAAATTTACAGGCACTCTAGTGTCCAATCATCTTTTACCTTCGAGTCACGAACGGCAAATTCGCCAATCTAACTCTTCAGGTTCAAGAAGATTGAAAAGGGGAAGCTGTTGTACCCCAAAATTTTCCCTCTTATTTTATCAAGATTCTCCTTGCAAGACTTCTTGGACTCAAGACCATATTAGGGTTTGCTCAGCTCAAGACCTCTCCTTGCATTGTTGACCTGAAATTAGGGTTTGAGTTGGCACAGGGATTTTTGGATTTCCAATTCCTCATGTGACTTTCATACTTCATGTTGGACCTCTAAGATTGCTCATACCAATTTTCAAGCCTTGAATCATATTTTTGCCCAGACAATTGGACAGTTGACCTAAAAATCAATTGTATTGGGGAAAAAGTCAACCATGGCCAATTTATAGTCAAACCTCATAATTTTTTATCCACATCAATATTATAGACTCATATGAACCATTTGATCAAGTTTGGACCACAACTCCTCAAGAAATTTGATCAGATCTTCAAAAGGGCAAAATGGTCATTTTTAGGGTTTTGACTGTAGAAGGGCAATTTCTGATTTTTAACCTAGCCAATGGGAAATTGGGTTCAAGCATGGTTTCAAGAATGGTTTCAAGGACTCAATGGCACCATCTTGATCTAATCACAAGGTTCAAAATATCTCAAATGCATTGAATTGACAGATGAATTTTCCAGTTAACTGATCAAAAATCAACTGTACACTGAAAAGTCAAACTTTGACTTTTTGGTCAAAATCAAGTACCAAGGGTCATATTTCATCAAGATGTGTCAAAACATGAAACTTGTTCACCAAGAAACCTAATTTTGAAAATTAAGGTTTAAGTTTGAAATTTTTCATAACTTAGAAATTTTCTAAGTTATGAAAATTTCTTATTTTTTCCCAACTTTTCCCAACTTTTTCACCATGATGCAATTGGATTCAAACAAAACTTCCAACATGAAAGTTGTATTCCTCCACAAAATCTACAACTTTTATGCACAAAGTTTTCCAAAAAGATGCTTGTATCTCAAGTTATAATTTTGTGAATAAGGGTCCAAAAACTTTTTAACTTAGTGAAATTTTGCCCTAGTTTAGGCAGTTTTTTGACCTAACTTCATGGAAACTTTTCACCTAGTTCCAAGTGGAATCTCAAATTTCATTTCAAATATGGATTGTAGAGCATGTTACAAGCTTTCCAAAATGTTCAAGAAATCTCCAAGATCGTTTATGGTTAGGGGAGAATCAAAGGTGAAAATGGCAAATCATCACTTTTGTCCAAGGGATCTTTCACATTGGTTCAAGTTGCAAATCTGTTTGGATCATGCTTGTACTTAGTTTACAGGTTATAATCCTTTCTACACTCATAAATTGAATGCAAATACAATGGTTAATGGCATTGTTTTGATCTTTGAAGCTTTGTACAAAGGTTTAATCTAAAATGGCATAAAGGTAACAATGCTACTTTGATAAAGCATGCTTTTTGCAATTTTGTATTCCTTGAGCATTGAACCTGATCTTTGTGAAGGAAAATTGCGATAAAAAATGCAGCGGAATATAAAATTTTCCTTTAGCGATCCTTACGAATGAGCATGGTCAGTGATAAAAATATTTACCTCTTGTGGTGATTTAGACCTTTGATGTCGTGATCACGAGCGTTGATGAAGAACAACGCCTCTACTCAGTCCACACGAACAGATCGCTTCCGGTCACAGTGCTAGCTGATCACGAACGGAAACCTTGAGTGAGAGAGAGAATCAAAAACGAAATTGCATCAAGTGAAATTGCTTCATCACAAGGGATCTATTTATAGAATCACTCGTGTGGGCTACAAGCTAAAAGCCCAATTAAGGCTATAAGCTAAAAGCCCAATTAAGCTTATGGACATCATACCTTATGATGTACCATATATCACTTATCCACGTGGTACCTTACCACTTTTCGTATTACACTTAAGTGCACCGTACCTTACGGTGTTCCTTATTTATTCTATCTCTCATCAACCTGTCCTTATGTGTGTGACCCTGTAGGTTTTCGCGACGTTGGCAATTATATTAAATCACACATTTAATATAATAAACAGTGAGCGGTATCTAGCAACACATCATTGTTACCCAAGTCACGAAAATATCATGTGATCTGACCAAACCTTTTCCGTGATAATATTTGTGTTGTATAATTACCCTTTTGCCCTCATGTCTATATTGAACACAAGGCATACACTGTGTCACCCTTGTCCAGTTCAATATTGGGCCCTTAGACATTTATCCTGTTATGCAGGATGAGCAAATTCCATCTAGGTCACTCATGTCCCTTAGCATGCTTTGTGAAGTACCCATTGTTGTACCCCAAAATTTGCCCTCCCATTTCCTCAACATTTTCTCATCACAAGACCTTTGAAGATCAAGATACAGTTAGGGTTTCCTCTGCTCAAGACTTCTCCTTGCACTGTGGACTCAAATTAGGGTTTGTGTTTGCCCAAGGATGATTTGACCTGAAAATCCTAAGATGACTTTCATGCTTCATGTTGGACTCCCAAGTTTACCCATGCCAAGTTTCAAGTCTTGATTCCAAGTTTTACCCAGTCAATTGGACAGTTGACCTAGAAATCAGCTGTATTGGGGAAAAAGTCAACTGTGGCCAATTGACAGTCAAACCTCATGAAATTTGATCCACATCAACATTATGAACTCATATAGACCATTTGATCAAGTTTGGATCACAATTCCCCAAGAAACTTGATCAGATCATCAAAAGGGCAAAATGGTCATTTTTAGGGTTTTGACTGCACAAAGGCAATTTTTGACTGTTTGACCTAGCCAATGGTAAACCAAGCTCACATATGGACTCAAGGACTCAATGGAATTATCTTGACATGTTCATCAAGCTCAAAAGATCCCAAGTACACAAGATTGACAGTTGAATTTCCCAGTCAACTGATCAATTTTGACTGTATACTGAAAAGTCAAACTTTGACTTTTTGGTCAAAATCAAGAGTCAAGATTCATTTTTCATCAAAACATGCCAAATCATGAAACTTGTTCACCAAGAAATCTCAAAATGCAAATTAGGGTTTGAAAATGGAATTTTTCATAACTTAGAATTTTTCTAAGTTATGAAAAACCCTAATTTTTTCCCAACTTTGCCCCATCTTTTCACCATGATCCATTTGGATTCAAACAAAAGTCAAAACATGAAAGTTGTAGCTTGTTGCATAATCTACAACTTTGATTCACAAAGTTTTCTCATTTGAAGCTTGTATCTCAAGTTATAATTTTTTGAATAAGGGCACTAAACCATCTTCTAACTTAGTGAAATTTGACCTATTTTGACAAGGTTTTCTACCCTACTTCAAGGCCACTTTTCATACCCTTCCACTTGGAATTTTGATTTTCATTTCAAATATGGATTGTAGTACACATTCCAAGCTTTCCAAAATGTCCAAGAACTCATCAAACAATCTCATAACTTGAGAGATTCGAATTTCACAAGTTGGCAAAAATCCACTTTTGTTCTTCATCCAAACATGTTCACAAACTTGCAAATTTGAATTCAGTTTGCTTTATGCTTAATTACAGGTCCTTGAACCATTCCATACTCAATAATTTAATGCATATTCAATAAGTTGAGGCCATGTTCTTTGTGTTCTAACATTGCATAGTGGATTAATCCTAAACTAGATAAAGTGCTTTATCCATTTTTGTAAAAGCTAGCTTTATGTCAATTTGAAATCCAAGCAAGTACAAGCAAAATCCTCTTGGCACAAGATTATGGACAAGTTTCTCTGATCAAGAGAAGATTATGCAGCACATTAGGAGGCCCCCTACTAACCTAAAACCACCAACTTGCTTTTGTTGCTTAAGATAGAAGAAAAGTCCATAACTTATGCCATCTCTCATCTCAGCTTAGAAACACAACACAAAAGCTATCAAACACATTCCATAGACAAAATCCAAGCTAACACACGAGCCCTTGCCATCTGAAACACTCCCATTGCTCTAATCACCTCAAAACTGTACAAACAGGGGAGCCCCTGCAGTTTGAGTGTAAACTTCCAATCCCTTCGAGCTTTTTGATCCAAACCTTTTCCTCTACCTTCCCTACAACATATGCAAGCTAACCATGTCCTAAAATCAGACCTGTAACACCTCCAAGCCACTTCACCATTTTTAATTTTCTGTTTTGCAGTTGGAGTTCACTAGCTCGATTCAGGGAGTTTCAAGACAAAGTAGGAATTGGAAAAGCATCCTTACACTTCAAGGAAGCTGTACAAGTCATCATTTCACTCTGAAACATCCTCCATTGCCAAGCTCGATTCCAACTGAACAGGTATATTCATGGAGTTCTATCTCTCTTATTAGGCATTGTTAGCTTTAGGTTTTTGAAGAAAACATGTCACAATCATAGCCTTGAACATGCTCATATGATTAGATTTCATTTATGTTTCGTGTGCTTAGAGAATTTCATGTCTGAACATTGATGAAAAGTTAGGTCAGAAATTGGGGGAGGAGAAATTCTCCCTCATCTTAGAGAGATAGGTCAAGTTATTTATATGGTTGAAACCGTCTCTTCATGCTGAACATTTCTTGTGTTATGAGTTTTTGCTGAAAAGCCAAGAATCAGGAGTTAGACATTGAGGAACAGGGGCGCGCGTTTTTCAAATGTTTGAAGCTGGAGGTTGAAGACAATGATTAGTGGGCTGGGCCTGTGTTATTTCACTTTTCACACCACCTTTTTTGATTCACACCCCCATGAGCCCATTTGCTCATATTTTAACATTTTTGATTTTTTTCTTTTTTGATTAACTTTGTTTATTTTTTCTCATGACATTTAAAAATTAAAAATATTTTTTTCCATCATTTTTGTATTTATTTGCATATTTATTTGTTTTTTTCTTTTGTTTGTATATAAAATATATATGTACTATTAATAGAATAAATATAAAAATAATGTAAATACAATTTTTATTTTTATTTACTTTCTGAAAATATTTCACACAAAAAAATACTCTTTTATTTATTTTATTAAAATATTAAATAAATACTTATTTTTTGTATAATACATATTTAGGGTTTAATATATATATATATATATATATATATGTGATTATTAATATATTTAAGCTAAAATATAAAAAATACTTGAATTTTTTTCATTTTTATTAATATTTGATACAAAATACTTTTTTCACAATACACTTCATTTTATTTTATTTTTATAAATAATAAATAAATAGTTGTATTAAATTAGAAAATAATACCTTTTTCTTTAAAATTAGGGTTTTTACCCTAAGTTCAAAATACTCCAAAAAATAATACATTTTTTATTTTCTTTTCTCTTTTACATAAATAATATTTTTTTCATACATATACAAAACATTTTTGTGCATCTTGCATTTTCATTTAATTTTTGTACATTATTTACCTTGCAAATATTCAAAGTGATGTAATAATTTAGATTTAAATTCTTGTCAATATCCCCATTTGAACCTTTGTACCCCCCTTCCCATATTTGGTTTTGTAATAGCTTAGTAATTTTAATTTCGCACTTTATTGCTTTCTAATGATAACATGTTAGAATTAGGGTTTGTATGCGAAAAAACGATAAAAAATAGTTTGACCTAATACAAGATAAACAAGCATGAAAATGAACACACAAATCACACTTGCACCCCCTAGGGTATTCCACTTGTTGCCTTCAAATAAATGGGCCATATTGCATGTTGAACTTCTTTGGGCAAAGCAAACAATTTGAATGATCATAGTCCCTCGACAAAACTTTTCAAAAACAAACAAAAACAAATGATCAAGTCCCTTAGAGAAATTGCTCAAAGACATTTAACGTCGTTGCAATTATGGTCTAAAACGATGACCCGCGCCTGTCCCTTTCACATCCTAACACAAGGTTGCCCACCAAATACAATGGTGGAGCAAACTTGTTAAAAGGGTTAAAACATAGCAGCAATCTTTTGAGAAATTTAGGAGTAGATAACCTCTTAGTTACTTGAATTAACTTGCAAAACAAAACACTTGCCTAATTTCAAAATCACACATCACAACACTTTTCAAAAACAAATGAAAACCTTTTTCAAAAGACATACATCTTTGTATACATCCCCACATGGATCATTACAAAGGTTGCCACCACATTGGCCTCTTTTCAAAACATTTTCAAACCCACACACTCAAGCACCATTTAAAACAATTGAAAACAAAAGGCAAGTGATCTAAGCAAGTAACTAAGAGCCCGTGGATAACCATGGATAGAAAGGGTGCTAATACCTCCCCTTTCTATAATCTACTCCCCGAACCCAAGAAACATCTCAAAAGGTTTTTTGCTGTGCTTTTTAACCTTTCCTTAGGATAAAATAAAAAGTCGGTGGCGACTCTTGCTAAACCGCAACATTTGCGAATACAAACGCAAAACCTCAAGTCAGTTCTCCCACCGTATCACAGAACTGGCGACTCTGCTGGGGAGATTACTTTTAAAGTGGAGTAACCTTAGGGTTTAGATCACCTTTGTTTTCAATTGCTTGCTTTGTTTGCTTTTACATTTGTGGGCTTTGTATCGGAGTTTTATAGATCCTAACCCGGATCTGGGGATACCTTCTTAGAAAGTAGCAACAAGGCTGTGAGGGAACTGTGCGGGGTATACCGACATGGTTGAAACAGTCTGCTACGTTGATGTGGCACTTTGGTGTGTACCGGTAACCCTTGAGTCCAGTCAAGGAGAGTACGGGGCCGCCGCGTGGTGTCGTGAAGCATCAACTGACCTTAGGAACCTTAATTGAACCATCTTGGCCTTTTTAGGGTAGTGAGATAACTGACTTTGGTGCAGTCCGAGGTTGGTTGATACTCGATACTACACTCAATTGAGGGTTGCTTTCCTGGAATATTTCTGTCGCTAGTTCAGTGGCTAAATCGAAGCGATGAACAATGAAAGCAATCCAGTGATATTGGGACCTTTAGAACCCGGTTACTTTTGATAGGACAGGTTGAGCCCACCAAACTTCAAGAGGGTAATACCCAGACCCCATGCAGGCCTAAACTCTAAGGGTTTGTGTGACTTGTGTGCCTTACCATGTTTGCCTTTGTGAATATTTATAGTGTATTTAATCATCACATTATTACATCATACAAACATCATGAGCATTGACTAACCATTTCAAGGGTTTCGAATCTTCATCTTTGTTCTTGTTTTATAGGACATGGAAACTGCTCGCAGAAAGACAATTCAGATTAGCCTTGTAAAGATCCCTCCTCAGCTTAAGGAACTTCTGTCCAGGATTCCCGAGGGCTCTTCATTCAGTGAGAGACATGGAAGACTCATCAGCTTGGTTAACACCAACATTGAGGAGGACTTGATAAAGGTCCTGTTCCAATTCTTTGACCCTCTGCATCACTGCTTCACTTTTCCGGATTATCAGTTGGTGCCTACATTGGAAGAGTTCTCCCGACTTCTGAAGGTCCCTATCCTTGATCAACTACCCTACAACGGTACGGAAGAGGAACCCAAGCTTGAAGAGATTGCTAAAGCCTTGCACCTACAGACATCTGACCTCAAGGGACATTGGGAAGTTAGAAGTGGTATCAAAGGGTTCTTAGCCAGGTTTCTGTTTGAAAAGGCCCAAGAATGTTGGAACTCACTTGACCTACGAGCTTTTGAAGAAGTCATGGCCCTCCTTGTCTATGGTTTGGTGTTGTTCCCTAACCCAGATCAGCTTATTGATATCAGTGCGGTCCAGATCTTCATGACCAAGAATCCTATACCTATGTTGCTGGGGGACATCCTTCACTCATGTTACACTCGAACCATGAGAAGAAGGGGTGTCCTTATGTGTTGCACTCCTCTCCTGGGAAGGTGGTTTATTTCGCACCTTCCACAAACAGTTTTAAAGAACGAGCGGGGTTTGAGATGGTCACAACGATTAATGACTCTCACGCATGCAGATATACATTGGTGCCCTAGGTCTAGGGAAGACATCACTATCATTGATCGATGTGGGGAGTACCCCAATGTTCCTTTATTTGGAATCAAAGGGGGTATTACTTACAACCCATGCCTGGCTTGGAGACAGTTTGGTTATGCTCGGAAGGATGGCCCTCATGACATGTTAATTCCTGACATAGTTTTCGACTTCGACAACGATACTCAAGGACTTCGTCAGAAATTTATCAGAGCTTGGAGGATGCCAAGTAGGATAGACAGCAAAACATTGGGGCACCGGAACTCCATCCCGTTGGAACCTTACCTCAAGTGGGTACGAGCCCGCTCCCAGAAATTAGTGATGCCTTATCCTCATATGCTTCCTGTGATCAAAGAACCAGTCTTGGAAGGAGAAGCATCCTACACCATTCAACATCCCGACATGCCCACCTCCTGGGAAGAGATGCAGAAGAGCTGGGTCCAGCTTAAGGAAGAACGGAATTCTCTTGAGACCAGTCTACATGCTAGTGAAAAGAAGGTCCTGGAACTCACTCGCCTGCTGCACGAGGAAAGGAATCTCAACACCTACATCGCGCCAAAGAGGATGCGCAATGTTTTTTTACCTTAAGGAGTTATTTTGTAATATTTGGCCCATGAGGCATTTATGTACTAACAAATTTCTCCTTATTAATATAATGTGCGTTCCTTTTTGTCTACAACAAATTTTGAATATTCTAAATCCTTGAATGCATTGCATACATACGCATTCCATTGCACCATATGCATAGCAGGTACCCTATTTCGCAGGTTGCTTAATTTTCTTCGCTGTTTGTGTGAACAGTCATCATGAATCCAGAATCATCCAGTGAGCAAGCAATCAAGGCCCTTCAGGCCCAAAGTGCACAGTTTCAAGAGATGGTCCTAAGCCTAGCCCAAGGTCAGCAAGAGTTGAAGACTCTACTCCTGAAGAAGAAGAAGAAAAAGAGGACTGCATTGTTCAACACCGGACGCCGATTTGGGAACACACTCCATAATGAGGCTGATCCAACCACTTCTTCTGCCGATAAGAACAGTCCCCAAGGGGGAGGAGCTCCTAGTCCCGTTGTCTCCGACAACGAGACGGACTATAACGACGAACAATACCCACATGCTGCTGACAGATACAAGAAATTGGAGGACCGCTTGAGCGCCATGGAAATTTAGAACGTGCCAGGACTGGATTTCGGAGATTTGGGGTTATCTTCTGGGGTAGTCATTCCACACAAGTTTAAGGCGCCTGCCTTCGCCAAGTACGATGGGGTCTCCTGCCCAAAGCTACATCTAAGGTCGTACGTAAGGAAAATCCAACCTTACACGGCAGATAAGAACCTCTGGATTCACTTCTTCCAGGATAGCCTCTCAGGGTCACAGCTTGAATGGTTCTACCAATTAGATGGAGCCAGCATCCGGCACTGGGAAGATTTGGCAACCGCATTCTACAGACAATACCAATACAATTCTGATCTCGCTCCTACGCGTACCCAACTTCAGGGTATGTCTCTAGGAACGGGTGAAGGGTTCAAAGAGTACGCTCAAAAATGGAGAGATTTGGCTGGCAGGGTACAGCCTCCATTGACTGATCGAGAGCTGGTTGATATGTTCCTTGGGACTTTGTCTGGTCCGTTTTTCAATCATTTGGTTGGTAACTCCTCCGCTGGGTTCACAGATTTGATATTAACGGGAGAAAGAATTGAAGCTGGCATCAGGTCAGGCAAGATACAGAAGGCTGCCTCTACAAGTGCTGAGAAGAGGCCGTTTAAGAAAGAAGCAAGTGCCGTCTATGGTCCTAGAAGACAAGTCAAGCCCGAAAGTCGCCAAGCCGTCAATGCTTTGGTCATCTCCAAACCTGTTGCTGCTCCTCAGCAGTACAATCAACAAAGAAGCGAAAGGCCCAAGAGGCAGTATACCCGACTAAGTATGACATTATCTCAAATTTTACCCCAACTGTTATCCACCAACCTGGTGACCCTCAAAGAAGCTCCTAAGGTCGTCAACACTGCGTCTCCTAAATATAACCCAAATGCCCGGTGTGCTTATCATTCTGATAGTTCCGGGCACACTACTGATGATTGCTGGGCCTTGAGAAACAAAGTGCAAGATCTGATCGACGCAAAGGAAATTCAGTTTGAGGCGCCGGAAAGACCAAATGTTGTAACTGCTCCTATGCCCCAGCATAGAGTAAATGCCATTGAGGAAGAAGTGTACGCTGTTTCGGTAGATGAAGTTGTTACCCCTCTGAAGACCGTCAAGAAGAACCTACTGCGGGCCGGTTTATTTCCGGGTTGCAGTGATGGTTGCCTGTTCTGCGATGTTTCCCCGTCTGATTGCCCCTTGCTGAGGTTAGGCGTCCAAAGCCTAATGGATAGCAAGGAAATCCTATTCAAAAAGACTGCTGTTCAATTGGTTCCGATGAAAGAAGTTTCTGTGATTACCATCTTCAAAAATCCAATCAAGGCTCCCCCGAAGAAGCCTATTCAAATCATGACAGTTGCGCCTGTGATCATTACTGTTCCGGGGCCCCTCTCCTACGTGTCTGATAAAGCTGTCCCCTGGCATTATGGGGCAGACGTGTATGTAAATGGAATCAAACAAGAATTCGACGCTAGTGCCAGTATCTGCGATATCACTGGTCCAGCCAAGGTCACCCGCAGTGGCAGGCTCTTCTCGCCTGACATTGCACCGCCCGCTATTTGAAAACCCCTCCTCATAAAACCTACAAGTTTACCTGGTCCTGTTGCTGATCAAATTGTGTCCCCTGCTGCCGAGTCATCAAATGCTCGGGGCAAAGGGATTGAAGAAGAGCCTGCCCGGATGGAGGCACCAATACCCATAAATGCTGAGGCCTCCCGACAAGAGATGGAGGAGATTCTGAAAATAATAAAGAAAAGTGATTTTAATGTTGTCGAGCAGTTGGGGCATACACCCTCCAAGATCTCCCTGCTCTCCTTATTGCTATGCTCTGAGGCCCATGCTAAGGCTTTGATCTCATTTCTCAAGACGGCCCATGTGCCGCAGGAGACGTCTGCAGTCCAGTTCACTGATTGCATAGCTAATCTAACAGCAGACAACGGCTTGGGTTTTTCAGATGCTGACCTGACCGCGAAAGGGAGAGACCACAATGATGCCCTGCATGTCTCTATTGAATGTCGGGGCACTACTCTGGCACATGTATTGGTGGATACTGGTTCGTCCTTGAATGTTCTACCGAAAAAGGCTTTAGACCGTCTGGATTATGAAGGCCTGGAGTTGAAACCCAGCAATATCATCGTCAGGGCCTTTGACGGTTCCAAAAGGATGGTTCATGGAGAGGTTAACATCCCTATTCGTGTGGGCTCTCAAGTGTTTGACTCTACCTTTTACGTGATGGATATACGTCCATCGTACTCTTGTCTGTTGGGTCGACCTTGGATCCATAAAGCTGGGGCAGTGACCTCCACCTTGCACCAGAAGCTGAAGTATCCCGTCAGGGGGAAGATCGTCACTGTGCAAGGAGAAGAGGAGTATATGGTGAGCCATTTGAATTCCTTCAGGTACATCGAGATGGACGGAGAGTTTATTGAAACCCCCTTCCAGCATTTCGAGGAGGTGCATCCAATTTCAGCAGCTGCAAAGACAATGGCCGAAGAGAATGATTCCTTGAAGATGGCTTCCCTAAGGGATGCCCGGGCTGTGGTTCAGAAAGGCAATTGTGCACACTGGGGTCAGCTTCCTGACTTCACTCAGAAGAACGACAAGTTTGGGCTAGGCTTTACTGCAGAGGCTCAGAAGGCGGTGCGCAAAGAGAAGATCAGAAAGGCTCCGGTATTTATTTCCAGCTCAAGGGTGAATGCTATCGAGGAGGATGTAGAGGAAGCAGAGTTTGACAGTTGGATCTACCCGACTACCAGCAACGGACCAAGCAACTGGACGACGAAGGATTTTACCCCTATCACATTTGTCACGCAGTAATTGATTTCTTTTGATTTCCAATTTGTAACAAACAATATGTTAAAACTTTGTTGGCTCGGTGTCCTACCCGGGGCATCGTAGCTCCATTTGTGAGGGCTTTTTGTATGACATTTTCATATATCATCAATCAAAACATTGGACGTTTGTTGCATTTCAAATCTTGCGCTCTTTTCCTTTCTGTGTTATATATATTGCAAAACAGCTATATTTACACACACTCACTTATACAGGTTTCAATCCACTCTGGATCTCACTGGTAACAGCTCTGCTACCGCCAGTTATGACTTCGAAAATCCGATTAACTTAGCCGAAGACGAAGGTGAAGATGATTGCGAAGTACCTGGTGAACTCGCAAGACTGCTACTCCAGGAAGAGAGGGCTATTCAACCACATGAAGAGCCTGTGGAGACAATTAATTTGGGTACTGAGACAGATAGGAAAGAGGTCAAGATTGGTGCCAATCTAGAGCTCAGCGTGAAGCAACGATTGATTCAGATGCTACAAGACTACATGGAGATTTTTGCTTGGTCCTATGAAGATATGCCTGGTTTGGATGCCGACATTGTAGTTCACCACCTGCCAACCAAAGAAGATTGCCCTCCGGTAAAGCAAAAAGTCCGACGGATGCGTCCAGAGATGTCTGAGAAGATCAAGGCCGAGGTCATGAAACAGTTTGAGGCCGGGTTCCTTGCAGTGACTTCCTACCCCCAGTGGGTTGCCAATGTGGTGCCAGTACCAAAGAAGGACGGTAAAGTCAGAATGTGTGTCGACTACAGGGATTTGAACAGGGCCAGCCCCAAGGATGACTTCCCCCTACCTCACATTGATGTCCTGGTTGACAATACAGCTCAACACAAGGTGTTCTCCTTCATGGATGGTTTTTCAGGGTATAATCAGATCAAGATGGCTCCTGAAGATATGGAGAAGACTACATTTGTGACTCAGTGGGGCACCTTCTGTTATAAGGTCATGCCATTCGGATTGAAAAATGCTGGGGCAACCTATCAACGTGCCATGGTTGCTTTGTTTCATGATATGATCCATCATGAAATTGAGGTATACGTTGATGACATGATTGCAAGGTCTCAAACTGAGGAGGAGCACCTTGACCATCTGAGGAAGTTGTTTGACCGACTCAAGTTATACAAGCTGAGGTTGAATCCCAACAAATGCACCTTTGGGGTAAGATCCGGAAAGTTGCTAGGTTTCATTGTAAGTGATAAAGGTATTCAGGTGGATCCTGCCAAGGTAAAAGCCATACAAGAGATGCCGACTCCAAAAACAGAGAAAGAAGTCAGAGGTTTCCTAGGACGACTGAATTACATTGCTCGATTCATCTCGCATCTGACTACTACTTGTGAGCCAATCTTCAAATTGTTGAAGAAAGATCAAGTAGTACGCTGGAATGATGAATGTCAGGCCGCCTTTGAAAGGATAAAGGAATATCTCCAGGAGCCACCCATTCTTATGCCACCAGTGGAAGGAAGACCTCTGATACTATATTTGACAGTACTTGATAATTCAATGGGGTGTGTGCTGGGGCAGCATGATGAGTCTGGCCGAAAAGAGCACGCTATTTATTACTTGAGCAAAAATTTTACCGACTGTGAGTCTCGTTACTCACTGCTTGAGAAAACTTGCTGCGCTCTTGTATGGGCTGCTCGCCGGCTGAGACAGTATATGCTGACTCACACTACCTTATTGATTTCAAAAATGGATCCCATCAAGTACATATTTGAAAAGCCTGCTCTGTCTGGAAGAATAGCGAGATGGCAAATGATCTTGACAGAATATGACATCTAGTATACAACTCAGAAAGCAATTAAAGGAAGTGTACTGGCCGATCATTTGGCACACCAACCTGTGGATGATTACCAATCATTGAACTTTGATTTTCCGGACGAAGACATCATGGTGGTAACTGACTGTGAAGTACCTGGACCGGATGAAGGACCTGAGGAAGGATCCCGATGGTCTATGCATTTTGATGGAGCCTCCAATGCTTTGGGTAACGGCGTCGGCGCTGTAATCATATCTCCCAAAGGAACTCATACTCCCCTCACCGCCCGATTGTGTTTCAGCTGCACCAACAATATGGCAGAATACGAGGCATGTATCATGGGTTTACAAGCTGCAATCGACTTAAGGATAAAATTTCTAAGTGTCTTCGGAGATTCCGCTCTCGTGATCAATCAGATCAAAGGCGAGTGGGATACGAAACACCCGAATCTTATTCCTTACAAGGAGTATGTGTCGACCTTACTCCCTCACTTTGAAGAGATAACTTTTGAGCATTTCCCCAGAGAGGAGAATCAGCTAGCGGACGCACTAGCCACGATGTCTTCAATGTTCAAAGTTAAATGGGACAATGAGGCTCCCCGAATCATAATCTGGAAGTTGGATGAACCGGCATACTGCTGCGAGCTCGAGGCTGAGAAGGTGACTGAAAAACCCTGGTATCACGAGGTAAAGAGGTACTTGGAAGTTCAGGAATACCCTGAAGGTGCATCTGTCAATGATAAGAAGTTCATGAGGAGATTTGCTGCAAAATTCTTCCTCAGCAACGGCATTCTCTACAAACGGAATCATGATTCAACTCTGCTACGTTGTGTGGATAAGGCTGAAGCAGAGAAAATCATGATAGAACTTCATGAAGGTACGTTTGGAACCTATTCCAGTGGACACACCATGGCTAAGAAAATCCTTCGGGCAGGATATTTCTGGTCCACAATGGAAGCCGATTGTCACCAACACTCCCGAACTTGTCATAAGTGCCAGATCTATGCTGACAAGGTGCATATCCCTCCAGTTCCTTTGAATGTCCTAACAGCACCTTGGCCTTTCGCAATGTGGGGCATCGATATGATTGGTGAGATCCGACCAACGGCATCCAATGGGCATCGCTTCATCTTGGTGGCGATCGATTATTTCACGAAATGGGTTGAGGCAGCTTCTTATGCCACAGTAACCAAGAGCGTTGTGGCACGTTTCATCCGGCATAATCTGATCTGTCGGTACGGAGTCCCGGAAAGAATCATTACGGACAATGGTACCAATCTCAATAACAAAATGATCACTGAACTCTGTGAACAATTCAAGATACAGCACCACAATTCTTCTCCCTACCGGCCGAAGATGAATGGGGCTATAGAGGCAGCCAATAAAAATATCAAGAAAATTGTGCAGAAGATGACAGTGACCTATAAAGATTGGCACGAGATGTTACCGTTCGCTCTTCATGGGTACCGCACCTCAGCAAGGACATCAACCGGGGCAACTCCCTTCTCCTTGGTCTATGGCATGGAGGCAGTCTTGCCAATCGAGATCCAGATACCCTCTCTCCGGATAATGAAGGATGCAGACTTGAACGAAGATGACTGGATCCAGACTCGACTTGATCAGTTGAATCTGATTGACGAAAAGAGGCTCACTGCTATCTGTCATGGTCAAACGTATCAGAAACGGATGATCAGGGCATTTAACAAGAAAGTCAGACCGCAAGAGTATCAAGTTGGGGACCTGGTAATCAAACGCATCATCCTTCCTCAAAGTGATCCCCGGGGCAAATGGACCCCTACTTACGAAGGGCCATTTGTGGTTAAGCGTGTGTTCTCAGGAGGAGCCATGATCCTAACCACCATGGATGGTGACGACCTTCCTCACCCCGCCAATGCAGACATAGTGAAAAAATACTACGCATAAATAAAAGACCCGCTAGATTGACATACCTAGGCAAAAATAAGGGCTTCCCGGCGAACCAAAAGGGTTCGGGCAAAAATAAGGGATGAAATGAATAAAAATCTGTACACCCGGTAAGTCGAAAACCTGAAAGGGCGGCTTAGGCAAAAATGGGTATCCCGGTGGACTGAAAACCCGAAAGGGCGGTCCAGGCAAAAGTTAGGGATAAAAGCGTAACACTATGTCTCATTGGATCACTTCGCATCCGGAATTCGGTATCAACTATCTGGCTCAGGTTTCGGCATCGACCAATCAGCTTCATCTTCAACTAGGCAGCAAAGTGATGAGACGTTCGAGGACATAAAGGCAATAGCAGAGTTGGAACCCAGTGGGATTGTTCACATAGCTGTTTTGTTCCCTTCTCAAAATTGTAAACTCTATACTATTTGGCGATATCCTCTTACTAGGATGTCAGCCTCTTGTACAAAAACGCCTATTCACAGGCAAAATTTAAATCAATACAAATTCACTTGTCCATACAAATTACCATTGTTTTCCTTTTTCTGTTTTGTCATGCGAAGAACGTCCAATGTTCATTTTCTGATATATGCATTTGACATTAAAATTGCTGATTCATAAATGTTTACATATGAAACAAGAGATCGATTACAGGTGACATCAGAGACAGGGGCAATGTGAAATTGTCTTAAGCAGTCTGGTTGTTTTGTCTGCCAAGGCACCGAGGTAGGTTCAACTGAAGAATGTGGCAAAATCATCTCAACGCCCCGTAGAGTAAAACAAGGTTCAGTAGTACTTTCCCCAAGCGGAGTTGACTCCCCGACGATCCTGAAAAAGCACAGCATTCCCCGGCGGGTCTTAAAGCTCATCCCCAGTAGATTCTGGAAGCTTATCCCCTGCAGAGTACGGACGTCTCTCCCGAGTTTTATTTAGAGTTATTTCCTCACAAGGACTTATAACTGGGTTATCCTCAGCTAAAAGCCACGGAAGACCGCTCTCGGCAAAGTTCCTTCAATCCCCAGCGGAGTCTATCTTTGGTATTCCCAAGCAGAGTTTATCTTTGGAGTTCCCCAGCGGAGTTTATCATCATTATCCTCAGCGGAATCCATTGTTAAAGTCCTCAGCAGGCCTCTCATCAAAACTTCGGCCAAATATCTCTTCCACAGAGCAATTCTCCGGCCGTTCGTCAAGGATTTATTTTCCCCAAGACGAAATTACATTCATAAACATTTTACATTTTCATACATCTTGCTTACATACATGATGGAACGCATACAACATCTCATGTTGAGTATCATGACAATATGCATATCATACATCATGACATTGCATACAACTTACGTTTTTTGCCTTTTCAGGAAAAAGACAATCCCAAAAACAACTACCTTCAACTGTCACAATTCCAGATCCGATACCTGTATCTAGCCAGGGCACATCTGAGAGTGATCAGTTTCCAGACTCGATACCTGTATCTAGCCAGGGCACGTCTGAAGAGTTCGAAGATTCGATTCCTGTATCTAGCCAGGGCATATCTGAGAGTGATCGGTTTCTAGACTCGATTCCTGTATCTAGCCAGGGCACGTCTAAAAGAGTTCGAAGATTCGATTCCTGTATCTAGCCAGGGCACATCTATCAACTACAACATCTCCAGATTCGATTCCTGTATCCAGCCAGGGCATATCTGTTGACCACGTTTCCAGATTCGACTCCTGTATCCAGCCAGAGCACATCTGTGAGCAATCAATTGTAGATTCGATGCCTGTATCTAGCCAGGGCATATCTGCATAAGGGGACTGAAGATCAAACACCTGTAACAAGCCAGGAAAACATCCGTCTTTCTTAAATACACAAGTTCTCGCTAAGGAATCTCTTATGCGATCAACACTTCCAAATGGCTTCTATAAGCCCATTCCCGGCAAAGTTCTGTCACTTCTCCAGATGGCATCTATAAGCCCATCTCCCTATCCACCATCTCTCCAAATGGCATCTATAAGCCCATTCCCGACACCACATTGTTGAGACTCCAGCATGCGAGTGCAAATTTCCGGGCACTCTAGTGTCCAATCTCCTTTTACCCTCGAGTCACGAAAGGCAAACTTGCCAATCTAACTCTTCAGGTCCAAGAAGATTGAACAGGGGCAACTGTTGTACCCCAAAATTTGCCCTCCCATTTCCTCAACATTTTCTCATCACAAGACCTTTGAAGATCAAGATACAGTTAGGGTTTCCTCTGCTCAAGACTTCTCTTTGCACTATGGACTCAAATTAGGGTTTGTGTTTGCCCAAGGATGTTTTGACCTGAAAAGCCTAAGATGACTTTCATGCTTCATGTTGGACTCCCAAGTTTACCCATGCCAAGTTTCAAGTCTTGATTCCAAGTTTTACCCAGTCAATTGGACAGTTGACCTAGAAATCAGCTGTATTGGGGAAAAAGTCAACTGTGGCCAATTGACAGTCAAACCTCATGAAATTTGATCCACATCAACATTATGAACTCATATAGACCATTTGATCAAGTTTGGATCACAATTCCCCAAGAAACTTGATCAGATCATCAAAAGGGCAAAATGGTCATTTTTAGGGTTTTGACTGCACAAAGGCAATTTTTGACTGTTTGACCTAGCCAATGGTAAACCAAGCTCACATATGGACTCAAGGACTCAATGGAATTATCTTGACATGTTCATCAAGCTCAAAAGATCCCGAGTACACAAGATTGACAGTTGAATTTCCCAGTCAACTGATCAATTTTGACTGTATACTGAAAAGTCAAACTTTGACTTTTTGGTCAAAATCAAGAGTCAAGATTCATTTTTCATCAAAACATGCCAAATCATGAAACTTGTTCACCAAGAAATCTCAAAATGCAAATTAGGGTTTGAAAATGGAATTTTTCATAACTTAGAATTTTTCTAAGTTATGAAAAACCCTAATTTTTTCCCAACTTTGCCCCATCTTTTCACCATGATCCATTTGGATTCAAACAAAAGTCAAAACATGAAAGTTGTAGCTTGTTGCATAATCTACAACTTTGATTCACAAAGTTTTCTCATTTGAAGCATGTATCTCAAGTTATAATTTTTTGAATAAGGGCACTAAACCATCTTCTAACTTAGTGAAATTTGACCTATTTTGACAAGGTTTTCTACCCTACTTCAAGGCCACTTTTCATACCCTTCCACTTGGAATTTTGATTTGCATTTCAAAGATGGATTGTAGTACACATTCCAAGCTTTCCAAAATGTCCAAGAACTCTTCAAACAACCTCATAACTTGAGAGATTCGAATTTCACAAGTTGGCAAAAATCCACTTTTGTTCTTCATCCAAACATATTCACAAACTTGCAAATTTGAATTCAGTTTGCTTTATGCTTAATTACAGGTCCTTGAACCATTCCATACTCAATAATTTAATGCATATTCAATGAGTTGAGGCCATGTTCTTTGTGTTCTAACATTGCATAGTGGATTAATCCTAAACTAGATAAAGTGCTTTATCCATTTTTGTAAAAGCTAGCTTTATGTCAATTTGAAATCCAAGCAAGTACAAGCAAAATCCTCTTGGCACAAGATTATGGACAAGTTGCTCTGATCAAGAGAAGATTATGCAGCACATTAGGAGGCCCCCTACTAACCTAAAACCACCAACTTGCTTTTGTTGCTTAAGATAGAAGAAAAGTCCATAACTTATGCCATCTCTCATCTCAGCTTAGAAACACAACACAAAAGCTATCAAACACATTCCATAGACAAAATCCAAGCTAACACACGAGCCCTTGCCATCTGAAACACTCCCATTGCTCTAATCACCTCAAAACTGTACAAACAGGGGAGCCCCTGCAGTTTGAGTGCAAACTTCCAATCCCTTCGAGCTTTTTGATCCAAACCTTTTCCTCTACCTTCCCTACAACATATGCAAGCTAACCATGTCCTAAAATCAGACCTGTAACACCTCCAAGCCACTTCACCATTTTTAATTTTCTGTTTTGCAGTTGGAGTTCACTAGCTCGATTCAGGGAGTTTCAAGACAAAGTAGGAATTGGAAAAGCATCCTTACACTTCAAGGAAGCTGTACAAGTCATCATTTCACTCTGAAACATCCTCCATTGCCAAGCTCGATTCCAACTGAACAGGTATATTCATGGAGTTCTATCTCTCTTATTAGGCATTGTTAGCTTTAGGTTTTTGAAGAAAACATGTCACAATCATAGCCCTGAACATGCTCATATGATTAGATTTCATTTATGTTTCGTGTGCTTAGAGAATTTCATGTCTGAACATTGATGAAAAGTTAGGTCAGAAATTGGGGGAGGAGAAATTCTCCCTCATCTTAGAGAGATAGGTCAAGTTATTTATATGGTTGAAACCGTCTCTTCATGCTGAACATTTCTTGTGTTATGAGTTTTTGCTGAAAAGCCAAGAATCAGGAGTTAGACATTGAGGAACAGGGGCGCGCGTTTTTCAAATGTTTGAAGCTGGAGGTTGAAGACAATGATCAGTGGGCTGGGCCTGTGTTATTTCACTTTTCACACCACCTTTTTTGATTCACACCCCCCTGAGCCCATTTGCTCATATTTTAACATTTTTGATTTTTTTCTTTTTTGATTAACTTTGTTTATTTTTTCTCATGACATTTAAAAATTAAAAATATTTTTTTCCATCATTTTTGTATTTATTTGCATATTTATTTGTTTTTTTCTTTTGTTTGTATATAAAATATATATGTACTATTAATAGAATAAATATAAAAATAATGTAAATACAATTTTTATTTTTATTTACTTTCTGAAAATATTTCACACAAAAAAATACTCTTTTATTTATTTTATTAAAATATTAAATAAATACTTATTTTTTGTATAATACATATTTAGGGTTTAATATATATATATATATATATATATATATATATATATATATATATATATATATATATATATATATATATATATATATATATATATATATATATATATATATATATATATATATATATATATATATATATATATATATATATATATATATATATATATATATATGTGATTATTAATATATTTAAGCTAAAATATAAAAAATACTTGAATTTTTTTCATTTTTATTAATATTTGATACAAAATACTTTTTTCACAATACACTTCATTTTATTTTATTTTTATAAATAATAAATAAATAGTTGTATTAAATTAGAAAATAATACCTTTTTCTTTAAAATTAGGGTTTTTACCCTAAGTTCAAAATACTCCAAAAAATAATACATTTTTTATTTTCTTTTCTCTTTTACATAAATAATATTTTTTTCATACATATACAAAACATTTTTGTGCATCTTGCATTTTCATTTAATTTTTGTACATTATTTACCTTGCAAATATTCAAAGTGATGTAATAATTTAGATTTAAATTCTTGTCAATATCCCCATTTGAACCTTTGTACCCCCCTTCCCATATTTGGTTTTGTAATAGCTTAGTAATTTTAATTTCGCACTTTATTGCTTTCTAATGATAACATGTTAGAATTAGGGTTTGTATGCGAAAAAACGATAAAAAATAGTTTGACCTAATACAAGATAAACAAGCATGAAAATGAACACACAAATCACACTTGCACCCCCTAGGGTATTCCACTTGTTGCCTTCAAATAAATGGGCCATATTGCATGTTGAACTTCTTTGGGCAAAGCAAACAATTTGAATGATCATAGTCCCTCGACAAAACTTTTCAAAAACAAACAAAAACAAATGATCAAGTCCCTTAGAGAAATTGCTCAAAGACATTTAACGCCGTTGCAATTATGGTCTAAAACGATGACCCGCGCCTGTCCCTTTCACATCCTAACACAAGGTTGCCCACCAAATACAATGGTGGAGCAAACTTGTTAAAAGGGTTAAAACATAGCAGCAATCTTTTGAGAAATTTAGGAGTAGATAACCTCTTAGTTACTTGAATTAACTTGCAAAACAAAACACTTGCCTAATTTCAAAATCACACATCACAACACTTTTCAAAAACAAATGAAAACCTTTTTCAAAAGACATACATCTTTGTATACATCCCCACATGGATCATTACAAAGGTTGCCACCACATTGGCCTCTTTTCAAAACATTTTCAAACCCACACACTCAAGCACCATTTAAAACAATTGAAAACAAAAGGCAAGTGATCTAAGCAAGTAACTAAGAGCCCATGGATAACCATGGATAGAAAGGGTGCTAATACCTTCCCTTTCTATAATCTACTCCCCGAACCCAAGAAAAATCTCAAAAGGTTTTTTGCTGTGCTTTTTAACCTTTCCTTAGGATAAAATAAAAAGTCGGTGGCGACTCTTGCTAAACCGCAACATTTGCGAATACAAACGCAAAACCTCAAGTCAGTTCTCCCACCGTATCACACCCATCAACCGTCTTTATAGTCATCCAGTTACGGATGACGTTTGATCAGCAATAAAGTACTTGACTCTACATCTAGGGTCCATAGTGGTTTTAGGTCTAAGGGTGGTATACACCATTATCATCATGAGCATAACTTATGACACTTTGCATAACATTCTATGTAGTATTCTCATAGCGAGTCAATCCAATATAAATATTACTCCTAATATTCATACCTATGTCAAGACTAGATAACTCCTTATCTATGATCCATGAGATGTGATCATCAATCTATCTTCATAATAATCTTAATGCTTTAATGTTATCCCACTTCACATTAAAGCTTGACTATGGATACTTTAAGAATAGTGTCTTATGTTTAATGGGATCTCATGATTAAGTCACACTTAACATTTCATTAAACAAATAAACCATTCTAGGGACTTTATTATTTTGGAAAGCAAACATAATAAAGAAATGCCTTTTATTATTAATAAATAATTCGATACAAGTACCAAAAGTATTGGCCTCTAGGGCTTACACCAACAATCTCCCACTAGCACTAGAGCCAATCAGGCATACCCCTAATACCCATAGATCTAGTATGTCCATCATGCTTCAGCTGCGCAAGAGGCTTTGTTAATGGGTCAGCAACATTGTCAAGTGTAGGTACTCTGCATATTTTCACATCTCCCCGATCGATTATCTCTCGAATGAGATGATAACGCCTAAGTATGTGTTTGGATCGTTGGTGAGATCTAGGCTCCTTGGCTTGTGCGATAGCACCATTGTTATCACAATAGAGATCAATGGGATCCACAATGCTATGGACTATGCCAAGTTCACTAATGAACTTCTTGATCCAAACAGCTTCCTTTGCTGCAGTTGAGGCAGCAATATACTCAGCCTCGATTGTAGAATCAGCAACTGTATCTTGCTTTGAACTTTTCCAGCTCACAGCGCCACCATTTAAACAAAACACATAACCAGATTGCAATCTAAAGTCATCCTTATCTGTCTGGAAGCTAGCATTGATGTATCCAATTACAGCAAGCTCTTCCTGACCTCCATATATCAAGAATGAGTCCTTAGTTCTTCTCAAGTACTTAAGGATATTCTTGACAGCTACCCAATGAGCATCACCGGGATTTGACTGGTACCTACTCGTTGCACTTAAAAAATACGAGACATATGGTCGAGTACATAGCATGGCATACATGATAGATCCTATTGCAGATGCATATGGAATCTTATCCATGCGATCCCTTTCTTCCTTACTTGAAGGGGATTGTGTTTTTTACAGACACATGCCATGTTGCATAGGTATGAATCCTTTCTTGGAATCATGCATATTAAAGCGTCTCAACACTTTTTCTATGTATGTACTCTGACTTAGGCCAAGCAGTTTTTGTGACCTATCTCTATAGATCCTGATTCCTAATATATAGGCTGCTTCACCTAGGTCCTTCATTGAAAAGCATTTCCCTAACCAAGTCTTCACTTGTTGCAATGTAGGGACATCGTTTCCAATGAGTAATATGTCATCTACATATAATACCAGGAATACAATCATGCTCCCACTAACCTTCTTGTAGACACAAGGCTCATCTTCATTCTTGATGAATCCATATTGTTTTACTGTTTCATCAAAACGAAGATTCCAGCTTCTGGAAGCTTGCTTCAATCCATAAATTGATCGCTGTAACTTACATATCTTTCGGGCTTCTTCTGGTATGTCAAATCCTTCAGGTTGTGTCATGTACACATCCTCAAGAAGATTCCCATTAAGGAAAGCAGTTTTGACATCCATCTGCCATATTTCATAATCATGATATGCAGCGATAGCAAGTAAAATCCGAACAGATTTAAGCATTGCAACTGGTGAAAAGGTTTCATCATAGTCAACCCCATGAATTTGTTTATAGCCTTTTGCAACCAGTCTTGCCTTATAGGTATGTACCTTACCATCCATGTCAGTCTTCTTTTTGAAGACCCACTTGCATCCTATAGGGTTAACTCCTATAGGAGGCTCTACCAAGGTCCAAACCTGGTTTGTGTACATGGAATCCATTTCAGATTTCATGGCTTCTAGCCACTTCTCGGACTCAGGACCAGTTATGGCCTCTTGGTAGGTCACGGGCTCATCTTGATCCATGAGTAATACATCACCCTGATCACTTATGATATATCCATATCTCTCAGGTTGTTGACGTATCCTGCTTGACCTACGCTGGTCTTGTTCTACTTGAGCAGGTTGCTCTTCCACAACTACTTGTGTTTCCTGCTCTAATTCCTCCATAGGTGTATCAATGCTTTGTGGTTCTTGAATTTCTTCAAGCTCTATTTTCCTCCCACTGATTCTTTTGGAAATAAAATCCTTTTCCAGAAAAACTCCAGTTCGAGCGACAAACACTTTGCCCTCAGAAGGATTGTAGAAGTAATACCCTCTTGTTTCTTTAGGATACCCCATAAATAAGCATTTGTCAGATTTGGGCTCAAGCTTAGTTGAAATTTGTCGTTTCACATAAACTTCGCAACCCCAAATCTTCATGTAAGACATATGTGGTTTCTTACCACTCCATATCTCATATGGTGTCTTCTCAACCTTTTTGGATGGAACCCGGTTAAGTGTGTAAGCTGCAGTCAATAGTGCATGTCCCCAAAAGGAGTTCGGAAGATCGGCGTGACTCATCATGGATCGGACCATGTCTAATAAGGTTCGATTTCTTCTCTCAGATACACCATCCCATTGTGGTGTTCCGGGAGGAGTAAGTTGGGATAAAATCCCACATTCCTTTAGATGGTCATCAAACTCTAGGCTTAAATATTCACCGCCTCGATCTGATCGAAGAACTTTAATATTCTTACCTAGTTGGTTTTGTACTTCATTCTTGAATTCCTTGAATTTTTCAAAGGTTTCAGATTTGTGTTTCATTAAATACACATAACCATATCTACTGAAATCATCAGTAAATGTGATGAAGTATTGAAAACCTCCTCTGGCTGGTATGTTCAGTGGTCCACATACATCAGTATGTATGAGGGCCAAAAGATCATTAGCCCTTTCACCTTTTCCTGTGAATGGGGACTTTGTCATCTTTCCAATTAAACAAGATTTGCATGTCTCATATGATTCATAATCAAAAGAGTCCAAGAGTCCATCTTTATGGAGTTTGGAAATGCGTTTCTCATTTATGTGGCCTAAGCAACAGTGCCAAAGGTAGCTTGTATTTAACTCATTAGGTTTAATCCGTTTAGTATTAATGTTATAAATTGGCATTTCAAGATCAAGGATATATAGTCCATTGTTCATTTGTGCAGAAGCATAGAATATATCATTCAAATAAATAGAGCAACAATTGTTCTTTATTATAAATGAAAAACCAAACTTGTCCAAACAAGAAACGGAAATAATATTCCTACTAATTGCAGGTACATAATAACAGTTCCCTAACTGAATTATTAAACCACTAGGTAAAGTCAAAACATAAGTTCCTACGGCTAAAGCAGCAACCTTCGCTCCATTTCCAACTCGTAGGTCAACTTCACCTTTTGCCAAATCTCTACTCCTTTTTAGCCCCTGTACATTAGTACAAATGTGAGAACCGCATCCAGTATCTAATACCCATGATGCATAAGTAGATAAATTAATTTCAATAACAAAAATACCTGAATTTGAAGTCCCTACTCCATTTTTCATATCTTCCAGGTACTTTGGGCAGTTTCTCTTCCAATGTCCGGTCTTACCGCAATGGAAGCAAGTGCCCTCCTTTGCTATGCCTCCACTAGGCTTCAAAGTAGGAACAGTAGGTTTAGGCTTGGCAACTTCCTTGCCTTTCCCTTTACCAACCTGCTTGGTAGGCCTCTTGTTCATCTTCTTTCCATTACTGACCATCAGAATGGACTTCCCTTTTGTCTTCATATTCTGCTCAGCAGTTTTCAACATGCTTAGCAATTCTGGAAGACTCTTATCCATGTCATTCATGTTGAAATTCATGACAAACTGATTAAAGCTATCTGGCAACGATTGCAAGATAAACTCAGTTGCAAGTTCCTTTCCAAGCGGAAACCCTAACCTTTCAAGGTTCTCCACATACCCAATCATTTTGAGTACATGGGGACCTACAGGGTTTCCCTCAGATAACTTGCTGTTAAAAAGGGCCTTTGAAACCTGAAACCTCTCATTTCTTGCCTGCTCTTGATAGAGCATTTTCAGATGTCCGATCATATCGAACGCTGACATGTTCTCGTGTTGCTTTTGCAACTCCGAGTTCATAGTAGCTAGCATGAGACAAGCGGCTTCGTTAGCATCATCAAAATGCTTCTTATAAGCTTCTCTTTCTACCTTAGGTGCCGAACTAGGCGGTTCCTCTTCAGGAACAGGTGTCTCCAAGACATACAGCTTCTTATCGTGCTTGAGGACAATCCTCAGATTTCGGTGCCAATCCAGGAAATTTGTCCCAGACAATTTTTCCTTATCTAGGATTGATCGCAAAATATGGTTGTTTGTTGTCATGGTAATCTACAAAAAAAATGAAAATATAAGTATCATTAAAACAACATATTTAATTAGGCCTTTAATCAAATATGCTCCCACTATTTTACTCAAACCAAATGACCCTCATCATTTGATTCGGAAAATCCCGTTGGAAGACTTTCTAGTGGGTCGAGATCCACATTTCACTTTGTTCTAAGTTAGCGTTAGGCTGATTACACAAAACTAGGTTATTTAGGTAGGAACTCCTTCCAATTGTATCTCATACAACTCTCGAATATTTTCAGTTGGGTGAATAACTCCTTATTCTAATTCATCATATGAATCATTCCCAACTCTTGCTTCTAAACATGTATAATCTTATTATAATGTGTTTAGTTAAGTTTGACCCATTGTTTTAGCAGTTGGATATTACAATTATCCCATCGCACCTTACTAATATAGAACATGCACCTCGCGTAGGCGAAACCTACATTGTTCGATACTAGTCTTGATGAGTGCTAAAACTTGGAAAGCATGAACTTAATATTTAACTTGAGGGATTTTGTTATTAGTTTGATCTCACCGGCTTAACATGCAATTCGTCTCTCTCATGCATCAACATACAAACACATGCATCAATATACATAAAAGGATACAGTTATGGCCCCTAGCACAATAGTTCTCCCAAGCCAATGAGAGAACCTAAGCTAACCTAATAACGATCTAAACTTATCCAAGCAAGATCTCCAAGGTTATCCTCCTTTGATATTGTATTCTTCTCTTTCTTCATAACAATACATTACATAAAAGAAACTCGTTTTACATACGAGGGAGTGAGATGAGAAAAGAAGTTACATCAAGAATTTTAGAGAGAGGCACGACACGCAGGCCGTATTTTACAATCCCAAAACAAAATAAAGGGAAAAAAACTAAGGCCATAACTGATCACCACAAGACAATAATAATAAACACACTTTTATTATTAGTTTAAATTTTGTTAATTAAAAAAAAGGCAAATTAAATTTCGACGATTGATCACACTACGCAGAGTTAGCCGGGGGTTCAGGGGCAGCGCCCCGGCGCAAAATTTTAATGAACAATTCATTTGAAATCGGCGTCATTTTCGCACAACTCTTGTGCATTCACAACCCTAATCGCATAACTCTGCAACAACACAACCCTTGTGCCGTCATGAACCCTAATGCAACAGTTTCATGCTGTTAAACACATTTCGATTGATAATTCAGTATGATTAATCACATGCCATTGCTTCACCATACTAATGTCGGATTCCGAAGCATATGAACAGTGATCGGTCAAAGGAATAACAATCATCAAGTGTTTGAATGAACGAAACAGAAACAGTATATCCCATATACCATCGTTGCATCAGATTTACTTATATCATATATAAAAGTGATCGATCTTACTTGTGTAACCTATGGACAATCGATGTATCGCTGCTTCACCATACTAATGTCGGATTCCGAAGCATAATCAACATCAATCACCCAAATCGTACACAACAGATGCCAAATTTAATTACTCGTTTATTATTCAATTCATTCTGGTTTTAATCGAATCAAAACAGAAAATATAGAACATAAACAACTATCAGATCCATGGTTTCGTAAGTGGCTCTGATACCACTGAAGGAAAAATGCGATAAAAAATGCAGCAGAATATAAAATTTTCCTTTAGCGATCCTTACGAATGAGCATGGTCAATGATAGAAATATTTACCTCTTGTGGCGATTTAGGCCTTTGATGTCATGATCACGAGCGTTGATGAAGAACAACGCCTCTACTCAGTCCACACGAACAGATCGCTTCCGGTCACAGTGCTAGCTGATCACGAACGGAAACCTTGAGTGAGAGAGAGAATCAAAAACGAAATTGCATCAAGTGAAATTGCTTCATCACAAGGGATCTATTTATAGAATCACTCGTGTGGGCTACAAGCTAAAAGCCCAATTAAGGCTATAAGCTAAAAGCCCAATTAAGCTTATGGACATCATACCTTATGATGTACCATATATCACTTATCCACGTGGTACCTTACCACTTTTCGTATTACACTTAAGTGCACCGTACCTTACGGTGTTCCTTATTTATTCTATCTCTCATCAACCTGTCCTTATGTGTGTGACCCTGTAGGTTTTCGCGACGTTGGCAATTATATTAAATCACACATTTAATATAATAAACAGTGAGCAGTATCTAGCAACACATCACTGTTACCCAAGTCACGAAAATGTCATGTGATCTGACCAAACCTTTTCCGTGATAATATTTGTGTTGTATAATTACCCTTTTGCCCTCATGTCTATATTGAACACAAGGCATACACTGTGTCACCCTTGTCCAATTCAATATTGGGCCCTTAGACATTTATCCTATTATGCAGGATGAGCAAATTCCATCTAGGTCACTCATGTCCCTTAGCATGCTTTGTGAAGTACCCATCAACCGTCTTTATAGTCATCCAGTTACGGATGACGTTTGATCAGCAATAAAGTACTTGACTCTACATCTAGGGTCCATAGTGGTTTCAGGTCGAAGGGTGGTATACACCATTATCATCATAATAATAACTTATGACACTTTGCATAACATTCTATGTAGTATTCTCATAGCGGGTCAATCCAGTATAAATATTACTCCTAATATTCATACCTATGTCAAGACTTGATAACTCCTTATCTATGATCCATGAGATGTGATCATCAATCTATCTTCATAATAATCTTAATGCTTTAATGTTATCCCACTTCACATTAAAGCTTGACTACAGATACTTTAAGAATAATGTCTTATGTTTAATGGGATCTCATGATTAAGTCACACTTAACATTTCATTAAACAAATAAACCATTCTAGGGACTTTATTATTTTGGAAAGCAAACATAATAAAGAAATACCTTTTATTATTAATAAATAATTCGATACAAGTACCAAAAGTATTGGCCTCTAGGGCTTACACCAACACTTTGGTTGTAAACAAGATCCATGAACATCAGGAAAAGTGTACCAACCCTCTACATCCCACGAGCTAGCAAGTACAACCTTTGCCTTTGTCACTTCAACTTTTGCTTCAAAAGCAAGTAAGCTTGCAAAAAGTCCATAACTCTTGTATCTCATAAAACCAAGCTTGGATATCATTTCAAACGACCTCGGCATATTGTAACAAGCAAGAAACACGATTTTCTAAGCTCTCAAACACCCTCTAACCCAGAAAACCCCATTTCTTCCCAAAACAGGGCAACTTCTGCAAACACCAAGCCACCTCCATATTCCCTCGTGCGTTTTGCTTGAAACCACTTCAAAAACATTCCCTACAACACACCTAAACTATCCAAGCCATTGTTCAGCAACTGTAACCTCATTTTCAAGCATCACCATTTTCAATTTCTGAGTTTGCAGGTTGACTTCTACAAGAAGATTCAGGCAAGTTCAAGGCAAGATGAGCATTGGGAAAGGTTGAGGGAACTTCAAGCAAGCTTACATGACCTTCAGGCCTCACTCAAAGTTGCTACATTGCCATAACCAAACTCAACTGAACAAGGTAATTTCCAAAGTTCTATCGCCTTATTTAGGCATCATTAGGCTTAGGTTTGTGAAGCAAAAATGTAGTCCTTAAGTTCCTTGAGCTGTACATATGCGTAGATTTCATTTATATTAACTGAGTTAGGAGTATTTGATAGTCGAAGTTGCTGAAAAAACTAGGTTAGAATTTAGGGCCACTAAAATTCTCTCTGGTCTTTGAGAGTTAGATCAAGTTTTTTATATCATTAGAATCGTGAGTTAAAATGCTATAAGTTTCATGTTTTGAGTTTTTGATTTCATGCAAGCAATAGAGAGAACAGGTTTAAAAGGCAGCGCGCGTTTTTCTGGTTTGGAGGTCAGGGATGAAGTGAACATTGGGCTTGGGCTTGTTGTTTCTACTTTTCACACCTCCTATTTTATTTTTTGCACCCCCTTGGCCCATTTGCTATATTTTGTATATTTTCTCTTTTCTTTTATATTTTCTGACTTTATTTATTTTTTCTAAATATTTAAAATCACAAAAAATATTTTCTTAATTTTTTGCATTTTTATTTTATTATTTTTATTATTTTTTTGGGCATAAAAATAGTTTATCAATAATAACATACTTTATTTTCTTAAATA
Organism: Vicia faba; assembly: GCA_948472305.1. NCBI lineage: Eukaryota > Viridiplantae > Streptophyta > Magnoliopsida > Fabales > Fabaceae > Vicia > Vicia faba. The sequence continues at coordinate 1,186,337,358 of OX451737.1, forward strand.
AAAACTTATAAATAATATAAAAATATTATATATTTTTATTTTTATTATTTATACATTTAAAATAATATTTTCACACATATTTCATTTTTTTAACATTTTGTATATATTATTTTTATTATTTCTTTGTACATAAATGAAATAAAATAATATTAGAATATATTTTCTATTAACCCAAAATTAGGGTTTTCACCCTTTCCAAAAATAATCATCTTTATTTTCTTATTTTAAAGACTTGAATAAACTTATTTTCTCATACATAAAAATATTACAAAAAACATTTGTGCATATTTACATTTTATTCCATATTTAAATACTTGTTTATTTATTTATTGTTGTATAAATTCAATTGGGTTGTAATAGTAAATTAGGGTTTTATTTTGTGCAAATATCCCCTATTCAAACTTGTATCCCCCTTCCCATAATATTGTTGTAATAGTCTAGATTTATTTTACGCATTTTATCACTTTCATATACCATGATAGTAAATTAGGGTTTTGTATGCAAAGACCAAAAATCAAACAAATAGCATGACTAAACACAAGACAAAAATGCATGAAAAATGACAACACCTTGCACACAAGCACCCCTAGGGTTTCATCCACTTTGTTGCCTTAAAATGGTCATGGTACGCATGCTAGGTATCTTGGCAAAATCAATCAAAACAAAAAGATCATAGTCCCTCAATGACGCTATCTTGGTTGCCTAAACAAAAATGATCTAGTCCCTCAAAAAACTTGCTAAGATACTTGGCACCATTGCTATCATGATCATACGATGACCCGCGCTCGTCCCGTTTAACATCCAAAGATAGGGTTGTTTACCAAATGCAATGGTAAAACAACAATGTCAAAGGAATAAAAATGTGTAGGAAAGACTTTTGAGTAGGGTAGATAACTCCTAGTTACTTGATCTCTTTCAAACCATCCTTGCTATTTTCAAACAAGCACACACACAATTTCAAAACTATTTCCAAACAAACTTTCAAATATTGAAACATTTTTCAAAAGACAAACACCTTTGTATACATTCAAACAAGAATCATTACAAAGGTTGCCTAAACAAAAGGCCTCTTTTCAAAATACTTTCGAAACCACACACAAAAGCACCATTTCAAACAATTGAAAAAGCAAAGCAAGTGATCTAAAACAAGTAACTAAGAGCCCATGAAAAACCATGGATGAAAAGGGTGCTAGCACCTTCCCTTTTCATAATCTACCCCCCGAACTCAAAAACAATCTCAAAGGTCTTTCCTGTGCTTTCTTACCTTTCCTTTTGGATAAAATAAAAGTCGGTGGCGACTCTTGCTAAACCGAAACATTTGCAAACACAAACACAAAACCTCAAGTCAGTTCTCCCACCGCATCACACTGACCATGAAAGGAGATGTTGTCCAGATATCACAAAATTAAGAGCATGCAGGCCCAAACAAAAGATAGTCGGGCAAAGCCCCTTGTCTAAGTTTTACAAAAATACGGGCACGCAGACCCCTAGTCCAATGATTACCAAAATTACGAACATGCAGGCTAAAAAAAATGAAATGCCAAGAAAACATCAATCACTTCTCGGAGTACCCTCTTTGGTCTCTGGCTCGGAATATTCAGGAGGAGGGACTAATTTACCATCAACCACCTGAGACAAAACTCCAGTGCCTTCAGTGTTGAGCCCCGGATTCAGCAAGGCCAGCTGAGCCATCACGGTCTCAAAGTCGTCGGTCACTGTGTCCATGCATTCCGACTCAAGAACCTGGATTCGAGCAACCAATTCTGCATGAGTCTTCAAGCTGGCGACTTTCTCAGGCTCATCTACCACGGGCAGCACAACAACTTTCAAATTAGCGACCTCCTTCTCCAGATTTTGCTTCTCGAGCAGTAGTGAGTCCCTCTCCTTAGAAACTTTGGCCGCTTTCTCCTTCTCCTTTATTAGCTCGTCAGCTCGCGCCCAAAAACTTTCCTCGCTCTTCCCGAGGGAAGTCTTCAGTTTCTTTGCCTTTTCCAAGAGAGTTGTTTTTTCCGAATTCACCTTGCTCACCATGGTAGAAGAACTGGCGCATCACCCGCGAGGATCACAACCATCTTCGCGACCTTCATTAGACCAGCCATGCTTGATTCCAGGTGTTTTCTTCTGCCCTCCTCATCGAGCCTCCTAATAATGGCAGACTCATCATTAGACACGACAAAGGGAAATCCTTCAAAAAAATCCTTCTCAACAAAGCAAGGAAGAAGGTTAAAGGTTCGAGCACATGATCCGTCCTCAGTCAAATCTACATGCTCATTTTCAAGGCAACCCTTCTTCTTCCTCGACATAGCCGCGGGTTGAACGACATCATGAGATCCTGATAAAGCTCGAAACCCATCCTTGGTCTTCTTGAGATTAAGGCCAAAGCGAGTAGGCTGATTAGGCTTCACTATCCTCTTTATACTGTTTTTATCCTGGGTCAATTTCAGCAATCGTTCACGATGCTCCTCCATTTTACCTGTAAAAACAAAAACAACATGCTCGAGTTAGTGTTGCTAGGAGGGCGTATACGAACAGAGTTAAAACAAAAGGCAATAGGATTGCACGGGCAGAGACCCAGAAGAGTTGCGGCGTCCCCGTAAGTATAACATTCAACGAGCGTCTTAGTATTGATCAGGTGCGCCTCGAACATTATTTCAACATCACCATTAAGAACGTTATTTCCCTCCCGCGTCACCCATATAGAGGGGAAGAAATCGTTGACGAATTTGTTAAGGACATGGAAGGCCTCTTCATCCTCGCTACCCATACTACCGGAAAAGTGTGGTAGTGACCAGGCCCGTGATTGTAATGAGCCCGACACCAATGGATAGGAAATTTGGAGAGCCTCCTAACTTCTTGAGACACAGTTTACATGATATAGCAGTTGTCCTTGAAATTACGAACATAGTCCATGTACATCCTGAACAACCTCTTAGATTTCTTAAAAGAAACCCAATTATGCTTTCCTCCCTTAGAATTCCGTTGAAGGTGGAAAATCCTGAAGATCACGTCGCTCCAATTCTAGGATACAGACAAGTGATCTCAAACGCCCGTATAAAGGCGATCGTGTTGGGATGCAGTTGGGAAGACGCCAGAGACAAATGATTAAAGACGCCCATTTGAAAGTCTCTAAAGGGAAGACGAAGCCCCAAATCTTTGAAGATGATTTCATACATAGGGAAGCAATCCTCTTGGAAATTCAAGCATATTATAACCGTATGGGACGGGCGAAAGATCATGAAATTTCGTCTGAAACCTTCCTGGTCACCACCATATTCGATGACTATGTATGCTTCCCTCCGAGTATTACTAAAGACTGAGGTTATTCCTCGAGGCTTTGGCCCAACCCAAGATAATGACTCATCGGTGATAGTGTCTACCAAGTGGAGACCCCCGTCAGCTCCACTCGCCTCCTCTACTTTGACCTGCTCGTCTGTGGTGGCCACCTCGACTGGTTCAGCCATTTCACCTGTAAAGCAGAGGAAGCAATGAATTCGACAAGTAAATCAAATTCACCCTTCCACCGTGAAACAAGGGAAAGAGGGTTGCTACGACCAAACCGCGTCGATAAACCCTCATCCAGTGGGAGGCGAGCAATATCATGAATACTGTGAGGAAAAGATGAATCCCCCGAACAATATCATGAGTTCTCCAAGAAGAAGATGAATTTACCGAGCAATTTCATGAGTTTTACAAGGAGAGCGTGAATCTCGCGAGCAAACTCATGAGTCCCGTTGTTTACTGGGATTTCTAGTAAACAACCGCTAGTCTTCCAATTTATTGATTATTATTGGTTACTTGCAGGATCGACTAGATTGATCCTAGAACACATGTGTCATAACTCATTTATATGTTCATACCCATTATCTTGATAAACTTATATTGTATGTTAAGTTCGAATGTGAGATTCTTAAGAAATATCTCTAAAACTGTCTATAGGAATAAACTGACCGAATGTATAAAGGGGAGGCTTCGAATTAGACTTAAGATTTTAATGCTTGAATGTAAAGGTAAGGAGTTTCTGAGAATATAACAGTTTCTGGAAATATGAAGTGTTTGAACAAAAGGATAAAGTAAAAGTGAGGTTTCTAAAGAGATAAATGTGTTTGAAAGCAAGTAAAACAAGGAAATAAAAAGAAATCGAAAGATTCAAGAGCAAAAGTACTGTAAAAGTGAAATAAATATAAAAAGACTTGTATTGAAATTGTAAAGAATCATGATGTTTAATACGTACATTTTGTCTTCTAAACTCGTTTCCCTTGAATCACGGTAATTTGAGTGTTTGAGATTTTTTAGTACATGAAATGAACATCCTCACTCTAACATAAAAACACCTATTTATAGTGTCCTGACCCTAACGGTCCTACTCTAAAATCATGCCACGTTCGAAGCATGCAGGCTTCTTACATTTACTGACTTCCACGCGTCTTCTAAGAATGGCGCTCTTATTTGAAATTCAAAACCTGTGCCAATCGAAGCATTTTACTAATTTTCTTCGTTTCGAAATAAACCAATTGCCTGGACCGTTTCCAATTCTGGCACCCTTGCATAAAGGAACTCTTTATATTTTAAACACTAAAAAATCCAAATCGAAATCCATCATCTATCACTGGATATCGAAGAGTCCTTTAGAACAATGGTTCTATATTTCCCACCAATATTCAACTTTGATATCAACCTCCTTGGGTGCTTATTCGAAATATTGTTTTGATAGTGGTTTCTTCTTTATTCGAAATAGCCAGCTAACAAATTGCCCCTCAAGAACATGTATTTCGATAGATATAAAGAAATACTTGTTTTTGATTTATCCATGCTATTTCGAGAGTATCAAAACTCATGATGACAATAATGCACACGATGGCAGAGTAAGTGTCCAACTTTCTGGAAAACGTCTAATCATCATACCAAAACGTGCAATCACAACAGTTATAGCTAATAATTAGCAGCAAAACGTCACTTCCCTAGGAAGTTCAAAAAATCCACCTTTTTCTCTTTCCAATGAGGGAGTTACACGTATCCCACTTTTTTCCAAAGGTCAACAACCTTTAAACCGTTGAGGAAGGCTATAAAAATACTTCATCTTCTTAATTCCAACTTTTCCAAACTTGCTCATCCTTCAAATAACCAGATTTCTTATTTTCAAAAAAAAAATTGATTTTCACAATGTCTTCAGCGCTAACTTCTTCATCCAAGAAGTCTGGAAAGTCCAGGCAAGCTTCTCCCTCCATTCTCAAACCAGCAAGCAAGATTATCAATCTTGATAATCAGGAGTTCATCTCAACCCCCAAACTCACTCAAGAACAAAAGGCCATCTATGCTTCTCAGGTAATCATTCCCACTACTGTTCTTGATAAAACCCTAGGAGTTATGGGTCCCTTAATCTCGACGAATCGTTTAGAAAAAACAAAGGGATTTTTTCCCGCGTATTCCAAAACCAAACCCATTGTTAATAAGTTCACCCCTTCAAAACTTAAGGAAGATGAATCGGTTGTTAGGCTGTCCAAAACCCTAAAAGAGAAAACATGTGAAACAGAAACGTCAAAACCTATGAGGGACGTTTTTTGTATGGACTATGTTACTGGGAATTTCAAACCCTTTCGCTCATGTCCCTCATCAGATCAACTATACCAAGATTGGCTTTCGAAATTTGAAAATAAGAAATCCTAGGAATGGGAGAGTATAGGCATCCTAAATCTGATTCGAATGTCAAAATTAGGTTTTAGTTATAGCCAACCCTTCTTGCTAGCCTCCTTATATTTTTGGGATAACACCTATAATACCTTCCATTTCCCTTGTGGAATGTTGACACCCACGTTCTTTGATATTGCTGATATCACTGGACTCTCCCTTATTGGGGAAACTTTTGATCTAAATGAAGATGAAGATAACCTTATTGACTTCGATGTCAAGAATGCCAGCTTCTCAAAATACATCAATTTCTATCACTCTGCTGAGGAGGAGGTTTCTGATGTCGAACATATAGCTTTTCTGGCATTGTGGTTATCAAAATATGTCTTCTGCATCAAGTCTCTACAAGTTGCTAGCAGGTTCATCACCCTCGCAAATCAACTTCATCATGGTCGAAGGGTGTGCATTAGTGAGTTACTCCTAACAAGCTTATATGAAAGCATAGGTGTTGCAGTTTCGAAACTAAAAACTTACGAAGCTGGCACTAATCTGCTTCTCGCTGGCCCCTTTTGGCTATTGCAGCTTTGGTTAAATGCAACTTTCGAACCATCTCTATCAACCTTTGGGGTTATTAATGAAGAACATCCTGACGTTGTAAATCACAGCATTGAAGGCACTAGGTTGTTAAAACTAACCCCAAACGATGAAAGAGAAAATTTCAAAACATGCATCGTTAACTACACAATGATTTTCTCTAAAAGACATAGGTTTGACCCTTCAATGGCCCCTTTTGCCAACCGAAACTGTGGTCCAACTTGGTTTACCATGCCCCTTGAAGAAGCCATCGAAGAAGAAATAATCAGGGACATTTGGTGTGCCTTTTTAAACCTTAGACTTATCATTTCTAGGATCACGCCTGTGAAGAGCCAAGTGTGTATCCTTGCTTATCAACCCAATTTCGTAGCCCGTCAATTCGGACTATACCAAATTCTACTTGAGCCTCTCTTCAATAAGAAAAGGGAGATATGTTTAGCAGGGGTACCTTACTCCTTCAAAGAAATCGAAACTCGACAGAAGAAATATGCTGGCTTTGCTAACTTTTCATTAGTCTTCTTTACTCCTTCCTTTTATATGACAAAAGATTTTTATACTTGGTGGACGGCTTATTATTCGAAGAATATGTTCAGCACCATCCAAATTCAACAACAACTGACGGCAGCTTTTTCCCTTGTGCAGGAGCATGTCAAAAAAGGTAGATTTACTCATGTCAAGGAAATTCGAGCCTTCCAAAAATATTTCGAAATTGTCTATAATCCTATGGAAATACATCGAACTGTCTGCGAAGCAGCAAAAACTTTAAAAGAAAAATTTGAAAAACAACTTTCAAAAGTTCGATTTCCTCCTTATGTAAAACCTGAAGATAGGTATTGGTGGGCTTTTAAACATCAACCACCAAAATTTCCAAACCTACCTACTTCAGAGCTGGCTTTAGCCTTTTTTCCTCTGTATCCCTGGTGGTTCGTTTGTGGGAACATTTTTCGTATATATGAAAATGATGCCAAAAAACCTGCCCAAAGGGTAACGTGGGCTAAACGTGATTTAGACAATTTCAGGGGGCACCTTCGCTATGACTTGTCAGCCATGTCTATCACATCTCAACACGGCGAAGGTGCGGAACTGAAGAAAATCGAAGTTCCCTTATTCTTTCACAAACTTTGTTTTAAACTTGACCATTTCATATTCTTTTCAGCTGTTGATCTAAAATCTTTGAAAAAGGATAAAGTTGGACCCAAGGCAGGCTCAACTTCTTCTTCAAAAGCGCCAATGACCAATACTGAAAATCCTCCTTCTGAACAAGAAGATGACTCCCCAAAAAAGAAAAAGGTAATACTTCACTCACTCCTTTCTTATTGTCGAAATTACTTTTTAAATTGACTAATTATTCTTTTCATTTCTCCAGGCGAGTGGATTACCTCCCAAGTCTCCTAAGAAACGAAGACACGATGGTGCCCATTCTGAAAACGAATCAGAAAAGGATGAAGACAATTCTCCTCTTAAACGAAAAAAGAAAAAGAAAACCAACAAATCTGGCGAAGGTTCTCAATTCGCTAATCCTTTAAAAAGCAAAGTGAATTTGACTGCTCCTAAGCTCAAATCCAAAGGACCTTCGAAGTCTCAGTCTTCGAAGAACGTAATTTCAGAATGCATTGGTAGTAATGCAACTTCTGATGAACAAAAGGTAAATCTCACTTAATGCATTTTAGATCGAATATGTAACCTTATTTGTGATAACCCTTTGTTTCTACGCAGAGCGTTCTTTTTGCTTCTTCTGATCCTCCAACCATTCAAGGCCAAGCTTCAAAACCTACAGCCTCTCCTCAACCAGAAGATTTCAACGAATCCGTCTTAAATAAAGGTTCATCCACTACTGCTACTCCTGCAGGGACCGTCAAAGCCTTGGATAAACAAGCAACCTCGCCTCCATTGGTCGAAGCTTTAGACTAACAAGCAACTTCGCCTCCTTCAACAGAGGGCCCTGCAGGTGGCGAACCAGACAAAGCGCTCGAAACTCCCATCATCGACAATCCTAGTGACTCCTCTCCCAGAAGGGTGCATTTTGCTGACCAATCTGAAGAGGAAAGCGAAACACATACTGTGAGTCGTTACTTCGCAGATGGTGAAGAAGATGAGGCAGTGCAAGAGGAGGTGGAAGTTCCTGTTCCTACTGGGACTATTTTCACTAAAAACCCAGATCCTCCAATTTTGACTGGGGAACAGAAAGAAGAGCTAAAACTGAGTAATCCCCTGAAATATATCAAGTTAATGCTAGCTCAACGGAATTCTTCTTCTAGCAAAAATCAATCTGAAGATTAGAGCCAAACAAAGGATAATGCCCCTCTTACTTCTCTCGACCAACTTCTTCAACAAGTCAACAAAACTATTCTTAAGGCTGACATTTTTACCATTCTAAAAGCAGATACTGCGGCCTATTTTTCGATGAAGAAGTTGCTTTCTCAGATAGATCTCAGCATCTGTCCACTTGAAGTAAGTGAGACCATATATGATCTGCAAATCCTGCTCAATGAGGTTAGCAGTGAATATATTAGGGTTAATGATGCTGAGGCTAAGATTCGAACCAAACAAGAGGCTTTGTCTAAAGCTTGTGACCAAACTTCGAGACTTTCTGAAGAAGCAGAGTTGGAGCGTGCTAAAATCCAGGCCAAATACAAGCATGGTGTTTTGGCTCGATCAATCTTGTTTTAGGAATCCCAAATTGAAGAACTCAAAAAGAAAATTGATGGTGCTCGAAATGAGCAGGCAGCCTTGAAGCCCATTGATGACAAAGAACTTGAAAATCTTGTCACCCAAAGTCTTCAACAGATGGAGGTAGCTGAAGGAATAAGCGAAGAGATCAAGGGGCTCGAAAGCGTCAGAAATGCCACCCAATGCAAGATCAACTTATGCAAGAGCAAGTTTGCTAAGTTGAAACGAAACGCCCCTTTCTGATTTTCGAATGTATTTTGTTAATGCTTTTTATTGTTAAGGATTGAACACAGCCATTTTAGCATTTATATAATACCATTTTGGCTTTATTATTTGTTTTATTTTTAATTATCCTGTAGTGATTCTAACCTCTTGCAAGCATGGCTTATACCTTTTTAAGTATTTCCCATTTACCTTCAAGATTCTTCTATCTTCTGTTAATTCTTCTATTTCATAAGCATTATTCGAAAATGTTTTCAAAACACGAAAGGGTCACTCTCAATGGGGTGACCATTTACCTAATAATATATTCTTTTTATCCATGGGTAATATAACTTTCCATACCAGGTCATTGGTTGAGAACAACTTACTTTTAACTCTTTTGTTGTATGCTCTGGCTACTCTTTCTTTCTGTCTTCTCATAACTTCTAAAGCATGTAGCCTATCTTCATCCACGTCCACTAATTCATTCATCATCATTTCCCAATATTGATCAGCTGGTATCTCATTTTGTCTTTGGATTCTCACTGACTGTAAATGTATTTCGACTGGCAGCACTGCATCGTGTCCAAAAGTAAGTCGAAATGGAGTAGTATTCGTTGCTTCTTTAGGAGATGTTCGACATGCCCACAAAGCTTGGTCCAAAGTTTTGTGCCAATTCTTTGGCTTTCGTCCTACATGTTTCTTTATCAACCCTATTATGACTTTATTGGGTGCTTCCACTTGTCCATTAGCTTGAGCATAATAAGGGGTTGACGTGAGTAACTTAAATCCCATTTCTTTTGCAAACTCTTGCATTTTTCGCCCTGTGAAAACTGAACCTTGATCTGTTGTGATGCTTTCTGGTATTCCGAACCTGTAAATTATTTGCTTCTGGACAAATTCCATAATAGCCTCTTGATCAACATTCACTAGAGGAATTGCTTCGACCCATTTTGTAAAATAATCTATACTCACAAGGATATATTTCTGTCCTTTGGATGATGTTGGTCGTATTTCACCAATTAGATCTAATGTCCATCCTCTAAAAGGCCAAGGCTTAACAATTGAATGTAACTCACTTGCAGGAGCATGTTGAATACCTGCATGGACTTGGCATTCCTCGCATCCTTTAGCAAATTCTATGCAGTCTTTGAGCATAGTGGGCCAATACATTCCATATCGAAACAACAACCATTTCATTTTGTGACTTGCTTGATGTGCCCCACATGCCCCACTGTGCACACTAGACAATGCTAAATATGCTTCATTTTCTCCTAAACATTTGAGTAAGATTCCTTCTGGGGTTTTCTTAAAAAGTTCATTCCCTATTAGCACATAAGACAATGCCCTATATTTGATCTTTTTCTCTGTACTTACTGAAGGTTCTTTCAAGTAATTTATTATAGGACTTCTCCAATCTGTATCTGCCAAAGTATCAATATTTAGCACTTCGAATTCTTTCTGATCTGCATAACCAAGTTTTGAATTTTCCAAGTCTAATGGTGATAATTTGGTAGCCATTATTCTGCCTCTTGTCTCTATGAGGTATTGGAGTTTTTCTTTAGATGTCTTATATCCTGAGGCTATTTGAGCCAAGTCATTTGCCTCCTGATTATCAATTCTGGGAATATGTTTTATATCCACATATTCAAATTTCTTGAGTAATCTGTTAGCAATAACAAAGTACATGATCAAATTTTCTTTGATACACTTGTATTCTTTGGTTATCTGCTTGATGACCAGCTCTGAGTCTCCACTAATTTCGACTCTGGTTGCCCCCAATTCCAACAAAGCTTCAAGTCCAGCAATTAATGCTTCATACTCAGCTTCGTTGTTCGAACAGGGAGGGCCTTCTAACTTGTACTTGAATTTTGTTGGAATTCCCTCAGGAGAAATTATAAGGATTCCAACACCACTTCCATTTTTATGTGTTGATCCATCGAAGGATAATTTCCATGGGTGGATCTCAACATAATCTAACGCGAAGTCCTCACTCACAGAGTGATCCACTATGAAATCTGAAACTACTTGTCCTTTCATATCCTTTAAAGGCTTGAAGGCCAAACTATACTCAGTGAGCGCCATTTGCCAATCCTACTGTGCATGATTGGTTTTGAAAGCATATGTTTAATAACATCAAAGTGAGATGAAACATAAACATCAACTGGTTTAATATAATATTTAAGTTTTGTACAAGAGAAATACAGACAGAGGCATAGTTTTTCAATGCTACTATACTTAGTCTCCGCTTTATTTAGGACCCTACTAAGATAGTAGATGGCTCTTTCGACGCCATCATCATTTTCTTGGGCCAATATACTACCTATAGTTACATTGGAGGCAGAGATATACAGTCTCATTGGCTTATCTTTAGAAGGGGGTGCAAGTATAGGAGGATGCATCAAATAGGCCTTGATTTTCTCGAATGCCTCCTGATGCTGCACCGTCCATTCGAAATTCCCTTGGTTGAGACGGAGGAGTGGAGAGAAAACCTGAGTTCGCCCACTCAAATTAGATATGAATCTTCTTAAAAATTTAATTTTACCCAATAGAGATTGCAACTCTTTCTTTGTTGATGGAGGTTTCGTCTCCATAATAGCCTTTGTCTTGTTCAAGTTAATTTCGATCCCCTTTTTGTGGACCACAAAGCCTAGGAAATCCCCAGCCTGAACAAAAAAAGCACATTTAAGAGGATTCATTTTTAAGCCATGTTTTCTCATTCTTTCAAATGACTGGCAAAGGTGAGTCAAATGATCCTCATTAGAAACAGATTTGACTACTATGTCATCTATATAAATCTGCATAAATGATTCAATGAAATCATGGAAAATGGTGTTCATTGCCCTCTGATATGTTGCCCCAGCATTTTTTAGTCCAAAGGGCATAACTACCCATTCATAAGTGCCTAAGGCGCCTGGACATCTGAATGCAGTTTTGGGAACATCATCCTCAGCAATAAAAATCTGATTATGTCCAGAGTATCCATCTAACATACTCAGGTATTCGAAACCCGCAGTAGAATCAATTAACATTTTTGCTATAGGCATGGAATATTCATCTTTTGGGGTGGCAGTATTTAAATCCCTAAAATCTATGCAAATTCGTAAAGAGCCATTTTTCTTAATAACAGGTACAATATTAGCAAGCCATTCTACGTACCTTGTGGTCCTGATAAACTTGCATCGAAGGAGTCGTTCCACCTCTGCCTTTATTTTTGAGAGGATTGCTGGAGCGAATCGTCTAGGCATCTGCTTGATGGGCTTCTTGCCATCCTTGATTGGAAGCCTATGTTCTACCAGTTCCCTCTTTAAACCAGGCATTTCATCGTAGTCCCAGGTGAAGCAATCTCTGTTTTGTTTGAGCATTTCAACCACCTTGCCTTTTAGACTGGGACTGAGTTTCACACTGATGTACGTAACTCTTTTTTCGACGCCATCCCCAATATCAACTTCCTCTAAAGGATCTTGCGCCAGCATCTTAGCGCTTTTTGACTCTAGATCCTTCTCGAACCCCAAGGACTCTTGATCATAAATGGCATCTAGCCGTTGATCCAATAGTTCAGAAGTTTGTCCATCACATGGCGGGGGTGAGTGATTTCCCTCAGGATTTGCTATTTCTTTTTTATCTATGGCTTCGACAGCCATGTTTTGTATTTCGGCTTCGAGATCCGTTCTTCGTTTGTTCTCAGCCAGATAGGCCGAAATCTTTTGGTAGTAATTTGACTCAGTCATAATGACCTTCGCTTGCCCAGCCAGTTGGCCGTATCGTCGAAGTCTCTCCATCTTCCTCAATCACCTGCCCGTCCCACATGATTTCCCTATCCCATTGGAATCCATTGGGACGAAGGGTTAAAGAATAATAAGCGTTATCATTGGGCTCGAAATATGCCTCAGTTGGGTGACATGGCCCTATGTTAGCCATATTTCGATCAAAGTTTCTTTTGTCCATATTGTTGATTTCTGTCATATAGTAACTTTGGTCTGCTTCTATGTTTTCGACAATTCCATCGTCTCTCCACAACACCAACCTTTGATGCATTGAAGAAGGCACTGCGCCAATTCCATGGATCCATTCCCTGCCAAGCAACAGATTGTAGTTTGCCTTCGCAGCAATGACCATAAACATTGTTGGTCTTGTGAGAGAACCAATTGTCAAGTTAACTTATATTACTCCCAAAGTCTTGCCAACCTTTCCTTCATAATTTGAAAGCACCATGTTGTGAGGTCTAACATATGAATCCTGCATGCCTATCCTTTTTAGCATGAATTGAGGCATCAAATTAACAACAGCTCCACCATCCACCAGAACCTTGTTCACACCATATTTCTCCACCTTTACCCTGATGAATAAGGGTTTTAGATGGTTCTTCATTCCTTCGTCTGGCTTTTCGAAGAAAGCATTTTGCTCTTCGACCGCTCCATTGTTCATCACATAATAGCAGACTGGCCTATGCCTGGCCATTTCGTCCTCGTCAGTCTCCTCATCAACATAAACCTCTGTATCCTGATTGTACTCACAAGGAAGCACCGAAACTACATTGCAGTTTGCATTAAAGAAGGATTCCCCCTCCGATTCGAAGTCATCGGTCATCAAGTCCTCTTCGTTTGAAGCCTCCTTCTGAGTCTTATTTTCTTCAGTGTCTTTCTGTGGTGAAAAAAGTTTCCTAGACACTGGGAGTTTGCCCCCAGTCTAGTTCACTGATGTTGGGTTATTGGTACTAGATTCTCCTATCCCTATAGGCTTCGAATCTCTTTCTGCTTTTTTATTTCTCTGGTGTCTGCGCCACTGAGAGCGAGACATTGGATTTCTGCCTTTGTAATTCTCTAGTCTTATTTCTTCCCTCCTATTTGAATTGAATTACCTCCTGTAAGCCATCGCAGTTCTGCCTCCTTGGTCATAGCTGCGCCACTTCCCTTTTCCCTTATCAGCCTTCACCTGCAGCCATCTGTCAGTGGGGATTTCTGCAGGTAGTTTAAAGGAAACTCTCTTTGCTCCCCTGGGGTAAGGGCTATCTGGCCTCCTTGGCATATTTCTGCCAGTGTTAACAGGATTCGAAGGCATTCTGCCTTGGTGCCCCCATCCTGATGCAAACGGAATTCTCTCGAACGCTTCAGCCATCTCTTTATCATACACCGCTGCACATCTGGGACATATTAAACACTTTGTTCCAATCTTGTGGCAATGAACCAAGAATTCGAGCAGACTTTCATCAGCTTTTGGATAGACTCTGTACAGTTGGTTGTCTTGCCTCCAGTTGACCCCTGTTCGTTCGCGCTGGGCCCTTTCAAACTCAGCAGCAATTCTGGGGTTGCAGATGATGTTGCACCTTGGGCAAAGTAACTTATCCTGGTTTTTCTTATGACAGTGGAAGAGGTATTCACGCAAACCCGCGTCTTTTCTAGGTAAGTTCTCTCTTCTTTGCTCTCTCTCCCTCTCCAAACAGCGTTCCACTTCTTCCATTTTAGCGTTGGGCTGTTCGAAGTCCACCATATATACTCCCAGCATTTGATCATCCGAAATTTTGACTTCTTCAAATTTCATCCTAAGACCCTCAGTGGCCTCAGTTAATTTTTTGTCACTTAATATCTTTGCTTTGAGCACCTTTAAGAGGCCATCAGTAGCCTCTCTTTCGTTTTTGATCAATGGGAGGCCATCAGTAGCCTCTCTTTCGTTTTTGATTAAGATAAAGTCCCCATCCTCTTCGAATTCCACTTTCGATTCAACTTTCCCCTCAGCAATTTCTACTACATTGATGTCCAGAGGTTCAGCATAGTTAGTCTTCGCCATCAGCAACGAATCCGTATCAACTTTCATTGGATTTTTCCCTTTGTCTGAGAACTTCAGCCTGCCATCTTTGATTGCGTTTTGTATCAGATCCCTGAAAAGAAAACACTGTGAGGTTTTATGGCCTAAAAAGTTGTGATATTTACAAAATCCCTTCTTCTTCCTTTGTTCCAACGGAGGAATCTTAAGGTTAGGAGGAACTATTAACTGGCCATCTTTAACAAGCAGATCAAATATTTCATCACATTTAGTTATATCGAAAGTATAGATTTTCTTAGGGAATTTATCATTCCTTTCAATTTCGACAGAATCCTTTCCATTGGAAGGAAGCAGAACTTTGCAAGCATAAGGGGGTGCTTCCTTTAGTTCTGCAAGATCTATTTCGAACTGATCGAAATCATAAGGGTCTTGAGAATTATCTATGTTCTCCTCTTCAGCCTCTATGTAGGCTATTCTCTCTTTCTTATGATTTTTACTAGCCCTAGCCTTTTCAGCTTTTAACCTTTCGACCTGACGAACTCTGTTTGCTAGTTGGGCTATATCTCTAAGATACTGTGTATCCAATTTCTTTCGAATGGAATAATCTAGACCCCCAGCAGCCATTTCGACCAATTCATGTTCAGGGACCACTGTGAAGCATCTAGATTTTAATAAACGGAACCTATTCAAATAATCATCTATTGGTTCCGTGAATTTTCTCTTAATGCTTTATAATTCTTTGAGACTAATTTTAGACTGTCCCATGTAAAATTGTTCATGGAAAAGTCTCTCCAAATAAGGCCATGTGTCTACAGATCCAGGGGGTAGGGTGGTGAACCAAGTAAAGGCGTTCTTCGTTAGAGAACTTGGGAAGTATTTTATCCTAAGATTTTCATTATTTGCTATATCTCCTGCTTCGGTTAAATATCTCGCTATATGTTCCACTGTTGATTCACTCGTGTCTCCAGCAAATTTCGTGAATTTAGGGACTTTAAAGCCCCTGGGTAATTCTGTTTGCATAACATAGTCTATAATAGGAGATGTGTAATTTGGCCTCCTAAATCCTGAATTTAAACCATTCTGGGCCATTATTCTTTCGATCATGGTGGTGAGGTTATTTTCTGCCACTAAATTGTCATTTCTAATTCTATGAACAATTTCGTCTGCATTTTGGTCCCTATTCACCATCATTATTGGTCTAGGTTGTTCATTCTGAACTTCCTGAACTTCCTGGTTCCTTAATCTTACCCCTATATTTCTTTCTTCGACTACTTGTACAGGGGGTCGAATTTGTTCAATTATGGGTTCTTCATTTCGAATCACCACTGGGTTTTGCCTACGCCTTGCAGGCGCATTAGGGGCACCAAAAAAATATGCTATTCTGGCCATCTGGGCTGCATTTTCTTGGTTTGTTCTATTTATATTCTGGATTAGGGGATTGAAAATAGCATTCATTTCACGGGCTAGGATTCCTACCATATCATGATTGCTATCATCCATCTGTTGCCTAAGCGCTGCTTGACTATTAGTTGTAAGGGTAGGCAACTGGGCGAAGTTTCCTATGTTCTGGAAATTTGTACCCAAATGGTTCATTCCTGAACCAGACCCTTGGAGTGGGGACGAAGTTGATTCATTATGCAACCCTGCCATAAACGAAGTTGGCATTCCATACGGAGGGTTTCTGGGTCTCAAATGTTCGAAACCTGGAGGCCTAGTGGGGGTCGAATACTGTTGATTCCCTACGTGTGGCACAGTTTGCATTGAGGACACATTTGATGGCATTTCTAATGTACTTACTGTGACCATATTCGAACTGCCAACAGGGATGGCATTGGAGGCATCAATCGAATTTGAAACGATTGTTGTAGCCCCCTGTGGGGGGTTTTGTACCCCATCTTGGTTGGTTGTGTTAACCATTGTCTTGGTACGTTGTTTTCTGGGTATATGTGGATTATTATTCTTTATTTTTCCGCTTCGAAGGTTCATGTACCGAAACGCGCTCCACACTCAGAATATCCTAAAATTCTCTAATAGGTTTGATAAAACTTTTTGTTATGACACGGTCCTACCAGGTGTGCCAATTTGTTTACTAGGATTTCTAGTAAACAACCGCTAGTCTTCCAATTTATTGATTATTATTGGTTACTTGCAGGATCGACTAGATTGATCCTAGAACACATGTGTCATAACTCATTTATATGTTCATACCCATTATCTTGATAAACTTATATTGTATGTTAAGTTCGAATGTGAGATTCTTAAGAAATATCTCTAAAATTGTCTATAGGAATAAACTGACCGAATGTACAAAGGGGAGGCTTCGAATTAGACTTAAGATTTTAATGCTTGAATGTAAAGGTAAGGAGTTTCTGAGAATATAACAGTTTCTGGAAATATGAAGTGTTTGAACAAAAGGATAAAGTAAAAGTGAGGTTTCTAAAGAGATAAATGTGTTTGAAAGCAAGTAAAACAAGGAAATAAAAAGAAATTGAAAGATTCAAGAGCAAAAGTACTGTAAAAGTGAAAGAAATATAAAAAGACTTGTATTGAAATTGTAAAGAATCATGATGTTCAATACGTACATTTTGTCTTCTAAACTCGTTTCCCTTGAATCACGGTAATTTGAGTGTTTGAGATTTTTTAGTACATGAAATGAACATCCTCACTCTAACATAAAAACACCTATTTATAGTGTCCTGACCCTAACGGTCCTACTCTAAAATCATGTCACGTTTGAAGCATGCAGGCTTCTTACGTTTACTGACTTCCACGCGTCTTCTAAGAATGGCGCTCTTATTTGAAATTCGAAACCTGTGCCAATCGAAGCATTTTACTAATTTTATTCGTTTCGAAATAAACCAATTGCCTGGACCGTTTCCAATTCTGGCATCCTTGCATAAAGGAACTCTTTATATTTTAAACACTAAAAAATCCAAATCGAAATCTATCATCTATCATTGGAAATCGAAGAGTCCTTTAGAACAATGGTTCTATATTTCCCACCAATATTCAACTTTGATATCAACCTCCTTGGGTGCTTATTCGAAATATTGTTTTGATAGTGGTTTCTTCTTTATTCGAAATAGCCAGCTAACACCCGCGAGGAATAGATGAGTTCCACGAGCAAACTCATGGATTTCACAGGTGTTTCACCCACATGGGACATATGATCCATCAAAGCCAATGAATCTCGCGAGCAAAGGTATGAATGTCCCTAGGTAAAACCCCCCAGATAGTGAATTCACCCTAAAATTCCATGAGTTCCATAGGGAGGCCCCTTCGAAATTTCCATAAAGTACAAAAATCATATATAGACAAGATTAATCATAGAGAAACACTTACTTAATTAAAGTTGGTGTAGATTTTGCGATGAAAGGTGTGACGATGCTAACGGCTGAGAGGAAAACTGATGGCAATAAGGAGAGAGGAGGAAACAAGAACTTAAAAATATTATAAATGAGCCTTTGAGCACTATTCATAAGACTTGCACAGAAGATGAAGCATCGCGTCAAATAACTGTCAACTATTCATTTCTCCGCTGCCCACACGTTCAAACTCATAATGACCCCTACTCCATAGGCCATCATTTCACCCTAAAGGTTATGCCACGTGGCCTGCAAAGTAAAGGTCTACAATATTTTCATCTCCCTGTGAGTCGAGGAGCACAAAGACTCCCCCTGCAAACACGCTCCAACTTCCATCCAAATAGCAACCATGCAATGACGACCACATTCTTTGACGAAATAGGGGACCCCGGTAAGCTTTGCTCTTCGATGAAATAGGGGACCCCGGTGAGCTTCGCTCATTGCACAAGCGAGTTGGTCTTAAGTCATAGCTCCTCCCCCTAGGAGCAACGACTTGGGGGGCTCATGTTCTGGACTGGGCCCGTACTTAGCCAAAACATCATACAATACCCAATCCAACTATGCTGCAGGAGAAGACCAGTAGGAGTGAATCTACCCTTAACCATGTCTGGCAGTGATTCCACTCCTCGTGTAGAGGATATGTCCTCTGAGGACATCCTCACCACATGATTGTCGAGGAGGATCAGCATCACTCAGGAGGTCCTCACGAGCACCCTCCTTGTAGGGCAGGCACCCAACGTACCAAAATATCAAGAAGTCCTCTTGACCCTGAAAAAATCGCATCTACGTCTCCCTGATAGTTCAGAGCAATTCATTTAGGATGGAGACCACGTGTTGGTCTCCACTACACACGTAGGTCCTGACAGTCTGCATTTTGGGTCTGCTTAACCAGCCCAACATGGGGACCTTGGTCCATCATTGGGGGCTATAAATACCCTCTCCCTTAAAAAGGTCGGGTATTCATTCATTCACTCTTACTATAGTACTTGCACTCTGATTGTTCTCATTTTTACTTTGGCATTGGAGTACCTTGCAGGTACACCCCCCCCCCCCCCCACTTCACTCTCATTAACTATCGTAAAATTCGAGCTCATGGACCAGTGACGATTCATTTTTATCGGGTATGATCAGTAGCTCTGGCGCTATTTCAAAAGGCCATGACTAGAATTTTTGAGCTCATTCTCAATAGTATCCTCATATATATTAATGATGCGTTATTATTCTCAAAAGAAGAAAAGGCTCATAAACATTTATTGGGTCAATTCCTTCAAATATCTCAAAAGCATGGAATGATGCTCTCTGAAAAGAAAGTCCAATTAGGCCAAACAAAAATTGATTTTCTAGGAATGCACTTCACCCAAGGAAAATACAGACCTCAGCCCCATATTGCTCAAGAATTGTTAAACTTTTATGATGAAAATCTCACAGTTAAGTAAATTCAACAATTTCTTGGTATGATTAATTATATCAGAGATTTCCTGCCAAAACTGGCGAGATACATGAGTCTTATATCCCAAATGCTTAAGAAAAAACCCTCACCATGGGAAACAAAGAAAACTGAAGCAGTAAGAGCTTTGAAGAAGATCGCACAAACTCCATTTTCCTTAAAAATCCCAAGGGATGATAAAAGAATATTACAAACTGATGCCAATGATCATTATTAGAGAGTCGTCTTAATAGAAGAAATTGATGGGATAAAATATTATTGCAGTCATGTTATGGTCAATTCAAAGAAGCTGAAAAACATTATTATACCACTTATAAGGAAGCTCTTGCAGTTAAGATGGGTATCCAAAAGTTTGACTATCACCTGACAGGCCATCCGTTTGAAGTCCACATGAATATTTCCTCTTTTCCCAAGATCCTTGAATTTAAAAATAAAATGCCTCCAGATCATCAAACTCTTATGCTTAAAAATTGGTTATCCATATATGATTTTACTATAAAACTTATCAAAGGAACTCAAAATGTGATCCCCAATTTGCTTTCTAGGTCTATGAATCTCATCCTGATCATTACTACGAATCACATTTTCCTCTGATTTTTATGGTCAAACCCCTAGCAGCACATGCATCTACGACTAAGAATCTTCCTTCTGGGGTAGATTTATCCTCCTCACCATCCAAACTCAAAGGACATGCTAGAAATAATATTTTTATTTCATGACTAGGATTATAAGAAGGAAACTTCCAGATCACACCCCTTACTTTCCAGACACACCATTTCTTCTACCATTCATAATAAACTCAAATTTTAAATTTACAAAAAACCATTTATGGTATCTTTGGTGTGCGACCAATTTATATGTTATGTATATTCTTGTCCCAATTAAAGTCGTACATAACCATATAATAGATCTGAAGAACCACATGTCTTTAATATGGACTGCTCTTGAATGATATTTTCTATTGGAATGGTGGAGAAAACAATTAAAATAAGTTCTACACGATGTTAAGAAAAGAAGATTAGCCTTAAAAGTTATTGGCAAACTCAAGACAATTTTCTTCCTACATCGGCCATATCACAGATCCTATAACTAAGTTTCTCATCTGTAAGAATTATGCTAATCTGTAGGAAACTATTCATGATTATCCTTCAAATTTAAAAGTTACAAGAGTATTAATGGATCATGTCAATTTCATTAATCTTTGTGATTATAAAGGAATCAAAGTTGATATTACCTGCATAAGTCACAAAAAAATTAGGATACGAGAAATTGGAGAAAGTTCGGGTCAGGCTTCACATCAGAGACAATTCTCCAATGAAATATGAGCCATCAAAAAGTCATGTGGAAGAAACCCTAAGGAAAATGGAGGATGACACGTGGCGGTATGAGTCACCTCCTTATCCAATCAAAAGTTCGGGTTACTTTTCAGAAGAATACTTATCCAATCAAAATATGTCTCCAAGTTACGAACCAATCTTTAAAGACTAATTAGAGAGGTATCTCTTATGTGTCACGAGCATGTTTATGAATAGTGGTGTTTTATCTTTTTATGTAATAATCTACAATAATGTATCTATAAGTGATAAGTGTGTCAGAATTTTGAAAAAAGACATTTCAATAATACTTAAGATGTCATACTTATAAAAAATATCGTTTTTGTCTTTTGTGAATTCCATTAACTATAAAAGGAGACTTCTTCATTCCTTTAGTTTTGTACATCACCAAGTGTAGATCATACTTGTATTTATGTGGGGGAATTATAATATGAATATAATAATTAAAGTTTTTTGGGAAAAAGGAGGACTGTTGTGAAGAGAAGACAAAGAACGACTTGATTTGAATTATTTTATAACTTAGGTTCATCTTCTACTTTTAAAAAACATTTAATAATTTTTTAAAATGTTACTATAAAAATAACAATTTTTTTTTAAACTTATCAAATAACTGATATATCTAACATGTATATAAATTTTGATTGTGAAAGCCAATTGCTATTTCATTTTTTTAAAACTAACTTCAATTTCAGCACAACAATCTATAATATAAGAAAACTCATTCTAGCGTAAAAGTCTATTTTATCCTTTTCAATAATGGTTAATATTTTTTAATTTTAACTTTTACTTTTTACTCTCTACACTATTTCCAATACATTAATAGAAATAATTTTATAAAAATATAATATTTTATAATAACATCATTGCATTTCTTAATTTATGTGCAAAAATCTGTCATTTTGAAATGGAAACTCAAAACAAACACAAATAATTGTTAAGTAAAAATTGACTACCTCGCGATTGGTCTACCGTGTAAACATTCAAAAGAGACCAACTTGATCATAAACAGGAATGTGTTTTGCTTGAACCACGATGAAAATACAAGAGAACAACCACATAAAACATTTAAATCCATAATAAAATCCATAATATAATAATTGAAACAATAACTAACAACATAACAGTGATGTCTGATGTTTCCACTTTGGCTTTATTAACAATCTTAACAACTTTAATTCATTTCTGCTCCTATATGACTAAACTTGCATCATAAGCGTCAAAAGCAGCATTACCCTCACCATTACGCTCACCCTTTCCATCGTCAAAATGATCCTCCCGAACATTGTCAGCTAACATGAGGGCAACCAACCAAAAGAGGCACGAATCAAGGGATAAAAAGGCACCACCACCAATGAGACCAGTTTTCGCTGTAGGGCAAGCATAGGCAGCATCAAAATGCACTTTGCGTGATCGGTGAATCTGCTCCTGTATTACAGGCCATAACAGCATAGTTGCAGCCAGTCCAGATGTAAACCTAAGTAAAAACACCGATATCCCGTAAGTCCAGATTAAACAGTCCCAATTTGTATGATTGTGTGAACGACTCGTATTTTAGACTCGAAAAGTCAAATCTAAAAAAATATTCAAAATTTGCATAAAATCAGACAGACTGAATAGTTTGACTTTGGATCTCTCAAATCTATATCAATGATCATCAAATAAGCACTTCTTTGACTTTGGATCTCTCTGCTCTAGAGAATTGAATTCAAATTAGTACTTATTTGACTTTGGATCTCTCAATTGTATGGAATTAAAATATATATACTATGATCATCAATTACTTATTTTACAGTGCCAACAAAGGACATATGCATATGCAAGACCGTCTTTGAAGGCGTGCAATAGAACCTCAGATATATATGCTAATGATCATCAAACTATGAAGTACAGACACGGGACATGTCGACGCTTGGTGATAATTTGAAGTAAACACCTAGTGGACACGTGTAGGACACCAGACACACTCGCTTTTGTTCAGAGATGTGAGTGCGAAAAATTGAATGATAATAATTGATAAAGATTAAGGAGAGATGACTTACAAAGCAACATTGAAGAAAACAGAGAAAGTAGTGTGTTTAAAGAGAACCCCTTGTGGAACAGATTTTCCTTTGTAAGGGTAAAACAGAGAAAGATATCCAACCACGGTTGACGCAATGAGAAACACGATAGAAAGATAACCCAACGCAATGGTCGGATCAGACGGAAACTTGCAACTCACACCATCCTTCACAGCTACCGGTGTACCAGAAGCAGGCTACAACAAAACAAACGAAAAAATTCAGAATTCCATAAACAGAATATTCAATTTCTAGGGTTCGGTTGAATTGATTCAAAAGAGTACCTTCTTGTTTTCGGCTATAACTCCAAGTATGAAGGAGATGACACCAAATAACGAAACAAAAAGAGCCATTTGTTTCATAGTAACAGCCATGGCGAATCACTGCGATAGAGAACGAAAACAAACAATTAAGCGAAGAATTAGTTAATTAATTAAAAGAGTAATTAACAAGAAAAAAAAAATCAAATGATGACCTTAGAGCAGAGGAAGAGGAGGAGAATTGACGAAAGGGGTTTGTGACTTTTTGCGTTATCTTGATTCGTCAATATTCGGAATCACCGGTACGTTTTGAACGGTGGAATCTATACAGTGACAACTCAGCTTATGGAAATTTTTCTTTAAATACAGAAATATTGAGAGAACAAGAAACGTATTAAATTATATGCATGTGGACGGCTTAACGTCTTAAATACGGGATTTTGATTATAAATTGAGAAATTTAGAATTTTCTATATATATGGAAAGTATCTCTATTAATAAACTATTGACTTAAATACAATTTTGATTTCTATGTTTGAGAAAGGCTTAAAAAAAATTTTAAAGTTTGTTTATATTAGTTAATTTCCTAACAATTAACTAAAAATCTTTAATTGAAAATGATTAATTAATTCTTTACAAAATAAATATCCTACTCATCAATCCAAGTCATTAAAAATAATTTTTTTTATATCAGTTATCATTGTCATATATACAAAAGTGGATGGGGACCAACAATATCTTAAAAGAAGTATAATTGAGAGACCAGTTTTTTAATAGGTGCACCAATAATTTAAAATTCTCAAACTAGAGGCACAAAAAGTGTATTTAAGTTTAAATTGTTTTAGTGCTATATTTTAGTTATTTTCTGTTTTTTTTATTCCAAAAGTAAAATTAATTTCTGTTTATAAATTTTAAAATTTTAAACATATTAGATTAATGTTAATTTTTTGAATGCTTCTATATCAAATCGATCGGGGTTTATTTATCAAGAGTCTCTTCTATCATTTTATATTTAATAAAAATATCATACTCAAATTTTTTAAAAGGTTTTTTATTATTATTATAAAATTAATTTTTTTTTAAAATTTATTAAATAATTAATATATTTGGTCTATATATTAGTTGGAGTTCGTTGATTATTATTAAATTAACTTAAATATTATAATAACTTTTTTATAACTTATAGTAAAGACTAGGATGAGTTTTTATTCAAATATATACTGACTTAGTCTCTACAAATCATATCAGATTTAATATGGAAAAGGTTCATAGGATGTAACATGTGCTCATGAGATTCATCAAGGGTTGGGGGATGGCATATTCATCTGAAGTAGGGTGATTAGTTATCTAATTCTCGTAATAAGCGCTCATTTATTATAATGCACACATATTTATGACATTTCCCACAATCACATAACACGTGAATTAATGTGTCCTAAAGCGCTAACATCATGGAGCTCAGTCAAATATCGCATCCTCTTTTAAAATAGGGGAAATGGTTATTCCACACTCGTGAAAGCATACTAAAATGTCTATAGATATTAGGATTCAAGCCCAACCAGTCTATATAACAATTATTGAGTTAAGAGACATTCAATTTACTCAAGAATCGCATATTTACAAATTTTCTCACCTTTCATGTGTGAGCTAGATTTAACACCACAATGATCCTAAAACTCTCAAACAACCATACACAAGTAGGAATTACCACTCATTGTAATTTTATTAAGTACAATCGACGTCCATCGTGGAGTCCTAGTAAAACCGACCTAGGCCACCATCACATTAGATGACTAGATTGATATCCACATCTCCAACCACTTTATCCAAGGTGAATAAGAAGGTAACAGCTCCACCCAATCATGATTTCAGTGGTGATGAGGATGTTATAGCGAAAATGTGTGTCGCCATGAATGACTTACTCACCAGAATTAGACCTTATAAGACAACGTCCTTCACATCCAACAGCGCCAGCAGGAGGATGACCCTCTTGAGGAGATTGAAATTTTTTACCCTTAACCTCTCTCTGATGAAATATGGGGGACATCGATGCTAGAGAACTTCTAGCCACCATCATTGGCCAAGTTTGATGGATGTAGTAACCCCTAAGAACATGTCGCCTCCATCAACACACAAATGCAAATTATGGGAGCCTTCAATTCTCTAAAATGAAATCTTCTCTCTGGCACCTTCAGGGATGTAACACCTTATTTTTTGACATTTTATTTTAATAGAGTTTTTGGAGTGTTTTTAAGTTAATTATTCAAGTTGGGGAATTTTGGATAGAGTTATATGATATTAAAACTTAGTGTTGAAGTGAAAAATTATGGTATATTAGAATTAATTATACTTTTATTAATTTAATATTTATAATTGCATTTAGAGTGATTAATTTAATTGAGATTAATTGATATGCACTGTCAGCATACAAAGTTTTACACACTCAGTGTATCACAACCATTTATGAGTAATTAGGGATGTCAATGGGGCGGGGCGGGGCCGGGGGGACACTTCCCCATCTTTTTCCCCGCCATCAAATTCATTCCCCATCTCCGTCCCCGATCTCCGTCACGGGGGAATTTCTATCCCCATCCTCGTTCCCCGCGGATCCCCGTTCCCCGCGGGGATCCCCATAGATCCTACATTTATTCATTAATATTTTATTTTTTTAAAATGTTTATATTTTCTATAAAAATAAAAAGCACAAAGAATTCACATATTTATTATGTTATTAAAAAATACTAGTATTTGACATTTATTATTTTTTATTAAAAATACTAATGGAACACAAAATAATAATATTTTTTTTATAAATTTCTATAAAATGCTATAAAATTCAACAAAATGAACTATAATACTTTTTAAAGTAACAATATGCCTAAACAACTAAAAAAATCCAACAACATAATTATGCTTAAAAAACTATACTTCATCAAAACTAATAAGGGATAATTATAAAATTTAGCATCATGAGTATGCTTGAAAAGCTAAAAAATACTTCATAATAAGTCAACTAAAAGCAAAAGTCAACATATCTCTATTTGCTCAATTGATAACACACGTAAAGTAGAAATATCAAAATACTTAAAACAAAGTTACATATAAATAAACTAAAATATTAAGCAAAATATCCAAACAAGTAATGATCAATCATGTCTCTCTTTCCAACTTCTCCTTGCAAGGTCTTCTTCCTCATTCCACAATTAGGAAAAGTATATTTTAATATTTTTTAAGGAAAAACTGACGACATTATTTTAATTACAAATGCATAGTATAGATAAAAAATGAACACAAAAATATTTAAAAGGAGATAAAAATGAGTAATTTTTTGATTATTTTATATTTTTGTAATATGCAAATGATTTGATAACTCTAAAATTTCTAAACAATTTAATTTAAATTTAATCAAAATAATCAACTTTTCCTATAAGCAATTACATGAACAGGTTTATGAGAATCAAGGAGAAACAATCTACTTTTTTCTATAAACAATAATATAAACAGATTTATGAGAATCAAAGAGAAATAATCTATTTTTTCCTATAAATAATTACATGAACAAATTTATGAAAATCAAACCTTATTGATGAAATTGTAAGAGCTGTGAATAATGGAAGCACACCAAATAGAGAAGATGGAATTGGAAGAGGAAGATGAATGGAGATTTGACTGGAGAAGAAAAAAAGGAGTCTAACGTGTGAGACTCTAAATGTCTGGCAGAAGAAAATGAAACGCTTCAACTTTTTTAGGGTCTAATATTTACATTTCTCTCTCTTAATAAATACATGAATATTTATTTATTTATTTTTATAAATAAACATAAAGGAAATGACTAAAAAACCTAATCTAAAATATATATATTAAATTAACTATATTAAAATAATAGGCGGGGCGGGGTCCCCGCGGGGCGGGGGGTGTATTCCCCGTCCCCGTCCCCGAAATGCTCTCGGGAGAATTTTTCTCCCCATCCCCGCCCCCACGGGGGAAAATTCCTCATCTTTGGGGCCCCGAACGGGGTGTTCCCCGCGGGGATCCCCATTAACAGGTCCAAACTGACATCCCTATGAGTAATACTTTACATGTGATTAAAGTAAAAGTCAAACACTAATAAAAATCAAACAATTATAAATAATTGATGGTGTAAAATTTTTTTACACAATCGGTGTATTTCAATTAAATTCAATTTAATTTAATTAGAATTTTTGAGATTATTAATTTTATTTAAAATTATTAATTTTTTTAGTTAATTAAAAATAATAGAAATATGAGATATGAGTTTTGGGTGATAAATAGATATTTTAAATAAAATAGGGAGGTAGATAGAATTATTTGTGAATGGAGGGAAAATAGTGAGAATTAATAAACTAAATGAGAAATTAGGTGTATTTAAATAGAGAAGTTGAGAGAGAATTAGTCAGGACATGAAAAGTTGAGAAACAGACAAAAGAAGAGAAACCTTAGAGCATGATTATCGGTGTTCTTTGAGAGTTCCTACACATTTATTAAAGAAATTGTGTCAATAATAAATGGATATTTCACTTGTTTTCACGTTCCTGAACTAAAGCACGTCCTCATACTAAAGCACGCTTCTACACTCCAATTAAGTGGGTCATGATAATAAATTAATAAATAAAATTGCAAGAATGTAGTTGATTTGTTTTAAATGTGGGACCCATTTTAGATTTTTTGATGAGTTACATGGATATTTGAGAATTGTAGATGGGTTGTTTAAAAAATTGAGAAGTGTGAAATAATATAAAAAATTATGTGGGTCTCATTTAAAGAACCCAAATGGGTATGATGGATGTGGATGCTCTTAGAAGAGCTTTTGGAAAGAGATGAGAGAAACCTCCATCGTTAAAGCTTCTTCTTCGAATTTGAGGTAGGGATAATTATTTCTGTATGGGTGTTTATGCAGATGGATAGTGAGGGTTCCTTACCCTCTTGCCTTCTTCCCTTTTATTTTCAACGACATAAGTGCGACAAAAATCAACAAACAATCAAGTATAATCGAAAAAAGGAAAATTCCAAAGAGGTTTTTCCTTTCCTCAACAAATGTTGCACCAACAGTATCGCGACAACAAGATTTCATTGGCAAAATATGAAAGTAGGCCATCTTCATAGTTTTCTTCACATCAGTAAGAGAGTTGTATAAGACATAATATGAGCCAACCACCTTTGTAAATTGGTACGAGGGCCAGAACCACCTAAGTCGGTGGGTACACCTGGCCGACCCATATGAGAGAAGAGGAATAACATAGAATTTAGCATGGGTAGTAGAGAGATGTGGGTAGCCAAGAAATATCCTGGCTTGAAGTTCTTCCAACTCTCTATGTAAACATGGAAGATCTTGTAGTCATCTTGACAAAGGGAAACAAAGACATGACCAGGTCTTTTCCTTGAAGGGGGTTACCATCAAAATGATGGAATAAGAGGCTCTTTGAGGCTGAATCCATGTACCTATGGTATTCATACCAGTACTGGAACACCCTTCCAAAAGCCCAAGCAACTGAATCAATTTGTGAGGGAGTGATGAAAAGTTGGTCTAGCACCTCCTTCTCAAAAGCAGTCAAAGGAAGTTGGACACCCAACTTATGGAAGATACATTCGTAAAAGGGGATAGAGCAGTTGTCGTACTTGCACATATCATATTATTAGTAGGAATGACATAGATTGATCGATTGAAACATAATCCTATTTCGATGGTGGCTTCCCTCACAACAGTTTCCCAAGAATAAGGAGAAACTATCCTTACATACTCAGAATTTACCCATGAATAATTACATGTATCTGTTGCCACCATCAACTCTCCAGGTATAACAATATTTGTGTCTGTATCACAAAGTCTATCAGTTTGATCAACAACAATTGAGTACTAACAGGGAAAGGTTTGTCTCGAGAGATGGAATAGAGAAACCTATCTCTCGCTCCCTTATCTCAAATAGAACAAGACCCGGGTTAAAATTGGCACGAGCTAGAGAAGTGAGTGGCAATTTCTCTCTTTAGTGGATCACCTTCATTGCCAGAAGAATCCAACATTAACTCATAATTATCGTGAGATGCATTCGGGGCAAACCCAAGGGGGTTCAGTGTGTAGAGGAGATCAACAAGTTCAGGATTCTCCATTCTTGTAGGTGACAGAGACTCTTCATTGGTAAGCACAAGAGCATCGTTCATGGTTGCATCTCTGGAGTTGACCTTAATAATACAGGGAAAAACAATGGCATACCTTTAAAGGGGAGGAAGTAAGAAGACATCCCACAAGTAAGGGAGCAATAGGGAATTCAATTACAAAATAACAAACTAGATTAAAAGTTGAAGAAGAAATCAATTATCCCATCAGGGGCAGTAAAAGGCCAAAAACACTCAAGCACCCTAAAAAGGATAATTGTGCTAAAATTTGCACCTTAGAGCCACATGCTCAAAAGGAATGGTGAAACGTTTCCATGACAGGAAAACATTTAATACACTTGTTCTCCACTACTTTTGTAACCGAGGAATTTTCATTCATATCCAATAGCGAACATATTTCTTGGAGGTCGACTACTACGTCGAAGGATTCCCTGACTAATCTCTGCCCGATAAGCCTTGGTGGAAACTTTTATGGGTCGGCCAAACCCAAAAATTCAAGGCTCAATCTGATACAAATCCACTAAAAATAACCCAACATATAAAGTTGTTACACACGAAAATTAAGGTACAATATTCTGATATCCCCTTTATTATACTTATCTTGAATCTTGAGTTGACTTAGGCATTAGAGTGCTAACCTTGCATGTGTCCCCCATGTCGCTATATCAGAGATCAACATCACTAATTCAAGATTATTAATCAATGACACACACCAATTCTGGTTCAAAAATGGAATGAATCACAAGAACAATGCATTATTCAACTTTCATACTCACAAACTAAAATTTGATCCAAATTCTTAATCATAGTTGTGCATGTATGTGTTGTACCCCAAAATTTACCCTCCCATATTCTTCAGAAATTGCCAAGTCAAGCTTCAAAGTTCCCCAAGGGTTGCACAGTTCAAGGGTCTCCTAACAGTCAAAATTAGGGTTTTTATTCTGATCAGGAAAATGAAGTTTCCAAAGGTCCAATCAAGTATCACATGCCTACAAATATGGTCAAGTATCCTCATGCAAAGTTTCAAGACTTTCAGCACAAAATTGCACAGTCAAAACCCTAATTGCACTACAGTTAACTGTAGGGGCAAAATGGTCATTTGACAGTCAAAAGTTCAAATTTTTGATCAACATCTCATTTTGAAGCCACAAACATCATTTGATCAATGCTTGATCATGATTCTCAAAGCTTGGCTCAAAAATCATCAAGATGCAAAAGTTTCCTTATTTGGACAGCTGAAAAAGTCAACTGTAAATTGACCAGGGCATAACTTTCACATGGATTATCAGAAAAATTCCATCAAAAGCTCATTTTGAAGAGAATGACATTTCCTACAACTCATCTTCATACTTCAAGTCCAAGAAATGCTCTCACAAAAAGTTATCAATTTCAACATTATAGGTCATTTTCAAAAGTCAACAAAAAGGGACTTTAAGTCAAAGGCCATAACTTGAGATTGGTAAATCAAAATGACATGGGACCAAAGTAATTGGTTATAGGACTCAAAGACCTTTCCAAAATGTCCAAGAACATGAGCAAAGCTCAAAAATTGAGCAAGTTATGCCTTGTGGAAGTTGGGAAATTTTTGGATATTTTGAAAAGTCAACATTGATTCAAATGACCTAAAATTGCTAATGGGCCTATTTTTCTTCCATAATTCATTATCCCAAGCATGTGCACGACCATTAGGCCCAAAGGGAAGTTTTTTTCTATTTTTATTTATTTATTTGGATTTTTTATTATTAATAAATCATTTAATTAAATAAAATGCATGAAAAATACAAAACTAATGAAATAAAATCTTTTTGTGCAGAAATTATTCTCATTGGACACCCAAATTCGTGCATGATCAATTAGGGAAAGTTTTGGCATGATTTGGTATCAAATAGCATGGAAAAAGATTGAAAAAGATCTTTGAAAATCAAATTTCAAAAACCATGAATGCAAAAGATTTTGATCAGAATTCTTGACCTAATTCACTCTTACATAAGCATAGAATCAAAACCTAATGCCATTAACCATTGAGCTGCGCAGAAAACCCTTGCAAAAAACTTGCATTTTTTTCAAGAAAACTCCATAACTGAAAACATACTTGCAGGTCAATTCAAGCCTCCAAACTTGTTCCATTAGCTTGCTAGGGTTGTCAGGAAACGACTCCAATCACAAACTTAATCCCACGCTCAAAGAATTGGTAATTCGAGGGTGAACTGTATCACTTTTTTTGCATAATCGTATTCTATTATTGAGACCATATCATTGCATTTTATTCATGGATTTGTACTAATTACTTTGTTCTGATGCTAACCATGTGGTTTAATTTTGTTTTCATGCCTTATATGGAGATTTGCCATTAGAGACATTTAGGGTTCTTCAACCTTCAAATTAGGGGTTTTGTAATAGGGTAAAATTAGGACACGTGACTTATACCATTGAATCGAGCATGTCTGGACGAAGAAGAAGCTACCCTCGCGCTCAATTTATGAGCATCACAGGGCTATTCGCTATTTTTCCATAGATGGCCTAAAAGAACGCTTGCATAACCGTTGCCTAACATATTTGTGTTTCAGGAAAATAAAAACCAACGAAGAAGACGCTTAGGTGGCGAGGTCTGACTGGTTCATTTGAATTTTTGCGCGCAAAGTCCACTAACGATTTTGTTTTCTTTTATAATATTTATTAGTTATTATATATTAACATGCGTGAATTGGTTCAGCTGGCAAGGCGTAGTGGTGGCAACGTTCATGACCTGGGTTCGAGCCCCAGGTCTTCATTATTCCCATGTTATTTTTCAATTAAAATTCACATGCAGGCTCAATGTTGTGGTCCATGATACACTCTCACAATCCAACCATCCACGCGTACCTGGGCATCAAATCAAAGGCCATGATCTGGAAAGTACAATACACCCTAGTCAACGCGTGTACACGCGTCCTGAAAAGTCCAACGGGCCAAAGCATCTTGGGCCAGATTACTAAAGAAAAACCTCCTGTTTGGGGTCTGAACCCCCTAGGTTTGCCATGTTATTTTTTATTAATTCTATTTTCTTTTAATTATTATTTGTTTAATTAATTAATTATTTTCACAAAAAAAATATAAAAAACACATAAAAGTCAGAAAAGAGGAAAAATATAATAAATATTTTTATTTTAATATTTTTTGTAATTAAATTGTATATAATTAAACTTAGTTTTAAATTAGGTTTTAATTTTAATTCTTTTAATAAAAATCTAAAAAACATAGAATTAGGGTTCATATTAATTTTTTATCCTTTTTTCTTTTATTCCATAATAATTAAATATTAAATATTTATTTTTATAATTAAATTGCATATAAAAATTAGGGTTAATTTTAGGTTAAAAAACTTCAACATTTTTCTTAATAAATTAAAAATAATTAGAATTAGGGTTAGCATCTTATTTTAATTTTAATTAGCTCTCTTTTTCCATTAAAATCATAAAATACAAAAAAACAATTTCTTTCTTTCTTTTAATTTCAATTAATTCCTCAGTAATTTCAATTTTGCCAAAGGGTCCAACGCCCTCGTTTAATTCTTATTAAATTCGCATGTTTATTTTTATTCTTTACAATTTTGATGTATCTCTCCCGAAGCCATGTAATTAATTTCTTGCACTTTTAATTCTTTATTTTCTTTTATCTCTTTATTTTCTGTCAAATCGGGTTCGAGAAATTTTGGCGATGTGGACCCGCGCCATTTGTAATAGCTTAGAATTTACTTTTCTCGCAACTTTTTAACTGTTAATCAAGGCATGAAAGAATGTATGGACAAAAATAAAAACAAACGCTAGATCACCAATGACATGATGAAAGACAAAAATAAATGAAAACGACACACGAATCGCACACACCACCCCTAGGGTACGCCTCACTGTTGCCTTGCCTCGAAAGGTGATCGTCGAGTAGAGGATGTCTTAGTAAGTCCTCATGATCCGGGAACCTGGCATGAGGGTAGCTTCTAAGGTGTCTTCCCATTGCTCTGGTGATCACCATGTCCCGAACCTCGAATTGACCCGAACACCTCCAACGGTGGTGCTACCTACCTCTCAATGGTGGGATGGCACTACTTTAAAGGACATTTACACAGACGAATTCCTTAGGGTAGGTAGACGACTCTAGATACTTGCTCTAAATTTCAAAACAAAAAAATACTTTTCACACCAACACATTTTCAAAAAGCTTTCGAAAGCAATTTTTCAAACACTCTTGAGGACCGATACAAGAGTCGAACTGGAATTTTCAAAGAAACTTTTTTAAAACCCATATTTGAAAAGCAAACAAACCATTTTGAAAACACAAGTGAGCAAGTATCTAAGAGCCCATGGATAACCATGGATAGAAAGGGTGCTAACACCTTCCCTTTCTATAACCTACCTCCCGAACCGAGAGCAATCTCTTTAAGGAATTTTTCTGTGCTTTTGTCCTTTCCATTTGGAGAAAATAAAAGACGGTGGCGACTCTTGCTTACCGCGACATTTCGCAAACCAGCGTTAAACAGTCAGTTCCAGATCCACCGATCACAGAACTGGCGACTCTGCTGGGGACTTAACTTAAAGTGAGGTGTACCTTAGGACTAAGATCACTGTGTTTTCAATTGCTTTCCTTGCTTGCTTTATTATTGTGGGTTGCTTGGGAGTTCTATAGATCCTAACCCGGATCTGGGGATACCTTCTTAGAAAGTAGCAACAAGGCTGTGAGGGAACTGTGCGGGGTATACCGACATGGTTGAAACAGTCTGCTACGTTGATGTGGCACTTTGGTGTGTACCGGTAACCCTTGAGTTCAGTCAAGGAGAGTACGGGGCCTCCGCGTGGTGTCATGAAGCATCAACAGACCTTAGGAACCTTAATTGAACTATCTTGGCCTCTTTAGGGTAGTGAGATAACTGACTTTGGTGTAGTCCGAGGTTGGTTGATACTCGATACTACACTCAATTGAGGGTTGCTTTCCTGGAATATTTCGGTCGCCAGTTCAGTGGCTAAATCGAAACGATGAACAATGAAAGCAATCCCGTGATATTGGGACCCTTAGAACCCGGTTACTTTGATAGGACAGGTTGAACCCACCAACTTCAAGAGGGTACTACCCAGACCCCATGCTGGCCTTAAACCCTAAGGGCTTGTCTTGTGTGCCTTGTGTGCCTTACATGTTTGTCTTTGTAAATATCCGTGGTGTGTTTAATCATAGCATCATGACATCATCCAGCATCATATGCATCGACTAACCATTTTAGGGGTTCGAATCTTCATCTTTGTTTTTGT
The DNA here is from genome assembly GCA_948472305.1 of Vicia faba. Taxonomy (NCBI): domain Eukaryota; kingdom Viridiplantae; phylum Streptophyta; class Magnoliopsida; order Fabales; family Fabaceae; genus Vicia; species Vicia faba. The sequence goes on from OX451737.1 coordinate 1,186,372,082, forward strand.
TTTGTAGGACATGGAAACTGTTCGCAGAAAGACAATTCAAATCAGTCTTGTAAGGATCCCTCCTCAGCTTAAGGAACTCATATCTAGGATTCCAGAGAACTCTTCATTCAGTGAAAGACATGGAAGTCTCATCAGCCTGGTCAATACCACTATTGAGGAGGACATGATAAAGGTCCTGTTCCAGTTCTTTGATCCTCTGCATCATTGTTTCACCTTCTTGGATTATCAGCTGGTACCTACATTGGAGGAGTTCTCCCGGCTCCTGAAGATCCCTATCCTTGATCAGCTACCCTTCAACGGTACGGAAAAGGAACCTAAGCTTGAAGAGATTGCCAAAGCCTTGCACCTACAGTCATCTGACCTCAAGGGACATTGGGAAGTTAGAAGTGGTATCAAAGGGTTCTTAGCCAGGTTTCTGTTTGAAAAGGCCCATGAATGTTGGAACTCCCTTGACTTGCAAGCTTTTGAAGAAGTTGTGGCCCTCCTTGTCTATGGTTTGGTGTTGTTCCCTAACCCAGATCAGCTTATTGATATCAGTGCTGTCCAGATCTTTATGTCCAGGAATCCTATACCTACATTGCTGGGGGACATCCTTCACTCATGTTACACTCGAACCATGAGAAAAAGAGGTGTCCTTATGTGTTGCACTCCTCTCCTGGGAAGGTGGTTTATTTTGCACCTTCCACAATCAGTCTTGAAGAATGAGCGGGGTTTGGGATGGTCACAACGGTTGATGACTCTTACACATGCAGATATACATTGGTGCCCTCGGTCCAGAAAAGATGTCACTATCATTGATCGTTGCGGGGAGTACCCTAATGTTCCTTTACTTGGAATCAGAGGAGGTATTACTTACAGCCCATGCCTGGCTTGGAGACAGTTTGGTTATGCTCGGAGGGATGGTCCTCATGACATGTTAATTCCTGACATAGTTTTTGACTTCGACAACGATACTCAAGGACTTCGCCAGAGATTTATCAGAGCTTGGAGGATGCCAAGTAGGATAGACAGTAAGACACTGGGGCACATGAACTCCATCCCGTTGGAACCTTATCTCAAGTGGGTACGCGCCCGCTCCCAGAAGTTGGTAATGCCTTATCCTCATATGCTCCCTGTGATCAAAGAGCCAGTCTTGGAAGGAGAAGTGTCCTACACTATTCAGCACCCTGATATGCCCACATCCTGGGAAGAGATGCAGAAGAGCTGGATCCAGCTTAAGGAAGAACGGAGTTCTCTTGAGACTAGTCTACATGCCAGTGAAAAGAAGGTCTTGGAGCTCACCCGCTTGTTGCATGAGGAGAGGAATCTCAACACTTACATAGCTCCGAAGAGGATGCACAGTGTATTTTGGGATTGATTTGATTTTTGTATTATTTTGCCCATGAGGCTTTGATGTACTAAACAGTTATTTCCTTAATGATAACGTGTGTTCCTTTTTTGTCTACAACAAATTTGAACTTTCGAACCCTTAAATGCATTGCATAAACACATATCATTCATCATGTGCATAGCAGGTTTTTCCCTTTTCAGGTTGCTTACAGTTCTTCGCTGTTTATTTCAGCATCATGAATCCTGACTCTTCATCAACTGAGACATCCATCAAAGCTCTTCAGGCGCAGAATGCGCAATTCCAGGAATTAATCAAGGGTTTGACTCAGGGCCAGGAAGAGCTGAAGGCTCTGCTTCTGAAAAAGGAAAAGAAGAAGAAGAGAAGGATTGTTCTGTTCAACTCGGGCCGAAGGTTCGGCAATACTCTGCAGCATGAAGAGGCTGATTCTTCTGTTGGCAAGGGTACTCCTCAAGAGGCAAGGGTTCCTAGTCCGGTAGTCTCTGACAACGAGACTGATTTTGATGAAGAGCAATATCCTCCGGCAGAAGATCGTTACAAGCAACTGGAGGACAGGTTGAATGCTATGGAGATACAACAGGTACCTGGGCTGGATTTCGGAGATCTGGGTTTGTCTACTGGTGTGATCATTCCCCATAAGTTCAAAGCGCCATCTTTCGCTAAATATGACGGGGCGTATTGTCCCAAGCTACATCTCAGGTCCTATGTTCGGAAAATCCAACCGTACTCGGCGGACAAGAATTTGTGGATCCACTTCTTCCAGGAGAGTCTTTCAGGGACTCATCTCGAATGGTTATATCAGCTGGATGGGACCAAGGTTCGTAACTGGGAGGAGTTGGCTACTGCTTTCTACAAGCAGTATCAATATAATGCCGACCTTGCCCCTACACGTACCCAACTCCAGGGTATGTCGTTAGGTTCAAGCGAAGGTTTTAAGGAGTACGCCCAGAAGTGGAGAGACCTGGCTGGCAGGGTGCAGCCACCGTTGACTGATCGGGAGTTAGTAGACATGTTCTTGGGGACCCTATCTGGGCCGTTTTTCAATCATCTTATTGGGAATTCGTCTGCAGGGTTCACTGATTTGATTCTGACTGGAGAGAGAATTGAGGCTGGGTTAAAGTCTGGTAAGATTCCGAAGGGTGCATCATCTAGTTCTGAGAAGAAACCCTTCAAGAAGGAGGCTAGTGCCGTGTATGGTTCCAAGAGATCAGAGAGACCTGAGTGCCGCCAATCTGTCAGTGCGGTAATGATTGCTAAGCCTGCTGCCGCTCCTCGGCCGACCAATCCTCAAAGGGCTGAAAGACCCCGGAGAGAGTTTACCCGGTTAAGCATGACCCTATCGCAGATCCTGCCACAGTTGCTATCAACCAACTTAGTGACTGTCCGAGAGGCGCCGAAGTTCCCAAATACTGCATCTCCCAAGTACAACCCGAATGCTCGTTGTGCTTACCATTCAGATAGCCCGGGGCATTCTACTGATGACTGTTGGGCATTAAGGAGTAAGGTGCAAGACCTTATCGACGCGAAAGAGATACAGTTTGAAGCGCCTGAGAGGCCGAATGTGGTTACGGCCCCTATGCCCCAGCATGGGGTAAATGCTGTTGACGAAGATGTTTATGCTGTTTATGTGGATGATCTAGCCACTCCTCTGAAGACTGTCAAGAAGAACCTGCTGTTGGCCGGTTTATTTCCGGGTTGCAGTGAGGGTTGCCTGTTCTGTGCTGTGTCCCTATCTGGCTGTCCCTTGCTGAAGTTAGGCATCCAAAGCCTAATGGATAGCAAGGAGATTCTGTTTAAGAAGTCTGTTGTTCAGTTGGTTCCGGTGGAAGAAGTTTCTGTGGTTACCATATTCAATAATCCAATCAAGGCTCTCCCGAAGAAGCCCGTCCAAATCATGACCGTCGCACCTATTGTTATCACTGTTCCGGGGCCCCTGCCCTATGTATCTGATAAAGCTATCCCCTGGCATTATGGGGCAGATGTGTATGTAAATGGGATTAAACAAGAGTTCAACACTGGCGCCAGCATCTGTGATATCACTGGCCCAGCCAAGGTTACCCGCAGTGGCAGGCTCTTCTCGCCTGATATTGCACCGCCTGCTGCTCGAAGACCACTTCTCATAACTCCTGCAAGTGTACCTATTCCTGTTGCTGATCAAGTTGTTTCTACTGCTGCCGAGTCATCCAATGCTCGAGGCAAAGGAATTGAAGTTGAGCCTGCCCAGATGGAGGCACCTATACCTGTAACTGCTGAAGCCTCCCAACAAGAAATGGAGGAGATTCTAAAAATTATAAAGAAAAGTGACTTCAATGTTGTGGAACAGCTGGGGCACACGCCCTCTAAAATCTCCATGCTCTCTTTATTGCTGTGCTCCGAGGCCCATGCTAAGGCCCTAATCTCATTCCTCAAGACGGCCCATGTGCCACATGAGACATCTGCAGTCCAGTTCACTGATTGCGTAACAAATCTGACAGCAGACAATGGCTTGGGTTTCTCAGATGCTGACCTGACCGCGAAGGGAAGAGACCACAACGATGCCCTGCATGTCTCTATCGAATGCAGGGGCACTACCTTGGCACATGTATTGGTGGATACTGGTTCTTCTTTAAATGTGCTGCCCAAGAAGGCTTTGGACCGTTTAGATTGTGAAGGCCTGGAATTGAAACCCAGCAATATCATCGTCAGGGCCTTTGACGGTTCAAAAAGGATGGTTCATGGAGAGGTCGACATTCCGATTCGTGTGGGCTCTCAGGTGTTTGACTCTACATTCTATGTGATGGATATTCGTCCATCGTACTCTTGTTTACTGGGTCGACCTTGGATACATAAAGCTGGGGCAGTGACCTCTACCTTGCACCAGAAGCTGAAGTACCCTGTCAGAGGGAAGATCGTCACTGTGCAGGGAGAGGAGGAGTATATGGTAAGCCACCTGAATTCCTTCAGATACATTGAGATGGATGGGGAGTTTATTGAAACCCCCTTTCAGCATTTCGAGGATGTGCTTCCAATTGCAGCAGCAGCAGAAACAGCAGCAGAAGAAAGTGTTCCTTTGAAGATGGCCTCCCTGAAGGATGCCCGGGCTGCGGTTCAGAAAGGCGAATGTGCTAACTGGGGCAGGCTTCCAGACTTTACACAGAAGACTAACAAATTTGGGCTGGGTTTTACCGCAGAGAGTCAGAAAGCTATGCGGAAAGCGAAGACCGGAAGACCTCCTGTGTTCATTACAAATCCAGGAGTGAATGCTATTGGGGAAGACAACGAAGTGGATGAAGCAGAATTCAATAGCTGGATCTACCCAACAACCGAAGGCGGATTGAACAATTGGATTGCTAAAGACCATACTCCTGTTACCTTTGTGACGCAGTAATAAAATTCTTTGTTTTGCTATTTGTAATAAACAATAAATAAACTCTATGGCCCGATGTCTTACCCGAGGCACCGTGGTTTCATTTGTGAGGGCATATAAATTGTCATTTCATATATCATGAATGAAAATCTTGGACGTTTTCTCGCATTGCAAATCTTATGCTCCTTTTCTGTCTTTCTTTCCTTTACATATATTTCAAAACAACTGTATTTACACACACACTCACTCATACAGGTTTCAATCCACTCTGGATCTTACTGGTAACGACTCTGCTACTGCCAGTTATGACTTCGAAAATCCGATCAACTTAGCCGAAGACGAAGGTGAAGATGATTGCGAAGTTCCTGGCGAGCTTGCAAGACTGTTACTTCAGGAAGAGAGGGCAATTCAACCCCATGAAGAGCCAGTGGAAACAATAAACTTGGGTACTGAGGTAGATAGGAAAGAGGTAAAGATCGGTGCCAACCTAGAGCTCAGCGTGAAGCAACGGTTGACTCAGATGCTGCATGATTATATGGAGATCTTTGCCTGGTCCTACGAAGACATGCCCGGGTTGGATACCGATATTGTGGTACATCACTTGCCTACTAAGGAAGACTGCCCTCCAGTTAAGCAAAAGGTCCGTCGGATGCGTCCAGAAATGTCTGAGAAGATCAAAGCCGAGGTTATGAAACAGTTTGACGCTGGGTTCCTTGCAGTGACTTCTTACCCTCAGTGGGTTGCTAATGTGGTGCCGGTACCGAAGAAGGACGGTAAGGTCAGAATGTGTGTCGACTACAGGGATCTGAACAGGGCCAGCCCCAAAGATGACTTCCCTCTACCTCACATTGATGCCCTTGTTGATAATACAGCTCAGCACAAGGTGTTCTCTTTCATGGATGGCTTTTCAGGTTACAATCAGATCAAGATGGCACCTGAAGACATGGAGAAGACTACCTTTGTTACTCAGTGGGGCACCTTCTGCTACAAGGTCATGCCTTTTGGACTAAAGAACGCTGGGGCAACCTACCAACGGGCCATGGTTGCTTTATTTCATGACATGATCCATCATGAGATAGAAGTGTATGTTGACGACATGATCGCAAGGTCCCAGACTGAGGAAGAACACCTAGACCATCTGCAGAAGTTGTTTGACCGGTTGAAACTGTACAAGCTAAGGTTGAACCCGAACAAGTGCACCTTCGGGGTAAGATCCGGGAAGTTGCTAGGCTTTGTGGTAAGTGACAAGGGCATTCAAGTGGACCCTGCCAAAGTCAAAGCTATTCAAGAGATGCCAGTTCCCAGGACAGAGAAAGAGGTCAGAGGCTTTTTAGGACGCCTGAATTACATTGCTCGCTTCATCTCACACCTAACTGCTACCTGTGAGCCAATCTTCAAGCTGCTGAAGAAAGATCAGGTAGTACGTTGGAACGATGAATGTCAGGCTGCTTTTGACAGAATCAAAGAGTATCTCCAAGAACCACCTATCCTTATGCCACCGGTTGAAGGGAGACCTCTGATACTATATCTAACAGTGCTTGACAACTCAATGGGGTGTGTGCTGGGACAGCATGACGAGTCTGGCCGAAAAGAGCATGCCATTTATTACCTTAGCAAAAAGTTTACCGACTGTGAGACCCGATACTCACTGCTTGAGAAAACTTGCTGCGCTTTGGTATGGGCTGCTCGCCGGCTGAGACAGTATATGTTGACTCATACCACCTTGTTGATCTCAAAGATGGATCCTATAAAGTACATATTCGAAAAGCCTGCTCTGTCTAGGAGAATTGCAAGATGGCAAATGATCTTGACGGAATACGACATTCAGTATACAACCCAGAAAGCCATCAAGGGAAGTGTATTGGCAGACCACTTGGCACATCAGGCCGTAGATGACTACCAATCAATGAACTTCGAGTTTCCGGATGAAAGCATCATGATAGTAACTGATTGTGAAGTACCTGGACCGGATGAAGAACCTGAACCAGGATCCCGATGGTCCATGCACTTTGACGGAGCCTCCAACGCTTTGGGAAACGGTATCGGCGCCATAATCATATCACCTCAAGGTACTCATACTCCACTCACTGCCCGGCTATGTTTCAACTGTACCAACAACATGGCAGAGTATGAGGCGTGCATCATGGGTCTTCAAGCTGCGATCGACCTAAGGATCAAGTTTCTAAGTGTCTTCGGAGATTTCGCTCTTGTGATCAATCAGATCAAAGGAGAGTGGGATACGAAACATCCGAACCTGATTCCTTACAGAGAATGTGTGTTGACCCTGATCCCCCACTTCACAGCGATAACCTTTGAGCACTTTCCGAGAGAAGAGAATCAGCTGGCGGACGCGTTAGCTACAATGTCTTCTATGTTTAAGGTCAAATGGGATAATGAGGCTCCCCGGATCATCATCTGGAAACTGGACGAACCGACATACTGTTGTGATCTCGAGACTGAGTTGGTGACTGAGAAGCCTTGGTACCATGAGGTGAAGAGATATCTGGAGACTCAGGAATACCCTGAAGGTGCCTCTATCAACGATAAGAAGTTCTTGAGGAGGTTCGCAGCAAAGTTCTTCCTTAGCAACGGCATCTTGTACAAGCGAAACCATGATTTAACCCTACTGCGTTGTGTGGACAAAGCTGAAGCAGAAAGGATCATGGAAGAGCTACATGAAGGGACCTTTGGTACACATTCCAGTGGACATACCATGGCTAAGAAGATCCTACGGGCAGGATATTACTGGTCCACAATGGAAGCTGACTGTTACCAACATTCCAGGACATGCCATAAGTGCCAGATTTATGCAGACAAGGTACATGTTCCTCCAGTTCCCCTGAATGTTCTGACTGCGCCTTGGCCGTTTGCAATGTGGGGCATAGACATGATCGGCGAGATTAAACCTACGGCATCTAATGGACATCGCTTCATCCTAGTGGCGATTGATTATTTTACAAAGTGGGTCGAAGCAGCATCCTACGCTACGGTAACCAAGACTGTTGTGGCACGGTTCATTCGGCACAACCTGGTCTGTCAGTACGGTGTCCCAGAGCGAATCATTACAGACAACGGCACCAATCTGAACAATAAAATGATCGCTGAGCTCTGCGAACAGTTCAAGATACAGCACCACAATTCTTCTCCTTACAGACCGAAGATGAATGGGGCTGTAGAAGCAGCAAATAAGAACATCAAGAAAATCGTGCAGAAGATGACAGTGACTTATAAGGATTGGCACGAGATGTTACCGTTCGCTCTACATGGGTACCGTACCTCAGCTAGGACGTCAACCGGGGCAACTCTTTTTTCTTTGGTTTATGGTATGGAGGAAGTCTTACCAATCGAAGTGCAAATACCCTCTCTCCGGATAATGAAGGATGCAAATCTGAACGAAGACGATTGGATCCAGACACGACTTGATCAGCTCAACCTTATTGATGAGAAAAGACTTGCTGCTATCTGTCATGGTCAGACGTATCAAAAACGGATGATCAGGGCATTTAACAAAAAGGTCAGACCACAGGAATATCAAGTTGGGGATCTGGTAATCAAGCGAATCATCCTTCCTCAGAGTGATCCGAGGGGCAAATGGACCCCTACGTACGAAGGGCCATTTGTAGTTAAACATGTGTTCTCAGGAGGAGCCATGATCCTAACCAACATGGATGGTGACGACCTTCCTCACCCCGCCAATGCAGACATAGTAAAAAGATACTACGCATGAAAAAGACCCGTTAGGCTGACATGCCTAGGCAAAAATTAGGGCTTCCTGGCGAACCAAAAGGGTTCGGGCAAAATGAAGGGATGAAATGGAAAAAATCTGTACACCCGGCAAGTCGAAAACCCGAAAAGGCAGCTTGGGCAAAAATGGGTATCCCGGTGGACTGAAAACCCGAAAGGGCGGTCCAGGCAAAAATTAGGGATAAAAGCGTAATACTATGTCTCATTGGATCACTTCGCATCCAGAATCCGGTATCTACACCAAGTGCAGACGGCATCGATCAGTCAGCTTCACCTTCAACCAAGGTCATCAAGTGATGAGACGCTCGGAGCTATAACGACAATAGCAGAGTTGAAACCCAGTGGGATCATTCATTTCACACAGCTGTTTTATTTCCTTTTGTACAAAATTTGTATAAACTCTTTTGTTCGGCGGCGTTCTCTTACTAGGACGTCAGCCTCTTGTACACAAAACGCCTATTTTCAGGCCATTCAAAAATCAATACAAATATACTTTTCAGTTAAAAGTGCCAATTGTTTTTCTTTTCTGTTTTGTCTTGCGAAGAACGTCCAAGGTTCAATTTGTGATATATGCATTGACAATAATTTGCTAACTCATGAATATTTGCATACAAAAACAAAGGATTAATTACAGGTAACATTGGAAACAAGGGCAATAAAGAGTAGTCTGAGCAATCTAATTTTTCTGTCCTCCAAGGTACCAAGGTAGGTTCAGCAAAAGAACATGACCAGTACATCTTAATTCCCCAGAAAGTAAGTCAGCAGTCAGTGCATTCTTCTCCAAGCAAAACTATTATCAAACCTTAAAGAAGTTGGGTATCCTCCAGCAGATCTCAACATTCCCCAGCAGCATATATGCATTCTTAACAAGCGTCCCCGGCAGTCTTGTTCTAAAGGTTGTTCCCCGGTGGCATGCCAATATTCAAAGGAATCACTTCCCCAGCATATCAAAACTTCCCCAAGAGAGTCTAAGCCAGTTCCCCAGGAAAGTTGGAATTCATCTCCCCAAGCAGTAAGCTTATCCCCAGTAGATTCTGGAAGCTTATCCCTCACAGAGCACGAACGCGTCGCCCGGCTTTATTTAAAGAGTTATTTCCTTACTAGGATATAACTGGGTTATCCTCATCCAAAAGTCACGGAAAGAGCGTCCCCGACGAAGTTCTCTTACCCCCAGCGAAGTCTATTAGCACTTCCCACACAACAAGAGTATCCTCAGCAAGTTACTATCAACAATTCAGCAAAACATCTCTATCCCCACAGAGTATTACTCCCCAGCAAGATCATCAGAGTACTTTCCTCCCCGCAGAGTTATTCCATTCGCCAAGTTTATTCCCCAACGAAGTTATCTTCTCCTATCGGTATTCTTGCAGTTATCATCCCCAGCGGAAGTAAAAGCTTATTCTTCAATTTTAGCCCAGGAGTGACTTCCCGGCACCCGTCAAGGATTTACTTTCCTAGACAAAAAACACATTCCTAAACATCACATACATCATTATAGCATGCATAGACGCATCATATCCTACAAATCTCATTTATGTTGAGAACATCATTGCTTGATCCATATCATGCATTGCATAGGACTGACCTTTACCTTTCAGGAAAGATTCAGCTAAATTCTCCATCATATTTCAAGACCTAGACCGGTTCAGTTAATCGACTCCAAAGATTTCTTATCCAGTCCAAGGCCTTCTCTAGTCCAGCTAAATCGACTCCCAACAGATTTTTCTGATGAAGACTCAGTAGAAGTTATCCCAGGTTTTTCTCAAACGTCCGCTTTTGAGATTATAATTTCCTATGGTTCTCTCCCCGACGGTGCGTGAGATGATAATTCCATTCCAGGTTTTTCTCATACGTCCGCTTTTGAGATTATAATTTCCTATGGTTCTCTCCCCGACGGTGCGTGAGATGATAATTCCATCCCAGGTTTTTCTCAGACGTCCGCTTTTGAGATTATAATTTCCTTTGGTTCTCTCCCCGACGGTGCGTGAGATGATAATTCCATCCCAGGTTTTTCTCAGACGTCCGCTTTTGAGATTATAATTTCCTTTGGTTCTCTCCCCGACGGTGCGTGAGATGATAATTCCAGCCCAGGTTTTTCTCAGACGTCCGCTTTTGAGATTATAATTTCCTATGGTTCTCTCCCCGACGGTGCGTGAGATGATAATTCCATCCCAGGTTTTTCTCAGACGTCCGCTTTTGAGATTATAATTTCCTTTGGTTCTCTCCCCGACGGTGCGTGAGATGATAATTCCAGCCCAGGTTTTTCTCAGACGTCCGCTTTTGAGATTATAATTTCCTTTGGTTCTCTCCCCGACGGTGCGTGAGATGATAATTCCAGCCCAGGTTTTTCTCAGACGTCCGCTTTTGAGATTATAATGTCATATGGTTCTCTCCCCGACGGTGCGTGAGATGATAATTCCATCCCAGGTTTTTCTCAAACGTCCGCTTTTGAGATTATAATTTCCTATGGTTCTCTCCCCGACGGTGCGTGAGATGTTAATTCCATTCCAGGTTTTTCTCAAACGTCTGCTTTTGAGATTATAATTGCCTATGGTTCTCTTCCCGATCCTGCGGAGGTGGTAATCCCAAGATTTTCCTCAATGATTGCTGTTGAAGTTAAAGTCACCCAAGGTTCTCTCACTGTTCATGCTGAGGTAGTACCCACCCCTGGTTCATTCATCACCGTTTGAAGCTCCATATCCAACTCCTGTAACCAGTCAGGACACATTTATACAAAGCATCTGAAAACCAGCTCCTGCAACATGTCAGGTACTCATTTTTCTTTTGCAGGTATGCAGGTTCTCGCTAAGGAATCTCTTAAGCGATCAACATCCAGATGGCATCTATAAGCCCATCATCCTATTCATCAATCTCCAAATGGCATCTATAAGCCCATTCCCCCATCATCACACTGCTACTATGTGAGCGCAAATTTCTGGGCATTCTAGTGTTCAATCATCTTCTACCCTCGGATTACGAAAGGCACGTCAGCCAATATGCATCCTCAGGTCTAAGAAGATTGAACAGGGGCAACTGTTGTACCCCAAAATTTTCCCTCCCATATTCTTCAGAAATTGCCAAGTCAAGCTTCAAAGTTCCCCAAGGGTTGCACAGTTCAAGGGTCTCCTAACAGTCAAAATTAGGGTTTTTATTCTGATCAGGAAAATGAAGTTTCCAAAGGTCCAATCAAGTCTCACATGCCTACAAATATGGTCAAGTATCCTCATGCAAAGTTTCAAGACTTTCAGCACAAAATTGCACAGTCAAAACCCTAATTGCACTACAGTCAACTGTAGGGGCAAAATGGTCATTTGACAGTCAAAAGTTCAAATTTTTGATCAACATCTCATTTTGAAGCCACAAACATCATTTGATCAATGCTTGATCATGATTCTCAAAGCTTGGCTCAAAAATCATCAAGATGCAAAAGTTTCCTTATTTGGACAGCTGAAAAAGTCAACTGTAAATTGACCAGGGCATAACTTTCACATGGATTATCAGAAAAATTCCATCCAAAGCTCATTTTGAAGAGAAGGACATTTCCTACAACTCATCTTCATACTTCAAGTCCAAGAAATGCTCTCACAAAAAGTTATCAATTTCAACATTATAGGTCATTTTCAAAAGTCAACAAAAAGGGACTTTAAGTCAAAGGCCATAACTTGAGATTGGTAAATCAAAATGACATGGGACCAAAGGCATTGGTTAGAGGACTCAAAGACCTTTCCAAAATGTCCAAGAACATGAGCAAAGCTCAAAAATTGAGCAAGTTATGCCTTGTGGAAGTTGGGAAATTTTTGGATATTTTGAAAAGTCAACATTGATTCAAATGACCTAAAATTGCTAATGGGCCTATTTTTCTTCCATAATTCATTATCCCAAGCATGTGCACGACCATTAGGCCCAAAGGGAAGTTTTTTTCTATTTTTATTTATTTATTTGGATTTTTTATTATTAATAAATCATTTAATTAAATAAAATGCATGAAAAATACAAAACTAATGAAATAAAATCTTTTTGTGCAGAAATTATTCTCATTGGACACTCAAATTCGTGCATGATCAATTAGGGAAAGTTTTGGCATGATTTGGTATCAAATAGCATGGAAAAAGATTGAAAAAGATCTTTGAAAATCAAATTTCAAAAACCATGAATGCAAAAGATTTTGATCATAATTCTTGACCTAATTCACTCTTACATAAGCATAGAATCAAAACCTAATGCCATTAACCATTGAGCTGCGCAGAAAACCCTTGCAAAAACTTGCATTTTTTTCAAGAAAACTCCATAACTGAAAACATACTTGCAGGTCAATTCAAGCCTCTAAACTTGTTCCATTAGCTTGCTAGGGTTGTCAGGAAATGATTCCAATCACAAACTTAATCCCACGCTCAAAGAATTGGTAATTCGAGGGTGAACTGTATCACTTTTCTTGCATAATCGTATTCTATTATTGAGACCATATCATTGCATTTTATTCATGGATTTGTACTAATTACTTTGTTCTGATGCTAACCATGTGGTTTAATTTTGTTTTCATGCCTTATATGGAGATTTGCCATTAGAGACATTTAGGGTTCTTCAACCTTCAAATTAGGGGTTTTGTAATAGGGTAAAATTAGGACACGTGACTTACACCATTGAATCGAGCATGTCTGGACGAAGAAGAAGCTACCCTCGCGCTCAATTTATGAGCATCACAGGGCTATTCGCTATTTTTCCATAGATGGCCTAAAAGAACGCTTGCATAACCGTTGCCTAACATATTTGTGTTTCAGGAAAATAAAAACCAACGAAGAAGACGCTTAGGTGGCGAGGTCTGACTGGTTCATTTGAATTTTTGCGCGCAAAGTCCACTAACGCTTTTGTTTTCTTTTATAATATTTATTAGTTATTATATATTAACATGCGTGAATTGGTTCAGCTGGCAAGGCGTAGTGGTGGCAACGTTCATGACCTGGGTTCGAGCCCCAGGTCTTCATTATTCCCATGTTATTTTTCAATTAAAATTCACATGCAGGCTCAATGTTGTGGTCCATGATACACTCTCACAATCCAACCATCCACGCGTACCTGGGCATCAAATCAAAGGCCATTATCTGGAGAGTACAATACACCCTAGTCAACGCGTGTACACGCGTCTTGAAAAGTCCAACGGGCCAAAGCATCTTGGGCCAGATTACTAAAGAAAAACCTCCTGTTTGGGGTCTGAACCCCCTAGGTTTGCCATGTTATTTTTTATTAATTCTATTTTCTTTTAATTATTATTTGTTTAATTAATTAATTATTTTCACAAAAAAAATATAAAAAACACATAAAAGTCAGAAAAGAGGAAAAATATAATAAATATTTTTATTTTAATATTTTTTGTAATTAAATTGTATATAATTAAACTTAGTTTTAAATTAGGTTTTAATTTTAATTCTTTTAATAAAAATCTAAAAAACATAGAATTAGGGTTCATATTAATTTTTTATCCTTTTTTCTTTTATTCCATAATAATTAAATATTAAATATTTATTTTTATAATTAAATTGCATATAAAAATTAGGGTTAATTTTAGGTTAAAAAACTTCAACATTTTTCTTAATAAATTAAAAATAATTAGAATTAGGGTTAGCATCTTATTTTAATTTTAATTAGCTCTCTTTTTCCATTAAAATCATAAAATACAAAAAAACAATTTCTTTCTTTCTTTTAATTTCAATTAATTCCTCAGTAATTTCAATTTTGCCAAAGGGTCCAACGCCCTCGTTTAATTCTTATTAAATTCGCATGTTTATTTTTATTCTTTACAATTTTGATGTATCTCTCCCGAAGCCATGTAATTAATTTCTTGCACTTTTAATTCTTTATTTTCTTTTATCTCTTTATTTTCTGTCAAATCGGGTTCGAGAAATTTTGGCGATGTGGACCCGCGCCATTTGTAATAGCTTAGAATTTACTTTTCTCGCAACTTTTTAACTGTTAATCAAGGCATGAAAGAATGTATGGACAAAAATAAAAACAAACGCTAGATCACCAATGACATGACGAAAGACAAAAATAAATGAAAACGACACACGAATCGCACACACCACCCCTAGGGTACGCCTCACTGTTGCCTTGCCTCGAAAGGTGATCGTAGAGTAGAGGATGTCTTAGTAAGTCCTCATGATCCGGGAACCTGGCATGAGGGTAGCTTCTAAGGTGTCTTCCCATTGCTCTGGTGATCACCATGTCCCGAACCTCGAATTGACCCGAACACCTCCAACGGTGGTGCTACCTACCTCTCAATGGTGGGATGGCACTACTTTAAAGGACATTTACACAGACGAATTCCTTAGGGTAGGTAGACGACTCTATATACTTGCTCTAAATTTCAAAACAAAAAAATACTTTTCACACCAACACATTTTCAAAAAGCTTTCGAAAGCAATTTTTCAAACACTCTTGAGGACCGATACAAGAGTCGAACTGGAATTTTCAAAGAAACTTTTTTAAAACCCACAGTTGAAAAGCAAACAAACCATTTTGAAAACACAAGTGAGCAAGTATCTAAGAGCCCATGGGTAACCATGGATAGAAAGGGTGCTAACACCTTCCCTTTCTATAACCTACCTCCCGAACCGAGAGCAATCTCTTTAAGGAATTTTTCTGTGCTTTTGTCCTTTCCATTTGGAGAAAATAAAAGACGGTGGCGACTCTTGCTTACCGCGACATTTCGCGAACCAGCGTTAAACAGTCAGTTCCAGATCCACCGATCACAGTATGCATGATATATTTCAACTAAAACATCTAAAGCACGTTTTTCATGCTAAAAGAAAGAGAGAGAAATTTATTCATCCATTGACATTCTTTTTCATAGAAGCTTTCAACTTTATTAATTGTGTATCCAAATCCTCCTTGAATACATTTTTTAACACTTACCATGGACTATGAAACTCAAGCCTACAATCAAACCTTAAAATTAGAATAAGAAGAAAACAAACCCTTAAATCATAAATAAAAAGAAAAAACACTCATCATGGATAAAAACAGCTAGGCTATTGCAGAACTTGATTCCATGATGATCAAATGCTTGGGTCTTGGCCTTTATCAAATCTATTTGAACTAATTTAGATCAGAAAAAGAATAGGTGGAATAAGGACAAAAATGTTTATTTCTTTGAAGAAAAAGAAATGAATTTTAAAATGAATAAGAGAGAAGAAAGAGAATAATATGTACTATAAAGTTGGACAAATAAGAAGGGACACGTGAATGAATTTTATTGTGAGAGTGAATTAAATTGAGATATTTGTCATTTACTTGTTTGACCATTTGCAAATGTAAAAAAAAAAATTTTAAAAAAAAAGCAAGAGCATTTTAGGGAGGTTGAATTCATTCTATTTATTAGAACTCTATACGTCTCAAATTATAAAATATTTTAGATATTTCACGCAAATTAAGAAACGTAATTAATGTTGTATGAGAAAGATAAATTATGTTTGAATTGACAATGTTGTCCTTCACTAATTATAGAGGAAAGATAAATGAAGAGAATTGAAAGAAGAAAGATTAATAAATAGTAGAAGGTACATTAGGAAAAATGTCATTAATATTGTATTTGTTATAAATGGTATGATTATGGATGTCCATCAATTAGGAGATTTCATATTGATTTTCTATTTATTACATATGTCATATAAATATGACTCATATTGTACTTGAAATTGATACTATGTTGGCTAGGATTTTCACAAAGGGTTAAAATCCAACCAAAAGCAAAAAAGGTTCTTCGAAGACTTTGAATTATAGGAAATCGACCACAGAAGCAGTCGACCAGAAGAGGTTTCATAAAAGTCCAATTTAGGCTTGTGGACGCAGTCGACCAGAAAAGAGGCCTCAAGAGGAACGGAGTGGGCCCAGGAGTGTTAAAAAGTCCAGAAGAGGGCATAACTAGCAAAACAAAATGTTTTGAATGGAGAACATGGGTTCGATAGCATGAATGGAGAACATGGATTCGATAACATGAATGGGGAACATGGGTTCATATAGGGAAGTTACAAGAGAAATGTGGCTCATAAAGAAGTGAAGCCCCCTGAAAAGTAATTATTTTCATGTATTATAAATAAAACACTTAGTGCATAGCGTAAGGGGTTCAAACTTTCCCATTCCCACATGCAAGTCACTCAGAGTACCCAAGTGAACGAGCGAAATGAGTCAAGCAAGGGCGATGTATTTTTGAATCAACCCATTTTCAACTATTTTGATGTTATGTCATCTATTTTTAGAGTTTAAAATATCTTCGTTTTATTTACAATTCTTGCGTTATTGCTTTTAAATTCGTTTCGCCTTAGTCGAACGAACCCTTTTGAACATACTTTGTGAAAACACTCGAAAATTGAAGCACTGTACTGAGATTTCCTAGTCGATCTCGCCAGTAAACTTCCTGTTAAGAGACCAGCATTGTTTACCAAAACCATAGGTAAACAAATTGGCACACCCGATGGGACAGTGCTAATAATTTCGTATTTTGTGTGTAGTTTTACAAAGTTTCTTATAGTTAGTGTGTGTATGAATTTGAGAAGTGGTAAACTTTTTTCCAAGTCTAAAATTCCATGCTCTGACACAAACACGACACATACGCAGATTTCTACACAAAATGTGGATGTCATACCAGTAAGTACCACAACTCAAAGCGTGACAGTTATATCTCCCGTAAGATTGACCGTTGTTTATGGTTCAGGGACAACAGTCACAATGACAAAACCTAGGCATGGGATGTCACCATTTGACCCAAATCGACCACTTTTTCCAGAGGGTCCAGGGTCATCATTTGTCCCTTACCAATTTGGTATGCCTTATTCCATGATGGTTGGGTTACAGTCGAACCCAACCATATATACAGAAAACACGGTGGCCACTAGAAACCAAGGCAATTATGTCCCAAGTGGTCGGCCAAGTGGTATTAGTCATGTCCCGCAGTCAAAACCGTCTTTGAATACTACTTACGTTATGGATTTAAGGCAACAAATAGATGAGAGTAATTTAGAGTTAGTAAACGTCTTAATTCAACAAATGGGATTCACCCTCAATCCTAAAGTTGACCAAATAGGTAGATAGGTTGACTCATTTGGGGTCCAACCAACTCAAACGCGTCACAGGCCGTTGAGAGTTTTTGAAGAACTAGATGGGCAACAATTAGCATCCTTTTAGACCTCGAAGAGTGGAAGCACCCACTTATGAAGAGGAATAATTCGTGGAACAATACGAACCTAGTCCAGCGTAGTTAGGAGAAACCAAGATGCTGATCGAGTACTAAGAAATGCCATCGTTGGGCGTAACTACATAGTGAATATGGTAGAAGATGTATTAACATGATTTGGAGTAACTGTTGGCCTTCAGAGGCCCAATTACTCTCCGCCCTTACTTGATTACATTCAACAGGCAGAATTACCTAGGGCATGTAAGGTACTTAAATTTACCAAGTTTGTTGGTGATGCCAATGAGTCGACCATAAATTACATTTATAGGTACAAAATAGAAGTTGGCGATATCGTCAATAATGAGGGTTTAAAATTAATATATTTTCCTAATTCATTGACAAAAAATGCTTTTACTTGGTTCACGACGTTGACTCCAAACTCCATACGCACTTGGGAACAACTTGAGGGTATATTTTGTGAGAAACTTTATGCTGGTAAGCCTAAGATAAGTTTGAAAGAGTTATCCTTAATCAAGAGTAGGTCGTCTCAGTTAATGGAAGATTATTTAAATAGGTTTAGGGTCCTAAAGTCTAGATGATTTACTAGAGTTCCTGAACACGAGCTGGTCGAAATGGCCGCTGGGGGGGGGGGGGGGGTAGATTATTATATTAGGAAAAAGTTTGATCCTCAATCTATTATAGATATGTCCCAATTAGCTGATAAAGTTCGATATGTCGAACGCTTGAAGACAGAGAAATCTAGGGTGTCAAAGGACCACAGAAAGGGCAAAATTGCCTATGTAAACACAAAATATTATTCCATAGAGTCTGAAGATGAATACATGGAAGAAGGAGAAGTTAATGTGGCTGAATTGAAAGTCAGACCTCCGTATGCATGTAAACCTATAAGGCCGTCAAAAGGAAGGTCAGTTGAAGAACCAAAAAATGATGTGTCTAGTACTAAAACTTACACTTTTGATGTGTTAAAATGTGATGAAATATTTGATGTTTTAGTTTCATATGGTCGGATTATAGTGCTTCTAGGCACTAAAAATCCACCATTAGAGCAAAAACAAAAAAGTTGTTTTTTGCAATTATCATAATTTTTGGGTCATAATACTTCTCAATGTTTTATTTTCAAGGATTTTATTCAAAAAGCTCTGAAAGATGGTCGACTGAAATTTGGTGAGAAACCAAAAAGCTCCATGAAGGTTGACTCAGACCCTTTGCATGTTGCTGATGTGCACTTTGTCAAACCATTGGGAGTGCTGGTGATCGAGGCTAATGATGGTTTTGAAGGCGAACAGGCGGGCATTATCAATTCACTCGCAGCATTGACAATCAATACCACTGATGGTTTTGAGAGTGAACAAGTTGTAACCATTGATCAAATGATAGTTTCAACAATCGAGACTACTGGAGGTATCAAAAGTTGAAATGGCAACCTGTCTAAGCCACAAGAAGTGTTGGTGGTTGATATTGTTGAAGAGCCTAAAGTTAACCAAGATGACAAGCAGAAAATGGATTGTGAAACTAAAAATGAAGAATTGTCTGAAGAAATAGTTGCTGAGTTAATGAAGGTTGTTTTCCCAAACCTGAAGAGGAGTTGGTGGATTTTCTGAACAAGTGCAAGCTAGGTAATTTTAGGTCTATGTTATGCCCAAATTGCAACATAGTCTATGATGAAAATGTTGCGAATAAAATTGAGGCGTTGAAGAAGAAACACCCTCAAGAGAAGAATCCAAAGGTCGTGTTAGACCATACGAAGGGGACATACAATGTCCAAGTGCCTCAAGGAAAGCCTGGTTTTCCATATCAAAGGAGTTTTATACCACCAACTGATGTTCCTAACAATAATTGGATTCATCCTTTCTATCCAAAGGGGGAAAACCAGAATTGGAAGGTGGTAAAAAAGGGTTCAGGTTCGAGTCATAAATGGGAAATGATGGAGAAGGGATCTAGTTCTTCCCAATTTGTTAAAGTTGGGATCACTTCAAAGAGGTATCACATTCCTTCGACATACAAAGGGAAAAATCCTATGACAAAGACTCAGTGGAGAAGGTTTCAGAGAAACAAGAAAGTTGCAAGAGAAGTAGCATTAAAAGCTGCTCCATCAAAGGGTGAGAGCATTCAGAAGGGAGTGCACCTCCGACTAGCAAAAGAGAGGTTATCGATGCCGGTTATGTGTGCATCGCCAACAAAAGTTGAAAATCCTGGTGATGACAACATGGACGATGAACTATATGTCGACTTTGAAGATAGTTCAGATGATGGTTTGATTATACATTGTAATATTGTGTCGGTCCTTCCTAATGAGTATGGTTTCGCATCAGAGGCATCTGGGGACGAAGAGGAGACTATGTGTGAAGAATCAACAGATCAAAAAACCTATATGCTACTATATCATGAATAATGGGGTGGTCGAAGAACCACATGCAATGTTTAAGAAGCCTACATATGATATGATGTAACACCCCATTTCTACCAAATGAATTATATAAAATTAGAGTTACAAAATCTCCAAGAAACAAATGGAATTCTACACTTTCAACTTAGAAACAACGACATTTAATCTCCTATAGTTCAGATACATAACAGATAAAATTCGGGTGAACCGATAATAACGTGTTTACTCTTTAAAATAAAACAACTTTCGTTGCTACGCAGCGGATTCACAAATTCAACTGAAAACATCATAACATCTTGTCCAACTCAAAACGACTTTAAGACAACAAGTCTTTAAAGAAAACAACTTTAAAAACAACAAAGTACTTTAAAATTCATGAACATAATGAAAACCAATAATAAAGCAACAAACTCTCATCCCCCCGAGTGTTACATATCAGAGCGACAACACCGACTCGAACTACTGAAGGTAAATAACTTTCATTCTGGATTACCTGCACGTTACCAACATAGAGGTAACATTCAAACTGAAGGGGTGAGATATCAAACAATATAATCGGATGTATGATAAATAATATATTAGAATCAGATCATACAAAATCACCACTTCATAGCTTTTAAATGGCATCCATTACAACCAAGTCATCCACATAATATCACAACTATTTCATCATCACAACAACTCAAGGTGCAACATGAAATGCAACTTGCTACGATGCAAATTCATGTGGTACCAACGGAGCAAAACTCCCAACTTAATAATCTGCCAATTAATAGAGGCATCAACAAGGCATAAGCCTTCAACTTTATATTTGCTAATCCAGGCCAACTTACCGAGCATGAGCTCCCAACTTGATATATTATGTATGCGACAACAATATGAATATAGTAACAACAACAACAATAATTCAACAACAACTCAATACAATTCGACATTAGCCATAAGCCTACAACTTAATATCTGCCAATTATTAGAGGTATCTCAACAAAATTCATCATCACCTGCCAATTCTCAAATCATAACAAAGTATACAATACACCGTATCAACCAAAATATATGATGACGTCCTGCGTACTTCTTCGGGTAATTTGACTGTATACTGCTAGTCACTTATTAATTATATTATCTCTCCCGCTACTAACTTATTTTTACTAGAATTCATTAATCATATAGGGATATAATACCTTAAAAATTCTAATTATTATACTGAGATTACTAAACTAAATTAAATAACTAATTAGCCTGCACAGGAGCGTTAAGGGATGATAAAAGAGTATGTGCCCTTCAACGTGCACGAGAACATTAACATGAACATTAATAACTACGTGTACCCTTCAACACAGTGGCCATGCTACTCGGTATCTTCCCTTCATGCTTTTGTACCGGCCGACACCCCATACTTCTCGACACATCGTACAACCTTGTGTCGCTCGACATAACTACTTGTTCCCCTCAATGCAACTTGCAGCCTTGTGCCGCTCAACACCTAGCACCTGTACTCCATGGCACATCTTGCAACCTTATGCCGCTCGATGCAAATACCTGTGCTCCTCGGCACAACACGTCTTCACATTTTTACACAGATTTCATCTAAACTGTGACAAACGTTAACCCAGCCTTACAGTATTCTCTTCGACCAATAATTTCCTACCAACCACACGGAATAACATAGCAACGGGGAAACTATATCTTCTACTAACACATTCATCAATCGTACAAGACAGTCATACATAAGATTTCTAAACGATCACAACGTAAAAACGGGCAACTTTCAAGAACAGGCCCATAAAATCAACGCACAACAATTATCCCCACGACCAACCCCTACACAATATTCATCATAGCCTTATTATAAGGTCAGAACCCCACCCTTACCTTGGATTGAAGGTCGCTCGACAGCTCTCCGACCAGAACCTCACTTTGCCTTTTCTCCTTATTCCTCTTCTCTACAACTTCTCACGACCAATTTCCAACAACTTCTCAATTAACCCTATTATTTATTTAAATAGAACCCCACAATATTATTATTCTTAATGAGCTTAATAACACACCATATATATTTCTACTTCCAACCATTAAAATAGGCCCAACATAATTATTCTATTATTCTACCAATTCTAATATTATTACTATTATTAATAAACTGATTAATTAACTAGTAATAATATAGCAACTTATACCAACAATTCACAATATCTCACAACTTAAATGAATAATTAGAATATAATTAATTAAATAATTAATTAAATTAACAGGCGTTACAACTCTCCCCTACTTAGAATATTTTCGTCCTCGAAAATTTACCTCTTTCAAATAACTCGGGATAGGAGTCCCGCATCTTGCTTTCCAACTCCCACATCATGCTTTCTTCGGCAGCTCCTAACCAGACTACTTTCACCAAAGTAATCTCCTTACCTCTTAGAGTCTTCATTTCATGATCTGCAATTTGTACAGGCATCGTCTCCAAAGTGAGATTATCCCTTACTTGTGCATCATCCATATGAATCACATGAGATGGATCTGAAATATACTTCCAGAGTTGTGACACATGAAAAACATCATGCAAATTCGAAAGATTAGGCAATAAAGCCACTCTATAAGCAACATTACCAACTTTGTCCGAAATCTGATACAGATCAATAAAACAATGAGTGGGATTCTTAGACTTCAATGCACGCCTAACACCAGTCACTGGTGTAACTCTCAGAAAGACATGGTGACCTTCTTGAAATTCTAAATCTTTCCTTTGTCTGTCATGATAACTTTTTTGTCTACTTTGGGAAGTTTTTATCTTTTCTCGAATCAAATTCACCTTCTCAGTAGTCTCTCGAACAATTTCAGGTCCAAGTACTACACTTTCTCCAGATTCATGCCAACATAAAGGATTTCTACATCTTCGGCCATACAACGCTTTAAAAGGTGCCATTCCAATACTAGAATGGTAACTGTTATTATAAGTGAACTCTATTAATGGAAGATAAGTGTCCCATGAACCTCCCTGTTCAAGAACACATGCTCTCAACAAATCTTCTAACGACTGAATAGTCCTTTCAATTTGACCACCCATCTGAGGATGATACGCCGAACTCAACCTCAACTTAGAACCCAACGCCTCTTGCAAACTCTTCCAAAAAAATGAAGTAAACCTCATATCTCTATCCAAAACAATACATAAAGGAATACCATGCAGTTTCACAATTACACTAGTGTAAATCTCCGCCAACTTTGATACTAGAAAACTGATGTTAATAGGAATAAAATGAGTCGACTTTGTAAGCCTATCAACAATCCCCCAAACCGAATCATGTCCTCTTGGAGTACTAGGTAACCCCGTTACAAAGTCCATTGAAATGATATCCAATTTCCATTCTGGAACTTCTAACGGTTGCATCAATCCTACAGGCTTATGATGTTTAACTTTCGACTTCTGACAAGTTAAACATGCATACACAAACTGAGTCACATCACTCTTCATTCCAGGCCACCAAAATAAATTCTTCAAATCTTGATACATTTTTGTAGCTCCCGGATGAATGCTTAACTTTCTTCTATGAATTTCCTCAAGAATCACTTTCTTCATCTATGCATCATCAGGAATACAAATTTGATTACGAAATCTCAATACACCTTGCACATCTAACTTGAAATCACTATTCTCGGACTGATCGATCCAACCATTAAATGTACTAATTTCACATCTAACTTCTGTGCTTCTTTAATATTGTCCATAAATTCATTGTTAATCTTCAACATCCCCAACATAAGACTTTGCGGTCTCACCTTGCAAACCAAGCTCATATCTTTGAACTGTTCAATTAATTCCAACTCTCTAACCATCACTGCTGACATATGTAAAGTCTTTCGACTTAAATCGTCCACCACATTCATTTTTTCTGGATGAAAATTCAAACTGAAATCGTAATCGTTTAACAACTTTAACCATCTTTATTGTGTCATGTTCAATTTCTTTTGATCAAATAAATACTTTAAACTCTTATGGTCTCTAAATACTTAAAATCTAGAACCGTAAAGATAATGCCTCCAAATCTTCAACACAAAAACAACTGCAGCAAGCTCTAAATCATGTGTAGGATAGTTCTTTTCATGAGTCCTCAACTGCCTTGACGCATAAGCAACTACCTTTTCATTCTGCATAAGCACACGTCCTAAAACCATCTTGGAAGCATCACAATATACCACAAAAGGTTCTCCTGGATTAGGTAATGTCAAAATTGGAGCTGATGTCAATCTTTTCTTCAATTCTGCAAAACTTTCTTCACATCGAACATCCCACACAAAAGCTCTACCTTTACAAGTCAGCTTAGTCAACAGAAGTGCCAACTTATAAAAACCTTCGATAAACCTTCTATAATAACCAGTTAACCCAAAAAAGCTTCTAATCTCGGTAGCCGACTTTGGAGTTTCCCATTGCAACATAATATCTACTTTAGATGGATCTACATTAATGCCACTACCTGAGATAACATGACCAAGAAAACTAATCTCCTTTAACCAAATTAGGCCTTAGATAGCTTTGCATACAACTTCTTCTCTTTCAAAATTTGTAATATTATTATTAAGTTTTATGCATGCTCTTCTTCCGATTTAGAGTAAATCAAAATGTCATCAATGAAAACTACCACAAACCGATCCAAATAAGTATGAAAGATACGGTCCATGTACTCTATGAATACTCTCGATGCATTAGTAACACAGAAAGGTATCACTGAGTACTCATAATGTCCATAACGCATCCTAAAAGTCGTCTTCTAGATATCCTCATCCTTCACTTTAATCTGATGATAGCCCAACCTCAAATCAATCTTACTAAACACTCAAGCACCCACCAATTGATCCATCAAGTCATCTATTCTTGGAAGTGGATACTTGTTCTTAATCGTCACTTTATTCAATTGTCTATAATCAACACAAATTATCATACTTCCATATTTTAAAAATTATCCTTGTTACTTAATGATCACCTTCAAAAACATCAGAGATTTACACTCTACTCGTATATCAACAACTGTTACATTGCTCCTCATCCTTTGAGAAGTATACATCAACAATGTCTGATCATCCTCCCTCAAGATGCTCCAACTTGATTAATAAACAGAATATTGAATTCATGTCACCTCTGGATTCTGGAAACAACAAAACTTCAATAATACTTGTATTGCCACCATCAACAACATACTGAACTAACATCTTACAACCGAAACATATCCGAGAAGAAAAGCTTCTCCCCCACTTATCTTCAAACTAACTCCTGCATACAAGCGATTAGAAAAACAAGCATCGACAATGTTTCACACACTTGTCACATACTAAGGCAATAACAACATTAGACAACTTGGTCGGACAGACCGACCTGCTCTGATATCACTAGTGTAACACCCCATTTCTACCCAACGAATTATATAAAATAAAAGTTACAAAATCTCCAACAAACAAATGGAATGCTACACTTTCAGCTTAGAAACAACGACATTTAATCTCCTATAGTTCACATACATAACACATAAAATTCGGATGAACCGATAACAACCTGTTTAGTCTTTAAAAATAAAACAACTTTCGTTGCTACGCAGCGGATTCAAAAATTCAAATGAAAACATCATAACATCTTATCCAACTCAAAACGGCTTTAAGATAACAAGTCTTTAATGAAAACAACTTTAAAAACAACAAAGTACTTTAAAATTCAGCAACATAATGAAAACCAACAATAAAGCAACAATCGTTCATCCCCCCGAGTGTTACGTATCAAAGCGACAACACTGACTCAAACTACTGAAGGTAAACAACCTTCATTCTGGATTACCTGCACGTTACCAACATAGGGGTAACATTCAAACAGAAGGGGTGACATATCAAACAATATAATCGGATGTATGATAAATAATATATTAGAATCAGATTATACAAAATCACCGCTTCATATCTTTTAAACGACATCCATTACAACCAAGTCATCAACATAATATTACAACTAACTTATCATCACAACAACTCAATATGCAACATGAAATGCGACTTGTTACAGTGCAAATACATGTGGTACCAACGGAGCAAAACTCCTAACTTGATCATATGCCAATTAATAGAGGCATCAACAAGGTATAAGCCTTCAACTTTATATTTTCCAATCCAAGCCAACTTACCGAGCATGAGCTCCCAACTTGATATGCTATGTATGCGACAATAATATGAATATAGTAACAGCAACAACAATAATTCAACAACAACTCAACATAATTTGACATTGTCCATAAGCCTAAAACTTAATATAGCCTACAACTTAACATCTGCCAATTATTAGAGGCATCTTAACAAAATTCATCATCACCTGCTAATTCTTAAATCATAACAAAGTATACAATACACCATATCAACCAAAATATATTATGACGTCCTGCGTACTTCTTCGGGTAATTCGACTATATACTGCTAGTAACTTATTAAGTATATTATCTCTCCTTCTACTAACTTATTTTTACTAGAATTTATTATTCATATAGGGACAAAATACCTTAAAAATTCTAATTATTATATTGATATTACTAAACTAAATTAAATAACTAATTAGCCTGCACATGAGCGTTAAGGGATGAGAAAAGAGTATGTGCCCTTCAACGTGCATGATAATAACAATAGGAACATTAATAACGACGTGTAACCCTCTACACACTGGCCATGCCACTCGGTATCTTCCCTTCATGCCTCTGTACCGACCGACACCCCATACTTCTCGGCACATCGTGCAACCCTGTGTCGCTCGACACAACTACCTGTTCCCCTTGGTGCATCTTGCAGCCTTGTGCCGCTCGACACCTAGCACCAGTGATCCTCCACACATCTTATAACCTTATGCCGCTCTACGCAAATACATGTGCTCCTCGGCGCAATGCATCTTCACATTTTTACACAGATCTCGTCCAGTCTGTGATGAACGTTAACCCAGCCTTACAGTATTCTCTTCGACCAATAATTTCGGGACAACAACACGGAATAACATAGCAACGGGGCAACTATATATCCTATTAACAGATTCATCAATCGCAAAAGACAATCATACATAAGATTTCTAAATGATCACAACGTAAAAATGGGCAACTTTCAAGAACAAGCCCAGAAAATCAATGCATCACAATTATACCCATGACCAGCCCCTACACAATATTTATCATAGCCCAATTATAAGGTCAGAACCCCCCCTTACCTTGGATTTAAGGTCGCTCAACAGCTCTCCAACCGGAACCTCACTTTGCCTCTTCTCCTTATTCCTCTTCTCTGCAACTTCTCACGGCCAATTTCCAATAACTTCTCAATTAACCCTATTCTTTATTTAAATAGAACCCCACAATATTATTATTCTTAATGGGCTTAAAACCACACCCTTTATATTTCCACTTCCAACCATTAAAATAGGCTCAACATAATTATTTTATTATTCTGCCAATTCTAATATTATTACTATTATTAATCAACTAATTAATTAACTAGTAATAATATAGTAACTTATACCAACAATTCACAACATCTCACAACTTCAATGAATAACTCGAATATAATTAATTAAATTAACGAGCGTTACATATGATGTATCATCTCAAGTCTTTGTTTATAAGTGATAAAGTTGATGGTTTACATGTGAACAAAGTGTTCGTTGATGGTGGCACTGCTGTGAACTTGATGCCATAATTAATTCTAAAAAGGATTGGTAAGTTCGACACTAACCTTAAACCACATAACATGGTTTTGTCGAACTATAAAGGAAAAACAAGTCACATACTAGGTGTGATTCAAGTAAATTTGTCAGTTGGCTCGACTTCGAGGCCAACATTGTTTATGGTGTTTGTGTCCAAAGCAAACTATAATCTGTTGCTAGGACATGAGTGGATATATGGCATTGGGGCAGTACCATCGACTCTGCATCAACAGTTATCCATATGGCTCCAAGATGGGATTATGGAGAACATTGAGACATATCAAAATTACTTTACTGCTGATGTAGGTATGGTCAACAAGAAGAATTTTGACATAGACTTAGCTACTATACCTCAGTGTGATCTTGAAGATGCAATGTTCAAGTCACATCCTGATGCGATCAAGTTTCTAACCCTACACCCTACTCATGGTTTCATTTGGGACCAAGAAAAGATGGATACATATCTAACTATAGAAGGGGAGTTTAAACCTACAGTGTGGGAAGAACAAACTCATAATGATGCCTGAGTCAAATTCTTTGGCAAGGATTTTGGCCTATATGGCTGAAACATGATAAATTCAGCCTTAGAGGCTGGAAATATTTCCAAAATGGCGCCTGAAGCCATTATGGTGAAAAAGCTTGGAGAACCAAGCCAAACAACAACTTCAGAAAGCCAGAGGCTTGACTGCATATATGAAGAAGAGCCTTTGGGGTTTGAAAAAGACCCAAGAGATCATATTTTGAAGATGCAAGCACAGAATCCATTGGAGGAAGTCGACCTGGGTGATGGTGCGATTAGGAGAATTACATACATCAACACTAAGATTGACAGCAAGATGAAGGATCAAGTAATTGAATTGCTTAAAGAATTCCTATATTTTTTTGCATAAGATTATAACGAGATGCCTGGTTTGAGCATAGAGATGGTGGAAATTAAACTACCTATAAATCCAGGTAAGTGACCAGTCAAATAGATGCCAAGGAGGTTCCTCCAGAAGTGCTATCAAAAATCAAAGTAGAGATCGAACAATTGGTAAAGAGCAGATTCATCAGGACAACCAGGTACGTTGAATGGTTAGCAAATATAGTCCCTGTAGTGAAGAAAAATGGAGCTTTAAGAATTCGCATAGATTTTAGGGATTTAATAAAGCCACTCCAAAGGATGAATATCCAATGCATATGGCAGAAATGTTAGTCGATTCATCCGCAGGGTATGAATATTTAATTCTTTTTTATGGATATTCAGGCTACAATCAAATTTTTATCATTGAAGATGACACCCACAAAACTGCATTTCGATGCTCGGGGGCACTAAGCACATACGAATAGATAGTCATGCCTTTTGGTTTAAAAAACACTGAGGTTACTTATCAAAGAGCAATGAACTCAATGTTTCATGATTTCATAGACACCTTAATACAGGTGTACGTTGATGACATTATAGTCAAATCACCCTCAAGAGCTGGTCATTTAGACCACCTTTGAAAGTCTTTTGTTAGAATGAGGGAATATGGATTAAAAATAAATCCATTAAAATGTGTTTTTTGTGTTCGTGCAGGAGACTTTCTAGGTTTTGTAGTACACAAGAAAGGTATAGAGATTAACCAGAACAAAAACAAAGCGGTTTTGAGTACAAAAGCGCCAACAACGAAGAAAGAGCTCTAATCTTTGTTGGGAAAGATAAACTTCTTGAGATGATTCATATCAAAGATGAGTGGAAAAACTTTGGCGTTCTCTTCTTAGTAAAAACTAAGAAAAGAATCAAAGTTCACGTGGGAAAGAGAACACCAAAAGGCATTTGACCGATTAAAAGACTACTTGGTGAAACTTATAATGTTAGCACCCCCAAACAGAAACAAAGGCATGAAAATTTACATTGCAGCGTTAAAGTCAACACTGGAAAGAATGCTAGCCCAGGAAGATGAGAATGGAGTCGGAAGAGCCATTTATTACCTCAGTCGAGTGTTAAATGACGTTGAAACTAGATATAATGCAATTGAAAAACTATGTTTATGTTTATTTCATGTACTAAACTCAAGCATTATATAAAACCAGTTGAAGTTTCTATTTATTCTCATTTTGATGTCATTAAGCATATGTTATCTAAACCTATCATGCACAGTCGAATTGGAAAATGGGCGCTAGCATTAACTGAATACTCTTTAACATATGTTCCTTTAAAAGCAGTCAAAGGGAAAATTATTGAAGACTTTATAGTTGACCATTCTGTGGTCGACATCTATGAAGCCTATATAAGCCTTAAGTCTTGGCAATACTATTTTGATGGTTCTAAATATAAACAAGGAACGAGAGTATGGATCTTTATTTCATCACCAGATGGAGTTCCAACTAGATTTAGTTATAAGATTAAGGTAAATGCTCTAATATTGAGGCTGAATTTGAATCCTTAATAATTGGACTTCAAATTATGTTAGACGTTAGAATCAAGGACATTGACATCAAAGAAGATTCAGAGTTAGTGGTGAAACAGTTGACCAAAGAATACAAACGAGTTAAGGATCATCTGGTAATGTCTCTGGCCAAAGCATTATCGTTACTTTAGAAATTTGATAACGTGTCGATTAGTCATGTGAAGCATATTGATAATTGTGATACGGTGGGAGAACTGACTATGGTTTTGCGTTTGTTTTCGCAAATGTTTCGGTTGAGCAAGAGTCGCCACCGACTTTTTATTTTATCCTAAGGAAAGGTTTAAAAAGCACAGCAAAAACCTTTGAGATATTTTCTTGGGTTAGGGGAGTAGATTATAGAAAGGGAAGGTATTAGCACCCTTTCTATCCATGGTTATCCATGGGCTCTTAGTTACTTGCTTAGATCAACTTGCCTTGATTTTCAATTGTTTGAAATGGTGCTTTGTGCGTGGTTTTTGAAAATGTTTTGAAAAAGATGCCTTGTCTAGGCTACCCTTGTAACAATTCTTTACTCGAATGTTTTACAAAAGGTGTTTGTCTTTTTGAAAAGATGCTTCAAGTTTTTTTTGAAAGTTGTTTTGAAAGTGTAGTGATGTGTGGTTTGAAAAATAGGCAAGTGTTTTTGTTTTGCAAGTTGACAAGTACTTAAGAGCCATCTACCCTAAAGTTCTCAAAGATTTTTGCTATGTTTTAACCCTTTTAACAATTTTGTTCCACCATTGCATTTGGTGGACAATCTTGTGTTAGGATGTGAAAGGGACGGGCGCGGGTCATCATTTAGACCATAATTTCAATGGTACCAAGTATCTTTGGGCAATTTTTCCTTCAAGGGACTTGATCATTTTTTAGGCCACTTTCGAAAGCGTCATCGAGGGACTATGATCATTTGATTGTGTTTGTTTTGCCCAAATAGACCTAACATGCAATATGGCCCATTATTGAAGGCAACAAGTGGAATATCCTAGGGGTGCAAGTGTGATTAGTGTTGTCCATTTTCATGCTTGTTTATCTTGAATTAGGTCAAACTATTTTAGTTAATTGATTTGCATACAAACCCTAATTCTAGCATGGTATATTTAGAAAACTTTAAAGTGCGAAAAATAAAGTTCCTAAGTTATTACAACACAATATATGGGGAGGGGGTACAAATGTTCAAATGGGAGGTATTTTGACAAGGAATTTAAACCTAGACTATTACATCAAATTGAGAATTTACAAGGTATTTAATTGCACAAATTAAATAAAAATAAAATAAATATGTAAGATGCAAAAAGGTTTTTTATATGTATGAAAAAAAGTATTTTTTATATGTCAAATAAACAAAATAAAAAAGTATTAATTTTTGGTTTTTTTATGTATTTAGGGCAAAACCTTAATTTTACTAAATAAAATGTATTAATTATTTAATATATACAATATTTATTAGTTATGTACAGAAATAAAATAAAAATGGAGTATATTTGTCAAAAAGGTATTTTTAACGTTGAATATTAAAAAAAAAAAATGTGTATATTTTGTATTTTTGTCCTAAAAATTCTAATAAATATATGTATTTGTATTATATGATAAATATATTAAATATGTATAAAAAATATAATATTTAATATTTACAAAAAAAAGTATATTTTCATAAAATATTTTCAAAAGATAAAATAAAATGAAAATCAGAAAAATAGAATGTATTGGTATTAATTTTAATATTTTCAATAAAAGATATTAGGTATTATTTATGTATAAACATTATTTTAAACAAATAAATGCCTAATAAATTCAAAAATGGTGTGAAAAATATTTTTTATATTTTTAATATTATAAGAAAAAATAAATAAGTCAGAACAAAAAAGAAAAGGTCAAAAAATCATGAAAATAAGCATAATGGGCCAATGGGGTGTAAAAGTAACAAAAGGGTGCAAATAGAAAAATGAAACAGAGCCCAGCCCAAAAGACCTTCTTCAACCTCCAGACTGTTTGAACATGAACAAAACGCGCGTTTTCTATCTCCAGATTCCTGGACTTTCAAGCAAAACTCACAACATGAAAAATGTAGAGCATTAAGAGACGAATCCAGACATATAAAGAACTTGACTTAACTCTCTAAGATGAGAGAGAATTTCTCCATCCCTAATTCTTGACCTAAGTTTCCATCAATGTTTAGACCTTAAATTCTCATAGCACATGCAAAATAAATGGAAAGTAAAGATATGTACAGCTTCAGGGGCATGAGTAGAACATTTTTCATTCACAAACCTAGAGCTAACAATGCCTGGATAGGGAGATAGAAGTCCATGAACTTACCTGTTCAGTTGGAATCGTATCTGATGATGGAGGTGTTTTCAATGCAAGGTGGTGATTGGTACAGCTTCCTTGATGTCCAGGGATGCTATTCCAAGCTTTACTTTGTTTGGAAACCAAGAGAATCGTGTTATGGAACTTCAACTGCAAAACAAAAAAATGAAAATGGTGATGTTGCTTGGGAGTGTTACATGTCGTGTTTGAGGCTTGGAATAGTTTTAAGGGATGATGTGGGATATGTTTGAAGTGGTTTTAGCAAGAATGCATGAATGGATTGAGTTATGGAACTCAATCTGCAGCAGGTACCCTGTTTGGGCAGTTTGAGGGTGATTCTGTGTTTGAGAAGACAATGGAGATGGTTGGCTCGTGTTTCAGCTTAGGTTTGATGATTAGAAAGTGTTTGACAACTTTGCTTAAGCTCTGGTTCACAAGAATGAGAGTTGTGTCCTGTTATGTTATGTTTCTTCAACTTTAAGCAACAAATGTCAACTTGGTTTTCTAGACTTGTGCAGGCCCCTAATCTATGTTGCATACCTTGGCCTTGATCAGTGTAATTAGTTCCTAAACTTGTGCCAAAAGGATTTGCAATGTACTTGCTTGGATTTGCATTTGACATAAAGTGCAACTTTCCTAAAATGGATATAATGCTTTATCTAAAATGGCTTAATCTTGCATATAATGTTTGAACACACAAAATAAAACCTTGGCACAATGAGTTAGCATTAAATTATTGAGTGAAAATGGGATATAGGACCTGTAATCAAGGAAAGCAAGCTGAATTCAAAATGGCACAAATGTATGAACATGTAAATTGGCCAAATCAAAAGTGAGTTTTTCCCAACTTGCCAAATTCGATTCTCCCTAACCATGAGGTTATTTGATGAGTTCTTGGATATTTTGGAAATCTTGGAATGTGTACTACAATCCATCTTTGAAATGAAAATTGAAATTCCAAGTTGAAGTATGTGAAAAATGGTCTTGAAGTTAGGCAAAAATCCTGCCTAAAATGGTTCAAAATTTCTCTAAGTTAAGAATGGTTTGGTACCCTTGTTCCAAAAATTGTAACTTGAGATACAAGCTTCTTTTGGGAAAACTTTGTGAATCAAAGTTGCAGATTTTGCAATGGACTACAACTTTCATGTTTTGACTTTTGCTTGAATCTAAATGAATCTTGGTGAGAAAGTGGGACAAAGTTAGGAAAAAATTAGGGTTTTTCATAACTTAGAAAAATTCTAAGTTATGAAAAATCTTCATTTCAAACCCTAATTTGCAATTCTTGATTTCTTGATGAGCAAGTTTCATGATTTGGCATGTTTTGATGAAAAATTAATCTTGACATTTGATTTTGACCAAAAAAGTCAAAGTTTGACTTTTCAGTATACAGTCAAAATTGATCAATTGACTGGGAAATTCAACTGTCAATCTTGTGTATTTGGGATCTTTTGAACTTGTTGAGTATGTCAAGACAATTCCATGGGGTCCTTGAGTCCATATGTGAGCTTGGTTTGCCATTGGCTAGGTCAAACAGTCAAAAATTGCCTTTGTGCAGTCAAAACCCTAAAAATGACCATTTTGCCCTTTTGGTGATCTGATCAAATTTCTTGTGGAATTGTGATCCAAACTTGATCAAATGGTCCATGTGAGTTCATAATGTTGATGTGGGTCAATTTTCATGAGATTTGACTGTCAATTGGCCACAGTTGACTTTTTCCCCAATACAGTTGATTTCTAGGTCAACTGTCCAAGTGACTGGGCAAAATTTGGAATCAAGACTTGAAACTTGGTATGGATAAACTTGGGAGTCCAACATGAAGCATGAAAGTCATATTAGTCATTTTAGGTCAAAATATCTTTGTTCAAACACAAACCCTAATCTGGGTCAACAGTGCAAGGAGAAGTCTTGAGCAGAGGAAACCCTAACTGGATCTTGAGCTCCAAGGGTCTTGTGATGAGAAAATGTTGAGAAAAGGGGAGGGAAAATTTTGGGGTACAACATTTTCCCCTGTTCAATCTTCTTGAACCTGAAGAGTTAGATTGGAAAGTTGGCCTTTCGCGACTCGAGGGTAAAAGGAGATTGGACACTAGAGTGCCCTTAAATTTGCACTCGTCAAAGCAATGGATGCGGGGATGGGCTTAGAGATGCCATTTGGAGATGGGCTTAAAGATGCCATCTGGAAAGGTGACAGAATCTTGTCGGGGATGGGCTTAAAGATGCCATCTGGAATGAGTATCAGATGGGTGCCCATGTTTAGGACCATCTCTGAACTGGGGTCTGAATAAGCAATAGATTGACATCTGTATCTGGAGGCATCCGTAAACTGTTTTCAAAAGTTGAGAAGAGTCTGAACAAGCGATACATTAACATCCGTTATTGGGAAGAATCTGTAAACTGTTTTCAGAAGTCTTCGAAGAAGAATCTGAACAAGCGATAGGTTAACATCCGTTACTGGAGAACCCGTGAACTGTTTTCAAAAGTCTTGAGGTTGAATAAGCAATAGAGCAGCATCCGTTGTTGGGAAGCGTCCGTAAACTGTTTTCAAAAGTTGCATCTGAACAAGCGATAGATTAATATCCGTTGTTGGGAGGAATCCATAAACTATTTTCAGAAGTCTTGAGAAGAAACTGAACAAGCGATAGGTTAACATCCGTTACTTGGAGAACCTGTGAACTGTTTTCAGAAATCTTGAAGTTGAATAAGCAATAGAGCAGCATCCGTTGTTGGGAAGCGTCCGTAAACTATTTTCAAAAGTTGCATCTGAACAAGCGATAGATTAACATCCGTTGTTGGGAAGAATCCATAAACTGTTTTCAGAAGTCTTGAGAAGAAACTGAACAAGCGATAGGTTAACATCCGTTACTTGGAGAACCCGTGATCTGTTTTCAGAAATCTTAAAGTTGAGGAGGAACCGGTGTAGGGTTTCCTGATGATGAGCTCGTATAAAACTGCATCTGGATGGATCTGGAATAAGCATCAGAATGTTGCCATGTCTGGGTCACATCTGAACTATTTCTAGAAAGAGTCTCGGAAGATAATGATTTTTTTTTGTCTGTTGACTGATCTTACCTGAAAAGGTAAAGAGTTAGTTGTATGCAATGTCATGATGCATGATGCGATGTATGTTATATGAAGGTAAATGAATGCGCATGTAAGCTGGAGAGCTGTCTTGCGGAGGATAGATGAATCAGAGATGGCTGAAGATAAAAGCATCTTGACTGCTGCCGGGAAGAAAAAATTCTTGGTTGTTGCTGGGGAATAAGGAGCTTGGGTTGTATACCAATCTTCTGGGGAATTCCTGTCTTGAGGAGATCTTCACTGGAGAATCTTCGAATATACAATGAGGAACTGAA
Organism: Vicia faba; assembly: GCA_948472305.1. NCBI lineage: Eukaryota > Viridiplantae > Streptophyta > Magnoliopsida > Fabales > Fabaceae > Vicia > Vicia faba. The sequence goes on from OX451737.1 coordinate 1,186,407,876, forward strand.
AACTGAAAGTCTTCAGATTTGCTTGGGGAATACCAGACCTTCAAACGTCGAGGGGCCTTAGAACCACTTGCGGGGACTTGGAGTTTCCTTGGTGACTTGCAGGGTAAGAGAATTTCTGATGATTTCTACTGGGGATTTTAGAACCTGGTAGACTTAAGCTGGGGAGGTAAGACTGAGAATCTCTAGTCTGGTGAGAAGCATCTCTGTGGGGAGAAGGTTCACTAGTTTGGCTCTGCTGGGGATTGATAGCCTGAAGTTTTAGCTATGCTGGGGATACTGAAACTTAATTCTGAGGGGAATTGAGTTCTGGAGGATTCTCTGGCTGGGGAAATCAGTTTTTTTGAGAGAGCTTTCGCTGATGAGGATTCTGAAGTCTGACTCTGTTTAGGGAATTAAGTTCTGACAGAGGAATGGGGATTTCAAATATGCTCGGGACTTTCTTTGAAAGGGCATCAAGATATCTGACTGTACCTTTAACCTATCAGTAATCCTCTTTCTTGATTCATAAGGAAATGATTATGTTCAAATGCATATGCCTATTTACCAAAACATTGGATGTTTCTCAAAATAAAACAATTAGTGCAAGAGAAAAAGAAAAAAGGAAATGACACAAATTTCTGGGAAAAGTATTTGTATTAACTTTCTATGAGTATATTTGTACAAAGGAGACAATCATCCCAGTAAGAGGATTTCGTCGTAAATATTGAAAGATTTATATAAAAGAAAGATGGCTATGTGAAATAATTCCATGGGATTCCATTCCGCTATAGCCTTCACAACTCTGAATATCTGTCCATTCAATGCTTCGTCTGCTGATGACTGGATTGATCAGAAGCTTGGAACTGGTTGATGAAGAGATTGTCTTTGAAGTGATCCGACGAGACATAGTCATACGTTTTAATTCCCTAACTTTTGCCTGAATCTCCCTTTCGGGTTTTCGATCCACCGGGAAACCCCTTTTTGCCCAAGCCGCCCTTTCGGGTTTTCAACTTGCCGGGTGTACAATTTTTTTTTATCCCTAACTTTTGCCTGAACCGCCCTTTCGGGTTTTCGGTCCACCGGGATGCCCATTTTTGCCCAAGCCGCCCTTTCAGGTTTTCGACTTGTCGGGTTATTTTATGCGTAGTATCTTTTGACTATGTCTATGTTCGCAGGGTGAGGCAAATTGTCGCCGTCCATGGTGGTTAGAATCATTGCACCACCAGAAAATATGCTCTTGATCACAAATGGTCCTTCATATGTAGGAGTCCATTTGCCCCTGGGATCACTTTGCGGCAAGATAATCCGCTTGATTACGAGATCTCCGACGTGATACACTTGACTTCTGACTTTCTTATTGAAGGCCTTGATCATCCGTTTTTGATACGTCTGACCATGGCATATAGCAGCGAGTCGCTTCTCGTCGATCAAATTGAGTTGATAAAGTCGGGTCTGAATCCAATCATCTTCATTCAAACATGCGTCCTTCATAATCCTTAGAGAAGGAATCTGAACTTCCATAGGCAGGACAACTTCCATGCCATATACCAAAGAAAATGGGGTTGCCCCGGTTGAAGTATGTGCCGTCGTACGGTATCTATGTAGGGAAAACGGTAACATCTCATGCCAGTCTTTGTAAGTGACTGTCATTTTCTGAATGATCTTCTTAATGTTTTTGTTCGCAGCTTCAACAGCATCGTTCATCTTCGGCCGATAGGGAGATGAATTGTGATGAGAAATCTTGAATTGTTCGCACAAAGCGGTGATCATCGTGTTATTCAGATTTGTACCGTTGTCTGTGATGATCCTGTCTAGAACACCATACCGACATACGAGATTTTGCTTGATGAAGCGGGCAACCACATTTTTAGTAACAGAGGCGAAGGAAGCCGCTTCGACCCATTTGGTGAAATAGTCAATGGCAACCAGGATGAAACGATGTCCGTTAGAAGCCGTGGGCTTGATCTCTCCAATCATGTCAATGCCCCACATTGCAAATGGACAAGGAGCAGTCAGAATGTTGAGAGGAACCGGAGGGACATGAACTTTATCAGCATAGACTTGACACTTGTGGCAAGTACGGGAATGTTGATGGCAGTCAGCTTCCATGGTAGACCAGTAATAGCCTGCCCTTAGGATCTTCTTAGCCATTGTATGCCCGCTCAAGTGAGTGCCAAATGTGCCGATGTGTATCTCAGTCATGATTAACTCTGCTTCAGCTTTGTCTATGCATCAGAGTAAAACACAATCATGGCTTCGTTTGTAAAGGATGTCGTTGCTCAGGAAGAATTTGGCAGCAAATTTCCTTAGGAACTTTTTGTTGTTTACGGAAGCTCCTTCGGGATAATTTCTAGTCTGGAGATACCTTTTGATTTCATGGAACCAGGGTTGCTCCACTACTTCTTCGGTATTAATCTCGTGACAATGTGCGGGTTCATCCATTCGCTCGATGGTGATTTGGGGAGCCTCGTTATCCCAGTTGAGTTTAAACATGGAGGACATTGTAGCTAGAGCATCTGCTAGCTGATTCTCTTCTCGCGGGAAATGCTCGAAGGTAATTTGCTCGAAATGAGGAAACAATGTCAAGACATGTTCTTTGTATGGGATAAAATTAGGATGCTTGGTATCCCACTCTCCTTTGATTTGACTGATAACCAAAGCCGAGTCCCCGAATACGATCAAAGATTTGATCCCCAAGTCTATAGCAGCCTTGAGACCAAAGATGCAAGCTTCATACTCAGCCATGTTGTTTGTGCAGCTGAAACAAAGTCGGGCCGTGAAAGGTGTGTGACAACCTTCCGGAGAAATGAGTACTGCGCCGATACCGTTTCCAAGTGCATTTGAAGCACCATCAAAGTACAGGGTCCATCGGGATCCCTTTTCGGGTCCGTCATACGGTACGTTACCTTCAATGTTGTCCAAATTCATGATGTCCTCGTCTGGGAAGTCGAATCTCATGGGTTGATAATCTTCGATAGCTTGATGAGCCAGATGGTCAGCTAGTACACTCCCTTTTATAGCTTTTTGGGTGGTGTACTGGATGTCATACTCAGTTAGGATCATTTGCAATCTAGCTATTCTTCCAGATAAAGCGGGCTTTTCGAAGATATACTTGATAGGATCCATTTTGGAAATCAACAAGGTAGTATGAGTCAACATATACTGCCTTAGTCGGCGAGCAGCCCATACCAAAGCGCAACAAGTTTTCTCGAGCAGTGAGTAGCGAGTCTCACAGTCGGTAAACTTTTTGCTAAGGTAATAAATAACATGCTCTTTTCGACCAGACTCGTCATGCTGGCCCAAAACACACCCCATTGAGTTATCCAAGACGGTCAGATACATGATCAATGGTCTTCCTTCGACGGGTGGCATCAGAATAGGAGGTTCTAGCAAATACTCCTTGATCTTATCAAAAGCAGCTTGGCAATCGTCGTTCCATTCGACTACCTGATCTTTCTTCAAGAGTTTGAAAATTGGCTCACAGGTAGAAGTCAGACGAGAGATGAATCTGGCAATATAGTTCAAGCGCCCCAAGAACCCTCTAACCTCCTTTTCAGTACGGGGAGCAGGCATCTCTTGTATTGCTTTCACTTTTGCTGGATCGACTTTAATGCCTTTGTTGCTTACAATGAATCCTAGAAGTTTACCAGACCTAACTCCAAAAGTGCACTTACTTGGATTCAGCCTGAGTTTGTATTCTTTCAACCTGGTAAACAGCTTTTCTAGATGTTCAAGGTGCTCCTCCTCTGTTTGCGACCGAGCTATCATATCGTCTACGTAAACTTCAATCTCATGATGTATCATATCATGAAACAAAGCTACCATGGCGCGTTGATAAGTTGCCCCTGCGTTCTTCAGCCCGAATGGCATCACCTTGTAACAGAAAGTGCCCCATTGTGTGACAAAAGTTGTTTTCTCCATATCCTCGGGGGCCATTTTGATTTGATTGTAGCCCGAGAATCCATCCATGAAGGAAAACACCTTATGCTGAGTTGTGCTGTCGATCAAAATGTCGATGTGTGGTAGCGGAAAATCATCTTTGGGGATGGCCCTATTCAAATCCCGGTAGTCCACACACATCCTGACTTTGCCATCTTTTTTAGGTACTGGCACGATGTTAGCGACCCATTGAGGATAGGACGTAACAGCCAGAAAGCCAGCGTCGAATTGCTTCATCACTTCTGCTTTGACCTTTTCAGACATGTCAGGCCTCATTCGGCGGACCTTTTGTTTGATCGGTGGACAATCTTCTCTTGTGGGGAGACGGTGAACCACGATGTCTGTGTCTAAACCCGGCATGTCTTCATAAGACCAAGCGAAGATTTCAACATACTCATTTAACAACCGTATCAGGCGTTCCTTGACACTTGGTTCCAGATTATCACCCACTTGTACCTCCTTCCGGTCTTCCTCGGTCCCTAAGTTGACAGTTTCCAATGACTCTTCGTGAGGTAAGATGGCCCTTTCCTCTTGCTGTAGAAGTCTGGCTAGTTCCCCTGGTACCTCACAACCTTCGCCATCTTCATACTCGGCTTGATTGACCAGATCTTCAGAGTTATTGAAGGATATAGCAGAATAGTCACCCATGGAATCCGGAGTGGATGGGTACCTGCATTTGTGAGTGTGGGTGTGTGTAAGGGATAACCATCCTTAAACAAAAATGCAAAAGGAAAGAAAATGAACACATCAGTTTATCAAATGAAAAACACCCAATGAATCATTAAACATGGCATATGGATATGAAAATAATCAAAACCCTTACAAATGGACCTACATGCCCCGGGCAAGGCATGAGGTAAAAAGATAGTGTACGGATTGTTCGAAAATAAATATTACAGACCAATAGGAAATGTTTGACAGATAAATTACTGATGAATAAAAGTGATGGGGACAAAGTCTTTTGCCTCCCAGTTGCATAATCCTCCTTTGATAGTTGGGTAAATCCACTCTTCGATGTCGCTCTCTTTGTCTTCATCCTCCAAAGCGTTGATTCCGTAGGGAGAAATTTTGATTGGCGCTCTTTCAATCTTCGAACGGAGCATAGCTTTCTGGCCCGCGGCAGTGAACCCTAATCCAAAGTTGTCTGTTTTATGTGGAATATCAGGCAACTGCCCCCATGCTGAATTCTTCCCCTCCTTTATTGCGGCCTTTGCATCCTCCAGAGATGCCATCCTGGCCATCTGCTTTGGTATTTCAGCTACCAACTTTGCTATTGTTATCTCAGGAGGGACTTCTTTGAAATGCTGGAAAGGCGTCTCAATGAACTCACCCTCTACCTCCACATACCGGAAGGAGTTCAGGTGGCTGATCATATACTCCTCTTCACCATGGACGGTTATGATCTTTCCCTTGACAGGATACTTCAACATTTGATGTAAGGAAGAGGTGACGGCCCCGGCATTGTGTATCCAAGGCCTACCCAACAAGCAAGAGTATGACGGACGGATGTCCATCACATAGAAAGTAGATTTAAACACCTCAGTGCCTACCTTGATGGGAATATCAACCTCCCCATGGAACATCCTCTTCGAACCATCGAAAGCTCTGACAACAATATCACTCGGCTTCAACTCTAACCCTTCACAATCTAGTCGGTCCAAAGCTTTCTTAGGCAGTACATTCAGTGAAGAACCCGTGTCGACCAAAACATGTGCGAGAGTCGTTCCTCAGCACTCGACTGAAATGTGCAAAGCATCATTGTGGTTTCTACCTTTAGGAGTTAGGTCGGCATCAGAGAAACCTAATCCATTGTCCGCAGTAAGGCTGGCCACGCAATTTTGGAATTGGTCCGCAGAGGTTTCCTGGGGCACATGGGCTGCCTTCAGGAATTTTATCAAAGCTTTAGCGTGCGCTTTTGAGCAAAGTAGTAGTGCCAACATGGAGATCTTTGAGGGGGTTTGCCCCAGTTGTTCTACCACATCGTAATCACTCCTTTTGATTATCTTCAAGATCTCTTCCATTTCTTTCTTGGAGGTTTCCGGGATGACCAAGGGTTGAGCCCTCGTCCTGACGAGCTCATCTTGGGTTCCCTTACCTTTATCAGCAGCGGTAGGAGGGACAATACTAGGAACAACAACATCTTCGATCAATGGGGTTCTAGCGGAGAGTTTTATTGGTGCAGGAATAACCTTGTCAGCAGATGAGGGTCCAAAGATTGCTCTTGGAGGGGAAATCTCTGGAGAAAATATTCTCCCGCTCCGGGTGATTTTGCTCGTGCCCACAATGTTTCCAATGCTGGCTTCTTCTTCATCTGAACTATCTTCAGTTATTTCAATTTGTTTAATACCATGGTAGTAGACGTCACCGCCGTAGTTCCATGGTATTGACTTCTCAGAAATGTAGGGGACAGGCCCTGACATTGTTATCTTCAAAGGAACAGATTTCGTAGCTGGTGTAATCTTAACAGGCTTTCTGACGGCCTTGGAAAGATTGGCGTGAATGGTTATAATTGAGACATCTTCAGTATGGGTTGGAATAGCAGAAACTTTTTCAAACAAAATTTGTCGACTGTCCATTAGGCCTTGGATTCCTTTCTTCAGTAACGGACAATCAAACGGCAGAGAGTAACAGTAGTAGCAATCTTCTTTACATCCCGGGAAAATCCCGGCCTTTAATAGATTCAACTTGATGGTTAACAACGGAGTTATCAGATCTTTGACATCAGCAACATACAAATCCTCTTCAATGGCATTGACATTTCGGCCGTGCTTCGGCATTGGAGCAGATATCACGTTTGGCTTCTCTGGAGCGTCGAACTCCACCTCCTTCGCCTCTATCAGGTCTTGGATTTTATGCTTGAGTGCCCAACAATCGTTGGTGTCGTGCCCGACACTGTCAGAATGGTAGGCGCATTTAGCATTAGGATGATAATGCGGAGAGGACGTATTCACATTTTTTGGTGCCTCTTTGATAGTAGCGAGATTCAACTTTAACAGATGGGGCAGCACTTGCGCTGGCGTCATATTAATGCGGGTGAACTGCCGTTGTGGCCGTTCCACCCGTTGTTGATTTGGTCTGGACTGGTTATAACGAGGCTTCTCACTTGAAGGGTTTTGAATCATTACGGCCCCCACAGTTGGCCGACGTTCAGTCTTCCCTGCTCTTCTCTGAGAGTATACCACAGCCGTTTCCTTCTTGAAAGGCTTCTTCTCAACACTTGCAGCGGCACCCTTCTGAATCTTCCCTGACTTGATGCCAGCTTCTATTCTCTCGCCTGTTAAGATCAAATCGGTAAACCCCGCGGAAGAGTTACCAATCAGGTGGTTGAAGAATGGACCAGACAGGGTCCCTAGAAACATGTCAACAAGTTCACGGTCGGTTAAAGGAGGCTGCACCCTGCCAGCCAAATCCCTCCATTTTTGTGCATATTCTTTGAATCCTTCGCCTGTTCCCAATGACATACCCTGAAGTTGGGTACGCGTGGGAGCAAGGTCAGAATTATACTGATATTGTTTGTAAAAGGCGGTGGCTAAGTCTTCCCAGTTTTGGACGCTGGTTCCCTCTAGCTGATAGAACCACTCCAGTTGAGCCCCAGAAAGGCTGTCTTGAAAGAAATGGATCCAAAGGTTCTTATCTGCCGTATAAGGTTGGATCTTCCTTACGTAGGACCTGAGATGCATTTTTGGACAGGACAGCCCGTCATACCTCACAAAAACTGGCACTTTGAACTTTGGGGGAATCACAATCCCGGCAACTAAACCCAAGTCTTCGAAATCCAAACCCGGCACTCTCTGTAGCTCCATGGCTGCCAACCTATCTTCTAAACCTTTGTATTTATCATCAGCCGGAGGGTATTGTTGATCAGAATAGTCTTCATCCTCTTCAGCCTCCTCTTCTTCCATATCGGACTCGGAAGGTACCGCAGCCGCACCCCCTTTACTGGTTCCCTCCTCAGAAGTAGGAGGAAATTCAAGCACTCTTCTGGCCTCTCCTTCAAATCTTCTCCCTAAAGTAGCCACCCCGAGTCTCTTTTTCTTCTTTTTCACTGGGTCCTTATTCCCCAGCAAGGTCTTTAGATCCTCCTGACCCTTAGCCAAGGTCATCAGGAGTTGCTGAAACTGTGCATTTTGAGCCTGTAGGTCCTTGACTGTTTGCTCGAGATCCATCCTACTGAAATAAACAGCAGACAGATAAGGAAACCTGGCGTGAGACCTGCTTATGCACATGATGAATGGTATGCTTATGTATGCAATGCATTCAAGGATTTAGAATATTCAAAATTGTTGTAAACAAAAAAGAACGCACGTCGTATTAATAAGAAGAAATTTGTTAGTACATAAATGCCCCATGGGCTAAATATTACAAAAACTTCTCAAGGTAAAAAGACGTTGCGCATCCTCTTTGGTGAGATGTAGGTGTTGAGGGTCTCTTCCTCATGGAGTCGGCGGGTAAGCTCTAGAACCTTCTTCTCACTAGCGTAGAAGCTGGCTTCAAAAGTGTTTCGTTCCTCCTTGAGCTGAATCCAGCTCTTCTGCATTTCCTCCCACGATGTAGGCATGTCAGGATATAGGATGGTGTAGGGAACCTCTCCTTCCTTAACAGGCTCTTTAATCACAGGGAGAACATGAGGATAAGGCATCATTAGACTCTGGGCTCGGGCTCGTACCCATTTGAGATAAGGCTCAAGAGGGATAGAGTTCTTGTGCCCCAGTGTCTTGCTATCAACCTTGTTGGGCATCCTCCAAGCTCTGATGAACCTTTGGCGAAGTCCTTGCGCATCGTTGTCGAAGTCAAAAACTAGGTCAGGAATCAACATGTCGTGAGGGCCATCCCTTCGTGCATATCCAAATTGCCTCAAAGCTAGGCAAGGTTTGTAGATAATGCCCCCTCTAATGCCAAGTAATGGAACATTAGGGAACTCTCCACAATGATCGACGATGATGACATTTTCTCTGGACCGAGAACACCAATGTACATCAGAGTGAGTAAGAGTCATCAACCGTTGGGACCACCTTGAGCCTTGGTCATTCTTCAAGACAGATTGTGGAAGGTGCGAAATAAACCACCTTGCAAGGAGATGAGTACATCACATGAGAACACCCCTCTTTCTCATTGTTCGTGTGTAAAATGAGTGAAGAATGTCCCCAAGCAATGTTGGTATAGGATTTCTGGATAAGAAGATTTTGACGGCATTGACATCTACCAGCTGGTCAGGATTTGGGAACAAGACCAACCCATAGATAAGGAGTGCCACAATTTCTTCAAAGGCTTGTAGGTCCAATGAATTCCAACATTCTTGTGCCTTTTCAAACAAGAATTTTGCTAAGAATCCTTTGACGCCGCTTCTGGTTTCCCAATGCCCCTTGATGTCAGAAGGCTGTAGATGTAGTGCTCGAGCAACATCTTCAGGCTTTGGTTCCTTCTCCGTACCGTTGTAGGGTAGTTGATTAAGGATAGGAATTCTCAGGAGTTGAGAAAACTCCTCCAAAGTGGGCACCAACTGGTAATCGGGGAAAGTGAAACAGTGATGAAGAGGGTCAAAGAACTGGAATAGCACTTTCAACATGTCCTCTTCAATGTTGGTGTTGACTAAGCTGAGCAGTCTACCATGTCTTTCACTGAAGGGCGAGCTTTCCAGAATCCTTGATGTGAGCTCCTTGAGTTGAGGAGGGATTCTCACAAGGTTGACTTGGATGGTTTTTCTTCGAAGAATTTCCATGACCTACAAAACAAGAACAAAGATGAAGATCTAAACCCTTGAAATGGTTAGTGAATGCATATGATGCTTTATGATGTTTATGATGAATGCACAAAACATATGTACAAGCAATTCACACCAAACCCTAGTTTCAGGCTTGCATGGGTTTTCATAGGTAAGTACCCTCTTGAGTGTAGTTGGCTTAAAAACCTGTCCTATAAATAGTAACCGGGTTCTAAGGAGCTCAATATCATTGGATTGTTTTCTGTGTTCATTGTTTTGGTTTAGCCACTTAACTAGCGACCAAAATATTCCAAGAAAACAACCCTCAATGAGTGTAGTATCGAGTATCTACCAACTTCGGACTGCACCAAAGCCGGTCATCTCACTACCCCTAATGAAAGGCCAAGATGGTCAAGTAAGGTTCTAGGTCATTAGTGCTTAGTGACATCTCTCAGCGGCCCCGTACTCTCCTTGATTGAACTCAAGGGTTACCGATACTCACAAATATGTCGCACTAATATAGCTATTGCTTCGACCGTGTCGGTATACCCCGCATAGTTTCCACAACGTATTGCTATCTATGAATGTTTCCCAAAATCCGGGTGTAGGATTGCAAACCCAAACAAGAGAGCCAAAATGTAAAGCAATCAAAGCAAACAATTATTCATGCAAGAGGGTGATCTAAGCCCTAAGGTTACTCCACTTTCAAAAATCGATCCCCAACAGAGTCGCCAGTTCTGTGATACGGTGGGAGAACTGACTATGGTTTTGCGTTTGTTTTCGCAAATGTTTCGGTTGAGCAAGAGTCGCCACCGACTTTTTATTTTATCCTAAGGAAAGGTTTAAAAAGCACAGCAAAAACCTTTGAGATATTTTCTTGGGTTCGGGGAGTAGATTATAGAAAGGGAAGGTATTAGCACCCTTTCTATCCATGGTTATCCATGGGCTCTTAGTTACTTGCTTAGATCAACTTGCCTTGATTTTCAATTGTTTGAAATGGTGCTTTGTGCGTGGTTTTTGAAAATGTTTTGAAAAAGATGCCTTGTCTAGGCTACCCTTGTAACAATTCTTTACTCGAATGTTTTACAAAAGGTGTTTGTCTTTTTGAAAAGATGCTTCAAGTTTTTTTTGAAAGTTGTTTTGAAAGTGTAGTGATGTGTGGTTTGAAAAATAGGCAAGTGTTTTTGTTTTGCAAGTTGACAAGTACTTAAGAGCCATCTACCCTAAAGTTCTCAAAGATTTTTGCTATGTTTTAACCCTTTTAACAATTTTGTTCCACCATTGCATTTGGTGGACAATCTTGTGTTAGGATGTGAAAGGGACGGGCGCGGGTCATTGTTTAGACCATAATTGCAATGGTGCCAAGTATCTTTGGACAATTTTTCCTTCAAGGGACTTGATCATTTTTTAGGCCACTTTCGAAAGCGTCATCGAGGGACTATGATCATTTAATTGTGTTTGTTTTGCCCAAATAGACCTAACATGCAATATGGCCCATTATTGAAGGCAACAAGTGGAATATCCTAGGGGTGCAAGTGTGATTAGTGTTGTCCATTTTCATGCTTGTTTATCTTGAATTAGGTCAAACTATTTTAGTTAATTGATTTGCATACAAACTCTAATTCTAGCATGGTATATTTAGAAAACTTTAAAGTGCGAAAAATAAAGTTCCTAAGTTATTACAACACAATATATGGGGAGGGGGTACAAATGTTCAAATGGGGGGTATTTTGACAAGGAATTTAAACCTAGACTATTACATCAAATTGAGAATTTACAAGGTATTTAATTGCACAAATTAAATAAAAATAAAATAAATATGTAAGATGCAAAAAGGTTTTTTATATGTATGAAAAAAAGTATTTTTTATATGTCAAATAAACAAAATAAAAAAGTATTAATTTTTGGTTTTTTTATGTATTTAGGGAAAAACCTTAATTTTACTAAATAAAATGTATTAATTATTTAATATATACAATATTTATTAGTTATGTACAGAAATAAAATAAAAATGGAGTATATTTGTCAAAAAGGTATTTTTAACGTTGAATATTAAAAAAAAAGTGTATATTTTGTATTTTTGTCCTAAATATTCTAATAAATATATGTATTTGTATTATATGATAAATATATTAAATATGTATAAAAAATATAATATTTAATATTTACAAAAAAAAGTATATTTTCATAAAATATTTTCAAAAGATAAAATAAAATGAAAATCAGAAAAATAAAATGTATTGGTATTAATTTTAATATTTTCAATAAAAGATATTAGGTATTATTTATGTATAAACATTATTTTAAACAAATAAATGCCTAATAAATTCAAAAATGGTGTGAAAAATATTTTTTATATTTTTAATATTATAAGAAAAAATAAATAAGTCAGAACAAAAAAGAAAAGGTCAAAAAATCATGAAAATAAGCATAATGGGCCAAGGGGGTGTAAAAGTAACAAAAGGGTGCAAATAGAAAAATGAAATAGAGCCCAGCCCAAAAGACCTTCTTCAACCTCCAGACTGTTTGAACATGAACAAAACACGCGTTTTCTATCTCCATATTCCTGGACTTTCAAGCAAAACTCACAACATGAAAAATGTAGAGCATTAAGAGACGAATCCAGACATATAAAGAACTTGACTTAACTCTCTAAGATGAGAGAGAATTTCTCCATCCCTAATTCTTGACCTAAGTTTCCATCAATGTTCAGACCTTAAATTCTCATAGCACATGCAAAATAAATGGAAAGTAAAGATATGTACAGCTTCAGGGGCATGAGTAGAACATTTTTCATTCACAAACCTAGAGCTAACAATGCCTGGATAGGGAGATAGAAGTCCATGAACTTACCTGTTCATTTGAAATCGTATCTGATGATGGAGGTGTTTTCAATGCAAGGTGGTGATTGGTACAACTTCCTTGATGTCCAGGGATGCTATTCCAAGCTTTACTTTGTTTGGAAACCAAGAGAATCGTGTTATGGAACTTCAACTGCAAAACAAAAAAATGAAAATGGTGATGTTGCTTGGGAGTGTTACATGTCGTGTTTGAGGCTTGGAATAGTTTCAAGGGATGATGTGAGATATGTTTGAAGTGGTTTTAGCAAGAATGCATGAATGGATTGAGTTATGGAACTCAATCTGCAGCAGGTACCCTGTTTGGGAAGTTTGAGGGTGATTCTGTGTTTGAGAAGGCAATGGAGATGGTTGGCTCGTGTTTCAGCTTAGGTTTGATGATTAGAAAGTGTTCGACAACTTTGCTTAAGCTCTGGTTCACAGGAATGAGAGTTGTGTCCTGTTATGCTATGTTTCTTCAACTTTAAGCAACAAATGTCAACTTGGTTTTCTAGACTTGTGCAGGCCCCCAATCTATGCTGCATACCTTGGCCTTGATCAGTGTAATTAGTTCCTAAACTTGTGCCAAAAGGATTTGCAATGTACTTGCTTGGATTTGCATTTGACATAAAGTGCAACTTTTCTAAAATGGATATAATGCTTTATCTAAAAATGGCTTAATCTTGCATATAATGTTTGAACACACAAAATAAGGCCTTGGCACAATGAGTTAGCATTAAACTATTGAGTGCAAATGGGATATAGGACCTGTAATCAAGGAAAGCAAGCTGAATTCAAAATGGCACAAATGTATGAACATGTAAATTGGCCAAATAAAAAGTGAGTTTTTCCCAACTTGCCAAATTCGATTCTCCCTAACCATGAGGTTGTTTGATGATTTCTTGGACATTTTGGAAAGCTTGGAATGTTTACTACAATCCATATATGAAATGCAAATTGAAATTCCAAGTGGAAGTATGTGAAAAATGGTCTTGAAGTTAGGCAAAAATCCTGCCTAAAATGGTTCAAAATTTCTCTAAGTTAAGAATGGTTTGGTACCCTTGTTCCAAAAATTGTAACTTGAGATACAAGCTTCTTTTGGGAAAACTTTGTGAATAAAAGTTGTAGATTTTGCAATGGACTACAACTTTCATGTTTTGACTTTTGCTTGAATCCAAATGAATCTTGGTGAGAAAGTGGGACAAAGTTAGGAAAAAATTAGGGTTTTTCATAACTTAGAAAAATTCTAAGTTATGAAAAATCTTCATTTCAAACCCTAATTTGCAATTCTTGATTTCTTGATGAGCAAGTTTCATGATTTGGCATGTTTTGATGAAAAATTAATCTTGACGTTTGATTTTGACCAAAAAAGTCAAAGTTTGACTTTTCAGTATACAGTCAAAATTGATTAATTGACTGGGAAATTCAACTGTCAATCTTGTGCATTTGGGATCTTTTGAACTTGTTGAGTATGTCAAGACAATTACATGGGGTCCTTGAGTCCATATGTGAGCTTGGTTTGCCATTGGCTAGGTCAAACAGTCAAAAATTGCCTTTGTGCAGTCAAAACCCTAAAAATGACCATTTTGCCCTTTTGGTGATCTGATCAAATTTCTTGTGGAATTGTGATCCAAACTTGATCAAATGGTCCATGTGAGTTCATAATGTTGATGTGGGTCAATTTTCATGAGATTTGACTGTCAATTGGCCACAGTTGACTTTTTCCCCAATACAGTTGATTTCTAGGTCAACTGTCCAAGTGACTGGGCAAAATTTGGAATCAAGACTTGAAACTTGGTATGGATAAACTTGGGAGTCCAACATGAAGCATGAAAGTCATCTTAGGCATTTTAGGTCAAAATATCTTTGTTCAAACACAAACCCTAATCTGGGTCAACAGTGCAAGGATAAGTCTTGAGCAGAGGAAACCTTAACTGGATCTTGAGCTCCAAGGGTCTTGTGATGAGAAAATGTTGAGAAAATGGGAGGGAAAATTTTGGGGTACAACAATAATCAAGAGGCAAATGACATGGCCCAATTAGTGTTTGGATATAAAGTACCTAAAGTGAGCATAGGCAAATTCATTGAGGTTAGAGATAAATTGGTGTGTGAGAACACGTAAATGACAAAAACTTTAGGGGCAAAGCCTGAGTGATCCCTGATCTCCTGAATTATGATTATTTTGGAATTTTTGAAGGGGTAGAGGAAGTTTTTTCCATTTATGCGTTAGCTGAGAATGACTGGAGGAAACCTATAATTGACTACTTGAAAAATACAGTTGGGACGACAGAGCGTAAAGTTAAGTACACGGTGTTAAGTTACAGATTGATGGGAAATGAATTATTCAGGAAAACCCCTGAAGAAGTTTTGTTAAAATGCTTAGGGGAAAACATAGCATATGTAGAAACATATGAAGTACATAGTGGAGCTCGTGGTATATATCAGGAAGGACAAAAAATGAAATGGTTGTTGTGTCGAATAGGAGTATATTGGCTGACCATGTTAAAAAATTGCATTGAGTTCGCCAAAAGCTACCAAGAATGCCAAAAACATTATGGAATTCAACATGTACCAGCTAGTGAATTATAGTATGTTGTCAAACCTTAGCCTTTTAGGGGATGGGCTTTGTATATTGTAGGAGAAGTCAAACCTGCTTCACCGAAAGGCCATAAGTATATCTTAGTGGGTATTGATTATTTTTCAAAATGGGTAGAGGTCGTCGCTTTTGTTAAAGTGGATCAAGAGGAAGTAGTGGCCTTCATTCAAAACCAAATCATACATAGGTTTGGAATACCAAAAACTATAACAACAAACCAAGGGACTGGGTTCATAGGTCAAAAGGTAGCTGATTTCAATGTAGAGATGGGGTTTAAATTATTAACATTAACGTCATATTACACCCAGGCGAATGGGCAAGTCAAAGCAGCAAACAAGGTCATTATAAGTTTTATAAAAGAACATGTTGGCCAAAAACCTAGAAGCTGGCCTATATCTCAGGGCCTGGCATTATGGCCATGTCGAAACTCGGCAAAAGATTCGACTAACACAATGCCTTTCAACTTAGTTTATAGGCACAAAGCAGTATTGCCTCTAGAGATTCATCTGCAATCAATCAGAGTGCAAAGGAAATCAAATATTCGTACTGAACATTATTGGGGAATGATATTTGATACATTGGTAGATGTTGAAGAACATAGGCTAGCAACATTAGATACTTTGTTCAACAAAAGGAATAAGTAGCAAGGGCTTATAACAAAAGGGTGAATGCAAAGGCGTTCGTCTTTGGAGATATGGTCTGGAAAGTGATCCTGCCTATGGATAAGAGGGATAAAGTCCTTGGAAAATGGTCACCAAAATGGGAAGGACCATTTCGAGTAGTGCAAGTTTTTTTCAACAATGCTTATGAGATTGAGGAGCTCATACCAGAAGGTCGAATACTATGAGTAAATGCAAATACTTAAAGATGTATAGGCCTATGTTGCATAAAATTATGATAAACAGAGGATAAAATTCATTTCCTAATAAGGTGGCCACCAGGGGGGCCTGAAATGTGAATTAAGCATTACAAAGAATTATGGAAAGAACAAATTCAGATTACATGTAAAATCGAAAGGCTAAAAAGGCACATTATTCTTGAGGGTTATATAGCATTCTCGAGCAAGTTCCAGACGAGCATTGGTTAACGAGATAAAGGTGTCAAGGTCGGCTAGCTCAATATCCAACACACCAACATGCTCCAGATGAGCGACCCTAACAAGAGCTTCATTATTCAATGCATGTTTAGTTGCGTGAAACCCAATAACTTACAAAGTCTCTGCCTCATCAATTTGTTTCTCCATCCTTTCAATTTGTTGGTTCAACACTACGATCTGTTGTTGCCATTGGGAAATATTTGTGGCTCTAGTGTTAAAGTCTGCTCTTTCACTGTCAAGAGTTTCCTTCAGTGCTTTACTAGCAGCCATGGAAGAATTCACGAAAGCCAATTCAACAATGCGCTCTTTCTCCTTAGGAAGGCGTCTTTCATAAATCTATTTTTCCAGCCAAGTCGACCAAAAGATGATCAAGGAAGGTAGATGCTTCAGCCACGAGTTTTAGGAATAATAGAGAAGTAACTTGAACGTCAACTTTCTTCAGCATTTCTTTAATCTTAATACCATTAGAGGGATACGCCTCCAAATGGGTGATCAAATCAACATGAAATAGCATGGTTTTGAGATGATTAAGAACTTCTTCTTGAGTCCCAACATAATATATACCTCCAGGTGTAGTAGAAGTATTGGAGCCTCTGTCAGTCGAACGGTTCCTGGCGTTCACCAAAAATTTTAAATACTTAAAGGGGTTAGTTTTCCTCAGAGCAGTAACTTGTTGGGGCGACATAGTGTTGGTCACAGGAATCACATTGGGAGGGGTCAAGATGGTGCCAAAAAAGGTTGGTGCCTGAAGAGTAACTTCTTCCATTTGGAAGGGATTTTGGTTGGTAGTTGTGATGACATCAACAACAACAACATGTTCAAGATCCTTTAAGCCATCGTCTCTAATACCCTTCCTCATACTGTCATTATTGGTGTCATCCTCAAATCCCTCACTGATGGGAGAATACTCAGAAGTACCCTGGGTGATAGGAGAGTTGAGGTCGCTCCCAGAAGGCTCACTATCAGTCAAGACCATAATTGGTCTCCTTTTGGTCTTGGGAGATTTCAATACAATCTTAGTGGGGCGTTTTTTAGTTTTAACTGCTGTTGTACCCCAAAATTTGCCCTCTCGTGTTTTCCAAGATTGTCTCCTACATGGTTGGTTACAAACAATTGCTTAAAGAAAATGTAAATTTTTTGAGGATAAACAAGATCTCTTAGATTGGCATTGGGATAAGGTACTTCGATTAGGCATTTGGCACTCTTTGATCATGCCTTGATTAGTAAGATTCAATTGGGCATCTAAATCCTTCGATACAAGCTTGACTCACCAACTTCGATTGAGCGTTGGACCCCCTTCTATCAAGTTGATTTCACAATGTCTTTGATAGAGTGTTGGGCCTCCTTCGACCAAGCTTGGTTCACAAGGCTTCGACTGCGCATTAGCTACTTCAGGCTTGCCTTCAATTCACAAGGTAAGAACCCCCTACAAGTCCCTTTCGATTCACCAACAGTGGCCTCTACGTGTAACCTTCGACTCACTAGGAAAAGGCCTCTTCATGCTTGCCTTGGATTCGCTAAGTCAAAGGCTTCCCCCAACCGGCCTTCGATCCACAAGGCTAAGGCTTCCTCATACTTATCTTGGATTCACAAGGGTAAAGGCTTCTTCTATAATTTCCTTCAATGCACAAGGCAAAGACTTCCTCTGTGTTTGCTTTCAATGCACAAGGCCAAGATCCCTCAACACAGTTTCTGCACTATGATACACGATATGACCCCTTCGAAAGAGTACTCTAAAGGCCCATTTGAAGGACACACATTGGTGGCCCATTCAAAGAGGGTATAAGGCATACATATGGACTATTCGAAAGACACTCAAAAAGTACATTCGAAGGAGGCAACAAAAGGCCCATTCAAAAGGTACACAAAAGATCCATTCAAAGAAACATTCAAAAGGTCCATTCGAAGGGTACATTCAAAAGGCCCGTTCGAAGGATATACAAGAGGTCCAATCGAAGGGCATGGACTGAAGGTATTCGAAAGTCAAAGGTGTCCAGGTTTATAGCAAATTTAAAAAGGGACAAGAAACCATGTCTTTGACAAAGTTTCAAAGTGATATTCATGGCCTTTAAAACACCAACTTAATGGCTGTTTATTCCTTTTTCCTCTTGTCCCCTCCATCCCATCTATATAAGGAGACACTAGTAAGCTTAGAAGGAGGGACGAAAAAAAGAGGATACCACATACACACACGTATTGGAGACACGTTGTAATACAGTGGGAGAACTGACTTGGGATATTTGCGTTTTATCACAAATGTTGCGGTTAGCAAGAGTCGCCACCGACTTTTCTTTTATCCAAAAGGAAAGGCTGAAAAGAACAGGAAAGACCTTTGAGATTGTTTCTTGAGTTCGGGGGGTAGATTATGAAAAAGGAATGTATTATCACCCTTTTCATCCATAGTTATCTATGGGCTCTTAGTTGCTTGCTAGATCACTTGCTTTTGTTTGAAAATATGCTTTGTTTGGTTTTTGAAAGTATTTCAAAAATGCGCATTCGTTTAGGCAAACTTTGTAATAGTTCTCGTTCGTAAGAACATATACAAAGTGTTATACTTTTGAAAATGTTTCATGTTTGGAAAATGTTTTGTAAGTGTTTTTGAAAGTGTTTGGTGTTTGTTTTGAAAATAAGCAAGGATGTTTGATTTGAAAATGAGCAAGCAACTAGGAACAATCTACCTACTCAAAAGTCTTTTGTTTATTTCTTCCTTTCCTTTGATATTGCTATCTTACCATTGATTTGGTAAGAAGCCTTATCTTTGGATGTAAAGGGACGGGAGTGGGTCATCGTATAGCCATGATAGCAATGTTGTGAGATATCTTAGCGTTTCTCTTTGAGGGACTAAGATCATTTTGAAAGGCAACATTGATAGCGTCATCGAAGGACTATGATCTTGTATTTTTTTATTGCTTTTTGATAAGATATCCCACATGCATAACATGGCCATTTTTGTAAGGCAACAAAGTGGAATTACCCTAAGGGTGTAAGTGTGCAAGTGTACTTGATTTACATGCATTGTTTATCTTGAATTGGGGTTGCTACTTATTGGTTTTAGTCTTTCCATACAAACCCTAATTACTAACATTTACATAAAGCGATAAATTGCGGAAATTAAAATTACTACGCTATTACATCATTAGGGGAGGGGGTATACAAATTTACAAATGGGGATTACAAGAAAATTAAACCTAATTAACTATTACAACCATATTGAATTATGTACAAGAATTGAAAAATATAATGTACAAATGCAAATGGAAAAAGAAATGATTTTGTTTGGTTTTTTTTAAGGGTTTTAACCTAATGATTAAAAAGAAAAAAATATTTAATTAAAGATAAATAAAATTAAACCCAAATTAATTAAGAAAATAAATTAGGTTAAAAAGTATTTTTTAGGGTTTTTTGTGAAAGGTTTTAAGTTAAATGGTAATAATATGAAAATTAATTAATTAAAAGAAAACCTAAATTCTAAGTTAATTTTAAATAAAAAAAAAAGAAAAATAATAGTTAAACCTAAATTTAAATATTAATTAATTAAGAAAAAAAATAAATTAATTTATTAAGCAAATATTTTTAGTCTTTTTGTCTTTATAAATAAAATAAATAAGTGTAAAAAGAAATAAAATATTTTTGGATTTTTTATCACTAAAAATAATAAATAATATTAATAATAAAAAAGTATTAAAAATAAAAATAAAAATATAAAAAGAAGTCAGGGGGTGAAAATTTAATTGGGGTGGTTTTATAGTAAAAGTTGTTTTAAGTCTGGCCCAATAGGTTTTTTTATAAACAGAAACCAAGAAAATAAAAAAGTTAATGGGCTGTGTGATAGGCAGTAAGCAGGGGGTATTGCTTAATAAAAAAAAGGACAAAGCCCAAAGGTGAGGGCCCAAACGCGCTGGATGCAAAACAAAAAGAAGCAAAAATATGAAAAAATAACAACACAGACGTTGGGGCTCGAACCCGGGTCCTAAAGGTGAAAGGTGCGCTCTTCTACCACTGGGGTGGCTATACATCCATTAACTTGTATCAAACCATAAATATATATTACAAATCAAGTCCATGTTCTGAACTTCATCTTCAACCTCACGCCCAACCATACAACCTGTATCTTGCTCATTTCTCAATGAAAATTAAAATTGCAAACATGAAAATTGTTCTATTTTTTCTCGCGAATCCAACCATGTAAATAACTAAAGCTATAAATCAAAGATGAATGAGAATTTTGTTGGCCCTAATTTGAACCCTAAATGTTCCATAAATTTCAATCTTAAAATTCTCTAAGCTCAAACCATATAAATGAAATCTAGGGATATGTATAGTTTCAGGGCAATGATATCTACATTTTGTCTTTGAAAATGCAAGCCTAACAATGCCTAAATAATGAGATAAAAGGTCAGAAAACTCACCTTGCAACTGGAGACCGTGTTTTGAGTTAGAGCTTGATTTAAGTTGTTGTGATGATCGGGTTAGCTTCCTCAACTTTCCAAGAAGCTAATGCAATGATTAGCTTGATTGGAGAGTGGATGAAATGGTCTAGAGAAGTCCACTTGCAATGATCTGTTTTTAGTTATGGAAGATGAAGAAGATGGTGTTACAGTTGGGAAACGAGGACATGGATGAGTTGTATTTTATGTAAGGAAGCTTTGAAAATTATTTTGAGGGAAAACGCACGATGGAAATAGAAGATACAAGTTCAAGGTCAGAACCTGCACAAAAATGGAGTTTGTGTGCAATTTCTGGCTAGAGGGAGTTATGGAGAATTTTTAGGCTTGCAAAATCGTGTCCTAAGTTGCATAATAGTGTCTCAATTTATAGGAAAAGGTTTTGAGATCTTGGGGTGATCAGAAGTACAAGTTCACATGTTATGGCTCTTTGGCTTGCTTTTGAAGCAAGCTTGATACACATTGTCCAATGCATAGTACAAGGCTATCTAGAGTGATTACAAGCTTTAAACATATTCATCTGACTTTTTATGTTGAGTGTATGCGTAACAAACAAGTTAGAAGCTCAAGACAAGTTGACTTTGTAATTAAAGCAACTTTTCAAGAATGGAATGGTAACTCTGTGCCATAAATGGAAATGCAACTTGGATAATGGCTCAAATGCTTGGAAAATGGCTATATAAGTTGTGTAAACATTTAATTATTAAGTTATTATCAAGTTTGAATCCCACAAAGAAAGATTTGTACAACATGCTTGAAGATTGGATCAAGTGTTCTTCACAAATTTGCCTTGCAAAACAAGAATGAAACCCTAACTTCTTGCCTTCGATTCTCCTTGCTCAAGTATGATATCAATGACTTCTTGGACATTTTGGAAAGCTTGTAACATCCTCTAAAACCTATATGTTTGAAATTTTTGAATATTCATCTTGGAACTATGTGAAAAATTTCCATGAAGTTAGGTCAAAATCCTGCCTAAACTAGGGCAAAATTTCACTAAGTTTTCAAGTTTCGTGTGTCTTCTTAAAATCATAACTTGAAATCCATGAATTTATACAAAAAGTTGTGTTCTACAATGTTTTATATATCATTGGGATCTACAATTTTCATGTTGGAAGTTTTCTTTGAACCATCTTGCATCATGATGGAAATTTGGCTCAAAGTTATGAAAAAATATGAATTTTCCAACACTTAGAAAAATTTCTAAGTTTAGAAATTTTGACTTTTCAAAATGAAATCTTGAATTTTTGATTTCTTGATGAAAAAGTTTCATATTTTTACATGTCTTGATGAATTGTGATCTTTGGTACTTGATTTTGACCAAAAAGACAAAGTTTGACTTTTTAGTGTACAATTGACTTTTCATCAATTGACTGAAATTCAACTGTAAATCAATTGAACTTGAGAAATGTTCTGAGCCATGCCATTAGGTCAAAATTATTCATTTTAATCCTTGAGATCATGACTTAAACCAACAAGTCAATTGCTAGGTCAAAAATCAGAAATTTCACCTTCTCTGTCAAAATCCTAATTTTGACCATTTTGCCCTTTTGATGATCTGATCAAGTTTCTTGAGGAATTGTGATCCAAAATTGATCAAATGACATATATGACTTCATAATATTGATATGGATAAAAATTATGAAGTTTGACTGTAAATTGACCATAATTGATTGTTTCCCCAATACAACTAATTTTAGGTCAACTGATCAATTGACTGAGAAAAAAATATGATCTAAGACATGAAACTTGACATGAGCAATCTTGAGAGTCCAAAATGATCCATGAAAGTCATATGAGGCATTAAAAGTCCATTTGTCCTTGTGCAAACTCAAACCCTAATTTTCAGTTATCAGTGCTTGAAGAGGTGTCTTGAGTTGATCAAACCTTGTGCAGTCTTGAATCAAAGGAGATCTTGTGAGAGATTACTTGATAAATGAGAGGGAAAATTTTGGGGTACAACAGCTGCGCCTGTTCAATCTTCTTAAATCTGAAGAGTTAGATTGGCGGATCCGTCATTCGTGGCTTGAAGGTGGAAGATGATTGAACACTAGAGTGCCCAGAAATTTGCACTCGAAGATGGATTGGGAATGGGCTTATAGATGCCATATAGAGGAATGATGGTGAATACTGGAGGAAGTATCAGCATAAATATTTGGTCGATTTATACTAACACTTTATGTTTTACCTTTGGGAAAAAAGGGTTACTAAAATGCAGATGTATGCATGATGTTCACAAGATGAATGAGATCATGCTAAATGCATTTTATATGTATATGCTATGATGTATGAATGTGAGATGAATGTTTGTCCAGGAAAATAAATCCCTGACTACTGCCGACGAGTTCCTGGGAAGTTGAATCCCAAATTACTGTTGGGGATGAAGAATATACATATCTTCAAACTTTGTTGAAAGGATGCTTCCGCTAGGGAATATCTCTTGAATGCTAGTTGTTATCTGGTCAGATCCAGGCTACACAATTTGCTGAGGATAAGGAAGTGAACTTATATCTGCTCAAATTCCAGGTTTCACGGTAACTTTCTAGTGAAGGATAAATTAACTGTTATCTGGTCGGATTCCAGGCTTCACAGAAAATTTCTTGGGGAGAGTGAAGTTAGGTTGTTATTTGGTTGGATTCTCAGTTTCACAACAACCTGTTGGGGATAAGGAAGTTATCTGTTATCTGGTCGCATTCCAGGCTTTATAGTGTCTTGCTGACATTGTAGCTAGTTGTTATTTGGTCGTACTTCAGGCTTCATAATAACTTGCTTGAATAGACAAAATTGAACTGATATCTGGTCGGATCCAGGCTTTACAGATTTTGAGGTGGATGAAGTTAATTGTTATCTGGTCGGGTCCAAGCTTCACAATAACTTCCTTGAAAAGATGAAATTAAAAATTGATATTTGGTCAGATCCAGGCTTCACAGATTTTGAGGTGGATGAAGTTAGTTGCTATCTGGTCGAGTCCAGGCTTTGCAATAAACTTGTCTGAAGAGATAGAGTTGAACTGGTATCTGGTCGGGTCCAGGTTTTTCTGTAACTTGCCTGGAGCTTAGTTGTTATTTGGTCGGCTTCCAGACTTCACAACAAACTTCTGAGGGGAATTGCTATCTGGTCAGATCCATGCTTCACAATAACTTACTTGAAAATATGAAGTTGAGAACTGATATCTGGTTGGATCCAGGCTTCACAGTAACTTGCTGGGATAAAGGCAAACTCTACTGGGGAAAAGGAGTTAAACCCTGGTCTGGTTGAGTCCAAGTTCTACCATATCTCGAAGAGTTGAACTATTATCTGGTCGGTTCCAAGTTTCATAGTATTTGAAAGGTTTTCATTATTATCTGGTCGAGTCCAGGCTCTATAGTGACTTGAGAAGTTAAATATTATTTGGTCGGGTCCAGGCTTCATAGCGGCTTGAGAGTTGTACTATCATCTGGTCAGGTCCAGGCTTCATAGTATCTTTTGGAGATAGAAAAGGTTTTGTTGATGACTTTACTGGGGATTAGGGGTTGTGGCCCTATGATTTGTAATAATCTGAAAGGAAAACTCAAGTTTGGGAGTATGGAATCAGTCGGGGAGGACAGACTCATCTTGGGGAGGATACTATGCTGGGGAAATTTGTTGATTATTATATGTTGTTTGTTGGGGAAATAAACCATGTTGGGGAAATAAACCCTGTTGATGAATACTTGATGAACTGTTGATGGGGTGAATTCTTTTGGGGAGAGATCCACAAGGCTTCTACTTATAGGATCAACTTAGCTGGGGATAGAGCTGCCAAGAGATTGAGACTCTGGTTGGAGATCAACCTATGCAAAGAGACTTTGTGGGTAACTTTGTTGAGGATTGGTTCATTGTAGCCGTCCTTGTGGGGATAATGCTAATGAAATAACTCTGTGGGGGATATTCCATATATATTAAAGAGATGCTTGCTGCTGCTTAGCAGGACACATGTGCCAAATGGTTCTAATTATGTTCATATGCATATGTTCATTCAATTTTAGTCATTGGACAACTTTGCATTCAAAACAAAAACAAAAAGTTTGCACTTCAAAGTATATTTGTATTGATATTTTGCCCATGAATAGACGTTTTTGTACAAAGAGACAGAGATCCTAGTAAGAGGAAATCGTCGAAAGGAAAACAAAAATTGAAAACAAAAACAAATAGCCATGTGGAAATGATCTCATTACATTCTAACTCTACTATTGCCCCAATGTCTTCGAATGCCCCTTGCCATTGACAGAAGTTGATTGGATTGATCTTGGACCATTTGAACTCAGACCTTGGTAATAAAGTTGAATGTGGTGATTCCACGGAACATAGTCGTACGCTTTCAATCCTTAACTTTTGCCTGGACCGCCCTTTCGGGTTTTCAGTCCACCAGGATACCCATTTTTGCCCAAGTTGCCCTTTCGGGTTTTCAACTTGCCGGGGTACAATCTTTTGCATATATCTCTAATTTTTGCCTAAACCTTTTGGTTTATCGGGATGCCCTTATTTTTCCTAGTTGTGTTAACCTAGCGGGTCTCTTATGCGTAGTATTTTTTAACTATGTCCGCGTTTATAGGATGTGGGAAGTCTTCACCATCCATGATAGTCAGTATCATGGCACCGCCAGAGAACACTCTCTTGAAAACAAATGGCCCTTCATAGGTGGGAGTCCATTTGCCTCTGGGGTCGCCTTGTGGAAAAATGATGCGCTTTATAACCAAGTCACCAACTTGATATACTCGAGGCTTGATATTTTTGTTTAAAGCCTTGATCATACGTTTTTGGTACGTCTGACCATGACAAACAATAACCAGTCGTTTTTCATCGATTAAGTTCAACTGATCCAACCTTGTCTGAATCCACTCATCTTCACCTAGGCCTGCCTCGTTCATAATCCTTAGTGAGGGAATCTGAACTTCCACCGGCAAAACAACTTCCATGCCATATACTAGAGAAAAGGGAGTTGCCCCAGTTGATGTTCTAGCTGAAGTACGATAGCCATGAAGAGAAAACGGTAACATCTCATGCCAATCCTTATAGGTTACTACCATCTTCTGCACAATCTTCTTAATGTTTTTGTTGGCCGCTTCGACTGCTCCATTCATTTTAGGTCTATATGGAGAAGAATTGTGATGCTTAATTTTGAACTGGGTGCAAAGTTCAGTAATCATAGCATTGTTGAGGTTAGTCCAATTGTCGGTGATGACCCTTTCGGGTCTACCATAGCGGCAAATAAGGTTATGTTTGATGAATCTGGCTACCACGTTCTTTGTGACTAAGGCGAAAGAGACGGCTTTGACCCATTTGGTGAAATAGTCGATAGCGACAAGAATGAAGCCATTTCCATTGGAAGAGGTGGGCTTGATTTATCCAATCATGTCAATGCCCCACATTGCAAATGGCCAAGGAGCGGTCATGACGTTCAGAGGGATAGGAGGCACATGGACCTTGTCTGCATAGATTTGGCATTTGTGACAAGTTCTTGGATGTTGATGGCAATCAGTATCCGTTGTTGACTGTGATACGGTGGGAGAACTGACTTGAAGGTTTTTGCATTTGATCACAAATGTTGCGGTTAGCAAGAGTCGCCACTGACTTTTCTTTTATCCAAAAGGAAAGGTAAAAAAGCATAGGAAAGACCTTTGAGATTATTTCTTGAGTTCGTAGGGTAGGTTATGAAAAGGGAAGGTATTAGCACCCTTTTCATCCATGGTTTTTCATGGGCTCTTTGTTACTTGCTAGATCACTTACTTTTTTCTTTGAAATTGTGCTTGGTGTGGTTTTTGAAAGTATTTTGTAAAGAGGCCATTGTTTAGGCAATATTTGTAATGATTCTTGCTTGTAAGAATGTATACAAAGATGTTTGATATTTTGAAAATGTTTTCAAGTTTGTAAGATGTTTGAAAGTGTAAGTGTTTGTTTTGAAAATAGCAAGGATGTTTTTTTTTTAAATTGAGCAAGTAATTAGGATCATTCTACATACTCAAAAGTCTTTCTTGTTCATTTTCCTTTTCCTTTGACATTGTTATCTTACCATTGGTTTGGTAAGTAACCCTATCTTTGGATGTAAACGGGACGGGCGTGGATCATCGTATAACCATGATTAGCAATATTTCAAGGTATCTTAGCATTCTTTTTAGGCACTAAGATCATTTGAAAGGCAACTTAGATAGATTCATTGAGGGACTATGATCTTGTATTTGCTTGTTCTTACTAAGATACCTTACATGCGTAATATGACCATTTTGTATAAGGCAACCAAGTGGAATATCCCTAGGGGTGATTGTGTGCAAGTGTATTGTTTTCATGCTTATTTTTGTTTTGAATTAGGGTTCTCTAAGTATTGGTTTTAGTCTTTCCATACAAACCCTAATTACTAGCATGTTATGTATAAAAGCGATAAATTGCAGAATTTAAAGTTACTACACTATTACAACATTTGTGGGAGGGGGTGTACAAATTGAATGGGGATTGCAAGAATGTAAACCTAGTTAGTCTATTACAACCATATTGAATTAGTGTAAATGTACAAGGAATTAAATGAATACAATGTACAAAAATGAATAAATGTACAAAAATGCAAAATGTGAAGTAAATGGATATTTTTATTTGGATTTTTAGGAGAAAAGAGGAATTTGTTTTAACCTAATTAATTAAAGAAAATAATTAATTAAACTTAAATTTATTAAGAAAAGATTTTTAAAAAAAACCCTAGTTCTATTAATTGATCAAAAGAAAATAAGTTTAAGAAAAATATTTTTGGTATTTTTGTCTTGAAAATATTTATAGCATTATAAAATATTTTTGGCCTTTAATATTAAAATAATATATTTTAAATGGTGTTAAAGAAAATAAATAAAAACATAGTATTAATTAAATTTACAAGATAAATTAGTAAAAATAAATAAAGTATAGTTAATAAAAAAATATTTTTTGTGAGAAAAGATAAAATAAACTAAGTTAAAATGAAAATTTATTTATTTTTGTATTTTTTATGATTTTTAATATTAGTAAAAAATTAATTAAGAAAATAAATAAAATAAAAATAAGAAAATAAAATAAATTGGGCCAGGGGTGCAAACAGCATGCGAGGGGGTTAGTAAGCAAAAATAAAAAAACAATACAAGCCCAATAAGGCCCAGGCGCTTGCAAAAAAGTCAGGAATGCAAAACATGTAAAAAAATGCAAAAGGGTACCACTGGGGCTCGAACCCAGGTCCCAAAGATTACAGGCGTGCGCTTCTACTACTGGGGTGACTATACATCCGTTAACATAGGCAAATCAATAAATATACAAGGCGAAATGCGTCCTGATGACTTTATCTTCAACCTCTAGCCAGACCAACTGTAACTTGCTCATTTCTCATTAAAAATGAAAACTGTAAACATGAAACTTGTAGCAAATTTTCTCACGGTTTCAGAAATGTAAAGCATTAAAACAATAGATCAAAGATAAGCATGAATTTTAATGGCCCTAATATGAACCCTAAAAATCTCAGAAATTTCAGTTTCAAAATTCTCTAAGCTCAAGAAAAATTAATGGAAACTATGGACATGGTTAGCTTTAGGGCAATGATATATACATGTTTTGTTCACAAATAAATCATTGATGATGCTTGTATGAAGAGTTAAAAGTTAAGAAAACTTACCTCAAAACTGGAAATCGTGTTTTGAGTTTGAGCTTATTTCAAGTGATGGTGATGATTAGGTTAGCTTCCTTGAGGTCCCAGGAAGCTAATGCAATGATTAGCTCGAGCAATGGATGGCTGAAATGGTCTGGAGAAGTCAATGTGCAGAACTCTGTTTTTGGAAATGGAGGATGGTGTTGCAGTTCTGTAACAGGGTGTGGAATCAACTATATATGATGTTTAGAAGCTTTAGAAACCAAAAGGCCAAGAAACGCACGAGTAGATTATGAGTTTTAAGTTTTTGGTCAGTTTGTGTGAAAATGGAAGTGTGAAGTGTGATTATGAGTTCTATCTCTTTTCAGTGGTCAAGCATTCGTGTGTTTGTGTCAAATGGTTTGTGTATGTATAAACAAAAGTGTTTGAGAGCTTTGGACAATCAGAAGTACAAGTTTCTAGCTTTTGGCTAGGTTACTTGATTTTGAAGAAAAGAGGGAAACAAGTTTCAAGAAGAGGTACAAGCATGGGATGGGTGATTGTAAGTGTTTGAAACATTTCTCATGAGTTATAGAACTTGTTTGATTAGAAGAGAACAAGTGCAAGGCTCAAGAACAAGTTTTGTACAAAAAGCCACTTTATCAAAATGGCAATGTAACCTTTCTTCCAAAAATGGATATAAAGCATGTTCGTGCATTGAATGCTTGAAGTGAGGCCTCTAACAATTGTGTAAACAATTAATTATGGAGTGCCTAACAAGTTTGAGGCCTTCAAAGTAGAGTTAATGCAACACAACTTTGAATTTGAATCTTGTTCATTACTAAAATGACTTGTAATTAAAGTGATAAAATCCCAACTTCATCTCTTCGATTCTCCCTACTCAAGAATGATCTCAAGAAGTTCTTGGACATTTTGGAAAGCTTGAAATGTGCTCTACAACCAATATTTGAATTGATTTTGAAGATTCCCCTTGGAACTATATGAAAAAGTTCCATGAAGTTGGGTCAAAATCCTGACCAAATTAGGACAAAATTTCACTAAGTGTTTAGTTTCATGACCATATATTCATAAAATTATAACTTGAGATCCAAGAAGTTTTGGAAGAAGTTGTGTGAAGAAAAGTTGTATATTTCATAGAGATCTACAACTTTCATGTTGGAAGTTTCTCTTGAATCATCTTGCATCATGGTGAATTTGTTTCTCAAAGTTATGAAAAAATAAGAAATTTCCAACACTTAGAAAAATTTCTAAATTTAGAAATTTTGACTTTTCAAAATGAAACCTTGACTTTTTGATTTCTTGATGAATAAGTTTCATATTTTGACATGTTTTGATGAATTTTGATCTTTGGCACTTGAATTTGACCAAAAAGTCAAAGTTTGACTTTTCAGTATACAGTTGACTTTTGATCAGTTGACTGGAAATTCATTTATCAATCCTTTGAACTTGGGATGTTTTGAGCCATTACATTAGGTCAAAATGATGCAATTAGACTCTTGAGATCATGCCTTAAACCAATTGATCATTTGTTAGGTCAAAAATTAGCAATTGCCCTTTCCGAGTCAAAACCCTAATTTTGACCATTTTGCCCTTTTGGAGATTTGATCAAATTTTTTGAGGAGTTAGGGTCCAAACTTAATCAAATGATACATATGAGTCTAAAATGTTGAAATTGATAAACAATTATGAAGTTTGACTGTAAATTGGCCATGGTTGACTTTTTCCCCAATACAACTAATTTTTAGGTCAATTGCTCAATTGACTGAGCAAAAATGTAATCCAAGGCTTGAAACTTGACATGAGCAATCTTGGGGGTCCATAATGATCCATGAAAGTCATATGGGACATTGTAAGTTCAAGAATCCTTTTGAAAACTCAAACCCTAATTTTGGTCATCAGTGTTTAAGGAGGTATCTTGAACTGATCAAAACCTAGTGCAGTCTTGAGTCAAAGGAGATCTTGTGGGAAAATTCTTGATGAATGAGAGGGAAAATTTTAGGGTACAACATTGACCAATAGTATGCAGCTCTCAAGATTTTCTTATCCATCGTATGTCCACTTGAGTGAGTGCCAAAGAGACCATCGTGCATGTCTTCCATAATTTCCTCTGCCTCCTTCTTGTCCACACATCGAAGTAGAGTAGAGTCACGGTTGCGCCTGTACAATGTTCTGTTAATTAGGAAGAATTTGGCTGCAAATCTTCATAAGAAATTTCTGTCATTGATGGGTGCTCCTTCAGGATACTCTTGTGTTTCAAGGTATCTCTTCACCTCATGGTACCATGGCTTTTCCGTGTCAGTATCAAGCTCACAGCAGTGTACAGGTCCGTCGAATCTCTCAATGGTAATCATAGGAGCTTTATTGTCCCATCTGACCTTGAACTTTGAAGGCATGGTTGCCAAGGCGTCAGCCAACTGATTTTCTTCCCTAGGGAAGTGTTCAAATGTGATCTCTTCAAAGTGAGGAATTAAGGATAGCACAAGTTCTTTGTAAGGTATGATGTTAGGGTGCTTAGTGTCCCAATATCATTTTACTTGGATAATCACTAGAGAGGAATCCCCAAACACATCCAAATACTTGATCCTCAAATTAATGGTAGCTTTCAGACCCAAAATGCACGCTTCGTATTCAGCCATATTGTTCGTGCAATCAAAGCATAATCTAGCAGTGAATGGAGTGTGGAAACCTTCAGGGGAGATGATCACATCACCAATTCCATTACCCAAGGCATTGGAGGCCCCATCGAAGACCATAGTCCATCGGGATCCTTGTTCAGGTCCATCATACGGTCCAAGTTTCGTGCAGTCGGTCACCAACATGATGTTCTCATCCGGGAAGTCAAAGTTCATAGACTGATAATCATCGACAGCTTGATAGGACAAATGATCTGCTAGTATGCTTCCTTTGATGGCTTTCTGCATTGTGTATTAAATGTCGTACTCAGTCAAATCATTTGCCATCTGGCTATTCGTCCGGAAAGAGCAGGTTTCTCAAAGACGTACTTGATTGGGTCCATCTTAGAAATTAACAGAGTGGTATGAGTCAACATATACTGTCTTAGCCAACGAGTAGCCATTGCCAAAGCGCAACAAGTTTTCTCGAGCAGTGAATATCTGGTTTCACAGTTGGTAAACTTTTTGCTCAGGTAATAAATAGCATACTCTTTTCAGCCAGACTCGTCATGTTGGCCCAAAACACACCCCATAGAATTCTCTAGTACTGTCAAGTACATGATCAAGGGTCTTCCTTCAACTGGAGGCATGAGAATAGGAGGCTCTTGTAGATATTCTTTGATTTTGTCTAAGGCAGCTTGGCACTTATCATTCCATCTGACTACCTGATCTTTCTTCAAGAGTTTGAAGATTGGCTCACAAGTAGCAGTCAAGTGAGATATGAAGCGGGTGATGTAATTGAGACGACCCGGGAATCCTCTAACTTCCTTTTCAGAATAAGGGACTGAAATTTCTGGGATGGCCTTTACCTTAGCAGGATCGACTTCAATTCCTTTATTGCTAACAACAAAACCTACAAGCTTTCCAGATCGTACTCCAAATGTGCACTTGTTAGGGTTTAACCTCAACTTGTACTTTTTCAACCTTTCGAATAGCTTGTACAGGTGATCGAGATGTTCTTCCTCAGTTTGTGATCTGGAAATCATATCATCCACATATACCTCTATTTCATGATGGATCATATCATGAAACAGAGCCACCATAGCCCTTTGATATGTTGCCCCTGCATTCTTCAATCCGAACGACATGACCTTATAGCAAAAGGTGCCCCATTGCGTAACGAAAGTTGTCTTCTCCATGTCTTCGGGAGCCATCCTTATCTGATTATAGTCGGAGAAACCATCCATGAAAGAGAAGACTTTATGCTGAGCAGTATTATCAACTATGACGCCAATATGTGGTAGAGGGAAGTCATCCTTGGGGCTTGCCTTATTCAGATCCCTATAATCTATGCACATGCGAACTTTTCCGTCCTTCTTTGGTACTGGCACCATATTGGAAACCCATTGGGGATAAGACGTCACAGCTAGGAACCCTGCATCAAATTGTTTCACCACTTCACCTTTTATCTTTTCAGACATGTCAGGCCTCATGTGACGAACTTTTTGTTTGACAGGAGCACAATATTCTTTTATCAGCAGACGATGAACTACGATGTCGGTATCCAACCCTGGAATATATTCATACGACCAAGCAAATACTTCCACATAATCATGAAACATTTGAACCAACCTGCTCTGGACACTGCTTTCCAAGTTAGCGCCGATCTTGACTTCCTTCTTGTCTGTCTCAGTACCCAGGTTATTGACTTCAACTGACTCTTCGTGTGGCTGAATAGCTTTTTTCCTCTTGTAATAGAAGTCTGGCTAGTTCTCCCAGTATTCACAATCTTCCTCGCCTTTGTCTTCGGCTTGGTTAATTGGACATTTGAAGTCATAGTCAGAAATAGTAGAGTCATTGGTAATAAGATCTAGAGTGGATGAGGACCTGGAAGAGAGTGTCTGTGTGTGTGTGTGTTTGCATGTAAGATACATGGCCATTTTGAAAAATGTAAGAAAGGAAAGACAATGAACACAAATATTTGAATGCAAAAGAGTCCAATGGTTTATATTGAATGATCATATGATTCGATAAACATAAATAAAACCCTTAACAAATGGACTAAAGTGCCTCGGGCCAGGCACATGGCTTAAAAGTCATTGTTAAATATTATAGACAATATGTTCTTGAATTCAATAAAAAGCAATAAACAAGTAGATTACTCCTCAATGGAGGAGATGGACACGAAGTCATTTGCATGCCAATTCTTAAGCTTTGTTGTAGTAGGATACACCCAATCTTCAAATGCAACTTCATCATCCGAATCACCCACATCGTTAACTTCATTTATTCCAATATGGAAAGGTGGCTTTCCTGCACGAGCGCGCTCACTTCCTTTTGAGCCTTGACGGTGAAATCCAAACCAAACTTGTCCGCTTTGAATGGTATATCGAGGAGTTGCCCCCAATTATCATAACTTCCTTCTTCAATTGCAGCACGAGCATCTTTGACTGAAACCATCTTCGGCACGACCTTGACAGCTTTGGATACATCAGAGGAACATTTGGTAGCAGCAACCATCAGTGGTACAACTTCAAAGGCTTGACACGAGGTCTCAATGAATTCTCCATCCATATCTACGTATTTGAATGATTTGAGGAGGCTTACCATAAACTCTTCCTCTCCATAGATAGTGACAATTCTTCCTTTGACCGGATACTTGAGGTTATTACCCCAACTTTATGGATCCAAGGGCGACCCAACAAACAAGAATAGGCAGGACAGATATCCATGATGTAGAAGGTGGAGTTAAAAACTTATGAGCCCACCTTGATTGGAAGATCTACCTCTACATGAACTATCCTTTTTGATCCGTCGAAGGCCCTCACAATGATATCACTTGGTTTCAAGACTAAACTTTCACAGTCTAGACGGTCTAACGCCCCTTTGGGTAGCACGTTTAGAGAAGAGCCAGTGTCGACCAGAACATGTGCTAGAGTGGTCCGCTTGCACTCGACAGAAACGTGTAGAGCTTTATCGTGGTTCTTCCCAAGCGGTGTTAGACTGACATATGAGAATCCCAAGCCATTATCAGCCATAAAGCTCTCCACACAATTCTCAAACTGGTCCGTTGTGGTCTCATGAGGGACATGAGCCTTCTTCAGGAATTTGATTAATGTCTGAGCATGGGCATCAGAACAGAGTAGCAAAGACAACATAGAAATCTTGGAATGGGTTTTCCCCAAATGCTCCACAATCTTGAAGTCACTCCTTTTAATAATTTTTAAGATCTCGTCCATCTCATGAGCGGAAGGTTCTCCATCAGCAACATCCTTTGCGGGTACTTCCGTCTCAACAGGTTCAACAACCTTCTCTTTCCCTCTTGTATCAGTACTTGGCCTAGCAGCAATGATGTGGATGGGTGCCTTTGTAACAACTGGTGGGGAGATGTTGGGTGAAAATATTCTCCCAGTTCGGGTTACCTTACTTGAGCCAGTTATGTTACCAACATCATCAGCTTTGTCTTCTTCGATTCAAGCGTCTTGTTTTATCCCATGATAAAACACCTTAGCACCATAGTTCCATGGCACTACTTTGCTTGAAGAGTAGGGAATTGGTCTGGGATTGGTAATTATTAGGGGAGCAACAATTGGTTCATTTGAAATCCTAATAGGACCTTTGGAGGAGATCCTAAGAGGCTTGTTTGAGATGGTTATGATGGAGAGATCTTCACATTTGTTAGTCAAACTTTCGGCAGGCAGAGCCTTCTCAAATAGAATTTTATGGCTATCCATCAGAGTTGAATGCCTTCTTTCATCCCTTCACATCCATTGAGTTGTTTGGCACATCAAACACAGTCCTTTACACAGCCAGGGAAGATCCCGGCTTTCAACAAGTTCTTTTTGATGATATTCAGCAGAGTATTCAAGTCTTCGACAGAGGCAACAAAAATTGTATCTTCAACATCATTGACACCCTTGCCATGATTTGTAATAGGTGCAGTGATTACATTCGGAGTTGGAGGAAGATCAAATTCAATAGTATTGTTATCGATCAAATCCTGAATTTTATTCTTCAAGGCCCAACATTGGTCAGTCTCATGCCCGGGGCTAATTGAATGGTAAGCACATTTGGCGTTCGTGTTTTACTTTGGTGAAGAGGTATCTAGGTTGGTAGGAGGATCGCAAAATGTCACCAAATTAGCCTTTAGTAAGTGTTCTAAGGCTTGGGATAGTGACATGCCTATCCTTGTAAATTGTCTTCTGGAAGTTTCAAACCGTTGGTGATTAGCAGATGGTCTTTGAGCAGAAGTTGGATTGGAGATTCAGACAACATTAACAGACGGATGATCATTCTTCTTGGTATGGGCCCTTGCCCTGTATACAACATTAATTTCCTTATTTGCAGCAAAAGGTTTCTTTACAGGATTTCAAGTGGAGGTAGATGCCATGGAAATCTTCCCACTTTTGATGTCGCTCTCAACCCTTTCGCCGGTTAAGATTAGCTCGGTGACACTGCAAGAAGAACAGCCAACCAACAAGTTAAATAGTGGACCAGATAAGGTTCCTGTGATACGGTGGCCAGAATCGGGACGTGTTTCCCTATTTTTTAAGGAATTTGCTGGTTTGCGTTTTGCGTTTGTGTTTGCAAAATGTCGCGGTAAGCAAGAGTCGCCACCGACTTTTATTTTATCCAACAAGGAAAGGAAAAAAGCACAGAAAATTTCCTTTTTTGATATATTTCTGAGTACGGGGGGTAGATTTACAGAAAGGGGAGGTATTAGCACCCTTTCTATCCGTAGTTATCTACGGGCTCTTAGGTACTTGCTCATCATTTTCAAAATTGTTTTCTTTGTGTTTGTGTGCTTTGAAAAGTTTGTTTTGACTTCGATTTAACTCTTGCTTCTGTCTTCAAGAGTGTAATGAAGTGTTTTTGAAAACTTTGTTTGTAAAGGAGTGTAAGTGTGAAAAATTTGTTTTGATTGAGCAAGTACTTAAGATCTAATCTACCTACTCGAAAAAAGAATTGTTCTATATTCGTTTCCTTTAGACAATGTTATCCCATTATTAGTGAGTAGGTAGCACCATTGTTGGAGTTTTGAAGGTCAATTCGAAAGGGACGTACAGTCACTAAAGCAATGTTAGGATGTCTTAGTAATAACCCTAATGTCTTAGATCAATTATTCGAGGCAATAATTCTGAGGCAACCGTTCCGAGGCAACTTTTCCGAATCGGGACTTTGATCTTTGTTTAGACAAAAGGAGGACCACTAAAACATCCTATACTCAATGACCGTTTACCGAAGGCAACCAAGTGGGAGTGTACCCTAGGAGTGCGCATGTGCGAGTGATTCAATTTCAATTTATTTATCTTTGCACATTTAGGGTGATCTAATTGTTTTAAACTTAACATACATTCTTGTCATGCAAACCCTAATTATTCATACACCTAACAGTTAATAGTTTGCGGAATTTAAAATGCGGAAATTAAACTACGCTATTACAAGGCTTCGGGTATTTACATAGCCAAAAACAAACCCTTTGAAATTAAAGCGATAAATGTAAATAACGTCCTAATTTAAATTATTATAAACTGTGAGCAGATACAATAATTGGGATAAAAAATAGAATAAAGCGCGCGATGACAAATTAGATCAAATGCGAACTAGGGTTTTTGACCCTTCTATCCTAATGAAAAGAGAAAATGTTTTTGGTTTTGTTTTAAATAAAAGAAATAAGTTTTCTAAATTAAGTATGAAAATTAATTAGTGATTAAATTAATTAATGAAAATAATTACAAGACCTATTTTTGTGTTTTTTATTATTTTAGGAAAAAGATAAAATATAATTAAGTTAGTAATAAAACCTATTTATTCTAATTATTTTTAAGTTATTTACAAAATAAATTAAAGTTATCTAATTTAATCAAACCTAATTAAATTAATTAATTTATTGATGAAAAAAATACCTAAATCTAATTGGTGAAAAATAATATTTTTGGTGATTTTTTGATAAAAAGAAAATTTATTTTTGGCTAGTAAATAAATTAAATTAAATAAATATAATAATAAAAGAGAAAGAGAGAAAAAGCATTGGGCCTGAGAATTGTGGGGGTGCCAATATCAGAATTATGGGCCCAAAAGAGAAGGCCCGCGTTGACCTTGAGGATCCCATGTTGCATGTTGACTGTGACTCATGGTGCGCCTTCAGATGATGACCCTCGGATCTGATCTCAAGACATGTGGCAGGCTGGATGAAAGAGAGAAAAAGCATTGGGCCTGAGAATTGTGGGGGTGCCAATATCAGAATTATGGGCCCAAAAGAGAAGGCCCGCGTTGACCTTGAGGATCCCATGTGTTGGCTCCTAAATTCGACACCTTTGTTTTAATTGATGGCAGCCATTAAAAGCTGAAAGATGCTTTCGACTGGCTAAGCTTGTCGAAGTGCCCGTCGAAAGATGGCAAAATACTTAGAAGATTTCTTCCAAGGAGGAAGGCTCATTGCCTTCGACGTCGAAGGAGTTTTCGTCGAAGACGTCTCTTGACGAACGTGTTCGATGGTCCAGAGTGGAGCAGTTTGAAATTCAAAGCTTTGGAGGGAAAACGGTTTTCAGCAGTTACCACGTGCAAACGTGCAAGGATCTGGAGCGTCGAACATGGAGAACGTGACAAGTGGCTTGATCTCGAAGCAGTGTAACTGCCCGACGGTTACTTGGAATGTTTTTGTATAAATAGGAGTAGACGTGTAGTTTCTCGCGTGTGTTCACAATAGATACATAGTCACTCATTTAGATTCAAGTACCCAGTGTGAGCGAACGAATTGTTGAGAAATGTATGTGTGAAACACCAATTTTATCAATTCAAGTCATTTACTTTTCCAGTATTTTACATGCTTTTCCCCTTTAAGATTCCTGTCGAACCTTTACATTCAAGCCTTGTTTATTTTACCAAGCCTTTCCTCTATGCAATTTACTTTAAACAATTTACTTAAAGCCTTATCCACATTAATTAAACTTCAAAATCAACCTATGTCCATAGGATCAATCTGATCGATCCTGCGAGTAACCAAATAAGTAACCATTTGGAGGATCAGCGGTTGTTTACCAAATCCCTAGGTAAACAAATTGGCACCCCTGGTGGGACTGTGTGTTGATTGTTGAAAAATCTCATCTTTTCGAGTTGTATGTTATTAAGGAGTGGTAGAATATACACCAACGATAACAATACTGCCAGAAGAAGGGAAGAGATGGCGAATCCGCCAAACAATAACGAAATTCCACCACCAAGTGTGGGAGCAACGGTTAATATGACCGTGAGTGAAGCGACGAATGTTGGTTCGACACCAGCAGTGTCAGTCACAACCACGGGGCCAATAACTTCGTTTACAGGCCCCAGAATGCCTTTGGGAACCCCCCCACCAAGGGGAAATACAGGCCCAAGGCCTGTGGTTCCCCCAGGATTTATTCCATTCTATGGTATGCCAACTTCTGAAGTGGCAAGCCTGACGAATGCTGCGTCCACTTATTCAGACCCTTTCGTGAGCGCCACTTCGCCACTCCAAGGCTCTGGAGTAGGCATGGCGAATAGAAATAGGACCCAACTCTTAGGAGGAACGTCCCAAGTAGCCCATGGCCTTACAAATGCCTCGACAGCAGTCTTGAGGCAACAGATGGACGAAAGCAACCATGATATGGTGCAAATGTTGGCACAAACTTTGAGTACAGTGCTAAATCCTCTAATACAAAATACTACTCAATCGAATCAGCAAGTTACAGCGCAAATGACGCGTTTGGCTGACTTCTTTGGAGTACCCCCACCCATTCGACAGCCCCAAAGGGCGCAAATAAGAGGAAATCAGGGGATATTTGTAGAGGAAGAAACCACCATTAACCAGGTTCAACAGCCTGTTGAACAGCCTGTCGAAGAACCTAGGGTAATAGCCCCAGAGGTAAGGTTAGTTAACAGAAACCAAAATGCTGACGAAGTGGTTCAGCATATCCAACACCAAAACATGGGTTTGGAAAATAATCTGGCAACCATGATCGAAAGGATCATGAATCAGAATGGGATGAACATGGGCTTTAGAAGGCCCAACTTTACATCTCCATTGTCAGAATATGTGTTACAAACTGACTTACCTCCAAGAAGCAAAGTCCCCAAATTTACTAAGTTTTCTGGGGACACGACAGAATCCACTGTCGAACATGTGGCAAGATATTTGATCGAAGCAGGAGACATTTCGAATAACGAAAACCTAAGGATCAAGTACTTCCCAAGTTCTTTAACCAAGAACGCTTTTACTTGGTTTACAACTCTACCCCCCAATTCGATCCACCATTGGACCCAGTTGGAAAGATTGTTCCATGAACAATTCTATATGGGGCAAACCAAGATAAGCCTGAAAGAACTGGCGAGTGTGAAGAGACGTTTCACTGAACCTATAGACGAATATCTGAATAGGTTTAGGTTGCTTAAGGCGAGATGTTTTACACAAGTGCCAGAACATGAGCTGGTCGAAATGGCCGCAGGCGGTTTAGATTATTCCATTAGGAAGAAGCTAGATACCCAGTACCTAAGAGACATGGCCCAACTGGCCGATAGAGTTCGACAAGTCGAACGCCTCAAAGCTGAAAAAGCTAAGGCAACGAAAACTCACAAGAGAGAAAGAATAGCGTACGTTGAGATGGACGACGAAGATCTAGAATCCTTCGACGATACTTTAGCTGTCGAAGAAGGAGAAGTCGATTTAGCAGAACTAAAACAAGGGCCTCCATACTCTTGTAAACAGTTAGTCCCCTCAAATGGGAAAAATCCCATTGGTCCAGACAAGACCAACGATAGGTTCCCAAAAAAGACTTACAGTTTTGACATCACAAAATGTGATGAAATATTCGACTTGCTAGTTAAAGATGGCCAAATGATAGTACCCCCTGGGGTAAAAGTGCCTCCTCTTGATCAAAGAAAGAAGAGAGGTTTTTGCAAATATCATAATTTTCTGGGCCATAAAACTTCTCAATGTTTTCTTTTCAGGAATCTTGTCCAAGACGCTATTGAGGAAGGGAGATTAAAGTTTGCTGACAAATCCCCCATGGCTGTCGACTCCAATCCACTGAAGGCTGAAGCCCACTATGCAGAACCCTCTGAGGTGAACATGATAGAGGCAACCAGGATCCAGTCGAAGAAGCCAGGCATTACCATGGTCGAAGTCTCAAAGGATCACATCAACATGCCAATCTTTGGCAGTTTTTCTGGAAATTTATCCAGGAAGACAATTGAGGCTGTCCAGAAAGCGGTCGAAGACCCAAAGTCGAAGACTGCTGAAGCACAAAAAACTGGACCAAAGCCCAGTTCCCAATTGGCCACTGTACAAGGCCAGACGGAGAATCTGGAGACACAAATGAAACAACTAACTCTTGCTACTAAGGATAC
The DNA here is from genome assembly GCA_948472305.1 of Vicia faba. Lineage (NCBI taxonomy): Eukaryota > Viridiplantae > Streptophyta > Magnoliopsida > Fabales > Fabaceae > Vicia > Vicia faba. The sequence continues at coordinate 1,186,448,065 of OX451737.1, forward strand.
AATGAATATCAACATGGTTGAACTTTCTGACCCTAAAACTTCAGAAGAAGCCATAAGGCAAGAGCAGGCAAATAAAACGGCTTTCCCTAGGGAAAACGAAAACTTGGCAGATTTTTTACAAAGATGCCAAAAGAAGAAATCAGAGGTGATGCTGTGTCCAAGATGCAGTTCTATCTTTGATAAAAAAGCTGCTGAGCACATACAAGGCGTGAGAGCAGCGAACAAGAGAAGGGAAAATGCTGACCTTCGACATGATCCCAGGAGGGGTTCTAATCAAGACAAGAGGCCATTGACTTTTAGGCCTCCAACAAATGTACCAGTAGACACTTGGTACAAAACATCTGGCCGGAAAAGGCCAAGTGAAGAGAAATGGCATTCTTTCGAAGTGCCAAGAGGTTCCTCTTTAATTCAGAAGAAAGATCCTCAAGTTGCTGCACCCAAGGTTGCTCAAGTGTCCAGCAACTACAAGGGAAAAAATCCTATGTCGAGATCCCAATGGAGGAGATATCAAAGAAGGCGAAAAGCTGAAAGGGAGGCTGCCAACGAACCTAAGGCAGAGACTAGTTCGAATGTGCCTCAAAGGAAACAAAGAAAGCCTCTTGAGAGAGAACCAGTTACCAACAGGCTAGTTTGGCCTAACCAGAGCGAAGTCGAAGACGAAGATGATGCTGAGTCCGACGATACTCTGGACATAATGGTGAACATTGTTTCGGTACTGCCTAGGGAATTCAATCGACAGGTAGAAGTCGAAGCCAGTGACTGGGAGGTGGAACAAGAAATGGCCAAACACAGGCCAGTGTGCTATTTTGTCATGGACAATGGCACTACAGAAGAACAAAATGGCTTCTTCGAGCCACCCACAGAGGCGATGAAGAATCACCTCAAACCTTTGTTCATAAGGGCTAAGCTCGAAGAGACCACTGTGAACAAAATATTGGTCGACTGTGGGGCCACTATCAATATTATCCCTCATTCTATGCTAAGGAAGATTGGCAAAAGGGATGAAGAAATCAAACCTCACAATATGGTCCTGTCCAACTATGAGGGAGGCATTGGGACCACCATGGGAGTGATCCAGCTCGACATAAAAGTTGGGTCGATCCTTCGACCAACAATGTTCATGGTCATATCGGCCAAACCTAACTACAACCTTTTGTTAGGCCGTGAGTGGATACATGGTGTGGGTGCTGTGCCTTCATCGATGCATCAAAGGTTGCTTCTATGGCGTCCAGATGGGATGGTCGAAAACATAGAGGCAGATCAGAGTTACTACCTTGGCAAAGTGAATCACTTGGGTGTAACAGATTTCGACAAAAACTTGGCTCACATAGGGCCATGTCCAACTCCTGACTTCGACATGGCGCCAGCGCCAAACACCTTTTGTTCCCTATACCTGCATCCTGAGCATGGTTTCCAATGGGACAGAGAAGACTTGTCCCACATAGACTTCAGTGGGCTAACTGACATCCAACCAACTGGTTGGGGAAGTGAATTCAGTGATAATGACTGAGTCACAATCTCTGAAGCGAATTTCGGCTTATGTAGCCGAAACCAAGATGATAACGGCTCTCGAAGCCGAAGTAAAGTACATGGCCACTCAGGCCAATGATCAACAATTATCTGCTGTTGGCCCAGGAAAGGATTTCGATCCAAGACCCCCTGACATCATGCCAGATGAAATGTTGGAACAGAGGCTCGACGCCATCTATGACGATGAGCCTTTGGGCTTCGAAAAGGATCCCTTGGCGAACAACATTAAGATGTTAGCACAAGACCCTTTAGAAGAAATCAACTTAGGCGAAGGATCAGAGAATATGCCAACCTACATCAGCGCCAAAATTGATCCAGAACTTAGGTTGGAAGTAATCCAATTGCTGAAAGAGTTTAAAGACTGTTTTGCATGGGATTATGACGAAATGCCTGGTCTCGACAGAGGATTGGTAGAACTTCAGTTGCCAATCAAACCTGGAAAGAAGCCAATCAAGCAAAATCCAAGACGCTTCGCTCCAGAAATTTTGTCGAAGATCAAAACGGAGGTCGAAAGACTTCTGAAATGCAAATTCATCCGTGTTACAAGGTATGTCGAATGGATTGCAAATATTGTGCCAGTAATTAAGAAAAATGGCACGTTAAGGGTGTGCATAGATTTCAGAGATTTGAATGCTGCCACCCCCAAAGATGAATATCCTATGCCTGTGGCGGAAATGCTAGTCGATTCTGCCGCTGGCTACGAATACCTGAGTATGCTCGATGGTTATTCAGGATATAATCAAATATTCATTGCTGAAGAGGATGTGTCGAAAACAGCTTTTCGATGCCCTGGGGCCTTAGGCACTTACGAATGGGTAGTGATGCCCTTTGGCCTAAAGAACGCTGGGGCAACGTACCAGCGAGCAATGAATACTATCTTCCATGATTTTATTAACACTTTTATGCAAGTTTATATTGATGATATTGTTATAAAATCTGTTTCCAGGAAGAGTCACATTGACCACCTTCGACAATCATTCGAAAGAATGAGAGAACATGGTCTGAAGATGAACCCTTTGAAGTGTGCGTTCTGTGTAAAAGCTGGAGATTTCTTGGGTTTCGTTGTCCACAAGAAAGGAATCGAAATCAATCAGAACAAGACGAAGGCAATTTTGGAAGCGAAAGCGCCGTCGAATAAGAAGGAATTGCAATCTCTCTTAGGCAAGATAAACTTCTTGAGAAGGTTTATATCTAACCTAAGTGGGAAAGCTCAGGCCTTTTCACCCTTACTTCGACTGAATAAGGAGGGGTTCGAATGGGGGCAAGAGCAACAAGAAGCCTTCGACAAAATCAAAGGGTACCTCACTAAGCCACCTATTTTGGTGCCTCCTTGTAGCAATAGGAGTATGAGATTGTACATAGCTGCATCTGACAAAACTCTGGGAAGTATGTTAGCCCAAGAGGATGAGAATGGAGTCGAAAGACCCATTTATTATCTCAGTCGAGTTTTGAATGATGCAGAAACTAGATATAGCGAAGTTGAAAAATTGTGTCTATGTCTATATTTCTCTTGTACAAAACTCAAACAATATATAAAACCAGTTGATGTTTATGTTTCGTCTCATTTTGATGTTTTCAAATATATGTTGTCGAAACCTATCTTGCATAGTCGAATTGGCAAGTGGGCATTAGCATTGACTGAATACTCCTTGACCTTTATGCCTCTTAAGGCAGTAAAAGGACAAGTGGTTGCAGACTTCATAGTCGACCACTCAATTCAAGTCGAGGATATTAATTATGTGGAGATAGAACCTTGGAAATTCTACTTCGATGGTTCCAGCCATAAAAATGGAACAGGAGTGGGAGTCTTGATTATTTCTCCAGATAAAATTCCAACAACATTCAAGTACCAAATCGAAGGTTCTTGTTCGAACAATGAGGCTGAGTATGAAGCTCTAATTACTGGCCTTGAAATATTGTTGGAATTGGGGGCAACTCGAGTCGAAATAATGGGAGACTCAGAGTTAGTCATCAAGCAAGTCACAAAGGAGTATAAATGCATAAGAGAAAATCTCATTATGTACTTTGTGATTGCAAATCGTTTATTGAAACAATTTGAAAGTGTCAATATTCGACACATACCCAGAGTCGAAAATCAAATAGCCAATGACTTGGCACAAATTGCATCAGGGTATAAGATTTCAAAAACAAGATTACAAAGAGCAATCGAAGTTCGAGAAAAGATAAAGGCAACTTGTCTATCACCATCAGACTTGGAATCGACAAGGCTAGGTTATGCTGATCACTCAAACTTCGAGATTTCGTTCATTGATAATTTATCAGACCAGGATTGGAGGAAACCCATTGTGGACTATCTTCAAAATCCAGGAGCTCCGACAGAACGAAAAACAAAATATAGGGCGTTGAGTTTTGTACTCATGGGTAATGAGTTATTCAAGAAGACGCCTGAAGGGGTGTTGCTGAAATGTTTAAGTGAAACTGAAGCATACATAGCCCTTTCGACTACGCATGCTGGGGCATGTGGGGCTCACCAAGCAGGCCATAAGATGAAATGGTTGTTGTTTCGACAAGGACTATATTGGCCCACTATGCTGAAAGATTGTGTTGAGTTCGCCAAAGGTTGCCAAGAGTGTCAAGTTCATACAGGCATCCAGCATGTACCAGCAAGCGAACTTCATTCGATAGTGAAGCCTTGGCCCTTTCGAGGATGGGCGTTGGATCTTATTGGAGAGATTCGACCAGCATCATCAAAGAGTCAGAAATACATATTGGTAGGCATTGATTATTTTACTAAGTGGATCGAAGCTGTCCCTTTAGTCAATGTGGACCAAGAAAATGTCATTGAATTTATTCAAAAGAACATTATATTTAGGTATGGAATTCCTGAGACAATAACAACTGACCAAGGTTCAGTTTTCACTGGTCGAAAGATGCAGGAATTTGCTCAGGAAACAGGTTTCAAACTCCTAACATCCACGCCTTACTATGCACAGGCGAATGGTCAAGTCGAAGCAGCTAACAAAGTGGTGATTGGCTTGATAAAGAAACATGTTGGGAAGAAACCAAAGAATTGGCACAAGACGTTAGACCAGATTTTATGGGCTTGTCGAACGTCCCCAAAAGAAGCCACTGGTACAACACCATATAGGCTAACTTTTGGCCATGATGCAGTATTGCCAGCAGAAATTTGTCTTCAATCTGCAAGAGTTCAGAGGCATTATGATATTCCTTCTGAGGTTTATTGGAATATGATGTTAGATGAACTGGTGGATTTAGACGAAGAGAGACTACATGCTCTCGACTTACTCAGGCTTCAGAGGAAAAGAGTAGAAGACTCTTATAATAGAAAGGTAAAACCTAAGGTATTTTTGCCTGAAGATTTAGTTTGGAAGGTAATTCTTCCCATGGATCGACGGGATTGAAGCATGGGGAAATGGTCACCCAAATGGGAAGGACCCTTCAGAATTATCCAAACTTTTTCTGGTGGAGCCTATGAAGTCGAAGAGATAAGTGGTGATAAAAGGCTCTTGAGAGTGAATGGTAAATATTTGAAAAAATATAAGCCTATACTTCAAGAGATAAAAATAAAACAATAAAAGAACAAGCTAAATTAACCATAAAAATGCCAAAATGGAAATTTTCATTAATTTCAGCCAAAATGGCAATTGTTGTCGAAAGTGATTACAGAAGATGGTTACAAAAGAGAATCAATCAAAAGGAAAGAGAATTCTTGAGTCGAAGATACTTGGCATGCTGCAGATCCAACCTCTTCTTGCACCAAGATTTTTCTTGCACCAGTTTGGCAATTTGGGCGTCGAGGCTTTGAGCCCTCTCAGCGAATTCCAGGCCTTGCTTGATCTCAGTCTCGCTCTCAGTGTCTGGGATGGTCGAAAGAATTTCCTCCTGGAGCACAGTGTTGGCGTTTATCTTCGCCTCTATCTCTGCAATTTGTGCGCGGAAGGAGACATTCTCTCGCTCAATAGCATCGAACCTTTCCTGTGCAGACGCTTTCTGTTTCGACAACTCGGCAATTCGAGAAGTCGAACTTGAGACAGCAGTCCACGCAGATAAGCTCTTGCCATGCAGCGTTTCGAGCTGACTGTTAAAAGTTCGTTGGCGCCGGTAATCCGCTGAGACTTGGTCAATCATAGAATGTAATTCCATGATTAAGTCTGAGATTTCTGGGGCTACAGCATCGAAGTCAACAGCATTCAAAACCTCTTTTAAGCAAGATGGAGCAGTGGGGTCCCCCTCTAAAGCCTTCATTAAATCTCTCTTGAAGAACTGGGCCTTGACCTTCGCCAACGCATCATCAAGAGGAGAAGTCTCAGTAGATTTCCCCGACAGAGTAGGAATTTCCTGACTGGTGTCAGAAGAACTCTTACTCTCGACGATTACATTAAGGTAGCTGACAGGGTCAGTTTGTTTCAAGATTTCCAAGTCCTCTTTCGACCTGTGCTTTGAGGAGGTGACTCTTGCCATAGTATTATCTTGGACTTGAGTCTGTTGAATGCTGAGTGCCTCGTTTGGTTGCTCTTCGACTTGGACGGAGGCGGTACTAGCGTTGACTTGTGGTTCTTCGTTAACATCACCTTGGGGTCCTTCGCCAGCGTCATTTTGTGGCTTTTCGCTAGCGTCACCCTGGTGGTCTTCGCCAGTACCACCTTGAGGCTCTTCGTCAACAGTATCTTGATTCTCTTCGCCATTGCCTTGGTCTCTTCCTTCAGGATTCCCTTCTGACGACAAGTCTACCACAGGAACCGTTTCTGGCTGTGTTTCCTCCGCCATAGGCTCTTCAGTTGTCTTCTCCGCTGTTTCAGCATTGGCCTCAGTCTCAGTGTGGGCTTCGTCATTGCCTAAATTTTTCTCCTGAGGCCTGCTGAGTTCAGCAGATTCTAGAGTTTCTGAAGTCCTTGGTGGAGAACTTTCAGTAGTGTCCTGAAGAAAAGAAAGAAGACAAGTCTTCAGATGTCGAAAGAGACATAATCGAATACTGGTATCTATGCCTAAGTTTTGAGAAGGGTCCAATAGATTACCTGTGGATTAACTTCAGCCCCAGGGCTGGAATTGTCACTTTCGACAGGCTTGGTAACAAGAGCGTTCAGTTCCTCCTCAGTTGGTTCCTCGATGACCACTGCAGGTGGCCTAGGCTTTCTCGCACCAACCTTTATTCTGACGGTTCGACCTTCAGGAGCTGGAGTAGGAACAGAAGCGTCCTTCGTTAACTTTCGCCTCTTTAGGGGAGAAGGAGGAGAATCACTTTCGTCATCACTCCCCGATTCGATCACCAATGCTGCCCTTTTCTTGGGCGAAGGGGCCTATAAAACCAATAGGAATTCGATTGAATAATTACGTCGAAAATAAAAAATCGAAAGCCAGAAGAAAAATGAAGAAAATCTGGTTACCGATGCAGGAGGCCTCCTCGAAGAGCCTTCCCCCTGTTGGTTGCCTGTTGTCTTCGCCGGCGCTATAGTCTTCGCCGGCGGTGGAGGTTTTGTCGAAGGGACCCCTCCTTGTGGGCCTCCTGTAGCCTTCTTGGCCAAGGGTTTTCGAACAACTGGAAGCGAAAAGGAAAGTTAACAGGCTAACAGTCGAAGAGAAAGATAAAAAGTAAATGTGAGAGCATGAACTTACATTTCTTTACTTTGTCCAACACAAGGACAAAAGACTTCTGCAACTCTGCTATGAAGTCCTTCTCGTCGAAGAAGTACTCAGCGTAATAGCTTCTCCACCACTCTTCAAAAGATGGTGAGCAAAGGAAGTTAAGCTGGTAGTTGAACAGCGAGAGGATTGTTCGACCAGCATATCTTCCGATATGCTTGGTAGCAGCGTCTTCTGTATAATCGTTGCAGAAGTACAACATTGACTTCTCTCTTTGGAAAATGGGAGAAGGCAGGGTTTGGATGATACCAAACTGGCGAGATACCAGATTGGGTTGATAGGCAAGCAGACTCAGATGAGTCTTAGAACTCTTAAATCGAAGAGGCATGATCCTGGGTGTCAGGAACGCCTCCCAAAGTACAGTGTGCTCATCGACGTTGGGACCACTCGACTCCTTTGGGTGTGGCCTTGTGAACCATGCTGGCCCCACTTTCCGTTGAGCAAATGGAGCCATAGTTGAAACAAATTCCTTCCTTCGAGCGAACATCAGCACGAAGTTAGTGAAGGTTTGTTGGAACTCTAGCCCATCTTCTACAGGTGTCAGTAGAGCCAGCCTAATTCCTTCGATACGTCTATTAGCTATCGCTGGGGCTTGTTCATTTATCTGAGTCTTCTTGGGTAAGAAAGATTCGAAAGTGGCGTTAAGCCACAGTTGAAGTAGCCAGAAAGGCCCAGCGAGTAGCAAACTGTTCCTATCTTCGACATGTTTCAGGAGAGTAACCCCATTGCTGATTGAGTCATAAAGACTGGCCAGAATTAGTTCTGCCAAACAGATGTTTTGGCGGTGATGCAGTTGGGTGGCCAGAGTGACCATCTTTTTGGTCACTTGTAGAGATTTCGAGCAAAACACAAAGCGAGTTAGCCATAAGGCTAGAAACGCTATGTGTTCGACATCCGACACTGTGTCCGTCGACCTGTCGTGATAATGGTTGATAAAGGTGGTGAATGTTGGCTTGGTCTCAGAGAAGCCAATTTGGTCCTCTGACATCTCTTCCGGGTCGAAGTAATCTCCGGTTGGTCGAAGGCCAGTGATGGCCGCTACGTCGAAGAGTGTGGGGGTTAACATCCCACATGGAAGGTGAAAGGTGAAGTGGGAGTTATCCCAGAACAGCATCGAAGCTATAAGCATCTCTGGGGAGTAGTTTAAACCTGTCTTCGACAGCATTACTAGGTCAAAGATTCCCATTTCCTTCCAGACTGGAGTTTGATGTTTCTCCAACTTTGCTAGCCAAGCAACATAGTCAGAGGTCAGATTAGGGCAAGACCTAAAAACTCTAACACTTCTGTTGAAGAAACGAAGGTCGATCTTCTCGTGTGTAGGGTCTTCGTTGTCCTCTGCGTCCTTCTTGGCGCATGCTACTGGCTTGAGTTTCTCAACGATGGGAAAATAGCTCTTGATCTTCAGAGCTTCAGAGATGCTTGGGTTCATGGGTCCAGACATGGCGAAGATCTGGTTGGAGTATCCAACCGGGATCATCAAGTGACGCGAGTAAGCATCGCGAACGGAGATGTCAGATGGTTCAGGGACCCTTCGTTTCCCTGTAGCGTTCACTACCGGAGCAGTAACAAAGACCTTGGGCTTAGCAAGTTGTTCAGTTGGTGCGTTAGTCTTGGGGGCAGTGGAAGCAGAAGCCATTGTTGAGGATGAAGATGAAGTTGGAAAAGGAAGAGTTTTTCTGCAAAGAGAACAAGTTTGTAAGAAAGCAAGGGAGTTTGAAGGCTAGTTTGCGTGAAAAGTCCCACAATGGGATATTCACTACTATTTATAGTAGTGGGAGAAATTCCCAATAACGAGGGCATTAAATGTCATTTAATGCTGCAGGAATTAGTGGGACGCGTGGCAGCATCCTGTTGTTTTGGCCGTTTCTGCAGAAACAGAGAGACGCAGCGTGCGTCCTCGTTTTTGGGATTTGTCATAATGACAAATTATGAAGTGATGTTTGGTTCTGCACGCCGTACTGACAGTGACGTCCTAGGATCAAATCAATGATGGTTTCTTGGGATTGCCAATAGTTGGTAAAAAGCAACAAAAAGTGCACAAGTTAACTTGTGACTAAGCGTGGAAAAACAGGTGTCGAATGGCGTTTTCAAAGAATGCCTTTTTCTGTCAGAGTCGAAATAAGGCATTCTTGGGGGGCAATTTGTTGGCTCCTAAATTCGACACCTTTGTTTTAATTGATGGCAGCCATTAAAAGCTGAAAGATGCTTTCGACTGGCTAAGCTTGTCGAAGTGCCCGTCGAAAGATGGCAAAATACTTAGAAGATTTCTTCCAAGGAGGAAGGCTCATTGCCTTCGACGTCGAAGGAGTTTTCGTCGAAGACGTCTCTTGACGAACGTGTTCGATGGTCCAGAGTGGAGCAGTTTGAAATTCAAAGCTTTGGAGGGAAAACGGTTTCCAGCAGTTACCACGTGCAAACGTGCAAGGATCTGGAGCGTCGAACATGGAGAACGTGACAAGTGGCTTGATCTCGAAGCAGTGTAACTGCCCGACGGTTACTTGGAATGTTTTTGTATAAATAGGAGTAGACGTGTAGTTTCTCGCGTGTGTTCACAATAGATACATAGTCACTCATTTAGATTCAAGTACCCAGTGTGAGCGAACGAATTGTTGAGAAATGTATGTGTGAAACACCAATTTTATCAATTCAAGTCATTTACTTTTCCAGTATTTTACATGCTTTTCCCCTTTAAGATTCCTGTCGAACCTTTACATTCAAGCCTTGTTTATTTTACCAAGCCTTTCCTCTATGCAATTTACTTTAAACAATTTACTTAAAGCCTTATCCACATTAATTAAACTTCAAAATCAACCTATGTCCATAGGATCAATCTGATCGATCCTGCGAGTAACCAAATAAGTAACCATTTGGAGGATCAGCGGTTGTTTACCAAATCCCTAGGTAAACACCATGTTGCATGTTGACTGTGACTCATGGTGCGCCTTCAGATGATGACCCTCGGATCTGATCTCAAGACATGTGGCAGGCTGGATGAAGCAGTCCTATGATGGTCCTTTGGTTTGTGAATACGATGGATTATCTGAAAGAAAATAATATTGAGAAAAGTGGGGGACCTGGGATTCAAACCCAAGCCCCAAGGCAATTTCCAGCGCTGCACTCACCACTGCACCACTTTGCTTTTGTTGTTCATAAAATATATAATAATAATAATAATATACAAAAATAAGCATTAGTGGAGGAAACAAAAAATGCGCGTAGAAAAATTTGAATGGGCCAGTGGAAAGGTGACACATAGGTCATCTTCTTCCCTCCTCCGTGGGTAAAAGTCCCAGACTTTTACCTACGGACATTTTGTCCGTTGCTATAAACCTGGCTCGTTCCAAAATCCTCTACGTGCCATATAAATGATCTCTAATGCTATGGTTGAATCTGTCTCATCATTCTGAACATAATGGTACCTTTCATCAAGGCTAATTTCACCTGCAAGCAAAATCCCTAATTCAGAGCTATAAACCCTAACAATGGTGAATTACATTATAGGCCATATAAATGCAATTAAACCATACAAAAAGCTTGCATATGTCTCATAGATCAAGAATATATGATTAATTCATCCTAACAATGTCTAAATCATGTTATTCGAATTCAAGATTTCATGAGTTTCGTGATGGACTTACAGTGCGATTTGGGACTGGAACGACTTGGTTCTTGATTGCTTTAGCTTGCTGACACTCCCAGGAATCGATTGGGATGGATAGAAAGCCTTGAGGATGCCTGGAATATGGAATTCGATCTTACAATTTTCTTGATTGTTTTCCAGATGTTGCTTTGCTTGCTGAGCCTGTTTCCAACCTCTCTTTTAGGTCTGGCCTCGTTCTATATGTATTAGTGAAGGGATTAGGGTTGATAACTGCTCTCAATCTTCCTCCATCAATGATTTGGATCTTTGATTTGATTCACTTTGAAAACTTTCCAAAATTGGCTTATTTCAATCCTTTTGTTCACACCATGCCTTGATACGATTTTGAATGACTTGCTAGCTGTAATTGAAACCTGAAACAAGCACAAAATCTCTTTCTTTCAATATTTTGGATTTTATATGATTTGTTTGATTTAAATTGAATTAATTCAAATAAAAATCAAAATAAATAATAAAAATAAGATATGGACAAGTGGAAAAGGCTAGAGATCTTTGACTATGTTTCCAATTCAAAACAAGTGAAAAAGATTGGGCCCATTTGGCAAAATTTGAAGTTTTAGGGATAGTTGACTTTTGGCAATTTTCAAAAAAGGTCAACTTCACCAATGCATAACTTCCTCAAGTTTGACTCTTTTGAGGTGTTCTTGGACTTTTTAGAAAGCTTGAGATGTACTCTAATCAAACCTTTTGGTCTCATATCAATTTGATATTCCATGATCATGTATGAAGCTTTGACAAAAAAGGTGTTTTTGTTGACTTTTCAAAATGACCTATAATGTCCAAATTCATAACTTCTTGTGAGTGCATATTTTGATCTTGGGTGATGAAGATGGATTGTAGTAAATTGCATGCTCTTCAAAATAAGCTTTTGATGGGTCATTTATCATAAAGTATGAGAAAGTTATGCTTGGTCAAATATGAGTTAACTTTTCCTGCAAAACCCTAATTTAGCAACTTTTGAGTCTTGATGAATTGTAAGCAATCCTTGATGAATCGTGATCAAACCTTGATCAAATGATGAAATATACTTCAAAATGAGGATGTTGACCAAAAATATTGAAGTTTGACTGTATGTGGGCCACAGTTGACTTTTGCCCTAGCTCAATCGATTTTGAGGCCTTTGGGCAATTGACTGAGCAAATTTCCTCTGTAGGGCTTGAAACTTGACATGGATGTTCTTGAAAACATATTAGGACAATGTTGAGAATTTGGGGTCCCTTGGACTCAAGTATCTTGATGCAACATGAAACCCTAATTTGAGGTAGACTGTCTTAGGAGAGAGCTTGTCTGGCCAATCCTTGGACTACCTTGAGCAACTTGAGGATCTTTCTTGAAATGTTTTAAGGAATATGGGAGGGAAAATTTTGGGGTACAACAGTTCCCATAAACATGTCAATGTGCTCCCTATCAGTCAAAGGTAGTTGAACCCTACTGGCCCGGTCTCTCCACTTTTGTGCGTATTCTTTAAATCCTTCATTCTTCCCCATTGTCATATCCTACAACTGAACTCTTGTCGGCACCAAGTAGGAATTATACCGATACTGATGGTAGAAGGTGGTAGATAAATCTTCCTAAGTTTTGATACGGGAACCATCTAACTGGTAGAACCACTCTAGTTGCGTTCCGGTCAAGCTTTCTTGGAAAAAGTGAACCCAAAGTTTCTTATCAGCGGTGTGCGGCTGTATCTTGCGCAGATAAGATTTCAGGTGAAGTTTTGGACAGGAAACTCCATCTTACCTTGCAAAGACTGGTATTTTGAATTTCTAGGGAATAAAAACCCCAGAGATCAAACCCAAATCATCAAAATCTAAACTGGGGACAGCTTGGATCTCAACAGCCTTTAACCTGTCTTCTAGTTGTTTGTACTTGACATCGGCAGGTGGATACTGCTCGTCAAAAGAATCATCACCAGATGCTTGATCATTAATACAGTCCGCCTGGGTACTCTTAACCTCTCCAATCTAATTCTCAATTTCTTCAGATGAGTCTTCCATTACCGGGATCTGACAAACTGACTCTTTGAACCTTCTACCCATGTTGACTAGGGCTCTCTTCTTGGGTTTCTTATTGACTGCCAGCAATGCCGTCATATCTTGTTGCCCCTTGGCTAGGGCTAGTAGATTCTCTTGGAATTGAGAGTTTTGTGCCTGAAGATCCTTCACAGTTTTCTCTAGATCCATCTTGCTGAAATAAACAGCAGAAAGATAAGGAAACCTGTTATGAGAAAACCTGTCATGTTATGATGCATGGAAGATGTATATGCAAATGATTTCAAGGATTTATGAAATTTAAATTTGTATAGACAAAAGAATGAACAAACTTCAATTTTCATTAATTAGTTCAAAAGATTACAACATGCCTCTTGGGCTTACAAAATAACTTTCTAAGATAAAAAGACTGAACGCATCCTCTTCGGCACGAAATAGGCGTTCACACTTTACTCTTCATGTAGTTGCTTTGTAAGCTCCAAGACTCTCTTCTCACTAGCATAGAATTGAGCTTCGAAAGCATCTCGTTCTTCCTTTAGCTGAATCCAACCTTTTTGCAAGTCTTCAAGAGAAGTTGGCATGTCGGGATGGAGGACAGTGTAGGGAACATCTCCTTCAACCACAGGTTCCATGATAACTGGTAAGATGGAGGGATAAGGCATCACAAGTTTCTGAGCACGAGCTCATACCCACTTAAGATAAGGCTCGAGGGGAATGGAATTCTTGTGTCCCAACGTCTCGCTATCCACTTTTCTTACCATCCTCCAAGCTTGTATAAACCTCTGGCAGTAGCTTTGATCGTTGCTCTCTGTGATACGGTGGGAGAGAACTGACTGTTTTTGGAATGCTGGTTTGCGTTTTGTGTTTGTTTTTGCAAAATGTCGCGATAAGCAAGATTCGCCACCGTCTTTTATTTTATCCAACAAGGAAAGGAAAAAAGCACAGAAAAATTCCTTTTTCGAGATGTTTCTCGGGTTCGGGGGGTAGATTATATAAAGGGAAGGTGTTAGCACCCTTTCTATCCGTGGTTATCCATGGGCTCTTAGGTACTTGCTCATATTGTTTTCTAAAATTGCTTTCTTTGTGTTTGTGGGTTTGAAGAAGTTTTTGTTTGAAAGGTGTAAGTGTGAAAATTTGTTTTGTTTTGAAAGATCAAGTATCTAAGAACCATCTACCTACTCGAAAAAGGAATCGTTCTATGCTATCTTCCTTTAGAAAATGCTATCCCACTCTTGTGAGTGCATTTTCTGATCTTATGGTATGAAGATGGATTGTAGGAAATTGAATCCTCTTCAAAATGAGCTTTGGATGGGTCATTTATCATAAAGTATGAGAAAGTTATGCTTGGTCAAAGTTGAGTTGACTTTTCCTACAAAACCCTAATTTAACAACTTTTGAGTCTTGATGAATTTTGAGCAATCCTTGATGAATCATGATCAACCCTTGATCAAATGATGAAATATCCTTCAAAATGAGAATGTTGACAAAAAATCTTGAGGTTTGACTGTATTTGGGTCACAGTTGACTTTTGCCCTAGCACGGTCGATTTTTGGACCCTTTGAGCAATTGACTGACGAAACTTCCTCTGCAAGGCTTGAAACTTGACATGGACGACCTTGAGAACATATTAGGACATTGGGGAGAACTTTAGGTCATTTGGACTCAAGGATCTTGATGCAACACAAAACCCTAATTTGGGGTTGACTGCCTTAGGAGATAGCTTGACTGTCCAACTCTTGAGCAATCTTGAGCCACTTGGAGATTTTTCTTGAAATGTTTTGAGAAATATGAGAGGGAAAATTTTGGGGTATAACAGATGCCCCTGTTAAATCTTCTTAAACCCGAGGATATAGATTGGCTTTCGTGCCTTTCGTGATCTGAAGGTGGAAGATGATTGAACACTAGAGTGCCCAGAAATTTGCACTCGCATGAAGTGGTATCAGCATTGTGATGTCGGGAATGGGCTTACAGATGCCATTTGGAGATTGTTGATAGGAGGTCTGAACTTTGACTGAAATAAGAATCAGGGAGATCTTAGCGTCGATCTGACTGAACCAGAGAAGGTCTTTGATTAACTTTGACTGGATAAGAATCAGAAAAATCTTAGAATCGATTTAACTGAACCGAACGAAAGTCTTGGAATATCTTCGACTGGAATAAGAATCAGGGAGATCTTAGAGTTAATCTGACTGAACCAGAGAAGGTCTTGGATTAACTTTGACTGGATAAGAATCAGAAAAATCTTAGAATCGATTTAACTGAACCAGACGAAAGTCTTGGAATATCTTCAACTGGAATAAGAATCAGGGAGATCTTAGCGTCGATCTGACTGAACTAGAGAAGGTCTTGGATTAACTTTGACTGGATAAGAATCAGAAAAATCTTAGAATAGATTTAACTGAACCAGACGAAAGTCTTGGGATATCTTCAACTGGAATAAGAATCAGGGAGATCTTAGCGTCGATCTGACTGAACCAGAGAAGGTCTTGGATTAACTTTGACTGGATAAGAATCAAAAAAATCTTAGAATCGATTTAGCTGAACCAGACAAAAGTCTTGGGACATCTTCAACTGGAATAAGAATCGGGGAGATCTTAGCGTCGATCTGACTGAACCAGAGAAGGTCTTGGATTAACTTTGGCCGGATAAGAATCAGAAAAATCTTAGAATCGATTTAACTGAACCAGACGAAAGTCTTGGAATATCTTCAATTGGAATAAGAATCATGGAGATCTTAGCGTCGATCTGACTGAACCAGAGAAGGTCTTGGATTAACTTTGACTGGATAAGAATCAGAAAAATCTTATAATCGATTTAACTGAACCGGACGAAAGTCTTGGAATATCTTCGACTGGAATAAGAATCAGGGAGATCTTAGCGTTCATCTGACTGAACCAGAGAAGGTCTTGGATTAACTTTGACTGGATAAGAATCAGAAAAATCTTAGAATTGATTTAATTGAACCAGACGAAAGTCTTGGAATATCTTCAACTGGAATAAGAATCAAGGAGATCTTAGCGTCGATCTGACTGAACCAGAGAAGGTCTTGGATTAACTTTGACTGGATAAGAATCAGAAAAATCTTAAAATCGATTTAACTGAACTAGACGAAAGTCTTGGGATATCTTCAACTGGAATAAGAATCGGGGAGATCTTAGCGTCAATCTGACTGAACCAAAGAAGGTCTTGGATTAACTTTGACTGGATAAGAATCAGAAAAATCTTAGAATCGATTTAGCTGAACCAGACAAAAGTCTTGGGACATCTTCAACTGGAATAAGAATCAAGGAGATCTTAGCGTCGATCTGACTGAACTAGAGAAGGTCTTGGATTAACTTTGACTGGATAAGAATCAGAAAAATCTTAGAATCGATTTAACTGAACCAGACGAAAGTCTTGGAATATCTTCAACTGGAATAAGAATCAGGGAGATCTTAGCGTCGATCTGACTGAACCAGAGAAGGTCTTGGATTAACTTTGACTGGATAAGAATCAGAAAAATCTTAGAATCGATTTAACTGAACCAGACGAAAGTCTTGTGAGAGCATCTTTCTGAGGAATCCGCTGAAACAACCCTCAATAGATGTAGTTTTTGAGGGGACTACCAGGTCATATAAGTAGTCAACGGTGTTTATTGATTCGTCTTTCCCTGAAAAGGTAAAGAGTTAGTCATATGCAATGTCATGATGTATGAAATGCATGATATATATCAAGCAATGATGCTCTCAAAATAAATGAGATTGTGTGGTATGATGCGTATATGCCTATATCATGATGTATGGAAATGTAATGTTTCTAGCTGGGGAAAATAACTCCCGGATAACTGCTGAAGAATAGAGCTGGATTCTTCGTTTCTGCTGGGGATGGCGAACGAAGAGAATAAACCTGCAGGAGAGGATGACTTTGTTGGGGGAATAAACTGATGAGGAGATTACTCTGTGGGGAAGAGATGTTCTGCTGAAGATTCCACTGATAAATTCCATCGGGGATGAGTTACCGTTGCTGGTGATACTGAATCCTGCTGGGGATTGAATTCCTGTTTGTGAAAGGAAAGAACTCTGTTGGGGATGATCTTTCAGTTGCGGCTTCACTGGGGATAACCTGTTAGACTCTTATGGGGATAATCCTTTGAGTTCCGCTGAGAATGATCCTTTGAACTCGGCTGGGGGGATTTATTTTTGTACTCCACTGGGGATAAACGTCCAGAGTCTACTGGGGATGATTCTCCCAACTCCGTTGGGGAAGCTTTTTTGGACTGCACTGGGAAAATTTTAACTCCACTGGGGATATCTTGTACCCTGCCGGGGAGCATTCTTATATTCCGTTGGGGAATATTAAGACTGTCGGGGATATCAAACCTTTTTAGTGCTGATGGTAGATAAACTCTGCTTGGGGAGAATATTACTTATTCATACAGTTGCAAGTCTCAGTTGGGGAGAGCTATCATTACTGTCTTACTCTGCAGGGAGTGAAGGTATCTTAGCCATATTCTTCAGCTGAATCTACCTTTGTACCTGGTGGACAGATCAACTGTATAGTTTGGACAATTTTTATTGCCCCTGTTTCTGATGTTACCCGTAATCGTCTTTTGTTTCGCATGTAAATATTCATGAGCAGCAATTAATGTCAAATGCATATATCAAAAATGAACATTGGACGTTCTTTGTAAATCAAAACAGATAAAGAAAAAACAGTTTGAAATTTCTTTGAAAATGAATTGTATTGATTTTGAAGTTTGGCCTGTAAATAGGCGTTTTTGTACAAGAGGCTGACGTCCTAGTAAGATAACGCTGCCGAGAAGATAGAATTTACATAAATTGTGAAAAACAAAACAGCTATGTGAACAATCCCACTGGGTTCCAACTCTGCTATTTCCTTTATGTCCTCGAGCATCTCATCACTTTGCTACTTGGTTGAAGGTAGATCAGATTGATTAGTGTCGTCTGAGCTTGATAGTCGATACTGAAGTCTGGATGCGAGATGATCCAATGAGACATAGTGTTACGATGATCCCTAATTTTTGCCTGGACCGCCCCTTCGGGTTTTTAGTCCACCGGGATACCCTTTTTTGCCCAAGCCGCCTTTTCAGGTTTTCGACTTGCCGGGTGTACAAATTTTTTCATTTTCATCCCTTATTTTTGCCCGAACCCTTTTGGTTTGCCGGGAAGCCCTTATTTTTGCCTAGGCCAGTCAACCTAGCGGGTCTTTGTTTATGCGTAGTATCTTTTCACTATGTCTGCATTGACGGGGTGAGGAAGGTCGTCACCATCCATGGTGGTTAGAATCATAGCTCCTCCTGAGAAAATGTTCTTAACCACAAATGGCCCTTCGTAAGTAGGGGTCCACTTGCCCCTGGGATCACCTTTAGGTAGGATAATGCGCTTGATCACCAGATCACCAACTTGATACTCTTGTCGTCTAACTTTCTTGTTAAATACCTTGATCATCCGTTTTTGGTACGTCTGACCATGACAAATAGAAGTAAGTCTCTTTTTGTCGATTAGGTTCAGCTGATCAAGTCGGGTCTGAGTCCAGTCATATTCACTCAAACCTGCATCCTTCATGATTCAGAGAGAGGGTATTTGAACTTCGATGGGCAATACTGTCTCCATGCCATAAACCAAGGAATAGGGTGTTGCCCCTGTTGACGTTTGTGCTGAGGTACGGTACCCATGAAGAGAAAACGGTAACATCTCGTGCCAGTCTTTGTATGTCACCGTCATCTTCTGCACAATCTTCTTAATGTTCTTATTAGCCGCTTCTACAACCCCATTCATCTTTGGCCGGTAGGGAGAAGAGTTGTGATGCTGTATCTTGAACTGCTTGCAGAGTTTGGTGATCATCTTATTGTTGAGATTGGTACCATTGTCCGTAATGATCCTCTCTGGTACACCGTATTGACAGGTCAGATTATGCCGAATGAACCGTGCCACGACGTTCTTGGTTACAGTAGTAAAGGAAACTGCTTCAACCCACTTCGTAAAGTAATCAATAGCTACCAGGATGAAACAATGCTCGTTGGATGTCGTAGGTCTGATCTCGCCGATCATATCAATGCCCCACATTGTAAAAGGCCAAGGTGCCGTCAAGACGTTCAGAGGAACTAGAGGTATGTGCACCTTATCAGCATAGACTTGGCACTTGTGATATGTCTGAGAGTGCTGATAACAGTCGGCTTCCATTGTGGACCAGAAATATCCTGCCCGAAGGATTTTCTTTGCCATGGTGTATCCACTAGAATGAGTTCTGAAGGTACCTTCATGTAAATCTGCCATGATCCTTTCTGCTTCATTCTTATCCACACAACGCAGTAAGGTCGAATCATGGTTATGCTTGTAAATAATACCATTGCTGATGAAGAACTTCGCTGCGAACCTCCTCAGAAACTTCTTGTCATTAACAGACGTACCCTCGGGGTATTCCTGAGCCTCAAGATATCTCTTCACCTCATGAAACTAGGGTTTATCTGTTACCTCTTCAGTCTCAATGTCACACCAATGTGGAGGTTCGTCCAATCTTTCAATGATAATCCGGGGAGCCTCGTTATCCCAATTGACTTTGAACATAAAAGACATCGTAGCTAGCGCGCCCGCCAACTGATTCTCCTCTCTTGGGAATTGTTCAAAGGTTATCTCCTCGAAAAGGGGAAGTAACGTCAACACATACTCCTTGTAAGGAATAAGATTTGGGTGTTTCGTATCCACTCGCCTTTGATCTGACTGATCACGAGAGAGGAATCTCCGAAAACACTCAAGAACTTAATCCTTAGGTCAATTGTTGCTTGAAGACCCATGATGCACGCTTCATACTCTTCCATATTGTTGGTGCAGTTGAAACATAGTCAGGAGGTAAACGGAGTATGAGAGCCTTTAAGAGATATGATTACGGCGCCAATGTCGTTACCTAAAGCATTTGAAGCTCCATCAAAGTACATAGACCATCGGGATCCTTCCTCAGGTCCTTCATCCGGTCCAAGTGTCTCACAGTCAGTCACTATCATGATATTCTCGTCCGAAAATTCAAAGTTCACAGACTGGTAATCATCCACTGCCTGATGTGCCAAATGGTCTGCCAACACACTTCCCTTGATTGCCTTTTGGGTAGTGTACTAGATGTCATACTCAGTCAAGATCATCTGCCACCTTGCAATTCTTCTAGACAAGGCAGGCTTCTCGAAGATATACTTTATTGGATCCATCTTTGATATCAATAGGGTAGTGTGAGTCAGCATATACTGTCTCAGCCGGAGAGCAGCCCATGCTAAAGCGCAGCAAGTTTTCTCGAGCAACGAGTATCGGGTCTCGCAGTCGGTAAACTTTTTGCTAAGGTAATAAATAGCATGCTCTTTTCGGCCATACTTGTTATGCTGCCCCAGCACACACCCCATTGAGTTGTCGAGTACTGTCAAGTATAAGATCAAAGGTCTCCCTTCAACTGGAGGTATCAGAATGGGTGGCTCTTGGAGATACTCTTTGATCCTTTCGAAAGTGGCCTGCCATTCATCATTCCATCGTACCACTTGATCCTTCTTCAGTAACTTGAAGATTGGTTCACAAGTAGCAGTCAGGTGTTAGATGAATTGGGCAATGTAGTTCAGACGTCCCAGAAAGCCTCTGACTTCTTTCTCTGTTTTGGGAGCTGGCATTTCCTGTATAGCCTTCACCTTGGCAGGATCCACTTGAATACCTTTATCGCTTACGACGAAGCCCAACAACTTACCAGATCTCACCCCGAAGGTGCACTTGTTCGGGTTTAACCTCAGCTTGTACAACTTCAACCTGTCAAATAACTTCTGAAGGTGGTCAAGATGTTCTTCCTCCGTCTGGGATCTTGCAATCATGTCGTCGACGTATACCTCAATCTCATGATGGATCATGTCGTGGAACAAGGCGACCATGGCACGCTGATACGTTGCCCCAACATTCTTCAATCCAAAGGGCATGACCTTGTAGCAAAAGGTACCCCACTGAGTAACAAAAGTTGTCTTCTCCATGTCTTCGGGAGCCATTTTAATCTGATTATAACCGGAGAAACCATCCATAAAGGAGAATACCTTATGTTGAGCGGTGTTGTCAACCAGAACGTCGATATGAGGCAGAGGGAAATCATCATTGGGGCTTGCCCTGTTCAGATCCCTATAGTCAACACACATTCGAACTTTACCATCTTTCTTCGGCACAGGAACCACGTTGGCCACCCGCTGAGGGTAAGAAGTAACTGCTAGAAAACCGGCGTCAAACTGTTTCATAACTTCAGCCTTGATTTTCTCAGACATCTCTGGGCGCATTCAGCGGACCTTCTATTTCACTGGAGGACAGTCTTCCTTGGTAGGCAAGCGGTGAACCACAATATCGGTATCTAACCCAGGCATATCTTCATAAGACCAAGCAAAGATCTCAACATAGTCACGCAGCATCTGAATCAACCGTTGCTTCACACTAAGCTCCAAATTTGCCCCGATCTTGACCTCTTTCTTGTCCTCTTCTATACCCAGATTTATTGATTCCACCGGCTCTTCGTGCGGCTGTATAGCCCTCTCTTTCTGAAGTAACAGTCTTGCAAGTTCACCAGGCACTTCGCAATCATCTTCACCTTCGTCTTCGGCTAAGTTGATCGGACTTTCGAAGTTATAACTGGCAGTAGCAGAGTCGTTACCAGTGAGATCCAGAGTGGATGTAGACCTGTATATGTGAGTGTGTGTAAAATAGTTGTTTTGCAATATGTAATAAAAGAAAAACAAGGAGCGCAAAATTTGAAATGCAAGAAATGTTTAATGTTTTTATTAATGATTGTGATACGGTGGGAGAACTGACTTGAGGTTTGCGTTTGTGTTCGCAAATGTTGCGGTTAGCAAGAGTCGCCACCGACTTTTTATTTTATCCTAAGGAAAGGTTAAAAAGCACAGCAAAAACCTTTTGAGATGTTTTCTTGGGTTCGGGGAGTAGATTATAGAAAGGGAAGGTATTAGCACCCTTTCTATCCATGGTTATCCATGGGCTCTTAGTTACTTGCTTAGATCACTTGCCTTTTGTTTTCAATTGTTTTAAATGGTGCTTGAGTGTGTGGGTTTTGAAAATGTTTTGAAAAGAGGCCAATGTGGTGGCAACCTTTGCAATGATCCATGTGGGGATG
This sequence comes from Vicia faba, assembly GCA_948472305.1. Lineage (NCBI taxonomy): Eukaryota > Viridiplantae > Streptophyta > Magnoliopsida > Fabales > Fabaceae > Vicia > Vicia faba. The sequence goes on from OX451737.1 coordinate 1,186,469,998, forward strand.
TATACAAAGATGTATGTATTTTGAAAAGGTTTTCATTTGTTTTTGAAAGTTGTTTTGAAAGTGTAGTGTTGTGTGGTTTTGAAATTAGGCAAGTGTTTTGTTTTGCAAGTTGATTCAAGTAACTAAGAGGTTATCTACTCCTAAATTTCTCAAAAGATTATTGCTATACTTTAACCCTTTTAACAAGTTTGCACCACCATTGTATTTGGTGGGCAACCTTGTGTTAGGATGTGAAAAGGGACAGGCGCGGGTCATCGTTTAGACCATAATTGTAACGACGTTAAATGTCTTTGGGAAATTTCTCTAAGGGACTTGATCATTTATTTTGTTTGTTTTGAAAAGTTTTATCGAGGGACTATGATCATTCAAACTGTTTGCTTTGCCCAAAGATGTTCAACATACAATATGGCCCATTTATTTGAAGGCAACAAGTGGAATACCCTAGGGGGTGCAAGTGTGATTTGTGTGTTCATTTTCATGCTTGCTTATCTTGTATTAGGTCAAACTATTTTTTTATCGTTTTTCGCATACAAACCCTAATTCTAGCATGTTATTATTAGAAAGCAATAAAATGCGAAATTAAAATTACTAACCTATTACACAACCAAATATGGGAAGGGGGGTACAAATGTTCAAATGGGGATATTGACAAGAATTTAAATCTAAATTATTACAACAATTGGATATTTTGCAATGCATAATTAAAGGTAAATTAAATAAATATGTGAAATGTAAAAAGAAAGTTTCTATGTGTATGAGAAAATATTATTTATGTAAAAGGAAAAAGAAAATAAAAATGTATTTATTTTTTAGTATTTTGAACTTAGGGTGAAAAACCCTAATTTTTAAATAAAAGGTATTACTATCTAATTTAATTCCACTATTTATTTATTATTTATAAAAAAAAATAAAATAAAATGAAGTGTATTGTGAAAAAGGGTATTTTTTGTATCAAATATTAAATAAAATGAAAAAATCAAATATTTTTATATTTTTGTCTTAAATATATTAATAATCATATATATATATATATATATATATATATATATATATATATATATATATATATATATATATATATATATATATATATATATATATATATATATATATATATATATATATATTAAACCCTAGATATGTATTATACAAAAATAAATATTTATTTAATATTTTAATAAAATAAATAAAAAGTATTTTTTTGTGTGAAATATTTTCAGAAAGTAAATAAAAATAAAAAGTGTATTTACATTATTTTTACATTTATTCTAATAATCAAATATATATATATATTTATGTACAAACTAAGAAAATAAACAAATAAATATGCAATAAATGCAAAAAATGATGGAAAAAATATTTTTAATTTTTAAATGACATGAGAAAAAATAAACAAAGTCAGCAAAAAAGGAAAAAGTCAAAAATGTCAAAAAATGAGTAAATGGGCTCAGGGGGGTGTAAGCCAAAAAGGATGGTGTGAAAAGAAAGAACAACCACAGCCCAGCCCAATGACACACTGTCTTCAACCTCCAGCTTCAAACTTTGAAAAAACGCGCGCCTCTTGCTTCAATGTCTAACTCCTGATTCCTTGATTTTTTGAACAAACTTCCAACACAAAAGATGTTAAGCATGAAGAGACGGTTCTAACCATATAAAGAACTTGACCTATCTCTCTAAGATGAGGGAGAATTTCTCTCCCCCTCTTTTCTGACCTAATTTTTCTACCATTTTCAGAGCTCAAATTCTCTCTACTCAGATAAAAGAAATGAAAAGTAAAGCTATGTACATGTTCAGGGCTATGAGTAGGACCTTGTTTCTTCACAAACTTAAGACTAAAGATGCCTAATAAGAGAGATACGAATTCAAACTTTTACCTGTGCAGTTGAACTTCTATGTGGAGAATGAGAGACTTTCAGTGCAATGTAATGATTGGAAAAGCTTCCTTGAGGTCCAGGGATGCTTTTTCAATGCTTACTTTGTCTTGAACCTTCTTGTATCAAGCTGTAGAACTTCACCTGCAAGTCAAAGATGTGAAAATGGTGGAAGTGGTTAGAGCAACTACAGATCGTGCCTTAGCTTCTGGATAGCTTGCATATGTTGTAAGGAAGGTAGAGGAACAGGTTTGGACAGAAATGCTTGAAGGGATTGAGAGATTGCACTCAAACTGCAGGGGCACCCCTGTTTGTGCAGTTTGAGGATGATTCTGAGATGGAGGGTGTTTTGGAGGTCAAGAGCTCGTGTGTTAGCTTGGATATGTTATGTGTAATGTGTTTGACAACTTTTTTTTCTGTTTCTAAGCTGGTATGAGAGATAACATAAGTTATGGATGTTACTTCTAAGTGAAGCAAGCAAATGTCAACTTGGTTTCTAGGCCAGTACAATGCCTCAATCTATGCTGCACATTTGAGTCTTGATCAGTGGGAAATGTCCATGCCTTTTTGCCTCAAAGATCTGCATTGTACCTCATAGATTTGCAAAGTTGCCATAAAGTAGCACTTTACAAGAATGGATAATATGCTTTTTCTAGTTTAGGCTTGATTTTGTGTGTATTGTCCAAATGAGCAAGATAATGCTAGAGCACAAAGGATATGCATTGAATTATTGAGTGAAAATGGGATTAGAGGCCTGCAATGTAGCTTAAGCATGCTGAATTCAAATTTGCCAAGTTTATGAACATGCTTTGATGAAGAACAAAAAGTGAATTTTTGCCAACTTGTGAAATTCGAATCTCTCAAGTTATGAGGTTGTTTGATGAGTTCTTGGACATTTTGGAAAGCTTGGAATGTGTACTACAATCCATCTTTGAAATGCAAATCAAAATTCCAATTGGAAGGGTATGAAAAGTGGCCTTGAAGTAGGGTAGAAAACCTTGTCAAAATAGGTCAAATTTCACTAAGTTAAAAGATGGTTTAGTGCCCTTATTCAAAAAATCATAACTTGAGATACAAGCTTCAAATGAGAAAACTTTGTGAATCAAAGTTGTAGATTATGCAACAAGCTACAACTTTCATGTTTTGACTTTTGTTTGAATCCAAATGGATCATGGTGAAAAGATGGGGCAAAGTTGGGAAAAAATTAGGGTTTTTCATAACTTAGAAAAATTCTAAGTTATGAAAAATTCCATTTTCAAACCCTAATTTGCATTTTGTGATTTCTTGGTGAACAAGTTTCATGATTTGGCATGTTTTGATGAAAAATGAATCTTGACTCTTGATTTTGACCAAAAAGTCAAAGTTTGACTTTTCAGTATACAGTCAAAATTGATCAATTGACCGGGAAATTCAACTGTCAATCTTGTGTACTTGGGATCTTTTGAGCTTGATGAACATGTCAAGATAATTCCATTGAGTCCTTGAGGCCATATGTGAGCTTGGTTTGCCATTGGCTAGGTCAAACAGTCAAAAATTGCCCTTGTGCAGTCAAAACCCTAGAAATGACCATTTTGCCCTTTTGGTGATCTGATCAAATTTCTTGGGGAATTGTGATTCAAACTTGATCAAATGGTCCATGTGAGTTTATAATGTTGATGTGGATCAAATTTCATGAGATTTGACTGTCAATTGGCCACAGTTGACTTTTTCCCCAATACAGCTGATTTCTAGGTCAACTGTCCAATTGACTGGGTAAAACTTGGAATCAAGACTTGAAACTTGGTATAGATAAACTTGGGAGTCCAACATGAAGCATGAAAGTCATCTTAGGCATTTTTAGGTCAAAGCATCCTTAGGCAAATACAAACCCTAATTTGAGTCCACAGTACAAGGAGAAGTCTTGAGCAGAGGAAACCCCAACTGGATCTTGATCTTCAAAGGTCTTGTGATGAGAAAATGTTGAGGAAATGGGAGGGCAAATTTTGGGGTACAACAGTTGCCCCTGTTCAATCTTCTTGGACCTGAAGAGTTAGATTGGCAAGTTTGCCTTTCGTGACTCGAGGGTAAAAGGAGATTGGACACTAGAGTGCCCGGAAATTTGCACTCGCATGTTGGAGTATCAGCAATGTGGTGTCGGGAATGGGCTTATAGATGCCATTTGGAAAGGTGGTTGATAGGGAGATGGGCTTATAGATGCCATCTGGAGATGTGACAGAACTTTGTCGGGAATGGGCTTATAGATGCCATTTGGAAGTGTTGATCGCATAAGAGGTTCCTTAGCGAGAACTTGTGTATTTAGGAAAGACAGATGTTTTCCTGGCTTGTTACAGGTGTTTGATCTTCAGTCTCCTTATGCAGATATGCCCTGGCTAGATACAGGTATCGAATCTACAATCGGTCACTCACAGATGTGCCCTGGCTAGATACAGGAGTCGAATCTGGAAATAGTCGTCAATAGATATGCCCTGGCTGGATACAGGAGTCGAATCTTCGAACTCTTCAGACGTGCCCTGGCTAGATACAGGAATCGAGTCTGGAAATGTGGTCAACAGATATGCCCTGGCCGGATACAGGAATCGAATCTGGAACTGTTGTAGTTGATAGATGTGCCCTGGCTGGATACAGGAGTCGAATCTTTGAACTCTTCAGACGTGCCCTGGCTAGATACAGGAATCGAGTCTGGAAACTGATCACTCTCAGATGTGCCCCGGCTAGATACAGGTATCGAATCTGGAATTGTGACAGTTGAAGGTAGTCGTTTTTGAGATTGTCTTTTTCCTGAAAAGGCAAAGACGTAAGCTGTATGCAATGTCATGATGTATGATATGCAGGATGTCATGATGTTCAACATTTGATGTTGTATGTGTTTCATCATGTATGTAAGCAAGATGTATGAAAATGTGAAATGTTTATGAGTGTAATTTCATCTTAGGAAAATAAATCCTTGACGAACGGCCGGGAAGCTGCTCTGTGGAAGAGATACTCGGCCGAAGTTCTGATGAGAGGCCTGCTGAGGACTTTAATGATGGATTCCGCTGAGGATAATGATGATAAACTCCGCTGGGGAACTCCAAAGATAAACTCTGCTTGGGAATACCAAAGATAGACTTCGCTGGGGTTTGAAGGAACTTTTGCCGAAAACGGTCTTCCGTGGCTTTTAGCTGAGGATAACCCAGTTATAAGTCCTTGTGAGGAAATAACTCTAAATAAAACTTGGGCGAGACGTTCGTACTTCGCCGGGGATAAGCTCGCAGAATCTACTGGGGATGAGCTTTTAAGACCTGCCGGGGAATGTTGTGCCTTTTTTCAGGATCGACGGGGAATCGACTCCTGCTTGGGGAAAGTGCTGCTGAACCTTGTTTTACTCCGCGGGGAGTTAAGATGATTTGGCCACATTTTCAGTTGAACCTACCTTGGTGCCTTGGTGGACAAAACAACTAGACCGCATCAGACAACTCCACATTGCCCCTGTCTTTGATGTCACTTGTAATTAATCTCTTTTTTCATATGCAAACATTTATGAATCAGCAATTTTAATGTCAAATGCATATATCAACAATGAACATTGGATGTTCTTCGCAAGACAAAACAGAAAAAGAAAAACAATGGCAATTTGTATGGACAAGTGAATTTGTATTGATTTAAGCTTTGCCTGTGAATAGGCGTTTTTTGTACAAGAGGCTGATATCCTAGTAAGAAGACATCGCCAAAAAGTATAGAGTTTACAATTTGAAAAAGAAAACAAAACAGCTATGTGAACAATCCCACTGGGTTCCAACTCTGCTATTGCCTTTATGTCTTCGAATGTCTCATCGCTTTGCTGCTTAGTTGAAGATGAAGCTGATTGGTCAATGCCGAAATCTGGAGCCAGATAGTTGATACCGAATTCCGGACGCGAAGTGATCCAATGAGACATGGTGTTACGCTTTTATCCCTAACTTTTGCCTGGACCGCCCTTTCGGGTTTTCGGTCCACCGGGATACCCATTTTTGCCCAAGCCCCCCTTTCAGGTTTTCGACTTGCCGGGTGTACAGATTTTTTCATTTCATCCCTTATTTTTGCCCGAACCCTTTTGGTTCGCCGGGAAGCCCTTATTTTTGCCTAGGTATGTCAACCTAACGGGTCTTTTATTTATGCGTAGTATTTTTTCACTATGTCTGCATTGGCGGGGTGAGGAAGGTCGTCACCGTCCATGGTGGTTAGGATCATGGCTCCTCCTGAGAACACACGCTTAACCACAAATGGCCCTTCGTAAGTAGGGGTCCATTTGCCCCGGGGATCACTTTGAGGAAGGATGATGCGTTTGATTACCAGGTCCCCAACTTGATACTCTTGCGGTCTGACTTTCTTGTTAAATGCCCTGATCATCCGTTTCTGATACGTTTGACCGTGACAGATAGCAGTGAGCCTCTTTTCGTCAATCAGATTTAGTTGATCAAGTCGAGTCTGGATCCAATCATCTTCATTCAAGTCTGCATCCTTCATTATCCGAAGAGAGGGTATCTGGATTTCGATCGGCAAGACTGCCTCCATGCCGTAGACCAAAGAGAAAGGAGTTGCCCCGGTTGATGTCCTTGCTGAGGTGCGGTACCCATGAAGAGCGAACGGTAACATCTCGTGCCAATCTTTATAGGTCACTGTCATCTTCTGCACAATTTTCTTGATATTTTTATTGGCTGCCTCTACAGCCCCATTCATCTTCGGCCGATAGGGGGAAGAATTGTGGTGCTGTATCTTGAATTGTTCACAGAGTTCAGTGATCATTTTGTTATTGAGATTGGTACCATTGTCCGTAATGATTCTTTCTGGGACTCCGTACCGACAGATCAGATTATGCCGGATGAAACGCGCCACGACGCTCTTGGTTACCGTGGCATAGGAAGCTGCCTCGACCCATTTCGTGAAGTAATCGATCGCCACCAGGATGAAGCGATGCCCATTGGATGCCGTTGGTCGGATCTCACCGATCATATCGATGCCCCACATTGCGAAAGGCCAAGGTGCCGTTAGGACATTCAAAGGAACTGGAGGGATATGCACCTTGTCAGCATAGATCTGGCACTTATGACAAGTTCGGGAGTGTTGGTAACAATCGGCTTCCATCGTGGACCAGAAATATCCTGCCCGAAGGATTTTCTTAGCCATGGTGTGTCCACTGGAATGGGTTCCAAATGTTCCTTCATGCAGTTCCATCATAATTTTCTCTGCTTCAGCCTTATCCACACAACGTAACAGAGTTGAATCATGATTCCGTTTGTAGAGAATGTCGTTGCTGAGGAAGAATTTTGCAGCAAACCTCCTCATGAACTTCTTATCATTGACAGATGCACCTTCAGGGTATTCCTGAGCTTCCAAGTACCTCTTCACCTCGTGATACCAGGGTTTTTCAGTCACCTTCTCAGCCTCGAGCTCGCAGCAGTATGCCGGTTCATCCAACTTCCAGATTATGATTTGGGGAGCCTCATTGTCCCATTTAACTTTGAACATTGAAGACATCGTGGCTAGTGCGTCCGCTAGCTGATTTTCCTCTCTGGGGAAATGTTCAAAAGTTATCTCTTCAAAGTGGGGGAGCAAGGTCGACACATACTCCTTGTAAGGAATGAGATTCGGGTGTTTCGTATCCCACTCGCCTTTGATCTGATTGATCACGAGAGCGGAATCTCCGAAGACACTTAGAAACTTGATCCTCAAATCGATCGCAGCTTGTAAACCCATGATACATGCCTCATATTCTGCCATGTTGTTGGTGCAGCTGAAACATAATTGGGCGGTGAGTGGAGTATGAGTCCCCTTGGGAGATATGATTACAGCGCCGACGCCGTTACCCAAAGCATTGGAGGCTCCATCAAAATGCATAGACCATCGGGATCCTTCCTCAGGTCCTTCATCCGGTCCAGGTACTTCACAGTCAGTTACCACCATGATGTCTTCGTCCGGAAAATCAAAGTTCAATGATTGATAATCGTCCACAGGTTGGTGTGCCAAATGATCAGCCAGTACACTTCCCTTAATTGCTTTCTGAGTTGTATACTGGATATCATATTCTGTTAAGATCATTTGCCATCTCGCTATTCTTCCAGACAGAGCAGGCTTTTCAAATATGTACTTTATGGGATCCATCTTTGAAATCAATAAAGTAGTGTGAGTCAGCATATACTGTCTCAGCCGGCGAGCAGCCCATACAAGAGCGCAGCAAGTTTTCTCAAGCAGTGAGTAACGAGACTCACAGTCGGTAAACTTTTTGCTCAAGTAATAAATAGCGTGCTCTTTTCGGCCAGACTCGTCATGCTGCCCCAGCACACACCCCATTGAATTATCAAGCACTGTCAAGTAAAGTATCAGAGGTCTTCCTTCCACCGGTGGCATAAGAATGGGTGGCTCTTGGAGATATTCCTTTATTCTTTCAAAGGCGGCCTGACATTCATCATTCCAGCGTACCACTTGATCTTTCTTCAATAATTTGAAGATTGGCTCACAAGTAGCAGTCAGATGTGAGATGAATCGGGCAATGTAATTCAGTCGTCCTAGGAAACCTCTGACTTCTTTCTCTGTTTTTGGGGTCGGCATCTCTTGAATAGCTTTAACCTTGGCAGGGTCCACCTGGATACCTTTATCACTTACAATGAAACCTAGCAATTTTCCAGACCTCACCCCGAAGGTGCATTTGTTGGGATTCAATCTCAGCTTGTACAACTTGAGTCGGTCAAACAACTTCCTCAGATGATCAAGGTGTTCCTCCTCAGTTTGAGACCTTGCAATCATGTCATCAACGTATACTTCAATCTCATGATGGATCATATCATGAAATAAAGCAACCATGGCACGCTGATAGGTTGCCCCAGCATTTTTCAATCCGAATGGCATGACCTTATAACAGAAGGTCCCCCACTGAGTTATAAATGTAGTCTTCTCCATATCTTCAGGAGCCATCTTGATCTGATTATACCCTGAGAAGCCATCCATGAAGGAGAACACCTTGTGTTGAGCTGTATTATCAACAAGGACATCGATGTGAGGTAGGGGGAAATCATCCTTGGGGCTGGCCCTGTTCAGATCCCTGTAGTCGACACACATTCTGACTTTACCGTCCTTCTTCGGCACTGGCACAACATTGGCAACCCACTGAGGGTAAGAAGTTACTGCAAGGAAACCCGCATCAAACTGTTTCATCACCTCAGCTTTAATCTTCTCAGACATCTCTGGACGCATTCGTCGAACTTTTTGCTTTACTGGAGGGCAATCTTCCTTGGTTGGCAGATGGTGAACTACAATGTCGGCATCCAAACCGGGCATATCTTCATAGGACCAAGCAAAGATCTCCATGTAGTCTTGTAGCATCTGGATCAATCGTTGCTTCACGCTGAGTTCTAGATTGGCACCAATCTTGACCTCTTTCCTATCTGTCTCAGTACCCAAGTTAATTGTCTCCACAGGCTCTTCATGTGGTTGAATAGCCCTCTCTTCCTGTAGTAGCAGTCTTGCGAGTTCACCAGGCACTTCGCAATCATCTTCACCTTCGTCTTCGGCCAAGTTGATCGGATTTTCGAAGTCATAACTGGCGGTAGCAGAGCTGTTGCCAGTGAGATCCAGAGTGGATTGAAACCTGTATAAGTGAGTGTGTGTAAATATAGCTGTTTTGCAATATGTATAACACAGAAAGAAAAAGAGCACAAGATTTTGAAATGCAACAAACGTCCAATGTTTTGATTGATGATATATGAAAATGTCATACAAAAAGCCCTCACAAATGGAGCTACGATGCCCCGGGCAGGACACCGAGCCAACAGAGTTTTAACATATTGTTTGTTACAAATTTGGAAATCAAAAGAAATCAATTACTGCGTGACAAATGTGATAGGGGTAAAATCCTTTGCTGTCCAGTTGCTTGGTCCGTCGCTGGCAGTCGGGTAGATCCAATTATCAAACTCAGCTTCCTCCACATCCTCCTCAATAGCATTCACCCTTGAGCTGGAAATAAACACCGGAGCCTTTCCAATCTTCTCTTTGCGCACTGCCTTCTGAGCCTCTGCAGTAAAGCCTAGCCCAAACTTGTCGTTCTTCTGAGTGAAGTCAGGAAGCTGACCCCAGTGTGCACCATTGCCTTTCTGAACCACAGCCCGGGCATCCCTTAGGGAAACCATCTTCAAGGAATCATTCTCTTCGGCCATTGTCTCCGCAGCTGCTGAAATTGGATGTACCTCCTCGAAATGTTGGAAGGGGGTTTCAATGAACTCCCCGTCCATCTCGATGTACCTGAAGGAATTCAAATGGCTCACCATATACTCCTCTTCTCCTTGCACAGTGACGATCTTCCCTCTGACGGGATACTTCAGCTTTTGGTGCAAGGTGGAGGTCACTGCCCCAGCTTTATGGATCCAAGGTCGACCCAACAAACAAGAGTATGATGGATGTATATCCATCACGTAAAAGGTAGAGTCAAACACTTGAGAGCCCACACGAATAGGGATGTTAATCTCTCCATGAACCATCCTCTTGGAACCGTCAAAGGCTCTGACGATGATATTGCTGGGTTTCAACTCCAGGCCCTCATAATCCAGACGATCTAAAGCCTTTTTCGGAAGAACATTCAAGGAAGAACCAGTGTCCACCAATACATGTGCCAGAGTAGTGCCCCTGCATTCAATAGAGACATGCAGGGCATCATTGTGGTTCCTCCCTTTTGTGGTTAGGTCAGCATCTGAAAAGCCCAAGCCGTTGTCCGCCGTCAGATTTGCTATGCAGTCAGTGAACTGAACTGCAGACGTCTCCTGCGGCACATGGGCCGTCTTGAGAAATGAGATTAATGCCTTAGCGTGGGCCTCGGAACATAGCAATAGGGAGAGCAGGGAGATCTTGGAGGGTGTATGCCCTAACTGCTCAACAACATTAAAATCACTTTTCTTTATTATTTTCAGAATCTCCTCCATTTCTTGTCGGGAGGCCTCAGCATTCACGGGTATCGGTGCCTCCATCCGGGCAGGCTCTTCTTCAATCCCTTTGCCCCGAGCATTTGATGACTCGGCAGCAGGGGACACAATTTGATCAGCAACAGGACTTGGTAAACTTGCAAGTTTTATGAGGAGGGGTTTTCGAATAGCGGGCGGCGCAATGTCAGGCGAGAAGAGCCTGCCACTGCGGGTGACTTTAGCTGGACCGGTGATATCGCAGATACTAGCATCAAATTCTTGCTTGATTCCATTTACATATATGTCTGCCCCATAATGCCAGGGGACAGCTTTATCAGACACGTAGGAGAGGGGTCCTGGAACAGTAATGATCACAGGCGCAACTGTCAAGATTTGAATAGGCTTCTTTGGGGGAGCCTTGGTTGGATTTTTGAAGATGGTAATCACGGAAACTTCTTTCATCGGAACCAAATGAACAACAGTCTTTTTGAATAGAATCTCCTTGCTATCCATTAGGCCTTGGATGCCTAACCTTAGCAAGGGACAATCAGATGGGGAAATAGCACAGAATGGGCAACCTTCGCCGCAACCCGGAAATAAACCGGCCCGCAGTAGGTTCTTCTTAACAGTCTTCAAAGGGGTAACAACTTCATCTATCGAAACAGCATACACTTCTTCCTCAATGGCATTTACCCTATACTGGGGCATAGGAGCCGTTACAACATTCGGTCTTTCCGGCGCTTCAAACTGAATTTCTTTCGCGTCAATTAGATCTTGCACTTTGTTTCTCAAGGCCCAACAATCATCAGTAGTGTGCCCGGGACTATCAGAATGATAAGCACACCGGGCATTTGGGTTGTATTTAGGAGACGCAGTGTTGACGACCTTAGGAGCTTCTTTGAGGGTCACCAGGTTGGTGGATAACAGTTGGGGTAAAATTTGAGATAATGTCATACTCAATCGGGTATACTGCCTCTTGGGCCTTTCACTTCTTTGTTGATTGTACTGCTGAGGAGCAGCAACAGGTTTGGAGATGACCAAAGCATTGACGGCTTGGCGACTTTCGGGCTTGACTTGCCTTCTAGGGCCATAAACGGCGCTTGCTTCTTTCTTAAATGGCCTCTTCTCAGCACTTGTAGAGGCAGCCTTCTGTATCTTGCCTGACCTGATGCCAGCTTCAATTCTTTCTCCCGTTAATATTAAATCTGTAAATCCAGCGGAGGAGTTACCAACCAAATGATTGAAAAACGGACCAGACAAAGTCCCAAGGAACATATCAACCAGCTCTCTATCAGTCAAGGGAGGCTGCACCCTGCCAGCCAAATCTCTCCATTTTTGAGCGTACTCTTTGAACCCCTCACCCGTCCCTAGAGACATACCCTGAAGTTGGGTACGCGTAGGAGCGAGATCAGAATTGTATTGGTATTGTCTGTAAAATGCAGTTGCCAAATCTTCCCAGTGCCGGATGCTAGCTCCGTCCAATTGGTAGAACCATTCAAGTTGTGACCCCGAGAGGCTGTCTTGGAAGAAGTGAATCCAGAGGTTCTTATCCGCCGTGTAAGGTTGGATTTTCCTTACATACGACCTCAGATGCAGCTTTGGGCAGGAGACCCCATCATACTTGGCGAAGGCAGGCGCCTTAAACTTGTGTGGAATTACTACTCCAGAAGATAATCCCAAATCTCCGAAATCCAGTCCCGGCACGTTCTGAATTTCCATAGCGCTCAAGCGGTCCTCCAATTGTTTGTATCTGTCAGCAGCAGGTGGGTATTGTTCATCGTTATAGTCCGTCTCGTTGTCGGAGACTGCGGGACTAGGAGCTCCTCCCCCTTGGGGACTGTTTTTCTCAGCAGAAGAAGTGGTTGGATCAGCTTCATTGTGGAGTGTGTTCCCAAATCTGCGTCCGGTGTTGAACATCGCCGTCCTCTTTTTCTTCTTCTTCTTCAGGAGTAGAGTCTTCAACTCTTGCTGACCCTGGGCTAGGCTTAGGACCATCTCTTGAAACTGTGCACTTTGGGCCTGAAGGGCCTTGATTGCTTGCTCACTGGATGATTCCGGATTCATGATGATTGTGCAAACAAACAGCGAAGAAGATTAAGCAACCTGTGAAATAGGGTACCTGCTATGCATATGGTGTAATGGAATGCGTATGTTTTATGTTTTCAAAGACAAATAAGTTTCAACTTTGTAGACAAAAAAAGGGAAACACACTTCATTAGATTAAAATTTTTCAATTGTTCAACAATTTGCCCTTAGGCATTACAGGAATGAAAAATACGGAAAAGGAGATAAAACTACAAAAGGAAATAATCAAAGCTCAACAATGCTCCCATGGCCTCCTCCTTTCAGTGCTGATGTAGTTGTTCAGGACACGTTCTTCCTCCAATTGCTTAGTCAGCCTTTGGACCTTCCTTTCCTGCTCGTTGAACTTCTCCCGATAGAAATCCCGTTCTTCCTTTAGCTGTGCCCAAGATCTCTTCATGGTGTCAAAATCAGTAGGTATCTGAGGAGGGAGGACAGTTGGAGGAACCCCATCTTCATCGGGAGATTCAAGGATGATTGGTCTGACAGCTTCGTACGGCATACCTAATTTCTGAGCACGGATGCGGACCCATTTGCAATAGGGCTCCAATGGTAAAGAAGTCTTTGGTCCTAACTCATGTGGGTCAGCTTTGTGGATTCTGTCCCAAGCTCTAATGAATCCCTGGCGTAGTTTGTCACTGCCTGCCTGAAACTCAAAATGGAAGTGAGGAACCAGCATTTCATGGGGCCCATCTCCTCTGGCTCTTCCAAACTGACGGAGAGCTAAACATGGATTGTAAGAGATTCCTCCTTGGATACCAATCAACGGGACATTAGGGTATTCTCCGCAACGGTCGATAACAGCTACCTCATCCAAGCCTCTGAGAGTCCAAGTGATATCCTTATCTATGAGAGACATTAACCTCCGAGCCCAACCTTTTCCTTCTTCATTCTTCAGTACGGACTTAGGGAGGTGCGAAATAAACCACCTTACCAGCAAAGGAGCACAACACCACGGAGTCCCCCGTTTTCGAGCAGTACGAGCATAGAGTTGTTGTAGAATGTCACCCAAGAGAGTGGGTACCGGATTCCGAGACATGAAGATTCTTATGACATGGATACTGATGAAGGTGTCAGGGTTGGGAAACAATACCAGACCATAGATCAAAAGAGCCAGAATATCCTCGTACGCCTTGAAGTCCAAGTCATTCCAGAAATCATTAGCCTTGCCAACCAGAAATTTGACCAAAAAGCCCTTGACCCCATTTCTAGTTTCCCAGTTGGACAATATCTCTTCTTTGGTCAAGGGGAGAATTGCAGCAATCTCTTCAGGCCTAGGAGTCTTTTCCAAACCAGTGAAAGGAGTTTGTTCCAAGACAGGAATCCCAAGCAAATAAGAAAATTCTTCCAGGGTAGGAACCAGCTGGAAGTCTTGAAAGGTGAAACAGTGATGCAGAGGGTCATAAAACTGGGTCAGAACACTTATCAATTGTTGGTCCCATTTTGCAGTGATCAAGCCAAGGAGGGAACCATGTCTGTTGATGAAGGAGGTAGTGTTTGGAATCCTTTCAACCAGATCCTTGAGTAAAACTGGTGGTTGAACAAAGTTGAGCCGGACAGTATTCCTACGCACGGGCATCATAATGTCCTACAAAACAGAGCAAAGGTGAAACCTTTTTGTCTTTGAAATGGGTTAGCTTCTTATGCATGCAATGGTATGATGGCATGATGCTATGATGAAGCACATCACAAGTATTCACATAGGCAAATAAAGCACATAAGTCACACAAGACAACCCTTAGGTTTCAGGCCAGCATGAGTTTCAGGTATTACCCTCTTTTGGTTTTGTTGGTTAAAACCTGTCCTATCAAAAGTAACCGGGTTCTAGAGGATCTCAAATCATTGGCTACCGTCAATCGGTCATAACTCCAGCATCGCAATCTTTTCTCGCGGCCAGAACCATCTCGAGAGTTTAGCCTCAATGAGTGTAGCATACTGCTACTGTCCTAATAGCCAAGTTGGTCAATTTAGGGTTCTAAGGTTGGTTGGTGTTTAATGACTCCTTTGAAGACCTATATTCTCCCCGTTACAACACAAGGGATATAGGTACAGACTAAGATGCCACACCAACGTAGCCACTGCTTCACCCATGTCGGTCTACGCCGGACAGGTCCCTCACAGATTATGCTACCTAAAAAGGGTATTTCCCAGATCCGGGTTAGGATCTATGAACTCCGATGCAAAGCCCACAAATATAAAAGCAAACAAAGCAAACAATTGAAAACAAAGGTGATCTAAACCCTAAGGTTACTCCACTTTTAAGATTTTCCCCAGCAGAGTCGCCAGTTCTGTGATACGGTGGGAGAACTGACTTGAGGTTTGCGTTTGTGTTCGCAAATGTTGCGGTTAGCAAGAGTCGCCACCGACTTTTTATTTTATCCTAAGGAAAGGTTAAAAAGCACAGCAAAAACCTTTTGAGATGTTTTCTTGGGTTCGGGGAGTAGATTATAGAAAGGGAAGGTATTAGCACCCTTTCTATCCATGGTTATCCATGGGCTCTTAGTTACTTGCTTAGATCACTTGCCTTTTGTTTTCAATTGTTTTAAATGGTGCTTGAGTGTGTGGGTTTTGAAAATGTTTTGAAAAGAGGCCAATGTGGTGGCAACCTTTGCAATGATCCATGTGGGGATGTATACAAAGATGTATGTATTTTGAAAAGGTTTTCATTTGTTTTTGAAAGTTGTTTTGAAAGTGTAGTGTTGTGTGGTTTTGAAATTAGGCAAGTGTTTTGTTTTGCAAGTTGATTCAAGTAACTAAGAGGTTATCTACTCCTAAATTTCTCAAAAGATTATTGCTATACTTTAACCATTTTAACAAGTTTGCACCACCATTGTATTTGGTGGGCAACCTTGTGTTAGGATGTGAAAAGGGACAGGCGCGGGTCATCGTTTAGACCATAATTGTAACGACGTTAAATGTCTTTGGGCAATTTCTCTAAGGGACTTGATCATTTATTTTGTTTGTTTTGAAAAGTTTTATCGAGGGACTATGATCATTCAAACTGTTTGCTTTGCCCAAAGATGTTCAACATACAATATGGCCCATTTATTTGAAGGCAACAAGTGGAATACCCTAGGGGGTGCAAGTGTGATTTGTGTGTTCATTTTCATGCTTGCTTATCTTGTATTAGGTCAAACTATTTTTTTATCGTTTTTCGCATACAAACCCTAATTCTAGCATGTTATTATTAGAAAGCAATAAAATGCGAAATTAAAATTACTAAGCTATTACACAACCAAATATGGGAAGGGGGGTACAAATGTTCAAATGGGGATATTGACAAGAATTTAAATCTAAATTATTACAACAATTGGATATTTTGCAATGCATAATTAAAGGTAAATTAAATAAATATGTGAAATGTAAAAAGAAAGTTTCTATGTGTATGAGAAAATATTATTTATGTAAAAGGAAAAAGAAAATAAAAATGTATTTATTTTTTAGTATTTTGAACTTAGGGTGAAAAACCCTAATTTTTAAATAAAAGGTATTACTATCTAATTTAATTCCACTATTTATTTATTATTTATAAAAAAAAATAAAAAAAAATGAAGTGTATTGTGAAAAAGGGTATTTTTTGTATCAAATATTAAATAAAATGAAAAAATCAAATATTTTTATATTTTTGTCTTAAATATATTAATAATCATATATATATATATATATATATATATTAAACCCTAGATATGTATTATACAAAAATAAATATTTATTTAATATTTTAATAAAATAAATAAAAAGTATTTTTTTGTGTGAAATATTTTCAGAAAGTAAATAAAAATAAAAAGTGTATTTACATTATTTTTACATTTATTCTAATAATCAAATATATATATATATTTATGTACAAACTAAGAAAATAAACAAATAAATATGCAATAAATGCAAAAAATGATGGAAAAAATATTTTTAATTTTTAAATGACATGAGAAAAAATAAACAAAGTCAGCAAAAAAGGAAAAAGTCAAAAATGTCAAAAAATGAGTAAATGGGCTCAGGGGGGTGTAAGCCAAAAAGGATGGTGTGAAAAGAAAGAACAACCACAGCCCAGCCCAATGACACACTGTCTTCAACCTCCAGCTTCAAACTTTGAAAAAACGCGCGCCTCTTGCTTCAATGTCTAACTCCTGATTCCTTGATTTTTTGAACAAACTTCCAACACAAAAGATGTTAAGCATGAAGAGACGGTTCTAACCATATAAAGAACTTGACCTATCTCTCTAAGATGAGGGAGAATTTCTCTCCCCCTCTTTTCTGACCTAATTTTTCTACCATTTTCAGAGCTCAAATTCTCTCTACTCAGATAAAAGAAATGAAAAGTAAAGCTATGTACATGTTCAGGGCTATGAGTAGGACCTTGTTTCTTCACAAACTTAAGACTAAAGATGCCTAATAAGAGAGATACGAATTCAAACTTTTACCTGTGCAGTTGAACTTCTATGTGGAGAATGAGAGACTTTCAGTGCAATGTAATGATTGGAAAAGCTTCCTTGAGGTCCAGGGATGCTTTTTCAATGCTTACTTTGTCTTGAACCTTCTTGTATCAAGCTGTAGAACTTCACCTGCAAGTCAAAGATGTGAAAATGGTGGAAGTGGTTAGAGCAACTACAGATCGTGCCTTAGCTTCTGGATAGCTTGCATATGTTGTAAGGAAGGTAGAGGAACAGGTTTGGACAGAAATGCTTGAAGGGATTGAGAGATTGCACTCAAACTGCAGGGGCACCCCTGTTTGTGCAGTTTGAGGATGATTCTGAGATGGAGGGTGTTTTGGAGGTCAAGAGCTCGTGTGTTAGCTTGGATATGTTATGTGTAATGTGTTTGACAACTTTTTTTTCTGTTTCTAAGCTGGTATGAGAGATAGCATAAGTTATGGATGTTACTTCTAAGTGAAGCAAGCAAATGTCAACTTGGTTTCTAGGCCAGTACAATGCCTCAATCTATGCTGCACATTTGAGTCTTGATCAGTGGGAAATGTCCATGCCTTTTTGCCTCAAAGATCTGCATTGTACCTCATAGATTTGCAAAGTTGCCATAAAGTAGCACTTTACAAGAATGGATAATATGCTTTTTCTAGTTTAGGCTTGATTTTGTGTGTATTGTCCAAATGAGCAAGATAATGCTAGAGCACAAAGGATATGCATTGAATTATTGAGTGAAAATGGGATTAGAGGCCTGCAATGTAGCTTAAGCATGCTGAATTCAAATTTGCCAAGTTTATGAACATGCTTTGATGAAGAACAAAAAGTGAATTTTTGCCAACTTGTGAAATTCGAATCTCTCAAGTTATGAGGTTGTTTGATGAGTTCTTGGACATTTTGGAAAGCTTGGAATGTGTACTACAATCCATCTTTGAAATGCAAATCAAAATTCCAATTGGAAGGGTATGAAAAGTGGCCTTGAAGTAGGGTAGAAAACCTTGTCAAAATAGGTCAAATTTCACTAAGTTAAAAGATGGTTTAGTGCCCTTATTCAAAAAATCATAACTTGAGATACAAGCTTCAAATGAGAAAACTTTGTGAATCAAAGTTGTAGATTATGCAACAAGCTACAACTTTCATGTTTTGACTTTTGTTTGAATCCAAATGGATCATGGTGAAAAGATGGGGCAAAGTTGGGAAAAAATTAGGGTTTTTCATAACTTAGAAAAATTCTAAGTTATGAAAAATTCCATTTTCAAACCCTAATTTGCATTTTGTGATTTCTTGGTGAACAAGTTTCATGATTTGGCATGTTTTGATGAAAAATGAATCTTGACTCTTGATTTTGACCAAAAAGTCAAAGTTTGACTTTTCAGTATACAGTCAAAATTGATCAATTGACCGGGAAATTCAACTGTCAATCTTGTGTACTTGGGATCTTTTGAGCTTGATGAACATGTCAAGATAATTCCATTGAGTCCTTGAGGCCATATGTGAGCTTGGTTTGCCATTGGCTAGGTCAAACAGTCAAAAATTGCCCTTGTGCAGTCAAAACCCTAGAAATGACCATTTTGCCCTTTTGGTGATCTGATCAAATTTCTTGGGGAATTGTGATTCAAACTTGATCAAATGGTCCATGTGAGTTCATAATGTTGATGTGGATCAAATTTCATGAGATTTGACTGTCAATTGGCCACAGTTGACTTTTTCCCCAATACAGCTGATTTCTAGGTCAACTGTCCAATTGACTGGGTAAAACTTGGAATCAAGACTTGAAACTTGGTATAGGTAAACTTGGGAGTCCAACATGAAGCATGAAAGTCATCTTAGGCATTTTTAGGTCAAAGCATCCTTAGGCAAATACAAACCCTAATTTGAGTCCACAGTACAAGGAGAAGTCTTGAGCAGAGGAAACCCCAACTGGATCTTGATCTTCAAAGGTCTTGTGATGAGAAAATGTTGAGGAAATGGGAGGGCAAATTTTGGGGTACAACAGTGATATATGAAAATGACACACATAAAGCCCTCACAAATGAAGCCACAGTGCCCCGGGTAAGACACCGGGCCATAAAGTTTAAAATATTGTCTGTTACAAATTCAAAACAAAAGTCTCATTACTGGGTGACAAAAGAAATTGGGATGAAGTCCTTTGCTGTCCAGTTGCCTAGTCCACCATCAGTAGTAGGATAGATCCAGCTGTCAAACTCAAACTCTTCCACATCGTCTTCAATGGCATTCACTCCTGAATTTCTTATGAACAGGGGAGGTCTTCCGATCCGTGCACTCCAAACAGCCCTTTGAGCTTCTGCAGTGAAACCCAAACCAAACTTGTTAGTCTTATGTGCAAAATCAGGGAGTTGGCCCCAACTTGCACACCCACCTTTCTCGACAACAGCCCGGGCATCCTTGAAGGAAGCCATCTTCATAGGAGGATCTTCAACAACAGTCTCAGTTGATGCCAGCGTCTGGGGAACCTCTTCAAAATGTTGAATGGTGTCTCAATGAACTCCCCATCCATCTCTACATATCGGAAAGAGTTGAGGTGGCTCACCATGTACTCCTCCTCTCCTTGTACTGTCACAATCTTCCCTTTCACTGGGTACTTCAGCTTCTGGTTGAGCGTAGACATTACTGCCCCAGCTTTGTGGATCCATGGACGACCCAGCAAACAAGAATAAGATGGCCGAATGTCCATCACATAGAATGTAGAGGCGAAAACCTGAGAACCAACCTTAATCGGAATATCCACTTCTCCATGCACCATCCTTTTAGACCCATCGAAGGCCCTGACGACAATGTTGCTTGGTTTCAACTCCAACCCTTCACAGTCCAACCAGTCTAGAGCTTTCTTAGGCAAGACGTTCAATGAGGAACCAGTATCCACTAATACATGAGCAAGAGTAGTGCCCATGCATTCAATGGAGACATGCAGGGCATCATTGTGATTCTTCCCTTTAGCAGTCAAGTCGGCGTCAGAGAAACCCAACCCATTATCAGCAGTCAAACTAGCCACGCAATCTTTAACTTGATCAGCTGATGTTTCTTGTGGTACGTGCGCAGTCTTCATGAAGGAAATCAGAGCCTTGGCATGGGCTTCTGAGCATAGCAACAGAGATAACATAGAAATCTTAGACGGGGTTTACCCCAGCTGCTCGACTACATTGTAGTCGCTCTTTTTGATGATCTTTAAAATCTCTTCCATCTCTTGTCTAGAAGCTTCAATAGTAATCGTCTTTGGTGCCTCTGTCTGGGCAGGCTCATCAGTGGTCCCTTTGCCCCGAGTGTCAGATGACTCGGCGACAGGGGTAAGAATAGGAACTTGAACAGGAATAGTAGCAGGTACACTGGCAGGTGTAATAACAACATGTTTCTGGGCAGTTGGTGGAGAGATATCAGGGGAGAAAAGTCTTCCGTTGCGGGTGACTTTAGCAGGTCCAACAATATTGCTAACGTCAGTACCAGCATCCAACTCTTGTTTAACTCCATGAAAATAAACATTGGCCCCGTAGTGCCAAGGGACAGCTTTATCAGATATATAGAGGATAGGCCCAGGAACAATGATGATCAATGGTGCGATTCTTGGAACAGATGTAATTCTAACAGGCTTTCTCGAGGAAGCCTTGGAAGAATTGTCAAAAATGGTGATTATAGCAACTTCTTCAGTATGAACTAAAGGAACAACAGTCTTCTCAAACATAATTTCTTTACTATCCATCAGGCGTTGGATACCTGACTTCAAAAGATGGCAACCGGTAGGTAGGACGGAACACATACGACAACCTTCGTCACAACCCAGAAATAAACTGGCTAACAAAAGGTTCTTCTTCACAGTCATCAAAGGGGTAACAATGTCATTCACAGAAACCACAAACAAGTCTTCATCTATAAGGTTTACTCCATGCTTGGGCATAGGAGCAGTCACAACATTAGGTCTTTCGGGCGCCTCGAACTCAATCTCCTTAGCATCAATTAAGTCCTGTATCTTGTTCTTCAAAGCCCAACAATCATCTGTATCATGTCTTGGGCTATCAGAGTGAAAAGCACAACGGGCATTAGGGTTGTACTTAGGCGATGCAGTGTTGGGATTCTGCGGAGCCTCCCTTGGAGTTACTAGATTGGTTTTCAATAACTGCGGCAGAATCTGAGACAAATTCATATTGAGATGGGTGAATTGCCTTCGAGGTCTCTCGGCCTTTTGTTGATTGTTGCGCTGAGGAGCACCAACAGGTCTTGAGATGACCACCGCATTAACAACTTGGCGGTGTTCAGGTCTATTCTTGCTTTTCGAACTGTAAACAACACTGGACTCTTTCTTAAAAGGCTTCTTCTTGGTGCCTGATGAAGCACCCTTTTGTATCTTACCAGACATAATACCAGCCTCAATCCTTTCACCAGTCATAATTAGCTCTGTAAACCCAGATGAAGAACTTCCAATCAGATGGTTGAAGAACGGACCAGACAAGGTCCCCAGAAACATATCAACTAGCTCCCTATCAGCCAAGGGTGGTTTCAGTCTTCCAGCGAGATCCCTCCACTTCTGAGCATAATCTTTGAAACCTTCACCCGTTCCTATAGACATACCCTGGAGTTGGGTACGCGTGGGAGCGAGGTCGACATTGTATTGGTACTGCCTGTAGAAAGCAGCAGCCAAATCTTCCCAACTGCGGATGCTAGTTCCTTCCAACTAGTAAAACCATTCAAGTTGAGTCCCTGAGAGACTGTCTTGAAAGAAGTGGATCCATAGGTTCTTATCAGCGGTGTACGGCTGAATTTTCCTTACATATGACCGGAGGTGCAGCTTCAGACAAGAAACTCTGTCATATTTAGCAAAGGCTGGTGATTTGAATTTGTGGGGAATCACCACCCCAGATGATAGACCCAGATCACTAAAGTCCAGGCCAGGCACTTTCTGTACTTCCATCGTACTCAACCGGTCTTCCAGTTGCTTGTATCTATCCTCAACCGGAGGATACTGGTCTTCGTCGAAGTCCGTCTCATTGTCTGAAACCACAGGGCTAGGAGCCCTCCTTTCTTCTTGACTATTTATCCCTCCAGATGAGATGGTCAAATCAACTTCATCTTGCAGCCTGTTTCCAAACCTGTGACCTATGTTAAACAGGACTGTCCTCTTCTTCTTCTTCTTCTCTTTCAGAATAAGGGTCTTTAGATCATGCTGACCCTTAGCTAGATTCATGAACAGCTCTTGGAATTGGGCATTCTGGGCCTACAGAGCCTTGATTGCTTGTTTAGTTGATGGCTCAGAAGACATGATGCTGAAATAAACAGCGAAGAAAATGAGAAAACCTGTAGGGGTACCTGTTATGAGGTGCATGGAATGAAAAGCGTATGATATGATTTCAAAGACATCGAGAGATTCAAATTCGTAAACAAGAAATGAAACACACTTTTATTAGATAAACTTAAAATTCAAATTGTTCAATAAATGCCCTTAATGCGTTACAAGAAAGGAAATACTGAAAAGTAAATAAAAACTGGAAAGGAAATAATCAAAGGACAATCAATGCTCCCATGGTTGCTTCTTGTCGGTGTGGACATAGTCATTGAGGATCCGCTCGTTCTCCAGTTGTCTTGTCAACTTCTGAATCTTCTGCTCTTGTTTGTTAAACTTTTCTCGGTAAGCATCCCGCTCTTCTCTCAGCTGCATCCAAGACCTTTTCAGTGCCCCAATGTCAGTGGGCATATGAGGGTGGAGGATGGTAGGAAGAACCCCTTCTTTATCAGCAACTTCAACAATGATAGGCTGGACGGCTTCATACAGCATACCCAGCTTTTGGGCACGGATATAGACCCATCTGAGATATGGCTCCATCGGAAGAGAAGTCTTTGGACCCAGCTCGTGTGGATCAGATATGTGAACTCTATCCTAAGTCCTTATGAATCTGCGGCGTTGCTCGTCACTATCCCCTTGAAAATCAAAGATGATACTAGGCATTAGCAGCTCATGAGGCCCTTCTCTTCTGGCTCGCCCAAACTGACGTAAGGCCAAGCATGGATTGTAAGTAATTCCTCCATTGGTTCCTATCAGTGGAACATTGGGGTATTCCCCACAGCGATCAATAATGGCCACCTCGTCCATACCCTTAATAGTCCAAATGATGTCATTGTGAGAGAGAGAGACATAACCCTGTAAGCCCAGCCCATGCCTTCCTTGTTCTTTAAAACTGATTTGGGGAGGTGAGAAATAAACCACCTCGCCAATAACAGAGCACAGCACATCAAGGTTCCCCGCTTCCGAGCAGTACGGGCATAAAGCTGATGAAGAATGTCACCCAAGAGAGTGGGTACAGGATTACCAGAGATGAAGATTTTTACCGCATTCACATCAACAAAGGAGTTAGAGTTAGGAAACAATACCAAGCCATATATCAGAAGAGCCAGAATATCTTCGAATGCCTGGAAGTCTAGACTATCCCAGAAATGATTAGCCTTACCAACCAAGAACTTAGTCAGAAAGCCCTTTGCTCCACTACGAGTTTCCCAATTAGCCATTACATCATCCTTTGTCATATGAAGGGCTGAAGCAATCTCTTCTGGCCTAAGGATCTTCTCCCACCCTGTAAACGGGGTCTGCTCCAGAATAGAGATATCGAGCAGATAAGAGAACTCTTCCAAGGTAGGGACCAACTGGTAGTCCTGAAAAGTAAAGCAATGGTACAACGGATCAAAGAACTGGACTAGGACACTCATCATCTGCTCATCCAATTTGGAGGTGACCAAACTAAAAATATGCCCATGTCTTCTGATGAAGGAGGTAGTATCAGACATCTTTGCAACCAATTCTTTAAGCATAGTGGGAACCCGAACAAAGTTGATCCGGATGGTATTCCTACGCATAGGTGCCATGACCTACAAAACAGAACAAAGATGAATCCCTCCTGTCTTTGAAATAGGTTAGTCCAATGCAAGATGTATGCAATGTTATGATGTCATGATAGAAAGCACACCACAAGTATCCACAAATAGCAAACATGGTAAATGCACACAAGTCACACAGACAACCCTTAGATTTCAGGCTGGCAAGGAGTCTAGGTACTACCCTCTTTCAGTTCAGTTGGTTTAAACCTGTCCTAAAAATAGTAACCGGGTTCTAGTGGATCTCAATATCACAGACTACCCTCGATCGGTCATAATTCCAGTTTAGCAACCTTTTCTTGCAGCCGAAATCATCGCGAGAGTTTAGTCTCAATGAGTGTAGCATACTGCTACTGTTCTATGGCCAAGTTGGTCAATTTAAAGGTTCTAAGGTCAGTTGGTGCTTAATGACCCCTTAGAAGACCCATATTCTCCTCGTTCCAACACAAGGGATATCGGTACAAACTAAAGTGCCACACCAACGTAGTTACTGCTTCAACCGTATCGGTCTATGCCGTACAGTTCCCTCACAGTTTATTGTTACTTACCTAAAGGGTATCCCCAGATCCGGGTTAGGATCTATAGTAACTCCGATACAAGCCCACAAATATAAAGCATACAAATCAAGCAATTGAAAACACAATGATCTAATCCTAAGGTACACCCCACTTAAAAGATATCCCCAGCAGAGTCGCCAGTTCTGTGATATGGTGGGAAAGAACTGACTATTTTTGGAATACTGGTTTGCGTTTTGCGTTTGTTTTCGCAAAATGTCGCGGTAAGTAAGAGTTTCCACCATCTTTTATTTTATCCAACAAGGAAAGGAAAAAAGCATAGAAAAAGTCCTTTTTTGAGATGTTTCTCCGGTTCGGGGGGTAGATTATAGAAAGGGAAGGTGTTAGCACCCTTTCTATCTGTGGTTATCCACGAGCTCTTAGGTACTTGCTCATATTGTTTTCGAAAATTGCTTTCTTTGTGTTTGTGGGTTTGAAGAAGTTTTTGTTTGAAAGGTGTAAGTGTGAAAATTTGTTTTGTTTTGAAAGAGCAAGTATCTAAGAACCATCTACCTACTCGAAAAAGGAATCGTTCTATGCTATCTTCCTTTAGAAAATGCTATCCCACTATTGATGAGTAGGTAGCACCATCGTCGGAGTTTAAAGGGTCAATTCGATTAAGGGACGTGCGGTCACTAAAGCAATGTTAGGACGCCTTAGCGGTAACCCTAATGTCTTAGATCATTTGTTTTCGAGGCAACAATATTCGAGGCAACCATTTCGAGGCGACTATGATCTTTAGACAAGAGGGCGACCTCTAAAACTACCTATACTCAATGACCGCGTACGAAGGCAACCAAGTGGGGTATACCCTAAGAGTGCGCATGTGCGAGTGTGTTGTTTTCAGTTATTTTGTCTTTGTACATGTTAATGGTTATCTAGATTGATTTTAGGTTAAACATCCATTCTTGGCATGCATACCTATTATCAAACATCTAACAATTATAAATTACAGAAACTAAATTGCGGAAAGTAAACTAACTATTACAAGGCGTCGGGTATTTACATCGCCAAAAGCAACCCTTTGAAATTTAAATACGGAAAATAAATAAAGCGATAAAAATATTTAAAGTCATATTAAGCTATTACATTCCGGGAACAAATACAAATATGATGTAAAATGGATCGCGTGCGGGAAATTAAATCGGGTGCAAGTTCTAGGGTTTTGACCCTTTGCTATTAAAGAAAAGATTTTTGGTTATTTTTGAATTAAGAAAGAAATTAATCTAGATTAATTATTAAATAAATAAATAAATTAATTGATAAAAATATTTTTGGGTTTTTTGTATTTAAAGAAATAAAAATAAATTTAATCAATGTTAATAAAAACCTAATTGTCTAAGTTAATTTTAATTATTGCAAAAAAAATATATTAAAGTTATTCCTAATTAAAACTAAATTAATTAATTGATTTGTTAATAAAAAGAAAATACTAAAATTTAATTTAATAAAGAAAATATTTTTTTGGTTTTAATTTTATGAAGAAAAAGTTTGATTGGTTAATTGAATATAAAAATATAACAAAAATAAATAATTAAAACAAAAAAGAAATAGAAAGAGTTACGGGGTGGGCCTGATTAGGAGGTCTGAAAAGCAAATTCCATGGCCCAATTGTGTTGGCCTGGCTGACTTTTTGAGATCCAGCGTGTGCACTTTGACTAGGTAGCATGGTGGACATCTCATCTGGATCACCAGATCTGGCCTGGGGCCATCTGGCAAGTGATTGAGTGAGGGAGTATGATGCATCATGCACTTGGATTTGCACTAGATCACCTGGATGAAAAATATAACAAATAACATGGGGACCTGGGATTCGAACCCAGGTCCTGTTGGATATTGGATACACGTCACTACCACTCAGCCATTGTGCGTTAGTTGTTAGTGTATTAAGCAATAAGGATAATATGAGAAAACGTGCTAATATGCCAGAACAAAAAATAAAACGCGCGAATATTTGAACCAGCCACAGGGGGAGTGACACGTCTCCATCCCTAACCTCCATCCCTGTAACATTTACCTGCGGATTTAGATTCGCAGCTAAATTCGCAGGTCAACCCCAAAATCAATTCTAGGCCATAAAAATTCCTCCCAAGACCATGGTTATGCTCGTCTTCCTCCTCCGGTCATGTCCATGGCCATTAATGAAGCTAATTTTGCCTGTAAAAGAAACACCCAAAAAACAAACCACAAAACCCTAGATTCGGCTATGGGGTTACAGTCCATATAAATGAAATCAAATATTGCCAAAAGTTCAGAAATCTCATAAGCATCACAAATATGTCCATGGTTTTCCAGAATGATGCAAAATTATAGAGTTACGATTTTGAATACAGGGCCAAGAAACGTGATGCTTACAGTGTGTTTTGATGTGTGTGAGAGCTTGCTTTGGATTGCAGAAGGTTGAGTAGACACCCAACAATCGATTGATGTTGAGTTTTGCTTCTGTAAACGCCTCTAAGGATGATTTCAATTTCACACTTTTTTGTCACTTTTGCAAGTTTGGTTCACATTGTTCTTGCAGCCTCTAGGTCCCAATTTCGTGTGCCTTGACTTGTATATGTAATATGCAATGAATTAGGTTAACATTTGTGGATTGAATCCTTGCACATCAATGCCATGGGATTTGATTTGATCCACCATTGAAGACATGCCAATTTTGTTAAAAACTCAATCTTTTTGCACATGGAATACTTGATACTTGTTTGATCATGATATTGATGATGATTAAGTCCTGAAAATAGAAAAAGATCTCATGTAATCAAGTTTTGGGATTTTATTTGATTTAAATTGATTTAACATGAAATAATTCAATAAAAAATCAAATAAAATAATAAAATTGATAAATGGACACAAAGCTGAATCTAGGACACGTGTGTAATGTGGAAAGATCAAATCAAGTGGAAAAGAGTGGGCTCATTTGACAAAATTTGATGTTTTGGGGATGATTGACTTTTGGCAATTTTGCAAAAATGCCCAACTTCAACAATGCATAACTTCTTCAATTTTGAACTTTTGGAAGTTTAATTGGACTTTTTAGAAAGCTTGAGATGTACTATAACCAACCCTTTTGGTCTCATCTCATTTTGATATTACATGCTCAAGTTATAAGCTTTGGCAAAAAAGGTGTTTTTGTTGACTTTCAAAAATGACATATAATGTCCAAATTTATAACTTCTTGTGAGTGCATTTACTGATCTTGGGGTATGAATATGGATTGTAGGAAATTGCATTCTATTCAAAATGAGCTTTGTATGGGTCATTTATCATAAAGTATGAGAAAGTTATGCTTGGTCAAAGTTGAGTTGACTTTTCCTACAAAACCCTAATTTAGCAACTTTTGAGTCTTGATGAATTTTGAGCAATCCTTGATGAATAATGATCAACCCTTGATCAAATGATGAAATATCCTTCAAAATGAGAATGTTGACAAAAAATCTTGAGGTTTGACTGTATTTGGGTAACAGTTGACTTTTGCCCTAGCATAGTCGATTTTTGGACCCTTTGAGCAATTGACTGACCAAACTTCCTCTGCAAGGCTTGAAACTTGACATGGATGACCTTGAGAATATATTAGGACATTGTGAAGCACTTGAGGTCATTTGGACTCAAGGATCTTGATGCAACACAAAACCCTAATTTGGGGTTGACTGCCTTATGAGATAGCTTGAATGTCAAACTCTTGAGTAATCTTGAGCCACTTGGAGATTTTTCTTGCAATGTTTTAAGAAATATGAGAGGGAAAATTTTGGGGTACAACACTCTCGTAGTCAAATACCACTCCTTGAATGAGCATCTCATGTGTACCATCTCTTTGGGCGTAACCAAACTGTCGTAAGGCTAAGAAAAGGTTGTAAGTGATACCTCCTATAATGCCAAGCAAAGGGACATTATGAAATTCCCCACAACGATCGATGACAGTAACATTCTCTAAGGATCAAGAACACCAATGAACATTTGAATGTATGAGCATCATCAGGCTATGGGACCATCTCAAACCTTGCTCGTTCTTCAACACAGATCAGGGAAGATACAAAATAAACCATCTTGCCAAGAGAGGAGTGCAACGCATGAGGATCCCTCTCTTCCTCGTAGTGCGAGAGTGAAAAGAATGTAGGATATCTCCCAACAAATTAGGCACCGAATTGCGAGACATGAATATTTTGACAGCATTTACATCTTGTAACATGGTAGGAGAATTGACTTGGTTGTTTTGCGTTTAATCACAATTGTGCAAATAGCAAGAGTCACCACCGACTTTTCTTTTATCCAAAAGGAAAGGCTGAAAAGAACAGGAAAGACCTTTGAGATGTTTTCTTGAGTTCGGGGGGTAGATTATGAAAAGGGAAGGTATTAGAACCCTTTTCATCCATAGTTATCTACGGGCTCTTAGTTGCTTGCTAGATCACGTGCTTTGTTTGAAAATGTGCTTTGTGTGTTTTGTGAAAGTATTTTGAAAAGGCGCCATCGTTTAGGCAAACTTTATAATAGTTCTCATTCGTAAGAACGTATAAAAGTGTTGATCTTTTGAAAATGTTTCAAGTTTGAGAGATGTTTTGAAAGTGTTGGTGTTTATTTTGAAAATAGCAAGGATGTGTTGATTTGAAAATGAGCAAGCAACTAGGAACATTATACCTACTCAAAAAGTCTTTCTTGTTTATTTCCTCTTTCCTTTGACATTGTTATTTTACTATGGATTGGTAAGTAACCTTATCTTTGGATATAAAAGGTACGAGAAAGGGTCATCGTATAATCATGAATAGCAATATTGTAAGATATCTTAGCATTCTCTTAGAGGGACTAAGATCATTTATAAGGCAACATTTGTAGCATCATCGAGGGACTATGATATTGTATTTTTGTTTGTTTTTGCTAAGACGTCTTACATGCGTATTATGACCATTTATTTCTCAAGGCAACAAGTGGACTTAACCCTAGAGGTGCAAAGTGTGCAAGTGTATCTTTTTCATGCTTGATTTGTCTTGTATTAGGGTTTTCTAAGTATTGATTTTATCTTTCCATACAAACCCTAATTACTAGCATTTATATAAAGCGATAAATTGCGTAAAGTAAATATTCTACGCTATTACAATATTTGGGGGATGGGGTATACATTTTTACAAATGGGGATTGCAAGAATTTTAAATCTAGTTAACTATTACAACCATATTGAACAATGTACAAGAATTGAAATAATAATGTACAAGCATGAATAAAAATGGGAAAAGAGTATGAATTTGTTTGGATTTTAAGGGTTTTAACTTAATGTCTAAGAAGGAAAAATAATTAATTAAAGATAATAATATTAAACCTAGATTAGCTAAGAAAAGAAAATTAGGTTAAAAAAAATATTTTTTAGGGTTTTTTATATGAAAGGTTTTAAGTTAATAAAAATGAAATGAAAATTAATCAATTAAAAGAAACCTAAGTTCTAAATTGATTTTTATTTAAAAGAAAATAATATAATAAATAAACCTAAGTCTAAATATTTATTAAAAAAAATCTATTTGTTTAAGAAAATGGTTTTTGTTCTTTTTAGTTTTTATAAAGAAAAATAAAATATGAGTGAAAAAATAATGAAATAAATATTTTTGGATTTTTTATTAATAATAAAAAAACTAATATTAGTAATAAAAATAATAACAAGAAAATATGAAAGTAAAATAAACTAAAATAAAAATAAAAATGAAATAAAGAAATAAAATGGGTCAGAGGGGTATGAAACATAATCAGGGGGGAAAGTCAGCAAAAATAATTAAAGCCCAATGTTTGGGGCCCAAGCGCTGCAAACAAAAATCAAAAGAAGTGAAAATATGAGAAAACAGCCAAAAGGGTACCACTGGGGCTCGAACTCAGGTCCCTCTGGTTACAGGCGCGCGCTTTAACCACTGGGGTGGTGATACATCCGTTTACTTATATCAAAGCATAAATATATATTAAAAATCAAGTCCATGGCCTGAACTTCATCTTCAACCTCACGCCCAGCCAGACAACCTGCAACTTTCTCATTTCTCAACAAAAATGGAAGATGATAACATGAAAGTTGTTGCATTTCTTCCTACGAATCCAACCATATAAATAACTAAAGCTAAAAATCAAACATGAGTGAGAATTTTTCTTGCCCTAATTTAAAACCTACAAATTTCAGAAACTTTAACTCTAAAATTCTCTAAGTTCAAGCCATATAAATGCAAACTATGGATATATGCAGCTCGTGGCAATGAGGTCTACATTTTATCTTTGAAAATGGAAGCCTAACAATGCCTATATGAATAGTTCAAAAGTCAGAAAACTCACCTTGCAAGAGGGTGTCGTGTTTTGAGTTTGAGAAGCTTTCAATGAGTTCTAGGGATTGGGTTAGCTTCCTCAAGTTCCCAGGAAGTTAATGTGATGCTTGGCTTGAGCTGAAAGTGGCTGAGGAGTTCTAAAGAAGTCAAGGTGTAAGGTGTTGTTTTTGAAAATGGTGGATGGTAATAGAGGTGTTACAGTTGTGTTGCAGGTGTTGGAATTGTTTGTATATGTTATTTAGAAGATTTTGAAAGTAAAGGCCAAGAAGCGCACGAGCAAAATTAGAGATTTGATTCAAAACTCAGAAATGGCAATTTTTAAGATATTTTTGGTGGTTTTGTGCTTTAGGGGGTTTCAGGGCTTGAGCATGCGTGTGTTAGGTTGCAATTGACTTGTACATTTATAGGCAAGAGGTCTTGTATGTTACAACAAGCCAGAATTTGAAAAATCAAGTTGTAGCATCTTTCTTGTTTTTGAAGTAAAGTTGAAACATCTTGTTCCAAGGCATGGTACAGGGCTGCATAGAGTGGTTAGTACTTTAGACATGCTTGCTTTTGGTTTATAGGGTTCGTATGTGTAGAAATAACAAGTTTAATGCTCAAGGAGAGTGGACTTTGTGATTAAATCCACTTTTCAAGAATAGCAATGGTGTCTTTCTTCCAAAAATGGAAATGCAACTTGGATAATGGTTCAAATTCTTGTAAAATGGCTCAATATGTTTTGTAAACATTTAATTAAGGAGTGAATTTCAAGTTAGAAGCCTGCAAAGTGAGATTATGCAGCATGGCTATGTGATTTAGTCCATTGTGCATCACAAATTCTGCCTTGTAAAACAACTTAAAACCCTAACTTCTTGCCTTTGATTCTCCTTGCTCAAAAATGATCTCAAGGAGTTCTTGGACATTTTAGAAAGCTTGTAATTTTATATACAAACCCTATTTGAATAACTTTTTCAAAATCCAATTAGAACTATGTGAAACTTAGCCCAGAAGTTAGGTCAAAATCCTGACCAAAATGCTCAAAATTTCACTAAGTGTTTTAGTTTTATGAACATGATTTCATGGATTAATAACTTGAAATCCAAGCATTTCTAGGAGGAGTTATGTTCAGAAATGTTTTAGATCTCATTGAGATCTACAACTTTCATGTTGAAAGTTTCCTTTGAATCATCTTGCATCATGGTGAAAAATTGGCTCAAAGTTGTGAAAAAATACGAAGTTTTCAACAATTAGAAAATTTTCTAAGTTTAGAAACTTTGACTTTTCAAAATGAAATCTTGACTTTTTGATTTCTTGATGAACAAGTTTCATATTTTGACAAGTTTTGATGAATTGTGATCTTTGACACTTGATTTTGACCAAAAAGTCAAAGTTTGACTTTTTAGTGTGCAGTTGACTTTTGATCAATTGACTGAAAATCAACTATCAATTAATTGACCTGGAGCAATGTTTTGAGTCATGACATTAGGTAAAAATGATGCAATTGAAACCTTTAGATCATGTCTCACACCAATTAACCATTTGTTAGGTCAAAAATCAGAAATTGCCCTTTTTCACTCAAAACCCTAATTTTGACCATTTTGCCCTTTTGATTATCTGATCAAATTTATTGAGGAATTATGGTCCAAACTTGATCAAATGACATATATGATCTCATAATGTTTACATGGATAAAAAATTATGAATTTTGACTGTAAATTGACCATAGTTGACTTTTTCCCCAATATAACTGATTTTTAGGTCAATTGATCAATTGACTGAGCAAAAATATGATCCAAGACTTGAAACTTGACATGAGAAATCTTGAGGGTCTATAATGATCCATGAAAGTAATATGAGGCATTAAAAGTTCAATTATCCTTGTGCAATCTCAAACCCTAATTTTCAGTCATCAGAGCTTGAGGAGGTGTCTTGAGCTGATCAACCCCAGTGCAGTCTTGAACCAAAGGAGATCTTGTGAGAAGTTACTTAATAAATGAGATAGCAAATTTTAGGGTACAACACATCTATAAGTTGGTCAGAGTTTGGAAACAAAACCATCTCATAGATGAGAAGGGACATGATTTCTTCAAAAGCTTGTAAGTTCAAAGAGTTCCAACATTCTTGAGCTTTCTCAAACAAGAACTTGGCTAAGAAACCTTTGACACCACTCCTTGTTTCCCAATTAGTCGTGATATCAGATTGTTGCAAGTGTAGTGCTTGGGCAATCTCTTAAGGTTTTGGATCTCTTTTCGTATCGTTGAAGGATAGTTGATTGAAAACGGGAATCCTCAAGAGTTGAGAGAATTCTTCTAGGATAGGTACAAGCTAATAATTGGGAAAAGTGAAGCAGTGGTGTAGAGGATCAAAGAATTGGAAAAGAACCTTCATCATATCTTCATTAGTGTTAGAGGTAACTAAGTTTAGGAGGCGACCATGTCTTTTGGTGAGCGAAGAGTTCTTAGGGACCCTTGATGCTAACTCTTTGAGTTGAGGAGGAATTATTACGAGATTGACTTGGATAGAATTCTTGTGGATAGAATCCATGTCCTACAAAACAGAACAAAGATAAATCCCAATAATCCTTGAAATGGTTAGTGAGAATGAGTATGATGTTATGATGTTTATGATGTCATGTACAAGTAAGTATATACAAACAAGGCAAACAAGTCCTTAGGTTTAGGCTTGCATGGAGTCTCATAGGTAAGTACCCTCTTGAAGTTTAGTTGGCTCAAACCTGTCCTAGAAATAGTAACTGGGTTCTAAGGGATCTCAATATCACTGATCTATCTTATCGGGAATTGTTTCAGTGCAAGCCTCTTTCACAGCGACCGAAATATCTCGAGAAGTCAAATCTCAATAAGTGTAGTATCGAGTATCAACCAACTTCGGACTGCACCAAAGCCGATTATCTCACTATGTCATAATGGCCAAGTTGGTCAAGTAAATATTCTAAAGTCAGTTAGTGCTTCAT
The DNA here is from genome assembly GCA_948472305.1 of Vicia faba. Taxonomy (NCBI): domain Eukaryota; kingdom Viridiplantae; phylum Streptophyta; class Magnoliopsida; order Fabales; family Fabaceae; genus Vicia; species Vicia faba. Next base: position 1,186,503,939 of record OX451737.1, read on the forward strand.
GACACCACACAACGGCCCCGTATTCTCCTTGACTACTCAAGGGCTACCGGTACCCACAAATGTGTCACACTAACATAGATATTGCTTAGACCATGTCGGTATACCCTGCACAATTTCCACAATGTATTGCTACTTACCTATAAGGTATCCCAAATTCGAGTAGAGGATTTAAAACAAGCCCAAACAAGGAACCAAAATATAAAGCAAACAAATCAAATAATGAAAGCAAATAAAGGTGATATAGCCCTAAGGTAACCCCACTTTTAAGTCATTCCCCATCAGAGTCGCCAGTTCTGTAATACGGTGGGAGAACTGACTTAGGATATTTGCGTTTTATCGCAAATGTTGCGGTTAGCAAGAGTCGCCACCGACTTTTCTTTTATCCAAAAGGAAAGGCTGAAAAGAACAGGAAAGACCTTTGAGATTGTTTCTTGAGTTCGGGGGATAGATTATGAAAAGGGAAGGTATTAGCACCCTTTTCATCCATAGTTATCTATGGGCTCTTAGTTTCTTGCTAGATCACTTGCTTTTGTTTGAAAATATGCTTTGTGTGGTTTTTGAAAGTATTTCGAAAAGGCGCCTTCGTTTAAGAAAACTTTGTAATAGTTCTCGTTCGTAAGAACATATACAAAGTATTGGACTTTTGAAAATGTTTCATGTTTGGAAAATGTTTTGAAAGTGTTTTTGAAAGTGTTTGGTGTTTGTTTTGAAAATAAGCAAGGATGTTTGATTTAGAAATGAGCAAGCAACTAGGAACAATCTACCTACTCAAAAGTCTTTTGTTTATTTCTTCCTTTCCTTTGATATTGCTATCTTACCATTGATTTGGTAAGAAGCCTTATCTTTGGATGTAAAGGGACGGGAGTGGGTCATCGTATAGCCATGATAGCAATGTTGTGAGATATCTTAGCGTTTCTCTTTGAGGGACTAAGATCATTTTGAAAAGCAATATTGATAGCGTCATCGAGGGACTATGATCTTGTATTTTTTATTGCTTTTTGCTAAGATATCCCACATGCATAACATGGCCATTTTTGTAAGGCAACAAAGTGGAATTACCCTAAGGGTGTAAGTGTGCAAGTGTACTTGATTTACATGCATTGTTTATCTTGAATTAGGATTTGCTACTTATTGGTTTTAGTCTTTCCATACAAACCCTAATTACTAACATTTACATAAAGCGATAAATTATGGAAAGTAAAATTACTATGTTATTACATCACTAGGGGATGGGGTATACAAATTTACAAATGGGGATTGCAAGAAAATTAAACCTAATTAACTATTACAACCATATTGAATAATGTACAAGAATTGAAAAATATAATGTACAAATGCAAATGGAAAAAGAAATAATTTTGTTTGGTTTTTGTTAAGGGTTTTAACCTAATGATTAAAAAGAAGAAAAAAATATTTAATTAAAGATAAATAAAATTAAACCCAAATTAATTAAGAAAATAAATTAGGTTAAAAAGTATTTTTTAGGGTTTTTTGTGAAAGGTTTTAAGTTAAATGGTAATAATGTGAAAATTAATTAATTAAAAGAAAACCTAAATTCTAAGTTAATTTTAAATAAAAAAAGAAAAATAATAATTAAACCTAAATCTAAATATTAATTAATTAAGAAAAAAAGAAATTAATTTATTAAGCAAATATTTTTAGTCTTTTTGTCTTTATAAATAAAATAAATAAGTGTAAAAAGAAATAAAATATTTTTGGGTTTTTTATTACTAAAAATAATAAAAAATATTTAAAAAAAATATTAAAAATAAAAATAAAAATATAAAAAGAAGTCAGGGGGTGAAAATTTAATTGGGGTGGTTTTAAAGTAAAAGTTGTTTTAAGTCTGGCCCAATAGGTTTTTATATAAACAGAAACCAAGAAAATAAAAAAGTTAATGGGTTGTGTGATAAGCAGTAAGCAGGGGGTATTGCTTAGCAAAATAAAGGACAAAGCCCAAAGGTGAGGGGCCAAATGCGCTAGATACAAAACAAAAAGAAGAAAAATATGAAAAAATAACAAAACGGACGCTGGGGCTCGAACTCGGGTCCTAAAGGTGAAAGGCATGCGCTTCTACCACTGGGGTGACTATATATCCATTAACTTGTATCAAACCATAAATATATATTATAAATCAAGTTCGTGACCTGAACTTCATCTTCAACCTCACGCCCAGCCAGATAACTTGTATCTTGCTCATTTCTCAATGAAAATGAAAATTGCAAACATGAAAGTTGTTCCATATTTTATCGCGAATCCAACCATGTAAATAACTAAATCTATAAATCAAAGATGAATAAGAATTTCGTTGGCCCTAATTTGAACCCTAAATTTTCCAGAAATTTCAATCTTAAAATTCTCTAAGCTCAAGCCATATAAATGAAATCTATGGATATGTACAGTTTAAGGGCAATGATATCTACATTTTGTCTTTGAAAATGCAAGCCTAACAATGCCTAAATAATTAGATGAAAAGTCAGAAAACTCACCTTGCAGCTGGAGATCGTGTTTTGAGTTAGAGCTTGATTCAAGTTGTTGTGATGATCATGTTAGCTTCCTCAAGTTCCCAGGAAGTTGATACAATGATTAGCTTGATTGGAGAGTGGTTGAAATGGTCTGGAGAAGTCCACTTGCAATGCTCTATTTTTGGTTATGGAAGATGAAGAAGATGGTGTTACAGTTGGGAAACAAGGATAAAGATGAGTTGTATTTGATGTAAGGAAGCTTTGAAAATTATTTTAAGGGAAAACGAATGATGGAAATAGAAGATAGAAGTTCAAGGTCAGAACCTGCACAAAAATGGAGTTTATGTGCAATTTCTGGCTAGAGGGAGTTTGGGAGAATTTTCAGGCTTGAAAAATCGTGTCCTAAGTTGCATGATAGTGTCTCAATTTATAGGAAAAGGTTTTGAGATCTTGGGGTGATCTGAAATACAAGTTCACATGTTATGGCTCTTTGGCTTGCTTTTGAAGCAAGCTTAATACACATTGTCCCAATACATAGTACAAGGCTATCTAGAGTGATTACAAGCTTTAAACATGTTTATCTGACTTTGTATGTTGAGTGTGTGCTGAACAAACAAGTTAGAAGCTCAAGACAAGTTGACTTTGTGATTAAAGTAACTTTTCAAGAATGGAATGGTAACTTTGTGCCATAAATGGAAATGCAACTTGGATAATGGCTAAAATGCTTGGACAATGGATCTATTAGTTGTGTAAAAAATTAATTATTGAGTGAATAGAAAGTTTGAAGCCTGCAAAGCAAGATTTTTACAACATGCTTGAAGATTGGATCAAGTGTTTTTCACAAATTTGCCTTGCAAAACAAGAATGAAACTCTAACTTCTTGCCTTCGATTCTCCTTACTCAAGTATGATCTCAACGACTTCTTGGACATTTTGAAAAGCTTGTAACATCCTCTACAACCTCTATGTTGGACATTTTTTAAGATTCTTCTTGGAACTATATGAAATTTTTTCTTGAAGTTAGGTCAAAATCCTGCCTAAACTAGGGCAAAATTTCACTAAGTTTTCAAGTTTCATGAATATGTCTTCTTAAAATAATAACTTGAAATAAATGCATTTATAGAAAAAGTTGTGTTCTACAATGTTTTAGATCTCATTGAGATCTACAATTTTCATGTTGTAAGTTTCCTTTGAATCATCTTGCATCATGGTGGAAATTTGGCTCAAAGTTATGAAAAAATATGAATTTTCCAACACTTAGAAAATTTTCTAAGTTTAAAAATTTTGACTTTTCAAAATGAAATCTTGAATTTTTGATTTCTTGATGAACAAGTTTCATATTTTGACATGTCTTGATGAATTGTGATCTTTGGTACTTGATTTTGACCAAAAAGTCAAAGTTTGACTTTTCAGTGTATAGTTAACTTTTCATCAGTTGACTGAAATTCAACTGCCAATCAATTGAACTTGAGAAATGTTCTGAGCCATGCCATTTGGTCAAAATGATGCATTTGAATCCTTGAGATCATTCCTCAAATTAACAAGTCAATTGCTAGGTTAAAAATCAGAAATTGCACCTTCTCAGTCAAAACCCAAATTTTGACCATTTTGCCTTTTTGATGATCTGATCAAGTTTCTTGAGGAATTATGATCCAAACTTGATCAAATGACATATATGAGTTCATAATGTTTATATGGATAAAAAATTATGAAGTTTAACTGTAAATTGACCACGGTTGACTTTTTCCCCATACAACTGATTTTAGATCAACTGATCAATTGACTGGGCAAAAATGTGATCCAAGACTTGAAACTTGACATGAGCAATATTGAGAGTCCAAAATGATCCATGAAAGTCATATGAGGCATTAAAAGTCCATTTGTCCTTGTGCAAACTCAAACCCTAATTTTCAGTTATCAGTGCTTGATGAGGTGTCTTGAGTTGATCAAACCTTGTGCAGTCTTGAATTAAAGGAGATCTTGTAAGACATTACTTGATAAATGAGAGTGAAAATTTTGGGGTACAACACACGCTATCCCATAAACCACCCCAAATCTAGAAAATCCTCATAATTGGTCCCAATCGAAGGAGTCTTCAGCAACACTCTACTCACTCCCTAAAGTCTGCAGGAAGTGTTCCCAAGCACTACCCAAAAGCCACGCATCAAGCCCACCGGTCCTTGGTAAAATTCGGGGTCACAACCTTTCAATTACTATTTGATTTTTTTTATATACATGTTTGTGTTCTCATTGATCATTCATACAAATATAAGTGTGGAAGTACAGGGTGCCATTTTAAGGCTCCGAAACAGCCAGGCTTCAAACTAGGTGGTACAAAGATCTTATGCTAGTTTTTAACCCCAGATTTGGGTTTAGGAAATTAACATGCGTAGGATAGAGTCTTTGGATTTGTTTCGGTCCAGCATTTGATCAAACTTGCAGGTGTATGTGCAGGAGAAAAACCTGGGTTCGACACCTAGGTTTGTACTTGTTTCTTTTTCTGACGTTTGTATTTGAGAAAATGCATGAAACCCGTAGTGAGTAAACTTGGAACTTTGGGCTAGTGGGCTGATCTTTCAAGGTCCAAACATGTATTAGGCCTCATTGTGAACCTCTAAACCAATTCATACATCACTTAGATTTTTATTCTATTTATTTTTGATTTTATTTACTTAAATTCAAAATTAAAAAAGATAAAACCAAGGCTTTCATGACAAAGTCCAAACCCACTCTTGTTTTACATAATTCATCACTATATATTCTCATTATTTCAGACAAGAAAGTCACGAAAAACTTTGCACAAGATCACTATTCCAAAACTTCCAAAACTCTCAAAACTAGGGCAAATCAAAAACCCTAGTTACAAACTCTTTCCAAGCAAGCAAATCCTTCAAATCACTTCCAGAAGAATTGTAGGGTAAGATTTTATCATCCCTAATGATCCAAGAGGCCTGAGAATCGCGTATACACCTCATCGATTTTTTTGTTTTGCATGAAATTTACATTGTTATTTTCTTTAAGTTTTGATGCATACTAACACCACTAGTGTTCTTCTGAGGTATAACAACGCATGATTGAACCATAGCATGACCCCCATAACGACCGGACAAGGGTTTTCCATGTTCATAAGTTGTCTTCTTCGTATCTCATGATATAGCACAATTTGGCCAAAACTAATACTTCCATTGAAATCGCAAGACTCTGATTAGGGGTGTAGGGTCCCTGGGAATCACTAACACTCCTTGTTTTTGAAGGTTGAAGAACGTGATTGTCAGAGAAGACGACCGGAGCTAGGGCGCTGGCGCTTCTTCATCCCAGTCCATTAAGTTTATTATATAATTAATTACTTTCGTTTAATAACTGGATGAAACAGTCACCCCAGTGGCAAAGAAGTGCGCGTTAAAGCATTGGTATACCAAGGTGTGGGTTCGATCCATGCCTTTTGGTTGTTTTCATATTTTTTCTGATTTATGTAGGTCGTATACAACGTGTCCTCGTACATCAACCGGGCACCCTCGGTCTTGCAGCCCTCAGATCTGGATCTAACGCTCTCAGATGCGCAACCCACAATACACCCCCTTTCAGCCATCACACAGGATCAAGCGCTGGCACTGGTTGGGCCTGGACTTCATTGCAATCCGCACCCCCTATTTTTTTTGCTAACTCAGGCCCAATTCTTTTTTCTCTTATATTTTCTTTTTTTCTTCTTTTACTCATTTTTTATTATTTAACTAAAATACAAAAAATATTAAAAACACTTTTTTATAAAAAAATATAATTAGTTTTAGTTTTTTTTTAATTTTAAAATTAATTAGATTTTAAGTTTTTTAATCAAATTTTTTTAATTAATTAAAATTAATTAGGTTTTATTTTATTTTAATCATCATCAAAAACTATTCTTTTTACAACAAAATCTCCAAAATAAAATAAAAAACATTTTATTTTCTTTTTTCCTTTTTCTTATTCCATAGATCAAATTGTATAGGTTTCGCGAGTGTAATCTTTATTTCCCGCTTGTTTTTTTATTATCATATAATTGCTTCAGGATGTAATAGTTGTAGGTTTTAATTTCCGAATTTTATTTTGTCGCAACTTTATTATGTATCTACCCCAAAGTGTTGTAATAGTCTAGATTTACGTTTAGTAACTAGGGTTTGTATGGAAAGATAAAAACAAAGGATAGAAAACCTTAAATTCAAAGATAAATAACTGAATACAACACACGTGTACACTCACACGTCTAGGATAAACTCTCTTGTTACCTTCGAAACAAAACGGTCATTTCCCTCAAAAGTAGGGACGCTTTAGCAAAGTCCCTCAAATAAAAGATCATAGTCCCTCAATGACCCTTTCAACGTTGCCTTTTGATAAATGATCTAGTCTCTTATGAAATTGCTAAAGTGTCCTTACAACTTGCCTTTGATGACAGTACGATGACCCTACGTTTGTCCCTTAACATCCAACGATAGGACTTCCTACTAATTAATGGTAAGGATAACACTATCTAAAGGAGAAAGAAAAGTACAAGAACAACCTTGAGTGGGTAGAACTGTTAATTGCTTTCTTACAAAACATTTCAAAACAAAAACATTTCACACAAGCACTTTCAAAGATATTTTCAAAACACTTTGTACGCTTTCTTGAGGACCGATACAAGAATCATTACAAAGTTCACCTTACATTGGCAATTTTCAAAATATTTTCAAACACACACAAATAGAAAATTTTCAAAAGTGAGCTAAGCGATTAAGAGCCTGTAGATAACTACGGATAAAAAGGGTACTAACACTTTCCCTTTTCATAACTTACCCCCCGAACTCAAAATCTATCAAGGTCTATTCTGTTCTTTTCACCCTTTCCTTATTGGATAAAAGAAAGTTAGTTGCGACTCTTGCTATCCGCAACATTTATGATAAAACACAAAACAAGTCAGTTCTTCCATCGTATTATAGAATAGGCGACTATGCTAAGGATAATTTCTCAAAAGAGGGGTTACCTTAGAGTCTTAGATCACTTTTATTTGTTTTATTTGTTTGCATTATCTGCTTTACTTTAAGGGGTTGTTTGGGTTTAATTTCTTACAAAGATCCTACACCCGGATCTAAGGTACCCTAGGTAAGTAGCAATAGATCATGGAAAGTGTACGGCGTAGACCGCTATGGTTGAAGTGATGGCTACATTAGTGTGACACTTTGGTTTGTACCGATGTTCCTTGAGTCAGTCGAGGAAAACATTGGGCTGCCGCGTGGTGTTATAAGCACTAACAAACTTTTAGAACCTTACTTGAATCATCTTAGCCATTAGAAGGTAGTGAGATAGTCAGCTTTGGTGCAGTCCAAGGTTGGTTGATACTCGATTCTACACTCATTGAGGTTCGACTCGCGGGATGTTTTGGTGGTAAATCAGTTGCTATGCTAAAATAAAACCTTCAAGAAAGATTCGTGATATGAGACTCCTAGGATCCGGTTACTATTTTTAGGATAGAATGAACCAACTTAACCTCAATAGAGAAGGGTACTTACCTCTGGACCCCATGCAAGCCTTTAAACTTAAGGTTTTTGTGTGATTTGTCTGTGATTTCTATTTGTGTAAACATAAACATATCATCATGACATCAGGGCATCTGACATGATAACCATTTCAAGGATCTTAGGGATCTTTGTTGCAGGATTTCAAGTCAGACTATTAACAAGGGGGCAAGGAGATTTATTTTCCTCTAGCTGGACACTGTCAAAGACCAAATACGTTCTTTTGAGTGAGAGGCTAGGACCCACTCAATATGGTGATCTAGATTCTAATAGAAGGACGTCCAAAATGAAGACTCGAAGTCCCACAAGTCAAAGTTGCAATCAAGATTCCTTCTTAATCTCTTTTACCCTGTAAGATCCTTGAAAACATTGCATTTGCATCTACATATCATGCATCTCATTACATAACAGGTACCTTCTAGATAGATTTTCTCATATTCTTTCTGTTTATTTCAGTAAAAGATGGCTCTCGAACAAATAGTCAAAGATCTTCAAGCTCAGAATGCCCAGTTCCAACAAATGTTCCCGAACTTAGCCAAGGGGCAGGAAGAGCTGAAGACCCTCATCACCAAAGAGAGGAAGAAAAAGACAAGGAAACCAGTCGACATTCTCAACATGGGAAGAAGGTTCAGAGGTCCTCCCAAGCAAGCTCAAGACTGTGATATTCCATCAAACTAAGATGACAACCAGGGTGAAGATAGTAAGAGTGTGAAGGCTGAGAAAGGAAGCCACCTTGGTTCTGGCCAATATTCTGATGAAGATGAAGAAGACTATTCGGATGAACAATATCCTCCTGCCAATGAATAGTACAAACAACTGGAAGATCATTTAAATTCTATGGAGATCCAGAGAGTGCATGGGTTGGATTTTGAAGAGATGGGTTTAGTCTCAGGAGTTGTCATTCCTCATAAATTCAAGGTCCATACTTTTGCAAAGTATGACGATTTTTATTGCCCTAAACTTCATTTGAGGTCTTATGTCCGGAAGATCCAACCCCATACTGCCATCAGGAAGTTATGGGTGCAATTCTTTCAAAAAAGCTTATTTGGGACACAATTAGAATGGTTCTATCAACTGGAAGGAGCCAATATCTGAACTTGGGAAGATTTGGTTGCTGCCTTTTACAAACAATACCAATATAATGTTGACCTTACACCAACCTGTGTGCAATTACAGAGTATGACTATGGGCTCAAACGAAGGCTTTAAAGAGTATGCCCGAAAGTGGAGAGATCTAGCAGGAAGAATTCAACCTCCATTATCTGATAGGGAGCTGGTTGACATGTTCATAGGAACTTTGACAAGTCTTTTCTTTAATCATCTAATCGGAAGCTCTTCAGCCGAATTGACCAAGCTGATATTAATATGGGAACATGTAGAAGGTGGAATCAGAAGTGGAAAAATTCACGTGGCTGCCTCTTCGAGTACTGTAAAGAAGATGTTCAAAGAAAAAAAGAAGCTAATGATGTGTATGGCCAAAAGGGTTGTGGTAGTGGTGACCGCAACCAATATGTGAAGGGCAGTGCTAATTTTTAATCCTGCACCAGTGTAACAACATCAACAAGGAAATCAGCGTAGGTCAGACGCACCCAGCAGGAAATTTACCAAGATCAACATGCCATTGTCTCAGGAATTGCAACACTTATTGAAAGTAGAGCTGATTACATTGGTAGACCCTCCTCAAAATTCCAACATTTCCTTTCCACGATACAATCCTAATTTAAGGTGTGCCTATCATTGCAATAGTCCCGGACATGACACAAATAACTGCTAGGCTTTGAAAAATAAAATTCAAGACATGATTGATAATAAAGTGATTGAATTTGATCCTCCTGAGACCCCCAACGTAATAACTACACCTACGCCTAAGTACGACAAAGGCATCAATGCTATTGATGATGTTTCTTATGTTTTTGTTGTATGTGACTTGATTAACCCCCTCATGATTATTAAGAAGAATATGTTGTAAGCCAGTTTATTTCCAGGTTGCACTGAAAGATGCTACTACTGTGCAACCCAACCCAGTGGCTGCAAACTGCTGAAAGAAGGTATTCAGCGTCTGATGGATAACCATATAATTCTAGTTGAGAAGATTCCTTCTATGAAGAATTTGTTTCAAGACTTGGAGCTTAAATACGTCTCTGTAATTTCTAAAACTCCTGTAAGGATCACTTCCAAGGGTCCTGTGAAGATTACCGTCGAACCTAGAGTTGCTTCTCTGATCATTACCGCGCCCGGGCCAATTCCATACTCCTCTAACAAGGTTATCCCTTGGAATTATGGGGCTGATGTTTACTACCATGGTGTCAAGCAAGAATCATTGGTTGTCAAAAGTGAAGACGCTGGAGTTACTGATCCCAATGTTGATAATATTGTCGGGACCAGTAAAGTTACCAGAAGTGGAAGGGTTTTCTCTCCAGAAATCTCTACAAAGACTGTTGCTATACAAGTTCGTCTTACTGTTGCCGAGCCAACTACTAAGACTCCATGTAAAGAACATATGACTTAGTCTACCCAGACTGAAGCATCGAAAGAAGTTACCATTGAAGATACCTCAAATAAAGAGATGGAGGAAGTACTAAATACCATCCAAAAAAGTGACTATAAGATTGTTGAACAACTGGGGTTGACTCCCTCCAAGATATCCGTGTTATCCATATTGTTGTGCTATGAAGCCCATGCTCAGGCTTTGGTGAAGTTCTTGAAATCTACACATGTACCAGAAGAAATCTCTGCTGATCAATTCGAGAATTATCTTGCTAGCCTGACGACTGATAATGGGTTAAGTTTTTCTGATGTTGACCTGACTCCTGAAGGAAGAAACCATAACAAAGCCCTGCATGTCTTTATTGAGTGCAGGGGCACTACCTTAGTTCATGTGTTGGTTGACACAAGTTCCTCGTTGAACGTTTTATGCAAGGGTGCTCTAGACAAACTTGACTATGAAGGGGTTGTACTGAAGCCCAATGACATTATGGTCAGAGCTTTTGATGGTTCAAAGAGGATGGTGCACAGAGAGGTGAATCTTCTGATCAAAGTAGGTTTGCAGGTCTTCGACTTTACATTTTATGTGATGGACATTCGTCCGACTTATTCCTACTTACTTGGACGCCCTTGGATTCATGGGGCAGGTGCCATTTCTTCCACTTTACATCAAAAGATGAAATATCCCGTGAAAGGAATTGTTGTTATAGTTTGTGGTGAAAAAGAGTACATGGTAAGTCACTTGAATTAATTCAAGTATGTTGAGATAGATGACGAATTCATTGAGACTCCCTGCCAGACTTTTGAAGTTATTCCTTGGACAACTACTGTTGCTGAAGACGTTTATACTATTCCTAAGGTTACCAAGGTTCCACCTAAAAAGGCTTCTTTAAAAGACGCTAGAGTTATGATAGAAGAAGGTGGTTGTACTACTCGGGGTCAGCTTCCCGATATTCCTTACAAGTCTGGCAAATTTTATTAGGGTTTCACTGTAGAGGCTCAGAGGGCTGTTCATCATGCTCGTGCTGGAAGACCACCATTCCGCGTCAGCAACAATGGAGTCAATACGACCTAGACAGCTGGATTTTCCCACCACCTGCAACGGGCTCAGCAATTAGAAGACTGAAGACGGTATACCAGTCTCCTTTAGTAAGGAGTAAATTCTATTTTCTATTTCTTTTTGCTTTCAAAGTTTTGGCTATGTAATTTAAGCAATAACTTTAAGTCTTGTGCCTTACTCGGGGCACAATGGTCCATTTGTTAGGGTTGTCATATTTCATTCGCATATCTTCATTCAATAAATCATTGGACGTTTGCATTCAAGTTTTGCACTCTTTGTCTTTTTTTTACTTTACTGCTTTCAAAATAGCTATGTGTTCTTACACACACCCACACAACAAATTGCAGATCCATATCCACTTTGGATCTCATTGATAACAATTCTGCTATTGCCAATTATAACTTCGAAAATCTGATCTACCAAGCCGAGGAAGAACGTGAAGAAGATTGTGAAGTACCTAGAGAGCTTTCTAGGCTGTTAATGTAGGAAGAAAGAGCCATACAACCGCATGAAGAGCCAGTCGAGGTTGTGAACTTGGGTACTGAAGAGGACAAGAAAGAAATCAAGATATGTGCCGACCTAGAAAACAATGTCAAGAACAAGTTAATCTAGATGTTGCATGACTATGTTGAGATATTTTATTGGTCGTATGAAGACATGTCAGGGTTTGATACTGATATTGTGGTTCACCGCCTACCGATGAAAGACGATTTTTCTCCAATAAAGCAGAAGATTCGTCGTATGCATCCCGAGATGTCAGAAAAGATCAAGGTTGAGGATATGAAGCAATTCAACACAGGTTTCTTAGTTGTTACATCCTATCCTCAGTGGGTTGAAAATGTGGTGCCAATATCTAAAAAAGATGGCAAGGTGTGTATGTATGTAGATTACATGGATTTAAACAGGGTCGGCCCCAAAGATGACTTTCCGCTTCCACATATTGATGTTCAGGTTGACAACACCGCTCAACATAAAATATTATCCTTCATGGATGGTTTCTATGGTTATAATCAAATCAAGATGGCACCTGAAGACATGGAGAAGACTACTTTCATCACACAGTGGGGGACCTTTTGTTACAAGGTTATGCCTTTTGGTTTGAAGAATTTCGGCACAACTTATCAGCATGCTATGGTAGCTCTGTTCCATGATATGATCCATCACGAGATAGAGGTTTACGTTGACGACATGATAGCCAGGTCTTAGACTGAATAAGAACATATCGACCACCTGTACAAGCTGTTTGAGAGATTGAAGAAGTACAAGTTGAGGTTGAATCCAAACAAGTGCACCTTTGGGGTAAGATCCAACAAATTTCTAAGTTTCGTCGTCAGTGGTAAAAGTATCGAAGTGGATCCTGCCAAGGTTAAAGCAATTCAAGAAATGTCATCTCCCCATACTAAGAAGGATGTTAGAGGTTTCCTGGGACGATTAAACTATATTGTCGGATTTATTTCTCACTTGACCGCTACTTGTAAGCCAATCTTCAAGTTTCTAAAGAAAGATTAAGTAGCAAAGTGGAATGACGATTGTCAGATAACTTTCAACAAAATTAAGGAGTACCTACAGGAACATCCAATTCTGATGCCACCGGTTGAAGGAAAACCTCTGATCATGTACCTAACAATATTAGAGAACTTAATGGGGTGTGTATTAGGGCAACATGATGAGTCTGATCGAAAAGAGCATCCAATATACTACCTTAGCAAAAAGTTTATCGACTGTGAAACAAGATACTCACTGCTCAAGAAAACTTGATGCGCTTTGGCATGGGCTGCTCGCCGACTAAGACAGTATATGTTGACTCATACTACCTTGTTGGTCTCTAATATGGATCCTATAAAGTACATATTCGAGAAGCCCGCTCTCTCTGTAAGAATAGCAAGATGGCAAATGGTCTTGACAAAATATGATATTCAATATACTATCCAAAAGGCAATCAAAGGAAGTGTAATGGAAGATCATTTGGCTCATCAAGCTGTAGAAGACTACTAATCTATGAATTTCGAGTTCTCGGATGAGAATATCATGCTAGTTACAGATTGTGAAGAACCCGAACCGTATGAAGGATCTGAGCCAGGATCCTGATGGACTTTGGTTTTCGATGGAGCTTCTAACGCACTTGGTAATGGAATTGGTGCTGTGATATCTCTCCCAAGAGTTGCCATACGCCTTTCACTTCCAAATTATGCTTTGATTGTACCAACAACCTGGCCGAATACGAAGCATGTATCATGGGTATCAAGGCTGCCATTGACATGAGAATCAAGTTCTTGAACGTATGTGGGGACTCAGCCTTAGTAATCAGTTAGATTAAGGGAGAATGGGATACACAACATCCAAATATCATTCCTTATCGGGAGCATGTGTTGACATTAATTCCATACTTCGACGAAATCACTTTTGAACATATTCCACGAGAGCATAATCAATTGGCAGACACATTGGCTACCATGTCGTCTATGTTCAAAGTTAGATGGGACAATGAAGCTCCTCAAATTACTATTGAGATACTAGACGAACCGACGCATTGCTATGAAGTTAACATCGATGGAGTAGAGGAAAAGCCTTGGTTTCATAAAGTAAAAAGATACCTCGAGGCTCAAGAGTACCCCAAGGGGGCATCTATCAATGACAAGAAATTTCTACGGAGGTTCTCTGCCAAGTTCTTCCTGAGCAATGGAATTTTGTACAAGCGTAATCATGATTCAACTTTGCTTTATTGTATAGACAAGAAGGAAGCGAAGAAGATTATGGAAGATATGCACGAAGGTATCTTTGGTACTCATTCCAATTGGCACACGATGGCTAAGGAAATTATGAGAGTGAGTTATTATTGGTCGACTATGGAAACTGATTGCCATCTTCATCCAAGAACTTGTCACAAATGCCAAATTTATGCTGACAAAGTACATGTGCCTCTGGTTCCTCTGAATGTCTTGACTTTTACTTAGGAGTTTGAATTGTGGGGCATTGATATGATTGGAGAGATTAAGCCTATTGCGTTTGATGGGCACCGTTTCATCCTGGTCGCTATTTATTACTTCATGAAGTGGGTTGAAGCAGCTTCATTTGCCCCCGTTACCAAGAATGTTATGGGCCGTTTCATTAAGCATAACCTCATCTCTCGGTATGACATACCTGAAAGGATCATCACGGATAATGGTACCAATCTTAACAACACTGTGATTACGGAACTCTGCATGCAGTTTAAGATTAAACATCATAATTCCTCTTCGTACCGCTCGAAGATGAATGGCACGGTGGAAGCCGCCAATAAGAACATCAAGAAGATCTTTCAGAAGATGGCAGTGGCATACAAATATTGGCATGAGATACTACCATTTGCTCTTCATGGCTATTGCACTTCAGTACGGACATCAACTGGGGCAACCCCATTCTCTCTCATCTATGGTATGGAGGTTGTCTTACCTGTCGAACTTCAGATTCCTTCCTTAAGGATTATGAAAGACACGGGTTTAGACGAAGACGAGTGGATTCAGACCAGGTTGGACCAGATAAATTTGATTGATGAGAAGAGGCTTACGACTGTTTGTCACGGTCAGATGTACCAGAAGCGTTGAATCAAAGCCTTTAACAAGAAAGTCAAACATCGGGTATATCAGGCTGGTGACTTGGTAATAGAGTGCATCATCCTACCACAAGGTGATCCCAGGGGCAAGTGGACTCCCATATACAAAGGGCCATTTGTGATTAAGAGGATATTTTCTGGCGGTTCTATGATACTGACCACCATGGACGATGAAGATTTCCCTCACCCTGTGAACGCGAACATATTCAAAAAATACTACGCATAAAAGTAACCCGCTAGGTTGACAGGCCTAGGCAAAAATAAGGGCATCCAGGCGAACCAAAAGGGTTTGGGCAAAAATTAGGGACACATGTAAAAAGAAAATTGTACACCCGACAAGTTGAAAACCTGAAAAGACGGCTTGGGCAAAAAAGGGTATCCCGGTGGACTGAAAACCCGAAAGGGCGGTCCAAGCAAAATTTATGGATTAAAGCGTACGACTATGTCCCGTTTGATCACCTATTTAATAACAGCCAACATGACTACCAACGTCAAGTTCAGATAGTACAGATCAATCCAGTCAATTTCTTTCGATAACAAGGGATGAGATTCTCGAAGAACTAGAGGCAATAGCAAAGTTGAAACTCGATGGGATCATTTCCACATAGTTGTTTTTCTTTGTAAACCTTTTTCTTTTCACAACTGTTTCCTCTTACTAGGACTTCTGTCTCTTTGTACAAAATTGTCTGTTTATAGGCAAACTATCAATACAAATGTAATTCAAAATTCAAATTTACTTTCTCTGTTTTGTTTGCAAAAACGTCCAATGACTAAATTGAGTGATCATATGCATATGAATATGATTACTGTTAACAAATATGTGAATAAAAACAGGGTTAGCATTTACAAAAGACTCTAGGAGTTGGGATAACGTTCAAGTCGTCCATAAATCCCTATAGAGAAATCCCCGTAGAACTACCTTTACAAGCTCATCCTCGACATAGATATATTCCTCAACAAATCTAATATGCTCTCAGATAGAGATTCAAGCATCTTCCAGTAGTTCACCTTCATATCCATAATGGATATCTTGATCTGATCATCATCCCCAATAGACCCCCTAGTGGATAAGGAAGTTTGATCATTTCCCCAGCATACAACGGGGAATTTTTCAGCACAGACTATAAAATTCCAATCCCCGTTAGAGTTTATTTCCTCGACACGGTTTACAGGAACTTAATTCCCCAGTGGAGTTCATTACTCCAATTCCATATTTCCGTAACAAAATTCTCTTCTCCAGTAGGGTTTAATTAAAGTTGTTATCCCTAGGAGATTTGCTACGGTATCTGAAACCTGGACAAATAACATACCAGAGGAATATCCATCACTTTTATCCCCAGTCAGGGTACGTAAGAACGACAAACGACTGACTCTCCTTGAATACCTCTATCCTCAAGCAGAAGACAAAGATCCCCAGCAGAGTATCCTTAAACAGAAAACAGGAATCTCCAGCAAAATTACTCCTAGCAGATATTGAAGAAACACTTTCTTCATTCCCAATAACAGTCCGAGATCTATTTTCCCCAGCCAGAGTCTTTACAAGAAGCTACTGATACGCTTCAACAACATATTACATTCATACATCATTTCACAATGCATCATAACATATGCATACCAAAACACATATAACATTCTCATTTACCTTGGGAGCATCATTGATGCATTACATGCATCACAACATTACATAAAGCTAATTTTGGCTTTTCAGGTAAAATTCGCAAACAGACGAATATCATCATCAATTTTCAAACAGGTCACAGATTAATTCCTGAAATAGGATATGGCAACTATCTATATGACTAGGCGGTATGGATTCTCGAAACAGGATGGGTTTACCAACAAAAAGGGGTCAGAGATTAATTCCCGAAACAGGATGGGGCAACTATCTATACAACCAAGCAGTATGAATTCCCGAAACTGGACGGACTTACCAATAAAAAACGGGTCAGAGATTAATTCCCTAAACAAGACGGGAAAACTATCTATACGACCAAGCAGTATGAATTCCTGAAATAGGACGGGTTTACTAACACAAAATCAGGTCAAAGATTAATTCCGGAAACAGGACGAGGCAACTATCTATATGACCAGGCGTTATGAATTCCCGAAACAAGACAAGTTTACAAATGAAGAATAGATTGCAAATCAATTCCCGAAACAGGACGGCGCGACTATCTGCATGACCAAATAAATTCCCTCAAAGACTAAATTCTGAAAAGCATCTCCCTTCAGAGACTGAATTCTGAAAATCATCTTCTTCAGGGCCTTCATTCTAAAAAGAAATTTTCTTCGGAAATCTTCATTCCATCAGATCAAGTCGGACATAGACTCATTCAAATACTCTTATCAACAGTTACTTCAGATGACGTCTTTAAAACCATCCCCGACAATATTCTATCATCTCTTTGAATGGCATCTCTAAGCCTATTGAAGCAATACGATCAACAAACAACGTTACTTCAGGCACCAGTGAGTGCAAATTTCTGGGCACTTAAGTGTTTAATCCTCTTCCACCTTCAGATCATGAATGGAAGACATGCCAATCTAATTATTCAATATTAAGAAGATTTAACATGGGCAGCTGTTGTACCCCAAAATTTTCCCTCCCATTTTCTTCAAGGGTTTTCAGTTGCTCAAGGCTACTCAATGTTTGATCAGACAAATTCTCCTCTAAAGCAGTTGACCTACAACTAGGGTTTCACTTTTCTCAAGGAAATTTGAGCTTATAATGACTCAAGTAGATTTCATGGTTCCTCATATGTCTCAAGGAATTCTCATGCCAAATTTAAGCCTTGCATCACAAGTTTGCTCAGTCAATTGCTCAGATGACTAAAAATTAACTGTATTGGACAAAAAGTCAACTGTGGTCAACATACAGTCAAACTTCAATATTTTTGGTCAACATCAATATTTTGAAGTCACATTCATTATTTGATCAAGGGTTGATCATTATTCATCAAGAAAACTCAAGATTCATCAAAAGTCAAAAGTTATTAAATTAGGGTTTTCTTTAGGAGAAGTCAACTGAACTTTGACCAAACATAACTCTCACATGCTTCATTGTATTTTTCTCAACCAAAACTCATTTTGGAGGAAATTCAATTCTCTACAACTCTGTCTCTCTAAGATCAAGTCCAAAAAATGCTTCATTTAAGAGATATGGGCCAAAACATTATAGGTCAATTCAAAAGTCAACAAAAAGACACTTTTTGTCAAGGCAACTTACATTAAGATAAAGTCTTCAAATGAATAAATGATCAACATAGATATTGTAGGAGACCTCTTGAGTATTTCAAAAATTTCAAGATCACCTTCATATGATAAAAATTGAGAGAGTTATGATTGGTGCAAGTTGGACAATTTTGAGAAAATGCATGAAACCCAAAGTGAGTAAACTTGGAATTTTGGGCTAGTGGGCTGATCTTTCAAGGTCCAAACGTGTATTAGGCCTCATCGTGAACCTCTAAACCAATTTATACACCCCTTGGATTTTTATTCTATTTATTTTTTATTTTATTTATTTAAATTCAAAATTAAAAAAGATAAAACCAAGGCTTTCATGACAAGGTCCAAGCCCACTCTTGTTTGACCTAATTAATCACTATATATTCTCATTATTTCAGACAAGAAAGCCACAATTTTTTTTTCACAAGATCACTATTTCAAAACTTCCAAAACTCTCAAAACTAGGGCAAATCAAAAATCCTAGTTACAGCCTCTTTCCAAGCAAGCTAATCCTTCAAATCTCTTCCAGAAGTATTGTAAGGTAAGATTTGATCATCCCTGATGATCTAAGAGGCCTGAGAATCGCGTATATGCCTTGATGGTTTTATTTTTTTTGCATGAAATTCACATTGTTATTTTCTTTATGTTTTGATTCATACTAACACCACTAATGTTCTTCTGAGGTATAACAACACAAGATTGAACCATAGCATGACCCCCATAACGACCAGACAAGGGTTTGACATGTTCACATCGTTTTAAGTTGTCTTCTTCTTATCTCACAATATAGCACAATTTGGCCAAAACTAATACTTCCATTGAAATCGCAAGGCTCAGATTAGGGGGGGTAGGGTCCATGGGAATCACTAACACTTTTTATTTTTCTAGGTTGAAGAACGTGATCGCTGGAGAAGAAGACCGGAGTTAGGGCTCCGACGCTTCTCCGGCCCAATCCATTAAGTTTATTATATAATTAATTGCTTTCGTTTAATGACCGGATGAAACAGCCACCCCAGTGGCAAGGAAGCGCGCGTTAAAGCATTGGTATACTAAGGTGTGAGTTCGATCCCTGCCTTTTGATTGTTTTCATATTTTTTATGATTTTTGCAGGTTGTATGCAGCGTGTCCTCATACATCAACTGTGCACCCTCAGTCTTGCAACCCTCAGATCTGGATCTAACGCTTCCAGATGCGCAACCCACAATACACCCCCTTTTAACCATCACACTAGATCAGACGCTGACACTGATTGGGCATGGACTTCATTGTAATCCGCACCCCTCTTTTTTTCTAATTTAGACCCAATTCTTTTTTTCTCTCTTATATTTTCTTTTTTTCTTCTTTTACTCATTTTGTTATTATTTAATTAAAATACAAAAAATATTAAAAACACTTTTTTATTAAAAAAACATAATTAGTTTTAGTTTTTTTTTTTAATTTTAAAATTAATTAGATTTTAAGTTTTTTAATTATTATTTTTAATTAATTAACATTAATTAAGTTTTATTTTATTTTAATCAATATCAAAAACTATTCTTTTTACAACAAAATCTCTAAAATAAAATAAAAATTATTTTCCTCTTTCCTTTTTCTTATTCCATAGATCAAATTGTATAGGTTTCGTGAGTGTAATCTTTATTTCCCGCTTGTTTTTTTATTATCATGTAATTACTTCAGGATGTAATAGTTGTAGGTTTTAATTTCCGCATTTTATTTTTTCGCACCTTTATTTTGTATCTACCCCAAAGCATTGTAATAGTCTAGGTTTACGTTTCCACACTTTATTTTTTCGCTGCTATATTTGCTATATTACTGCTTAGTAACTAGGGTTTGTATGGAAAGATAAAAACGAACGATAGAAAACCCTAAATTCAAAGATAAATAACTGAATACAATACACTTGCACACTCGCACTTATAAGATAACCTCTCTTGTTGCCTTCAGAACAAAACGGTCATGCCCCTCGAAAGTATGGACCCTTTAGCAAAGTCCTTCGAATAAAAGATCATATTCTCTCGATGATCCTTTCGACGTTGTCTTTCGATAAATGATCTAGTCCCTTACGAAATTGCTAAAGTGTCCTTACAAGTTGGGTTCGATGACCGTATGATAACCCTACGCCTGTCCCTTAACATCAAACGATAGGACTCCCTACTAATTAATGGTACAAATAACACTATCTAAAGGAGAAGGAAAAGTACAAGAACGACCTTGAGTGGGTAGAACTGTTAATCAATTGCTCACAAACCTTTTAAAACAAAAACATTTCACACAAACACTTTCAAAGATATTTTCAAAACAATTTGTACGCATTCTTGAAGATCGATATAATAATCATTACAAAGTTCGCCTTACATTGGCAATTTTCAAAATATTTTCAAACACACAAAAAACAAATTTTCAACAGTGAGTTAAGCTATTAAGAGCCCGTAGATAACTACAAATGAAAATGGTGCTAACAGCTTCCCTTTTCATAACTTACCCCCAAACTCAAAATCTATCAAGATTTTTCCTGTTGTTTTCACCATTTCCTTATTGGATAAAAGAAAAGTCGGTGGTGACTCCTGTTATCCGCAACATTTACGATAAAACGCAAAACAAGTCAGTTCTCCCACGTATTACAATTACCATAAAAAAATTTATAATTGTCAAAATAAAATTATAATTTGATACATAAAATTGCATATTATAATTTTATCTAAATCTAAAGAATGATATAGACAAGATTGTATTCTTAAATAAATATTATACAAAAAATACGATAAAATATATTTTGTGAAAATAATATTTATAAATGAATAATATTTTATTTATTATGATTTATAAAATAAAATAAATATCATATAAAATATGATAAAATATACTCATAATACATGTTGTTTTCTCTAAAGAATTAAAGAAATATATATTGGTTGATAAGATTTTATAACATAATACAGTTTTGTTTGGTTTAGTTCAATTTACAAAATACAAATCGCAAACCAAACTGAACCGCGCAGTTCCGTTAGAAAATAATCCAAATAAATCTAAATCAAATATAATTTTTTACAATTTCAATTTAATTTAATTCGATTTTGCGATTTTCTATTAGACCGATTTTATTTTAAACACTTCAAATTGAATCCATTCTATTGTATTGGATATAAGCACTTAATTGAACAAAGAGTGAGCAATAACATATTAATATGTTTTGTTAAAAAAAATCTATTTAAAATTTCTCAAGTGAAGGATACTTAACTAAACAAAAACGATAACTTTCCGCACAAAGATAAACAATCCCTGCCCCCACAATATTATCAAAGAAGCACTTAGTTCAAATTCATTTCAATTTATTTCTTTTTATACTCTGTCACTAGTACTCTTGCTGAGTTACTAGTACCACCAAAGGAAAAGGAAAAAGATTCTCATTATCTCACTTACTTACTTACTCACTCACTCACTCATCACTTTGGTTAAGTTAAATGCAAAAAGCAGCTTAACTCAAAAAGCACTTTCAACTTCATCTATAACTTTCCCACTTCAGTTTGAGCTTACATCTATTTATTACCCTCCGTGTTATAAATCAACCCTTACTTTACTTTCTCCTACCTTTCAACTCTTTCACTTTATGCTAACCTTTCTCTCTCTAGATGGAACTGTTTCTGAGAACTGAAAGCTTCACTATGCGTTGTGGCGTTGTTGTTGTTATCTTGTTCTTTAACGCGTTTTTAGTATGCTGTGTGAGTGGAATCGGCGTAAACTGGGGTACTCAATGTACGCATCTTTTGTCACCTACTACGGTGGTGAGAATGCTGAAAGATAACGGGATTCAGAAGGTGAAGTTGTTTGATGCTGATCCGAATATCTTAGACGCGCTTAAGAAATCTGGTATTCAGGTTATGGTGGGGATTCCTAATGACATGCTTTATACACTTGCTAATAGTGTTCAAGCTGCTGAAAAATGGGTTTCCAAGAATGTTTCTGCTCATGTTTCTTCTGGAGGTGTTGACATCAGGTACTATCTTATACCCTCTCTCTATTTGGATTTTTAGGGTTTTGTTATATCCTTCTTAGCTGGCTATTACTTTGGTTTTGTAGTGTCAATAAACTTGGAATTTTAAGTTCCACATGTCCAATCCTAGGCGAGAGGGGTTTGTTAAGAGTCTGGCTTCACATGTGTTTTTAAGTGGGGCAATCCTTATTTCGTAAGCTGGCTTTGTAAGGATGAGTTGAGCTCAACCACATTTCTTAACAACATGCAAACTAAGAAATGTCGGAAATAGTTTTCTTGCTATTTCTGCTATTGATAGAACATTATGGCGAAAGTTGATTCATGTAGCCGACTCTGCATAGTGGGTT
Source organism: Vicia faba (assembly GCA_948472305.1). Classification (NCBI taxonomy): domain Eukaryota; kingdom Viridiplantae; phylum Streptophyta; class Magnoliopsida; order Fabales; family Fabaceae; genus Vicia; species Vicia faba. Next base: position 1,186,526,629 of record OX451737.1, read on the forward strand.
AAAACTTGGTTGTTGTTGTTGTTGTTGTTTTTGTACGTTAGTCTGATATTGGCAAAAGAAAAAACTAAGTTGAGATGTGAGATTCGAATTGAGTATATGTAGTCAAAGCCGTCTTTGAGGGCATGCAAGGCGGCGGGCTACTGCACATGGCCTAAAATTTAACTATAGTTAAATAGGGTTTCAAAATGTATGTTATGTTAAACCGTTGTTAAATAGGTCTCTATTAATTTTGTCATGGTTAAACTACGTTTAATTTACATGGGCCTCCAAAAACTTGAGACTGCTAAGTCAGTAGTGTTTTACCACATGTTTTATTTAATGATTTCTACTTGTTTATGATTTTGTCAATTTATCTGATCTCTTGTTGTCTAGCAATGTATTTTGCAGATATCAGTTTTTGATTTAATTATTCTTCTGGTTTGGTTACTTATTTTGGGTACTAGAGGGTTTTGTTATGAACTATTACGTTTTTTTGGATTGAGGAGAAGAGGGCTCCATTGAATGGAAATTACGTGTCCTTACTATATATATTTGTAGTGGAGTACGCAATGAATTGCATTAGGTTTTGGGGTTCAATGAGTGTTTTGTCATGGTCCGAAGAGTCTTTCTACCCTTTCCTCATTCTTTGTGAAGACAGTTGAATCTCTCATCTTCCGCTACCTAATATGCATGAAAGCTTCGCTTACTGACAATGTGCTTACTGACAATGTACTTCAAATGAATATTTCCTTTGCTTGTTTTTAATATCCCAATTTCTTCAACTTTCAAGTTCATCTATGTATGTAAACAAACTAAAGTTCAAATATCGGAAACTAATATCACTCTTTATTGATACAAAGTCTTACAAATACCTAGCAGAAGATGAAACGCCAGTTATATTATTGTTTGTTATTCATGTGAAATCCTTTCTCTATGTTGTGTATTTCACTGTTTCTTATGTGCATCTTCAATTGTCTATGTCTGTGTGTGTTTGTGTGCGTTCGTATATTGCTAGAGATGGAGAATATAAGAATAAGCAGTCCCCGTATAATAGACGATCAAATTTTTGTTTATTTAGCACTTAGGCTTCTCTTTCTCATAAAAATCAAGTTTATTTATTCATTTATGATCACTTAAAAATGTCGGCTGATCCACGTAGCTGAGTCCCACATAGTGGGTACAGAACACAATCACTGGTGTTGAAAACTTTTTGTCAATCATGTGCTCTGGACTGATTATATCCATTCGAAGTTCGAATTTTGTTGGAAATAGTATGTTGTTGGAACTCATAGGAACTGATCTAAAGTATTTTATTTTTCATTCACATTTATCTGTTGTGGTTTTTACAAGGTATGTTGCGGTGGGGAATGAACCATTTCTGTCAACATACAATGGCACTTTTGAAGCCACTACACTCCCAGCTTTGCAAAACATCCAGGCAGCTCTTACAAAAGCCGGTTTGAGTACTCGAGTCAAAGTTACCGTCCCATTAAACGCGGATGTGTATGAAAGCTCAACAAATAACCCATCCGACGGTGATTTCAGGTCGAATATCAACAACCTCATGCTGCAGATAGTCAAGTTCTTGAGTGACAACGGAGCTCCTTTTACCGTTAACATCTATCCTTTTATCAGTCTCTACTTGGATCCCAGCTTCCCCGTCGATTATGCTTTTTTCAATGGCTTTCAATCTGCTATAAATGACAATGGAAAGATCTACGACAACGTGTTTGATGCTAACCATGATACACTAGTATGGGCACTGCAGAAACACGGTTTCGGAAACTTGCCTATAATTGTTGGGGAAATTGGGTGGCCAACCGATGGAGACAGAAATGCAAATCTTCAAAGTGCACAACGCTTTAACCAAGGTTTTATGTCGAGGTATGTTTCCGGTAAGGGAACACCAATGAGGCCTAATCCTATAGATGCCTACTTGTTTAGCTTCATAGATGAAGATAATAAGAGCATTCAGCCCGGGAACTTCGAACGCCATTGGGGGTTGTTTTACTTAGACGGACAGCCCAAGTACCAACTCAATCTCGGAACAGGCCGGGCGAATGGATTGGTGGCAGCTAGCGGCGTCGAACATTTGGAAAAAAAGTGGTGTGTGTTGAAACCATCAGCAAACCTTAATAGTGATCAATTGGCACCAAGTGTGTCATATGCCTGTCAAAATGCTGATTGTACAAGTCTTGGGTATGGAACATCATGTGGTAATTTGGATGTGAAAGGAAACATCTCTTATGCATTTAACAGCTATTACCAAGTGAATGACCAGATGGATAGTGCATGCAAATTTCCTGGACTTTCCATGGTCACTGATAAAGATCCTTCATTTGGAACTTGCAAATTTAGAATCATGATCCAGACAGATTCTGCTGAGCTAAATGCTATGGTTGGGTCTACAACAACAGTACTCCTTGCTTTGGTTGTTTTACTGTTGTGTAATGTTTCATTTTGATTTGCTTGTTTTTTTTCTTAATTTATTATTTTTGGATGACTTATTGTGTATTACAAGTTCTCGGTATGTATGGGTTTAATCTGTGTAAAAAGCACTTGTAGCAATGGAATATGCAATGATTTGTCATGGTTCAATGATTCTGGATTGTTAAGATATGGAATTGCGAACTACACTTCTCATAATGAAAGAAAGAGACAACAAAAAATGAATAATGAAAAATTTATTATTAGTGGGGATTACTCGTTTAGACCTCATGCCTTTCTCACATACACCATTTGGATACTATTATAAGTAATTTTTATTTTTTTTATACATTTAATTATTAATATAATTGATTCATATATTTAAGAAAAGAAATTTGAAAATGCATTTGACAAAGTCAAGATTTTTATTGAGAAAGTGATTTAAGTTTAAGAAAATAAGAAAGTTTTGAAAAATAGAGAAGATTTGAAAATTGAAGAAGATGGACAAGAGATGAAAGGACTATTTTAAAGCATAAAATAAAAGTTAAGGTAGAAAATATATAACCAAACAATATGCAAACTATTGACACTAAGTCAAACTATGCATCCATTCTATTTGGATTAAGCCATACAAAGGCAAGTAATAAGTATCAGATGAAAAATTAGTGTCTCTGGTGCAAGCTCAAGATCTCAGCATCAGATGAATCACAAAAGAGTGCAAATGACTTTTCATGTATCATATAAAATTTGATACCTCAGATAAATGTTCTTGCATCAGATGAATTTTAGAGCCTCATAGTAACAACACCTGCACACAGAAAAGTTCATAGCAAACAGACAAAAACACAATCAAGGTCTTAGATGAATCAAGACTACAAGGTCCAAATGAAAGTCCATGTCAAGGTTCTATCCTAAGTCCAGAAAGTCCAAACTCCATGACGTAAAGGATAATATGTGAGTGCAACTACACTATTAGATGTTTTGTATGATGTCAAAACTCGGAAATCTAGCATTTCAGTATTGTGGACGATATCCTTATGTCTTATGGCACTCCCTTGCATTAGAGGTCTTAGGAATCATTTAAAACTGGTCTCAATCATGAAAAATTAGTTTTTGCATAAAATCAACATTTATGTGTCGACCTGAAATTTGTATGTGTCGACACATAAATTCATCATTTCTGCATTTTCTTAAAAATTTCACTATGTGTCGACACATACGATTTATAGGGCGACACATGTACTGCATTATTAAAGCCTTCAGTATTTCTGTTTTAAAACACAGGCACATACACATACGATTTTCAAGTCGACACATGTACTACATTTTTAAAGCCTGTAGCTACTGTTTTTGTGTTGACATATAGCTTTTTCAGGTCGACACATACTGTTTTTTGGGTCATTTTTTCATATTTTTTCATTCTGAAACTACCCTCTTTTACTTAAAAAGAGTTCAACTATAAATATATCAGTCATGCACCATTCATAACTTGGTGAAACCATAAAATTAACCAATTTTTCTCTTCATCTTCAACCTCCAACTTATTCATACACATTGACATTACATTGTAAAGATGTTCCATTGGGGTACCATCTAGACGGGGATTGATAGTGTCCAATTATGTATTGAGTTGAGCTTTGTAGGGGTTTTCATTCAGGAAAAATTATGGGTTTGTCATCCAAGATCATTGATTGATTTGGGGGTTTTCGTACAATACGTTCAAGAGGTAATTGCAACCAAGTGAAGTCCTTTTGGAGATAAAGAAGCAGGGGGTCTTTTGGAGATAAAGAACGCGAAGGAAGTAGCGCGACAACGGTGAATTACAATTGAAGTCTTGTGTTGCAATAGTTTGAAATTGACGGTGTATGAAAGCTTTAGAGATAAATAACACAAAGGAGTAGCAAGATCCAGATAGTCAATTTGCATCTATTATGTCATGGTCTTGTTGAAGATCAAAGAAAGAGAAGGAGTTGAAGCAACATCAAATGATTATGGTTTATAGGGTTGCTCTTGAACAGTTCTCTTGTATTCACACATTTATAAAGTAAGAAAGTATCCTAATTCCACATTAGAATTGGGTGCAGACGTACCCACATGCGAGGACGAAAGTGGTGAACTGTGTAGACAAATCTTTGTGTCTCTTTTATTTTATCGCTTTTACTTGCTTTAATATTCTTTAATAAATTTGTCAAATAATATTGCATTATCAATTGAATTGTAAGTAATTTTTCAAACTATTTTTTTATTTACATCAAGTGTTGATATTGCTCATAATCACTTTTAATTATAAGTTCTTTTATGTATCAAGACAAATTAAAGGAAAATTCTGAAAATTCACTTGAACATCAAGTATTTGACAATTTTTTTAGCTTATTTAACTCAATGAAAAATTACAATGTTCTATCAATTACTCTCATTTACTCTCTATGTGCAATTTGTTGAATGCGTTGTTTGATTGATCAATTCGTATAGAATTTTTTTTATTGTTAAAGTTTAAATTGTTTTGTTGATTATCTTATAATCACTTTGATTGTAAGTGTTTTTTCATATCAACTAAGCTCAGAGAAAATTATGAAAAATTGATTGCGCATAACATGTTCGATAAAGTATCGAGTTATGTTTTTAATATGATTTCATTGGAAATATGAAACCGTTGTGTTTGATATTAAACTATTAATAGATATATTATTATGTTGATTGATTTTATCATTATCTTAATTTCATATGGCTTATGCATATTCGAGTTTCCAATAACTAGGTTCATTTAGACTACTATTTTGATCTAGGCTAATAAACCTTCCGCTCAATATTGTTTTTCAAATAAGTTTTTAAGTAACCATTTTGAAAAGTCAATTTTAATATGGGCATCTATTCACCTTCCTCTAGATGAGTTGTCATAGTCTAACAAGTCATACCAGAGCTCTAGTTTATTCTGTGCTTCGAAACTCTTAGTAGAAAATGACGTACGAACCTAAAAGAGATCTCAAAACAGCCCTAAATTTTTTTTGGAAGAAAACTATAGTTATTGGAAAGTTTGTATGCACATTCATGTTAATTTATATGACAATGATATGTGTGATACAGTGGGATAACTGACTTGGGATTTTGCATTTGTTTTCGCACTTGTTCGGTTTAGCAAGAGTCGCCACCGACTTTTTATTTTATCCTAAGGAAAGGCCAAAAAGCACAGGAAAGACCTTTGAGATGTTTTCTTGGGTTCGGGGGGTAGATTATGAAAAGGGAAGGTGCTAGCACCCTTTTCATCCATGGTTATCCATGGGCTCTTAGTTACTTGTTTTAGATCACTTGCCTTTGCTTTTCACTTGTTTGAAATGGTGCTTTATGTGTGTGGTTTTGAAAATGTTTTGAAAAAGATGCCTTGTCTAGGCAACCTTTGTAATGATCTTTGTTTGAATATATACAAAGGTGTGTGTCTTTTTTGAAAAGATAATTCAATGTTTTGAAAGTTGTTTTTGAAAGTTGTTTTTGAAGTTGTATTGTGGAGTGTGTTTTGAAAAATGGCAAGGATGTTTTGCAAGATTTTTGATCAAGTAACTAAGAGTTTGTCTACCCTATTTTACTCAAAGATTTTTCTTATGTTTTTAACCCTTTTAACAGTGTTGTTTCACCATTGTGTTTGATGAACAACCTTGCTTTAGGATGTTAAACAGGACAGGTGTGGGTCATCGTATACAATCATTGAAAGCAACTTTGTGAGACGCTATAGCAATTTTATAAGGGACGAGATCGTTTTATCGAAGGCAACATCGAGGGTCATCGCGGGACTATGATCTTTGTTTATCGAAGGGACATTTGCTAGAGTGTCTCATACTCGAGGGACATGATTGCATTTTCCGAGGCAACAAGCGAGGTTACCCTAGAGGTGCAAGTGTGAATTGTGTATTGATTTTCATGCATTTATTCTTGTATTAGGTCATCTAACGATTGATTTTGAATCTTCGCATACAAACCCTAATTACTATACAATATATGGAAAGCGATAAATTGCGGGAATTTAAAGTCTAAGTTATTACAAGTAAGTATCTGGGGATGGGGGTACAAATGTTTACAAATGGGGATGAGTCTTATCAGAATAATAATGTCCAAGTATTATGTTACAACCAAATCGAATTGACGCATTCTCAATGTAAAAATATAACAAGATATAAGATGATGAAAATTAAAGAGATATGAGATGTGTATATTTATTTACAAATGAATAAAAATTGTAACTTAAAAAGATTAAGTATTTATTTATTTTTTTTGTATTTCTGTTAATTATATAAACAAGAGTTTTAAAGAAAAGAAAAATTACTTTAAGTTAAAATTTTATTGTATATGTATTTTAAGTGTAATAATTGTTTTAAGAAAAATTATTAATAAAATTTAATATGTTCTCTTTATTTAACATAAGAAAAAAAAAAGAATTTAGATTATAGAAAGTGAAAGCAAAGTAATAAAAAAAGTATTGGTTTTTAAAACATTAAAAGAAAATAAGTGGGCTTTGGGAATATTTTTGATGGCCCAAATAAAAAGGATAAAGAAGCAACAATTTAAGCAAAAGAGGAAAGGGGGGGGGGGGGTGTAGGCGCCAGAAACGTGTTTGGGCTTTGTGTTTTGTTGGGCGAAGGCCCAGTTGCAGGGTTGTACAACATTTGTTTAGGGTTGTTTCATTTGTTGGGAAATTAGGGTTTACAGTTGTTAACGGCGTTGCTCCTTCTCTCGTCTTCTTCGTCTCTCTTCTCATTCTCAGCCATGAATTTTTGATTACTCCTTCAACCTTTCAGTCGCCAGAGCGCTACCTCCACCCATCTTCTCTCCACGACGGCATGGGGCAGTGGTTCGAAAGGTATACTTTTATCTTGTGCGTTTTTTACAGTTGAGGTTTGTGATTCTCTTGAACATTTATGTTTTTTGCAATGTTTGATCTTTGACATTTCATGCATGAGGTATAGGAAAAGAAAACAATACCTTTGGGGTTTTGTTTCTGGAGAGTGGATGGTAGAGAGATAGCTTGGAACGGCGGCGCTCTAGGTGGCCGGAGGAGGGAGGAGCGTGATGACGCTTATCTGGTACTTTGTATCTTTTTACTTCTGAATGCTTGAACAATGTTTGTTTGATGATGAATGTTATTTCTGAAAACCCCTGAATATTTGTTTCACTTCTGGATTTCTTCCTCTTCTTTGAATGTTGGATATCTTGTATCAATGATGACTTTCTGAGATTTGGTCTTTGTTGTTGCTATGTTTTTGTTGATGATGAATTCTGAGACTTGCTTGTTGTTCTCTTCACTTCTGACTTCTTCCTCTTCTTTGAGTACCGACTTTCGATGATGAGCTTTGTTCTGAGGATTGCTTGTTGTTCTCTTCACTTCTGACTTCTTCCTCTTCTTTAAGTATTGACTTTCGATGATGAGCTTTATTCTGAGGATTGCTTGTTGTTCTTTGGTTTTGGATTTTTTTGAGTTTGTAGTTGGGCCTGAGTACTTGTAATGCAGGCTTGAGTAGTTTTGCACTTTTTCTTTTGAAGGCAGACTGGTGTTTTAGAAGGCAAGCTTGAGTTATTCTTAAACTTGCAGTTTTGCAGGTTTGAATAGGCTTGTGTTTTTTATAGCAGTTTGATGAGTTTTGCAGGTTGAATTGGCTTGTGTGATTCTTGGTGCTTGTGTTTACAAGCAGTTTTACAGGTTTTTGCTTGTTGAAGGCAGGTTCTGCTATTTTGTGAGGCAGGCTCTGTTTGATAGTTTTTCTGGTTTCAAAGTTTTTTGCTTGCAGTTTAAACAGGTTGGGCCTTTTAAACAGGTTTAGCAGTTTGAAGGTTTTGAAAGCAGGCTTTACAGGTGGATGAGTTTTGAGGCAGGTTTTAGCCTTTTGTTGAGCTTGCTTGTTTTTGTTGGAAGCAGGTTTAATATTTTGTGAGGCCTGTTTGAATGGTTTTTTTGAGGCATGTTTGCTACTGGTTTGCTTTTTAGTTGCAATTTGTGGCTCCTCTCTCTTGAACTATTAGATTGTTATATTTATTTGCTTTCTCCCTGCTCTGTACAACCTGCCAAACTGCAAAACTCTTTTTCTGGTTCTCTCTTTCTCTCTCCATAAAGCATTTTTAAATTGCTTATTATATCCTTTTCTGAAAAGCTTGTTTTGGCCTGAATGTGATGATGAATATTGACAAGCCTTCTTGCTTGTATCTTGGTTTATCTCTGCATTCTGTACTTTCTTTTTGACAGCTTGTGTACTTGTTTGACAGTTTTGCAACTTAGTTTGCTTTTCTGTTTTGACAGTTAGTTTGCATTTTGAAACTTAGTTTGGCAGTTTAGTTTGACATTGTGTGCAGCTTTGTGCCTTCTTTGTGTGCAGCCTTGTGCCTTGTATCTTTTCATTTAATTGATTGTATGCTTGCAAAATTATTTTACTTTCCTCTTTGTGAACCAAGAAGAGAAATCTTCTTGTGATTTGCAAAGAGGACAAGTAAAACATGATGAACCCAAAAACAATCTGATTCCGGCCAACAAGCTTTAATGATGATCCTTCTTTATTTATCTGCTTAAAAATGCTTTCCAGTTTATCTGCACTGATTTCTTTTTCTTTTGTCCTTTGCAGGTAAATATCAGTTGGATAATGGAAGAAGCAGTAGAAGATCAAAGATTTCAAGAGATTTAGATTTATTTTCGTTTTATTTATTGTAATAAATATTATTGTAAACACTTTAAATTATAAATTTACAATATTCGAATAACATTTGTAACAATATTTGAAATAAATAAATAAAAAGTCTTTGTCAAATAAGAATTCTTTACTGTCAAATATTTCCTTCTTTCTTTTGCACTGTCTATTTAATTATTTAAATCTCTTGAATTAAAATAACTGGAAATGTATCCCAATAACTTTAATCCAGATGAAATAAATAAATCAACAAACTTTGTCGTCTCGCAATCTCGCATTAATCACAATACGCCTGGCACTCCATATGCTTTGTACAGTTAAACAAACAAGCATTCCACACTCCTTTCACTTCACTGATCAAACCAATGCCTCAAAGTTTCAATCAAAAGCCTCAGCTCCTATCCCAGATGTTTAGGTTTTGAGAAACAAACAGCAATCTTGAACAAGCGTAAAAATAATGTAACAGTCAATTGAAATACTGTGGATTCAATTTCTTCTGAGAAATGCGTGCGCAAACCCTAATCCTGGATTATTGTCAAAGAAACGTCTGCTTGATCAATTCCTGAGCCAATCTCAACAAAAATCAGTGGAAACCCTAATTCTGGATTTACTGTCAAAGAAACGTCTGCTTGATCAATTCCTGGGCCAATCTCAACAAAAATCAGTGGAAACCCTAATTATGGATTTACTGTCAAAGAAAAGTCTGTTTGACCGATTCTTGAGCCAATCTTGAAAGATCAGGGAAAACCCTGAAGTTGTGATTTCTTGTGAAAAAAGGGAGGGCAAATTTTGGGGTACAACAGTTTCCCCTGTTCAATCTTCTTGAACCTGAAGAGTTAGATTGGCAACTTTGTCGTTCGCGACTCGAAGGTAAAAGATGATTGGACACTAGAGTGCCCAAAAAAATTTGCACTCGTCAAAGCATAGTTGAGAGAATGGGCTTAAAGATTCCATTTGGAGATGTGACAGAATCTTGTCAGAGATGGGCTTAAAGATGCCATCTGGAGATGTGACAGAATCTTGTCGGGGATGGGCCTGTGATGCCATCCAAGAATGTTTGTTGAATTGTATGTCGTAGGTGAGTGGGTGAGTATCATAAAGGTATCCATGTTTGGAACATCTCTGAGCTGGGGGTCTGAATAAGCAATAGATTGACATCCATGTTTGGAGAATCCGTAAACTGTTTTCAGAAGTTGAGTCTGAACAAGCGATAGATTAACATCCGTGTTTGGAGAATCTGTAAACTGTTTTCAGAAGTTGAGTCTGAACAAGCGATAGATTAACATCCGTGTTTGGAGAATCCGTAAACTGTTTTCAGAGATTGAGTCTGAACAAGCGATAGATTAACATCCGTGTTTGGAGAATCCGTAAACTGTTTTCAGAAGTTGAATCTGAACAAGGGATAGATTAACATCCGTGTTCGGAGAATCCGTAAACTGTTTTCAGAAGTCTTGAAGTTGAATAAGCAATAAATTAGCATCCATGTTAGGAAGCATCCGTAAACTGTTTTCAAAAGTCTTGAAGTTGAATAAGTAATAGATTAGCATCCATGTTGGGAAGCATCCGTAAACTGTTTTCAAAAGTTGAATCTTTGAAGCTCGAAACTTGCTAAACTTATCCTGCGAAGGGTAAAAGTATTAGCTGAAACACGAAGTCATGATGTATGATGCAATGTATGTGTTATATGAATGTAATGAATGTGTATGTAAGCTGATCAGCCGCCTTGCTGAGGAGGATAAATCCTGGATGGCTGGAGGTAATAAAAAATTTTGACCGCTGTCGGGGAAAATAAGTCCTTGACTGCTGTCGGGGATTGAAAATCCTTTGATCGTTGAAAGTCAGAAGTCTTGGGACCACTGTTGGGGAATCAGGAGTTTGGGTTGTATGCCAATCTACTGGGGATTCCTGTTTTGAGGAGATCTTCACTGGGGAACATCTGAATACTCTGTGAGGAACTGAGAATGAGAGTTTTCATTCTTCTTGGGGAATAAGAATTCTATGGGGAATAGCCATACTGTTGAAAATTAGTTATCCCGTTTGTTGTACCCCAAAATTTTCCCTCCCATATTTCTCAAGACATGTCAAGAATGATCTTCAAGTTGCTCAAGATGACTCAAGAGTTGGACAGTCAAATCACCTCATAAGGCAGTCAAGTCAAAATTAGGGTTTTGTGTTGCATTAAGGTCCTAACATCCAAATGACCTCAAGTGCTCCCCAATGTCCTAATATGTTCTTAATTTCATCCATGTCAAATTTCAAGCCTTGCAGAGGAAGTTTGGTCAGTCAATTGCTCAAGAGGCCCAAAAATCGACTATGCTAGGGCAAAAGTCAATTGTGTCCCAAATACAATCAAACCTCAAGATTTTTTGTCAACATTATCATTTTGAAGGATAATTCATCATTTGATCAAGGGTTGATCATGATTCATCAAGGATTGCTCAAGATTCATCAAGATTCAAAAGTTGCTAAATTAGGGTTTTGCAGGAAAAGTCAACTCAACTTTGACCAAGCATAACTTTCTCATACTTTATGATAAATGACCCATACAAATATAATTTTTAATAGGATGCAATTCCCTACAATCCATCTTCAGACCCCAAGATCAAGAAATGCTCTCACAAAAAGTTATAAATTTGGACATTATAGGTCATTTTTGAAAGTCAACAAAAACACCTTTTTTACCAAAGCTTATAACTTGAGCATGGAACATCAAAATGAGATGAGACAAAAAGGGTTGATTATAGGACATCTCAGGGTTTCTAAAAAGTCCAAGAACACCTCCAAAAGTTCAAAACTGAAGAAGTTATACATTGTTGAAGTTGGGCATTTTTCCAAAATTTGCCAAAAGTCAACTATCCTCAAAACTCCAATTTTTGACAGAAGGGCCCACTTTTTTCCACTTGATTTAGTCTTGTCATGCCACACACGTGTGCCATATTTAATTTCATGATCAAACATTTATTTTTCTATTTTATTTCATTTTTATTGATTTAATTCATTATTAATCAATATTAAATTAAATAAAATCTAAAAAATTATGTAAAGGGATTCTTGTGATTTGTACAGCTTGCAAATACCATGTGACACTCAATCAATTCGTATCAAGTCAAAACAAGCACAAAAAATTAGATTTGGCCTATTTTTGGAAAGCTTATCAATGGTGATCAAATCCAATATTCCCTCTTCAATGCATAAGGATCATGGCCCATATTTCGACCTAAAATCATTCTATTATATGCACACAAGCTAGCCAAACCTAGGACACGCATAGAGCTCTGCAGAAACGGCCACACAACTTTGAGAAAAAAGCATGAAAAGTGTGAGATCGAAAACAACCTTGGAGGCGAATTCAGAGCAAAAGCTCAACACTACTCTCTTCCTTGACACCCAGTGGAGCTACACCAATCAAAACCAAGCCCTAAGACAGCCTGAAACTCGCTGTAAGTCTCCATGAACATTGCTCTGCACATGGAATCGTAACTCAGTTTTCTTGCATCCTTTTGCCAAATTTCTTGCATATTCATACTGACCATTAAATTTCTAAGCAAACTGCATTGTTTAATTTTATTTTCAGACCCTGTATTGCAATACCCGAGTCTAGGGTTTTCTTGTTTTGTTTTTAGGCATTCTTGGCACAGGTACAATCAAGGCAAACCATGGCCATATTTGAGTTCAGGGAAGAGAAACGAGTAAAGTGATGGTCCCAAAAGTCGTTTATATGGCCTAGGGATGATTCTGGGATTGAGCCACGGATTTTGTTACGGAACCAAATCCGCAGGAAATGAACCAGGGGTATTTGGAGAAGATGATAATGTGGCTTGGTTTCATTGGCCAGTTCAAACATGTTTAGCGCGTTTTTTTTTAATTTTTCAGCATAATTAATTGTTTTGCCAATATAATATTTGTTTGGTGTTAGTATAACAATTAGGCAGGTTAGCTCAGATGGCAAGTGTGTCAATGCAAAACCCCTTGGGACCTGGGTTCGAATCCCAGGTCCCCCAAAACTTTGATATATTTTGCTTTTAGGTAATCTCACGCAGCATCATAAGCCTGATCCACCCTATTCCTCCAGATCTCAAGTGACAAGTGGCCTGCAAATCAAATCCAAGGGCAAAGATTGAGTGACCATCATGTACTCTAGTCAAACGCATCATGGGGAATCTGAAAAAGTTAATAAGGCTGATTGAATATGGGCCTCAAAATTGTAGATTCACACCCTCTTCAGGCCCACACCCCCTGAGTTTATGCTTTACATTTTATTTCTTTTTCTTTATTTTCCTATTTTTATTATTATTATTATCTTAATTAATCAACTAACCAAATAATTAATATTTTGCCTAATAAAAATCAGAAAACATAAAAAAAAACATTATTTTTATTTATTAAATTCAATTTCATTATTTCATATTTTTTGTAAATAAATAATTTAATTAATTTAGTTTCTAATTAGGTATAACTTTAATATTTTGCAATAAATTAAAATCCATTTAGAATATTAGGTTTTTAATAACTTTAATCAACTTTATTTTATTTCCTTAAATAATAAAAAAAAACCAAAAATATTTTTATTTAATTAATTAATATTTAGTTCAGGTTTAATTCCATTTCAATTCAAAAAATAACAAAATATGCTTTATTTTAATAAAAAGGGTCAAAACCCTAAAAACACTTCGATTTAATTTTCTCGCGCGCGAATAATTTTTGATCCGTATTTCAATATTGTAACTGCTCCGAGAATGTAATAGTTTTTAAATTAGGGTTTATTTACCGTTTTTATTTACTTTTTCGCAATTTAATTTTTAAGGGTTTGTTTTTGGCGATGTAAATACCCGACGCCTTGTAATAGCTTAGATTTATTTTCCGCAATTTAAATTCCGCAACCATTAATTGTTAGATGTTTGATAAATAGGATATGCATGACAAGATTAATCTTTTAATTTAAAATCAACAGTAGATCACCATTAACATGTACAAAGATAATATAATTGAAAAACAATACACTCGCACATGCCACTCTTAGGGTATACCTTACTTGGTTGCCTCGAACGTGGTTATTGAGTATAGGAAGTTTTAGAGGTCGCCCTCTTGTCCAAAGATCATAAGTTGCCTCGAAACAGTTGCCTCGGATAAAATGATCTAAGACATTAGGGTTACCTCTAAGGCATCCTAACGTTGCTTTAGTGACCACACGTCCATTAATCGAATTGACCCAAAAACTCTAACGACGGTGCTACCTACTCCTCAATAGTGGGATAGCACCGGCCAAAGGACATTTGCACAGTTTAATTCCTTTTTGAGTAGGTAGATGGTTCTTAAGTACTTGCTCCTTTTAAAACAAAACAAAAACTTTTCGCACTTACACCCCTTTCAAACAAAAAGCTCTTTTCAAACCCACAATCACAAAGAAAAGCAAACTTTTGAAAACATAATGAGCAACTACCTAAGAGCCCGTGGATAACCACGGATAGAAAGGGTGCTAACACCTTCCCTTTCTATAATCTACCTCCCGAACCCGAGAAACATCTCAAAAGGGAATTTTTATATGCTTTTGTCCTTTCCTTGTTGGATAAAATAAAAGACGGTAGCGACTCTTGCTCACCGCGACATTTTGTGAAAAACAAACGCAAGACGCGAACCAGCATTCCAAAAAAGTCAGTTCAATTCCCACCGATCACAGAACTGGCGACTCTGCTGGGGAATTTATAAGTGAGGTGTACCTTAGGATTAGATCACTTGTGTTTTCAATTGTATGCTTTGTATGCTTTAATTTTGTGGGCTTGTATCGGAGTTCTATAGGTCCTAACCCGGATCTGGGGATACCCTTTAGGTAAGTAGTAATAAACTGTGAGGGATCTGTCCGGCGTAGACCGACACAGATGAAGCAGTAGCTACGTTGGTGTGGCACCTTGGTCTGTACCGATATCCCTTGTGTTAGAACGAGGAGAATACGGGTCTTCTAAGGAGTCATTAAGCACCAAATGACCTTAGAACCTTAAATTGACCAACTTGGCCATAGAACAGTAGCAGTATGCTATACTCATTGAGACTAAACTCTCGCGATGATTCCGGCCGCAAGAAAAGGTTGCTAAACTGGAATTATGACCGATTGAGGGTAGTCAGTGATATTGAGATCCTCTAGAACTCGATTACTATTTTTAGGACAGGTTTAAACCAACTGAACTGAAAGAGGGTAGTACCTAAGCTCCATGCCAGCCTGAAATCTAAGGACTCTCAGTGTGACTTGTGTGCCTTTACCATGTTTGCCTTTTGTGGATACTTGTGGTGTGCCTTTATCATGACATCATGACATCATAACATTGCATACATTTTGCATAAGGACTAACCTATTTCAAAGAAAGAGGGTTTCATCTTTTCTCTGTTTTGAAGGTCATCATAATGCCCATGCATAGGAATACTATCCGGATCAACTTTGTCCAAGTACCTACCCTGCTTAAAGATCTGGTTGTCAGGATTCCAGACACTACTTCCTTCATCAGAAGGCATGGTTCTCTTCTCAGTTTGGTCACTTCAAAGTTGGACGAACAAATGATGAGTGTCCTGGTCCAATTCTATGATCTGCTGTACCATTGTTTTACTTTCCAGGACTTCCAGCTGGTGCCTACCCTAGAAGAGTTCTCTGAGCTGCTTGGTATCTCTATGTTAGAGTAGACTCCATTTACTGGTTGGAAAAAGACTCTTAAGCCCGAAGAAATTGCTGCAGCCCTTCACTTGACCAAGGAGGAGGTAATGGCTAACTGGGAGACTAGAAGTGGAGCTAAGGGTTTTCTGGCTAAGTTTTTGGTTGACAAAGCCAATTACTTCTGGGACAGCTTAGACTTCAAGGCGTACGAGGACATTCTAGCTCTCTTGATTTATGGTCTGGTATTGTTTCCAAATCCTGACACTTTTGTTGATATTAATGCCATCAAGATCTTCATCTCTCAGAATCCGGTACCCACACTCTTGGGTGATATGCTTCATCAGCTCTATGCTCGTAATGCCCGAAAGCGGGGAACTTTGATGTGCTGTGTTCCTTTATTGTCGAGGTGGTTTATTTCGCACCTCCCTAAGTCCGTGCTGAAAAACAAAGAGGGAATGGGCTGAGCTTATAGGGTGATGTCTCTTTCTAATGATGACATTATCTGGACTCTCAAAGGTATGGATGAGGTGACTGTCATTGATCGCTGTGGAGAGTATCCTAATGTTCCATTGATCAGACTCCACGGAGGAATTTCTTACAACCCATGCTTAGCTCTCCGTCAGTTTGGAAGAGCCAGAAGAGAGGGGCCTCACGAGATGTTGATGCCCCATATCATATTTGATTTTCAGGGAGATAGCGACGAGCTGCATCGTAAATTCATAAGGGCTTGAGACAGAGTTCACCGATTTGACCCACATGAGTTGGGACCAAAGACTTCCCTGCCAATGGAGCCATATCTCAGATGGGTCCGCATCCGTGCCTAGAAGTTAGGTATGCCATATGAAGCTGTCAGGCATGTTACTCTTGAAGTTGCTAATGAGGAGGGGGTTCCTCCAACTATCCTCCAACCTTATATGCCCACTGATATCGGGACGCTGAAGAGGTCTTGGATGCAACTGCAGGAAGAACGGGATTCTTATCGGGAGAGGTTCAATGAACAAGAGAAAAAGATCCAGAAGCTGACCAGACAGTTGGAGAATGAGCGGATCCTGAATGATTATGTCTGCACTTAGAAGAAGAGACCATGGGAGCATTGATGGACCTTTGAGGATTTCTTTTACAGTTTTCATTTACTTTTTAGTATTTCCATTCTTGTAACGCCTAAGGGCAATTTGTTGAACAATTTAAAATTTTGAAGTTTAAATCTAATAAAGTGTGTTTCCTTTCTTGTTTACAAATTTGAATCCCGGTTGTCTTTGAAATCATAAATCATACGCATTTCATCCCATGCACTTCATAAACAGGTACCCTTTTTACAGGTCTCTTATCTCCTTCGCTGTTTATTTCAGCGATCACCATGTCTGTTGAACCTTCCACTGAGCAAGCTATCAAGGCCCTCCAGGCCCAGAATGCCCAGTTTCAAGAGTTGTTCATGAATCTAGCCAAGGGTCAGCAGGACCTGAAGACCTTGATTCTGAAAGAAAAAATAAGAAGAAGAAGAGGGCCATCCTGTTCAATACTGGACGCGGGTTTGGAAACGGGCTGTAGAATGAAGTTGATTTAACCACCTCATCTGGAGGGAAGGATAGTCCACAAGAAAGGAGGGCTCCTAGCCCTATGGTCTCCGATAACGAGACGGACTACGATGAAGAACAGTATCCTCCTGCTGAGGATAAGTACAAACAGCTGGAAGACCGTTTGAGCGCTATGGAAATACTGAAGGTGCTCGGTCTGGACTTCAGAGATCTGGGTCTATCATCTGGGATGGTGATTCCCCATAAGTTCAAGGCACCTGCCTTTGCCAAGTATGACGGAGTTTCCTGTCCGAAGCTGCACCTCCAGTCATATGTGAGGAAGATCCAGCCTTACATTGCTGATAAGAACTTGTGGATCCATTTCTTTCAAGACAGTCTCTCAGGGACTCAACTTGAGTGGTTCTATCAATTGGACGGAGCCAGTATCCGCAGCTGGGAAGATTTGGCTACTGCATTTTACAGGCAGTATTAGTACAACTCCGACCTCGCTCCTACGCGTACCCAACTCCAGGGTATGTCAATAGGAACGAGTGAAGGATTTAAAGAGTATGCTAAAAAATAGAGAGATCTTGCTGGAAGGGTGCAACCACCTTTGGCTGATCGTGAGCTTGTTGACATGTTTTTGGGGACCCTGTCTGGTCCATTCTTTAACCATCTGATTGGAAGCTCTTCAGCTGAGTTTACAGATCTTATTTTGACTGGTGAGAGGATTGAAGCTGGTATTAAGGCTGGGAAGATACAGAAGGGTGCCTCATCAAGCACTGAGAAGAAGCCATTTAAGAAAGAGTCCAATGCTATCTACAGTTCGAGAAGAAAGAATAGACCTGAACACCGCCAAGCTGTCAATGCGGTTGTTATTTTAAAACCTGCTGGTGCTCCTCAGCATCACAATCAACAAAAGGACGAGAGACCCTGAAGGCAATTCACTCGCCTCAGCATGACTTTGTCTCAAATTCTGCCACAGTTGCTGAAGACCAATTTGGTGACTCTAAAATAAGCTCCGAAGAATCCGAGTACCACATCACCAAAGTACAACCCTAATGCCCGCTGCGCTTTTCACTCTGATAGCCCAGGGAATAATACATATGATTGTTGGGTTTTGAGGAACAGGGTGCAAGACTTAATTGATGCAAAGGAGATTGAGTTTGAGGTGCCCGAGAGGCCCAATGTTGTAACTGCTCCCATGCCCAAGCATGGAGTGAATGCTGTAGAGGAAGACTTGTTTGTGGTTTCCGTGGATGATATTGTTACCCCTCTGATAACTGTTAAGAAGAACCTGTTGCTAGCCAGTTTATTTTTGGGCTGTGGCGAAGGTTGCCATATGTGTTCTGTTTTACCTACTAATTGCCCATTTCTGAAGTCAGGTATCCAAAACCTGATGGATAATAAGGAGATCTTGTTTGAGAAGATTGTTGTTCCTTCTATTCCTACTGAAGAAGTCGCCATTAATACCATTTTCAACAATTCTTCTAAGGCTCCCTCGAGGAAGCCTGTTAGGATTACATCTGTTCCGAAGATTGCACCCGTAATCATCACTGTTCCGGGGCCCATCCCCTACACTTCTGACAAAGCTGTCCCTTGGCACTATGGGGCAGATGTTTATGTTCTTGGAGTTAAGCAAGAGTTGGATGCTGATACTGGCGTCAACAACATTACTGGACCTGCTAAAGTCACCCGCAGCGGTAGACTTTTCTCACCTGATATTGCTCCACCAGCTGCCCAAAGACCTGTTGTCATTACACCTGCAAGTGTACCTACTTCCATTCCTGATCGAGTTCTTAGTCCTACCCATGTCGCTGAGTCATCTAATGCTCGGGGCAAAGGGATCACCACTGATGTGCCTGCCCAGACGGAGGCACCGAAGACAATTACTGTTGAAGCTTTCAAACAGGAGATGGAAGAGATTTTGAAGATTATTAAGAAGAGTGATTATAACGTAGTTGAGCAGCTGGGGCAAACCCCATCCAAGATTTCTATGTTGTCACTATTGTTGTGCTTAGAGGCCCATGCCAAGGCTCTGATTACCTTCCTGAAGACTGCCCACGTGCCACAAGAGACATCAGCTGATCAGTTTACCGATTGTATGGCCAATTTAACTGCTGATAATGGTTTGGGTTTCTCCGACGCCGATTTGACTGTTAAAGGGAAGAACCACAACGACGCACTGCATGTCTCCATTGAATGAAGGGGCACTACTCTTGCACATGTATTGGTTGACACTGGTTCCTCAATGAACGTCTTACCCAAGAAGGCTCTAGACCAGTTGGATTGCGAAGGGTTGGAGCTAAAGCCAAGTAACATCATTGTCAGGGCCTTTGACGGGTCTAAAAGGATGGTGCATGGTGAAGTTGATATTCCAATTAAAGTTGGTTCTCAGGTCTTCAATTCTACATTCTACGTGATGGACATTCGACCATCCTATTCTTGTTTGCTGGGACGTCCATGGATCCACAAAGCTGGAGCCGTAACCTCAACACTCCACCAAAAGCTGAAGTACCCGGTCAGAGGGAAGATTGTGACAGTTCAAGGGGAGGAGGAGTACATGGTCAGCCACCTCAACTCGTTCAGATACGTAGAGATGGATGGGGAGTTCATTGAGACCCCATTTCAGCACTTTGAAGAGGTTCCTCAGACACTGGCATCAACTGAGACTGTGGTTGAAAATTCTCCTATGAAGATGGCTTCCTTAAAGGATGCCCGAGCTGTTATTGAGAAGGGTGAGTGTGCAAATTGGGGCCGACTTCCTGATTTCGCTCAGAAGACTAACAAGTTTGGTTTGGGTTTCACTGCAGAATCTCAAAGGGTTGTTCGAAGTGTAAGGATTGGAATACCTCATGTGTTCATCAGCAACTCGGGAGTAAATGCCATAGAAGATGATGTGGAGGAGTCTGAATTCGACAGCTGGATCTATCCTACGACCAACGGTGGACCAAGCAACTGGACAGCAAAGGACTTCATCCCTATTACTTTTTTAAACCAGTAATGAACTCTTTGTTTTGAATTTGTAACAGACAATGCTGTGAAACTTTATGGCCCGATGTCTTACCCGGGGCACCGTGGCTTCATTTGTGAGGGCTTTTGTGTGCCATTTTCATATATCATTAATAAAAGCATTGGACGTTTCTTGCATTTCAAATTTTGCACTCTTTGTTTTTCTTTATTATATATTGCAAAACAGTTATTTTACACACACTCACATATACAGGTCCACATCCACTCTGGATCTCACTGGTAACGACTCTGCTACTGCCAGTTATGACTTTGAAAATCCGATCAACTTAGCCGAAGACGAAGGTGAAGGTGATTGTGAAGTGCATGGTGAACTTGCAAGACTGCTGCTCCAGGAAGAAAGGGCCATTCAGCCACATGAAGAGCCGGTGGAAACAGTGAATCTGGGTACTGAGACAGACAAGAAGGAAGTCAAGGTTGGTGCTAATATGGAGCTTAGTGTGAAACAACGATTGATTCAGATGCTGAGTGACTACGTGGAGATCTTTGCTTGGTCTTACGAAGATATGCCTGGGTTGGATACTGATATTGTGGTCCATCGCCTTCCTACCAAGGAAGACTGTCCTCCGGTAAAACAGAAGGTTCGCCGTATGCGCCCAGAGATGTCCGAGAAAATCAAGGCTGAAGTTATGAAACAGTTTGACGCCAGTTTTCTAGCAGTGACTTCTTACCCTCAGTGGGTTGCCAATGTGGTTCTGGTACCGAAGAAAGATGGTAAGGTTTGAATGTGTGTTGACTACAGGGACTTGAACAGGGCAAGTCCTAAGGATGACTTCCCTCTACCACACATCGACATTCTGGTTGACAATACTGCTCAGCACAAGGTATTCTCCTTCATAGACGGTTTCTTTGGTTATAATCAGATAAAGATGGCTCCCGGAGACATGGAGAAGACCACTTTTGTTACTCAGTGGGGTACCTTTTGCTACAAGGTCATGCCTTTTGGACTGAAGAATGCTGGGGAAACATATCAGCGTGCCATGGTTTCTTTATTTCATGACATGATCCATCATGAAATTGAGGTTTACGTCGACGATATGATTGCGAGGTCCTATACTGAGGAAGAACACCTTGACCATCTACAAAAGTTGTTCGACAGGTTGAAGTTGTACAAGTTAAGGTTGAACCCGAACAAGTGCACCTTCGGGGTGAGATCTGGCAAACTAATAGGTTTTGTTGTAAGCGACAAAGGTATTCAAGTGGACCCGGCAAAGGTGAAATCCATACAAGAGATGCCGACTCCCAAGACAGAGAAGGAGGTCAGAGGCTTTCTGGGACAACTGAACTACATTGCCCGGTTCATCTCGCACCTAACTGCTACTTGTGAGCCAATATTCAAGTTACTGAAGAAAGATCAAGTGGTACGTTGGAACGATGAATGTCAGGCTGCTTTCGAAAGGATCAAAGAGTATCTCTAGGAGCCACCTATTATAATGCCACCAGTTAAAGGGAGACCTCTGATCTTATACTTGACAGTACTTGACAACTTAATGGGGTGTGTGTTGGGTCAGCATGACGAGTCTGGTCGAAAAGAGCATGCTATTTACTACCTTAGCAAAAAGTTTACCGACTGTGAGACCCGATACTCACTGCTTGAGAAAACTTGCTGCGCTTTGGCATGGGCTGCTCGCCGGCTAAGACAGTATATGCTGACTCACACTACTTTGTTGATTTCAAAGATGGATCCAATCAAGTATATCTTCGAAAAGCCTGCCCTGTCCGGAAGAATAGTAAGATGGCAGATGATCTTGACTGAGTATGACATCCAGTACACGACTCAAAAAGCAATCAAGGGAAGTGTATTGGCAGACCATTTGGCACATCAGGCAGTGGATGATTACCAGTCTATGAACTTTGAATTCCCGGACGAGAATATCATGCTGATAACTGATTGTGATACACCTGGACCAGATGAAGGACCTGAAGAAGGATCCCGATGGTCTATGTATTTTGATGGAGCTTCGAACGCTTTGGGTAATGGCATTGGCGCTGTGATCATATCTCCTAAAGGCTCTCATACTTCGTTTACCGCCCGACTGTGTTTCAACTGCACCAACAATATGGCGGAGTATGAAGCATGCATCATGGGTCTTCGAGATGCAATTGACCTAAGGATTAAGTTTCTAAGTGTCTTCGGAGATTCCGCTCTCGTGATCAGTCAGATCAAAGGCGAGTGGGATACGAAACACCCAAATCTTATTCCTTACAAGGAGTATGTATTGACGTTGCTTCCCAATTTCGAGGAGATAACCTTTGAGCACTTCCCTAGAGAGGAGAATCAGTTGGCGGACGCGCTAGCTACGATGTCTTCCATGTTCAAAGTCAAATGGGACAACGAGGCTCCCCGGATCATTATTGAAAGATTGGACGA
The DNA here is from genome assembly GCA_948472305.1 of Vicia faba. Lineage (NCBI taxonomy): Eukaryota > Viridiplantae > Streptophyta > Magnoliopsida > Fabales > Fabaceae > Vicia > Vicia faba. Next base: position 1,186,549,252 of record OX451737.1, read on the forward strand.
ACCTGCACATTGCTGTGATCTTGAGACTGAAGAGGTAACAGAAAAGCCCTGGTATCATGAGGTGAAAAGATACCTTGAAGCTCAAGAATACCCCGAGGGTGCATCTGTTAATGACAAGAAGTTTATGAGGAGGTTTGCAGCTAAGTTCTTCATCAGCAATGGCATTCTTTACAAGCGTAACCATGATTCAACCTTACTGCGTTGTGTGGATAAGATTGAAGCAGAAAGAATCATGACAGAGCTGCATGAAGGTACTTTCGGAACTCATTCCAGTGGACATACCATGGCAAAGAAAATCCTTCGAGTAGGATATTACTGGTCTACAATGGAAGCCGACTGTTATCAGCATTCTCGGACATGTCACAAGTGCCAGGTCTATGCTGATAAGGTGCACATTCCTCCAGTTCCTCTGAATGTTTTGACAGCACCTTGGCCTTTTGTAATGTGGGGCATTGACATGATCGGCGAGATCAGACCTACGGCATCCAACGGGCATCGTTTCATCCTGGTAGCGATTGATTACTTTATGAAGTGGGTTAAAGCAGCTTCCTTTGCTACAGTAACCAAGAACGTCGTGGCACGGTTCATTCGACACAACCTAATCTGTCGATACGGTGTACCAGAGAGGATCATTACGGACAATGGTACCAATCTTAATAACAAAATGATCACTGAGCTCTGCGAGCAATTCAAGATACAGCATCATAACTCTTATCCCTACCGGCCGAAGATGAATGGGGCTGTCGAAGCGGCAAATAAGAACATTAAGAAGATTGTGCACAAGATGACAGTGACATACAAAGACTGGCACGAGATGTTACCATTTGCTCTTCATGGGTACCGTACCTCAGCACGGACGTCAACAGGGGCAACACCATATTCTTTGGTTTATGGCATGGAGGCAGTCCTGCCTATTGAAGTTCAGATACCCTCTCTTCGGATCATGAAGGATGCAGGTTTGAGTGAAGATGACTGGATTCAGACCCGACATGATCAATTGAATCTAATTGACGAAAAGAGACTTACTGCTATTTGTCATGGTCAGACGTACCAAAAACGGATGATCAAGGAATTTAACAAGAAAGTCAGACGACAAGAGTATCAAGTTGGGGACCTGGTAATCAAGCGCTTTATCTTACCTCAAGGTGATCCCAGGGGGAAATGGACCCTGTGATACGGTGGGAGAACTGACTTGAGTTTTTGCATTTGTATTCGCACTTGTTTCGGTTTAGCAAGAGTCGCCACCGACTTTTTATTTTATCCTAAAGGAAAGGTTAAAAAGCACAGGAAAAACCTTTTGAGATGTTTCGTGGGTTCGGGGGGTAGATTATGAAAAGGGAAGGTATTAGCACCCTTTTCATCCATGGTTATCCATGGGCTCTTAGTTACTTGGTTTAGATCACTTGCCTTTGATTTTCAATTGCTTGAAATGGTGGTGTGTGTGTGTGTTTTTGAAAATGTTTTGAAAAAGATGCCTTGTCTAGGCAACCGTTGTAACAATTCTTTACTCGAATGTTTTACAAAGGTGTGTGTCTTTTCGAAAAGATGTTTCAATGTTTTTGAAAGTTGTTTTGGAAGTTGTGTTTGTGGAGTGGGTTTTGAAAAGTAGGCAAGTGTGTTTTGCAAGTTTGATCAAGTAACTAAGAGTTGTCTACTCCTAAATTTACTCAAAGATTTTTCTTATGTTTTAACCCTTTTAACAGTATTGTTCCACCATTGTATTTGGTGTACAATCTTGCGTTAGGATGTTAACGGGACGGGCGCGGGTCATCGTATGGACCATGAACGCAATGGTGCCAAGTGTCTTTGGCAATTTTGGTTGAAGGGACTATGATCATTTTGTTTAGGAAACTTTCGAAAGCGTCATCGAGGGACTATGATCATTTTGAATTGTTTTGCCAAAGATACTTAACATGAAAGCATGGCCCATTTTGGAAGGCAACGAATAGGATTACCCTAGGGGTGCAAGTGTGAATGGTGTATAGATTGTCATGCATTTATCTTGTATTAGGTTATCTAGCGGTTGATTTTATTCACATACAAACCCTAAGTCTATCATGGCATAATTTAAAAGCGATAAATTGCGGGAATTTTAAGTCCTAAACTATTACAAATGAGTATCCGGGGATGGGGGTACAAATATTTACAAATGGGGGATGAGACTTGTCGGAATAGTAGTGCCCAAATATATTTACAACCAAATCGAATCAATCGCAATGTAACATGTATCAATGTACAAGAATAAAAGAGAAACAAAATGTGTATTGTAAAATGTGTATGTGATTTATTTACAAGGTGAGAAATTTTAACTTAATGCAAATTTAAGTATTTATTAGGTATTGTTATTTATTTGGATATTTGTGTTTTGGTTAATGTTTTATAAACTTGTATAAGATTAATTAAACAAAAGTTTTAAAGAAAAAGTATTTATTTTTATGTATTTGTTAATATGTACAAACAAAAGTGTCAAAGAAAAGAAAAATGTTTTAAGTTAAAGAAAGTTATTATTTGTATTTTAGTTTCTATACAAAAGGGTTTTAAAGAAAAGAAAAGAAAATTGTTTAACTTTAAGAAGATTAATGTTCATATATTTTAGTTAATATTTTTATGTATTTTATTGATTGTAATAAAGAAAAAATTTGTATATATAATAAAAAAAAGTCAATGTAATATTTTACTTAAAAATAAAGTGATAAAATAAAATGAAAAAAGGTTTATGAGTTATAAGAAAAAAAGTTGAATGAGCCTAGGGGATTTTGTACTTGGCCCAAAACAATTAATAAACAGAATAATAAAAAAAAAGGGGGTGCATTCCATATTTCGTTGGGCTTAAGCATGTGGATGGGGCGAACCGGCCCAACGTGCTTGTGAACATTTTCTAAGGGTTTTCATTTTGTTGTTTCATTTCTAGGGTTACAGTCTTACAGGCTTAGAGCGGCGCCATTCCTCATCGTCTTCTTCATCGTTCTTATCCCTGAGCCATGCTTCTGACACTTCTCTCCGTCCCCGTTGCCAGGCGCCATCATCCCTCTCTCCTTCCTCCACGGTCAAGCAAGGCGGCATTACGAAAAGGTTTGACTTCTTAGTTCTGTACGTTTTACGCTTTGCATGTTTTTGATCTTGACACGTTCTGATTATTTATGTTATCATTGTTTGTGTGAGGTATGAAAAGAAGGAGTAGAAATACTACCTTTGGAGGGTTCGTTGCTTGGAGAGGAGGAGAGAGCTAGAGGCGCTTTAGGCGGCCAGGGGCGAGGGGACGCGTGATGCTGTGAGCTGGAAATCTGGTACCTAGTATCTTACCCTTGGTTTTATGATGAACTTCTCTGAAAACCCTAGCTGTAATCGCTTCTTTTCCTCTTCTGACTGCTTGCCTCTGTATGATTTTGATTCTTTTCTTCTTCTTCTGTTTGCCCTTTGCTTCTGTATGCTCTGAGATGCCTGATATGCTTGATATGCTTGCCTCTGTATGTTGATTGCTGAGTTGCCTTAGGTATTAGCCCTGTGATGAAATCATTCTGAGGGTCTAGTTGGTTTGAATGCTTTGTGCCTTTTGTTTTTTGGTATAGGCTTGCTGGGTTTTACAGGCTACACAGGGCGTTGAGTTTGAATGTTTTGTGGCTTTTCTGGTTTGATGACAGTTTACAGGCTTGGCTTGAGCTTATAACTTATGCAGGTTAGGGCTTCAGTTTGTGTTTGATAGTTTTGTTTGTAAGCTTGTGTAGAGGTTTGAGGTGGTTCTGGTTTTTAGGCAGGCATGAGGCTTGTGTTCATGGCTTATGTTTGAGGCTTGTGTTACAGGTTTATGCAGGTGAAGGCTTCTGGTTTTAGGCTTGATATGTTTGCTTTTGAAACTGAGTTTAGGTTTTGGAGCTTGGGCTTTTTGTTTGGAACAGATTAGAGGCTTGGCTTGTGTTTGAGATTACAGGTTGAGAGCTTACAAGCTTTTGTGTTGTTTTTGTTATGTGGTTCTGCCCCCCCTCTATTGTGTTCTGATAACTTTGTTATATCTTTGTCTTCAAGCCTGCTGTAAGCCTTTCTCTTCTCTCTTTTTTCTCTCTCTACAGATTAAAAGCATTTTTATATTGCTTACTGTACTATGCTCTGAAAAAGTGTTGGCCTTGAAATGATGTAAAATTTGAATATGTTTGCATTGTCTCTTTCCTCTGTGTACTTTCAAGATTTCCTGCATATCTTGTGTACTTTGTTGACAGCTTTTGTACCTTTTTTTTGGACAGTTCTGCACTTGAACAGTTTAGTTGATATTCAGTTTGCCTTTTGGACTTAGTTAGGCATTATGGACTTTATAGTGTGTACATGCTGTTTGTTTTGAAACTGTGCAGCTTGTTGACAATTTGAATTTGTGCAATTTGTTTCTTTGTCATTATGCAGCCTTGTGCATTTCCATATTTTTTGCAAGCATATTTCTATCCTTCTTTGTGAACCAAGAGTAATTCTTGTGATTTGCAGAGAGGGTGAACAACTGATTTCGGCCAGTTACTTTTAATGATGAACTTTAAATTAACCGTCTGCTTTTTTTCTTAATTCATCTGCATTTGACTTTTTTCCCTTTCTTTGTTTTTGCAGATGAAAATCCACTGAGCAATAGGGAGCAGCAAATAGAAGACGAAGACTTAGGAAACTTAGGATGCAATTTTATTTCACTTTTAATCATTGTAACAAATATTATTATAAATACTTGTAAATAATTACTGTATTTGAATAACACTTGTACAAATAATTAAAAATAAATAAAAGTCTTTTTATTGATATTCCTTTTAATTCTTCTTCAATTGTTTATTTAATTATTCATATTTCTTAAATTATAATAACTGGAAGTAAATCCCAACTATTCTAACTCAGAAATGATAAATAATCAATAAACGTCCGGCGTTCCAAATAATCCAAAACATTGCACAGTTAATCAAACAAACGTCCACATGTTTTTCCTTTTACTGATTAAATCAAACACTGCCAACTCTCAATCCAAATGCCTCAATCCATATCTCAGTAATTTGAAAAGAACTATAGAATTTATTATTTCTGAGAATGCGCACACAAACCCTAGTTCTTGACTTAACACCAAAGAAACGCCTGCCTGATCAAACTTTGAGCCAAACTCAACCAAACCCTAATAATTTGCTTGAACTGTTCCATAGTCCATGAAAACCCTAATTTGGCTAGACTGACAGGAAAAATTCTGTTTGACTGATTCTTGAGCCAATCTGAAAAATCAGGAAAAGCCCGAAGCTGTGATTTCTTGTGGAAAAAGAGGAGGGCAAATTTTGGGGTACAACAGTTGCCCCTGTTCAATCTTCTTGGACCTGAAGAGTTAGATTGGCAAGTTTGCCTTTCGCGACTCGAGGGTAAAAGGAGATTGGACACTAGAGTGCCCAAAAAATTTGCACTCGGTGATGTGACGGTAGAGGGAATGGGCTTAAAGATGCCATTTGGTGATGGACTTAGAGATGCCATCTAGGGATGTGACAGAATCTTGTCGGGGAATGGGCTTAAAGATGCCATTTGGTGATGGGCTTAGAGATGCCATCTAGGGATGTGACATAATCCTTTCGGGGAATAGGCTTAGAGATTCCATCTGGAAATTGCTGGTAGGAGGATGGGCTTAGAGATGCCATCTGAAGGTGATTGTTGAACTGTATGACATTAGTGAGTAGGTGAGTATCAGAAAGGTATCCATGTTTTGGGACATCTCTGAATTGGGGGTCTAAATAAGCAATAGATTGACATCCGTGTTTGGAGAATCCGTAAACTGTTTTCAGGAGTTGAAGTTGAATAAGCAATAGAGCAGCATCCGTTGTTGGGAAGCGTCCGTAAACTGTTTTCAAGAGTTGAGAAGAATCTGAACAAGTGATAGGTTAACATCCGTTACTGGAGAACCCGTGAACTGTTTTCAGAAGTCTTAGAATCTGAACAAGCGATAGGTTAACATCCGTTACTGGAGAACCCGTGAACTGTTTTCAGAAGTCTTGAAGTTGAATAAGCAATAGAGCATCATCCGTTGTTGGGAAGTGTCCGTAAACTGTTTTCAAAAGTTGAGTCTGAACAAGCGATAGATTAACATCCGTTGTTGGGAAGAATCCATAAACTGTTTTCAGAAGTTGAAGAATTTGAATAAGCGATAGGTTAACATCCGTTATTGGAGAACCCGGGAACTGTTTTCAGAAGTCTTGGAGATGAATAAGCAATAGATCAGCATCCATGTTGGGAAGCGTCCGTAAACTTTTTTCAAAAATTTGAAGAATCTGAACAAGCGATAGGTTAACATCCGTTACTGGAGAACCCGAGAACTGTTTTCAGAAGTCTTGAAGTTGAGAAGGAACCGGTGTAGGGTTTCCTGATGATGAGTCCGTGTAAAACTGCATCTGGATGAATCTGGAATAAGTATCAGAATGTCGCCATGTCTAGGTTACATCTGAACTATTTCTAGAAAGAATCTCGGGAGATGATGATCTTTGTCTGTCGACTGATTTTTTCCTGAAAAGGTAAAGAGTTAGTTGTATGCAATGTCATGATGCATGATGTAATGTATGTTATATCAATGTTTATGATATGAATGTGATGAATGCGCATGTAAGCTGATGAGATGTCTTGTTGAGGATAGATGAATCCTGGATAGCTGGAGATAATAGAATCTTGACTGCTGTCGGGGAAAGTAATTCCTTGACTACTGCAGGGGGTTGAAAATCCTTTGATCGTTGAAAATGAGAAGTCCTGGGACCACTGTTGGGGAATCAGGAGCTTGGGTTGTATGCCAATCTACTGGGGATTCCTGTCTTGAGGAGATCTTCACTGGAGAATATTCGAATATTCTGTGAGGACCTGAGAATGAGAGTCTTCATTCTGCTTGGGGATTGATAGTTGGAAGTTTTAGCTCCACTGGGGATTGCAAGAATCTTTTTAATTTGAGAAGGAACCGGTGTAGGGTTTCCTGATGATGAGTTCGTGTAAAACCGCATCTGAATTTGAGAAGGAACCGGTGTAGGGTTTCCTGATGATGAGTCAGTGTAAAACTGCATCTGAATTTGAGAAGGAACCGGTGTAGGGTTTCCTGATGATGAGTCCGTGTAAAACTGCATCTGAAGTTGAGAAGGAACCGGTGTAGGGTTTCCTGGTGATAAGTCCGTGTAAAACTGCATCTAAATTTGAGAAGGAACCGGTGTAGGATTTCCTGATGATGAGTCCATGTAAAACTGCATCTTGGATTTTAGAAGGAACCGGTGTAGGGTTGCTTCATGATGAGTCTGTGTAAAACTACATCTTGGATTTGAGAAGGAACCGGTGTAGGGTTGCTTCATGATGAGTCAGTGTAAAACTACATCTTGGATTTGAGAAGGAACCGGTGTAGGGTTACTTCATGATGAGTCCGTGTAAAACTGCATCTTGGATTTGAGAAGGAACCGGTGTAGGGTTGCTTCATGATGAGTCCGTGTAAAACTACATCTTGGATTTGAGAAGGAACCGGTGTAGGGTTGCTTCATGATGAGTCTGTGTAAAACTACATCTTGGATTTGAGAAGGAACCGGTGTAGGGTTGCTTCATGATGAGTCCGTGTAAAACTGCATCTTGGATTTGAGAAGGAATCGGTGTAGGGTTGCTTCATGATGAGTCTGTGTAAAACTACATCTTGGATTTGAGAAGGAACCGGTGTAGGGTTGCTTCATGATGAGTCAGTGTAAAACTACATCTTGGATTTGAGAAGGAACCGGTGTAGGGTTGCTTCATGATGAGTCCGTGTAAAACTGCATCTTGGATTTGAGAAGGAACCGGTGTAGGGTTGCTTCATGATGAGTCCGTGTAAAACTACATCTTGGATTTGAGAAGGAACCAGTGTAGGGTTGCTTCATGATGAGTCCGTGTAAAACTGCATCTTGGATTTGAGAAGGAACCAGTGTAGGGTTGCTTCATGATGAGTCCGTGTAAAACTACATATTGGATTTGAGAAGGAACCGGTGTAGGGTTGCTTCATGATGAGTCCGTGTAAAACTACATCTTCCAACAGGTGATGAAGGAATTGTTGAACACTTTTGACATTCGAATGCCCCAAGTGATGATGAAGGAGACTTGCCCCAAGTTTACTGAACTTTTGAGAGATTTGTTGAAATCTTGACTGGACTTCCCCAGGTGTGCTGGATAGTGACATGTCATGCCCCCTTGTTGATAGGAGATTTGTCAATGGAAGTGTCATCCTTTTTGAAGTGATTTGGTTCACTGAGAGAGCTTTCGTTCATCGGATATTCGTTGTGTGAATTTCTCCGTGTTGTACCCCAAAATTTGCCCTCCCATATTCTTCAAGATTTGGCAAGATCAAGCTTCAAATGGATTAAGGATTGCACTGTGCAAACACCCTCCTAACACAGTCAAAAATTAGGGTTTTGGTTCTTACAAAGAAATTGAGGCTTTCAAGGGTCCAATCAAGTCCCATATGCCTATATACATTGTCAAGCATCTATATGTCAAGTTTCAAGACTCACAGCATCAAGTTGCACAGTCAAAAGCCCTAAATGCTTCACAGTCAACTGCAGGGGCAAAATGGTCATTTGACAGTCAAAAGTCAAAAATTTTGGTCAACATCTTATTTTGAAGCCACAATCATCATTTGATCAATTCTTGATCATGATTCCACAAGCATGGCTCAAAAAGTCTCAAGATGCAAAAGTTTCTATTTTTGGACAGCTGAAAAGTCAACTGTAACTTGCCCAAGGCATAACTTTTTCATGGTTCATCAGAAAAATCCCATCCAATTCTCATTTTGAAGAGGATGACATTTCCTACAACTCATCTTCACATTCCAAGTCCAAGAAATGCTCTCACAAAAAGTTATCAATTTCTACATTATAGGTCATTTTCAAAAGTCAACAAAAATGCACTTTAAGTCAAAGACCATAACTTGAGATTGATGAATCAAAATGACATGGGACCAAAGACATTGGTTAGAGGAATTCAAGACCTTTCCAAAATGTCCAAGAACATGTTCATAGCTTCAAAATTGAGCAAGATATGCATTGGAGAAGTTGGGAAATTTTTGGGAACTTTCAAAAGTCAACTTTGCCTAAAACACTTCATTTTTGCTAATGGGCCTCAAATTCTTTCTTGAATCTTTACCCAAAGCTTATGCACGACCCATTGAACTTAATTTGATTTATTTTTTTATTTTTAATTAATTAATTGAATTTATATTAATATTAATTCATTTAATTGGTTTTAATTGTAGGAAAATTCAAAGATATGCTTTTTTAGATCTTTTTGTGAGACAAATAAGGCTAGGGCAAGCTGGCAACTCGTGTGCATCTCAAAGGAATCAAAATATCCATGATTGGCAAGGTTTCATGAAATAAAAGATTGAAAAAAGATATGATTGGCAATCACACATTCAAGTCATAATGCCATGGACTTTTGGGCTTATTTTTAACCTAATTCCATTCACATATATGTGTTGAAGCAAACCCTAAAGCTAGACACAAAAAAGCTGCCATAGAAAGCCATAACCACTTTGCAAAAATTCAAGAAAAACTTGAAAACTGAAATCAATATTGCAGGTGAATTCAAGGCCTAAAATTGTTTCCAATACATTGCTGACATTGCCAGGAAGTCATTGCAATCAAGGACGAAGCTTAACACGCAAAGAATCGTTCATCACAAGTGACACGATTTGCTTTATTTTCCAAATTTGCATATCACGATTCATGTGTTTTTGACCATTTTTTTGGATTAATTTATGTTAATAGGGACCTTCTGAAGCTGTTGGTACAAACCAATTTGGTTATAGCCCTCTGAATCAAAATCCACCATGGATAAAATCTAGGGTTTAGAAGCTTGAAAATTAGGGCTTTCTTATTGGGGAAAAATCAGGCTTTGAGACATATACCATTAAACTCAGAAGCTCAAGACGAATTGAATGGACATATCGCGCCCTTTTTATATTATCCCTAACGCTAATCGCTATTATTGGGACTTTTGTTTTGTGGGGGTTTAAAACCCCCGCTATTTGCTTGTTTTTGTTTCAGGCCAAAGGAAGAAGACAGTACGTGGAAGGACGTGAATGGTGCATTCAAATAAGTGGCGCGCTTTTTGTGTTCCCAGCATAGCGTTTACTTTTCATATATTATCTTTGTTGGTTATTAGGTTTACAAACGCGCATCATGGCTCAGATGGTGGGAGACGTGGCTGGCAAATACTGGGACCTGGGTTCGATTCCCAGGTCCCCCATATAATTGTTCTCATTTTTCCCAAGGCGTTCCAGTGAAGCGTAGGTCCAATGTTCCACCATAGGCCTCATAATTCCAGCGTGCCATGTGTCCCCAGCTTCCATCCAGTGGTCAAGAGATGGAGTCCATGGTATGCTCCAGTCAAACAGCACGCACACAGTCATGAAAGTCAACCAGGCTTAGAATCTTCTTGGGCCAGAATTGCTTCAAGAAACCTCCACTTTGGGCCATCACACCCCCTTTGGTTTGCATATTTAATTTTATTTTTTCTCTTTTAAATTTCTTTTAATTGTTTTAATCATTATTATTAATTCACCATAAATTAATTTTCCTAATAAAAATCAGAAAATCAAAAATGTAAATATATTTTTAATTAATTATTAATTTCACCATTAACCTATTTTTGTAAGTAAATACTAATAATTAACTTAGTTTAATTTAGGTTTTAATTTTAATCCTTTTCTTAATAAATAAAAATTGCATAGAATTAGGTTTTGATATTTTTTAATCATATTTTATTAATCATCGTTATTACTATTTATTAATTATTATTTTTGTAAATAAAATGTACATTAATTAATTAGCTTAAATTAGGATTAACTTTAACATTTTTATTAATAATTAAAATAAACTTAGAACTAGGGTTTTCTTTTGATTTTAACTTCTTTATTTTCATTAAATACAAAAAACACAAAAAATATCTTTCTTGTAAATAATTAATTAAATTAATAATTAGGTTTAATGTTAATTTCAAACAAAGGACAAAAAAGCTCTTAATTTCTCAAAAGGGTCCAAAACCCTAGGACGTCCAGTTTAATTTCTATTTACGCATTATTTTCTTATTTGATTATTATGTAACTGTTTCCGGAATGTAATAGTAATTAGGTTTATTGATTTTCTTTACTTTATGCATCTTTATCAAAAACGGGTCTTTGTATTTTGGCGATGTATAGACCCGCGCCTTGTAATAGCGTAGCTTTTACCTTTCCGTATTTTATTTTCCGCACTCCTAACTGCTAAATTGCATGAAAGAATGTATGATAATTAAAAAACAACTCGTAGCTCACAATTGCATGATCCAAGATAAATGTTAAACTGAAAACAACACACAATACACACACCACTTCTAGGGTACGCCTCACTCGTTGCCTCGAAAGTGGTCGTCAAGTATAGGGTGTTTTAGCGGTCGCCCTTATGTCTAAAGATCCGGTTGCCTCGAAACAGTTGCCTCGTATTAAAAAGGATCTAGGACATTAGGGTTACTTCTAAATTGTCCTACTATTGCTTCGGTGACCACACTGTCCCTAAAATCGAATTGACCCGAACACCTCCAACAGTGGTGCTACCTACCTCTCAATGGTGGGATGGCACTACCTTAAGGACTCTTACACAGCCTAATTCCTTAGGGTAGGTAGATGACTCATGGGTACTTGCTCTCTAAAAAACAATCAAAAATCTTTTCACACTGACACTTTCAAAAGCTTTCAAAACAAATTTTTCAAACACTCTTGAGGACAGATACAAGAGTCACTCAGAAATCTTTCAATGAAACTTTTTCAAACCCACTCACATTTGAAAAGCAAACACATTTTGAAAACATAAGAGCAAGTACCTAAGAGCCCATGGATAACCATGGATAGAAAGGGTGCTAACACCTTCCCTTTCTATAAATCTACCTCCCGAACCGAGAGACATTCTCAATAAGGAATTTTGCTGTGCTTTTGTCCTGTCCATGTTGGAGAAAATAAAAGACGGTGGCGACTCTTGCTTACCGCGACATACGCGATCCAGCTTTAAACAGTCAGTTCTATTTCCACCGATCACACTCCGCTGTCAAACAAATAGCCAAATGCAAACAGTGATATTTAAGCAATGCAAAGTTTATGTTTGTCTCGAAGTTTTGAAAAATGCGTTTTTTAGCAGAAAACTTTTTATAAGACAAATCAACACAAGATTTTAGAGCAAAGTCTTACAGGAGTCAGGATACCTTTTGTAACAGTATGCTTTCGAACTATCTCATGCTTCAATTAGGACTTTTGAAGGGTTGTAACGTGGCCTGGTTCACGGTTTAAGAAACAAAGGATAAAGGCTCAAAGTATATTTGTACCCACCCGCTCTTCGTGATGTTCTTCAATCCTAAACTCAGTTAATTGTGTGTCCCACTCTGTTCGAGTTTGGAACGACTTTTGGGTGATGGTTCACCAATTGAATTTGGAGGGCAATCATCCTCTCCTTTTTTCTTTCGCAACATTTTTCATGTTTGTTGAGGATTTGTAATGACCTCTTTCTTTTGATTTGTTATCCCTAACTTTTGCCTGACTGTTCCCGTTTTTGAGATCACAGTCAGCGGGATGCCCCAGCTTTCTTAAGCCTCCTTTATAGGTTTTGGCTCAGTGGGCCTTTTCTCTTTTGAGAGGTAATGACTGCCTATATGATAAGGAACCATCATTGTCTTTTGATTCCAAAGGAATACTTTTTTTTGATGTCGTTCGTTGTATTACGAACTGAGAGTTTGCGACTTCAATTGCGCATTTTTTGAATTAACTGAGATACTACCCTGCCCCAGGTTTATATCAAAGGTTTCAAATTGTTTAGAACGAAAAAATCCTACTTCTTTGGCTCGAAGGGGTTGACTAGGGATTATCTTCCTTATAACTCCAGTGTTTGGGAATTGAAAGAAATGCCTGTATATCATCAGCAAGGTCTTGTTCAAAAGCATACTGTATGAGATTATGGTATTGTTTCGTCATCCTCCCTCTAAAGGCTTGTAGCTTTTGCAAGAGTTAAATGTCATAAAGAAAGTAGAAAGCATAGTTTAAGAATAGTGAAAACAAATGGATGAATTCAAGACAAACATATGCAATGCATTAATGAAATAGAGTTTGACATTAATAAATAATTGTTTGAATAACAAAGAGATTACAACTTGAAAATTCAAAATAAAACAAAAACAATCTCAATGATCTGGCATAGGAGCAGTGATCATGTTGGGGTCTCTGGAGGACCAAACTCAATCTCCTTGGCATCAATCAAATTCTGAATCTTGTACTTCAATGCCCAACAGTCGTTAGTATCATGTCCGGGACTGTCGGAATGATAAGCACATATTGCATTAGGATTGTAGTTAGGAGATGAAGTCTTGGGGTTTGGATGAGGCCCTATCAATGCAATCAGATTCATCTTCAACAAGTGTTGCAGTGCTTGAGACAGCGGCATGTTGATGTTGGTGAACTGCCTCTTAGGCTCGTCTGGCCTTCGTTGACTTCCCTTTGGCTGTTGTCGGCGTGACGTAGAACCGGAGATCAGGACTGCCCCTGCATGTTGGTCACGGCGACTCTTTTGACTGTTCACAGCATTGGACTCTTTCCTCCCATTGTAGGGAATTTTCTGAGCATCAGAGGGTGTAGTTCCTTGGATTTTTCCACTTTTGATGCCCGCTTCGACCCTCTCGCCGGTCAGTATTAGCTCGGTGAACCCAACTGAGGAGCTTCCAATTAAGTGATTGAAGAAAGGCCCTGTCAGAGTTCCCATGAAGATGTCAATCAATTCTCTGTCAGTTAAAGGGGGTTGCACCCTACCAGCCAGATCTCTCCACTTTTGGGCATATCCTTTGAAACTCTCGTCAGAACCCATGGTCATGTTCTGCAATTGCACATGAGTTGGTGCAAGATCAGCATTGTACTGATACTGCTCATAAAAAGCAACAGCTAAGTCCTTCCAGATGTGGATGCGAGAACTCTCCAATTGATAGAACCACTCGAGTTGAGCCCCTACCAGGCTTTCTTGGAAGAAATGGATCCAAAGCTTTGGATCAGTTGTGTATGGTTGAATCTTACGGACATAAGACTTTAGATGCATCTTAGGGCAAGAGACTCCATCATATAGAGCCAAGGTAGGGACTTTGAACTTTGGAGGGATGACCAATCCAGGAACCAAACCCATGTCTCCTAAATCCAAGCCAGGTATTTGTTGAATCTCCATAGCATTGAGGCGATCCTCCAACTGTTTGTACTTGTCGTCAGCAGGAGGATATTATTCCTCGGAGTAGTCAGCTTCATCAATCTCCAAATTGTGGTCTTCTTCAAGACTATCCCCTATGTTGGATGGAGTTGCAAGGTCCAGGGTCTTAGGTCTTCTTCTCAAGTTCAGGATGCTCGCTGACTTCTTGGACTTCTTCTTCTTGTCTTTGAGAAGGAGAGCTGTCAGATCCTCTTGCCCTTTACCCATAGCCAGAAGCATTTGCTGGAATTGAGTGTTTTGAGCTTGGAGATCTTTCACCGTTTGTTCCATATCCATCTTACTGAAATAAACAGTAGGAAGATAAGGAGACCTGTATGGGAGAAACCTGTTATGCAATGATATGTATGATATATGTATGCAATGTTTTCAAGGATCTCTTGGGGTAAACACAAGAGAATGTTAGAGGTTGAACTTTGATCTTTGATTGGAGAACTTTGCACTGGTGGATGTCTTTCCACGAGAATCAAGCTCACCATGTCAAGTGGGTCATAGCCCCTGATTCAAGTTGTTGCACTTGATCTTTGATGATATTTGTTTAGAGGAGAAACCTCTTGCCCCTTGGTAGACGTCTGGTTCAACGTGACCCTGCATCAAAAGAACCCTCGAGATCCTTGAAATGGTTATTGAAAATGCTATGGTATAATGTCATGATGTTATGTACATGTATGCAAAAGCAAGTGAGTGTATATACAGGTAACCATATTCACATAAAGCAAACAAGTCCTTAGGTTTAGGCTTGCATGGGGTTTGTAGGTAAGTACCCTCTTGAAGTTAGTTGGCTCATCCTGTCCTAAAATAGAAGTCGGGTTCTAAGGAGCTCAATATCATCGGATTATTTTCTGTGTTCATTGTTTTGGTTTAGCCACTTGACTGGCGACCAAAATATTCCAAGAAAACAACCCTCAATGAGTATAGTATCGAGTATCTACCAACTTCGGACTGCACCAAAGTCGGTCATCTCACTACCCCTAAAAAGGCTAAGATGGTCAATTAAGGTTCTAAGAGTTCGTTAGTGCTTCATGACATCACTCAGCGGCCCCGTACTCTCCTTGATTGAACTCAAGGATTACCGGTACTCACAAATATGTCGCACTAACATAGCTTACTGCTTCAACCATGTCGGTATACCCCACACAGTTCCCTCACAGTTTTATTGCTATTTACCTAAAAAGGTGCCCCCAAATCCGGGTGTAGGATTTACAACAAACCCAAACAAGGACCCAAAAAGTAAAGCAATCAAAGCAATCAAAGCAAGTATGTAAAGGTGATCTAAACCCTAAGGTAACCCCACTTTTAAATTTATCCCCAGCAGAGTCGCCAGTTCTGTGATACGGTGGGAGAACTGACTTGAGTTTTTGCGTTTGTATTCGCACTTGTTTCGGTTTAGCAAGAGTTGCCACCGACTTTTTATTTTATCCTAAAGGAAAGGTTAAAAAGCACAGGAAAAACCTTTTGAGATGTTTCGTGGATTCGGGGGGTAGATTATGAAAAGGGAAGGTATTAGCACCCTTTTCATCCATGGTTATCCATGGGCTCTTAGTTACTTGGTTTAGATCACTTGCCTTTGATTTTCAATTGCTTAAAATGGTGGTGTGTGTGTGTGTTTTTGAAAATGTTTTGAAAAAGATGCCTTGTCTAGGCAACCGTTGTAACAATTCTTTACTCGAATGTTTTACAAAGGTGTGTGTCTTTTCGAAAAGATGTTTCAATGTTTTTGAAAGTTGTTTTGGAAGTTGTGTTTGTGGAGTGGGTTTTGAAAAGTAGGCAAGTGTGTTTTGCAATTTTGATCAAGTAACTAAGAGTTGTCTACCCCTAAATTTACTCAAAGATTTTTCTTATGTTTTAACCCTTTTAACAGTATTGTTCCACCATTGTATTTGGTGGACAATCTTGCGTTAGGATGTTAACGGGATGGGTGCGGGTCATCGTATGGACCATGAATGCAATGGTGCCAAGTGTCTTTGGCAATTTTGCTTGAAGGGACTATGATCATTTTGTTTAGGCAACTTTCGAAAGCGTCATCGAGGGACTATGATCATTTTGAATTGTTTTGCCAAAGATACTGATCGGGACTTTATAAGTCTGTCGGGATACTAACTGCAAGTATACAGTTCAGTCGTTCTAGTTTTAAAAGATTATCGAACCCACAGAGACTGAGGATCAATCGCATACGATCTAATGCTACAGTTTTTCTAACTAAGCGATGAATATTCGATTTTTGGGGGAGACAGTTTAATTAAAAGTAATAGTACTAATTATACCGGTATGTGATAATCGGACTTAGGGAATTCGATGAATCGCTTGGCCTATAAAGTATTTCGGTAAAAGCTAATTGTTTAAAAACCTGAGACATACACTCTCGTGTTTATGAAATAAGTCATGCTACTAAACCTAGTGGATGCACTTTAAATTTAATAACACTTTTTGAAAACAATTTGAATTTAATTAATTTATTAAAACACTCTCGTGTATTTAAAAATCAATGCTTCGTTACCACTATCTGGGTTGAACCCCAGCTCTCGCATGCAGGTTCTTGCCTTAATTAATTTCCCACTCTCGTGGCAAAATCGTGTTAATTAACCTCTCACTCTCGTGACAAGGATAGTTAAATTAATCTTGGAAATTGGAAACCAGAAATTGTTTTGTAAATATTTTTGGCCAAGGTATCATTGAATTCTTTCAGTTCTTACGGTCACATACCGATATTAATGATTTAGCCAGACATAATTAACTTAACAGCAATACAGTTTAAAATATAATTCATGGCAATAATTGGCATATTATAAAAACTGAATAAATAATAATTGCAATATAAAAAACCTGGAATCAAATTTCTATGGTAATCTTGAGGTAATACAGTAATCCAATCTTCGAGGTTGACTTGCAGTAAATGATTCGTGTTAATTCTTGAAAGAAGAATTAACACTTAAAAATAGAAACTAAGGCTTTGAATGAAAATTACAAGAAAATGAAAACAGAATTCCAAAAACAAGCAAATTGGAAAATAACTGTAAAATAAAATAATATTTGCTCTGAGTAAATTTCTTCGATCCTTGAACTGTGTACTGGTACTCATATATATAACATAGGAAAAATCAGCAGTTTTTTTGAATTCTTGATGAAGTCTTCGTGGAGAAAATATAGGAGCATTCATAGTGGTGGCAAGAAAATAGGAGACTCAGTAGAAAGAGGGAGAACGAGTCTGCCCTTCACGCCCACGTCTCAATCCATGCATAATGTCCACCTTCACGCGCGTGACGGTCGTCACAAGTGGGTGACGGTCGTCACAGGTGGGTGACGGTCGTCACGCGCTGAAGTAGTGCCTTACGCTTGTCAGTGGTGTGTGACGAGCGTTTCCTTATGTTGTGGGGTGTTACGCCCGTCACAGGGACGTGACGACCGTCACTGATCCAGAAGTCCAAACTTTGTATTTTTTTATTCTTTTTCTCTTTGTTTATCGTCTAGCTTTCTTCATGTTGTCCTTTTCCATCGGTTTGAGTCGACAAGTGTTATACCTGCAAAAAAAGACAAATAATCTCGGAATAATCGGTGGTTAGACGACTTAATGAAATATAAAATCGGTAAAAAGCATGTTAATTATACGATATGTTTTATCGTTATCAAATTCCCCCATACTTAAACCTTTGCTTGTCCTCAAGCAAATAGTCATTCGAAAGGTCGGACAAGTTTTCGTCAAGCGCATAAGCATGACATACCTTGGATTTTTACAGTGGTTTCGGGAAATCCTCGTTGGTTCGGCCAATACTTGAGTAAAACACTAAAGATACGCTAATGACGCAAGCAATAAGCTTACTCGTAGACTTCCATTTTAAACGAGCTATCCAACAGTTCCGTTATAACTTTGCCCGGAGTTCCTCGTATCTATTTCACCCGGTTTCGTTCTGGCGCAATCACATTAAGCCCTTTGCCTTAGCACACACGTAGTGGAGTAACCGGTTAGTGACTTTGATCCTTTAGCACGGGGTCTGGTACATGAATGTGGCAACCCTACATATGTTATCCAAATTGGAGGTTGTGGGGGATCGGGCCGTAGCACGCCCTACCGAGTTCAGAACCAGATACCTCTGAACCAACCAACACTGGATTCCTTCATTATTTGCTCAACTCTTATATGTGCCCGTATATTTTGGTACACAATTTTCTTTTCTTTTAGCAGCGAGATAGGAAGGATATTTTTAGAATCAGGCATCAAACACTTATATTCATCGATTCTCCACGTGGTTTGTGTCAAGACGGTGCTGACTGCTAGTATAAACTACTAGGGGTTACTTCTAGAACTTGAAACTCCAGATATCGGTATAATGGTTATTGAAACGGATCGCGTAAGTAGGAAGTCTACAGTGACAGAACCGTATCGATCTTGTTATGTAGTTTTCGGCTTCCTCAACTGGGATTTCGTTAAAATAGGTATGTCGGGCTAATGCGAAAATGGAAAATTTTCGGTATGGCAAAATAAAGCGAAGAATTTGAATCGAGACATATCGCGAGAATTTACTAGTTTTATAAAAGATTGAAAGGTACCTCTCCCACACAAAATCCGACATTGTCCTCAATGTTGCGGTATATATGCGGGGAAGTACAATTACAAAAACAAAAGGAAAAGAAAAGAAACAGAAAAATAACAAATTACATAGAAATTAAAGAAAGAGAAACTACTGGTGACCACGTCCTCTGCTCTTGGTGCGAGAGCGTCTGGTAGGAGTGGCTTCAGTGTCGGTGTCTTGGAAGCCAAAGGTGTTCATATCTATCCTCAAGGCGTTAAGCTATGACAGGGCCTCATCTAACCTCTCGTTCATGTTGCGCTGCCCAGTCAAGATCTGAGCGTTTTAGGCGCACAGAGACTCGAATTGCTCAGCTTACCTCCTTTCAAGGGCCGCATTCATTTGATTTTGCATGTGGAGGGCGCGAAGGATGTCTTCAAGATTGATAGGAGAAGGTGCAGATGAGGATCCTGGAATGTCGTGGACAGGCGGAGCACCATCTAACTCTTCTTGTATGTCGTCTGCGGCGGCTGCAGGTTGGTCTTCGTGGGCAGGTGCAGGCTCTGCGGGAACTTCAGGGTCGAACAACCAGTTGGCTCGGTTACTTGGATCGATTCGGTCCCTGTTCGGCAAAATGATATTCTGATAGACAGTATTCCTGATTACGGGGTGGAATCTGCCGTCTTCCCGCTCATAGATGAGGTGTGCGGCTTTGCAGTGATCCAAGGTTAGCTAAGTCGGTGCCATAGAAGGCAAGGTTGCGAGAGCAGCACCGTAATTCAGACCAATGGCAATTGAAGTAACCAGCCCTCCGAAATAAAAAGGTTTTCCACCTCTAGCACAAATAGAGTGGATGTGAGCAAGTAGGAACGGGGCGGCATTTATCTTTTTCCCAGTGAACGCGCAATGTAGAAAGAAGAGCTCCTTGGAGTTTAGCTTATGGTTGCTGTCGCGGGCGAAGATGGTGTTAAGGATGCGATGGAAGTAGCGGATGGCCGGATTGTGAATGTGGGTGGCGTTGAGGTGGTCGTAGGATCCGGCACGGATGTTCGTTAAACTGTGCCACAAGTTGAAAGCCTTCTCACCAAAACTATCCGGTACCCGAAAATGAGCACCTTCGTCCGAACAAAATCCCATAAGCCTCGCGATGTCGGATTGAGGCAACTCGTGCTCAACGCCAAACATGCGAAATTTTGCCACGCCTGACAGTTGGTTTGTGACACCCGGCGGAGTGAGGTAAACAAACGAACTCAAGAACTCAAGAGTAAGAGTTTCGTAGATTGGTCTTGGTTCGCGATAGAGGTTCCACAAATCCACGCTTTGCAATAATCGGCGGACACTGTCGAGTAGTCCCAAACTCCTTAGGCAGTCGATGTCAACGTACCTTGTGGGTTGGAGACCTCGACGTTGAAACTTCTGAAACTTTGCTCGTTGATTCTCCCCTGGTTCGCCGATTCTAAAATTGATGGCTTGAGCGTGTGGGTTGTTTGCCATGGTGGAGGTAGGATTTAATTTGGGAATGTGAGAATGGGAGATTGTAAGGATGGTAATTTGGTGTTGGGAGTTTAGAAATTAGAAGAAAAATGGAGTGAATGGGTGGTTTTTCGTGTGGTGTGGTGACAATGGAGGAAGGAAATGGGTTTATAAAGAGGAAAGTTGGAACGGTTCCCTGCAATAGCCGTTGTGGTCTCTGTCTGCGTGACGATCGTCACAAGGGTGTGACGCTCGTCATGAGGTAAAAAGGCGTGTTACGCTCGTCACAAGGGTGTGACGGTCGTAACACGGACAACGTCATAAATAACATTACCGTTACAGGACCGTTGGAGAGTGTATGTGTTTATTGTTTTTCTTGGTAATTGGTTTTTGAAGAATTTTTTTTTTTTGGTTTGTTTGAAATATTTTAATGATTTATTTTAATTAATTAGAGGTTTAAATATAGAGGTGATATAATATTTAAATTGTATAAACATAGAAACATTGCGTATAAACACAGACAGTAAATAAAACAGTAAACTGGGAAAGAAATTAAAATAAACTTTAATTGAATAAATGAATAAATTCATGACAAATTGTTTCCAAGTAACTAAAAATAAAAGAAAATGATAATGTTGAAATAATAACTAAACTAAAAATCCCTCCCACACTGAAACCTAACAGGGTCCTCACTGTACGTAAAAATGCAAGAGAGAAGGAAATGAATAACAATGGCAACTCTAGCCACGGGGAGGTGGAAACAAATGCTGATGCATGTAGTCCAACTGATCAGTCACCAAGTGCATGAAGGTTATGAAGTCCACCCTGAGAGAAGTCAGCTCGCCCCGCATGTCCGTAATTGCCTCATGTAGGGAGTCCAGGGTAGCAGCAGGTGGAGGTGGAGTGGTCTCAGAAGCCTGGGTCGCGGTCTCAGCGGAAGTAGCCTGTTATTCCCAAGGATCAGGGAGATCATGGTATCCTGGCGGTGTAGCAGGATCTTCTTCAGCATTAGCAGTGTTTGAAACCTCATAAATGTCAACTGTAGATGGTGAGGAGGGTGGTGAAGCAGGATGGTGAAGGTCAAACAACCAGTTATCTCGGTTGTGCACACTGGTTCTTGGGTCCGAAAGCTTAAAATGGTGGACGATCTGATGATTAACTAGCAGTTCAAACTGATCTGGTCCAAGGTTTCCGATCATGCTAGTGTTGAAACAAAATGCAATGTCCATCGGCTTTATTCCATAAAGCGGAGCAGAACCGAGCATAGGCCGACGTAGTCCAATTGCATTAGACAGCATGGTAACTAACCCACCCAACAAGATCGGTGCATTTGGAGTCTGGATGATCCGCTCCATATTAGCGAGCATATAAGTTGCACCGTTCACTGGACGGTTCTGGGATGCACAATACATAATAAACAGCTCATCGCGGCATACCGACGTGACATTTTGCTGTTTGCCAAAGATAGTGTGGGCTATGATCTTGTGGAAATACCTGATAGCCGGGTTATGAATGCATTCAGAGTACAGATCTGACGGCTCAGGATGGTTAATACCAGCAATGCTTCCCTAGAAATAGTCAAGCTCAGATACAGGCAAAAGGTTCTCCTGTGTCATACTAATAACATCGGGTCCAAAAGGGAACCCAAGCAGCTGGCTAAACTCCCGCAGGTTATAAGTGCAATCCATGTTAAACATTCTGAATGTGATCAAACCACGGTTGAATCCCATTCCATGATTTGGAATGAAACTCAAGGTGCTTAGAAACTCAAGAGTTAGCCTTTTGTACGTACAAAACCTTCGACGGATAGGAGTGGTGTCCCAACCAATCTGATGCAGCAAGTACATGACACTCTCGCGAATGCCAAGGGTAGCCATAGCATGATCATCTGCGTATATAGTAGGACACATCTCCCATTCACCCAGGTCTGCAAACGGTCTTCTTTGGTGGCGGCTTCGCAATTTGACACTCATGAAGTTTGCACAATCCATTGCGCGAAATGTAAAAGAATTACCCCCCTGAAAATATTTGATAAATGTTTGAAAGAAAAGGAAATTAAGTAAGTATTTTCGGGTTAGGAAATTGCCAAAGTTAAATTAAAAAGAAAAAGAAAGATGAAAGGGAGAAATAAAAACATAAGAAAAAGATAGAAAGGAGTAAGAAATGCAATCATGGAAATGTTTTAAAGATTAAGGAAAAGAAAAGAAAAAGTAAAAGCATGTTAAAGCAGAAAAAATAATTAAAGTAAAACATGGGTTGCCTCCCACGAAGCGCCTTTATTTTATGTCGACGGCTCGACAGTAAATACCTATTTAGTTAGGTAGCGGGGTAGGCGGCTCACTTAACTGAAGATAAGCCGAGAAGTCGATATTTCCGACGTTAAAATAGTGCTTTAAGCGCTGGCCATTAACTATGAATGGTTCGATAGAACTACCTTTAATTTCTATCGCACCACTTGGGAAAACTTTGTTAATTTTGAACGGTCCGGACCATCTGGAACGTAATTTTCCCGGGAAAAGTTTCAGTCTAGAGTTGAATAGGAGTACGATGTCTCCTTCCTTAAAGTCTTTTCGCGAGATACGCTTATCATGCCATTTTTTTGTTCGTTCTTTATAGATTTTAGCATTTTCATAAGCGTCTAAACGCAATTCTTCTAGTTCATGGATATCTAACACTCGTTTCTCGCCAGCACTCTTATAATTTAAGTTAAGGGTTTTTATGGCCCAATAGGCTTTATGTTCTAATTCTACTGGCAAATGACAAGATTTTCCATAAACTAACTTGAACGGCGTTGTTCCGATAGGAGTTTTGAAAGCTGTCCGATATGCCCAAAGAGCATCGTTTAGCTTGGAGGACCAGTCTTTTCTGGATGTGGCTACGGTTTTCTCAAGTATTTTTTTGATCTCCCTATTTGACACTTCCACTTGTCCACTTGTTTGAGGATGGTATGGTGTGGCTATGCGATGTTTAACGCCATATTTGGAAAGTAACCTTTCGAAGATCCTAGAGATAAAATGGGAGCCACCATCGCTGATCACTAGTCTTGGTACACCGAATCGTGGGAAGATAATATTCTTGAATAGTTTTAGTACCACACGTGTGTCGTTTGTGGGTGCGGCGATGGCTTCAATCCATTTTGATACATAGTCGACGGCTACCAAAATATATTTATTTCCAAAAGATGCGGGGAAAGGTCCCATGAAATCAATTCCCCACACATCGAAAACTTCTACTTCGAGGATTCCTTTTTGCGGCATTTCGTCACGTCTAGATATATTTCCTATGCGTTGACATCTATCGCAGTTCATAATTGCTACGTGGACGTCTTTCCATAAGGTAGGCCAAAAGAAGCCAACTTGAAGTATTTTTGCACAGGTTTTCGATGTACTAGTGTGTCCACCATAAGGGGCGGAATGGCAATGGGAAATGACGTCGTTTATTTCATCATTGGGAATGCAGCGATGGTAGATACCATCGGCGCCTCTTTTAAAGAGTAATGGTTCATCCCAAAAGTAGTGTTTAAGGTCATGGAAAAATTTCTTCTGCTGTTGGTACGTCAAATCAGGTGGTAAAACACCGGCAGCTAGATAGTTGACGAAGTCAGCGTACCATGGTAATGTGGTATTAGTACAAATGGATTTTACTACCGCAGTTGTGAAAGTTTCATTGTGTGGGTCTAAACTGTCGGTAGGGTTCGTCTCTAGCTTGGAAATGAGGCGTTCATAAGGGAAATCTTCGTTTATGGGAACACTCTCGGTTTGGATTCCATCTAATCTCGATAAATGGTCAGCTACCACGTTTTCAGTTCCTCTTTTGTCTTTTATTTCTAAGTCAAACTCTTGTAGGAGTAAGATCCATCTGAGTAATCGCGGTTTGGCGTCCTTCTTGCTTAGTAAGTATCGGATCGCAGCATGATCCGTATAAATAATGATTTTAGCGCCTACTAAGTAGGAACAAAATTTGTCCAATGCGAATACCACAACTAAGAGTTCCTTCTCCGTAGTGGCGTAATTCATTTGTGCGGGGTCGAGTGTTATGCTTGCATAGTAGATAGCGTGAAGCTTCTTCTCTTTGCGTTGTCCTAGGACTGCGCCTACAGCATAATCGCTCGCATCGCACATTATTTCAAATGGTAAATTCCAATCAGGAGGTTGCATAATGGGTGTTGAGATTAAGGCCTCTTTTAGTGTCTCGAATGCGTTCAAGCACTTATCGTCGAAAATAAACTCAGCCTCTTTCATTAATAACTCAGTTAGTGGCTTGGTGATTTTAGAGAAATCTTTTATAAAACGTCGGTAAAAACCCGCGTGTCCTAGAAAACTTCGTATTTCTCTAACTGTTTTGGGTGGTTGAAGGTTTTTGATAATTTCGATCTTTGCTTTGTCGACTTCAATCCCTCTGTTTGATACAATGTGACCCAACATAATTCCTTGTCTCACCATGAAGTGACATTTTCCCTAGTTGAGCACTAGGTTGACATTAACACATCGTTTCAGTACTAATTCAAGATTTGTTAAACATCCGTCGAAACTCTCTCCACAGACAGAGAAATCGTCCATGAATACTTCCATGATTCCGTCTAAAAAATCTGCGAAGATCGCCATCATGCATCGTTGGAAAGTTGCAGGTGCATTACATAGTCCAAATGGCATTCTCCGGTATGCAAAGGTACCATAGGGACATGTGAACGTAGTTTTCTCTTGATCATCAGGATGAATGGGAATTTGAAAGAATCCTGAGTATCCATCAAGGTAGCAGAAATGGGAATGTTTGGCTAAACGCTCGAGCATTTGATCAATGAATGGTAATGGGAAATGGTCTTTGCGCGTATCTTTGTTTAGTTTTCTATAATCGATACACATTCTCCATCCTGTTTGCATACGTTGTGCTACCGATTCGCCTTTTATATTTGTTATAACTGTAACACCTCCTTTCTTAGGCACCACATGAACTGGACTGACCCAGTTGCTATCTGATATTGGGTATATGATGCATGCCTCTAGTAGTTTTTGCACTTCCTTCTTAACTACTTCACTTAGGATAGGATTTATTCGTCTTTGATGTTCTCTAGAAGTCTTGCAGTCCTCCTCCAGCATAATGCGGTGTATACAGAGAGAAGGGCTTATTCCTTTTAGGTCTAATATATTATATCCTAATGCGGCTGGATATTTCCTTAACACACTAAGAAGTTTTTCGGTTTCGATCTCTCCTAATTCGGCATTGACTATAACTGGTCGTTCGAGTTCTTTATCTAAGAATTCATACCTAAGATCTTCAGATAATGTTTTAAGTTCTATACCGGGTTTCTTATTAGTTGAGTCAAGGTCGGGTGTTAGGGCTAAACATTCGCTTAGGTTGGTATCTAAGTGTTCTTGTTTCCAGTCTTCATTCTTGAGGATAGTCGGTGTCTGAATTTTCAGCATCTCAGAGTAGGTGTCCTCTTGGCATTCAAGTTCTTTAACACATTCATCAATGATATCTAGGAGACAACATGAGTCATCTATAGCAGGGGCTTTAAAGAATTAGGAAAGAATGAATTCTACTTTTTCTTCTCCTACCTCGAAGGTATGTTTCCCTTTCTTAACGTCAATGATGGCTCCTGCAGTAGCTAAAAATGGTCTTCCTAGTATGATGGGAATGTTCAAATCTTCCTTGATGTCCATTATTATAAAGTCAGTCGGTATGTAAAATTGTCATATTCGGACATGAATGTTTTCTAGCATACCGACAGGAAATTTGACTGATCTGTCTGCTAGTTGTAGGGACATCTTGGTAGGTCTCATGTCGCCTAATTTGAGCTTCTCGCAAATAGATAAGGGCAGTAGACTGACACTGGCTCCTAAATCGCATAGAGCTTTGTCTATGACAGATTTTCCAATTACACATGGTATGGAGAAACTACCAGGATCTTTTAGCTTCAGAGGCATGTTATTTTGAATTATGGCGCTACATTCGGCAGTTAGCATAACGGTTTCGTTCTCAACGATTTTTTTCTTATTAGCCAATATTTCTTTTAGGAATTTAGCATATGACGGCATTTGGGTTATAGCTTCTGTAAACGGAATAGTGACGTTTAGTTGTTTCAGAAGTTCTACAAATTTCTTGAATTGTCCCTCATTCTTGGATTTTGCAAGTCTTTGAGGGTATGGAATTGGTGGTTTGTATGGTGGTGGAGGCACATAAGGTTTTTCTGAGTCCTCTTTGTTCTCATTCGCGTCTTCCTCTACATTTTCAGATTGATCTTTTGACTTCTCTATTTCTTTTTCGGGTTTTTGATACATGGTCAGGTTTTGGAGTCTAGGATCTACCGGTCCATCAAGGGTTGTCCCACTTCGTAATGTGATAGCATTTGCATGTCCTTTAGGATTGGGTTGTGGCTGTCCAGGAAATGTACCAGCAGGTGTGGCAGAACTAGCTTGGTGTTGTGCTACTTGGGAGATTTGGGTTTCTAACATTTTGTTGTGAGTAGCTAGGGCATCTACCTTGTTTGCTAATAGCTTCAGTTGTTCACCGGTGTGAACGTTTTGATTGAGGAATTATTTGTTTTGTTGGGCTTGATTAGCGATAAAATTTTCTATTAGGATTTCAAGGTTAGATTTCTTAGGAATGTTAGGAACATTACCAACGGGTTTTTGATAACCTGGAGGTACAGCAGCTGCTTGGCCAGGTGCATATAAGGCGTTATTGTTCTTGTACGAGAAGTTAGGATGGTTCTTCCAACCAGGATTATAGGTATTGGCATAAGGATTTCCTTGAGCGTAATTTACCTGATCAGCCGTTATTCCTGCTAAGATTTGACATTCAGTTCCAACATGACCAGGTACTCCACAAACTTCGCAGCTTGGGGTAACTGCAACCACGGTAGCTGCAGGAGGTAAGGTCAAGCTTTCTATTTTTTGGGTAAGAGCATCTACCTTAGCATTAACTTTATCTAGGCTACTAATCTCGTACATCCCGCCTTTGGCTTGAGTCTTCTCCACAGATGTTCTTTCTCCTCCCCACTGATAGTGGTTTTGAGCCATGTTTTCAATGAGTTGGTTAGCTTCGTCATAAAGCTTGTCCATCAGTGTACCACCTGCGGCGGCATCTATAGATAGTCTTATGTTGTACAAGAGTCCATTATAAAACGTGTGGATTATCAGCCATTTTTCTAGTCTGTGATGTGGGCACATTCGCATCATATATTTGTAGCGCTTCCATGCATCGAATAGTGATTCAGTATCCTTCTGCCTAAATCCGTTGATTTGGGCTCTTAGTGCAGCGGTCTTGCTTGGGGGAAAGTATCGTGCTAAGAATACGATCTTCAGTCCTTCCCACGTAGTGACGGAATTTGATGGCAAGGATTGCAACCAAGCCCAAGCTCTATCTCTTAGTGAGAAAGGGAAAAGACGTAATCTTATCGCATCTTTACTAACACCATTTGCTATAACTGTGTCGGCAAATTGAACGAATTTTGTAAGGTGTTCATTCGGATCCTCAGAAGGATCTCCAGAGAATTGGCGTTGTTGGATAGCTGATATCAATGACGGCTTTAACTCGAAATCGTTTCGGTTTATTGCTGGAGCAGCAATGCTGTTATGGGGCTCTTGTTGTGATGGAGATGCGTACTCCTTCAGTGGACGGGTCCTTTGTTCTTCGGCCATGTCTAATTCTGGATTGGTTTCGGTTTCAGAGGAAGAATTAGAATCAGTTTCAGAATCAATCTTGATTTCTGGTTTGGGTAAAGGAATAGCGTGATTTAAACAGTAATCCCTGACTGCACGTCTTATGGAAAGAATGCGTTCAGGTTCGTCCGTCGATTTGTCAAGTGGTTCGCCTTGTGAGCGAGTCCTTGGCATACAAATCGACAAAGGGTGTCTGCTGCTTAGTCTAAACGCGCAACAGAAGAATCGTAATTAATTGACTACCAGTCCCCGGCAACAGCGCCAAAAACTTGATCGGGACTTTATAAGTCTGTCGGGATACTAACTGCAAGTATACAGTTCAGTCGTTCTAGTTTTAAAAGATTATCGAACCCACAGAGACTGAGGATCAATCGCATACGATCTAATGCTACAGTTTGTCTAACTAAGCGATGAATATTCGATTTTTGGGGGAGACAGTTTAATTAAAAGTAATAGTACTAATTATATCGGTATGTGATAATCGGACTTAGGGAATTCGATGAATCGCTTGGCCTATAAAGTATTTCGGTAAAAGCTAATTGTTTAAAAACCTGAGACATACACTCTTGTGTTTATGAAATAAGTCATGCTACTAAACCTAGTGGATGCACTTTAAATTTAATAACACATTTTGAAAACAATTTGAATTTAATTAATTTATTAAAACACTCTCGTGTATTTAAAAATCAATGCTTCGTTACCACTATCTGGGTTGAACCCCAGCTCTCGCATGCAGGTTCTTGCCTTAATTAATTTCCCACTCTCGTGGCAAAATCGTGTTAATTAACCTCTCACTCTCGTGACAAGGATAGTTAAATTAATCTTGGAAATTGGAAACCAGAAATTGTTTTGTAAATATTTTTGGCCAAGGTATCATTGAATTCTTTCAGTTCTTACGGTCACATACCGGTATTAATAATTTAGCCAGACATAATTAACTTAACAACAATACAGTTTAAAATATAATTCATGGCAATAATTGGCATATTATAAAAACTGAATAAATAATAATTGCAATATAAAAAACCTGGAATCAAATTTGCTATGGTAATCTTGAGGTAATACAGTAATCCAATCTTCGAGCTTGACTTGCAGTAAATGATTCGTGTTAATTCTTGAAAGAAGAATTAACACTTAAAAATAGAAACTAAGGCTTTGAATGAAAATTACAAGAAAATGAAAACAGAATTCCAAAAACAAGCAAATTGGAAAATAACTGTAAAATAAAATAATATTTGCTCTGAGTAAATTTCTTCGACCCTTGAACTGTGTACTGGTACTCATATATATAGCATAGGAAAAATCAACAATTTTTTTGAATTCTTGATGAAGTCTTCGTGGAGAAAATATAGGAGCATTCATAGTGGTGGCAAGAAAATAGGAGACTCAGTAGAAAGAGGGAGAACGAGTCTGCCCTTCACGCCCACGTCTCAATCCATGCATAACGTCCACCTTCACGCGCGTGATGGTCGTCACAAGTGGGTGACGGTCAGCACGCGCTGAAGTAGTGCCTTACGCTCGTCAGTGGTGTGTGACGAGTGTTTCCTTATGTTGTGGGGTGTTACGCCCGTCACAGGGACGTGACGACCGTCACTGATCCAGAAGTCCAAACTTTGTATTTTTTTATTCTTTTTCTCTTTGTTTATCGTCTAGCTTTCTTCATGTTGTCCTTTTCCATCGGTTTGAGTCGACAAGTGTTATACCTGCAAAAAAAGACAAATAATCTCGGAATAATCGGTGGTTAGACGACTTAATGAAATATAAAATCGGTAAAAAGCATGTTAATTATACGATATGTTTTCTCGTTATCAGATACTTAACATGCAAGCATGGCCTATTTTGGAAGGCAACGAATGGGATTACCCTAGGGGTGCAAGTGTGAATGGTGTATAGATTGTCATGCATTTATCTTGTATTAGGTTATCTAGAGGTTGATTTTATTCACATACAAACCCTAAGTCTATCATGGCATAATTTAAAAGCGATAAATTGCGGGAATTTAAAGTCCTAAACTATTACAAATGAGTATCCGGGGATGGGGGTACAAATATTTACAAATGAGGGATGAGACTTATCGGAATAGTAGTGCCCAAATATATTTACAACCAAATCGAATCAATCGCAATGTAACATGTATCAATGTACAAGAATAAAAGAGAAACAAAATGTGTATTGTAAAATGTGTATGTGATTTATTTACAAGGTGAGAAATGTTAACTTAATGCAAATTTAAGTATTTATTAGGTATTGTTATTTATTTGGATATTTGTGTTTTGGTTAATGTTTTATAAACTTGTATAAGATTAATTAAACAAAAGTTTTAAAGAAAAAGTATTTATTTTTATGTATTTGTTAATATGTACAAACAAAAGTGTAAAAGAAAAGAAAAATGTTTTAAGTTAAAGAAAGTTATTATTTGTATTTTAGTTTCTATACAAAAGGGTTTTAAAGAAAAGAAAATAAAATTGTTTAACTTTAAGAAGATTAATGTTCATATATTTTAGTTAATATTTTTATGTATTTTATTGATTGTAATAAAGAAAAAATTTGTATATATAATAAAAAAAGTCAATGTAATATTTTACTTAAAAATAAAGTGATAAAATAAAATGAAAAAAGGTTTATGAGTTATAAGAAAAAAAGTTGAATGGGCCTAGGGGATTTTGTACTTGGCCCAAAACAATTAATAAACAGAATAATAAAAAAAAGGGGGGTGCGTTCCATATTTCGTTGGGCTTAAGCATGTGGATGGGGCGAACCGGCCCAACGTGCTTGTGAACATTTTCTAAGGGTTTGCATTTTGTTGTTTCATTTCTAGGGTTACAGTCTTACAGGC
The DNA here is from genome assembly GCA_948472305.1 of Vicia faba. Lineage (NCBI taxonomy): Eukaryota > Viridiplantae > Streptophyta > Magnoliopsida > Fabales > Fabaceae > Vicia > Vicia faba. The sequence goes on from OX451737.1 coordinate 1,186,579,973, forward strand.
TTAGAGCGGCGCCATTCCTCATCGTCTTCTTCATCGTTCTTATCCCTGAGCCATGCTTCTGACACTTCTCTCCGTCCCCGTTGCCAGGCGCCATCATCCCTCTCTCCTTCCTCCACGGTCAAGCAAGGCGGCATTACGAAAAGGTTTGACTTCTTAGTTCTGTATGTTTTACGCTTTGCATGTTTTTGATCTTGACACGTTCTGATTATTTATGTTATCATTGTTTGTGTGAGGTATGAAAAGAAGGAGTAGAAATACTACCTTTGGAGGGTTCGTTGCTTGGAGAGGAGGAGAGAGCTAGAGGCGCTTTAGGCGGCCAGGGGCGAGGGGACGCGTGATGCTGTGAGCTGGAAATCTGGTACCTAGTATCTTACCCTTGGTTTTATGATGAACTTCTCTGAAAACCCTAGTTGTAATCGCTTCTTTTCCTCTTCTGACTGCTTGCCTCTGTATGATTTTGATTCTTTTCCTCTTCTTCTATTTTCCCTTTGCTTCTGTATGCTCTGAGATGCCTGATATGCTTGATATGCTTGCCTCTGTATGTTGATTGCTGAGTGGCCTTAGGTATTAGCCCTGTGATGAAATCATTCTGAGGGTCTAGTTGGTTTGAATGCTTTGTGCCTTTTTTTTTTGGTATAGGCTTGCTGGGTTTTACAGGCTACACAGGGCGTTGAGTTTGAATGTTTTGTGGCTTTTCTGGTTTGATGACAGTTTACAGGCTTGGCTTGAGCTTATAACTTATGCAGGTTAGGGCTTCAGTTTGTGTTTGACAGTTTTGTTTGTAAGCTTGTTTGTAAGCTTGTGTAGAGGTTTGAGGTGGTTCTGGTTTTTAGGCAGGCATGAGGCTTGTGTTCATGGCTTCTGTTTGAGGCTTGTGTTACAGGTTTATGCAGGTGAAGGCTTCTGGTTTTAGGCTTGATATGTTTGCTTTTGAAACTGAGTTTAGGTTTTGGAGCTTGGGCTTTTTGTTTGGAACAGATTAGAGGCTTGGCTTGTGTTTGAGATTACAGGTTGAGAGCTTACAAGCTTTTGTGTTGTTTTTGTTATGTGGTTCTGCCCCCCCTCTATTGTGTTCTGATAACTTTGTTATATCTTTGTCTTCAAGCCTGCTGTAAGCCTTTCTCTTCTCTCTTTTTTCTCTCTCTACAGATTAAAAGCATTTTTATATTGCTTACTGTACTATGCTCTGAAAAAGTGCTGGCCTTGAAATGATGTAAAATTTGAATATGTTTGCATTGTCTCTTTCCTCTGTGTACTTTCAAGATTTCCTGCATATCTTGTGTACTTTGTTGACAGCTTTTGTACCTTTTTTTTGGACAGTTCTGCACTTGAACAATTTAGTTGATATTCAGTTTGCCTTTTGGACTTGGTTAGGCATTATGGACTTTATAGTTTGTACATGCTGTTTGTTTTGAAACTGTGCAACTTGTTGACAATTTGAATTTGTGCAATTTGTTTCTTTGTCACTATGCAACCTTGTGCATTTCCATATTTTTTTCAAGCATATTTCTATCCTTCTTTGTGAACCAAGAGTAATTCTTGTGATTTGCAGAGAGGGTGAACAACTGATTCCGGCCAGTTACTTTTAATGATGAACTTTAAATTAACTGTCTGCTTTTTTTCTTAATTCATCTGCATTTGACTTTTTTCCCTTTCTTGGTTTTTGCAGATGAAAATCCACTGAGCAATGGGGAGCAGCAAATAGAAGACGGAGACTTAGGAAACTTAGGATGCAATTTTATTTCACTTTTAATCATTGTAACAAATATTATTATAAATACTTTTAAATAATTACTGTATTTGAATAACACTTGTACAAATAATTAAAAATAAATAAAAGTCTTTTTATTGATATTCCTTTTAATTCTTCTTCAATTATTTATTTAATTATTCATATTTCTTAAATTATAATAACTGGAAGTAAATCCCAACTATTCTAACTCAGAAATGATAAATAATCAATAAACGTCCGGCGTTCCGAATAATCCAAAACATTGCACAGTTAATCAAACAAACGTCCACATGTTTTTCCTTTTACTGATTAAATCAAACACTGCCAACTCTCAATCCAAATGCCTCAATCCATATCTCAGAGTAATTTGAAAAGAACTGTAGAATTAATTCTTTATGAGAATGCGCGCACAAACCCTAGTTCTTGACTTAACACCAAAGAAACGCCTGTCTGATCAAACTTTGAGCCAAACTCAACCAAACCCTAATAATTTTCTTAAACTGTTCCAGAGTCCATGAAAACCCTAATTTGGCTAGACTGACAGGAAAAATTATGTTTGACTGATTCTTGAGCCAATCTGAAAAATCAGGAAAAGCCCGAAGCTGTGATTTCTTGTGGAAAAAGAGGAGGGCAAATTTTGGGGTACAACAGACCCTACTTACGAAGGGCCATTTGTGGTTAAGAATATTTTCTCAGGAGGAGCTATGATTCTAACCACCATGGATGGTGACGACCTTCCTCACCCCGTCAATGCAGACATAGTGAAAAGATACTACGCGTAATCAAAGACCCGCTAGGTTGACTGGCCTAGGCAAAAATAAGGGCTTCCCGGCGAACCAAAAGGGTTCGGACAAAAATAAGGGATGAAAATAAAAATCTGTACACCCGACAAGTCAAAAACCTGAAAGGGAGGCTTGGGCAAAAATGGGTATCCCGGTGGACTGAAAACCCGAAAGGGCAGTCCAGGCAAAAGTTAGGGATTAAAGCGTAACACTATGTCTCATTGGATCACCTCGCATCCAGACTTCGGTATCGACCATCAAGATCGGACGACACCAATCAATCAGATTCATCTTCAACTAAGCAGCAAAGTGATGAGATGCTTGAAGATATATAGGCAATAGCAGAGTTGGAACCCAGTGGGATTATTCACATAGCTGTTTTGTTTCTTTTTCATAAATTGGATAAATTCTATTTGTTTGGCGGTTTTCTCTTACTAGGACGTCAGCCTCTTGTACAAAAACGCCTATTTACAGGCCAAACTTCAAAATCAATACAAATTCATTTTTCAGACAAATTTCAAATTGTTTTTTTTGTTTTGCAAAGAACGTCCAATGTTCATTTTTTATGTATGCATTTGACATTAATTGCTGCTCATAAATATTTACATGCGAAACAAAGGACGAATTACGAGTAATATCAGCAACAAGGGCATAAGAAATGTCCAAACTGTGTAGTTACTTTGTCCACCAAGGTACCAAGGTAGGTTCAGATGAAGAATATGGCTAAGATACTATCACTCCCCGCAGAGTAAGACAGTACTGGTAGCTCTCCCAGCTAGGACTTGTAGTTGAACAAATCAGTAATACCCTCCCCAAGAAGAGTTAATCTACCATCTGCCCCAAGAAGGTGTGGTATCCCCAGAAGATCTCAATCTTCCCCAGCGGAGTATAAGGGTATTCCCCAACAAGTATAAGGGTATCCCCGGCAGTCTTAATATTCCTCAACAGAGTATAAGAATGTTCCCCGGTGGAATACAAGATACCCCCAGTGGAGCCATTTCCCAAGCGCAGTCTAAAAAGCTTCCTCGCCAGAGTTGAATCATCTCACCCAGTAGATTCTGGAAGCTTATCCCCTGCAGAGCGCAAATAAATCCCCCAGCCAAATTTTGAAGGTTATCCTCACAAGAATCTAACTGGATTATCCTCAGCAAGTTGTAACTGAAAGATCTTCCCCAGCGAAGTTCTTCCTATTCCCCAGCGGAGTTCATCATTAAAATCCCCAACAGAGCTTATCAATAGAATCCCCAGCAGAGTTATCGTTAAAATCTTCAGCATAACGTCTCTTCCCCACAGAGTATTTCCCCTCGGAGTAATCTCTTCATCAGTTTATTTCCCCAACGGAGCTCTTCTCTCCTACATGTTTATCATCTTCGTTCATCATCCCCAGCGGAAACGAAGAACTCAACTCTATTCTCCAGCAGCTCCAAGATTTATTTTCCCCAGCTAAAACATCACACTTCCATACATCATGATACATGCATATACGCATCATACAAATACAATCTCATTTATTTTGAGAACATCATTGCCTGATCCATATCATGCATTGCACATGACTGACCTTTACCTTTCAGGAAAGATGCAGTTAAGTTCTCAGCTTAGTCGAAGACCTGACCAGTTCTTAAATCTCAATTGAATTATCCTCGGTTGAATTTCAGATAAGGTTCTCAATCTCGACAGTTTCCTCCGTCATAGTGTGGACAAGTTCTATAACCTCAACGGTATACTCCATTGAGCACGAGACAGTTCCTAGATCTTGATGAAGATGTTTCCCTACATCATAGTATGGACGAGTACTATAACCTCAACGGTATACTCCATTGAGCACGAGTCAGTTCCTAGATCTTGATGTTTTCCTCTGTCATAGTGTGGACAAGTTCTATAACCTCAGCGGTATACTCCATTGAGCACAAGACAGTTCCTAGATCTTGATGAAGATGTTTCCCTACATCATAGTGTGGACGAGTACTATAACCTCAACGGTATACTCCATTGAGCACGAGTCAATTCCTAGATCTTGATGTTTTCCTCCGTCATAGTGTGGACAAGTTCTATAACCTCAGTGGTATACTCCATTGAGCACAAGACAGTTCCTAGATCTTGATGAAGATGTTTCCCTATGTCATAGTGTGGACGAGTACTATAACCTCAACGGTATACTCCATTGAGCACGAGTCAGTTCTTAGATCTTGATGTTTTCCTCCGTCATAGTATGTACAAGTTCTATAACCTCAACGGTATACTCCATTGAGCACGAGACAGTTCCTAGATCTTGATGAAGATGTTTCCCTACGTCATAGTGTGGACGAGTACTATAACCTCAACGGTATACTCCATTGAGCACAAGTCAATTCCTAGATCTTGATGTTTTCCTCCGTCATAGTGTGGACAAGTTCTATAACCTCAACGGTATACTCCATTGAGCACAAGACAGTTCCTAGATCTTGATGAAGATGTTTTCCCCCAGTTAAATTATGGACAGGTTCTTAAGACTCAGCCGAGGCAATCTCTCAGATGAAGTACAGACCAGATTCCTGAATCTCAACAAAGGTTAAGACTTCCCCAGCGGAATCTTTTACAACAACAGGTATACAAGTTCTCGCTAAGGAATCTCTTATGCGATCAAAACTCCTGCATATGGCATCTGTAAGCCTATCCTCCTACCAACAATCTCCAAATGGCATCTATAAGCCCATCCTCCTACCAACAATCTCCAAATGGCATCTGTAAGCCCATTCCCGACATCACAATGTTGATACTACACCATGCGAGTGCAAATTTCTGGGCACTCTAGTGTTCAATTATCTTCCACCTTCAGATCACGAAAGGCTCGAAAGTCAATCTACATCCTCAGATTTAAGAAAATTGAACAGGGGAAACTGTTGTACCCCAAAATTTTCCCTCCCATATTTCTCAAGACATGTCAAGAATGATCTTCAAGTTGCTCAAGATGACTCAAGAGTTGGACAGTCAAATCACCTCCTAAGGCAGTCAAGTCAAAATTAGGGTTTTGTGTTGCATTAAGGTCCTCACATCCAAATGACCTCAAGTGCTCCCCAATGTCCTAATATGTTCTTAAGTTCATCCATGTTAAATTTCAAGCCTTGCAGAGGAAGTTTGGTCAGTCAATTGCTCAAGAGGCCCAAAAATCGACTGTGCTAGGGCAAAAGTCAACTGTGTCCCAAATACAGTCAAACCTCAAGATTTTTTGTCAACATTCTCATTTTGAAGGATAATTCATCATTTTATCAAGGGTTGATCATGATTCATCAAGGATTGCTCAAGATTCATCAAGATTCAAAAGTTGCTAAATTAGGGTTTTGCAGGAAAAGTCAACTCAACTTTGACCAAGCATAACTTTCTCATACTTTATGAGAAATGACCCATCCAAAGATAATTTTTAAGAGGATGAAATTACCTACAATCCATCTTCAGACCCCAAGATCAATAAATGCTCTCACAAAAAGTTACAAATTTGGACATTATAGGTCATTTTTGAAAGTCAACAAAAACACCTTTTTTGCCAAAGCTTATAACTTGAGCATGGAACATAAAAATGAGATAAGACCAAAAGGGTTGATTATAGGACATCTCAAGGTTTCTAAAAAGTCCAAGAACACCTCCAAAAGTTCAAAATTGAAGAAGTTATGCATTGTTGAAGTTGGACATTTTTCCAAAATTTGCCAAAAGTCAACTATCCTCAAAACTCCAATTTTTGACAGAAGGGCCCACTTTTTTCCACTTGATTTAGTCTTGTCATGCCACACACGTGTCCCATCTTTAATTTCATGATCAAACATTTATCTTTCTATTTTATTTCATTTTTATTGATTTAATTCATTATTAATCAATATTAAATCAAATAAAATCTAAAAAATTATGTAAAGGGATTCTTGTGATTTGTACAGCTTGCAAATACCATGTGACACTCAATCAATTCGTATCAAGTCAAAACAAGCACAAAAAATCAGATTTGGCCTATTTTTGGAAAGCTTATCAATGGTGATCAAATCCAATATTCCCTCTTCAATGCATAAGGATCATGGCCCATATTTCGACCTAAAATCATTCTATTATATGCACACAAGCTAGCCAAACCTAGGACACGCATAGAGCTATGCAGAAAAGGCCACACAACTTTGAGAAAAAAGCTTGAAAAGTGTGAGATCGAAAACAACCTTGGAGGCGAATTCAGAGCAAAAGCTCAACACTACTCTCTTCCTTGACACCCAGTGGAGCTACACCAATCAAAACCAAACCCTAAGATAGCCTGAAACTCGCTGTAAGTCTCCATGAACATTGCTCTGCACATGGAATCGTAACTCAGTTTTCTTGCATCCTTTTTCCAAATTTCTGGCATATTCATACTGACCATTAAATTTCTAAGCAAACTGCATTGTTTAATTTTATTTTCAGACCCTGTATTGCAATACCCGAGTCTAGGGTTTTCTTGTTTTGTTTTTAGGCATTCTTGGCACAGGTACAATCAAGGCAAACCATGGCCATATTTGAGTTCAGGGAAGAGAAAGGAGTAAAGTGATGGTCCCAAAAGTCGTTTATATGGCCTAGGGATGATTCTGGGATTGAGCCACGGATTTTGTTACGGAACCAAATCCGCAGGAAATGAACCAGGGGTATTTGGAGAAGATGATAACGTGGCTTGGTTTCATTGGCCAGTTCAAACATGTTTAGCGCGTTTTTTTATTTTTCAGCATAATTAATTGTTTTGTCAATATAATATTTGTTTGGTGTTAGTATAACAATTAGGCAGGTTAGCTCAGATGGTAAGCGTGTCAATGCAAAACCCCTTGGGACCTGGGTTCGAATCCCAGGTCCCCAAAAACTTTGATATATTTTGCTTTCAGGTAATCTCACGCAGCATCATAAGCCCGATCCACCCTATTCCTCCAGATCTCAAGTGACAAGTGGCCTGCAAATCAAATCCAAGGGCAAAGATTGAGTGACCATCCTATACTCTAGTCAAACGCATCATGGGGAATCTGAAAAAGTCAATAAGGTTGGTTGAATATGGGCCTCAAAATTGTAGTCACACCCTCTTCAGCCCCCCCCCCCCCCCCTTGAGTTTGTGCTTTACATTTTATTTCTTTTTCTTTATTTTCCTATTTTTATTATTATTATCTTAATTAATCAACTAACCAAATAATTAATATTTTGCCTAATAAAAATCAGAAAACATTAAAAAAAAACATTATTTTTATTTATTAAATTCAATTTCATTATTTCATATTTTTGTAAATAAATAATTTAATTAATTTAGTTTCTAATTAGGTACAACTTTAATATTTTGCAATAAATTAAAATCCATTTAGAATATTAGGTTTTTAATAACTTTAATCAACTTTATTTTATTTCCTTAAATAATAAAAAAAACCAAAAATATTTTTATTTAATTAATTAATATTTAGTTCAGGTTTAATTCCATTTCAATTCAAAAAATAACAAAATATGCTTTATTTTAATAAAAAGGATCAAAACCCTAAAAACACTTCGATTTAATTTTCTCGCGCGCGAATAATTTTTGATCCGTATTTCAATATTGTAACTGCTCCGGGAATGTAATAGTTTTTAAATTAGGGTTTATTTACCGCTTTTATTTACTTTTTCGCAATTTAATTTTTAAGGGTTTGTTTTTGGCGATGTAAATACCCGACGCCTTGTAATAGCTTAGATTTATTTTTCACAATTTAAATTTCACAACCATTAATTGTTAGATGTTTGATAAATAGGCTATGCATGACAAGATTAATCTTTTAATTTAAAATCAACAGTAGATCACCATTAACATGGACAAAGATCATATAATTGAAAAATAATACACTCGCACATGCCACTCTTAGGGTATACCTCACTTGGTTGCCTCAAACGTGGTCATTGAGTATAGGAAGTTTTAGAGGTCGCCCTCTTGTCCAAAGATCATAAGTTGCCTCGAAACGGTTGCCTCGGATAAAATGATCTAAGACATTAGGGTTACCGCTAAGGCATCCTAACGTTGCTTTAGTGACCACACGTCCCTTAATCGAATTGACCCGAAAACTACAACGACGGTGCTACCTATTCCTCAATAGTGGGATAGCACCGACCAAAGGACATTTGCACAGTTTAATTCCTTTTTGAGTAGGTAGATGGTTCTTAAGTACTTGCTCCTTTTAAAACAAAACAAAAACTTTTTGCACTTACACCCCTTTCAAACAAAAAACTCTTTTCAAACCCACAATCACAAAGAAAAGCAAACTTTTGAAAACATAATGAGCAACTACCTAAGAGCCCGTGGATAACCACGGATAGAAAGGGTGTTAACACCTTCCCTTTCTATAATCTATCTCCCGAACCCGAGAAACATCTCAAAAGGGAATTTTTATGTGCTTTTGTCCTTTCCTTGTTGGATAAAATAAAATACGATGGCGACTCTTGCTCACCGCGACATTTTGCCAAAAACAAACGCAAGACGCGAACCAGCATTCCAAAACAGTCAGTTCTATTCCCACCGATCACAGAACTGGCGACTCTGCCGGGGAATTTATAAGTGAGGTGTACCTTAGGATTAGATCACTTGTGTTTTCAATTGTATGCTTTGTATGCTTTAATTTTGTGGGCTTGTATCGGAGTTCTATAGATCCTAACCCGGATCTGGGGATACCCTTTAGGTAAGTAGCAATAAACTGTGAGGGATCTGTCCGGCGTTGACCAACACGGATGAAGCAGTAGCTATGTTGGTGTGGCACCTTGGTCTATACCGATATCCCTTGTGTTGGAACAAGGAGAATATGGGTCTTCTAAGGAGTCATTAAGCACCAACTGACCTTAGAACCTTAAATTGACCAACTTGGCCATAAAACAGTAGCAGTATGCTACACTCATTGAGACTAAACTCTCACGATGATTCCGGCCGCAAGAAAAGGTTGCTAAACTGGAATTATGATCGATTGAGGGTAGTCAGTGATATTGAGATCCTCTAGAACCCGATTACTATTTTTAGGACAGGTTTAAACCAACTGAACTGAAAGAGGGTAGTACCTAAGCTCCATGCCAGCCTGAAATCTAAGGACTCTCAGTGTGACTTGTGTGCCTTTACCATGTTTGCCTTTTGTGGATACTTGTGGTGTGCCTTTACCATGACATCATGACATCATAACATTGCATACATTTTGCATAAGGACTAACCTATTTCAAATACAAGAGGGTTTCATCTTTGCTCTGTTTTGAAGGTCATCATGATGCCCATGCGTAGGAATACTATCCGGATCAACTTTGTCCAAGTACCTACCCTGCTTAAAGATCTGGTTGTCAGGATTCCAGACACTACTTCCTTCATCAGAAGGCATGGTTCTCTTCTCAGTTTGGTCACTTCAAAGTTGGACGAACAAATGATGAGTGTCCTGGTCCAATTCTATGATCCGATGTACCATTGTTTTACTTTCCAGGACTTCCAGCTGGTGCCTACCCTAGAAGAGTTCTCTGAGCTGCTTGGTATCTCTTTGTTGGAGCAGACTCCATTTACTGGTTGGAAAAAGACTCTTAAGCCCGAAGAAATTGCTGCAACCCTTCACTTGACCAAGGAGGAGGTAATGGCTAACTGGGAGACTAGAAGTGGAGCTAAGGGTTTTCTGGCTAAGTTTTTGGTTGATAAAGCCAATTACTTCTGGGACAGCTTAGACTTTAAGGCGTACGAGGACATTCTAGCTCTCTTGATTTATGGTCTGGTATTGTTTCCAAATCCTGACACTTTTGTTGATATTAATGCCATCAAGATCTTCATCTCTCAGAATCCGGTACCCACTCTCTTGGGTGATATGCTTCATCAGCTCTATGCTCGTACTGCCCGAAAGCGGGGAACTTTGATGTGCTGTGTTCCTTTATTGTCGAGGTGGTTTATTTCGCACCTCCCTAAGTCCGTGCTGAAAAACAAAGAGGGAATGGGCTGAGCTTATAGGGTGATGTCTCTTTCTAATGATGACATTATCTGGACTCTCAAAGGTATGGATGAGGTGACTGTCATTGATTTCTGTGGAGAGTACCCTAATGTTCCATTGATCGGACTCCACGGAGGGATTTCTTACAACCCATGCTTAGCTCTCCGTCAGTTTGGAAGAGCCAGAAGAGAGGGGCGTCACGAGTTGTTGATGCCCCATATCATCTTTGATTTTCAGGGAGATAGCGACGAGCTGCATCGTAAACTCATAAGGGCTTGGGACAGAGTTCACCGATCTGACCCACATGAGTTGGGACCAAAGACTTCCCTGCCAATGGAGCCATATCTCATATGGGTCCGCATTCGTGCCCAGAAGTTAGGTATGACATATGAAGCTGTCAGGCCTGTTACTCTTGAAGTTGCTAATGAGGAGGGGGTTCCTCCAACCATATATGCCCACTAATATCGGGACGCTGAAGAGGACTTGGATGCAACTGCGGGAAGAACGGGATTCTTATCGGGAGAGGTTCAATGAACAAGAGCAAAAGATCCAGAAGCTGACCAGACAGTTGGAGAACGAGCGGATCCTGAATGATTATGTCCGCACTGAGAAGAAGAGACCATGGGAGCATTGATGGACCTTTGAGGATTTCTTTTACAGTTTTCATTTACTTTTTAGTATTTCCATTCTTGTAACGCCTAAGGGCAATTTGTTGAACAATTTAAAATTTTGAAGTTTAAATCTAATAAAGTGTGTTTCCTTTCTTGTTTACAAATTTGAATCCCGATTGTCTTTGAAATCATAAATCATACGCATTTCATCCCATGCACTTCATAAACAGGTACCCTTTTTACAGGTCTCTTATCTCCTTCGCTGTTTATTTCAGCGATCACCATGTCTGCTGAACCTTCCACTGAGCAAGCTATCAAGGCCCTCCAGGCCTAGAATGCCCAGTTTCAAGAGTTGTTCATGAATCTAGCCAAGGGTCAGCAGGACCTGAAGACCTTGATTCTGAAAGAAGAAAAAAAGAAGAAGAAGAGGACCATCCTGTTCAATACTAGACGCAGGTTTGGAAACGGGCTGCAGAATGAAGTTGATTTAACCACCTCATCTGGAGGGAAGGATAGTCCACAAGAAAGGAGGGATTTTAGCCCTATGGTCTCCGACAACGAGACAGACTACGATGAAGATTAGTATCCTCCTGCTGAGGATAAGTACAAACAGCTGGAAGATCGTTTGAGCGCTATGGAAATACAGAAGGTGCCCGGTCTGGACTTCGGAGATTTGGGTCTATCATCTGGGGTGGTGATTCCCCATAAGTTCAAGGCACCTGCCTTTGCCAAGTATGACAGAGTTTCCTGTCCGAAGCTGCACCTCCAGTCATATGTGAGGAAGATCTAGCCTTACACTGCTGATAAGAACTTGTGGATCCATTTCTTTCAAGACAGTCTCTCAGGGACTCAGCTTGAGTGGTTCTATCAATTGGACGGAGCCAGTATCCGCAGCTGGGAAGATTTGGCTACTGCATTTTACAGGCAGTATCAGTACAACTCCGACCTCGCTCCTACGCGTACCCAACTCCAAGGTATGTCAATAGGAACGGGTGAAGGATTTAAAGAGTATGCTAAAAAATGGAGAGATCTTGCTGGAAGGGTGCAACCACCTTTGGCTGATCGTGAGCTTGTTGACATGTTTTTGGGGACCCTGTCTGGTCCATTCTTTAACCATCTGATTGGAAGCTCTTCAGCTGGGTTTACAGATCTTATTTTGACTGGTGAGAAGATTGAAGCTGGTATTAAGGCTGGGAAGATACAAAAGGGTGCCTCATCAAGCACTGAGAAGAAGCCGTTTAAGAAAGAGTCCAGTGTTATCTACAGTTCGAGAAGACAGAATAGACCTGAACATCGCCAAGCTTTCAATGCGGTTGTTATTTCAAAACCCGCTGGTGCTCCTCAGCATCACAATCAACAAAAGGACGAGAGACCCCGAAGGCAATTCACTCGCCTCAGCATGACTTTGTCTCAGATTCTGCCACAGTTGCTGAAGACCAATTTGGTGACTCTAAAAGAAGCTCCGAAGAATCCGAGTACCACATCACCAAAGTACAACCCTAATGCCCGCTGCGCTTTTCACTCTGATAGCCCGGGGCATAATACAGATGATTGTTGGGTTTTGAGGAACAGGGTGCAAGACTTAATTGATGCAAAGGAGATTGAGTTTGAGGTGCCCGAGAGGCCCAATGTTGTAACTGCTCCCATGCCCAAGCATGGAGTGAATGCTGTAGAGGAAGACTTGTTTGTGGTTTCCGTGGATGATATTGTTACCCCTCTGATAACTGTTAAGAAGAACCTGTTGCTAGCCGGTTTATTTTCGGGTTGTGGCGAAGGTTGCCATATGTATTCTGTTTTACCTACTGATTGCCCATTTCTGAAGTCAGGTATCCAAAACCTGATGGATAATAAGGAGATCCTGTTTGAGAAGATTGTTGTTCCTTCCATTCCTACTGAAGAAGTCGCCATTATTACCATTTTCAACAATTCTTCCAAGGCTCCCTCGAGGAAGCCTGTTAGGATTACATCTGTTCCGAAGATTGCACCTGTAATCATGATTGTTCTGGGGCCCATCCCCTACACTTCTGACAAAGCTGTCCCTTGGCACTATGGGGCAGATGTTTATGTTCTTGGAGTTAAGCAAGAGTTGGATGTTGATACTGGCGTCAGCAACATTACTGGACCTGCTAAAGTCACCCGCAACGGTAGACTTTTCTCACCTGATATTGCTCCACCAGCTGCCCGAAGACCTGTTGTCATTACACCTGCAAGTGTACCTACTTCCATTCCTGATCGAGTTCTTAGTCCTACCCCTGTCGTCGAGTCGTCTAATGCTCGGGGCAAAGGGATCACCACTGATGTGCCTGCCCAGACGGAGGCACCGAAGACAATTACTGTTGAAGCTTCCAAACAGGAGATGGAAGAGATTTTGAAGATTATTAAGAAGAGTGATTATAACGTAGTTGAGCAGCTGGGGCAAACCCCATCCAAGATTTCTATGTTGTCACTATTGCTGTGCTCAGAGGCCCATGCCAAGGCTCTGATTACCTTCCTGAAGACTGCCCACGTGCCACAAGAGACATCAGCTGATCAGTTTACCGATTGTGTGGCCAATTTAACTGCTGATAATGGTTTGGGTTTCTCCGACGCCGATTTGACTGTTAAAGGGAAGAACCACAACGACGCCCTGCATGTCTCCATTGAATGAAGGGGCACTACTCTTGCACATGTATTGGTTGACACTGGTTCCTCAATGAACGTCTTACCCAAGAATGCTCTAGACCGGTTGGATTGCAAAGGGTTGGAGCTAAAGCCAAGTAACATCATTGTCAGGGCCTTTGACGGGTCTAAAAGGATGGTGCATGGTGAAGTTGATATTCCAATTAAAGTTGGTTCTCAGGTCTTCAATTCTACATTCTACGTGATGGACATTCGACCATCCTATTCTTGTTTACTGGGACGTCCATGGATCCACAAAGCTGGAGCCGTAACCTCAACACTCCACCAAAAGCTGAAGTACCCGGTCAGAGGGAAGATTGTGACAGTTCAAGGGGAGGAGGAGTACATGGTCAGCCACCTCAACTCGTTCAAATACGTAGAGATGGATGGGGAGTTCATTGAGACCCCATTTCAGCACTTTGAAGAGTTTCCTCAGACATTGGCATCAACTTAGACTGTGGTTGAAAATTCTCCTATGAAGATGGCTTCCTTAAAGGATGCCCGAGCTGTTATTGAGAAGGGTGAGTGTGCAAATTGGGGCCGACTTCCTGATTTCGCTCAGAAGACTAACAAGTTTGGTTTGGGTTTCACTGCAGAATCTCAAAGGGTTGTTCGAAGTGCAAGGATTGGAAGACCTCCTGTGTTCATCAGCAACTCGGGAGTAAATGCCATAGAAGATGATGTGGAGGAGTCTGAATTCGACAGCTGGATCTATCCTACGACCAACGGTGGACCAAGCAACTGGACAGCAAAGGACTTCATCCCTATTACTTTTGTTAACCAGTAATGAACTCTTTGTTTTGAATTTGTAACAGACAATGCTGTGAAACTTTATGGCCCGGTGTCTTACCCGGGGCACCGTGGCTTCATTTGTGAGGGCTTTTGTGTGCCATTTTCATATATCATTAATAAAAGCATTGGACGTTTCTTGCATTTCAAATTTTGCGCTCTTTGTTTTTCTTTATTATATATTGCAAAAGAATTATTTTACACACACTCACATATACAGGTCCACATCCACTCTGGATCTCACTAGTAACGACTCTGCTACTGCAAGTTATGACTTCGAAAATCCGATCAACTTAGCCGGAGACGAAGGTGAAGGTGATTGTGAAGTGCCTGGTGAACTTGCAAGACGGTTGCTCCAGGAAGAAAGGGCCATTCGGCCACATGAAGAGCCGGTGGAAACAATGAATCTGGGTACTGAGACAAACAAGAAGGAAGTCAAGGTTGGTGCCAATCTGGAGCTTAGTGAGAAACAATGGTTGATTCAGATGTTGCATGACTACGTGGAGATCTTTGCTTGGTCTTACAAAGATATGCCTGGGTTGGATACTGATATTGTGGTTCATCGCCTTCCTACCAAGGAAGACTGTCCTCCGGTAAAACAGAAGGTTCGCCGTATGCGCCCAGAGATGTCCGTGAAAATCAAGGCTGAAGTTATGAAACAGTTTGACGCCGGTTTTCTAGCAGTGAATTCTTACCCTCAGTGGGTTGCCAATGTGGTTCTGGTACCGAAGAAAGATGGTAAGGTTCGAATGTGTGTTGACTACAAGGACTTGAACAGGGCAAGCCCTAAGGATGACTTCCCTCTACCACACATCGACGTTCTGGTTGACAATACTGCTCAGCACAAGGTATTCTCCTTCATGGACGGTTTCTCCGGTTATAATCAGATAAAGATGGCTCCCGAAGACATGGAGAAGACCACTTTTGTTACTCAGTGGGGTACCTTTTGTTACAAGGTCATGCCTTTTGGATTGAAGAATGTTGGGGCAACATATCAGCGTGCCATGGTTGCTTTATTTCATGACATGATCCATCATGAAATTGAGGTTTACGTAGACGATATGATTGCGAGGTCCCATACTGAGGAAGAACACCTTGACCATCTACAAAAGTTGTTCGACAGGTTGAAGTTGTACAAGTTAAGGTTGAACCCGAACAAGTGCACCTTCGGGGTGAGATCTGGCAAACTACTAGGTTTCGTTGTAAGCAACAAAGGTATTCAAGTGGACCCGGCAAAGGTGAAAGCCATACAATAGATGCCGACTCCCAAGACAGAGAAGGAGGTCAGAGGCTTTCTGGGACAACTGAACTACATTGCCCGGTTCATCTCGCACCTAACTGCTACTTGTGAGCCAATCTTCAAGTTACTGAAGAAAGATCAAGTGGTACATTGGAACGATGAATGTCAGGCTGCTTTCGAAAGGATCAAAGAGTATCTCTAGGAGCCACCTATTATAATGCCACCAGTTGAAGAAAGACCTCTGATCTTATACTTGATAGTACTTGACAACTTAATGGGGTGTGTGATGGGTCAGCATGACGAGTCTGGCCGAAAAGAGCATGCTATTTACTACCTTAGCAAAAAGTTTACCGACTGTGAGACCCGATACTCACTGCTTGAGAAAACTTGCTGCACTTTGGCATGGGCTGCTCGCCGGCTAAGATAGTATATGCTGACTCACACTACTTTGTTGATTTCAAAGCTGGATCCAATCAAGTATATCTTCGAAAAGCCTGCCCTGTCCGGAAGAATAGCAAGATGGCAGATGATCTTGACTGAGTATGACATCCAGTACACGACTCAAAAAGAAATCAAGGGAAGTGTATTGGCAGATCATTTGGCACATCAGGCAGTGGATGATTACCAGTCTATGAACTTTGAATTCTTGGACGAGAATATCATGCTGATAATTGATTGTGAGACACCTGGACCGGATGAAGGACTTGAAGAAGGATCCCGATGGTCTATGTATTTTGATGGAGCTTCGAACGCTTTGGGTAATGGCATTGGCGCTGTAATCATATCTCCTAAAGGCTCTCATACTCCATTTACCGCCCGACTGTGTTTCAACTGCACCAACAATATGGCGGAGTATGAAGCATGCATCATGGGTCTTCGAGCTGCAATTGACCTAAGGATTAAGTTTCTAAGTGTCTTCAGAGATTCCTCTCTCGTGATCAGTCAGATCAAAGGCGAGTGGGATACGTAACACCCAAATCTTATTCCTTACAAGGAGTATGTATTGACGTTGCTTCCCCATTTCGAGGAGATAACCTTTAAGCACTTCCATAGAGAGGAGAATCAGTTGGCGGACGCGCTAGCTACAATGTCTTCCATGTTCAAAGTCAAATGGAACAACGAGGCTCCCCGGATCATTATTGAAAGATTGGAGGAACCTGCACATTGCTGTGCTCTTGAGACTGAAGAGGTAACAGAAAAGCCTTGGTATCATGAGGTGAAAAGATACCTTGAAGCTCAAGAATACCCCGAGGGTGCATCTGTTAATGTCAAGAAGTTTCTGAGGAGGTTTGCAGCTAAGTTCTTCATCAGCAATGGCATTCTTTACAAGTGTAACCATGATTCAACCTTACTGCGTTGTGTGGATAAGATTGAAGCAGAAAGAATCATGACAGAGTTGCATGAAGGTACTTTCGGAACTCATTCTAGTGGACATACCATGGAAAAGAAAATCCTTCGAGTAGGATATTACTGGTCTACAATGGAAGCCGACTGTTATCAGCATTCTCGGACATGTCACAAGTGCCAGGTCTATGCTGATAAGGTGCACATTCCTCCAGTTCCTCTGAATGTTTTGACAGCACTTTGGCCTTTTGCAATGTGGGGCATTGACATGATCGGCGAGATCAGACCTACGGCATCCAACGGGCATCGTTTCATCCTGGTAGCGATTGATTACTTTACGAAGTGGGTTAAATCAGCTTCCTTTGCTACAGTAACCAAGAACGTCGTGGCACGGTTCATTCGGCACAACCTAATCTGTCGATACGGTGTACCAGAGAGGATCATTACGGACAATGGTGCCAATCTTAATAACAAAATGATCACTGAGCTCTGCGAGCAATTCAAGATACAGCATCATAACTCTTATCCCTACCGGCCGAAGATGAATGGGGCTGTCGAAGCGGAAAATAAGAACATTAAGAAGATTGTGCAGAAGATGACAGCGACATACAAAGACTGGCACGAGATGTTACCATTTGCTCTTCATGGGTACCGTACCTCAGCACGGACGTCAACAGGGGCAACACCCTATTCTTTGGTTTATGGCATGGGGGCAGTCCTGCCTATTGAAGTTCAGATACCCTCTCTTCGGATCATGAAGGATGCAGGTTTGAGTGAAGATGACTGGATTCAGACCCGACTTGATCAATTGAATCTAATTGACGAAAAGAGACTTACTGTTATTTGTCATGGTCAGACGTACCAAAAACGGATGATCAAGGCATTTAACAAGAAAGTCAGACGACAAGAGTATCAAGTTGGGGACCTGGTAATCAAGCGCATTATCTTACCTCAAGGTGATCCCAGGGGAAAATGGACCCCTACTTACGAAGGGCCATTTGTGGTTAAGAATATTTTCTCAGGAGGAGCTATGATTCTAACCACCATGGATGGTGACGACCTTCCTCACCCCGTCAATGCAGACATAGTGAAAAGATACTACGCGTAATCAAAGACCCTCTAGGTTGACTGGCCTAGGAAAAAATAAGGGCTTCCCGCGAACCAAAAGGGTTCGGGCAAAAATAAGGGATGAAAATAAAAAAATTTGTACACCCGGCAACTTGAAAACCTGAAAGGGAGGCTTGGGCAAAAATGGGTATCCCGGTGGACTGAAAACCCGAAAGGGCAGTCCAGGCAAAAGTTAGGGATTAAAGCGTAACACTATGTCTCATTGGATCACCTCGCATCCAGACTTCGGTATCGACCATCAAGCTCGGACGACACCAATCAATCAGATTCATCTTCAACTAAGCAGCAAAGTGATGAGATGCTTGAAGATATAGAGGCAATAGTAGAGTTGGAACCCAGTGGGATTATTCACATAGCTATTTTGTTTCTTTTTCATAAATTGGATAAATTCTATTTGTTCGGCGGCGTTCTCTTACTAGGACGTCATCCTCTTGTACAAAAACGCCTATTTACAGGCCAAACTTCAAAATCAATACAAATTCATTTTTCAGACAAATTTCAAATTGTTTTTTTTTGTTTTGCAAAGAACGTCCAATGTTCATTTTTGATGTATGCATTTGACATTAATTATTGCTCATAAATATTTACATGCGAAACAAAGGACGAATTACGAGTAATATCAGCAACAAGGGCATAAGAAATGTCCAAACTGTGTAGTTACTTTGTCCACCAAGGTACCAAGGTAGGTTCAAATGAAGAATATGGCTAAGATATTATCACTCCCCGCAGAGTAAGACAGTATTGGTAGCTCTCCCAGCTAGGACTTGCAGTTGAACAAATCAGTAATACCCTCCCCAAGAAGAGTTAATCTACCATCAGCCCCAAGAAGGTGTGGTATCCCCAGAAGATCTCAATCTTCCCCAGTAGAGTATAAGGGTATTCCCCAGCAAGTATAAGGGTATCCCCGACAGTCTTAATATTCCTCAACAGAGTATAAGAATGTTCCCCGGTGGAATACAAGATACCCCCAGTGGAGCCATTTCCCAAGTGCAGTCTAAAAAGCTTCCTCGCCAGAGTTGAATCATCTCACCCAGTAGATTCTGGAAGCTTATCCCCTGCAGAGCGCAAATAAATCCCCCAGCCAAATTCAGAAGGTTATCCTCACAAGAATCTAATTGGGTTATCCTCAGCAAGTTGTAACTGAAAGATCATCCCCAGCGAAGTTCTTCCTATTCCCCAGCGGAGTTCATCATTAAAATCCCCAACAGAGCTTATCAACAGAATCCCCAACGGAGTTATCGTTAAAATCTTCAGCATAACGTCTCTTCCCCACAGAGTATTTCCCCTCGGAGTAATCTCTTCATCAGTTTATTTCCCCAATGGAGCTCTTCTCTCCTACAGGTTTATCATCTTCGTTCATCATCCCCAGCGGAAACGAAGAACTCAACTCTATTCTCCAGCAGCTCCAGGATTTATTTTCCCCAGCTAAAACATCACACTTCCATACATCATGATACATGCATATACGCATCATATAAATACAATCTCATTTATTTTGAGAACATCATTGCCTGATCTATATCATGCATTGCACATGACTGACCTTTACCTTTCAGGAAAGATGCAGTTAAGTTCTCAGCTTAGTCGAAGACCTGACCAGTTCTTAAATCTCAATTGAATTATCCTCGGTTGAATTTCAGATAAGGTTCTCAATCTCGACAGTTTCCTCCGTCATAGTGTGGACAAGTTCTATAACCTCAACGGTATACTCCATTGAGCACGAGACAGTTCCTAGATCTTGATGAAGATGTTTCCCTACATCATAGTATGGACGAGTACTATAACCTCAACGGTATACTCCATTGAGCACGAGTCAGTTCCTAGATCTTGATGTTTTCCTCCGTCATAGTGTGGACAAGTTCTATAACCTCAGCGGTATACTCCATTGAGCACAAGACAGTTCCTAGATCTTGATGAAGATGTTTCCCTACATCATAGTGTGGACGAGTACTATAACCTCAACGGTATACTTCATTGAGCACGAGTCAGTTCCTAGATCTTGATGTTTTCCTCCGTCATAGTGTGGACAAGTTCTATAACCTCAGCGATATACTCCATTGAGCACAAGACAGTTCCTAGATCTTGATGAAGATGTTTCCCTACGTCATAGTGTGGACGAGTACTATAACCTCAACGGTATACTCCATTGAGCACGAGTCAGTTCCTAGATCTTGATGTTTTCTCCGTCATAGTATGGACAAGTTCTATAACCTCAACGGTATACTCCATTGAGCACGAGGCAGTTCCTAGATCTTGATGAAGATGTTTCCCTATGTCATAGTGTGGACGAATATTATAACCTCAACGGTATACTCCATTGAGCACAAGTCAGTTCCTAGATCTTGATGTTTTCCTCCGTCATAGTGTGGACAAGTTTTATAACCTCAACGGTATACTCCGTTGAGCACAAGACAGTTCCTAGATCTTGATGAAGATGTTTTCCCCCAGTTGAATTATGGACAGGTTCTTAAGACTCAGCCGAGGCAATCTCTCAGATGAAGTACAGACCAGATTCCTGAATCTCAACAAAGGTTAAGACTTCCCCAACAGAATCTTTTACAACAACAGGTATACAAGTTCTCGCTAAGGAATCTCTTATGCGATCAACACTCCTGCATATGGTATCTGTAAGCCCATCCTCCTACCAACAATCTCCAAATGGCATCTGTAAGCCCATTCCCGACATCACAATGTTGATACTACACCATGCGAGTGCAAATTTCTGGGCACTCTAGTGTTCAATTATCTTCCACCTTCAGATCACGAAAGGCTCGAAAGCCAATCTACATCCTCAGGTTTAAGAAAATTGAACAGGGGCAACTGTTGTACCCCAAAATTTTCCCTCCCATATTTCTCAAGACATGTCAAGAATGATCTTCAAGTTGCTCAAGATGACTCAAGAGTTGGACAGTCAAATCACCTCCTAAGGCAGTCAAGTCAAAATTAGGGTTTTGTGTTGCATTAAGGTCCTCACATCCAAATGACCTCAATTTCTCCCCAATGTCCTAATATGTTCTTAAGTTCATCCATGTCAAATTTCAAGCCTTGCAGAGGAAGTTTGGTCAGTCAATTGCTCAAGAGGCCCAAAAATCGACTGTGCTAGGGCAAAAGTCAACTGTGTCCCAAATACAGTCAAACCTCAAGATTTTTTGTCAACATTATCATTTTGAAGGATAATTCATCATTTGATCAAGGGTTGATCATGATTCATCAAGGATTGCTCAAGATTCAAAAGTTGCTAAATTAGGGTTTTGCAGGAAAAGTCAACTCAACTTTGACCAAGCATAACTTTCTCATACTTTATGAGAAATGACCCATCCAAAGATAATTTTGAAGAGGATGCAATTCCCTACAATCCATCTTCAGACCCCAAGATCAAGAAATGCTCTCACAAAAAGTTACAAATTTGGACATTATAGGTCATTTTTGAAAGTCAACAAAAACACCTTTTTTGCCAAAGCTTATAACTTGAGAATGGAACATAAAAATGAGATGAGACCAAAAGGGTTGATTATAGGACATATCAGGGTTTCTAAAAAGTCAAGGAACACCTCCAAAAGTTCAAAATTGAAGAAGTTATGCATTGTTGAAGTTGGGCATTTATCCAAAATTTGCCAAAAGTCAACTATCCTCAAAACTCCAATTTTTGACAGAAGGGCCCACTTTTTTCCACTTGATTTAGTCTTGTCATGCCACACACGTGTCCCATCTTTAATTTCATGATCAAACATTTATTTTTCTATTTTATTTCATTTTTATTGATTTAATTCATTATTAATCAATATTAAATCAAATCAAATCTAAAAAATTATGTAAAGGGATTCTTGTGATTTGTACAGCTTGCAAATACCATGTGACACTCAATCAATTCGTATCAAGTCAAAACAAGCACAAAAAATCAGATTTGGCCTATTTTTGGAAAGCTTATCAATGGTGATCAAATCCAATATTCCCTCTTCAATGCATAAGGATCATGGCCCATATTTCGACCTAAAATCATTCTATTATATGCACACAAGCTAGCCAAACCTAGGACACGCATAGAGCTCTGCAGAAACAGCCACACAACTTTGAGAAAAAATCTTGAAAAGTGTGAGATCGAAAACAACCTTGGAGGCGTATTCAGAGCAAAAGCTCAACACTACTCTCTTCCTTGACACCCTGTGGAGCTACACCAATCAAAACCAAGCCCTAAGACAGCCTGAAACTCGCTGTAATTCTCCATGAACATTGCTCTGCACATGGAATCGTAACTCAGTTTTCTTGCATCCTTTTGCCAAATTTCTTGCATATTCATACTGACCATTAAATTTCTAAGCAAACTGCATTGTTTAATTTTATTTTCAGACCCTGTATTGCAATACCCGAGTCTAGGGTTTTCTTGTTTTGTTTTTAGGCATTCTTGGCACAGGTACAATCAAGGCAAACCATGGCCATATTTGAGTTCAGGGAAGAGAAACGAGTAAAGTGATGGTCCCAAAAGTCGTTTATATGGCCTAGGGATGATTCTGGGATTGAGCCACGGATTTTGTTACGGAACCAAATCCGCAGGAAATGAACCAGGGGTATTTGGAGAAGATGATAACGTGGCTTGGTTTCATTGGCTAGTTCAAACATGTTTAGCATGTTTTTTTTTTATTTTTCAGCATAATTAATTGTTTTGCCAATATAATATTTGCTTGGTGTTAGTATAACAATTAGGCAGGTTAGCTCAGATGGCAAGCGTGTCAATGCAAAACCCCTTGGGACCTGGGTTCGAATCCCAGGTCCCCCAAAACTTTGATATATTTTGCTTTCAGGTAATCTCACGCAGCATCATAAGCCTGATCCACCCTATTCCTCCAGATCTCAAGTGACAAGTGGCCTGCAAATCAAATCCAAGGGCAAAGATTGAGTGACCATCATGTACTCTAGTCAAACGCATCATGGGGAATCTGAAAAAGTCAATAAGGCTGATTGAATATGGGCCTCAAAATTGTAGATTCACACCCTCTTCAGGCCCACACCCCCCTGAGTTTGTGCTTTACATTTTATTTCTTTTTCTTTATTTTCCTATTTTTATTATTATTATCTTAATTAATCAACTAACCAAATAATTAATATTTTGCCTAGTAAAAATCAGAAAACATAAAAAAAAACATTATTTTTATTTATTAAATTCAATTTCATTATTTCATATTTTTTGTAAATAAATAATTTAATTAATTTAGTTTCTAATTAGGTATAACTTTAATATTTTGCAATAAATTAAAATCCATTTAGAATATTAGGTTTTTAATAACTTTAATCAACTTTATTTTATTTCCTTAAATAATAAAAAAAATATATATTTTTATTTAATTAATTAATATTTAGTTCAGGTTTAATTCCATTTCAATTCAAAAAATAACAAAATATGCTTTATTTTAATAAAAAGGGTCAAAACCCTAAAAACACTTCGATTTAATTTTCTCGCGCGCGAATAATTTTTGATCCGTATTTCAATATTGTAACTGCTCCGGGAATGTAATAGTTTTTAAATTAGGGTTTATTTACCGCTTTTATTTACTTTTTCGCAATTTAATTTTTAAGGGTTTGTTTTTGGCGATGTAAATACCCGACGCCTTGTAATAACTTAGATTTATTTTCCGCAATTTAAATTCCGCAACCATTAATTGTTAGATGTTTGATAAATAGGCTATGCATGACAAGATTAATCTTTTAATTTAAAATCAACAGTAGATCACCATTAACATGTACAAAGATAATATAATTGAAAAATAATACACTTGCACATGCCACTCTTAGGGTATACCTCACTTGGTTGCCTCGAACGTGGTCATTGAGTATATGAAGTTTTAGAGGTCGCCCTCTTGTCCAAAGATCATAAGTTGCCTCGAAACGGTTGCCTCGGATAAAATGATCTAAGACATTAGGGTTACCGCTAAGGCATCCTAACGTTGCTTTAGTGACCACACGTCCCTTAATCGAATTGACCCGAAAACTCCAACGACGGTGCTACCTACTCCTCAATAGTGGGATAGCACCGGCCAAAGGACATTTGCACAGTTTAATTCCTTTTTGAGTAGGTAGATGGTTCTTAAGTACTTGCTCCTTTTAAAACAAAACAAAAACTTTTCGCACTTACACCCCTTTCAAACAAAAAACTCTTTTCAAACCCATAATCACAAAGAAAAGCAAACTTTTGAAAACATAATGAGCAACTACCTAAGAGCCCATGGATAACCACGGATAGAAAGGGTGTTAACACCTTCCCTTTCTATAATCTACCTCCCGAACCCGAGAAACATCTCAAAAGGGAATTTTTATGTGCTTTTGTCCTTTCCTTGTTGGATAAAATAAAAGACGGTGGCGACTCTTGCTCACCGCGACATTTTGCAAAAAAACAAACATAAGACGCGAACCAGCATTCCAAAACAGTCAGTTCTATTCCCACCGATCACAGAACTGGTGACTCTGCTGGGGAATTTATAAGTGAGGTGTACCTTAGGATTAGATCACTTGTGTTTTCAATTGTATGTTTTGTATGCTTTAATTTTGTGGGCTTGTATCGGAGTTCTATAGATCCTAACCTGGATCTGGGGATACCCTTTAGGTAAGTAGCAATAAACTGTGAGGGATCTGTCCGGCGTAGACCGATATGGATGAAGCAGTAGCTACGTTGGTGTGGCACCTTGGTCTGTACCGATATCCCTTGTGTTGGAACGAGGAGAATATGGATCTTCTAAGGAGTCATTAAGCACCAACTGACCTTAGAACCTTAAATTGACCAACTTGGCCATAGAACAGTAGCAGTATGCTACACTCATTGAGACTAAACTCTCGCGATGATTTCGGCCGCAAGAAAAGGTTGCTAAACTATAATTATGACCGATTGAGGGTAGTCAGTGATATTGAGATCCTCTAGAACCCGGTTACTATTTTTAGGACAGGTTTAAACCAACTGAACTGAAAGAGGGTAGTACCTAAGCTCCATGCCATCCTGAAATCTAAGGACTCTCAGTGTGACTTGTGTGCCTTTACCATGTTTGCCTTTTGTGGATACTTGTGGTGTGCCTTTACCATGACATCATGACATCATAATATTGCATACATTTTGCATAAGGACTAACCTATTTCAAATACAAGAGGGTTTCATCTTTGCTCTGTTTTGAAGGTCATCATGATGCCCATGCGTAGGAATACTATCCGGATCAACTTTGTCCAAGTACCTACCCTGCTTAAAGATCTGGTTTTCAGGATTCCAGACACTACTTCCTTCGTCAGAAGGCATGGTTCTCTTCTCAGTTTGGTCACTTCAAAGTTGGACGAACAAATGATGAGTGTCCCGGTCCAATTCTATGATCCGTTGTACCATTGTTTTACTTTCCAGGACTTCCAGCTGGTGCCTACCCTAGAAGAGTTCTCTGAGCTGCTTGGTATCTCTGTGTTGGAGTAGACTCCATTTACTGGTTGGAAAAAGACTCTTAAGCCCGAAGAAATTGTTGCAGCCCTTCACTTGACCAAGGAGGGGGTAATGGCTAACTGGGAGACTAGAAGTGGAGCTAAGGGTTTTCTGGCTAACATTTTGGTTGACAAAGCCAATTACTTCTGGGACAGCTTAGACTTCAAGGCGTACGAGGACATTCTAGCTCTCTTGATTTATGGTCTGGTATTGTTTCTAAATCCTGACACTTTTGTTGATATTAATGCCATCAAGATCTTCATCTCTCAGAATCTGGTACCCACTCTCTTGGGTGATATGCTTCATCAACTCTATGCTCGTACTGCCTGAAAGCGGGGAACTTTGATGTGCTGTGTTCCTTTATTGTCGAGGTGGTTTATTTCGCACCTCCCTAAGTCCGTGCTGAAAAACAAAGAGGGAATGGGCTGAGCTTATAGGGTGATGTCTCTTTCTAATGATGACATTATCTGAACTCTCAAAGGTATGGATGAGGTGACTGTCATTGATTGCTATGGAGAGTATCCTAATGTTCCATTGATCGGACTCCACGGAGGGATTTCTTACAACCCATGCTTAGCTCTCCGTCAGTTTGGAAGAGCCAGAAGAGAGGGGCCTCACGAGTTGTTGATGCCCCATATCATCTTTGATTTTCAGGGAGATAGCGACGAGCTGCATCGTAAGTTCATAAGGGCTTGGGACAGAGTTCACCGATCTGACCCACATGAGTTGGGACCAAAGAATTCCCTGCCAATGGATCCATATCTCATATGAGTCTGCATCCGTGCCCAGAAGTTAGGTATGCCATATGAAGCTGTCAGGCCTGTTACTCTTGAAGTTGCTAATGAGGAGGGGGTTCCTCCAACCATATATGCCCACTAATATCGGGACGCTGAAGAGGTCTTGGATGCAACTGCGGGAAGAACGGGATTCTTATCGGGAGAGGTTCAATGAACAAGAGCAAAAGATCCAGAAGCTGACCAGACAGTTGGAGAACGAGCGGATCCTGAATGATTATGTCCGCACTGAGAAGAAGAGACCATGGGAGCATTGATGGACCTTTGAGGATTTCTTTTACAGTTTTCATTTACTTTTTAGTATTTCCATTCTTGTAACGCCTAAGGGCAATTTGTTGAACAATTTAAAATTTTGAAGTTTAAATCTAATAAAGTGTGTTTCCTTTCTTGTTTACAAATTTGAATCCCGATTGTCTTTGAAATCATAAATCATACGCATTTCATCCCATGCACTTCATAAACAGGTACCCTTTTTACCGGTCTCTTATCTCCTTCGATGTTTATTTCAGCGATCACCATGTCTGCTGAACCTTCAACTGAGCAAGCTATCAAGGGCCTCCAGGCCCAGAATGCCCAGTTTCAAGAGTTGTTCATGAATCTAGCCAAGGGTCAGCAGGACCTGAAGACCTTGATTCTGAAAGGAAAAAAAAAAAAGAGGACCATCCTGTTCAATACTGGACGCATGTTTGGAAACGGGCTGCAGAATGAAGTTGATTTAACCACCTCATCTGGAGGGAAGGATAGTCCACAAGAAAGGAGGGCTCCTAGCCCTATGGTCTTCGACAACGAGACGGACTACGATGAAGAACAGTATCCTCCTGCTGAGGATAAGTACAAATAGCTGGAAGACTGTTTGAGCGCTATGGAAATACAGAAGGTGCCCGGTCTGGACTTCAGAGATCTGGGTCTATCATCTGGGGTGGTGATTCCCCATAAGTTCAAGGCACCTGCCTTTTCCAAGTATGACGGAGTTTCCTGTCCGAAGCTACACCTCCAGTCATATGTGAGGAAGATCCAGCCTTACACTGCTGATAAGAACTTGTGGATCAATTTCTTTCAAGACAGTCTCTCAGGGACTCAGCTTGAGTGGTTCTATCAATTGGACGGAGCCAGTATCCGCAGTTGGGAAGATTTGGCTACTGCATTTTACAGGCAGTATCAGTACAACTCCGACCTCGCTCCTACGCGTACCCAACTCCAGGGTATGTCAATAGGAACGGGTGAAGGATTTAAAGAGTATGCTAAAAAATGGAGAGATCTTGCTGGAAGGGTGCAACCACCTTTGGCTGATTGTGAGCTTGTTGACATGTTTTTGGGGACCCTGTCTGGTCCATTCTTTAACCATCTGATTGGAAGCTCTTCAGCTGGGTTTACAGATCTTATTTTGACTGGTGAGAGGATTGAAGCTGGTATTAAGGCTGGGAAGATACAGAAGGGTGCCTCATCAAGCACTGAGAAGAAGCCGTTTAAGAAAGAGTCCAGTGCTATCTACAGTTCGAGAAGACAGAATAGACCTGAACACCGCCAAGCTGTCAATGCGGTTGTTATTTCAAAACTCGCTGGTGCTCCTCAGCATCACAATCAACAAAAGGACGAGAGACCCCGAAGGCAATTCACTCGCCTCAGCATGACTTTGTCTCAGATTCTGCCACAATTGCTGAAGACCAATTTGGTGACTCTAAAAGAAGCTCCGAAGAATCCGAGTACCACATCACCAAAGTACAACCCTAATGCCCGCTGCGCTTTTCACTCTGATAGCCCGGGGCATAATACAGATGATTGTTGGGTTTTGAGGAACAGGGTGCAAGACTTAATTGATGCAAAGGAGATTGAGTTTGAGGTGCCCGAGAGGCCCAATGTTGTAACTGCTCCCATGCCCAAGCATGGAGTGAATGCTGTAGAGGAAGACTTGTTTGTGGTTTCCGTGGATGATATTGTTACCCCTCTGATAACTGTTAAGAAGAACCTGTTGCTAGCCGGTTTATTTTCGGGTTGTGGCGAAGGTTGCCATATGTATTCTGTTTTACCTACTGATTGCCCATTTCTGAAGTCAGGTATCCAAAACCTGATGGATAATAAGGAGATCCTGTTTGAGAAGATTGTTGTTCCTTCCATTCCTACTGAAGAAGTCGCCATTATTACCATTTTCAACAATTCTTCCAAGGCTCCCTCGAGGAAGCCTGTTAGGATTACATTTGTTCCGAAGATTGCACCCGTAATCATCATTGTTCCGGGGCCCATCCCCTACACTTCTGACAAAGCTGTCCCTTGGCACTATGGGGCAGATGTTTATGTTCTTGGAGTTAAGCAAGAGTTGGATGTTGATACTGGCGTCAGCAACATTACTGGACCTGCTAAAGTCACCCGTAGCAGTAGACTTTTCTCACCTGATATTGCTCCACCAGCTGCCCGAAGACCTGTTGTCATTACACCTGCAAGTGTACCTACTTCCATTCCTGATCAAGTTCTTAGTCCTACCCCTATCGTCGAGTCATCTAATGCTCGGGGCAAAGGGATCACCACTGATGTGCCTGCCCAGATGGAGGCACCGAAGACAATTACTGTTGAAGCTTCCAAACAGGAGATGGAAGAGATTTTGAAGATTATTAAGAAGAGTGATTATAACGTAGTTGAGCAGCTGGGGCAAACCCCATCCAAGATTTCTATGTTGTCACAATTGATGTGCTCAGAGGCCCATGCCAAGGCTCTGATTACCTTCCTGAAGACTGCCCACATGCCACAAGAGACATCAGCTGATCAGTTTACCGATTGTGTGGCCAATTTAACTGCTGATAATGGTTTGGGTTTCTCCGACGCCGATTTGACTATTAAAGGGAAGAACCACAACGACGCCCTGCATGTCTCCATTGAATGCAGGGGCACTACTCTTGCACATGTATTGGTTGACACTGGTTCCTCAATGAACGTCTTACCCAAGAAGGCTCTAGACCGGTTGGATTGCAAAGGGTTGGAGCTAAAGCCAAGTAACATCATTGTCAGGGCCTTTGACGGGTCTAAAAGGATGGTGCATGGTGAAGTTGATATTCCAATTAAAGTTGGTTCTCAGGTCTTCAATTCTACATTCTACGTGATGGACATTCGACCATCCTATTCTTGTTTGCTGGGACGTCCATGGATCCACAAAGCTGGAGCCGTAACCTCAACACTCCACCAAAAGCTGAAGTACCCGGTCAGAGGGAAGATTGTGACTGTTCAAGGGGAGGAGGAGTACATGGTCAGCCACCTCAACTCGTTCAGATACGTAGAGATGGATGGGGAGTTCATTGAGACCCCATTTCAGCACTTTGAAGAGGTTCCTCAGACATTGGCATCAACTGAGACTGTGGTTGAAAATTCTCCTATGAAGATGGCTTCCTTAAAGGATGCCCGAGCTGTTATTGAGAAGGGTGAGTGTGCAAATTGGGGTCGACTTCCTGATTTCGCTCAGAAGACTAACAAGTTTGGTTTGGGTTTCACTGCAGAATCTCAAAGGGCTGTTCGAAGTGCAAGGATTGGAAGACCTCCTGTGTTCATCAGCAACTCGGGAGTAAATGCCATTGAAGATGATGTGGAGGAGTCTGAATTCGACAGCTGGATTTATCCTACGACCAACGGTGGACCAAGCAACTGGACAGCAAAGGACTTCATCCCTATTACTTTTGTTAACCAGTAATGAACTCTTTGTTTTGAATTTGTAACAGACAATGCTGTGAAACTTTATGGCCCGGTGTCTTACCCGGGGCACCGTGGCTTCATTTGTGAGAGATTTTGTGTGCCATTTTCATATATCATTAATAAAAGCATTGGACGTTTCTTGCATTTCAAATTTTGCGCTCTTTGTTTTTCTTTATTATATATTGCAAAACAGTTATTTTACACACACTCACATATACAGGTCCACATCCACTCTGGATCTCACTGGTAACGACTCTGCTACTGCCAGTTATGACTTCGAAAATCCGATCAACTTAGTCGAAGACGAAGGTGAAGGGTATTGTGAAGTGCCTGGTGAACTTGCAAGTCTGCTGCTCCAGGAAGAAAGGGCCATTCAGCCACATGAAGAGCCGGTGGAAACAGTGAATCTGGGTACTGAGACAGACAAGAAGGAAGTCAAGGTTGGTGCCAATCTGGAGCTTAGTGTGAAACAATGGTTGATTCAGATGCTGCGTGACTACGTGGAGATCTTTGCTTGGTCTTACGAAGATATGCTTGGGTTGGATACTGATATTGTGGTTCATCGCCTTCCTACCAAGGAAGACTGTCCTCCGATAAAACAGAAGGTTCGCCGTATGCGCCCAGAGATGTCCGAGAAAATCAAGGCTGAAGTTATGAAACAGTTTGACGCCGGTTTTCTAGCAGTGACTTCTTACCCTCAGTGGGTTGCCAATGTGGTTCTGGTACCGAAGAAAGATGGTAAGGTTCGAATGTGTGTTGACTACAGGGACTTGAACAGGACAAGCCCTAAGGATGACTTCCCTCTACCACACATCGACGTTCTGGTTGACAATACTGCTCAGCACAAGGTATTCTCCTTCATGGACGGTTTCTCCGGTTATAATCAGATAAAGATGGCTCCCGAAGACATGGAGAAGACCACTTTTGTTACTCAGTGGGGTACCTTTTGCTACAAGGTCATGCCTTTTGGACTGAAGAATCCTGGGGCAACATATCAGCGTGCCATGGTTGCTTTATTTCATGACATGATCCATCATGAAATTGAGGTTTACATCGACGATATGATTGCGAGGTCCCATACTGAGGAAGAACACCTTGACCATCTACAAAAGCTGTTCGACAGGTTGAAGTTGTACAAGTTAAGGTTGAACCCGAACAAGTGCACCTTCGAGGTGAGATCTGGCAAACTACTAGGTTTCGTTGTAAGCGACAAAGGTATTCAAGTGGACCCGACAAAGGTGAAAGCCATACAAGAGATGCCAACTCCCAAGACAGAGAAGGAGGTTAGAGGCTTTCTGAGACAACTGGACTACATTGCCCGGTTCATCTCGCACCTAACTGCTACTTGTGAGCCAATCTTCAAGTTACTGAAGAAAGATCAAGTGGTACGTTGGAACGATGAATGTCAGGCTGCTTTCGAAAGGATCAAAGAGTATCTCTAGGAGCCATCTATTATAATGCCACCAGTTAAAGGGAGACCTCTGATCTTATACTTGACAGTACTTGACAACTTAATGGGGTGTGTGCTGGGTCAGCATGACGAGTCTGGCCGAAAAGAGCATGCTATTTACTACCTTAGCAAAAATTTTACCGACTGTGAGACCCGATACTCACTGCTTGAGAAAACTTGTTGCGCTTTGGCATGGGCTACTCGCCGACTAAGACAGTATATGCTGACTCACACTACTTTGTTGATTTCAAAGATGGATCCAATCAAGTGTATCTTCGAAAAGCCTGCCCTGTCCGGAAGAATAGCAAGATGGCAGATGATCTTGACTGAGTATGACATCCAATACACGACTCAAAAAGCAATCAAAGGAAGTGTATTGGCAGACCATTTGGCACATCAGGCAGTGGATGATTACCAGTCTATGAACTTTGAATTCCCGGACGAGAATATCATGCTGATAACTGATTGTGAGACACCTGGACCGGATGAAGGACCTGAAGAAGGATCCCGATGGTCTATTTATTTTGATGGAGCTTTGAACGCTTTGGGTAATGGCATTGGCGCTGTGATCATATCTCCTAAAGGCTCTCATACTCCGTTTACCGCCCGACTGTGTTTCAACTGCACCAACAATATGGCGGAGTATGAAGCATGCATCATGGGTCTTTGAGCTGCAATTGACCTAAGGATTAAGTTTCTAAGTGTCTTCGGAGATTCCGCTCTCGTGATCAGTCAGATCAAAGGCGAGTGGGATACGAAACACCCAAATCTTATTCCTTACAAGGAGTATGTATTGACGTTGCTTCCCCATTTCGAGAAGATAACCTTTGAGCACTTCCCTAGAGAGGAGAATCATTTGGCGGACGCGCTAGCTACGATGTCTTCCATGTTCAAAGTCAAATGGGACAACGAGGCTCCCCGGATCATTATTGAAAGATTGGACGAACCTGCACATTGTTGTGATCTTGAGACTAAAGAGGTAACAGAAAAGCCCTGGTATCATGAGGTGAAAAGATACCTTGAAGCTCAAGAATACCCCGAGGGTGCATCTGTTAATGACAAGAAGTTTCTGAGGAGGTTTGCAACCAAGTTCTTCATCAGCAATGGCATTATTTACAAGCGTAACCATGATTCAACCTTACTGCGTTGTGTGGATAAGATTGAAGCAGAAAGAATCATGATAGAGCTGCATGAAGGTACTTTCGGAACTCATTCTAGTGGACATACCATGACAAAGAAAATCCTTCGAGCAGGATATTACTGGTATACAATGGAAGCCGACTGTTATCAAAATTCTCGGACATGTCACAAGTGTCAGGTCTATGCTGATAAGGTGCACATTCCTCCAGTTCCTCTGAATGTTTTGACAGCACCTTGGCCTTTTGCAATGTGGGGCATTGACATTGTGATCGGTGGATTTAGAACTGACTGTTTAATGCTGGTTCGCGAAATGTCGCGGAAGCAAGAGTCGCCACCGTCTTTTATTTTCTCCAACATGGACAGGACAAAAGCACAGCAAAATTCCTTATGAGATTATCTCTCGGTTCGGGAGGTAGATTTATAGAAAGGGAAGGTGTTAGCACCCTTTCTATCCATGGTTATCCATGGGCTCTTAGATACTTGCTCATTTGTGTTTTCAAAATGTGTTTGCTTTTCAATTGTGAGTGGGTTTGAAAAAGTTTCGTTTAAAGATTTCAGATCGACTCTTGTATCAGTCCTCAAGAGTGTTTGAAAAATTGTTTTGAAAGCTTTTTGAAAGTGTCGGTGTGAAAAGATTTTTGATTGTTTTTTAGAGAGCAAGTATCCATGAGTCATCTACCTACCCTAAGGAATTAGGTTGTGTAAATGTCCTTAAGGTAGTGCAATCCCACCATTGAGAGGTAGGTAGCACCACCGTTGGAGGTGTTCGGGTCAATTCGAGTGTAGGGACAGTGTGGTCACCGAAGCAACAGTAGGACACCTTAGAAGCTACCCTTATGTCCTTGATCCTTTTTTAATCCGAGGCAACCGTTTCGAGGCAACTATTTCGAGGCAACTGATTCGAGGCAACCGTTTCGAGGCAACTTGTTTCGAGGCAACTGGATCATGGACATAAGGACCGCTAAAACGTCCTATACTTGACGACCACGTTTCGAAGGCAACAGGTGAGGCGTACCCTAGAAGTGGTGTGTGTATTTGTGTGTTGTTTTCAGTTTACATTTATCTTTGAACATGCATCATTGTGAGCTACAGGTTGATTTTATTTGTCATACAAATCTTGTCACGCATAATTAACAGTTTAATAATTTGCGGGAAGTAAATTGCGGAAAATTAAATCTAAGCTATTACAAGGCGCGGGTCTATACATCGCCAAAATACAAAGACTCGTTTTTGATAAAAATGCGGAAAGTAAAAAAAAAGACCTAATTACTATTACATCCGGAAAGCAGTTACATAATAATTGATAAAGAAAATAATGCGCGAAAAGAATAAATTGGAACGTCCGAGGGTTTTGACCCTTTGCTTGAAATTAAATTAAATTAAAGTCTAATTATTATTTAATTAAAGAAAAGTGTTTTTTTGTGTTTTTTGTATTTAATTAATATTAAACCTAAAACTAATTATTTAAATAAAAGAAAAAAGTATTTTTGGTTTTTTAATGTCTTTAATGAAAAATAAAAATAAAATAAAATAAAGTCAAAAGTTAGTAAAACCTAATTCTAATTTATTTTATTTATTATGAAAAAGCCAAAATTAAACCTAATTAAACTAAATTAATTTGTTAGAATTTATTTACAAAAAATAATTAATAGTGAAATTACTAAATAATAATAATACTAAAAATGTTAGTTTTCTGAATTTTATTATGAAAAAAATGTTAATTGGTTAGTGATTAATAAAAAGAATAACGATTAATTAATTAAAGGAAAATAATAAAAATAGAGAGAGAGTTTAAGAGTATACGAGCCTGATTGGAGGGGTGAAACAGCTATTGGCGTCATGTGTAAATTGTTTTGTTTTGGCCATTTGGCTTTTGGCTTTTGGCCATTTGTGTTCTGGCTTCAACGTTTCTTAACCTTCTCAAGATGTCTGCCTCGTCATGTATTGGTGTCATGCATAAGTTGTTCTACTTTGACCATTTGGCTTTTGGCTTTTGGCCATTTGTGTTTTAGCCTCAACGTTCCTTAATGAATCTGCATGGGATCCTGTCTAAATCTGCAGTGTTGAATCTCATGAACACATTAAATAAAATCATAAAATGCAAATAAAGCCAATATATGAAGAAATTTAATGTTTAGGCACAATATGGCATATATGAATGATTATACCCTTTTGATCATGGAGATCAAATCAATCTTACCCTTACTAGAAAATTAGTGACATGAATGCTTTTATGCCTTTTGGATCATGGAGATCAAGTCAGCCTTACCCTTACTGAAGAAGTAGTGAGGTGTTGGTTTGTAACTGTGATGGCTTGTTTGTAGTGAGAGAGGGATTTGTAATAAGGATTTCAAGGTTTTAGGGTTCTTGAAAGAATTTGATATTCTAACAGTGTTGTGGCAAGGTTTTCTCTCTCTTTTTTCTCCTCCCTTTTCTCCTCTCTGGTTTGTGTGAAAAGAAGGTGATTATATAATGGAAATTAGGGTAAAGAAAATGGGCTTTGAATGTGCAATTGGGCCTCCAATGTTTACTTGAGTTCGTCACTTTCCAGGCTAAATCCCAGGGACTTAAGTGCAATTTTTGAAGTTGAAATGTGAAAACAAAATGTAGCCGTCATTCGGAACTAACTCCTATCCGAAAATCGGCTCAATCGGATAAACAGTGAATTAGTTATGAATTTTTGAAGTTTCAGCTCAGACAAACTTATTTTGGGCTCCAGTGTCGACTCTGACACGTTCTTCAATAAAAAACTGGTATTGATCGGTGCATAATTTGGTCTCTACTTTTGAAGCAAAGTTGTAGATCTATGAGTCAGTGACCTTGTGTAAAAATATGAGCCCAATCCGATAAAAATTGACCGAGTTATGAATTTTCGAAGTTTCGGTCCAGATGAAATAATATTCAGCATTCAGGATTTTCAGCGTGTCATGCACTCTGAGCAAAAAAACGAAGGCCTTTTGAATACCGTTTGAACTCAATACCTTATGTGAAAATGTAGCCAACTCAATTTGTGAAATTTTGGCGCCGGAACCAGCTCGATACGATGAAAATCGACCAAGTTATGATTTTCTGAACATGACGCAAATAAACTTCTGTCACAAATTTTCTGTGCGAAAATACTTGATAAATCCACATTTTTGAAGACCTTCTGATCTAAATTGGCTTCCAGCCGTGAGAGATGAAAACGTAGATAATGTCAAGATGGAATTTTGGCCACCGAAACGGGTTCAATACGAGCCACGATCTTCAAGTTATGAATTTTTTAGCGCGTAAAAACTGCACTTTCAGCACACTTTTTCACCATATTTCTTCGAGAAAACTCACACATTCGGATACCTTCTTTAAAGAATTGACTCTTGAGCTGAACCTGAATTTGAGAATACGTTATCAGAGATATCTTGGCGAAAGAATACCTGAATATGACGCGCCGGGTTGGACTTGTGAATTTTTCTTGAAATATTTTGAGAAATATGGGAGGGCAAATTTTGGGGTACAACAGTTGCCCCTGTGCAATCTTCTTAAACCTGAGGATGTAGATTGGCTTGCGTGCCTTTCGTGATCCGAAGGTGGAAGATGATTGAACACTAAAGTGCCCAGAAATGTG
The DNA here is from genome assembly GCA_948472305.1 of Vicia faba. Lineage (NCBI taxonomy): Eukaryota > Viridiplantae > Streptophyta > Magnoliopsida > Fabales > Fabaceae > Vicia > Vicia faba. Next base: position 1,186,616,295 of record OX451737.1, read on the forward strand.
CACTCGCATAGTAGAGTATCAGCAGTGTGATGGGGGGAATGGGCTTACAGATGCCATTTGGAGACTGATGGATAGGAGGATGGGCTTATAGATGCCATCTAGGTGTCGATCGCGTAAGAGATTCCTTAGCGAGAACTTGCGTACCTGAGAAAGAAAAATAATTACCTGGCCTGTTACAGGAGCTGATCTTCAAACCCTTTATGTAGATGTGCCCTGGCTGGATACAAGAATCGAATTTGGAATATAGTCATCAACAGATACACCCTGGCAAGATACAGGAATCGGATCTTCGAACTCTTCAGACGTACCCTGGCAAGATACAGGAATCGAGTCTAGAACTTTAAAAGGTTTTTGTTGATAATGATGTGATGCATGAATCCGGGACGGTTACTACCTCAACGGGACGATGAGAGAACCTTGAACGATTTCTACCTCAACGGGACGATGAGAGAACCTTGAACGATTTCTACCTCCACGGGACGATGAGAGAACCTTTGGGCGATTACTACCTCAACGGGACGATGAGAGAACCTTGGACGATTACTACCTCAACGGGACGATGAGAGAACCTTGGACGATTACTACCTCAACGGGATGATGAGAGAACCTTTGGCGACTTCAACCTCAGCAGAATGATGAGAGAATCTTTGGCGACTTCAACCTCAGCAGAATGATGAGAGAATCTTAGGCGACTTCAACCTCAGCAGAATGATGAGAGAATCTTAGGCGTCTTCAACCTCAGCAGAATGGTGAGAGAATCTTAGGCGACTTCAACCTCAGCAGAATGGTGAGAGAATCTTTGGCGACTTCAACCTCAGTAGAATGATGAGAGAATCTTAGGCGACTTCAACCTCAGCAGAATGGTGAGAGAATCTTTAGGCGACTACAACCTCAGCAGAATGATGAAGGGATCTTATGCGACTACAACCTCAGCAGAATGATGAAGGAATCTTGGACGTCTTCTACTTCAAAAGGTAAAGACTTTTATCTGTTGATCGTTCTTTCCTGAAAAAGTAACGAGTTAGTTGTATGCAATGTCATAATGCATGACAATGTGATGTTTATGAATGTATTTTCGTCTAGGAAAATAAATCCTTGACGAATGCCGGGAGCTGAATCCTGGGCTGATGTTGAAGAGAGTGAGATTCTTCGTTTCTGTTGGGGATGATGATCGCAAGAATATCGGTCAGAGAAGATAACTCCGTTGGGGAATAAACTTGGCGAAGAGATTACTCTACGGGGAATTACTCTGTGGGAAGAGATACTTCGCTGAGATTTGATGATAACTCCACTGGGGATTTCGTTGTTGTGCTCTGTTGGAAATGAAGGTATCTTGGTCGCATTCTTCAGCTGAACTTACCTTGGCACTTCGGTGGACAGGGCAACCGGATCATTTAGACAACTCATTATTGCCCCAGTTTCTGTTGGAGAAGAAGGTACCTGTGAAGGTGTTTGATGACTGCCAATTGACAAATCTTCTTCTGGTAGGCAAGTGACGAGATGACAGGACATAGTCGTACGCTTTGATCCCTAACTTTTGCCTGGACCGCCCTTTCGGGTTTTCAGTCCACCGGGATACCCATTTTTGCCCAAGCCGCCTTTTCAGGTTTTCGACTTGCCGGGTATACAGATTTTTTCATTTCATCCCTCATTTTTTCCCGAACCTTTTTGGTTCGCCGGGAAGCCCTTATTTTTGCCTAGGCCAGTCGACCTAGCGGGTCTTTGATTATGCGTAGTATTTTTTTTTACTATGTCCACGTTCTCAGAGTAGGGAGGTGCCCATGTTATTGTGTTGCCATGCTACCAGAAGATGTTTGGTCATGCAAGATTTGTTGCTGGGAATTCATGTCCAATGCCCCAAGTGGCTCAGGCGGAGGTTTGCCCCTGGCTGTTTGGCATCTTGAGAGATTCCTTGAATCTTGACTGGACTGCCCCAGATGATGGACAATGATCAGGCCATGCCCCTTGATTGGAGGTGCTTTTGTTCATTAGGCATTCGTCGTGTGAATTTCTATGCTGTTCAAACAAAAAGTCATATGCAAACAAAGTTATGTTAAAAATGCAAAGCTTATGTCTGTCTTGAAGTTTTTGAAAAATGCATTTTTCAGTAAAACCAGCAAATTTTGTAAAATGTGATGCCAACTCAATATTTTATAGCAAGCCTTAAGGAGTCAAGATACCTTTGGTAACAGTATGCTTTCGAACTAACCCATGCTTCAGCTAGGACTTTTTAGGGTTGTAACGTGGCCTGGTTCACGGTTTAAGAAACAAAGGATAAAGGCTCAAATTATATTTGTACCCACCCGTTCTTCGTGATGTTCTTCAAACCTAAAACTCAGTTAATCGTGCATTAGATCTTGTTTGAGTCTTGGCTCTGATATTCCGGTGATGGTTCGGATGTTGAACGTTTATTTGAATAGGCAGTCATTTTTGTTTGGTTTAGGGTTTGTAAGACCTCTTTCTTTTTCTTTCATTATCCCTGTTTTTTGCCTGAACTGTTTCTTTTTGGAATTACAATCAGCGGGATGCCCCAGTTTTGTAAGTCTCCTTCATAGGTTTTGACTTAATGGGTTTTTATTTTGAGAAGTAATGACTGTCTGTCTGTATGATTGTTCGGAACCATCACTGTCTTTTGTTTTGTAAGGACCTCTTTGGTGCCATTCGTTATGCACTTGATCAACTGAGAGACTACCCTGCCCCAGGTTATGATTAAGGGTTTTAAATTTCGAAAAGAAAAACTCCTACTTATTTGGCTCAGAGGGGTTGACGAGGGATTATCTTCCTTATAACTCCAGTGTTTAGGAATTGAAACAATGCATGTACCTCATCAGCGGGGTCTGTTCAAAAGCATACTGTAAAGATCGTGGTATCGTTTTCGTCATCCTCCCTCAAGAGGCTTAGAATTTTCAATCAAGAGTTGATCATCACAAAAATATGAAAACAGTTTGCATATAGTGAATACGAAATAATTACTTCAAAACAGACATGTGTAATGCATTAATGAAATAACCAAGTTTGACATGAAATAAAATGTTTGAACAATCAAAGAAAATTACAATCTGAACATTCAAATGAACAAAAGTTTCCAATCCTAGCCATGTTTGGGCCGGGGAGCAGTGGTCACATTGGGAGCCTCTAGAGAGTCGAGCTGGACTTCCTTTGCGTCAATCAGATCCTGAACCTTGTTTCTCAAAGTCCAACAATCATCTGTAGCATGCCCCGGGCTGTCAGAATGATAAGCGCAACGAACGTTGGGGTTATACCTTGAAGGCGTCCTATTGGGATTCTTTGGAGGGTCCATGAGAGTTACCAACTTGGTTTCCAGCAACTGTGGGAATATCTGTGACAAGGTCATGCCGAGGGGAGTGAATTGCCTTTTGGGTCTCTCTTCCCTTTGCTGATTGTGACGCTGAGGAGCGCCGGCCGGTTTTGCAATAACCACCGCGTTGACATCTTGGCGGTGTTCGGACCTATTCTGCCCTCTTGAGCCATAGACAGCACTAGATTCTCTCTTGGATGGTTTCTTCTCAGTGTTCGAGGAGTCACCATTCTGTATTTTCCCCGACTTGATGCCAACTTCTATTCTTTCCCCGGTCAAGATCAGATCTGTAAACCCAGCAGCAGAATTCCCAATCAGGTGGTTGAAGAATGGACCAGACAGGGTCCCCAAGAACATGTCAACGAGCTCGCGGTCAGTCAGAGGTGGTTGTACCCTTCCAGCAAGGTCCCTCCATTTTTGAGCATATTCTTTGAAACCTTCACCTGCACCCATAGACATTCCCTGAAGCTGAGTGCGCGTGGGAGCAAGGTCGGCATTGTACTGGTACTGCTTGTAGAATGCAGTGGCCAAATCCTCCCAGCTGCGGATGTTAGCTCCATTCAGTTGATAGAACCAGTCGAGTTGGGTTCCCGACAGACTATCCTGAAAAAAGTGAATCCACAAATTCTTGTCAGCCGTGTAGGGCTGGATCCTCCTTGTGTAAGACCTGAGATGCAGCTTAGGACAGGATGCCCCGTCGTACTTGGCAAAGGCAGGTGCCTTGAATTTGTGGGGGATTACTACCCCAGAAGACAGACCTAGATCTTCGAAGTCCAGGCCGGGCACTTTTTGTATCTCCATAGCACTTAGCCGGTCTTCCAACTGTTTATACCTGTCCTCAGCTGGAGGGTATTGTTCATCATTATAATCGGTCTCGTTGTTGGAGACCACTGGACTAGGAACCTCTCTTTCATGGGGACTTTCTTTCCTAACAGATGAGGCAGTCAGCTCAACTTCATTTTGTGACCCATTCCCAGATTTGCGTCTCGGGTTGAACAACACCGTCCTCTTCTTCTTCTTCTTCGAGAGCAGAGTCTTCAGATCTTGTTGCCCCTGGGCCAAACTCATGATCAGCTCTTGGAACTGGGCGTTCTGAGCCTGGAGGGCCTTGATGGATTGCTCGGTAGATGATTCAGGATTCATGATGGCGTGCTGAAATAAACAGCGAAGAAGGTAAGCAACCTGTAAAAAGGGATACCTGTAATGCAATGATATGTATATATGCATGCAATGTTTTCAAGGATCTCGCGGGGTAGACAAGAAAATTGTTAGAGTTGGGATTCAGTGGCTTGATTGAAGGAACTGCATGTTGTTGAGAGTCCTTCTTCAAGGGTCAAGGCTCACCATATCGAGTGGGTCATAGCCCCTGACAACCTTGGCTAGAGGAAAATAAATCCCCTTTGCCCCTTGCCAGACATGTTGGTTCATCATGACCTGCATCACAAGCCCTTGAGATCCTTGAAATGGGTTAGTCCTTATGCGGGATGCATGCAATGGTATGATGTTATGCTATGCATGGGGTAATGTAGGTAAACCCTGTTATGAGTCCCAATTAAGGACTATAAACAAAACCTGTAAGAAACTCAAGTGTCAGATAACAAGCATGCAAGTAGTCAAGTATGAAAGCACACAAGTCACACCACAGCCCTTAGAGTTTAGGCCAGCATGGGGTCTAGGTATTACCCTCTTGAAGTTGGTGGGCTCAACCTGTCCTATCAGAAGTAACCGGGTTCTAAGGGTCCCAATATCATTGGATTGCTTTCATTGTTCATCGTTTCGATTTAGCCACTGAACTGGCGACCGAAATATTCCAAGAAAACAACCCTCAATTGAGTGTAGTATCGAGTATCAACCAACCTCGGACTGCACCAAAGTCAGTTATCTCACTACCCTAAAGAGGCCAAGATGGTTCAATTAAGGTTCCTAAGGTCAGTTGATGTTTCACGACACCACGCGGCGGCCCCGTACTCTCCTTGACTGAACTCAAGGGTTACCGGTACTCACGAAAGTGCCACATCAACGTAGCAGGCTGCTTCAACCATGTCGGTATACCCTGCACAGTTCCCTCACAGCCTTGTTGCTACTTTCTAAGAAGGTCCCCCAGATCCGGGTTAGGATCTATAGAACTCCCAAGACAGTATCCACAATGATAAAGCAAGCAATTCAGACAATGGAAAACACAAGTGATCTTAGTCCTAAGGTACATCTCACTTTTACAAATGTCCCCAGCAGAGTCGCCAGTTCTGTGATCGGTGGATTTAGAACTGACTGTTTAACGCTGGTTCGCGAAATGTCGCGGAAGCAAGAGTCGCCACCGTCTTTTATTTTCTCCAATATGGACAGGACAAAAGCACAGCAAAATTCCTTATGAGATTATCTCTCGGTTCGGGAGGTAGATTTATAGAAAGGGAAGGTGTTAGCACCCTTTCTATCCATGGTTATCCATGGGCTCTTAGATACTTGCTCATTTGTGTTTTCAAAATGTGTTTGCTTTTCAATTGTGAGTGGGTTTGAAAAAGTTTCGTTTAAAGATTTCAGATCGACTCTTGTATCAGTCCTTAAGAGTGTTTGAAAAATTGTTTTGAAAGCTTTTTGAAAGTGTCAGTGTGAAAATATTTTTGATTGTTTTTTAGAGAGCAAGTATCCATGAGTCATCTACCTACCCTAAGGAATTAGGCTGTGTAAATGTCCTTAAGGTAGTGCCATCCCACCATTGAGAGGTAGGTAGCACCACCGTTGGAGGTGTTCGGATCAATTCGAGTGTAGGGACAGTGTGGTCACCGAAGCAACAGTAGGACACCTTAGAAGCTACCCTTATGTCCTTGATCCTTTTTTAATCTGAGGCAACCGTTTCGAGGAAACTATTTCGAGGCAACTGATTCGAGGCAACCGTTTCGAGGCAACTTGTTTCGAGGCAATTGGATCATGGACATAAGGACCGCTAAAACGTCCTATACTTGACGACCACGTTTCGAAGGCAACAGGTGAGGCGTACCCTATAAGTGGTGTGTGTATTTGTGTGTTGTTTTCAGTTTACATTTATCTTTGAACATGCATCATTGTGAGCTACAGGTTGATTTTATTTGTCATACAAATCTTGTCATGCATAATTAACAGTTTAATAATTTGCGGGAAGTAAATTGCGGAAAATTAAATCTAAGCTATTACAAGGCGCGGGTCTATACATCGCCAAAATACAAAGACCCGTTTTTGATAAAAATGCGGAAAGTAAAAAAAAGACCTAATTACTATTACATCCGGAAAGCAGTTACATAATAATTGATAAAGAAAATAATGCGCGAAAAGAATAAATTGGAACGTCCGAGGGTTTTGACCCTTTGCTTGAAATTAAATTAAATTAAAGTCTAATTATTATTTAATTAAAGAAAAGTATTTTTTGTGTTTTTTGTATTTAATTAATATTAAACCTAAAACTAATTATTTAAATAAAAGAAAAAAGTATTTTTGGTTTTTTAATGTCTTTAATGAAAAATAAAAATAAAATAAAATAAAGTCAAAAGTTAGTAAAACCTAATTCTAATTTATTTTATTTATTATGAAAAAGCCAAAATTAAACCTAATTAAACTAAATTAATTTGTTAGAATTTATTTACAAAAAATAATTAATAGTGAAATTACTAAATAATAATAATACTAAAAATGTTAGTTTTCTGAATTTTATTATGAAAAAAATGTTAATTGGTTAGTGATTAATAAAAAGAATAACGATTAATTAATTAAAGGAAAATAATAAAAATAGAGAGAGAGTTTAGGAGTATACGAGCCTGATTGGAGGGGTGAAACAGCTATTGGCGTCATGTGTAAACTGTTTTGTTTTGGCCATTTGGCTTTTGGCTTTTGGCCATTTGTGTTCTGGCTTCAACGTTCCTTAACCTTCTCAAGATGTCTGCCTCGCCATGTATTGGTGTCATGCATAAGTTGTTCTACTTTGGCCATTTGGCTTTTGGCTTTTTGCCATTTGTGTTTTGGCCTCAACGTTCCTTAATGAATCTGCATGGGATCCTGTCTAAATCTGCAGTGTTGAATCTCATGAACACATTAAATAAAATCATAAAATGCAAATAAAGCCAATATATGAAGAAATTTAATGTTTAGGCACAATATGGCATATATGAATGATTATACCCTTTTGATCATGGAGATCAAATCAATCTTACCCTTACTGGAAAATTAGTGACATGAATGCTTTTATGCCTTTTGAATCATGAAGATCAAGCCAGCCTTACCCTTACTGAAGAAGTAGTGAGGTGTTGGTTTGTAACTGTGATGGCTTGTTTGTAGTGAGAGAGGGATTTGTAATAAGAATTTCAAGGTTTTAGGGTTCTTGAAAGAATTTGATATTCTAACAGTGTTGTGGCAAGGTTTTTTCTCTCTTTTTTCTCCTCCCTTTTCTCCTCTCTGGTTTGTGTGAAAAGAAGGTGATTATATAATGGAAATTAGGGTAAAGAAAATGAGCTTTGAATGTGTAATTGGGCCTCCAATGTTTACTTGAGTTCGTCACTTTCCAGGCTAAATCGCAGGGACTTAAGTGCAATTTTTGAAGTTGAAATGTGAAAACAAAATGTAGCCGTTATCGAGATCTAACTCCTGTCCGAAAATCGGCTCAATCGGATAAACGGTGAATTAGTTATGAATTTTTGAATTTTCAGCTCAGACAAACTTATTTTGGGCTCTAGTGTCGACTTTGACACGTTCTTCAATAAAAAAACTGGTATTGATCGGTGCATAATTTGGTCTCGACTTTTGAAGCAAAGTTGTAGATCTATGAGTCAGTGACCTTGTGTAAAAATATGAGCCCAATCCGATAAAAATTGACCGAGTTATGAATTTTCGAAGTTTCGGTCCAGATGAAATAATATTCAGCATTCAGGATTTTCAGCGTGTCATGCACTCTGAGTAAAAAAACGAAGGCCTTTTGAATACTGTTTGAACTCAATACCTTCTGTGAAAATGTAGCCAACTCAATTTTTGAAATTTTGGCGCTGGAACCAGCTCGATACGATGAAAATCGACCAAGTTATGATTTTCTGAACATGACGCAAATAAACTTCTGTCACAAATTTTCTGTGCGAAAATACTTGATAAATCCACATTTTTGAAGACCTTCTGATCTAAATTGGCTTCCAGCCGTGAGAGATGAAAACGTAGATAATGTCAAGATGGAATTTTGGCCACCGGAACGGGTTCAATACGAGCCACGATCTTCAAGTTATGAATTTTTTAGCGCGTAAAAACTGCACTTTCAGCACACTTTTTCACCATATTTCTTCGAGAAAACTCACACATTCGGATACCTTCTTTAAAGAATTGACTCTTGAGCCGAACCTGAATTTGAGAATACGTTATCAGAGATATCTTGGCGAAAGAATACCTGAATATGACGCGCCGGGTTGGACTTGTGAATTTTTCTTGAAATATTTTGAGAAATATGGGAGGGCAAATTTTGGGGTACAACAGACATGATCGGCGAGATCAGACCTACGGCATCCAACGGGCATCATTTCATCCTGGTAGCGATTGATTACTTTATGAAGTGGGTTAAAGCAGCTTCCTTTGCTACAGTAACCAAGAACTTCGTGGCACGGTTCATTCGGCACAACCTAATCTGTCGATACGGTGTACCAGAGAGGATCATTACAGACAATGGTACCAATCTTAATAACAAAATGATCATTGAGCTCTGCGAGCAATTCAAGATACAGCATCATAACTCTTATCCCTACCGGCCGAAGATGAATGGGGCTATCGAAGCGGCAAATAAGAACATTAAGAAGATTGTGCAGAAGATGACAGTGACATACAAAGACTGGCACGAGATGTTACCATTTGCTCTTCATGGGTACGATACTTCAGCACGGATGTCAACAGGGGCAACACCTTATTCTTTGGTTTATGGCATGGAGGCAGTCCTGCCTATTGAAGTTCAGATACCCTCTCTTTGGATCATGAAGGATGCAGATTTGAGTGAAGATGACTGGATTCAGACCCGACTTGATCAATTGAATCTAATTGACGAAAAAAGACTTACTGCTATTTGTCATGGTCAGACGTACCAAAAACGAATGATCAAGGCATTTAACAAGAAAGTCAGACGACAAGAGTATCAAGTTAGGGACCTGATAATCAAGCGCATTATCTTACCTCAAGGTGATCCCAGGGGAAAATGGACCCCTACTTACGAAGGGCCATTTGTGGTTAAGAATATTTTCTCATGAGGAGCTATGATTCTAACCACCATGGATGGTGACGACCTTCCTCACCCCGTCAATGCAGACATAGTGAAAAGATATTACGCGTAATCAAAGACCCGCTAGGTTGACTGGCCTAGGCAAAAATAAGGGCTTCCCGGCGAACCAAAAGGGTTCGGGCAAAAATAAGGGATGAAAATAAAAAAATCTGTACACCCGGCAAGTCGAAAACCTGAAAGGGCGGCTTGGGCAAAAATGGGTATCCCGATGGACTGAAAACCCGAAAGGGCAGTCCAGGGAAAAGTTAGGGATTAAAGCGTAACACTATGTCTCATTGGATCACCTCGCATCCAGACTTCGGTATCGACCATCAAGCTCAGACGACACCAATCAATCAGATTCATCTTCAACTAAGCAGCAAAGTGATGAGATGCTTGAAGATATAGAGGCAATAGTAGAGTTGGAACCCAGTGGGATTATTCACATAGCTGTTTTGTTTCTTTTTCATAAATTGGATAAATTCTATTTGTTCGGCGGCGTTCTCTTACTAGGACGTCAGCCTCTTGTACAAAAACGCCTATTTACAGGCCAAACTTCAAAATCAATACAAATTCATTTTTCAGACAAATTTCAAATTGTTTTTTTTGTTTTGCAAAGAACGTCCAATGTTCATTTTTGATGTATGCATTTGACATTAATTGCTGCTCATAAATATTTACATGCGAAACAAAGGACGAATTACGAGTAATATCAGCAACAAGGGCATAAGAAATGTCCAAACTGTGTAGTTACTTTGTCCACCAAGGTACCAAGGTAGGTTCAGATGAAGAATATGGCTAAGATACTATCACTCCCCGCAGAGTAAGACAGTATTGGTAGCTCTCCCAGCTAGGACTTGCAGTTGAACAAATCAGTAATACCCTCCCCAAGAAGAGTTAATCTACCATCAGCCCCAAGAAGGTGTGGTATCCCCAGAAGATCTCAATCTTCCCCAACAGAGTATAAGGGTATTCCCCAGCAAGTATAAGGGTATCCCCAGCAGTCTTAATATTCCTCAACAGAGTATAAGAATGTTCCCCGGTGGAATACAAGATACCCCCAGTGGAGCCATTTCCCAAGTGCAGTCTAAAAAGCTTCCTCGCCAGAGTTGAATCATCTCACCCAGTAGATTCTGGAAGCTTATCCCCTGCAGAGCGCAAATAAATCCCCCAGCCAAATTCAGAAGGTTATCCTCACAAGAATCTAACTGGGTTATCCTCAGCAAGTTGTAACTGAAAGATCATCCCCAACGAAGTTCTTCCTATTCCCCAGCGGAGTTCATCATTAAAATCCCCAACAGAGCTTATCAACAGAATCCCCAGCGGAGTTATCGTTAAAATCTTCAGCATAATGTCTCTTCCCCATAGAGTATTTCCCCTCGGAGTAATCTCTTCATCAGTTTATTTCCCCAACGGAGCTCTTCTCTCCTACAGGTTTATCATCTTCGTTCATCATCCCCAGCGGAAACGAAGAACTCAACTTTATTCTCCAGCAGCTCCAAGATTTATTTTCCCCAGCTAAAACATCACACTTCCATACATCATGATACATGCATATACGCATCATACAAATACAATCTCATTTATTTTGAGAACATCATTGCTTGATCCATATCATGCATTGCACATGACTGACCTTTACCTTTCAGGAAAGATGCAGTTAAGTTCTCAGCTTAGTCGAAGACCTGACCAGTTCTTAAATCTCAATTGAATTATCCTCGATTGAATTTCAGATAAGGTTCTCAATCTCGGCAGTTTCCTCTGTCATAGTGTGGACAAGTTCTATAACCTCAACGGTATACTCCATTGAGCACAACACAGTTCCTAGATCTTGATGAAGATGTTTCCCTACATCATAGTGTGGATGAGTACTATAACCTCAACGGTATACTCCATTGAGAACGAGTCAGTTCCTAGATCTTGATGTTTTCCTCCGTCATTGTGTGGACAAGTTCTATAACCTCAGCGGTATACTCCATTGAGCACAAGACAGTTCCTAGATCTTGATGAAGATGTTTCCCTACATCATAGTGTGGATGAGTACTATAACCTCAACGGTATACTCCATTGAGAACGAGTCAGTTCCTAGATCTTGATATTTTCCTCCGTCATAGTGTGGACAAGTTCTATAACCTCAGCGGTATACTCCATTGAGCACAAGACAGTTCCTAGATCTTGATGAAGATGTTTCCCTACGTCATAGTGTGGATGAGTACTATAACCTCAACGGTATACTCCATTGAGCACGAGTCAGTTCCTAGATCTTGATGTTTTCCTCCGTCATAGTATGGACAAGTTCTATAACCTCAACGGTATACTCCATTGAGCACGAGACAGTTCCTAGATCTTGATGAAGATGTTTCCCTACGTCATAGTGTGGACGAGTACTATAACCTCAACGGTATACTCCATTGAGCACGAGTCAGTTCCTAGATCTTGATGTTTTCCTCCGTCATAGTGTGGACAAGTTCTATAACCTCAACGATATACTCTATTGAGCACAAGACAGTTCCTAGATCTTGATGAAGATGTTTTCCCCCAGTTGAATTATGGACAGGTTCTTAAGACTCAGCCGAGGCAATCTCTCAGATGAAGTACAGACCAGATTCTTGAATCTCAACAAAGGTTAAGACTTCCCCAGCGGAATCTTTTACAACAACAGGTATACAAGTTCTCGCTAAGGAATCTCTTATGCGATCAACACTCCTGCATATGGCATCTGTAAGCCTATCCTCCTACCAACAATCTCCAAATGGCATCTGTAAGCCCACTCCCGACATCACAATGTTGATACTACACCATGCGAGTGCAAATTTCTGGGCACTCTAGTGTTCAATTATCTTCCACCTTCAGATCACGAAAGGCTCGAAAGCCAATCTACATCCTCAGGTTTAAGAGAATTGAACAGGGGCAACTGTTGTACCCCAAAATTTTCCCTCCCATATTTCTCAAGACATGTCAAGAATGATCTTCAAGTTGCTCAAGATGACTCAAGAGTTGGACAGTCAAATCACCTCCTAAGGCAGTCAAGTCAAAATTAGGGTTTTGTGTTGCATTAAGGTCCTCACATCCAAATGACATCAAGTTATCCCCAATGTCCTAATATGTTCTTAAGTTCATCCATGTCAAATTTCAAGCCTTGCAGAGGAAGTTTGGTCAGTCAATTGCTCAAGAGGCCCAAAAATCGACTGTGTTAGGGCAAAAGTCAATTGTGTCCCAAATACAGTCAAACCTCAATACTTTTTGTCAACATTCTCATTTTGAAGTATAATTCATCATTTGATCAAGGGTTGATCATGATTCATCAAGGATTGCTCAAGATTCAAAAGTTGCTAAATTAGGGTTTTGCAGGAAAAGTCAACTCAACTTTGACCAAGCATAACTTTCTCATACTTTATGAGAAATGACCCATCCAAAGATAATTTTGAAGAGTATGCAATTCCATACAATCCATCTTCAGACCCCAAGATCAAGAAATGCTCTCACAAAAAGTTACAAATTTGGACATTATAGGTCATTTTTGAAAGTCAACAAAAACACCTTTTTTGCCAAAGCTTATAACTTGAGCATGGAACATAAAAATGAGATGAGACCAAAAGGGTTGATTATAGGACATCTCAGGGTTTCTAAAAAGTCTAAGAAAACCTCCAAAAGTTCAAAATTGAAGAAGTTATATATTGTTGAAGTTGGGCATTTTTCAAAAATTTGCCAAAAGTCAACTATCCTCAAAACTCCAATTTTTGACAGAAGGCCCCACTTTTTTCCACTTGATTTAGTCTTGTCATGCCACACACGTGTACCATCTTTAATTTCATGATCAAACATTTATTTTTCTATTTTATTTCATTTTTATTGATTTAATTCATTATTAATCAATATTAAATCAAATAAAATCTAAAAAATTATGTAAAGGGATTCTTGTGATTTGTACAGCTTGCAAACACCATGTGACACTCAATCAATTCGTATCAAGTCAAAACAAGCACAAAAAATCAGACTTGGCCTATTTTTGGAAAGCTTATCAATGGTGATCAAATCCAATATTCCCTCTTCAATGCATAAGGATTATGGCCCATATTTCGACCTAAAATCATTCTATTATATGCACACAAGCTAGCCAAACCTAGGACACGCATAGAGCTCTGAAGAAACGGCCACACAACTTTGAGAAAAAAGCTTGAAAAGTGTGAGATCGAAAACAACCTTGGAGGCGAATTCAGAGCAAAAGCTCAACACTACTCTCTTCCTTGACACTCAATGGAGCTACACCAATCAAAACCAAGCCCTAAGACAGCCTGAAACTCACTGTAAGTCTCCATGAACATTGATCTGCACATGGAATCGTAACTCAGTTTTCTTGCATCCTTTTGTCAAATTTCTTGCATATTCATACTGACCATTAAATTTCTAAGCAAACTGCATTGTTTAATTTTATTTTCAGACCCTGTATTGCAATACCCGAGTCTAGGGTTTTCTTGTTTTGTTTTTAGGCATTCTTGGCACAGGTACAATCAAGGCAAACCATGGCCATATTTGAGTTCAGGGAAGAGAAACGAGTAAAGTGATGGTCCCAAAAGTCGTTTATATGACCTAGGGATGATTCTGGGATTGAGCCACGGATTTTGTTACGAAACCAAATCCGCAGGAAATGAACCAGGGGTATTTAAAGAAGATGATAACGTGGCTTGGTTTCATTGGCCAGTTCAAACATGTTTAGCGCGTTTTTTTATTTTTCAGCATAATTAATTGTTTTGTCAATATAATATTTGTTTGGTGTTAGTATAACAATTAGGCAGGTTAGCTCAGATGGCAAGCGTGTCAATGCAAAACCACTTGGGACCTGGGTTTGAATCCCAGGTCCCCCAAAACTTTGATATATTTTGCTTTCAGGTAATCTCACGCAGCATCATAAGCCTGATCCACCCTATTCCTCCAGATCTCAAGTGACAAATGGCCTGCAAATCAAATCCAAGGGCAAAGATTGAGTGACCATCCTGTACTCTAGTCAAACGCATCATGGGGAATCTGAAAAAGTCAATAAGGCTGATTGAATATGGGCCTCAAAATTGTATATTCACACCCTCTTCAGGCCCACACCCCCCTGAGTTTGTGCTTTACATTTTATTTCTTTTTCTTTATTTTCCTATTTTTATTATTATTATCTTAATTAATCAACTAACCAAATAATTAATATTTTGCCTAATAAAGATCAGAAAACATAAAAAAAAATATTATTTTTATTTATTAAATTCAATTTCATTATTTCATATTTTTTGTAAATAAATAATTTAATTAATTTAGTTTCTAATTAGGTATAACTTTAATATTTTGCAATAAATTAAAATCCATTTAGAATATTAGGTTTTTAATAACTTTAATCAACTTTATTTTATTTCCTTAAATAATTAAAAAAAAACCAAAAATATTTTTATTTAATTAATTAATATTTAGTTCAGGTTTAATTCCATTTCAATTCAAAAAATAATAAAATATGCTTTATTTTAATAAAAAGGGTCAAAACCCTTAAAACACTTCGATTTAATTTTCTCGCGCGCGAATAATTTTTGATCCGTATTTCAATATTGTAACTGCTCTGGGAATGTAATAGTTTTTAAATTAGGGTTTATTTACCGCTTTTATTTACTTTTTCGCAATTTAATTTTTAAGGGTTTGTTTTTGGCGATGTAAATACCCGACGCCTTGTAATAGCTTAGATTTATTTTCCGCAATTTAAATTCCGCAACCATTAATTGTTAGATGTTTGATAAATAGGCTATGCATGACAAGATTAATCTTTTAATTTAAAATCAACAGTAGATCACCATTAACATGTACAAAGATAATATAATTGAAAAACAATACACTCGCACATGCCACTCTTAGGGTATACCTCACTTGGTTGCCTCGAACGTGGTCATTGAGTATAGGAAGTTTTAGAGGTCGCCCTCTTGTCCAAAGATCATAAGTTGCCTCGAAACGGTTGCCTCGGATAAAATGATCTAAGACATTAGGGTACCGCTAAGGCATCCTAACGTTGCTTTAGTGACCACACGTCCCTTAATCGAATTGACCCGAAAACTCCAATGACGAGGCTACCTACTCCTCAATAGTGGGATAGCACCGGCCAAAGGACATTTGCACAGTTTAATTCCTTTTTGAGTAGGTAGATGGTTCTTAAGTACTTGCTCCTTTTAAAACAAAACAAAAACTTTTTGCACTTACACCCCTTTCAAACAAAAAACTCTTTTCAAACCCACAATCACAAAGAAAAGAAAACTTTTGAAAACATAATGAGCAAGTACCTAAGAGCCCGTGGATAACCACTGATAGAAAGGGTGCTAACACCTTCCCTTTCTATAATCTACCTCCTGAACCCGAGAAACATCTCAAAAGGGGATTTTTCCGTGCTTTTGTCCTTTCCTTGTTGAATAAAATAAAAGACGGTGGCGACTCTTGCTCACCGCGACACTTTGCGAAAAACATACGCAAAACGCGAACCAGCATTCCAAAACAGTCAGTTCTATTCCCACCGATCACACCGTTTGAGAGTAAAACTCAGGATTCTGGAGAAAGCTTATTCCTGTCTGGAAGAAGTTCAGGTTTAGGTTGTATGCCACTTTAAGAATGAGAATTTTCACTCTGTCGGGAATATCAGGAAGTTGAATTGTATGCTATAGGTGAAAGGATGAGAAGCATAAAGGTATCTGTGTTTGGAGCATCTTTGGGCTGAGGATAAATTCTGAATGAGTGACAGAATGGCAACCGTGTTTGGAGCGTATCTGGACTATATCTGAAATTGAGATTTGTATGAGTAGCAGAATGACTTCCGTGTCTGGAGTGTATTTGAGACTAGGTTTGTATGGGCAAAAAGAATGACGTTCGTGTCTGGAGCGTATCTGAGTTGTAACTATATTGAAATTTTGAATGAATATCATAATGACTGCCGTGTCTGGAGTGTATCTGTATTGTATCTGATTGTTGAAGTCTGAATAAGTAAAAGAATGACCGCCGTGTCTGTGGTGTATCTGTACTGTTTTCAGAAGTCTTGAAGTTGAATAAGCAAAAGATGAGCATCCATGTTTTCAAAAGTTGAGTCTGAACAAGCGATAGATTAACATCCGTGTTTGGAGAATCCGTAAACTGTTTTCAGAAGTCTTGATCTGTATAAGTAGCAGAATGACTTGTGTCTGGAGTGTATCTGAAACTGTAACTGGGATCTGAATAAGTGACAGAATGGCAACCGTGTCTGGAGCATATCTGGACTGTATCTGAAGTTGAGATCTGTATGAGTAGCAGAATGACTTCCGCGTCTGGAGTGTATCTGAAACTGTAACTGGGATCTGAATAAGTGACAAAATGGCAACCGTGTCTGGAGCGTATCTGGATTGTATCTGAAGTTGAGATCTGTATGAGTAGCAGAATGACTTCCGTGTCTACAGTGTATCTGAAACTGTAACTGGGATCTGAATAAGTGACAGAATGGCAACCGTGTCTGGAGCGTATCTGGACTGTATCTGAAGTTGAGATCTGTATAAGTAGCAGAATGACTTTTGTGTCTGGAGTGTATCTGAAACTGTAACTGGGATCTGAATAAGTGACATAATGGCAACCGTGTCTGGAGTATATCTGGACTGTATCTCAAGTTGAGATCTGTATGAGTAGCAGAATAACTTCCGCGTCTGGAGTGTATCTGAAACTGTAACTGGGATCTGAATAAGTGACAGAATGGCAACCGTGTCTGGAGCGTATTTGGACTGTATCTGAAGTTGAGATCTGTATGAGTAGCAGAATGAATTCCGTGTCTGGAGTGTATCTGAAACTGTAACTAATATCTGAATAAGTGACAGAATGGCAACCGTGTCTGGAGCGTATCTGGACTGTATCTGAAGTTGAGATCTGTATAAGTAGCAGAATGACTTCCGTGTCTGGAGTGTATCTGAAATTGTAATTGGGATCTGAATAAGTGACAGAATGGCAACCGTGTCTGGAGCATATCTGGATTGTATCTGAAGTTGAGATCTGTATGAGTAGCAGAATAACTTCCGTGTCTGGAGTGTATCTGAAACTGTAACTGGGATCTGAATAAGTGACAGAATGGCAACCGTGTCTGGAGCGTATCTGGACTGTATCTGAAGTTGAGATTTGTATGAGTAGCAGAATGACTTCCGTGTATGGAGTGTATCTGAAACTGTAACTGGGATCTGAATAAGTGACAGAATGGCAACCGTGTCTGAAGTGTATCTGGACTGTATCTGAAGTTGAGATCTATATAAGTAGCAGAATGACTTCCGTGTCTGGAGTGTATCTGAAACTGTAACTGGGATCTGAATAAGTGACAGAATGGCAACCGTGTCTGGAGCGTATTTGGACTGTATCTGAAGTTGAGATCTGTATGAGCAGCAGAATGACTTCCGTGTTTGGAGTGTATCTGAAACTGTAACTGGGATCTGAATAAGTGACAGAATGACTTCCGTGGCGGCTGCACTGGGGAGAATCAAGTTGCTGGTGTAAGGTCAGGAGTTTATATGCCACCTCGAGAATGAGAATCTTCATTTTGTCGGGAGAAACAGATTTTCAGGAGCTTCAGTTGTCCGTTATTCTGTTGGTGGGTATCAGGAGCTTGGGAGTATACCAATCTCTTGAGGTTTCAAGGATGAGAGTCTTCATTCTTGAGAGAAACAGATTTTTAGGAGCTTCAGTTGTCCGTTATTCTGTTGGTGGCTGTAACTTCCAACAGGTGATGAAGGAATTTTTTATGACGACCGTAACTTCCAGTAGGTGATGAAGGAAATTTTTGACGACTGTTCAACTTGAAATGTAATTTGTTTTGGAGAATAAGTCCTTGGTAAAGGTTAGGGGCATAGACCCATGACTGTTGGTCTGCTTAGAGGGGTGATAAACTTCTCGAGGACGCTTGAATTTCTTTTCAGAAAGATTTCGGAGAGGTTCATCACTGCCCCTAGTATCAGATGTTTGTGGTACTGCCAGGAAACTTGGACTGTACGTAACCCTTTGATGAGATTGATGTTTAAATGCCCCAAGTGATGGTGAGGGAGACTTTCCCCTAGGTTAACCTACAATTGAGAGATTTCTTGAAATCTTGACTGGACTGCCCCAGGTTTAATGGTCTTTGAAAGATTTGTTGAAATCTTGACTGGACTGCCCCAGATTTGCTGGACAATGCCATACCAAGTCCCCCTTTGTTGATGGGAGATTTTTGCCATGGGAGTGTCATCTTACTTGAAGTGATTTTACTTACTGAGAGAGCTTTCGTTCCTCCGAACATTCACTGTTGTGAATTTCTTTGCTGTCGAACAAATAAATATGTGCAAACAGTGATATTCGAATAATGTAAAGTTTATGCTTGTCTCGAAGTTTTGAAAAATGCGTTTTTTAGCAGAAAACTTTTTATAAGACAAAATCAACACAAGATTTAGGGTAAAACCTTACAGGAGTCAGGATACCCTTTGTAACAGTATGCTTTCGAACTAACCCATGCTTCAATTAGGACTTTCGAAGGGTTGTAACGTGGCTTGGTTCACGGTTTAGGAAACAAAGGATAAAGGCTCAAAGTATATTTGTTCCCACCCGCTCTTCGTGATGTCCTTCAGTCCTAAACTCAGTTAATTGTGCGTCAAACTCTATTCGAGTTTGGAACGACATTTTGGTGATGGTTCACACCAGTTGAATTTTATGGAAGGCAGTCATCATTTTTTGCAACATTTTTCATGTTGTTGAGGATTTGTAATGACCTCTTTCTTTTGATTTGTTATCCCTAACTTTTTCCTGACTGTTCCTGTTTTCGAGATTACAGTCAGCGGGATGCCCCAGCTTTCTTAAGCCTCCTTTGTAGGTTTTGGCTCAGCGGGCTTTTCTCTTTTGAGATATAATGACTGCCTATGAGATAGGGAACCATCACTGTCTTTTGATGTCATTCGTTGTATTATGCACTGAGAATTTGCGACTTTAATGTGCATCTCTTGAATTAACTGAGAGACTACCCTGCCCCAGGTTTTAATCAAAGGTTTCAATTTGTGTTTAAAACAGAAAATTCCTACTTCTTTGGCTCGAAGGGGGTTGACTAGGGATTATCTTCCTTATAACTCCAGTGTTTAGGATTTGAAAGAAACGCATGTACATCGTCAGCAAGGTCTATTCAAAAGCATACTGTATGAGATTATGGTATTAGTTCGTCATCCTCCCTCTAAAGGCTTGTAGCTTTTTTGCAAGAGTTATATGTCAAGTAGAAAGCATATTTTAAGAATAGTGAAAACGAATGGATGAATTCAAGACAAACATATGCAATGCATTAATGAAATAGAGTTTGACATCAACAGATAATTGTTTGAATAACAAAAGAAATTACAACTTGAAAATTCAAATGGAACAAAATTCTCTTGGTTCGAACTTTGTCATTTCAGGTGGAGAACCCTTAGCGGAAGATTTTCATCTCGCCATCCGGCATGAATTCCAGCACTCCTTCGTCAATCAAGTCTTGGATCTTGTTTTTCAAAGCCCAACAGTCATCAATGTCATGTCCAGGGCTATGGGAGTGGTATACACAAAATTCGTCGGGGTGATAGCTAGGAGTAGAGGTATTGGGCTTCCGAATATGATCCTTTAAAGCAATTAGATTGACCTCCAACAAGCGTTTCAGTATTAGAGATGATGGTATGTCAGTCTCAGAGAAATGTCTTCCAGACGTATTTTTCTTACGCCGATTACCCCGTTGACGCTGACGAGGTTGTTGTTGGGCTTGTGACCCTGAAGCAAGTTGGGGAGCCTTTCCCTTGTCTTCTTGTCTCAAAGGAGGTGGGATGATGACTTGATCCTCAATCCTAGATGTTTGCCCCACTTGGTTGTCTCGAAGCAGTTTGTTGACGAGAACCCTGAGCTCTTCTTGTCTTTGAGCCAAGTCTTGAATGAGAGCCATCTGGCCCACCAGTTGTCCCATCATCTGGATCTTCATTGTTGCCAGCTCAATTTGTAGCTCTTCCAATTGATCATTTGTGACATTGCTTGAATTCCCTAGGACCATGCCCCTTGTGAGGAGAGCTTTCACTTCTTCTTGCCCCTGGGACAGGTTCAAGAACATTTCTTAAAGTTGAGCATTTTGATCCTGGATATCTTTGACATTCCTTTCTAGAGCCATCTCTACTTAAATAAACAGTAGGAGAATAAGGAAACCTTAAAAAAGGAAAACCTGTTATGATACAATGCATGATATGGGGATGCATGTTTTCAAGGATCTCTCGGGGTAAACACAAGAAAATGTTAGAGGTCGAATTTTGATAAACATCTTTGATTGGGGAACTTTGTATCGGTGGATGTCTTTCCACGAGAATCAAGCTCACCATGTCAAGTGGGTCATAGCCCCCTATTCAAGTTGTTGCACTTGATCTTTGATGGAGTTTGTTTAGAGGAAAATGAAACCTCTTGCCCTTTGGTAGACGTCTGGTTCAACGTGACCCTGCATCAAAAGACCGTCGAGATCCTTGAAATGGTTATTGAAAATGCTATGGTATGATGTTATGATGTTATGTACATGTATGCAAAAGTAAGCAAGTGTATATACATGTAATCATATTCACATAGAGCAAACAAGTCCTTAGGTTTAGGCTTGCATGGGGTTGGTAGGTAAGTACCCTCTTGAAGTTAGTTGGCTCAAACCTGTCCTAAAATAGAAACTGGGTTCTAAGGAGCTCAATATCACTGGATTATTTTCTATGTTTATTGTTTTGGTTTAGCCACTTAATTGGCGACCAAAATATTCCAAGAAAACAACCCTCAATGAGTGTAGTATCAAGTATCTACCAACTTTGGACTGCACCAAAGCCGGTCATCTCACTACCCCTAATAAGGCCAAGATGGTCACGTAAGGTTCTAAAAGTTCGTTAGTGCTTCATGACATCACTCAGCGGCCCCGTATTCTCTTTGATTAACTCAAAGGCTACCGGTACCCACAAATATGTCACACTAACATAGCTACTGCTTCAACCATGTCGGTATACCCCGCACAGTTCCCTCACAGTTTATTGCTACTTACCTAAAAGGTGCCCCCAAATCCGGGTGTAGGATTTAAAACAAAACCCAAACAAGGAACCCAAAAAGTAAAGCAATCAAATCAAACAAGATAAGCATGTAAAGGTTGTTGTACCCCAAATTTTGACCTAAGATCCCATTTTTATTTTTGCATTTTTTAAGATAAGTCAAGGTCACGAAATACAGTCGGTTTTAACCTCTCACCTTCAAGCATTGACTATGCGAAGATTGTCAAGTGTTTTGAACATTTTTAGCCTGTGTATCACTAATTTCTAATCGCATACAAAGGTGTATGTTCATGTTTTCTTTTGTTTCATGTGCAGAGATAGGTCTGAATCAAGAGCATTAGGTGTCGCGCCTCAATTAAGGTTTTGAGCCTCCCAAGCCAGAAGTACGGTTGATTGTGGATTCTCGAAGACTGATTCATCAAGGCACACCGTTGCACCCTTAATTTCGCCCCTAATTTTTTTCAGTCGCACATTCATACCATATTTTGTCATTTGGTCACAATCATTAGTAAATATCTTCATTCATCATATTTTGCATCATTAGTCGTATTTAAGTTGACCAGAAAAGTCAGTTTAAATCAAAGTTTGCATCGTCTTTCAGTTGTAAAATACCTGACATTTCACTTCATGCATTTTTATCTCTTTACTCGTTTCTTGCATCGCTCCAAGTTGTTTATATGTTGATAATAAAAATATTTTGGTTTTATAGACAAACTGTTAAAAGCAATTCAACAATGTGCGAAAAATTAGCGAGAAAAATATTTCAAGTTTTCACCTTTTACCGATCATTTTATGAATCTGCGCTTCACGTAGATTATGACGGTATGCTCGCTTTATTTTTTTTTGGTACAGTTCGAAGTCTCGTTTTTAACCTTAAACGTCTGTTTAGTCTGATATTTTTATTATTATTTTATTTTTGATTTTTGACTTCTTGAATATTTTTTCTTTAATCTTTGTGACATGTAGATTATTTTTAATGTGTTCATTTTATTTTTTCGGATAAATTTTCGTCCATTTTTATCGTTTTTAGTCATTTTCGGGTCTCTATTTTTTATTCAGAAAAATTCAAAAAATATATTTTAAATTGCATTAATTTGTACACTTTCAGGTTTTTAAGTCATTTTTATTTTTAGAGGGATTTTTAATCATTAATTTTTTTGTTAAACTATTCTTTTTTCTAATTGGTTGCAAGAGGTGGTGCAGGATTGATAAATTAGAAAAGAAAAAGAGTGAACGAGATGGGATAATCAGAAATCATTTCCTCTTCATCTTGCTATTTAATAGTCTCCTTTTTTTCTTTGTGAAAGAACTCACTTTCTTCTCACTATCTAGCAAATTACTCCCTCTCTCCCTTTACAATCAATAAACTTCTCACCTTTTCTACTTACAGTAACTTCTACCTCCACCCTTAATACTCATTGTTTCTCTCCCTTTGTATACCCATTGGCACCCATCTTCATCACAACACAAACATTATAATTATTTTAAATCAACAAGATGGTGAATTAAACACAACAAGAAAATGTACAGAGGAAAGAAAAAGAAATAAGAAGCAAAACTTCGTCGCTACCGTTAATTATGTGGCTTGTGTGGTTTTTCTCTTTCACCATTTTTGTTGTTCTTTTTAAGTGTTGTTTGCAGATTATTTAAGAAGAGGAAGCACAAGGCAAGTTGCTACTACCGACCGAACATCTCAATGAAACAGACCCAGATTACCGCCGGAGGAAGACCCGCCGCAACAACTCAACGGCAACCGCCACCCCCAAGCCCACCAATGGAACTGCAGCGATCTCGCAAGCCCTTCCGCTGTGCCACCACGCCTCCAGTCCGCATCATCAACCGCCGCTCAACCATCTCACTGCCGGCATCTCATTTTGCACCAATAACTTCTTCTGTCTAGATTTTGTTTTTTTCCTTTATGTTCTACTAATATTCATTAACCCTTTTTTTTCTTTTTTCATTTTCTTAAATTTTTTTGCCATGTGTTGCTCTGTGATTGGGTTTGAATGGCATTGGAAAGTCAAAAGGATATCAACATTACTTAACAATTTTTTTTTCTTTTGCATAGTAAACAAACAGGGCGACACACGTTTACGTGTTTTTATTTATTTATTATTATTTTATTATTCATATTTAGATTAAGGTTTTAGGAGTGTTAATTGGACTGGGACCATAGTAGAGACTTTTATTAATTTAGCACCCATATTTTCTAACCTACACTTCTTTTAAGTTTTTATCCTTTAATTCATTTAGATTTAATTAGATTTTTTTTAACTTAAGTCTTTTAGGTTAATTTTATCATTAACAAAAATATAAAAAATATTAGTAAATCTTATATTTAGATTCAGTTTAGTATTAATTTAGATTTTTTTTTTAATTAGTTTAGATGTATTTTATAACTTTAAAATATTTAAGAATCATAATTAATAACTTTAGAATTTTATTTTGTTTTAGTTTTAATTTAGTAAACTTTAGAATTTTATTTGATTTTATTTAAGTTAACTTTAGAATTTTAGTTGTTAGTTTTAGTTTAGGGGCTTTAGAACTTTATTCGATTTAGAATTAGTTTAATAAGTTTAGAATTTTAGTTGTTTAGAATTAGTTTAATATTCTTTTAGAATTTTATTTGATTTAGATTTAATTTAGTAACTTTGAAATTTTTTTTTGTTTTAGATTAGCAACCTTGGAATTTTTATTTAGTTTAGATTTAATTTACTAATTTTAAAATGTTTAATTTAGCTTAGATTTAATTTAGTAATTTTAGAACTATTTTTGCAACCTTAGAATTTGTAGTTAGTTTAGAATTTTTTAGTAAGTAATCTTAAATTTTTAATATAGTTTAAATAACTTCTTTAGATAATTAGTTACATTCTCTTTTATTTTATTTAAATATCTTTGTCATTTCAATTTCTCGGTGCCTCTTGATCATTAATTTGTTTTTGTCAGATTTATTTTCTTGTGAACTTCGGAATGTTTATGTTTTGATGTTCATTTTATTTTGCTTAATCCAAGGGAAACGATTTAACTTTGTTGACTTCATGTCATCAAATACATCTTCTACAATCGTGTGAATAGCCTCATTCATTTTTTGCTTGTTTACTATTTTTCCAAACTCAAGATAATTTTCCCAAAAGACTCCATTTTCAAACTCATACCTTTTAAGTCAAAACTTCGACATTAGGTCGCTGTCTCTTCAAAATCTCTCCAACACCGATTTTTAGCCAAACGAACCATTTTAATCAAACAAACAATTTTAACCAAAAACAGATATTTCAAAAGGTTCCTGCGGAGTACCGCAGATGCATTGGGTGCTAATACCTTCCCATTGCATAACCAACCCCCAAACTTTAGATCTCTTTTCAAAACGCATTGTATTTTCATTACTTTTAAAGTATTATTATACATTGCATACTTTAGGGTTTTATTTCGCTCTTTTCCCTTTTCCCTTGGAAATAATAAAGCGCGGTGGCGACTCTTGCTTTTTGTGAGTCAAGTTAATTAATAGCTTGATCTCCGATTTTCACCGCTACAGAATTGGCGACTCTGCTGGGGAAAGATTGACCTCTTGCTGGTCCATCCCTAAGTGGGTTAAGCCTAATTTGTTTTATCTGTTTTATCATTATTTGATTGTTTGATTATATGTATATATTATGATTATTTGGGTGTTGATAATATTTACAAAGGACAAGTCCTATACCCGGACTAAGTTACACTTAGGAATAGGACGGGCGGTATAGTCATGTTAACTTTGAGGGAGTAATCCCGAAGAAGGAGGCATGAGATCCCCCACTCAGTGGAAGGCCCTTTTGAACGTAATATTTGTTTACCGAGTAATCGGGAAGACATTATTATTTTCGACCTGGGAGCCAGAGAAGCTGGGAACCGTAGAACCCTAACCCATCTTGGCCTTTTAGGTGTAGCGCGGAGATTATAACGGAGTAATCCGGAAGTAGTTGTCACGCGATGCTACGCTCGGATGAGTTTCTCTTGAGAATATTGTTGATTATTGAGTAATCAAGACGTTGGTAATATCCGAAGGAGGAATGTAGACTCCGGGAACTCTTAGAACCTTGTTCTACAGGTGTGATTAAACCGTTAGTACATACCTTGGGGGTGTTCCTTACCTTGACTCCATGCTCGTGACGTTGAACCTTTCGACTTTATTTGTGACCTTGCTTGTGGTTGTTGCATAGCCATGCATTCATGCATCCATAAAACCCTTTTCACTTGACTTAAAAGGAATTTGGAGGTCTTTCTTTGTAAACATCACAAGTTTCGTCAAGCTCAATGGATCTTGGGTGTTGATAGGGCGAAAACCCTAATCCACCAAAATGGATGATTGATCTTGATGATAACTTGATCAATGTTTGGAGCCAATTTAAAATTCATCTTCTATCTTCATACTTTGATGTTTACAACTTAATATCTTGAGTTCCTTGAAAATCAAATAAAAATTCTCTTTTGCATATCATACATCATTCTACATTTTTTGTTTCACTGTCAAAGGTCTTTTTCCAAGTCTTAATTTTTTTTCCTTTGGTCTCACCAGTACAACACTCGCGCTAAGAGGACAATGGAGAATATCAAGCAAGAGGTTTCTGAACTCCGTAGAGAGATGACTATTTTGAAAGCTAGTGTGGAGCACTTGACTGTTTTGGGTTGAAATTTTGGTTACCGCCCAAGTCAATCCTTCTAGGAGGGAGGAAGCGATGATAAAAGTATTCACTGAAACTCTAAAATCATTCTCTCATGAGAAGGTGATGGTTAATGAACCTAATGACTTTCCTGACAAGGTGAATATGGGAGTGCGTCTAGAAAAAGATGTTGGGAAGGGATGTTCATATGAAGATGGTAGCTCAACTAATGGTGTGAAGAAGTTTGATAATAACTTTTCCAAGAAGAGAACCAGAGGAAGAAATAATCATTGTCAGAATCATCATGTTTCTCATATTCATCAACAGAATCAGCAAGTTCCTAATCAGAGGAAAACCCAGTTTGATCCAATTCCAATTACCTATACAGAGTTGTTCCCTATCCTGATGCAGAGGAATTTGGTTCAGACCCGACCTCCACCGAAGGTTCCTGAGAAGATACATTGGTACTACAAAGCTGATTTGGCTTGTACCTTTCATCAAGGTGCTCCTGGGCATGACTTGGAGGGTTACTTTGCTTTGAAGATCGAGGTTCAGAAGTTGGTCAGAAGTGGTATCTTGTCATTCAAGGACGTTGGTTTTGAAGTTCAAATCAAGCATGTGCCGAAGAGTAAACATGATTGATGGTCACTTTGAGTTTTGAATGATGTTTTCTGTAATTCAGGTCCAGATGGAAAGCCTTCCTAGATTATTAACTTATTCATGCTTTTTGTAATTTTTCTTGTTTATCAAAACATTGTTTGCATGTAAGAACTTGTTTACATCTGAATGATTATCTTAATACAATGAGTATGTTTGTCTTGAAGAAATTCATTCATTTCACTCATATTTGTTTTCAAATTTTAAATTTCTTTTTGCATTATGATACCAACTTGTTGCCCGTTCTCTTGCCTAGGCAGATATTGAAGGGAGGATGATGATCTAAAGAACACAAAATCTCTGGTTGTTTGCTTTTGGATAAAATCTTGCTGATGATGTACAGGCATTGTTTCAAATCCCTAAACACTGGAGATATAAGGAAGATAATCCCTTGCTAACCCCTTTTGAGCCTTTGAAGCAGAAGTTTCTTTTCTATACGAAAAAACCCTCAACTTTTAACCTGGGGCAGGGTAGTTTTCAGTTAATCTGATTGAGTGTTCGAAATTCATAAGGAAGATGTTTTTTGAAGAGAAACTACGAGGGTTATCTTTCATGTATAATGAAGCCAGAAGAGGTGGAATCATAATGTTATCCCTCATTCATCAAGAAACGAGGCAATCACAATCTTCTCAACAAGCAAATACAAGCTAATGTCACACATTTTGTTCAAAAAGTCAAAAATCGAGAAAAAGAAAAAGCCTGCTAAGTCAAAAAACATGAAAACGTGTGACTTAGGCAAAATTAAGGCATCCCGCTGGACTATCAATTCAAAAAATTAGTTCAGGCAAAAATTAGGGAAAATAAAAATTGCAAAGAAAGGACTACAAAGAAAAGTCCTCAGCAAAGAGCAAATTAGTGACTACAAACACGAAGACATGAGGGTGGTTTCTACTCCGAAAGCCTCGTCGTTTCCTTGACCGTCACAAAATCCTTTTGAGAGATGAACACTCATGTCGAATTAACTGAACATAGGGTTGGAGAACATCATGAAGAATGGGTAGGCACCAAATATTTTGAGCCTTAAAATCTTTTTTCTAAAAACCATGAACCAGACCACGTTACAACCTTCAAAAGTCCTAATTGAAGCAAGATTATTTTGAAAGCATACTTCAATGAGATAGTGTTCCTGACTCCCGTGAATGTTCTAAATAGTTATGTTGGTATCATATGTTTTTCCTATACAAAAATAAATGGTGCTTTAACTCGCAAAATTTGTGCGATATCTTTCAAAATCTTCAAGACTTACATAACTGTTGCATTAGAATTTTCATTCTCATTGTAAACTTTTTTCTAACTGCAAAACATTTGTTTGATATCAAGGAAGCTCACATAAGCACCAGTGATGAGTTTATTCTTTTAAGGCTTGAAACTATGTTGAGTAATTGGCGAATCATTTCAAGAAAAAAAATCATATGCAGGGGCATGTCACCTGAAGACCGTAAGCACGAACATGTTGCTTCTCCCAGTTAATGCTTTCCCAACTTGTTTACCCTTTGGGGCAAAATTTGAAGACTTTGTTGTGACAAGTACAGTCAATCCGGGGCAATCACGTCGAGATTCGACGAATCTTGCTAAGAGTTTAAAGACACCAGGGCATGGTGGATGCCAGGTCTTTTATAAAATCCTCTCGAGACGATTTCTCCTCATCAACCATATAGCTTGGGGAATTTTAAGTGAAGTTATTCGTAAGAATTGTCGTGCAACACGCAGCTTATCAACAGTAAACTTGGGGCATCCAAAATTAGTCCCGGTGGCAATCCAGATTTGTCAAGATATGTGATATGTTTTTCATACATTATCAGAGGGTGGTGTTCCCAGTATCTCCAGCTAAGCAAGACTTCTTTCCAGCCGAAACTTTGTTTGTGTTGTTATCCTTTCAATGGATTGTTTGCAATAGAAGACTGGACTTTGGGTTTTCTACTTGAGAATATCTTCCTCTCCAGAGATATTTAAGCCTTGTAAAAGGACATTGCTCCAATGATGGCCTGTGTTTTATCTCCAGTAATGTTCCCATCCTGTTGAGATTAGCCGAGTGTTGGGTTGTGCTATGATGTCTTATCATCTCCAGTTTATCTTGTCTATTTGTTTTGTCAGCACATACATGGCATTCATTTATTCATTCACACTTGCATCATGCATGCACAGTTGTATTTGTTGATGTCATTGAGTTCGTATACCTTGGTTGTGTCTATTCAAATAATGTATTTGATCTTTCCAGGTAGAGTGCCAACTTAAGCAGAAAGTGCGCCTTCTTTCTAATTCCCCACTGAGTTAACTCTCGTGGAAGAATCTTGCTTTAGCTTTCCTTTTCCATCTCTGGATAGGATAAATCCCCATTTGAGTTGTTTCCTCATTGGGTGGAGTCTTGTTTGACTGTTTTTCTCTCCAGTTTATTCCTGGATTGAGCTTTGTCTCTTGTGAACGATACCCTGTGGATATGTCTAGGCTGTGAAACCTAGATGGAGAGTGCATTTATTTTGCAATGTAAATACTTGGTCTTCTCAGGAAGAATCCATTCATGGTTTCCCACTAAAGATGAACTTTATCCCCTAGTAGTGTTATCACAACCTTCTTCTGGAATATCGACATGACAACAAGCGACTGACTCTTCATTTGAGCAGTTTGATTGTTTCTGATTTCTTTATGACAAATGGCGGTCTCTTCATGAGCAGTTTGTCCATCCCCGATGAAATTATTGGTTCTCACCTCCAGCAATATCTTCACGATATTTTATGGCAAACAGCAAGCGGCAGTCTCTTCATGAGCAACTTGTGTGTTATGGATACTCTTGACAAACAGCAAGCGGCGGTCTCTTCATGAGCAACTTGTATGTTATTGTCACCTTTGAAAACATCAAGTGGCGGTCTCTTCATGAGCAACTTGTATGTTATTGTCACCTTTGAAAACATCAAGTGGCGGTCTCTTCATGAGCAACTTGTATGTTATTGTTACCTTTGAAAAAACATCAAGCGGCGGTCTCTTCATGAGCAACTTGTGTGTTATCGTTATCTTTGAAAAATGGCAAGTGGCGGTCTCTTCATGAGCAGCTTGTACGGAAAACGGCAAGTGGCAGCTTCTTCATGAGCAGCTTGTACGTTAGTATTTTGGGAAGACAACAAGTGGCAGCTTACCTATTTGAGCAACTTGTGTGTTATTGTTCCCTTGAAGACAACAAGTGGCAGCTTCTTCATGAGCAGCTTGTGGGTTATTGGCAACAAGTGGCAGACTCTTCATGAGCAGCTTGTGTGCTTTGATATTCTTTGAAGACAGCAAGTGGCAGCTTCTTTATGAGCAGCTTGTGGGTTTTTGGCAACAAGTGGCAGACTCTTCATGAGCAGCTTGTGTGCTTTAATGTTCTTTGAAGACAGCAAGTGGTGGTCTCTTCATGAGCAGCTTGTATGTTATTGACACCTTTGAAAGGAAGCAAGTGGCGGCCTCTTTATTTGAGCAGCTTGTGTATCCCCAACAATAATGTCTACTCAGCAAATGGCACCCCTTCGAAAAAGTCCAGTGGGGAAGTTTGTTATTTTATCCTTTTCAAGCGATATCTTGGTTAAAGAAGAAATGTGTTACCGTTCTTGGTAAAATTTAGAAATCAAAGATGTTTATCTCCAGCCACAGTGCTGATGTCAATCATTTTGTTTTCCAGCCACAGTGTTGATGTCAATTATTTTCCAGTCTCAGTACTGATGTCCATCATTACCTTTTCCAGTCCTAATACTGATGTAAATCATTCAAGAGTCTCTCATTTGAAGTCTATGACTTTGTTTCCCCAATGGAGTGACAACCTCTTCCTCTATGGGATTACTGTATAATGTGCTTGGTTTCTCCAGCATAGTCTGTATCATATGGCGTCATTCCCCATAAAATTCAGAGCATTACATTCATATCATATCATGAACGTAATCGCGGTATCTTAAGGCCAAAAATTGTGTATTCTATATTTAAGTCCCTTCAATCTCGTCGAAATGAAGATCCCAATCTTCATATCTCCAGATAGAAGAAACTTAAATAGGGGCAGCTGTTGTACCCCAATTTTTGACCTAAGATCCCATTTTTATTTTTGCATTTTTTAAGATAAGTCAAGGTCACGAAATACAGTCGGTTTTAACCTCTCACCTTCAAGCATTGACTATGCGAAGATTGTCAAGTGTTTTGAACATTTTTAGCCTGTGTATCACTAATTTCTAATCGCATACAAAGGTGTATGTTCATGTTTTCTTTTGTTTCATGTGCAGAG
The DNA here is from genome assembly GCA_948472305.1 of Vicia faba. Lineage (NCBI taxonomy): Eukaryota > Viridiplantae > Streptophyta > Magnoliopsida > Fabales > Fabaceae > Vicia > Vicia faba. Next base: position 1,186,647,442 of record OX451737.1, read on the forward strand.
ATAGGTCTGAATCAAGAGCATTAGGTGTCGCGCCTCAATTAAGGTTTTGAGCCTCCCAAGCCAGAAGTACGGTTGATTGTGGATTCTCGAAGACTGATTCATCAAGGCACACCGTTGCACCCTTAATTTCGCCCCTAATTTTTTTCAGTCGCACATTCATACCATATTTTGTCATTTGGTCACAATCATTAGTAAATATCTTCATTCATCATATTTTGCATCATTAGTCGTATTTAAGTTGACCAGAAAAGTCAGTTTAAATCAAAGTTTGCATCGTCTTTCAGTTGTAAAATACCTGACATTTCACTTCATGCATTTTTATCTCTTTACTCGTTTCTTGCATCGCTCCAAGTTGTTTATATGTTGATAATAAAAATATTTTGGTTTTATAGACAAACTGTTAAAAGCAATTCAACAATGTGCGAAAAATTAGCGAGAAAAATATTTCAAGTTTTCACCTTTTACCGATCATTTTATGAATCTGCGCTTCGCGTAGATTATGACGGTATGCTCGCTTTATTTTTTTTCGGTACAGTTCGAAGTCTCGTTTTTAACCTTAAACGTCTGTTTAGTCTGATATTTTTATTATTATTTTATTTTTGATTTTTGACTTCTTGAATATTTTTTCTTTAATCTTTGTGACATGTAGATTATTTTAATGTGTTCATTTTATTTTTTCGGATAAATTTTCGTCCATTTTTATCGTTTTTAGTCATTTTCAGGTCTCTATTTTTTATTTAGAAAAATTCAAAAAATATATTTTAAATTGCATTAATTTGTACACTTTCAGGTTTTTAAGTCATTTTTATTTTTAGAGGGATTTTTAATCATTAATTTTTTTGTTAAACTATTCTTTTTTCTAATTGGTTGCAAGAGGTGGTGCAGGATTGATAAATTAGAAAAGAAAAAGAGTGAACAAGATGGGATAATCAGAAATCATTTCCTCTTCATCTTGCTATTTAATAGTCTCCTTTTTTTTCTTTGTGAAAGAACTCACTTTCTTCTCACTATCTAGCAAATTACTCCCTCTCTCCCTTTACAATCAATAAACTTCTCCCCTTTTCTACTTACAGTAACTTCTACCTCCACCCTTAATACTCATTGTTTCTCTCCCTTTGTATACCCATTGGCACCCATCTTCATCACAACACAAACATTATAATTATTTTAAATCAACAAGATGGTGAATTAAACACAACAAGAAAATGTACAGAGGAAAGAAAAAGAAATAAGAAGCAAAACTTCGTTGCTACCGTTAATTATGTGGCTTGTGTGGTTTTTCTCTTTCACCATTTTTGTTGTTCTTTTTAAGTCTTGTTTGCAGATTATTTAAGAAGAGGAAGCACAAGGCAAGTTGCTACTACCGACCGAACATCTCAATGAAACAGACCCAGATTACCGCCGGAGGAAGACCCGCCGCAACAACTCAACGGCAACCGCCACCCCCAAGCCCACCAACGGAACTGCAGCGATCTCGCAAGCCCTTCCGCTGTGCCACCACGCCTCCAGTCCGCATCATCAACCGCCGCTCAACCATCTCACTGCCGGCATCTCATTTTGCACCAATAGCTTCTTCTGTCTAGATTTTGTTTTTTTCCTTTATGTTCTACTAATATTCATTAACCCTTTTTTTTCTTTTTTCATTTTCTTAAAATTTTTTGCCATGTGTTGCTCTGTGATTGGGTTTGAATGGCATTGGAAAGTCAAAAGGATATCAACATTTGTTAACAATTTTTTTTTCTTTTGCATAGTAAACAAACAGGGCGACACACGTTTACGTGTTTTTTTTTATTTATTATTATTTTATTATTCATATTTAGATTAAGGTTTTAGGAGTGTTAATTGGACTGGGACCATAGTAGAGACTTTTATTAATTTAGCACCCATATTTTTTAACCTACACTTCTTTTAAGTTTTTATCCTTTAATTCATTTAGATGTAATTAGATTTTTTTTAACTTAAGTCTTTTAGGTTAATTTTATCATTAACAAAAATATAAAAAAATATTAGTAAATCTTATATTTAGATTCAGTTTAGTATTAATTTAGAATTTTTTTTTAATTAGTTTAGATGTATTTTATAACTTTAAAATATTTAAGAATCATAATTAATAACTTTAGAATTTTATTTTGTTTTAGTTTTAATTTAGTAAACTTTAGAATTTTATTTGATTTTATTTAAGTTAACTTTAGAATTTTAGTTGTTAGTTTTAGTTTAGGGGCTTTAGAACTTTATTCGATTTAGAATTAGTTTAATAAGTTTAGAATTTTAGTTGTTTAGAATTAGTTTAATATTCTTTTAGAATTTTATTTGATTTAGATTTAATTTAGTAACTTTGGAATTTTTTTTTGTTTTAGATTAGCAACCTTGGAATTTTTATTTAGTTTAGATTTAATTTACTAATTTTAAAATGTTTAATTTAGCTTAGATTTAATTTAGTAATTTTAGAACTATTTTTGCAACCTTAGAATTTGTAGTTAGTTTAGAATTTTTTAGTAAGTAATCTTAAATTTTTAATATAGTTTAAATAACTTCTTTAGATAATTAGTTACATTCTCTTTTATTTTATTTAAATATCTTTGTCATTTCAATTTCTCGGTGCCTCTTGATCATTAATTTGTTTTTGTCAGATTTATTTTCTTGTGAACTTCAGAATGTTTATGTTTTGATGTTCATTTTATTTTGCTTAATCCAAGGGAAACAATTTAACTTTGTTGACTTCATATCATCAAATACATCTTCTACAATCGTGCGAATAGCCTCATTCATTTTTTGCTTGTTTACTATTTTTCCAAACTCAAGATAATTTTCCCAAAAGACTCCATTTTCAAACTCATACCTTTTAAGTCAAAACTTCGACATTAGGTCGCTGTCTCTTCAAAATCTCTCCAACACCGATTTTTAGCCAAACGAACCATTTTAATCAAACAAACAATTTTAACCAAAAACAGATATTTCAAAAGGTTCCTGCGGAGTACCGCATATGCATTGGGTGCTAATACCTTCCCATTGCATAACCAACCCCCGAACTTTAGATCTCTTTTCAAAACGCATTGTATTTTCATTACTTTTAAAGTATTATTATACATTGCATACTTTAGGGTTTTATTTCGCTCTTTTCCCTTTTCCCTTGGAAATAATAAAGCGCGGTGGCGACTCTTGCTTTTTGTGAGTCAAGTTAATTAATAGCTTGATCTCCGATTTTCACCGCTACAAAGGTGATCTAAAACCCTAACGTAACCCCACTTTCAAGATAATTCCCCAGCAGAGTCGCCAGTTTTGTGATACGGTGGGAGAGCTGACTTGGGATTTTGCGTTTGTTTTCTCACTTGTTCGGTTTAGCAAGAGTCGCCACCGACTTTTTATTTTATCCTAAGGAAAGGCCAAAAAGCACAGGAAAGACCTTTGAGATGTTTTCTTGGGTTCGGGGGGTAGATTATGAAAAGGGAAGGTGCTAGCACCCTTTTCATCCATGGTTATCCATGGGCTCTTAGTTACTTGTTTTAGATCACTTGCCTTTGCTTTTCACTTGTTTGAAATGGTGCTTTGTGTGTGTGGTTTTGAAAATGTTTTGAAAAAGATGCCTTGTCTAGGCAACCTTTGTAATGGTCCTTGTTTGAATATATACAAAGGTGTGTGTCTTTTTTGAAAAGATAATTCAATGTTTTGAAAGTTGTTTTTGAAGTTGTGTTGTGGAGTGTGTTTTGAAAAATGGCAAGGATGTTTTGCAAGATTTTTGATCAAGTAACTAAGAGTTTGTCTACCCTATTTTACTCAAAGATTTTTCTTATGTTTTTAACCCTTTTAACAGTGTTGTTTCACCATTGTGTTTGATGAACAACCTTGCGTTAGGATGTTAAACGGGACAGGCGTGAGTCATCGTATATAATCATTGAAAGCAACTTTGTGAGACGCTCTAGCAATTTTGTAAGGGACGAGATCGTTTTATTGAAGGCAACATCAAGGGTCATCGAGGGACTACGATCTTTGTTATCGAAGGGACATTTGCTAGAGTGTCTCATACTCGAGGGACATGATTGCATTTTCTTAGGCAATAAGAGAGGTTACCCTAGAGGTGCAAGTGTGAATTGTGTATTAATTTTCATGCATTTATTCTTGTATTAGGTCATCTAACAATTGATTTTGAATCTTCGCATACAAACCCTAATTACTATACAGAATATGGAAAGCGATAAATTGCGGGAATTTAAAGTCTAAGTTATTACAAGTAAGTATCTGGGGATGGGGGTACAAATGTTTACAAATGGGGATGAGTCTTATCAGAATAATAATGTACAAGTATTATGTTACAACCAAATCGAATTGACGCATTCTCAATTTAAAAATATAACAAGATATAAGATGATGAAAATTAAAGAGATATGAGATGTGTATATTTATTTACAAATGAATAAAAATTGTAACTTAAAAAGATTAAGTATTTATTATTTATTTTTTTGTATTTCTGTTAATTATATAAACAAGAGTTTTAAAGAAAAGAAAAATTACTTTAAGTTAAAATTTTATTGTATATGTATTTTAAGTGTAATAATTGTTTTAAGAAAAATTATTAATAAAATTTAATATGTTCTCTTTATTTAACATAAGAAAAAAAAATAATTTAGATTATAGAAAGTGAAAGCAAAGTAATAAAAAAAGTATTGGTTTTTAAAACATTAAAAGAAAATAAGTGGGCTTTGCGAATATTTTTGATGGCCCAAATAAAAAGGATAAAGAAGCAACAGTTTAAGCAAAAGAGGAAAGGGGGGGGGGGTGTAGGCGCCAGAAACGTGTTTGGGCTTTGTGTTTTGTTGGGCGAAGGCCCAGTTGCAGGGTTGTACAACATTTGTTTAGGGTTGTTTCATTTGTTGGGAAATTAGGGTTTACAGTTGTTAACGGCGTCGCTCCTTCTCTCGTCTTCTTCGTCTCTCTTCTCATTCTCAGCCATGAATTTCTGATTACTCCTTCAACCTTCCAGTCGCCATAGCGCTACCTCCACCCATCTTCTCTCCATGACGACACGGGGCAGTGGTTCGAAAGGTATACTTTTATCTTGTGCGTTTTTTACAGTTGAGGTTTGTGATTCTCTTGAACATTTATGTTTTTGGCAATGTTTGATCTTTGATATTTCATGCATGAGGTGTAGGAAAACAAAAAAATACCTTTGGGGTTTTGTTTCTGGAGAGTGGATGGTAGAGAGATAGCTTAGAATGGTGGCGCTCTAGGTGGCTGGAGGAGGGAGGAGCGTGATGACGCTTATCTAGTACTTTGTATCTTTTTACTTCTGAATGCTTGAACACTGTTTGTTTGATGATGAATGTTATTTCTGAAAACCCCTGAATATTTGTTTCACTTCTGGATTTATTCCTCTTCTTTGAATGTTGGATATCTTGTAACAATGATGACTTTCTGAGATTTGGTCTTTGTTGTTGCTATGTTTTTGTTGATGATGATGAATTCTGAGACTTGCTTGTTGTTCTCTTCACTTCTGACTTCTTCCTCTTCTTTGAGTACTGACTTTCAATGATGAGCTTTGTTCTGAGGATTGCTTGTTGTTCTTTGGTTTTGGATTTTTTTGAGTTTGTAGTTAGGCCTGAGTACTTGTAATGCAGGCTTGAGTAGTTTTGCAGTTTTGCTTTTGAAGGCAGGCTGGTGTTTTAGAAGGCAAGCTTGAGTTATTCTTAAACTTGCAGTTTTGCAGGTTTGAATAGGCTTGTGTTTTTGATAGCAGTTTGATGAGTTTTGCAGGTTGAACTGGCTTGTGTGATTCTTGGTGCTTGTGTTTACAAGCAGTTTTACAGGTTTTTGCTTGTTGAAGGCAGGTTTTGCTATTTTGTGAGGCAGGCTTTGTTTGATAGTTTTTCTGGTTTCAAAGTTTTTTGCTTGCAGTTTAAACAGGTTGGGCCTTTTTAACAGGTTTAGTAGTTTGAGGGTTTTGAAAGCAGGCTTTACAGGTGGATGAGTTTTGAGGCAGGTTTTAGCCTTTTGTTGAGCTTGCTTGTTTTTGTTGGAAGCAGGTTTGATATTTTGTGAGGCCTGTTTGAATGGTTTTTTTGAGGTAGGTTTGCTACTGGTTTGCTTTTTAGTTGCAGTTTGTGGCTCCTCTCTCTTGAACTGTTAGATTGTTATATTTATTTGCTTTCTCCCTGCTCTGTACAGCCTGCCAAACTGCAAAACTCTTTTTCTGGTTCTCTCTTTCTCTCTCCATAAAGCATTTTTAAATTGCTTATTATATCCTTTTCTGAAAAGCTTGTTTTGTCCAGAATGTGATGATGAATATTGACAAGCCTTCTTGCTTGTATCTTGGTTTATCTCTGCATTCTGTACTTTCTTTTTGACAGCTTGTGTACTTGTTTGACAGTTTTGCAACTTAGTTTGCTTTTCTGTTTTGAAAGTTAGTTTGCATTTTGAAACTTAGTTTGGCAGTTCAGTCTGACATTGTGTGCAGCTTTGTGCCTTCTTTGTGTGCAGCCTTGTGCCTTGTATCTTTGCATTTAATTGATTGTATGCTTGCAAAATTATTTTACTTTCCTCTTTGTGAACCAATAAGAGAAATCTTCTTGTGATTTGCAAAGAGGACAAGTAAAACATGATGAACCCAAAAAAAATCTGTGATACGGTGGGAGAACTGACTAGTGTTTTGCGTTTGTTTTTGCAAATGTTTCGGTTGAGCAAGAGTCGCCACCGACTTTTTATTTTATCCTAAGGAAAGGTTTAAAAAGCACAGCAAAAACCTTTGAGATATTCTCTTGGGTTCGGGGAGTAGATTATAGAAAGGGAAGGTATTAGCACCCTTTCTATCCATGGTTATCCATGGGCTCTTAGGTACTTGCTTAGATCAACTTGCCTTGGTTTTCAATTGTTTGAAATGGTGCTTTGTGTGTGGTTTTGAAAATGTTTTGAAAAAGATGCCTTGTCTAGGCTACCCTTGTAACAATTCTTTACTCGAATGTTTAACAAAAGGTGTTTGTCTTTTTGAAAAGATGTTTCAAGGTTTTTTTGAAAGTTTGTTTTGAAAGTGTGGTTTGAAAAATAGGCAAGTGTTTTTGTTTTGCAAGTTGACAAGTACTTAAGAGCTATCTACCCTAAAGTTCTCAAAGATTTTTGCTATGTTTTAACCCTTTTAACGATTTTGTTCCACCATTGCATTTGGTGGACAATCTTGTGTTAGGATGTGAAAGGGACGGGCGCGGGTCATCGTTTAGACCATAATTGCAATGGTGCCAAGTATCTTTGGGCAATGTTTTCTTTAAGGGACTTGATCATTTTTTAGGCAACTTCCGAAAGCTTCGTCGAGGGACTATGATCATTTGATTGTTTGTTTTGCCCAAAGAGACCTAACATGCAATATGGCCCATTTATTGAAGGCAACAAGTGGAATACCCTAGGGGTGCAAGTGTGATTAGTGTTGTCCATTTTCATGCTTGATTATCTTGAAATTAGGTCAAACTATTTTGTTGTTTTTATTTGCATACAAACCCTAATTCTAACATGGTATATTTAGAAAGCATTAAAGTGCGGAATTTAAGGTTCCTAAGCTATTACAACACAATATGGGAAGGGGGGTACAAATGTTCAAATGGGGGGTATTTGACAAGGAATTTAAACCTAGCCATTACATCAATTTAGAATTATTTACAAGATATTTAATTGCACAAATTAAATAGAAATAAAATAAATATGTAAGATGCAAAAAGGCTTTTTATATGTATGAAAAAAAAATATTTTTATATGTCAAATAAACAAAAATAAAAGTATTATTTTTTTGGACTTTTTTATGTTTAGGGCAAAACCCTAATTTTATTAAGTAAATGTATTAATTATTTAATATGTACAATTTTAATAATTATGTACAAAAATAAAATAAAAGTGAAGTATATTTATAAAAAGGTATTTTTAATGTCAAATATTAATAAAATAAAAATGTATGTATTTTTGTATTTTTGCCCTAAATATTCTAATAAATATATATATGTATTTGTATTATTTATTAAATATATATTATATATACAAAATAATAATATTTAATATTTATAAAAAAAAAGTATATTTTATATAAAATATTTTCAGAAGATAAAATAAAATAAAAATCAGAAAATAAATGTGTTTGCATTATTTTTTTCTAGTTATTCTAAATAATAGTATTTATATATTGTTTATGTACAAAACCTATTTAAACAAACAAATGCCTAATAAATTCAAAAATGGTGCAAAAAATATTTTTAATATTTTTAATATTATAAGAGAAAATAAATAAGTCAGAACAAAAAAGAAAAAGTCAAAAAATCATGAAAATAAGCATAATGGGCCAAAGAGGTGTGAAAGTAAAAATATGGTGTGAAAAGAAATAGCAAAACAGGCCCAGCCCACGTGGAGCTTCTTCAACCTCCAGCCAGAAAATTTGTCAAAAACGTACGCCTGTACACTGATTCAAACATCTGGATTCCTTGACTTTTTGCACAAACTTACAACATAAGAAATGTTAAGCATCAAGCCAAGATTCTGGACATGTAAAGAACTCATCCTAACTCTCAGAAATGAGAGAGAATTTCTCCATTCCCAAATCTTAACCTAACTTTTTATCAATATTCAGACCTTAAATTCTCACAGCATATGCAAAATAAATGAAAAGTAAAGGTATGTACAGTTTCAGGGGCATGAGTAGAACACTTCTTATTCACAAACCTAGAGCTAACAATGCCTACATTGAGAGTTAGAAGTTCATGAATATACCTGCTCAGTTGGAATCGTGTCTGGCAATGGAGGAGTTTTCAGGGCAAGATGATGATCTGTACAACTTGCTTGAAGTGTGAGGATGTTATTCCAATACTTGGTATGCTTTGAAACCTTCTGTATCAAGCTGCAGAAGTCAACCTGCAAGAGGAAGAAATGAAAATGGCCAAACTGATTAGAGGAGTTACAGTCCACTTCTAATGCTTTGGATAGTTTGGATTGATGGTAAGGAAAGTGTTTGAACTGGTTTTGGCCAAGATGCACGAAGGAAATGAGTTGTGGGATTCAAGTTGCAGAATATGCCCTGTTTTGCCACAAAACTGTGATTTTCTGTGTATGGATGGAGGAAGGGTTGTTTGGTCGTGCTTTAGGTCAGTTAGGGAGTGTGAAATGTGAGGACAAAGTTTGCTTAGGCTGTTCTTTTCTGAGATGAGAGTTGTTGTACAAAATGCAAGCTTTCTTACACTTTAAGCAAGAGATGGCAAGTTGGTGTTCTAGACAAGTAGAGGCCCCCAATCTATGCTGCACAACTTAGTCTTGATCAGTGCAATTAGTCCATAAACTTGTGCCAAAGAGATCTTAATTGTACTTGCTTGGATTTGCTTTAGACATAAAGTGCAACTTTTCCAAAATGGATATAATGCTTTATCTAAAAATGGATTAAACTTGTATACAATGTCCAAACTCATAGAACAACACCTTGGCACAAAGGATTGGCATTAAATTAAGGAGTGTAATTGAGATAAAAGACCTGTAATCAAGGAAAGCATGCTGAATTCAAAATGGCACAAATGTATGAACATGTAACTTGGCCAAATCAAAAGTGAGTTTTTCCCATATTGCCAAATTCGATTCTCTCTAACCATGAGGTTGTTTGATGAGTTCTTGGACATTTTGGAAAGCTTGGAATGTGTACTACAATCCATATTTGAAATGCAAATTGAAATTCCAAGTGGAAGCATGTGAAAAATGGTCTTGAAGTTAGGTAAAAACCTTGCCTAAAATAGGTCCAATTTTCTCTAAGTTAAGAATGGTTTGGTACCCTTGTTCCAAAAATTGTAACTTGAGATACAAGCTTCTTTTGGGAAAACTTTGTGAATCAAAGTTGTAGATTTTGCAATAGGCTACAACTTTCATGTTTTGACTTTTGCTTTAATCCAAATGAATCTTGGTGAGAAAGTGGGGCAAAGTTAGGAAAAAATTAGGTTTTTTCATAACTTAGAAAAATTCTAAGTTATGAAAAATCTTCATTTCAAACCCTAACTTGCAATTCTTGATTTCTTGATGAACAAGTTTTATGATTTGTCATTTTTTAATGAAAAATGAATCTTGACACTTGATTTTGACCAAAAAGTCAAAGTTTGACTTTTTAGTATACAGTCAAAATTGATCAATTGACTGGGAAATTCAACTGTCAATCTTGTGCATTTGGGATCTTTTGAACTTGTTGAGTATGTCAAGACAATTCCATGGGGTCCTTGAGTCCATATGTGAGCTTGGTTTGCCATTGGCTAGGTCAAACAGTCAAAAATTGCCTTTGTGCAGTCAAAACCCTAAAAATGACCATTTTGCCCTTTTGGTGATGTGATCAAATTTCTTGTGGAATTGTGATCCAAACTTGATCAAATGGTCCATGTGAGTTCATAATGTTGATATGGGTCAATTTTCATGAGATTTGACTGTCAATTGGCCACAGTTAACTTTTTCCCCAATACAGCTGATTTCTAGGTCAACTGTCCAATTGACTGGGCCAAATTTGGAATCAAGACTTGAAACTTGATGTGGATAAACTTGGGAGTCCAATATGAAGCATGAAAGTCATCTTTGGCAATTTTGGTCAAAACATCTTTGTGCAAACACAAACCCTAATTTGGGTCAACAGTGCAAGGAGAAGTCTTGAGCAGATGAAACCCTAACTGGATCTTGAGCTCCAAGGGCTTAGTGATGAGAAATCAATGAGAAATGGGAGGGCAAATTTTGGGGTACAACAGTTGCCCCTGTTCAATCTTCTTGAATCCGAAGAGTTAGATAGGCAAGTTTTCCTTTCGTGACTCGAGGGTAAAAGGAGATTGGACACTAGAGTGCCCTTAAATTTGCACTCGTCAAAGCAATGGATGGGGGAATGGGCTTAGAGATTCCATTTGGTGATGGGATTAAAGATGCCATCTGGAAGGGTGACGGAATCTTGTCGCAGATGGGCTTAAAGATGCCATCTGGAATGAGTATCAGGAAGGTGTCCATGCTTTGGACTATCTCCGAACTGGGGGTCTGAATAAGCAATAGATTGACATCCGTATCTGGAGGCATCCGTAAACTGTTTTCAAAAGTTGAGAAGAGTCTGAACAAGCGATAGATTAACATTCGTTGTGGGGAAGAATCCATAAACTGTTTTCAGAAGTCTTGAGAAGAATCTGAACAAGCGATAGGTTAACGTCCGTTACTGGAGAACCCGTGAACTGTTTTCAGAAATCTTGAAGTTGAATAAGCAATAGAGCAGCATCCGTTGTTGGGAAGCGTCCGTAAACTGTTTTCAAAAGTTGCATCTAAACAAGCGATAGATTAACATCCGTTGTTGGGAAGAATCCATAAACTGTTTTCAAAAATCTTGAGAAGAATCTGAACAAGCAATAGGTTAACATCCGTTACTTGGAGAACCCGTGAACTGTTTTCAGAAATCTTAAAGTTGAATAAGCAATAGAGCAGCATCCGTTGTTGGGAAGTGTCCGTAAACTGTTTTCAAAAATTGCATCTGAACAAGTGATAGATTAACATCCGTTGTTGGGAAGAATCCATAAACTGTTTTCAGAAGTCTTGAGAAGAAACTGAACAAGCGATAGGTTAACATCCGTTACTTGGAGAACCCGTTAACTGTTTTCAGAAATCTTGGAGTTGAAGAGGAACCGGTGTAGGGTTTCTTGATGATGTGCTCGTATAAAGCTGCATCTGGATGAATCTGGAATAAGCATCAGAATGCTGCCATGTCTGGGTCACATCTGAACTATTCCTAGAAAGAATCTCGGAAGATAATGATTTTTTGTCTGTCGACTGATCTTACCTGAAAAGGTAAAGAGTTAGTTATATGCAATGTTATGATGCATGATACAATGTATGTTATATGGTATGAATGTAAATGAATGTGCATGTAAGCTGGAGAGCTGTCTTGCGGAGGATAGATGAACCCGAGATGGCTGAAGATAAAAGCCTCTTGACTACTGCCGGGAAGAATAATTCCTGGTTGTTGCTGGGGAATAAGGAGCTTGGGTTGTATACCAATCTTCTGGGGAATTTCTGTCTTGAGGAGATCTTTACTGGAGAAACTCCGAATATACAATGAGGAACTGAAAACTGAAAGTCTTCAAATTTGCTTGGGGAATACCAGACCTTCAATCGTTGGGGGGCCTTAGAACCATTTGCGGGGACTTGGAATTTCCTTGGTGACTTGCAGGGCAAGAGAATTTCTGATGATGTCTACTGGGGATTTTAGAACCTGGTAGACCCATGCTGGGGAGGTAAGACTGAGAATCTTCAGTTTGGTGGGAAGCAATTCTGTGGGGAGAAGGTTCACTAGTCTGGTTCCGCTGGGGATTGGTAGTTTGAAGTTTTAGCTCTGCTGGGGATACCGAGACTTAAACTCTGAGGGGAATTGAGTTCTGGAGGATTCTCTGGCTGGGGATAACAAAGATAAACTCCTCTGGGGATTGTATTGATAAGTTATGTTGGGGAACTTTGATGAACTCCGCTGGGGATAAGAAGAATTTTGCCGAGTGCGATCTTCCGTGGCAATTAGCTGAGGATAACCCAGTTATAAGCCCTTGTGAGGAATAACTTTGAATAAAGCTCGGGAGAGACGTCTGTACTCTGCAGGGGATAAGCTTCAAGGCTTGCTGGGGATATGGATTCCAAATCTCCTGGGGGTTTCCTTTGAAAGGGTATCAAGATATCCAACTGCACCTTCAACCTATCAGTAATCCTCTTTCTTGATTCATAAGGAAATGATTATGTTCAAATGCATATGCCTATTTAACAAAACATTGAACGTTTCTCAAAATAAAACAAATAGTGTAAGAGAAAAGAAAAAGGAAACGACACAAATTTCTGGGAAAAGTATTTGTATTAACTTTCTATGAGTATATTTGTACAAAGGAGACAATCATCCTAGTAAGAGGATTTTGTCGTAAATATTGAAAGATTTATACAAAATAAAGATGGCTATGTGAAATAATTCCATGGGATTCCATTCCGCTATAGCCTTCACAACTCTGAATATCTGTCCATCCAATGCTTCGTTTGCCGATGAATGGATTGATCAGAAACCTGGAACTGGTTGATGAAGAGATTGTCTTTGAAGTGATCCGACGAGACATAGTCATACACTTTAATTCCCTAACTTTTGCCTGAATCTCCCTTTCGGGTTTTCGATCCACCGGGAAACCCCTTTTTGCCCAAGCCGCCCTTTCGGGTTTTCAACTTGCCGGGTGTACAGATTTTTTTGTTTTTATCCCTAATTTTTGCCTGAACCGCCCTCTCGGGTTTTCGGTTCACCGGGATGCCCATTTTTGCCCAAGCCTCCCTTTCGGGTTTTCGACTTGTCGGGTTATTTTATGCGTAGTATCTTTTGACAATGTCTGCGTTCGCAGGGTGCGGCAAATCGTCGCCGTCCATGGTGGTTAGAATCATCGCACCACCAGAAAATATGCTCTTGATCACAAATGGTCCTTCATATGTAGGAGTCCATTTTCCCCTGGGATCACTTTGCGGCAAGATAATCGGCTTGATTACGAGATCTCCGACTTGATACACCTGACGTCTGACTTTCTTATTGAAGGCCTTGATCATCCGTTTTTGATACGTCTGACCATGGCATATAGCAGCGAGTCGCTTCTCGTCGATCAAATTGAGTTGATCAAGTCGGGTCTGAATCCAATCATCTTCATTCAAACCTGTGTCCTTCATAATCCTTAGAGAAGGAATCTGAACTTCCATAGGCAGGACAGCTTCCATGCCATATACCAACGAAAATGGGGTTGCCCCGGTTGAAGTACGTGTCGTCGTACGGTATCCATGTAGAGCAAACTGTAACATCTCATGCCAGTCTTTGTAAGTGACTGTCATTTTCTGAATGATCTTCTTAATGTTTTTGTTCGCAGCTTCAACAGCACCGTTCATCTTCGGCCGATAGGGAGATGAATTGTGATGATAAATCTTGAACTGTTCGCACAATGCGGTGATCATCGTGTTATTCAGATTTGTACCGTTGTCTGTGATGATCCTGTCTGGAACACCATACCGACATATGAGATTTTGCTTGATGAAGCGGGCAACCACATTTTTAGTAACAGAGGCGAAGGAAGCTGCTTCGACCCATTTGGTGAAATAGTCAATGGCAACTAAGATGAAGCGATGTCCGTTGGAAGCCGTGGGCTTGATCTCTCCAATCATGTCAATGCCCCACATTGCAAATGGCCAAGGAGCAGTCAGAACGTTGAGAGGAACCGGAGGGATATGAACTTTGTCAGCGTAGACTTGACATTTGTGGCAAGTACGGGAATGTTGATGGCAGTCAGCTTCCATGGTAGACCAGTAATAGCCTGCCCTTAGGATCTTCTTAGCCATTGTATGCCCGCTCAAGTGAGTGCCAAATGTGTCGCTGTGTATCTCAGTCATGATCAACTCTGCTTCAGCTTTGTCTACGCATCGGAGTAATACACAATCATGGCTTCGTTTGTAAAGGATGTCGTTGCTCAGGAAGAATTTGGCAGCAAATTTCCTTAAGAACTTCTTGTCATTTACGGAAGCTCCTTCGGGATAATCTCTAGTCTGGAGATACCTTTTGATTTCATGGAACCAGGGTTGTTCCACTACTTCTTCGGTATTAATCTCGTGACAATGTGCAGGTTCATCCATTCGCTCGATGGTGATTTGGGGAGCCTCGTTATCCCAGTTGAGTTTAAACATGGAGGACATTGTAGCTAGAGCATCTGCTAGCTGATTCTCTTCTCGCGGGAAATGCTCGAAGGTAATTTGCTCGAAATGAGGCAACAATGTCAAGACATGTTCTTTGTATGGGATAAGATTAGGGTGCTTGGTATCCCACTCTCCTTTGATTTGACTGATAACCAAAGCCGAGTCCCCAAATACGATCAAAGATTTGATCCCCAAGTCTATAGCAGCCTTGAGACCAAAGATGCAAGCTTCATACTCAGCCATGTTGTTTGTGCAGCTGAAGCAAAGTCGGGCCGTGAAAGGTGTGTGACAACCTTCCGGGGAGATGAGTACCGCACCGATACCGTTTCCAAGTGCATTTGAAGCACCATCAAAGTACAGGGTCCATCGGGATCCATTTTCGGGTCCGTTATACGGTCTGTTACCTTCAATGTTGTCCAAATTCATGATGTCCTCGTCTGGGAAGTCAAATCTCATGGGTTGGTAATCTTCGATAGCTTGATGAGCCAGATGGTCAGCTAGTACACTCCCTTTTATAGCTTTTTGAGTGGTGTACTGGATGTCATACTCAGTCAGGATCATCTGCCATCTGGCTATTCTTCCAGATAAAGCGGGCTTTTCGAAGATATACTTGATAGGATCCATTTTAGAAATCAACAAGGTAGTATGAGTCAACATATACTGTCTTAGTCGGCGAGCAGCCCATACCAAAGCGCAGCAAGTTTTCTCGAGCAGTGAGTAGAGAGTCTCACAGTCGGTAAACTTTTTGCTAAGGTAATAAATAGCATGCTCTTTTCGACCAGACTCGTCATGCTGGCCCAAAACACACCCCATTGAGTTATCCAAGACGGTCAGATACATGATCAATGGTCTTCCTTCGACGGGTGGCATCAGAATAGGAGGTTCTAGCAAATACTCCTTGATTTTATCAAAAGCAGCTTGGCAATCGTCGTTCCATTCGACTACCTGATCTTTCTTCAAGAGTTTGAAAATTGGCTCACAGGTAGAAGTCAGATGAGAGATGAATCTGGCAATATAGTTCAAGCGCCCCAAGAACCCTCTAACCTCCTTTTCAGTACGGGGAGCAGGCATCTCTTGTATTGCTTTCACTTTTGCTGGATCGACTTCAATGCCTTTGTTGCTTACAATGAATCCTAGAAGTTTACCAGACCTAACTCCAAAAGTGCACTTACTTGGATTCAGCCTGAGTTTGTATTCTTTCAACCTGGCAAACAGCTTTTCTAGATGTTCAAGGTGCTCCTCCTCTGTTTGTGACCGAGCTATCATATCGTCTACGTAAACTTCAATCTCATGATGTATCATATCATGAAACAAAGCTACCATGGCGCGTTGATAAGTTGCCCCAGCGTTCTTCAGTCCGAACGACATCACCTTGTAACAGAAAGTGCCCCATTGTGTGACAAAAGTTGTTTTCTCCATATCCTCGGGGGCCATTTTGATTTGATTGTAGCCCGAGAATCCATCCATGAAGGAAAACACTTTGTGTTGAGCTGTATTGTCGATCAAAATGTCAATGTGTGGAAGTGGAAAATCATCTTTGGGGCTGGCTCTATTCAAATCCCGGTAGTCCATACACATCCTGACTTTGCCATCTTTCTTAGGTACTGGCACGATGTTAACGACCCATTGAGGATAGGACGTAACAGCCAGAAAGCCAGCATCGAATTGCTTCATCACTTCTGCTTTGATCTTTTCAAACATGTCAGGCCTCATTCGGCGGACTTTTTGCTTGATCGGTGGACAATCCTCTCTTGTGGGGAGACGGTGAACCACGATGTCTGTGTCTAAACCCGGCATGTCTTCATAAGACCAAGCGAAGATTTCAACATACTCATTTAACAACTGTATCAGGCGTTCCTTGATATTTGGTTCCAGATTGGCACCCACTTGCACCTCCTTCCGGTCTTCCTCGGTCCCTAAGTTGACAGTCTCCAACAACTCTTCATGAGGTAAGATGGCCCTTTCCTCTTGCTGTAGAAGTCTGGCTAGTTCCCCTGGTACTTCACAACCATCGTCATCTTCATACTCGGCTTGATTGACCAGATCTTCAGAGTTATTGAAGGATATAGCAGAATAGTCACCCATGGAATCCGGAGTGGATGGGTACCTGCATTTGTGAGTGTGGGTGTGTGTAAGGGATAGCCATCCTTAAACAAAAAATGCAAAAAGAAAGAAAATGAACACAGCAGTTTATCAAATGAAAAATGTCCAATGAATCATTAAACATGGCATATGGATATGAAAATAATCAAAACCCTTACAAATGGACCTACATGCCCCGGGCAAGGCATGAGGTAAAAAGATAGTGTACGGATTGTTCGAAAATAAATATTACAGACCAAATAGGAAATGTTTGACAGATAAATTACTGATGAATAAAAGTGATGGGAACAAAGTCTTTTGCCTCCCAGTTGCATAGTCCTCCTTTGATAGTTGGGTAAATCCACTCTTCGATGTTGCTCTCTTTGTCTTCATCCTCCAAAGCGTTGATTCCGTAGGGAGAAATTTTGATTAGCGCTCTTTCAATCTTCGAACGGCGCATAGCTTTCTGGCCCGCGGCAGTGAACCCTAATCCAAATTTGTCTGTTTTATGTGGAATATCAGGCAACTGCCCCCATGCTGAATTCTTCCCCTCCTTTATTGCGGCCCTTGCATCCTCCAGAGATGCCATCCTGGCCATCTGCCTCGGTGCCTCAACTTCCAGCTTTGCTAATGCTATTTCAGGAAGGACTTCTTCGAAATGCTGGAAAGGCGTCTCAATGAACTCCCCCTCTACCTCCACATACCGGAAGGAGTTCAAGTGGTTGATCATGTACTCCTCTTCTCCATGGACGGTTATAATCTTTCCCTTGACAGGATACTTCAACATCTGATGTAAGGAGGAGGTGACTGCCTCAGCATGGTGTATCCAAGGCCTACCCAACAAGCAAGAGTATGACGGACGGATGTCCATCACATAGAAAGTAGATTTAAACACCTCAGTGCCTATCTTGATGGGAATTTCAACCTCCCCATGGACCATCCTCTTCGAACCATCGAAAGCTCTGACAACAATATCACTCGGCTTCAACTCTAACCCTTCACAATCTAGTCGGTCCAGAGCTTTCTTAGGCAGTACATTCAGCGACGAACCAGTGTCGACCAAGACATGTGCGAGAGTAGTTCCTCGACACTCGACTGAAATGTGCAAAGCATCATTGTGGTTTCTACCTTTAGGAGTTAGGTCGGCATCAGAGAAACCTAATCCATTGTCCGCAGTAAGGCTAGCCACGCAATTTTGGAATTGATCCGCAGAGGTTTCCTGGGGCACATGGGCTGCCTTTAGGAATTTTATCAGAGCCTTAGCGTGCGCTTCCGAGCAAAGTAGTAGTGCCAGCATGGAGATCTTTGAGGGGGTTTGCCCCAGTTTTTCTACCACATCGTAATCACTCCTTTTGATTATCTTCAAGATCTCATCCATTTCTTTCTTGGAGGTTTCCGGGATGACCAAAGGTTGAGCCCTCGTCCTGACGAGCTCATCTTGGATTCCCTTACCTTTATCAGCAGCGGTAGGAGGGACAATACTAGGAACAACAACATCTTCAATCAATGGGGTTCTAGCGGAGAGTTTTATTGGTGCAAGGATAACCTTGTCAGTAGATGAGGGTCCAAAGATTGCTCTTGGAGGGGCAATCTCTGGAGAAAATATTCTCCCGCTCCGGGTGATTTTGCTCGTGCCTACAATGTTTCCAATGTTGGCTTCTTCATCATCCGAACTTTCTTCAGTTATTTCGATTTGTTTAATACCATGGTAGTAGACGTCACCGCCATAGTTCCATGGTATTGACTTCTCAGAAACATAGGGGACAGGCCCTGGCATTGTTATCTTCAAAGGAACAGATTTCGTAGCTGGTGTAATCTTAACAGGCTTTCTGACGGCCTTGGAAAGATTGGCGTGAATGGTTATGATTGAGACATCTTCAGTATGGGTTGGAATAACATAAACTTTTTCAAACAAAATTTGTCGACTATCCATTAGGCCTTGGATGCCTTTCTTCAGTAACGGACAATCAAACGGCAGAGAGTAACAACAATAGAAATCTTCTTTACATCCCGGGAAGATCCCGGCCCTTAACAGATTCAACTTGATGGTTAACAATGGAGTTATCAAATCATTGACATCAGCAACATACAAATCTTCTTCAATGGCATTGACATTTCGGCCGTGCTTCGGCATTGGAGCAGATATCACGTTCGGCTTCTCTGGAGCGTCGAACTCCACCTCCTTCTCCTCTATCAGGTCTTGGATTTTATGCTTGAGTGCCCAACAATCATTGGTGTCGTGCCCGATACTGTCAGAATGGTAGGCGCATTTAGCATTAGGATGATAATGCGGAGAGGACGTATTCACATTTTTTGGTGCCTCCTTGATAGTGGCGAGGTTCAACTTTAACAGATGGGGAAGCACTTGCGCTGGAGTCATATTAATGCGGGTGAACTGCCATTGTGGCCGTTCCGCCCGTTGCTGATTTGGTCTGGACTGGTTATAGCGAGGCTGCTCACTTGAAGGGTTTTGAATCATTACAGCCCCCACGGTCGGCCGGTGCTCAGTCTTCCCTGCTCTTCTTTGGGAGTATACAACAGCCGTTTCCTTCTTGAAATGTTTCTTCTCAACACTTGCAGCGGCACCCTTCTGAATCTTTCCTAACTTGCTGCCTGCTTCTATTCTTTCGCCTGTTAAGATCAAATCGGTAAACTCCGCGGAAGAGTTACCAATCAGATGATTGAAAAATGGCCCAGATAGGGTCCCTAGAAACATATCAACAAGTTCACGGTCGGTTAAAGGAGGCTGCACCCTGCCAGCCAAATCCCTCAATTTTTGTGCATATTCTTTAAATCCTTCGCCTGTTCCCAATGACATACCCTGAAGTTGGGTACGCGTAGGAGCAAGGTCAGAATTGTACTGATATTGTTTGTAAAAGGCGGTGGCCAAGTCTTCCCAGTTTCGGACGCTGGTTCCCTCTAGCTGATAGAACCACTCCAATTGAGCCCCAGAAAGGTTGTCTTGAAAGAAATGGATCCAAAGGTTTGTATCTGCCGTATAGGGTTGGATCTTTCTTACGTAGGACCTGAGATGCATTTTTGGACAGGACAACCCATCATACCTCACAAAAACTAGAACTTTGAACTTTGGGGGAATCACAATCCCGGCAACTAAACCCAAGTCTTCGAAATCCAAACCCGGCACCCTTTGTAGCTCCATGGCGGCCAACCTGTCTTCTAAACCTTTGTATTTATCATCAGCCGGAGGGTATTGTTGATCAGAGTAGTCTTCATCCTCTTCGACCTCCTCTTCTTCCACATTGGACTCGGAAGGTACCGCAACCCCACCTCCTTTACTGTTCCCTTCATCAGAAGTAGGAGGAAATTCAAGCACTCTCCTGGCCTCTCCTTCAAATCTTCTCCCTAAAGTAGCCACCCCGAGTCTCTTTTTCTTCTTTTTCACTGGGTCTTTATTCCCCAGCAAGGTCTTGAGATCCTCCTGACCCTTAGCCAAGGTCATCAGGAGTTGCTGGAACTGTGCATTTTGAGCTTGTAGGTCTTTGATTGTTTGCTCGAGATCCATCCTACTGAAATAAACAGCAGACAGATAAGGAAACCTGGATTGAGACCTGCTTATGCACATGATGAATGATATGCTTATGTATGCAATGCATTCAAGGATTTAGAACATTCAAAATTGTTGCAGACAAAGAAGAACGTACGTCATATTAATAAGAAGAAATTTGTTAGTACATAAATGCCCCATGGGCCAAATATTACAAAAACAACTTCTCAAGGTAAAAAGACATTGTGCATCCTCTTTGGTGCGATGTAGGTGTTGAAGGCCTCTTGCTCATGGAGTCGGCGGGTAAGCTCTAGAACCTTCTTCTCGCTAGCGTAGAAGCTGGCTTCAAAAGTGTTATGTTCCTCCTTGAGCTGAATCCAACTTTTCTGCATTTCCTCCCACGATGTAGGCATGTCAGGATGTAGGATGGTGTAGGGAACCTCTCCTTCCTTGACGGGCTCTTTAATCACAGGGAGAACATGAGGATAAGGCATCATTAGACTCTGGGCTCGGGCTCGTACCCACTTGAGGTAGGGTTCAAGAGGGATGGAATTCTTGTGTCCCAGTGTCTTGCTATCAACCTTGTTAGGCATCCTCCAAGCTCTGATGAATCTTTGGTGAAGTCCTTGCGCATCGTTGTCGAAGTCAAAAACTAGGTCAGGAATCAACATGTCGTGAGGGCCATCCCTCCGTGCATATCCAAATTGCCTCAAAGCTAGGCAAGGGTTGTAGGTGATACCTCCTCTGATTCCAAGTAAAGGAACATTAGGAAACTCTCCACAATGATCGACGATGATGACATTTTCTCTAGACCGAGAACACCAATGTACATCAGAGTGAGTAAGAGTCATCAACCGTTGGGACCACCTTGAGCCTTGGTCATTCTTCAAGACAGATTGTGGAAGGTGAGAAATAAACCACCTTGCAAGGAGAGGAGTACAACACATGAGAACACCCCTCTTTCTCATTGTTCGTGTGTAAAATGAGTGAAGAATGTCCCCAAGCAATGTTGCTATTGGATTTCTGGACAAGAAGATTTTGACGGCGTTGACATCTACCAATTGGTCAGAATTTGGGAACAAGACCAACCCATAGATAAGGAGTGCCACAATTTCTTCAAAGGCTTGTAGGTCCAATGAATTCCAACATTCTTGTGCCTTCTCAAACAAGAATTTTGCTAAGAATCCTTTGACGCCGCTTCTGGTTTCCCAATGCCCCTTGATGTCGGATGGTTGTAGATGTAATGCTCGAGCAACATCTTCCGGCTTTGGTTCCTTTTCCGTACCGTTGAAGGGTAGTTGATTAAGGATAGGAATTCTCAGGAGTTGAGAAAACTCCTCCAAAGTGGGCACCAACTGGTAATCCGGGAAAGTGAAACAGTGGTGAAGAGGGTCAAAGAACTGGAATAGCACTTTAATCATGTCTTCTTCAATGTTGGTGTTGACTAAGCTGAGCAGTCTACCATGTCTTTCACTGAAGGATGAGCTTTCCGGAATTCTTGAGGTGAGCTCCTTGAGTTGAGGAGAGATTCTCACAAGGTTGACTTGGATGGTTTTTCTGCGAGGAATTTCCATGACCTACAAAACAAGAACAAAGATGAAGATCTAAACCCTTGAAATGGTTAGTGAATGCATATGATGCTTTATGATGTTTATGATGTATGCACAAAACATATGTACAAGCAATTCACACCAAACCCTAGTTTCAGGCTTGCATGGGGTTTCATAGGTAAGTACCCTCTTGAGTGTAGTGGGCTTAAAAACCTGTCCTATAAATAGTAACCGGGTTCTAAGGAGCTCAATATCATTGAATTGTTTTCATCGTTCATGGTTTTGGTTTAGCCACTTAACTAGCAACCAAAATATTCCAAGAAAACAACCCTCAATGAGTGTAGTATCGAGTATCTACCAACTTCGGACTGCACCAAAGCCGGTCATCTCACTACCCCTAATAAAAGGCCAAGATGGTCAAGTAAGGTTATAGGTCATTAGTGCTTAGTGACATCACTCAGCAGCCCCGTACTCTCCTTGATTGAACTCAAGGGTTACCGGTACTCACAAATATGTCGCACTAATAAAGCTATTGCTTCAACCGTGTCGGTATACCCCGCACAGTTTCCACAACGTATTGCTATCTATGAATGTTTCCCAAAATCCGGGTGTAGGATTGCAAACCCAAACAAAAGAGCCAAGATGTAAAGCAATCAAAACAAACAATTAATCATGCAAGAGGGTGATCTAAGCCCTAAGGTTACTCCACTTTGGAATTATTCTCCCCAGCAGAGTCGCCAGTTCTGTGATACGGTGGGAGAACTGACTAGTGTTTTGCGTTTGTTTTCGCAAATGTTTCGGTTGAGCAAGAGTCGCCACCGACTTTTTATTTTATCCTAAGGAAAGGTTTAAAAAGCACAGCAAAAACCTTTGAGATATTTTCTTGGGTTCGGGGAGTAGATTATAGAAAGGGAAGGTATTAGCACCCTTTCTATCCATGGTTATCCATGGGCTCTTAGGTACTTGCTTAGATCAACTTGCCTTGGTTTTCAATTGTTTGAAATGGTGCTTTGTGTGTGGTTTTGAAAATGTTTTGAAAAAGATGCCTTGTCTAGGCTACCCTTGTAACAATTCTTTACTCGAATGTTTTACAAAAGGTGTTTTTCTTTTTGAAAAGATGTTTCAAGGTTTTTTTGAAAGTTTGTTTTGAAAGTGTGGTTTGAAAAATAGGCAAGTGTTTTTGTTTTGCAAGTTGACAAGTACTTAAGAGTTATCTACCCTAAAGTTCTCAAAGATTTTTGCTATGTTTTAACCCTTTTAACGATTTTGTTCCACCATTGCATTTGGTGGACAATCTTGTGTTAGAATGTGAAAGGGACGGGCGCGGGTCATCGTTTAGACCATAATTGCAATGGTGCCAAGTATCTTTGGGCAATGTTTTCTTTAAGGGACTTGATCATTTTTTAGGCAACTTCCGAAAGCGTCGTCGAGGGACTATGATCATTTGATTGTTTGTTTTGCCCAAAGAGACCTAACATGCAATATGGCCCATTTATTGAAGGCAGCAAGTGGAATACCCTAGGGGTGCAAGTGTGATTAGTGTTGTCCATTTTCATGCTTGATTATCTTGAAATTAGGTCAAACTATTTTGTTGTTTTTATTTGCATACAAACCCTAATTCTAACATGGTATATTTAGAAAGCATTAAAGTGCGAAATTTAAGGTTCCTAAGCTATTACAACACAATATGGGAAGGGGGGTACAAATGTTCAAATGGGGGGTATTTGACAAGGAATTTAAACCTAGCTATTACATCAATTTGGAATTATTTACAAGATATTTAATTGCACAAATTAAATAGAAATAAAATAAATATGCAAGATGCAAAAAGGCTTTTTATATGTATGAAAAAAATATTTTTATATGTCAAATAAACAAAAATAAAAGTATTATTTTTTTGGACTTTTTTATGTTTAGGGCAAAACCCTAATTTTATTAAGTAAATGTATTAATTATTTAATATGTACAATTTTAATAATTATGTACAAAAATAAAATAAAAATGAAGTATATTTATAAAAAGGTATTTTTAATGTCAAATATTAATAAAATAAAAATGTATGTATTTTTGTATTTTTGCCCTAAATATTCTAATAAATATATATGTATTTGTATTATTTATTAAATATATATTATATATACAAAATAATAATATTTAATATTTATAAAAAAAAAAGTATATTTTATATAAAATATTTTCAGAAGATAAAATAAAATAAAAATCAGAAAATAAATGTGTTTGCATTATTTTTTTCTAGTTATTCTAAATAATAGTATTTATATATTGTTTATGTACAAAACCTATTTAAACAAACAAATGCCTAATAAATTCAAAAATGATGCAAAAAATATTTTTTATATTTTTAATATTATAAGAGAAAATAAATAAGTCAGAACAAAAAAGAAAAAGTCAAAAAATCATGAAAATAAGCATAATGGGCCAAAGAGGTGTGAAAGTAAAAACATGGTGTGAAAAGAAATAGCAAAACAGGCCCAGCCCACGTGGAGCTTCTTCAACCTCCAGCCAGAAACTTTGTCAAAAACGCGCGCCTGTACACTGATTCAAACATCTGGATTCATTGACTTTTTGCACAAACTTACAACATAAGAAATGTTAAGCATCAAGCCACGATTCTGGACATGTAAAGAACTCATCCTAACTCTCAGAAATGAGAGAGAATTTCTCCATTCCCAAATCTTAACCTAACTTTTTATCAATATTCAGACCTTAAATTCTCACAGCATATGCAAAATAAATGAAAAGTAAAGGTATGTACAGTTTCAGGGGCATGAGTAGAACACTTCTTATTCACAAACCTATAGCTAACAATGCCTACATTGAGAGTTAGAAGTTCATGAATATACCTGCTCAGTTGGAATCGTGTCTGGCAATGGAGGAGTTTTCAGGGCAAGATGATGATCTGTACAGCTTGCTTGAAGTGTGAGGATGCTATTCCAATACTTGGTATGCTTTGAAACCTTCTGTATCAAGCTGCAGAAGTCAACCTGCAAGAGGAAGAAATGAAAATGGCCAAACTGATTAGAGGAGTTACAATCCACTTCTAATGCTTTGGATAGTTTGGATTGATGGTAAGGAAAGTGTTTGAACTGGTTTTGGCCAAGATGCACGATGGAAATGAGTTGTGGGATTCAAGTTGCAGAATATGCCCTGTTTTGCCACAAAACTGTGATTTTCTGTGTATGGATGGAGGAAGGGTTGTTTGGTCGTGCTTTAGGTCAGTTAGGGAGTGTGAAATGTGAGGACAAAGTTTGCTTAGGCTGTTCTTTTCTGAGATGAGAGTTGTTGTACAAAATGCAAGCTTTCTTACACTTTAAGCAAGAGATGGCAAGTTGGTGTTCTAGACAGGTAGAGGCCCCCAATCTATGCTGCACAACTTAGTCTTGATCAGTGCAATTAGTCCATAAACTTGTGCCAAAGATATCTTAACTGTACTTGCTTGGATTTGCTTTAGACATAAAGTGCAACTTTTCCAAAATGGATATAATGCTTTATCTAAAAATGGATTAAACTTGCATACAATGTCCAAACTCATAGAACAACACCTTGGCACAAAGGATTGGCATTAAATTAAGGAGTGTAATTGAGATAAAAGACCTGTAATCAAGGAAAGCATGCTGAATTCAAAATGGCACAAATGTATGAACATGTAACTTGGCCAAATCAAAAGTGAGTTTTTCCCATATTGCCAAATTCGATTCTCTCTAACCATGAGGTTGTTTGATGAGTTCTTGGACATTTTGGAAAGCTTGGAATGTGTACTACAATCCATCTTTGAAATGCAAATTGAAATTCCAAGTGGAAGCATGTGAAAATGGTCTTGAAGTTAGGTAAAAACCTTGCCTAAAATAGGTCCAATTTTCTCTAAGTTAAGAATGGTTTGGTACCCTTGTTCCAAAAATTGTAACTTGAGATACAAGCTTCTTTTGGTAAAACTTTGTGAATCAAAGTTGTATATTTTGCAATAGGCTACAACTTTCATGTTTTGACTTTTGCTTGAATCCAAATGAATCTTGGTGAGAAAGTGGGGCAAAGTTAGGAAAAAATTAGGTTTTTTCATAACTTAGAAAAATTCTAAGTTATGAAAAATCTTCATTTCAAACCCTAACTTGCAATTCTTGATTTCTTGATGAACAAGTTTCATGATTTGTCATGTTTTAATGAAAAATGAATCTTGACACTTGATTTTGACCAAAAAGTCAAAGTTTGACTTTTCAGTATACAGTCAAAATTGATCAATTGACTGGGAAATTCAACTGTCAATCTTGTGCATTTGGGATCTTTTGAACTTGTTGAGTATGTCAAGACAATTCCATGGGGTCCTTGAGTCCATATGTGAGCTTGGTTTGCCATTGGCTAGGTCAAACAGTCAAAAATTGCCTTTGTGCAGTCAAAACCCTAAAAATGACCATTTTGCCCTTTTGGTGATCTGATCAAATTTCTTGTGGAATTGTGATCCAAACTTGATAAAATGGTCCATGTGAGTTCATAATGTTGATATGGGTCAATTTTCATGAGATTTGACTGTCAATTGGCCACAGTTGACTTTTTCCCCAATACAGCTGATTTCTAGGTCAACTGTCCAATTGACTGGGCCAAATTTGGAATCAAGACTTGAAACTTGATGTGGATAAACTTGGGAGTCCAATATGAAGCATGAAAGTCATCTTAGGAAATTTTGGTCAAAACATCTTTGTGCAAACACAAACCCTAATTTGGGTCAACAGTGCAAGGAGAAGCCTTGAGCAGATGAAACCCTAACTGGATCTTGAGCTCCAAGGGCTTAGTGATGAGAAATCAATGAGAAATGGGAGGGAAAATTTTGGGGTACAACACAATCTGATTCCGGCAAACAAGCTTTAATCCTTCTTTATTTATCTGCTTAAAAATGCTTTCCAGTTTATCTGCACTGATTTCTTTTTCTTCTGTCCTTTGCAGGTAAATATCAGTTGGATAATGGAAGAAGCAGTAGAAGATCAAAGATTTCAAGAGATTTAGATTTATTTTATTTTTATTTATTGTAATAAATATTATTGTAAACACTGTAAATTATAAATTTACAATATTCGAATAACATTTGTAACAATATTTGAAATAAATAAATAAAAAGTCTTTGTCAAATAAGAATTCTTTACTGTCAAATATTTCCTTCTTTATTTTGCATTGTCTATTTAATTATTTAAATCTCTTGAATTAAAATAACTGGAAATGTATCCCAATAACTTTAATCCAGATGAAATAAATAAATCAACAAACTTTGTCGTCTCGCAATCTTGCATTAATCACAATACGCCTGGCACTCTAATTAATCATATGCTTTGTACAGTTAAACAAACAAGCATTCCACACTCCTTTCACTTCACTGATCAAACCAATGCCTCAAAGTTTCAATCAAAAGCCTCAACTCCTATCCCAGATGTTTAGGTTTTGAGAAACAAACAACAATCTTGAACAAGCGTAAAAATAATGTAACAGTCAATTGAAATACTGTGGATTCAATTTCTTCTGAGAAATGCGTGCGCAAACCCTAATCCTGGATTATTGTCAAAGAAACGTCTGCTTGATCAATTCCCGAGCCAATCTCAACAAAAATCAGTGGAAACGCTAATTCTGGATTTACTGTCAAAGAAACGTCTGCTTGATCAATTCCTAGGCCAATCTCAACAAAAATCAGTGGAAACCCTAATTATGGATTTACTGTCAAAGAAAAGTTTGTTTGACCGATTCTTGAGCCAATCTTGAAAGATCAGGGAAAACCCTGAAGTTGTGATTTCTTGTGAAAAATGGAGGGCAAATTTTGGGGTACAACAATATGTGTTACACTATTAATCAAAACAATGCTAATGACATTGTCACATCTAAGCCAGAAGCGCTATAAAATAATGATGTTAAGAAAAATACATTAAATCTCATTAATAGTTTGAACGAACTTGGTAATATTATTTCCAATGTAAATGCTACTAACGAATTTGTGAGATGTCTTATTTGGAATTGGTAACCAAAGGTGTTGTACCCCAAAATTTTCCCTCCCATATTCCTCAAGATTTGCCAAGAATAATCTTCAAGTTGCTCAAGTTGGCTCAAGGATTGGACAGTCAAGTCACCTCCTAAGGCAGTCAAGTCAAAATTAGGGTTTTGTGTTGCATCAAGGTCCTCACATCCAAATGACCTCAAGTGTTCCCCAATGTCCTAATATGTTCTTAAGTTCATCCATGTCAAATTTCAAGCCTTGCAGAGGAAGTTTGGTCAGTCAATTGCTCAAGAGGCCCAAAAATCGATTGTGCTAGGGCAAAAGTCAACTGTGTCCCAAATACAGTCAAACCTCAAGATTTTTTGTCAAAATTCTCATTTTAAAGGATAACTCATCATTTGATCAAGGGTTGATCATGATTCATCAAGGATTGCTCAAGATTCATCAAGATTCAAAAGTTGCTAAATTAGGGTTTTGTAGGAAAAGTCAACTCAACTTTGACCAAGCATAACTTTCTCATACTTTATGAGAAATGACTCATCCAAAGCCCATTTTGAATAGTATGCAATTTCCTACAATCCATCTTCACACCCCAAGATCAAGAAATGCTCTCACAAAAAGTTACAAATTTGGACATTATAGGTCATTTTTGAAAGTCAACAAAAACACCTTTTTTGCCAAAGCTTATAACCTGAGCATGGAACATCAAAATTAGATGATACAAAAAGGGTTTATTAGAGGACATCTCTAGGTTTCTAAAAAGTCCAAGAACACCTCCAAAATTTCAAAATTGAGGAAGTTATGCATTGTTGAAGTTGGGCATTTTTCCAAATTTGCCAAAAGTCAACTATCCCCAAAACTCCAATTTTTGACAAAAGGGCCCACTTTTTTCCACTTGATTTGGTCTTGTCATGCCACACACGTGTCCCATATTTAATTTCATGACCAAACATTTATTTTTCTATGTTATTTCATTTTTATTGATTTAATTCATTTTAAATCTATATTAATTCAAATAAAATCCAAAAATTAATGTAAAGGGATCTTTGTGATTTGTACAGCTTGCAAATACCATGCAACACCTAGTCAATTCGTATCAAGTCAATTCAAGCACAAAAAATCAGATCTTGGCTTATTTTTGGAAGCTCGGTTATGGTGATCAAAATCCAATCTTGAATCTTCAATGCATTTGATTTAAGACCAAAAGACAAACCCTAATTCATTCTATTATATGCACACAAGCCTCACAAACCTAGAACACACACAAAACTCTGGAAACGGCCAGAACAAGTTTGCAAAAAACCTTGAAAAAGTGGTGATCGAATTCTGGTTTAGAGGCACTTTCAGACCAAAAGCTCAACGCTACTCCCTCGCCTGATATCCTGTGAAGCTGTAGGGATCAAAACCAAGCATTTTCATCGTCTATAATGCGCTGTAAGTCTCCACGAATATGCCTCTTCACATGGAATCATAAATCATTTTCTTTGCATCTTTTTGCCAATTTGATTGCATAATCTTGATCCTTATCAAATTTCTAACAAGTCTGCATTACTTAATTTTGTTTTCATGGCCTGTAATCGTGTACCCGAATCTAGGGTTCATATATGTTGTTTTTAGGCATTTTGTATACAGGCAAAATCAAGGTGAATAATGGCCATGGATGAGTTCAGGGGAGAGAGACGAGTGCATTGGCACTCTTAGCTTGCATTTACATGGCCTAGGGAGGATTTTTGAGAGATGCCGTGAATCTTCATGCGGAACAAAATTCGCAGGTAAATGAACCAGAGCGTTTGAAGAAGATGATAACGTGGCTGAGCGTGATTGGTTCGTTTGAATCATGAGCGCGTTTTATTTTTTTATTCAGGCATAATTCAGTGTTTACCATATAATATTTGTTATATATTCCACTAACAAGTTAACAACATGGCTCAGCTGGCAAGGCGTTAGTGCGTGATACCATTGGGACCTGGGTTTGAATCCCAGGTCCTCCAAAACTTTGTTATATTTTTTCTCCAGATATTCATGTGTAGCATTCCAAACGTGGATCATCAAATGCCTCCAGATCTCCATACACCAAGTGGCTTCAGGCCAAGATCTAAAGGCCAGATTGGAGCATCCACCATACTCCCTGGTCAACGAGCATGCAGGGAGTCACAAAAGTCAAAGCAAGCTAATTGGATTTGGGCCTGAATATTGCTGAATCTACCATCAAATTAAGCCCACACCTCCTATTTTGGTTTATTTCTTTTTCTCTCTATTTATTTTATTTAATTATTATTAACAAAAATTAACCAATTAATATTTTATATAAAAATCAAAAAACCCCAAAAATAATATTTTTATTAATTTCACTATTCCATTATTTTGTAAATAAATTTTAACCAATTAATTTATTTAGTTTAAATAGGTACAATTTTAATATCTTTTTTCATTAAATTAAAATTAATATAGA
The DNA here is from genome assembly GCA_948472305.1 of Vicia faba. Classification (NCBI taxonomy): domain Eukaryota; kingdom Viridiplantae; phylum Streptophyta; class Magnoliopsida; order Fabales; family Fabaceae; genus Vicia; species Vicia faba. Next base: position 1,186,677,717 of record OX451737.1, read on the forward strand.
ATTAGGATTTTGTATTAAACTTTCAATCATTCTTATTTTATTTCTTTAATTAAAATAAAAACCCAAAAACACTTTCATTTCATTAATTAATTTAATTATTAATTTAGACTAATTTTTAATTCAAAAAACAACAAAATATGCTTTATTTAATAAAAAGGGTCAAAACCCTAAAAAACACTCTGATTTAATTTTCTCGCGCGCGAATAACTTTTGATCCATGTTTCAATATTGTAACTGCTTCGAGGATGTAATAATTTTAACTTAGGATTTTATTTTATCGTTTTATTTACTTTTCACAATTTAATTTTTAAGGGTTTGTTTTTGGCGATGTAAATACTCGACGCCTCGTAATAACTTAGATTTATTTTTCCGCAATTTAATTCCCGCAACCATTAACTGTTAGATGTTTGCTGATGAGCTATCTTGCTGAGGATAAATGAATCTGAAATGGCCGAAGATAAAAGCATCTTGACTACTGCCGGGAAAATAATTCCTTGGCTGTTGTTTGGGAAGAGAAATCCTGATGACCTCTACTGGGGAGTTCCAAACTAGTAGACTCATGCTGGGGAGGCAAGATTGAGGATCTTCATCCCGGTGGGAAGTAACTCTGGCGACTTCACTGGGGAACTCAAGATTTTCCCTCCCAAAACTCTGTGGGGAGAAGGTTCAATGGTTTGGCTCCGCTGGGGATTGATAATTTGAAGTTTTAGCTTTGCTGGGGATAATGAAGCTTGACTCTGAGTGGAGTTAGCTTGAGAAGAATCTGAACAAGCGATAGGTTAACATCCGTTACTTGGAGAACCTGTGAACTGTTTTCAGAAATCTTGAAGTTGAATAAGCAATAGAATAGCATCCGTTGTTGGGAAGCGTCCGTAAGCCGTTTTCAAAGGTTGCATCTGAACAAGCTGATAGATTAACATCCGTTGTTGGGAAGAATCCATAAACTGTTTTCAGAAGTCTTGAGGAGAATCTGAACAAGTGATAGGTTAACATCCGTTACTTGGAGAACCCGTGAACTGTTTTCAGAAATCTTGAGATTGAATAAGCAATAGAGCAGCATCCGTTGTTGGGAAGCGTCCGTAAACTGTTTTCAAAGGTTGCATCTGAACAAGCTGATAGATTAACATCCGTTGTTGGGAAGAATCCATAAACTGTTTTCAGAAGTCTTGAGGAGAATCTGAACAAGTGATAGGTTAACATCCGTTACTTGGAGAACCCGTGAACTGTTTTCAAAAATCTTGAGATTGAATAAGCAATAGAGCAGCATCCGTTGTTGGGAAGCGTCCGTAAACTGTTTTCAAAGGTTGCATCTGAACAAGCTGATAGATTAACATCCGTTGTTGGGAAGAATCCATAAACTGTTTTCAGAAGTCTTGAGGAGAATCTGAACAAGTGATAGGTTAACATCTGTTACTTGGAGAACCCGTGAACTGTTTTCAGAAATCTTGAAGTTGAATAAGCAATAGAGCCGCATCCATTGTTGGGAAGCGTCCGTAAACTGTTTTCAAAGGTTGCATCTGAACAAGCTGATAGATTAACATCCGTTGTTGGGAAGAATCCATAAACTGTTTTCAGAAGTCTTGAGAAGAATCTGAACAAGTGATAGGTTAACATCCGTTACTTGGAGAACCCGTGAACTATTTTCAGAAATCTTGAAGTTGAATAAGCAATAGAGCCGCATCCGTTGTTGGGAAGCGTCCGTAAACTATTTTCAACGGTTGAGAAGAGTCTGAACAAGTTGATAGATTAACATCCGTTGTTGGGAAGAATCCGTAAACTGTTTTCAGAAGTCTTGAAGAGGAACCGGTGTAGGGTTTCCTGATGATGAGCTCGTGTAAAGCTGCATCGGTTTTTTGAACACGTTTGACATTCGAATGCCCCAAGTGTTGATGTAGATAATTTCCTGGCTTATTACAGGTGTTGGTCTACAATCGGTCGTTCACAGATGTTTTCCTGGCTTGTTACAGGTGTTGATCTGGAATTCTTCAGACATGCCCTGGCTGGATACAGGAATCGAATCTGGAAAGGTGATAGTTGATAGATATGCCCTGGCTGGATATAGGAATCGAATCTTCAAACTCTTCATACGTGCCCTGGCTAGATACAGGAATCGAGTCTGGAAATATGGTCAACAGATATGCCCTGGCTGGATACAGGAGTCGAATCTGGAATTGTAATAGTTGATTCGTTGAACACTTTTGACATTCGAATGCCCCAAGTGGTGGAGAAGGAGTCTTGAATCAGATTACTCTGCATATTGAGAGATTTCTTGAAATCTTGACTGGACTGCCCCAGGTTAACTGAACTTTGAAAGATCTGTTGGACCTTGACTGGACTGCCCCAGGTTAATTGAATTGTGACATGTCATGCCCCTTGCGGATAGGAGATTTGTAATGGAAGTGTTATCCTCTTGAAGTGATTTTACTTACTGAGAGAGTTTTCGTTCCTCTGAACATTCGCTGTATGAATTTCTTCGCTGTCAAACAAAAAGCCAAATGCAGACAGTGATATTCAAGCAATGCAAAGTTTATGTTTGTCTCGAAGTTTTGAAAAATGCGTTTTTAGCAGAAAACTTTTTATAAGACAAATCAACACCAGATTTAGAGTAAAGCCTTACAGGAGTCGGGATACCTTTTGTAACAGTATGCTTTCGAATTAACCCATGCTTCAATTAGGACTTTTGAAGGGTTGTAACGTGGCCTGTTTCACGGTTTAAGAAACAAAGGATAAAGGCTCAAAATATATTTGTACCCACCCGCTCTTCGTGATGTTCTCCAACCTAAGCTCAGTTAATTGTGCGTCACACCCTGATTTGAGTTTGGGAACGACTTTTGGGCGATGGTTCACCAGTTGAATTTGGGGAGACAGTCATCATCTCCTTTTTCTTTTCTTTTTTTTTCCCAACATTTTTCATGTTGTTGAGGATTTTGTAATGACCTCACTATTTTGATTTTGATTTGTTATCCCTAACTTTTGCCTGACTGTTACCGTTTTCCGGGATTACTGTCAGCGGGATGCCCCAGCTTTCCTAAGCCTCCTTTATAGGTTTTGGCTCAGCGGGCTTTTCTCTTTTGAGAGATTGACTGTCTATGTGATAGGGAACCACCCTTGTCTTTTGATTCCAACGGAATGCTTTCCCCTTTTTTTTTGACATCGTTCGTTGTATTCAGAACTGAGAGTTTGCGACTTCAATGCGTATTTTCTTTTGAATTAACTGAGATACTACCCTGCCCCAGGTTTATATCAAAGGTTTTGATCGTTTAGAACATAAAACTCCTACTTCTTTGGCTCGAAGGGGTTGACTAGGGATTAACTTCCTTATAACTCCAGTGTTTGGGAATTGAAAGAAATGCCTGTACATCATCAGCAAGGTCTGTTCAAAAGCATATTGTATAAGATCATGGTATTGTTTCGTCATCCTCCCTCTAAAGGCTTACAGCTTTTTATCAAGAGTCAAATATCATAAAGAAAAGCATAAGAGTAGTGAAACGAATGGATGAATTCAAGACAAACATATGCAATGCATTAATGAAAACAGAGTTTAACATCAACAGATAATTGTTTGACAGCAAAAGAAATTACAACTTTGAAAATTCAAAAAGAAGCAAAAGTCTTTCAGCTTGAGCTTCGCCACTTCAAGCGGAGAACCCTTTAACGGAAGATTTTCATCTCGCCGTCTGGCATGAATTCCAGCACCCCAATGTCGATCAGATCTTGAATCTTGTTCTTCAAGGCCCAACAGTCGTTGGTGTCGTGTCCCGGGTTGTAGGAATGGTAAACACAAAACGCGTCGGGATGATAGTGAGGAGAGGAGATATTGGGCTTCTGAGGAGGGTCCTTTAAGGTAAGCAAGTTGACCTCCATCAGACGCTTCAGTATGAAAAATGATGGTATTTCAGTCGCCGTAAACTGTCTTCCCGACGTTTCTTGCTTACGCCGATTACCCCGTTGACGCTGGCGAGGTTGCTGACGGGCTTGTGACCCTGAAGCAAGCAAAGGAGCTTTCCCCTTGTCTTCTTGAGTGGATGGAGGTTGAGCGGTGACTTGCTCCTCAACCTCAGATGTTTGCCCCAGTTGGTTGTTTGGAAGCAGTTGGCAGACAAGAACTCTGAGTTCCTCTTGTCTTTGAGATAGGTCTTGGATGAGAGCCATCTGGTCCACCAACTGTCCCATCACTTGGGTCCTCAAGGTTGTCAGATCAAACTGCAGCTCCGCAAGCTGATCACTCCTTGCATTGTTGGAATTCTCCAAACCCTTTGTGAGGAGAGCTTTCATCTCTTCTTGCCCCAGAGACAAGTTCAGGAACATCTCCTGCAGTTGAGCAGTCTGGTCTTGGATGTCTTTGACAGACCTTTCTAGAGCCATCTCTTGCTGAAATAAACAGCAGGAGAGTAAGGACACCTGAAAAAGGAAAGATTGTCAAAATGCAATGCATGATATGTGGATGCATGCTTTCAAGGATCTCTTGGGGTAAACACAAGAAAATGTTAGAGGTTGAACTTTGCTCTTGGATTGGAGATCTCTGCACCGGTGGACGTCCTTCCACGAGAATCAAGCTCACCATGTCAAGTGGGTCATAGCCACTGATTCAAGTTGTTGCACTTGATCTTTGATTGGAGAGCTTTGTATCGGTGGATGTCTTTCCACGAGAATCAAGCTCACCATGTCGAGTGGGTCATAGCCACCGATTCAAGTTGTTGCACTTGATCTTTGATTGGAGAGCTTTGTATTGGTGGATGTCTTTCCACGAGAATCAAGCTCACCATGTCGAGTGGGTCATAGCCATCGATTCAAGTTGTTGCACTTGAACTTTGACTGGAGAACTTTGTTTAGAGGAGAAGACCTCTTGCCCCTTGGTAGATGTCTGGTTCAACGTAACCCTGCATCAAAAGAACCCTCGAGATCTTTGAAATGGTTATTGAAAATGCTATGGTATGATGTCATGATGTTATGTACATGTATGCACAAGCAAGTGAGTGTATAGACAGACAAACATATTCACACAAAGCAGACAAGTCCTTAGGTTTAGGCTTGCATGGGGTTCAGGTACTACCCTCTTGAAGTTAGTTGGCTCAACCTGTCCTAAAATAGAAATCGGGTTCTAAGGAGCTCAATATCATTGGATTGTTTTCTGTGTTCATTGTTTCGGTTTAGCCACTTACTGGCGACCAAAATATTCCAAGAAAACAATCCTCAAATGAGTGTAGCATCGAGGATCTACCAACTTCAGACTGCACCAAAGTCGATCATCTCACTACCCCTAAAAAGGCTAAGATGGTCAATTAAGGTTCTAAGAGTTCGTTAGTGCTTCATGACATCACACAGCGGCCCCGTACTCTCCTTGACTACTCAAGGGTTACCGGTACTCACAAATATGTCACACTAACATAGCTTACTGCTTCAACCATGTCGGTATACCCCGCACAGTTCCCTCGCAGTTTTTTGCTATTTACCTAAGGTGCCCCAAATCCGGGTGGAGGATTTACAACAAACCCAAACAAGAACCCAAAAGATAAAGCAATTAAGTCAATCAAAGCAAGAAAGTAAAGGTGATCTAAACCCTAAGGTAACCCCACTTTAAAATTCTCCCCAGCAGAGTCGCCGGTTCTGGGATACGGTGGGAGAACTGACTAGGGTTTTGCGTTCGTATTCGCACTTGTGTGGTTGAGCAAGAGTCGCCACCGACTTTTTATTTTATCCTAAAGGAAAGGTTAAAAAAAGCACAGCAAAAACCTTTTGAGATATTTTGTGGGTCCGGGGGGTAGATTATGAAAAGGGAAGGTATTAGCACCCTTTTCATCCATGGTTATCCATGGGCTCTTAGTTACTTGGTTTTTAGATCACTTGCCTTGATTTTTGATTGCTTGAAAATGGTGTGTGTATGAGTGTTTTTGAAAATGTTTTGGAAGAAGATGCCTTGGCTTAGGCTAACCTTGTAACAATTCTTTACTCGAATATTTTACAAAGGCGTGTATCTTTTCGAAAAGATGTTTCAAAATGTTTTGAGAGTTTGTTTGAAAGTGCTTGTGGATTGTGGTTTTTGAAAAAAAGGCAAGTGTTTTTGCAAGTTGATCTCAAGTAACTAAGAGTTTTGTCTACCCTATTGTACTCAAAGGTTTTTTTGTTATGTTTTAACCCTTTTTAACAATTTTGTTCCACCATTGAATTTGGTGGACAATCTTGCGTTTAGGAAGTTTGTTCGGGACGGGCGCGGGTCATCGTATGGACCATGAATGCAATGGTGCCAAGTGTCTTTGGCAGTTTGCTTTGAAGGGACTATGATCATTCCGCTTTAGGCAACATTCGACAGCGTCATCGAGGGACTTATGATCATTTGAATTTGTTTTGCCAAAGATACTCGACGTGCAAGCATGGCCCATTTTGGAAGGCAACATGTGGGATTACCCTAGAGGGTGCAAGTGTGATTGTGTATTGATTTCATGTATTTGTCTTGTATTAGGTTATCTAGCGTTTGATTTTATGTACATGCAAACCCTAGGTCTAACCATGGTATAATTGAAAGCGGTAAATAGCGAAAATATAAAGTCTACGCTATTACAAAATAGTATCCGGGAGTGGGGGTACAATATTCACAAATGGGGATGAGACTTATAGTATCCAATAAGTTACAACCAAATCGAATTTGCGATCAAATGTAAATGATGAATATCAATGCATAAGATAAACAAATGTGTATATGGGCAATGTGAATGTATTTGTATTGTGTAAGTGTGAAATTATTTACAGGTGCGACAATGTGAAATTAAATGTGTATTAAGTATTATTTTAACCTAAAGAAAAATTAAATGTTCATTTAATTAATTAGTCTTGTAATCTTGTATTTTGATATGTATGAAAAGAATGTTTTAAAGAAAAATATTCTAAGTTTGAAAGTATTATTTTTCATTTGATATATAAAAAAGGTATCTTTGTATTATTAGTAAGAATATTTGAATTAAAAGGAAAAAAAAGTATTTTCAATTATGATGTAAAAAATGTATTTTTGTTATTTATGTACAAAGAGTATTTTAATTTAAATGTTTAAGAAGTTAAATTATGCAAAAAATGTATTTATCTATTATGTACAAATAGAAAATTTTAATTAAAGGAAAAGAAAAAATGCTTTCAATCTTAATTATTTTGTGTAATAAAAAGATATATTTTTATGTATTTGTGTTTAATATATATTCAAAAAATGTTTTAAATCAATTAAATTAGGTATATAGAAAAGTGTATTGATTAAGTACAAGAAAAATATTTTAATCATATGTTTAAAGAAAAAATGTATTTTTAATTAATGTATTAAACAAGGGTATTTTATTATTGATAAAAATTATTGTAAAGAAAGAAAAGAGAGTGTTTGTTTAAGTTTATTAAGGAGAGAAAAAAGAAAATTAGGTTAGGCAAAGGAACTAAAAGAGCAGATGCGTTGGGCTTTGGCATTCAGAATGGGCAAGGCCCACGTTTGGGCTCAGAAAGTTTTAGGGTTTGCTTGTGTTTTCATTTGGGAACATGTTTTAGGGTTCGTGTACAGCGGCGTTCGTTCGTTCGTTTGTTCGTCTTTCTCCAATCGTTCATCTCTTGCCATGGATACTTGAGTGCAACTCCTTCACACAAGGCCAATAAACGCCATCATCCCCCTTTCACCCTCCGTAGACCAACCAGACCACGTTATAGGGTACGATTTCAATCTCAAATGCATTAGGGTTTTGTTCCTCTTTTGATTTTAATTTCAATTTTGGTTTCGACTTATACTTTTTTTTGTTATTGACATGCATGTAAGGAGGTATAAGAGTACTACCTTTGGAGATGGCGGAAGAGGGATTTTGGAGGCGTTGAGGTCCGACGATGGAGGGACGGTGAAGACGCTAGCTTGCTCTTTGGTAACTTTTATCTTTTCTTCTTCTTTCTTTCGTTGCCTTGAGCTTCTTTGAAACTGTTGAGCTTGTTGCCTATGATGAAGCCTTCTTCTGAGGCCTTTGAATTGCCTTGAATGCTTCTTTGGTTGCCTCTGAGTACTTTCTCTCTTCCTCTCTTGCTATGATTTTTGTTGTATGCTTAATGCCTTGAACGCTTGTTGAAACGCTTTGAGACGCCTCTGAACGTATTTTGTTTATGTTGCCCCTGAATAATTTCTCTCTTCTTCTCTTATTACCTTGAGCTTGCCTTTGAAATTGTTGAGCTTGTTTAACGGCCCATGATGATGTTGTCTGAGGCTTGCCTGTGTTGTTGCCTTTGTTGGATGCCTGGGTTGCCTTTGACTTTCTTCTTCTCTTTTGCCTTAATACCTCCGTATGCTTTCCCTTGAATGATTTGCCTTTGGATTGTTTATTGTTTTTGAAATGTTGGTTGCTGGCCCAATGATGGTATCCTGAGGGCCTTGGTGTTGGGGTTTGGAAATTGTGTTTTACTGGTTCATATGCAGTAGGCTATGAGGTTTGGACATAAGATTGTGATTTTTTGGTTTATGCCCTATGATGATGTAAATCTGAGGGTTTGTGGGTTTGACTTTGAGTTGTTTTGTTTGAATAGTTTATGGTTTAGACTGGATGAGGCTTGACAGGTTTTATGTTAGGCTTGACCAATGCAGGTTTCACTGGTTTTTTGAGGCTTGACTAATGCAGGTTTTGTTTTTGACAGGGTAATGGTTTGGTTGGTTCTGGTTTAATGCTTGTGTTAGCTATGTTTTGATTTCAGGCAGGGTTGGGTTTTTGTGTTTTTGGTGAGAAAACAGGTTATGCTTTTTGGCTCTTAGAGTTTAAGGGCTTGACAGGTAGGGCTCGTTTCAAGGCTTCAGGCAGGTCATGATGCTGAGGCTTGCTTCAGCTGGTTTATTATGCTTCAGGTTAGGCTTGCTTCAAAGCTTTAGGCAGGTTTAATGTTTGACAGGGGTTTGTATGCTGGTATGGCTTATTGCAGGTTATTGTTTTGAGGTGTTTATGGTTATTGATTGAGGTAGCAGGTATAGGCTTGGCCTCCACAGGTTTTAGTTGAGCTTGAGGCTTAACAATTTGTATATTTTCTTTTTGTGTTGGTTTTCTCTCTCTTTCTCTACTGTGTTTTTGCTTACTGTATATGTTTCTCTTCTGCCTAAAGCCTAAAAACCTGCATTCTTTTATCTCTCCACTCTTCTCTCTCAGTACAGTTAAATATGTTAAAATATGTTTTTTGCTGTACTTTTCTGAAAGGGTCACATGGGGAAATGATGAAAGTGTAGTTGCTTGCATATCCCATTTTCTCTGCATATCTTCTTTGGCCAGCTTGATATCTTTGTGACAGTATGCTTTATATTTTGGGCAGAAAGTTGTACTTTTTTATCTTCTTTGATATCTTTGTGCAGTAACTTGTACCTTTTGGATTTTGACAGAAAGTAGGGATTTGGATTTTTCAGTTTGGTTTGAACTGTGCAGTTTGACATTTTGAACTTATGCATTTTGACACTTTGCATTTTTGCATTCATGATTAGCAAATAAAACTCGTCCCTCTTTGTGAACCGGGAGCAATCCCGTGATTTGCAGAGAGGGTTAACTGATCCCCATCAGTGGCCCTTAATGATGACTTTCCTTTATCTGTCTTTTTTTGTTTATCAGTCACTGACTTTTCTCCTTTTCTTTTGCAGATGAATAAAAATGGATGGAGGGGAGCAAAGTGAAGAATGAAGAATTGGGGACTTTAGAAAATATTTAGAAAAATAGGATAGTTTTATTTTCAATTTAATCATTGTAAACTATTATTATTATAAATACTTCGTAAACGAATACTTGTGTCCAAATAATAATTGTAACAAATATTAAATATGAAATAAAAATTCTATTGATCCATTTAATTCTTTTTATCCCTTTTCAATTATTTACTTATTATTTATAGTTCCTTAAATTAAAGTAAATGAAAATTAAATTCCAGATATTTAATTCTTAGAATAATAAATAATCAACTAAACATTGATTCTTCGTTGATCAAAATAAATGAACTTGGCGCCTCCATCATCTAAAGCAACGCACAGTCAAACGCAATAACTGATCAGACGCATTCCTTTTTTTACTGATTTCTTACCAAGCACTGTAAATCCAATACTGCATATTTCTTTTGACTGGCTCAAACAAACCAACGTGAATTCAAACCAACTGTCTCTTTTACTGATTAAATCAAACAATGCGAATTCAAATCAAATCTCGGAATAACTTGCAAAGTGCTGTGGAATTTAAATCCTTCTGAGAATATGCCCATAAAACCTTAATTCCTGATTAAATGCCAAAGAACATTCGCCTGATCAAAATTGAGCCAGAATCAACCAAAACCCTAAGCCAATTGTGTGAAACAATCCAGAGCCCTGAAAAATCAATAAAACCCTAATTTTGTCTGACTGACGAGAAAAGTCCGTTTGACCGATTCTTGAGCCAATCTGAAAAATCAGGAAACGCCTGAAGCTGTGATTTCTTGTGGAAAAATGCGAGGGCAAATTTTGGGGTACAACAGTTGCCCCTGTTCAATCTTCTTGGACCTGAAGAGTTAGATTGGCAAGTTTGCCTTTCGCGACTTGAAGGTAAAAGAAGATTGGACACTAAAGTGCCCAGAAAATTTGCACTCGACGATGTGATGGTAGAGGTGAATGGGCTTACAGATTCCATTTGGTGATGGGCTTAAAGATGCCACCTGGTACGATAGAGTCTTGTCGGGGAATGGGCTTAGAGATGCCATCTGATAATGGGCTTAAAGATGCCATTTGGTGACTGCTGGTAGGAGGATGGGCTTATAGATGCAATCTGGTTATGTTGAACTGCATGTCAATCGTGAGTGGACAAGTATCAGAAAGCCACCCATGTTTTGGAACATCTCTGAATCGGGGGCCTGAGCAAGCAATAGGTTGACATCCACGTTTCGGAGAATCCGTAAACTATTTTCAGGAGTTGAGATTGAATAAGCAATAGAGCAACGTCCGTTGTTGGGAAGCGTCCGTAAACTGTTTTCAAAAGTTGAGAAGAGTCTGAACAAGTTGGTAGATTAACATCCGTTGTTGGGAAGAATCCGTAAACTGTTTTTAGAAGTCTTGAAGTTGAAGAGGAACCGGTGTAGGGTTCTCTGATGATGCGTCTGAATGGATCTGGAATAAGTATCAGAATGTCGCCGTGTCCGGGTCACATCTGAACTATTTCTGGATGAATCTCGGGAGATGGTCTTTGTCTGTCGATTGTTCTTACCTGAAAAAGTAAAGGGGTTAGTTGTATGAATTGTCATGATGCATGATGCAATGTATGTGACATCAATGTTTATGACATGATTGCGATGAATGCGCATGTAAGCTGATGAGCTATCTTGCTGAGGATAAATGAATCTGAAATGGCCGAAGATAAAAGCATCTTGACTGCTGCCGGGAAAATAATTCCTTGGCTGTTGTTGGGGAAGAGAAATCCTGATGACCTCTACTGGGGAGTTCCAAACTAGTAGACTCATGCTGGGGAGGCAAGATTGAGGATCTTCAGCCTGGTGGGAAGTAACTCTGGCGACTTCACTGGGGAACTCAAGATTTGCCCTCCCAAAACTCTGTGGGGAGAAGGTTCAATGGTCTGGCTCCGCTGGGGATTGATAATTTGAAGTTTTAGCTTTGCTGGGGATAATGAAGCTTGACTCTGAGTGGAGTTAGCTTGAGAAGAATCTGAATAAGCGATAGGTTAACATCCGTTACTTGGAGAACCCGTGAACTGTTTTCAGAAATCTTGAAGTTGAATAAGCAATAGAATAGCATCCGTTGTTGGGAAGCGTCCGTAAGCCGTTTTCAAAGGTTGCATCTGAACAAGCTGATAGATTAACATCCGTTGTTGGGAAGAATCCATAAACTGTTTTCAGAAGTCTTGAGGAGAATCTGAACAAGTGATAGGTTAACATCCGTTACTTGGAGAACCCGTGAACTGTTTTCAGAAATCTTGAGATTGAATAAGCAATAGAGCAGCATCCGTTGTTGGGAAGCGTCCGTAAACTGTTTTCAAAGGTTGCATCTGAACAAGCTGATAGATTAACATCCGTTGTTGGGAAGAATCCATAAACTGTTTTCAGAAGTCTTGAGGAGAATCTGAACAAGTGATAGGTTAACATCCGTTACTTGGAGAACCCGTGAATTGTTTTCAGAAATCTTGAGATTGAATAAGAAATAGAGCAACATCTGTTGTTGGGAAGCGTCCGTAAACTATTTTCAAAGGTTGCATCTGAACAAGCTGATAGATTAACATTCGTTGTTGGGAAGAATCCATAAACTGTTTTCAGAAGTCTTTAGGAGAATCTGAACAAGTGATAGGTTAACATCCGTTACTTGGAGAACCCGTGAACTGTTTTCAGAAATCTTGAAGTTGAATAAGCAATAGAGCCGCATCCGTTGTTGGGAAGCGTCCGTAAACTGTTTTCAAAGGTTGCATCTGAACAAACAGATAGATTAACATCCGTTGTTGGGAAGAATCCATAAACTATTTTCAGAAGTCTTGAGAAGAATCTGAACAAGTGATAGGTTAACATCCGTTACTTGGAGAACCCGTGAACTATTTTCAGAAATCTTGAAGTTGAATAAGCAATAGAGCCGCATCCGTTGTTGGGAAGCGTCCGTAAACTGTTTTCAACGGTTGAGAAGAGTCTGAACAAGTTGATAGATTAACATCCGTTGTTGGGAAGAATCCGTAAACTGTTTTCAGAAGTCTTGAAGAGGAACCGGTGTAGGGTTTCCTGATGATGAGCTCGTGTAAAGCTGCATCGGTTTTTTGAACACTTTTGACATTCGAATGCCCCAAGTGGTGATGTAGATAATTTCCTAGCTTATTACAGGTGTTGGTCTACAATCGGTCGTTCACAGATGTTTTCCTGGCTTGTTACAGGTGTTGATCTGGAATTCTTCAGACATGCCCTGGCTGGATACAGGAATCGAATCTGGAAAGGTGATAGTTGATAGATATGCCCTGGCTGGATACAGGAATCGAATCTTCAAACTCTTCAGACGTGCCCTGGCTAGATACAGGAATCGAGTCTGGAAATATGGTCAACAGATATGCCCTGGCTGGATACAGGAGTCGAATCTGGAATTGTAATAGTTGATTCGTTGAACACTTTTGACATTCGAATGCCCCAAGTGGTGGAGAAGGAGTCTTGAATCAGATTACTCTGCATATTGAGAGATTTCTTGAAATCTTGACTGGACTGCCCCAGGTTAACTGAACTTTGAAAGATCTGTTGGACCTTGACTAGACTGCCCCAGGTTAATTGAATTGTGACATGTCATGCCCCTTGCGGATAGGAGATTTGTAATGGAAGTGTTATCCTCTTGAAGTGATTTTACTTACTGAGAGAGTTTTCGTTCCTCTGAACATTCGTTGTATGAATTTCTTCGCTGTCAAACAAAAAGCCAAATGCAGACAGTGATATTCAAGCAATGCAGATTTTATGTTTGTCTCGAAGTTTTGAAAAATGCGTTTTTAGCAAAAAACTTTTTATAAGACAAATCAACACCAGATTTAGAGTAAAGCCTTACAGGAGTCGGGATACCTTTTGTAACAGTATGCTTTCGAATTAACCCATGCTTCAATTAGGACTTTTGAAGGGTTGTAACGTGGCCTGGTTCACGGTTTAAGAAACAAAGGATAAAGGCTCAAAATATATTTGTACCCACCCGCTCTTCGTGATGTTCTCTAACCTAAGCTCAGTTAATTGTGCGTCACACCCTGATTTGAGTTTGGGAACGACTTTTGGGCGATGGTTCACCAGTTGAATTTGGGGAGACAGTCATCATCTCCTTTTTCTTTTCTTTTTTTTCCCAACATTTTTCATGTTGTTGAGGATTTTGTAATGACCTCACTATTTTGATTTTGATTTGTTATCCCTAACTTTTGCCTGACTGTTACCGTTTTCCGGGATTACTGTCAGCGGGATGCCCCAGCTTTCATAAGCCTCCTTTATAGGTTTTGGCTCAGCGGGCTTTTCTCTTTTGAGAGATTGACTGTCTATGTGATAGGGAACCACCCTTGTCTTTTGATTCCAACGGAATGCTTTCCCCTTTTTTTTTTGACATCGTTCGTTGTATTCAGAACTGAGAGTTTGCGACTTCAATGCGTATTTTCTTTTGAATTAACTGAGATACTACCCTGCCCCAGGTTTATATCAAAGGTTTTGATCGTTTAGAACAGAAAACTCCTACTTCTTTGGCTCGAAGGGGTTGACTAGGGATTAACTTCCTTATAACTCCAGTGTTTGGGAATTGAAAGAAATGCCTGTACATCATCAGCAAGGTCTGTTCAAAAGCATATTGTATAAGATCATGGTATTGTTTCGTCATCCTCCCTCTAAAGGCTTACAGCTTTTTATCAAGAGTCAAATATCATAAAGAAAAGCATAAGAGTAGTGAAACGAATGGATGAATTCAAGACAAACATATGCAATGCATTAATGAAAACAGAGTTTAACATCAACATATAATTGTTTGACAGCAAAAGAAATTACAACTTTGAAAATTCAAAAAGAAGCAAAAGTCTTTCAGCTTGAGCTTCGCCACTTCAAGCGGAGAACCCTTTAACGGAAGATTTTCATCTCGCCGTCTGGCATGAATTCCAGCACCCCAATGTCGATCAGATCTTGAATCTTGTTCTTCAAGGCCCAACAGTCGTTGGTGTCGTGTCCCGGGCTGTAGGAATGGTAAACACAAAACGCGTCGGGATGATAGTGAGGAGAGGAGATATTGGGCTTCTGAGGAGGGTCCTTTAAGGTAAGCAAGTTGACCTCCATCAGACGCTTCAGTATGAAAAATGATGGTATTTCAGTCTCCGTAAACTGTCTTCCCGACGTTTCTTGCTTACGCCGATTACCCCGTTGACGCTGCCGAGGTTGCTGACGGGCTTGTGACCCTGAAGCAAGCAAAGGAGCTTTCCCCTTGTCTTCTTGAGTGGATGGAGGTTGAGCGGTGACTTGCTCCTCAACCTCAGATGTTTTCCCCAGTTGGTTGTTTGGAAGTAGTTGGCGGACAAGAACTCTGAGTTCCTCTTGTCTTTGAGATAGGTCTTGGATGAGAGCCATCTGGCCCACCAACTGTCCCATCACTTGGGTCCTCAAGGTTGTCAGATCAAACTGCAGCTCCGCAAGCTGATCACTCCTTGCATTGTTGGAATTCTCCAAACCCTTTGTGAGGAGAGCTTTCATCTCTTCTTGCCCCAGAGACAAGTTCAGGAACATCTCTTGCAGTTGAGCAGTCTGGTCTTGGATGTCTTTGACAGACCTTTCTAGAGCCATCTCTTGCTGAAATAAACAGCAGGAGAGTAAGGACACCTGAAAAAGGAAAGATTGTCAAAATGCAATGCATGATATATGGATGCATGCTTTCAAGGATCTCTTGGGGTAAACACAAGAAAATGTTAGAGGTTGAACTTTGCTCTTGGATTGGAGATCTCTGCACCGGTGGACGTCCTTCCACGAGAATCAAGCTCACCATGTCAAGTGGGTCATAGCCACTGATTCAAGTTGTTGCACTTGATCTTTGATTGGAGAGCTTTGTATCGGTGGATGTCTTTCCACGAGAATCAAGCTCACCATGTCGAGTGGGTCATAGCCACCGATTCAAGTTGTTGCACTTGATCTTTGATTGGAGAGCTTTGTATTGGTGGATGTCTTTCCACGAGAATCAAGCTCACCATGTCGAGTGGGTCATAGCCATCGATTCAAGTTGTTGCACTTGAACTTTGACTGGAGAACTTTGTTTAGAGGAGAAGACCTCTTGCCCCTTGGTAGATGTCTGGTTCAACGTAACCCTGCATCAAAAGAACCCTCGAGATCTTTGAAATGGTTATTGAAAATGCTATGGTATGATGTCATGATGTTATGTACATGTATGCACAAGCAAGTGAGTGTATAGACAGACAAACATATTCACACAAAGCAGACAAGTCCTTAGGTTTAGGCTTGCATGGGGTTCAGGTACTACCCTCTTGAAGTTAGTTGGCTCAACCTGTCCTAAAATAGAAACCGGGTTCTAAGGAGCTCAATATCATTGGATTGTTTTCTGTGTTCATTGTTTCGGTTTAGCCACTTACTGGCGACCAAAATATTCCAAGAAAACAATCCTCAAATGAGTGTAGCATCGAGGATCTACCAACTTCAGACTGCACCAAAGTCGGTCATCTCACTACCCCTAAAAAGGCTAAGATGGTCAATTAAGGTTCTAAGAGTTCGTTAGTGCTTCATGACATCACACAGCGGCCCCGTACTCTCCTTGACTACTCAAGGGTTACCGGTACTCACAAATATGTCACACTAACATAGCTTACTGCTTCAACCATGTCGGTATACCCCGCACAGTTCCCTCGCAGTTTTTTGCTATTTACCTAAGGTGCCCCAAATCCGGGTGGAGGATTTACAACAAACCCAAACAAGAACCCAAAAGATAAAGCAATTAAGTCAATCAAAGCAAGAAAGTAAAGGTGATCTAAACCCTAAGGTAACCCCACTTTAAAATTCTCCCCAGCAGAGTCGCCGGTTCTGGGATACGGTGGGAGAACTGACTAGGGTTTTGCGTTCGTATTCGCACTTGTGCGGTTGAGCAAGAGTCGCCACCGACTTTTTATTTTATCCTAAAGGAAAGGTTAAAAAAAGCACAGCAAAAACCTTTTGAGATATTTTGTGGGTCCGGGGGGTAGATTATGAAAAGGGAAGGTATTAGCACCCTTTTCATCCATGGTTATCCATGGGCTCTTAGTTACTTGGTTTTTAGATCACTTGCCTTGATTTTTGATTGCTTGAAAATGGTGTGTGTATGAGTGTTTTTGAAAATGTTTTGGAAGAAGATGCCTTGGCTTAGGCTAACCTTGTAACAATTCTTTACTCAAATATTTTACAAAGGCGTGTATCTTTTCGAAAAGATGTTTCAAAATGTTTTGAGAGTTTGTTTGAAAGTGCTTGTGGATTGTGGTTTTTGAAAAGAAGGCAAGTGTTTTTGCAAGTTGATCTCAAGTAACTAAGAGTTTTGTCTACCCTATTGTACTCAAAGGTTTTTTTGTTATGTTTTAACCCTTTTTAACAATTTTGTTCCACCATTGAATTTGGTGGACAATCTTGCGTTTAGGAAGTTTGTTCGGGACGGGCGCGGGTCATCGTATGGACCATGAATGCAATGGTGCCAAGTGTCTTTGGCAGTTTGCTTTGAAGGGACTATGTTCATTCCGCTTTAGGCAACATTCGACAGCGTCATCGAGGGACTTATGATCATTTGAATTTGTTTTGCCAAAGATACTCGACGTGCAAGCATGGCCCATTTTGGAAGGCAACATGTGGGATTACCCTAGAGGGTGCAAGTGTGATTGTGTATTGATTTCATGTATTTGTCTTGTATTAGGTTATCTAGCGTTTGATTTTATGTACATGCAAACCCTAGGTCTAACCATGGTATAATTGAAAGCGGTAAATAGCGAAAATGTAAAGTCTACGCTATTACAAAATAGTATCCGAGAGTGGGGGTACAATATTCACAAATGGGGATGAGACTTATAGTATCCAATAAGTTACAACCAAATCGAATTTGCGATCAAATGTAAATGACGAATATCAATGCATAAGATAAACAAATGTGTATAGGGGCAATGTGAATGTATTTGTATTGTGTAAGTGTGAAATTATTTACAGGTGCGACAATGTGAAATTAAATGTGTATTAAGTATTATTTTAACCTAAAGAAAAATTAAATGTTCATTTAATTAATTAGTCTTGTAATCTTGTATTTTGATATGTATGAAAAGAATGTTTTAAAGAAAAATATTCTAAGTTTGAAAGTATTATTTTTCATTTGATATATAAAAAAGGTATCTTTGTATTATTAGTAAGAATATTTGAATTAAAAGGAAAAAAAAGTATTTTCAATTATGATGTAAAAAATGTATTTTTGTTATTTATGTACAAAGAGTATTTTAATTTAAATGTTTAAGAAGTTAAATTATGCAAAAAATGTATTTATCTATTATGTACAAATAGAAAATTTTAATTAAAGGAAAAGAAAAAATGCTTTCAATCTTAATTATTTTGTGTAATAAAAAGATATATTTTTATGTATTTGTGTTTAATATATATATTCAAAAAATGTTTTAAATCAATTAAATTAGGTATATAGAAAAGTGTATTGATTAAGTACAAGAAAAATATTTTAATCATATGTTTAAAGAAAAAATGTATTTTTAATTAATGTATTAAACAAGGGTATTTTATTATTGATAAAAATTATTGTAAAGAAAGAAAAGAGAGTGTTTGTTTAAGTTTATTAAGGAGAGAAAAAAGAAAATTAGGTTAGGCAAAGGAACTAAAAGAGCAGATGCGTTGGGCTTTGGCATTCAGAATGGGCAAGGCCCACGTTTGGGCTCAGAAAGTTTTAGGGTTTGCTTGTGTTTTCATTTGGGAACATGTTTTAGGGTTCGTGTACAGCGGTGTTCGTTCGTTCGTTTGTTCGTCTTTCTCCAATCGTTCATCTCTTGCCATGGATACTTGAGTGCAACTCCTTCACACAAGGCCAATAAACGCCATCATCCCCCTTTCACCCTCCGTAGACCAACCAGACCACGTTATAGGGTACGATTTCAATCTCAAATGCATTAGGGTTTTGTTCCTCTTTTGATTTTAATTTCAATTTTGGTTTCGAATTATACTTTCTTTCGTTATTGACATGCATGTAAGGAGGTATAAGAGTACTACCTTTGGAGATGGCGGAAGAGGGATTTTGGAGGCGTTGAGGTCCGACGATGGAGGGACGGTGAAGACGCTAGCTTGCTCTTTGGTAACTTTTATCTTTTCTTCTTCTTTCTTTCGTTGCCTTGAGCTTCTTTGAAACTGTTGAGCTTGTTGCCTATGATGAAGCCTTCTTCTGAGGCCTTTGAATTGCCTTGAATGCTTCTTTGGTTGCCTCTGAGTACTTTCTCTCTTCCTCTCTTGCTATGATTTTTGTTGTATGCTTAATGCCTTGAACGCTTGTTGAAACGCTTTGAGACGCCTCTGAACGTATTTTGTTTATGTTGCCCCTGAATACTTTCTCTCTTCTTCTCTTATTACCTTGAGCTTGCCTTTGAAATTGTTGAGCTTGTTTAACGGCCCATGATGATGTTGTCTGAGGCTTGCCTGTGTTGTTGCCTTTGTTGGATGCCTGGGTTGCCTTTGACTTTCTTCTTCTCTTTTGCCTTAATACCTCCGTATGCTTGCCCTTGAATGATTTGCCTTTGGATTGTTTATTGTTTTTGAAATGTTGGTTGCTGGCCCAATGATGGTATCCTGAGGGCCTTGGTGTTGGGGTTTGGAAATTGTGTTTTACTGGTTCATATGCAGTAGGCTATGAGGTTTGGACATAAGATTGTGATTTTTTGGTTTATGCCCTATGATGATGTAAATCTGAGGGTTTGTGGGTTTGACTTTGAGTTGTTTTGTTTGAATAGTTTATGGTTTAGACTGGATGAGGCTTGACAGGTTTTATGTTAGGCTTGACCAATGCAGGTTTCACTGGTTTTTTGAGGCTTGACTAATGTAGGTTTTGTTTTTGACAGGGTAATGGTTTGGTTGGTTCTGGTTTAATGCTTGTGTTAGCTATGTTTTGATTTCAGGCAGGGTTGGGTTTTTGTGTTTTTGGTGAGAAAACAGGTTATGCTTTTTGGCTCTTAGAGTTTAAGGGCTTGACAGGTAGGGCTCGTTTCAAGGCTTCAGGCAGGTCATGATGCTGAGGCTTGCTTCAGCTGGTTTATTATGCTTCAGGTTAGGCTTGCTTCAAAGCTTTAGGCAGGTTTAATGTTTGACAGGGGTTTGTATGCTGGTATGGCTTATTGCAGGTTATTGTTTTGAGGTGTTTATGGTTATTGCTTGAGGTAGCAGGTACAGGCTTGGCCTCCACAGGTTTTAGTTAAGCTTGAGGCTTAACAATTTGTATATTTTCTTTTTGTGTTGGTTTGCTCTCTCTTTCTCTACTGTGTTTTTGCTTACTGTATATGTTTCTCTTCTGCCTAAAGCCTAAAAACCTGCATTCTTTTATCTCTCCACTCTTCTCTCTCAGTACAGTTAAATATGTTAAAATATGTTTGTTGCTGTACTTTTCTGAAAGGGTCACATGGGGAAATGATGAAAGTGTAGTTGCTTGCATATCCCATTTTCTCTGCATATCTTCTTTGGCCAGCTTGATATCTTTGTGACAGTATGCTTTATATTTTGGGCAGAAAGTTGTACTTTTTTATCTTCTTTGATATCTTTGTGCAGTAACTTGTACCTTTTGGATTTTGACAGAAAGTAGGGATTTGGATTTTTCAGTTTGGTTTGAACTGTGCAGTTTGAGATTTTGAACTTATGCATTTTGACACTTTGCATTTTTGCATTCATGATTAGCAAATAAAACTCGTCCCTCTTTGTGAACCGGGAGCAATCCCGTGATTTGCAGAGAGGGTTAACTGGTCCCCATCAGTGGCCCTTAATGATGACTTTCCTTTATCTGTCTTTATTTGTTTATCAGTCACTGACTTTTCTCCTTTTCTTTTGCAGATGAATAAAAATGGATGGAGGGGAGCAAAGTGAAGAATGAAGAATTGGGGACTTTAGAAAATATTTAGAAAAATAGGATAGTTTTATTTTCAATTTAATCATTGTAAACTATTATTATTATAAATACTTTGTAAACGAATACTTGTGTCCAAATAATAATTGTAACAAATATTAAATATGAAATAAAAATTCTATTGATCCATTTAATTCTTTTTATCCCTTTTCAATTATTTACTTATTATTTATAGTTCCTTAAATTAAAGTAAATGAAAATTAAATTCCAGATATTTAATTCTTAGAATAATAAATAATCAACTAAACATTGATTCTTCGTTGATCAAAATAAATGAACTTGGCGCCTCCATCATCTAAAGCAACGCACAGTCAAACGCAATAACTGATCAGACGCATTCCTTTTTTTACTGATTTCTTACCAAGCACTGTAAATCCAATACTGCATATTTCTTTTGACTGGCTCAAACAAACCAACGTGAATTCAAACCAACTGTCTCTTTTACTGATTAAATCAAACAATGCGAATTCAAATCAAATCTCGGAATAACTTGCAAAGTGCTGTGGAATTTAAATCCTTCTGAGAATATGCCCATAAAACCTTAATTCTTGATTAAATGCCAAAGAACATTCGCCTGATCAAAATTGAGCCAGAATCAACCAAAACCCTAAGCCAATTGTGTGAAACAATCCAGAGCCCTGAAAAATCAATAAAACCCTAATTTTGTCTGACTGACGAGAAAAGTCCGTTTGACCGATTCTTGAGCCAATCTGAAAAATCAAGAAACGCCTGAAGCTGTGATTTCTTGTGGAAAAATGCGAGGGCAAATTTTGGGGTACAACACCGTGGATAACCACAGATAGAAAGGGTGCTAACACCTTCCCTTTCTATAATCTACCCCCCGGACCCGAGAAACAATATCTCAAAAAGGAATTTTTCTGTGCTTTTGTCCTTTCCTTGTTGGATAAAATAAAATACGGTGGCGACTCTTGCTTACCGCGACATTTTACGAATACAAACGCAAACGCGAACCAGCATTCCAAAACAGTCAGTTCTCATTCCCATCGATCACAAAAGGTCACCGCGATCAAGGAAGTTAATGATCTTACAACACTTGATCTTACTATATTGTTTGGTAAATTTGAAGAGCATGAGTAAGAACTTACTTGCATAGACAAGCATAATAAAAAGCTTGAAAAGAAGAACAAGAAGAAAAACACGGATAAGTAGGAAGGAACAAAGTATAAATCTCTTAGGGCGTCAAGTTCAAAGTCCTCTAAATGTGAGCTTGTATACGATAGTAATTTTAGTGATGATAAAGATTTAAATTGTCAATATGATTGTATGAAAGGCTTGCCAAAATGCAGCCAATTGTTTCACTAACCCTCAAGGGCCTAATGAATATTGGGTACCTAACTTGTCTTGTTGTTTTCGTAGGAACATTTGTCTTAACTCTATGAAGATAATATGTGTTCTCATTTATGGTGGCTCAAGGCATATGAACCATATTCTAATTCTATTGTATATGGGGAAAGATGATGGATTATGTGATCTAGAAAGAAACAAGAAGTTTTATTTTATTGGTAAAAGATGCATAAATTACTTTTGATGTTGTATTCGAGAATACTCGGAAAAGGTATTTTATTTTATGATATAAGTGTGTAATAACAGGAAAAAAATAACGAGTCACCGCCACTACTTTTTGTCCTAGCGATGAGATTATAACAGAATCCCTAATCGATACAGAGATTCTAAATTATTGACTCACTTTAGACGAAGGGAAGGTGTTAGGCACCATTCATCTACCTTGTTCACAAGGATACTAGGGTTTAGGTTAAAGGTTAGAATAGGGTTTTAACTTTTTAATTAGGGGAACTCTCCATGATTTTAAGTCGTATGCTTACGTATCCTCTTATGAGGAATCAGAGTCTCAATTCGTAGTTCGCAATGTTTGGTTAGTTTTTCTTATGGACTATAGAAATGTTTTGAATTAATCCTTGAACCAAGTCTGGGTTGAAAATAGCAGAATCGTAGAAGCAATTCGCAGTTAATATAAAATAGATGCACAATCATTTTTGAAAATAAATATGTTTGAGTTATGTTAGTATAAAATAGGTTAGTATTTGATTGGTTAGATGTTTTCGAATATATGATGCAGTACGGGAAAAATGAATTTTAATGCATGAGAAAAATATTTGATGTGATTAAAGTATTTAAAAGGAGATTTTAATTAATAAAAAATATGTTAAATATTTCTAATAGAAAAATATTACAATTATTTACTAATTATGTGAAATTATATGTTAATGTGATAAATAAAAAAACGATAGTAAATAAATAAATAAATTAAATTAAATTAATTAATTTTCATTTAAAATGCAGGGAGTGTAAATTTAGTTTGGGTAGCAAAACCTGGGGGTGTGAATAATAGAACCTAAATCCAGATATTGGATTTGGCTCAGAACGCGTGGGGGTGTCATTTTGGCTTGTTAAGTAAGTTTTGAGGGTGTTAGTATTAAGGGCTCGAGTCCAGATATTGGACTTTGCCTATAACGCATGGTGTGTCATTTTGTTCAACAGAGAAAAAAAAACATGGGGCGCGAATTGTAATGGGCTTGGCACATAATGACTTTTGAAAAAGTCCGTTTGACCTTGGTGTGACGAGGCACATGGTTTTACAATGAGGACGGGTGATCTGTCCGTTTGATTAAGATTATATGGCATGATTTGATGACACATGATAAGGGTGACACACATGATTGCAGAGAGGGTTATATTTTCTTTTTCTCTTCATTTCTCATCATTCTCATCATTCTCTCTTCTTTTGTTCTTATCTCTTCTAACATAACAACCAATAACACCCTAACCCTAAAAGCCTCACCTCCCGGCGGTGGCTCGATCAGTGGCCCCCTATAACCACAAACACCAAAATACCCTCACCTAAACCCCAAATATTCAACAACAATCGTAATTGCAGAAAAGAATCAAAGTTAAGCATCAATTACCTCCTTGAGATTTTGATTTTGTACCGATTTCTCGATTAGCTTTCTGATCCCTCTTCTTTTTCCTATTTACAGGCATGAAGAATGACAGCGGTAACGAAGATGCAACAACGAGGAATTGAAAGCGACGACTGAGGATTTGAGGAGCTTGAAGGCGACGTCTTCGATCACCATAAATCTAGGGTTTCAGAAATTGAGTCCCGGATCTCAACTCTTCTACTTCTCCTTTCGTTCTTCGTCTGTCACAATCTTCTTCCCCCTTTTTCATTAGAATCTTAGCGTTTATATAGTTTAGGTTTAGATTTATTCTAGGGAAAATTTTGTTGATTGTCGTTACTTTTTGAGATTGATTGAAGATTAAATGAAGATTAGATTTGTTTGTAAATTAGGTTTTTTTTAGATTTGTTTGCAATGAACTTGAACATTTGTTTGTATAAATTCGAAAATAATAAATAACAAAATTTAATCCTAAGATTAATCAAAAAGATTTGATTTGTAATTTCTAATTTGGTTTCGATTTGATTAAAAAATAATGAATTTTGGTTGTTCTGGGCTTTAGGATTTGTTTAGCTTATTGAAGGAGAAGAACAACAACACGGTTGCTGAGAATGAAACTAGGGTTTCAAAACCCTCATTTGACTTAGTCAACCACATCCAAAAAAAATGTTTTCTTAAAAAATAAATAATTATTTTATAATACAAATAATAATAATAATAATAATAATAATAATAATAATAATAATAATAATAATAATAATAATAATAATAATAATAATTGTTATGACAATAACTAAATAAAAATATGGAGTTGACTCGAGTTAACTGAAGCTAAAAAATGGGCCAATCTGCAGAAATGAAGCAATAACCCCCCTCTATCATCTAAGTGGACCTAAAAACTATAATGGACCGGTCTGCTCAAAAAGGTGAACCTCTCTTATGCCAAAATACACCCTTCTTAATAATAAAGGGCCGAGTTACTTATCTATTGGGCCATCCAATTTTCCAAATGCACCTCTTTTGTATAATAATGCACCCCTCCTCTTATTATTTGAAAAGGGCTTGAAACATAATGGGCCATTAAAACTGAACCAAGACTTTATTTTAAGAAACAACACCCAATCTATTTATAAATGCGACAAAAACTTAATTAGCCATCAGATTTTGATGGTCCATTTTGAAGCAATACACCCCTCTTATGAATTTAAATCTCCATTAAAATAAGACCCAAAAATAAGCAAATTGAAACAATAGAATTTAAAATTTAGAAACATAGTAATAATATTGAAACAAATAATGTCTCAAATTTTTCAACACATACACCACAACTGCCAACTTTAAGGCATGCATATGATAATTCCTTTCATGAACTTTTAATTATCTAGAAGCATAAGCAACAACTTGACCATTCTTCATTAGCACACCACCAAGACTCATCTTCGATGCGTCACAATACACTACAAAAGGTTCACTCGGATTGGGCAAAACCAACACTCGAGCAGTCATCGACTTCTTCTTTAGTTCCACAAAACTCTCTTCACATGTAACATCCAACACATAAGCTTGACCATTTCAAATCAATTGAGTCAACGGTAATGCCAACTTTGAGAATCCCTTAATAAACCTGCGATAATAACCTGCTAAACCAAGAAGGATCCATAAAAATCCCATAAATAGAAATCACATGGCCAAGGAAACTCACTTCTTTCAACCAGAACTCACACTTTGACAATTTCGCATACAACTTCTTCGCTTTCAACACTTGTAACACAACTCGCAAATGCTTAACATGATCTTCTTCTGATTTAAAATAAATCAAAATATCTCCAATGAATACCACAACAAACTTATCCAAATATGAATGGAAAGTTTGATTCATATACTCCATGAAAACACCTGGTGCATTAGATACACCAAACAACATTAAAATGTACTTGATCTTACCTGATCAGACTTGGACTGTCACGGCTGGCTCGGGTAGAATTTTGAGTGAGATGGGGGGGGGGGGGGGTACCTGCAAGACACTCCGATGCTAAAATGAGTGACAGAATGAGCAGGCAAAAAGTGTATGTATGCGTAAGAGATGAATACCTGACCCTCTAGGAACAAAGGGTATTTATAGCCCCCAGCGCGGGGCCAAGGTCCCCTCATTGGGCCGACCATAATTGGCCCAATAAAGGAACTGCCAGGTTCTACGTGTGTAGTGGGGACCCGCAGGTGGTCCCCTTCCTGGTGATGCTCTGCGAGAAATGAGGAGGGACGAAGACGCGGTCTTTCTGGAGTTTAGAAGATTTGGTAATCGTCAGAATCTGCCCTACGAGGAGGGTGCTCGAGCTGGAGTTCCCATGGTCGGGGACACCATGTGTCGCGGGCAACGGCGGGCACGATTACAGTCTATGGTCGGGCGCACTGGCGGGAATCCACGGGCGCGCGTTCCTCGAGGAGCTGCTTGGATTGGGCCTTTGTTCTCTCTTTTGGGCCAGGGCGGGCCCAACCCAGAACAGGAGCCCCCCAAGTCGTGGCTCCTGGGGCAGGAGTTATGACTTGACTTCAGCTCGCCTTGCCACGGGGTTTGATGCCCGACCTAGGATATTGCTTCCTCGTGATTGCTCGAGAAGTTTCTCATGAGTTGCGTTCGTAGCGTAATCCTCGTCGATGCGTGCTCGGGGGATTCCTCGCGGGCTGTGTTCGTTGGGTAGACGAGGCAACCCTTGGGAACCGTGACGCCACCTTAGCGACAGTAACGCCATCATTGCCTAGGGGAGTAGACGTCGAGGAGGGGAAGTTCGTGGTTCCCCGGGGCGACGTTTCGTATTCCACGTTATCCCTATAAATAGGATCCTTGGGTCCCATAATTTGTTTTTCCTCTTCGCGCCTCTCCTTCTTCCTCTGCCTTTGCCGTCGTTGTTCTTCTACAACTTCACAAGATTACCGCACCTTCCTTCGTCGATTTCTTTTACCGCTGTCGTACATTCTTCTTTACTTCCAAGTAAGCGTTTATCCCTCCTATTTTTCTTCATTGTAAGTATTTTTACCGTTATTTGGATGTTAGAAACCCATATCTAGGATTAGTGCCCGGTGCATTCATGTTTGTGCCCGATAAACTCATATCTTTAGGTATGTGACTCGCGATGCTGCCTGGGACCTTCATGGTTTTAGGCGCATAATCTATGATACTGCCCGGTAAACCCATAGTTCTAGGCTTAGGATTCATGACATTGCTCGTCACATTCATAGTTTAGGTCGGCGCACCCATGAGCTAGCCGAGATGTTGACCCATTAGGAAGTATGTAGGGAAACTCATCGTGGCACCTTAGCGTCGGGGAGGCGAAACCAGGATCTTGTTCGAGTCCTCAATGTTTTATCGCGCGCAGAGCGTGTCTTGGCTTGTCGTGCACTACTTCTCGTCAGTTATGGCGAGCATATGGATTTGCTCTCGAATTTCACCAGTTTCCTGTGCTTTGCAGGTAAATGGCTGACGAACCGGAGTCTTCGAGGCGTAATGAGGTCGAGGACCAAAGTGTCGAGGAGAATGTAACTCTAGTTGATACCGTCGATGATCCTTCGTTGGATTGGGTGGGTGCTGAGCCCCGAGGGATTGCCTCGACGTATTGTCAGCGTAGTCGACGCGCATACACTATCGTCGAACACAGTGGTAGTCAGTCGGGTTTCCAGAAGAATTTTATTGTGACAAGGTCGTCCCTCAATGCACGAATCTTCTTGGAGTTCTCCGAGTATGGGTTTCCAATGTATGAAATCGCGTTCAAGGGTCTCGGCCTTAAGCTCCCTTTCAATGATTTCCAAGTCGGGGTATTCTGCCATCTGGACTTGGCCCCTTGCAGCTTCACCCTAATTCGATCGCCTTTCTTCGGGCGTTCGAGCTGACATGCCGCTTCTTGAGGATCGGGGCGACCATTCCTCTTTTCTTCAGAGTTTTTCACTTGCAGCGCCAGTCTAGAGGAGGCATGCATAGCTGGGTTTCCCTGAAACAGTCGAAGAGGCTGTTCAGGATGTACATGGATTCAGTCCGGGGCTTCAAGGACAAATGGTACGTCCTGCAGCCGGTCACCCAGACTGCTTTGGATTCTATGTATGAAGAGGAAACCGCAGTGGCCGACGAGAATGAGGAGTCTCTTATGGATGTTGAGGGTCGCCCAGTGGTGGGGCGTGTATCCAAGTTCTCGTTGCATTGGTGCTCGCGCCATTACGAGCATGGTACCGGGAACTACCATACGCCCGCGGGAGGAATGAGTGTCGAGGATGAGGAAGCCTATGGTACCCTTTGCAAGTATGTCGACAGCTTCTTCCCTGCCCGGTGGGTCACGAGGGAGGGGGAAGACATTCTTGACGAGGAAGGTTACCCGATATTTGAGGCTCGTCCTATCGATACCAAGGCGCTTGTCGAGTGCCAATCCTACGGGCAGGCCGTAGATGTACTAGGTTGCTTTTTGTCTTATAGTTTTGTTCCAGTTTCTTTGTTTGTTAGTTGCTCGTAACGGACCCGAGTTTTCCTCTTTGCAGGCGATATGGCTGAACGGAGGGAGAGGCTTTTAAAACTGTCTCAGGACAAGAGAGTAAACAGAAGGTTGGTGTGAGCTCCACATGCCATGAGGATGGGCCTGCTGACCAGTTCAGGCGATGCTTCTAGCGGGTCCCGGGGCTCCCCTGGTGTCGAGCAGCCCACTGAGTTGATAACGAGAAAGAGAAGTCGGGAAGATAACCAGTCGGAAGTTGGCGACGAGTCTGTCGTAGTGAGGGCCTTTGGCTTTCCCCCCTGTTTTAAAGAGGAAGGTTTCTTTGATGGGTTTCCCTTGACAGTGAGCCCCGAGGAGGCTGAGACCATCAGGCGGCTCAACAAAGAAAGTCGGAGAAAACACCTGGCCGCCAGTATGGTCGGGATGGTTAAGATGGCCGAGATGGTCGTTGTCCTTGCTGAGGAGGGGTCGGACTCCTCTGACCGCGTCAGGGAACTGGAGTTGAAGAAAGTTGCCCTCGCTGTTGGCTCTCGTAAGTTGAAGGCTGCTCTGGAGCGATCCGAGGAGATGTTCCGCGAACAAGCTGAGCTGTTGGCTGTGGAGAAGGAAAACTTGGGGAAGGTTGCTGAGGAGAGGGACTATTTTCGACTGGACCGAGAACGCTTGGAGCCCGACAATGAGCGTCTGTCTAAGGAAGTCGAGGAGCTGAAGGCTGCCATGCTTCCCGCTGAAGATGAGTCAGAGGACACAGCCCCCTTGCGGAGCTGTTCGGATCTGGCCGCGCGCATCCATCTCCTCGAAACAGACTGTGTTGGTGCCTTATAGGACGGTTTTGAGGTCGCGGTTAGCCATCTCGCCTTATTGAATCCGGGCATGAATACCGAGGGAGTGGGTTTCATGTCTCAGATCATTGACGGCCAGGTCGTGCCTCCTCCTGAGTCTCCTGCCGTGGATGCTGGTAGTCCCGGGGAAGTCTAGCCGTGGAATTTCTGGTCGAGTCTGCGCGCCTTTTTATTGGTATTTGTTTTGGGGCCTGCGTGCCCGTGCATATTTTTGGGGCTTGCATGCCCGTACAAATTTCTTTTGGCCGTTGTGCCATAGCCTGTAATTTCCGAATATCGCCGGCCTTTTCGGTCGGTTTATTTTTATTTGTTTTTTGCTTATGAGATTTTAAATGGATGTTCACTTCGACCTTTAAACTTGCTTGTGTCTAAGTTTTTATATTATGATGAAATTTGCCTAAGTTATGTCCTCGAGTCACGCTTGTGCTCGGCTGTTACTTTGTGGCGAAATTTGCCTAAGTTATGTCCTCGAGTCTTGTGTTCGGCTGTTACTTTATGGCGAAATTTGCCTAAGTTATGTCCTCGAGTGGAGATTCTTTCGACCCATTTGGTGGTCCGACGCATTTCGAAATGCGTCGGTCGTGCAGAGTAAAGCCCGCTTGCTCGGGCGTATGACCTAGATCGGGGTCGTTTGCCCGTGGTGTGAACTGCCCATCGCGAGCTGGGTGTTCTGCCATGTGGGTACTTTGACAGTGGGGCTCGATTGAGGTGTCCCTGTCGGGCACCGTCGTTAGTCCTCGTTTGGCTTAACGGTGTTATGTCGTTTGGGCGTAGATTGGGCCCGTACCTTGGCCTATCTACGTGGTCGAGACATTTCTCTCCGTTGACTAGATGTGGATGTTCGACGACGAGAGTCCTTAGTGTTTAAGGGTTTTTTAACTATAGTACTGCTTTAGTTTAGCAGCGTTCCAGGGTCGTGGCAATGGTTCTCCGTCTAGCTGCTCGTGGTAGTATGCCCCGGTACTTGTGGCGCCGTGGATGCGGTAAGGCCATTCCCAGTTCGCGGCCAATTTCCCTTCGCGGGAGTCTTTCTGGTTTCTTCGTAGTACCAGGCTGTCGATCTTTAACTCGCGTTTGATGACCTTGTCATTGTGACGCAGGGCCAGTCGTTGTTTTAGAGTGGCCTCGCGTAGAGCTGCCCCCGAACGAATTTCCTCGACCAAGTCGAGTTCGTCCCTGAGTGCTTCGTCGTTCATTTCTTCGTCGAGGGGCGTTTCTGTCCGCCTGGATGGTTCTCTGATTTCAACGGGGATGACGGCTTCAGTGCCGTAGGTTAGCCGAAAGGGGGTTTCGCCCGTCGTTGAATGAGGCGTGGTGCGATACGCCCACAAAACGCTGTACAGCTCCTCGACCCATCCTCTTTTAGCTTTATCGAGCCGGCGTTTGAGTCCTTGGAGGATGACTCTGTTAGCAGGCTCGACTTGCCCGTTGGTTTGAGGGTGCTCGACCGAGGTGAAGTGTTGTTTGGTTCCCAGTTTGGTGACGAAGCTTTGGAATCCGTGGTCGGTGAATTGGGTGCCGTTGTCGGTGACTAGTGCCCTCGGGATCCCGAATCTGGTGAGGATGTTTCTTTTGTAGAAATGGAGGATGTTGTGCGAGGTGATCTTCGCGAGAGCCTCGGCCTCTATCCATTTCGTGAAGTAATCCACGGCTACAATAAGGAACTTGTTTTGGTAAGTCCCTTGCGCGAATGGTCCGAGGATATCCATCCCCCACCATGCAAACGGCCACGGGGACGACAGTATGCTCAGCTCGTGAGGGGGAGAGAGATGCATGTCATCATGCCTTTGGCACTTGTCACACTTCTTAACGTGTTCTTTGGCGTCCTGCTGCATCGTCGGCCAATAGTACCCCGCTCGCAGGGCTTTCCTCGCCGGGGACTTGCCGCCCATATGCTGGGCGTTAATCCCTTCGTGTATCTCCCGTAATACCTCGGGAACCATGGATTTGTCGATGCATTTCAGGAGGGGAATGGAGAATCCCCTTCGGTATAGTTTATGCTCGAGCACCACGTAGGAGCATGCTCGTCGTTTCGTGATGGTCACTTCTGTCTGGTCCAAAGGGAGTTCGCCCTTTGTCAGAAAATTATACACCGGGGTCATCCAGCATGAGGCATCTCTGATGGCGTGCACCTCGATTGGGGTCGAGGACCTCTCGATGCTCGAGCGTGACAGGGATTCTTGTATGACGGATTTGTTTTCGCCCTTCTTTCTCGTGCTTGCGAGTTTGGACAATATGTCTGCCCTTGTGTTTTGCTCGCGTGGGACGTGTGATATTTCTGCTCGGTCGAACTTTTTCATGTGTTCTTTGACTAAGTTTAAGTATTCGGCGAGGCTGTCGTTTTTGGCTTGGTAACTCCCTTGGACTTGGGAAGCCACGAGTTGTGAGTCCGTGAAGATTTGTATCTCGCGGGCTCCTAGGTCTTCGGCTAGCCTTAGTCCTGCGAGCAGGGCCTCGTACTCTGCTTGGTTGTTCAAAGTCGGGAAGGAGAGGGTTAACGAGTGCTCGATCACTACGCCCTCCTCATTTTCTAGGAGGATCCCTGCGCCGCTTCCGGACGAACTGGAAGCTCCGTCGACGAAGATGGTCCATTTGTGCTCCTTCCCTGCGGGCGGGTCGTGAGCGGTCATTTTCGCGACAAAGTCGGCCAGGGCTTGTGTCTTCAGAGCTTTCCTGCTTTCATATTGAATTTTGAACTCAGAGAGTTCCAAGGACCACTTCAACATTTGACCTGCCATGTCAGGTAGACCTAAGAGTTGTTTCACTGGTTGGTCAGTTCGTACTATGATCGTGTGCACGAGGAAATAGTGTCTGAGTCTCCTCGCCTCGTTGACGAGGGCTAGAGTTACTTTCTCTATCTATTGGTATCTGACCTCGGGCCCTTGCAGTGCTTTGCTCGTGAAATAAACGGGTTTCTGCCCGTCGGTGGTCTCGCGAATGAGAGCCGCGCTGATGGCCTCGTTCGAGACGGCCAAGTATAGGACTAAAGGCTCCCCGTCGACTGGTCGAGACAGTACGGGTGGTTGGGATAGACTTTGTTTTAGGTGGCACAGTGCCCGTTCACACTCCACGGTCCATTCGAAGGCTGCTTCTTTGCGAAGGAGTCTGAAGAAGGGGAGGGCGTGCTGAGCGGACCTTGCGACGAAGCGGGACAGTGACGTGAGCATACCGTTCATGACTTGTATTGATTTCTTCGACGTAGGTGTCGAGAGGTCGGAGAAGGCTCGACATTTGTCGGGATTGGCTTCAATTCCTCATTCTGTCAGGTAGAACCCGAGGATTTTCCCCGCCTTGACTCCGGACGTGCATTTTTCGGGGTTGAATCTCATCTTACATTGTCTCGCTTGGGCGAAGACTGCTTTGAGGTGTGTTGCATGATAGGTGTCTGCTCGGGACTTGACGATCATGTCATCCATGTAAACCTCGAGCATGTCTCCGATTTTCTTGTGGAACACTTTGTTTATCATGCGTTGGTAAGTTGCCCATGCGTTCTTTAGTCCAAAGGGCATTACGTTGTAGTAATAATTGCCCGAGCTGGTCATGAAGGCAGTGCAATGTTTGTCGCCCATGGCCATTGGGATTTGGTTATATCCTAAATAGGCATCCATGAACGACAATATCTTGTAGTCGACCGAGTTATCGACCAGCATATCTATGTTCGGTAAAGGGAAAGCATCCTTCGAGCAAGCCTGGTTGAGATCGATATAATCAAAACACATCCGCCATTTTCCATTATTCTTTTTAACTAGTACAACGTTTGACAGCTAGGTCGAATACCGGGCTTCAGAAATAAAATTTGCCTCTAGGAGGTCTTTTACAGCTTTTTCAGCAGCCTCTGTTTTCTCCGGGGACTGCCTACGCCTACGTTGTACTACTGCCTTAACGATATGATTTATGGCGAGAGAGTGATAGGCAACCTCGGGGTTGAGTCTGGGCATCTCCGCGGCGCTCCAGGCGAATAGGTCACCATTCTCGCGCAAGCAGGCTTTGATCTGCTTCCTTGCCAGGTCGGGGAGGTCGATGCCAATCTTCACTCCTTTGCTTGGGTCTGTGCCGAGGGGGACGAGCTCGAAGTCCCTGTCCGGGATTGGTCGGAGGGGGATTTTCTCGCCGTTGGGAGGTTCGTCCTGATCGAAACGAGTATCCAGAGCTATGGAGTCGACCTTTAGGGGAGCTCTCTGGTCTTCTACTTTGGCGGGCTCTGATTCGTCGGGCACCTATCGTGTCGTCGTCAGTCTCTTGGCGGGCCTTGTCCCGGTGTCAACGGTGTCGCGTCCTTTAGATGCAGCGTTGAAAAACCTTCGAGCAGCGGCTAGGTCCCCCTGGATGGTAGCCACCCGTGCCCTCTTGGTGTAGAACCTCATCTTCAAGTGGACGGTGGAGGGCACCGCGGTCAGTTCTGCCAGTGTTGGTCTCCCCAGGATGCAGTTGTAGAGGGACGGGCAGTCGATGACGAGGAAGCGTACCTTAACCTGCCTCGTCCTCGTGCCCTCGCCGAAGGTAACCATGAGCTCGACATATCCCCAAGGTTTGGAGGTCGAGCCGTTGAAGCCCTGTAAGTCCGACCCTACATACAGTGAGAGGTGCGAGTCGTCTAGCTGCAGAGTCTGGAATAATTAACTGTACATCATGTCGACGAAACTTCCTTCGTCGACGAGGACGCGGTGCACATCAAAGTTAGCCATTCTTGCTCTTATCAGCAGAGGAATGATTGCGTTGGTGGCTCCTCTGGGGAGCTCTTAGAGGTAAAAGGTGATAGGCTCCGACTTGCCTTTTACCCTTTCAAAGGTCACTGTCTGCGGAGGTGCCGAGTCGACCAGTTCATCAAGCTTTCTCTTGGCCGAATTGATAGTTAGGTCGTTGAATCCTCCACCATTGATAACCATGGCGGAGGGAAAGTATTCCCACCTATTGTGTGTCGTGAGCGGCTTCTACAGGTGTTTGAGGATGTAGAAGTCCTCCGGTCTGGTGACGGAGAAGGCGGTCTGGACGGGGACCGACTTGTCAGATGGTCGGGCGTCTTCCTCCAGTTCTCTCGTCTCCCGGGCTTCACGATGAGGAGCATCGTTTCGCCAGTATTGGGCGAGCCTCCCTCCCTTGATGAGGGTTTCAATGGCGTCCTTGAGGTGGACGCAGTCTTCAGTCAGATGACCATGGCTCATATGGTACTGACAGTACTTGCTCTTGTCTACTCCGGGTTTGGCAGGAGCAGGTCGGAGGCGTTTGATGCCACCGTCTTTGAAGTACGTACTGGCACACTCCGCCAAGATGCGCTCGCGGGAAGCTGTGAGCGGAGTGTATTCTGTGAAGCGCCCGAAGGGTCCTCTCTGCTCGCAGACTTCTCGGGGTCTGTCCTTGTTTCTTTTCTCCCCGGTTCGTCGAGGAGGAGAGGCTTCTTGGCGCGGGTTGCTGCTGGATCCGCGAGTTCTGGGGTCCCGGGCTCTGTTGGCCGCCTCCCTTTCCTCGTAATCCATATATGCCCGGGCCTTCTCGAGGAGGGCATCAAATGTGAAGAAGTGAAAAACACAAGAAGGGGGGTTGGATTGTAAAACTGAAAATCAATGCAATGAACACGGTATTTTTATCCTGGTTCGTTTGATCTCAAACTACTCCAGTCCACCCGTCAAGGTGATTTCGCCTCTCTCCAACGAGGTCTTAATCCACTATATTCAACTGAATATTACAATCTGCTTTAACAACTGCTAAAGCCTTCTTGATGCAAACCACAACCCGGTTTGTCAAGGAATCACTTTCTTACACAGAATGGAAATCTAGGTGTGTGAGTGTTTTCTACAAAAACAGTTTATCACAACTGTGATATTACACAACTTAAGCTTATTGAAACTAGATTGCTAAAATACTGAGTAAGGAAATATGGAGCTTTTAGCAAACTGAGAGAAGGAAGATGATAATTAGCTTTTAGGCGTGTAATATGATGTAGAGCATTAGCCAATTCAATCTTCATTGTCTTGTTTATATAGCACTGAATTTGTTGAACGTTGGAGCAATAATCTTGATTCAATGCCAATAACAAACTTTCCTTATTAAGCAGATCTTGTCTGGAATGATGTCGTTGGTAATAATTCGCTTTGAATGGACAGTACCGTTGCTACTTAAAGCGTGTTCTGGCTTGGGCTCATTCTGACTCTGCTTAAGTGCTGATGAACTGTTGTTATCTTTATCAGAGTGTTGAGCGCAGTTCTGTTCATCAAGCTTCAGCATTCGCGTGAGTTGTTCTTCTGATTCTGGTATTCTGATATAGCAACTTCTGATGCTGATGTTAATAACCAATATTCTGATGCTGATTAAGTGTGCTCTTGTTGATACCTATCAGAGTTTCTGCAAAACAGAAGGTAATATTTTAGGTAGCAAATAGTTCTTACATGAATCACATAATTTAATATATCTTTTCATTTTGTTATCATCAAAACTTAAACTTAGGGTAGTAGATTCAAACTTTGTTCTAACAATCTCCCCCTTTTTGATGATGACAAAAACTAGATATTTTTAATTGAAAATAACGTGACAAAGTATCAGAGATAACTATATGATAAGATGTATCAGAGTAAGAAGTTATCAAAGATAAGGGATAAAGAGATATGAGAGTTGGGATCAGAGATACTCCCCCTGAATTTGTAACTTCCCTTTTTTTAATTCCAAGAGTTCTTCAGGATCAGATCTTTATTGCCTTTCTTTGAACATCAGAATATCAGAGCTTTGACTATTAGAAGCTTTAGATCAGAATATCAAAGCAGAGCTTTATCAGAGTATCAGGACTTTGGTCTTCAGAGTGTCAGAGAGTATTCTTGTACCTGTAGACTTAAGCAAAAACAGAAAACATATTCAAGTATATCAGAGTTAAAATGTTTGAGATTTTCTGTCTCAGTAATCCGTTATTGAAAAATATCTTTCTTATTCTCCCCCTTTTTGTCAGCAATCAAAAAGTGTAAGTGATGTGCTAAAACAATTAGAGCAGAAAAACTTGTCATATTAAAATAGTCAGAGCCAGACAAAACAGTACAGAAGATATGCAAAGAAAACATGGAAATAGCATGAATGAAAATCTAAGGTTGGGGAGGAAGGCGTGTGAACAGAGTCTCCAGCATTGCCTTAATCTGATCAGCAGTCTCAGTCTGCTTGTGCACCATGCTGACTACTGTGTCTATCTTGCTGTCCTGCACATCCATCCTTTCCTTCATCTTTTGATCATTTTCATCCATCCTTTGCTGCAGACGGACATCATTCAGCTTCAGCTCTTCCAGAGTCTGCCTGTCCAAGGCAGCTTGAGAAACATCAGAAGCAGGGAGCTTCTGAGAGCTTTCTGCAACATCTTCAGCTTGACTGGCTTCAGCTTGAATTGTCTGATCTTCTTCTGGCTGCACCTTTGAAGCTGGACGCTTCTCAGACCATGGCTCACTATCCAGAAGGAGCACGTCTTCTTTCAGCAGCTGACTTCCTACTTCATTCAGAAGCTTGCTGAAATTCTGCTGTGCTTGCTCATAATTGATGTCTTGCAATTTTAGAGCTTCAGCACGTACCCAAATTCTAAATCGTGTCCAGAGCTGGTCAGAGGCAGCTGGATCAATCATTCCAGGATAGACTTGCTTCAGAGAAGCAATCCACTGCTGCAAACCTGTTTCAAAATTCATAATGCCAGAGCCAACATCTGGCTGTTTTGGTTTTGGAATGGCTATTTTATTTTTCATATCAGCAAGACGGTCAAGGATTGTTAAATCTATGAAGGTCCTGCTGGGGTCTTCTATGGTTTGTTTGGGAGCTGCTTGTTTGGGAGATGGAGTGGGAGAATCAGAGATAATGATTGGACTGTTTGGGGTTTTGGGAGTGTTTGGAGGAGTGGTTTCTGGGGAGGATGGCAGCTGGGCCATTGTTACAGTTGTTCCACATGGCAGCTGTATTGCCAGAGGTTGTGGCTCAGAGGATTGAGGAGACTGAGGTGGAGGAGATGGAGTTTCAGGATGATGAAACTCAGGTTGAGGTGATGTTTGAGGTGATGGTGGATGAATTTCTGGTTGAGGAGAGGGAGAAGGAATTACTGGTTGTGGAGAGGGAGGAGGAATTTCTGGTTGTTCAGGAATATGTGGTTCTTCTGGAATGGGTGAGAGAGGTTGTTCTGGTTGAGGAGATTTGGCAATTTGTGGTTCAGAGTTTGGATTATTGGAGAGGTGATCAGAAACACGTTGATCAATGTCAGACAGAACTTTGTCAAGTGCTGTTGTTGTTGAAGTTGTTGGTTTGGGATGTTTGGTGCGAGGTCTTCTGAGTGTTAGTGCCTCAGAAGGGTCATCTTCTGGTTCGGTTTCATCTATAGTTGGTATGGGGATTGGGATTGCATGAGAAGCTGGAGTTGGGATAGATGTTGGAATAGCAGAAGAATTTAAAACAGAAGCAGCAGATAAATTACCTCTTTTCTTAGGTGTCTGCTGGGATGTTCCTTCTGAAGGGGCCTTCCTTTTCTTCGTCTTCTTCAGTGTAACTTCTGGTTGAGGTTGGTGCAGATCTTTGATATTCAGCTTGGGATCTGTACCATCAGCCTTGCACGCGTCCAAGTATCTGAGAACCACCACTGGTTTAGATTCTATCTCAGAAAATAAAGGAAAGTCACTCAGTGGGACTCTTCTGCTGGTGATGTCAGCAGTGGGAGTAACGCTGGGTTCCTTTCTGATATTCTCTATTAATTTCATTTTCTTCAGATTCTTCGTGTTCAGAGGCTTGCCAACAGTTGGTTCAATGGTGCTTAACTCTTGAGCTTCTATCAGGTGCTCTATCAGCCTATTCTCAGTCAGAATATCTGATATTAACCTTCCAAAGGGTATCCAATCCCTCTTTGTTCTTTCTTCTTCCCTGGTTTCCTTCACGCTTGTTCTGAGGTGATTAAACAGAAGATGAGCCAAGTTGATTTTTACCTTCTGATTGATAAAATAGATCAGAAACTGCTGATCTATATTTATGTAATCAGGGGAACTAGTTGGCTTCCTATGATTAAAACACCCCAGAATGATCTTCGCCCAAACTCTGTGGTGATCCTTGAGGTCTCTGATTTTGCTGTTGGGCACCCCATGGGTGAAAATCCGTTCTGCTATGACACCAACGTCAGAGCATCTTTCAGCCATATCAATACAGAGGACGCCACCGCCACTGTAACCAATCAATTTTGCTATGTGATCCTCAGTGATCACAATCTTCTTTCCCATTATGTAGGAGGTGACTTGATGCGTTGAAGCGGACACATGAATCCAGAACTCCTTGACTAACATTGGGAATGTTGGTCCAACCAACCTGTCGAAATATCTCTCCCATTTCTGTGCCCTAACTTCTTCTGTCAAGTCAAAACCATTCTCTTTCAGACTGCCAAAATCAATAATCAGTTCAGATAACACTTCTAGATTCTTCACTGGTGTAAGGAGTGTTCTAAATGGAACTTGGTACTGTTCAGAGGAAGCTTTCTTCTGAGAACCTGCAGAAGCACTGCTAGAGGTTGCCATGTTCACACTTAGGGTTTTTCTGAGAAAACTGAAAAATGGGTTTAAGGTTGAAAGAGATGAACACAGAGAAAATGCAGAAAATATTTGAGAGATAATGAGAAACTGTAAAAGATTAATGTGAGATGTTTAACGTGCTTAAATAGATTTCAGAATATTTTGAAAGTGTAAACGGTTTCAAGAAAGAGAAATAAAATCATGATTACGTTTTAAAAACATGATTACTTTCATTTAATGCTTGCTGATTTTGGGGGATTTGAGAAAGATACTTGAAACGGTTACCAGACATGTGTCTCAATGCACCCAATCAGTGTTTTGCCTTCTCAGAAGCGTGCACGCGTTCTGCTTCAGAGATTTGCTGATGATTGGATGACACTTGTTTGATTTAGTGATCAGCACGTCTATCCTTGAGTTGAAGCGCTCAGATCTTTAAGACTAGCATCTGATACAATCTGCATGTTCTATCTTTTTGAAAAGAGATTGATCAGAAGTTCACAGTAAAACAAATACATTCTGAAGATAAATATATAGAATTAAAGCATTTTCACTCTGGGCAGATTTTCATGCTGAGATGTTTCAGAATGAAATTGAACCTATCTTCAGAAAGGGGTTTAGTGAAGATATCAGCCCATTGATGGTCTGTATCTATAAATTTTAAGTTCAAAATTCCCTTCTGAATGTAGTCCCTAATGAAATGATGTTTTATTTCTATATGCTTAGCTCTAGAATGTAAAATGGGATTCTTACTTAAGCAAATAGCAGAAGTATTTTCAGAGTATAGGGATGTTACTCTCAAAAATCTGGAAGTCTTCAAGCTGACTTTTCATCCAGAGCATTTGTGTGCTACATCCTGTTGCTGCTATGTACTCAGCTTCTGCTGTTGATAGCGCAATTATGGATTGCCTTTTGCTGGACCAAGAGATCAGATTGTCTCCCAGAAACTGGCAACTTCCAGAAGTACTTTTACGCTCTACTCTGTCTCCAGCAAAGTCAGCATCGCAGTAGCCTACTAAACTGTAATCACTAGATTTTCTATAAAATAAACCCAGATTAGTAGTACCTTTCAGATACTTGAAAATTCGCTTAACAACTGTTAAGTGAGATTCTCTAGGATCTGATTGGAATCTAGCACAAATACATACGCTGAATAATATATCAGGTCTTGAAGCTGTCAGATAAAGGAGAGAACCAATCATACCTCTGTAGACTTTCTGTTCTACCTTTTTGCTTACCTCTTCTCTTTCCAGAATGCACGTGGGATGCATTGGAATCTTTGATGGCTTACATTCTGAGAGGTCAAATTTCTTCAGAAGATCTCTGATGTATTTGCTCTGATGAATGTAAGTTCCCTCTGGAGTTTGATTGATCTGAATTCCTAGAAAGAATTTCAGTTCCCCCATAAGGCTCATCTCAAATTCTTCCTGCATACATTTAGCAAATTTTCTTCCAAGAGAAGGATTAGTAGATCCAAAAATAATATCATCAACATAAATTTGACAGACTAAGATGTCATTCTTAACTGACTTACAGAATAAGGTAGTGTCCACCTTCCCTCTGGTGAATTCATTTTCTAACAGAAAGTTACTAAGTCTTTCATACCAAGCTCTGGGAGCTTGTTTTAGACCATATAGTGACTTCTTTAGTTTGAAAACATGTTCTGGATGTTTTGTATTTTCAAAACCAGGGGGTTGGTGCACATAAACCTCTTCTTCTATATAACCATTTAAGAATGCACTCTTGACATCCATCTGATACAGAGTGATGCCTCTATTAACAGCAAATGAAATTAAAAGTCTGATAGATTCTAACCTGGCAACTGGAGCAAAGGTTTCTGTATAGTCTATCCCCTCTTGCTGACTATAACCTTGTGCAACCAGTCGTGCTTTGTTTCTGATGACTTCACCTTGTTCATTTAGCTTGTTTCTGAACACCCATCTTGTTCCAATGACGTTGAATCCTTTTGGTCTGGGAACAAGATCCCATACGTCATTTCTGGTGAATTGATTCAGCTCTTCTTGCATTGCTAGAATCCAGTCGTTGTCCAGAAGTGCTTCATCAATAGAAGAAGGTTCAATCAGAGACACAAGTCCCATGAGGGTTTCTTCATAGTTTCTGAAGCTTGCTCTTGTTCTGATTGGATCTTCCTTTCTTCCTAAGATTGTTTCTTCTGGATGATCCAAGCTGCTTCTGGGTAATCTTTTCTGAGGTTGATCAGCAGCTGTTGTAGGATTGCTAGCAGTGCTCCTTTCAGACGTTGAAGGAGTGTCATTGTTGAGAGCTTCTGATGGCTTGTCTTCAGAACCTGTAAATTCAATTTCCATACCTGCAAAAACTTCATTCTGCTTTGACTTTTCAGAGTCAAGCTTATCATCAAAACGAACACTGATTGATTCTTCCACAATCTGTGTTTCTGTATTGTATACTTTGTACCCTCTTGAGCGTTCAGAGTATCCTAACATAATACACTTATGTGCTTTAGAGTCAAACTTGTTCAAATAATTCTTTGTATTTAACATAAAACAGGTACATCCAAATGGATGAAAATATGAAATGTTGGGCTTTATGTTCTTCCACAATTCATATGGAGTCTTTTCCAAAATAGGTCTTATTGAGATTCTATTCTGAATGTAGCACGCTGTGTTTATTGCCTCTGCCCAGAAGATCTTAGCAACGTTTGTCTCATTGATCATGGTTCTGGCCATTTCTTGCAATGTTCTGTTCTTTCGTTCTACAACTCCATTTTGTTGGGGAGTTATAGGACAAGAGAAATCATGCAGAATGCCTCTGTCATTAAAGAATGACTCAAAATCTTTGTTTTCAAACTCTCCACCATGATCACTTCTGACTTTAACGATCCTAAGATCCTTTTCATTCTGAACTTGGTTACAGAAGGTAACAAACACAGAGTGTGACTCGTCCTTGTGTCTTAAGAACTTTACCCATGTCCATCTGCTATAGTCATCTACGATTAATAACCCATACTTCTTGCCACTGACTGAAGCAGTTTTAACTGGTCCAAATAAGTCAATGTGCAGAAGTTCTAATGGCTTAGAGGTAGAAACAACATTTTTAGATTTAAAAGAAGGTTTTGCAAACTTGCCTTTCTGACATGCTTCACACAGAGCATCTGAATTGAACTTCAAATTAGGAAGTCCTCTGACCAGATTGAGTTTGTTAATCTGAGATATTCTTCTCATACTAACATGCCCCAATCTTCTGTGCCAAATCCACTGCTCGTTGTTAACAGACAGAAGGCACTTTACTTCTGACTTTTCAGTTCAGAAAGTTTGATTTTGTAAATGTTGTTTTTCCTCTTTCCATTAAACAGGATAGTCCCATCTTTCTGACTAACAACTTTACATGATTTTTTATTAAAGATTATATCATAACCGTTATCACTTAATTGACTTATGGATAACAGATTATGCATTAATCCATCTACTAGCAGAACATTATTAATAGAGGGAAGATTTCCATTACCTACAGTTCCAGAGCCAATTATCTTTCCCCTCTGATTGCCTCCAAAGCCAACGTGGCCTCCAGGCTTAAGTTCCAGGCTTTGGAACATATGCCTTCTTCCCGTCATGTGTCGCGAGCAGCCATAGTCCAGGTACCATGACTGGTGTTTCTGACTTGCTGCTAAAGATATCTGCAACATGTATTATTTTATCCTTAGGTACCCAGATTTTCTTTGGTCCTGATTTGTTAGATTTACCAAAACTCTGGTTGAATTTTGGTTTCACAGAGTACTTACTGCTAGTGTATTTAATATCATGTGTGTGACCATACACAAAATGTGAATTCAGAGGTGTGTGTTTAATGGTTAAATCCATGACATTCTTTGGTGTAGGAACCTTACCTTGGTATCTTATTCCCTTCCTGCCGTTTCTGTTAACTCCATAGATCATTGAAGCCATTTTGCTTCTATCTATGCTTTTAGCAAGGAACTTCTGGAAACTATGATCATACTCCTTGATGATCTCATCAGCGTTGCTGGGAGTTTCAAAAATTGGTTCCTTCTGAGAGTTTTG
The DNA here is from genome assembly GCA_948472305.1 of Vicia faba. Lineage (NCBI taxonomy): Eukaryota > Viridiplantae > Streptophyta > Magnoliopsida > Fabales > Fabaceae > Vicia > Vicia faba. Next base: position 1,186,720,088 of record OX451737.1, read on the forward strand.
TAAAGTATTTTCTAATTTTGAAATTTTAATTCTCAGCTCAGAATTCTCCAATTTAAGACTCTCAGTCTTAATAGAGTCAGATTCAAGATTCCTTTTCAGGTTTCTGAATTTAACTCTAATCTGCTGATACCTTTCCAAAATTTCATTAAGGCTTTCAGCAAGTTCAGCCTTGGTAAAATTAACAGCAAAGTTAGGAAATACCTCTTCCGTATCTGATTCTGAGTCTGATTCAGAAGCTTCACTATCTTCTGAAATGTTGGCCATGAGAGCTATGTTTGCTCTCTCATCATCTGATTCTGAGTCAGCTTCAGACGAGTCAGAGTCATCCCATGTAGCCATGAGACTTTTCTTCTTTTCTCTTCCAAAATTCTTTTTGGGCTTTTCCCTCTGAAGCTTTGGGCAGTCACTCTTGTAGTGTCCTTGCTCATTGCACTCATAGAAGATGATGTCCTTGGTGTTTGGCTTTTTGCTTCCTGAGGAGCCTTCAAATCTTCTGTATCCAAAGGAAGAATCTGTCCTTCTGTATCTGGAAGAAGACTCGTTATGATCAGATCTTCTGGGATTCCTGAACTTTCTTTGTCTCTGCTTCCACAGTTGATTCACTCTTCTGGAGAGGAGGGAGAGTTCGTCTTCTTCTAATGAGGATCCATCAGATGTTTCTTCAACTGCCTGCAAAACTTTAGACTCAGATTTTTTGTTAGATTTTAATGCTAAAGGCTTACCTTGCTTCTGGGGTTCATCAGCTTCTAGCTCTATCTCATGACTTCTGAGGGAGCTGATAAGTTCCTCCAGAGAAATTTTGTTGAGATCTGTTGCTAGCTTCAGAGCTGTAACCATTGGCCTCCACTGCTTGGGTAAGCTTCTGATGATTTTCTTGACGTGATCAGCAGTAGAGTAACCTTTGTCCAGAACCTTGAGACCAGCTACCAGAATCTGGAATCTTGAGAACATTGTTTCAATGGATTCACTTTCTTCCATTTTGAACTCCTCATACTTCTGAATGAGCGCCAGAGCTTTAGTTTCTTTGACCTGAACGTTGCCCTCATGCGTCATTCTGAGTGAGTCAAACATGTTCTTTGATGTGTCTCTGTTGGAGATCTTTTCATATTCAGCATACGAGATGGCGCTGAGAAGGATGGTTATGGCCTTGTGGTGATTCTTGAAGTCACGCTTTTGTTGGTCAGACATTGTTTTCCTATCAATCTTCTGACCGCTTGCATTCACAGGGTGCGTGTATCCATCTGTCACCATATCCCACAGATCAACATCATGTGCCAGAAAGAAGCTTTCAATTCTGTCTTTCTAGTAATCAAAGTTTTCTCCATCAAAGACTGGAGGTTTGCCGCTGAATCTGTCTATGTCCTCATGGTTGTCATTGCTGGTGTGTGAATAATTTCCTGCCATTGTGTTTTTCTGACGCTGGATCTTGTACTGACACAGTTAGGTGTTTTAGCTCAAAACCAGGCGCTCTGATGCCAATTGAAGAAGTGAAAAACACAAGAAGGGGGGTTGAATTGTAAAACTGAAAATCAATGCAATGAACACGATATTTTTATCCTGGTTCGTTTGATCTCAAACTACTCCAGTCCACCCGTCAAGGTGATTTCGCCTCTCTCCAACGAGGTATTAATCCACTATATTCAACTGAATATTACAATCTGCTTTAACAACTGCTAAAGCCTTCTTGATGCAAACCACAACCCGGTTTGTCAAGGAATCACTTTCTTACACAGAATGGAAATCTAGGTGTGTGAGTGTTTTCTACAAAAACAGTTTATCACAACTGTGATATTACACAACTTAAGCTTATTGAAACTAGATTGCTAAAATACTGAGTAAGGAAATATGGAGCTTTTAGCAAACTGAGAGAAGGAAGATGATAATTAGCTTTTAGGCGTGTAATATGATGTAGAGCATTAATCAATTCAATCTTCATTGTCTTGTTTATATAGCACTGAATTTGTTGAACGTTGGAGCAATAATCTTGATTCAATGCCAATAACAAACTTTCCTTATTAAGCAGATCTTGTCTGGAATGATGCCGTTGGTAATAATTCGCTTTGAATGCACAGTATCGTTGCTACTTAAAGCGTGTTCTGGCTTGGGCTCATTCTGACTCTGCTTAAGTGCTGATGAACTGTTGTTATCTTTATCAGAGTGTTGAGCGCAGTTCTGTTCATCAAGCTTCAGCATTCGCGTGAGTTGTTCTTCTGATTCTGGTATTCTGATATAGCAACTTCTGATGCTGCTGTTAATAACCAATATTCTGATGCTGATTAAGTGTGCTCTTGCTGATACCTATCAGAGTTTCTGCAAAACAGAAGGTAATATTTTAGGTAGCAAATAGTTCTTACATGAATCACATAATTTAATATATCTTTTCATTTTGTTATCATCAAAACTTAAACTTAGGGTAGTAGATTCAAACTTTGTTCTAACAAAATGTTCGGGGTGGTTCGATGCCCACCGCCTTTCTAAATTTTGTGCCGGGGAGGAGCCCCCTCTCCAGCAAGTACCTTTTCATGTGGTCCACGCAGGGGACCTGTATGGCTTCACGGTTGAAGCGATTGATAAATTCTCTCAAGGTTTCATCCTGTCTCTGGATGATGGCCTCGAGTGCTACCTCGGTCTTTGGGTGTCGCTGAGACGCAGTGAATGAACTTATGAATTTATTCTTTAGGTTTCGCCACGAGGTGATTGATCCCGGGGTGAGGCTTTTATACCAATCCATTGCTTATTTTCTGAGGGTCGTGGGAAACAATCGGTATTTGATGGGTCCCCTAACATTGTGGTAATGCAACATGGCCTCGAACCCGTCTATGTGGTCGACTGGGTCCGCGACTCCGTCGTATTCCTTCAGATATGGAGGCTTCTCCATGCCCGGAGGAATGGGCGCCTCCATGATGGCTTGTGACAGGGGATCGCGGGGGTCATCCTCGTCACAACGCACTCCAGGGACAGGGATGGGGACCTGAAATACAATCGTGCCCGACGGTCCTGGTCGTGTTGGGCATCCCTCGAGCGTGGTGCTCGTTGGTTATTTCTTCCGTGCCTGTCTCCGGAGTGTCTTCTTTCTTGTCGTATGGGGCCATGGTTGCGCCCTCCAACTTCAATGACAGGTTGCCTCTCCAAGGGCGGTCGTCTCCCCGAGGGTCGGGGCGACGGGCTTCGGGAGGTGTCTCTGTATTGTCTCTGCGGGGGAGACGGGAGATGTACTTCTGTCACTCGAGGAGGTGGAGTATGGGGCCTCCTGTGTCTCCTCACGGGTCTTCTATCGTCTTCTAGCGCCCTCAATCTTTCCCCTGGGTAAAGATGAGGTAATTAGTTTGGTTGATCGCCGCGAATAGTGCGCGGGTTGTGGCATCTGCCCCGGCGGGGACAGGGACTTCCTGAAATTGGGCAGCTCGATAGTTTTGGGGAGCTGCGTTGTCCTCTTCGAGTGGCGGAGGGACTGAGGAAGATGAGGCAGTAGCTCCGTCGCGGTGGATTGAAGGCCCGGGGATGGTTCCCCCGGGGAGTGTGTTATGGTCGGGGTTACCGGTGTTGTCAGGGACTCCATTTTTATCTGCGAGGCCATTGTTGGTGTCGACGACGCGGATGTTCTGGTCATCCCGAACTTGGTCAGCCATAACGGTAGGAGGTGATTTTGAGCTTTGGTCTTCGAGGTTTTGCAAGACGGGGAAGCTAGTTTCTCACAGACGGCGCCACTGATCTTACCTTATCAGACTTGGACCGTCACGGCTGGCTCGGGCAGAATTTTGAGTGAGATGGGGGGAAGGGGTACCTGCAAGACACTCCGATGCTAAAATGAGTGACAGAATGAGCAGGCAAAAAGTGTATGTATGCGTAAGATATGTGTTGTACCCCAAAATTTTCCCTCCCATTTCCTCAACATTTTCTCATCACAAGACCCTTGAAGATCAAGATTCAGTTAGGGTTTCCTCTGCTCAAGACTTCTCCTTGCACTGTTGACCCAAATTAGGGTTTGTGATTGCACAAAGATATTTTGACCTAAAATGCCTAAGATTATTTTCATGCTTCATGTTGGACTCTCAAGTTTATCCATACCAAGTTTCAAGTCTTGATTCCAAATTTTGCCCAGTCAATTGGACACTTGACCTAGAAATCAACTGTATTGGGGAAAAAGTCAATTGTGGCCAATTGACAGTCAAATCTCATGAAAATTGACCCACATCAACATTATGAACTCACATGGACCATTTGATCAAGTTTGGATCACAATTCCACAAGAAATTTGATCAGATCACCAAAAGGGCAAAATGGTCATTTTTAGGGTTTTGACTGCACAAAGGCAATTTTTGACTGTTTGACCTAGCCAATGGCAAACCAAGCTCACATATGGACTCAAGGACCCCATGGAATTATCTTGACATGCTCAACAAGTTCAAAAGATCCCAAATGCACAAGATTGACAATTGAATTTCCCAGTCAATTGATCAATTTTGATTGTATACTGAAAAGTCAAACTTTGACTTTTTGGTCAAAATCAAGGGTCAAGATTCATTTTTCATCAAAGCATGCCAAATCATGAAACTTGTTCATCAAGAAATTGAAAATTGAAAATTAGGGTTTGAAATGAGAATTTTTCATAACTTAGAATTTTTCTAAGTTATGAAAAAACCCTAATTTTTTCCCAACTTTGACCCACTTTATCACCAAGATTCATTTGGATTCAAGCAAAAGTCAAAACATGAAAGTTGTAGCCTATTTCATAATCTACAACTTTGATTCACAAAGTTTTCCCAAAAGAGGCTTGTATCTCAAGTTACAATTTTTGAAACAAGGGTACCAAACCATTCTTTACTTAGTGAAAATTTGACCTATTTTAGGCAAGTTTTTTACCTAAATTCAAGACCATTTTCCATACACTTCCACTTGGAATTTCAATTTGAACTTCAAAGATGGATTGTAGTACACATTCCAAGCTTTCCAAAATGTCCAAGAACTCATCAAACAACCTCATGGTTAGGGAGAATCGAATTTGACAATATGGGAAAAACTCACTTTTGAATTGGCCAAGTTACATGTTCATAACACTATGCATTTTCAATCTCAGCTTGCACAACTTGATTACAGGTCTTTTGTCTCAATTACACTCATAAATTTAATGCCAATCCCTTGTGCCAAGACCATGTTCTATGTGTTCAAGCATTGCCTAAAGGATTAATCCCAAATTGGAAAAAGCATTATATCCATTTTTGCAAAAGTTACACTTTATGTCTAAAGCAAATCAAGAAGGTACAAAAAAAATCTAATTGGAACAAGTTTATGAGTTAATCACTGATCAAGGAGAAGTTTAGAAGCATAGTATGGGGGCCTGTACAGGCTAGAAGCACAACTTGACCATTGCTTGCTTAAAGTTCAAGAAAGATAACATAACATATACCAACTTCCATATCAGTTAACCAAGGCTTAGAGAAAGTTATCAAACACATTCCAAACATTCATCCTAGGCTGAAGCACGACCCTAAGATCCTCAATACCTTCACAAACTCAGAATCACCTTTGAACTGCACAAAAACAGGGCTTGCTGCAGATTGAGTTCCCTAGCTCAATCCTTTCATACATTCTTGCCCAAACCAGTTCAAACACCTTCCCTACCATCAATGCAAGCTAACCAAAACCTAAGACACGGCCTGTAACACTCCCAGGCATCATCACCATTTTCATTTTCTTGTTTTGCAGTTGAAGTTCTATAGCACGATTCAAAAGGTTTCAAGACAAAGTAAAGCTTGGAATAGCATCCTCACACTTCAAGGAAGCTGTACAAATCATCATCTTGCCCTGAAAGCTCCTCCATTGCAAGGCACGATTCCAACTGAACAGGTATATTCATGAAGTTCTATCTCTCAGTATAGGCATTGTTAGCTTTAGGTTTGTGAAGGAAACATGTCACAATCATAGCCCTGAACATGCCCATGTGATTATATTTCATTTATATTATGTATGCTTAGAGAATTTTGAGTCTGAACATTGATGAAAAACTAGGTCAGGAATTGGGGGAGAAGAAATTCTCCCTCATCTTAGAGAGTTAAGTCAAGTTCTTTATATCCCTGGATTCGTCTTCTCATACTCTACATTTTTCATGTTGAAAGTTTTGCTTAAAAGTCCAGGAATTGGGAGATAGGAAACGCGTGTTTGCTTGAACAAAAGATGTTCTGAGGTTGAAGATGACCTGGTTCTGGGCTGGGCCTGTTTGTCATTTCTTTTTGCACCCTTTTATTACTTTTACACCCCCTGAGCCCATTTTGCTTATTTTTATGACTTTTTGATTTTTTTTCTTTTTTGGTTTGACTTATTTATTTTTCCTCATAATATAAAAAATATAAAAATAATTTTTTGCACTATTTTCCTATTTATTAGGTATTTGTTTGTTTAGGTTAGTTTTTATACATAAATAAATAAATAGATACACTTTTATTAAAAAATACTAAAAATATACAAACACATTTTTATTTTCATTTTTTATTTTGTTTTATCTTCTGAAAATATTTTATATAAAAAATACTTTTTTTATTAAATATTAAATATTATTAATTTGCATATATAATACATATTAGTAAATAATACAAATATTTATATAGATATTAATATATTTAGGTTAAATTACAAAGTATACACACTTTTATTTTCCTTATTAATATTTAATATAAAAATACCTTTTGACAAATATACTTCATTTTTATTTTATTTTTGTATATAATAAATAAATATTATACATAATAAATAAATAATACATATTATTTAATAAAATTAGGGTTAGTCCTAAACATGAAAAAACTCCAAAAAAATAATACTTTTCTTTTGTTTATTTTGACACCTAAAAATACTTATTTGCATATATACAAAAACCATTTTTGCATCTTGCATATTCATTCCTATTTTATTTAATTTGTGCAATTAAATTATCTTGTAAATAATTCAATATTGATGTAATAGTTTAGGTTTAAATTCCTTGTCAAAATCCCCATTTGAACATTTGTACCCCCCTTCCCATATATTGTGTTGTAATAGATTAGTAAATTTATTTTTCGCACTTTATTGCTTTCTAATTATACTATGTTAGAATTATGGTTTGTATGCGAAAAAACAACGAAAATAGTTTGACCTAATTTCAAGATAAACAAGCATGAAAATGGACACACAAATCACACTTGCACCCCCTAGGGTATTCCATTTGTTGCCTTTCAAAATTGGGCCATATTGCATGTTAGGTCTCTTTGGGCAAAACAAACACAAATCAAATGATCATAGTCCCTCGATGACGCTTTCAAAAAGTTGCCTAAACAAATGATCAAGTCCCTTAAAGAAAATTGCCCAAAGATACTTGGCACCATTGCAATTATGGTCTAAACGATGACCCGCGCCCGTCCCTTTCACATCCTAACATGAGATTGTCCACCAAATATAATGGTGGAACGAACTTGTTAAAAGGGTTAAAACATAGCAATAATCTTTGAGAAATTTAGGAGTAGATAACCTCTTAGTTACTTGAATCAAGCTTGCGAAAAACAAAACACTTGCCTATTTTCTAAAACCACACTTCACAACACTTTCAAAACAAACTTTCAAAAACAAATGAAAACCTTTTTCAAAAGACATACATCTTTGTATACATCCCAACATGGATCATTACAAAGGTTGCCACCACATTGGCTTCTTTTCAAAACATTTTCAAACCCACACACACAAAGCACCATTTCAAACAATTGAAATTAAGGCAAGTTGATCTAAGCAAGTAACTAAGAGCCCATGGATAACCATGGATAGAAAGGGTGCTAATACCTTCCCTTTCTATATCTACTCCCCGAACCCAAGAAAACATCTCAAAGGTTTTTGCTGTGCTTTTTTAAACCTTTCCTTAGGATAAAATAAAAAGTCGGTGGTGACTCTTGCTCAACCGAAACATTTGCGAAAACAAACGCAAAACCATAGTCAGTTCTCCCACCGTATCACAGAACTGGCAACTCTGCTGGGGATATGTTTAAAAGTGGAGTAACCTTAGGGCTTAGATCACCTTTGTTTTCAATTGTTTGCCTTGTTTGCTTTTATATTTGTGGGTTTTGCATCGGAGTTTCATAGATCCTAACCCGGATCTAGGGAATACCCTTTTTAGGTAGCATAATCTGTGAGGGACCTTTCCGGCGTAGACCGACATGGGTGAAGCAGTGGCTACGTTGGTGTGGCACCTTGGTCTGTACCTATATCCCTTGTGTTGCAATGAGGAGAATATAGGTCTTCTAAGGAGTCATTAAACACCAACCGACCTTAGAACCCTAAATTAACCAAACTTGGCCATTAGAACAGTAGCAGTATGTTACACTCATTGAGGCTAAACTCTCGCGATGGTTCTGGCCGCAAGAAAAGATTGCGATGCTGGAGTTATGACCGATTGAGGGTAGTCAATGATTTGAGATCCTCTAGAACCCGGTTACTTTTGATAGGACAGGTTTTAACCAACGAAACCAAAAGAGGGTAATACCTAAACTTCATGTTGGCCTGAAACCTAAGGGTTGTCTTGTGTGACTTTTATGCCTTATCATGCTTGCCTATGTGAATACTTGTGGTGTGCTTCATCATAGCATCATGCCATCATACCATTGCATGCATCCTGTATAAAGGACTAACCCATTTCAAAGACAAAAAAGTTTCATCTTTGCTCTGTTTTGTAGGACATCATGATGCCCGTGCGTAGGAATACTATCCGGCTCAACTTTGTTCAACCACCAACTTTGCTCAAGGATTTGGTTGGTAGGATTCCAAACACTTCTTCCTTCATCAATAGGCATTGTTCTCTCCTTGGCTTGATCACTGCAAAATGGGACCAACAACTGATAAGTGTTCTGACCCAGTTTTATGACCCCCTGCATCATTGTTTCACCTTTCAAGACTTCCAGCTGGTTCCTACCCTGGAAGAATTCTCTTATCTGCTTGGGATCCCTGTCTTAGAGCAAACTCCATTCACTGGCTTGGAAAAGACTCCTAGGCCTGAAGAGGTTGCTGCAGTTCTCCCCTTGACCAAAGAAGTGGTATTGGCTAACCGGGAAACTAGAAGTGGAGTTAAGGGCTTTTTGGTCAAATTTCTGGTTGGCAAAGCTAATGATTTCTGGAATGACTTGGACTTCAAGGCGTACGAAGATATTCTGGATCTTTTAATCTATGGTCTGGTATTGTTCCCCAATCCTGACACCTTCATCAGTATCTATGCCATAAGGATCTTCATGTCTCGGAATCCTGTACCCACTCTTTTGGGTGATATCCTGCAACAACTCTATGCTCGTACTGCCCGAAAACGGGGAACTCCGTGGTGTTGTGCTCCTTTGCTAGTGAGGTGGTTTATTTCGCACCTTCCTAAGTTCGTGCTGAAGAATGAAGAAGGAAAGGGTTGGGCTCATAGGATAATGTCTCTCACTAATAATGACATCACTTGGACTCTCAGGTTTGGATGAGGTAGCTGTCATTGATCGTTGCGGAGAATACCCTAATGTTCCGTTGATTGGTATCCAAGGAGGAATCTCTTATAATCTATGCTTATCTCTCCGCCAGTTTGGAAGAGCCAGAAGAGTTGGGCCTCATGAAATGTTGGTTCCTCACTTCCATTTTGAGTTTCAGGCAGACAGTGACAAACTACGCCATGGATTCATTAAAGCTTGGGACAGAATTCACAAAGATGACCCACATGAGTTGGGACCAAAGACTTCTCTACCAATGGAACCCTATTGCAAATGGGTCCGCATCCGTGCTCAGAAGTTAGGTATGCCGTACGAAGTTGTCAGACTTATCATTCTTGAATCTCCTAATGAAGATGGGGTTCCTCCAACTATCCTCCCTCCTCAGATACCCACTGATTTTGACACAATGAAGAGATCTTGGGCGCAGCTAAAAGAAGAACGAGATTTTTATCGGGAAAAGTTCAACGAACAGGAACGGAAGATCCAGAGGCTGACTAAGCAATTGGAGGAAGAGCGGGTCCTGAACAACTACATCCACACTGAGAAGAGGAGGCCATGGGAGCACTGATGGGCTTTGGATATTTCCTTTTACAGCTTTTATTTCCTGTTCAGTATTTTTCATTCCTGTAATGCCTGAGGGCAAGTTGTTGAACAATTTAAAATTTGAATCTAATGGAGTGTGTTTCCCTTTTGTCTACAAAGTTGAATCTTGTTTGTCTTTGAAAACATAAAACATACGCATCTCATTGCACCATATGCATAGCAGGTACCCTTTTTCACAGGTTGCTTAATCTTCTTCGCTGTTTATTTGAACAGTCATCATGAATCCAGACTCATCCAGTGAGCAAGCAATCAAGGCCCTTCAGGCCCAAAGTGCCCAGTTTCAAGAAATGATCCTGAGCCTGGCCCAAGGTCAGCAAGAGTTGAATACTCTACTCCTGAAGAAGAAGAAGAAAAAGAGGACTGCGTTATTCAACACCGGACGCAGGTTTGGGAACACACTCCATAACGAGGCTGATCCAACTACTTCTTCTGCTGAGAAAAACAGTCCCCAAGGGGGAGGAGCTCCTAGTCCTGCAGTCTCTGACAACGAGACGGACTACAATGACGAACAATACCCACCTGCTGCTGACAGATACAAGCAATTAGAAGACCGCTTGAGTGCCATGGAGATTCAGAATGTGTCGGGGCTGGATTTTGGAGATTTGGGGTTATCTTCTGGGGTAGTAATCCCACACAAGTTTAAGGCGCCTGCCTTTGCCAAATATGACGGGGCTTCCTGTCCAAAGCTGCATCTAAGGTCGTACGTAAGGAAGATTCAACCTTACACGGCAGATAAGAACCTTTGGATTCACTTCTTCCAAGATAGCCTTTCGGGGTCACAGCTTGAATGGTTCTACCAACTAGATGGAACTAGTATCCGACATTGGGAAGATTTGGCAACCGCATTCTACAGACAATATCAATATAATTCTGATCTCGCTCCTACGTGTACCCAACTTCAGGGTATGTCTCTAGGAACGGGTGAAGGGTTCAAAGAATATGCATAAAAATGGAGAGATTTGGCTGGTAGGGTGCAGCCTCCATTAACTGATCGTGAGCTGGTTGATATGTTTCTAGAGACTTTGTCTGGTCCATTTTTCAATCATTTGGTTGGTAACTCCTTCGCTGGGTTTACGGATTTGATTCTGACGGGAGAAAGAATTGAAGCTGGCATCAGGTCAGTTAAGATACAAAAAGCTGCCTCCACAAGTATTGAGAAGAGGCCTTTCAAGAAATAAGCAAGCATCGTCTATGGTCTTAGAAGACAAGTCAAGCCAGAAAGTCGCCAAGCCGTCAATGCTTTGGTCATTTCAAAACCTGTTGCTGCTCCTCAGCAGTACAATCAACAAAGAGGTGAAAGGCCCAAGAGGCAGTATACTAGGCTGAGTATGACCTTGTCACAAATCTTACCGCAACTATTATCAACCAACTTGGTGACCATCAAAGAAGCGCCAAAGGTCGTGAATACTGCATCTCCTAAATATAACCTAAATGTCCGTTGTGCTTATCATTCCGATAGCCCCGGGCATACTACTGATGATTGCTAGGCCCTGAGAAATAAAGTGCAAGACCTTATCGATGCGAAGGAAATCCAGTTTGAAGCGCCTGAGAGGCCAAATGTTGTAACTGCTCCTATGCCCCAGCATAGAGTAAATGCCATCGAGGAAGATTTGTATGCTGTTTCGGTGAATGATGTTGCTACCCCTCTTTTGACTGTTAAGAGGAACTTACTACTAGCCGGTTTATTTCCGGGTTGTAGCAAGGGTTGCCTCCTGTGTGTTGTTATCCCTACCGGTTGTCCGCTGCTGAAATCAGGCATCCAAAGCCCGATGGACAGCAAAGAAATTATGTTCAAGAAAACTGCTGTTCCGTTTGTTTCCACTGAAGAAGTATCTGTTGTCACAATTTACAATCCTATCAAAGCTCCCCCGAGGAAGCCAGTCCAAATTATGTCTGTTGCACCCATTACTATTACTGTTCCGGGGCCTCTCCCCTATGAGTTTGATAGAGCTGTCCCATGGCATTATGGGGCCGACGTGTATGTGCTTGGAGTGAAGCAGGAGTTCAACACCGGTACCAGTATCAGTAACATCACTGGTCCCGCCAAGATTACTCGCAGTGGCAGGCTCTTCTCGCCTGACATTGCACCGCCAGTTATCCGAAAGCCGCTTATCATCACACCCGCAAGTGTGCATGTTCCAATTCAAGTTCCTATGTCTACTACTGCCGCCGAGTCCTCTGGTACTCGGGGCAAAGAAGTTGTTACCAATTTGCCTGCCAGGACGGAGGCACCAAAAAAGACTGTTGTGGAAGCCTCCCAACAAGAAATGGAGGAAATCCTTAAAATCATTAAAAAGAGTGACTTCAATGTTGTTGAACAGTTGGGGCATACCCCCCTCCAAAATCTCTATGCTATCATTGCTGCTATGCTCAGAGGCCCATGCAAAAGCCCTGATTTCATTTCTAAAAACGGCCCATGTGCCGCAAGAGACCTCTGCAGATCAATTCACTGACTGTGTGGCCAATTTGACAGCTGACAATGGCTTGGGGTTCTCGGATGCTGACCTTACCGCCAAAGGGAAAAATCACAATGATGCCCTGCACGTCTCTATAGAGTGCAGGGGCACTACCCTCGCGCACGTGTTGGTGGATACCGGTTCTTCCCTGAATGTTTTTCCCAAGAAGGCATTGGATCGCTTGGATTGTGAGGGTCTGGAATTGAACCCTAGTAACATCATTATTAGAGCCTTTGACGGTTCTAAGAGGATGGTGCACGGTGAAGTAGACATTCCTATTCGTGTGGGTTCCCAAGTTTTCGACTCAACGTTCTATGTAATGGATATTCGTCCATCTTACTCCTGCTTGTTGGGTCGACCCTGGATTCACAAGGTTGGGGCAGTAACATCCACTCTACACCAAAAGCTCAAATACCCTGTCAAAGGGAAAATTGTTACTGTGCAGGGTGAGGAGGAATACATGGTTAGTCACTTGAATTCATTCTGGTATATCGAGATGGACGGGGAGTTCATTGAAACCCCCTTTTAGCATTTTGAGGAAGTACCTCCAACTTTGGCATCAGCTGAAACAGTGGTTGAAGAAGACTTTCCGTTGAAGATGGCGTCCTTGAAAGATGCCCGGGCTGTAATCGAGAAAGGCAATTGTGCAAACTGGGGTCAGCTTCCTGACTTCACTCAAAAGAATGACAAATTTGGGCTGGGCTTTACTGCAGAGGCTCAGAGGGCAGTGCGCAAGGACAAGATCAGAAAGGCTCCGGTGTTTATCACCAATCTGAGGGTGAATGCTATCGAGGAGGACGTAGAGGAAGCAGAGTTTGACAGTTGGATCTATCCAACCACCAGGAACGGACCAAGCAACTGGACGGCAAAGGATTTTACACCTATCACATTTGTCACGCAGTAATTAACTCTTTTGATTTTCAATTTGTAACAAACAATATGTTGAAACTTTTATTGGCTCGGTGTCCTACCCGGGGCATCGTAGCTCCATTTGTGAGGGCTTTTTGTATGACATTTCCATATATCATCAATCAAAACATTGGACGTTTGTTGCATTTCAAATCTTGTGCTCTTTTTCTTTCTGTGTTATATATTGCAAAACAGCTATATTTACACACACTCACTCGTACAGGTTTCAATCCACTCTGGATCTCACTGGTAACAGCTCTGCTACCACCAGTTATGACTTCGAGAATCCGATCAACTTGGCCGAGGACGAAGGTGAAGATGATTGCGAAGTGCCTGGCGAACTCGCAAGACTGCTACTCCAGGAAGAGAGGGCCATTCAGCCGCATGAAGAGCCGGTGGAAACAGTGAACCTGGGTACTGAGACAGATAGGAAGGAGGTCAAGATTGGTGCCAATCTAGAGCTCAGCGTGAAGCAACGATTGATCCATATGCTACATGATTACATGGAGATATTTGCTTGGTCCTACGAAGACATGCCTGGTTTGGATGCCGACATTGTAGTTCATCACCTGCCAACCAAGGAAGACTGCCCTCCGGTAAAGCAAAAGGTCCGCCGTATGCGCCCCGAGATGTCCGAAAAGATCAAGGCTGAGGTTATGAAGCAATTCGATGCCGGTTTTCTAGCAGTAACTTCTTATCCTCAATGGGTTGCCAATGTGGTGCCAGTGCCGAAAAAGGATGGTAAAGTCAGAATGTGCGTCGACTACAGGGATTTGAACAGGGCAAGCCCCAAGGATGATTTTCCTCTACCTCACATCGACGTTCTTGTCGACAATACTGCTCAACACAAGGTGTTCTCCTTCATGGATGGTTTTTCAGGGTATAATCAGATCAACATGGCTCCGGAAGATATGGAAAAGACTACCTTTGTGACTCAGTGGGGGACCTTCTGTTACAAGGTCATGCCATTCGGGTTGAAAAATGCTGGGGCAACCTACCAACGTGCCATGGTTGCTTTATTTCATGATATGATCCATCATGAGATTGAGGTATATGTTGATGACATGATTGCAAGGTCCAAAACTGAGGAGGAGCACCTTGACCATCTGAGGAAGCTGTTTGACCGATTGAAGTTATACAAGATGAGGTTGAATCCCAACAAATGCACCTTTGGGGTGAGGTCCAGAAAATTGCTAGGTTTCATTGTAAGTGATAAAGGTATTCAGGTGGACCCTGCCAAGGTAAAAGCCATACAAGAGATGCCAACTCCAAAGACAGAGAAAGAAGTCCGAGGCTTTCTGGGACGACTGGATTACATTGCCCGATTCATCTCACATCTGACTGCTACTTGTGAGCCAATCTTCAAATTACTGAAGAAAGATCAAGTTGTACGCTGGAACGATGAATGTCAGGCTGCCTTTGAAAAGATAAAGGAATATCTCCAAGAGCCACCCATTCTTATGCCACCAGTGGAAGGAAGACCTCTGATACTATACTTGACAGTACTTGACAATTCAATGGGGTGTGTGTTGGGGCAGCATGACGAGTCTGGCCGAAAAGAGCACGCTATTTATTACCTGAGCAAAAAGTTTACCGACTGTGAGTCTCGTTACTCACTGCTTGAGAAAACTTGCTGCGCTCTGGTATGGGCTGCTCGCCGGCTGAGACAGTATATGCTGACTCGCACCACTTTGTTGATTTCAAAGATGGATCCCATCAAGTACATATTCGAAAAGCCTGCTCTGTCTGGAAGAATAGCAAGATGGCAAATGATCTTGACAGAATATGATATCCAGTATACAACTCAGAAAGCAATTAAAGGAAGTGTACTGGCAGATCATTTGGCACACCAACCTGTGGATGATTACCAATCATTGAACTTTGATTTTCCGGACGAAGATATCATGGTGGTAACTGACTGTGAAGTACCTGGACCGGATGAAGGACCTGAGGAAGGATCCCGATGGTCTATGCATTTTGACGGAGCCTCCAATGCTTTGGGTAACAGCGTCGGCGCTGTAATCATATCTCCCAAAGGAACTCATACTCCACTCACCGCCCGATTATGTTTCAACTGCACCAACAACATGGCAGAATATGAGGCATGTATCATGGGTCTGCAAGCTGCAATTGATTTAAGGATCAAATTTCTGAGTGTCTTCGGAGATTCCGCTCTCGTGATCAATCAGATCAAAGGCGAGTGGGATACGAAACACCCAAATCTTATTCCTTACAAGGAGTATGTGCTGACTTTGCTTCCCCGCTTTGAAGAGATAACTTTTGAACACTTCCCAAGAGAGGAGAATCAGCTGGCGGACGCACTAGCTACGATGTCTTCAATGTTCAAAGTTAAATGGGACAATGAGGCTCCCCGGATCATTATCTGGAAGTTGGACGAACCGGCATACTGCTGCGATCTTGAGGCCGAAAAGGTGACTGAAAAACCCTGGTATCATGAGGTGAAGAGGTACTTGGAAGCTCAGGAATACCCTGAAGGTGCATCTGTCAATGACAAGAAGTTCATGAGGAGGTTTGCGGCAAAATTCTTCCTCAGCAACGGCATTCTCTACAAACGGAATCACGATTCAACTCTACTGTGTTGTGTGGATAAGGCTAAAGCAGAGAAGATCATGATAGAACTGCATGAAGGTACATTCGGAACACATTCCAGTGGACACACCATGGCAAAGAAAATCCTTTGGGCAGGATATTTCTGGTCCACAATGGAAGCCGATTGTTACCAACACTCTCGAACTTGTCACAAATGCCAGATCTATGCTGACAAGGTGCACATCCCTCCGGTTCCTCTGAACGTCCTGACGGCACCTTGGCCTTTTTTCAATGTGGGGCATTGATATGATCGGGGAGATCCGACCGACGGCATCCAATGGGCATCGCTTCATCTTGGTGGCGATCAATTACTTCACGAAGTGGATTGAGGCAGCTTCCTATGCAACCGTAACCAAGAGCGTCGTGGCTTGTTTCATCCGGCATAACCTGATCTGTCAGTACGGCGTCCCAGAAAGAATCATTACGAACAATGGTACCAATCTCAATAACAAGATGATCACTGAGCTCTGCGAGCAATTCAAAATACAGCACCATAACTCTTCTCCTTATCGGCCGAAGATGAATGGGGCTGTAGAGGCAGCTAATAAGAATATCAAGAAAATTGTGCAGAAGATGACAGTGACCTATAAAGATTGGCACGAGATGTTACCGTTCGCTCTTCATGGGTACCGTACCTCAGCAAGGACGTCAACCGGGGCAACTCCTTTCTCCTTGGTCTATGGCATGGAGGCAGTCTTACCAATTGAAGTCCAGATACCCTCTCTCCGGATAATGAAGGATGCAGACTTGAGTGAAGATGACTGGATCCAGACTCGACTTGATCAATTAAACCTGATTAACGAAAAGAGGCTCACCGCTATCTGTCATGGTCAGACGTATCAAAAACGGATGATCAGGGCATTTAACAAGAAAGTCAGACCACAAGAGTATCAAGTTGGGGACCTGGTAATCAAACGCATCATCCTTCCTCAAAGTGATCCCCGGGGCAAATGGACCCCTACGTACGAAGGGCCATTTGTGGTTAAACATGTGTTCTCAGGAGGAGCCATGATCCTAACCACCATGGATGGTGACGACCTTCCTCACCCCGCCAATGCAGACATAGTAAAAAGATACTACGCATGAATAAAAGACCCGCTAGGTTGACACACCTAGGAAAAAATAAGGGCTTCCCGGCGAACCAAAAGGGTTCGGGCAAAAATAAGGGATGAAATGAAAAGAATCTGTACACCCGGCAAGTCGAAAACCTGAAAAGGCGGCTTGGGCAAAAATGGGTATCCCGGTGGACTGAAAACCCGAAAGGGCGGTCCAGGAAAAAGTTAGGGATAAAGCGTAACACTATGTCTCATTGGATCACTTTGCATCCGGAATTCGGCATCAACTATCTGGCTCAGATCTCGGCATCGATCAAACAGCTTCATCTTCAACCAAGCAGCAAAGTGATGAGACGCTTGAAGACATAAAGGCGATAGCAGAGTTGGAACCCAGTGGGATTGTTCACATAGCTGTTTTGTTTCCTTTTCAAAATTGTAAATTCTATGTTATTCGGCGGTATTCTCTTACTAGGATGTTGGCCTCTTGTACAAAAACGCCTATTCACAGGCAAATTTCAAAATCAATACAAATTCATTTTCCCATACAAATTGCCATTGTTTTTCCTTTTTCTGTCTTGTCTTGCGAAGAACGTCCAATGTTCATTTTTGATATATGCATTTGACATTAAATTGCTAATTCATAAATATTTGCATATGAAACAAAAGACTAATTACAGGTGACATCAGAAACAGGGGCAATGTGAGGTTGTCTGATGCAGTCTGGTTGCTTTGTCCGCCAAGGTACCAAGGTAGATTTAACTGAAGAATGTGACCAAGTTATCTCAACTCCCCACAGAGTAAGACAAGATAGCAGCATTCCCCAGCAGATCTTGAAGCTTATCTCCAGTAGATTCTGGAAGCTTATCCCCTGCAGAATACAGACGTCTCTCCCGAGCTTTATTCAAAGTTATTCCTCACAAAGGCTTATAACTGGGTTATCCTCAGCTAATTGCCACGGAAGATCGCCCTCGGCAAAGTTCTTTCAATCCCCAGCGGAGTTTATCTTTGGTATCCCCAGCGGAGTTTATCTTTGTTATCCCCAGCGGAATCCATCATTGAAGTCCTCAGCAGGCCTCTCATCAAAACTTCAGCAAAGTATCTCTTCCACAGAGCAATTCCCCGGCCGGTCGTCAAGGATTTATTTTCCTAAGACGAAAATACATTCATAAACATTTCACATTTTCATACATCTTGCTTACATACATGATAAAGTGCATACAACACTATCTCATGTTGAACATCATGACATCATGCATATCATACATCATGACATTGCATACAACTGATATTCTTACCTTTTCAGGGAAAAAGACAATCCCAAAGACAACTACCTTCAACTGTCACAATTCCAGATTCGATTCCTGTATCTAGCCAGGGCACATCTGTGAGTAATCAGTTTCCAGACTCGATTCCTGTATCTAGCCAGGGCATGTCTGAAGAGTTCAAAGATTTGATTCCTGTATCTAGCCAGGGCATATCTATCAACTATCACAATTCCAGATTCGACTCTTGTATCCAGCCATGGCATATCTGTTGACCACATTTCCAGACTCGATTCCTGTATCTAGCCAGGGCACGTCTGAAGAGTTCGAAGATTCGATTCCTGTATCCAGCCATGGCATATCTGTTGACGACTATTTCCGGATTCGATTCCTATATCCAGCCAGGGCATATCTGTGAGCAACCGATTGTAGATTCGACACCTGTATCTAGCCAAGGCATATCTGCATGAGGAGATTGAAGATCAAACACCTGTAACAAGCCAGGAAAACATTTGTCTTTCTCAAATACACAAGTTCTCGCTAAGGAATCTCTTAGGCGATCAACACTTCCAAATGGCATCTATAAGCCCATTCCCGACAAGGTTCTGTCACATCTCCAGATGGCATCTATAAGCCCATCTCCCTATCCACCATCTCTCCAAATGGCATCTGTAAGCCCATTCCCGACATCACATTGCTGATACTTCAACATGCGAGTGCAAATTTCCGGGCACTCTAGTGTCCAATCTCCTTTTACCCTCGAGTCACGAAAGGCAAACTTGCCAATCTAACTCTTCAGGTTCAAGAAGATTGAACAGGGGCAACTGTTGTACCCTAAAATTTGCCCTCCCATTTCCTCAACATTTTCTCATCACAAGACCCTTGAAGATCAAGATCCAGTTAGGGTTTCCTCTGCTCAAGACTTCTCCTTGCACTGTTGACCCAAATTAGGGTTTGTGATTGCACAAAGATATTTTGACCTAAAATGCCTAAGATGATTATCATGCTTCATGTTGGACTCCCAAGTTTATCCATACCAAGTTTCAAGTCTTGATTCCAAATTTTGCCCAGTCAATTGGACAGTTGACCTAGAAATCAACTGTATTGGGGAAAAAGTCAACTGTGGCCAATTGACAGTCAAATCTCATGAAAATTGACCCACATAAACATTATGAACTCACATGGACCATTTGATCAAGTTTGGATCACAATTCCACAAGAAATTTGATCAGATCACCAAAAGGGCAAAATGGTCATTTTTAGGGTTTTGACTGCACAAATGCAATTTTTGACTGTTTGACCTAGCCAATGGAAAACCAAGCTCACATATGGACTCAAGGACCCCATGGAATTATCTTGACATGCTCAACAAGTTCAAAATATCCCAAATGCACAAGATTGACAGTTGAATTTCCCAGTCAATTGATCAATTTTGACTGTATATTGAAAAGTCAAACTTTGACTTTTTGGTCAAAATCAAGGGTCAAGATTCATTTTTCATCAAAGCATGCCAAATCATGAAACTTGTTCACCAAGAAATCAAAAATTGCAAATTAGGGTTTGAAATGAGAATTTTTCATAACTTAGAATTTTTCTAAGTTATGAAAAAACCCTAATTTTTTCCCAACTTTGCCCCACTTTCTCACCAAGATTCATTTGGATTCAAGCAAAAGCCAAAACATGAAAGTTGTAGCCTATTGCATAATCTACAACTTTGATTCACAAAGTTTTCCCAAAAGAGGCTTGTATCTCAAGTTACAATTTTTGGAACAAGGGTACCAAACCATTCTTAACTTAGTGAAAATTTGACCTATTTTAGGCAAGTTTTTTACCTAACTTCAAGACCATTTTCCATACACTTCCACTTGGAATTTAAATTTTCACTTCAAAGATGGATTGTATTACACATTCCAAGCTTTCCAAAATGTCCAAGAACTCATCAAACAACCTCATGGTTAGGGAGAATCGAATTTGACAATATGGGGAAAACTCACTTTTGAATTGGCCAAGTTACATGTTCATAACACTATGCATTTTCAATCTCAGCTTGCACAACTTGATTACAGGTCTTTTGTCTCAATTACACTAATAAATTTAATGCTAATCCCTTGTGCCAAGACCATGTTCTATGTGTTCAAGCATTGCCTAAAGGATTAATCCCAAATTGGAAAAAGCATTATATCCATTTTTGCAAAAGTTACACTTTATGTCTAAAGCAAATCAAGAAGGTACAAAAAAAATCTAATTGGCACAAGTTTATGAGTTAATCACTGATCAAGGAGAAGTTTAGCAGCATAGTATGGGGGCCTGTACAGGCTAGAAGCACAACTTGACCATTGCTTGCTTAAAGTTCAAGAAAGATAGCATAACATATACCAACTTCCATATCAGTTAACCAAGGCTTAGAGAAAGTTATCAAACACATTCCAAACATTCATCCTAGACTGAAGCACGACCCTAAGATCCTCAATACCTTCACAAACTCAGAATCACCTTTGAACTGCACAAAAACAGGGCTTGCTGCAGATTGAGTTCCCTAGCTCAATCCTTTCATACATTCTTGCCCAAACCAGTTCAAACACCTTCCCTACCATCAATGCAAGCTAACCAAAACCTAAGACACGACCTGTAACACTCCCAGGCATCATCACCATTTTCATTTTCTTGTTTTGCAGTTGAAGTTCTATAGCATGATTCAAAAGGTTTCAAGACAAAGTAAAGCTTGGAATAGCATCCTCACACTTCAAGGAAGTTGTACAAATCATCATCTTGCCCTGAAAGCTCCTCCATTGCAAGGCACGATTCCAACTGAACAGGTATATTCATGAAGTTCTATCTCTCAGTATAGGCATTGTTAGCTTTAGGTTTGTGAAGGAAACATGTCACAATCATAGCCCTGAACATGCCCATGTGATTAGATTTCATTTATATTATGTATGCTTAGAGAATTTTGAGTCTGAACATTGATGAAAAACTAGGTCAGGAATTGGGGGAGAAGAAATTCTCCCTCATCTTAGAGAGTTAAGTCAAGTTCTTTATATCCCTGGATTCGTCTTCTCATTCTCTACATTTTTCATGTTGAAAGTTTTGCTTAAAAGTCCAGGAATTGGGAGATAGGAAACGCGTGTTTGCTTGAACAAAAGATGTTCTGAGGTTGAAGATGACCTAGTTCTGGGCTGGGCCTGTTTGTCATTTCTTTTTGCACCCTTTTATTACTTTTACACCCCCTGAGCTCATTTTGCTTATTTTTATGACTTTTTGATTTTTTTTCTTTTTTGGTTTGACTTATTTATTTTTCCTCATAATATAAAAAATATAAAAATAATTTTTTGCACTATTTTCCTATTTATTAGGTATTTGTTTGTTTAGGTTAGTTTTTATACATAAATAAATAAATAGATACACTTTTATTAAAAAATACTAAAAATATACAAACACATTTTTATTTTCATTTTTTATTTTGTTTTATCTTCTGAAAATATTTTATATAAAAAATACTTTTTTTATTAAATATTAAATATTATTAATTTGCATATATAATACATATTAGTAAATAATACAAATATTTATATAAATATTAATATATTTAGGTTAAATTACAAAGTATACACACTTTTATTTTCCTTATTAATATTTAATATAAAAATACCTTTTGACAAATATACTTCATTTTTATTTTATTTTTGTATATAATAAATAAATATTATACATAATAAATAAATAATACATTTTATTTAATAAAATTAGGGTTAGCCCTAAACATGAAAAAACTCCAAAAAAATAATACTTTTCTTTTGTTTATTTTGACACCTAAAAATACTTCTTTGCATATATACAAAAACCATTTTTGCATCTTGCATATTCATTCTTATTTTATTTAATTTGTGCAATTAAATTATCTTGTAAATAATTCAATATTGATGTAATAGTTTAGGTTTAAATTCCTTGTCAAAATCCCCATTTGAACATTTGTACCCTCCTTCCCATATATTGTGTTGTAATAGATTAGTAAATTTATTTTTCGCACTTTATTGCTTTCTAATTATACTATGTTAGAATTAGGGTTTGTATGCGAAAAAACAACGAAAATAGTTTGACCTAATTTCAAGATAAACAAGCATGAAAATGGACACACAAATCACACTTGCACCCCCTAGGGTATTCCATTTGTTGCCTTTCAAAATTGGGCCATATTGCATGTTAGGTCTCTTTGGGCAAAACAAACACAAATCAAATGATCATAGTCCCTCGATGACGCTTTCAAAAAGTTGCCTAAACAAATGATCAAGTCCCTTAAAGAAAATTGTCCAAAGATACTTGGCACCATTGCAATTATGGTCTAAACGATGACCCGCGCCCGTCCCTTTCACATTCTAACATGAGATTGTCCACCAAATACAATGGTGGAACGAACTTGTTAAAAGGGTTAAAACATAGCAATAATCTTTGAGAAATTTAGGAGTAGATAACCTCTTAGTTACTTGAATCAAGTTTGCGAAAAACAAAACACTTGCCTATTTTCTAAAACCACACTTCACAACACTTTCAAAACAAACTTTCAAAAACAAATGAAAACCTTTTTCAAAAGACATACATCTTTGTATACATCCCAACATGGATCATTACAAAGGTTGCCACCACATTGGCTTCTTTTCAAAACATTTTCAAACCCACACACACAAAGCACCATTTCAAACAATTGAAATTAAGGCAAGTTGATCTAAGCAAGTAACTAAGAGCCCATGGATAACCATGGATAAAAAGGGTGCTAATACCTTCCCTTTCTATAATCTACTTCCCGAACCCAAGAAAACATCTCAAAGGTTTTTGCTGTGCTTTTTTAAACCTTTCCTTAGGATAAAATAAAAAGTCGGTGGCGACTCTTGCTCAACCGAAACATTTGCGAAAACAAACGCAAAACCATAGTCAGTTCTCCCACCGTATCACAATATGAATACCTGACTGTTGTACCCCAAAATTTTCCCTCCTCTTTTTCACAAGAAATCACAGCTTCGGGCTTTTCCTAATTTTTCAGATTGGCTCAAGAATCGGTCAAACAGACTTTTCTCTTCAGTGAGACAAAATTAGGGTTTCCATTAACTTTTGAATCAGTCCAAACAGATTATTAGGGTTTCTATTGATTTGGTTGAATTTGGCTCAGGGTTTGATCAGGCAGACGTTTCTTTGACATTAAATCAAGAATTAGGGTTTGCACGCGCAGTTTCAGAAGAATTTGAATCCACAGTGTATTAATTGGCTGTTACACTGCTTTGACGCCTGATTTCAGTTTGTTTCTCAATAAACCTGAACCTCTGGTTTAGAAGCTGAGGCTTCCGGTTGAAAATTTGCAGTGTTTGGTTTAATCAGTAAAGGGATAAGCATATGGACGTTTGTTTGATTAACTGTGCATTGCTTATGTTTAATTGGGACCCCGGGTTTATTATTGATTGCAAGACTACAATGTTTATTAATTATTTATTTTTTCTAAGTTAGAATAATTGGATCTACTTCCAGTTATTTTAATTCAAGAAAGCTTAAATAATTAAATAGACAGTTGAAATAAAGGAGATATCTGACAAAAAGACTTTTATTTATTTTTAATTAGTGGTACAAGTGTTATTTAAATACAAGTAATTTTATTTACAAGTATTTATAATAATATTTATTACAAATGGTTAAAATAAAATAAAATTGTATCCTAATTTTCCTAAGTCTTCATCTTCTACTGATGCTCCCCATTGCTCAACTGACTTTTATCTGCAAAGACAAAAAAGAAAACAAGTCAACACAGATGAAATCAAAAACAGAAAGTTAATCATAAAAAAGCTCATCATTAAAAGTGATTGGCCGGAATCAGTTGTTCGCCCTCCCTGCAAATCACAAGAAAACTCTTGGTTCACAAAGAGGGATAGAAAATGTTTGCAAGCATTCGAATTAATTAAATGTACAAGGCTGCATAATTTCAAATTGCAAAGTGTCAATAAAGACAAACTGAATATGCCAAACAAATTACAAAGTCCAAACTGAACTGCACATATGCTAACTGGAAAAATGTCTAACCAAGTCCAAAATGTCAACCAAATTGTCCAAAGGCTGTCAAGGAGATATCAAGAAGTACACAAAATGCAGAAAATCTGAAGAAAGTACACAGAGAAAAGCTAACAATGCAAGCAACTTATTTCAAATATCATCATTTTCCAACCAAAACACCTTTTCAGAAAAGCTATTCTAAAGCAATATAATATGCTTTAATAGAGAGAAAAGAGAGAGAAAAAGTAAGAGGCTTACAGTACAGCAGGCTTAAGGACAAGGATATAACAAAGAAGTATCAAAACAAAAGAGGGAGAGAAAAAAGACATAGGAAGATATAGGTTACAAACTGCAACCGAAGCTTGCCTCCTGCCTGTAACCACAATAAGCTTCAAAACACAAACTTGTAAACAAACTGAAGCAAGCCTCTAAACAGAAGAAAACAACAATGAGCTTGTAAATTCCAAGCTGTCTCAGGCCTGCATAACACAAACAAGCCAAAATCCAAAAAAGCCTTTCAAAACCTGTGTCAAAAACTTCAAGCCTGAAGCCTGTCAAAACCAGAAATGGCCACAAACCTGCATAATACATCAAGACATACAAGCCTGAAGCCTAAACCTTAAGCTTTCAAACCAGAAATCCCAACAAACCTGTCAAACTATTAGTTTCAAAGAAGCAAGCCAAAGCCTAAACTTCAAATCTGTCACAACAGCCAGCCTGTGACCCAAATAAACCAGCAAACTGATAAACCTTCAACAAAAGCTTTCAAGCAAGTCCAAACCAAATATCCAAACAAACTCAGAAGAATCAAACAAGTCCTAAACCCTCAGAATAAGTTCATCATAGGGTTAGCAATCAAAGCTCAAGGCAAGCTCAGGATCAAACAAATCAAAGCATTCAAACCAACAAAACCCTCAGAACCATGTTCATCATAGGGTCAAAATAGCCAAAAATTACCAACCAAGCATCAAGAGAGGAAAAGCTATTCAGAAGCAAAATAAAGGCAAACAACTCTCAGTTTCAATTTCATCATCATTGAGCAAACGAATCCCAAACTCTCAGAACTGAGTTCATCATCGAGTAAAAAAGCCAGAAGTATAAGCAATCAGAGCAAGCAAGCAGAAGAGGAAAAGAAGTTTCAGAAACAGATAAGCTAGGGTTTTCAGACATTCATCATTAAACCTAACAAAAAGCAAGATACAGATACCAGGCAAGCTAGCAAACCATCAGCATCATACTCCCTCCGCCTGGCCGCCTGAGACACGCCTCCATCCCATTCCTCCGTCTCCTCTCCAAAGGTTAATTTCTTCTTCCCTTTTCTTTCACACCTCACACAAACAAAGATAGCATATAAAAATCAATAGCATGCAAGAGGTAAAACATGCAAGAGATAAATCCTTGAAAACCTAAAAAACGCATAAAACATAAATCAAACCTTTTCGTGTCACCGCCTTGCTTGACCATGGAGGGAGGAGGAGATGGACGGTAGCGCCTAGTGGCCATGAGCGAAGTTTTGTTCAGAAAGCATTGCTCAAAAAAAAGATGAAGAAGACGATGAAGGGAACGGCGCCGCTCTAAGCCTCTAAAATCCTAACTCTGAAACAAACCAAGACGAACCCTAAAACAAATTGCCAAACTCGTGTTTGGGCCTCTGCCTTGACAAACTGCTAAGCCCACAAATCTGGCGCATACCCCCCTTTTTTTCCTTATTTGTTGTTTTTTTGTTTTGTTTGGGCCAAGAATATATTCCCTAAAGGCCCATCTATTTTCTTAAGCTTTTACACTAATTATATTATTTTCATCTTATAACTTATTTTGTTGAATAAAAAAAAAGGGACATGTTAATTTTTATGTATATTTTTCTTAATAATTTTTACTTAAAACAAAAGCAAAAAATATATATAAATATTAGATTTATCAGGTTAAAAAATCTTTTTGTCTTAAAAAACTTTTTGTTTAATAAATTTCTTCATATAAATTCCTAAATAACATTAACTCTTTGTACAAAATTTCCTTAATGTTGTTTTTATTTAGTACAAATTAAAAATACATAAAAATAGAATTTCTTAAACATTTTTCTTTTTCTTTAAAACTTTTGTTTATACATATTTAACAAAAACACAAAAAATAATAAAATACTTAACTTGCATCATTTGTAAATAATCGCATACATTTTACAATACTTTTGATACATTGCTTTTATTCTTATACATTGATATATTTTACATTGAGAATGCGATTCGATTTGGTTGTAAATATTATTCGGACACTACTATCCTGATAAGACTCATCCCCATTTGTAAATATTTGTAACCCCATCCTGGGTACTTATTTGTAATAGCTTAGACTTTAAATTCCCGCAATTTATCGCTTTCTATATACTGTATAGTAATTAGGGTTTGTATGCGAAGATTCAAAATCAACCACTAGATAACCTAATACAAGACAAATGCATGAAAATCAATACACCATTCACACTTGCACCCCTAGGGTAATCCCGCTTGTTGCCTTCCAAAAATGGGCCATGTTGCATGTCAAGTATTTTGGCAAAACAAATCAAATGATCATAGTCCCTCGATGACGCTTTCGAAGTTGCCTAAACAAAATGATCATAGTCCCTTCAAGCAAAATTGCCAAAGACACTTGGCACCATTGCATTCATGGTCTATACGATGACTCGCGCCCGTCCCGTTAACATCCTAATACAAGGTTGTTCACCAAATACAATGGTGAAACAACACTGTTAAAAGGGTTAAAACATGAGAAAAATCTTTGAGTACAATAGGGTAGACAACTCTTAGTTACTTGATCAAACTTGCAAAACACACTTGCCTACTTTCAAAACACACTCCACAACACAACTTTCAAAACAACTTTTAAAACAACTTTCAAAAACATTGAAACATCTTTTCAAAAAGACAAACACCTTTGTAAAACATTCGAGTAAAGAATTGTTACAAGGGTTGCCTAGACAAGGCATCTTTTTCAAAACATTTTCAAAACCACACACACACAAAAACCATTTCAAGTAATTGAAAATCAAGGCAAGTGATCTAAAATAAGTAACTAAGAGCCCATGGATAACCATGGATGAAAAGGGTGCTAGCACCTTCCCTTTTCATAACCTACCCCCCGAACCCACGAAAACATCTCAAAGGTTTTTCCTGTGCTTTTTAACCTTTCCTTTAGGATAAAATAAAAAGTCGGTGGCGACTCTTGCTAAACCGAACAAGTGCGAATACAAACGCAAAACCTCAAGTCAGTTCTCCCACCGTATCACAGAACTGTCGACTCTGCTGGGGAGTAAATTAAAAGTGGGGTTACCTTAGCGTTTTAGATCACCTTTACATACTTGCTTTGATTGCTTTGATTACTTTACTTTTTGGGTCCTTGTTTGGGTTTGTTGTAAATCCTACACCCGGATTTTGGGGCACCTTTTTAGGTAAATAGCAATAAAACTCTGAGGGAACTGTGCGGGGTATACCGACATGGTTGAAGCAGTAAGCTATGTTAGTGTGACATATTTGTGAGTACCAGTAACCCTTGAGTTCAATCAAGGAGAGTATGGGGCCGTTGAGTGATGTCATGAAGCACTAACGAACTCTTAGAACCTTAATTGACCATCTTAGCCTTTTTAGGGGTAGTGAGATGACCGACTTTGGTGCAGTCCGAAGTTGGTAGATACTCGATACTACACTCACTGAGGGTTGTTTTCTTGGAATATTTTGGTCGCCAGTTAAGTGGCTAAACCAAAACAATGAACATAGAAAATAATCCAATGATATTGAGCTCCTTAGAACCCGGTTTCTATTTTAGGACAGGATGAGCCAACTAACTTCAAAGAGGGTACTTACCTACAAACCCCGTGCAAGCTAAACCTAAGGACTTATTTGCTTTGTGTGAATATGATTACCTGTATATACACTTGCTTGCTTTTGCATAACATTATAGCATCATACCATAGCATTTTCAATAACCATTTCAAGGATCTCGAGGGTCTTTTGATGCAGGGTCACGTTGAACCAGACATTTACCCAAGGGGCAAGAGGTTTCTCCTCTAAACAAATGCCATCAAAGATCAAGTGCAACAACTTGAATCATGGGCTATGACCCACTTGACATGGTGAGCTTGATTCTTGTGGAAAGACATCCACCGGTGCAAAGTTCTCCAATCAAAGATCGAAGTTCAACCTCTAACATTTTCTTGTGTTTACCCTAAGAGATCCTTGAAAACATGAATCCACATATCATGCATTGCATCATGACAGCTTTTCCTTTTCAGGTTTCCTTATTCTCCTACTATTTATTTCAGTAGAGATGGCTCTAGAGAGGACTGTCAAGGATATCCAGGACCAAAATGCTCAACTTCAGGAAATGTTCTTGAACTTGTCCCTGGGGCAAGAAGAAGTGAAAGCTCTCCTCACAAGGGGCATGGTCCAGGGGAATTCAAGCAATGCCAGGAGTGATCAGTTAGAAGAGCTGCAGTTTGAGCTGGCAACAATGAGGATCCAGATGATGGGACAACTGGTGGGCCAGATGGCTCTCATCCAGGACTTGTCTCAAAGACAAAAGGAGCTCAGAGTTCTCGTCAACCAACTACTTCGGGACAACCAAGTGGGACAAACATCTGAGGTTGAAGAGCAAGTCACCATTCAACCACCTTTGAGACAAGAAGACAAGGGAAAGGCTCCTCTACTTGCTTCAGGGTCACAAGCTCATCAACAACCTCGTCAGCGTCCACGGGGTAATCGGCGCAAGCAAAATACGTCGGGAAGACAGTTCACCGAGAATGACATACCGTCGTCTCTAATACTGGAACGCTTGTTGGAGGTCAACCTGACTGCTTTGAGGGATCCTATTCGGAAGCCCAATACCTCCGCTCCTAGCTATCATCCTGACGCATTTTGTGTATACCACTCCTATAGTCCGGGACATGACACCGACGACTGTTGGGCCTTGAAGAACAAGATTCAAGATCTGATTGACATTGGAGTGCTGAGATTCATGCCAGATGGCGAGATGAAAATCTTCCGTTAAGGGTTTCTCCACCTGAAGTGACAAAGCTCAAGCTGAGAGACTTTTGTTCCATTTGAATTTTCAAAGTTGTAATTTCTTTTGTGATTCAAACAATTATCTATTAATGTCAAACTTTGTTTCATTAATGCATTGCATATGTTTGTCTTGAATTCATCCATTCGTTTTCACTACTCTTATGCTTTCTTTATGATATTTAACTCTTGATAAAAAGCTGCAAGCCTTTAGAGGGAGGATGACGAAACAATACCATGATCTCATACAATATGCTTTTGAACAGACCTTGCTGATGATGTACAGGCATTTCTTTCAAACCCCAAACACTGGAGTTATAAGGAAGATAATCCCTAGTCAACCCCTTCGAGCCAAAGAAGTAGGAGTTTTCTGTTCTAAACAAATCAAAACCTTTGATATAAACCTGGGGCAGGGTAGTATCTCAGTTAATTCAAAAAAAAAAGATGCGCATTGAAGTCGCAAACTATCAGTTCGTAATACAACGAACGACATCAAAAAAAGCATTCCTCTGGAATCAAAAGACATGGTGTTTCCAGTGATTTCTGGAAAACAACCGCTAGTCTTCCAAACTATCGAATAGTCTTTATTAACGCTACTCAATCTCTTTGGTAACTCACAGGATCGACTAGATTGATCCTAGGACTCCTTGGATATCAAGGTTACTCTCACAATCGAACAATTATTCATGGGTGCTATTGTATATATGTTTGGTTTGTTTCGATCCCTCTCTCTAAGAGTTTAAGAATGTGGTCAAAATGTATGTGAAAACTAAGTTACACGAATGATTGCTAATTGTAATGCTAATTGAAAAGACATAGAAAACTGTATGAAAAATGAAGTAACTGATTTCGATCCATAAAACATTTAACACAAAAGGTTTCTGGAATGTAGAAGTTTAAAATATGAAGAAAGCGTTTAATGCAAGAAATCTAGAAAGGAGTTTAAGTGAAAGTACAGGTTTGAAGAATAATGCTATGAAAGTAAAGATATTGAAAGCGTAAAAGTTCTCTGAAACATAAAGTGCTTCGAAATGTAAAGAAAGCAGTAAAATGTAAGACTTTGAAGAAAGGACTTTGGAATGAAAAGACAATAGATAAAGAAACTTGTAAATGTTGCTCGACAAAAAGAAAAAGAAGGAAAGTGCTGGAAATAGTAAAAAGGCTTTCATTAAATTAAAAATACATGGTGCTATCATACATACATCTCTCTTGCATTCGTTTCCCTTGCCATGTGGTAGTTTGAATGTTATTGAGTATTTTGTATAACAGATATGACACACTGAAATCCTAACACTAAGACTTCTATTTATACTAATTCGACCCTAACGGTCTCGCTACAAGATCATGCCACGTTTCGAACATGCAAGATAATGTTCCCTTCTTCTTTCCACGTGTCCTCAAATGCTCCAACGCATAACTTTCAAACTTTGAAAGTCCCGCTTTCACTTAAATTTCAAATGCTTTGGTGTTCTTCTGCTTCGAACGCTCTTCTCAGATTTAGCTTCACTGCTGTTTCGAGACCCCTTTGAATACGCTCCCAAGATTACCGTTCGAAGCTTCAAACTTTGACACACTCATTCGAAACACTGGTTCTGCAATTTCGAACGTGGTGTTTTAATTCCATTTCGATCATAACTTCTAGCTCTTTTTTGAATTCCAAATAACACTATCAAAATCTTCAGCCAACAAATTGCCCCTTTAAAATATGTATTTCGATCTCTCTGAGAAATACCTATTTTAAACATTTATACAAGATTTTGATAGGATCTTCGAATCATCATAGCATTTAATGCGTTTGACCCTAGTCACATCAATCATAGCACCCTTTGGGTACCTTAACCCCCCAAAGTCACTTCACAGCATGGTGCAGTTATAAGTAATGATTGTTTTTAAAATCACGCCTATTACCTATATCAACTTCTCGCCACCTCTTCATCACACCAATCCATGATCTCCACGTATCATACTTTCACTCGGTGGATGTTTCATCTTCTTATTATAAAACGTCAATTTAACCTTCCTTTTTTCTTCTTTACACTCTAAACCTTTCAAACTCTAGAATTTTACCCTTCTTCTCTCCTAAACACTCTAAGTTCTCAAACAACAAAAATGTCTTCCTCCACATCATCTCAACTCAAGAAAACTTCCAAGAAGAAGGGAAAAACTACAGGAGCAACTATGGAGAGTAAAATCGTCACCATTCAAGGCCAATCTGCTCTTGCTCCTCAAATGATCTCCAAAGAGAAGGAAATGCTGTACGCATCACAGGTACTCATCCCTACCCATGTTGCTGGTAAGAGGTTAGCCCTAAATGGCCCTCTTACAGTTTTTGAAATACTAAAGGACACCAGGACCATTTTTCCCGTGTGTTACAACTTTAAACCTTTATTCAACAAAATGGATGCCCCTAGGGCAACAGAGTTTCTTAACCCAAAAACCACAGAAACCTCAACTGTTCATCCTAAGGACCCATTCATCTTGGATTATGTAAAAAGCAATTTTAAACCATTCCGATCTTGCCCTACTGCTGATGTTGCTTATCAAAACTGGTTTACGAAAGTAGAAGCCAAAAAATCCCAGCAATGGGAAGAACTAGGCATTTATAACCTTATTAAGCTGTCGAAACCTGGATTCACCTATAGTCATCCTCTGCTATTTGCGTCCCTCTACTTCTGGGATAGTACCTACAACACTTTCCATCTTCCAGGTGGAATGATTACCCCAACTTTCTTCGATATAGCAGCCATTACTGGGCTGACGCCAGTGGGGGAAACTTATGTTCCTGATAATGAAGAGCATTCAAGCATAATTGACTTCGAAGTCAAGTTAGCCAGCTTCTCCAAATTTATCGGCCATTATCATGCTGAAGGGGATAATGTGTCTGACACAGAGCACATTGCTTTCTTAACTCTGTGGCTGTCTAGGTACGTTTTCTGCAGTAGATCCCTGCAGGTAGCTAGTAGGTTCATTCCTTTAGCTAGGGATTTACATGAAAACCGCAAAGTGTGCCTAAGCGAATTACTCTTAGTTGACCTCTATGAGAGCCTGAGGTC
This sequence comes from Vicia faba, assembly GCA_948472305.1. Classification (NCBI taxonomy): domain Eukaryota; kingdom Viridiplantae; phylum Streptophyta; class Magnoliopsida; order Fabales; family Fabaceae; genus Vicia; species Vicia faba. The sequence continues at coordinate 1,186,752,587 of OX451737.1, forward strand.
GGCTGTTTCGAGCCTTAAATCCCACAATTCCAAAAACATTCTTTTAGCTGGCCCATTTTGGTTACTCCAATTATGGCTCAATGCCATGTTCGAACCTTCTTTAGCAACCGCCAACACCATAGACGAACAAGATGCAGAAATAAGTGATAGGATAGTCGAAGGCACTAGGCTTCGAAGACTAACCCCTAACGATGACAAGGACGACTTCAAGGTTCAATTTTCAAAGTACATCTTGATACTCTCAAAAAGACATAAATTCGAAGAGAGCATGGCGCCCTTTGCTTCGAGGGCTCATGGACCTTCTTGGTTCACCATGGCTCTCTCAGAAGCTATCAAGAGTAAGGAAATCCAAGATGTGTGGAGAGCTTTCTTGCTTCCTAGACTTATCTCTTCAAGGATAACCCCAGCTAAAAACCAAATTCTTCTTTTTGCCTACCAGCCAAACTTCGTTTCAAGGCAGTTTGGCCTATGCCAACTGATTCCTGAACCTTTGTTCCAGACTGAGAGCGCCATCACCTCTGGTCGAACTTTCAAAGCAAGGGAAGCTAAGATCAAACAAGAACAATACCAGGGCTTTGCCCAATTTGAACTGATAGCCTTCGAACCTACTCATCTCGCGGCCAAAGGATTTCTGGAGTGGTGGATTAAGTTTTATCAAACTTGTATGTTCGATACGCTTACTATTCGACAGAAACTAATTGATGCCTTCGATGTGCAGGTACCAGCAAAGAAAGGTATGTTTACTCATGCCAAAGAAATAAAAGCTTTTCAAAATTACTTCGAAACTACTTACGATCCCACACGCTTGGACTCCACTGTGCATCAAGCGGCTGAGACCTTGAAGGAAAAATTTAAACAAAAAGTTACCAAGTTAAAACTTCCTTCAGGGCTGTCACCTGAGGATAGGTATAGGTTGGCATTCGAAATGCATCCACCTAAATTTCCCAGATTACCTACCTCAGAATTGGCTCTGGCTTGGTTTCCCCCATATCCATGGTGGTTTACTTGCAAAGAGATGTTCAAATATCTTCAAAGGAAACCAAAGCCATCTGAGACTGTGACATGGGCTCGACACTGGCTTCATGATTTCCCAGGACATCTTCGATATGACCTTTCTGCCATGTCAATTAAATCTGATCAAGGCACAGGTGCGAATGCTTGGGAAAAACTCCCAAATATCTTTTATTTTCCAAATCTTTAACCTTTGCTTTAAATGTTTTGATTTTCAGCTATCAGGATAAAGACCACTGCCTCGAAATCGAAGGAAGGGAGTGCCTCTCAAGCCTCCATCGAAACTACCGAAAAGACTAATCCACCCGAAACGACTACTGCTGCTGCAACTACACCAACAACAACAACGCCAACAACAACAAGTGCCCCAATTCCAACGGTAATCACTTAGTTTTTTCTTTTCATGCTTCGAATTCACTCGATCCTTTTATCTCTAACTTCGTTAAACTTCGTGCAGACCAACGAGCTTCCCCCCACTACTCCCAAGAAGCGGAAACCAAACACCACTGGGGAAGAACTGACTGCTGGAGGAAACTCAAACATTGCTTCGAAGAAGAAGCTGAAGAAAACTACGCCCAAAAGTACTGCTCCTACTAGTGTCTCTGGACTCGACTCCAGGGATGCTGCTCCCTTACCACAATCCAAAAATCCACCTTCGACCTCCAACCCACAGTTGGAACGCATAGCTAGTAACCTCTCTTCTGAGGGGCCACAGGTAAATCGAACTTCTTCTAAAAAACATTTAACTTCTTATGACCTTGGTGAGTGTCATTCTTTAATCACTTTGCTGCCCCTTGCAGAACATCCTGAATCCCACTTCTACTATTTCGATCTCACCGTCCAGGGCTGCTGTTCCGCTTAACTCCTCTCCTCAAGGGGATTCCAGCAATTTGGTCCAAAACAAAGGTTCTTCAAACGTGGCGGTTTTGGCTGGAACTTCTGAGCAGCCAGATGACCAAGGTACCTCCATTCCTCTGAAAGAGGTGAGCGAAACCATACCTCAAACGTCTGCAGAGGATTCACAAAGGGTTCTTCAAAAGTCCCCCCTTGAAACTCTTCAAGAGGATCCAAAGGATGCTCAGACTGAAGAAGAAAAAGCTGATTCTGGGCAAGGATTCGAAGAATCTGCAGACGAAGAATCTGAGGAGGAAAACGCCAATGATGGGGAAAATGACAATGATGGTTCGACTGCTGGGACGGAGTCTAATGCACATAGCGGTGAAAAGGATGGTATCGAAGTGGTAGACTTGGTCGAGGATGAAGAAGATCAAGAGTACGAAGCAAATGAAGGGGATGGTGATACGATCAACGAAAACCCAAAGGTTGAAACAAACGAGGTTCCCCTACGCGTGGAATTCCCCCAATCCTCTCCGTCTCGAATGACTGATGAGGAACTGGCACTTCTGAGGCGAAATGACCCTATTGGGTACATGAAGGCAAAGTTGGCCCAGAGGGACATTCCACTCGCTAGGGCTGGCACAAGTTCAACCAGCTATCCTCTTCCCACAGATGAAAGAGTTGTTCTTCTCAACAAAATTAGGAGAACTATTCTCAATGTGGATATCTTCGAAGTGCTTAAGCAAGATAGTACTGCTTGCTACACTATGAAGGAGCTGCTTACAAAGGTCAATCTTTCCAGCTGCTCTTTGCCAGTTAGTACTCTCTTGTTTGATCTTCAAAATTTGCTGGACAACGTAACTGGCTATCTTCTCCAAGATGAATCTGCTGCCAAGAAGGTTCACGAGAAACGTATTGCTATGGATGCCGCCTATGAACAAGCTTCGAAGCTTTCTCAAGAAGCTGAAGATCAGGCTATGCATCTGAAGCGAGCAAAAACTGAATATGAAGCTCGAGCTGAGTCCATTCTTGCTTGGGAAAGGCAGATTCTGGAACTTCAACAGAAAGTCAAGGAGGCTAAGGAACAACAACTAGCCTTCGAAACTAATCCTGCAGGTAACCAATTCGAAGAGCTTCTCAACCGGGGGCTTGCAGAAATGGAGACTGCAGAACAGCTTAAAGGAGAAGTGGCAACCTTGGAAGGTGCCAGGCGGTTTGCTCAGCAAAGACTTGAAACATTTCGAAGTACCTTTACTCGATTGAAAAATAATGTTTATTTCTAGATTTTTGTCTATCTGACCATAACTTTGGTTCTTTTAATGTAATATTCGAACAACGCCATTTTGGCATTCTTATCTTGCCATCTTGGCTTTTTATAATACTTTGTTTACGTTGTTATTATTCGAATTTCCCGCAGGCTTGGTTTATATTTCTTTAAATATTTCCCATTAACCTTTAGGACACGTTTATCATCTAAGAGTTCTTCGACTTCGTAGGCATTGTTAGAGAAAACTTTTAGTACTCGAAAAGGTCCTTCCCAATGAGGTGACCATTTACCTAATGCTTTGTTCTTCTTATCCATAGGCAATATGACTCTCCAAACCAAGTCATTAATAACGAATGCTTTTTTCTTCACCCTCTTATTGTATGTTCTGGCCACTCTTTCTTTTTGCCTCATCAAAATATCCAACGCATGTAATCTAATTTCGTCCAATTCAACTAATTCATTCATCATCATTTCCCAATATAACGCGGCTGGAATTTCGTTTTGTTTCTGTATTCGAACTGATTGCAGGTGAATTTCTACTGGTAACACTGCATCATGGCCGAATGTCAGTTGGAAAGGAGTAGTGTTAGTGGCTTCCTTTGGAGATGTTCTACAAGCCCATAACACTTGGTCCAGAGTTTTGTGCCAATTTCTTGGCTTCTTGCCAATATGCTTCTTGATTAATCCTATTATTACTTTGTTTGCCGCTTCGACCTGTCCGTTTGCTTGAGCATAATATGGGGTTGATGTTAGCAATCTAAACCCCATTTCTTGGGCAAACCCTTGCATCTTTCTACCAGTGAATACAGAACCTTGGTCTGTAGTTATACTTTCTGGTAATCCAAATCTATAGATAATGTGCTTTTGTATAAATTCGATAATTGCCTCTTGATCAGCAACTACCAAAGGTATAGCTTCGATCCATTTGGTAAAATAATCTACTCCTACCAAGATATATTTCTGACCTTTGGACGAAGCAGGATTTATTTCGCCTATCAGATCTAATGCCCATCCTCTGAATGGCCATGGTTTGATGATCGAATGCAGCTCACTTGCAGGGGCGTGTTGAATTCCTGCGTGTTTCTGACATTCCTCACATCCTTTCGCAAAGTCTATGCAATCTTTGAGCATGCTAGGCCAATACAAACCGTATCGAAATAGCAACCATTTCATTTTATGGCCTGCTTGGTGTGCCCCACATGCCCCATTATGGACTTCAGACAATGCTAAATATGCCTCACTTTCTCCTAGGCATTTCAATAAAACACCTTCTTGGGTCTTTTTGAACAATTCGTTCCCCATGAGGAGATATGACAATGCTCTATATTTTGTTTTTCTATCTACTTTTAGCGTTGGGTCTGCTAAATAATTCTTTAATGGACTTCGCCAATCTGTATCTGACAAAGTATTTATGGCTAGGATTTCGAATCCCTGTTTCTCGGCGTATCCCAATCTCATATTTTCCAGATCCGATGGTGTGAATTTAGTAGCCATAACTCTCCCCCTTATTTCGACCAAATCCTTAAAATTCTTGGTGGATACTCTATAACCTGAAGCCAACTGCGCTAAGTCATTTGCTTCTTGGTTTTCTAGTCTTGGTATGTGTTGAATATCCATGTATTCAAACTTTCTCAATAGCCTATTGACTATGACGAAGTATATCATTAGATTTTCCTTTATGCACTTATATTCTTTTGTGATCTGTTTGACCACCAACTCAGAATCTCCTTTAATTTCGACTCTGGTTGCCCCCAATTCCAACAAAGCTTCAAGTCCAACAATGAGCGCTTCATACTCAGCTTCGTTGTTCGAACAACGAGGACCATCCAATTTATACTTGAATTTTGTTGGAATTCCTTCGGGAGAAATTAGAAGGACTCCAACACCACTTCCATTCTTGTGGGTTGAACCATCAAAGTACAATTTCCATGGTTGCATTTCGACGTAACTCATGCTTGTCTGCTCAACCAACGAATGATCCACAATGAAATCAGAAATCACTTGACCTTTCATAGCTTTTAAGGGCATGAACGTCAATGAATATTCTGTTAAGGCCAGAGCCCACTTTCCAACTCTACTATGCATTATTGGCTTTGAAAGCATATGTTTAATGACATCGAAGTGAGACGAAACATAAACATCAACAGGTTTTATATAATACTTGAGTTTCATACACGAGAAATACAAACAGAGACATAGCTTTTCTAAGTTGCTATATCTGGTCTCTGCATCATTCAGCACTCTACTTAGATAGTATATGGCTCTTTCGACGCCATTGTTATCTTCTTGTGCTAACATACTACCTATGCTAACTTCGGAGGCAGATATGTACAATCTCATGGGCTTTCCCCATGATGGTGGAGACAAGATAGGAGGCTGAGAAAGATATTCTTTTATTTTGTCAAACGCCTCCTGGTGAGCTTCGTTCCATTCGAAGGCTTGACCTTGCTTTAGACGAAGTAACGGAGAGAAAGCTTGAGTCCTTCCACTCAGGTTCGAGATGAATCTTCTGAGGAAGTTAACTTTCCCTAGCAGAGATTGCAACTCCCTTTTTGACGCAGGTGCTTTCGTCTCCATTATGGCTTTGGTTTTGTTCTGGTTGATTTCAATTCCTTTCTTGTGGACCACAAAACCAAGAAAATCTCCTGCCTGCACAAAAAATGCACATTTAAGGGGGTTCATTTTTAAGCCATGTTTTCTCATTCGCTCGAATGATTGGCTTAAATGATGCAAATGTGCTTCTGCAGATATAGATTTGATGACTATATCATCAATATACACCTGCATGAAGGTTTCGATAAAGTCATGAAAGATTGAATTCATCGCCCTTTGATAAGTTGCCCCAGCATTTTTTAAACCAAAAGGCATCACCACCCATTCGTAGGTGCCTAAGGCTCCTGGGCAACGAAATGCTGTCTTTGCAACATCTTCTTCAGCAATGAAAATCTGGTTATATCCAGAGTATCCATCTAACATGCTCAAGTATTCGAATCCTGCAGCAGAATCTACTAGCATTTCTGCCACGGGCATGGAATATTGATCTTTAGGGGTTGCAGTATTTAAATCCCTGAAATCTATGCAAATCCTTAAAGAACCATTTTTTTTATAACAGGTACTATGTTTGCTAACCATTCGACGTACCTTGTTGTTCTGATGAATTTGCAACGCAGCAACCTTTCGATCTCAGCTTTAATTTTTGTGAGAACCGCTGGCGCGAATCTTCTGGGAGTTTGTTTGATGGGCCTCTTGCCATCTTTGATTGGCAGCCTATGTTCGACCAACTCCCTCTTTAAACCAGGCATCTCATCATAGTCCCATGCGAAACAATCTTTGTTCTCCTTAAGGATTTCGATCACTTTTTCCTTGAGGCTTGGGCTAAGTTTGGCACTTACGTAAGTTACTCTTTTTGTTTTGTCATCCCCTAAGTTGATTTCTTCGAGTGGGTCCTGTGCCAACATTTTGACACCTGAGTTTATGGGATCCCTTTCGAAGCCTAAGGGTTCTTTGTCATAGATGGCATCCAACCTTTGATCCATCTCCAACTCTTCGCTGGGTGAGCATTTCGAACTCCCCCCATTAACTTCATTCGTTTTTTCAAATGATTCATTTATTTCAGCCTCTAAGGCCGCTTTTGATTCATTCTCAGCCATATAGGCCGAAATCCTTTCGAAAAAGGTAGATTCAGTCATGGTTAAGGTTGTCGAAGTCCCAGCCTGCTGGCCGTTTTGGTATAGCACCTTCAACTTCCTCTTCTTCACTAATTATTGTTCTATCCCAGTAAAGTCCATCATGACGAAGTGTCATGTAATAGTGGGCATTTCTAGTTTCATTTATCTCATCATTTGGAACACATGGAGCAATCTTCGCCAGGTTTTTATCATAATCCCTTTTGTCAACTAGATTGACAGTTGACATAAAGTAACTCTGATCTGCTTCGATATTTTCCACGATTCCGTCATCTCTCCACAGGACCAGTCGTTGATGCATTGACGAAGGAACTGCTCCCACGCCATGGATCCACTCTCTCCCTAGCAGTAGGTTATAGTTGGCCTTGGCTTCGACAACCATAAACATGGTGGGCCTGCAACTTGAGCCTATTGTTAATTCCAACTGGACCACCCCCAGTGTCTTACCCACTTTTCCTTCATAATTGGATAGAACCATATTATGGGGCTTGATATCCCCTTCACGGATTTCCAACCTTTTTAGCATGAAATGGGGAATCAGATTGACTGCAGCACCCCCATCCACTAGAACTTTGTTTACACCGTGGACACCCACTTTCGCCCGAATGAAAAGTGGTTTGAGATGATTCTTCATTGTAGGCTCTGGACGTTCGAAGAACGCATTTTGTTCTTCAACAGCCCCATTGTCCATCACGTAGTAGCATACGGGCCTATGTTTCATTAAGTCTGTGGTGTCTTCTTCCTCATATTCATTGATTTCGGTTTCTTGCCCGAATTCGCAGGGAAGCACAGACACTACGTTACAGTTCAGGTTAAATGAGGACTCCCCCTCCGATTCGAAGTTATCTGTTATCATATCTTCGTCCTCTTCCGGGCCTGGGGTGTATTCCTTTGGTCCGTCTTGTTGGTCTTCAGAAAAGAGCCTTCTGTTGACTGGAGGCTTCTCTTCCGTCTGACCTTTTGGTTTATTGGTGCTTGATTCACCTTGTATCTTTGTTGAAGTATCCCCTTTGTTTGCCACAGCTTCTCTTTCAGCCTTTCGAATCCTTTGCTGTCTGCGCCACTGGGATCTTGACATGGGGTTCCTTCCTTTGTAATTTTCTAATCTGACTTCCTCCCTTTTTTGTGTGTTGAATTGCCTCCTGTATGTCACGGCATGGCGTGCATTTCGTTCAGCATTCCTCCATTTGTCTTTGCCTTTGTCATTTCTGGCTTGCAGCCATCTATCGGTTGGCACTTCAGCAGGGAGTTTGAAAGTCACTCTTCGAGCAACTTTGGGGTGAGGGCTATCTGGTCTTCGCTGTTTGTATCTGCTGTCGAAACGTGGACCCATCTGAGTAGTTTCTTGATGGCTCCAGCAAGGGGCAAAGGGGATCGTTTCGAAGGCCCTAGCCATGCTTTGGTTGTACACAGCAGAACATCTTGGGCACACCAAGCACTTAGTTGCCCCCTTGTAGCAGCGAAAAACAAACTCCAATAGACTCTCTCCAGCCTTGGGGTAGCATCTGAAAAGTTGGTTATCCTGGCGCCAGTTGTTGCCAGTTCGAGCCTTCTGTACCCTTTCGAAATTTGCAGCAATTCTTTGGTTGCAGAGGATGCTGCACCTAGGGCACAGTATCATGCCTGGATCTCCTTTGTGGCATGACATGAGATAGTCCTTGAGAGTATCATCTCCAGTGTGACTGTCCCCCATTCTATGCTTTTCTTTTTCTAAGTATTTTTCCACTTCCTTCATCTCAGAACGGGGTCTTTCCATGTCCACCATATTTATTTCCAAATCCCCCTCTTTTGTTTCGTCATCGCCCCATCCTGTGGGCTTTATGTCTTCGATCTGGACCTTCGAACTCTCTGGGGCAGAATATTTGACCAGATAGTCATATTTTCCACTGGGTTCCCCTAGAGTGTCCCATATTTCCTTCTGAGAGGGGACTGGCTGCGTAATTTGGACTTTCTCTAGTTCCAAACTCAAGCCCTCAGTGACTTGTGTAAATCCTTCATTGTGATCCCCTTGGCCTTCAGTAGCCTGGGTTTCTCCTGCAACAGTCACAGGTCCAACAATCGAAGTGTCTGGTGTATTCTGGATGCCTTCAGTGACTTCCTCGCTTACTTCGACCATCACCCAGTTTTCAACTTCAATGTCCTTCTCTCCAGTTAGGGTGTCGCTTCGATCAATTTCCACCATGTTGACTTCTCCAATGCATGCAGGCTCGGAGTAGTTGGTGTCTGCGACGTCCAAAGGATCTTCGTCCACTTTCATCTTCATCTTATCAGCAAACTTTAATCTGCCATCTTTGATTGCGTTTTGAATCAAATCCCTGAAAAGAAAACATTGTGAGGTCTTGTGGCCTAAGAAACTATGATATTTGCAAAATCCCCTTTTCTTCCTCTGGTCCAGAGGGGGTATTTTGACATTTGATGGCACAATTAGTTGGCCATCTTTGACAAGCAAGTCAAAGATTTCGTCACATTTAGTGACATCGAAGGTGTAAACCTTCTTTGGAAACTTATCACTTTTCTCATTTTCAACAATATCTTTCCCTTTCGTAGGAACTAACATTTTGCAGGAGTAAGGCGGGGCCTGTTTTAATTCAGCGAGGTCGATTTCGACCTCTTCGAATTCGAATTCAGGATATTCTTCTGCTTCCTCAGTTCCAACATAGGAAATCCTTTCTTTCTTACTATTCTTAAAGACTCGGGCTTTTTCGGCTTTTAGTCTTTCGACCTGTCGAACCCTATCGGCTAACTGAGCCATATCCCTCAAATGCTGAGTATCTAATTTCTTTCGAATAGAGTAATCCAATCCCCCAGCGGCCATTTCGACTAACTCATGCTCAGGCACTACTGTGTAACATCTGGATTTCAACAGCCTAAATCTATTCAAATAGTCATCAATGGGTTCAGTGAACTTTCTCTTAACACTGGCCAATTCCTTCAGACTTATCTTCGATTGTCCCATGTAAAATTGTTCATGGAATAATCTCTCTAAAAGGGTCCAAGTATCAACAGACCCAGGAGGCAACGTGGTAAACCAAGTGAAAGCATTTTTCGTCAAAGAACTTGGGAAATATTTGATTCTAAGATCTTCATTATTGGCTATATCCCCCGCTTCGGTTAAGTATCTCGCTATGTGTTCGACTGTTGATTCGTTGGTATCCCCAGCGAACTTTGTAAATTTAGGGACTTTGTATCCCCTTGGTAAATCAGTATGCATTATACAATCTAATATAGGAGAAGCGTAATTTGGCCTCCTCATTCCCATATTGAGGCCGTTTTGGGTCATGATCCTTTCTATCATGGTGGTCAGATTATTTTCTGCCAAGATGTTATCGTTTCGAACCCTATGAACGACAGCATCGGCATCTTGGTTTCGACCAACCAAAACAACTCCCCTAGGTTGTTCTCCTCGAAATTCTGGGGCTTCTGGTCTTTCGATCCTTGCCCCTGGTTCCATAACTTCCCTTTGTGGGCCTGGAATTATTGGGGCTTCTAACCTTGGTGCTCTGGCCCCTAAGTTAACCTCTTCTCTGGGTGGTCTATGAATTGGGTCGTTGGCAATTTGTTCTATAACAGGCACGTTTGTTCGAAATCCCGCCTGGTTTTGCCTACGCCTTTCTGTGGGAGCAAAGAAATCTGCTATTCGACTCATATTGTCAGCGTTTTCCCTGTTCGTCACAGTTACATTCTGAACTATTGGGGCGAATATTTCCTGCATGGTTTGCGCTAACACCCCTATCATATTGTGGTTGCTTTCATCCATCAATTGCCTAAAAGCCAACTGGTTATCCGTGGTTAGGGTAGGCAACGTGCTATAACCCACTGACCCTTGGTTATTTGACATAAATTGGTTTGCCCCAGACCCAGATCCTAGTTGTGGGGATGAATTCGATGTGGAATTGTGCAAACCTGCCATAAAAGATGTTGGCATTCCGTAAGAAGAACTTCTAATTCTATTCCCATCGAAGCCGGGTGGTCTAGTTGATGGAGATGCGAAATGGGATTGTGTCCCAGGTGGCGGAACGAATCCCCCAGGATAGCCCATAGTTCCAGTATTTCCTAAGATCGAACTGTTGGTTGATACGCCACTTACTCCGTTGGTGGCCATGTTACTGGTTGAAGATGCAACAGCCTGTGCATTCGAAGGCATTACATTAGATGCTCCGCTCGAAATGGACGCGTTAGTGCCTGTTGCCTGTGGGCCGCCTTGGTCTCCTTGTTGATTGTCTGAGTTAGACATTTTGTCCAAACGTTTTCTTCTGGATAAAGGTTGGTTGCTGTTGATTATCTTACCACTTCTCAGGTTCATAAAACAGCAAACTTCTTATGTTCCTGCGTTTCTTGGATGGCTATGTCTTGACAATCCTTAATTCTGATATCCAACTATTGGTCCCACCAGGTGTGCCAATTTGTTTCCAGTGATTTCTGGAAAACAACCGCTAGTCTTCCAAACTATCGAATAGTCTTTATTAACGCTACTCAATCTCTTTGGTAACTCACAGGATCGACTAGATTGATCCTAGGACTCCTTGGATATCAAGGTTACTCTCACAATCGAACAATTATTCATGGGTGCTATTGTATATATGTTTGGTTTGTTTCGATCCCTCTCTCTAAGAGTTTAAGAATGTGGTCAAAATGTATGTGAAAACTAAGTTACACGAATGATTGCTAATTGTAATGCTAATTGAAAAGACATAGAAAACTGTATGAAAAATGAAGTAACTGATTTCGATCCATAAAACATTTAACACAAAAGGTTTCTGGAATGTAGAAGTTTAAAATATGAAGAAAGCGTTTAATGCAAGAAATCTAGAAAGGAGTTTAAGTGAAAGTACAGGTTTGAAGAATAATGCTATGAAAGTAAAGATATTGAAAGCGTAAAAGTTCTCTGAAACATAAAGTGCTTCGAAATGTAAAGAAAGCAGTAAAATGTAAGACTTTGAAGAAAGGACTTTGGAATGAAAAGACAATAGATAAAGAAACTTGTAAATGTTGCTCGACAAAAAGAAAAAGAAGGAAAGTGCTGGAAATAGTAAAAAGGCTTTCATTAAATTAAAAATACATGGTGCTATCATACATACATCTCTCTTGCATTCGTTTCCCTTGCCATGTGGTAGTTTGAATGTTATTGAGTATTTTGTATAACAGATATGACACACTGAAATCCTAACACTAAGACTTCTATTTATACTAATTCGACCCTAACGGTCTCGCTACAAGATCATGCCACGTTTCGAACATGCAAGATAATGTTCCCTTCTTCTTTCCACGTGTCCTCAAATGCTCCAACGCATAACTTTCAAACTTTGAAAGTCCCGCTTTCACTTAAATTTCAAATGCTTTGGTGTTCTTCTGCTTCGAACGCTCTTCTCAGATTTAGCTTCACTGCTGTTTCGAGACCCCTTTGAATACGCTCCCAAGATTACCGTTCGAAGCTTCAAACTTTGACACACTCATTCGAAACACTGGTTCTGCAATTTCGAACGTGGTGTTTTAATTCCATTTCGATCATAACTTCTAGCTCTTTTTTGAATTCCAAATAACACTATCAAAATCTTCAGCCAACACATGGATGGTTCCTTATCTCATAGGCAGTCATTATATCTCAAAAGAGAAAAGCCCACCGAGCCAAAACCTATAAAGAAGGCTTAAGAAAGCTGGGGCATCCCGCTGACTGTGATCTCGAAAACAGAGACAGTCAGGCAAAAGTTAGGGATAACAAATCAAGAACGAGGTCATTACAAATCCTCAACAACATGAAAATGTTGCAAAATAAAAAAGGAGAGGATGACTGCCCTCCAAATTCAATTGGTGAACCATCACCCAAAAAGGTGTTCCAAATTTGAATAGGGTTTGACGCACAATTAACTGAGTCTAAGATGGAAGGACATCACGAAGAGCGGGTGGGTACAAATATACTTTGAGCCTTTATCCTTTGTTTCTTAAACCGTGAACCAAGCCACGTTACAACCCTTCAAAAGTCTTAATTGAAGCATGGGTTAGTTCGAAAGCACACTGTTACAAAAGGTATCCTGACTCCTGTAAGGCTTTGCCCTAAATCTTGTGTTGAATTTGTCTTATGAAAAGTTTTCTGCTAAAAAATGCATTTTTCAAAACTTCGAGACAAGCATAAACTTTGCATCATTTGAATATCGTTGTTTGCACATGGTTTATTTGTTTGACAGCGAAGAAATTCCTACAGTGAATGTTCGGAGGAACGAAAACTCTCTCAGTGAGTAAAATTACTTCAAGAAGGATGACACTTCCATTGACAAATCTCCTATTGACAAGGGGGCATGACATGTCACTATCCAATTAACCTGGGGCAGTCCAGTCAAGGTTTCAACAGATCTTTCAAAGTTCAGTTAACCTGGGGCAGTCCAGTCAAGATTTCAAGAAATCTCTCAATTTGCGGAGTAACCTGGGGCAAGACTCCTTCATCATCACTTGGGGCATTCGAATGTCAATCACCAAGGTCATCAAAATTCCTTCATCACCTGCTGGAAGTTACAACCACCAACAGAATAACAGACAATTGAAGCTCCTAAAAATCTGTTTCTCTCAAGAATGAAGACTCTCATCCTTAAAACCTCAGAAGATTGGTATACTCCCAGTTTCTGACCGTTAACAGAATGAAGATTCTCATCACCACAGAAGATTGACATACTCCCAATTTCTGACCCTTAACAAAATCAAGATCAGATTTCCTTCTAGAGATAGTTCAGATGTGACCAAGATTTGGCGACATTCCGATACTTATTCCAGATTCCCTTCTAGAGATAGTTCAGATGTGACCAAGATTTGGCAACATTCCGATACTTATTCCAGATTCCCTTCTAGAGATAGTTCAGATGTGACCCATATTTGGCGACATTCCGATACTTATTCCAGATTCCCTTCTAGAGATAGTTCAGATGTGACCCAGATTTGGCGATATTCCGATACTTATTCCAGATTCCCTTCTAGAGATAGTTCAGATGTGACCCAGATTTGGCGACATTCCGATACTTATTCCAGATTCCCTTCTAGAGATAGTTCAGATGTGACCCAGATTTGGCGACATTCCGATACTTATTCCAGATTCCCTTCTAGAGATAGTTCAGATGTGACCCAGATTTGGCGACATTCCGATACTTATTCCAGATTCCCTTCTAGAGATAGTTCAGATGTGACCCAGATTTGGCGACATTTCGATACTTATCCCAGATCAATACCTGCAGCAATCAAAAGATTCTTGCAATCTCCAGCGGAGCTAAAACTTCCAACTATCAATCCCTAAGCAGAATGAAGACTCTCATTCTCAGTTCCTCACAGAGTATTCAAATATTCCCCAGTGAAGATCTCCTCAAGACAGGAATCCCCAGTAGATTGGCATACAACCCAAGCTCTTGATTCCCCAACACTGGTTCCAGGACTTCTCATTTTCAACGATCAAAAGATTCTTACAATCCCCTGCAGCAGTCAAGGATTCACTTTCCATGGCAGCAGTCAAGACTCTTTTATCTCCGACTATCCAGGATTCATCTATCCTCAGCAAGACAGCTCATCCGCTTACATGCACATTCATTACATTCATATCATAAACATTGATATAACATATATTGCACCATACATTTCATGCAACATAACTTTGGGTTTAGCTAACATTTTGTCCTTTTCAGGATAAGAATAAAAGGCTATCATTAACAATTTCAGATGCGGTTTTACACAGACTCAGCATCAGGAAACCCTACACCGGTTCCTTCTCAATTCAAGACTTCTGAAAACAGTTTGCGGGTTCTCCAGACACGGATGTTAACCTGTCGCTTGTTCAGATTCTTCAACCTCTGAAAACAGTTTACGGATTCTCCAAACACGGATGTTAATTTATCGCTTGTTCAGACTCAACTTTTGAAAACAGTTTACGGACGCTTCCCAACATGGATGTTGCTTTATTGCTTATTCAACTTCAAGACTTCTGAAAACAGTTTACGGGTTCTCCAGACACGGATGTTAACCTATCGCTTGTTCAGATTCTTCAACCTCTGAAAACAGTTTACGGGTTCTCCAGACACGGATGTTAACCTATCGCTTGTTCAGATTCTTCAACCTCTGAAAACAGTTTACGGGTTCTCCAGACACGGATGTTAACCTATCGCTTGTTCAGATTCTTCAACCTCTGAAAACAGTTTACGGATTCTCCAAACACGGATGTTAATCTATCGCTTGTTCAGACTCAACTTTTGAAAACAGTTTACGGACGCTTCCCAACATGGATGCTGCTCTATTGCTTATTCAACTTCAAGACTTCTGAAAACAGTTTACGGGTTCTCCAGACACGGATGTTAACCTATCGCTTGTTCAGATTCTTCAACTTCTGAAAACAGTTTACGGATTCTCCAAACACGGATGTTAATCTATCGCTTGTTCAGACTCAACCTTTGAAAACAGTTTACGGACGCTTCCCAACATGGATGCTGATCTATTGCTTATTCATCTCCAAGACCTCTGAAAACAGTTTACGGGTTCTCCAGACACGGATGTTAACCTGTCGCTTATTCATCTCCAAGACCTTTGAAAACAGTTTACGGGTTCTCCAGACACGGATGTTAACCTATCGCTTGTTCAGATTCAAGACCTCTGAGAACAGTTTACGGGTTCTCCAGACACGGATGTTAACCTATCGCTTGTTCAGATTCAAGACTTCTGAAAACAGTTTACGGATTCTCCAAACACGGATGTTAATCTATCGCTTGTTCAGATGCAACTTTTGAAAATAGTTTACGGATGCTTCCAGATACGGATGTCAATCTATTGATTATTCAGACCCCCAGTTCAGAGATGTTCCAAAACATGGATACCTTTCTGATACTCACCCACTCACCAACGGCATACAGTCCAACAAACATTTCCAGATGGCATCTCTAAGCCCATCCTCCTACCAGCAATTTCCAGATGGCATCTCTAAGCCCATCCTCCTACCAGCAATTTCCAGATGGCATCTCTAAGCCCATCCCCCTGTCACATCTCCAGATGGCATCTTTAAGCCCATCACCAAATGGCATCTTTAAGCCCATTCCCTCAAACTACGCTTTGACGAGTGCAAATTTTTTGGGCACTCTAGTGTCCAATCTCCTTTTACCTTTGAGTCGCGAACGACAAGCTTGCCAATCTAACTCTTCAGGTTCAAGAAGATTGAACAGGGGCAACTGTTGTACCCCAAAATTTGCCCTCCTTTTTTTCACAAGAAATCATAGCTTCGGGCTTTTCCTAATTTTTCAGATTGGCTCAAGAATCGGTCAAACAAACTTTTCTCGTCAATTAGACAAAATTAGGGTTTCCATTAACTTTTGAATCAGTCCAAACAGATTATTAGGGTTTCTATTGATTTGGTTGAATTTGGCTCAGGGTTTGATCAGGCAGACGTTTCTTTGACATTAAATCAAGAATTATGGTTTGCACGTGCAATTTCAGAAGAATTTGAATCCACAATGTATTAATTGGTTGTTACACTGCTTTGACGCCTGATTTCAGTTTGTTTCTCAATAAACCTGAACCTCTGGTTTAGAAGCTGAGGCTTCCGGTTGAAAAATTGCAGTGTTTGGTTTAATCAGTAAAGGGATAAGCATATGGACGTTTGTTTGATTAACTGTGCATTGCTTATGTTTAATTGGGACGTCGGGTTTATTATTGATTGCAAGACTACAGTGTTTATTAATTATTTATTTTTTCTAAGTTAGAATAATTGGATCTACTTCCAGTTATTTTAATTCAAGAAAGCTTAAATAATTAAATAGACAGTTGAAATAAAGGAGATATCTGATAAAAAGACTTTTATTTATTTATAATTAGTGGTACAAGTGTTATTTAAATACAAGTAATTTTATTTACAAGTATTTATAATAATATTTATTACAAATGGTTAAAATAAAATAAAATTGTATCCTAATTTTCCTAAGTCTTCATCTTCTACTGATGCTCCCCATTGCTCAACTGACTTTTATCTGCAAAGACAAAAAAGAAAAGAAGTCAACACAGATGAAATCAAAGGCAGACAGTTAATCATAAAAAAGCTCATCATTAAAAGTGATTGGCCGGAATCAGTTGTCCGCCCTCCCTGCAAATCACAAGAAAACTCTTGGTTCACAAAGAGGGATAGAAAATGTTTGCAAGCATTAGAATTAATTAAATGTACAAGGCTGCATAATTTCAAATTGCAAAGTGTCAATAAAGACAAACTGAATATGCCAAACAAATTATAAAGTCCAAACTGAACTGCACATATGCAAACTGGAAAAATGTCTAACCAAGTCCAAAATGTCAACCAAACTGTCCAAAGGCTGTCAAGGAGATATCAAGAAGTACACAAAATGCAGAAAATCTGAAGAAAGTACACAGAGCAAAGCTAACAATGCAAGCAACTTATTTCAAATATCATCATTTCTAGCCAAAACACCTTTTCAGAAAAGCTATTCTAAAGCAATATAATATGCTTTAATAGAGAGAAAAGAGAGAGAAAAAGTAAGAGGCTTACAGTACAGTAGGCTTAAGGACAAGGATATAACAAAGAAGTATCAGAACAAAAGAGGGAGAGAAAAAAAGACATAGGAAGATATAGGTTACAAACTTCAATCGAAGCTTGCCTCCTGCTGTTTCCAGTGATTTCTGGAAAACAACCGCTAGTCTTCCAAACTATCGAATAGTCTTTATTAACGCTACTCAATCTCTTTGGTAACTCACAGGATCGACTAGATTGATCCTAGGACTCCTTGGATATCAAGGTTACTCTCACAATCGAACAATTATTCATGGGTGCTATTGTATATATGTTTGGTTTGTTTCGATCCCTCTCTCTAAGAGTTTAAGAATGTGGTCAAAATGTATGTGAAAACTAAGTTACACGAATGATTGCTAATTGTAATGCTAATTGAAAAGACATAGAAAACTGTATGAAAAATGAAGTAACTGATTTCGATCCATAAAACATTTAACACAAAAGGTTTCTGGAATGTAGAAGTTTAAAATATGAAGAAAGCGTTTAATGCAAGAAATCTAGAAAGGAGTTTAAGTGAAAGTACAGGTTTGAAGAATAATGCTATGAAAGTAAAGATATTGAAAGCGTAAAAGTTCTCTGAAACATAAAGTGCTTCGAAATGTAAAGAAAGCAGTAAAATGTAAGACTTTGAAGAAAGGACTTTGGAATGAAAAGACAATAGATAAAGAAACTTGTAAATGTTGCTCGACAAAAAGAAAAAGAAGGAAAGTGCTGGAAATAATAAAAAGGCTTTCATTAAATTAAAAATACATGGTGCTATCATACATACATCTCTCTTGCATTCGTTTCCCTTGCCATGTGGTAGTTTGAATGTTATTGAGTATTTTGTATAACAGATATGACACACTGAAATCCTAACACTAAGACTTCTATTTATACTAATTCGACCCTAACGGTCTCGCTACAAGATCATGCCACGTTTCGAACATGCAAGATAATGTTCCTTTCTTCTTTCCACGTGTCCTCAAATGCTCCAACGCATAACTTTCAAACTTTGAAAGTCCCGCTTTCACTTAAATTTCAAATGCTTTGGTGTTCTTCTGCTTCGAACGCTCTTCTCAGATTTAGCTTCACTGCTGTTTCGAGACCCCTTTGAATACGCTCCCAAGATTACCGTTCGAAGCTTCAAACTTTGACACACTCATTCGAAACACTGGTTCTGCAATTTCGAACGTGGTGTTTTAATTCCATTTCGATCATAACTTCTAGCTCTTTTTTTGAATTCCAAATAACACTATCAAAATCTTCAGCCAACAAATTGCCCCTTTAAAATATGTATTTCGATCTCTCTGAGAAATACCTATTTTAAACATTTATACAAGATTTTGATAGGATCTTCGAATCATCATAGCATTTAATGCGTTTGACCCTAGTCACATCAATCATAGCACCCTTTGGGTACCTTAACCCCCCAAAGTCACTTCACAGCATGGTGCAGTTATAAGTAATGATTGTTTTTAAAATCACGCCTATTACCTATATCAACTTCTCGCCACCTCTTCATCACACCAATCCATGATCTCCACGTATCATACTTTCACTCGGTGGATGTTTCATCTTCTTATTATAAAACGTCAATTTAACCTTCCTTTTTTCTTCTTTACACTCTAAACCTTTCAAACTCTAGAATTTTACCCTTCTTCTCTCCTAAACACTCTAAGTTCTCAAACAACAAAAATGTCTTCCTCCACATCATCTCAACTCAAGAAAACTTCCAAGAAGAAGGGAAAAACTACAGGAGCAACTATGGAGAGTAAAATTGTCACCATTCAAGGCCAATCTGCTCTTGCTCCTCAAATGATCTCCAAAGAGAAGGAAATGCTGTACGCATCACAGGTACTCATCCCTACCCATGTTGCTGGTAAGAGGTTAGCCCTAAATGGCCCTCTTACAGTTTTTGAAATACTAAAGGACACCAGGACCATTTTTCCCGTGTGTTACAACTTTAAACCTTTATTCAACAAAATGGATGCCCCTAGGGCAACAGAGTTTCTTAACCCAAAAACCACAGAAACCTCAACTGTTCATCCTAAGGACCCATTCATCTTGGATTATGTAAAAAGAAATTTTAAACCATTCCGATCTTGCCCTACTGCTGATGTTGCTTATCAAAACTGGTTTACGAAAGTAGAAGCCAAAAAATCCCAGCAATGGGAAGAACTAGGCATTTATAACCTTATTAAGCTGTCGAAACCTGGATTCACCTATAGTCATCCTCTGCTATTTGCGTCCCTCTACTTCTGGGATAGTACCTACAACACTTTCCATCTTCCAGGTGGAATGATTACCCCAACTTTCTTCGATATAGCAGCCATTACTGGGCTGACGCCAGTGGGGGAAACTTATGTTCCTGATAATGAAGAGCATTCAAGCATAATTGACTTCGAAGTCAAGTTAGCCAGCTTCTCCAAATTTATCGGCCATTATCATGCTGAAGGGGATAATGTGTCTGACACAGAGCACATTGCTTTCTTAACTCTGTGGCTGTCTAGGTACGTTTTCTGCAGTAGATCCCTGCAGGTAGCTAGTAGGTTCATTCCTTTAGCTAGGGATTTACATGAAAACCGCAAAGTGTGCCTAAGCGAATTACTCTTAGTTGACCTCTATGAGAGCCTGAGGTCGGCTGTTTCGAGCCTTAAATCCCACAATTCCAAAAACATTCTTTTAGCTGGCCCATTTTGGTTACTTCAATTATGGCTCAATGCCATGTTCGAACCTTCTTTAGCAACCGCCAACACCATAGACGAACAAGATGCAGAAATAAGTGATAGGATAGTCGAAGGCACTAGGCTTCGAAGACTAACCCCTAACGATGACAAGGACGACTTCAAGGTTCAATTTTCAAAGTACATCTTGATACTCTCAAAAAGACATAAATTCGAAGAGAGCATGGCGCCCTTTGCTTCGAGGGCTCATGGACCTTCTTGGTTCACCATGGCTCTCTCAGAAGCTATCAAGAGTAAGGAAATCCAAGATGTGTGGAGAGCTTTCTTGCTTCCTAGACTTATCTCTTCAAGGATAACCCCAGCTAAAAACCAAATTCTTCTTTTTGCCTACCAGCCAAACTTCGTTTCAAGGCAGTTTGGCCTATGCCAACTGATTCCTGAACCTTTGTTCCAGACTGAGAGCGCCATCACCTCTGGTCGAACTTTCAAAGCAAGGGAAGCTAAGATCCAACAAGAACAATACCAGGGCTTTGCCCAATTTGAACTGATAGCCTTCGAACCTACTCATCTCGCGGCCAAAGGATTTCTGGAGTGGTGGATTAAGTTTTATCAAACTTGTATGTTCGATACGCTTACTATTCGATAGAAACTAATTGATGCCTTCGATGTGCAGGTACCAGCAAAGAAAGGTATGTTTACTCATGCCAAAGAAATAAAAGCTTTTCAAAATTACTTCGAAACTACTTACGATCCCACACGCTTGGACTCCACTGTGCATCAAGCGGCTGAGACCTTGAAGGAAAAATTTAAACAAAAAGTTACCAAGTTAAAACTTCCTTCAGGGCTGTCACCTGAGGATAGGTATAGGTTGGCATTCGAAATGCATCCACCTAAATTTCCCAGATTACCTACCTCAGAATTGGCTCTGGCTTGGTTTCCCCCATATCCATGGTGGTTTACTTGCAAAGAGATGTTCAAATATCTTCAAAGGAAACCAAAGCCATCTGAGACTGTGACATGGGCTCGACACTGGCTTCATGATTTCCCAGGACATCTTCGATATGACCTTTCTGCCATGTCAATTAAATCTGATCAAGGCACAGGTGCGAATGCTTGGGAAAAACTCCCAAATATCTTTTATTTTCCAAATCTTTAACCTTTGCTTTAAATGTTTTGATTTTCAGCTATCAGGATAAAGACCACTGCCTCGAAATCGAAGGAAGGGAGTGCCTCTCAAGCCTCCATCGAAACTACCGAAAAGACTAATCCACCCGAAACGACTACTGCTGCTGCAACTACACCAACAACAACAACGCCAACAACAACAAGTGCCCCAATTCCAACGGTAATCACTTAGTTTTTTCTTTTCATGCTTCGAATTCACTCGATCCTTTTATCTCTAACTTCGTTAAACTTCGTGCAGACCAACAAGCTTCCCCCCACTACTCCCAAGAAGCGGAAACCAAACACCACTGGGGAAGAACTGACTGCTGGAGGAAACTCAAACATTGCTTCGAAGAAGAAGCTGAAGAAAACTACGCCCAAAAGTACTGCTCCTACTAGTGTCTCTGGACTCGACTCCAGGGATGCTGCTCCCTTACCACAATCCAAAAATCCACCTTCGACCTCCAACCCACAGTTGGAACGCATAGCTAGTAACCTCTCTTCTGAGGGGCCACAGGTAAATCGAACTTCTTCTAAAAAACATTTAACTTCTTATGACCTTGGTGAGTGTCATTCTTTAATCACTTTGCTGCCCCTTGCAGAACATCCTGAATCCCACTTCTACTATTTCGATCTCACCGTCCAGGGCTGCTGTTCCGCTTAACTCCTCTCCTCAAGGGGATTCCAGCAATTTGGTCCAAAACAAAGGTTCTTCAAACGTGGCGGTTTTGGCTGGAACTTCTGAGCAGCCAGATGACCAAGGTACCTCCATTCCTCTGAAAGAGGTGAGCGAAACCATACCTCAAACGTCTGCAGAGGATTCACAAAGGGTTCTTCAAAAGTCCCCCCTTGAAACTCTTCAAGAGGATCCAAAGGATGCTCAGACTGAAGAAGAAAAAGCTGATTCTGGGCAAGGATTCGAAGAATCTGCAGACGAAGAATCTGAGGAGGAAAACGCCAATGATGGGGAAAATGACAATGATGGTTCGACTGCTGGGACGGAGTCTAATGCACATAGCGGTGAAAAGGATGGTATCGAAGTGGTAGACTTGGTCGAGGATGAAGAAGATCAAGAGTACGAAGCAAATGAAGGGGATGGTGATACGATCAACGAAAACCCAAAGGTTGAAACAAACGAGGTTCCCCTACGCGTGGAATTCCCCCAATCCTCTCCGTCTCGAATGACTGATGAGGAACTGGCACTTCTGAGGCGAAATGACCCTATTGGGTACATGAAGGCAAAGTTGGCCCAGAGGGACATTCCACTCGCTAGGGCTGGCACAAGTTCAACCAGCTATCCTCTTCCCACAGATGAAAGAGTTGTTCTTCTCAACAAAATTAGGAGAACTATTCTCAATGTGGATATCTTCGAAGTGCTTAAGCAAGATAGTACTGCTTGCTACACTATGAAGGAGCTGCTTACAAAGGTCAATCTTTCCAGCTGCTCTTTGCCAGTTAGTACTCTCTTGTTTGATCTTCAAAATTTGCTGGACAACGTAACTGGCTATCTTCTCCAAGATGAATCTGCTGCCAAGAAGGTTCACGAGAAACGTATTGCTATGGATGCCGCCTATGAACAAGCTTCGAAGCTTTCTCAAGAAGCTGAAGATCAGGCTATGCATCTGAAGCGAGCAAAAACTGAATATGAAGCTCGAGCTGAGTCCATTCTTGCTTGGGAAAGGCAGATTCTGGAACTTCAACAGAAAGTCAAGGAGGCTAAGGAACAACAACTAGCCTTCGAAACTAATCCTGCAGGTAACCAATTCGAAGAGCTTCTCAACCGGGGGCTTGCAGAAATGGAGACTGCAGAACAGCTTAAAGGAGAAGTGGCAACCTTGGAAGGTGCCAGGCGGTTTGCTCAGCAAAGACTTGAAACATTTCGAAGTACCTTTACTCGATTGAAAAATAATGTTTATTTCTAGATTTTTGTCTATCTGACCATAACTTTGGTTCTTTTAATGTAATATTCGAACAACGCCATTTTGGCATTCTTATCTTGCCATCTTGGCTTTTTATAATACTTTGTTTACGTTGTTATTATTCGAATTTCCCGCAGGCTTGGTTTATATTTCTTTAAATATTTCCCATTAACCTTTAGGACACGTTTATCATCTAAGAGTTCTTCGACTTCGTAGGCATTGTTAGAGAAAACTTTTAGTACTCGAAAAGGTCCTTCCCAATGAGGTGACCATTTACCTAATGCTTTGTTCTTCTTATCCATAGGCAATATGACTCTCCAAACCAAGTCATTAATAACGAATGCTTTTTTCTTCACCCTCTTATTGTATGTTCTGGCCACTCTTTCTTTTTGCCTCATCAAAATATCCAACGCATGTAATCTAATTTCGTCCAATTCAACTAATTCATTCATCATCATTTCCCAATATAACGCGGCTGGAATTTCGTTTTGTTTCTGTATTCGAACTGATTGCAGGTGAATTTCTACTGGTAACACTGCATCATGGCCGAATGTCAGTTGGAAAGGCGTAGTGTTAGTGGCTTCCTTTGGAGATGTTCTACAAGCCCATAACACTTGGTCCAGAGTTTTGTGCCAATTTCTTGGCTTCTTGCCAATATGCTTCTTGATTAATCCTATTATTACTTTGTTTGCCGCTTCGACCTGTCCGTTTGCTTGAGCATAATATGGGGTTGATGTTAGCAATCTAAACCCCATTTCTTGGGCAAACCCTTGCATCTTTCTACCAGTGAATACAGAACCTTGGTCTGTAGTTATACTTTCTGGTAATCCAAATCTATAGATAATGTGCTTTTGTATAAATTCGATAATTGCCTCTTGATCAGCAACTACCAAAGGTATAGCTTCGATCCATTTGGTAAAATAATCTACTCCTACCAAGATATATTTCTGACCTTTGGACGAAGCATGATTTATTTCGCCTATCAGATCTAATGCCCATCCTCTGAATGGCCATGGTTTGATGATCGAATGCAGCTCACTTGCAGGGGCGTGTTGAATTCCTGCGTGTTTCTGACATTCCTCACATCCTTTCGCAAAGTCTATGCAATCTTTGAGCATGCTAGGCCAATACAAACCGTATCGAAATAGCAACCATTTCATTTTATGGCCTGCTTGGTGTGCCCCACATGCCCCATTATGGACTTCAGACAATGCTAAATATGCCTCACTTTCTCCTAGGCATTTCAATAAAACACCTTCTTGGGTCTTTTTGAACAATTCGTTCCCCATGAGGAGATATGACAATGCTCTATATTTTGTTTTTCTATCTACTTTTAGCGTTGGGTCTGCTAAATAATTCTTTAATGGACTTCGCCAATCTGTATCTGACAAAGTATTTATGGCTAGGATTTCGAATCCCTGTTTCTCGGCGTATCCCAATCTCATATTTTCCAGATCCGATGGTGTGAATTTAGTAGCCATAACTCTCCCCCTTATTTCGACCAAATCCTTAAAATTCTTGGTGGATACTCTATAACCTGAAGCCAACTGCGCTAAGTCATTTGCTTCTTGGTTTTCTAGTCTTGGTATGTGTTGAATATCCATGTATTCAAACTTTCTCAATAGCCTATTGACTATGACGAAGTATATCATTAGATTTTCCTTTATGCACTTATATTCTTTTGTGATCTGTTTGACCACCAACTCAGAATCTCCTTTAATTTCGACTCTGGTTGCCCCCAATTCCAACAAAGCTTCAAGTCCAACAATGAGCGCTTCATACTCAGCTTCGTTGTTCGAACAACGAGGACCATCCAATTTATACTTGAATTTTGTTGGAATTCCTTCGGGAGAAATTAGAAGGACTCCAACACCACTTCCATTCTTGTGGGTTGAACCATCAAAGTACAATTTCCATGGTTGCATTTCGACGTAACTCATGCTTGTCTGCTCAACCAACGAATGATCCACAATGAAATCAGAAATCACTTGACCTTTCATAGCTTTTAAGGGCATGAACGTCAATGAATATTCTGTTAAGGCCAGAGCCCACTTTCCAACTCTACTATGCATTATTGGCTTTGAAAGCATATGTTTAATGACATCGAAGTGAGACGAAACATAAACATCAACAGGTTTTATATAATACTTGAGTTTCATACACGAGAAATACAAACAGAGACATAGCTTTTCTAAGTTGCTATATCTGGTCTCTGCATCATTCAGCACTCTACTTAGATAGTATATGGCTCTTTCGACGCCATTGTTATCTTCTTGTGCTAACATACTACCTATGCTAACTTCGGAGGCAGATATGTACAATCTCATGGGCTTTCCCCATGATGGTGGAGACAAGATAGGAGGCTGAGAAAGATATTCTTTTATTTTGTCAAACGCCTCCTGGTGAGCTTCGTTCCATTCGAAGGCTTGACCTTGCTTTAGACGAAGTAACGGAGAGAAAGCTTGAGTCCTTCCACTCAGGTTCGAGATGAATCTTCTGAGGAAGTTAACTTTCCCTAGCAGAGATTGCAACTCCCTTTTTGACGCAGGTGCTTTCGTCTCCATTATGGCTTTGGTTTTGTTCTGGTTGATTTCAATTCCTTTCTTGTGGACCACAAAACCAAGAAAATCTCCTGCCTGCACAAAAAATGCACATTTAAGGGGGTTCATTTTTAAGCCATGTTTTCTCATTCGCTCGAATGATTGGCTTAAATGATGCAAATGTGCTTCTGCAGATATAGATTTGATGACTATATCATCAATATACACCTGCATGAAGGTTTCGATAAAGTCATGAAAGATTGAATTCATCGCCCTTTGATAAGTTGCCCCAGCATTTTTTAAACCAAAAGGCATCACCACCCATTCGTAGGTGCCTAAGGCTCCTGGGCAACGAAATGCTGTCTTTGCAACATCTTCTTCAGCAATGAAAATCTGGTTATATCCAGAGTATCCATCTAACATGCTCAAGTATTCGAATCCTGCAGCAGAATCTACTAGCATTTCTGCCACGGGCATGGAATATTGATCTTTAGGGGTTGCAGTATTTAAATCCCTGAAATCTATGCAAATCCTTAAAGAACCATTTTTTTTGATAACAGGTACTATGTTTGCTAACCATTCGACGTACCTTGTTGTTCTGATGAATTTGCAACGCAGCAACCTTTCGATCTCAGCTTTAATTTTTGTGAGAACCGCTGGCGCGAATCTTCTGGGAGTTTGTTTGATGGGCCTCTTGCCATCTTTGATTGGCAGCCTATGTTCGACCAACTCCCTCTTTAAACCAGGCATCTCATCATAGTCCCATGCGAAACAATCTTTGTTCTCCTTAAGGATTTCGATCACTTTTTCCTTGAGGCTTGGGCTAAGTTTGGCACTTACGTAAGTTACTCTTTTTGTTTTGTCATCCCCTAAGTTGATTTCTTCGAGTGGGTCCTGTGCCAACATTTTGACACCTGAGTTTATGGGATCCCTTTCGAAGCCTAAGGGTTCTTTGTCATAGATGGCATCCAACCTTTGATCCATCTCCAACTCTTCGCTGGGTGAGCATTTCGAACTCCCCCCATTAACTTCATTCGTTTTTTCAAATGATTCATTTATTTCAGCCTCTAAGGCCGCTTTTGATTCATTCTCAGCCATATAGGCCGAAATCCTTTCGAAAAAGGTAGATTCAGTCATGGTTAAGGTTGTCGAAGTCCCAGCCTGCTGGCCGTTTTGGTATAGCACCTTCAACTTCCTCTTCTTCACTAATTATTGTTCTATCCCAGTAAAGTCCATCATGACGAAGTGTCATGTAATAGTGGGCATTTCTAGTTTCATTTATCTCATCATTTGGAACACATGGAGCAATCTTCGCCAGGTTTTTATCATAATCCCTTTTGTCAACTAGATTGACAGTTGACATAAAGTAACTCTGATCTGCTTCGATATTTTCCACGATTCCGTCATCTCTCCACAGGACCAGTCGTTGATGCATTGACGAAGGAACTGCTCCCACGCCATGGATCCACTCTCTCCCTAGCAGTAGGTTATAGTTGGCCTTGGCTTCGACAACCATAAACATGGTGGGCCTGCAACTTGAGCCTATTGTTAATTCCAACTGGACCACCCCCAGTGTCTTACCCACTTTTCCTTCATAATTGGATAGAACCATATTATGGGGCTTGATATCCCCTTCACGGATTTCCAACCTTTTTAGCATGAAATGGGGAATCAGATTGACTGCAGCACCCCCATCCACTAGAACTTTGTTTACACCGTGGACACCCACTTTCGCCCGAATGAAAAGTGGTTTGAGATGATTCTTCATTGTAGGCTCTGGACGTTCGAAGAACGCATTTTGTTCTTCAACAGCCCCATTGTCCATCACGTAGTAGCATACGGGCCTATGTTTCATTAAGTCTGTGGTGTCTTCTTCCTCATATTCATTGATTTCGGTTTCTTGCCCGAATTCGCAGGGAAGCACAGACACTACGTTACAGTTCAGGTTAAATGAGGACTCCCCCTCCGATTCGAAGTTATCTGTTATCATATCTTCGTCCTCTTCCGGGCCTGGGGTGTATTCCTTTGGTCCGTCTTGTTGGTCTTCAGAAAAGAGCCTTCTGTTGACTGGAGGTTTCTCTTCCGTCTGACCTTTTGGTTTATTGGTGCTTGATTCACCTTGTATCTTTGTTGAAGTATCCCCTTTGTTTGCCACAGCTTCTCTTTCAGCCTTTCGAATCCTTTGCTGTCTGCGCCACTGGGATCTTGACATGGGGTTCCTTCCTTTGTAATTTTCTAATCTGACTTCCTCCCTTTTTTGTGTGTTGAATTGCCTCCTGTATGTCACGGCATGGCGTGCATTTCGTTCAGCATTCCTCCATTTGTCTTTGCCTTTGTCATTTCTGGCTTGCAGCCATCTATCGGTTGGCACTTCAGCAGGGAGTTTGAAAGTCACTCTTCGAGCAACTTTGGGGTGAGGGCTATCTGGTCTTCGCTGTTTGTATCTGCTGTCGAAACGTGGACCCATCTGAGTAGTTTCTTGATGGCTCCAGCAAGGGGCAAAGGGGATCGTTTCGAAGGCCCTAGCCATGCTTTGGTTGTACACAGCAGAACATCTTGGGCACACCAAGCACTTAGTTGCCCCCTTGTAGCAGCGAAAAACAAACTCCAATAGACTCTCTCCAGCCTTGGGGTAGCATCTGAAAAGTTGGTTATCCTGGCGCCAATTGTTGCCAGTTCGAGCCTTCTGTACCCTTTCGAAATTTGCAGCAATTCTTTGGTTGCAGAGGATGCTGCACCTAGGGCACAGTATCATGCCTGGATCTCCTTTGTGGCATGACATGAGATAGTCTTTGAGAGTATCATCTCCAGTGTGACTGTCCCCCATTCTATGCTTTTCTTTTTCTAAGTATTTTTCCACTTCCTTCATCTCAGAACGGGGTCTTTCCATGTCCACCATATTTATTTCCAAATCCCCCTCTTTTGTTTCGTCATCGCCCCATCCTGTGGGCTTTATGTCTTCGATCTGGACCTTCGAACTCTCTGGGGCAGAATATTTGACCAGATAGTCATATTTTCCACTGGGTTCCCCTAGAGTGTCCCATATTTCCTTCTGAGAGGGGACTGGCTGCGTAATTTGGACTTTCTCTAGTTCCAAACTCAAGCCCTCAGTGACTTGTGTAAATCCTTCATTGTGATCCCCTTGGCCTTCAGTAGCCTGGGTTTCTCCTGCAACAGTCACAGGTCCAACAATCGAAGTGTCTGGTGTATTCTGGATGCCTTCAGTGACTTCCTCGCTTACTTCGACCATCACCCAGTTTTCAACTTCAATGTCCTTCTCTCCAGTTAGGGTGTCGCTTCGATCAATTTCCACCATGTTGACTTCTCCAATGCATGCAGGCTCGGAGTAGTTGGTGTCTGCGACGTCCAAAGGATCTTCGTCCACTTTCATCTTCATCTTATCAGCAAACTTTAATCTGCCATCTTTGATTGCGTTTTGAATCAAATCCCTGAAAAGAAAACATTGTGAGGTCTTGTGGCCTAAGAAACTATGATATTTGCAAAATCCCCTTCTCTTCCTCTGGTCCAGAGGGGGTATTTTGACATTTGATGGCACAATTAGTTGGCCATCTTTGACAAGCAAGTCAAAGATTTCGTCACATTTAGTGACATCGAAGGTGTAAACCTTCTTTGGAAACTTATCACTTTTCTCATTTTCAACAATATCTTTCCCTTTCGTAGGAACTAACATTTTGCAGGAGTAAGGCGGGGCCTGTTTTAATTCAGCGAGGTCGATTTCGACCTCTTCGAATTCGAATTCAAGATATTCTTCTGCTTCCTCAGTTCCAACATAGGAAATCCTTTCTTTCTTACTATTCTTAAAGACTCGGGCTTTTTCGGCTTTTAGTCTTTCGACCTGTCGAACCCTATCGGCTAACTGAGCCATATCCCTCAAATGCTGAGTATCTAATTTCTTTCGAATAGAGTAATCCAATCCCCCAGCGGCCATTTCGACTAACTCATGCTCAGGCACTACTGTGTAACATCTGGATTTCAACAGCCTAAATCTATTCAAATAGTCATCAATGGGTTCAGTGAACTTTCTCTTAACACTGGCCAATTCCTTCAGACTTATCTTCGATTGTCCCATGTAAAATTGTTCATGGAATAATCTCTCTAAAAGGGTCCAAGTATCAACAGACCCAGGAGGCAACGTGGTAAACCAAGTGAAAGCATTTTTCGTCAAAGAACTTGGGAAATATTTGATTCTAAGATCTTCATTATTGGCTATATCCCCCGCTTCGGTTAAGTATCTCGCTATGTGTTCGACTGTTGATTCGTTGGTATCCCCAGCGAACTTTGTAAATTTAGGGACTTTGTATCCCCTTGGTAAATCAGTATGCATTATACAATCTAATATAGGAGAAGCGTAATTTGGCCTCCTCATTCCCATATTGAGGCCGTTTTGGGTCATGATCCTTTCTATCATGGTGGTCAGATTATTTTCTGCCAAGATGTTATCGTTTCGAACCCTATGAACGACAGCATCGGCATCTTGGTTTCGACCAACCAAAACAACTCCCCTAGGTTGTTCTCCTCGAAATTCTGGGGCTTCTGGTCTTTCGATCCTTGCCCCTGGTTCCATAACTTCCCTTTGTGGGCCTGGAATTATTGGGGCTTCTAACCTTGGTGCTCTGGCCCCTAAGTTAACCTCTTCTCTGGGTGGTCTATGAATTGGGTCGTTGGCAATTTGTTCTATAACAGGCACGTTTGTTCGAAATCCCGCCTGGTTTTGCCTACGCCTTTCTGTGGGAGCAAAGAAATCTGCTATTCGACTCATATTGTCAGCGTTTTCCCTGTTCGTCACAGTTACATTCTGAACTATTGGGGCGAATATTTCCTGCATGGTTTGCGCTAACACCCCTATCATATTGTGGTTGCTTTCATCCATCAATTGCCTAAAAGCCAACTGGTTATCCGTGGTTAGGGTAGGCAACGTGCTATAACCCACTGACCCTTGGTTATTTGACATAAATTGGTTTGCCCCAGACCCAGATCCTAGTTGTGGGGATGAATTCGATGTGGAATTGTGCAAACCTGCCATAAAAGATGTTGGCATTCCGTAAGAAGAACTTCTAATTCTATTCCCATCGAAGCCGGGTGGTCTAGTTGATGGAGATGCGAAATGGGATTGTGTCCCAGGTGGCGGAACGAATCCCCCAGGATAGCCCATAGTTCCAGTATTTCCTAAGATCGAACTGTTGGTTGATACGCCACTTACTCCGTTGGTGGCCATGTTACTGGTTGAAGATGCAACAGCCTGTGCATTCGAAAGCATTACATTAGATGCTCCGCTCGAAATGGACGCGTTAGTGCCTGTTGCCTGTGGGCCGCCTTGGTCTCCTTGTTGATTGTCTGAGTTAGACATTTTGTCCAAACGTTTTCTTCTGGATAAAGGTTGGTTGCTGTTGATTATCTTACCACTTCTCAGGTTCATAAAACAGCAAACTTCTTATGTTCCTGCGTTTCTTGGATGGCTATGTCTTGACAATCCTTAATTCTGATATCCAACTATTGGTCCCACTAGGTGTGCCAATTTGTTTCCAGTGATTTCTGGAAAACAACCGCTAGTCTTCCAAACTATCGAATAGTCTTTATTAACGCTACTCAATCTCTTTGGTAACTCACAGGATCGACTAGATTGATCCTAGGACTCCTTGGATATCAAGGTTACTCTCACAATCGAACAATTATTCATGGGTGCTATTGTATATATGTTTGGTTTGTTTCGATCCCTCTCTCTAAGAGTTTAAGAATGTGGTCAAAATGTATGTGAAAACTAAGTTACACGAATGATTGCTAATTGTAATGCTAATTGAAAAGACATAGAAAACTGTATGAAAAATGAAGTAACTGATTTCGATCCATAAAACATTTAACACAAAAGGTTTCTGGAATGTAGAAGTTTAAAATATGAAGAAAGCGTTTAATGCAAGAAATCTAGAAAGGAGTTTAAGTGAAAGTACAGGTTTGAAGAATAATGCTATGAAAGTAAAGATATTGAAAGCGTAAAAGTTCTCTGAAACATAAAGTGCTTCGAAATGTAAAGAAAGCAGTAAAATGTAAGACTTTGAAGAAAGGACTTTGGAATGAAAAGACAATAGATAAAGAAACTTGTAAATGTTGCTCGACAAAAAGAAAAAGAAGGAAAGTGCTGGAAATAATAAAAAGGCTTTCATTAAATTAAAAATACATGGTGCTATCATACATACATCTCTCTTGCATTCGTTTCCCTTGCCATGTGGTAGTTTGAATGTTATTGAGTATTTTGTATAACAGATATGACACACTGAAATCCTAACACTAAGACTTCTATTTATACTAATTCGACCCTAACGGTCTCGCTACAAGATCATGCCACGTTTCGAACATGCAAGATAATGTTCCTTTCTTCTTTCCACGTGTCCTCAAATGCTCCAACGCATAACTTTCAAACTTTGAAAGTCCCGCTTTCACTTAAATTTCAAATGCTTTGGTGTTCTTCTGCTTCGAACGCTCTTCTCAGATTTAGCTTCACTGCTGTTTCGAGACCCCTTTGAATACGCTCCCAAGATTACCGTTCGAAGCTTCAAACTTTGACACACTCATTCGAAACACTGGTTCTGCAATTTCGAACGTGGTGTTTTAATTCCATTTCGATCATAACTTCTAGCTCTTTTTTTGAATTCCAAATAACACTATCAAAATCTTCAGCCAACACCTGCCTGTAACCACAATAAGCTTCAAAACACAAACTTGTAAACAAACTGAAGCAAGCCTCTAAACAGAAGCCAACAACAATGAGCCTGTAAATTCCAAGCTGTCTCAGGCCTGCATAACACAAACAAGCCAAAATCCCAAAAAGCCTTTCAAAACCTGTGTCAAAAACTTCAAGCCTGAAGCCTGTCAAAACCAGAAATGGCCACAAACCTGCATAATACATCAAGCCATACAAGCCTGAAGCCTAAACCTTAAGCTTTCAAACCAGAAATCCCAACAAACCTGTCAAACTGTTAGTTTCAAAGAAGCAAGCCAAAGCCTAAACTTCAAACCTGTCACAACAGCCAGCCTGTGACCCAAATAAACCAGCAAACTGATAAACCTTCAACAAAAGCTTTCAAGCAAGTCCAAACCAAATATCCAAACAAACTCAGAAGAATCAAACAAGTCCTAAACCCTCAGAATAAGTTCATCATAGGGTTAGCAATCAAAGCTTAAGGCAAGCTCAGGATCAAACAAATCAAAGCATTCAAACCAACAAAACACTCAGAACCATGTTCATCATAGGGTCAAAATAGCCAAAAATTACCAACCAAGCATCAAGAGAGGAAAAGCTATTCAGAAGCAAAAGAAAGGCAAACAACTCTCAGTTTCAATTTCATCATCATTGAGAAACGTATCCCAAACTCTCAGAACTGAGTTCATCATCGAGTAAAAAAGCCAGAAGTATAAGCAATCAGAGCAAGCAAGCAGAAGAGGAAAAGAAGTTTCAGAAACAGATAAGCTAGGGTTTTCAGACATTCATCATTAAACCTAACAAAAAGCAAGATACAAATACCAGGCAAGCTAGCAAACCATCAGCATCATACTCCCTCCGCCTGGCCGCCTGAGACACGCCTTCAGCCCATTCCTCTGTCTCCTCTCCAAAGGTTAATTTCTTCTTCCCTTTTCTTTCACACCTCACACAAACAAAGATAGCATATAAAAATCAATAGCATGCAAGAGGTAAAACATGCAAGAGATAAATCCTTGAAAACCTAAAAAACGCATAAAACATAAATCAAACCTTTTCGTGTCGCCGCCTTGCTTGACCATGGAGGGAGGAGGAGATGGACGGTAGTGCCTAGTGGCCATGAGCAAAGTTTTGTTCAGAAAGCATTGCTAAAAAAAAAGATGAAGAAGACGATGAAGGGAACGGCGCCGCTCTAAGCCTCTGAAAACCTAACTCTGAAACAAACCAAGACGAACCCTAAAACAAATTGCCAAACTCGTGTTTGGGCCTCTGCCTTAACAAACTGCTAAGACCACAAATCTGGCGCATACCCCCCTTTTTTCCTTATTTGTTGTTTTTTTGTTTTGTTTGGGCCAATAATATATTCCCTAAAGGCCCATCTATTTTCTTAAGCTTTTACACTAATTATATTATTTTCATCTTATAACTTATTTTTTTGAATAAAAAAAAAGGGACATGTTGATTTTTATGTATATTTTTCTTAATAATTTTTACTTAAAACAAAAGCAAAAAATATATATAAATATTAGATTTATCAGGTTAAAAAATCTTTTTGTCTTAAAAAACTTTTTGTTTAATAAATTTCTTCATATAAATTCCTAAATAACATTAACTCGTTGTACAAAATTTCCTTAATGTTGTTTTTATTTAGTACAAATTAAAAATACATAAAAATAGAATTTCTTAAACATTTTTCTTTTTCTTTAAAACTTTTGTTTATACATATTTAACAAAAACACAAAAATTAATAAAATACTTAACTTGCATCATTCGTAAATAATCACATACATTTTACAATACTTTTGATACATTGCTTTTATTCTTATACATTGATATATTTTACATTGAGAATGTGATTCGATTTGGTTGTAAATATTATTCGGACACTACTATCCTGATAAGACTCATCCCCATTTGTAAATATTTGTACCCCCATCCTGGATACTTATTTGTAATAGCTTAGACTTTAAATTCCTGCAATTTATCGCTTTCTATATACTGTATAGTAATTAGGGTTTGTATGCGAAGATTCAAAATCAACCGCTAGATAACCTAATACAAGACAAATGCATGAAAATCAATACACCATTCACACTTGCACCCCTAGGGTAATCCCGCTTGTTGCCTTCCAAAAATGGGCCATGTTGCATGTCAAGTATTTTGGCAAAACAAATCAAATGATCATAGTCCCTCGATGACGCTTTCGAAGTTGCCTAAACAAAATTATCATAGTCCCTTCAAGCAAAATTGCCAAAGACACTTGGCACCATTGCATTCATGGTCTATACGATGACCCGTGCCCGTCCCGTTAACATCCTAATACAAGGTTGTTCACCAAATACAATGGTGAAACAACACTGTTAAAAGGGTTAAAACATGAGAAAAATCTTTGAGTACAATAGGGTAGACAACTCTTAGTTACTTGATCAAACTTGCAAAACACACTTGCCTACTTTCAAAACACACTCCACAACACAACTTTCAAAACAACTTTCAAAAACATTGAAACATCTTTTCAAAAAGACAAACACCTTTGTAAAACATTTGAGTAAAGAATTGTTACAAGGGTTGCCTAGACAAGGCATCTTTTTCAAAACATTTTCAAAACCACACACACACAAACACCATTTCAAGCAATTGAAAATCAAGGCAAGTGATCTAAAACAAGTAACTAAGAGCCCATGGATAACCATGGATGAAAAGGGTGCTAGCACCTTCCCTTTTCATAACCTACCCCCCGAACCCACGAAAACATCTCAAAGGTTTTTCCTGTGCTTTTTAACCTTTCCTTTAGGATAAAATAAAAAGTCGGTGGCGACTCTTGCTAAATCGAACAAGTGCGAATACAAACGCAAAACCTCAAGTCAGTTCTCCCGTCGTATCACACTGACCCTCTAGGAACATAGGGTATTTATAGCCCCCAGCGCGGGGCCAAGGTCCCCTCATTGGGCCGACCAGAATTGGCCCAATAAAGGAACTTCCAGGTTCTACGTGTGTAGTGGGGACCCGCACGTGGTCCCCTTCTTGGTGATGCTCTGTGAGAAATGAGGAGGGACGAAGACGCGATCTTTCCGGAGTTTAGATGATTTGGTAATGGTCAGAATCTACCCTACGAGGAGGGTGCTCGAGCTGGGCTCGAGCTGGAGTTCCTGTGGTCGGGGACACCATGTGTCGCGGGCAACGGCGGGCACGACTGCAGTCTATGGTCAGGCGCGCTGGCGGGAATCCGCGGGCGCGCATTCCTCGAGGAGCTACTTAGATTGGGCCTTTATTCTCGCTTTTGGGCCAGGGCGGGCCCAGTCCAGAACAATACTCATAATGACCATACCTCGTTCTGAAAGCCGTCTTTGAAATATCATCTGGTTTAACACGAATATGATGATAATCATACCTTAAATTAATCTTGCTAAACACACGAGCACCTACAAATTTATCCATCAAATCGTCTATTCTCGAAAGTAAATACTTATTCTTATTAGTCCCCTTATTCAATTGTTTGTAGTCTACACACAACCTCATACTACCATCTTTCTTCTTAACCAACAACACAAGAGCATCCCATAGAGAAACACTTGGTCGTATAAACCTCTTCTCAAGTAATTCTTCTAATTGTTTCCTTAATTCACTTAACTCTGAAGCTGACATCCTATAAGGAGCCATCAACATCAGACTTGTACCTGGTACCAACTTTATAGAAAACTCTACCTTGCACTCTGGAGGTAAATTACTGATGTCATCTGGAAACACCTACGAGAATTCACGAACAACAGGTAATTCAACACTTGCAGCTTCATGATCAAATTGCAATTATCCAAACATTGCGAACATCACAACCTCGTCTCCTAATATTCCTTCCACTTACTTAGAAAACAAAAATACCAGCTCTCCACTATCACCAAATTTAGGAAACCTCACAGTCTTGTTATAATAGTTGATGTGAACATAGTTGAACTCTAACCAGTTCATTCCAAAGATAACATCAATTTGGTGCAAGGATAGACACACCAAATCCATCATAAAACTCTTATCAAAGATAGTTAAAGGACAACTCAAATAGACATAAGTAGTAGTAATAGAACCCTTCGCATTATTATCTATCACCATACTACCCTTCACGGAAGACAATTCAAATCCCAACATCATGGCACATTCAAGCGAAATAAATGAATGAGTAGAACCAGTATCAATAATAACAATAAACTCAACATTGTTATTAAGATAAGCACCTTAAATCATGTTATCCTTCTTGGGAACCTCTAAATCACTCAAAGAAAACACTCTGCCATTAGTCTGAGCAGCACTAGCAGTCTTCTTTGGTTTTTGAAACTGGCTACTGATGTGACCCTATTCACCATAGTTAAACACAAGTAGGACTGTCATTCTCGCACTCAAAAGCATGATGACCTTGTAATTGCAAGCTTCTCAAGTCATATTTAAAGCATTTGTTTTGATGAAGACAACATGGATATCAACATTCAAAGGATGTGCAAAAAGCTTGTCAACATCATATAAAAGTCTTGAAGATTATTGAAGAATTATTGAAGAATCATCAAATGTCAATATGGTATAAATAATTCTTAAAATCTTGAATATAGATGTTCACAATATGCATTCATC
Source organism: Vicia faba (assembly GCA_948472305.1). NCBI lineage: Eukaryota > Viridiplantae > Streptophyta > Magnoliopsida > Fabales > Fabaceae > Vicia > Vicia faba. The sequence continues at coordinate 1,186,789,537 of OX451737.1, forward strand.
AACATATACATATTCCATAACTTTAAGATCAAGAAAACTTTGTTTGAAATATCTTTCAAAAAGTATTTTTGAAAATAACCCTTTAGGAACCGGTTCCTCCCTAACAGGGAACCGGGTTCCAGAATTTCTCAAAAAACATGTCCCTAGATTTTGTACCAGGAACCGGGTTGTACCAATAGGGGAACCGGTTCCTGCATGATATTTTTGAATTCCAACTTACAACGTTCACTAAGAATCAGGTTCTGTCAGTGTCGGAACCGGTTCCTAGCGAACCAGTGCAACTTTTACTTTGTTTTTTGAACATTTTTCAAGTGGTATCTTTTCATGAATGCATTGCAACTTTTCATATGAATTGGCATGAATGAAGAGGTTCTTACAACTTTATAAAATGCATATTTTCTTATTTCAAAAAACAATGCTTCAATTTTCAAAGTAACAAAAACCTTCTTCATATTAACAATTTTCTCTTTCATTCATTTTGAACATAAACTTTCATGTGTTCATAATTTTGTGAAACTTGCCATATACACTTTCATTATCATTACAAGTTTCATACATACATTGTGAACATTTATATACATTGTTGAGAATTGTTTTTATCTTGAAGAAGAAGATCAATTGAAGATTGATAAAGCTCTCCATATACTTCAAAATTAATCATTGTATTACTTAAAGGTTTTTCCCTTACTATCCAGGATTGTTGGAAGTAAGTGTTGTGATTTGAAGAGGATTGTTCTTCATTCACATTAGTGTTTGTTTGGTCTTAAAGGTGTTAAGAACCTTTGATCACCCTATAGGTTGGATAGTAAGCATAGGCTGTACAATCATTCTAACTATAGTGAAATCTCTTTTGTGTTGGAAAGGGGACTGGAGTACTCTCGGATTGTGAGGGGAACCAGGATATATCACCGTGTTCTTTACTTTTCCGCATTTATTGCTTTCATCACCATAATCAAGAAAAGATAAAGATATAAACAAAACCTTCAAACACTTAACCAAAATTACTACCAAGTATTCTCATAAAACCGAATAAATTTTTATAAGACCTAATTCACCCCCCCCCCCCCCTCTTAGGCACTCTGAGACTTACAATTGGCATCAGAGCAAGTTATAGGTAACTTGTTCCTAAAGATCCATAATGGCTTCCGCAAATCATCAACCAGTTTTCAGAGATAGTGGTAGTAATAACAAGCCTCCTATATTCTGTGGTGAATATTTTGACTTCTGGAAAATACGCATGAAGGCGCATTTAGAAGCACAAGGAGAGGAAGTATGGGATGCTGTTGAAAATGGTCCATTTATCCCAATATCAGTAATCAATGGCATTGGTTCTGCAAAGCCCAAAACTGCATGGGACGACGATGATAAAAAGAAAGTTCTCTATGACAAAAAGGCAATAAACCTTCTTCAAGGTGCACTCAGTATGGACGAATTTTTCCGTGTCTCGAACTGCAAGACAACAAAAGAAATATGGGATACCCTGGCTCAAACTCATGAAGGAACGGCTGAAGTAAAAAGATCAAGGCTAAATACCTTGAGTCAAGAATATGAACTATTTCGAATGCAGCCCGGAGAATCCATTCTTGACTTACAAAAGAGATTTGTGCATTTGACAAATCACTTAAATGCTCTTGGTAAAACCTTGACAAATGATGAACTCAACTTGAAAATCCTTAGATCATTGACTAGGGAATGGCAACCAAAGGTAACGGCAATCTCGGAAAAGAAGAGTCTCTCCGCAATGACTTCCGCTACATTATTTGGCAAACTTCAAGAATACGAAACGGAACTCGGTAGACTTGAAAAACATGAAAATTTAGAGAAGAAATCCAAAGGCATTGCTTTGAAAGTTGATTCAAAAGAAAGTCAAGATAAAGATGCATCGGAGGAAGATGAAAACTTCTTGCTTCTTGTAAAAAGGTTAGGAAAATATTTTGGTCATAAGAATAATCTTCATAATGCTAACTTTGTCAAGAGGAAGAAATTTTATAATCATAAAGATAAAGAAGCCTCCACATCAACACAAGATGTCACATGTTATGAATGTGGAAAGCAAGGTCACATAAAGCCGGATTGTCCAAAACTCTCCAAGAAAAATGGATTCAAAGGCAAAAAGGAGTTCAAGAACAAAAAGGCTTATGTTGCATGGGAAGATAATGAGATAAGTTCTTCATCCGATTCGGAAAGCGACAAATGTGCAAATCTAGCATTAATGGCTTCACATCACTCCGACGATGAAGAAGAGGTATGCTTGAAATCCATATCAAATGTTTGGTATCTTGATAGTAGATGTTCAAAGCATATGACAGGAGATGTACACTAATTTTCATATCTAGTACATAAAGCCAAAGGGTATGTCACCTATGGAGACAACACCAAAGGAAAGATTCTTGGCGTTGGAATAGTTGGCACACCTCCATCCATTCAAATTGAGGATGTTCTCTATGTTGAAGGATTAAAGCACAATCTTCTTAGCATACGTCAACTTTGCGATAGAGGGTTCAAGATCAAATTCAACAAAGATGAATGTCTCATTATGGATTAGGCAACCAATGAGGTAAAACTCAAAGGTATAAGAACTAACAATATTTTTATGATTACTTTAGATGATTTGTCTCTGAAGGTACAATGTCTTATGGTAAACAACAATGACGCTTGGTTATGGCACAAGAGGATCGCTCACATTCACATGGAGCACTTGAACAAATTGGTTAAGCATGACTTAGTTATTCGTCTACCAAAGATGAAGTTCATCAAAGACAAATTATGTAATGCATGCCAAAAGGGCAAACAGACCAAAACAACTTTCAAATCTAAGAATGCGGTGTCTACTACAAGACCACTACAATTGTTACACATGGATCTCTTTGGTCCATCAAGAACAAAAAGCTTCGAAGAAAACTTGGTATTCTAGATGGAGGTGCTCTCTAATTGTTTCTCTTTTTATGCACGTCTTTATTTTTATATGTATCTATTTCACTCTTTTCCCCATCCTTTTTGATGTTAACAAAGGGGGAGAAGAATATGCATGTGTGTTGTTTTGTTTCAAAGAAATTGCAGGCCCAAATAAATATCAAACTCACTCCAAAATTCAAAGAATCATGGACTTAGGAGGAGCATACAATTTAGGGGGAGCCTTGCATTTGCTCAACATGTTTACTACACAAAACAACATAAAACATTTCAAGAAATCGTTTTCAAGACTTGGTTGTCATCATCAAAAAGGGGGAGAATGTAATTGCAAGCTTCTCAAGTCATATTTAAAGCATTTGTTTTGATGAAGACAACATGGATATCAACATTCAAAGGATGTGCAAAAAGCTTGTCAACATCATATAAAAGTCTTGAAGATTATTGAAGAATTATTGAAGAATCATCAAATGTCAATATGGTATAAATAATTCTTAAAATCTTGAATATAGATGTTCACAATATGCATTCATCAACATATACATATTCCATAACTTTAAGATCAAGAAAACTTTGTTTGAAATATCTTTCAAAAAGTATTTTTGAAAATAACCCTTTAGGAACCGGTTCCTCCCTAACAGGGAACCGGGTTCCAGAATTTCTCAAAAAACATGTCCCTGGATTTTGTACCAGGAACCGGGTTGTACCAATAGGGGAACCGGTTCCTGCATGATATTTTTGAATTCCAACTTACAACGTTCACTAAGAACCGGGTTCTGTCAGTGTCGGAACCGGTTCCTAGCGAACCAGTGCAACTTTTACTTTGTTTTTTGAACATTTTTCAAGTGGTATCTTTTCATGAATGCATTGCAACTTTTCATATGAATTGGCATGAATGAAGAGGTTCTTACAACTTTATAAAATGCAGATTTTCTTATTTCAAAAAACAATGCTTCAATTTTCAAAGTAACAAAAACCTTCTTCATATTAACAATTTTCTCTTTCATTCATTTTGAACATAAACTTTCATGTGTTCATAATTTTGTGAAACTTGCCATATACACTTTCATTATCATTACAAGTTTCATACATACATTGTGAACATTTATATACATTGTTGAGAATTGTTTTTATCTTGAAGAAGAAGATCAATTGAAGATTGATAAAGCTCTCCATATACTTCAAAATTAATCATTGTATTACTTAAAGGTTTTTCCCTTACTATCCAGGATTGTTGGAAGTAAGTGTTGTGATTTGAAGAGGATTGTTCTTCATTCACATTAGTGTTTGTTTGGTCTTAAAGGTGTTAAGAACCTTTGATCACCCTATAGGTTAGATAGTAAGCATAGGCTGTACAATCATTCTAACTATAGTGAAATCTCTTTCGTGTTGGAAAGGGGACTGGAGTACTCTCGGATTGTGAGGGGAACCAGGATATATCACCGTGTTCTTTACTTTTCCGCATTTATCGCTTTCATCGCCATAATCAAGAAAAGATAAAGATATAAACAAAACCTTCAAACACTTAACCAAAATTACTACCAAGCATTCTCATAAAACCGAATAAATTTTTATAAGACCTAATTCACCCCCCCCCCCTCTCTTAGGCACTCTGAGACTTACAGACCTGTCTTACCATATTTGTAACATCTTAACACCTTATTTTCGCAACTATTAACACGATGGTCTTGCTCGCCACACTTAAAACACTTGACCAATGTAGGAGCTCCTCCCTCACTTGGCTCATTCTCATCAGAAACTTGCTGTTACCCCTTGTCAACAGGAGCACTATATGACTTACCATGCATCTGGTTCTTCCCTTTCTTCTCATTATAAATCTTATAAAAAGAAAATTTGGCTCTGGTATCCTGATAATAGATCATGCACTTATTCACTATCACGGGAAACTGGCGAAGCTCCTGATATCTAATTCCCTACTTAATCTCATACGCAACCCATTCTCAAATTTGATACACTTAGACGCCTCAATTGCCAGATTATTATAATACGGACATAACTTCACCAACTCTTCAAATCTGGTAGCATACTTAGCAACAATCGAATTCCCTTATTTTAGCTCAAGGAATTCAATATCCTTTTTGCTACACACATATTCAGGAAAGTAATTCTCCAAGAAAACAACTTTAAAAATAGCACAAGTGGTCTCTGTTCCCATAATCACCATCCTCTGATGTGCATTGTCCCACCAATTTTCATCCTCTTCCTCTAACATGTGGGTACCAAACTGCAAATTCTGCTCTTCTAAGCAAGCCACCACTCTGAAGATCTTCTCTATATTCCTAAGCCACACCTGTGCACAGTCAGGATGATGTGCACCCTTGAAGATCGACGAGTTCTTTCGCTGAAACCTTTCCAAAGTTCAAAACTCATCATTTTCTCCAGCATTCTGGAGATTTTGCTAATTCTAGGCCACTGCCTGAGCCAATGACTCCAAAGCCTCAACAATTTCATCATCATTTCTTCCTCCCTCCATTTCTCTTTACATGTAGGCAAACATCATTAAAGGAACAAAACATGATTATGCTTACACACAAATCAATCACCAGGATACAAACATCACATAAAAACCTAGTCGGACAGACCGACCTACTCTGATACCACTAATTTAACACCCTTATAAACCCTACACATTATCACGAATAATTTAATTAAAAACCACCACACAAGGGTGTCACACTTCATAAAAAAAACATAAATAACAATCCTGCTTCGTAACACGAGTTACATCAATTTAAAACATGCATTTGTTCACGATCCATCATATTATTTAGAAACATCACAGTGGAATTCATCGTCATAATATAGAAATTAACTCCTCAAAACTCATACTTTTGTCTCATCAATTATTAAATCAATGTAATCATCAAAACATTCATAAACTAAGCCAACATCAAAAGAATATAACATTCTCATAATATATCGTTCCCAACCCGATGTTACATATCAGAGCATGACATGTCTAATCAACAAAAATAAAATAACACACTCCGAAGCTATCCTCAAAGATTCCACGAACTACTCCTAGTCACCTGCGCGTTACCCACTTGAAGGCAACATTATAAAAGTTATAAGGAAAATTTTAGTAGTTATAACATCATCAACACATAAAAACACCGACTATTAATCGATACTTCATACTTACAAATACATCATAATATCACTTATACTTCTATCATCATCAAACTTCATATAATCGCATAATTCACATTTTTCATCAAATCACAAGTCATCAACAAAATTTATGCAATGTCACATAAGATGTTAATGCAACATAACTGACTTAAATGCATGTGGTACCAAATCTTTATGAACACTTGGATCATTACCCTCCAAATATCCCCATTATAGGATCAATTCTCTCTTGGAACTAGAACACATCATAAGGGCACAAAATATGTACAATGGGATTAAGGCTCGTCACAAGCGAACCACCGTTCAAAAATATCATGAATGCATGATGCACAACAACGTCATATAAAATTCGACCACGACTAGTCAAGTGCATCATTATTCACCTAATTGTCATAAAATGATCTTCATAATCATCACATAATCATCATATAATATTTTATAGCAACATCATATTCATCATTAAAATAGAACATCATAACATAATAACATATAATATATTAATCTCATAAACACATAGGTATTGAAGTCATGCATCAAACAACTCATATAAATCATTCATATTAAAGATTAGCACATCAACTTCCCAATGCTTCAAACGACGCGTCAAACGGATTCCAAAAACTCAAGTTACAACAGTTTGAAGTCACTGCCAGGTCTGCTCGCCACCTCCTCGCCCGACATCTTTGCTCGCGCTCTGCTTGCCACACCCTCACCCGATGATGTCGTGGCCATGCGTCCCTCCCCATACATTTTTCCAGAAGCTCACCTTTTCTACCATCTCGCTTGCCAGCTAGCTCGCTCGATGATACTGGGGAACTTTGCTCGCCACTACGCTCGTCGCTGGCTCACCCGACGATGCTTGCGAAACAACAACTTCTCATTTGTGATTTCTGCACTGTTTAACCCCATTCTGACTTCGACTAAAGTACCAAACTCAGTCCAAAACACATTAGAAATCCCACATATCACACAATAGCATCAAAATACATCATCTACACATGTTGAGATCAACACATGACATTCATATATATCATCATCATCAATAATGTCATCACATTTCATCAAATTCATCACATGTTTTATCAAATCAATCACACAACAAAATCCTACATTATCCTAACCTTCTATCAATCATAATGAACTAAGATTAAACCCCTTACCTTAATTTCTCTGCAAATTGACTCTTTTTCTTCGAGTTCTACCAAATCCTATTTTGATCCCTAGTTTTTCTTCATGTTCTCTTAATTCCACGATTGTACCAAGAGTGATTTTAATTATTCCCTATTCTCTTTTTATCACTTGGACCATTTCTTTGCTATTCCCCCTTTACCCTCACTTATCTTCACATATTACCACCATGCCCTTATTCTCTTCTTTTCACCTTAATATACTATTTATTCTATTAATATAACTCTAAATAATATAAACTAAATTATTTTATTCTATATTATTTTAATTATCACCTTACTTCACACTATCCCACCACATACTACATATACATCACATAATTCACCATAAATCACATATAATCAAATAAATAATTAAATTATAAAATATGAGGTGTTACATTGTGTACCCACATTTAATGCCTTAAGTCTCATTTCAACTTCAGCTGTAACCTGATCTTCTAACTTTATACTTTGAGTTGCTAGTTTTAAATCAATTACCCCTTATGGTTTACTTATGCATCAATCATACAATTTCAATGATCATTTGCAGTGATGATCTCAATAATCTTCTTGATTCCATTGACTGTTGTAAAATTTGATGAGCCACCACCAACTGTATCAACCAATTGTTTAGTCTTCATATTGAGCCTATTAACAAACATTTACATCTATCCAGTTTGATCTTTCAACTTAGAAATTCATTGAGCATTGTCTCCTCGATGCCTCTATTGTGTTTTCAGTTCCAAAAGTCTTTATTTCGATCAAAATTACGAGCTCCTTATAAAAAATAACAGTCCCCATTAAATACCCAAAACTGGACATACCTATGTTGGATCTGAGCGTACGTACATTGTTGCCAAAATAAGACTGCGTACATATGCTGACCTGAGCATATGTATGCCGACTTGAAATTTACACTTGCACACATACACTAACTTCATCGAACATACTTAAACCTAGTGCATTACGGAAGAATACTATGAATACTAATCTAGGCATATATATGCAGGTGAAATATTTGTATTATCATATGCACTCATATTTAAGTGTACATACATAAACCTGATTCTTTATTAGGCGTACATAGTATGGGTTGGGAGCATGTATACTAAATGTCGAAATTATAAATTCCACTTTTAATATACTTCTTGACTTTTAACTTTAAACACTCTAATATAACATAATTAATGTAGAAATGATAACATATTTAAATTTCTAAATAAAAACCTAAATTTTTAAATAAAAACTTATTTTACACACCCTCACAAAATCTCTAGAATATTTTGTGAGTTATTCTCTAAAAATTACAATGTGTTATTCTAGTATAAGCTTGAATTAATACTATATAAACATCAAATATACAATGACACATACACACTTTTAGAGAATTTTAAAAGTACTTTTAGAGAACTTTAAAAGTTATAATGAAGCAAGAGTTTAGGTTGGATATTTTTGAAAAATATACTAAAACTAGAAGTTAGTTAAACTATTCTCAACTACCATAACTATTACTTTTCATAAAGACTTAATTATTTTACAATAGGACAAACTTCTAAACTTCATCTCCTTTTAAATATTCATGTTTTATAGTCTTTTAATTGTCAAAATACTTCTATTCAAATATAGTAAAGCATATAAGTTTGTGATAATTTATGTCACTTAAAAATAACAATAATTTGAATAACTATTACTATAAGCAAATAAATATTTATATTAGAACTTTATTCATTAAATTATTGATTATAGTTTATTATTTTAAATTATTTTATATGACCATTAACATTACTTTAAATATAATTTTATCTTTTTATTAAAATATAATAAATAACAATAAACTAGTAGATAAAATATTTTGAACCAATAAATTAATACAAAATTGAAAAAAACAACTATTTATAAGTCATATTAAGAATAAATTATTTATGTATTCTTCCATACACTTTTCTTTATTTTTACTTTTCTCACTTAATATATTTTAAATTATGAGATTAAAATTTTTACACGATGATTCATTATTTAATCATGTCACAAATTAACTTTAAAAATATTAGTGTGATTTGACATAATATAATATGATGGTTGGTTGATATTATAGTAATATTTATACTTTTTTTTCTCTTAAGTTATATTATTTAAATTATAAATTTAATTGTAACTTTGGTCCCTAATATTTTTGTTTTTGATTTTGGTTCCCATTTTTAAAATCAATTTTTATAGTCTTTTTATTTTATTTTTTCGAGGATTTTAGCCCCCCTTTAAATTTGACAACATTTTTAATAACATGACAATGATAAGAGTGATATTTTATGTTTTGCTCTTTATGTATTACTCTCTTAACATCTCTTTTACCTTTGCATGTTCGTTTGTTGTGTCCCATACTCTCGCATTTTTTGACGTTTAAATGTTTAAAGAAATATCTGTAAAATATTTGTGTTTTTAGACTCACCATTTACTTTGTTACGATTCTCCTTTGGGCGCCCAATAACTCTCCCCATGACTGAAGACTTAATTAACTCATTTTCATCGGTTGACCATATTTGTGGACTATTTGTTGGCAGGATGATATGAAGGGGGACTAAAATCCTAAAAAGACAAAATAGAGGACTACAAAAATCATTTTTTAAAATGAGGACCATAATTGAAAAAAAACAGATAATAGAAAGATCAAAGTTACAATTAAGGTAAAATTATATTACTATTAATAAGTGTAAAAGAAACTTATTTTTTTTCTTTTCGTTTTCACGATAGGTGTCCGATCCGCATAGCAAATCGACTAATACAGTTTCGGCCTCGAAGTCAGGATGACCTAACCAAACATTGTTTCCACCTAAAAATCAAACTAGATATTCCCCAAACATCGTCTTTAGCATGAACTTCATCAATCCACTGAAACTTAAGCGCTTGGTTTAAAAGAAACTCACTATTTTTTACTTTTTACCACATATATACTCCAATTCGAAAGTCAATTCTGATATCAAGTGATTACAATTCCTTTCTAATTATAATTACGAGAATCAACTGTGATCCCTTACTAAGTCCAATGTCAATCACCATTAAATTAACCGAAAGAAACTCACTTTTGATACAAAATAATACACATTTTGTAAGAGGAATATTAAAATACATTCAATAAAATAATAAAGAAATATAAAGGAGTGTATATTTATTTGGAGTTGTTATTAGGGCTTGGAAGTGGGAAGAGGTGGTTATTAGGGTTAAGCCCGCAACCGGGTCGAATATCTCCGGAACCTTCTCATCAAATCTTCACATCGGTGTTATGCGTTTCTTTTCTTACACTGTTTCTCTTCTTCTTTCTCTCCCATCATCTCTGCAACCCAAACCCTTATTCGTTCTTCAATCTCCATAACCCTAACCAACAAACAAATTGAAAACCATCACATATTCACATAAAAACACAATCGGTAATCAATAAATTTTACTATTAATTCATTAATCACACGTTTTTTTTGAGTAATCATCTCTTTGTCGCTCCGATAATCGATGGATAATCAAGCGAATCAGAATCAAGTTCAACCACCACGTGATGAAGAAGAAGAAGACGAAGATCCTTCGAAAATGGAAGAAGAAGAGTTAATCGCAAAGGTTAACACACTCATGGATAAAATCACTTCCTCTCCCGATAACCCTAAACCTAACGTTCTTCATGCTCTTGCATCCATTCTTGAAACTCAAGAGACTCGGTATGAATAATCTGCACCAGTTTTAGTGTTTTTGTTCAATTTTATCAGTGTTTTTGTTGATAACAGCTTTTTTATTTTTTTTATTTTTAAATGTAGATACATGGAAGATAGTAGTCATTCTTCGTCTACCAATGCGCGTGCTGCTCATAACATTGGACGTCTTGGTGGTATAATTCGGGTATTAATATATGATTTATTTTTGTTTTTGTGTATATTTTTAGTTTTTTATTTATTTATAAAATTGTTGAGGTAATAATTGGGCTTTTGCTATATTTCGACAGGAAAACGATGATTTCTTTGAGTTAATATCTTTGAAGTTTCTATCAGAATCGGGATACTCAACTGCTGTTCGAGCTGCTGCTGTCAGACTTATCTTGTGCTGTTCTCTGACTTGGATTGTGAGATTGTGTTTCCCGTTTATTCTAGTTGTTTGTGAATTTTTTAATCATTTAATGGGTAGTTGTGTCTCATGGATTTGATTGACTTTAATTGGACAGTATCCTCATGTTTTTGAAGAACCGGTTCTCGAGAAGTTAAAAGATTGGGCTACTGATGATAGTACTAGGTCAGGGGCTGAGGAGCAAAACCTGAAACCTGATCTGGGGAGAAAGGAGGCGTCAGATTCTGAAATGTTGAAAGCATATTCTACTGGGCTCCTTGCCGTGTGTTTGGTCGGGTATGCTAAGCTCCTCCGTTGATTAACTGTTTTAGATGTCAGTGCATATGTTTTTGCTTCATTTTGGCTCTTTATTTTTCTTGTAGTTGGCTTGTTTTTTTCTCAGATTTTTATTTAATTTGGAATGATTTCAGCGGAGGTCAAATAGTGGAAGATGTATTGACATCTGGCTTGTCAGCTAAGCTAATGCGTTATCTTCGTGTGCGTGTGCTGGGCGAGACAAGTGGCAGCCAGAAAGATATTAGTCATGTATCTGAAAACAAACATTCATCTGGGAATACTTCAGTAAGAGGTAGAGATGATGGTCGTGGAAGGTTTCGCCAGCTCCTGGAATTGAGTCATTTAGGTGATACAAGGAATAATGAAGAGGGATCTTTAGATGACCAAGGTCCTGAACAGGGTCAGGATAGAAGTGTCAGTGGACAGGCTTGCCAAGAAGATCTCTGGGTAGACGATGAACCACCTGATGGACTCAACAGAGGTGCTGATGTTGGTGAGGTGGATTCTGACGGGGAGGATAGATGGCGTTGTAGAGATATTCGTGATGGCAGGATAAAATATGGTGATCATGAAGACAATGGTAGGGATGAATCTGCAAGGCGGCGTACTAGCCGTGGATGGGGAAGATCAAGGGGGAAAGGAAGGGCCAACGAAGGGCCGGTAGAAAGTGAACCCATTTTGTCATCTGCTGGTTCTGCCAGTCGATTAGGACAGGGGCGGAGTGGTAGAGATAGGAGCTCTTTGAGGAACACTGACGTTAAACGGGTACCTGATTCTAAAAAGGCTCTTACCAGTACCGTTTCTGAAGCTTTGGTTTCCGGAAGAGAGGATAATGATGCTTGTTTCCAAGATTGCTGTATTGGTAGTAAAGATATCTCTGATCTTGTTCGAAAAGCAGTCCAAGCTGCCGAGGTTGAAGCTAGATCAGACAATGCCCCTGAAGAAGCTGTCAAAGCAGCTGGTGATGCTGCTGCTGACCTTGTTAAAACTGCAGCTTTAGAGGTATGCCACAGCTCATTCACTTTTTTCCCATACAAAAAATTATACTTTGTGCAAAATTAAGTGTCCGTGTGCAGTACTGCATATTTGATGTTCACAATTGAAATATTATATTTTATTTATGTATAATATTCAGGAATACAAATCCACCAACAATGAAGAGGTAGCTTTTTTGGCTGCTTCTAGAGCTGCATCAACAGTTATTGATGCTGCATCTGCTGTTGAAGTTTCAAGGTGTGTGAGAATAATATTATGAGCAATTTAAATACTCAGATAAACAATTGTTAGATAGTTTCTTTTAGTCCTCTTGACAATGTTTTTATTCGGTTGGTCACAGGAAATCTGTCTGCATTGATACGGAGACAGAGAATGTTAGTGGCAGAGAAACAGAATCTAGTGAGGATGTTGAAGATTATTTCATCCCAGACATTCAAATACTTACACAATTGAGGGAAAAATATTGCATTCAGTGTCTTGCATTACTTGGAGAATATGTAGAAGTTCTTGGACCCGTATTGCACGAGAAGGGGGTTGATGTTTGTCTGGGACTTTTGCAGCAAAGTTCTAAACATCAGGATCCATCCAAGGTTGCTTTCCTGTTGCCAGATGTCATGAAGCTGATATGTGCTTTGGCTGCCCATAGGAAATTTGCTGCACTATTTGTGGACCGTGGAGGAATGCAAAAGCTACTTGCTGTACCTAGAATGGCTCAAACATTCTTTGGCCTTTCTTCTTGTCTATTTACTATTGGTTCCCTTCAGGTACTTCACATAAATTGTCGTAATCGTTATTTGACATGTGTAATAGCGATTATACTCCAAACTTTTGTGAACATTTTCCCTGTTATTAATCTTCCTACAATTCTATTACATTATTTTGACTATAGATGATTATTTCAGGGGATAATGGAGCGAGTTTGTGCTCTTCCTTCTGATGTTATTTATCACGTAGTTGAGTTGGCTCTCCAACTCATTGAGTGTAATCAAGATCTTGCCCGGAAGAATGCAGCTTTGTTTTTTTCTGCCGCATTTGTCTTCAGAGCAGTACTCGATGCTTTTGACTCACAGGATGGCTTACAGAAATTACTAGGCCTTCTCAATGATGCGGTTTCCATAAGATCAGGAGTAACTTCTGGACCCTTGGGCTCGTCTAACTCAGGATTACTTCGAAATGACAGAACATCATCTGCAGAAGTGCTGACATCATCTGAGAAGCAGGTAGCCTATCACACTTGTGTTGCTCTGCGGCAATATTTCAGAGCACACCTCCTATTATTAGTAGATTCTATTCGTCCAACCCCCAAAATCAATCGCAGTGTTCCTAGAAATATTCCAAGTACAAGGGCTGCTTACAAGCCACTTGATATTAGTAATGAGGCAATGGATACAGTATTCACACTATTACAAAAAGATCGGAAGCTAGGTACTGCATTTGTGAGAACAAGTTGGCGGGAAGTCGAAAAGTTCTTGGCATGTAACGGGCATATTACTATGTTGGAATTGTGTCAGGTATGGCATATTTAGTTTGTGTTCCCTTTCTCTTGCAATTTATTTCTTTACTTGGTTCATCTTGTTGTTTGTAGGCCCCAACTGTGGAGCGATATCTACATGATTTGCTTCAGTATGCATTGGGGGTTTTGCAAATTGTTACATTGGTACCTAGCAGTCGAAAGATGATTGTAAATGCAACATTAAGCACCAACCGTTCTGGTATTTATGTAATTTTGGATGCAGCAAATATTAGCAATAGTCACGTGGACCCCGAGGTAAGTGTCTTGTGGTAGCAATTGTAGTGTTTGCTTCACTAACATTTGTTGTTGTTTAAGGGAGTTCCTTAAGATTTTTGACATGCTGATTTTGCTGCATATCAGATAATTCAATCAGCATTAAATGTTTTAATCAACCTTGTTTGCCCCCCTCCTTCAATCAGCAATAAACCACCTGTAGTGTCACAAGGCCAGCAGTTTGCGTCTTCCCAAACCTCTAATGGTGCTCTCTCAGAGACTAGAGATAGATATGCCGACCGATCTGCTCAAGGCTCTAGCCATATTGATCCTAGGGAGAGGAATGGGGAGTCCAGTGCTATAGATCGTGGCAATGCTACAGCACTTGTTACACAATCTGTGAATAATACTCCCCAAACTCCCGCTCCCTCTGCAAGCTCAGGCTTGGTTGGTGATCGAAGAATAACTCTGGGTGCAGGAGCACGCTGTGCCGGCCTTGCTACACAGCTGGAACAAGGATATCATCAGGCAAGAGAGGCTGTCTGTTCTAGTAATGGTATAAAGGTTCTTATACAAATCATCTCTTCACGTGTATATTCATCTCCTGCTGCTCTGGACTGTCTCCGTGCTCTAGCTTGTCGAGTTCTGCTTGGATTAGCCAGAGATGACAATATTGCACATACATTAACAAAACTTCAGGTGAGCAACTTTAACTCTTTTTGTTGAACATTTTCATACTCAAACTGGACTCTAACCTTGTACCTTATTCCAAGGTGCTTGGGTAAATTCTGTAAGTGTAGAAATGTTTAGAAATTCCAGGGTCCGCACCTCCCTTTTCAAAAGGCCCAATCTCATAAAATGACAACATCCCTCTCATCCACTTTTATTTGCAGTGCCTTCTTTCTCTAGGTATCCCAGCCTAAAACTAACTTCACTAGCAGAAATTTAGTACAATAGACATGTGGCACCTAACAATTATTTCAATTATCTATGGAGTTTATCTAACTACTACTTAGTTGTATATCAGTCTGAATACTGTTATTTATTATGATAGGTTTTGAAACACAAACATTTTCTATTGTCATTGGGATCTAATTTCCTGATATTGCCTTGTGTTCTAGGTCGGGAAAAAAGTGTCCGACATAATTCGAGATTCAGGTGGCACAAGACCAGAACAGGGTAGGTGGCAAGCTGAACTATCCCAGGCTGCAATTGAGTTAATTGGGGTGAGCATCTTCACTCTTTTGTGACACTGAAATTTGTATTTCAGGGCATCGGGTTGGTTTCATTGAAGTTGTTATGGACTCATGTTGTCATGTTGTGTGCTTTGCCATGTTAAAAATATCCTAAAATTGAGGCTTAAATTTATTCGCCAGAAATTTTACTATATTAATGCATGGAACAAAACTCATGGACTGAATGATATTAATGTTTTTTGTTTCCAAGATAGTTCTACAAGTTGTATGCAGTGTGGTCAAATATTTGCCATGGCGGCGCCATGGCAGATATTGGCACCATATGGCGGCTACATCATTGTCGTGCCTTATTGGGGTATTTGGCTCTCTGCCATCGAGAACCCTTGTTAGCTAGTAGAATATCATGTAAAGTTTAGTAGGATATACATTCTTAATATGGATTGAATTCTATGATAGCTCATTTAGAAAATATTTATTTGAGCTTAAAAAAGTAAAGCTCGAATATGTATTCAAATCTATGTTTTTCATTTTGAAACTATTTGGTGTCAATTATACTGTTCAATCATCAGTGAATCTTGTAAAGTTTAGTAGGATATACATTCTCAATATGGATTGAATTCTATGATAGCTCATTTAGAAAATATTTATTTGAGCTTAAAAAAGTAAAGCTCGAATATGTATTCAAATCTATGTTTTTCATTTTGAAACTATTTGGTGTCAATTATACTGTTCAATCATCAGTGAATCTTGCTTGAACTAAACTTGTGTTACATGAAGGCTACTATTTACTTACGTTTTAATTACTTTCGTAGATTGTGGCTAATTTAGGACGTGCAAGCACATTAGTTGCTAGTGATGCAGCTACTCCTACATTAAGGCGCATTGAAAGAGCTGCTATAGCTGCCGCTACTCCTATTACTTACCCTTCAAGGTATCCAGTCTTCTTGACCATTCCGGTATTTTGTATACATTTGGACTCATGTTGGGGCATCACTTCTGATAGCTGTTTATTTTCTGTTTGTCTTATGCAGTGAACTCTTGCTCTTAATTCATGAACACTTACAGGCATCTGGATTGGGGCAAACTGCTTCTTTATTGCTTAAAGAGGCTCAGTTAACTCCTTTGTCATCATTACTTGCTCCATCTTCTCTAGCACAGCAACCTACAACACAAGAAGCTTCTTCAACACAGGTTCAGTGGCCTTCTGGTCGTACTCCTAGTGGCTTTCTCACCAGCAAATTAAAGTCTAATTCAAAGAATGAAGATACTTGTTTGAAAAGTGATGCCTTCTCCGCAAAGAAAAAGTCACTAACTTTCTCATCGTCTTTTGGTTCCCATACAAGACACCAAGTCATTGACTCTCGGCAGTCATCAGCCAGAATATTGTTACGTACTGGGAAAGACTCTTCAGAAACTTGTATAATAGAGAACCCATCTGAATCTTCAGTGAAACCTAACACTGAAACTGGACCTCAGCTTAAGACTCCAGTCACCTTGCCGTCCAAACGGAAGTTATCGGATTTAAAGGATATACCAATGTTATCATCATCTGGAAAGCGACTAAATGTTGGGGATCCGGGTCTTCGCTCTCCTATTTCCTCAAATGCAGTTCGTAAAAGCAGCCTGCATACTGATGCTATTGGGCTTTTCACACCAACTAGTAATATGAGGAGTCATCATGGCCGTTGTACAGCTGACAATGTGGATGAGAATCAGTACTGCATCTCTAGTCTAGCCCAGACAACACCATCCTCCCAAGTAATAAATGACGTCCAGCCCAACAACCTTGAGCGTGTGACACTAGATTCTCTGGTGGTTCAGTATCTGAAACATCAGCATCGCCAATGCCCAGCCCCCATTACCACCCTTCCTCCAATATCTCTTCTGCACCCACATGTTTGTCCTGAACCTAAACGAAGCCTTGATGCCCCCTCTAATGTGACTGCTCGCCTTGGTACCCGCGAATTTAAGTTTATGTATGGTGGAGTACATGGTAATCGCAGGGATCGTCAATTTGTTTTCAGTCGGTTTAGGCCATGGCGCACTTATCGGGACGATGCCGGTTCATTATTTACTTGCATTACATTTGTTGGAGACTCTTCTCATATTGCTGTAGGTAGCCATACTGGAGAACTCAAATTTTTTGATTCCAACAACAGTAACGTGGTAGAGAGTTTCACAGGTCACCAGTCTCCATTGACCCTGATTCAGTCTTATGTGTCTGGTGAGACCCAATTATTGCTTTCTTCATGCTCTCAAGATGTTAAGCTGTGGGATGCAACATCGATATTAGGTGGTCCCACCCGTTCATTTGAAGGGTGCAAGGCTGCAAGGTTTAGTAACTCTGGGAATACTTTTGCTGCCCTGTCATCAGAATCTACAGGACGGGAAATCCTTTTATATGATATTGAAAGTTACCAGTTAAAAGAGAAGTTGTCTGATACATCAACTATTTCTACAGGGCGGGGTCATGTTTATTCTTTAATCCACTTTAGCCCCGCCGATTCAATGCTGCTTTGGAATGGTGTCCTATGGGACCCGAGGGTGTCTACGCCTGTTCATCGCTTTGATCAGTTCACCGATTATGGAGGTGGAGGTTTTCATCCTGCTGGAAATGAGGTACTTGAAATCCCGCATCTGTCTCAACATAATACTTATTTTATATATTTTTACATCGAAAAGTTTAGTCTGCACTAGGGTTGTTGAGTCTGACCCCAAGACTTCAGTATAGTTTGCACTTTTTTTTTTTTAATTTTTTTTTACGGTTTTATTATTATACACATTGTGTAAATAAGCATCTAAATATATTTCATCATCATGAATTTATATACATTGTAAGTATTTTTTCTATGTATTAAAATGGTGAAATATGATTGAATATGATTTGCATATACTTTCCCATGTACAAGGTGGTATTTCTGACCGTTTTTGTTTTCCCAGGTTATTATAAACTCTGAAGTATGGGATCTCCGAAAATTCAGACTTCTACGAAGTGTAGCTTCATTAGATCAGACATCAATAACATTCAATGCCCGTGGTGATGTTATGTATGCGATGTTGAGGAGAAATCTTGAGGATGTAATGTCAGCAATGCATGCACGTCGTGTCAAGCACCCACTGTTTTCAGCTTTTCGCACAGTGGATGCAATAAATTATTCTGACATTGCTACTACCCCTGTGGATCGCTGTGTTCTTGATTTTGCAACCGAGCCAACAGATTCATTTATTGGTTTGATTACCATGGATGATCAAGGCGAGATGTATTCATCAGCCAGATCGTATGAAATTGGTCGTCGGAGGCCAACTGATGACGATTCTGATCCTGATGATGCTGAAAGTGAGGAAGAAGATGAAGATGAGGACGATGATGATGAAGATCCTCTTTTAGGCCCTGGCTTTGGTGGGGAAAGCGACAGTGATGCTGATGACATGAGCAATGATGATGATAGTGTAAGCGATCCGGATGATGACGACGACGATGATGAAGAGGGAGGTTTTATAATGAATGATGTAGACTTTGATGGGGAAGCAGACATGTTAGATATGGTAAGCGATGGTGATGAGGACGATGATGACAGTCAAGGACTTTCCGGGAGCAGTGACGATTATGACTTTGGTTATTAATTGTTTATCTGAGAGGCTGTAATTATATTCTCTTCATTGTATTCATTTTTGGGCAGAAGGTCGTTTTATTTTTTCACAATTTTGTTTAGTCTTTCACATCCAACTCTTCCTTACTTATCAGTGGTATAAAGTCGAGAAACATAATAATTGTAAATATTTATTTGGGAAATTAGATTTCAACACGGGTTTAGGATAGGTCTATTGCATCTTTATATGCCTGGATATGATTGAGGTTGAGATGTCTCGATGGACAAATTAAATAAAAGTATATTAGAGAAAAGGGGAACAAAACTATGTAACAGGTTAGTTTAGGATCTAATAATTTGTAGTTATGTTAGGATTTTTTAAATTTTATATATTTAAAATAACAAATGCACGTCTGTGGGATGTAAAAATGAACAATATATAGTGCTTCTTTACCATTGTGAAAAATAAAAAATGTTTGTAGAATTTTGAGATTTATTTCCACACTTTGTAAGTGAGACTCTTATTTTGTAAAAAAAAAACTTGTTCACTTAAAATCTACGCAATTATCTTCTACCGGAAGCCATATAATTCGAGTTCTTAGGTAACAGTTTAGGAAAAATCTACACAATCAACACTAACATATATATGCACAAGGAAAAGGAAGCAGAGAATAACAATTTCACCTCTGTTTTGACCTTCACAATTATACCATACACTTGAATCCCATAGAAATTGTGTAAGTTGTAGCAGAATAAAGTAATTCACTTTCTCGATTGCACAAAAAATTGCTATGATATTATTTATCGTCGCTTAATTCTCAGGTGGTATGTAGATAGCATATCAATACAGGCTCTCCGGAACTACGAAAACAAAGGCATAGACTATCCAAACGCTGCTGTAATTTTTCACAATATTACATTTAATTTAAAAATTTACACAATCATTTCGACACTAAATAACTTATATAAATGAGTGATCCGTACATATTTTTCCAAGATCTTTCAATAGACTTATTTGCTATTAAGACAACCATATCAAACTTAAAATATTGAAATTACATGAACAACCTCAAATTTAAAGTTTTACTATGCTTATGATTTTTTCATGACTATCTAACTGCAAGAAAAACTTGTCTAAATGTGAATGACACGACAGTTAGACGATAAGAAACATGGCACGTTCTAGAAAAATTCACATTTACCTATATATAGATAAAAAAATAGTTAATTTTTTGGCACAAACCTCTTGTTTAGTTTTCTGAAAGTTGAGTAGATTTTTGAGCTAGACTTTAATCTTTAGTCTTTATCTTTTTCTCGTTGTTTTTGATTTTTTATTGATCTTAACCATTCATATTCGGTACATGGTTTTTTTCATAATCAAACTCTTGTTATATCATTATCAGTGTTTAAAAGATAGAAGAAAAAAAATTAGAAACAACAAGCTTCAAAATTCAAACAATTTCATTAGTTAAAAAGAGAAACGATTACAACTTTAGTATTGTGAGTAATACTTATTGATATTATTACAAAATAAGAGGAGATTTATAAAAAAAAGATAGATAAATTTTAAATTTTTTTAAAATTGTGTTTTTGCATAGAATGATAACTGAATATTTATGACTATTATATTTTTAAATTTTATAATATTAAAAAATAAAATATATTTGAAGAATTTATACGAATGTTCCAAAAATTTTCTCCATTTTTTAGTTCTCTAAACTATAAGAATTTTGTATTATGAACATCGACGTAACACGCAGAAACAACATGAAACGGAGACTATAAAGTTTTTAAATTTGAACAATTTTTTACACGATTTTACCTTTTGCACCTACATCACTTTCAATTTACAACCACCCAGTAGCAAACATACAAAATGAAAATACACATAGGTTTTTATTCTCATTGATTCTATATCCAAACATGTATAGATAAAACTTTCTAACCCCACATGTAATATAACACACTTAGATAAGAGAAAGTATCATTCATTTCCAAAGAGCAAACACACAAATAAATATCATCAAGCATCATCATGAGGTAGAGCTTTAAACGCGTTTTCCAATACAGTCGATCACGTCGCATTCTGAGTTACAGAATTCAAGATACACTATATTTAATTTTCATCAAATGCGATGCACTAGAGAAAATCCGAGTATTGACACTGGCACGGTCCATATCAGTTTCAACAACATGACACACTTACTTTTTGTGTGCATTTTACACTTTCATCCCTTGTTTCTTGTATCAAATCATCAATAAACCTAACAAACAACAAGATTTCTCATTTATTATATATCAAATGACACTTTAACAACAATATCTCACCGAAACATAAATTTAGACACAATTTACTAACCCTAAGGATGTTCATCATTATTTAAATAAGATGCATCAAATAACTCATGAAACATTCAACAACCACAATAACATAACTCCAACCTAATTCAGAACCATGTAAATAACATGATAAGGTAAGGATCACACAATTTATAACTCAAAACCATATGTAATCGCAACATCACAATCCCTATAAATTCCAATTCCAAAAACAGTACAATTTGACCCAATCAATAGTATTATAATGAGATTCATGACATATGGCTCAAGAGTTATCACCCTAAGTGAATTCACAGGAAATCACATATAGATTTGAGGTTTAAGGGAAAATTTCACTATCTCAATGCTAACATATCAATTATTGAATAATCTCTCCCTTATCTTGTTAGTGTAGAGATTTCACGAAGCTCTCAATATTGGAAGATTTCATTCCTTGCACATCTTATATGCTAGGACTTTGTTCTCCTTCTCTTGCCAAATATAAAACCATTAAAATACAATGCCACCACTTTTTCCCTAACAACCTTATTGTTTCTTCAAATTACAAAGTCAAAAGGGCTTCTTTGTCATTTCATAATCAAGACATTTTTACAACTTCTAAACAAACCATGTGTCCCGTGTCCTCTTCTTCTCTCACTTTTTGCTCCATTTACAAATTAAACTATTTATGTCACACACTCTCTATTAAACACCCCACACACTTCACAATTTTTAAATTATATTCACTCACCATCTTATTCTTCTTTCAAATTATATTTATTTTTCTTTTATATTTCTTTCTTTTTTTATTTCACCATTTTATCTTTTCTACCTAATTATTTTATTTTCTCCTAATTATTTTTAATATATTAAAACATATAATCATAGTATATGATTATCATATTAACTATTTATTGGTATATAAATGTACACAATGTTAATATTTATTAAATAATCATACACACAACTAACTTTTTAACTCACCGATCACTATTAGAAAAAATCATATTTTATTTTAATTAAGATTTTCATTATTTGAGATATAAAGTTCTTATTTTCAAATGTCAAAATTTTTTTTTCTCGTATGTCACTGTTATACCCCAAAATTTGCCATATCTTTTCTCAAGACATTCCTCACAAGATCTTCAATAACTCAAGCTTGCATAAGAGTTGACTAAGTCAAACCACCTCCTAAACACCGAGGCCTCAAATTAGGGTTTTGATTTTCACAAGGAAAATTGAACTTTTAATGCCCCAAATTATTTTTATGGTTCATTATAGACCTCAAGGAATACTCATGTCAAGTTTCAAGTCTTAGATCACAATTTTACTCAGTCAATTGATCAAATGACTGAAAATCAAGTGTATTGGGTAAAAAGTCAACTATGGGCAACCTACAGTCAAACTTCAATATTTTTGACCAATATCAACATTTTGAAGTCATATTCATCAATTGATCAAGTTTGGATCACAATTCTTCAAGAAAAGTGTGCAAATCATCAAAAGGATAAAATGGTCAAAATTTGAGTTTTTGACTAGAATGACTGATTTTTGACTTTTGAGCTAATACATGACTTATTGGTTTGAAACATAATCTCAAGTATTCAAGTACATCATTTTGACCTAATTGCATGACTCAATTCGTCTCTCAAGATCAAACAATTGATAGATGAAATTTGGTCAACTGATGAAAAGTCAACTAATACACCAAAAGTCAAACTTTGACTTTTTGATTAAAATTGAGTTTCAAAAGTCAATATTCATCAAGACATTAAAAAATATGAAGCTTGATCATCAAGAAATCAATAAAGTCAAAAGTCAATTTGAAAAGTCAAACTTTTCAAGACTTAGAAATTTTTCTAAGTGTTTTTGTACATGATAATTTTACTACTTGATGCCAATTTTTCACCAAGATCCAAGATGATTCAAAGAAAACTTGCAACGTGAAAGTTGTAGATCTTGATGAAATCTACAACTTTGTATTAGAGGGCTCATATCCAAAAAAACTTAGATTTTGAGTTATAGGCCCATGAAGTCATGCACTTTTTCTTAAACACTTAGTGAAATTTTGACCTAGTTTAGGCAGATTTTTTGTCATAACTTCTTGGAAAATTTTCACATAGCTCCAATTTGATTTAGCAAAAGTGGAAAACATGAAATTTGTATAGGATTTTTCAAGCTTTCCAAAATATCAAAGAATTTGAAGAGATCATTTGTGAGCTAAGAGAATCAAAGAGAGGAAGTTAGACATTCATTCTTGAATTACAAGGCATTTTTGTGATGAACACTTGACCAAATCTCTAACCATGCCGCACAAATCTTACTTTTCAGGCTTATAACTTACAAATCACTCCTTAATTTAATATTTACACAACTGATTGATCAATTATCCAAGTGTTTCAAGCTTTGTCCAAGTTGACTTTCCATTTAAGGAAGAAAGGTCACACTTCCATTTTGGAAAAGTTCACTTTAATCACAAAGTCAATTTCTTGAGCCTGTAACTTATTTGTTCTGATCACACTCAACATAAAAAATAAGAAGAAACATGTTTAAAGTATCTAGCCACCCTAGAGGGCATGGTACTTCACCTTGAAACCATGTTCTTCAAGCTTGCTTCAAAATCAAGAAACATAGTCATAACTTTGCAACTTGCAAATCTGAAGTTCTCTTTCCTCCAAACCTCTTACCTATAAATTGAGATATCATTTGCAAGCTAAGACGCGATTTTTCTAGCCTAAAAACTCCCTCAAACTTCCTCAAACACCGAATCACCTAAAATACCTCAAAAGCTGTCATTTCTGGTTTTGAAATCCAAGCTTCAATTTCCCTCGTGCAATTTCCATTCTAACCCTTCAAACATCTTCTATACACTATATAGAAGTGATTCAAACACCCGAATCACTTCTTTAACTCCATCTTCACAATCTTCTGTAAGAACAAGATTAGTTCTGACCTATCTCAGAGTTTTGATGATAACAATAAATTATATTTAAGATAATTTATACTCTGATGAATGTGTTTGAATGTTTCAGATAATGTTCTGACAGAAAACATTCTGAAGTGCCAAGCAAAAATTATGAAAAAGTTCTTTGATGAAAGAACCTTTTCTTCAAGCGCATATGCTGACTCTGGTAAGACACTTTATTTTTTAAATATATCTTCTAACATTTAGTAGGTTCCTTACTCAGAAGATTACTTGAAAGCAAACGCTGATCAAGTTCTTAGCAAGCAAAGCACTGCCTAGAAGATGAGTGAAGCATGTTCTGGTTTAAAGACATTGGAGCAAATTCTGAAAGAACGTTAAAACCAACTTGTCTTGTCAAAGCGTAGGAAACATGTTCTTACATTCTGTCGTTTGCTCATTAATGCAAAGATGGCTGAAAGCACTCAAGTTTCTACACTAGTCTCTTGGAAAATGGAATATTGCAAGGAAACACGCAAGCATTTAATGCTCTCCAATTTTTCTGAAGGCAGCAATGGTCTTATTGTTCCTACTATAAATAGAAGGAAATTTATTGCAAGCCTACAACTAAGTTAACCAATAAATTTTCAAAATAGAAGCAAGAAACTACGTGAAAGATTCTAAGCTCACAAACTCATTGTTCATACAATTTGTGCATTTTATTCTAAGTGAAAAATCACAGTTGTGATATAGCTTGATTAAGAAGCAAACTTTATTTCACTATCTGTAAAGATTAAACTCTTGTATTTGTTCCTTGAGAGACCAAGTTTGGTCAGATTTCTCAAGCAGACTAGGATTAGATTTAAGTCTTAGTGGTGTTAGTCACTTGTAAGATTACTTGTGCATTGTTAGTCACAATATTTGTTGCGTGTTTGTAATCAATTGATTATAGTGGATTAAGTCCTTGTTGAGAAAGGCGAAATCACCTTGGCGGGTGGACTGGAGTAGTTTGAGTTCAAACGAACCAGGATAAAAATAACCTTGTCCTTCCATTATTGTTGAGCTTTGTTTTGGAAACGAAAAGAGTCACTTATTCAACCCCCCTTCTAAGTGTTTTCTTACCCCTTCAATTGGTATCAGAGCCTGACTCTGAGCACAACACTTAACCGTGTCAGGAAAAGATCCAGAAGAAAACACAATGGCCGCTGAACAAAACAATAATAGTTACAACAAACCTCCAGTGTTTGATGGAGAAGATTTTGAGTACTGGAAAGATAGACTAGAAAGTTTATTTCTAGGTCATGATAGTGATCTTTAGGATACGGTCTTGGATGGTTATAAACATCCTATAGATTCAGAAGGAAACAAAGTGGATAGAAAAAATATGGATAGACAATAAAAAGCTGATTTTAAAAATCATCGTAGAGCTAGAAATATTTTTCTAAATGCTATCTCTAAAGTAGAATATGAAAAAATCACTAATAGAGATATAGCGCATGATATGTTTGAGTCTCTTAAAATGACTCATGAAGGAAATACTCAAGTTAAGGAGTTTAAAGCTCTGGCTTTAGTTCAGAAGTATGAAGCCTTCAAAGTTGAAGAGAGTGAGTCTATAGAAGCAATGTTCTCTAGGTTTCAAACTCTGATCGCTGGTATGAGAGTTTTGAATAAAGGATATACCAAAGCAGATCATGTGAAAAAGATCATCAGAAGCTTACCCAGAAGATGGGAACCAATGGTCACTGCTTTCAAAGTGTCAAAAGATCTAAATAATGTGTCTCTGGAGGAACTCATCAGCACTCTCAAAAGTCATGAGATTGAACTGGATGAGCACGAGCCTCAGAAGAAAGGTAAGTCTCTGGCCCTTAAATCAATTAAGAAATTTGATACTAACGCTTTTCAAGATGAAGAGTAAAACTCTGAAGAATCAGCGTCAGAAGAAGACGAACTATCCTTGCTCTCCAG
The DNA here is from genome assembly GCA_948472305.1 of Vicia faba. Taxonomy (NCBI): domain Eukaryota; kingdom Viridiplantae; phylum Streptophyta; class Magnoliopsida; order Fabales; family Fabaceae; genus Vicia; species Vicia faba. Next base: position 1,186,815,840 of record OX451737.1, read on the forward strand.
AAGGATCAATCATCTGTGGAAGCACAAACAAAAGAAGTTCAGGAACTTCAAGAAGTCAGAAGATAAAGAAGAATCTTCTGGACAAAAAAAGTCAAACAAAAGAGAGATCATTTGTTATGAATGCAAAGAACCTGGTCACTACAAAAGTGATTGTCCAAAGCTTCAAAAAGAAAAACCAAAGAAGAGATTTGGTAAGAAGAAAGGAATGATGGCAACCTGGGATGACTCAGATTCTTCTGAAGATGAATCTGGTTCTGAAGATGAAAATGCCAACCTAGCTCTGATGGCTATCATAGAAGATGACTCAGACTGTGAGTCAGAACAAAGAGAGGTATTTTCTGAATTTTCTAGAGAAGAACTTGCTGATAGTTTATCATAACTTCTGGAAAACTATAGTCAGCTCAAAATCAAATACAAGAAACTCAAGAAGAGTCTTGCATCTGATCTTGAGAAACTTGAAACAGAAAAATCTGAACTTTTAGAAAACAATTTTAAACTTAAAAAGGAAATTCAAAATGTTCAAAAGAATTTTAGTTCAGAGTCTGTCTAGTTCAAAAGATATTCTGAAAGAATATGACTATAGCTTTCAATCTTTTCTAGCTAAAGGTATAGACAGAAGAAAAATGGCTTCAATGATCTATGGAGTTAGTGGGAAAAACAGAAGAGGAATTGGATATGAACCTCCCAAAGGAAAGGAGACATACATTCCAAAACATGTTGCTAAAATGACCTTCACTTACAAACCTCTGAATAAACAATTCAAGTTTGGACACTCACATGATATAAAATATACATCACATTCTGGAATCTCTTATGCTAACCCAAAAGGACCCAAAAAGATATGGGTACCTATGGATAAAATAATATTTGTTGTAGATGTCCTTAACAGTTCAATTGAAACACCAATCATGGTACCTGGACTATGGGTGCTCACGACACATGATGGGTAAAAGGTCTATGTTCCAAATCCTGGAACTTAAAGCTGGAGGAGATGTGAAGTTTGGAGGTAATCAGAAAGGGAAGATTATTGGTTCTGGAACCATTGGAAATGGTAACCTTCCTTCTATCTCTAATGTTTTATTAGTAGAAGGATTAGCTCATAATCTATTGTCCATAAGTCAATTAAGTGACAATGGCTATGACATTATCTTCAATCAAAACTCCTGTAAAGCTGTAAGTAAAAAAGATGGATCAATCCTCTTTTCTGGAAAGAGAATGAACAACATTTACAAAATTGATTTATCAGATCTTAAATCTCAAAACGTCAAATGCCTTTTGTCTGTTAGCAATGAGAAATGGGTATGGCACAGAAGATTGGGACATGTCAGTCTTAGAAAAATATCTTAACTAAATAAATTAAATTTAGTCAGAGGACTTCCCAATCTGAAGTACAACTCAGAACCTCTGTGCGAAGCATGCCAAAAGGGAAAATTTTCAAAACCTTCCTTTAAATCTAAAAATGTTGTCTCTTCCTCTAAGCCATTAGAGTTACTTCATATTGATCTGTTTGGGCCAGTTAAAACTGCATCCATCAGAGGCAAGAAGTATGGATTAGTCATCGTTGATGATTTCAGCAGATGGACATGGGTAAAGTTTTTAAAACACAAGGATGAGTCACATTCTGTATTCATTGACTTCTGTACTCAAGTGCAAAATGAAAAAGATTTTAAAATCACAAAAGTCAGAAGTGATCATGGTGGTGAATTTGAAAATCATTATTTTGAAAATTATTTCAAAGAAAATGGTATTGTTCATAATTTTTCTTGTCCTAGAACTCCCCAACAAAATGGAGTTGTAGAAAGAAAGAATAGAACTTTACAAGAAATAGCCAGAACCATGATCAATGAAACAAATATGGCTAAGCGCTTTTGGGCAGAAGCTGTGAACACAACGTGTTACATTCAGAATAGAATCTCTATAAGACATATTCTTGAAAAGACTCCCTATGAATTGTGGAAAAACAGAAAGCCCAACATTTCTTATTTCCTTCCTTTTGGATGTACTTGTTTTATTCTGAACACCAAAGAAACTCTGAACAAGTTTGATTCCAAAGCACAAAAGTGTTTCCTGCTTGGATATTCTGAACACTCAAAAGGATATAGAGTATACAACACAGAAACTCTGATTGTTGAAGAATCAATCAAAGTCAGGTTTGATGATAAGCTTGGCCAGCAACAGCCAAAGCAAATTAACTTTTTTGTAGGTACAAAAGATCATCCCTCAAACTCTGAAACTTTAGAAGCAAAATAAGACTCAGAAGCAAAAGAAGACTCACCAGATCATCCTCTTGACAATGCTCTGAACAATCTCAGAATCTATGACCAACCCACTCAGAAAAGGTTTCCTAGAATATCTTCAGCTCACAAAGAAGACGTAATCATTGGAAGAAAAGAAGATCCCATCAGAATAAGATCCTCTCTCAGAATCAATGAAGAATCTTTGTTTGGTTTGGTCTCTCTGATTGAGCCAACTACCATTGATGAAGCTCTGGAAGATAATGATTTGATCTTAGCAATGCAAGAAGAACTCAATCAATTCTCCAGAAATGATGTATGGAATCTAGTTCCAAGACCTAAAAGATTCAATGTTATAGGAACCAAGTGGGTTTTCAGAAACAAATTGAACGAGCAAGGAGAAGTAATCAGAAACAAAGCAAGACTGGTTGCACAGGATTATAGTCAACAAGAAGGAATTTATTATAATGAAACCTTTTCCCCAGTCGCCAGGTTAGAATCTATAAGATTATTAATTTCTTTTGCTGTACAAAATAACATTTCATTATATCAAATGGATGTTAAAAGTGCATTTCTAAATGGATATATTGAAGAAGAAGTATATGTCCATCAACCTCCTGGATTTAATGATTCAAAACATCCAGAACATGTTTTTAAATTAAAAAAGTCTTTGTACGGTTTAAAATAAGCTCCCAGAGCTTAGTATGATCATCTTAGTAATTTTCTATTAGAAAAATATTTTACCATTGGGAAGGTGGACACAACTCTTTTCAGAAAGACATTTAAAAATGATATTTTAATTTGTCAAATTTATGTTAATGATATAATTTTTGGAACCTCTAATATCTCCCTTGGAAAAGAATTTGCTGAGACCATGCATGCAGAATTTGAAATGAGCATGATGGGAGAATTGAAATTTTTATGGGAATTCAAATCAACCAGACTCCAGAAGATACTTTCATACATCAAACGAAGTATGTTAAAGAACTTTTGAAGAAATTTCAAATGTCAGAAAGCAAAGATGCCAAGACACCTATGCATCCAACCTGCATTCTGGGTAAAGATGAGGTAAGTATGAAAGTAGATCAGAAGCTCTATAGAGGTATGATTGGATCCCTTCTCTATCTAACTGCATTTAGACCTGATATACTATTTAGCGTGTGCTTGTGTGCTAGATTCCAATCAGATCCTAGAGAATCTCACTTAACAGCTGTTAAGAGAATTCTTAGGTATCTAAAAGGTACTACTAATCTGGGTCTGTGTTACAGAAGATCACAAGATTACAGACTCGTAGGTTATTGTGATGCTGACTTTGCTGGAGATAGAATTGAAAGAAAGAGCACCTCTGAAAGCTGTCAGTTTCTGGGTGACAATCTTATCTCGTGGTACAACAAGAAGCAAGCAACAATTGCACTGTCAACCATAGAAGCTGAATATATATCTGCTGCTGGATGTAGTTCTCAGATGATTTGGATGAAAAGTCAACTAGAAGATTTCAGCCTTTATGAAAGTAAGATTCCTATCTTCTGTGACAATACTTCTGCTATTTGTCTTTCTAAGAATCCAATCTTACATTCTAAAGCCAAACATATTGAAATTAAATATCATTTAATAAGGGACTATATTCAGAAGGGGATTTTAAACTTAATTTTTGTAAAAATAGACCATCAATGGGCTGACATTTTTACCAAACCCCTTTCAGAAGATAGATTTAGTTTCATTCTGAAAACTATTTGTATGGAATTATGTCCTGAATAAAATAATATTTATCTTATGTGATTGACTTCAGAATATTCTGAAATGAATGCTTTGATTAACAACTCTTCAGAAGTTAGAAGAAAAGTTGTAACAGAAGCTATATGAAAAGTTATGAAATGTTCTAACGCTTCATGTCCAAGTGTAGTTCAGAAATTCATTAGAACAAACAGCTGTTACATGCATCCTTCAGGAGATGAACACGTGGTGTGTTTCTGAAAGGTCACGCGTGCAAAAGCTACTGATGACGTTCTAGGTAACTGTTAATGATTAGCCATAATCTCACGTTTTCCCCTTATTTTTAACAAAATCATTAAATGCACGTAATGACGAGATTCGTTTTTAAATCCGTTTTAAAATTTATTTTAAATTTGTCTTAAATATTTTTAATTTTTATTTCTAAACCTATTTTCTGAAATTTTTGCCTATAAATACTTTTTGAAAAACCCTTTTTCATTCTTTACTGTCTCTTTCAAACTCAAGCGTTTTCTGTACTTTTTCTCTTAAAACCCTTTTTCTTCAAATTCTCATTTCTAAAGAGCTTCAATGGCTTCTTCTTCTTCTACCCACTCTGAGCAATACATTATGCCTGAAAGAATAACTCTCATTCTGGTAGACAGTTTGGAAGTTTTGAGCGAGTTAATGGTAGATTTTGAGAATCTCAGAGAGAATGGTTTTTGACTTGTTCCCTGCTGTGAAGTTTCAAGGTTGGGAAAGCTTTTTTGATCATCTCATTGGTCCAGTCTTTCCACATCTGGTGAAGGAATTCTGGATACATGCTATTGCAACCCCTAAGGTTATTCTCTCTTTCGTAATGGGCAAGGAAATATCCATTACAGAAAATCAAATCAGAAAGTTGCTAGGGTTTAAAGGACTTGGAGTTACAGGAATGCCAAGTGGAAGAATGGAGATGTCAAGGGTATATTCAGAGATTTTCACAAATGGTCAATGTTCTTCTACAGTCAGGGACTTGAAAGACAAATACAAGATTTGGGCAAGGATTATTCATGGATGTATTCACCATAAAAAAGACACCAGCTCTCCTGATTACATCAACGTTGATCAACAATATTTGTTGTTCTGCCTTGGAACTAATGTCAAAATTGATTTGCCTTACTTGCTATTTGAACATCTCTGGAACCATGTAAAAGAGACTAGGGAAGCTGAAAGGATGAAAAACCCCAAATCCAAGAGGAATTGGATTCCTATGGGGAGATTAATATCAGACATTCTGACTGAGAATGGTCTGATTGCTCACCTAAAAGAAGCCAATCTTCTGGGGGAGCTAGAACCTACTTGTGGTAAGACGATGAATGAGAATAACTTACTGAAAAGGAAAATAATTGACAAGCTGCTGGTGGAACCAACTCCGTATGTGTCAGTTGTTGTGAAGAGGAGAAGGATACCTATTGCCGACTTTCCTCTGTTCAACTCAGGAGATCATCCACGTATCATCTTTCACTATCTTGAAATCTGCAAAGAAACTGGATCACCCATTAGCTTGGCTTCAAGGAAGAAATCGAGCTGCTTCTGATGTTGTTCTCCAAGAATCTTTGAAGAGAAAAGCTGTAGAAGGACCTTCTAACACTCCTCAGAAGAAGAAAAAGAAGACAGGTAAACCCGCTGAAACTATCTCTGTTTATGATTTTGTCAATGTATCTACATCTGCTGAACCCTCCCAAACCTTAGGAGACATAGATGTTGATATTGACCTGACCTTACCATCTGACCCCTTGCTGACAACCCTCATAAAAATTAGGTTTTATCAGATTTGAGTGATTTTGACTCTGATGAACACTCTGACACCCAATCAGAACCCTCTCAATCAGAACCCCCTGAACCATCTGTTTTTCAACACATTCCTGCTGAACATTTTTCAAGACCTCCTCCCAGACCTCTATCACCCAGACCCACTGGATGGTATGATGCCGACTCTTGGAGAATTCCAGGGATAAATGAACCTCTGGCCACTATAAAGCCTCCTTTCAACTTACCATCTTAAAACATTTTTGCTATGAATCAACCACAGCCTCAGAACCCCACTCCCACTCCTGTTTATACAATAATAATTTCTCCTGATGTCACTCCACCTACTTCACCACAACATGCAACACCAATCTCACCTACACTCTCACCACCTCATATTCCAGAACAACAACCTTTTGAACAAACTGAAACTGCTGAACCATCCGAACCTCATGATCTATCAATACCTCCTATCTTTGTTGACCAACCTGAACCTACCAAAAATCCTGAACCTAATAGCTTTTTAAGAACTGTAGTGGATTTTCAATCTCTACAATTCTTGAAAAACAAAACTTTCAAGAAGGCTGTCCATAAACTTGTTCATCCAGATGTAAATACTTTGTTTCAGAATTTTTTAACAAATGTTCAAGCATGGTTAAAACTGCTGAAAGAAGATTGCTCCAGAAGCGTGAACACAACTGCAATGGATCTTCTATGGGAAACCTTCAGAAGAACTTTGGATGCTGAATCACTGAAGTTACAGGACTTATGCCACTTTCAGGTGCTGGACAACTTTTCCAAACTTCTGCATGCTTTCAAGACAGAAGCTGCTGACATTTGGAATAAGAAGTATTCGTTAATGATTGCTGATACACTAGCTGATACGATGGACATATCAGAAGATGAATCTGAAGGATCCTCTGAAGATTCAAATCCTCTGGCTATTGTTTTATTGAATCAACCTTCTGTTAAGGCTGGACCTGAACCAGTGCCAACTCTTGCAATGGATATGGGCACTCTGCTTTCCACCTTCGTGAATACTGACTCAACGGTTGCTGCTTCTAAGCCTGTTTCTACTGAAGCTTCGTCATCCTCTGCTCCTACCTCACTCATCATGGACACTCTGAAAGAGCTCAAGAGGGAGAATAAAGTCATAAATGAACGCTTGGATAAGCAAGACCAAACAAATCAAGAAATCAAGAACTGGATGGTGAAACAAGAAGAATCTGCCTCTGAGATCAAGAATCTTCTGACGGCTCTTGTTACTAAGAAATCCTAGTTTCTTTTTGTCTCTTGTCTTTTGTTTGGGTATTTTGTTTGTACTTCTGGATATTTCTTTTATCTTTTTTATGAAATCTTTTAAAATTTCTCAATTTTTTATTTATTCTTACACTTTTGGATTATGCCAAAAAGGGGGAGAAAATGTGCATTCTTGAACTAATCACTGTTTAACAGTTATGGGACTAAGTCTCAGACATTCTAACAAATTGCAAGATTCCCTTCTGTGCAGAAGAATTTTTTTGCAGGTATCGCTTTAACTCTGAAAGAATATTCCAGCTGAACATTATCTTCTTGAAGAAGTTCTGAAGAAATCCAAGAAGACTTTGTATTTCTCTGATAAATAATCTCAGGATGTTTTATACATAGAAATATTTATTTCAGGGGGAGATTCTTATCTCTTACTTTTTTTCTCTTTATCTAAAATAATTTTTGTCATCATCAAAAAGGGGGAGATTGTAAGAACAAGATTAGTTCTGACCTATCTCAGAGTTTTGATGATAACAATAAATTATATTTAAGATAATTTATACTCGATGAATGTGTTTGAATGTTTCAGATAATGTTCTGACAGAAAACATTCTGAAGTGCCAAGCAAAAATTATGAAGAAGTTCTTTGATGAAAGAACCTTTTCTTCAAGCGCATCTGCTGACTCTGGTAAGACACTTTATTTTTTAAATATATCTTCTAACATTTAGCAGGTTCCTTGCTCAGAAGATTACTTGAAAGCAAGCGCTGATCAAGTTCTTAGCAAGCAAAGCACTGCCTAGAAGATGAGTGAAGCATGTTCTGATTTAAAGACATTGGAGTAAATTCTAAAAGAACGTTAAAACCAACTTGTCTTGTCAAAGCGTAGGAAACATGTTCTTACATTCTGTCATTTTCTCATTAATGCAAAGACGACTGAAAGCACTCAAGTGTCTACACTAGTCTCTTGGAAAATGGAATATTGCAAGGAAACACGCAAGCATTTAATGCTCTCCAACTTTTCTGAAGGCAACAACGGTCTTATTGTTCCTACTATAAATAGAAGGAAATTTATTGCAAGCCTACAACAAAGTTAACCAATAAATTTTCAAAATAGAAGCAAGAAACTACGTGAAAGATTCTAAGCTCACCAACTCATTGTTCATACAATTTGTGCATTTTATTCTAAGTGAAAAATCACAGTTGTGATATAGCTTGATTAAGAAGCAAACTTTATTTCACTATCTGTAAAGATTAAACTCTTGTATTTGTTCCTTGAGAGACCAAGTTTGGTCAGATTTCTCAAGCATACTAGGACTAGATTTAAGTCTTAGTGGTGTTAGTCACTTGTAAGATTACTTGTGCATTGTTAGTCACAACAGTTGTTGTGTGTTTGTAATCAATTGATTAAAGTGGATTAAGTCCTTGTTGAGAAAGGCGAAATTACCTTGGCGGGTGGACTGGAGTAGTTTGAGTTCAAATGAACTAGGATAAAAATAACCTTGTCCTTCCATTATTGTTGAGCTTTGTTTTGGAAACGAAAAGAGTCACTTATTCAACCCCCCCTTCTAAGTGTTTTCTTACCCCTTCATCTTCCATGTTCAAAAACATCTCTTTGCAACTTGACTTCTCTAGAACATTCCAAACACTCTCAGCTCAAAGTAACTATTTGAATAGCTTCCTGGAAGTTCAAGGAATCTAACTAGATCATTGCAACACCTTAAAGTGAGCTCTAACTCAAAACACGATATCCACTTGTAAGGTGAGTTTTCTGATTTTCTAACTCTTCATACATACATCATTTGACTTCCATTTTAAAAGATAAAATGTTAACATCATAGCACTGAAACTAACCATACCCTTAGAATTCATTTATATTGTCTGAGTGATGTGAATTTTAAGTTTGAAATTGATGGAAAAATTAGGTTAGATTTGGTACTAGTTAAAATTTGTATTCATCTTTGATCCATTGTTTAAGTTAGTTACATATTTGAAATCGTGTTGAAATTTCTAACAAGTTTGATGTTTTCACTTTTGAGAATGGTTGAGAGATGAGAAAGTTACAGAGCTCTGGTTATGGCGCGAGGAAAAAGATGAAGTTTGTCACTATAACTTGTTTTATAATATAATGTGTTGGTTTTTTATAAATAAATAAATGTATAGCCACCTCAGTGGTAGATAGCGCGCATGTAAGGCATACCTATAGAAGGTCATGGGTTCGAGCCCCAGCGAGACCTTTTGTCATTTTTACAATATTTTCCTTGTTTCGTTTTGTTCTAAAACGCGCTTGGACCATCCAGATATTGGGCCTTTCTTTTTTCTTTCTCTCACCTTCCATTTTTACTACGCAGCCCATTACACTTTTTTTATTATTTTATTTCCTGATTACAAAGAATTGTTTGGGCCTTAAACACAAAAACTATTTTTACTTATTAACTTCCCAATATCTCTTTAACCCCCCCCCCCCCCCCCCCCCCCCCCCCCCCCCCCCCGACTTTTAATTTATATTTTATATTTTATATTTTATATTTTCTTTTCTTTTCTTTTCTTATTTTATTTATTATTATTATTATTATTTCTTAATTAAAAAATACAAAATATATTATTTTCTTAATAATTAAATAAAAATACTTTTGACTTACTTTATCTTTACAAATAACAAAAAAAACCTAAAAACATTTTCTTCCTTAAATTAACTAAAATAGATTTAGACTTAGGTTTAATTTTAATTGCTCATTTTAATTAAATTAGATTAGAGTTTAGGAATTTAATTAATTAACTTCTCTCCATTTAATTTAGTTTAACTAGTTAGGTTAAAACTTTTTCCATCTAAAACCCTAAAAAACAATTTTCTTTTATTTTACATATCCTTTATATTCTTTTACATTTTTATTTGGCATTATTCAATATGGTTGTAATAGTAATTAGGTTTTAATTGCTTTATATTCCCCATTTTTAATTTGTATCCCATCCCCTAACATGATGTAATAGCGTAGAACTTTAAATTTTTGCAATTTACTGCTTTCCATATTATTTCTAGTAATTAGGGTGTGTATGGCAAGACTTAAATCAATGATAGACAATCCTAATTCAAGACAAATTAAATGAAAAAAACAATACACTTCGTACACTTACACCTCTAGGGGAACCCACACTTGTTGCCTCGAATAAAATAACTACGTCCCTCGAACGTGAGATACTTTAGCAAAGACCCTTGATTAAAAGACCGTAGTCCCTCGATGACCCTTCAATGTTGCCTTTGGTAAACGATCTTAGACCCTTACGAAAAATTGCTAAAGTATCCTACAATGTTGCCTTCTATGACTGTACGACGACTCACGCCTGTCCCTTCACATTCAATGATATGGTTGCTTACTAACTAATGGTAAGATAACACTATCTAAAGGAGGAGGAAAAGAACAAAGACTTTCTGAGTAGGTAGAACGCTCGTAGCTGTTTGCTCACAAACAAAACCATTTTTACACCTCACACTTTCAAAACATTCTTCAAAACAAACATCTCTTTGAACTATTTTCAAAACCCACACTTTGTATACATTCTTATAGAGACGAGAATTATTACAAAGTTTTCCAAAACAAAGACGTTTTCAAAATATTTTCAAACTTACCCCAAACACAAAAAACATTTCACAAAGCATTTCAAAGTGAGCTAGCAACTAAGATATCGTAGATAACTACGAATGAAAAGGGTGCTAACACCTTCCCTTTTCATAACCTACCCCTCGAACTCAAGAAAATTCTCAAAAGGTCTTACACCCAAGTCAGTTCTCCCACCGTATTATAGAACTGACGACTCTATTGGGGAGTTTACTTAAAAGTGGGGTTACCTTAGAGATTAGTTCATATTTAAATGCTTTCATTGCTTGACTCGCTTACTTTACTCTTAAAAGGTTTGTTTGGGTTTTGAATAGACCCTCTACCCCGATCTAGGGGCATCATTAGGTAAGTAGCAATAGATCGTGGGGACTGTGCAGCATAATACCGACACAGTTGAAGTGATGGCTACGTTAGTGTGACACATTTATTGGTATCAGTGTCCCTTGAGTCCAATCAAGGAGAGTATGGGGCCGCTATGTGGTTTCATAAAGCACTAACTGACCATAGAACCTTTAGTTGAACAACTTGGCCATTAGGAAGTAGTGAGATAGCTGGATTTGGTGCAGTATAAAGTTGGTTGATACTCGATACTAAACTCATTGAGATCATACTTTCGAGATATTTCATTCGCTTATAAAGAAGCTTATGCCGAAACAATGTCTGATGAAGAAAGATCAATGATATTGAGATTCCCTAGAACTCGTTTACTTTCTAGGACAGGTTGAACCAACTAAAATTCAAGAGGTTACTTACCTATAAACCCAATGCAAGCCTAAACCTAAGACCTTGTATACTTGTTTGTAATTATTTATTCATAAACATCATGACATCATGCCATAGCATTTTCACTAACCATTTCAAGGACTTGAGGATTTATCTTTGTTCTATTTTGTAGGATATGGCTTCCACCCGTAGAAATACCATCCGAATCAACTTCGTAAGGGTACCTCCTCAACTCAAAGAGTTAGCGTCAAGGGTTCCTGAAAATTCTCCATTCACCAAAATATATGGTCGACTTCTCAACCTAGCTACCTCAAGCTTTGACGAAGACATGTTGAAGGTGCTCTTTCAGTTCTTTGATCCCGTGCATTATTATTTCACCTTTCTCGATTATCAAATAGTGCCTACAATGGAGGAATTCTCTTAACTAATAGGAGTGCCTATTCTTGATCAAATACCCTTCACTGGTCTAGAGGAAGTTCCAAGACATGCGGTTATTGCCAAGGCCTTACATTTGAAGAGTTCTGACATTGTAGCTAATTGGGAGACAAGAAGTGGGGTCAAAGGCTTCTTGGATCAATTCCTGATGGAGAAAGATCTATTATTTTTGGAGGCCATGGATTTGCAAGCTTTTGGATAAGTTTTGGCTCTTATAATCTATGGTTTGGTACTATTCCCTAACCCGAACCAACTCATAGATGTGAATACCGTCAAAAATTTTCTTACCCGCAATCCTGTGCCTACCTTGCTTAGAGACATTTTACACTCTCTTCATACTCACACTTTAAGGAAGCGAGGGACTCTTATGTGTTGCTTGCCTTTGCTGTCTAGGTGTTTTATTTTGCACCATCCTTGATCAGTATTAAAGAATGAGCAAGGCTTGAGATGGTCTCATAGGTTGATATCACTCTCTCATTCTGATATCTATTGGTGCTCTCAATCTCAAGAAGACATTACTATTATTTATCATTGCAAAGAGTTCCCTAATGTTCCACTCTTGGGAATTAGGGGAGGTATCACTTATAATCCTTCTCTAGCCTTACAATAGTTTGGCTATGCTCGAAGATATGGTCCCCATGATGCACTCATTCAACAAATTGTATTCGACTATAAGAATGATGTTCAAGGTTATCATCAAAGGTTTATGCATGCTTGGGGTATGGTAAGTAAAGTTGATAGCAAGACTTTGGGGCATAAGGATTTCATCCTTCTCGAGCCTTACCTCAAGTGGGTACGAGCTCGTTCGTAAAGTCTCATGATGCCATATCACTACGCCAAAAGGCCTTTAGACAACGCACCTTAGACAACGCTTTTATACAAAAGCGCTGCTATAAGTAAATTAAAAAATAGAACACAGAATCTGTATACGAAAATGAGTAAAAGTGCTGCTAAATGGATAACCTTAGACAACGCTTCTGAAAAGCGCTGCTAAAAGGGTTGCTTTAGAAAGCGCTTAATAAAAGTGCTGGTAAAGGACCACATTAGCCAACGCTTCTCAGAAGCGTTGTCTAAAGTCATATAAATTTAAAAAAAAATCTTAAAAGCGCTGCTAAAAGGGGGGACCTTAGACAACACTTCTAAAAAGCGCTGCTAAAAGGGTTGCTTTAGAAAGACATTAAAAAAGCGTTGGTAAAGTAGTACATTAGCCAGCACTTTTCATAAGCGTTGTCTAAATCTTATAAATTAAAAAAAAATCTTAAAAGTGCTGCTAAAAGGGGGGACCTTAGAAAGCGCTTCTGAAAAATGCTGCTAAAAGGGTTACTTTAGAAAGCGCTTAAAAAAAGCGCTGGTAAAGGACCACATTAGCCAGCGCTTTTCATAAGGCTGTCTAAAGTCATATAAATTTAAAAAAAAAAATCTTAAAAGCGCTGCTAAAGGCCCATATTAGCCAGTGCTTCTCAAAAGAGCTGTCTAAAGTCATATAATTAGAATTAAAAAATAGAATCCCTCCAGAACTCGTTTCTATTCATAGACCTCAAGAACTCTTTTCTATTCACAGTCTTTCAGAACTCATTTATCTTCGTCCTTCCGCCGTTCCTCTGACCACCCTCCTTCCGCTGTTCCTCCGACCGCCCTCAGTTGCCATCCTTCACCGTATCTCAAGGTAATTTTCCCTTGTTCTACTGCTGCTATGTTCCTGTATGTCATGCAAGGAAAAGTAAACAACTAACTTGCAAATGGAAAACGAAAATTTGAATGCATTTTGTCAAGATTTTCATTATTCCATTATTACTTGCACAAGCAATTTTATTAAGAATGTGAAGAAATAAGCCCAACAATTAAATAAGCCCAAGAATTAATCTTATAATGCTCTAATATATATAATATTACTAAACCACCATTTAATCAAACGATGTCATAGAGAAACTTAACAATAACTCACAATATTTCTCAACTCCAACTAATAATTTTAATTAAATAATTAATTAAATTATCGGGGCGTTACAACTCCCCCACTTAGGATATTTTCGTCCTCAAAAATCTACTCGATACTTCCATCCTTAATGCGAACCTCGTATCCAACTCTCTAATCCTCAAACTCCGCGTTTACCAACACTTCAGCCACTACTTTTTGACATAGTAACAACTCAATCATGATGTAAATCTACTACACGCATGCTAATCGCTCAACACCCTCACGACATACCCGTCAATAACTTGCTAACCTTTTCGGCAACACTCTGACAGAACAACTCCCACAGTAGAAATGTAACAACCATGACTCACTTATACTTTGATATACCGCGTCACCTCTTAATAACTTTCCCAACACCAAAGCGTGTATACAACTTTATTCTCATACATATATGTATGTCAAGTATCAATAAAATATCAACAACTCTATTCACCATTATAGTGACATCAACATAGTCAACAAAATTAACTTCGTCATATTATAGGATATTATTCATCACTTACGGTAACCAACAATAACATCTCAATAATGATAACAAAATCATTACAACATCAACTTAACTGTATAACTCAGCAAGCATACCCATAGCTCACCATCAACCAACAATCCACAATAATCTTCTTATAAAATCCGCAAATATTTACTAGCAAACATAGTGCCCTGGCACAACATCTCTATATCAACCATCCACCAAATCAAGCATGTAAATTAATACACACCATTCCTATAGGCTTCTGGTGTTTTAATCCTTCACTTCTAATGAGTCGTACACGCATAACAATTGCTTCACATCACGCTTCAGCTGCGTAACTCTGATCATCCATCTTAAGTCATCGTCCTCATTAAATTTTCCGTCGATTATATGGTTTACAAGTTTCAACCTAATCCCAAATTTTCTTTAACATCTGTCATAAAATTGTTGTTCACTTGATATTCTCAATCTTTCGCTTTGCGACGTTAGCTCGCATACAAACCCACTACTCCAAATTGTTCATTACGTCTCAACTCTCACTCAATGACTCCTCTACTAATTTCACACAAACTTGTGAGCGATTATTCTCACGATATAACATCCATAATTTTTCACACCATTAAGATAGCAAGATAAATCTATAACATCCAACATAATATCGTCTACTATTAACAATGGATTGAGGGTGATCAGTTCCTCAATTTGTCAATCAGTATTCGACAACCATAAGGGAGTATAAATCGTCATACCAAACTATAATAATGTTTCCTTAAAACTCGTATTTAAGTTTTCTAAAACACAACATGTCTAATCCTCATTCACCCACCATCCCTCGATGATAAATAATTTTCTAACTCGAGATATGTTAGCATATCAATACATTACAAATCTTTCCACTCTAGTCTGAGTCTTTATCTACATAAAAAATTCTAACAACATTCTTAAACTCTTAATCCTCTTCCGAATTTCACAACATCAAAAATACATGTATCTCCACCTCTCAAACTCATTCCAATCACATTCTCAACATTATCATATTATCTAACAACATTTCATATATATCTACACCTCAAACAACTACGATAATAATCATCTAAGCTTAACAAGCTACTAACCTCTATAACAGACTTCGTCGTTCTCCAACTTAGAACTGCATCCACCTTGAATGGATATACATACACTTTCACTTGGAAATAAAATTACTCAAGATAACTCTTCTCCTAAAACTATAACATACATCCCAACAACTTAGCATAAATCTTCCTCCTTTTCGACACCGTAAATTCCACACAACTTTGCACTATCGTCTTTCGTTCTAATTAATAACACCAAAGCTTTCCAAATGATACCTTTGATTTCACAAGTCACTTTAAATAAATCTTCCAATATCTCCTTTAATTCACACAACTCGGACGTTAACGTTCCGTACAACACTGAAGAACAAGTCTAGTCCCAAAGACAAGCTTAACAACATTTGACTAAAGCATTACAATTTATTCCTGCAACTTCTTTAATCCAATCTGATACTAAATTATTTTAATAATTATATTAACTTATTAATAATATAAGATATGACATAGTCTTTCCACCACGCCTATATGTTCTTTCAAGTCTCATCTCAAGACAACAACTCAATAATAGCCATAACAACATCATAATAGAAATACGATTTAAATAAATTGCAGAGCAACTTCATCAACACATTATGAACATTCACCGACAACTAAAATTGCAGGACTGATAATCTTCATAGAATCACAATATAACCGAATCGACAACAATTTATGGCACAAATTTATATAACCCAACCCCACACACGGTTTATCATATACCCGGTTATAGAGATTGAACTCCACCTTACCTGGTTTGGATTGAAGGTAACTCTAAGGGTCTCCGATTGAATCTCCTCTTTGCCTCTTGGTGTAACTTCCACGTATCCCTCTTCTTCTCCTAAAAACCCTTATTTTTCTCTTCTCTGGAACTTCTCTTGTACCAAAACCTTTCAAGATTTTTTCTTCTCTAGATCATAATCAAAGCTGAAAATTTTCGCAAATATGTAGCTACAGTGCAATGATGATATCTCCCAACTAAGACCTTATTTTAAAGATCCCAATGGTGTAGGTGTTGTGAACCTACCCTCAAAATTTGAGCATGATCTAACGGTTAACAAATCTGGGATTGCCGATATAGTGAGACTGCTACAATAAAAACGGGAATGAGTTTTTCCCATCTATTCTCTCACTTTTTCTCAATTAAGCTAATTCCTTTTATATCCACTTAATCTTTTAATTTTAGTAATTCTTATTGGGCCAATGTCCACACTCCCATATTTACTACACGACATCACTTAAATAAGCCCAACAATTAATCTTATAATGCTCCAATGTATATAATATTATTAAACCACCATTTAATCAAATAATGTCACAGAGCAACTTAATAATAACTCACAACATTTCTCAACTCCAAATAATTTTAATTAAATAATTAATTAAATTATCGGGGCGTTACATTCTGCGGTATTAAAGTTGTATAAGTTAAAGGTGGGAAATGGATGGTCGGATAAAAGTTTCATAGAGTTGTTATCCCTTATGAGAGATATGCTTCCGGAGGATAATGTTCTTCCTAATCGAACCTATGAGGCCAAAAAAATGTTGTGTTCTATTGGCATGAGCTATGATAAGATACATGCTTGTCCAAACGATTGCGTTTTGTTTCAAAACGAATATGCATTGTTAAATGAGTGCCCTAAATACGGTTTATCTCGATATAAGAAAAAATTGTCTCCAGCAAAAGTCTTATGGTATTTTCCTATAATTATGAGATTTAGGCACATGTTTCATAGTGAAACCGATGCAAGACACTTGACTTGGAATGCAGATGAAATAATTATTGATGGAAAGTATCGACATCCGGTAGATTCACCACAGTGGTCGAAAATTGATGATGATTATCCTGATTTTGGAGAAGAAGCAAGAAACCTTTGCTTGGCATTATCTACTGATGGAGTGAACCCACATGGTCTTCAAAGTATCTCACATACCCCATGGCGTGTGATTCTTATGATTTATAACCTACCTCCATGGCTATTGTGATACGATGGCAGAACCGACTGTTAATACTGGTTTTGCATTTTGTATTCGCAAATGTTGCGGTAAGCAAGAGTCGCCACCGACTTTTCTTTTAGCCAACAAAGGAAAGGGTGAAAAGAACAGAAAAAGACCTTTTTTTGAGAGTTTCTGAGTAAGAGGGGGGGGGGGGGGGGGTAGATTATGGAAAGGGAAGGTGTTAGCACCCTTTCCATCTGTAGTTTTCTATGGGCTCTTAGGTACTTGCTCATTTTTGAAAATTGCTTTCGCGTTTGTGTGAAAAAGTTTTTCTTTGAAAATGCCTTAGTGCGGCGATTCTCTTTATGATAACCCTTGTATCGGTCCTCAAGAGTGTGATAAAGCATTTTGAAAACTTTATTTGAAAAGTGTTTGAAAGTGCGGTGTGTAAAAAGAATTGTTTGAGCAAGTACCTAATAGTTATCTACCTACTTGAAAAAAGTTTGTTCTTTTCTTCCTATCCTTTAGATAGTGCTATCCTACTATTAGTGAGTAGGTAGCCCTAGTCGTTGGATGTTTTGGGACTATCGAAAGGGATGTACGATCAATAAAGGCAACTGGGAAAAAACTCTTAGTAATTGGCCTAAATCCCTAAGATCACTTTTTTAATCGAGGCAACAATCGAGAGGGTCATCGAGGAACTAGTGATCTCTAGACTTAAGGACAACAACTAAGAATTCTCACGTTTCGAGAATTATGACCGTAATTTGAAGGCAACCGAGTGAGGTATACCCTAAGGGTGCAAGTATGCAACGATATGTTTTTTCAGATATTTATCTTGAGTTTAGTGATCTACTGATTGATTGATTAATCATACACGCCTAGGTTACTAGCAATTATACCCAAGCATATAAAATATAAAAGCGAGAAATAAAGGTCCTACGCTATTACAAGGCTTTGGTGTAGATACATAAGGAATTGACTGAAAGTAAAATGCAGAAATAAAACCCTAATTAAGCTATTACAAACCGGGCGCAGTTACATTAATAGTGAAATTTTAATCGTACGACAAAAATAATTACGCGTGAGAATAAAAAGTTGAAATAAGTTTAAAACCCTAAAAAACCCTAATTTGATCATTAAAAATATTTTTGGGATTTTTTGTGAAAAAAAGATTTGAAGTTTGACCTAATTTTTCTAATTAATTTTAATTAGTGAAACAAATTAAAGTTGATGAAATTAATTAATTTACAAAAATTAATTTATTGAAAAAAAACTAAATCCTATTTTTTTGTGATGTTGATTTTATGATTTTATGAAAAAAATTGATTTAAACAAAATAAATAAACTAATTTAAATAAAATAAAAATAATAAAATCAAAAGAGAAATAGAATAAGCCTGAGGCGGTATGAGCCCAAACTGGGGTTGTGTTGCTGAAATTATGCAAATGCCCAATCCTGTGAGCCCAAGGCCACGTGAGATCTGGTGAGGCTGCGCTATGAGGGTCCACCATGAGGAGCTTCATTGAAAGCGTTTGATTTGGCGGCTGATTGATCCAAGGATGATGATCTGGAGGCCTATGGTGTGCGCGCTTGGAAGAATAGCATGGGATATGTAAATGATTATTAAGAAAAATAACATGTAGGTGGCAGGGATCGAACCCCTGACCTCCTACACACGCACACTGAAAAGCCTTCACTTGTACCACTGAGCCAATTGTTCAATCATTAATATAAAAAACAATGTATATTATATGTAATGAAAAGTCAGTGTAAGAAATAAAAGCGCGCAAAATTCAAACGGGCCACTCAGGTTTGGACACGCAATCGTCTTCCTCGTTGGGACTATCGTTTTAGACTAAGGCCTTTACCTACAGACAACGTTGTAGCTACAAACCTTCAATTCTCAAAAATCACCACCAGGCAATATAAATTAAATCTAATTATACAGATCAACTGGGTTTGATCTCGTGAGTATAATGGTACCCTTCTTTGGCCTTGATTTTGCCTGAAACAAAAAACCCTAAAAAGGACCTTGAAACCCTAACAATGGCATCCAGTCAAATATGCATCAAAACACACAATTAATTATGCAAACATGTTCTAAATGATCATATAAGCACGATTGTATATTTAGAAATCATTTATCATGCGTGTATTTCAAAAACCAATTTCAAGAAGGAAGAACACACCGTGAATCTGGATATGCTATTTCTGGGCGTGTTGAGGCGTGGTAATGGTCCAGGAAGCTTCCAAATGCTTCCAGGAATGAATTGCAACCTTTGAAATTCCTTAAAACTCCTTGCAAAATAAAATACGATCACCACTTTCTTGTCTAAAATTTGAGCTTCTTTCCCTCAATTCACACGGCCAATCCTCCTTTTTATTATCAGGGTTTGTTATGCATATATAGTAGAAGCAATTAGGTCAATAAAATTGAGTTGAATCTTTGAAAATTGGTGAGAAAAGATTTGATTTGTGCTTTGTATACTTTGTTTCTAAAATAGGCCAAATCATGATATTTTCCAAACCAATTAGCCCTTGCCCAAATTATATGATTTGCCAGCTGATCATGGATCCATAATGTGCTCATAAAATCCAATCTTTGATTTTATTTCATTATTCCATTATTTTAAATGATTTATTTTGATTTTAATGAATAAAAAATCAAAACAAATAATAAAATAATAAGTGGATAAGCTCAGGGGTCGTGGGCCATCTTAGGAACAAGTTTCAAATAAGAAAACATGGGCCCATTTGAAAAAAAAATCAATTTTGATCGATGTTGACTTCATGCACATTTCCAAAAATTAGTAAACTTTAGCAATGCATATCTCTCTCATTTTTGACCCTAAGAGGGTACTCTTTGACTTTGTAGAAAGCTTAGGATGTCCTCTAAACAAAAATTTTAGTTTCATCTCAATTGGATCTTCCGTGTTCATGTAAGGAGCTTTGAACCAAAAGGTGTTTTTGTTGACTTTTTGAAATGACCTATAATGTATGAACTTGTATCTTTTGATTGAGGCATTTCTTGACCTTGAGGGCTGAAGAGAAGTTGTATGGAACTGGATTCTCTTCAAAATGAGCCTTGGTTGGAAAATTTCTGATAAAGTATGAGAAAGTTATGCTTGGTCAAAGTTTGGTTAACTTTTCCTATAGAAACCCTAATTTGCCATTTTTGACTTTTGATGAGTTAGGAGCATTTCTTGAGGAATTATGATCAAACCTTGATCAAATGATGGATATTACTTCAAATTGTTGATGTTGACCAAAAATCAGTTTGTCTGTATTTGGGCCACAATTGACTTTTGACCTAGTACAATTGATTTCTAGACATCTGAGCAGTTGACTGAGCAAACTTATTGTGTAAGTCATGAAACTTGAAATGGATGATCTTGGGGACATATTAGGTCAATAGAGGACATTTGGGACCCTTAGGACTCAACCATCTTGTTTGAAATTGAAACCCTAATTTGAGGCTTATTGTCTTAAGAGGAGGATTTTTCTGGTCAATCCTTAGTCAACCTTGAGCAATTGAAGATCTTTGGAGGAATGTATTATGTGAAATGAGAGGGAAAATTTTGGGGTACAACATCTTCCCCTGTTCAATTTTCTTAAACCTGAGGATGTAGATTGGCTGGTCTGCCTTTCGTGATCTGAAGGTGGAAGATGATTGAACACTAGAGTGCTCAGAAATTTGCACTCGTCTGAAATGATACTGGTAGTTGATGATGTCGGGAATGGGATTATAGATGCCATTTGGAAGAGATGACATAAGATCGTCGGAGATGGGCTTAAATATTCCATCAAGAACAATGATGATTTCATGAGATATCTCTTTGTGGGAATTCCTGCTCTTGCTGTTAGAGAGGACTCCGCTGAGGAAAGTTGGTCTCTGTCTTGGAACATAGATTTTTAGGAGCTTCAGTTGTCCGTTACTCTACTGGGGAGTCATCACTTGATTGAAGAGACGAAAGTGAACTGCTATCTAGTCAGGATCCAGGCTTTACAGTGGCTTGTTGAGGATAATAAGGCTAACTATTATCTGGTCGTGCTCCAGGCTTCACAATGACTTATTGGGGAGATGAGATTAAACTATTATCTGTTCAGGATCCAGGCTTGACAGTGTATTGAATTGTTGATTGACTATTATCCGGTCAGTTTCCGGGCTTCATAACTTCTTTAACTGGAATAGAAATCTTAGTATCGATTTGACTGAACCAGAGAAAGGTCTCGAGTTGTATTCAACTGGGATAGAAATCTTAGTATCGATTTGACTGAACCAGAGAAAGGTCTCAAATTGTCTTCAACTGGGATATAAATCTTAGTATCGATTTGATTGAACCAGGGGAAGGCCTCAAATTAACTTTGACTGGCATAGTAATTAGGAGAATCTTAGTATCGATTCAACTGACCCAGACGAAAGCCTTGGAATATCTTCAACTGGAATGGTAATCAGAGAGATCTTAGTGTCAACCTGCCTGACCCAGGGAAAATCTTGGGTTAACTTTGACTGGCATAGTAATCAGGAGAATCTTAGTATCGGTTCAACTGACCCAGACGAAAGTCTTGGAACATATTCAACTGGCATAGTAATTAGAGAGATCTTAGTGTCGACCTGCCTGACCCAGGGAAAATCTTGGGTTAACTTTGCCTGGCATAGTAATCAGGAGAATCTTTGTGTCGATTCAAATGACCCAGACAAAAGTCTTGGAACCTCTTCAACCGGAATGGTAACCAGGGAGATCTTAGTGTCGATCTGGCTGATCCAAAGAAGATCTTGTGAGGACATCTTTCTGAGGAAAATCCTGTAATAGCCTATTGTTAGACGTACGTTGTTGATTTGATCTTTTCCCTGAAAGGTAAAGAATTAGTCGTATGCAATGTCATGATGTATGAAACGCATTGTGATGATGTTCTCAAAATAAATGAGATTGTGCTGTATGCAATATGTATGCGCATGCCATGATATATGAATATGGGATGCTATTATGATATTTCTTAGCCGGGAAAATAAATCCCGGATTGCTGCTGAAGAGTATTGGGAAGCTGAGATCTTCATTTCTGCTGGGGATGGTGAATGGAGATGACTATGCTGGGGATTTACTCCTTTCTGTTTGCAAAATTCTGCTAGGGAGAGGCTCTACCTGAGAATAACTCTGCAGGGGAGTAACTCTATTTGAAAGAGGAGACGCTTTACTGGAAGATTTTTCTGATTAGGAGAAATAAACTCTGCTGGGGGATGAACTTCCGTAGCTGGAGAAATAAACTCTGTTGGGGATTGAGCTTCCACAGTCAGAGAAATAAACTCTTCTCGGGAGGAGGTTCTGCAGTCAGAGAAATAAACTCTGCTCGGGAGAAAGCTTTATAAACCGTTTGCGATTATAAAACTCGGCTGGGGAATATAGATATCGGCTCTCTGAAGGAACTTTGCTAGGGAAAGTAACTCCTGTTTGGGGAAGCAGTGATCAAAACTTTTGGTTGCCTCTGCTATGTGGGGAGTGTAGATGTCACGGGGTCGCATGTAATGGTGACTTTGCCTCAAACTGTCTCTGCCCCTGTACCATGCTGGACAAAGTAACTGACGGGATTGAAATGTTTTTATTTTTAATTTTTTAATTTTAGACTTTGCCCCGTTCCTGAAAGTCATGAGCAACAGTCTTTCTGTTTCTTATGCAAATATTTTTGAATAACAATCATATTCAAATGCATATGTCAAGAATAAGTCATTGGACGTTTTTGCATAACAAACATGAAAGAGAAAAAAAACAAACAGTTTTATACTTCCAAAGAAATGATTTGTATTGATTTATGAAGTTTGCCTATAACAGGCGTTGTGTACAAAGAGGCTGATGTTCTAGTAGGAGAACGCCGCCGTAAGAGTGAAGACTATACAAAGTAGTGTATAAAGAGAAGAAAACAATTGTTTGTAATAATTCCATTGAGTTTCAATTCTGCTAATGTTGCTATGTCTTCTAGCGTCTCATCACTTTGCTACTTGTCCGAAGCTGACTGGACTGATCGGTGCCGTTTGAGCTTGATAGTTGATACTGAAGTCTGGTTGTAAGGTGATCCAATGGGACATAGTGATACGCTTCAAATCCCTAACTTTTTCCTGGATTGCCCTTTCGGGTTTTCAGTCCACCGGGATACCCTTTTTTCCCAAGCCGCCTTTTCAGGTTTTTGGCTTGCCGGGTGTACATATATTTTTTTGTTTTCATCCATAATTTTTGCCCGAACCCTTTTGGTTCGCCGGTATGTCCTTATTTTTGCCTAGGCCAGTCAACCTAGCGGGTCTTTATTCATGCGTAGTATCTTTTCACTATGTTCGCATTAACAGGGTGAGGAAGGTCGTCAACATCCATGGTGATCAAAATCATGGCTCCTCCTGAAATATGCTTTTGATCACAAATGGCCCTTCGTATGTGGGAGTCCATTTTTCCCCTGGTATCACCTTGCGGCAGTATGATGCGCTTGATCACTAGATTCCCAACTTGATAAACTTGGTGTCTAACCTTTTTGTTGAAAGCCTTGATCATCCGTTTTTGATACATTTGACCATGACAGACAATAGTAAGCCTTTTCTCGTCAATCATATTCAGTTGATCAAGTCGAGTCTGGATCCAATCATCTTCATTCAAACCCGCATCCTTCATGATTCTCAGAGAAGGGATCTGGACCTCAATAGGCAGGACAACCTCCATACCATATACCAGAGAGTGATGTGTTGCGTTTGGCGACGTACATGCAGAGGTGCGATACCCATGAAGAGCAAATGGTAACATCTCATGTCAGTCTTTGTATATCACCGTTATCTTCTGTATGATTTTCTTAATGTTCTTGTTAGCAGCCTCCACAATGCCATTCATCTTCGGCCCGTAACTGAGGCAACAATTAAGAGGGTCATCGAGGGACTAGTGATATCTATACTTAAGGACAACCACTAAGAACTCTCACGTTTTGAGAATTGTGACCGTAATTCAAAGGCAACTGAGTGAGGTATACCCTAAGGGTGCAAGTGTGCAACGGTATGTTTTTCCAGATATTTATCTTGAGTTTAGTGATCTACTAATTGATTGATTAATCATACACGCCTAGGTTACTAGCAATTATATCCAAGCATATAAAACATAAAAGCGAGAAATAAAGGTCCTACGCAATTACAAGACTTTGGTGTAGATACATAAGGAATTGACTGAAAGTAAAATGCGGAAATAAAACCCTAATTAAGCTATTACAAACCGGGCACATTTACATCAATAGTGAAAATTAATCGTACGGCAAATATAGTTACGCGTGAGAGTAAAAAATTTAAATAAGTTTAAAACCCTAAAAAACCCTAATTTGATCATTGAAAATATTTTTGGGATTTTTTGTGAAAAAAAGATTTGAAGTTTGACCTAATTTTTCTAATTAATTTCAATTAGTGAAACAAATTAAAGTTGATGAAATTAATTAATTTACAAAAATTAATTTATTGAAAAAAAACTAAATCTTATTTTTTTGTGATGTTGATTTTATGATTTTATGATTTTATGAAAAAAATTAATTTAAACAAAATAAATAAACTAATTTAAATAAAATAAAAATAATAAAATCAAAAGAGAAATAGAATAAGCCTGAGGCGGTATGAGCCCAAACTGGGGTTGTGTTGCTGAAATTATGCAAAGGCCCAATCCTGTGAGCCCAAGGCCATGTGATATCTGGTGAGGCTGCGCTATGAGGGTCCACCATGAGGAGCTTCATTGGAAGCGTTTGATCTGGGCGCTGATTGATCCAAGGATGATGATCTGGAGGCCTATGGTGTGTGCGCTTGGAAGGATATCATGGGATCTGTAAAGGATTATTAATAAAAATAACATGTAGGAGGCAGGGGTCGAACCCCTGACCTCCTACACACGCGCACTGAAAAGCCTTCACTTGTACCACTGAGCCAATTGTTCAATCATTAATATAAACAAACAATGTATATTATATGTAATGAAAAGTCAGTGTAATAAATAGAACCGCGCAAAATTCAAATGTGCCACTCAGGTTTGGACACGCAATCGTCTTCCTCGTTAGGACTGTCGTTTTAGACTAAGGCCTTTACCTACAGACAACGCTATAGGTATAAACCTGCAATTCTCAAAAATAACCACCAGGAAATATAAATTAAATCTAATTATACAAATCAACTGGGTTTGATCTCGTGAGTATAATGGTACCCTTCTTTGGCCCTGATTTTGCCTGAAACAAAAAACCCTAAAAAGGACCTTGAAACCCTAACAATGGCATCCAGTCAAATATGCATAAAAACACACAATTAATTATGCAAACATGTTCTAAATGATCATATAAGCATGGTTGTATATTTAGAAATCATTTATCATGCATGTATTTCAAAAACAAATTTCAAGAAGGAAGAACAAACTGTGAATCTGGATATGCTGTTTCTGGGCATGTTGAGGCGTGGTAATGGTCCAGGAAGCTTCCAAATGCTGCCAGGATTGAATTGCAACCTTTGAAATGCCTTGAAACTCCTTGCAAAAGAAAATTCTATCACCACTTTCTTGTCAAAAATTTGAGCTTCTTTCCCTCAATTCACACGACCAATCCTCCTTTTTATGATCAGGGTTTGTTATGCATATATAGTAGAAGCAATTAGGTCAATAAAATTGAGTTGAATCTTTGCAAATTGGTGAGAAAATATTTGATTTGTGCCTTGTATACTTTGTTTCTAAAATAGGCCAAATCATTATATTTTCCAATCCAATTAGCCCTTACACGAATTATATGATTTGCCAGCTGATCATGGATCCATAATGTGCTCATAAAATCCAATCTTTGATTTTATTTCATTATTCCATTATTTTAAATGATTTATTTTGATTTTAATGAATAAAAAATCAAAACAAATAATTAAAATAATAAAATAATAAGTGGATAAGCTTAGGGGTCATGGGTCATCTTAGGAACAAGTTTCAAACAAGAAAACATGGGCCCATTTGGAAAAAAATCAATTTTGATCAATGTTGACTTCATGCACATTTCCAAAAATTGGTCAACTTTAGCAATGCATATCTCTCTCATTTTTGAACCTAAGAGGGTATTCTTGGACTCTTTAGAAATCTTAGGATGTCCTCTAAACAACCCTTTTGGTTTCATCTCAATTGGATCTTCCATGTTCATGTAAGGAGCGTTGACCCAAAATGTGTTTTTGTTGACTTTTTGAAATGACCTATAATGTATGAACTTGTATCTTTTGATTGAGGAATTTCTTGACCTTGAGGGCTGAAGAGAAGTTGTAGGTAATTTTATTCTCTTCAAAATTAGCATTGGTTAAAAAATTTATGATAAAGTATGAGAAAGTTATGCTTGGTCAAAGTTTGTTTGACTTTTCCTATAGAAACCCTAATTTGCCATTTTTGACTTTTGATGAGTTAGGAGCATTTCTTGAGGAATCATGATCAAACCTTGATCAAATGATGGATATTACTTCAAAATGTTGATGTTGACCAAAAATCTTAAAGTTTGACTGTATTTGGGCCACATTTGACTTTTGACCTAGTACAATTGATTTCGAGACATATGAGCAGTTGACTGAGCAAACTTATTGTGTAAGGCATGAAACTTGACATGGATGATCTTGGGGACATATTAGGGAAATTGAGGACATTTGGGACCCTTAGGACTCAACCATCTTGCTTTAAATTGAAACCCTAGTTTGAGGCTTATTGTCTTAAGAGGAGGATTTGTCTGGTCAATCCTTAGTCAACCTTGAGCAATTGAAGATCTTTGGAGGCATGTCTTGAGTGAAATGAGAGGGAAAATTTTAGGGTAGAACAACTATGTATGAAGCGTAAGTACATGATGTTATCTAAGTTAATTTCTGGGCCTAAACAACCAGGGAATGACATAGACGTATACTTGACACCTTTGATCGAAGATTTAAAGGTTTTGTGGGAGAACGGTGTGGAGGTTTATGATGGATATAGGAAAGAAAGTTTCGATTTGAGGGCAATGTTGTTTGGCACAATTAATAATTTTCTAGCATACGGGAATCTATCTGGGTATAGAATTAAAGGTCAACGTGCGTGTCCTGTTTGTAAAGATGGAACCGATACGACGCGATTAGAACTTTATCAGAAGAATGTGTTTCTCGGTGATCTTAGATTCTTACATTCTAAACCTCACTATCGTGGGTGGAGAAAAGCATTCAATGGAGACATCAAACAACGTAAAGCTCCACCTGCATTGTCAGGTGACCAAATATTTGAAAAGGTGAAAGATGTGTGTACTCAGTTTGGCAAGCCTTTTGCACATAAGGTTGTCAAAGGTGGGTGGAAGAAGAATTCAAATTTTTTTGAATTACCATATTGGAAGTCTTTGTATGTGAGACATTTTCTCGATGTTATGCAGACTGAAAAAATGTATTTGAAAGTGTTATTGGTACGTTACTCAATATAAAAGGAAAGTCTAAGGATGGACTTAAAGCAAGGGAGGACATGTTAAAGATGGGAATAAGAACTGAATTAGGACCCGTGAAGAAAGGAAGACGAACATATCTACCACCTGCTGCTTTTACTCTATCTAGAAAGGAGAAAAAATATTGTGCAAGTTTCTAAGTGAAGTTAATGTTCCAGAAGGATACTCTTCAGATATTAGAAGACTCGTGTCTATGAAAGACCTCAAGTTGAAGAGTTTAAAGACACATGATTGTCATGTTATAATGGAGCATTTTCTACCAATAGGTATACATTCTATTTTGCCAGAAAAAGTAAGAAGCTCCATAAATAAATTGTGTTTTTTATTTAGGTCAATTTGTAGTAAGGTGATTGATCCTGAGGTCTTACCAACACTGCAAAAAGAAATAGTTATTACCTTGTGTGAGCTTGAGATGTATTTTCCTCCCTCTTTTTTTGACATAATGGTACATCTAGTTGTTCATCTTGTGAAAGAGACACGGTTGTGTGGCCCAGCTTATATGATATGGATGTACCCTGCTGAACATTATATGAAAATATTAAAATGGTAAGTGAAAAACCAAAGTCGCCCAGAGGGTTGAATTGTTGAACGATACATTGTTGAAGAAGCAGTTGAGTTTTGTACTGAATATTTGTCCAATGTTCAATCCGCTGGGCTCCCCAAAACTCATATTTTTGAAAAAATGGAAGGTAAAAAATTAATTGGAAATAAAATTGAGACAGTATCAAGGGATGAATGGGAGCAAGTGCATTTGTATGTTCTGCACAATGATAGTGAGTTTGAGCCATATGTTGAAATGCACAAGCCTGTACTCCGAGGATTAAATCAGAACATAAATGAAAATTAGATAGTACGAGAGCATAATCAAAGTTTTATACAATGGTTTAAGGATCATATTTATTCAAAGCGCTCTTCAGATCCTGCTTCAATAACAGAAAGTTTGAGATGTTTGGCATATGGTCCAAGTTTGCATGTGTTTTCTCATAGCGCATACGCAATAAATGGATACACATTTTATACCAAAGAACAAGATGATAAAAGTACTATACAAAATAGTGGTGTCATCTTACTAGCTGAAGCAATGCACATATCAAGTACGGAGGACTTAAACCCCAAATATGCAAATCTGTCATATTTTAGGGTTATTGAGCACATTTGGGTGTTTGATTACGAGAAATTTCAGATTCCTATCTTTGGTTGCAAGTGGGTAAATAGTAGTGGCATACGAATGGATAAGTTAGGATTTCTGCAAGTTGATCTTAATAGGGTGGGGTACAAAGACGGGCCTTTTATTCTAGCATCTCAAGCTAAACAAGTGTTCTATGTCACTGAACCGACGAGTACAAAATGGTCTATAGTTCTTTTATCTAACAAAGTGATTGATGATACCGGTGTAGATCAAGGTGATATTGATATTGAGAATCAGTCATGTATTAGACAAAATGATCAAAGTGAGAATATTATAGCGGATGAATTATATACTAGAAACGATCATAACGAAGGAATTTGGATCAATTTTGATGTCCGCATTGCTAAGAAACAAGTAATTTATATTCCAACCAAGAAAAGAAAGAGATGTTAGTGAAAGAGGTAATATAGTAAAATGTTATATATTATGTCATTTTCAATAAATTTATATGCTCTTCTTTATTTGTTATTTGTTATATATTCAATTGATTATGGATTTTTATATTGGGTTTATGTTTTTCTTTATTACAAGTTAAATGACTAGTGTGATACGGTGGAAGAACTGACTTGAAGGTTTTTTGCGTTTGATCACAAATGTTGCGGTTAGCAAGAGTTGCCACCGTATTTTCTTTTATCCAAAAGGAAAGGTGAAAAATCACAGGAAAGACCTTTGAGATTATTTCTTGAGTTCGGGGGGTAGATTATGAAAATGGAAGGTATTAGCACCCTTTTCATCCATGGTTTTCCATGGGCTCTTAGTTACTTGCTAGATCACTTGCTTTTTGTTTGAAGATTGTGCTTGGTGTGATTTTTGAAAGTATTTTGTAAAGAGGCCATTGTTTAGGCAATCTTTGTAATGATTCTTGTTCGTAAGAATGTATACAAAGATGTTGATATTTTGAAAATGTTTTCAAGTTTTGTAAGATGTTTTGAAAGTGTAGATGTTTGTTTGGAAAATAGAAAGGATGTTTTGTTTGAAATTGAGCAAGTAATTAGGAGCATTCTACCTACTCAAAAGTCTTTCTCATTCATTTTCTTTTCCTTTGACATTGTTATCTTACCATTGATTTGGTAAGTAACCCTATCTTTGGATGTAAAGGGACGGGCGCGGGACGTTTTTGTATAGTCATAGAAGGCAACCTATGGGAAGTTTTTAGCAATGTCGTTTTAGGGACTAGATCGTTTACCGAAGGCAACGTCGAGGGTCATCAAGGGACTACGATCTTTTATCGAGGATCTTTGCTAAAACGTCCATATTCGAGGGACATGACTATTTTTCCGATAGGCAACAAGTGATATTACCCTAAGGGGTGCTAGTGTGCAAGTGTGTTTGATTTTCATGCTTGATTTGTCTTCGATTAGGGTTTTCTATTGATTGGTTTTAGTCTTTCCATACAAACCCTAATCACTAGAAATATATGAAAGTAATAAAAAGTGCGGAAAATAAATATCCTATGCTATTACAATCATTAGGGGGTGGGGTGTACAGATTTACAAATTGGGATTGCAAGTAAAATTAAGTCCTAAGTTACTATTACAACCATATTGAATGCATAAGAATGTACAAGAAATGTAAAATGAACTTGTTTTGTTTAAGAAAAGAGCTAAGTTTTGTTTAAGAAAATATTTTTGATCTTTTTGTTTTAAGAAATAAAATAAAGCATGTAAAATGTAAAATGTTTTTGGTGTTTTTGATTAGTTAAAATAGAAGCGATAACAAAAAATAATAAGGAAAAAAAAATAGAATCAGCGAATTGCTAAATTAAAGAAGATCAGAAGTTCTGACTCTGGCGTGCTGCAAAAACCGAAATCATATTAGTAAAAATAGGTAAAGTCAGAAGTTCTGGGTCCGCTGGGAACAAAGAAGGTTTCAAAAATTCTGATGCCACTGGCAGAACTTCGTCTCCCTCTCCATGCTAGTCAGAGCATCTGCAACTTAGTCATTTCTCAACAAAACAGAAGATACGCATATAAAAGTTATGGCAGGTTTCGTAATGTTTCAGAAACAAGAGATATCAGAACCATAAATCAAAAGCAAGCATGGATTTGCTAATCCTAATTTCCTTAAGAAGTTCTAAACTAATTTACTCCCTACTTAGACATACAAATGCGTGAAACCTCAGAATATGTACAATATCAGAATCATGATGTCTACATTGTATATTTGAACATGAAAATATGATGATGTCTAAGTAATATGATGAGAGTCAGCAGAAGCTTACCTTACAGCTGGAAAATACTTTGTGAGTTGGAGTCTGGTTCTGAACTCTGGTGATGTTCTGAACAACTTCTTCACGTACTCAATAGGCTGAAAGCTTTCAACTTGGACAATGAATGATTAGAAAAATTATGGAACAACCAAGGGGGCAAAGTCCTGACTTCCTTGAGGTGAATATGGATGGAGAATGTGTTACAGTCTGAACACAGAAGTTATAATGGTTTCTAAATGTATATCAGAAACTGTATGGATGATTTTGGTCAGGAAATACTTGAGGAAAAAATGGAGTTTGAATGCAAGAACCAAAAGTTAACAAGTTTTTGTATTTCGTATTTGGAGTTTTGGAATCTTGGAATTTTAGAAAGGGTTCAAGGCTTTTTATTTCTCGAAAATTCGACCCTTTTATAGTTGCCAATGACTTTCAATTTATAGGTAAAGATCTTGTAGCTTGGAGAGTACAACCATCACATGCTAGGGTGCTGCCTTGTTCTTGAAGCAAGTATGGTGGTTAGCAGCTTTAGCAGCACCTAAGCTGGAATTATAAGCAGGAATTAAGGATAGGTAACCTCAAAAGCAAAAGCAACGCATGGGCCCAACACACTCTTGTACAAGAGTTTTCTTTTCCAAGACAATAATGGTACTTCTATGCCACACGTGGGGAAATCCTTTGGACAAAGACCCAAAAGTGGTTGTGAGCATTAAATGATGATGAGATTGATCAAACCAGAAATCCTGCAACGTGAGATTCTGCATCATTGCTTAATTCTGGATCAGAAGTTCAGCTTCAGCGTGACTTAGAATAGACATCCAACTTCTGATCTTTGTATCTCCTTGCTCCAGCATGTTCTGAAGGAGCTCTCAGACTTTCCAGGAAGCTTTCATCATGCTTTGTAACCTTCTTTGAATTACCCTTGCAAACTCTGACTGAACCTTTGTGAAAACTGGCCCAGAAGTTCTAACCAAACTCTGTCTTAAAAGTGTCTAGAATTTGCTGAGTGCTTTAGTTTCATGGACGTGTCTTTGAACATTTATAACTTGAAATTCCAGCATTTCCAAAAGAAGTTCTGTTATGTAATATTTTAGGCCTTATTAAGATCTAAAACTCTTGAGTTAGAAATTATTCCAGAATCAGCTTGCATCATAGTGATAATCTGATCAGAAGTTCTGAGCTTGTCATATTTCTTAAACACTTAGAAAAATTCTAAGTATTTAGAATTTTGACTTTTCCAAAGTAATTTTGACTTTTGAATTTCATGATGAAACAAACTTCATATTTCAACATGTCTTGATGAAATATGGTCCTTGAAACTTGATTTTGATCAAAAGTCAAAGTTTGACTTTTCAATGCGCAAAAGACCATTTTACCCTTGTGAATGACTTTCTTGGAAAATTTGTAATTCAAGGCTTGAAATTGGATGGAAGCAAATCTGAGGGCCCAGGGTGATCTTTTTGAGAAATTTATTGAGAAATGAGAGGGAAAATTTTGGGGTACAACAGCTAGTAACGAGGATCACCCACATGATGATGCTATTGATGATGGAGATCATGCGACCGTTATTGACCAGGAAGCGGAAATTAGACGGGGAATAACAGTTATGAAGAAAGTCATTCGTGATAGAGACCGAGGCATAAAATTAGATGCACATTGGATCCAAAATGGCCAACTAATTGAGCCTAACGGTTCAACGGTGACAAGTTTTATTGGTGCACTTGTAAGGAATGAAGTTCCAATTACTTGTGATGATTGGAGAAAAATAGAGTTGAAAGAAGCGAAAGAATTTTTTTGGAGTGAGATACAGGTACCATATTTAATGAAGTTCCAATTTGTTTTTAATGATGATTATGTCTTTAAATTACTTGTACTAACACACTATGTGTATGTTTTTTGTAGAGGTCTTTCAACAACATTGATGATACTAGAAGAACTTTTTATCTCCGATTGGCTGAAATACTACTAAGAGGGTTTAGGACTTTTTTAAATATCAAGTTTCTTAGGGATGCAGATAAAATTTGTGTTAATGCAGAGCTTCCATCTAAATATGCAAGTTTTGTTTCACCTAAAGAATGGGAAACGTTTAAAGCCAAACGAAAAACCCAAGAATTTCAGAGTGTAAGTGAAACAAATCGGCAAAGAGCATCAAATCCCGAGTATCCATACAAAAAAGGGCGTATTGGATATGGATGCTTATAACAGTCTATCATAAGTATCTATAAATTGCAATGATATACTTGTTCATCATGAATTATATTTGATCATATTATTTGGCTTAATGTGTAGTTAACAAAGGAGAATAGTTCTGAAACATCTCTTCCGGCACATGTTTTATGGAAGGAAGCTCGTGTGGGTAAGGATGGAGTTCTCAAAGAAGATGTTCAAAAAGTTTTTGAGAAATGTGTAAGTATATCATTATTTATTTAATTAAATCAAAAGTTTAGTAATATATAATTAAGACAAATTTTCAATAATCATATGAATTTCAGGAGACTCTACCTCAGTCTATATGTTCAGATGAAGACAATGATTGCAGGAGCATACTTAGTCGAGCATTAGATGTTCGTGAGTATTCTGGTCGAGTGAGGGGTAAGGGATTTGGAATCACTCCAAAATCCTTGAAGATGAAAACACAAAAGACTCCTAGCAATAAAGAACTGCAGGAAACATTGGAAGCACTACAAGCTGAAGTCCATGAATTGAGAAGGGAAAAAGAATTAAGAGAGCAAGCTTCAGGTTTTAAATCTACTAGTGACAAAGGTAGTATCAATTGTAATTTTCAACCGAATCTTCCAGAGGTAAATATATATATTATTATGAAATTAAAGTAGCTTAATTTATTTAATTGAAATATATACACAATAACAATTTGAAATTTATTATTGGTTTTAGGGCATTTCACCTTGTCAACTCTACTTATCGTCACCGACTTATCAGATGGCTGGCAATGGAAAAGTGAATAACACATTGGGAGAATTACTTCACACTAAACCGCTCCCTACTGGCTATTTGAAAGTATCAGTTGACATTGCTTTGGAGAGGGATGCGTTATTACCACATCCTAATGATGTTTCGGATGCCACACTTGTGGGAGATACAATCAGTTCATTTGTTGCATGGCCATCAAGCCTCATTAGTGTAGATGATGAGGTATGCTTAAAACCATATATGTGAACCTTTGAGTAATCAAAGTTTTTACGCGCATTTTATGTACATTTGTTTTTACATGCTTATGTTAATTAGACTCCAACAAAATCCAAAGTAAAAGACAAGGGGATTCCACGGCAAACCGAGTCAGTGGCATCAATAAAAGAGGTCCATCACAATTATATGATATTTATGCATGAAAAATATTAATTCGTGATCTTATACTTCACATAACTAATTATATGATCTTTAGATTCATGCTAAAGAGAATGAAGATGTCGGTAGGGGTAAGAATCCTGAAATTAGCAACATTTCCATACAAAAAAGGTTGTTGCTAAGAAGACCGCAACTAAAAAAAAACCTACTTCCAAGTTTAGGTCGTGCCTTGGGACATTTTTAGAAATGTCTGATATTTTGGAAGGAAATACTCGTCTTCTACCTATGGAGTTTGGTATTTTTGGTTTTGAATATTCCGAAACAATTGGTATGGAGGATTTTGATCAAGTTTTACAACATACACAATTAGGCCTCGGTGTTGTTAATACATACATAAGGTATATCCGATCTACTTTGTCTAATTAATTGATCAATTCATTTACACATTTCAAATGTTAATGAGGTCTTTTATTTAAGGTTTTTGTATGAAAAATTGATGCGCCCGAGTGGAATGGAGCAAAGATTCGCTTTCTTATCTCCTTTCAGTACCAACTTAGGGTTAATCATTCATAAATCATATGAAGTCATGGCGTATGTACTCGAGCCTTTTATGGCCGACAAAGATATCAAAAAGTTGTTCTTTTTACCGCTTAATACCGACAACAGGTTAGATTTTCATTCTAAATTCATCTATTATGATTTTTCATATTTTGATGTTGTGTAGAAAATTTTCATATCACATTTGTTTAATCTTAAAGTGGATATTGGTTGTTGGTCGCGATTAATCCTATCAGAGAAGTTGTATATTATCTGGATTCTTTACACAATGATCCAAGTACATCCCAAGATATGAAGAATATGGTTGATACGTAAGTGAGATTATTCTAAATATTCGTGTGTATATTTATTTATTTATTTATTTATGTGAATTGTTCTAAATATGCATTTATGTTTTATTATAATTATACAAGTTTTTCGAGCATAAAGAGGTGTTCAAGAACCAAAGAGTAAAGCCAACAACATTACATGGATTATAGTGGAGGTATATTATATAATTATCACAATTTTGATTATATTAATAATGATGATACTTGATAAAACTTAGGCCTTATCCATATTTTATTTTCATGTGTAGTGTCCCCGGCAACGTAATGAAGTAGATTGCGGTTTTTACATGTTGAGGTTTATGAGAGAAATCCTTCTTTTGGATCGAATAGAGATTCCATCTAAGGTATGGATTTCTAACTTAGGAGTTATTTTAATATTTAACATATATTTCTCATATAATTAAATAGTTTTAACTTAAATATACTATGTTATATTATTATGTAGTACTTTGATGAATTCAAGTGTGTTTATTACTCAAGTTCTCAGTTGGATGAACTTAAGGAGGATTGATGTCAATACATTATTGAGACGAAAGTTATATAAGCTATATTATAATCTTGCTTTAATTGATGAGAATTTTGAGTATATTCAAGTGTTTTAATTTTGTTGTTGTTTGTCATGTGTTAAATTATATATATTTTGTTTGTATCATGGTATGAATTATGATATTTTGGTGTTGTTTCAGGTTAATGTGCATATATAGAAGATAGAGATGAATATATTTTGTAATGGTATATAATGGTGTTGTTTTTTTTGTAAAAGTATATATGTACAAGAGTAATAGTATATATAAGTACATTGGTGCAAATGTATAATATCTTTTGGTATTATTTTTTTTTGGATTGAAGCTCCAATATTAATGAAAATCTGGTGAAATTTGTAATGGTATATACAGGTGCAAAATATGGTGAAAACCTGGTGCAAATATGGTTAATATCTTTGCATATAAAATTGTATATATCAAACAACGCTTTTTTTCTTCCAAAAAGGTTATATAAAATTTTTTGTTGACATTAGACAACGCTTTAAAAAATGCTGTCTAAAGCCCCCTTTAGACAACACTTTTACTGTAAAAGCGTTGCCTAAAGGGGCTCTTTGTTTTTGATTTTTTTTGTTTCAGAAAAAGCGGTGGCTAAAGGGGGCCTTTAGCAGTGCTTTAAAAAAAGTGCTGACTAAAGGGGGCTTTAGACAGAGCTTTACCATTAAAAATGCTGCCTAAATGGGCTTTCTAATTTTTTTTTGTTTCAGAAAAAGCGCTGGCTAAAGGGGGCCTTTAACAACTCTTTAAAAAAGCGCTGCCTAAAGGGGGATTTAGACAATGCTTTAACATTAAAAGCGCTGCCTAAAGGGGCTTTTTTTATAGTTTTTTTAGTTTCAGAAAAAGCGCTGGCTAAAGGGGGCCTTTAGCAGCGCTTTAAAAGTAAAAGCGCTGGCTAAAGGGGGCCTTTAGCAGCGCTTTCAAAGTAAAAGGGCTGCCTAAAGGGGGGATTTAACAGCGCTTTTACTTTTAACAAAGCGCTGTCTTTACCTACAACATCGCTGGAATAGACAGCGCTTTAAAGTGCTGTCTAAAGCCAAAAAAATACTGTCTAAAGTCTTGTTTGGCGTAGTGTTTCCCGCTATTCTACCAATAAATGTGGAGCTAGTTGCCAAAGGGGATGTTCCTCATACCGTCCTCCATCCTAACATGCCTACCAACCTAGAAGAATTACAGAGATCGTGGATTCAACTTAAGGGGGAACGAGATAACTTTGAAGTTCAATTTTATGCAAGCGAGAAGAAAGTGTTAGAGCTCACAAGACAACTTCACGTGTAGAAGCTTGAATGCCTACATTGCACCAAAGAGGATGCGTTCATGGGAGACTTGAGTCTTTTTTATTTTAGGAATTTATTTGGTCGTCTCTTACTTTTCTTTCCATTGTAAGCCCAAGAGGCATTTGTAATTCTGGAACTTATTAATGCAATTGATGTTTTTGTCTTCTCTTTGTCTAGCAAATTTAAATTCCTTAAAGTCCTTGAAAACATTGCATCCACATAACATGTATCATATCATAAGCAAGTTTTCCGACACAAGTTTCCTCATCTTTTTACTGTTTATTTCAGTATAAGATGGATCTCGAGCAAACTGCGAAGGATCTGCAGACTTAAAACTCTCAGTTTCAAGAGACTCTGCTCAACTTAGCAAAGGGGCAGCAAGAAATGATGACACTTCTTATAACGAAGAAGATGACCAAGAAGAAAGCTGTAATCAACACGGGGAAGAGATTCAAAGGCCCCATCCGACAAGTTTAAGTTGAAGAAGACTCCTCCTCCTAGGATGAGAATCAAGATGAAGGTGCTAGGAGCACCCGTTCTGGGGGTGGAAACAATCATATCTCTGAAGAAGAGGATTATTTTAACGATCAATACCCACTGGCCGATGACAAATATAAGTAACTAGAAGACAAACTAAAGGCTGTAGAAATCCAAGTTGTGCCTGGCTTGGGCTTTGGTGACTTGGGTTTGGTTCCTATGGTAGTCATTACCCACAAATTCAAGATCCCTGTTTTTTCCAAGTACAATGGTGTCTCATGTCCAAAGCTTCACTTAAGATCTTACGTCCGTAAAATTCAGCCGCATATCGCTGATAAGAAACTGTGGGTGCACTTTTTTCAAGAAAGTCTGTCTGGGACGCAATTGGAATGGTTTTACCAATTGGAAGGGACTAAAATCTATACTTGGGAGGATATGGCCACCGCCTTTTACCGCCAATATCAATATAATGCTGATCATGTGCCAACTAGGGTGCAATTGTAAGGTATGACCATGGGTTCCAACGAGGGCTTTAAGGAATACTCTAAAAAATGGAGATACCTTGCTGGCAAGGTGAAACCACCTTTAACTGATATAGAATTGGTGGACATGTTTATGGGGACATTGATTGGAGCATTTTTTAACTGGCTGATTGGAAGTTCATCATTCGAATTTACTAAATTGATCTTTACTGGTGAGAGGGTTGAAAGCGAGATGAAAAGTGGGAAGATACTCATGGCCTCCACCTCAAATGCTGTGAAAAATCCATTTATTAGTAAAAAGGAGACTAATACGGTGTATAGATCAAGAAGCCGCGTTAAGAATGATCGTCATCATTCAATAGGGGCAGTTTTGATCTCCAATCCAACTCCAACTCAACGTCCGCATCAACAAAATAATAATAAACAAAGACCATACATCCCGAGTAGACAATTTACCAGAACCAACATGTCACTATCTCAAGCTCTGCAACACCTATTGAAAGCTGATTTGGTGACCTTGCGAGATCCCCCTTCCAACCCTAACACTGCTTCCCCAAAATACAAACCCAATTCCGAATGTGCTTACCACTCAAACAATCCCGAACATGATACCAATGATTGTTGGTCTCTAAAGAATAAAATCTAAGACCTAATTGATAAAAAGACAATTGAATTTGACCCCCCGCAAACTCCAAATGTGATCACCGCACCCATGCCAAATCATGGTAAGGGTGTTAACGCTATTGAAGATGCTTCTTTTGTTTCCTCCGTCAATGACTTGAGCATTCCTTTGAAGACTGTTAAAGAGAATTTGTTGAAAGCCGATGTATTCCTAAGCTACCTTGAAGACTGTTACCACTACTGTTACCACTGTGTTGTACAAATTAATGATTGCATATTGTGATACGGTGGGAGAACTGACTTGAGGTGTTTGCGTTTATGTTTGCAAATGTTGCGGTTTAGCAAGAGTCGCCACCGACTTTTCTTTTATCCAATAAGGAAAGGTGAAAAAGCACAGGAAAGACCTTTGGAGATGTTTTTGAGTTCGGGGGGTAGATTATGAAAAGGGA
The DNA here is from genome assembly GCA_948472305.1 of Vicia faba. NCBI lineage: Eukaryota > Viridiplantae > Streptophyta > Magnoliopsida > Fabales > Fabaceae > Vicia > Vicia faba. The sequence continues at coordinate 1,186,854,993 of OX451737.1, forward strand.
AGGTATTAGCACCCTTTTCATCCATGGTTTTCCATGGGCTCTAGGTTACTCGCTATATCACTTGCTTTTGTTTGAATGTGTGCTTGTTGTGATACAGTGGCAGAACCGATTATTTAATACTGGTTTTCATTTTGTGTTTGCAAAATGTCGCGGTAAGCAAGAGTCGCCACCGACTTTTATTGCATCCAATCAGGAAAAGGAAAAAGAACAAAAGAAACCTTTTTCGAGATTTTGAGTACGGGGGGTAGATTATAGAAAGGGAAGGTGTTAACACCCTTTCTGTCCATGGTTTTCCATGGGCTCTTAGGTACTTGCTCATTTTTAAATTGCTTGTGTTAGTGTTTGCTTTGAAAATGTTTTACTTCGTGATAACCCTTGTTTCTGTCCTCAAGGGTTTGACGAAGTTGTTTTGAAAATTGTTTTGAAAGGTGTAAGTGTGTAAATTTTTGATTTGAGCAAGTACCTACTAACATCTACCTACTCAAAAAAAGATTGTTTCTATTCTTGTTTCCTTTAGACAGCGCTATCCCACTATTGAGAAATAGGTAGCACCGTCGTTGGAATTTGTAAGGGTCAATTCGAAAGGGACGTACGATCACTAAAGCAATATTAGGATACCTTAGTGATAACCCTAGAGTCTTAAGATCTTTTCGAGGCAACATTTCCGAGGCAACATTCGAATGGGACATTTGATCTTTTTAGACATGAGGACAACCACTAAGACACCCTATGCTTAATGATCGTTTACCAAAGGAACCGAAGTGAGAGTATACCCTAAGAGTGAATATGTGCGAGTGATTTGTTTCAGTTATTTATCTTTGCATATTAGGGTTTTCTAACCATTTTAATTTGTCATGCATTCTTGTCATACAATCCTCTTAGCATACATCTAGACAATTAAATATTTGCGGGAATTAAAAATGTGAGAAAATAAAGCTAGCTACTACAAGGCTTCGGGGAGGGGGATTAATTACGTAACCAAAAAAATCGGGGATTTAAACAGTAAATAAAAACCCTAAGTTAACTATTACAAACCATGAACAGTTACAAAATAATGGCAAAATAATTAACAAGCGTGCGGCGAACAAAATACGAGACGATTAGGGTTTTGACCCTTTGACTAATCCTATTTGCGATTGATTAAAGAAACAAATGTTTTTTGTAATGTTTTGTTATTTGAGAAAATAATGAAATAATTTAATTAAAAGAAAATCCTAAGTTCTAATTAATGTTAATTTTTGAAAATAAATAAATTAATTCTAAACAACCTATTTTTGTCTTTTTATTTTATTTTTATCTGAGAAAGAAAGAAAAATTAAATCAAGAGTTAACCTAATTTTCTAATTGAATATTAATTGTAAAAAAACAAATTAAAGTTACCCTAGTTTTAATATTAATCTAATTAATTAACAAAATTAAATTTGATAAAAAAACCTAATTCTAATTTTTGTGATTTCTTGATTTTTTGATTTTATGAAAAAAATAAAGAAAGTGATTTATTTTGTTAATTAAAATAATTAAGGAAACTAATAAAAGAATTAAAAAAAAAGAAGAAATAAAAAAGTGAAGAGATGGGCCTGTGTTAAATAGCATGCTGGGGGGTGCAAATCTGATTTTCTTGGCCCAAATAAGCATTAAGCCTGGTCAGCGCCAGATCTGGTATGGGAGTTGACTTGATTAGCATGGTGGACCTTTATTGCTGGCACGTTGGATCTGGCTTGCTGATGAATCTGATGGTCAGATCTTTGAGCTGCATGGTGGACACATGGAATGGTAGTGCACTTGATCATATGAAGAAAAATAATACAAAGCAATGGTTGGGACCTGGGATCAAACCCAGGTCCTCAGGCTCAATTCCAATGCTTGCTTGCCAGCTGTGCTACGCGTTCTTGTTGTTCATATAGTAGAAGCAAAACAATATAATCAAATCAAACAATATATTTAGAAAATGCGCAAAAATTTAAACCAGCCATCCATGGACTGCCACGCCTCATCTTCTTCCTTGGACCGTCGCCTTAGAAAACAAGACTTTTACCTACAGACGTTTACTGTAGGTACAAACCTGTTCATCTCAAAAATTTCACACAAGCAAGATAAATGAAAAGTGATGGTACCAATCAACTCGTCTCATCCTCACGAGCATCATGGTACCTGATTTAAGTCCTAATTTTTCCTGTATTGAAAACCCCTAAACAAGAACATAAAACCCTAACAATGGCAGATACGTATGTAAGCTTCAAAAATGCAATTAAACCATCCTGTTAGCTTGCAAACATGATAATAATCACAACCATGACAATTAAAAGTGCTAAAGTTGCATAAATTGCAATAATCAAATTTGAAAAAGCTTGCAAATCGCGTGAGGTGTAGAGGCAAATTCTGAATGCTTCAGACCTTGCAAATGGTTGAGATGGCTTCAGTGCACGCCCAGGATGTGATGGTTGGCCTTGAATTTCTCTCAAAGGTCCTCTAACCTGAAATCCGAACCTCACTTTTTGTCAAGATTTTTGAGTTTTGTTCTATGCTTTACACGACCTCTAACCCTTGTTTTTTGATCTGGAAAGCTTCATTATATAACCTAGAATGAATTAGGTTAACAAACTTGGCATGGATCTTTGCATTTATCCAAGATTTGATTTGATTTTCAAGTTGTATGATATGTTCCTATTTTGAGCCAAATCATGCCTTTCTTGTACCAATTGACCTTAACTCGAATTGATCTTGTAAACTCAGCATATCTTGATTGGTAATCTGTCAAAAAAACAAATCAAATCATATCTTTATTAATTTTCATCATTTATTTGATTTAATCCACTTTTTAATTAATGAAAAATCAAAATACATTGAAAAATGAAGCACATAATGAGTGAGTGAACATTTGAGTCGTGGACCACATTATAATTGAGGTGCAAGCATGAAAAGTTGGGCCCATTTAGCAAAAAATGCAAATTTGAGCACATTTGACTTTTGGCAATTTTGCAAAAATGGTCAACTTGGCCAATGCATAACTCTCTCATTTTTGACCCTAGAGATGTGTTCTTTGACTTTTTAGAAAGCTTAGGATGTCCTCTAAACAACCCTTTTGGTCTCATCTCAATTGAATCTTCCATGTTCATGTATGAAGCTTTGAGCCAAAAGGACCTATAATGTCAAAATTTATATCTCTTTATGAGTGCATATTCTGAACTTAGGAGCTGAAGATGAATTGTAGGGAATTTCATCCTCTTTAAAATGAGCTTTAGATGGATCATTTCTGATAAAGTATGAGAAAGTTGTGCTTGGTTAAAGTTGAGTTAACTTTTCCTACAAAACCCTAATTTAGCAACTTTTGGGTTTTGATGAATTGTGAGCAATCCTTGAGGAATCATGCTCAACCCTTGATCAAATGATGGATAATAATTCAAAATGAGGATGTTGACCAAAAATCTTGAAGTTTGACTGTATGTGGGCCATAATTGACTTTTGACCTAGTATAGTTGATTTTCAGGCATTTGAGCAATTGACTGAGCAAACTTCTGCTGCAAGGCTTGAAACTTGACATGGATGACCTTGAGAAAATATTGGGACAATGGTGAGCCTTTGAGTCCTTTGTGGTTCACATATCTTGATGAAAATAAAAACCCTAATTTGAGGTAGGCTGCCTTATGAGAGAGTTTGTCTGGTCAACTCTTGAACTTCCTTGAGCAATTTGGGGACCTCACTTGCCATATGTTGAGAAATATGGGAGGGAAAATTTTGGGGTACAACAACTTCCACTGTTCAATCTTCTTAAACCTGAAGATGTAGATTGGCTGCTTTGCCTTTTGTGATATGAAGGTGGAAGATGATTGAACACTAGAGTGCCCAGAAATTTGCACTCGCATGAAGTGATACTCGATTTGTGATATTGGGAATGGGCTTACAGATTCCATTCAGAAGTTGCTAGAGAATTGCCGGAGATGGGCTTAAAGATGCCATCCGAAGAGGTGCCGATCGCATAAGAGATTCCTTTGCGAGAACCCGCATACCTGTTGTCGAGGAGGATTTCGCTGGGGAATGCTGGTCTCTGTCTTGAGAGAAATAGAGTTTTAGGAGCTTCAGTTATCCGTTACTCTACTGGGGAATAATTCCGGTTTGGGAAGCGGATGTGAACTGCGTATCTGGTCGGGGTATATACTGCACCGTGAATTTTTGGGGAAATGTGAAATCAATTGTGTTTGATCGGGGCCCGGTCTTACAGTGTTGTGGACTGCTGTCTGGGGATAAGAGAGGAAGAACCCGAATAGTAAGGTTATGAGAAGGAACCTGGATAGTAGGGTTACTTTGACATGAAAGCCTGGATAGTAGGGCTGTGAGAAGGCACCTGGATAGTAGGGTTACTTCGATATGAAAGCCTGGATAGTAGAGCTTGAGAAGGAACCTGGATAGTAGGGTTACTTTGGTATGAAAGCCGGGATAGTAGGGCTACGAGAAGGAACCTGGATAGTAGGGTTACTTCGATATGAAAGCCTGGATAATAGGGCTTGAGAAGGAACCTGGATAGTAGGGTTACTTCGGTATGAAAGCAGGGATAGTAGGGCTGCAAGAAGGAACCTGGATAGTAGGGCTACTTCGATATGAAAGCCTGGATGGTAGGGCTGCGAAAAGGAACCTGGATAGTAGGGTTACTTCGATATGAAATCCGAGATAGTATGGCTGCAAGAAGGAACCTAGATAGCAGGGTTACTTCGATATGAAAGCCTGGATGGTATGGATGCGAGAAGGAACCTGGGTAGTAGGTTTACTTCGAAATAAGTTTGGGTAAAACTGCAGAGGGAACCTAGGTAAGGTTGCTTTATGATGAGTCTGTGCAAGACTTCAGGAGGAACCTGGGTAAGGTTGCTTTGTGATGAGTCTATGTAGGACTTCTATGAGGAACTTGCGTATCCATGATTACTCTGTTTAGCTTCGAGTGTTGATCATGGATATGCTGGAAATTGTTGATAATAATTGTCTTTCCTGAAAGAAATACAGGGTTAGTTATGTGCGATGCATGAGATGCATTGTATGATGACGTTCTCAAAATAAATGAGACTATGTTATATGTAATGTATGCACATGTCATGATGCATGAACATGAAATGCTGACGTAATAATTTAAGTCCGGGAAAATAAATCCCTGACTGTTGTTTGGAGAGTACGAGAAATGGTATTCCTGACTGCAGTAAAAAACATAGTTCCTCTACTTCTGTTGGGGATGGTGAACAAAGATGACTAACTGGGGATTCACATTCATTCAGCTGGTGAATATTCTACCGAAAGAGACCCTGTCTGAGGATAACTCTGCGGGGAATAACTCTGTTGGAGAGGAGATACTCTGTTGATAGATATGCTGATTTAGAGAAATAAACTCAGTTGGGGATGAGTTTCTGTTGCTGGTGATAATGAATTCTGTTGGAGATTGAATTTCTGCTTGTGAGAGAAATAAACTTTGCTTGGGGAAAAATTACTGACTCCCTCGCGATCGTGAACCTTAGCTGGGGAGAGTTATATCCTGTTCAGGAAAGCTAACATCACTGTCTTTGGGTACTTTTTACTCTATGGGGAGTGTATGTACCACTACTCATGTTCTCGAGCTAGCTCTATCCCGGTATCTGATGGGCAGAGTAATTGTGAGGTTTGGTACTTCTTGTTTTCCCTGTTCCTGGAATTACGAGTAATCGTCTTTTGTTTCTTGTGTAAATATTTATGAGCAACCATTATTTTCAAATGCATATATCAAAAATAAACCATTGGACGTTCTTGCAAAACAAAACAGAAAAAGAAACAAATTGAAGTTTTGTAAAAATGACTTGTATTGATTTTGAAATTGGCCTGTAATAGGCTTTTTTGTATAAAGAGGCTGACGTCCTAGTAAGAGAACACCGCCGAAAGATAGTAATTACAATTCGTGTTTAAAGAAAGAAAAACAGCTATGTAAAACAATCCCATTGGGTTCCAACTCTGCTATTGCCTTTATATCTTCAAGCGTCTCATCACTTTGCTACTTGGTCGAAGGTGGATCAGATTTATTGGCGCCGTTTGAGCTTGATAGTCAATACAGAAGTCTAGTTGCAAGATGATCCAATGAGACATAGTGTTACGCTTCGATCCCTAATTTTTTCCTGGACCGCCCTTGTGGTTTTCAGTCCACCGGGATACCCTTTTTTGCCCAAGTTGCCTTTTCAGGTTTTCGACTTGCCGGGTGTGCAGTTTTTTTTCATTTTCATCCCTTACTTTTGCCCGAACCCTTTTGGTCTGCTGGGAAGCCCTTATTTTTGCCTAGGCCAGTCAACCTAGCGGGTCTTTGATTATGCGTAGTATTTTTTCACTATGTCTGCATTGACAGGGTGAGGAAGGTTGTCACCATCCATGGTGGTTAGAATCATAGCTCCTCCCGAGAAAATGTTCTTAACCACAAAAGGCCTTTTGTACGTGGGGGTCCATTTGCCCCTGGGATCACCTTGTGGTAGTATGATGCGCTTGATCACTAGATCCCTAACTCGATACTCTTGACGTCTGACTTTCTTGTTAAAAGCCTTGATCATTCGCTTTTGATACGTCTGACCATGACAGATAGCGGTAAGTCTCTTTTCATCGATTAGATTCAACTGATCGAGTCGGGTTTGGATCCAGTCGTCTTTGTTCAAACCCGCATCCTTCATAATCCTGAGAGAGGGTATCTGGACTTTGATGGGTAGGACTGCCTCCATGCCATACACCAAGGAGTAGAGTGTTGCCCCTGTCGACGTCCATGCTGAGGTACGGTACCCATGAAGAGCGAATGGTAACATCTCGTGCCAGTCTTTGTATGTCACCGTCATCTTCTGCACAATCTTCTTGATGTTCTTGTTAGCTGCTTGAACAACCCCATTCATCTTCGGACGGTAGGGAGAAAAGTTATGATGCTGAATCTTGAATTGTTTGCAGAGCTCGGTGATCATTGTGTTATTGAGATTTATACCATTGTCAGTAATAATCCTCTATGGTACACCATATCAACAAATCAGATTGTGTCGGATGAACCACGCCACGACGTTCTTGGTTACTGTAGCAAAGGAAGCTGCCTCAATCCACTTTGTGAAGTAATCAATGGCTACCAGAATGAAGCGATGCCCGTTAGACGCGGTAGGTCTGATTTCGCCAATCATGTTGATGCCCCACATTGCAAAGGGCCAAGGAGTTGTCAAGACATTCAAAGGGACTGGAGGCACATGCACCTTATCAGCATAGACTTGGCACTTATGACAGGTTCGAGAGTGCTGATAACAATTGGCTTCCATAGTGGACCAGTAATATCCTGCCCGTAGTATTTTCTTCGCCATGGTATGTCCACTAGAATGGGTTCCGAAGGTGCCTTCATGTAGATCCGTCATGATCCTTTCTGCTTCGCTCTTGTCTACACACCGTAGTAATGTGGAGTCATGATTACGCTTATAGAGGATTCCATTACCGATGAAGAACTTCGCAGCGAACCTTCTCAGAAACTTCTTATCATTAACAGATTCCCCCTCGGGGTATTCCTGAACCTCGAGATACCTTTTGACTTCGTGAAACCAGGGTTTGTCCGCCACTTCTTCAGTGTCGATCTCACAGCAGTGTGCAGGTTCATCCAACCTCTCAATAGTAATCTGGGGAGCTTCATTGTCCCACCTAACTTTGAACATAGAAGACAAGGTAGCTAGCGCGTCCGCCAACTGGTTCTCTTCTCGTGGGAAATGTTCAAAGGTTATCTCCTTAAAGTGTGGGAGCAATGTCAGTACATATTCTTTGTAAGGAATAAGATTCGGGTGCTTCGTATCCCACTCACCTTTGATCTGACTTATTACTAGAGCGGAATCCCTGAATACACTTAAGAACTTAATCCTCATGTCAATAGCAGCTCGAAGACCCATGATACATGCTTCATACTCCACCATATTGTTGGTGCAGTTGCAATATAATCGGGCGGTGAACAGAGTATGACAGCCCTCGGGAGATATAATTACAGCGCCAATGCCATTACCCAACGCGTTCGAGGCTCCATCAAAGTACATAGACCATCGGTATCCCTCCTCAGGTCCTTCATGCGGTCCAGGTTCTTCGCAGTCGGTTACCAACATGATATTTTCATCCGGGAACTCGAAATTCATGGATTAGTAGTCATCCACGGCCTGATGCGCCAAATGATCCTCCAATACACTCCCCTTGATTTCTTTTTGGGTTGTGTATTGGATGTTGTACTCGGTTAAGATCATTTTCCACCTTGCTATCCTTCCGGAGAGAGCGGGCTTCTCGAAAATATACTTGATCGGATCCATCTTTGATATCAACAAGGTAGTGTGAGTCAACATATACTGTCTCAGTTGGCGAGAAGCCCATGCCAAAGCATAGCAAGTTTTATCGAGCAATGAGTATCGAGTCTCACAGTCGGTAAACTTTTTTCTAAGGTAATAAATGGCATGCTCTTTTCGACCAGACTCGTCATGCTGTCCCAGCACACACTCCATTGAATTGTTCAGCACTGTCAAGTATAATATCAAAGGTCTTCCTTTAACTAGAGGCATAAAAATTAGTGGTTCTTGAAGGTATTCCTTGATTCTTTCGAAAGCGGTATGGCATTCGTCATTCCACTTTACCACTTGATCTTTCTTCAGCAGCTTGAAGATTGGCTCACAAGTAGCAGTCAGATGTGAAATGAACCTGGAGATGTAGTTCAGACGTCCCAAGAAACCTCTAACTTCTTTTTCTGTGCAGGGAGCCGACATCTCTTGTATGGCTTTTACCTTTGCAGGGTCCACCTGAATACCCTTATCACTAACGACGAAACCCAGAAGCTTACCAGACCTTACCCCGAAGGTACACTTGTTCAGATTCAACCTCAACTTGTACGTCTTTAACCTGTCAAACAGTTTCTGGAGATGATCAAGGTGCTCTTCCTCAGTCTGGGACCTGGCTATCATGTCATCAACATAAACCTCAATCTCGTGGTGAATCATATCGTGGAACAAAGTGACCATGGCGCGCTGATAAGTTACCCCAACATTATTTAACCCAAAAGGCATTACCTTGTAACAAAAGGTGCCCCACAGTGTAACGAAGGTTGTCTTCTCCATGTCTTCAGGAGCCATCTTGATCTGGTTGTAGCCAGAAAAACCATCCATGAAGGAGAAAATCTTGTCCTGCGCGGTGTTGTCGACTAGAACATCAATGTGAGGAAGTGGGAAGTCATCCTTGGGACTTGCCCTGTTCAGATCTCTGTAGTCCACGCACATCCGTACTTTACCTTCCTTCTTAGGTACCAGAACAACGTTGGCAACCCACTGCAGATAAGAAGTGACAACTAAGAATCCCGCGTCGAACTGTTTCATGACCTCTGCCTTGATTTTCTCTGACATTTTAGGGTGCATAGGCGGACCTTCTGCTTTACTGGAGGGCAGTCTTCTTTAGTCGGCAGGCGATGTACCACAATATTAGTGTCCAAACCAGGCATGTCTTCATAGGACCAGGCGAAGATCTCAACATAGTCGTGTAGCATCTGTATTAACCATTGTTTGACACTAGGCTCTAGATTTGTACCTATTTTAATCTCTTTCCTGTCTTCCTCTGTACCCAAATTCACCGACTCAACTGGCTCTTCATGAGGCTGTATGGACCTTTCTTCCTACTGTAACAGTCTAGCAAGTTCTCCAGGCACCTCACAATCATCCTTACCTTCGTCCTCGGCTTGGTTGATCAGATTTTTGAAGTCATAACTGGCAGTAGCAGAGTTGTTATCAATGGGATCCAGAGTGGATATGGATCTGCAGTATGATACGTGAGTGTGTGTAAGAGAATAAATATTTTGATAAAGTGAAAAAACAGAATAGAAAAACAGAGAGCGCAAAATTTGTATGCAAGAAACGTCCAATGCTTTATTAATGATATATTAAATGACAAATAATAGCCCTCACAAGCAAAGCCAAGGTGCCTCGGGCAAGGTACCAGGCCGTAAAGTTTCACACTGTTTATTACAAATCTTAAAACAAATAAGTCAATTACTGCAGAATAAAAGAAACAGGTATGAAGTCCCTAGCCGTCCAGTTATTCGGTCCACCGTTGGTTGTTGGGTAGATCCAGCTGTCGATGCCTGAATCCTCTTTATTGTCTTCAATTGCATTAATATCCCGATTACTGATCTGTAGAGGAGGTCTTCTAGCCCGAGTGCCCCTAATAGCCCTTTGAGCCACTGTAGTAAAGCCCAAACCAAATTTGTCAGTTTTGTGAGTGCAATCAGGGAGCTGACCCCAATTAGTACACCCACCTTCTTCAACCACAACCCTGGCATCTTTGAGAGAAGCCATCTTCAGCAGAGGTTTATCGGTAGTAACTTCAGTTGATTCCAAGACCTGAGGGACCTCTTCGAAATTCTGACAAGGAGTTTCTATGAATTCCCCGTCCATCTCTACATAGCGGAAGGAATTGAGGTGACTCACCATATATTCTTCTTCACCTCACACTGTGACAATCTTTCCCTTCACGGGATACTTAAACATTTGATGGAGTGTGGAAGTAACTGCCCCAGCCTCATGGATCCAAGGACGACCCAACAAGCAAGAATACGACGGCCTGATATCCATTAGGTAGAAGGTGGACCCAAAAGTATGAGAACCCACTTTGACAGGGATGTCCACTTCCCCGTGCACCATTCTCTTCGATCTGTCAAAAGCCCTTACCACAATGTTACTAGGCTTTAGAGTCAAACCCTCACAATCTAAATGGTCTAACGCTTTCTTCGACAAAACATTCAGTGAAGACCCAGTATCTACCAGCACATGAGCCACAGTGGTGCCCCTGCACTCAATCGAGACATGCAGAGCATCATTATGCTTCCTTCCTTTCGGTGTCAGATCCGCATCTGAAAAACCCAGCCCATTGTCAGCAGTCAGGCTGGCCACACAATCTTTGAACTGATCTGCTGAAGTTTCCTGCGGCACATGCGCAGTCTTGAGAAATGTGATCAAAGCCTTCGCGTGGGCTTCAGAACACAACAAAAGAGACAACATAGATATCTTTGATGGGGTCTGCCCCAGCTGCTCGACCACATTGTAGTCGTTCTTCTTGATGATTTTCAGTATTTCCTCTATTTCTTATTTAGAGGCTTCCACAACGATTTTCCTAGGTGCCTCCGTCCGGGCAGGCTCACCTATAATTTCCTTGCCCCGAGTCTCAGATGGCTCAACAGCAGGGGTAATAACTGGAGTAGGAACATGAGAAATGTCAGGAGTGCTGGTTGGAGCAGCAGTTGGAATAACAGTAGGCTTGATGATCTTCGGAGCAATCTCAGGAGAGAAAACCCTTCCACTTCGGGTAACCTTACTAGTCCCGACAATATTGCTGACATCAGTATCAGCTTCTTTATTCTTCAGATCTTGCTTAATGCCATGATAGTACACATCAGCGCCATAATGCCATGGGACAACCTTGTCCGAGGTTTACGGGATGGGACTAGGAGCAGTGATTATCAGCGGGGATATTCTTTGAACAGGTGTAATCCTAACAGGTTTTCTCAAGGAAACATTGGAAGGATCAGTGGAAATGGTTATAATAGTGAACACATATGGCAACCTTCACCATAACCCGGCAACCAGAAGGTAAAATCGAACACATATGGCAACCTTCACCATAACCCGGAAATAAATTGGCCAACAACAAATACTTCTTAACAGTCATAAGAGGAGTAGAAATTTCTTCAACAGAGGTCACAAACAAATCAGTGTCAACAACATTAACTCCACGACCATGTTTGGGCATGGGAGCAGTTATAACATTCAGCTTTTCTGGAGCGTCGAACTCTATCTCCTTGGCTTCAAGCAAGTCTTGTACTTTGTTTCTTAGAGCCCATCAATCATTTGTATCATGGCCAGGACTCTCAGAATGGTAGGCGCACCGCGTGTTGGGATTGTATCTGGGAGAGGTAGTGTTTTGATTTTTGGGAGCCTCTCTCAAGGTTGCCAAGTTGGATTTTAATAAATGAGGCAGAACTTCAGCCAAAGTCATGTTGATGCGGGTAAACTGCCGTTGTTGTCTCTCCACCCTTTGTTGATTGTTGCATTGTGGAGCAACTGCGGGTCTTGGTATCACTACAACATTTACCGTTTGACGATGTTCAGATTTGCTTTGGCCCCTCGGGCTATAGACCGCACTGGCTTCCTTCTTACCAGCGAAAGGCTTCTTTGCTGAACTCGAGGAGGCATCCTTCTGTATTTTACCACTCCGAATTCCAACTTATACTCTTTCTCCAATTAAAATCAGCTCAGTGAAACTAGATGACGAGCTTCCAATCAAATGATTGAAGAACGGACCAGACAGCGTACCAAGGAACATATCCACCAACTCCCTATCAGACAAAGGGGGTTGAACTCTCCCAGCCAAGTCTCTCCATTTTTGAGCATAATCTTTAAAACCTTCACCTGCACCCATGCACATACTCTGGAGTTGAGTACGAGTGGGAGCAAGGTCGACATTATACTGATACTGCTTGTAGAAATCAGCAGCAAGATCTTCCCAGTTTCGGACACTGGCTCCCTCCAACTGGTAGAACCATTCAAGCTGAGTCCCTGACAGACTATCTTGAAAGAAGTGCACCCACAAATTTCTATCTGCGGTGTGGGGTTGGATTTTTCTGACATAAGAGTGGAGATGGAGTTTTGGGCAGGACACTCCATCATACTTGGTAAAAATCGGAGCTTTGAACTTTTGCGGGATGACCACTCCCGATACCAGTCCCAGTTCTCTGAAATCTAAACCAGGTATCTTCTTAACTTCCATGGCACTCAGACGGTCTTCTAACTGTTTGTATCTATCCTCAGCAGGAGGATATTGCTCATCGTTGTAGTCCGTATCATCGTCAGAAATTGCAGGACTATGGTCTTTTTCCCCTTCTTGGTTCTCCCCTTCCTTGGATGAAGAGGTAAGATCAGTTTGATGCTTCAACCTTTCTCCGAACCTTCTTCCCATATTCAGAATACCGATAACCTTCTTCTTCTTCTTCTTCTTTTTCTCTTTCAGAATGAGGGCTTTCAGATCCTCCTGCCCCTTAGCCAGACTTATGAACATCTGTTGGAACTGGGCATTCTGCACCTGAAGATCTTTGATGGATTGATCGGAAGACATTTCTGCTGAAATAAACAGCAAAGAAGATGATAAACCTGTAGTGGTACCTATAATGATGTGTATGACAATGGGATGCATATGTAATGATTTCAAAGACTTCGGGAAATTTAAATTTGCAAACCAAAATAAACAAAAACTTTATTAGCTTAAATTTGAAGGTTCAAAATGCCTTTAAGGCGTTACAAATAAGTAAATAAAACAAATCTAAAACTAGAAAAGAAAAAATCAAAAATCCCATGGACGCTTTCTCTTTGTGCTGATATAATCATTGAGCACTCTTTCTTCCTGGAGCTGGCTGGTGAGCTTTAAAACCTTCCTCTCTTGATCATGGAATTGTTCCCTGTAAGTATCCCGCTCATTCCTCAGTTGAATCCAAGACCTCTGTAACTCCCCAAGATCAGTGGGCATGTAAGGATAGAGAACCGTGTAAGGAATGCCTTCTTCAGTAGTGGGCTCCATAATCACTAGTAATACGGCCACATAAGGCATCATAAGCTTCTGGGCACGAGTTCGTACCCATTAGAGGTAAGGCTGCATAGGAATGGAAGTCTTTGGTCCCAAATATTTGGGGTCAAATCTGTTTACCATGCCCTAAGCTCGTATGAACCTCCGGCGATACTCCTTAACATTATCCTCATAGTCGAAAACAATGCCCTCAATAAGTAACTCATGGGGCCCATCCTTTCGAGCACGACCAAATTGTCGCAAAGCTAGACAAGGGTTGTAAGTTATACCCCCTCTGATACCAAGTAATGGGACATTAGGGTACTCCCCACAGCGGTCAATAATAACAATGTCTTCCATAGCTCGGGAACACTACAGAATATCCGTATGAGCGAGTGACATTATCCTATGCGACCAACCCAAACCTTGTTCGTTCTTCAGTACAGACTTAAGGAGGTGAGAAATAAACCACCTCGACAGCAATGGCATGCAGCACATAAGAGTCCCTCTTCTCTTCATGGTACGAGTATGGAGAGCATGTAACATATCTCCAAGCAAGGTAGGCACAAGGTTTCGAGAAAGGAAAATCTTGACAGCATTCACATCCACGAAGGAGTCCGGATTAGGGAAGAGAACTAAACCATAGATAAAAAGAGCCAAGACATCCTCAAAAGCCTGAAAATCCATATCATCCCAAAATTGCTGAGCCTTATCTATAAAAAATTTGGCTAGAAAACCCTCGACTTTGCTTCGAGTTTCCCAATTGGATACCACGTCGGCCCGTTTCAAATGCAAAGCTGAGGCAATGACTTCTGGCTTAGGAACTTCTTCTATGCCTGTGAAGGGTACCTGTTCAAGAATGGGTATGCCCAATAGCTGAGAGAATTCTTCCAAGGTGGGTACCAACTGATCATCTGGAAAGATGAAGCAGTGATGCTTGGGATCGAAGAACTGAAAAAGTACGCTCATCATCTGTTCATCAAGGTTTGAGGTAACCAGGCTGAGAAGTTGATTGTGTCTCTTAATAAAAGTAGAAGTTTCAGAAACTCTTGATACCAGCTCTTTGAGTTGGGAAGGTATCTGCACAAAGCTGATTCGGATAGTATTTCTATGCACGGAAGACATAATCTGCAAAACAGAACAAAGATAAATTCCCTTGGTCTTTGAAATGGTTAGTGTAATGAAGCATGAATGCCATGTTATGATGCATGATGTCATGATAAACCACAGGTATAATAAACACAGGTATTGCAAACACAGTCAAATCACATAAAGCTCTTAGGTTTAAGGCTTGCACGAGGTCAAATGTAATACCCTCTTAAAGTTAAGTTGGTTCAACCTGTCCTAGAAAAGTAATCGGGTTCTAGAGGATCTCAATATCACTGACCATCCTTTATCGGTCATGGTTTCAGCTCACGCAATCTTTTCTTGCAGCCAAAATATTCCGAAAGTCTGGTCTCAATGAGTGTAGCATCGAGTATCAACCAGTTCTCAGATCTACACCGAGGCCGACTATCTCGCTACTTTCTAATGGCCATGTTGGGAAATTAAAGGTTCTAAGGTCAGTTGATGTTTCATGACACCATGCAGCGGCCCCGTATTCTGCTCGTTTCACCACAAGGGATACCGGTACCAACCAAAGTGCCACATCAACGTAGCTACTGCTTGAACTGTATCGGTCTACGCCATACAGTTCCCTCACAGTCTATTGCTACTTACCTAAAAGGTGTTCCCCATATCCGGGTGTAGGATCTATAGTAACCCCAAACAAAACCCTAAAAAATAAAGCAAACAAAGCAATCAAGAGAAACAATTTTAATGACCTAGATCCTAAGGTATACCCCACTTATTACTCCCCAACAGAGTCGCCAGTTTTGTGATACGGTGGCAGAACCGACTGTTTAATACTGGTTTGCATTTTGCGTTTTGTGTTCACAAAATGTCGCGGTAAGCAAGAGTCGCCACCGACTTTTATTTCATCTAATCAAGAAAAGGAAAAAGAACAGAAAAAACCTTTTTCAAGATTTTGAGTACAAGGGGTAGATTATAGAAAGGGAAGGTGTTAGCACCCTTTCTATCCATGGTTTTCCATGGGATCTTAGGTACTTGCTCATTTTTAAATTGCTTGTGTGTGTGTTTGCTTTGAAAATGTTTTACTTCGTGATAACCCTTGTTTCTGTCCTCAAGGGTGTGACGAAGTTGTTTTTAAAATTGTTTTGAAAGGTGTAAGTGTGAAAAGTTTTGATTTGAGCAAGTACCTACTAGCACCTACCTACTCGAAAAAAGATTGTTTCTATTCTTGTTTCCTTTAGACAGCGCTATCCCACTATTGAGAAATAGGTAGCACCGTCGTTGGAATTTGTAAGGGTCAATTCGAAAGGGACGTATAATCACTAAAGCAATATTAGGATACCTTAGTGATAACCCTAGAGTCTTAAGATCTTTTCAAGGCAACATTTCCGAGGCAACATTCGAATGGGACATTTGATCTTTTTAGACAGGAGGGCAACCACTAAGACACCCTATGCTTAATGATCATTTACCGAAGGCAACCGAAGTGAGAGTATACTCTAAGAGTGAATATGTGCGAGTGATTTGTTTCAGTTATTTATCTTTGCATATTAGGGTTTTCTAACCATTTTAATTTGTCATGCATTCTTGTTATACAATCCTATTAGCATACATCTAGACAGTAAAATATTTGCGGGAATTAAAAATGTGATAAAGTAAACCTAGCTATTACAAGGTTTCGGGGAGGGGGATTAATTACATAACCAAAAAAATCGGGGATTTAAACAGTAAATAAAAACCCTAAGTTAACTATTACAAACCATGAACAGTTACAAAATAATGGCAAAATAATTAACAAGTGCGCGGCGAATTAAATACGAGACGATTAGGGTTTTGATCCTTTGACTAATCCTATTTGCGATTGATTAAAGAAACAAATGTTTTTTGTCATGTTTTGTTATTTGAGAAAATAATGAAATAATTGAATTAAAAGAAAATCCTAAGTTCTAATTAATGTTATTTTTTGAAAATAAATTAATTAATTCTAAACAACCTATTTTTGTCTCTTTTTTATATTTTTATTTGAGAAATAAAGAAAAATTAAATCAAGAGTTAACCTAATTTTATAATTGAATTTTAATTGTAAAAAAACAAATTAAAGTTACCCTAGTTTTAATATTAATCCAATTAATTAACAAAATTAAATTTGATAAAAAAACCTAATTCTAATTTTTGTGATTTCTTGATTTTATGATTTTATGAAAAAAATAAAGAAAGTGATTTATTTTGTTAATTAAAATAATTAAGGAAAATAATAAAAGAATTAAAAAAAAAGAAGAAATAAAAAAGTGAAGAGATGGGCCTGTGTTAAATAGCATGCTGGGGGGTGCAAATCTGATTTTCTTGGCCCAAATAAGCATTAAGCCTGGTCAGCGCTGGATCTGGTATGGGTGTTGACTTTAGTAGCATGGTGGACCTTTATTGCTGGCACGTTAGATCTGGCTTGCTGATGAATCTGATGGTCAGATCTTTGAGCTGCATGGTGGACACATGGAATGGTAGTGCACCTGATCATATGAAGAAAAATAATACAAAGCAATGGTTGGGACCTGGGATCGAACCCAGGTCCTCAGGCTCAATTCCAATGCTTGCTTGCTAGCTGTGCTATGCGTTCTTGTTGTTCATATAGTAGAAGCAAAACAATATAATCAAATCAAACAATATATTTAGAAAATGCGCAAAAATTTAAACCAGCCATCCATGGACTGCCACGCCTCATCTTCTTCCTTGGACCGTCGCCTTAGAAAACAAGACTTTTACCTACAGACGTTTACTGTAGGTACAAACCTGTTCATCTCAAAAATTGCACACAAGCAAGATAAATGAAAAGTGATGGTACCAATCAACTCGTCTCATCCTCACGAGCATCATGGTACCTGATTTAAGTCCTAATTTTTCCTGTATTGAAAACCCCTAAACAAGAACATAAAACCCTAACAATGGAAGATACGTATGTAAGCTTCAAAAATGCAATTAAACCATCCTGTTAGCTTGCAAACATGATAATAATCACAACTATAACAATTAAAAGTGCTAAAGATGCGTAAATTACAATAATCAAATTTGAAAAAGCTTGCAAACCGCGTGAGGTGTAGAGGCGAATTCTGAATGCTTCAGACCTTGCAAATGGTTGAGATGGCTTCAGTGCACGCCCAGGATGTGATGGCTGGCCTTGAATTGCTCTCAAAGGTCCTCTAACCTGAAATCAGAACCTCTCTTTTTGTCAAGATTTTTGAGTTTTGTTCTTTGCTTTACACGACCTCTAACACTTGTTTTTTGATCTGGAAAGCTTCATTATATAACCTAGAATGAATTAGGTTAACAAACTTAACATGAATCTTTGCATTTTTCCAAGATTTGATTTGATTTTCAAGTTGTATGATATGTTCCTATTTTGAGCCAATTCATGCCTTTCTTGTACCAATTGGCTTAACTCGAATTGATCTTGTAAACTCAGCATATTTTGATTGGTAATCTGTCAAAAAAACAAATCAAATCATATCTTTATTAATTTTCATCATTTATTTGATTTAATCCACTTTTTAATTAATGAAAAATCAAAATAAATTGAAAAATGAAGCACATAATGATTGAGTGAACATTTGAGTCGTGTACCACATTATAATTGAGGTGAAAGCATGAAAAGTTGGGCCCATTTAGCAAATAATGCAAATTTGAGCACATTTGACTTTTGGCAATTTTGCAAAAATGGTCAACTTGGCCAATGCATAACTCTCTCAATTTTCACCCTAGTGATGTGTTCTAGGAATTTTTAGAAATCTTAGGATGTCCTCTAAACAACCCTTTTGGTCTAATCTAAATTGAATCTTACATGTTCATGTATGAGGCTTTGACCCAAAAGGTGTTTTTGTTGACTTTTCAAAAGGACCTATAATGTCAAAATTTATATCTTTTTGTGAGTGCATATTATGAACTTAGGAGCTGAATATGAATTGTAGGTAATTTCATCCTCTTTAAAATGAGATTTAGATGGGTCATTTTTGATAAAGTATGAGAAAGTTGTGCTTGGTCAAAGTTGAGTTGACTTTTCCTACAAAACCCTAATTTAGCAACTTTTGGGTTTTGATGAATTGTGAGCAATCCTTGAGGAATCATGATAAACCCTTGATCAAATGATGGATACTACTTCAAAATTAGGATGTTGACCAAAAATCTTGAAGTTTGACTGTATGTGGGCCACAATTGACTTTTGACCTAGTACAGTTGATTTTCAGGCATTTGAGCAATTGACTGAGCAAACTTCTTCTGCAAGGCTTGAAACTTGGCATGGATGATCTTGAGAACATATTAGGAAAATGGTGAGCATTTGAGTCCTTTGTGGTTCACACATCTTGATGAAAATAGAAACCCTAATTTGAGGTAGGATGCCTTAGGAGAGAGTTTGTCTGGTCAACTCTTGAACTTCCTTGAGCAATTTGGGGACCTCACTTGCCATGTGTTGAGAAATATGGGAGGGAAAATTTTGGGGTACAACATTTATGATGGTGATTTTTGAAATTATTTTGAAAATGTCTTCTTTGTAATGGCTCTCGTTTCTATAAGAACGTGTACAAAGTGATATCTTTTGAAAAATGTTTCAAATGGAAGTGTGAGTGTATAAAATGTTTTTGTTGTGAGCAAGCGAGCAACTAAGAGTGAATCTACCTAAAAGGTCTTAGATGTGCTTTTTCCTCCTCCTTTAGATGTTGCTATCTTACCATTGTTTTGGTAAGAAGCCCCATCGTTGGATATGAAGGGACAGACGTTGGGACGTTTTGTATAGTCATAGAAAGCAATGTTGCAAGGTATCTTAGCATTTTTATTATAGGGACTAAGATCATTTGTAAGGAAACTTTGAATAGCGTCATCGAGGGACTATGATCTTGTATTTCAATTGGTTTTTCTAAGACACCCCGCATGCGTAACATGACCACTTTTAGGCAACAAGTGGAGTTAACCTTAAGGGTGCTAGTGTGCAAGTGTGTTTTATTACATGCATTTAGTCTTGATTAGGGTGATCTATTTGTTGATTTTATCTTGCCATACACACCCTAATTACTAGCATTTATATTCGAAAGCGATAAATTGCAGAAATGTAAAGTCCTACGCTATTACAATATTTGGGGTATGGGGGTACATATTTACGAATGGGGATTGCAAATAAAATTAAATCCTAAATTATTATTACAACCATATCGAATGGATAAGAATGTACAAAAGATGTAAAATGGACTTATTTTATTTTAAGAAAATATTTTTGATCTTTTGTTTTAAGAAATAAAATAAAGCATGTAAAAAATAAAAAAAAAAGTTTTCGGTGTCTTTTTGATTAATGAAAAAGAAAGTAATAGCAAAAATAGTGAGAAAAAGAAAATAGAATCAGCGTATTGCTGACTAAAGGAGGTCAGAAGTTCTGACTCTGGCCTGCTGCAAAACAGATATCCTGTTAGTGAAAAAATGGGTGAAGTCAGAAGTTCTGTGTCCACTGGGAACAAGGTAGTTTTTAGAAGTTCTGATACCACCGACAACAAAGTAGATTTCAGAAGTTCTGATACCACTGTCAGAACTTGGTCTCCCTCTCCATGCTAGTCAGAACATCTGCAACTTGGTCATTTCTCAACAAAACAGAAGATGTGCTTATGACAGTTATAACAGGTGTCATAGTGTTTCAGAAACAAGAAATATCAGAACTATAAATCAGAGGCAAGTTTGAATTTGCTAATCCTAATTCTGAGTTCTAATTTCTTCAAGAAGTTCTAAACTGGTTTATTCCCTACTTAGGCAGGCAGATGCATGAGATCTCAGAATATGTACAACATCAGAAACATGATATCTACATTATATTTTTGAACATGCAAATCTGGTATTGCTTAAGTAATATGGTGAGAGTCAGCAGAAGCTTACCTTGCAACTTGAAGAGATTCTGTGAACCAGAGTTAACCTCAACTCTGATGATGTTCTGAGCAGCTTCTTCATGTACTCAGCAGGTTGGAAGTTTTCAACTTCTGGAATATCAAAGGGGTGATATTCTGATTTCTTTAAGGTGGAGGTGGATGGAGAGTGTATAGAAGTATGAACACAGAAGTTAGGATAACTTATAATATGTGAATCAGCAACTGCGTGGATGGTTTCAGTCAAGAAGCACTTGAGGACAAATGAAGTTTGAATGCAAGGAATCAAAAGTTAACAATTTTTGTATGTTGTGTTTACAGTTTTTGGAACTCTTGGAATTTTTGCAGGGGTTCAAGGCTTTTCTTTTCTCAAATTTTCGACCCTTTCACAATTGCCAATGTAGTTCAATTTATAGGCAAGGATTTAGTAGCTTGGAGAAATCAAAGGTACAACCATCATATGCTAGGTGCTGACTTGTTCTTGAAGCAAGTTCAAATAAGTATGGTTCAAGGCAGAAAGTAAGGTGGTTAGAAGCTTTTAGCCGTGCCTAAGCTGGATTTGTAAGCATGAATCAAGGAAAAGTACCCTCAGAAGCAAAAGCGAAGCATGGGCCCAACATATACTTTGTACAAAATATGCTTTTCAAGGATAACAAATGTACTTTTATGCCACACGCGGGGAAATCCTTTGGATAAACACTCAAAAGTGGTTGTGAGCATTAAATGAGCATTAAATGATGATGATATTTATCAAATCAGAAATCCTGCCATGTGAAACTCTGCCTCATTGTTTGATTCTGGGTCAGAAGTTCAGCTTCAACATCATTTAGAGTGAACACCCAACTTTTGATCTTTGTATCTTCTGGCTCCAACATGTTCTGAAGGAGCCCTCAAACTTTCTGGGAAGCTTGCAGCACGCCTTGTAACCTTCTTTGAATTACCCTGGAAAACTCTGACTGATCCTTTTTGAAAACCTTCCCAGAAGTTCTGACCAAACTCTGCCTTGAGAGTATCCAGAATTTGCATAGTGTTATGGTGATAATTTGGTCACAAGATCAAAAATGTAACCTCTAAATGCTGAAGGGGCATGTTCTGACCGATGTTGAACATAGCCTCCATATGCTGAAGAATCATGTTCTTACTGAAGCATCATGTTCTGAACCGTGTTTGCAACTTATGACTGCACTTGCATAGAGCCTGACTCAAGTTCTGAAGTAACATATTCTCTAGACACTTAGAACATTTCCTAAACGTTAGAAAATTTGATTTTCAAAGTAACTTCTGACTTTTTGATTTTTGATGAACCAATTTCATGCCTTAATGAAATATGATTCTTGGAACTTTATTTTTTATTCAAAAGTCATAGTTTGACTCCTTTGGTGTGCAAATGACCATTTTGCCCTTATGAGTGATTTTCTTGAAAAGTTGTAATTCAAGACTTGGAACTTGATAGAAACAAACCTGAGAGTCCAGGATGATCCTTTGAGAAATGGGAGGGCAAATTTTAGGGTACAACAGTTGCCCCTGTTCAATCTTCTTAAGCCTGAGGATGTAGATTGGCTGATCTGCCTTTCGTGATCTGAAGGCGGAAGATGATTGAACACTAGAGTGCCCAAAAAATTGTACTCGCATGAAGTAATACTGATTGGTGATGTCGGGAATGGACTTACAGATGCCATTTGGAAGGAGACGAGAAATCATAGGAGACGGGCTTAAAGATGCCATCCAGAAAAAGATTGGTTGCATAAGAGATTCCTGGGTGAAAATTCCTGTACCTTCTATCAAGGGGAACTTTGTCGGGGAATGTTGATTTATGTACTGGGAAGTAAAGTCTAGGAGCTTTTGGTTGTCCATTACTCTACTCGGGAATTAACTCTTGATTTAATAGGTGAAAGTAGAACGTATACCTGGTCAGGGTCCAGGTTGTACAACCACTCGCTGGGGAAATTTGAAATCGACCGTATCTGGTCGGGTCCAGGCCTTGCAGTGTTGTAAACTGCTTCTTGGAGATAAAGGAGAAGGAACCTGGATAGTAGGGTTACTTCGAATATGAAAGCCTGGGTAGTAGGACTTGGTGAAGGAACCTGGGTAGTAGGGTTACTTCGAAATGAAAGCCTGGATAGTAGGGCTTGGTGAAGGAACCTGGGTAGTAGGGTTTCTTCAAAATGAAAGCCTGGGTAGTAGGGCTTGGTGAAGGAACCTGGGTAGTAGGGTTACTTCGAAATGAAAGCCTGGGTAGTAGGGCTTGGTGAAGGAGTCTGGGTAGTAGGGTTAACTCGAAATGAAAGTCTGGATAGTAGGGCTTGGTGAAGGAACTTGGGTAGTAGGGTTACTTCGAAATGAAAGCCTGGGTACTAGGGCTTGGTGAAGGAACCTGGGTAGTATGGTTACTTTGAAATGAAAGCCTGGATAGTAGGGCTTGGTGAAGGAACCTGGGTAGTAGGGTTACTTCGAAATGAAAGCCTGGATAGTAGGGCTTGGTGAAGGAACATGGGTAGTAGGGTTACTTCGAAATGAAAGCCTGGATAGTAGGGCTTGGTGAAGGAACCTGGGTAGTAGGGTTACTTCGAAATGAAAGCCTGGGTAGTAGGGCTTGGTGAAGGAACCTGGGTAGTAGGGTTACTTTGAAATGAAAGCCTGGATAGTAGGGCTTGGTGAAGGAACCTGGGTAGTAGGGTTACTTCGAAATGAAAGCCTGGATAATAGGGCTTGGTGAAGGAACCTGGGTAGTAGGGTTACTTCGAAATGAAAGCCTGGATAGTAGGGCTTGGTGAAGGAACCTGGGTAGTAGGGTTACTTCGAAATGAAAGTCGGGATAGTAGAGCTTGATGAAGGAACCTGGGTAGTAGGGTTACTTCGAAATGAAATCCTGGATAGTAGGGCTTGGTGAAGGAACCTGGGTAGTAGGGTTACTTTGAAATGAAAGCCTGGATAGTAGGGCTTGGTGAAAGAACCTGGGTAGTAGGGTTACTTCGAAATGAAAGCCTGGATAGTAGGGCTTGGTGAAGGAACCTGGGTAGCAGGGTTACTTCGAAATGAAAGCCTGGATAGTATGGCTTGGTGAAGGAACCTGGGTAGTAGGGTTACTTCGAAATGAAAGCCTGGATAATAGGGCTTGGTGAAGGAACCTGGGTAGTAGGGTTACTTCGAAATGAAAGCCTGGATAGTAGGGCTTGGTGAAGGAACCTGGGTAGTAGGGTTACTTTGAAATGAAAGCCTGGATAGTAGGGCTTGGTGAAGGAACCTGGGTAGTAGGGTTACTTCGAAATGAAAGCCTGGATAATAGGGCTTGGTGAAGGAACCTGGGTAGTAGGGTTACTTCGAAATGAAATCCTGGATAGTAGGGCCTGGTTAAGGAACCTGGGTAGTAGGGTTACTTCGAAATGAAATCCTGGATAGTAGGGTGTTGTACCCCAAAATTTTCCCTCCCATGTTTCTCAAAATATTTCAAGAAAGATCCTCAAGTTGCTCAAGGAAGTCCAAGGGTTGACCAGACAAACTCTCTCCTAAGGCAGTCTACCTCAAATTAGGGTTTCATGTTGCATCAAGATACTTGAGTCCAAGGGATCCCAAATGCTCACCATTTTCCAAATATGTTCTCAAGATCATCCATGTCAAGTTTCAAGCCCAACAGAGGAAGTTTGCTCAGTCAATTGCTCAAAAGCCTGAAAATCGACTATATTAGGGCAAAAGTTAACTGTGGCCTACATACAGTCAAACTTCAAGATTTTTGGTCAACATTCTCATTTTGAAGTATTATTCATCATTTGATCAATGGTTGATCATGATTCATCAAGGATTGCTCACAATTCATCAAAACCCAAAAGTTGCTAAATTAGGGTTTTACAGGAAAAGTCAACTCAAATTTGACTAAGCATAACTTTCTCATACTTTATGAGAAATGACCAATCCAAAGCTCATTTTGAAGAGGATGCAATTCCCTTCAATCCATATTCATCTCCCAAGTTCAAAATATGCACTCACAAGAAGTTATGAATTTGGACATTATAGGTCATTTTGAAAAGTCTACAAAAACACCTTTTTTGTCAAAGCTTCATACATGAACATGGAAGACTCAATTGAGATGAGACCAATAATTTTGCTTATAGGACATCTCAATATTTCTAAAAAGTCCAAGAACACCTTCAAAGAGTCAAAATTGAAAGAGTTATGCATTGGTGAAGTTGACCTTTTTTGCAAAATTGCCAAAAGTCAAATATGCCTCAAGTTGCAATTTTTGTCAAATGGGCCCAACTTTTTGTACTTTTTTTGAGTTTGTAACATGGTCCACGAGCCCAAACTCTTCCCACTTACCTTTATTTTATTTTTGCCATTTATTTTGAATTTTTATTTCAATTAAATCAAATTAAACCAAAATAAATCATGGAAATATCAAAATCATTTAAGTCTTGAGATTTGGTGCATATTTCAGGTCTCTTATACAGCTAGCAAGGGGATCAATCGTGCAAGGCATGGTTGTGCATAAAAAGATTGGTTTTTGGCTTATTTTGGAAATATTTTCATGAAAATAAAATCATGATCAAAGACCATAATTGACAAAGATTGAATGCACTTTTGCAAACCTAATTCAATCACTGATATATATTGGACAAATGCAGACAAAAAACACAAGGTTTTGAGGCGTGTAGGTGGAAGAACAAACTTCAAAAATCAAGAAAAAAGTGGTGATCTGTTTTCATATTCCCAGGAACTTTCAAGCCTTGCCAAGCATCCCTTTCGTTTCCTGGGCATTCAAGGAGTCCATAGCAATCAAAAGCAAGCCTTCTTGTGCGCTAGAATTCGCTGTAAGTAATTCACGGATTTGACAAATTCTTGAAATCAAATATCATTGTTTAGGCATTTGTAGCATGAATCATGTATATATTCTGAATCCTGGAAGCATTTGTAAGCTATTCATAACAGTTAATTGCATTTTTTCTAACCCTATAGAGAAACACCATTGCTAGGGTTTCTTGTTGCGTTTTGGGATCTTTTTGTACAGACAAAATTGGTCCACAAGAAAGGTGCCATGATGTTCACAAGGTCAAGGCGAGTTTATCTACATCATTAGATTTCATTTATCGTGCCTGTGTAAGATTTTGAAATGTGCAGGGGTTATAGCTGCGGACCTTTATCCGTAGGTAAAAGTCCATAACTTTTACCAACAGAGAGAGGAAGAAGAAGACTTGCGTGGCACCACCCCACTCACCTATTTGAAATTTCACGTGCAGGAAATTAACAAGTTGTGTTTTTTAATATATTGTTTATTTGTTTCTCTATGTACAACAAGCGCGCTTGGCTCAGTTGGTGGGAGGCATGTGAAAAAGTCCATAGGACCTGGGTTCGATCCCCAGGTCCCCTTATTTCTTCAATGTATTTTTCTATATGTGATTCCATGTGTAGATTCCCAAGACGTCCACCATACGCCTTCAACGCTTAGTCATCCAGATGTCCACGCGCTGGATCCAAAGGTCATCATCTGAGGGTCTACCAAAGTCCCTAGTCAAAGTGCAGCGCTGGATCCAGGAAGTCAACGTGGACCCTTGCTTTTGGGCCCCAAGGATGCTATTGGCACCCCTCCAATTTGCTGATTACCAGGCCCATTTTCATTTTCTTTTTCTTTTGCTTTTTATATTTTCTTTATTTAATTCATTCAAATTGTTTTACTAACACAAAAAATTAATTCTTTTTTTATATAAAATCATAAAATCAATTTTCATCAAATTAGATTTAGGTTTTATTTTTTTTAATCAAAAATTAATTTAATTAGTTTATTTAATTTTAGGGTAACTTTAATTCTTTTGTAAATAAATTAAAATCAATTAGAAAATTAGGGCTCTTGTTTAATTTAATTCTTATTTTCTTTTCTTAAAAATAACCAAAAATATAAAAATAGGTCAAAATTAATTATTTTCTCAATTTAATTTAATTAGTAAATAAGGTTTGTATTTAATCTTAAAACCTTTTTCTTTCCTTAAAATAATCAAAAACAACAAAAACTGATTTTTCTTTTAATTAGGTTAGACGGGGTCAAAACCCTAATTTTGCTCGTCCTCGATTCATCGCGCGTGTTTACCTATTTTTTACAATATTGATGTAATTGCTCATGGGATGTAATAGATTAATTAGGGCTTTTTTCGTTTATTTATCGTTTTACAGGTTTTTGGCTATGTAATTAATCCCCGAAGCCTTGTAATAGCTTAGCTTTATTTTCCGCATTTTAATTTTCGCAAATATTAACTGTTAGATGTATGATATTAGGATTGCATGACAAGACTGTATGTAAATTTTAAAATGGTTAGCAAACCCTAAATGTGCAAAGATAATAACTTGAAATTGAATCATTCGTACATATTCACTCCTAGGGTATACTCTCACTTCGGTTGCCTTCGGTAAAATGATCATTAAGTATAGGGTATTTTAGTTGTTGCCCTCTTGTCTAAACAAAGATCAAATGTCCTATTCGGAAATGTTGCCTCAGAAAGGTTGCCTCGGAAATGTTGCCTCGAATATTGATCTTAAGATTAGGGTTATTACTAAGACGTCCTAACATTGCTTTAGTGATCGTACATCCCTTTCGATAGTCCCTCAAACTCCAACGATGATGCTACCTACTCACTAATAGTAGGATAGCATTGTCTAAAGGAAACAAGAACATAAACTTTCTTTTTTTCGAGTAGGTAGATGCTGGTAGGTACTTGCTCAAAATAAACTCTTTCACACTTACACTCTTTTCAAACAAAGTTTTCCAAACAACTTTGTAACACCCTTGAAGACAGAAGCAAGGGTTAAATAGAAGTAAAATAAAAACTTTTTCAAATCAAACACACAAGAAATTTTGAAAATGATGAGCAAGTACCTAAGAGCCCGTGGAAAACCACAGATAGAAAGGGTGCTAATACCTTCCCTTTCTATAATCTATCCCCCGTACTCAAAATCTCGAAAAAAGGAATTTTTTATGTGCTTTTGTCCTTTCCAGTTGGATAAAATAAAAGTCGGTGGCGACTCTTGCTTACCGCACATTTGCGAATACAAAACACAAACCAGTAGTAACAGTCCGGTTCTGCCACCGTATCACAGAACTGGAGACTCTGTTGGGGACTTAATAAGTGGGGTATACCTTAGGATCAGTTCATCATAAATTGCTTCTTTTTTTATTTGATTGCTTTATTTTTAAGGGTCTTGTATTAGGAGTTACTATAGATCCTAACCCGGATCTGGGGGACACTTGTTAGGTAAGTATCAATAAACTGTTAGGGAACTGTACGACATAGACCGATACGGTTGAAGCAGTAGCTACGTTGATGTGGCACATTGGTTGGTACCGGTATCCCTTGTGGAGAAACGAGGAGAATACAGGGCTGCTATATGGATCGTTAAGCATCAACTGACCTTAGAATCTATAATTGACCAACTTGGCCATAAGAAGTAGTGAGATAGCCGGCCTCGGTGTAAAGCTGAGAACTGGTTGATACTCGATGCTACACTCATTAAGACCATACTCTCAGGATAGTTCCGGCCGCAAGAAAAGATTGCGTGAGCTGAAACCATGACCGATGGAGGATGGTCAGTGATATTGAGAACCTCTAGAACTCGGTTACTATTATTAGGACAGGTTGAAACCAACTAAACTTCAAGAGGGTAGTACCTAGACCCCATGCAAGCTTAAAACTTAAGGGCTATTGTGTGACTTATTTGCCTTTACCATGCCTGTTATCTGCTATACCTATTGTGTGTTTTATCATGACATCATGCATCATAAAATAGCATGCATACCTCATTATACTAACCATTTCAAAGACCGAGGGGATTTGTCTTTGTTCTGTTTTGCAGATTATGGCTTCCTTGTGCAGAAACACCATTCGAGTTAACTTTGTGCAAATACCTGCTCAACTTAAAAATTTAGCCTCGAGAGTTTCCGATACTTCGTCATTCATTAGGAGACACGATCAGCTTCTTAGTTTGGTTACCTCCAGGTTTGATGAGCAAATGATGAGTGTGCTTTTGCAGTTCTTCGATCCAGTGCATCATTGTTTCACTTTCCTGAATTATCAGCTAGTTCCCACTTTGGAAGAGTTTTCTCACTTATTGGGCATATCCATCCTTGAGCAGATGCCCTTTATAGGTTTGGAAGAGACTCCTAGGCCAGAGGACATTGATTCGGCTTTACACTTGAAAAAGACCGATGTAGTATCCAATTGGGAGACACGAAGCAAGGTTAAAGGTTTCTTAGCCAAGTTTCTAATGGATCAAGCTCAACTGTTCTGGGATAACTTGGACTTCCAGGATTTCGAAGACATCTTGGCTCTCCTTATCTACGGTTTGGTTCTCTCCCCAGATCCAGATTCCTTCATAGATGTGAATGCTTTTAAGATCTTCTTGTCTCGTAATCCTGCACCTACCCTCTTGGGTGATATCTTGCATGCCCTCTATACTCGTACTGTGCAAAGACGAGGGACTCTCATGTGTTGTATGCCGCTGCTGGCGAGGTGGTTTATTTCGCACTTCCCCAAGTCCGTGCTAAAAAATGAAGAAGGTTTAGGATGGTCTTACAGGATAATGTCCCTTGCTCATACAGACATTCTTTAGAGTTCCAAGGCTATGGAAAATGTTGCTGTCATTGATCGATGTGGGGGATATCCTAATGTCTCGTTGCTTGGAATCAGAGGGGGAATAACCTACAGTCCTTGTTTGGCTTTGCGGCAATTTGGTCGTGCTCGAAGAGACGGTCCTCATGAGTTACTTCTTACAGATATTATCTTTGACTATAAGGAGGACATTGAAGAGCATCGCCGAAGGTTTATACGAGCTTAGGGCATGGTGAATAGGTCTGACCCTTAAGAGCTAGGACCAAAGACTTCTCTCCTTATGCAACCTTACCTCC
Source organism: Vicia faba (assembly GCA_948472305.1). Taxonomy (NCBI): domain Eukaryota; kingdom Viridiplantae; phylum Streptophyta; class Magnoliopsida; order Fabales; family Fabaceae; genus Vicia; species Vicia faba. The sequence goes on from OX451737.1 coordinate 1,186,884,414, forward strand.
AGTGGGTCCGAGCTCGGGCTCTGAAGCTTGGGATGCCTTATGAAGATATGTTGCCAGTGATTGTGGAGCATACTAATGAAGAGGGCGTTCCTTATACAATCCTTTATCCCTACATGCCTACTGATCTGGGGGCATTGATGAGATCCTGGATTCAGCTAAAAGAGTAGAGGGATACTTACCGGGAGAAGTATCATGAGAAAGAGAGGAAGATCTTGAAGCTCACGAGGCAACTTGAGAATGAAAGGAAGATCAATGACTACGTCAGCACGAAGGGAAAGCGTCCATGGAATTTCTGATTTTTTGCTTTTTTTTTCTAGTTTAGATTTGTTTTCAGTCTATTTCTTTTGTAACGCCTTAAAGGCATTGTTAAACATTCTTACAAGTTTAATCTACTAAAGTTTCTTTATTTCTTGGTTTGCAAATTTAAATCTCCCAAAGTCTTTGAAATCATTTCATACACATTCCATTATCATGCACCGCATTACAAGTATCATTACAGGTTTCTCATCTTCTTCGTTGTTTATTTCAGCATAGAATGTCTTCTGAAATACCTACCGATCAAGCCATCAAAGCTCTTCAGGCACATAATGCCCAATTCCAAGAGTTGTTTTTGAACTTGGCTAAGGGGCAAGAGGATTTGAAGACTCTCATCCTAAAGGAGGAGGAGAAGAAGAAGAAGAAGAAGAAGAAGAAGGTGGTTCTTCTGAATATGGGTCACAGATTTGGGAATAGATTGCGACAGGAAGCTGATCTGTCTCATTCATCTAAAGGAGGAGAGAATCAAGAGGAAGAAAAGGGTCCTAGTCCTGTAGTCTCTGATAATGACACTGATTTTGATGAAGAACAGTATCCCCCTTCTAAGGATAGGTACAAACAACTTAAAGACCGTCTGAGTGCTATGGAGATTCAGAAGATACTTGGTTTGGACTTCGGAGATCTGGGACTAGCATCTGGGGAGGTGATCCCTCATAAGTTTAAAGCTTCGGTTTTTGCTAAGTACGATGGAGTATCCTGTCCAAAACTCCATCTCCGCTCGTATGTCAGAAAAATCCAACCTTACACTGCTGATAGAAATCTGTGGGTTCATTTCTTTCAAGATAGTCTGTCAGGGACTCAGCTTGAATGGTTTTATCAATTGGAAGGAGCTAATGTCCACAACTGGGAGGACCTTGCTGCTGCTTTTTACAAGCAATACCAGTATAACACCGACCTTTCTCCCACGCGTACTCAACTTCAGGGTATGTCAATGGGTGCAAGCGAAAGCTTTAAGGACTATGCTCAGAAGTGGAGAGATCTGGATGGAAGAGTCCAACTCCCTCTGTCTGATAGGGAGTTGGTGGATATGTTTCTTGGGACTTTGTCTGGTCCATTTTTTAATCATTTGATCGGTAGTTCTTCATCTGGGTTTACTGAATTGATTTTGACTGGGGAGAGGGTAGAAGCTGGTATCAGAAGTGGTAAGATACAGAAAGGTGTTTCATCAAGTGCAGAAAAGAGGCCTTTCACCGGTAAGAAAGAAGCTAGTGTAGTTTACAGCTCGAGGAGCCAAAACAGACCTGAACGCTGCCAAGCAGTAAATGCGGTAGTAATATCAAGACCCACCATTACCCCACAACGCAACAATCAGCAAAGAATAGAGAGACCGCAAAGATAGTACACTCGACTCAGTATGACCTTGTCTCAAATTCTACCACAATTGTTGAAGACCAACCTGGCAACTCTGAGGGAAGCCCCGAAGAATCCCAGCACCATATCTCCGCTATATAATCCGAACGCCCGTTGTGCCTATCACTCCGATAGCCCAGGGCATGATACGAACAACTGTTGGGCCTTGAGGAATAAGGTGCAGGATTTGATTGAAGATAAAGAAATTGAGTTTGACGCTGTTGTACCCAAAAATTTGCCCTCTCAATTCTCAAGCTTTTCTTACAAGGATTTCAAGGTTCAAGCTTAAACAAGTGCATTGGGATTTTCCAATACCAAAAGGAAACTGTCAAAAAGGGGGAAAACAGATAAAATTAATATTTTGGCAAATTTGGATAAAAACAAGTGTTTTTTGATTCAGCTCTTTCGATTGACTCTTGGTCTCCTTCGATTGCTCAAAATGGCTACTAGCGTGCCTCTTTCGAATCTGGATATTTTGCCTCCTGCATGCCTCTTTCGAATCTGGACATTTTGCTGCCTACAAGCCTGCTTCGACTGGACAAGATCGCTGCCTGCATGCTTGCTTTGTTTGGACAAGTTTCGATGGGACAAGGTAACCATCTTTGTGCATCCTTCGAATCCACATGCTTCGATTGGGCAATATGCTTCCTTCGAGCATGAGCTTTCGATTGGGCAATATGCTTCCTTCGAGCATGAGCTTTCGATTGGGCAATAACTTCCTTCGAAGTTAGCTTGTTTCGACCATAAGCTTCGACTGAGGCAAAGGCTTCCTTCAAACAGGTGTGCTTCGACCTTACTCTTGCATTTGACTCAAGACCAAATCTCGTTTTCCAGGCTATGTTGCGTCCAGATCTTTACATAGTCAGAAGTTTGTACAAAGGTTTTAAACTTTGTCTTTTAGATACTACTATTCTGGGTTAAAGGCTACATACTTTTTCTTCAAACAGAGAGTACTTTATCACAAAAGCAGCTGTCAACCTGAATTTGGTCTGAGCACAAGCAACGTCAGAGGCCTAAGTCACATCTCCTGCACCCCAACTGCCAATAGGCCCCCCACTTGTACTGTCACGTTACATTATTTTATTATTTTGCAAGGCTGGCTGTTGAAGACATGTCCATTCTTTTTCTCTATAAATAGAGGAATTTATGCAAAGCTACAGGAGGATCTTTTGGCCAGGCGAACAAATCTTCAGAAAATTCTCAAAAACATCAAATTTTCTCAAACACTTAAACACTCACCAAATACATACCCAGAATCCAAACACTTATCCCCTTAGAATCTGAAACATCTCTATACCTTGTTACCCTTCGAATCCAGTAGGAAGAACCTCACACTTGTTCTTCTCTTTCGAATCCAGTATCAAAGACATAACCCCTAGTTCCTCCCTTCGAATCCAGAAGCATTCAAGGGAACCACTTAAAGGCCCAACACACGTTCCAGCCCCAAGCAAGGTAAGTCATTCTTAACCTTGAACCCTTCATTTCCAGCATAACATGTAAATAAGCTTCCTTTTCGTTTCAAATATATACGTAGTTCTTGTTACCTTTTCGTTTCCACCCTTTAGTTTGTTTTTATTGCTTCTCCTTTTGGTTTGGTTCTTTGGTTGGTTACAAATGCTTTAAGAACTAACCTGGCCCTGAGGTAATGATAGCATGGCCTTAGGCCATGTTGCTATTTAATATCTCAAACGAAATAAACAGGAAACATGAATATGAAACGAAGCCTCAGGCTTCCTCACTGACTCCAGGCCCAGTCGAAGGAGGCAGAAAGGAAGATTACATCTTGCACAGATTCCAGGCCTAGTCGAAAGGCACAACATGCTGTCCCACTGGTCCCAATCGAAGAAGGCAACAAGGCAGAACCAGAAGGCTTCGCCATACACTGACTTCCAGGCCCCAGTCGAAGGATACAACTTGCTGCTGCCTTTGCCCAATCGAAGGACAGGACCTCGCCCCTGCCAAGGCCCAATCGAAAGACGTGACTTTGCTGTTGCTGGCCCCAATCAAAGGAGACCAACATAATGCAAATCGAAGGATGCTGCTGCCTGGGTCGAAAAGTTCATTTTCCTTGTTTTTTTATTTTGTTTTCTTTTGCCTTTATATTTTCTTGCCTTTCAATATGGTTGTAATAGTGTAGGATTTATTTTTTTGGACTTTTTATTACTTTTGTACAAATGCTAGTAAATAGATGTGCATAGAAAGATAAAACCAACAAGTAGACAACCTAAAAATCAAAGACAAATGCATGCAATAAAACACACTTTGCACACATGCACCCTTAGGGTAATCTCACTTGTCGCCTCGGAAAATAGTCATGTTCCTCGAGCATGGGAGTTTTAGCAAAGACCCTCGATAAAAGATCGTAGTCCCTCGATGACCCTCGATGTTGCCTTCGGTAAACGATCTAGTCCCTAAAACGACATTGCTAAAACATCCCATATGTTGCCTTCTATGACTATACAAACGTCCCGTGCCCGTCCCGTTCAACATCCTAACACAAGGTTGTTCACCAAATACAATGGTGAAACAACACTGTTAAAAAGGTTAAAAACATAAGAAAGATCTTTGAGTAAAATAGGGTAGATCCATCTTAGTTACTTGATCAAACTTGCAAAACATCCTTGCCATTTTTCAAACACACATCACAACACAATTTCAAAACAAACTTTCAAAAACATTGAAACATCTTTTCAAAAAGACAAACACCTTTGTAAAACATTCAAACGAATTATTACAAAGGTTTCCTAGACAAGGCATCTTTTTCAAAACATTTTCAAAACCACACACACAAAGCACCATTTCAAGCAATTGAAAAGTAAAGGCAAGTGATCTAAAACAAGTAACTAAGAGCCCATGGATAACCATGGATGAAAAGGGTGCTAGCACCTTTCCTTTTCATAATCTACCCCCCGAACCCACGAAAACATCTCAAAGGTCTTTCCTGTGCTTTTTGACCTTTCCTTAGGATAAAATAAAAAGTCGGTGGGGACTCTTGCTAAACCGAAACATTTGCGAACACAAACGCAAAATCCCAAGTCAGTTCTCTCACCATATCACAGCACTGGCGAATTTGCTGGGGAGAAATTCTACAAGTGGGGTTACCTTAGGGTTTTAGATCACCTTTACATGCTTGCTTTGATTTCTTTGATTGCTTTACTTTTTGGGTTCCTTGTTTGGGTTTGTTGTAAATCCTACACCCAGATTTGGGGGCACCTTTTTAGGTAAATAGCAATAAACTGTGAGGGAACTGTGCGGGGTATACCGACATGGTTGAAGCAGTAGCTATGTTAGTGTGACATATTTGTGGGTACCGGTAGCCCTTGAGTAGTCAAGGAGAATACGGGGCCGCTGAGTGATGTCATGAAGCACTAACGAACTCTTAGAACCTTACTTGACCATCTTGGCCTTTTTAGGGGTAGTGAGATGACCGACTTTGGTGCAGTCCGAAGTTGGTAGATACTCGATACTACACTCATTGAGGATTGTTTTATTGGAATATTTTGGTCGCCAGTTAAGTGGCTAAACCAAAACAATGAACATAGAAAATAATCCAATGATATTGAGCTCCTTAGAACCCGGTTTCTATTTTAGGACAGGTTGAGCCAACTAACTTCAAGAGGGTACTTACCTACAACCCAATGCAAGCCTAAACCTAAGAACTTGTCTGCTTTGTATGAATATGATTACCTGTATATACACTTGCTTATTTTTGCATACATGTACATAACATCCTAACATCATACCATGGCATTCTCAATAACCATTTCAAGGATCTTGAGGGTCTTTAAATGCAGGGTCACGTTGAACCAGACGTCTACCAAAGAGCAAGATGATTCATTCCCCTCTAAACAAACACCGTCAAAGATCAAGTGCAACAACTTGAATCGGGGGCTATGACCCACTTGACATGGTGAGCTTGATTCTCGTGGAAAGACATCCACCGATACAAAGTTATCTAATCAAAGATGTTGATCGAAGTTCAACCTCTAACATTTTCTTGTGTTTACCCCGCGAGATCCTTGAAAACATGCATCCACATATCATGCATCATATCATGACAGGTTTCTCCCTTACAGGTCTCCTTATCTTCCTACTGTTTATTTCAGTAGAGATGGCTCTAGAGCAGATTATCAAGGACATCCAGGCTCAAAACGCTCAACTTCAAGAGATGTTCTTGAACCTATCCAAGGGGCAGGAAGAAGTGAAAGCTCTCCTCACAAGGGGCATGGTCCTAGGGAATTCAAGCAGTATCAGGAATGATCAGTTGGAGGAACTATAGATTGAGCTGGCAACAATGAAGATCCAGATGATGGGACAACTGGTGGGCCAGATGGCTCTCATCCAAGACTTAGCTCAAAGACAAGAGGAGCTCAGGGTTCTCGTCAACAAACTGCTTCGAGACAACCAAGTGGGGCAAACATCTAAGGTTGAAGATCAAGTCATCACTCAACCTCCTTTGAGACAAGAAGATAAGGGAAAGGCTCCCCAACTTGCTTCAGGGTCACGAGCCCAACAACAACCTCACCCACAACAACAGGGTAATCGGCGTAGGCGGAATACATCTGATAGACGCTTCACCGAAGTTGACATGTCATTATCTCAAGCACTGTAACACCTGTTGGAAGCCAAGCTGGTTGTATTAAGGGACCCCCTCAGAATCCCGACACAACCTCTCCTAGGTACAATCCAAATGCAAGATGTGCGTACCACTCCAACAGTCCTGGACATGACACCGATAGTTGTTGGACGTTGAGAAATAAAATTCAAGATCTAATTGAAGAAGGAACGCTGGAGTTCACACAAGATGGCCAAACTGAATTCTTTTGTCGTCCCTCAAGGGTTCTCCACCTGAAATGACAAAATTCAAACCAAGAGACTTTTGTTCCTTTTTGAATTTTCAAGCTGTAATTTCTTTTGTTATTAAAACAATTATCTGTTAATGTCAAACTCTGTTTCATTAATGCATTGTGTTGTACCCCAAAATTTGCCCTCTCATATTTCTCAAAATATTTCAAGAAAAATTCACAAGTCCAACCCGGCGCGTCATATTCAGGTATTCTTTCGCCAAGATATCTCTGATAACGTATTCTCAAATTCAGGTTCGGCTCAAGAGATAATTCTTTAAAGAAGGTATCCGAATGTGCGAGTTTTCTTGAAGAAATGTGGTGAAAAAGTGTGCTGAAAGTGCAGTTTTTACGCGCTAAAAAATTCATAACTTGAAGATCGTGACTCGTTTTGAACCCGTTCCGGTGGCCAAAATTCCGTCTTGACACTATCTACGTTTTCATCTCTCACGGCTGGAAGCCAATTTTGATCAGAAGATCTTCAAAAATGTGGATTTATCAAGTATTTTCGTGCAGAAATTTGTGACAGAAGTTTATTTGCGTCATGTTCAAAAAATCATAACTTGGTCGATTTTCATCGTATCGAGCTGGTTCCGGCGCCAAAATTTCACAAATTGAGTTGACTACATTTTCACAGAAGGAATTGAGTTCAAACGGTATTCAAAAGGCCTTCGTTTTTTGCTCAGAGTGCGTGACACACTGAAAATTCTGAATGCTGAATATTATTTCATCTGAGCCGAAACTTCGAAAATTCATAACTCGGTCAATTTTTATCGGATTGGACTCATATTTTTACACAAGGTCACTGACTCATAGATCTACAACTTTGCTTTAAAAGTCGAGACCAAATTATGCACCGATCAATACCAGTTTTTTATTGAAGAACGTGTCAGAGTCGACACTGAAGCCCAAAATAAGTTTGTCTGAGCTGAAACTTCAAAAATTCATAACTAATTCACCGTTTATCCGATTGAGTCAATTTTCGGACAGAAGTTAGTTCTCGATGCCGGCTACATTTTGTTTTCACACTTCAACTTCAAAAAATGCACTTAAGTCCCTGCGATTTAGCCTGGAAAGTGACGAATTCAAGTGAATATTGGAGGCCCAATTGCACATTCAAAGCCCATTTGCTTTACCCTAATTTCCATTATATAATCACCTTCTTTTCACACAAACCAAGAAAAAAGGAGAAGGGAAAAAGAGGAGAAGAGAAAAAGAGAGAAAAAACATTGCCACAACACTGTTGGAATATCAAACTCTTTCAAGAACCCTAAAACCTTGAAATCCTTATTACAAATCCCTCTCTCACTACAAATAAGCCATCTCAGCTACAAACCAACATCTTATTACTTCTTCAGTAAGGGTAAGGCTGACTTGATCTCCATGATTCAAAGGGCATAAAATCATTCATGTCACTACTTTTCCAGTAAGGGTAAGGTTGATTTGATCTCCATGATCAAAAGGGTATAATCATTCATACATGTCATATTGTGCCTAAACATTAAATTTCTTCATATATTGGCTTTATTTGCATTTTATGATTTTATTTAATGTTTTCATGAGATTCAACACTACATGTTTAGACAGGATCCCATGCAGGTTCATTAAGGGACGTTGAGGCCAAAAGCCAAATGGCCAAAAGTCAAAAGCCAAAAGGCCAAAAGCCAAAAGTCAAATACATGGCGAGACAGACATTAAGCCAGACATTAAGGAACGTTGAAGCCAGAACACAAATGGCCAAACCACTCCGATTCACCTCCAAAAAGGGGACAGAAACCCCCCAAGGTATTGTATTTTCTTTCTTTTCCTTATTTTATTTATTTCAATTATTTCTTTTTTTTAATTAATTCCTTTAATTTAACTTATTTTCATAAAATATAAAAAATAGTAAAAAACAGAAAAGTCATAAAAATCAAAATATATTTATTTAATTAATATTTTTTGTAAATAAATTTCACTAATAATAATTATTTATTTTTATAAATCAAAATTGCATGTAAATAATTAGATTAATTTTAGGTTTAATTTTAACATGTTTTTCTTAATAAATAAAAAAATTAGAATTAGGATTAATATTTTAATTTCATTTAATTCTCATAAAAAGCCATAAATATAAAAAACCTCAAAAATAATTTCTTTTTTATTTTAATTTAATTAATTTGCTCAATATAATTTAATTTCATTAAAAAGGGTCCAACGCCCTCGCTTTCAATTTCAATTCAATTCGCGCATCTTTATTCCTTCTTTTAAATATTTATGTAATTCTCCCAAAGCCATGTAACTCGGACATTTTATATTTCTCGCACTTTAGTTCTTTATTTTTCTGTCAAATCGGGTCCTGGTTAATTTTGGCGATGTGGACCCGCGCCTTTTGTAATAGCTTAGAATTTACTTTCCCCGCAAATACTTTTAACTGTTAATCAAAAGCATGAAAGAATGTATGGATAAAATAAAAACAAGCGTAGAACACCAATAACATGACAAGAAAAATAAATGAAAACGACACACAAATCACACACCACCCCTAGGGTACGCCTCACTGTTGCCTTGCCCTTCGAAAGGTGATCGTCGAGTAGAGGATGTCTTAGTAAGTCCTCATGATCCGGGAACCTGGCATGAGGGTAGCTTCTAAGGTGTCTTCCCATTGCTCTGGTGATCACCATGTTCCGAACCTCGAATTGACCCGAACACCTCCAACGGTGGTGCTACCTACCTCTCAATGGTGGGATGGCACTACTTTAAAGGACATTTACACAGACGAATTCCTTAGGGTAGGTAGGTTCTCGTAGATACTTGCTCTCTTCAAAAACAAATAAAAATCTTTTCACACCGACACTTTTCAAAAGCTTTCAAAGCAATGTTTCAAACACTCTGACACAAGAGTCGAACTGGAATTTTCAAAGAAACTTTTTTAAACCCACAGTTGAAAAGCAAACAAACAATTTTGAAAACACAATGAGCAAGTATCTAAGAGCCCATGGATAACCATGGATAGAAAGGGTGCTAACACCTTCCCTTTCTATAACCTACCTCCCGAACCGAGAGCAATCTCTTTAAGGAATTTTTCTGTGCTTTTGTCCTTTCCATTTGGAGAAAATAAAAGACGGTGGCGACTCTTGCTTCCGCGACATTTCGCGAACCAGCGTTAAACAGTCAGTTCCAGATCCACCGATCACAGAACTGGCGACTCTGCTGGGGACTAATCTTAAAGTGAGGTGTACCTTAGGACTAGGATCACTGTGTTTTCAATTGCTTTCCTTGTTTGCTTTATTATTGTGGGACTGTCTCGGGAGTTCTATAGATCCTAACCCGGATCTGGGGGATACCTTTCTTAGAAAGTAGCAACAAGGCTGTGAGGGAACTGTGCGGGGTATACCGACATGGTTGAAACAGTCTGCTACGTTGATGTGGCACTTTGGTGTGTACCGGTAACCCTTGAGTTCAGTCAAGGAGAGTACGGGGCCTCCGCGTGGTGTCGTGAAGCATCAACAGACCTTAGGAACCTTAATTGAACTATCTTGGCCTCTTTAGGGTAGTGAGATAACTGACTTTGGTGCAGTCCGAGGTTGGTTGATACTCGATACTACACTCAATTGAGGGTTGCTTTCCTGGAATATTTCGGTCGCCAGTTCAGTGGCTAAATCGAAACGATGAACAATGAAAGCAATCCCGTGATATTGGGAACCTTAGAACCCGGTTACTTTGATTAAGACAGGTTGAACCCACCAACTTCAAGAGGGTAATACCTAGACCTCATGCTGGCCTTAAACTCTAAGGGTTTCTCTTGTGTGACTTGTGTGCCTTTGTACTTGCCTACTTGCATGCTTGTTAGCTGACACATGAACTACTTGCAGGTTTTGTTTATAGTCCTTAACTAGGACTCATGACAGGGTTTACCAAATTTCTTGCAGGTTTTGTTTATAGTCCTTAACTGGGACTCATAACAGGGTTTACTAGATCTCTTGCAGGTTTTGTTTATAGCCCTTAATTGGGACTCATAACAAAGTATACTGAATTTCTTGCAGGGTCTGTTTATAGTCCTTAATTGGGACTCATAACAGGGTTTACCTACATCACCCCATGCATAGCATGACATCATACCATTGCATACATCCTAACCCATTTCAAGAATCTCAAAGGGCTTGTGATGCAGGTCATGATAAATCAAACATCTAGCAAGGGGCAAAGAGGATTTATTTTCCTCTAGCCAAGGTTGTCAGGGGCTATGACCCACTGGATATGGTGAGCCTTTGACCCTTGAAGAAGGGCTCTCTACAATAGGAAGTTCCTTCAATCAAGTTTCCAGTTTCCAACTCTAACAAGTTTCTCTGTTTACCCCGCGAGGTCCTTGAAAACATTGCATGCATATCATACATATCATCGCATAACAGGTACCCTTGTTGCAGGTTACTTACCTTTCCCGCTGTTTATTTCAGCAATGGCTTCCCAACCAGACAACCAGAGCCTTCTTACTCAAGAGACTCGGTTTGGGGAAATCCTCCTGAATATATCCAAGGGGCAGGAGGAGCTAAGGACACTTCTCACGGAGACTTTGGTCAGGAATCGCACTGAGGACGAACGGCTAAAACATCTGCAAGCTGAAGTGGATATAATGAAAGCCCAAATGCTGGGGCAGGTGACTGCCATTCAAGGGTTGGCCCAACGACAAGACGAGCTCGGGTTTCTCGTCAACCAACTGCTTCAGGGTAACCAACTGGGGCAAACATCTAAGGGTAAAAAGCCATTCATCATCCAATCATCCTCGAGACAAGAGGATAAGGGGAAAGCTCCTCAAATGGCTCCAGTGCCACAAATTCAGCATCAACCTCACCAGCTTCAGCCAGACAAGCCCAGAAGGAAATTCACCCCGCTCCACATGTCGCTGTATCAAGCTTTGCAACGCCTATTGAGGTTGAATCTGATCACATTAAGGGCTCATCCCCGGAACCCCAACACAGCATCTCCTGCCTATGATCCCAATAAGAGGTGTGCCTACCACTCTGCTAGCCCAGGACATGATACCAATGAATGTTGGGATCTGAGGAACAAAATCCAGGACCTGATCGATGAAGGGGCATTGGAGTTCACACAAGATGGACAGGCTGAATTTTTCTACCATTCCTCCAAGGCTCACCAGTTGAAGTGACAAGCTCCGAGACTAGGAAACTTTTGTTCATTCGAATGTTCAAGTTGTGTTTTTCTTTTGACCGTTCAAACATTTATTCATGTTAAAACATTGTTATTCCATTAATGCATCGCTTATGTCTATTTTGAATCAATATATTCGCATTCACTATATGCAAATTGTTTTCATATTTTTTCTGATGATCAACTCTTGGTTAATAATTCTGAGCCTCTTGAGGGAGGATGACGAAAACGATACCGCAATCTTTACAGTATGCTTTTGAACAGACCCCTCTGATGAGGTACATGCATTGTTTCAATCCCTAAACACTGGAGTTATAAGGATGATAATCCCTCGTCAACCCCTCTGAGCCAAAGAAGTAGGAGTTTTTCTTTTCGAAATTTAAAACCCTTTATCATAACCTGGGGCAGGGTAGTTCTCTCAGTTGATCCAAGTGCATAACGAATGGCACCAAAGAGGTCCTTACAAAACAAAGAAAGACAGTGATGGTTCCGAATAACCATAAGGACAGGCAGTCATCATTTCTCAAAATAAAAGCCCATTAAGTCAAAACCCATGAAGGAGACTTACGAAACTGGGGCATCCCGCTGACTGTAATTCCAAAAAAGGAAACAGTTCAGGCAAAAAAAAAAAAAAAGAAAAAAAAAAGAAAGGGATAATAAAAAAAAAAGAGGTCCTACAAATCCTCAACAAAAAAAGAAATGACTGCTCATTCAAAATAAATCATCAGTATCCGAACCATCATTGGAACATCAGGACAAAGACTCAAACAAGGTCTAACGCACGATCAGCTGAGTTTAGGTTTGGAGAACATTACGAAGAACGGGTGGGTACAAATAAAATTTGAGCCTTTATCCTTTGTTTCTTAAACCGTGAACCAGGCCACGTTATAACCCTTAAAAGTCCTAGCTGAAGCATGGGTTTGTTCGAAAGCATACTGTTACGAAAGGTATCCTGACTCCTTAAGGCTCGCAATAAAATAACGAGTTGACATCACGTTTTACAAACATCCATTTGTTTTATGAAAAAAGGAATGCATTTTCAAAATCTTCAAGACAGACATAAGCTTTGCATTTTTGATATAACATTGTTTGCATATGACTTTTTGTTTGAACAGCAGAAGTTCGCACGACGAATGCCTAATGAACAGAAGTACCTCCAATCAAGGGGCAGACATGAGCATGGTCCATCATCTGGGGCAATCCAATCAAGATTCGGAGAATCTCTCAAAGGCCAAATAGCCTGGGGCAAATCTCCGCTTGAGTCACTTGGGGCATTTCAACAACGAATCTGGCCTGATCAAACACCTTCTGGTGGCATGACAAAACACTTCTAACAGGGGCAACTCCCTATATTCTGAGAACATGAACATAGTCGAAAAGATACTACGCATAATCAAAGACCCGCTAGGTTGACACACCTAGGCAAAAATAAGGGCTTCCCGGCGAACCAAAAGGGTTCGGGCAAAATGAAGGGATGAAATGGAAAAATCTGTACACCCGGCAAGTCGAAAACCTGAAAAGGCGGCTTGAGCAAAAATGGGTATCCCGGTGGACTGAAAACCCGAAAGGGCGGTCCAGGCAAAAGTTAGGGATTAAAGCGTACGACTATGTCCTGTTATCTTGTCACCTGCCTACCAGAAGAGAGTTTGTCCATCAACAGCTATCAGCACCTCACAGGTCTTCCTCTCCCACCTCAGAAACAGGGGCAATGAGGAGTTGTCAAAGCGATCTAATTGTTCCATCCACCAAGGTACCAAGGTAGGTTCAACTAAAGAGCATAACCGGCATATCTTAATTCCCCAGAGAGTAAGTCAGCAAGATAGTTCACTCTCTCCAAGCTATATTATCAACCTTAAGGAAGTTGGGTATCCTCCGGCAGGTCTCAACATTCCCCAACAGCATATATACATGTATTCTTAAACAAGCATCCCCGGCAATCTTGGTCTAAATATTGTTCCCCGGTGGTACATCAACATTCAAAGGAATCACTTCCCCCGCAATTCAAAAACTTCCCCATGAGAGTCCCGTCCAGTTCCCCAGGAAAGTTGGGATCCATCTCCCCAAACAGCAAGCTTATCCCCAGTAAATTCTGGAAGCTTATCCTCGCAGAGCACGAACGCGTCGTCCGGCTTTATTCAAAGAGTTATTTCCTTAACAGGATATAACTGGGTTATCCTCAGCCAAAAGCCATGGAAAGATCGTCGTCGACAAAGTCTTCCGATCCCCAGCAAACTATTATCAACACTCAGCAAGGCATCCCTCTTCCCACAGAGTATTGCTTCCCAGCATGGTCGCTAGAATATCTTTTCTCCCCGCAGAATCCTCCATTTGCCAAGTTTATTCCGCAATGGAGTCATCTTCTCCTACCGGTATTCTTGCCGTTATCATCCTCAGCGGAAGCAAAATCTATTCTTCAACATCAGTCCAGGATACGACTTCCCGGCACCCGTCAAGGATTCCCTTTCCTAGACAAAAGCATTCATAACATCACGTTGTTATACATTATAGCATGCATATACGCATCATATCTTACAAATCTCATGTATGTTGAGAACATCATTGCTTGATCCATATCATGCATTGCATATGACTGACCTTTACCTTCCAGGGAAGATCCAGTTAAGTTCTCAGCTATATTTCAAGACCTTGTCCGGTTCAGTTAAATCGACCCTAAGATTTTCCTGATGCTTATCCAGTCAAAGGCCTTCTCTGGTTCAGTCAGATCGACCCTAAGATCTCCCTGATTCTTATCCAGTTGAAGATATTCCAAGACCTTGTCCGGTTCAGTTAGATCGACCCTAAGATTTTCCTGATTCTTATCCAGTCAAAGGCCTTCTCTGGTTCAGTCAGATCGACCCTAAGATCTCCCTGATGCTTGTCCAGTTGAAGATATTCCAAGACCTTGTCCGGTTCAGTTAAATCGACCCTAAGATTTTCCTGATGCTTATCCAGTCAAAGGCCTTCTCTGGTTCAGTCAGATCGACCCTAAGATCTCCCTGATGCTTATCCAGTTGAAGATATTCCAAGACCTTGTTCAGTTCAGTTAAATCGACCCTAAGATTTTCCTGATGCTTATCCAGTCAAAGGCCTTCTCTGGTTCAGTCAGATCGACCCTAAGATCTCCCTGATGCTTATCCAGTTGAAGATATTCCAAGACCTAGCCTGGTTCAGTTAAATCGACCCTAAGATTTTCCTGATGCTTATCCAGTCAAAGGCCTTCTCTGGTTCAGTCAGATCGACCCTAAGATCTCCCTGATGCTTATCCAGTTGAAGATATTCCAAGACCTTGTCCGGTTCAGTTAAATCGACCCTAAGATTTTCCTGATGCTTATCCAGTCAAAGGCCTTCTCTGGTTCAGTCAGATCGACCCTAAGATCTCCCTGATGCTTATCCAGTTGAAGATATTCCAAGACCTTGTCCGGTTCAGTTAAATCGACCCTAAGATTTTCCTGATGCTTATCCAGTCAAAGGCCTTCTCTGGTTCAGTCAGATCGACCCTAAGATCTCCCTGATTCTTATCCCAGTAGAAGACACTCAAGATTCTCTCAGTGTTCCTGTTGGGGTAGTAATCGTCCAAGATTCTCTTACCATTCATGCTAAGGCAGTAACCATCCCTGGTTCATTCATCGCCGTTTGAAGCTCCAGACTCAGCTCCTGTAACCAGTCAGGACACATCTATACCAAGCATCTGAAAACCAGCTCCTGCAACGTGTCAGGTACTCATTTGTTCTTTTGCAGGTATGCAGGTTCTCGCTAAGGAATCTCCTACGCGATCAACATCCAGATGGCATCTATAAGCCCATCATCCTATCCAGCAATCTCCAAATGGCATCTATAAGCCCATTCCCCCATCACACTGCTAACATGTGAGCGCAAATTTCTGGGCACTCTAGTGTCCAATCATCTTCTACCCTCGGATTACGAAAGGCACGTCAGCCAATCTGCATCCTCAAGTCTAAGAAGACTGAACAGGGGCAACTGTTGTACCCCAAAATTTGCCCTCCCATATTTCTCAAAATATTTCAAGAAAAATTCACAAGTCCAACCCGGCGCGTCATATTCAGGTATTCTTTCGCCAAGATATCTCTGATAACGTATTCTCAAATTCAGGTTCGGCTCAAGAGATAATTCTTTAAAGAAGGTATCCGAATGTGCGAGTTTTCTTGAAGAAATGTGGTGAAAAAGTGTGCTGAAAGTGCAGTTTTTACGCGCTAAAAAATTCATAACTTGAAGATCGTGACTCGTTTTGAACCCGTTCCGGTGGCCAAAATTCCGTCTTGACACTATCTACGTTTTCATCTCTCACGGCTGGAAGCCAATTTTGATCAGAAGATCTTCAAAAATGTGGATTTATCAAGTATTTTCGTGCAGAAATTTGTGACAGAAGTTTATTTGCGTCATGTTCAAAAAATCATAACTTGGTCGATTTTCATCGTATCGAGCTGGTTCCGGCGCCAAAATTTCACAAATTGAGTTGACTACATTTTCACAGAAGGAATTGAGTTCAAACGGTATTCAAAAGGCCTTCGTTTTTTGCTCAGAGTGCGTGACACGCTGAAAATTCTGAATGCTGAATATTATTTCATCTGAGCCGAAACTTCGAAAATTCATAACTCGGTCAATTTTTATCGGATTGGACTCATATTTTTACACAAGGTCACTGACTCATAGATCTACAACTTTGCTTTAAAAGTAGAGACCAAATTATGCACCGATCAATACCAGTTTTTTATTGAAGAACGTGTCAGAGTCGACACTGAAGCCCAAAATAAGTTTGTCTGAGCTGAAACTTCAAAAATTCATAACTAATTCACCGTTTATCCGATTGAGTCAATTTTCGGACAGAAGTTAGTTCTCGATGCCGGCTACATTTTGTTTTCACACTTCAACTTCAAAAAATGCACTTAAGTCCCTGCGATTTAGCCTGGAAAGTGACGAATTCAAGTGAATATTGGAGGCCCAATTGCACATTCAAAGCCCATTTGCTTTACCCTAATTTCCATTATATAATCACCTTCTTTTCACACAAACCAAGAAAAAAGGAGAAGGGAAAAAGAGGAGAAGAGAAAAAGAGAGAAAAAACATTGCCACAACACTGTTGGAATATCAAACTCTTTCAAGAACCCTAAAACCTTGAAATCCTTATTACAAATCCATCTCTCACTACAAATAAGCCATCTCAGCTACAAACCAACATCTTATTACTTCTTCAGTAAGGGTAAGGCTGACTTGATCTCCATGATTCAAAGGGCATAAAATCATTCATGTCACTACTTTTCCAGTAAGGGTAAGGTTGATTTGATCTCCATGATCAAAAGGGTATAATCATTCATACATGTCATATTGTGCCTAAACATTAAATTTCTTCATATATTGGCTTTATTTGCATTTTATGATTTTATTTAATGTTTTCATGAGATTCAACACTACAGGTTTAGACAGGATCCCATGCAGGTTCATTAAGGGACGTTGAGGCCAAAAGCCAAATGGCCAAAAGTCAAAAGCCAAAAGGCCAAAAGCCAAAAGTCAAATACATGGCGAGGCAGACATTAAGCCAGACATTAAGGAACGTTGAAGCCAGAACACAAATGGCCAAACCACTCAAATTCACCTCCAAAAAGGGGACAGAAACCCCCCAAGGTATTGTATTTTCTTTCTTTTCCTTATTTTATTTATTTCAATTATTTCTTTTTTTTTAATTAATTCCTTTAATTTAACTTATTTTCATAAAATATAAAAAATAGTAAAAAACAGAAAAGTCATAAAAATCAAAATATATTTATTTAATTAATATTTTTTGTAAATAAATTTCACTAATAATAATTATTTATTTTTATAAATCAAAATTGCATGTAAATAATTAGATTAATTTTGGGTTTAATTTTAACATGTTTTTCTTAATAAATAAAAAAATTAGAATTAGGATTAATATTTTAATTTCATTTAATTCTCATAAAAAGCCATAAATATAAAAAACCTCAAAAATAATTTCTTTTTTATTTTAATTTAATTAATTTGCTCAATATAATTTAATTTCATTAAAAAGGGTCCAACGCCCTCGCTTTCAATTTCAATTCAATTCGCGCATCTTTATTCCTTCTTTTAAATATTTATGTAATTCTCCCAAAGCCATGTAACTCGGACATTTTATATTTCTCGCACTTTAGTTCTTTATTTTTCTGTCAAATCGGGTCCTGGTTAATTTTGGCGATGTGGACCCGCGCCTTTTGTAATAGCTTAGAATTTACTTTCCCCGCAAATACTTTTAACTGTTAATCAAAAGCATGAAAGAATGTATGGATAAAATAAAAACAAGCGTAGAACACCAATAACATGACAAGAAAAATAAATGAAAACGACACACAAATCACACACCACCCCTAGGGTACGCCTCACTGTTGCCTTGCCCTTCGAAAGGTGATCGTCGAGTAGAGGATGTCTTAGTAAGTCCTCATGATCCGGGAACCTGGCATGAGGGTAGCTTCTAAGGTGTCTTCCCATTGCTCTGGTGATCACCATGTTCCGAACCTCGAATTGACCCGAACACCTCCAACGGTGGTGCTACCTACCTCTCAATGGTGGGATGGCACTACTTTAAAGGACATTTACACAGACGAATTCCTTAGGGTAGGTAGGTTCTCGTAGATACTTGCTCTCTTCAAAAACAAATAAAAATCTTTTCACACCGACACTTTTCAAAAGCTTTCAAAGCAATGTTTCAAACACTCTGACACAAGAGTCGAACTGGAATTTTCAAAGAAACTTTTTTAAACCCACAGTTGAAAAGCAAACAAACAATTTTGAAAACACAATGAGCAAGTATCTAAGAGCCCATGGATAACCATGGATAGAAAGGGTGCTAACACCTTCCCTTTCTATAACCTACCTCCCGAACCGAGAGCAATCTCTTTAAGGAATTTTTCTGTGCTTTTGTCCTTTCCATTTG
The DNA here is from genome assembly GCA_948472305.1 of Vicia faba. NCBI lineage: Eukaryota > Viridiplantae > Streptophyta > Magnoliopsida > Fabales > Fabaceae > Vicia > Vicia faba. The sequence goes on from OX451737.1 coordinate 1,186,903,017, forward strand.
GAGAAAATAAAAGACGGTGGCGACTCTTGCTTCCGCGACATTTCGCGAACCAGCGTTAAACAGTCAGTTCCAGATCCACCGATCACAGAACTGGCGACTCTGCTGGGGACTAATCTTAAAGTGAGGTGTACCTTAGGACTAGGATCACTGTGTTTTCAATTGCTTTCCTTGTTTGCTTTATTATTGTGGGACTGTCTCGGGAGTTCTATAGATCCTAACCCGGATCTGGGGGATACCTTTCTTAGAAAGTAGCAACAAGGCTGTGAGGGAACTGTGCGGGGTATACCGACATGGTTGAAACAGTCTGCTACGTTGATGTGGCACTTTGGTGTGTACCGGTAACCCTTGAGTTCAGTCAAGGAGAGTACGGGGCCTCCGCGTGGTGTCGTGAAGCATCAACAGACCTTAGGAACCTTAATTGAACTATCTTGGCCTCTTTAGGGTAGTGAGATAACTGACTTTGGTGCAGTCCGAGGTTGGTTGATACTCGATACTACACTCAATTGAGGGTTGCTTTCCTGGAATATTTCGGTCGCCAGTTCAGTGGCTAAATCGAAACGATGAACAATGAAAGCAATCCCGTGATATTGGGAACCTTAGAACCCGGTTACTTTGATTAAGACAGGTTGAACCCACCAACTTCAAGAGGGTAATACCTAGACCTCATGCTGGCCTTAAACTCTAAGGGTTTCTCTTGTGTGACTTGTGTGCCTTTGTACTTGCCTACTTGCATGCTTGTTAGCTGACACATGAACTACTTGCAGGTTTTGTTTATAGTCCTTAACTAGGACTCATGACAGGGTTTACCAAATTTCTTGCAGGTTTTGTTTATAGTCCTTAACTGGGACTCATAACAGGGTTTACTAGATCTCTTGCAGGTTTTGTTTATAGCCCTTAATTGGGACTCATAACAAAGTATACTGAATTTCTTGCAGGGTCTGTTTATAGTCCTTAATTGGGACTCATAACAGGGTTTACCTACATCACCCCATGCATAGCATGACATCATACCATTGCATACATCCTAACCCATTTCAAGAATCTCAAAGGGCTTGTGATGCAGGTCATGATAAATCAAACATCTAGATTAAATTAATATTTTGGCAAATTTGGATAAAAACAAGTGTTTTTCAATTCAGCTCTTTCGATTGACTCTTGGTCTCCTTCGATTGCTCAAAATGGCTACTAGCGTGCCTCTTTCGAATCTGGATATTTTGCCTCCTGCATGCCTCTTTCGAATCTGGACATTTTGCTGCCTACAAGCCTGCTTCGATTGGACAAGATTGCTGCCTGCATGCTTGCTTTGTTTGGACAAGTTTCGATGGGACAAGGTAACCATCTCTGTGCATCCTTCGAATCCACATGCTTCGATTGGGCAATATGCTTCCTTCGAGCATGAGCTTTCGATTGGGCAATAGCTTCCTTCGAAGTTAGCTTGTTTCGACCACAAGCTTCGACTGAGGCAAAGGCTTCCTTCAAACAGGTGTGCTTCGACCTCACTCTTGCATTTGACTCAAGACCAAATCTCGTTTGCCAGGCTATGTTGCATCCAGATCTTTACATAGTCAGAAGTTTGTACAAAGGTTTTAAACTTTGTCTTTTAGATACTACTATTATGGGTTAAAGCCTACATACTTTTTCTTCAAACAGAGAGTACTTTATCACAAAAGCAGCTGTCAACCTGAATTTGGTCTGAGCACAAGCAACGTTAGAGGCCTAAGTCACATCTCCTGCACCCCAACTGCCAACAGGCCCCCCACTTGTACTGTCACGTTACATTATTTTATTATTTTGCAAGGCTGGCTGTTGAAGACATGTCCATTCTTTTTCTCTATAAATAGAGGAATTTATGCAAAGCTACAGGAGGATCTTTTGGCCAGGCGAACGAATCTTCAGAAAATTCTCAAAAACACCAAATTTTCTCAAACACTTAAACACTCACCAAATACATACCCAGAATCCAAACACTTATCCCCTTAGAATCTGAAACATCTCTATACCTTGTTACCCTTCGAATACAGTAGGAAGAACCTCACACTTGTTCTTCTCTTTCGAATCCAGTATCAAAGACATAACCCCTGGTTCCTCCCTTTGAATCCAGAAGCATTTAAGGAAACCACTTAAAGGCCCAACACACGTTCCAGCCCCAAGCAAGGTAAGTCATTCTTAACCTTGAACCATTCATTTCCAGCATAACATGTAAATAAGCTTCCTTTTCGTTTCAAATATATACGTAGTGCTTGTTACCTTTTCGTTTCCACCCTTTAGTTTGTTTTTATTGCTTCTCCTTTTGGTTTGGTTCTTTGGTTGGTTACAGATGCTTTAAGAACTAACCTGGCCCTGAGGTAATGATAGCATGGCCTTAGGCCATGTTACTATTTAATATCTCAAACGAAATAAACAGGAAACAAGAATATGAAACGAAGCCTCAGGCTTCCTCACTGACTACAGGCCCAGTCGAAGGAGGCAGAAAGGAAGATTACATCTTGCACAGATTCCAGGCCTAGTCGAAATGCACAACATGCTGTCCCACTGGTCCCAATCGAAGAAGGCAACAAGGCAGAACCATAAGGCTTCACCATACACTGACTTCCAGGCCCCAGTCGAAGGATACAACTTGCTGCTTCCTTTGCCCAATCGAAGGACAGGACCTCGCCCCTGCCAAGGCCCAATCGAAAGACGTGACTTTGCTGTTGCTGGCCCCAATCAAAGGAGACCAACAGAATGCAAATCGAAGGATGCTGCTGCCTGGGTCGAAAAGCTCATTTTCCTTGTTTTTTTATTTTGTTTTCTTTTGCCTTTATATTTTCTTGCCTTTCAATATGGTTGTAATAGTGTAGGATTTATTTTTTTGCACTTTTTATTACTTTTGTACAAATGCTAGTAAATAGGTGTGTATGGAAAGATAAAACCAACAAGTAGACAACCTAAAAATCAAAGACAAATGCATGCAATAAAACACACTTTGCACACATGCACCCTTAGAGTAATCTCACTTGTCGCCTCGGAAAATAGGCATGTCCCTCGAGCATGGGAGTTTTAGCAAAGACCCTCGATAAAATATCGTAGTCCCTCGATGACCCTCGATGTTGCCTTTGGTAAACGATCTAGTCTCTAAAACGACATTGCTAAAACATCCCATATGTTGCCTTCTATGACTCTACAAACGTACCGTGCCCGTCCCGTTCAACATCCTAACACAAGGTTGTTCACCAAATACAATGGTGAAACAACACTGTTAAAAAGGTTAAAAACATAAGAAAGATCTTTGAGTAAAATAGGGTAGATCCCTCTTAGTTACTTGATCAAACTTGCAAAACATCCTTGCCATTTTTCAAACACACATCACAACACAATTTCAAAACAAACTTTCAAAAACATTGAAACATCTTTTCAAAAAGACAAACACCTTTGTAAAACATTCAAACAAATTGTTACAAAGGTTGCCTAGACAAGGCATCTTTTTCAAAACATTTTCAAAACCACACACACAAAGCACCATTTCAAGCAATTGAAAAGCAAAGGCAAGTGATCTAAAACAAGTAACTAAGAGCCCATGGATAACCATGGATGAAAAGGGTGCTAGCACCTTCCCTTTTCATAATCTACCCCGCGAACCCACGAAAACATCTCAAAGGTCTTTCCTGTGCTTTTTGACCTTTCCTTAGGATAAAATAAAAAGTCGGTGGCGACTCTTGCTAAACCGAAACATTTGTGAACACAAACGCAAAATCCCAAGTCAGTTCTCCCACCGTATCACAGACGCTCTGGAGAAACCCAACGTCATAACTGCTCCTATGCCCACACATGGTCATGGAGTAAATGCTGTGGATGATGATTTATTCGTGACCTCTGTGGAAGACATTTCTACCCCTTTGATGACAGTTAAGAAGAATCTATTGTTGGCCGGTTTATTTCCGGGCTGTGGTGAAGGTTGCCACGTGTGTTCAGTTCTGCCTACTGGTTGCCATTTATTAAAATAAGGTGTTCAATGCCTGATGGATAACAAAGAGATCCTGTTCGAGAAGACTTTGATTCCTTTGGTTCTGATTGAAGATGTTGCCATCATAACCATTTCCGCCAATCCTTCCAAGGCTTCCTCAAGAAAGCCTGTTAGGATTACATCTGTTCCAAGAATTTCTCCATTAATCATTACTATTCCTGGTCCTATCCCATACACTTCGGATAAGGCTGTCCTGTGGCACTATGGGGCCGATGTGTATTATCATGGGATCAAACAAGATTTGAAGGTTGAAGAAGCTGATGCTGATATCAACAATATTGTCGGGGCTAGCAAGATCACCCGGAGTGGAAGACTCTTTTCTCTCAAGATTTCCCCTCCAACTGTTCAAAAGCCTGTTTCCATTCCATCTGCCAGTACATAAGCTACTATCCCAGTTCATATTCCAGTTATCACCCCTGTCGCCGAGCCATCTGACACTCGGGGCAAATAAATCACAGGTGAGCCTGCCCAGATGGAGGCGCCTAAGAAGATCGTTGTAGAAACCTCTAGGAAAGAGATAGAGGAAATTATGAAGATTATCAAGAAGAGAGACTACAACGTAGTCGAGCAGCTGGGGCAGACCCCATCGAAAATCTCCATGTTATCCTTGCTGTTATGTTCAGAAGCCCATGCAAAGGCTTTAATTGCTTTCCTCAAAACTGCGCACGTGCCGCAGGAAACTTCTGCTGATCAATTCAAAGACCGTGTGGATAGTTTGACTGCCGATAACAGTTTGGGTTTCTCCGACGCAGATCTGACTGCTAAAGGAAGAAATCACAATGATGCTCTACATGTCTCGATCGAGTGCAGAGGCACTACTCTGGCCCACATACTGGTGGATATTGGGTCCTCATTGAATGTTTTACCCAAGAAAGCATTAGACCGGATGGACTGTGAAGGTTTGGTTCTGAAGTCGAGTAATATTATGGTTAGGGCCTTTGACGGGTCAAAAAGGATGGTGCACGGGGAGGTGGATGTCCCTATTAAAATTGGCTCTCAGACTTTTGCATCTACGTTCTATGTGATGGACATCCGACCATCTTATTCTTGCTTGCTGGGTCGCCCGTGGATTCATAAGGCTGGGGCAGTGACTTCTATGCTCCATCAGATGTTTAAATATCCGGTAAAGGGGAAGATTGTTACAGTGCAAGGTGAGGAGGAGTACATGGTAAGTCATCTTAATTCCTTTCGCTATATGGAGATGGATGAAGAGTTCATCGAAACCCCATGTCAGAACTTTGAAGAGGTCCCCTAGACTCTGGCGTCGAATGAAGTTGCTGTTGAAGAACCTCCTATGAAGATGGCTTCCCTCAAGGATGCCAGGGCTGTAATTGAAAAAGGTGTGTGTGCAAAGTGGGGTCAAATCCCTGACTTCGCACACAAAACTGACAAGTTTGGTTTGGGCTTTACAGCAGAGGCTCAAAGGGCTGTTCGACGCGCGCGGATTGGAAGACCTCCTCTGCACATCAGTAATCGGGGAGTGAATGCAATTGAGGATGATGAAGAAGAGTCAAATATCGACAGTTGGATTTACCCGACTACCGACGGTGGATTGAACAATTGGACGGCGAAGGACTTCGTGCCCATTTCTTTTATTACACAGTAATAGACTTTTGTTTTGAGATTTGTAACAAACAATTTGAAACTTTACGGCCCAGTGCCTTGCCCGAGGAACCTTGGCTTTGTTTGTGAGGGCTTATTATTTGTCATTTTCATATGTCATCAATAAAGCATTGGATGTTTTCTTGCATTACAAATTTTGCGCTCCTTGTTTTTCCTTTCTATCTCGCACTTTAACAAAACATCTATTGTCTTACAAACACTCACATATCATAATGCAGATCCACATCCACTCTGGATACCGTTGACAACGACTCTGCTACTGCCGGTTATGACTTTGAAAGTCCGATCAACCAAGCCGAGGACGAAGGTGAGGATGATCGTGAGGTGCCTGGGGAACTTGCTAGACTGTTACTACAGGAAGAAAGGGCCATAATACCCCATGAAGAGCTAGTGGAATCAGTGAATTTGGGTACAGAAGAGGACAAGAAAGAGGTCAAGATAGGTGCAAATCTGGAGCCTAGTGTCAAGCAACGGTTGATACAGATGCTACACGACTATGTTGAGATCTTCGCCTGGTCTTATGAAGATATGCCTGGTTTGGACACTGATATTGTGGTACACCACCTGCCAACTAAAGAAGATTGCCCTCCAGTAAAGCTGAAGATTCGCCGTATGTGCCCCGAGATGTCTGAGAAAATCAAAATTGAAGTCATGAAACAGTTTGATGTCGGGTTTCTAGCTGTTACTTCTTACCCACAGTGGGTTTCCAACGTTGTTCCTGTGCCTAAGAAGGATGGTAAGGTGCGGATGTGTGTGGACTATAGAGATCTGAACAGGGCAAGCCCCAAGGATGATTTCCCACTCCCTCACATTGATGTTCTGGTCGACAACACCATGCATCATAAGATCTTCTCCTTTATGGATGGTTTTTCTGGTTATAATCAGATTAAGATGGCTCCCAAAGACATGGAAAAGACGACCTTCGTTATGCAGTGGGGCACCTTTTTCTACAAGGTTATGCCGTTCGGATTGAAGAATGCTGGGGAAACGTATCAGCGCACCATGGTCGCTTTATTCCACGACATGATTCACCATGAGATTGAGGTCTACGTTGATGACATGATTGCAAGGTCCCAGACTGAAGAAGAACATCTTGACCATCTCCAGAAACTATTCGATAGGTTGAAGATGTACAAACTAAGGTTGAACCCAAACAAGTGCACCTTCGGGGTAAGATTTGGTAAGCTGCTGGGTTTCGTTGTTAGTGATAAAGGTATTCAGGTGGATCCTTCCAAGGTGAAGGCTATACAGGAAATGCCAGCTCCCCAAACATAATAAGAAGTTAGAGGCTTTTTGGGACGTCTGAACTACATTGCCCGATTCATTTCACATCTAACTGCTACCTGTGAGCCAATCTTCAAGCTGCTGAAGAAAGATCAGGTGGTAAAATGGAATGATGAATGTCAGGCCGCTTTCGAAAGGATCAAAGAATAACTCCAAGAGCCACCCATTCTAATGCCTCCAGTTGAAGGAAGGCCTTTGATCTTATACTTGACAGTACTGGATAATTCGATGGGGTGTGTGCTGGGGCAGCATGACGAGTCTGGCCGAAAAGAGCACGCTACTTACTACCTTAGCAAAAAGTTTACCGACTGTGAGACTCGATACTCACTGCTTGAGAAAACTTGTTGCGCTTTGGAATCGGCTGCTTGCCGGCTGAGACAGTATATGCTGACTCACACTACCCTATTGATATCAAAGATGGGTTTTTGTTAAGTCTCCTTTGTAGGTTTTGACTTAGTGGGTTTTTGTTTTTAAGAGATAATGACTGCCTATGTGATAGGGAACCATCACTGTCTTTTGATTCCAGAGGAATGTTTTTGATGTCATTCGTTGTATTACGAGATGAGAGTTTACGGCTTAATGCGCGTTTGAATTAACTGAGAGACTACCCTGCCCCAGGTTTTGATTAAAGGTTACAATTTGTGTTAAAACAGAAAACTTCTACTTCTTTGGCTCGAAGGGGTTGACTAGGGATTATCTTCCTTATAACTCCAATGTTTAGGATTTGAAAAAAAACGCCTGTACATCGTCAACAAGGTCTGTTCAAAAGCATACTGTATGAGATTACGGCATTGTTTTCGTCATCCTCCCTCTAAAGGCTTGTAACTTTTAGCAAGAGTTAAATGTCATAAAGAGAGTAAAAAGCACAGTTTATATATAATGAAAATGAGTGGATAAAATCAAGACAAACATATGCAATGCATTAATGAAACAAAGTTTGAAATTAATAGATAATTATTTGAATAACAAAGGGAATTACAACTTGAAAATTCAAATAAAACAAAGACGCTCTCAATGATTTGGCATAGGAGCAATGATCACGTTTGGAGTCTCCGAAGGGTCAAACTCGATCTCCTTGGCATTAATCAAGTCTTGAATCTTGTTCTTCAAATTCCAACAGTCGTCAGTGTCATGTCCAGGACTGTCAGAATGATAGGCACATCTTACGCTCGGATTGTATTTAGAAGAGGAGGTATCAGGATTTTGAGGAGGATCTTTTAGTGTGATAAGTTTCACCTTCAATAATTGTTGTAATGCTTGAGACAAAGGCATGTTGATGTCAGTGTACTGCCTTTCTTGATATCTTACCCTACGCTTATTGCCCTGTCTTTGTTGAACAGATGTAGGATTAGAGATCAGGATTGCCCCTACATGTTGATCATGACGACTCTTTTGACCATACACAACATTTGACTCTTTATTCTCACTGTATGGATTTTTCTGAGCATCAGAGGGTGTAGCTCCTTGGATCTTTCCACTTTTGATGAAAGCTTTGACCCTTTCGCCGGTCAGTATTAGCTCGTTGAACTCGGCTGAGGAGCTTCCGATCAAGTGATTGAAGAAAGGTACTGTCAGAGTTCCCATGAAGATGTCAATCAACTCCCTGTCAGTTAAAGGGGGTTGCACCCTATCATCCAGATCTCTCCAATTTTGGGCATACCCTTTGAAGCTCTCATTAGAACCCATGGTCATGTTCTGCAATTGCACACGAGTTGGTGCAAGATCAACATTGTACTGATACTGCTTATAGAAAGCATCAGCTATATCCTCCCAAGTGTGGATGCGTGAACTCTCCAATTGATAGAACCACTCAAGTTGAGTCCCTACCAGGCTTTCTTGGAGGAAATGGATCCAAAGCTTTGGATCAGTCGTGTATGGTTGAATCTTGCGGACATAAGACTTTAAGTGTATCTTAGGGCAAGAGACTCCATCGTACAGGGCAAAGGTAGGGATATTGAACTTTGGAGGGATGACCACTCCAGAAACCAAACCCATGTCTCCTAAATCCAAGCCAGGTATCTGTTGAATCTCCATAGCACTGAGGCAATCCTCCAACTATTTGTACTTGTCATCAGCGGGAGGATATTGTTCCTCGGAGTAGTCAGCTTCAACTTCATCAATCTCCAAATTGTGGTCTTCTTCAAGACTATCCCCTATGTTGGATGGAGTTGAAAGATTTAGGGCTTTAGGTCTTCTTCTCAAGTTCAAGACGCCTACTGACTTCTTGGACTTTTTCTTCTTTTCTTTGATAAGGAGAGCTTTTAGGTCCTCTTGCCCCTTAGCCATAACGAGCAACATTTATTGGAATTGAGCATTTGAGCTTGGAGATCTTTCACTGTTTGTTCCATATCCATCTTACTGAAATAAACAGCAGGAAGATAAGGAGACCTGTATGGGAGAAACCTGTCATGATATGATGCATGATATGTGCATGTTTTCAAGGATCTCGCGGGGTAAACACAAGAAACAGTTAGAAGTTGAACTTTGATCAATCGTCTTTGATTGGAGAACTTTGTATCGGTGGATGTTCTTCCACGAGAATTAAGCTCACCATGTCAAGTGGGTCATAGCCCTTGACTATAATTGTTGTACTTGATCTTTGACGGCGTTTGGTTAGAGGAAAATAAATCCTCTTGCCCCTTGATAGACATCTGGTTCATTGTGAACCTGCATCAAAGACCCTCGAGATCCTCGAAATGGTTATTGAAAATGCTATGGTATGATGTTATGATGTTATGCACAAGTATGCGAAGTAAACAAGCTTATACAAATAATCATGTACACACAAAGCAGACAAATCTTTAGGTTTAGGCTTGCATGGGGTTTTACAGGTAAATACCCTCTCGAAGTTTAGTTGGCTCAGCCTGTCCTAGTTAATAGTAACCAGGTTCTAAGGGACTCAATGTCACTGGATTGTTTCCTTGTTCATTGTTTCAGCTCAAGCCTCTTCAATGGCGACCGAAATATCCCAAGAAACCAAACCTCAATGAGTGTAGTATCGAGTATCTACCAACTTCGGACTGCACCAAAGCCGGTCATCTCACTACATCCTAATGGTCAAGTTGGTCATGTAAGGTTCTAAGGCCAGTTGATGCTTTATGACACCACACGGCGGCCCCGTACTCTCCTTGACTGACTCAAGGGTTACCGGTACCAACCAAAGTACCACATCAACGTAGCTACTGCTTCAACCATGTCGGTATACCCCACACAGTTCCCTCACAGTTTATTGCTACTTACCTAAAAAGGTGTCCCCAAATCCGGGTGTAGGATTTAAAACAAACCCAAACAAGGAACCAAAATGTAAAGCAAGCAAATCAGACAATGTAAGCAAGTAAATGTGATATAACCCTAAGGTAACCCCACTTTAAGTAATAGTACCCAGCAGAGTCGCCAGTTCTGTGTTACGGTGGGAGAACTGACTTGATGTTTTGCGTTTGTGTTCGCAAATGTTGCGGTTTAGCAAGAGTCGCCATCGACTTTTCTTTTATCCAAAAAGGAAAGGTGAAAAATCACAGGAAAGACCTTTAGAGATGTTTTTTGAGTTCGGGGGGTAGATTATGAAAAGGGAAGGTATTAGCACCCTTTTCATCCATGGTTTTCCATGGGCTCTTAGTTACTTGCTAAATCACTTGCTTTTGTTTGAATGTGTGCTTGTGGTGGTGATTTTTGAAAGTATTTTGAAAATGGAACTTCGTAATGGTTCTCGTTTCTATAAGAACGCCTACAAAGTGTTTGTTTAGAAAATTGTTCAAAGATGTGTTTGTGAGATATGTTTTTGAAAGTATTTTGAAAATGGAACTTCGTAATGGTTCTCGTTTCTATAAGAACGCCTACAAAGTGTTTGTTTCGAAAATATTTCAAAGATGAGAGTATGGATAAAAATGTTTTTTTGTTGTGATCAAGCGAGTAACTAAGAGCGAATCTACCTACTCAAAAAGTCTTAAATATGCTTTTCCTCCTCCTTTAGATGTGGCTATATTACCATTGATTTGGTAAGAAGCCCCATCGTTGGATGCGAAGGGACGGGAGTTGGGACGTTTGTATAGTCATAGAAGGCAACATATGGGACGTTTTAGCAATGTCGTTTTAGGGACTAGATCGTTTACCGAAGGCAACATCGAGGGACTACGATCTTTTTATCGAGGGTCCTTGCTAAAACGCCCATGCTCGAGGGACATGACTATTTTCCGATAGGCAACAAGTGGAATTACCCTAAGGGTGCTAGTATGCAAATGTGTTTTATTTACATGAATTTTGTCTTATATTTGAAAATCATCTATTTATTGATTTTATCTTGCCATACACACTTATTTACTAGCAATATATGAAAAGCAAGTAAAAAGCGGAAAGTAAAATCTAAGCTATTACGTCACTTTAGGGAGATGGGGATACAATTTAACAATGGGGGTGAAGTAGGAATTAAAATATTAAAACCACATCGAATGATAACGAAAGGAATGTGAAAACAGTTTAAAATAAAAGAAAAAAGCATTTTTGAACTGCTATGTGTTGACACATGCTGCTATGCATCGACACATAGCTTTTCCTGCCCCTGTAAAACAAAATCAGTGCAGTATGGGTCGACATGTAATGGGATGTGTCGACTCATGCACCTTTATGTATCGACGCGAAGTGCGCATGTGTCGACTCATAGTCCTTTCCAGCTTCTGTTTTGTGAAATCTGTTCAATATGAGTCGACACATAATGGGATGTATCGACTCATACACCTTTTTGTATCGACGCGAAATACGTATGTGTCGACTCATAGTCCTTTCCAGCTTCTGTTTTGTAACTTGAAATCAATATGAGTCGATGCATGGGGGTTATGTGTCGACTCATACCCTATTTTTTCACTAGGATGAGTCGACACATGAGGATATGTGTTGATACATGCTGCATTTTCCTGCCTTAAACATTATTTTACTAAATGTACAAGTTAGTTTATGGCATACGATGGATAAACATGAATAATAAATGATTGAATAAACCTAAACCTTAAACAAATGACTAGTTAAACAGGATAATAAAGTACTGTTGTACCCCAAAATTTTCCCTCCCATATTCCTCAAGATATGATCCTCAAATTACTCAAGATGGCTCAAGAGGTAGACAATCAAATCACCTCCTAAGACAACTAAAATTAGGGTTTTGGCTCTTTCAAGGAATTTGGGGTTTTCAATAGTTCAATCAAGTCTCAAGGGCCTATATGCATCCTCAAGCACCTACATGCCAAGTTTCAAGACTCACAGTGCCAATTTGCACAGTCAAAAGCCTCATTTGATCCACAGTCAACTGCAAGGGCAAAATGGTCATTTTGCAGTCAAAAGTCAGAATTTTTGGTCAACATCTTATTTTGAGTTCACAATCATCATTTGATCAAGTCTTGATCATGATTCCACAAGGATAGCTCAAAAATCATCAAGATGCAAAAAGTTACTATTTTTGGACAGCAGAAAAGTCAACTGTATCTTGACCAGGGCATAACTTTTTCAGGGTTTGTCAGAAAAATTCCATCCAATGCTCATTTTGAAGGGGATGCAATTTCCTACAATCCATCTTCACACTCCAAGTTCAAGAAATGCTCTCATAAGAAGTTACCAATTTTTACATTATAGGTCAAATTCAAAAGTCAACAAAAGTGCACCTTGAGTCAAAGGCCATAACTTGAGATTGGTAAATCCAAATGACATGGGACCAAAGGAATTGGTTAGAGGACTTCAAGAGTTTTCCAAAATGTCCAAGAACATGTTCATATGATCAAAATTGAGCAAGTTGTGCATTGGAGAAGTTGGGAAATTTTCATGAATTTGCAAAAGTCAACTTTGCTCAAAACACCTTCTTTTTGCTAATGGGCCTCAAATCTCTTCTTGAAACTTCATCCATGACCTATGCATGACCCATCAAGCTTAATGGAATTTATTTTCTTATTTTTATTGATTAATTGGATTTTTAATTAATATTAATTCATTTAATTAATTTAAATTGTAGGAAAATAGAAGATTTGATGTTTTCAATCTTTTTGTGAAGCAAATAGGACCTCAGCATGCTGGCAAAATCGAGCACCAAGTCAAAGATACAAAATCTCCAAATTTGGCAACATTTTCCAATCATGAAAAATCAAAAAGATTTGATTTCCAATCAAAGATTCAATCACCATTGCACATGGATTTTTGCCCAGCTCTTGACCTAATTCAATTGCCCTATATATATGCAAGCAAATCCTAACCTAGCACACGTGAAGAAGCTGTAGAAAAAAAGCCATAGCATATTGAAAAATTCCAAGAAAATTGAAAACTGACTTTGGCATTCTAGGGCGATTCAAAAGGTTTTGTTGATTCAAACACCTTGCAGGAGGTCCCAGGAGTGAACTGCAATCAAAATCAAGCATTAAGGCTCAAGGAATCGATACCTACAGAACCACGGTTTGCCATTTTTTTTCCAGAATCGTAACTCTTAAATCATGCATATTTAACGTGTTTTCTTGATTGATTTGTGTTGCTAGGAACCATATGAAGCTAATGGTATCGTTCAATTGAATTATAATGCACTGAATCACAAGATTCCATGAACGATTTCTAGGGTTCTTGAGCTTTGAAATTGGGGCTTTCCGAACCAGGAAAAATTAGAACTCATAAGATACATGGTTGAGATCATGAGAACCAGACGAACCTAACCCACCTATCGCAAAATATTTATGTTTGCTGTAGCTCTAATCGCTATTTTTCCTTGCAGTATATAGTGGGGGTTAAAAACCCCCGCTATCTAATATTATTTACAGGTACAAACGAAGAAGACGAGGACGTGTTAGCATCTGAGTGGTTGATTTGAAATAAGCGGGTGTATTTTTTTGTGCTACAGCATATTGATTAATTTCTTAATATAATAATTGTCACTTGTTTCAATAACAAGAAAAGCAGCGTGGTTGAGTGGTGAGTGCGTTGACCTGGAAGCATTGGGACCTGGGTTCGAATCCCAGGTCCCCCAAAACATTTGTGCTATTTTATTTCATATATTCACATGCAGGTCTCAAAAAAGGAGTCCACCATACGCTTCCAATTCCCAGGCGCCAAGTGGCCTCAAACTCAAATCCTATGGCCTAGATTGAAAGACTAGCATACTCCTTAGTCAACATGCGCATGGAGGATCCAAAAAAGTCAAAGAGGCTTGCAGTTTGTTGGGCCACAATTTTCCAAACACACCTCCTAATTGGGCCAGCACCCCCCTGGTTTATTCTTCTTTTTTATATGTTTTTCATTTAATTATTTTACCATTAATTATTATTATTATCACTTAATTAAACAAATTAATTTTTTCATAATAAATCCAGAAAACATAAAAAATAATAATATTTTTATTTATTAAATTTAATTAGTTATTTTGTAAATAAATACTAACATAATTAATTTAGTCTTTTTAATTAGGTCAATTTCAATATTTTTTGCAATAAATAAAATAAATTAGAATTAGGGTTCTTGACAACTTTTAATCATGTTTTCTTTTTTATTTTATTTCCTTGAGACATTAAAAAACCAAAAATATTTCTTTTTATTAATTAATTAATTAGGTTTAATTTAATTTAATTCATAAATAATCAAATCTCTTTCTTTCTCAAAAAAAGGGTCAAAACCCTAAGGGCTTCTCCGATCCAATTTTTCTCGCGCGTGCGATTATTCTTGATTAATTTTTGATCCATATTTATGTATTTGCTCCGAGGATGTAATAGCTTTAATTAGGATCCTTTTTTTTATCGCTTTCTTTATTTTTCGCAATTTACTTTTCAAGGGTTTGTTTTTGGCGATGTAAATACTCGACGCCTTGTAATAGCTTAGTTTATTTTCCGCAACTATTAACTGCTAGATGTATGTTAATTAGGCTATGCATGACAAGATTTCTCTTTTAAATTAAAATCAACCTGTAGCTCACCATAACATGTGCAAAGATAACTTAACTGAATCCTGACACACTCGCACATGCCACTCCTAGGGTACGCCTCACTTGGTTGCCTCGACGTGGTCATCAAGTATAGGGTGTTTTAGAGGTCGCCCTCCTGTCTAAAGATCAAAAGTTGCCTCAGAACGGTTGCCTCGATAAAAAATGATCTAAGACATTAGGGTTACCGCTAAGGCGTCCTACTATTGCTTTGGTGACCACATGTCCCTATAATCGAATTGGCCCGAAACTCCAACGACGATGCTACCTGCTTCTCAATAGTGGTATAGTACTGTCTAAAGGACATTTACACATCTTAATTTCTTTTGAGTAGGTAGAGGTTCTTAGATACTTGCTCTTTCAAAACAAAAATACTTTTCGCACCTACACTTTTCTGACAAAAGTTTTCAAACAAACACTTCATACACTCTTGAGGACATATACAAGAGTTAAATCGAAGTTTTCAAACAAACTTTTTTCAAAACCCACAAACACAAGAAAAGCAAAACATTTTTGAAAACATAGTGAGCAAGTACCTAAGAGCCCGTGGATAACCACAGATAGAAAGGGTGCTAACACCTTCCCTTTCTATAATCTACCTCCCGAACTGAGAAACATCTCGAAAAGGAATTTTGTTGTGCTTTTGTCCTTTCCTTGTTGGAGAAAATAAAAGTCGGTGGCGACTCTTACTTACCGCGACATTTTGCGAAACGCAAACGCGAACCAGCATTCCAAAACAGTCAGTTCTATTTCCACCGATCACAGAACTGGCGACTCTGCTGGGGATTTATAAGTGAGGTGTACCTTAGGATTAGATCACTATGTTTTCAATTGTATGCCTTGTATGCTTTAATATTGTGGGCTTGTATCGGAGTTTTATAGATCCTAACCCGGATCTGGGGATACCCTTTAGAAGTAGCAACAAACGGTGAGGGAACTGTGCGGGGTATACCGACATGGTTGAAGCAGTAGCTACATTGATGTGGCACTTTGGTGAGTACAGGTAACCCTTGAGTCAAGTCAAGGAGAGTACGGGGCCGCCGCATGGTGTCGTGAAGCATCAACTGACCTTAGAACCTTACTTGACCATCCTGGCCTCTTTAGGGGTAGTGAGATGACCGACTTTGGTGCAGTCCGATGTTGGTAGATACTCGATACTACACTCATTGAGGGTTGTTTTCTTGGAATATTTTGGTCGCCAGTTAAGTGGCTAAATCAAAACAATGAACATAGAAAACAATCCAATGATATTGAGCTCCTTAGAACCCGGTTACCATTTATAGGACAGGTTTTGAGCCAACTAACTTCAAGAGGGTACTTACCTACGAACCCCATGCAAGCCTAAACCTAAGGACTTGTTTGCGTTGTGTGAATATGACTGCCTGTATATACACTTGCTTACCTTTGCATACATGTACATAACATCATAAAGCATCATATGCATCTGCTAACCATTTCAAGGGTTTGGATCTTCATCTTTGTTCTTGTTTTGTAGGACATGGAGTCTCTCCGCAGGAAAACAATTCAAGTCAACCTTGTAAGGATCCCTCCTCAACTCAAGGAGCTTACATCCAGGATTCCCGAGAACTCTCTCTTCAGTGAAAGACATGGTAGACTCCTCAGCTTGGTCAACACCAACATTGAAGAAGACATGATGAAAGTTCTCTTCCAGTTCTTTGACCCCCTACACCACTGTTTTACATTCCCTGATTATCAATTGGTGCCTACTTTGGAGGAATTTTCTCAACTTCTGAGAATTCCTATTCTTAGTCAACTACCCTACAATGGTACGGAAAAGGAACCAAAACTTGAAGATGTTGCTCAAGCATTACGTTTGCAACCATCTGACATCAAGGGGCATTGGGAAATCAGAAGTGGTATCAAGGGATTCTTGGCAAAGTTTCTGTTTGAGAAGGCACAAGAATGTTGGAATTCTCTTGATCTACAAGCCTTTGAAGAGGTTGTGGCACTCCTTATCTATGGGTTCGTGTTGTTCCCAAATCCTGATCAACTTATAGATGTGAATGCTGTCAAGATTTTTATGTCCCGGAATCCCATACCTACATTGCTTGGGGATATCCTCCACTCATTTTACACACGAACAATGAGAAAAAGAGGTGTTCTCATGTGCTGTACTCCTCTCCTGGCAAGGTGGTTTATTTCTCACCTTCCACAATCAGTTTTGAAGAACGAGCAGGGTTTAAGGTGGTCACAACGATTGATGACCCTCACACATTCTGATATACATTGGTGTTCTCGGTCCAGAGAAAATGTCACTATCATTGATCGTTGCGGAGAATTTCCTAATGTTCCTTTACTTGGAATTAGAGGAGGCATTACCTACAACCCCTGTTTGGCTTTGAGACAATTTGGATATGCTCGGAGGGATGGCCCTCATGACATGCTGATTCCTGACATAGTTTTTGACTTCGACAACGATGCACAGGGACTTCGACAAAGGTTCATCAGAGCTTGGAGGATGCCTAACAAGGTAGATAGTAAGACACTGGGGCACAAGAATTCCATCCCCCTTGAGCCTTACCTCAAGTGGGTACGAACCCGCTCCCAGAAGCTTATGATGCCATATCCTCACATTCTCCCCGTGATCAAAGAGCCTGTTATGGAAGGAGAGGTTCCGTACACCATTCTACATCCTGACATGCCAACATCATGGGAAGAAATGCAAAAGAGCTGGATCTAACTCAAGGAAGAACATAATGCTTTTGAAGCCAGCTTACATGCCAGTGAGAAGAAGGTCTTGGAGCTCACCCGCCTACTTCACGAGGAAAAGACCCTCAACACTTACATCTCTCCAAAAAGGATACACAATGTCTTTTTACATTAAGTATTTTGTAATATTTTTCCCATGAGGCACTGATGTACTAAACAAATTACTTCTTAATATGACGTGTGTTCCTTTTTTGTCTACAACGAATTTGAATTTTCGAACCCTTGAATGCATTGCATAAATAGCATACCATTCATCATATGCATAACAGGTACCCTTTTTTACAGGTCACTTATCTTCTTCGCTGTTTATTTCAGCAATCATCATGTCTACTGAACCATCCACTGAACAAGCTATCAAGGCCCTCTAGGCCCAGAACGCCCAGTTCCAAGAGTTGGTTATGAGCTTAGCCAAGGGTCAACAGGAGTTGAAGACCCTGATTCTGAAGAAGAAGAAGAAGAGGATCGTCTTGTTCAACACTGGACGCATATTTGGGAATGGATTACAGAATGAGGTTGAGCTGACTACCTCATCTGTAGGCAAAGACAGTCCACAAGAGAGAAGGGTTCCTAGTCCCGTGGTCTCCGACAACGAGACAGATTATGATGAGGAACAATACCCTCCTGCTGAGGACAGGTACAAACAGTTGGAGGACCTCTTAAGTGCTATGGAGATTCAGAATGTGCCCGGGTTGGACTTTAGAGACCTAGGCTTATCCTCTGGGGTGGTGATTCCCCATAAGTTCAAGGCACCTGCTTTTGCCAAATACGACGGAGCTTCCTGCCCAAAGCTGCACCTCCGGTCGTATGTAAGGAAGATCCAACCTCACACTGCTGACAAGAATTTGTGGATCCATTTCTTTCAGGATAGTCTTTCAGGGACTCAACTCGAATGGTTCTATCAGCTGGATGGAGCCAGTATTCGTAACTGGGAGGATTTGGCTATTGCGTTCTATAAGCAGTATCAATATAATTCCGACCTCGCTCCTACGCGTACCCAACTCCAGGGTATGTCACTAGGGACGGGTGAAGGATTTAAGGAGTATGCTCAAAAGTGGAGAGACCTGGCTGGAAGGGTGCAGCCACCTTTAACTGACCGTGAGCTTGTTGATATGTTCTTGGGGACCCTGTCTGGTCCGTTCTTCAACCATTTGGTTGGAAATTCTTCAGCTGGGTTTACAGACCTTATCTTGACTGGTGAGAGAATTGAAGCTGGTATCAAGTCTGGGAAGATACAGAAAGGTGCCTCCTCGAGCACTGAGAAGAAACCATTCAAGAAGGAATCTAGTGCTGTCTATGGTTCAAGGAGACAGAATAGAACGGAACGCTGCCAAGATGTCAACGTGGTGGTTATTTCAAAACCTGCTGCTGCTCCTCAGCATCACAACCAGCAAATGGGTGAGAGACCCCGAAGGCAGTTCACTCGCCTCAGCATGACCTTGTCCTAGATACTTCCACAGTTACTAACAACCAACCTGGTGACTATAAAAGAAGCTCCGAAGGTTGTAAACACAACATCTCCAAAGTACAATCCTAACGCCCGCTGTGCTTATCACTTTGACAGCCCGGGGCATACTACAGATGATTGTTGGGCTCTGAAGAATAAGGTTCAGGACCTAATTGATGCTAAAGAGATAGAGTTCGAGGCACCCGAAAGGCCCAATGTTGTGACTGCTCCCATGCCTAAGCATGGAGTGAATGTTGTAGAGGAAGACCTGTTTGTAGCCTCTGTGGATGACATTGTTACTCCGTTGTTGACTGTCAAGAGGAACCTGTTGCTAGCCGGTTTATTTTCGGGATGTAGTAAAGGTTGCCATCTGTGTTCCGTTTCACCTACTGGTTGTCCTTTTTTGAAGTCAGGCATCCAAAACCTGATGGATAATAAAGAGATTCTGTTCGAGAAGATTGCTGTTCCTGCTACCCCTACTGAAGAAGTGTCCATTGTTACTATTTTCAACAACTCTCCTAAGGCTCCCTCGAGGAAGCCTGTCAAAATTATGCCTATTCAGAAGATTGCTCCCATAATCATCACTGTTCCGGGGCCCATCCCCTATACATCCGACAAAACTATCCCGTGGCACTATGGGGCAGATGTTTATGTGCGCGGAGTTAAACAAGAGTTTGATACTAGTACCGGCGTCAGCAACATCACCGGGCCTGCTAAAGTCACCCGCAGTGGTAGACTTTTCTCACCAGATATTGCGCCACCTGCTATCCAGAGACCTATTGTCATCACACCTACAAGTGTGCCTATTTCTCTTCCTGACCAAGTTCCTATTTCTACCCCTGCTGCCGAGTCATCTGACGCTCGGGGAAAAGGGATAGCCACTGATGTGCCTGCCCATACGGAGGCGCCAAAGACCACCACTGTTGAAGCTTCCAAACAGGAGATGGAAGAGATTCTTAAGATTATTAAGAAGAGTGATTTTAACGTAGTTGAGCAACTGGGGCACACCCCATCTAAGATTTCTATGTTATCACTATTGTTGTGCTCAGAGGCCCATGCCAAGGCTTTGATTACCTTCCTGAAGACGGCCCACGTGCCACAAGAGACGTCAGCTGATCAGTTTACCGATTGTGTGGCCAACTTAACTGCGGATAATGGTTTGGGTTTCTCCGACGCTGATCTGACCGCTAAAGGGAAGAACCATAATGATGCCCTGCATGTCTCCATTGAATGCAGGGGCACTACTCTTGCACATGTGTTGGTTGACACTGGTTCCTCACTGAACGTCTTGCCCAAGAAAGCTCTAGACAGGTTGGATTACGAAGGTTTAGAACTCAAGCCAAGTAACATTGTTGTCCGGGCCTTTGATGGGTCTAAAAGAATGGTGCACGACGAGGTTGATATTCCAATCAGAGTTGGTTCTCAGGTATTCGATTCTACATTCTACGTAATGGACATTCGACCATCTTATTCTTGTTTGTTGGGTCGTCCCTGGATCCATAAGGCTGGAGCGGTGACCTCCACACTACATCAGAAGCTGAAATACCCGGTCAGAGGGAAGATTGTGACAGTCCAGGGGGAGGAAGAGTATATGGTCAGCCACCTTAACTCGTTCCGGTACATAGAAATGGATGGGGAGTTCATTGAGACCCCCTTTCAACACTTTGAAGAGGTTCCTCAGACACTGGCATCAGCAGAGACTGTGACTGAAGAAGATTCTCCGTTGAAGATGGCTTCCTTAAAGGATTCCCGGGCTGTTATTGAGAAGGGTGAGTGCGCAAACTAGGGCCGACTTCCTGATTTCACTCAGAAGATTGACAAGTTTGGTTTGGGTTTCACTGCAGAAGCTCAGAGGGCTGTTCGTAAGGAAAGGATTGGAAGACCTCCTGTGTTCATCAGCAACTCGGGAGTAAATGCCATTGAAGATGACGTGGAGGAATCTGAATTCGACAACTGGATCTACCCTATGACCAACGGTGGACCAAGCAACTGGACGGCAAAAGACTTCGTCCCTATTACTTTTGTGACTCAGTAATGAACTCCTTTGTTTTGAATTTGTAACAGACAATATTATGAAACTTTATGGCCCGGTGTCTTACCCGGGGCGCTGTGGCTTCATTTGTGAGGGCTTTTGTGTGTCATTTTCATAAATCATTAATAAAAGCATTGGACGTTTCTTGCATTTCAAATCTTGCGCTCCTTGTCTTTCTTTATTATATATTGCAAAACAGCTATTTACACACACTCACATATACAGGTCCCAATCCACTCTGGATCTCACTGGTAACGACTCTGCTACTGCCAGTTATGACTTCGAAAATCCGATCAACTTAGCCGAAGACGAAGGTGAAGATGATTGTGAAGTGCCCAGTGAGCTTGCAAGACTGCTACTCCAGGAAGAGAGGGCCATTCAGCCCCATGAAGAGCTAGTGGAAACGGTAAATATGGGTACTGACAGACAGAAAGGAGGTCAAGATTGGTGCCAATCTGGAGTCTAGTGTGAAACAACGGTTGATTCAGATGCTGCATGACTACATGGAAATCTTTGCCTGGTCTTACGAAGATATGCCTGGGTTGGATACCGACATTGTAGTTCATCACCTGCCTACCAAGGAAGAATGCCCTCCGGTAAAACAGAAGGTCCGCCGTATGCGTCCAGAGATGTCCGAGAAAATCAAAGCTGAGGTTATGAAACAATTTGACGCTGGTTTTCTAGCAGTAACTTCTTACCCTCAGTGGGTCACCAATGTGGTTCCAGTGCCGAAGAAAGATGGTAAAGTCCGAATGTGTGTTGATTACAGGGATTTGAACAGGGCGAGCCCCAAGGATGATTTCCCTCTGCCTCACATCGACGTTCTGGTTGACAACACTGCTCAGCATAAGGTATTCTCCTTCATGGACGGGTTCTCCGGTTATAATCAGATCAAGATGGCTCCTGAAGACATGGAGAAGACCACTTTTGTTACTCAGTGGGGCACCTTCTGTTACAAGGTCATGCCTTTTGGGTTGAAAAATGCTGGGGCAACCTACCAACGTGCCATGGTTGCTTTGTTTTATGACATGATCCATCACGAGATTGAAGTATATGTCGACGATATGATTGCAAGGTCCCAAACTGAGGAGGAACACCTTGACCATCTACAGAAGCTGTTTGACCGGTTGAAGTTGTACAAATTGAGGCTAAACCCGAACAAGTGCACCTTCGGGGTGAGATCTGGAAAATTGCTAGGCTTCGTCGTAAGCGACAAAGGTATTCAAGTGGACCCTGCCAAAGTGAAAGCCATACAAGAGATGCCCGTTCCTAAGACAGAGAAAGAGGTCAGAGGCTTTCTAGGACGACTGAACTACATTGCCCGATTCATCTCACATCTAACTGCTACCTGTGAACCAATCTTCAAGCTACTGAAGAAAGATCAAGTAGTACGTTGGAACGATGAATGTCAGGCCGCTTTCGAAAGAATCAAAGAGTATCTCCAAGAGCCACCTATTCTTATGCTAGCAGTTGAAGGGAGACCTCTAATCTTATACTTGACAGTACTGGACAACTCAATGGGATGTGTGCTAGGTCAGCATGACGAGTCTGGCCGAAAAGAGCACGCTATTTATTACCTTTGCAAAAAGTTTACCGACTGTGAGACCCGATACTCACTGCTCGAGAAAACTTGCTGCGCTTTGGTATGGGCTGCTCGCCGGCTGAGACAGTATATGTTGACTCACACTACTCTGTTGATTTCAAAGATGGATCCAATCAAGTATATCTTCGAAAAGCCTGCCTTGTCCAGAAGAATAGCAAGATGGCAGATGATCTTGACTGAATATGACATCCAGTACACAACCCAAAAAGCAATCAAGGGAAGTGTGCTGGCAGACCATTTGGCACATCAGGCAGTGGATGACTATCAATCTATGAACTTTGAATTTCCAGACGAGAATATCATGGTAGTGACTGATTGTGAAATACCTGGACCGGATGAAGGACCTGAGGAAGGATCCCGATGGTCTATGCCCTTTGATGGAGCCTCAAACGCTTTGGGTAATGGCATTGGCGCCGTGATCATATCTCCTAAAGGCACTCATACTCCACTGACCGCCCGACTATGTTTCAACTGCACCAACAACATGGCGGAGTATAAAGCATACATCATGGGTCTTCGAGCTGCAATTGACCTAAGGATCAAGTTTTTGAGTGTCTTCGGAGATTCCGCTCTCGTGATCAGTCAGATCAAAGGCGAGTGGGATACGAAACACCCAAATCTTATTCCTTACAAGGAATATGTATTGACGTTGCTTCCCCATTTCGAGGAGATAACCTTTGAACACTTCCCAAGAGAGGAGAATCAGTTGGCGGACGCACTAGCTACGATGTCTTCTATGTTCAAAGTCAAATGGGACAACGAGGCTCCCCGGATCATTATTTGGAAATTGGATGAACCTGCACATTGCTGTGATCTTGAGACCGAAGAGGTAACAAAAAAACCTTGGTATCATGAAGTAAAGAGGTACCTTGAAGCTCAAGAATACCCCGAGGGTGCATCCTTTAATGATAAGAAGTTTCTGAGAAGATTCGCGGCAAAGTTCTTCATCAGCAATGGCATTCTTTACAAACGTAACCACGATTCAACCTTACTGCGTTGTGTGGATAAGATTGAAGCAGAAAGGATCATGGCAGAGCTGCTTGAAGGTACCTTCGGAATTCATTCCAGTGGACATACCATGGCAAAGAAAATCCTTCGGGCAGGATATTACTGGTCCACAATGGAAGCCGACTGTTATCAACATTCTCGGACGTGTCACAAATGCCAGGTCTATGATGATAAGGTGCACATTCCTCCAGTTCCTCTGAACGTCTTTACAACACCTTGGCCTTTTTCCATGTGGGGCATTGATATGATCGTCGAGATCAGACCTACGACATCCAACAGGCATCGCTTCATCCTGGTAGCAATTGATTACTTTACGAAGTGGGTTGAAGCAGCTTCCTTTGCCACCGTAACCAAGAACGTCGTGGCACAGTTCATTCGGCACAACCTGATCTGTCGATACGGTGTACCAGAGAGGATCATTACGGACAATGGTACCAATCTTAACAACAAGATAATCACTGAGCTCTGCGAGCAATTCAAGATACAGCACCACAACTCTTCTCCCTACCGGCCGAAGATGAATGGGGTTGTAGAAGCAGCTAATAAGAACATCAAGAAGATTGTGCAGAAGATGATAGTGACCTACAAAGATTGGCACGAGATGTTACCATTTGCTCTTCATGGGTACCGTACCTCAGCACGAACGTCAACAGGGGCAACACCATATTCCTTGGTATATGGCATGGAGGCAGTCTTACCCATCGAAGTTCAGATACCCTCTCTCCGGATCATGAAGGATGCAGGTTTAAGTGAAGATGACTGGATCCAGACTCGGCTTGATCAACTAAACCTAATCGACGAAAAGAGACTCACTGCTATTTGTCATGGTCAGACGTACCAAAAACGGATGATCAAGGCATTTAACAAGAAAGTCAGACGACAAGAGTATCAAGTCGGGGATCTGGTAATCAAGCGCATCATTCTACCTCAAGGTGATCCCAGGGGCAAATGGACCCCTACGTACGAAGGGCCATTTGTGGTTAAGAACATCTTCTCAGGAGGAGCGATGATTCTAACCACCATGGACGGTGACGACCTTCCTCACCCCGCCAATGCAGACATAGTAAAAAGATACTACGCATGATTAAAAGACCCGCTAGGTTGACTGGCCTAGGAAAAAATAAGGGCTTCCCGGCGAACCAAAAGGGTTCGGGAAAAAAAAAATTTGTACACGCGGCAAGTCGAAAACCTGAAAAGGCGGCTTGGGCAAAAATGGGTATCCCGGTGGACTGAAAACCCGAAAGGGCGGTCCAGGAAAAAGTTAGGGATAAGCGTAATACTATGTCTCATTGGATCACCCTGCATCCAGACTTCGGTATCGACCATCAAGCTCGGACGACACCAATCAATCAGATTCCTCTTCAACTAAGCAGCAAAGTGATGAGACGCTTGAAGACATAAAGGCGATAGCAGAGTGGAACCCAGTGGGATTTTTCACATAGCTGTTTTGTTTTCCTTTTCACAAATTGTATAAACTCTATTTTGCTCGGCGGCGTTCTCTTACTAGGACGTCAGCCTCTTGTACAAAAACGCCTATTTACAGGCAAACTTCAAAATCAATACAAGTTCATTTTTCAGACAAATTGCAAATTATTTTTCCTTTATCTGTTTTGTTTTGCAAAGAACGTCCAATGTTCATTTTTGATATATGCATTTGACATTAATTGCTGATCACAAATATTTGCATGTGAAACAAAGGACTAGTTACGGGTGACATCGGAAGTAGGGGAAATAAGAATTGTCTAAGCGATCTAGTTGCTCTGTCCACCAAGGTACCAAGGTAAGTTCAGCTGAAGAATATGACCAATATACCTTCACTCCCCGCAGAATAAGACAGTAATGATAGCTCTCTCAGCTGAGACTTGCCACAATGAACAAATCAGCAGTACTCTCCCCAAGCAGAGTTGGTCTACCATCAGCCCTAAAAAGTTGGGCATCCCCAGTAGATCTTAATATTCCCCAGCGGAGTACAGATATTCCTCAGCAAGCATCGCCGACGTTCTTAATATTTTTCCACAGAGTTTAAGAATGTTCCCCGACGGAATACAAGATACCCCCAGTAGAGCTATTTTCCCAGCACAGTCTGAGAAAGGCTTCCCCACCAGAGTTGAATCATCTCCCCAATAGATTCTGGAAGCTTGTCCCCTGCAGAGTACAAAGGTTATCCCCCACCAGAGTCTAACTGGGTTATCCTCAGCAAGTTGCAACTGAAAGATTCTCCCCAGCGAAGTTCTTTCTATCCCCAACAGAGCTTATCAACGGAATCCCCAGCGGAATTATCGTTAAAATCTCAGCGAAGCATCTCTTCCCCACAGAGTAATTCCCCGCAGAGTAATCTCTTCACCAGGTTTATTCCCCAACGGAGTCATCTTCTCCTACCGGTTTATTCTTGCAATCATCTTCGTTCATCATCCCCAGCGGAAACGAAGAACTCTACTCTTCAACATCAACCCAGGATTTAACAAACTCCCAGACATTTGTCAAGTATTTATTTTCCCGGACGAAAATACATTCATAAACATTTCACATCTCATACCTCCTATTTACATACATGACAGAGTGCATACGACACGATCTCATTTTGAGAATATCATGCATTTCATACATCATGACATTGCATACAACTAATGTTTTGCCTTTTCAAGAAAAGGTCAATCAAAAGATGATTACCATCAACCTTTCTTAAGTTCCAGATCAACACCTATAACTACCCAGGAAATATCTGTGGACGACTGATTATAGGTTAACACCTGAAACCAGACAGGAAAACCACCTATATGAAGAGATTGAAGATTAACACCTGTAACAGGCCAGGAAACCATCTTTCTTTCTCAAGTCAGAGATTAATACCTGAAACCAGACAGGAAAACTATCTCCTCGACCAACCTTTCTTAAGTTCCAGATTAATACCTGTAGCAAGCCAGGAAATATCTGTGGACGACTGATTGTAGATCTATACCTGTAGCAAGCCAGGAAATATCTGTGGACGACTGATTGTAGATCTATACCTGTAACTAGCCAGGAAAGCTATCTACATGAAGAGACTGAAGATCAATACCTGTAACAATCCAGGAAGACTATCTTTCTTTCTCAGGTCAGAGATTAATACCTGAAACCAGACAGGAAAACTATCTCATCGGCCAGCCTTCTTAAGTTCTGGATTAATACCTGTAGCAAGCCAGGAAATATCTGTGGACGACTGATTATAGATCTATACCTGAAACCAGACAGGAAAGTTATCTATATTGAAGAGATTGAAGATTAATACATGTAGCAAGCCAGGAAAACTATCTTTCTTTCTCAGGTCAGAGATTAATACCTGAAACCAGACAGGACAACTATCTACTTGACCATCATGAAGCAACCCGACACCGGTTCCTTCTCTTCAAAGATGCATTTTTACACGGAATCATCATCAGGCAACCCTACACAGGTTCCTTCTTTCAACTTACAAAGTTACAACTCAACAAACAATCTCTGGGTGGCATCTTTAAGCCCATCTCCATAACTACCCATTACATTTCCAGATGGCATCTATAAGCCCATCCCCGACAAGATTCTGTCACATCTCCAGATGGCATCTATAAGCCCATCCTCCTATCCACCATCTCTCCAAATGGCATCTGTAAGCCCATTCCCGACATCACATTGCTGATACTACACCATGCGAGTGCAAATTTCTGGGCACTTTAGTGTTCAATCATCTTCCACCTTCGGATCACGAAAGGCACGCAAGCCAATCTACATCCTCAGGTCTAAGAAGATTGAACAGGGGCAACTGTTGTACCCCAAAATTTTCCCTCCCATATTCCTCAAGATATGATCCTCAAATTACTCAAGATGGCTCAAGAGGTAGACAGCCAAATCACCTCCTAAGACAGCTGAAATTATGGTTTTGGCTCTTTCAAGGAATTTGGGGTTTTCAATAGTTCAATCAAGTCTCAAGGGCCTATATGCATCCTCAAGCACCTACATGCCAAGTTTCAAGACTCACAGTGCCAATTTGCACAGTCAAAAGCCTCATTTGATCCAAAGTCAACTGCAAGGGCAAAATGGTCATTTTGCAGTCAAAAGTCAGAATTTTTGGTCAACTTCTTATTTTGAGTTCACAATCATCATTTGATCAAGTCTTGATCATGATTCCACAAGGATAGCTCAAAAATCATCAAGATGCAAAAAGTTACTATTTTTGGACAGCAGAAAAGTCAACTGTATCTTGACCAGGGCATAACTTTTTCAGGGTTTGTCAGAAAAATTCCATCCAATGCTCATTTTGAAGGGGATGCAATTTCCTACAATCCATCTTCACACTCCAAGTTCAAGAAATGCTCTCATAAGAAGTTACCAATTTTTACATTATAGGTCAAATTCAAAAGTCAACAAAAGTGCACCTTGAGTCAAAGGCCATAACTTGAGATTGGTAAATCCAAATGACATGGGACCAAAGGAATTGGTTAGAGGACTTCAAGAGCTTTCCAAAATGTCCAAGAACATGTTCATATGATCAAAATTGAGCAAGTTGTGCATTGGAGAAGTTGGGAAATTTTCATGAATTTGCAAAAGTCAACTTTGCTCAAAACACCTTCTTTTTGCTAATGGGCCTCAAATCTCTTCTTGAAACTTCATCCATGACCTATGCACGACCCATCAAGCTTAATGGAATTTATTTTCTTATTTTTATTGATTAATTGGATTTTTAATTAATATTAATTCATTTAATTAATTTAAATTGTAGGAAAATAGAAGATTTGATGTTTTCAATCTTTTTGTGAAGCAAATAGGACCTCAGCATGCTGGCAAAATCGAGCACCAAGTCAAAGATACAAAATCTCCAAATTTGGCAACATTTTCCAATCATGAAAAATCAAAAAGATTTGATTTCCAATCAAAGATTCAATCACCTATGCACATGGATTTTTGCCCAGCTCTTGACCTAATTCAATTGCCCTATATATATGCAAGCAAATCCTAACCTAGCACACGTGAAAAAGCTGTAGAAAAAAAGCCATAGCATATTGAAAAATTCCAAGAAAATTGAAAACTGACTTTGGCATTCTAGGGCGATTCAAAAGGTTTTGTTGATTCAAACACCTTGCAGGAGGTCCCAGGAGTGAACTACAATCAAAATCAAGCATTAAGGCTCAAGGAATCGATACCTACAGAACCACGGTTTGCCATTTTTTTTCCAGAATCGTAACTCTTAAATCATGCATATTTAACGTGTTTTCTTGATTGATTTGTGTTGCTAGGAACCATATGAAGCTAATGGTATCGTTCAATTGAATTATAATGCACTGAATCACAAGATGCCATTAACGATTTCTAGGGTTCTTGAGCTTTGAAATTAGGGCTTTCCGAACCAGGAAAAATTTGAACTCATAAGATACATGGTTGAGATCATGAGAACCAGACGAACCTAACCCACCTATCGCGAAATATTTATGTTTGCTGTAGCTCTAATCGCTATTTTTCCTTGCAGTATATAGTGGGGGTTAAAAACCCCCGCTATCTAATATTATTTACAGGTACAAACGAAGAAGACGAGGACGTGTTAGCATCTGAGTGGTTGATTTGAAATAAGCGCGCGTATTTTTTTGTGCTACAGCATATTGATTAATTTCTTAATATAATAATTGTCACTTGTTTCAATAACAAGAAAAGCAGCATGGTTGAGTGGTGAGTGCGTTGACCTGGAAGCGTTGGGACCTGGGTTCGAATCCCAGGTCCCCCAAAACATTTGTGCTATTTTATTTCATATATTCACATGCAGGTCTCAAAAAGGAGTCCACCATACGCTTCCAATTCCCAGGCGCCAAGTGGCCTCAAACTCAAATCCTATGGCCTAGATTGAAAGACTAGCATACTCCTTAGTCAACATGCGCATGGAGGATCCAAAAAAGTCAAAGAGGCTTGCAGTTTGTTGGGCCACAATTTTCCAAACAAACCTCCTAATTGGGCCAGCACCCCCTGGTTTATTCTTCTTTTTTATATTTTTTTCATTTAATTATTTTACCATTAATTATTATTATTATCACTTAATTAAACAAATTAATTTTTTCATAATAAATCCAGAAAACATAAAAAATAATAATATTTTTATTTATTAAATTTAATTAGTTATTTTGTAAATAAATACTAACATAATTAATTTAGTCTTTTTAATTAGGTTAATTTCAATATTTTTTGCAATAAATAAAATAAATTAGAATTAGGGTTCTTGACAACTTTTAATCATGTTTTCTTTTTTATTTTATTTCCTTGAGACGTTAAAAAACCAAAAATATTTCTTTTTATTAATTAATTAATTAGGTTTAATTTAATTTAATTCATAAATAATCAAATCTCTTTCTTTCTCAAAAAAGGGTCAAAACCCTAAGGGCTTCTCCGATCCAATTTTTCTCGCGCGTGCGATTATTCTTGATTAATTTTTGATCCATATTTATGTATTTGCTCCGAGGATGTATTAGATTTAATTAGGATCCTTTTTTTTATCGCTTTCTTTATTTTCCGCAATTTACTTTTCAAGGGTTTGTTTTTAGCGATGTAAATACCCGACGCCTTGTAATAGCTTAGTTTATTTTCCGCAACTATTAACTGCTAGATGTATGTTAATTAGGCTGTGCATGACAAGATTTCTCTTTTAAATTAAAATCAACCCGTAGCTCACCATAACATGTGCAAAGATAACTTAACTGAATCCTGACACACTCGCACATGCCACTCCTAGGGTACGCCTCACTTGGTTGCCTCGACGTTGTCATCAAGTATAGGGTGTTTTAGAGGTCGCCCTCCTGTCTAAAGATCAAAAGTTGCCTCGGAACGGTTGCCTCGATAAAAAACGATCTAAGACATTAGGGTTACCGCTAAGGCGTCCTACTATTGCTTTGGTGACCACATGTCCCTATAATCGAATTGACCCAAAACTCCAACGACGGTGCTACCTGCTTCTCAATAGTGGGATAATACTGTCTAAAGGACATTTACACAGCTTAATTTCTTTTGAGTAGGTAGAGGTTCTTAGATACTTGCTCTTTCAAAACAAAAATACTTTTCACACCTACACTTTTCTGACAAAAGTTTTCAAACAAACACTTCATACACTTTTGAGGACAGATACAAGAGTTAAATCGAAGTTTTCAAACAAACTTTTTTCAAAACCCACAAACACAAGAAAAGCAAAACATTTTTGAAAACATAGTGAGCAAGTACCTAAGAGCCCGTGGATAACCACGGATAGAAAGGGTGCTAACACCTTCCCTTTCTATAATCTACCTCCCGAACCGAGAAACATCTCGAAAAGGAATTTTGCTGTGCTTTTGTCCTTTCCTTGTTAGAGAAAATAAAAGACGGTGGCGACTCTTGCTTACCGCGACATTTTGCGAAACGCAAACGCGAACCAGCATTCCAAAACAGTCAGTTCTATTTCCACCGATCACAAGTACTACATCCTGTCTTTAAAGAACAACAGCTTGTTAATGATGTAATGACAAGATATCGAGTCAAGAGGACTTACCTTTGGACTGCACTGGTTGTTTTAGATCTGAATGCTTTTTCAAATGACGTGATAACCTTGTGAGTCTTCAGGAAGCTGCTCTGGACTTCTAGAACTGAGTTTGACTGTACTGTAATGTTTTTGGTGTTTTGAAGATGGAGATGAATAACAACACAGGAGCTGTTTTTGTGATGTTTTGGACCACCTTTGTATGTGATGAGTTGTTTGGTTTAAAGGAAAGTTTGTATGGTGGAGCAATGGGTTGGATTTCTGTTTTGAACAAGAGAAGTTTCTTTGTTTTGAAAATGAGTCAAGGTTGCACAAAATATTGTTTTTCTGCTCAACAAAACTCTATTTTTTTTTCTCTTTTTCAAAAATCCCACCCTTTGTCTTATGAGACAGTCCCTTTTGTAGACCTCTTGACTGTGGTTTAGGGGGGAAACAAATAAGTTATTTGAATTGTTTTAGAATACTGCTTTGATACTTTCTGCACCCAATTTTCGTTTGCCATTTTGGTGTAATTTGGGGGCTGTCATGGTGCAGGCTTGAGCTGACTGCATAAAGCAGTTTTGGACTGTATTGACAACATGTATCCTTAGGGTGCAGCATAGCACAAGGTTTCTTGCAAGGAAGTATGGGATGTTGTGGCATATCACATTTTATTCAACTTTGGACAACATAACTTGTAGCATGTCATAAATTTAGTCTTGTGCACATCATGTCAAAGGCAAAAATATTGTGATAAGGTTTTAATCAAGACATAGTTTTAGAATATGTAATTTTTCAAAAATGTCACTTTGTAATAACTTGAATTACTTGCATCGTCTTGAATTATTTGGAGTTGTAGTAAAATTCCATGAAGCAAATGAATTTAACCAAGTATAAAAAATACTTAGAAAAATCTCAAAGTCTTGCAAAGTTGGATTTTTGATTCTCTTGACTTCTTAATGATCAAGCTTGATATTTTTGAATGTCTTGATGAAATTTGATCTTTGGGTTGTAATGTTGACCAAAAAGTCAAAGTTTGACTTTCCAGTATACAATTGACCATTTTGCCCCTTGTGCCAATTTCAAGCCTAAATTGATGTATCAGTGCTGCAAACTTGACGTCTTAGAATATCTTCTGAGCAAATACTTGAAAAAATGAGAGGGCAAATTTTGGGGTACAACAGCTGCCCCTATTCAATCTTCTTAAACCTGAAGAGTTAGGTTGGTAATTCTGCCATTCGTGACTCGCAAGTGGAAGATGATTGGACACTAGAGTACCCATAAATTTGCACTCGGTGATGTGATGGTTGGGGGAATGGGCTTAGAGATTCCATTTGGAGAGATGATAGAAAGTTGTTGGAGATGGGCTTAAAGATTCCATCAGAAGGTGATTGTATCTGGACTCAGCAGGATGATGAAGGAATCTTGGACGATTACTACCTCAGCAGGATGATGAAGGAATCTTGGATGACTACAACCTCAGCAGGATGATGAAGGAATCTTGGATGACTACAACCTCAGCAGGATGATGAAGGAATCTTGGTGTACTACAACCTCAGTAGGATGATGAATAAATCTTGGATGACTACAATCTCAGCAGGATGATGAAGGAATCTTGGATGACTACAACCTCAGCAGGGTGATGAAGGAATCTTAGATAACTACAACCTCAGCAGGATGATGAAGGAATCTTGGATGACTACAACCTCAGTAGGATGATGAAGGAATCTTGGATGACTATAACCTCAGCAGGATGATGAAGGAGTCTTGGATGACTACAACCTCAGCAGGATGATGAAGGAATCTTGGATGACTACAACCTCAGTAGGATGATGAAGGAATCTTGGATGACTACAACCCCAGCAGGATGATAAAGGAATATTAGATGACTACAACCTCAGCAGGGTGATGAAGGAATCTTGGACGACTACAACCTCAGCAGGATGATGAAGGAATCTTGGATGACTACAACCTCAGCAGGATAATGAAGGAATCTTGGATGACTACAACCTCAGTAGGATGATGAAGGAATCTTGGATGACTACAACCTCAGCAGGATGATGAAGGAATATTGGATGACTACAACCTCAGCAGGGTGATGAAGGAATCTTGGACGACTACAACCTCAGCAGGATGATGAAGGAATCTTGGATGACTACAACCTCAGTAGGATGATGAAGGAATCTTGGATGACTACAACCTCAGCAGGATGATGAAGGAATCTTTGATGACTACAACCTTAGCAGCATGATGAAGGAATCTTGGATGACTACAACCTCAGTAGGATGATGAAGGAATCTTGGATTACTACAACCTCAGCAGGATGATGAAGGAATCTTGGATGACTACAACCTCAACAGGGTGATAAAGAATCTTGGACGACTACAACCTCAGCAGGATGATGAAGGAATCTTGGATGACTACAACCTCAGCAGGATGATGAAGGAATCTTGGATGACTACAACCTCAGTAGGATGATGAAGGAATCTTGGGTGACTACAACCTCAGCAGGATGATGAAGGAATCTTGGACGATTACTATCTCAAAAGGATGATAACCTTTATCTGTTGATCGATCTTTCATGAAAAAAGTAAAGAGTTAGTTGTATGCAATGTCATGATGTATGCATTGTGTAATGATGTTCTCAAAATAAATGAGATTTATGTTATATGTATTTTGTATGCATATGTTATGAATGTTATTGAGATGTAAGTGTGTCTTCAAACTTTGCTCAAAATATTTCCACCAAGGATCCCTATTTTATTGAGGAGAAATCCGTTGGGGACAGTTGAAAACTCTGCGGGGAGAATGTTTATTCCTGCTTGGGAAAAGAGTTCAGGAGTCTTAGTCGTCCGTTGCTCAACTGGGGAGTCGAAGTTGAACTGATATCTGGTCGGGTCCAGGTTTCACAGTAACTTGCTGGGGA
Source organism: Vicia faba (assembly GCA_948472305.1). Classification (NCBI taxonomy): domain Eukaryota; kingdom Viridiplantae; phylum Streptophyta; class Magnoliopsida; order Fabales; family Fabaceae; genus Vicia; species Vicia faba. Next base: position 1,186,937,083 of record OX451737.1, read on the forward strand.
TTGTAGAGTAGTCTACTGGGGAAGAGGAGTTGTGGTCCTTTGATTTCTAGTAGTCAGAGAGGCCACCTCAAGCTAGGGAATCTGTAGTTTGTTGAGGAAATAAACCCTGTTATCGGTCTGCTAGAGAGGCAGCGACTTTACTGGAGAAGAATCCTCGAGGATTCTTGAGGTCGACTTATCTGGGAAGAGGTTATCAGAGATTGAAACTCTGGCTGGGAGTCATCCTATGAGAAGGATTTTGGGGAGATTTGTCACTCCCCCTAGTAGCAAGTTTTTGTGGCACTGCTAGGAAATGTTTGACTGTATGTAACCCTTTGTCGGGATTAACGTTCAATGCCCCAAGTGACGGAGATAGAGACTTTCCCCTGGTTACTCTGCAATTCTTGAGAGATTTCTTGGAATCTTGACTGGACTTCCCCAAGTGTGCTGAATAGTGACATGTCATGCCCCTTTGTTGATAGGAGATTTGTCAATGGAAGTGTCATCCCACTTGAATTGATTTTGTTCACTGAGAGAGCTTTCGTTCATCGGATATTCGTTATGTGAATTTCTCCGCTGTCAAACAAATAGCCATATGCAAACAGTGGTATTCAAGTAATGCAAAGTTTATGTTTGTCTTGAAATTTTGAAAAATGCGTTTTTAGAAAGTAAAGAAGTTTTGTAAGAAGAATTCAACTCAGGATTTTGAGTAAGGCCTTACAGAAGTCGGGATGTCTTTTGTAACAGTATCCTTTCGAACTAACCCATGCTTCAATTAGGAATTTTGAAGGAATATAATGTGGCTTGGTTCACGATTTAAGAAACAAAGGATAAAGGCTCAAATGTATTTGTACCCACCCGTTCTTCATGATGTACTTCAATCCTAAGCTCAGTTAATTGTGCGTTTGAACTCTAATTGAGTCTGGGATGACGTTTTGGTGATGGTTCAGACAAGTTGAGTTTGTCGAAAGGCAGTCATTTTTTGCAACATTTTTCATGTTGGTGAGGATTTGTAGGGATCTATTTCTTTTGTTTTGTTATCCCTAATTTTTGCCTGACTGTTCTTGTTTTGAGATTACAGTCAGCAGGATACCCCGGTTTTATTAATTCTCCTTTGTAGGTTTTGACTTAGTGGGTTTTTGTTTTTGAGAGATAATGAATGCCTATGTGATAGGGAACCATCACCGTCTTTTGATTCCAGAGGAATTTTTTTGATGTCATTCGTTGTATTACGAGATGAGAGTTTGTGGCTTAATGCGCGTTTGAATTAACTGAGAGACTACCCTGCCCCAGGTTTTGATTAAAGGTTTCAATTTGTGTTAAAACAGAAAACTTCTACTTCTTTGGCTCGAAGGGGCTGACTAGGGATTATCTTCCTTATAACTCCAGTGTTTAGGATTTGAAAAAAAATGCCTGTACATCGTCAGCAAGGTCTGTTCAAAAGCATACTGTATGAGATTACGACATTGTTTTCGTCATCCTCCCTCTAAAGGCTTGTAACTTTTAGCAAGAGTTAAATGTCATAAAGAGAGTAAAAAGCACAGTTTATATATAATGAAAATGAGTGGATCAAATCAAGACAAACATATGCAATGCATTAATGAAACAAAGTTTGACATTAATAGATAATTGTTTGAATAACAAAGGAAATTACAACTTGAAAATTCAAATGAAACAAAGACGCTCTCAATGATTTGGCATAGGAGAAATGATCACGTTTGGAGTCTCTGGAGGGTCAAACTCGATCTCCTTGGCATCAATCAAGTCTTGAATCTTGTTCTTCAAAGTCCAACAGCCGTCAGTGTCATGTCCAGGGATGTCAGAATGATAGGCACATCTTACGCTCGGATTGTATTTATAAGAGGAGGTATCAGGATTTTGAGGAGGATCTTTTAGTGTGATCAGTTTCACCTTCAGCAATTTTTGTAATGCTTGAGACAAAGGCATGTTGATGTCAGTGTACTACCTTTCTTGATATCTTACCCTGCACCTATTGCCCTGTCTTTGTTGAACAGATGTAGGATTAGAGATCAGGATTGCCCCTACATGTTGATCATGACGACTCTTTTGACCATACACAGCATTGGACTCTTTCTTCCCACTGTATGGCTTTTTCTGAGCATCAGAGGGTGTAGCTCCTTAGATCTTTCCACTTTTGATGCCAGCTTTGACCCTTTCACTGGTCAGTATTAGCTCGGTGAACCCGGCTGAGGAGCTTCCGATCAAGTGATTGAAGAAAGGTACTGTCAGAGTTCCCATGAAGATGTCTATCAGCTCCCTGTCAGTTAAAGGGGGTTGCACCCTACCAGCCAGATCTCTCCACTTTTGGGCATACCCTTTGAAGCTCTCATTGGAACCCATGGTCATGTTCTGCAATTGCACAAGAGTTGGTGCAAGATCAACATTGTACTGATACTGCTTATAGAAAGCAGCAGCTAAATCCTCCCAGGTGTGGATGCGTGAACTCTCCAATTGATAGAACCACTCAAGTTGAGTCCCTACCAGGCTTTCTTGGATGAAATGGATCCAAATCTTTGGATCAGTCGTGTATGGTTGAATCTTGCGGACATAAGACTTTAAGTGCATATTAGGGCAAGAGACTCCATCGTACAAGGAAAAGGTAGGGCTTTTGAACTTTGGCGGGATGACCACTCCAGAAACCAAACCCATGTCTCCTAAATCCAAGCCAAGTATCTGTTGAATCTCCATAGCACTGAGGCGATCCTCCAACTATTTGTACTTGTCATCAGCGGGAGGATATTGTTCCTCGGAGTAGTCAGCTTTAACTTCATCAATCTCCAAATTGTGGTCTTCTTCAAGACTATCCCCTATGTTGGATTGAGTTGAAAGATTTAGGGCTTTAGGTCTTCTTCTCAAGTTCAAGACGCCTACTGACTTCTTGGACTTTTTCTTCTTTTCTTTGATAAGGAGAGCTTTTAGGTCCTCTTGCCCCTTAGCCATAACGAGCAACATTTGTTGGAATTGAGCATTTTGAGCTTGGAGATCTTTCACTATTTGTTCCATATCCATCTTACTGAAATAAACAACAGGAAGATAAGGAGACCTGTATGGGAGAAACCTGTCATGATATGATGCATGATATGTGCATGTTTTCAAGGATCTCGCGGGGTAAACACAAGAAACAGTTAGAAGTTGAACTTTGATCAATCGTCTTTGATTGGAGAACTTTGTATCGGTGGATGTCCTTCCACGAGAATTAAGCTCACCATGTCAAGTGGGTCATAGCCCTTGACTCAAATTGTTGTACTTGATCTTTGACGACGTTTGGTTAGAGGAAAATAAATCCTCTTTCCTCTTGATAGACATCTGGTTCATTGTAAACCTGCATCAAAGACCCTCGAGATCCTCGAAATGGTTATTGAAAATGCTATGGTATGATGTTATGATGTTATGCACAAGTATGCGAAGTAAACAAGATTATACAAATAATCATGTACACACAAAGCAGACAAATCCTTAGGTTTAGGCTTGCATGGGGTTTTATAGGTAAATACCCTCTTGAAGTTTAGTTGGCTCAACCTGTCCTAGTTAATAGTAACCGCGTTCTAAGGGACTAAATATCACTGGATTGTTTCCTTGTTCATTGTTTCAGCTCAAGCTTCTTCAATGGCGACCGAAATATTCCAAGAAACCAAACCTCAATGAGTGTAGTATCGAGTATCTACCAACTTCGGACTGCACCAAAGCCGGTCATCTCACTACATCCTAATGGTCAAGTTGGTCAAGTAAGGTTCTAAGGTCAGTTGATGCTTTATGACACCACGCGGCGGCCCCGTACTCTCCTTGACTGACTCAAGGGTTACCGGTACCAACCAAAGTGCCATATCAACGTAGCTACTGCTTCAACCATGTCGGTATACCCCACACAATTCCCTCATAGTTTATTGCTACTTACCTAAAAAGGTGTCCCCAAATCCGGGTGTATGATTTAAAACAAACCCAAACAAGGAACCAAAATGTAAAGCAAGCAAATCAAACAATGTAAGAAAGTAAATGTGATCTAACCCTAAGGTAACCCCACTTTAAGTAATAGTCCCCTGCAAAGTCGCCAGTTCTGTGATACGGTGGGAGAACTGACTTGATGTTTTGCGTCTGTGTTCGCAAATGTTGCGGTTTAGCAAGAGTCGTCACCGACTTTTCTTTTATCCAAAAAGGAAATGTGAAAAAGCACAGGAAAGACCTTTAGAGATGTTTTTTGAGTTCGGGGGGTTGATTATGAAAAGGGAAGGTATTAGTACCCTTTTCATCCATGGTTTTCCATGGACTCTTAGTTACTTGCTAAATCACTTGCTTTTATTTGAATGTGTGCTTGTGGTGGTGATTTTTGAAAGTATTTTGAAAATGGAACTTCGTAATGGTTCTCGTTTCTATAAGAACGCCTACAAAGTGTTTGTTTCGAAAATAGTTCAAAGATGTGCTTGTGAGATGTGTTTTTGAAAGTATTTTGAAAATGGAACTTCGTAATGGTTCTCGTTTCTATAAGAACGCCTACAAAGTGTTTGTTTCGAAAATAGTTCAAAGATGAGAGTGTGGATAAAAATGTTTTTTTGTTGTTGTGAGCAAGCGAGTAACTAAGAGCGAATCTACCTACTCGAAAGGTCTTAAATGTGCTTTTCCTCCTCCTTTAGATGTGGCTATCTTACCATTGATTTGGTAAGAAGCCCCATCGTTGGATGTGAAAGGACGGGCGTTGAGACGTTTGTATAGTCATAGAAGGCAACATATGGGACGTTTTAGCAATGTCGTTTTAGGGACTAGATCGTTTACCGAAGGCAATATCGAGGGTCATCGAGGGACTACGATCTTTTTATCGAGGCTCCTTGATAAAACGCCCATGCTCGAGGGACATGACTATTTTCCGATAGGCAACAAGTGGAATTACCCTAAGGGTGCTAGTGTGCAAATGTGTTTTATTTACATGCATTTTGTCTTATATTTGAAAGTCATCTATTTATTGATTTTATCTTGCCATACACACTTATTTACTAGCAATATATGAAAAGCAAGTAAAAAGCGGAAAGTAAAATCTAAGCTATTACATCACTTTAGGGGGATGGGGATACAATTTAACAATGGGGTTGAAGTAGGAATTAAAATATTACAAACACATTGAATGATAATGAAAGGAATGTGAAAACGGTGTAGAATAAAAGAAAAAAGCATTTTTGAACTGCTATGTGTCGACACATATGCTGCTATGCATCGACACATAGCTTCTCCTGCCCCTGTAAAACAAAATCAGTGCAGTATGGGTCGACACGTAATGGGATGTGTCGACTCATGCACCTTTATGCATCGACGCGAAGTGCGCATGTGTCGACTCATAGTCCTTTCCAGCTTCTATTTTGTGAAATCTGTTCAGTATGAGTCGACACATAATGGGATGTATCGACTCATACACCTCTTTGTATCGACGCGAAATGCGTATGTGTCGACTCATAGTCCTTTCCAACTTTTGTTTTGTAACCTGAAATCAATATGAGTCGATGCATGGGGGTTATGTGTCGACTCATACCCTGTTTTTTCACTAGGATGAGTCGACACATGAGGATATGTGTCGATACATGCTGCATTTTTCTGCCTTAAACATTATTTTACTGAATGTACAAGTTAGTTTATGGCATATGATGGATAAAAATGAATAATAAATGATTGAATAAACCTAAACCTTAAGCAAATGACTAGTTCAACAAGATAATAAAGTACTACATCCTGTCTTTAAAGAAGAACAACTTGTTAATGATGTAATGACAAGATATCGAGTCAAGGGGACTTACCTTTGAACTGCACTGGTTGTTTTAGATCTGAATGCTTTTCCAAATGATGTGATAACCTTGTGAGTCTTCAGGAAGCTGCTCTGGACTGCTAGAACTGAGTTGGACTGTACTGTAATGTTTTTGGTGTTTTGAAGATGGAGATAAATAGTAACACATGAGCTGTTTTTGTGATGTTTTGGACCACCTTTGTATGTGATGAGTTTTTTGGTTTAAAGGAAAGTTTGTATGGTGGAGCAATGGGTTGGATTTCTGTTTTGAACAAGAGCAGTTTCTTTGTTTTGAAAATGAGTCAAGGTTGCACAGAATATTGTTTTTCTGCTCAACAAAACTCTATTTTTTTCTCTCTTTCAAAAATCCCACCCTTTGTCTTTTGAGACAGTCCCTCTTGTAGACCTCTTGACTGTGGTTTAGGGGGGAAAACAAAAAAGTTATTTGAATTGTTTTGGCATACTGCTTTGATACTTTCTGCACCCAATTTTCTTTTGCCATTTTGGTGTAATTTGGGGGCTGTCATGGTGCAGGCTTGAGCTGACTGCATAGAGCAGTTTTGGACTGTATTTATAGCATGTATCCTTGGGGTGCAGCATAGCACAAGGTTTCTCGCAAGGAAATATGGGATGTTGTGGCATATCACATTTTATTCAACTTTGGGCAGCATAGTTTGTAACATGTCATAAATTTAGTCTTGTGCACATCATGTCAAAGGCAAAAATATTGTGATAAGGTTTTAATCAAGACATAGTTTTAGAATATGTAATTTTGCAAAAATGTTACTTTGTAATAACTTGAATTACTTGCATCATCTTGAATTATTTGGAGTTGTAGTAAAATGCCATGAAGCAAATGAATTTAATCAAGTATAAAAAATACTTAGAAAAATCTCAAAGTCTTTCAAAGTTGGATTTTTGATTCTCTTGACTTCTTAATGATCAAGCTTGATATTTTTGAATGTCTTGATGAAATTTGATCTTTGGGTTGTAATGTTGACCAAAAAGTCAAAGTTTGACTTTCCAGTATACAATTGACCATTTTCCCCCTTGTGCCAATTTCAAGCCTAAATTGATGTATCAGTGCTGCAAACTTGACGTCTTAGAATATCTTGTGAGCAAATACTTGAAAAAATGAGAGGGAAAATTTTGGGGTACAACAGGATGAAAATGAAAAATCTGTACACCCGGCAAGTCGAAAACCTGAAAAGGCGGCTTGGAAAAAAAAGGGTATCCCGGTGGACTGAAAACCCGAAAGGGCGGTCCAGGAAAAAATTAGGGATTGAAGCGTAACACTATGTCTCATTGGATCATCTTGCAACCAGATTTCAGTATCGACTATCAAGCTCAGACGGCGCCAATCAATCTGATCTACCTTCAACTAAGTAGCAAAGTGATGAGACGCTCGAAGATATAAAGTCAATAGCAGAGTTGGAACCCAGTGGAATTGTTCACATAGCTGTTTTTCTTTGTTTTTCACGAATTGTATAAATTCTATCTTTCGGCGGCGTTCTCTTACTAGGACGCCAGCCTCTTGTACAAAAACGCCTATTTACAGGCCAACTTCAAAATCAATACAATTCATTTTTACAATAATTTCAATTTTTTTTATTTTTCTGTTTTGTTTTGCAAGAACGTCCAATGGTTCATTTTGATATATGCATTTGACAATAATTGCTGCTCATAAATATTTGCATACAAAACCAAAGACGATTACTCGTAATTTCAGGAACAGGGGCAAACGGAAATGTCCAAACCTTACAGTTGCTCTACCCACCAGGTACAGGGATAGACCCAGTTGAAGAATATGACTAAAGGTGCATATACTCCCCGCAGGGTAGGAAGTGTCGAAAACAGTGGTATTAACATTCCCTAAGCAGAGTTCATCTATCACCGACACTAAAAGATTATCCCCAGTGGAGCTTATTTCTTCCACAAACAGAAAATCAATCCCCAACAAGGTTTCATTATCGCCAGCAACGGAATTTCATCCCCAACTGAGTTTATTTCTCCAAATTAGCAGATCTTCCAACAAAGTATCTCTTCCCCACAGAGTCATTTTCTCGTCAGTTTATTCTCCAGCAGGATTATTCTCACAATCAACTTTGGTCGTTATCCCCAACGAGTGAAACTCTTTTTCTCCAGCAGCAATCCGGGATTTATTTTCCCCAACTAGAGAACATCACGAGAACATTACATAACCATACATCGTGACATGCATATACGCATCATATAGCACAATCTCATTTATTTTGAGAACATCATTGCTCGATACATGTCATGCATTACATACGGCTAACCCTTTACCTTTTAGGAAAAATACAATCAAATTCTGAAAAGGTTCAAGCTATGAAGCCCGAGTCCGATCAGATAGTATCTTGATTTTTCCCATTATATTGTGAAGCCCGGAGAACGACCGGATAACAGTATCAAACACCGCGAAGCCTAGAAACGACCAGATAATGGTTTATCTTTAAGCTATGAAGCCCGGATTCGACTAGATAATAGTTTAATCCCCAACAAGTATTGTGAAGCATGGATTACGATCAGATAGTAATACAAGTTTCTGTGAAGCCTGGATTACGACCAGATAGCAGCCAAAGACACCGCGAAACCTGGATTACAACCAGATAGTGGTATATCTTTAATACAATTTATGAAGCCCGAATTCTACCGGATAATATCTTGATTTCTCCAAACACCATGAAGCCTAGATTCGACCAGATAATGGTATGAGACATCGCGAATCCTGGATTACGACCAGATAGCGGTAAAAGACACTGAAGCCTGAATTACGACCAGATAACAGTAAGGGACATTGTGAAGCTTGGATTTTGACCAAATAGCAGTCTACCCGACCAGTTACTATGAAGCCCAGAATCGATCAGATATTAGTAGGCCCCAAAGTCAAATGGAAGCCCGGATGCGACCGAATAACCACTTGATTTCTTCTGAAGCCTGGATTACAACCAGATAAGAAGTAAGGTATTGTGAAGTCTGGATTACGACCAAATAGCAGTACAGAACATCGTGAAGCCTGGATTACGACCAGATAACGATAAAAGGACTGAATCCTGGATTAAGACCACATAACAACACAAGACACTACGAAGCTTGGATTTCGACCAAATAGCAATTTACCTGGACAATTACTAAGAAGCCCGAATTCGACCGGATATTAGTGTGCCCTAAATTCAAGTTGAAGCCCGGATGCGACCGGATAACAACTTAATTCCTTCTGAAGCCTGGATTACGACCGGATAAGAATCGAGAAATTGCGAAGCCTGGATCACGACCGGATAGCAAGTTTAATCTCATCTCCCCAGTAAGTCACTGTAAAGCCTGGATTACAACCAGATAGCAGTCGGTCCTATCACTATGAAGCCTGGATGACGACCAGATAGTAGTTCATTTTCATCTCTTTGACCAATAGACGATTCCCCAATAGAATAACGGACGATCGAAGCTCCTAAAATTCAACTTTTACCAAGACAAAGATTAGTATTCCCCAGCGTAGTCTTCCTCAACAACAGGTATACAGGATCTCACTAAGGAATCTCTTAGGCGATCAACACTCCTTCAGATGGCATCTTGAAGCCCATCTCCCGTCATCAATTTCCAAATGGCATCAATAAGCCCATTCCCGGCATCACAAGACAAGTAGCACTTTATGCAAGTGCAAATTTCTGGGCACTCTAGTGTTCAATCATCTTCCACCTTCGGATCACGAAAGGCAGACAAGCCAATCTACATCCTCACGTTTAAGAAGATTGAACAGGGGAAACTGTTGTACCCCAAAATTTTCCCTCCCATGTTTCTCAAAACATTTCAAGAAAGATTCTCAAGCTGCTCAAGGAAGTCCAAAGGTTGACCAGACAAACTCTCTCCTAAGGCAGTCTACCTCAAATTAGGGTTTCATGTTGCATCAAGATACTTGAGTCCAAGGGATCCCAAATTCTCACCATTGTCCAAATATTTTCTCAAGATTATCCGTGTCAAGTTTCAAGCCCTGCAGAGGAAGTCTGCTCATTCAATTGCTCAAAAGCCTAAAAATCGACTGTATTAGGGCAAAAGTCAACTGTGGCCTACATACAGTCAAACTTCAAAATTTTTGGTCAACATTCTCATTTTGAAGTATTATTCATCATTTTATAAAGGGTTTATCATGATTCATCAAGGATTGCTCACAATTCATCAAAACCCAAAAGTTGCTAAATTAGGGTTTTGTAGGAAAAGTCAACGCAACTTTGACCAAGCATAACTTTCTCATACTTTATGAGAAATGACCCATACAAATCTCATTTTGAAGAGGATGAAATTCCCTACAATCCATCTTCAGCTCCCAAGTTCAAAATATGAACTCACAAGAAGTTATGAATTTGGACATTATAGGTCATTTTGAAAAGTCAACAAAAACACCTTTTTTGTCAAAGCTTCATACATGAACATGGAAGACTCAATTGAGATGAGACCAAAAATGTTGCTTAGAGGATATCTAAAGATTTCTAAAAAGTCCAAGAACACCTTCAAAGAGTCAAAATTGAAAGAGTTATGCATTGGTGAAGTTGACCTTTTTTGCAAAATTGCCAAAAGTCAAATATGCCTCAAGTTGCAATTTTTGTCAAATGGGCCCAACTTTTTGTACTTGTTTTGAGTTTGTAACATGGTCCACGAGCCCTAACTCTTCCCACTTGCCTTTATTTTATTTTTGCCATTTATTTTGATTTTTTATTTCAATTAAATCAAATTAAACCAAAATAAATCATGGAAATATCAAAATCATTTAAGTCTTGAGACTTGGTGCATATTTCAGGTCTCTTATACAGCTACCAAGGGGATCAAATCGTGCAAGGCATGGTTGTGCATAAAAATATTGGTTTTTGGCTTATTTTGGAAAGATTTTCATGAAAATTAAATCATGATCAAAGACCATAATTGACAAAGATTGAATGCAGTTTTGCAAACCTAATTCAATCACTGATATATATTGGACAAATGCAGACAAAAAACATAAGGTTTTGAGGCGTGTAGGTGGAAGAACAAACTTCAAAAATCAAGAAAAAGTGGTGATCTATTTTCATATTCCCAGGAACTTTCAAGCCTTGCCAAGCATCCCTTTCGTTTCCTGGGCATTCAAGGAGTCCATAGCAATCAAAAGCAAGCCTTCTCGTGCGCTAGAATTCGCTGTAAGTAATTCACGGATTTGACAAATTCTTGAAATCGAATATCATTGTTTAGGCATTTTTAGCATGAATCATGTATATATTCTGAATCTTGGAAGCATTTGCAAGCTATTCATAACAGTTAATTGCATTTTTGCTAACCCTATAGAGAAACACCATTGCTAGGGTTTCTTGTTGCATTTTGGGATCTTTTTGTACAGGCAAAATTGGTCCACAAGAAAGGTGCCATGATGTTCACAAGGTTAAGGCGAGTTGATCTACATCATTAGATTTCATTTATCGTGCCTGTGTGAGATTTTGAAATGTGCAGGGGTTATAGCTACGGGCCTTTATCCGTAGTTAAAAGTCCATAACTTTTACCAACAGAGAGAGGAAGAAGAAGACCTGCGTGGCACCACCCCACTTGTGTATTTGAAATTTCGCGCACAGGAAATTAACAAGTTATGTTTTTTAATATATTGTTTATTTGTTTCTCTATGTACAACAAGCGTGCTTGGCTCAGTTGGTGGGAGGCATGTGAAAAAGTCCATAGGACCTGGGTTCGATCCCTAGGTCCCCTTATTTCTTCAATGTATTTTTCTATATGTGATTCCATGTGCAGATTCCCAAGACGTCCACCATACGCCTTAAACGCTTAGTCAGCTAGATGTCCACGCATTGGATCCAAAGGTCATCATCTAAGGGTCTACCAAAGTCCCTAGTCAAAGTGCAGCGCTGGATCCAGGAAGTCAACGTGGACCCTTGCTTTTGGGCCCCAAGGATGCTATTGGTACCCCTTCAATTTGCTGATTACCAGGCCCATTTTCATTTTCTTTTTCTTTTGCTTTTTATATTTTCTTTATTTAATTCATTCAAATTGTTTTACTAATACAAAAAATTAATTCTTTTTTTATATAAAATCATAAAATCATTTTACATCAAATTAGATTTAGGTTTTATTTTTTTTAATCAAAAATTAATTTAATTAGTTTATTTAATTTTAGGGTAACTTTAATTCTTTTGTAAATAAATTAAAATCAATTAGAAAATAAGGGTTCTTTTTTAATTTAATTCTTATTTTCTTTTCTTAAAAATAACCAAAAATATAAAAATAGGTCAAAATTAATTATTTTCTCAATTTAATTTAATTAGTAAATTAGATTTGTATTTAATCTTAAAACCTTTTTCTTTCCTTAAAATAATCAAAAACAACAAAAAATGATTTTTCTTTTAATTAGGTTAGACGGGGTCAAAACCCTAATTTTGCTCGTCCTCGATTCATCGCGCGTGTTTACCTGTTTTTTACAATATTGATGTAATTGCTCATGGGATGTAATAGATTAATTAGGGCGTTTTTCGTTTATTTATCATTTTACGTGTTTTTGGCTATGTAATTAACCCCCGAAGCCTTGTAATAGTATGCTTTATTTTCCGCATTTTAATTTTCGCAAATATTAACTGTTAGATGTATGATATTAGGATTGCTTGACAAGACTGTATGTAAATTTTAAAATGGTTAGCAAACCCTAAATGTGCAAAGATAATAACTTGAAATTGAATCATTCGCACATATTCACTCCTAGGGTATACTCTCACTTCGGTTGCCTTCAGTAAAATGATCATTAAGTATGGGGTATTTTAGTGGTTGCCCTCTTGTCTAAACAAAGATTAAATGTCCCGTTCGGAAAGGTTGCCTCGGAAATGTTGCCTCAGAAAGGTTGCCTCAGAAATGTTGACTCGAATATTGATCTTAAGACATTAGGGTTATTACTAAGACGTCCTAACATTGCTTTAGTGATCGTATGTTCCTTTCGATATTCCCTTAAACTCCAACGACGGTGCTACCTACTCACTAATAGTAGGATATCATTGTCTAAAGGAAACAAGAACAAAAACATTCTTTTTTTAGAGTAGGTAGATGCTGGTAGGTACTTGCTCAAAATAAACTCTTTCACACTTACACTCTTTTCAAACAAAGTTTTCCAAACAACTTCGCAACACCCTTGAAGATAGAAGCAAGGATTAAATCGAAGTAAAATAAAAACTTTTTCAAATTAAACACACAAGCAATTTTGAAAATGATGAGCAAGTACCTAAGAGCCCGTGGAAAACCACAGATAGAAAGGGTGCTAATACCTTCCCTTTCTATAATCTACCCCGTACTCAAAATCTCGAAAAAAGGAATTTTTCTGTGATTTTGTCCTTTCCAGTTGGATAAAATAAAAGTCGGTGGCGACTCTTGCTTACCGCACATTTGCGAATACAAAATGCAAACCAGTATTAACAGTCAGGTTCTGCCACCGTATCACACAGGGCTTGGTGAAGGAACCTGGGTAGTAAGGTCACCTCGTTTGATCTTGTAGATTAGTTGACCCGTTTGGTTTCGGGAACTGATTTTCTCTTGGTTTCCTGCAGATAAGACATGTATAACTGCTGGAATTGTTGGTGATAACTGTCCTTCCTGAAAAGATAACAGGGTTAGTTATATGCAATGCATGAAATGCATTGTGAGATGACGTTCTCAAAATAAACAAGAATATGTTGTATGTGATATGTATGCGCATGTCATGATGTATGTTCATGAAATGCTAGTTGTGACACATCCGAGTCTGGGAAAATAAATCGCTGGCTGCTGCTGGAGAATAAATATTCTGTCAAGATGAGATGCTGGAGGATAACTCTACGAGGGCCAACTTTAAAGGAAGAGATACTCCGTTGGTAGACCTGCTGACCTGGAGGAATAAACTCACCTGGGGATGAAATTCCATTGCTGGAGATGTTGAGCTCTCGTTGGAGATTGAGTTTTCGTACCCAGGGAAATAGGCCCTGCTTGGGGAGATGAAAATTGTTGACTCGTCTGCGATTATGAACCTTGGCTGGGGAAAGTTATGCCCCACGCTAGGAAAGCTGACATTAATGCCTTTGGATACTCTTTACTTTGTGGGAAGTGTATGTAACAACAATTATGTTTCCAAGCTGGCCCTATCCCGGTACCTGCTGGGCAGAGTAACCGTGGGGCTTGGCACTTCTTATTCTCCTTGTTTATGGAATTACGAGTAATTGTCTTTGTTTCTCATGTAAATGTTTATGAGCAACAATTATTTTCAAATGTATATATCAAAAATAAATCATTGGACATTCTTGCAAAACAAAACAGAAAAAAGAAAAACAAATTGAAGTTTTGTAAAAATTACTTGTATTGATTTTGAGATTGGCCTGTAATAGGCATTTTGTACAAGGAGGCTAATGCTCTAGCAAGAGAACACCGCCAAAATATACAAATTATACAATTTGTGTAAAAAGAAAAACAACTATGTGAAATAACCCCATTGGGTTCCAACTCTGCTATTGCGTTTATATCTTCAAGCGTCCCATCACTTTTCTACTTGGCCGAAGGTTGATCAGATTGATTGGCGTCGTCCGAGCTTGATAGCTGATACCAAAGTATGGTCATCAAATGATTCAATGAGACATAGTGGTACACTTTAATCCATAACTTTTTCCTGGATTTCTCTTTCGGGTTTTCAATCCACCGGGATACCCCTTTTTACTCAAGCCGCCCTTTCGGATTTTCGACTTGCCGGGTGTACAAATTTTTTTCATTTTCATCCCTTATTTTTGCCCGAACCCTTTTGGTCCGCCGGGAAGCCCTTATTTTTGCCTAGGCTAGTCAACCTAGCGGGTCTTTTATCATGTGTAGCATCTTTTCACTATGTCTGCATTGACAGGGTGAGGAAGGTCGTCACCATCCATGTTGGCTAGAATCATAGCTCCTCCCGAGAAAATGTTCTTAACCACAAAGGGCCCTTCGTACGTGGGGGTCCATTTGCCCCTGGGATCACCTTGCGGCAGTATGATGCATTTGATTACTAGATCCCCGACTTGATAATCTTGGCGTTTGACCTTCTTGTTGAAATCCTTGATCATTCTCTTTTGATACGCCTGACCATGATAGATAGCAGTAACCCTCGTTTCATCGATCAAATTCAGCTTATCAAGTCGAATTTGGACCCAGTCGTCTTCGTTCAAACCCACATCCTTCATAATCCTGAGAGAAGATATATGGACTTCGATGGGTAGGACTGCCTCCATGCCATATACCAGAGAGTAGGGTGTTGCCCCTATTGATGTCCATACTGAGGTACGGTACCCAGGCATAGAAAATGGTAACATCTCATGCCAGTCTTTGTATGTCACCGTCATCTTCTGCACAATCTTCTTGATGTTCTTGTTAGCTGCCTCAACATCGCCATTCATCTTTGGCCAGTAGGGAGAAGCGTTGTGATTTTGTATCTTGAATTGTTTACAAAGCTCGGTGATCATTGTGTTATTGAGATTCGTACCGCTGTTGGTAATAATTCTCTCTGGTACACCGTATCGATAGATCAAATTATGCTGGATAAACCGCGCCACAACGCTATTGGTTACTGTGGCAAAAGAGGCTGCTTCAACCCACTTCGTGAAATAATCAATGGCCACTAAGATGAAGCGATGTCCATTGGAAGCGGTGGGGCTGATTTCGCCAATCATGTCAATGCCCCACATTGGAAAGGGCCACGGAGCTGTCAAAATATTTAAGGGGACTGGAGGCACATGCACCTTATCAGCGTAAATTTGGCATTTATGACAAGTTCGAGAGTGCTGATAACAATCGGCTTCCACGGTGGACCAATAATATCCTGCCCGTAGGATCTTCTTAGCCATAGTGTGTCCATTGAAATGGGTTCCGAAAGTGCCTTCATGTAGATCTGCCATGATCCTCTCTGCTTCGCTCTTGTTTACACACCGAAGTAGTGTAGAGTCATGGTTGCGCTTATAGAGGATCCCATTACCGAGGAAGAACTTTGCGGCGAACCTTCTCAGAAACTTCTTATCATTGACAGATGCCCCTTTCGGGATACTCTTGAGCCTCGAGATACCTTTTAACTTCGTGGAACCGGGGTTTGTCTGCCACTTCCTCGGTATCGATTTCACAGCAGTGTGCTGGTTCATCCAACCTCTCAATAGTGATTTGGGGAGCTTCATTGTCCCACCTGATTTTGAACATGGAAGACATGGTAGCTAGCGCGTCCGCTAACTGATTCTCCTCTCGTGGGAAATGTTCAAAAGTTACCTCCTTAAAGTGCGGGAGCAATGTCAGTACATGTTCTTTGTAAGGAATGAGATTTGGGTGCTTTGTATCCCACTCGCCTTTGATCTGACTTATCACCAAGGCTGAATCCCTGATGACATTTAGGAACTTGATCTTGAGGTCAATAGCGGCTTTAAGACCCATGATGCAGGCTTCACACTCCGCCATGTTGTTGGTGCAATTGAAACATAATCTGGAAGTGAACAGAGTATGACAGCCCTCAAGAGATATGGTTACAGCGCCAATGCTGTTACCCAGTGCGTTTGAGGCTCCATCAAAATACATAGACCATTGGGATCCTTCTTCAGGTCCTTCATCCGACACAGGTTCTTTGTAGTCAGTTACCAACATGATATTCTCATCCGGGAACTCAAAATTCATGGACTGGTAGTCATCCACGGCCTGATGAGCCAAATGATCAGCCAATACACTCCCATTTATTGCTTTCTGGGTCGTATATTGTATGTCGTATTCAGTTAAGATCATTTTCCTCCTTGCTATCCTTCCGGAGAGAGCGGGCTTCTTCAAAATGTACTTAATTGGATCCATCTTTGATATCAACAAGGTAGTGTGAGTCAACATATACTGTCTTAGCCGGCGAGCAGCCCATGCCAAAGCGTAGCAAGTTTTCTCGAGCAGTGAGTATCGTGTCTCACAGTCGGTAAACTTTTTTCTAAGGTAATAAATGGCGTGCTCTTTTCGACCAGACTCGTCATGCTGCCCCAGCACACACCCCATTGAATTATCTAGTACTGTCAAGTATAATATCAAAGGTCTTCCTTCAACTGGAGGCATCAGAGTTGGTGGTTCTTGAAGGTATTCCTTGATTCTTTCAAAATCAACCCGGCATTCATCATTCCATTTTACCACTTGTTCTTTCTTCAGAAGCTTGAAGATGGGCTCACAAGTAGCAGTCAAATGTGAAATGAACCTGGCGATATAATTCAGACGTCCCAAGAAACCCCTAACTTCCTTCTCCGTGTGGGGAGCCAGCATCTCTTGTATGGCCTTTACCTTTGCAGGGTCTACCTAAATACCTTTGTCACTGACGATGAAACCCAGAAGCTTACCAGACCTTACCCCGAAGGTGTACTTGTTCGGATTCAACCTTAGCTTGTATATCTTCAACATGTCGAACAACTTTTGGAGATGATCAATGTGCTCTTCCTTAGACTGAGACCTGACTATCATGTCATCAACATAGACTTCAATCTCGTGGTGAATCATATCATGGAACAAAGCGATCATGGCTCGTTGATAGGTTGCCCCAACATTCTTCAACCCAAAAGGCATCACCTTGTAGCATAAAGTGCCCCACTGTGTAACGAAAGTTGTCTTTTCCATGTCTTCGGGAGCCATCTTGATCTGGTTGTATCCAGAGAAATCATCCATGAAGGAAAAGATTTTGTGCTGCGCGGTGTTGTCGACCAGAACGTCAATGTGAGGAAGCGGGAAGTCATCCTTGGGGCTTGCCCTGTTCAGATCTCTATAATCTACACACATCCGTACCTTGCCGTCCTTCTTAGGCACCGGAACGACGTTAGCAACCCACTGCGGATAGGAGGTGACAGCTAAGAATCCCGCGTCGAACTGCTTCATAACCTCTGCCTTAATTTTCTCTGACATTTCGGGACACATACGATGGACCTTCTGTTTAATCGGAGGACAGTCTTCTTTAGTTGGCAGGCGATGTACCATAATATCAGTGTCTAAACCAGGCATGTCTTTATAGGACCAGGCGAAGATCTCAACATAGTCGTGCAGTATCTGTATCAACCTCTGTTTGATGTTGAGCTCCAAATTTGCACCTATTCTAACCTCTTTTCTGTCCTCCTCAGTACCCAAATTCACTGTCTCAACCGACTCTTCATGAGGCTGTATAGCCCTCTCTTCCTGCTGTAGTAGTCTAGCAAGTTCTCCAGGTACCTCACAATCGTCCTCATCTTCGTCCTCGGCTTGGTTGATCGAATTTTCGAAGTCATAACTGGCAATAACAGGATTGTTATCAATGGGATCCAGAGTGGATATGGATCTGTAGTTTGATATGTGAGTGTGTGTAAGAGCATAGCTGTATTGATAAAGCAAAGGCAAAAAAAGAAAAATAGAGAGTGCGAAATTTGTATGCAAAGAAAGTCCAATGTTTCATTGATGATATATGAGATGACATATAATAACCCTCACAGATAGAACCATCGTGCCTCGGGTAAGACACAAGGCCAAAAAGTTTAAATTGTTCATTACAAACTCAGAAAACAAATAGGACAATTACTGCGGAATAAAAGAAACTGGAACAAAATCTCTAGCCGTCCAGTTGTTTGGTCCACCATTGGTAGTCGGGTAGATCCAGCTATCGATGTCAGGGTCTTCCTCACTGTCTTCAATAGCGTTGACCTCACGATTACTAATGCATAGGGGAGGTCCTCCAACTCGAGCGCGTCAAACAACCCTCTGAGCTCCTTAAGTAAAGCCCAAACCAAATTTGTCAGTTTTATGAGTGAAATCAGGGAGCTGACCCCAATTGGCACACCCACCTTCTTCAATCACAGCCCTGACGTCCTTGAGAGAAGCCATCTTCAAAGGAGTTTTGTTGCTAGAAGTTTCAGTTAATGCCAAGATCTGAGGGACTTCATCAAAATTTTGACAAGGAGTTTCGATAAATTCTCCGTCCATCTCTATGTAGCGGAAGGAATTGAGATGACTCACCATATACTCCTCTTCACCCCGTACAGTGACAATCTTCCCTTTCACCGGATATTTCAACATTTGGTGGAGTGTGGAAGTAACTGCCCCAGCCTCATGAATCCAAGGACGACCCAACAAACAAGAATACGATGGCCTGATATCCATCACATAGAAAGTGGACGTGAAATTCTGAGAGCCTATCTTTACAGGGAGGTCCACTTCCCCATGCACTAATCTTTTTGACCCGTCAAAAGCTCTTACCACAATGTTACTAGGCTTTAAAGTCGAACCCTCGCAATCCAACCGGTCCAATGCCTTCTTGGGCAGAACATTCAACGAAGACCCAATATCTACCAGCACATGAGCCATGGTAGTGCCACTGCATTCGATTGAGACATGCAGAGCATCATTGTGTTTTCTCCCTTTCGGTGTCAAGTCTACATCTGAAAAACCCAGCCCATTGTCAGCGGTTAGGCTAGCCACACAATCTTTAAATTGACCAGCTGAAGTCTCTTGCGGCACATGCGCAGTTTTGAGGAATGCAATCAAAGCCTTCACATTGGCCTCGAAGCATAACGGCAGGGATAACATGGATATCTTTGAGGGGGTCTGCCCCAGCTGTTCGACCATGTTGTAGTCACTCTTTTTAGTTATCTTTAAAATTTCCTCTATCTCTTGCTTAGAGGTTTCCACAACAATTTTTCTAGGTTCCTCCGTCCGAGCAGGCTCACCTACAGTTTCTTTGCTTCGAATCCCAGATGACTTATCGGCAGGGGTAACAACTGGGGTAGTAACTGAAGTACTAGCAGGAGTAGAAGATGAAATAACAATAGGCTTAGTGATAGTCTTCGGGGAGATCTCAAGAGAGAAAACCCTTCCACTTCTAGTAATATTTCTGGTCCTAACAATGTCACCGACATCAGGATCAGCTTCTTCGATCTTCAAGTTTTGTTTAACGCCATGATAGTAAACATCGGCGCCATAATGCCAAGGGACAACATTGTCCGAGGTGTACGGGACAGGACCAGGACATGTGATTATCAACAGAGAGACTCTCATAGGGGGTGTAATCCTTACAGGTTTTCTCGAGGAAACCTTGGAAGGACTGGCGGAAATGGTTATAATAGCAATATCTTCACACGGAACAGTTGAAACCAAAGTCTTTTCGAACAAAATTTCTCGGCTGTCCATCAGGCGTTGGACACCTGTCTTTAGAAGATAGCAACCAGAAGGAAGAAATGAACATATGTGGCAATCTTTATTACAACCTGGAAATAAACCGGCTAACAACAAATTCTTCTTAATAGTCATAAGAGGAGTAGAAACTTCATCAACTGAGGTCACGAACAGATCAGTATCAACGGCGTTAACCCCACGGTTGTGTCTAGGCATGGGAGCAGTTATGACATTGGGCTTCTCCGAAGCGTCGAACTCAATCTCCTTGGATTCAATCAGATCTTGTACTTTACTTCTCATAGCCCAGCAGTCATTTGTATCATGACCAGGACTCTCAGAATGGTAGGTACACTGAGTGTTAGGATTGTATCAAGGAGATGAGGTATTAGGATTCTTGGAGGCCTCTCTCAAGGTTGCCAATTTGGATCTCAGCAGGTGAGGTAGAACTTCAGCCAATGTCATGTTGATGCGCGTAAACTGCCTTTGTGGTCTTTCCACCCTTTGTTGATTGTTGCGTTGTGGAGAAACTGCAGGTCTAGGTATCATTACGGCACTGACTGTCTGACGATGTTCAGCCCTGTTTTGGCCCCTCGGGCTATAGATGGCGCTGGCTTCCTTCTTACCAGCAAATGGATTCTTTACTGAGCTTGAAGAGACATCTTTCTGTATTTTACCTCTTCGAATCCCAGCTTCTACCCTCTCTCCAGTTAATATCAACTCAGTAAAACCAGCCGATGAGCTACCGATCAAATGGTTGAAGAATGGACCAGACAACGTTCCAAGAAACATGTCGACCAACTCCCTATCAGACAAAAGGGGTTGGACTCTTCCGGCCAAATCTCTCCACTTCTGCGTGTAGTCCTTGAAGCCTTCCCCTGCACCCATGGACATACTCTGGAGTTGAGTACGAGTAGGGGCCAAGTCGGCATTGTATTGGTACTGCTTGTAAAAAGCGGTAGCCAAATCCTCCTAGTTTCTAACATTGGTTCCCTCCAAATGGTAGAACCATTCGAGCTGAGTCCCTGATAGGCTATCTTGAAAGAAGTGAACCCACAAGTTTCTATCATAGGTGTGGGGATGTATCTTCCTTACATAGGAACGGAGATGAAGCTTCAGGCAAGACACCCCATCATACTTTGCAAAAACCGGAGCCTTAAATTTCTGCGGGATGACCACTCCTGACACCAATCCCAGTTCTTCGAATCCAACCTTGGTAATCTCTAGATCTCCATGGCGCTTAAACGATCCTCTAACTGCTTGTACTTATCCTCAGTGGGAGGATACTGCTCATCATTATAGTCGGTATCATTGTCAGAGACCTCAGGACTGGGGTCCTCTTCCCTTGTCTGCCCCTCTTGATTTTCCCCCTCTTTGGATGAGGAAGTCACATCAACTGATTGCTTTAGTGGCCCCCCGAATCTTCTGCCCATATTGAGGGCACCAACACGCTTCTTCTTCTTCTTCTTCTTCTTCTTCTCTTTCTCTTTCAGGATGAGGGCCTTAAGATCCTCTTGCCTTTTTGCCAGAGTTACGAACATCTGTTGAAATTGGGAGTTTTGTGCCTGAAGATCTTTGATGCTTTGTTCATAAGACATATCTGCTTGAAATAAACAGTGGAGGAGATGAGAAACCTGTAACAGAACCTGTTTATGCAATGTCATGGATGGTATGCGCATGCAATTATTTCAAGGAATTTAGAGATTTAAATTTGTCCAGACCAAAAGAAGAACACACGTCATATTAATAAATCCAAGTTTGAGTACATTATGCCTCTTTGGGTTTACAATGAAAGAAACAGACATACAACAAAACTCCTAAGACAAAAAGGTTGAATGCATCCTCTTTGGAGCAATGTAGGCATTCGGGTTTTTCTCTTCATGAAGCAGCTTGGTGAGCTCCAGAACCTTCTTCTCACTGGTGTAAAACTGGGCTTCAAAGGTGTCTCTCTCTTCCTTCAATTGAACCTAAGCTTTCTACAAGTCTTCGAGAGAGGTAGGCATGTCAGGATGAAGGACGGTGTATGGGACGTCTCCTTCAACAACAGGCTCTATGATAACAGGGTGGATGGAAGGGTAAGGCATCAAGAAACTCTGAGCAGGAGCTCGCACCCACCTAAGGTAAGGCTCGAGAGGGATATAGCTTTTGTGTCCCAAAGTTCTACTGTCCACTTTGTTCACCATTCTCTAAGCTCGCGTAAACCTCTGGCGGTAACCTTGGTCTTCTTTGTCGTAGTCGAACACCAAACCTTGGATGAGCATCTCGTGAGGACCATCTCTTCGGGCATATCCAAACTATCGAAGATCTAAACATGGATTATAGGTGATACCTCCCCTAATACCAAGCAAAGGGACGTTAGGGAATTCCCCACAGCGGTCAATGATAGATAAGTCTTCCACAGATCTTGAATACCAACGGATGTCAAAATGGGTGAGGGACATCATCCTTTGAGACCAAGTCAGTCTTCGCTCGTTCTTCAATGCTGATTGAGGTTGGTGTGAAGTGAACCATTTGGTGAGTAAGGGAATACAACACAAGAGAGTACCTCTTTTCTTCATGGTGCGGGTATGAAGGCAATGCAATATGTCTCCCAATAAGGTAGGTACTGGATTGCGAGAGAAAAAAATTGTGATGGCCTTAATGTCTATGAATTGATCCGAATTGGGGAACAGAACCAACCCATAAATGAGAAGAGCCAGGATGTCTTCAAAAGCTTGGAAGTCCATGTCGTCCCAGAATGAACGAGCCTTCTCCAATAGAAACTTGGCTAGGAAACCTCTGACCCCGCTTCTTGTCTCCCAATTGGCTATGATGTCGGCTCTCTTCAGATGCAAAGCTTTTGCGATGACTTCAGGTTTTGGAATCCCCTCTAGACTGGTGAACGATATCTGATCAAGCATGGGCACCCCTAAGAGTAAAGAGGACTCTTCTAGTGTAGGTACCAACTGATAGTCCTGGAAAGTGAAACAATGATGTACGGGATCAGAGAATTGGAACAGTACACACATCATTTCTTCTTGGAAACTGGATGTAGCCAAACTGAGGAGTCGACCATATTTCTTGGTAAAAGGAGAATCCCCGGGAACTCTTGAGGCTAACTCTTGAAGCTGAGGATGTGTTTTTACAAAGCTGATTCAGATGGTGTTTCTTCGGACAGAATCCATGACCTACAAAACAAAAAACAAAGATAAATTTCTAAATCCTTGAAATGGTTAGTGAGCATGCATATGATGCTCATGATGTTTATGATGTTATGTACAAGTAGATATATATACACACAAAGCAGACAAGTCCCAATGTTTTAGGCTTGCATGAGGTTTTATAGGTAAGTACCCTCTTGAAGTTTAGTTGGCTCAACCTGTCCTAGTAATAGTGGTCGGGTTCTAAAGGATCTCAATATCACCTACCTTTCTCTTAGGCATTGTCTCAGCATAATCAATCTTTTCTTGCGGCCGAGATATCCCAAAAGTCCGGTCTCAATGAGTGTAGCATCGAGTATCAACCAATTTTCAACTCTGCACTGAAACCGGTTATCTCACTATGTCCTAATGGCCAAGTTGGTCAAGTAAGGTTCCAAGGTTAGTTAGTACTTCATGATGCCGCTCAGCGGCCCCGTATTCTCCTCGTTTCAACACAAGGGATACCGGTACCAACAAATGCGTCACACTAACGTAGCCATTGTTTCAACCATATCGGTCTATGCTGTATAATTTCCATAATCTATTGCTACTTACCTAAAAAGGTGCCCCAGATCCGGGTAGAGGATCAAAACAAACCCGAACAAGGAACCGATAATGTAAAGCAAGCAATTCAAACAAAGAAGGGAAAGTAAATGTGATCTAACCCTAAGGTAACCCCAATTTTATATAATTTCCCAAGCAGAGTCGCCAGTTCTGTGATACGGTGGGAGAACTGACTTGAGGTGTTTGCGTTTATGTTCGCAAATGTTGCGGTTTAGCAAGAGTCGCCACCGACTTTTCTTTTATCCAATAAGGAAAGGTGAAAAAGCACAGGAAAGACCTTTAGAGATGTCTTTGAGTTCGGGGGTAGATTATGAAAAGGGAAGGTATTAGCATCCTTTTCATCCATGGTTTTCCATGGGCTCTTAGTTACTCACTAGATCACTTGCTTTTGTTTGAGTGTGTGCTTGTGATGGTGATTTTTGAAAGTATTTTAAAAATGTCTTCTTTGTAATGGCTCTCGTTTCTATAAGAACGCGTACAAAGTGTTATCTTTTGAAAAATGTTTCAAATGGAAGTGTGAGTGTATAAAATGTTTTTTTTTGTGATCAAGCGAGCTACTAAGAGCGAATCTACCTAAAAGGTCTTAAATGTGCTTTTTCCTCCTCCTTTAGATGTTTCTATCTTACCATTGTTTTGGTAAGAAGCCCCATCGTTAGATATGAAGGGACGAACGTTGGGACGTTTTGTATAGTCATAAAAAGCAATGTTGCAAGGTATCTTAACATTTTTATTTTAGGGAATAAGATCATTTGTAAGGAAAATTTGAATAGCGTCATCGAGGAACTATGATCTTGTATTTCGATTGGTTTTGCTAAGACACCCCGCATGTGTAACATGACCACTTTTAGGCAACAAATGGAGTTAACCTTAAGGGTGCTAGTGTGCAAGTGTGTTTGATTACATGCATTTAGTCTTGATTAGGGTGATCTATTTGTTGATTTTATCTTGCCATACACACCCTAATTACTAGCATTTATATTCGAAAGCGATAAATTGCAGAAATGTAAAGTCTTACGCTATTACAATATTTGGGGTATGGGGGTACATATTTACGAATGGGGATTGCAAATAAAATTAAATCCTAAATTATTATTACAACCATATCGAATGGATAAGAATGTACAAAAGATGTAAAATGGACTTATTTTATTTTAAGAAAATATTTTTGATCTTTTGTTTTAAGAAATAAAATAAATCATGTAAAAAAAATGTTTTCGGTGTGTTTTTGATTAATGAAAAAGAAAGTAATAGCAAAAATAGTGAGAAAAAGAAAAATAGAATCAGCGCATTGCTGACTAAAGGAGGTCAGAAGTTCTGACTCTGGCCTACTGCAAAACAGATATGCTGTTAGTGAAAAAATGGGTGAAGTCAGAAGTTCTGGGTCCACTGGGAACAAGGTAGTTTTCAGAAGTTCTGATACCACCGACAACAAAGTAGATTTCAGAAGTTCTGATACCACTGGCAGAACTTGGTCTCCCTCTCTATACTAGTCAGAACATCTGTAACTTGGTCATTTCTCAACAAAACAGAAGATGTGCTTATGACAGTTATAGCAGGTGTCATAGTGTTTCAGAAACAAGAAATATCAGAACTATAAATCAGAGGCAAGTATGAATTTGCTAATCCTAATTCTGAGTTCTAATTTCTTCAAGAAGTTCTGAACTGATTTATTCCCTACTTAGGCAGGAAAATGCATGAGATCTCAGAATATGTACAACATCAGAAACATGATATCTACATTGTATTTTTGAACATGAAAATCTGGTAATGCTTAAGTAATATGGTGAGAGTCAGCAGAAGCTTACCTTGCAACTGGAAGAGATTCTATGAACCAGAGTTAACCTCAACTCTGATGATGTTCTGAGCAGCTTCTTCACGTACTCAGCAGGCTGGAAGTTTTCAACTTCTGGAACAACAAAGGGGTGATATTCTGATTTCTTTGAGGTGGAGGTGGATGAAGAGTGTATAGCAGTATGAACACAGAAGTTAGGATAACTTATAATATGTGAATCAGCAACTGCGTGGATGGTTTTAGTCAAGAAGCACTTGAGGACAAATGAAGTTTGAATTCAAGGAATCAAAAGTTAATAGTTTTTGTATGTTGTGTTTACAGTTTTTGGAACTCTTGGAATTTTGGCAGGGGTTCAAGACTTTTCTTTTCTCAAATTTTCGACCCTTTCATAGTTGCCAATGTAGTTCAATTTATAGGCAAGGATTTAGTAGCTTGGAGAAATCAAAGGTACAACCATCATATGCTAGGCGTTGACTTGTTCTTGAAGCAAGTTCAAACAAGTATGGTTCAAGGCACAAAGTAAGGTGGTTAGTAGCTTTTAGCCGTGCCTAAGCTGGATTTGTAAGCATGAGTCAAGGAAAAGTACCCTCAGAAGCAAAAGCGAAGCATGGGCCCAGCATATACTTTGTACAAAATTTGCTTTTCAAGGATAGCAAAGGTACTTTTATGCCACACGTGGGGAAATCCTTTGGATAAACACTCAAAAGTGGTTGTGAGCATTAAATGAGCATTAAATGATGATGAGATTTATCAAATCAGAAATCCTGCCATGTGAAACTCTTTCTCATTGTTTGATTCTGGGTCAGAAGTTCAGCTTCAGCATCATTTAGAGTGAACACCCAACTTTTGATCTTTGTATCTTCTAGCTCCAGCATGTTCTGAAGGAGCCTTCAGACTTTCTGGGAAGCTTGCATCACGCCTTGTAACCTTCTTTGAATTACCCTGGCAAACTCTAACTGATCCTTTGTGAAAACCTGCCCAGAAGTTCTGACCAAACTCTGCCTTGAGAGTATCCAGAATTTGCTGAGTGTTATGGTGATAATCTGGTCAGAAGATCAGAAACGTAACCTCCAAATGCTGAAGGGGCATGTTCTGACCGGTGTTGAACATAGCCTCAATATGCTGAAGAATCATGTTCTGACTGAAGCAACATGTTCTGAACCGTGTTTGCAACTTCTGACTGCACTTGCATAGAGCCTGGCTCAGAAGTTCTGAAGTATCATATTCTCTAGACACTTAGAACATTTCCTAAACGTTAGAAAATTTGATTTTCAAAGTAACTTCTGACTTTTGATTTTTGATGAACCAATTTCATGCCTTAATGAAATATGATTCTTGGAACTTGATTTTTTTTATTCAAAAGTCATAGGTTGACTCCTTTGGTATGCAAATGACCATTTTGCCCTTATGAGTGATTTTTTTGAAAAGTTGTAATTCAAGACCTGGAACTTGATAGAAACAAACCTGAGAGTCCAGGATGATCCTTTGAGAAATGAGAGGGCAAATTTTGGGCTACAACACATATGGCTGAAGAAAGGTGCCCAACACCTGATTGATACCCATGAAATTCTATTTGAGAAAACTCCATCTGTGAAAAGTTTGACCCAAAGTGTGCCTTAAGAGTTTGAAGACGTGGCCATCATTATTATCTCGAACACTCATATTAGGATCACCTCCAAAGGTCCTATTAAGATTCCTACTAAACCAAGAATAGCTCTGTGATACGGTGGCAGAACCGACTGTTAATACTGGTTTACGTTTTTTGTTCGCAAATGTCACGGTAAGCAAGAGTCACCACTGACTTTTATTTTATCCAATCAGGAAAAGGAAAAAGAACAAAAAAACCTTTTTCGAGATGTTTCTGAGTACGAGGGGTAGATTATAGAAAGGGAAGGTGCTAGCACCCTTTCTATCCGTGGTTTTCCACGGGCTCTTAGGTACTTTCTCATTTTTAAATTGCTTGTGTGTGCTTGTTTTGAAAAGTTTTATTTTACTTCGTTTTAACCCTTGTTTCTGTCCTCAAGAGTGTTACAAAGTTGTTTTTGAAAACTTTGTTTGAAAAGTATTGGTGTGAAAAAGTTTTTGTTTGTTTGAGCAAGTACCTAGGAACTAATCTACCTACTCGAAAAAGGTCTGTTCGTTTTCCTTTTAGACAATGCTATCCCATTATTGAGAAATAGGTAGCATCATCGTTGGAGTTTTTTAGGGACATTCGAAGGGACAAATACGATCACAAAAGGAATGTTTGGAAATGTTAGTAATCATCCTAAAGCCTTAAAGATCTTTTTTCGAGGCAACATCCGAATGGGTCATTTTAGATCTTTCGGGGCTAGAGGACGACCACTAACAAACCCTATACTTCATAACCGTTTACCGAAGGCAACCGGAGTGGAGTAAACCCTAGGAGTGAGCATGTGCGAGTGTAATTTTCAGTTAATTTATCTTTACACATTTAGGGTTTTCTACCGTATTAATTTTCAGTTTGTCTTTCCATACAATCCTATTAACATTTAGGTGGTTTATAGTTTGCGAAAATTAAAATGCGGGAAAGTTAAAAGTCCTAGCTATTACAAGTCTTTTGCAGATACATAATTATCTTGGACTGAAAATAAAGATGCGGAATTTAAAACCCTAATTACTATTACAAACTCGGAGGAGTTACAATAATAATAAAAAAGGAAATAAAAAAATGCGCGCGGCGAATTAAATGCGAGAATAAATTAGGAAACCTAAAAAACCCAATTGAAAAAAATTTAGGTTATTTTTTGAGAAAAATTAGATTATGTACAAATTGAATCCTAATTCTAAGTGATTTTAATTATAAAAAAGAATTAAATTACCCTAATTTTGATTAAACTAATTAATTAAAGAAATAAAATATTTTATGAAAAAATAATTTTTGATGTTTTTGTGATTTTGGATTTAATAAAAAAACTGATTTTTGTATTATTTTTGTAAAAGGAAATGATTAATCAAATAATTAAAATAAAGGAAATAAAATAAAAAAAGAAAAGAAATTGGGCCTGTATTGTTGTTAGCAACTTGGGGGTGTGGAATGGAATTGTTAAGCCCAGAATTATAGGCCCATTTGCCCGCGTAGGGATTCAATGCAGCTGGCCTTCAGGAGGTCCACCACGCGCCTGCATGCTTGAGGCGTTAGATCTGGCCAGGACATGATCTGATGGCATGGATTTGAGGATGCATGATGGATTTTTTGAAGGTGAGGCTCGCTGGATCTGGGACAAAGAAATTGGAAAATATGAAAACGTGAAATTCTGGGATCGAACCTAGAACCCTTTGCTTCACCGCCTGCGCCTTTGCCATATGTGCTGAGATGATTAGTTGTACATATAATAACATAGATAAAATATAAAGGAAATAAAGTGCCTTTCCCAGAAACACGTGCCAATTTCAAATGGGCCAATGGTGTGCTGCCACCTCTTGTCTTCTTTCCCATAACTATTGTTTTTGATATCAGCTTTTACCTACGGACAAAACCGTCACTAAAGGCTATAGTGACAGTTTTTATCCGTAGCTACATCCCTGCAAGATTCAAAAAAATAATACAAGCAAGATAAATCAAAACCAAAGGCATATATCAGTTACAAATCACGCCCTGAGTTCATTGGTATCCATAATTTGGTCTAATTTCGCCTCTACGGAGAGTCCCCAAATTGGGACCTTAAAACGCAAACAATGGCGTTGTGCCATTCCTGCATTTGTACTCAGATTAAACCATCCAGAAACAATGCAAATATGATAACAAGCGTGGATATGTGATCAAAACAAGTTTGTGATGGGTAAATCAATAAATTTGAGTTTGAGAAAAATATGCAAACCGTGGTACTGTAAGGGCACGATTCTTGATGTTTTTGGCCTTAAGGATGATTGGAATAGCTTCAGAACACGTCCAGGAACAAATTGCTGGCTTTGGAATTACTTGAAACGGCCTACGGAATCAAAACCGACCTGCACTTTTTTGACAAAAAATTGAGTTTTGTTCTCTTGTTTTCACGACCAAAACCTCTTTCTTATGCTTTGGAAATGTTGTGTATATATCATAAAATGATTTAGGTTAACAAAAACTGATCATATCTTTGCAAATTATGGAGATTTGATTTCATTCTTTGCCTTGTATGATTTGTTTACAAAATAGACCAAATTAAGATCTTTTCCAATCAATTAGCTCTTGCACGAATTTTTTGATTTTCTAGCTATTCATGGACTCATAATATGCTCATAAAATCAAATCTTTGATTTTATTTGATTATTCTACTATTTAAATTAATTTATTTTGATTTAAATGGATAAAAAATCAAAATAAATAATAAAAATAATAAAATAATAGGTGGATACGCTCAGGGGTCGTGGGTCCTCTTAGGAACAAGTTTCAAACAAGAAAACACGGGCCCATTTGGAAAAAAAGTCATTTTGATCAATGTTGACTTCATGCATATTTCCAAAAATTGGTCAACTTTGACAATACATATCTCTCTCATTTTTAACCCTAAGAAGGTGTTATTGGACTTTTTAGAAAGCTTAGGATGTCCCCATAAACAACCCTTTTTGTTTCATCTCAATTGGGTCTTCCATGTTCATGTAAGAAGCTTTGACCCAAAAGGTGATTTTGTTGACTTTTCAAAAGGACCTATAATGTAGAAATTCATATCTTTTGATGAGTGCATATTTTGAACTTGTAGGCTGGAGATGAATTATAGGGAATTGAATCCTCTTCAAAATTATCCTTGGATGGAAAATTTCTTATAAAGTATGAAGAAGTTATGTCTGGTCAAAGTTTGGTTGACTTTTCTTGTGAAACCCTAATTTAGCAACTTTTGGGTTTGGATGAATTTGGGGCATTCCTTGAGGAATCATGATAAACCCTTGATCAAATGATGGATATCACCTCAAAAATGTTTACGTTGACCAAAAATCTTGAAGTTTGACTGTATATGGGCCACAATTGACTTTTGACCTAGTGTAGTTGATTTTCAGGCATCTGGGCAATTGACTGAGCAAAATTCTTGTGCAAGGCATGAAACTTGACATGGATGATCTTGAGAACATATTGGGACCATGGAAGGAATTTGGGACCTTTGGAATTCAACCATCTTGATGATAATGGAAACCTTAGTTTGAAGCTTGTTGCCTTAGGAGGAGGATTTGTCTGGTTAATCCTTAGTTACCTTGAGCAAGTTCAGGACCTCAATAGGAATGTCTTGAGTGAAATGAGAGGGCAAATTTTGGGGTACAACAACTGCCCCTGTTCAATCTTCTTAAACCCGAGGATGTGGATTGGCTGTCTGCCTTTCGTAATCTGAAGGTGGAAGATGATTGAACACTAGAGTGCCCAGAAATTTGCACTCGTCTGAGATGGTGTTGGACTGTGTAGGTAGTATTGGGAATGGGCTTACAAATGCCATTTTGAGGAGATAACGGAAGGTCACCAGAGATGGGCTTAAAGATGCCATCTGGAAGATATTACAGAGAATCGTCGGAGATGGGCTTAAAGATGCCATCCGGAAGATATGACGGAGAATCGTCGGAGATGGGCTTAAAGATGCCATCTAGAGGATGTTGATTTCCCGAGATATTCCTTTGATGAGAATTCATATTCCTGTCGTTGAGGAGGAATCTGCTGAGGAATGTTGGTCTCTGTCTTGGGAGAAATGGAATTTTAGGAACTTCAGTTGTCTGTTACTCTACTGGGGAATCATCTCTTAGTCGAGGAGATGAAAATGAACTGCTATCTGGTCGTGCTCCAGGCCTTATAGTGATTTGATGAGGATAATAAGACTGAATGCTATCTAGTCGTGCTACAGGTTTTACAGTGACTTACTGGGGAGATGAGATTAAACTTGCTATCTGGTCGTGCTCCAGGCTTTTCAATCTCAAAAGCTGTTATCTGGTCGTGCTCCAGGCTTCAGAAGGAATTAAGTGGTTATCCGGTCGCATCCGGGTTTCAACTTGAATTTAAGGCATACTAACATCCAGTCGTTTCCAGGCTTCAATAGTAATTGGCCGAGTAAACTGCTATCTGGTCGAATTCCAATCTTTGCAGTACCTCATCTTGTTATCTGGTCGTGCTCCAGGTTTCACAGTGTCTTTTACCGTTATCTGGTCGTGCTCCAGACTTCACGGTGTCTTATACCATTATCTGGTCGATTCCAGGCTTCGATAGTAATTTGTACTATTATCCGGTCGTGTCCTAGGCTTCAGTAATTTGGAGAAATTAAGATATTATCCGGTCGATTTCCGGGCTTCATAGCTTGAATTTGAGATATACCACTATTTGGTCGATTCTAGGCTTTGTAGTATTTTATATTGTTATCCGGTCGTGCTCCAGGTTTCACAGTGTCTTTTGCCGCTATCTAGTCGTGCTCCAGACTTCACAGCGTCTCATACCATTATCTGGCCGTGCCCCAGGCTTCAGTAATTTGGAGAAATTAAGATATTATCTGGTCGATTTTGGGCTTCATAGCTTTTTTAACTGGAATAGAAATCTTAGCATCGATTTGACTGAACCAAGGAAAGGTCTCGAGTTGTCTTCAACCGGGAGAGAAATCTTAGTATCGATTTTACTGAACCCGGGAGAGGTCTCTGATTAACTTCGACTGGCATAGAAATCAGGGGAATCTTAGCGGTGATTCGGCTGACCCAGACGAAAGTCTTAGAACATCTTCAACTAGAATAGAAGCCTTAGTGTCGGTTTGACTGAACCAGAGAATATCTTGAAAAGTGTTGGAATATCTTCAACTGGAATAGAAACCTTGGTGTCGGTTTGACTGAACCAGAGAGAACTTGTGAGAACTTGATTGCATCTTTCCCTGAAAGGTAAAGAGTTAGTCGTATGTAATGTCATGATGTATGAAATGTATTGAGTAATGATGTTCTCAAAATAAATGAGATTATGCTGTATAATATGTATGCACATGCCATGATGTATGGATATGCAATGCTATTGTTATATTCTATAGCTGGGGAAAATAAATCCTGGACTGCTGCTGGAGAGTATAAGGAGTTGAGTTCTTCATTTCCAATGGGTATAGTGACCGAAGATGATTAGCTGGGGATTTACATCCATTCTTCTTGAGAACATTCTGCCGGAGGAGACTCTGTCTGAGAATAATCCTGCAGAGGAATGACTCTGGGGAAGAGAGATACTCTGTTGGAAGATATGCTGACTTAGAGAAATAAACTCAGCTGGGGATGAACTTCTATTGCTGGAGAGAAGAGCTCTGTTGGAGATTGAGCTTCCGCTGTCAAAGAAATAAACTCTGCTCGGGAGATGGCTTTATAAACTGCTCATGGTTATAAAACTTGGCTGGGGAGTGCAAAATCAGCTTTCTGACGGAACCTGCCGGGGAAGGAATTCCTGCTTGGGGATACAGAGGCCGGACCTCGGTTGTCTCGGATCTGTGGGGAATATAGGTATCACTGACTTGTATGTGATAGTGACTTTGCTTCCAACTATCTCTACCCCTTGTACCATGATGGAAAAAGTACATGCGGAGATTTTGTGGATGGATCTATGTCGTGATTGTACTTGAACATGTATTTAATGAGTGTCAGGATGACATCCGTCTCTCGATCGTATCTGAACTGTACTTGAAACATGTGTTGAATGAGTGTCAGAATGACATCCGTCTCTAGATCGTATCTGAATTGTATTTGAAACATGTCTTGAATGAGTGTCAGAATGACATCCGTCTCTGGATCGTATCTGAACTGTACTTAGAGGAGAATCTAGAGTAAGTATCAGGATAACATCCATCTATGGATCGTACCTGAACTGTTTCTAGAAGAGAAATCTGGAATAAGTACCAGGATAACATCCGTCTCTGGATCGTACCTGAACTGTTTCTAGAAGAGAAATATGGAATAAGTACCAGGATAACATCCGTCTCTGGATCGTACCTGAACTGTTTCTCAATGTATGAAAATCTTGAATAAGTAGCAGAATGACATCTGTATCAGGATCGTATCTGAACCATTTCTCGATGTATAAAAATCTTGAATAAGTAGTAGAATGACATCCGTATCTGGATTATATCTGAACCGTTTCTCGATGTATGAAAATCTTGAATAAGTAGCAGAATGACATCCGTATCTGGATCGTATCTGAACCGTTTCTCGATGTATGAAAATCTTGAATAAGTAGCAGAATGACATCCGTATCTGGATCGTATATGAACCGTTTCTCGATGTATGAAAATCTTGAATAAGTAGCAGAATGACATCCGTATCTGGATCGTATCTGAACTGTTTCTCGATGCTGGTGCTCTTGATGAATGTTGATCAAGGTATAAGTCTTATACTGATAGACAGGTGACGGGACATAGTCGCACGTTTTAAATCCCTAACTTTTGCTTGGACCGCCCTTTCGGGTTTTCAGTCCACCGGGATACCTTTTTTCCCAAGCCGCCTTTTCAGGTTTTTGAATTGTCGGGTGTACAGATTTTTTTTTATGTATATCCCTAACTTTTGCCCGAACCCTTTTGGTTCACCGGGATTCCCTTATTTTTGCCTAGGTGTGTCAACCTAGCGGGTCTTTTTTCTTCATGCGTAGTATTTTCCG
Source organism: Vicia faba (assembly GCA_948472305.1). NCBI lineage: Eukaryota > Viridiplantae > Streptophyta > Magnoliopsida > Fabales > Fabaceae > Vicia > Vicia faba. The sequence goes on from OX451737.1 coordinate 1,186,971,108, forward strand.
ACTATGCTCATGTTTTCAGGATGTAGAGAGTTGTCACTGTCCATAGAGTTGTGTTGTAGTACTGTCAAAAATGTTTTCTTGATGGCACATGATTCGTTGCTGGAATGCATGCGTAATGCCCCAAGCGATTCAGATGGAGATCTGCCCCTGGTTATTTGGCCCTTTTGGAGAGACTTCCCTAGGTGTGTTTAGACATCATGTCACCCCCCTTGCTCATGGAAGACCTGTTAATGGAATGTATTTCCGTCCGAGGTGATTATGTTCATTGAGAAGATCTTTGTTCACTGAATATCCATTGTGCATATTTCTATGCTGTCAAACAATTAGTCATATGCAAACAATGTCATTTAAAGAATGCAAAACTCATGTCTGTCTTGAAATGTTTTTTTTTGAAAATGTGTTTTATGTAGTAAAACAAAATTTGCAAGAATGTGATATCAACCCAGGATTCGTAACAAAGCCTACAGGAGTCAAGATACCTTTGTAACAGTATGCTCTCAAACTAAACCATGCTTCAAGTAGGATTTTTAAGGGTTATAACATGGCATGGTTCACGGTTCAAGAAACAAAGGATAAAAGCTTAAATTTTATTTGTACCCAACCTGCTCTTCGTGATGTTCTTCAGTCCTATGCTCAGTTAATTGCGCGTTTAGATCCCGATTGAGTCTGGAATCTTTGCTTTGATACTTGGTGATGATTCAGAAATTGAACCTTTGTTTTGAAAAGGCAGTCATTTTTGTAATCTTCTTTTTACTGAGGATTTGTAGTAACCTCTTTTTTGGTTTTCGTTATCCCTTCTTTTTGCCTGAACTGTTCCTTTTGTGATTACAGTCAGCGGGATGCCCCGATTTTTCTCTTAAGTCTCCTTCATAGGTTTTGACTTAATGGGCTTTTATTTCGATAAATAATGACTTCCTGTCTTGACGATTATACGGAACCATCACCGTCTTTTGTATTGGAAGGACGTTTTCGATGCTATTCATTGTGTACGAAGCGGAAGACTGTGACTGAGTGCGCCTCTGAATTAACTGAGAAAACTACCCTGCCCCAGGTTATGATTAAGGGTTTTAATTTGTGTGAAAAGAAAAACTCCTACTTCTTTGGCTCGAAGGGGTTGACTAGGGATTATCTTCCTTATAACTCCACTGTTTAGGATTTGAAACAATTCTTGTACATCATCAGCGGGGTCTGTTCAAAAGCATATTATAGAGATTATGGTATCATTTTCGTCATCCTCCCTCTAAGGCTTAGAGTTTTTAATCGAGAGTTGAATATCACAAAAAGGAAGTATAGAGAAGTTTAAGCATAGTGAAAACAGATTAATTCAAGACAAACATGTATAATGCATTAATGAAATAAAAAAGTTTTGACATGACAATAATTGTTCGAATAAGCAAAGAAAATACAAATTGAGAATTTAATGAACAAAAATGTTTTCAATCCTAGCCATGTTTTGGCACGGGAGCAGTGATCACGTTGGGAGTCTCTGGAGGGTCGAATTCAATCTCTTTGGCATCAATCATATCCTGAATTATGTTCTTCAGAGCCCAACAACCATTTGTATCATGTCTAGGACTATCAGAATGGTATGTGCACCTTTCGCCGGGGTGGTAACTAGGAGAAGAAGTATTGGGATTTTGCAGAGGATCCTTTAACGTAATCATCCATTCCTTCAACATGTATTGTAACGCTTGAGATAGTGACATGTTAATTCTGGTGAACTGTCTCTTAGGCGTGACCTCTTTACGCTGATTCCCCTGTTTGTGTCATTGCATAGGCGTAGGATTAGAGACCAGTATTGCCCCCACAGATTGATTGTGGTCGTCTGCCTTATTACGACCCTTCTGGCCATACACAACATTGGCTTTCCTCTTACCAGCAAGTGGCTTCTTCTCAGCATTAGAAGATGCAGCCATCGGGATCTTCCCACTCTTGATACCACTTTCGATCCTTTCTCCAGTCAGAAGCATCTCTGTGAATCCAGATGAGGAACTCCCAATCAGCAGATTAAAGAACGGGCCAGTCAGAGTGCCCATGAATATATCTACCATTTCCCGATCATTCAGAGGAGGTTGTACACTTCCAGCTAGATCCCTCCATTTCTGGGCATATTCTTTGAAGCCTTTGCTAGAATCCATAGTCATGCTTTAAAGTTGTGTACGAGTTGGAGCGAGGTCAGCATTGTATTGGTACTGCTTGTAGAAAGCAACATCCAAGTCTTCCTAGGTATGAATGTCTGTTCTTTCTAACTGGTAGAACCACTCCAGTTGCGTGCCATCTAAACTTTCTTGGAAGAAATGGACCCATAACTTCCGGTCAGCAGTGTGAGGCTGTATCTTCCTCACATAGGAACGGAGATGCATTTTAGGACAAGAGACCCCATCATACTTAGAAAATACCGGTGCCTTGAATTTTGGGGGGATGACAACCCCAGAGACCAGACCCAACTCTTCAAAATCCAGCCCAGGAACCTTCTGGATTTCCATAACACTCAGACGCTCTTCTAACTGCTTATACTTTTCATCAGCCATAGGGTACTGCTCCTCACTAAAATCAGTTTCATTGTCACACTCTTTAGGACTAGGGTTCTCTTCTCTGGCTTCACCCTCTTGATTCTCTCCCTCTTTAGATGAAGAAGCTAAATCAACAACCCGTCTTGGCGGCCCTCTGAACCTTCTGCTCATATGTGCCACACTGGATGTCCTCTTGGTCTTCTTAGTGTTCTTCTTAACAATCAGAGCCTTAAGCTCTTCCTGTCCTTTGGGCAGAGCCACAATCATTTGCTGGAACTGCGTGTTCTGAGTATGAAGATCTTTCACAGTTTGTTCAAGAGCCATTACTGAAATAAACAGCGGAGGAGATGAGAAACCTGTTATGAATCCTATTATGCAATGATATGTATGATATGTATACAATGTTTTCAAGGGTTCTTAAAGGCTAAAATTTGCTTAAACAAAAAGGAATAAACGCGAATTGCATTAGTAAACTTGAATTGTTACAAAGAATGTATTCTGAGAGTACAATAAAGCAAAATAAAACAAAAAGAAGACTAGGTTTCCCATGAGCATATCCTTTTTGGCGCGATGTAGGCGTTGATATTCCTCTCTTCATGAAGTAGCCAAGTGAGTTCCAAGACCTTCTTCTCGCCGGCGTAGAATTGGGCTTCAAAATTATCCCTCTCCTCTTTAAGCTGAACCCAGGACTTTTGTAACTCTTCGTGATCAGTTGGAATGTCTGGATGAAGAACAAGATGAGGAGTGCCTCCCTCGGCAACTGTTCCATAATCATAGGTCAGATAGCGGGATAAGGCATCATAAGAGTTTGAGCACGGGCTCGTACCCATCTGAGATAAGGCTCGAGAGGTATGGAATTCTTATGCCCAAGTGTCTTACTGTCAACCCTATGTACCATACTCCAAGCTTGTATGAACCTTTTGCGGTAACCCTTGTTAGAACAAGATTGGTTCTGATCATATCTCAGAGTTTTGATGATAACAATAAATATATTTTATATAATTGATACTCTGATGAACATATTTATTTGTTTCAGATAATGTTCTGACAGAAGCATTTTGATGTGCTGAGATGAAAATAAATGAAGAAGTTCTTTAATGAAAGAACTATTTGTTTTAGCGCAAGTGTTGATGCTGACTCTGATAAGAAACTATCTTCTGCATCTTCTAACACTTAGCAAGTTTCCTTGTTCAGAAGTACTTTGAAAGCAAGCTACGTTCTGATAGTATAAAGAAATCAAGTGCTGATAAGAAGATATGCAAGCATGTTCTGAAGCAAGACGTGAAACTAGTTCTGAAAGAATAAAGAAGCTAACAAGTCTTGTCAAGTTTCATGAAACATGCTCTGACAAGTGTCGTTTGCTCATTTAATGCAAAGACGGCTACATGCACTCAAGTGTCTACGCTAGTTCATTGGAAAATGCAATACTGCAAGCAAACACGCAAACATTAATTGCTCTCCACTTTTGAAGGCAGCAACGGTCAATTTTCTTCATGCTATAAATAGAAGATCATTTATTGCAAGCCATGAACTTAACAAATTCAAAAGAAGCAAGAACTACGTGAAAATATTCTGGGCTCACAAATTATTTTACATACACTTTGTGCAATACTAATCTCAGTGAAAAATCACAGTTGTGATATAGATTTCTTAGAAGAAAATTTGTTTCACTATCTGTAAAGATTTAATTCTTGTAATTGTTCCTTGAGAGACCAAGTTTGGTCAGATTTCTCAAAAAGACTAGGACTAGTTTGAGTCTTAGTGGTGTTAGTCACTTGTAAGCTTACTTGTGCATTGTTAGTCACAACAGTTGTTGTGTGATTGTAATCAGTTGATTATAGTGAATTAAGTCCTTGTTGAGAAAGGCGAAATCACCTTGGCGGGTGGACTGGAGTAGTTTGAGTTCAAACAAACCAGGATAAAAATAACCGTGTCTTTCCATTATTGTTGAGCCTTTAAGAAAAAGAAAAAGAGAAACTTATTCAACCCCCCCTTCTAAGTGTTTTCTCAACCTTCAATTGGTATCAGAGCTTGACTCTGAGCGCAACACTTAACCGTGTCAGGAAAAGATCCAGAAAGAAAACACAAATGGCAACTGAAAAAAATAACAATAGCTACAACAAACCTCCTGTATTTGATGGAGAATATTTTGAATATTGGAAAGATAGACTAGAAAGTTTCTTCCTAGGTCATGATAATGATTTATGGGATATAGTCTTGGGTGGTTACACACAATCTATAGACTCAGAAGGAAACAAGGTTGATAGAAAAAATATGGATAGACAACAAAAAGCTGATTTCAAAAATCACCACAGAGCTAGAAATATTTTTCTAAATGCTATCTCTAAAATGGAATATGAAAAGATCACAAATAGAGATACAACACATGATATGTTTGAGTCTCTCAAAATGACTCGTGAAGGAAACGCTCAAGTGAAGGAGTCTAAAGCTCTGGCTCTCGTCCAGAAGTATGAAGCCTTCAAAGTAGAAGAAAGTGAATCTATAGAAGCTATGTTCTCAAGGTTCCAAATTATGATTGCTGTCCTGAGAGTTCTAAACAAGGGATACACTAAGGCAGACCATGTTAAAAAGATCATCAGAAGTTTACCCAGAAGATGGGCACCTATGGTCACTACTTTCAAAGTCTCAAAAGATCTGAACAATGTGTCTCTGGAAGAACTCATCAGCGCTCTAAGAAGTCATGAGATAGAACTTGATGAGCACGAGCCTCAGAAGAAAGGTAAGTCTGTTGCCCTTAAATCAATTAAAAAATATGAAACTAACGCTTTTCAGGCTGAAGAAGAAAACTCTGAAGAATCTGCGTCAGAAGAAGATGAACTATCCTTGCTCTCCAGAAGGATCAATCAGCTGTGGAAGCACAGACAGAAGAAGTTCATGAACTTCAAGAAGTCAGAAGATAAACCGGAATCTTCTGGACACAAAAGTTCAAATAGAAGAGAGATAATCTGCTATGAATGCAAAGAACCTGGACACTACAAGAGTGATTGTCCAAAAATTCAAAGAGAAAAACCAAAGAAAAAGTTTGGTAGAAAGAAAGGGATGATGGCAACCTGGGACGATTCAGAATCCTCTGAAGATGAATCTGATTCTAAAGATGAGAACGCTAACCTAGCTCTGATGGCTACCACAACAGATGACTCAGACTGTGAGTCAGAACCAAAAGAGGTATTCTTTGAATTTACTAGAGATGAACTTGCTGAAAGTTTATCAGAACTTATGGAAAACTATAGTAAGCTCAAAATCAAATACAAGAAACTCAAGAAGAGTCTTGCATATGATCTTGAGAAACATGAAACAGAAAAATCTGAACTCAAAGAAAATAATTTTAAACTTAAAGAGGAAATTCAAAATGTTCAAAAAATATCTAGTTCAGATTTTGTGTCAAGTTCAAAAGATATTCTGAAAGAATATGACTGTAGCTTTCAAACTTTTCTTGCTAAAAGCATAGATAAAAGCAAAATGGCTTCAATGATCTATGAAGTTAGTGGGAACAACAGAAGAGGAATTGGATATGAACCTCCCAAAGGGAAGGAGACATATATACCAAAACCTGTTGTTAAGATGACTTTCACTTGAAAAGATTTCCTAGACTCTTGACAATGCTCTGGATAATCTCATAATCTCTGAACAACACACTCAAAAGATTTCCCAGAATCTCTTCATCTCATAAAGAAGACGTGATTATTGGAAGGAAAGAAGATCCCATCAGAACAAGATCCTCTCTCAGAATCAATGAAGACTCATTGTTTGGATTGGTATCTCTGGTTGAGCCAACTTTTATTGATTAAGCTCTGAAAGATAATGATTGGATCTTAGCAATGCAAGATGAACTCAATCAATTTTCCAGAAACGATGTGTGGGATCTAGTTCCAAGACCCAAAGGATTCAAAATTATAGGAACTAAATGGGTTTTCAGAAACAAACTAAATGAGCAAGGAGAGGTGGTCAGAAACAAAGCACGACTGGTTGCACAGGGTTATAGTCAACAAGAAGGAATTGATTATAATGAAACCTTTGCCCCAGTCGCTAGGTTAGAATCTATTAGATTATTAATTTCTTTTGCTGTTCAAAATAACATTTCATTATATCAAATGGATGTTAAAAGTGCATTTTTAAATGGCTATATAGAAGAAGAAGTTTATGTCCATCAACCTCCTGGATTTAATGACTCAAAGTATCCATAACATGTTTTTAAATTAAAAAAGTCTCTGTACAGTTTAAAACAAGCTCTTAGATCTTGGTATGAATGTTTGAGTAATTTTCTTTTAGAAAAAGATTTTACCAGAGGGAAAGTGGACACAACTTTATTCAGAAAGACATTTAAAAATGACATTTTAATTTGTCAAATTTATGTTGATGATATTATTTTTGGAACCACTAATATCTCCCTTGGAAAAGAATTTGCAGAGACCATGCAGGCAGAATTTGAGATGAGCATGATGGGAGAATTGAAGTTCTTTCTAGGAATACAAATTAACCAAACTCCAGAAGGTACTTCCATACATCAGACGATGTATGTTAAAGAACTTCTGAAGAAATTTCAGATGTCAGAAAGCAAAGATGCTAAGACACCAATGCATCCAACATGCATTCTGGGAAAAGATGAGGTAAGTATGAAGGTAGATCAGAAGCTCTACAGAGGTATGATTGGATCCCTTCTCTATCTAACTATATCTACACCTGATATATTATTCAGTGTATGTTTATGTTCTAGATTCCAATCAGATCCTAGAGAATCTCACTTAACTGCTGTTAAGAGAATTCAGAGGTATCTGAAAGGTACTACTAATCTGGGTCTGTGTTACAAAAGATCAAAAGATTTCAGACTAGTAGGTTATTGTGATGGTGACTTTGCTGGAGATAGAATTGAATGAAAGAGCACATCTGAAAGCTGTCAGTTTCTGGGTGACAATCTTATCTCGTGGTACAGCAAGAAGCAAGCAACAATTGCACTTTCAACAACAGAAGCTGAGTATATATCTGCTGCTGGATGTAGTTCTCAGATGATCTGGGTGAAAAGTCAGCTAGAATATTTTAATCTTTATGAAAGTAAGATTCCTATCTTCTGTGACAATACCTCTGCAATTTGCCTTTCTAAAAATCCAATTTTACATTCTAAAGCTAAACACATAGAAATTAAATATCATTTTATAAGGGACTACATTCAGAAGGGAATTTTAAATTTAAACTTTGTAAAAACAGACCATCAATTGGCTGATATTTTTACCAAACCCCTTTCAGAAGATAGATTTAAATTCATTTTGAAAAATATTTGTATGGAATTATGTCTTGAATAAAATTGTATTTATCTTCTGTGTTTGACTTCAAAATGTTCTGAAATGAATATTCTGATTAACAACTCTTCAGAAGTTAGAAGAGAAGTTACATCAGAAGCTATATATAAAGTTCTGAAATGTTCTAACGTTTCATTACAAGTATAGTTCAGCAACTCATTATATCAAACAACTGTCCCATGCAACCTTCAGGAGATGAACACGTGGTGTGTTTCTGAAAGGTCACGCGTGCTAAGCTATTGACGCCGTTCCTAGGTAACTGTTATGGTTAGCTCAATTCTCACGTTTTCCCCTCAATTTTCAATTTCATTAAATGCTAGTCATGATTAGATTCTTTTTAATTAATTTTTCTTAAATTTTTTTTTACAGTTTTATTTTTAAAACCTATTTCTCAAAAATTTTCATATAAATACCTGTGTAAAAACCTTTCTCACTTTTTACCTTCTCTTTCAAAATTCAACCGTCTCTGTGTATTTTTTTCTCTGCAACCCTTCTTCTTCTCTCAACCTAAGTGCTCAAATGGCTTCCTCCTCTACTCATTCTGAGAACACCATTCTGAACAGTACGTCATTCCTGAGAGGACCACTCTCATTCCAGTGGATAGCTTATAAGTTATAAGTGAATTGATGGTGGATTTTGATAACCTAAAAGAAAATGGGTTTAACCTTCTTCCTACTGTGGAGTTTCAAGGATGGGGAAACTTCTTTTACCGTCTAGTTGGTCCTATTTTTCCACACCTTGTTAAGGAATTTTGGATACAAACTATTGCTTCACCAAAAGTCATCCTCTCATTTGTGATGGGTAAGGAAATCTCTATAACTGAAAATCTTATCAGAAAACTACTGGGTTTTGAAGGAACTGGAGTGACTGGAATTTCAAGTGGCAGAATGGAAATGTCAAAATTTTATGCTGAAATTTTTACAAATGGGCAAGCGTCTTCTAAAGTCAGAGATTTGAAAAAAAAGTACAAGATTTGGGCAAGAATCATCCATGGTTGCATTCATCATAGAAAGGAAACAAGTTCTCCTGACTATATAAATGCTGACCAGCAATACCTGTTGTTTTGTCTAGGAACAAATGTTAAGATTGATTTACTCTATCTTATGTTTGATCACCTTTGGACTCATGTCAAAGAAACTAGGGAAGCGGAAAGAGTGAAGAACCCTAAATCCAAAAGGAATTGGATTCCAATAGGGAGATTGATTTCAGACATTCTGACTGAGAATGGTCTGATTGCTCACTTGGATGAAGCAAACCTGCTGGGGGAGTTAGAGCCTACATGTGGAAAAGCTCTGACAGGAAAGAATTTGGTAAAGAGAAAGATTATTGACAAACTGCTGATAGAACCAACTCCTTATGTTTCAGCAACTGTTACCAGAAGAAGGATTCCAATTGCTGACTTTCCACTATTCAACTCAGGAGATCACCCTTGCATCATCCTACATTACATTCAGATTTGCAAAGAAAGTGGAACTCTAATTGATCCTGCTTGGCTTCAAGGTAGACATGAAGTTGCTCCAGATGTTGTCTTTCAGCAACCAATGAAGAGGAAAGCAGTTGAAGGACCATCTTCTAGACCTCAGAAGAAGAAGAAGAAATCAGGTACACCTGCTGAGACTATTTTTGTTTATGATTATGTAAATATATCTACATCTGCTGAACCCCAAACCTTAGGTGACATAGATGTTGACATATACTTGACCATACCCTCTGAACCTTTTGTTGAAAACCCTCAAAAAGATCATGTTTTATCAGACTTGAGTGATTTTGACTCTGATTACTCATCTGAAACCCAAACAGAACCATCTTACACAGAACCATCTCAAACACCTATCTCTCAAACTATTCTTGCTGAAAACCTTTCTAGACCACCTCCCAGACCTTTATCACCCAGACCTACTGGATGGTATGATGCTGGCTCTTAGAGAATACCAGGAATAAACGTACCTCTGGCCATACAAAAGCCACCATTCACTATACCTTTTGAAAATATCTTTGCTATGAACAGAACACAACCACAAAATCTTACCCCCACTACTGATAACACAATCATCATTTCACCTGATGTCACACCACCCACATCTACACAACTTCTAACACCTAACTCACCAATGCTTTCACCTCCTCAATCTCCAAAACATAACCTCCACCAACACATGAACCCTCTGAAACTCTCAATCCATCAGAAACAACTGAACCTTTTGAACAACCTGACCAAACTGAAACACCTGAACAATCAGAAAATCCTGAACCAGCTGACTTTCTGAAAACTGTAGTTGATTTTGAATCTCTACAATTTCTGAAAAACAAAACCTACAAAAAGGCTATTCCCAAACCTGTTCAGCCAGATGTAAATGTATGTTTTCAAAATTTCTTAACAGAAGTACAAGCTTTGTTGGACCTGCTGAAGGCAGACTGCACCAGAAATGTGAACCCATCAGCAATAGATCTTCTGTGGGAAACGTTCAGAAGAACCTTAGATGCTGAGTCACTGAAGTTGCAAGACTTATGTCATTCTCAGGTGCTTGAGAACTTCTCCAAACATCTGCATGCCTTCTAGTCAGAAGCTGCTGATATTTAGGACAATAAGTCTTCTCTAATGATAGCTAATGCTCCAGCTGATCAAATGGACATTTCAGAAGATGAGTCTAAAGATGCCTCTGAAGATTCAAATCCTCTGGAAATTGTTCTGTTGAATCAACCTTCTGCTACAGCTGCACCTGAACCTGTGCCAGCTCTTATGGTGGATCCGGACACTCTACTTTCAACTTTTGTTCGTTCTGACTCAACGATTTCTACTCCAAAGGCTGTATCTGCTGAAGCTTCTTCATCCTCTGCTCCTACTTCACTTGTTATGGATACTCTGAATGAGCTTAAGAGGGAAAATGAAGCTATTCATGAGCGCTTGGACAAGCAAGATCAAACAAACCAGGAAATCAGAAACTGGATGATGAACAAGAGGAATCTGCATCTGAGATCAAGAATCTTCTTATGGCTCTTGTTTCTAAAAAATCTTAGTGTCATTCTATTTCTTGTTTTTGTTTGTTGTTTTGTACCTCTGAATCTTTTATTAAAACCTTTACGCTCTTCAACTATTTTTATATACTTTTTGATTATGCCAAAAAGGGGGAGAAAATGAGTATTTTGATCTAATCTCTGATTAACAGTTATGGGACGAAGTCTCAAACATTCTAACAAAATACAAAGATTTATTTCTATGCTTAAAAGAATTGTGCAAGTATCACTAAACTCTGGAAGTTTAATCAAATAAACATTATCTTCAAAAGACTTACTGAAGAAATCCTAGAAGAAAATTTCAAAGCTCTGATGAAAATTCTCAGGAAGTTTTTCTTATAGAAATATTTATTTCAGGGGGATATTCTTATCTCTTATTCAATTTTATTTCAAAACCTGAATACTTTTGTCATCATAAAAAAGGGAGAGATTGTTAGAACAAGATTGGTTCTGATCATATCTTAGAGTTTTGATGATAACAATAAATATATTTTATATAATTGATACTATGATGAACATATTTATTTGTTTCAGATAATGTTCTGACAGAAGCATTTTGATGTGCTGAGCTGAAAATAAATGAAGAAGTTCTTTAATGAAAGAACTATTTGTTTTAGCGCAAGTGTTGATGCTGACTCTGATAAGAAACTATCTTCTGCATCTTCTAACGCTTAGCAAGTTTCCTTGTTCAGAAGTACTTTGAAAGCAAGCTACGTTCTGATAGTATAAAGAAAGCAAGCGCTGATAAGAAGATATGCAAGCATGTTCTGAAGCAGGACGTGAAGCGAGTTCTGAAAGAATAAAGAAGCTAACAAGTCTTGTCAAGTTTCAGGAAACATGCTCTGACAAGTGTTGTTTTCTCATTTAATGCAAAGACGGCTACATGAACTCAAGTGTCTACGCTAGTTCATTAGAAAATGCAATACTGCAAGCAAACACGCAAACATTAATTTCTCTCCACTTTTGAAGGCGACAATGGCCAATTTTCTTCATGCTATAAATAGAAGATCATTTATTGCAAGCCATGAACTTAACAAATTCAAAAGAAGCAAGATTATTTTACATACACTTTGTGCAATACTAATCTTAGTGAAAAATCACAGTTGTGATATAGCTTTCTTAGAAGCAAATTTATTTCACTATTTGTAAAGATTTAATTCTTGTAATTGTTCCTTGAGAGACCAAGTTTGGTCAGATTTCTCAAAAAGACTAGGACTAGTTTGAGTCTTAGTGGTGTTAGTCACTTGTAAGTTTACTTGTGCATTGTTAGTCACAACAGTTGTTGTGTGATTGTAATCAGTTGATTATAGTGAATTAAGTCCTTGTTGAGAAAGGCGAAATCACCTTGGCGGGTGGACTGGAGTAGTTTGAGTTTAAACGAACCAGGATAAAAATAACTGTATCTTTCCATTATTGTTGAGTCTTTAAGAAAAAGAAAAAGAGAAACTTATTCACCCCCCCCCCCTCTAAGTATTTTCTCAACCTTCAACCCTGAACATCATTCTCATAGTTGAAGGCGATTCATTGAATAAGTGTATCATGAGGACCATCCCTTATTGCATAACTAAACTGTCCTAATACTAAGAAAGGGTTATAAGTGATTCCTCCCCTAATGCCTAAGAGAGGGAAATTAGGAAATTCACCACAGCGATCGATGATAGTAATATCTTCAGAGAACCGTGAACACCAATGAATGTCTGAATGCGTAAGGGACATCAGTCGATGAGACCATCTTTTACCCTGTTCATTCTTCAAAGTAGATCTAGGTAGGTGCGAAATAAACCACCTAGCAAATGGAGGAGTGCAACACTGGAGGGTCCCCCTTCTTTTTAGATTTCGAGCATGCAGAGATTGTAGAATATCCCCGAGTAATGTAGGTACTGGATTCTGAGACAGAAAAATCTGGATTGTGCTCACATCTACGAGTTGATCCGCATTAGGGAACAATACCATCCTGTAGACAAGAAGCACCAAAACCTCTTTAAAATCTTGTAGATCCAGGGTATCCCAAAAATAGTAAGCCTTCTCGAACATAAATTTAACCAGAATTCCTTGAACACTTCCTCTGGTTTCCCAATTTATCACTATGTCGGACCGTTGTAAGGATAGAGCTTTAGCAATTTCTTCAGGTTTGGGATGTCTTTCCGTACCGCTGAAAGGTAGCTGATCAAGAATGGGTATCCCTAATAACTGATAAAATTCCTCCATAGTAGGCACTAACTGGTAATCCGGGAATGTGAAACAGTGATGCAGAGGATCGAAGAACTGAAACAACACTTTCAATATTTCTTCGTCAGGTTTTGCAGTGACCAAGTTGAGCAACCGACCCATGCTTTTCAGTGAAAGGAGAGCTTTCGGGAATCCTTACTGCCAAGTCCCTTAATTGGGGAGATACTTTCACTAGGTTAATCTGAATAGTGTTCCTGCGGGCGGATGCCATATCCTACAAAACAGAGCAAAGATGAGTCCTAGAAACCCTTGAAACAGTTAGTATGATATGCTATGGTATGATGTTTATGATGTCATGATAAATCACATGTATAGCAAACACAGACAAATCACACCAAGTCCTTAGGTTTAAGGCCTGCTTGAGTTTTAAAATCGTACCCTCTTGAAGTTGGATTGGTTCAACCTGTCCTATAAATATGTAATCGGGTTCTAAAGGGATCTCAATATCACCGATCTTTCCCCCAAGCCATGTTCAATCGATGATTGACTCGTAATCATACAAAACTCATAAGTCAAACCTCAATGAGTGTAGCATCGAGTATCTGTCGACCTTGGGCATACACCAAAGCCGACCATCTCGCTACGTCCTACTGGCCAAGTTGTGCAATTAAAGGTTCTAAGGTTAGTTGATGCTTTATGACACCACGCGGTGGCCCCGTACATCTCCCTAATTGACTCAAGGGTTACGTGTACCAACCAAAGTGCCACATCAACGTAGCTACTGCTTCAACCATGTTGGTATACCCCATCACAGCTCCCTCACAGTTTATTGCTACTTACCTAAAAGGTGTTTCCCGATCCGGGTGTAGGATCAAATAACCTAAATAGTTCCCATGAAAATAAAGCAAGCAAGACAATCAAGAGAAAGCAATTAAATATGACCTAGATCCTAAGGTTTACCCCACTTTATATTTTATATCCCCAGCAGAGTTGACAGTTCTGCGATACGGTGGCAGAACCGACTGTTAATACTGGTTTACATTTTTTGTTCGCAAATGTCGTGGTAAGCAAGAGTCGCCACCGACTTTTATTTTATCCAATCAGGAAAAGGAAAAAGAATAGAAAAAACCTTTTTCGAGATATTTCTGAGTACGAGGGGTAGATTATAGAAAGGGAGGGTGCTAGCACCCTTTCTATCCGTGGTTTTCCACGGGCTCTTAGGTACTTGCTCATTTTTAAATTGCTTGTGTGTGCTTGTTTTGAAAAGTTTTGTTTTACTTCGTTTTAACCCTTGTTTCTGTCCTCAAGAGTGTTACGAAGTTGTTTTTGAAAACTTTGTTTGAAAAGTGTTGGTGTGAAAAAGTTTTTGTTTGTTTGAGCAAGTACTTAGGAACTAATCTACCTACTCGAAAAAGGTATGTTCATTTTCCTTTTAGATATTTCTATCCCATTATTGAGAAATAGGTAGCATCATCGTTGGAGTTTTTTAGGGACATTCGAAGGGACAAATACAATCACAAAAGCAATGTTAGGAAATGTTAGTAATCATCCTAAAGCCTTAAAGATCTTTTTCCGAGGAAACATCCAAATGGGTCATTTTAGATCTTTCGGGGCTAGAGGACGACCACTAACAAACCCTATACTTTGTGACCATTTACCGAAGGCAACCGGAGTGGAGTAAACCCTAGGAGTGAGCATATGCGAGTGTAATTTTCAGTTAATTTATCTTTGCACATTTAGGATTTTCTACCGTATTAATTTTCAGTTTGTCTTTCCATACAATCCTATTAACATCTAGGCAGTTTATAGTTTGCGGAAATTAAAATGCGGGAAAGTTAAAAGTCCTAGCTATTACAAGGCTTTTGCAGATACATAATTATCTTGGACTGAAAATAAAGATGCAGAATTTAAAACCCTAATTACTATTACAAACTCGGAGCAGTTACAATAATAATAAAAAAGGAAATCAAAAAAATGCGCGCGGCGAATTAAATGCGAGAATAAATTAGGAAACCTAAAAAATCTAATTGAAAAAAATTTAGGTTAGTTTTTGAGAAAAAATAGATTATGTACAAATTGAATCCTAATTCTAAGTGATTTTAATTATAAAAAATAATTAAATTGCCCTAATTTTGATTAAACTAATTAATTAAAGAAATAAAATATTTTATGAAAAAATAATTTTTGATGTTTTTGTGATTTTGGATTTAATAAAAAAACTGATTTTTGTGTTATTTTTGTAAAAGGAAATAATTAATCAAATAATTAAAATAAAGGAAATAAAATAAAAAAAGAAAAGAAATTGGGCCTGTATTGTTGTTAGCAACTTGGGGTTGTGGAATGGAATTGTTAAGCCCAGAATTATAGGCCCATTTGCCCACGTGGGGATTCAGTGCAGCTGGCCTTCAGGAGGTCCACCACGCGCTTGCATGCTTGAGGCGTTAGATCTGGCCAAGACATGATCTGATGGAATGGATTTGAGGATGCATGATGGCTTTTTTGAAGGTGAGGCTCGATGGATCTGGGACAAAGAAATTGGAAAATATGAAAACGTGAAATTCTGGGGTCGAACCCAGAACCCTTTGCTTCATCGCCTACGCCTTTGCCATCTGTGCTGAGATGGTTAGTTGTACATATAATAACATAGATAAAATATAAAGGAAATAAAGTGCCTTGCCCAGAAACACGTGCCAATTTCAAATGGGCCAATGATGTGCTGCCACCTCTTGTCTTCTTCCCCATAACTGTTATTTTTTATATCAGCTTTTACCTACGGACAAAACCGTCACTAAAGGCTATAGTGACAGTTTTTATCCGTAGCTACATCCCTGCAAGATTCAAAAAAATAATACAAACAAGATATATCAAAACCAAAGGCATAGATCAGTTGCAAATCACGCCCTGAGTTCATTGGTATCCATAATTTGGTCTAATTTCGCCTCTACGGAGAGTCCCCAATTTGGGACCTTAAAACCCTAACAATGGCATTGTGCATTTCCTGCATTTGTACTCAGATTAAACCATCCAGAAACAGTGCAAATATGATAATAAGCGCGAATATGTGATCAAAACAAGTTTATGATGGGTAAATCAATAAATTCGAGTTTGAGAAAAATATTCAAACCGTGGTACTGTAAGGGAACAATTCTTGATGTTTTTGGCCTTGAGGATGATTGGAATAGCTTCAGAACACGTCCAGGAACAAATTGATGGCTTTGGAATTACTTGAAACGGCCTATGGAATCAAAACCGACCTGCACTTTTTTGACAAAAAATTGAGTTTTGTTCTCTTGTTTTCACGACCAAAACCTCTTTCTTATACTCTGGAAATGTTGTGTATATATCATAGAATGATTTAGGTCAACAAAAACTGATCATATCTTTCAAATTATGGAGACTTGATTTCATTCTTTGCCTTGTATGATTTGTTTACAAAATAGACCAAATTAAGATCTTTTCCAATCAATTAGCTCGTGCACGAATTTTTTGATTTGCTAGCTATTCATGGACTCATAATATGCTCATAAAATCAAATCTTTGATTTTATTTGATTATTCTACTATTTAAATTGATTTATTTTGATTTAAATGGATAAAAAATCAAAATAAATAATAAAAATAATAAAATAATAGGTGGATACGCTCAGGGGTCGTGGGTCCTCTTAGGAACAAGTTTCAAACAAGAAAACATGGGCCCATTTGGAAAAAAAAGTCATTTTGATCAATGTTGACTTCATGCATATTTCCAAAAATTGGTCAACTTTGACAATACACATCTCTCTCATTTTTAACCCTAAGAAGGTGTTCTTTGACTTTTTGGAAAGCTTAGGGTGTCCCCTAAACAACCCTTTTAGTTTCATCTAAATTGGGTATTCCATGTTCATGTAAGAAGCTTTGACCTAAAAGGTGTTTTTGTTGACTTTTTAAAAGGACCTATAATGTAGTAATTCATATCTTTTGATGAGTGCATATTTTGAACTTGTGGGATGAAGATGAATTGTAGGTAATTTCACCCTCTTCAAAATTAGCCTTGGATGGAAAATTTCTGATAAAGTATGAAGAAGTTATGCCTGGTCAAAGTTTGGTTGACTTTTCTTGTGAAACCCTAATTTAGCAACTTTTGGGTTTTGATGAATTTGGGGCATTCCTTGAGTAATCATGATCAACCCTTGATCAAATGATGGATATAACCTCAAAAATGTTGATGTTGACCAAAAATATTGAAGTTTGACTGTATGAGCCACAATTGACTTTTGACCTAGTGTAGTTGATTTTCAGGCATCTGGGCAATTGACTGAGCAAACTTCTTGTGCAAGGCATGAAACTTGACATGGATGATCTTGAGAACATATTGGGACCATGGAAGGAATTTGGGACCTTTGGACTTCAACCATCTTGATGATAATGGAAACCCTAGTTTGAAGCTTGTTGCCTTAGGAGGAGGATTTGTCTGGTCAATCCTTAGTCATCCTTGAGCAAGTTGAAGACCTCAATGGGCATGTCTTAAGTGAAATGCGAGGGAAAATTTTGGGGTACAAGAAGATCCATTAATCATCACCACACCAAGGCCAGTCCCCTACTCTTCTGATATGGCTGTGCCCTGGAATTATGGGGCGGAAGTGTATTACCATGGTATCAAACAAGATTCATGGATTACCGAAGATGAAGTTGTGGAAGTTACAAACATTGCTGGATCAAGTAAAGTTACTAGGACGGGGAGGATCTTCTCTCCAGATATTTCACCTCCGACAACCACTACTACACACATTCGTATTACTGTTGTTAAACCCGTTGCTGATACTCAAGGAAAGGAAAAAATGACTGAGCCTGCCAAGATGGAGGCACCCAAAAAAGATATTACCACTGAGGACCCATCTACCCAAGAGATGGAGGAGATTTTAAAAATCATCAGAAAAAGTAATTACAAGATAGTGGAACAGTTGGGGCAAACACCCTCTAAGATTTCCATCTTGTCTTCGTTTCTATGCTCCGAGGCACATGCTCAAGCACTGATAAAATTCTTAAAAAATGCACATGTCCCACAAGAAACTACGGCCGACCAAATTGAAAACTGTGTAGCAAGTTTGACTACTTACAATGGCTTGGGATTTTTGGATGCAGATTTTACCCTGGAAGGGAAGAATCACAACAAAGCCCTGCATGTTTCCATCGAGTGTAAAGGCACCACTTTAGCACATGCATTGGTGGATATTGGGTCCTCTTTAAATGTCTTACCTAAAGGTGCTCTAGATAGGCTGGATTGTGAAGATTTGGTGCTGAAACCCAGTGACATCATGGTGAGAGCTTTTGACGGATCAAAGAGAATGGTCCATGGAGAGGTTGAACTCCCTATAAAAGTTGGGTCTCAAGTATTCAACTCAACTTTCTATGTGATGGATATTTGTCCTTCTTATTCTCGCATGCTTAGACGCCCATGGATACATAGGGCAGGTGCGGTGACTTCCACACTACATCAAAAGCTGAAGTATCCAATCAAGGGGAAAATTATCACTATATACGGAGAAGAGGAGTTTATAATCAGTCATCTAAATTCATTTAAATATGTTGAAATGGATGGAGAGTTCATTGAAACTCCTTGTCAAGCCTTTGAAGTGGTCTCTCCCATGGTTGCTGTTTCCAAGGCCACTCCTGACACTCCCAAAGCCGCTAAAGATACACCGAGGATGGCCTATCTCAAAGATGCTCGTGTTGTTGTTGAAGACGAAGGTTGCACTATTTGGGGATAACTTCCTGATTTCCCTTTCAAGTCAGAAAAATTTGGGCTGGGTTTCACTTCCAAAGCTCAAAAGGAGGTTCGACGTGCTCGTGAAGGGAAACCACCTCTCCACATTAGTAACCATGAGGTTAACCCTCTTGAAGACTCTGATGTTGATTATGACTTTGACGATTAGATCTACCCGACTGCTGGTGGAGGGCTCAACAATTAGCAAACCAAGGACTTCATCCCAATCTCCTTCAGCCATGAGTAATTGCAATTTCCTATTTTTTATTATTTTGAAAATTTTGTCTGTAATTTCCATTAAAACAATGACTTTAAGCAATGTGCCTTGCCCGGGGCACAATGGTCCATTTGTTAAGGGTTTTTGATCTTCATATGCCATATGCTCATTTTAATGAAAAAACATTGGACTGTTTTGCATTCAAATTTTGCGCTCTTCGCCTTTCTTTACTTTATTGCATTTTCAGTAGCCATGTGACCTTTCATGCACAAACACACATTTGCAGATCCACATCCACTCCGGATCTCATTGACAACGACTCTGATATTGCCATCCATGACTTTGAAAATCTAATCTACCAAGCCGAAGATGAAGGTGGAGAAGATTGTGAAATACCCGAGTGTGATACGGTGGCAGAACCGACTGTTATACTAGTTTGCGTTTTGTATTCGAAAATGTCACAGTAAGTAAGAGTCGTCACCAACTTTTATTTTATCCAACAAAGGAAAAGGAAAAAGAACAGAAAAAACCTATTTTCGAGATATTTCTGAGTACGGGGGGTAGATTATAGAAAGGGAAGGTGTTAGCACCCTTTCTATCCGTGGTTTTCCATGGGCTCTTAGCTACTTGCTCATTTTTTAAATTGCTTGTGCGTGCTTGTTTTGAAAAAAGTTTTGTTTACTTCGTGATAACCCTTGTATCGGTCCTCAAGAGTGTGACGAAGTTGTTTTGAAAAGTGTCTGTGTGAAAAGTTTTTGTTTTGAGCAAGTACTTAAGATTTCTACCTACTCGAAAAAAGTCTGTTCATTTTTGTTTCCTTTAGACAATGCTATCCTACTATTAAGGAGTAGGTAGCTCCGTCGTTGGATTTTTAAAGGGGACGTTCGAAGGGACGAAATGGTCTCTAAAGGAAATAAGTATGGATACCTTAGCATTTCGAAGGGACTATCGTCATAAGATCAATTCGTATGCAACTCGAGGGACAAGTAGGGAGTATGATCTTTATGATGATTTTAAATTGTGGGTCATTGCTAAGGTACCTCTACGTTCGAGTGACACGACCATTATTACCGAGGCAACCAAGTGGGGTAAACCCTAGGAGTGAGCATGTGCAAGTGTGCTTGATTTAGTTATTTTTGTCCTTTTTTATTAGGTGAGCTAACGTTTTAATTTACAGTCTTGTCATACATACCTAATTACTAACAGTTAATATATGAAGTGTGAGAATCATAAATCTACCCTATTACATGGCTTTGGGACATTTACATAAAAGGTACAAGAAATAAAAAATGGAATTTTAAACCTAGCCTATTACATCCCATAATCAATTACATTATATAAAAAAATGCGAGAAATAAAATAACGCGCGCGAGACGAGATCATACGTTTAAGAGGAAAAACCTAAAATAGTATTCTAAGTAAACAATAAAATCTTTTTGGTGGTTTATTAATTTATTAGGAAAAAAAGAAATAATCTAGAAATCTAAATTTAATTTAAGAAAATAAATGTGTAGTAAAGTTAACCTAATTAACTCTTGGATTTTAATTACAAAAAAATAATTTGAATTAATCTAATTAAGCTAATTAATTGCAATTAAATATTTAATTAAAAAAAAAACTACCTAACTTTTTTTGTTGAATTTCTGATTTTTATGATTTAATTAAAAAATCTTTTTTGTGGAAATAATTAAGATGATAAATTAAAAAAAAAAAAAAAAGAATGATAAAAAAAGAAGATTTGGGCCTGGGGTGATGAAGCAAGCTGGGGGGTATGAACTGGAATTTTCAAGCCCAGATCTTTTTGCAAGCCCACCCTGTGTTTGAAAATCCAGTGCTGGCCATGTTTGAAGGTGCATCATGGACTTCTCTCCACTAGGCGCTAGATCTGGATCTGAAGATGATCCACTGGTTGGATTTGGAGGGTGTATGGTAGGCTCTTGGTTGTGATGCGCATGGAATCTGCAATGAACAAATTGGAAAACAAGAAAATGTTGAGACCTAGGGTCGAACCCAGGTCCTCCCTCTCAAATACCTCACCCTTTTCCATCTGCGTTGGAGCGCTTGTTTGAACACATAATGAAACAAATGGAATATAAAGGAAATTAAATGCTACGCCCAAGAAAGCGTGCATGAATTCAAACGGGCCAGTGAGAGTTGGCCACCTCATCGTCTCTTTCACTGATCCGTTGTTTTAAACAACATACTTTTACCTACAACAGATTTCTGTCACTTTAAGCTGTAGTGACGGATTTGGTTTGTAGCTACAACCCTGCATTACTCAAAAACATGATACAGGTAATATAAATCAAAACCAATATAAGGGATCAATCAAGAATTTCATCCTGAGTCCAGTAATCCCTGGAATTCTCTTTAATTTGTCCTGAAAATGAAAACCCCAATTTTGAGCTTTCAAAACCTAATAATGGCATAAATGCATTCCTGCACTGAAACTCAAATTAGACTATTCAAACACCTTCGTATGATGATTATGAACACAAAAATATAATCTAATAGCATGTATAACGCACGAATGAGAAAAATCAAGATAGAAGGAAAAGCGATCAAACCGTGAGTATCTAGAGGCAAATGGGGATGCCTTGATGCATGGAATTGATGCTACTAGCTTTAGAAGGCTCCCAGGAACGTGTTGCCGGCCTTAAAATTGCTTGAACGAGACTGTAATTGAAAATCCGATTCTAACTTTTTTTGCAAAAACTCAATGTTGTTTTGATGTTTTTTACCTAGTTGCACCTCTCTCTCTCTCTCTCTCTCTCTCTCTCTCTCTCTCTTTCTCTCTCTCTCTCTCTCTCTTTCTCTCTCTCTCCCTTTTTTAGGGTTCACCAAGCTCCAGTATATGTAATGAATCCAATTAGGTTAATATTTTTGGCAAGAATCCAAAGAACAATGGTCTTAAAGTTTTGATTCCAATCTTTTCAAAATTGGAGATTTCCTCTTGTTTATGGCTTGGTACGATTTTCTTGAGGTTATACAGCTTGCATGATCTACAATTCAATGCAAAACAAATCTCATTCCATAAGTTTGATTTATTTTGATTTAATTTGATTTTAAAATGAATAAAAATCAAAATAAATTAAATAAATGAGTGAATAATGCATGGGGGTCCCATAGGTCGTGTACCATGCTAGGATTGAGGTTAAATCTTGAAAATATGGGCCCATGTGGAAAAAAATGTAATTTTGAGCATTGTTGATTTTGGGAAAAGTTTCAAAAATGGCCAACTTTGATAATGCACATTTCTCTCAATTTTGACCCTAAGAGGGTGTTCTTGGACTTTTTAGAAATATTAGGATGTCCCCTAAGCAACCTCTTTGGTTTCATCTCAAGTGGATCTTCCATGTTCATGTAAGGAGCTTTGACCCAAAAGGTATTTTTGTTGACTTTTTGGAATGACCTATAATGTATGAGTTCATATCTTTCCATGAGTGCATTTATTGAACTTGAGGAATGAATATGAGTTGTAGGCAATTGGATTATATTCAAAATGAGCCTTGGATGGGAAATTTCTGATAAAGTATGAGAAAGTTATGCTTGGTTAAAGTTTGGTTGACTTTTTCCTGAGAAACCCTAATTTATCAACTTTTGAGTTTTGATGAATTAGGAGCCTTCCTTGGGGAATCATGATCAAAACTTGATCAAATGATGGATATAACTTCAAAATGTTGATGCTGACCAAAAATCTTGAAGTTTGACTGCATGTGGACCACATCTGACTTTTGACCTAGTACAGTTGATTTTCACGCATTTGAGCAGTTGACTGAGCAACCTTCTTGTGCAAGGAATGAAACTTGACATGGATGATATTGAGAACATATTAAGACCATGGTGAAGATTTTAGACCTTTGGAGTTCACCCATCTTGATGCAAATGGAAACCCTAGTTTGAGGTTCATTGTCTTAGAAGAGCATTTGTCTGATCAATCCTTGGGCATCTTTGGGCAAGTTGAGGAATTCAATGAGTATGTTTTGAGTAAAATGGGAGGGAAAATTTTGGGTTACAACAGCTGCCCCTGTTCAATCTTCTTAAACCTGAGGATGTAGATTGGCCGGTCTGCCTTTCGAGATCTGAAGGTAGAAGAGGATTGAACACTAGAGTACCCAGAAATTTTCACTCGCATGAAGTAATAGTGATTGGTGATATCGGGAATGGGCTTACAGATGACATTTGGAAGTCGATAGAGAATCATTGGAGATGGGATTAAAGATGCCACCCATAAAAGATATCGGTTGCATGAGATTTCTTTGCGAGAATTCATGTACCTGCCGCTGACGAGGACTTCGCTGGAGAATGTTGATTTACATCTAGGAAAATAGAATTTAGGAGCTTCAGTTGTCCATTACTCTACTGGGGAATTAAACTCTTAATTGAGGTGGTGTAAGTAAACTACATGTCTGGTCAGGGTCCAAGCTGCACAATGACTTACTGGGGAATTATGAAGTTGACCATATCTGGTCAGGTCCAGGTCTTACAGTGTTGTAAACTGTTTTTTGGAGATAAAAGAGAAGGAACCTGGATAGTAGGGTTACTTCGAAATGGGAGCCTGGATAGTAGGGCTATGAGAAGGAACCTGGATAGTAGGGTTACTTCGAACTGAAAGCCTGGATAGTAGGGCTATAAGAAGGAACCTGGGTAGTAGGGTTACTTCGTGATGAAAGCCTGAGTAGTAGGGCTATGAGAAGGAACCTGGATAGTAGGGTTACTTCGGGATGAAAGCCTGGGTAGTAGGGCTATGAGAAGTTTTGTACCCCAAAATTTTCCCTCTCATTTTACTCAACAAATGTCAAGTGAGGTCCCCAATTTGCTCAAGATTGCCCAAGAGTTGACCAAACAAACTCTCTCTTAAGGCAATGTATATCAAATTAGGGTTTCATTCTTCATCAAGATAGGTGAACCACAAAGGTCCCAAATGCCTTCCAAGGTCCTAATATGTTCCCATGATCATCCATGTCAAGTTTCATACCTTGCACAAGAAGGTTGCTCAGTCAACTGCTCAGATGCTTGAGAATCGACTGTATTAGGTTAAAAGTCAACTGTGGCCCACATACAGTCAAAATTCAATATTTTTGGTCAACATCATCATTTTTAAGTGTTATCCATCATTTGATCAAGGGTTGATCATGATTCCTCAGGGATTTCTCACAATTCATCAAAACCCAAAAGTTGCTAAATTAGGGTTTCTTAGTAAAAGTCAACCCAACTTTGACCAAGCATAACTTCCACATGCTTTATCATAGATTTTCCATCCAAATCTCATTTTGAAGAGGATGCAATTCCCTACTATTCATCTTCATCCCTCAAGTTCAAAATATGCACTCATCAAAAGATATGAATTTCTACATTATAGGTCCTTTTGAAAAGTCAACAAAAACATCTTTTGGGTCAAAGCTTCATACATGAACATGGAAGACTCAATTGATATGAGACCAAAAGGGTTGCTTAGGGGATACCATAAGATTTATAAAAAGTCCAATAACATCTCCCTAGGGTCAAAATTGAGAGAGATAAACATTGTCAAAGTTGGCAATTTTTGGAAAATTGTCAAAAGTCAACATGGATCAAATTGGCATTTTTTCCAAAGGGGCCCATTTTTATTGCTTGAAACATGTTTCTAATAGGACCCACGACCCTTGAGCTCATTCACATCTTATTTTATTATTTTTATCATTTATTTTTATTTTTTATTCATTTAAATTAAAACAAATCAAATTAAATGGTAAAATAATGAAATTAAATCAAATCTTGGGATTTTTGTGCACATTTTGAGTCTATATACAGCTAGCATGATGGCCAATTCGTGAAAGA
Organism: Vicia faba; assembly: GCA_948472305.1. Lineage (NCBI taxonomy): Eukaryota > Viridiplantae > Streptophyta > Magnoliopsida > Fabales > Fabaceae > Vicia > Vicia faba. Next base: position 1,186,995,899 of record OX451737.1, read on the forward strand.
TTCATTTGGATTGGAAAAGATTGTATTGAAGCTTATTTTGGGAAGATATCATACAAAGATCAAATCAAATCAAATCTCCATTATTTCTCAAGATTCATGCCAATTTTATTAACCTAATTCAGTCTAATACATATACACAATGATTCCAGACCATAAGCATAAGGATTGGAGGTGTGAAACAGCAGGAAAGAAACCAAAATTTTGCAAGAAAAGTGTGAGACGTATCTTTGTCTACAGGCCAATTCAAGCCAGTCTAACGTTTCCAATCGATTCCTGGACATCCCAGGAAGCTAACAACATCATTTGCAAGCCTCAAAGCATCCAGAAATCGTCCCCAAAAGCATCACGGTTTGCCCTAAAACTCAAACTCGATTTCAATGTTTTACGCATCCTAAACGCATGCTAATAATATATTTGTGTTTATCATCTTGTTTGCAAGCTATCTGTACCCTTTAATTGCATTTACCGCGCAAGAATCCATAGTTTCCATTGTTAGGGTTTCTGAGATGTTTTTAGGGCTTTGTTATACAGGTAAAATTGGCCATAGAAAAGAGTACTAGGATGCTCGTTGCATCAAGGCGGTTTGATCCATCTAACTGGAATTCATTTATCACGCGTTGTGTTGATTTTTGAGAATTGCAGGTTTTTAACTATGGCTGATTGTCCGTGGGTAAAAGCTCTGAACCTAAGGCGACGGTTCCCGGGAGGAGACGATGCGTGTCACATCGTGGTTGGTCCATTTGAATTTGGCGCGCGTTCTCTGGTCACTAACTCATTTTCTAATATATTATATGTTTGTTATTTTATTGACAATTGAGATAAACAACCCAGTTAGTCAGGAAGCGTGCCTTGGATGTGCACGTCCTGGGTTCGATCCCAGGCGTGCACATTTTGTTATTTTCTCATGTGTTTCAGGAAGATCTCATGTACTTCTCTCCAGCACGCGTACCATTGGCTTGCAAATCAATACCATTGGATGGCATAGTGACCAGATCTGAGGGCCATCAAGCAGCGTACCATGGTGTACCCACATGCATGGTCAGCATGGGATCTCACACTGACTGGGCTTGAAGGGATTTTGGACCTTGGAAATTCAGATCTTCACGCCCCATTTGCTAGCACATACAAGCCCAATTCTCAATCTTTCTTTTTTAATTATTTTATTTTCTTTATTCTTTTCAATTTATTTATTTATTTTATTTTTTAAAAATCAGTTTTTATAAAATCATAAAATCAAGAATTCACAAATTTAGAATTAGTTTTTTTTTAAAATTATTATCAAATCTATTTTTTTAATTAATTAGCTTAATTTAATTTAGGGTAACTTTAACTCATTTTTACAATTAAAATTAACTAGAAAAATTAGGTTTAATTCTTGATTTAATTATTTTCTTTTTTGCAAAAAAAATAAAAATACAAAAAATAGGTTATTTAGAATTAATTGCTTTTCATTAATTTATTTATTTTCCTACATTAACATTAATTAGAACTTAGGATTTTCTTTGCAATTTAATTATTCTTTATTTTCTTAAATAAAAAAAATGACCAAAAAATGATTTTCTTTAATTAATTGCAATTAGGTTTAGTCAAGGGTCAAAACCCTGATTTCTCTCGCCTTTAATTTACCGCGCGTTTTTAATTTTCTTTCTTATTATTATTGTAACTGTTTCAAGGTTGTAATAGTTTTAATTAGGGTTTTAAATTCCACACTTTTATTTCTCGTCAAGGCAATTATGTAACTGTCAAAGCCATGTAATAGCTAGGTTTATTTCTGCTTTTTACTTTCTGTAAATTCTTAACTGTTAGATGTATGCTAATAGGATTGTATGGCAAGAATGCATGAAAAATTAATACAATTAGAAAACCCTAATGTGCAAAGATAATAAACTGAAATCAAACACTCCCACATGCTCACTCTTAGGGTATACTCTCACTTCGGTTGCCTTCGGTTAAATGGTCATGAAGCATAGGATGTTTTAGTGGATATCCTCTATGTCCTAAAAGATCTAAAATGGCCCATTCGACAGTCACCTCGGAAAATATCGGTAGGACTCTATGATGGTTACTAAGGTGTCCTAACATTGCTTTTGTGACCGCACGTCCCGTTCAAATTGTCCCTTACAAACTCCTACGACAGTGCTACCTACTCCTCAATAGTAGGATAGCGCTGTCTAAAGGAAACGAGAACAAAAACAATCTTTTTTCGAGTAGGTAGATGCTAGTAGGTACTTGCTCAAAACAAATCTTTTCACACTAACACCTTTTCCAAACAAATTTTCAAAACAACTTCGTCACACCCTTGAGGACCGATACAAGGGTTATCACAAAGTAAAACATTTTAAAAAACAAGCACACAAACACAAGCAATTTTAAAAGATGAGCAAGTACCTAGGAGCCCGTAGATAACTACAGATAGAAGGGGTGCTAACACCTTCCCTTTCTATAATCTACCCCCCGTACTCAAAATCTCGAAAAAGGATTTTTTTCTGTACTTTTTTCCTTTCCGGTTGGATAAAATAAAAGTCAGTGGCGAATCTTGCTTACCGCGACATTTTGCAAACAAAAAACGCAAAACGCAAACCAGTATTAACAGTCGGTTCTGCCACTGTATCACAGAACTGGAGACTCTGCTGGGGAGTAAAATAAAATGGGGTTTACCTTAGGATCTAGGTCATTAAATTGCTTCTCTTAATTGTCTTGATTGCTTTACTTTTGAGGGTTTTGTTTGGGGTTACTATAGATCCTACACCCGGATCTGGGGGCACTCATTAGGTAAACAACAATAGATTGTGGAGACTGTACGGCATAGACCGATATGGTTTAAGCGATGGTTGTATTAGTGTGGCACTTTGGTTGGTACCAATATCCTTTGTGGGGAAACGAGGAGAATACGAGGCCGCCGCATGGTGTCGTGAAGCACTAACGGACCTTAGAACCTTAGTCGAACAAACTTGGCCATTAGAAAGTAGTGAGATAGTCGGCCTCAGTGTAGAGATGAGAACTGGTTGATACTCGATGCTACATTCATTGAGATCAGACTTTCGGGATATTTTGGCTGTAAGAAAAGATTGAGAGCTGAAACAATGCCAGATAAAGGATGGTTAGTGATATTGAGAATCTCTAGAACCCGGTTACTTTTTAGGACAAGTTTGAACCGACTAAACTTCAAGAGGGTACTACCTTTAACCTCATGCAAAGCCTTAAACCTAAGGACTTGGTGTGACTTGACTGTGTTTGCTATACCTGTGGTTTATCATGACATCATGCATCATAACATGGCATCTATGCTTATTGCACTAACCATTTCAAAGACCATGGGAATTTATCTTTGTTCTGTTTTGCAGATTATGGCTTCCGTTCGTAGAAACACTATCCGAATCAGCTTTGTGAAGATACCTTCCCAACTCAAAGAGCTAGCATCAAGGGTTTCTAAAACTTCTACGTTCACTAAGAGACATGGTCAACTTCTCAACCTGGTTACTTTAAACTTTGATGAAAAGATGATGAGTGTACTCTTTCAATTCTTTGATCCTAAGCACCACTGCTTCACCTTTCCAGACTATCAGTTGGTGCATACCTTGGAAGAATTCTCTCAGCTATTGGATATACCTATTCTTGAATAAGTACCCTTCACAGGTCTAGAAGAAGTTCCTAAGCCAGAAGTCATTGCCTCAGCTTTGCACCTGAAAGGGCTGACGTGGTATCCAATTGGGAAACTAGAAGCAGAGTCAAGGGTTTTCTAGCTAAGTTTCTGTTAGACAAAGCCCATCTATTCTGGAATAATATGGATTTTCAAGCTTTTAAGGAGGTCTTGGCTCTTCTTATATATGGTTTAGTTCTCTTTCCTAATCCGGACTCATTCATAGATGTGAATGCTATCAAGATCTTTCTCTCTCGCAACCCGATGCCTACTTTGCTCGGAGATATTTTGCACACTCTCCGTACTCGTACCATGAGGAGAAGAGGTATTCTCGTGTGTTGCACGCCATTGCTATCGAGGTGGTTTATTTCTCACCTCCATAAGTACATACTAAAAAATGAAGAAGGTCTGGTTTGGTCACAAAGGACAATGTCACTCGCTCATACGGATATTCTTTGGTGTTCTCGATCTATGGAAAAAATTGATATCGTTGACCGTTGCAGGGAGTACCCTAATGTCCCACTGCTTGGTATCAGAGGGGGTATAACCTACAATCCTTGTTTAGCTCTACGATAATTTGGTCACGCTCGAAGGGATGGTCCCCATGAGTTACTAATCGAAGGCATTGTGTTCAACTATGAGGAGGATATTTAAGAGTATCGCCGGAGGTTCATACGAGCTTGAGGCATAGAAAACCGATCTTGCGTCAAGACTTTGGGGCCAAAAACTTCCATTCCTATAGAGCCTTATCTATAATGGGTACGTGCTCAGCAACATATGATGCCCTATGTGGCTGTTTTGCTAGTGATTGTGGAACCCACTACTGAAGAAGGCATTCCTTACACGGTTCTCTATCCTTACATGCCCACTGATCTTGGGGAATTACATAGGTCTTGGATTCAGATGATGAAGGAGCGGGATACTTACAGGGATCAGTTCCATGCTCGGGAGAGGAAGGTTCTAGAGCTCACAAAGCAACTGCATGAGGAAAAAGGACTGAATGATTATCTCGGAGAAAAGAGGAAGCATCCATGGGAATTTTGATGTCTTTTATAGTTTTGGATTTGTTTATTTTTAATTGTAACACCTAAAAGGCATTTGAACTTCAAATTCCGCTAATAAAGTTTTGTTTATTTTTGGTTTGCAAATTTAAATTTCCCGAAGTCTTTGAAATCATTTCATGCGCATACCATTATCATACACATCATTGCAGGTACCATTACAGGTTTCTCATCTTCTTTGCTGTTTATTTCAGCAGAAATGTCTTCCGAACAAAGCATTAAGGACCTTCAGGCACAGAACGATCAGTTCCAACAAATGTTCATCAGTCTGGCAAAGGGGCAGGAGGATCTGAAAGCCCTCATTGTGAAAGAGAAGAAGAAAAATAAGAAGGTTGCTGGTATTTTGAACATGGGTCGAAGGTTTGGAGAGCGGTTGAAGCGACAAGTCGACCTGACCTATTCATCTAAGGAATGGGAGAATCAAGAAGAAGAGAAAGACCCCAGTCCTGCAGTGTCTGACAATGATACTGATTACAATTATGAGAAATATCCTCCTGCTGAGGATAGATACAAACAGTTTGAAGATCGTCTGAGTGCCATGGAAGTTTAGAGGATACCTGGATTGGATTTTAAAGAATTGGGTTTGGTGTCGGGAGTGGTCATCCCGCAGAAGTTCAAAGCTCCAATTTTTGCAAAGTATGATGGGGTGTCCTGCCCAAAACTCCATCTCCACTCTTATGTCCAAAAGATCCAGCCCCACACCGCTGATAGAAATTTGTGGGTTCATTTCTTTCAAGATAGTCTGTCAGGGACTCAGCTTGAATGGTTCTACCAGCTGGAGGGAGCCAATGTCTGAAATTGGGAAGATCTGGCTGCTGCTTTCTACAAGCGGTATCAGTACAATGCCGACCTTGCTCCCATTCGTACTCAACTCCAGAGTATGTCCATGGGTGCAGGGTAATGTTTTAAAGATTATGCACAAAAATGGAGACTTGGCTGGGAGAGTTCAACCCCCGTTATCTGATAGGGAGTTTGTTGATATGTTTCTGGGGACGCTATCCGGTCCATTTTTCAATCATTTGATCGGCAGTTCATCAGTTGGTTTCACTGAGTTGATCCTAATTGGGGAAAGAGTAGAAGCTGAGATTCGAAGCGGAAAAATACAGAAGGATGCCTCGTCAAGTTCAGTAAAGAAGCCTTTTGCTGGTAAGAAGGAAGCCAGTGCCGTCTATAGCCCGAGGGGCCAGAACAGGGTTGAACCTCGTCAGACAGTAAGTGCTGCGATGATACTTAGACCTTCAGTTGCTCCACAATGCAACAATCAACAAAGGGTGGAAAGACCACAACGGCAGTTTACCCGCATCAACATGACATTGGCTGAAGTTCTACCTCATCTGCTGAGATCTAACTTGGCAACCTTGAGAGAGGATCCCAAGAATCCAAATACTACATCTCCCTGATATAATCCAAATTCCCGGTGTGCCTATCATTTTGAGAGTCCTGGCCACGATACAAATGACTGTTGCGCTCTGAGAAACAAAATACAAGACTTGATTGAAGCTAAGGAAATCGATTTTGATGCTCCGGAGAAGCCAAATGTCATAACTGCTCCCATGCCTAAGCACGGCCGTGGAGTCAATGTTATTGATAATGATTTGTTTGTTACCTTTGTCGATGAAGTATCTACTCCTCTCATGATTGTCAAGAAGAATTTGCTGTTGGCCGGTTTATTTCCGGGTTATGGTGAAGGTTGCCACATGTGTTCGCTTCTACCTTCTGGTTGCCATTTACTGAAGTTAGGTGTTCAACGCCTGATAGATAGAAAAGAGATTTTGTTCGAGAAGACTATGATTCCTGTTGTTCCAATTGAAGACGTTGCCATTATAACCATTTCTGCCAATCCTTCCAAGGTTTCCTCGAGAAGACCTGTTAGGATTACATCTGCTCCAAGAATTTTTCCGCTGATAATCATTGTTCCTGGTTCTGTCCCATATGTCTGGGACAAAGATGTCCCATGGCATTATGGTTCCGATGTGTACTATCATGGCATCAAACAAGACCTGAAAGATGAAGAGGCTGATGTCGATATTGGTAACATTGTCGGAACCAGCAAAATCACCCGAAGTGGAAGGGTCTTCTCTCCCGAGATTTCCCCTAAGACTGTTAACAAGCCTATTGTCATTCCATCTGCTATTTCTACTTGTACATCCACTATTGTTCCTGTTTTTACTCCAATTATTACTCCTATAGGCGAATCATCTGATACCCGCGGCAAAGAGGTTGTAGGTGAGCCTGCCCGGATGGAGGCGCCTAAGAAATTTGTTGTGGAAGCCTCTAAACAAGAAATGGAGGAAATACTGAAAATCATTAAGAAGAGCGACTACAATGTGGTCGAGCAGCTGGGGCAGACCCCATCGAAGATATCTATGATGTCTTTGCTGTTGTGCTCCGAGGCCCATGTGAAGGCTTTGATCGCATTCCTCAAAACTGCGCATGTGCCACAAGAGACTTCAGCTGATCAGTTTAAAGATTGTGTGGCCATCCTGACTGCTGATAATGGGCTGGGTTTTTTAGATGCGGATTTTACACCAAAGGGAAGGAAGCATAATGATGCACTGCATGTCTCGATTGAATATAGGGGCACCACTATGGCTCATGTGCTGGTAGATACCGGGTCTTCACTGAATGTTCTGCCGAAGAAGGCATTAGACCGGTTGGATTGTGAGGGTTTAACTCTAAAGCCTAGTAACACTGTGGTAAGGGCTTTTGACGGATCAAAGAGAATGGTGCACGAGGAGGTGGATGTTCTTATCAAAATAGAATCTCAGACTTTTGGGTCCACCTTCTATGTGATGGATATCAGGCCATCATATTCTTGTTTGTTGGGGCAGTCACCTCTAGACTCCACCAAATGCTAAAGTATCCGGTGAAAGGAAAGATTGTCACAGTGTGGGGTGAATAAGAATATATGGTGAGTCACCTCAACTCCTTTCGGTATGTAGAGATGGATGGAGAATTCATATAAACTCCTTGTCAGAACTTTGAAGAGGTCCCTCAGATCTTGGCATCAACTGAAACTATTATCAACAAACCTCCTTTGAGGATGGCTTTTCTCAAGGACGCCAGAGCCGTGGTTGAAGAAGGTGGGTGTACTAATTGGGGTCAACTCCCTGACTTCCCTCAGAAAACTGATAAATTTGGTTTGGGCTTTACTACAGGGGCTCAAAGGGCTGTTAGACGCACTCGGGCTGGAAGACCTCCCCTATGCATCAGCAATCATGGGATTAACGCCATTGAAGACAGTGAAGAGGACTCAGACATTGACACCTGGATCTACCCAACTACCAATGGTGGACCGAGTAACTGGACGGATAGGGATTTCATACCAGTTTCTTTTATTTCATAGTAATTGACTTTTTTGTTTTAAGATTTGTAATAAACAATTTGAAACTTTAAGGCCCCGTGCCTTGCCCGAGGCACCTTGGCTTTACTTGTGAGGGCTATTATTTTTCATCTTATAATCATTGATAAAGCATTGGACGTTTCTTGCATACAAATGTTACGCTCCCTGTTTTTCTTTTCTATTTTCACTTTATCAAAACAGCTATTCTGTTGCACACACTCACGTATCATAATGCTGGTCCATATCCACTCTGGATCCCATTGATAACAACTCTGCTATTGCCAGTTATGACTTCAAAAATCCGATCAACCAAGCCAAGGACGAAGGTGAGGATGATTGTGAGGTGTCTGGAGAACTTTCTAGACTGCTACAGCAGGAAGAAAGGGCCATACGACCCCATGAAGAGCCGGTTAAGACAGTGAACTTGGGTATTAAGGAAGACAGAAAAGAGGTTAAAATAGGTGCAAATCTGGAGCTTAGCGTCAAACAGAGGTTGATACAGATGCTGCACGAATATGTTGAAATCTTCACCTAGTCCTATGAAGACATCCTGGTTTGGACAATGATATTATGGTACATCGCCTTCCGACTAAAGAAGACTGTCCTCCGGTTAAACAGAAGGTTCGTCGTATGCGCCCTGAAATGTCAGAGAAAATCAAGGCAGAGGTCATGAAACAGTTCGATGCAGGATTCTTAGCTGTAACTTCATATCCACGGTGGGTTGTGTTATACCCCAAAATTTTCCCTCTCATTTTAAAAAGATTTCCCCTCACAAGGTTCCTTGAACTCCAGTCAGGATTAGGGTTTTGCACTGCTCAAGACATCTCCTTGCACTGATGACCTAAATTAGGGTTTGAGTTTGCACAGAGATTTTTGGACTTTCAATACTCAAATTGACTTTCATGCTTCATGCCGGACTCATAAGTTTGTCCATACCAAGTTTCAAGCCTTGAATCAAATTTTTACCCAGTCAATTGGACAGTTGACCTAGAAATCAGCTGTATTGGGGAAAAAGTCAACTGTGGCCAATTTACAGTCAAACCTCATAAATTTTGACCCACATCAACATTATAAACTCATATGAACCATTTTATCAAGTTTGGACCACAACTCCACAAGAAATTTGATCAGATCACCAAAAGGGAAAAATGGTCATTTTTAGGGTTTTGACTGCACAAGGGCAATTTCTGACTTTTGACCTAGCCAATGGCAAAATGGGTTCAAGCGTGGATTCAAGGACTCAATGGCACCATCTTAACCTATTCACAAGGTTCAAAAGATCTCAAGTGCATTGGATTGACAGATGAATTTTTCAGTCAACTGATCAAAATTTGACTGTACACTGAAAAGTCAAACTTTGACTTTTTGGTCAAAATCAAATGCCAAGGGTCATTTTTCATCAAGGTGTGTTAAAACATGAAACTTGTTCATCAAGAAACCCATTTTTGCAAATTAGGGTTTAAAGTTGAAAATTTTCATAACTTAGAATTTTTCTAAGTTATGAAATTTTCTTAATTTTTCCTAACTTTGCCCAACATTTTCACCATGCTGAAATTGGATTCAAACAAAACTTCCAACATGAAAGTTGTAGTCCTCCATAAAGTCTACAACTTTGATTCATAAAGTTTTCCCAAAAGAAGCTTGGATCTCAAGTTATGATTTTTGGAACAAGGGTCTCTAAAACTTTTAACTTAGTGAAATTTTGCCCTAGTTTAGGCTGGATTTTGACCTATCTTCATGGCCATTTTTCACATAGTTCCACTTGGAATATCAAATTTAATTTCAAAGATGGATTGTAGAGCATGTTGCAAGCTTTCCAAAATGTCAAAGAACTCTCCAAACACATTTGTGGTTAGGGAGAATCGAAGGCTTGAAGTTGGCAAAAACTCACTTTTCATCCATGGCATGTTCATATTGATACAAGTTGCAAATTCAAATCAGCTTGCTTTGCACTAGATTACAGGCCTCAAAACCATTACACACTCAATAATTAAATGCAAATCCATTGGTCTAAGACATTGTTTTGGTCATTAGGGCATTGCATACAAGATTAATCCCTAAATGGTAAAAGGTACATTACCATTTTTGCCAAAGTTTGCTTTATGTCAAAACCATAATCCTTGAGCATAGAGCCAAATCTTGTGCAGCAAAGCATATCCACCAACTTGAGGGGCCAATATCAGAAGAGGCAGGCTGATAGATAGCCTGTACAGGCTTTGTTGTACCCCAAAATTTGCCCTCCCATATTCTTCAAGATTTGACAAGCATCACCCCAAATGGCTCAAAATCTATTCAAGGGCTACACAGTCAACCATCCTCCTAAGGCAGGCAAAATTAGGGTTTTGGTTCTTGCAAGGAAGCTGAGGTTTTCAAGGGCTCAATCAAGTCCCATATGCTCATATACATTGTCAAGCACCTACATGTCAAGTTTCAAGGCTCACAAAGGTCAAGTTGCACAGTCAAAAGTCCCATTTGCTCAACAGTCAACTGTAGGGGCAAAATGGTCATTTGGCAGTCAAAAGTCAAAATTTTTGGTCAACATCTTATTTTGAAGCCACAATCATCATTTGGTCAAGTCTTGACCATGATTTCACAAGAATGGCTCAAAAATCATCAAGGTGTCAAAAGTTTCTATTTTTGGACAGCTGAAAAGTCAACTGTAACTTGACCAAGGCATAACTTTATCATGGTTCATCAGAAAAATCCCATCCAATTCTCATCTTGAAGGGGAAGACATTTCCTACAACTCATCTTCACATTCCAAGTCCAAGAAATGCTCTCACAAAAAGTTATCAATTTCAACATTATAGGTCATTTTCAAAAGTCAACAAAAGGGCACTTTAAGTCAAAGACCATAACTTGAGATTGGTAAATCAAAATGACATGGGACCAAAGGCATTGGTTAGAGGACTTCAAGACCTTTCCAAAATGTCCAAGAACATGTTCATAGCTTCAAAATTGAGCAATATATGCATTGGAGAATTTGGGAAATTTTTGTGAAATGGCCAAAGTCAATTATCCTTGAAATTTCATTTTTGACAAAAGGGGCCCACTTTTTCCACTTGATTCAGCTTGGCCATGCTTCCCACGTGTCCCACAATTTATTTCAAGATTAAAAGTTAATTTTTCCATTTTTATTTAATTTTATTTGATTTAAATCATTTTAAATCTTTAAAATTCAAATGAAAATCAAGAAAATTAATTAAAGGATATATTTTGTATTGAATTGCTTTGATACACCATCACTCACCTTCCAAATTCGTGCAAGGCCTAATCCAAGCAAGAAATTCAAATTTTGACACAAAAGTCAAGTTGTTTCAATGTTGGTTATGGAGGAAATCAAGAACATAATTGCATAAGCTTAATGACCATTATTCTTATTGATACACTTTACATTACTATATATACAAGCCTTCCCAACCTCATTCAAAAAAGGAGAGTGTGCACAAACGGCCAGAGCAAAATCCAAAAAGTGTCAAAAAAAAGTGTGAGATCAAAAGGAGTGTTGCAAGCATTTTCAGGCCAAAAGGAGAACGTGACTCTCTTCTTTGCCATACTCTGAAGCTAAAGCAACCCTTGCCACGTCCTAAGGTCCATCATACTGCGCTGTAAGTTTTCCCAGGTTCCCCAAACGCTTGTTTCATATTTTCTCTAACATATTTGCATGCAGCATTCCAGCGAAAGTCCACCATATGTCTCAAGCAATCAGCGTGCCATGTGTCCAGTCCTACAGATCTGATGGCCAAAGAATGCAGACCATGGTGCTCATGAGTCAACACAGGCGTAGGCAATCAGGAAAGTCAAAAGGGGCTTGAAGGTTCATGGGCCTCACAATTCCATTAACACCTCCAATCTGGTCCACCCCCCCCCCCCCCCCCCCCCCTTGGTTTTGTTATTTCTTTTTATCTTTTTATTTTTTATTTTCTTTTATAACTCCTTTTTTTAATTAATTATTAGTATTATTAACATAATTAATGTTTTCATAAAAAATCCAAAAAAAGAACTAATATTATTATTATTATTAATTTCATGTTATTTTTGTAAATAAATACTAATAAATTGAATTATTTTTAATTAGGCAACTTTAACCTTTTTTCTTAATAACTAAAATAAATTTAGAATTAGATTTTTATTAACTTTTAATTTTAATTCCTTTTATTTTATTTCATTAAAAACATAAAAAATACAAAAACATTTTTCTTTTAATAAATTAAATAATTAGTTTTAATTCCATTTCATTAAAAAAAGACAAAATTCAATTTCTTTCTCAAAAGGGTCAAAACCCTTAGGACGTTCCCGATTAAATTTTTATTCGCGCGCATTTATTTTATTTTGATTATTTATGTAACTGTCTCCAGATATGTAATAGTTAATTAGGAATTTTACCGCTTTATTTAATTTCTCGCACTTATTTACCAAAACGGGTCTTTGTTTTTTGGCGATGTATAGACCCGCGCCTTGTAATAGCTAGATTTACATTTCCGCAATTTACTTTCCGCACTCCTAACTGTTAACAATGCATGAAAGAATCTATGTAAATAAAATTAATCTGTAGCTCACAAAATAACATATACAAGACAAACATTAACTGAAACACAACACACAAAGCACATGCCACTTCTAGGGTACACCTCACTGGTTGCCTCGAACGTGGTCATCAAGTATAGGGTATCTTAGAGGTCGCCCTTCTGTCTAAAGATCCAGTTTCCTCAAAACAGTTGCCTCAGATAAAAAAGGATCTAGGACATTAGGGTTACTTCTAAGGTGTCCTACCATTGCTTCGGTGACCACATTGTCCCTTAATCGAATTGACCCGAACACCTCCAACGACGGTGCTACCTACCTCTCAATGGTGGGATAGCACTATCTAAAGGACTTTTACACAGCCTAATTCCTTAGAGTAGGTAGATTTATCTTAAGTACTTGCTCTTTTTAAAACAAACAAAAATACTTTTCACACCTACACTTTCAAAAAGTTTTCAAACAAATTTTTCATACACTCTTGAGGACTGATACAAGAGTTACTTAGAAATTTTTCAAACAAAACTTTTTTCAAAACCCACACACACTTGAAAAGCAAACATCTTTTGAAAACATAAGAGCAAGTACCTAAGAGCCCGTGGATAACCACGGATAGAAAGGGTGCTAACACCTTCCCTTTCTATAAATCTACCTCCCGAACCGAGAGACATCTCGAATAAGGAATTTTGCTGTGCTTTTGTCCTTTCCATGTTGGAGAACATAAAAGACGGTGGCGACTCTTGCTTACCGCGACATTTCGCGAAACCAGCTAAAAAACAGTCAGTTCTATTTCCACCGATCACAGAACTGGCGACTCTGCTGGGGACACTTAAAGTGAGGTGTACCTTAGGATAGCTCATACTTATGTTTTCAATTGCCTTGTTTTGCTTGCTTTAATATTATTGGGCCTGTCTTGGGAGTTCTATAGATCCTAACCCGGATCTGGGGGATACCTTCTTAGAAAGTAGCAACAAGACTGTGAGGGAACTGTGTGGGGTATACCGACACGGTTGAAGCAGTCTGCTACGTTGATGTGACACTTTGGTCAGTACCGGTAACCCTTGAGTCAAGTCAAGGAGAGTACGGGGCCGCCGCGTGGTGTCGTGAAGCATCAACTGACCTTAGGAACCTTAATTGAACCATCTTGGCCTCTTTAGGGTAGTGAGATAACTACTTTGGTGCAGTCCGAAGTTGGTTGATACTCGATGCTACACTCAATTGAGGGTTGTTTTCTTGGGATATTTTGATCGCCAGTTCAGTGGCTAAATCGAAACGATGAACACAGAAAACAATCCAATGATATTGAGCTCCTTAGAACCCGGTTACTTTGATAGGACAGGTTTGAGCCCACCAACTTCAAGAGGGTAGTACCCCAAACTTCATGCTGGCCTAAACTCTAAGGGTTGTGGTGTGACTTGTGTGCCTTATCATGTTTGCTTTTGTGAATACTTGTGGTGTGCTCTTGTCATAGCATCATACCATCATACCATTGCATACATCTTACATAAGGACTAATCCATTTCAAGGATCTCAAGGGCTTGTGATGCAGGTCATGATGAATCAAATGTCTAGCAAGGGGCAAAGGGGATTTATTTTCCTCTAGCCAAGGTTAATGACTTGAGTCAGGGGCTATGACCCACTCGATATGGTGAGCCTTGACTCTTGAAGAAGAACTCTCAACAATATGCAGTTCCTTTAATCAAGCCACCGGATTCAAATTCTAACAAACTTCTTTGTTTATCCCGCGAGGTCCTTGAAAACATTGCATGCATATCATACATATCATTGCATTACAGGTACACTTGTTGCAGGTCACTTACCTTCTTCGCTGTTTATTTCAGCAGTCATCATGAATCCTGAATCATCCAATGGACAAGCTATCAAGGCCCTCCAGGCCCAGAATGCACAGTTCCAGGAGTTGATTATGAGCCTAGCCCAGGGTCAAAAGGAATTGAAGACTCTGATTCAGAAGAAGAAGAACAAGAGGACTGTTCTGTTCAACCCTAGACGCAGATCTGGGAACACACTACAGAATGAAGCTGAGAGGACTACTCCATCTGTGGGGGAAGGCAGTCACCAAGGGAGAGAGGTTCCTAGCCCTGTGGTCTCTGACACCGAGACAGACTTCAATGATGAACAATACCCCCCTGCTGAAGACAGGTACAAACAGCTGGAGGACCGGTTAAATGCTATGGATATCCAACGTGTGCCTGGGTTGGACTTTGGGGACCTAGGTTTATCTTCTGGGGTGGTGATCCCTCACAAGTTCAAGGCACCTGCCTTTATAAAGTACGACGAGGTTTCCTGTCCTAAGCTGCACCTCCGTTCATACGCAAGGAAGATCCAGCCCTACACGGCAGACAAGAATCTATGGATCCATTTCTTCCAGGAGAGTCTTTCAGGGACTTAGCTTGATTGGTTCTATCAGTTGGATGGAACCAGTATTCGTAACTGGGAGGACCTGGCAACTGCTTTTTATAAGCAGTATCAGTATAATGCCGACCTCGCTCCCACGCGTACCCAACTCCAGGGTATGTCACTGGGGACGGGTGAAGGTTTTAAGGAGTATGCGCAAAGATGGAGAGATCTGGCTGGAAGGGTGCAGCCGCCCTTGACTGACCGTGAGCTCGTTGACATGTTCTTGGGGACTCTGTCTGGTCCCTTCTTCAACCATCTGATTGGGAATTCTTCTGCTGGGTTTACAGATTTGATCTTGACCGGGGAGAGGATTGAAGCTGGTATCAAGGCTGGAAAGATTCAAGAAGCTGCACCTTCTGATACTCACAAAAAGCCTTACACTGGGAAGAAAGAGGCCAATGTTGCGTACAGCCAAAAGGGTCGCCATGATCAACATGTAGGGGCAGTCCAGATCTCTAATCCTAGGCCTGCTCAACAAGGACAGGGGCATCAACGTAAGGAGGTCGCACCCAAGAGACAATTAACTAAAATCAACATGCCACTGGATCAAGCGCTACAGCAAATGTTGAAGGCAAGGCTGATTACCTTGAGGGCTCCTCTCAGGAATCCAAACACCTCTGCTCCCAACTACCATCCTAATGAGAAGTGCGCATACCACTCTGATAGCCCGGGTCATACTACGGACAACTGCTGGCCTTTGAAGAACAAGATTCAAGACATGATCGACGCCGGAGAGATTCAGTTTGAAGCGTCAGAGACTCCAAACATAATCAATGCTCCTTTGCCCAATCATTGAAGGCTTTTGTTTATTTGAATTTCCGAGTTGTAATTTTTTGCTTATACAAACAATTAATGTCATAGCAAACTCTTTTATTTCACTAATGCACTGCATATGTCTGTTTTTGAATTAATCCAATTATTTTCATTATATTTAAATTGCTTTCATATTTTTTGTGATGTCCAACTCTTAGTTAATAATTCTAAGCCTCTTGAGGGAGGATGACGAAAATAATACCACGATCTACAGTATGCTTTTGAACAGACCCCGCTGATGAGGTACAGGCATTGTTTCAATTCTTAAACACTGGAGTTATAAGGCAGATAATCCCTCGTCAACCCCTCTGAGCCAAAGAAGCAGGAGTTTTTCTTTTCGAAAATTAAAACCCTTAATCATAACCTGGGGCAGGGTAGTTCTCTCAGTTGATCCAAGTGCACAACGAATAGCACCAAAGAGGTCCTCACAAAACAAAAGACAGTAATGGTTCAGAATAATCATAAAGACAGGCAGTCATTACCCAAAAAAAACTAAAGCCCAATAAGTCAAAACCTATGAAGGAGACTTACAAAACTGGGGCATCCCGCTGACTGTAATCACAAAAGAAACAGTTCAGGCAAAAAATAGGGATAACGAAATCAAAAAAGAAAGAGGTCCTACAAACCCTCCACACAAAAGGAAATGACTGCCTATTCAAAATAAATCGTCAGTATCTGAACCATCACTGGTATATCAAAGCAAAGACTCAAACAAGGTCTAACGCACGATCAGTTGAGTTTAGGTCTGTAGAACATCACGAAGAGCGGGTGGGTACAAATATAATTTGAGCCTTTATCCTTTGTTTCTTAAACCGTGAACCAGGCCACGTTACAACCCTTAAAAGTCCTAGCTGAAGCATAGGTTAGTTCGAGAGCATACTGTTACGAAAGGTATCCTGACTCCTTAAGGCTTGCGGTAAAATAACGAGTTGACATCACAGTTTTAAAAAAAAAATTTCACTTGTTTTTATGAAAAATTCATTTTTCATAAACTTCAAGACAAACATAAGCTTTGCATTTTTAACATAACTTTGTTTGCATATGACTATCTGTTTGAACATCATAGAAGTTCGCACGACGAATGTCTAATGAACAAAAGCACCTCCAAGCAAGGGGCATGGCATGATCATTATCCATTATCTGGGGCAGTTAAGTCAAGATTCGGAGAATCTCTCAAAAGGCCAACCAGCTTGGGGAAAATCTCTGTCCGAATCACTTGGGGAATGGGACATGAATTCCAGCAACGAATCTTGTCTGATCAAACGAAGATCTTCTGGTCACATGGCAAACACAACAACAGGGGCACCTCCCTACATCCTGAGAGCACGGACATAGTAAAAAAAACACTACGCATAAGCAAAGACCCGCTAGGTTGACACACCTAGGCAAAAATAAGGGATGAAATGAAGAAATCTGTACACCCGGCAAGTCGAAAACCTGAAAAGGCAGCTTGGGCAAAAATGGGTATCCCGGTGGACTGAAAACCCGAAAGGGCGGTCCAGGAAAAAGTTAGGGATTAAAGCGTACGACTATGTCCCGGCATCTTGTCACTTGCCTACCAGAAGAAGATTTGTCAAATCGGCAGTCCTCCAGCACCTCTACAGGTACCTTCTCCCACAGAAGCTGGGGCAATAAGAGTTGCCCAAACTGTACAGCTTCTTTCCTCCAGGTACAAGTTAGATTTAGTTGAAGAATTTGACCAAGATACCTCCACTCCCCGGGAGTAAGACAAGGTTCAACAATACTCTCCCCAAGCAGAGTTGGTCTCCCGTAAGCCCTATAAAGGCACAGTATCTCCAGCAAGTCAACGATACTCTCCCCAAGCAGAGTTAGCCTACAGTCAGCCTTAAGGAAGTTGGGTATCCCCAGAAGATCTCAATATTCCCCAGCGGAGCATACAAACATTCCTAGCAAGCATCCCCGGCAGTCTTATTCTAAGATTGTTCCCCGGCGGAATCCAGACACCCAGCGGAGCCACTTCCCAGTGCAATCTCAAAAGTCTCCCCATGAGAGTTGAACCATCTCCCCAGTAGATTCTAGAAGTGTATCCCCAGTAGATTCTGGAAGCTTATCCCCCGCAGAGCATGAACGTGTCTCCCCGGCTTTATTCAAAGGTTATTCCCCACCAGGTCTTATAACTGGGTTATTCTCAGCTAAAAACCACGGAAAGATCGTCCTCGGCGAAGTTCTTCCTATCCCCAGCGGAGTTCATCAAATTCTCGACATAACGTATCAACGGTATCCCCAGCGGAGTTATCATCAATTTCAAAACCTCAGTGAAGTATCTCTTCCCACAGAGTATTCCCCGCAGAGTAATCTCTCCAATAAGTTTATTCCCCAAACGGAGTCATCTTCTCCTACCGGTTTATTCTTGCAACCATCATCGCCAGCGAAAATGAAGAACTTTGTCCTTCAAACATCATCCCAGGATTCAACTTCCCGGCATTCGTCAAGGATTTATTTTCCTAGACGAAAATACATTCATAAACATATCACATTTTCATACATCCTGCTTACATACACAATGCATGCACATACGCATCATATCACACAATCTCAGTTATTTCGAGAACATCATGACATCATGCATTTCATACATCATGACATTGCACAACTGATGTTTTGCCTTTTCAGGAAAAAGGTCAATCCAAAGATGATTACCATCAACTATCGCAGTTCCAGATTCAATACTTGTATCTAGCCAGGGCATATCTGTGAGCGATTGATTGTGGATTCGATGCCTGTATCTAGACAGGGCATATCTACATTAAAGAGATAGCTTGGAAATGCTCCAGATATGGATGCTGTTCTTTTGCTTATTCAAGACTCCTTCTAGAGATAGTTCAGATGTGACCCAAGCATGGCGACGTTCTGATACTTATTCCAGATTTCCTTTCAGAGATAGCTTGGAAATGCTCCAGATATGGATGCTGTTCTTTTGCTTATTCAAGACTCCTTCTAGAGATAGTTCAGATGTGACCCAGGCATGGCGATGTTCTTATACTTATTCCAGATTTCCTTTCAGAGATAGCTTGGAAATGCTCCAGATATGGATGCTGTTCTTTTGCTTATTCAAGACTCCTTCTAGAGATAGTTCAGATGTGACCCAGGCATGGCGACATTCTGATACTCATTCCAGATTTCCTTTCAGAGATAGCTTAGAAATGCTCCAGATATGGATGCTGTTCTTTTGCTTATTCACGACTCCTTCTAGAGATAGTTCAGATGTGACCCAGGCATGGCGACGTTCTGATACTTATTCCAGATTTCCTTTCAGAGATAGCTTAGAAATGCTCCAGATATGGATGCTGTTCTTTTGCTTATTCAAGACTCCTTCTAGAGATAGTTCAGATGTGACCCAGGCATGGCGACATTCTGATACTTATTCCAGATTTCCTTTCAGAGATAGCTTGGAAATGCTCCAGATATGGATGCTGTTCTTTTGCTTATTCAAAACTCCTTCTAGAGATAGTTCAGATGTGACCCAGGCATGGCGACATTCTGATACTCATTCCAGATTGCCTTTCAGAGATAGCTTGGAAATGCTCCAGATATGGATGCTGTTCTTTTGCTTATTCAAGACTCCTTCTAGAGATAGTTCAGATATGACCCAGGCATGGCGACGTTCTGATACTTCTTCCAGATTTCTTTTCAGAGATAGCTTGGAAATGCTCCAGATATGGATGTTGTTCTTTTGCTTATTCAAGACTCCTTCTAGAGATAGTTCAGATGTGACCCAGGCATGGCGACGTTCTGATACTTCTTCCAGATTTCCTTTCAGAGATAGCTTGGAAATGCTCCAGATATGGATGTTGTTCTTTTGCTTATTCAAGACTCCTTCTAGAGATAGTTCAGATGTGACCCAGGCATGGCGACGTTCTGATACTTCTTCCAGATTTCCTTTCAGAGATAGCTTGGAAATGCTCCAGATATGGATGCTGTTCTTTTGCTTATTCAAGACTCCTTCTAGAGATAGTTCAGATGTGACCCAGGCATGGCGACGTTCTGATACTTCTTCCAGATTGCCTTTCAGAGATAGCTTGGAAATGCTCCAAATATGGGTGATGTTCTTTTGCTTATTCAAGAGTTTCCTTTCAGATATAGCTGGGAAATGCTCCAGATATGGACGCTATTCTTTTGCTTATTCGGAGTTCTTTTCAAAGACAACTTAGAGATGCTCCAGCCCAGATGCTATTCTATTGTTTAGTCCAGATTCATTCAAAAGACAGTCCAGATACGATCCAGATTCGGATGACATACTGTCACTCATTCAAACACAGACTAGATATGCTCCAGACACGGAGGCCATTCTATTTCTTATTCGGACGCCGCTATCCATTACAGTTCCAAATGGCATCTATAAGCCCATTCACGACAAGGTTCTGTCACATCTTCCAGATGGCATCTTTAAGCCCATCCTCATATCCACCATCTCTCCAAATGGCATCTGTAAGCCCATTCCCGACATCACACTGCTGATACTCTACTATGTGAGTGCAAATTTCTGGGCACTCTAGTGTTCAATCATCTTCCACCTTCGGATCACGAAAGGCACACAAGCCAATCTACATCCTCAGGTTTAAGAAGATTGAACAGGGGAAACTGTTGTACCCCAAAATTTTCCCTTCCATATTCTTCAATATTTGACAAGCATCACCCCAAATGGCTCAAAATCTACTCAAGGGCTACACAGTCAACCATCCTTCTAAGGCAGGCAAAATTAGTTTTGGTTCTTGCAAGGAAGCTGAGGTTTTCAAGGGCTCAATCAAGTCCTATATGCTCATATACATTGTCAAGCACCTACATGTCAAGTTTCAAGGCTCACAAAGGTCAAGTTGCACAGTCAAAAGTCCCATTTGCTCAACAGTCAACTGTAGGGGCAAAATGGTCATTTGGCAGTCAAAAGTCAAATTTTTTGGTCAACATCTTATTTTGAAGCCACAATCATAATTTGGTCAAGTCTTGACCATGATTTCACAAGAATGGCTCAAAAATCATCAAGGTGTCAAAAGTTTCTATTTTTGGACAGCTGAAAAGTTAACTGTAACTTGACCAAGGCATAACGTTTTCATGGTTCATCAGAAAAATCTCATCCAATGCTCATCCTGAAGGGGAAAACATTTTCTACAACTCATCTTCACATTCCAAGTCCAAGAAATGCTCTCATAAAAAGTTATCAATTTCAACATTATAGGTCATTTTCAAAAGTCAACAAAAGGGCACTTTAAGTCAAAGACCATAACTTGAGATTGGTAAATCAAAATGACATGGGACCAAAGGCATTGGTTAGAGGACTTCAAGACCTTTCCAAAATGTCCAAGAACATGTTTATAGCTTCAAAATTGAGCAATATATGTATTGGAGAAGTTGGGAAATTTTTGTGAAATGGCCAAAGTCAATTATCCTTGAAATTTCATTTTTGACAAAAGGGGCCCACTTTTTCCACTTGATTCAGCTTGGCCATGCTTCCCACGTGTCCCACAATTTATTTCAAGATTAAAAGTTAATTTTTCCATTTTTATTTAATTTTATTTGATTTAAATCATTTTAAATCTTTAAAATTCAAATGAAAATCAAGAAAATTAATTAAAGGATATATTTTGTATTGAAATGCTTTGATACACCATAACTCACCTTCCAAATTCGTGCAAGGCCTAATCCAAGCAAGAAATTCAAATTTTGACACAAAAGGCAAGTTGTTTCAATGTTGGTTATGGAGGAAATCAAGAACATAATTGCATAAGCTTAATGACCATTATTCTTATTGATACACTTTACATTACTATATATACAAGCCTTCCCAACCTCATTCAAAAAAGGAGAGTGTGCACAAACGGCCAGAGCAAAATCCAAAAAGTGTCAAAAAAAAGTGTGAGATCAAAAGGAGTGTTGCAAGCATTTTCAGGCCAAAAGGAGAACGTGACTCTCTTCTTTGCCATACTCTGAAGCTAAAGCAACCCTTGCCACGTCCTAAGGTCCATCATACCGCGCTGTAAGTTTTCCCAGGTCCCCTAAACGCTTGTTTCATTTTTTCTCTAACATATTCGCATGCAGCATTCCAGCGAAAGTCGACCATATGTCTCAAGCAATCAGCGTGCCATGTGTCCAGTCCTACAGATCTGATGGCCAAAGAATGAAGACCATGGTGCTCATGAGTCAACACAGGCATAGGCAATCAGGAAAGTCAAAAGGGGCTTGAAGGTTCATGGGCCTCACAATTTCATTAACACCTCCAATCTGGCCCAACCCCCCCCCCCCCCCCCCCTTGGTTTTGTTATTTCTTTTTATCTTTTTATTTTTTCTTTTCTTTTATAACTCCTTTTTTTATTAATTATTAGTATTATTAACATAATTAATGTTTTCATAAAAAATCCAAAAAAAGAACTAATATTATTATTATTATTATTAATTTCATGTTATTTTTGTAAATAAATACTAATAAATTGAATTATTTTTAATTAGGCAACTTTAACCTTTTTTCTTAATAACTAAAATAAATTTAGAATTAGATTTTTATTAACTTTTAATTTTAATTCCTTTTATTTTATTTCATTAAAAACATAAAAAATACAAAAACATTTTTCTTTTAATAAATTAAATAATTAGTTTTAATTCCATTTCATTAAAAAAAGACAAAATTCAATTTCTTTCTCAAAAGGGTCAAAACCCTTAGGACGTTCCCGATTAAATTTTTATTCGCGTGCATTTATTTTATTTTGATTATTTATGTAACTGTCTCCAGATATGTAATAGTTAATTAGGAATTTTACCGCTTTATTTAATTTCTTGCACTTATTTACCAAAACGGGTCTTTGTTTTTTGGCGATGTATAGACCCGCGCCTTGTAATAGCTAGATTTACATTTCCGCAATTTACTTTCCGCACTCCTAACTGTTAACAATGCATGAAAGAATCTATGTAAATAAAATTAATCCGTAGCTCACAAAATAACATATACAAGACAAACATTAACTGAAACACAACACACAAAGCACATGCCACTTCTAGGGTACACCTCACTGGTTGCCTCGAACGTGGTCATCAAGTATAGGGTATCTTAGAGGTCGCCCTTCTGTCTAAAGATCCAGTTGCCTCAAAACAGTTGCCTCAGATAAAAAAGGATCTAGGACATTAGGGTTACTTCTAAGGTGTCCTACCATTGCTTCGGTGACCACATTGTCCCTTAATCGAATTGACCCGAACACCTCCAACGACGGTGCTACCTACCTCTCAATGGTGGGATAGCACTATCTAAAGGACTTTTACACAGCCTAATTCCTTAGAGTAGGTAGATTTCTCTTAAGTACTTGCTCTTTTTAAAACAAACAAAAATACTTTTCACACCTACACTTTCAAAAAGTTTTCAAATATATTTTTCATACACTCTTGAGGACTGATACAAGAGTTACTTAGAAATTTTTCAAACAAAACTTTTTTCAAAACCCACACACACTTGAAAAGCAAACATCTTTTGAAAACATAAGAGCAAGTACCTAAGAGCCCGTGGATAACCACGGATAGAAAGGGTGCTAACACCTTCCCTTTCTATAAATCTACCTCCCGAACCGAGAGACATCTCGAATAAGGAATTTTGCTGTGCTTTTGTCCTTTCCATGTTGGAGAACATAAAAGACGGTGGCGACTCTTGCTTACCGCGACATTTCGCGAAACCAGCTAAAAAACAGTCAGTTCTATTTCCACCGATCACGGGCTTGTATTACATTATTGTTCATTTTGGCTTAAAATACAAGAAATATACCCAAAATACTAGAACTTGAACATCAGCAAAAACCAACTTGTGCAATCTTTGGAGACAACTTTCTCACATCCCCTTGAGCCAGAAACACGACCCTTTGAGCCTTCAAACCTCCCATAGCACAAAATCACATCTCATTGCCAAACAGGGCAACATCTACAGTTTGGTTTCCACAACACAATTTGGTCGTACGTTTTGCCCCAAACCTGTTCAAACACCTTCCATACAACCTATCCAAGCTATCCCAACCATTAAACACTGACTGTAACTCCATTTATAGGGTTTGCCATTTTTAATTTCAGATTGTGCAGGTTGAGTTCTGTAGGCTTGTTCAAGCACATTCAAGGAAAGCTAGACATTGGAGAAGGTCAAGTGAAGTTCAAGCAAGCTCCCAGATATCTCAGGCCTTGTTAAAAAGCTCCACATTGCCATACACGAAGTCAGCTGAAACAAGTTTTTATCAATTTCCTATCTCTCTATTTAGGAACATTTAGACATAGGTTTGTGAATAAGAAATGTAGTATTCATAGCCATGAAGCTGTACATATGCTCAGTTTTCATTTTAGTTAAGCATGCTAAGAGAATTTGATCCATGAATTTCCTGAAAAAATTAGGTTAGATTTTAGGGGCAGAGAAATTCTCTCTGGTCTTTGAGAGTTAGGACAAGTTTTTTATATGGTTGAATTCGTCTTAGAAAGCTCTACAACTTTGATGTTATGTGTTTTTGCATTAGAGCACGTATACAGGTTGTTCGTGCTTGAATCCAGGCCCGCGTGTTTTTGAAGAACAGAGGTTGAAGATGAAGTGTGGTGGGCTGGGCTTGGTCCTGACTCACTATTGACACCCCCTTTTACTGAATGCACCCCCTGGCCCAATTTCTTTATATTTTATATTTTTGTAATTATTTATCATTTCTGATTTTTATTTCATATTTTCCAAACATAAAAATATCCAAAAATATTTTCATAATTTCTCACATTTATTTTTATAATTTTATTGTTTTTTTTATACATAAAATAATTTAATTAGTATATACTTTTATTTATTGAAAATTTGAAAATATTAAATAATAACATTATACTTTTATTTTTATTCTTTATTTTATTTACACTAAAAAATATTGTTCTAAATATATTTTGTCTTGTATATATTTTTATTTTTTATTGTACATATTTAATATAATTAATATATACATACTTTTATTTTATTTAATAGATACTTTAGAATAAAAACATAAAAATACTATACTTTTATTTTTATTATTATTTATACTTAAAAAAAATACTTTTTCTAAATATATTTTATTTTTTGTATATACACTATTTTATTTTATTGTATATAAATAATATAGTCAATATATTTATATTCTTAAAAATTAGGGTTTTACCCTTAATATAATAATATTCTTTTTATTATTCCTTTCTTTTTACTTTAAATATTTTTACATACATAAAGATAAACAAAAGCATTTTTGCATAATTCATAATATTTTATATATTTATTTAATTTGTTTATTTAAATATTGTCCATTTATTATTTATGCCATTTGATTTAATTTGGATGTAATAGTAAAACTAGTGTTTTAATTTCTTGTCAAATAATCCCCATTCAAAAATTGTATCCCCCTCCCCATGATCATGTTGTAATAGTGGTAGAATTATTTTATGAATTTACGCTTTTAATTATGCCATGATTAGAGATTAGGGTTTGTATGCAAAAAAATCCAAAATTAACAAATAGCTTGACTAATACAAAGACAAAAATGTATGAAAATCAATACACAATGCACACTTGCATCCCTAGGGTTACATCCACTTGTTGCCTTAAAAATAGGCCATGTTATGCATGTTGAGTACTTTGGCAAAACAAAAACAAAACAAAAAGATCATAGTCCCTCGATGACGCTATCTTGGTTGCCTAAACAAAATGATCAAGTCCCTCGGAAAATTTGCTAAAAAAATACTTGACACAATTGCTATCATGGTCTATACGATGACCCGCACATGTCCCGTTTAACAACCTAATACAAGGTTGTTTACCAAATGCAATGGTAAAACAACACTATCAAAAGGGTTAAAAACATATAGGAAACATCTTTGAGTAAAATAGGGTAGATAACTCTTACTTACTTGGTCAAAACTTGCAAAACATCCTTGTTATTTTCAAACACACTTCACAACACAATATTTCCCTAATCAAACTTTCAAACATTGAAATCTTTTCAAAAGACAATACATCTTTGTATACATTCAAACAAGAATTATTACAAAGGTTGCCACAACGATGGCCTCTTTTCAAAACATCTTTCAAAACCACACACAAAGCACCATTTCAAACAATTGAAAAGCAAAAGCAAGTGATCTAAACAAGTAACTAAGAGCCCATGGATAACCATGGATGAAAAGGGTGCTTGCACCTTCCCTTTTCATAATCTACTCCCCGAACCCAAGAAAACATCTCAAAGGTCTTTCCTGTGCTTTTTGACCTTTCCTTAGGATAAAATAAAAAGTCAGTGGCGACTCTTACTAAACCGAAACATTTGCAAACACAAAATGCAAAACCTCAAGTCAGTTCTCCCACCGTATCACAGAACTGGCGACTCTTCTGGGGAATATTTGAAAGTGGAGTAACCTTAGGGTCTAGATCACCTTTACATGCTTATCTTTTTTTCTTTGATTGCTTTACATTTAGTTCTCTTGTTTGGGTTTGAATCCTCCACCCGGATTTATGGAAAACATTCATAGGTAAATAGCAATACGTTGTGGAAACTGTGCGGGGTATACCGACATGGTTGAAGCAATAGCTATATTAGTGTGACATATTTGTGGGTACCGGTAGCCTTTGAGTCAATCAAATAGAATACGAGGCCGCTGAGTGATGTCATGAAGCACTAATGAGCTCTTAGAACCTTTACTTGACCATCTTGGCCTTTTTAGGGGTAGTGAGATGATCGGCTTTGGTGCAATCCGAAGTTGGTAGATACTCGATACTACACTCATTGAGGGTTATTTTCTTGGAATATTTCGGTCGTCAGTTAAGTGGCTAAACTGAAACAATGAACACAGAAAATAATCCAGTGATATTGAGCTCCTTAGAACCCGATTACTATTTATAGGACAGGTTGAGCCAACTAACTTCAAGAGGGTACTTACCTATGAAACCTCATGCAAGCCTGAAACTAGGATCTTGTGTGACTTGTTTGTACATATGTTTGTGCATACATCATGAACAACATAAAGCATCATATGCATCCACTAACCATTTCAAGGGTTTGGATCTTCATCATTGTTCCTATTTTGTAGGTCATGGAATCACTCCGCAGAAAAACAATTCAGGTCAACCTTGTGAGAATCCCTCCTCAACTCAAGGAGCTTACTTCCAAGATTCCAGAGAATTCTCTCTTCAGTGAAAGACATGGTAGACTTCTCAACTTGGTCAACTCCAACATTAAAGAAGACATGGTGAAAGTTCTCTTCCAGTTCTTTGACCCCCTACACCATTGCTTTACATTCCCTGATTATCAACTAGTACCTACTTTGGAGGAATTTTCTCAACTCCTGAGGATTCCTATTCTTCATCAACTACCATACAACGGTACGGAAAGAGAACCAAAGCCTGAAGATGTTGCTCAAGCCTTACACTTGCAACCATCTGATATCAAAGGTCATTGGGAAACCAGAAGTGGTGTCAAGGGTTTCTTGGAAAAGTTTCTGTTTGAGAAGGCACAAGACTGCTGGAATTCTCTAGATCTGCAAGCTTTTGAAGAGATTGTAGCACTCCTCATCTATGGGTTGGTCTTGTTCCCAAACCCTGATCAGCTTATAGATGTGAATGCTGTCAAGATTTTCAAATCTTAGAATCCTGTGCCTACATTGCCTGGGGACATCCTACACTCATTTCACACACGAACAATAAGGAAAAGAGGTGTTCTCATGTGTTGTACTCCTCTTCTAGCAAGGTGGTTTATTTCTCACCTTCCTCAATCAGTTTTGAAGAATGAGCAGGGTTTAAGGTGGTCACAACGGTTGATGACCCTCACATATTCTGATGTTCATTGGTGTTCTCGGTCCAGAGAAAATGTCATCATCATTGATCGTTGCTGAGAATTCCCTAATGTCCCACTACTTGGCATTAGGGGAGGCATTACCTACAACCCCTATTTAGCTTTGAGGCAATTTGGGTATGCCCGAAGGGATGGCCCTCATGATATGTTGATTCCTGACTTGGTTTTTGACTTCGACAACGACGCTCAAGGACTTCGACAAAGGTTTATCCGAGCTTGGAGGATGCCCAACAAAGTGGATAGTAAGACACTGGGGCACAAGAATTCCATCCCCCTTGAGCCTTATCTCAAGTGGGTACGAACCCGCGCCCAAAGACTTATGATGCCTTACCCCCACATTCTCCCCGTAATCAAAGAGCCTGTTATGGAAGGAGAGGTTCCATACACCCTCCTACATCCAGACATGCCAACATCATTGGAAGAATTGCAAAAGAGTTGGATACAGCTCAAGGAATAGCGGAACACTTTTGAAGCCAGCTTCTATGCCAGTGAGAAGAAGGTTTTGAAACTTACCCGCCGACTTCACGAAGAGGAGACTCTTAACACTTACATCGCGCTAAAAAGGATGCGCAACGTCCTTTTACATTAAGAAGCTTTGTAATATTTTGCCCATAGGGCTTTTATGTACTAACAAATTTCTTCTTATTAATATGACGTGTGTTCTTTTTGTTTGCAAAAAATTTGAGTTTTTGAATCCTTGAATGCATTACATGAATACACATCATTCATCATATGCATTAACAGGTTTTCACACTAGGTTTCCTTATTTTTCTGCTGTTTATTTCAGCAAGATGGATATAGAGCAGACGGTCAAAGATCTGCAAGCACATAATTCACAATTCCAGCAACTCCTCATGACTTTGGCAAAGGGTCAAGAGGACCTTAAAGCACTGTTAGAGAAAGAGAAGGAAAAGGAAAAGAAGAAAAAGAAAAGAATTGGTGTGGCCACTATGGGAAGAAGATTTGAGAATCAGGCTAGGAGAGTTCTGGATTTCCCCTCGACGTCTGACGAAGGGGTTGGTAAAGGAAAGGGAGTTGCAATTCCCTCAGAGTCCGAAGCTGAAGAAGAATAAGAGGAAGAGGATGAAGATTACTCCGAACAGCAGTACCCTCCGGCGGACGATAAGTATAAAAATCTTGAGGATCGGTTGGCAGCCATGGAGGTACAAAGGGTACCTGGGCTGGATTTCGAAGAACTAGGGTTGGTTGTTGGGATCGTCATTCCTCCCAAGTTCAAAGTGCCTACATTTGCTAAATACGACGGTTAGTCCTGTCCGAAGATGCATCTGAGGTCCTATGTCAGAAAGATCCAACCCCACTCTTCTGATAAGGATCTATGGGTCCATTTTTTTCAAGATTGTTTGTCGGGTACGCAATTGGACTGGTTCTATCAACTTGAGAGATCTGATGTTCATAACTGGGAAGATTTGGCTGCTGCTTTCTACCGACAATACCAATATAATGCATATTTAGCGCCTACTCGTACTCAACTACAGAGTATGGGTATGGCTTCTAATGAGGGATTTAAGGAGTATGCCCAGAAGTGGCGGGATTTGGCTGGAAGGGTGCAGCCACCATTGTCGGATAGAGAGCTGGTTGACATGTTTTTAGGGACCCTGTCAGGTCCATTCTTCAATCACTTGATCGGGAGCTCATCTGCAGGGTTCACCGAATTAATTCTGACCGGTGAAAGGGTCGAAGCTGGCATTAAGAGTGGTAAAATTCAGAAGGATGCCTCCGCTTCCACTGCTATCAAGAAGACCTTCCCAGCCAAGAAGGAAGTTTATGCTGTTCACACCCAGAGAAATCAAGGGAGAATGGAGCGCCGACCAACGGTGGGGGCTGTGATGATCCAGAACTCCTCAGTCGATCAACCTCGAAGTAGTCAACCCAGAGCTAACCAGCAAAGGGTAGAAAGGCCACAACGGCAATTCACCCGGATCAATATGACACCAGCTCAGGTCCTCCCTCATCTGTTAAAATTAAACCTTACCAACTTGAAAGAAGTGCCAGAAAACCCAAATACCTCTTCTCCTTATTATCATTCCAATGCAAAATGTACATATCATTCAGACAGTGTGGGGCATGACACTAACAACTGTTGGGCCCTTAAAAACAAGATCCAAGATTTAATAGATGCCAAGGAGGTAGAGTTTGATGCCCCCGAAAAACCTAATGTGATATCCGCTCCTATGCCAAAACATGGTCATAATGTCCATGCTATTGTAGAAGATCTTCATGTTACCGTTGTTGATGACTTAATGACTTCGTTGCCAATGATCAAGATGAATCTGTTAAAAGCCGGGATTTTCCCGGGCTGTGAAAAAGATTGTTACTTTTGTTCAAACTTGCAATCCGATGGTCCGCTGTTGAAGTCAGGCATTCAACGCTTGATGGATACTCAAGAGATCCTCTTTCAGAAAACTCTTGTTGCTACTGTTACTCCTGTTACTCCCATTACTCATGTTACTCTTGTTACTCCAATCAATGATGTTGCTATAATCACCATTTTCTTCAATCTTTCCAAGACCTGCAAAAGGCCTATTAAGATTACACCCGATCCAAAGTTCGCACCGCTGAAGATTACCATGCCGGGGCCTATCCCATATAAGTCCAATAAGACAATACCGTGGAATTATGGAGGAGAGATCTTATATCACAGTGTGAAACAGATTGAATCAGTTGAAGAAAATTCCGATGAAGAGACTCCTGATGTGGGGAATATTGTGAGGACAAGTAAGATCACTCGTAGCGGAAGAATCTTCTCTCTGGAGATTGCTCCTTCACGGGAAGTCTTCAGACCCTCAAATTCTCATGTGCCTGTCAAGATATCCATGCAAAGTCCAGTGATTGAATAAATTGTTACTCCCGAGGTTGTACCCTCTACTGTTACTGCTGATAAAGGTAAGGGGATCCAAGAAGCGCCCGTAAGGACGAGGGCTCAGACTTTGGTTATCCCTGAGACCACCCAAAAGGAGATGGAGGAGATTTTAAAGATAATTAAGAAGAGCGACTATGATGTCGTAGAGCAGCTGGGGCAAACCCCTTCAAAAATCTCTATGCTGGCTCTATTGCTCTGCTCCGAGGCTCATGCCAAAGCCTTGATCAAATTCCTGAAGATGGCGCACGTGCCTTAAGAAACTTCTGCGGATCAGTTTCAAGAGTGTGTATCCAGCCTTACAGCCGACAATGGTCTTGGCTTCTCTGATGCCGATTTGACGTCTAAGGGAAGAAAGCATAATGATGCGATGCATGTTTCGGTAGAGTGCAGAGGGACCATACTTGCTCATGTTCTGGTTGATACCGGTTCATCTTTAAATGTTCTACCAAAGAAAGCATTGGACAGATTAGACTGTGAAGGTTTGACCCTAAAACCCAGTAATATCATTGTTAGAGCCTTCGACGGTTCTAAGCGGATGGTTCACAGAGAAGTGGACATCCCAATTAAGGTGGGAACGGAAATTTTCAACTCTATATTTTATGTGATGGACATCCGTCCTTCATATTCATGCTTGTTGGGAAGGCCATGGATCCACAACACTGGGGCAGTCACTTCTTCCCTACGCCAGATGCTCAAATACCCAGTCCAGGGTAAGATCATAAAAGTTCATGATGAGGAGGAGTATATGATAAGCCACCTTAACTCTTTCCGCTACGTGGAGTTAGATGGTGAATTCATAGAAACACCTTTCCAACACTTTGAAGAGGTTTCCCCCGAGGTTGCGGTGGCCAAGAGAATGACTGATGTGCCCATCATTACCAAGCCTGTGTCCCAGATGTCATCCCTTAAAGATGCAAAGGCTGTAGTCAAGGAAGGAGGAAGCACAATATGGGGTCAACTGCTAGATTTTCCTTACAAGACAAATAAGTACGGATTGGGTTTCACCACTGCTAGCCAGAAAGCTGTGCGTCGCTCCCGGGCTGGAGGACCGCCACTGAAAATCACTTATCATGGAGTTCATGCTTTAGAAGATGATGAAGAAGGAAGCAATTTTGAAGACTGGATCTTTCCGACTATTGAAGGAGGACTGAACAACTGGGAGGCGAAAGACTTCGTTCCCATTACTTTCATCAATCAGTAATTTATCTTTTGAACATTTCTTGTTTGGTCTGTAATAATTCTTAAACAATTCGTACACTCTTTTCTCCTTATGCCCTACCCGGGGCATATAGGTCCATTTGTAAGGGTTTTGATTCTTCATTTTCATATGCCATTTTTAATGAATCATGGACGTTTTCATATATAAACTTTTGTGTTCATTTTATTTCTTTTTACATTTTATTTTGTTTAAAGGTGGATATCCCTTACACACACCCACACTCATAAAATGCAGGTACCCATCCACTCCAAATTCCATGGGTAACAATTCTGCTATGGCCTTCAGTGACTCTGAAGATCTGGTCAATCATGCCGAGTACGAAGGTGACGAAGACTGTGAAGTGCCTGGAGAGTTGGCTAGACTTTTGCAACAAGAAGAAAGGGCTATTCTGCCCCACGAAGAGTTGTTAGAGACTATCAATTTGGGTACCACCGAGGACAGAAAAGAGGTTAAAGTAGGTGCTAACCTAGAGCCAAGTGTCAAAGAGCGCTTAGTTCAGCTGTTGAATGAATATGTTGAGATCTTTTCCTAGTCCTATGAAGACATGCCGGGACTCGACACAGATATTGTGGTTCACCGTCTCCCTACAAGAGAAGAATGTCCACCAATTAAACAGACAGTCCACCGAATGAGGCCCGATATGTCTGAAAAGATCAAAGCTGAAGTGATGAAACAGTTCAATGCTGGCTTTCTTGCTATTACTTCCTATCCACAATGGGTTGCTAACATTGTGCCCGTGACTATGAAGGACGGCAAAGTCAGAATGTTTGTGGACTACAGATATTTAAACAGGGCTAGCCCTAAAGATGATTTTCCGCTACCACACATTGACATCTTGGTTGACAACACAGCTCAACACAAGGTATTCTCTTTCATGGATGGATTTTCAGGGTACAACCAGATCAAAATGGCCCCCGAGGACATGGAGAAGACTACTTTTGTTACGCAGTGGGGTACCTTCTGCTATAAAGTGATGCCATTCGACTGAAGAATGTCGGGGAAACCTATCAATGAGCCATGGTAGCTTTATTTCATGACATGATACATCATGAGATTGAAGTCTACGTAGACGACATGATAGCCCGTTCACAAACAGAAGAAGAACACCTCGACCATCTGCAAAAGCTGTTTGTCAGGTTAAAAGAATACAAGCTCAGACTGAACCCTAGCAAGTGCACTTTCAGAGTTAGGTCCGGTAAACTTTTGGGATTTATCGTCAGTAACAAAGGCATCGAAGTTGATCCTGCCAAAGTCAAAGCTATACAAGAAATGCCCGCCCCCCGCACTGAGAAGGAGGTTAGAGGTTTCTTGGGACGCCTAAACTACATTGCAAGGTTCATCTCTCACCTAACATCTACCTATGATCCAATCTTTAAGCTGTTAAAGAAAGATCAGGTGGTTGAATGGAACAATGATTGTCAAATTGCTTTCGATAAAATTAAGGAGTATTTGCTGGAACCTCCTATCTTGATGCCACCCGTCGAAGGAAGGCCTTTAATCATGTATCAGACTGTTTTGGATAATTCAATGGGGTGCGTACTGGGCCAACATAACGAGTCTTGCCGAAAAGAGCATGCCATTTATTACCTTAGCAAAAAGTTTACCGACTGTGAGACTCGCTACTCACTGCTCGAGAAAACTTGATGCACTTTGGTATGGGATGCTCGCCGGCTAAGGCAGTATATATTGACACATACCACTCTGCTGATTTCCAAAATGGATCCGATCAAGTACATCTTCGAGAAGCCTGCTTTATCCGGAAGAATCGCTAGATGGCAGATGATTCTGACTGAGTATGAAATCCAATACATAACCCAAAAAGCTATAAAAGGGAGTGTACTAGCTGACCATCTAGCTCATCAAGCCGTCGAAGATTACCAATCTATGAGGTTCGACTTCCCTGATGAGGATATTATGACATTGGACAACATTAAAGGTAACAGACCGTATGATGGACCTGAACAAGGATCCCGATGGACTCTGTACTTTGATGGTGCCTCCAACGCACTTGGGAATGGTATCGGCGCGATACTTATCTCTCAAGAAGGTTGCCATACACCTTTCACTGCTAGACTCTACTTCAGCTGCACCAACAACATGGCCGAGTATGAAGCTTGTATCTTTGGTCTCAAGGCTGCTATTGACTTGGGAATCAGATCTTTGATTGTATTTGGGGACTCCGCTTTGGTTATCAGCCAAATCAAAGGAGAGTGGGATACTAAGCACCCTAACCTCATCCCTTACAAAGAACATGTATTGACATTGTTACCACATTTTGAGCAGATCACCTTCGATCACTTCCCGCGAGAAGAGAATCAGCTAGCAGATGCGCTAGCTACAATGTCATACATGTTTAAACTTAATTGGGATAACGAGGCACCTCAAATAACCATTGAACGAATGGATGAACCAGCACATTGTCATGAGATTAATACCGAAGAAGTGGTGGACCGGCCTTGGTTTCATGACATCAAAAGGTATCTCGAAGCACAAGAGTACCCTGAAGAAGCTTCAGTCAATAACAAAAAGTTCTTAAGGAGGTTCACTGCCAAGTTCTTTCTGAGCAATGGTATCCTATACAAGCGCAATCTTGATTGTGTCCTACTCCGTTGTGTGGACAAGGTTGAAGCTGAGCAGATCATGGCTGAACTACATAATGGCACCTTTGGCACCCACTCGAGCGGTCATACGATGGCTAAGAAGATTCTACGGGCAGGCTACTACTGGTCTACCATGGAAGCTGATTGTCATCAATATTCCCGTACTTGTCACAAATGCCAAATCTATGCTGACAAGGTATATATTCCCCCAGTTCCTCTCAATGTCTTAACAGCTCCTTGGCCATTCGCGATGTGGGGAATCGACATGATTGGAGAGATCAAGCCTACAACATCCAATGGACACCGTTTCATCCTGGTGGCCATTGATTACTTTACCAAGTGGGTTGAAGCAGCTTCCTTCGCATCCGTTACAAAGAATATGGTTGCCCGCTTCATCAAGCAGAACCTCATATGCCGGTATGGTATCCCCGACAGGATCATTACAGAAAACAGTACAAATTTGAACAATACTATGATCACCGCTCTGTGCGAGCACTTCAAGATTCAACATCACAAATCATCTCCCTATCGGCCTAAGATGAACGATGTTATTGAAGCTGCGAACAAAAATATCAAGAAGATCATTCAAAAGATGACAGTCACCTACAAGGACTGGCATGATATGTTACTGTTTGCTCTGCACGGATATCGTACCACGGCACACACTTCAACTGGGGCAACACCCTTTTCATTGGTATATGGCATGGAAGCTGTTTTACCTATGGAAGTTCATATCCCTTCCTTGAGGATCATGAAGGATGCTGGTTTGAGTGAAGACGGTTGGATTCAGACCCGGCTTGATCAACTCAACTTGATTGACGAAAAGTGACTTACTGCTGTTTGTCATGGTCAGACGTATCAAAAACGGATGATCAAGGCTTTCAACAAGAAAGTCAGACGTTAGGTATATCAAGTCGGAGATATTGTAATCAAGCGAATCATCTTGCCGCAAAGTGATCCCAGGGGAAAGTGGACTCCTACTTACGAAGGACCATTTGTGATCAAAAGCATCTTTTCTGGTGGGGCAATGATTCTGACCACCATGGACAGCGATGACCTGCCGCACCCTGCGAACGCAGACATAGTCAAAAGATACTACGCATAAAACGACCCGACAAGTTGAAAACCCGAAAGGGCGACTTGGGCAAAAATGGGCATCCCGGTGAATCGAAAACCCGAAAGGGCGGTTCAGGAAAAAATTAGGGATAAATAAAAAAAAATTTGTACACCCGACAAGTTGAAAACCCGAAAGGGCGACTTGGGCAAAAAAGGGTTTCCCGGTGGATCGAAAACCTGAAAAGGCGGTCCAGGCAAAAGTTAGGGAATTAAAGTGTATGACTATGTCTCGTCGGATCACTTTAAGGACAATCTCTTCACAGACAAGCTCCAAGTTTCTGATCAATCCAATCATCTGCGGACGAAGCAACGAATGGACAAGATATTCAGAGTTGTGAAGACTATAGCAGAATGGGAACCCCATGGAATTGTTACACATAGCCATCTTTCTTTGTGTAAAATTTTCTCATTTTTATGACAACATTCTCTTACTAGGATGTCTGTCTCCTTTGTACAAAATACTTACACAAAGTTAATACAAAGATATTTCAAAGTGCAGAAATTTGTTTGTTCTTTCTTTTTACACTTGTGTTTTATTTGAAAATGTCCAATGATTTATTAAATGAGCATATGCATTTGAATATAATCACTGCTTACAAATAAAACAGAATGAGAAAGGATAATTACTGATAGGTTGAAAGTATAGGAAGACGTCTTTATGCTATTCCGGAGGAAATCCCCTGCAGTATGTCATCCAGATTCTCAATAGAGTTAAAACCTTGAAATACACATCCCCAGTGGAGTTAAGTTTCATAATTCCCATCAGAGCTAAGTTTCTAAACTCCCAATCCCCAGCGGAGCCAGAAGACTTTGAACTACAAATCCCCAGTGAAGATGAAACTTTCTTCCCCAATGTAGTCTGAAACTTCAACCTTTAAACCACAATGGAAATCATCTGGTTTCTCCAAATATCCCAGCAAGTTATCTTAAAACCTGGAAATCAACCAGATAACAGTTAACTCTTATCCCCAACTAAGGATAAAACCCCAGAAGATTGGCTTACACCCAACCTCCTGACCCAAACGCCTGAATGAAGATTCTCATTCTTGCTTCCTCAATAGATTGAAATACAACCCAAGCTTTTGAAAACTCTCCAACAGGATAAACATTCTCCCCAGAGTTATTTCCCAACGGAACAAAGATTTTGGTTCTCATTTCTCCAGTTGAAGCCTTCCAGGTTTTAATTCCCCAGTAGAGATCGTCAGAGTTTTCCTTATCCGCCAGGAAAGTCAT
The DNA here is from genome assembly GCA_948472305.1 of Vicia faba. Lineage (NCBI taxonomy): Eukaryota > Viridiplantae > Streptophyta > Magnoliopsida > Fabales > Fabaceae > Vicia > Vicia faba. The sequence continues at coordinate 1,187,032,563 of OX451737.1, forward strand.
GAAGGATTCTCAATTCCCTGCAGAAGTTGTCGAAGCTCTTGTTAATCCCCACAAGTCGCCAAGGATTTTCAATCCCCAACAATAGCCCAAAGGATTCCTCAGTCTCAACATTCAAAGGTTTTGAATCTCCAGCAGCAGTCAAGGGTTTATTTTCCCCGACAGTAGTCAGAGATTTCATTATCTCCCGCTATCAAGGATTTATTTTCCTCAGCGGGATGGCTAATCAGCTTACATGCGCATACATTACATTCATATATCATAAACATTGATAAAACGCATTTATTGCACCATACGATTCATGCAACATAACTTTGTGTTTTCAGCTAACATTTTACCCTTTTCAGGATAAGATCAAAAGCTATCTTTAACAAATGTTCAAAGATTTCAGATACAGTATGGATACTCCCCAGACACGACGGTCATTCTATTACTCATTCAGAATTTCAAGTCAAAATACGGTATGGATACACCCCAGACACGGCGGTCATTCTACTACTCATACAGACTTCAGCAATCAGATACAGACTAGATACGCTTCAAACACAGAAGCCATTCTATTTCTCATTCAGATTCAACTATCAAATTCAAGTTCAGATACACTCTAGACACGGAAGTCATTCTATCACTTATTCAGATCCCAGTTACAGTTCAGATATACTCCAGACACGGAAGTCATTCTGCTACTCATAACAGATCTCAGCTACAGATACAGTCCAGATACGCTCCAAACACGGTTGTCATTCTGTCACTCATTCAAACCTATTCCCCAGCCCAGAGATGCTCCATACATGGATGTTATTTATGTCGCCCATTCAGAATTCAGATACAATACAGATACACTCCAGACACGGCAGTCATTCTGATGTTCATTCAAGAATCAAATACCTTTGCAGTTCGGATACGCTCTAGGCACGGACGCCATTCCTTTGCTCATACAAATCCAATCTCCAGATACAACTCAGATACGTTCCAGATATGGATACTGTTGTACCCCAAAATTTTCCCTCCCATTTCATCAACATTTCTCATCACAAGACTCTTTGAACTCAAGATCAAGCTAGGGTTTGCTCTGCTCAAGACACCTCCTTGCACTGTTGACCTAAATTAGAGTTTGAGTTTGCACAGGGATATTTTGACCTACAATGCCCAAAATGACTTTCATACTTCATTTTGGACTCATAAGTTTGCCCATACCAAGTTTCAAGCCTTGATTCAAATTTTTGCCCAGTCAATTGGACAGTTGACCTAGAAATCAGTTGTATTGGGGAAAAAGTCAATTGTGGCCAATTGACAGTCAAACCTCATGAAATTTGACCCACATCAACATTATGAAATCATATGAACCATTTGATCAAGTTTGGATCACAATTCCACAAGAAATTTGATCAGATCATCAAAAGGGAAAAATGGTCATTTTTAGGGTTTTGACTATACAAAGGCAATTTTTGACTGTTTGACCTAACCAATGGAAAATCAAGCTCAACCATGGACTCAAGGACTTAATGACTTTGTCTTGACCTATTCAACAAGTTCAAAAGATCTCAAAATGCATAGGTTTGACAGATGAATTTTTCAGTCAACTGATCAAAATTTGACTATATACTAAAAAGTCAAACTTTGACTTTTTGGTCAAAATCAAGTGCCAAGGGTCATTTTTCATCAAGACATGTCAAATTATGAAACTTGTTCATCAAGAAACCCAAAAATGCAAATTAGGGTTTAAAATGGAAAATTTTCATAACTTAGAAATTTTCTAAGTTATGAAATTTTCTTATTTTTTCATAACTTTGTCCCATTTTTTCACCAAGATGAAAATGGATTCAAACAAAACTTGCAACATGAAAGTTGTAGTCCATCACAATTCTACAACTTTGATTCACAAAGTTTTCTCAAAAGAAGATTGTATCTCAAGTTATGATTTTTGGAACAAGGGTATCTAAAACTTTTAACTTAGAGAAATTTTGCCCTAGTTTAGGCAGGATTTTGACCCATCTTCTTGGCCATTTTTCACATAGTTCCACATGTAGTTTCAAGTTTAATTTCAAAGATGGATTATAGTACATGTTGCAAGCTTTCCAAATTGTCCAAGAACTCCTCAAACACCTTTGTGGTTAGGGAGAATTGAATGCTTGAAGTTGGAAAAAACTCACTTTGATCCATGGCCAATACATGTTCATACCACTTGCCAAATCTGATCTAGCTAGCTTGGTTCACAATTACAGGCCTCTAAACCAGTTTTTACTCCATAATTTAATGCATATCCATTGAGCCAAGGCATTGTCTTGGTCATTAGGGTATTGTACACTAGATTAAGCCTTAAATGGAAAAAGTAACAATGCCATTTTTGCTTGAACTTTGCTTTATGTCAAAACAACATCCTAGAGCATTGAACCAGATCTTATGCTGCAAACAAAATCCACTAATTGGAGGGGCCAAGAGGGTTGTGTGCAGGGTGATAGGATGACCTGTACAAGTCTATAACCTCACTTCCACTCTTTGGCTTCAAGAAGAAGAAAACTTGTCAAAAGCAAAGCATCTCTCACATCTAATAAAACCAACTAAAACAAAGTTGTCAAACAAGTTTCATACACCCTAGCAAACCAGAAACACGAGCCCTTGACCTCTCAAAACTCCTTGTGCACAAAATCCCCATTTTCTTGCAAAACAGGGCCAGTTCTGCATTTTGCAAGCCACCACCAAATTCTATCGTGTGTTTTGTCCAAAGATACTTCAAACACCTTCCAACCAACATACCTGAGTTATTCCATACCTCCATTGCTAGCTGTAACACCATTAACACACATTGCTATTTTTGTTTCAAAGCTTTGCAGGTTGAGTTCTGTAGCACGATTCAGGCTACTTCAAAACAAACTAAGCATTGGGAAAGCTTCATTGGACATCAGGCAAGCTCAAAAGAACCTCAAGCACCCTTGGAAGTTGCTGCATTGTCCAGCTCAAAGTCAACTGAAACAGGTATTTCATGAACTTCTATCTCTCTATTTAGGAATAGTTAGACTTAGGTTTGTGAATGAAAGATGTTGTATTCATAGCCCTGAAACCATACATGTGCTTAGTTTTCATTTATATTAATCGTGCTAGGAGAATTTTGTTCATGAACTTTCTGAAAAAACTAGGTTAAGAATTAGGGCAGAGAAATTCTCTCTGGTCTTTGAGAGTTAGCTTAAGTTTTTTATATGGTTAGATTCGTTGTTTGATGCTCTACAAGTTTCATGTTATGAGTTTTGTCAAAAAAGCAAGGAATCAGGAGATAGCATCTTGTGTACAGAACGCGCGTATTTCAGTTTAAAGGAAGAAGATGAAGTTGTTTCAAGGCTGGGCATGTACAGGCTTGCTTTTGGCACCCCCTCTTTTCTTTTTACACCCCCCTGGCCCATTTCTTGTATATTTGTCATTTTTGCATTTTTATTTTTTATTCTGACTTTATTATTTTATGTCCAAATATAAAAAATGTCAAAAATTATTTTTATATTATTTTTACATTTATTTGGTATTTATTTTTATTTTTTACTAGTATAAAATTGTTTAAATACTTTATATTATTTTTATTAAAACTTAAAAATAATGTAAAAAATATGTTTATTTTCATTTATTATTTTATACACATTTGAAAACATTTTCTTGAAAAATATACCTTTTTTGTAAATAATTTATTTTATTTCTACACACACTTAATATATTTAATATATTTAATTCATATATATACATATTTTATTAAATAATAAGGACAAAAAACACAAAAATAATACATTTTTATTTTTATTAATATTTTATACTAAAAATACCCTTTTTACAATATACTTTTATTTTTTTGTACAAATTAACACATTATTGTATATAAATAACAAATAATACTATTTATTCAAGAAATTAGGGTTTTTGCCCTAAAAAACAAAAATAATTGAAATTGACTTTTTATTTATTTGCATTTCACATTAAAAATACTTTTTTTCATGCATAAAAAACATTTTTACATAATACATTTTATTTAATATTTATTTATTGTATTTATTTAAATATTGTACATTTAATTGTATTGTGCCTCACCCATTCAATTTGGTTGTAATAATTTAGAATTTAATTTCTTACAAAATAATCCCCAATTCAAATTTGTACCCCCCTCCCTATATCATGTTGTAATAGTGTAGAATTTAAATTCTCGCACCTTTAAATGTTTTCAAATATGCCATGATTAGACCTAGGGTTTGTATGCAAAATAAAATCAACAAATAGCTTGACATAATCAAAAGATAAAAGTGCATGAAAAACAAACACAATGCACACTTGCACCCCTAGGGTTACAATCCACTTGTTGCCTTCAAAAATGGGCCATGACATGTATGTCAAGTACTTTGGCAAAACAAAAACAAAACAAAAGATCATAGTCCCACGATGACGCTATCTGAGTTGCCTAAACAAAATGATCAAGTCCCTTAAGAAAATTGCCAAAAATACTTGACACCATTGTTATCATGGTCTATACGATGACTCGCGCCTGTCCCGTTTTAACATCCTAACACGAGGTTGTTCACCAAATACAATGGTGAAGCAACACTGTTAAAAGGGTTAAAAACATAAGAAAGATCTTTGAGAAAAAAATAAGGTAGACAACTCTTAGTTACTTGATCAAAGCTTGCAAAAACATCCTTGCTATTTTTCAAAACACACTTCACAACACAATTTCATAACCTTACTTTCAAACATTGGAAACTTTTCAAAAGACAAAAACACCTTTGTATACATTTAAACAAGAATCATTACAAAGGTTGCCACAACGATGGCCTCTTTTCAAAACATCTTTCAAAATCACACACAAAGCACCATTTCAAACAATTGAAAAGCACCATTTCAAACAATTGAAGAGCACCATTTCAAACAATTGAAAAGCAAAGCAAGTGATCTAAGTAAGTAACTAAGAGCCCATGGATAACCATGGATAGAAATGGTGCTAATACCTTCCCTTTCTATAATATACTCCCCGAACCCAAGAAAACATCCCAAAGGTCTTTCCTGTGCTTTTTGACCTTTCCTTAGGATAAAATAAAAAGTCGGTGGCGACTCTTGCTAAATCGAAACATTTGCGAACACAAACGCAAAATCCCAAGTCAGTTCTCCCACCGTATCACAGATACCATTCTAATAATCATTCTCCTGATTTTCAACAAAAAAGTCTTGGATGGCATCTTTAAGCCCATTTCCAGCAAGATTCTACCATCTCCAAATGGCATCTTTAAGCCTATTCCCTCATTTACATTTTGACGAGTGCAAATTTACGGACACTCTAGTGTCCAATCCTCTTTTACCTTTGAGTCACGAAAGGAAAACTCGCCAATCTAACTCTTCAGGTTCAAGAAGATTGAACAGGGGAAGCTGTTGTACCCCAAAATTTTCCCTCTCATTTTATCAAGATTTCCCCTCACAAGGTTCCTTGAATTCTAGTCAGGATTAGGGTTTTGCACTGCTCAAGACATCTCCTTGCACTGATGACCTAAATTAGGGTTTGAGTTTGCACAGAGATTTTTGGACTTTCAATACTCAAAGTGACTTTCATACTTCATGTTGAACTCATAAGTTTGTCCATACCAAGTTTCAAGCCTTGAATCAAATTTTTACCCAGTCAATTGGACAGTTGACCTAGAAATCAACTATATTGGGGAAAAAGTCAATTGTGGCCAATTTACAGTCAAACCTCATAAATTTTGACCCAAATCAACATTATAAACTCATATTAACCATTTGATCAAGTTTGGACCACAAATCCACAAGAAATTTGATCAGATCACCAAAAGGGCAAAATGGTCATTTTTAGGGTTTTAACTACACAAGGGCAATTTCTTAATTTTGACCTAGCCAATGGAAAAATGGGTTCAAGCATGGATTCAAGGACTCAATGGCACCATCTTGACCTATTCACAAGGTTCAAAAGATCTCAAGTGCATTAGATTGACAGATGAATTTTTCGGTCAACTGATCAAAATTTGACTGTACACTAAAAAGTCAAACTTTGACTTTTTGGTCAAAATCAAGTGCCAAGGGTCATTTTTCATCAAAATGTGTCAAAACGTGAAACTTCTTCATCAAGAAACCCATTTTTGCAAATTAGGGTTTAAAGTTGAAAATTTTCATAACTTGGAATTTTTCTAAGTTATGAAATTTTCTTAATTTTTCCTAACTTTGCCCAAGATTTTCACCATGATGAAATTGGATTCAAACAAAACTTCCAACATGAAAGTTGTAGTCCTCCATAAAGTATACAACTTTTATTCACAAAGTTTTCCCAAAAGAAGCTTGTATCTCAAGTTATGATTTTTGGAACAAGGGTCCCTAAAACTTTTAACTTAGTGAAATTTTGCCCTAGTTTAGGCAGGATTTTGACCTATCTTCATGGCCATTTTTCACATAGTTCCACTTGGAATATCAAATTGAATTTCAAAAATGGATTGTAGAGCATGTTGCAAGATTTCCAAAATTTCCAAGAACTCTCCAAACACATTTGTGGTTAGGGAGAATCGAAGGCTTGAAGTTGGCAAAAACTCACTTTTCATCCATGGCATGTTCATATTGATACAAGTTGCAAATTCAAATCAGCTTGCTTTACACTAGATTACAGGCCTCAAAACCATTCCACACTCAATAATTAAATGCAAATCCATTGGTATAAGGCATTGTTTTGGTCATTAGGGCATTGCATACAAGATTAATCCCTAAATGGTAAAAGGTACATTACCATTTTTGCCAAAGTTTGCTTTATGTCAAAACCAAAATCCTTGAGCATAGAGCCAAATCTTATGCAGCAAAGCATATCCACCAACTTGAGGGGCCAAGATCAGAAGAGGCAGGCTGATAGATAGCCTGTACAGGCTTGTATTACATCATTGTTCATTTTGGCTTAAAATACAAGAAATATGTCCAAAACACTAGAACTTGAACATCAGCAAAAACCAACTTGTGCAAGCTTTGGAGACAACTTTCTCACATCCCCTTGAGCCAGAAACACGACCCTTTGAGCCTTCAAACCTCCCATAGCACAAAATCACATCTCATTGGCAAAATAGGGCAACATCTGTAGTTTGGTTTCCATAACACAATTTGCTCGTGCGTTTTGCCCCAAACCTGTTCAAACACCTTCCATACAACCTATCCAAGCTATCCCAAACCTTAAACACTGATTGTAACTCCATTTACAGGGTTTGCCATTTTTAATTTCAGCTTGTGAAGGTTGAGTTCGGTAGGCATGTTCAAGCACATTCAAGGCAAGCTAGACATTGGAGAAGGTCAAGTGAAGTTCAAGCAAGCTCCCAGACATCTCAGGCCTTGTTGAAAAGCTCCACATTGCCATACACGAAGTCAGCTGAAATAGGTTTTTATCAACTTCCTATTTCTCTATTTAGGAACATTTAGACTTAGGTTTGTGAATAAGAAATGTAGTATTCATAGCCATGAAGTTGTACATATGCTCAGTTTTCATTTTAGTTAAGCATGCTAAGAGAATTTGATCCATGAATTTCCTGAAAAAATTAGATTAGATTTTAGGGCCAGAGAAATTCTCTCTGGTCTTTGAGAGTTAGGACAAGTTTTTTATATGGTTGAATTCGTCTTGGAAAGCTCTACAACTTTGATGTTATGTGTTTTTGCATTAGAGCACGTATACAGGTTGTTCGTGTTTGAATCCAGGCGCGCGCGTTTTTGAAGAACAGAGGTTGAAGATGAAGTTTGGTGGGCTGGGCTTGGTCCTGGCTCACTATTGATACCCTCTTTTACTGAATGCACCCCCCTGGCCTAATTTCTTTATATTTTATATTTTTGTATTTATTTATCATTTTTTATTTTTATTTCATATTTTCCAAACATAAAAATATCCAAAAATATTTTCATAATTTCTCACATTTATTTTTATTATTTTATTGTTTTTTTTAGACATAAAATAATTTAATTAGTATATACTTTTATTTATTGAAAATTTGAAAATAATAAATAATAACATTATACTTTTATTTTTATTCTTTATTTTATTTACACTAAAAAATATTGTTCTAAATATATTTTGTCTTGTATATATTTTTATTTTTTATTGTACATATTTAATATAATTAATATATACATACTTTTATTTTATTTAATAGATACTTTAGAATAAAAACATAAAAATACTATACTTTTATTTTTATTATTATTTATACTTAAAAAAATACTTTTTCTAAATATATTTTATTTTTTGTATATACACTATTTTATTTTATTGTATATAAATAATATAGTCAATATATTTATATTCTTAAAAATTAGGGTTTTACCCTTAATATAATAATAATCTTTTTATTATTCCTTTCTTTTTACTTTAAATATTTTTACATACATAAAGATAAACAAAACCATTTTTGCATAATTCATAATATTTTATATATTTATTTAATTTGTTTATTTAAATATTGTCCATTTATTATTTATGCCATTTGATTCAATTTGGATGTAATAGTAAAACTAGGGTTTTAATTTCTTGTCAAATAATCCCCATTCAAAAATTGTATCCCCCTCCCCATGATCATGTTGTAATAGTGGTAGAATTATTTTACGCATTTACGCTTTTAATTATGCCATGATTAGAGATTAGGGTTTGCATGCAAAAAAAATCCAAAATTAACAAATAGCTTGACTAATACAAAGACAAAAATGCATGAAAATCAATACACAATGCACACTTGCATCCCTAGGGTTACATCCACTTGTTGCCTTAAAAATAGGCCATGTTATGCATGTTGAGTAATTTGGCAAAACAAAAATAAAACAAAAAGATCATAGTCCCTCGATGATGCTATCTTGGTTGCCTAAACAAAATGATCAAGTCCCTCGGAAAATTTGTTAAAGAAATACTTGACATAATTGCTATCATGGTCTATACGATGACCCGCGCCTGTCCCGTTTGACATCCTAATACAAGGTTGTTTACCAAATGCAATGGTAAAACAACACTGTAAAAAGGGTTAAAAACATATAGGAAAGATCTTTGAGTAAAATAGGGTAGATAACTCTTAGTTACTTGGTCAAAACTTGCAAAACATCCTTGTTATTTTCAAACACACATCACCATACAATATTTCCCAAATCAAACTTTCAAACATTGAAATCTTTTCAAAAGACAATACATCTTTGTATACATTCAAACAAGAATTATTCCAAAGGTTGCCACAACGATGGCCTCTTTTCAAAACATCTTTCAAAACCACACACAAAGCACCATTTCAAACAATTGAAAAGCAAAAGCAAGTGATCTAAACAAGTAACTAAGAGCCCATGGATAACCATGGATGAAAAGGGTGCTTGCACCTTCCCTTTTCATAATCTACTCCCGAACCCAAGAAAACATCTCAAAGGTCTTTCATGTGCTTTTTGACCTTTCCTTAGGATAAAATAAAAATTCGGTGGCGACTCTTGCTAAACCGAAACATTTGCGAACACAAAACGCCAAACCTCAAGTCAGTTCTCCCACCATATCATAGGTTGCTAACATCGTTCCGATACCTAAGAAGGACGATAAGGTATAGATGTATGTTGATTACAGAGATCTGAACCAGGCAAGCCCCAAAGATGACTTCCCACTTCCTCACATTGATGTTCTAGTAGACAACACCGTGCCGCACAAAATCTTCTCCTTTCATAGATGGTTTCTCTGGCTACAACCAGATCAAGATGGCTCCTGAAGACATGGAGAAGACAACCTTCGTTACACAGTGGGGAACCTTCTGCTACAAGGTGATGCCTTTTAGGTTGAAAAATGATGGGGAAACTTATCAGCGCACTATGGTCGCTTTGTTCCACGACATGATTCACCATGAGATCGAAGTTTATGTTGATGATATGATAGCCAGGTCTCAGACTGAGGAAGAGCACCTTGATCATCTCCAGAAATGGTTTGACAGGTTAAAGATATACAAACTGAGGATGAATTCGAACAAGTGTACCTTCGGGGTAAGATCTAGTAAGCTTCTGGGTTTTATCGTTAGTGACAAGGGTATTCAGGTAGACCCTGCAAAGGTAAAAGCCATACAAGATATGTCGGTTCCCCGCACAGAGAAAGAGGTTAGAGGTTTCTTGGGATGTCTGAATTATATCGCTAGGTTCATTTCACATCTGACTGCTACTCGTGAGCCAATCTTCAAGCTACTGAAGAAAGATCAAGTGGTAAAGTGGAATGATGAATGACAGGCCGCTTTCAAAAGAATCAAAGAATACCTTCAAGAACCGCCATTTCTGATGCCTCCAGTTGAAGGAAGACCTTTGATATTATACTTGACAGTGCTAGACAATTCAATGGGGTGTGTGCTGGGGCAGCATGACGAGTCTGGTCGAAAAGAGCACGCCATTTATTAACTTAATAAAAAGTTTACCGACTGTGAGATCGAATACTCATTGCTCGAGAAAACTTGATGTGCTTTGGCATGGGCTGCTCGCCGACTGAGACAGTATATGCTGACTCGCAATACCTTATTGATATCAAAGATGGATTCGATCAAGTATATTTTTGAGAAGCCCGCTCTCTCCGGAAGGATAGCAAGGTGGAAAATGATCTTAAACGAGTACGACATACAATATACGACCCAAAAAGTAATAAAGGGAAGTGTATTGGCTGATCATTTGGCTCATCGGGCCGTGGATGACTACCAGTCTATGAATTTTGAGTTCCCGGATGAGAATATTATGTTGGTGACTGACTACGAAGAACCTGGACTGGATGAAGGACCCGAGGAAGGATCCCGATGGTCCATGTATTTTGATGTAGCCTCGAACACACTGGGTAACGACATTGGCACTGTAATTATATCTCCCGAGGGCTGTCATACTCCATTCACCGCCCAATTATGTTTCAACTGCACCAATAACATGGTGGAGTATGAAGCGTGCATCATGGGTGTTAGGGCTGCCATTGACCTAAGGATTAAGTTCTTGAGTGTATTCGGGGATTCCGCTCTGGTGATAAGTTAGATTAAAGGCAAGTGGGATACGAAGCACCCGAATCTCATTCCTTACAAAGAGTATGTACTGACATTGCTCCCGCACTTTGAGGAGGTAACCTTTGAACATTTCCCGCGAGAGGAGAACCAGTTGGAGGATGCGCTAGCTACCATGTCTTCTATGTTCAAAGTTAGGTGGGACAATGAGGCTCCCCAAATTACCATTGAGAGGTTGGACGAACCAGCACACTGTTGCGAGATCGATACCGAAGAAGTGGCAGACAAACCCTGGTTTCACGAAGTCAAAAGGTACCTCGAGGCTCAGGAATATCCCGAAGGGGCATCTGTCAACAATAAGAAGTTTCTGAGAAGGTTCGCTGCAAAGTTCTTCCTTAGTAATGGGATCCTTTATAAACGCAACCATGACTCTACACTACTACGGTGTGTAGACAAGAACGAAGCAGAGAGGATCATGACAGATCTACATGAAGGGGGTTGTTGAAGCGGCTAACAAGAACATCAAAAATATTATGCAGAAGATGACAGTGACATATAAAGACTGGAACGAGATGTTACCATTCTCTCTTCATGGGTACCGTACCTCAGCACAGACGTCGATGGGGGCAACACCCTACTCTCTGGTGTATGGCATAGAGGTAGTCCTACCCATCGAAGTCCAGATACCCTCTCTCAGGATTATGAAGGATACAGGTTTGAACGAAGACGACTGGATCCAAACCTGACTTGATCAACTGAATCTAATCAACGAAAAGAGACTTACTGATATCTAACATGGTCAGGCGTATCAAAAGCGAATGATCAAGGCTTTTAACAAGAAATTCATACGCCAGGAATATCAAGTTGGGGATCTAGTGATCAAACACATCATACTACCGCAAGGTGATCCCAGGGGAAAATGGACCCACACATACGAAGGGCCATTTGTGGTTAAGAACATTTTCTCGGGAGGAGTTATGATTCTAACCACCATGGATGGTGACGACCTTCCTCACCCCGTCAATGCAGACATAGTGAAAAGATACTACGCATAATCAAAGACCCGCTACGTCGACTAGCCTAGGAAAAAATAAGGGCTTCCCAGCGAACCAAAAGGATTCGGGTAAAAGTAAGGGATGAAAATGAAAAAATCTGTACACCCGGCAAGTCGAAAACCCGGAAGGGAGGCTTGGGCAAAAAAAGGGTATCCCGGTGGATTGAAAACCCAAAAGGGCAATCCGGGCAAAAGTTAGGGATTGAAGCGTATCACTATGTCTCATTGGATCATCTTGCGACCAGACTTCGGTATCGACTATCAAGCTCGGACGGTGCCAATCAATTTGATCAACCTTCAGCCAAGTAGCAAAGTGATGAGACGCTTGAAGATATAAAGGCAATAGTAGAGTTGGAACCCAATGAGGTTGTTTCACATAGTTGTTTTTCCTTCCTTTACACGAATTATATAATTTCTATCTTTCGGCGACGTTCTCTTACTAGGACGTCAGACTCCTTGTACAAAACGCCTATTACAGGCCAATTTCAAAATCAATACAAGTCATTTTTACAAAACTTCAATTTATCTGTTTTTCTTTTTCTGTTTTGTTTTGTAAGAACGTCCAATGATTTATTTTTGATATATGCATTTGAAAATGATTGCTGCTCATAAATATTTACATAAGAAACAAAAGTCAATTGCTTGTAATTCTATAAACATGGAAAAATAAGAAGTGCCAAACCCGACGGTTCCTCCGCCCAGCAGGTATCGGGATAGAGCCAGATTTGGAACATAATTATTGGTATACGCACTCCCCACAAAGTAAAAGTATCCAAAGGCATTGATGTCAGCTTTCCCGAAATAGGACATAACTATCCACAACCAAGGTTCATAATCGCAGGCGAGTCAACAAATCTCTTCCCCCAAGCGGAGTCTATTTCTACATATGTAGAAGCTCAATCTCCAACAGAACTCATCACTTCTGTAACGCCCGTAGTTTAATTAATTATTTAATTAAATTATTTTTGGAATAATTGTGAAGAAGTGTTAATAAATTGGATTTATTTTATTAATTGGAGAAATAATAATATATTTGAGGTATTATATTATTATGTGTAATAATGTTAGAAGCTAATATTATTTAAGGTGGGCTTAATTTGAGATAGTGGAAGTATTAAGGGGGGGTGTAGGTTTTGAGCCCATTAAGGTATAATCTAATAATATTAGGTTATTTTATTATGTGTTGTTGGAATAGAAAGAAGAAACAGTAGAAGGAAAAATAAGGATTGTGGAAACGTGAAGCTGCTGGTTTTGAAGGAAACGGCAAGAACGAGGAATTCAACCCCGAAATTGTAGAGCAACCTTCGATCCAAGGTAAGGGTGGGGTTCTGGCTTTATAATTGGGTTAATGATGTTTGATATATGGGGTTAGATGTAATTGTTGTTTTATTATTGGATTGAATAATGTATGATGAATATTGATGAATTCTCGATGGATAAATGATGTTATGATGTTGTGTAATCGATGTTGTATTATAAGTTAATGTTAAGTGATGAATTATCATGGTTATGATGAGGTTTGTAGGACTGTAATTAGATTCCCGTAGTGAAAATACAGTAGAAAACGCAGAAAATTATGCAGGGAATCGCAGGATGCGTCGACCTCAAACTAGATGAGTCGATGCAGGGAGGGTGTTTGACTCAGGATGAGTCGATGCATGCAGGGTTTGTGTCGATGCATGATGAGTACAAGACTCAGGATGAGTCGACGCGAAGAGAGGATGCGTCGATACATGAGTGTGTGAGACTCAGGATGAGTCGACCGATATGATGCATGTGTCGATACATGCTTTATTGAAAGCTAGAATGAGTCGATCCATGGAGGGATGCGTCGACTCATAGCATGAAGAAGAAGCAAGATGAGTCGATGCATAGTGTTTTGTGTCGATGCATACTGAATGATTTTGATAGAATCAGTTTTAAGTTGTTGTAACTTGAGTTTTAGGATGCTGTTTGAGATGTCGTTCGAAGCGTTGATTAGCTAACGCGATGAACTTTATTTTAGATGATTAAAATGATGATTAAGAGGTGTAATTCCAGTAACTAATTTAGGACTTAGGATTAATTCTCGTAGATGACCATTGTGTTATTTTTAGGACAGAATGATGAATTTTGAGATGTTAGAGGTTGCTGTTAGAAATATGACAGTAGGACTTAGTGATAATAATGATGTACAGTAGCAGAATAACATTATGGATTACTGTATTATTGATATACAGCTGAGTTATTAGTAAGATATGGTTAATCAAATGATGTTTGATAAGTAAGTAATGCTGTTGTTTTGAGATGTTTATGAGATGTTGTTGTTCTGAGATGACAGAAATGTTGTCGTTTTGATGATTGAGATGTTGTTATTTGAGATGACTGAATGTTGTTGTTTTGATGATTGAGATGTTTTTGTTTTGAGATGTGTTTTGAGATGTTGTTAACTGAGTGTGTTATCACATTCATGATGAGTCGCATACATTGCATTTTTTTGAGATGGCCTGGATTGGCATATTTTGAGATGAAGGCTATGCCTTATTGATGCCTATATTAATTGGCAGATTAGATTTTTGAGATGGGAGTTCTGCTCCAATGGTACCACATGCATTTGCATAGTTTTGAGTCACATTTTTGTGATTGAATAATGAGATGTATTTGATGTTGCTGAATGAATATATATGTTGTATTTATTATTGATTATGAGATGAGAAGTGGTGGTCTAATTTAATATATTAATTATCATGCGCTTTATTATATTGTTAGATATCTCACCCCTTCTGTTTGAATGTTACCCTTATGTCGGTAACGTGCAGGTAATCGAGAGCGAAGGCTGTATACCTTCAATAGATCAAGTCGGTGTCATTGCTCTGATATGTAACACTCGGGGGGATGAACGCTTGCTGATTTTTGATTTCTGATTTTTAGTTGTTGAACTTTAAATTGTCTATTTACTAAATATGAGATGTTTCGAAGTTGTTGCTGTTTTATTTAAAGATGTTATTGAAGTTTTCCGCTGCTTAGTTGTTGAATATTTTATTAAAGATGCTATGTTGTTAGTTCATCCGACGTTTTGAAAAAGTGTTATATATCCATGATGAATGCAATGAATTTGTTAGAAGAATTTGTGACGCCCCGATTCATTTGTATGATTGAAATTTTATAACTATGATTTATCTTGCATATTTGCTTGGGGTAGAATTGGGGTGTTACAAAGTTGGTATCAGAGCAAAAGGTTGGTCCGACCTTGTCGTTGAGTCTTAGTTGTCTAACAATCGAGTATTGTTATTTTGAGTTCTAACAGTTGTTTGTGTTGTAGTGAGAAGTTGAGATGGCCAGAAGGAATGATGTTGCTCTTGCTGCTGCTCTGCAAGCCATGGCTCGTGCGATGGATAATCAGCTGAATGCTGACGGGAATACTGGATCTTGTAGCTTGGCGACTTTCCAGAGAGAGAATCCACCTACGTTCAAGGGAAAATATGATCCTGACGGAGCATTGGAATGGTTGAAAGAGATTGAGAGGATCTCTCGCGTGATGGACTGCACTCCAGTGCAGAAGGTTCGTTATGGGACTCATATGCTAGCAGTCGAGGCTGATGACTGGTGGCTAGAGACTTGCCAGAAGTTGGAAGCTGCAGGTGAGGATGTCACTTGAGCTGTGTTCCGTAGGGAATTCCTGAGAAAGTATTGTCCTAAAGATGTCCGTGGAAAGAAGGAAATTGAGTTCCTTGAGCTGAAGCAAGGAAATATGTCAGTTGTTGAGTATGCTACCAAGTTTGCTGAGTTGGCCAAGTTTTATCCGCATTACGCTGAGGAAAATGCTGAGTTTTCGAAGTGTATTAAGTTTGAGAATGGGTTGTGCCCAGAAATTAAGAAGGCAGTTGGATACCAGAAGATCTGTGTCTTTGCTGATTTGGTTGATAGTTGTAGGATTTTTGAGGAAGATAATAATGCTCATTACAAGATTATTAGTGAGAAGAGGGGTAAGCACCCGCAGAGTCGTGGTAAACCCTATGATGCCCCAGCTGGTAAGGGTAAGCAGAGAGTTGCTCATGGTCAGAGAACTAGTGGGGAAGATGCTCCTGCTGGTGTGATTTGTTTTAAGTGTGGGAAACCTGGACACAAGAGTAATGTGTGCACTGCTGAAGTGAGGAGATGTCACCGTTGTGGTAAGAACGGACACATTGTATCTGAGTGAGAGCACAAGAATGTGGTTTGTTTCAATTGTAAGGAAGAAGGGCACATTGGTAGCCAGTGTCCAAAACCGAAGAAGGCTCAGTCTAGCGGTAAAGTGTTTGCTTTGGTGGAGGATCAGACAGCTTCTGAGGACAGACTTATTAGAGGTACATGTTTCATTAATAGTACTCCTTTAATTACTATTATTGATAGTGGTGCTACGCATTGTTTTATTGCTGCTGATTATGTTGAAAGATTGGGTCTTGTGTTGTCTTCTTTGAATGGAGAAATGGTCGTCGATACTCCAGCCAAGGGATCAGTGATTACTTCTTTTGTGTGTGCTAAGTGTCCCTTGTCGATCTTAGACAGAGACTTTGTTGTTGATTTGGTTTGTTTGCCGTTAAGAGGTTTGGATGTGATTCTTGGTATGAACTGGTTAGAGCATAATTGTGTTCATATTAATTGTTATGACAAGTCGGTGAAGTTTTCTACTCCTGAAGAAGAGGAAGATGGTTTGTTGTCTGCTAGACAGTTGAGAAAGTTGATGCAAGAGGAAGCACAGATGTTTACGTTGATGGCATCGCTATCTGTAGAGACTCAAGCTATAATTGAGAAATTGTCGGTGGTATGTGAATTTCCTGAAGTTTTCCCTGATGAGATTCTTGATGTACCGCCAGAGAGGGAAGTTGAATTTGCAATTGATCTTGTACCTGGTACCAGACCTGTGTCTATGGCACCATACAGGATGTCTGCGTTTGAGTTGTCAGAGTTGAAGAAGCAATTGGAATAGTTACTTGGAAAAAGGTTTGTAAGACCAAGTGAATCGTCGTGGGGAGCTCCAGTGTTGTTAGTGAAGAAGAAAGATGGAAGTATGAGGCTTTGTGTTGATTATAGACAGTTGAACAAGGTGACAATTAAGAACAAGTATCCGCTTGCAAGAATAGATGACTTGATGGACCAATTAGTGGATGCTCGTGTGTTTAGTAAGATTGATTTGAGGCCGGGTTATCATCAGATTAAAGTGAAGGATGAAGACATTCAGAAGACGGCTTTCAGAATGCGTTATGGACATTACGAGTATTCGGTGATGCCTTTCGGTGTTACTAATGCGCCGGGAGTATTCATGGAATATATGAATTGTATCTTTCATACTTATTTGGATTGGTTCGTAGTTGTGTTCATTGATGATATTTTGATTTAGTCTAAGTCAGAAGAAGAGCATGCTGAACATTTAAGAGTAGTATTGCAGATTCTGAAAGAGAAGAAGTTGTATGCAAAGCTGTCCAAGTGTGAATTTTGGTTAAAAGAGGTTAGTTTTCTATGTGATTTCAGGTAGTGGCATTGTTATAAATCCATTGAAGGTTGATGTTGTGTTGCAATGGGAAACTCCAAAGTCAGCTACTGAGATTAGAAGCTTCTTGGGATTAGCTGGTTATTATAGAAGGTTTATTGAAGGGTTTTCTAAGTTGTCACTTCCGTTGACTAAGTTGACTTGTAAAGGTAGAGCTTTTGTATGGGATGTTCATTGCGAAGAAAGTTTTACAGAATTAAAGAAGAGGTTGACATCGGCTCCGATTTTGATGTTGCCTAATCCAGGAGAGTCTTTTGTGGTGTATTATGATGCTTCTAAGATGGGTTTAGGAGGTGTGCTTATGCAGAATGGTAAGGTAGTTGCTTATGCATCGAGGCAGTTGAGGACTCATGAGAAGAACTATCCTACGCATGATTTAGAACTTGCTGTTGTTGTTTTTGTGTTGAAGATTTGGAGGCATTATCTTTATGGTTCTAGATTTGAAGTGTTTAGTGACCATAAGAGCTTAAAGTATTTATTTGATCAGAAGGAGTTGAATATGAGGCAACGAAGATGGTTAGAATTGCTAAAGGATTATGATTTTGGTTTGAATTATCATCCAGGAAAAGCGAATGCGGTAGATGATGCGTTGAGTCGAAAGACTTTACATATGTTAGCAATGATGATTAAAGAGTTAGAATTGATCGAGTAGTTCAGAGATATGAGCTTAGTTTGCGAGGTTACTCCGCAGAGTCTTATGTTGGGTATGTTGAAGATTAATAATGAATTTTTAGACAGCATCAGAGAAGCTCAGAAGTGGGATGTGAAACTGGTTGATTCGATGGTTGGGATCGATCAATCTGAGAATAGTGATTTCAAGTTAGATGAACAAGGTGTGTTGAGGTTTCATAATCAGATTTGTATTCCTGATGATGCTGAGATGAAGAAAGTGATACTTGAAGAGAGTCATAGAAGTAAGTTGAGTATTCATCTAGGAGCTGCGAAGATGTATCAAGATTTGAAAGGTTTGTTTTGGTGGCCTGGGATGAAGAGTGATGTGGCTCGATTTGTGTATGCATGTTTAACTTGTCAGAAGTCGAAAGTTGAACATCAGAAGCCTGCAGGATTGATGCAACCGTTGGAAGTTCCTGAATGGAAATGGGATAGCATTTCAATGGACTTTGTGACGGGGTTGCCTAGTACTTCAAGAGGACATTATTTGATTTGGGTGATTGTTGATAGGCTTACGAAGTCAGCTCATTTTATTCCTATTAACATCAGTTTTTCAGTGTCAAAGTTGGCTGAGATTTATGTTAGTGTGATTGTGAGACTGCATGGTATTCCTTTGTGCATTGTGTCAGATAGAGATCCAAGATTTACTTCTGATTTTTGGAAGAGTTTGCAAGAAGAGTTGGGTTCTAAGTTGAGGTTGAGTTCAGCGTATCATCCTCAGACATATGGTCAGACTGAACGGACGATTCAATCATTGGAAGACTTGTTGAGGGCATGTGTTATTGAGCAGGGAGGTTCGTGGGATACTTATCTTTCGTTGATAGAGTTCACTTATAATAACAGTTACCATTCTAGTATTGGGATGGCACCTTTTAAAGCGTTGTATGGCCGGAGATGTAGAACTCTGTTATGTTGGCATGAATCTGGTGAAAGTGTAGTGCTTGGACCTGAACTTGTTTGTGAGACTACTGAGAAGGTGAAGTTGATTCGAGAAAAGATGAAAGCTTCACAGAGTAGACAGAAGAGTTATCATGACAAGCGAATGAAGGATTTATAATTTCAAGCTAGTGATCATGTGTTTTTGAGAGTTACACTTGTGACTGGTGTTGGGCGAGCGTTGAAGTCTAAGAAGCTAACTTCTCGTTTTATTAGACCGTATCAGATTTCAGAGAGAGTGGGGAATGTTGCTTATAGAGTGGCTTTACCGCCTAATCTTTCGAATTTGCATGATGTGTTTCATGTGTCGCAACTTCGGAAGTATATTTCAGATCTATCTCATGTGATTCATATGGATGATGTGTGTTGTACCCCAAAATTTGCCCTCCCATATTCTTCAAGAAATTGCCAAGTCAAGCTTCAAAATCTCCCCAAGGGTTGCATAGTCAAGGGTCTCCTAAACAGGCAAAATTAGGGTTTTGGTTCTGACAAAGAAAATGAAGTTTCCAAGGGTCCAATCAAGTCCCACATGCCTATAAACATGGTCAAGCATCCTCATACAAAGTTTCAAGACTTACAGCACAAAATTGCACAGTCAAAACCCTAATTGCACTACAGTCAACTGTAGGGGCAAAATGGTCATTTGGCAGTCAAAAGTTCAAATTTTTGGTCAACATCTCATTTTGAAGCCACAAACATCATTTGATCAATGCTTGATCATGATTCTCAAAGCTTGGCTCAAAAATCATCAAGATGCAAAAGTTTCCTTATTTGGACAGTTGAAAAAGTCAACTGTAAATTGACCAGGGCATAACTTTCACATGGATTATCAGAAAAATTCCATCCAAAGCTCATTTTGAAGAGAAAGACATTTCCTACAACTCATCTTCATACTTCAAGTCCAAGAAATGCTCTCACAAAAAGTTATCAATTTCAACATTATAGGTCATTTTCAAAAGTCAACAAAAAGGGACTTTAAGTCAAAGGCCATAACTTGAGATTGGTAAATCAAAATGACATGGTACCAAAGGCATTGGTTAGAGGACTCAAAGACCTTTCCAAAATGTCCAAGAACATGAGCAAAGCTTAAAAATTGAGCAAGTTATGCCTTGTGGAAGTTGGGAAATTTTTGGATATTTTGAAAAGTCAACATTGATTCAAATGACCTAAAATTGCTAATGGGCTTCTTTTTCTTCCACAATTCATTATCCAAGACATGCACACGACCATTTGGCCCAAAGGGAAGTTTTTTTATTATTTTTATTTATTTATTTGAATTTTTTATTACAATTAATTCATTTAAACTAAATAAAATATGAAAAAATGCTAAACTAATGAAATAAAATCTTTTTGTGCAGAAAATACTCTCATTGGACACTTAAAATTCGTGCATGATCAATTAGGGAAGGATTGGATATGATTTGGTAACAATTTGCATGAAAAGATTAGAAAATATCATGGCTTAAAAATCAAATATTACATTCATCAATTCATGGATTTTGGACCAATTTTATTTGACCTAATCATTCCATACATAAGCTGGATCAAAACCCTCGTGCTCATTGACTCTAAGCTGCGCAGAAAAGCATACACAAACTTGAAATTTTTGCTTGAAAATCCAAATCTGAAAACCAGGTTAGAGGACGATTCCAGGCAAAAGACTTGTGCCATCACCTTCCTGAAGCTTCAAGGAAGGATTTCCAATCGAATTCAATCATCCCAACACCCAGAATTGGTATACAGAAATCAAGTTTTCTCATATTTTTTTCAAAATCGTATTTCAAGATTTAGACATTTTCATGGCATTTTGATTGTGTATTCATACTGAGTAATGTATTCTGAAGCTAACCATATGGATTAATTGTATTTTTATACACTATATGCAAATATGCCATTGTTGTTTATTAGGGTTCATGAAGCTCCGAATTGGGGGTTTTTGAATATGAAAAAATTGGAGCTTGAAACCAAGGCCATTCAACTCAGTGCGTTTAGACGATCACAAGACCACCCTCGCGCTCAATTTATGAGCATCCCTGGGCTAATCGCTATTTTTTAATAGGGTGCCTAAGGGAACGATGTAAAAACCGTGGCCTATGTTCTTGATGTTTCAGAAAAAATAAATAATGGAGAAGATGACTAGGTGGCAAGGGACAATTGGTTGGTTTAAACTTTCGCGCGGAAAATAAAGCATTAACGCGTTTTCGTTTTATTATATTTATTTGCTATATTATTTACAGATAAGCAAGACAGCAGGGTTGGCAAGCACGTTGGTTGGTAATGTTCAGGACCTGGGTTCGAGCCCTAGGTCCTCACCCCCTTTCATATTATTTTCTATTTAATGTTTCTATGCAGTGTCAACGCTGAAGACGCACCATACACCTTCAAAATCAAGCTGTCCACGCGTTCAATTACATCAATCCAAAGGCACAGATTTGGAGAACATGATGCACTCCAGTCAACGCGTATGCATGCTGGCATGAAAGTCTTACAGGCCAAGGTTGATGGGCCCAGATTGCTAAAAGAAAACCTCACAATTAGGGGCAGACCCCCTAGGTTTGCCATCATTTTTTATTCTTTCTTTTGCATTATTATTATTTTCTTTTAATTATTGTCTTTTAATTCAATTATTTTCATAAAAAAACACAAAAACAAAAAAAATCAGAAAAGACAAAAAATTAAATATATTTATCTAATTAATATTTTGTAAATAAATTCATTAATTAACTAGTTTTAAACTTAACTTTTTTAATAAAAATATAAAAAATATAGAATTAGGGTTTATGATAATTTTTATTCCTTTTTATTTTTCTTTCATAATAATTAAAATATTAAATATTTATTTTTGTAATTAAATTGCATGTAAATTAGTTAGGGTTAATTTTAGGTTAAAATTTAATCTTCTTTTTAATAAATTAAAAACAACTAGAATTAGGGTTAGCATTTATTTTAATTAATTCTTTTTCATTAAAATCATAAAATACCAAAAAAATACCAAAAAAACAATTCCTTTTCTTTTTAATTTTAATTAATTTAATCGCTTAATTTAATTAGTTAAAAAAGGGTCCAACGCCCTCGTTCAATTTTAATTCCAATTCGCATATTTATTTTTTGTTCTTTATAATATTTATGTATCTCTCCCAAGGCCTTGTAAATTAATTTGTCGCACTTTTAATTCTTTATTTTTTCTGTCAAATCGGGTTCAAGAAATTTTGGCGATGTGGACCCGCGCCTTTTGTAATAGCTTAGAATCTTTTACTTTTCGCAATTTTTAACTGTTAATCAAGGCATGAAAGAATGAATGGACAAAAATAAAAACAAACGCTAGATCACCAATAACATGACAAAAGACAAAAATATCTAAAACGACACACAAATCACACACCACCCCTAGGGTACGCCTCACTGTTGCCTTGCCTCGAAAGGTGATCGTCGAGTAGAGGATGTCTTAGTAAGTCCTCATGATCCGGGAACCTGGCATGAGGGTAGCTTCTAAGGTATCTTCCCATTACTCCGGTGATCACACTGTTGCCTTGTCCCTCGAAACGTGGTCGCCGACTATAGGACGTCTTAGTGAGTCCTTATGTTCCATTGATCTAGTTGCCTCAAAACGGTTGCCTCGGAACAAGTTGCCTCGGAATAGTTACCTCGGAATAAAAGATCAATGGCATAAGGGTAGCTCCTAAGGTATCTTACCTTTGCTTGGTGGCCACACTGTCCTAAAACCCCGAATGGACCCGAACACCTCTAACGGTGGTGCTACCTACCTCTCAATGGTGGGATGGCACTACTTTAAAGGACATTTACACAGACGAATTCCTTAGGGTAGGTAGATTCTCGTAGATACTTGCTCTAATTTCAAAACAAATCAAAAATACTTTTCACACCGACACATTTTCAAAAAGCTTTCGAAAGCAATTTTTCAAACACTCTTGAGGACCGATACAAGAGTCGAACTGAAATTTTCAAAGAAACTTTTTTAAAACCCACAGTTGAAAAGCAAACAAACCATTTTCGAAAACACAAATGAGCAAGTATCTAAGAGCCCATGGATAACCATGGATAGGAAGGGTGCTAACACCTTCCCTTTCTATAATCTACCTCCCGAACCGAGAGCAATCTCTTTAAGGAATTTTTCTGTGCTTTTGTCCTTTCCATTTGGAGAAAATAAAAGACGATGGCAACTCTTGCTTCCGCGACATTTCGCGAACCAGCGTTAAACAGTCAGTTCCAGATCCACCGATCACAATGTGTAAGTACAGGATAATCTTACAGTGGAGACGATGCCTGTACGGATCGCAGATCGTGAAATGAAGACTCTGAGGGGTAAGGAGATTGCCTTGGTTAAAGTGGTTTGGTTAGGAGCTGCAGGAGAAAGTATGACTTGGGAATTGGAGAGCAAGATGCGAGACTCCTATCCAAAATTGTTTAATTGAGGTAAATTTTCGAGGACGAAAATATTCTAAGTGGGGGAGAGTTGTAACGCCCGTAATTTAATCAATTATTTAATTAAATTATTTTTGGAATAATTGTGAAGAAGTGTTAATAAATTGGATTTATTTTATTAATTGGAGAAATAATAATATATTTGAGGTATTATATTATTATGTGTAATAATGTTAGAAGCTAATATTATTTAAGGTGGGCTTAATTTGAGATAGTGGAAGTATTAAGAGGGGGTGTAGGTTTTGAGCCCATTAAGGAATAATCTAATAATATTAGGTTATTTTATTATGTTTTGTAGGAATAGAAAGAAGAAACGGTAGAAGGAAAAATAAGGATTGTGGAAACGTGAAGCTGCTGGTTTTGAAGGAAATGGCAAGAACGAGGAATTCAACCACGAAATTTTAGAGCAACCTTCGATCCAAGGTAAGGGTGGGGTTCTGGCTTTATAATTGGGTTAATGATGTTTGATATATGAGGTTAGATGTAATTGCTGTTTTGTTATTGGATTGAATAATGTATGGTGAATATTAATGAATTCTCGATGGATAAATGATGTTATGATGTTGTGTAATCGATGTTGTATTATAAGTTAATGTTAAGTGATGAATTATCATGGTTATGATGAGGTTTGTAGGACTGTAATTAGATTCCCGTAGTGAAAATACAGTAGAAAATACAGAAAATTATGCAGGGAATCGCAGGATGCATCGACCTCAAACTAGATGAGTCGATGCAAGGAGGGTGTTTGACTCAGGATGAGTCGATGCATGTAGGGTTTGCGTCAATGCATGATGAGTACAAGACTCAGGATGAGTCGACGCAAAGAGAGGATGCATCGATACATGAGTGTGTGAGACTCAGGATGAGTCGACCGATACGTTGCATGTATCGATACATGCTGTATTGAAAGCTAGAATGAGGCGATCCATGGAGGGATGCATCGACTCATTGCGTGAAGAAGAAGCTGGATGAGTCAATGCATAGTGTTTTGTGTTGATGCATACTGAATGATTTTGATAGAATCAGTTTTAAGCTGTTGTAACTTGAGTTTTAGGATGATGTTTGAGATGTCGTTCGAAGCGTTGATTAGCTAACGCGATGAACTTTATTTTAGATGATTAAAATGATGATTAAGAGGTGTAATTCCAGTAACTAATTCAGGACTTAGGATTAATTCCCGTAGATGACCATTGTGTTGTTTTTAGGACAGAATGATGAATTTTTAGATGTTAGAGGTTGCTGTTAGAAATATGACAGTAGGACTTAGTGATAATAATGATGTGCAGTAGCAGAATAACAATATGGATTACTGTATTATTGATATACATCTGAGTTATTAGTAAGATGTGGTTAATCAAATGATGTTTGATAAGTAATTAATGTTGTTGTTTTGAGATGTTTATGAGATGTTGTTGTTCTGAGATGACTGAAATATTGTCGTTTTGATGATTGAGATGTTGTTATTTGAGATGACTGAAATGTTGTCGTTTTGATGATTGAGATGTTGTTGTTTTGAGATGTGTTTTGAGATGTTGTTAACTGAGTGTGTTATTACATTCATGATGAGTCGCGTACATTGCATTTTTTTGAGATGGCCTGGATTGGCAAATTTTGAGATGAAGGCTATGCCTTATTGATGCCTCTATTAATTGGTAGATTAGATTTTTGAGATGGGAGTTCTGCTCCAATGGTACCACATGCATTTGCATAGTTTTGAGTCGCATTTTTGTGATTGAATAATGAGATGTATTTGATGTTGCTGAATGAATATATATGTTGTATTTATTGTTGATTATGAGATGAGAAGTGGTGATCTAATTTAATATATTAATTATCATGCGCTTTATTATATTGTTAGATATCTCACCCCTTCTGTTTGAATGTTACCCTTATGTCGGTAACGTGCAGGTAATCGAGAGCGAAGGTTGTATACCTTCAATAGATCAAGTCGGTGTCATTGCTTTGATATGTAACACTCGGGGGGATGAACGCTTGCTAATTTTTTATTGCTGATTTTTAGTTGTTGAACTTTAAATTGTCTATTTACTAAATATGAGATGTTTCGAAGTTGTTGCTGTTTTATTTAAAGATGTTATTGAAGTTTTCCGCTGCGTAGTTGTTGAATATTTTATTAAAGATGCTATGTTGTTAGTTCATCCGACGTTTTGAAAAATTGTTATATATCCATGATGAATGCAATGAATTTGTTAGAAGAATTTGTGACGTCCCGATTCATTTGTATGATTGAAATTTTATAACTCTGATTTATCTTGCATATTTTCTTGGGGTAGAATTGGGGTGTTACAACTTCCAGCAACAGAATTTCATCCCCAGCTAAATTTGTTCCTCCAATCAGTAGGTCTACCAACAGAATATCTCTTCCCCCAAAGTTTGGTCCCCATAGAGTTATTTCTCCGGCATCTCTTCCCGACAGAATATTCGCAAATCTCCAAAAACCATCAAGGATTTATTTTCCCAGACACGAGCACACCCCGACAGCATTTCATGAACATACATCATGACATACGCATACATATCGTATACAGCATAATCTCATTTATTTTGAGAACATCATCTCACCCTGCATTTCATGCATCGCATACAACTAACCCTGATATCTTTTCAGGAAGAGACGATTAGCTTCAACTAATCCAGCATTTATACATATCACATCTACAGATAACTAATGGAAACTTAGTTCCCAAAATCAAACGGGTCAACTAATCTACAGTAACCTTACCCCGGTTCCTCTTAAAGTTTTACGCAAACTTATAACCCTACCCCGGTTCATCCTAAAGTTTTACACAAACTTATAACCTTACCCAGGTTCCTTCTCACAACCCTACTATCCAGACTTTCATATCAAAGTAACCTTACCCCGGTTCCTCCTGAAGTTTTACACGAACTTATCACAAAGTAACCTTACCCCGGTTCCTCCTGAAGTTTTACACAAACTTATCACAAGTAACCTTACCCCGGTTCCTCCTGAAGTTTTACACGAACTTATCACAAAGTAACCTTACCCCGGTTCCTCCTGAGGTTTTACACGAACTTATCACAAAGTAACCTTACCCCGGTTCATCGTGAAGTTTTACACAAACTTATCCCGAAGTAACCGTACCCCGATTCCTCCTGAAGTTTTACATGAAGTTATCACAAAGTAACCTTACCGAGGTTCCCGCTGCAGTTTTACCCAAACTCCTCACGAAACGACCTTACCCAGGTTGTCATATCAAAGTAACCTTACCCATGTTCCTTTTGAAGTTGTACACGAACTTATCACAAAGTAACCTCACCCAGGTTCCTTTTGAAGTTCTACACGAACTTATCACGAAGTAACCCTACTATCCAGGTTCCTTCTCACATCCCTACTATCCAGGCTTTCATGTTGAAGTAACCCTACTACCCAAGTTCCTTTTCACATCCCTACTATCCAGGCTTTTCATATCGAAGCAACCCTACTACCCAGGTTCCTTCTCACAGCCCTACTATCCAGGCTTTTCATATCGAAGCAACCCTACTACCGAGGTTCCTTCTCACAACCCTATTATCCAGGCTCCTTCATATCAAATTAACCCTACTATTCAGGTTCCTTCTCACAACCCTACTATCCAAGCTTTCATATCGAAGTAACCCTACTACCCAGGTTCCTTCTCACAGCCCTACTACCCAGGTTTTCATATCGAAGTAACCCTACTACCCATATTCCTTCTCACAACCCTACTATCCAGGATTTTCATATCGAAGCAACCCTACTACCCAGGTTCCTTCTCACAGCCCTACTATCCAAGCTTTTCATATTGAAGCAACCCTGCTACCCATGTTCCTTCTCACAGCCCTACTATCCAGGCTTTTTCATATTAAAGTAACCCTATTATCCAGGTTCCTTCTCATAGCCCTACTATCCAGGTTTTTCATATCGAAGCAACCCTACTATCCAGGTTCCTCCTTATAACCTTACTATCCAGGTTCCTCCTCTCTTATCCCCAGATAGTAGTCCACAACACTGTAATACTAGAACCAGATCAAACACGATTAGTTTCGCATTTCCCCAGTAGAGTAACGGACAAGTGAAGCTCCTAAAATTCTATTTCTCCCAAGACATATACCAATGTTCCTCAGCAGATTCCTCGTCGACAATAACAATAGGAACTCTCATCAAAGGAATGTCTCAGGAAATCAACATTATCTAGATGGCATCTTTAAGTCCATCTCCGACGATTCTCCATCACATCTAGGATGGCATATTTAAGCCCATCTCCGATAATATTCTATCATCAACTTCCAAATGGAATCTGTAAGCCCATTCCCGATATCACAAATCAAGTGCCACGTCATGCGAGTGCAAATTTCTGGGCACTCTAGTGTTCAATCATCCTTCCACCTTCAGATCACGAAAGGCAGAGTAGCCAATCTAGATCCTCAAGTTTAAGAATATTGAACAGGGGCAGCTATTGTACCCCAAAATTTGCCCTCTCATTTTACTCAACAAATGTCAAGTGAGGTCCCCAATTTGCTCAAGATTGCCTAAGAGTTGACCAGACAAACTCTCTCCTAAGGCAATGTATCTCAAATTAGGGTTTCATTATTCATCAAGATAGGTGAAACACAAAGGTCCCAAATGACTTACAAGGTCCTAATATGTTCCTAATATCATCCATGTCAAGTTTCATACCTTGCACAAGAAGGTTGCTCAGTCAACTGCTCAGATGCTTGAGAATCAACTATATTAGGTCAAAAGTCAACTGTGGCCCACATACAGTCAAACTTCAAGATTTTTGGTCAACATAATCATTTTGAAGTGTTATCCATCATTTTATCAATGGTCGATCATGATTCCTCAGGGATTGCTCACAATTCATCAAAACCCAAAAGTTGCTAAATTAGGGTTTCTTAGTAAAAGTCAACCCAACTTTGACGAAACATAACTTCCACATGCTTTATCATAAATTTTCCATCCAAAGCTCATTTTGAAGAGGATGCAATTTCCTACAATTCAACTTCATCCCTCAAGTTCAAAATATGCACTCATCAAAAGATATGAATTTCTACATTATAGGTCCTTTTGAAAAGTCAACAAAAACACCTTTTGGGTCAAAGCTTCATACATGAACATGGAAGACTCAATTGAGATGAGACCAAAAGGGTTGCTTATGGGACATCCTAAGCTTTATAAAAAGTCCAATAACATCTCCCTAGGGTCAAAATTGAGAGATATATGCATTGTCTAAGTTGGCAATTTTTGGGAAATTGTCAAAAGTCAACATGGATCAAATTGGCATTTTTTCCAAAGGGGGCCATGTTTTCTTGCTTGAAACATGTTTCTAATAGGACCCACGAACCCTGAGCTCATTCACCTCTTATTTTATTATTTTTATCATTTATTTTGATTTTTTATTCATTTAAATCAAAATAAATCAGATTAAATGGTAAAATAATGAAATCAAATCAAATCTTGGGATTTTTGTGCACATTTTGAGTCTATATACTGCTAGCATGATGGCCAATTTGTGCAAGATTCATTTGGATTGGAAAATATTGGATTGAAGCTTATTTTGGGAAGATATCATACAAAGAGCAAATCAAATCAAATCTCCATTATTTCTCAAGATTCATGCCAATTTTATTAACCTAATTCAGTCTACTACATATACACAATAATTCCAGACCATAAGCATAAGGATTGGAGGCGTGATACAGTAGGAAAGAAACCAAAATTTTGCAAAAAAAGTGTGAGACCTATCTTTGTCTACAGGCCAATTCAAGCCAGTCCAACGTTTCCAATCGATTCCTGGACATCCCAAGAAGCTAACAGCTTCATTTGCAAGCCTCAAAGCATCCAGAAATCGTCCCCAAAAGCATCACGGTTTTCCCTAAAACTCAAACTCGATTTCAATGTTATACGCATCCTAAACGCATGCTAATCATATATTTGTGTTTATCATCTTGTTTGCAAGCTACTTGTACCCTTTAATTGCATTTATCGTGCAGGAATCCATAATTGCCATTGTTAGGGTTTCTGAGATGTTTTTAGGGCTTTGTTATACAGGTAAAATTGGCCATAGAAAATAGTACTAGGATGCTCGTGGAATCAAGGCGGTTTGATCCATGTAACTGGAATTCATTTATCATGCGTTGTGTTGATTTTTGAGAATTACAAGTTTTTAGCTATGGCTGATTGTCCATGGGTAAAAGCTTAGAACCTAAGGCGACGGTTCCCTGGAGGAGATGATGCGTGTCACTGCGTGGTTGGTCCATTTGAATTTGGCGCGCGTTCTCTGGTCACTAACTCGTTTTCTAATATATTATATGTTTGTTATTATATTGACAATTGAGATAAACAACCCAGTTGGTCAGGAAGTGTTCCTTGGATGTGCACGTCTTGGGTTCGATCCCAGGCGTGCGCATTTTGTTATTTTCTCATGTGTTTCAGGAATATCTCATGTACTTCTCTCCAGCACGCATACCATGGGCTTGCAAATCAATACCACTAGATGACATAGTGACCAAATCTGAGGGCACTCAAGCAGCGTACCATGGTGCACCCACAGGCATGGTCAGCATGGGATCTCACGCTGACTGGGCTTGAAGGGATTTTGGGCCTTGGAAATTCAGATTTTCACCCCGCATTTGCTAGCACATACAGGCACAATTCTCAATCTTTCTTTTTTATTTATTTTATTTTCTTTATTCTTTTCAATTTATTTATTTATTTTATTTTTTAAAAATCAGTTTTTATAAAATCATAAAATCAAGAATTCACAAATTTAGAATTAGTTTTTTTATTATTATTATCAAATTTATTTTTTAATTAATTAGCTTAATTTAATTTAGGGTAACTTTAACTCATTTTTACAATTAAAATTAACTAGAAAAATTAGGTTTAATTCTTGATTTAATTATTTTCTTTTTTGCAAAAAAAAATAAAAATACAAAAAAAAGGTTATTTAGAATTAATTGCTTTTCATCGATTTATTTATTTTCCTAAATTAACATTAAGTAGAACTTAGGATTTTATTTGCAATTTAATTATTCTTTATTTTCTTAAATAAAAAAAACGACCAAAATATGATTTTCTTTAATCAATTGCAATTAGGTTTAGTCAAGGGTCAAAACCCTGATTTCTCTCGCCTTTAATTTACCGTGCGTTTTTAATTTTCTTTCTTATTATTATTGTAATTGTTTCAAGGTTGTAATAGTTTTAATTAGGGTTTTAAATTTCGCACTTTTATTTCCCTTCAAGGAAATTATGTAAATGTCAAAGCTATGTAATAGCTAGGTTTATTTCCGCTTTTTACTTTCTGAAAATTCTTAACTGTTAGATGTATGCTAATAGGATTGTATGGCAAGAATGCATGAAAAATTAATACAGTTAGAAAACCCTAATGTGCAAAGATAATAAACTAAAATCAAACACTTGCACATGCTCACTCTTAAGGTATACTCTCACTTCGGTTGCCTTCGGTTAAACGATCATGAAGCATAGGATGTTTTAGTGGCTATCCTCTATGTCCCAAAAGATCTAAAATGACCCATTCGACTGTCGCCTCGGAAAAGATCGGTAGGACTCTAGGATGGTTACTAAGGTGTCCTAACATTGCTTTTGTGACCGCACGTCCCTTTCAAATTTTCCCTTACAAACTCCAACAACGGTGCTACCTACTCCTCAATAGTAGGATAACGCTGTCTAAAGGAAACGAGAACAAAACAATCTTTTTTCGAGTAGGTAGATGCTAGTAGGTACTTGCTCGAAACAAATCTTTTCACACTAACACCTTTTCCAAAAAAAATTTCAAAACAACTTCATCACACCCTTGAGGACCGATACAAGGGTTATCACGAAGTAAAACATTTTCAAAAACAAGCACACAAACACAAGCAATTTTAAAAGATGAGCAAGTATCTAAGAGCCCGTAGATAACTACGGATAGAAGGGGTGCTAACACCTTCCCTTTCTATAATCTACCCCCCGTACTCAAAATCTCGAAAAAGGATTTTTTTTTCTGTACTTTTTTCCTTTCGGTTGGATAAAATAAAAGTCGGTGGCGACTCTTGCTTACCGCGACATTTTGCAAACAAAAAACACAAAACACAAACCAGTATTAATAGTCGGTTCTTCCACCGTATCACAAAACTGACGACTCTGCTGGGGAGTAAAATAAAGTGGGGTTTACCTTAGGATCTAGGTCATTAAATTGCTTCTCTTGATTGTCTTGATTGCTTTACTTTTGATGGTTTTGTTTGGGGTTACTATAGATCCTACACCTGGATCTGGGGGCACTCATTAGGTAAACAGCAATAGATCATGGAGATTGTACGGCATAGACCGATATGGTTTAAGCGATGGTTGTGTTAGTGTGGCACTTTGATTGGTATCGGTATCCTTCATGGGGAAACGAGGAGAATACGGGGCCGCCGCGTGGTGTCGTGAATCACTAACAGAGTTTAGAACCTTAGTCGAACAAACTTGGCCATTAGAAAGTAGTGAGATAGCCGGCCTCGGTGTAGAGCTGAGAACTGGTTGATACTCCATGCTACACTCATTGAGATCAGACTTTCAGGATATTTTGGCCGCAAGAAAAGATTGAGAGCTGAAACAATGCCCGATAAAGGATGGTCAGTGATATTGAGAATCTCTAGAACCCGGTTACTTTTTAGGACAGGTTTGAACCAACTTAACTTCAAGAGGGTACTACCTTTAACCTCATGCAAAGCCTTAAACCTAAAGACTTGGTGTGACTTGGTTTTGTTTGCTTTACCTGTGTTTGCTATACCTGTGGTTTATCAAGACATTATGCATCATAACATGGCATCCATGCTTATTGCACTAACCATTTCAAAGACCAGGGGAATTTATCTTTGTTCTGTTTTGCAGATTATGGCTTCCGTTCGTAGAAACGCTATCTGAATCAGCTTTGTCAAGATACCTTCCCAACTCAAAGAGCTAGCATCAAGGGTTTCTAAAACTTCTATGTTCACTAAGAGACATGGTCAACTTCTTAACCTGGTTACTTTAAAATTTGATGAAAAGATGATGAGTGTACTCTTTTAATTCTTTGATCCCAAGTACCACTGCTTCACCTTTCCAGACTATCAGTTGGTGCCTACCTTGGAAGAATTATCTCAGCTATTGGATATACCTATTCTTGAACAAGTACCCTTCATAGGTCTAGAAGAAGCTCCTAATCAAGAAGTCATTTCCTCAGCTTTGCACCTGAAACGGGCCGACGTGGTATCCAATTGGGAAACTAGAAGCGGAGTCAAGGGTTTTCTAGCTAAGTTTATGTTAGACAAAGCCCAACTATTCTGGGATAATATAGATTTTTAGGCTTTTGAGGAGGTCTTGGCTCTTCTTATCTATGGTTTAGTTCTCTTTCCTAATCCTGACTCATTCATAGATGTGAATTCTATCAAGATCTTTCTCTCTCGCAACCCGGTGCCTACTTTGCTCAGAGATATTTTGCACACTCTCCATACTCGTACCATGAGGAGAAGAGGGATTCTCGTGTGCTGCACGCCATTGCTGTTGAGGTGGTTTATTTCTCACCTCCCTAAGTCCATACTAAAAAATGAAGAAGGTTTGGTTTGGTCACAAAGGATAATGTCACTCGCTCATACAAATATTCTTTGGTGTTCTCGATCTATGGAAAACATTGCTATCATTGACCGCTGCGGGGAGTACCCTAATGTCCCATTGCTTGGTATCAAAGGGGGTATAACCTACAATCCTTGTTTAGCTCTGCGAAAATTTGGTCACGCTCGAAGGGATGGTCCCCATGAGTTACTAATCGAAGGAATTATGTTCAACTATGAAGAGTATATTCAAGAGTATCGCCGGAGGTTCATACGAGCTTGGGGCATGGTAAACCAATCTGGCGTCAAGACTTTGGGGCCAAAAACTTCCATTCCTATGGAGCCTTATCTACAATGGGTACGAGCTCGTGCTCAGCAGCTTATGATGCCCTATGTGGCTGTTTTTCCAGTGATTGTGGAACCCACTACTGAAGAAGGCATTCCTTACACGGTTCTCTATCCTTACATGCCCACTGATCTTGGGGAATTACAGAGGTCTTCGATTCAGATGATGAAAGAGCGGGATACTTACAGGGATCAGTTCCATGCTCGGGAGAGGAAGGTTCTAGAGCTCACAAAGCAACTGCATGAGGAAAAAGGACTGAATGATTATCTCGGAGAAAAGAGGAAGCATCCATGGGAATTTTAATGTCTTTTATAGTTTTGGATTTGTTTATTTTTAATTGTAACACCTAAAAGGCATTTGAACTTCAAATTCCGCTAATAAAGTTTTGTTTATTTTTGGTTTGCAAATTTAAATTTCCCAAAGTCTTTGAAATCATTTCATGCGCATACCATTATCATACACATCATTGCAGGTACCATTACAGGTTTCTCATCTTCTTCGCTGTTTATTTCAGCAGAAATGTCTTCCGAACAAAGCATTAAGGACCTTCAGGCACAGAACGCCCAGTTCCAACAAATGTTCATCAGTCTGGCAAAGGGGCAGGAGGATCTAAAAGCCCTCATTCTGAAAGAGAAGAAGAAACAGAAGAAGGCTGCTGGTATTCTGAACATGGGCCAAAGGTTTGGAGAACGGTTGAAGCGACAAGTCGACCTGACCTCTTCATCTAAGGAAGGGGAGAATCAAGAAGAAGAGAAAGACCCCAGTCTTGTAGTGTCTGACAATGATACTGATTACAATGACGAGAAATATCCTCCTGTTGAGGATAGATACAAACAGTTGGAAGATCGTCTGAGTGACATGGAAGTTTAGAGGATACCTGGATTGGATTTTGAAGAATTGGGTTTGGTGTCGGGAGTGGTCATCCCGCAGAAGTTCAAAGCTCCAATTTTTGCAAAGTATGATGGGGTGTCCTGCCCAAAAATCCGTCTCCGCTCTTATGTCAGAAAGATCCAACCCCACACCGCTGATAGAAATTGGTGGGTTCATTTCTTTTAAGATAGTCTGTCAGGGACTCAGCTTGAATGGTTCTACCAGCTGGAGGGAGCCAATGTCCGAAATTGGGAAGATCTGGCTGCTGCTTTCTACAAGCAGTATCAGTACAATGCCGACCTTGCTCCCACTCATACTCAACTCCAGAGTATGTCCATGGGTGCAGGCGAAAGTTTTAAAGATTATGCATAAAAATTGAGAGACTTGGCTGGGAGATTTCAACCCCGTTGTTTGATAGGGAGTTGGTTGATATGTTTCTGGGGATGCTATCCAATCCATTTTTCAATCATTTGATCAGCAATTCATCAGCTGGTTTCACTGAGCTGATCCTAACTGGGGAAAGAGTAGAAGCTGGGACTCAAAGCGGAAAAATACAGAAGGATGCCTCGTCAAGTTCAGTAAAGAAGCCTTTTTCTGGTAATAAGGAAGCCAGTGCCGTCTATAGCCCGAGGGGCCAGAACAAGGCTAAACCTCGTCAGACAGTAAGTGTCGTGATGATACTTAGAACTCCAGTTGCTCCACAATGCAACAATCAACAAAGGGTGGAAAGACCACAACGACAGTTTACCCGCATCAACATTACATTGGCTGAAGTTCTACCTCATCTGCTGAGATCTAACTTGGCAACCTTAAGAGAGGCTCCCAAGAATCCAAATACTACATCTCCCCGATATAATCCAAATGCCCGGTGTGCCTATCATTCTGAGAGTCTTGGCCACGATACAAATGAATGCTGGGCTCTGAGAAACAAAATACAAGACTTGATTGAAGCTAAGGAAATAGATCTTGATGCTCCGGAGAAGCCAAATGTCATAACTGCTCCCATGCCTAAGCACGGCTGTGGAGTCAATGCTATTGATACTGATTTGTCTGTTACCTCTGTCGATGAAGTATATACTCCTCTCATGATTGTCAAGAAGAATTTTCTGTTGGCCAGTTTATTTTCGGGTTGTGGTGAAGGTTGCCACATGTGTTCACTTCTACCTTCTGGTTGCCATTTGTTGAAGTTAGGTGTTCAACGCCTGATAGATAGCAAAGAGATTTTGTTCGAGAAGACTATGATTCCTGTTGTTCAAATTGAAGACGTTTCCATTATAACCATTTCCGCCAATCTTTCCAAGGTTTCCTCGAGAAGACCTGTTAGGATTACATCTTCTCCAAGAATTGCTTCGCTGATAATCACTGTTCCTGGTCCTGTCCATATGTCTCGGACAAAGCTGTCCCATGGAATTATGGTGCCGATGTGTACTATCATGGCATCAAACAAGATCTGAAAGATGAAGAGGCTGATGCGGATATTGGTAACATTGTCGTAACCAGCAAAATCACCGGAAGTGGAAGGGTCTTCTCTCCCGAGATTTCCCCTAAGACTATTAACAAGCCTATTGCCATTCCATTTATTGTTCCTTCTAGTACATCCACTACTATTCTCGTTTTTACTCCGGTTATTACTCCTGTCTGCGAATCATCTAATACCCGTGGCAAAGAGGTTATAGGTGAGCCTGCCCGGACGGAGGCGCCTAAGAAATTTGTTGTGGAAGCCTCTATACAAGAAATGGAGGAAATACTGAAAATCATTAAGAAGAGCGACTACAATGTGGTCGAGCAGCTGGGGCAGACCCCATCGAAGATATCCATGTTGTCTTTGCTGTTGTGCTCCGAGGCCCATGTGAAGGCTTTGATCGCATTCCTCAAACCTGCGCATGTGCCACAAGAGACTTCAGCTGATCAGTTCAAAGATTATGTGGCCAGCCTGACTGCTGATAATGGGCTGGGTTTTTCAGATGCGGATTTGACACCAAAGGGAAGGAAGCATAATGATGCACTACATGTCTCGATTGAATGTAGGGGCACCACTATGGATCATGTGCTTATAGATACTGGGTCTTCATTGAATGTTCTGCCGAAGAAGGCATTAGATCGGTTGGATTGTGAGGGTTTAACTATAAAGCCTAGTAACATTGTGGTAAGGGCTTTTGACGGATCAAAGAGAATGGTGCACGGGGAGGTGGACGTCCCTGTCAAAATAGGTTCTCAGACTTTTGGGTCCACCTTCTATGTGATTGATATCAGGCCATCATATTCTTGTTTGTTGGGTCGTCCTTGGATTCACGAGGCTGGGGCAGTCACCTCCACACTCCACCAAATGCTAAAGTATCTGGTGAAAGGAAAGATTGTCACGGTGCGGGGTTAGAAAGAATATATGGTGAGTCACCTCAACTCCTTCCGGTATGTAGAGATGGACATGGAATTCATAGAAACTCCTTGTCAGAACTTTGAAGAGGTCCCTCAGATCTTGGCATCAACTGAAACTACTAGCAAGAAACCTACTTTGAGGATGGCTTCTCTCAAGGACGCCAGGGCTGGGGTTGAAGAAGGTGGGTGTACCAAATGGGGTCAACTCCCTGACTTCACTCAGAAAACTGATAAATTTGGTTTGGGCTTTACTACAGGGGCTCAAAGGGCTGTTAGACGCGCTCGGGATGGAGGACCTCCCCTACGCATCAGCAATCGTGGGATTAACGCCATTGAAGACAGTGAAGAGGACTCAGACATTGACAACTAGATCTACCCAACTAACAACGGTGGACCGAGTAACTGGACGGCTAGGGATTTCATACCTGTTTCTTTTATTCCACAGTAATTGACTTTTTTGTTTTAAGATTTGTAATAAACAATTTGAAACTTTACGGCCCGATGCCTTGCCCGAGGCACCTTGGCTTTACTTGTGAGAGTTATTATTTGTCATCTCATAATCATTAATAAAGCATTGGACGTTTCTTGCATACAAATGTTATGCTCCATGTTTTTCTTTTCTATTTTCACTTTATCAAAACAGCTATTCTCTTACACACACTCACGTATCATAATGCAGATCCATATCCACTCTAGATCCCATTGATAACAGCTCTGCTATTTCCAGTTATGACTTCAAAAATCCGATCAACCAAGCCGAGGACGAAGGTGAGGATGATTGTGAGGTGCCTGGAGAACTTGCTAGACTGCTACAGTAGGAAGAAAGGGCCATACAACCCCATGAAGTAACGGTTGAGACAGTGAACTTGGGTACTGAGAAAGACAGAAAAGAGGTTAAAATAGGTGCAAATCTGGAGCTTAGCGTCAAACAGAGGTTGATACAGATGCTGCACGACTATGTTGAAATCTTTGCCTGGTCCTATGAAGACATGCTTGGTTTGGACACTGATATTGTGGTACATCGCCTGCCGACTAAAGAAGACTGTCCTCTGGTTAAACAGAAGGTTCGTCGTATGCGCCCTGAAATGTCAGAGAAAATCAAGGCAGAGGTCATGAAATAGTTCGATGCAGGATTCTTAGTTGTCACTTCATATCCATAGTGGGTTGCTAACGTCGTTCTGGTACCTAAGAAGGATGGTAACGTACGGATGTGCGTTGATTACTGAGATCTGAACCGGGCAAGCCCCAAAGATGACTTCCCATTCCTCACATTGATGTTCTGGTCGAAAACACCGCGCGGCATAAAATCTTCTCCTTCATGAATGGTTTCTCTGGCTACAACCAGATCAAGATGGCTCCTGGAGACATGGAGAAGACAACCTTCATTACACAGTGGGGTACCTTCTTCTACAAGGTGGTGCCTTTTGGTTTGAAAAATGTTGGGGTAACTTATCAGCGCACTATGGTCGCTTTGTTCCACGACATGATTCACCATGAGATCGAAGTTTATGTTGATGATATGATAGTCAGGTCTCAGACTGAGGAAGAGCACCTTGATCATCTCCAGAAATTGTTTGACAGGTTGAAGATATACAAACTGAGGATGAATTCGAACAAGTGTACCTTCGGGGTAAGATCTAGTAAGCTTCTAGGTTTTATCGTCAGTGACAAGGGTATTCAGGTAGACACTACGAAGGTAAAATCCATACAAGAGATTCTGGTTCCCCGCACAGAGAAAGAGGTTAGAGGTTTCTTGGGACATCTGAATTATATCTCCAGGTTCATTTCACATCTGACTGCTACTTGTGAGCCAATCTTCAAGCTACTGAAGAGAGATCAAGTGGTAAAGTGGAATGATGAATGCCAGACCGCTTTCGAAAGAATCAAAGAATACCTTCAAGAACCGCCATTTTTTATGCCTCCAGTTGAAGGAAGACCTTTGATATTATACTTGACAGTGCTAGAAAATTCAACGGGGTGTGTGTTGGGGCAGCATGACGTCGAAAAGAGCACGTCATTTATTACTATAGCAAAAAGTTTACCGATTGTGAGACCCGATACTCATTGCTCGAGAAAATTTGTTGCGCTTTGGCATGGGCTGCTCGCCGACTGAGACAGTATATGATGACTCACACTACCTTGTTGATATCAAAGATGGATCCGATCAAGTATATTTTCGAGAAGCTCGCTCTCTCCAAAAGGATAGCAAGGTGGAAAATGATCTTAACCGCGTATGACATACAATATACGACCCAAAAATCATAAATGGGAGTGTATTGGCTGATCATTTGGCTCATTAGGCCGTGGATGACTACCAGTCTATGAATTTTGAGTTCTCGGATGAGAATATTATGTTGGTGACTGACTACGAAGAACCTGGACCGGATGAAGGACCTGAGGAAGGATCCCGATGGCCCATGTATTTTGATGGAGCCTCGAATGCACTGGGTAACGACATTGGCGCTGTAATCATATCTCCCGAGGGCTGTCATACTTCGCTCACCGCCCGATTATGTTTCAACTGCACCAACAACATGGTGGAGTATGAAGCGTGCATCATGGGTCTTAGGGCTGCCATTGACCTAAGGATCAAGTTCTTGAGTGTATTCAGGGATTTCGCTCTGGTCATAAGTCAGATCAAAGGCGATTGGGATACGAAGCACCCGAATCTAATTCCTTACAAAGAGTATGTACTGACATTGCTCCCGCACTTTGAGGAGGTAACCTTTGAACATTTCCCACGAGAGGAAAACCAGTTGGCGAACGCACTAGCTACCATGTCTTCTATGTTCAAGGTTAGGTGGGATAATGAGGCTCCCCAAATTACCATTGAGAGGTTGGATGAACCAGCACACTACTGCGAGATCGATACGGAAGAAGTGGCAGACAAACCCTGGTTTCACGAAGTCAAAAGGTACCTCGAGGCTCAGGAATATCCTGAAGGGGCATCTGTCAATGATAAGAAGTTTCTGAGAAGGTTCGCTGCAAAGTTCTTCCTTAGTAATGGGATCCTTTATAAACGCAACCATGACTCCACACTACTACGGTGTGTAGACAATAACGAAGCAGAGAGGATCATGACAGATCTACATGAAGGCACCTTCGAAACCCATTCTAGTGGACATACCATGGCTAAGAAGATCCTACGGGCAAGATATTACTGGTCCACTATGGAAGCCGATTGCTATCAGCACTCTCGAAATTGTCATAAATGCCAAATATATGCTGATAAGGTGCATGTACCTCCAGTTCCTCTGAATGTCTTGATGACTCATTGGCCCTTTGTGATGTGGGGAATCGACATGATCGGCGAGATCATACCTACTGCGTCCAACAGACATCGTTTCATTATGGTGGCTATTGATTACTTCACAAAGTGGGTTGAGACAACTTCCTTTGCTACAGTAACCAAGAACGTCATGGTGCGGTTCATCCGACACAATCTGATCTATCGATATGGTGTACTAGAGAGGATTATTACTGACAATGGTACAAATCTCAATAACACGATGATCATCGATCTCTGTAAACAGTTCAAGATTCAGCATCATAACTCTTCTCCCTACCGACCGAAGATGAATGGGGCTGTTAAAGCGGCTAACAAGAACATCAAAAATATTGTGCAGAAGATGACGGTGACATATAAAGACTGGCATGAGATGTTACCATTCGCTCTTCATGGGTACCGTACCTCAGCACGGACGTCGACAGGGGCAACACCCTACTCTCTGGTGTATTAAATGGAGGCAGTCCTACCCATCGAAGTCCAGATAGCCTCTCTCAGGATTATGAAGGACGCGGGTTTGAACAAAGACAACTGGATCCAAAACCGACTTGATCAACTGAATCTAATCAACAAAAAGAGACTTACTGCTATCTGTCATGGTCAGACGTATCAAAAGCGAATGATCAAGGCTTTTAACAAGAAAGTCAGACGCCAGGAATATCAAGTTGGGGATCTAGTGATCAAACGCATCATACTACCGCAAGGTGATCCCAGGGGCAAATGGACCCCCACATACGAAGGGCCATTTGTGGTTAAGAACATTTTCTCGGGAGGAGCTATGATTCTAACCACCATGGATGGTGACGACCTTCCTCACCCCGTCAATGCAGAAAGAAGAGAGTTAGTTTTATCAGAAAGAGAAGAGAAAGAGGAATAGGGTTTTGAGTGGAGAAGAAGAAGAAGAAAGGTTTGGAGCTATGGCAACAACAAGGTAAAATCGGAAATTATAAAGAACCGTCAATTCAAGGTAAGGGTGGGGTTCTGACTCTATAATAGGGTGTATAATTAATAGTATGTGAATTTGGGTTATAAAAATTATTTCTAATTGTGTTTGAAATTGGTATATTGTTGAAATTGAGAGATGATTTAGGACCCAATATATTTAGATATACATATAAATATGTGCCTTAATACCTTCCCTGCATAATTTCCATACTGCATACTGTAGCGCAAATAAGGAAGTAGCGCTTAGAAGTAGTGCTTGATTACTGTAGCGAAATTTAAGAAGTATTATTTAATGGCAAGTGGCTTGCATATAGTAGCAAAGAAAGGCAATTGTTTTGAATACTGTAGCGATGAATTGAATTTATATTTAATGGCATATAGCTTGCATATAGTATCAAGAATGAAGTAGCAATGAAAGGCAGTAGTTTGAATGTTGTGGTGATAGAATGAAGTGATATTTAGAAGCATTTAGCTGCATACTGTAGCGCTAAGCGAGGTGATATTGTGAAGTAGCAATTGGAACATTAACTTGTTTTGCTACTGTAGCGATATATATGAAGTAATATTTAAAGACATTTGCTTACTACTGTAGGGCAAAGGTAAAGTAGTATTTAGGAAGAATTATTTGCATACTGTAGCACAAGGAGTAAAGTAGTATTTAGGAAGAATTAATTGCTTACTGTAGCACAAGAAAGAAGTAGTGTTTAGGATATATGATTGCTACTGTAGCACTGTGATGAAGTGGCATTTATAAGTAATTGCTTGCAATTCTGTAGTGCTATTATGGAGTGGCATTTGGAGATAAGTGTTTTACATACTGTAGTGTTTTTATGAAGTGACACTTAGAGATAATTGTTAGCATAAATGATGTGGCCTCTGTACTCTGATACAACTAATAAATTGGTATAGAATAAATAATAGATATACTATAACTACTACGTTCCAGTTTACAAATACAAAATATTTAATAATAATGATTTAATATCTTTAATAAATAATTTTGCAGGATTTATAAAGTAGAAATAATAGAATTTTTGGCCGATAATTAATTAACCGATTTTAGCCAAAATAGTCCGAATAATTATGCAGTTTATTGTAGTAATTTTTGGTTGATCTGTTGGGTGGCATTTTTGTTGAAAAATGTGAATTTGTAGGTGATTTCATTGCCTCTATTTATGGGCAAAATATTAAGTTGCAGGCTTATGGCCAATGTTGAATTAAGTTAAACTATTGTTGTTGTTGTTGTTGTTATTACGTTCATGGCGTTAATGCATACATAGCATATCATGTTGGAGCTGATGCTCATCAAGTTGGCCTGGATTGGCAAATATAAAGTTGAAGGCTTATGCCTTGTTGATGCCTCTATTTATTGGCAGATTTCTAAGTTGGGAGTTCTGCTCCATTGGTACCACATGCATGTGCATAAAAATGAGTCACATTTCATGTTGCATTCTGAGTTGTCGTGTGGATGAATTAATTATGTTGAATGTTGATGAAAAGATGTGAAATGGTGAATTGCATGATCTAATACTAATATATTATTTATTGTATATCCGATTATATAGTTCGATATCTCACCCCTTCTGTTTGAATGTTGCCCTCTGTTGGTAACGTGCAGGTAATCAAGAAGGTTAGTTGTTACCCTCATTAGTTCGAGTCGATGTTGTCGCTCTGATACGTAGCACTCGGGGGGATGAATGCATGTTTTCTTTATTGTTGAGTTTCATTATGTTACTGAATTTTTAGTTGTTTCCATTAAAAGACTTGTTGTCTTAGAACTGTTTTGAGTTGGATAAGATGTTATGGTATTTTCAATTGAATTTTGTGAATCCGCTGCGTAGTAATGAAAGTTGTTTTTATTTTTAAATACTAAGCAGGTTTTTATCGGTTCATCTGAAGTTCATGTGTTATGTATCTGAACTATAGCTGATTGAATGTCGTAGTTTTAAGTTGAATGTGTAACATTCCATTTGT
This sequence comes from Vicia faba, assembly GCA_948472305.1. NCBI lineage: Eukaryota > Viridiplantae > Streptophyta > Magnoliopsida > Fabales > Fabaceae > Vicia > Vicia faba. Next base: position 1,187,075,511 of record OX451737.1, read on the forward strand.
TTGTTGGAAATTTTTGTAACTCTGATTTTATTTAACTCGTTGGGTAGAAATGGGGTGTTACATTCACCACAACCCAAAAATAAACCGGCCAACAACAAACTCTTCTTAACAGTCATAAGAAGAGTAGAAACTTCATCAACTGAGGTCATAAATAGATCGGTATCAACAACATTAACTCCACGATTATGCTTAGGCATGGGAGCAGTTATGACATTGGGCTTCTCCGGAGCATCGAACTCAATCTCCTTGGCTTCAATCAGATCTTGTACCTTATTTCTCAGAGCCCAGCAGTCATTTGTATCATGGCCGGGACTCTCAGAGTGGTAGGCACAACGAGCATTTGGATTGTACCGAGGAGACGTGGTATTAGGATTCTTGGGAGCCTCTTTCAAGGTTTCCAAGTTGGATCTCAGCAGATGGGGTAGAACCTCTGTCAATGTCATGTTAATCCGGGTAAACTGCCTTTGTGGTATTTCTACCCTTTGTTGATTGTTGCATTGTGGAGCAGCCGAAGGCCTAGGTGTCATTACAGCACTTACTGTCGGACGATGTTCAGCTCTGCTTTGACCTCTTGGGCTATAGATGGCACTGGCCTCCTTCTTACCAGTGAAAGGCTTCTTTACTGAACTCGAGGAGGTGTCTTTCTGTATTTTACCGCTCTAAATCCCAGCGTCTACCCTATCTACCATTAATATCAGCTCAGTGAAGCCAGCTGAGGAGCTGCCAATTAAATGATTAAAGAATGGACCAGACAGCGTTCCAAGAAACATGCCAACCAACTCCCAGTCAGATAAAGGGGGTTGGACTCTTCCAGCCAAGTCTCTCCACTTCTGCGCGTAGTCCTTAAATCCTTCACCTACACCCATGGACATACTCTGGAGTTGAGTATGAGTGGGGGAATGGTCGGTGTTATTTTGATACCGCTTATAAAAAGCAGCAGCCAAGTTCTCCCAGTGTCGGATGTTGGTTCCCTCCATTTGGTAGAACCATTCAAGTTGAGTCCCTGACAGACTCTTGAAAGAAGTGAACCCACATGTTTCTATCAGCGGCGTGGGGCTGGATCTTCCTTACATAGGAACGGAGATGGAGTTTTGGGCAGGACACTCTGTCATACTTTGCGAAAACTGGAGCCTTAAACTTTTGCGGGATGACCACTCCCGACACCAATCCCAGTTCTTCGAAATCCAACCCAGGTATTCTCTGAACTTCCATAGCACTCAACCAATCCTCTAACTTCTTGTAGCAATCCTCAGTGGGAGGATATTGCTCATCATTGTAGTGTGTATCATTGTCAGAGACTTCAAGACTAGGATTCTCCTCCCTTGCCGCTCTCTCTTGATTTTCCCCTTCTTTGGATGAGGAGGTCAGATTGACTGGTTGCTTTAGCGGTCCCCCGAACCTTCTGCCCATATTGAGGATACCAGCAGGCTTCTTCTTCTTCTTCTCTTTCAGGATGAGGGCCTTCAGATCCTCTTGTCCTTTATCCAGAGTTATGAACATCTGTTGAAATTGGGCATTTTGTGCTTGAAGATCTTTGATGCTTTGTTCAGAAGACATTTTTGCTGAAATAAACAGCAAAGAAGATGAGAAACATGTAATGGTACCTGTTTATGCAATGTTATGGATGGGATGCGTATGCAATGATTTCAAGGGCTTTGGGAAATTTAAATTTGCAAACCAAAATGAAACAAAGATTTTATTAGTAGAATTCAAAATACAATTGCCTTTTAGGCGTTACAATTAAAAATTCAAAAAACTAAAACATCAAGTTTCCCATGGATGCTTCCTATTCGTGCCGAGATAGACATTGAGGTTGTTTTCCTCATGAAGCTGCTTTGTGAGCTCTAAAAACCTTCTTCTCCTGGGTATAGAAATGGTCCCTATAAGTATCACGCTCCTTCTTCAACTGAATCCAAGACCTCTATAGTTCTTCAAGATCAGTGGGCATATCAGGATGAAGAATCGTGTAGGGATTATCCCCTTCAGCAATGGGCTCCACAATCACTGGTAAGACGGCTATGTAGGGAATCATAAGTTTCTGAGCGTGAGATCATACCCATTGGAGATAAGGTTCCATAGGAATGAAATTCTTTGGCCCCAAAGTCTTGGTGTCAGATCTGTTTACCATGCCTCAAGCTCGTATGAACCTCTGGCGATACCCTTGAACATCATCCTCATAGTTAAACATAATACCCTGGATAAGTAACTCATGAGGACCATCCCTTTGAGCGTAACCAAATTTTCGTAGATCCAAACAAGGATTGTAAGTTATTCCTCCCCTAATGCCAAGTAGTGGGACATTAGGGAACTCCCTACAGCGGTCAATAATAGCCATATCTCCCATAGATCGGGAATACCAGAGAATATCTGCGTGAGCAAGTGACATTATCCTTTACGACCAACCCAAACCTTCTTTATTCTTCAGCACTGACTTAGGGAGGTGAGAAATAAACCACCTCGACAGTAATGGCATGCAGCACATAAGAACCCCTCTTCTCTTCATGGTACGAGTATGGAGAGCGTGCAAGATATCTCTGAGAAAAGTAGGCACGGGGTTGCGAGAGAGGAAGATCTTGATAGCATTCACATCTATGAGTAAGTTTGGGTTAGGGAACAGTACTAACCCATAGATTAGAAGGGCCAAGACCTACTCAAAGGCCTGAAAGTCCAAATCATCTCAAAACAGCTGGTCCTTATCTATTAGGAACTTGGCTAGAAAACCCTTGACTATGCTTCTTGTTTCCCAATTGGATACCACGTCGGCTGTTTCAGATGCAAAGATGAGGCAATGACTTCTGGCTTAGGAACCTCTTCTAAACCTGTGAAAGGTACCTGTTCTAGAATGGGTAGATTTAATAACTGAGAGAACTCTTCCATGGTAGGCACCAACTGATAGTCTGGAAAGGTGAAGCAGTGGTGATTGGGATCAAAGAACTAAAAGAGTACACCCATCATCTTTTCATCAAAGCTCGAAGTAACCAGGTTGAGAAGTCGACCATGTCTCTTAGTGAACGAAGAAGTTTCAGGAACCCTTGATACTAGTTCCTTGAGTTAGGGAGGTATTCTCACAAAGCTGATTCAGATAGTGTTTCTATGAGCGGAAGCCATAATCTGCAAAACAGAATAAAGATAAATTCCCTCGGTCCTTGAAATGGTTAGTGTAATAAGAATGGATGCTATGTTATGATGCATGATGTTATGTTCAAACAGAATAAATCACACACAAGCAAAGCACACAATAGACCTTAGGTTCAAAGGCTTGCATGAGGTTAAAGGTAGGTACCCTCTTGAAGTTTAGTTGGTTTCAAACTTGTCTTAGAATAGTAACCGAGTTCTAAAGATTATCAATATCACTGATTATCCTTTATCGGGCATTGTTTCAGCTTAGGAAATCTTTTCTTACGGCCTAAATATCCCAAAAGTATGACCTCAATGAGTGTAGCATCGAGTATCAACCAATCCTTAGCTTTATACTGAGGCCGGCTATCTCACTACTTTCTAATGGCTAATTTTGTTCAACTAAGGTTCTAAGGTCTGTTAGTGCTTCACGACACCACGCGGCGGCCCCGTATTCTCCTCGTTTCCACACGAAGGATACCCGTACCAACCAAAGTGTCACACCAACACAGCCATCGCTTAAACCATATTGGTCTACACCGTACAATCTCCATGATCTATTGTTGTTTACCTAAAAAGTGCCCCCAGATCCGGGTGTAGGATCTTTAACAATACCCAAGCAAAGGCCCTTAAAGATAAAGCAAATAAAGCAAATAAAGCAAACAAGAAAGTAATTTAAAAATGACCTAGATCCTAAGGTAAACCCCGCTTTTATAAAATCCCCAACAGAGTCGCCAGTTCTGTGATACGGTGGCAGAACCGAATGTTATACTGGTTTGCATTTTGTATTCGCAAATGTCGCGGTAAGCAAGATTCGCCATCGACTTTTATTTTATCTAACAAAGGAAAAGGAAAAAGAACAGAAAAACCTTTTTTCGAGATATTTATGAGTACGAGGGGTAGATTATAGAAAGGGAAGGTGTTAGCACCCTTTCTATCCGTGGTTTTCCACGGGCTCTTAGGTCCTTGCTCATTTTTTAAATTGCTTGTGCGTGCTTGTTTTGAAAAAAAATTTGTTTACTTCGTGATAACCCTTGTATCGGTCCTCAAGAGTGTGACGAAGTTGTTTTGAAAACTATTTTTTGAAAAGTGTCTGTGTGAAAAGTTTTTGTTTTGAGCAAGTACTTAAGATTTCTACCTACTTGAAAAAAGTCTGTTCGTTTTCGTTTCCTTTAGACAATGCTATCCTACTATTAAGGAGTAGGTAGCTCCGTCGTTGGATTTTTAAAGGGGACGTTCGAAGGGACGAAATGGTCTCAGAAGCTAACAAGTATGGATACCTTAGCATTTCGAAGGGACTATCGTCATAAGACAATTTGTAGGCAACTCGAGGGACAAGTAAGGACTATGATCTTTATGACGGTTTTAAATTGCGGGTCATGCTAAGGTACCCATATGTTCGAGGGACACGACCATTATTTCCGAGGAAACCGAGTGGGGTAAACCCTAGGAGTGAGCATGTGGAAGTGTGCTTGATTCAGTTATTTTTGTCCTTTTTTATTAGGTGAGCTAACGTATTAATTTACAGTCTTGTCATACATACCTAATTACTAACAGTTAATATATGAAGTGCGAGAATTGTAAATCTACGCTATTACATGGCTTTGGGACATTTACATATAAGGTACAAGAAATAAAAAACGAAATTTTAAACCTAGCCTGTTACATCCCATAATCAATTACATTATATAAAAATGCGAGAAATAAAATAACGCGCGCGAGACGAGATCATACGTTTAAGAGGAAAAACCTAAAAAAGTATTCTAAGTAAACAATAAAATCTTTTTGGTGGTTTATTAATTTATTAGGAAAAAAGAAATAATCTAAAAATCTAAATTTAATTTAAGAAAATAAATGTGTAGTAAAGTTAACCTAATTTTCTATTGGATTTTAATTACAAAAAAAAGAATTTAAATTAATCTAATTAAGCTAATTAATTGCAATTAAATATTTTATTATAAAAAAAAACTACCTAACTTTTTTTGTTGAATTTCTGATTTTTATTATTTAATTAAAAAATCTTTTTTGTGAAAATAATTATGATAAATTAAAAGAAAAATAAAAAAAGAATGATAAAAAAAGAAGATTTAGGCCAGGGGTGATGAAGCAAGCTGGGGGTATGAATTGGAATTTTCAAGCCCAGATCTTTTTGCAATCCCACCCTGCGTTTGGATCCAGTGGTGGCCATGTTTGAATGTGCATCATGGACTTCTCTCTACTGGGCGCTAGATCTGGATCTGAAGATGATCCACTGGCTGGATTTGGAGGGTGTATAGTAGGCGCTTGGTTGTGAGTCGCATGGAATCTGCAATGAACAAATTGGAAAACAAGAAAATGTTGATACTTGGGATCGAACCCAGGTCCTCCCTCTCAAATACCTCACCCTTTGCCATCTGCGCTGGAGCGCTTGTTTGAACATATAATGAAACTAATGGAATATAAAGGAAATTAAATGCTACGCCCAGGAAAGTGCGCGTGAATTAAAATCGGCCAGTGAGAGTTGGCCACCACATCGTCTCTTTCACTAATTCGTTGTTTTAAGCAACATACTTTTACCAAAACAGATTTTCGTCACTATAAGTTGTAGTGACAGATTTGGTTTGTAGCTACAACCCAGCATTACTCAAAAACATGATACAGGCAATATAAATTAAAACCAATATAAGGGATCAATCAGGAATTTCATCCTGAGTCCAGTAATCCCCAGAATTCCCTTCAATTTGTCTTGAAAACGAAAACCCCAATTTTGAGCTTTCAAACCCTAATAATGGCATAAACCCATTCCTGCACTGAAACTCAAATTAGACTATTCAAACACCTTCGTATGATGATTATGAACACGGAAATATAATCTAATAGCATGTATAACACATGAATGAGCAAAATCAAAATTGAAGGAAAAACGATCAAACCGTGAGTATCTAAAGGCAAATGGGGATGCCTTGACGCGTGGAATTGATGCTGCTGGCTTTAGAAGGTGCCCAGGAACGTGTTGTCGGCCTTAAAATTGCTTGAATGGGTCTGTAATTGAAAATTCGATTCTAATTTTTTTTGCAAAAACTCAATGTTGTTCTTGATGTTTTTTACCTAGCTGCGCCCTTCTCTCCCTTTTTTAGGGTTCACCAAGCTTCAGTATATGTATTGAATCCAATTAGGTTAATATTTTTGGCAAGAATCCAAAGAATAATGGTCTTGAAGTTTTGATTCCAATCTTTCCAAAATTGTATATTTCCTCTTGTTTATGGCTTGGTACGATTTTATTGAGGTTATACAGCTTACATGATCTACAATTCAATGCAAAACAAATCTCATTCCATAAGTTTGATTTATTTTGACCTAACTTTATTTAATTTGAATTTATTTGATTTTAAAATGAATACAAATCAAAATAAATTAAATAAATGATTGAATAATGCATGGGGGTCCCATAGGTCGTGTACCATGCTAGGATTGAGGTTCAATCTTGAAAATATGGGCCCATGTGGGGAAAAAATGCAATTTTGAGCATTGTTGATTTTGGGCAAATTTCCAAAAATGGCCAACTTTGACAATGCATATCTCTCTCAATTTTGACCCTAAGAGGGTGTTCTTGGATTTTTTACAAATATTAGGATGTTCCCTAAGCAACATCTTTGGTTTCATCTCAAGTGGATCTTCCATGTTCATGTAAGGAGCTTTGACCCAAAAGGTGTTTTTGTTGACTTTTTGGAATGACCTATAATGTCTGAGTTCATATCTTTCCATGAGTGAATTTCTTGAACTTGAGGAATGAAGATGAGTTGTAGGGAATTGAATTCTCTTAAAAATGAGCATTGTATGGGAAATTTCTGATAAAGTATGAGAAAGTTATGCTTTGTCAAAGTTTGGTTGACTTTTTCCTGAGAAACCCTAATTTAGCAACTTTTGAGTTTTGATGAATTAGGAGCCTTCCTTGGGGAATCATGATCAACCCTTAATCAAATGATGGATATCACTTCAAAATGTTGATGATGACTAAAAATCTTGAAGTTTGACTGCAACTGGACCACGGTTGACTTTTGACCTAGTATAGTTGATTTTCAGGCATTTGAGCAGTTGACTGAGCAAACTTCTTGTGCAAGGCATGAAACTTGACATGGATGATCTTGAGAACATATTAAGACCATGGAGAAGATTTGAGACCTTTGGAGTTCACCCATCTTGATGCAAATGGAAACCCTAGTTTGAGGTTCATTGTCTTAGGAGAGCATTTGTCTGATCAATCCTTGGGCATCTTTGGGCAAGTTGAGGAATTCAATGAGTATGTTTTGAATAAAATGGGAGGGAAAATTTCGGGGTACAACACTGGGGAACTCGCCAGAATCCTGAGTCAAGAGGAAAAGTTCATTCAACCGTACAAAGAACCTGTTGAATTAATAAACCTAGGTACTGAGGCAACCAAGAAAGAAGTCAAGATCGGCGCTAATTTGAAAGACAACGTTAAGATAAGATTTGTCCAAATGTTGCACAACTATGTTGAGGTCTTCGCTTGGTCATATGAAGATATGCCAGGACTTGATACTGATATCGTAGATCATCGTCTGTCAATGAAGGAAGGTTGTCCTCCAGTCAAGCAAAAGGTTCGAGGCATACGGCCAGGTATGTCCGAGAAAATAAAAGTTGAGGTAATGAAACAGCTCAATACATGTTTCTTAGCAGTGACGTCATATCCGCAGTGGGTTACAAATGTGGTCCCGGTACCAAAGGAAGATGGAAAAGTCCATATATGCATAGACTATAGGGATTTAAATATGGCAAGCCCCAAAGACGATTTCTTATTCCCACACATCAACATTATGATGCGGTGGGAGAACTGACTTGATTTCTTTGCATCTTATCGCAAATGTTGCGGTTAGAAAGAGTCGCCACCGACTTTTCTTTTATCCAAAAGGAAAGGTAAAAAAGCACAGGAAAGACCTTTGAGATTGTTTCTTGAGTTCGGGGGGTAGATTATGAAAAGGGAAGGTATTAACACCCTTTTTATCCATGGTTTTCCATGGGATCTTAGTTACTTGCTAGATCACTTGCTTTTGTTTGAAATTGTGCTTTGTGTGGTTTTGAAAATATTTTTGTAAAAGAGACCATTATTTAGGAAATCTTTGCACTGATTCTCGTTCGTAAGAATGTATACAAAGATGTTGATCTTTTTGAAAATGTTTTCAATTTTGTAAGATGTTTGGAAATGTGAGTGTTTATTTTTGAAAATTGCAAGGATATTTGTTTTGAAATGGAGCAAGTAACTAAAAGTAATCTACCTACTCAAATGTCTTTCTTGTTCATTTTCTTTTCCTTTGATATTGTTGTCTTACCATTGATTTGGTAAGAAACCCTATCTTTGGATGTAAACGGGACAGGCGTGGGTCATCGTATAGCCATGATTAGCAATGTTGTAAAGTATCTTAGCAATTTTTAGGGACTAAGATCATTTTTGTAAGACAACTTTGAATAGCGTCATCGAGGGTCTATGATCTTGTATTTGTTTGTTTTTGCTAAAACACTTTACATGCGTAATATGGCCATTTTTGTAAGGCAACCAAGTGGGATAACCCTAGGTGTGTTTTTTGTGCAAGTGTGTCATTTTCATACTTGATTTTTTCTTGTATTAGGGTTTTCTATTTGGTTGATTTTATCTTGCCATACAAACCCTAATTACTAGCATGTTATATAAAAGCGATAAATTGCAAAATTTAAATGTCCTACGCTATTACAACATTTGTGGGAGGGGGGATACAATTTATGAATGGGGATTTTCAATAATATAAACCTTATTAAGCTATTACAACCAAATTGAATATGTACAAATATTGGAATAAATAATATACAAGATAAATTAAATATGCAAAGATGTATGAATGCAAAGAAGATTTTGTTTGGTTTTTTTATGTGAAAAAGTTTTAACCTAAACCTAATAAATAGATCAAGATTAAACTCAAATTAATTAAGAATGAAAATTATTTTTTAGAGAAGATTTTTAATAAACCCTAATTCTAATTTATCAAAAGGAAATAAATTTCTTTAAGAAAAGTAAGTATTTTTGTATTTTTTTGTCTTGAAAATAATATATGGTATTTATGAGGTATTTTGGTATTTTTGTATTAAAATAATATGTTTAATAAATATATATATATATAAAAAAGTATACCAAACTAATTATAATTTAATTTACAAGTTTATTAAAAAAGATAGTATATAAAATACATAAAAATATTTTTTTATGAGAAAATAAAATAAAATAAAACAAAATATAATGTTTATCATTTTTATATTTTTTTATGATTTTTATTATTAAGAAAATATTATTAGAAAAATAAAATGGAAACAAAATAAATAAATAAATGATAATGGGCCAGGGGTGCTGCAAGCAAATGGGAGGCAGGAGGTTAGCAAAAAAACATAAGGCCCAAAGTTTGAAGCCCACGCTGCAAAAACAACAAAAAAGGTGGAAAAAATATGAAAAATTGCAAAAGGCAGCACCAAGGCTCGAACCCGTGACCTATAGCATTTTTGCGCGCTACCTTACCACTGGGGTGGTTGTACATCCGTTCATATAAACAAAGGCATAAATATATATTATAAAACGCCCCCTGAAGGCAACTTCATCTTCAACCTTGAGCCATGGCCGGACCACATGTAACTCTCTCATTTCTCCATGAAAATAGAAAGTCCCAACATTAAAATTATAGTGTTTCTTCTCACGAGTTCAACCATATATCTTATGTAAACTAAAAGTCAAAGATCAAAGTTAATTTTACTTGCCCTAATTTGAAACTTAATTTTTACAGAAAATTTAAATCCAAAATTCTCTATACACAATGAATATAAATGAAATCTATGAACATGGTTGGCTTTAGTGCAAGGATATCTACATTTTGTTTTCACAAATCAAGACCAAAGGATGCTTGTATGAAGAGATAAAAGTTTGAGTTTTTACCTCTTCAGTTGAGATCCTGAATGGAGTTTGAGCAAGTTTTGAGAAGGCCTGAGGATCTGTTTAGCTTGCCTGGACCTCCCTGAGTGTGTTCTAATCCTTACTTTGCCTTGAAAGTTCCTGAATCTCCCTAGTCAAGTCAACCTGCAAGCTTGAAATGTAAAAATGGCAGATGGAGGAGGAGGAGTTACAGTGAGGGGACAGGGGTCTAAAACACTTAAATATGATGTATATTAAGTGTTTTGGTGGTTAAAACTCAAAACTCACGAGTGGTTTTTGAGATTTCTATGTAAGGTGCAAAACTGCAAGTTATGGAATATTTTTAGTGATAGAGTGTTTGGGAGAGTTTGAGTCTTAGCAATTGTGTCTTAGTTTACAATATATTTGTGTATAAGTATAGAAAAGGTTTTACACCAAGCTTCCTCAAGATTTGAGTTATAGCGTTTTGGCTCTACTACTTGCTTTTGAAGAAAAGTGAGGAGACAAGTCTCTAAGTGTTGTACAAGCATGGTCTGGTTTGGTAGAGGTTTCAGGAAAGTTGCTTTTGGTTTTGGCTTTGCTTGTGTGCATAGAAAACAAGTGCAAGGCTCAAGGAGTGGAAAATTGCAAAAGTTGTGCTTTATCAAAATGGAAATGGCATCTTTGTGCCAAAAAATGGAATTGTTCTTGTACAATGCATTCAATGCTTGGCTAAAAGCTTCTAACAACTGTGAAAACATTTAATTATAGAGTGAGAAACAAGTTTGAGGCCTGCAAAGCAAAGATTATGCATCCTAGGCTTGAATTTGAATTTTGGTTCATCATGAAATGGCTTGAAATCAAAGTGAGAAACTGCCAACTTATTCTCTTCGATTCTCCCTACTCAAGAAGGATCTCAAGGAGTTCTTTGACATTTTGGAAAGATTGAAATGTGCTCTATAACTCATCTTTGAATTGATTTCAAAGATTCCCCTTGGAACTATGTGAAAAATTGGCATGAAGTTAGGTCAAAAACCTGCCTAACTAGGGCAAAATTTCACTAAGTTATTTTAGTTCATGAGCATGTATTCACAAAATTATATCTTGATATCCAAGCATCTTTAGGAGAAATTTGTGAATAAAATTTTTATATTTCATGGAGATCTACAACTTTCATGTTGGGAACTTCCTTTGAATCATCTTGTATCATGGTGATAATTTGGCTCAAAGTTGAGGAAAAAAAAGAAATTTTCTATACTTAGAAAATTTTCTAAATTAAAAATTTCAACTTTTCAAAACCAAAACTTAAACCCTTGCTTTCTTGATGAACAAGTTTCAAGTTTTGACATGTTTTGATGAATTATGATCTTTGGCACTTGATTTTGACCAAAAAGTCAAAGTTTGACTTTTCAGTATACAATTGACTTTTGATCAGTTGATTGAAAAAATCATATGTTAATCCAATGGATTTGTAATGTTTTGGGCCATGTCATTAGGTAAAGATGATGCAATTGAACTCTTGAAATCATGCCTCAAACCAATTAGCCATTTGCTGGGTCAAAAATCAGAAATGGCCCCTTCCCAGTCAAAACCCTAATTTTGACCAATTTGCCCTTTTGATGATTTGATCAAATTTCTTGAGGAATTATGGTCCAAACTTTATCAAATGATACATATAAGCCTAATATGTTGATGTGGATAAAATATTATGAATTTTGACTGTAAATTGGTCATGGTTGACTTTTTCCCCAATACAGCTGATTTTTAGGTCAACTGTCTAATTGACTGATCAACAATGTTATTCAAGGCTTGAAACTTGGCATGAGTAATCTTGGGGGTCCATAATGATCCTTGAAATTAATATGAAGCATTGATAGTCCAAAAATCCTTGTGCAAACTCAAACCCTAATTTTGGTCATCAGTGCATGAGAAGGCGTCTTGAGCTCGTCAAACCCTAATCCAGTCTTGAGTCAAAGAGATCTTGTGAGGAAATTCTTGATAAGTGAGAGGGAAAATTTTGGGGTACAACAGCTGCCCCTGTTCAATCTTCTTAAACCTGAAGAGTTAGATTGGCGAGTTTTGCCATTCGTGACTCAAAGGTGGAAGATGATTGGACACTAGAGTGCCCAGAAATTTGCAATCGCTGATGTGAAGGTTTAGGGAATGGTATTAAAGATGCCATTTGGAGAGGTGATAGAAAGCTGTGGGAGATAGGCTTGTAGATGCCATCCAGAAGTGATTGCTGAATTGTAATTTGTAAGCTGAAAGAATGAGTATCAGAGTTGCGTCCATTTCCGGAGCGTGTCTGAACTATATCTGAAAGTTAAATCTGAATGAGTATCAGAACGGCATCCATGTCTGGAGTGTATCTGAACTGTATCTGAGAGTTAACTTTAAATGAGTATCATAATGGAATTCGTGTCTGGAGCGTATCTGTATTGTATCTGAAAATTGGCTCTGAATGAGTATCAGGATGGCATCCGTATCTGGAGTGTATCTGAACTGTTATCTGAGAGTTGACTTTGAATGAGTATCCGAATGGCATCCGTGTCTAGAGCGCATCTGAACTGTATCTGAAAATTGACTCTGAATGAGTATCAGGATGGCATCCGTATCTGAAGCGTATCTTAACTGTATCTGAGAGTTGACTTTGAATGAGTATCAGAATGGCATCCGTGTCTGGAGCGTATCTGTACTGTATCTGAAAATTGACTCTGAATGAGTATCAGGATGGCATCCGTATCTGGAGTGTATCTGAACTGTATCTGAAAGTTGAATCTGAATGAGTATCAGAACGACATCTGTGTTTGGAGTGTATCTGAACTGTATCTGAGAGTTGACTTTGAATGAGTATCAGAATGGCATCCGTGTCTGGAGCGTATCTGTACTCTATCTAAAAACTCTGAACATTGTTAATGATAGCTGTTAATCTTATCCTGAAAAGAAAAAATGTTAGCTAAACTGCCAAGTCATGATACATGAAATGTATGCATAATGGGATTATGTTGTATGCATTCGTGCTTATTAATGTTTATGATATATGATTGTGATGTAAGTGTATGTGAGCTAATTTGCTGCATTGCTGTTGGATTGGGGAAAATAAATCCCTGACTGTTTGTTGAGGATATGTAAGTATAAGTCTTCATCTTGTGAAGTTTAAGTGTTGATGAATTTCGCTTTGAGAAATAAAATATGTTGTAAGGAAAACGCCGTGTGCTGTTTGTAAAATCCTGCTGGGGAATCCTGAGAAGTTTGACGACTTCTACTAGGGATTCACAATTTGAAACTTTGCTCCGCTGGGGATTTAAACGACATACTGCAGGGGATTGCTTATGGAATAGCCTAGATACATTTCTCTATCCTTTCAACCTATCAGTAATTGTCTTTCCTATTTTATTTTATTTGTAAACAGTAATTATGTTCAAATGCATATGTTCAACAATGAATCATTGGACGTTTTTGTAGACAAAACACAAGCGTAAAGAAAAACAGATATTTTTTTTGCACTTTCAAAGAGATATCTTTATATTGACTTTGAGTAAGTATTTCTTGTACAAGGAGACAAACATTCTAGTAAGAGAATGTTGTCGTAAAAAATGAAAATTTTGATACGAAGAAAAGATAGCTATGTGTACAAAAATCCCATGGGGTTTCCATTCTGCTATAGCCTTCATTTCTTCGAGTGTCTTATCTATTTGTTGCCTTGTCCGAAGTTGATTGAATTGATCAGAAACTCTGAGTTTGTCAGTGGAAGCCAAAGTTTTTCCATAAAGTGATCCGACGGGACATAGTCATACGCTTTAATTCCCTAACTTTTTCCTGGACCGCCCTTCCGAGTTTTCATTCCACCTGGAAACCCTTTTTTGCCCAAGTCTCCCTTTCGGGTTTTAAACTTGTCGGGTGTACAGATTTTTTATTTTATCCCTAATTTTTTCCCGAACCTTTTTGGTTCGCCAGGATGCCCTTGTTTTTCCTAGGCGTGTCAACCTAGAGGGTCTCTTATGCGTAATATCTTTTGACTATGCCTGCATTCGCAGGGTGTGGCAGGTCGTCGCCATCCATGGTGGTTAAGATCATTGTCCCATCGGAGAAAATTTTTTTGATTACAAATGGTCCTTCATAGGTAGGAGTCCATTTGCCCCTGGGATCACCTTGTGGCAAGATGATATGTTTGAACACTAGATCCCCAACTTGATACACTTGACGTCTGACTTTCTTGTTGAAAGCCTTGATCATCCGTTTTTGATACATTTGACCATGGCAAACAGCAGCAAGTCTCTTCTCATCGATCAAATTCAGTTGATCAAGTCGAGTTTGGATCCAATCATCTTCGTTCAATCCTGCATCCTACATAATCCTCAGAGAGGGAATCAGAACCTCGATAGGCAAGACAACCTCTATGTCGTAAACCAAAGAATAGGGTGTTTCCCCAGTTGATGTGCGAGCCGTGGTACGATATCCGTGGAGAAAAAATGGTAACATCTCATGCTAGTCTTTGTATGTGACTGTCATTTTCTGTATGATCTTTTTAATGTTTTTATTTACAGCTTCGACAGCACCATTCATCTTTGGCCGATAGGGAGAAGAATTGTGATGCTGAATCTTAAATTGCTCGCACAATGCAGTGATCATAGTGTTGTTGAGATTTGTACCATTGTTAGTGATGATCCTTTCTGGGATACCGTACCAGAAAATAAGGTTTTGTTTGATGAAACAGGCAACAACATTCTTGGTAACATAAGCGAAGGAAGCTGCCTCCACCCATTTTGTAAAATAGTCAATGGCCACTAGGATGAAGTGGTGTCCATTGGAGGCTGTCGGCTTGATTTCCCCAATCATATCTATTCCCCACATAGTAAAGGGCCAAGGAGTCGTTAAGACATTCAGAGGAACCGGAGGTACGTGCACTTTGTCAGCATAAATTTGACACTTATGGCAAGTTCGAGAGTGTTGATAGCAATCTACTTCCATGGTAGACCAATAATAGCCTTCCCGTAGGATTTTCTTTGCCATCGTATGCCCACTGGAGTGGGTGCCAAAAGTTCCTTCGTGCAATTCGGTCATGATCCTTTCAGCTTCAACCTTATCTACGCACCGAAGTAACACAGAGTCGTGATTGCGCTTATACAGGATGCCATTACTAAGGAAGAATTTAGCAGAGAATCTCCTTAAGAACTTCTTATCATTGATTGAAGCTCCTTCTGGATATTCTTGAGCCTCGAGATACCTCTTGACTTCGTGAAACCAAGGCTGGTCCACTACTTCTTCAGTATTAATCTCGTGACAGTGTGCTTGTCCATACATTCGTTCAATGGTGATCTGGGGAGCCTCGTTGTCCCATTTAAGTTTAAACATAGATGACATTGTGGCTAGTGCGTCTGCTAGCTGGTTTTCTTCTCGCGGGAAATGCTCGAAGGTAATCTTCTCAAAGTGTGGTAGCAATGTCAAAACATGTTCTTTGTAAGGAATAAGGTTAGGGTGTTTGGTGTCACATTCCCCTTTGATCTGACTGGTGACCAAAGCTGAATCTCCAAACACATCTAAGGATTTGATCCCCAAATCTATGGCAGCTTTGAGACCGAAGATGCATGCTTCGTATTCCGCCATGTTGTTGGTACAATTGAAGCAAAGTCTGGAAGTAAAGGGAGTATGACACCCTTCTGGATATATGAGTACAACACCAATACCATTGTCGAGTGCGTTAGATGCCCCATCAAAGAACAGGGTCCATCGGGATCCTTGTTCAGGTTCTTCATATGGCATGAATTCTTCACAGTTGTCTAATGTCATGATGTCTTCATCCGAAAAATCGAACTTCATGGACTGGTAGTCTTTCACAGCTTGGTGAGCAAGGTGATCGGCTAATACACTACCCTTTATAGCTTTCTGGGTAGTATACTGTATGTCGTATTCTGTCAGGATCATCTGCCATCTCGCTATTCTCCCAGAAAGAGCAGGCTTCTCGAAGATGTATTTTATCGGATCCATCTTAGATATCAATAAAGTAGTATGAGTCAGCATATACTCTCTTAGCCAGCGAGCAGCCCATGCCAGAGCGCAACAAGTTTTCTCGAGCAGTGAATATCTGGTTTCACAGTCGGTAAACTTTTTTCTCAGGTAATAAATAGCGTGCTCTTTTCGGCCAGACTCGTCATGCTGCCCCAATACACACCCCATTGAGTTTTCTAAAACAGTCAGATACATGATCAATGGTCTTCCCTCGACTGGTGGCATCAATACAGGAGGCTCTGGCAAGTATTCTTTGATTTTGTCAAAAGCAACTTGGCACTCATCATTCCATTTGACTACTTGATCTTTCTTCAATAGCTTGAAGATTGGCTCACAAGTAGTTGTTAAGTGAGAAATGAATCTGGCAATATAGTTCAAATGTCCCAAGAATCCTATGACTTCCTTCTCAGTACGAGGAGCAGGCATCTCTTATATTTCTTTAACTTTGGCAGGATTGACCTCGATACCCTTTTTTCTGACGATAAAGCCTAAGAGTTTACTAGACCGTACCCCGAATGTGCACTTGTTTGGATTCAACCTTAGCTTGTACTTCTTCAGTCTCTCAAATAGTTTTTGTAAGTGATCAAGATGCTCTTCTTATGTTTGCGATCTGGCTATCATATCATCCACATAGACTTCTATTTCATGATGTATCATGTCATGAAATAAAGCTACCATGGCAAGCTGATAGGTTGCCCCAACGTTCTTCAGTCCGAATGGCATCACCTTGTAACAGAATGTGCCCCACTGCATGACAAAGGTTGTTTTCTCCATGTCCTCAGGTGCCATTTTAATTTGGTTGTAACCTGAGAATCCGTCCATGAAGGAAAACACTTTGTGTTGTGCCGTATTGTCAACTAGGATATCTATGTGAGGGAGTGGAAAGTCATCCTTAGGGATCGCCTTATTTAAATCTCTATAGTCCACACACATTCACACTTTGTCGTCCTTTTTGGGCACGAGAACAACATTGGCAACCCATTGGGGGTAAGAGGTGACATCCAAGAATCCACCGTTAAATTGCTTCATGACTTCTGCTTTAATCTTTTCTGACATAGCAGGCCTTATTCGACGTACCTTTTGCTTTACTGGCGGACAATCTTCTCTTGTAGGCAGACGATGTACCATAATATCTTCATCAAGTCCTAGCATGTCTTCATATGACCAGGAAAAGACTTCGACATAATCATGCAACAATTGATTCAGACGCTTCTTGATACTGGGTTCCAGATTGGCACCCACTTTAACCTCCTTTTTATCTTCTTCAGTACCTAGGTTGACCGTATCCACGGGTTCCTCGTGAGGCTGGATGGTTCTCTCTTCCTGTTGTAGCCGTCTGGAAAGTTCCCCTGGTACTTCACAATCTTCCTCACCTTCGTCTTCGGCTTGGTAGATCAGATTCTCAGAGTCACAAAAGGCCATAGCAGTATCGTTACCCATGGGATCCAGAATGGATGTATACCTGCATTGTGAGTATGGGTGTGTGTAAGGGTATAACTATCTTTGAAAGAAAGTAAAAATGTAAAAGAAAAAACAATGAGCACAAAAGTTTGAATGCGAAAACGTCCATGATTCATTGATGTCATATGAAAAATGAGATAATAACCCTTACAAATGGACCATTGTGCCTCGGGTAAGACACAAGGTTTTAAGAGTGCGAATTGTTTTGAATATTACATATCCAATAAAATATAAAGATAAATTACTGAGGGATGAAAGTGATTGGGATGAAGTCTCTAGCCTCTCAATTGCTGAGCCCTTCATTGACAGTCAGAAAGATCCATTCCTCCAAGTTGCAGCCATCTTCACCATCTTCTACCGCGTTGACCTCACGGTGGCTGATCTTCAAGGGTGGCCCTCCAGCACGGGCACGGCGTACAGCCTTTTGAGCACTTGAAGTGAAACCTAGGCCAAACTTGTCAGATTTATACAGGATATCTGGGAGTTGCCCCCAGATAGTGCATCCACCTTCTTCGACCACTGCTTTGGCATCCTTCAGAGATGACATCCGGAGTGGAGGCCTTGTAATCTTGGGAATCTGGGATACAGTCTTGGTCATTGCCACCTCTTGAGGGACCTCTTCAAAGTGTTGAAATGGATTTACAATGAATTCGCCGTCCAATTCCACATATTTGAAGGAATTGAGATGGTTGATCATGTATTCTTCCTCTCCATGGATGGTGATAATCTTCCCTTGAGCATCTGGTGCAGTGTAGAGGTAACAGAGCCAGCATTATGGATCCATGGCCGGCCTAGCAAGCAGGAATATGAAGGGCGGATGTCCATCACATAAAAAGTTGAATTGAAGGTTTGGGTTCTAACCTTTATGGGAATGTCCACCTCCCCATGTACCATCCTTTTCGAGCCGTCAAAAGCCCTTACCACTATGTTGCTTGGCTTTAAATTCAACCCTTCACAGTCAAGTCTGTCAAGAGCTTTTTTGGGTAAAACATTCAGAGATGAGCCAGTATCCACCAAAACATGTGCCAGAGTGGTGCCCCTACATTCTACTGAGACATACAATTCCTCATTATGCTTTCTTCCCCTCGGCGTCAAATCAACATCTGAAAAACCTAAACCATTGTCCGCAGTTAGGCTGGCCACGCAGTCTTGAAATTGATCAGCAGACGTCTCTTGAGGTACATGGGCGGTTTTTAAGAACTTCACTAAGGCTTTCGCATGTGCCTCGGAACACAATAGTAATGCCAACATGGAGATTTTAGAGGGAGTTTTCCCCAATTGTTCAACTACATCGTAGTCGCTCCTCTTTATAATTTTTAGGATTTCCTCCATTTCTTTCTTGGAAGTCTCGGGGATAGTTAATGACTGGGCCTTCGTCTGGACAGGCTCAACCAAAATACTTTTTCCTCGAGGTTTGGTTAACTCGGCAGCAGGAGTGTCAGTAAGAATGATTACAGGGGTTGTGTT
The DNA here is from genome assembly GCA_948472305.1 of Vicia faba. NCBI lineage: Eukaryota > Viridiplantae > Streptophyta > Magnoliopsida > Fabales > Fabaceae > Vicia > Vicia faba. The sequence goes on from OX451737.1 coordinate 1,187,094,469, forward strand.
AGAACATAGTTTGATTTTACAACCCTGGATTAGAGTTTTGATGATAACAAAATACAAAGAATAAATAAATACAAAGATATATACAAAGAACAAATATGCTCCTTAAAATTATGTTTTGTATATGCAGAAGTTCTGATGGGATCAGCATCAGAAGATAAGCAATAAAGTATTACACGCTGAAAGCAAAACAGGCTTTACGCTGAAGTTTGATGACCAGAATCTGCGCCTAAACAAGTACACTCTGACTCTGAACAAAGACATGTCAACCAAGTCATCAACACTCTGAAGCGTCATCAACAGTTAAAGCAAAGAAGACTCTGAAGCATTATTAATTATTCAAGACAGAATTAAATGCCAACGGCTTTCTTCAGACAAGATCTTCTACAAAAGGAAAGTGTGTTATTAACATTAAACTTGCTTTATGGACAACATCTCTTGCTTTCCTATATAAACAAGTCTGCTTGTGAAAGAAGCATGTACGTACGCACACATCAATTTGCAGAGAATTCCAAATCACGCATATTCAAGATCTAGCAAATTTATTCTATTCCAAACTTAATCTATGTAATTATCACAGTTGTGATATACTATTTTGTTAGAAAACAACAACACACTCTTGTTCAATTAGTTGTAAAAGATTTCCTTGAGATTAACCGGTTTGTGGTTGTACTCAAGAAGACTTTAACAGTTGTTAAAGTAGCTATTGTAATCCTTTGAGATTAGTGGATTAAGACCTCGTTGGAGAGAGGCGAAATCACCTTGACGGGTGGACTGGAGTAGTTTGAGATCAAACGAACCAGGATAAAAATACTGTGTCATTAAGCTGTTTTGATCTAAGTTTTTCAATTCAATCCCCCCTTCTTGTGTTTTTCACATCTTCAATTGGCATTAGAGCGCCTGGTTCTGAGCTTAAACACTTAACCGTGTCAGTACAAGATTCAGGGTCAGAAAAACACAATGGCAGGACCAAGTCAAAACATCAGCAATGACAACAATGAAGAAAGGGACAGATTCAGTGGCAAACCTCCAGTCTTTGATGGAGAGAACTTTGACTACTGGAAAGACAGAATTGAGAGTTTCTTTCTGGCCCATGATGCTGATCTGTGGGACATGGTGACTGATGGATACACGCACCCAGTGGATGGACGTGGTTAGAAGATTGACAGGAAAATGATGTCTGATCAGCAAAAGCGTGAGTTCAGAAATCATCACAAGGCCAGAACAATTCTTCTCAGTGCCATCTCATACTTAGAATATGAGAAAATATCAAACAGAGAAACTGCCAAGAATATGTTTGATTCTCTGAGAATGACGCATGAAAGCAACATTCAAGTCAAAGAAACCAAAGCCCTTGCGCTCATTCAAAAATATGAGGCATTCAAGATGGAAGATAGTGAATCAATAGAAACTATGTTTTCAAGATTCCAAATTCTTGTTGTTGGTCTAAAAGTTCTTGACAAAGGGTATTCCACCGCTGATCACGTTAAGAAGATCATCAGAAGCTTGACAAAACAGTGGAGGCCAATGGTCACAATGCTTAAGCTAGCCAAGGATCTCAACAAAATCTCTCTGGAGGAACTTGTCAGCTCCCTCAGAAGTCACGAGATAAAGCTAGAAGCAGATGAACCTCAAAAGAAAGGTAAGCCATTAGCTTTAAAATCTAACAGAAAATCTGACTCCAAAGTTTTGCAGGTTGTGAAAGAAACCTCTGATGGATCCTCATCAGAAGAAGATGAACTGTCTCTCCTCTCCAGAAGAGTGAACCAATTGTGGAAGCAGAGGCAAAGGAAGTTCAGGAATCCCAGAAGATCATAAAATCAAAATGAATCTTCCTCCAGATACAGAAGGTCAAAATCCTCCTATGGACACAGAAGATCCGAAGGTTCTTCGAGATACATAAAGCCAAACAACAAAGACATCATCTGCTATGAATGTAACGAGCAAGGGCACTACAAAAGTGATTGCCCAAAGCTTCAGAAGGAGAAGCTCAAAAAAAAGTTTGGCAAGGAAAAGAAGAAAAGTCTCATGGCTACATGGGATGATTCTGACACATCTGAAGTTGACTCAGAATCAGATGATGAAAGAGAAAACATAGCTCTCATGGAAAACGTATCTGAAGACAGTGAAGCTTCTGATTCAGACTCTGAATCAGATACAGAAGAGGTATTCCCTGACTTTACTATAAACTTTACTAAGGCTGAACTAGCTGAAAGCCTTAATGAAATTCTGGAAAGGTATCAGCAGATTAGAGTCAAATTCAGAAATCTGAAAAGGAATCTTGCTTCTGACTCTGATAAGACTAAGAGTCTCAGATTGGAGAATTCTGAGTTAAAAGAAAAAATTTCAAAATTAGAAAACCAGTTGCAAAACTCTCAGAAGGAAACAATCTCTGAAACTCCCAGCAATGCTGATGAGATCATCAAAGAGTATGATCACAGCTTTCAGAAGTTTCTTGCTAAAAACATAGACAGAAGCAAGATGGCTTCAATGATCTATGGAGTTAGCAGAAATGGCAGAAAATGGATAGGATATCAAGGTAAGGTACCTACACTAAAAAATGCCATGGACTTAGTTATAAAACGCACTCCACTTGATTCACACTTTATATATGGGCACACACATGACATAAAATACACAAGTAGTGATTACTCTGTCAAACCAAAATTCAACCAGAGTTTTGGTAAAACTAATAAATCAGGACCCAAGAAAATGTGGGTACCTAAGGATAAAATAATACACGTGGCAGATATCTTTAGCAGCAAAGCAAAGACACCAATCATGGTACCTGGACTCTGGATGCTCACGAAACATGACGGGAAGAAGGCATATGTTCTAAAGCCTGGAACTTAAGCCTGGAGGCCACATAGGCTTTGGAGACAATCAGAGAGGAAAGATCATTGGCTCTGGAATAGTAGGTAATGGAAATCTTCCCTCTATAAGTAATGTTTTATTAGTTGATGGATTAATGCATAACCTGTTATCCATAAGTCAATTAAGTGATAACGGTTATGATATAATCTTCAATCAAAATTCATGCAAAGCTGTTAGTCAGAAAGATGGGACTATCCTATTTAATGGAAAGAGGAAAAACAACATTTATAAAATCAAACTTTCTGAACTGAAAAGTTAGAATGTAAAATGTATTCTGTCTGTTAACAACGAGCAATGGATCTGGCACAGAAGATTGGGACATGTTAGTATGAGAAGAATATCTTAGATTAACAAACTCAATCTGGTCAGAGGACTTCCTAACTTGAAGTTCAATTCAGATGCTCTGTGTGAAGCATGTCAGAAAGGCAAGTTTGCAAAACCTTCTTTCAAATCCAAAAATGTTGTTTCCACCTCTAAGCCATTAGAACTTCTGCACATTGACTTATTTGGACCAGTAAAAACGGCTTCAGTCAGTGGCAAGAAGTATGGGTTAGTAATCGTAGATGACTATAGCAGATGGACATGGGTAAAGTTCTTAAGGCACAAGGACGAGTCACACTCTGTGTTTGTTACCTTCTGCAACCAAGTTCAGAATGAAAAGGATCTTAGAATCGTCAAAGTCAGAAGTGATCATGGTGGAGAATTTGAAAATAAAGATTTTGAATTATTCTTTAATGAAAAAGGAATTCTGCATGATTTCTCTTGTCCTAGAACTCCCCAGCAAAATGGAGTTGTAGAACGAAAGAATAGAACATTGCAAGAAATGGCCAGAACCATGATCAACGAGACTAACGTTGCTAAGATCTTCTGGGAAGAGGCAATAAACACAACGTGTTACATTCAGAATAGAATCTCCATAAGACCTATTCTGGAAAAGACTCCATATGAATTGTGGAAGAACACAAAGCCCAACATTTCTTATTTCCATCCATTTGGATGTACATGTTTTATTTTGAATACAAAAATTATCTGAACAAGTTTGACTCTAAAGCACAAAAGTGCATTATGTTAGGATACTTTGAACGCTCAAGAGGGTACAGAGTATACAATACAGAAACACAGATTGTTGAAGAGTCAATCAGTGTTCGGTTTGATGATAAGCTTGACTCTTAAAAGTTAAAGCAGAATGAATTCCTTGCAGGTATGGAAGTTGAACTCACAGGTACTGAAGACAACTCATCAGAGGCTCTCAATAGAGACACTCCCTCAACATCAGAAAGAGTCACAACAAGCAACCCAACACCTTCTGTTGATCAACTCCAGAAAAGACCATCCAGAAGCAGCATTGATCACCCAGAAGAAACAATTTTAGGAAGGAAGGAAGATCCAATCAGAACAAGATCTACCTTCAGAAACTCTGAAGAATCCCTCATGGGACTGGTTTCTCTGATTGAACCAACAACAATTGATGAAGCACTTCTGGACAATGACTGGATTCTGGCAATGCAAGAGGAGCTAAATCAATTCACAAGAAATGACGTATGGGATCTAGTTCCCAAACCAAAAGGATTCAACGTCATTGGTACAAAATGGGTGTTCAGAAACAAACTGAACGAACAAGGTGAAGTCATCAGAAACAAAGCACAACTGGTAGCACAAGGTTATAGTCAGCAAGAGGGGATAGACTATACAGAAACCTTTGCTCCAGTCGCCAGGTTAGAATCTATCAGACTTTTAATATCATTTGTTGTTAATAAAGGCATCACTCTGTATCAGATGGATGTCAAGAGTGCATTCTTAAATGGCTAAATAGAAGAAGAGGTATATGTGCACCAACCCCCTGGTTTTGAAATTTCCAAAAATCCAGAATATGTTTTCAAACTAAATAAGTCACTCTATGGTCTGAAACAAGCTCCAAGAGCTTGGTATGAAAGACTAAGTAACTTCCTGTTGGAAAAGGAATTCACCAGAGGGAAAGTGGACACAACCTTGTTCTGTAAGACAGTTAAGAATGACATTTTAGTATGTCAGATTTATGTTGATGACATCATATTTGGATCCACTAAACCCTCTCTGGGATGAGAGTTTGCTAAATGTATGCAGGCAGAGTTTGAGATGAGCCTAATGGGGGAACTAAAATTCTTTCTGGGCATTCAGATTAATCAAACTCCATATGGAACTTACATTCATCAGAGAAAATATGTCAGAGAACTTCTGAAGAAATTTGATCTCTCAGAATGTAAGCCATCAAGGATTCCAATGCATCCCACGTGCATTCTGGAAAAAGAAGAGGTAAGTAAAAAGGTAGAACAGAAGGTCTAGAGGTATGATTGGTTCTCTTCTCTATCTGATGGCTTCAAGGCCCGACATTCTATTTAGTGTTTGCATTTGTGCTAGATTCCAATCAGATCCTAGAGAATCTCACTTAACAGCAGTTAAGCAAATTTTCAAGTATCTGAAAGGTACTGCTAATCTGGGTTTGTTTTATAGAAAATCAAGTGATTACAGCTTAGTAGGATACTGTGATGCTGATTTTGTTGGAGACAGAGTAGAACGTAAAAGCACTTCTGGAAGCTGCCAGTTTCTGGGAGAAAATCTGATCTCATGGTCCAGCAAAAGACAATCCACAATAGCTCTATCAACAGTAGAAGCTGAATAGATAGCAGCAGCTGGATGCAGTACGCAAATGCTCTAGATGAAAAGTCAACTTGAGGACTTCAATATATTTGAGAGTAACATCCCTATCCTCTGTGACAATACTTCTGCTATTTGTCTCAGTAATAATCCTATTTTGCATTCTAGGGCTAAGCATATAGAAATAAAACATCATTTTATTAGGGACTATATTCATAAAGGGATTCTCAATTTAAAATTCATTAACACAAACCATCAATGGGCTGATGTCTTTACAAAACCTCTTTCTGAAGATAGGTTTAACTTCATTCTGAAACATCTCAGCATGAAGCTTTGCCCAGAATAAACTGTTTTATTTACATATCTTAACCTTCAGAATTTTGGTTATTTTCTGTGAACTGCTGATCAACCTGCCTTCATATTTTTAGAAGTACAGATTGTATCAGAATCTATCCATGAAGATCTGAGTGTTTCATTTCAAGGATAGAAGTGTGCTGTTCACGTAAGCAAACAATTGTCATCCATTCATCAACTACCTTCTGAGACTGAACACGCGTTCACTTTTCTGAAAGGTCAAAAGCGCTGATTGGGTGCATTGAGACACATGTCATGGGTAACCGTTCCAAATATCTTTCTGAATCCCCTAAAATCAGTTGTCATTAATGCTTATAATCATTACTAATTATTTCTCTCTCTTGCAGTTTATGTTTTCAAAAATCTATTTAAACGCAAGTTTCATTCTTTACACTCTTTCACTTTTACTTCATTCCAATTGTTTTCTGCTTGTACTTTCAAAACCCCTTCATTTTCTTCTCAAATTTCTTGTGTGAACATGGCTTCCTCAAGCGTCACAAATACCAGTACTCAGAGAACATAATCCATGGAACAATATGAAGAACCATTCAGAACTCTCATCACACCCATTGACAACCTAGAAGTGCTTTCAGAACTGATTATAGATTTTGAAAGTCTTCAAGAAAATGGGATCAATCTTTCTGAAGAAGTAAAGGCTCAAGTATGGAACAGGTATTTTGACCGTCTTCTAGGTCCAACGTTTCTAATCCTTGTGAAGGAATTCTGGATTCATGCTTCATCCTCCAACCATCAAGTCACTTCGTATGTAATGGGGAAGAAGATAGTAATTACTGAAGACCTAATTGCAAGACTGATAGGTTACAGTGGTGGTGGCGTAAGGTGTATAGACATGGCTGAAAGATGTGTTGATGTTGCTTCAATTGCAAGAGAAATTCACTCTGGGTCTTCCCTCCAGCAAGATAAGGGATCTGAAGGATCATCACGGAATATGGGCTAAGATAATTCTGGGATGCATCAACCACAGGAAGCCAACCAGCTCTCCTGACTACATAAACATTGATCAGCAGTTTCTGATCTACTTCATCTCCCAGAAGACTAATATGAATCTGGCTCACTTACTATTCAATCATCTGAGGACCAGTGTTAAGGAGACTAGAGAAGATGAGCGCGCCAAAAGAGACTGGATACCCCTTGGAAGGATCATATCAGATATTCTGACAGATAATAGGCTGATAGAGCATCTAACAGAAGCACAAGAAATCAGCTCTCTAGAGGCAACTGCTGGGAAGCCTTTGAATGCAAAGAATCTGAAAAAGATGAAGATTATTGAGAACATCAAGAAGGAACCCAGTTTTACTTCTTTTGCAACCATCACCTCCAGAAGAATCCCTCTGGATGATTTTCCTATGTTCTCATAAATTGCTTCCAAGCCTGAGATTATCGTCAGATATTTGGATGCATGCAAGGCAGATGGCACTGCACCAGGGTTAAATATTCAGGACTTGCAACAGGAGGCTCCAGAAGTTGTGTTGAAGAAGAACAAGAAAAGGAAGGCAGCAACAGAAGGATCATCCCAGCGGACTCCTAAAGCTGCTAAAAGGAAAGGTAATCCTTCTTCTGTAACTGTTTTAGAATAAATTATTATATCAACATCTGAACCAATACCTACCCAATCAGAAATTCCTACCCCTCAAACTTTTGATGATTTTGACATAGGTTTTGACCCCTCAGAAACTCTAAGTCTTAGAGAAACTCACTCCCTACCTATCAATCCAAATACTGAATCAACTCAACCAGAACTTGCAAAAGTTCTGTCAGATATTGAAACTTTTGACCAAAATATTTCTGCTCCCACACCAGAAAATCCAATCTCCAAAACCACTTCAGAAGCTCCACAACTAGATATTCCCCTCTCTCCACAACCAGAAATACCACTACCTCCATCTCATCAACCAGATATTCATCCACCATCTCCACAACCTGAACAATCACAACCAGAAGTTCAAACTTCTGAGATTCAACCTTCTGAGACATGTGAAACAGAACCTCACCACCTTACATCCAACCAATCTGAAGAACCTACTTCAGATTCAGATACTATTCCCATTCCAGGAATCACTAAACCTCTGGCCATCCGTATGCCCCTCACCATTCTGGACATTCCCCAAATTCCCTCATCACTAGAATGAACTCCACCAAATTCCCCAACTAGTCCAATAATTATACCAGACTCTCCCACTCCCTCACCAAAGAGCAATCCAGATGACAACGCTAAACTTGTCATTGATCTAACTGTTTTTGAACGCCTTGCTGCCATAACTCACAAAACTGCCATTCCAAAACCAAAACCATCTGAACCCACACCAGATGTTGGTACTAGTTTATTGATGTTTGAAACAGAAATGCAGAAATGGATAACCTCCCTGAAGCAAGCTAGTCTTGAGATGATTAATCCTGCTGCTTCAGATTATCTTTGGACAAGTTTCAGAAAATGGCTATGCTCTGAAACTCATAAGCTCCAAGAACAGAGCTATGATCAAGTTCAACAAAATTTCAGTAATCTGCTAAAGGTAATTGAAGACCAAGTTCTGAGCCAACTGCTCAAGAGATTCTCCCTCTGGACAATGCTCCCTGGTCAGAACATCGTCCATCAGACAAAGTTCAACCAGAGTCAAAAGGTTTTACTCTGACTGCTGCTCCAGATGAGATGATTCCTGTAGAGGAATTGGTTCAAAAAGATCACGTTGCAGAATGCTCTGAGAAACATCCAGTTACTGAAGATTCTCCAGCTTCCTCCTATGACAGGCAGACTCTGGAAGAACTGAAGAGAGCGGATATTGTTATTCAGGAAAGGATGGATAAACAGCATGATAAAATTCAGGAAATCAAGAGCATTTTAAACAAACGAGAGGAAACCAACACCCAGATCAAGGGCTTGTTGGAAGATTTGTTCACACGCCTTCCTCCTCCCTCTTAGATTTCTCTTTTAAAATCTGTTTATCTGTAATATTTTCTACATTGCTGTTGTTCTGAACTTCTTATCATTGCTTCTTATTTTTAATGTAAATCCTTTTTAGCTCTGATTATATTTTCTTTTTGATAACTGACAAAAAGGGGGAGAAAGAATAAGATATTTTCAATAACGAATTACTGAGACATAGGTCTCAAACAGTCTGATCTACTTAATTTCTTTCTTCTTAAAAGCTTGAACAGGTACAAAACTCTGATGAAAGACACAGTCAAATTCTGATGCTCAAGGACTCAAAGAATTTAAGGGAAGGAATCAACTCAGGGGGAGTTTTTTTTTCCTTCTTAATTCTATACTTTTTATTCTTTATTTTTAATTGAAAAATCTGGTTTTTGTCATCATCAAAAAAGGGGAGATTGTTAGAACATAGTTTGATTCTACAACCCTGGATTAGTGTTTTGATGATAACAAAATACAAAGAATAAATAAATACAAAGATATATACAAAGAACAAATATGCTCCTTAAAATTATGTTTTGTATATGCAGAAGTTCTTATGGGATCAGCATCAGAAGATAAGCAATAAAGTATTACACGCTGAAAGCAAAACGGGCTTTATGCTGAAGTTTGATGACCAGAATCTACGCCTAAACAAGTACACTCTAACTCTGAACAAAGACATATCAACCAAGTCATCAACATTCTGAAGCGTCATCAGCAGTTAAAGCAAAGAAGACTCTGAAGCGTTATTAATTATTCAAGACAGAATTAAATTCCAATGGCTTTCTTTAGACAAGATCTTCTACAAAAGGAAAATGTGTTATTAACATTAAACTTGCTTTATGGACAACGTCTCTTGCTTGCTATATAAACAAGTCTTCTTGTGAAAGAAGCACGTACGTACGCACACATCAATTTGCAGAGAATTCCAAATCACGCATATTCAAGCTCTAGAAAATTTATTCTATTCCAAGCTTAATCTGTGTAATTATCACAGTTGTGATATACTGTTTTGTTAGAAAACAACAACACACTCTTGTTCAATTAGTTGTAAAAGATTTCCTTGAGATTAACCGGTTTGTGGTTATACTCAAGAAGACTTTAACAGTTGTTAAAGTAGTAGTTGTAATCCTTTGAGATTAGTGGATTAAGACCTCGTTGGAGAGAGGAGAAATCACCTTGACGGGTGGACTGAAGTAGTTTGAGATCAAATGAACCAGGATAAAAATATTGTGTCATTAAGCTATTTTGATCTAAGTTTTTCAATTCAACCCCCCTTCTTGTGTTTTTCACATCTTCAGGTTGTAACAGCTTTGTCAATTGGAGTACTTGCAGAGATGATTATGGGTGTAGGAGCAACCTTTGGAGCAGCCTCAGGGATAATTACGGGTCCAGAAACTGCTTTCGGAGGAGAAATTTCTGGAGAAAAGATCCTACCACTTCGGGTAATTTTGCTAGTTCCGGCAATGTTACTGATTCTTCTTTGGAATTTATCTCTTCGGTGGCCGACTAATCTTTCTTGACGCCATGGTAGTAAATGTCCCCTCCGTAATTCCATGGCACGGTCTTGTCTGATTCATATGGGACTGGCCCAGGCATTGTGATTATTAAAGGAGCTGCTTTTAGAACTGATGTAATTCTAACGGGTCTTTTGGTGGAGACCCTGGAAGAATTGGCGGAAATGGTAATGATAGAAACATCTTCAACAGGAATAGATGAAACATGAGTCTTTTCAAACAAAATCTCTTTGTTATCTATCAGGCACTGAATTCCTGCCTTCAACAAAGGACAACCAAATGGTGAGGATAAGCAGAGATGGCAAACTTCATTACAGCCCGGGAACACACCGGCTTTCAACAAGTTTATCTTAATAGTCAGAAGTTGGGTCATGAGTTCATCAACAGTGGTAACAAACAAATCTTCTTCAATGGCATTGGTATTATGGCCATGTCTGGGCATAGAAGCAGAAATGACATTTGGCTTCTCGGGTGCATCAAACTCAATTTCTTTTGCTTCAATGAGGTCTTGTATTTTGTTCTTCAAGGCCCAACAGTTATTAGTATCGTGACCAGGACTTTTAGAGTGATATGTGCAACGGGCATTGGGATGATAATGAGGGGATGTTGTATTGGGGTTTTTCGGAGCTTCTTTCAAAGTTACCAAATTGGATCTCATAAGATGAGGTAATACTTGAGACGGAGTCATGTTGATTCTGGTGAATTGCCTGACTGGCCTTTCCACCCTTGGTTGATTATTTCTTTTTTGATCAGATGTAGGCTTTGGGATCATAACAGCCCCCACCATTGGTCGGATCTCGACTTTATCTTGGTTTCTTTGCAGTTATACAACAACTACCTCTTTCTTCTCGATGAAAGGCTTCCTTACAGTTGTAGAAGAAGATGTGTCTTTCTGGATTTTTCCATTCTTAATACCGGCTTTTATCCTCTCTTCGGTCAATATTAGTTTAGTAAAGCCAGCGGATGAACTTCCGATTAAATGATTGAAGAAGGGACCAGATAAGGTACCTAAGAACATGTCTACCAATTCTCTCTCAGACAGAGGGGGTTGAACTCTTCCAGCCAAATCTCTCCATTTTTGTGTATAGTCCTTGAAACCTTCATTGGACACCATGACCATACTCTGGAGTTGAGTACAGGTAGGCGCCAAATCAACATTGTACTGGTATTGCTTGTAGAAAGCTGCAGCAAAATCTTCCCAATTGTGAACATTAGCCCTTTCTAGTTGGTAGAACCAGTCAAGTTGAGTCCCAGACAGACTGTCTTAGAAGAAGTGCACCCATAAGTCTTTATCAGCGGTATGGGGTTGAATTTTCCTCACATATGATCGGAGATGCATTTTAGGGCATGACACTCCATCATATTTGGCAAATATAGGCACTTTGAATTTCGGAGGAATCACAATCCCCGACACTAGTCCCAATTCCTCAAAGTCCAAACCTGGCACCTTTTAGATTTCCATTGCGCTCAACCGCTCTTCAAGATGTTTATACTTGTCATCAGCTGGAGGGTATTGTTCCTCAGAGTAGTCTTCTTCTTCTTCTTCCTCTTCTGATTCTGACGGGACAACTGTTTCCTTGTCTTTCCCCTCTCCTTCTCCGGATGTTGTTGCAAAATCCAAAGTCCTTCTTATCTGCATATGAAATCTTCTTCCCATGTTTAAGACTCTGGTTACCTTCTTTGTTTTCTTCTTCCTCTCTTCAGCCAGCAGAGTCTTCAACTCTTCTTGCCCCTTGGCTAGGGTCATGAGCAATTGTTGAAACTGCATATTCTGAGCTTGGAGATATTTCACTGTTTGCTCGAGATCCATCTTACTAAAATAAACAGTAGAGAGATGAAGAGACTTGTTGCAAAAGACCTGTTTATGTTATGATGAATGATATGGGCATATGCAATGTTTTTAACGATTTTAAAGATTCAAATTTGTTTTAGACAAAAAGGAAACACACGTTATATTAATAAGATAAAGTTTGAGTACATCAATGCCCCTTGGGAAAAATAATACAAAACTATAAGATAGAAAAGTAGTGCGCATCCTCTTTGGTGCAATGTAGGCATTCAGAGTCTGCTCCTCATGAAGTAGCCTAGTGAGATCTAAAACCTTCTTCTCGCTTGCGTAGAATTGGGCTTCGAAAGTATCTCTCTCCCCTTTGAGTTGTATCCAATCCCTTTGGAGGTCTTCAAGAGATGTGGGCATGTCAGGATCTAGGATAGTGTATGGAACGTCTCCCTCCATAACAGGCTCAATGATTACCAGGAGAATGGAGGGGTAAGGCATCATAAGATTCTGAGCGCGAGTTTGTACCCATTTGAGGTAAGGCTCAAGATGGATGGAATTATTGTGTCCCAAAGTCTTTTTATCCACCTTGTTTAACATCCTCCAAGCTCGGATAAATCTCTGGCAAATACCTTGATTGTCGTTGTCGTAGTCGAATATTAAACCTTGAATTAGCATCTCGTGCGGGCCATCCTTCCGGGAATAACCAAACTGCCTTAAGGCTAAGCATGGGTTGTAGGTGATTCCTCCCCTAATTCCAAGTAAAGGGACATTAGGAAATTCTCCACAACGGTCGACAATGATAACATTCTCTTTGGAACGGGAGCACCAATGAATGTCTGAATGTTTGAGTGTCATCAACCTTTGTGACCACCTTGAACCTTGCTCATTCTTTAATATTGATTGGGGAAGATGAGAAATAAACCATCTTACCAAGAGAGGAGTGCAACACATAAGTACACCTCTTTTCCTCGTTGTGCGAGTGTGAAAAGAGTGTAGGATATCCCCTAGCAATATAGGCACCGGGTTGCGTGATATGAAGATTTTGACGGTGTTCACGTCTATGAGTTGGTCAGGATTTGGAAACAAAATCATCCCATAGATGAGGAGAGCCACAATTTTCTCAAAGGCTTGCAAGTCCAAGGAATCCCAACAGCTTTGGGATTTCTCAAACAAAAACTTTGCTAGGAAGCCTTTGACACCACTCCTTGTTTCCCAATGAGTTGTGACATCAGATGAGTGCAAGTGTAAAGCTTGAGCAATATCTTCTGGCTTTGGATCTCTTTCCGTACCGTTGAAAGGTAGTTGATTGAGAATGAGAATCCTCAAGAGTTGGGAGAATTCTTCCAAAGTAGGCACAAGTTGATAGTCGGGGAATGTGAAGCAATGGTGAAAAGGATCAAAGAACTGAAAGAGTACCTTCATCATATCCTCATATGTGTTGGAGGTGATCAAGTTGAGTAAACGACCATGTCTCTCAGTGAATGGAGAGTTTTCAGGAATTCTTGAAGCTAGCTCCTTTATTGTGGAGGAATTCTCACAAGGTTGACTTGAATAGTTTTCCTGCGAAGTGAATCCATTTCCTACAAAACAAGAACAAAGATGAATCCCAAAATCCTTGAAATGGTTAGTGGATGTATATGATGTTCATGATGTACATGATTTTATGTACAAATATGCATATACAAGCAAAGCAAACAAGTCCTTAGTTTAGGCTTGCATGGAGTTTTATAGGTAAGTACCCTCTTGAAGTTAGTTGGCTTAAACTTGTCCTAGTAATAGTAACCATGTTCTAAGGAGCTTAATATCACTGGATTGTTTCCTTGGTCATTGTTTCAACTCAAGCCTCTTTAATGGTGACCAAAATATCCCAAGAAACCAACCCTCAATGAGTGTAGTATCGAGTATCTACCAACTTCAGACTACACCAAAGTCGGTCATCTCACTACATCCTAAAAGGCCAAGTTGGTCAAGTAAAGGTTATATAAGTTCATTAGTGCTTTATGACATCACCCAGTGGCCCTGTATTCTCTTTGATTAAATCAAAGGCTACCGGTACCCACAAATATGTCGCACTAACATAGTTATTGCTTAGACCATGTCGGTATACCCCACACAGTTTCCACAACATATTGCTACTTACCTATAATGTATCACAAATCTGGGTAGAGGATTCAAACCCAAACAGAGAACCATAATGTAAAGCAAACAATTCAAACAATGTAAGCAAGTAAATGTGATCTAATCCCTAAGGTGACCCCACTTTTAGAATTTTCCCCAGCAGAGTCGCCAGTTCTGTGATGCGGTGGGAGAACTGACTTGATTGTTTTTCATTTTATCGCAAATGTTGCGGTTAGCAAGAGTCGCCACCGACTTTTCTTTTATCCAAAAGGAAAGATAAAAAAGCATAGGAAAGACCTTTGAGATTGTTTCTTGAGTTCTGGAAAGACCTTTGAGATTGTTTCTTGAGTTCGGGGGGTAGATTATGAAAATGGAAGGTATTAGCACCCTTTTCATCCATGGTTTTCCATGGGCTCTTAGTTACTTGCTAGATCACTTGCTTTTGTTTGAAATTATGCTTTGTGTGGTTTTTAAAGTATTTTTGTAAAAGAGGCCATTATTTAAGAAATATTTGCAATGATTCTCGTTCGTAAGAATGTATACAAAGACGTTGATCTTTTTGAAAATGTTTTCAATTTTGTAAGATGTTTGGAAATGTGTGTGTTTGTTTTTGAAAATTGCAAGGATATTTGTTTTGAAATGGAGCAAGTAACTAAAAGTAATCTACCTACTCAAATGTCTTTCTTGTTCATTTTGTTTTCCTTTGATATTGTTGTCTTACCATTGATTTGGTAAGCAACCCTATCTTTGGATGTAAACGGGACAAGCGTGGGTCATCGTATAGCCATGATTAGCAATGTTGTAAAGTATCTTAGCATTTTTTAGGGACTAAGATCATTTTTGTAAGGCAACTTTGAATAGCGTCATCGAGGGTCTATGATCTTGTATTTGTTTGTTTTTGCTAAGACATTTTACATGCGTAATATGGCCATTTTTGTAAGGCAACCAAGTGGGATAACCCTAGGGGTGTTTTGTGTGCAAGTGTGTCATTTTCATGCTTGTTTTTGTCTTGGATTAGGGTTTTCTATTTGGTTGATTTTATCTTGCCATACAAACCCTAATTACTAGCATGTTATATAAAAGTGATAAATTGCGAAATTTAAATGTCCTACGCTATTACAACATTTGTGGGAGGGGGATACAATTTATGAATGGGGATTTGCAATAATATAAACCTTATTAAGCTATTACAACCAAATTGAATATGTACAAATATTGGAATAAATAATATACAAGATAAATTAAATATGCAAAGATGTATGAATGCAAAGAAGATTTTGTTTGGTTTTTTTATGTGAAAAAGTTTTAACCTAAACCTAATAAATAGATCAAGATTAAACTCAAATTAATTAGGAAAGAACATTATTTTTTAGAGAAGATTTTTAATAAACCCTAATTCTAATTTATTAAAAGGAAATAAATTTCTTTAAGAAAAGTAAGTATTTTTGTATTTTTTTGTCTTGAAAATAATATATGGTATTTATGAGGTATTTTGGTCTTTTTGTATTAAAATAATATATTTAATAAATATATATAAAAAAAATGTATACCAAACTAATTATAATTTAATTTACAAGTTTAATAAAAAAGATAGTATATAAAATAAATAAAAATTTATGAGAAAATAAAATAAAATAAAACAAAATATAATGTTTATCATTTTTATATTTTTTTATGATTTTTATTATTAAGAAAATATTATTAGGAAAATAAAATGGAAACAAAATAAATAAATAAATGATAATGGGCCAGGGGTGCTGCAAGCAAATGGGAGGCGGGAGGTTAGCAAAAAAAATATAAGGCCCAAAGTCTGAAGCCCACGCTGCAAAAACAACAAAAAAGGTGGAAAAAATATGAAAATTTGCAAAAGGCAACGCCAAGGCTCGAACCCGTAACCTATAGCATTTTTGCGTGCTGCCTTACCACTGGGGTGGCTGTACATCCGTTCATGTAAACAAAGGCATAAATATATATTATAAAACGCCCCCTGGAGGAAACTTCATCTTCAACCTTGAGTCATGGTTGGACCACCTGTAACTCTCTCATTTCTCCATGAAAATAGAAAGTCCCAACATGAAAATTACAGTGTTTCTTCTCACGAGTTCAACCATATATCTTATGTAAACTAAAAGTCAAAGATCAAAGTTAATTTTACTTGCCCTAATTTGAAACCTAATTTTTACAGAAAATTCAAATCCAAAATTCTCTATACACAATGAATATAAATGAAATCTATGAACATGGTTGGCTTTAGTGCAAGGATATCTACATTTTGTTTTCACAAATCAAGACCAAAGGATGCTTGTATGAAGAGATAGAAGTTTGAGTTTTTACCTCTTTCAGTTGAGATCCTGAATGGAGTTTGAGCAAGTTTTGAGAAGGTCTGAGGATCTGTTTAGCTTGACTGGACCTCCCTGAGTGTGTTCCAATCCTTACTTTGTGTTGTACCTCAAAATTTGCCCTCCCATATTTCTCAAAATATTTCAAGAAAAATTCACAAGTCCAACCCGGCGCGTCATATTCAGGTATTCTTTCGCCAAGATATCTCTGATAACGTATTCTCAAATTCAGGTTCGGCTCAAGAGTCAATTCTTTAAAGAAGGTATCCGAATGTGTGAGTTTTCTTGAAGAAATATGGTGAAAAAGTGTGCTGAAAGTGCAGTTTTTACGCGTTAAAAAATTCATAACTTGAAGATCGTGGCTCGTATTGAACCCGTTCCGGTGGCCAAAATTCCGTCTTGACATTATCTACGTTTTCATCTCTCACGGCTGGAAGCCAATTTCGATCAGAAGGTCTTCAAAAATGTGGATTTATCAAGTATTTTCGTACAAAAAATTTGTGACAGAAGTTTATTTGCGTCATGTTCAGAAAATCATAACTTGGTCGATTTTCATCGTATCGAGCTGGTTCCGGCGCCAAAATTTCACAAATTGAGTTGGCTACATTTTCACAGAAGGTATTGAGTTCAAACGGTATTCAAAAGGCCTTCGTTTTTTGCTCAGAGTGCGTGACACGCTGAAAATCCTGAATGCTGAATATTATTTCATCTGGGCCGAAACTTCGAAAATTCATAACTCGGTCAATTTTTATCGGATTGGGCTCATATTTTTACACAAGGTTCCTGACTCATAGATCTACAACTTTGCCTCAAAAGTCGAGACCGGATTATGCTCCGATCAATACCAGTTTTTTATTGAAGAACGTGTCAGAGTTGACACTGGAGCCCAAAATAAGTTTGTCTGAGCTGAAACTTCAAAAATTCATAACTAATTCACCGTTTATCCGATTGAGCCGATTTTCGGACAGGAGTTAGTTCTCGATGCCGGCTACATTTTGTTTTCACATTTCAACTTCAAAAATTGCACTTAAGTCCCTGCGATTTAGCCTGGAAAGTGACGAACTCAAGTGAACATTGGAGGCCCAATTGCACATTCAAAGCCCATTTTCTTTACCCTAATTTCCATTATATAATCACCTTCTTTTCCCACAAACCAGAGAGGAGGAAAAGAGAGAAAAAATCTTGCCACAACACTGTTAGAATATCAAATTCTTTCAAGAACCCTAAAACCTTGAAATCCTTATTACAAATCCCTCTCTCACTACAAACAAGTCATCACAGTTACAAACCAACATCTCACTACTTCTTCAGTAAGGATAAGGCTGACTTGATCTCCATGATCCAAAGGGCATTTCCCAGTAAGGGTAAGATTGATTTGATCTCCATGATCAAAAGGGTATAATCATTCATACATGCCATATTGTGCCTAAACATTAAATTTCTTCATATATTGGCTTTATTTGCATTTTATGATTTTATTTAATGTGTTCGTGAGATTCAACACTGCAGATTTAGACATGATCCCATGCAGGTTCATTTAGGAACATTGAGGCCAAAAGCCAAATGGCCAAAAGCCAAAAGCCAAAAGCCAAATGGCCAAAAGAACAACTTATGCATGACGAGACAGACATCCTGAGAAGATTAAGGAACGTTGAGGCCAGAACACAAATGACCATGAAACCCAATCCAATGGCCAAAGAATACAGACCACGATACTCAGGAGTCAATAAACACGCACGTGATGCCAGAAAGTCAAACAAGACTTTTTGTCTAATGGGCCAGATTTCTCACAAAAAACCTCCCTTTGGGTCTGAATACCCCACATGGTTTGCACATTTTTATTTTTTTATTTGATTTTCCTTTTTATTCTTTTAATTGTTTTCTTTAATTTCATAAATTAATTTTCATAAGATAAAAAAATCAGAAACTAAAATATATTTAATTATTATTATTTCACTATTAATTTATTTTGTAAATAAACTTTAATAATTAGTTTAGTAAATTAGGTTTTAAAACTTTAATCTTTTTCTCAATAAATTAAAATATGTAGAAATTAGGTTTTTTTAACTTTTTATCACTTTTCTTAATAAATAAATTTTTTCTTATTATTATTATTATTATTATTATTATTAATTACTAATTTATTTTGTAAATAAACATATACATAAATATTTAGTAAATTAGGTTAAACTTGAATATTTTTTCATTAATAATTAAAAACAACTCAGAATTAGGGTTTCATTTTAATTTAAATTTCTTTATTTCATAAATACAAAAAAAAAACACAAAAAACATTTCTTTTCTTAATTAAATAATCAATTAGCTTTTAATTCAATTTAATTTCAAAAGGGTCCAACGCCCTCGAACGTTCTATTTTCTATTCTTTTCGCGCATTTATTCTTATTTTTCTTGTAAATATTATGTAACTGTTCAAGCCATGTAATAGTAATTAGGAATTTATTTATTTTCCGCATTTTTTATTAAAACGGGTCTTTGTAATTTGGCGATGTATAGACCCGCGCCTTGTAATGGCGTAGGATTTATCTTTCCGCATTTAAATTTCCGCACTTTTAAATTCTAAATTTTGCATGAAAGAATGTATGGCCTAAATTAAAAACAAGCGTAGATCACCGTGATGCATGTACAAGATAAAACGTAACATGAAAACAACACACAAATTCACACACCACTCTTAGGGTACGCCTCACTGTTGCCTTGCCTTCGAAACGTGGTCGTCGAGTATAGGACGTTTTAGTAAGTCCTTATGTCTATGACCAATGGCATAAGGGTAGCTTCTAAGGTGTCCTACTGTTGCTCTGGTGACCACATTGTCCCTAACAATCGAATTGACCCGAACACCTCCAACGGTGGTGCTACTTACCTCTCAATGGTGGGATGGCACTATCTTAAGGACATTTACACAGCCTAATTCCTTAGGGTAGGTAGATGACTCATAGATACTTGCTCTATTCAAAAACAAATCAAAAAAACTCTTTTCACACCGACACCTTTCAAAAAGCTTTCAAAAACAATTTTTCAAACACTCTTGAGGACTAATACAAGAGTCATTCTGAAACTTTAAACGAAACTTTTTCAAACTCACTCACAATTGAAAAGCAAACCTTTTGAAAACACAAATGAGCAAGTATCTAAGAGCCCATGGATAACCATGGATAGAAAGGGTGCTAACACCTTCCCTTTCTATAAATCTACCTCCCGAACCGAGAAACTATCTCATAAGGAATTTTGCTGTGCTTTTATCCTGTCCATGTTGGAGAAAATAAAAGACGGTGGCGACTCTTGCTTCCGCGACATTTCGCGAACCAGCTTTAAACAGTCAGTTCCAGATCCACCGATCATAGAACTGGCGACTCTGCTGGGGATATAACTTTAAAGTGAGGTGTACCTTAGGACTAAGATCACTTGTGTTTTCAATTGTCTGAATTACTTGCTTTATTATTGTGGGACTGTCTTGGGAGTTCTATAGATCTTAACCCGGATCTGGGGATACCTTCTTAGAAAGTAGCAACAAGGCTGTGAGGGAACTGTGCAGGGTATACTGACATGGTTGAAGCAGTCTGCTACGTTGATGTGGCACTTTGGTGTGTACCGGTAACCCTTGAGTTCAGTCAAGGAGAGTACAGGGCCTCCGCGTGGTGCCGTGAAGCATCAACTGACCTTAGGAACCTTAATTGAACCATCTTGGCCTCTTTAGGGTAGTGAGATAACTGACTTTGGTGCAGTCCGAGGTTGGTTGATACTCGATACTACACTCAATTGAGGGTTGTTTTCTTGGAATATTTCGGTCGCCAGTTCAGTGGCTAAATCGAAACGATGAACAATGAAAGCAATCCAATGATATTGGGACCCTTAGAACCCGGTTACTTCTGATAGGACAGGTTGAGCCCACCAACTTCAAGAGGGTAATACCTAGACCCCATGCTGGCCTAAACTCTAAGGGTTGTGGTGTGACTTGTGTGCTTTCATACTTGACTACTTGCATGCTTGTTATCTGACACTTGAGTTTCTTGCAGGTTTTGTTTATAGTCCTTAATTGGGACTCATAACAGGGTTTACCTACATTACCCCATGCATAGCATAACATCATACCATTGCATGCATCCCACATAAGGACTAACCCATTTCAAGGATCTCAAGGGCTTGTGATGCAGGTCATGATGAACCAACTGTCCAGCAAGGGGCAAAGGGGATTTATTTTCCTCTAGCCAAGGTTGTCAGAGGGCTATGACCCACTCGATATGGTGAGCCTTGACCCTTGAAGAAGGACTCTCAACAACATGCAGTTCCTTCAATCAAGCCATCGGATCCCAACTCTAACAATTTTCTTGTTTACCCCGCGAGATCCTTGAAAACATTACATGCATATCATACATATCATTGCATTACAGGTACCCTTGTTACAGGTCACTTACCTTCTCCGCTGTTTATTTCAGCAATGGCTTGCCAACAAGATAACCAGAATCTTTATGCTTAAGAGACTCAGTTCAGGGAGATCTTCTTAAGCCTATCCAAGGGGCAAGAAGAGTTGAGGACACTCCTCACGGGGAATTTGGCCATGAAAAGTCCCAAAGATGACAAAGACGAATGGCTGAAACGTCTGCAAGCGGAGATAGATACAATGAAAACCCAGATGCTGGGGCAAAGGGCTCTCATCCAAGGTTTAGCTCGGGAGCAAGGAGAGTTGAGGACCATGATCAGTCAGCTTCATCAAGACATGAAGCAACCAGCCCAGGTCAGGGACCAGGTCATTGATCAACTCCCAAGAGGACAAGAGTCTGGCATGGTGAAGAATAGACCTCTCTAAATTGCTACCACTTCACAGGTCCAACCACAACCCCGCCCAGAGCAACAGGTTGATCAGAGTAAGCCAAGCAGGTCCAGGAGGCAGTTCACCCAGCTCAACATGTCGTTGCTTCAAGCTCTACAACACCTACTGAGGTTGAATCTAATTACACTAAGAGCTCCTCCCCGGAATCCCAACATCTCTGCTCCTAACTATCATCCCAACAAAAGGTGTGCATACCACTCTGATAGTCCTGGACATGACACTACCGACTGCTGGGCTCTGAAGAACAAGGTCCAGGATCTGATTAATGAAGGAGTAGTGGATTTCTCCCAAGTGGGTCAGGCTGAATGTTTCTACCATCCCTACCGGATTCACCATTTGAAGTAACAAGCCCTGAGATGAGAAGACTTTTGTTTATTAGAATTTTCAAGTTGTAACTTTCTTTTGACTGTTCAAACATTTATTCATGTTAAACGTTGTTATTTCATTAATGCATCGCATATGTCTGTTTTGAAGCAATATATTCGCATTCGCTATATTCAAACTGATTTCATATTTTTTGATGATCAACTCTTGATTAAGAAATTCTAAGCCTCTTGAGGGAGGATGACGAAAATGATACCACGATCCTTACAGTATGCTTTTGAACAGACCCCGCTGATGAGGTACAGGCATTGTTTCAATCCTTAAACACTGGAGTTATAAGGAAGATAATCCCTCGTCAACCCCTCTGAGCCAAAGAAGTAGGAGTTTTTCTTTTCGAAAATTAAAACCATTTATCATAACCTGGGGCAGGGTAGTTCTCTCAGTTGATCCAAGTGCATAACAAATGGCACCAAAGAGGTCCTTACAAAAAAAAAGACAGTGATGATTCCGAATAATCATAAGGATAGGAAGTCATTATATCTCAAAAATAAAAACCCAATAAGTCAAAACCTATGAAGGAGACTTACAAAAACTGGGGCATCCCGCTGACTGTAATCACAAAAGAGACAGTTCAGGAAAAAAATAGGGATAACAAAATCAAAAAAGAAAGAGGTCCTACAAACCCTCGACAAAAAATGACTGCCTATTCAAAATAAATTATCAGTATCCGAACCATCACCGGAATATCAGAGTAAAGACTCAAACAAGGTCTAACGCACGATCAACTGAGTTTAGGTTTGAAGAACATCATGAAGAGCGAGTGGGTACAAATATAATTTGAGCCTTTATCCTTTGTTTCTTAAACCGTGAACCAGGCTACGTTATAACCCTTAAAAAGTCCTAGCTGAAGCATGGGTTTAGTTCGAAAGCATATTGTTATGAAAGGTATCCTGACTCCTTAAGGCCTACGGTAAATACGGAGTTGACATCACGTTTTACAAACATTCACTTGTTTTATAAAAAATGCATTTTCAAAAAACTTCAAGACAGACATAAGCTTTGCATTCCTGATATAACATTGTTTGCATATGACTATTTGTTTAAACAACAGAGAAATTCGCACGATGAATATCCAGTGAACAAGAATCTTCTCAACAAAAAAGTCATTTCAAATGGAAGAAACACTTCCAATCAAGGGGAAGACATGATCATGGTCCATCATCTGGCGCAGTTAAGTCAAGATTCAGAAAATCTCTCAAATGCCAAAAAGCCTGGGGCAAATCTCCGCCTGAGTCACTTGGGGCATTGGACATGAATTCCAGCGACGAATCTGGCATGATCAAACATCTTCTGGTAACATGGAAACACAACAACAGGGGAACCTCCCTACACTCTGAGAGCATGGACATAGTCGAAAAAATACTGCGCACAATCAAAGACCCGCTAGGTTGATACACCTAGGCAAAAATAAGGGATGAAATGAAAAAAATCTGTACATCCGGCAAGTCGAAAACCTGAAAAGGCGGCTTGGGCAAAAATGGGTATCCCGGTGGACTGAAAACCCGAAAGGGCGGTCCAGGCAAAAATTAGGGATCGAAGCGTACGACTATGTCCCGGTATCTCGTCACTTTCCTACCAGAAGAAGATTTGTCAAACGGCAGTCATCAAACACCTTCACATGTACCTTCTTCTCCAACAGAAACTGGGGAAATAATGAGTTGTCTAAATGATCCGGTTGCCCTGTCCACCGAAGTGCCAAGGTAAGTTCTTCCCCAGCGGAGTTCATCAAAACTTCCAACAGAGCACAACAACGGTATCTCCAGTGGAGTTATCCTCATCAACCTCAGCAAAGTACCTCTCTTTCCCCACGGAGTTCACTCCCCGCAGACTAACATATTCGCCAAGTTTATTCCCCAACGGAGTCATCTTCTCCTACCGGTATTCTTGCAACCATCACCCCCAGCGAAAACGAAGAACTCTCTTCAACATCAACCCAGGATTCAGCTCCCGGCATTCGTCAAGGATTTATTTTCCTAGACGAAAATACATTCATAAACATCACATTGTCATACATTATGATACATGCATACACGAATCATATCACCCCAATCTCATTTATTTTTGAGAACATCATGCATGTCATACATTATGACATTGCATACAACTAACTCGTTACTTTTTCAGGAAAGAACGATCAACAGATAAAAGTCTTTACCTTTTGAAGTAGAAGACGTCCAAGATTCCTTCATCATTCTGCTGAGGTTGTAGTCGCCAAAGATTCTCTCATCATTCTGCTGAGGTTGAAGTCGCCAAAGATTCTCTCATCATTCTGCTGAGGTTGTAGTCGCCTAAAGATTCTCTCAACATTCTGCTGAGGTTATAGTCGCCTAAGATTCTCTCATCATCCTGCTGAGGTTGTAGTCGCCTAAAGATTCTCTCATCATTCTGCTGAGGTTGTAGTCGCCTAAGATTCTCTCACCATCCTGCTGAGGTTGTAGTCGCCTAAGATTCTCTCATCGTCCCGTTGAGGTAGTAATTGCCCAAGGTTCTCTCATCGTCCCGTTGAGGTAGTAATCGCCCAAGGTTCTCTCATCGTCCCGTTGAGGTAGAAATCGCCCAAAGGTTCTCTCATAGTACCGTTGAGGTAGTAATCGCCCAAGGTTCTTTCATCGTCCCGTTGAGGTAGTAATCGTCCAAGAGTCTCTCATCGTCCCGTTGAGGTAGAAATCGTTCAAGGTTCTCTCATCGTCCCGTTGAGGGCACGTCTGAAGAGTTTGAAGATCAACCCCTGTAACAGGCTAGGTAATTATCTTTCTTTCTCAGGTACGCAAGTTCTCGCTAAGGAATCTCTTACGCGATCGACAACCTCTCGATGGCATCTATAAGCCCATCCACATACCAACAGTCTCCAAAT
The DNA here is from genome assembly GCA_948472305.1 of Vicia faba. Taxonomy (NCBI): domain Eukaryota; kingdom Viridiplantae; phylum Streptophyta; class Magnoliopsida; order Fabales; family Fabaceae; genus Vicia; species Vicia faba. The sequence goes on from OX451737.1 coordinate 1,187,119,098, forward strand.
GGCATCCATAAGCCCATTCCCGACAAAGCTCCGTCACAGCTCCAGATGGCATCTATAAGCCCATCCCCTTATCCATCACTTCCAAATGGCATCTATAAGCCCATTCCCCCTACATCACATTGCTGATACTACACCATGCGAGTGCAAATTTCTGGGCACTTTAGTGTTCAATCATCTTCCACCTTTGGATCACGAAAGGCACGCAAGCCAATCTACATCCTCAGGTTTAAGAAGATTGAACAGGGGCAACTGTTGTACCCCAAAATTTGCTCTCCCATATTTCTCAAAAATATTTCAAGAAAAATTCACAAGTCCAACCCGGCGCGTCATATTCAGGTATTCTTTCACCAAGATATCTCTGATAACGTATTCTCAAATTCAGGTTCGGCTCAAGAGCCAATTCTTTAAAGAAGGTATCTGAATGTGTGAGTTTTCTCGAAGAAATATGGTGAAAAAGTGTGCTGAAAGTGCAGTTTTTACGCGTTAAAAAATTCATAACTTGAAGATCGTGGCTCGTATTGAACCCGTTCCGATGGCCAAAATTCCGTCTTAACATTATCTACGTTTCCATCTCTCACGGCTGGAAGCCAATTTCGATCAGAAGGTCTTCAAAAATGTGGATTTATCAAGTATTTTCGTACAAAAAATTTGTGACAGAAGTTTATTTGCGTCATGTTCAGAAAATCATAACTTGGTCGATTTTCATCGTATCGAGCTGGTTCCGGCGCCAAAATTTCACAAATTGAGTTGGCTACATTTTCACAGAAGGTATTGAGTTCAAACAGTATTCAAAAGGCCTTCGTTTTTTGCTCAGAGTGCGTGACACGCTGAAAATCCTGAATGCTGAATATTATTTCATCTGGGCCGAAACTTCGAAAATTCATAACTCGGTCAATTTTTATCGGATTGGGCTCATATTTTTACACAAGGTCCCTGACTCATAGATCTACAACTTTGCTTCAAAAGTCGAAACCGGATTATGCTCCGATCAATACCAGTTTTTTATTGAAGAACGTGTCAGAGTCGACACTGGAGCCCAAAATAAGTTTGTGTGAGCTGAAACTTCAAAAATTTATAACTAATTCACCGTTTATCCAATTGAGCTGATTTTCGGACAGGAGTTAGTTCTCGATGCCGGCTACATTTTGTTTTCACATTTCAACTTCAAAAATTGCACTTGCCACAACACTGTTAGAATATCAAATTCTTTCAAGAACCCTAAAACCTTGAAATCCTTATTACAAATCCCTCTCTCACTACAAACAAGCCATCACAGTTACAAACCAACATCTCACTACTTCTTCAGTAAGGATAAGGCTGACTTGATCTCCATGATCCAAAGGGCATAAAAGCATTCAGGTCACTAATTTCCCAGTAAGGGTAAGATTGATTTGATCTCCATGATCAAAAGGGTATAATCATTCATACATGCCATATTGTGCCTAAACATTAAATTTCTTCATATATTGGCTTTATTTGCATTTTATGATTTTATTTAATGTGTTCGTGAGATTCAATACTGCAGATTTAGACAGGATCCCATGCAGGTTCATTTAGGAACGTTGAGGCCAAAAGCCAAATGGCCAAAAGCCAAAAGCCAAATGGCCAAAAGCCAAAAGCCAAAAGCCAAATGGCCAAAAGCCAAAAGCCAAATGGCCAAAAGCCAAATGGCCAAAAGAACAACTTATGCATGACGAGACAGACATCCTGAGAAGATTAAGGAACGTTGAGGCCAGAACACAAATGGTCATGAAACCCAATCCAATGGCCAAAGAATGCAGACCACGATATTCAGGAGTCAATGAACACGCACGTGATGCCAGAAAGTCAAACAAGACTTTTTGTCTAATGGGCCAGATTTCTCACAAAAAACCTCCCTTTGGGTCTGAATACCCCACATGGTTTGCACATTTTTATTTTTTTATTTGATTTTCCTTTTTATTCTTTTAATTGTTTTCAATTGTTTTCTTTAATTTCATAAATTAATTTTCATAAGATAAAAAAATCAGAAACTAAAATATATTTAATTATTATTATTTCACTATTAATTTATTTTGTAAATAAACTTTAATAATTAGTTTAGTAAATTAGGTTTTAAAACTTTAATCTTTTTCTCAATAAATTAAAATATGTAGAAATTAGGTTTTTTTAACTTTTTATCACTTTTCTTAATAAATAACTTTTTTCTTATTATTATTATTATTAATTACTAATTTATTTTGTAAATAAACATATACATAAATATTTAGTAAATTAGGTTAAACTTGAATATTTTTCCATTAATAATTAAAAACAACTCAGAATTAGGGTTTCATTTTAATTTTAATTTCTTTATTTCATAAATGCAAAAAAAAAACACAAAAAACATTTCTTTTCTTAATTAAATAATCAATTAGCTTTTAATTCAATTTAATTTCAAAAGGGTCCAACGCCCTCGAACGTTCTATTTTCTATTCTTTTCGCGCATTTATTCTTATTTTTCTTGTAAATATTATGTAACTGTTCAAGCCATGTAATAGTAATTAAGAATTTATTTATTTTCCGCATTTTTTATTAAAACGGGTCTTTGTAATTTGGCGATGTATAGACCCGCGTCTTGTAATAGCGTAGGATTTATCTTTCCGCATTTAAATTTCCGCACTTTTAAATTCTAAATTTTGCATGAAAGAATGTATAGCCTAAATTAAAAACAAGCGTAGATCACCGTGATGCATGTACAAGATAAAACGTAACATGAAAACAACACACAAATTCACACACCACTCTTAGGGTACGCCTCACTGTTGCCTTACCTTCGAAACGTGGTCGTCGAGTATAGGACGTTTTAGTAAGTCCTTATGTCCATGACCAATGGCATAAGGGTAGCTTCTAAGGTGTCCTACTGTTGCTCTGGTGACCACATTGTCCCTAACAATCGAATTGACCCGAACACCTCCAACGGTGGTGCTACTTACCTCTCAATGGTGGGATGGCACTATCTTAAGGACATTTACACAGCCTAATTCCTTAGGGTAGGTAGATGACTCATAGATACTTGCTCTATTCAAAAACAAATCAAAAAAACTCTTTTCACACCGACACCTTTCAAAAACAATTTTTCAAACACTCTTGAGGACTAATACAAGAGTCATTCTGAAACTTTAAACGAAACTTTTTCAAACTCACTCACAATTGAAAAGTAAACCTTTTGAAAACACAAATGAGCAAGTATCTAAGAGCCCATGGATAACCATGGATAGAAAGGGTGCTAACACCTTCCCTTTCTATAAATCTACCTCCCGAACCGAGAAACTATCTCATAAGGAATTTTGCTGTGCTTTTGTCCTGTCCATGTTGGAGAAAATAAAAGACGATGGTGACTCTTGCTTCCGCTACATTTCGCGAACCAGCTTTAACCAGTCAGTTCCAGATCCACCGATCACACTTTGCCTTGAAAGTTCTTGAATCTCCCTAGTCAGGTCAACCTGCAAGCTTGAAATGTAAAAATGGCAGATGGAGGAGGAGGAGTTACAGTGAGGGGACATGGGTCTGGAACACTTAGATATGATGTATATTAAGTGTTTTGGTGGTTAAAACTCAAAACGCACGAGTGGTTTTTGAGATTGCTATGTAAGGTGCAAAACTGCAAGTTATGGCAGATTTTTAGTGATAGAGTGTTTGGGAGAGTTTCTGATTCTTAGAAATCGTGTCTTAGGTTTCAATACATTTGTGTATAAGTATAGAAAAGGTTTTACATCAAGCTTCCTCAAGATTTCTGAGTTATAGCCTTTTGGCTCTATTACTTGCTTTTGAAGAAAAGTGAGGAGACAAGTCCCTAAGTGTTGTACAAGCATGGTATGGTTTGGTAGAGGTTTCAGGAAAGTTGCTTTTGGTTTTGGCTTTGCTTGTGTGCAGAGAAAACAAGTGCAGGGCTCAAGGAGTGGAAAATTGCAAAAGTTGTGCTTTATCAAAATGGAAATGGCACCTTTGTGCCAAAAAATGGAATTGTTCTTGTACAATGCATTCAATGCTTGGATAAAAGCTTCCAACAACTGTGAAAACATTTAATTATGGAGTGAGAAACAAGTTTGAGGCCTTCAAAGCAAATATTATGCATCCTAGGCTTGAATTTGAATTTTGGTTCATCATGAAATGGCTTGAAATCAAAGTGAGAAATTGCCAACTTCTTCTCTTCGATTCTCCCTACTCAAGAATGATCTCAAGGAGTTATTGGACATTATGTAAAGCTTGGAATGTGCTCTGCAACTCATCTTTGAATTTATTTCAAAGATTCCCCTTGGAACTATGTGAAAAATTGGCATGAAGTTAGGTCAAAAACCTGCCTAACTAGGGCAAAATTTCACTAAGTTATTTTAGTTCATGAGCATGTATTCAAAAAATTATATCTTGAGATCCAAGCATCTTTAGGAGAAATTGTGTGAAGAAAAGTTGTATATTTCATGGATATCTAAAACTTTCATGTTTGGAACTTCCTTTGAATCATCTTGTATCATGGTGATAATTTGGCTCAAAGTTGAGAAAAAATAAGAAATTTTCTATACTTAGAAAATTTTCAAAGTTAAAAATTTCAACTTTTCAAAACCAAAACTTAAACCCTTGCTTTCTTGATGAACAAGTTTCACATTTTGACATGTTTTGATGAATTATGATCTTTGGCACTTGATTTTGACCAAAAATCAAAGTTTGACTTTTCAGTATACAGTTGACTTTTGATCAGTTGACTGAAAAAATCATCTGTCAATCCAATGGATTTGTAATGTTTTGGACCATGTAATTAGGTCAAGATGATACAATTGAACTCTTGAAATCATGCCTCAAACCAATTATCCATTTGCTGGGTCAAAAATCAAAAATTGCCCCTTCCCAGTCAAAACCCTAATTTTGACCAATTTGCCCTTTTGATAATTTGATCAAATTTCTTGAGGAATTATGGTGCAAACTTGATCAAATAATACATATAAGCCTAATATGTTGATGTGGATAAAAAATTATGAAGTTTTACTGTAAATTGGCCATGGTTGACTTTTTCCCCAATATAGTTGATTTTTAGGTCAACTGTCCAATTGACTGATCAACAATGTGATTCAAGGCTTGAAACTTGGCATGAGTAATATTGGGGGTCCATAATGATCCTTGAAAGTCATATGAAGCATTGATCGTCCAAAAATCCTTGTGCAAACTCAAACCCTAATTTTGGCCATCAGTGCATGAGGAGGTGTCTTGAGCTTGTCAAACCCTAATCCAGTCTTGAGTCAAAGAGATCTTGTGAGGAAATTCTTGATAAGTGAGAGGGAAAATTTTGGGGTACAACAGACGTCTTGGTTGACAATACTGCTCAACACAAAGTTTTCTCCTTCATTGATGGCTTCTCCAATTACAACCAGATCAAAATGGCTCCTGAAGACATGGAGAAAACCACTTTTGTCACACAGTGGGGAACCTTCTATTATAAGGTCATGCCTTTCAGTTTGAAGAATACAGTCGCATCCTATCAACGGGCTATGGTAACTCTATTTTATGACATGATCCATCATGAGATAGAAGTGCACGTTGATGATATGATTGCAAGGTCACAAACTGAGGAAGAACACCTTGATCATTTACGCAAGTTATTTGAGAGGTTGAAGAAATACAAGTTGAGGATGAATCCCAACAAGTGCACCTTCAGGGTGAGGTCTGGAAAATCCTAGGGTTTGTCGTCAGTTGGAAAGGTATTAAGGTCAATCTTGAAAAAGTCAAAGCCATACAAGAAATGTCAGCTCCCTGTACCGAGAAGGAAGTCAGAGGCTTCTTAGGTCGACTCAACTATATTTCCCGATTTATCTCTCACTTAACTACTACTTGTGAGCCAATCTTCAAACTGTTGAAGAAAGATCAAGTAGTCAGATGGAATGACAACTGCCAAACATCTTTTGACAAGATCAAGGAGTATTTACAAGAACCTTCAATCCTAATGCCTCCAGTTGAAGGAAGACCTTTGATTATGTACTTAACTGTTATTAGAGAATTCAATGGGGTGTGTGTTGGGCTAACATGACAAGTCTGGTCGAAAAGAGCATGCAATATACTACCTTAACAAAAATTTTACCGATTGTGAAATAAGATATTCACTGCTCGAGAAAACTTGATGCGCTTTGGCATGGGATGCTCGCCGACTAAGACAGTATATGTTGACTCATACTACTCAATTTATTTCTAAAATGGATCCCATCAAGTATATCTTCGAGAAGCCAACCCTCTCCGGACGAATAGCCAGATGTAAAATGATCTTGACTGAATATGACATCCAGTACACTACACAAAAAGAAATCAAATGAAGTGTGTTGATGGATCATTTGGCGCATCAAGCTATTGATGATTACCAATCCATGAACTTTGAATTCCCGAACGAGAATATCATGCTAATAACCGACTGTGAAAATCCTGGACCGTATGAAGGACCTGAACAAGGATCCCGATGAACTATGGTTTTTGATGGAGCTTCCAATGCATTGGGTAACAGGATTGGTGTTATGATCATTTCTCCCGAAGGTTTCCACACACCTTTCAATTCCATACTTTGCTTCGACTGTACTATAACATGGCTGAGTATGAAGCATGCATCTTGGGTCTTAAGGCTGCCATTGACCTAAGAATCAAATTTTTAAGCGTATACGGAGATTCGGCCCTGGTAATCAGTCAAGTTAAGGGAGAGTGGGATACTAAACATCCAAATCTGATCCCTTACAAAGAGCTTGTGCTAACCATGATACCATTCTTTGAAGAGGTCACCTTTGAGCATATCCTGAGGGAAGAAAATCAGTTAGCATATGCTTTAGCAACTATGTCATCTATGTTCAAGGTCAACTGGGATAACTAAGCTCCAATAATTACTATCGAAATATTTGATGAACTGACACACTGTTGTGAGATTGACACTGATCAGGAGAAGCCTTAGTACCACGAAGTGAAAAGGTACCGTGAAGCGCGAGAATACCCTGAGGGGGCGTCAATCAACGATAATAAATTCCTACAAAGGTTCTCAGCCAAGTTCTTCCTAAGCAATGGGATTCTGTACAAACGTAACCATGATTCAACTATACTCCGCTGTATGGACAAGAAGGAAGCCGAGAAGATCATGGAGGACATGCATGAAGGAATCTTTGGTACTCACTCTAGTAGACATACTATGGCCAAGAAGATTCTGAGGGTTGGTTACTATTGGTCGACTATGGAAACTGATTGTCACCACCACTCGAGGACTTATCATAAGTGCCAAATTTATGTTGATAAGGTTCATGTGCCTCAAGTTCCTTTGAATGTCATGTTTGCACCTTGGCCCTTTGCAATGTGGGGCACTAACATGATAGGGGAAGTCAAGCCCACTTCCTCTAATGGATATCATTTCATCCTCGTCGCCATTGATTACTTCACTAAATGGGTCAATGCTGCTACATTTGCCTCAGTTACCAAGAATGTTATAGACCGGTTCATCAAGCATAACCTCATTTGTCGATACGGCATCCCTGAAAGGATCATCACTGACAACGGTACCAACCTCAACAATGTCATGATCACTGAATTCTGCATGCAGTTCAAGATCAAACATCCCAACTATTCTCCATACATGCCCATGATGAATGGCGCAGTGTAAGCCGCCAACAAAAATATAAAGAAGATTGTGAAAAAGTTGGTGGTGACCTATAAAGACTGGCATGAGATGTTACCATTTTCTATTCATGGCTACCGTACCTCGGCGCAGACATCAACGGGGGCAACCTCATTCTCTTTAGTCTATGGCATGAAAGTCGTCCTGCCTGTCGAAGTTCAGATTCCTTCTTTAAGGATTATGAAAGAAGCAGACTTAGGCCAAGACAAATGGATTCAGACTAGATTGGATCAGTTGAATTTTATTGATGAAAAGAGATTTATTGCTGTCTATCATGGTCAAATGTATCAAAAGAGTATGATCAAGGCATTCAGCAAGAAGATCAAGCCTCGAGTATATCAGACTGGAGACTTGGTAATAAAGCGCATTATTTTACCACAAGGTGATCCCAAGGGAAAATGGACTCCCACCTATGAAGGGCCATTTGTTGTCAAGAAAGTATTCTCTGGTGGTGCTATGATGCAAGCCACTATGGACGGTGAAGATTTCCTGCATCTTGTGAATGCGAACATAGTCAAAAAATACTACACATAAAGAACGACCCGCTAGGTTGACATACCTAGGAAAAAATAAGGGCATCCCAGTGAACCAAAAAAGGTTCGGGTAAAAATTAGGGATATATACAAAAAATTGTACGCCCGACAAGTCGGAAACCCGAAAGGGAGGCTTGGGAAAAAAGGGTATCCTGGTGGACTGAAAACCTAAAAGGGAAGTCCAGGAAAAAGTTAAGGATTAAAGCGTACGACTATGTCCCGTCGAATCACCAACAATCAGCTTTATTACCAAGGTCAAAAGTTCAAATGGTACAAGATCAATTCAATCGACTCCTTTCAACGGCAAGGGATGGTGTTTGAAGACATAGGGGAAATAACAAAGTTGGAACCTAATGAGATCACTTCCACATGGCTATATATTTTTGTTTTCAGTTTGTATTCTTTTCCTTCTTTCAACGAATTCCTCTTACTAGGATTTCTGTCTCCCTGTACAAAAACGTATGTTTTTAGGCAAAATATCAATACAAATATACTTTGAAGTGCAAACGTTTTTTGTTTTGTTTTGAGTGCAAAAACATCCAATGACTAAAATTGAATGAACATATGCATATGAACATGATTAATTGTTAACAAATGTACACACAAGAATAGTAATAAGCATTTACTTAAGGATTTGGGATATCCTCATAGTCACTTCAATGAGATCATCCCCACCGAGTGAAGTCATACATTCTCCATCCAGAGTTCCAATCAGTATACCTCCTGGAAATTCTCTTCCCCAGCCGAGTTTGGTCTTCTAAAACTGAGAAAGAAACCTTGCAAAAGTTCTTCCCCAGTTGAATCCATTTCCCTAGTAAGGTCTTCAGAACATCTTCCTCGACAAGGTTTATTTCCCTAATGGACTACAATATCCCAGCCTAAGTTTACTCCTCGGACTACTACAGATCAATGGGAAAAAACCCCCTTTTCCCTAGCAGAGTTGATACCATCCCCAGAAAGTTTCTACGAAGCCTGGAATTCAATCAGATAACACTTAACTTCATCCTCCCCAGACAAGTCGGAAGTTTAGTCATCTCTTTTATCCCCAGTCAGGGTATATAAGAATCAAATTCCCCAGTAGATCAATGGACAACCAAAGTTCTTAAACCCTACTTTTCAAGCAAAAATTAACACCCCCTGCAGAGTTTCCTCAAAACAGCAAACATGAATTCCCAACGGAAGCAATCTAAACAAGGTTGAAGATACACATACTCTTCGTCTACAGCAGTAGTCTGGAGTTTAGCTTCCCAAAACTTCCCAGTAGTAGTCAGGGATTTATTTTCCCAAACAGAGGTACACCTAAATAACATTTCATATTCATGCATCATGACATATGCATATGAAACATATAGCATAATCTCATTTATTTTGAGAACATCATTAAGCAGTTCATTTCAGACATCATGGCATTGCATATAACTAACTATTTACCTTTTCAGGAAAATATCAGTTCACGGATGAATACCATCAACAACAAACATTTCCTTCACGAGACCTATACTGGTTCAGTTTAAATTGACCAATGATTTATCCTGATTCTGTTCCGGTAGACGCTTTCTTTGGTTCAGTTAAATCGCTCCTAAGATTTATGTTTATTCATTATCTAATTAAAGATTATTCAAGACCTCTATTGGTTTAGTTTAAATCGACCAATGATTTATCTTGATTCCATTCTGGTAGACGCTTTCTCTGGTTCAGTTAAATTGCTCCTAAGATTTATGCTGATTCGTTATCCAGTTAAAGATTATTCAAGACCTCTGCTGGTTCAGTTTAAATCGACCAATGATTTATCCTGATTCCGTTCTGGTAGACGCTTTTTCTGGTTTAGTTAAATCGCTCCTAAGATTTATGCTGATTCGTTATCCAGTTAAAGATTATTCAAGACCTCTGCTAGTTCAGTTTAAATCGACGAATGATTTTTCCTAATTTTGTTCCGGTAGACGCTTTCTCTGGTTCAGTTAAATAGTTCATAAGATTTATGCTGATTCGTTATCCAGTTAAAGATTATTCAATACCTCTGCTGGTTCAGTTTAAATCGACCAATGATTTATCCTGATTCCATTCTGGTAGACGCTTTCTTTGGTTCAGTTAAATCGCTCCTAAGATTTATGCTGATTTGTTGTCCAGTTAAAGATTATTCAAGACCTTTGATGGTTCTATTTAAATCGAACAATGATTTATCCTGATTCTGTTCCGGTAGACGCTTTCTATGGTTCAGTTAAATTGCTCCTAAGATTTATGCTGATTCGTTATCCAGGTAAATATGAATTCAGACATCTGTTGTTTCAGTATAAATCGACCAAAGATTTATTTTGGTACTCTCTATTAACAGTCATTTTGGATGGAATCTATAATCCCATCTCTGGTAAATCTTTATCACATCTCCAAATTGCATCTCTAAGCCCATTCTCGATACAATCAACCAACAACATTACCTCATCCATCAGCGCGTGCAAATTTCTGGGCACTCTAGTGTTCAATCATCTTCCACCTTCAAGTCGCGAATAGCGGACCTGCTAATCTAACTCTTCGGGTTTAAGAAGATTGAACATAGGCAACTGTTGTACCCCAAAATTTGCCCTCTCTTTTCTCAAGACATTCCTCACAAGATCTTCAATAGCTCAAGCTTGCATGAGAGTTGGCTAAGTCAAATCACCTCCTAAACACTAAGGCCTCAAATTAGGGTTTTGATTTTCACAAGGACAATTGAGTTTTTAATGCCCCAAATGATTTTCATGGTTCATTATAGACCTCCAAGAACACTCATGTCAAGTTTCAAGTCTTATATCACAATTTTGCTCAGTCAATTGATCAAATGGCTGAAAATCAATTGTATTGGGTAAAAAGTCAATTGTGGTAAACCTACAGTCAAACTTCAAGATTTTTGACCAATATCAACATTTTGAAGTCATATTCATAAATTGATCAAGTTTGGATCACAATTCCTCAAGAAAAGTGTGCAAATCATCAAAAGGGCAAAATGGTCAAAATTAGGGTTTTTGACTAGAATGACTGATTTTTGACTTTTGAGCTAATACATGACTTATTGGTTTGAAATATGATCTCAAGGCTTCAAGTACATCATTTTGACCTAATTGCATGACTCAATTCATCTCTCAAGATCAAACAATTGATAGATGAAATTTGGTCAACTGATACACCAAAAGTCAAACTTTGACTTTTTGATCAAAATTTAGTTTCAAAAGTCAAGATTCAGCAAGACATTCAAAAATATGAAGCTTGATCATCAAGAAATCAAGAAAGTCAAAAGACAATTTGAAAAGTCAAACTTTTCAAGACTTAGAAATTTTTCTAAGTGTTTTTGTACATGATAATTTCATTACTTCATGCCAATTTTTCACCAAGATCCAAGATGATTCAAAGAAAACTTGCAACATGAAAGTTGTAGATCTTGATGAAATCTAAAACTTTGTAGTAGAGGGATCATATCCAAAAATTCTTAGATTTTGACTTATAGGCCCATGAAGTCATGCACTTTTTCTTAAACACTTAGTGAAATTTTGACCTAGTTTAGGCAGATTTTTTGTCCTAACTTCTTGGCCAATTTTCACATAGCTCTAATTTAATTCAGAAAAAGTGGAAAACATGAAAGTTGTAGAGAATGTTGCAAGCTTTCCAAAATATCCCAGAATTTGAAGAGATCATTTGTGAGCTAAGAGAATCGAAGAGAGGATGTTGGGCATTCATTCTTGAATTACAAGGCATTTTTGTGATGAACACTTGACCAAATCTCTAACCATGCCGCACAAATCTTACTTTGCAGGCTTCTAACTTGAAAATAACTCCTTAATTTAATATTTACACAGCTGATTGATCAATTGTCCAAGTGTTTCAAGCTTTGTCTAAATTGACTTTCCATTTAAGGAAAAAGGTCACACTTCCATTTTGGAAAAGTTCACTTTAATCACAAAGTCAATTTCTTGAGCCTCTAACTTGTTTGTTCTGATCACACTTTACATAAACAATCAGAGGAAACATGTTTAAAGTATCTAGCCACCCTAGAGGGCATGGTACTTCACCTTGAAACCATGTTCTTCAAGCTTGCTTCAAAATCAAAAAATATAGCCATAACTTTGCAACTTGTAAATCTGATGTTCTCTTTCCTCCAAACCTCTTGCCTATAAATTGAAACATCATTTGCAAGCTAAGACACGATTGTGCTAGCCTGAAAACTCCCTCAAACACATAATCACTAAAAATACCTCAAAACTTGTCATTTCTGGTTTTGAAATCCAAGCTTCAATTTCCCTCGTGCGTTTTTCATTCTAATCCTTCGAACATTTTCTATACACTATATAGAAGTGATTCAAACACCTGAATCACTTATGTAACTCCATTTTCACCATCTTCGATTTTCAAAAACAACTATTTGCAACTTGACTTCTCTAGAACATTTCAGACACTCTCAGCTCGAAGTAACTATTGGAATAACTTTCTGGAATTCAAGGAAGCTAACCGGATCATTGCAGCACCTTGAGGTGATCTCTAACTCAAAACACGATATCCACTTGCAAGGTGAGTTTTCTGATTTTCTAACTATTCATACATGCATCATTTGACTTCCATTTTAAAAGATAAAATATAGACATCATAGCCTTGAAACTAACCATACCCTTAGAATTCATTTATATTGTCTGAGTGATGTGAATTTTAAGTTTGAAATTGCTGGAAAAATTAGGTCAAATTTAGTACTAGTTAAAATTCGTATTCATCTTTGATCTATTGTTTAAGTTAGTTACATATTTGAAATTATGGTGAAATTTCTAACAAGTTTGATGTTTGCACTTTTGAGAATGGTTGAAAGATGAGAAAGTTACAGAGCTCTGGTTATTGCGCGAGGAAGAAGATGAAGATTGTCACTAGAATTTGTTTTATAATATAATATGTTGGTTTTGTACAAATAAACGGATGTATAGTCACCCTGATGGTAGAGAGCGCGCGTGTAAGGCATACCTATAGAAGGTCCTTGGTTCGAGCCCCAACGAGACCTTTTGTCATTTTTATTATATATATAGCCACCCTGTATGTATGTATGTATGTATGTATGTATGTATGTATGTATGTATGTATGTATGTATGTATGTATGTATATATATATATATATATATATATATATATATATATATATATATATATATATATATATATATATATATATATATATATATATATATATATATATATATATATTATTTATTATTATTATTTCTTAATTAAAAAATATAAAATATATTATTTGCTCCTTTTAATTAAATTAGCTTAGAATTTAGGAATTTAATTAATTAACTTCTCTCCATTTAATTCAGTTTAACTAGTTTGATTAAAACTTTTTCCATCTAAAATCCTAAAAAACAATTTTCTTTTCTTTTACATTTCCTTTATATTCTTGTACATTTTTATTTGACATTATTCAATATGGTTGTAATAGTAATTAGGTTTTAATTGCTTTATATTCTCTATTTGTAATTTGTATCCCCATCTCCTAAAATGATGTAATAGCATCCTAAAATGATGTAATAGCGTAGAACTTTAAATTTTCGCAATTTATCGCTTTCCATATTATTGCTAGTAATTAGGGTGTGTATGACAAGACTTAAAATCAAACATAGACAACTCTAATTCAAGACAAATTAAATGAAAAAAACAATACACTTTGCACACTTACACCTCTAGGAGAATCCACACTTGTTGTCTCGACTAAAACATTCATATCCCTCGAACGTGGGATACTTTAGCAAAGACTCTCGATTACAAGATTGTAGTCCCTCGATGATCCTTCAATGTTGACTTTGATAAACGATCTTAGACCCTTACGACAAATTGCTAAGGTATCCTACAATGTTACCTTCTATGACTTTATGACGATCCACGCCTGTTCCTTCATATTCAATGATATGGTTGCTTACTAACTAATGGTAAGATAACACTATCTAAAGGAGGAGGAAAAAAATAAAGACTTTTTGAGTAGGTAGAACGGTCGTAGTAGCTTGCTCACAAACAAAACCATTTTGACACCTCACTTTCAAAACATTCTTCAAAACAAGCATCTCTTTAAACTATTTTCAAAACCCACACTTTGTATATATTCTTATAGAGACGAGAATCATTACAAAGTTTGCCGAAACAAAGACGTTTTCAAAATATTTTCAAACTTACTACAAACACAAAAAACTTTTCACAAAGCATTTCAAAGTGAGCTAGCAACTAAGAGCCCGTAGATAACCACGGATGAAAAGGATGCTAACACCTTCCCTTTTCATTACCTACCCTCCGAACTCAAGAAAATTCTCAAAATGTCTTTTCTATTCTTTTCACCCTTTTCTTTATTTGATAAAAGAAAAGTCGGTGGCGACTCTTGCTATCCGCAACAATTACAATAAAACGCAAAACACTCAAGTCAGTTCTCCCACCGTATTACAGTCACTATTAGCAAAATACCTATTTTATTTTAATTAACAATTATTTTTATTTAAGACACAAAATTGTTATTTTCAAATGTCAAAATTTATCTTTTTCTCACGGGACACTATCAGCAAAATACTTATTTTATTTTAATTAAAATTACCTTAGTTTGATAGACAAAACTCTTATTTCCAAATGTCAAAATTTCTCTTTTCTTCTTGAGACATTATCAGCAAAATATCTATTTTATTTTAATTAACAATTACCTTTATTTGAGACACAAAATTTTTATTTATCAAAATATTAAAATTTATCTTTTTTTCACGGGCCACTATCAGCAAAATACTTATTTTATTTTAATTAACAATTGTCTTTATTTGAGACACAAAATTCTTATTTTTAAATATTAATTTTTTTTTCTTTCTCTATTTCTTTTTTTATAATTATTTAATACAATTAAATTTATATTATTATTATTTATTTTATAATTAAATAATTAATTTTAAAGTTATATATATTTAAATATAAATATATATCATATTAAATAAAATTATGTTCGAACACATAAATATGTTATTAGTTTTTCTAAAAAGAATACATATACATGCTTCTAATTTTTTTCTCTGCTCTCCCTTTTTATTTCTAATTCCTCTATTTTTTATTTTATTTCTTTTCTCCTTCAATTTCTCTCATTTTCTCTATTAATTCTAACTTATAAAATTAATTCTAAATAATAGAATAATAATAACAATATTTAGATATACTTTTAGTTCCACTATTTTCATATTTTAACTCAATTTTCTGGTCCCTAACCAACATGGGCGGATCCATGTTTAGGCTAGGTGTGGCTATAGCCACACCAGATTTTTTTTTCTTTTCTAATATTAATATATATTTAATTAATTAATTAATTTTAATATTTAATATTATATAACTCTTCAATTCATTTTTATCTCTTAATTTTCTCTCTCTTTTATTTCTTTCTCTCTCACACAGTAAACCCTTTCTCTTCTTCTCAAACCCCACCAACTTCCATATTTGTCTCTTTCTCTCATTAATCCAATAACCCCACCATTTTGCATTGTTTATGGGTGATTGAAAATCAAAGGTAAACTAACTACTTCAAAATTTTCTTATTCTTTTGTTCTATTTGAGTTGAACCCTAAAACCCCAATTTGTTTTAAAAAAGTAAATTTTCAATTTCTCATAAATATTTTCTTTACAATAAATTGTTCTTATTATTTTCTTTATAGAGTGAATAGCTAATTTTAATGGTTTCATTGTTCTCTTTATAGGATGAAGAAATTTTTTCTTGTGCTTTCTAGAGACAAAGCTACTTCTTCGGTAAATCTAGAAGCATCGGAAACTCAACATCCAAGTGATGAATCCGGTGACGTTGCTGGTAAAGAACAAATGGTTGTTGTTATTCGCTATGTTAATAGTGATGGTTTGGTAAAAGAAAGGTTTCTTGGGATTGTTAGTGTTAAAGAAACAAGTGCTAAGTCACTTAAGGAGGCACTTGAGAAGTTGTTGTCTATTAATGGCTTGAGTTTATCTAGCATAAGGGGGCAAGGATATGATGGAGCTAGCAATATGCGAGGTAAGTTTGGTGGTTTGAGAACTTTAATTCAAAATGAAAATCCATCAGCTTATTATGTGCATTGTTTTGCCCATCAACTTCAATTAGCACTTGTTGCATGTGCTAAGACTCACAAAGATGTTAGTGGTTTTTTCGGTAAGGTCAATATGCTTGTTAATTTCATACAGTCTTCTAACAAGAGACAAGAATTGCTTCGGGACAAACAAGTATCTCAATTTGCTAAATTGATTGAAGAGGGTGAGATAGAGACTGGTAGTGGATTAAATCAAGAATCGTCTATTGCTAGAGCGGGTGACACTCGTTGGGGTTCCCACTTTAGGACTCTCACTAGTTTGATGACTTTATATGGTGCCATTATTGAGGTACTTGAAGAAGTCGGGAAAGATACGTCATTTGAAAAATATGGTGAAACTATGCTTTTGCTAGATGTGCTTCAGTCCTTTGATTTTATTTTCATGTTATACATGATGGTTGAGATTTTAGGATTTACAAATGATTTAAGTGTAGTGCTACAAAAGCGTGATCAAGATCTTTTGAATGCTTTATCACTTGTCAAAGCCACCAAACAGGAATTACAAGAAATGAGAAATGATGGATGGGAAGAACTTATATCTAAGGTTATGGAAATTTGCAATAAGCATGATATTGATGTGCCTGATTTGGATGCAGCGTACGTGCAAGGGAAGAAACCTAGACGACATGCTATCACTTCTAGTGTTTCTAATTTGCATCATTATAAGCATGATTGTTTATGTAGTGTTTTAGATTTGCAGTTGCATGAGCTCAATGCTAGGTTTGATGAAGAGAATACTGAACTTTTACAATGTGTTTCATGTTTGAGTCCCTCATCATCATTTGAATCTTTTGATGTGAAAAAATTATTGAGGATGGTTGAACTTTATCCAAATGATTTTGTAGATGTGCCGGAAGTGGCGGTACGACATCAGCTTCAGAATTATGTTAGAAATGTTCGATGTGATCCAAAATTTGCAAATTTAAACGGACTTTCAGATCTTTGTGCAAAACTTGTGGAAACAAAAAAATGCAACACTTTTGATATAGTTTATAAGCTTCTGAAGTTGGCTTTAGTCTTGCCAGTAGCAACTGCGAGCGTGGAACGTGTTTTTTCAGCTATGAAGTTTGTGAAGAGTCAGCTATGTAACAAAATGGGTGATCAATGGTTAAATGATCGTCTTGTAACTTTTATAGAAAGAGATGTTCTTGGAACAATTAACAATGATGTTATTTTAGCTCATTTTCAAGAAATTGATACTAGACGGTTTTCATTGTAAATACACTTCATCAAACAATATTATTTTTTATTTTCAATATATTTTAGTCGATAATTTCTTTTATGTTTAGCCACACCAATATATAAAGTCTGGATCCGCCCCTGCTAACCAACATTATATGTGGCCCACTATTTATTCACTCATCTAATATCTATTCATGTTTACCCTTTATAAAGTCTAAAATATTTTAGAAAAACTCGATGTAGCACATATGCCTTTTATCAAGTCAAACCAAGTATCATATTAATCACGGTGAGTACATATGCCTTCTATAGTTTATAGTAGGGGTGGACAGCTTTTGATAAAACCGTGAATATCCAACCGACCCACCATAACCGTTTACATGCGGTCGGTTTTAAAATGGGTGTCAGATTAACATGTTGATTTAAACCGGTTTCTAATGGTTTATATCGGTTCGGTTCGGTTGAGACAATCTAACCCAAAATTAACCGAATCCGACCGCTATAATATATGGATTGGTTTGAACTTTTTGTAAAGCCCATTAAACATACCCTTCATGTACTATATCTTAACAGTATATTTAGCTTACATATTCTCTTCTTTACCTCACCTCAAACTTACTGTGTTTGATTTGTTGTTTACCCAATTTATTTGACAAAACATTTCTCAAATCTTTGTAAAGCAGATAATGTAAAAATTTCCAGATTTTTTTCCAAATTTCCTTGCAATTTTGTAGCAGTGAAAATAATTTTGCAATAATTCCCAAATGTTTTTCTGATCTATCTTTAAAAAGTATAATAAAACATTGGTAGCTTATGTTTTAAAGAACATTTAGTTTTTAATTTTTAATCGCAGCTTTTTAAATGGATTACCGATTAAACCGAACCGACAACCGTTCAATCCGACAAACCGTAAACCGACGAAACCGAAAATTTAAATGGTCGAAATTGGATGTTCATTATGGACCCGCGATTTAGATCGGATTGGATTTTTGAACCCGAATCCAATCCAATCCGACCGTTGTCCAGCCCTGGTTTATAGTAAACAAAACCTGTTAAGTTTCCTGGCTTCTGTACATAGCAGTGCACTCCGAGATGATAATGCCATTTGTTTTTAAGATCAAATACTGATTGACACCAGATTGTTAAAAGTGTTTGATGAAAGAAGAAATATAATGCATGAAACCAGAATGTCAAACATGTCTTCATATATATATATATATATATATATATATATATATATATATATATATATATATATATATATATATATATATATATATATATATATATATATATATATATATATATATATATATATATATATATATATATATATATATATATATATATATATATATATATATATATATATATATATATATATATATATATATATATATATATATATATATATATATATATATATATATATATATATAACTCTTGAAATATTAAATTAAATTTGTTAAAATATTATATTATATTATATTTGATTAGATTAGATTTAATATTTAAATATAATTTAAATTGTATAGATTTAAATCTAATTAGAATTGTATATAAATAGTCACAGTCTGTATCATTATTTGTACAATTCAATAATATAAATCTTTATTTACTTTATTATTTCATCTTTCTCTCATCATTTAAGTGTCTCACGCACTACCAAATTAGTATTCAAAGCTTCTGGTTATTGTTCTTGATCGAGTTTTCAAGAATTTCACGTCAGAGATTGTGTTTCTAGGACAAGTGAATAAACCATTGCAAAGATGGTTAGTGATAAGGACATTCTGAATTCTCTTCCAATGTTTGACGGCAAAAATTGGATCAGATGGAAAAAAACAGATACAATTCTTATTTGGCTTCCATGAAACCCTAGAAGTGGTTACCGACGACGTTCCTGCGTTGTCTGCAAATGAAATCGACGAACATAAAAAAGCCCAAAACGAAGTCAAGAAGAAAGATTGCAAGGTTGCTTATTGCATTCAAACGACAATCGATGCTTCTAATTTCGACGGAATCTCTCATGCTGAAACGGCAAAGGAGGCATGAGATATTCCGGTGAAGTATTACGAAGAAGGTGAGAAAGTCAAGGTTGTCAAGTTACAAACCTTGCATCGATAATATGAGTTGTTGTCGATGAGAGAAGATGAAAAAGTTGTATAATATGGGTCGAAAGTTCAAAAGCTCGTCCATCTCATGAAGGGTTATGGTGAAACCATAACCGATAAGATGATAGTTGAGAAGGTAATGAGAACGTTGACCTCTCACTTTGATCACGTTATCTAGCTATTCAAGAATCCAACAATCTTGAAACCACTAAAGTGGAAGATTGGGTTGGTTCGTTGGAGGCGCATGAGATGAGGATTATCGAAAGGAAAGGAGTGTAAGACTCGATACAGGCTCTGCAAGCTCAGTCATGGAAAAAAGATGGTGGTTCCAACAAATTCAAAGGCAAGTTCGACAAGACTCAGAGCAAGAAGTTTTGGTCAAAACCTCACAAACATCAGGTCGAAGATGGAACTTCTAAATCCTCGAAAGGAGGAGGAGGAAACTATCGAAAGGACAAAGAAGATAAAAAAATGTGTGCAGTGCTATAATTGTGAAAAAATGGGTCACGTAGTCAAGAATTGTTGGTACAGAACAGACAAGGGATCGACAAACAAGGACGAAAGAGTGAACCTTGCACACCAAGATTCAGATGATTCTGAAGGTGGTATGATGGTTATGGCGGTTGTTGCAGATAACCATGTCAAATCCAAAATCTGGTTTCTCGAATCAGGCTGCTCGAACCACATGACTGATTGAAGGGAATGGTTGGTAGATTTTGACGAGTCGAAGAAGAGCAAGGTAAAACTTGCTGATAATAGTTTGTTGCAAGCAGAAGGTACTGGAAATATAGTCTTTCAAATGAGTAATGGAGAGAAAGCTATGATCAAACATGTGTTTTGTGTACCTGGAATAAAGTGCAACTTGCTAAGTATTGTACAACAAGTCGAAAAAGGTTTCTCACTTGTCATGAAAGATGGAGTTTTGAAATTGTCTGATACCAAGAAGAATTTGATCTTAAAATCTCCGTTGTCGAAGAATAGGATATTTAAGACTATGATCAGTTTGACTGAAGTTCAATGTTTGAAAACTGTTGTTGACCACAAGGATAGTTGGTTGTGGCATTTGAATTTTCGATCACTCAATCAACTGATTACTCAAGATATGGTTAGTGAAATTCCAAGTCTTGTGATGCTTGAAAAACTTTGTGAAGGTTGTTTAGTAGGAAAGCAATCCATAAATTTTTTCGTTTCTACTATGCTAATGAGATCATCTTGTATACTCGAAGTGGTACATTCAGATGTATGTGGTCCATTCGAAGAACATACAATTGGTGGAAACAAATATTTTGTTTCGTTTGAGGATGAGTTTAGTCGAAAGCTATGGATCTATGCGATCAAACGAAAGGACGGAGTATTCGAAATATTTAAGAGATTCAAGATACTTGTCGAAAACCAGAGTGAGAAGAAGATCAAAATTCTGCGAACAAATGGAGGTGGCGAATACATATCCAAAATGTTTGAAGATTTCTGTGCAAAACATGGTGTTGATCATGAGGTAACGGTTCCTTCTACACCTCAACATAATGGAATTACTAAAAGAAGAAACATAACCATATTAGATATGGCGAGGTGCATGCCGAAGCAAAAGAATTTGCCAAATTCTTTATGGGGAGAAGCTGTTTTGACTGCATTTTATATTTTGAATAGGTGTCCTACCAAGATATTGAAGAAAAAGTTCCTGAAGAAGTATGGAGTGGAAAACGACCATCAATAAGTCATTTGAAGGTGTTTGGCTCTATGTGTTACAAGCATGTTTCTAATGCAAGAAGAAGGAAGCTTGATGACAAGAGTGAACCTATGATACTGGTAGGATATCATAAAACTGGTGCATATAGACTATTCAATCCAGTTAATGAGAAGATTGTGTTGAGTCGAGATATTGTGATTAATGAAAATTCTTCCTGGGATTGGAATTCTAGCAATTCGGTTAACAAGCCATTGATGAGTTCTGATGTCGATAAAGAAACTGATGAAGTAGAGGTCGAAGGAATTATTGAGAATCCAGTTGAAGTCGAAGAAGAAGCAATTGCTAACAATCCTGACACAGTCAAAGTCGAAGAGGTTGTGGCTGAAACAAGCCAAAGACCTCAAAGAAATATAGTTCTTTCAACAAGACTTTATGATTATAAAGTGGCGGGTGATGATGAAGTCACACTAGATGAATAATTAGTTCATTTTTATTTACTTACAAGTGCTGAATCAATTAACTATAGTGAAGCTTTGAAGAATAAATAATGGAAGTTAGCTATGGTCGAAGAGTTACAGGCAATCGAAAGAAACAACACATGGGAATTAGTCGAATTTCTAGCATATACAAAAGCTATTGAAGTAAAGTGGACATTCAAGTTGAAACATAATGTTAATGGCTCGATAGCAAGAAATAAAGAAAGATTAGTAGCTCGAGAGTTTCTTCAAAGAGAAAGACTCGACTACTCTAAAGTATTTGCTCCAGTAGCAAGATTGGAGATTGTTCGACTAGTGGTAGCATTGACATGCAACCAAGGCTGATCGATATTTCATTTAGATGTGAAATCATCATTTCTGAATTCTCCTTTAGACGAAGAGGTCTATGTAACACAACCTCCAGGATTTGTGATTCAGAAGGAAGAGAATAAAGTATATAAGTTTCACAAAGCGCTCTATTGCCTCAAACAGGCACCTAGGGCATGAAATAAGAAGATCAACTCATACTTAGTCGAATTGGGATTTGTCAAATGCAAATCTGAGTATGGTGTCTATGTTCAGATTGTAGCACAAGATATAACAACCATCTGCTTATATGTCGATGACTTTCTAGTAACTGGAAATAGTTTGAAGAACTTGTCTAAGTTCAAAGAGTTAATGATGAAGGAATTTGAAATGTCTGATCTACGAAAATTGTCTTATTTCTTAGGTATGAAATTTCAAATGTCGAAGCAAGGTATGATGTTACATCAAAGGAAGTATGTCAAATAAATACTCAAGAGATTCATAATGGATAATTTGAATCTTGCATCCTCATCTGTCAAACCAAATGTAAAATTGGAGAAGAATGTAGTGGAAGAGAAAGTCGATGTAACTTTATTCAAGCAAATTGTGGGATCTCTGAGGTATGTATGCAACAGTCGACCTGATATAGGTTTTGCTGTAGGATTATTAAGCAGATATATGAGTGAACCAAGAGTGTCACATATGAAGGCTGCAAGAAAAATTCTGAGATATTTGAAGGGTTCGATAAACTATGGAATATTATTTTGACGAGATTCTAAAGACAAAAAAACAATAGTTAATTGTTTTTCAGATGCTGATTGGTGTGGAGATAAGGAAGATCGAAGAAGCACAACTGGATATTTCTTTCAAGTATTTGGTGCCCCAAACGCATGGTGTTCAAAGAAACAACTTGTAGTGGCATTATCATCTTGTGAAGTTGAATATATAGTAGAATCCTATGTTTCATATCAAGTAATTTGGATCAAATATGTACTTGAAGAAATGAAGGTCGAAGTGAAGGAACCTCTTGTATTGCAAATCGACAACAAGTCAGCCATAAATCTGACGACAAATCCAGTTCTGCATGGAAGAAGTAAACATATTTAAGCAAGATTTGACTTCTTGAGGGAAAAGGTAAATCGAGGTGAACTTGAAGTAAGACATTGCCCGAGTGAAGCACAGTTGATCGATATTTTCACCAAAGTATTGAAGATTGATAAATTTCTGAATTTGAGAAAGAAATTAAGAATAATTCAGATTGACTATTTTTGAGGATGTTCGACAACTTTAATTATTGGGGGTGTTGAAATATTAAACTAGATTTGTTAAAATATTAGATTAGATTAGATTTAATATTTATATATAATCCAAGTTGTATAGATTCAAACTCAATTAATATTGTATATAAATAATCTTAATATGTATCATTATTTGTACAATTCAATAATATAAATCTTTATTTACTTTATTATTCTCTCTTTCTCTTTTCATTAAAGTGTTTAAGACACTAACAATAACAAGAAAAAAAATAGTAGAAGAAAGTAACTAAGAGAGGAAGTTTTAATAAAACGGATGTCCTTATATATTTCTTATATATGTCTTATATAAATTTATTGCAATTTGATTGCTAATTAACTAACATCATTATATCATTTTACTTTATATCATTTTACTTTTGATGCATGATATTCATACAAGTGTGTCTTTAAGAATTAAAAAAAATTACAGATTATGCAAGCAATATATAACTGTTGAGGCAGTGCACTTATTTTAGATAAAGATGCAGCAAATTTAGGAAGAGAAGAAGCTAGAAGACATGATGCAGCAATGAGAAATAAGAGAAGCAGATATGAGAGAGACATTTTGTTCTTGAAGATAAGTTGGTGCATAGAGTAACACGAGTCCCACATCGATTTTATTTGTGTTTCATTTAGAGTTTATATAGCATATTCAAACAACAAGCTCCGTCTAATTAAAATAATTTTTTTTTCTTAGTCATCAATGGGCAAAATTGAAGGGATCAACAAAATCTTAAGGCTCTATTTGATAAATAAAAAATAAAAAATTTTACTTTTCAGTTGATATTAATAAAAAAAACTTTATTTAATAATTTTCATTTAGTTTTAATTTATAATTTTTTTACTAGCTTTTAGTTTTTTTTCAAAAAATATTTAAAATAACTTTTGAGTTTATAGTTTTTAACTTGTGATTTTTTCTTTCATTTATATCTTTATTATTTTAACAAAAACATATTTTTACCTTTCAATATATATAATAGTTTTTGCGTTGTTTAATTATATTCGTGTCGATTAATAAGAAAATATAATATTTAATATTTTTTTAACAACATTCAAATTATATACATTGTAATGAATTTATAGATAGTGTTGTTAATTCTTAAGTTTGTGAAACATTAGAAGATTATCAAGACCACGGAGATTCGTAATAATATTGGAGTTTTACCGTAAAATAGACAATAAAGTTATTTTTTATTCTTATTTTAAATTAATATAATTAAATTTAAAATCATAATGATGTTATTTTATATATCTCATTAAATTTATATATAAATATTATTATATAAGTTTTTTTTTAAAACTTATATATAATTGTTCGATATATTTTGTTGTTATTTTTTTATATATTAATTTTTTTATGCATGTGTTTGCTAATATTTTTATTTTATAAAAACTAATTTAGTTATATAATATAATAATATAATAAGACTATCAATTTCTTAATTAAAAATGTCCTTTTATGTCATTTTGTATTTATCAGCTAGTATAACAGCTAATTTATCAAACACTCAAATTAATTTATTGGTTATCAGCTACCAGCTACAAGTCATCAATTACCAGCTACCAGTTAGTTTTATCAAACATAACTTAAGTATGATAAAGTTTAAAGACCAAAAAGATGAATTTTAAAATGTGAGGACGAAAACTTAAAAAACTTGAAAATAGAAAGACCAAAAGTACATTTAAGCCTAATAAAAAAAAATATTTTGATTATTTTAGGATGTTAGAGAGGTAACTAAATAATACATATCCTTAAAATTCTTGATACTGCTAATATAAACTTCAAACATCTTTTTACCTTGTCGAAAGGAAAGTGTGATACGGTTGGAGAACTGACTTGGGTGTTTTGCGTTTTATCGCAAATGTTGTGGTTAGCAAGATGTTGGCTGAAGATTTTGATATTGTGAACAGATTCAAATGATTGGGCTTTGATTGAATAAAGCAGGTTTTATGGTTTGGAATGGAAGAGACTGTTTTATTCGAATGGAAATAATAAAGTTCAAGGTTTTGAATGATAGTTGTGGAGTGTAAGTCTAAAGAATGTTCGAAATAATGATGAGATTATATTTGTGAAGGTTGTTTCGAAAATAACCTTTGAAACGAATTCGAAATGAAGGTTCCAAAGCGTTTGAAATTCAAACGTGAGCGGGATATTTGAAATTCAAAATACATAAGCGCTGGAGCGTTCGAGGACGCGTGGAGGCTAGAGGGAAGTAATGCTCTGCATGCTTCGAACGTGGCAGTTTCTGATAGCAAGACCGTTATGGTCAAAATAGTATAAATAGAGGTCTTAGTGTTAGGATTTCAGTGTGTCATATCTGTTGTACAAATTCAGTAAACATTCAAAATACCGCATGGATAGGGAAACGAATGCTCAAAAGATGTACGTATGATAACAACAACATTTACAATTCAATGAAAACTCTTTATATTTTCCAGTTTTGTCTTTCATTTCCATTTCGTTTGTGCTTCAAACATTTTTACGTTCATGCCTTTACATTAGAGCTTCTACATTCAGAGTCATTTATTTCTTTCTGCATTTAGACGCTTTTCTTAGGTTCGAATCCTTTAAACATTCAGCAACTTTTATATTCACTCACTTAATCCTGCCATTTACCCAATCTTAAGTCTGTTTACTTTTCTAATGAACATTCCTTATACCATATAGAAATTATCCTTCGAATCATTTAACATAGTAATCGAAGTGGATTGGATGTCTTCGAAACACTTTAATTAGAAGTCCTAAATATGAATACCAGTTTTACAATTAGACTTAGCCAAACAACTATGCACCATAGGATCAATCTAGTCGATCCTGCAAGTTACCAGAGAAATTGAATAACAGTAATTAAGTTTATTCGATAGTTTGGAAGGCTAGCGGTTGTTTACCAGAAATCACTGTGAACAAATTGGCACACCTGATGGGACCCGTTGTTAAGAAAGTCGAAAGTAAAGAGTTTTAGGATATAATCTCGCTGTGTAAGTTCTTTTCTGAGTATCAATTTCGCTGTTATATGAACCTTAGAAGTGGTAAAACAATTAATAGTAACCAACCCTTACCCATAAGAAAACGTAGTAGTAGAATGTCTAATCCAAACAATCAACAAGGGGAACAAAATGCCCCACATGGAATAGGCACCAATACGTCTGTTTCGACGGGGACGTCTAATGCGATCCCTACGAACGCACAGTCCGTTGTGTCTTCTACCAGTAGTGTGGCCACAAATGGAGCAAGTGGAACGACAACCAACAGTTCGACCCTAGGAAATACAGGGACCACTGGTTATCTTGCGGGATTTGTCCCACCATCAAGGACACAAACCCATTTTGCCACCCCACCACCAACTAGACCACCCGGTTTCGATGGCAATAGACTAAGAAATCCTTCTTATGGGATGCCAACATCTTTTATGGAGGGTTTGCACAATTCCACATCAAATTCGTCACCACAATTTGGGTCCGGATCTGGGGCCAACCAATTTATGACAAATACCCAAGGTTCAGTAGGTCATAATACACTGCCTATCTTAACCACAGAAAATCAGATGGCTTTTAGGCAATTAATGGATGATAGTAACCATAATATGATAGGAGTGTTAGCGCAGACTATGCAAGAAATCTTTGCCCCAATAGTATAAAATGTAACTGTAACCAATAGAGAAAACGCGGACAACATGAGTCGAATAACAGATTTTTTCGCTCCGCCAGAAAGGCGTAGGTAGAATCAGGCGTTGGTTCGAGCAAACATACCCATCATAGAACAAATTGCTGACGACTGTTGGCTCCTAAATTCGCCACCTTTGTTTTGTTGATATCAGCCATTAAAGCTGAAGGATGTCTTCGACTGGCTAAGTCTGTCGAAATGCCCGTCGAAAGATGGCAAAGTACTTAGAAGATTTCTTCCAAGGAAGAAGGCTGGTTGCCTTCGACGTCGAAGGAGTTTCTCGTCGAAGATGTCTCTTGACGAAAGTGTTCGATGGTTCAGAGTGGAGCAGTTTGAAATTCAAGCTTTTGGAGGGAAAACGGTTTCCAGCAGTTGCTACGTGCAAACGTGCAAGGATCTGGAGCGTCGAACGTGGAGAACGTGCCAAGTGGATTGATCTCGAAGCAGTGTAACTGCCCGACGGTTACTTGGGATGTTTTAGTATAAATAATAGTAGTCATGTAGTTTCTCGCGTGTGTTCACAATTCTATACAAAGTCACTCATATAGATTCGAGTACCCAGCGTGTGAGAAAGAATTGTTGAGAAATGTATGTGTGAAACACCAATTTTATTAATCAAAGTCATTTACTTTTCCAGAAATTTACTTGCTTTCCTCTTTACATTCCTGTCGAAGCCTTTTACTTTAAGCCTTGTTTATTTTACCAAGTCTTTCCTTCATGCAATTTATTTAAAGCCTCTTTATTTAAAGCCTTATCCAATTCAATTAAACTTCAAAATCAACCTATGTCCTAGGATCAATCTGATCGATCCTGCGAGTAACCAAATAAGTAACCATTTGGAGGATCAGCGGTTGTTTACCAAAACCCAAGGTAAACAAATTGGCACACCTGGTGGGAATGTGTGTTGATTGTTGAAAATAATCTCATCTTTTCGAGTTGTATGTTATTGAGAAGTGGTAGAATATACACTAACGATAACAATACTGCCAGAAGAAGGGAAGAGATGGCGAATCCGCCAAACAATAACGAAATCCCACAAACGAGTGTGGGAGCAACGGTTAGTATGACCGTGAGTGAAGCGACAAATGTTGGTTCGACACCAGCAGTATCGGTCACAACCACGGGGCCAATACCTTCGTTAACAGGCCCCAGGATACCTTTGGGAACTCCCCCACCAAGGGGAAATTTAGGCACAAGGCCTTTGGTTCCCCCAGGATTTATTCCATTCTATGGTATGCCAACTTCTGAAGTGGCAAGCCTGACGAATGCTGCGTCCACTTTTTCAGACCCTTTTGTGAGTGCCTCTTCGCCACTCCAAGGCTCTGGAGTAGGCATGGCGAATAGAAATAGGACCCAACTCTTAGGAGGAACGTCCCAAGTAGCCCATGGCCTTACAAATGCCTCGACAGCAGTCTTGAGGCAACAAATGGACAAAAGCAACCATGATATGGTGCAAATGTTGGCACAAACTTTGAGTACAGTGCTAAACCCTCTAATACAAAACACTACTCAATCGAATCAGCAAGTGACAGCGCAAATGACGCGTTTGGCTGACTTCTTTGGAGTACCCCAACCTATTCGACAGCCTCAAAGGGCGCAGATAAGGGGAAACCAGGGGATATTTTTAGAGGAAGAAACCACCATTAACCAGGCTCAACAGCCTGTCGAAGAAAACCTTAGGGCACGATTGGAACAACCTGTCGAAGAACCTAGGGTAATAACCCCAGAGGTAAGGTTAGTTAACAGAAACCAAAATGCTGACGAAGTGGTTCAGCATATCCAATACCAAAACATGGGTTTGGAAAACAATCTGGCAACCATGATTGAAAGGATCATGACTCAGAATGGGATGAACATGGGCTTTCGAAGGCCCAACTTTACATCTCCATTGTCAGAATACGTGTTACGAACGGACTTACCTCCTAGATGCAAAGTCCCCAAATTTACTAAGTTCTCTGGGGACACGACAGAATCTACTGTCGAGCATGTGGCGAGATATTTGATCGAAGCGGGTGACATTTCGAATAACGAAAACCTAAGGATCAAGTACTTCCCAAGTTCTTTGACAAAGAACGCTTTTACTTGGTTTACAACTCTCCCCCCCAATTCGATCCATCATTGGACCCAGTTGGAAAGATTGTTCCATGAACAATTCTACATGGGGCAAACCAAGATAAGCCTGAAAGAACTGGCCAGTGTGAAGAGACGTTTCACTGAACCTATAGACGAATATCTAAATAGGTTTAGGTTGCTCAAGGCGAGATGTTTTACACAAGTGCCAGAGCATGAGTTGGTCGAAATAGCCGCAGGCGGTTTAGATTATTCCATTAGGAAGAAACTAGACACCCAATACCTAAGAGACATGGCCCAACTGGCCGATAGAGTTCGACAGGTAGAACGCCTCAAAGCTGAAAAAGCTAAGGCAACGAAAACTCATAAGAGAGAGAGGATGGCGTACGTTGAGATGGATGACGAAGATCAAGAATCCTTCGACGATACTTTAACTGTCGAAGAAGGAGAAGTCGATTTAGCAGAACTGAAACAAGGGCCACCATACTCTTGTAAACTGTTAGTCCCCTCAAATGGGAAAAATCCCATTGGTCCAGAAAGGACCAACGATAGGTTCCCAAAAAAGACTTATAGTTTTGACATCACAAAATGTGATGAAATATTCGATTTATTGGTTAAAGATGGCCAAATGATAGTACCCCCAGGGGTGAAACTGCCTCCTCTTGATCAAAGAAAGAAGAGAGGTTTTTGCAAATATCATAATTTTCTGGGCCATAAAACTTCTCAATGTTTTCTTTTCAGGAATCTTGTGCAAGACGCTATCGAAGAAGGGAGATTGAAATTTGCTGACAAATCCCCCATGGCTGTCGACTCAAATCCATTGCAGGCTGAAGCCCACTATGCTGAACCCTCTGAGGTGAACGTGATAGAGGCAACCAGGATCCAGTCGAAGAAGCCAGGAATTACCATGGTCGAAGTCTCAAAGGACCACATCAACATGCCAATCTTTGGCAGTTTTTCTGGAAATTTGTCCAGGAAGACAATTGAAGCTGTCCAGAAAGCGGTCGAAAAC
Organism: Vicia faba; assembly: GCA_948472305.1. Classification (NCBI taxonomy): domain Eukaryota; kingdom Viridiplantae; phylum Streptophyta; class Magnoliopsida; order Fabales; family Fabaceae; genus Vicia; species Vicia faba. The sequence goes on from OX451737.1 coordinate 1,187,149,181, forward strand.
CCGAAGTCGGAGACCGTTGAAGCACAAAAAACTGGATCAAAACCCAGTTCCCACTTGGCCACTGTTCAAGGCCAGACGGAGAATCTGGAGGTACAAATGAAACAGTTAACTCTTGCTAACAAAGATACAATGAATATCAACATGGTCGAACTTTCTGACCCAAAAGCATCAGAAGAGGCCATGAGGCAAGAGCAAGCTAATAAGACTGCTTTCCCTCGGGAAAATGAAAACTTGGCAGATTTTTTACAAAGATGCCAGAAAAAGAAATCAGAGGTGATGCTGTGTCCAAGATGCAGTTCGATCTTTGATAAAAAAGCTGCTGAGCACATTCAAGGCCTAAGAGCAGCGAATAAGAGAAGGGAGAATGCTGACCTTCGACATGATCCCAGAAGAGGTTCTAACCAAGAAAAGAGGCCATTGACTTTTAGGCCTCCAACAAATGTGCCAGTAGACACTTGGTACAAAACCTCTGGCCGGAAAAGGCCAAGTGAGGAGAAATGGCATTCTTTCGATGTGCCAAGAGGTTCCTCTTTGACTCAAAAGAAAGAGCCTCAAGTTGCTGCACCTAGGGTTGCACAAGTGTCCAGCAACTACAAGGGTAAAAATCCTATGTCTCGATCTCAATGGAGGAGATATCAAAGGAGACGAAAAGCTGAAAGGGAGGCTGCCAACGAACCTAAGGCAGAAACTAGTTCGAATGTTCCTCAAAGGAAACAAAGGAAGCCTCTAGAGAGAGAGCCAGTAACCAACAGGCTAGTTTGGCCTAACCAAAGTGAAGTCGAAGACGAAGACGATGCTGAGTCTGACGATACCTTGGACATAATGGTGAATATCGTTTCAGTACTGCCCATAGAATTCAATCGACAGGTAGAAGTCGAAGCAAGTGACTGGGAAGTGGAGCAAGAAATGGCCAAACATAGGCCAGTGTGCTATTTTGTCATGGACAATGGCACTACTGAGGAACAAAATGGCTTCTTCGAGCCACCTACAGAGGCGATGAAAAATCACCTCAAGCCTTTGTTCATAAGGGCTAGGCTCGAAGAAACTACTGTGAATAAAATATTGGTCGATTGTGGGGCAACCATCAATATTATCCCTCACTCTATGCTAAGGAAAATTAGCAAAAGGGATGAGGACATTAAGCCTCACAACATGGTCTTGTCGAACTATGAGGGCGGCATAGGGACCACCATGGGAGTGATCCAGCTAGATATCAAAGTAGGGTCGATCCTTCGACCAACGATGTTTATGGTCATATCGGCCAAACCTAACTACAACCTTTTGTTGGGCCGTGAATGGATTCATGGTGTTGGCGCTGTGCCTTCATCGATGCACCAAAGGCTGCTGCTATGGCATCCAGATGGGATGGTCGAAAACATAGAGGCAGATCAAAGCTACTACCTTGGCGAAGTGAATCACCTGGGTTTGGCAGATTTCGACAAGAACTTGGCTCACATAGGGCCATGTCCAACACCTGACTTCGACATGGCGCCAGCGCCAAACACCTTTTGTTCCCTATACCTGCATCCTGAGCATGGTTTCCAATGGGACAGAGAAGACTTGTCCCACATAGACTTCAGTGGGTTAACTGATATCCAACCAACTGGTTGGGGAAGTGAATTCAGTGATAATGACTGAGTCACAATCTTTGAAGCGAATTTCGGCTTATGTAGCCGAAACCAAGATGATAACGGCTCTCGAAGCCGAAGTAAAGTACATGGCCACACAGGCCAATGATCAACAATTATCTGCTGTAGGACCAGGAAAGGATTTCGATCCAAAACCTCCTGATATCATGCCAGAAGAAATGCAGGAACAGAGGCTCGACGCCATCTATGACGATGAGCCTTTGGGCTTCGAAAAGGACCCCTTGGCGAACAACATTAAAATGTTAGCACAAGACCCTTTAGAAGAAATCAACTTAGGCGAAGGATCAGAGAAAAGGCCAACTTACATCAGCGCCAAAATCGATCCAGAACTTAGGTTGGAAGTAATCCAATTGCTGAAAGAGTTTAAAGACTGTTGTGCATGGGATTATGACGAAATGCCTGGTCTCGACAGAGGATTGGTAGAACTTCAGTTGCCAATCAAACCTGGGAAGAAGCCAATCAAGCAAAATCCAAGGCGCTTCGCTCCAGAAATACTGTCGAAGATCAAAACGGAGGTCGAAAGACTTCTGAAATGCAAATTCATCTGTGTTACAAGGTATGTCGAATGGATTGCAAATATTGTGCCAGTAATTAAGAAAAATGGTACGTTAAGGGTGTGCATAGATTTCAGAGATTTGAATGCTGCCACCCCCAAAGATGAATATCCTATGCATGTGGCGGAAATGCTAGTCGACTCTGCCGCTGGTTATGAATACCTGAGTATGCTCGATGGTTATTCAGGATATAATCAAATATTCATTGCTGAAGAGGATGTGTCGAAAACAGCTTTTCGATGCCCTGGGGCCTTAGGCACTTACGAATGGATAGTGATGCCTTTTGGCCTAAAGAACGCTGGGGCAACGTACCAACGAGCAATGAATACTATCTTCCATGATTTTATTAACACTTTTATGTAAGTATATATTGATGATATTGTTATAAAATCTGTTTCCAGGAAGAATCATATCGACCACCTTCGACAATCATTCGAAAGAATGAGAGAACATGGTCTGAAGATGAACCCTTTAAAGTGTGCGTTCTGTGTGAAAGCTGGAGATTTCTTGGGCTTCGTTGTCCACAAGAAAGGAATCGAAATCAACCAGAACAAGACGAAGGCAATTCTGGAAGCGAAAGCGCCATCGAATAAGAAGGAATTGCAATCTCTCTTAGGCAAGATAAATTTCTTAAGGAGGTTTATATCTAATCTAAGTGGGAAAGCTCAGGCCTTTTCACCCTTACTTCGACTGAATAAAGAGGGGTTCGAATGGGGGCAAGAGCAACAAGAAGCCTTCGACAAAATTAAAGGGTACCTCACTAAGCCACCTATTTTGGTGCCTCCTTGTAGCAATAGGAGTATGAGATTGTACATAGCTGCATCCGACAAAACTCTGGGAAGCATGTTAGCCCAAGAGGATGACAATGGAGTCGAAAGACCCATTTATTATCTCCGTAGAGTTTTGAACGACGCAGAAACTAGATATAGCGAAGTTGAAAAATTGTGTCTATGTCTGTATTTTTCTTGTACAAAACTCAAGCAATATATAAAACCAGTTGATGTTTATGTTTCGTCTCATTTTGATGTTTTCAAATATATGTTGTCGAAACCTATCTTGCATAGTCGAATTGGCAAATGGGCATTAGCGTTAACTGAATACTCCTTGACCTTTATGCCTCTTAAGGCAGTGAAAGGACAAGTGGTGGCAGACTTTATAGTCGACCACTCAATTCAAGTCGAGGATATTAATTATGTGGAGATAGAGCCTTGGAAATTTTACTTCGATGGTTCCAACCATAAAGATGGAACAGGGGTAGGAGTCTTGATTATTTCTCCAGATAAAATTCCAACAACATTCAAGTACAAAATATCAGGTTCTTGTTCGAACAATGAGGTTGAGTATGAAGCTCTAATTACTGGCCTTGAGATATTGTTGGAATTGGGGGCAACTCGAGTCGAAATAATGGGAGACTCAGAGTTAGTCATTAAGCAAGTCACAAAGGAATATAAATGCATAAGAGAAAATCTCATTATGTACTTTGTGATAGCAAATCGTTTGTTGAAAAAATTTGAAGCGGTCAATATTCGACACATACCCAGAGTCGAAAATCAAATAGCCAACGACTTGGCACAGATTGCATCTGGGTATAAGATTTCAAAAACGAGGTTACAAAGAGCAATCGAAGTTCGAGAAAAGATAAAAGCAACTTGTCTATCACCATCAGACTTGGAATCGACGAGACTAGGATATGCTGATCACAGTAACTTCGAGATTTCGTTCATTGATAATTTGTCAGAGCAAGATTGGAGGAAACCTATTGTGGACTATCTTCAAAATCCAGGAGCTTCGACAGAACGAAAAACAAAATACAGGGCGTTGAGTTTTGTACTCATGGGTAATGAGTTATTCAAGAAGACGCCTGAAGGGGTGTTGCTGAAATGTTTAAGTGAGACTGAAGCATACATAGCCCTTTCGACTACGCATGCTGGGGCATGTGGGGCTCACCAAGCAGGCCATAAGATGAAATGGTTGTTGTTTCGACAAGGACTATATTGGCCCACTATGCTGAAAGATTGTGTTGAGTTCGCCAAGGGTTGTCAAGAGTGTCAAGTCCATACAGGCATCCAACATGTACCAGCAAGCGAACTTCACTCGATAGTGAAGCCTTGGCCTTTTAGAGGATGGGCGTTGGATCTCATTGGAGAGATTCGACCAGCATCATCAAAGAGTCAGAAATACATACTGGTAGGCATTGATTACTTTACTAAGTGGATCGAAGCTATCCCTTTAGTCAATGTAGACCAGGAAAATGTCATTGAATTTATTCAAAAGAACATTATCTTTAGATATGGAATTCCTGAGACAATAACAACTGATCAAGGATCAGTTTTTACTGGTCGAAAGATGCAAGAATTTGCTCAGGAAACAGGTTTCAAACTCCTAACATCCACGCCTTATTATGCACAGGCGAATGGTCAAGTCGAAGCAGCCAACAAAGTGGTGATTGGTTTGATAAAGAAACATGTTGGGAAGAAACCAAAAAATTGGCATAAGACGTTAGACCAGATTTTATGGGCTTGTCGAACGTCCCCAAAAGAAGCCACTGGTACAACACCGTATAGGCTAACCTTTGGCCATGATGCAGTGTTGCCAGCAGAAATTTGTCTTCAATCTGCAAGGGTTCAGAGGCATTATGATATTCCTTCTGAAATCTATTGGAACATGATGTTAGACGAACTGGTGGATTTAGACGAAGGGAGATTATGCGCTCTCGACCTACTCAGGCTTCAGAAGAAAAGAGTAGAAGACTCTTATAATAAAAAGGTAAAACCTAAGGTATTTTTGCCTGAAGAACTAGTTTGGAAGGTAATTCTTCCCATGGATCGAAGGGATCGAAGCATGGGGAAATGGTCACCCAAATGGGAAGGACCCTTCAGAGTTATCCAAACTTTTTCTGGTGGAGCCTATGAAGTCGAAGAGTTAGGTGGAGATAAAAGGCTCTTGAGGGTAAATGGTAAATATTTGAAAAAATACAAACCTATACTTCAAGATGTAAAAATAAAATAATAAAAGAACAAGACTAAATTAACCATAAAAATGCCAAAATGGAAATTTTATAAATTTCAGCCAAAATGGCAATTGTTGTCGAATATGGATTACAAAATATGGTTACAAAAGAGAATCAATCAAAAGGGAAGAGAGTCTTTGAGTCGAATGTACTTGGCTTGCTGCAGCTCCAACCTTTTCTTGCATCAGGCGTTCTCCTGCACTAGTTTGGCAATCTGAGCGTCGAAGCCTTGGGCCCTCTCAGCGAATTCCAGGCCTTGTTTGATTTCAGTTTGGCTTTCGGTGTCTGAGATGGTCGAAAGAAGCTCCTCCTTGCGTATAGTGTTGGCATTTATCTTCGCTTCTATCTCTGCGATTTGTGCCCGGAAGGAAGCATTCTCTCGATCAATGGCATCGACTTCTTCCTGCGTAGATGCTTTTTGTTTCGACAACTCTGCAATTCGAGAAGTCGTATCCGAGACAGCAGTCCACGCAGAGGAGATTTTGCCATACAACACCTCAAGCTGACTGTTAAACCCCCTTTGGCGCCTGTAATCTGCTGAGACTTGATCAATCATAGAGTGTAACTCCATGATCAAGCCTCAGACTTCTGGGGCTACAGCTAACAAGTCGACAACATTCAAGACATCCTTCAAACAGGATGGAGCAGTGGGGTCCCCCTCTAAAGCCTTCATCAAGTCCCTCTTGAAGAACTGGGCCTTAACCTTCGCCAAGGCGTCATCGAGAGGAGAGGTTTCAGTAGACTTCCCCGACAAGGTAGGAATCTCCTGACTAGCATCAGACGAACTCTTGCTCTCGATGATTGCGTTGAGGTAGCTAACAGGGTCAGTTTGTTTCAAGAGTTCTAAATCCTCTTTTGACCTGTGCTTCGTTGAGGTAACCCTTGCAACAGTATTGTCTTGGGTTTGAGGGTGTTGAATGTTAGGTGCCTCGACTAGTTGCTCTTCGACTCGGACTGGGGCAGTACCAGCGTCGACTTGTGGCTCGTCGCTAGCGTCACCTTGGTGCTCTTCGCTAGCATCACCCTGGTGCCCTTCGCCAGCGTCATCTTGGTGCTCTTCGCTAGCGTCACCCTGGTGCCCTTCGCCAGTGCCACCTTGGTTCTCTTCGTCAGCAGCACCTTGATTTTCTTCGCCAGCATTGCCTTGGTCCCTTTCTTCATGATTCTCTTCTGACAGATCCACCACCTGAACCGCTTCTGGCTGTTGTTCCTCCACCAGAGGTTCCTCTGTTGGTTTTTCTACCGTTTCAGCATTGGCCTCATTCTCAGTATGGGCTTCGTCATTTCCCAAGCCTTTTTCCTGAGGCCTGCTAAGTTCAGCAGATTCCAGCGTTTCAGAGATCCTTGGCGGAGAACTTTCAGTAGTGTCCTGAAAAAGGAAAGAAGACAAATCTTCAGAGATCGAAAGAGACACAATCGAATATGGGTATCTATACCTAAATTATAAAAAGGTCTAAGGGATTACCTGTGGATTAGCTTCAGCCCCAGGGCTGGAATTGTCGCTTTCGACAGGCTTGTTAAGAAGAATGTTTAGTTCCTCCTCAGTTGGCTCCTCGATGATCACTGGAGGTGGACTAGGCTTTCTCCCAGCAACTTTTATTCTGATGGTTCGACCTTCAGGAGCAGGAGCAGGAACAGAAGCATCCTTCGTCAACTTTCGCCTCTTTAGAGGGGCAGGAGGAGAATCACTTTCTTCATCGCTCCCAGATTCGACCACCAGTGTTGGCCGTTTCTTGGGTGAAGGTGCCTAGAAAACCAATGGGAATTCGATTGAATAGTTGCATCGAAAGTCAAAAATCGAAAGCCAGGAAAAAATAATGAAAGTCTGGTTACCGATATAGAAGGCTTCTTCGAAGAGCCTTCCCTCTGTTGGTTGCTTGTGGTCTTCGCCGACGCTGTAGTCTTCGCCGGCGGTGGAGGTTTTGTTGAAGGGCCTCCTCCCTGTTGGCCTTCTGTAGCCTTCTTGGCTACAGGCTTTCGAACAACTGAAAGCAAATAAAAAGTTAACAGGCTAGCAGTCGAAGAGAAAGACGAAAAGTAATGTGAGAGCATGAACTTACATTTCTTTATTTTGTCCAACACAAGGACAAAAGACTTCTGCAGCTCATCCATGAAGTCCTTCTCGTCGAAGAAGTACTCAGCATAATAGCTTTTCCACCACTCCTCGAAGGATGGTGAACAAAGAAAATTAAGCTGGTAGTCAAACAACGAGAGAACTGTTCGACCAGCATATCTTCCGATATGCTTGATGGCAGCTTCTTCTGTGTAATCGTTGCAGAAGTACAACATTGACTTCTCTCGTGGAAAAATCGGAGAAGGTATGGTTTGGATAATACCAAACTGGCGAGATACCAGGTTTGGTTGGTATGCAATCAGACTCAAATGAGTCTTAGAGCTCCTGAATCGAAGAGGCATGATCCTTGGTGTAAGGAACGCCTCCCACAGTATTGTATGTTCGTCAACATTAGGACCACTCGACGTCCTTGGATGTGGCCTTGTGAACCATGCTGGGCCTACCTGCCGTCGAGCAAATGGAGCCATAGTTGAAACAAACTCCTTCCTTCGAGCAAACATTAGAACGAAGTTGGTGAAGGTTTGCTGAAACTCCAGTCCATCGTCCATAGGTGTCAGCAGAGCCAGCCTGGTTCCTTCGACGCGTCTATTCGCTATCGCTGGAGCCTGCTCATTTATCTGAACCTTCTTGGGCAAGAAAGATTCGAAAGTGGCATTGAGCCACAGTTGGAGCAGCCAAAAAGGCCCAGCAAGTAGCAAACTGGCCCTGTTTTCGATAATTTTCAGAAGAGTTGCCCCATTGCTGATCGAATCATAGAGGCTAGCCAGAATCAGTTCTGCCAAACAGATGTTTTGGCGATGATGCAGTTGAGTAGCAAGAGTGACCATCTTTTTGGTCACATGTAAAGACTTCGAGCAAAATACAAAGCGAGTCAGCCATAAGGCTAGAAACGCTATGTGTTCGACATCCGACACAGCATCTGTCGACCTGTCATGATAATGGTTGATGAAAGTGGTGTATGTTGGTTTGGTCTCAGAGAAGCCAATTTGGTCCTCCGACATCTCCTCCGGATCGAAGTAATCCCCGGTGGGTCGAAGGCCAGTAATAGCGGCCACATCGAAGAGTGTGGGGGTTAACATCCCACAGGGGAGATGGAAAGTAAAGTGGGAGTAGTCCCAGAACAGCAGAGAAGCTATCAGCATCTCCGGGGAATAGTTCAAACCTGTCTTCGACAGCATCACTAGGTCGAAGATCCCCATATCCTTCCAGATCGAAGTTTGGTGCTTCTCCATCTTTACTAGCCAAGCAACGTAATCAGGGGTAAGGTTAGGGCAAGACCTGAAGGCCCTAACACCTCTGTTGAAGAAGCGGAGGTCGATTTTTTCATGTGCAGGGTCTTCATTGTCTTCTGCGTCTTTCTTGGCACATGCGACTGGTTTGAGTTTCTCGACTACCGGGAAATAGCTCTTGAGCTTCATAGCCTCAGAGATGCTTGGATACATGGGGCCAGACATTGCAAAGATCTGGTTGGAGTATCCAACCGGGATCATCAAGTGGCGTGAGTAGGCGTCGCGAACGGCGATGTCCAAGGGTTCAGGAACCCTTCGTTTGCCTGTAGAAGTTACTACCGGAGCAGTGACGAAGACCTTGGGTTTAGCATTGTCAGTTGGTGCGTTAGCACTAGGAGCAGTAGAACCAGATGCCATGGTTTAGTGTTGAGTTTGAAATGAGGTTGAAGACGAAGTGAAAGAGGAAGAGTTTCTGCAAAGATAACAAGCTTGTATGAAAACAGAGAAGTTTGAAAGGCTAGATGGCGTAAAAAGTCCCACAATGGGGTGCTTACTGCTATTTATAGTAGTGGGAAAAATCCCCAAAAACGAGGACATTAAATGCCATTTAATGCTGCAGGAGTTAGTGGGACGCGTGGCATCCCCCTGTTGTTTTAGCCGTTCTGCAGAAATAGAGGGACGCAGCGTGCGTCCTCGTTTTTGAGAATTGTCATAATGACAAATTCTGAAATGACGTTTGGTACTGCACGCCGTACTGAAAGTGACGTCCTAGGTACGGAATAATGATGGTTTTCTTGGGATTGCCAATAGTTGGTAGAAAACAACAAAAAGTGCACAAGTTAATGTGTGACTAAGCGTGAAAAGGCAGGTGTCGAATGGCATTTCAAAGAATGCCTTTTTCTTTCAGAGTCGAAATAAGGCATTCTTGGGGGGCAATTTGTTGGCTCCTAAATTCGACACCTTTGTTTTGTTGATATCAACTATTAAAGCTGAAGGATGTCTTCGACTGGCTAAGTCTGTCGAAATGCCCGTCGAAAGATGGCAAAGTACTTAGAAGATTTCTTCCAAGGAAGAAGGCTGGTTGCCTTCGACGTCGAAGGAGTTTCTCGTCGAAGATGTCTCTTGACGAAAGTGTTCGATGGTTCAGAGTGGAGCAGTTTGAAATTCAAGCTTTTGGAGGGAAAACGGTTTCCAGCAGTTGCTACGTGCAAACGTGCAAGGATCTGGAGCGTCAAACGTGGAGAACGTGCCAAGTGGATTGATCTCGAAGCAGTGTAACTGCCCGACGGTTACTTGGGATGTTTTAGTATAAATAATAGTAGTCATGTAGTTTCTCGCGTGTGTTCACAATTCTATACAAAGTCACTCATATAGATTCGAGTACCCAGCGTGTGAGAAAGAATTGTTGAGAAATGTATGTGTGAAACACCAATTTTATTAATCAAAGTCATTTACTTTTCCAGAAATTTACTTGCTTTCCTCTTTACATTCCTGTCGAAGCCTTTTACTTTAAGCCTTGTTTATTTTACCAAGTCTTTCCTTCATGCAATTTATTTAAAGCCTCTTTATTTAAAGCCTTATCCAATTCAATTAAATTTCAAAATCAACCTATGTCCTAGGATCAATCTGATCGATCCTGCGAGTAACCAAATAAGTAACCATTTGGAGGATCAGCGGTTGTTTACCAAAACCCAAGGTAAACAACGACCCACCCTATAGACCAGCCAGAGAGGGGGTTAACTTGGGGGCAAGGGCACAAAGACAAGAAGCCCCAGTGATTCGAGAGGAACCACAAAGGGGAGTTATAGAACCAGGGGCAAGGGTCGAAAGGTTAGAAGTCCTAGAGTTTCGAGAAGAACAACCTAGAGGAGTTGTCATGGTGGGTCGACACCAAGATGCTGATGAAGTCGTTCATAGAATTCGAAATGACAACATCTTGGCAGAAAATAATTTAACCACCATGATTGAAAGGATTATGGCTCAAAACGGTCTCAATACAGGAATTAGAAGGCCAAACTATTCCTCTCCCATAGTAGATTATGTGATGCACACTGATTTACCAAGGGGATATAAGGTCCCTAAATTTACAAAGTTTGCTGGAGACACCAATGAGTCAACATTCGAACACATAGCCAGGTATCTGACCGAAGCAGGAGACATAGCAAATAATGAGAACCTTAGGATCAAATATTTCCCAAGTTCCTTAACTAAGAACACTTTCACATGGTTCACCACATTGCCTCCTGGATCCATAAATACTTGGACTCTTTTGGAGAGATTATTTCATGAACAGTTCTACATGGGACAATCTAAAATAAGTCTGAAAGAACTAGCCAGTGTCAAGAGGAAGTTTACTGAACCCATAGATGATTATCTGAATAGGTTCAGACTCTTGAAGTCTAGATGTTTCACAGTAGTTCCTGAACATGAGTTAGTCGAAATGGCTGCTGGTGGCCTAGACTACTCCATTCGAAAGAAAGTAGATACACAATACTTGAGGGATATGGTCCAATTAGCGGACAGGGTTCGACAAGTCGAAAGACTAAAGGCCGAGAAAGCCAGGGTTTTTAAAAATAACAAGAAAGAAAGGGTTTCCTATGTCGAAACTGAAGAAGCAGAAGATTACCCTGAATCCGAAGAGGTCGAAATTGATCTCGCTGAATTGAAACAGGCTCCACCTTACTCTTGTAAATTGATAGTTCCCACAAAAGGGAAAGACATTATTGAAAATGAGAAAAGTGACAAGTTCCCAAAGAAGGTGTATACCTTCGACGTAACGAAATGTGATGAAATTTTTGATCTGCTTGTCAAAGATGGCCAACTAATAGTGCCATCGAATGTCAAATTACCACCTTTAGATCAAAGAAAGAAAAGAGGGTTTTGTAAGTATCACAGTTTCTTAGGCCACAAAACCTCACAATGTTTTCTTTTTAGGGATCTGATTCAAAATGCAATCAAGGATGGTAGATTAAGGTTCGCTGACAAGCCAAAGATGAAAGTGGATGATGACCCTTTAGATGTTGCTGACACCAATTACTCTGAACCTGCATACATTGGAGAGATAAATATGGTTGGAGCAAATGAAGGTGACACTCCATCAGAAGAGGAAAACACTGAAGATAAAAACTACGTGTTAGTTGAAATCGAAAAGGAAGTTACTGAGGATTTCCATAAGGAACCAGGAGCTTTGATCGAAGCAGTTCCTTTGGTTGCTTCGAAAGAAATCCAGGCTACTGAAGGCCAGGAGAACCAAAAACAAAATTTGACACAGGCTACTGAAAACCTGAGGCGAAGGTTGGAGAAAGTACAGATCACACTGCCAATTCTTCCTCAGAAAGGAATACGGGATACCTTGGGGGAGCCCAGCGGAAAGTTCGATTACATGGTGAGGTATTCCGCCCCAGAAAGCGCAAAGATCCCAATTGAAGACATCAAACCTACAGGATGGGGAGATACTGATATCAAAGGAGAAGATGTAGATGTTAACATGGTAAATATGGAGCAACCTTGTTCCAAAATGAAGGAAATGGAAAGGTACTTAGAGAAAGAAAAATACAAGATGGAGGACAGTTATGCTAGGGATGCTAGTCTCAAGGACTACCTTATGCTATGCCACAAAGAGAATGGTGTAATGATGTTATGTCCCAATGCAGCATCATTTGTAATCAGAGAGTTGCTGCAGACTTTGAGAAAAGACAAAGGGCACGAACAGGCGTCAACTGGCGCCAGGATAACCAGCTGTTCAGATGCTACCCTAAGGCTGGAGAAAGTCTTTTGGGGTTCTTAGTTCGTTGTCACAAGGGGGCAACCAAATGCTTAGTGTGTCCAAGATGTTCTGCAGTATATGATCAGAAAGTGGCTGAAACCTTCGAAACAGTCCCTTTCTCCCCATGTTGGAACCACAGAGAAACTGGTCAGATGGGCCAACGTTTCGAAAGCAACTACACCCAACGGTGGCCTGACAGCCCTTATCCTAGAGGCGCTCGAAGGGTAACATTCAAAGTTCCTGCTGAGGTACCAACGGACAAGTGGCTACAAGTTAGGGCTGACAAGGGGAAAGACAAGTGAAGGAATAATGAACGAAATGCACGCCATGCCATGGCGTACAGAAGGCAGTTCAATATGGCGAAAAGGGAAGAAGTAAGGTTGGAAAACTACAAGGGAAAGAACCCTATGTCAAGGTCACAATGGCGCAGGCAACAAAGAGTTCGAAAAGATGAGAGAGAAGCTATGTTAGACAAAGGAGTGGCTTCGAGCAAGGACAAAGAGGAATCGAGTACTAACAAACCTGCACCAAACAATCAACCTGGGGGAAAACCTCCAGTTAGCAGGAAACTTTTCTCTGAAACAAAGCAAAACGAATTGAAGGAGTATACGCCAGGTCCAGAGGAGGATGAGGAGATGCTGACTGACAATTTCGAATCAGAAGGGGAATCTTCACTCAACATCAACTGCAATGTAGTATCTGTGTTGCCTTGCGAATTTGAGCAAGAGACTGAAGTCGGAGAGCACGAGGAGGATGATGCAATAGACCTGACAAAACATAGGCCAGTATGCTATTATGTGATGGATAATGGGGCTGTCGAAGAGAAGAATGCCTTCTTCGAGTACCCAGAACCAACCATGCAAAATCACCTAAAGCCATTGTTCATTCGAGCCAAAGTTGGTACACATGGCGTAAACAAAGTCCTGGTGGATGGGGGCGCTGCAGTGAACCTGATGCCTCATTTCATGTTGAAGAAGTTAGGGATACAAGATGTTGACATAAAACCACACAACATGGTACTCTCAAACTATGAAGGTAAAGTAAGCCAGACATTGGGGGTGATCCAAGTGGATTTGACAATGGGATCAAGCTACAGACCCACTATGTTCATGGTAATCGAAGCTAAAGCCAACTACAATTTGCTGTTGGGCAGAGAATGGATCCATGGCGTTGGAGCAGTCCCCTTATCGATGCATCAAAGGTTAGTATTATGGAGAGAGGATGGCATTGTTGAAAACATTGAAACTGACCAAAGCTATTTCATGACAGCAGTCAACCTAGTTGATAAGAGAAACTATGACAAACACTTAGCCAAAATTGCTCCTTGTACCCCTAACGACGAGATCAATGAGACCAGGAATGCACATTATTACATGACCCTTCGCCATGATGGAATGTATTGGGATCTAAGGATAATCAAGGGAGATGGAGAAGTCGAAGGCGCTGCACAAAGACGGCCAGCAGGCTGGGAATTCGATAGTCCTGCTCATGATTGAGTCCTCCTTCTTCGAAAAGATTTCGGCCTACATGGCTGAGAATGAATGGAAGGCGGCCTTAGAGGCTGAAGTAGATAGTATGGCTGCAGAAGTAAACAAAACAGGTGGGGATAACTCAAAAGGCTCACCCTTTGAAGAACGAGAAATAGTTGAAATAGATCAAAGGCTAGATGCCATTTATGATAAAGAACCTTTAGGCTTCGAGAAGGACCCCACAGACTCAAGTGCTAAAATGTTAGCGCAGGATCCACTCGAAGAGGTGAACTTGGCAGATGAAAACACAAAAAGAATAACTTACGTGAGTACAAAACTCAATTCAAGCCTCAAGCAGAAAGTTATCGAAGTTCTTAGAAGAAACAAAGATTGTTTCGCGTGGGACTATGATGAAATGCCTGGTTTAAAGAGGGAGCTAGTGGAACACAGACTTCCAATCAAGGATGGCAAGAAGCCCATCAAGCAGACCCCTAGAAGGTTCACACCAGCAGTTCTCACGAAGATTAAAGCTGAAATTGAAAGGTTGTTGCGCTGCAAATTCATCAGGACCACAAGGTATGTCGAATGGTTAGCAAATATAGTACCTGTTATTAAGAAGAATGGCTCTCTGAGAATTTGCATAGATTTTAGAGATTTAAATACTGCTACCCCCAAAGATGAGTATTCCATGCCTGTGGCAGAAATGTTAGTAGATTCTGCTGCAGGATTTGAATATTTAAGTATGTTAGATGGATACTCTGGGTATAACCAGATCTTTATTGCTGAAGAAGATGTTGCTAAGACAACATTTCGTTGTCCAGGAGCCTTAGGCACCTACGAATGGGTAGTAATGCCTTTTGGTTTAAAGAACGCTGGAGCAACTTATCAAAGGGCAATGAATTCGATTTTTCATGATTTCATTGAGACTTTTATGTAGGTGTACATTGATGATATAGTCATCAAATCAGTATCTGCAGAAACTCATTTGCATCATTTGAGCCAATCATTCGAAAGAATGAGAAAGTATGGCTTAAAAATGAACCCCCTTAAGTGTGCATTTTTCGTGCAGGCTGGAGATTTCCTTGGTTTTGTGGTTCATAAGAAAGGCATCGAAATTAACCAAAACAAGACCAAAGCCATTGTAGAAACGAAAGCACCTACATCAAAAAAGGAGTTGCAATCTTTGCTAGGTAAAATTAACTTTTTAAGAAGGTTCATTTCGAATTTAAGTGGAAGAACCCAAGCTTTCTGTCTGTTACTTCGTTTGAAGCAAGGACAAGCTTTCGAATGGAATGAAGCACATCAGGAGGCGTTTGACAATATAAAAAGATATCTCACTCAGCCTCCTATCTTGGCCCCACCTTCATGGGGAAAACCCATGAGATTGTACATATCCGCCTCTGAAGTTACCATAGGTAGTATGTTAGCACAAGAAGATAGCAATGGCATCGAAAGAGCCGTATACTATTTAAGTAGGGTGTTGAATGATGCGGAAACCAGATATAGCAACATAGAAAAGCTATGTCTCTGTTTGTATTTCTCTTGTATGAAACTTAAATATTATATAAAGCCTGTTGATGTTTATGTTTCATCTCATTTCGATGTTATCAAACACATGCTTTCGAAACCAATAATGCATAGCAGAATTGGTAAATGGGCTTTGGCCTTGACAGAGTATTCTTTGACTTTCATGCCTTTAAGAGCTGTGAAAGGTCAAGTAATTTCTGATTTCATTGTTGATCATTCATTGAGCGAAGAGACTGTCACGGGTTATGTTAAAATGCAACCTTGGAAACTATACTTTGATGGTTCGACCCATAAAGATGGTAGTGGTGTTGGAGTTCTTATAATTTCTCCCGAAGGAATTCCAACAAAATTCAAGTATAAGTTAGATGGTCCCCGTTGCTCGAACAATGAAGCTGAGTACAAAGCGCTTATCGTTGGACTTGAAGCTTTGTTGGAATTGGGGGCAGCTAGAGTCGAAATTAGAGGAGATTCGGAGCTAGTGGTCAAGCAAATAACAAAGGAATACAAATGCATAAAGGACAATTTGATTACGTATTTCGTCATAGTTAATAGGCTACTCAAAAAATTCGAATACATGGATATTAAACATATACCAAGAATAGAAAATCAAGAGGCGAATGACCTAGCACAGTTGGCTTCAGGGTATAAAGTTTCCACCAAAGAATTTGAAGATTTGGTTGAATTAAGAGGAAGGGCTATGGCTACTAGACTCATACCATCAGACTTAGAAAATATAAAGTTAGGTTGTGCTGACAAGCAGGAATTCGAAGTATTAGCCACAGACACCTTGTCAGATGCAGATTGGCGATGTCCGATTATGAATTATTTAAAAGACCCAACATTGAATGTGGGTAGGAAGATAAAATATAGAGCGTTATCATACATCCTCATGGGAAATGAATTGTTCAAGAAGACCCAGGAAGGCGTATTACTGAAGTGCCTAGGAGAAGGTGAGGCATACTTATCATTATCAGAGGTCCACAATAGGGCATGTGGGGCACA
This sequence comes from Vicia faba, assembly GCA_948472305.1. Classification (NCBI taxonomy): domain Eukaryota; kingdom Viridiplantae; phylum Streptophyta; class Magnoliopsida; order Fabales; family Fabaceae; genus Vicia; species Vicia faba. The sequence continues at coordinate 1,187,165,461 of OX451737.1, forward strand.
TCAAGCAAGCCATAAAATGAAATGGTTGTTATTCCGATATGGCATGTATTGGCCCATCATGCTCAAAGATTGTATAGATTTTGCTAAAGGGTGTGAAGAATGCCAGAAACATGCAGGAATTCAACATGCTCCTGCAAGTGAGTTACATTCGATCATTAAACCATGGCCCTTTAGAGGATGGGCATTAGATTTAATAGGAGAGATCAATCCTGCTTCGTCTAAAGGACAAAAATATATCTTAGTAGGAATTGATTATTTTACCAAGTGGATCGAAGCAATACCATTAATAGTTGCTGATCAAGAGGCTATTATTGGGTTCATACAGAAACAAATAATTTATAGGTTCGGATTACCAGAGAGTATAACCACAGACCAAGGTTCTGTGTTTACTGGTAGAAAGATGCAGGAATTTGCTCAGGAGATGGGTTTTAAATTATTAACATCAACACCATATTATGCTTAAGCAAATGGTCAGGTCGAAGCAGCAAACAAAGTGATAATAGGGTTAATTAAAAAACATGTTGGTAAGAAGCCAAAGAATTGGCATAAGACTTTGGACCAAATACTCTGGGCTTGTAGAACATCCCTTAAAGAAGCTACTAACACCACGCCTTTCCAACTAACATTTGGCCATGACGCAGTTTTACCAGTGGAAATTCATTTGCAATCAGTTCGAATTCAAAGGCAAAATGAGATCCCATCTGCATTATATTGGGAGATGATGATGAATGAGTTAGTTGAGTTAGACGAAATTAGATTGCATGCATTGGAAATCCTAATGAGGCAAAAGGAAAGGGTAGCCATGGAATACAACAAAAGGGTGAAAGGTAAAACATTCACTGATAATGACTTAGTCTGGAAAGTCATATTGCCCATGGACAAGAAGAATAAAACATTAGGTAAATGGTCACCTCATTGGGAAGGACCTTTTCGAATACTAAAGAAATTCTCAAACAATGTGTATGAAATCGAAGAGTTAACTGATGACAAACGAATCTTAAAGGTTAACGGAAAATATTTGAAAAAATATAGACCTCGCCTGCAGGAGATTCGAATAATAGCAACATAGTCGAGATATTATAAGGAGATGCCAAAATGGTGCCATACGTTGCCAAAATGGCGTTGTTCAAATATTACAAAACCGAGACTCAAATTAATTCAAATAAGCAAAGACTTAAAAATAAATGTTGTTTCTCAACCTTGCGAAGGTGCTTCTAAAGGACTCAAGTCTTTGATGGGTATAACGTCTCGCTCCTTCCAGAGTAGCTACTTCTCCTTTGATGCACTCTGCTACTTCTGTTTCAGAAAGGCCCCTGCTAAGAAGTTCTTCGAATTGGTTACTAACGGTGTCAGTTTCGTAAGCCAGTTGTTGTTGTTGAGCTTCTTTGACCTTTTGCTGGAGCTCTTGAATTTGTCCTTCCCGTTGTACCCCAAAATTTGCCCTCCCATATTCTTCAAGATTTGCCAAGTCAAAGCTTCAAAATCTCCCCAAGGGTTGCACAGTTCAAGGGCCTCCTATCAGTCAAAAACTAGGGTTTTGGTTCTGACAAAGAAAATGAAGTTTCCAAGGGTCCAATCAAGTCCCACATGCCTATAAACATGGTCAAGCATCCTCATGCCAAGTTTCAAGACTTACAGCACAAAATTGCACAGTCAAAAACCCTAATTGCTCAACAGTCAACTGTAGGGGCAAAATAGTCATTTGACAGTCAAAAGTTCAAATTTTTGGTCAACATCTCATTTTGAAGCCATAAACATCATTTTATCAATTCTTGATCATGATTTTCAAGGCATGGCTCAAAAAATCTCAAGATACAAAAGTTTCCATATTTGGACAGTTGAAAAAGTCAACTGTAACTTGACCAAGGCATAACTTCCACATGGTTTATCAGAAAAATTCCATCCAAAGCTCATTTTGAAGAGAAAGACATTTTCTACAACTCCGCTTCACACTTCAAGTCCAAGAAATGTTCTCACAAAAAGTTATCAATTTCAACATTATAGGTCATTTTCAAAAGTCAACAAAAAGGGACTTTAAGTCAAAGACCATAACTTGAGATTGGTAAATCAAAATGACATGGGACCAAAGGAATTCGTTATAGGACTTCAAGACCTTTCCAAAATGTCCAAGAACATGATCAAAGCTTAAAAATTGAGCAAGATATGCCTTGTGGAAGTTGGGAAATTTTTGGGTATTTTGAAAAGTCAACTTTGCTTCAAATGCTTTAAAATTGCTAATGGGCCACATTTTCTTCCAAGATTCATCATCCAAAGCATGTGCACGACCATGTGGCCCAAAGGGAATTTATTCATCATTTTTATTTATTTATTTGAATTTTTAATTGCTATTAATTCATTTAATAAAATAAAATATGTGAAAAATACTAAAGCAAGTTTTTCAAATCTTTTTATGCATGAAATACCTTCAAGATTTCGTGCATTATCTGATATGGAAAGAATCAAGGTGATTTGGACATGATTGGTATCAAATATGCATGGAAAAGATTGAAAGAATTATGCATGAAAATCAAATATTGTTCTCATCAATGCAAAGATCTTTTGATTGAAAACTCAACCCTAATCCATCCTCATATAAGACTGATCAAAACCCTAGTGCAAGAGAGCTCCAAGCTGCGCCCAAAGCTGAAGAAGAACATTGCACTTTTTGTGAAAAATTCCAAAACTGAAAACGTGGTTCCAAAGCATTTCAAGGCAAGAAAACTATCCCATTGCATTCCTGAGGCTCCAAGGAACGTGTCTGAATCAAAATCATCAACTCTAACATCAAGAATTGGTAACTAGAAGTCAGACTGTATCATCTTTCTTGCATAATCGTATTTCATCATGCATGCCATGATTTTAAGTTCTAATGCTTGTTTTGTATTATTCTTATCATTCTGAAGCTAACCCTATTGTTTAATTGAGTTTTCCTCACTCATACGCGAAATCACCATTGGAGCGTTTTAGGGTTGCAGAGGTTCAAAATTGGGGCTTTACGTTTAAAGAAAAATTGGGACATGAGACCTAGACCATTAAAACCAGGAGCTTCAGACGAACTCAATGCTTAGCTCGCGATCAATTTATGACCAAAGGATTTCTAATCGCTATTTTTGTATGCAGCACTTAGTGGGGGTTTAAAACCCCCGCTATTCAGTTTGTTTTTTCAGATAAAACGCAGGGCAATTGGAGAAGATGCATAGGTGTCACAATATGAATGGGAAATTCAAAGATTAGCGCGCTTTTTATTTATTCAGGCCACTAACTTTTTTTTCTCTTATAATTATTTCCTTCCACTAATATTACAAAGCCAACGCCTAGCGCAGATGGTTGATGTGCTGTCCTATAACCATTGGGACCTGGGTTCGATTCCCAGGTCCCCCCATATTCTTGATATATTTTGTTTTAATATAATTGCACGCAGCGCTCTCTCCAAACGTCCACCATACGCCCACAATCTCAGCATGCCACACGCCTACTGATCTCAATCCAATGGTCCAGAATCAAGGTCTATGGAAAGTCTCAGTCAATGCACGCGCACGTGGCCCTGAAAAGTCAAACAAAGCCTTAAACATTGGGCCAAAAATGCTGGACAACACCTCCTGATTGGGGCAGAACCCCCCCCCCCCCCCCTTGTATTGTATTTCTTTCTCCTTTCTTTATTTTATTTTTCTTTATTATTTGTTTTAATTCAATTATTTTCTTTTTAATTCAATAAAAATTAATTTCACATAAAAATAGTAAAAAAATCAGAAAAGACAAAAAAAATAAATATATTTGATTTAATATTTTTTGTAAGTAAATCTCATTAATTAATTTAGTTTTCAATTCTAGAGTTAATTTTAACATTTTTTCATAAATTTAAAATTTGTAGAATTAGGTTTTAATTACTTTTATCTTTTTCTTTTCTTTTATAATTATTAATTATTAATTATTTTCTTGTAAATAAAATTGCATTAATTAATTAGGCTTAATTTTAGGTTCAATTTTAATATTTTTTTCTTAATAAATAAAAATAGTTAGAATTAGGGTTAATTAATTTCTTAGTTTCATTTAATTCTCTTATTAAAAATCCATAAATACAAAAACTCAAAAATCTTTTCTTTTTATTTTAATTTAATTTGTTAATCATAATTTAATTTCATTAAAAAGGGTCCAACGCCCTCGCTTTCGATTATTAGTTCGTTTCGCACATTTTATTTCCTTTCTTATAATATTTATGTAATTCTCCCGAAGCCATGTAAATTAAACATTTATATTTCTCGCATCTTTATTTTATGTCAAATCGGGTCCTGGATTTAATTTGGCGATGTGGACCCGCGCCTTTGTAATAGTTTAGAACCTTTATATTTCTCGCAACTTTTTAACTGTTAATAAATTGGCATGCAAGAATGAATGTTAAAATAAAAGCAATGCGTAGATCACCAATTACATGAACAAGACAAAATATCTGAAAACGATACACAAATCACACACCACCCCTAGGGTATGCCTCACTGTTGCCTTGCCCCTCGAAAGGTGATCGTCGAGTAGAGGATGTTTTAGTAAGTCCTCATGATCCGGGAACCTGGCATGAGGGTAGCTTCTAAGGTATCTTCCTATTGCTCTGGTGATCACCACGTCCCGAACCTTCGAATTGACCCGAATACCTCCAACGGTGGTGCTACCTACCTCTCAATGGTGGGATGGCACTACTTTAAAGGACATCTACACAGACGAATTCCTTAGGGTAGGTAGACGACTCTAGATACTTGCTCTAATTTCAAAACAAATCAAAAATACTTTTCACACCGACACCTTTTCAAAAAGCTTTCGAAAGCAATTTTTCAAACACTCTTGAGGACCGATACAAGAGTCGAACTGGAATTTTCAAAGAAACTTTTTTAAACCCACAGTTGAAAAGCAAACAAACCATTTTTGAAAACATAGTGAGCAAGTACCTAAGAGCCCGTGGATAACCACGGATAGAAAGGGTGCTAACACCTTCCCTTTCTATAATCTACCTCCCGAACCGAGAAACATCTCGAAAAGGAATTTTGCTGTGCTTTTGTCCTTTCCTTGTTGGAGAAAATAAAAGACGGTGGCGACTCTTGCTTCCGCGACATTTCGCGAACCAGCGTTAAACAGTCAGTTCCAGATCCACCGATCACAGAACTGGCGACTCTGCTGGGGACTATCTTTATAAAGTGAGGTGTACCTTAGGGTTAGTTCATAACTGTGTTTTCAATTGCATTTCTTTGCTTGCTTTAAATTGTGGGACTGTGTTGGGAGTTCTATAGATCCTAACCCGGATCTGGGGGATACCTTCTTAGAAAGTAGCAACAAGGCTGTGAGGGAACTGTGCGGGGTATACCGACATGGTTGAAACAGTCTGCTACGTTGATGTGGCACTTTGGTGTGTACCGGTAACCCTTGAGTTCAGTCAAGGAGAGTACGGGGCCTGCATGTGGTGTCGTGAAGCATCAACAGACCTTAGGAACCTTAATTGAACTATCTTGGCCTCTTTAGGGTAGTGAGATAACTGACTTTGGTGCAGTCCGAGGTTGGTTGATACTCGATACTACACTCAATTGAGGGTTGCTTTCCTGGAATATTTCGGTCGCCAGTTCAGTGGCTAAATCGAAACGATGAACAATGAAAGCAATCCAGTGATATTGGGACCCTTAGAACCCAGTTACTTCTAATAGGACAGGTTGAGCCCACCAACTTCAAGAGGGTAATACCCAGACCCCATGCTGGCCTAAACTCTAAGGGCTTGTCTTGTGTGCCTTGTGTGCCTTACATGTTTGCCTTTGAAAATATCTGTGGTGTGTTTAATCATAGCATCATGACATCATCCAGCATCATATGCATTGACTAACCATTTCAGGGGTTCGAATCTTCATCTTTGTTCTTATTTTGTAGGACATGGAAACTGTTCGCAGAAAGACAATTCAAATCAGCCTTGTAAGGGTCCCTCCTCAGCTTAAGGAGCTTATATCCAGGATTCCCGAGAGCTCTTCATTCAGTGAAAGACATGGAAGACTCATCAGCTTGGTCAATACCAACATTGAGGAAGATATGATAAAGGTCCTGTTCCAGTTCTTTGACCCTCTGCATCACTGTTTCACCTTCTTGGATTATCAGCTGGTACCTACCTTGGAGGAGTTCTCCCGGCTCCTGAAGATCCCTATCCTTGATCAACTACCCTACAACGGTACGGAAAAGGAACCCAAGCTTGAAGAGATTGCTAAAGCCTTGCACCTACAATCATCCGACCTCAAGGGACATTGGGAAGTTAGAAGTGGTATCAAAGGGTTCTTAGCCAGGTTTCTGTTTGAGAAGGCCCATGAATGTTGGAACTCCCTTGACTTACAAGCTTTTGAAGAAGTTGTGGCCCTCCTTGTCTATGGTTTGGTGTTGTTCCCTAACCCAGATCAGCTTATAGATATCAGTGCTGTCCAGATCTTCATGTCCAGGAATCCTATGCCTACGTTGCTGGGGGACATCCTTCACTCATGTTACACTCGAACCATGAGAAAAAGAGGTGTCCTTATGTGTTGCACTCCTCTCCTGGGAAGGTGGTTTATTTCGCACCTTCCACAATCAGCTTTGAAGAATGAGCGGGGTTTGAGATGGTCACAACGGTTGATGACTCTTACACATGCAGACATACATTGGTTCCCTCGGTCCAGAGAGGATGTCACTATCATTGATCGTTGCGGGGAGTACCCTAATGTTCCTTTACTTGGAATCAGAGGAGGTATTACTTACAACCCGTGCCTAGCTTGGAGACAGTTTGGTTATGCTCGAAGGGATGGCCCTCATGACATGTTAATTCCTGACATAGTTTTTGACTTCGACAATGATGCACAGGGACTTCGCCAGAGATTTATCAGATCTTGGAGGATGCCCAGTAGGATAGACAGCAAGACATTGGGGCACAGGAATTCCATCCCATTGGAACCTTATCTCAAGTGGGTACGGGCCCGTTCCCAGAAGTTAGTAATGCCTTATCCTCATATGCTCCCAGTAATCAAAGAGCCAGTCTTGGAAGGAGAAGTGTCCTACACCATTCAGCATCCTGATATACCCACATCCTGGGAAGAGATACAGAAGAGCTGGATCCAGCTTAAGGAAGAACGGAATTCTCTTGAGACCAGTCTACATGCTAGTGAAAAGAAGGTCTTGGAGCTCACCCGCCTATTGCATGAGGAGAGGAATCTCAACACCTACATAGCTCCAAAGAGGATGCATAGTGTCTTTTGGGATTGATTTGCTTTGTAATTTGTGCCCATGAGGCTTTGATGTACTGAACAATTATTTCCTTAATAATAACGTGTGTTCCTTTTTTGGCTACAACAAATTTGAACTTTCGAACCCTTGAATGCATTGCATAAACACATATCATTCATCATGTGCATAGCAGGTTTTCTTCTTTTCAGGTTGCTTACAGTTCTTCGCTGTTTATTTCAGCATCATGAACCCTGACTCATCATCATTTGAGATGTCCATCAAGGCTCTTCAGGCGCAGAACACGCAATTTCAGGAACTAATCATGGGTTTGGCTCAGGGCCAAGAAGAGCTGAAGGCTCTGCTCCTGAAGAAGGAGAAGAAGAAGAAAAAGAGAACTGTTCTTTTCAACTCGGGCCGAAGGTTTGGCAATACTCTGCAGAATGAAGAGGCTGGTTCTTCTATAGGCAAGAGTAGTCCCCAAGAGGGAAAAGGTCCTAGTTCGGTAGTCTCTGACAACGAGACTGATTTCGATGAGGAACAGTACCCTCCGGCTGAAGACCGGTATAAGCAGTTGGAAGACAGGCTGAATGCTACGGAGATCCAACAAGTGCCTGGGCTGGATTTCGGAGACTTGGGTTTGTCTACTGGTGTGATCATTCCTCATAAGTTCAAAGCACCATCTTTTACCAAGTATGACGGGGCATCTTGTCCCAAGCTGCATCTCAGATCCTACGTGCGGAAGATTCAACCGTACTCAGTGGACAAGAACTTGTGGATCCACTTCTTCCACGAGAGTCTTTCAGGGACTCATCTCGAATGGTTCTATCAGCTGGATGGGACCAAGGTTCGTAACTGGGAGGAGTTGGCTACTGCTTTTTACAAGCAGTATCAATATAATGCCGACCTTGCCCCTACACGTACTCAACTCCAGGGTATGTCGCTAGGGTCAAGTGAAGGTTTTAAAGAGTACGCACAGAAGTGGAGGGATCTGGCTGACAGGGTGCAGCCTCCGTTGACTGACCGGGAGTTGGTAGACATGTTCTTGGGGACCCTATCTGGGCCATTTTCAACCATCTTATCGGTAACTCATCTGCAGGGTTTACTGGTCTTATTCTGACTGGAGAGAGAATAGAGGCTGGGATGAAGTCTGGCAAAATTCAGAAAGGGGCATCTTCAAGTTCTGAGAAGAAACCCTTCAAAAAGGAGGCCAGTGCTGTATATGGGGCTAGAAGACAAGAGAAGCCTGAGCGCTGCCAATATGTCAATGCGATGATGATTGCTAAGCCTGCTGCCGCTCCTCGGCAAACCAATCCTCAAAGGGCTGAAAGACCTAGAAGAGACTTCACCCGGTTGAGTATGACTCTATCCCAAATCTTGCCGCAGTTGCTGTCCACCAACCTAGTGACTGTCAGAGAGGCCCCGAAGGTGGTGAATACGGCTTCTCCCAAATACAATCCAAATGCCCGTTGTGATTATCATTCCGATAGCCCGGGGCATTCCACTTATGACTGTTGGGCCTTAAGGAATAAGGTACAAGACCTTATTGACGCAAAAGAGATACAGTTTGAAGCGCCTGAGAGACCGAATGTGGTGACTGCTCCTATGCCCCAGCATGGAGTAAATGCCATTGATGAAGATGTATACGCCGTTTCTGTAGATGATGTAGCTACTCCTTTGAAGACTGTCAAGAGGAACCTACTGCTGGCCGGTTTATTTCCGGGTTGTAGTGAAGGTTGCCTTTTCTGTGCTGTTTCCCTTTCTGGTTGTCCTTTGCTGAAGTTGGGCATCCAAAGCCTAATAGACAGCAAAGAGATTCTGTTCAAGAAGTCCGATGTTCAGTTTGTTCCGGTAGAAGAAGTTTCCGTTGTTACAATCTTTAATAATCCAATCAAGGCTCTCCCAAGGAAGCCTGTTCAAATCGTGACTGTCACACCTGTTGTTATTACTGTTCCGGGGCCTCTCCCCTACGAATCTAATAAGGCTGTCCCCTGGCACTATGGGGCAGACGTGTATGTCCATGGAATCAAGCAAGAGTTCAACACTCGCACCAGCATCAGCAATATCACTGGTCCAGCAAAGGTTACCCGCAGTGGCAGGCTCTTCTCGCCTGACATTGCACCACCAGCTATTCGAAGACCCCTCACTATAACACCTACAAGTGTACCTGTTCCTGTTTCTGATCAAGTTGTTTCCCCTGCTGCCGAGTCATCTAATGCTCGGGGCAAAGGGATTGAAGTTGAGCCTGCCCGGATGGAGGCACCAAGACCTGTAAATGCTGAGGCCTCCCAACAAGAGATGGAGGAAATCCTAAAAATAATCAAGAAGAGTGACTTTAATGTTGTCGAGCAGCTGGGGCATACGCCCTCCAAAATCTCCATGCTCTCCTTGCTACTGTGCTCAGAGGCCCATGCTAAGGCCTTAATTTCATATCTCAAGACGGCCCATGTGCCACAGGAGACATCTGCAGTCCAGTTTACTGATTGCGTAGCAAATCTGACAGCGGACAATGGTTTGGGTTTCTCGGATGCTGACCTTACTGCTAAGGGAAGGGACCACAATGACGCCCTGCATGTCTCTATTGAATGTAGGGGCACTACTCTGGCGCACGTGTTGGTGGACACTGGTTCTTCCCTAAATGTGCTACCCAAGAAAGCCTTAGACCGTTTGGATTGTGAAGGCCTGGAGCTGAAACCTAGCAATATCATCGTCAGAGCCTTTGACGGTTCTAAAAGGATGGTTCATGGAGAGGTAGACATTCCTATTCGTGTGGGTTCTCAAGTATTTGACTCTACCTTTCATGTAATGGATATCCGTCCATCGTATTCTTGTCTACTGGGTCGACCTTGGATCCACAAAGCTGGGGCGGTGACCTCTACCTTGCACCAGAAGCTCAAGTACCCCGTCAGAGGGAAGATCGTCACTGTGCAGGGAGAGGAGGAGTATATGGTGAGCCATTTGAATTCCTTCATGTATATTGAGATGGACGTGGAGTTTATTGAAACCCCCTTTCAGCATTTCGAAGAGGTACCCCCAACTTTAGCAGCAGCAGAAACAGTGGTCGAAGAGGATGTTCCTTTGAAGATGGCCTCCTTGAAGGATGCCCGGGCTGTGATCCAGAAAGGTGAATGTGCTAACTGGGGAAGGCTCCCTGATTTTACACAGAAAACTGACAAGTTCGGACTGGGTTTTACTGCAGAGGGTCAGAAAGCTATGCGGAAGGCAAAGATCAGAAGACCTCCTGTGCTCATTACCAACCCAGGAGTGAATGCTGTGGGAGATGAAGATGAAGTGGGAGAGTCAGAGTTCAATAGCTGGATCTACCCGACAACTGAGGGCGGATTGACCAATTGGATTGCCAAAGACCATACTCCTGTTACTTTTGTTACACAGTAATAAACTTCTTTGTTTTGTTATTTGTAATAAACAATTAAAACTCTATGGCCCGGTGTCTTACCCGGGGCACCGTGGCTTCATTTGTGAGGGCATATAAATTGTCATTTCATATATCATGAATAAAGATCTTGGACGTTCTCTTGCATTTCAAATCTTATGCTCCTTTTCTTTCTTTCCTTCCTTTATATATTTCAAAACAGCTGTATTTACACACACTCACTCATACAGGTTTCAATCCACTCTGGATCTCACTGGTAACGACTCTGCTACTGCCAGTTATGACTTCGAAAATCCGATCAACTTAGCCGAAGACGAAGGTGAAGATGATTGCGAAGTTCCTGGCGAGCTTGCAAGACTGTTACTCCAGGAAGAGAGGGCAATTCAACCACACGAAGAGCCAGTAGAGACAATAAATCTGGGTACTGAGACAAACAGAAAGGAAGTAAAGATTGGTGCCAACCTAGAGCTCAGCGTGAAGCAACGGTTGACTCAGATGCTACATGATTATATGGAGATCTTTGTCTGGTCCTACGAAGACATGCCCGGGTTGGATACCGATATTGTGGTCCATCATTTGCCTACCAAGGAAAACTGTCCTCCGGTTAAGCAAAAGGTCCGCCGTATGCGTCCAGAGATGTTCGAGAAGATCAAAGCCGAGGTTATGAAACAGTTTGATGCCGGGTTTCTCGCAGTGACTTCTTACCCTCAGTGGGTTGCTAATGTGATGCCAGTACCAAAGAAGGATGGAAAGGTCAGAATGTGTGTCGACTACAGGGATCTGGACAGGGCCAGCCCCAAAGATGACTTCCCTCTACCTCACATTTATGTCCTTGTTGATAATACTGCTCAACACAAGGTGTTCTCGTTCATGGATGGCTTTTCAGGTTACAATCAGATCAAGATGGCTCCTGAAGACATGGAAAAGACTACCTTTGTTACTCAGTGGGGCACCTTCTGCTACAAGGTCATGCCTTTTGGACTGAAAAATGCTGGGGCAACCTACCAACGTGCCATGGTTGCTTTATTTCATGACATGATCCATCATGAGATAGAAGTGTATGTTGACGACATGATCGTGAGGTCCCAGACGGAGGAAGAGCACCTAGATCATCTGCAGAAATTGTTTGACCGTCTGAAGTTGTACAAGCTGAGGTTGAACCCGAACAAGTGCACCTTCGGGGTAAGATATGGGAAGTTGCTAGGCTTCTGTTGTACCCCAAAATTTGCCCTCCCGTATTCATCAAGAAATGGCCAAGTCAAGGTCACAAAGTCCCCAAGGGTTATGCAGCTCAACTGTCTCCTATACAGTCAAAACTAGGGTTTGAGTTCTGGTCAAGCAAATGAACTTTTCAAAGGCCCAATCAAGTCTCATATGCTTACAAAGATGGTCAAGCATCTTCATGTCAAGTTTCAAGGCATTCAGCTCAAGATTGCACAGTCAAAACCCCAAATTGCACTACAGTCAACTGTAGGGGCAAAATGGTCATTTGACAGTCAAAAGTTCAAATTTTTTGTCAACATATCATTTTGAAGCCACAAACATCATTTGATCAATGCTTGATCATGATTCTCAAAATTTGGCTCAGAAATCATCAAAGATGCAAAAGTTGCTATATTTGGACAGCTGAAAAAGTCAACTGAAATTGACCAGGGCATAACTTTCACATGGATTATCAGAAAAATTCCATCCAAAGCTCATTTTGAAGAGAAAGACATTTCCTACAATTCATCTTCATGATCCAAGTCCAAGAAATGCTCTCACAAAAAGTTATCAATTTCAACATTATAGGTCATTTTCAAAAGTCAACAAAAAGTGACTTTAAGTCAAAGGCCATAACTTGAGATTGGTAAATCAAAATGACATGGGACCAAAGGCATTGGTTAGAGGACTCAAAGACCTTTCCAAAATGTCCAAGAACATGTGAAAATCTCAAAAATTGACCAAGTTATGCCTTGTGGAAGTTGGGAAATTTTTGGGAATTTTGAAAAGTCAACATGGATGCAAAAGGCCTAAAAATGCAAATGGGCCCATTTTTCTTCCAAGTCTCTTCATGCCAAGCCTATGCACGACCACTAGGCCCAAAGGGAAGTATTTTCATATTTTTTAATTATTTATTTGAATTTATATTAATTTATATTCATTTAAATCATTTTAATACATGGAAAATATCAAACTTAACCTAAAAAAATCTTTTCATGCATGTTTATTCTTAATATTTCGTGCATATCCCAATTAGGCAAATTTGGATGAAATTTGAGCATGATTGATACAAAAACTATGAGAAAAAGATTGGAAAAGATCCATGAAATCAAATATCCAAAAATCATCAAAGCAATGGATTTTATTCAATCTTTTTAACCTAATTGCTTCCATACAAGTATGAGATCACAACCCTAAGCAAAAGAGACTGCAAGCTGCGCTCAGAAAGCAAAACACAAACTTGAAAATTGTCCAAAAAATTGAAAACTGATTTCAAGGTTATAGGTAGATTCAAGCTTCAACTTCCATTCCAATAGCTTCCTTGGGTGATTCTGAACACGTGCCCATCATTAGCATCAATTCAAACACGAAGAATCGGTACATTGAGTGTGAACTGCATCCAAAAAAATTCCTAATCGTATTTTGGTTTTAAAGCATGATCATGGCATTTTAATTATATATTCATGTTCCTGATGAAGTTTGTGAACTAACCATCATATTTGATTAAGTTTTCATGCCATCCACGCGATTTCGCCATTAACAAGCATTAGGGTTTTTCAGCTTTGGAATTAGGGGTTTCCAAATATAGCAAAATTGGACGTTCTCAATACCATGGACGTGCTCAGAGCGTAGAGACGAAGAGATTCCTACCCTCGCGCTCAATTTATGAGCGTCGAGGGTCTATTCGCTATTTCTTGGTATACGGCCTTAGGCCACGCTTGCTAAACCGTTGCCTTATGTTTTTCAGTTTCAGGCATATGGAGGAGACGAAGACGTGTTAGAACGTGATACGTTAATTCAAATTCTCGCGCGCTAATCCACTCACGCTTCGTTTTTATATTATATTATTTATTTGTATATTATATATCAAAGTAACTAAATAGCTCAGCTGGCAAGCTATCCACGCGTTAACCTTCATGACCTGGGTTCAAGTCCCAGGTCTGGCAATTTCCAATGCTATTTTTCAACGCAGGTTCCTATGCTTTGCTAATGTCCCAGTGCACCATATTCCCTCACCATCAGGCAGCCACGCGTCCACAATAATCAGATCCATGGCTAAGATTCAAAGAGCACCATACACCACGTCAAAACGCTGACATATGATCCAAGAAAGTCAACCAATGTCCAGCTTATTGGGCCAGAATTCCCAGGCCTATACCTCCAATTTTGGGACAACACCCCACCCTGGTTTGAAATTTCATTTATTTCCCTTATATCTTTTTAATTCTTATTTTATTTATTTATTGTTTTAATTCAGTAATTATTTTTTTACAAAAATATAAAAATCAGAAAAAGACCAAAAAATAATATTTATTTTATTATAATTATTTTATTAGCATGTAATTTCAAATTAGGTTTAATTTATATTTTTTTTCCATAACAAAAATCCAACAAAACAGAATTAGGTTAATTGATATTTTTTATTCCTTTTAATATTTTTCCTTTTTTAGAATAATAATATTGTTTATTTATTTTCATAAATTAAAAATTGCACATAAATAAATTAGGGTTTAATGTAGATTATATTTTTAATTCTTTCATAATAAATAAAAAATATTAGAATTAGGGTTTGCCGTTTAATTTAATTTCAATTAACTTCTTTTCCTTATTAAATCTAAAAAATACAAAAATATCAGAAAAACATTTAATTTTCACTTTTTTTATTTTAATTCCTTATTTTTAATATCTTGCAAAAGGGTCCAACGCCCTAGTTTTACTTTAATTATTTTCTTTTGCGCGTTTACTTTATTGCTTATTATAATTTTGTAAATCTCCCAAAGCCATGTAACTTTACTTTTCGCACTTTATTTTATCGCTTTACTTATTTTCCGCTAAATCGGGTCCGGTTTAATTTTGGCGATGTGGACCCGCGCCATTTGTAATAGTCGTAGATTTCTTTTTTCCGCAACTTTTTAACTGTTAACCAAGCATGCAAGAATGAATGGATAAATTAAAATCAAGCGTAGAACACGATAAACATGACAAGACAAATAACTGAAACATAACACACAATTCGCACACACCACCCCTAGGGTACGCCTCACTGTTGCCTTTCGAAAGGTGGTCGTCGAGTAGAAAACGTCTTAGTAAGTCCTCATGATCCGGGAACCTGGCATGAGGGTAGCTTCTAAGGTGTCTTCCCATTGCTCTGGTGATCACCATGTCCCTAAAATCGAATTGACCCGAACACCTCCAACGGTGGTGCTACCTACCTCTCAATGGTGGGATGGCACTACCTTTAAAGGACATTTACACAGACGAATTCCTTAGGGTAGGTAGGTTCTCGTAGATACTTGCTCTCTTCAAAAACAAAACAAATAATACTTTTCACCAACACATTTTCAAAAGCTTTCAAAGCAAATTTTTCAAACACTCTGACGTACGAGTCGAACTGAAATTTTTCAAAGAAACTTTTTTAAACCCACATTGAAAAGCAAACAAACCATTTTTGAAAACACATTGAGCAAGTATCTAAGAGCCCATGGATAACCATGGATAGAAAGGGTGCTAACACCTTCCCTTTCTATAACCTACCTCCCGAACCGAGAGCAATCTCTTTAAAGGAATTTTTCTGTGCTTTTGTCCTTTCCATTTGGAGAAAATAAAAGACGGTGGCGACTCTTGCTTCCGCGACATTTCGCGAACCAGCGTTAAACAGTCAGTTCCAGATCCACCGATCACAGCTTCGTCGTAAGTGATAAGGGTATTCAAGTGGACCCTGCCAAGGTTAAAGCTATTCAAGAGATGCCAGTTCCTAGGACAGAGAAAGAGGTCAGAGGCTTTTTAGGACGCCTGAATTACATTGCTCGATTCATCTCACACCTGACTGCTACCTGTGAGCCAATCTTCAAGCTGCTGAAGAAAGATCAGGTAGTACGTTGGAATGATGAATGTCAGGCTGCTTTTGACAGAATCAAGGAGTATCTCCAAGAACCACCCATCCTTATGCCACCGGTTGAGGGGAGACCTCTGATACTATACCTGACAGTACTTGACAACTCAATGGGGTGTGTGCTGGGGCAGCATGACGAGTCTGGCCGAAAAGAGCATGCCATTTATTACCTTAACAAAAAGTTTACCGACTGTGAGACCCGATACTCACTGCTTGAGAAAACTTGCTGCACTTTGGTATGGGCTGCTCGCCGGCTGAGACAGTATATGCTGACTCACACGACCTTGTTGATCTCAAAAATGGATCCTATAAAGTACATATTTGAAAAGCCTGCTCTGTCCAGGAGAATAGCAAGATGGCAAATGATCTTGACGGAATACGACATTCAATACACAACCCAGAAAGCCATCAAAGGAAGTGTATTGGCAGACCACTTGGCACATCAGGCCGTAGACGACTATCAGTCAATGAACTTCGAGTTTCTAGACGAGAGCATCATGATAGTGACTAATTGTGAAGTACCTGGATCGGATGAAGGACCTGAGGAAGGATCCCGATGGTCTATGCACTTTGACGGAGCCTCCAATGCTTTGGGTAACGGTATCGGCGCTGTGATCATATCTCCTCAAGGCACTCATACTCCACTCACTGCCCGGCTATGTTTCAACTGCACCAACAACATGGCGGAGTATGAGGCATGCATCATGGGTCTCCAAGCTGCGATCGACTTAAGGATCAAGTTTCTGAGTGTCTTCGGAGATTCCGCTCTCGTGATCAATCAGATCAAAGGAGAGTGGGATACGAAACATCCGAATCTTATTCCTTACAGAGAATGTGTGTTGACATTGATCCCCTACTTCACGAAGATAACCTTTGAACACTTCCCGAGAGAGGAGAATCAGCTGGAGGACGCGTTAGCTACGATGTCTTCTATGTTCAAGGTCAAATGGGACAATGAGGCTCCCCGGATCATCATTTGGAAACTGGACGAACCGGCATACTGTTGTGATCTCGAGACTGAATTGGTGACTGAGAAGCCTTGGTACCATGAGGTGAAGAGATATTTGGAAGCTCAGGAATACCTTGAAGGTGCGTCTGTCAATGATAAGAAGTTTCTGAGAAGGTTCGCAGCGAAGTTCTTCCTTAGCAACAACATCTTGTACAAGCGAAACCATGATTCGACCTTACTGCGTTGTGTGGACAAGACTGAAGCAGAAAGGATCATGGAAGAGCTACATGAAGGGACCTTTGGTACACATTCCAGTGGACACACTATGGCAAAGAAGATCCTTCGAGCAGGGTATTTCTGGTCCACAATGGAAGCAGACTGCTACCAACATTCTCGGACATGCCATAAATGCCAGATATATGCAGACAAGGTGCATGTGCCTCCAGTTCCTCTGAATGTTCTGACTGCGCCTTGGCCGTTTGCAATGTGGGGCATAGACATGATCGGTGAGATTAAACCTACGGCATCTAACGGGCATCGCTTCATCCTGGTAGCGATTGATTACTTCACGAAGTGGTTCGAAGCAGCTTCCTACGCTACGGTAACCAAGACTGTTGTGGCACGGTTCATTCGGCATAACCTGATCTGTCGATACGGCGTCCCAGAAAGAATCATTACAGACAACGATACCAATCTCAATAACAAGATGATCACTGAGCTCTGCGAGCAGTTTAAGATACAGCACCACAACTCTTCTCCTTACAGACCGAAGATGAATGGGGCTGTAGAAGCAGCAAATAAAAATATCAAGAAAATCGTGCAGAAGATGACAGTGACTTACAAAGATTGGCACGAGATGTTACCGTTCGCTCTACATGGGTACCGTACCTCAGCCAGGACGTCAACCGGGGCAACTCCTTTCTCCTTGGTCTACGGTATGGAGGCAGTATTACCGATCGAAGTGCAAATACCCTCTCTCCGGATAATGAAGGATGCAAATCTGAATGAAGATGATTGGATCCAAACACGACTTGATCAGCTAAACCTTATTGACGAAAAGAGACTCGCCGCTATCTGTCATGGTCAGACGTATCAGAAACGGATGATCAGGGGATTTAACAAAAAGGTCAGACCACAGGAATATCAAGTTGGGGATCTAGTAATCAAGCGAATCATCCTTCCTCAGAGTGATCCAAGGGGCAAATGGACCCCTACGTACGAAGGGCCATTTGTGGTTAAACATGTGTTCTCAAGAGGAGCCATGATTCTAACCAACATGGATGGTGACGACCTTCCTCACCCCGCCAATGCAGACATAGTAAAAAGATACTACGCATGAAAAAAGACCCGCTAGGCTGACATGCCTAGGCAAAAGTTAGGGCTTCCCGGCGAACCAAAAGGGTTCGGGCAAAATGAAGGGATGAAATGAAAAAAATCTGTACACCCGGCAAGTCGAAAACCTGAAAAGGCGGCTTGGGCAAAAATGGGTATCCCGGTGGACTGAAAACCCGAAAGGGCGGTCCAGGCAAAAGTTAGGGATAAAGCGTAATACTATGTCTCATTGGATCACTTTGCATCCAGAATCCGATATCTACATCGAGTTCAGACGGCATCAATCAGTCAGCTTCATCTTCAACTAAGGTCATCAAGTGATGAGACGCTCGGAGATATAAGGGCAATAGCAGAGTTGAAACCCAGTGGGATCATTCATTTCACACAGCTGTTTTATTTTCTTTTGTACAAATTGTATAAACTCTTTTGTTCGGCGGTGTTCTCTTACTAGGACGTCAGCCTCTTGTACATAAACGCCTATTTTACAGGCAAATTCAAAATCAATACAAAAATCACCTTTCAGTTAAAATTGCCAATTATTTTTCCTTTTCTGTTTTGTTTTGCGAAGAACGTCCAAGGTTCAATTTGTGATATATGCATTGACAATAATTTGCTAACTCATGAATATTTGCATACGAAACAAAGGATTAATTACAGGTAGCATTAGAAACAGGGGCAATAAAGAGTTGTCTAAGCAATCTAATTGTTCTGTCCACCAAGGTACCAAGGTAGGTTCATCTAAAGAACATAACCAGATATCTTAATTCCCCAGAGAGTGAGCCAGCAAGTCAGTGCACTCTCCACAAGCAAAGTTACAGTCAAACTTAAGGAAGTTGGGTATCCTCCCGCAGATCTCAACATTCCCCAGCAGTATACATGCATTCTTAAAAAGCATCCCCGACAATCTTGGTCTAAAGATCGTTCCCCGGCAGTATATCAAACATTCAGTGGAGTTACTTCCAATACAATTCAAAACTTCCCCAGGAGAGTCCAATCTAGTTCCCCAGGAAAGTTGGAATTCATCTCCCCAAGCAGTAAGCTTATCCCCAGTAGATTCTGGAAGCTTATCCCTCGCAGAGCATGAACGCATCCCCCGGCTTTATTCAAAGAGTTATTTCCCTACCAGGATATAAATGGGTTATCCTCAGCCAAAAGCCATGGAAAGATCGTTCTCGGCAAAGCTTTCTTATCCCCAGCGAAGTCTATTAGCACTTCCAACACAACAATGGTATCCCCAGCGAAGTTACCATCAACATTTCAGCAAAGTACCTCTCTCCCCACAGAGTATCGCTCCCCAGCAAGATTGTTAGAGTACTTTTCTCCCCGCAGAGGAATCCATTCGCCAAGTTTATTCCCCAACGGAGTTATCTTCTCCTACCGGTATTCCTGCAACTATCATCCCCAGCGGAAGCAAAGATCTATTCTTCAACATCAGCCCAGGAGTGACTTCCCGGCACCCGTCAAGGATTTATTTTCCTAAGACAAAAAGATACATTCATAAACATCGCACTTCCATGCATTATAGCACGCATATACGCATCATATCTTACAAATCGCATTTATATTGAGAACATCATTGCTTGATCCATATCATGCATTGCATATGACTGACCTTTACCTTTCAGGAAAGATCCAGTTAAGTTCTCAGCTATATTCCAAGACCTTGACCGGTTCAATTAAATCGACCCTAAGATTTTCCTGATTCTTATCCAGTCAAAGGCCTACTCTGGTTCAGTCAGATCGACCCTAAGATCTCCCTGATTCTTATCCAGTTGAAGATATTCAAGACCTTGACCGGTTCAGTTAAATCGATCCTAAGATTTTCCTGATTCTTATCCAGTCAAAGGCCTTCTCTGGTTTAGTCAGATCGACCCTAAGATCTCCCTGATTCTTATCCAGTTGAAGATATTCAAGACCTTGACCGGTTCAGTTAAATCGACCCTAAGATTTTTCTGTTTCTTATCCAGTCAAAGGCCTTCTCTGGTTCAGTCAGATCGACCCTAAGATCTCCCTGATTCTTATCTAGTTGAAGACATTCCAAGACCTAGACCGGTTCAGTTAAATCGACCCTAAGATTTTTCTGTTTCTTATCCAGTCAAAGGCCTTCTCTGGTTCAGTCAGATCGACCCTAAGATCTCCCCGATTCTTATCCAGTTGAAGACATTTCAAGACCTAGACCGGTTCAGTTAAATCGACCCTAAGATTTTTCTGTTTCTTATCCAGTCAAAGGCCTTCTCTGGTTCAGTCAGATCGACCCTAAGATCTCCCTGATTCTTATCCAGTTGAAGACATTTCAAGACCTAGATCGGTTCAGTTAAATCGACCCTAAGATTTTTCTGTTTCTTATCCAGTCAAAGGCCTTCTTTGGTTCAGTCAGATCGACCCTAAGATCTCCCTGATTCTTATCCAGTTGAAGACATTTCAAGACCTAGACCGGTTCAGTTAAATCGACCCTAAGATTTTCCTGTTTCTTATCCAGTCAAAGGCCTTCTCTAGTCCAGTTAAATCGACCCTTAAAAGATTTTCCTGATAAAGACTCAGTTGAAGACACCCAAGATTCTCTCAGCGTTACTGTTGAGGTAGTAATCGTCCAAGGTTCTCTCAGCGTTCCTGTTGAGGTAGTAATCGTCCCCAGATTCTCTCAGCGTTACTGTTGAGGTAGTAATCGTCCAAGGTTCTCTCAGCGTTCCTGTTGAGGTAGTAATCGTCCCCAGATTCTCTCAGCGTTACTGTTGAGGTAGTAATCGTCCAAGGTTCTCTCAGCGTTACTGTTGAGGTAGTAATCGTCCAAGGTTCTCTCAGCGTTCCTGTTGAGGTAGTAATCGTCCCCAGATTCTCTCAGCGTTACTGTTGAGGTAGTAATCGTCCAAGGTTCTCTCAGCGTTCCTGTTGAGGTAGTAATCGTCCCCAGATTCTCTCAGCGTTACTATTGAGGTAGTAATCGTCCAAGGTTCTCTCAGCGTTCGTGTTGAGGTAGTAACCATCCCTGGTTCATTCATCACCTTTTGAAGATCCAGATCCAGATCCTGTAACTAGTCAGGACACATCTATACGAAGAATCTGAAGACCAGCTCCTGTAACGGGTCAGGTAATCCTTTTCTTTTGCAGGTACGCAGGCTCTCGCTAAGGAATCTCTTACGCGATCAACATCCAGATGGCATCTATAAGCCCATCAGCCCATCCATCATCTCTCAGCATGGCATCTATAAGCCCATCAGCCCATTCTCATCATCACACTACTATGTGAGCGCAAATTTCTGGGCACTCTAGTGTTCAATCATCTTCCACCTTCAGATTACGAAAGGCACGTCAGCCAATCTGCATCCTCAGGTCTAAGAAGATTGAACAGGGGCAACTGTTGTACCCCAAAATTTTCCCTCCCATATTCTTCAAGATTTGCCAAGTCAAAGCTTCAAAATCTCCCCAAGGGTTGCACAGTTCAAGGGCCTCCTATCAGTCAAAAACTAGGGTTTTGGTTCTGACAAAGAAAATGAAGTTTCCAAGGGTCCAATCAAGTCCCACATGCCTATAAACATGGTCAAGCATCCTCATGCCAAGTTTCAAGACTTACAGCACAAAATTGCACAGTCAAAAACCCTAATTGCTCAACAGTCAACTGTAGGGGCAAAATGGTCATTTGACAGTCAAAAGTTCAAATTTTTGGTCAACATCTCATTTTGAAGCCATAAACATCATTTGATCAATTCTTGATCATGATTTTCAAGGCATGACTCAAAAAATCTCAAGATGCAAAAGTTTCCATATTTGGACAGTTGAAAAAGTCAACTGTAACTTGACCAAGGCATAACTTCCACATGGTTTATCAGAAAAATTCCATCCAAAGCTCATTTTGAAGAGTAAGACATTTTATACAACTCCTCTTCACACTTCAAGTCCAATAAATGTTCTCACAAAAAGTTATTAATTTCAACATTATAGGTCATTTTCAAAATTCAACAAAAAGGGACTTTAAGTCAAAGACCATAACTTGAGATTGGTAAATCAAAATGACATGGGACCAAAGGCATTGGTTAGAGGACTTCAAGACCTTTCCAAAATGTCCAAGAACATGATCAAAGCTTAAATATTGAGCAAGATATGCCTTGTGGAAGTTGGGAAATTTTTGGGTATTTTGAAAAGTCAACTTTGCTTCAAATGCTTTAAAATTGCTAATGCGCCACATTTTCTTCCAAGATTCATCATCCAAAGCATGTGCACGACCATGTGGCCCAAAGGGAATTTATTCATCATTTTTATTTATTTATTTGAATTTTTAATTGCTATTAATTCATTTAATAAAATAAAATATGTGAAAAATACTAAAGCAAGTTTTTCAAATCTTTTTATGCATGAAATACCTTCAAGATTTCGTGCATTATCTGATATGGAAAGAATCAAGGTGATTTGGACATGATTGGTATCAAATATGCATGGAAAAGATTGAAAGAATTATGCATGAAAATCAAATATTGTTCTCATCAATGCAAAGATCTTTTGATTGAAAACTCAACCCTAATCCATCCTCATATAAGACTGATCAAAACCCTAGTGCAAGAGAGCTCCAAGCTGCGCCCAAAGCTGAAGAAGAACATTGCACTTTTTCTAAAAAATTCCAAAACTGAAAACGTGGTTCCAAAGCATTTCAAGGCAA
The DNA here is from genome assembly GCA_948472305.1 of Vicia faba. Taxonomy (NCBI): domain Eukaryota; kingdom Viridiplantae; phylum Streptophyta; class Magnoliopsida; order Fabales; family Fabaceae; genus Vicia; species Vicia faba. The sequence goes on from OX451737.1 coordinate 1,187,188,091, forward strand.
GAAAACTATCCCATTGCATTCCTGGGGCTCCAAGGAACGTGTCTGAATCAAAATCATCAACTCTAACATCAAGAATTGGTAACTAGAAGTCAGACTGTATCATCTTTCTTGCATAATCGTATTTCATCATTCATGCCATGATTTTAAGTTCTAATGCTTGTTTTGTATTATTCTTATCATTCTGAAGCTAACCCTATTGTTTAATTGAGTTTTCCTCACTCATACGCGAAATCACCATTGGAGCGTTTTAGGGTTGCAGAGGTTCAAAATTGGGGCTTTACGTTTAAAGAAAAATTGGGACATGAGACCTAGACCATTAAAACCAGGAGCTTCAGATGAACTCAATGCTTAACTCGCGATCAATTTATGACCAAAGGATTTCTAATCGCTATTTTTGTATGCAGCACTTAGTGGGGGTTTAAAACCCCCGCTATTCAGTTTGTTTTTTCAGATAAAACGCAGGGCAATTGGAGAAGATGCATAGGTGTCACAATATGAATGGGAAATTCAAAGATTAGCGCGCTTTTTATTTATTCAGGCCACTAACTTTTTTTTCTCTTATAATTATTTCCTTCCACTAATATTACAAAGCCAACGCCTAGCGCAAATGGTTGATGTGATGTCCTATAACCACTGGGACCTGGGTTCGATTCCCAGGTCCCCCCATATTCTTGATATGTTTTGTTTTAATATAATTGCACGCAGCGCTCTCTCCAAACGTCCATCATACGCCCACAATCTCAGCATGCCACACGCCTACTGATCTTAATCCAATGGTCCAGAATCAAGGTCTATGGAAAGTCTCAGTCAATGCACGCGCACGTGGCCCTGAAAAGTCAAATAAAGCCTTAAACATTGGGCCAAAAATGCTGGACAACACCTCCTGATTGGGGCAGAACCCCCCCCCCCCCCCCCCCCCCTTGTATTGTATTTCTTTCTCCTTTCTTTATTTTATTTTTCTTTATTATTTGTTTTAATTCAATTATTTTCTTTTTAATTCAATAAAAATTAATTTCACATAAAAATAGTAAAAAAATCAGAAAAGACAAAAAAATAAATATATTTGATTTAATATTTTTTGTAAGTAAATCTCATTAATTAATTTAGTTTTCAATTCTAGGGTTAATTTTAACATTTTTTCATAAATTTAAAATTTGTAGAATTAGGTTTTAATTACTTTTATCTTTTTCTTTTCTTTTATCATTATTAATTATTAATTATTTTCTTGTAAATAAAATTGCATTAATTAATTAGGCTTAATTTTAGGTTCAATTTTAATATTTTTTTCTTAATAAATAAAAATAGTTAGAATTAGGGTTAATTAATTTCTTAGTTTCATTTAATTCTCTTATTAAAAATCCATAAATACAAAAACTCAAAAATATTTTCTTTTTATTTTAATTTAATTTGTTAATCATAATTTAATTTCATTAAAAAGGGTCTAACACCCTCGCTTTCGATTATTAGTTCGTTTCGCACATTTTATTTCCTTTCTTATAATATTTATGTAATTCTCCCGAAGCCATGTAAATTAAACATTTATATTTCTCGCATCTTTATTTTATGTCAAATCGGGTCCTGGATTTAATTTGGCGATGTGGACCCGCGCCTTTGTAATAATTTAGAACCTTTATATTTCTCGCAACTTTTTAACTGTTAATAAATTGGCATGCAAGAATGAATGTTAAAATAAAAGCAATGTGTAGATCACCAATTACATGAACAAGACAAAATATCTGAAAACGATACACAAATCACACACCACCCCTAGGGTATGCCTCACTGTTGCCTTGCCCCTCGAAAGGTGATCGTCGAGTAGAGGATGTTTTAGTAAGTCCTCATGATCCGGGAACCTGGCATGAGGGTAGCTTCTAAGGCATCTTCCTATTTCTCTGGTGATCACCACGTCCCGAACCTTCGAATTGACCCGAATACCTCCAACGGTGGTGCTACCTACCTCTCAATGGTGGGATGGCACTACTTTAAAGGACATCTACACAGACAAATTCCTTAGGGTAGGTAGACGACTCTAGACACTTGCTCTAATTTCAAAACAAATCAAAAATACTTTTCACACCGACACCTTTTCAAAAAGCTTTCGAAAGCAATTTTTCAAACACTCTTGAGGACCGATACAAGAGTCGAACTGGAATTTTCAAAGAAACTTTTTTAAACCCACAGTTGAAAAGAAAACAAACCATTTTTGAAAACATAGTGAGCAAGTACCTAAGAGCCCGTGGATAACCACGGATAGAAAGGGTGCTAACACCTTCCCTTTCTATAATCTACCTCCCGAACCGAGAAACATCTCGAAAAGGAATTTTGCTGTGCTTTTGTCCTTTCCTTGTTGGAGAAAATAAAAGACGGTGGCGACTCTTGCTTCCGCGACATTTCGCGAACCAGCGTTAAACAGTCAGTTCCAGATCCACCGATCACACTTCCCAAAAGAGAATAGACCGCGCTCGAACTTCATAGTCAGCCTTCGCCTGTTTAAAATGCGTTGCTTGGTCTTCAGCCTCTTTAGAAAGTTTCGAAGCGCGCTCATAAGCATCATCCATGGTGTTTCGTTTCTCCTGAACTTTAGCAGCAGCTAATTCATCTTGTAGGAGACATCCAGTCACATCTCCAATAATACTTGGAGGTCGAACAGTATAGTGCTGACTGGCAAGGAGCAAGTTGCGAGGTTAACTTGAGTGAGAAGTTCCTTCATGGTATAGCAAGCAGTGCTATCCTTTTTAAGAACTTCGAACAGGTCTACATCAAGGATTGTTTTCCTAACTTTGTTAAGAAGTGTAGCTCTAGCATCTGGGGACAATGTGTTGTTAGTTGAACCAGTGCCAACCCTAGTGAAAGGGATGTCCTTTGGAGCCAATTTAGTTTTCATGTACCTAATTGGGTCATTGTGTTTTAAGAGAGCTAGTTCCTCTTCAGTCAGTCGAGGCTGGGAAGTTGGGGAAAGTTCCTTGCTCAAAGGAGTCACGTCCATTTCGACCTCCATAGTTTCTTTAGTCTTACCACCATTATCTTCATCCTTGCCTTGCTCATTACTTTCTCCTTCGTCGCACAGATCCACCACATCGACAGTATTGGTCTCGCTGCTATTAGCATCAGACTTCGTTTCATCAGCCGAACCACTTTGGGTTTCGTCTTCACCAGATCTTTCTTCTACAGTTTCTTAACTCTCTTGAGGAGAATCAGTCTTGTCCTTTTCAGCATGAGTGATTATTGGACTCTCTTGAAGAGTTCCAAGAGGAGATTTCAGAAGGGAAGTCTCTGGTGGATTTTCTTTAGACTTGTTGGGTGATTCTTCGTTAGCTTCCTTCAAAGGAGGTGAGGTGCCTTGATCATCGTGTGTCTCCGAAGTCCCAGTCAGGGCCACCATGTTGGAAGACCCTTTGTTTTGCACGAAGTTGCTGGAGTCCACATGGAGAGAAGAAGTGATTGGAAAAATGGTCCCGGGTGGAGGAGTTGAAACAGTAGGATTCTTGTTCGAAGTGTCCTGCATTGAACAAAGAAAAGTTAAGAATATGTACCAAGGTATGAGTAACTATTTTTGTTAGGAATTCGAATTTGAATTACCTGTGGATTATCAGAAGAAATGTTGTTGTCAATATGTTCCAATATTACATTGGAGGTCGAAGGTGAAATTTTGGATGTTGTTGAGGGAGCAACGTCTTTGGAATCAAGTCCAGGAACGTTAGTGGGCTCAGGGCCTTTGGAACTTTCTTTCTTTTGCCTCTTCTTAGAAGCTGTTGGAGAATTTTCACCAGTCTTGAGGTTCTTTTCAGTGGGGCCTTGTTTCCTTTTCTTAGGAGTAGTTGGTGGAAGTTTGCTAGTCTGAAAAGGTTTAAACATAAGTTAGATCTAAATCAAAACTTCTGTTTATTCGAAACAACATGGTTAGTTGATTACCTTTGGAATTGAAGTGTCTGCTGCTGTTGGTGTTGTTGTTGTAATAGTTGTTGTTGTTGTTGGTATGGTTGGAGTTACATCATCGCTAACTTCAGTAGCTTGTTGAGAAGTGTTCCCTTCCATGGGCTTCAAAGCAACGTTTTTTATCCTAATAGCTGAAAAGTGAAACAATTAAGGTAAAATGTTAAGGATAAGGGAATTAGGATACAATTGGAATTTTCCCAAGCATTCGCACCTGTGCCTTGATTAGATGTAATCGAAATGGCAGGAAGGTCATAGCGAAGTTGTCCTGGGAAATTATGAAGCCAGTAACGAGCCCATGTCACAGTCTCAGATGGCTTTAGTTTCTTTTGGGATTGGTATTTGAACATTTCTTTGCAAGTAAACCACCAAGGGTATGGAGGAAACCAAGCCAGAGCCAGTTCTGAGGTAGGCAACCTAGGAAATTTAGGTGGATGCATTTCGAGTGCCAACCTATACCTATCCTCAGGTGACAACCCTGAAGGAAGTTTGAGCTTAGAAATTTTTTCTTTAAATTTTTCCTTCAAGGTCTCGGCCGCTCGATGTACAGTGGTTCCCAAGTGTGTGGGATCATAAGTGGTTTCGAAATAATTTTGAAAAGCCCTAATTTCTTTGACATGAGTGAACATACCTTTCTTGGAGTGTACCTGCACATTGAACGCGCCAGTTAGCTTTTGTTGAATGGTGAGTGTGTCAAACATATATGTCTGGTAGAACTTAGTCCACCATTCAAGAAATCCTTTTGCTGTGAAGTATGTTGGCTCGAAAGGTAAAAGCTCGAACTGAGCAAAATCTTGATATTGCTCCTGTTGTAATTTGGCCTCTCTTGCTTTGAACGTTTTGCCTGAGGTTATGGCACTTTGTGTTTGGAACAAAGGTTCAGGAATTAATTGGCACAGGCCAAATTTTCGAGAAACGAAATTAGGTTGATAAGCCAGGAGGAAAATCTGATTCTTTGTTGGAGTAATTCTTGAGGAAATTAGCCTAGGAAGAAGAAAAGCTTTCCAAATGTCATGCGTCTCTCTACTCTTGACAGCTTCTGAGAGAGACGTTGTGAACCATGATGGTCCACAAGTCCTTTGATCAAAAGGAGCCATGGACTCTTCGAACTTGTATCTTTTTGAAAAAATCATGATGTATTTAGAAAAATGAACTTTGAAATCATCCTTGTCATTATTTGGAGTAAGCTTTCGAAGCCTTGTGCCTTCGATGATCCTGTCAGCTATTTCTGGATCTTGTTCGATGATAGTATCAGCAGTTGATAAAGAAGATTCGAACATGGCATTAAGCCATAGTTGAAGCAACCAAAAGGGTCCAGCCAGAAGAATGTTCTTTGGAGCATGGGATTTTAAACCAGAAACTGCTGACCTTAAGCTCTCATAAAGATCGACAAGTAGCAGTTCACTAAGGCAAACTTTCCTATTTTCATGGAAATCCCTGGCTAGGGGAATGAACCTACTCGCCACTTGCAAGTATCTGCTGCAGAACACATATCGTGATAGCCACAAGGTAAGGAAAGCGATATGTTCTACGTCTGAGACATCATCCCCTTCAGTATGATAATGGCTGATGAATTTTGAAAAGCTAGCTAGTTTGACATCAAAGTCAATGATGCTAGAATGTTCTTCGTTATCAGGAATATAAGTTTCCCCCACTGGTGAGAGACCAGTGATGGTAGCTATATCAAAGAAGGTGGGTGTTATCATTCTGCCCGGAAGGTGGAAAGTGTTATAAGTGCTGTCCCAGAAGTACAATGAAGCAAATAGTAATGGGTGGCTGTAAGTAAAGCCTGGTTTCGACAGTTTGATTAAATTATAAATTCCTAATTCTTCCCATTGCTGGGATTTTTTAGACTCTACTTTAGTGAGCCAGTTTTGATATGCTATATCTGAAGTGGGGCAGGATCGAAATGGTTTGAAATTGCTTTTGATGTAATCTAAAATAAAAGGATCTTTTGGGGGTAAGACTGGAGTTTCACTTGTTTTTGAATCAGATGATTCACTTATATCTTCAGTTCCTGCCTTAGGGGCATCCATCTTGTTGAATAGGGGTTTGAATTTATAGCAAACGGGAAAAATTCTCCTAGTATCTTTCAGAATTTCAAAAACGGTTAAAGGACCCATTAGGGCAAACCTTTTTCCAGCAACAATGGTAGGGATTAATACCTGAGAAGCATACAATATTTCTTTCTCTTTGGAGATCGCTTGAGGATTGAGCACAGATTGATTCTGATAAATACCCACCTTGCTCTCCATGACAGTTTCCGTGTTGTTGTTCTTGTTCTTCCTCTTTGATGATTTCTTCAATTGTGATGATGTTGATGAAGACATTGTTGAGATTGCTGGAAGTTTTAGGGTTTAGTGAAAAAGAGGGGGGTTTCAGAATTTTGGAAAAAAAGAAGAAAAGACTAAACTGATGAGTTTTATAGAGAGTGTGGAAGAGTGAGTGTAAAACACCCACTAAATAAGACTAGGGGTACATGGAAGTCGTTGGTTGGATTCAGAGAGAGGTGGCGTAAGATCTAGTGTTGGTAATGAGTGTGATTAATAGTAATCATTATTTTTAAACCACACCATGCTGTGGTAACTGGTCCAAGACGGTTAGGTACTCAAAGAGGCGTCTTGATTGACATGGGTAAAGTCATGCACAGTAAATGTCATGATTCTTCAAAAGACTTATCAAAATCTTGTGAATTTATTTAAAATAAATATTTCTCAAAGGGTTCGAAATAAGTCTTTTGAAGAATCATGACATTTACTGTGCATGACTTTACCCATGTCAATCAAGACGCCTCTTTGAGTACCTAACCGTCTTGGACCAGTTACCACAGCATGGTGTGGTTTAAAAATAATGATTACTATTAATCACACTCATTACCAACACTAGATCTTACGCCACCTCTCTCTGAATCCAACCAACGACTTCCACGTACCCCTAGTCTTATTTAGTGGGTGTTTTACACTCACTCTTCCACACTCTCTATAAAACTCATCAGTTTAGTCTTTTCTTCTTTTTTTCCAAAATTCTGAAACCCCCCTCTTTTTCACTAAACCCTAAAACTTCCAGCAATCTCAACAATGTCTTCATCAACATCATCACAATTGAAGAAATCATCAAAGAGGAAGAACAAGAACAACAACACGGAAACTGTCATGGAGAGCAAGGTGGGTATTTATCAGAATCAATCTGTGCTCAATCCTCAAGCGATCTCCAAAGAGAAAGAAATGTTGTATGCTTCTCAGGTATTAATCCCTACCATTGTTGCTGGAAAAAGGTTTGCCCTAATGGGTCCTTTAACCGTTTTTGAAATTCTGAAAGATACTAGGAGAATTTTTCCCGTTTGCTATAAATTCAAACCCCTATTCAACAAGATGGATGCCCCTAAGGCAGGAACTGAAGATATAAGCGAATCATCTGATTCAAAAACAACTGAAATTCTAGTCTTACCCCCAAAAGATCCTTTTATTTTAGATTACATCAAAAGCAATTTCAAACCATTTCGATCCTGCCCCACTTCAGATGTAGCATATCAAAACTGGCTCACTAAAGTAGAATCCAAAAAATCCCAGCAATGGGAAGAATTAGGAATTTATAATTTAATCAAACTGTCGAAACCAGGATTTACTTACAGCCACCCATTTCTATTTGCTTCATTGTACTTCTGGGACAACACTTATAACACTTTCCACCTTCCGGGCAGAATGATAACACCCACCTTCTTTGATATACCTGCCATCACTGGTCTCTCACCAGTGGGGGAAACTTATATTCCTGATAACGAAGAACATTCTAGCATCATTGACTTCGATGTCAAACTAGCTAGCTTTTCAAAATTCATCAGCCATTTATCATACTGAAGGGGATGATGTCTCAGACGTAGAACATATCGCTTTCCTTACCTTGTGGCTATCACGATATGTGTTCTGCAGCAGATCCTTGCAAGTGGAGAGTAGGTTCATTCCCCTAGCCAGGGATTTCCATGAAAATAGGAAAGTTTTCCTGAGTGAACTGCTACTTGTCGATCTTTATGAGAGCTTAAGGTCAGCAGTTTCTAGTTTAAAATCCCATGCTCCAAAGAACATTCTTCTGGCTGGACCCTTTTGGTTGCTTCAACTATGGCTTAACGCCATGTTCGAATATTCTTTATCAACTGCTGATACTATCATCGAACAAGATCCAAAAATAGCTGACAGGATCATCGAAGGCACAAGGCTTCAAAAGCTTACTCCAAATGATGACAAGGATGATTTCGAAGTCCATTTTTCTAAATACATAATGATTTTTTCACAAAGACACAAGTTCGAAGAGTCCATGGCTCCTTTTGCTCAAAGGACTTGTGGACCATCATGGTTCACAACGTCTCTCTCAAAAGCTGTCAAGAGCAGAGAGATGCCGGACATTTGGAAAGCTTTTCTTCTTCCTAGGCTAATTTCTTCAAGAATTACTCCAACAAAGAATCAGATTTTCCTCCTGGCTTATCAACCTAATTTCGTTTCTCGACAATTTGGCATGTGCCAATTAATTCCTGAACCTTTGTTCCAAACACAAAGTGCCATAAACTCAGGCAAAATGTTCAAAGCAAGAGAGGCCAAATTACAACAGGAGCAATATCAAGATTTTGCTCAGTTCGAGCTTTTACCTTTCGAGCCAACATACTTCACAGTAAAAGGATTTCTTGAATGGTGGACTAAGTTCTACCAGACATATATGTTTGACACACTCACCATTCAACAAAAGCTAACTGGCGCGTTCAATGTGCAGGTACACTCCAAGAAAGGTATGTTCACTCATGTCAAAGAAATTAGGGCTTTTCAAAATTATTTCGAAACCACTTATGATCCCACACACTTGGGAACCACTGTACATCGAGCGGCCAAGACCTAGAAGGAAAAATTTAAAGAAAAAATTTCTAAGCTCAAACTTCCTTCAGGGTTGTCACCTGAGGATAGGTATAGGTTTGCACTCGAAATGCGTCCACCTAAATTTCCTAGGTTGCCTACCTCAGAACTGGCTCTGGCTTGGTTTCCTCCATACCCTTGGTGGTTTACTTGCAAAGAAATGTTCAAATACCAATCCCAAAAGAAACTAAAGCCATCTGAGACTATGACATGGGCTCGTTACTGGCTTCATAATTTCCCAGGACAACTTCGCTATGACCTTCCTGCCATTTCGATTACATCTAATCAAGGCACAGGTGCGAATGCTTGGGAAAATTCCAATTGTATCCTAATTCCCTTATCCTTAACATTTTACCTTAATTGTTTCACTTTTCAGCTATTAGGATAAAAAACGTTGCTTCGAAGCCCATGGAAGGGAACACTTCTCAACAAGCTACTGAAGTTAGCGATGATGTAACTCCAACCACACCAACAACAACAACAACTATTACAATAACAACACCAACAGTAGCAGACACTTCAATTCCAAAGGTAATCAACTAACCCTGTTGTTTCGAATAAACTGAAGTTTTGATTTAGATCTAACTTATGTTTAAACCTTTTCAGACTAGCAAACTTCCACCAAATACTCCTAAGAAAAGGAAACAAGGCCCCACTGAAAAGAACCTCAAGACTGGTGAAAATTCTCCAACAGCTTCTAAGAAGAGGCAAAAGAAAGAAAGTTCCAAAGGCCCTGAGCCCACTAACGTTCCTGGACTTGATTCCAAACACGTTGCTCCCTCAGCAACATCCAAAATTTCACCTTCGACCTCCAATGTAATATTGGAACATATTGACAGCAACATTTCTTCTGATAATCCACAGGTAATTCAAATTCGAATTCCTAACAAAAATAGTTACTCATACCTTGGTACATATTCTTAACTTTTCTTTGTTCAATGCAGGACACTTCGAACACGAATCCTACTGTTTCAAATCCTCCACCCGGGACCATTGTTCCAATCACTTCTTCTCTCCATGGGGACTCCAGCAACTTCGTGAAAAACAAAGGGTCTTCCAACATGGTGGCCCTGACTGGGACTTCGGAGACACACGATGATCAAGGCACCTCACCTCCTTTGAAGGAAGCTAACGAAGAATCACCCAACAAGTCTAAAGAAAATCCACCAGAGACTTCCCTTCTGAAATCTCCTCTTGGAACTCTTCAAGAGAGTCCAACAATCACTCATGCTGAAAAGGACAAGACTGATTCTCCTCAAGAGAGTGAAGAAACTACAGAAGAAAGATCTGGTGAAGACGAAACCCAAAGTGGTTCGGCTGATGAAACAAAGTCTGATGCTAATAGAAGCGAGACCAATACTGTCGATGTGGTAGATCTGTGCGACGAAGGAGAAAGTAATGAGCAAGGCAAGGATGAAGATAATGGTGGTAAGACTAAAGAAACTATGGAGGTCAAAATGGACGTGACTCCTTTGAGAAAGGAACTTTCCCCAACTTCCCAGCCTCGACTGACTGAAGAGGAACTAGCTCTCTTAAAACACAATGACCCAATTAGGTACATGAAAACTAAATTGGCCCCAAAGGACATCCCTTTCACTAGGGTTGGCACTGGTTCAACTAACAACACATTGTCCCCAGATGCTAGAGCTACACTTCTTAACAAAGTCAGGAAAACAATCCTTGATGTAGACCTGTTCAAAGTTCTTAAAAAGGATAGCACTGCTTGCTATACCATGAAGGAACTTCTCACTCAAGTTAACCTCGCAACTTGCTCCTTGCCAGTCAGCACTATACTGTTCGACCTCCAAGTATTATTGGAGATATGACTGGATGTCTCCTACAAGATGAATTAGCTGCTGCTAAAGTTCAGGAGAAACGAAACGCCATGGATGCTGCTTATGAGCGTGCTTCGAAACTTTCTAAAGAGGCTGAAGACCAAGCAACGCGTTTTAAACAGGCGAAGGCTGACTATGAAGTTCGAGCGCGGTCTATTCTCTTTTGGGAAGGACAAATTCAAGAGCTCCATCAAAAGGTCAAAGAAGCTCAACAACAGCAACTGGCTTACGAAGCTGACATCGTTAGTAACCAATTCGAAGAACTTCTTAGTAGGGGCCTTTCTGAAACAGAAGCAGCAGAGCACATCAAAGGAGAAGTAGCTACTCTGGAAGGAGCGAGACGTTATACCCATCAAAGACTTGAGTCCTTTAAAAGCACCTTTGCAAGGTTGAGAAACAACGTTTATTTTTAAGTCTTTGCTTATTTGAATTAATTTGAGTCTCGGTTTTGTAATATTTGAACAACGCCATTTTGGCAACGTATGGCACCATTTTGGCATCTCCTTATAATATCTCGACTATGTTGCTATTATTCGAATCTCCTGCAGGCGAGGTCTATATTTTTTCAAATATTTTCCGTTAACCTTTAAGATTCGTTTGTCATTAGTTAACTCTTCGATTTCATACGCATTGTTTGAGAATTTCTTTAGTATTCGAAAAGGTCCTTCCCAATGAGGTGACCATTTACCTAATGTTTTATTCTTCTTGTCCATGGGCAATATGACTTTCCAGACTAAGTCATTATCAGTGAATGTTTTACCTTTCACCCTTTTGTTGTATGCCCTGGCTACCCTTTCCTTTTGCCTCATTAGGATTTCCAATGCATGCAATCTAACTTCGTCTAACTCAACTAACTCATTCATCATCATATCCCAATATAATGCAGATGGGATCTCATTTTGCCTTTGAATTCGAACTGATTGCAGATGAATTTCCACTAGTAAAATTGTGTCATGGCCAAATGTTAGTTGGAAAGGCGTGGTGTTAGTAGCTTCTTTAGGAGATGTTCTACAAGCCCAGAGTATTTGGTCCAAAGTCTTATGCCAATTCTTTGGCTTCTTACCAACATGTTTTTTAATTAACCCTATTATCACTTTGTTTGCTGCTTCGACCTGACCATTTGCTTGAGCATAATATGGTGTTGATGTTAATAATTTAAAACCCATCTCCTGAGCAAATTCCTGCATCTTTCTACCAGTAAACACAGAACCTTGGTCTGTGGTTATACTCTCTGGTAATCCGAACCTATAAATTATCTGTTTATGTATGAACCCAATAATAGCCTCTTGATCAGCAACTATTAATGGTATTGCTTCGATCCACTTGGTAAAATAATCAATTCCTACTAAGATATATTTTTGTCCTTTAGACGAAGCAGGATTGATCTCTCCTATTAAATCTAATGCCCATCCTCTAAAGGGCCATGGTTTAATGATCGAATGTAACTCACTTGCAGGAGCATGTTAAATTCCTGCATGTTTCTGGCATTCTTCACACCTTTTAGCAAAATCTATACAATCTTTGAGCATGTTGGGCCAATACATGCCATATCGGAATAACAACCATTTCATTTTATGGCCTGCTTGATGTGCCTCACATGCCCCATTGTGGACCTCTGATAATGCTAAGTATGCCTCACCTTCTCCTAGGCACTTCAGTAATACGCCTTCCTGGGTCTTCTTGAACAATTCATTTCCCATGAGGACGTATGATAACGCTCTATATTTTATCTTCCTACCCACATTCAATGTTGGGTCTTTTAAATAATTCACAATCGGACTTCGCCAATCTGCATCTGACAAGGTGTCTGTGGCTAATACTTCGAATTCCTGCTTGTCAGCACAACCTAACTTTATATTTTCTAAGTCTGATGGTATGAGTCTAGTAGCCATAGCCCTTCCTCTTAATTCAACCAAATCTTCAAATTCTTTGGTGGAAACTTTATACCCTGAAGCCAACTGTGCTAGGTCATTCGCCTCTTGATTTTCTATTCTTGGTATATGTTTAATATCCATGTATTCGAATTTTTTGAGTAGCCTATTAACTATGACGAAATATGTAATCAAATTTTCCTTTATGCATTTGTATTCCTTTGTTATTTGCTTGACCACTAGCTCCGAATCTCCTCTAATTTCAACTCTAGCTGCCCCCAATTCCAACAAAGCTTCAAGTCCAACGATAAGCGCTTCGTACTCAGCTTCGTTGTTCGAGCAACAGGGACCATCTAACTTATACTTGAATTTTGTTGGAATTCCTTCGGGAGAAATTATAAGAACTCCAACACCACTACCAACTTTATGGGTCGAACCATCAAAGTATAGTTTCCAAGGTTGCATTTCAACGTAACCTGTGACAGTCTCTTCGCTCAATGAATGATCAACAATGAAATCAGAAATTACTTGACCTTTCACAGCTCTTAAAGGCATGAAAGTCAAAGAATACTCTGTCAAGGCCAAAGCCCATTTACCAATTCTGCTATGCATTATTGGTTTCGAAAGCATGTGTTTGATAACATCGAAATGAGATGAAACATAAACATCAACAGGCTTTATATAATATTTAAGTTTCATACAAGAGAAATACAAACAGAGACATAGCTTTTCTATGTTGCTATATCTGGTTTCCGCATCATTCAACACCCTACTTAAATAGTATACGGCTCTTTCGATGCCATTGCTATCTTCTTGTGCTAACATACTACCTATGGTAAATTCAGAGGCGGATATGTACAATCTCATGGGTTTTCCCCATGAAGGTGGGGCCAAGATAGGAGGCTGAGTGAGATATCTTTTTATATTGTCAAACGCCTCCTGATGTGCTTCATTCCATTCGAAAGCTTGTCCTTGCTTCAAACGAAGTAACGGAGAGAAAGCTTGGGTTCTTCCACTTAAATTCGAAATGAACCTTCTTAAAAAGTTAATTTTACCTAGAAAATATTGTGTTGTACCCCAAAATTTTCCCTCCCATATTCTTCAAGATTTGCCAAGATCATGGTTCAAAATCTCTCAAGGGTTGCACAGTCCAATTGCCCCCTAACACAGTCAAAATTAGGGTTTTGGTTCTTGCAAAGAAATTGAGGATTCCAAGGATCCAATCAAGTCCCATATGCCCATAAACATTGTCAAGCATCCATATGTCAAGTTTCAAGACTCACAGCATCAAGTTGCACAGTCAAAAACCCTAATTGCTTCACAGTCAACTACAGGGGCAAAATGGTCATTTGACAGTCAAAAGTCAAAATGTTTGGTCAACATCTTATTTTGAAGCCACAATCATCATTTGATCAATTCTTGATCATGATTTCTCAAAGTATGGCTCAAAAAGTCTCAAGATGCAAAAGTTTCTATTTTTGGACAGCTGAAAAGTCAACTGTAAATTGACCAAGGCATAACTTCCTCATTGTTCATCAGAAAAATACCATCCAAATCTCATTTTGAAGAGGATGACATTTCCTACAACTCATCTTCACACTTCAAGTCCAAGAAATGCTCTCACAAAAAGTTATCAATTTCAACATTATAGGTCATTTTCAAAAGTCAACAAAAAGGCACTTTAAGTCAAAGACCATAACTTGAGATTGGTAAATCAAAATGACATGGGACCAAAGGCATTGGTTAGAGGACTTCAAGACCTTTCCAAAATGTCCCAGAACATGTTCATAGCTTCAAAATTGAGAAAAATATGCATTGGAGAAGTTGGGAAATTTTTGGAAATTTTGAAAAGTCAACTTTGCCTAAAACACTTCAAAATTGCTAATGGGCCTCAAATTCTTCCTTGAATCATTAACCAAAGCCTATGAACGACCCATTGAGCTTAAAAGGATTTATTTTCTTATTTTTAATTAATTAATTGAATTTTTATTCTTATTAATTTATTTAATTAGTTTTAATTGTAGAAAAAAATCAAATAATGCTTTTTCAAATCTTTTTGTGCAGCAAATCATACTAGGGCAAACTGGCAAGTCGTTTCACATTAAAAAGAGGAAGATTTTCCATGATTGGCAAGGGTTTCCATGAAAAAAGATTGAAAAAGATATGATAAAAATCAAATATTGAAATCATTAATTCATGGACTTATGGGCTTGTTTCTTGACCTAATTTCGTTCATATACTTATGCATAACCTAACCTAATAGAGAGATAGACGAAAAGCTGCTTACAAACATAGAACCAATTTGCAAAATTTCCACAAAAAGCTTGAAACTGATTTCATATTTGCAGGGCGATTCAAGGCTTAAAACCTATTCCAACACCTTGCTGACATTGCTAGGAAGCTATAGCAACCAAGAACAAGCTTCCACGTCCAAGGAAACGGTAGAACAGAATCGTGTTATTCACAAAAAATTCCATAATCGAACTCTGCATTCTATGCATCATTGTTATATTTTGATTATTGATTTATGCTACTAATGATCTTCTGAAGCTTTTGGTAACGTTTAATTGTTCTAAAAATGCTTGTATCAAAATCCACCATTGATGAAACCTAGGGTTTCAGAACTTCAAAATTGGGGGTTCTCATATATGGTAAAATTAGACCACCAAACCTGTATGGACATACTCGTGGCAACAAGACGAATCGTTTGAGATACTCGCGCCTAATTTATATAACCCATGGGCGTAATCGCTATTTTTACAGGTTGCAGTTTGTGGGGGTTTAAAACCCCCGCTACTTGTTTTATAATTGTAGGGAAAACAAGGAAGAAGATGGACGTGGCCTGATGCTATTGGGAGATTCAAATCTGGCGCGTAATTTTTTGTCTTATACCACTAACCATTGTTTTGTATATATTATATTGTCTATCCATTATGTATACAAAGAAACACAATAGCTCAGTTGGATGGCAACGTGTCCCTTAAGCGTTGGGGCCTGGGTTCGATTCCCAGGTCCCCCCATTTAATCCATGATTTTTGTTATAACATGTTCCTATGCAGCGTTCAACCAAAGGCTTACCATACACGCCCATGCTTAGGCCTGCCAAGTGGACATGATGATTGATCCAAGGGCCACTGAACGAATTCCACGGTGTACCCCAGTCAACCACGCGCACTCAAGCTGGAAAGGTCAAACAGGCTTTGTGTTCATGGGCCAAATTTGCTTCAAACAAACCTCCATCTGGGCCTGATACCCCCTTTGGTTTGCCTCTTTTTTTTAATTTTATTTTCTTTTCAATTCTAATTCTTTTTAGATTGTTTTAATTGTTTTTTTTCTCACCATAAAAATAATTTTCATAATATAAAAATCAGAAACCAAAAAATGTTTTATATTTAATTATATTTAATTTCAACATTAAAATGTTTTTGTAAATAAACTCTAACCATTAATTTAGTTTAATTTAGGTTTTAAACTTTAATCTTTTCTTAATAAATAAAATAGGTAGAATTAGGGTTTTTGACATTTTCATATTTTTCTTAATTAAATCATTTTCCTCATTATCTATTATTATTGTTAATTACTATTTATTTTTGTAAATAAACATGTAAATTAATTAATTAGTGTAAATTAGGTTAACTTGAATATTTTCTTAAATAATTAAAAATAATCTAGAATTAGGGTTTCCTTGTAAATTCTTTTCTTTATTTTCATAAATACCAAAAACATAAAAAACAATTTTTTTCTTTAAAATAATAATTAGACTCTAATTTCATTTAATTTCAAGCAAAGGATCAAAACCCTCGGACATTCAATTTCAATTTCTGTTTCGCGCATTATTTTCTTTTTGAATATTATGTAGCTGCTCAAGGATTGTAATAGTAATTAGGTCTTTTTACTTTCCGCATTTTTATCAAACGGGTCTTTGTACTTTGGCGATGTATAGACCCGCGCCTTGTAATAGCGTAGCTTTTATCTTTCCGCATTTAAATTTCCGCACTCTTAAGTTCTAAATTGCATGAAAGAATGTGTGGTTAATTAAAAACAAACGTAGCTCACAATGCCATGATCAAAGATAACTGTTAAACTGAAAACAACACACAAATTCACACACCACTTCTAGGGTACGCCTCACCCGTTGCCTTCGAAACGTGGTCGTCAAGTATAGGACGTTTTAGTAAGTCCTTATGTCCATGATCCGGTTGCCTCGGAAAAGTTGCCTCGAAACGGTTGCCTCGGATTAAAAAAGGATCAAGGACATAAGGGTAGCTTCTAAGGTGTCCTACTGTTGCTTCAGTGACCACACTGTCCCTAAACTCGAATTGACCCGAACACCTCCAACGGTGGTGCTACCTACCTCTCAATGGTGGGATGGCACTACCTTAAGGACTTCTACACAGCTTAATTCCTTAGGGTAGGTAGACGACTCATAGATACTTGCTCTCTTCTAAAAAAACAAATCAAAACTCTTTTCACACCGACACTTTCAAAAAGCTTTCAAAACAATTTTTTAAACACTCTTGAGGACTAATACAAGAGTTATTCAGAAATATTTCAATGAAACTTTTTCAAACCCACTCACAATTGAAAAGCAAACACTTTGAAAACATAAGGAGCAAGTATCTAAGAGCCCATGGATAACCATGGATAGAAAGGGTGCTAACACCTTCCCTTTCTATAAATCTACCTCCCGAACCGAGAGATAATCTCATAAGGAATTTTGCTGTGCTTTTGTCCTGTCCATGTTGGAGAAAATAAAAGACGGTGGCGACTCTTGCTTCCGCGACATTTCGCGATCCAGCGTTAAACAGTCAGTTCTAAATCCACCGATCACAGAACTGGAGACTCTGCTGGGGATACTAAAAGTGAGGTGTACCTTAGGATTAGATCATACTTATGTTTTCAATTGCCTGTTTTGATTGCTTTAATATTGTGGGCCTGTTTTGGGAGTTTCAAAGATCCTAACCTGGATCTGGGGGAAACCTTTTAGGTAGCAAAAAACTGTGAGGGAACTGTGCGGGGTATATCGACACGGTTGAAGCAGTTGCTACGTTGATGTGGCACTTTGGTGAGTACCGGTAACCCTTGAGTCCAGTCAAGGAGAGTACGGGGCCGCCGCGTGGTGTCGTGAAGCATCAACTGACCTTAGGAACCTTAATTGAACCATCTTGGCCTCTTTAGGGTAGTGAGATAACTGACTTTGGTGCAATCCGAGGTTGGTTGATACTCGATATTACACTCAGTTGAGGGTTGTTTTCTTGGAATATTTTGGTCGCCAGTTCAGTGGCTAAATCGAAACGTTGAACACAGAAAACAATCCAATGATATTGGGACCCTTAGAACCCAGTTACTTCTGATAGGACAGGTTTTTTGAGCCCACCAACTTCAAGAGGGTAGTACCCCAAACTTCATGCTGGCCTAAACTCTAAGGGCTCTCTCGTGTGACTTGTGTGCCTTCCAACTTGACTATTTGCATTCTTGTTATCTGACACTTGAGTTTCTTGCAGGTTTTGTTTACAGTCCTTAATCTGGACTCATAACAGGGTTTACTTACATTACTCCACGCATAGCATAACATCATGCCATCATACCATTGCATACATCCTGCATAAGGACTAACCCATTTCAAGGATCTCAAGGGTCTGTGATGCAGGTCATGATGAATCAAAATGTCTAGCAAGGGGCAAAGGGGATTTATTTTCCTCTAGCCAAGGTTGTCAGGGGCTATGACCCACTCGATATGGTGAGCCTTGACTCTTGAAGAAGGACTCTCAACAACATGAAGTTCTTCCAATCAAGCTACAAAATTCTAACCAATTTCTCTGTTTACCCCGCGAGACCCTTGAAAACATTGCATGCATATCATACATATCATGGCATTACAGGTACCACTGTTTACAGGTCACTTACCTTCTTTGCTGTTTATTTCAGCAGTCTCATTATGAATCCTGAATCATCTACTGAGCAATCCATCAAGGCCCTCCAGGCTCAGAACGCCCAGTTCCAGGAGTTGATTAAGAGTCTAGCCCAAGGTCAACAGGATTTGAAGACTCTGCTCTCGAAGAAGAAGAAGAAGAGAGCGGTATTGTTCAACCCGAGACGCAAATCTAGGAATGGATCACCAAATGAAGTTGAGCAGACCACCCCATCTGTTGGAAAAGGCAGCCCCCATGAGAGAGAGGTTCCTAGTCCAGTGGTCTCCGACAACGAGACAGAGTTCAATGATAAACAGTACCCTCCAGCTGAGGACAGGTATAAACAGCTAGAAGACCGGCTAAGTGCTATGGAGATACAGAAAGTGCCCGGCCTAGACTTCGAAGATCTAGGTCTATCCTCCGGGGTGGTGATCCCACATAAATTCAAAGCACCTGCCTTTGTAAAGTACGACGGGGCATCCTGTCCTAAGCTGCATCTCAGGTCTTACATAAGGAGGATCCAGCCCTACACGGTTGACAAGAATTTGTGGATTCACTTCTTTCAGGACAGTCTGTCAGGAATCCAACTCGACTGGTTCTATCAACTGAATGGAGCCAACATCCGCAGCTGGGAGGACTTGGCCACTGCATTCTACAAGCAGTACCAGTACAATGCCGACCTGGCTCCCACGCGCACTCAGCTTCAGGGAATGTCTATGGGTGCAGGCGAAGGCTTTAAAGAATATGCGCAAAAGTGGAGAGACCTTGCTGGGAGGGTGCAGCCACCTCTAACTGACCGTGAGCTTGTGGACATGTTCTTGGGGACCCTGTCCGGACCTTTCTTCAACCATTTGATTGGGAATTCTTCAGCTGGGTTTACAGATTTGATCTTGACAGGGGAAAGAATTGAAGCTGGTATCAAGGCTGGGAAGATTCAAGAGGCCGCACCTTCTGATACTCACAAAAAGCCTTACATGGGGAAGAAAGAATCTAATGCTGCATACAGCCAAAAGAGTCGTCGTGACCAACATGCAGGGGCAGTCATGATCTCTGGTTCTGCACCACGCCGACAACCACAAAAGGGAAATCAGCGAAGGCCGGACGAGCCTAAAAGACAATTCACCAACATCAACATGCCATTGTCACAAGCATTGCAACACATGTTGAAAATGAATCTGATTGCGGTGATCAACCCTCCTACAAATCCCAAGACCTCCTCTCCAAACTACAACCCAGAAGCGATGTGTGCTTATCATTCTGATAGCCAGGGGCATGATACTGAGGATTGTTGGGCGTTAAAATACAAGATCCAGAATCTGATCGACGCTAAGGAGATCGAATTCGAGCCGGCCGAGACTCCCAATGTGACCACTGCTCCCTTGCCAAAACATGGCTAGGATTGGAAATTTTTTGTTCATTCGAATGTTCAAGTTGTAATTTTCTTTGATTGTTCAAACATTTTATTTCATGTCAAACTTGGTTATTTCATTAATGCATTACATGTGTCTGTTTTGAAGTAATTATGTTCACTACATTCAAAATTGCTTTTATTTTTGATGTTCAATTCTCGATTAATAACTCTAAGCCTTTTGAGGGAGGATGACGAAAATGATACCACGATCTTTACAATATGCTTTTGAACAGACCCCGCTGATGAGGTACAGGCATTGTTTCAAATCCTAAAACAGTGGAGTCATAAGGAAGATAATCCCTAGTCAACCCCTTTGAGCCAAAGAAGTTGGAGTTTTCTTTTCGCAAAAATTAAAACCCTTAATCATAACCTGGGGCAGGGTAGTTCTCTCAGTTGATCCAGGTGCACAACGAATGGCACCAAAGAAGTCCTTCCAAAAGAAAAGACAGTGATGATTCCGAATAATCATAAAGACAGGCAGTTATTATCTCTCAGGAATAAAAGCCCATTAAGTCAAACCTATGAAGGAGACTTACACAAAAAACTAGGGCATCCCGCTGACTGTAATCACAAAAGAAACAGTTTAGACAAAAAAAACAGGGATATTGAAATCAAAAAGAAAGAGGTACTACAAACCCTCAACAACAAAAAGAAATGACTTCCTATTCAAAATAAACTGTCAATATCTGAACCATCATTGGAATATCAGGACAAAGACTCAAACAAAGTCTAACGCACGATCAGCTGAGTTTAGGGTTGAAGAACATCACGAAGAACGGGTGGGTACAAATAAAATTTGAGCCTTTATCCTTTGTTTCTTAAATCGTGAACCAGGCGACGTTATAACCCTAAAAAGTCCTAGCTGAAGCATGGGTTAGATCGAAAGCATACTGTTACGAAAGGTATCCTGACTCCTTAAGGCTTGCGGTAAAATAACGAGTTGACATCACAGTTTACAAAAAAAAAATTTGCTTGTTTTTATGAAAAAATGCATTTTCAAAAAAACTTCGAAACAGACATAAGCTTTGCATTTTTAATATAACATTGCTTGCATATGACTATTTGTTTGAACAACATAGAAGTTTGCACGACGATTTTCTAACGAACAAAAGAACCTCCAATCAAGGGGCAGACATGATCATGGTCTATCATCTGGGGCAGTCCAGTCAAGATCCGGAGAATCTCTCAAAATGCCAAATAACCTGGGGCAAATCTCCGCCTGAGTCGCTTGGGGCATTCCAGCAACGAATCTTGCCTGATCAAACATCTTCTGGGGGCACGGTAAAACACTACTAACGGTGACAACTCCCTGCACTCTGAGAGCATGGACATAGTCGAAAAAATACTATGCACAATCAAAGACCCGCTAGGTCGACTGGCCTAGGCAGAAATAAGGGCTTCCCGGCAAACCAAAAGGGTTCGGGCAAAAATAAGGGATGAAAATGAAAAAAAATTATACACCCGGCAAGTTGAAAACCTGAAAAGGCGGCTTGGACAAAAAAGGGTATCCCGGTGGACTGAAAACCCGAAAGGGAGGTCCAGGCAAAAATTAGGGATCAAAGCGTACGACTATGTCCCGTCATTTCGTCATTTGCTTACCAGAAGAAGATTTGTCAATCAGTAGTCATCAAGCACCTCCACAGGTACCTTCTCCCACAGAAGCTGGGGCAATCAGAATGGTCCAAATTATACAAGCTGCTCTGTCCGCCAAGGTACCAAGGTGAGTTCAGCTGAAGAACATGACCAAGATATCTTAATTCCCCAGAGAGTGAGCCAAGATTCAACAATTCTCCCCAAGGAGTGGGTCCCCCCATCAACCCTAAAAGGCACAGTATCTCCTAGCAAGTCAGCGACACTCTCCCCAAGCAGAGTTAGCCTACAGTCAGCCTTATGGAAGTTGGATTATCCCCCGAAAATCTCAATATTCCCCAACGGAGTACACAGACATTCCTAACAAGCATCCCTAGCATTCTTGATCTAAGATTGTTCCCCGGCGGACTACCAGACACTCCAGTGGAGCCATTTCCCCAGTCCAATCTCAAAAGTCTCCCCAAGAGAGTGGAATCCATATCCCCAGCAGGTCTTAAAGCTTATCCCCTGCAGAGCAAGAACGCATCTCCCCGGCTTTATTCAAGGTTATTCCCCACCAGAGCATATAACTGGGTTATCCTCAGCTAATTACCACGGAAAGATCGTCCCTGGTGAAGTCTTCCTATCCCCAGCGAAGTTCATCAAATCTTCCAACGGAACTCAACAACGATATCCCCAGCGGAGTTATCATCAACCTCAACAAAGTACCTCTCTTTCCCCACAGAGTTCACTCCCCGTAGAGTAATCTATTCGCCAGGTTTATTCCCCAACAGAGCCATCTTCTCCTACCGGTATTCTTGCAACATCAGCCCAGGATTCAACAAACTTCCCGGCATTCGTCAAGGATTTATTTTCCCAGACGAGAATACATTCATAAACATCGCATCTTCATACTGTGATACGGTGGGAGAACTGACTCGAGGTTTGCGTTTGTATTCGCAAATGTTGCGGTTAGCAAGAGTCGCCACCGACTTTTTATTTTATCCTAAGGAAAGGTTAAAAAGCACAGCAAAAACCTTTTGAGATGTTTTCTTGGGTTCGGGGAGTAGATTATAGAAAGGGAAGGTATTAGCACCCTTTCTATCCATGGTTATCCATGGGCTCTTAGTTATTTGGTTTTTTAGATCACTTGCCTTTTGTTTTCAATTGTTTTAAATGGTGCTTGAGTGTGTGGGTTTTGAAAATGTTTTTGAAAAGAGGCCAATGTGGTGGCAACCTTTGTAATGATCCATGTGGGGATGTATACAAAGATGTATGTCTTTTGAAAAAAAGTTTTCATTTGTTTTTGAAAGTTGTTTTGAAAGTGTTGTGAGGTGTGATTTTGAATTTAGGCAAGTGTTTTGTTTTGCAAGTTGATTCAAGTAACTAAGAGGTTATCTACTCCTAAATTTCTCAAAAGATTATTGCTATACTTTAACCCTTTTAACAAGTTTGCTCCACCATTGTATTTGGTGGGCAACCTTATGTTAGGATGTGAGAGGGACAGGCGCGGGTCATCGTTTTTAGACCATAATTGCAACGGCGTTAAATGTCTTTGGGCAATTTCTCTAAGGGACTTGATCGTTTGTTTTTGTTTGTTTTGAAAAGTTTTGTCGAGGGACTATGATCATTCAAAATTATTTGCTTTGCCCAAAGAAGTTTAACATGCAACATGGCCCATTTATTTGAAGGCAACAAGTGGAATACCCTAGGGGGTGCAAGTGTGATTTGTGTGTCCATTTTCATGCTTGTTTTATCTTGTATTAGGTCAAACTATTTTTTATCGTTTTTCGCATACAAACCCTAATTCTAGCATGTTATCATTAGAAAGCAATAAAGTGCGAAATTAAAATTACTAAGCTATTACAAAACCAAATATGGGAAGGGGGGTACAAATGTCCAAATGGGGATATTGACAAGAATTTAAATCTAGATTATTACATCATTTTGAATATTTGCAATTTAAATAATGCATAATTAAATGTAAATTAAATAAATATGTGAAATGCAAAAAGAGAGTTTTTATGTGTATGAGAAAATATTATTTATGTAAAAGGGAAAAGAAAATAACAATGTATTATTTTTTTGAGTATTTTGAACTTAGGGTAAAAACCCTAATTTTTAAAGAAAAAGGGGTATTATTTAATTTAATACAACAATTTATTTATTATTTATAAAAATAAAATAAAATGAAGTGTATTGTGAAAAAAGGTATTTTTGTATCAAATATTAAATAAAATGAAAAATCAAGTATTTTTATATTTTTATCTTAAATATATTAATAACCATATATATATATATTTATATTAAACCCTAAATATGTAAAATAAATATTTATTTATTATTTTAATAAAATAAATAAAAGAGTATTTTTTTTGTGAAATATTTTCAGAAAGTAAATAAAAATAAAAATTATATTTACATTATTTTTACATTTTTATTCTAATAATCATATGTATATATTTATGTACGAACTAAGAAAATAAACAAATAAATATGCAATAAATGCAAAAAATGATGGAAAAAATATTTTTAATTTTTAAATGGCATGAGAAAAAATAAACAAAGTCAGCCAAAAAAGAAAAAGTCAAAAATGTTAAAAAATGAGCAAATGGGCTCAGGGGGGTGTAAACCAAAAAGGATGGTGTGAAAAGAAAGAACACAAAAGCCCAGCCCAATGAAACACTGTCTTCAACCTTTGGCCAAGACTGAGTTCAAAAACGCGCGCCTCTTGCTTCAACATCAAGGTCCTGATTCTTTGATCCTTTGAACAAACTTCCAACACAAAACATGTAAAGCATAATCTCACGATTTCATACATATAAAGAACATGAACTATCTCTCTAAGATGAGGGAGAATTTCTCTCCCCCTCTTTTCTGACCTAACTTTTCTACCATTTTCAGAGCTCAAATTCTCTCTACTCAGACAAAAGAAATGAAAAGTAAAGCTATGTACATGTTCAGGGCTATGAGTAGGACCTTGTTTCTTCACAAACTTAAGACTAAAGGTGCATAATAAGAGAGATACGAATTCAAACGTTTACCTGTGCAGTTGAATTTCTATGTGGAGAATGAGAGACTTTCAGTGCAATGTAATGATTGGAAAAGCTTCCTTGAGGTCCAGGGATGCTCTTTCAATGCTTACTTTGTCTTGAACCTTCTTGTATCAAGCTGTAGAACTTCACCTGCAAGTCAAAGATATGAAAATGGTGGAAGTGGTTAGAGCAACTACAGATCGTGCCTTAGCTTCTGGATAGTTTGCATATGTTATAAGGAAGGTATAGGAACAGGTTTTGATCAAAATGCTCGAAGGGATTGAGAGATAGCACTCAATCTGCAGGGCCTGCTCTGTTTGAGCAGTTTTGTGGTGTTTCTGAGATGGAGAGTGTTTGAAAGGCAAAAGGCTCGTGCAAAAGCTTGGTTGGGTGATCTTGAATGTGTTTGATATCTTTTGTGTTGTGTTTGTAAGCTGAGATTCAAGTTGTCACAAGTTATGGCCTTTTCTTCTTTTCTAAGCAACAAAAGCAAATTGGTGTTCTAGGTCAGTATAGGACCCCCTAATGTGCTGCATAAACATCTCTTGATCAGTGTGTTATGCACATAATCTTGTGCTAAGCAGATCTTCTATGTACTTGTTTGATTTACCAATTGACATAAAGCAAACTTTTGTAAAAATGGAAAGTTCACTTTATCCAAAAATGGATCAATCTTGTGTATAATGCTTGAATTCATGGAACAACACTTGGACACAATGAACAAGCATTAAATTAAGGAGTGTAATGTGGTTTAAGGACCTGCAAAGTAGCACAAACTATGCTGAGTTCAAATTTGCCAAGTTTGTGAACATGTCTTGATGAAGAACAAAAGTGAATTTTTGCCAACTTGTGAAATTCGAATCTCTCAAGTTATGAGGTTGTTTGATGAGTTCTTGGACATTTTGGAAAGCTTGGAATGTGTACTACAATCCATCTTTGAAATGCAAATCAAAATTCCAAGTGGAAGGGTATGAAAAGTGGCCTTGAAGTAGGGTAGAAAACCTTGTCAAAATAGGTCAAATTTCACTAAGTTAAAAGATGGTTTAGTGCCCTTATTCAAAAAATCATAACTTGAGATACAAGCTTCAAATGAGAAAACTTTGTGAATCAAAGTTGTAGATTATGCAACAAGCTACAACTTTCATGTTTTGACTTTTGTTTGAATCCAAATGGATCATGGTGAAAAGATGGGGTAAAGTTGGGAAAAATTAGGGTTTTCCATAACTTAGAAAAATTCTAAGTTATGAAAAATTCCATTTTCTAACCCTAATTTGCATTTTGAGATTTCTTGGTGAATAAGTTTCATGATTTGGAATGTTTTGATGAAAAATGAATCTTGACTCTTGATTTTGACCAAAAAGTCAAAGTTTGACTTTTCAGTATACAGTCAAAATTGATCAATTGACTGGGAAATTCAACTGTCAATCTTGTGTACTTGGGATCTTTTGAGCTTGATGAACATGTCAAGATAATTCCATGGGGTCCTTGAGTCCATATGTGAGCTTGGTTTGTCATTGGCTAGGTCAAACAGTCAAAAATTGCCTTTGTGCAGTCAAAACCCTAAAAATGACCATTTTGCCCTTTTGATGATCTGATCAAATTTCTTGTGGAATTGTGATCCAAACTTGATCAAATGGTCCATGTGAGTTCATAATGTTGATGTGGATCAAATTTCATGAGGTTTGACTGTCAATTGGCCACAGTTGACTTTTTTCCCCAATACAGCTGATTTCTAGGTCAACTGTTCAATTGACTGGGTAAAACTTGGAATCAAGACTTGAAACTTGGCATGGGTAAACTTGGGAGTCCAACATGAAGCATGAAAGTCATCTTAGGCATTTTAGGTCAAAACATCCTTAGGCAGACACAAACTCTAATTTGAGTCTACAGTGCAAGGAGAAGTCTTGAGCAGAGGAAACCCTAACTAGATCTTGATCTTCAAAGGTCTTGTGATGAGAAAATGTTGAGGAAATGGGAGGGCAAATTTTGGGGTACAACAGTTGCCCCTGTTCAATCTTCTTGGACCTGAAGAGTTAGATTGGCAAGTTTGCCTTTCGTGACTCGAGGGTAAAAGGAGATTGGACACTAGAGTGCCCGGAAATTTGCACTCGCATGCTGGAGTCTCAACAATGTGGTGTCGGGAATGGGCTTATAGATGCCATTTGGAGAGATGGTGGATAGGGAGACGAGCTTATAGATGCCGTCTGGAGACGTGACAGAACCTTGTCTGGAATGGGCTTATAGATGCCATTCGAAAGTGTCGATCGCATAAGAGATTCCTTAGCGAGAATTTGCGTATTTGAGAAAGACGGATGTTTTCCTGGCTTGTTACAGGTGTTTGATCTTCAGTCTCCTTATGCAGATATGCCCTGGCTAGATACAGGTATCGAATCCATAATCGGTTGCTCACAGATGTGCCCTGGCTGGATACAGGAGTCGAATCTGGAAATAGTCGTCAATAGATATGCCCTGGCTGGATACAGGAGTCGAATCTTTGAACTCTGCAGACGTGCCCTGGCTAGATACAGGAATCGAGTCTGGAAATGTGGTCAACAGATATGCCCTAGCCGGATACAGGAATCGAATCTGGAGCTGTTGTAGTTGATAGATGTGCCCTGGCTGGATACAGGAATCGAATCTTCGAACTCTTTAGACGTGCCCTGGCTAGATACAGGAATCGAGTCTTCGAACTCTTTAGACGTGCCCTGGCTAGATACAGGAATCGAGTCTAGAAACTGATCACTCTCAGATGTGCCCTGGCTAGATACAGGTATCGAATCTGGAATTGTGACAGTTGAAGGTAGTCGCTTTTGAGATTGTCTTTTTCCTAAAAAGGCAAAGACGTGAGTTGTATGCAATGTCATGATGTATGATATGCATGATGTCATGATGTTCAACATGAGATGTTGTATGCGTTTCACCATGTATGTAAGCGAGATGTATGAAAATGTGAAATGTTTATGAGTGTAATTTCATCTTAGGAAAATAAATCCTTGACGAACGGCCGGGAAGCTGCTCTGTGGAAGAGATACTTGGCCGAAGTTTTGATGAGAGGCCTGTTGAGGACTTTAATGACGGATTCCGCTGAGGATAATGATGATAAACTCCGCTGAGGAACTCCGAATATAAATTCTGCTTGGGAATGCTAAGGATAGACTCCGCTGGGGATTGAAGGAACTTTGCCGAGAGCGGTCCTCCGTGGCTTTTAGCTGAGGATAACCCAGTTATAAGTCCTTGTGAGGAAATAACTCTAAATAAAACTCGGGCGAGACGTCCGTGCTTCACCGGGGATAAGCTTGCAGGATCTACTGGGGATGAGCTTTAAGACCTGTCGGGGAATGTTGGGCTTCTTCAGGATCGACGGGGAATCGACTCCTGCTTGGGGAAAGTATTGTTGAACCTTGTTTTACTCTGCGGGGAGTTAAGATGATTTGGCCACATTTTTCAGTTGAACCTACCTTGGTGCCTTGGCGGACAAAACAACTAGACTGCATTAGACAACTCCACATTGCCCCTGTCTTTGATGTCACCTGTAATTAATCTCTTGTTTTATATGCAAATATTTATGAATCAGCAATTTAATGTCAAATGCATATATCAAAAATGAACATTGGACGTTCTTCGCAAGACAAAACAGAAAAAGGGAAAACAAATGGTAATTTGTATGGACAAGTGAATTTGTATTGATTTAAACTTTGCCTGTGAATAGGCGTTTTTTGTACAAGAGACTGACATCCTAGTAAGAGGACATCGTCAAATAGTATAGAGTTTACATTTTGAAAAAGAAAACAAAACAGCTATGTGAACAATCCCACCGGGTTCCAACTCTGCTATTGCCTTCATGTCTTCGAACGTCTCATCGCTTTGCTGCTTAGTTGAAGATGAAGCCGATTGGTCAATGCCGAAATCTGGAGCCAGATAGTGGATGCCGAATTCCGGATGCGAAGTGATCCAATGAGACATAGTGTTACGCTTTTATCCCTAACTTTTGCCTGGACCGCCCTTTCGGGTTTTCAGTCCACCGGGATACCCTTTTTTGCCCAAGCCGCCCTTTCAGGTTTTCGACTTGCCGGGTGTACAGATTTTTTCATTTCATCCCTTATTTTTTCCCGAACCCTTTTGGTTCGCCGGGAAGCCCTTGTTTTTGCCTAGGTATGTCAACCTAGCGGGTCTTTTATTTATGCGTAGTATTTTTTCACTATGTCTGCATTGGCGGGGTGAGGAAGGTCGTCACCGTCCATGGTGGTTAGGATCATGGCTCCTCCTGAGAACACACGCTTAACCACAAATGGCCCTTCGTAAGTAGGGGTCCATTTGCCCCGGGGATCACTTTGAGGAAGGATGATGCGTTTGATTACCAGGTCCCCGACTTGATACTCTTGCGGTCTGACTTTCTTGTTAAATGCCCTGATCATCCGTTTCTGATACGTTTGACCATGACAGATAGCAGTGAGTCTCTTTTCGTCAATCAGATTTAATTGATCAAGTCGAGTCTGGATCCAGTCATCTTCATTCAAGTCTGCCTCCTTCATTATCCGGAGAGAGGGTATCTGGATCTCGATTGGCAAGACTGCCTCCATGCCATAGACCAAGGAGAAGGGAGTTGCCCCGGTAGATGTCCTTGCCGAGGTGCGGTACCCATGAAGAGCGAACGGTAACATCTCGTGCCAATCCTTATAGGTCACTGTCATCTTCTGCACAATTTTCTTGATATTTTTATTGGCTGCCTCTACAGCCCCATTCATCTTCGGCCGGTAGGGGGAAGAATTGTGGTGCTGTATCCTGAATTGTTCACAGAGTTCGGTGATCATTTTGTTATTGAGATTGGTACCATTGTCCGTAATGATTCTTTCTGGGACGCCGTACCGACAGATCAGATTATGCCGGATGAAACGTGCCACGACGCTTTTGGTTACTGTGGCATAGGAAGCTGCCTCGACCCATTTCGTGAAGTAATCGATCGCCACCAAGATGAAGCGATGCCCATTGGATGCCGTTGGTCGGATCTCACCGATCATATCGATGCCCCACATTGCGAAAGGCCAAGGTGCCGTTAGGACATTCAAAGGAACGGGAGGGATATGCACCTTGTCAGCATAGATCTGGCACTTATGACAAGTTCGGGAGTGCTGGTAACAATCGGCTTCCATTGTGGACCAGAAATATCCTGCCCGAAGGATTTTCTTAGCCATGGTGTGTCCACTGGAGTGCGTTCCGAATGTACCTTCATGCAGTTCCATCATGATTTTCTCCGCTTCAGCCTTATCCACACAACGTAGCAGGGTTGAATCATGATTCCGTTTGTAGAGAATGCCGTTGCTGAGGAAGAATTTTGCAGCAAACCTCCTCATGAACTTCTTATCATTGACAGATGCGCCTTCAGGGTATTCCTGAGCTTCCAAGTACCTCTTCACCTCGTGATACCAGGGTTTTTCAGTCACCTTCTCAGCTTCGAGCTCACAGCAGTATGCCGGTTCATCCAACTTCCAGATTATGATTCGGGGAGCCTCATTGTCCCATTTAACTTTGAACATTGAAGACATCGTGGCTAGTGCGTCCGCTAGCTGATTTTCCTCTCTGGGGAAATGTTCAAAAGTTATCTCTTCAAAGTGGGGGAGCAAGGTCGACACATACTCCTTGTAGGGAATAAGATTCGGGTGTTTCGTATCCCACTCGCCCTTGATCTGATTGATCACGAGAGCGGAATCTCCGAAGACACTTAGAAACTTGATCCTCAAATCGATTGCAGCTTGTAAACCCATGATACATGCCTCGTATTCTGCCATATTGTTGGTGCAGCTGAAACATAATCGGGCGGTGAGTGGAGTATGAGTTCCCTTGGGAGATATGATTACAGCGCCGACGCCGTTACCCAAAGCATTGGAGGCTCCATCAAAATGCATAGACCATCGGGATCCCTCCTCAGGTCCTTCATCCGGTCCAGGTACTTCGCAGTCAGTTACCACCATGATGTCTTCGTCCGGAAAATCAAAGTTCAATGATTGGTAATCGTCCACAGGTTGGTGTGCCAAATGATCAGCCAGTACACTTCCCTTAATTGCTTTCTGAGTTGTATACTGGATATCATATTCTGTTAAGATCATTTGCCATCTCGCTATTCTCCCAGACAGAGCGGGCTTTTCAAATATATACTTGATGGGATCCATTTTTGAGATCAATAAGGTAGTGTGAGTCAGCATATACTGTCTCAGCCGGCGAGCAGCCCATACAAGAGCGCAGCAAGTTTTCTCAAGCAGTGAGTAACGAGACTCACAGTCGGTAAACTTTTTGCTCAAGTAATAAATAGCGTGCTCTTTTCGGCCAGACTCGTCATGCTGCCCCAGCACACACCCCATTGAATTATCAAGCACTGTCAAGTATAGTATCAGAGGTCTTCCTTCCACCGGTGGCATAAGAATGGGTGGCTCTTGGAGATATTCCTTTATCCTTTCAAAGGCAGCCTGACATTCATCATTCCAGCGTACCACTTGATCTTTCTTCAGTAATTTGAAGATTGGCTCACAAGTAGCAGTTAGATGTGAGATGAATCGGGCAATGTAATTCAGTCGTCCTAGGAAACCTCTGACTTCTTTCTCTGTTTTTGGAGTCGGCATCTCTTGTATGGCTTTTACCTTGGCAGGATCCACCTGAATACCTTTATCACTTACAATGAAACCTAGCAATTTTCCGGATCTTACCCCAAAGGTGCATTTGTTGGGATTCAACCTCAGCTTGTATAACTTGAGTCAGTCAAACAACTTCCTCAGATGGTCAAGGTGCTCCTCCTCAGTTTGAGACCTCGCAATCATGTCATCTACGTATACCTCAATTTCATGATGGATCATATCATGAAATAAAGCAACCATGGCACGTTGATAGGTTGCCCCAGCATTTTTCAATCCGAATGGCATGACCTTATAACAGAAGGTGCCCCACTGAGTCACAAAGGTAGTCTTCTCCATATCTTCCGGAGCCATCTTAATCTGATTATACCCTGAAAAACCATCCATGAAGGAGAACACCTTGTGTTGAGCTGTATTGTCAACAAGGACATCAATGTGAGGTAGGGGGAAGTCATCTTTGGGGCTGGCCCTGTTCAGATCCCTGTAGTCGACACACATTCTGACTTTACCGTCCTTCTTTGGCACTGGCACAACATTGGCAACCCATTGAGGGTAAGAAGTCACTGCAAGGAACCCGGCATCAAACTGC
Organism: Vicia faba; assembly: GCA_948472305.1. Classification (NCBI taxonomy): domain Eukaryota; kingdom Viridiplantae; phylum Streptophyta; class Magnoliopsida; order Fabales; family Fabaceae; genus Vicia; species Vicia faba. The sequence continues at coordinate 1,187,219,767 of OX451737.1, forward strand.
TTCATAACCTCGGCCTTGATCTTTTCAGACATCTCTGGACGCATCCGTCGAACTTTTTGCTTTACCGGAGGGCAATCTTCCTTGGTTGGCAAATGGTGAACTACAATGTCGGCGTCCAAACCAGGCATATCTTCATAGGACCAAGAAAAAATCTCCGTGTAGTCTTGTAGCATTTGGATCAATCGTTGCTTCACGCTGAGCTCTAGATTGGCACCAATCTTGACCTCTTTCCTATCTGTCTCAGTACCCAGGTTAATTGTCTCCACAGGCTCTTCATGTGGTTGAATAGCCCTCTCTTCCTGAAGTAGCAGTCTCGCAAGTTCACCAGGCACTTCGCAATCATCTTCACCTTCGTCTTCGGCCAAGTTGATCGGATTTTCGAAGTCATAACTGGCGGTAGCAGAGCTGTTACCAGTGAGATCCAGAGTGGATTGAAACCTGTATAAGTGAGTGTGTGTAAATATAGCTGTTTTGCAATATGTATAACACAGAAAGAAAAAAGAGCACAAGATTTGAAATGCAGCAAACGTCCAATGTTTTGATTGATGATATATGAAAATGTCATACAAAAAGCCCTCACAAATGGAGCTACGATGCCCCGGGCAGGACACCGAGCCAACAAAGTTTTAACATATTGTTTGTTACAAATTTGGAAATCAAAAGAAATCAATTACTGCGTGACAAATGTGATAGGGGTAAAATCCTTTGCCGTCCAGTTGCTAGGTCCGTTGCTGGTAGTCGGGTAGATCCAACTATCAAACTCTGCTTCCTCCACATCTTCCTCAATAGCGTTCACCCTTGAGCTGGAAATAAACACCGGAGCCTTTCCGATCTTCTCTTTGCGTACCGCCTTCTGAGCCTCTGCAGTAAAGCCTAGCCCAAACTTGTCGTTCTTCTGAGTGAAGTCAGGAAGCTGACCCCAGTGTGCACAATTGCCTTTCTGAACCACAGCCCGGGCATCCCTCAGGGAAGCCATCTTCAAGGAATCATTAACTTCGGCCATTGTCTCTGCAGCTGCTAAAATTGGATGTACCTCCTCGAAATGTTGGAAGGGGGTTTCAATGAACTCTCCGTCCATCTCGATGTACCTGAAGGAATTCAAATGGCTCACCATATACTCCTCTTCTCCTTGCACAGTGACGATCTTCCCTCTGACGGGATATTTCAACTTCTGGTGCAAGGTGGAGGTCACTGCCCCAGCTTTATGGATCCAAGGTCGACCCAACAGACAAGAGTATGATGGACGTATATCCATCACGTAAAAGGTAGAGTCAAACACTTGAGAGCCCACACGGATAGGGATGTTAACCTCTCCATGAACCATCCTTTTTGAACCATCGAAAGCCCTGACGATGATATTGCTGGGTTTCAACTCCAGGCCTTCATAATCCAGACGATCTAAAGCCTTTTTCGGAAGAACATTCAAGGAAGAACCAGTGTCCACCAATACATGAGCCAGAGTAGTGCCCCTGCATTCAATAGAGACATGCAGGGCATCATTGTGGTCTCTCCCTTTTGCGGTCAGGTCAGCATCTGAAAAACCCAAGCCGTTGTCCGCTGTCAGATTCGCTATGCAGTCAGTGAACTGGACTGCAGACGTCTCTCGCGGCACATGGGCCGTCTTGAGAAATGAGATCAAGGCCTTAGCATGGGCCTCGGAGCATAGCAATAGGGAGAGCAGGGAGATCTTGGAGGGTGTATGCCCCAACTGCTCGACAACATTAAAATCACTCTTCTTTATTATTTTCAGAATCTCCTCCATTTCTTGTCGGGAGGCCTCAGCATTTACGGGTATTGGTGCCTCCATCCGGGCAGGCTCTTCTTCAATCCCTTTGCCCCGAGCATTTGATGACTCGGCAGCAGGGGACACAATTTGATCAGCAACAGGACTAGGTAAACTTGCAGGTTTTATGAGGAGGGGTTTTGAATAGCGGGCGGCGCAATGTCAGGCGAGAAGAGCCTGCCACTGCGGGTGACTTTAGCTGGACCAGTGATATCGCAAATACTGGTACTAGCGTCGGATTCTTGCTTGATTCCATTTACATACACGTCTGCCCCATAATGCCAGGGGACAGCTTTATCAGACACGTAGGAGAGGGGCCCTGGAACAGTAATGATCACAGGCGCAACTGTCAAGATTTGAATAGGCTTCTTCGGGGGAGCCTTGATTGGATTTTTGAAAATGGTAATCACGGAAACTTCTTTCATCGGAACCAATTGAACAGCAGTCTTTTTGAATAGAATCTCCTTGCTATCCATTAGGCCTTGGATGCCTAACCTCAGCAAGGGACAATCAGATAGGGAAATAGCACAGAATAGGCAACCTTCACCGCAACCCGGAAATAAACCGGCCCGCAGTAGGTTCTTCTTAACAGTCTTCAGAGGGGTAACAACTTCATCTACCGAAACAGCGTACACTTCTTCCTCAACGGCATTTACCCTATGCTGGGGCATAGGAGCCGTTACAACATTTGGTCTTTCCGGCGCTTCAAACTGAATTTCCTTTGCGTCGATCAGATCTTGCACTTTGTTTCTTAAGGCCCAGCAATCATCCGTAGTGTGCCCGGGACTATCAGAATGATAAGCACACCGGGCATTTGGGTTGTATTTAGGAGACGCAGTGTTGACGACCTTAGGAGCTTCTTTGAGGGTCACCAGGTTGGTGGATAACAGTTGGGGTAAAATTTGAGATAATGTCATACTTAGTCGGGTATACTGCCTCTTGGGCCTTTCACTTCTTTGTTGATTGTACTGCTGAGGAGCAGCAACAGGTTTGGAGATGACCAAAGCATTGACGGCTTGGCGACTTTCGGGCTTGACTTGTCTTCTAGGACCATAGACGGCACTTGCTTCTTTCTTAAACGGCCTCTTCTCAGCACTTGTAGAGGCAGCCTTCTGTATCTTGCCTGACCTGATGCCAGCTTCAATTCTTTCTCCCGTTAATATCAAATCTGTGAACCCAGCGGAGGAGTTACCAACCAAATGATTGAAAAACGGACCAGACAAAGTCCCAAGGAACATATCAACCAGCTCTCGATCAGTTAATGGAGGCTGCACCCTGCCAGCCAAATCTCTCCATTTTTGAGCGTACTCTTTGAACCCTTCACCCGTCCCTAGAGACATACCCTGAAGTTGGGTACGCGTAGGAGCGAGATCAGAATTGTATTGGTATTGTCTGTAGAATGCAGTTGCCAAATCTTCCCAGTGTCGGATGCTAGCTCCATCCAATTGGTAGAACCATTCAAGCTGTGACCCTGAGAGGCTGTCCTGGAAGAAGTGAATCCAGAGGTTCTTATCCGCCGTGTAAGGTTGAATTTTCCTTACATACGACCTCAGATGCAGCTTTGGGCAGGAGACCCCATCATACTTGGCGAAGGCAGGCGCCTTAAACTTGTGTGGAATGACTACCCCAGAAGATAACCCCAAATCTCCGAAATCCAGTCCTGGCACATTCTGAATTTCCATAGCGCTCAAGCGGTCCTCCAATTGCTTGTATCTGTCAGCAGCAGGTGGGTATTGTTCATCGTTATAGTCCGTCTCGTTGTCGGAGACTGCGGGGCTAGGAGCTCCTCCCCCTTGGGGACTATTTTTCTCAGCAGAAGAAGTGGTTGGATCAGCTTCATTGTGGAGTGTGTTCCCAAATCTGCGTCCGGTGTTGAACAATGCAATCCTCTTTTTCTTCTTCTTCTTCAGGAGTAGAGTCTTCAACTCTTGCTGACCTTGGGCTAGGCTTAGGACCATCTCTTGAAATTGTGCACTTTGGGCCTGAAGGGCCTTGATTGCTTGCTCACTGGAGGAGTCTGGATTCATGATGACTGTGCAAAATAAACAGGGAAGGAGATTAAGCAACCTGTGAAATAGGGTACCTGCTATGCATATGGTGTAATGGAATGCGTATGTTTTATGTTTTCAAAGACAAACAAGATTCAACTTTGTAGACAAAAAGGGAAACACACTTCATTAGATTAAAGTTTTCAATTGTTCAACAATTTGCCCTTAGGCATTACAGGAATGAAAAATACTGGAAAGGAAATAAACTATAAAAGGAAACATCCAAAGCTCCTCAATGCTCCCATGGCCTCCTCTTTTCAGTGCTGATGTAGTTGTTCAGGACCCGTTCTTCCTCCAATTGCTTAGTCAGCCTTTGGATCTTCCTTTCCTGCTCGTTGAACTTCTCCCGATAGAAATCCCGTTCTTCCTTTAGCTGTGCCCAAGATCTCTTCATGGTGTCAAAATCAGTAGGTATCTGAGGAGGGAGGACAGTTGGAGGCATCCCATCTTCAACAGGAGACTCAAGAATGAGAGGTCTAACAGCTTCGTAGGGCATACCTAACTCCTGAGCACGGATGCGGACCCATTTGCAATAGGGCTTCAATGGCAGAGAAGTCTTTGGTCCTAACTCATGTGGGTCAGCTTGGTGAATTCTGTCCCAAGCTCTAATGAATCCCTGGCGTAGTTTGTCACTGTCTGCCTGAAACACAAAATGGAAGTGAGGAACCAGCATTTCATGAGGCCCATCTCCTCTGGCTCTTCCAAACTGACGGAGAGCTAAACACGGATTGTAAGAGATTCCTCCTTGGATACCAATCAACGGGACATTAGGGTATTCTCCGCAACGGTCGATAACAGCTACCTCATCCAAACCTCTGAGAGTCCAAGTGATATCCTTATCTGTGAGAGACATTAACCTCCGAGCCCAACCTTTTCCTTCTTCATTCTTCAGCACGGACTTAGGAAGGTGCGAAATAAACCACCTTACTAGCAAAGGAGCACAACACCACGGAGTCCCCCGTTTTCGAGCAGTACGAGCATAGAGTTGTTGTAGAATGTCACCCAAGAGAGTGGGTACCGGATTCCGAGACATGAAGATTCTTATGACATGGATACTGATAAAGGTGTCAGGGTTGGGAAACAATACCAGACCATAGATCAAAAGAGCCAGAATATCCTCATATGCCTTGAAGTCCAAGTCATTCCAGAAATCATTAGCCTTGCCAACCAAAAATTTGACCAAAAAGCCCTTGATCCCATTTCTAGTTTCCCAATTGGACAACACCTCTTCTTTGGTCAAGGGGAGAATTGCAGCAATCTCTTCAGGCCTAGGAGTCTTTTCCAAACCAGTGAAAGGAGTTTGTTCCAAGACAGGAATCCCAAGCAAATAAGAAAATTCTTCCAGGGTAGGAACCAGCTGGAAGTCTTGAAAGGTGAAACAGTGATGCAGAGGGTCATAAAACTGGGTCAGAACACTTATCAATTGTTGGTCCCATTTTGCAGTGATCAAGCCAAGGAGGGAACCATGTCTGTTGATGAAGGAGGTAGTGTTTGGAATCCTTTCAACCAGATCCTTGAGTAAAACTGGTGGTTGAACAAAGTTGAGCCGGACAGTATTTCTACGCACGGGCATCATAATGTCCTGCAAAACAGAGCAAAGGTGAAACCTTTTTGTCTTTGAAATGGGTTAGCCTTTTACACAGGATGCATGCAATGGTATGATGGAATGATGCTATGATGAAACACACCACAAATATTCACATAGACAGATAAGGCACACAAGTCACACAAGATACCCTTAGGTTTCAGGCCAGCATGAGTTTCAGGTATTACCCTCTTTTGGTTTTGTTGGTTAAAACCTGTCCTATCAAAAGTAACCGGGTTCTAGAGGATCTCAAATCATTGGCTACCCTCAATCGGTCATAACTCCAGCATCGCAATCTTTTCTCGCGGCCAGAACCATCTCGAGAGTTTAGCCTCAATGAGTGTAGCATACTGCTACTGTCCTAATAGCCAAGTTGGTCAATTTAGGGTTCTAAGGCTGGTTGGTGTTTAATGACTCCTTAGAAGACCTATATTCTCCCCGTTACAACACAAGGGATATAGGTACAGACTAAGATGCCACACCAACGTAGCCACTGCTTCACCCATGTCGGTCTACGCCGGACAGGTCCCTCACAGATTATGCTACCTAAAAAGGGTATTTCCCAGATCCGGGTTAGGATCTATGAACTCCGATGCAAAGCCCACAAATATAAAAGCAAACAAAGCAAGTAATTGAAAACAAAAGTGATCTAAGCCCTAAGGTTACTCCACTTTTAAAAGTTTTTCCCAGCAGAGTCGCCAGTTCTGTGATACGGTGGGAGAACTGACTCGAGGTTTGCGTTTGTATTCGCAAATGTTGCGGTTAGCAAGAGTCGCCACCGACTTTTTATTTTATCCTAAGGAAAGGTTAAAAAGCACAGCAAAAACCTTTTGAGATGTTTTCTTGGGTTCGGGGAGTAGATTATAGAAAGGGAAGGTATTAGCACCCTTTCTATCCATGGTTATCCATGGGCTCTTAGTTATTTGGTTTTTTAGATCACTTGCCTTTTGTTTTCAATTGTTTTAAATGGTGCTTGAGTGTGTGGGTTTTGAAAATGTTTTTGAAAAGAGGCCAATGTGGTGGCAACCTTTGTAATGATCCATGTGGGGATGTATACAAAGATGTATGTCTTTTGAAAAAAAGTTTTCATTTGTTTTTGAAAGTTGTTTTGAAAGTGTTGTGAGGTGTGATTTTGAATTTAGGCAAGTGTTTTGTTTTGCAAGTTGATTCAAGTAACTAAGAGGTTATCTAATCCTAAATTTCTCAAAAGATTATTGCTATACTTTAACCCTTTTAACAAGTTTGCTCCACCATTGTATTTGGTGGGCAACCTTATGTTAGGATGTGAGAGGGACAGGCGCGGGTCATCGTTTTTAGACCATAATTGCAACGGCGTTAAATGTCTTTGGGCAATTTCTCTAAGGGACTTGATCGTTTGTTTTTGTTTGTTTTGAAAAGTTTTGTCGAGGGACTATGATCATTCAAAATTATTTGCTTTGCCCAAAGAAGTTTAACATGCAACATGGCCCATTTATTTGAAGGCAACAAGTGGAATACCCTAGGGGGTGCAAGTGTGATTTGTGTGTCCATTTTCATGCTTGTTTTATCTTGTATTAGGTCAAACTATTTTTTATCGTTTTTCGCATACAAACCCTAATTCTAGCATGTTATCATTAGAAAGCAATAAAGTGCGAAATTAAAATTACTAAGCTATTACAAAACCAAATATGGGAAGGGGGGTACAAATGTCCAAATGGGGATATTGACAAGAATTTAAATCTAGATTATTACATCATTTTGAATATTTGCAATTTAAATAATGCATAATTAAATGTAAATTAAATAAATATGTGAAATGCAAAAAGAGAGTTTTTATGTGTATGAGAAAATATTATTTATGTAAAAGGGAAAAGAAAATAACAATGTATTATTTTTTTGAGTATTTTGAACTTAGGGTAAAAACCCTAATTTTTAAAGAAAAAGGGGTATTATTTAATTTAATACAACAATTTATTTATTATTTATAAAAATAAAATAAAATGAAGTGTATTGTGAAAAAAGGTATTTTTGTATCAAATATTAAATAAAATGAAAAATCAAGTATTTTTATATTTTTATCTTAAATATATTAATAACCATATATATATATATATATATATATATATATATATATATATATATATATTTATATTAAACCCTAAATATGTAAAATAAATATTTATTTATTATTTTAATAAAATAAATAAAAGAGTATTTTTTTTGTGAAATATTTTCAGAAAGTAAATAAAAATAAAAATTATATTTACATTATTTTTACATTTTTATTCTAATAATCATATGTATATATTTATGTACAAACTAAGAAAATAAACAAATAAATATGCAATAAATGCAAAAAATGATGGAAAAAATATTTTTAATTTTTAAATGGCATGAGAAAAAATAAACAAAGTCAGCCAAAAAAGAAAAAGTCAAAAATGTTAAAAAATGAGCAAATGGGCTCAGGGGGGTGTAAACCAAAAAGGATGGTGTGAAAAGAAAGAACACAAAAGCCCAGCCCAATGAAACACAGTCTTCAACCTTTGGCCAAGACTGAGTTCAAAAACGCGCGCCTCTTGCTTCAACATCAAGGTCCTGATTCTTTGATCCTTTGAACAAACTTCCAACATAAAACATGTAAAGCATAATCTCACGATTTCATACATATAAAGAACATGAACTATCTCTCTAAGATGAGGGAGAATTTCTCTCCCCCTCTTTTCTGACCTAACTTTTCTACCATTTTCAGAGCTCAAATTCTCTCTACTCAGACAAAAGAAATGAAAAGTAAAGCTATGTACATGTTCAGGGCTATGAGTAGGACCTTGTTTCTTCACAAACTTAAGACTAAAGGTGCATAATAAGAGAGATACGAATTCAAACTTTTACCTGTGCAATTGAATTTCTATGTGGAGAATGAGAGACTTTCAGTGCAATGTAATGATTGGAAAAGCTTCCTTGAGGTCCAGGGATGCTCTTTCAATGCTTACTTTGTCTTGAACCTTCTTGTATCAAGCTGTAGAACTTCACCTGCAAGTCAAAGATATGAAAATGGTGGAAGTGGTTAGAGCAACTACAGATCGTGCCTTAGCTTCTGGATAGTTTGCATATGTTATAAGGAAGGTATAGGAACAGGTTTTGATCAAAATGCTCGAAGGGATTGAGAGATAGCACTCAATCTGCAGGGCCTGCTCTGTTTGAGCAGTTTTGTGGTGTTTCTGAGATGGAGAGTGTTTGAAAGGCAAAAGGCTCGTGCAAAAGCTTGGTTGGGTGATCTTGAATGTGTTTGATATCTTTTGTGTTGTGTTTGTAAGCTGAGATTCAAGTTGTCACAAGTTATGGCCTTTTCTTCTTTTCTAAGCAACAAAAGCAAATTGGTGTTCTAGGTCAGTATAGGACCCCCTAATGTGCTGCATAAACATCTCTTGATCAGTGTGTTATGCACATAATCTTGTGCTAAGCAGATCTTCTATGTACTTGTTTGATTTACCAATTGACATAAAGCAAACTTTTGTAAAAATGGAAAGTTCACTTTATCCAAAAATGGATCAATCTTGTGTATAATGCTTGAATTCATGGAACAACACTTGGACACAATGAACAAGCATTAAATTAAGGAGTGTAATGTGGTTTAAGGACCTGCAAAGTAGCACAAACTATGCTGAGTTCAAATTTGCCAAGTTTGTGAACATGTCTTGATGAAGAACAAAAGTGAATTTTTGCCAACTTGTGAAATTCGAATCTCTCAAGTTATGAGGTTGTTTGATGAGTTCTTGGACATTTTGGAAAGCTTGGAATGTGTACTACAATCCATATTTGAAATGCAAATCAAAATTCCAAGTGGAAGGGTATGAAAAGTGGCCTTGAAGTAGGGTAGAAAACCTTGTCAAAATAGGTCAAATTTCACTAAGTTAAAAGATGGTTTAGTGCCCTTATTCAAAAAATCATAACTTGAGATACAAGCTTCAAATGAGAAAACTTTGTGAATCAAAGTTGTAGATTATGCAACAAGCTACAACTTTCATGTTTTGACTTTTGTTTTAATCCAAATGGATCATGGTGAAAAGATGGGGTAAAGTTGGGAAAAAATTAGGGTTTTCCATAACTTAGAAAAATTCTAAGTTATGAAAAATTCCATTTTCTAACCCTAATTTGCATTTTGAGATTTCTTGGTGAATAAGTTTCATGATTTGGAATGTTTTGATGAAAAATGAATCTTGACTCTTGATTTTGACCAAAAAGTCAAAGTTTGACTTTTCAGTATACAGTCAAAATTGATCAATTGACTGGGAAATTCAACTGTCAATCTTGTGTACTTGGGATCTTTTGAGCTTGATGAACATGTCAAGATAATTCCATGGGGTCCTTGAGTCCATATGTGAGCTTGGTTTGTCATTGGCTAGGTCAAACAGTCAAAAATTGCCTTTGTGCAGTCAAAACCCTAAAAATGACCATTTTGCCCTTTTGATGATCTGATCAAATTTCTTGTGGAATTGTGATCCAAACTTGATCAAATGGTCCATGTGAGTTCATAATGTTGATGTGGATCAAATTTCATGAGGTTTGACTGTCAATTGGCCACAATTGACTTTTTTCCCCAATACAGCTGATTTATAGGTCAACTGTTCAATTGACTGGGTAAAACTTGGAATCAAGACTTTAAACTTGGCATGGGTAAACTTGGGAGTCCAACATGAAGCATGAAAGTCATCTTAGGCATTTTAGGTCAAAACATCCTTAGGCAGACACAAACCCTAATTTGAGTCTACAGTGCAAGGAGAAGTCTTGAGCAGAGGAAACCCTAACTAGATCTTGATCTTCAAAGGTCTTGTGATGAGAAAATGTTGAGGAAATGGGAGGGAAAATTTTGGGGTACAACACATACATTATAGCATGCATACGCATCATACAACACAAATCTCATCTATGGTTGAGAACATCTTAATATCATCCAGTTCATGCATCATGACACTGCATACAACTAACGTTTTGCCTTTTCAGGAAAAGGTCAATCAAAAGATGATTACCATCTACCTCTATAGTTCCAGATCAACATTGGTAACAAGCCAGGAAAAATCTGTGGACGACTGATCGTGGGTTAATATCCGAAACCAAACAGGACAATTATCTACTTGATCATCCTCGGGCAACCCTACACCGGTTCCTTTTCTTTCAGAAGAAGTCTTACACGGGCTCATCAACAGGCAACCCTACACCGGTTCCTTCTCAACCTCAGATGTAGTTTTACACGAACTCATCATCATGCAACCCTACACCGGTTCCTTCTCAATTTTCAGACGAAGTCTTACACGGACTTATCATCAAAGTAACCCTACACCGGTTCCTTTTCTTTCAGAAGAAGTCTTACACGGACTTATCTCAAGATGACCTTACCCCGGTTCATCAAGAAGTTTTACGCGAACTTATCTTAAGATGACCTTACCCCAGTTCATCCAGAAGTTCTACACGAACTTATCCTGCAGTAACCTTACCCCGGTTTCTCCAGACGTCTTACACAGACTTATTTTCAAGATGACCTTACCCCGGTTCATCCAGAAGTTTTACACGAACTTATCCCAAAGAAACCCTACACAGGTTCTCTCTCTTCAGACGTAGCCTTACACGGACTCGTCACCCAGAAACCCTACACAGGTTCTCTCTTTCCAAAGAAGAAGTTTTACACGGACTCGTCACCCAGAAACCCTACACAGGTTCTCCATTTCCAAGGATACAGTTTTATGCGGACTCGTCATCAGTAAACCCTACACAGGTTTCCTTCTCAGCTCCAGATGCAGTCTTATACGGACTCATTATCAGTAAACCCTACACAGGTTTCCTTCCTCCAAAGATGCAGTTTTACACGAGCTCATCATCAGTCAACCCTACACAGGTGTCCTTCTTTCCAAGATGCAGTTTTACACGAGCTCATCATCAGGCAACCCTACACAGGTTCCCTCTTTCAACTTACAAAAATTACAATTCAACAGACAACTTCCAGATGGAATCTATAAGCCCATCCACCTACCAACGGTCTCCAAATGGCATCTATAAGCCCATTCCTGACAAGGTTCTGTCACACTTCCAGATGGCATCTATAAGCCCATCCTCCTATCCACCAGTATCCAAATGGCATCTGTAAGCCCATTCCCGTCATCACATTGCTACCATCCTACTATGTGAGTGCAAATTTCTAGGCACTCTAGTGTTCAATCATCTTCCACCTTCGGATCACGAAAGGCACGCCAACCAATCTACATCCTCAGGTCTAAGAAGATTGAACAGGGGCAACTGTTGTACCCCAAAATTTGCCCTCCCATATTCTTCAAGATTTGCCAAGATCATGGTTCAAAATCTCTCAAGGGTTGCACAGTCCAATTGCCCCCTAACACAGTCAAAATTAGGGTTTTGGTTCTTGCAAAGAAATTGAGGTTTCCAAGGGTTCAATCAAGTCCCATATGCCCATAAACATTGTCAAGCATCCATATGTCAAGTTTCAAGACTCACAGCATCAAGTTGCACAGTCAAAAACCCTAATTGCTTCACAGTCAACTACAGGGGCAAAATGGTCATTTGACAGTCAAAAGTCAAAATTTTTGGTCAACATCTTATTTTGAAGCCACAATCATCATTTGATCAATTCTTGATCATGATTTCTCAAAGTATGGCTCAAAAAGTCTCAAGATGCAAAAGTTTCTATTTTTGGACAGCTGAAAAGTCAACTATAAATTGACCAAGGCATAAATACCTCATGGTTCATCAGAAAAATCCCATCCAAAGCTCATTTTGAATAGGATGACATTTCCTACAACTCATCTTCACACTTCAAGTCCAAGAAATGCTCTCACAAAAAGTTATCAATTTCAACATTATAGGTCATTTTCAAAAGTCAACAAAAAGGCACTTTAAGTCAAAGACCATAACTTGAGATTGGTAAATCAAAATGACATGGGACCAAAGGCATTGGTTAGAGGACTTCAAGACCTTTCCAAAATGTCCCAGAACATGTTCATAGCTTCAAAATTGAGAAAAATATGCATTGGAGAAGTTGGGAAATTTTTGGAAATTTTGAAAAGTCAACTTTGCCTAAAACACTTCAAAATTGCTAATGGGCCTCAAATTATTCCTTGAATCATTACCCAAAGCCTATGCACGACCCATTGAGCTTAAAAGGATTTATTTTCTTATTTTTAATTAATTAATTGAATTTTTATTCTTATTAATTTATTTAATTAGTTTTAATTGTAGAAAAAAATCAAATAATGCTTTTTCAAATCTTTTTGTGCAGCAAATCATACTAGGGCAAGCTGGCAAGTCGTTTCACATTAAAAAAGGGAAGATTTCCCATGATTGGCAAGGGTTTCCATGAAAAAAGATTGAAAAAGATATGATAAAAATCAAATATTGAAATCATCAATTCATGGACTTATGGGCTTGTTTCTTGACCTAATTTCGTTCATATACTTATGCATAACCTAACCTAATAGAGAGATAGACGAAAAGCTGCTTACAAACATAGAACCAATTTGCAAAATTTCCACAAAAAGCTTGAAACTGATTTCATATTTGCAGGGCGATTCAAGGCTTAAAACCTATTCCAACACCTTGCTGACATTGCTAGGAAGCTATATCAACCAAGAACAAGCTTCCACGTCCAAGGAAACGGTAGAACATAATCGTGTTATTCACAAAAAATTCCATAATCGAACTCTGCATTCTATGCATCATTGTTATATTTTGATTATTGATTTATGCTACTAATGATCTTCTGAAGCTTTTGGTAACGTTTAATTGTTCTAAAAATGCTTGTATCAAAATCCACCATTGATGAAACCTAGGGTTTCAGAACTTCAAAATTGGGGGTTCTCATATATGGTAAAATTAGACCACCAAACCTGTATGGACATACTCGTGGCAACAAGACGAATCGTTTGAGATACTCGCGCCTAATTTATATAACCCATGGGCGTAATCGCTATTTTTACAGGTTACAGTTTGTGGGGGTTTAAAACCCCCGCTACTTGTTTTATAATTGCAGGGAAAACAAGGAAGAAGATGGACGTGGCCTGATGCTATTGGGAGATTCAAATCTGGCGCGTAATTTTTTGTCTTATACCACTAACCATTGTTTTGTATATATTATATTGTCTATCCATTATGTATACAAAGAAACGCAATAGCTCAGTTGGCTGGCAACGTGTCCCTTAAGCGTTGGGACCTGGGTTCGATTCCCAGGTCCCCCCATTTAATCCATGATTTTTGTTATAACATGTTCCTATGCAGCGTTCAACCAAAGGCTTACCATACACGCCCATGCTTAGGCCTGCCAAGTGGACATGATGATTGATCCAAGGGCCACTGAACGAATTCCAGGGTGTACCCCAGTCAACCACGCGCACTCAAGCTGGAAAGGTGAAACAGGCTTTATGTTCATGGGCCAAATTTGCTTCAAACAAACCTCCATCTGGGCCTGATACCCCCTTTGGTTTGCCTCTTTTTTTTAATTTTATTTTCTTTTCAATTCTAATTCTTTTTAGATTGTTTTAATTGTTTTTTTTCTCACCATAAAAATAATTTTCATAATATAAAAATCAGAAACCAAAAAATGTTTTATATTTAATTATATTTAATTTCACCATTAAAATGTTTTTGTAAATAAACTCTAACCATTAATTTAGTTTAATTTAGGTTTTAAACTTTAATCTTTTCTTAATAAATAAAATAGGTAGAATTAGGGTTTTTGACATTTTCATATTTTTCTTAATTAAATCATTTTCCTCATTATCTATTATTATTGTTAATTACTATTTATTTTTGTAAATAAACATGTAAATTAATTAATTAGTGTAAATTAGGTTAACTTGAATATTTTCTTAAATAATTAAAAATAATCTAGAATTAGGGTTTCCTTGTAAATTCTTTTCTTTATTTTCATAAATACCAAAAACATAAAAAACAATTTTTTTTCTTTAAAATAATAATTAGACTCTAATTTCATTTAATTTCAAGCAAAGGGTCAAAACCCTCGGACATTCAATTTCAATTTCTGTTTCGCGCATTATTTTCTTTTTGAATATTATGTAGCTGCTCAAGGATTGTAATAGTAATTAGGTCTTTTTAATTTCTGCATTTTTATCAAACGGGTCTTTGTACTTTGGCGATGTATAGACCCGCGCCTTGTAATAGCGTAGCTTTTATCTTTCTGCATTTAAATTTCCGCACTCTTAAGTTCTAAATTGCATGAAATAATGTGTGGTTAATTAAAAACAAACGTAGCTCACAATGCCATGATCAAAGATAACTGTTATACTGAAAACAACACACAAATTCACACACCACTTCTAGGGTACGCCTCACCTGTTGCCTTCGAAACGTGGTCGTCAAGTATAGGACGTTTTAGTAAGTCCTTATGTCCATGATCCGGTTGCCTCGGAAAAGTTGCCTCGAAACGGTTGCCTCAGAATAGTTTCCTCGAAACGGTTGCCTCGGATTAAAAAAGGATCAAGGACATAAGGGTAGCTTCTAAGGTGTCCTACTGTTGCTTCGGTGACCACACTGTCCCTAAACTCGAATTGACCCGAACACCTCCAACGGTGGTGCTACCTACCTCTCAATGGTGGGATGGCACTACCTTAAGGACTTCTACACAGCTTAATTCCTTAGGGTAGGTAGACGACTCATAGATACTTACTCTCTTCTAAAAAAACAAATCAAAACTCTTTTCACACCGACACTTTCAAAAAGCTTTCAAAACAATTTTTCAAACACTCTTGAGGACTGATACAAGAGTTATTCAGAAATATTTCAATGAAACTTTTTCAAACCCACTCACAATTGAAAAGAAAACACTTTGAAAACATAAGGAGCAAGTATCTAAGAGCCCATGGATAACCATGGATAGAAAGGGTGCTAACACCTTCCCTTTCTATAAATCTACCTCCCGAACCGAGAGATAATCTCATAAGGAATTTTGCTGTGCTTTTGTCCTGTCCATGTTGGAGAAAATAAAAGACGGTGGTGACTATTGCTTCCACGACATTTCGCGGTCCAGCGTTAAACAGTCAGTTCTAAATCCACCGATCACAGATTGCAACTCCTTTTTTGATGTAGGTGCTTTCGTTTCTACAATGGCTTTGGTCTTGTTTTGGTTAATTTTGATGCCTTTCTTATGAACCACAAAACCAAGGAAATCTCCATCCTGCACGAAAAATGCACACTTAAGGGGGTTCATTTTTAAGCCATGCTTTCTCATTCTTTCGAATGATTGGCTCAAATGATGCAAATGAGTTTCTACAGATACTGATTTGATGACTATATCATCAATGTACACCTGCATAAAAGTCTCAATGAAATCATGAAAAATCGAATTCATTGCCCTTTGATAAGTTGCTCCAGCGTTCTTTAAACCAAAAGGCATTACTACCCATTCGTAGGTGCCTAAGGCTCCTGGATAACGAAATGTTGTCTTAGCAACATCTTCTTCAGCAATAAAGATCTGGTTATACCCAGAGTATCCATCTAACATACTTAAATATTCAAATCTTGCAGCAGAATCTACTAACATTTCTGCCACAGGCATGGAATACTCATCTTTGGGGGTAGCAGTATTTAAATCTCTAAAATCTATGAAAATTCTCAGAGAGCCATTCTTCTTAATAACAGGTACTATATTTGCTAACCATTCAACATACCTTGTGGTCCTGATGAATTTGCAGCGCAACAACCTTTCAATTTCAGCTTTAATCTTCGTGAGAACTGCTGGTGCGAACCTTCTAGGGGTCTGCTTGATGGGCTTCTTGCCATCCTTGATTGGAAGTCTGTGTTCCACTAGCTCCCTCTTTAAACCAGGCATTTCATCATAGTCCCACGCGAAACAATCTTTGTTTCTTCTAAGAACTTCGATCACTTTCTGCTTGAGGCTTGAATTGAGTTTTGTGCTCACGTAAGTTATTCTTTTTGTGTTTTCATCTCCCAAGTTCACCTCTTCGAGTGGATCCTGCGCTAACATTTTAGCACCTGAGTCTGTGGGGTCCTTCTCGAAGCCTAAAGGTTCTTTATCATAAATGGTATCTAGCCTTTGATCTATTTCAACTATTTCTCGTTCTTCAAAGGGTGAGCCTTTTGAGTTATCCCCACCTGTTTTGTTTACTTCTGCAGCCATACTATCTACTTCAGCCTCTAAGGCCGCCTTCCATTTGTTCTCAGCCATGTAGGCCGAAATATTTTCGAAGAAGGAGGACTCAATCATGAGCAGGACTATCGAATTCCCAGCCTGCTGGCCGTCTTTGTGCAGCGCCTTCGACTTCTCCATCTCCCTTGATTATCCTTCGATCCCAATACATTCCATCATGGCGAAGGGTCATGTAATAATGCGCATTCCTGGTCTCATTGATCTCGTCGTTAGGGGTACAAGGAGCAATTTTGGCTAAGTGTTTGTCATAGTTTCTCTTATCAACTTGGTTGACTGCTGTCATGAAATAGCTTTGGTCAACTTCGATGTTTTCAACAATGCCATTCTCTCTCCATAATACTAACCTCTGATGCATCGACGAGGGGAATGCTCCAACGCCATGGATCCATTCTCTGCCCAACAGCAAATTATAGTTGGCTTTAGCTTCGATTACCATGAACATAGTGGGTCTGCAGCTTGATCCCACTGTCAAATCCACTTGGATCACCCCCAATGTCTGGCCTACTTTACCTTCATAGTTTGAGAGTACCATGTTGTGTGGTTTTATGTCAACATCCTGTATCCCTAACTTCTTCAACATGAAATGAGGCATCAGGTTCACTGCAGCGCCCCCATCCACCAGGACTTTGTTTACGCCATGTGTACCAAATTTGCCTCGAATGAACAATGGCTTTAGGTGATTTTGCATGGCTGGTTCTGGGTACTCGAAGAAGGCATTCTGCTCTTCGACAGCCCCATTATCCATCACATAATAGCATACTGGCCTATGTTTCGTCAGGTCTATTGCATCATCCTCCTTGTGCTCTCCGACTTCAGTCTCTTGCTCAAATTCGCAAGGCAACACAGATACTACATTGCAGTTGATGTTGAGTGAAGATTCCCCTTCTGATTCGAAATTGTCAGTCAGCATCTCCTCATCCTCCTCTGGACCTGGCGTATATTCCTTCGATTCTTTTTGCTTTGTTTCAGAGAAAAGTTTCCTGCTAACTGGAGGTTTGCCCCAGGTTGATTGTTTGGTGCAGGTTTGTTGGTACTCGATTCCTCTTTGTCCTTGCTCGAAGCCACTCCTTTGTCTAACATAGCTTCTCTCTCAGCTTTTCGAACTCTTTGTTGCCTGCGCCATTGTGACCTTGACATAGGGTTCTTTCCCTTGTAGTTTTCCAACCTTACTTCTTCCCTTTTCGCCATATTGAACTGCCTTCTATACACCATGGCATGGCGTGCATTTCGTTCATTGTTCCTCCACTTGTCTTTCCCCTTGTCAGCCATAACTTGTAGCCACTTGTCCGTTGGTACCTCAACAGGAACTTTGAATGTTACCCTTTGAGCGCCTCTAGGATAAGGGTTGTCAGGCCTCCGTTGGGTGTAGTTGCTTTCAAGACGTTGGCCCATCTGACCAGTTTCTCTATGGTTCCAACATGGGGTAAAAGGGACTGTTTCGAAGGTTTCGGCCACTTTCTGATCATATACTGCAGAACATCTTGGACACACTAAGCATTTGGTTGCCCCCTTGGGACAACGAACTAAGAACCCCAAAAGACTTTCTCCAGCCTTAGGGTAGCATATGAACAGCTGGTTATCCTAGCGCCAGTTGACGCCTGTTCGTGCCCTTTGTCTTTTCTCAAAGTCTATAACAACTCTCTGATTACAAATGATGCTGCATCTGGGACATAACATCATTACAGCATTCTCTTTGTGGCATAGCATAAGGTAGTCTTTGAGACTAGCATCCCTAGCATAACTGTCCTCCATCTTGTATTTTTCTTTCTCTAAGTACCTTTCCATTTCCTTCATTTCGGAACAAGGTTGCTCCATATTTACCATGTTAACATCTACATCTTCTCCTTTGATATCAGTATCTCGCCATCCTGTAGGTTTGATGTCTTCAATTGGGATCTTTGCGCTTTTTGGGGCGGAATACCTCACCATGTAATCGAACTTTCCGCTGGGCTCCCCCAAGGTATCCTATATTCCTTTCTGAGGAAGAACTGGCAGTGTGATCTGTACTTTCTCCAACCTTCGCCTCAGGTTTTCAGTAGCCTGTGTCAAATTTTGTTTTTGGTTCTCCTGGCCTTCAGTAGCCTGGATTTCTTTCGAAGCAACCAAAGGAACTACTTCGATCAAAGCTCCAGGTTCCTTATGGAAATCCTCAGTAACTTCCTTTTCGATCTCAACTAACACATAGTTTTTATCTTCAATGTTTTCCTCTTCTGATGGAGTGTCACCTTCATTTTCTCCAACCATATTTATCTCTCCAATGTATGCAGGTTCAGAGTAATTGGTGTCAGCAACATCTAAAGGGTCATCATCCACTTTCATCTTTGGCTTGTCAGTGAACCTTAATCTACCATCCTTGATTGCATTTTGAATCAGATCCCTGAAAAGAAAACATTGCGAGGTTTTGTGGCCTAAGAAACTGTGATACTTATAAAACCCTCTTTTATTTCTTTGATCTAAAGGTGGTAATTTGACATTCGATGGCACTATTAGTTGGCCATCTTTGACAAGCAGATCAAAAATTTCATCACATTTCGTTACATCGAAGGTATACACCTTCTTTGGGAACTTGTCACTTTTCTCATTTTCAATAATGTCTTTCCCTTTTGTGGGAACTAGCAATTTACAAGAGTAAGGTGGAGCCTGTTTCAATTCAGCAAGATCAATTTCGACCTCTTCGAATTCAGGGTAATCTTCTGCTTCCTCAGTTTCGACATAGGAAACCCTTTCTTTCTTGTTATTTTTAAAAACCCTGGCTTTCTCGGCCTTTAGTCTTTCGACTTGTCGAACCCTGTCCGCTAATTGGGCCATATCCCTCAAGTATTATGTATCTAATTTCTTTCGAATGGAGTAGTCTAGGCCACCAGCAGCCATTTCGACTAACTCATGTTCAGGAACTACTGTGAAACATCTAGACTTCAAGAGTCTGAACCTATTCAGATAATCATCTATGGGTTCAGTAAACTTCCTCTTGACACTGGCTAGTTCTTTCAGACTTATTTCAGATTGTCCCATGTAGAATTGTTCATGAAATAATCTCTCCAAAAGAGTCCAAGTATCTATGGATCCAGGAGGCAATGTGGTGAACCATGTGAAAGCGTTCTTAGTTAAGGAACTTGGGAAATATTTGATCCTAAGGTTCTCATTATTTTCTATGTCTTCTGCTTCGGTCAGATACCTGGCTATGTGTTCGACTGTTGACTCATTGGTGTCTCCAGCGAACTTTGTAAATTTAGGGACCTTATATCCCCTTGGTAAATCAGTGTGCATCACATAATCTACTATGGGAGAGGAATAGTTTGGCCTTCTAATTCCTGTATTGAGACTGTTTTGAGCCATATTCCTTTCTATCATGGTGGTTAAATTATTTTCTGCCAAGATATTGTCATTTCGAATTCTATGAACGACTTCATCAGCATCTTGGTGTCGACCCACCATGACAACTCCTCTAGGTTGTTCTTCTCGAAACTCTGGGATTTCTAACCTTTCGACCCTTGCCCCTGGTTCTACAACTCCCCTTTGTGGTTCCTCTCAAATCCTGGGGCTTCTTGTCTTTGTGCCCTTGCCCCCAAGTTAACCCCCTCTCTGGCTGGTCTATAGGGTGGGTCGTCAACAATTTGTTCTATGATGGGTATGTTTGCTCGAACCAACGCCTGATTCTGCCTACGCCTTTCTGGAGGAGCGAAAAAATCTTCTATTCGACTCATGTTGTCCGCGTTTTCTCTATTGGTTACAGTTACATTTTGTACTATTGGGGCAAAGATTTCTTGCATAGTCTGCGCTAACACTCCTATCATATTATGGTTACTATCATCCATTAATTGCCTAAAAGCCATCTGATTTTCTGTGGTTAAGATAGGCAGTGTATTATGACCTACTGAACCTTGGGTATTTGTCATAAATTGGTTGACCCCAGATCCGGACCAAAATTGTGGTGACGAATTTGATGTGGAATTGTGCAAACCCGCCATAAAAGATGTTGGCATCCCATAAGAAGGATTTCTGAGTCTATTGCCATCGAAACCGGGTGGTCTAGTTGGTGGTGGGGTAGCAAAATGGGTTTGTGTCCCTGATGGTGGGACAAATCCCGCAAGATAACCAGTGGTCCCTGTATTTCCTAGGGTCGAACTGTTGGTTGTCGTGCCACTTGCTCCATTTGTGGCCACACTACTGGTAGAAGACGCAATGGACTGTGCGTTCGTAGGGATCGCATTAGACGTCCCGTCGAAACAGACGTATTGGTTCCTGTTCCATGTGGGGCATTTTGTTCCCCTTGTTGATTGTTTGGATTAGACATTCTACTACTACGTTTTCTTCTGGGTAAGGGTTGGTTACTATTAATTGTTTTACCACTTCTAAGGTTCATATAACAGCGAAATTGATACTCAGAAAAGAACTTACACAGCGAGATTATATCCTAAAACTCTTTACTTTCGACTTTCTTAACAATGGGTCCCATCAGGTGTGCCAATTTGTTCACAGTGATTTCTGGTAAACAACTGCTAGCCTTCCAAACTATCGAATAAACTTAATTACTGTTATTCAGTTTCTCTAGTAACTTGCAGGGTCGACTAGATTGATCCTATGGTGCATAGTTGTTTGGCTAAGTCTAATTGTAAAACTGGTATTCATATTTAGGACTTCTAGTTAAAGTGTTTCGAAGACATCCAATCCACTTCGATTACTATGTTAAATGATTCGAAGGATAATTTCTATATGGTATAAGGAATGTTCATTAGAAAAGTAAACAGACTTAAGATTGGGTAAATGGCAGGATTAAGTGAGTGAATATAAAAGTTGCTGAATGTTTAAAGGATTCGAACCTAAGAAAAACATCTAAATGCAGAAAGAAATAAATGACTCTGAATGTAGAAGCTCTAATGTAAAGGCATGAACGTAAAAATGTTTGAAGCACAAACGAAATGGAAATGAAAGACAAAACTGGAAAATACAAAGAGTTTTCATTGAATTGTAAATGTTGTTGTTATCATACGTACATCTTTCGAGCATTCGTTTCCCTATCCATGCGGTATTTTGAATGTTTACTGAATTTGTACAACAGATATGACACACTGAAATCCTAACACTAAGACCACTATTTATACTTTTTCGACCATAACAGTCTTGCTATCAGAAACTGCCACGTTCGAAGCATGCAGAGCATTACTTCCCTCTAGCCTCCACGCGTCCTCGAACGCTCCAGCGCTTATGTATTTTGAATTTCAAATATCCCGCTCACGTTTGAATTTCAAACGCTTTGGAACCTTCATTTCAAATTCGTTTCAAAGGTTATTTTTGAAACAACCTTCACAAATATAATCTCATCATTATTTCGAACATTCTTTAGACTTACACTCCACAACTATCATTCGAAACCTTGAACTTTATTATTTCCATTCGAAAAAAACAGTCTCTTCCATTCCAAACCATAAAACCTGCTTTATTCAATCAAAGCCCAATCATTTCAATCTGTTTACAATATCAAAATCTTCAGCCAACAGTATGGGACTGAGACAATACAGGCTCAGTAGTGTTTTGGAGCGTTGTGGCAGGTTGGTGCAGGACTGCTGCATAGCAGCACAACTGTCTTGGGTTTGGCAGTATATGGGAATTTGGTCAACAAAACTCCTTGAATACTCCCCCCTTTCATTTTGATCACTTCGACCAGATTCATCAGAAACATTCGTTTCCAAACAATGTGTGCTCCAAGCACGTTGCTTCGAAGGGTTTAATTACCCAATTAGTGAATCGAATGAGGTTACTTCGAAGTAAATTACATGCCCAACTTGTGGATCGTAGGGGGTCACTTCGAAGGAAACTACATGCCCAACTTGTGGATCGAAGGGGGTCACTTTGAAGGAAACTGCATGCCCAAATCGAAGCTTGTGACTGAAGGGAGCCTGTAAGAGGCCCTTGGTGCAAGTGGATTCGAAGGATGCATAGAGATGGTTGCTTTGTCCGATCTAAGCTTATCCAAACGAACAAACATGCGGGCAACATATGCCCAATCAAAGCAGGCTTGCAGGCAGCATATGCCCAATCGAAGCAGGCTTGCAGGCAACACGCTTGGTGAATTGAAAGGTTTGCCTTGCAGGGGGCATGTGTGGCCAGCATGTCATGGCCTTCGATTGCAAGCATGTAGGCATCACATTTATCCAATCGAAAGGCTGAATCAAAGGAGGCCTATATTTCTCCAAATTTGTCAAAATGTTATTTTTATCTGTTTTCTCCCTTTTTGACAGTTTCCTTTTAATTTTGGTACTGGAAACTCCCAATGCACTTGTTCAAGCTTGAACCTTGAAAAATGTTGTAAGAAATGCTTTGAAAAATGAGAGGACAAATTTTGGGGT
Organism: Vicia faba; assembly: GCA_948472305.1. Taxonomy (NCBI): domain Eukaryota; kingdom Viridiplantae; phylum Streptophyta; class Magnoliopsida; order Fabales; family Fabaceae; genus Vicia; species Vicia faba. Next base: position 1,187,242,697 of record OX451737.1, read on the forward strand.
ACAACAGCTGCCCCTGTTCAATCTTCTTACAACTGAAGAGTTAAATTGGAGAATCTGTCATTCGTGACCAGAAGGTGGAAGATGATTGAACACTAGAGTGCCCAGAAATTTGAACTTGATGATGTTGTGGTTGATTGTGTAGGGAATGGGCTTAAAGATGTCATTTGGAGAAATGATGGATAGTTGTTGGAGATGGGCTTGTAGATGCCATCCAAAGGTGATTTTTAACAGAAATTAGACTAAGTCTAAACATGACTTCAACTGGGGAAGAATCAGAATAAATCTTTGAAGCGATTTATCTAAACCAGAGGAAATGTCTACCAGAAAGAATCAGGATAAACTGTTGAGAGATTTAAACTGAACCAGCAGAGGTCTGGAAAGAATCAGAATAAATCTTGGGGTGATTTATCTGAACCAGGGAAAATGTCTACCGGAAAGAATCAGGATAAATCATTGAGAGATTTAAACTGAACCAGTAGAGGTCTTGAATATTATTTAACTGGAAAGAATCAGAATAAATCTTGGAGCAATTTATCTGAACCAGAGAAAATGCCTACGAGGAAGAATCGGGATAAACCGTTGAGAGATTTAAACTGAACCAGTAGAGGTCGTGGGATGAGTATCAGAATAATATCCATAAATGAATTGTATCTCACTTGTATCTGAAAGGTGTACTGAATGAGCGTCAGAATGACATCCGTGTCTGGATCGTATATGGATTGTATTTGAATGAGTGACAGAATGACATCCAAATTTGGATCGTATTTGGATTGTATTTGAATGAGTGACAGAATGACATCTGAATCTGGATCGTATCTGGACTGTATTTGAATTAGTGACAGAATGACATCCGAAATCTGGATCTTATTTGGACTGTATTTGAATGGTATGTTGAATGAGTGACAGAATGACATCCGAATCATGGATCGTATCTGGATTGTATTTGAATGAGTGACAAAATGACATCTGAATCTGGATCGTATATGGACTGTATTTGAATGGTATGTTGAATGAGTGACAGAATGACATCTGAATCAAGATCGTATCTAGATTGTATTTGAATGAGTGACAAAATGACATCTGAATCTAGATCGTATCTGGACTGTATTTGAATGAGTGACAGAATGACATCCGAATCTGGATCGTATCTGGACTGTATTTGAATGGTATGTTGAATGAGTGACAGAATAACATCTGAATCATGGATCGTATCTGGATTGTATTTGAATGAGTGACAGAATGACATTCGAATCTGGATCGTATTTGGATTGTATTTGAATGGTATGTTGAATGAGTGACAGAATGACATATGAATCTGGATTGTATCTGGATTGTATTTGAATGAGTGACAGAATGACCTCCGAATTTGGATCGTATCTGGACTATATTTGAATGAGTGACAGAATGACATCTGAATCTGGATCGTATCTGGATTGTATTTGAAGGAATCTGGAGTAAGTATCAGAATGTCAGCCATATCTGGATCGCATCTAAATAGTTTTTAGAAGAGAATCTGGAGTAAGTATCAGAATGTCAGCCATATCTGGATCACATCTGAACTATTTCTAGAAGGGAATCTGAAGTAAGTATCAGAATATTGGCCATATCTGGATCGCATATGAACTGTTTCTAGAAGAGAATCTGGAGTAAGTATGAGAATGTCAGCCATATCTGGATCGCATCTGAACCATTTATAGAAGAATCTGGAATAAGTATCTGAATGTTAGCCATATCTGGATCACATCTGAACCCGTTTCTAGGAGGAATCTGGAATAAGTATCAGAATGTCAGCCATATATGGATCACATCTGAATCGTTTCTAGGAGGAATCTGGAATAAGTATCAGAATGTCAGCCATATCTGGATCGCATCTGAACCGTTTCTAGAAGAGTGTATGGGAAGGAGCCCATGAAGGATTGCTTCAGCTGGTCGTGTAGATAATTTCCCTGGCTTGTTACAGGTATTAATTTATGACCTTTTGAAGATTGTTGACCATAGCCATCTGTTGATTAACCTTTTCCTAAAAAAGGTAAAACGTTAATTGTATGCAATGTCATGATGTATGAAATGCATGGTGCAATGATGTTCTCAATAAATGAGATTGTGTCGTATGCACTTGTCATGTATGTAACCAGGATGTATAAAGTGTGAAATGTTAATGAATGTATTTTTTGTCTGGGAAAAAATCCTTGACAAATGCTAGGGAGTCATTAAATCCTAGACTGTTGTTGAAGAGTAGGTGTGTCTTCAAACTTTGCTTAGAATGTTTCCACCGGGGATTCCTGTTTTGTTGTTTGAGGAGAACTCCACTGGAATATATTGAAAACTCTATGGAGAGTGTTGATTCCTGCTTGGGGAAAAGAGTTCAGGAGCCTCAGTTGTTCGTTACTCTACTGGGGAGTCGAGGTTAAACTGTTGTCTGGTCGGGTCCAGGTTTCACAGTAACTTGCTGAGGATTGTAGAGTAGTCTACCGGGGAAGAGGAGTTGTAGCCCTCTGATTTGTAGTAGTTGGAGAGGCAAACTCAAGCTTGGGAATCCTGCCATTTGTTGGGGAAATAAACCATGTTGCCAATCCATTGGAGAGGTGGCGACTTCACTGGGAAAATCCTTGAGGATTTTTGAGGTCGACTCAGCTGGTGAGAAGTTTTCAGAGATTGAAACTCTGGCTGGGAGTCATCCTATGAGAAGGATTTGGGGAGATTTGTCACTTCCCCTAGTAGCAAGTGTTTTTGGCACTGCCAGGAACTAATTGACTGTTCGTAACCTTTTGTTGAGATTTGCGTTCAATGCCCCAAGTGATGGGGATGGAGACCTGCCCCTGGTTTTTCAGCACTTCTTGAGAGATTTCTTGAAATCTTGACTGGACTACCCCAAGTGTGCTGGATAGTGACATGTCATGCCCCCTTGTTGATAGGAGATTTGTCGTTGGAAGTGTCATCTCACTTAAGGTGATTTTGTTCACTGAGAGAGCTTTCGTTCATCGGATATTCGTTGTGTGAATTTCTCTGCTGTCAAACAAATATCCATATGAAAATAGCGATATTCAAATAATGCAAAGTTTATGCTTGCCTTGAAGTTTTGAAAATTCATTTTAGCAAGTAAATAAATTTTGTAAGAAAATTCAAACTTAGGATTTAGAGTAAAGCCTTACAGGAGTCAGGATACCTTTTGTAAAAGTATGCTTTCGAACTAACCCATGCTTCAATTAGGACTTTTGAAGGGTTGTAATGTGGCTTGGTTCACGGTTTAAGAAACAAAGAATAAGGCTCAAAGTGTATTTGTACCCACCCGTTTTTCGTGATGTTCTTCAGTCCTAAACTCAGTTAATTGTGCGTTCGAACTTCAATTGAGTCTGGAATGACGTCTTGGTGATGGTTAAGACAAGTTAAGTTTATCAGAAGGCAGTCATTTCTTGCAACATTTTTCATGTTGTTGAGGATTTGTAGTGACCTCTTTCTTTTGATTTGTTATCCCTAATTTTTTCCTGACTATTCTTGTTTTGAGATTACGGTCAGCGGGATGCCCCAATTTTTCTTAAGTCTCCTTTGTAGGTTTTGACTTAGTGGGCTTTTCTTTTTGAGAGATAATGACCGCCTATGTGATAGGGAGCCATCGCCGTCTTTTGATTCCATAGGAATGTTTTTGATATCACTCGTTGTATTACGAAGTGAAAGTTTGCGACTGAATGCGCATTTAAATTAACTGAGAGACTACCCTGCCCCAGGTTTTGATTAAAGGTTTCAATTTGTGTAAAAAAAAGAAAACTTCTACTTATTTGGATCGAAGGGGTTGACTAGGGATTATCTTCCTTATAACTCCAGTGTTTAGGATTTGAAAAAACGCATGTACATCGTCAGCAAGGTCTGTCCAAAAACACACTGTATGAGATTATGGCATTGTTTTCCTCATCCTCCCTCTAAAGGCTTGCAACAAGATTTGAATATCATAAAGAGAGTAAAAATCCTAGTTTAAATGTAATGAAAACGAATGGATCAATTCAAGACAAACATATGCAATGCATTAATGAAAAAGAGTTTGGAATTAATTGATAATTATTTAAGCAAAACAAAGAAATTACAACTGAAAATTTGAATAAACAGAAGATTCCTCCGCCCAGACCGTCGCTTCATATGGATGCCCTTGAGGGGTGATAGAAAAGCTCCAGTTGATTGTCTTATGTGAACTCCAACGCTCCTCCGTCGGTCAAGTTTTGAATCTTGTACTTCAGCGTCCAACAATCATTTGTATCATGTTCAGGACTGTCGGAATGATAGACACACCTGACATTAGGATTATAGTTAGGAGAAGAAGTTTTGGGATTTGGATGAGGTCTTATTGGTGTAATTAGATTCATCCTCAACATGTGTTGCAAAGCTTGAGACAGTGGCATGTTGATGTTGGTAAACTGTCTTTTGGGCTCACTTTTCCTTTGCTGATTTTCCAGTTGGTGTTGGCGAAGTCGTTGTTAGGATCGTGACATGGCAGCAATTCGGGAAGGTCTTCTCTCCCTCAAACCGGCTTCTTGTCTCATGGGAGGCTGAATGGTGACTTGATCCCCAATTCTAGTTGTTTTCCCCATTTGGTTACATCCGTCTTGACGAAGCTTGTTGATAAGTGTGATCGGTGGATTTAGAACTGACTGTTTAAAGCTGGTTTCGCGAAATGTCGCGGAAGCAAGAGTCTCCACCGTCTTTTATTTTCTCCAACAAGGAAAGGACAAAAGCACAGCAAAATTCCTTATGAGATATGTTTCTCGGTTCGGGAGGTAGATTTATAGAAAGGGAATGTGTTAGCACCCTTTCTATCCGTGGTTATCCACGGGCTCTTAGATACTTGCTCTTATGTTTTCAAAATGTTTGCTTTTCAAAATGTGAGTGGGTTTGAAAAATTTTCTTTGAAAGATTTCTGAATAACTCTTGTATCTGTCCTCAAGAGTGTTTGAAAAATTTGTTTTGAAAGCTTTTGAAAGTGTGAGGTGTGAAAAGTATTTTTTTTTTTTAAAAGAGCAAGTATCCATGAGTCATCTACCTACCCTAAGGAATTAAGTTGTGTAAGTGTCCTTTAGGTAGTGCCATCCCACCATTGAGAGGTAGGTAGCACCACCGTTGGAGGTGTTCGGGTCAATTCGATTGTAGGGACAGTGTGGTCACCGAAGCAACAGTTAGGACACCTTAGAAGCTACCCTTATGTCCTTGATCCCTTTTTTAATCCGAGGCAACCATTTCGAGGCAACTGTTTCGAGGCAACTTGTTGTACCCCAAAATTTGCCCTCCCATATTCTTCAGGGTTTGCCAAGATCATGGTTCAAAATCTCTCAAGAGTTGCACAGTCCAATTACCTCCTAACACAGTCAAAAATTAGGGTTTTGGTTCTGGCAAAGAAAATGAGGTTTTCAAGGGTCCAATCAAGTCCCACATGCCTATGAACATTGTCAAGCATCCATATGTCAAGTTTCAAGACTCACAACATCAAATTGCACAGTCCAAAACCCTAATTGCTTCACAGTCAACTGCAGGGGCAAAATGGTCATTTGACAGTCAAAAGTCCAAATTTTTGGTCAACATCTTATTTTGAAGCCACAAACATCATTTGATCAATTCTTGATCATGATTCTCAAAGCATGGCTCAAAAAGTCTCAAGATGCAAAAGTTTCTATTTTTGGACAGTTGAAAAGTCAACTGCAAATTGACCAAGGCATAACTTCTTCATGGTTTATCATAAAAATACCATCCAAAGCTCATTTTGAAGAGGATGACATTTCCTACAACTCATCTTCACACTTCAAGTCCAAGAAATGCTCTCACAAAAAGTTATCAATTTCAACATCATAGGTCATTTTCAAAAGTCAACAAAAAGGCACTTTAAGTCAAAGACCATAACTTGAGATTGGTAAATCAAAATGACATGGTACCAAAGACATTGGTTAGAGGACTTCAAGACCATTCCAAAATGTCCAAGAACATGATCATAGCTTCAAAATTGAGGAAGATATGTCTTGGAGAAGTTGGGAAATTTTTGGGAATTTTGAAAAGTCAACTTTGCCTAAAACACTTCAAAATTGCTAATGGGCCTCAAATTCTTCCTTGAATCATTACCCAAAGCCTATGCACGACCCATTGAGCTCAAAGGGATTTATTTTCTTATTTTTAACTAATTAATTGAATTTTTATTCTTATTAATTCATTTAATTAGATTTAATTATGAGAAAAATATCAAATCATGCTTTTTTAAATCTTTTTGTGCAGCAAATCAAACTAGGGCAAGGTGGCAGTCGTTTCACATTCAAAAAGGGAAGATTTTCCATGATTGGCAAGAGTTTCAATGGAAAAAGATTGAAATTGATATGTTGAAAATCAAATCTTCAAATCATCAATTCATGGACCTTTGGGCTTGTTTTTTGACCTAATCTCGTTCAGATACAAAGGCATAGTGAAACCTAATACATAGATACACGAAATGCTGCTCACAAGGATAGAACCAAATTGCAAAATTTTCATCAAAAACTTGGAATCTGAAATCACATTTGCAGGGCGATTCAAGGCTTCAAAACACTTCCATTGCCTTACTGACATTGCTAGGAAACTATTGGTATCAAGAATAAGTCTCCATACTCCAAGAATTGGTAGAACTGAGTCACGTTTGTCACAAACATTTCCATAATCGGTTTTTAATTTTCACGCATCATTCATGTGTTTTAATTGTTGATTTATGCTACTAACATCTTTCTGAAGCGATTGGTAACGTTTAATTGGACTAACACTGCCTGTAGCCAGATCTGCCATGGACGAAAATTAGGTTTTCCAAAGCTTCAAAATAGGGCTTTCATGTAGAGGAAAAATTGGACCTTTAGACCCATACAACTGAATTCAGAAGCTCAAGACGAAACGAACCAACACCTCGCGCCCAATTTATTTAATCCATAGGCGTAATCGCTATTTTCATGAGTTTCAATTTGTGGGGGTTTAAAACCCCCGCTATTTGTTTTCTATTTACAGGAAAAACAAGGAAGAAGATGGACGTGGCTTGATGTTACTGGGAGGTTCAAATATTGGCGCGTTTTTCTTTGTTTCAGTATAATTGCTTTTTTTTTTCCACATATTATAAATCGTGGTTATATTATATACAAAGAAACGCAATAGCTCAGTTGGCTGGCAACGTGTCCCTCCAGCGTTGGGACCTGGGTTCGATTCCCAGGTCCCCCCATATGCTTAATAATTTTTGTTTCAATGCTTTCCTGTGTAGCACTCATTCCATGGCCTACCATACACGCTCATGCATGTGCCTGCCAAGTGGCCAGTAGATCCCATCCAATGGCCAGAACGTGGATTCTATGGTGCACTCCAGTCAACAATCATACACATGATCAGAAAAGTCAAACAAGCTTATGCTTCAGTGGGCCTGAATTACTCCAATCTTACCTCCATAATGGGCCAGACACCCCCCTTGTTTGTATATTTTCATTTTCTTTTTCTTTTTAATTCTTTTTATTGCTTTAATTATTTTATTTAATTCACCTAAAATAAATTTCCGTAAAAAATCAGAAATAAAAAAAATGTAATATATTTAATTATTATTAATTTCACCATTTAAATATTTTTGTAAATAAAGGTTAATAATTAATTTAGTTAATTTAGGTTTTAAACTTTAATCTTTTCTTAATAAATAAAATAGGTAGAATTAGGGTTTTTGACATTTTCATCTTTTTCTTAATTAAATCATTTTTCTCATTATTTATTATTATTGTTAATTACTATTTATTTTTGTAAATACACATGTACATTAATTAATTAGTAAATTAGGTCAACTTTAATATTTTTCATTAATAATTAAAATAACTTAGAATTAGGGTTTCTCTTGATTTTTAATTTTCTTTATTTCATAAATACAAAAAACATAAAAAACAATTTCTTTTCTTTAATTAAATAATTAGTTAGCTTTTAATTCAATTTAATTTCAAAAGGGTCAAAACCCTCGGACGTCTTAACTTTTATTCTTTCGCACATTATTCTTTTTTTCTTTTCGAATATTATGTAACTGCTCAAGGATTGTAATAGTAATTAGGTCTTTTTACTTTCCGCATTTTTATCAAACGGGTCTTTGCATTTTGGCAATGTATAGACCCGCGCCTTGTAATAGCGTAGCTTTTATCTTTCCGCTTTAATTTTCCGTACTTTTAAATTCTAAATTGCATGAAAGAATGTATGGTTAACTAAAAATAACTCGTAGCTCACAATACAATGATCAAAGATAACTGTTAAACTGAAAGCAACATACAAATACACACACCACTCTTAGGGTATGCCTCACCTGTTGCCTTCGAAACGTGGTCGTCAAGTATAGGACGTCTTAGTAAGTCCTTATGTCCATGATCCAGTTGCCTCGAAACGGTTGCCTCGGAATAATTGCCTCGAAACGGTTGCCTCGAATAAAAAAAAGGATCAAGGATATAAGGGTAGCTTCTAAGGTGTCCTAACTGTTGCTTCGGTGACCACACTGTCCCTAAACTCGAATTGACCTAAACACCTCCAACGGTGGTGCTACCTACCTCTCATTGGTGGGATGGCACTACCTTAAGGACATTTACACAGCCTAATTACTTAGGGTAGGTAGATGACTCATGGATACTTGCTCTATTCAAAAACAAATCAAAACTCTTTTCACACCGACACTTTCAAAAAGCTTTCAAAACAATTTTTCAAACACTCTTGAGGACAGATACAAGAGTTATTCAGAAATCTTTAAACGAAACTTTTTCAAACCCACTCACACTTGAAAAGCAAACAAACATTTTGAATACACAATGAGCAAGTATCTAAGAGCCCATGGATAACCATGGATAGAAAGGGTGCTAACACCTTCCCTTTCTATAAATCTACCTCCCGAACCGAGAAACTATCTCATAAGGAATTTTGTTGTGCTTTTGTCCTGTCCATGTTGAAGAAAATAAAAGACGGTGGCGACTCTTGCTTCCGCGACATTTCGCGAACCAGCGTTAAACAGTCAGTTCTATTTCCACCGATCACAGAACTGGCGACTCTGCTGGGGAAATTTTAAAGTGAGGTGTACCTTAGGACTAAGATCACTTGTGTTTTCAATTGTCTGAATTGCTTGCTTTATTATTTTGGGTACTGTCTCGGGAGTTCTATAGATCCTAACCCGGATCTGGGAGATACCTTCTTAGAAAGTAGCAACAAGGCTGTGAGGGAACTGTGTGGGGTATATCGACATGGTTGAAACAGTCTGCTACGTTGATGTGGCACTTTGGTGAGTACCGGTAACCCTTGAGTCCAGTCAAGAAGAGTACGGGGCCGCCGCATGGTGTCGTGAAGCATCAACTGACCTTAGGAACCTTAATTGAACCATCTTGGCCTCTTTAGGGTAGTGAGATAACTGACTTTGGTGCAGTCCGAGGTTGGTTTATACTCGATACTACACTCAGTTGAGGGTTGTTTTCTTAGAATATTTCGGTCTCCAATTCAGTGGCTAAATCGAAACGATGAACAATGAAAGCAATCCAATGATATTGGGACACTTAGAACCCGGTTACTTCTGATAGGACAGGTTTGAGCCCACCAACCTCAAGAGGGTAATACCCAGACCCCATGCTGGCCTAAACTCTAAGGGCTGTGGTGTGACTTGTGTGCTTTACCATGTTTGCTTTTGTGAATATTTGTGGTGTGTCCTTATCATAGCATCATAACATCATACAACATCACATGCATCCACTAACCATTTCAGGGGTTCGAATCTTCATCTTTGTTCTTGTTTTGTAGGACATGGAAACTATCCGCAGAAAGACAATTCAGATCATCCTTGTAAGGATCCCTCCTCAGCTTAAGGAACTTATATCCAGGATTCCCGAGAGCTCTTCTTTCAGTGAGAAGCATGGAAGACTCATCAGCTTGGTCAACACCAACATTGAGGAAGATATGATAAAGGTTCTCTTCCAGTTCTTTGACCCTCTGCACCATTGCTTTACTTTCCTGGATTATCAACTGGTGCCCACCTTGGAAGAGTTCTCCCGGCTTCTGAAGATCCCTATCCTTAGTCAACTACCTTACAACGGTACGGAAAAGGAACCCAAACTTGAAGAGATTGCTAAAGCCTTACGCCTACAACCATCTGACATCAAGGGATATTGGGAAGTTAGAAGTGGTATCAAAGGGTTCTTGGCCAGGTTTCTGTTTGAGAAGGCCCAAGAATGTTGGAATTCCCTTGACCTACAAGCCTTTGAAGAAGTTGTGTCCCTCCTTGTCTATGGTTTGGTGTTGTTCCCTAATCCAGATCAGCTTATAGATATAAGTGTTGTCCAGATCTTCATGTCCAGGAATCCTATACCTACGTTGCTTGGAGACATCCTTCACTCATGTTACACTCGAACCATGAGAAAAAGAGGTGTTCTTATGTGCCGCACTCCTCTCCTGGGAAGGTGGTTTATTTCGCACCTTCCACAATCAGTTTTGAAGAATGAGCGGGGTTTGAGATGGTCACAACGAGTAATGACTCTTACGCATGCTGATATACATTGGTGTTCTCGGTCCAGAGAAGATGTCACTATCATTGATCGTTGCGGGGAGTTTCCTAATGTTCCTTTACTTGGAATCAGAGGAGGTATTACTTACAACCCGTGTCTGGCTTGGAGACAGTTTGGTTATGCTCGGAGGGACGGCCCTCACGACATGTTAATTCCTGACATAGTTTTTGACTTTGACAACGATGCACAAGGACTTCGCCAGAGATTTATCAGAGCTTGGAGGATGCCCAACAAGGTAGACAGCAAGACACTAGGGCATAAGAACTCCATCCCCTTGGAGCCTTATCTCAAGTGGGTACGAGCCCGCTCCCAGAAGCTAGTGATGCCATATCCTCATGTTCTCCCTGTGATCAAAGAGCCAGTTCTGGAAGGAGAGGTGCCCTACACCATTCAACATCCTGACATGCCTACATCCTGGGAAGAAATGCAGAAGAGCTGGATCCAGCTTAAGGAAGAACATAATTCTCTTGAGTCCAGTCTACATGCTAGTGAGAAGAAGGTCTTGGAGCTCACTCGCTTATTGCACGAGGAAAAGACTCTCAACACTTACATAGCTCCGAAGAGGATGCGTAGTGTCTTTTGGGATTGATTTACTTTATACTGTTTGCCCATGAGGCCTTGATGTACTGAATAATTATTTCCTAATGATAATGTGTGTTCCTTTTTGTCTACAACAAATTTGAACTTTCGAACCCTTGAATGCATTGCATAAATAGCATATCATGCATCATGTGCATAGCAGGTACTCTTCTTTTCAGGTTGCTTAATGTTCTTCGCTGTTTATTTCAGCATCATGAATCCTGAATCATCTACTGAACAGTCCATCAAGGCCCTTCAGGCTCAGAACTCCCAGTTCCAAGAGCTGATCATGAGTTTGGCCCAAGGTCAAGAGGAATTGAAGGCTCTGCTGGTCAAGAAGAAGAAGAAGAGAACTGTACTATTCAACACTGGCTGGAGGTTTGGTACTGCACTGCAAAATGAGGTTGATCAAGCTGGTTCTTCTGTAGGGAAATGCAGTCCCCAGGGGGGAAGGGTTCCTAGTCCGGTAGTCTCTGACAACGAGACTGATTTCAACGAGGAGCAGTATCCTCCAGCTGAAGACAAGTACAAGCAGTTAGAGGATCGTCTGAATGCCATGGAAATTCAGCAAGTGCCTGGTTTGGATTTCGGAGACTTGAGTTTATCTTCTGGTGTGGTGATCCCACATAAGTTCAAAGCACCATCTTTCGCAAAGTATGACGGGGCATCCTGCCCTAAGTTACATCTCATATCTTATGTGCAGAAGATTCAACCGTATACTATGGACAAGAACTTGTGGATCCATTTCTTCCAGGAGAGTCTTTCAGGGACTCATCTCGAATGGTTCTATCAGCTGGATGGAACCAAGGTTCGTAACTGGGAGGAATTGGCTACTGCTTTTTACAAGCAGTATCAGTATAATGCCGACCTCGCTCCTACACGTACCCAACTCCAGGGTATGTCGCTAGGATCGGGAGAAGGTTTTAAAGAATATGCGCAGAAGTGGAGGGACCTGGTTGGCAGGGTGCAACCACCATTAACCGACCGTGAGCTAGTAGACATGTTCTTGGGGACCCTATCTGGGCCGTTCTTCAATCATCTCATTGGCAATTCGTCTGCAGGGTTTACAGATCTCATTCTGACTGGGGAAAGGATAGAAGCTAGTATGAAATCAGGAAAGATACAGAAAGGTGCGTCCTCAAGTTCTGAGAAAAAGCCTTTCAAGAAGGAAGCCAGTGTTGTGTATGGGCCTAGGAGGCAAAATAAACCAGAACGCCGCTAAGCTGTCAACGCGGTGGTAATTGCAAAGCCTGCTGCCGCTCCTCGGCAACCTAACCAACCAAGGGGTGAGAGACCCAGAAGAGAATATACTCGACTTAGTATGACCTTGTCGCAGATCTTGCCGCAACTGCTATCGACCAACTTGGTAACCGTCAGAGAAGCTCCGAAGGTGGTAAACACAACATCTCCGAAGTATAATCCCAACGCCTACTGTGCTTATCACTCTGATAGCCCGGGGCATTCTACTGATGATTGCTGGGCCCTAAGGAATAAGGTTCAAGACCTTATCGACGCGAAAGAGGTACAGTTTGAGGCACCCGAGAAGCCTAATGTGGTGACAGCTCCCCTACCCGACCATGGAGTGAATGCTATTAAGGATGGTGACGAAGTGGAAGAATCTGAGTTCAACAGATGGATCTGCCCGACGACCGATGGTGGACTGAACAATTGGACTGCAAAGGACTACATACCTGTTACTTTTGTTACTCAGTAATGAATTCCTTTGTTTTTTTTTTTTATTTTTGTAATGAATAATAATTTAAAACTTTATGGCCCGGTGTCTTACCCGGGGCACCGTGGCTTCATTTGTGAGGGCTTATTACTTGTCATTTCCATATATCATGAATAAAAGCATTGGACGTTTTTCGCATTTCAAATCTTGTGCTCCCTTTCTTTCTTTCTTTATATATTGCAAAACAACTATATTTACACACACTCACTCATACAGGTTTCAATCCACTCTGGATCTCACTGGTAACAACTCTGCTACTGCCAGTTATGACTTCGAAAATCCGATCAACTTAGCCGAAGGCGAAGGTGAAGATGATTGAGAAGTGCCTGGTGAGCTTGCAAGACTGTTACTCCAGGAAGAGAGGGCCATTCAGCCACATGAAGAGCCAGTGGAAACGGTAAATCTGGTTACTGAGACAGACAAAAGGGAAGTCAAGATTGGTGATAATCTAGAGCTCAGTGTGAAACAACGGTTGATTCAGATGTTGCATGATTATGTGGAAATCTTCGCCTGGTCCTACGAAGACATGCCTGGGTTGGATACCGATATTGTGGTCCATCACTTACCTACCAAGGAAGAATGCCCTCCGGTTAAACAAAAGGTCCGACGTATGCGTCCGGAGATGTCTGAGAAGATCAAAGCTGAGGTTATGAAGCAATTTGATACCAGGTTTCTAGCAGTGACTTCTTACCCTCAGTGGGTTGCCAACGTGGTTCCGGTGCCAAAGAAAGATGGTAAGGTCAGAATGTGTGTTGACTACAGGGATTTGAACAGGGCGAGCCCTAAGGATGACTTCCCCTACCTCATATTGATGTTCTGGTTGACAATACTGCTCAGCACAAGGTGTTCTCCTTCATGGATGGTTTTTCAGGTTATAATCAGATCAAGATGGCTCCTGAAGATATGGAAAAGACTACCTTTGTTACTCAGTGGGGCACCTTCTGCTACAAGGTCATGCCATTCGGGTTAAAAAATGCTGGGGCAACCTACCAACGTGCCATGGTTGCTTTATTTCATGACATGATCCACCATGAGATTGAAGTGTATGTCGATGATATGATTGCAAGGTCCCAAACTGAGGAGGAACACCTGTACCATCTGCAAAAGTTGTTTGACCGTTTGAAGTTATACAAGCTGAGGTTGAATCCAAATAAGTGCACATTTGGGGTAAGATCTGGAAAGTTGCTAGGCTTCGTCGTAAGTGACAAAGGTATTCAAGTGGACCCTGCCAAGGTTAAAGCCATACAAGAGATGCCAGTTCCCAAGACAGAGAAAGAAGTCAGAGGCTTTCTAGGACGTCTGAATTATATTGCCCGATTCATCTCGCACCTAACTGCTACTTATGAACCAATCTTCAAGCTGCTGAAGAAAGATCAGGTAGTACGTTGGAATGATGAATGTCAGGCCGCTTTTGACAGAATCAAAGAGTATCTCCAAGAACCACCCATTCTTATGCCACCAGTTGAAGGGAGACCTCTAATACTATACCTGACAGTACTCGACAGCTCAATGGGGTGTGTGCTGGGGCAGCATGACGAGTCTGGCCGAAAAGAGCACACCATTTATTACCTTAGCAAAAAGTTTACCGACTGTGAGACCCGTTACTCACTGCTCGAGAAAACTTGATGCGCTTTGGTATGGGCTGCTCGCCGGCTGAGACAGTATATGCTGATTCACACTACTCTGTTGATATCAAAGATGGATCCAATAAAGTACATATTCGAAAAGCCTGCTCTGTCTGGGAGAATAGCAAGATGGCAAATGATCTTGACAGAATACGACATCCAGTACACGACTCAGAAAGCTATCAAGGGAAGTGTATTGGCAGACCACTTGGCACATCAGGCAGTAGACGACTACTAGTCAATGAACTTTGAATTTCCTGACGAAAGTATCATGATAGTGACTGATTGTGAAGTACCTGGACCGGATGAAGGACCTGAGGAAGGATCCCGATGGTCTATGCACTTTGACGGAGCCTCCAACGCTTTGGGTAACGGTATTGGCGCTGTGATCATATCCCCCAAAGGCACTCATACTCCACTTACTGCCCGACTATGTTTCAACTGCACCAACAACATGGCGGAGTATGAGGCATGCATCATGGGTCTTCAAGCTGCGATTGACTTAAGGATCAAGTTTCTGAGTGTCTTCGGAGATTCCGCTCTCGTGATCAACCAGATCAAAGGCGAGTGGGATACGAAACACCCAAACCTTATTCCTTACAAAGAATGTGTGTTGACATTGATCCCCCATTTCACAGAGATAACTTTTGAACATTTCCCAAGAGAGGAGAATCAGTTGGCGGACGCGTTAGCTACGATGTCTTCCATGTTCAAAGTCAAATGGGACAATGAGGCTCCCCGGATCATCATCTGGAAGTTGGACGAACCTGCATATTGTTGTGATCTTGAGGCTGAGACAGTGACTGAAAAACCTTGGTACCATGAGGTGAAGAGGTACTTGGAAGCTCAGGAATACCCCGAAGGTGCATCTGTCAACGACAAAAAGTTTCTGAGAAGGTTTGTAGCAAAGTTCTTCCTTAGCAATGGCATTCTATACAAGCGAAACCATGATTCAACCTTACTGCGTTGTGTGGATAAAGCGGAAGCATAAAGGATCATGGCAGAACTGCATGAAGGTACCTTCGGAACGCATTCCAGTGGACACACCATGGCAAAGAAAATCCTTCGGGCAGGATATTTCTGGTCCACAATGGAAGCTGACTGTTACCAACATTCTCGGACATGTCACAAGTGCCAGATATATGCTGACAAGGTGCACGTTCCTCCAGTTCCTCTGAATGTCCTGACAGCACCTTGGCCTTTTGCTATGTGGGGCATTGATATGTTCGGCGAGATTAAACCCACAACATCCAACGGACATCGCTTCATCCTGGTGGCTATTGATTACTTTACAAAGTGGGTTGTGATTACTTTACAAAGTGGGTTGAAGCAGCTTCCTATGCCACTGTAACCAAGAATGTCGTGGCACGGTTCATTCGGCATAACCTGATCTGTCAATACGGCGTCCCGGAAAGGATCATTACGGACAATGGTACCAATCTTAACAACAAGATGATCACTGAGCTCTACGAGTAATTCAAGATACAGCACCACAACTCTTCTCCTTACCGACCGAAGATGAATGGGGCTGTAGAAGCAGCTAATAAGAATATCAAAAAGATTGTGCAGAAGATGACAGTGACCTACAAAGATTGGCACGAGATGTTACCGTTTTCTCTTCATGGGTACCGTACCTCAGTAAGGACGTCAACCGGGGCAACTCCCTTTTCCTTGGTCTATGGCATGGAGGCAGTCTTGTCGATTGAAGTCCAGATACCCTCTATCCGGATAATGAAGGATGCAGGCTTGAGCGAAGATGACTGGATCCAGACTCGACTTGATCAGTTAAACCTAATTGACGAAAAGAGACTCGCTGCTATATGTCATGGTCAAACGTATCAAAAACGGATGATCAAGGCATTTAACAAGATACTCAGACCACAAGAGTATCAAGTTGGAGACCTGGTGATCAAACGCATCATTCTTCCTCAAAGTGATCCCAGGGGCAAATGGACCCCCACATATGAAGGGCCATTTGTGGTTAAACATGTGTTCTCAGGAGGAGCCATGATTCTAACCACCATGGATGGTGACGACCTTCCTCACCCCGCCAATGCAGACATAGTAAAAAGATACTACGCATGAGAAAAGACCCACTAGGTTGACATACCTAGGCAAAAATTAGGGCTTCCCGACGAACCAAAAGGGTTCGGGCAAAATGAGGGATGAAATGGAAAAATCTGTACACCCGGCAAGTCGAAAACCTGAAAAGGCGGCTTGGGCAAAAATGGGTATCCCGGTGGACTGAAAACCCGAAAGGGCGGTCCAGGCAAAAGTTAGGGATTAAAGCGTAATACTATGTCTCATTGGATCACCTTGCATCCAGAATCCGGTATCAACATCAAGTACAGACGGCATCGATCAGTCAGCTTCATCTTCAACTGAGCAGCCAAGTGATGAGACGCTCGAAGATATAAAGGCGATAGCATAGTTGGAACCCAGTGGGATTATTTTCTTCACATAGCTGTTTTGTTTTCTTTTCACAAAATTGTATAAACTCTGTTGTTTGGCGGCGTCCTCTTACTAGGACGTCAGCCTCTTGTACATAAACGCCTATTTACGGGCAAATTCAAAGATCAATACAAATTCACTTTTCAGACCAATTGCCATTTGCTTTTTTCCTTTTTCTGTTTTGTCTTGCGAAGAACGTCCAATGTTCGATTGTGATATATGCATTTGACACTAATTGCTAACTCATAAATATTTGTATACGAAACAAAGGATTAATTGCAGGTAACATCAGAAACAGGGGCAATAATGAGTTGTCCAAGCAATCTAATTGCTCTGTCCACCAAGGTACCAAGGTAAGTTCGGCTGAAGAACGTAACCAAGATGCCTTAATTCCCCAGAGAGTGAGCCAAGATTCAACAACTCTCTCCCAAGCAGTTGGTCTCCAATCAGCCCTAAAAGGCACGGTATCTCCAGCAAGTCAACGATACTCTCCCCAAGCAGAGTTATACTCAGTCAGCCTTAAGGAAATTGGGTATCCCCAGCAGATCTCAACATTCCTCAGCGGAGTATACAAACATTCCTAACAAGCATCCCCGGCAGTCTTAATCTAAGATTGGTCCCCGACGGTATATCCAGAACATCCAGTGGAGCCATTCCTAGTGCAATCTCAAAAGTCTCCCCAGGAAAGTGGAATCCATCTCCCCAGCAGGAAGCTTATCCCCAGTAGATTCTGGAAGCTTGTCACCCGTATAGTACGAACGCTCCCCGGCTTTATTCAGAAGGTTATTTCCCCACCAGGATATAACTGGGTTATCCTCAGCCATTTGTCACGGAAAGATCGTCCCCGACGAAGTCTTCCTATCCCCCAGCGGAGTTCATCAAATCTTCCAACAGAGCTCAACAATGGTATCCCCAGCGGAGTTATCATCGACTTCAGCAAAGTACCTCTCTTTCCCCACAGAGTTCACTCCCCGCAGAGTAATCTATTCGCCAAGTTTAGTCCCCAACGGAGTCATCTTCTCCTACCGGTATTCTTGCAACCATCATCCCCAGCGGAAACAAAAAGCTTTATTCCTCAACATCAGCCCAGGATTTAACCTCCCGGCACCCGTCAAGGATTTACTTTCCTAGACAAAAATACATTCATGAACATCGCATCTTCATACATTATAGCATGCACATACGCATCATGAACATACAATCCCATTTATTCAAGAATATCATGCATGTCATACATCATAACATCGCATACAACTAACGTTTTGTCTTTTCAGGACAAAGGTCAATACAAAGATAATTACCATCAACTGTCGTGGTTCCAGATCCGATTCCTGTATCTTACCAGGGTGTATCTGTTGATGACTATATTCCAGACTCGATTCCTGTATCTTGCCAGGGCACGTCTGAAGAGTTCGAAGATCCGATTCCTGTATCTTGCCAGGGTGTATCTGTTGACGACTAATTCCAGACTCGATTCCTGTATCTTGCCAGGGCACGTCTGAAGGGTTCGAAGATCCGATTCCTGTATCTTGCCAGGGTGTATCTGTTGACGACTATATTCCAGACTCGATTCCTGTATCTTGCCAGGGCACGTCTGAAGAGTTTGAAGATCCGATTCTTGTATCTTGCCAGGGTGTATCTGTTGACGACTATAATTCCAGACTCGATTCCTGTATCCTGCCAGGGCACGTCTGAAGAGTTTGAAGATCCGATTCTTGTATCTTGCCAGGGTGTATCTGTTGACGACTAATTCCAGACTCGATTCCTGTATCTTGCCAGGGCACGTTTGAAGAGTTCGAAGATCCGATTCATGTATCTTGCCAGGGTGTATCTGTTGACGACTATGTACCAGACTCGATTCTTGTATCTTGCCAGGGCACGTCTGAAGAGTTCGAAGATCCGATTCCTGTATCTTGCCAGGGTGTATCTGTTGACGACTATATTCCAGACTCGATTCCTGTATCTAGCCAGGGCACATCTGTGAGTAACTGATTGAAGATTTGATACCTGTATCCAGCCAGGGCACATCTACATAAAGAGTTTGAAGATCAACTCCTGTAACAGGCCAGGTAATTATTTTTCTTTCTCAGGTACGCAAGTTCTCGCTAAGGAATCTCTTACGCGATCGACAACCTCCCAAATGGCACCATAAGCCCATTCCCGACAAGGTTCTGTCACATCTCCAGATGGCATCTATAAGTCCATCCTCCTATCCATCATCTCTCCAAATGGCATCTGTAAGCCCATTCCCGCTATCACACTGCTGACACGCTACTATGTGAGTGCAAATTTCTGGGCACTCTAGTGTTCAATCATCTTCCACCCTCGGATTACGAAAGGCACGCCAGCCAATCTACATCCTCAGGTTTAAGAAGATTGAACAGGGGCAACTGTTGTACCCCAAAATTTTCCCTCCCATATTCTTCAGGGTTTGCCAAGATCATGGTTCAAAATCTCTCAAGAGTTGCACAGTCCAATTACCTCCTAACACAGTCAAAAATTAGGGTTTTGGTTCTGGCAACGAAAATGAGGTTTTCAAGGGTCCAATCAAGTCCCACATGCCTATGAACATTGTCAAGCATCCATATGTCAAGTTTCAAGACTCACAGCATCAAATTGCACAGTCAAAAACCCTAATTGCTTCACAGTCAACTACAGGGGCAAAATGGTCATTTGACAGTCAAAAGTCCAAATTTTTGGTCAACATCTTATTTTGAAGCCACAAACATCATTTGATCAATTCTTGATCATGATTCTCAAAGCATGGCTCAAAAAGTCTCAAGATGCAAAAGTTTCTATTTTTGGACAGTTGAAAAGTCAACTGCAAATTGACCAAGGCATAACTTCTTCATGGTTTATCAGAAAAATCCCATCCAAAGCTCATTTTGAAGAGGATGACATTTCCTACAACTAATCTTCACACTTCAAGTCCAAGAAATGCTCTCACAAAAAGTTATCAATTTCAACATTATAGGTCATTTTCAAAAGTCAACAAAAAGGCACTTTAAGTCAAAGACCATAACTTGAGATTGGTAAATAAAAATGACATGGGACCAAAGACATTGGTTAGAGGACTTCAAGACCTTTCCAAAATGTCTTAGAACATGATCATAGCTTCAAAATTGAGCAAGATATGCCTTGGAGAAGTTGGGAAATTTTTGGGAATTTTGAAAAGTCAACTTTGCCTAAAACACTTCAAAATTGCTAATGGGCCTCAAATTCTTCCTTGAATCATTACCCAAAGCCTGTGCACGACCCATTGAGCTCAAAGGGATTTATTTTCTTATTTTTAACTGATTAATTGAATTTTTATTCTTATTAATTCATTTAATTAGATTTAATTATGAGAAAATATCAAATCATGCTTTTTTAAATCTTTTTGTGCAGCAAATCAAACTAGGGCAAGGTGGCAAGTCGTTTCACATTCAAAAAGGGAAGATTTTCCATGATTGGCAAGAGTTTCAATGGAAAAAGATTGAAATTGATATGTTGAAAATCAAATCTTCAAATCATCAATTCATGGACCTTTGGGCTTGTTTTTTGACCTAATCTCGTTCAGATACAAAGGCATAGTGAAACCTAATACATAAATACACGAAATGCTGCTCACAAGGATAGAATCAAATTGCAAAATTTTCATCAAAAACTTGGAATCTGAAATCACATTTGCAGGGCGATTCAAGGCTTCAAAACAATTCCATTGCCTTACTGACATTGCTAGGAAACTATTGGCATCAAGAACAAGTCTCCATACTCCAAGAATTGGTAGAACTGAGTCACGTTTGTCACAAACATTTCCATAATCGGTTTTTAATTTTCACGCATCATTCATGTGTTTTAATTGTTGATTTATGCTACTAACATCTTTCTGAAGCGATTGGTAACGTTTAATTGGACTAACACTGCCTGTAGCCAGATCTGCCATGGACGAAAATTAGGTTTTCCAAAGCTTCAAAATAGGGCTTTCATGTAGAGGAAAAATTGGACCTTTAGACCCATACAACTGAATTCAGAAGCTCAAGACGAAACGAACCAACACCTCGCGCCCAATTTATTTAATCCATAGGCGTAATCGCTATTTTCACGAGTTTCAATTTGTGGGGGTTTAAAACCCCCGCTATTTGTTTTCTATTTACAGGAAAAATAAGGAAGAAGATGGACGTGGCTTGATGTTACTGGGAGGTTCAAATATTGGCGTGTTTTTCTTTGTTTCAGTATAATTGCTTTTTTTCTCACATATTATAAATCGTGGTTATATTATATACAAAGAAACGCAATAGCTCAGTTGGCTGGCAACGTGTCCCTCCAGCGTTGGGACCTGGGTTCGATTCCCAGGTCCCCCCATATGCTTAATAATTTTTGTTTCAATGCTTTCCTGTGTAGCACTCATTCCATGGCCTACCATACACGCTCATGCCTGTGCCTGCCAAGTGGCCAGAAGATTCCATCCAATCGCCAGAACGTGGATTCTATGGTGCACTCCAGTCAACAATCATACACATGATCAGAAAAGTCAAACGAGCTTATGCTTCGGTGGGCCTGAATTACTCCAATCTTACCTCCATAATGGGCCAGACACCCCCCTTGTTTGTATATTTTCATTTTCTTTTTCTTTTTAATTCTTTTTATTGCTTTAATTATTTTATTTAATTCACCTAAAATAATTTTCCGTAAAAAATCAGAAATAAAAAAAAAAGTAATATATTTAATTATTATTAATTTCACCATTTAAATATTTTTGTAAATAAAGGTTAATAATTAATTTAGTTAATTTAGGTTTTAAACTTTAATCTTTTCTTAATAAATAAAATAGGTAGAATTAGGGTTTTTGACATTTTCATCTTTTTCTTAATTAAATCATTTTTCTCATTATTTATTATTATTGTTAATTACTATTTATTTTTGTAAATACACATGTACATTAATTAATTAGTAAATTAGGTCAACTTTAATATTTTTCATTAATAATTAAAATAACTTAGAATTAGGGTTTCTCTTGATTTTTAATTTTCTTTATTTCATAAATACAAAAAACATAAAAAACAATTTCTTTTCTTTAATTAAATAATTAGTTAGCTTTTAATTCAATTTAATTTCAAAAGGGTCAAAACCCTCGGACGTCTTAACTTTTATTCTTTCGCACATTATTCTTTTTTTTCTTTTCGAATATTATGTAACTGCTCAAGGATTGTAATAGTAATTAGGTCTTTTTACTTTCCGCATTTTTATCAAACGGGTCTTTGTATTTTGGCGATGTATAGACCCGCGCCTTGTAATAGCGTAGCTTTTATCTTTCCGCTTTAATTTTCTGTACTTTTAAATTCTAAATTGCATGAAAGAATGTATGGTTAACTAAAAATAACTCGTAGCT
The DNA here is from genome assembly GCA_948472305.1 of Vicia faba. Classification (NCBI taxonomy): domain Eukaryota; kingdom Viridiplantae; phylum Streptophyta; class Magnoliopsida; order Fabales; family Fabaceae; genus Vicia; species Vicia faba. The sequence goes on from OX451737.1 coordinate 1,187,264,990, forward strand.
CACAATACAATTATCAAAGATAACTGTTAAACTGAAAGCAACATACAAATACACACACCACTCTTAGGGTACGCCTCACCTGTTGCCTTCGAAACGTGGTCGTCAAGTATATGACGTCTTAGTAAGTCCTTATGTCCATGATCCAGTTGCCTCGAAACGGTTGCTTCGGAATAGTCTCCTCGAAACGGTTGCCTCGAATAAAAAAAAGGATCAAGGACATAAGGGTAGCTTCTAAGGTGTCCTAATTGTTGCTTCGGTGACCACACTGTCCCTAAACTCGAATTGACCCAAACACCTCCAACGGTGGTGCTACCTACCTCTCAATGGTGGGATGGCACTACCTTAAGGACATTTACACAGCCTAATTCCTTAGGGTAGGTAGATGACTCATGGATACTTGCTCTATTCAAAAACAAATCAAAACTCTTTTCACACCGACACTTTCAAAAAGCTTTCAAAACAATTTTTCAAACACTCTTGAGGACAGATACAAGAGTTATTCAGAAATCTTTAAACGGAACTTTTTCAAACCCACTCACACTTGAAAAGCAAACAAACATTTTGAAAACACAATGAGCAAGTATCTAAGAGCCCATGGATAACCATGGATAGAAAGGGTGCTAACACCTTCCCTTTCTATAAATCTACCTCCCGAACCGAGAAACTATCTCATAAGGAATTTTGCTGTGCTTTTGTCCTGTCCATGTTGGAGAAAATAAAAGACGATGGCGACTCTTGCTTCCGCGACATTTTGCGAACCAGCGTTAAACAGTCAGTTCTATTTCCACCGATCACACAACTGTTTCGAGGCAACTGTTCCAGGGCAACTGTTTCGAGGCAACTGGATCATGGACATAAGGACCGCTAAGACATCCTATACTTGACGACCACGTTTCGAAGGCAACAAGTGAGGCGTACCCTAGAAGTGGTGTGTGCATTGTGTGTTGTATTCAGTTAATGTTTGTCTTGGCAATTAGTGAGCTACGAGTTGTTTTTTATTTACATACATTCTTTCATGCAAGTTAACAGTTAAGGGGTGCAGAAAGTAAATTGCGAAAACATAAATCCTACGCTATTACGGGTTTATACATCGCCAAAAATTACAAAGACCCGTTTTTTTAGTAAATAAAGTACGGAAATTAAATAAAGCGATAAACCTATTTAACTATTACATTCTTGAAGGCAATTACATAATGATCAAATAAAGTAAATGCGCACGAATAAATTAATCGGGAATGTCTAAGGGTGTTGACCCTTTTAAGAAAAGAAATTGATTTTTTGGATTTTTTATAATTAAAGTGAAATTAAAGCTAATTAATGACTAATTGATTATTTTAATTAAAAGAAAATATTTTTTTGTTTTTTTTATGAAATAAAATTAAAAGTTAACTTTTACCTAATTCTAGATTTATTTTAATTATTTAAGAAAGGAATTAAAATGGCCTAATTAAACTATTTTTAGTTAATGTTTTTTACAAAATAAAATAATAATAATAATAATAATGTTAATTCTATTTTTTTGATTTTTTATGAAAATGTGCTAATTAAGTTAATTGTTAATAATAAAAAATAAGGCAAATAAATAAAAGAAAAGAAAATGACAAAACAAAATAAGATAAGAAAAAAGTAAATAAACCAAGGGGGGTGTGGGCCAAATAGGAGGTTTATTGAAGCAATCCAAGCCCACTGAAATCTAAGCCACGTTTGACTTTCATGGTTGCCTGCAGCGTGCTTGACTCCAGACCATGGTGTGCTACACTTTTTGTCCTTTGGATCTGCGTTGATGACATATGGCAGCGCTGGGAAGTGGGACTTATGATGCACCTCATATTGGAATCTGCACAGGAAAACGTTGAAGAAAATAATATGGAAATTATAAGGGACCTGGGAATCGAACCCAGGTCCCAAGGATGCTTGGCCACGTCCCCAACCACTGAAGTACTCAAACGCATTTGTTAGTAATATGGAAAAGAAATATTATATAAAATAAAAACGTTATATGATAACAAACAAAAAAACGCGCGCGGGATTTGAACGCACCAATCCCATTCATCCACGCATCATCTTCTTCATTCTGAAAATAAAAAACACAGGCGAATAGCGGGGGTTTTTAACCCCCACTAAATACAGTGACAGAAAATAGCGAATAGGAATTGGGCCAACATAAAAAAGGCGCGATAGGTCCATCTTATGCGTCTCATCCAGCTGAATTCAACCATGCTTGTTTGAGGTTCCAATTTTACAGTATGGTGATACCCCTAATTCGAAGCTCTGAAAAACCTAGAAATTGTCAATGGCACTTTTCGATTTAAAGCATTATTCTCAAATTAAAACACATGGAAAGCTTGGTAATAATGTCAGCAATGCAAATCAACCAAAAGAATGTATTTAAAATGCGTGGAATGTGATATGTAATTTTGAGAATGTATGCAAACCGTATGAGTTGGTGGGGATGATTCCTTGAGTGATTACACTTGGTTCTGATTGCCAAAGGTTCCTAGGGATGCCAGGAGTGTATTTGGATTGAAATGGAGGCTTGGAACAGGCTGCAAATAGGTTTTCAGTTTTGCTTTTTTCTCTTGAAAGTTTGAAATGTGTTTGGCCGTTTTCAGTGTTTCTAGGTCGTGAATCTTGTTGTGAAAGCTTGCACATCTGTTATGTAATGTGTATCAAACAATATTATGGTCATTGAAGCCTTGCATTCATGTTTGAGATTTCCTCCATAACCAACATTAAACCATTTTCCATATTTGTGAAATTTTGAATTTTTATGCCCATAATAGGCCATGCACGAATTTGGAATGTGTTTTAAGGTGTATCAAAGCTAATCAACACAAAATATATCCCTCCATTAATTTCTTGGATTTTTATTTGAATTTTAAAGATTTAAAATGAATTAAATCAAATAAAATTAAATAAAAATGAAAAAATTAATTTTAAATCTTGAAATAAATTGTGGGACACGTGGGAGGCATGGCAAAGTTAAATCAAGTGGAAAAAGTGGGCCCCTTTTGTCAAAAATGAAGTTTCAAGGATAATTGATTTTGGCCATTTCACAAAAATTTCTCAACTTCTCCAATGCATATCTTGCTCAATTTTAAAGCTATGAACATGTTCTTGGACATTTTGGAAAGGTCTTGAAGTTATCTAACCAATGTCTTTGGTCCCATGCCATTTTTATTTACCAATCTCAAGTTATGGTCTTTGACTTAAAGTCCCTTTTTGTTGACTTTTGAAAATGACCTATAATGTTGAAATTGTTAACTCTTTGTGAGAGCATTTCTTGGACTTGGAATGTGAAGATGAGTTGTAGGAAATGTCTTCCCCTTCAAGATGAGCATTGGATTGGATTTTTCTGATGAACCATGAAAAAGTTATGCCTTGGTCAAGTTACAGTTGACTTTTCAGCTGTCCAAAAATAGAAACTTTTGCATCTTGATGATTTTTGAGTCATTCTTGTGAAATCATGATCAAGACTTGATCAAATGATGATTGTGGCTTCAAAATAAGATGTTGACCAAAAATTTTGACTTTTGACTGCCAAATGACCATTTTGCCCCTGTAGTTGACTGTGTAGCAATTAGGGTTTTTGACTGTGCAACTTGACCTTGTGAGCCTTGAAACTTGACATGTAAGTGCTTGACAATGTATATGAGCATATGTGACTTGATTGAGCCCTTGAAAACCTCAACTTCCTTGCAAGAACCAAAACCCTAATTTGACTGGCTTAGGAGGATGGTTGACTGTGTAGCCCTTGAGTAGACCTTGAAGCTTTTGCTTGTCATAACTTTGAAGATTATGGGAGGGTAAATTTTGGGGTACAACAGTTGCCCCTGTTCAATCTTCTTAGACCTCAGGATGTAGATTAGCTTGTGTGCCTTTCATGATCCAAGGGTGGAAAATGATTGAACACTAGAGTGCCCAGAAATTTGCACTCGCATAGTAGAATATCAGCAGTGTGATAGCGGGAATGGGCTTACAGATGCCATTTGGAGAGATGGTGGATAAGAGGATGGGCTTATAGATGCCATCTGGAGATGTGACAGAACCTTTTCGGGAATGGGCTTATAGATGCCATTTGGAACTGTAATGGGAGGATGGGCTTATAGATGCCATCTGAATGTCGATCGCGTAAGAGATTCCTTAGAGAGAACTTGCGTACCTGAGAAAGAAAGATAATTACCTGGCCTGTTACAGGGGTTGATCTTTAAACTCTTCAGACGTGCCCTGGAAGGATACAGGAATTGAGTCCGGAAAATAGTCGTCAACAGATACACCCTGGCAGGATATAGGAATCGGATCTTCAAACTCTTCAGACGTGCCCTGGCAGGATACAGGAATCGAGTCTGGAATTAGTCGTCAACAGATACACCCTGGCAAGATACAGGAATCGGATCTTCAAACTCTTCAGACGTGCCCTGGCAGGATACAGAAATCGAGTCTGGAAAATAGTCATTAACAGATACACCCTGGCAAGATACAGGAATCAGATCTTCAAACTCTTCAGACGTGCCCTGGCAGGATACAGGAATCGAGTCTGGAATTAGTCGTCAACAGATACACCCTGGCAAGATACAGGAATCGGATCTTCAAACTCTTCAGACGTGCCCTGGAAGGATACAGGAATCGAGTCTGGAATTAGTCGTCAACAAATACACCCTGGCAAGATACAGGAATCGGATCTTCAAACTCTTCAGACGTGCACTGGCAGGATATAGGAATCGAGTCTGGAATTAGTCGTCAACAGATACACCCTAGCAAGATACAGGAATCGGATCTTCAAACTCTTCAGACGTGCCCTGGCAAGATACACGAATCGAGTCTGGAATATAGTCGTCAACAGATACACCCTGGCAAGATACAGGAATTGGATCTTCAAACTCTTCAGACGTGCCCTGGCAGGATACAGGAATCGAGTCTGGAATTAGTCGTCAACAGATACACCCTGGCAAGATACAAGAATCGGATCTTCAAACTCTTCAGACGTGCCCTGGCGGGATACAGGAATCGAGTCTGGAATTAGTCGTCAACAGATACACCCTGGCAAGATACAGGAATCAGATCTTCAAACTCTTCAAACGTGCCCTGGCAGGATACAGGAATCGAGTCCAGAAAATAGTCGTCAACAGATACACCCTGGCAAGATACAGGAATCGGATCTTCAAACTCTTCAGACGTGCCCTGGCAGGATACAGGAATCGAGTCTGGAATTAGTCGTCAACAGATACACCCTGGAAAGATTCAAGAATCGTATCTTCAAACTCTTCAGATGTGCCCTGGCAAGATACAGGAATCGAGTCCGGAAAATAGTCGTCAACAGATACACCCTGGCAGGATACAGGAATCAGATCTTCAAACTCTTCAGACGTGCCCTGGCAGGATACAGGAATCGAGTCTGGAATTAGTCGTCTACAGATACACCCTGGCAAGATACAGGAATCGGATCTTCAAACTCTTCAGACGTGCCCTGGCAGGATACAGGAATCGAGTTTGGAAAATAGTCGTCAACAGATACACCCTGGCAAGATACAGGAATCAGATCTTCAAACTCTTCAGACGTGCCCTGGCAGGATACAGGAATCGAGTCTGGAATTAGTCGTCAACAGATACACCCTGGCAAGATACAGGAATCAGATCTTCAAACTCTTCAGACGTGCCCTGGCAGGATACAGGAATCGAGTCTGGAATTAGTCGTCAACAGATACACCCTGGAAAGATACAGGAATCAGATCTTCAAACTCTTCAGACGTGCCCTGGCAGGATACAGGAATCGAGTCTGGAATTAGTCGTCAACAGATACACCCTGGCAAGATACATGAATCGGATCTTCAAACTCTTCAGACGTGCCTTGGCAAGATACAGGAATCGAGTCTGGAATATAGTCGTTAACAGATACACCCTGGCAAGATACAGGAATCGGATCTTCAAACTCTTCAGACGTGCCCTGGCAGGATACAGGAATCGAGTCTGGAAATAGTCGTCAACAGATACACCCTGGCAAGATACAGGAATCGGATCTTCAAACTCTTCAGACGTGCCCAGGCGGGATACAGGAATCGAGTCTGGAATTAGTCGTCGACAGATACACCCTGGAAAGATACATGAATCGGATCTTCAAACTCTTCAGACGTGCCCTGGCAGGATACAGGAATCGAGTCCAGAAAATAGTCGTCAACAGATACACCCTGGCAAGATACAGGAATCGGATCTTCAAACTCTTCAGACGTGCCCTGGCAGGATACATGAATCGAGTCTGGAATTAGTCGTCAACAGATACACCCTAGCAAGATACAGGAATCGTATCTTCAAACTCTTCAGACGTGCCCTGGCAGGATACAGGAATCGAGTCTGGAATTAGTCGTCAACAGATACACCCTGGAAAGATACAGGAATCGGATCTTCAAACTCTTCAGACGTGCCCTGGCAGGATACAGGAATCGAGTCTGGAATTCGTCGTCAACAGATACACCCTGGCAAGATACAGGAATCAGATCTTCAAACTCTTCAGACGTGCCCTGGCAAGATACAGGAATCGAGTCTGGAATATAGTCGTCAACAGATACACCCTGGCAAGATACCGGAATCGAATCTTCAAACTCTTCAGACGTGCCCTGGCAGGATACAGGAATCGAGTCTAGAATTAGTCATCAACAGATACACCCTGGAAAGATACGGGAATCGGATCTTCAAACTCTTCAAACGTGCCCTGGCAGGATATAGGAATCGAGTCTGGAATTAGTCGTCAATAGATACACCCTGGCAAGATACAGGAATCGGATCTTCAAACTCTTCAGACGTGCCCTGGCAAGATACATGAATCGAGTCTGGAATATAGTCGTCAACAGATACGCCCTGGCAAGATACAGGAATCGGATCTGGAATCACGACAGTCGATAGTAATTATCTTTGTATTGACCTTTGTCCTTAAAAGACAAAACGTTAGTTGTATGCGATGTCATGATGTATGAGATGCGTGATGTTCTTGAAATAAATGAGATTGTATGTTCATGATGCGTATGTGCATGCTATAATGTATGAAGATGTGATGTTTGTGAACGTATTTTCGTCTAGGAAAATAAATCCTTGACGGGTGACGGGAAGTCAAATCCTGGGCTGATGTGGAAGAGTAGAGCTTTGTTTCCGCTGGGGATGAGGGTTGCAAGGATACCGGTAGGAGAAGATGACTCCGTTAGGGAATAAACTTGGCGGATAGATTAATCTGCGGGGAATACTCTGTGGGAAGAGATACTTCACTGAGGTTTGATGAGAACTCCGCTGGGGATACCATTGAGAAGTTATGTTGAGGAATTTGATGAACTCCGCTGGGGAATAGGAAGAACTTCGCCGAGGACGATCTTTCCGTGGTTTTTGGCTGAGGATAACCCAGTTATATTCTGGTGGGGAAATAACCTTTGAATATGGTCGGGGAGAAGCGTATGTACTCTGCAGGGGATAAGCTTCCAGAATCTACTGGGGATAAGCTTCAAGAATCTACTGGGGATAAGCTTCCTACTGGGGAGATTGATTGAACTCTCCTGGGGAGACTTTTGAGACTGTACTGGGGAATGGCTCCACTGGATGTCCGATATTCCGCCGGGGAACAATCTTAGATCAATATTGTCGGGGATGCTTGTTAGGAAGGTTTGTATACTCTATTGGGGAATGTTGAGATCTTCTGGGGATAATCCAACTTCCTTAAGGTTGATTGTGGTCTAACTCTGCTTGGGGGAGAGCGTTGCTGACTTGCTGGAGATATTGTTCCTTGTTAGGGTTGATGGGAGACTAACTGCTTGGGGAGAATTATTGAATCTTGTCTTACTCGGCGGGGAGTGAAGGTATCCTGGTTATATTCTTCAGTCAAACTTACCTTGGTACCTTGGTGGACAGAGCAATTAGATTGCTTAGACAACCCATTATTGCCCCTGTTTCTGATGTCACCTGTAATTAATCCTTTGTTTCGTATTCAAATATTTATGAGTTATCAATTTGTGTCAAATGCATATATTACAATCGAACATTGGACGTTCTTCGCAAAACAAAACAGAAAAAGAAAAACAATTGGCAATTGGTCTGAAAAGTGAATTTGTATTAATTTTGAATTTGCCTGTAAATAGGCGTTTATGTACAAGAGGATGACGTCCTAGTAAGAGAACTCCTCCGAACAACAGAGTTTATACAATTTTACGAAAGAAAACAAAACAGCTGTGTGAAAAGAGTAATCCCACTGGGTTCCAACTCTGCTATTGCCTTTATATCTTTAAGCGTCTCATCACTTGGCTGCTCAGTTGAAGATGAAGTTGATTGATCGATGCCGTCTGAACCTAATGTTGATACCGGATTCTGGATGCAAGGTGATCCAATGAGACATAGTATTACGCTTTATCCCTAACTTTTGCCTGGACCTCCCTTTCAGGTTTTCAGTCCACCGGGATACCCATTTTTGCCCAAGCCGCCTTTTCAGGTTTTCGACTTGCCGGGTGTATAGAGTTTTTTATTTATTTCATCCCTCATTTTTCCTGAACCCTTTTGGTTCGCCGGGAAGCCCTAATTTTTGCCTAGGTATGTCAACCTAGCGGGTCTTTTATCACGCGTAGTATCTTTTTACTATGTCTGCATTGGCGGGGTGAGGAAGGTCGTCACCATCCATGGTGGTTAGAATCATGGCTCCTCCTGAGAAGACATGCTTAACCACAAATGTCCCTTCGTACGTAGGGGTCCATTTGCCCCTGGGATCACTTTGAGGAAGGATGATGCGCTTGATTACCAGGTCCCCAACTTGATACTCTTGTGGTCTGACTTTCTGGTTAAATGCCCTGATCATCCGTTTTTGGTACGTTTAACCATGACATATAGCAGTAAGTCTCTTTTCGTCGATTAGGTTTAACTGATCAAGTCGTGTCTGGATCCAGTCATCTTCGCTCAGATCTGCATCCTTCATTATCCGGAGAGAGGGTATCTAGACTTCAATCGGCAAGACTGCCTCCATGCCGTAGACCAAGGAAAAGGGAGTTGCCCCGGTTGACATTCTTGCTGAGGTACGGTACCCATGAAGTGCAAACGGTAACATCTCGTGCCAATCTTTGTAGGTCACTGTCATCTTCTGCACGATCTTTTTGATATTCTTATTAGCTGCTTCGACATCCCCATTCATCTTCGGCCGGTAGGGAGAAGAGTTGTGGTGCTGTATCTTGAACTACTCGCAGAGCTCAGTGATCATCTTGTTGTTGAGATTGGTACCATTGTCCGTAATGATCCTTTCCGGGACACCGTATCGACAGATCAGGTTATGCCGAATGAACAGTGCCACGACGTTCTTGGTTACGGTAGCGTAGGAAGCCGCTTCTACCCACTTTGTAAAGTAATCGATCGCCACCAGGATGAAGCGATGCCCGTTGGATGCCGTAGGTCTGATCTCGCCGATCATATCAATGCCCCACATTGCAAAAGGCCAAGGTGTTGTCAAGACATTCAGAGGAACTGGAGGAACGTGCACCTTATCTGCATAAATCTGGCACTTGTGACATGTCCGAGAATGTTGGTAACAGTCGGCTTCCATTGTGGACCAAAAATGTCCTGCCTGGAGGATTTTCTTTGCCATGGTATGTCCACTGGAATATGTTCCGAAGGTACCTTCATGCAGCTCTGCCATGATCCTTTCTGCTTCAGTCTTATCCACACAACGTAGTAGGGTTGAATCATGGTTTCGCTTGTATAGAATGCCATTGCTGAGGAAGAACTTCGCTGTGAACCTTCTCAGAAACTTTTTGTCATTGATGGATGCACCTTCAGGGTATTCTTGAGCTTCCAAGTACCTCTTCACTTCATGATACCAAGGTTTCTCAGTTACCTCTTCAGTCTCAAGATCGCAGCAATGTGCCGGTTCATCCAGTTTCCAGATAATGATCCGGGGAGCCTCGTTGTCCCACTTGACTTTGAACATGGAAGACATCGTAGCTAACGCGTCCGCCAACTGATTCTCTTCTCTTGGGAAGTGTTCAAAAGTTATCTCTGTGAAATGCGGGATCAATGTCAACACACACTCTTTGTAAGGAATAAGGTTTGGGTGTTTCGTATCCCACTCGCCTTTGATCTGATTGATCACGAGAGCGGAATCTCCGAAGACACTCAGAAACTTGATCCTTAAGTCAATTGCAGCTTGAAGACCCATGATGCACGCCTCATACTCCGCCATGTTGTTGGTGTAGTTGAAACATAGTCGGGCAGTGAGTGGAGTATGAGTGCCTTTTGGGGATATGATCACAGCGCCAATACCATTACCCAAAGCTTTGGAGGCTCCGTCAAAGTTCATAGACCATCGGGATCCTTCCTCAGGTCCTTCATCCGGTCCAGGTACTTCACAATCAGTTACTACCAGGATGTTCTCGTCTGGAAACTCAAAGTTCATTGACTGGTAGTCATCCACTGCCTGGTGTTCCAAATGGTCTGCCAATACACTTCCCTTGATAACTTTCTGAGTCGTGTACTGGATGTCGTATTCTGTCAAGATCATCTGCCATCTTGCTATTCTTCCGGACAGAGCAGGCTTTTCGAATATGTACTTTATTGGATCCATCTTTGATATCAACAGAGTAGTGTGAATCAGCATATACTGTCTCAGCCGGCGAGCAGCCCATACCAAAACGCATCAAGTTTTCTCGAGCAGTGAGTATCGGGTCTCACAGTCGGTAAACTTTTTGCTAAGGTAATAAATGGCATGCTCTTTTCGGCCAGACTCGTCATGCTGCCCAGCACACACCCCATTGAGCTGTCAAGTACTGTCAGGTATAGTATTAGAGGTCTCCCTTCAACCGGTGGCATAAGAATGGGTGGCTCTTGGATATATTCTTTGATTCTGTCGAAAGCAGCCTGACATTCATCGTTCCAACGTACTACTTGATATTTCTTCAGCAGCTTGAAGATTGGTTCACAGGTAGCAGTTAGATGCGAGATGAATCGGGCAATGTAATTCAGCCGTCCTAGAAAGCCCCTGACTTCTTTCTATGTCTTGGGAGCTGGCATCTCTTGTATGGCTTTAACCTTGGCAGGGTCCACTTGAATACCTTTGTCGCTCACGACGAAGCCTAGCAACTTTCCAGATCTTACCCCAAAGGTGCACTTGTTTGGGTTCAACCTCAACTTGTACAACTTCAGACGGTCAAACAGCTTCTATAGATGGTCAAGGTGTTCCTCCTCAGTTTGAGACCTTGCAATCATATCATCGACGTAAACTTCAATCTCATGGTGGATCATGTCATGAAACAAAGCAACCATGGCACGTTGGTAGCTTGCCCCAGCATTTTTCAGTCCAAAAGGCATGACCTTGTAACAGAAGGTGCCTCACTGAGTGACAAAGGTTGTCTTTTCCATATCTTCAGGAGCCATCTTGATTTGATTATAACCTGAAAAACCATCCATGAAGGAGAACACCTTGTGCTGAGCAATATTGTCAACCAGAACGTCGATGTGAGGCAGGGGGAAGTCATCCTTGGGGCTCGCCCTGTTCAAATCCCTGTAGTCAACACACATTATGACCTTACCATCCTTCTTTGGCACTGGAACCACGTTGGCAACCCACTGAGGGTAAGAAGGCACTGCTAGAAACCCGACATCAAACTGTTTCACCACCTCAGCTTTGATCTTCTCGGACATCTCTAGACGCATACGGCGGACCTTCTGTTTTACTGACGGGCAGTCTTCCTTGGTGGGCAAATGATGGACCACAATGTCGGTATCCAACCCAGGCATGTCTTCGTAAGACTAGGCAAAGATTTCCATGTAGTCATGCAGCATCTGGATCATCCGTTGTTTCACACTGAGCTCCAGATTGGCACCAATCTTAACTTCTTTTCTGTCTGTCTCAGTACCCAGATTTACCGTTTCCATTGGCTCTTCATGTGGCTGAATGACCCTCTCTTCCTGAAGTAACAGTCTTGCAAGCTCGCCAGGCACTTCACAATCATCTTCACCTTCGTCTTCGGCTAAGTTGATCGGATTTTCGAAGTCATAACTGGAAGTAGCGGAGTCGTTACCAGTGGGATCCAGAGTGGATTGGAACCTGTATGAGTGAGTGTGTGTAAATACAGCTGTTTTGCAATATATAAAGAAAGAAAGAAAGGGAGCACAAGATTTGAAATGTGAAAAACGTCCAATGCTTTTATTCATGATATATGAAAGTGACAAACAAAAGCCCTCACAAATGAAGCCACGGTGCCCCGGGTAAGACACCGGGCCATAAAGTTTCAAGTTATTGTTTATTACAAATCCAAAACAAAGCAGTTCATTACTGGGTGACAAAAGTAACAGGTAAGGAGTCCTTGGTAGTCCAGTTGCTAGGTCCATCGTTGGTTGCCGGGTAGATCCAGCTGTCAAACTCGGATTCTTCCACTTCGTCTTCATCCCCAATAGCATTTACTCCATGGTTAGGCATGGGAGCAGTCACCACATTAGGCTTCTCGGGCGCCTCAAATTGAACCTCTTTAGCATCAATAAGGTCTTGAACCTTATTCCTCAGAGCCCAACAGTCATCTATGTTATGTCCCGGGCTATCAGAGTGATAAGCGCAACGGGCGTTGGGGTTGTATTTCGGAGATGCTGTATTTACCATCTTCGGAGCCTCCTTGACAGTTACCAGGCTAGTTGACAGCAGTTGCGGCAGGATCTGAGAGAGAGTCATGCTGAGCCGAGTATACTGCCTTTTGGGCCTCTCAGCTCTGGGCTGATTGTATTGCTGTGGAGCAGCAGCAGGCTTAGAAATAACCACCGCGTTGACAGCTTGGCGGCGTTCCGGTTTGTTCTGCTTTCTTGGACCATACACAGCACTGGCCTCCTTCTTGAAGGGCTTCTTTTCAGCATTTGAGGAGGCACCCTTCTGTATCTTTCCTGATTTAATACCAGCTTCGATCCTTTCACCAGTCAGGATCAGGTCAGTAAACCCAGCAGAGGAATTACCAATGAGATGATTGAAGAATGGACCGGATAAGGTCCCCAAAAACATGTCCACTAGCTCTCGGTCAGTCAACGGCGGCTGCACCCTGCCAGCCAGGTCTCTCCATTTCTGTGCGTACTCCTTAAAACCTTCTCCCGGTCCTAGCGACATACCCTGGAGTTGGGTACGCGTAGGAGCGAGGTCGGAATTATATTGATACTGCTTGTAAAAAGCAGTGGCCAAATCCTCCCAGTTACGAATGTTGGTTCCATCCAGATGATAGAACCATTCGAGATGAGTCCCTGAAAGACTCTCCTGGAAGAAGTGGATTCATAAGTTCTTGTCTGTTGTGTAAGGCTGGATCTTCCTTACATAGGAGCGGAGGTGCATCTTAGGGCAGGAAGCCCCGTCATACTTCACAAAGGCAGGCGCCTTGAACTTGTGTGGTATCACCACCCCAGAGGATAACCCCAAGTCTCTGAAATCCAACCCAGGCACACGTTGAATTTCCATAGCATTCAGCCGGTCCTCCAGCTGTTTGTACCGGTCCTCAGCAGGAGGGTATTGTTCATCGTTGAAGTCTGTCTCAGTGTTAGAGACTACAGGACTAGGGACCTCTCTCCCTTGGTGACTACCTTCCCCCACAGATGGAGTAGTCCTCTCAGCTTCATTCTGCAATGTATTCTCGAGTCTGCGCCCAGTGTTGAATAGCACAGTCCTCTTCTTCTTCTTATTCTTCTTCAGGAGCAAAGCCTTCAGCTCTTGTTGTACCTGGGCCAAGTTCATGACCATCTCCTGGAATTGGGCATTTTGGGCCTGGAGGGCCTTGATAGCTTGCTCTGTAGTGAGTTCAGGATTCATGGTGCTTGAGTGCTGAAATAAACAGCGAAGAAGATTAAGCAACCTGTAGAAAAAAGGGTACCTGTTATGCACATGATGCATGATATGCTATTTATGCAATGCATTCAAGGGTTCGAAAGTTCAAATTCGTTGCAGCCAAAAAAGAACACACTTTTTATTAGGAAATGAATTATTCAGTACATCAAGGCCTCATGGGCAAAACATTACAAAATAATTAATCCCAAAAGACACTGCGCATCCTCTTTGGAGCAATGTAAGTGTTGAGAGTCTTTTCCTCGTGCAGTAGACGCGTGAGCTCCAAGACCTTCTTCTCACTGGCATGTAGATTGGCTTCAAGAGAATTCCGTTCTTCCTTGAGTTGGATCCAGCTTTTCTGCATTTCTTCCCAGGATATAGGCATGTCAGGATGCTGAATAGTGTAGGGCACCTCTCCTTCCAAGGCTTGCTCTTTGATCACAGGGAGAACATGAGGATATGGCATCACCAGCTTCTGGGAGCGGGCTCGTACCCACTTGAGATAAGGCTCCAGGGGGATGGAGTTCTTGTGCCCCAGTGTCTTGCTATCTACCCTGTTGGGCTTCCTCCAAGCTCTGATAAATCTCTGGTGAAGTCCTTGTGCATCGTTATTGAATTCAAAAACTATGTCAGGAATCAACATATCATGAGGGCCATCCTTCCGAGCATATCCAAACTGTCTCAAACACAGACAGGGGTTGTAAGTAATACCTCCTTTGATTCAAAGTAAAGGAACATTAGGAAACTCCCCGCAACGATCAATGATAGTGACGTCTTCTTTGGACCGAGAACACCAATGTATATCAGCATGCGTAAGAGTCATTAATCGTTGTGACCATCTCAAACCCCGCTCGTTCTTCAAAACTGATTGTGGAAGGTGCGAAATAAACCACTTTCCCAGGAGAGGAGTGCAGCACATAAGAACACCTCTTTTTCTCATGGTTCGAGTGTAACATGAGTGAAGGATGTCCCCAAGCAACGTAGGTATAGGATTCCTGGACATGAAGATCTTGACAACATTGATATCTATAAGCTGATCTGGCTTAGGGAACAGCACCAACCCATAGACAAGGAGGGCTACAACTTCTTCAAAGGCTTGTAGGTCAAGGGAATTCCAACATTCTTGTGCTTTCTCAAACATAAACTTGGCCAAGAACCCTTTGATACCACTTTTGGTTTCCCAATGTCCCTTGATGTCAGATGGTTGTAGGCATAATGCTTTAGCAACCTCTTCAAGTTTTGGTTCCCTTTCCGTACCGTTGTAGGGTAGTTGACTGAGGATAGGGATCTTCAGAAGTTGGGAGAACTCTTCCAATGTAGGCACCAGTTGATAATCCAGGAAAGTAAAGCAGTGGTGCAGAGGGTCAAAGAACTGGAAGAGGACCTTTATCATATCTTCCTCAATGTTGGTGTTGACCAAGCTGATGAGTCTTCCATGTTTCTCACTGAAAGAAGAGTTCTCGGGAATCCTGGATATAAGTTCCTTAAGCTGAGGAGGGACCCTTACAAGGTTGACCTGGATTGTCTTTCTGCGGATAGTTTCCATGTCCTACAAAACAAGAACAAAGATGAAGATTCGAACCCCTGAAGTGGTTAGTGGATGCATATGATGTTGTATGATGTTATGATGCTATGATAAGAGCACACCACAAGTATTCACAAAAGCAAACATGATAAGGCACACAAGTCACACCACAACCCTTATAGTTTAGGCCAGCATGGAGTTTGGGGTACTACCCTCTTGAATTTGGTGGGCTCAAACCTGTCCTATCAAAGTAACCGGGTTCTAAGGAGCTCAATATCATTGGATTGTTTTCTGTGTTCATCGTTTCGATTTAGCCACTAAACTGGCGATCAAAATATCCCAAGAAAACAACCCTCAACTGAGTGTAGTATCGAGTATCAACCAACTTCGGACTGCACCATAGTCAGTTATCTCACTACCCTAAAGAGGCCAGGATGGTTCAATTAAGGTTCCTAAGGTCAGTTGATGCTTCACGACACCACGCGGCGGCCCCGTACTCTCCTTGACTTGACTCAAGGGTTACCGGTACTCACCAAAGTGCCACATCAACGTAGAAGACTGCTTCAATCGTGTCGGTATACCCCACACAGTTCCCTCACAACCTTGTTGCTACTTTCTAAGAAGGTATCCCCCAGATCCGGGTTAGGATCTATAGAACTCCTAAGACAGGCCCAATAATATTAAAGCAAGCAAAACAAAGCAATTGAAAACACAAGTATGAGCTATCCTAAGGTACACCTCACTTTAAGTTAATCTCCCCAGCAGAGTCGCCAGTTCTGTGATCGGTGGATTTAGAACTGACTGTTTAAAGCTGGTTTCACGAAATGTCGCAGAAGCAAGAGTCGCCACCGTCTTTTATTTTCTCCAACAAGGAAAGGACAAAAGCACAGCAAAATTCCTTATGAGATATGTTTCTCGGTTCGGGAGGTAGATTTATAGAAAGGGAAGGTGTTAGCACCCTTTCTATCCGTGGTTATCCACGGGCTCTTAGATACTTTCTCTTATGTTTTCAAAATGTTTGCTTTTCAAAATGTGAGTGGGTTTGAAAAAGTTTCTTTGAAAGATTTCTGAATAACTCTTGTATCTGTCCTCAAGAGTGTTTGAAAAATTTGTTTTGAAAGCTTTTGAAAGTGTGAGGTGTGAAAAGTATTTTGTTTGTTTTTTTTTAAAAGAGCAAGTATCCGTGAGTCATCTACCTACCCTAAGGAATTAAGCTGTGTAAGTGTCCTTTAGGTAGTGCCATCCCACCATTGAGAGGTAGGTAGCACCACTATTGGAGGTGTTCGGGTCAATTCGATTGTAGGGACAGTGTGGTCACCGAAGCAACAGTTAGGACACCTTAGAAGCTACCCTTATGTCCTTGATCCCTTTTTTAATCTGACGCAACCATTTCGAGGCAACTGTTTCGAGGCAACTGTTTCGAGACAACTGTTTCAGGGCAACTGTTTCGAGGCAACTGGATCATGGACATAAGGACCGCTAAGACATCCTATACTTGACGACCACGTTTAGAAGGCAACAAGTGAGGCGTACCCTAGAAGTGGTGTATGCATTGTGTGTTGTGTTCAGTTAATGTTTGTCTTGGCAATTAGTGAGCTACGAGTTGTTTTTTATTTACATACATTCTTTCATGCAAGTTAACAGTTAAGGGGTGCGGAAAGTAAATTGCGAAAACATAAATCCTACGCTATTACAAGGCGTGGGTCTATACATCGCCAAAAATTACAAAGACCCGTTTTTTTAGTAAATAAAGTACGGAAATTAAATAAAGCGATAAACCTATTTAACTATTACATTCTTGAAGGCAATTACATAATGATCAAATAAAGTAAATGCGCACGAATAAATTAATCGGGAATGTCTAAGGGTGTTGACCCTTTTAAGAAAAGAAATTGATTTTTTTGGCTTTTTTATAATTAAAGTGAAATTAAAGCTAATTAATGACTAATTGATTATTTTAATTAAAAGAAAATATTTTTTTGTTTTTTTTATGAAATAAAAGAAATGAAATAAAATTAAAAGTTAAGTTTTACCTAATTCTAGATTTATTTTAATTATTTAAGAAAGGAATTAAAATGGCCTAATTAAACTATTTTTAGTTAATGTTTTTTACAAAATAAAATAATAATAATAATAATGTTAATTCTATTTTTTTGATTTTTTATGAAAATGTGCTAATTAAGTTAATTGTTAATAATAAAAAATAAGGCAAATAAATAAAAGAAAAGAAAATGACAACAAAATAAGATAAGAAAAAAGTAAATAAACCAAGGGGGGTGTGGGCCAAATAGGAGGTTTATTGAAGCAATCCAAGCCCACTGAAATCTAAGCCACGTTTGACTTTCATGGTTGCCTGCAGCGTGCTTGACTCCAGACCATGGTGTGCTACACTTTTTGTCCTTTGGATCTGCGTTGATGACATATGGCAGCGCTGGGAAGTGGGACTTATGATGCACCTCATATTGGAATCTGCACAGGAAAACGTTGAAGAAAATAATATGGAAATTATAAGGGACCTGGGAATTGAACCCAGGTCCCAAGGATGCTTGGCCACGTCCCCAACCACTGAAGCACTCAAACACATTTGTTAGTAATATGGAAAAGAAATATTATATAAAATAAAAACGTTATATGCTAACAAACAAAAAAACGCGCGCGGGATTTGAACGCACCAATCCCATTCATCCACGCATCATCTTCTTCATTCTGAAAATAAAAAATATAGGCGAATAGCGGGGGTTTTTAACCCCCACTAAATACAGTGACAGAAAATAGCGAATAGGAATTGGGCCAACATAAAAAAGGCGCGATAGGTCCATCTTATTCGTCTCATCCAGCTGAATTCAACCATGCTTGTTTGAGGTTCCAATTTTACAGTATGGTGATACCCCTAATTCGAAGCTCTGAAAAACCTAGAAATTGTCAATGGCACTTTTCGATTTAAAGCATTATTCTCAAATTAAAACACATGGAAAGCTTGGTAATAATGTCAGCAATGCAAATCAACCAAAAGAATGTATTAAAAATGCGTGGAATGTGATATGTAATTTTGAGAATGTATGCAAACCGTATGAGTTGGTGGGGATGATTCCTTGAGTGATTACACTTGGTTCTGATTGCCAAAGGTTCCTAGGGATGTCAGGAGTGTATTTGGATTGAAATGGAGGCTTGGAACAGGCTGCAAATAGGTTTTCAGTTTTTCTTTTTTCTCTTGAAAGTTTGAAATGTGTTTGGCCATTTTCAGTGTTTCTAGGTCGTGAATCTTGTTGTGAAAGCTTGCACATCTGTTATGTAATGTGTATCAAACAATATTATGGTCATTGAAGCCTTGCATTCATGTTTGAGATTTCCTCCATAACCAACATTGAACCATTTTCCATATTTGTGAAATTTTGAATTTTTATGCCCATAATAGGCCATGCACGAATTTGGAATGTGTTTTAAGGTGTATCAAAGCTAATCAACACAAAATATATCCCTCCATTAATTTCTTGGATTTTTATTTGAATTTTAAAGATTTAAAATGAATTAAATCAAATAAAATTAAATAAAAATGAAAAAATTAATTTTAAATCTTGAAATAAATTGTGGGACACGTGGGAGGCATGGCCAAGTTAAATCAAGTGGAAAAAGTGGGCCCCTTTTGTCAAAAATGAAGTTTCAAGGATAATTGATTTTGGCCATTTCACAAAAATTTCCCAACTTCTCCAATGCATATCTTGCTCAATTTTAAAGCTATGAACATGTTCTTGGACATTTTGGAAAGGTCTTGAAGTCCTCTAACCAATGTCTTTGGTCCCATGTCATTTTTATTTACCAATCTCATGTTATGGTCTTTGACTTAAAGTCCCTTTTTGTTGACTTTTGAAAATGACCTATAATGTTGAAATTGATAACTCTTTGTGAGAGCATTTCTTGGACTTGGAATGTGAAGATGAGTTGTAGGAAATGTCTTCCCCTTCAAGATGAGCATTGGATGGGATTTTTCTGATGAACCATGAAAAAGTTATGCCTTGGTCAAGTTACAGTTGACTTTTCAACTGTCCAAAAATAGAAACATTTGCATCTTGATGATTTTTGAGTCATTCTTGTGAAATCATGATCAAGACTTGATCAAATGATGATTGTGGCTTCAAAATAAGATGTTGACCAAATTTTTTGACTTTTGACTACCAAATGACCATTTTGCCCCTGCAGTTGACTGTGGAGCAATTAGGGTTTTTGACTGTGCAACTTGACCTTGTGAGCCTTGAAACTTGACATGTAAGTGCTTGACAATGTATATGAGCATATGGGACTTGATTGAGCCCTTGAAAACCTCAACTTCCTTTCAAGAACCAAAACCCTAATTTGACTGGCTTAGGAGGATGGTTGACTGTGTAGCCCTTGAGTAGACCTTGAAGCTTTTGCTTGTCATAACTTTGAAGATTATGGGAGGGAAAATTTTGGGGTACAACAATAAGGACTCTCAGCTCTTCTTGTTCCTGAGACAAGTTTTGGATGAGAGCCATCTGGCCCACTAGTTGTCCCATCATCTGGACTTTCATTGTGGCTATCTCGGTTTATAGTCGTTCCAACTGATCATCTTTGGTAACCTCCGGATTCCCATGACCATGCCCCTTGTGGGGATAGCATTCACTTCTTCTTGCCCCTTGGATAGGTTCAAGAACATCTCTTGAAGTTGAGCATTTTGAATCTGAATGCTCTTGATGGTCTGTTCTAGGGCCATCTCTACTGAAATAAACAGTAGGAAGGTAAGGAGACTTGTATGGGAGAAACTTGTCATGATATGATGCATGATATGTGGATGCACGTTTTCAAGGATATCGCGGGGTAAATGTTAGTAGTCACTTACATAATTGATTAGAGAACTTCGTATCGGTGGATGTCCTTCCACAAGAATTAATCTCAGCACGTCAAGTGGGTCGTAGGCCTTGACTCAAGTTACCGTGCTTTGGTCTTGATGACATTTGGTTAGAGGAAAATAAATCCTCTTGCCCTTTGTCTAGTTCAACATGACCCTGCATCATAGGCCCTTGAGATCCTTGAAATGTTTATTGAAAATGCTATGGTATGATATTATGATGTTATGTACAAGTATGCAAAGTAAGAAAGTTGTATACAAATAGTCATATACAGGCAAAGCAGACAAGTCCTTAGGTTTAGGCTTGCGTGGGGTTTGTAGGTAAGTACCCTCTTGAAGTTAGTTGGCTCAACCTGTCCTAGTTAATAGTAATCGGGTTCTATGGGATCTCAATATCACTAATTTGTCTTCTCGGGCATTATTTCAGCGCAAGCCTCTTTCACAGTGACCGAAATATCCCAAAAATCAAACCTCAATGAATGTAGTATCGAGTATCTACCAACTTTGGATTGCACCAAAGTCGATCATCTCACTACGTCCTAATGGCCAAGTTGGTCAAGTAAAGGTTCTAAAAGTCAGTTAGTGCTTCATGACATCACTCAGCGGCCCCGTATTCTCCATGACTACTCAAGGGCTACCAGTACCCACAAATATGTCACACTAACGTAACTATTGCTTAGACCATGTCGATATACCCCGCACAGTTTCCACAATGTATTGCTACTTACCTATAAAGGTGTCTCAGATTTGGGTAGAGGATCAAAGCAAGCCCAAACAAGGAACTGTAATGTAAAGCATGCAAGTCAAACAAAGAAATCAAGTAAAGGTGATCTAGCCCTAAGGTAACCCTACTTTTAAGTAAGTCCCCAGCAGAGTCGCCAATTCTGTGATACGGTGGGAGAACTAACTTGGGTGTTTTGTGTTTTATCGCAAATGTTGCGGTTAGCAAGAGTCACCGCCGACTTTTATTTTATCCAATAAGTAAAGGTTGAAAAGAACAGGAAAGACCTTTAGAGATGTTTTCTTGAGTTTGGGGGGTAGATTATGAAAAGGGAAGGTATTAGAACTCTTTTCATCCGTAGTTATCTATGGGCTCTTAGTTGCTTGCTAGATCACTTGCTTTTGTTTGAAAGTATGCTTGTGGTGTGGGTTTTGAAAGTATTTTGAAATCGTCTTTGTAATGGTTCTCGTTTCTATAAGAACGCGTACAAAGTATTGTTTGGAAAAATAGTTCAAAGAGGTGTTTGTGGAATGTGTTTTTGAAAGTGATTTTTAAAAGGTGTCTTTGTAATGGCTCTCGTTTCTATAAGAACGCGGACAAAGTGTTGTCTTTTGAAAATGTTTCAAAATGAGAGTGTTGGTGTATAAAATGTTTTTATTGTGAGCAAGCGAGCAACTAGGACCAATCTACCTACTCAAAAGGTCTTAAATATTCTTTTCCTCCTCCTTTACATGTTACTATCTTACCATTATTTTGGTAAGAAGCCCTATCGTTGGATGTGAAGGGACGGGCGTGGGACGTTTGTATAGTCATAGAAGGTAACCTATGGGACGTTTTAGCAATGTCATTTAGGGACTAGATCGTTTACCAAAGGCAACATCGAGGGTCATCGAGGGACTACGATCTTTTATCGAGGGTCTTTGCTAAAACGCCCATGTTCGAGGGACATGACTATTTTTCCGAGGCAACAAGTGAGATTACCCTAAGGGTGCATGTGTGCAAAGTATGTTTGATTACATGCATTTTGTCTTTGATTAGGGGTTGTCTACTTGTTGGTTTTATCTTGCCATACACACCTAATTACTAGCATTTGTACAAAAGTAAATAAAAATGCAGAAAATAAATCCTACATTATTACAACCATATTGAAGTGCATAGAAATATAAAGGAAAAAATAAAATAAAAAGAAGCAAAATGAACTCTTTCTATTAGGGCAGGAGAACCCTTTGATTTGTGTTCTATTGGCCTCCTTCGATGGGGGCTAGCACCAGTGAGGTCATGGCCTTCAATTGGGGGCTGGAACCAGTGAGGTCCTGTCCTTCGATTGGCCTGGAAGTCAGTGTATGGCAAAGCCTTCTGGTTCTCCCTTGTTACCTTCTTCGATTGAGGCTGGTAGTAGCAAGTCATGGCTTTCGATTCTGGCTGGACTTTAGTGTAAGCGTGCCTTTTGATTCTTCCTTTCTGTCTTGGAAGTCAGGAAGGAAGCCCAAGGCTTCGTTTCATGTTTCCTTCCCCCTGTTTCTTTCATTTAAAACATTAAATGGAAACATGGCCTAAGGCGGTGCTAGTATTTATCTTGCAAACTGTTTAATAGTTAAAGCAAGTTCAGGTAAATAGAAAGCAAAACGAAAGGGTTAGCTCTGAAAAACATGTTAGAAGGGTGGAAACGAAAGGAACAATGGTATATACATGCTTGAAATGAATGAAAAGATTATTTACATGTTATGCCATGAAACAAAAGGTTCAAGGGTAAGAGTGACTTACCTTGCTGGAGGCTTTGAATGGGTGTGGGACCTTGAGTTGAGGCCCATGGTGCTGGATTCGAAAGAGGGGGCTGTTGTACCCCAAAATTTGCCCTCTCATTTCTCAAAGGATCATCCCAGACTCTCAGGTTTGCTTCTATCAAGTTTCAAGTCTTGAATTACAACTTTTCAAGAAAATCATCCACAAGGGCAAAATGGTCAAAAGCACACTGAAAAGTCAAACTTTGACTTTTAGATCAAAAATCAAGTTTTAACAATTATATTTCATCAAGACATGAAATTGGTTCATCAAAAAATCAGAAGTCAGAAATTACTTTGAAAAAATCAAATTTCTAAACATTTAGAAAATTTTCTAAGTGTTAAGAGAATATGATACTTCAGAACTTCTGAGCCAGCCTCCATGCAAGTGCAGTCAGAAGTTGTAAACATGGTTCAGAATATAGTTCTTCAATCAGAACACGACTCTTCAGCATATGCTTCGATCAGAGCATCACCCTTCGAGTTTCATTCTGGTCTTCTTCGATCAGAACATAACAAAACCCCAAAACCTTGTTTGAATAGCCTGTTGCACTGCTATAGCACAGTCTTGTAACCAGCTGCCACAACACTCCAAATTGCTGTTGATCTAGTCCACGCCTGCATTTTTCTCAAACCCTATATTTGCACCAAATTAGCATATGAAAACTGTGATTAAAAAGAAACGAAACAGTATACCAAAAAGGTTTGAATCCCATTTGTTTTTCTCCCCAAAACCACAACAAACCCATCTATAAATAATTTTCTCCATCACACGTTCAAGGGGATGGCTTTTGGAGAGAGAAAAATGTCAAAAGAGAGAAAATAAAACTGTGGAACCTTCATAAAAATCCAGAATTCCCAAACAGAAAACCAAACTTTTTGTTCTTTCCTTTGAGTCAAAGAACTTGGCATATTCTCTTTTGTTGCTCTTGCTGATTCCAGAACATCTGAAGGCAGCAGTTCAAGTTCCAAGCCCACGCTCTAGGTTCAAGGTAAGTCTTTCTAACTTTGCATCTTTTCATTCAAAAAATCATTAAAATATGTAAATATCACAGTGTTGTACCCCAAAATTTTCCCTCCCATATTTCTCAACACATGGCAAATGAGGTCCCCAAATTGCTCAAGGAAGTTCAAGAGTTGACCAGACAAACTCTCTCCTAAGGCAGACTAACTCAAATTAGGGTTTCATTTTGAATCAAGAGGCTTGATTCCAAAGGATCCCAAATGCTCACCATTGTCATAATATGCTCTAAAGATCATCCATGTCAAGTTTCAAGCCTTGCAGAGGAAGTTTGCTCAGTCAATGGCTCAAAGGCCTGAAAATCGACTATGCTAGGTCAAAAGTCAATTGTGGCTCACATACAGTCAAACTTCAAGATTTTTGGTCAACATCCTCATTTTTAAGTATCATTCATCACTTTATCAAGGGTTGATAACAATTCATCAAGGATTGCTCATAATTCATCAAAACCCAAAAGTTGCTAAATTAGGGTTTTGTAGGAAAAGTCAACTCAACTTTGACCAAGCATAACTTTCTCATAATTTATCAAAAATGACCCATCCAAATCTCATTTTTAATATAATGCAATTCCCTACAATTCATATTCATCTCCTAAGTTCAAAATATGCACTCATAAAAATATATGAATTTTGACATTATAGGTCATTTTGAAAAGTCAACAAAAACACCTTTTGGATCAAAGCTTCATACATGATTATGGAAGACTCAATTGAGATGAGACCAAAAGGGTTGCTTATAGGACATCCTAATCTTTCTTAAAAGTACAAGAACACCCCTCTAGGGTAAAAATTGAGAGAGTTATGTATTGGTCAAGTTGACCTTTTTTGCAAAATTGCCAAAAGTCAAATGTGCTCAAATTTGCATTTTTTGCTAAATGGGCCCAACTTTTTATGCTTGCACTTTAATGATAACATAGTCCACGACCTATGGGACCCTCCATGCTTTATTTATTCATTTATTTTATTTATTTTGATTTTTATTCATTTAAAATTCAAATAAAATCAAATAAATCATATATTGTGTTTTAGGGATGATTTTTGCATTGAAAGAAGATCCTATATGCTGTCAATTGAGAATCAACTCGTGCAAGGCCAATTTGGTTGAAAAAAGATTGGATTTGAGCAAAATTGGAAAGAAATCATATGCCATGAAAGACCAAATCAAATCTCCATGATGAACAAGATTGATGTCATTTTTGTTGACCTAATAGGTTGTATTACATATACAGAAGCAAGCCAAGGCATATAGAGAGGTTAAGCAGTCGTTAAAGAGGCAAACAAAACTCAAAAAAATTTCAAGAAAAGTGGTGATCCAATTTCCATATTAGAGACCAAATCGTGCCATTCTCACGTTGCCAATAGATTGTTGGACATCCCAGGAGCATATTTCAATCAATTTCAAGCCTTTGTACGCCTAGAATTATAAGTTACAGGTATCACGATTTGCTTCCAAACTCGTTTTCGTTTTCATCAATTTATACGCCATTTGCACGTTTTGACTGCATATTCTTATTCCTTAACATGTTTGCAAGCTAATCATCATATTCAATTGTGTTTTTGGTGATTGTATGACAAACTGCCATGGCTAGGGTTTCGTGTTGAGTTTTAGGGCTTTGCAGGATAGGTGAAATTGGGTGTTGATTCTGGTACCATGAGACTCGTGAGGATGAGATGAGTTGATTGGTACCAGCCATAGTCATTTATGTTTCCTATAGACAATTTTTGAAACACACAGGGTTGTAGCTACATTGCAATGTCAGTAGGTAAAAACATTCTGGCCTAACACGACAGATGGGAGAAAGAAGATGAGGTGTGGCGCTCCCTGGTTGGGCAATTTGAATTTAGCATATTTTTCATTATTTTTCATATATTAGATTTTGTTTTTATTATATATACAAGTAAATCAAATGGATCAGTTGGCAAGCGTGCAGGGGAAAAGTGCAAAGGACCTGGGTTCGATTCCCAGGTCCCAACCTTTGTTCATGTTATTTTTCAACAGGCAATCCAGCGCTTTATAAATCAAGAGGCCCACCATGTACCATCAGGATCTGGCCATTCAACTCATTAGCACTCCAGATAACGTGCTACCCTTGGAGGACCACCATATGCCTCAGGTCAAAGTATGCATTGGATCAGGGAAAGTCAAAACGGGTCTTAACCATTTGGGCCCAAAAATTCAATTTCAACCCCCCTTTTCGGCAAACACCACCAGACCCATATTTCTTTCTTTTTCTTTTATCTTTTTTTAAATCTTTCAATATTTATTTTATTCACTTTAATTTACAAATTTATTTATTTATTTTTTTTATAAAAAACCATAAAATTAATAATTCACAAAATTAGGATTAGTTAGTTTTTTTATTTATCAAATTAATTTAATTTAGTTTAATTTAGGAAATTGTAATTTGTTTTCAAAAATAAAATCAAATAGAAATTAGGTTAGACTTTTCCTTTAATTTTATTTTGTTATTTTTCTTAAATAAATAAAAATACAAAAAAAATAGGCTTTTTAGACAAATTAATTTATTTTTCTTAGTTTAAAATTAATTAGACTTAGGATTTTTCTTTAATTTAGCAATTCCATTATTTTCACAAAAAACAAAACAAAAGCATTTTTTTAACTAATTGCAATTTGGTTTAGTTAAGGGTCAAAACCCTAATTGTATCGTAGTCGATTCATCGCGCGCGTATTATTATTTTTACCGATATTTCTGTAAATGCTCATGGTTTGTAATAGTTTAATCTAGGGCTTTTTTATTTATCGCTTTTTTCTGGGTTTTTAGCTATGTAATTAATCCCCTCCCCGAAGTCTTGTAATAGAGTAGATTTACTTTCTCGCATTTTAATTCTCACAAATATTTGACTATTTAGATGTATGCTAATAGGATTGTATGCTAAGAATGTATGACAAATTAATCCAGTTAGAAAATCCTAATGTGCAAAGACTAAATAATTGAAAACCGATCACTCGCACATATCACTCTTAGGGTATACTCACACTTCGGTTGCCTTCGGTAAACAATCATTAAGTATAGGGTGTCTTAGTGGTTTCCCTACAGTCTAAAAAGATCAAATGTCCCATTCGAACGTTGCCTCGGAAATGTTGCCTCGGAAATGTCGCCTCGGAAATGTTACCTCGAATATGATCTTAAGACTCTAGGGTTATTACTAATGTGTCCTAACATTTCTTTAGTGATTATACGTCCATTTAGAATTGACCCTTACAACTCCAATGGTGGTGCTACCTATTTCTCAATAGTAGGATAGCGCTGTCTAAAGGAAACAAGAATAGAAACAATCTTTTTTCGAGTAGGTAGATGCTAGTAGGTACTTGCTCAAATCAAAACTCTTCACACTTACACATTTTCAAAACAATTTTCAAAACAACTTCGTCACACCTTTGAGGACTGATACAAGGGTTATCACGAAGTCAAACTTTTCAAAACAAAGCACATACACAAGCAATTTAAAAAGATGAGCAAGTACCTAAGAGCCCATGGAAAACCATGGATAGAAAGGGTGCTAACACCTTCCCTTTCTATAATCTACCCCCCGTACTCAGAGAAATCTCGAAAAAAAGGTTTTTTTTTCTGTTCTTTTTCCTTTTCTATGATTAGATAAAATAAAAGTCGGTGGCGACTCTTGCTTACCGCGACATTTTGCGAACAAAAAATGTAAAACGTAAACCAACATTTCAAAACAGTCGGTTCTGCCACCGTATTACAGAACTGGAGACTTTGCTGGGGATTAAATAAGTGGGGTATACCTTAAGATTTAGTTCATCATAATTGCTTCTCTTATTTGTTTTGATTGCTTTACTTTTAAGGGTTTTGTTTGGGAGTTGCTATAGATCCTAACCCAGATCTGGGGATACCTTTTAGGTAAGTAGCAATAAGCTGTGAGGGAACTGTACGGTGTAGACGGATACGATTGAAGTAGTAGCTACATTTATGTGGCACATTGGTTGGTACCGGTATCCCTTGTGGAGAAACAAGGAGAATTCGGGGCCGCTGCATGGTGTCGTTAAACATCAATTGAACTTAGCACCTTTAATCGACCAACTTGGCCATTAGAAAGTAGTGAGATAGCCGACCTCGATGTAAAGCTGGGAACTGGTTGATACTCAATGCTACACTCATTGAGACCATACTCTTGAGATAGTTCCGGCCGCAAGAAAAGATTGCGTAAGCTGAAACCATGACCGATAGAGGATGGTCAGTGATATTGAGATCCTCTAGAATCCGATTACTTTTCAGGACAGGTTAAAGCCAACTTAAACTTCAAGAGGGTACTACCTTTGACCTCATGCAAGCCTTAAACCTAAGGGCTTTGTGTGGTTTGACTGTGTTTGCAATATCTGTGTTTTCTATATTTGTGGTTTATCATGACATCATGCATCATAACATGGCATTCATGTTTCATTACGCTAACCATTTTAAAGACCAAGGGAATTTATCTTTGTTCTGCTTTGCAGATTATGGCTTCCGTGCGCAGAAATACCATCCGAGTCAACTTTGTGCAAATACATGCCCAACTCAAAGAGCTAGCCTCAAGAGTTTCTGAGACTTCTATGTTCATTAAGAGACACGGTCAAGTCCTCAGCCTGGTTATTTCAAATCTTGATGAGCAGATGATGAGCGTGTTATTTCAGTTCTTCGATCCCGTGCATCATTGCTTCACCTTTCCAGATTACCAGCTGGTTCCCACCTTGGAAGATTTCTCTCACCTATTGGGCATATCCATACTTGAACAAGTACCCTTCACAGGTATGGAAGAAGTTCCTAGACCAGAAGACATTGCCTCAGCTCTGTATTTGAAACGGGTTGATGTAGTATTCAATTGGGAAACACGAAGCAGGGTCGAGGGTTTTCTAGCCAAATTTCTGATAGACCAGGCTCAGCTATTCTGGGATAATTTGGATTTTCAGGCTTTTGAAGATATCTTGGCTCTCCTTATCTATGGTTTGGTTCTCTTCCCAAATCCGGATTCCTTTGTAGATGTGAATGCTGTCAAGATTTTCCTTTCTCGCAACCCTGTGCCTACCTTTCTTGGAGATATCTTGCATGCCCTCTACACCCATACTATGAGGAGGAGAGGTACTCTTATGTGTTGCATGCCGTTGCTGTCGAGGTGGTTTATTTTGCACCTCCCTAAGTCTGTGCTGAAGAACGAAGAAGGTTTGGGTTGGTCCTACAAAATAATGTCACTTGCTCATACATATATTCTTTGGTGTTCTCGGGCTATGGAAGACACTGCTGTTATTGACCGTTGTGGGGGATACCCTAATGTCCCGTTGCTTGGAATCAGAGGGGGTATAACCTACAATCTTTGTCGAGCTTTGTGACAATTTGGTCGTGCTCGGAGAGATGGTCCCCATGAGCTACTTCTTGAGGACATTGTTTTTTACTACAAGGAGGACGTTAAGGAGCATCGCCGAGAGTTTATACGAGCTTGGGGCATGGTAAACAGATCTGACCCCCAAGAGTTGGAACCAAAGACTTCCCTTCCTATGCAGCCTTACCTCCAATGGGTCTGAGCTCGTGCCCAGAAGCTTGGGATGCCCTATGAGGCCGTATTACCAGTGATTGTGGAGCCCACTAATGAAGAGGGTATTCCTTACACGGTTCTCTACCCTTACATGCCCACTGAGCCTGGGGAGTTGTAGAGGTCTTGGACTCAGCTGAGGAACGAGCGGGATACTTACCGGGAACGGTACCAGGAGCAAGAAAAGAAGATTTTGAAGCTCACCAGGCAGCTCGAGGAAGAAAGAGTGATCAATGACTATATCGGCACAAAGAGGAAGCGGCCATGGGACTTTTGATTTTGCTTTTTCTAGTTTTAGATTTGTTTTATTTACTTCTTTGTAACGCCTTAAAGGCATTGTTGAACCTTTTAAAAGTTAATCTAATAAAGTTTATTTATTTTTGGTTTGAAAATTTAAATCTCCCAAAGTATTTGAAATCATTACATACGCATCCTGTTGTACACCAAAATTTTCTCTCTCATTTATCAAGATTTTCTCACAAGATCTCTTTGACTCGAGACTGGATTAGGGTTTGATCAGCTCAAGACATGTCATCATGCACTAATAACCAAAAATTAGGGTTTGAGATTGCACAAGTATTTTTGAACTTCCAATGCCCCATATGACTTTCATTGATCATTATGGACCCCCAAGATCACTCATGTCAAGTTTCAAGCCTTGGATCACACTTTTGCTCAGTCAATTGAGCAATTGACCTAAAAATCAACTGTATTGGGGAAAAAGTCAACCATGGCCAATTTACAGTCAAACTTCATAATTTTTAATCCACATCAACCTTGTAGACTCATATGTATCATTTTATCAAGTTTAGACCATAATTCCTCAAGAAATTTGATTAAATCATCAAAAGGGCAAAATGGTCAAAATTAGGGTTTTGACTGAGAAAGAGCAATTTCTGATTTTTGACCTAGCAAATGACTAATTAGTTTGAAGCATGTTTCCAAGAGCTCAATTGCATCATCTTGGCCTAATGACATGGTCCAAAACATTGCATTTTTATTGGATTGACAGATGGAATTTGCAGTCAACTGATCAAAAGTCAATTGTATACTGAAAAGTCAAACTTTGACTTTTTGGTCAAAATCAAGTGCCAAGGATCCAAATTCATCAAAACATGTCAAAATGTGAAACTTGTTCATCAAGGAATCAAAGATTGAAGATTTGGTTTCAAAATTTGAAATTTTCTTAACTTAGAAATTTTTCTAAGTATGGAAAATTTCTTATTTTTTCTCAACTTTAAGCCAAATTTCCACCATGTTACAAGATGATTCAAAGAAAGTTCCCAACATGAAAGTTGTAGAGCTCCATAAAATATACAACTTTGCTCATAAATTTTTCCCTAAATATGCTTGGATCTCAAGATATAATTTTGTGAATACATGCCCATGAACTAAAATAGCTTAGTGAAATTTTGCCCTAATTTAGGCAGGTTTTAGACCCAACTTCATGGCAATTTTTCACCTAGTTCCAAGAGGAATCTTGAAATGAATTTCAAATATGAGTTATAGACACATTGCAATCTTTCCAAAATATCCAAGAACTCCTTGAGATCATTTTTGAGTAGGGAGAATCGAAGAGATGAAGTTGGCAATTTCTCACTTTGATTTCAAGTCATTTTGTTGTACCCCAAAATTTGCCCTCCCATATTCTTCAAAGTTTTGACAAACATCATCTCAATTTGCTCAAGTTTACTCAAGGGTTGCACAGTCAAACATCCTCCTAAGCCAGTCAAAATTAGGGTTTTATTTCTTGCAAGGAAGTTGAGGTTTTCAAGGGCTCAATCAAGTCCTATATGCCTATATACATTGCCAAGCATCTACATGTCAAGTTTCAAGACTCACAGCATCAAGTTGCACAGTCAAAAGCCCTAATTGCCTCACAACCAACTGCAGGGGCAAAATGGTCATTTGGCAGTCAAAAGTCAAAAATTTTGGTCAACATCTTATTTTGAAGCCAAAATCATCATTTGATCAATTATTGATCATGATTCCACAAGAATGGCTCAAAAATCATCAAGATGCAAAAGTTTCCATTTTTGGACAGCTAAAAAGTCAACTGTAACTTGACCAAGGCATAAGTTTTTCATGGTTCATCATAAAAATCCGATCCAATGCTCATTTTGAAGGGGATGACATTTCCTACAACTCATATTCACATTCCAAGTCCAAGAAATGCTCTCACAAAAAGTTATCAATTTCAACATTATAGGTCATTTTCAAAAGTCAACAAAAAGGCATTTTAAGTCAAAGACCATAACTTGAGATTGGTAAATCAAAATGACATTGGACCAAAGGCATTGGTTAGAGGACTTCAAGACCTTTCCAAAATGTCCAAGAACATGTTCATATGGTCAAAATTGAGCAAAATATGCATTGGAGAAGTTGGGAAATTTTTGTGAAATGGCAAAAGTCAACTATCCTTGAAACCTCAATTTGACAAAAGGGCCCACTTTTTTCCACTTGATTCATCCTTGTCATGCCACCCACGTGTCCCATGATCAATTTCAAGACCAAATAATTATTTTTCCATTTTTATTTAATTTTTATGGATTTAATTCATTTTAATCCATAATAATTCAAATAAAATTAAAAAAATTAATTAAATGGTATCTTGTGATTTGATTAGCCTTCATGTGTCATATTCCACATACCAAAACCATGCCAAGCTCATTTATGCACGAAATTTTGAATTTGGACAAAGCTTTGAAAGGCCTTTAATGGTGGTTAAGACAAAATCCAAAAACATAATGGCACAAGTTTAAGGCTCCTAAAGGTGAATTATTCTCATTCATGACTACATATGCAAGCCTTGCAAGCCTCATTCACGACCAAGAGTGTGCACAAACGGCCAGAGCAAAATCCAAAAAGTGTCAAAAAAAAGTGTGAGATCAAAAGGAGTGTTGCAAGCATTTTCAGGCCAAAAGGAGAACGTGACTCTCTTCTTTGCCATAATCTGAAGCTAAAGCAACCCTTGCCACGTCCTAAGGTCCATCATACCGTGCTGTAAGTTTTCCCAGGTCCCCCCAAGTCTCAATATTATTTTTTCTAACAAATTCCCATGCAGCTTCCTAGACGCGTTCCACCATAGGCCTCATACAGATGCGCGCCAAGTGTC
This sequence comes from Vicia faba, assembly GCA_948472305.1. Classification (NCBI taxonomy): domain Eukaryota; kingdom Viridiplantae; phylum Streptophyta; class Magnoliopsida; order Fabales; family Fabaceae; genus Vicia; species Vicia faba. Next base: position 1,187,297,361 of record OX451737.1, read on the forward strand.
TCAAAAGATTAATCCAAAGGCCAAAGGGTGCTCCACACCATGCTCCCTGGTCAACGCGCCTCTGGACGATTCAAAAGTCAAAAAGGCTTGAGACAATGGGCCTAAATTCCTGATTCACCTCCCTAAGGGTCCAACACCCCCTGGGTTCTTATTTTGTTTTCTTTTTTCTCTTTATAATTTCCCTTTTATTAATTATTAGTTTTATTAATTGTTTAATTAACCCAAACTAATTTTTCCCATAAAATTCAGAAAAACCAAAAAAAATTTTTTTATTATTTATTAACTTATTTTTGTAAATAAATTTTAATATTAATTAATTAGTTGTGTAAGAACAATTTTAACTTTTTTTTTAATAAGTAAAATTAATTTAGAATTAGGACTTTCAATTTTTAATTTCTTTTTTTTATTTTTATTTTATTAAAAACATAAAAAAACACAAAAATATTTTCTTTTAATTAAATTAATTAATTAGTTTTAAATTAGGCAACTTTAACCTTTTTTTCTTAATAATTGAACAATTTAGAATTAGGTTAACTTTTAATTTTATTGCCTTTTATTTTATTTCATTAAAAATATAAAAACACAAAAATATTTTCTTTTAATAAATTAATTAATTAGTAATTAGGTTCTATTTAATTAATTGCATTAAATTCAGAAAAAAGACAAAAAATTCATTTCTTTTCTTAAAAGGGTCAAAACCCTTAAGACATTCCCGATTAATTTTTATTCGCGCGCATTTATTTTATTTTGATTATTATGTAACTGCTTCAAGAATGTAATAGTAATTAGGTTTATTGCTTTCTTTACTTTCCGCACTTTATCAAAACGGGTCTTTGTTTTTTTGGCGATGTATAGACCCGCGCCTTGTAATAGTGTAGCTTTACATTCCCGCACTTTAATTTTCCGCACTCCTAACTGTTAAATGCATGAAAGAATGTATGTGAATAAAATTAATCCGTAGCTCACAAATAACATGTACAAAGACAATTAACTGAAAAACAACACACAAAGCACACGCCACTTCTAGGGTACGCTTCACTCGTTGCCTCGAAACGTGGTCATCAAGTATAGGGTGTCTTAGAGGTCGCCCTTCTGTCCAAAAGATCCAGTTGCCTCGAAAAGGTTGCCTTGGATAAAAAAGGATCTAGGACATTAGAGTTACTTCTAAGGTGTCCTACCATTGCTTCGGTGACCACACATGTCCCGATAATCGAATTGACCCGAACACCTCCAACGATGGTGTTACCTACCTCTCAATGGTGGGATAGCGCTATCTAAAGGACTCTTACACAGCCTAATTCCTTAGAGTAGGTAGATTTCTCTTAAGTACTTGCTCTTTCTCAAAACAAACAAAATACTTTTCATACCTCACACTTTCTAAAAGTTTTCAAACAAATTTTTCATACACTCTTGAGGACAGATACAAGAGTTACTTAGAAATTTTTCAAACGAAACTTTTTCAAAATCCACACACACTTGAAAAGCAAACAAATTTTGAAAACATAAGAGCAAGTACCTAAGAGCCCATGGATAACCATGGATAGAAAGGGTGCTAACACCTTCCCTTTCTATAAATCTACCTCCCAAACCGAGAAACATTCTCGAATAAGGAATTTTGCTGTACTTTTGTCCTTTCCATGTTGGAGAACATAAAAGACAGTGGCGACTCTTGCTTACCGCGACATTTCGCGAAACCATCTAAAAAACAGTCAGTTCTATTTCCACCTATCACAGAACTGGCGACTCTGCTAGGGAGTTAAAACCTAGAAATGGTCATTTGGCAGTCAAAAGTCAAAATTTTTGGTCAACATCTTATTTTGAAGCCACAATCATCATTTGATCAATTATTGATCATGATTCCACAAGAATGGCTCAAAAATCATCAAGATGCAAAAGTTTCCATTTTTGGACAGCTGAAAAGTCAACTGTAACTTGACCAAGGCATAACTTTTTCATGGTTCATTATAAAAATCCCATCCAATGCTCATTTTGAAGGGGATGACATTTCCTACAACTCATATTCACATTCCAAGTCCAAGAAATGCTCTCACAAAAAGTTATCAAATTCAACATAATAGGTCATTTTCAAAAGTCAACAAAAAGGCATTTTAAGTCAAAGACCATAACTTGAGATTGGTAAATCAAAATGACATGGGACCAAAGACATTGGTTAGAGGACTCCAAGACCTTTCCAAAATGTCCAAGAACATGTTCATATGATCAAAATTGAACAAAATATGCATTGGAGAAGTTGGGAAATTTTTGTGAAATGGCAAAAGTCAACTATCCATGAAACTTCAATTTTTGACAAAAGGGCCCACTTTTTTCCACTTGATTCATCCTTTTCATTCCACCCACGTGTCCCATGATCAATTTCAAGACCAAATAATTATTTTTCCATTTTTATTTAATTTTTATGGATTTAATTCATTTTAATCCATAATAATTCAAATAAAATTAAAAAAATTAATTAAATGGTATCTTGTGATTTGATTAGCCTTCATGTGTCATATTCCACATACCAAAACCATGCCAAGCTCATTTATGCACGAAATTTTGAATTTGGACAAAGCTTTGAAAGGCCTTTAATGGTGGTTAAGACAAAATCCAAAAACATAATGGCACAAGTTTAAGGCTCCTAAAGGTGAATTATTCTCATTCATGACTACATATGCAAGCCTTGCAAGCCTCATTCACGACCAAGAGTGTGCACAAACGGCCAGAGCAAAATCCAAAAAGTGTCAAAAAAGTGTGAGATCAAAAGGAGTGTTGCAAGCATTTTCAGGCCAAAAGGAGAACATGACTCTCTTCTTTGCCATACCCTGAAGCTAAAGCAACCCTTGCCACGTCCTAAGATCCATCATACCGCGCTGTAAGTTCTTCCCAGGTCCCCCAAAATTCCATATCATTTTTTCTTATGTGTTTGTGTGCAGGATGCCCAGTGCGTTTCACCATGAACCTTCAGCGTTCCACATACCAAGTGGCCATGATCATCAATCCAAGGGCCAAAAAGTGATGAACACTATATTCTCCAGTCAACGTGCTCCAGGCAATCTCCAAAAGTCAATAAGGCTGGTTAATGGGCCAGCAATTTCCAGGCTTCACACTTCCATTGGGCCATCAACACCCCCATTGGTTTCTATTTCTTTTTTTTTTCTATTTTCCTTTTCTTTTTATTTTCTTTTTTTAATTATTATCATTATTGTAAATTAACCTAACAAACTAATTTTTCCCCATAAAATTCAATAAAACCAAAAAAAAACATTTTATTATTTATTAACTTATTTTGTAAATAAATTTTAATATTAATTAATTAGTTGTGTAATTAGAACAATTTCAACATTTTTTTTAATAAGTAAAATTAATTTAGAATTAGAACTTTCAACTTTTAATTTCTTTTTATTTTATTTTATTAAAAACATAAAAAACACAAAAATATTTTCCTTTTAATTAAATTAATTAATTAGTTATTAGTTTTAATTTCATTAATTACCAAAAAGGACAAAAATTCAATTCTTTCTTAAAGAAGGGTCAAAACCCTTAGGACGTTCCCGATTAAATTTCTATTCGTGTGTATTTATTTATTTTGATTATATTTATGTATCTGTACAGATTATGTAATAGTTAATTAGGGATTTTACCGCTTTATTTAATTTCTCGTACTTATTTACCAAAACGGGTTTTTGTTTTTGGCGATGTATAGACCCGCGCCTTGTAATAGCATAGAATTTACATTTCCGCAATTTATTTTCCGCACTCCTAACTGTTAATTATGCCTGCAAGAATGTATGTAAATAAAATCAATCCGTAGCTCACAAATAACATGTACAAGACAATTAACTGAAAAACAACACACATGCACATGCCACCCCTAGGGTACGCCTCATTGGTTGCCTCGAACGTGGTCATTAAGTATAGAGTGTCTTAGAGGTCGTCGTCCTGTCTAAAGATCCAGTTGCCTCAAAACGGTTTCCTCGGATAAAAAGATCTATGACATTAGGGTTACTTCTAAGGTGTCCTACCATTGCTTCGGTGACCACACATGTCCCTTAATTGAATTGACCCGAATACCTTCAACGATGGTGCTACCTACCTCTCAATGGTGGGATAGCATTATCTAAAGGACTCTTACACAGCTTAATTCCTTAGAGTAGGTAGATTCTCTTAAGTACTTGCTCTTTTCAAACCAACAAAAATAACTTTTCGCACCCGCACTTTCTAAAAGTTTTCAAACAAATTTTTCACACACTCTTGAGGACAGATACAAGAGTTACTCAGAAATTTTTCAAACGAAACTTTTTCTCAAAACCCACACACATTTGAAAAGCAAACAAATTTTGAAAACATAAGAGCAAGTACCTAAGAGCCCGTGGATAACCACAGATAGAATGGGTGCTAACACCTTCCATTTCTATAAATCTACCTCCCGAACCGAGAAACGTTCTCGAATAAGGAATTTTACTGTGCTTTTGTCCTTTCCATGTTGGAGAACATAAAAGACGGTGGCGACTCTTGCTTACCGCGACATTTCGCGAAACCAGCTAAAAAACAGTCAGTTCTATTTCCACCGATCATCAGAACTGGCGACTCTGCTGGGGAATTAATAAAGTGAGGTGTACCTTAGGAATAGTTCATCATCATGTTTTCAATTGCTTGATCTGTTTGCTTTAAAATTGCGGGCCTGTTTTGGGAGTTTCATAGATCCTAACACGGATCTGGGGGATACCTCTTAGAAAGTAGCAACAAACTGTGAGGGAACTGTGTGGGGTATACCGACACGGTTGAAGCAGTTTGCTACGTTGATGTGGCACTTTGGTGAGTAACGGTAACCCTTGAGTCAAGTCAAGGAGAGTACGGGGCCGCCGCGTGGTTTCGTGAAGCGTCAACTGACCTTAGGAACCTTACTTGACCATCCTGGCCTCTTTAGGGGTAGTGAGATGACTGACTTTGGTGCAGTCCGAAGTTGGTTAATACTCGATACTACACTCATTGAGGGTTGTTTTCTTGGAATATTTTGATCGCCAGTTCAGTGGCTAAATCAAAACAATGAACATAGAAAACAACCCTATGATATTGAGCTCCTTAGAACTCGGTTACTTTTGATAGGACAGGTTTTGAGCCCACCAACTTCAAGAGGGTAGTATCCCAAACTTCATGCTGGCCTAAACTCTAAGGGCTCTTTGTGTGACTTGTGTGCCTTCAAACTTGACTACTTGCATACTTGTTATCTGACACTTGAGTTTCTTGTAGGTTTTGTTTACAGTCCTTAATTTGGACTCATAACAGGGTTTACCTACATTACTCCACGCATAGCATAACATCATACCATCATACCATTGCATGCATCCTACATAAGGACTAATCCATTTCAAGGACCTCAAGGGTTTTGTGATGCAGGTCATGATGAATCAAATGTCCAGCAAGGGGTAAAGGGGATTTATTTTCCTCTAGCCAAGGTTAATGACTTGAGTCAGGGGCTATGACCCACTCGATATGGTGAGCCTTGACTCTTGAAGAAGGACTCTCATCAACATGAAGTCCTTTCCATCAAGCTACAAAATTCAAATTCTAACAATTTTCTTGTTTACCCTGCGAGATCCTTGAAAATATTGCATGCATACATACATATCACGGTATTACAGGTACTCCTTTGACAGGTCACTTACCATCTTTGCTGTTTATTTCAGCAATGGCTTCCCAACAAGACAACCGGGACCTTCATATTCAAGAGACTCAGTTCGGGGAAATCCTCCTAAATCTATCCAAGGGGCAGGAAGAGCTGAGAACACTCCTCATGGGGACTTTGGTCAGGAACAGTCCTGAAGACGATAAGGACGAACGGCTGAAACGTCTACAAGCTGAGGTGGATACAATGAGAACCCAGATGCTGGGGGAAATGGCTCTTATCCAAGACTTATCTCAAAGACAAGGGGAGCTCAGGGTTCTCATCAACCAACTGCTTCAGGATAACCAACTGGGGCAAACATCTAAGGTTGAAGAGCAAGCCATAATTCAACCACCTGTGGGGCAAGAAGACAAGGGAAAAGCTCCTCAGTTTGCTTCGGGGTCACAAGCCCAACATCAACCTCACCAGCGTCAACAGGGTAATCGGCGTAAGCGAAATACGTCTGGAAGACATTTCTCGGAGACTGGTGTGCCATCCTTACTAATACTGAAACGCCTGTTGGAGGTCAAGCGGATTGCTTTAAAGGATCCTCCTAAGAAGCTCAACATAACCTCCCTAAAGTACAATCCTGATGAAAGGTGTGCCTACCATTCTGACAGCCCTGGACATGACACTGACGACTGTTGGAGCCTGAGGAACAAGATTCAAGACTTGATCGACGGAAGGGTGCTAGAGTTCATGCCGGGTGGCAAAATGAAAATCTTCTGCTGAGAATCTTCCATCTGAGATGACTAGTTCAAACTAAGAAACTTTTGTTCATTCGAATGTTCAAGTTGTATTTTTCTTTGATTGTTTAAACATTTTATTCATATCAAACGTTGTTATTTCATTAATGCGTTACACATGTCTGTTTTGAAGTAATTATTTCGTATTCACTATATTGCAAATTGCTTTCATATTTTTGTGTGATGATCAACGCTCGGTTAATAATTCTAGGCCTCTTGAGGGAGGATGACGAAAACGATACCACAATCTACATTATGCTTTTGAGCAGACCCCGCTGATGAGGTACAGGCATTGTTTCAATTCCTAAACATTGGAGTTATAAGGAAGATAATCCCTCGTCAACCCCCTTTGAGCCAAAGAAGTAGGAGTTTTTCTTTTCGAAAATTAAAACCCTTAATTATAACCCGGGGCAGGGTAGTTCTCTCAGTTGATCCAAGTGCACAGCGAATAGCACCAAAGAAGTCCTTACAAAGAAAAATACAGTTATGGTTCCGAACAATCGTAAAGACATGCAGTCATTACCAAAAAAAAATAAAAGCCCATTAAGTCAAAACCTATGAAGGAGACCTGCAAAACTGGGGCATCCCGCTGATTGTAATCACAAAAGAAACAGTTCAGGCAAAAAACAGGGATAACGAAATCAAAAAAGAAAGAGGTCCTACAAACCCTCAACCAAAAAAGGAATGACTGCCTATTCCAAATAAATTGTCGACGTCCGAACCATCACCAGTATATCAGGACGAAGACTCAAACAAGGTCTAACGCACGATCAACTGAGTTTAGGTTTGAAGAACATCACGAAGAGCAGGTGGGTACAGATAAATTTGAGCCTTTATCCTTTGTTTCTTAAACCGTGAACCAGGCCACGTTATAACCCTCAAAAGTCCTAGCTGAAGCATGGGTTAATTCGAAAGCATACTGTTACAAAGGTATCCTGACTCCTTAAGGCTCGCTGTAAAATCTTGAGGTGACATCACATGTTACATAATTTGCTTGTTTTACTGAAAAAAATGAATTTTCAAAAAAAAAAAACTTCAAGACAGACATAAGCTTTGCATTTTTAATATAACGTTGCTTGCATATGACTATTTGTTTGAACATCATAGAAGTTCGCACGACGAATGTCTAATGAACAAAAGCACCTCCAATCAAGGGGCATGGCATGATCATTGTCCATCATTTGGGGCAGTTAGGTCAAGATTCGGAGAATCTCTCAAAAGGCTAACCAGCTTGGGGCAAATCTCCATCTGGATCACTTGGGGCATTGGACGATCAAACGAAGATCTTCTGGTGGCATGGTAACACTGCACTACTGACAGTGACAACTCCCTGCATCCTGAGAGCACGGACATAGTCGAAAAAAATACTGCGCATAATCAAAGACCCGCTAGGTTGACACACCTAGGCAAAAATAAGGGCTTCCCAGCGAACCAAAAGGGTTCGGGCAAAATAAGGGATGAAATAGAAAAATCTGTACACCCGGCAAGTCGAAAACCTGAAAAGGCAGCTTGGGCAAAAATGGGTATCCCGATGGACTGAAAACCCGAAAGGGCGGTCCAGGAAAAAGTTAGGGATCGAAAGCGTACGACTATGTCCCGTCATCTCGTCACTTGCCTACAGAAGAAGATTTATCAATCGGCAGTTATCAAGCACCTCCACAAGGTATCTTCTTCTCCCACATCAGAAACAGGGGCAATAATGAGTTGTCCAAGCGATCTAGTTGCTCTGTCAACCAAGGTACCAAGGTAGGTTCGGCTGAAGAACATAACCAAGAGGCCTCCACTCCCCGGGAGTAAGACAAGGTTCAACAATACTCTCCCCCGAGCAGAGTTGGTCTCCCGTCAGCCCTGACAAGGCACGGTATCTCCAACAAGTCAACAACGCTCTCCCCAAGCAGAGTTAGTCTACTGTCAGCCTTAAGGAAGTTGGGTATCCCCGGAAAATCTCAATATTCTCCAGCAGTATGCAGATGTTCCTAAGCAAGCATCCCCGGTCGTCTTAATATAAGATTATTCCCCGGCGGAATATAGACATCCAGTGGAGCCACTTCCCAGTGCAGTCCAAAGTCTCCCCAGGAGAGTTGAATCAATCTCCCTAGTAGATTCTTGAAGCTTATCCCCAGTAGATTCTGGAAGCTTATCCCCTGCAGAGTACGAACGCATCTCCCTGGCTCTATTCAGAAGGTTATTCCCCACCAGGGCTTATAACTGGGTTATCCTCAGCTAATTACAACGGAAAGGTCGTCCTCGGCGAAGTTCTTCCTATCTCCCAGCGGAGTTCATCAAATCCTCCAACATAACTTATCAATAGAATCCCCAGCGGAGTTCTCATCAAAATCTCAACGAAGTATCTCTTCCTACAGAGTGACTCCCCACAGAGTAATATCTTCACCAGGATTATTCCCCAACGGAGTCATCTTCTCCTACCGGTTTATTCTTGCAATCATCATCCCCAGCAGAAACGAAGAACTCTACTCTTCAACATCAGCCCAGGATTCAACAAACTCCCGGCATTCGTCAAGGATTTATTTTCCAAGACGAGAATACATTCATAAACATCACATCTTCATACATTATAGCATGCATACACATCATACAACACAAATCTCATTTATTTTTTAGAACATCTTAAAATCATGCAGTTCATGCATCATGACATTGCATACGACTAATACTTTGCCTTTTCATAAAAAAAGTCAATCAAAAGATGATTACCATCTACCTTTACAGTTCCAGATCAACACCGGTAACAAGCCAGGAAAATTCTATGGACGACTGATCGTGGGTTAATATCTGAAACCAAACAGGACAATTATCTACTTGATCATCCTCAGGCAACCCTACACTGGTTCCTTTTCTTTCAGAAGAAGTCTTACACAGGCTCATCAACAGGAAACCCTACACCGGTTCCTTCTCAACCTCAGATGTAGTTTTACACGAACTCATCATCAGGCAACCCTACACCGGTTCCTTCTCAATTTTCAGACGAAGTCTTACACGGACTTATCATCAAAGTAACCCTACGCCGGTTCCTTTTATTTCAGAATAAGTCTTACACGGACTTATCTCAAGATGACCTTACCCCGGTTCATCAAGAAGTTTTACACGAACTTATCCTGCAGTAACCTTACCCCGGTTCCTCCAGAAGTCTTACACGGACTTATCTCAAGATGACCTTACCCCGGTTCATCCAGAAGTTTTACACGAACTTATCCTGCGGTAACCTTACCCCGGTTCCTCCAGAAGTCTTACACGGACTTATCTCAAGATGACCTTACCCCGGTTCATCCAGAAGTTTTACACGAACTTATCCTGCAGTAACCTTACCCCGGTTCCTCCAGAAGTCTTACACGGACTTATCTCAAGATGACCTTACCCCGGTTCATCCAGAAGTTTTACACGAACTTATCCCGAAGTAACCTTACCCCGGTTCCTCCAAAAGTCTTACACGAACTTATCTCAAGATGACCTTACCCCGGTTCATCCAGAAGTTTTACACGAACTTATCCTGCGGTAACCTTACCCCGGTTCCTCCAAAAGTCTTACACGGACTTATCTCAAGATGACCTTACCCCGGTTCATCCAGAAGTTTTACACGAACTTATCCTGCAGTAACCTTACCCCAGTTCCTTCAGAAGTCTTACACGGACTTATCTCAAGATGACCTTACCCCGGTTCATCCAGAAGTTTTACACGAACTTATCCCGAAGTAACCTTACCCCGGTTCCTCCAAAAGTTTTACACGAACTTATCCCGAAGAAACCCTACACAAGTTCTCTCTCTCCAGACATAGTTTTACACGGGCTCATCGTCAAAGAAACCCTACACAGGTTCTCTCTTCCCAAAGATGCAGTTTTACACGGACTCGTCATCAGAAACCCTACCCAGGTTTTACTTCTTCCAGGATGCAGTTTTACACGGGCTCATCATCAAAGTAACCCCACACAGGTTCCCTTCTCAAACTCCAGACGTAGTTTTACACGGACTCGTCATCAGTAAACCCTACACAGGTTTCCTTCTCAGCTCTAGATGCGGTTTTACACGGACTCGTCATCAAAGTCAACCCTACACAAGTTCCTTCTCCATTTCAGATGCAGTCTTATACGAACTCATTATCAGTAAACCTACACAGTTTTCCTTCCTTCAAAGATGCAGTTTTACACGAGCTCATCATCAGTCAACCCTACACAGGTGTCCTTCTTTCCAAGATGCAGTTTTACACGAGTTCATCATCAGGCAACCCTACACAGGTTCCCTCTTTCAACTTACAAAAATTACAATTCAACAGAAAACCTCCAGATGGCATCTATAATCCCATCCACCTACCAACAGTCTCCAAATGGCATCTATAAGCCCATTCCCGACAAGGTTCTGTCACATCTCCAGATGGTATCTATAAGCCCATCCTCCCATACCATCTTTCCAAATGGCATCTATAAGCCCATTCCCGACAAGGTTCTGTCACATCTCCAGATGGCATCTATAAGCCCATCCTCCTATCCACCATCTCTCCAAATGGCATCTGTAAGCCCATTCCCGACATCACATTACTGATACCTCACCATGTGAGTGCAACTTTCTGGGCACTCTAGTGTTCAATCATCTTCCACCTTCGGATCACGAAAGGCACGCAAGCCAATCTACATCCTCAGGTCTAAGAATATTGAACAGGGGCAACTGTTGTACCCCAAAATTTGCCCTCCCATATTCTTCAAAGTTTTGACAAACATCATCTCAATTTGCTCAAGTCTACTCAAGGGTTGCACAGTCAAACATCCTCCTAAGCCAGTCAAAATTAGGGTTTTGTTTCTTGTAAGGAAGTTGAGGTTTTCAAGGGCTCAATCAAGTCCTATATGCCTATATACATTTCCAAGCATCTACATGTCAAGTTTCAAGACTCACAGCATCAAGTTGCACAGTCAAAAGCCCTAATTGCCTCACAACCAACTACAGGGGCAAAATAGTCATTTGGCAGTCAAAAGTCAAAAATTTTGGTCAACATCTTATTTTGAAGCCACAATCATCATTTGATCAATTATTGATCATGATTCCACAAGAATGGCTCAAAAATCATCAAGATGCAAAAGTTTCCATTTTTGGACAGCTGAAAAGTCAACTGTAACTTGACCAAGGCATAACTTTTTCATGGTTCATCATAAAAATCCCATCCAATGCTCATTTTGAAGGGGGTGACATTTCCTACAAATCATCTTCACATTCCAAGTCCAAGAAATGCTCTCACAAAAAGTTATCAATTTCAACATTATAGGTCATTTTCAAAAGTCAACAAAAAGGCATTTTAAGTCAAAGACCATAACTTGAGATTGGTAAATCAATATGACATGGGACTAAAGGAATTGGTTAGAGGACTTCAAGACCTTTCCAAAATGTCGAAGAACATGTTAATATGATCAAAATTGAGCAAAAAATGCATTGGAGAAATTGGGAAATTTTTGTGAAATGGCAAAAGTCAACTGTCCTTGAAACTTCAATTTTTGACAAAAGGGCCCACTTTTTCCCACTTGATTCATCCTTGTCATGCCATCCACGTGTCCCATGATCAATTTCAAGACCAAATAATTATTTTTCCATTTTTATTTAATTTTTATGGATTTAATTCATTTTAATCCATAATAATTCAAATAAAATTAAAAAAATTAATTAAATGGTATCTTGTGATTTGATTAGCCTTCATGTGTCATATTCCACATACCAAAACCATGCCAAGCTCATTTATGCACGAAATTTTGAATTTGGACAAAGCTTTGAAAGGCCTTTAATGGTGGTTAAGACAAAATCCAAAAACATAATGGCACAAGTTTAAGGCTCCTAAAGGTGAATTATTCTCATTCATGACTACATATGCAAGCCTTGCAAGCCTCATTCACGACCAAGAGTGTGCACAAACGTCCAGAGCAAAATCCAAAAAGTGTCAAAAAAGTGTGAGATCAAAAGGAGTGTTGCAAGCATTTTCAGGCCAAAAGGAGAACATGACTCTCTTCTTTGCCATACCCTGAAGCTAAAGCAACCCTTGCCACGTCCTAAGATCCATCATACCGCGCTGTAAGTTCTTCCCAGGACCCCCAAAATTCCATATCATTTTTCTTATGTGTTTGTGTGCAGGATGCCCAGTGCGTTTCACCATGAACCTTCAGCGTTCCACATGCCAAGTGGCCATGATCATCAATCCAAGGGCCAAAAAGTGATGAACACTATATTCTCTAGTCAACGTGCTCCAGGAAATCTCCAAAAGTCAACAAGGCTGGTTAATGGGCCAGCAATTTCCAGGCTTCACACCTCCATTGGGCCATCAACACCCCCATTGGTTTCTATTTCTTTTTTTTTCTATTTTCCTTTTCTTTTTATTTTCTTTTTTTAATTATTATCATTATTGTTAATTAACCTAACAAACTAATTTTTCCCCATAAAATTCAATAAAACCAAAAAAAAAACATTTTATTATTTATTAACTTATTTTGTAAATAAATTTTAATATTAATTAATTAGTTGTGTAATTAGAACAATTTCAACATTTTTTTAATAAGTAAAATTAATTTAGAATTAGAACTTTCAACTTTTAATTTCTTTATTTTATTTTATTAAAAACATAAAAAACACAAAAATATTTTCCTTTTAATTAAATTAATTAATTAGTTATTAGTTTTAATTTCATTAATTATAAAAAAGGACAAAAATTCAATTCTTTCTTAAAGAAGGGTCAAAACCCTTAGGACGTTCGCGATTAAATTTCTATTCGTGCATATTTATTTATTTTGATTATATTTATGTATCTGTACAGAGTATGTAATAGTTAATTAGGGATTTTACCGCTTTATTTAATTTCTCGTACTTATTTACCAAAACGGGTTTTTGTTTTTGGCGATGTATAGACCCGCGCCTTGTAATAGCGTAAAATTTACATTTCCGCAATTTATTTTCCACACTCCTAACTGTTAATTATGCCTGCAAGAATGTATGTAAATAAAATCAATCCGTAGCTCACAAATAACATGTACAAGACAATTAACTGAAAAACAACACACATGCACATGCCACCCCTAGGGTACGCCTCATTGGTTGCCTCGAACGTGGTCATTAAGTATAGAGTGTCTTAGAGGTCGTCGTCCTGTCTAAAGATCCAGTTGCCTCGAAACGGTTGCCTCAGATAAAAAGATCTAGGACATTAGGATTACTTCTAAGGTGTCCTACCATTGCTTCGGTGACCACACATGTCCCTTAATCGAATTGACCCGAATACCTCCAACGATGGTGCTACCTACCTCTCAATGGTGGGATAACATTATCTAAAGGACTCTTACACAGCTTAATTCCTTAGAGTAGGTAGATTCTCTTAAGTACTTTCTCTTTTCAAACCAACAAAAACAACTTTTCGCACCCGCACTTTCTAAAAGTTTTCAAACAAATTTTTCACACACTCTTGAGGACAGATACAAGAGTTACTTAGAAATTTTTCAAACGAAACTTTTTCTTAAAACCCACACACATTTGAAAAGTAAACAAATTTTGAAAACATAAGAGCAAGTACCTAAGAGCCCGTGGATAACCACGGATAGAATGGATGCTAACACCTTCCCTTTCTATAAATCTACCTCCCGAACCGAGAAACATTCTCGAATAAGGAATTTTGATGTGCTTTTGTCCTTTCCATGTTGGAGAACATAAAAGACGGTGGCGACTCTTGCTTACCGCGATATTTCGCGAAACCAGCTAAAAAACAGTCAGTTCTATTTCCACCTATCACACATTTCATGAAGAACAAAATTCAAATCTGAACCTATGCTACCTAATTATTACTTTACAGGTCTCAAACTTGTTTCTCACTTCATAATTTAATTCTTACTCAGTTGACAAAGCCTTAATCCAAGCACAAGAGTCTTTGTCCAAGCTTTAATTCCATAAATGGCACAAAGTTGCCATTGCCATTTTGGAAAAGCACAACTTTTGCAACTTTTCATTTCTTGAGCATTGGACTTGTTTTCTCTGCACACACAAGTCCTATAAACCAAATACAAGTTGTTTATAACTTGTACCAACTCTAAGCAGGCATGTGCAAGCATGTAAGGAGTGGTCTCTTCACCTTTCTTAAAAAGCAAGTAAGAGTGCAAAAAAGGACACAACTCAGAAATCTGTTGAAGAGTGGATTCAAAACTTTCTCTATACTAATACACAAACACATTACAACTTAGAACACGATTGCAAAAGGCCTAAAACACTCAAAAACTCCCTATCACCAAAAACCTGTCAAAAAACTTACAGTTTGAGCATAGCATAGAAATCCATAAATTCACTCGTGTGTTTCAAGTTTTAATCACTCAAACACTTTATCTACCTCATATCTAAGTGTTCCAGACCATCATCCCTCCACTGTAACACCTCCTTCTCCATCTGCCATTTTTGTTTTTCAAGCTTGCAGGTTGACTTGGATAGAGAGTTTCATACACTTTCAAAGCAAGGTAAGGATTGGAACACACTCAGGGAGGTTCAAGCAAGCTAAAGGAATCTTCAGGCCTTCATAAATCTCACTCAAACTCCATCCGCGATCTCAGCTGAAAAAGGTAAGAACTCCAACTTTTATCTCTTCATACAGGCATCCATTGGCCACGATTTGTGAAAGGAAAATGTAGATATTATTGAGCTAAAGCCAACCATATGCATAGATTTCATTTCTGATCATTATGTATAGAGAATTTTAGAATTTAAATTTCTATAAAAATTAGGTTTGAAATTAGGGCCTTTAAAATTCGTTTTGATCTTTGATTGTTATCTTCCATAAGTTACATGTCTGAAATCGTGGGAAAGAGTACTATCATTTTCATGTTTAAAGTTTCCATTTTCATGGAGAAATGAGAGAGAGATGCTTGGTCTGGCTAGCTAGAGGAAGAAGACGAAGTACAGGGCAAAGGAAACGTTTTGTGTTATGTATTTTTGTTTTCACATAAGCTAACGGATGTACAGCCACCCCAGTGGCAAGGCAGCGCACTGAGAATGCCAAGGTCATGGATTCGAGCCTTGGTGCCTGCCTTTTTGCTTTTTTTCTCCATATTTTTCATCCTTTTTTGGCTGTTTGCAGGATGGGCTTCAACATTTTGGGCTAGCGTTTTTTTTCTTCTAACATAATACCACCTGATTGCTCAAGATACCCCTTGACCCATATATTTTATTATTCATTTTATTTTCATTTTCTATTTTATTAAATATATTTTCCTTAATATTAAAAATCATAAAATATATATAAAAATGCTAAATTTATATTTTGGTGCATTTTATTTTATTTTTCTCATAAAAAATGTTTTATTTTAGTTACATATCATATATATACTTTTTTTAATAAACTTGTAAATAAAAATAGAATTAGGTTAATTATTTTATTCCTTTTCTTTCATACTTGTAAATATTATTTTTGACATATAAAAAGACTACATACTTTTTTTCTAAATGTTATTTATTATTTTAAGGCAAAAAATACACAAAAATAATAGTTAAAGAACTTTGTTTTCTTTTAAATTAGAAATTAGGGTTAACTATTTTTCAAGAATTAATTTCCTTTTCTTAAGTTATTAGGTCTAGTTCAAAACTCCTTTTCACATAAAAACAAAACAAAAATATTTTTCTTGCATATACATACCATTGCACATTTAATTTATATTGTATCTTATTTATTCAAGTATTTGTACAAATTTGATTTGGTTGTAATAGCTTAATTAGATTTACATTATTGCAAATCCCCATTTACAATTTGTATCCCCCCCCCCCCCCCCATAAAATGTTGTAATAGCATAGTAATCTTTAAATTACGCAATTTACCGCTTTTACATACCATGCTAGTAATTAGGGTTTGAATGGCAAGATAAAAACAAATCAAATAGAAAACCCTAAATCCAAGACAAAATCAAAGCATGAAAATAACACACTTGCACACAAGCATCCTTAGGGTTTCTCCACTTGGTTGCCTTATACAAAAATAGCCATATTATGCATGCGAAGTATCTTGGAAAAACAAACAAGTATAAGATCATAGTCCCTCGATGACGCTATTAAAAGTTGCCTTACAAAATGATCTTGGTCCCTCAAAAATGCTAAGATACCTTGCAACATTGCTAATCATGGCTATACGATGACCCATGCCCATCCCGTTTACATCCAAAGATAGGGTTGCTTACCAAAACAATGGTAAGACAACAATGTCAAAGGAATAGAAAATGAACAAGAAAGACATTTGAGTAGGTAGATTGCTTCTAGTTACTTGCTCTATTTTCAAACAACTATCCTTGCTATTTTCAAAACAAACACATACATTTTCAAACATTGAAAAAAATTTCAAAAAGACAAACATCTTTGTATACATTCTTACGAACGAGAATCCTTACAAAGATTTCCTAAACAAAGGTCTCTTTTACAAAATACTTTCAAAACCACACAAAACAAAATTTCAAAACAAAAAGCAAGTGATCTAGCAAGTAACTAAGAGCCCATGGAAAACCATGGATGAAAAGGGTGCTAATACCTTCCCTTTTCATAATTTACCCCCCGAACTCAAGAAACAATCTCAAAGGTCTTTCCTGTGCTTTTTCACCTTTCCTTTTGGATAAAAGAAAAGTCGGTGGCGACTCTTGCTAACTGAAACATTTGCGATAAAACACAAAACCTCAAGTCAGTTCTCCCAGCGTATCACAGAACTGGCGACTCTGCTGGGGAATATTATAAAAGTGGGGTTACCTTAGGGCTAGATCACATTTATTTGCTTACATTGTTTGAGTTGTATGCTTTACATTATGGTTCTTTGTTTGGGTTTGAAATCCTCTATTCGAATTTGGGATACATTATAGGTAAATAGCAATATGTTATGGAAACTGTGCGGGGTATACCAACATGGTCTAAGCAATAGCTATATTAGTGCGACATATTTGTGGGTACCGGTAGCCTTTGAGTTAATCAAAGAGAATACGGGGCCGCTGAGTGATGTCATGAAGCACTAATGAACTGGCTTTGGTGCAGTCCAAAGTTGGTAGATACTCGATACTACACTCATTGAGGGTTGGTTTCTTGGGATATTTAGGTCTCCATTAAAGAGGCTTGAGCTGAAACAATGACCAAGGAAACAATCCAGTGATATTGAGCTCCTTAGAACCCGGTTACTATTACTAGGACAGGTTTAAGCCAACTAAACTTCAAGAGGGTACTTACCTATAAAACCCCAAGCAAGCCTAAACTAAGAACTTGTTTGTTTTGCTTCTATATGCATACTTGTACATAACATCATGGACATCATGAACATAATATACATCCACTAACCGTTTCAAGGATTTTGGAGATTTATCTTTGTTCTTGTTTTGCAGGATATGGATTCACTTCGCAGGAAAACTATCCAAGTCAACCTTGTAAGAATTCCTCCACAACTTAAGGAGCTAGCTTCAAGGATCCCTGAGAACTCTCCATTCACCGAGAGGCATGGTCGTCTACTCAACTTGGTCACCTCCAACACAGATGAGGGTACGATGAAGGTGCTCTTTCAGTTCTTTGATCCTTTGCACCATTGCTTCACATTCCTCGACTATCAGCTTGTGCCTACTTTGGAAGAATTATCTCAACTCTTGGGGATTCCCATTCTCAATCAACTACCTTTCAATGGTACGGAAAGAGACCCAAAGCTAGAAGAGATTGCTCAAGCTCTGCACTTGCACTCATCTGATGTCACAACTCATTGGGAAACTAGAAGTGGTGTCAAAGGCTTCTTAGAAAAGTTCTTGTTTGAGAAAGCCCAAAGCTTTTGGAATTCCTTAGATTTGCAAGCCTTTGAGGAAATTGTGGCTCTTCTCATTTATGGGATGGTTTTATTTCCCAATCCTGACCAACTCATAGATGTGAGTGCTGTCAAAATCTTCATGTCACGCAATTCGGTGCCTACATTGCTAGGGGATATCCTACACTCTTTTCACACTCGTACAATGAGGAAAAGAGGTGTCCTTATATGTTGCACTCCTCTCCTGGCAAGATGGTTTATTTCTCATCTTCCACAATCAGTCTTAAAGAATGAGCAAGGTTCAAGGTGGTCATAAAGGTTAATGACTTTTGTACCCCAAAATTTGCCCTCCCATATTCTTCAAGAATTGCAAAGAGCATGCTTCAAAATCTCCCCAAGGGTTGCACAGTTCAAGGGCCTCCTAACAGTCAAAAACTAGGGTTTTGGTTCTGACAAAGAAAATGAAGTTTCCAAGGGTCCAATCAAGTCCCACATGCCTACAAACATGGTCAAGCATCCTCATACCAAGTTTCAAGACTTACAGCACAAAATTGCACAGTCAAAAACCCTAATTGCACTACAGTCAACTGTAGGGGCAAAATGGTCATTTGACAGTCAAAAGTTCAAATTTTTGGTCAACAATTCATTTTGAAGCCACAAACATCATTTGATCAATTCTTGATCATGATTTTCAAGGCATGGCTCAAAAAGTCTCAAGATGCAAAAGTTTCCATATTTGGACAGTTGAAAAAGTCAACTGTAACTTGACCAAGGCATAACTTCCACATGGATTATCAGAAAAATTCCATCCAAAGCTCATGTTGAATAGAAAGACATTTCCTACAACTCCTCTTCACATTTCAAGTCCAAGAAATGCTCTCACAAAAAGTTATCAATTTCAACATTATAGGTCATTTTCAAAAGTCAACAAAAAGGGACTTTAAGTCAAAGACCATAACTTGAGATTGGTAAATCAAAATGACATGGGACAAAAGGCATTGGTTAGAGGACTTCAAGACCTTTCCAAAATGTCCAAGAACATGATCAAAGATTAAATATTGAGCAAGATATGCCTTGTGGAAGTTGGGAAAGTTTTGGATATTTTGAAAAGTCAACTTTACTTCAAATGTCTTAAAATTGCTAATGGGCCACATTTTCTTCCAAGATTGATCATCCAAAGCATGTGCACGACCATTTGGCCCAAAGGGAAGTTATTCATCATTTTTATTTATTTATTTGAATTTTTAATTGCTAATAATTCATTTAATTAATTAAAATATATGAAAAATACCAAAACAAGGTTTTCAAATCTTTTTGTGCAAGACAATCACTCATGATTCACTAAGGATTTCGTGCATATCAAAAGAGGAAAGAATTGGTGCAAATTGGCATGATTCTTCATGAAAAAATATTGAAAAAGATTCATCAAAATCAAATCTTGAAAACCATTAAAAGCAAGGCTGTGGGCTTGGATTATTGACTGAATTCATTCCTTATACAAGTGCAAACCTAACCCTAGTGCTAATGACCTCTAAGCTGCGCCAGAAAAGAAAAACAAAGTTTGAGTTTTTGTCAAAAAAAATTGAAAACTGAAAACCCTATTCTAGCACGATTCAGAGAAAAATAACAATCCCAGTAGCTTGCAAAAGTGTCAAGGAAGCTTCCTGAATCATTTTCCACATCCCTAACGCCCAGAATTGGTATACAGAACTCAAGATTTTTCACATTTTATTCATATTCGTATTTCAATTTTCAAGCATTCCCATTGCATTTTTTTGTGGATTCATACTAATTGATTGATTCTAAAGCTAACTATATACTTTAATTGAGTTTTCGTGCAAAATTGGAGGATCCACCATTGAAGCATTCTAGGTTTTCAGAGACCTTGAATTGGGGTTTCTCAATTATGGCAAAATTAGGACGTGAGACTTAGACCATTAAACTCAGGAAGCTTGGACGAATCGAACACACATATCGCGCCTAATTTATGATGGAGGGATTTCTATTCGCTATTTTTGCATATATCATATAGTGGGGGTTTAAAACCCCCGCTATCTTGTTTGTTTTTGTTTCAGATACAGCGAAGCCTTGAAGAAGATGGTGAGGTGTAGGCCAGTAAGTGGTTCATTTGAATTTCGCGCTAAAGTCTTCCACTAACCCTTGTTTTAGCTCATGTTGATTTGTTGTCATATAATAAACAAAGCGCTTCGTTGGATCAGTTGGCAAATATGTGCATTGGTAAGCAACGGGACCTGGGTTCGATCCCCAGGTCCCTATATTATTTCAATATTTTTCTTTCTAATGTCATTCCATGCAGCGCTCTCTCCTAATGATCACCATACGCTCATCATTCAAACATGCCACACGTCCCACTGCATCCATCCTATGGCCAGGATTCAAGGCCTATGGTATGTCTCAGTCAATGAAGTCACGTGCTAGCATGAAAAGTCAACATAAGGCCTTAAACAATGGGCCTAAAGTGCTGATGATACCTCCCAATTGGGGACAGAACCCCCCAAGGTTTTACAATTCTTTTCCTTTTTATTTTATTTGTTTCAATTGTTTCTTTTTTTAATTCTTTAAATTAATATTTTTATCAACATAAAAAATAATGAAAAAAATCAGAAAGTCACAAAAACCAAAAATATATTTTATTTTATTATTTTTGTAAATAAAAATCATTAATTGACTTAGTTTTCAATTCTAGGATTAATTTTGATATTTTTCAATAAACTTAAAAATTGGTAGAATTAGGGTTTTAATCAATTTTTATATTTTTCTTTTCTTTTCTCATTATTAATAATTAATTGTTTATTTTTGTAAATAAAATTGCATTAATTAATTAGATTAATTTTAGGTTAAATTTTAATGCTTTTCTTAATAAATTAAAAATAACTAGAATTAGGGTTAATTAACTTTTTAATTTCATTTAATTCTCTTATTAAAATTTCATAAATACAAAAAACTCAAAAAAAATCCTTTATTAGTTTGTTAATCGTAATTAATTTCCTAAAAAAGAGTCCAACGCCCTCGCTTTCAACTTTAATTCAATTCGCGCATTTATTTCCTTTCTTATAATTTTTTTAATATAATTCTCCCAAAGCCGTGTAAATTTATATTTCTCGCACTTTCCTTTATTTTTGTCAAATCGGGTCCTCGATTTAATTTGGCGATGTGGACCCGCGCCTTTGTAATAGTTTAGGAACTTTATATTTCTCGCAACTTTTTAACTACTAATAATTGCATGCAAGAATGAATGGTGAAATAAAAACAAAAGCGTAGATCACCCATGACATGAACAAGACAAAAATATCTGAAAACGACACACAAACCACACACCACCCCTAGGGTACGCCTCACTGTTGCCTTGCCTCTCGAAAGGTGATCGTCGAGTAGAGGATGTCTTGGTAAGTCCTCATGATCCGGGAACCTGGCATGAGGGTAGCTTCTAAGGTGTCTTCCTATTGCTCCGGTGATCACCATGTCCCGAACCTCGAATTGACCCGAACACCTCCAACGGTGTTGCTACCTACCTCTCAATGGTGGGATGGCACTACTTTAAGGACATTTACACTGACGAATTCCTTAGGGTAGGTAGACGACTCTAGATACTTGCTCTAATTTCAAAACAAATCAAAAATACTTTTCACACCGACACCTTTTCAAAAAGCTTTCGAAAGCAATTTTTCAAACACTCTTGAGGACCGATACAAGAGTCGAACTGGAATTTTCAAAGAAACTTTTTAAAACCCACAGTTGAAAAGCAAACAAACATTTTTGAAAACACAATGAGCAAGTATCTAAGAGCCCATGGATAACCATGGATAGAAAGGGTGTTAACACCTTCCCTTTCTATAACCTACCTCCCGAACCGAGAGCAATCTCTATAAGGAATTTTTCTGTGCTTTTGTCCTTTCCATTTGGAGAAAATAAAAGACGGTGGCGACTTTTGCTTCCGTGACATTTCGTGAACCAGCGTTAAACAGTCAGTTCCAGATCCACCGATCACAGAACTGGCGACTCTATTGGGGATTTAAACTTAAAGTGAGGTGTACCTTAGGGTTAGTTCATAACTGTGTTTTCAATTGTATTGACTTGTCTGCTTTAAAATTGTGGGTTGCATGGGAGTTACATAGATCCTAACCCGGATCTGGGGATACCCTGTTTAGGTAGCATAAGCTGTGAGGGACCTGTCCGGCGTAGACCGACACGGGTGAAACAGTGGCTACGTTGGTGTGGCACCTTGGTCTGTACTGATATCCCTTGTGTCGCAACGAGGAGAGTATGGGTCTTCTGAGGAGTCATTAAGCACCAATAACCTTAGAACCTTAATTGACACAACTTGGCCATTAGAACAGTAGCAGTATGCTACGCCCATTGAGGCTAAACTCTCGTGATGGTTCTGGCCGCAAGAAAAGATTGCGATGCTGGAGTTATGACCGATTGAGGGTAGTCAATGATATTGGGATCCTCTAAGAACCCGGTTACTTTGATAGGACAGGTATGAACTAACAAACTGAAAGAGGGTAATACCTAGACCTCATGCTGGCCTAAACTTTAAGGGTCTGCCTTGTGTGACTTGTGTGCCTTACCATGTTTGCCTTTGTATCTATTTGTGGTGTGCTTTATCATAACATCATAACATCATGAGCATTGCATGCATCCTGCATAAGGACTGACCATTTCAAAGACAAGAGGGTTTCACCTTTGCTCTGTTTTGTAGGACACCATGATGCCTGTGCGAAGGAATATTATCCGGTTCAACTTTGTTCACTCACCTGAGTTGCTTGAAGAGTTGGTTAGCAAAATTCCAAATACCACTTCCTTCATTCAGAGGTATGGTTCTCTTCTCAGTTTAGTCACTGCAAAGCGGGATCAACAGTTGATGAGTGTTCTGACCCAGTTCTATGACCCTCTGTACCAGTGCTTCACCTTTCAAGACTTCCAGTTGGTCCCTACCCTGGAAGAGTTCTCTGATTTGCTTGGTATCCCTACCTTGGATCAGACTCCCTTTACTGGTTGGGAAAAGACCCTCAGGCTTGAGGAGGTTGCTGCAGCTCTTCCCTTGACACATCAAGAGGTAAT
Organism: Vicia faba; assembly: GCA_948472305.1. NCBI lineage: Eukaryota > Viridiplantae > Streptophyta > Magnoliopsida > Fabales > Fabaceae > Vicia > Vicia faba. The sequence goes on from OX451737.1 coordinate 1,187,320,618, forward strand.
GGACAACTGGGTAACTAGAAGCGGAGTTAAGGGTTTCTTGGCCAAGTTTCTGATTGGTAAAGCTAACAGCTTCTGGAACGACCTGGACTTTAGGGCATATGAAGACATCTTGGCTCTCTTAATCTATGGGTTAGTCTTGTTTCCTAATCCTGACAACTTCATCAATGTCACTGCCATAAGGATATTTATGTCTCAGAATCCTGTACCCACTCTCTTGGGTGACATCCTGCAACAACTTCATGCTCGTACTACCCGAAGACGAGGAACCCTGTGGTGTTGTATCCCTTTATTGGTGAGGTGGTTTATTTCGCACCTCCCTAAGTTCGTACTGAAGAACCAAGAAGGAAGGGGTTGGGCTCATAGGTTAATGTCTCTCACCGATAAAGACATCATTTGAACTTGCAGAGGCTTGGATGAGATAGCTATTATTGATCGATGCGGGGAATACCCTAATGTTCCTCTGATTGGGACCCAAGGAGGAATCTCTTACAATCCATGTCTAGCGCTCCGTCAGTTTGGAAGAGCCAGAAGAGCAGGCCCCCATGAGATATTGGTGCCTCACATCAGTTTTGAGTTTCAGGTGGATAGTGACGAGCTGCGTCGTAGGTTCATCAAGGCTTGGGACAAAGTTCATAAAGCTGACCCACAAGAGTTGGGGCCAAAGACTTCTTTACCTATGGAAGCTTACTACAAATGGGTTCGCATCCGTGCTCAGAAGTTAGGTATGTCGTACGAAGCTGTCAGACCCGTCATTCTTGAGTGTCCTGATAAAGATGGGGTTCCTCCAACTGTCCTCCCTCCTCAGATATCTACTGATTATGAGACATTAAAGAGGTCTTGGTCGCAACTGCGAGAAGAGCGGGATTCTTATCGGGAAAAGTTCAACGAGCAGGAGTTGAAGATCCAGAAGCTGACAAAGCAGTTGGAGAATGAGCGAGCTCTGAATGCTTACATCCGTACTGAGAAGAGGAGACCATGGGATCAATAAGGAGCTCTGGATGTTCTTTTACAGTTTTATTTCTCTTTTCAGTATTTCCTTTCATGTAACGCCTAAGGGCAACCTGTTGAACAATTTAAGTTTCAAAGTTGAATCTAATGAAGTGTGTTCCTTTTTGTTTACAAAGTTGATTCCCGATTGTCTTTGAAAACATAAATCATACGCATTCCATTCATCATGTGCATAACAGGTTTTCTTCTTTTCAGGTTGCTTACTGTTCTTCGCTGTTTATTGCATCATGAATCCTGACTCATCATCAACTGAGATGTCCATCAAGGCTCTTCAGGCGCAGAATGCGCAATTTCAGGAACTAATCATGGGTTTGGCTCAGGGCCAAGAAGAGCTGAAGGCTCTGCTCCTGAAGAAGGAGAAGGAGAAGAAGAGGAGAATTGTTCTTTTTAACTCGGGCCGAAGGTTTGGCAACACTCTGCAGAATGAAGAGGCTGGTTCTTCTATAGGCAAGGGTAGTCCTCAAGAGGGAAAAGGTCCTAGTCCGGTAGTCTCCGACAACGAGACTGATTTTGATGAGGAACAGTATCCTCCGGCTGAAGACCGGTACAAGCAACTGGAGGGCAGACTGAATGCTATGGAGATCCAACAGGTGCCTGGGCTGGATTTTGGAGACTTGGGTTTGTCTACTGGTGTGATCATTCCTCATAAGTTCAAAGCACCATCCTTTACCAAGTATGACGGGGCGTCTTGTCCCAAGCTACACCTCAGATCGTATGTGCGGAAGATTCAGCCGTACTCAGTGGACAAGAACTTGTGGATCCACTTCTTCCAGGAGAGTCTTTCAGGGACTCATCTCGAATGGTTCTATCAGCTGGATGGGACCAAGGTTCGTAACTGTGAGGAGTTGGCTACTGCTTTCTATAAGCAGTATCAATATAATGCCGACCTTGCTCCTACGCGTACCCAACTCCATGGTATGTCGCTAGGGTCAAGGGAAGGTTTTAAAGAGTACGCACAGAAGTGGAGGGATCTGGCTGGCAGGGTGCAGCCTCCGTTGACTGACTGGGAGTTGGTAGACATGTTCTTGGGGACCCTATCTGGGCCATTTTTCAACCATCTTATTGGTAACTCGTCTGCAGGGTTTACTGATCTTATTCTGACTGGAGAGAGAATAGAGGCTGGGTTGAAGTCTGGCAAAATTCAGAAGGGTGCATCGTCAAGTTCTGAGAAGAAGCCCTTCAAGAAGGAGGCTAGTGCGGTATATGGGTCCAGAAGACAAGAGAAGCCTGAGCGCCGCCAATCTGTCAACGCGGTGATGATTTCTAAGCCTGCTGCCGCTCCTCGGCAAACCAATCCTCCAAGGGCTGAAAGACCTAGAAGAGAGTTCACCCATTTGAGTATGACTTTATCGCAAATCTTGCCACAGTTACTATCCACCAACCTAGTGACTGTCAGGGAGGCCCCGAAGGTTGTGAATACTGCCTCTCCCAAGTACAATCCAAATGCCCATTGCGCTTATCACTCCGATAGCCCGGGGCATTCCACTGATGACTGTTGGGCCTTAAGGAATAAGGTGCAAGACCTTATTGATGCAAAAGAGATACAGTTTGAAGCGCCTGAAAGGCCAAATGTGGTGACTGCTCCTATGCCCCAGCATGGAGTAAATGCTGTCGATGAAGATGTATACGCCGTTTCTGTGGATGATGTGGCTACTCCCTTAATGACTGTCAAGAAGAACCTACTGCTGGCCGGTTTATTTCCGGGTTGTAGTGAGGGTTGCCTTTTCTGTGCTGTTTCCCTTTCTGGTTGTCCTTTGCTGAAGTTGGGCATCCAAAGCCTAATGGACAGCAAAGAGATTTTGTTCAAGAAGTCCGTTGTTCAGTTGGTTCTGGTAGAAGAAGTTTCTGTGGTTACAATCTTTAATAATCCAATCAAGTCTCTACCAAGGAAGCCTGTTCAAATCATGACCGTCGCACCTGTTGTTATTACTGTTCTGGGGCCTCTCCCCTACGAATCTGATAAGGCTATCCCCTAGCACTATGGGGCAGATGTGTATGTGAATGGAATCAAGCAAGAGTTCAACACTGGCACCAGTATCAGCAATATCACTGGTCCAGCAAAGGTTACCCGCAGTGGCAGGCTCTTCTCGCCTGACATTGCACTGCCCACTATTCGAAGACCCCTTACTATAACACCTGCAAGTGTACCTGTTCCCGTTTCTGATCAAGTTGTTTCCCCTGCTGCCGAGTCATCTAATGCTCGGGGCAAAGGGATTGAAGATGAGCCTGCCCGGATGGAGGCACCAAGACCTGTAAATGCTGAGGCCTCCCAATAAGAGATGGAGGAAATTCTAAAAATAATCAAGAAGAGTGACTTTAATGTTGTCGAGCAGTTGGGGCATACGCCCTCCAAGATCTCCATGCTCTCCTTGCTCCTGTGCTCAGAGGCCCATGCTAAGGCCTTGATCTCATTTCTCAAGACGGCCCATGTGCCACAGGAGACATCTGCAGTCCAGTTTACTGATTGCGTAGCAAATCTGACAGCGGACAATGGCTTGGGTTTCTCAGATGCTGACCTTACTGCCAAGGGAAGGGACCACAATGATGCCCTGCATGTCTCTATCGAATGCAGGGGCACTACTCTAGCGCATGTGTTGGTGGACACTGGTTCTTCCCTAAATGTGCTACCCAAGAAAGCCTTAGACCGTTTGGATTGTGAAGGCCTGGAGCTGAAACCTAGCAATATTATCGTCAGAGCCTTTGACGGTTCCAAGAGGATGGTTCATGGAGAGGTTGACATTCCTATTCGTGTGGGCTCTCAGGTATTCGACTCTACTTTCTATGTGATGGATATCCGTCCATCGTATTCTTGTCTATTGGGTCGACCTTGGATCCACAAAGCTGGGGCAGTGACCTCTACCTTGCACCAGAAGCTAAAATACCCTATCAGAGGGAAGATTGTCACTGTGCAGGGAGAGGAGGAGTATATGGTAAGCCATTTGAATTCCTTCAGGTATATTGAGATGGACGGGGAGTTTATTGAAACCCCCTTTCAGCATTTCGAAGAGGTGCTTCCAACTTTAGCAGCAGCAGAAACAGCGGTCGAAGAGGATGTTCCTTTGAAGATGGCTTCCCTAAAGGATGCCCGGGCTGTGATTCAGAAAGGTGAATGTGCTAATTGGGGCAGGCTCCCTGATTTTACACAGAAAACTGACAAGTTTGGGCTGGGTTTTACTACAGAGGGACAGAAAGTTATGCGGAAGGCAAAGACCAGAAGACCTCCTGTGCTCATTACCAATCCAGGAGTGAATGCTGTTGGGGAGGATAATGAAGTGGATGAAGCTGAGTTCAATAGCTGGATCTACCCGACAACTGATGGTGGATTGACCAATTGGATTTCCAAAGACCATACTCCTGTTACTTTTGTTACGCAGTAATAAACTTCTTTGTTTTGTTATTTGTAATAAACAATTAAAACTCTATGGCCCGGTGTCTTACCCGGGGCACCGTGGCTTCATTTGTGAGGGCATATAAATTGTCATTTCATATATCATGAATAAAGATCTTGGATGTTTTCTCGCATTTCAAATCTTATGCTCCTTTTCTGTCTTTCCTTCCTTTATATATTTCAAAACAGCTGTATTTACACACACTCACTCATACAGGTTTCAATCCACTCTGGATCTCACTGGTAACGACTCTGCTACTGCCAGTTATGACTTCGAAAATCCGATCAACTTAGCCGAAGACGAAGGTGAAGATGATTGTGAAGTGCCTGGAGAGCTTGCAAGACTGTTACTCCAGGAAGAGAGGGCAATTCAACCACACGAAGAGCCAGTGGAAACAATAAATCTGGGTACTGAGGCAGACAGAAAGGAGGTAAAGATTGGTGCCAACCTAGAGCTCAGCGTGAAGCAACGGTTGACTCAGATGCTACATGATTATATGGAGATCTTTTCCTGGTCCTACGAAGACATGCCCGGGTTGGATACCGATATTGTGGTCCATCATTTGCCTACTAAGGAAGACTGCCCTCCGGTTAAGCAAAAGGTCCGCCGTATGCGTCCAGAGATGTCTGAGAAGATCAAAGCCGAGGTTATGAAACAGTTTGATGCCGGGTTCCTTGCAGTGACTTCTTACCCTCAGTGGGTTGCTAATGTGGTGCCGGTACCAAAGAAGGACGGTAAGGTCAGAATGTGTGTCGACTACAGGGATCTGAACAGGGCCAGCCCCAAGGATGACTTCCCTTTACCTCACATTGATGTCCTGGTTGACAATACTGCTCAGCATAAGGTTTTCTCTTTCATGGATGGTTTTTCAGGTTACAATCAGATCAAGATGGCACCTGAAGACATGGAGAAGACTACCTTTGTTACTCAGTGGGGCACCTTCTGCTACAAGGTCATGCCTTTTGGACTGAAGAACGCTGGGGCAACCTACCAACGTGCCATGGTTGCTTTATTTCATGACATGATCCATCATGAGATAGAAGTGTATGTTGACGACATGATCGCAAGGTCCCAGACTGAGGAAGAACACCTAAATCATCTGCAGAAGTTGTTTGACCGTCTGAAGTTGTACAAGCTGAGGTTGAACCCGAACAAGTGCACCTTCGGGGTAAGATCTGGAAAGTTACTAGGCTTCGTTGTAAGTGATAAAGGTATTCAAGTGGACCCTGCCAAGGTTAAAGCTATTCAAGAGATGCCAGTTCCTAAGACAGAGAAGGAGGTCAGAGGCTTTTTAGGACGCCTGAATTACATTGCTCGATTCATATCGCACCTAACTGCTACCTGTGAGCCAATCTTCAAGCTGCTGAAGAAAGATCAGGTAGTACGTTGGAATGATGAATGTCAGGCTGCTTTTGACAGAATCAAAGAGTATCTCCAAGAACCACCCATCCTTATGCCACCGGTTGAAGGGAGACCTCTGATATTATACCTGACAGTACTTGACAACTCAATGGGGTGTGTGCTGGGGCAGCATGACGAGTCTGGCCGAAAAGAGCATGCCATTTATTACCTTAGCAAAAAGTTTACCGACTGTGAGACCCGATACTCACTACTTGAGAAAACTTGCTGCGCTTTGGTATGGGCTGCTCGCCGGCTGAGACAGTATATGATGACTCACACTACCTTGTTGATCTCAAAGGTGGATCCTATAAAGTACATATTTGAAAAGCCTGCTCTGTCTGGGAGAATAGCAAGATGGCAAATGATCTTGACAGAATACGACATTCAGTACACAACTCAGAAAGCCATCAAGGGAAGTGTATTGGCAGACCACTTGGCACATCAGGCCGTAGACGACTATCAGTCAATGAACTTCGAGTTTCCGGACGAGAGCATCATGATTGTGACTGATTGTGAAGTACTGGGACCGGATGAAGGACCTGAGGAAGGATCCCGATGGTCTATGCACTTTGACGGAGCCTCCAACGCTTTGGGAAACAGCATCGGCGTTGTAATCATATCCCCTCAAGGCACTCATACTCCACTCACTGCCCGGCTATGTTTCAACTGTACCAACAACATGGCGGAGTATGAGGCGTGCATCATGGGTCTTCAAGCTGCGATCGACCTAAGGATCAAGTTTCTGAGTGTCTTTGGAGATTCCGCTCTCGTGATCAATCAGATCAAATGGGAGTGGGATACGAAACATCCGAATCTTATTCCTTACAGAGAATGTGTGTTGACCTTGATCCCCCACTTCACAAAGATAACCTTTGAACATTTCCCAAGAGAGGAGAATCAGTTGGCGGACGCGTTAGCTACGATGTCTTCTATGTTCAAGGTCAAATGGGACAATGAGGCTCCCCGGATCATCATCTGGAAACTGGACGAACCGGCATACTGTTGTGATCTCGAGACTGAGTTGGTAACTGAGAAGCCTTGGTACCATGAGGTAAAGAGATATCTGGAAGCTCAGGAATACCCTGAAGGTGCGTCTGTCAACGACAAAAAGTTTCTAAGAAGGTTCGCAGCAAAATTCTTCCTTAGCAACGGCATCTTGTACAAGCGAAACCATGATTCGACCTTACTGCGTTGTGTGGATAAGACTGAAGCAGAAAGGATCATGGAAGAGCTACATGAAGGGACCTTTGGTACACATTCCAGTGGACACACTATGGCGAAGAAAATCCTTCGGGGAGGGTATTTCTGGTCCACAATGGAAGCTGACTGTTACCAACACTCTCGGACATGCCATAAATGCCAGATATATGCAGACAAGGTGCACGTTCCTCCAGTTCCTCTGAATGTTCTGACTGCGCCTTGGCCGTTTTCAATGTGGGGCATAGATATGATCGGTGAGATTAAACCTACGGCATCCAATGGGAATCGCTTCATCCTAGTGGCGATTGATTACTTCACGAAGTGGGTTGAAGCAGCATCATACGCTACGGTAACCAAGACTGTTGTGGCACGGTTCATTCGGCATAATCTGATCTGTCGATACGGCGTCCCTGAGAAGATTATTACAGACAATGGTACCAATCTCAATAACAAGATGATCATTGAGCTCTGCGAGCAGTTTAAGATACAGCACCACAACTCTTCTCCTTACAGACCGAAGATGAATGGGGCTGTAGAAGCAGCAAATAAAAATATCAAGAAAATCGTGCAGAAGATGACAGTGACTTATAAAGATTGGCATGAGATGTTACCGTTCGCTCTACATGGGTACCGTACCTCAGCCAGGACGTCAACCGGGGCAACTCCTTTCTCCTTGGTCTACGGTATGGAGGCAGTCTTACCGATCGAAGTGCAGATACCCTCTCTCCGGATAATGAAGGATGCAGATCTGAACGAAGATGATTGGATCCAGACACGACTTGATCAGCTAAACCTTATTGACGAAAAAAGACTTGCTGCTATCTGACATGGTCAGACATATCAGAAACGGATGATCAGGGCATTTAACAAAAAGGTCAGACCACAAGAGTATCAAGTTGGGGATCTGGTAATCAAGCGAATCATCCTTCCTCAGAGTGATCCAAGGGGCAAATGGACCCCTATGTATGAAGGGCCATTTGTGGTTAAACATGTGTTCTCAGGAGGAGCCATGATTCTAACCAACATGGATGGTGACGACCTTCCTCACCCCGCCAATGCAGACATAGTAAAAAGATACTACGCATGAAAAAGACCCGCTAGGCTGACATGCCTAGGCAAAAATTAGGGCTTCCCGGCGAACCAAAAGGGTTCGGGCAAAATGAAGGGATGAAATGAAAAAAATCTGTACACCCGGCAAGTCGAAAACCTGAAAGGGCGGCTTGGGCAAAAATGGGTATCCCGGTGGACTGAAAACCCGAAAGGGCGGTCCAGGAAAAAGTTAGGGATAAAGCGTAATACTATGTCTCATTGGATCACTTTGCATCCAAAATCCGGTATCTACATCGAGTTCAGACGGCATAGATCAGTCAGCTTCATCTTCAACTAAGGTCATCAAGTGATGAGACGCTCGGAGATATAAGGGCAATAGCAGAGTTGAAACCCAGTGGGATCATTCATTTCACACAGCTGTTTTATTTTCTCTTGTACAAAATTTGTATAAACTCTTTTGTTCGGCGGCGTTCTCTTACTAGGACGTCAGCCTCTTGTACATAAACGCCTATTTTTCAGGCAAATTCAAAAATCAATATAAATACACTTTTCAGTTAAAATTGCCAATTGTTTTCCCTTTTCTGTTTTGTTTTGCGAAGAACGTCCAAGGTTCAATTCGTGATATATGCATTGACAATAATTTGCTAACTCATGAATATTTGCATACGAAACAAAGGATTAATTACAGGTAACATTAGAAACAGGGGCAATAATGAGTGGTCCGGGCAATCTAATTGTTCTGTCCATCAGGGTATCAAGGTAGGTTCAGCTGAAGAATATAACCAGCATATCTTAATTCCCCAGAGAGTGAGCCAGCAAGTCAGTGCACTCTCCCCGAGCAAAGTTACAATCAAACCTTAAGAAAGTTGGGTATCCTCCCGCAGAGCTCAACATTCCCCAGCAGTATATATGCATTCTTAACAAGCATCCCCGACAATCTTGGTCTAAAGATTGTTCCCCGGCGGTATATCAAACATTCAATGGAGTCACTTCCCCGATACAGCTCAAGACTTCCCCAAGAGAGTCCAATCCAGCTCCCCCAGGAAAGTTGGAATCATCTCCCCAAGCAGTAAGCTTATCCCCAGTAGATTCTGGAAGCTTATCCTCGCAGAGCACGAACGCGTATCCCGGCTTTATTCAAAGAGTTATTTCCCTACCAGTGTATAACTGGGTTATCCTCAGCCAAAAGCCACGGAAAGACCATCCTCGGCAAAGTCTTCCTATCCCCAGCGAAGTCTATTAATACTTCCAACACAACAATGGTACCCCCAGCGAAGTTACTATCAACCTCCCAGCAGGTACCTCTCTCCCCACAGAGTATTGCTTCCCAGCAAGATCGCTAGAGTACTTTTCTCCCCGCAGAGTAATCCATTCGCCAAGTTTATTCCCCAACGGAGTCATCTTCTCCTACCGGTATTCTTGCAACTATCATCCCCAGCGGAGGCAAAAATCTATTCTTCAATATCAGCCCAGGAGTGACTTCCTGGAACTCGTCAAGGATTTATTTTCCTAAGACGAAAACATACATTCATAAACATCGCACTTCCATGCATTATAGCATGCATATACGCATCATATCTTACAATCTCATTTATGTTGAGAACATCATTGCTTGATCCATATCATGCATTGCATATGACTGACCTTTACCTTTCAGGAAAGATCCAGTTAAGTTCTCAGCTATATTCAAGACCTTGACCGGTTCAGTTAAATCGACCCTAAGATTTTCCTGTTTCTTATCCAGTCAAAGGCCTTCTCTGGTTCAGTCAGATCGACCCTAAGATCTCCCTGTTTCTTATCCAGTTGAAGAAATTTCAAGACCTAGACCGATTCAGTTAAATCGACCCTAATATTTTTTATCCAGTCAAAGGCCTTCTCTGGTTCAGTCAGATCGACCCTAAGATCTCCCTGTTTCTTATCCAGTTGAAGATTTCAAGACCTAGACCGGTTCAGTTAAATCGACCCTAAGATTTTTCTGTTTCTTATCCAGTCAAAGGCCTTCTCTGGTTCAGTCAGATCGACCCTAAGATCTCCCTGTTTCTTATCCAGTTGAAGATTTCAAGACCTAGACCGGTTCAGCTAAATCAACCCTAAGATTTTACTGTTTCTTATCCAGTCAAAGGCCTTCTCTAGTCCAGCTAAATCGACCCCTAACAGATTTTTCTGATGAAGACTCAGTAGAAGATATCCAAGATTCTCTCAATAATACTGTTGAGGTTGAAGTCGCCTATGGTTCTCTCCCCGTTACTACGGAGGTAGTAATCGTCCCCAGATTCTCTCAGCGTTACTTTTGAGGTTGAAGTCGTCCAAGATTCTCTCAATGATACTGTTGAGGTTGAAGTCACCTATGGTTCTCTCCCCGTTACTACGGAGGTAGTAATCATCCCCAGATTCTCTCAGCATTACTGTTGAGGTAGAAGTCGCCCAAGATCCTCTCAGCGTTACTGTTGAGGTTGAAGTCGCCCCAGATTCTCTCCCCGTTACCGTGGAGGTAGTAATCGTCCAAGGTTCTCTCACCGTTCCTGTTGAGGTAGTAACCATCCCTGGTTCATTCATCACCTTTTGAAGCTCCAGATCCAGCTCCTGTAACCAGTCAAGACACATCCATACAAAGAGTTTAAAAACCAGCTCCTGTAACAGGTCAGGTAATCCTTTTCTTTTGCAGGTACGCAAGTTCTCGCTAAGGAATCTCTTACGCGATCGACACCCAGATGGCATCTATAAGCCCATCCACTCGCCCATCATCTCTTAGCATGGCATCTATAAGCCCATCATCCTATCCAACAATCTCCAAATGGCATCTATAAGCCCATTCCACCATTACACTACTATGTGAGCGCAAATTTCTGGGCACTCTAGTGTTCAATCATCTTCTACCTTCGGATTACGAAAGGCACGTCAGCCAATCTGCATCCTCAGGTTTAAGAAGATTGAACAGGGGCAACTGTTGTACCCCAAAATTTGCCCTCCCATATTCTTCAAGAATTGCAAAGAGCATGCTTCAAAATCTCCCCAAGGGTTGCACAGTTCAAGGGCCTCCTAACAGTCAAAAACTAGGGTTTTGGTTCTGACAAAGAAAATGAAGTTTCCAAGGGTCCAATCAAGTCCCACATGCCTACAAACATGGTCAAGCATCCTCATACCAAGTTTCAAGACTTACAGCACAAAATTGCACAGTCAAAAACCCTAATTGCACTACAGTCAACTGCAGGGGCAAAATGGTCATTTGACAGTCAAAAGTTCAAATTTTTGGTCAACAATTCATTTTGAAGCCACAAACATCATTTGATCAATTCTTGATCATGATTTTCAAGGCATGGCTCAAAAAGTCTCAAGATGCAAAAGTTTCCATATTTGGACAGTTGAAAAAGTCAACTGTAACTTGACCAAGGCATAACTTCCACATGGATTATCAAAAAAATTCCATCCAAAGCTCATGTTGAAGAGAAAGACATTTCCTACAACTCCTCTTCACATTTCAAGTCCAAGAAATGCTCTCACAAAAAGTTATCAATTTCAACATCATAGGTCATTTTCAAAAGTCAACAAAAAGGGACTTTAAGTCAAAGACCATAACTTGAGATTGGTAAATCAAAATGATATGGGATCAAATGCATTGGTTAGAGGACTTCAAGACCTTTCCAAAATGTCCAAGAACATGATCAAAGCTTAAAAATTGGACAAGATATGCCTTGTGGAAGTTGGGAAATTTTTGGATATTTTGAAAAGTCAACTTTACTTCAAATGTCTTAAAATTGCTAATGGGCCACATTTTCTTCCAAGATTGATCATCCAAAGCATGTGCACGACCATTTGGCCCAAAGGGAAGTTATTCATCATTTTTATTTATTTATTTGAATTTTTAATTGCTAATAATTCATTTAATTAATTAAAATATATGAAAAATACCAAAACAAGGTTTTCAAATCTTTTTGTGCAAGACAATCACTCATGATTCACTAAGGATTTCGTGCATATCAAAAGAGGAAAGAATTGGTGCAAATTGGCATGATTCTTCATGAAAAAATATTGAAAAAGATTCATCAAAATCAAATCTTGAAAACCATTAAAAGCAAGGCTGTGGGCTTGGATTATTGACTGAATTCATTCCTTATACAAGTGCAAACCTAACCCTAGTGCTAATGACCTCTAAGCTGCGCCAGAAAAGAAAAACAAAGTTTGAGTTTTTGTCAAAAAAAATTGAAAACTGAAAACCCTATTCTAGCACGATTCAGAGAAAAATAACAATCCCAGTAGCTTGCAAAAGTGTCAAGGAAGCTTCCTGAATCATTTTCCACATCCCTAACGCCCAGAATTGGTATACAGAACTCAAGATTTTTCACATTTTATTCATATTCGTATTTCAATTTACAAGCATTCCCATTGCATTTTTTTTGTGGATTCATACTAATTGATTGATTCTAAAGCTAACTGTATACTTTAATTGAGTTTTCGTGCAAAATTGGAGGATCCACCATTGAAGCATTCTAGGTTTTCAGAGACCTTGAATTGGGGTTTCTCAATTATGGCAAAATTAGGACGTGAGACTTAGACCATTAAACTCAGGAAGCTTGGACGAATCGAACACACATATCGCGCCTAATTTATGATGCAGGGATTTCTATTCGCTATTTTTGCATATATCATATAGTGGGGGTTTAAAACCCCCGCTATCTTGTTTGTTTTTGTTTCAGATACAGCGAAGCCTTGAAGAAGATGGTGAGGTGTAGGCCAGTAAGTGGTTCATTTGAATTTCGCGCTAAAGTCTTCCACTAACCCTTGTTTTAGCTCATGTTGATTTGTTGTCATATAATAAACAAAGCGCTTCGTTGGATCAGTTGGCAAACATGTGCATTGGTAAGCAACGGGACCTGGGTTCGATCCCCAGGTCCCTATATTATTTCAATATTTTTCTTTCTAATGTCATTCCATGCAGCGCTCTCTCCTAATGATCACCATACGCTCATCATTCAAACATGCCACACGTCCCACTGCATCCATCCTATGGCCAGGATTCAAGGCCTATGGTATGTCTCAGTCAACGAAGTCACGTGCTAGCATGAAAAGTCAACATAAGGCCTTAAACAATGGGCCTAAAGTGCTGATGATACCTCCCAATTGGGGACAGAACCCCCCAAGGTTTTACAATTCTTTTCCTTTTTATTTTATTTGTTTCAATTGTTTCTTTTTTTAATTCTTTAAATTAATATTTTTATCAACATAAAAAATAATGAAAAAAATCAGAAAGTCACAAAAACCAAAAATATATTTTATTTTATTATTTTTGTAAATAAAAATCATTAATTGACTTAGTTTTCAATTCTAGGATTAATTTTGATATTTTTCAATAAACTTAAAAATTGGTAGAATTAGGGTTTTAATCAATTTTTATATTTTTCTTTTCTTTTCTCATTATTAATAATTAATTGTTTATTTTTGTAAATAAAATTGCATTAATTAATTAGATTAATTTTAGGTTAAATTTTAATGATTTTCTTAATAAATTAAAAATAACTAGAATTAGGGTTAATTAACTTTTTAATTTCATTTAATTCTCTTATTAAAAATTCATAAATACAAAAAACTCAAAAAAAAAATCCTTTATTAGTTTGTTAATCGTAATTAATTTCCTAAAAAAGAGTCCAACGCCCTCGCTTTCAACTTTAATTCAATTCGCGCATTTATTTCCTTTCTTATAATTTTTTTAATATAATTCTCCCAAAGCCGTGTAAATTTATATTTCTCGCACTTTCCTTTATTTTTGTCTAATCGGGTCCTGGATTTAATTTGGCGATGTGGACCCGCGCCTTTGTAATAGTTTAGGAACTTTATATTTCTCGCAACTTTTTAACTACTAATAATTGCATGCAAGAATGAATGGTGAAATAAAAACAAAAGCGTAGATCACCCATGACATGAACAAGACAAAAAGTATCTGAAAACGACACACAAACCACACACCACCCCTAGGGTACGCCTCACTGTTGCCTTGCCTCTCGAAAGGTGATCGTCGAGTAGAGGATGTCTTGGTAAGTCCTCATGATCCGGGAACCTGGCATGAGGGTAGCTTCTAAGGTGTCTTCCTATTGCTCCGGTGATCACCATGTCCCGAACCTCGAATTGACCCGAACACCTCCAACGGTGTTGCTACCTACCTCTCAATGATGGGATGGCACTACTTTAAGGACATTTACACAGACGAATTCCTTAGGGTAGGTAGACGACTCTAGATACTTGCTCTAATTTCAAAACAAATCAAAAATACTTTTCACACCGACACCTTTTCAAAAAGCTTTCGAAAGCAATTTTTCAAACACTCTTGAGGACCGATACAAGAGTCGAACTGGAATTTTCAAAGAAACTTTTTAAAACCCACAGTTGAAAAGCAAACAAACATTTTTGAAAACACAATGAGCAAGTATCTAAGAGCCCATGGATAACCATGGATAGAAAGGGTGCTAACACCTTCCCTTTCTATAACCTACCTCCCGAACCGAGAGCAATCTCTATAAGGAATTTTTCTGTGCTTTTGTCCTTTCCATTTGGAGAAAATAAAAGACGGTGGCGACTCTTGCTTCCTCGACATTTCGCGAACCAGCGTTAAACAGTCAGTTCCAGATCCACCGATCACAATGACGCTCAAACATTCAGATATTCATTGGTGCTCCCGATCCAAAGAGAATGTTATCATTGTTGACCGTTGTGTGGAATTCCCTAATGTACCTCTACTTGGAATTAGGGGAGGCATCACCTACAACCCATGCTTAGCTCTAAGACAGTTTGGTTACGCCCGAAGGGATTGCCCGCACGAGATGCTGATTCAAGGTTTGATATTCGACTACGACAACGACGGTCAAGGTCGTCGCCAAAGATTCATCCGAGCTTGGAGGATGCTAAACAAGGTAGATATAAAGACTTTGGGATGCAAGAATTCCATCCCTCTTGAGCCTTACCTCAAGTGGGTACGAACCTGCGCTTAAATTCTTATGATGCCTTATCCTTCCATTCTCCCGGTGATCATTGAGCCTGTTAAGGAGGGAGATGTTCCATACATTATCCTACATCCTGACATGTCCACATCTCTTGAAGACCTACAAAGGGATTGGATACATCTCAAAGGAGAGCGAGATACTTTCGAAGCCCAATTCTAGGCAAGCGAGGAGAAGGTTTTGGAACTCACTAGGCTACTTGATGAGGAGCAGACTCTAAATGCCTACATTGCACCAAAGAGGATGCACACTACCTTTTTATCTTAGAGTTTTGTATTATTTTGCCCAAGGGGCATTGATGTACTCAAACTTTATCTTATTAATATAACGCGTGTTTCTTTTCGTATAAAACGAACTTGAATCTTTGAAATCCTTGAAAACATTGCATATGCACATATCATTCATCATAACATAAATAGGTCTTTTGCAACAAGTTTTCTCATCTCTCTATTG
The DNA here is from genome assembly GCA_948472305.1 of Vicia faba. NCBI lineage: Eukaryota > Viridiplantae > Streptophyta > Magnoliopsida > Fabales > Fabaceae > Vicia > Vicia faba. Next base: position 1,187,336,108 of record OX451737.1, read on the forward strand.
TTTATTTCAGTAAGATGGTTCTCGAACAGACAGTCAAAGATCTCCAAGCTCAGAACACGCAATTTCAACAGTTACTCATGACCCTAGCCAAGGGGCAAGAGGAGTTGAAGACTCTGCTGGCTGAGGAAAGAAAGAAGAAAACAAAAAAGGTCACTGGGGTTTTAAACATGGGGAGAAGGTTTCAAGGACAGACTAGAAGAACCTTGAATTTTGAAAAGACATCTGGTGAAGGAGAGGGGAAAGGAAAGGAAATAGCGGTTCCGTCAGAATCTGAAGAGGAGGAAGAAGAGGAAGACTACTCTGAGGAACAGTATCCTCCAGCTGATGATAAGTACAGACATCTTGAAGAGCGTTTGAGTGCTATGGAAATACAAAAGGTGTCAGGTCTAGACTTTTAAGAATTGGGACTAGTGTCGGGGATCGTGATCCCTCCAAAATTCAAAGTTCCTTTGTTTGCAAAATATGATGGGGTGTCATGTCCTAAGATGCACCTCCGATCATATGTGAGAAAGATCCAGCCACACTCTGCTGATAAAGACTTGTGGGTGCATTTTTTCCAAGATAGTCTATCTGGAATACAACTTGATTGGTTTTACCGAATGGAAAGGGCCAACGTCCACAACTGGGAAGACCTTGTCGCAGCTTTCTATAAGCAATATCAATATAATGCAGATTTGGCGCCTACCCGTACTCAACTTCAGAGTATGGCCATGGATTCCAATGAGGGTTTCAAGGATTACGCGCAAGAATGGATAGATCTAGCTGGGAGAGTTTAACCCCCTCTGTCTGAAAGGGAGTTGGTGGACATGTTCTTAGGCACTCTATCAGGCCTTTTCTTCAACCATTTAATCGGAAGCTCATCTGCAGGATTTACTGATTTAATACTGACCGGAGAGAGGGTGGAAGCTGGCATAAAAAGTGGAAAGATTCAGAAGGATTCACCTGCCCCTACAGCTGTGAGGAAGCCCTTCATTGGGAAGAAGGAGGTATCTGCTGTATATCCATAAAGGAATCAAGGGACAGCTGAACGCCGACCAATGGTAGGGGTTGTTATGATCCCAAAGCCTACATCTGATCAACCAAGAAGTGACCAACCGAGGGTGGAAAGGCCAGTCCGGCAATTCACCAGAATTAATATGACTCTAACCCAGGTTTTACCACACCTTCTGAAGTCCAATTTGGAAACTTTAAAAGAAGCTCCAGAAAACCCCAACACAGCGTCCCCTTATCATCACCCAAATGCCCGTTGCGCATATCATTCCAAAAGTCTGGGTCACGACACCAACAACTGTTGGGCCTTGAAAAACAAAATTCAAGATCTTATAGAGGCAAAAGAGATTGAGTTTGATGCGCCCGAGAAGCCAAATGCCATTTCTGCTCCTATGCCTAGACATGGTCATAATGCCAATGCAATTGAAGAAGATTTGTTTGTTACCATAGTCGATGAACTCGTGACTCCACTCCCAATCATTAAGATAAACTTGTTGAAAGCCAGTGTATTCCCGGGTTGTAATGAAGACTTCCACCTCTGCTTATCCTCACCAACTGTTTTCCCTTTGTTGAAGACAAGCATTCAACGCTTGATAGACAATAGAGAAATTATGTTTGAAAGTACTCCTGTTTCACCTGTTCTTGTTGAAGACGTTTCAATCATCACCATCTCTGCCAATTCTTCCAAGGTCTCCAAAAGACCTGTTAGAATTACATCAGTTCCAAAAGCTACCCCTCTTATAATCACAATGCCTGGGCCAGTCCCATATGAATCAGACAAACTTGTGTCATGGAATTACGGTGGGGAAATCTACTACGATGGCATCAAACAAGATGGGCTGGCCGCCGAAGAGATAAACTCCGAAGAAGAAGACTCTGACATTAGTAATATTGTCGGAACCAGTAAGATTACTCGAAGCGGTAAAATCTTCTCTCCAGAAATTGCCCCCCCAAAGGCAGTTTTTGGACCCGTGGCTGCTCCAAAGATTACTTCTGTACCAATAATCATCTCTGCAAGTGCTCCTATTGATAAAGACGATACAACCCCTGTTGTCCTTCCTACCAACACTCCTCCTGCTGAAACTCGAGGAAAAAGTATTCAAGTGGAGCCTGTCCAGACGAAGGCCCAACCACTTGCTATTCCCGAAACCTCCAAAAATGAGATGGAGGAGATCCTGAGAATAATAAAGAGGAGCGACCACGACGTCATTGAACAGTTAGGGAAAACTCCCTCCAAAATCTCCATGTTGGCATTGCTGCTGTGTTCCGAAGCTTATGCGAAAGCCCTGGTGAAGTTTCTAAAGACAGCCCATGTGCCACAAGAGACATCTGCTGACCAATTTCAAGATTGTGTGGCCAGCTTGACAGCGGACAACGGCCTAGGCTTCTCAGATGCTGATCTGACACCAAGGGGAAGAAAGCACAACGAGGCATTGCATGTCTCTGTGGAATGTAGAGGCACAACTCTGGCCCATGTCTTGGTGGACACTGGCTCATCTTTGAATGTTTTACCGAAGAAAGCTCTCGACAGACTAGACTGCAAAGGACTGACGCTGAAACCCAGTAACATAGTCGTAAGGGCATTTGATGGCTCAAAGAGGATGGTCCACCGGGAGGTGGATATCCCCATAAAGGTTGGGACTCAAACTTTCAACTCAACTTTCTATGTAATGGACATCCGCCCCTCTTACTCCTGTCTGCTAGGACGGCCGTGGATCCATAATGTTGGCGCTTTCACCTCTACACTGCACCAGATGTTGAAATATCTGGTCCAAGGAAAGATTATCACTGTCTACGGAGAGGAAGAATATATGATTAGCCACCTCAATTCCTTCAGGTGTGTGGAATTGGATGGCGAGTTCATTGAAACTCCTTTTCAACATTTCGAAGAGGTTCCCCAAGAGGTAGCAGTAACCAAGGCTGTGTCCCAGATTCCCAAGATTACAAGACCTCCACTCCGGATGTCATCTCTGAAAGACGCCAAGGCAGTAATAGAGGAGGGTGGATGCACCATTTGGGGGCAACTTCCAGATATTCTGTATAAATCTGACAGTTTGGATGAGGGTTCACTTCAAGTTCTCAAAAGGTTGTACGCCGTGCCCGTGCTGGAGGGCCACCCTTGAAGATTAGCAACCGGGAGGTTAATGCGGTGGAAGAGGGTGAAGAGGATTGCAGCTTGGAGGATTAGATATTTCCAACTGTCAACGGAGGACTTCGCAATTGGGAGGCCAGAGACTTTATTCCAATAACTTTCATCCCTCAGTAATTTATCTTTACATTTTTGTTGGACTTGTAATATTCACAAACAATTCACACATTTAAAACCTTGTGTCTTTCCCGAGGCACAATGGTCCATTTGTAAGGGTTATTATTTCATCTTCATATGACATTCAATGAATCATGGACGTTTTTCGCATACAAACTTTTATGCTCATTGTTTTTCTTTTACATTTTATTATTTAAAGATGGCTATACCCTTACACACACCTACACTCACAAATGCAGGTACCCCTTCATTCCAGATACCATGGGTAACGATACTGCTATGGTGAGGAAGATTGTGAAGTACCAAGGGAACTTTCCAGACTACTACAACAAGAGGAAAGAGTCATTCAGCCTCATGAGGAACCTGTGGATACGATCAATCTGGGTACCGAAGAGGATAAAAAAGAGGCCAAGGTGGGTGCCAATCTGGAGCCCAGTGTCAAGGAGCGTCTGATTCGGCTATTGCATGATTATGTTGAGATCTTTGCCTGGTCATATGAAGACATGCCAGGACTTGATACAAACATTGTGGTACATCGTCTACCTACAAGAGAAGATTGTCCACCAGTCAAATAAAAAGTCCTCCGCATGAGGCATGATATGTCAGAAAAGATAAAAGCGGAGGTCATGAAGCAATTCAATGCTGGATTCTTAGCTATCACTTCCTATCCTCAACGGATTGCCAACATTGTTCCCGTACCTAAAAAGGACGGCAAAGTACGAATGTGCGTGGATTATAGAGATTTGAATAGGGCCAGCCTTAAAGATGATTTTCCACTCCCCCATATTGATATCCTGGTTGACAATACGGCCCAACACAAAGTGTTTTCCTTCATGGATGGATTCTCAGGTTACAACCAAATCAAAATGGCACTTAAAGACATGGAGAAAACTACATTTGTCACACAGTGGGGCATATTCTGCTACAAGGTGATGCCATTCGGACTGAAGAATGCTGGGGCAACCTACCAATGCGCCATGGTAGCTTTATTTCACGACATGATACATCATGAAATAGAGGTCTACGTAGATGACATGATAGCTCGATCACAAACATAAGAAGAGAACTTGGATCACTTGCAAAAGTTGTTTGAGAGACTAAGGAAGTACAAGCTAAGGTTGAATCCAAACAAGTGCACATTCGGAGTACGATCTGGTAAACTCTTAGGCTTTGTCATCAGCAACAAAGGTATTGAGGTCGATCTGGCCAAGGTTAAAGAAATACAAGAAATGCCTGCTCCTCGTAATGAGAAGGAAGTCAGAGGATTCTTGGGACGCCTGAACTATATTTCCAGATTCATTTCTCACCTAATGGCTACTTGTGAGCCAATCTTCAAACTATTGAGGAAAGATCAAGTAGTCAGATGGAATGATGAATGCCAGGTTGCTTTTGACAAGATCAAAGAGTACTTACAAAAGCCTCTTGTTTTGATGCCACCAGTTGAGGGAAGACCACTGATCATGTATCTGAAAGTTTTAGAAAACTCAATGGGGTGTGTATTGGGGAAGCATGACGAGTCTGGATGAAAAGAGCATGCTATTTACTACCTAAGCAAAAAGTTTACCAACTGTGAAACCAGATATTCACTGATCGAGAAAATTTGCTGCGCTCTAGCATGGGCTGCTCGCCGGCTAAGACAGTATATGCTGACTCATACTACCTTGTTGATATCTAAGATGGATCCGATAAAATACATCTTCGAGAAGCCTGCTCTGTCTGGGAGGATAGCTAGATGGAAAATGATCCTAACAGAATGTGACATACAGTATACTACCCAGAAAGCTATAAAGGACAGTGTATTGGATTATCACCTTGCTCACCAAGCTGTAGAAGACTATCAGTCTATGAAGTTTGAATTCCCGGATGAAGACATCATGACATTAGACAACTGTGAAGAAATCAGGCCATATGACGGACCTGAACAAGGATCCCGATGGACCCTGTTCTTTGATGGGGCATCCAATGCACTTGGTAATGGTATCGGCGATGTACTCATATCTCCAAAAGGGTGTCATACTCATTTTACTGCTAGACTTTGCTTCAACTGTACGAACAATATGGCGGAATACGAAGCATGCATCTTTGGTCTCAGAGCTGCCATAGACTTGGGAATCAAATGTTTAGATGTGTTTAGAGATTCAGCTTTGGTCATCAGTCAGATCAAAGAGGAATGGGACACTAAGCACCCAAACCTTATCCCTTACAAAGAATATGTTTTGACATTGCTACCACATTTTGAGAAGATTACGTTCGAGCATTTCCCGCGAGAAGAAAATCAGCTAGCAGACGCTCTAGCCACAATGTCATCTATGTTTATACTTAATTGGGATAACGAGGCTCCCCAGATCACCATCGAAAGAATGGATGAACCAGCGCATCGTCACGAGATTAATACTGAAGAGGTAGTGGACCAGCCTTGGTTTCATGAGGTCAAGAGGTATCTCGAGGCTCAAGAATATCCAGGAGGAGCTTCAATCAATGATAAGAAGTTCTTAAGGAGATTATCTGCTAAGTTCTTCCTTAGTAATGGCATCCTATACAAAGGCAACCATGACTCCATTTTGCTTCGGTGCATGGATAAGGTTGAAGCTGAAAAGATCATGGCTGAATTACATGATGGTACTTTTGGCACCCACTCCAGTGGGCATACGATGGCAAAGAAAATCCTACGGGCAGGCTATTATTGGTCTACTATGGAAGCAGATTGCTATCAACACTCTCAGACTTGTCATAAGTGTCAAATTTATGCTGACAAGGTGCACGTACCCCCAGTTCCTCTGAATGTCTTGACGGCTCCTTGGCCGTTCGCTATGTGGGGAATTGATATGATTGGAGAGATCAAGCCTACAGCCTCCAATGGACACCGTTTCATCCTAGTGGCCATTGACTATTTTACCAAGTGGGTTGAAGCAGCTTCCTTTGCTTCCGTTACCAAGATTGTCGTTGCCCGCTTCATCAAGCAAAATCTCATTTGCCGATACGGTATCCTGGAAAGAATCATCACTGACAATGGTACAAATCTTAACAACACTATGATCACCGCCTTGTGCAAACAATTCAAGATTCAGCATCACAATTCTTCCCCATATCGGCCAAAGATGAATGGTGCTGTCAAAGCTGCGAATAAAAATATTAAGAAGATCATACAAAAGATGACAGTCACATACAAAGACTGGCATGAGATGCTACCATTCTCTCTCCACGGGTATCGTACCACGGCTCGCATATCAACCAGGGAAACACCCTATTCTTTGGTTTACGGCATGGAGGTTGTCTTGCCTATTAAGGTTCAAATCCCCTCTCTGAGAATTATGAAGGATGCAGGTTTGAATGAAGACGATTGGATCCAGACTCGACTTGATCAACTGAACTTAATTGATGAAAAGAGGCTTACTGTTGTTTGCCATGGTCATATGTATCAAAAGCGGATGATCAAGGCTTTCAACAAGAAAGTCAGGCGCCAAGTATATCAAGTTGGGGATCTAGTGATCAAACATATCTTCCTACCACAAAGTGATCCCAGGGGCAAATGGACTCCTACCTATGAAGCACCATTTGTAATCAAGAACATATTCTCCAGTGGGGCAATGATCTTAACCACCATGGACGACGACAACCTGCCACACCCTGCGAGCGCGAACATAGTCAAAAGATACTACACATAAGAGACCCGCTAGGTTGACACACCTAGGCAAAAAAAAAGGCATCCCGGTGAACCAAAAAGGTTCGGGCAAAAATTAGGGATAAAATAATAAAAAATCTGTACACCCGGCAAGTTAAAAACCCGAAAGGGCGACTTGGGTAAAAAAGGGTTTCCCGGTGGACTGAAAACCCGAAAGGGCATTCCAGGCAAAAGTTAGGAAATTAAAGTGTATGACTATGTCCCGTCGGATCACTCGACGGACAACCTTTGGCTTCTACTGACAAACTCAAAGTTTCTGATCAATTTAATCATCTTCGGACAAAGCAACAAATAGACAAGATATTCAGAGATATGAAGGCTATAGCAGAATGGGAACCCCATGGGATTATTACACATAGCTATCTTTATCTCTATAAATTTTTCTTGTTTTATGACAGCATTCTCTTACTAGAATGTTTGTCCCTTTTGTACAAAAAATACTTACTCAAAGTCAATACAAAGATATCCCTTTGAAAGTGCAAAAACTATTTGTCTTTTTCCTTACGCTTGTGTTCTGTTTGCAAAAACGTCCAATGATTCATTGATGAACATATGCATTTGAACATAATTACCGTTTACAAATAAACAAAATGAGAGAGACAATTATTGATGGTTCGAATGGATAGGGAAATACCTCTAGACTATTTCCCAAGAAATCCCCACAGTATGTCATTTAAATCCCCAACCGAACAAAGTTTCAAATTATTAATCCCCAGTAGAAGTCGTCAAATTTCTCAGGATCTCCAAAGCAGATCTTACAAGCAGTACATGGCATTGCCCTCACAACAGAATTTACTTCTCTCGACAAAAGTTCACCAGTACTTCAACTTTAAGACATGAAAATTCACATTTCCCCAGTAGCATTCAGGGATTTATTTTCCTCAATCAAACAGCAATACAGCAAATCAGCTCACATGCGCATACATTGCATCTATGTATCATAAACATTGATAAAGGAAATACATTGCATCATACATCTCATGCAACATAACTTTGTGTTTCAAGCTAACATTTTACCCTTTTCAGGATAAGATTAACAGCTACCATTAAAAATGTGCAATCATGATACAGTTCAGATATGCTCCAGACACGGATGCCATTCTGATACTCATTCAGATTCAACATCATGATATAGTTCAGATACGCTCCAGATGCGGATGCCATTCTGATACTCATTCAGATTCAACATTCAGATACAGTACGGATACGCTCTAGACGCGGATGCCATTCTGATACTCATTCAGATTCAACATTCAGATACAGTGCAGATACGCTCCAGACACGGATGCCATTCTGATACTCATTCAGATACAACTTTCGGATACAGTTCGGATACGCTCCAGACACGAATACCATTCTGATACTTAGTCAAAATCAGCTCCCATATACAGTTCAGGTATGCTCCAAGCATGGACGCCATTCTGATACTCATTATTTCGGCTCACAACTTCAAATTCAACAAACATTCTTGGATGGCATCTACAAGCCCATCTCCGACAAGAATCTATCACCTCTCTAAATGGCATCTTTAAGCCAATTCCCTCAACTACACATCGTCGAGTGCAAATTTCTGGACACTCTAGTGTCCAATCATCTTTCACCTTCGAGTCACGAATGGCAAAACTCGCCAATATAACTCTTCAGGCTTAAGAAGATTGAACAGGGGAAGCTTTTGTACCCCAAAATTTGCCCTCTCATTTATCAAGATTTTCTCACAAGATCTCTTTGACTCAAGACTGGATTAGGGTTTGATCAGCTAAAGACATCTCATAATGCACTAATAACCCAAAATTAGGGTTTGAGATTGCACAAGGATTTTTGAACTTCCAATGCCCCATATGAATTTCATTGATCATTATGGACCCCCAAGATCACTCATGTCAAGTTTCAAGCCTTGGATCACACTTTTGCTCAGTCAATTGAGCAATTGACCTAAAAATCCGTTGTATTGGGGAAAAAGTCAACCATGGCCAATTTACAGTCAAACTTCATAATTTTTTATCCACATCAACCTTTTAGACTCATATGTATCATTTGATCAAGTTTGGACCATAATTCCTCAAGAAATTTGATCAAATCATCAAAAGGGCAAAATGGTCAAAATTAGGGTTTTGACTGAGAAAGGGCAATTTCTGATTTTTGACCTAGAAAATGACTAATTAGTTTGAAGCATGGTTCCAAGATCTCAATTGCATCATCTTGGCCTAATTACATGGTTCAAAACATTGCATTTTTATTGGATTGACAGATGAAAGTTGCAGTTAACTAATCAAAAGTCAATTGTATACTGAAAAATCAAACTTTGACTTTTTGGTCAAAATCAAGTGCCAAGGATCCCAATTCATCAAAACATGTCTAAATGTGAAACTTATTCATCAAGGAATCAAAGATTGAAGATTTGGTTTCAAAATTTGAAATTTTCTTAACTTTTTCTAAGTATAGAGAATTTCTTATTTTTTCTCAAGTTTAAGCCAAATTTCCACCATGTTACAAGATGATTCAAAGAAAGTTCCCAACATGAAAGTTGTAGACCTCCATAAAATATACAACTTTGCTTCACACATTTTCCCTAAAGATTCTTGGATCTCAAGATATAATTTTGTGAATACATGCCCATGAACTAAAATAACTTAGTGAAATTTTGCCCTAATTTAGGCAGGTTTTTGACCCAACTTCATGGAAATTTTTTACATAGTTCCAAGAGGAATCTTGAAATTCATTTCAAAGATGAGTTATAAAGCACATTGCAAGCTTTCCAAAATGTCTAAGAACTCATTGAGATCATTTTTGAGTAGGGAGAATCGAAGAGATGGAGTTGGCAATTTCTCACTTTGATTTCAAGCCATTTCATGAAGAACAAAATTCAAATATGAACCTATGCTGCCTAATTCTTACTTTACAGGTCTCAAACTTGTTTCTCACTTCATTATTTAATTATTACTCTGTTGAAAAAGCCTTAATCCAAGCACAATAGTCTTTGTCCAAGCTTTAATTCCATAAATGGCACAAAGTTGCCATTGCCATTTTGGAAAAGCACAACTTTTGCAACTTTTCATTTCTTGAGCATTGGACTTGTTTTCTCTGCACACACAAGTCCTATAAACCAAATACAAGTTGTCTAGAACTTGTACCAACTCCAAGCAGGCATGTGCAAGCATGTAAGGAGTGGTCCCTTCACCTTTCTTAAAAAGCAAGTAAGAGTGCAAAAAAGGACACAAATCAGAAATTTGTTGAGGAGTGGATTTGAAATTTCTCTATACTAATACACAAATAAATTACAACTTAGAACACGATTGCAAAAGGCCTAAAACACTCAAGAACTCCCTATCACCAAAAACCTGTAAAAAAACTTGCAGTTTGAGCATAGCATAGCAATCCACAAATTCACTCGTGCGTTTCAAGTTTTAATCACTCAAACACTTTACCTACCTCATATCTAAGTGTTCCAGACCATCATCCCTCCACTGTAACACCTCCTTCTCCATCTGCCATTTTTGTTTTTCAAGCTTGCAGGTTGACTTGGATAGAGAGTTTCAGACACTTTCAAATCAAGGTAAGGATTGGAACACACTCAGGGAGGTTCAAGCAAGCTAAAGGAATCTTCAGGCCTTCATAAATCTCACTCAAACTCCATCCACGATCTCAGCTGAAAGAGGTAAGAACTCCAACTTTTATCTCTTCATACAGGCATCCATTGGCCATGATTTGTGAAAGGAAAATGTAGATATTATTGAGCTAAAGCCAACCGTATGCATAGATTTCATTTCTGATCATTATGTATAGAGAATTTTAGAATTCAAATTTCTGTAAAAAATTAGGTTTGAAATTAGGGCCTTTAAAATTCGTTTTGATCTTTGATTGTTAGCTTCCATAAGTTACATGTTTGAAATCATGGGAAAGAGTACTATCATTTTCATGTTTGAAGTTTCCATTTTCATGGAGAAATGAGAGAGATATGCTTGGTCTGGCTAGCTAGAGGAAGAAGACGAAGTACAGGGCAAAGGAAGTGTTTTGTGTTATGTATTTTTGTTTTCACATAAGCTAATGGGTGTACAGCCACCCCAGTGGCAAGGCAGCGCACTGAGAATGCCAAGGTCATGGGTTCGAGCCTTGGTGCCTGCCTTTTTGCTTTTTTTTCCATATTTTTCATCCTTTTTTGGCTGTTTGCAGGATGGGCTTCAACATTTGGGCCTAACGTTTTTTTTCTAACATAATACCACCTGATTGCTCAGGATACCCCCTGGCCCATATATTTTATTATTCATTTTATTTTCATTTTCTAATTTATTAAATATATTTTCCTTAATATTAAAAATCATAAAAAATATAAAAATACTAAATTTATATTTTGGTCCATTTTATTTTATTTTTCTCATAAAAAATGTTTTATTTTAGTTACATATCATATATATACTTTTTTAATAAACTTGTAAATAAAAATAGAATTAGGTTAATTATTTTATTCCTTTTCTTTCATAGTTGTAAATATTATTTTTGACATATAAAAAGACTAAATATTTTTTTTATAAATGTTATTTATTATTTTAAGGCAAAAAATACACAAAAATAATAGTTAAAGAACGTTGTTTTCTTTTAAATTAGAAATTAGGGTTAACTATTTTTCAAGAATTAATTTCCTTTTCTTAAGTTATTAGGTCTAGTTCAAAACTCCTTTTCACATAAAAACAAAACAAAAATCTTTTTCTTGCATATACATACCATTGCACATTTAATTTATATTGTATCTTATTTATTCAAATATTTGTACAAATTCGATTTGGTTATAATAGCTTAATTAGATTTACATTATTGCAAATCCCCATTTACAATTTGTATTCCCCCTCCCATAAAATGTTGTAATAGCGTAGTAATCTTTAAATTACGCAATTTACCGCTTTTACATACCATGCTAGTAATTAGGGTTTGAATGGCAAGATAAAAACAAATCAAATAGAAAACCCTAAATCCAAGATAAAATCAAAGCATGAAAATAACACACTTGCATACAAGCATCCTTAGGGTTTCTCCACTTGGTTGCCTTATACAAAAATAGCCATATTACACATGTGAAGTATCTTGGCAAAACAAACAAGTATAAGATCATAGTCCCTCGATGACGCTATTCAAAGTTGCCTTACAAAATGATCTTGGTCCCTCAAAAATGCTAATATACCTTGCAGCATTGCTAATCATGGCTATACGATGACCCACGCCCATCCCGTATACATCCAAAGATAGGGTTGCTTACCAAAACAATGGTAAGACAACAATGTCAAAGGAATAGAAAATGAATAAGAAAGACATTTGAGTAGGTAGATTGCTTCTAGTTACTTGCTCTATTTTCAAACAACTATCCTTGCTATTTTCAAAATAAACACATACATTTTCAAACATTGAAAACATTTTCAAAAAGACAAACATCTTTGTATACATTCTTACGAACGAGAATTATTACAAAGATTTCCTAAACAGAGGTCTCTTTTACAAAATACTTTCAAAACCACACAAAACACAATTTTAAAACAAAAAGCAAGTGATCTAGAAAGTAACTAAGAGCCCATGGAAAACCATGGATGAAAAGGGTGCTAATACCTTTCCTTTTCATAATCTACCCCCCGAACTGATGAAACAATATCAAAGGTCTTTCCTGGGCTTTTTCACCTTTACTTTTGGATAAAAGAAAAGTCGGTGGTGACTCTTGCTAACCGCAACATTTGCGATAAAATGCAAAACCTCAAGTCAGTTCTCCCACCGTATCACAGTGTCTTAGTGGTTGCCCTCCAGTCTGAAAAGATCAAATGTCCCATTCGAATGTTGCCTCGGAAATGTTGCCTCAGAAATGTCGCCTCAGAAATGTTGCCTCGAATATGATCTTAAGACTCTAGGGTTATTACTAATGTGTCCTAACATTGCTTTAATGATCGTACGTCCCTTTCGAAATTGGCCCTTACAACTCCAATGGCGGTGCTACCTATTTCTCAATAGTAGGATAGCACTGTCTAAAGGAAACAAGAATAGAAACAATCTTTTTTCGAGTAGGTAGATGCTAGTAGGTACTTGCTCAAATCAAAACTCTTCACACTTACACATTTTCAAAACAATTTTCAAAACAACTTCGTCACACCTTTGAGGACTGATACAAGGGTTATCACGAAGTCAAACTTTTCAAAACAAAGCACATACACAAGCAATTTAAAAAGATGAGCAAGTACCTAAGAGCCCATGGAAAACCATGGATAGAAAGGGTGCTAACACCTTCCCTTTTTATAATCTACCCCCCGTGCTCAGAGAAATCTCGAAAAAAAGGTTTTTTTCTGTTCTTTTTCCTTTTCCATGATTGGATAAAATAAAAGTCGGTGTCAACTCTTGCTTACCGCGACATTTTGCGAACAAAAAACGCAAAACGCAAACCAGCATTTCAAAACAGTCGGTTCTGCCACCGTATTACACACAGTATTAATGTTGTCCATATCATTGCATAAGTAGGAAAATTGTTGATCAAAACTTCTTGATTAGGGTTGGGCTCAGATTAGGGATTTGAGCGTCTATAAATTGGTGTGCTTTTATCTTTCTGACCTGCTCTTTGTTAAATACTGAATAAATTGTTGATGTGCTGATTAATATGAAGAAGGAGTTGAAATGTGGCACGGCACCCCTGTTTTTTCACTCATTGTTTTAGCATGGCACAGAACTTCTGAGTTCTCCCTACACGTTAAACACACAAAACTTCTAGGCTTTCTTACTGTTTTAACACACAGAACTTCTAGGCTTTCTTACTGTTTTAACACACAGAATTTTGGATGCTCACTCACTGTTTTAGCATAGCACAAAACTTATGAGTTCTCCCTACACGTTAAACACACAGAAATTATAGGATTTCTTACTGTTAAGCACGCTGAACTTCTGATGCTTCCACTCGTTATTTTAACACTCAGAATTTCTGATTTTCACACACTGACAACACACTGAATTTCTGATGTTCACTCACTATTTTAGCACAACACATAACTTATGACTTTTGGCTCACTGTCTGAATACCACCCAGAACCTTTGTTTCCTTTCCCTCTAACGTTTCTCGCAGGTCCTTAGAGTGTATCAATCCAGAACTTTTGATTCCACTGACGTTCCTTTCTGAGTCACAATGCGCCTGGCTTCAGAACTTCTGATCCTTGTTGTTTTGCTTGCAGCAACACGCTGTTTCTATCTTTCATTTATTTTCATTTTTATCATTTTCAATATTAATACTCTTTTCATCAATATAAAAAAGATATGAAAATATTTTCTTTATACAAACTAATTTATTTCCTCTTTTTAAATCCATTAAGACAAAAAAAAACCATTTTCTAAACAAAGTCCTTTTTCTTTCTTGCGTTGTACATTTTAATATGGTTGTAATAGTTAAATAGGATTTAAATTCTTGCAACCCCCATTTATGAAATATGTACCCCCCATCCCTAAAATATTGTAATAGCGTAGGACTTTTATATTTCCGTAATTTAACGCTTTTCCTAAATATAAAATGCTAGTAATTAGGATGTGTATGGCAAGATATGAAATCAACAAATAGATAAACCTAATCAAGACTAAAATGCATGCAATCAAACACACTTGCACACTAGAACCCTTAGGGTAATCCCACCTTGTTGCCTATCAGAAAAATAGTCATGTCCCTCGAACATGGGCGTTTTAGCAAAAGACCCTCGATAAAAGATCGTAGTCCCTCGATGACCCTCAATGTTGCCTTCAGTAAACGAGCTAGTCCCTAAAAGGACATTGCTAAAGCATCCCATAGGTTTCCTTCTATGAATATACAAACGTCCCACGCTTCCCTTCACATCCAACGATGAGGCTTCTTACCAAAATCAATGGTAAGATAGCAATATCTAAAGGAGGAAGAAAATAACACTTAAGACCTTTTGAGTAGCTAGATTCGCTCATAGTTGCTCGCTTGCTCACCACAAAACATTTTTACACCAACACTCTCATTTGAAATATTTCCAAAAGACAACACTTTGTAAGCGTTCTTATAGAAACGAGAGCCATTACAAAGAAAACCCTTTTCAAAATCACTTTCAAAAAACACAAACACCTCTTTAAACTATTTTCGAAACAAACACTTTGTACGCGTTCTTATAGAAACGAGAACCATTACAAAGACATTTTGAAAATACTTTCAAAACCCACACCACAAGCACATTCAAACAAAAGCAAGTGATCTAGCAAGTAACTAAGATCCCATGGAAAACCATGGATGAAAAGGGTTCTAATACATTCCCTTTTCATAATCTACCCCCAGAACTCAAGAAAACATCTCTAAAGGTCTTCCTGTTCTTTTCAGCCTTTCCTTATAAGATAAAAGAAAAGTCGGTGGTGACTCTTGCTATCCGCAACATTTGCGATCAAACGCAAAAACAAAAAGTCAGTTCTCCCACTGTATCACAGAACTGGTGACTCTGCTGGGGAAATAAATATATAAAGTTGGGTGTACCTTAGGGGCTAAGATCATTTTTAAATTGCTTTCTTTGTTTGCGTTGTGTGATTTATCTTTAAGGGTTTTGCTTGGGTTTTATTGAAGATCCTACACCCAGATCTGGGAACACTCTATAGGTAAACAACAATGGATCGTGGAGACTGTACGGTGTAGACCGATATGGTTTAAGCAATGGCTGTATTGGTGTGACATTTTGGTTGGTATCGGTATCCTTCGTGTGGAAACGAGGAGAATACGGGGCCGCCGTGTGGTGTCATAAAGCACTAACGGACTTTAGAACGTTAGTTGAACAAGCTTGGCCATTAGAAAGTAGTGAGATAATTGGCCTCGGTATAAAGCTGAGGATTGGTTGATACTCGATGCTACACTCATTGAGATCAGACTTTCGGGATATTTCAGCCACAAGAAAAAATTGCCTGAGCTGAAACAATGCCCGATAAAGGATGATCAGTGATATTGAGAATCTTTAGAACCCGGTTACTTTTCTAAGACAGGTTTGAAACCAACTAAACTTCAAGAGGCTATTTACCTTTAACCCCATGCAAGCCTTTGAACCTAAGGCCTATTGTATGCTTTTCTTGTGTGTGATTTACTCTGTTTGAACATAGCATCATGCATCATAACATAGAATCCATTCTCATTACACTAACCATTTCAAGGAACGAGGGAATTTATCTTTGTTCTGTTTTGCAGATTATGGCTTCCGCTCGTAGAAACACTATCTGAATCAGCTTTGTGAGAATACCTCCCCAACTCAAGAAACTAGTATCGAGAGTTCCTGAAACTTCTGCGTTCACCAAGAGACATGGTCGACTTCTCAACCTGGTTACTTCAAGCTCTGATGAAAAGATGATGGGTGTACTCTTTCAGTTCTTTGATCCCGAGAACCATTGCTTCACCTTTCCAGACTATCAGTTGGTGCCTACATGGAAGAGTTATCTCAATTATTGAATATACCCATTATTCACCAGGTGCCTTTCACAGGTTTAGAAGAGGTTCCGAAGCCAGAAGTCATTGCCTCAGCTTTGCATCTAAAATGGGCCGACGTGGTATCCAATTGGGAAACAAGAAGCGGAGTCAAGGGTTTTCTAGCCAAGTTCCTAATAGACAGGGCCAAGCTGTTTTGGGATGATTTGGACTTTCAGGCTTTTGAGGAGGTCTTGGCCCTTCTAATCTATGGGTTAATACTATTCCCTAATCCAGACTTAATCATAGATGTGAATGCCATCAAGATTTTCCTCTCTCACAACCCTGTGCCTACCTTACTCAGAGATATCTTGCACACTCTCCATACTCGTACCATGAAGAGAAGAGGGGTCCTTATGTGTTGCATGCCATTATTGTCGAGGTGGTTTATTTCTCACCTCCCTAAGTCAGTGCTGAAGAATGAAGAAGGTTTGAGTTGGTCGCAAAGGATAATGTCACTTTCTCACGCGGATATTCTCTGGTATTCCCGATTTATGGGAGATGTTTCTATTATTGACCATTGTAGGGAGTTCCCTAATGTCCCACTACTTGGCATTAGGGGAGGCATAACTTACAATCCTTGTTTGGATCTGCGATAATTTGGTTACGCCCGAAGGGATGGTCCTCATGAGTTACTTATCCAGGACATTATATTTAACTATGAGGGGGACGTCCAAGGGTATCGCCAGAGGTTCATACGAGCTTGGAGCATGATAAACAGATCTGACGCCAAGACTTTGGGGCCGAAGAATTTCATTCTTATGGAACCTTATCTCCAATGGGTACGAGCTCGCACTCAGAAACTTATGATGCCCTTCATAGCCGTCTTACCAGTGATTGTGGAGCCCATTACTGAAGGGGATATTCCCTACACTGTTCTTCATCCTGATATGCCCACTGATCTTGGAGAACTACAGAGGTCTTGGATCCAGTTGAAGAAGGAGCGGGATACTTATGGGGACCAGTTCTATGCCCAAGAGAAGAAGGTTTTAGAGCTCACAAAACAGCTTTATGGGGAAAGAATCCTTAATGTCTATCTCGGCACGAAGAGGAAGCATCCATGGGAAACTTGATTTTTTAGTTTTTAAAATTTTTAATTGTAACACCTAAGAGGCAATTGTACCTTGAATTCTACTAATTAAATCTTTGTTTCATTTTGGTTTGCAAATTTAAATTTCCCAAAGTCCTTGAAATCATTGCATACGTATCCCATCCATAGCATTGCATAAACAGGTACCATTACAGGTTTCTCATCTTCTTCGTTGTTTATTTCAGCAAAGATGTCTTCTGAACAAAGCATCAAAGATCTTCAGGCACAAAATGCCCAATTTCAACAGATGTTCATAACTCTGGCAAAAGGGCAGGAAGATCTGAAGGCCCTCATCTTGAAAGAGAAGAAGAAGAAGAAGAAGAAGAAGAAGAAGAAGAAGAAGAAGAAGCTCGTTGGTGCCCTCAATATGGGAAGAAGATTTTGGGGGCCTCTAAGGCAACCAGTCGATCTGACCTCCTCGTCCAAAGAAGGGGAAAATCAAGAAAGGTAGACGAGGGAAGAGGACCCCAGTCCTGAATCTTCTAACAATGATACCGACTACAATGATGAGCAATATCCTCCCATTGAGGATAGATACAAGTAGTTAGAGGATCGGTTAAGCGCCATGGAAATCCAGAGAATACCAGGGCTGGATTTTGAAGAGATGGGATTGGTGTCTGGGGTAGTCATCCCACAAAAATTTAAAGCTCCGGTTTTCACAAAATATAATGGGGTGTCTTGTCCCAAGCTTCATCTCTGTTCCTCGTGGGTTCACTTCTTTCAAGACAGTTTGTTAGGGACTCAGCTTGAATGGTTCTACCAATTGGAGGGAACCAATGTCCGAAACTGGGAGGATTTGGTCGCTGATTTTTATAAGCAGTATCAATACAACGCCGACCTTGCCCCTACTCGTACTCAACTTTAGAGTTTATCCATGGGTGCAGGTGAAGGCTTTAAGGACTATATGCAGAAGTGGAGAGATTTGGCTGGGAGAGTCTAACCCCCTTTGTCTGATAGGGAGTTGGTCGACATGTTTCTTGGGATGCTGTCTGGTCCATTCTTTAACCATTTAATCGGTAGCTCATCGGCTGGTTTTACGGAGCTGATCTTAATTGGAGAGAGGGTAGAAGTTGGGATCTGGAGCGATAAAATACAGAAAGACACCTCCTCGAGTTCAGTAAAGAAGCCCTTCACTGGTAAGAAGGAAGATAATGCTATCTATAGCCCAACAGGTCATGGTAGAGCTGAACACCGTTCGACGGTAAATGCTGTAATGATACCTAGGTCTACGGCTTCTCCATAATGCAACAATCAACAAAGGGTAAAAAGACCACAAAGGCAGTTTACCCGGATTAACATGACATTGACAGAGTTTCTACCCCATCTATTGAGATCCAACTTGGAAACTTTTAAAGAGGCTCCCAAGAATCCTAATACCTCCTCTCCTCGGTACAATCCAAATGCTCGATGTGCCTACCATTCTGAGAGTCTTGGTCACGATACAAATGACTACTGGGCTCTAAGAAATAAAGTACAAGATCTGATTGATGCCAAGGAGATTGAGTTTGATGCCTCGGAGAAACCCAATATCATAATTGCTCCCATGCCTAAGCACAACCATGAAGTTAACGTCGTTGATACTGATCTGTTCGTGACCTCAGTTGATGAAGTTTCTACTCCCCTTATGACTGTTAAGAAGAATTTTTTGCTGGCCGGTTTATTTCCGGGTAATGGTGATGGTTGCCACATGTGTTCATCTCTGCCCGCTGGTTGCTATTTGCTGAAGACAGGTGTCCAGCGCCTGATGGACAGTAGAGAAAATTTGTTCGAGAAAACTTTGATTCCAGCTGTTCCATTTGAAGATGTTGCTATTATAACCATTTCCGCCAATCCTTCCAAGGCCTCCTCGAGAAGACCTGTTAGGATTACACCCGCTCCGAGAGTTGCTCCGTTAATAATCACCTTTCCTGGTCCTGTCCCGTACGCCTCAGACAAAGTTGTCCCTTGGCATTATGGCGCTGATATTTTCTATCATGGCGTTAAACAATACCTGAAGAATGAAGAGGCTGATCCCGATGTCAGTAACATTGTCGGGACTAATAAGATTACCAGAAGTGGAAGGATTTTCTCTCCCGAGATTTCCCCGAAGACTATCAATAAGCCTGTTGTTATTTCATCTTCTATTCCTGCTAGTACTTCAGTTATTATTCCTGTTCTTACTCCAGTTGTTACCCCTGCTGATGAGTCATATGGGACTCGAGGCAAAGAAGCTGTAGGTGAGCCTGCTCGGACGGGGGCGCCTAGAAAAGTTGTCATGGAATCCTCTAAGCAAGAGATAGAGGAAATCTTAAAAATAATCAAAAAGAGAGACTACAATATGGTCGAGCAGTTGGGGAAGACCCCCTCGAAGATATCGATGTTGTCTTTGCTGTTATGTTCTGAGGCCCATGCAAAGGCCCTGATTGCATTCCTCAAGACTGCGCACGTGCCGCAAGAAACCTCAGCCGATCAATTCAAAGACTGCGTGGCCAGCCTGACTGCCGACAATGGGCTGGGTTTTTCTGATGCTGACTTAACTCCGAAAGGGAGAAAACACAATGATGCTCTGCATGTCTCGATCGAATGCAGGGGCACTACTATGGCTCATGTGCTGGTGGATACTGGGTCTTCCCTGAATGTGATGCCTAAGAAGGCTCTTGATCGGTTAGATTGTGAAGGCTTGACCCTAAAGCCCAATAACATTGTGGTAAGGGCTTTTGACGGGTCGAAGAGAATGGTGCATGGGGAGGTGTACATCCCTGTCAAGGTAGGCTCTCAGACTTTTAAGTCCACCTTCTACGTGATGGACATCAGGACATCATACTCTTGTTTGTTGGGTCGTCCTTGGATCCATGAAGCTGGGGCCGTTACTTCTACACTACACCAAATGTTGAAGTATCCGGTGAAGGGGAAGATAGTCACTGTGCATGGCGAAGAGGAGTATATGGTGAGCCACCTGAACTCCTTTAGGTATGTGGAGATGGACGGGGAATTCATAGAGACCCCTTGTCAAAACTTTGAAGAGGTTCCCCAGATTTTGGCGTCGACCGAGACTACCACTAGTACCAAACCTCCTCTAAAGATGGCTTCTCTCAAGGACACCAGAACAGTGGTTGAGGAAGGTGGGTGTACCAATTGGGGACGGCTCCCTGATTTTACTCATAAAACTGAAAAATTTGGTTTGGGCTTTACTTTAGGGCCTCAAAGGGCTGTTTGACGCGCTCGGGCTGGAGGAGCTCCCCTATGTATCAGCAATCGTGGGGTCAACGCTATTGAAGACAATGAGGAAGACCCTGACATTGACAGCTGGATCTACCCAACTACCAACGGTGGACCGAATAACTGGACGGCCAGAGATTTTATACCAGTTTCTTTTATTCCGCAGTAATTGTCTTACTTGTTTTATGAGTTTGTAATGAACAATTTAAACTTTATGGCCTTCTGTCTTACCCGAGGCACAATGGTTCTATCTGTGAGGGTTATTATATGTCATTTCATATATCATCAATGAAGCATTGGACGTTCTTTGCATATAAATTTTGCGCTCTCTGTTTTTTCTTTTCTGTTTTTACTTTGCAATTCAACTATGGTTTTACACACACGCACGTATAATACTGCAGATCCATATCCACTCTGGATCCCATTGATAACAATCCTGCTATTAACAGCTATGACTTCGAAAATCCGATCACCGAGCCGAGGACGAAGGTGAGAACGATTGTGAGGTGCTTGGAGAACTGGCTAGACTATTACAACAGGAAGAGAGGGCTATACAGCCTCATGAAGAGCCAGTTAAGACAATAAACTTGGGCATAGAGATGGACAGAAAAGCAGTCAAGATCGGCGCAAATCTGGAAGTTAAGATCAAACAGCGGTTGATACAGATGTTGCGTAACTACGTTGAGATTTTTGCCTGGTCATATGAAGACATGCCTGGTTTAGACACTGACATCGTGGTGCACCATCTGCCAACTAAAGAGGATTATCCACCGGTTAAACAGAAGGTCCGCCGTATGCACCTTGAAATGTCAGATAAGATCAAGGCAGAGGTCATGAAGCAGTTCGACGCAGGGTTCTTAGCTGTCACCTCCTATCCGCAGTGGGTTGCTAACATCGTTCCGGTACCTAAGAAGGACGGCAAGGTACGGATGTGTGTGGATTACAGAGATCTGAACAGGGAAAGCCCCAAGGATGACTTCCCGCTTCCCCATATTGATGTTTTGGTTGACAACACCGCGCAGCACAAAATCTTCTCCTTCATGGATGGTTTCTCTGGCTACAACCAGATCAAGATGGCTCCTGAAGACATGGAGAAAATGACCTTCGTCACACAGTGGTGCACCTTATTTTACAAGGTGATGCCTTTTGGGTTGAAGAATACTGGAGCAACCTATCAGCGACCCATGGTCGCTTTGTTCCATGATATGATTCACCATGAGATCAAGGTTTATGTTGATAACATGATATCCAGGTCTCAAACTGAAGAGGAACACATGGATCATCTACAAAGGTTGTTCGACAGGTTAAAGATATACAAGCTGAGGTTGAATCCGAACAAGTGCACCTTCGGGGTAAGGTCTGACAAGCTTCTGGGTTTCGTCGTCAGTGACAAAGGTATTCAGGTAGACCCTGCAAAGGTAAAGGCCATACAAGAGATGTCGGCTCCCCGTACTGAGAAGGAAGTTAGAGGTTTCTTGGGGCACTTGAATTATATCCCCAGGTTCATTTCACATCTGACTGCTACTTGTGAGCCCATCTTCAAGCTTCTGAAGAAATATCAAGTGGTAAAGTGGAATGACGAATGCCAGACTTCTTTCGAAAGGATCAAAGAATATCTTCAAGAACCGCCAATTATGATGCCTCCGGTTAAAGGAATACCTTTGATATTATACTTAACAGTTCTAGACAATTCAATGGGGTGTGTACTGGGGCAGCATGACGAGTCTGGTCGAAAAGAGCATGCAATATACTACCTTAGCAAAAAGTTTACCGACTGTGAGACAAGATACTCATTGCTCGAGAAAACTTGATGCGCTTTGGCATGGGCTGCTCGCCGACTGAGACAGTATATGTTGACCCACACTAATTTGTTGATATCTAAGATGGATCCAATTAAATACATCTTCGAGAAGCCCGCACTCTCCAGAAAAATAGCGAGATGGCAGATGATCTTAACCGAATACAATATACAATATACAACCCATAAAGCAATCAAGGGGAGTGTATTGGCTGATCATTTGGCTCATTAAACCGTGGATGACTACCAGTCCATGAATTTTGAGTTCCCGGACAAGAACATTATGCTGGTGACTGACTACGAAGAACCTAGACCAGATGAAGGACCTGAAGAAGGATCCCGATGGACTATGGTCTTTGATGGAGCTTCAAACGCACTTGGTAATGGCATCAGCACTATAATCATATCCCCTGAGGGCTGTCATACTCCTTTCACTGCCTGATTATGTTTCAACTGCACTAATAACCTGGCGGAGTATGAAGCCTGCATCATGGGTCTCAAAGCTGCTATTGACCTCAGGATCAAGTTCCTCAATGTCTTCGGGGATTAAGCCTTGGTGATAAGTCAGATCAAAGGAGAATGGGATACGAAGCATCTGAATCTCATCCTATACAAATAGCACACACTGACATTTCTCCCACACTTTGAGGAGATAACCTTTGAACATTTCCCACGAGACGAGAATCAGTTAGCGGACGCGCTAGCTACCATGTCTTCTATGTTCAAAGTTAGGTGGGACAACGAAGCTCCCCGAATCACCATTGAAAGGTTGGATGAACCAGCGCACTAATGTGAGATTGATACTAAAGATGTGGCAGACAAACCCTGGTTTCATGAAGTAAAGAAGTATCTCGAGGCTCAAGAGTATCCTGAAGGGGCATCTGTCAATGACAAGAAGTTTATGATAAGGTTCGCTGTGAAATTCTTCCTCAGTAATGGAATCCTCTACAAGCGCAACCATGACTCTACCTTACTACGGTGTGTAGACAAGAGCGAAGCAGAGAGAATCATGACAGGTCTACATGAAGGTACCTTCGGAACCCATTCCAGTGGACATACCATGGCTAAGAAGATCCTACGGGCAGGATACTTTTTGTCCACTATGGCAGCAAATTGTTATCAGCAC
Organism: Vicia faba; assembly: GCA_948472305.1. Classification (NCBI taxonomy): domain Eukaryota; kingdom Viridiplantae; phylum Streptophyta; class Magnoliopsida; order Fabales; family Fabaceae; genus Vicia; species Vicia faba. Next base: position 1,187,359,715 of record OX451737.1, read on the forward strand.
TCTCGAACTTGTCATAAGTGCCAAATTTATGTTGATAAGGTGCATGTGCCTCCGGTTCCTTTGAATGTCTTGATAGCTCCGTGGCCCTTTGCAATGTGGGTCATTGACATGATCGGAGAAATCAGGCCTACCGCTTCCAATGGGCATCACTTCATCCTAGTGGCCATCGATTACTTCACGAAATGGGTTGAGGCGGCCTCCTTTGCTACTGTTACCAAGAATGTTGTGGCGCGGTTTATCAAGCATAACCTGATCTATCGGTATGGTGTGCCAGAGAGAATTATCACCGACAATTGTATGAATCTCAACAACACGATGATCACCAAACTCTGTAAGCAAATCAAGATACAACATCATAACTCTTCCCCCTATCGGCCGGAGATGAATGGCGCTGTTGAAGCGACTAACAAGAACATCAAGAAGATTATACAGAAGATGACGGTGACATACAAAGATTGGAATGAGATGCTACCATTCGCTCTGTATGGGTACCGTACCTTAGCACAGACGTCGACAGGGGAAACGCCCTACTCTCTGGTATATGGCATGGAGGCAGTCCTACCCATTGAGGTCTAGATTCCTTCTTTAAGGATTATGAAAGATGCAGGTTTAAACGAAGACGACTGGATCCAGACTCGACTTGATCAACTGAATTTGATCGATGAGAAGAGACTTACTGCTGTCTATCATGGTCAAACATATAAAAAATGTATGATCAAGGTTTTCAACAAGAAGGTCAGACGCCAAGAGTATCAAGTTGGGGATCTAGTGATCAAGCACATCATACTGCCGCAAGGTGACCCCAGGGGCAAATGGACTCCCACATACGAAGGGCCATTTGTGATTAAAAACATTTTCTCGGGTAGAGCCATGATTTTGACCACCATGGACGGTGACGACCTTCCTCACCTTGTCAATATAGACATAGTGAAAAGATACTACGCATGATAAGAGACCCGCTAGGTTGACTAGCCTAGGTAAAAATAAGGGCTTCCTGGCGAACCAAAAGGGTTCCAGCAAAAATAAGGGATGAAAATGAAAAAGGCAAGTCGAAAACCTGAAAAGGCGACTTGGGAAAAAAGGGTAACCCGGTGGACTGAAAACCCGAAAGGGCGGTCCAGGCAAAAGTTAGGGATGAAAAGCGTATCACTATGTCCCATTGGATCACCCTGCAATCTGACCTCAGTATCAATTGTCAAGCTCAAACAACATCGATCAACCTAATCAGCTTCGGACAAGCAGCAAAGTGATGAGACGCTCAAAGACATAGCGGCAATAGCAGAATTGGAACCCAATGGGATTGTTGTACATAGTTGTTTTCTTTTTACACAATATTGTATAACTTCTATTCTTATGATGGTGTTCTCTTACTAGAGCGTCAGCCTCTTTTTACAAAAACACCTATTATACGCCAACTTCGAAAATCAATACAAATCATTTTTACAAAAAATAATAATATATGAGTTTTTGTCCTTTTCTGTTTTATTTTATAAAAAACGTCCAATGATTTATTCTTGATATATGCATTGAATATGGTTACTGCTCATAAATATTTACATAAGAAACGAAAAGATAATTGCTCGTAACTTAAGAAACAGGGGCAAAAAACCAGAAAAGTCAAAACCCGGCAGTTACTTTGTCCAGCTGATATCGGGGCAGAGACAGCCTTGAAACATAATCATCAGCGCATACGACCTCGTAGAATCTGTATCCCCCACAGAGTAAAGGTAATCAAAGCATTGATGTCAGTTCTCTCAAAATGGGAAGTAATCTCCCTAGCCAGGGTCGTCCAGAAATCGGACATCTATATCTCCCAGCCGAATTGCATAATCGCGAGCGGATCATCATAAATTATTATCTCCCCAAGTAGAGTTTGTTTCTCTAGATACAGAGGCTCAATCCCCAACAGAGCTTAACAAAGTCATTCCCCTGCAGAGCTATTCTCATACAGAGTCTCTCCCTAGCAGAATATTCACAAACAACAAAGAGAAAATCTCCGACACAGTCATTTCCGCTCGCCATCCCCAACAGAAGTGGAAGAACCACAATTCTCTACAACAGTCAAGAATGCTATATTCTCCAGCAGCAGTCAGGGATTTATTTTCCCAGACTCGGATATGTCACAGATAACATCTCATGTTCATACATCATGACATGTGCATACATATCACTACAACATAATCTCATTTATTTTAAGAACATCATCTCACAATGCATTTCATGCATCACATATGATTAACCCTGTTATCTTTTCAGAAAGACAGTTATCACCAACAATTCCAGCAATTATACATGTCATATCTGCAGACAGCTAATGAAAAAAAATCAGTTCCCGAAACTAAACGGATCAACTAATCTACATGATCAAGCGGAGTAACCCTACTATCCAGGTTCCTTCCCATAAGCCCTACTACCAGGCTTTCATCTCGAAGTAACCCTACTATCCAAGTTCTTTCCTATAAGCCCTACTATCCAGGCTTTCATCTCCAAGTAACCCTACTATCCAGGTTCCTTCCCATAATCCCTACTATCCAGGCTTTCATTTCGAAGTAACCCTACGACCCAGGTTCCTTATCATAGCCCTATTATCCAGGCTTTCGTCTCGAAGTAACCCTACGACCCATGTTCCTTCTTATAGCCCTACTATCCAGGCTTTCATTTCAAAGTAACCCTACGACCCAGGTTCCTTCTCATAGCCCTATTATCCAGGCTTTCATTTCGAAGTAACCCTACGACTCAGGTTCCTTCTCATAAGCCCTACTATTCAGGCTTTCATCTCGAAGTAACCCTACTATCCAGGTTCCTTCTCATAAGACTTATTATCCAGGCTTTCATTTCAAAGAAACCCTACTATCCAGGTTCCTTCCCATAAGCCCTACTATCCAGGCTTTCATTTTGAGGTAACCCTACTACCCAGGTTCCTTCTCATGGCGCTACCATCCAGGCTTTCATCTCAAAGTAACCCTATTATCCAAGTTCCTTCTCCCTCATCTCCAAACAACAGTTTACAACACTGTAAGGCCCGGACCCGACCAGATGAAGTCGATTTCACATTTCCCCAGTAAGCCACTGTACAGCCTGGACCCTAACCAAATATGCATTCTACCTTCACCTCCTCAATCAAGAGTTAATTCCCCAGCAGAGTAATGGACAACCGAATCTCCTAGACTCTACTTCCCAGGACATAAATCAAAATTCCCCAGCGAAGTCCTCCTCAACTGTAGGTACAGGAATTCTCTCCAAGGAATCTCTTATGCAACCGATCTTTTCGGAATGGAATCTGCAAGCCCATTCCCGATATCACCAATCAGTATTACTTCATGCGAGTGCAAATTTCTAGGCACTCTAGTATTCAATCATCTTCCATCTTCAGATCACGAAAGGAAGACCAGCCAATCTACATCCTCAGGCTTAAGAAGATTGAACAGGGGCAGTTGTTGTACCCCAAAATTTTCCCTCTCATTTCTCAAAGGATCATCCTGGACTCTCAGGTTTGCTTCTATCAAGTTTCAAGTCTTGAATTACAACTTTTCAAGAAAATCATCCACAAGGGCAAAATGGTCAAAAGCACACTGAAAAGTAAAACTTTGACTTTTAGATCAAAAATCAAGTTTCAACAATTATATTTCATCAAGACATGAAATTGGTTCATCAAAAAATCAGAAGTCAGAAATTACTTTGAAAAAAACAAATTTCTAAACATTTAGAAAATTTTCTAAGTGTTAAGAGAATATGATACTTCAGAACTTCTGAGACAGCCTCCACGCAAGTGCAGTCAGAAGTTGCAAACATGGTTCAGAATATAACTCTTCAATCAAAACATGACTCTTCAGCATATGCTTCGATCAGAGAATCACCCTTCGAGTTCCATTCTGGTCTTCTTCAATCAGAACATCACAAATCCCCAAAACCTTGTTTAAACAACCTGCTTCACTGTTATAGCACAGTCCTGCAACCAGCTGCCACAACACTCCAAATTGTTGTTGATCTAGTCCATGCCTGCATTTTTCTCAAACCCTATATTTGCACCAAATTAGCATACAAAAACTGTGATTAAAAAGCAACGAAACAGTATACCAAAAAGGTTTGAATCCCATTTGTTCCCCCCCCCCCCCCCTAAAACCACAACAAACCCATCTATAAATAATTTGCTCCATCACACGTTCAAGGGGCTGGATTTTGGAGAGAGAAAATTGTCAAAAGAGAGAAAAGAAAAATGTGAAACCTTCGTAAAAATCCAGAATTCCTAAACAGAAAACCAAAACTTTTGTTCTTCCCTTTGAGTCAAAGAACTTGGCATATTCTCTTCCGTTGCTCTTGTTGATTCCAAAACATCTGAAGGCACCAGTTCAAGTTCCAAGCCCATGCTCTAGGTTCAAGGTAAGTCTTTCTAACTTTGCATCTTTTCATTCATAAGATCATTAAAATATGTAAATATCACAGTATTAATGTTGTCCATATCATTTCATAAGTAGGAAAATTATGGATCATAACTTCTTGATTAAGGCTAGGCTCAGATTAGGGATTTGAACTTCTATAAATTGTTGTGCTTTTATTTTTCTGACCTGCTCTTTGTTAAATACTGAATAAATTACTGATGTGCTGATTAATATGAAGAAGGAGTTGAAATGTGGCACAGAACCCCTGTTTTTTCACTCATTATTTTAGAATAGCACAGAACTTCTGAGTTCTCCCTACATGTTAAACACACAAAACTTCTAGGCTTTCTTATTGTTTTAACACACAGAACTTCTAGGCTTTCTTACTGTTTTAACACACAGAACTTCTGATGCTCACTCACTATTTTAGCATAGCACAGAACTTTTGAGTTCTCCCTACACGTTAAACACACAAAACTTCAAGGCTTTCTTACTGTTAAGCACACTGATCTTTTGATGCTTCCACTCGTTGTTTTAACACTCAGAATTTATGATTTTCACACGCTGACAACGCACTGAATTTTTGATGTTCACTCACTATTTTATCATAACACAGAACTTCTGACTTTTGGCTCATTGTCTGAATATCACCCAGAACCTCTATTTCCTTTCCCTCTAACGTTTCTTGCATGGCCTTAGAGTGTATCAATCCAGAACTTATGATTCCACTAACGTTCCTTTTTGAGTCACAACGCGCCTGGCTTCAGAACTTCTGATCCTTGTTGTTTAGCTTGCAGCAGCACGTTGTTTCTATCTTTCATTTATTTTCCTTTTTATCATTTTTAATATTAATACTCTTTTCATCAATATAAAAAATATATGAAAATATTTTCTTTTTACTAACTAATTTATTTCCTCTTTTTAAATCCAGTAAGACAAAAAAAAACCATTTTCTAAACTGTGATGCGGTGGGAGAACTGACTTGAGGTTTTGCGTTTTATGTTCGCAAATGTTTCGGTTTAGCAAGAGTTGCCACCGACTTTTATTTTATCCAAAAGGAAAGGTAAAAAAGCACAGGAAAGACCTTTGAGATTGTTTTTGGGTTCGGGGGGTAGATTATGAAAAGGGAAGGTGCTAGCACCCTTTTCATCCATGGTTTTCCATGGGCTCTTAGTTACTTGTTTTAGATCACTTGCTTTGGTTTTCCAATTGTTTGAAATGGTGCTTTTGTGTGTGGTTTTGAAAGTATTTTGAAAAGAGGCCTTTGTTTAGGCAACCTTTGTAATGATTCTTGTTTGAATGTATACAAAGGTGTTTGTCTTTTGAAAAAATGTTTCAATGTTTGAAAGTTTGTTTGGAAAATGTTTTGAAATTGTGTATGTGTTTTTTGAAATTAGCAAGGATGGTTTGAAAGTTTGATCAAGTAACTAGGAGTTGTCTACCCTACTCAAAAGTCTTTCCTACACATTTTTATTCCTTTGACATTGTTGTTTTACCATTGCATTTGGTAAATAACCTTATTTTTTATGTTAAACGGGACGAGCGTGGGTCATCGTATGACCATGATAGCAATGGTGCCAAGTATCTTAGCAAGTTTTTGAGGGACTAGATCATTTTGTTTAGGCAACCAAGATAGCGTCATCGAGGGACTATGATCTTTTTGTTTTGTTTTGTTTTGTTTTGTTTTGCTAAGATACCTAGCATGTATACCATGACCATTTTAAGGCAAGAAAGTGGATGAAACCCTAGGGGTGCTTGTGTGCATTGTGTTGTCCTTTTTCATGCATTTTTGTCTTATGTTTAATTCATGCTATTTGTTTTGATTTTGGTTTTTACATACAAAACCCTAATCTTACTATCATGCATATAATACGATAAATTGCGTAATGTAAATCTAGACTATTACAACAATATTATGGGGAGGGGGATACAAGTTTGAATAGGGGGTATTTGCACAAAATAAAGCCCTAATTTACTATTACAATCCAATTGAATTTATTCAACAAATAAATAAATAAGCAAATATTTAAATATGCAATAAAATGTAAATATGCACAAATGTTTTTTTTTTGTATTTATTGTATGTAAAATAAATTTATTTAATGTCTTAAAAACAAGAAACTAAAAATGATTATTTTTTGAAAGGGTGGAAACCCTAGTTTTTGTTTAAAAAAAGATATATTCTAAATTATTTATTTATTCATTTTTTTGTTTAAGAAAAATAATAATAATATATACAAAAATGTTAAAAAGTTAAATATTGTATGGAAATATTAATTTAAGTGTATAAATAATAAAAATAAAAATATATAACATTTTCATATTATTTACAAATTTATTTAAGGAAATAAAAGTATATTAACCTAAATACTTATTTTTATGCTAAAAAAATGAAAAAATGCAAAAAATAAAGAAAATATTTTTGAGATTTTTATTTGTTTAGAAAAAATAAATAAAGTCAAAAAATATAAAAAGAAATGGAAAATATGTAAAATATGGAAAATAGGCCAAGGGGGTGCAAATAACAGAATGGAGGGTGTGAATAGTCAAACAAGCCAGGCCCAGCCCAATGTCACTTCATCCCTGTCCTCTAGACAAAAAAATGCGCGCGCCCTTGTTCAAACTGTAACTCCTGCATACTTTCTTAAAAACAAAATCTTGCAACATGAAACTTGTAGCATTTTTAGTCACGATTCCATTGATATAAAAAACTTGACCTAACTCTCAAAGACCAGAGAGAATTTTATCACCCCTAATTTCTGACCTAAAAATTTCAGCATGTTCATCATCCAAATTCTCCTAGCTCAGTTAATATAAATAAGAACTATGTATATGTACAACTCAAGGACATTAAAGACTAAATTTTTGCTTCACAAATTAAGCCTAAGGATGTCTAAATAAGGAGATAGAAAGTTGGAAATTACCTTGTTCAGTCAAGTTCGAATATGGCAATGTAGCAACTTTGAGTGAGGCCTGAAGGTCTTTTGAGCTTGCTTGATGTTCCCTCAACCTTTCCCAATGCCCATCTTGCTTTGAAATGGCTTGAATCTCCTTGTAGAACTCAACCTGCAAAGCTTCAAAATGAAAATGGTGAAGTGTGAAAATGAGGTTACAGTTGTTGGACATGTGCTTGGATGGCTTGGATGGGATGTATAGAATGTGTTTGAAGTGGTTCAAGGAAAAATGCACGAGCCAATTTGGTTTTGGAAGTGGTTCTGCAGATATGGCCCTATTTTGACAAGAACTTGTGATTTTGTGTTTTAGGGTGTTTGGGAGCTTGGAAAATCGTGCTTCTGGCTTGCTACAATATGCTGAGGTCGTTTGAAATGAGTCCAAGACTTGGTTTTATCAGATTTTCAAGTTATGGACTTTTTGCAAGCTTACTTGCTTTTGAAGCAAAAGTGAGTTGACAAAGGCAAAGGCTTGTACAAGCTAGCTCAAGGTCTGCATAGGGTTGGTGAACTTTTTCTGATGCTTATGGATCTTGTTTGCACAAAGAGATTAGGTCCATGGCTCAAGATATGGAAAGTTGCATAACGCATGCTTTATCAAAGTAGCATTGTAACCTTTATGCCATTTTTGGAATAATTCCTTGTGTAATGCTTCAAAGATCAGAACAATGCCATAATCCAATATGTTTGCATTTAATTTATGAGTGTAGAAAGTATTAGAACCTGTAAACCAAGTACAAGCATGATCCAAACTGATTTGCAACTTGTAGCAATGTGCAAAATGCCTTGGACAAAAGTGAGAAATGACCATTTTCAAACTTTCGATTCTCCCTAACCACAAATGATTTTGGAGAGTTCTTTAATATTTTGGAAATCTTGTAACATGCTATACAATCCATCTTTGAAATTAATTTTGATATTCCTCTTGGAACTAGGTGAAAAGTTGCCATGAAGATAGGTCAAAATCCTGCCTAAACTAGGGCAAAATTTCACTAAGTTAAAAGTTTCATGGACCCCTATTCACAAAATCATAACTTGAGATCCAAGCATCTTTTGGGAAAACTTTGTGAATCAAAGTTTTAGATTTTGTGGAGGACTACAACTTTCATGTTTGAAGTTTTCTTTGAATCCAATTTCATCATGGTGAAAAAGTTGGGGAAAGTTGGGAAAAAATAAGAAATTTTCATAACAGAAAATTTCTAAGTTATGAAAAATTTCAAACTTAAACCCTAATTTTCAAAATTAGGTTTCTTGGTGAACAAGTTTCATTTTTGAAACCTCTTGATAAAAAATGACCCTTGGCACTTGATTTTGACCAAAAAGTCAAAGTTTGACTTTTCAGTGTATAGTTGATTCTTGATATGTTGACTGGAAAATTCATCTGTCAATCGAATGCATTTGAGATCTTTTGAACCTTATGATTAGGTAAAGATGATGCCATTGAGTCCTTGAAATCATGCTTGAACCCAATTTTCCATTGGCTAGGTTAAAAATCTGAAATTGCCCTTCTACAGTCAAAACCCTAAAAATGACCATTTTGCCCTATTGAAGATCTGATCAAATTTCTTGAGGAGTTGTGGTCTAAACTTGATCAAATGGTTCATATGAGTCTATGATGTTGCTGTGGATAAAAAAGTATGAGTTTTGACTGTAAATTGACCACAGTTGACTTTTTCCCCAATATAGTTGATTTTTAGGTCAACTATCCAATTGACTGGGCAAAATTTTGATTCAAAGCTTGAAACTTGGTATGGAAAATCTTAGAGGTCCAACATGAAGTATGAAAGTCACATGAGGCATTGGAAGTACAAAAATCCCTGTGCAAACTCAAACCCTAATTTCAGGTTATCAGTGCAAGGAGAGGTCTTGAGCAGAGCAAACCCTAATCTTGTCTAGAGTCTAAAGAGTCTTGTGAGGAGAATATTGATAAAATGAGAGGTCAAATTTTGGGGTACAACAGCTTCCCCTGTTCAATCTTCTTGAAACTGAAGAGTTAGATTGGCGAGCTTTGTCGTTCATGACTCGAAGGTAAAAGATGATTGGACACTAGAGTGCCCATAAATTTGCACTCGTTGAAATGTAGTTGAGGAAATGGGCTTAAAGATGCCATTTGGAGATGTGATAGAATATTGTTGGAGATGGCCTTGAAGATGCCATCCAAGACTGTTTGTTGAGTTGTAAGTCAGAAGAATGAGTATCAGAATGGTATCTCTGTCTGGAACGTATCTGAATTGTATCTGGAGATTGAATTTGTATGAGCAAGGGAATAGCGTCTGTGTCTGGAGCGTATCCGAACTGTAACTGTATTTGATTCTCGAATGAATAACAGAATGATTTCCGTGTCAGAAGTGTATCTATATTGTATCTGAATCTGAAATCTGAATAAGCGACAGAATGGCATCTGCGCCTGGAGCATCTATGGGCTGGGAAAAAAAGTCAGAATAAGTGACAGAATGGCAACCGTATCTGGAGCGTATCTGGACTGTATCTTGAATAGGTGACAGAATGACTTCCATGTTTTGGAGTGTACCTGAGCTGGGGAAAATCTTGAATGAGTGACAGAATGGCTTCCATGTCTGAAGCGTATCTGGATTGTATCTGAAGTTGAGATCTGTATGAGTAGCAGAATGACTTCCGTGTCTGGAGTGTATCTGAACTGTAACTGGGATCTGAATAAGTGACAAAATAACTTCCGTGTATGGAGTGTATCTGAACTTGAAATTGATAGTTGAATCTGAATGAGAAATAAAATGGCTTCCGTGTCTGGAGCGTATCTAATTTCTATCTGATGTTGAGGTCTGAATGAGTAACAGAATGACTTCCGTGTCTGAAGTGTATCTGAACTGTATCTTGATAAGAGATATGAATGAGTAACAGAATGACTTCCGTGTCTGGAGTGTATCCGTACTGTATCTGAAATATTTGAATATTTGTTAAAGATAACTGTTAATCTTATCCTGAAAAGGGTAAAATGTTAGCTGAAACACAAAGTTATGTTGCATGAAATGTATGATGCAATGAAATGTGTTTTATCAATGTTTATGACATATGAATGTAATGTATGCGCATGTAAGCTTGATTAGTTGTATTGTTGAGGAAAATAAATCCTTGATAGCTGGAGATAATAAAGCCCTTGACTGCTACCGGGGAAAATAAATCCTTGACCGCTGTTGGAGATTCAAAATCTTTGATTTTTGAGGATGAGAAATCCTTGGTGACTGTTGGAGATTAAAAATCCTTGACAACTTCTGTGGGGATGTGAGAATCCTTCACGACTTTCCTGGGGATATAGGGATCCTTCAAGTCTTTGGAGTTGGAATATGATAATCATTTTGTTGTGAAAATAATGCCAAGTGTTGCTTGAGAAACCTGCTTGGGGAATCCAGAGAACTTTGAAGACTTTTACTGGGGGTTAAATAATGGGAATCCTTACTCGGATGGGGAATAGGGAAAACTATGGCGATCTCTACCGGGGATCAAACAAAGGAAAACCTTGATCTGCTGGAGAATAAGGAAGACTTTGATGGCTTATACGGGGAATTAAGAATGAGAATCTTCAATCTGTTGAGGAGTGGTGAATGAGAATCTTCGATCTGTAGGGGATTAAAAATTCTGACAAATTCATGCTGGGGAGTAATGAAGACTCTGGAAACTTCACTGGGGAATCAAGAATGAGAATCTTCATTCTGCTAGGGGATGAAAAACTCTGTGGGGAGTAGCTATCCTGCTGGAGAGTAAGTTCAGGACTCTGGGGGAAAAGCTTATTTCTGTTTGGAAAAAGTTCAGGAGTTTGGGTTGTATGCCACTCTACTGGGGAATTATCCTAGTTTGGGGATAAAAGTTAACTGTTATCTGGTTGATTCTCAGACTTTAAGACAACTTGCTGGGGGAATTGGGGAAAGCTGAATGGTTTTTGCTGGGGATTGATAGTTTTGACTTGAGTGGGGAAGAAAGTTTCATCTCTGCTGAGGGTCTGTCGTTCAAAGTTTTTACTCCGCTGAGGATTGGGAGTTTGAAGATTTAACTCTGATGGGAATTAAGGATTTGAAATTTAACTCCGCTGGGGATATGTATTTCAAGGTTTTAGCTCCGTTGGGGATCTAGATGATGTATTGCAGGGGATTTCTCTTGGAATACCCTAAAGACGTTTTCCTATCCTTTCAACCTGTCAGTAATTATTCTTTCACATTTCGTTTATTTGTAAACAGTGATTATATTCAAATGCATATGCTCATTAATAAATCATTGGACGTTTTCAAATAAAACACAAGTGTAAAAAGAAGAAAAGGCAAATAGTTTTCTGCACTTTGAAGTATCTTTGTATTAACTTTGTGTAAGTATTTTGTACAAAGGAGACAAACATCCTAGTAAGAGAATGTTGTCATAAAAATGAGAAATATTTATACAAAGAAAGATGGCTATGTGTGAAAATTCCATGGGGTTCCCATTCTGCTATAGCCTTTGTAACTCTGAATATCTTGTCCATTCGTTGCTTCGCCCGAAGATGATTGGATTGATCAGGAGCCTGGAGCTTGTCTGTGAAGAAATTTCCCTTAAAGTGATCCGACGAGACATAGTCATACGCTTTAATTCCCTAACTTTTCCCTGGACCGCCCTTTCGGGTTTTCAGTCCACCGGGAAACCCTTTTTTACCCAAGTCGCCCTTTCGGGTTTTCAACTTGCCGGGTGTACAGATTTTTTTTATTTATCCCTAATTTTTTCCTGAACCGCCCTTTCGGGTTTTCGATTCACCGGGATGCCCTTTTTTGCCCAAGTCGCCCTTTCGGGTTTTCAACTTGCCGGGTCATTTATGCGTAGTATCTTTTGACTATGGCTGCATTCGCAGGGTGCGGAAGGTCGTCGCCGTCCATGGTGGTTAAGATCATTGCCCCACCAGAAAAGATGTTTTTGATCACAAATGGTCCTTCATAGGTAGAAGTCCATTTGCCCCTGGGATCACTTTGCGGCAAGATGATGTGCTTGATTACAAGGTCCCCGACTTGATATACCTGGCGTCTAACTCTCTTGTTGAAAGCTTTGATCATCCGTTTTTGATACGTCTGACTGTGGCAAACAATAGTAAGTCGCTTTTCGTCAATCAAGTTAAGTTGATCAAGCCGGTTCTGAATCCAATTGTCTTCACTCTGTTGTACCCCAAAATTTGCCCTCCCATATTCCTCAAGATTACTCAAGGATTGTACAGTCAAATCATTTCCTAAGACAGCTGAAATTAGGGTTTTGGTTCTCTCAAGGAATTTTGGGTTTTCAATGGTCCAATCAAGTCTCATAGGCCTATATACATTCTCAAGCACCTACATACCAAGTTTCAAGACTTACAGTGCCAATTTGCATAGTCAAAAGCCTCATTTGATCTACAGTCAACTGCAAGGGCAAAATGGTCATTTTACAGTCAAAAGTCAATACTTTTTGTCAACATTCTCATTTTGAAGGATAATTCATCATTTGATCAATGGTTGATCATGATTCATCAAGGATTGCTCAAAATTCATCAAGATTCAAAAGTTGCTAAATTAGGGTTTTGCAGGAAAAGTCAACTCAACTTTGACCAAGCATAACTTTCTCATACTTTATGAGAAATGACCCATCAAAAGCTCATTTTGAAGAGGATGCAATTTCCTACAATTCATCTTCATACCCCAAGATCATTAAATGCACTCACAAGAAGTTACAAATTTGGACATTATAAGTCAAATTCAAAAGTCAACAAAAGTACACTTTGAGTCAATGGCCATAACTTGATATTGGTAAATCCAAATGACATGGGACCAAAGGCATTGGTTAGAGGACTTCAAGATCTTTCCCAAATGTCCAAGAACATGGTCATATGATCAAAATTGAGCAAGTTGTGCATTGGAGAAGTTGGGAAATTTTCATGAATTTGCAAAAGTCAACTTTGCTCAAAACACCTTCTTTTTGCTAATGGGCCTCAAATCTCTTCTTGAAACTTCACCCATGACCTATGCACAACCCATCAAGATTAATTGGATTTATTTTCTTATTTTTATTGATTAATTGGATTTTTAATTAATATTAATTCATTTAATCAATTTAAATCATAAGAAAATAGAAGATTTGTTTTTTAAATCTTTTTGTGAAGAAAATATGACCTAAACATGCTGGCAAATTCGTGCACAAGTCAAAGATACAGAAAAATCCAATTTTGGCAAGTTTGTTCAATCATGAAAATCAAGGATATTTGATTTTTCAATCAAGGATTCAATCATCAATGCAATGGATATTGGCCCAGCTTTTTGACCTAATTTGTTTCCCTTATACATAAGCAAGCTAACCCTGACCTAGTGGACGTAAGAAAGCTGCAGAAACAGCCATAGCACATTCAAGAAATTCCAAGAAAACTCAAAACTGATTTTTGCATCCTAGGCTAATTCAAGGTGTTTTGACCATTCTAATACATTGCAGGAGGTCCCAGGAACATTTTGCAATCCAATTCAGGCATCAAGGCTTAAAGAATCAAGGAATACAGTGCCACGGTTTGCACTTATATTTCATAATCGTGTCTCTTAATTCATGCGCATTTAACATGTTTCTTTGATTGTTTTGCATTGCTAGGAACCATACGAAGCTAATGGCATAATTTAATTGAACTATAACGCTTTGAATCAAAAGATACCATGATCAAATTTCTAGGGTTCTTGAGCTTTAAATTAGGGCTTTTTGAACCAGGAAAAATTGGGACCAGTGAGACATATGACTAAACTCGTGTGGCCAAGACGAACATAACCCACCCCTCGCGAAATATTTATGCTTGCTAGATTTCTAATCGCTATTTTTCGTGCAGCTAGATAGTGGAGGTTAAAAACCCCCGCTATCTGATTCTGAATATGCAGGAAAAACGAAGAAGATGATGATGTGTTGATACTTCATTGGTTAATTTGAAAAGCGCGCGTTTGTTTTTATTTTACAGCATTTTAATTGTTTTTTATATATAATAATTCCATCTCATTATGATAACAAAGAAACGCGTTGGTTGGGTTGGCAAGCAGGTGGATGGAAATTCTATTGGGACCTGGGTTCGAATCCCAGGTCCCCCAAAGCATTTATTCTATTTTGTTTCATATATTCACATGCAGGTTTCACAAGAGAGGTCCACCATACACCTCAATCCCCAGGCGCCATGTGGCTTCAGGCATAGATCTAGTGGACATGAGTGGGAGATCACCATACGCTTTAGTCATCAGGCGTGTAGATGATCACAAAAGTCAAACAGGCTGGAAGCATAATGGGCTTGAGAATTCCAAAAACACCTCCAAAATTGGGCCAGCACCCCCCTGAGTTTATTTTCTTCTTTTCCTTTTTATTTTTACTTAAATTGTTTTTATTAATTTTTAATTAACTATTAACTAAAACAATTAACATTTTTTTTATAAATTCAGAAAACATAAAAATATAATATTTTTATTTATTAAATTTAATTAGTTATTTTGTAAATAAATACTAACATAATTAATTTATTTAGTTAATTAGGTTAATTTTAATATTTTCACAATAAATCTAAAACTAATGTAGAATTAGGGTTTCTTGACAATTTTGACCATCTTTTATTTATTTCCTTGAAACATAAAAAACTCAAAAAAATATTTCTTTCTTTTAATTAATTAATTAGCTTAGGTTTAATTTAATGCAAAATAGCAAAACTTCCTTCTTTCTCAAAAAGGGGTCAAAACCCTAAAAACTCTTCGATTCAATTTTTTCTCGCGCATGTGATTATTCTTGATTCGTATTTTGATCATATAATTGTATTTGCTCCGAGGATGTAATAGCTTTAATTAGGACCTTTTTTATCGCTTTTATTTATTTCCCGCAATTTACTTTTTCAAGGGTTTGTTTTTGGCGATGTAAATACCCGACGCCTTGTAATAGCTTAGCTTTACTTTCCGCAACTATTAACTGCTAGATGTATGCTAAATAGGCTATGCATGACCAGATCTCTCTTAAATAAAATCAATCGTAGCTCACCATAACATGTACAAAGATAACATAACTGAAACTTGACACACTCGCACATGCCACTCCTAGGGTACGCCTCACTTAGTTGCCTCGATGTGGTCATTGAGTATAGGGTGTTTTAGAGGCCGCCCTCCTGTCTAAAGATCAAAGTTGCCTCGAAACGGTTGCCTCGATAAAAAATGATCTAAGACATTAGGGTTACCGCTAAGGTGTCCTACCATTGCTTTAGTGACCACATGTCCCATTAATCGAATTGACCTGAAAACTCCAACGACGGTACTACCTACTTCTCAATAGTGGGATAGTACTGTCTAAAGGACATTTACACAGCTTAATTTCTTTTGAGTAGGTAGAGGTTCTCAGGTACTTGCTCTTTTCAAAACAAAAACAACTTTTCGCACCTACACTTTTCTGACTAAAGTTTTTCAAACAAACACTTCATACACTCTTGAGGACAGACACAAGAGTTAAATCGAAGTTTTCAAACAAACTTTTTCAAAACCCACAAACACAAGAAAAGCAAAACATTTTGAAAACATAGTGAGCAAGTACCTAAGAGCCCGTGGATAACCACGGATAGAAAGGGTGCTAACACCTTCCCTTTCTATAATCTACCTCTCGAACCCGAGAAACATCTCGAAAAGGAATTTTGCTATGCTTTTGTCCTTTCCTTGTTGGAGAAAATAAAAGACGGTGGCGACTCTTGCTTACCGTGACATTTTGCGAAACGCAAACGCGACCCAGCATTCAAAAAAGTCAGTTTTATTTCCACCGATCACACACTCAAACCAGCATCTTTCATGATTCTCAAAGAGGGAATCTGAACCTCGATAGGTAAAACAGCTTCCATTCCGTATACCAAAGAATAGGGTGTTTCCCCAGTTGATGTGCGCGCCGTGGTACGGTACTCGTGGAGAGAAAACGGTAACATATCATGCCAGTCTTTGTAGGTGACTGTCATCTTTTGTATGATCTTATTGATATTCTTGTTCACAGCTTCGACAACACCGTTCATCTTTGGCCGATAGGGAGATGAATTGTGATGTTGAATCTGGAACTGCTCGCACAAGGCGGTGATCATAGTGTTGTTAAGGTTTATACCGTTGTCACTGATTATCCTTTCGGGGATGCCGTATCGGTAAATGAGGTTCTGCTTGATGAAGCGGGCAACAACATTGTGACGGATGCGAAGGAAGCTTCTTTGACCCTGTTGTACCCCAAAATTTTCCCTCTCATATTTCTCAAAAACATTGCAAGAAAAATCTCCAAGTGGCTCAAGTTTGCTCAAGAGTTGGACAGACAAGCTATCTCCTAAGGCAGTCAACCCCAAATTAGGGTTTTGTGTTGCACCAAGATATTTGAATCCAAATGACATCAAGTTCTCCCCAATGTCCTAATATGTTATCAAGACCATCCATGCCAAATTTCAAACCTTGAAGAGGAAGTTTGCTCAGTCAATTGCTCAAAGGGACCAAAAATTGACTGTGTTAGGGCAAAAGTCAACTGTGACCTATAAACAGTCAAACTTTAAGATTTTTTGTCAACATTCTATTTTTGAAGGATATTTCATCATTTGATCAAGGGTTGATCATGATTCACCAAGGATTGCTCAAAATTCATCAAGACTCAAAAGTTGCTAAATTAGGGTTTTATAGGAAAAGTCAACTCAACTTTGACCAAGCATAACTTTCTCATACTTTATGATAAATGACCCATCCAAAGCTAATTTTTAAGAGGATGCAATTTCCTACAATCCATCTTCATACCCCAAGATCAGAAAATTCACTCATAAGAAGTTATAAATTTGGACATTATAGGTCATTTTTGAAAGTCAACAAAAAAACCTTTTTTTCCAAAGCTTATAAATTGAGCATGGAATATCAAAATGATATGAGACCAAAATGGTTGGTTAGAGGACATCTCAAGTTTTCTAAAACATCCAATAACACCTCCAAAAGTTCAGAATTGAAGAAGTTATGCATTGTTGAAGTTGGGCATTTTTGCAAAATTGCCAAAAGTCAACTATCCCCAAAACTCCAAATTTTGTTAAATGGGCCCATTATTTTCCACTTGATTTGAGCTTTCATCATTGTCCACGTGTCCTAGCTTCAGCCATGAGCCCATATCTTATTTTTATTATTTAATTTGATTTTTAATTGAATTTATTCACTTTAAATCAAATAAAATCATATAAAATCAAAAGTATTTACAACTCGTGATTTTTTGGTTGATTTAGGCTTTGAATACAGCTATTATGTGAGTCAAATTCGCATCAAGTGCATTGGTTACAAGAAGATATGATTTAGGCCAAATTTGGAAGGTTGTAATGGTGGAATCAAATCCAATTCATGAGCATTGATTTAGAGAGATTTGTACCAAGTTTCTTACCCTAATGCAATATACATTACATAAGGAAGGCAAAGGCACGAAAATAATGGTTGGAGGCTGCAAGAAGAGGCAGAACAAAAGTTTGAAAAAGTGGTAAAAAGCTTGAAATTCGAGATCATAACAAGAGGCGTTTTCAGAAGCCAAAAGCTATCCCAATCGCTTCCTGGGTGTTCACTCAACCTTCCTGGATCAAGAGTAAGCGTTCTCACATACCACAAAGCACTGTAAGTATCACGAAAATCACCTTGGTTCTTGAATTCGTGATTCATTATTCTTGCATCATTTGAACAAATTGCTTGCATATTCGTAACCCTCATGACATTTGTAAACTTTTTGCATTATTTAATTTGGTTTATAGGCGTTGTAACCCCAAAACACCATAGCTAGGGTTGCGTGTTTGTTTTTAGGGCTTTCTTTTTCAAGAAAAATCAGGACTCAAGAAGGACATAATGTTAATCAGGAAGCCAAGACGAACTCAGCCATGTTTTTGGAATTGATTTATGTGGCCTTGGGAAGGTTTTAGAGCAAGCTTGCGTATTTAGCTGTGGATCCAAATCCGCAGGTAATATTTGCAGGATTTGGAGGTAGAAGACGACGAGCTGTCGTTCTCCCATTGTCCAATTCAAATTAATTTTCGCGTATTTTTATTTTCTGGCATATAATTTGTTTTGTTTATATTATAATTTCTTTGTATTTTACTAACAATAGAATCAAAGCAGTGCAGAGGCAAGTCTGCAAGCATATCACTTTCAGGACCTGGGTTCGAATCCCAGGTCCCCCACTTTCTTTGTTATTTTCATTCTTCAGGTAATTACATGCATATTCAAGCGCGCAGAACACCATACGCCTTCACATATCTAGTTGCCAGATGGCCCAAGGCCAAATCTGATGGCCAATAATTGATGGTTCACCATAGACAAAGTCCATGCACGCCTACTGGATCTCAAAAGTCAAACAAGGCCAATACATTTGGGCCTCAGCATTGTTATTCACACCATGGAAACAGGCCCATACTCCTTTCTCTCATATTATTTTGCTTATTTGTTTTATTTTATTAATTGCCTAATTATTTTTATTTAATTTCCTAACCAATTAAAAAATTATTTTTTTTATAAAATAAAATCACAAAAATATTTTCTTCATAAAATCAAATTTTAATTTTTATTAACAAATACCAATTAAATTAATTTAGGTTCTTAATTAGAATAACTTTAACATTTTTGTAAATAATTAAAATTAACTAGACATAATTAGGTTTTAATTACTAACTTAATTATTTTATTTTCTTTCTTAAAATAACAAAAACCCAAAAATAATATATTTTTATTAATTTATTTATTTATTTAATCTAATAATTAATTTAGATTTATTTCTTTCTTACAAAATATTTTCTTTATCAAATTAAATTCTAACTTTTATTTTTGTTAATAAACACTAATTAAATTAATTTAGTTTTTTTAGAATAACTTTAACTTTTTTTGTAAACAATTAAAATTAGAATTAGAATTAATTTAGGTTTTAATTACTAACATTAATTTTGATTTCTTTCTTAAAATACCAAAAAATCCAAAAAATAACTTTTCTCATTTAATTAATTAATTTATTTAATTCAATTTAGCAATTAACTTATAATTTATTTCTCTCTTAAATAAAATAAAATAAAAGATACATTCTCTCAAAAAGGGTCAAAACCCTATTTGCGCTCGATTTAATTTCCCGCACGCGATTTATTTTCTTTTATTCAATATTGTACTTGTTCCCGGTTTGTAATAGCTAATAGGACTTTTATTATTTTTTATCGCTTTCTTTACTTTAAAGGGTTTGTCTTTGGCGATGTAAATACCCGACGCCTTGTAATTTACTTTCCGCAATTTATTTTCTACAAAATATAACTGTTAGATGTTTGATAATAGGGATGCATGACAAGACTGAATGTTTTAACCTAAAATCAACTTAGATATCCATTAACATGTGAAAAGACAAAAATAACTGAAAACGACACACTCGCACATGCGCACTCTTAGGGTGCACCCCACTTGGTTGCCTTTGTACACGTTCATTGAGTATAGGTCACTTTAGATGTCGCCCTCTTGTCTAAAAGATCATAGTCGCCTCGAAACGATTGCCTCAGATATTGTTTCCTCAAAACAAATGATCTAAGACATTAGGGTTACCGCTAAGGCGTCCTAACATTGCTTTAGTGACAGTTCCGCATTCGAATTGACCCTTAAACTCCAACAACGGTGCTACCTACTCATTCATAGTGGGATATCATTGTCTAAAGGAAGATAGCATAGAACGATTTTTTTTTCGAGTAGGTAGATGGTTCTTAAGTACTTGCTCTTTCAAAAACAAAATCTTTTTCACACTTACACTTTTCAAACAAAGTTTTCAAAAATACTTCATATACTCTTGAGGACAGAAACAAGAGTTAAATCGAAGTTTTCAAACAAAAACTTTTTTTCAAACCCACAAGCACAAAGAAAAGCAATTTTGAAAACATTTGAGCAAGTACCTAAGAGCCCGTGGATAACCACAGATAGAAAGGGTGCTAATACCTTCCCTTTCTATAATCTACCCCCCAAACCCGAGAAAAATCTCAAAAAAGGAATTTTTCTGTGCTTTTTCCCTTTCCTTGTTGGATAAAATAAAAGTCAGTGGCGACTCTTGCTTACCGTGACATTTTGCAAAAACAAACGCAAAACGCAAACCAGCATTCCAAAAAACAGTCAGTTCTTTCCCACTGTATCATAGAACTGGCGACTCTTCTGGGGAGCTCTAATAAGTGGGGTGTACCTTAGGAATAGTTCATAATGTTTTCAATTGCTTGACTTGTATGATTTATCTTTATGGGCTTGTATCGGAGTTACTATAGATCCTAACTCGGATATGGGGGATACCCTTTAGGTAAGTAGCAATAAACTGTGAGGGAACTGTACGAAATAGACCGATACGGTTGAAGCAGTAGCTACGTTGGTGTGGCACTTTAGTATGAACTGATATCCCTTGTGGCACATTGAGGAGAATATGGGTCTGCTAAGGGATCATTAAGCACCAACTGACCTTAGAACTGATAATTGACCAACTTGGCCATAGAAAAGTAGCAGTATGCTACACTCATTGAGACCAAACTCTCGCGATGATTCTGGCCACAAGAAAAGGTTGCTAAACTGGAATTATGATCGATCGAGGGTGGTTAGTGATATTGAGATCCTCTAGAACCTGGTTACTATTACTAGGACAGGTTGAACCAACTAAACTGAAAGGGGGTAATACCTAAACTCCATGCCAGTCTGAAATTTAAGGGCTATTGTGTGACTTGTGTGCCTTCAAACTTGAACTACTTGCACATTCTTGTTATCTGATAACATGAGTTCCTTGCAGGTTTTGTTTACAGCCCCTTATCCAATAATCTGGATTTATTGCAGGGTTCACTTACATCACCTCGCACTTTTGCTTAAACGCATAGCATATACATCATAACATCATGCCTTAACATTTCCTTAACCATTTCAAGGATCTCAAGGGTTTGTGATGCAGGTTATGGTAAATCAAATGTCTAGCAAGGGGCAAAGGGGATTTATTTTCCTCTAGCCAATGTCGTCTAGAGATCAAAACACGATGACTTGAGTCGGGGGCTATGGCCCACTCGATATGGTGAGCTTGACTCTTGAATAAAGACTCTTAACAACACGAAGTTTCTTCAATCAAAGCTGCAAAATTCAAATTCTAACAAGTTTCTTGTTTACCCCGCGAGATCCTTGAAAATATTGCATACATATATCATACATATCATTGCATAACAGGTCTCCCAGTACATGTCTCTCATGTTCTCGTTGTTTATTTCAGCAATGGCTTTCCAACCAGACAACCAAGATCTTCAAACTCGAGAAGCTCAGTTCAGGGACGTATTCCTAAACCTATCCAAGGGGAAGGAAGAGTTGAAAACACTCCTCGTTAGGAACTTGGTCAAGAAAAATCCTGAAGACAATAAGGACGAACGGCTGGAACAACTGCAAGCTGAGTTCAGTGCCATGAAAACCCAGATGCTAGGGCAGATGGCTATTATCCAAGGCTTAGCTCGGGAACAAGAAGAGCTGAGAACCATTATCAACCAGCTTCATCAAGACAGATACAACAACATGAAGCAAACAGTCAAGGCCGGGGACCAAGTCATTAATCAACTTTCGAGAAGTCAAAGGTTTGGTTTGATGAAGAATAAACCTCTCCAAGTTGCTACTACCTCACGGGTCCAACGACAACCTCGCCAAAAGTAACGGGTTAATCAGAGTAAGCCAGATATGCCCAAAAGGTAGTTCACCGAGCTCAACATGTCACTGTCTCAAGCTTTACAACACCTGTTGAGATTGAATCTGTTGACGTTAAGGGATCCTCCTAGGAATCCCAACATAGCCTCCCCAAGGAACAATCCTGATGCAAGGTGTGCATATCACTCCAACAGCCCGGGGCATGATACTAACATCTGTTGGGTGTTGAGCAACAAAATTCAAGACCTGATTGATGAAGGAGCATTGGAACTCACACAAAACGGTCAGATTGAATTCTTTTTCCATCCCTCCAAGGTTCACCATTTGAAGTGACAAGTATTGAGACGAGAAGACTTTTTATTCATTAGAATTTTCAAATTGTAATTTTCTTTTGATTGTTCGAACATTTACTCATGTCAAACTTTATTAATTTATCAATGCATTGTGTTGTACCCCAAAATTTTCCCTCTCATTTCATCAACATTTTCTCACCCCAAGACCCTTAGAACTCAAGATCAAGTTAGGGTTTGCTCTGCTCAAGACCCCTCCTTGCACTGTTGACCCAAATTAGGGTTTGAGTTTGCACAAGTATGTTTTGACCTAAGATGCCCAAAGTGACTTTCATGCTTCATGTTGGACTCACAAGTTTATCCATACCAAGTTTCAAGCCTTGATTCCAATCTTTGCCCAGTCAATTGGACAGTTGATCTAGAAATCAGCTGTATTGGGGAAAAAGTCAATTGTGGCCAATTGACAGTCAAACTTCATGATTTTTGACCCACATAAACATAATGAACTCATATGGACCATATGATCAAGTTTGGATCACAATTCCACAAGAAATTTGATCAGATCACCAAAAGGGCAAAATGGTCATTTTTAGGGTTTTGACTGCACAAAGGCAATTTTTGACTGTTTGACTTAACCAATGGCAAAACAAGCTCACATATGGACTTAAGGACTCAATGGCATTGTCTTGACACATTCAAAAAGTTCAAAAGATCTCAAATGCACAGGATTGACAGATGAATTTTTCAGTCAACTCATCAAAATTTGACTGTATACTGAAAAGTCAAACTTTGACTTTTTGGTCAAAATCAAATGTCAAGATTCACTTTTCATAAAGACATGTCAAATTATGAAACTTGTTCATCAAGAAACCCAAAATTGTAAATTAGGGTTTAAAATGAGAAAATTTCATAACTTAGAATTTTTCTAAGTTATGAAACTTCCTTATTTTTTCCTAACTTTGTCCCATTTTTTCACCAAGATACAAATGGATTCAAACAAAACTCAAAACATGAAAGTTGTGGTCCATTGCAAAATCTACAACTTTTATTCACAAAGTTTTCTCAAAAGAAGCTTGTAGCTCAAGTTATGATTTTTGGAATAAGGGTGCAAAACATTTTTAACTTAGAAAAATTTTGACCTATTCTAGGCAGGATTTTTGTCCAACTTCTTGGCCATTTTTCACATATTTCCACTTGGAGTTTCAATTTTCATTACAAAGATGGATTGTAGTACACATTCCAATCTTTCTAAATTATCCAAGAACTTCTCAAACACCCTTGTGGTTAGGGAGAATCAAATTTGCAAAGTTGGGCAAAATTCACTTTTGTTCTTGGCCAAGGCTTGTTCATAACATTGGCATTTTTCAAATCAGCTTGTACAAGCTAGCTTGCAGGCCTCAAAACCAGTCTCACACACCATAATTAAATTCCTAACCATTATATTAATGCATTATTTCTTCCCTTTGGGCATTGCACATAAAATCAATCCTTAAGTAGAAAAAGCAAACATGCCATTTTGATAAAGATGCACTTTATGTCAAATTCAAAATCCAAGAGGCATGGGCCAGATCTTTGAGGCTAGAATTTATACACAAATCCCTCTGATCAAGAACAAAAGATGCAGCATACATAGAGGGTGGTACATGCCTGTATTGGAACTTACACTATCCTTGCTTACATGAGAAAAAAGCTTGTAAAAACTATCAATCTCTCATTCCTGTAAGAACCAGCAAAAGAAAACTTTGCAAACATCTTTCACACTCCCTAACTGGCCTAAAACACGATTCCTTCATCCTCAATACCTCCTCATACACAAAAACACCCTCTTGCTGCAGAAACAGAGCAAGTTCTGCAACTTGACTTCCACAAACATTTCCACTCGTGCACTTTGGCCAAAAAGAGTTCAAACATGTTCCATATCATCCACTGAAGTTATCCCAAGCATTGAACTCAAGCTGTAACACCTATAACCACGTTTGCCATTTTTATTTTCAAGCTGTGCAGGTTGACTTCCATAGCATGATTCAGTTGATTTTAAAGCAAGCTAGGAGTTAGAGAAGCATCCTTGGACTTCAGGCAAGTTGTACAAAAGCTCAAAATCCATTGGAAGTTGCTACATTGTTCTGTTCAAGTCAAGCTGAAACAGGTAAAAACATGAACTTCTATCTCTCTATCCAGGCATGATTATGCTTAGGTTTGTGAAGAAAACATGTTCTACTCATAGCCCTGAAGCCATCCATGTATTTACTTTTCATTTATATTATGCGTGCTGTGAGAATTTTGGCCATGAACATTGAAGAAAATTTAGGTCATAAATTGGGGATGAAGAAATTCTCCTTCGTTTCTTAGAGTTAGGTCATGTGTTTTATATGTATGAATTCGTCTCTTGATGCTCTACATTGTTTATGTTATGAGTTTTTGTTAAAAGTCAAAGAATCAGGAGATGATGATTGCATAAGAGGCGCGCGCGTTTTCTATTTGAATGGAGCTGGAGGTTGAAGACAAAGCTGGCTTGGGCTGGGCCTGAGTCAGCATGTTGTTCACACCCTCTTTTTTCCATTTGCACCCCCTTGGCCCATTGTGTGATATATTGATCATTTTTGATTTTTCCTTTTTGATTCTGACTTATTATTTTTTGCTCAAATATAAAAAATATCAAAAATATTTTTCCATACATTTTTGCATTTATTTGGCATTTATTTGGTTTTATTTAGCATATATATATAAATAAATATAATACTTTTTATTTAAAAAACTAAAAAAATAATACAAAAATATATATTTTTAGTTATTATTTTTTGTTTACATTTTGAAAACATTTTCTAAAAATATACATTTTTGTAAATAATTAATATTTTATTTTTGTACATATTTAGTATATTTAAATATATAATATAAATACTTGTATATTTATTAGAATATTTAGGATAAAAATATGAAAATAATACATTTTTATTTTTATTAATATATGACACTAAAAAATACTTTTTTTTACAATATACTTCTTTTTTTATTTTTTGTATAAATTAATATATAAATATTGTATATAATTAATAAATAAATACCATTTTATTCAAAAACTAGGGTTTTGCCCTAAACCATAAAAATATCCAAAAATTGACTTTTTTTTATTTTTGTTTATATTTCACATGAAAAAATACCTTCACATACATAAAAAATCATTTTTGTACATAATACATTTTGCATATTTATTATATTTGTTTAAATATTGTACAATTTGATATTTGTATATTCAATATGGATGTAATAGCTTTAGATTTAATTTCTTGCCAAATATCCCCCCATTCAAACATTTGTACCCCCATCCCCATAATCATGTTGTAATAATTTAGGACTTTAAATTTCCGCATTTAAAAGCTTTCAAATTATGCCATGATAGACTTAGGGTTTGTATGCAAATCAAATAACAAATAGCTTGACTAATACAAAGATAAAAGCATGAAAATGGACAACACAATGCACACTTGCACCCTTAGGGTTACTCCACTTGTTGCCTTCAAAATTGGGCCATGTTGCATGTTGAATGTCTTTGGCCAAACAAAAACAAATCAAATGATCATAGTCCCTCGATGATGCTTTCTCAAGTTGCCTAAAAAATGATCAAGTCCCTTGAAGGAAAAATTGCCAAAGACACTTGGCACTATTGCATTCATGATCTAAACGATGACCCGCGCCCGTCCCGTTAACATCCTAACACAAGATTGTCCACCAAATACAATGGTGGAACAATACTGTTAAAAGGGTTAAAACATAGGAAAGATCTTTGAGAAATTTAGGGTAGATAGCTCTTGGTTACTTGACCAACTTGCAAAACAAATCCTTGCCATTTTTCAAAACACACTCCACAACACAAACTTTCAAAACAACTTTCAAAACATTGAAAACTTTTCAAAAAGACAAATACACCTTTGTATACATTCAAACATGGATCATTACAAAGGTTGCCACAACAATGGCCTCTTTTCAAAACCTCTTTCAAAATCACACACAAAAGCACCATTTCAAACAATTGAAAGCACCATTTCAAACAAATTGAAAATGCAAGGCAAGTGATCTAAGCAAGTAACTAAGAGCCCATGGATAACCATGGATAGAAAGGGTGCTAATACCTTCCCTTTCTATAATCTACTCCCCGAACCCAAGAAAACATCTCAAAGGTTTTTCCTGTGCTTTTTAACCTTTCCTTAGGATAAAATAAAAATTCAGTGGCGACTCTTGCTAAACCGAAACATTTGCAAAAACAAACGCAAAACTCAAGTCAGTTCCTCCACCGTATCACAGAACTGGCGACTCTGCTGGGGAAGGTCTTTAAAAGTGGAGTAACCTTAGGGCCTAGATCACCCTTTTGCATGACTAATTGTTTGCTTTGATTGCTTTACATTTTGGTTCTCTTGTTTGGGCTTGAAATCCTACACCCGGATTTGGGAAACATTCATAGATAGCAATACGTTGTGGAAACTGTGCAGGGTATACCGACACGGTTGAAGCAATAGCTATATTAGTGCGACATATTTGTGAGTACCGGTAACCCTTGAGTTCAATCAAGGAGAGTACGGGGCCGCTGAGTGATGTCACTAAGCACTAATGACCTAGAACCTTACTTGACCATCTTGGCCTTTTATTAGGGGTAGTGAGATGATCGGCTTTGGTGCAGTCCGAAGTTGGTAGATACTCGATACTACACTCATTGAGGGTTGTTTTCTTGGAATATTTTGGTCGCTAGTTAAGTGGCTAAACCAAAACAATGAACATAGAAAACAATTCAATGATATTGAGCTCCTTAGAACCCGGTTACTATTTATAGGACAGGTTTTTAAGCCAACTTCACTCAAGAGGGTACTTACCTATGAAACCCCATGCAAGCCTGAAACTAGGGTTTTGTGTGACTTGCTTGTACATATGTTTGTGCATACATCATGAACATCATAAAGCATCGTATGCATCCACTAACCATTTCAAGGGTTTGGATCTTCATCTTTGTTCTTGTTTTGTAGGTCATGGAAATTCTTCGCAGGAAAACTATCCAAGTCAACCTTGTGAGAATCCCTCCTCAACTCAAGGAGCTTACATCCAGAATTCCAGAAAGCTCTCTCTTCAGTGAAAGACATGGTAGACTTCTCAACCTAGTCAACACCAGCATTGAAGAAGACATGGTGAAAGTGTTGTTCCAGTTCTTTGATCCCCTTCACCACTGTTTCACATTCCCCGACTACCAATTGGTGCCTACTTTGGAGGAATTTTATCAACTCATGAGAATTCCTATTCTTAATCAACTACCTTTCAACGGTACGGAAAAAGAACAAAAGCCTGAAGATGTTGCTCAAGCACTACACTTGCAACCATTTGACATCAAGGGGCATTGGGAAACTAGAAGTGGTGTCAAAGGCTTCTTGGCAAAATTCTTGTTTGAGAAGGCACAAGAGTGTTGGAATTCTTTGGATCTACAAGCCTTTGAAGAGATTGTGGCACTCCTCATTTATGGGTTGGTCTTGTTCCCAAATCCTGACCAACTTATAGATGTCAATGCTGTCAAGATTTTCCTATCCAGGAATCCCATACCTACATTGCTTGGGGACATCCTCCACTCATTTTACACATGAACAATGAGAAAGAGAGGTGTTCTCATGTGCTGTACTCCTCTCCTTGCAAGGTGGTTTATTTCTCACCTTCCACAATCTGTTTTGAAGAATGAGCAAGGCTTAAGGTGGTCACAACGGTTGATGACCCTCACACACTCTGATGTACATTGGTGTTCTCGGTCCAGAGAAAATGTCATCATCATCGATCATTGTGGTGAGTTCCCTAATGTTCCATTACTTGGCATTAGAGGAGGCATTACCTACAACCCTTGTCTAGCTTTGAGACAATCTGGATATGCACGGAGGGATGGCCCTCATGACATGCTGATTCCTGACCTAGTTTTTGACTTCGACAACGATACGCAAGGACATCGCCAAAGATTCATCAGAGCTTGGAGGATGCCTAACAAGGTAGATAGCAAGACACTGGGGCACAAGAACTCCATCCCTCTTGAGCCTTACCTTAAGTGGGTACGAACCCGAGCCCAGAATCTTATGATGCCTTACCCTCATATTCTCCCTTTGATTAAAGAGCCTGTTATGGAAGGAGAGGTTCCTTACACCATCATACATCCTGACATGCCTACATCATGGGAGGAGATGCAGAAGAGTTGGATCCAACTCAAGGAGGAACGAAATACTTTTGAAGCCAGCTTCTACGCTAGTGAGAAGAAGGTTTTGGAGCTTACCCGCCGACTTCACGAGGAGGAGACCCTCAACACTTACATCGCACCAAAGAGGATGCGCAACGTCTTTTTACCTTGAGAAGTTTTTGTAATATTTGGCCCATGGGGCATTTATGTACTGACAAAATTTCTTCTTATTAATATGACGTGTGTTCCTTTTGTTTACAACAATTTTGAATTTCTAAAATCCTTGAATGAATTACATGAATAAACATATCATTCATCATATACATAACCAGGTCTCCACACCAGGTTTCCTTATCTTTCTGCTGTTTATTTCAGTAAGATGGATCTCGAACAGACGGTCAAAGATCTGCAGGCACAAAACTCGCAGTTTCAACAGCTCTTAATGACCTTAGCAAAAGGTCAGGAGGATCTTAAAGCATTGCTAGGGAATAAAGAGCAAGAAAAAGGAAAAAAGAAGAAGAAAAGAGTTGGGGTAGCTACACTGGGAAGAAGATTTGAGAATGAAGCTAGGAGAGTTCTTGAATTCCCCTCCACATCTGATGAGGGGACCGGTAAAGGAAAAGGAGTTGCACTACCTTCTGAGTCCGAAGCTGAAGAGGAAGAGGTTGAGGAAGACGAAGACTACTCAGAGCAGCAATACCCTCCAGTGGACGACAAATACAAAAACCTGGAGGATAGACTGGCAGCTATGGAGCTGCAAAGGGTTCCCGGGTTAGATTTTGAAGAATTGGGATTAATTGTTGGGATTGTGATCCCTCCAAAGTTTAAGGTGCCAATTTTTGGAAAATATGACTGGCTGTCTTGCCCGAAGATGCACCTGAGGTCGTATGTCAGGAAAATTCAACCTCATTCATCCGATAGAAATCTTTGGGTACACTTTTTCCAGGATAGCCTGTCTGGTACACAGCTAGATTGGTTTTACCAGCTTGAGAGGTCAGAGGTGCATAGTTGGGAGGATTTGGCAGCTGCCTTTTATCGCCAGTATCGATATAACGCTGACTTGGCGCCAACCCGTACTCAGCAATAAAGTATGGGAATGGCCTCAAATGAGGGATTCAAAGAATACGCCCAAAAATGGCGCGACTTGAACGGGAGAGTGCAGCCACCTCTCTCAGATAGGGAACTAGTTGATATGTTCTTGGGGACTCTATCTGGCCCGTTCTTCAACCATTTGATCGGGAGCTCTTCCGCAGGGTGTAGCGATAAAAAATGTAGCAGGATAAATCGGAGATCGAATTATTGATTAATTTGTCTCACAAAAGCAAGAGTCGCCACCGCGCTTTATTATTCCCAAGGGAAAAGGGGAAAGAGCGAAATAAAACCCTAAATATGCAATGTAAAATAATACTTTTTAAAAGTAATAAAAATACAAGGCGTTTTTTGAAAAGAGATCTATGGTTCGGGGGTTGGTTATACAGTGGGAAGGTATTAGCACCCAATGTATCTATAGTACTCTATAGGAACCTTTTGAAATATCTGTTTATTAAAATTTGTTTGTTTAATTAAAAATAAATTGTTTTGGCCAAAAAGGGGGTACGGACGGGTTTTTGAAGATATGACGACCTAATGTCGAAGTTTTGACTTAAAAGGTATGAGTTTTGAAAAAATTGAATATTTGGGAAAATTATCTTAAGTTTTTGATGAATGAGGGTATTCACATGATGTTTTTTTTTTATGACATGAAGTTGACAAAAAAATTAGACAATTCCCTTGGGTTGAAACGGACGAGAGATATACGGATTAACGATCAATTAAATAAAATTATAATTAAACGATTAACTAATGAAATTTAAATCATACTAGCATGCATCTTTAAAAATTAAATAAATAATAAAAAAGTACATGAAGATTAAATTAAGAAAACATAGATTTTTTGATAATTAAACACATGACAAAATTAAATCATGAAACATGTATTTTTGAATAATTAAATAAGCGACAACACAAAAATATAATAGAAGAAAAAGGTATGTTTTCAAAATTAAATAAAGGTGAATTTTTAATTAAATGTTTTTATGTGTTTTTTATACTAATTAA
Organism: Vicia faba; assembly: GCA_948472305.1. Lineage (NCBI taxonomy): Eukaryota > Viridiplantae > Streptophyta > Magnoliopsida > Fabales > Fabaceae > Vicia > Vicia faba. Next base: position 1,187,390,270 of record OX451737.1, read on the forward strand.
TAATTTTACGGCAAAGTAGATTAATAATTAACTAAGTATATTAATAATATGGCCAAAAGAAATAAAAGGTAGATAAGTGACCCAACCAAGATTTGAACCCAGGACACTTAGCTTGCTAGTAATATGCCTTTCCAATTAAACTATTTCACTTATTGTTATATCTACAACTCAAATAAATTAAAAGGAAAGGAACTAGAAAAAGCTAAGCCAAATGGGCCCAATGGGCCAACCGGGTTATGGATTAAGAGGGAAAAAAAGAAACCCTAGTACAACTTAAACAAGTCGCCGCCGCTGCTGTCTTGGGAAGGGATTTGGTCCTCATTATTAATCTCTTAATACCCCAATTAAAATAAATTAAAAGTTAAATCTTGGAGAAATAAAACTAACGGTTATCCCTCTCCCAAACGCATCAACACCACCATCTCCTTCCTCTTGATCATCTACCGAATTTCAGCACAGATAAGATTTCTCTTTCTTCTTAATCGCATCCTTTCCTCTTCATCGCTCAACAACAACAAAAGAACTCTCTTGTTTCAAATCTTGGTTTATTGAACACAGATCAATAACAACATATCCATATAAACAAATAAACAGCAACACGCAAACACCAAACAATCTAAAAAAGATGAAGTGAAACAGAAGAGATTACCGGTGGAGAAGAAGAGTTTTCTGATGATGAATCCAACGCGGCAAATGGTTCAGGTACGACGTTAACACTCTTTTCTCTTCTTATACAATTTCCGCTTCTGATGCATACAGTTTTGCAGGTTATGTTATTGAGTTGTGTTGATGGAGTTTGTCGGTTGGCTCGCGGTGCGGCTGTTCTGATCCTCGCGGAAGGAGTACAGGAGGTCCAGTTGGGCTGTGTGTGCGTGATTCCGGCGTGGCGGATGTCGCCGGCCGGTGGGGTTGTAGCAGGAAATCACGCAGTCGATGGGGATGGGCAGTGCGGTTATTGAGAGACGTGCGGTCGGCGTCGTTTCTGTTATGCGGATTCGTCAAAAAAACCCGTAAATTCCGCAGCGACAACCAGAATGGAAACCGGTTCTTGATTTTGTAGCACGAGGTACAAGATTTGAAAGAGCATGATCGAGATTGTTGTTGTTAAGGCAGTGTGTTGCTGAGGTTAAGGTTGTGATTGGCGAAGATGCGATGTTGAAGGATCTGGTTCCAAGATTATTTTCAAGGTTTTTTTTCTCTCCTTTGAACAGTGGACGTGAATGAGGTTTTTAGAGGCAGGGGTTGTGACATAGCATTTTTGACCGTTGGAATTGTTTTTTAGCAGCCAGACAAAAGCAGGGTTTTTGTTACACAAAAATGGAAAGGATCAAAAAGCAAATGAAAAAGAGAGTTTGTGATGAATGTAATTTGGTTTTTGAATTTGAAATTGAATTTAGGATGGAAAATCGAATTATTGTACGTGTGAAGCGGTGTTGTGGTTTCAAACTTGCATTTCCATATTTTTTACAAAAGAAAAAAAACGTAGTAGTTATAGTAACAAATAAAAAGAAGAAAAAAATGTTGATAATAATAAAAAAGAATTAAGATACAAATGACGACTATTAATAAAAATTAAAATATGCAATATTAAATGATGAAAATGGATGAAATTATCATTAACTTCTTTTTTTGAATTAAAATGTGATAATAATAAAAGTGTAAATCTAAATGATATTTTTTAATATTTTTGAATTAAAATGAAAATAAAAATTACAATGACATGAAATAAATATTTTAGGATTTTTATGAAATAAAATTAATGATGATTAAAGACAAAAAAATGCAATATGCGTGATTTTGTAAAAATCGGGTAACACGGTTGAAATTAAGTGCAATTCACTAAATTCACAAAATGACTTCTAACGTTAACAATTTTTCGTGGCTTCTCAATGCATAATTTGCCCTTGACTTGTAAAGAAAAGTTGTAGATGATGTCAGGGAAAAATCTTGTGCAAAAACAACCGCTCAAAAAAATATCACAATTTGAAGAAGTTATGAATTTTGAAATCTGACCCGAAAAAAATGGCAAAAATGGGTCGAATCGCGTGTGAATGCTTGCTATGTAATGACACCGATGGGAGGTGGGATCTTAGGTCAAAAATTGGGGTACAACAGCTGCCCCTATTTAAGTTTCTTTTATCCGGAGATATGAAGATTAAAATCTTCGTTTCGACGAGATTGAAGATACTTAAATACATGATACGCAATTTTTGCCCTAGGATACCGCCATTATGTTTATGATATGGATGTAGTATTTAAATTCATGGAGAATGATACTGTATGAGACAGAAACAATGCTGGAGAAGCCAAACACCAACAAAACACAGGGACATAGGTTATACACTACTGGGAAAATGAGCCATCGACTTCAAATAATAAACTCTTGACAGCGAATAAAATTGAGGGAATACGACCTCTGACCCTAACAAAGAAGGCATCTTGCATAGGCCATAAAACAGATTATTGACCCAAAAAAAGTGAGTTCACAACTCGAGGTCAAAGATAGACAGAAAGTAACAAATTTGCTGATGATGGACCACCAACTTCTGAAGGTAAAGATTCATAACAAACTTTCTCTGCGAGATTTCCGGAGATATACCAATTAATGTTGAGATATAATATGGTTGTAGATACACAAGCTGCTCAAATAAAGAAGCTGTCACTTGTTGTCGTCCAAAAAATATTATGACATACAAGATGCTCAAATAAAGAGGCTGCCAGTTGCTGTCTTCCCAAAAATATCAATAACATACAAGCTGCTCAAATAAAGAAGCTGCCACTTGCTGTTTTCCAAAGAAAATACCAATAACATACAAGCTGCTCAAATAAAGAAGCTGCCACTTGTTGTCTTCCAGAAAAATAATAACGTACAAGTTGCTCAAATAAAGAGACTGCCGCTTGCCGTTTTCCAAAAAATACCAATAACATACAAGCTGCTCAAATAAAGAAGTTGCCGCTTGCTGTAATCCAGAAAAATAATAACGTACAAGTTGCTCAAATAAAGAGACTGCCGCTTGCCGTTTTCCAAAAAATACCAATAACAATAATAACGCACAAGTTGCTCGTGAAGAGCTGTCGCTTGTCGTTTTCCAGAAAAATAATAATAACGCACAAGTTGCTCGTGAAGAGCTGCCGCTTGTCGTTTTCCGAAAATAATAATAACACACAAGTTGCTCGTGAAGAGCTGCCGCTTGTCGTTTCCCAACGATGTCTATAATGTACAAGTTGCTCATGAAGAGACCGCCGCTTGTCGTTTTCCAAAATAATAATAACGTACAAGTTACTCGTGAAGAGCTGCCGCTTGTCGTTTTCCAACGATGTCTATAACGTACAAGTTGCTCGTGAAGAGCTGCCGCTTGTCGTTTTCCAAAAAATAATAACGCACAAGTTGCTCGTGAAGAGCTGCCGCTTGTCGTTTTCCAAAATGATAATGCACAAGTTGCTCGTGAAGAGCTGCCGCTTGTCGTTTTCCGAAAATAATAATAACGCACAAGTTGCTCGTGAGGAGCTGTCGCTTGTCGTTTTCCAAAGAATAACTCAGAAGGAAATTGCGATGACACTGGAAGAGAATAAAACCTTCGTCAAAGAGAATCATGAATCAATCCTTCCCGAGGAGATCACATACTTAAATGTGCAAAATAAATGCACCATTCGTCTAGGTCGTGACTTCATTGGGGAAAATCATGAGATAGCCTACGCAAGAGACAACAACTTCATCCAGGAATAACTAGAGAGAAAACAGTCAAACAAGACTCCACCCAATGAGAAAGAAACTCGATTGGGGAATTCATCCTATCCAGAAATGGACAAGGTGAGCTAAATCAAAAATCATCCATGGGGATTAGCTTAGTTGGCGAATTTAGAAAGGAAGCACATTTTCTGCTTAAGCTAGCTTTCCACTTGGAAAGAAACATGTACGTTGTTTGAATAAACAGAGTACAACCAAAATCAACGGCAAATGTGAATATGCGTGCGGGATATGAGTGTAAATGAATAATGAATGTTATGCTGACAAAACGAATTGATGGAATATCTTGAAGATAATAAGATGTCACAGCATAATAGATACTCGGCCAATCTTAAAAAAGACGGAAAATAACTGGAACTGGAACCCCAAAGCAACGTCAGAGCATATCACGCTACAAGGCTCGAATCTTTTGAGGAGAAAAGCATTCAAATCCAATCTTACAATACCAATAGACCACTGGCAAGAGACAAAGCGTACCACACTTCCGAAATCTGCTCAAATAAAGATAACTGAAACAAATCTTAACTGGAACAGTTGGGGAGTCACCAAACTTAGTACCACCAGAAACACAAGCTTACACAACCAACACCTCATGACGATTTTGAAATAAGACATGTTCATCATGCAAGGATAAACTACTGTACTATTGCATTTCATGGCTTGACCATCCTCGGAACAACTGTTAATATTCCTTTCATTATTTATGACGCATTTTAAAATAAAAATACTTTAAATAACTTTATTTCAAATATTTCCATAAAAATTAAAAAATTTCCCACAAAAGGTAAATGCTCAAATTTCATTAATAAGATGGTAGTTCGCTAACAACGCGACTCCAACGGTTTACAAAAGTTTGGGAAATAGTACATGAAAGAAAGGATTACACAAAAACAATGATCACTATTCTCCCTAACAACTTCGAATTTCCAAAATATGTTCAAATGCCAAGACGGGTCTGACCAAAAGCTCGCCTAAGCGAAATACTTCTTGACTGCATCGGCGTTCATGGGACGCGGGATCTCTTCACCGTCCATATTGGTGAGAATCAAAGCACCTCCAGAGAAAACTTTCTTAACGGCATACGGTCCTTCATAATTCGGAGCCCACTTGCCCCTAGAATCAGGTTGAAAAGATAATATCTTCTTGAGTACAAGGTCACCTTCTCTGAACTCGCGTGGTCGAACCTTCTTATCAAAAGCCTTCTTCATTCTCTGCTGATATAATTGACTGTGACACAATGCTGTCAACCTCTTTTCTTCAATTAAATTCAACTGATCATACCTACTTTGACACCATTCGGCCTCAGAAAGTTTAGCTTCCATCAACACTCTCAGAGACGGAATCTCAACCTCCACGGTGAGTACTACTTCCATACCATAAACTAGGGAAAATGGGGTTGCGCCTGTTGAAGTTCGAACTGAAGTACGGTAACCATGCAGAGCAAACGGAAGCATTTCATGCCAATCTTTATAAGTTACCACCATCTTTTGGACAATCTTTTTGATATTCTTGTTAGCAGCTTCAACAGCCCCATTCATCTTCGGTCTGTAAGGAGAAGAATTATGATGTTCGATTTTGAACTATTCACAAAGCTCTCTCATCATCTTGTTATTCAAATTCTAACCATTATCAGTGATGATCTTGCTCGGGATACCGTATCGACAAATGATCTGATTCTTGATAAATCTGACTACCACCTGTCTGGTTACCTTAGCATAAGATGCTGCTTCCACCCATTTAGTAAAATAATCGATCGCTACCAAGATGAAACGATGACCATTTGAAGCTTTGGGTTCAATCATTCCAATCATATCAATGCCCCACATAGAGAAAGGCCAAGGTGAAGAGATAACATTGAGGAGGGTCGGTGGCACATGTATCTTGTCTGCATAAATCTGGCATTTATGACATTTCTTCACATATTTGCAGCAATCATATTCCATTGTCATCCAATAGTAACCGGCTCTCAACATCTTTCTAGCCATCGCATGTCCGTTGGCATGAGTGCCAAAGGATCCTTCATGTACTTCTTGCATTAGCATGTCTGCTTCACGTCTGTCTACACATCTGAGCAAGACCATGTCGTAATTCCTCTTATACAAAACCTCTTCATTGAGGAAGAAACTGCTTGCTAATCTTCTCAATGTCTTCCTATCTTTATTGGATGCCCCAGGCGGATACTCTTGAGTTTGAAGAACACGTTTAATGTCATAGAACCATGGTTTGTCGTCGGTGACCTCTTCTACTGAGAACACATGAGCAGGTCTATCAAGGCGCATAACTCGGATTGTAGGCACATTGTTCCAACCATTCACTTGAAACATTGAAGACAAAGTAGCCAAAGCATCAACCATTTGGTTCTCATCTCTAGGCATATGATGTAATTCCACTTTGTTGAAGAAAGTTAACAATCTTCTAGCATAGTCTCTGTAAGGGATCAAACCAGGATGACGAGTCTCCCATTCTCCTTTGATTTGATTAATTACAAATGCCGAATCTCCGTAAATATCAAGAATCTTAATCCTTAGATCCACCGCTTCTTCGAGACCCATAATACATGCCTCATATTCAGCCATGTTGTTCGTGCAGTCAAACTTCAATCTCGCCGTGAACGGGATATGAGCACCTCGGGGAGTGACGATGATTGCCCCAATTCCATTCCCATAAGAGTTCACAGCTCCGTCAAATACCAAACCCCAACGCGATTCGGGATCAGGTCCTTCTTCAGGTAACGGCTCTTCACAATCTTTAGCTTTCAAGTACATAACATCTTCATCTGGGAAATCAAACTTGATGGATTGATAATCGTCAATTGGTTGGTGAGCCAAATGATCGGCTAAAATACTCCCTTTGATTGATTTCTGAGTGTGATACTCAATGTCATATTTGGATAACAACATCTGCCAACGGGCTATTCTTCCAGATAAGGCGGGCTTCTCAAAGATATACTTGATCGGATCCATTTTGGAGATCAACCAAGTGGTGTGGTTAATCATATACTGGCGCAGACGGCGAGCAGCCCAAGCTAAAGCACAACAGGTTTTCTCAAGCAATGATTATCGAGACTCACAGTCTGTGAATTTCTTACTCAGATAATATACAGCATGTTCCTTTCTTCCAGTCTCATCTTGTTGACCAAGCACACATCCCATGGAATCTTCCAATATAGCCAGGTACATAATCAAAGGTCTTCCTTCCACCGGAGGAATCAAAATGGGAGGTTCAAGCAAATATTCTTTGATGCTATCAAAAGCTCTCTGACAATCTTCTGTCCACACACATCCTTGGTTCTTTCGGAGAAGCTTGAAAATCGGCCCACAGGTAGCAGTCATATGAGATATGAATCTAGAAATATAGTTCAGTCTCCCAAGGAATCCTCTTACTTGTTTTTCCGTCTTGGGTGCGGGCATTTCCCGAATAGCTTTGACTTTATCAGGATCTACCTCAATACCTTTTCGACTGACAATGAAACCCAGAAGTCTTCCAGAACGAACACCAAAAGTGCACTTGTTGGGATTCAGACGGAGTTTATACTTTCTCAAGCGCTGGAATAACTTCAACAAATGTTCCAAATGATCTTCTTCAGTCTGTGATTTGGCAATCATGTCGTCCACATACACTTCTATCTCCTTATGCATCATGTCATGGAACAAAGCAGTCATGGCCCTTTGGTATGTTGCACCAGCATTCCTCAAACCAAACGGCATAACCCGATGACAAAATGTTCCCCAAGGTGTAATGAAAGATGTCTTCTCCATATCTTCTGGTGCCATCTTGATTTGATTGTAACCAGAGAAACCATCCATGATAGAAAAGACTTTGAACTTTGCGGTACTGTCGACCAATACGTCAATGTGCGGTAATGGGAAGTCATCCTTTGGGCTAGCTCTATTCAAATCTCTATAGTCTACACACATCCGGACTTTGCCATCTTTCTTTGCAACAGGCACTATATTGGCTAACCATTAAGGATAGACCGATGTAACAAGGAAACCTGCATTAATCTGTTTCTGAACTTCTTCCTTGATCTTGTCAGCCATATCGGGACGAGTCCTTCTCAACTTCTTCTTAATCGGCGGACATTCAGGTCTCAACGGTAAACGATGCTCCACAATATTGTTGTCCAAACCTGGCATATCTTGGTAGGACCAAGCAAACACATCAACATACTCTCTGAGAAGCTCCAACATTTTCTCTTTTACCTCTGGGATAAGCAATGCTCCGACCTTAACCTCCTTTTATCTTCTTCATCACCCAAATTGATCATCTCTATAGGTTCTTCAAATGGCTGAATAGTCTTTTCATCGTGCTCAAGCAAACGGGAAATTTCATCAGGAATTTCTTCACTATCCTCTTCTTCGGCTCTGAACACAGGGAATTCAAAGTTGGGAGAGGGCATAGGATCATTGTTTTCAATGGTTAAGTCATGGATTAATCTGCACATATGATTATGTTTTATTTTAGAAATCGATTTGTACAAATAAGACAAAAAGTTATTATATTTTCCTATTACTACCAATTAATTTTCATTACTATTTCCCAGAAAAGGTGAAAAATAAAAACAGTAGTGGACAAAATAACATTTTTATTCATGAGGGGAAATACTTGAAACAAAGAGCCCAGACATTTTCTCTTTTGCCTTGGGCAGAGCAAAAGGATTTATTTTCAACATAGCCCGACACAAATACTTTTCGCCTTGGGCAGAGCGAAATTTTTTTCAAAAATAAAACAAAACATTACTCAGAAATGTGCATCACAGCAGGAACATCAACAGCAATCCAGTTCCGGCAAACCACTCCATGCGTTACGAAAAATGTTGGATGATGCATGATATGCGATGCAAATGATCGTTCATTTTGATAGTTTTTTTTTCAAAAAAATGTTGATGGATGCATGGATGGATGATAATGCAACAGTTACACACAAGTTCATAAACATAGGGGTTCAAAGGTTCAACGTTTCGAGCATGGAGTCAAGGGTAAAGCCCACCCCAAGGTATGTACTAATGGTTCAATCACACCTGTAAGACAAGGTTCTAAAAGTTCCCAGAGTCTACATTCCTCCTTCGGATATTACCAACGTCTTGATTACTCAATAATTAGCAATATTCTCAAGAGAAACTCGTCCGAGCGTAGCATCGCGTAACAACTACTTCCAAATTACTCCGTTATAGTCTCCGCGCTAGACCTAAAAAGGCCAAGATGGGTTAGGGTTCTACGGTCCTCAATTTCTCTGGCTCCTAGGTCGAAAATAATAACGTCTTCCCGATTACTCGGTAAACAAATATTAAGTTCAAGAGGGCCTTCCATTGAGTGGGGGATCTCATGCCTCCTTCTTCGGGATTACTCCCTCAAAGTTAACATGACTGTACCGCCCGTCTTATTCCTTAAGTGTAACTTAATCCGGGTATAGGATTCGTCCTTTACAAAAAAAACCCAAACAACCCCAATTTAAACACATAATCAAACAAATCAAATAATAATAAAACAGATAAGACAAATTAGGCTTAACCCACTTAGGGATGGACCAGCAAGAGGTCAATTTGTCCCCAGCAGAGTCGCCAATTCTGTAGCGATAAAAAATGTAGCGGGGTAAATCGGAGATCGAATTATTGATTAATTCGTCTCACAAAAGCAAGAGTCGTCACCGCGCTTTATTATTCCCAAGGGAAAAGGGGAAAGAGCGAAATAAAACCCTAAATATGCAATGTAAAATAATACTTTTTAAAAGTAATAAAAATACAAGGCGTTTTTTGAAAAGAGATCTATGGTTCGGGGGTTGGTTATACAGTGGGAAGGTATTAGCACCCAATGTATCTATAGTACTCTATAGGAACCTTTTGAAATATCTATTTATTAAAATTTGTTTGTTTGATTAAAAATAAATTGTTTTGGCCAAAAAGGGGGTACGGACGGGTTTTTGAAGATACGACGACCTAATGTCGAAGTTTTGACTTAAAAGGTATGAGTTTTGAAAAAATTGAATATTTGGGAAAATTATCTTAAGTTTTTGATGAATGAGGGTATTCGCACGATGTTTTTTTTATGACATGAAGTCGACAAAAAAATTAGACAATTCCCTTGGGTTGAAACGGACGAGAGATATACGGATTAACGATCAATTAAATAAAATTATAATTAAACGATTAACTAATGAAATTTAAATCATACTAGCATGCATCTTTAAAAATTAAATAAATAATAAAAAAGTACATGAAGATTAAATTAAGAAAACATAGATTTTTTGATAATTAAACACATGACAAAATTAAATCATGAAACATGTATTTTTGAATAATTAAATAAGCGACAACACAAAAATATAATAGAAGAAAAAGGTATGTTTTCAAAATTAAATAAAGGTGAAATTTTAATTAAATGTTTTTATGTGTTTTTTATACTAATTAATAATTTTACGGCAAAGTAGATTAATAATTAACTAAGTATATTAATAATATGGCCAAAAGAAATAAAAGGTAGATAAGTGACCCAACCAAGATTTGAACCCAGGACACTTAGCTTGCTAGTAATATGCCTTTCCAATTAAACTATTTCACTTATTGTTATATCTACAACTCAAATAAATTAAAAGGAACGGAACTAGAAAAAGCTAAGCCAAATGGGCCCAATGGGCCAACCGGGTTATGGATTAAGAGGGGAAAAAAGAAACCCTAGTACAACTTAAACAAGTCACCGCCGCTGCTGTCTTGGGAAGGGATTTGGTCCTCATTATTAATCTCTTAATACCCCAATTAAAATAAATTAAAAGTTAAATCTTGGAGAAATAAAACTAACGGTTATCCCTCTCCCAAACGCATCAACACCACCATCTCCTTCCTCTTGATCATCTACCGAATTTCAGCACAGATAAGATTTCTCTTTCTTCTTAATCGCATCCTTTCCTCTTCATCGCTCAACAACAACAAAAGAACTCTCTTGTTTCAAATCTTGGTTTATTGAACACAGATCAATAACAACATATCCATATAAACAAATAAACAGCAACACGCAAACACCAAACAATCTAAAAAAGACGAAGTGAAACAGAAGAGATTACCGGTGGAGAAGAAGAGTTTTCTGATGATGAATCCAACGCGGCAAATGGTTCAGGTACGACGTTAACACTCTTTTCTCTTCTTATACAATTTCCGCTTCTGATGCATACAGTTTTGCAGGTTATGTTATTGAGTTGTGTTGATGGAGTTTGTCGGTTGGCTCGCGGTGCGGCTGTTCTGATCCTCGCGGAAGGAGTACAGGAGGTCCAGTTGGGCTGTGTGTGCGTGATTCCGGCGCGGCGGATGTCTCCGGCCGGTGGGGTTGTAGCAGGAAATCACGCAGTCGATGGGGATGGGCAGTGCGGTTATTGAGAGACGTGCGGTCGGCGTCGTTTCTGTTATGCGGATTCGTCAAAAAAACCCGTAAATTCCGCAGCGACAACCAGAATGGAAACTGGTTCTTGATTTTGTAGCACGAGGTACAAGATTTGAAAGAGCATGATCGAGATTGTTGTTGTTAAGGCAGTGTGTTGCTGAGGTTAAGGTTGTGATTGGCGAAGATGCGATGTTGAAGGATCTGGTTCCAAGATTATTTTCAAGGTTTTTTTTCTCTCCTTTGAACAGTGGACGTGAATGAGGTTTTTAGAGGCAGGGGTTGTGACATAGCATTTTTGACCGTTGGAATTGTTTTTTAGCAGCCAGACAAAAGCAGGGTCTTTGTTACACAAAAATGGAAAGGATCAAAAAGCAAATGAAAAAGAGAGTTTGTGATGAATGTAATTTGGTTTTTGAATTTGAAATTGAATTTAGGATGGAAAATCGAATTATTGTACGTGTGAAGCGGTGTTGTGGTTTCAAACTTGCATTTCCATATTTTTTACAAAAGAAAAAAAAACGTAGTAGTTATAGTAACAAATAAAAAGAAGAAGAAAATGTTGATAATAATAAAAAAGAATTAAGATACAAATGACGACTATTAATAAAAATTAAAATATGCAATATTAAATGATGAAAATGGATGAAATTATCATTAACTTCTTTTTTTGAATTAAAATATGATAATAATAAAAGTGTAAATCTAAATGATATTTTTTAATATTTTTGAATTAAAATGAAAATAAAAATTACAATGACATGAAATAAATATTTTAGGATTTTTATGAAATAAAATTAATGATGATTAAAGACAAAAAAAATGCAATATGCATGATTTTGTAAAAATCGGGTAACACGGTTGAAATTAAGTGCAATTCACTAAATTCACAAAATGACTTCTAACGTTAACAATTTTTAGTGGCTTATCAATGCATAATTTGCCCTTGACTTGTAAAGAAAAGTTGTAGATGATGTCAGGGAAAAATCATGTGCAAAAACAACCGCTTAAAAAAATATCACAATTTGAAGAAGTTATGAATTTTGAAATATGACCCGAAAAAAATGGCAAAAATGGGTCGAATCGCTTGTGAACGCTTGCTATGTAATGACACCGATGGGAGGTGGGATCTTAGGTCAAAAATTGGGGTACAACACAGGCTTTACTGAGTTGATTCTGACTGGCGAACAGGTGGAAGCGGGTATTAAGAGCGGGAAGATTCAAAGGGATGCCTCTGCATCTACAACTGTTAAAAAGCCATTTCCAGCCAAGAAGGAGGCAGCTGTTGTGTACTCTCAAAAGGGATTAGGGAGAACTGAGCTCCGGCCGACCGTGGGGGCCGTGATGATTCAAAATTCGTCAAATGATCAGCCTCGTACCAATCAGTCTAGACCTAACCAGCAACGGGTAGAACGGCCACAACGGCAGTTCACCCGCATCAATATGACGCCTGCACAAGTTCTTCCCCATTTGTTGAAGTTGAATCTGACTGGTTTAAAGGAGGCACCGAAAAACCCTAACACCACATCTCCATACTATCATGCCAATGCTAAATGTGCCTACCATTCTGATAGCGCCGGACATGACACCAACAACTGTTGGGCCCTAAAGAATAAAATTCAAGACTTGATAGACGCAAAAGAGGTTGAGTTCGACGCCCCCAAGAAGCCGAACGTAATATCCTCTCCGATGCCAAAGCAAGGCCATCATGTTCATGCCGTGGAAGAAGATCTGTATGTTTCTGCTGTTGATGATCTGGTAACTCCATTACTGACAATCAAATTGAATCTGTTGAAAGCTGGGATTTTCCCAGGATGTAAAGAAGACTGCTACTGCTGTTCCTCCCTACCAATCGACTGTCCATTGCTGAAGATAGGCATCCAAGGCCTAATGGACAGCCAACAAATTCTTTTCGAAAAGATTCCTGCTACTCCAACTCCTATCAAAGATGTTTCAATAATCACCATTTCCACCAATCTTTCCAAGGTCTCTAAAAAGCCTGTTAAGATTACATCCGCTACGAAGATTGTTCCTCTGAAAATAACCTTGCCTGGGCCTGTCCCTTACAAATCTGACAAATCAATACCGTGGAATTATGGTGGAGAAATCTACTACCACGGTGTTAAACAAGTTGAGATAACTGAAGAGAGCTCTGACGAAGAAAATGCCGACATTGGAAACATTGCCGGTACGAGCAAGATTACCCGGAGTGGGAAAATTTTCTCTCCAGAGATTTCCCCTCCAAAGGCAATCTTTGGACCCTCAGCTGCTGCCAAGGTTACCCCTGCACCGATAAAACTTTATGCAAGAACTCCGTTGATTGAAGAAGCTTTTACTCCTGTGGTTGTCCCTCCTACTTCTGCTGATAAGGGGAAAGGGATCCAAGATGAGCTCCTCAGGACGAGGGCTCAACCATTGGTCATCCCCGAAACCTCTAAGAAAGAAACGGAGGAGATTCTGAAAATAATTAAGAAGAGTGATTATGATGTGGTAGAGCAACTGGGGAAAACCCCCTCAAAGATCTCCATGTTAGCATTGCTGCTTTGTTCAGAGGCTCATGCCAAAGCATTGATAAGATTTCTGAAGACAGCCCATGTTCCCCAGGAAACCTCAGCCGATCAATTCCAGGATTATGTAGCCAGCCTTACTGCTGACAACGGCCTGGGTTTCTCTGATGCTGACCTGACTCCGAAAGGAAGAAAGCACAATGACGCATTGCATGTGTCAGTTGAATGCCGAGGAACTACTCTTGCCCATGTTTTGGTCGACACTGGTTCTTCTCTGAACGTGCTGCCTAAGAAAGCTCTGGATCGATTGGATTATGAAGGCTTGGAGCTGAAACCAAGTAATATCATTGTCAGGGCCTTTGACGGGTCAAAAAGAATGGTGCATGGGGAGGTCGACATTCCCATCAAGGTGGGCACTGAAGTATTCCACTCAACTTTCTATGTGATGGACATCCGTCCGTCATACTCTTGCTTGCTAGGGAGACCAAGGATACATAATGCTAGGGCAGTCACTTCCTCCCTGCATCAGATGCTGAAATACCCTGTCAAGGGAAAAATCATAATTGTACACGGTGAAGAGGAGTACATGATCAGTCATCTGAACTTCTTTAGGTATGTGGAAGTGGAGGGCGAATTTATTGAAACACCGTTCCAACACTTCGAGGAAATTGCTCCCGAGGTGGCAGTAGCAAAGGCAGTAGCTGAGGTCCTCAAGCAGGTGGCCAGGATGGCATCTCTAAAAGACACAAAGGCTGCAATGAAGGAGGGGAAGAGCTCAACATGGGGTCAGTTGCCTGACTTTCCCCACAAGACAGACAAGTTTGGGTTAGGATTTACCGCTGCGGGGCAAAAAGCTATGCGTCACTCAAAAATTGAAAGAACACCCATCAGGATTTCTCCTCATGGAATCAATGCTTTAGAAGACGAAGACGAAGAGGGTAACATTGAAGACTGGATCTTCCCAACCATCGAAGGGGGACTACACAACTGGGAGGCGAAAGACTTCGTCCCCATTACTTTCATTAATCAGTAACTTATCTTTCAAACATTTCTTGTTGGTCTGTAATAATTACTTTTAAACAATCTGCACACTACTTTTTCACCTCATGCCTTGCCCGGGGCATGTAGGTCCATTTGTAAGGGTTTTGATTCTCTTCATATTCATATGCCATGTTTAATGAATCATTGGACGTTTTTCATATATAAACTGCTGTGTTCATTTTCTTTCCTTTTGCATTTTTGTTTGTTTAAGGATGGTTATCCCTTACACACACCCACACTCACAAATGCAGGTACCCATCCACTCTGGATTCTATGGGTGATTATTCTGCTATATCCTTCAATAACTCTGAAGATTTGGTCAATCAGGCTGAATACGAAGATGACGAAGATTGTGAAGTACCAGGAGAGCTAGCCAGACTTCTACAACAAGAAGAAAGGGCCATCTTGCCTCATGAAGAGTTGTTGGAAACGGTCAACTTAGGAACAGAGGAAGACAGGAAAGAAATACAAGTGGGTGCCAATCTGGAACCAAGTGTCAAGGAGCGCTTAATACAGCTGTTGAATGAATACGTTGAAATCTTTGCCTGGTCTTATGAAGACATGCCAGGGTTAGACACAGACATCGTGGTTCACCGTCTCCCTACAAGAGAGGATTGTCCACCGATCAAGCAAAGAGTCCGCCGAATGAGGCCCGACATGTCTGAGAAGATTAAAGCTGAAGTAATGAAGCAATTCAACACTGGCTTTCTGGCCGTTACATCCTATCCACAATGGGTTGCTAACATTGTGCCCGTTCCTAAAAAAGACGGCAAGGTCAGAATGTGTGTGGACTACCGGGATTTGAACAGGGCTAGCCCTAAAGATGATTTTCCGCTACCGCATATTGACATTTTGATTGACAACACGGCTCAGCACAAAGTGTTTTTCTTCATGGATGGATTCTCGGGCTACAACCAGATTAAAATGGCCCCCGAGGACATGGAGAAAACAACCTTTGTTACACAATGGGGTACCTTCTGCTACAAGGTGATGTCGTTCGGACTGAAGAACGCAGGGGCAACTTATCAGCGCGCCATGGTAGCTCTGTTTCATGATATGATACATCATGAGATCGAAGTTTACATAGACGATATGATAGCTCGATCACAAACAGAGGAGGAGCACCTTGAACATTTGCAAAAGTTGTTTGCCAGGTTGAAGGAGTACAAACTCAGGCTAAATCCAAGTAAGTGCACTTTTGGAGTTAGGTCTGGTAAACTTCTAGAATTTATTGTGAGCAACAAAGGCATCGAGGTCGATCCAGCAAAAGTGAAGGCTATACAAGAAATGTCGGGCCCCCGTACTGAAAAGGAGGTTAGAGGGTTCTTGGGGCGCTTGAACTATATTGCTAGATTCATCTCTCATCTGATGTCTACCTGTGATCCAATTTTCAAACTATTGAAGAAAGATCAGGTAGTCGAATGGAACGACGATTGCCAAGCTGCTTTTGATAAGATCAAGGAGTATTTGCTAGAACCTCCTATTCTGATGCCACCCGTCGAAGGAAGGCCGCTGATCATGTATCTGACCGTTTTGGACAACTCAATAGGGTGCGTACTGGGCCAGCATGACGAGTCTGGTCGAAAAGAGCATGCCATTTATTACCTTAGCAAAAAGTTTACCGACTGTGAGACTTGCTACTCACTGCTCGAGAAAACTTGATACGCTTTGGTATGGGCTGCTCGCCGACTAAGACAGTATATGTTGACTCATACCACTCTTTTGATTTCCAAAATGGATCCTATCAAGTATATCTTCGAGAAGCCTGCTTTATCTGGAAGAATCGCTAGATGGCAAGTGATCCTGACTGAGTATGACATCCAGTATACTACCCAAAAAGCTATAAAGGGGAGTGTACTAGCTGACCATCTAGCTCATCAAGCTATCGAAGATTATCATTCCATGAGATTCGACTTCCCAGACGAGGACATCATGAATTTGGACAACATTAAAGGTAACGGATCGTATGACGGACCTGAAAATGGATCCCGATGGACCCTGTACTTTGATGGTGCTTCAAATGCACTTGGAAACGGTATCGGTGCGGTACTCATTTCCCCGAAAGGTTGCCACATACCTTTCACGGCCCGACTTTGCTTCAGCTATACCAACAACATGGCCGAATATGAAGCCTGCATTTTTGGTCTCAAGGCTGCTATAGACCTGGGGATCAAATCTTTGATCGTATTTGGGGAATCGGCTTTGGTTATCAGTCAAATCAAAGGAGAGTGGGATACCAAGCATCCTAATCTTATCCCATACAAAGAACATGTCCTGACATTGTTGCCTCATTTCGAGCAAATCACCTTCGAGCATTTCCCGCGAGAAGAGAATCAGCTAGCAGATGCTCTGGCTACAATGTCTTCCATGTTTAAACTCAACTGGGATAACGAGGCTCCCCAAATCACCATCGAGCGAATGGATGAACCTGCGCATTTTCATGAGATTAATACCGAAGAAGTAGTGGAACAACCCTGGTTTCACGAAATCAAAAGGTATCTCCAGACTAGAGAATATCCCGAAGGAGCTTCCGTAAATGACAAAAAGTTCCTAAGGAAATTTGCTGCCAAGTTCTTCCTGAGCAACGGCATCCTCTATAAACGCAGCCATGATTGTGTTTTACTCTGATGTGTAGACAAAGCTGAAGCAGAGTTGATCATGACTGAGATACACAGTGGTACATTTAGCACCCACTTGAGCGGGCATATGATGGCTAAGAAGATTCTAAGGGCAGGCTATTACTGGTCTATTATGGAAGCTGACTGCCATCAACATTCCCGTACTTGCCACTGTTTACCTAGGGTTTTGGTAAACAACCGCTGATCCTCCAAATGGTTACTTATTTGGTTACTCGCAGGATCGATCAGATTGATCCTAGGAGTAACCAAATAAGTAACCATTTGGAGGATCAGCGGTTGTTTACCAAAACCCTAGGTAAACAAATTGGCACACCTGATGGGACTGTGTGTTGATTGTTGAAAATAATCTCATCTTTTCGAGTTGTATGTTATTGAGAAGTGGTAGAATATACACTAACAATAACAATACTGCCAGAAGAGGGGAAGAGATGGCGAATCCGCCAAACAATAACGAAATCCCACAAACTAATGTGGGAGCAACGGTTAGTATGACCGTAAGTGAAGCGACAAATGTTGGTTCGACACCAGCAGTATCGGTCACAACCACGGGGCCAATGCCTTCGTTAACAGGCCCCAGGATACCTTTGGGAACTCCCCCACCAAGGGGAAATTTAGGCACAAGTCCTTTGGTTCCCCCAGGATTTATTCCATTCTATGGTATGCCAACTTCTGAAGTGGCAAGCCTGACGAATGCTGCGTCCACTTTTTCAGACCCTTTTGTGAGTGCCTCTTCGCCACTCCAAGGCTCTGGAGTAGGCATGGCGAATAGAAATAGGACCCAACTCTTAGGAGGAACGTCCCAAGTAGCCCATGGCCTTACAAATGCCTCGACAGCAGTCTTGAGGCAACAAATGGACGAAAGCAACCATGATATGGTGCAAATGTTGGCACAAACTTTGAGTACAATGCTAAACCCTCTAATACAAAACACTACTCAATCGAATCAGCAAGTGACAGCGCAAATGACGCGTTTGGCTGACTTCTTTGGAGTACCCCAACCTATTCGACAGCCTCAAAGGGCGCAAATAAGGGGAAACCAGGGGATATTTTTAGAGGAAGAAACCACCATTAACCAGGCTCAACAGCCTGTCGAAGAAAACCTTAGGGCACGATTGGAACAACCTGTCGAGGAACCTAGGGTAATAACCCCAGAGGTAAGGTTAGTTAACAGAAACCAAAATGCTGACGAAGTGGTTCAGCATATCCAATACCAAAACATGGGTTTGGAAAACAATCTGGCAACCATGATTGAAAGGATCATGACTCAAAATGGGATGAACATGGGCTTTCGAAGGCCCAACTTTACATCTCCATTGTCAGAATACGTGTTACAAACGGACTTACCTCCTAGATGCAAAGTCCCCAAATTTACTAAGTTCTCTGGGGACACGACAGAATCTACTGTCGAGCATGTGGCGAGGTATTTGATCGAAGCGGGTGACATTTCGAATAACGAAAACCTAAGGATCAAGTACTTCCCAAGTTCTTTAACAAAGAACGCTTTTACTTGGTTTACAACTCTTCCCCCCAATTCGATCCATCATTGGACCCAGTTGGAGAGATTGTTCCATGAACAATTCTACATGGGGCAAACCAAGATAAGCCTGAAAGAACTGGCCAGTGTAAAGAGACGCTTCACTGAACCTATAGACGAATATCTAAATAGGTTTAGGTTGCTCAAGGCGAGATGTTTTACACAAGTGCCAGAACATGAGTTGGTCGAAATAGCCGCAGGCGGTTTAGATTATTCCATTAGGAAGAAGCTAGACACCCAGTACCTAAGAGACATGGCCCAACTGGCCGATAGAGTTCGACAGGTAGAACGCCTCAAAGCTGAAAAAGCGAAGGCAACGAAAACTCACAAGAGAGAGAGGATAGCGTACGTTGAGATGGATGACGAAGATCTAGAATCCTTCGACGATACTTTAACTGTCGAAGAAGGAGAAGTCGATTTAGCAGAACTGAAACAAGGGCCACCATACTCTTGTAAACAGTTGGTCCCCTCAAGTGGGAAAAATCCCATTGGTCCAGAAAGGACCAACGATAGGTTCCCAAAAAAGACCTATAGTTTTGACATCACAAAATGTGATGAAATATTCGATTTATTGGTTAAAGATGGCCAAATGATAGTACCCCCAGGGGTAAAACTGCCTCCTCTTGATCAAAGAAAGAAGAGAGGTTTTTGCAAATATCATAATTTTTTGGGCCATAAAACTTCTCAATGTTTTCTTTTCAGGAATCTTGTGCAAGACGATATCGAAGAAGGGAGATTGAAGTTTGCTGACAAATCCCCCATGGCTGTCGACTCCAATCCATTGCAGGCTGAAGCCCACTATGCTGAACCCTCTGAGGTGAACGTGATAGAGGCAACCAGGATCCAGTCGAAGAAGCCAGGAATTACCATGGTCGAAGTCTCAAAGGACCACATCAACATGCCAATCTTTGGCAGTTTTTCTGGAAATTTATCCAGGAAGACAATTGAAGTTGTCCAGAAAGCGGTCGAAAACCCGAAGTCGGAGACCGTTGAAGCACAAAAAACTGGATCAAAGCCCAGTTCCCACTTGGCCACCGTTCAAGGCCAGACGGAGAATCTGGAGATACAAATGAAGCAGTTAACTCTTGCTAACAAAGATACAATGAATATCAACATGGTCGAACTTTCTGACCCAAAAGCATCAGAAGAGGCCATGAGGCAAGAACAAGCTAATAAGACTGCTTTCCCTCGGGAAAATGAAAACTTGGCAGATTTTCTACAAAGATGCCAGAAAAAGAAATCAGAGGTGATGCTGTGTCCAAGATGCAGTTCGATCTTTGATAAAAAAGCTGCTGAGCACATTCAAGGCGTAAGAGCAGCGAATAAGAGAAGGGAGAATGTTGACCTTCGACATGATCCCAGAAGAGCCTCTCAAAGAGGTTCTAACCAAGAAAAGAGGCCACTGACTTTTAGGCCTCCCACAAATGTGCCAGTAGATACTTGGTACAAAACCTCTGGTCGGAAAAGGCCAAGTGAGGAGAAATGGCATTCCTTCGATGTGCCAAGAGGTTCCTCTTTGACTCAAAAGAAAGAGCCTCAGGTTGCTGCACCTAAGGTTGCACAAGTGTCCAGCAACTACAAGGGTAAAAATCCTATGTCTCGATCTCAATGGAGGAGATATCAAAGGAGACGAAAAGCTGAAAGAGAGGCTGCCAACGAACCTAAGGCAGAAACCAGTTCGAATGTTCCTCAAAGGAAGCAAAGGAAGCCTCTAGAGAGGGAGCCAGTAACCAACAGGCTAGTTTGGCCTAACCAAAGCGAAGTCGGAGACGAAGACGATGTTGAGTCTGATGATACTTTGGATATAATGGTGAATATAGTTTCAGTGCTGCCCAGAGAATTCAATCGACAGGTAGAAGTCGAAGCGAGTGACTGGGAAGTGGAGCAAGAAATGGCCAAACATAGGCCAGTGTGCTATTTTGTCATGGACAATGGTACTACTGAGGAACAAAATGGCTTCTTCGAGCCACCTACAGAGGCGATGAAAAATCACCTTAAGCCTTTATTCATAAGGGCTAAACTCGAAGAAACTACTGTGAATAAAATATTGGTCGATTGTGGGGCAACCATCAATATTATCCCTCACTCTATGCTAAGGAAAATTGGCAAAAGAGATGAGGACATTAAGCCTCACAACATGGTCCTGTCGAACTATGAGGGCGGCATAGGGACCACTATGGGAGTGATCCAGCTAGATATCAAAGTAGGGTCGATCCTTCGACCAACGATGTTTATGGTCATATCGGCCAAACCTAACTACAATCTTTTGTTGGGCCGTGAATGGATTCATGGTGTTGGCGCTGTGCCTTCATCGATGCACCAAAGGCTGCTGCTATGGCGTCCAGATGGGATGGTCGAAAACATAGAGGCAGATCAAAGCTATTACCTTGGCGAAGTGAATCACCTGGGTTTGGCAGATTTCGACAAGAACTTGGCTCACATAGGGCCATGTCCAACACCTGACTTCGACATGGCGCCAGCGCCAAACACCTTTTGTTCCCTATACCTGCATCCTAAGCATGGTTTCCAATGGGACAGAGAAGACTTGTCCCACATAGACTTCAGTGGGTTAACTGATATCCAACCAACTGGTTGGGGAAGTGAATTCAGTGATAATGACTGAGTCATAATCTTTGAAGCGAATTTCGGCTTATGTAGCCGAAACCAAGATGATAACGGCTCTCGAAGCCGAAGTAAAGTACATGGCCACACAGGCCAATGATCAACAATTGTCTGCTGTAGGCCCAGGAAAGGATTTCGATCCAAAACCTCCTGATATCATGCCAGAAGAAATGCAGGAACAGAGGCTCGACGCCATCTATGAAGATGAGCCTTTGGGCTTCGAAAAGGACCCCTTGGCGAACAACATTAAGATGTTAGCGCAAGACCCTTTAGAAGAAATCAACTTAGGCGAAGGATCAGAAAAAAGGCCAACTTACATCAGCGCCAAAATCGATCCAGGACTTAGGTTGGAAGTAATCCAATTGCTGAAAGAGTTTAAAGACTGTTTTGCATGGGATTATGACGAAATGCCTGGTCTCGACAGAGGATTGGTAGAACTTCAGTTGCCAATCAAACCTGGGAAGAAGCCAATCAAGCAAAATCCAAGGCGCTTCGCGCCAGAAATACTGTCGAAGATCAAAACGGAGGTCGAAAGACTTCTGAAATGCAAATTCATCCGTGTTACAAGGTATGTCGAATGGATTGCAAATATTGTGCCAGTAATTAAGAAAAATGGTACGTTAAGGGTGTGCATAGATTTCAGAGATTTGAATGCTGCCACCCCCAAAGATGAATATCCTATGCCTGTGGCGGAAATGCTAGTCGATTCTGCCGCTGGTTATGAATACCTGAGTATGCTCGATGGTTATTCAGGATATAATCAAATTTTCATTGCGGAAGAGGATGTGTCGAAAACAGCTTTTCGATGCCCTGGGGCCTTAGGCACTTACGAATGGGTAGTGATGCCTTTTGGCCTGAAGAACGCTGGGGCAACGTACCAGCGAGCAATGAATGCTATCTTCCATGATTTTGTTAACACTTTTATGCAAGTATATATTGATGATATTGTGATAAAATCTGTTTCCAGGAAGAATCATATTGACCACCTTCGACGATCATTCGAAAGAATGAGAGAACATGGTCTGAAGATGAATCCTTTGAAGTGTGCGTTCTGTGTGAAAGCTGGAGATTTCTTGGGCTTCGTTGTCCACAAGAAAGGAATCGAAATCAACCAGAACAAGACGAAGGCAATTCTGGAAGCGAAAGCGCCATCGAATAAGAAGGAATTGCAATCTCTCTTAGGCAAGATAAATTTCTTAAGGAGGTTTATATCTAATCTAAGTGGGAAAGCTCAGGCCTTTTCACCCTTACTTCGACTGAATAAAGAGGGGTTCGAATGGGGGCAGGAGCAACAAGAAGCCTTCGACAAAATCAAAGGGTACCTCACTAAGCCACCTATTTTGGTGCCTCCTTGTAGCAATAGGAGTATGAGATTGTACATAGCTGCATCCGACAAAACTCTGGGAAGTATGTTAGCCCAAGAGGATGAGAATGGAGTCGAAAGACCCATTTACTATCTCAGTAGAGTTTTGAACGATGCAGAAACTAGATATAGCGAAGTTGAAAAATTGTGTCTATGTCTGTATTTTTCTTGTACAAAACTCAAGCAATATATAAAACCAGTTGATGTTTATGTTTCGTCTCATTTTGATGTTTTCAAATATATGTTGTCGAAACCTATCTTGCATAGTCGAATTGGCAAATGGGCATTAGCATTAACTGAATACTCCTTGACCTTTATGCCTCTTAAGGCAGTGAAAGGACAAGTGGTGGCAGACTTTATAGTCGACCACTCAATTCAAGTCGAGGATATTAATTATGTGGAGATAGAGCCTTGGAAATTCTACTTCGATGGTTCCAGCCATAAAGATGGAACAGGGGTAGGAATCTTGATTATTTCTCCAGATAAAATTCCAACAACATTCAAGTACAAAATATCAGGTTCTTGTTCGAACAATGAGGCTGAGTATGAAGCTCTAATTACTGGCCTTGAGATATTGTTGGAATTGGGGGCAACTCGAGTCGAAATAATGGGAGACTCAGAGTTAGTCATTAAGCAAGTCACAAAAGAATATAAATGCATAAGAGAGAATCTCATTATGTACTTTGTGATAGCAAATCGTTTATTGAAAAAATTTGAAACGATCAATATTCGACACATACCCAGAGTCGAAAATCAAATAGCCAATGACTTGGCACAAATTGCATCTGGGTATAAGATTTCAAAAACGAGGTTACAAAGAGCAATCGAAGTTCGAGAAAAGATAAAAGCAACTTGTCTATCACCATCAGACTTGGAATCGACGAGACTAGGATATGCTGATCACAGTAACTTCGAGATTTCGTTCATTGATAATTTGTCAGAGCAAGATTGGAGGAAACCTATTGTGGACTATCTTCAAAATCCAGGAGCTTCGACAGAACGAAAAACAAAGTACAGGGCGTTGAGTTATGTACTCATGGGTAATGAGTTATTCAAGAAGACGCCTGAAGGGGTGTTGCTGAAATGTTTAAGTGAAACTGAAGCATACATAGCCCTTTCGACTACGCATGCTGGGGCATGTGGGGCTCACCAAGCAGGCCATAAGATGAAATGGTTGTTGTTTCGACAAGGACTATATTGGCCCACTATGCTGAAAGATTGTGTTGAGTTCGCCAAAGGTTGTCAAGAGTGCCAAGTTCATACAGGCATCCAACATGTACCAGCAAGTGAACTTCACTCGATAGTGAAGCCTTGGCCCTTTAGAGGATGGGCGTTGGATCTCATTGGAGAGATTCGACCAGCATCATCAAAGAGTCAGAAATACATATTGGTAGGCATTGATTATTTTACTAAGTGGATCGAAGCAGTCCCTTTAGTCAATGTAGACCAAGAAAATGTCATTGAATTTATTCAAAAGAACATTATCTTTAGGTATGGAATCCCTGAGACGATAACAACTGATCAAGGGTCAGTTTTCACTGGTCGAAAGATGCAGGAATTTGCTCAGGAAACAGGTTTCAAACTCCTAACATCAACGCCTTATTATGCACAGGCGAATGGTCAAGTCGAAGCAGCTAACAAAGTGGTGATTGGTTTGATAAAGAAACATGTTGGGAAGAAACCAAAGAATTGGCATAAGACGTTAGACCAGATTCTGTGGGCTTGTCGAACGTCCCCAAAAGAAGCCACTGGTACAACACCATATAGGCTAACTTTTGGCCATGATGCAGTGTTACCAGCAGAAATTTGTCTTCAATCTGCAAGGGTTCAGAGGCATTATGATATTCCTTCTGAAGTTTATTGGAACATGATGTTGGACGAACTGGTGGATTTGGACGAAGAGAGATTACGCGCTCTCGACCTACTCAGGCTTCAGAAGAAAAGAGTAGAAGACTCTTATAATAAAAAGGTAAAACCTAAGGTATTTTTGCCTGAAGAACTAGTTTGGAAGGTAATTCTTCCCATGGATCGAAGGGATCGAAGCATGGGGAAATGGTCACCCAAATGGGAAGGACCCTTCAGAGTTATCCAAACTTTTTCTGGTGGAGCCTATGAAGTCGAAGAGTTAGGTGGAGATAAAAGGCTCTTGAGAGTAAATGGTAAATATTTGAAAAAATACAAACCTATACTTCAAGAGATAAAAATAAAATAATAAAAGAACAAGACTAAATTAACCATAAAAATGCCAAAATGGAAATTTTATAAATTTCAGCCAAGATGGCATTGTTGTCGAATGTAGATTACAAAATATGGTTACAAAAGAGAATTAATCAAAAGGGAAGAGAGTCCTTGAGTCGAATGTACTTGGCTTGCTGCAGCTCCAACCTTTTCTTGCACCAGGCGTTCTCCTGCACTAGTTTGGCAATCTGAGCGTCGAAGCTTTGGGCCCTTTCAGCGAATTTCAGGCCTTGTTTGATTTCAGTTTGGCTCTCGGTGTCTGAGATGGTCGAAAGAAGTTCCTCCTTGCGTATAGTGTTGGCATTTATCTTCGCTTCTATCTCTGCGATTTGTGCCCGGAAGGAAGCATTCTCTCGATCAATGGCATCGACTTCTTCCTGCATAGATGCTTTTTGTTTCGACAACTCCGTAATTCGAGAAGTCGTATCCGAGACAGCAGTCCACGCAGAGGAGCTTTTGCCATACAACACCTCAAGCTGACTGTTAAACCCCCTTTGGCGCCTGTAATCTGCTGAGACTTGATCAATCATATAGTGTAACTCCATGATCAAGCCTGAAACTTCTGGGGCTACAGCTAACACGTCGACAGCATTCAAGACATCCTTCAAACATGATGGAGCAGTGGGGTCCCCCTCTAAAGCCTTCATCAAGTCCCTCTTGAAGAACTGGGCCTTAACCTTCGCCAAAGCGTCATCAAGAGGAGAGGTTTCAGTAGACTTCCCCGACAGGGTAGGAATCTCCTGACTAGCATCAGACGAACTCTTGCTCTCGATGATTGCGTTGAGATAGCTAACAGGGTCAGTTTGTTTCAAGAGTTCTAAGTCCTCTTTTGACATGTGCTTCGTGGAGGTAACCCTTGCAACAGTATTGTCTTGGGTTTGAGGCTGTTGAATGTTAGGTGCCTCGACTTGTTGCTCTTCGACTCGGACTGGGGCAGTACCAGCGTCGACTTGTGGCTCGTCGCTAGCGTCACCTTGGTGCTCTTCGCTAGCATCACCCTGGTGCCCTTCGCCAGCGTCATCTTGGTGCTCTTCGCTAGCGTCACCCTGGTGTCCTTCGCCAGTGCCACCTTGGTTCTCTTTGTCAGCAGCACCTTGATTTTCTTCGCCAGCATTGCCTTGGTCCCTTTCTTCATGATTCTCTTCTGACAGATCCACCACCTGAACCGCTTCTGGCTGTTGTTCCTCCACCAGAGGTTCCTCTGTTGGTTTTTCTACCGTTTCAGCATTGGCCTCATTCTCAGTATGGGCTTCGTCATTTCCCAAGCCTTTTTCCTGAGGCCTGCTAAGTTCAGCAGATTCCAGCGTTTCAGAGGTCCTTGGCGGAGAACTTTTAGTAGTGTCCTGAAAAAGGAAAGAAGACAAATCTTCAAAGATCGAAAGAGACACAATCGAATATGGGTATCTATACCTAAATTATAAAAAGGTCTAAGGGATTACCTATGGATTAGCTTCAGCCCCAGGGCTGGAATTGTCGCTTTCGACAGGCTTGTTAAGAAGAATGTTTAGTTCCTCCTCAGTTGGCTCCTCGATGATCACTGGAGGTGGCCTAGGCTTTCTCCCAGCAACTTTTATTCTGATGGTTCGACCTTCAGGAGCAGGAGCAGGAACAGAAGCATCCTTCGTCAACTTTCGCCTCTTTAGAGGGGCAGGAGGAGAATCACTTTCTTCATCGCTCCCAGATTCGACCACCAGTGTTGGCCGTTTCTTGGGCGAAGGTGCCTAGAAAACCAAGGGGAATTCGATTTAATAATTGCATCGAAAGTCAAAAATCGAAAGCCAGGAAAAAATAATGAAAGTCTGGTTACCGATATAGAAGGCTTCTTCGAAGAGCCTTCCCCCTGTTGGTTGCTTGTGGTCTTTGCCGGCGCTGTAGTCTTCGCTGGCGGTGGAGGTTTTATTGAAGGGCCTCCTCCCTGTTGGCCTTCTGTAGCCTTCTTGGCTACAGGCTTTCGAACAACTGAAAGCAAATAAAAAGTTAACAGGCTAGCAGTCGAAGAGAAAGACAAAAAGTAATGTGAGAGCATGAACTTACATTTCTTTATTTTGTCCAACACAAGGACAAAAGACTTCTGCAGCTCATCCATGAAGTCCTTCTCGTCGAAGAAGTACTCAGCATAATAGCTTTTCCACCACTCCTCGAAGGATGGTGAACAAAGAAAATTAAGCTGGTAGTCAAACAACGAGAGAACTGTTCGACCAGCATATCTTCCGATATGCTTGATGGCAGCTTCTTCTGTGTAATCATTGCAGAAGTACAACATTGACTTTTCTCGTGGAAAAATCGGAGAAGGTAGGGTTTGGATAATACCAAACTGGCGAGATACCAGGTTTGGTTGGTATGCAATCAGACTCAAATGAGTCTTAGAGCTCCTGAATCGAAGAGGCATGATCCTTGGTGTAAGGAACGCCTCCCACAGTATTGTATGTTCGTCGACATTGGGACCACTCGACGCCCTTGGATGTGGCCTTGTGAACCATGCTGGGCCTACCTGCCGTCGAGCAAATGGAGCCATAGTTGAAACAAACTCCTTCCTTCGAGCAAACATTAGAACGAAGTTAGTGAAGGTTTGCTGAAATTCCAGTCCATCTTCCATAGGTGTCAGCAGAGCCAGCCTGGTTCCTTCGACGCGTCTGTTCGCTATCGCTGGAGCCTGCTCGTTTATCTGAACCTTCTTAGGCAAGAAAGATTCGAAAGTGGCATTGAGCCACAGTTGGAGCAGCCAAAAAGGCCCAGCAAGTAGCAAGCTGGCCCTGTTCTCGATAATTTTTAGAAGAGTTGCCCCATTGTTGATCGAATCATAGAGGCTAGCCAGAATCAGTTCTGCCAAACAGATGTTTTGGCGATGATGCAGTTGAGTAGCAAGAGTGACCATCTTTTTGGTCACCTGTAAAGACTTCGAGCAAAATACAAAGCGAGTCAGCCATAAGGCTAGAAACGCTATGTGTTCGACATCCGACACAGCATCTGTCGACCTGTCGTGATAATGGTTGATGAAAGTGGTGTATGTTGGTTTGGTCTCAGAGAAGCCAATTTGGTCCTCCGACATCTCCTCCGGATCGAAGTAATCCCCGGTGGGTCGAAGGCCAGTAATAGCGGCCACATCGAAGAGTGTGGGGGTTAGCATCCCACAGGGAAGATGGAAAGTAAAGTGGGAGTAGTCCCAGAACAGCAAAGAAGCTATCAGCATCTCCGGAGAATAGTTCAAACCTGTCTTCGACAGCATCACTAGGTCGAAGATCCCCATATCCTTCCAGATCGAAGTTTGGTGCTTCTCCATCTTTACTAGCCAAGCAACGTAATCAGGGGTAAGGTTAGGGCAAGACCTGAAGGCCCTAACGCCTCTGTTGAAGAAACGGAGGTCGATTTTTTCATGTGCAGGGTCTTCATTGTCTTCTGCGTCTTTCTTGGCACATGCGACCGGTTTGAGTTTCTCAACTACCGGGAAATAGCTCTTAATCTTCATAGCCTCAGAGATACTTGGATACATGGGGCCAGACATTGCAAAGATCTGGTTGGAGTATCCAACCGGGATCATAAGATGGCGTGAGTAGGCATCGCGAACGGCGATGTCCAAGGGTTCAGGAACCCTTCGTTTGCCTGTGGAAGTTATCACTGGAGCAGTGACGAAAACCTTGGGTTTAGCATTTTCAGTTGGTACAGCAGCACTAGGAGCAGTAGAACCAGATGCCATGGTTTAGTGTTGAGTTTGAAATGAGGTTGAAGACGAAGTGAAAGAGGAAGAGTTTCTGCAAAGATAACAAGCTTGTATGAAAACAGAGAAGTTTGAAAGCTAGATGGCGTAAAAAGTCCCACAATGGGGTACTTACTGCTATTTATAGTAGTGGGAAAAATCCCCAAAAACGAGGACATTAAATGCCATTTAATGCTGCAGGAGTTAGTGGGACGCGTGGCATCCCCCTGTTGTTTTAGCCGTTCTGCAGAAATAGAGGGACGCAGCGTGCGTCCTCGTTTTTGGGAATTGTCATAATGACAAATTCTGAAATGACGTTTGGTACTGCACGCCGTACTGAAAGTGACGTCCTAGGTACGGAACAATGATGGTTTTCTTGGGATTGCCAATAGTTGGTAGAAAACAACAAAAAGTGCACAAGTTAATTTGTGACTAAGCCTGAAAAGACAGGTGTCGAATGGCGTTTCAAAGAATGCCTTTTTCTTTCAGAGTCGAAATAAGGCATTCTTGGGGGGCAATTTGTTGGCTCCTAAATTCGACACCTTTGTTTTGTTGAGGTAAACCATTAAAGCTGAAGGATGTCTTCGACTGGCTAAGTCTGTCGAAATGCCCGTCGAAAGATGGCAAAGTACTTAGAAGATTTCTTCCAAGGAAGAAGGCTGGTTGCCTTCGACGTCGAAGGAGTTTCTCGTCGAAGATGTCTCTTGACGAAAGTGTTCGATGGTTCAGAGTGGAGCAGTTTGAAATTCAAGCTTTTGGAGGGAAAACGGTTTCCAAGCAGTTACTACGTGCAAACGTGCAAGGATCTGGAGCGTCGAACGTGGAGAACGTACCAAGTGGATTGATCTCGAAGCAGTGTAACTGCCCGACGGTTACTTGGGATGTTTTAGTATAAATAGTAGTAGACATATAGTTTCTCGGGTGTGTTCACAATTCTATACAAAGTCACTCATATAGATTCGAGTACCCAGCGTGTGAGAAAGAATTGTTGAGAAATGTATGTGTGAAACACCAATTTTATTAATCAAAGTCATTTACTTTTCCAGAAATTTACTTGCTTTCCTCTTTACATTCTTGTCGAAGCCTTTTACTTTAAGCCTTCTTTATTTTACCAAGTCCTTTCTTCATGCAATTTACTTGAAACCTCTTTATTTAAAGCCTTATCCAATTTAATCAAAACTTCAAAATCAACCTATGTCCTAGGATCAATCTGATCGATCCTGCGAGTAACCAAATAAGTAACCATTTGGAGGATCAGCGGTTGTTTACCAAAACCCTAGGTAAACAGCCACAAATGTCAAGTCTATGCTGATAAGATTCATATTCCTCTTGTTCCTCTCAACATTCTGACAGCTCCTTGGCCATTCGCAATATAGGGCATTGACATGATTGGAGAGATCAAGCCCACAGCGTCCAATGGACATCGCTTCATTCTGGTCGCCATTGGCTATTTTACCAAATGGGTCGAAGCAGCTTCTTTTGCCTCCGTTACAAAAAATGTGGTTGCCCGCTTCATCAAGCAAAACCTCATATGCCGGTATGGTGTCCCCGACAGGATCATTACAGACAACGGTACGAATCTGAATAATACTATGATCATCGCTCTATGCGAACAGTTCAAGATTTATCATCACAATTCATCTCCCTATCGGCCGAAGATGAACGGTGCTGTTGAAGCTGCGAACAAAAAAATTAAGAAGATCATTCAGAAAATGACAGTTACCTACAAGGACTGGCATGAGATGCTATCGTTTGCTCTGCATGGATACCGTACCACGGCACGTACTTCAACAGGGGCAACCCTATTTTCTTTGGTATATGGCATGGAAGTTGTCCTACCCATGGAAGTTCAAATTCCTTCTTTAAGGATTATGAAGGACTCTGGTTTGAGTGAAGACGATTGGATTCAAACCCAACTTGATCAACTCAATTTGATCGATGAGAAGCGACTCACTGCTGTTTGCCATGGTCAGACGTACCAAAAATGGATGATCAAGGCTTTCAACAAGAAAGTCAGACGTCAAGTATATCAAGTCGGAGATCTCGTAATCAAGCGGATTATCTTGCCGCAAAGTGATCCCAGGGGAAAATGGACTCCTACTTACGAAGGACTGTTTATGATCAAGAGCATATTTTCTGGCGGTGCAATGATTCTGACCACCATGGATAGCGACGATTTGCTGCACCCTGCAAACGCAGACATAGTCAAAAGATACTACGCATAAAATGACCCGACAAGTCGAAAACCCGAAAGGGCGACTTGGGAAAAAATGGGTATCCCGGTGAACCGAAAACCCGAAAGGGCGGTTCAGGCAAAAATTAGGGATAAAACAAAAAAAAATCTGTACACCCGGCAAGATGAAAACCCGAAAGGGCAACTTGGGCAAAAAAGGGTTTCCCGGTGCATCGAAAACCCGAGAGGGCGGTCCAGGCAAAAGTTAGGGAATCAAAACGTATGACTATGTCTCGTCGGATCACTTTAAGGAACAATCTCTTCATCAACAAGCTCTGAGTTTCTGATCAATCCAATCATTGGCGGACGAAGCAGCGAATGGACAGACATTCAGAGTTGTGAAGGCTATAACAGAATAGGAATCCCATGGAATTGTTACACATAGCCATCTTTCTTTTGTATAAAATTTTCAATATTTTACGACAACATCCTCTACTAGGATGCCTGTCTCCTTTGTACAAAGATACTCATAAAAGTTAATACAAATACTTTTCCAAATACAGAAATTTGCTTTGTCGTCCTTTTTTCTCCTTCGCACTTATGTTTTATTTGAGAAATGTCCAATGTTTTGTTAAATAGGCATATGCATTTGAACATAATCATTCTCTTACAAATCAATAAAGATGATTGCAGATAGTTTAAGGGTACAGATAGATATCTTGATGCCCTTTCAGAAGGAATCCCTAGCAGAATTAAACCCCAAATTCCTCAACAAAGTCAAGATCCAGAACTTAATTCCCCAAGCAGAGTTAAACTTCAGGATCCTCAACAGAACAAAAGCTTTCTCAAAACTGATTTCCCCAGCCAGAGAGCCTTCTAGAACTCAATTCCCCTCAGGGTTAAGTTTCAGTATCCCCAGTGGAGGCTTAAAAATCTGAAAATCCTATCCCCAGTTGAAGTCAAAACTACCAATCCCCAGCGGAACCAGACTAGTGAACCTTCTCCCCACAGAGATACTTCCCGTCAGATTGAAGATTCTTAATTTTACTTCTCCAGCTTAAGCCTACCAGGTTCTGGACTCCCCAGTAGAGATCATCAGAACTCTCATTCCCTACAAGTCACCAAGGAGTTCCAATCCCCAGCAGTGGTCCTAAAATCCCTCAACAATTAAAGATCTTGTTCCCCGAGCAGTCAGCAGTAAACAAGGATGTCTCATCTTCAAACAACCAAAAATTCTTGCAATCTCCTGCAGCAGTCAAGGATTCACTTTCCCTGGAAATAGTCAAGATTCTCTCATCTCCGGCTATCCAGGATTCATCTATCCTCAGCAAGACAGCTCATCAGCTTACCTGCGCATTCATTACATTCATATATCATAAACATTGATATAACATATATATCGTATCATACATATCATGCAACATAACTTTGTGTTTTAGCTAACATTTCATCCTTTTCAGGATAAGATTAGAAGGCTATCATTAACAATTATTCAGATACAGTATGGATACACCCCAGACACGGTGGTCATTCTATTACTCATTCAGAATTTCAAGTCAGGTACAGTACACATACACCCCAGACACGGCGGTCATTCTACTACTCATTCAGACTACAACAATCAGATACAGACTAGATACGCTCCAGACACGGCAGCCATTCTATCTCTCATTCAGATTCATTTATCCACCTCAAGTTTCAATGCATTCCAAGCACGGATACCATTCTGACCCTTACAACAGCAGTTTGATTCTCCCCACTGCATTCGCCACGGAAGTCATTCTGTCATTTATTTAGATCCCAATTACAGTTTCAGATACACTTCAGACACAAAAGTCATTCTATTACTCATACGGATCTCAATCCCAGTTACAGTTTCAGATACACTCCAGACACGGAAGTCATTCTGCTACTCATACAATTTTCAACTTCAGATACGCTCCAGACACTGTTGTCATTCTGTCACTCATTCAGAATTTGTCCCCAGCACGCAATTGCTCCATATACAGATATTTCTCTGTTACCCAGATACAATACAGATACACTCCAGACACGGCAGTCATTCCGATATTCATTCTACATTCAAACACAGTTACAGCTCAGATACGCCCCACATACGAAGGCCATTCTTTTGCTCATACAAACTCAGTCTCCAGATATAGTTCAAATGCATTCCAGACACGGATGCCATTTTGATCCTCATTTTTCTGATCTATCACATTACAGTTCAACAAACATTCCAGATGGCATCTCTAAGCCCATCCTCCTACCAGCAATTTCCAGATGGCATCTCTAAGCCCATCCCTCTGTCACCTCTCCAAATGGAATCTTTAAGCCCATTCCCGCACCCATGCTTTGACGAGTGCAAATTTACGGGCACTCTAGTGTCCAATCTCCTTTTACCTTCGAGACGCGAAAGGAAAACTTGCCAATCTAACTCTTCAGGTTCAAGAAGATTGAACAGGGGCAACTGTTGTACCCCAAAATTTGCCCTCTCATTTCATCAACATTTTCTCACCCCAAGACCCTTGGAACTCAAGATCAAGTTAGGGTTTGCTCTGCTCAAGACCCCTCCTTGCACTGTTGACCCAAATTAGGGTTTGAGTTTGCACAAGGATGTTTTGACCTAATATGCCCAAAGTGACTTTCATGCTTCATGTTGGACTCACAAGTTTATCCATACCAAGTTTCAAGCCTTGATTCCAATCTTTGCCCGGTCAATTGGACAGTTGACTTAGAAATCAGCTGTATTGGGGAAAAAGTCAATTGTGGCCAATTGACAGTCAAAATTCATGATTTTTGACCCACATCAACATAATGAACTCATATGGACCATTTTATCAAGTTTGGATCACAATTCCACAAGAAATTTGATCAGATCACCAAAAGGGCAAAATGGTCATTTTTAGGGTTTTGATTGCACAAAGGCAATTTTTGACTATTTGACTTAACCAATGGCAAACCAAGATCACATGTGGACTCAAGAACTCAATGGCATTGTCTTGACACATTCAACAAGTTCAAAAGATCTCAAATGCACAGGATTGACAGATGAATTTTCCAGTCAACTGATCAAAATTTGACTGTATACTGAAAAGTCAAACTTTGACTTTTTGGTCAAAATCAAATGTCAAGATTCATTTTTCATCAAGACATGTCAAATTATGAAACTTGTTCATCAAGAAACCCAAAATTGCAAATTAGGGTTTAAAATGAGAAAATTTCATAACTTAGAATTTTCTAAGTTATGAAACTTCCTTATTTTTTCCTAACTTTGTCCCATTTTTTCACCAAGATACAAATGGATTCAAACAAAACTCAAAACATGAAAGTTGTGGTCCATTGCAAAATATACAACTTTTATTCACAAAGTTTTCTCAAATGAAGCTTGTAGCTCTAGTTATGATTTTTGGAATAAGGGTGCAAAACATTTTTAACTTAGAAAAATTTTGACCTATTCTAGGCAGGATTTTTGTCCAACTTCTTGGCCATTTTTCACATACTTCCACTTGGAGTTTCAATTTTCATTACAAATATGGATTTTAGTACACATTCCAAGATTTCCAAATTGTCCAAGAACTTCTCAAACACCCTTGTGGTTAGGGAGGATCGAATTTGTAAAGTTGGGCAAAATTCACTTTTGTTCTTGGCCAAGGCTTGTTCATAACATTGGCATTTTTCAAATCAGCTTGTACAAGCTAGCTTGCAGGCCTTAAAACCAGTCTCACACACCATAATTAAATGCCTAACCATTGTATTAATGCATTATTTCTTCCCTTTGGGCATTGCACATAAAATCAATCCTTAAGTAGAAAAAGCAAACATGCCATTTTGATAAAGATGCACTTTATGTCAAATTCAAAATCCAAGAGGCATGGGCCAGATCATTGAGGCTAGCATTTGTACACAAATCCCTCTGATCAAGAACAAAAGATGCAGCATACATAGAGGGTGGTACAGGCCTGTATTGGAACTTACACTATCCTTGCTTACATGAGAAGAAAGCTTGTAAAAACTATCAATCTCTCATTCCTGTAAGAACCAGCAAAAGAAAACTTTGCAAACATCTTTCACACTCCCTAACTGACCTAAAACAAGATTCCTTCATCCTCAATACCTCCTCATACACAAAAACACCCTCTTGCTGCAGAAACAGAGCAAGTTCTACAACTTGACTTCCACAAACATTTCCACTCGTGCACTTTGGCCAAAAAGAGTTCAAACATGTTCCATATCATCCACTGAAGCTATCCCAAGCATTGAACTCAAGCTGTAACACCCATAACCATGTTTGCCATTTTTATTTTCAAGCTGTGCAGGTTGACTTCCATAGCACGATTCAGTTGATTTTAAAGCAAGCTAGGCGTTGGAGAAGCATCCTTGGACTTCAGGCAAGTTGTACAAAAGCTCAAAATCCATTGGAAGTTGCTACATTGTTCTGTTCAAGTCAAGCTGAAACAGGTAAAAACATGAACTTCTATCTCTCTATCCAGGCATGATTAAGCTTAGGTTTGTGAAGAAAACATGTTCTACTCATATCCCCGAAGTCATCCATGTATTTACTTTTCATTTATATTATGCGTGCTATGAGAATTTTGGCCATGAACATTGAAGAAAATTTAGGTCAGAAATTGGGGATGAAGAAATTCTCCTTCGTTTCTTAGAGTTAGGTCATGTGTTTTATATGTATGAATTCGTCTCTTGATGCTCTACATTGTTTATGTTATGAGTTTTTGTTAAAAGTCAAAGAATCAGGAGATGATGATTGCAAAAGAGGTGCGCGCGTTTTTTGTTTGAATGGAGCTGGAGGTTGAAGACAAAGCTGGCTTGGGCTGGGCCTGAGTCAGCATGCTGTTCACACCCCCTTTTTTCCATTTGCACCCCCTTGGCCCATTGTGTGATATATTGATCATTTTTTATTTTTCCTTTTTGATTCTGACTTATTATTTTTTGCTCAAATATCAAAAATATCAAAAATATTTTTCCATACATTTTTGCATTTATTTGGCATTTATTTGGTTTTATTTTGCATATATATATATAAATAAATATAATACTTTTTATTTAAAAACACTAAAAAAATAATACAAAAATATATTTTTTTAGTTATTATTTTTTGTTTACATTTTGAAAACATTTTCTAAAAATATACATTTTTGTAAATAATTAATATTTTATTTTTGTACATATTTAGTATATTTAAATATATAATATAAATAGTTGTATATTTCTTAGAATATTTAGGATAAAAATATGAAAATAATACATTTTTATTTTTATTAATATATGACACTAAAAAATACTTTTTTTACAATATACTTCTTTTTTTATTTTTTGTATAAATTAATATATAAATATTGTATATAATTAATAAATAAATACCATTTTATTCAAAAACTAGGGTTTTTCCCTAAACCATAAAAATATCCAAAAATTGACTTTTTTTATTTTTGTTTATATTTCACATGAAAAAATACCTTCACATACATAAAAAATCATTTTTGTGCATAATACATTTTGCATATTTATTATATTTGTTTAAATATTGTACAATTTGATATTTGTATATTCAATATGGATGTAATAGCTTTAGATTTAATTTCTTGCCAAATATCCCCCCATTCAAACATTTGTACCCCCATCCCCATAATCATGTTGTAATAATTTAGGACTTTAAATTTCCGCATTTAAAAGCTTTCAAATTATGCCATGATAGACTTAGGGTTTGTATGCAAATCAAATAACAAATAGCTTGACTAATACAAAGATAAAAGCATGAAAATGGACAACACAATGCACACTTGCACCCTTAGGGTTACTCCACTTGTTGCCTTCAAAATTGGGCCATGTTGCATGTTGAATGTCTTTGGCCAAACAAAAACAAATCAAATGATCATAGTCCCTCGATGACGCTTTCTCAAGTTGCCTAAAAAATGATCAAGTCCCTTGAAGGAAAAATTGCCAAAGACACTTGGCACTATTGCATTCATGGTCTAAACGATGACCCGCGCCCGTCCCGTTAACATCCTAACACAAGATTGTCCACCAAATACAATGGTGGAACAATACTGTTAAAAGGGTTAAAACATAGGAAAGATCTTTGAGAAATTTAGGGTAGATAGCTCTTGGTTACTTGACCAACTTGCAAAACAAATCCTTGCCATTTCTCAAAACACACTCCACAACACAAACTTTCAAAACAACTTTCAAAACATTGAAAACTTTTCAAAAAGACAAATACACCTTTGTATACATTCAAACATGGATCATTACAAAGGTTGCCACAACAATGGCCTCTTTTCAAAACCTCTTTCAAAATCACACACAAAAGCACCATTTCAAACAATTGAAAGCACCATTTCAAACAAATTGAAAATGCAAGGCAAGTGATCTAAGCAAGTAACTAAGAGCCCATGGATAACCATGGATAGAAAGGGTGCTAATACCTTCCCTTTCTATAATCTACTCCCCGAACCCAAGAAAACATCTCAAAGGTGTTTCCTGTGCTTTTTAACCTTTCCTTAGGATAAAATAAAAAGTCGGTGGCGACTCTTGCTAAACCGAAACATTTGCGAAAACAAACGCAAAACTCAAGTCAGTTCTCCCACCGTATCACACATTGCATATGTCTGTTTTGAATCAATCCATTCGTATTTCACTATATTCAAATTGCTTTCATTTTTTGTGATGATCAACTCACGATTAAAAAATTCTAAGCCTTTAGAGGGAGGATGACGAAAATGATATCAAAATCTCTACAGTATGCTTTTGAACAGACCCAGCTGACGAGGTACAGACATTGTTTCAAATCCTAAACAATGGAGTTATAAGGAAGATGATCCCTAGTCAACCCCTTTGAGCCAAAGAAGTTGGAGTTTTTCTTTTCACAAATTAAAACCCTTAATTATAACCTGGGGCAGGGTAGTTTTCTCAG
Organism: Vicia faba; assembly: GCA_948472305.1. NCBI lineage: Eukaryota > Viridiplantae > Streptophyta > Magnoliopsida > Fabales > Fabaceae > Vicia > Vicia faba. The sequence goes on from OX451737.1 coordinate 1,187,428,130, forward strand.
TTGATCCAGGTGCACAATGAATGGCATCAAAGAAGTCCTTCTGAAATAAAAGACAGTGTTGGTTCCGTATAATTATAAGGACAGGCAGTCATTATCTCTCAAAATAAAAGCCCAATAAGTCAAAACTTGTGAAGGAGACTTAAGAAAAACTGGGGCATCCCGCTGACTGTAATCACAAAAAGAAACAGTTCATGCAAAAAACAGGGATAATAAAAACCAAAAGGGAAGAGATCCTGCAAACTCTCAACAAAATGACTGCCTGTTCAAAATAAATTGTCAGTATCCGAACCATCACTGGTATATCAGAGCAAAGACTCAAACAAGATTTAATGCACGATTAGGTGAGTTTAGGATCGAAGAACATCACGAAGAACGGGTGGGTACAAATAAAATTTAAGCCTTTATCCTTTGTTTCTTAAACTGTGAACCAGGCCACGTTATAACCCTTAAAAAGTCCTAGCTGAAGCATGGGTCAGTCCGAAAGCATACTGTTACAAAAGGTATCCTGAGTCCTGTAGGGCTTGCTGTAAATCCTGAGTTGACGTCACATTTTACAAAATTTTCCTATCTTACTGAAAAAATGCATTTTCAAAAACTTCAAGACAGACGTAAGCTTTGCATTCTTGAAATAACATTGTTTGCATATGAATATTTGTTCAAACAACAGAGAAGTTCGTACGAAAAATATCTAGTGAACAAAAAAAAACCTTCTCAATAAAAAGGATCACCTCAAGTGGAAAAACACTTCCAATCAAGGGGCACGGCATGAGCATTGTCCATCATATGGAGCAATTAAGTCAAGATTCAAGGAATCTCTCAAAATGCAAAATAGCCAGGGGCAAATATCCATCTGAATCAATTGGGGCATTGGACATGAATTCCAGCAACGAATCTTGCATGATCAAACAAAGATCTTCTGGTAGTATGGCAACACAACACTACCGACAGTGACACCTCTCTACATCCTGAGAGCGTGGACATAGTCAGAAAATACCGCGCATGAATAAATACCCGCTAGGTTGACTGGCCTAGGCAAAAATAAGGGCTTCCCGGCGAACCAAAAGGGTTCGGGAAAAAATTAGGGATGAGAATGAAAAATTGTACACCCGGCAAGTCGAAAACCTGAAAAGGCGGCTTGGGCAAAAAAGGGTATCCCGGTGGACTAAAAACCCGAAAGGGCGGTCCAGGAAAAAATTAGGGATCAAAGCGTACGACTATGTCTCGTCATCTCGTCACTTGCCTACCAGAAGAAGACTTGTCATTTTGATCGAAAGATACCAAGCACCTCATAGGTGGGGATAATACTCGATCCACAGGGCCTCCGCAGACACCTTCTCCCGCAGAAACAGGGGCAAAAAAGTATCGATGCAAGCCATCGTCATATCCTTAGCACGCGTCCTAGTAACATTCACTCCCCGCGGAGTAAGAAAAGACAGTAAAGATAGCTCTCCCCAGCTGAGACTTGCAGTTGTGAATGAATCGGTAATATTCTCCCCAAGCAGAGTTTATCTACCATCAACACTGAAAAGGCTTAATATCCCCGGCAGTCTTAATATTCCTCAACAGAGTATAAGAATATTCCCCGGCAGAATACAAGATATCCCCAGTGGAGTTAAAATTGTCCCAGTGCAGTCTGAAAAAGCTTCCCCAATGGAGTTGAAGAATCATCCCCAGTAGACTCCGGAAGTTCGTCCCCGGCGGACTATAAAAATAAATATCCCCAGCCAAGTTCAAAGGAAGATTGTCCCCAGCAAAGCTCAAAGGATTATCCCCACAAGAGTCTAAAAGGTTATCCCCAGTGAGGTCGCAACTGAAAGATCATCCCCAACGAAGTTCTTTCCTTTCACAAACAGGAATTTAATCCCCAACAGGATTCAGTATCACCAGCAACGGTAATTCGTCCCCAACGAAATTTATCAGTGGAATCCTCAGCAGAACATCTCTTCCCCATAGAGTAATCTCCTCATCGGTTTATTCCCCAACGGAGTTATCCTCTCCTGCAGGTTTATTCTCTCAATCACCTTTGTTCACCATCCCCAGCGGAAACGAAGAATCCAACTCTATTCTCCGACAGCTATCTGGGATTTATTTTCCCAGCTAAAAAACATTACATTTCCATACATCATGATACATGGATATACGCATCATACAACACGATCTCATTTATTTTGAGAACATCATTGCTTGACATATATCATGCATTGCATACAACTGACCTTTACCATTCAGGAAGGAGGCAGTTAAGTTCTCTGCTATGTCGAGAACCTGACCGGTTCTTAAATCTCAACTGAATTATCATCGGTTAAATTTCAGATAAGGTTCTCAATATCGACAATTTTCCTCCGTCATAGTGTGGATGAGTTCTACAATCTCAACGGCATACTACATTGAAGACCAGACAGTTCCTAGATCTTGATGAAGATGTTTTCCTCCGTCATAGTGTGGACGAGTTCTACAATCTCAACGGTATACTACGTTGAAGACCAGACAGTTCCTAGATCTTGATGAAGATGTTTTCCTCCTTCATAGTGTGGATGAGTTCTACAATCTCAACGGTATACTACGTTGAAGACCAGACAGTTCCTAGATCTTGATGAAGATGTTTTCCTCCGTCATAGTGTGGACGAGTTCTACAATCTCAATGGTATACTACATTGAAGACCAGACAGTTCCTAGATCTTGATGAAGATGTTTTCCTCCGTCATAGTGTGGACGAGTTCTATAATCTCAACAGTATACTACGTTGAAGACCAGACAGTTCCTAGATCTTGATGAAGATGTTTTCCTCCGTCATAGTGTGGACGAGTTCTACAATCTCAACGGTATACTACGTTGAAGACCAGACAGTTCCTAGGTCTTTATGAAGATGTTTTCCTCCGTCATAGTGTGGACGAGTTCTACAATCTCAACGGTATACTACGTTGAAGACCAGACAGTTCCTAGATCTTGATGAATATGCTTTCCTCCGTCATAGTATGGACGAGTTCTACAATCTAAATGGTATACTACGTTAAAGACCAGACAGTTCCAAGATCTTGATGAAGATGTTTCCCTCCGTCATAGTGTGGACGAGTTCTACAATCTCAATGGTATACTACGTTGAAGACCAGACAGTTCCTAGATCTTGATGAAGATGTTTTCCTCCATCATAGTGTGGACGAGTTCTACAATCTCAACGGTATACTACGTTGAAGACCAGACAATTCCTAGATCTTGATGAAGATGTTTCCCTCCGTCATAGTGTGGACGAGTTCTACAATCTCAACAGTATACTACGTTGAAGACCAGACAGTTCGTAGATCTTGATGTAGATGTTTCCCTCCGTCATAGTGTTGACGAGTTCTACAATCTCAACGGTATACTACGTTGAAGACCAGACAGTTCATAGATCTAGATGAAGATGTTTTCTTCCGTCAGAGTGTGGACGAGTTCTACAATTTCAACGGTATACTACGTTGAAGACCAGACAGTTCCTAAATCTTGATGAAGATATTTTCCTCCGTCATAGTGTGGACAAGTTCTACAATCTCAACGGTATACTGTGTTGAAGACCAGACAGTTCCTAGATCTTGATGAAGATGTTTTACTCCGTCATAGTGTGTATGAGTTCTATAATCTCAACGGTATACTACGTTGAAGACCAGACAATTCCTAGATCTTGATGAAGATATTTTCCTCCGTCATGGTGTGGACAAGTTCTACAATCTCAACGGTATACTACGTTGAAGACTAGACAGTTCCTAGATCTTGATGAAGATGTTTCCCTCCGTCATAGTGTGGACGAGTTCTATAATCTCAACGGTATACTACGTTGAAGACCAGACAGTTCCTAGATCTTGATGAAGATGTTTCCCTCCGTCATAGTGTGGACGAGTTCTACAATCTCAATGGTATACTATGTTGAAGACCAGACAGTTCCTAGATCTTGATGAAGATGTTTCCCTCCGTCATAGTGTGGACGAATTCTACAATCTCAACCGTATACTACGTTGAAGACCAAACAGTTCCTGGATCTTGATGTTTTCCTCCGTCATAGTGTGGACGAGTTCTACAATCTCAACGGTATACTAAGTTAAAGACCAGACAGATCCTAGATCTTGATGAAGATGTTTCCCTCCGTCATAGTGTGGACGAGTTCTACAATCTCAACGGTATACTACGTTGAAGACCAGACAGTTCCTAGATCTTGATGTTTTCCTCCGTCATAGTGTGGACGAGTTCTACAATCTCAACGGTATACTACATTGAAGACCAGACAGTTCCTAGATCTTGATGAAGATGTTTCCCTCCATCATAGTGTGGACGAGTTCTACAATCTCAACGGTATACTACGTTGAAGACCAGACAGTTCCTAGATCTTGATGTTTTCCTCCGTCATAGTGTGGATGAGTTCTACAATCTAAATGGTATACTATGTTGAATACCAGACAGTTCCTAGATCTTGATGAAGATATTTCCCTACGTTAAAGTGTGGACGAGTTCTACAATCTCAACGGTATACTACGTTGAAGACCAGACAGTTCCTAGATCTTGATGAAGATGTTTTCCTCCGTCATAGTGCGGACGAGTTCTACAATCTCAACGATATACTACGTTGAAGACCAGACAGTCCTAGATCTTGATGAAGATGTTTCCCCCAGTTGAATTATGGACAAGTTCTTAAAACTCAACAGAGATGTTCTCTCAGTTGAAGTACAGGCAAGTTCCCAAATCTCAACAAAGATCAGACTTCCCCCAGCGAAATCTTCCACAACAACAAGTATGCAAGTTCTCACTAAAGAATCTCTTATGCGATCGACGCTCATTCAGATGGCATCTTTAAGCCCATCCTCCCGTCATCAATCTCCAAATGGCATCTGTAAGCCCATTTTCGACATCACCAGGCTGATACCACTTCATGCGAGTGCAAATTTCTGGGCACTCTAGTGTTCAATCATCTTCCACCTTCGGATCACGAAAGGCACGAAAGCCAATCTACACCCTCAGGTTTAAGAAGATTGAACAGGGGCAGCTGTTGTACCCCAAAATTTTCCCTCTCATATTTCTCAAAAACATTGCAAGAAAAATCTCCAAGTGGCTCAAGTTTGCTCAAGAGTTGGACAGACAAGCTATCTCCTAAGGCAGTCAACCCCAAATTAGGGTTTTATGTTGCACCAAGATATTTGAATCCAAATGACCTCAAGTTCTCCCCAATGTCCTAATATGTTATCAAGACCATCTATGCCAAATTTCAAACCTTGAAGAGGAAGTTTGCTCAGTCAATTGCTCAAAGGGACCAAAAATCGACTGTGTTAGGGCAAAAGTCAACTGTGACCTATAAACAGTCAAACTTTAAGATTTTTTGTCAACATTCTCATTTTGAAGTATATTTCATCATTTGATCAAGGGTTGATCATGATTCACCAAGGATTGCTCAAAATTCATCAAGACTCAAAAGTTGCTAAATTAGGGTTTTGTAGGAAAAGTCAACTCAACTTTGACCAAGCATAACTTTCTCATACTTTATGATAAATGAACCATACAGATCTAATTTTGAAGAGGATGCAATTTCCTACAATCCATCTTCATACCCCAAGATTAGAAAATGCACTCACAAGAAGTTATAAATTTGGACATTATAGGTCATTTTTGAAAGTCAACAAAAACACCTTTTTTGCCAAAGCTTATAACTTGAGCATGGAATATCAAAATGCAACTAGACCGAAAGGGTTGGTTATAGGACATCTCAAGATTTCTAAAACATCCAATAACACCTCAAAAAGTTCAAAATTGAAGAAGTTATGCATTGTTGAAGTTGGGCATTTTTGCAAAATTGCCAAAAGTCAACTATCCCCAAAACTTCAAATTTTATTAAATGGGCCCATTATTTTCCACTTGATTTGAGCTTTCATCATTGTCCACGTGTCCTAGCTTCATCCATGATCCCATATCTTATTTTTATTATTTAATTTGATTTTTAATTGAATTTATTCACTTTAAATCAAATAAAATCATATAAAATCAAAAGTATTCATAACTCATGATTTTTTGGTTGATTTAGGCTTTGAATACAGCTATTATGTGAGTCAAATTCGCATCAAGTGCATTGGTTACAAGAAGATATGATTTAGGCCAAATTTGGAAGGTTGTAATGGTGGAATCAAATCCAATTCATGAGCATTGATTTAGAGAGATTTGTACCAAGTTTCTTACCCTAATGCAATATACATTACATAAGGAAGGCAAAGGCACGAAAATCATGGTTGGAGGCTGCAAGAAGAGGCAGAACAAAAGTTTGAAAAAGTGGTAAAAAGCTTGAAATTCGAGATCATAACAAGAGGCGTTTTCAGAAGCCAAAAGCTATCCCAATCGCTTCCTGGGTGTTCACTCAACCTTCCTGGATCAAGAGTAAGCGTTCTCACATACCACAAAGCACTGTAAGTATCACGAAAATCACCTTGGTTCTTGAATTCGTGATTCATTATTCTTGCATCATTTGAACAAATTGCTTGCATATTCGTAACCCTCATGACATTTGTAAACTTTTTGCATTATTTAATTTGGTTTATAGGCGTTGTAACCCCAAAACACCATAGCTAGGGTTGCGTGTTTATTTTTAGGGCTTTCTTTTTCAGGAAAAATCAGGACTCAAGAAGGACATAATGTTAATCAGGAAGCCAAGATGAACTCAGCCATGTTTTTGGAATTGATTTATGTGGCCTAGGGAAGATTTTAGAGCAAGCTTGCGTATTTAGCTGCGGATCCAAATCCGCAGGTAATATTTGCAGGATTTGGAGGTAGAAGACAACGAGTTGTCGTTCTCCCATTGGCCAATTCAAATTAATTTTCGCGCATTTTTATTTTCTGGCATATAATTTGTTTTGTTTATATTATAATTTCTTTGTATTTTACTAACAATAGAATCAAAGCAGTGCAGTGGCAAGCATGCAAGCATATCACTTTCAGGACCTGGGTTCGAATCCCAGGTCCCCCACTTTCTTTGTTATTTTCATTCTTCAGGTAATTACATGCATATTCAAGCGCGCAGAACACCATACGCCTTCACATATCTAGTTGCCAGATGGCCCAAGGCCAAATCTGATGGCCAATAATTGGGCCTCAGCATTGCTATTCACACTATGGAAACAGGCCCATACTCCTTTCTCTCATATTATTTTCCTTATTTGTTTTATTTCATTAATTACCTAATTATTTTTATTTAATTTACTAACCAATTAAAAAATTCTTTTTTTTATAAAATAAAATCACAAAAATATTTTCTTCATAAAATCAAATTTTAATTTTTATTAACAAATACCAATTAAATTAATTTAGGTTCTTAATTAGAATAACTTTAACATTTTTGTAAATAATTAAAATTAACTAGACATAATTAGGTTTTAATTACTAACTTAATTATTTTATTTTCTTTCTTAAAATAACAAAAACCCAAAAATAATTTATTTTTATTAATTTATTTATTTATTTAATCTAGTAATTAATTTAGATTTATTTCTTTCTTAAAATAAAAAACCATAAAATATTTTCTTTATCAAATTAAATTCTAACTTTTATTTTTGTTAATAAACACTAATTAAATTAATTTAGTTTTTTTTAGAATAACTTTAACTTTTTTTGTAAACAATTAAAATTAAATTAGAATTAATTTAGGTTTTAATTACTAACATTAATTTTGATTTCTTTCTTAAAATACCAAAAAATCCAAAAAATAATTTTTCTCATTTAATTAATTAATTAATTTAATTCAATTTAGTAACTAACTTAGAATTTATTTCTCTCTTAAATAAAAACAACAAAAAAAAGATACTTTCTTTCAAAAAGGGTCAAAACCCTATTTGCGCTCGATTTAATTTCTCGCACGCAATTTATTTTCTTTTATTCAATATTGTACTTGCTCCCGATTTGTAATAGCTAATAGGACTTTTATTATTTTTTATTTCTTTACTTTAAAGGGTTTGTCTTTGGCGATGTAAATACCTGACGCCTTGTAATTTACTTTCCGCAATTTATTTTCCGCAAAATATAACTGTTAGATGTTTGATAATAGGGATGCATGACAATACTGAATGTTTTAACCTAAAATCAACTTAGATAACCATTAACATGTGAAAAGACAAAAATAAATGAAAACGACACACTCGCACATGTGCACTCTTAGGGTACACCCCACTTGGTTGCCTTTGACACGGTCATTGAGTATAGGTCACTTTAGATGTCGCCCTCTTGTCTAAAAGATCATAGTCACCTCGAAACGGTTGCCTCGGATATTGTTGCCTCAAAACAAATGATCTAAGACATTAGGGTTACCGCTAAGGCGTCCTAACATTGCTTTAGTGACTGTAAGTCCCGCATTCGAATTGACCCTTAAACTCCAACGACGGTGCTACCTACTCATTCATAGTGGGATAGCATTGTCTAAAGGAAGATAGCATAGAATGATTCCTTTTTCGAGTAGGTAGATGGTTCTTAAGTACTTGCTCTTTCAAAAACAAAATCTTTTTCACACTTACACTTTTCAAACAAAGTTTTCAAAAATACTTCATATACTCTTGAGGACAGAAACAAGAGTTAAATCGAAGTTTTCAAACAAAAACTTTTTTTCAAACCCACAAAAACAAAGAAAAGCAATTTTGAAAACATTTGAGCAAGTACCTAAGAGCCCGTGGATAACCACGAATAGAAAAGGTGCTAATACCTTCCCTTTCTATAATCTATCCCCCGAACCCGAGAAAAATCTCAAAAAAGGAATTTTTCTGTGGTTTTTCCCTTTCCTTGTTGGATAAAATAAAAGTCGATGGCGACTCTTGCTTACTGCGACATTTTGTGAAAACAAACGCAAACCAACATTCCAAAAAACAGTCAGTTCTTTCCCACCGTATCACAGACCCACTTGGTAAAGTAATCAATGGCCACTAGAATGAAGCGGTGTCCATTGGATGTTGTAGGCTTGATCTCTCAAATCATGTCGATTCCCCACATAGCGAATGGCCAAGGAGTTGTTAAGACATTGAGAGGAACTGGAGGTATATGTACCTTGTCCGCATAGATTTGACATTTGTGACAAGTCCTGGAATGTTGATAGCAGTCAGCTTCCATGGTAGACCAGTAATAGCCTGCCCGCAGAATCTTCTTAGCCATCGAATGTGTGCTAGAGTGAGTGCTAAAGGTACCATTGTGCAGTTCAGCCATGATCTGCTCAGCTTCAACCTTGTACAGACAACGGAGTAGAATGCAATCTTGATTGCGCTTGTATAGGATACCATTGCTTAAGAAGAACTTAGCCGAGAATCTCCTTAAGAACTTTTTGTCATTGACTGAAGCTCCTTCCGGATATTCTTGAGCCTCGAGATACCTTTTGACTTCGTGAAACCAAGGTCGGTCCACTACTTCTTCGGTATTAATCTCGTGACATTGTGCAGGTTCGTCCATCCGTTTAATGGTGATTTGGGGAGCCTCATTATCCCAGTTAAGTTTAAACATGGATGACATTGTAGCTAGAGCATCTGCTAGCTGATTTTCTTCTCGCGGGAAGTGCTCAAAGGTAATCTGCTCGAAATGTGGTAACAATGTCACGACATGTTCTTTGTAAGGGATGAGGTTTGGAGGCTTAGTATCCCACTCTCCTTTGATCTGAATGATGACCAAAGTGGAGTCCCCGAATACAATCAAAGATTTGATTCCCAGGTTAATAGCAGCCTTGAGACCAAAGATACAAGCTTCATACTCGACCATGTTGTTGGTACAGTTGAAGCAAAGTCTGGCTGTGAAAGGTGTATGGCAACCTTCTGGAGATATAAGTACCGCGTCGATACCGTTGCCAAGTGCATTGGAGGCACCATCAAAGTACAGGGTCCATCGGGATCCTTGTTCAGGTCCGTCATATGGTCTGAAGTCTTCAATGTTATCCAATGTCATAATGTCCTCGTCAGGGAAATCGAACTTCATGGATTGGTAATCTTCGACAACTTGATGGGCCAGATAATCGGCTAGCACACTCCCCTTTATAGATTTTTGGGTCGTGTACTGTATATCATACTCGGTTAGGATCATCTGCCACCTAGCTATTCTTCCAGATAGAGCAGGCTTCTCAAAGATGTACTTGATCGGATCCATCTTAGATATCAGCAAAGTAGTATGAGTCAACATATACTGCCTTAGCCGGCGAGCAGCCCATACCAAAGCGCAGCAAGTTTTCTCGAGTAGTGAGTATCGGGTCTCACAGTCGGTAAACTTTTTGCTAAGGTAATAAATGGCATGCTCTTTTCGTCCAGACTCGTCATGTTGGCCCAATACGCACCCCATTGAATTCTCTAGGACGGTCAGATACATGATTAGCGGTCTTCCTTTGACGAGTGGCATCAAGATAGGAGGTTATAGCAAATACTCCTTGATTTTATCGAAAGCAACTTGACAGTCATTATTCCATTTAACCACCTGATCCTTCTTCAACAGCTTGAAGATTGGTTCACAGGTAGATGTTAGGTGAGAGATAAACCTTGCAATGTAGTTTAGGCGTCCCAAGAAACCTCTTACCTCCTTCTCAGTGCGAGGAGCGGGCATTTCTTATATAGCTTTGACTTTGGCAGGATCAACCTCGATGCCTTTGTTGCTAACGATGAAACCCAAGAGTTTACCGGACCGGACTCCGAAATTGCACTTGTTAGGGTTTAGTCTGAGCTTGTACTCCTTCGACCTGACAAACAGCTTTTGCAGATGGTCGAGGTGTTCTTCTTCAGTTTGTGAACGGGCTATCATGTCATCTACGTAGACCTATATCTCATGATGTATCATATCATGAAACAAAGCTACCATGGCGCGTTAATAGGTTGCCCCGGCATTCTTCAGTCCGAATGGCATCCCTTTGTAGCAAAACATACCCCATTGTGTAACAAAAGTAGTTTTCTCCATGTCCTCAGGGGCCATTTTGATCTGGTTATAGCCTGAGAATTCGTCCATGAAAGAAAATACCTTGTGCTGATCTGTATTGTCAACCAAGATATCGATGTGCGAAAGTGGAAAGTCATCTTTAGGGCTGGCCCTGTTTAAGTCTCTGTAATCCATGCACATTCTCACTTTGCCATCCTTTTTAGGCACGGGCACAATGTTAGCAACCCATTGTGGATAGGAAGTAACAACAATAAATCCAGCATTGAACTGCTTCATAACTTCTGCTTTGATCTTCTTAGACATGTCGGGCCTCATGCGGCGGACTTTCTGTTTAACTGGTGGACAGTCTTCTCTTGTGGGAAGACGGTGAACCACAATATCTGTATCGAGTCCCGGCATGTCTTCGTATGACCAGGCGAAGATCTCAACATATTCATTCAACAGCTGAACTAAACGCTCTTTGACTCTTGGCTCTAGGTTGGCACCCACTCTGACTTATTTTCTGTCTTCCTCAGTACCCAAGTTGATTGTCTCTAATAGCTCCTCATGAGGTAGAATATCCCTTTCCTCCTGTTGTAACAGTCTAGCCAATTCTCCCGGCACCTCACAATCTTCCTCACCTTCGTATTCGGCATGGTAGACCAGATCTTCAGAGTCACTGAAGGCCATAGCAGAATTGTTACCCATGGAATCCGGAATGGAAGGGTACCTGCATTTGTGAGTGTGGGTGTGTGTAAGGGATAGCCACCTTTAAACAAATAAAATGCAAAAAGAAAGACAATGAACACAAAAGTTTATATGTGAAAACGTCCATGATTCATTAAAATGGCATATGAAGATGAAAAAATCAAAACCCTTACAAATGGACCTATGTGCCTCGGGTAAGGCACAAGGTTAAAAGTGTACGAATTGTTTGAGAATTATTACAAACCAACAGAAATGTTTGAAAGATAAATTATTGTGGTATGAAAGTAATCGGAACAAAGTCTTTTGCCTCCCAATTGCACAGTCCTCCGTCAATAGTAGGGAAAATCCAGTCTTCAAGGTTGCTCTCCTCTTCACTATCCTCCGAAGCATTGACTCCATGATGGGTGATCTTCACTGGTGGCCCTTCAGCACGGGAGCGGCGTACAGCCTTTTGACTAGCCGAAGTGAAACCCAAGCCGAATTCATCTGATTTAAAAGGAAAGTCGGGAAGCTGCCCCCAGATTGTGCTTCCTCCTTCTTCGATCATAGACTTTGCATCTTTTAAAGAAGACATACAGGGCGGAGGTCTTGTAATCATAGGTACAGAAGCCACGGTCTTGGTTGCCACTATCTCTTCAGAAACTTCCTCAAAGTGTTGGAAAGGGGTCTCGATGAATTCACCATCCAATTCTACATAGCAAAAAGAATTTAGATGGCTTATCATGTATTCCTCTTCGCTGTGAACAGTTATAATTTTCCCCCGGACATGGTACTTGAGCTTTTGATGCAGAGTGGAAGTAACAGCTCCAGCATGGTGAATCCAAGGTCTTCCCAACAGGCAAGAGTAGGAAGGACGGATGTCCATCACGTAGAATGTGGAGTTGAAGGTTTCAGTTCCCACCTTAATCGGTATGTCCACCTCCCCGTGGACCATCCTTTTAGAACCATCAAAGGCTCTGACAATTATATTGTTGGGCTTCAAGGTTAAACCTTCATAATCCAGTCTATCCAAGGCTTTCTTTGGCAAGACGTTCAGCAATGAACCAGTGTCTACCAGTACGTGTGCTAGAGTAGTCCCTCTGTATTCCACCGAGAGATGCAAAACATCATTATGTTTTCTCCCTTTAGATGTTAAATCGGCATCGGAGAATCCTAGACCATTGTCAGCTGTTAAGCTAGCTACATATTCCTGGAACTGATCAGCGGAGGTTTCCTGTGGCACATGGGCCGTCTTCAAAAATATGATCAGAGCTTTAGCATGAGCTTCTGAACAAAGCAACAGGGCCAACATAGAGATTTTTGAGGGGGTTTGCCCTAGTTGTTCCACAACATCATAATCGCTTTTCTTGATTATTTTCAAAATCTCTTCCATTTCTTTTTGAGAGGTTTCAGGGATGACCAATGACTGAGCCCTCGTCCTGACAGGCACTTCTAGGATCCTTTTCCCTCTATCATCAGCAGCAGCAGAGGGGACAACCACAGGAGTTACAACTTCTTCAATAACTGGAGTTCTCGCAGATATGTTGACCGGTGCAGGGGTAACCTTAGGAGCAGCTAAGGGTCCAAAGATTGCCTTTGGAGGCGCAATCTTTGGAGAGAAAATTCTTCCACTGTGGGTGATTTTACTCGTTCCATCAATTTTTCCAATGTCGGAAGTCTCTTCATCAGAACTCTCTTCAGTTGATTCAATTTGTTTAATACCGTGGTAAAAGATCTCTCCCCCATAGTTCCACGGTATTGATTTGTCGGACTTGTACGGGACGGGCCTGGGCATGGTTATCTTCAAAGATGCAATCTTTGGAGTGGATGTAATCTTAACAGGTCTTTTGGAGACCTTGGAAAGATTGGCGGATATGGTTATTATCGAAACGTCATTGACAGGAGTCGGTGTAACAAGAGTCTTTTAAAAAAGGATTTCTTGGTTATCCATTAGGCGCTGGATGCCTAACTTCAACAACAGACAGTCGGTTGGTAAGGATGAACAAAGGCAGCAATCTTCTTCACAACCTGGGAAAATCCTAGCCTTCAGCAAATTCAACTTGATTATCGGTAGCGGAGTCATCATATCATCAACAGTAGCAACAAATAGATCCTCTTCAACAGCATGGGCATTGTGGCCATGCTTTGGCATTGGGGCAGAGATTACATTCGGATTTTCAGGGGCATCAAATTCAACTTCTTTAGCGTCTATAAAATCCTAGATTTTATTCTTGAGGGCTCAACAATTGTTGGTGTCGTGCCCCAGGCTATCTGAATGATAAGCACACTTGGTATTCGCATGGTAGAACAGGGAAGTAGTATTCAGATTCTTCGGGGCCTCTTTCAGACTGGAAAGGTTTAACTTCAAGAGATGGGGTAGGACCTTAGCAGGAGTCATGTTTATCCGGGTGAATTGCGGTACAGGCCTTTTCACCCTTGCTTGGTTGGTTCTTGGTTGATGGTTTCTAGGCTGATCAGCTGCAGACTTCTGAATCATTACGGCCCCCACCGCTGGCCGGCGCTCAACTCTTCCTTGACCTCTTTGGGAGTAGACAGCTGAGACTTCTTTCTTTGCTGGAAAGGTCTTTTTGATGGCAGCGGAAGCAGATGTATCTTTTTGAATTTTCCCACTTTTTATGCCGGCTTTAACTCTCTCACCAGTTAGAATCAACTCAGTGAACCCCGCAGACGAACTTCCAATCATGTGATTAAAGAAAGGACCTGACAGAGTCCCCAAGAACATATCCACAAGCTCTCTTTTAGATAAAGGTGGTTGTACGCGTCCCGCCAAGTCTCTCCATTTTTGGGCATACTCTTTGAAGACTTCATTTGAGACCATGCCCATACTCTATAATTGAGTACGGGTTGGTGCTAAGTCTGCATTATATTAATACTGCTTGTAGAAGGCGGCCGCCAAATCCTCCCAATTATGCACATCAGACCTCTCTAACTAGTAAAACCAATCCAGCTGTGTCCCCGACAGACTGTCCTGGAAGAAATGGACCCACAGGTCTTTGTCAGAAGAATGTGGTTGGATTTTCTTGACATAAGATCGTAGGTGCATCTTGGGACAAGACAACCCATCATACTTAGCAAACAGAGGTACTTTGAATTTAGGAGGGATTACAATTCCAGAGACCATCCCTAAATCTTCAAAGTCCAGCCCAGACACTATTTGTACCTCCATAGCTTCCAGACGTTCTTCCAAGTTCTTGTATTTGTCATCTGCAGGAGGGTACTGCTGTTCAGAATAGTATTCATCCTCTTCTTCCTCTTCTGCTTCAGACTCAGATTGCACTGCAGTTCCTTTTCCCTTTCCTACCCCTTCATCAGATGTTGAGGGGAAATCTAGGACCCTTCTGGCTTGACCTTCAAATCTTCTGCCCAAGGTAGCCACACCAACTCTCTTCTTTTTCTTTTTCTCTTTTTCCTTCTCTAGCAAGGTCTTGAGCTCCTCCTGCCCCTTAGCCAAGGTCAGAAGTAACTTTTGAAATTGTGAATTCTGCGCTTGTAAGTCTTTAACCGTCTGCTCAATATCCATCTTGCTGAAATAAACAGCAGAGAGATAAGGAAACTTGGTGTGAAGACCTGTTTATGCATATGATGAATGATATGTATTCATGTAATGCCTTCAAGGATTCAGAAACTCAAATTTGTTTTAAACAAAAAAGGAACACACGTCATATTAATAAGATAGAATTTGTTAGTACATCAATGCCCCATGGGAAAAATAATACAAAATTCTAAGGTAAAAAGATGTTGTGCATCTTCTTTGGTGCAATGTAGGTGTTGAGAGTCTGCTCTTCGTGAAGTTGATGAGTAAGTTCCAAAACCTTCTTCTCGCTTGCGTAGAATTGGGCTTCGAAAGTATCGCGCTCTCCTTGAGCTGTATCCAACTCCTTTGCAGATCTTCAAGTGATGTTGGCATTTCAGGATGTAGGAGGGTGTATGGAACCTCTCCTTCCATAACAGGCTCTATAATCACAGGTAGAATGTAGGGGTAAGGCATCATAAGACTTTGGGCGCGGGTTCGTACCCACTTGAGGTAAGGCTCAAGAGGGATGGAATTCTTGTGTCCCAAGGTCTTACTGTCCACCTTGTTGGGCATTCTCCAAGCTCGGATGAACCTTTGTCGAAGTCCTTGATCGTTGTTGTCGAAGTCAAAAACCAAGTATGGAATCAGCATGTCATGTGGGCCATCCCTTCGAGCATACCCAAATTGTCTCAGAGCCAAGCAAGGGTTATAGGTGATGCCTCCCCTAATGCCAAGTAGAGGGACATTAGGGAATTCCCCATAATGGTCAATGATAATGACATTCTCTTTTGATCGAGAACACCAATGAATATCTGAATGTGTAAGGGTCATCAACCATTGTGACCACCTCAAACCGTGCTCATTCTTCAAAACTGATTGGGGAAGATGAGAAATAAACCATCTTGCCAGTAGAGGAGTACAGCACATGAGAACACCTCTTTTCCTTATTGTCCGAGTGTGAAAAGAGTGGAGGATATCCCCAAGCAATGTAGGCACCGGGTTGCGATCCATGAAAATTTTGACAGCACTTACATCTATAAGTTGGTCAGGGTTAGGGAACAAAAACCATCCCATAGATGAGAAGAGCTACAATCTCCTTAAAAGCTTGTAAGTCCAATGAATTCCAGCAGCTTTGGGCCTTCTCAAACAGAAACTTTGCCAAGAAACCCTTGACACCACTTCTAGTTTCCCAATGGCCTATGATATCAGATGGTTGCAAGTGTAGGGCTTGAGCAACATCGTCAGGATTTGGATCTCTTTCCGTACCGCTGAAAGGTAGTTGGTGGAGAATATGAATCCTCAAGAGTTGAGAAAAATCCTCTAAAGTAGGCACCAGCTGGTAATCAGGAAATGTGAAGCAGTGGTGTAGGGGGTCAAAGAACTGGAAGAGAACTTTCACCATGTCTTCCTCAGTGTTGGTGTTGACTAAGTTGAGAAGACGACCATGCCTCTCGGTGAATGGAGAATTCTCAGGAATCCTTGAAGCTAGCTCCTTGAGTTGTGGAGGAATTCTTACAAGGTTGACTTGGATAGTTTTCATGCGAAGTGAATCTATTACCTACAAAACAGGAACAAAGATGAAGATCCAAATCCTTGAAATAGTTAGTGGATGCATATGATGCTTCATGATGTTATGATGTTATGCATAAGTTTATATGTACAAACAAATCACACAAGTTCCTAGTTTCAGGCTTGCATGGAGTTTCATAGGTAAGTACCCTCTTGAAGTTTAGTTGGCTCAACCTGTCCTAGAAATAGTAACCGGGTTCTAAGGAGCTCAATATCACTGGATTGTTTTCTGTGTTCATTGTTTCAGTTTAGCCACTTTACTGGCGACCAAAATATTCCAAGAAAACAACCCTCAATGAGTGTAGTATCGAGTATCTACCAACTTCGGACTGCACCAAAGCCGGTTATCTCACTACATCCTAAAAGGCCAAGTTGGTCAAGTAAAGGTTCTAAAAGTCTATTAGTGCTTTATGACATCACTCAGCGGCCCCGTATTCTCTTTGATTGACTCAAAGGCTACCGGTACCCACAAATATGTCGCACTAATATAGCTATTGCTTAGACCATGTCGGTATACCCCGCACAGTTTCCACAACGTATTGCTATTTACCTATGAATGTTTCCCAAATCTGGGTAGAGGATTCAAACCCAAAAAATAGAACCAAATGTAAAGCATACAAGGCAAATAAGATAAGCATATAAAGATGATCTAAAACTCTAAGGTAACCCCACTTTTATATAGGTCCCCAACAGAGTCACCAGTTCTGTGATGTGGTGGGAGAACTGACTTGAGGTTTTGCGTTTTGTGTTTGCAAATGTTTCGGTTTAGCAAGAGTCGCCACCGACTTTTATTTTATCCAAAAGGAAAGGTAAAAAAGCACAGGAAAGACCTTTGAGATTGTTTTTGGGTTCGGGGGGTAGATTATGAAAAGGGAAGGTGCTAGCACCCTTTTTATCCATGGTTTTCCATGGGCTTTTAGTTACTTGTTTTAGATCACTTGCTTTACTTTTCCAATTGTTTGAAATGGTGCTTTTGTGTGTGGTTTTGAAAGTATTTTGAAAAGAGGCCTTTGTTTAGGCAACCTTTGTAATGATTCTTGTTTGAATGTATACAAAGGTGTTTGTCTTTTGAAAAAATGTTTCAATGTTTGAAAGTTTGTTTGGAAAATGTTTTGAAATTGTGTATGTGTTTTTTGAAATTAGCAAGGATGGTTTGAAAGTTTGATCAAGTAACTAGGAGTTGTCTACCCTACTCAAAAGTCTTTCCTACACATTTTTATTCCTTTGACATTGTTGTTTTACCATTGCATTTGGTAAACAACCTTATCTTTGAATGTTAAACGGGACGGGCGTGGGTCATGGTATGACCATGATAGCAATGGTGCCAAGTATCTTAGCAAGTTTTTAAGGGACTAGATCATTTTGTTTAGGAAACCAAGATAGCGTCATCGAGGGACTATGATATTTTTGTTTTGTTTTGTTTTGCTAAGATACCTAGCATGCATAGCATGACCATTTTAAGGAAACAAAGTGGATGAAACCCTAGGGGTGCTTGTGTGTATTGTGTTGTTCTTTTTCATGCATTTTTGTCTTGTGTTTAAGTCATGCTATTTGTTTTGATTTTGGTTTTTGCATACAAAACCCTAATCTTACTATCATGCATATAATACGATAAATTGCGTAATGTAAATCTAGACTATTACAACAATATTATGGGGAGGGGGATACAAGTTTGAATAGGGAGGTATTTGCACAAAATAAAGCCCTAATTTACTATTACAACCCAATTGAATTTATTCAACAAATAAATAAATAAGTAAATATTTAAATATGCAATAAAATGTAAATATGCACAAATGTTTTTTTTTTGTATTGTATGTAAAATAAATTTATTTAATGTCTTAAAAACAAGAAAATAAAAATGATTATTTTTTGAAAGGGTGGAAACCCTAGTTTTTGTTTAAAAAAAAGATATATTCTAAATTATTTATTTATTCATTTTTTTGTTTAAGAAAAATAATAATAATATATACAAAAATGTTTAAAAGTTAAATATTGTATGTAAATATTAATTTAAGTGTATAAATAATAAAAATAAAAATAAAAATATATAACATTTTCATATTATTTACAAATTTATTTAAGGAAATAAAAGTATATTAACCTAAATACTTATTTTTATGCTAAAAAAATGAAAAAATGAAAAAAATAAAGAAAATATTTTTGAGATTTTTATTTGTTTAGAAAAAATAAATAAAGTCAGAAAATATAAAAAGAAATGAAAAATATGTAAAATATGGAAAATGGGCCAAGGGGGTGCAAATAACAGAATGGAGGGTGTGAATAGTCAAACAAGCCAGGCCCAGCCCAATGTCACTTCATCCCTGTCCTCCAGACAAAAAAATGCGCGCGCCCTTGTTCAAACTGTAACTCCTGCATACGTGCTTAAAAACAAAATCTTGCAACATGAAACTTGTAGCATTTTTAGCCACGATTCCATTGATATAAAAAACTTGACCTAACTCTCAAAGACCAGAGAGAATTTTATCACCCCTAATTTCTGACCTAAAAATTTCAGCATGTTCATCATCCAAATTCTCCTAGCTCAGTTAATATAAATAAGAACTATGTATATGTACAGCTCAAGGACATTAAAGACTACATTTTTGCTTCACAAACCTAAGCCTAAGGATGTCTAAATAAGGAGATAGAAAGTTGGAAATTACCTTGTTCAGTCAAGTTCGAATATGGCAATGTAGCAACTTTGAGTGAGGCCTGAAGGTCTTTTGAGCTTGCTTGATGTTCCCTCAACCTTTCCCAATGATCAACTTGCTTTGAAATGGCTTGAATCTCCTTGTAGAACTCAACCTGCAAAGCTTCAAAATGAAAATGGTGAAGTGTGAAAATGAGGTTACAGTTACTGGACAGGTGCTTGGATAGCTTGGATGGGATGTATGCAATGTGTTTGAAGTGGTTCAAGGCAAAACGCACGAGCCAATTTGGTTTTGGAAGTGGTTCTGCAGATATGGCCATGTTTTGACAAGAACTTGTGATTTTGTGTTTTAGGGTGTTTGGGAGCTTGGCAAATTGTGTTTCTGGCTTGATACAATATGCTGAGGTCATTTGAAATGAGTTCAAGACTTGGTTTTATCAGATTTTCAAGTTATGGACTTTTTGCAAGCTTACTTGCTTTTGAA
The DNA here is from genome assembly GCA_948472305.1 of Vicia faba. Taxonomy (NCBI): domain Eukaryota; kingdom Viridiplantae; phylum Streptophyta; class Magnoliopsida; order Fabales; family Fabaceae; genus Vicia; species Vicia faba. The sequence goes on from OX451737.1 coordinate 1,187,447,924, forward strand.
GAAAAAGTGAGTTGACAAAGGCAAAGGCTTGTACAAGATAGCTCAAGGTCTGCATAGGGTTGGTGAAATTTTTCTGATGCTTATGGATCTTGTTTACACAAACAGATTAGGTCTATGGCTCAAGATATGGAAAGTTGCATAAAGCATGCTTTATCAAAGTAGCATTGTAACCTTTATGCCATTTTTGGAATAATTCCTTGTGTAATGCTTCAAAATCATAACAATTCCATAATCCAATGTGTTTTCATTTAATTTATGAGTGTAGAAAGGATTAGAACCTGTAAACCAAGTACAAGCATGATCCAAACTGATTTGCAACTTGTAGGAATGTGCAAAATGCCTTGGACAAAAGTGAGAAATGGCCATTTTCAAACTTTCGATTCTCCCTAACCAATAATGATTTTGGAGAGTTCTTGGAAATTTTGGAAAGCTTGTAACATGCTCTACAATCCATATTTGAAATGAATTTTTAGATTCCTCTTAGAACTAGGTGAAAGGTTGCCATGAAGATAGGTTAAAATCCTGCCTAAACTAGGGCAAAATTTCACTAAGTTAAAAGTTTCATGGACCCCTATTCACAAAATCATAACTTGAGATCCAAGCATATTTTGGGAAAACTTTGTGATTAAAAGTTGTATAATTTATGGAGGAATACAACTTTAATGTTGGAAGTTTTCTTTGAATCCAATTGCATCATGGTGAAAAAGTTGGGGAAAGTTGGGAAAAAATAAGAAATTTTCATAACTTAGAAATTTTCTGTTATGAAAATTTTCAAACTTAAACCCTAATTTTCAAAATTAGGTTTCTTGGTGAACAAGTTTCATTTTTTGACACCTCTTGATGAAAAATGACCCTTGGCAGTTGACTTTGACCAAAAAGTCAAAGTTTGACTTTTCAATGTACAGTTGATTCTTGATCCGTTGACTGGAAAATTCATATGTCAATCCAATGCATTTGAGATCTTTTGAACCTTGTGATTAGGTCAAGATGATGCCATTGAGTCCTTGAAATCATGATTGAACCCAATTTGCCATTGGCTAGGTTAAAAATCAGAAATTGCCCTTCTATAGTCAAAACCCTAAAAATGACCATTTTGCCCTTTTGAAGATCTGATCAAATTTCTTGAGGAGTTATGGTCCAAACTTGATCAAATGGTTCATACGAGTCTATGATGTTGATATGGATAAAAGATTATGAGGTTTGACTGTAAATTGACCATAGTTGACTTTTTCCCTAATATAGCTAATTTTTAGGTCAACTGTCCAATTGACTGGGCAAAATTTTGATTCAAAGCTTGAAACTTGGTATGGGCAATCTTAGAGGTCCAACATGAAGTATGAAAGTCACATGAGGCATTGGAAGTCCAAAAATCCCTGTGCAAACTCAAACCCTAATTTCAGGTTATCAGTGCAAGGAGAGGTCTTGAGCAGAGCAAACCCTAATCTTGTCTGGAGTCCAAAGAGTCTTGTGAGGAGAATCTTGATAAAATGAGAGGGGAAATTTTGGGGTACAACATAAACAAAGTCCTTTTTATTTCTTACGTTGTACATTTTAATATGGTTGTAATTGTTAAATAGGATTTAAATTCTTGCAACCCCCCATTTGTGAAATATGTACCCCTCATCCCTAAAATATTGTAATAGCGTAGGACTTTTATATTTCCGCAATTTAACGCTTTTCCTAAATATAAAATGCTAGCAATTAGGATGTGTATGACAAGATATGAAATCAACAAATAGATAACCCTAATCAAGACTAAAATGCATGCAATCAAACACACTTGCACACTAGTACCCTTAGGGTAATCCCACCTTGTTTCCTATCAGAAAAATAGTCATGTCCCTTGAACATGGGCGTTTTAGCAAAAGACCCTCGATAAAAGATCGTAGTCCCTCGATGACCCTCGATGTTGCCTTCGGTAAATGATCTAGTCCCTAAAATGACATTGCTAAAGCGTCCCATAGGTTGCCTTCTATGACTATACAAACGTCCCACGCTCGTCCCTTCACATCCAATGATGGGGCTTCTTACCAAAATCAATGATAAGATAGCAATATCTAAAGGAGGAAGAAAAGAACACTTAAGACCTTTTGAGTAGGTAGATTCGCTCATAGTTGCTCGTTTGCTCACCACAAAACATTTTTACACCAACACTCTCATTTGAAATTTTTCCAAAAGACAACACTTTATACGCGCTCTTATAGAAACGAGAACAATTACAAAGAAACCCCTTTTCAAAATCACTTTCATAAAACATAAACACCTTTTTGAACTATTTTCGAAACAAACACTTTGTACGCGTTCTTATAGAAATGAGAACCATTACAAATACATTTTTAAAATACTTTCAAAACCCACACCACAAGCACATTCAAGCAAAAGCAAGTGATCTAGCAAGTAACTAAGAGCCCATGGAAAACCATGGATGAAAAGGGTGCTAATACCTTCCCTTTTCATAATCTACCCCCCAAACTCAAGAAAACATCTCTAAAGGTCTTTCCTGTTCTTTTCAGCCTTTCCTTATTGGATAAAAGAAAAGTAGGTGGCGACTCTTGCTATCCGTAACATTTGTAATCAAACGCAAAAACAAAAAGTCAGTTCTCCCACCGTATCACAGGGGCCAACAGTTGTGCTTGGAATGCTGGATTCGAAGGAAGGAAAGAAACAAGTCTTATGTTTCTTTCCAAACTAGATTCAAAAGATATTGAAGAGTACTTATTCTTCATAACCGAAGGAAGTAAGTATATGATTCTGGGTTTGTTCTCACAAGTGTTGAAGGGACTTGAGAGATTTGTTATGTTTGAGAAAATTTGGGAGATTCGTTCCTCTGGTTCAAAGATCCTCCCCGAACATGATGTGAAACCTTTTATTTATAGGCGAGCTTTGATGTGGTTTTAGGGGGAACTCAAATAATATTTGAATTTTTTGGGTATACTGTCCCCTTGTTTTCTTCGATGCAACTCTTATGCACTCCTTTTTGTGTAAGTATGGGACTGAGACAATGCAGGCTCAGCAGTGTTTTGGAGCGTTGTGGCAGGTTGGTGTAGGACTGCTGCATAGCAGCACAACTGGCTTGGTTTGGCAGTATATGGGAATTTGGTCAACAAAACTCCTTGAATACTCCCCCTTTCGTTTTGATGACTTCGACCAGATTCATCAGAAACGTTCATTTCCAAACAATGTGTGCTCCAAGCACGTTGCTTCGAACGGTTTAATTACCCAATTTGTGAATCTAATGAGGTTACTTTTAAGGAAATCACATGCCCATCTTGTAGATCGAAGGGGGTCACTTCAAAGGAAACTACATGCCCAACTTTTGGATCGAAGGGGGTCACTTCGAAGGAAACTGCATGCCCAAATCGAAGCTTGTGACTGAAGGGAGACTGTAAGAGGCCATTGGTGCAAGTGGATTTGAAGGATGCATAGAGATGGTTTCTTTGTCCGATCGAAGCTTGTCCAAACGAACAAACATGCAGGCAGCATATGCCCAATCGAAGCAGGCTTGCATGAAGCATATGCCTAATCGAAGCAGGCTTGAGGGCAGCACGCTTGGTGAATCGAAAGATTTGCCTTGCAGGGGGCATGTGTGGCCAGCATGTCATGGCCTTCAATTGCAAGCATGCAGATAGCACATTTGTCCAATCGAAAGGCTGAATCGAAGGAGGCCTATTTTTCTCCAAATTTGTCAAAATGTTATTTTTATTTGTTTTCTCTCTTTTTGACAGTTTCCTTTTAATTTTGGTACTGGAAAATCCCAATGCACTTGTGCAAGCTTGAACCTTGAAAAACCTTGTAAGAAATGCCTTGAAAAATGAGAGGTAAAGTTTTGGGCTACAACAGAAAGCAGTCCTTAATCCTGGTCTGACGTGGTCGAGATGGCGTGTATGTTGAAAAAAGTAAAAGAAGAATTTTAACGGGGACATCATTCTTTTATTCTCACCAATATTGGAATACCTTGACATTGGCCCAACTCAACCGATGCAAATGCAAATGGGAGATCCTTAAATGATTCATGACCCCCCCCCCCCTCTCAAACTCGTTAAGAGAAAACATGAACCACATTCTATAGAGCAAACATTCGCGAAGAGGCAGCTCACACCCATCAAAACTACTACATCATATCTTGTTGGGAACTACATGTGAAACCACCCAATTATAGATAAGTTAACATCCTAGTAGGCAATTCTTCGCTGAAGAAGAATGCAGTACCCAAGATATTTCATTCCACCCACGGGTGTTTCGATCTGCATCCAAGAATCGTGAGGGCATCAAAAGACATGATCAACGACCCATGACCAAACTCTATTCCATATCGGTACTCGAGTAGACTCAATTGCAATCATGTCATCTTTATATCCTACCCTGGAGGCCTAGGTCAAAATGAAAGTTTATTATAATGAAACTGATCGTACCTGACCAGAATGGATCGTCAAAGCCTACGAGTTATGAGTTGAGTAGCAACTAGAAGTGAGTTGAGGGGGGGAGGTATCTGTAAGATACTCTGATGCCAAAGTGAGGTTCAGAGCAGTGCGAGCAAGTATGAGAGTGAGTATGAAATAATGAATACCTGGCCCTCTCAAGTGAGAGAGTATTTATAGCCCCCAGCGCTGGGCCAAGGTCCCCATCGTTGGGCTGGGCAAGCAGGCTTAAAATGGAGACTGCCAGGTCTTACATGCGTAGTGGGGCCAGAATGTGTTCCCCAACCTGGATGGACTCCCCGAATAGTCAACAGGATATAGATGCGGTATTTTCGGGACCAAGAGGACTTCGTGATATTCAGGGGTGTGGTGAATCAACCCTACGAGGGGGATGTTCGCGATGTCCTTCTATCATTGTGGGCTCTTTCCGTCAGTTGTGAGGTCATCCGGGAGGGCTTATATTGGTCGACGAGAAGAATGGAGGATGCTCGCAAGGTCCTCCTGACCGGCGACGAGCCTCATCGCGACTCCTGGACTTAATCCCGTACAGCAAAGCCGTGTTTTCCTGAAGGGTGAGGTTGTTGCCTGACATAGTTGAGGGCAAGCTCGGTCAGTAGGCCTTCTCGAGAAACATAGTTGGATTGGGCCTCATATGAATTTAGGCCAAGTGTAGGCCCAAACCAGAACCAGAGCCCCCCAAGTCGTTGCTCCTGATGAAGGAGTTATGACTTAAGTCCAACTTCTCCTTACGACGAGCATAATTTCACTGAGGATCTTCTATCGCATCGAGGGAGAGGGTCGTTAGGATGTGCGGCTACTCGAGCAGAGGTTAGAATTGGATTGATGGGGAATGTTTCAACTGTTCCTCGACTCGCGAGGAGAGGAAACCACACAGGGTGTGAACACGTGGCGTGACCTTTGGGATAGTAATGATGGCCTAGGGAGTAGGGGCCATTATTACCTGAGCGCGTAGGTGGAGAGGAGAATGGCGGTCGATGGTCTGCCCGACGCGACACTTTGTATTCCATGTCAGCCCTATATATAGTGCCTTGGGGCCCATTTCTAGGGGTGGAAAAACGGGCCCGCCCTGTTGGGCATGCCCGTTTTACCCGCACTTTAGTGCGGGGCATGCTAAGAATTTAGGCCCTCACTCTCTAATGTGACTACCCGCCCCACCCTGTTTTCTTAGCGGGCTTTTGCGGGCATTGATTATTACCATAAAAATTTTCATTTTTAGGCTTAAAAAGTGTAGTGCCCGCAGGCTTTCCCTACCCCTCACTCACTTTTTTGCGGGGTGGGCTTAGGTTTTAGGCCCTCATCCTCAACAATGGCCACCCCGCCCCGCCCCATTTTTTGTGGGTTTTTATGGAGCGGATCTAAACGGGGCAGGCATGCCCATTTGCCACCCCTACCCATTTCCCACATTTCAACTTTCTCTCTCTTCACTTTCTCTGTCGCATGTACCATTTCTCTGTCTTCCCACCATCAACACTGTTGTAAGACCCGCCGTGAATTCTCCACCTACTTTGATTAAGTAAGTGTTTTCCATACTGAATTTTGTTTACGATTGGCTTTATTGATGATTCTTTATAGAATTTCATTACCAGGGTTTTTTTTGCTCGGGGTGTTCATACATTCATGCGTAACATTTGCAAGTGGGCTTGTGATATTCATTTCTTCTCCGTGAAATTCATGAAAATACCCGTGACACTCATTTGTTCCCCACGAAATTCGTGAATTCTGCCCGAGGAATTTATATACTCCCCGGTGAATTCATGAATTTGTTCGGAAAATTCGTATGTTCCTTGCAGCATTCATGGAGATGCTCACAATATTTATCCCATTCTCGCGTTACCCACGAAATATGCCTTTTGTTATTATCATCGTTGTGAAATCTTACAAGATTTGCATAAGTTCCATGTATTGATCGTGGGTCATGTATGTTTCTCACTGCACGAGTGATCAGCGACCTAGTCTGGGCGCAGCTATCCCCTTTCACACGTGCTGCGGTGGAAGGGTGGATGTGATTTTGCTGTCGAATTCACTGGTTTCCTTTGCTTTAAAAGTTAAATGGCCGATACTCCCGAGTCATTCGAGCACATAGATGTCGAAGAGACAAGCACAACCGAGGAAGGGCTCCATTTGGTCGACACGGTCGATGACCCTGCGCTGTCTTGGGTCGGGCCAGAGCCTCGAGGGATAGGTTAAGTCTATAGTTATAGCAGAAGGGAGGGATATACCATTGTCGAGCATGGCAGTAATATGGAAGGTTTTCGTTAGAACTTTACGATCCTGTGACCGACTCCCACGACCAGGATATGCATGGAGTTCGAGGAGGACCATTTCCCTATGTATGAGGTCGTCTTCAAATACTAGGGGCTTATTCTTCCCTTTAATGATTTTCAGATGGGTGTGTTTAACCATTTGAACCTGGCACCCTCTCAATTATACCCTAATGCAATTGCCTTAATCAGGCTTTTGAAATCACATGTTGGTTCCTTCGGGGCGATCATTCCTTTGTTCTTTAGGGATTTCCACCTCCAACGGCAATCTAGGGGTGGAAAACATAGATGGGTTTCTTTTAAACAGTCGAAGAGACTATTTAGGATGTATATGGATTATGTTCATGACTTCAAGGATAGATGGTATGTAGTGCAACCCTCGTCTTAGGCGATCGTGGATGTCGTGTTCGACCCGATTCAAGTAGTAGATGAAGATAGGGAGGTATGCTATGATGGGGATGGAAATCCAGATATTGGGAGACTTTCGAAATTCCCTATCCACTAGTGTTCGGTCCACTACGAGCATAGCCCTGACCATTACCATACCCCTGTGAGCGGTATGAGTATCGAGGATGAAGAGTCCTTCGATGTCCTTAACTGATTTGTCGACGGGTTCTTTCCCTCGAGGTGGGTCACGAGGGAAGGACATGACATCCTTTATGAAGATGGCGAACCAACGTTCGTGGCATGCCCGATCAACACCAAGGCGCTCGTTGAATGTTGCACCTACGGGAAAGTCGTGAACCTTCTAGGTTTCTTCTTGCATGATTTATTGTATTTTTGCTTCTTGAACTATTTTTTTATGTCCTTTTAACGAGGCTAACCCGAGGATATTGTTTTTGTTTTCACAAGCAACATGGTGAAGCGTCATGAATGACTGTTGAAGCTGACCCAGGAAAAGAAGAATCACAAGAGGTTGGTAAAGCCGCACTAGCCCACACGCCTTGGTTCGGTCTTAGAGCCATCCAGGGATGGTTCGAGTGGGTCATCGGGTACCCGCGATGCCGCACAACACACAATTATGTTGAGTAAGAAGAGAAGTCTTCCTGAAGATGGACTTGCAAATACGATCGAGGATGGGGTGACTTCTCGAGCCTTCAACCTTCCCGCTTATTTCGTGGAAAAGGATTTCTACAAGGGTTTCCCTCTGACTGTGTCTGATGTTGAGTCTGATATTATCAGCACCTCGATGAGGATGGTCGAAGGAAGCACCTGGCTTCCGGGATGGTCGATTTGATGAAGGTCACGAAGATGGTCGTTGTCCTTGCAGGTGAAGGAGCTGGCTCTTCTGGACTGGTAATGGAATTGCAGTTGAAGAAGGTGACTCTTCAGGCGAAGACACAGAAGCTAAAAAGTGTCCTCGAGCGGAGCGAGGAGAAGTTTCGAGTGCAGTTCGATGAGTTAGTGAGGGAGAAGGAAAAAACTGCCAAATCTTATGAGGAAAAGGGTTCCTTGTTGCTCGAGAGGGAACAATTGGAAAAGGAGGTTTCCGATTTAAAGGCTACCATGTTTCCTGTGGACGGAGAACCTGATGGAGTCGCTGACTTACATTCCTGGGCGAAGCTAGTTGCTCGGATCCAGATCCTCAAGTTAGATTGCGTCGACGCTTTGACCAACGACTTCGAGACTACACTGGCCCAACTGTTCATGCTGAATCCAGGGCTCAACATTGATGGTGTCGAGGTATTTTCGCAAGTGATTAATGGCCAGTTGGTTCCTCCTCCTGATTCCCCCAAGGTGGAGGTTGAACTGAGCACCCTGTGGAGTGATTAGTATTTTGGAGATATTTTGGCTGTTTATATTCGGGGCCTGCGTGCCTGTACTTTTTGTAATATTCAGACAACATCGGCCCTCATGGTTGACATTTATAAATGTTTTTACTTTGCTTTTATACCTTTACATTTTCGTTGATGTTTTCTAGCTATCTGTTCTTCGTTGTTTTTGACTTGTTTATTTTGTGAAAATTTATAATTTTCATGAGTGAAGGTTTATGCTCGACCTTGGTTGTGGACGACACATGTTAGGATGTGTCGAGGGGGTGGATTAGGGACTCTCGAAACAAGCTCAAGATTGTAGTTGGGATCTTAAGCTCGTGGCGTGAACTACCCATCATGAGCTGGGTGTTTTTCCTGTTGGGTACTTCGACAGTAGAGCTTAATTGAGGTGTCCTTGTCGGGCTAAGGTTCTGCTCGAGAAATGAATAGCAACCCGCCGACATTGATGTTTGGAGGCCATGTCTGTACCTTAACATGCCTACATGGTCGAGCTCATCCCGTCGTTGGTTGGAGAGGATTTGTCGACTTCCAATGCCCATAGTAGGATAAGGACTTAGCTATAATATTGTTTCAGTTTTGTAGTGTTCCATGGTCGAGGTAGTGATTCTCCATTTAAATGTTTGAGGTAGTATTCCCCGATGCCCATAGCTCCATGGATGTGGTATGGTCATTCCCAGTTTGCGGCAGCTTCCCTTTGCGGGAATCTTTCTGATTTCTCTGCAGGACTAGGCTGTCGAGCTGAAATTTGCGCTTTATGACTTTGTTGTCATGGCGAAGGGCTATCTGTTGTTTCAGTGTGGCCTCACGAAGAGCTACTCCTGAATGGATTTCCTCAACTAGATCGAGCTCTTCTCTTAGGGCCTCGTCATTTAGTTCCTCGTCTAGAGGGGCCTCAGTTCATCTGGACGGTTCCAAAATTTCTACAGGGATGACAACTTCGGTGCCATAAGTTAGCCAGAATGGGGTCTTGCTCGTCATCGAGTGAGGCATCATTCAATATGCCCATAGGACACTATGTAGTTCTTGACCCACCCCCTTTTTGCCTCTCCCAGCCTATGATTGAGTCCTCGTAGGATGACTCTATTTGTGGCCTCAGCTTGCCCATTAGTTTGGGGGTGTTCGACTGAGGTGAAGTGCTGCTTGGTGCCGAGTTTGGTGACAAAGTTTTGGAAACCTTGACCGATGAACTGAGTCCCGTTGTCAGTGACGAGCGCTTATGGTATCCTAAATCGGGCAAGGACGTTTCTCTTGTAGAAATAGAGGATGTTGTGTGAAGTGATTTTTTCGAGAACTTCAACTTTTATCCATTTCGTGAAATAGTTGACGACCACGGTCCAGAATTTGTTTTGATACATCCCTTGCACGAAATGTATGAGGATGTCCATTCCCTACCAGGCGAATAACCACGGGGAGGATGATGTGTTGAGCTCGTGCGGGAGCACGAGGTGCATGTCCGTGTGCCTCTGACACTTGTCGCATTTCTCGACGTGCTCCTTGGAGTCTTGTTGCATGGTTGACTAGTAGTAGCCTGCTCGCAGCGCCTTTCGTGCTAGGGATCTTCCGCCCATGTGTTGGGCGTTGATCCGTTCGTGGATTTCCCGTAGTATATCGGGGATTACAGATTCTTCGACACATTTTAGGAGTGGGATGGAGAATCCTCGACGGTAAAGTCTGTGTTCGAGTACCATGTATGAACATGCTCATCGTTTGGTTGCAACTGCCTCTCTTTGGTCCACGAGAAGTTCCCCATTTGTCAGAAAGTTGAACACCAAGGTCATCCAACATGAGTTGTCCCTGATGGCATTTACCTCGGGTGGCATAATGGACTTTTCAATGCTCGGGCGAGAAAGGGATTCTTGGATGACAGATTTGTTCCCGCCTTTCTTCTATGTTCTTGCGAGCTTCAAAAGTATGTCAGCCTGCATGTTTTTTTCGCATAGCACATGCTTGATCTCTGCCCGGTCAAACTTCTTCATATATTCTATGACCATGTTTAAATATTCGATTAGGTTGTTGTTCTTAGCCTGGTATCCCCCTTGAACTTGAGACGCAACAAGTTGGGAGTCCATGAAAATTTGTATCTCTCGGGCACCCAAATTATCCGCTAGCCTTAATCCTGCGAGCAAGGCCTTGTATTCAGCCTGATTGTTCAATGTTGGAAAAGAAAGGGTGAGGGAATGTTCAATCACGACGCCTTCCTCGTTCTCGAGGAGGATTCCCACTCCGCTCCCTGTCAAACTGGAAGCTCCGTCCATAAAGATGGTCCACTTATGCTTCTTCCCTATTTGGGGACCGTGAGCGGTCATCTCTGCAACAAAGTCGGCCAGTGCTTGGGCCTTAAGGGCCTTCCTTCTCTCTTACTGGATGTCAAACTCTAAGAGCTCCAAGGACCATTTTAGCATTCGACCTGCCATGTTTGGTCGGCATAGGAGTTGTCTTACGGGTTGGTCTGTTCGTACGATGATCGTGTTTACCAGGAAGTAATGACTAAGACTCCTCGCCGCGTTAACGAGGGATAAGTCCACCTTCTCAACCTGTTGATACATGACCTCGGGCCCTTGTAGCGCTTTGCTCGTGAAATACACTGGCTTTTTCCCGTCTAGAGTCTCACGAATGAGGGCTGCGCTTACAGCCTCGGCGAAGACGGCCAGGTAAAGGAACAGGGTTTCCCCGTTCTCAGGTCACGGCAGCACGGGAGGTTGCGAAAGGCTTTTCTTGAGATGGAGAAGGGATTGGTCGCATGCCTTGGTCTACTCGAAGGCTGCCTCTTTGCATCGAAGTTTGAAAAATGGAAGAGCGTGTTGCACGGATTTTGCCACGAATTGGGAGAGCGAGGTGAGCATGTCGTTTAGGACTTGTATGGATTTCTTCGAGCTAGGTGTAGGAAGCTCGGAGAATTCCCGACACTTATCGGGGTTGGCTTCAATTCCTTGTTCCATCAGATAAAAACTGAGGAATTTTCCCGCCTTAACCCTGAAGGTGCATTTCTCAGGGTTGAATCTCATTCTGCATTGTCTCGCTTGGGCAAATACCTTTTTGAGCTGGACATCATGGTTGGTATCTATTCGAGACTTGATGATCATGTCGTCCATGTATACCTTGAGCATATCACTGATCTCGTCACGGAAGACTCTATTCATCATCCGCTGGTACGCTGCCCCTGTGTTTTTCAGGTCGAAGGGCATTACATTGTAGTAGTAATTGTCCGAGCTGGTCATGAAAGCAGTGAAATGCTTATCACTCATCCCCATTGGTATTTGGTTATATCCCGAGTAGACGTCCATAAACGATAAAATTGTATAGCCGATCGAGTTGTCGACCAGCATGTCAATATTAGGAAAAGGAAAAGCATCTTTGGGACATGCCCGGTTAAGATCAATATAGTCAACACACATTCTCCATTTTCCATTATTTTTCTTAACAAGTACAACATTTGAGAGTCAGGTTGAATATCGGGCCTCATAAATAAATTAGCCTCTAGGAAGTCTTTTACAGCATTTTCAGCAGCCTCCATATTCTCGGGAGACTGCATATGTCTATGTTGTACTACAGTCTTAGCGGCTGTATCAATGACCAATTGGTGACAGGATACCTCGGGGTCGAGTCCAGGCATTTCTGCAGCGCTCCATGCAAATAGGTCCGCGTTCTCCCTCAAGCAAGCTTTGATCTGCTTCCTCTCCAAGTCAGGGAGTCCAGTTTCGATCTTCACGCCTTTGTGAGGGTCTTCACCGAGGGGAATGAACTCAAAGTCTCCGTCCAGGATTGGTTGAAGGAGTTCTTGTTTTCTATTGGGGGATTCATCCTTGTCGAAGCGGGTGTCGAGCGAGATGGAGTCGACCTTGGGTGGACCTTTGTTCTCCTATCTTAACAGGTTATGGTTCAGGTCGAGCAGTAGCAGCCCTCTTGGCAAGTCACGCCCCGGTATCGACTGTACTCTGTTCCTTAGAAGCCGCATTGAAACATCTTCGGGAAGCTGAGATATCCCCGTGGATGGTAGCGACGCGTCCCTTCCTCGTGTAGAATTTCATCTTTAGATGGACAGTGAAGGGTACGATGGTCAATTCGGCAAGCGTTGATCTCCCTAGGATGCAGTTATAGAGAGGTGGGCAGTCGATGACCAGAAATCGCACCTTGATCTACTGGGATGCGGTTTCTTCCCCGAAGGTGACAAAAAACTCAATGTACCCCCATGGTTTGGAGGTCGAGACATTAAAGCCTTGCAGGTCGGACCCCACGTATGGAGAAAGGTGGGTGTCATCGAGCTGTAAGGTTTGGAACAGATGGTTGTACATAACATCGATGGAATTCTCCTAATCAACCAAGATGTGGTGAACGTCAAAATTAGTCATTCTTGCCCTCACCAGCAGAGGGATGCTCGAGTTATGGGGCCTCCAGGCAATTCCTCGAGGTAGAACGTGATTGGTTCTGATCTGCCCTTGATCTTTTCTAATGTCACAGCTTGAGTCGAGGTTGTGTCGACTAACTTGTTGAGCTTTCTTTTTGTGGAGTTTATGGAGATTTTGGTTAACCCCATGTCGATTATAACCATGGCAGAGTGGAATTTCTCCCACCTGTTGTGCATGGACAGAGGTTCTTCCTCGTATCTGTCAGGGATGTAGAGGTCCTTCGGCCTTGTAACGGAGAAAGCTATCTGGATGGGGGCCATCTCATCCGATGGTCGAGTGTCCTCCTCGACCTCTTTTGTCTCGCGGGCATCTCGACGAGGGGCGTCATTGCATCGTATAGCCCGAGTTTGGCACCCTTGATGAGGGTTTATATGGCATCTTTGAGATGGACACAGTCTTCAGTCAGGTGCCCGTGACTTTGATGGTACTAACAATATTTGCTCCTTTCAGCCTCGGGCTTCACAGGATAAAATCGAGGACGCATGACGCTTCCGTCCTTGAAGTCGATATTAGAGCACTCCACTAAGATGTGCTCGCGAGAAGCTTTCAGCGGAGTGTATTCGGTGAATCGCTCTGCAGGTCCCCCGTGGTCGCGGGGATCCCGCAATTTATCATCCCTTCTCTTCTCGCACTTTCGTCGAGGAGGGTCTACATCCTGGTGGTGTAGGGTGTTGGTCAATCCGTGATTCCTTGGGTCGCGGGCTTTATTGGCCTCTTCCCTCTCCTTGTAGTCCATATAGGCCCTAGCTTTTTCAAGGAGAGCGTCGAAAGTCCGGGGTGGTTCAATGTCGACGGCCTTCCTGAACTCTGTGCCTGGAAAGAGTCTTCTCTCGAGCAAATATCTCCTCATGTGATCGGTGTACGAGACCTGAGTGGCCCCGCAGTTGAACCAATCGATGTACTCCATGAGGGTCTCGTCGCTTCTTTGGACGATAACCTCAAGGGCGGCCTCAGTCTTCGAGTGTCGACGAGACACTGTAAAGGAGCTGATGAACTGGCTCTTTAGGTTTCTCCAGGAGGTGGTTGACCCTGGGGGGAGATTTTTATACCAGTCCATTGCAGTTTTCCTTAAGGTCGTGGGGAACAACCAGTATTTGATCGGTCCCTCGACGTTGTGATAGTGGAGCATTACCTCGAATCTGTCGATGTGGTCGACAGGGTCAACAATACCGTCATATTCCTTCACTTGGGGAGGCTTCTCCATTCCCCTGAGAATGGATTCCTCCATGATTGCTTGTGATAAGGGACCGCAGGGGTCATCTTCGTCGCTCCTGTAAGAGGAGTGGGAAGGAGACCAATTGTAGTGGCGGTCGTAGTGATGTCCTTGGCTTCGAGAAGGATCCCTTGGTCGAGGATGCGCTTCTATGTTTCCCTTGTTTATGTTTTTAGGGGATCGTTGTTCCCTGTGCGGGGGGGTGAGGCCGCGTATCCCAGTAGCCTCAGGCATTGTTCTCTCCAACACGGGGTGTCGCCCAGGCTGTCGGGAGAGAGGCTTCGCGACCTGTGTTGTCTGTGTCTCCGTGGGGGAGACTGAAGACGGTCTTTGTTCTGATGAGGAGGTGGAGTGTCAGGTCTTCTGGGGGCTCTACGAGATTCCTCGAGTACCCTTAGTCGCTCACCCTGCGAGAAGATTAAGTAATTTGTCTGGTTATGGCCGCGAACAGAGCCCTGGTCGTGGCATCAGCGCCTGCGTAGACAAGGACCTCCTGGAAAACGTTCGGCTCATAGTTCTGGGGCGGATGGGCACCCTTGTGTGGCTGAGAGTGGGGTGATAAAGAGGCAGTCATGCCGTCTCTATAATTCTGTACGAGACCGGCCATGTCTGTCGTACCCCAAATTTGTCCTACCTCGATGATTTTATTTTTCGAGATTAAAATAGAAGAAATATTTAATTAAAGATGGTACAGCAGCATCTGATGGCCTATCTTTATCCAAGACTAGGGAGTGTATTTTAATTCAGGAAAGCGGGGATTTCTAAATCAGAAAGACTCATAAACCCATTCGCAAAGCATGTTGGCCAATGGCCCATGCGATTCGAAAATGGAAAATTACTTCAAGTAAGTATTAAGTCCTTAATTCGTAAAGCCAACTTAAATTTAAGTTGTTTTTAGTTAAAGTTAGGTATATTAATTAAACCCGTTTAAGTGTTTGTTAGTAAAAAAGGAATGAAATGGCAATTTAAAAGCCCATTAAAACACATCAGAATTTGGTCCATTTCATTTTTTTTTGAACAGTAAAAAAGGGAGACACAATTTGGAATACAAGCCCATTAGTGTTTGTTGTTTATTTAAAAAGATTTATTTTGTTGCTTTGTGGGCCAATTAAGGCCCAATCTGATTTAAAAAAGAAGAGGTTTGCTGAAAATGGCTGGTGGCCCGTTTTGTGTTTTTAAACAAAATTACTTTTGGTTTAAATTAATTAATGGTGTAAATTAGTGTTAATAAATTAGATTATTAAAGGTTTGTTTGGGAAAAAAAATTGGGTTACAAAAATAATTTTGGGCCTAGGATTATTAAAAGCTGGTTTTTGCTGTAGTAGGGATAATGTTGTTGGGCTAAGTGAAACAAAAATAAACTCGGGCCCAAAAGTTTAGAAACAACAACTGTTCAGATTGTAGCCTAAAAGCACGTTTGTTTTGCAGTAAACAACTACTGTAGAAATCAATAAACCTAACTAAATAAAATATGCAGAATTACTCAATCAAATCTAGAAAATCATAAAATCAAATCTTCAAACAAATTCAGAAATCAACATTCAACCAAATCAATATTTATACAATCAGATTTGCAAGATCTGGAAATTACAACAATTAAATCAATTACAAATAAATCTCTAATATACAAATTTGTAATCAATCAACAATCAATCCCTAAATATGTGCTAATTTAACTATAACAATAATTCATAAAACCCTAAATCAAAGATATATATACTAAAACTAATTTACATAAGGGGGGAAGGATTTTTCTGGACAGAAGAGGAAGATAAGAATGAGAACGGCAACCGTACCAAGAAGAGCTGTTGGGGTTCCAATATCTGGAACCCTAGCCGCTACCGCCGCCGCCGCTAGCCACTAACAACGCCATCCTCAACACTCCGTTGCGCCACTTCTAGCTCACCAGAATCTGCGATCAAAAGAGAACAAGAAGGATTAGCCCATCAGAATTTAAAATCGAAAAACTCAGAAATCAAATCAGAACAATCACGCAAGGGTAAATTTCTTAACTTTTCGGTCATTTGGGGTGGTTGCGATAGAGGGTGTTAGATTAAGGGAAGCGCCGCCGCGGTGGTGGTTTAGCATTAGGGTTTTTTGAGGAAGATAGAAAGGGTTTGAGGAGCTGTGTCGCGAGGAAGAGAGAGACATGGTGAAGCTGCTGTAAGAAGAACAATAATAATGAAATGAAGATTAGTAAAACAAGGTTATGTATCTGTTTAATCCCATGTGATGCGCCCACCATATCTAGTATACTCCCTCGTTCATTATCCGTTTAATCTAGATCTGACGACCTTAAGGCCAAGTCACACGTTAGATAGCATACTCCCTCATGCACACAATCAGCAGACCCCTTTCTCAATTCGTCTAGGCCTAAGCCCAGTAAATTTCCACACCCCTCTTTTACCTGTTAGCTAGAAATAACAACCCCATGTTTATCTATTATTTTCTTTTTTTTTTTTAATTCTAATTTTTTTAAAATTTTATTTTCTTTTCTATTATTTAAGGATTATTATTATTATTAATTATTATTATTATCATTAATTTTTATACTTTACTATTTATTTATATGAAATTGTTATTTATATTATCATAAATAAATTTTTTTATTTAAAACTCACAAATATTATTTTATTACATTATTTGCATAACATATTTTTTAATCCATGCATTAATAAGATTTTTTTGCAGTTAATACGATTAAAAAACACTAACAAACATCAAACTATTTTTCGGAACAAACTAAACTAATCAACTGTTTATGCGAAAGGGTTTCAAACAGATTTTGACTTACCACGCATTTAGTCAAAATCTCCGCAATCACTACTCCCGGCTAAAGTGTGAGGTGATTCAAAATACGTTTGCAACCCCTAAAAACACCAACCCTACGAACTACGAATTGGGACTTTGATTCCTCATAAGAGGATACGTTGGCATACGATCAAAGATCATGGCGAGTTCCCCTATTAAAAATAAAACCCCTTTCCCCTATTAAAACTTAAAACCCTATTTTACCCAAACTTAAACCTAAAACCTATTATCCTTGTGAACAAGGTAGATGAAAGGTGCCTAACACCTTCCTTTCGTCTAAAGAAGTCTAAAACCTAGAATCTCTGTATGCGAATTAGGGTTCTCTGTTAGATTCCATTCCCTAGGATAAAAACTAATAGTGGCGGCTCTGATTTAAAAATTAGTCGCAACAGCTGGCGACTATGCTGGGGACTCTCCTTAACCCTAAGTTTTAGGTTTTTTTTGGGTTTATTTTTATTCACTTTATTTATTTATTGCATTTATCTACTTTATTGCATTTATTTATTCATTGTCTTTCTTTATCATCATATATACTGCGTGGCGGGATTTTTTTTATTTCTCAAAATATTTTCAATAACCCTTAGAAGGAAGGTTCGTCTATTAGCTTAGGGGGTACATCATCCCTGCGAGTTTATGTGTCGAATTCGCCTAGAGTCGGTTGACTTCCGAAAAAGGAATACTTATCAAGAGATACCCTCTTGACGAGTAGGACTTTGGAAGGACACCTATGACTCTTTGTAACGACCATAACCTAAAATCTCATGACGATACCCTTCACTACTTTGAGACAAAAGTCTCAGTTTGTAAAGAGGCTCCACCTAAGAGAGGCCCTTGTGCCTTTTTCCTCTGGTGTTATTCATGATACTTTTAAGGAAACCACCTTTTGGGAGGGTAGATTAATCGTAGGTCAAAATTAAGGAACCTACCTTCTAAGGTACTTATCACAAAAAACCCTGTCACTAAATCATACATCCCTATATTATAAGGATACTTATCACAAAACCCCGCCAATAAACCATACATTCATGCATTCATATATGTCACATATTCATCGTTTGTTTCTTTTATCTGTCTTATTCACAGGGTACAAAACAAAAGATAATAAAATGAAGATCTCGATGATTGTCTTTAAAAAATGGATACCGGAGGAAATAACTTGTCCACGTCAATACACCAAACATGTCTGAAATCAAAACCACAAAAGGGAAATAATGTACTGAAGACTTTCTCAAGCTTTGTCAAGCAAAGGTGGATGGTTTCAAGAGCAGATATCTGCAGGCGCACCTAGAAGACTTATTTCCCTGTGCTTGATTTCACGCAAATAAATTTTTTGTTTAAGATTGTAATATTTTTCAATATCTGAATTATGTTACCTTCAATAACGGCATTTTGTTTCCACATCTCGTTTGCGTATCTATTTTCAAGTTGATCACCGAATAACAATAATAAGCAAAAGAAAAATACATAACCAAGTGAATAAGACATTTAAAACAAGAAACCATTTCATGTTCATACACATCTGTTCGTACGCATGCATTCACGAACACCTGCATATCATATCAAAACTCATTTTTTCAAAAAGCAATCTCTCCAGTTAAACCATTGGTAGAAGACGATCTCCACCTCCTTGGCCTCCATATCAAACCAGGGCCTATCAATAAAAAGCAATGGAGAAAATCGAGGAAACTCAGGCTGCATTCAAAGAGGATCTCGACCAAGTAAAGGGTGATGTTACTTCAATGAAAGGAGATCTGAGTCAAGTTCTCCTAGCTTTGAAGAA
The DNA here is from genome assembly GCA_948472305.1 of Vicia faba. Classification (NCBI taxonomy): domain Eukaryota; kingdom Viridiplantae; phylum Streptophyta; class Magnoliopsida; order Fabales; family Fabaceae; genus Vicia; species Vicia faba. The sequence goes on from OX451737.1 coordinate 1,187,466,609, forward strand.
CATTATTGACAGGCAAGACCAGATTCCCAAGGTAGCTTTTGATGAAGTAGCCTAAACTATTGGTGCATCAAGTGGTCACCAACCAAGGAAAGAGCCAGAAGAAGGACTCTAGAATTCCGTCATGGCCCAACAAGAAGATGAAACTGGAGGGTTTGTCCTACCGCCACCAAAAGCATGGGGCATCACATACCCTACAGATTCCAACCAATAATACAGACAACTACTTGGACCTGCAATACAGAGACCACGACCAAGAGGATGTCAACCGAGCCCCCTTAAAGACAACGGGTACTTATGCTATTGATGAACCATGGGTGATGAATCAATACAAAGCTCTGGATGAAAGATTAAAAGTTGTGGAGGGTTTTGACGCTTTCGAAGTAGACGCTCTTGAAATGGGCCTAGTTCCTAATGTGGTGATTCCACCAAAGTTCAAAGTACCTGACTTTGAAAAATACAAGGGGCTCACTTGTCCAAGAAATCATCTTCATATGTATTGCAGGAAGATGCATGCCCATGCCCATGATCAGAAGCTGATGATTCACTATTTTCAAGATAGCCTGAGTGGGGCATCTTCAGACTGGTATATGTAATTGGAGTGAATGCATATTCGAACCTGGGCAGATCTTGCTAATTCTTTTCTAAAGCATTACAAATATAACCTGGACATGGCGACTACCCGCATGCAACTCCAGAATTTGTCCCAGAAGAAAGAAGAGTCCTTCAAAGAGTATGCTCAGAGATGGAGGGAGATGGCATCCTGTGTGCAACCACCACTGTTAGAGAAGGAATTAATAGACACGTTCGTGGGGACTTTACAAGGGTTGTATTATGAGAAGATGGTTGGAAGTATCTCTTCGGGGTTCTCATACCTAGTGACTATCAGAGAAAGAATCGAGACTGGAATAAAAAGTGGGAAGATATCAGGGGACCATCAAATGCTCCCTATAATTCAAGAAGACCTGCTTCAAATATCCCCAAAGGAAAAGAGGGAGAAATTAATGTTGTAGCTTCACAACCCAGGGTACAACAACCATTAGTGATCCCACAAGGGCAGCAGCAAGGAAGAAAGCTGCAAAGAAATTTCGATCCACTTCCGATGCCACCTGTGATCGGTGGATCTGGAACTGACTGTTTAACGCTGGTTCGCGAAATGTCGTGGAAGCAAGAGTCGCTACCATCTTTTATTTTCTCCAAATGGAAAGGACAAAAGCACAGAAAAATTCCTTAAAGAGATTGCTCTCGGTTCGGGAGGTAGATTATAGAAAGGGAAGGTGTTAGCACCCTTTCTATCCATGGTTATCCATGGGCTCTTAGATACTTGCTCATTGTGTTTTCAAAAATGGTTTGTTTGCTTTTCAACTGTGGGTTTAAAAAGTTTCTTTGAAAATTCCAGTTCGACTCTTGTATCGGTCCTCAAGAGTGTTTGAAAAATCGCTTTCGAAAGCTTTTTGAAAAGGTGTCGGTGTGAAAAGTATTTTTGATTTGTTTTGAAATTAGAGCAAGTATCTAGAGCCGTCTACCTACCCTAAGGAATTCGTCTGTGTAAATGTCCTTTAAAGTAGTGCCATCCCACCATTGAGAGGTAGGTAGCACCACTATTGGAGGTGTTCGGGTCAATTCGAAGTTCGGGACATGGTGATCACCAGAGTAATGGGAAGATACCTTAGAAGCTACCCTCCTGCCAGGTTCCCGGATCATGAGGACTTACTAAGACATCCTCTACTCGACGATCACCTTTCGAGGCAAGGCAACAGTGAGGCGTACCCTAGGGGTGGTGTGTGATTTGTGTGTCGTGTTCATTTATATTTATCTTGTCATGTCAGGTGATCTACGCGTTTGTTTTTATTTTTGTCATTCATTCTTGCATGCCATTATTAACAGTTAAAAATTGCGAGAAAATTAAAGTTCCTAAACTATTACAAAGGCGCGGGTCCACATCGCCAAATTAAATCCAGGACCCGATTTGACATAAAATAAAGTGCGAGAAATAAAAGTTTAATTTACACGGCTTCGGGAGAGTTACATAAATATTTAAAAGAAAAGAAATAAATGCGCGAATTTAAATAAAAATTGAAAGCGAGGGCGTTGGACCCTTTTTAATGAAATTAAATTATTATTTACAAATTAATTAGATTAAAATAAAAAAGAAATTGTTTTTGAGGTTTTTTTGTATTTATGGTTTTTTATGAGATTTAAACGAAATTAAACCTAATTCTAGCTATTTTTTTAATTTATTAAGAAAATATGAAAATTACCTAAAATTAAACCTAATTCATTAATGCAATTTGATTTATAAAAAAAAGTAATATTAAATAATTAATTATGGTGAGGAAAAAGAAGATAAAAGAAAAAGTAATTATAATAATTAACCTAATTCTACAAGTTTTTAATTTATTAAGAAAATATATTAAAATTAACCCTAAATTTAAATCTAATTAATTTGTGGGATTTATTTACAAAAATATTAATTAAATAAATATTATTTTTTATGACTTTTCTGTTTTTTACTATTTTTTATATTTTATGAAAATAAGTTAAATTAAAGGAATTAATTAAAAAAAGAAATAATTGAAATAAATAAAATAAAGAAAAGAAAGAAAATACAATACCTTGGGGGGTTTCTGTCCCCAATTGGAGGTAAAGCCCTAGCAATTCTGGCCCATTAAGCCTTGGCCCTATTGACTTTTTGGCTAGCGTGTAGGTGCGTTGACTGCAGCATATCATAGGCCTCAGATCTTGGCCCTTGGATGGAGATTGTGGGACGTGTGGCACGTTTGAGTGATGAGCGTATGGTGGACGCTTTGGACTGAAGCTGCATGAGAATACAATTAGAAGAAAAATATAAGGAAAGGGAGGGGGACCTGGGATCGAACCCAGGTCCTAGAGGTTATGAGACAATGCCTTTACCACTCGTACCAAACGCGCGTTCTGAATATGTAATGACAAACAAAATAAATAAGAGAAAACTGAGTTAATGGCCTAAAAAATAGAAAAACGCGCGTGGAATTCAAATGGTCCAACCATCATTCGCCACCTAGTCTTCTTCTTCCCTGTTGTATTTTTTCCTGAAACAAAACAAGCAAGATTGCGGGGGTTTTAAACCCCCACTATATGCAATGTGAAAAAATAGCGATTAGAGATTCATGCATCATAAATTAGGCGCGAGGTATGCGTTCAGATCGTCCAAGCATGCTGATTTCAATGGTCTAGGTCTCAAGTCTCAATTGTTCCAGAATAAAGAAACCCCAATTCGTGACCTCTGTAACCCTAAAAGACAACAATGGCAACTTCGTGTATGGTGTATAAAAACTCAATCAAAGTATGTGGTTAGCTTCAGAATCAATTAATTAGTGTGAATCCATAAAAAAATGCAATGAAAATGCTTGAGTATTGCCATACGAACATGCATAAAATTGGAAACAGTTTGAATTTTGTATACCAATTCTGGGCGTGTAAAGGTTGAAAAACAATGCAGTTAGGTTCAGTAATACACGAGGAAGCTTTTGCAATTGGTCTCTTGCTCTGAATCGTGCTAGAATATTGTTTTCAGTTTTCAATTTTTTAGCAAAAAACTCAAACTTTTTTCTTCCTTTCTGGTGCAGCTTTGTGGTTCTTATCACTAGGGTTAGGTTTGCACTTGTATAGAGAACGAATTTGATCAATAATCCAAGCCCATAGCCTTGCTTTTAATGGTTTTCAAGATTTGATTTTCAAGAATCTTTTCCAATATTTCTTCATGCATATTTGATACAAATCATGGCCAATCACTTTAATTCCTTCCATATCTGATCATGCACCAAATCTTGAGCCTATTCCATGCATAAAAAGATTTAAAAACTTAGGTTTGGTATTTTTCATGTATTTATTTTAATTAAATGAATTATTAGCATTTAAAAATTCAATTAAATAAATAAAAATGATGAAAAACTTCCCTTTGGGCCAAATGGTCGTGCACATGCCTTGGATAATGATTCTTGGAAGAAAAAGAGGCCCATTAGCAATTTTAAGGCATTTGAATCAAAGTTGACTTTTCAAAATATCCAAATATTTCCCAACTTCCACAAGGCATATCTTGCTCAATTTTTAAGCTTTGCTCATGTTCTTGGACATTTTGGAAAGGTATTGAAGTCCTCTAACCAATGCCTTTAGTACCATGTCATTTGGATTTACCAATCTCAAGTTATGGCCTTTGACTTAAAGTCCCTTTTTGTTGACTTTTTAAAATGACCTATAATGTTGAAATTGATAACTTTTTGTGAGAGCATTTCTTGGACTTGAAGTGTGAAGAGGAGTTGTAGGAAATGTCTTTCTCTTCAAAATGATATTTGGATGGGATTTTTCTGATAATCCATGTGGAAGTTATGCCTTGGTCAAGTTACAGTTGACTTTTTCAACTGTCCAAATATGGAAACTTTTGCATTTTGAGACTTTTTGAGCCAAGCTTTGAGAATCATGATCAAACATTGATCAAATGATGTTTGTGGCTTCAAAATGAGATGGTGACCAAAAATTTGAACTTTTGACTGTCAAATGACCATTTTGCCCCTACAGTTGACTGTAGTGCAATTAGGGTTTTTGACTGTGCAATTTTATGTTGTAAGTCTTGAAACTTGGTATGAGGATACTTGACCATGTTTATAGGCATGTGGGACTTGATTGGACCCTTGGAAACTTCATTTTCTTTGCCAGAACCAAAGCCCTAATTTTTGACCGTTAGGAGGCCCTTGAACTGTGCAACCCTTGGGGAATTTTTGAAGCTTTGACTTGGCAAATTTTGAAGAATATGGGAGGGCAAATTTTGGGGTACAACAGTTGCCCCTGTTCAATCTTCTTAGACCTTAGGATTCAGATTGGCTGACGTGCCTTTCGTAATCCGAAGGTGGAAGATGATTGAACACTAGAGTGCCCAGAAATTTGCGCTCACATAGTAGTGTGATGATGGGAATGGGCTTATAGATGCCATTTGGAGATTGATAAATAGGATGATGGGCTTATAGATGCCATTCTAAGAGATGGTGGATAAGTGAATGGGCTTATAGATGCCATCTGGGTGTCCATCGCGTAAGAGATTCCGTAGCGAGAACTTGCGTACCTGCAAAAGAAAAAAAGATTACCTGACTCGTTGCCGGAGCTGGTCTTTAAATTCTTTGTGTAGATGTGTCCTGACTGGTTACAGGAGCTGGATCTGGAGCTTCAAAAAGGTGATGAATGAACCAGGGATGGTTACTACCTCAACAGGAACGGTGAGAGAACCTTGGATGATTACTACCTCCGTAGTAACAGGGAGAGAACCATAGGCGACTTCAACCTCAACAGTATCATTGAGAATCTTGGATATCTTCTACTGAGTCTTTATCAGGAAAATCTGTTAGGGGTCGATTTAGCTGGACTAGAGAAGGCCTTTGACTGGATAAGAAACAGGAAAATCTTAGGGTCGATTTAACTGAACCGGTCTTGGTCTTGAAATCTTCAACTGGATAAGAAACAGGGAGATCTTAGGGTCGATCTGACTAAACCAGAGAAGGCCTTTGAATGGATGCAGGAATCGAATCTGGAATAGTCTTTCGAATGAATCTGGACTAAACAATAGAATAGTCTCCGGGTCTGGAGCATCTCTAAGTTGTTTGAGAAGAAACTATGAATAAGTGATAGAATAACATCCGGTTCTGGAGCATATCTGAGCCATCTTTGAGAAGAAACTTGAATAAGCCGAAGAACAACATCCATATCTGGAGCATTTCCAAGCTATATCTGAATGAATCTGGAATAAGTATCAGAAGGTAGCCATATCCGGGTCACATCTGAACCATCTCTAGAAAGGTGATCTCTGAATAAACAATAGAACAGCTTCCGTGTCCGGAGCATCTCTAAGTTATCTGAGGGGAGGGTCTGGAATAAGTGTCAGAACGTCGCCATGCCTGGGTCACATCCGAACCATATCTGGAAGGAAATCTGGAAGAAGTATCAGAACGTCGCCATATCTGGGTCACATCTGAACCATATCTAGAAGGAAATCTGGAAGAAGTATCAGAACGTCGCCATATCTGGTTCACATCTGAACTATATATAGAAGGAAATCTGGAAGAAGTATCAGAACATCGCCATATCTGGTTCACATCTGAACTATATCTAGAAGGAAATCTGGAAGAAGTATCAGAACGTCGCCATATCTGGTTCACATCTGAACTATATCTAGAAGGAAATCTGGAAGAAGTATCAGAACGTTGCCATATCTGGTTCACATCTGAACTATATCTAGAAGGAAATCTGGAAGAAGTATCAGAACGTCGCCATATCTGGTTCACATCTGAACTATATCTAGAAGGAAATCTGGAAGAAGTATCAGAACGTCGCCATATCTGGTTCACATCTGAACTATATCTAGAAGGAAATCTGGAAGAAGTATCAGAATGTCGCCATATCCGGTTCACATCTGAACTATATCTAGAAGGAGTCGCGATAATTGATAGTAATCATCTTTGTATTGACCTTTCCTGAAAAGGTAAAGCATCAGTTGTATGCAAGATCATGATGCATGAACTGCATGATTTCAGGATGTCCTCAAAATTGATGAGATTCGTGTAGTATGATGCATATGCATGCTATAATGTATGAAGATGTAATGTTCATGAATGTATTTTTGTCTAAGAAAATAAATCCTTGACAGGTGCCAGGAAGTTAACTCCTGGGCTGGTGTTGAAGAGAGAGCTTTTCGCTCTGCAAGAATGAACCGGTAGGAGAAGATGACTCCGTTGGGGAATATGTTTGGAGATTACTCTGCGGGGGAGATTACTATAGCGATCTTGCTGGGGAAAATACTCTGTGGGAAGAGGGGTACTTTGCTGAAATGTTGATGGTAACTTCACTGGGGATACCATTGTTGTGTTGGAAGTGTTGATAAACTTCGCTGGGGATAAGAAGACTTCGCCGAGGATGATATCTCCGTGGCTTTTGGCTGAGGATAACCCAGTTATATCCTGGTGAGGAAATAACTCTTTGAATAAAACCGGGAGACACGTGCGTGCTCTGCGAGGATAAGCTTCCAGAATCTACTGGGGATAAGCTTACTGCTTGGAGAGATGGATTCCAACTTTCTTGGGGAAACTGGATTAGACTCTCCGGGGGAAGTATTGAACTGTATTGGTTATGTTCTTCAACGGAACCTACCTTGATACCTTGGAGGACAGAACAATCAGATTGCTTAGACAACTCTTTATTGCCCCTATTTCTGATGTGGGAGAGGAAGATACCTGTGGAGGTGCTGATAATTGTTGAGGGTCAAACCTTCTTGAGGTAGGCAGGTGACAAGATGACAGGACATAGTCGTACGCTTTGATCCCTAACTTTTTCCTGGACCGCCCTTTCGGGTTTTCAGTCCATCGGGATACCCATTTTTGCCCAAGCCGCCTTTTCAGGTTTTCGACTTGCCGGGTGTACTGATTTTTTTCATTTCATCCCTTCATTTTGCCCGAACCCTTTTGGTTCGCCGGGAAGCCCTTGTTTTTGCCTAGGTGTGTCAACCTAGCGGGTCTTTAATTTTGCGTAGTATCTTTTCGACTATGTCCATGCTTTCAGAAGGTAGGGAGTTGCCCCTGTTGTTGTGTTGCCATGCCACCAGAAGATCTTCGTTTGATCGTCCAATGCCCCAAGTGACTTAGACGGAGATTCGCCCAAAGCTGGTTGCCCTTTTGAGAGATCCTCTGAATCTTGACTTAACTGCCCCAGATGATGGACAATGATCATGCCGTGCCCCTTGATTGGAAGTGCTTCTGTTCACTAGGTATTCATCGTGCGAATTTCCCTGCTGCTCAAACAAATAGTCATATGCAAACAATGTTATATCAAAAATGCAAAGCTTATGTCTGTCTTGAAGATTTTGAAAATGCATTCTTTTTCATAAAACAAGTGAATGTTTGTAAAACGTGATGTCAACTCCGTATTTACCGTAGGCCTTAGGGAGTCAGGATACCTTTCGTAACAGTATGCTTTCGAACTAACCCATACTTCAGCTAGGACTTTTAAGGGTTATAACGTGGCTTGGTTCACGGTTTAAGAAACAAAGGATAAAGGCTCAAATTATTTGTACCCACCCGCTCTTCGTGATGTTCTTCGACCTAAACTCAGTTGATCGTGCGTTAGACCTTGTTTGAGTCTTTGCTTTGATATACCAGCGATGGTTCGGATATTGACAGTTTATTCGGAATAGGCAGTCATTCCTTTTTTGTTGTTGAGGGTCTGTAGGACCTCTTTCTCTTCTTGATTTTGTTATCCCTGTTTTTTGCCTGAGTTGTTTCCTTTTTGGAATTACAGTCAGCGGGATGCCCCAGTTTTATAAGTCTCCTTCATAGGTTTTGACTTAATGGGTTTTTATTTTGAGAAGTAATGACTGCCTGTCTTTATGATTGTTCGGAACCATCGCTGTCTTTTTTGTTTTATAAGGATTCCTTTGATGCCATTCATCCTGCACCTGGATCAACTGAGAGAACTACCCTGCCCCAGGTTATGATTAAGGGTTTTAATTTCGAAAAAGAAAAAACTCCAACTTCTTTGGCTCAGAGGGGTTGACGAGGGATTATCTTCCTTATAACTCCAGTGTTTAGGAATTGAAACAATGCCTGTACCTCATCAGCGGGGTCTGTTCAAAAGCATACTGTAGATTATGGTATCGTTTTCGTCATCCTCCCTCAAGAGGCTTAGCAATTATTAACCGAGAGTTGATCATCACAGAAAAATGAAAGCAATTTTGAATATAATGAAAACAATTGTATTAATTCCAAAACAGACACATGCGATGCTTTAATAGAATAAAAGAGTTTGCTATGACATTAATTGTTTGTATAAGCAAAGAAAAATACAACTCGGAAATCCAAATAAACAAAAGTCTTCAATGATTGGGTAACGGAGCAGTGATTATGTTCGGAGTCTCAGGTACTTCAAACTGAATCTCTCCAGCGTCGATCATGTCTTGAATCTTGTTTTTGAGAGGCTAGCAGTTGTCCGTAGTATGCCCCGGGCTATCAGAATGGTATGCGCACCTATCGTTAGGATGATAGTTAGGAGCAGAAGTGTTCAGATTCCGAAGAGGAGCCCTTAAGGTGATTAGCCCTGCTTTCAACATTTGTTGTAGTGCTTGATCCAGCGACATGTTGATCTTGGTGAACTGTCGTTTGGGTGCGCTCTCCTTGCGCTGCTCCCCTGTCCTTGTTGAGCAGGACTGGGATTGGAGATCTGGGTTGCCCCTACCTCATGACGGCTCTTTTTACCGTGCACAGCATTGGACTCTTTCTTTCCATGATGAGGCTTTTTATCAGAAGGTGCAGCCTCTTGAATCTTTCCAGACCTGATGCCAGCTTCTATTCTCTCCCCAGTCAAGATAAGATCTGTGAATCCAGCAGACGAGTTCCCAATCAGGTGGTTATAGAATGGACCAGACAGGGTCCCCAAGAACATATCGACAAGTTCCCGATCAGTCAGAGGTGGTTGTACCCTTCCAGCCAGGTCTCTCCATTTCTTCGCATACTCTTTAAAACCTTCTCCCGATCCTAGCGACATACCCTGGAGTTGGGTACGCGTAGGAGCGAGGTCGGCATTGTACTGATACTGCTTGTAAAAAGTAGTAGCCAACTCCTCCCAGTTACGAACCTTGGTTCCCTCCAGCTGATAGAACCATTCGAGATGAGTCCCTGAAAGACTTTCCTGGAAGAAGTGGATCCACAAGTTCTTGTCCACAGTATACGGTTGAATCTTCTGCACATAAGACCTGAGATGCAGCCTGGGACAGGATGCCCCATCGTACTTAGCAAAAGAGGGTGCTTTGAATTTGTGTGGGATCACCACACCAGAAGTTAGACCCAAATCTCTGAAATCCAAACCAGGTACTTGTTGAATTTCCATTGCATTCAGACGGTCTTCCAACTGCTTGTACTTGTCTTCAGCAGGAGGGTATTGTTCGTCGTTGAAATTTGTCTCGTTATCGGAGACCACTGGACTGGGAACCCTTTCCTCCTGATGACTGCCTTCCCCAACAGATGGAGTAGTCCTCTCAGTTTCAATCTGCAGTGTGTTCCCAGATCTGCGTCTAGGGCTGAACAAAACAGTCCTCTTCTTCTTCTTTTTCAAGAGTAGGGTCTTCAGATCTTGTTGCCCCTGGGCCAAATTCATGATCAGCTCTTGGAACTGGGCATTCTGAGCCTGGAGGGCCTTGATAGTCTGCTCAGTGGATGATTCAGGATTCATGACGATCGGCTGAAATAAACAGCGAAGAAGGTAAGAGGCCTGTCAAAAGGGTACCTGTAATGCAATGATATGTATGTATATATATATGCAATGTTTTCAAGGATCTCGCGGGGTAAACAAGAAAATTGTTAGAGTTGGGATCCGATAGCTTGATTGAAGAAACTGCATATTATTGAGAGTCCTTCTTCAAGGGTCAAAGGCTCACCATATCCAGTGGGTCATAGCCCCTGACAACCTTGGCTAGAGGAAAATGAGTCCTCTTTGCCCCTGGCTAGATGTTTGATTCGTCATGACATGCATCACAAGCCCTTGAGATCCTTGAAATGGGTTAAGATGTATGCAATGGTATGATGTTATGGTATGCATGGGGTAATATGGATAAACCCTGTTATGAGCCCTTATTAAGGACTATAAACAAAACCTGCAAGAAAACTCAGTAAACCCTGTTATGAGTCCCAATTAAGGACTATAAACAAAACCTGCACGAGACTTAGTAAACCCTGTTATGAGTCCCAATTAAGGACTATAAACAAAACCTGCAAGTAGTTCATGTGTCAGATAACAAGCATGCAAGTAGTCAAGTACGAAGGCACACAAGTCACACAAGAGAAACCCTTAGAGTTTAGGCCAGCATGGGGTCTGGGTATTACCCTCTTGAAGTTGGGGGGCTCAACCTGTCCTATTAGAAGTAACCGGGTTCTAAGGGTCCCAATGTCACCGGATTGCTTTCATTGTTCATCGTTTCGATTTAGCCACTGAACTGGCGACCGAAATATTCCAGGAAAGCAACCCTCAATTGAGTGTAGTATCGAGTATCAACCAACCTCGGACTGCACCAAAGTCAGTTATCTCACTACCCTAAAGAGGCCAAGATAGTTCAATTAAGGTTCCTAAGGTCTGTTGATGCTTCACGACACCACGCGGAGGCCCCGTACTCTCCTTGACTGAACTCAAGGGTTACCGGTACATACCAAAGTGCCACATCAACGTAGCAGACTGTTTCAACCATGTCGGTATACCCCGCACAGTTCCCTCACAGCCTTGTTGCTACTTTCTAAGAAGGTATCCCCAGATCCGGGTTAGGATCTATAGAACTCCCATGCAACCCACAATAGTAAAGCAAGCAAAGAAAGCAATTGAAAACACAGTGATCTTAATCCTAAGGTACACCTCACTTTATAAAGGGTATCCCTAGCAGAGTCGCCAGTTCTGTGATCGGTGGATCTGGAACTGACTGTTTAACGCTGGTTCGCGAAATGTCGCGAAAGCAAGAGTCGCCACCGTCTTTTATTTTCTCCAAATGGAAAGGACAAAAGCACAGAAAAATTCCTTAAAGAGATTGCTCTCGGTTCGGGAGGTAGATTATATAAAGGGAAGGTGTTAGCACCCTTTCTATCCATGGTTATCCATGGGCTCTTAGATACTTGCTCATTGTGTTTTCAAAAATGGTTTGTTTGCTTTTCAACTGTGGGTTTAAAAAGTTTCTTTGAAAATTCCAGTTCGACTCTTGTATCGGTCCTCAAGAGTGTTTGAAAAATCGCTTTCGAAAGCTTTTTGAAAAGGTGTCGGTGTGAAAAGTATTTTTGATTTGTTTTGAAATTAGAGCAAGTATCTAGAGCCGTCTACCTACCCTAAGGAATTCGTCTGTGTAAATGTCCTTTAAAGTAGTGCTATCCCACCATTGAGAGGTAGGTAGCACCACTATTGGAGGTGTTCGGGTCAATTCGAAGTTCGGGACATGGTGATCACCAGAGTAATGGGAAGATACCTTAGAAGCTACCCTCATGCCAGGTTCCCGGATCATGAGGACTTACTAAGACATCCTCTACTCGACGATCACCTTTCGAGGCAAGGCAACAGTGAGGCGTACCCTAGGGGTGGTGTGTGATTTGTGTGTCGTGTTCATTTATATTTATCTTGTCATGTCAGGTGATCTACGCGTTTGTTTTTATTTTTGTCATTCATTCTTGCATGCCATTATTAACAGTTAAAAATTGCGAGAAAATTAAAGTTCCTAAACTATTACAAAGGCGCGGGTCCACATCGCCAAATTAAATCCAGGACCCGATTTGACATAAAATAAAGTGCGAGAAATAAAAGTTTAATTTACACGGCTTCGGGAGAGTTACATAAATATTTAAAAGAAAAGAAATAAATGCGCGAATTTAAATAAAAATTGAAAGCGAGGGCGTTGGACCCTTTTTAATGAAATTAAATTATTATTTACAAATTAATTAGATTAAAATAAAAAAGAAATTGTTTTTGAGGTTTTTTTGTATTTATGGTTTTTTATGAGATTTAAACGAAATTAAACCTAATTCTAGCTATTTTTTTAATTTATTAAGAAAATATGAAAATTACCTAAAATTAAACCTAATTCATTAATGCAATTTGATTTATAAAAAAAAGTAATATTAAATAATTAGTTATGGTGAGGAAAAAGAAGATAAAAGAAAAAGTAATTATAATAATTAACCTAATTCTACAAGTTTTTAATTTATTAAGAAAAGATATTAAAATTAACCCTAAATTTAAATCTAATTAATTAGTGGGATTTATTTACAAAAATATTAATTAAATAAATATTATTTTTTATGACTTTTCTGTTTTTTACTATTTTTTTATATTTTATGAAAATAAGTTAAATTAAAGGAATTAATTAAAAAAAGAAATAATTGAAATAAATAAAATAAAGAAAAGAAAGAAAATACAATACCTTGGGGGGTTTCTGTCCCCAATTGGAGGTAAAGCCCTAGCAATTCTGGCCCATTAAGCCTTGGCCCTATTGACTTTTTGGCTAGCGTGTAGGTGCGTTGACTGCAGCATATCATAGGCCTCAGATCTTGGCCCTTGGATGGAGATTGTGGGACATGTGGCACGTTTGAGTGATGAGCGTATGGTGGACGCTTTGGACTGAAGCTGCATGAGAATACAATTAGAAGAAAAATATAAGGAAAGGGAGGGGGACCTGGGATCGAACCCAGGTCCTAGAGGTTATGAGACAATGCCTTTACCACTCGTACCAAACGCGCGTTCTGAATATGTAATGACAAACAAAATAAATAAGAGAAAACTGAGTTAATGGCCTAAAAAATAGAAAAACGCGCGTGGAATTCAAATGGTCCAACCATCATTCGCCACCTAGTCTTCTTCTTCCCTGTTGTATTTTTTCCTGAAACAAAACAAGCAAGATTGCGGGGGTTTTAAACCCCCACTATATGCAATGTGAAAAAATAGCGATTAGAGATTCCTGCATCATAAATTAGGCGCGAGGTATGCGTTCAGATCGTCCAAGCATGCTGATTTCAATGGTCTAGGTCTCAAGTCTCAATTGTTCCAGAATAAAGAAACCCCAATTCGTGACCTCTGTAACCCTAAAAGACAACAATGGCAACTTCGTGTATGGTGTATAAAAACTCAATCAAACTATGTGGTTAGCTTCAGAATCAATTAATTAGTGTGAATCCATAAAAAAAATGCAATGAAAATGCTTGAGTATTGCCATACGAACATGCATAAAATTGGAAACAGTTTGAATTTTGTATACCAATTCTGGGCGTGTAAAGGTTGAAAAACAATGCAGTTAGGTTCAGTAATACACGAGGAAGCTTTTGCAATTGGTCTCTTGCTCTGAATCGTGCTAGAATATTGTTTTCAGTTTTCAATTTTTTAGCAAAAAACTCAAACTTTTTTCTTCCTTTCTGGCGCAGCTTTGTGGTTCTTATCACTAGGGTTAGGTTTGCACTTGTATAGAGAACAAATTTGATCAATAATCCAAGCCCATAGCCTTGCTTTTAATGGTTTTCAAGATTTGATTTTCAAGAATCTTTTCCAATATTTCTTCATGCATATTTGATACAAATCATGGCCAATCACTTTAATTCCTTCCATATCTGATCATGCACCAAATCTTGAGCCTATTCCATGCATAAAAAGATTTAAAAACTTAGGTTTGGTATTTTTCATGTATTTATTTTAATTAAATGAATTATTAGCATTTAAAAATTCAATTAAATAAATAAAAATGATGAAAAACTTCCCTTTGGGCCAAATGGTCGTGCACATGCCTTGGATAATGATTCTTGGAAGAAAAAGAGGCCCATTAGCAATTTTAAGGCATTTGAATCAAAGTTGACTTTTCAAAATATCCAAAAATTTTCCAACTTCCACAAGGCATATCTTGCTAAATTTTTAATCTTTTCTCATGTTCTTGGACATTTTGGAAAGGTCTTGAAGTCCTCTAACCAATGCCTTTGGTCCCATGTCATTTTGATTTACCAATCTCAAGTTATGGCCTTTGACTTAAAGTCCCTTTTTGTTGACTTTTGAAAATGACCTATAATGTTGAAATTGATAACTTTTTGTGAGAGAATTTCTTGGACTTGAAGTGTGAAGATGAGTTGTAGTAAATGTCTTTCTCTTAAAAATGAGCTTTGGATGGGATTTTTCTGATAATCCATGTGGAAGTTATGCCTTGGTCAAGTTACAGTTGACTTTTTCAACTGTCCAAATATGGAAACTTTTGCATTTTGAGACTTTTTGAGCCAAGCTTTGAGAATCATGATCAAACATTGATCAAATGATGTTTGTGGCTTCAAAATGAGATGTTGACCAAAAATTTGAACTTTTGACTGTCAAATGACCATTTTTCCCCTACAGTTGACTGTAGTGCAATTAGGGTTTTTGACTGTGCAATTTTGTGCTGTAAGTCTTGAAACTTGGTATGAGGATACTTGACCATGTTTATAGGCATGTGGGACTTGATTGGACCCTTGGAAACTTCATTTTCTTTGCCATAACCAAAGCCCTAATTTTTGACCGTTAGGAGGCCCTTGAACTGTGCAACCCTTGGGGAATTTTTGAAGCTTTGACTTGGCAAATTTTGAAGAATATGGGAGGGCAAATTTTGGGGTACAACACTACCCAATCAATTATTACAACACCTGGTCAAGGCATCCTTAGTGGAACTCAAGCCTCTGGCTCCCCCGGTCGGGCCACTCCCGCAAAGGTACAATGCCAACGCCAGATGTGAGCATCATACTAATTCTCCTGGACATACCATAGAGAAATGTTGGCCATTCAAGCATAAGGTCCAAGATTTGTTAGAATCTCAAGACATCACTTTCGAGAAGCCTAACGTCAAATCAAACCCTATTCCTTTGCACGATGGGTCGGCAATAAATGCAATTGAAGTAGTCACTGACTCTGGGGAAAGCACACGAGCAAAAACCCCGATAAACTTGTTGAAAGAATATTTGTTGGGATGTGGATTCTTGCTAGAACATAATATAGCTTTCGAAATAACGCTACAAAAGCTAGGGTACCAGGGAATAGTCCAATTCAAACCATACCCTGAAGAAAAATGTAAAGCTACTCTGAAGGGTGAAGCATGCTATCCTCCAATCCAAGAGACCTTTGTAGAGCATGGCAGGCATGTGGCGAAGATATCCAACAAAGCAAACACCAAAGGGGTAATTGAATTCATCCGAGAATGCGCCCCAGGAGAAGAACTCAAAAGATGGACTGCCGTGGAGATTCCTGAGATCTTTTTTCTTTCCTAAGTAATTTTCCTTGTTTTGAAAGAACCTATGTCAAGCCCGAGGCATATGGGTTGCTTGTAAGGGTCCCCCGTTTTGTTTCAGAAAATATTTATAATTAATAAAAGTTATGTTTTGTTTTCAATTAATATACTTGTCTTTATCTTGCATTTATTTCGTAAATTTAAAAATGGCAATACTTTCTCTGCATATTCATTTTCAAATTTCACATACTAAATTTGCACCAAAACATGATAACGGTGCAAATCCATGCCCAAAACCACCGATAATGCTACTGATGTGACCTGATATAATTTTGATGCTCCTATCAACCAAGCTGAAGAGGAAGATAATAAAGATCTTGAACTTCCTGAGGAAATGGCGAGGGAAATAGAACGAAAGGATGACAATGTACAACCGTATCAAGAGGCTATTAAGACCATTAATCTGAGCACAGGGGAAGATCTGGAAGAAACCAAGCTAAGGGGAAATGTTAGAGCGGAGCCACAAAGAAGTTGATCAAGTTATTGCACATATCTGCTTGTTCCTATAGAAACAGGCCATGGTTAGATAGAGACATTACTGTAAAAATAAGCAACTATGAAATACCAGGGTCTGACAAAGAACCCGAGCCAGGGGCACGTTGGACACTCATGATCGACGAGGCTTCAAATGCACTAGGGCACGACATAGGGACAATTTTGACTTCTCCAAAGAATTCTCACAAGCCATATGTCAGGTCAATGGCGAATGGGATACTAAATATCCAAAACTGATTCCATATCAGGATCATGTTTTAAAACTGACTGCGGAATTCACAAAGATTACTTTCAGTCACATCCCACAAGAAGAAAATCAAATGGCAGACGCTCTGGCAACTATATCAGCTATGCAACTTGGTCAAACCACGAACCACACATCACAAACAGATACTTCGAAGATCCTGCATATTGCGTTGCTATTAAAAAATGACAAGATAACAAGCCTTGGGTTTACGACATCAAGAAGTACTTCAAAAAACAAGAACATCCGAAAATGCCTCTAGCATCGACAAGCAAACTCTACGAAAATTAGCCTCGAAATTCTTTGAGTAACAGTGTGTTGCACAAGATGAACCACAACATGGTCTAGTACTCAAAAAGATTCAGCTACCTTGCCCCGATTCACGTGGTAAATGGACACCCAACTACAAAGGTCCATACGTAGTCAAAACAACATCCTCTGATGGTAATTTTATCCTTACAACAATGGATGGGAAAGAACTACCACATCCGGCAAACTCAGAAGCAGTCATAAATACTATGTATAAGAAGCTCGCTAAGCTCGAACCTTAAACAGGCGACTTAGGCAAAAAGGAGCGTCCCGGTGGATCGAAAACCCTAAAGGGCGATTCAGGCAAAAATTAGGGGCATATAAACAAAAAATTATCCTGGTGGATTGAAAACCCGAAAGGGAAATCCAAGAAAAAGTTAGGGATTTCATACAAAGAAATAAAGAACAAAAAGACTGCGATCTAAGAACTGCGACTACGAACTACAAAGGGAAAGATAGATCTGAATCATACAACTCAGAAGCAAAGGAGATAAGATCATTAAAAGGATATTGGGGAATAGCAGCAACAGTTATCATTTTTATTGCCATTTACAGTTTTAAAACTTTCTATAATTACCCCTTTCTAGGAATTGCATCTTGTATTCTCGCCTATTCAGAGGCCTATCAATAAAACATTTGCTTTCTTTGCATCTTTCAAATTGCATTTTTTCTTTTCTCAGACTTGTTTACAAAATACTACGATCATCACTTGTGAATATTGTCTTGAAATCATTTTGGGGGATTAATAAAATAAAAGCATTTGACAAAACATCGAAAAGGCATTTTGGGTTAGAAAAACATCGAAAGAAAATCCACGTCTACGTCCACGCACATGGCTACTCCTACGTCTTGCAACACAAAATTCTATACACATGTCTACACCTATGTCTACGCTCACAACGCAAAAAGACTACGTCTGCGCCTATGCTTGCAGTCACAATACAAAGTCTATACACATGTCCACGTCTACGCCCGCGCTTACAACATAAAAGGCTACACATATGCCAATACATATGTCTACGCTTATGCCTGCGCTGACAACATACAAATCTATGCATATGCCATTACCTACGTCTACGTCTACGTCTACGTCTACACCTGCACTTATAATACATAAAATCAATGTTCAAAATTCTGCTAACACTGTTCACTGTGTTCAAATTCAACAAAGCTACAACGACACAACATATAATGCCAGGGGATTGGTAACTCTAAGCCGATGGTTTAAAGGAGAGAATGCCAGAAATAGTCTTCATAACATTTCAAGGCATACGTGCATCTTACACACATTTCATACATACATTATGCATATCCAAAGCATACATACACTATACATTTTTGCATACAATACACATATATTTAGGGTTCCATATCAATGTCAAACATCATACATTTTGCATACATCCAAACATCTCAATATCAGGCATCATACGCATGCATCATGCAGCAAACAAATAGTCTCGCCCTCGATTTAGCTATCTAAGGGTCAACCAACAAAATACTTCTCCTACGATTCAACCTGTCACCTAAGTCTTCATGCCATGACACGTTCAACCCATCACCTAAATCTTCCAGCAGTGATGAGTTCCTTACAAACCCAGGTCATCGCCTCAGACTTCATGCAGCGATGCTCGAAAAATATAAAACCCAGTCTATCGCCTCAGACTTCACGCATTGATTTATGAACTTAACCCATTGCCTTAGACTTCACGCAACAATGTGTTTCTTTATTCTGTGACATAGATCATCGCCTTAGACTTCATGCAGTGATGCTCGAAAACCAAAATCTAGCTTATCGCTTCAGACTTCACGCAGCGATTTGCGAACCTAGCCCATTGCTTACGTCTTCATGAAGCAATGTGTTTCTTTATTCCATAACAATACCATCGCCTCAGACTTCATGCAGCAATGTGTTCCGCGACACAGAACATCACCTCAGACTTCATGCAGCGATGCTCAAAAACAAAATCTAGCCAATCACCTCAGACTTCACGCAACAATTTTCGAACCTAACCCATTGCCTAAGTCTTCATGCATCAATGTGTTTCTTTATTCCATATCACAAACAATCACCTCAGAATTCATGCAGTGATGCTCGAGAATCAAATTTAGCTTATTGTCTCAGACTTCACGTAGCGATTTACGAACCTAAGCTCATTACCTAAGACTTCACGCAGCAATGTGTTTCTTTATTCCGTAACACAGATCATCGCCTCAGGCTTCATGCAGCGATGCTCAAAAGAAAACAAAAATCTAGCCCATCGCCTCAGACTTCACGCAGGGATTCGCGAACATAACCCATGGCCTCAATCTTCAAGCATCCATGCATCATCAATTATTGTTGTATTCATCCTCTAAATGGGTGAATAATCAAAACCAAACTAAGACATACAAAATTGTGCTCTCAAGCTCTAAACCATCTGCCTCGTTATCAAACCCTGGTAAGCGATACATCATCAGCTTTGCCTACTTCCTTGAGACTCGTAAGGGTATGCTATATCAGTGTAACCTTATGGTTGTCAGAAAACTTTTGGGGTATTCCAAGTATTCAATAAACTCCTAATCAGAATGCGCAAGACTCGAGTTTTCTCACGCTAACCGATTGGAAGATAATTGAATATGGGCAGTTGTCGTACCCCAAATTTGTCCTACCTCGATGATTTTATTTTTCGAGATTAAAATAGAAGAAATATTTAATTAAAGATGGTACAATAGTATCTGTATCAAATACTGGGAGGTGTATTTTAATTCTGGAAAGCGGAGTTTTCTAAATCATAAAGACTCATAAACCCATTCGCGAAGCATATTAGCCAATGGCCCATGCGATTCAAAAATGGAAAATTACTTCAAGTAAGTATTAAGTCCTTAATCCGTAAAGCCAACTTAAATTTAAGTTGTTTTTAGTTAAAGTTAAGTATATTAATTAAACATGTTTAAGTGTTTGTTAGTAAAAAAGGAGTGAAATGGCAATTTAAAATCCCATTAAAACACATCAGAATTTGGTCTGTTTCATTTTTTTGAACAGTCAAAAAGGGAGGCACAATTTGGAATACAAGCCCATTAGCGTTTTTTGTTTATTTAAAAAGATTTATTTTGTTTCTTTGTGGGCCAATTAAGGCCCAATCTGATTTAAAAAAGAAGAGGTTCGCTGAAAATGGCTGGTGGCCCGTTTTGTGTTTTTAAACAAAATTACTTTTGGTTTAAATTAATTAATGGTGTAAGTTAGTGTTAATAAATTAGATTATTAAAGGTTTGTTTGGAAAAAACAATTGGGTTACGAAAATAATTTTGGGCCTAGGATTATTAAAAACTAGTTTTTGCTGTAGTAGGAATAATGTTGTTGGGCTAGGTGAAACAAAAATTAACCCATGCCCAAAAGTTTAGAAACAACAACTGTTCAGATCGTAGCCTGAAATCACACTTGTTTTGCAGTAAACAACTACTGTAGAAATCAATAAACCTAACTAAATCAAATCTGCAGAATCACTCAATCAAATCCAGAAAATCATAAAATCAAATGTTCAAACAAATCCAGAAATCAACATTCAACCAAATCAATATTTATACAATCAGATTTGCAAGATCTGGAAATTACAGCAATTTAATCAATTACAAATAAATCTCTAATATACAAATCTGTAATCAATCAACAATCAATCCCTAAATCTGTGCTAATTTAACTATAATAATAATTCGTAAAACCCTAAATCAAAGATATATATACTAAAACTAATTTACAGAAGGGGGGGGTTCTGGACAGAAGAGGAAGAGAAGAACGAGAACGGTAACCGTACCAAGAAGAGCTAATGGGGTTCCTGAAGGGGTAAGAAAACACTTAGAAAGGGGGGTTGAATAAATGACTCTTTTTGTTCTCAATACAAAGCTCAACAAGAATGGAAGGACAAGGTTATTTTTATCCTGGTTCGTTTGAATTCAAACTACTTCAGTCCACCCGCCAAGGTGATTTCTCCTTTCTCAACAAGGACTTAATCCACTATAATCAACTGATTACAAACACACAACAATTGTTGTGACTAACTATGCACAATTAATCTTACAAGTGACTAACACCACTAAGACTTAAGACTAGTCCTAGTCTGCTTGAGAAATCTGACCAAACTTAGTCTCTCAAGAAACAATTATAAGAGTTTAATCTTTACAGATAGTGAAATAAAATTTGCTTCTAATCAAGCTATATCATAACTGTGATTTTTCACTTAGAATAAATTGCACAAATTTGTATGAACAAAGAGTTTGTGAGCTTAGAATCTTTCACGTAGTTTCTTGCTTCTATTCTGAAAATTGATTGGTTAACTTCGTTTTTTTTACTTGCAATGAATGTCCTTCTATTTATAGTAGGAACAATAAGACTGTTGTTGCCTTCAGAAAAGTTGGAGAGCATTAAATGCTTGCGTGTTTCCTTGCAAAATTCCATTTTCCAAGAAACTAGTGTAGACACTTGAGTGCTTTCAGCCGTCTTTGCATTAATGAGCAAATGACAGAATGTAAGAACATGTTTCCTACGCTTTGACAAGACAAGTTGGTTTTAACGTTATTTTAGAATTTGCTCCAATGTCTTTAAATCAGAACATGCTTCACTCATCTTCTAGGCAGTGCTTTGCTTGCTAAGAACTTGATCAGCGATTGCTTTCAAGTAATCTTCTGAGAAAGGAACCTGCTAAATGTTAGAAGATATATTAAAAAAATAAAGTGCCTTACCAGAGTCAGCAGATGCGCTTGAAAAAAAGGTTCTTTCATCAAAGAACTTCTTCATAATTTTTTGCTTAGCACTTCAGAATGTTTCTGTCAGAACATTATCTGAAACATTCAAACACATTCATCAGAGTATAAATTATCTTAAATATAATTTATTGTTATCATCAAAACTCTGAGATAGGTCAGAACTAATCTTGTTCTTACAATCTCCCCCTTTTTGATGATGACAAAAATTATTCAGATATAGAAATAAATAGATAAGAGATAAGAATCTCCCCCTGAAATGAATATTTCTATGTATAAAACATCCTGAGATTATTTATCAGAGCAATACAAAGTCTTCTTGGATTTCTTCAGAACTTCTTTAAGAAGATAATGTTCAGCTGGAATATTCTTTCAGAGTTAAAGTGATACCTGCAAAAAAAAATTCTTTTGCACAGAAGGGAATCTTGCATTTTGTTAGAATGTCTGAGACTTAGTCCCATAACTGTTAAACAATGATTAGTTCAAGAATGCACATTTTCTCCCCCTTTTTGGCATAATCAAAAAGTGTAAAAAAATTGAGAAGTTTAAAAGATTTCATAAAAAAAATATCCAGAAGTACAAACAAAACACCCAAACAAACAACAAGAGACAAAAAGAAAACTAGGATTTCTTAGTAACAAGAGCCATCAGAAGATTCTTGATCTCAGAGGAAGATTCTTCTTGTTTCACCATCCAGTTCTTGATTTCTTGATTTATTTGGTATTGCTTATCCAAGCGTTCATTTATGACTTCATTCTCCCTCTTGAGCTCTTTCAGAGTGTCCATGATAAGTGAGGTAGGAGCAGAGGATGACGAAGCTTCAGTAGAAACAGGCTTGGAAGCAGCAACCGTTGAGTCAGAATTCATGAAGGTGGAAATCAGAGTACCCAAATCCATTACAAGGGTTGGCACAGGTTCAGGGGCTGCTTTAAAAGAAGGTTGATTCAATAGAACAATAGCCAAAGGATTTGAATCTTCATAGGATTCTTCAGATTCATCTTCTGATATGTCCATCGTATCAGCTGGTGTATCAGCAATCATTAACGAAGACTTCTTATTCCAAATGTCAACAGCTTCTGTCTTGAAAGCATGCAAAAGTTTGGAAAAATTGTCCAGCACCTGAAAGTGGCATAAGTCTTGTAACTTTAGTGACTCAGCATTCAAAGTTATTCTGAAGGATTCCCATAGAAGATTCGTTGCAGTTGTGTTCACGCTTCTGGAGCAATCTTCTTTCAACAATTTTAACCAAGCTTGAACATCTGTTATAAAATTCTGAAACAAAGTATTCACATCTGGCTGAACAGGTTTTGGGACAGCCTTCTTGAAATATTTTTTTCTCAAGAATTGTAGAGATTCAAAATCCACTACAGTTCTTAAAAAGCTAGTAGGTTCAGGATTTTTGGTAGGTTCAAAAGTGGCAGAATGATCGGATTGGTCAACAAAGATAGGTGGTTCTGATAGATTATGAGGTTCAGATGATTCAACAGTTTCTGGTTGTTCAAAAGGTTGTTATTTTGGAATATGAGGGGGTAAGAGTGTAGGTGAGTTTCGTGTTGTGTGTTATGGTGAAGTAGGTGGAGTGACATCAAGCGAAATTATTATTGTATAATCAGGAGTGGGAATGGGGTTCTGAGGCTGTGGTTGATTCATAGCAAAAATGTTTTCAGATGGTAAGTTGAAAGGAGGCTTTATAGTGGCTAGAGGTTCATTTATCCCTGGAATTCTCCAAGAGCCAGCATCATACCATCCAGTGGGTCTGGGTGATAGAGGTCTAGGAGGAGGTCTTGAAAAACGTTCAGCAGGAATGGGTTGAAAAACAGATGGTTCAGGGGGTTCTGATTGAGAGGGTTCTGATTGGGTGTCAGAGTGTTCATCAGAGTCAAAATCACTCAAATCTGATAAAACCTGATTATTATGAGGGTTGCCAGCAAGGGAGTCAGATTGTAGGGTCAGGTCAATATCAACATCTATATCTCCTAAGGTTTGGGAGGGTTCAGTAGATATAGATACATTGACAGAATCATAAACAGAGATAGTTTCAGCGGGTTTACCTGTCTTATTTTTCTTCTTCTGAGGAGTGTCAAAAGGTCCTTCTACAGCTTTTCTCTTCAAAGATTCCTGGAGAACAACATCGGGAGCAACTTGATTTCTTCCTTGAAGCCAAGCTGGATCAATAGGTGATCTTGTTTCTTTGCAGATTTCAAGATAGTGCAGGATGATACGTGGATGATCTCCTGAGTTGAACAGAGGAAAGTCAGCAATATGTATCCTTCTCCTCTTTACAACAGCTGACACATACGGAGTTGGTTCCACTAGCAGCTTGTCAATTATTTTCCTTTTCAGTAAGTCCTTCCCAGTCATAGTCTTACCACAAGTAGGTTCTAGCTCCCCCAGAAGATTGGCTTCTTTTAGGTGAGCAATCAGACCATTCTCAGTCAGAATGTCTGATATTAATCTCCCCATAGGAATCCAATTCCTTTTGGATTTAGGGTTTTTCATCCTTTCAGCTTCCCTAGTCTCTTTTACATGGTTCCAGAGATGTTCAAATAGTAAGTAAGGCAAATCAATTTTGACATTAGTTCAAAGGCAGAACAAGAAATATTGTTGATCAGTGTTGATGTAATCAGGAGAGCTGGTGTCTTTCCTATGGTGAATACATCCATGAATAATCCTTGCCCAAATCTTGTATTTGTCTTTCAAGTCCCTGACTTTAGAAGAACCTTGACCATTTGTGAAAATCTCTGAATATACCCTTGACATCTCCATTCTTCCACTTGGCATTCCTGTAACTCCAAGTCCTTTAAACCCTAGCAACTTTCTGATTTAATTTTCTGTAATGGATATTTCCTTGCCCATTACGAAAGAGAGAATAACCTTAGGGGTTGCAATAGCATGTATCCAGAATTCCTTCACCAGATATGGAAAGACTGGACCAGTGAGACGATCAAAAAAGCTTTCCCAACCTTGAAACTTCACAGCAGGGAACAAGCCAAAACCATTCTCTCTGAGATTCTCAAAATCTACCATTAACTCACTCAAAACTTCGAAACTGTCTACCGAAATTAGAGTTATTCTTTCAGGCACTATGTATTGCTCAGAGTGGGTAGAAGAAGAAGAAGCCATTGAAGCTCTTTAGAAATGAGAATTTGAAGAAAAGGGTTTTAAGAGAAAAAGTACAGAAAACGCTTGAGTTTGAAAGAGATGGTAAAGAATGAAAAAGGATTTTTCAAAAGTATTTATAGGCAAAAATTTCAGAAAATAGGTTTAGAAATAAAATTAAAAAAATTTAAGACAAATTTAAAATAAATTTTTAAAACGGATTTAAAAACGAATCTCATCATTACGTGCATTTAATGATTTTGCTAAAAATAAGGGGGAAACGTGAGATTATGGCTAATCATTAACAGTTACCTAGAACATCATCAGTAGCTTTTGCACGCGTGACCTTTCAGAAACACACCATGTGTTCATCTCCTGAAGGATGCATGTAACAGCTGTTTGTTCTAATGAATTTCTGAAGTACATTTGGAAATGAAGCGTTAGAACATTTCATAACTTTTCATATAACTTTTGTTACAACTTCTCTTCTAACTTCTGAAGAGTTGTTAATCAGAGCATTCATTTCAGAATATTCTGAAGTCAATCACAGAAGATAAATATTATTTTATTCAGGACATAATTTCATACAAATATTTTTCAGAATGAAATTAAATCTATCTTCTGAAAGGGGTTTGGTAAAAATGTCAGCCCATTGATGTTCTGTTTTTACAAAAATTAAGTTTAAAATTCCCTTCTGAATATAGTCCCTTATGAAATGATATTTAATTTCAATATGTTTGGCTTTAGAATGTAAGATTGGATTCTTAGAAAGACAAATAGCATAAGTATTGTCACAGAAGATAGGAATCTTACTTTCATAAAGGTTGAAATCTTCTAGTTGACTTTTCATCCAAATCATCTGAGAACTACATCCAGCAGCAGATATATATTCAGCTTCTGTGGTTGACAGTGCAATTGTTGCTTGCTTCTTGCTGTACCATGAGATAAGATTGTCACCCAGAAACTGACAGCTTCCAGAGGTGCTCTTTCTTTCAATTCTATCTCCAGCAAAGTCAGCATCACAATAACCTACTAGTCTGTAATCTTGTGATCTTCTGTAACACAGACCCAAATTAGTAGTACCTTTCAAATACCTAAGAATTCTCTTAACAACTGTTAAGTGAGATTCTCTAGGATCTGATTGGAATCTAGCACACAAGCACGCGCTAAATAGTATATCAGGTCTAGATGCAGTCAGATAGAGAAGGGATCTAATCATACCTCTATAGAGCTTCTGATCTACTTTCATACTCACCTCATCTTTACCCAGAATGCAGGTTGGATGCATAGGTGTCTTGGCATCTTTGCTTTCTGACATCTGAAATTTCTTTAGAAGTTCTTTAACATACTTCGTCTGATGTATGAAAGTACCTTCTGGAGTCTGGTTGATTTGAATTCCCAAAAAGAATTTCAATTCTCCTATCATGCTCATTTCAAATTCTGCCTGCATGGTCTTAGCAAAATCTTTTCCAAGGGAGATATTAGAGGTTCCAAAAATTATATCATCAACATAAATTTGACAAATTAAAATATCATTTTTAAATGTCTTTCTGAAAAGAGTTGTGTCCACTTTCCCTCTGGTAAAATCTTTTTCTAATAGAAAATTACTCATACAATCATACCAAGCTCTGGGAACTTGTTTTAAACCGTACAAATACTTTTTTAATTTAAAAACATGTTATGGATGTTTTGAATCATCAAATCCAGGAGGTTGATGAACGTATATTTCTTCTTCAACATAGCCATTTATAAATGCACTTTTAACATCCATTTGATATAATGAAATGTTATTTTGTACAGCAAAAGAAATTAATAATCTTATAGACTCTAACCTGGCGATTGGGGCAAAGGTTTCATTATAATCAATTCCTTCTTGTTGACTATAACCCTGTGCAACCAGTCGTGCTTTGTTTCTGACTACTTCTCCTTGCTCGTTCAATTTGTTTCTGAAAACCCATTTGGTTCCTATAACATTGAATCCTTTTGGTCTTGGAACTAGATTCCATACATCATTTCTGGAGAATTGATTGAGTTCTTCTTGCATTGCTAAGATCCAATCATTATCTTTCAGAGCTTCATCAATGGTAGTTGGCTCAATCAGAGAGACCAAACCAAACAAAGATTCTTGTATTTGATGCAAGACTCTTCTTGAGTTTCTTGTATTTGATTTTGAGCTGACTATAGTTTTCCAGAAGTTTTGATAAACTATCAACAAGTTCATCTCTAGAAAATTCAGAAAATACCTCTCTTTGTTCTGACTCACAGTCTGAGTCATCTACTGTGATAGCCATCAGAGCTAGGTTGGCATTTTCATCTTCAGATCCAGATTCATCTTCAGAAGAATCTGAGTCATCCCAGGTTGCCATCATCCCTTTCTTCTTACCAAACCTCTTCTTTGGTTTTTCTTTTTGAAGCTTTGGACAATCACTTTTGTAGTGACCAGGTTCTTTGCATTCATAACAGATGATCTCTCTTCTGTTTGACTTTTTGTGTCCAGAAGATTCTGTTTTATCTTCTGACTTCTTGAAGTTTTTGAACTTCTTTTGTCTGTGCTTCCACAGATGATTGATCCTCCTGGAGAGCAAGGATAGTTCGTCTTCTTCTGACGCTAATTCTTCAGAGTTTTCCTCTTCAGCCTGAAAAGCATCAGTATCAAATTTCTTAATCGATTTAATGGCCAGAGACTTACCTTTCTTCTGAGGCTCATGCTTATCCAGTTCAATCTCATGACTTATGAGAGCGCTGATGAGTTCCTCCAGAGACACATTGTTCAGATCTTTTGACACTTTGAAAGTAGTGACCATTGGTGCCCATCTTCTGGGTAAGCTTCTGATGATCTTTTTCACATGATCTGCTTTGGTATATCCCTTGTTTAAAACTCTCAGACCATCGATCAGAGTTTGAAACCTAGAGAACATTTCTTCTATAGATTCACTTTCTTCAACTTTGAAGGCTTCATACTTCTGAACTAAAGCCAGAGATTTAGACTCCTTAACTTGAGCATTTCCTTGATGAGTCATTTTAAGAGACTCAAACATATCATGCGTTGTATCTCTATTAGTGATTTTTTCATATTCAACTCTAGAGATAGCATTTAGAAAAATATTTCTAGCTCTATGATGATTTTTAAATTCAGATTTTTGTAGTCTATCCATATTTTTTCTGTCAACTTTGTTTCCTTCTGAGTCAGCAGGATGTGTGTAACCATCCAAGACTATATCCCATAGATCACTATCATGACCTAGAAAGAAACTTTCTAGTCTGTCTTTCCAGTACTCAAAATCTTCTCCATCAAACACTGGAGGTTTGTTGTAACTATTATTGTTTTGTTTAGTGGCCATTGTGTTTTCTTCTGGATCTTTTCCTGACACGGTTAAGTGTTGTGCTCAGAGTCAAGCTCTGATACCAATTGAAGGGGTAAGAAAACACTTAGAAGGGGGGGTTGAATAAGTGACTCTTTTTATTCTCAATACAAAGCTCAACAAGAATGGAAGGACAAGGTTATTTTTATCCTGGTTCGTTTGAACTCAAACTACTCCAGTCCACCCGCCAAGGTGATTTCGCCTTTCTCAACAAGGACTTAATCCACTATAATCAACTGATTACAAACACACAACAACTGTTGTGACTAACTATGCACAAGTAATCTTACAAGTGACTAACACCACTAAGACTTAAGACTAGTCCTAGTCTGCTTGAGAAATCTGACCAAACTTGGTCTCTCAAGAAACAATTACAAGAGTTTAATCTTTACAGATAGTGAAATAAAATTTTCTTCTAATCAAGCTATATCACAACTGTGATTTTTCACTTAGAATAAATTGCACAAATTTGTATGAACAAAGAGTTTGTGAGCTTAGAATCTTTCACGTAGTTTCTTGCTTCTATTCTGAAAATTGATTGGTTAACTTCATTTTTTTTTACTTGCAATGAATGTACTTCTATTTATAGTAGGAACAATAAGACCGTTGCTGCCTTCAGAAAAGTTGGAGAGCATTAAATGCTTGTGTGTTTCCTTGCAAAATTCCATTTTCCAAGAAACTAGTGTAGACACTTGAGTGCTTTCAGCCGTCTTTGCATTAATGAGCAAATGACAGAATGTAAGAACATGTTTCCTACGCTTTGACAAGATAAGTTGGTTTTAACATTCTTTCAGAATTTTCTCCAATGTCTTTAAATCAGAACATGCTTCACTCATCTTCTAGGCAGTGCTTTGCTTGCTAAGAACTTGATCAACACTTGCTTTCAAGTAATCTTCTGAGCAAGGAACCTGCTAAATGTTAGAAGATATATTAAAAAAAATAAAGATCCTTACCAGAGTCAGCAGATGCGCTTGAAAAAAAGGTTCTTTCATCAAAGAACTTCTTCATAGTTTTTTGCTTAGCACTTCATAATGTTTCTGTCAGAACATTATCTAAAACATTCAAACACATTCATCAGAGTATAAATTATCTTAAATATAATTTATTGTTATCATCAAAACTCTGAGATAGGTCAGAACTAATCTTGTTCTTACAGTTCCAATATCTGGAATCCTAGTCGCTACCGCCGCTGCCGCTAGCCACTAACATCGCCATCCTCAACACTTCGTCGCGCGACTTCTAGCTCACCGGAATCTGCGATCAAAAGAGAACAAGGAGGATTAGCCCATCGGAATTCAGAATCGGAAAACTCAGAAATCAAATCGGAACAATCGCGCAAGGGTAAATTTCTTAGCTTTTCGGTCGTTTGTGGGTCGTTTAGGGTGGTTGCGATAGAGGGTGTTAGGTTAGGGGAAGCGCCACCGCGATGGTGGTTTAGCGTTAGGGTCTGTTGAGGAAGAGAGAAAGGGTTTGATGAGCTGTGTCGCGAGGAAGAGAGAGACAGGGCGAAGCTGCTGTAAGAAGAACAAAAATAATGAAACGAAGATTAGTAAAACAAGGTTATGTATCTGTTTAATCCCATGCGATGCGCCCACCATATCTAGTATACTCCCCCGTTCATTATCCGTTTGATCTAGATCTGACGGTCTTAAGGCCAAGTCACACGTTAGGTAGCATACTCCCTCATGCCCACAATCAGCAGGCCCCTCTCTCAATTCGTCTGGGCCTAAGTCCAGTTAATTTCCACACCCATTTTTTACCTGTTAGTTAGAAATAACACACCTCTTGTTTATCTATTTTATATATATATATATATATATATATATATATATATATATATATATATATATATATATATATATATATATATATATATATATATATATATATATATATATATATATATATATATATATATATATATATATATATATATATATATATATATATATATATATATATATATATATATATTTTTTTTTTTTTATTTCTATTTTTTTTATTCTATGTTCTTTTCTATTATTTAATGATTATTATTATTAATTGTTATTATTATTATTAATTTTTATACTTTACTATTTATTTATATGAGATTATTATTTATATTATCATAAATAAAATATTTTTTTATTTAAAACTCATAAATATTATTTTATTACATTATTTGCATAACATATTTTTTAATCATGCATTAATAAGATTTTTTGCAGTTAATACGATTAAAAAACTCTAACAAACATCAAACTATTTTTCGCAACAAACTAAACTAATCAACTGTTTTTGCAAAAAGGTTTCAAACAGATTTTGACTTACCGCGCATTTAGTCAAAATCCCTACAATCACTACTCCCGGCCAAAGTGCAAGGTGATTCAAAATACGTTTGCAACCCTTAAAAAACACCAACCCTACGAACTACGAATTGGGACTCTGATTCCTCATAAGAGGATACGTAGGCATACGATCAAAGATCGTGGCGAGTTCCCCTATTAAAAATAAAACTCCTTTCCCCTATTAAAACTTAAAACCCTATTTTATCCAAACTTAAACCTAAAACCTAGTATCCTTGTGAACAAGGTAGATGAAAGGTGCCTAACACCTTCCTTTCGTCTAAAGAAGTCCGGAACCTATAATCTCTGTCTGCGAATTAGAGTTCTCTGTTAGATTCTCTTCCCTAAGATAAAAACTAATAGTAGAGCTCTGATTTAAAAACCAGTCGCAACAATGTCAACGTTGTTTCCGTTGTTGTTGTTGCCCATGTTGTCGACGATGTTGTTGTTGGGGTCAGTGAGATGGGCGTCTAGGTTGTTGTTGGCAGTTGGGTTGGTCATGACAATCAAAAGAGTTTTGAGAATTGCTTTAGTCTTGGGTAAATGAAAGACGGGGAAGCTTGTTTCTCACAGACGGTGCCACTGATCGTACCTGACCAGAATGGATCGTCAAAGCCTACGAGCTGTGAGTTGAGCAGCAACTGGAAGCGAGTTGGAGGGGGGGGGGGACCTGCAAGAAACTCTGATGTCAAAGTAAGATTCAGAGCAGTGCAAGCAAATATGAGAGTGAGTATGAAAGAATGAATACCTGACTCTCTCAAGTGAGAGGGTATTTATAGCCCCCGACACTGGACCAAGGTCCCCATTGTTGGGCTGGGCAAGCAGGCTCAAAATAGAGACAGACATGTCATACGTACGTAGTGGGGCCAACATGTGGTCCCCAACCTGGATGGACTCCCCCGAATAGTCAGGAGGATACGGATGCAGTCTTTTCAGGACCAAGAGGACTCTGTGATATTCGGGGGTGTGGTGAGTCAACCCTGCGAGGGGGATGTTCGCGATGTCCTTCTGTCATCGCGGGCCCTTCCCGCCAACTGTGAGGTCGTCTGGAAGGGCTTATCTTGGTCGACGAGAAGAGTGGAGGATGCTCGCGAGGTCCTTCTGACCGGCGTCGAGCCTCCTGGACTTAACCCCGTACAACGAAGCCGCGTTTTCCCGAAGGGTGAAGTTGCTACCCGACATAGTTGAGAACATGCTCGGTCAACAGACCTCCTCGAGCAACATAGTTGGATTGTGCCTCGTATGAAGTTGAGCCAAATATAGGTCCAATCCAGAACAGATACATTACAACTACAAGACAAGAATTTAATATATATAAGACCACCTACTCCCAACTAGCACACCTCCAGCCTCTTCCCAACACGATGGACAACCAAAAGTCCTCAAAATAAAGAAGAAAACCTTTCTAATAGTTGGTCTCAATAATTCAATAACAACACTTACTTTGTACCCGATAATAAAAACTTGGGGGAATTATTTAGGATTAGCTATATAATCCAATAACATTTACCCAATTTGAAGGCCAGATCTAAAGTTTTGTCCACTCAAGAATGAGGAACATGAATACCTTCATTAAAAGGCCTCCCTCTAAAGCCAATCACCAGACTCATCTCAGTTGTCGAAGTCGATTCGACAGCCTCCTGCATTTCACCTCACACTCATCATAAACTATTTTAACCATTGCCCATATATAAGTGCAATTTTGCATCATGTCGCATTATTGGTTTTATGTTTCACATCGAAATGATAAGATAAAATGTTTTCATTTGAGTGAATGCAATAAGGACTAGTTGGATCCGAATCAAGATTACAACAAGGTTCATATTTTTGAGGTTTATATTGTTCGTTGTAGTTTTTAGGGAATCTAGACATTTAATGAAGAAGGTTAAGACAAATGGCGAAGAAGAATATTTAAATTTAATTATTATTTTTAAATAACTAATGAAATTAAATTGTTTAATAGTAAAAAAGAATTTAATTATTTTAATAAAATTGAAAAATAAAATTGATGACCTATTTATAATTTAATAATTAACACAAACCCTCATCTTTTGATACTTTCAGTTCCTCACTTCAACCTGGGAGTGCAAGCGTGTGTAACTGTAACGCAATGTTGGGAGGAGCAGCCAAAACCTTCACAAATTGTTTGGGAGTACCTTTCCCATTCACCTCAACAACCGAATCCAAAATCAAACGGTCACCGTCTAACCTCTCTTTTCCATCCAACGGCTGCCGTTGCACCACTTCAGCTGCGTTACACCTTCCACTCACTGAGTCACCATCTCCAGGTCAGTTCCGAGTCGATATCCTCTCGGAATCGCTTCCCTTCATTCAAAAATTCAGAGGCAAAACCATCGTCGTTAAGTACGGTGGCGCCGCCATGAAATCGCCTGAACTCCAAGCCTCCGTCATCAACGATCTCGTCCTCCTCTCTTGCGTCGGCCTCCGTCCCGTCATGGTTCACGGTGGAGGTCCAGAGATCAACCACTGGCTCGGCCGTCTCAACATCGATCCCGTTTTCCGTGACGGCCTCCGCGTCACCGACGCGGAAACCATGGAGATCGTCTCCATGGTTCTCGTCGGCAAGGTTAACAAAACTCTTGTATCTCTCATCAACAAAGCCGGCGCAACCGCTGTAGGTCTCTCCGGTATGGACGGTCGCCTCCTCACTGCACGTCCGAGTCCTAAATCCTCGGTTCTAGGATTCGTCGGCGATGTGGCGAGAGTAGATCCAACTGTGATCCGATCTATAGTAGACAGCGGTCAGATCCCGGTAATCACATCCGTTGCGGCTGATGAATCTGGACAACCGTACAACATTAATGCCGACACCGTTGCTGGAGAATTAGCGGCGGCGTTGGGGGCGGAGAAATTGATATTGTTGACGGATGTTGCGGGGATATTAGAAGATCGGAACAATCCAGAGAGTTTGGTGAAGAAAGTTAACATAAAAGAAGTAACGAGGATGATTGAAGATGGAACAATTGGTGGTGGAATGATTCCGAAGGTTAGTTGCTGCGTGCGATCACTGGCGCAAGGGGTCACAACCGCGAGTATTATCGATGGTAGGGTTCCGCATTCTTTGTTGCTTGAGATTTTAACTGATGAAGGGGCTGGAACTATGATTACTGGTTAATTTACTCGCAAATCATGTTTTTGATATTTTTTTGTTTTGTTTTGAATTCAAGTTCTCTGTTTATTCCCAATTTTAATTGTACCTTCAAGTTGACTTTGTTTAAATGTCAGAAATTGGGGATTCAAGTTCTGCTTCATTTATAACTTAAGAGTAATAAACAAAGGAGTGTTTAAACTATTAAAACTATTAGTAAGTGGTTATTGTCATACTCTCAATCTATATGGCTTATGCTTCTCATCTTATTTGTATCATCTTTCATTAGGTAATCAACATATTATTCATTCATTGATTAAACATGTGAGACATTGGATTAGTGGTCATCGAAAGATGGGATTCAACTGAGGTTTTATTAGCCATAAATTAGACGCTCAAGATACAAAATGTCAAATAAAGTTGAAGAAAATATTTGAGGTAGACAAGTTGATTTCAACTAAGAGATCAGATGAAAACTTCGACCATTTATTTGGTGAAGAAGTCCTATACCTACGAAATGATACTACGTTGGGATTTAGAAGATTTTTTGAACTTAGCAAAGATAATTTGAAATAAGGCTGATAACTCTATTTTGACCTTATCTATTCCTTAAAAGAGACCGGTGGAAATCTATGAAGGGCGAAGCGCATGCAAGCAAAAACGCGGCATTCTTTAGAAAGGAGATCGATCATTACCGTTACCGTCGAAATAGTATAAATAAGAGTCTTAACATTAGGATAAGTGTGTCGATCATTACCGTTAGCCTAAGTGTGTCGAGAAAGAGTTTTCTAAGAAACATGTACGAATCACCACATTTATATTCATTGTCAAATTGTTTACATTAATGTTATTTTTATTCGATTTAAGTTTTAGTCAAAATTACTTTAGATTCCTACACTTTTTATAAATTGTCTTTGCATTATTTTTAAGATTTTAGTAGTGTCAAAAGTGTTCATTATCAAGAAAACTTAACAAAATTAGGCACATATGTTCTAGGATCAATCTAGTCTATCATGTAAGTAACCGAAGTACAGTTTTGGAAGACTAGTGGTTGTTTATCAAAATTCAAGGTAAAC
This sequence comes from Vicia faba, assembly GCA_948472305.1. Classification (NCBI taxonomy): domain Eukaryota; kingdom Viridiplantae; phylum Streptophyta; class Magnoliopsida; order Fabales; family Fabaceae; genus Vicia; species Vicia faba. Next base: position 1,187,501,190 of record OX451737.1, read on the forward strand.
AAATTGGCACGCCCAGTGAGACCCTATGTGCTTAGTCATTTTGATTTTTTTTTTGTTTGCATTTAGTTCTTCATACATAGGTTTCTCAAACTTCATTGCATGTGATTGAGGAATGGTAGGATAACCAAAAATAACGAAAAATTACCAAAAAGAAAATACGTTATAAGGATGGTAAATCCACCAAGTAATAATGGAGAACAAACCCCTCATTCGATAGGGGAAAATACGGCTGTAACAATTGTAACCGAAGCAAAATACCCTCTACGATGAGTACGACGACCATACAATTGAACGCCCAAAGTGGACCAATATTATCCCTCGTAAGAACACAAGGTCAACCAGTGACCCTAAGACTAGTGAGGACTAGTAGTTTTAGGCCTTATATATATATATCTGAATTTACGATGCATGTGAATGGTCGCGAACAGCCATATGACATGCCAACTTCAGTGATGGCAAGTTTCCATAATAGTTCCTTAACATTTGTTTATTCATTAGTGAGTACATATTCGCCATTATAAGGATCGAGATCAACCGTTAACAACTTGGGTCGAAATGTTCAACCCCTAGGAACAGGATTTCCTGCCCAACCAATGCCCACTTTTACTACAAAATTCTACGGCAGTGTTAAGACAGCAAATGAACGAAAGCAACCATGACATGGTTCATATGCTTGCCTAATAAATGGGCACAATATTCAACCCCTTGATCCAAAATACTATCCAAACTAATCAGCAAAATGCTCAGACATATCGATAATTGGCAACGTTGATGATGTGAATTGCATATTTCTTTAGCGCCCCACAAGCACAGGTTCGAGAACCTTGACGGGAATGGATGGTAGAAAACAAAGGAGAAATACTAGAAGAAGACCCAACCATTAACCAGCTGAAACAACCGGCTGAAAATCATCAAACAATGAAGTCGTCATCGAACGTCTTTTATCCTATATGAAGGGAAAGGTAAACATCGAGAAAATTTGAGAAGGGAGAAGTCACAGTCTTGCGACCGAGAGATCGGGTAAGGGAGTCTGTTACACGAGGGGAAGGTATTAGCACCACATACGCCCGTAGTATTCTATGATATCCACTCTTGTCATCTATCTTATGAGTGCGTTTAATCTATGCTTACTGCTTACTATTGAGGAAGAGTGCATGCAAAAGGAAAGAGAAAATAATGTAGAGAAAATAAAGTTGTGCTCGCTCGGGCCCTACTCCAATGCCTGCGTATCCTTTTTATGAAAAATGTTAATTCTGCCTTCTACCGCAGCTCGACCTTTGGAGACTCACGCGTTGGCACAGAAGTAAATTAACATGTCCTTACCTGAAAATGGTTTTGAGTTACGTCCTCAAGGAAAGATGCCACATTTGATTGGTTTTTGTTTTGTTACCTTGAAAAGGGGTTTAAATGTGATTAACATGTTTTATGATTTGCTAAGAAAAAAGAAAGTTTTAGTTTTAAATGCATATGCAAAAGGAGGGGAAAAGAGTCTACGGGAGACTAGCCTGTTCCTAATCCTAGTGTTATCATACAATGGTAGTCCTAAGATTTGGATGAAAGGGGAATATTTACCTAATGTTAACATGCATGGTTTGCAACCTAAGGTCTAACTTGTATCCGAAAGGAACAAGCACATCCTAAGGGAACATGGTATAGAAAGAAAATAAGCAAACAAGCTTGAAAGAGCACACACATAACATGGTAGAGAAAAGAAACGAAATGCGTTAGTCAATGAGAGCGGATCACCCGAGACAAACAAGCGGGAGTGAAATGTAAAAGAAGAGAAACACTTTAGTTAAGGGGAGTGGATCACCGGAAGCAAACAAGCAAGAATAGGATGTAAAACAAAAATGTGATGTCTAAAGCGACTGAACGCCTAACTAAGATATAGAAGATTGAGGCAGGCGATAGAAGGAAATATGAACAATCATAGAGTGTTAGCATCGGCCAATACAGACTCCTGACAAAGTGTGGGGATTTGATTGCGAAACCCTTTTCCATTTGACGACTCGATAATGAGAGTAGGCACAACTCTGAAGTATTGTGGTGTGTCACAAGCTAAGGATGACATGTACAAAATTGCGGAGGTTGATTGTTAACCCTTTCCGCTCGCCTCCTTTTGAGGACTTAAATAAGAGATTGGAGAATAATGTGGGCACAAATGTAAACACACCTACAAAATACCTACACGAAGGTAAGGTTTTAAACAAACCACACACAAGTAGCACACAATGGCATCAACAACAAAGACTTTAGATAGGTTTTCCCTAAACGGGTCTTTAGATAAACCAGAGGGGTTCCTGACATGATCAGCAGTGGAGACCCCCGTCATACATCTATATCCTACTACTCATGGCATCAGAAAGCAGTAAAGAAATGCGATAAAGTGCAGGAAATGTGAAAGCAGTAGCGGTGACTACCAAAAGCAAGCAGATCATCAAAAATGGACGAAAGTAATGGAGAAGCGGGGAGTACGCGACGAGCAAGCTTCACCAAGAAACAAATAAAGTCAAAAACGATATTCAACTAAGATAAAAGCGAACGCGTGTTGTGAATGCAACACATAATCAGAAGTTCATGCACAAAGTATCATAAAATATCACATGTATTTGGACAACATATAATATGATGTGAATTTCTCATGATAATGAGAAATAAGGCGTGTCGCATCAAAAGCGAGCATAAGCCATATGCTTCGATCACATAGCAACTTGTTATGTTACATGGTCGAAAGCACCTAAAATGTACCTTGCACAATGAACAAACGCGTCAAAAATAACGAGGCACAACAGTATGAAAATGTGAATAAAAATTAAAATAAAAAGTATTTTTTATTAGTTTTTTATGTGAGGAAAATTCTATCAAAAACTAAAGAATTAAATTCTAAAATTGACTAAAGAGTTCTAACAAGTTTTATTGATTTTTACAATTTTATCATAACAAAAATATAGAAAAAAATTAAAAGAAAATCCAAAAAAATTAGAAAGAGTCAGGGGGGGTGAAAGTTGAAACCCAGGGGTCTTGGCCCAGTAACCCAGATGCTGACCCAAGCAGAAGATAGGCCCTAAGGCCATTTTTTGTAATATCAACCAGGCTACAAAAAAAGGTGCACTTAGGCCTAAAAAAATACACTAGGCTCAAGGGAAAGTAGTTTGGCCCAGTCCAGAAGTAGTCCACCTATTTGTTTTTTCTATCATTATCAAGTTACAAAAAAATACGTGCTATGGGCTTTAAGGGGACAAACTTGATCCACTGTCCATAACCCAAAATCCATCAATAGTGATTCAATTTCCAGTTATTGCTTGTTTTGGGTAAAACTTAAGCAAAATGAATATAGAATAAATATGCAACATATGTAAAATTAGGGTTCAAATTGTGACCGTTCATCTTCTTTCAAGGAACTCGTTTTCCTCTCATGTGATTTCTGGCGATTTCGCATAATTTTTGTCTCTCATTGCCTCCATCTGAAACCTCAGGCCTCCGCGGATCCATTCTCCTCGCTCACCTCTCCGTCTCAATTCCGCTCTCCTTTCCGTCTCGCTTTAAATCATTTGCAAAATCGCCTTCTTCGATTCGACGTGTCGCTCCTCTGTGAAACCATTTGGCCACAATGGATCCTGAGCTCTCTTCAGTGTTCTCACGCAACAATAACAAACAAAGCAAAAAGATAAAGTGAAGAGAAAATATGATTCACGTACGAGACGATGATACACCGTGAAACTCAAAAATCCAGAGGGAATATGCAGGTAATATCTTCTTCTTCATTTTTTGTATTATTGCGATTTTGTGCAATCTGAAATTTGTTGCGTGATGTGATGACGATTGACGGTTGAATCGTAATGATGTTGTTGATGCAGCATTGACGGTGAAGATTGATGATGATGATGATTATTGGGAAAGGTTGGTAAAGAACGGTGCAAAATATTTAACAAAGGTTGTAGTGGTGATGAAGATTCGGTTAAAGTGAAGAGGTGATAACGAAGATGAATGTGGTGTTAAGTTTGCAAAGAGAAAATTAAAGGCAGTTTCAGAGAGAGTTGAAGGGAACCGAGAATTTAAGATTGGTGAGTGATTGTTCTGAAATGATTGAAGAATAAATCCATCTCAGGTAAAAATATGAATTTATATTCTGTTAGAGTTTTTGGAAAACAGTTAGGATTAATCTGATCTGAGCCATAAGATTAGAAGTTTTGTTATGCCAAATGAAAGGTGAGGATAAGAGGTTTGAGAGTTAGTTGATTATGTTTTTCTTTTTGTTATTGATGGGTAAATTCTGCAAGTGCACGGAAATATCAAAGTAATATAAAAGATTGTCGAACCACAGAGACCAATGTCAACCTACCGTAATCTATCGTTACTTTGTAAAGCTAAGGATAATGAATATTTGGTTTTGGGGGAAAATGAGTTTAATTAAAAACAATAGTAATAGCTATACTGGTATGTGATAGTCGGACTTCGGGAACTCAGTGAATCACTTGGTATATAAAGTATTTCGGTAAAAACGAATTGTTTAAAAACCTGAGACATACACTCTCGTGTTCGTGAAATAAGTTATGCTACTAAACCTAGTGGATGCACTTTAAATTTAATAACACTTTTTGAAAACAATTTGAGTTTAATTAATTTGTTAAAACACTCTCGTGTATTTAAAAATTAATGTTTCGTTACCACTATCTGGGTCGAACTCCAGCTCTCGCATGCAGGTTCTTGCCTTAATTAATTTCCCACTCTCGTGGCAAAATTGTGTTAAATATCCTTTCACTCTCGCGACAAGGGTAGTTAAATTAAATATGGAAATTGGAAACCAAAAATTATTTATAAAAGTTTTTAGCCAAGTTATCACCGAATTCCTTCGGTGCTTAAGAGTCACATACCGATACAAACGAAATTACCTAGACATAATATATTTAGTAACCTCGCAACGTAAAATACAATTCATAAAAACAACTAACATAGCATAAGAATAATAAAAACCAATTGCATAAAAACCTGTAAATATGTTGTTATGGTAATCTTGAGTGCGTACAATATCCTTGCGATTAATCGAAATATATGACCGTGTTAATCCTTAGATGAAGAATTAACACTTTTGGAAACTAATTTTGGAAACTGAACGTTACAGTGGATATATTGGTGCAAAAGCAAATAAAATAAAATAATGCAGAAAGGCAAAAGTTTGGCTCTGTAGTAAAAATTCTCTGACCCTGTTCCATTAAAATGCCTCCTATTTATAGAAGAGGATTTTTTTGTAGTTAAGAGAATTTAGGAACGTGGACTTTCACTGCTTGAGTGGAGGAAGACTTGGACTGATAGTTGCTGAAGTTGAGAAGTTGTAGGAGAATAAAACATCCATTACGTTGCCCACGTCTTTTGTTTTGCATGACACTGAATTACGCGTGTGACGGTCGTCAGGAGGAGGTGACGATCGTAATGCACTTAAATAGCGCGTTACGTTCGTCAATGATATGTGACGAGCGTTCTTCAGGATGTGGGTGCGTTACGGTCATAACGGAGGTGTGACGGTCGTCACAGCATCAAAATCTGCAGAATTTTGCAGATTTGTTCCTTTTCTTCTGATTTTCATGTTATCTTTCTTCCTATGATCTTTTTCACTAAATTGACTTGAAACATGTTGTACCTGTGAAAAGACATAAAAACTCGGAACAATCGGGAGTTAAATGGATTAATGTAGTATGAAAATGGATTAAAAACATAGCAATTATATGATATGATTTCTCGTTATCAAATTCCCCCATACTTAAACCTTTGCTTGTCCTCAAGCAAATAATCATTTAGAAAGATCAGACAAGTTTTATCAGACGCACATGCATAACATACCTTTGGTTTTCAAAATAATTACGGGAAATCAATTGTTAGTTCGACCGATACTTAAGTAAAACACTATTGATATGCTAATGACACAAGCAATAAGCTAAGTCGTGGACTTCCATTTTAAACAAACTGTCCAATAGTTCCGTTATAATTCTACCCAGAGTTTCTTGTACCTATTTCACCCGGTTTGTTCTAGCGCAATCACATTAAGCCCTTTGACTTAGGACGCACGTAGTGGAGTAACCAGTTAGTGACTTTGATCCTTTTAGCACGGGGTATGGTACACGAATGTGGCAACCCTATACATATTATCCAAATCAGAGGTTGTGGGGGATCGAGCTGTAGCACACCCTGCCAAGTTCAGAACCAGATACCTCTGAACCAACCAATAATGGACTCCTTCATTATTTGCTCATCTCTTATATGCGACCTTGTATATTGGTGCAAATTTTTTTTTAGCAGCGAGATAAGAAGGATATTTCATTGATCAGGCATCAAACACTTATATTCATCGGCTCCCCATGTGGTTTATGTCAAGACGGTGCTGACTGCTAGTATAAACTACTAGGGGTTACTTTAGAACTAAAACTCAAGATATAGGTATAATGGTTATTGAAACGGATCACGTAAGTAGGAAGTCTAAGGTGTCATAACCATATCGATCTTGTTGAATTGTTCTCGGCTTCCTCAACTAGGATTTCGTTAAGATAGGTATGTCGGGATAATGCGAAGATAAAGCAAAAAAATTCGGTATGGCTAAATAAAGCGGGAAAGAATTTAAACTGAGAAATAACGTAAAAAATTACTTGTTTATGGTAGATGGAAAGGTACCTCTCCCACACTAAATCTGACATTGTCCTCAATGTTGCGGCATAAAGGCGGGGAAATACAAGTACAAACAGAAAGAAAAAGAGACAGAAAAAGTAAACTACTTAGAAAATAAGAAAAACTATTGATGGCCACGTCCTCTACTCCTGGTGCGTGATCGCCTGGTAGGTGTGGCTCCGGTATCAGTGTCCTAGTAGCCAAGGGTGTTGACGTCCAACCTTAAGGCGTTGAGTTCCGACAGGGCCTCGTCCAACCTCTCATTCATGCTTCGCTGGCCAGTCAAAATTTGAGTGTTTTATGCGCATAAATACTCATATTGTTCCCGATGTCTTCTTTCAAGTGCGGCGCTCATTTGATTTTGCAGATGGATGGCGCGGAGAACTTCTTCAAGAGTAATAGGAGGTGGTGCGGATGAAGGTCCTGGAATGTCGTGGACAGGGGCATCACTGTCCAGCTCTTCTTGCATTTCGTCTGCGGGGGCATTAGGCTGGTCTTCATGAGTAGGAACACGCCCCTCGGGAGCTGAAGGATCGAATAACCAGTTAGCTCTATTTTGTGGATCGATTCGGTCCCTGCAAGGCAAAGTAATGCTATGATAAACAATGTTTCTGATCACAGGATGGAATCTGCCATCCTTCCGCTCATAGATGAGGTGTGCGGCCTTGCAGTGGTCCAGAGTCAGCAATGCCGGTGCCATAGAAGGCATATCTGTGAGAGCGGCACCATAATTCAGGGCTATGGCAAGAGAAGTGACAATCCCTCCGAAATAGAAGGGTTTTCCGCCTCTAGCACAAATGGAGTGAATATGGGCTAATAAAAATGGGGCGGCGTTGATCTTCTGGCCGGTGAATGCGCAATGCATGAAGAAGAGCTCCTTGGAGTTGAGCTTGTGATTGTTGTCTCGGGCGAAGATGGTGTTGCAGAGGATGCATTTAAAGTATCGGATAGCCAGATTATGAATATGTGTGGCATTGAGGTGGTCGTAAGATCCGGCACGAATGTTCGTCATATTGTGCCATAAATTAAAAGCTTCCTCGCCGAAATTATCCGGCACCCGAAGGTGGACACCTTCGTCAGAACAGAAATCGAGCAGCCGTGCGAAATCGGTTTGGGACAGCTGATGCTCAGTGCCAAACATACGAAATTTAGCCACGCTTGAGAGTTGGTTTGTGACACCAGTGGGGGTAATATATGCAAAGGAACTCAGAAACTCCAAGGTGAGAGTTTCGTAAATGGGTTGCAGTTGGCGGCACAGGTTCCATAGGTTCACATTCTGCAAAAGTAGTCGGACGCTATTAGCAGTCCCAAATTCCTCAAACAATCAAGGTCAACATATCGAGTAGGTTGGAGACCGCGGCGTTGGAACTTCTGGAATTTGAGTCGTTGGGTTTCACCTTGCTCGCCGACTCTGAAAGTGAGATTGGGGATTTGCTGGTTGTTGGCCATATTGCATGCAAGAGATTGAATCGTGAAAGTGTTTGGAATGTGGGTTGAGTAGCGGGGTAATGGAGTTTAAGTGTTGGAGTGTTGGAATTTAAGTGAAAATATGAATGTGTACTGTTGCGGTTTTGGGAAAAAGGGAAAAATGAATGGGAAACAGAACAACTTCTGTAATATCAGAATCTGCTATTGAGCGCGCGTGATGATCGTCACAGTGGGCTGACGGGTGTAACATGGTGAAACGCGTGTGACGCTCGTCATGGGGATGTTACGATCGTTACGAATTCAAAGAGTTGTATTTATGAAATGAACGAAACAGTGTACTTCCAAAACATTATAACACATTAATTCAATACATGCAGAGTATTTCCAACATACATAGTATAACAATTTTTTTGCAAAATGATAATATGAACAGTGAATAGAATATTTGATGTAACACACAGTAAATTTAATGAAAATGAAAATAAACTAAAAATGAAATAAAATGAAAATAAACTGAAATTGAAGTAAATGTATGTTTCTAACAGGATTTTAAAAACTGTAAAGAGTAAATTTGTTTAAAATAAAATCATAAACTGCCTAGAAACATAAAACACAAGGTAAAAATAAGTGCTGATTCTGCTGCTTCATCCCAGTCGTGTCTTCAAATCTTCGAAAGCTGCATTTATGTGATAAAACTGCTCTACAGTTATATCAGTTAAGCCTATGAGGTCCATACGCATGCCCTTCAACTCGTTCTTGATTCCATTAATGTCTGTCTGATAAACATCCAGTGTAGAAAAGATTTTATTCAAATTTTCAGCATATTCTCCTTTTGTTATTGCATGGGCATCAACATCCTCTACGATGTTGTTACCATCATGGTAACCAGGAGGGGTCTCGGGGTCACTCTCATCAGACATTGTGGTATCATAAACTTGGTAGGATTGTGGTGTCTTGGGTGTCGAAGGGTGGTCGGGAGGGTTAAGCTCATACAACCAATTGTCGCGATTGTGGGAACTTGTTTTGGCATGGTTAGGAAGTGTAAATATCGTGACTACTTCGTCCCTTATCAAGTAATCGAAGGGTGCAGGACCTAGGTTACCTATTATTCGTAGGTGGAAACAAAAATCAATGTTCATAGGGCGGATTGAACCAAATTGTGTACACCTATGTAGCTGGTATCTAAGTCCGAGGGTTAGCAATCATGGTAACCAGGCCTCCTATGATGATTGGCTCGCTAGGGTTCTCAGCAATGCGGGAAAAGGTCTGCATTAAGAATGGCACTGCATTTACAGGTCGACCATGGGTCATACACTGCAGCATAAATATCTTATCTTTAGATACTGCAGTGCAGTTCTGTTCTTTTCCGAAAATGGTATGTGCTAGAATCTTATGGAAATAGCGGATATCGGGGTTGTGTATTTCATTATTATCCATGCTATCTGGCTCATGGTGGTAATTTCCGGTTAAAGTCCCCCAAAAGTAGTTTAGCTCAAAATCCATTAACTCTGCCTAGGTGGTGGAAAAAGCAAAAGGTCCGCTAGGGAATCCTAGAAGGTCGGGTAATTCTTTATAGGTATAAGCAAATTCAATACCAAATAACCTGAAGACTATAAATCCCTTTCTAGTTCCGAAACCGCGCTCAGGTATGTGAACTAAGGAGCTCAGAAATTCAAGGGTGAGCTCGCGGTATGTAACAAACCTAGATTTAATGTGGGCTTTTCCCCACCCCAGCTGGCTAAACAGATAATGGACACTATCCTTAATGCCTAAAGTATCCATTGTTGGTTCATCATAATATAATGTCATACCAATATTTCTGTGTGATAATTCCTCAAACCTCCTCATTTGGTTCCTGCCTCTAAAAGTGGTTTCCATAGTAAATAGCAAAGGGGGAAAGCAAATCAGGGGAGAAGGTAGGATAGAAAAAGACTTTTTTCAGAAAACCTGTAAAGTTGTTTGAAAATCAGCAGCATTTGTATAAATTTTTTTAGGAAAAATGAAAAAGAAAATAATGAAAATAATGCTTTAAAAGAAATAAATGTAGAAACGGAATAGAAAATCAAAATAAAAATAAAAACAAACGAAAATAATAACAAAAATAAATAGGTGGGTTGCCTCCCACTAAGCGTTGTTTTTAACGTCAATAGCTCGACGGCTCAGGAGTGCAAGAACTCATGTTGGTTCTCTCGAGAATGACTCCTCGGTTAAACTTTTAGTAATCATCGTTTTCCATGGCCACTTATCAAGCCATCTCACATATCCCTTACCTTTTCTTTTCTTTCTTCTGTGGGGTGGTTCATTCTTTTGAACTTGTGGTGGTGGTTCTGGATCTATCCTAAGTATCCTATTTTCAAGTTTGGGCTTAGTGATTTCATCCACCACCTAAAAGGTTAACCTTACCTTCTTAACAGTAATTATATCCCTAGTTTCACGGTCCTCTAATTTTCTCTTTTTATGCAAGACTTCCAACAAGGGTGCATTAGTGTGGATATTTTCCAATACCTCCACATATGTTTTAGATTGGGAGTCTATCTGAGCTTCCATAAAATTTTTCGAGAAAGGAAACGGTGGGGTATAGGGATGAGGAATAACAATAGGTGCTTCCTTCTTTACGTCTTCTACAACCTCCCTTTTAGATGGTGTTGGAGGATTTTTCTCGATCTTTACTCTTTTCTCATCTGAACTTTCCTCAATCACATCATCACTCTCCTCAACCTCATTATCACTCTCCTTAGGATTTTCAACTTGTTTTTCACTACTGGTTGTTACAATATCCAATTTCTCCTCAGGGAAGGGTCCTAGAGGGTTTTGTTCAATCTAGGAGATTTGAGTCTCTAAGGCTATGTTGTGAGTCGCGAGCGACTCAACCACAGTGGTCAGTTGCCTAAGGTTTTCACTGTTTTGAAGATTTTGTTTTCTAAACTCTTCGTTCTGGACAATTTGTGTCTCTACAAAGTGCTCTATCAGAGATTATAACCTAGAGTGAATTAGCATCGCATTGGAATCCTCCATTGATGTTTCGAAGTTGAAATCATGTGATTCTTCTGATTCTTCAAAGTGAGTTAGAGTCGTATTTTGTGTTTCCACAAAGCGCTTTGTCATCATTGATATTTCATTAAAATTTTCCATTAATATTTCGAGGTCGGATTTATAGGGTTTTTGCGTCTCCTCAAAATATTGGATATAGTGATTGTAGGGGAAATTTGGTTGAGGATAAGTTTGGTTGGAATTATAATATTCTTGCGATTCCTCAAAAATGTTGGGATTGGTGGTTAGAAAGGTAATTCGGGTGAGAATGAGTTTGTGACGCATTGAAATTCTCCAATATTATTTCGAGGTTGGATTTAGGGGGTTCTTGTGATTCCCCGAAATACTCGGAATGGGAGTTGTAGAAAAAATTTGGGTGATACATAGTAATTAGGACAAGAGTGCCTTAGTCTATACGGTGCAACAACGGAATAACAATATTGATTGTTGGTCCCCGACAATGGCGCCAAAAACTTGATGGGTAAATTCCGCAAGTGCGCGGAAATATCGAAGTAATATAAAAGATTGTCGAACCACAGAGACCAATGTCAACCTACCGTAATCTGTCGTTACTTTGTAAAGCTAAGGCTAATAAATATTTGGTTTTGGGGGGAAAAGAGTTTAATTAAAAACAATAGTAATAGCTATACTGGTATGTGATAGTCGGACTTCGGGAACTCAGTGAATCACTTGGTATATAAAGTTTTTCGGTAAAAAAGAATTGTTTAAAAACCTGAGACATACACTCTCGTGTTCATGAAATAAGTTATGCTACTAAACCTAGTGGATGCACTTTAAATTTAATAACACTTTTTGAAAACAACTTGAGTTTAATTAATTTGTTAAAACACTCTCGTGTATTTAAAAATTAATGTTTCGTTACCACTATCTGGGTCGAACCCCAACTCTCGCATGCAGGTTCTTACCTTAATTAATTTCCCACTCTCGTGGCAAAATTGTGTTAAATATCCTTTCACTCTCGTGACAAGGGTAGTTAAATTAAATATGGAAATTGGAAACCAGAAATTATTTATAAAAGTTTTTAGCCAAATTATCACCGAATTCCTTCGGTGCTTAAGAGTCACATACCGGTACAAACGAAATTACCCAGACATAATATATTTAGTAACCTCGCAACATAAAATACAATTCATAAAAACAACTAACATAGCATAAGAATAATAAAAACCAATTGCATAAAAACCTGTAAATATGTTGCTGTGGTAATCTTGAGTGCGTACAATATCCTTGCGATTAATCGAAATGTATGACCGTGTTAATCCTTAGATGAAGAATTAACACTTTTGGAAACTAATTTTGGAAACTGAACGTTACAGTGGATATATTGGTGCAAAAGCAAATAAAACAAAATAATGCAGAAAGGAAAAAGTTTGGCTCTGTAGTAAAAAATCTCCGACCCTGTTCCATTAAAATGCCTCCTATTTATAGAAGAGGATTTTTTTGCAGTTAAGAGAATTTAGGAACATGGACTTGCACTGCTTGAGTGGAGGAAGACTTGGACTGATAGTTGCTGAAGTTGAGAAGTTGTAGGAGAATAAAACATCCATTACGTTGCCCACATCTTCTGTTTTGCATGACACTGAATTACGCGTGTGACGGTCGCCAGGAGGAGGTGACGGTCGTAATGCGCTTAAATAGCGCGTTACGTTCGTCAATGATGTGTGACGAGCGTTCTTCAGGATGTGGGCGCGTTACGGTCGTAACAGAGGTGTGACGTTCGTCACAGCATCAAAATCTGCAGAATTTTGCAGATTTGTTCCTTTTCTTCTGATTTTCATGTTATCTTTCTTCCTATGATCTTTTTCACTAAATTGACTTGAAACATGTTGTACCTGTGAAAATACATAAAAACTCGGAACAATCGGGAGTTAAATGGATTAATGTAGTATGAAAATGGATTAAAAATGTAGCAATTATATGATACGATTTCTCGTTATCAGTTATACTGAACAAAAGCTAGTTCTGTTATTCGGTTAGGATGAGCTGGCTTGAGTTTGAGAGACAATTAGAAAGTTCAATCAGTACTGTTAGTCAGTTAGGTTTTCTGTTATAGGTAGTTTGAGCTTTTAGTTTAAAATTCTGTTAGTTAGGAAGGTTAGGAATCTGTTAGAAGTCAGTTTTGAAGGAAGTTATGTTACTTTCCTGATTTCCTGATATGTGCAAGGCACAATATTTTTTTTTCTAATTTTTTGAATTTCAAACTCACGGTTCCCTGAATTTTCAAAGGTACCACATACATCATTCGTGCCAAGGTGATCCAATAGATTACAATATAGAGCGACATTAAATCTTGGATTCTTGCCGTAATTCATGCCTGTTACGCAGTACCTAAAGGAATTGAAAAATTGTTAATTTTATACATTTATTTGGCGAAAGGATGAATAATAAATTATTTAAGTTCTTGACTTACTTTGTTGCGTATGGGAAAATGAATGCATTGTTGTTGACGGGGTTTAGGGACTCCATTCTCCACCAACCCCAAACTTGGAGTAAGAAAGCGCATCCATAAAAAGTATATTTGTCTTTTGTTGCGTTTTTACACAAAGAACTGTATAGATGGGCTAAAACAACAGAACCCCAACTATACTTTCTTATTTTTTCAAAGTTCCTAAGAAAACTTAAATACATAAAATTTACACTACTCCATGTACTTTCGGGAAATAACAAGCTTCTAAATAGTATCATTATATAATTTCTAGATTTTATTATTCTTGCTAGCTCGAATGAATTTTCATTCAACTCAAGAGTCGCATAATGTTTTTTGAGTTTGGTTAGTAATATACCTTGGGCTCTAGCACCACTACCTACTACCATATCTTTGCCTAACAATTCCTCACATAGAGAATTGGGTTGTTGAACCGACTCATTAACTGTCTTACCATCGATAGGGAGACTCAATAAGATGTACATATCCTCTAGTGTGACGGTACATTCACCTATTGGTAGATGAAATGTGTGTGTCTCGGGTACCACGTACATCATTCGTGCCAAGGTGATCCAATAGATTACGATATAGAGCAACATTGAATCTTGGATTCTTGTCGTAATTCATACATGTTACGCAGTACCTAAAGGAATTGAAAAATTGTTAATTTTATACATTTATTTGGCGAAAGGATGAATAATAAATTATTTAAGTTCTTGACTTACTTTGTTGCGTGTGGGAAAATGAATGCATTGTTATTGAAGGGGTTTAGGGACTCCATTCTCCACCAACCCCAGACTTTGGAGTAAGAAAGTGCATCCATAAAAAGTATATTTGTCTTTTGTTGCGTTTTTACACAAAGAACTGTATAGATGGCCTAAAACAGCAGAACCCCAACTATACTTTCTTATTTTTTCAAAGTTCCTAAGAAAACTTAAATACATAAAATTTACACTATTCCATGTACTTTCGAGAAATAACAAGCTTCCAAATAGTATCATCATATAATTTCTAGCTTTTATTATTCTTGCTAGCTCGGATGAATTTTCATTCAACTCAAGAGTCGCATAATGTTTTTTTAGTTTGGTTAGTAATATACCTTGGGCTCTAGCACCACTACCTACTACCATATCTTTGCCTAACAATTCCTCGCATAGAGAATTGGGTTGTTGAACCGACTCATTAACTGCCTTACCATCGATAAGAGACCAATAAGATGTACATATCCTCTAGTGTGACAGTACATTCACCTATTGGTAGATGAAATGTGTGTGTCTCGGGTTTCCACCTTTCCAATATTGTAGGTATAAATTTGGAATCAATCATACAGTTTGAGATTTTTATAACATTTCCAAAACTCGCATATTCGATATATGACACAATCAACGGGTCGGGAATAATGTAGTTGTGTGAGATAATTCTAAATCTTTTAGTATCCTAAATTCAAAATGTAAATAGTGTAGAGTCCATAAGATGACTAATTGAATAATAATTTTATTAAAAACTATTAATATACAAGAATATTTAAGAATTTATAGAAACTTACAAACGCCACAATGTTGTCTCTTGTGCCTATGAGAATCGCCTATTGTGAGAAGAGCCATATTTGAAATTGTATAAGACAATGAAAGAGTTTGTATCAGAGAGTGAGATGATTGGTGATGCAAAACAAGTGTCTCAGACGCCATATTTATAGGCGAAATCGTATAAGAGTCAATTAATGAGGTGGTTGGTGGTTGTATGCATGCATGATACGTGCCATACTGGCACAAAGCCAAATGGTGCCTACATGCATTTTAGAGAGCATGCACCATTCAACTTGGCACGGGACATGCCTACACGTAGAGTAGGTGGCAGCATAGGTGGATACATAAGGGTAATCTTTTGAGCATGCATGTAAAGTGATAGGACATGTAGGGATGCGCCATCCCAGATGAGCATGAGTCTAAAATTAAAAGGTGTCGCCATCTTAATTGGCGAATTAGTGGTGGTGCATTTTTGTCTTGTACAAGTTTAATGAAACCTATTTATCCTACATGCATCTAATGTTATCAACACTCAAACATTCAAACATTCAAACACTCAAACCTTTAAACATTCAAACATTCAAACACAATATCCTCTACACCACAATACGTTATCAGTGCATATTTCAACAGTGAGATGTACATTTGTCCCACATCTGGGTTTTTATTTAGAGACAATGAGAACATCTGATTTTGTTTAAACAGAAAAGTCAATTTCTTGTATTTCAAAAAACGATTAGAGGTCAAACATGGACGAGGTCCAGTGACACACATCTTCTATCAAAATCTGATTTTTTTGTGAGAACCAAATAATATTTTATAAGGTAGAGGTTCAAGATGACGAGGACCTTCAAAATATGTTTTCCAAACATGAGTATTCTGGGTACAACTCGATTGAGTTGTACATTGTGCTGTGGGAGCCTCAGTTGTCACGACCAACTCAGTCACAAGTGGTTGATCCTCTCAAAGACGAACAAGCAAAAGTAGATGTTGTTGACGAAGAAGATGAAGAGTTAGAGTTTGAAGACATGGTCAACAATGATTTTGAAGACGATGGGCTACCTGAAATACCTCCGAATGAAATCTACACACCACCTTCACACATGACAAACTTCAACATAGGCGGAGATGAACCGTCATCAGATGTTTTTTCAACCCGTATATGCAGTCGGATGAAAATTTAAAAGAGAAAGACAAATTTAGTAATAGAGAAGATTGTATGTGAGCTATACAAAAGTTTTACATGCTAAACTCTGTCGATTTTAAGGTAGATCTATTAAATCCAGAAAGGTACAAGATCAAGTGTGTTCACCCAGATTGTGTGTTCAGGTTCACTACATCATACAGATTGAGAGGTGATTGTTGGGTGATAGGTTATATGTCCAACCACACGTGCGTCAATTCTACTCAATCACAAGATCATCGTAAACTAAATTATGATCTAATATGTCAAGAAATCCCACCTCTCGTCAGCAATGATCTGTCGTTGAAGGTGAAAACCATAATCTCTCACATCGCTACAATATACAATTATACTCCGTCATACAGAAAATCATGGTTAGAAAAGACCAATGCGATTGAAAAGGTATATGGAAACTGGGAGGAGTCATACAATGAACTACCGCGCTACCTGCATGCACTTCAGACGTATTCTCCTGGAACTGTTTATATTATGGAAATATTGCCGGAGTATGCCCCAAATGGTACTTATGTCAACGAAAATGGAATATTCAGTCGACTGTTTTGGGCTTTTCAACCTTGCATCATAGGGTTTGCATCCTGCAAACCTATTATTCAAATAGATGTAACGTGGTTGTACGGGAAATACGAAGGCACACTACTGATGGCAGTTGCACAAGATGGCAACAACAACATTTTCCTAATTGCCTTTGCTCTAGTCGAGGGAGAGACTGGTGGTGCTTGAAGTTTCTTTCTCAAGAATCTTCAAACACACGTGGCTCCTCAACCTTGTCTCTGTTTGATCTCCGGAAAACATGCATCTATTGAGAGTGCATACAATAATTCTGCAAATGATTGGCATGGCCCTCCTTCTACGCGTGTCTACTGCATTAGATATATCGTATAAAATTTTACGAGGGAGATCAAAGACAAGGCTCTTAGGAAAACAATTATGAACGCGGGGTATGCATTAACACAACCTTCGTTTAAACACTATCGCAATGAGATCATATTGTCAAATCCAGATGCAGGTAGGTGGATTGATAATATTCCAGTGGAGAAAAGGACAAGGTCATACAACAATAGACAACGATGGGGCCACATGGCAATAAATCTTATCAAATCAATGAACGGTGTATTCAAAGGCATATGAAACCTCCCAGTAACCGCTTTGGTGAAATCAACATATTTTAGGATGGCTTCGTTGTTTGCAAAAAGAGGTGAAATATGGAATTCGGTCTTACAATCAGGAAAATTATGGAGTGAAAGCTGCATGAAGTATATTAAGGCAGAAAGTGCCAAAGCCAACACCCATCTTATTATAAGGTTTGACCGACATAGCCACAACTTCATTGTCAAAGAGACAATCGACCACAACGAGGGGCTGTCAAAACAAGAGTATAAGGTTATACTACCATCTCGTTGGTGCGATTGTGGAAAGTTTCAAGCCTTTCGTATGCCTTGCTCTCATGTCATTGCGGAATGTGCATATACTCATCAAGATGCATTACTACTTCTATCTCCCATTTACAAGTCTGAAATCTTGCTCAACGTATACAACAATGACTTCCCAATGGTAGCGAAACCTGATTACTGGTCTGCATACGACAGAGAAATAGTATGGCACAACGATCAAATGCGAAGGAATAAAAAGGGTCATCCCAAAAGCAAGCGTATCACAACTGAAATAGACTTCCTTGACAAGCTAGAAAGAAAGTGTGGTTTATGTTTTCAGGTCAGACACAATCGAAAAAATTGTCCCACTTGGGCTATAAGCTCGACAACATAAAAATTGTATGCAAACTATCTGCACTTTTTTAAGTTCTAAACGTAACTTTTTTTCATTAAAAGCATTTGTTACAACAAAACATACGTAAACAACAAATAAAAACACGATAAAACATCTAAGAAATTGCAACCGTCAAAACAATTTCATCTGAGCCATGCATTATCACATTACGTCTCTGTCTGTTTTGACTTTGTCCAACCAAGATTGAGTTCTTCCAGTTGCAAGTGAGGTGGTTGTTTTTCTTCTCTGAATCCTTCTAATTTGTTCCCCAGCCACGATGTCTCCCTCTAGCCATCGCATCAACTCTTTCTTCAAACGCTCCATGAAGTGAATGTGCCAAAATTTCATTTTCATCGGAGGTTTGGTGGTCGAGAAAATAATGTATCAATCTCTGATGAAAATCATGAGAGATGTCATGACGCAAATAATAGAGAAAAAATAAGAAGAGAATGTGAGAAAGTGTAAAGAATGATGGAGAAATGAGTGTTTTATTTATAAAAAACACAATTGCACGTAGTAGTCATCTCAGATGTCGCCTCCTCCCTTTTTTATAGTGCATGCGCCATCTCACATGGTTAAAACAAAGTGCATGTGCCAAGTGAGATGACGCCTAAGGCAAAAAGGTGAGTGCATGCATCATCTCACTTAGCGCATCCATTGTGCTGTTTTCTGAAACATGATTATTTGTGTAATTTTCTCCAAAATATAATTACTTGTGTATTTTTTTTAATACTTGGTTATTACTAAAAAAAAATCGCAAAAAACATCCCTTGAAGCAATAAATCAAGACAGAGAAAACCTAAAATTAAAAAAACAAAAAAACAAAATATTTTTACATAATCAATCAATGAGTGACGTGTATCTCAAATAAATTATATTTTTACTTTTAAAATATTAATATAATGTAATAAATATAAATTTTTTGATGATTTTATATATAAAATTAATTTAAAAATTTTAAATATAAAAATATGAGAAATTTTTTTTTTCCTTTCCGAGTTTCGGCTCTTTCCATTAAAAACATGAGAAAAACTAAATACATGTGAATTTAAAATAAAAGAGTAATTTTGTAAATTGATTAAAATAAAAAAAATTAAAATTCTACTTAAACACATATTATAGTTTTATTAAAATCGAGTAGATATAATAAGAGATTAAATAAAGGTAAATTCGACATAACAATTTTTATTAAATTAATTGTATTAATAAAATTAAAAAAAAAAAATCCATTACTCGGAAGAAAAAAGAGAACAAAGATCGGCGTTATTGAAGTTGTTTTCGATCATCGTCACCGGAACCCTAAAAAGTAAAAATGGAAGAAGATGGTTCCAACTCAAACCGCCGCACGTCAAGCCGAACCCGAAAAGTTGCCTCCAAAATGGTCGCCGCACTTGCTAGCTCCGACAACCGCACTCAAGCGGCTCTTGCACGATTGGATGCTTTGGAGAATGATAATACCGGATTCGAACTTCCAGATCCCAATATTGACGATGATGAAGCTTCTCTAGACGACGATGATCAAGGTTAGGGTTTACAATTACAACCTCTATTTATCAATATTCAAAATTCAATAAATGAAATTTGAATTTAATTGTTTATTTTTGAAGTGTTTATGCAGAGAAAACAATCTAAAGGCACCAAGAGAAAAACAAGACAAGCAAAAGCACTTGAAGCTAGGAAGGCTCCAAGAACATTTCTTGAGCTCTTACATGATGTGAGTGATTGAGTGATGAAAGATCACATTCATGGTGGTTTTCTGTTTTTTGATTTAGTTTTTTTTGAATTGATGGTTTTTCTACAAATTCAGGCGAACTTGGAATCATTGCCTCCACATGTTCCAACCTATTGGAAAGCAGCAGTTGGGCCTCCGAGCTCGACCGCGCGGCGTCATTTTTGTACTGTATGTGGTTTCTCTGCCAATTATACATGTGTTAGATGTGGTATGCGGTTTTGTTCGATTCGGTGTCAAAACGTGCATAATGATACTAGATGCTTGAAATTTGTTGCCTAATACATCTTGGCTGATGATTAGTATTCGATAGGTGCTTGCTGTATTAAGTTGTCAAATGTCATTTTTCACCAACAATGTGTACAAAGCAAGTTGTTTAGGGAATCAACTCGGTCTTTTTTTCCCCTTTTGAGATTAGTGTTTTAGTTGTTTGACCTGGTTCAAACAGAAAACTGTATATTCTACTAAACCCTATTGGATCTTGATGTTCTAGGTAACCCTGTTAAAGATGTTCTAAGTTGCTGTAATTTACTAATGATGTTGGCTATAAGATCATCTTTATCATGCTACAGGGCTTGTTCTGTTTTTACTTTGCATACAGAGCCTTCTTTGTTTATGTGCTTGTATGATTAGACTAGCTTCAAGTATGCTTCCTAAAACTGGCGAGATAAGCGATTCAGTCATTTAATTTTACATACATATAGCACATGACACAACACCTGTGGCATAAGGCTTAGTTGTTGTTGTTGAATAGCACATGACACGACAGTTGGTACATACTGCTGATTTAGATTTATGGTGTGTTTGGTTATGCGGCTGAAAGGCTTTCATCACATGTTGACTGAAAAGCTAGGTTGTGTAGATGTAATCGCACGCCTGCAGTGTTACTAATGGGATACCAAATGCATGCTTAGACAACCCATTTAAGAGATGTATGAATCTTATGATGTCATTTCTTGTAATACCTAGAATAATCAGGTTATTATTTCTATGGTGTTCATACTTCATAGTAGTCTTCCAAGGACTAAACACACTTTGGAGCGACGAAAACCAATAAAAAAGTTAGAAAGACCACATTCATTTTATAGTGATGAAGAGAAACATATTTAACCCTTTACTGCAAGGTGCTTAGATGCTTAGTTATTGTTAAACTCCAACACATCGGTATAAAAATTAAGTACCACCCCTTACTACAAGAATGAAAACCAGGTGGCCAATTCTACTAAAGGACCAAGTGAAAACAAGTGTTTGGGTCTTTAAATATTTTTCTGCCAACTTGAAATTTAACAGTAATTATAGAATATCATTTATCTTTTGTTTCTTCAAGAAGGGTTGCATCTACACACATCGACATACCTATAAAGTATAGCTCAATAAAGCATAGCTAATTTTGCTGTCTGTTTTTCAAATCCTTGAAGAACATTAAATCAGAACCTAAATTTATGAACTAACAGTGTTATAATCATACATTAGGGTAGATCTGCATATGGGCGATGATGGCATTACCAAATGCGATGCACCAAAAGAAACTTATGTATTTGAAAGCTCAAATTGATTATTTGAAGTGCTAAATGTTAAAAAATAATGCATTGATGTCGCCGTGGTTGCATGCTGCATGGTGAAAGTTCTGTATTCTATGTTATATTTGTTCGAAGTGAAGTTCTGCAATGTTACATGGTAATATTTTACACGATATTGTTGCCAAAGTAAACCAATGCTCAAGCATATAGTGGATTGAGTGAATGGCCTGAGTTGAGGCTCTTTGAGGATGATGGGTAAGGGAGTTATGCTTGACTCTTGGTGATTTGGGAAAGTTCAAGTCAAATTGGACAATCGTTGAGATTAGTTTTGAATTTTGAGTTGCATGCTAACCCGACAGGGGTTGAAATCAGATCCGATGTGAAGCAAGCAAGATTTTGGTCAAGGTCTGTTTTGATATTCTTCTTGAGTTTAAACTTTGACAGAAGCTTCTCATATGAAAACAGTAGATGAAAATAACAGCAGAGCTGAAGCACATTTTCTTAATACCTGACGTTGAAGTTTCCTTTTGTCATTACAGAGGAATCATCGGAGAGAACCTAAATTTAAATTCTTGATGAAACAATTTTGGGTCTGGACTTTCTAACTTCCTAACTAAATTTTGAATTAACAAGACCCTTTTTGCAGTTAAGTCTAAAAATATTTAGTAGTTCATTAGAAAAATGATCATGTTAATTTGCATTTTTACGAGCATGCTAAAAAGTTGTAGGAGCCTTACAAAGTGTCAGGTTCATGGAACTCCTAGAAATGTTTTTTTCTGAATTTTTTAAATATTACTTTGTAATGTTTGATCAGGAGGAATTAACATCTACCTTCCGATTATACATTGCCACCCTCCCAAAGATATGAAAAGACAAAATTACTTAAATCTAAAAAATTCTCAAAAATTTTAAATATGTGGTACTACACCGTAAATTTGAAATTCGGAAGACGACATTGGAAATTTGCTAAACAAGTAAGAAATTTACGGTAGATTTGTAAAATTTCTGGTACATTATACTACAATATTCAAAATATTCGATATATTTGAACTGGAAATTTTGCAATTTCTGATTAATACGTTTATCTTTTGTATCGGAAATTTTAAAATTTCTGTAGCTTAACAACATGTACCTGAATTTTTGAAATTTCCGATAGTTTATTTTTTTAATGAAAAATACTGAAAATTTTTGAATTTCCAATAGTATATGATTTTCTAATTTTTTTTCAATGTTTCATTGAGGACCAGAGGTAAAAATGGTTCTGTTGCATATAGGGTGGATGATAAAGCGGAAGCTCAGGCTCGGGTTGACGAGACACAACTTTTGAGCTATGGGCTGGACGACGTCCTCCGACCGATTCTTAACGGAAATAGATGGCGGAGCAGCAGGCGCAGTTCCGTGCACTCTGCCGTCAAAGACTTAGAGTTTCTACTGCTGAAGAGGTACATACTTTTGCTCCTGTTCATGTGCCTATGATTGAGCCGAGTGTTGAACAACATATTGAGAAGGTTGTGTCTGTTGTGGAGGGCGCAACTGAGCCGACAACTGAGCAGGTTGTGGAGCCGGCAGCTGAGGAGATTGTAGAGCAGGGTGAGGAGGCTGTTGCTGAGCGCATTGACAAGGTATTCCCCACTGATACAGACACCACGACTCATGCGTCTACGGAGCTATCAATTCACACTGATGGATTCTTTCCAGGAGGACCTTCAGACAGGTCTGTGCTGACAGGATTTGCTGACCATGCCGCTTACAGGATATGGCATGACGAGGTATATACTTTGTTTTCTTTAATTGCATACTTTTTCAAGTGTTTGAAAGTTGATGTATTTTATTTTTTATTCTTACAGGAGCGCTCATGCTGAAGGTCGCTTCTCATGGTTCGAAGTCGAAGGACTTCTCAGAGAGTCTCATGCCTGAGGATGTTAGAAGTATTGTTAGAGATTTTCATTTGCTGGAGTTCGCGCAGTGCTCCTTGACCATGCTGGACGCCTCTATGTTGTCTGCTTTTGTTGAGCGGTGGCACCCAGAGACATAATCATTTCATCTTCCATTTGGGGAGATGACAATCACATTAGATGATATCGATGTCCTGTTTCACATTCTGGTCGTTGGTACATTCTTTACACCTTCTCATATTAACCATGTGACAACGGTGCACATGGTTATGGATGATTTAGAGGTATCTGAGGCGAGGGTGCTAGATGAGTTTGGGTTTAACTGGAGATTTCGCCTTCAGCTGTCTTGGTTGAGGAGATTATACGTGGAGCTCGTGGAGGCCCATAGGTACCAGGTTGTCGCTAGGGCGTACATGCTACATTTGATGGCATGTACTCTCTTTGCGGACAATTCTGGAGTTTATATAGATGTTCGCTACCGTTAAAAAAACTTGAATAATCAAACTATCAAAAATTTTAGTATAACTAAAATTTCTGGTACTGCCTGGTAAATTTGAAATTGTCGGAATACCAGAAATTTCAAATACACTACCGAAAATTTACATACACCAAAAATTTTGTAGGGGTGTACCCGAAATTTCAACAACTCTATCAAAAATTTCGTGTGTATCGGAAATTTCAATAACTATCAGAAATTTCGTCTGAAAATTTGTTTGTAACTCAACAGGGGTAATTTTGGAATAAAAAAATAGGGGGTTGGCATGTATAACTTGAGGGGTGGGATGTTAATTCCTCCTTGATCAGGAATGAGGAAAGAAAAAGAGCCTAAAACATTGTTGTATAGGGAGGTTTTAAGTTAACACCTCTCAAATTTGACCTGACACCCCTAATTTTCATTATTAAGAAATACACGGTGAGATGAGAAGAATTTTTGAACGAAATTTTCGGTATTGGTAGTGAAATTTCTGGTACAGGGGAAATTTCTGGTTGGATATAGCAAAATTTTTGGTACATTACAATTTCCGATAGTTCATATGAAATTTTTGGTATTCTAGAAATTTCAAATTTACAAGTCAGTATCGGAAATTTTAAATACAGTGAAATTTCTGGTAGTTCATTAATTTAAGTTTTTTTAACGATCATGATGTACTTCATCGGTAGTAGAAATTCTAGCAGTTTGTCGTCGGAATACGCTGAATCGCGTCTGCTGATCAGCCAACCTTTTTTGGTGAGAACCGGTCATAGCACGTCATTCTGCCCTAGCTCGGAAGCTTGTGTCTCATCAGCCCGGACCCGAGCTTCTGCTATATTAGTTAGTCTGCCAGTAATGGTACAGTCTTTGCCCCTGGTCCTTACTGAAACAAAGAATAAAGGGAGAAAAAAATTACGAAAAAAATGAACTACCGAAATTTAGAAATTTATGATTTTTTTTAAAAGTGAACTACCGGAAATTTCAAAATTTTCAGTACATAAAATGAACAATCAGAAATTTCAAAATTTATGGTATAAAATTTAACCAAATAACCAAAAATTTCAAAATTTCCGTTACAAAATAACCAGAAATTTCTAAATTTTCGTGGCAATATATCGGAAATTTTGAAGAAATATTGTAAATTTCTAACTATTTTGCGAAATCTCCGGTATGCTCTGGAAATCTCCAGTATCGCCCTGTAAATTTCAAATTCTCAGTGTGATCTTGGAAATTTTGAAAGTTTGTAAAAAAATTTGGTTGAGTTATTTTAGTCTTTTCATATACTTTGGGGGTGCTAAGTTCAACTGTGGGGTGTTAAGTTAAAACCTCATGTACGGGTGGTCCAAAAATTAACAAATTTGACCCATCAATCAAAGGTAATCAATTCAGGAATGCTATCTGATCTTACCGGTTGATCAGAACCTGAAGTGGACCTTGATGATGACGTCTGCTTGGCTGGAAATATGAGGAGAGAAGGGGGTGTACCTGCACGGCACTCCGACGATCAAGTAAGAATGAGTGTAAAGAGATACAAGAAAGATATTAGGGTTTTTAGTATGAGTATTCGATACCTAGTCCTCACAAGTGTGAGGGTTTATATAATTCCCCCAGCGCGTAGCTGTTGCTCCTCAAAATTCACCCTCTTCATTTTAACCCTAATTGGCTTATTTTTTCTAACATAATCATGCATACATATCATCGATTCCATGGTTACGGGATCAAGGCATTTATCTGCGTCAGGCTACAAAAAAATTGTTCCAACAAGCGTTACACAAAGTAGAACTCAGGGTTTTCAAGATTCAAGTGCACTCTGCATATTTTTCTGAGCTACTCAATTAACAATTAATCAAGTCATCATCATTCCAAGCTCTCACGTGTTCCATCACACTTTGAATTGTAGAGAAAGTCAAGCGTTCCAATTGATTTGAGACAGTTTAAGCCGAAATCAGCATTTTGCGGTTCGAGGTTAAAATTTGCAACTTCTGACTGGAAAAGGTTTGGGAATGGTTCTTAAGGCATTAGAATCGTCTTGTTATCTTCTTTGATTCATCTGTTCAGGTCGAAGGCTAATTTTGTAAGGAAGATCTTCAAAAGCGCAAAATACCTGAAATCATGTTATATAGTAGATTTGTTGATTTGCTGGTTTTCAGACATTCAAAATTTTTAACTTCTGACCAGTAAATCACTTTTGAGTGACTCTTGGCGCATTTGAACCATCTTGTTATTTTCTTCAATTCTTATGTTCGAGTTGGAAGCTGATTCGGTGAGGAAGACTTCCAAAATTTCAAATTACCTGAGACTGGTACCCTGAAACAATATGTTGATCCACAATTTATCAGATGTTCAAAAATATATAACTTTCGCCCGGTTTGACGTTTTTGAATGGTTCTTTGGGCATAAAATCCGTCTTGATATTGTCCTTAATTTGTATGTTCGGGTCAGAAGTTAATTCTTTGAAGAAGATCTCCAAAAGTGCGAATTACTTGAGAAAATTGCACTCCAAAATAGTTATTTGTTGACTGTCGCCGATATTGCAAAAATCACAACTTTTTCAATTCTCATAATATCAAGACAATTCTCGCGGCACAATGTCACAAATTATGTTACCTACATGTTTTCTCCAGGTCCCGAGTTCGAATTTTTCTCAGAAGACTTTGGTTTATGGTTTGTTTCCAAAGTTGAACACCGAAGTAAGCTGAAAAATGTGCACAACCCAAAACAAAGGGTTTTCTGTCGCAAGTTTCTTGCCATTTGAAAAATAATAACTCTCTTGATTTTTATCGTATCGGGGCGATTCTTTCAGCATTGTGTTATAAATTTCGTCATTGATATTTTTGTTTCAGATTTCGCGTTGGGATTATGCACTGAAAGTGAAGAGCTCGTGGTTTGTTTTCGCAGCGTACACCGAAATAAGCTGAAAATTCTGCACTATTCACAGAAAACAAGGGAATTTGCATCTTTTACCATTTTCCAAACAAGACTTAGGGACTTGCCTATATATTTTTGAAATTCAAATTAGAATGACTTTTGCTCATTCTACACAAAAATCCCTCAAGAATTCCAAGTTTCTCTCAATTCTCTCAAGAACAAAGCAAGAGCAAAATTGTCGTGGATCTTGAGAATCCAGTTAATATTTGTGATTGAATTTTGGTGTCGATTTGTGGTGCGATTACTTGATTCTTGAGTTTTGTTGAGAATTAATGTGAAATTTATGTGTTGATGTAATTCTAAGTCGATTAAATGATGATTTAATTTTTTCGATATTGAAAACCTTTGATCCGGTTGATTGTATCAACACTTGAATAATGTTGTTTATGCTTGGAAATCAATGCATTGATGTGAATTAGTTCATTGCAATTTGTTTGTGAATTTTAGGCAACGTTTCATGAACCGATAATTGTTTTAATACATTCGATTGTGAATTTTTGAACTTGATTTTGGTTGATATCGACTCATGGAAGTTGTTGCCCAAATTTCACAAATCCATTGTAATTTGTGTTTTAAATGTTGTTTCATGCATACTTGATCATAATTGAGCATTTGTTGAACATCTATGTTGAGATTTATTGTTTTTGACACGATGTTTTGAGTAATTTCATGATATGGTGTAGTGTTGCCCGGAGTTGGTAAGTATGCATATTTGTGCAATTTAATTGTCGGTTAATGCACAAGTGAGATTGCCTTGGTATTTGTTTGGCGTTAGCATTGAGTTTTGACGATTTTAGATCAACTTTTTGCTCGGTTCATGAAATGGTCATGTTGCTGCCTGGTTTTAAATGTCCATGTTCCGATGCTCATTTCGATTTGATTTCTTTGCAATTCAATATCAATTTTGAGTTGTGACTTGATACTCGAGCTATGCTTATGCTTCCTTGTTATCGCTAACTTGTTTGTTGAGTTTGTGCAAGTTTCCGAAGGAGTATTCGCGTGATGTGCGATTTGCGGATTATGTTGTGTTTGTGTATAATTGTTTTGTACAGGGCAATTATTTTGATGCGATGTGTTTTCTGCATGCGATCTATTCTCTCACGGAGATGTCTTGATTTTTATATTAGATATTCTTTATGATTATTTCTCTTTTGCTTTGTGAAGCTTGCACGAAGAACTCAGGGTTCCTTTGCTTTGATTGCGCTTTGCTACAAACATTATTATTCGTGTGGTATTGTTTCTGATTTTGGTTTTGATTCTGCATTGTATTTTCTTTTCCTTTCCCTGAGAAGTAGGAATAGAGATGCATGACTGGGAGTCTCTATTTTAGGGGAAAAATTCAGTTTAAAGTCCTCAAAGGAGGAAATGTTTGTGCTTGTTTAAAGACCTCAAAAGGAGATAATGTTTGTGTTTGTTTAAAGACCTCAAAAAGGAAATTTTGCTAAAGTTCTCAAAGAAGGCAATTCCCCTCCCTTTTTACTTTGTGCTTGCTATCGAATCAATAAAAGGAGCAAAGGGCTCGCAATCGGCCCCCACACTTTCTAGTCTGTGTCTTTCTTAGCTCACGTGATACATTGATATTTTGAAATGTACTTATTCTTGTCCATTGAGTCAAATAAAGTGGAAAAGAGTTTGTAACCAACCCCACCTTTTGTCATTCATTTCGACAATATTAGCTCCTGTTTCTTTAAACGTTGACACTTCGAGTTGCTACTCGATATCGGTGCTTGAGCAAATCAAGTGGAAAGAGTTCCTTACTCCCACTTTGAAATCCATTGGGTTCATTGTTTGTTGCTAGATCACACTTGATTTTAATTATGGTTTTGGTTCAATTTTGTTCGATTGCGCTCATGTCTGTTCTTTGTCTTTAGACCCTTTGCATGTTCCCTTAGGACCACTTGTTTCGTTTTCGATTCAAGTTAGATGTTAGAATTGTAATCCATGCATGCTAACTTAGGTAGATATTTCCCTTTGTTATCCAAACTATAGGACCATCATTGCATGACAATACTAGGATTGTTAGTTTCCCTTAGACTTTTCATCCCCCTTTTTCATTCTTAAAACTAAAACTCTTTTCTTTGTTCAAGCTTTAAAACACTCTAACATTATTAAACCTCTTCTCAAGGTAAAAAACACTAACCAATACAAACTGTTTTTATCTTCGAACTTTTTATTTTAAAACCTTTTCGATAAGGATATGTTGTTTTAAATTCGAACAATATGGAAATGCAAAGTGTGAGAGAGGCCGAGCATGAGTCTCCCTAGGAGCTACAATGCCAAGCACGAGTTATAATCCTAACCGTAAGGATGCGAACACAATATTATCCATAAAAAAACATGCAACCAACCAAAAATTTTGAGGTGAACTACGAGTGCGTTGACCTCCGTTGCACGGACGGGGTGGTACATAGGCACAAAGGTTCGCAACCGAGGCAGACACGACTAATAAAACCTTTTCTTTTTGTAGATAATACTTTGCATTCATGAATTCCCTTTACAACCTAGTTTTAGATTTAAACATACCCTTTAGATTAGACAAAAAGAGTGGATCCCGTAGAGTACCACATACGTGAGGGGTGCTAATACCTTCCCCTTGTGTAATTGAATCCCTTACCCGTTCTCTTGATCGTAAGACCTTAATTTCACCCTCTTTGGATTTTCTTTGATGTTTTTCTTTTCCTCCGCAGGATAAATAAATATTCGATGGCGAATTCATTGTTTGTTTTGAGAGATTTATTTTCTAGGGTTGCTTCAGCTGAAGACTTCACTGGGGACTGATTGACCAATTGTTGGTCCATCCCGTGAGTCAGTCATAACTTTTGTTGTTTTGTTTTCATTGAGTGTTTATCTTTATGCTTTATAGCTTGTTCATTTGTATATATCTAAGCATATGTATGCATTACATTTTATTGCTTTCCATATACTGGTTCCTGCTGCTGTGTTGTGTTGTTTCATTGGTGAGAGGGTGTTACATGAGGTAAAAGGCCCATTACCCAGGCTAGTGTTCACATTGGTTAGAGAAAATACTCATGTCGAATCTTGTGTTCCGTTGACACGTGTGAGGAGGCATGATATATGACACTCAAACGAGGTTCTTTTGACAATGCCTTTGTCTTGCATCCTTTGTGCAGAGACGAGGTGTTAGAATAGAGGACTCCCCACTCTGGTTGTCACTAGAAATCCTGTTCTGATTAGAATTTACCCATGAAGTGGGGCGAGAATTATTCTTACATGTATAGATGGTGACTATATGTTCTGATGGTGACCGTATATTCTGTTGGTGACTTGGGTTTCCTTGGCTTATGTTCTGGACCTTTGATCTTGGTATTCTCGGCATATTCAGAAACATCACAACAAGTATCCAACATCGTGGAAGCTTTGATCCCGTACAATGGCACTTGCATAATAGCATTTTTATGTTTAAAAAAAAGAGCATATGAAAAAGAACTAACCTACATGTTCTTTCCATTTCCAAGGAATCATACTTGTGAACCTTTTGTTGATATTCTCTATCTCTTACTTGCTTAAAATCCTAATCAAGGCACATATACTCATTTGAAGTGATTGGACAAGGCATTACATACACACATACAACTCATGCATCTTCATGCATCCATAACGGGTACTCCGAGTGGGGAATTCTTATTCATACTTGGTATTTACTTTTTCAGAAATGAAAATCTTGACTTCTCAATGCTCCTTGATCAGAACTAAGTTATGGAGAAACTTCGGGGGGAGGGGGGGGGGGGGAGGGGGAGGGGAATGCATGTGATGAAGGGTCAGATGGGGATTTTATGGTAGACATACAGGTCCTATTCCATGGTCAGAAACTCTTGAGAGAGGAGAACACTAGTTGAGGACTCAGTTGAGTTTGGTTATGGAAGTTCTGAGGACATTATTGAGAAAGGAAGATGATCCTATACCCGCTGCAACAACATGAGTTTCCATTTCTACCCATACTTTGGGGGCTTCTTCAAGTCGAGGAATAATTCATGTACCTTCTTCATAACCTTATGTTTTGGAATCTTCCCGTCCGCAGCCGGTTCCTGTTCCCCAAGAGAATCCAAAGGGCAAGGCTCCTCAGCAAAGACAGAAACAACCGGAAAGGAATTTTGATCCCATCCAAAGATGTATTCTCAGTTACTTTCTTGATTACTTGGATGTCAGTTGGTTGAGCTTCGTACTTTGGGTCCTTCTTTCGCAAAGCTTCCACGTGATTATGATAGCAATGCTAAATGTGAGTTCCACTCGGGAGCATAGGGCCATAACATTGAAAATTGCTTTGCTTTTAAGCACAAAGTTCAAGATTTTCTTGACACGGGGATAATTCTGTTTACCTCAAAAGGTTTGAGCATAAAAACCAATCCTACCCCAACTGCTGCAGGGAAGATGGTTACTCCTTCTCATCTGCAAGGTTCTACCTCGACGTCCTGGATTACACCATCCACAACCTGCTATTGCACCACAAAATTCACCCTCTTCATTTTAATCTTAATTGATTTATACTTTATCTTCATATACATACATACATGTCATAAGGTCTATACTCATGGAATCAAAGGATTTCTCTGTGAAAAGAGCAGCGAAAAATATTTGTTCCGTTAAGTAGTGTTGTGAAGCAAAACTCAGGGTTTTCAGATTTAAATGCACTCCGCATGTGTTCCAAGCTATTCAATCAACAAAAAAAATCAAGAAATCATCATATCAAGCTCTTATGTGTCTTGGCATGCTTTGAATTGCGCAGAAAGTCAAGCATTTTAATTGATTTGATACAATGCAGACATAAATTCAGTATTTTGCGGTTCGAGTTCAGAAATTCATAACTTGAGACCAGAAAATGGTTTGGGAATGGTTCTACAGTATTTAGAACCATCTTGAGATCTTCTCCAATTCATATGTTCAGGCTGAAGGCTAATTTTGTGAGGAAGATTTTTTAAAGCTTAAAATACCTGAAATCACATTATACAGTGGATTTGTTGGTTCACTGGTTTTCAGATTCCTAAAAATTTGCAACTTTTGACCGGAAAATCATCATTGTGTTGCTCTTGAAGCATTTGAATCGTCTTGTTATTTTCTTCGAGTTTCATGTTCGGCTCAAAAGGAAATTCAATGAGGAAGATCTTCGAATGTGCGAATACTTTGAGGATATACAGTGAAAATACAATGATAATAGTGTGTTGAACCGTTGTTTATCAGATGTTCAAAAATTTATAACTTCGCCCGGTTCGACGTTTTTGGATGGTTCTTTGGGCAAAAAATCTGTCTTGATTTTATCTTCGATTCATATGTTCAGGTCAGAGGTTAATTGTTTGTAGAAGATCTCCGAGAATGCGAATTACTAGAGAAAATTGCACCCCAAAATGGTTTTTTGTCGGATTATTTCTCGATATTGTAAAAATCGTAACTCTCTCGATTTTTATTGTATTGGGATGATTCTTGAAGCGTGAGATCAAAAATTTTATTAGCTACAACTTTCCTCCAGGTCCCGAGTTGAGATTATGCTCCGAAGGCATCTGTTCATGGCCTGCTTCCTAAAGTGCGCATGAAAATAAGCTGAAATTTCAAGACAGCAAAATAAGTCCACTGTTTCTTGCCATTCGAAAAATCATAACTCTCTCAATTTTTATCGTATCAGGGTGATTCTTTTAGCACGACGTCATAAATTCCATCGACGATGATTTTGTTCAGGTTGCGCGTCAGGATTCTACATTGAAAGTCTTGAGCTTGTGGTTTGTTCCCAATAAGTATACAAAATAAGCTGGAAAAATCTGCATTGTGAATTTTTACACCGATTTCTCGCCATTCAGAGCATCGTAACTTTCTCAATTTTTATCGTAGCATAGCGATTCGAACCACGTCAAAAATTTCGACGCCGACGGTTTTTTTTCAGGTCATGCGTCAGGATTATGCACCATATTTCATGAAGTCATGGTTCTATCTCGATTGGTACAAGGAATAAGTTGAAAATTCAACAGTTGTCAAGCCAAACAAGACTTTGGAGCCAATACTATATATATATATATATATATATATATATATATATATATATATATATATATATATATTTGAAATTCAAATTTCAACACAACCTCACTCATTGTTCACAAACCTTTCACAAAAACTCTCAAATTCTCTCTCAAATCAAAACCAAATTCTCTCAACTTTCTCTCATTTTTCTTCAAGAACACTCAAGAACATTCAACGACAAAACTTCAAAACTCATCCTCTTCCTCTCCAATTTCCGCCGACAACCTCCATCATCCTTCCTCAACCTCGCGCTGCCGCACCTTACACCAGAGCTCCCTCGTGCCGCCGTGTCTTCTGCGCGCTAGATCCCTCCGTCGTTTTTTTCGGTCCGCGAGAGATCCCTTCGTCCGTCGCACTTTCTCCCTCCCTCGTGCAATTCCTACGGACACTCCCTCCTTCTCTCGATTCCGCTTTTCCGACTTCCTCCACTTTTGATCTAAACTTCACTTTGATCCGCAATAATTGCTTGAACTCATATTTGATTCCATCATTTTGTTGATTAATTGGAGAACACTTGTATTTTGCTTGTTCATGAGTGGAATCATGTAATCTTCATGAATTTAATTCTTGATTCTTGAATTATTTGTGATAATGATGGTGAGATGTGGTATTGGATGAATGATTATTGAATTTGTTTGAGTCTTGAGATTTGATTGTTAATTGATGATGACTTTTGATGTCAAATTATGTCGAATTGTGAAATTTTGATGAGAATTGACGTGGATTTCATGTGCTAGTGTAGTTTCAGATCAATTTGATGGTGAATTAATTTTTTCGATGTTGAAAAGTTTGAATCCGATAATTTGAATTAATACTTGAATGATCTTTTTTTTTGGCTTGGAATTAATTCATTCGATGTGGAATTAACTGTTACAAAGCATTTGTAATTCCTAAGCGACGATACATGAATCGGTGAATATTTTTGTGTATCCGTTTGTGAGTTTTAAACTCATTTTTGTCCGATTCTGATACATGTATGTGTTGCTACCCGAACATTTCAAATGTCTTGTAAATCAATTTTTGAAATTCGTTTGAGGCTCACTTGTGCATGTTTATACGTTTATGGATCGTTGGTGTTGAGTTTTATCACTTCCGACACGATTTTTCAGATCATGTAGTGATACGGAGCAATGCTGCCCGGTTTTGGTAAGTTGGGCATAAGGAATGTTTTAGTTAATGGTTAATGTCCAAGGGACTTTGTTTTGGTACTTGGACGAAATTTATGTCAAGTTTTAACGATTTCAGATCGATATTTCGTGTGGTTCACGTATTAACGGCAATGGTGCCCAGTTCGGTAAGTTGGTGCAAACATGCAATTTAATTGTTGTGTTGTGGATACGTAAAATTGCCTTGCCTTTTGTTTGGGATTGATACCAAGTTTGCTCTATTTTTGAGTCGAAATTATTTATGCGATTCATGTGTTAACGACAATGCTGCCCGGAGTTTACGTTTGTCGTTGCAATGCACATTTAAATTCCATTTCTTCATGATTTAATCCCAAATTGAATTGTGATGAGAATGTATAACTCCGATTTTATTTCCTTGTTATTTCGGACATGTTTGTTGACTTGTGCAAGGGATTTCAAGAGCGCTTTCAATCTATTACCTAACTCTTGGTTATTTGTTTGAAAATCATTTGATTCCACTTCTTTGTGGATTCGAGTTTGCTACCAATGCAATTGATTTTGTTTCTCATTGTATGATAAATATACATTGTGTTTTTGTCTGGATGTGAATTTTTATGCAGGTGTACCATTTGTTATGCGGATGTGTCCGATGCTCATTTCACATGTGATTTATTTTCATGTTGTCGATACTTTTGCGCTTATGCCAAGCGCATGATCTCTGACCGTTTTGTTTGTTGATGCTAGCTTGCATGAAGTTTTCTAGGTTTCTCTACGTTGCTTGCTTTCTACGAACTTTTGTTTGTTTAGTATTATTCCGATTCTAGTTTAATTTTCCGCATCATTTACTGTTTTCCTTGCCACGAGAAGTAGAAATAGAAATGCATGACTGGGAGTCCCTACTTTAGGTGGGAAAATATGTTTAAAGTCCTCAAAGGAGGCAATGTTTGTTTTTGTAAAGTACTCAAAAAGAGGCCATGTTTGTGTTTGCTTGTGTGCAAAAGGCCTCGACGAAGGCAAATCCCCCCCTCCCATTTCCCTTTTATTTTATGCTTGCTATCAAGTGAAATAAGTGGAACAAAGGGTTCGCAATCGACCCCCACAGTTTCTAGTCTGTATCATTCTTAGATCGCGCCGTGCGTTGTTGCTTTGAACCATGCTTATTCCTTACCGTCGAGTCAAATAAATTGGAAGATAGGGACCCCAATCATCCCTCACACTTTATCATTCGTTTCGATATTGTTAGCTCACGTTTCTAAAAACATTGACACTCCGAGTTGTTACTCGATGTCGGTGCTCGAGAAAATCAAGTGGAAAGAGTTCCTTAATCCCACTTTGAGATCCATTGGACTCTTTGTTTATTGCTTAGCTCACACTCAATTTTGTTTTGGCTGTGGCCTGACTTTGTTTGATTGCACTTGTGTTTATGCTTTTCTTTACACCTTTGTATGTTCCCTTAGGATTTACTTGTTTTGTTTCCGATGCAAGTTAGACATTAGGATCATAATCCATGCATGCTAACTTATGTAGTGTTTTCTCTTTCAAACCTCAACTATAGGGCCATTATTGTATGATAACATTATAAATATAGCTAGATAGTTTCTCTTAGATGCTTTTCTTTCCTTTTTGAATGATTAAGACTAAAACCTTTTTCTTTGGCGAATGCATAAAACACTCTTACATCTCTTAAATCCTTTTTCAAGGTAAAAAGTATCAACCAATTCAAACTCTTTCGCCTTCGTGCCTTTCTTTGAAATTCTCAAAATGTTGTGTTAATTCTACTCTACGCAATACGACACGTAAATCCCAAAGTTTGGGTGGCACTATGTCTACTAGCTAGAGCACAAATGTAGCATTATCCGCCTTCAGGCATTTTTCTTTTGAAAATACCTCTTCAGGTAGAACATGTTAATTTATTCCTATGCCAACGCGTGAGTCTCCAAAGGTCGAGTTGCGGTAGGAAGCAAAATTAATATCATTCATAAATAACACGCAACAATCAGAAACTTTTAAGCCACACTATGGTGCTCTGATTCCTTAAAAGGGATACGTAGGATTTTGGTCGCAGGGCCCAGGTGAGCGAAACTTTGTAAATATTCCTTCTTTTCCCCGTGTTTTCTTTTTCATGCATTCCCTTTTTGAATTTTTCCTTTAGCTATTAATCTTTAGATTAAAGCACACCCTTTCATTAGAACAACAAGAGTGGATCCCGTGGAGTACCACAGACGTGACGGGTGCTGATACCTTCCCCTTGTGTAATCGACTCCCTTACCCATATCTCTCGGTTGCGAGAATTTGATTTCACCCTTCTCAGGTTTACTCGATGTTTACCTTTCCCTTCCCGTGGGATAAAAATGTTTGATTACGACTTCATTGATTTTCTCTCGATGATTGTTCGGTTGGTTGTTTCAACTGGCGACTTCACTGGGGAAAGATTGACCAAATGCTAGCCCATCCCGGATTCACTCCTATATTTTGGTGTTTTGTTTCATTGGGTGTTTATTATTTATGCTTTATAGTTTATTCGTTTGTACATGTTTATCTGAGCATATGTATGGGTTGCATTTTATCGCTTTCCATATTGGTTATCTAGTATGCTGGATTCTGTATTTTCATGTTGGGTGGATATTACTATTGAGGTAAAAGGGCCAGTACCCAGACCATAGTGCATTATCTAGGAAACCTAGTGTTGTACCCTAAAATTTACCCTCCCATTTTCTGCAAGATACCTTCTCAGGCTCCTAGGGTTCTCAATTGTTCAAGGTTGCTCAAGAATTGATCAGACAAATTCTCCTCCTAAGCAATGGACCTACAACTAGGGTTTCACTTTTCTCAAGAAAGATTGGGTCTCTAAGGCCTCAAGTAGATTTCACGGTTCCCCATATGTCTCCAAGAATGCTCATGACAAGTTTCAAGCATTGCATCATAAGTTTGCTCAGATGACTGAAAATCAACTATATTAGACAAAAAGTAAATTGTGGTCAACATACAGTAAAACCTCAAGATTTTTGGTCAACATTAATATTTTGAAGTCACATTCATCATTTGATCAAAGGTTGATCATGATTCATCAAGAAAACACAAGATTCATCAAAAGTCAAAAGTTACTAAATTAGGGTTTTCTTAAGGAGAAGTCAACTGAACTTTGACCAAGCATAGATTTCACATGCTTCATCATATTTTTCTCAACCAAAGTTCATTTTGAAGGAAATTCAATTCTTTGCAACTTTGTCTCTCTAAGCTCAAATCTAAAAAATGCTTCATTTGAGAGATATGGGCCAAAACATTATAGGTCATTTCAAAAGTCAACAAAAAGACACTTTTTGTCGAGGAAACTTACATCAAGATAAAGTTTTCAAATGCAAAAATGATAAACATAGAGATTGTATAGGACATCTTAAGATTTCCAAAAAATCCAAGATCACCTTCATATGATAAAAATTGAGAGAGTTATTATTGATGCAAGTTGGGCAATTTTGAGAAAATGCATGAAACCTAAATTGAGCAAACTTGGAATTTTGGGCTAATGGGCTGATGTTTCAAGATCCATGTGTGTTATAGGCCTCAATATGAACCTCAGAACTTATTCATACACCTCTTTGTTTTTTACTCTATTTATTTTTTATTTTTCTTTATTTAAATTCAAAATTAAATAAGATAAAATCAAAGGCTTTTCTTACAAAGGTCCAAGCCCAACCTTTTGACCTAATTTCATCATTATGTATTCCATACAATTCAGACAAGCATGACACGAAACCCTTGCAAGAAGAAGCCATTCCAAAATTCTCAAAAATTAGGGCAAATCAAGAATCCTAGTTGCAACCACTTTTAAAACAAACCAGCCATTGCAAACAACCTCTGAAGTGTTGCAGGGTAAGATTGGATCGGTTGTAATGACCCAAAGGACCTGAAATGCATGAACATGCATCATCTGTTTTACATTCTTTGATGAATCTGTATTTTTATTTTCTTTATGTTTTAGTCATACTGTTGTACCCCAAAATTTTCCCTCTCACTTATCAAGAATTTGCTCACAAGATCTCCTTGACTCAAGATTGCACAAGGGTTTGATCAGCTCAAGGCACCTCCTTATGCACTAATGACCAAAATTAGGGTTTGAGTTTGCACAAGGATTTTTGAACTTTCCATGCCCCATATGATTTTAATGGATCATTATGGACCCCCAAGTTTACTCATGTCAAGTTTCAAGCCTTAGATCACATTTTTGATCAATCAATTGAACAATTGACCTAAAAATCAATTGTATTGGGGAAAAAGTCAACTATGGTCAATTTACAGTCAAACTTCATAATTTTTGATCCACATAAACATTTTAAACTCATATGTATCATTTGATCAAGTTTGGATCACAACTCCTCAAGAAATTTGATCGAATCTCCAAAAGGGCAAAATGGTCAAAATTAGGGTTTTGATTGGGAAAGGGCAATTTCTGATTTTTGACCTAGAAAATGGTCAATTGGTTTAAGGCATGATCTCAAGAGTACAATTGCATAATTTTTACCTAATTACATGGTTCAAAACATTGCAAGTCCATTGGATTGACAGATGAATTTTGCAGTCACTTGATCAAAAGTCAACTATATATTGAAAAGTCAAACTTTGACTTTTTGGTCAAATTAAAGTGCCAAAGATCATAATTCATCAAAACATATCAAAATATGAAACTTATTCATCAAGAAATCAAAAAGTCAAGATTTCATTTTGAAAAGTCAAAATTTCTAAACTTAGAAATTTTTCTAAGTGTTGGAAATTTCATGTTTTTTCATAACTTTGAGCAAAATTTTCACTATGATGCATAATGATTCAAGAGAAACTTCTAACATGAAAGTTGTAGATCTCCATGAAATCTACAACTTTGATTTACACAACTCCTTCCAAAAATTCTTGGATCTCAAGTTATAATTTTGTGAACATGTGGTCATGAAACTAAACACTTGGTGAAATTTTGCCCTAATTTGGCCAGGATTTTGACCTAACTTCATGACACTTTTTCATATAGTTCCAAGGGGAATCTTCAAAATCAATTCAAATATGGGTTGTATAGAACATTGCAAGATTTCAAAAATGTCCAAGAACTCCTTGAGATCATTCTTGAGTAGGGAGAATCGAAGAGATGAAGTTAAGGTTTTATCACTTTAATTACAAGTCATTTTAGTGATGAACAAAATTCAAATTCAAACTATGCTGCATAAACACTATTTTTCATGCCTCAAACTTGTTAGGCACTCCATAATTAATGGTTTACACAACTGTTAGAGGCCTCACTTCAAGCATCAATGCATGGACATGCTTTTTATCCATTTTTGGAAGAAAGGTTACATTGCCATTTTGATAAAGTGACTTTTTATACAAAACTTGTTCTTGAGCCTTGCACTTGTTATCTTCTGATCAAACAGGTCTTATAAATCAAGAGAAATGTTTCAAACACTTACAATCACCCATCCCATGCTTGTACCTCTTCTTGAAACTTGTTTCCCTCTTTTCTTCAAAATCAAGTAACCTAGCCAAAATCTAGAAACTTGTACTTCTGATTGTCAAAAGCTCTCAAACACTTTTGTTTATACATACACAAACCATTTGATACAAAGAGACGAATGCTCAAGCCTTGAAAGAACCTAGAACTTAGAATCACACTTCACACTTCCATTTTCACACAAACTGACCAAAAACTTGAAACTCATAATCTACTCGTGCGTTTCTTGGCCTTTTGGTTTCTAAGGTTTCTAAATATCACATAGAATCAATCCCACACCCTGTTATAGAACTGTAACACCATTAACACCATCCTCCATTTCCAAAAATAGAGCTCTGCACATTGACTTCTCCAGACCATTTCAGCCATCCATTGCTCAAGCTAATCATTGCATTAGCTTCCTGGGACCTCAAGGAAGCTAACCTGATCATCACCATCACTTGAAACAAGATCAAACTCGAAACACGATTTCCAGTTTTGAGGTAAGTTTTCTCAACTTTGAACTCTTCATACATGCATCATCAATAGTTTATTTGTGAACAAAACATGTAGATATCATTGCCTTGAAGCTATCTGTTGTACCCCAAAATTTGCCCCCTCATTTATCAAGATTTTTCTCACAAGACTTCTTGGACTCAAGACAAGATTAGGGTTCGGTCAGCTCAGGACATCTCATTTTGCACTGATAACCCCAAATTAGGGTTTGAGTTTGCACAAGGATTTTTGGACCACCAATGCTTCATGTGACTTTCATACATCATCTTGGACCCCTAAGTTTGCTCACAACAAGTTTCAAGCCTTGAACCACATTTTTGATCAGTCAATTGGACAGTGGACCTAAAAATCAGCTATATTGGGGAAAAAGTCAACTATGGCCAATTTACAGTCAAACTTCATAATTTTTTATCCACATCAACATTTTAGACTCATATGTACCATTTGATCAAGTTTGGATCACAACTCCTCAAGAAATTTGATCAAATCATCAAAAGGGCAAAATGGTCAAAATTAGGGTTTCGACTGAGAAAGGAGCAATTTCTAATTTTTAACCTAGCCAATGACCAATTGAGTTCAAGCATGATTTCAAGGGTTCAATGGAATCATCTTGACCTAATTACATAGTTCAAAGGATCTCAAGTTCATTGGATTGACAAATGAATTTTGCAGTCAACTGATCAAAAGTCAACTGTATACTGAAAAGTCAAACTTTGACTTTTTGGTCAAAATCAAGTGCCAAGGGTCATAATCCATCAAGATATGTCAAAATATGAAACTCGTTTACCAAGAAAACTAATTTTGAAAATTAGGGTTTTGAATTTGAAAAATTTCATAACTTAGAATTTTTCCAAGTATGGAAATTTTCTTATTCTTTCCCAACTTTTCACCACTTTTTCACCATGATGAAATTTGATTCAAAGAAAACTTCCAACATGAAAGTTGTAGTCCTCCATGAAATCTATAACTTCTCTTCACAAACTTTTCCCAAAAGATGTTTGGATCTCAAGTTATGAATTTGTGAATATAGGTCCATGAACTAAATAACTTAGTGAAAATTTGCCCTAATTTAGGCAGTTTTTGGACCCAACTTCATGGACATTTTTCACCTAGTTCCAAGAGGTATCTCAATATGTATTTCAAATTTGGATTATAGAGAACATTTCAAGCTTTCCAAAATGTCCAAGAACTCTCCAAGATCATTTTTGGTTAGAGAGAATCGAAGAGGAGAAATTGGCATTTTATCACTTTTGTTCATGCCATTTTTACAAAGCATCAAGTTGCAAATCAGATCTTTGATGTTTGAATCTTGCTTTACAGGTCCTGAACTCATTCTACACTCCATAATTAAATGCAAACTTAGAAGTTAAAGGCTTTATTTTCACTTTTGAAGCATTGTACAAGAGACATTTCCATTTTTGGCCAAAAGTGCACCATGCCATTTTCATAAAGGTGAGCTTTTGCAACTTTGTCCATCTTGAGCCTTGGACCTATCCCTTTGGTACAAGCAACTTCTACAGGTATCAAGCAATGTGTACCAACTCCTATCAGCTCACAAGCCAGCCAGTACAAGCATGTAGCAATGGTCACTTCACTTTTCTTCAAATGCAAGAAAAGGTTACCAAAAGGTTAGAACTTGTACAACTAGTGAGGAGTGGACTTTGTATCCATTCTATACATATTCACAAACTTGTGACAAAGCAGAACATGATTGCTTAAGATCCAAAACACTCCAAAACACAAAAACTCCATTTTTTTCCTACCAAAACACACAGTTGCTGCAAAATCATAGCCATTTCATTTTTGGCTCGTGCGTTTTGAGGCTTGACACTTGAAACACCTCATACACAACATACCAAAGCTATCCAAGCCCTTTCCCTGCATCTGTAAGCCTTGTTTCAGCCATTGCCATTTTCAAACTTGGAGCTTGCAGCTTGACTTGAGCAGAGAGTTATGGCCATCCACAAGGCAAGCTAGGCATTGAAATAGCTTGAAAGAAGTTCAAGGAAGCTCACACAATCCTCAGGCCTCCATCAAAGTCCCTACATTGCTCTATCCAAATCCAACTGAAGGAGGTATTTTTCAAAACTCTATCTCTCTGAATAGGCATCCTCAAGCCACAATTTGTGAAGAAATAATGTAGTCTATATCATGGTGAAGCTGTACATATGCATACTTTTCATTTATATTAACTGTGCTGTGAGAATTTAAAGCTTGAAGTTCATGAAATTTTTAGGTCATGAATTAGGGCCATTAAAATTCTCACTGATCTTTGAGAGTTAGATTACAAAATTTATATTGTTGGAATCGTGAGCTCAAATGCCACAAGTTTCATGTTATGGGTTTTTGTTTTTGTGCAAGCATGAGCAAGTTGCAGGTTGAGCTGAAACGCGCGCGCAGAAGCTGAAGGACAGGGACGAAGTTGTTGTTCTGGGCTTTTTTGTTGCATTGGGCTTTTTGCTTTTACTTTTTGCACCTCCTGACCCACTATTTGCACCCCTGACTTGTTTTGTATTTTTTTTTTTCATATTTCTTCATATTTTCACATTTTTGATTATTTTTTCTGAACATTAAAAAATCATAAAAATAATTTCTTTATTTTATTATTATTTTTTTTGCATACAAAATAGTTTATTTTAATAAATAGGACTTATTTTCTTATATAATTTATAAATATATTTAAAAAATATTTAACATTTTTTATTATACCATTTATAATCATAAATAATTATTTTTATACATATTTAATTTTTAATATTTAAACATAATATCATTTATTATTTCTTGTACAAAAATGGACAAAATAATATTAGGAAAACTTTATTTTCTTTTAATAAAAAAATTAGGGTTTCACCCCTTTCCAAAAAATAATAATATTTTTTCTCTTATTTCTAGGGTTTAAATAAATTATTTTCTCATACATTAAACAAATACAAAACATTTTTTTACATAAATACATTTGCATTGCATTT
The DNA here is from genome assembly GCA_948472305.1 of Vicia faba. Classification (NCBI taxonomy): domain Eukaryota; kingdom Viridiplantae; phylum Streptophyta; class Magnoliopsida; order Fabales; family Fabaceae; genus Vicia; species Vicia faba. The sequence goes on from OX451737.1 coordinate 1,187,543,901, forward strand.
TAATATTTGTATATTTATTTAATGCGCACAATATTCGATTGGGTTGTAATAGTATTTTTAGGTTTATATTTGTGCAATATCCCCATTCAAAAACTTGTATCCCCCTTCCCATAATAATTGTTGTAATAGCTTAGTTTACATTTACGCAATTTATTGCTTTTATACCATGTTTAGTAAACTAGGGTTTACATGACAAGAACAAAATCAAAACAAATAGAAAAACCTAATTGCAAGACAAAGGCATGAAAATAACACACATTGCACACAAGCACTCTTAGGGTTTCACCCACTTGGTTGCCTAAAATAAAATGGCCATGTTACGCATGCGAAGTATCTTGGAAAAACAAAACAAATATAAGATCATAGTCCCTCGATGACGCTATCAAAAGGTTGCCTAAACAAAGATGATCTCGGTCCCTCCAAATTTCTAAAGATACTTGGCAACATTGCTATCATGCTCATACGATGACCCACGCCCGTCCCGTTTACATCCAAAGATAGGGTTGTTTACCAAATCAATGGTAAATCAACAATGTCAAAGGAATAAAAATGCACAAGAAATACATTTGAGTAGGTAGATTAGCTTCTAGTTACATATCCCATTTCAAAATAATCCTTGCTATTTTCAAAAACAAACACACACACATTTCAAAACATTTTACAAAACATTGAAACATTTTTCAAAAGACAAACATCTTTATATACATTCTTACGAACGAGAATCATTACAAAGATTGCCTAAACGAATGGCCTCTTTTCAAAATACTTTCAAAACCACACCAAGCACCATTTCAAACAAAACAAAGCAAAGCAAGTGATCTAAACAAGTAACTAAGAGCCCATAGAAAACCATGGATGAAAAGGGTGCTAGCACCTTCCTTTTTCATAATCTACCCCCCGAACTCAAGAAAACATCTCAAAGGTATTTCCTTTGTTTTTTTACCTTTCCTTTTGGATAAAAGAAAAGTCGGTGGCGACTCTTGCTAACCGCAACATTTGCGAACACAAACGCAAAACCTCAAGTCAGTTCTCCCACTGCATCACAGAACTGGCAACTCTGCTGGGGAGAATTCTAAAAGTGAGGTTACCTTAGGGTTTAGATCACCTTTATTTGCTTACATTGTTTGACTTGTTTGCTTTACAATTAGGGTTCTATTGTTTGGGTTTGAATCCTCTACCCGGATTTGGGAAAACATTATAGGTAAATAGCAATACGTTGTGGAAATTGTGTGGGGTATACCGACATGGTCTAAGCAATAGCTATGTTAGTGCGACATATTTGTGGGTACCGGTAGCCTTTGAGTCAATCAAAGAGAATACGGGGCCGCTGAGTGATGTCATGAAGCACTAATGAACTTCTAGAACCTTTACTTGACCAACTTGGCCTTTTAGGATGGAGTGAGATGACCGGCTTTGGTGCAGTCTAAAGTTGGTAGATACCCGATACTACACTTATTGAGGGTTGGTTTCTTGGAATATTTCAGTCGCCAGTAAAGAGGCTTGAACTGAAACAATGAACAAGGAAACAATCCAGTGATATTGAGCTCCTTAGAACCCGTTTACTATTTCTAGGACAGGTTGAGCCAACTAAACTTCAAGAGGGTACTTACCTATAAACCTCATGCAAGCCTAAACTAGGAACTTGTTTGACTTTCTTGTACATATATACTTGTGCATAACATCATGAACATCATGAACATCATATGCATCTACTAACCATTTCAAGGATTTTGGAGATTCATCTTTGTTCTTATTTTGTAGGTTATGGATTCACTTCGCAGGAAAACTATCCAAATTAACCTTGTAAGAATTTCTCCATAACTCAAGGAGCTAGCTTCAAAGATTCCTGAGAATTCTCCATTCACCGAGAGACATGGTCGTCTACTCAACTTGGTCACTTCCAATATAGAGGAGGATATGATGAAAATTCTCTTCCAGTTCTTTGACCCTTTGCATCATTGCTTCACATTTCCTGACTACCAACTTGTGCCCACTTTGGAAGAATTCTCTCAACTTCTGAGGATTCCTATTCTAAATCAACTACCCTTCAACGGCACGGAAAGAGATCCAAAGCCAGAAGAGATTGCTCAAGCCCTGCACTTGCACTCATATGATGTCACAACTCATTGGGAAACTAAAAGTGGTGTCAAAGGCTTCTTGTCAAAGTTTCTGTTTGAGAAGGCCCAAAACTGTTGGAATTCTCTAGACTTGCAAGCTTTTGAGGAGATTGTAGCTCTTCTCATCTATGGGATGGTCTTGTTCCCTAACCCTGACCAACTCATAGATGTGAGCGCTGTCAAAATCTTCATGTCTCGCAACCCGGTGCCTACATTGCTTGGAGATATCTTACACTCTTTTCACACTCGTACAATGAGGAAAAGAGGTGTTCTTATGTGTTTCACTCCTCTCCTGGCAAGATGGTTTATTTCTCATCTTCCCCAATCAGTCTTGAAGAATGAGCAAGGTTTGCGGTGGTCACAAAGGTTAATGACACTTAACCATTTAGATATTCATTGGTGTTCTCGATCCAAAGAGAATGTTATTATTGTTGACCGTTGTGGGGAATTACCTAATGTCCCTCTACTTGGCATTAGGGGAGGCATCACCTACAACCCTTGTTTATCTCTAAGACAGTTTGGTTATGCCCGAAGGGATGACCCACATGATATGCTGATTCAAGGATTGGTTTTTGACTACGACAACAACGACCAAGGACTCCGTCAGAGATTCATCCAAGCTTGGAGGATTCCAAACAAGGTAGATAGCAAGACTTTGGGACACAAGAATTCCATCCCTCTTGAGCCTTACCTCAAGTGGGTACGAACCCACACTCAAAGTCTTATGATGCCTTACCCCTCCATTCTCCCAGTGATTATAGAGCCTGTTAAGGAAGGAGAGGTTCCATACACCATCCTACATCCTGACATGCCGACATCACTCGAAGACCTACAAAGGAGTTGGATACAGCTCAAAGGAGAGCGCGATACTTTCGAAGCCCAATTCTACGCAAGCGAGAAGAAGGTTTTAGAACTCACTCGGCTACTTCATGAAGAGCAGACTCTCAACACCTACATTGCACCAAAGAGGATGCGCAACATCTTTTTACCTTAGAATTCTGTATTATTTTGCCCAAGGGGCATTGATGTGCTCACAATTCTATTTTATTAATATGACGTGTGTTTCTTTTTTTGTTTAAAACAAATTTGAATATCTAAATCCTTGAAAGCATTGCATGAATACATATCATTCATCATAAGCATAAACAGGTCTTTGCAACCAGTTTCCTCATCTCTCTACTGTTTATTTTAGTACGATAGACCTAGAACAAACTGTCAAAGATTTGCAAGCTTAGAATTCAAAATTTCAACAGTTGCTCATGACCTTAGCCAAGGGACAGGAGGAGCTGAAAACTTTGCTAGAAAAAGAGAAAGAGAAAAATAAGAAGAAGCCAGCTGGTGTGGTTATCATGGGCAGAAGATTTCAGGGACAAGCCAGACAGACCTTAGATTTTCCAACAACTTCTGATGAAGGGGAAAGAAAAGGAAAAGAAACGGCAGTACCATCAGATTCTGAAGCAGAAGAAGAGGAAGAAGAGGACTACTCTGAACAACAATACCCTCCGGCTGATGACAAGTACAAACACCTTGAAGAGCGACTCAGCGCTATGGAAATCCAGAGAGTACCAGGGCTAGATTTTGAGGAGTTAGGGCTGGTGTCAGGAATTGTAATCCCGCCAAAGTTTAAAGTGCCACTATTTGCTAAGTATGATGGGGTGTCTTGCCCTAAAATGCACCTCAGATCATATGTCAGAAAGATGCAACCACATTCTGCCGACAAAGACTTGTGGGTCCACTTTTTCTAAGATAGTTTATCAGGAACGCAACTTGATTGGTTCTACCAGTTGGAGAGGGCAGATGTTCACAATTGGGAAGACTTGGCAGCAGCTTTTTATAAACAGTATCAATACAACGTCGACTTGGCGCCAACCCGTACTCAGCTACAGAGTATTGCCATGGTTTCTAATGAGGGCTTTAAAGATTACGCGCAAAAGTGGAGAGACCTAGCCGGAAGGGTGCAACCTCCTCTATCTGAGAGGGAGTTGGTGGACATGTTCTTGGGAACTCTTTCAGGCCCTTTTTTCAATCATCTGATTGGAAGTTCTTCTGCAGGGTTTACTGAATTGATCTTAACGGGCGAAAGGGTAGAGGCCAGTATAAGAAGTGGGAAGATTCAAAAGGATGCGTCTACCTCCGCAGTTGTGAAAAAACCCTTCACTGGAAGAAAGGAAGTATCTGCTGTCTATTCACAGAGGAATCAGGGAATAACTGAACGACGACCAACAGTGGGGACCGTTATGATTCCAAAGCCTGCATTAGACTAGCCAAGAAATAACCAGCAAAGGGTAGAAAGGCCAGTTCAGCAATTTACCAAGGTTAACATGACTCCAGCCCAAGTTCTACCACATCTCCTGAAGTTGAATCTGACCATTTTGAAAGAGGCCCCAAAAAATCCCAATACTACTTCTCCACATTACCATCCCAACGCCAGATGCGCGTACCATTATGAAAGTTCATGGCACGACACCAACAACTGTTGGGCTCTGAAGAACAAGATTCAAGATCTGATAAATGTGAAGGAAGTTGAGTTTGAAGCACTTGAGAAACCAAATGTTATTTCCGCCCCAATGCCGAGGCATGTTCACAATGCCAATGCTATTGAAGAAGATCTGTTTGTTGCTACTGTGGATGAACTGTTAACTATGCTCCCGACTATTAAGCTGAATTTGTTGAAAGATGGAATATTCCCAGGTTGTGACAAAGACTGCCATGTTTTCCTGTCCTCGTCATTTGACTGCCCTCTGTTGAAGAAAGGTATCCAACGAATGATGGATAACTAAGAAATTTTGTTTGAGAATGCTCCTGTTTCACCCGTTCCAGTGAAAGAAGTTTCAATAATAACCATCTACACCAATCCTTCCAGGGCCCCTAAAAGACCCGTTAGGATTACACCTGCTCCAAAGACTACTCCGCTTAAGATAACAATGCTCGGGCCGACCCCATACAATTCAGATAAAAAAGTACCATTGAACTATGGTGGAGAAATCTACTACCATGGTATTAAACATATTGAACTAACTATAGAAGAAGAAAGCTCCAAAGAGGACAGTTCCGACATTAGAAATATTGTTGGAACTAGTAAGATCACCCGCAGTGGAAGGATCTTCTCTCTAGAGATTGCTCCTCCAACAACAGTCTTTGGACCCGTGGCCGTTCCGAAGATCACCTCTACACCAGTGATTATACCTGCAAGCGTACCTACCAACAAAGACAATACAATTCCTATCCCTGCTTCCACTGCTGAGAATAAAGGAAAGAATGTTCAAGAGGAGCCTGTCCAGACGAAGGCTTAATCACTAGTTATTCCTGAAACATCTAAGAAGGAGATGGAAGAAATCCTGAGGATAATTAAGAAAAGTGGTTATGATGTGGTTGAACAATTGGGGCATACCCCTTCCAAGATATCTATGCTAGCCCTTTTGCTGTGCTCTGAAGCACATACCAAGGCTTTGTTGAAATTTCTAAAGACGGCTCACATGCCGCAAGAGACGTCTGCTGACCAGTTCCAGGACTTTGTGGCCAGTTTGACAGCTGATAATGGCTTGGGTTTCTCTGATGCTGACTTGACACCCCAATGGAGAAAACACAATGATGCATTAGATGTCTCAGTGGAGTGCAGAGGAACAACCCTAGCTCATGTCTTGGTTGATATGGGATCATCTCTGAACGTCTTGCCGAAGAAAGCCCTTGATAGATTGGATTGCGAGTGGCTGATTTTAAAACCCAGTAACATAGTGGTGCGAGCTTTTGATGGTTCGAAGAGGGTGGTCCACGGGGAGGTGGACATCCCAATCAAGGTGGGAACTCAGGTCTTCAACTCCACTTTCTATATGATGGACATCCGTCCTTCTTATTCCTGTCTGTTGGGACGCCCTTGGATCCACAACGCCGGTGCTGTCACCTCCACCTTGCATCAGATGCTCAAGTACCCGGTCCAAGGGAAGATCATAACTGTCCATGGGGAGGAGGAGTATATGATTAGTCATCCGAATTCCTTCCGTTATATGGAGTTAGATGGCGAGTTCATTGAGTCCCCTTTCCAACATTTTGAAGAAGTCTCTCCGGAAGTAGAGGCGACCAAGGCGGTATCCTCGACTCCTAAGATCACAAGACCTCCACCTCAGATGTCATCTTTAAAGGATGCAAGGGCAATAGTGGAAAAAGGGGGATGTACAATCTGGGGTCAGCTTCCGGACATTCCTTACAAATCAGACAAGTTTGGCTTGGGGTTTACTTCAACTGGTCAGAAGGCCGTGCGCCGTGCCCGTGCTGGGGGGCCACCGGTAAAGATTAGCAACCAAAGCATCAATGCTGTAGAAGACAATGAAGAGGATGGCAGCTTGGAAGATTGGATATTTCCTACTGTCTGCGGAGGACTGCGCAACTGGGAAGCCAGAGACTTCATTCCGATAACTTTCATATCTCAGTAATTTATCTTTTACATTTCTGTTGGACTGTAATAATTCACAAACAATTCGTACTTTAAAAACCTTGTGTCTTATCCGAGGCACAACGGTCCATTTGTAAGGGTTTTTATTTCATCTACATATGTCATTAAATGAATCATGGATGCTTTTTCATATATAAACCTTTTGTGCTCATTGTCTTTCTTTTACATTTTATTGTTTTGAAGATGGCTATACCCTTACACACACCCACACTCACAAATGCAGGTACCCTTCCATTCCGGATCCCATGGGTAACGATACTGCTATAGCCTTCAGTGACTCTGAATATCTGATCTACCAAGCCGAATACGAAGGTGAGGAAGATTGTGAGGTGCTTAAAGAAAGATTAAGTAGTCAGATGGAACGAAGACTGCCAAGCAGCCTTTGGCAAGATCAAGGAATATTTACAAGAACCTCCCATCCTGATGCCTCCAGTTGAAGGAAGACCTCTGATTATGTACTTTACTGTATTAGAGAATTCAATGGTGTGTGTGTTGGGACAACATGACGAGTCTGGCCGAAAAGAGCATGCAATATACTACTTGAGCAAAAAGTTTACCGACTGTGAAACAAGATATTCACTACTTGAGAAAACTTGCTGTGCTCTGGCATGGGCTACTCGCCGGCTAAGATAATATACGTTGACTCATACCACTTTGTTGATTTCTAAGATAGACCCTATCAAGTACATCTTCGAGAAGCCATCTCTCTCCGGACGAATAGCTAGATGGAAAATGATCCTGGCTGAATATGATATCCAATACACTACAGAAAAGGCCATCAAAGGAAGTGTGCTAGCATGTCATTTAGCCCATAAAGCTCTTAAAAATTACCATTCTATGAACTTTGAATTCCCAGACGAGAATATCATGCTAGTAATTGATTGTGAAAAGTCTAGACCGTATGACAGACCTGGACAAGAATCTCGATGGACTATGGTTTTTGATGGAGCTTCTAATGCTTTAGGTAATATATATGGTGTTGTGATTATTTCCTCTGAAGGTGGCCATATGCCTTTCACTACTAGACTATGCTTCGACTATAAAAATAACATGGCCGAGTATGAAGCATGCATCTTAGGCCTTCAGGATGCCATTGACCTAAGAATCAAATTCTTAAGAGTATATGGAGATTCAGCTTTAGTAATCAGTCAAGTTAAAGGAGAATGGGATACTAAGCATCCAAATTTGATCCCCTACAAAGATCTTGTGTTAACTTTGATCCCATGCTTTGAGGATATCACCTTTTAGCACTTCCCAAGGGAAGAAAATCAGTTGGCGGACGCCTTAGCAACAATATCATCCATGTTCAAGGTTAAGTGGGACAATGAGGCTCCTAGAATTACAATCGAAATATTTGATGAACTAGCACACTATTGTGAGATTGACACCGACCAAGAGAAGCCTTAGTATCATGAAGTGAGAAGATACCTTGAAGTACAAGAGTATCCTGGAGAAGCTTCCATCAATGATAAGAAATTCTTACAGAGGTTCTCATCCAAGTTCTTTATAAGCAATGGAATCCTGTACAAGCGCAACCATGATTCAACTCTACTCCGGTGTATGGACAAGAAGGAGGCAGAGAAGATCATGGAGGACATGCATAATAGCCTCTTTGGACTCACTCTAGTAGGAACACTATGGCCAAGAAGATTTTTAGGGCTGGTTATTATTGGTCGACTATGGAAACTGATTATCACTATCACTCGAGGACTTGCCATAAGTGTCAAATCTACACCGACAAGATGCATGTGCCTCCAATTCCTTTAAATTTCATGACTTCTCCGTGGCCATTTACAATGTGGGGCATTGACATGATTGGAGAGATCAAGCCCACTGCCTCTAATGGACACCACTTCATCCTTATTGCCATTGACTACTTTACCAAATGGGTCGATGCAGCTTCATTTGCCTCAGTAACCAAGAACATTGTAGCCCAGTTTATCAAGCTAACCTCATCTTCCGTTACGGTATCCTTGAAAGGATCATCACTGACAATGGAACCAATCTCAACAATGCTATGATTACAGAGCTCTGCACTCAGTTCAAAATCAATCATCATAATTCTTCTCCATACAAACCTAAGATGAATGGCGCAGTGGAAGCTGCCAATAAAAACATAAAGATGATTGTGCAAAAGATGGTAGTAACCTATAAAGATTGGCACAAGATGCTACTGTTTTCTCTTCATGGATACCGTACCTCGGTTCAAACATCAACTGGGCCAACTCATTTTTCTTTAGTCTATGGCATGGAAGTTGTCCTGCATGTGGAAGTTCAGATTCCTTCCTTAAGGATTATAAAAGAAGCATATTTAGGTGAAGACCAATGGATTCAGACTAGGTTGGATCAGTTGAACTTGATTGATGAGAAGAGACTGGCTGCTATTTGTCATGGTCAAATGTATCAAAAGTGTATGATCAAGGCTTTCAACAAAAAGATCAAACATCGAGTGTATCAAACTGGCGATTTGGTAATAAAGCACATCATTCTTCCTCAAGGCGATCCCAGGGGCAAATGGACTCCCACTTACGAAGGTACGTTCATTGTTAAGAAAGTATTCTCTGGAGGCGCCATGATGCTAACTACTATGGACAACAAAGATTTCCCGCATCTTGTGAACACGGATATAGTCAAAAATACTACGCATAAAAATGACCCGCTAGGTTGACATACCTAGGCAAAAACAAGGTCATCCTGGCGAACCAAAGAGGTTCGAGCAAAATTAGGGATATATGCAAAAGATTGTACACCCGACAAGTCGAAAAACCCGAAAGGGCGACTTGGGCAAAAAAGAGTATCCTGGTGAGCTGAAAACCCGAAAGGACGGTTCAGGCAAAAGTTAAGGATTAAAGCGTATGACTATGTCCCTTGAAAATCACTACAACCAGCTTTATTACCAAGGTACACGTTTTTGGGTGTAAAATCAATTCAATCATCTTCTTTCAACGACAAGGGATGATGTTTGTAACACCCCTTCTAAATACCCCAATTAAAGGTAAAGATTAAAATCAGAGAAATAAAATTGCACGAAAGGGATGCCACAACACACATCACATTCCAAAGTCTTTAAGGAAAAATGGTCAGGGTATGTTTGAAAGTATAAGCATTCCAACACAAAACAAACATACAATAAATATTTACTTCATTCTCTCGTGCAAACGCAACGGAGTTTCATAATTTCACATCATCTCCATTTATGGAGGAATCAAAACATAATTCAAGGCATCAAGCCATCATAATTCACATAAGCATATGTTATCAAGTCTCACATATACAAAACATCATATACACGAATAAGGATTATATACATCATAATCCAAATACAAAATAATCGAGTTCGACACTAAATAAATCCCCCCCCCCCCATGTGTTACTACCAGAGCATCGACTCGACTCTAATCAAAATAAAACAGATTGCAATCCAATGCATCCGTTAGCTAGTGCCTCGCGCTACCGTCCTCGGTACCTGCACAATACCATCAAAAGCATTGGCCAACAAAAGGGTGAGAATTCCAATAATCATATAACATGTAATTTTAAGTAAATGAAATGGCAATAAATAAAGCAATACATAATGATCATGTTCATTTTATCACCTGTAGTATCCTTACTCGAGGAATCCATTTCCAACACATTAACCATGTAAACCGATTATCCGAATACTCACATCCTTGGCACATAACCATAATTCAAACAATAACAATATTGGCACATAATCAAACACATCAACACACATACATAACATGCACAAATATACATGTGACTCACAACACGACTCAACATATGCGAATGCGGTACCGACTCGTGGACCCAAGGTTCCACCACCTATGTTTCCCTTCCGGATCAAGGTCACTACGTCTTTTCCCACAATAGGGTCACCGTCTAGATATTATGGACCCAATGTTCCACCACCTATATTTCCCTTCCGGATCAAGGTCACTACGTCTTTTCCCACAATAGGGTCACCGTCTATAAAATCATGTGAACCCACAGTTTCACCGTCTCTGTTTCAAGACCAACCATGCCATGCAATGTATAATATAACCAATTCATGCAATTAAGATTCACAATAATCTTAACATACACATACCATCAAATCCAACCAATGGAACATCAACTATTGTACATGCATGCATACATATAATTTAACAATCTCAACGTCAAGTAAAATGTATACAAACAAGTTACTTACTCAACCAAAACATAAACCATCAACTATCAACAATTCCAAATCGGAAAGTATATTTCAACATAAAGTCATTATCAATGAACCGGCATTACTCTCAATGTTTCTCATCGCGATCGAGTCACCGGAATGTAACTCGAACGGTTAAATTCGGGATTAAACTCAACTTATTTCATTCGTACTAAAATCGGGTCGATTCTTAAAAAGTCGAAATTTCGCAAAACGAACTTCACTACGTTAATCTACACGTCGGATTATGCTAGCACGTCAATTCTCGTTAAATTCAGAGTAACTTGCTTCGTCGCTGAAATTGCCGAAATCGGGAAATCGGAACATAATCGGGTTCCAAATTAAATCGGCTAACTTATGTCATATTTGTATTTAATTAATATAAATATTTAATATATTAAATTAAGAAAATAAAAACAAAATATAAATTAATTTATTTATTTTCCTAAACTTATCTTTCATACTGCATTTTTTGTTGTTTATAAACTAAACTTAATAGCTATAGTTTGATTTCTAGAACTTCATTTCATTTACTTGTACTGCTATCATGTTTGATTCTATACTGCATACTGCTACTATGTTATTTCCTGCATAATTTTACTTTAGTTTTTAACAATTGACTACTATGCATACATTCTAAACTTCATCTAAGCACTATACTACTAGCATAGTTTACAAACTTAAATCAATTTCCATATTGCTAGTTTACTGGTACTAAATTGAAACTTCATTCTACTGCTATATATTTTTTTTTAAAACTACATTGCTATGCTTAGAAAAAGAGAGACAATGCTAGCTTAGAAAATAGATAGAGTGCTAGCTTAGAAAAAGGTACACGGCTAGTTTAAAAACAATGATATACTGCTACTGCATAATTCATTTCTTTTTCTTTTCAACCTAACAGTATGTTTTTAAACTTAAATAATTCAAGTTCTTCTTTTCTAATTTTTTTCTTAAACAAAACACTAATTCAATAACAACAACAATAACACCTAAATCAACTCCTTAATTTATTCCAATAATCACCCAACAACTCATAAACCCTGAAAAATCAATTTTATCCCAAATCAAAAATATACCAAATCAAACCCTAACTATAAGCATTAGAAAATCAAACCCCTTACCTTGGTGTGGGTTTTCTTGAAACAAGATGATGAAGATGTTGCAACTCCAAACCTAGCTTCCTTTCTTCTCTTCTCCTCTTTCTCTCTTCTTTTCTTTTTTCTTTCTCTTCTTACCAACTACTCTTACTAACTCTCCTTTTCTATTTTATAAAACTATCCTTCTACTACTAACTTTCCTCCCTCTATCTTTCTAAAATTATAATTTGTCCCCAACAATTATTTAATTCAAATTATATCATATAATTCTATTAAAACCATATTACATTTAATTAATATTTATTCCATAAAAACTAAATTATACCGATAAATCAAACGAAGCCAAATACACACCAAAATAATATTACTCAAAATAGTATTTTATCATTATGAATATTTTTATTTCAAATAACCGAATTAACATTTAATCAAAAAACGGGGTGTTACAACTCTCCCCCACTTAAAAGATTTTCGGCCTCGAAAATTTTGACCAAAACGAACAAATCGGGACATGCCTACGCATTCGTCCACTCAATCCTTGCGTTAATTAAACAACATACAAAATACACCTAACACAAGGGCATCTCCCTAGCCATAACGTTTAGACAAGAACAACCATGCCGAGATGCGAAGCCCATACAATGCACTCGACAATCAACTAACACCCAACAACTAAACAAGTCGCAGACACACCGGTTCGCTCGAGAACTAAACAAACAAGATCGATACCATCCTAACGTCTCAACCATAGAATTAGTCATACACTCGAACCGACGCCTCGGAAACGAGTCACCAAAGGTAGGAACATAAAGTCCTACGACACAACACCGACACCATCGCTAAAACAAAAACAACAAAATGGTTATACAAACCAAAACTGAAACAATCAGAAAGGATAAAACCACGCGTGCTACGCAAACACGAAAAGATGCCATCATTCACGCATAAATATAATTTGAGGTGCAAACTTTTTGTTTTTCTGTTTTGAGTGCAAAAACGTCCAATGATAAAAATTGAATGAACATATGCATATGAACATGATTAACTGTTAACAAATGTATGTTTAAAAAAAGTAATAAATATTTTCTTAAGGATTCAAGATATCCCCACAGAGCTACTTCAACGAGATTATCCCCACAGAGTTACTTCAACGAGATTATCCCCACAGATTTGAATTCATACAGTATCCATCCATAATTCCAATCTCCTGACAAGCATTTCCCCAGCTCAGTTGGTTCTAAACTACAAGAGAAACCTTACGGAGTTCGTCTCCAAAAGAAATCATCTTCTCAATAAGGTCTTCAAAATGCTTTCCTCAACAGGGTTTATTTCCTCAACAGACTACAAATTCCCCAGCTTGAGTTCTTTTCTCAGACCATTATAAATCAACAGACAAAACCCTTTGTCCCCAAAGGAGTCGACACTATCCCTAGTAAGTTGCTGCGAAGTCTGGAAATCGACCAGATACCAAAATAACATTCCCCACGAAATTTCCTCAAAACAATGAAACTGAAATCCCCAGCGGAAAAATCCTAAACAAAGTTGAAGATACACATCCTCTTCATCTCCAGCGGTAGTCCGAGATTCAACTTCCCAATACTCCCCAACAATTTATCAAGGATCTATTTTCCAGACAAAGATGTGCTTCAATGTTTCACATTCATACATCATAGCACATGCATGACAAATGCATACATCATAATCTCATTTATTTTGAGAACATCATTACGCCATGCATATATATGCATGCAACTAACCCTCTTCCTTTCAGGAAAAATCAATCAACAAAATAAAAGACCTCTTCTGGTTAGATTTATTTCTTCCAGATTAAAGACAGGCGGACAAAGACCTCTTATGGTGAGATTTATTTCTTCCAGATTAAAGACAGACAGGCGAAGACCTCTTCTGGTTAGATTTGTTTCTTCCAAATTAAAGACAAGCAAAAGACATTTACTATTTCGGTGTAAATCGACCAAAGATTTATTCTGATACTTCTTCCAATTTTTACCAACAGTCACTCTGGATGGCATCTATAAGCCCATCTCCGATAAATTCTTCACTACTTCTCCAAATGGCATCTTTCATCCCATTCCTGACACAATAACTAACAGATCAACGAGTGCAAATTTCTGGACACTCTAGTGTTCAATCATCTTCCACCTTCAAGTCACGAATGGCGGGTGTGATCGGTGGAAATAGAACTGATTGTTTTTTAAGCTGGTTCGCGAAATGTCGCGGTAAGCAAGAGTCGCCACCGTCTTTTATGTTCTCCAACATGGAAAGGACAAAAGCACAACAAAATTCCTTCTTTGAGAATGTTTCTCGGTTCGGGAGGTAGATTATAGAAAGGGAAGGTGCTAGCACCCTTTCTATCTGTGGTTATCCACGGGCTCTTAGGTACTTGCTCACTATGTTTTCAAAAATTTGTTTGCTTTTCAAGTGTATGTGGGTTTTGAAAAAGTTTCGTTTGAAAAATTTCTAAGTAACTCTTGTATCTGTCCTCAAGAGTGTATGAAATATTTGTTTGAAAACCTTTTGAAAGTGTAGGTGCAAAAAGTTGTTTTGTTTGTTTGAAAGAGCAAGTACCCAGGAGAATCTACCTACTCTAAGGAATTAGGCTGTGTAAGAGTCCTTTAGACAGTACTATCCCACTATTGAGAAGTAGGTAGCACCGTCGTTGGAGTTATTCGGGTCAATTCGATTGTAGGGACATGTGTGGTCACCAAAGCAATGGTAGGACGCCTTAGTGGTAACCCTAATGTCCTAGATCCTTTTTATCTGAGGCAACCGTTTCGAGGCAACTGGATCTTTAGACAGGAGGGCGACCTCTAAAACACCCTATACTTGACGACCACGTTCGAGGCAACCAGTAAGGCGTACCCTAGGAGTGGCATGTGCATGTGTGTTGTTTTCATGTTATATTATCTTGTACATATATCATGGTGATCTACGAGTTGTTTTTAATTTTCATCCAAGTCTTGCATGCATATTAACAGTTAAGAGTGTGAAAAATAAAGTGCGAAAAGGTAAATCTACGCTATTACAAGGCGCAGGTCTATACATCGCCAAAAACAAAAACCCGTTTGGAAATAAATACGAGAAAAGTAAAGAAAGCGGTAAAACCTAATTAACTATTACATCCTCGGAAACAGATACAGAAATATGATCAAAAGGAATTAAAGCGCGAAAGAAATTAAATCGGGAACGTCTTAGGGTTTTGACCCTTTTTTGAGGAAAATAAAGTAACTTGTCCTTTTTTGCAATTAAATTAAATATTAGACCTAATTTACTAATTAAATAATTAAAAGAAAAAATGTTTTTGTGTTTTTATATTTTTAATGAAAATAAAACAAAAGGAATTAAAATTAAAAGTTAGTAAAACCTAATTCTAAGCTTGATTTTATTTATTATAAAAAATGTCAAAGTTAACCTAATTAACTAATTAATTAATTTACATTTATTTATAAAATAATAATTATTAAAAGAAAATAATAAATAATAATATAAATAATATTTAGGTTTCTGATTTTATTATGAAAAAAATAATTTATGAATTAATTAGATAATAGTAATAATAATTATTAAAATAATTAGTTAAAAGAAAATAAAAAAAGCAATTAACCAGGGGGGGTGTTTACCCAAGAATGGAGGTTAAGCCTGGAATTTCTGGCCCATTAAGACAAGCCCTTCGTTGACTTTGGGAATTGACTAGGTGTTCGTTGACTGAGGATCATGGTAGTCTCTCAGCATGAGCCATGGGATTTGCGTTGGAGGCCACCTGGCGCTTAGATGAGTGGGATGCATGGTGGAACGCTGCTTAAAGGCCTGCATATGATGATGTTAGAAAAAATATGAAACAAAGATTTGGGGGACCTGGGAATCGAACCCAGGTCCCAATGGTTGCCAGACATGTCATCATCCACTGAGCCAAGCGCTTGTCTTTGATATTATGATAATGAATAAATATAATATTGGATAGTCAACACTTATGTTGGACAAAAGCAACACGCACGCCTTTTATTTGAATAGACCAATAGCCTGCTTCCACGTCCTGTCTTCTTCGCTGAAACCTGCAGAAAAACAAATCAAATAGCGGGGGTTTTTAACCCCCACAACCTAGCATGACCAAAAATAGCGATTAGATGTACAAGCTATATAAATAGGGCGCGAGGGTTGGGTTTGGTTCATCTTGTCCAGGCGGTTTCAACCATGTGCGTGAGATAGTCCAATTTTTCCTGGGCAGCAAAGCCCTAATTCAAAAACTCAAAAACCCTAAAAGTCGTTAATGGCAAATCACAATCCTGTACATGATAATCCAATTAATTTATATCAATAGCTTTGTATGGATGCAAGCAATATAAAACAAGCCATAAATCACATCAAATGTTCATGAATTGGGAGTTTCGATTATGGCAAAAGTGTGCAAACCGTATGAATGAAGCTAGTGATTCTTGGAGCTATGAAGCTGGAAAATGATTGCAAATCGTCCTGGGAACCTCCAGCAATGTCTTTGGATCCACAAAAGTCCTTAATTCGCCCTAGAATACTGAAAACAGTTTTGAGTTTCTTTGATATTTTTTGGAATTGGTTATGGTGTTTCTTGCAGAATTTTCACGTGAATGCATTAGGGTTGGCTTCAGTATATGTAGTAGAATGGAATTAGGGTACAATCTTAGCCAAGTAAAGGAACATTAGGGTACTCCCCACAGCGATCAATGATAGTGACATCTTCTCTGGACCTAGGACACCAATGTATATCTGCATGTGTGAGAGTCATCAACCGTTGTGACCATCTCAAACCCCGCTCATTCTTCAGGACTGATTGGGGAAGGTGCGAAATAAACCACCTTCCCAGGAGAGGAGTGCAACACATAAGGACACCTCTTTTTCTCATGGTTCGAGTGTAACATGAGTGAAGGATGTCCCCCAGCAACGTAGGTATAGGATTCCTGGACATAAAGATCTGAACAACACTGATATCAATAAGCTGATCTGGGTTAGGGAACAACACCAAACCATAAACAAGGAGGGCCACAACCTCTTCAAAAGCTTGCAAGTCAAGGGAGTTCCAACATTCAAGAGCCTTTTCAAACAGAAACCTGGCTAAGAACCCTTTGATACCACTTCTAACTTCCCAATGTCCCTTGAGGTCAGATGACTGTAGGTGCAAGGCTTTAGCAATCTCTTCAAGCTTAGGTTCCTTTTCTGTACCGTTGAAGGGTAGCTGATCAAGGATAGGGATCTTCAGGAGCCGGGAGAACTCCTCCAATGTAGGTACCAACTGATAGTCCAAGAAGGTAAAACAGTGATGCAGAGGGTCAAAGAATTGGAACAGGACCTTTATCATATCTTCCTCAATGTTGGTGTTGACCAAGCTGATGAGGCTTCCATGCCTTTCACTGAATGAAGAGTTCTCGGGAATCCTGGATATAAGCTCCTTAAGCTGAGGAGGGACCCTTACAAGATTGACCTGAATTGTCTTTCTACGAACAGTTTCCATGTCCTACAAAACAAGAACAAAGATGAAAATTCGAACCCCTGAAATGGTTAGTCAATGCATATGATGCTGGATGATGTCATGATGCTATGATTAAACACACTACAGATATTTACAAAGACAAACATGTAAGGCACACAAGGCACACAAGACAAGCCCTTAAGGTTTAAGGCCAGCATGGGGTCTGGGTAGTACCCTCTTGAAGTTGGTGGGTTCAACCTGTCCTAATCAAAGTAACCGGGTTCTAAGGTTCCCAATATCACGGGGTTGCTTTCATTGTTCATCGTTTCGATTTAGCCACTGAACTGGCGACCGAAATATTCCAGGAAAGCAACCCTCAATTGAGCGTAGTATCGAGTATCAACCAACCTCGGACTGCACCAAAGTCAGTTATCTCACTACCCTAAAGAGGCCAAGATAGTTCAATTAAGGTTCCTAAGGTCTGTTGATGCTTCACGACACCACGCGGAGGCCCCGTACTCTCCTTGACTGAACTCAAGGGTTACCGGTACACACCAAAGTGCCACATCAACGTAGCAGACTGTTTCAACCATGTCGGTATACCCCGCACAGTTCCCTCACAACCTTGTTGCTACTTTCTAAGAAGGTATCCCCAGATCCGGGTTAGGATCTATAGAACTCCCAAGCAACCCACAATTTTAAAGCACACAAGGAAAGCAATTGAAAACACAGTGATCTTAGTCCTAAGGTACACCTCACTTTATAAAGGTTCCCCAGCAGAGTCGCCAGTTCTGTGATCGGTGGATCTGGAACTGACTGTTTAACGCTGGTTCGCGAAATGTCGCGGAAGCAAGAGTCGCCACCGTCTTTTATTTTCTCCAAATGGAAAGGACAAAAGCACAGAAAAATTCCTTAAAGAGATCGCTCTCGGTTCGGGAGGTAGGTTATAGAAAGGGAAGGTGTTAGCACCCTTTCTATCCATGGTTATCCATGGGCTCTTAGATACTTGCTCAATGTGTTTTCAAAAATGTTTGTTTGCTTTTCAATGTGGGTTTAAAAAAGTTTCTTTGAAAAATTTCAGTTCGACTCGTACGTCAGAGTGTTTGAAAAATTTGCTTTGAAAGCTTTTGAAAATGTGTTGGTGTGAAAAGTCTTTTTGAGTTTGTTTTGAGATTAGAGCAAGTATCCTTGAGAACCTACCTACCCTAAGGAATTTGTCTGTGTAAATGTCCTTAAAAGTAGTGCCATCCCACCATTGAGAGGTAGGCAGCACCACCGTTGGAAGTGTTCGGGTCAATTCGAGTTTATAGGGACATGGTGATCACCAGAGCAATGGGAAGACACCTTAGAAGCTACCCTCATGCCAGGTTCCCGGATCATGAGGACTTACTAAGACATCCTCTACTCGACGATCACCTTTCGAGGCAAGGCAACAGTGAGGCGTACCCTAGGGGTGGTGTGTGATTTGTGTGTCAGATTCATTTATTTTTGTCTTGTCATATTCATTGTGATCTACGCTTGATTTTATTATGGCCATTCATTCTTGCATGTTTTGTTTAACAGTTAAAATATTTGCGGGAAAGTAAATTCTAAAGCTATTACAAATGGCGCGGGTCCACATCGCCAAAATTAAACCGGACCCGATTTGACGGAAAGATAAATAAAGCAATAAAATAAAAGTGCGAGAAGTAAAATTGTTACAACGCTTTGGGAGAATTACATAATTATAATAAACGACATAAACTAAATGCGCGAAATTAAATAAATTACGAACATGGGCGTTGGACCCTTTTGCAAAAAATTACAAGAATTAATTAATTAGAATTAATGAGGAATTAAAATTAAAAATTAAAAAGAATGTTTTTTGGTATTTTTATGTTTTTTAAGATTTAATGGAAAAGAATTAATTAAAAGTAAAATAAAAAGCTAAACCTAAGTCTAATTATTTTTTAAGTTTTTTTAAGAAAATATTAAAGTTTTTAACCTAATTTAAACCTAATTTTATTGTACAATTTAATTATAAAATAAATAAAATAAATAATATCATTATTATGAAAAAAAAAGAAAAAAATTGAAGGGAATAAAATTTATTAAACCTAAATTCTATGTTTATTTGGATTTTTGGTTATTAAAAAGAATTAAAGTTAAAACCTATTTTACTAAATTTATTTACATGCATTTTTTATGAAAATAATATTGGAAATAAAAGTTGTTATATTTTTGCCCTTTTTTGGTTTTTATGATATTTTTGTATTTGGTAAAATAATTAATTAATTAAAAACAAAAAAATAAATAAAGAAACAATTAAAAACAAAATAAATAAAAAGATGAAATTGCAAACCAGGGGAGGGGTTCAGGCCCTAAAGTGGAGGTGTGTTTATGAAAATCTGGCCCAATAAGCTTGAAATCGTTTGACTTTTCCAGGCCACGTATGCGCTTGTTGACTTGTCTTTATGGTGTTCTTCAACTATGAGCCCTTGATCTGGATTCGTTAAGCACGTGGCTGGCTGGATGAAGTGGAATATGGTGTGCATTGGATGATAGTGCTGCATGTGAACATCTATGGAAAAATAATATTGGAATTGTACAGACCTGGGGTTCGAACCCAGGTCTTGGACGTTGAAGCTATCAACGCTTGCCAGCTGAACTATGAAACGCACGTTAACATGTTATAACAAATAAATAATAAAAAGAAAGACAAACGCGTTAGTGGGTTTCTGGCGCAAATTTCAAACCGGCCTATCACGTTTTGACAACGAGGTTGTCTTCTTCGTTGTTTTTATTTTTTCTGAAACAAAAGCCTATGGCAACGGTTTTAAACGCGTGGTCTTAGGCTAGCTTCAAGAAAATAGCGACTAGCGCTATGATGTCAATAAATTGATCGCGAGGGTCAAGATCTCTTCGTCTTGATGTACTGATTTGAATGGCATGGGTCTGGAATCCTAATTTTGCTTGGTCTGAAAATCCCTAATTCAAAAAACCTGCAACCCGATTCCTGGAGTTTTGATGGTGGTTTCTGATTGGAATGTGTCCAATAGACCTTGAGCAAGCTATTGGAATCAAGATTAAGGCTTGAATCGTCCTCCAACAATGATTTCAGAATTTGGTTTTCTAGGAATTTTTTCAAGTTTCTCTATTGTTCTTCTGCGCAGCTTAGAGTGTGCTAGGATTAGGGTTGTGTTTCTGATTATGTAGTGAAGCTTTTAGGTTAAGAAAACTCAATAAAATCCAAGGCATTCATTGTTTTGCATATTTGATTTCCTTAAGATCTTTTTGAATCTTTTTCATGTGCATTTTTGTTCAATCATGCTCAAATCAACCAAATCTTGCCATATTGGGATGTGCACGAGATCTTGACCTTAAAACATGTATAAAAAGATTTTTTAGGTCAAGTTTTATATTTTCCACATATTTATATAATTTAAATGAATTAATATGAATAATAATTCAAATAAATAAATAAAAAATGAGAAAATACTTCCCTTTGGGCCAAGTGGTCGTGCACATGCTTGGAATGATGAATCATGGAAGAAAAATGGGCCCATTAGCAAATTTAGGTCATTTGAAGTAAAGTTGACTTTTCAAAATATCCAAAAATTTCCCAACTTCCACAAGGCATAACTTGCTCAATTTTTAAGCTTTTCACATGTTCTTGGACATTTTGGAAAGGTCTTTGAGTCCTCTAACCAATGCCTTTGGTCCCATGTCATTTTGATTTACCAATCTCAAGTTATGGCCTTTGACTTAAAGTCCCTTTTTGTTGACTTTTGAAAATGACCTATAATGTTGAAATTGATAACTTTTTGTGAGAGCATTTCTTGGACTTGAAGTATGAAGATGAGTTGTAGGAAATGTCTTTCTATTCAAAATGAGCTTTGGATGGAATTTTTCTGATAATCCATGTGAAAGTTATGCTCTGGTCAATTTCAGTTGACTTTTTCAACTGTCCAAATATAGTAACTTTTGCATCTTGATGATTTTCTGAGCCAAATTTTGAGAATCATGATCAAGCATTGATCAAATGATGTTTGTGGCTTCAAAATGATATGTTGACCAAAAATTTGAACTTTTGACTGCCAAATGACCATTTTGCCCCTACAGCTGACTGTAGTGCAATTTAGGGTTTTGACTGTGCAATTCTGAGCTGAATGCCTTGAAACTTGATATGAGGATACTTGACCATCTTTGTAAGCATATGAGACTTGATTGGGCCTTTGAAAACTTTCAATTCTTGATCAGAACACAAACCCTAGTTTTGACTGTATAGGAAACAGTTGCACTGCACAACCCTTGGGGAATTTTGTGACTTGACTTGGCAATTTCTTGAAGAATATGGGAGGGCAAATTTTGGGGTGCAACAGTTGCCCCTGTTCAATCTTCTTAGACCTGAGGATGCAGATTGGCTGACGTGCCCTTCGTAATCCGAGGGTAGAAGATGATTGAACACTAGAGTGCCCAGAAATTTGCGCTCACATGTTGGCAGTGTGATGGGGGAATGGGCTTATAGATGCCATTTGGAGATTGCTGGATAAGATGATGGGCTTATAGATGCCATCTGGATGTTGATCGCGTAGGAGATTCCTTAGCGAGAACCTGCATACCTGCAAAATAGAAAATGAGTACCTGACACGTTGCAGGAGCTGATTTTTAGATGTTTGGTATAGACGTGTCCTGACTGGTTACAGGAGCTGAGTCTGGAGCTTCAAACAGCGATGAATGAACCAGGTATGGTTACTGCCTTAGCATGAATGGTAAGAGAACCTTGGGCGAATTTAACTTCAACAACGCTCGTTGAGAAAAATCTTGGCGGGAATTACCATCTTTGCAGTATCGGAACGAGAACCATAGGCTATTATAATCTGAAAGGGAATCACCTCACTCGCCGTCGGAGAGGGAATCATAGGAAAAGGAATTGCCACCTCACACACCGTCGGAGAGGGAACCATAAGAGACTATCACCTCACACTTATCGTCGGAGAGGGAATCATCTGAAGAAGGAATTACCACCTCACGCACTTGCCGGAGAGGGGACCATAGGAGACTATCACCTCACACTCATCGTCGGAGAGGGAAACATCTGAAGAAGGAATTACCACCTCACGCACTTGCCGGAGAGGGCACCATAGAAGACTATCACCTCACACTCATCGTCGGAGAGGGAAACATCTGAAAAAGGAATTACCACCTCACGCACTTGCCGGAGAGGGGACCATAAGACTATCACCTCACACTCATCGTCGGAGAGGGAAACATCTTGAAAAAGGAATTACCACCTCACGCACTTGCCGGAGAGGGGACCATAGGAAAAGGAATTACCACCTCACGCACTTGTCGGAGAGGGGACCATAGGAGACTATCACCTCACTCACCGTCGGAGAGGGAAACATCTGAAAAGGACTTACCACCTCACTCACCGTCGGAGAGGGAACCATAGGAGATTATCACCTCACTCACCGTCGGAGAGGGAAACATCTGAAAAGGACTTACCACCTCACTCACCGTCGGAGAGGGAACCATAGGAGATTATCACCTCACTCACCGTCGGAGAGGGAACCATCTGAAAAGGATTGATCGCCTCACTCACTGTCGGAGAGGGAACCATCTGGGATAACTTCTACTGAGTCTTCATCAGAAAAATCTGTTGGGAGTCGATTTAGCT
Organism: Vicia faba; assembly: GCA_948472305.1. Taxonomy (NCBI): domain Eukaryota; kingdom Viridiplantae; phylum Streptophyta; class Magnoliopsida; order Fabales; family Fabaceae; genus Vicia; species Vicia faba. Next base: position 1,187,566,880 of record OX451737.1, read on the forward strand.
GGACTAGAGAAGGCCTTGGACTGGATAAGAAATCTTTGGAGTCGATTAACTGAACCGGTCTAGGTCTTGAAAGATGATTGAGAATTTAGCTGATTCTTTCCTGAAAGGTAAAGATCAGTTATATGCATGATATGGATCAAGCGATGATGTTTTCAACATAAGTGAGATTTGTATGATATGATGCGTCTATGCATGCTATAATGATGTATGTGATGTTTATGTATGTATGTTTTCGTCTAGGAAAGTAAACTTTTTGACGGGTGCCAGGAAGTCATATCCCGGGCTGATGTTGAAGAATAGATTTCCCTTCCGCTGGGGATGATAGTTGCGAGAATACCGGTAGGAGAAGATGACTCTGTTGCGGAATAAACTTGGCGAATGGAAGATTATGCGGGGAGAAAAGATACTCTAGCGACCATGCTGGGAAGCAATACTCTGTGGGAAGAGGGATGCCTTGATGAATTGTTGATGACTTGCTGAGGATACCCTTGTTGTTGGAAGTGCTGACAGACTTCGCTGGGGTAAGAAGACTTCGTTGACGACGATCTTTCCATGGCTTTTGGCTGAGGATAACCCAGTTATATCCTATTGAGGAAATAACTCTTTGAATAAAGCCGGGCGACGCGTTCGTGCTCTGCGAGGGGATAAGCTTCCAGAATTTACTGGGGATAAGCTTACTGCTTGGGGAAGATGGACTCCAACTTTCCTTGGGAAACTGGATTGGACTCTTTTTTGGGGAAGTTTTGATATGCTGGGGAAGTGATTCCTTTGAATATTGAGATACCGCCGGGGAACAATCTTTAGACCAAGATTGTCGGGGATGCTTGTTAAGAATGTATGTACTGCTGGGGAATGTTGAGATCTGCTGGCGGATACTCAACTTCTTTGAGATTTGATAATTTGCTTGGAGAGGAATGTACTGTTTTGCTGAACCACTCTCTGGGGAATTAAGGTATCTGGTTACGTTCTTTAGTTGAACCTACCTTGGTACCTTTGAAGGATAGAACAATTAGACTGCTCAGACAACTCTTTGTTGCCCCTGTTTCTAGTGTCACCTGCAATTAATTCCTTTGTTTCGTATGCAAATATTTATGAGTTAGCAAATTATTGTCAATGCATATATCACAAATTGAACCTTGGACGTTCTTCGCAAAACAAAACAGAAAAAGAAAAACACTTGGCACGTTTAACTGAAAATATATTTGTATTGATTTTTGAATGGCCTGAATAGGCGTTTTATGTACAAGAGGCTGGCGTCCTAGTAAGAGGTACGCCGCCGAACAAAAGAGTTTATATAAATTTTGTATAAAAGAAAATAAAACAGCTGTGTGAAATATGAATGATCCACTGGGTTTCAACTCTGCTATTGTCTTTATAACTCCGAGCGTCTCATCACTTGATGACCTTGGTTGAGGGTGAAGCTGACTGATCGATGCCGTCTGAACTTGATGTAGATACCGGATTCTGGATGCAAAGTGATCCAATGAGACATAGTATTACGCTTTTATCCCTAATTTTTGCCTGGACCGCCCTTTCGGGTTTTCAGTCCACCGGGATACCCATTTTTGCCCAAGCCGCCTTTTCAGGTTTTCGACTTGCCGGGTGTACAGATTTTTCATTTTCATCCCTTCATTTTGCCCGAACCCTTTTGGTTCGACGGGAAGCCCTAATTTTTGCCTAGGCATGTCAGCCTAGCGGGTCTTTTTTCATGCGTAGTATTTTTTAACTATGTCTGCATTGGCGGGGTGAGGAAGGTCGTCACCATCCATGTTGGTTAATATCATTGCTCCTCCTGAGAACACATGCTTAACCACAAATGGCCCTTCGTATGTAGGGGTCCATTTGCCCCTTGGATCATTCTGAGGAAGGATGATTCGCTTGATTACCAGATCCCCAACTTGATATTCCTGTGGTCTGACCTTTTTGTTAAATGCCCTGATCATTCGTTTCTGATACGTCTGACCATGACAGATAGCAGCAAGTCTCTTTTCGTCAATGAGGTTGAGTTGATCAAGTCGTGTCTGGATCCAATCATCTTCGTCTATATTTGCATCCTTCATTATCCGGAGAGAGGGTATTTGCACTTCGATTGGCAAGACTGCCTCCATGCCATAAACTAGAGAGAAAGGAGTTGCCCCGGTTGACGTCCTAGCTGAGGTACGGTACCCATGCAGAGCGAACGGTAACATCTCGTGCCAATCTTTGTAGGTCACCGTCATTTTCTGCACGATTTTCTTGATGTTCTTATTTGCTGCTTCTACAGCCCCATTCATCTTCGGTCTGTAAGGAGAAGAATTGTGGTGCTGTATCTTGAACTGTTCGCAAAGCTCAGCGATCATCTTGTTGTTTAGATTGGTACCGTTGTCTGTAATAATTCGCTCAGGGACGCCGTACCGACAGATCAGGTTGTGCCGAATAAACCGTGCCACAACAGTCTTGGTTACCGTAGCATAGGATGCTGCCTCAACCCACTTCGAAAAATAATCAATCGCCACTAGGATGAAGCGATGTCCATTAGATGCTGTAGGTTTTATCTCGCCGATCATGTCTATGCCCCACATTGCAAACGGCCAAGGCACAGTCAGAACATTCAGGGGGACCGGAGGAACATGCACCTTGTCTGCATAAATCTGGCACTTGTGGCATGTCCTGGAGTGTTGGTAACAGTCCGCTTCCATTGTGGACCAGTAATATCCTGCCCGTAGGATTTTCTTAGCCATAGTGTGCCCACTGGAATGTGTACCAAAGGTCCCTTCATGTAGCTCTTCCATGATTCTTTCTGCTTCCGTCTTATCCACACAACGCAGTAAGGTTGAATCATGGTTTCGCTTGTACAAGATGCCGTTGCTTAGGAAAAATTTGGTTGCAAACCTTCTCAGGAATTTCTTATCATTGACAGAGGCACCTTCAGGGTATTCCTGAGCTTCCAGATATCTCTTCACTTCGTGGTACCAAGGCTTCTCAGTCACCAATTCAGTTTCGAGATCACAACAGTATGCCGGTTCGTCCAGTTTCCAGATGATAATCCGGGGAGCCTCATTATCCCATTTGACCTTGAACATTGAAGACATTGTAGCTAACGCGTCCGCTAACTGATTCTCTTCTCTTAGAAAGTGCTCAAAGGTTATCTCTGTAAAGTGGGGAATCAGGGTCAACACACATTCTCTGTAAGGAATCAGGTTTGGATGTTTCGTATCCCACTCCCCTTTGATCTGATTGATCACGAGAGCGGAATCTCCGAAGACACTTAGAAATTTGATCCTTAGGTCGATCGCAGCTTGAAGACCCATGATGCACGCCTCATACTCCGCCATGTTGTTGGTACAGTTGAAACACAGCCGGGCATTGAGTGGAGTATGAGTACCTTGAGGAGATATGATTATGGCGCCGATACCGTTTCCCAAAGCATTGGAGGCTCCGTCAAAGTGCATAGACCATCGGGATCCTGGTTCAGGTCCTTCATCCGGTCCAGGTACTTCACAATCAGTCACAATCATGATGCTTTCATCCGGAAACTCGAAGTTCATGGATTGATAATCATCTACAGCTTGATGTGCCAGGTGGTCTGCCAATACACTTCCCTTGATGGCTTTCTGGGTTGTATACTGAATGTCGTATTCCGTTAAGATCATTTGCCATCTTGCAATTCTCCCAGACAGAGCAGGCTTTTCGAATATGTACTTTATAGGATCCATCTTTGAGATCAACAAGGTAGTGTGAGTCAGCATATACTGTCTCAGCCGGCGAGCAGCCCATACCAAAGCGCAGCAAGTTTTCTCAAGCAGTGAGTATCGGGTCTCACAGTCGGTAAACTTTTTGCTAAGGTAATAAATGGCATGCTCTTTTCGGCCAGACTCGTCATGCTGCCCCAGCACACACCCCATTGAGTTGTCTAGCACTGTCAGATATAGGATCAGAGGTCTCCCTTCAACCGGTGGCATAAGGATAGGTGGTTCTTGGAGATACTCTTTGATTTTGTCGAAGGCAGCCTGACATTCATCGTTCCAACGCACTACCTGATCTTTCTTCAGCAGTTTGAAGATTGGCTCACAGGTAGCAGTCAGATGTGAGATGAATCGAGCGATGTAATTCAGACGTCCTAAAAAGCCTCTGACTTCCTTCTCTGTCTTAGGAACTGGCATCTCTTGAATAGCTTTGACCTTAGCAGGGTCCACTTGAATACCTTTATCGCTGACCACGAAGCCTAACAACTTCCCGGATCTTACCCCGAAGGTGCACTTGTTCGGGTTCAATCTCAGCTTGTACAGTTTCAACCGGTCAAACAACTTCTGTAGATGATCTAGGTGCTCTTCCTCAGTCTGGGACCTAGCGATCATGTCGTCCACATACACTTCTATCTCATGATGGATCATGTCATGAAATAGAGCAACCATGGCACGTTGGTAGGTTGCCCCAGCGTTCTTCAACCCGAATGGCATGACCTTGTAACAGAAGGTGCCCCACTGAGTAACAAATGTAGTCTTTTCCATGTCTTCAGGTGCCATCTTGATCTGATTGTAGCCTGAAAAGCCATCCATGAAAGAGAACACTTTGTGCTGAGCCGTATTATCAACAAGGACATCAATGTGAGGTAAGGGGAAGTCATCCTTGGGGCTGGCCCTGTTCAGATCCCTATAATCGACACACATTCTGACCTTACCGTCCTTCTTCGGCACCGGCACCACATTAGCGACCCACTGAGGGTAAGAAGTCACTGCAAGGAACCCGGCATCAAACTGTTTCATGACCTCGGCTTTAATCTTCTCAGACATCTCTGGACGCATCCGGCGGACTTTTTGCTTTACTGGAGGGTAGTCTTCCTTAGTCGGCAAGTGATGGACCACAATGTCGGTATCCAACCCGGGCATGTCTTCGTAGGACCAGGCAAAGATCTCCATATAGTCATGTAACATCTTGGTTAACCGTTGCTTCACGCTGAGCTCTAGGTTGGCACCAATCTTTACCTCTCTCCTGTCTGCTTCAGTACCCAAGTTTATGATTTCCACTGGCTCTTCATGGGGTTGAATTGCCCTCTCCTCCTGAAGTAACAGTCTTGCAAGCTCGCCGGGAACTTCGCAATCATCTTCACCTTCGTCTTCGGCTAAGTTGATCGGATTTTCGAAGTCATAATTGGCAGTAGCAGAATTGTTATCAGTGAGATCCAGAGTGGATTGGAACCTGTATGAGTGAGTGTGTGTGTAAATACAGCTGTTTTTGAAAATTATGTAAAGGAAAAGAAAGACAGAAAAGGAACACAATATTTGCAATGCGAAAAACGTCCAAGATTTTCATTCATGATGTATAAAATGACAGTTTGTATGCCCTCACAAATAGAACCACGGTGCCTCGGGTAAGACACCGGGCCATAGAGTTTATCATTGTTTATTACAAAATAACGAAACAAAGAAATTTATTACTGCGTCACAAAGGTAACAGGGGTATGGTCCTTTGCACTCCAATTGTTCAATCCGTCTTCGGCCGTCGGATAAATCCAGCTGTTGAATTCGGCTTCGTCCACTTCATGGTCTTCCCCAACAGCGTTCACTCCTGAACTTTTAATAAATACCGGAGGTCTTCCGATCTTTGCTTTCCTCATAGCCCTCTGACCTTCTGTGGTGAAACCCAGCCCAAGTTTATCAGTCTTCTGAGTGAAGTCTGGAAGTCTGCCCCAGTCGGCACATTCACCCTTCTGCACCACAGCCCTGGCATCCTTCAGGGAAGCTATCTTCAAAGGACCACTTGCTTCTGTTGTTTCTGCTGCAATTGGAAACACCTCCTCGAAATGCTGAAAGGGGGTTTCAATAAACTCCCCATCCATCTCAATGTACCTGAAAGAGTTTAGGTGACTCACCATATATTCTTCCTCTCCTTGCACAGTGACAATCTTCCCTCTGACGGGGTACTTCAGCTTTTGATGCAAGGTAGAGGTCACTGCCCCAGCCTTATGTATCCAGGGTCGACCCAGCAGACAAGAGTAAGATGGACGGATATCCATCACATAAAAAGTGGAGTCGAACACCTGAGAGCCCACACGAATCGGAATGTCAACCTCTCCATGGACCATCCTCTTTGAACCATCAAAGGCCCTGACGATGATGTTGCTGGGTTTCAATTCCAGGCCTTCACAATCTAGACGATCCAGAGCCTTCTTGGGTAGCACATTCAAAGATGACCCAGTATCAACCAACACATGTGCCAGGGTGGTGCCCCTGCATTCAATTGAGACATGTAGAGCATCATTATGGTCTCTCCCCTTTGCGGTCAAGTCAGCATCTGAGAAACCCAAGCCATTATCTGCCGTTAGACTTGCCACGCAATCAGTGAACTGGACTGCAGAGGTTTCATGTGGCACATGGGCCGTCTTGAGGAATGAGATTAGGGCCTTAGCATGAGCCTCGGAGCACAGTAATAAAGAGAGCATGGAGATCTTGGAGGGCGTATGCCCCAATTGTTCCACAACATTAAAATCGCTCTTCTTTATGATCTTTAGAATCTCCTCCATCTCTTGTGGGGAGGCCTCAGCAGCTATGGGTATGGGTGCCTCCATCTGGGCAGGCTCAACTTCAATCCCCTTGCCCCGAGCATTGGATGACTCGGCAGCAGGAGAAACAATCGGGTTAGCAGCAGGAACAACAACTTGATCAGTAACAGGAATAGGTGTTCTTGTAGGAATTATCAGGAGCGGTCTTCGGGCAGCAGGCGGTGCAATGTCAGGCGAGAAGAGCCTGCCACTGCGGGTAACCTTGGCTGGGCCAGTGATGTCACAGATGCTGGCGCCAGCGTTGAGCTCTTGTTTAATCCCGTTTATATATACATCTGCCCCATAGTGCCAAGGGACAGCTTTATCAGATACATAGGGCAGGGGCCCTGGAACAGTGATAATAACGGGCGCAACGGTCATGATTTGAGTGGGCTTCTTCTGGAGAGCCGGGATCGGATTATTGAGGATAGTCACTACAGAAACTTCTTCCATTGGAACCAACCGAACAGCAGACTTCTTGAATAGAATCTCCTTGCTATCCATTAAGCTTTGGATGCCTAACTTTAGCAAGGGACAACCAGATGGGGACACAGCACAAAATAGGCAACCCTCACTACAACCCGGAAATAAACCGGCCTGCAGTAGGTTCTTCTTGACGATCTTTAGAGGAGTGGCTAGATCATCCACAGAAACAGCATAAACGTCTTCATCAACAGCATTTACCCCATGCTGAGGCATAGGGGCAGTAACTACATTCGGCTTTGCAGGCGCTTCGAATTGTATCTCCTTTGCGTCGATAAGGTCTTGCACCTTATTCTTTAACGCCCAACAGTCATCGGTAGAGTGCCCCGGGCTATCTGAATGGTAAGCACAACGAGCATTCGGGTTGTACTTGGGAGATGTTGTATTGGGGAACTTCGGCGCCTCTCTGACAGTCACCAAACTGGTTGAGAGCAACTGTGGCAGGATCTGCGATAAGGTCATGCTTAACCGGGTAAACTCCCTCCGGGGTCTTTCAGCCCTTTGAGAATTGTTTGGCCGAGGAGCGGCAGCAGGCTTAGCAATCATCACCGCGCTGACAGATTGGCGGTGCTCAGGTCTCTCTGATTTCCTAGAACCATACACGGCACTAGACTCCTTCTTAAATGGTTTCTTTTCCGAACTAGATGATGCACCCTTCGCAATCTTCCCAGATTTCAGCCCAGCTTCAATTCTCTCTCCAGTCAGAATCAAATCAGTGAACCCGGCAGAAGAATTCCCGATGAGATGGTTGAAAAATGGCCCAGATAGGGTCCCCAAGAACATGTCAACCAACTCCCGATCAGTCAATGGTGGCTGCACCCTGCCAGCCAGGTCTCTCCACTTCTGAGCGTACTCCTTAAAACCTTCGCTTGCACCTAACGCCATACCCTGGAGTTGGGTACGTGTGGGGGCAAGGTCGGCATTATATTGGTACTGCTTGTAGAAAGCAGTAGCCAACTCCTCCCAGTTACGAACTTTGGTCCCATCCAGCTGATAGAACCATTCGAGATGAGTCCCTGAAAGACTCTCCTGGAAGAAGTGGATCCATAAATTCTTATCCGCAGAGTACGGCTGAATTTTCCGAACATAGGACCTTAAATGCAGCTTGGGACAAGACGCCCCGTCATATTTGGAGAAGGATGGTGCTTTGAACTTATGCGGGATAATCACACCAGTCGACAAACCCAGATCTCCGAAATCCAGCCCAGGTGCCTGCTGAACCTCCATAGCCTTCAACCTGTCCTCCAGTTGTTTGTACCTGTCATCTGCAGGAGGGTACTGCTCTTCATCAAAATCCGTCTCGTTGTCGGAGACTACCGGACTAGGGACCTTTACTTCTGCCTGAGAAGGACTCTTGCCAACAGAAGAACCAGCCTCTTCATGCTGCAGAGTATTGCCGAATCTTCGGCCCGAGTTGAACAGAACAGTTCTTCTCTTCTTCTTCTTCTCCTTCTTCAGGAGCATAGCCTTTAATTCTTCTTGGCCTTTAGCCAGACCCTTGATTAGTTCTTGAAACTGCGCATTCTGCGCCTGAAGAGCCTTGATTGATGTCTCGGTTGATGCAGATTCGGGATTCATGATGCTGAAATAAACAGCGAAGAACTGTAAGCAACCTGAAAAGAGGAAAAACCTGCTATGCACATGATGTATGAAATGCGTATGCAATGCATTCAAGGGTTCGAAAGTTCAAATTCGTTGTAGACAAAAAGGAACACATGTTATCATTAAGGAAATCATTGTTTAATACATCAGAGCCTCATGGGCAAAAGGTACAAAAATCAAATCAATCCCAAAATACACTGCGCATCCTCTTCGGAGCTATGTAGGTGTTGAGATTCCTCTCTTCATGCAACAGGCGGGTGAGTTCCAGGACCTTCTTTTCACTGGCATGCAGATTAGTCTCAAGAGAATTATTTTCTTCCTTAAGCTGGATCCAGCTCTTCTGCATCTCTTCCCAGGATGTGGGCATATCAGGGTGCTGAATAGTGTAGGACACTTCCCCTTCCAAGACAGGTTCTTTGATTACTGGGAGCATGTGAGGATAAGGCATCACTAACTTCTGAGAGCGGGCGCGTACCCATTTGAGATAAGGCTCCAAAGGGATGGAGTTCCTGTGCCCCAGTGTCTTGCTGTCTATCCTACTGGGCATCCTCCAGGCTCTGATGAATCTCTGGCGAAGTCCTTGAGTATCGTTGTCGAAGTCAAAAACTATGTCAGGAATTAACATGTCATGAGGACCATCCCTCCGAGCATAACCAAACTGCCTCCAAGCCAGGCATGGGCTATAAGTAATACCTCCTCTGATTCCAAGTAAAGGAACATTAGGGTACTCCCCACAGCGATCAATGATAGTGACATCTTCTCTGGACCTAGGACACCAATGTATATCTGCATGTGTGAGAGTCATCAACCGTTGTGACCATCTCAAACCCCGCTCATTCTTCAGGACTGATTGGGGAAGGTGCGAAATAAACCACCTTCCCAGGAGAGGAGTGCAACACATAAGGACACCTCTTTTTCTCATGGTTCGAGTGTAACATGAGTGAAGGATGTCCCCCAGCAACGTAGGTATATGATTCCTGGACATAAAGATCTGAACAGCACTGATATCAATAAGCTGGTCTGGGTTAGGGAACAACACCAAACCATAAACAAGGAGGGCCACAACCTCTTCAAAAGCTTGCAAGTCAAGGGAGTTCCAACGTTCAAGAGCCTTTTCAAACAGAAACCTGGCTAAGAACCCTTTGATACCACTTCTAACTTCCCAATGTCCCTTGAGGTCAGATGACTGTAGGTGCAAGGCTTTAGCAATCTCTTCAAGCTTAGGTTCCTTTTCTGTACCGTTGAAGGGTAGCTGATCAAGGATAGGGATCTTCAGGAGCCGGGAGAACTCCTCCAATGTAGGTACCAACTGATAGTCCAAGAAGGTAAAACAGTGATGCAGAGGGTCAAAGAATTGGAACAGGACCTTTATCATATCTTCCTCAATGTTGGTGTTGACCAAGCTGATGAGGCTTCCATGCCTTTCACTGAATGAAGAGTTCTCGGGAATCCTGGATATAAGCTCCTTAAGCTGAGGAGGGACCCTTACAAGATTGACCTGAATTGTCTTTCTACGAACAGTTTCCATGTCCTACAAAACAAGAACAAAGATGAAAATTCGAACCCCTGAAATGGTTAGTCAATGCATATGATGCTGGATGATGTCATGATGCTATGATTAAACACACTACAGATATTTACAAAGACAAACATGTAAGGCACACAAGGCACACAAGACAAGCCCTTAAGGTTTAAGGCCAGCATGGGGTCTGGGTAGTACCCTCTTGAAGTTGGTGGGTTCAACCTGTCCTAATCAAAGTAACCGGGTTCTAAGGTTCCCAATATCACGGGGTTGCTTTCATTGTTCATCGTTTCGATTTAGCCACTGAACTGGCGACCGAAATATTCCAGGAAAGCAACCCTCAATTGAGCGTAGTATCGAGTATCAACCAACCTCGGACTGCACCAAAGTCAGTTATCTCACTACCCTAAAGAGGCCAAGATAGTTCAATTAAGGTTCCTAAGGTCTGTTGATGCTTCACGACACCACGCGGAGGCCCCGTACTCTCCTTGACTGAACTCAAGGGTTACCGGTACACACCAAAGTGCCACATCAACGTAGCAGACTGTTTCAACCATGTCGGTATACCCCGCACAGTTCCCTCACAACCTTGTTGCTACTTTCTAAGAAGGTATCCCCAGATCCGGGTTAGGATCTATAGAACTCCCAAGCAACCCACAATTTTAAAGCACACAAGGAAAGCAATTGAAAACACAGTGATCTTAGTCCTAAGGTACACCTCACTTTATAAAGGTTCCCCAGCAGAGTCGCCAGTTCTGTGATCGGTGGATCTGGAACTGACTGTTTAACGCTGGTTCGCGAAATGTCGCGGAAGCAAGAGTCGCCACCGTCTTTTATTTTCTCCAAATGGAAAGGACAAAAGCACAGAAAAATTCCTTAAAGAGATCGCTCTCGGTTCGGGAGGTAGGTTATAGAAAGGGAAGGTGTTAGCACCCTTTCTATCCATGGTTATCCATGGGCTCTTAGATACTTGCTCAATGTGTTTTCAAAAATGTTTGTTTGCTTTTCAATGTGGGTTTAAAAAAGTTTCTTTGAAAAATTTCAGTTCGACTCGTACGTCAGAGTGTTTGAAAAATTTGCTTTGAAAGCTTTTGAAAATGTGTTGGTGTGAAAAGTCTTTTTGAGTTTGTTTTGAGATTAGAGCAAGTATCCTTGAGAACCTACCTACCCTAAGGAATTTGTCTGTGTAAATGTCCTTAAAAGTAGTGCCATCCCACCATTGAGAGGTAGGCAGCACCACCGTTGGAAGTGTTCGGGTCAATTCGAGTTTATAGGGACATGGTGATCACCAGAGCAATGGGAAGACACCTTAGAAGCTACCCTCATGCCAGGTTCCCGGATCATGAGGACTTACTAAGACATCCTCTACTCGACGATCACCTTTCGAGGCAAGGCAACAGTGAGGCGTACCCTAGGGGTGGTGTGTGATTTGTGTGTCAGATTCATTTATTTTTGTCTTGTCATATTCATTGTGATCTACGCTTGATTTTATTATGGCCATTCATTCTTGCATGTTTTGTTTAACAGTTAAAATATTTGCGGGAAAGTAAATTCTAAAGCTATTACAAATGGCGCGGGTCCACATCGCCAAAATTAAACCGGACCCGATTTGACGGAAAGATAAATAAAGCAATAAAATAAAAGTGCGAGAAGTAAAATTGTTACAACGCTTTGGGAGAATTACATAATTATAATAAACGACATAAACTAAATGCGCGAAATTAAATAAATTACGAACATGGGCGTTGGACCCTTTTGCAAAAAATTACAAGAATTAATTAATTAGAATTAATGAGGAATTAAAATTAAAAATTAAAAAGAATGTTTTTTGGTATTTTTATGTTTTTTAAGATTTAATGGAAAAGAATTAATTAAAAGTAAAATAAAAAGCTAAACCTAAGTCTAATTATTTTTAAAGTTTTTTTAAGAAAATATTAAAGTTTTTAACCTAATTTAAACCTAATTTTATTGTACAATTTAATTATAAAATAAATAAAATAAATAATATCATTATTATGAAAAAAAAAGAAAAAAATTGAAGGGAATAAAATTTATTAAACCTAAATTCTATGTTTATTTGGATTTTTGGTTATTAAAAAGAATTAAAGTTAAAACCTATTTTACTAAATTTATTTACATGCATTTTTTATGAAAATAATATTGGAAATAAAAGTTGTTATATTTTTGCCCTTTTTTGGTTTTTATGATATTTTTGTATTTGGTAAAATAATTAATTAATTAAAAACAAAAAAATAAATAAAGAAACAATTAAAAACAAAATAAATAAAAAGATGAAATTGCAAACCAGGGGAGGGGTTCAGGCCCTAAAGTGGAGGTGTGTTTATGAAAATCTGGCCCAATAAGCTTGAAATCGTTTGACTTTTCCAGGCCACGTATGCGCTTGTTGACTTGTCTTTATGGTGTTTTTCAACTATGAGCCCTTGATCTGGATTCGTTAAGCACGTGGCTGGCTGGATGAAGTGGAATATGGTGTGCATTGGATGATAGTGCTGCATGTGAACATCTATGGAAAAATAATATTGGAATTGTACAGACCTGGGGTTCGAACCCAGGTCTTGGACGTTGAAGCTATCAACGCTTGCCAGCTGAACTATGAAACACACGTTAACATGTTATAACAAATAAATAATAAAAAGAAAGACAAACGCGTTAGTGGGTTTCTGGCGCAAATTTCAAACCGGCCTATCACGTTTTGACAACGAGGTTGTCTTCTTCGTTGTTTTTATTTTTTCTGAAACAAAAGCCTATGGCAACGGTTTTAAACGCGTGGTCTTAGGCTAGCTTCAAGAAAATAGCGACTAGCGCTATGATGTCAATAAATTGATCGCGAGGGTCAAGATCTCTTCGTCTTGATGTACTGATTTGAATGGCATGGGTCTGGAATCCTAATTTTGCTTGGTCTGAAAATCCCTAATTCAAAAAACCTGCAACCCGATTCCTGGAGTTTTGATGGTGGTTTCTGATTGGAATGTGTCCAATAGACCTTGAGCAAGCTATTGGAATCAAGATTAAGGCTTGAATCGTCCTCCAACAATGATTTCAGAATTTGGTTTTCTAGGAATTTTTTCAAGTTTCTCTATTGTTCTTCTGCGCAGCTTAGAGTGTGCTAGGATTAGGGTTGTGTTTCTGATTATGTAGTGAAGCTTTTAGGTTAAGAAAACTCAATAAAATCCAAGGCATTCATTGTTTTGCATATTTGATTTCCTTAAGATCTTTTTGAATCTTTTTCATGTGCATTTTTGTTCAATCATGCTCAAATCAACCAAATCTTGCCATATTGGGATGTGCACGAGATCTTGACCTTAAAACATGTATAAAAAGATTTTTTAGGTCAAGTTTTATATTTTCCACATATTTATATAATTTAAATGAATTAATATGAATAATAATTCAAATAAATAAATAAAAAATGAGAAAATACTTCCCTTTGGGCCAAGTGGTCGTGCACATGCTTGGAATGATGAATCATGGAAGAAAAATGGGCCCATTAGCAAATTTAGGTCATTTGAAGTAAAGTTGACTTTTCAAAATATCCAAAAATTTTCCAACTTCCACAAGGCATAACTTGCTCAATTTTTAAGCTTTTCACATGTTCTTGGACATTTTGGAAAGGTCTTTGAGTCCTCTAACCAATGCCTTTGGTCCCATGTCATTTTGATTTACCAATCTCAAGTTATGGCCTTTGACTTAAAGTCCCTTTTTGTTGACTTTTGAAAATGACCTATAATGTTGAAATTGATAACTTTTTGTGAGAGCATTTCTTGGACTTGAAGTATGAAGATGAGTTGTAGGAAATTTCTTTCTCTTCAAAATGAGCTTTGGATGGAATTTTTCTGATAATCCATGTGAAAGTTATGCTCTGGTCAATTTCAGTTGACTTTTTCAACTGTCCAAATATAGTAACTTTTGCATCTTGATGATTTTCTGAGCCAAATTTTGAGAATCATGATCAAGCATTGATCAAATGATGTTTGTGGCTTCAAAATGATATGTTGACCAAAAATTTGAACTTTTGACTGCCAAATGACCATTTTGCCCCTACAGCTGACTGTAGTGCAATTTAGGGTTTTGACTGTGCAATTCTGAGCTGAATGCCTTGAAACTTGATATGAGGATACTTGACCATCTTTGTAAGCATATGAGACTTGATTGGGCCTTTGAAAACTTTCAATTCTTGATCAGAACACAAACCCTAGTTTTGACTGTATAGGAAACAGTTGCACTGCACAACCCTTGGGGAATTTTGTGACTTGACTTGGCAATTTCTTGAAGAATATGGGAGGGCAAATTTTGGGGTGCAACAGATGCCATCTGGAAATGTGACAGAATCTTGTCGGGAATGGGCTTATAGGTGCCATTTGGAGACTGTTGGTAGGTGGATGGGCTTACAGATGCCATCTGGAGATTGTCTGTTGAATTGTAATTTTGTAAGTTGAAAGAGGGAACCATTGTAGGGTTGCCCGATGAGCTCGTGTAAAACTGCATCTTGGAAAGAAGGAAACCTGTGTAGGGTTGATTGATGATGAGCCTGTGTGCAACTGCATCTGAAATTGAGAAGGAAACCTGTGTAGGGTTTACTGACGACGAGTCCGTGTAAAGACTGCATCCTGGAAGAAAGAAAACCTGTGTAGGGTTTTTTTTGATGACGAGTCCGTGTAAAACTACATCTGAAGGAAGGAAACCTGTGTAGGGTTGACTGATGACGAGTTCGTGTAAAACTGTATCTGAAATGGAGAAGGAACCTGTGTAGGGTTTCTTGATGACGAGCCCGTGTAAAACTACGTCTGGAGAGAGAGAACCTGTGTAGGGTTTCTTTGGGATAAGTTCGTGTAAAACTTCTGGAGGAACCGGGGTAAGGTTACTTCGGGATAAGTCCGTGTAAGACTTCTGGAGGAACCGGGGTAAGGTTACTGCAGGGTAAGTTCTTGTAAAACTTCTTGATGAACTGGGGTAAGGTTATCTTGATGATAAGTCCGTGTAAGACTTCTGGAGGAACCGGGGTAAGGTTACCTTGAGATAGGTCCGTGTAAGACTTTTTCTGAAAGAAAAGGAACCGGTGTAGGGTTTCCTGATGGATGATCAAGTAGATAATTGTCCTATTTGGTTTCAGATATTAACCCATGATCAGTCATCCATAGAATTTTCCTGGCTTGTTACCGGTGTTGATCTAGAACTGTAAAGGTAGATGGTAATCATCTTTTGATTGACTTTTTCCTGAAAAGGCAAAGTATTAGTCGTATGCAATGTCATGATGCATGAACTGCATGATTTTAAGATATTCTCAAAAATAAATGAGATTTGTGTTGTATGATGTGTATGCATGCTATAATGTATGAAGATGTGATGTTTATGAATGTATCTTCGTCTAGGAAAATAAATCCTTGACGAATACCGGGAAGTTTGTTGAATCCTGGGCTGATGTTGAAGAGTAGAGCTCTTCGTTTCCGTTGGGGATGATGGTTGCAAGAATAAACCAGTAGGAGAAGATGACTCCATTGGGGAATAAACTTGTTGGAAAGATTACTCTACGGGGAATTACTCTGTGGGAAAGAGATACTTCGATGAAGTTCGAATGAGAACTCCGCTGGAGATTCCATTGATAAGTTATGTTGGAAATTTGATGAACTCCACTGGGGGATAGGAAGAATTTCGCCGAGGACGATCTTTCCGTGGCAATTAGCTGAGGATAACCCAGTTATAGGCTCCGGTGTGGAATAACCTTTGAATATGGCCGGGGAGAGATATCCGTATTCTGCGGGGGATAAGCTTCCAGAATCTACTGGGGATAGGCTTCCAGAATCTACTGGGGATAAGCTTCCAGAATCTACTAGGGAGGATGGTTCAACTCTCCTGGGGAAACTTTTGGACTGTACCGGGGAAGTGGCTCCACTGGGGTGTCTGGTATTCCACCGGGGAACAATCTTATATTGAGACTGCCGGGGATGCTTGCTTAGGAACATCTGTATACTCCGCTGGGGAATATTGAGATCTTCTGGGGATATCCAACTTCCTTAAGGCTGACAGTAGATTAACTCTGCTTCGGGAGAGTGTTGCTGACTTGCTAGGGATACTGTGCCTTGTCGGGGCTGACGGGGAGTGAAGGTATCCTGGTCATGTTCTTTAGCTGAAACTACCTTATACCTGGAGGACAGAGTAGCTAGACCGCTTAGACAATTCTGATTGCCCCAACTTCTGTGGGAGAAGGTACCTGTAGAGGTGCTTGATGACTGCCGATTGACAAATCTTCTTCTGGTAGGCAAGTGACGAGATGACGGGACATAGTCGTACACTTTGATCCCTAATTTTTGCCTGGACCGCCCTTTCGGGTTTTCAGTCCACTGGGATACCCATTTTTGCCCAAGCCGCCTTTTCAGGTTTTCGACTCGCCGGGTGTACAGATTTTTTCATTTCATCCCTTATTTTTGCCCGAACCCTTTTCGTTCGCCGGAAAGCCCTTATTTTTGCCTAGGTGTGTCAACCTAGCGGGTCTTTGATTATGCGTAGTGTTTTTCCGACTATGTCCATGCCCTCAGGATGTAGGGAGGTGCCCCTGTCAGTGGTGTTGCGTTGTCATACCACCAGAAGATCTTCGTTTGATCGTCCAATGCCCCAAGTGATCCAGATGGAGATTTGCTCCAAGCTGGTTGGCCTTTTGAGAGATTCCCCGAATCTTGACTTAACTGCCCCAGATGATGGACAATGATCATGCCATGCCCCTTGATTGGAGGTGCTTTTGTTCATTAGACATTCTTCGTGCGAACTTCTATGCTGTTGAAACAAATAGTCATATGCAAACAATGTCATATCAGGAATGCAAAGCTTATGTCTGTCTTGAAGTTTTTTGAAAATGCATTTTTTATAAAACAAGTGAATGTTTGTAAAACATGATGTCAACTCCGTATTTACCGTAGGCCTTAAGGAGTCAGGATACCTTTCGTAACAATATGCTTTCGAACTAACCCATGCTTCAGCTAGGACTTTTTGAGGGTTATAATGTGGCCTGGTTCACGGTTTAAGAAACAAAGGATAAAGGCTCAAAATTTATTTGTACCCACCCGCTCTTCGTGATGTTCTTCAAACCTAAACTCAGCTAATCGTGCGTTAGACCTTGTTTGAGTCTTTGCTCTGATATTCCGGTGATGGTTCGGATGTTGACAATTTATTTTGAATAGGCAGTCATTTCTTTTTTCTTCTTTTTTTTTGTTGAGGATTTGTAGGACCTCTTTTGTTATCCCTGTTTTTGCCTGAACTGTTTCTTTTTGTAATTACAGTCAGCGGGATGCCCCAGTTTTGTAAGTCTCCTTCATAGGTTTTGACTTAATGGGCTTTTATTTCTGAGAGATAATGACTGCCTGTCTTTATGATTATTCGGAACCATCACCGTCTCTTGTTTCAAAAGGACTTCTTTTGATGTCATTCGTTATGCACTTGGATCAACTGAGAGAACTACCCTGCCCCAGGTTATGATTAAGGGTTTTAATTTTTGAAAAGAAAAACTCCAACTTCTTTGGCTCAAAGGGGTTGACGAGGGATTATCATCCTTGTAACTCCAGTGTTTAGGAATTGAAACAATGCCTGTACCTCATCAGCGGGGTCTTGTTCAAAAGCATACTGTAAATTGTGGTATCGTTTTCGTCATCCTCCCTCAAGAGGCTTAGAATTTTAATCAAGAGTTGAATATCAAGAAAAATAAAAGCAATTTTAAGCATAGTAAGCACAATTACTTCAAAACAGACACGCGTAATGCATTAATGAAATAAGAAAGTTTGACATGATAATTGTTCGAACAATCAAAGAAAAATACAACTTGAACATTCGAATAAACAAAAGTTCTTTCAATCCTAGCCATGTTTTGGCAAGGGAGCAGTGATCACATTAGGAGTCTCAGCAGGCTCGAATTCAATCTCCTTAGCATCGATCATATTCTGGATCTTGTATTTCAGCGCCCAACAATCCTCAGTATCATGCCCCGGGCTACCGGAATGATAAGCACACCTCGCATCTGGGTTGTAATTTGGAGAAGAAGTCTTAGGATTTGCAGGAGGGTTGATCACCGCAATCAGATTCATCTTCAACATGTGCTGCAATGCTTGTGACAATGGCATGTTGATGTTGGTGAACTGTATTTTAGGCTCGTCTGGCCTTCGCTGATTTCCCTTTTGTGGTTGTCGGCGTGACGCAGAACCAGAGATCATGACTGCCCCTACATGTTGGTCACGACGACCCTTCTGACTGTATGCAGCATTGAACTCTTTCTTCCCCGTGTAAGGCTTTTTATGAGTATCAGAAGGTGTAGCTTCTTGGATCTTCCCACTTTTGATACCAGCTTCAATTCTCTCACCAGTTAAGATCAGATCTGTGAACCCAGCAGAAGAATTACCAATCAGGTGGTTGAAGAACGGACCAGACAGGGTCCCCAAGAACATGTCCACGAGTTCACGGTTAGTCAACGGTGGCTGCACCCTTCCAGCAAGGTCTCTCCACTTTTGCACATATTCCTTGAATCCTTCACCCGTCCCTAGTGACATACCCTGAAGTTGGGTACGCGTAGGAGCGAGGTCGGAATTGTACTGATACTGCTTATAAAATGCAGTAGCCAAGTCCTCCCAGTTACGAATGCTGGCTCCATCTAGTTGATAGAACCATTCGAGTTGAGTCCCTGAAAGACTTTCCTGGAAGAAATGGATCCATAGATTCTTGTCAGTAGTGTAAGGTTGGATCTTCCTTACATAGGATCTGAGATGCAGCTTAGGACAGGATGCCCCGTCGTACTTTGAAAAGGCAGGCGCCTTGAACTTGTGAGGAATCACCACCCCAGAGGATAGACCTAGATCTTCGAAGTCCAGGCCGGGCACTTTTTGTATCTCCATAGCACTTAACCGGTCTTCGAGCTGTTTGTACTTGTCCTCAGCAGGAGGGTACTATTCATCATTAAAATCCGTCTCGTTGTCGGAGGCCACGGGACTAGGAACCCTTCTCTCCCGGGGACTGTCTTTCCCTACAGAGGAAGTAGCCAGATCAGCCTCGTTTTGTGATCCATTCCCAGATCTGCGTCTAGGATTGAACAAAACAGTCTTCTTCTTCTTCTTCTTCTTCTGTATCAGAGTCTTCAACTCCTGTTGACCCTGGGCTAGGATCATAACCAACTCTTGGAACTGAGCATTCTGGGCCTGGAGGGCCTTGATAGCTTGTTCAGCAGAAGGCTCAGTAGACATGATGATTGCTGAAATAAACATCGAAGAAGATAAGTGACCTGTAATAGAGTACCTGTAATGCAATGATATGTATGTATGCATGCAATGTTTTCAAGGATCTCGCGGGGTAAACAGAGAAACTTGTTAGAAGTTGAATACAGTAGCTTGATGGAAGGCACTGCATGTTGTTGAGAGTCCTTCTTCAAGAGTCAAAGCTCACCATATCGAGTGGGTCATAGCCCCTGACTCAAGCTATCATGTTTTGATCTCCACACAACCTTGGCTAGAGGAAAATAAATCCCCTTTGCCCCTTGCTAGACATTTTGGTTCATCATGACCTGCATCACAAACCCTTGAGATCCTTGAAATGGATTAGTCTTTATGTAGGATGTATGCAATGGTATGATGGTATGATGTTATGCTATGCGTGGAGTGATGTAAGTAAACCCTGTTATGAGCCCAGATTAAGGACTGTAAACAAAACCTGCAAGAAACTCGTGTGTCAGATAACAAGTATGCAAGTAGTCAAGTTTGAAGGCACACAAGTTACACAAGACAACCCTTAGAGTTTAGGCCAACATGAAGTTTAGGTACTACCCTCTTTCAGTTTCGTTGGTTTAGACCTGTCCTAGAAAATAGTAACCGGGTTCTAGAGGATCTCAATATCATCGACTACCCTCAATCGGTCATAACTCCACCATCGCAATCTTTTCTTGCGGCCAGAACCATCGCGAGAGTTTAGCCTCAATGAGTGTAGCATACTGCTACTGTTCTATGGCTAAGTTGGGTCAATTTAGGGTTCTAAGGTCGGTTGGTGCTTAATGACTCCTCAGAAGACCCATATTCTCCTCGTTGCAACACAAGGGATATCGGTACAGACCAAGGTGTCACACCAACGTAGCCACTGCTTCACCCGTGTCGGTCTATGCCGGACAGGTCCCTCACAGTTTATTGCTACCTAAAGGGTATTCCCCAGATCCGGGTTAGGATCTATGAAACTCCAATACAAGCCCACAAATATAAAAGCAAACAAGGCATACAATTGAAAACATAGAATGATCTAAGCCTAAGGTACACCTCACTTATTAGATGTCCTCAGCAGAGTCGCCAGTTCTGTGATCGGTGGAAATAGAACTGACTGTTTTTTAAGCTGGTTCGCGAAATGTCGCGGTAAGCAAGAGTCGCCACCGTCTTTTATGTTCTCCAACATGGAAACGACAAAAGCACAACAAAATTCCTTCTTTGAGAATGTTTCTCGGTTTGGGAGGTAGATTATAGAAAGGGAAGGTGCTAGCACCCTTTCTATCCGTGGTTATCCACGGGCTCTTAGGTACTTGCTCACTATGTTTTCAAAAATTTGTTTGCTTTTCAAGTGTATGTGGGTTTTGAAAAAGTTTCGTTTGAAAAATTTCTAAGTAACTCTTGTATCTGTCCTCAAGAGTGTATGAAATATTTGTTTGAAAACCTTTTGAAAGTGTAGGTGCGAAAAGTTGTTTTATTTGTTTGAAAGAGCAAGTACCCAGGAGAATCTACCTACTCTAAGGAATTAGGCTGTGTAAGACTCCTTTAGACAGTACTATCCCACTATTGCGAAGTAGGTAGCACCGTCGTTGGAGTTATTCGGGTCAATTCGATTGTAGGGACATGTGTGGTCACCAAAGCAATGGTAGGACGCCTTAGTGGTAACCCTAATGTCCTAGATCCTTTTTATCCGAGGCAACCGTTTCGAGGCAACTAGATCTTTAGACAGGAGGGCGACCTCTAAAACACCCTATACTTGACGACCACGTTCGAGGAAACCAGTGAGGCGTACCCTAGGAGTGGCATGTGCATGTGTGTTGTTTTCATGTTATATTATCTTGTACATATATCATGGTGATCTACGAGTTGTTTTTAATTTTCATCCAAGTCTTGCATGCATATTAACAGTTAAGAGTGCGAAAAATAAAGTGCGGAAAGGTAAATCTACGCTATTACAAGGCGCGGGTCTATACATCGCCAAAAACAAAAACCCGTTTGGAAATAAATACGAGAAAAGTAAAGAAAGCGGTAAAACCTAATTAACTATTACATCCTCGGAAACAGATACAGAAATATGATCAAAAGGAATTAAAGTGCGGAAGAAATTAAATCGGGAACGTCTTAGGGTTTTGACCCTTTTTTGAGGAAAATAAAGTAACTTGTCCTTTTTTGCAATTAAATTAAATATTAGACCTAATTTACTAATTAAATAATTAAAAGAAAAAATGTTTTTGTGTTTTTATATTTTTAATGAAAATAAAACAAAAGGAATTAAAATTAAAAGTTAGTAAAACCTAATTCTAAGCTTGATTTTATTTATTATAAAAAATGGCAAAGTTAAACTAATTAACTAATTAATTAATTTACATTTATTTATAAAATAATAATTATTAAAAGAAAATAATAAATAATAATATAAATAATATTTAGGTTTCTGATTTTATTATGAAAAAAATAATTTATGAATTAATTAGATAATAGTAATAATAATTATTAAAATAATTAGTTAAAAGAAAATAAAAAAAGCAATTAACCAGGGAGGGTGTTGACCCAAGAATGGAGGTTAAGCCTGGAATTTCTGGCCCATTAAGCCAAGCCCTTCGTTGACTTTGGGAATTGACTAGGTGTTCGTTGATTGAGGATCATAGTAGTCTCTCAGCATGAGCCATGGGATTTGCGTTGGAGGCCACCTGGCGCTTAGATGAGTGGGATGCATGGTGGAACGCTGCTTAAAGGCCTGCATATGATGATGTTAGAAAAAATATGAAACAAAGATTTGGGGGACCTGGGAATCGAACCCAGGTCCCAATGGTTTCCAGACATGTCATCATCCACTGAGCCAAGCGCTTGTCTTTGATATTATGATAATGAATAAATATAATATTGGATAGTCAACACTTATGCTGGACAAAAGCAACACGCGCACCTTTTATTTGAATAGACCAATAGCCTGCTTCCACGTCCTGTCTTCTTTGCTGAAACCTGCAGAAAAATAAATCAAATAGCGGGGGTTTTTAACCCCCACAACCTAGCATGACCAAAAATAGCGATTAGATGTACAAGCTATATAAATAGGGCGCGAGGGTTGGGTTTGGTTCGTCTTGTCCAGGCGGTTTCAACCATGTGCGTGAGATAGTCCAATTTTGCCTGGGCAGCAAAGCCCTAATTCAAAAACTCAAAAACCCTAAAAGTCGTTAATGGCAAATCACAATCCTGTACATGATAATCCAATTAATTGATATCAATAGCTTTGTATGGATGCAAGCAATATAAAACAAGCCATAAATCACATAAAATGTTCATGAATTGGGAGTTTCGATTATGGCAAAAGTGTGCAAACCGTATGACTGAAGCTAGCGATTCTTGGAGTTATGAAGCTGGAAAATGATTGCAAATCGTCCTGGGAACCTCCAGCAATGTCTTTGGATCCACAAAAGTCCTTAATTCGCCCTAGAATACTGAAAACAGTTTTGAGTTTCTTTGATATTTTTTGGAATTGGTTATGGTGTTTCTTGCAGAATTTTCACGTGAATGCATTAGGGTTGGCTTCAGTATATGTAGTAGAATGGAATTAGGGTACAATCTTAGCCAAGAATCCATGGAATAAAGTTTTCAATATTTGATTTTCAATCAAATAATTTTCAATCTTTTTGATTGAAAAACCTTTCCAAATTGGGAGATTTTTGTCTCTTTGATGGATGCACGAAATTTCCATCTTGCCCTGAGCCTATTTGCTTCACAAAAGATTTGAAAAAACATATCTTGGTATTTTCCTACAATTAAAATCAATTAAATGAATTAATGTTAATAAAAAATCCAATTAATTAATAAAAATAAGAAAATAAACTCAAATAGGCTTGATGGGTCGTGCATATGCTTTGGGTAAAGATTCAAGAAGGAATTTGAGGCCCATTAGCAAAAATGAAGTATTTTGGGCAAAGTTGACTTTTGCAAATTCCCAAAAATTTCCCAACTTCTCCAATGCATATCTTGCTCAATTTTGATCCTATGAACATGTTCTTGGACATTTTGGAAAGGTCTTGAAGTCCTCTAACCAATGCCTTTGGTCCCATGTCATTTTGATTTACCAATATCAAGTTATGTCCTTTGACTTAAAATGCCTTTTTGTTGACCTTTGAAATTGACCTATAATGTAGAAATTGATAACTTTTTGTGAGAGCATTTCTTGGACTTGGAATGTGAAGATGAGTTGTAGGAAATGTCATCCCCTTCAAAATGAGCATTGGGTGGGATTTTCTGATGAACCATGAAAAAGTTATGCTCTGGTCAATGTACAGTTGACTTTTCTGCTGTCCCAAAATAGAAACTTTTGGCATCTTGATGATTTTTGAGCCCTGCTTGTGGAATCATGATCAAGGCTTGATCAAATGATGATTGTGGCTTCAAAATAAGATGTTGACCAAAAATTTTGACTTTTGACTGTAAAATGACCATTTTGCCCCTACAGTTGACTGTGAAGCAAATGGAGCTTTTGACTGTGCAATTTGATCCTGTGAGTCTTGAGACTTGACATGTAGATGCTTGGCAATGGGTATAGGCCCATGGGACTTGATTGGACCACTGAAAACCTCAGATTCCTTGACAGAACCAAAACCCTAATTTTGACTGGCTTAGAAGATGGTTTGACTGTGCAACCCCTTGAGAAATCTTGAGCCATTTTGAAGATGATTCTTGACAAACTTGAAGAATATGGGAGGGCAAATTTTGGGGTACAACAGCGGGTCTGCCAATCTAACTCTTCAGGTTTAAGAAGATTGAACAGGGGCAACTGTTCTACCCCAAAATTTTCCCTCTCTTTTCTCAAGACATTTATCACAAAGATCTTCAAAAGCGCAAGCTTGCACAAGGGTTGACTAGGTCAAACCATCTCCTCAACACTGATACTTCAAATTAGGATTTAAGTTTACACAAGGACAATTGGACTTCTAATATTTCAAATTACTTTCATGGGTCATTATGGACCCTCAAGATTGCTCATGTCAAGTTTCAAGTCTTAGATCATAAAATTGCCCAGTCAATTGATCAGATGATCTAAAATGAGCTGTATTGGGTAAAAAGGTCAACTTTGGCCAACCTACATTCATACTTCAATATTTTGGACCAATATCAACATTTTGAAGTTATATGTATCAATTGATGAAGTTTGGACCATAATTCCCCAAGAAAATTGTTCAAATCACCAAAAGGGCAAAATGCTCAAAATTAGGGTTTTGATTGTATTTGACTGATAAAGGGTTTTTGACCTAATACATAATCCAATGGTTTGAAGCACAATCTCTATGATTCAAATACAAAATGTTGAACTAATTTAATGTCTCAAAATATTTCTCAAGATCAATTGATTGATAGTGGAAATTCAGTCAACTGATGAAAAGTCACCCGACACACCAAAAGTCAAACTTTGACCTTTTGATCAAAATTAAGTTTCAAAGATCACAATTCATAAATACATTAAAAACTGTGAAGCTTTATCATAAATAAATCAAGAAATTCAAAAGTAATTTTGAAAAGTCAAAGTTTTCAAGACTTAGAAAATTTTCGAAGTGTTTTAAGTCTTTTTTTTCATGACTTCATGCCAACTTTGCACCAAGATGCGAGATGATTCAAAGAAAACTTCCAACATGAAAGTTGTAGATCTTGATGAGATCTACAACTTTTATTTACTGATAAATTTCTAGAAATTCTTGTATTTTGAGTTATGAATTCACAAAGTCATGCACTTTTTCTTAAAACACTTAGTGAAAATTTGACCTAGTTTAGGCAGATTTTTTACCTAACTCCATGGAAATTTTTCACATAGTTCTAAATTGATTTTTCAAAAATTTCCAACATGGAAGTTGTATATAATTTTCTAAGATTTTCAAAATGTCCAAGAACTCAATGAGATCATTTTTGAGCTAAGAGAATTGAATAGATGAAGTTAGGGTTTCAAACATGAATTATAGGTCAATTTTGTGATGAACACTTGACAAAATCCATAACCATGCTGCATAATCTTTGCTTTGCAGGCCTTAAACTTGGGTTTCACTCCATAATTAATGGTTTACACAACTGATAGAGCCATTGTCCAAGCATTTGAGCCCTTATCCAATGCATCATTCTATTTTTGGAAGAAAGTAATCATTGCCATTCTTGAAAAGCAAGCTTTATTCAAAGTCAACTCGTCTTGAGAATTGCACTTGTTATTTCTGCACAAGCATCCTTTACACAATAAGAACAAGTATGTTTAAAGGTCTCAACCACCCTGCCTTGCCTTGAAACCATGTTTGTCCATGTTGCTTCAAAAACAAGTCAAAATCCACAAACATGTGATTTTATACTTCTGACTTCTACAAGTCTCCAAACCTTTTCCTATATGTTAAGACACTACTATGCAACTTGACAGGAATGAAAAAAGCCCTTAAACTCACTCAAACTCTCAAAAAACTCATATTGAACACAAAAATCCATTTTTGTGCAGAAACTGACCAATAACTTCAATCTCTCAAACCACTCGCACGTTTCCTCTCCAAATCATATCAAAAGCTTCCTTCCCAACACCTATCACAGTCCTGTAACATTGTTGTGTATTTATAAAGGGAAGATAGGAGTGAAAAAACATGGTAAAGAATCAATGCATTCATGGCCTTGGAGACAAGGATAAAACACATTGAAAAATGTCCATATTTGTGATATCTTTGCCTCTTTGGTCACTTGCATGAACCTGGTCCCTTTGGATATATCTTGCACGAAAATATGGGCCTTCTAATAGATCAAATCAAACCCAAATGTCATGGCCCATTATTCTTTGTATTTTATTTGATTTAATTTATATTTAAATAAATAAAAATTCAAATAAATAAAAATCAAAATATAAAAAATAAATGGATAGATTTAGAGGTCCTTGGACACATCATGAATATATTTTAACTCCAAAAAGTTAGGCCCAATAACTTAAAATCACAAATTTTCTCAATTGAGATTTCATGCATTTCCTTTGAAAATTTCCCAACTTGTGCAATTCATAACTTGCTCAATTTTTATCCAATGAAGATGATCTTTGACTTTTTGGAAATCCCAAGATATCCTCTACAATAACTCTTTTAATAAACTTTGCATTTGAAGATTTTATGTTTATGTAATGGTCTTGGAAAAAAAGTGACTTTTGTTGACCTTTTGAAAATGACCTGTAATGTATGAGCTTGTATCTTCCAAATGATGCATTTCTTGAAATTGAGGATAAAAGAGAAGTCGTAGGGAACTGGATTATCTTCAAGATGAGATTTGGTTGGGGCAAAATGTATGAAGTATGTGAAAGTTATGTCTGGTCAAAGTTTAGTTGACTTTTTCTAGGAAACCCTAATTTTGCAATTCTTGATTCTTGATGAATTATCAGCATTCCTTTAGGAATCATGATCAAACCTTGATAAAATGATTATTATCACTTCAAAATGTTGATGTTGACCAAAAATCTTGAAGTTTGATTTTATATTGTCCCCAGTTCACTTTTGACCTACTATAGTTGATTTTCAAACACTTGAGCAATTGACTGAGCAAGCTTGTAGTGCAAGGCATGAAACTTGTCATGGACATTCTTGGAGACATATTAGGGACCATGGAAATCACTTGAGGTCTTTGCAACCCAAAATTCTTTGTGAAAAGTGAAACCCTAGTTGGATGTTCATTGCTTAGGAGAAGAATTTGTCTGATCAATTCTTGGTCAACCTTGAGCAATTGAAGACCTAAATGAGCATTTCTTGAGTAAAAATGGGAGGGCAAATTCTGGGGTATAACACTCAGCATTTTCCTTGCTATAGTACAGATAAAACTTAGCCAACTCAGCAAACTTTGCAGCATATTCAACAATCGACATGTGTTCAATTCTGCCTGTTGTGGTGAAGGTTGCCACATGTGTTCAATTCTGCCTGCTGGTTGCCACTTATTGAAATCAGGTGTTCAGTGCATGATGGATAATAAAGAGATCCTGTTCGAAAAGACTATGATTCCGTTGGTTCCAATTCAAGATGTTGCCATCATAACCATTTCCGCCAATCCTTCCAAGGTTTCCTCGAGAAAACCTGTTAGGATTACACCCATCCCAAGAATTTCTCTGTTAATAATTACTGTCCCTGGTCCTATCCCATACACTTTGGATAAGGTTGTCCCTTGGCACTATGGTGCTGATGTGTATTACCATG
Source organism: Vicia faba (assembly GCA_948472305.1). NCBI lineage: Eukaryota > Viridiplantae > Streptophyta > Magnoliopsida > Fabales > Fabaceae > Vicia > Vicia faba. The sequence continues at coordinate 1,187,594,441 of OX451737.1, forward strand.
GAGTTAAACAAGACTTAAAAAGTGAGGAAGCTGATGTTGATGTCAACAATATTGTCGGGGCTAACAAGGTCACCAGAAGCGGAAGACTCTTTTCTCCCAAGATTTCCCCTCCGACTGTCCACAAACCTGTCGTCATTCCGTCTGCTATTACACTAACTACTATACCGATTCCTATTCCAGTCATCACCCCTGTCGCCGAGCCATCTGGGACTCGAGGCAAAGAAATCATAGGTGACCCTGCCCGGACGGAGGCACCTAAGAATATCATTGTAGAAACCGCTAAACAAGAAATAGAGGAAATTCTAAAAATTATCAAGAAGAGCGACTATAACGTAGTCGAGCAGCTGGGGCAGACCCCGTCAAAAATCTCCATGTTGTCCTTGTTGTTGTGTTCTGAAGCCCATGCAAAGGCTCTAATTGCATTCCTTAAAACTGCGCATGTGCCACAGGAAACATCAACCGATCAATTCAAAGATTGCGTAGCTAGCCTGATTGCCAACAATGGGTTGGGTTTCTTAGATGCAGATATGACTGCTAAGGGGAGAAATCATAATGATGCCCTGCACGTCTCGATGGAATGCAGGGGCACCACTATGGCCCATGTACTGGTGGATACCGGGTCTTCATTGAATGTTCTTCCAAAGAAAGCATTAGATCGTCTAAACTTCGAAGGTTTGATTCTGAAGCCGAGCAATATTGTGGTCAGGGCTTTCGACGGGTCAAAGAGAATGGTGCAAGGGGAGGTAGACATCCCTGTTAAAGTTGGCTCTCAGACTTTTGCATCCACCTTCTATGTGATGGATATCAGACCATCATATTCTTGTTTGCTGGGTCGCCCTTGGATTCATAAGGTTGGGGAAGTGACTTCCACGCTCCATCAAATGCTGAAATACCCGGTGAAAGGAAAGAATGTCACAGTACGAGGTGAAGAGGAGTATATGGTAAGTTGTGATGCGGTGGGAGAACTGACTAGAGGTTTTGCATTTCGTTCGCACTTGTGCAGTTAGCAAGAGTCGCCACTGACTTTTCTTTTATCCAAAAGGAAAGGTAAAAAAGCACAGGAAAGACCTTTTGAGAATTTCTCGGGTTCGGGGGGTAGATTATGAAAAAGGAAGGTGTTAGCACCCTTTTCATCCATGGTTTTCCACGGGATCTTAGTTACTCGTTCAGATCACTTGCTTTTGTTTGATTGTGTGCTTGTGGTGTGGGTTTTGAAAGTATTTTAGAAAGTTTCTTTGTAATGGTTCTCGTCTCTATAAGAACATATACAAAGTTTTGTTTCGAAAAATAGTTCAAAGAGGTGTTTGTGAATCGTGTTTCGAAAAGTGTTTTGAAAAGAGGTTTTGCCATGGTTCTTGTCTCTATAAGAACGTATGCAAAACGTTTTGTCTTTTGAAAGTGTTTTAAAATGGAGGTGTAAGTGTAAAAGTTTTTATTGTGAGCAAGCGAGTAACTAAGAGCGAATCTATCTACTCGAAAGGTCTTAAGTTGTTCTTTTCTTCTTCCTTTTAATGGTGCTATCTTACCAGTGATTTGGTAAGAAGCCCCATCATTGGATGTGAAGGGACAGGCGCGGGTCAACTTTACAATCATTGAAAGCAACTTGTGAGACGCTCTAGCAATTTTGTAAGGGACGAGATCATTTTATCGAAGGCAACATCGAGGGTCATCGAGGGACTACGATCTTTGTTTATCGAAGGGTCATTTGCTAGAGTGTCACATATTCGAGGGACATGATTGTATTTCCGAGGCAACAAGTGAGGTTACCCTAGAGGTGCACGTGTGAGAAGTGTGTTGATTTCAAGTTATTTATTCTTGGATTAGGTCATCTAGCGATTGATTTTTGAATCTTGCCATACACGCCTAGTTACTACACAGTATATAGAAAGCAATAAATTGTAGGAATTAAAAGTCTAAGCTATTACAAAAGTATCCGGGAATGGGGGTACAATTATTACAAATGAGGATGAGTCACATAAAAAATAGCAATGTACAAATATCAAATAATACAACCAAATCGAATTGCTGTGCGATTTAATACAAAGCTATGACAATTTATGAAATAAAGAAATCAATAAAGTATGAAATGCAATGTATTTACTTGAAAAAGAAAAAACTTAATCTAAAAAGAAAATGATTTAAGATTTTATTATTATTATTATTATTCTTTTATGTATTTTATTAATTAAAAAAAGAAAAGTTTAAAGAAAGAACTAATTAAACTAATTCTTGATTTTTTTTGGTATTTTTTTAAATGTAACAAATTAATAAAAATAAGTTTTTATTAAAAAAGAGAAAATGGTAAAATAAAATTAATCACTTAAAAAAAAAACTAAACCAATTTAATGAAATGAATTTTAAAAAATATTAGTATATTATTAACAAAAAGAAAAGAAAATAAATTAAATGAAAATGGGCTTAAGATTTTAAAGGCGTGAGGCCCAAAGGTGAATTAGCCTTATTGCTGAAACAAACAAAAGGCAAAAGGGGGGTGAACCAGCAATTGCGTGTATGGGCCTAAGGGTTTGTGAAAAAGACTTGGCCCAAATCTCCTAAGCTTGCTTAATGTTTCTGAGTAGGGTAAACGTGAAAACAAATTAGGGTTTGTGATTTGTGATTTGAAGAACTGTTCTTACATTCTTGGATGTTGATGGCAGTTTTGAATGATGATTTTGACCAAAAAATTTCTCCTCTCCTCTCTTACAGTTTTTCCTACTATTATATCCTAGTTGATTTTGTTTTACAACTTACTTTATGTAACTTGTGACAGTCTTTGGGCAGGATAGCAAAGCTGTACAATTCCAATAAAATAGGTGACCTCTTTCCTCTCTCTCCTCTCTCAATGATAAAAGCAAAATGCTTTTTCACCTTTTTCTGAAAAGTTTGCCAAAAATCTTGGAAAATGATGAAAAGCTTTTGAAACAAGCCCCTTGCTTGTTGTTTGGTTTACCATACTGTTGTACTTTCTTCTGCTATGCTACTTTGTCCAATTTTCTGCATTGTTTGGCCTTGTATAGTTTGGCTTTGTTTAGTTTGCCTTTGTTTAGTTTGCATTTGTTTAGTTTGCCTTGTTCAGTTTGGCTTTGTTTAGTTTGCCTTGTTCAATTTGGCTTTGTTTGGCAATTTGTGCGCCTGCTGCTGTCTAGTTTGCTGCATTGTTTGGCCTTGTTTAGTTTGGCTTGTAATGCTTTGCTTAGACAGCTTGCTTGCTGTGATCGGTGGATCTGGAACTGACTGTTTAAAGCTGGTTCGCAAAATGTCGCGGAAGCAAGAGTCGCCACCGTCTTTTATTTTATCCAAATGGAAAGGACAAAAGCACAGAAAAATTCCTTATAGAGATTGCTCTCGGTTCGGGAGGTAGGTTATAGAAAGGGAAGGTGCTAGCACCCTTTCTATCCATGGTTATCCATGGGCTCTTAGATACTTGCTCATTGTGTTTTCAAAAGGTTTGTTTGCTTTTCAACTGTGGGTTTTAAAAAATTTCTTTGAAATTTCCAGTTCGACTCTTGTATCGGTCCTCAAGAGTGTTTGAAAAATTGCTTTTGAAAGCTTTTTTTGAAAATGTGTCGGTGTGAAAAGTATTTTTGATTTGTTTGGAAATTAGAGCAAGTATCTAGAGTCGTCTACCTACCCTAAAGAATTCGTCTGTGTAAATGTCCTTTAAAGTAGTGCCATCCCACCATTGAGAGGTAGGTAGCACCACCGTTGGAGGTGTTCGGGTCAATTCGAAGTTCGGGACATGGTGATCACCAGAGCAATGGGAAGATACCTTAGAAGCTACCCTCATGCCAGGTTCCCGGATCATGAGGACTTACTAAGACATCCTCTACTCGACGATCACCTTTCGAGGCAAGGCAACAGTGAGGCGTACCCTAGGGGTGGTGTGTGATTTGTGTGTCGTTTTCAGATATTTTTGTCTTTTGTCATGTCATGGGTGCTCTACGCTTTTGTTTTTATTTTGTCCATACATTCTTTCATGCCATTATTTAACAGTTAAAAATTACGGAAAGTAAAAGATCTAAGCTATTACAAACGGCGCGGGTCCATATCGCCAAAATTTCTCGAACCCGATTTGACAGAAAAATAAAGAAATTAAAAGAATTAAAAGTGCGAAAGATTAATTACATGGCTTCGGGAGAGATACATAAATATTTAAACGAAATAAAATAAATATGCGAATTAATAAGAAATTAAGAACGAGGGCGTTGGACCCTTTTTGCAAAATTAAAACTACATGGAATTAATTAATTAAAAAAAGAAAGGAAATGTTTTTTTTGGTATTTTATGATTTTTTAGGATTTTAATGAAAAAGGAATTAATTAAAATAAATACTAACCCTAATTCTAATGGCTTTTAATTTATTAAGAAAACATTGAATTTTAACTTAAATTAACCCTAATTTTTATATACAAATTTAATTATAAAAATAAATATTTAATTATTTAATTATTATGGAATAAAAGAAAAAAAGATGAAAATTAATTAAACCCTAATTCTATGTTTTTTTAGATTTATTAAAAGAATTAAAATTAAAACCTAAGTTAAAACTAAATTTAATTATATACAATTTATTTATGAAAATACTAAAATAAAATATTTATTATATTTTTTCCTTCTTTCTGATTTTTTATGGTATTTTTTATATTTATGAAAATAATAAAACTAATTAATAAAACAATAATAAAAAGAAGTATAAATAATAAAAAAGTAAAGAAAGTAAAAAATATGCAAACCTGGGGGGTTCAGACCCCAAATAGGAGGTGAAAGCCCAGGAATTTGAGCCCAAACAAGCCTGGCCTTGTTGACTTTGGCACTAGCGTGTGATGCATTGACTAGGACTTATCATGTTCCTCAATTCTTGGCCTTTGATTGGATTCCATTGGACGCGTGGACGCTTGATGAGGAAGGTGTATGATAGTCTTTGCTATGGAAACTGCATGTAAATTTTTATTGAAAAATAATATGGGAATACTGAAGACCTGGGGCTCGAACCCAGGTCATGAACGTTGCCACCACTACGCCTTGCCAGCTGAACCAATTCACGCGTGTTAATATATAATAACTAATAAATATTATAAAAGACAATTAGTCAGTAGCTTAAAAACGCGCGCAAAATTTGAATGACCCTATCACATCTTACCACTTCATCGTCTCCTTCGCTTGGTTTTATTTTCCTGAAACATATAAAACATTGGCAACGGTTTTCACACGTTGCCACAGGCATGATACAAGAAAATAGCGAATAGGCCATAAGGCCTCATAAATTAGGCGCGATGGTGGGTTTATGATCGTTTAAGTATGCTGAGGTGAATGGTCTAAGTCTTATGCTCCAATTTTTCCTTGAACGGGAACCCCTAATTCCAAGCTTCACAAACCCTAAATATTATCAATGGCGAAATCGTGTATAGCACGTAAAAATTCAATTAAAATATGCAGTTAGTTTCAGAATCCATCGATTAGTAAGAATCCATGAACAAAATGTCATGAGAATGCCTGCAAATCAAAACACGAATATGCATTTTTCATGAAATATTTTGAGTTCTGTATAGCGATTCTTGAGGTTAGATGATGTGATCTTGATTGGGAAAGCTTCCTGGATATGTCAGGGACGTAATGGAATGATTCTTTGGCCTGGAAAAATGCTTTTGATGTGAAAACAGTTCCAAGCTTTTTAGCAAAAAATTTCAATGTGGTTCTGAGTTTGAGGCGCAGCTGAGTGGTCATTTGAATTAGGGTTGTGTTCTATGTATAAGTAAGAGTGAATTAGGTCAAGAAATTTGATCCAAATCCTTGAATTAATGGTTTATGAGATTTGATTTTCTTCAAGATCTTTTTCAATCTTTTTCCATGCTATTTGATACCAAATCATGCCAAAACTTTCCCTAATTGGTCATGCACGAATTTGAGTGTCCAATGAGAATAATTTCTGCACAAAAAGATTTTATTTCATTAGTTTTGTATTTTTCATGCATTTTATTTAATTAAATGAATTATAAATGATAAAAAATCCAAATAAATAAATAAAAATGGAGAAAAACTTCCCTTTGGGCCTAATGGTCGTGTGCATGCTTGGGATAATGAATTTTGGAAGAAAAATGGGCCCATTAGCAATTTTAGGTCATTTGAATCAATGTTGACTTTTCAAAATATCCAAAAATTTCCCAACTTCCACAAGGCAGAACTTGCTCAATTTTTAAGCTTTGCTCATTTTCTTGGACATTTTGGAAAGGTCTTTGAGTCCTCTAACCAATGCCTTTGGTCCCATGTCATTTTGATTTACCAATCTCAAGTTATGGCCTCTGACTTAAAGTCCCTTTTTGTTGACTTTTGAAAATGACCTATAATGTTGAAATTGATAACTTTTTGTGAGAGTATTTCTTGGACTTGAAGTATGAAGATGAGTTGTAGGAAATGTCTTTCTCTTAAAAATGAGCTTTGGATGTAATTTTTCTGATAATCCATGTGAAAGTTATGCCCTGGTCAATTTACAGTTGACTTTTTCAACTGTCTAAATAAGGAAACTTTTGCATCTTGATGATTTTTGAGCCAATCTTTGAGAATCATGATCAAGCATTGATCAAATGATGTTTGAGGCTTCAAAATGATATGTTGACCAAAAATTTGAACTTTTGACTGTCAAATGACCATTTTGCCCCTACAGTTGACTGTAGTGCAATTAGGGTTTTGACTGTGCAATTTTGTGCTGAAAGTCTTGAAACTTGATATGAGGATGCTTGACCATATTTGTAGGCATGTGAGACTTGATTGGACCTTTGGAAACTTCATTTTCTTGATCAGAACACAAACCCTAATTTTGACTGCTCATGAGGCTCTTGCACTGTGCAACCCTTGGGGAACTTTTGAAGCTTTGACTTGGCAATTTCTTGAAGAATATGGGAGGGCAAATTTTGGGGTACAACAGTTGCCCCTGTTCAATCTTCTTAGACCTGAGGATGCAGATTGGCTGACGTGCCTTTCGTAATCCGAGGGTAGAAGATGATTGAACACTAGAGTGCCCAGAAATTTGCGCTCACATAGTGGAAATGGGCTTATAGATGCCATTTGGAGATTGATGGGTAGGATGATGGGCTTATAGATGCCATTTGGATGTTGATCGTATAAGAGATTCCTTAGGGGGAATCTGCATACCTGCAGAAGAAAAATGAGTACCTGACATGTTGCAGGAGCTGGTTTTCAGATGCTTTGTATAAATGTGTCCTGATTGGTTACAGGAGTTGGTTTTCAGATGCTTTGTATAAATGTGTCCTGACTGGTTACAAGAGTTGGTTTTCAGATGCTTGGTATAAATGTGTCCTGACTGGTTACAGGAGTTGGATCTGGAGTTTTACAAGATGATGAATGAACCAGGGATGGTTACTACCTCAGCATGAACGGTGAGAGAACCTTGGGTGACTTTAACTTCAACAACGCTCGTTGAGAAAATCTTGGTGGGAATCACCGTCTTCGCAGTATCGGGAAGAGAACCAATAGGCAATTATAATCTCAAAAGCGAACGTTTGAGAAAAACCTGGAATGGAATTATCATCTCACGCACCGTCGGGGAGAGAACCATAGGAAATTATAACCTGAAATGGAATTATCATCTCACGCACCGTCGGGGAGAGAACCATAGGAAATTATAACCTGAAATGGAATTAACATCTCACGCACCGTCGGGGAGAGAACCATAGGAAATTATAACCTGAAATGGAATTATCATCTCACGCACCGTCGGGGAGAGAACCATAGGAAATTATAACCTGAAATGGAATTAACATCTCACGCACCGTCGGGGAGAGAACCATAGGAAATTATAATCTCAAAAGCGAACGTCTGAGAAAAACCTGGAATGGAATTATCACCTCACGCACCGTCGGGGAGGGAACCATAGGAAATTATAATCTCAAAAGCGAACGTCTGAGAAAAACCTGGACTGGAATTATCACCTCATGCACCGTCGGGGAGGGAACCATAGGAAATTATAATCTCAAAAGCGAACGTCTGAGAAAAACCTGGACTGGAATTATCACCTCACGCACCGTCGGGGAGGGAACCATAGGAAATTATAATCTCAAAAGCGAACGTCTGAGAAAAACCTTTAATAACCTCTACTGAGTCTTCATCAGACAAATCTGTTGGGAGTCGATTTAGCTGGACTAGAGAAGGCCTTGGACTGGATAAGAAATCTTTGGAGTCGATTAACTGAACCGGTCGAGGTCTTGAAATATGATTGAGAATTTTAACTGAATCTTTCCTGAAAGGTAGAGGTCAGTCATATGCAATGCATGATATGAATCAAGCAATGATGTTCTCAACATAAATGAGATTTGTATGATATGATGCGTCTATGCATGCTATAATGATGTATGTGATGTTTACGAATGTATGTTTTTGTCTAGGAAAGTAAATCCTTGACGGGTGCCGGGAAGTCACTCCTGGGCTGATGTTGGAGAATAGATTTTGCTTCCGCTGGGGATGATAATCGCAAGTATACCGGTAGGAGAAGATAACTCCGTTGAGGAATAAACTTGGCAAATGGTAGATTCTGCGGGGAGAAAAATACTCTAGCGACCATGCTGGGGAGCGATACTCTGTGGGGAGAGAGATACTTTGTTGAATTGTTGATAGTAATTTGCTGAGGATAACCTTGTTGTATCGGAAGTGTGATAGACTTCGCTAGGGATAAAAAGACTTTGTCGACGACGATCTCTCCATGGCTTTTGGCTGAGGATAACCCAGTTATATCCTGTTAAGGAAATAACTCTTTAAATAAAGCCGGACGACGCGTTCGTGCTTTTGCGAGGATAAGCTTCCAGAATTTACTGGGGATAAGCTTACTGCTTGGGGGAGATGAATTCCAATTTTCCTGGGGGAATAGATTGGACTTTCCTGGGGAAGTTTTGATATGCTGGGGAAGTGATTCCTTCGAATGTTGATATGCCGCCGGGGAACAATCTTTAGGCCAAGACTGCCGGGGATGCTTGTTAAGAATATATGTATGCTGCTGGGGGATGTTGAGATCTACGGGAGGATACTCAACTTCCTTGAGATTTTGATAACTCTGCTTGGAGAAGAATATACTGACTGCTGACTTACTCTCTGGGGAATTAAGATGTACTGGTCATGTTCTTTAGCTGAACCCACCTTGGTACCTTGGAGGACAGAACAATTAGATTGCTTAGACAACTCTTTATTGCCCCTGTTTCTAATGTTACCTGTAATTAATTCTTTGTTTTGTATGCAAATATTTATGAGTTAGCAAATTATCGTCAATGCATATATCACAAATTGAACCTTGGACGTTCTTCGCAAAACAAAACAGAAAAAGAAAAACAATTGGCACTTTTAACTGAAAAGTATATTTGTATTGATTTTGAATGGCCTGGAAATAGGCGTTTTGTGTACAAGAGGCTGACGTCCTAGTAAGAGAACGCCGCCGAGCAAAAGAGTTTATACAAATTTTGTACAAAAGAAAATAAAACAGCTGTGTGAAATATGAACGATCCCACTGGGTTTCAACCCTGCTATTGCCTTTATAACTCCGAGCGTCTCATCACTTGATGACCTTGGTTGAAGGTGAAGCTGACTGATAGATGCCGTCTGAACTTGATACAGATACCGGATTCTGGATGCAGGTGATCAATGAGACATAGTATTACGCTTTTATCCCTAATTTTTGCCTGGACCGCCCTTTCGGGTTTTCAGTCCACCGGGATACCCATTCTTGCCCAAGCCGCCTTTCCAGGTTTTCGACTTGCCGGGTGTACAGATTTTTTTCATTTTCATCCCTTCATTTTGCCCGAACCCTTTTGGTTCGACGGGAAGCCCTAATTTTTGCCTAGGCATGTCAGCCTAGCGGGTCTTTTTTCATGCGTAGTATTTTTTTACTATGTCTGCATTAGCGGGGTGAGGAAGGTCGTCACCATCCATGTTGGTCAATATCATTGCTCCTCCTGAGAACACATGCTTAACCATAAATGGCCCTTCGTACGTAGGGGTCCATTTGCCCCTTGGATCACTCTGAGGAAGGATGATTCTCTTGATTACCAGATCCCCAACTTGATATTCCTGTGGTCTGACCTTTTTGTTAAATGCCCTGATCATCCGTTTCTGATACGTCTGACCGTGGCAGATAGCAGCAAGTCTCTTTTCATCAATGAGGTTGAGCTGATCAAGTCGGGTCTGGATCCAATCATCTTCGTTCAGATTTGCATCCTTCATTATTCGGAGAGAGGGTATCTGCACTTCGATCGGTAAGACTGCCTCCATACCATAAACTAGAGAGAAAGGAGTTGCCCCGGTTGACGTCCTAGCCGAGGTACGGTACCCATGTAGAGCGAACGGTAACATCTCGTGCCAATCCTTGTAAGTCACTATCATCTTCTGCACGATTTTCTTGATGTTCTTATTTGCTGCTTCTACAGCCCCATTCATCTTCGGTCTGTAAGGAGAAGAATTGTGGTGCTGTATCTTGAACTGTTCGCAGAGCTCAGCGATCATCTTGTTATTCAGATTGGTACCGTTGTCTGTAATGATCCTCTCTGGGACGCCGTACCGACAGATCAGATTATGCCGAATGAACCGTGCCACAACAGTCTTGGTTACCGTAGCATAGGATGCTGCCTCAACCCACTTTGTAAAATAATCAATCGCCACTAGGATGAAGCGATGCCCATTAGATGCCATAGGTTTAATCTCGCCGATCATGTCTATACCCCACATTGCAAACGGCCAAGGTGCAGTCAGAACATTCAGGGGAACTGGAGGAACATGCACCTTGTCTGCATATATCTGGCACTTATGGCATGTCCTAGAATGTTTGTAGCAGTCAGCTTCCATTGTGGACCAGTAATACCCTGCCCGAAGGATCTTTTTAGCCATAGTGTGCCCACTGGAATGCGTACCAAAGGTCCCTTCATGTAGCTCTTCCATGATCCTTTCTGCTTCAGTCTTATCCACACAACTCAGTAAGGTTGAATCATGGTTTCGCTTGTACAAGATGCCGTTGCTAAGGAAGAACTTGGCTGCGAACCTTCTCAGGAACTTCTTATCATTGATGGAGGCACCTTCAGGGTATTCCTGAGTTTCCAGGTATCTCTTCACCTCATGGTACCAAGGCTTCTCAGTCACCAATTCAGTCTCGAGATCACAACAGTATGCCGGTTCGTCCAGTTTCCAGATGATGATCCGGGGAGCCTCATTATCCCATTTAACTTTGAACATAGAAGCCATTGTAGCTAACGCGTCCGCCAGCTGATTCTCTTCTCTTGGAAAGTGTTCAAAGGTTATCTCTGTGAAGTGGGGGATCAGAGTCAACACACATTCTCGGTAAGGAATCAGGTTTGGATGTTTCGTATCCCACTCTCCTTTGATCTGATTGATCACCAGAGCGGAATCTCCGAAGACACTCAGAAACTTGATCCTTAGGTCGATCGCAGCTTGAAGACCCATGATGCACGCCTCATACTCCGCCATGTTGTTGGTACAGTTGAAGCATAGCCGGGCAGTGAGCGGAGTATGAGTGCCTTGAGGTGATATGATTATGGCGCCGATACCGTTACCCAAAGCATTGGAGGCTCCGTCAAAGTGCATAGACCATCGGGATCCTTCCTCAGGTCCTTCATCCGGTCCAGGTACTTCACAATCAGTCACTATCATGATGCTTTCATCCGGAAACTCGAAGTTCATTGACTGATAGTCGTCTACGGCCTGATGTGCCAAGTGATCTGCCAATACACTTCCCTTGATGGCTTTCTGGGTTGTGTACTGAATATCATATTCCGTCAAGATCATTTGCCATCTTGCAATTCTCCCAGACAGAGCAGGCTTTTCGAATATGTACTTTATAGGATCCATCTTTGAGATCAACAAGGTAGTGTGAGTCAGCATATACTGTCTCAGCCGGCGAGCAGCCCATACCAAAGCGCAACAAGTTTTCTCAAGCAGTGAGTATCGGGTCTCACAGTCGGTAAACTTTTTGCTAAGGTAATAAATGGCGTGCTCTTTTCGGCCAGACTCATCATGCTGCCCCAACACACACCCCATTGAGTTGTCAAGCACTGTCAGGTATAGTATCAGAGGTCTCCCTTCAACCGGTGGTATAAGGATAGGTGGTTCTTGGAGATACTCTTTGATTCTGTCAAAAGCGGCCTGACATTCATCGTTCCAACGTACTACCTGATCTTTCTTCAGCAGCTTGAAGATTGGTTCACAGGTAGCAGTCAGGTGTGAGATGAAGCGAGCAATGTAATTCAGGCGTCCTAAAAAACCTCTGACTTCCTTCTCTGTCTTAGGAACTGGCATCTCTTGAATAGCTTTGACCTTAGCAGGGTCCACTTGAATTCCCTTGTCACTTACCACGAAGCCTAACAACTTTCCCGATCTTACCCCGAAGGTGCACTTGTTCGAATTCAACCTCAGCTTGTACAGTTTCAGACGGTCAAACAACTTCTGCAGATGATCTAAGTGCTCTTCCTCAGTCTGGGACCTTGCGATCATGTCGTCAACATACACTTCTATCTCATGATGGATCATATCATGAAATAAAGCAACCATGGCACGTTGGTAGGTTGCCCCAGCGTTCTTTAGTCCAAAAGGCATGACCTTGTAGCAGAAGGTGCCCCACTGAGTAACAAATGTAGTCTTTTCCATGTCTTCAGGTGCCATCTTGATCTGATTGTAACCTGAAAAGCCGTCCATGAAAGAGAACACCTTGTGCTGAGCTGTATTGTCAACAAGGACATCAATGTGAGGTAGAGGGAAGTCATCTTTGGGGCTGGCCCTGTTCAGATCCCTGTAGTCGACACACATTCTGACCTTACCGTCCTTCTTAGGTACCGGCACCACATTAGCAACCCACTGAGGGTAAGAAGTCACTGCAAGGAACCTAGCGTCAAACTGTTTCATAACCTCGGCTTTAATCTTCTCGGACATCTCTGGACGCATCCGACAGACCTTTTGCTTTACCGGAGGGCAGTCTTCCTTAGTTGGCAAGTGATGGACCACAATATCGGTATCCAACCCGGGCATGTCTTCGTAGGACCAGGAAAAGATTTCCATATAATCATGCAGCATTTGAGTCAACCGTTGCTTCACGCTGAGCTTTAGGTTGGCACCAATCTTTACCTCTTTCCTGTCTGCCTCAGTACCCAAGTTTATTGTTTCCACTGACTCTTCATGGGGTTGAATTGCCCTCTCTTCCTGAAGCAACAGTCTTGCAAGCTCGCCAGGCACTTCACAATCATCTTCACCTTCGTCTTCGGCTAAGTTAATCGGATTTTCGAAGTCATAACTGGCAGTAGCAGAGTCGTTATCAGTGAGATCCAGAGTGGATTGAAACCTGTATGAGTGAGTGTGTGTGTAAATACAGCTGTTTTGAAATATATGTAAAGGAAAGAAAGACAGGAAAGGAGCATAAGATTTGCAATGCGAGAAAACGTCCAAGATTTTCATTCATGATATATGAAATGACAATTTATATGCCCTCACAAATGACACCACGGTGCCTCGGGTAAGACACCGGGCCATAGAGTTTATTTATTGTTTATTACAAAATAACGAAACAAAGAAATTTATTACTGCGTCACAAAGGTAACAGGAGTATGGTCTTTGGCAATCCAATTGGTCAATCCGCCTTCAGTCGTTGGATAGATCCAGCTATTGAATTCAGCCTCATCCACTTCATTGTCTTCCCCAACAGCATTCACTCCTGGATTTGTAATGAACACAGGAGGTCTTCCGATCTTCGCTTTCCGCATAGCTTTCTGACCCTCTGCAGTAAAACCCAGCCCAAATTTATCAGTCTTCTGAGTAAAGTCTGGAAGCCTGCCCCAGTTAGCACTTTCACCTTTCTGAACCACAGCCCAGGCATCCTTCAGGGAAGCCATCTTCAAAGGAACAATTTCTTCTGCTGCTGTTTCTGTTGCTGCTGAAATTGGAAGCACCTCCTCGAAATGCTGAAAGGGGGTTTCAATAAACTCCCCGTCCATCTCAATGTATCTGAAGGAGTTCAGGTGGCTTACCATATACTCCTCCTCTCCCTGCACAGTGACGATCTTCCCTTTGACAGGGTACTTCAGCTTCTGGTGCAAGGTAGAGGTCACTGCCCCAGCCTTATGTATCCAAGGTCGACCTAGTAGACAAGAGTAAGATGGACGGATATCCATCACATAAAAAGTAGAGTCAAACACCTGAGAACCCACACGAATCGGAATGTCAACCTCTCCATGAACCATCCTTTTTGAACCGTCAAAGGCCCTGACGATGATATTGCTGGGTTTCAATTCCAGGCCTTCACAATCTAAACGGTCCAAAGCCTTCTTGGGCAGCACATTCAAAGAAGAACCAGTATCCACCAATACATATGCCAGAGTAGTGCCCTTGCATTCGATAGAGACATGCAGGGCATCGTTGTGGTCTCTCCCCTTCGTGGTCAGGTCAGCATCTGAGAAACCCAAGCCATTGTCTGCTGTCAGATTTGCTACGCAATTAGTGAACTGGACTGCAGATGTCTCATGTGGCACATGGGCCGTCTTGAGGAATGAGATTAAGGCCTTAGCATGGGCCTCGGGGCACAGCAATAAAGAGAGCATGGATATTTTGGAGGGCGTGTGCCCCAGCTGTTCCACAACATTGAAATCACTCTTCTTTATTATCTTTAGAATCTCCTCCATTTCTTGTTGAGAGGCTTCAGCAGTTACAGGTACAGGTGCCTCCATCTGGGCAGGCTCAACTTCAATTCCTTTGCCCCGAGCATTGGATGACTCGGCAGCAGGAGAAACAACTTGGTCAGCAACAGGAATAGGTACACTTGTAGGAGTTATAAGGAGTGGTCTTCGAGCAGCGGGAGGTGCAATATTCGGCGAGAAGAGCCTGCCACTGCGGGTAACCTTGGCTGGGCCAGTGATGTCACAGATGCTGGCGCCAGCGTTGAACTCTTGTTTAATCCCATTTACATATACGTCTGCCCCGTAGTGCCAGGGGACAGCTTTATCAGATACATAGGGCAGGGGCCCCGGAACAGTGATAACAATAGGTACGACGGTCATGATTTGGACGGGCTTCTTCGGGAGAGCCTTGATTGGATTATTGAATATGGTAACCACAGAAACTTCTTCCACCGGAACCAACTGAACAGCAGACTTCTTAAACAGAATCTCCTTGCTATCCATTAGGCTTTGGATGCCTAACTTCAGCAAGGGACAACCAGATAGGGACACAACACAGAACAGGCAACCCTCACTGCAACCCGGAAATAAACCGGCCAGCAGCAGGTTCTTCTTGACAGTCTTCAGAGGAGTGGCTAGATCATCCACAGAAACAGCATAAACATCTTCGTCAACAGCATTTACCCCGTGCTGAGGCATAGGAGCAGTCACTACATTGGGCCTCTCAGGCGCTTCGAACTGTATCTCCTTCGCGTCGATAAGGTCTTGCACCTTACTCCTTAATGCCCAACAATCATCAGTAGAATGCCCCAGGCTATCTGAATGGTAAGCACAACGAGCATTCGGGTTGTACTTAGGAGATGCAGTATTTGGGAACTTTGGCGCCTCTCTGACAGTCACTAAATTGGTGGATAGCAACTGTGGCAGGATCTGTGATAATGTCATGCTCAAACGGGTAAACTCTCTCCGGGGTCTTTCAGCCCTTTGAGGATTGGTCGGCCGAGGAGCGGCAGCAGGCTTAGCAATCATTACCGCACTGACAGATTGGCGGCGCTCAGGTCTCTCTGATCTCTTGGAACCATACACGACACTAGCCTCCTTCTTGAAGGGTTTCTTCTCAGAACTAGACGATGCACCCTTCGGAATCTTTCCAGACTTCAACCCAGCCTCAATTCTTTCTCCAGTCAGAATCAGATCAGTGAACCCTGCAGACGAATTCCCGATAAGATGGTTGAAAAACGGCCCAGATAGGGTCCCTAAGAACATGTCTACGAATTCCCGATCAGTCAACGGTGGTTGCACCCTGCCAGCCAGGTCTCTCAACTTCTGAGCGTACTCCTTAAAACCTTCACTTGAACCTAACGACATACCCTGGAGTTGGGTACGTGTAGGGGCAAGGTCGGCATTATATTGATACTGCTTATAGAAAGCAGTAGCCAACTCCTCCCAGTTACGAACCTTGGTCCCATCCAGCTGATAGAACCATTCGAGATGAGTCCCTGAAAGACTCTCCTGGAAGAAGTGGATCCACAAATTCTTATCCGCCGAGTACGGTTGAATTTTCCGAACATAGGACCTGAGGTGCAGCTTGGGACAAGACGCCCCGTCATACTTAGAGAAGGATGGTGCTTTGAACTTCCGAGGAATAATCACACCAGTTGACAAACCCAGATCTCCGAAATCCAGCCCAGGTACCTGCTGTATCTCCAGAGCATTCAGCCTATCCTCCAGTTACTTGTAACGGTCTTCTGCAGGAGGATACTGCTCTTCATCAAAATCAGTCTCGTTTTCGGAGACTACCGGACTAGGAACCCTTGCCTCTTGAGGAGTGCCCTTGCCAACAGAAGAACCAGCCTCTTCTTGCTGCAAAGTATTGCCAAACCTTCGGCCCGAGTTGAACAGAACATTTCTCCTCTTCTTCTTCTTCTCCTTCTTCAGGAGCATAGCCTTCAGCTCTTCTTGGCCTTGAGCCAAACCCTTGATTAATTCCTGAAACTGCGCATTCTGCGCCTGAAGAGCCTTGATGGATGTCTCAGTTGATGACGAGTCGGGATTCATGATGCTGAAATAAACAGCGAAGAACTGTAAGCAACCTGAAAAGAGGAAAAACCTGCTATGCACATGATGTATGAAATGCGTATGAATTATGTCTTCAAAGACAATCGGGAATCAACTTTGTAAACAAAAAGGAACACACTTCATTAGATTCAACTTTGAAACTGAAATTATTCAACAGGTTGCCTTTAGGAGTTACATGAAAGGAAATACTGAAAAGGAAATAAAACTGTAAAAGCACATCTGGAGCTCCTTATTGATCCCATGGTCTCCTCTTCTCAGCACGGATGTAGGCATTCAGAGCTCTCTCATTCTCCAACTATTTTGTCAGTTTCTGGATCTTTGATTCCTGCTCGTTGAACTTTTCCCGGTAAGAATCCCTCTCTTCTCGTAGTTGCGACCAAGATCTCTTCAATGTCTCATAATCAGTAGGTATCTGAGGAGGAAGGACAGTTGGAGGAACACCATCTTTGTCAGGACACTCAAGAATGACGGGTCTGACAGCTTCATACGGCATACCTAACTTCTGAGCACGGATGCGAACCCATTTGTAGTAGGCTTCCATAGGTAAAGAGGTCTTTGGACCTAACTCTTGTGGGTCAGCTTTATGAACTTTGTCCCAAGCCTTGATGAACCTACGACGCAGCTCGTCACTATCCACCTGAAATTCAAAACTGATGTGAGGCACCAACATCTCATGGGGACCTGCTCTTCTTGCTCTTCCAAACTGACGGAGTGCTAGACATGGATTGTAAGAGATCCCTCCTTGGGTACCAATCAGAGGAACATTAGGGTATTCCCCGCATCGATCAATAATAGCTATCTCATCCGAACCTCTGCAAGTCCAAATGATGTCTTTATCGGTGAGAGACATTAACCTATGAGCCCAACCTCTTCCTTCTTGATTCTTCAGTACGAACTTAGGTAGGTGCGAAATAAACCACCTCACCAACAAAGGGATACAACACCATAGGGTTCCTCGTCTTCGGGTAGTACGGGCATGAAGTTGTTGCAAGATGTCACCCAAGAGAGTGGGCACAGGATTCTGAGACATAAAGATCCTTATGGCAGTGACATTGATGAAGTTGTCAGGATTAGGAAACAGGACTAACCCATAGATTAGGAGAGCCAAGATGTCTTCATATGCCCTAAAGTCCAGGTCATTCCAGAAACTGTTAGCTTTGCCAATCAGAAACTTGGCCAAGAAACCCTTAACTCCGCTTCTAGTCACCCAGTTGTCTGTTACCTCTTGAAGGGTCAATGGAAGAGCTGCAGCAACATCCTCAAGTCTGAGGGTCTTTTCCCAACCAGTAAAGGGAGTCTGATCCAAGATAGGGATACCAAGCAAATCAGAGAACTCTTCCAGGGTAGGGACCAGCTGGAAGTCTTGAAAGGTGAAGCACTGGTACAGAGGGTCATAGAACTGGGTCAGAACACTCATCAGTTGTTGATCCCGCTTTGCAGTGACTAAACTGAGAAGAGAACCATGCCTCTGAATGAAGGAAGTGGTATTTGGAATTCTGCTAACCAACTCATCAAGCAACTCAGGTGAACGAACAAAGTTGAACCGGATAGTATTCCTTCGCACAGGCATCATGATGTCCTACAAAACAGAGCAAAGGTGAAACCCTCTTGTCTTTGAAATGGTCAGTCCTTATGCAGGATGCATGCAATGCTCATGATGCTATGATGTTATGATAAAGCACACCACATATAGATACAAAGGCAAACATGGTAAGGCACACAAGTCACACAAGGCAAACCCCTAAAGTTTAGGCCAGCATGAGGTCTAGGTACTACCCTCTTTCAGTTTGTTGGTTCATACCTGTCCTAATCAAAAGTAACCGGGTTCTTAGAGGATCCCAATATCATTGACTACCCTCAATCGGTCATAACTCCAGCATCGCAATCTTTTCTTGCAGCCAGAACCATCACGAGAGTTTAGCCTCAATGGGCGTAGCATACTGCTACAATTCTAAAGGCCAAGTTGTGTAAATTAAGGTTCTAAGGTTGTTAGTGCTTAATGACTCCTTAGAAGACCCATATTCTCCTTGTTGCGACACAAGGGATATCGGTACAGACCAAGGTGCCACACCAACGTAGCCACTGCTTCACCTGTGTCGGTCTACGCCGGACATGTCCCTCACAGCTTATGCTACCTAAACAGGGTATCCCCAGATCCGGGTTAGGATCTATGTAACTCCGATGCAACCCACAATAGTAAAGCAAACAAATCAATACAATTGAAAACACAGTTATGAACTAGCCCTAAGGTACACCTCATTTTAAGTTTGCTCCCCAGCAGAGTCGCCAGTTCTGTGATCGGTGGATCTGGAACTGACTGTTTAAAGCTGGTTCGCGAAATGTCGCGGAAGCAAGAGTCGCCACCGTCTTTTATTTTCTCCAAATGGAAAGGACAAAAGCACAGAAAAATTCCTTATAGAGATTGCTCTCGGTTCGGGAGGTAGGTTATAGAAAGGGAAGGTGCTAGCACCCTTTCTATCCATGGTTATCCATGGGCTCTTAGATACTTGCTCATTGTGTTTTCAAAAGGTTTGTTTGCTTTTCAACTGTGGGTTTTAAAAAGTTTCTTTGAAATTTCCAGTTCGACTCTTGTATCGGTCCTCAAGAGTGTTTGAAAAATTGCTTTTGAAAGCTTTTTTTGAAAATGTGTCGGTGTGAAAAGTATTTTTGATTTGTTTGGAAATTAGAGCAAGTATCTAGAGTCGTCTACCTACCCTAAGGAATTCGTCTGTGTAAATGTCCTTTAAAGTAGTGCCATCCCACCATTGAGAGGTAGGTAGCACCACCGTTGGAGGTGTTCGGGTCAATTCGAAGTTCGGGACATGGTGATCACCAGAGCAATGGGAAGATACCTTAGAAGCTACCCTCATGCCAGGTTCCCGGATCATGAGGACTTACTAAGACATCCTCTACTCGACGATCACCTTTCGAGGCAAGGCAACAGTGAGGCGTACCCTAGGGGTGGTGTGTGATTTGTGTGTCGTTTTCAAATATTTTTGTCTTTTGTCATGTCATGGGTGCTCTACGCTTTTGTTTTTATTTTGTCCATACATTCTTTCATGCTATTATTTAACAGTTAAAAATTACGGAAAGTAAAAGATCTAAGCTATTACAAACGGCGCGGGTCCATATCGCCAAAATTTCTCGAACCCGATTTGACAGAAAAATAAAGAAATTAAAAGAATTAAAAGTGCGAAAGATTAATTACATGGCTTCGGGAGAGATACATAAATATTTAAACGAAATAAAATAAATATGTGAATTAATAAGAAATTAAGAACGAGGGCGTTGGACCCTTTTTGCAAAATTAAAACTACATGGAATTAATTAATTAAAAAAAGAAAGGAAATGTTTTTTTTGGTATTTTATGATTTTTTAGGATTTTAATGAAAAAGGAATTAATTAAAATAAATACTAACCCTAATTCTAATGGCTTTTAATTTATTAAGAAAACATTGAATTTTAACCTAAATTAACCCTAATTTTTATATACAAATTTAATTATAAAAATAAATATTTAATTATTTAATTATTATGGAATAAAAGAAAAAAAGATGAAAATTAATTAAACCCTAATTCTATGTTTTTTTAGATTTATTAAAAGAATTAAAATTAAAACCTAAGTTAAAACTAAATTTAATTATATATAATTTATTTATGAAAATACTAAAATAAAATATTTATTATATTTTTTCCTTCTTTCTGATTTTTTATGGTATTTTTTATATTTATGAAAATAATAAAACTAATTAATAAAACAATAATAAAAAGAAGTATAAATAATAAAAAAGTAAAGAAAGTAAAAAATATGCAAACCTGGGGGGTTCAGACCCCAAATAGGAGGTGAAAGCCCAGGAATTTGAGCCCAAACAAGCCTGGCCTTGTTGACTTTGGCACTAGCGTGTGATGCATTGACTAGGACTTATCATGTTCCTCAATTCTTGGCCTTTGATTGAATTCCATTGGACGCGTGGACGCTTGATGAGGAAGGTGTATGATGGTCTTTGCTATGGAAACTGCATGTAAATTTTTATTGAAAAATAATATGGGAATACTGAAGACCTGGGGCTCGAACCCAGGTCATGAACGTTGCCACCACTACGCCTTGCCAGCTGAACCAATTCACACGTGTTAATATATAATAACTAATAAATATTATAAAAGACAATTAGTCAGTAGCTTAAAAACGCGCACAAAATTTGAATGACCCTATCACATCTTGCCACTTCATCGTCTCCTTCGCTTGGTTTTATTTTCCTGAAACATATAAAACATTGGCAACGGTTTTCACACGTTGCCACAGGCATGATACAAGAAAATAGCGAATAGGCCATAAAGCCTCATAAATTAGGCGCGATGGTGGGTTTATGATCGTTTAAGTATGCTGAGGTGAATGGTCTAAGTCTTATGCTCCAATTTTTCCTTGAACGGGAACCCCTAATTCCAAGCTTCACAAACCCTAAATATTATCAATGGCGAAATCGTGTATAGCACGTAAAAATTCAATTAAAATATGCAGTTAGTTTCAGAATCCATCGATTAGTAAGAATCCATGAACAAAATGTCATGAGAATGCCTGCAAATCAAAACACGAATATGCATTTTTCATGAAATATTTTGAGTTCTGTATACCGATTCTTGAGGTTAGATGATGTGATCTTGATTGGGAAAGCTTCCTGGATATGTCAGGGACGTAATGGAATGATTCTTTGGCCTGGAAAAATGCTTTTGATGTGAAAACAGTTCCAAGCTTTTTAGCAAAAAATTTCAATGTGGTTCTGAGTTTGAGGCGCAGCTGAGTGGTCATTTGAATTAGGGTTGTGTTCTATGTATAAGTAAGAGTGAATTAGGTCAAGAAATTTGATCCAAATCCTTGAATTAATGGTTTATGAGATTTGATTTTCTTCAAGATCTTTTTCAATCTTTTTCCATGCTATTTGATACCAAATCATGCCAAAACTTTCCCTAATTGGTCATGCACGAATTTGAGTGTCCAATGAGAATAATTTCTGCACAAAAAGATTTTATTTCATTAGTTTTGTATTTTTCATGCATTTTATTTAATTAAATGAATTATAAATGATAAAAAATCCAAATAAATAAATAAAAATGGAGAAAAACTTCCCTTTGGGCTTAATGGTATTGTGCATGCTTGGGATAATGAATTGTGGAAGAAAAATGGGCCCATTAGCAATTTTAGGTCATTTGAATCAATGTTGACTTTTCAAAATATCCAAAAATTTCCCAACTTCCACAAGGCATAACTTGCTCAATTTTTAAGCTTTGCTCATGTTCTTGGACATTTTGGAAAGGTCTTTGAGTCCTCTAACCAATGCCTTTGGTCCCATGTCATTTTGATTTACCAATCTCAAGTTATGGCCTCTGACTTAAAGTCCCTTTTTGTTGACTTTTGAAAATGACCTATAATGTTGAAATTGATAACTTTTTGTGAGAGCATTTCTTGGACTTGAAGTATGAAGATGAGTTGTAGGAAATGTCTTTCTCTTCAAAATGAGCTTTGGATGGAATTTTTCTGATAATCCATGTGAAAGTTATGCCCTAGTCAATTTATAGTTGACTTTTTCAACTGTCCAAATAAGGAAACTTTTGCATCTTGATGATTTTTGAGCCAATCTTTGAGAATCATGATCAAGCATTGATCAAATGATGTTTGAGGCTTCAAAATGATATGTTGACCAAAAATTTGAACTTTTGACTGTCAAATGACCATTTTGCCCCTACAGTTGACTGTAGTGCAATTAGGGTTTTGACTGTGCAATTTTGTGCTGAAAGTCTTGAAACTTGATATGAGGATGCTTGACCATATTTGTAGGCATGTGAGACTTGATTGGACCTTTGGAAACTTCATTTTCTTGATCAGAACACAAACCCTAATTTTGACTGCTCAGGAAGCTCTTGCACTGTGCAACCCTTGGGGAACTTTTGAAGCTTTGACTTGGCAATTTCTTGACGAATATGGGAGGGCAAATTTTGGGGTACAACACTTGCATTTTTATTTGTACTTTGCTTTCATTTTTCTTTTTCTTTTTATGAACCAAGAAGAGTAATCTTCTTGTGATTTGCAAAGAGAAAAATAAAAACGTGATGAATTAAAAATAGCCCTCTGATTCCAAATGGAAAACTTTAATGATGAACACAATTTTCTTTTTTTTGAAAATTCTTACTCATATCCAATTAACTGTGCTAATTATTTTTCTGTCTTTCTTTCAGGTGAGCGCAAACTGGATGGTGGCAAAGCAGAGGAAGCAAGAGATTCTTTGGCGAGCATGGGAGCAATGGAAGCTTAGTCATCCTTAGGCTTAGATTTTTTCTTTGTAATTTAGAGAGAAATACTCAAACAATTGTACTAATTTATTTTTCAAATAAAATAAGTTGTAAAACTTAAAGCATTTAAATAATAAATTGTATTGTAACAATTTTTGAAATAAATGAAAAAGTCTTTATGAGATAATCTGATATTCAATAAAATCCATTACTGTTAGTAACTTATAATTCTCTCTTTGTGCCTTCACTGATTCTTTAAGATTCTTGATTAAGATAACTGAAACTGCATTCCAATAATTCCAATCCAGATAACTTAAACTCCAAGTAATCCAATAACTCTGTAATCTTGCAACTGTATTCCAATCAAAACACGCACTGTGTATTCCATAAACAAGCAAATGTTTATTCCATAAACAAATGAACGTTTTAAAAGACGCAAGTTATCTGGTTGACCTGGATCAAACAAACACTACCTTTTCAATAAATTTGAGAGAGCATGAAAACATGTGAAAATCAATTGAATTTCTGAGAACTCAATTTCTTCTGAATAATGCGAGAAAAACCCTAATTTTCAAAATTAGGTTTCTTGGTGAACAAGTTTCGTGTTTTGACACATCTTGATGAAAAATGACCCCTGGCACTTGATTTTGACCAAAAAAGTCAGAATTTGACTTTTCAGTGTACAGTTGATTTTTAGGTCAGTTGATTGGAAAATTCATCTGTCAATCCAATGCTTTTGAGATCTTTTGAACCTTGTGATTAGGTCAAGATGATGCCATTGAGTCCTTGAATCCATTATTGAACCCAATTTTCCATTGGCTAGGTTAAAAATCAGAAATTGCCCTTCTGCAGTCAAAACCCTAAAAATGACCATTTTGCCCTTTTGAAGATCTGATCAAATTTCTTGAGGAGTTGTGGTCCAAACTTGATAAAATGGTTCATATGAGTCTAAAAAGTTGTTGTGGATCAAAAATTATGAGGTTTGACTGTAAATCGGCCATGGTTGACGTTTTCCCCAATACAGCTGATTTTTAGGTCAACTGTCCAATCGACTGTGCAAAAATTTAATTCAAAGCTTAAAACTTGGTATGGGAAATCTTATAAGTCCAACATGAAGTATGAAAGTCACATGAGGCATTGGAAGTCCAAAAATCCATGTGCGAACTCAAACCCTAATTTCAGGTCATCAGTGCAAGGAGATGTCTTGAGCTGAGCAAACCCTAATCCTGTCTGGAGTCCACAGAGTCTTGTGAGGAGAAATCTTGATAAAATGAGAGGGCACATTTTGGGGTACAACAGCTGCCCCTGTTCAATCTTCTTGAACCTGAAGAGTTAGATTGGCGAGTTTGTCGTTCGTGACTCGAAGGTAAAAGATGATTGGACACTAGAGTGCCCGTAAATTTGCACTCGTCAAAATGTAGTTGAGGGTATGGGCTTAAAGATGCCATCTAAGAATGTTTGTTGAAAATAAGGAGAATGAACATCAGAATGGTATCCGTATCTGGAACGTATATGAGCCGTAACTGTATTGGATCTGTATGAGCAAGGGAAATAGCATCCGTGTCTGGAGTGTATCCAAGATGTTACTGTATTTGAATCTGAATGAATAACAGAATGAATTCCGTGTCTGGAGTGTATCCGTTGAATCTGAATCTGAAATCTGAATAGATGACATAATAACATCCGTGTCTGGAGCATCTCTGAGCTGGGGAAAAGTCAGAATAAGTGACAGCATGGCTACCGTGTCTGGAGCGTATCTGGACTGTATCTGAATCTTGTATTTGAATAAGCGATACAATAGCATCCGTGTCTTGAAAATATCTGAGCTGGGGAAAAAGTCAGAATAAGTGACAGCATGGCTACCGTGTCTGGAGCGTATCTGGACTGTATCTGAACGTTGAAAACTTGAATGAGTATCAGAAATGACTTCCGTGTCTGGAGTGTATCCGTACTGTATCTGAAATCTTTGAATATTTAAAGATAGCTGTTAATCGTATCCTGAAAAGGGTAAAATGTTAGCTAAAACGCAAAGTTATGCTGCATGAAATGTATGATGCAATAAAATGTGTTTTATCAGTGTTTATGATATATGAATGTAATGTATGCGTAGGTAAGCTTATTCGCTGTCTTACTGAGGAAAATAAATCCTTGATCGCTGCTGGAGATTCAAAATCTTTGACAACTCTGTGGGGAGTAAAAAACTCTAGGGAGTAGCTATACTGCTGGAGAGTAAGCTATCCTGCTGGAGAGTAAGCTCAGGACTCTGGGGAAAAGCTTATTCCTGTTTGGAAGAAGTTCAGGAGTTTAGGTTGTATGCCACTTTAAGAATGAGAATCTTCTTTCTGTTGGAGATATCAAGAGTTTGGGTGTATGCCAATCTTCTAGGATTCAAGAATGAGAATCTTCATTCTGACGGGGATATCAGGAGTATGGGTGTATGCCAATCTACTGGGAGTCAAGAATGAGAATCTTCATTCTGACGGGGATATCAGGAGTTTGGGTGTATGCCAATCTTCTGTGAGTAAAAAATGAGAATCTTCATTCTGACGGGGATATCAGGAGTTTGGGTGTATGCCAATCTTTTGGGAGTCAAAAATGAGAATCTTCATTCTGACGGGGATATCAGGAGTTTGGGTGTATGCCAATCTACTAGGAGTCAAGAATGAGAATCTTCATTCTGACGGGGATATCAGGAGTTTGGGTGTATGCCAATCTTCTGGGAGTCAAAAATGAGAATCTTCATTCTGACGGGGATATCAGGAGTTTGGGTGTATGCCAATCTTCTGGTTGTCAAGAATGAGAATCTTCATTCTGATGGGGATATCAGGAGTTTGGGTGTATGCCAATCTACTGGGGTTTCAAGAATGAGAATCTTCATTCTGTTAGGGATATCAGGAGTTTAGGTGTATGCCAATCTTTTGGGAGTAAGAAATGAGAATCTTCATTCTGACGAGGATATCAGGAGTTTGGGTGTATGCCAATCTTCTGGGAGTCAAGAATGAGAATCTTCATTCTGACGAGGATATCAGGAGTTTGGGTGTATTCCAATCTACTGGGGTTTCAAGAATGAGAATCTTCATTCTGTTAGGGATATCAGGAGTTTGGGTGTATGCCAATCTACTGGGAGTCAATAATGAGAATCTTCATTCTAACGGGGATATCAGGAGTTTGGGTGTATGCCAATCTTCTGGGAAGGCAAGAATGAGAATCTTCAATCAGGCGTTTGTGTCAGGAGCTTGGGTGTATGCAAATCTTCTGAAGAGTCATCCTAGGTTGGGGATAAAAGTTAACTATTATCTGGTTGATTTTCAGGCTTTAAGATAACTTGATGGGGGATTTGGAGAAACCGGATGATTTCCTCTATGGTTTGATAGTTTCAGCTTTGCTGGGGATTGGTAGTTGGTAGTCTCATCTCTGCTAGGGATCTTAATGACATGCTGATTTGATTATGTATGGAAATGGGCTTAAAGATGCCATTTGGAGAAACAAAGGAGAATCATCGGAGATGGCCTTATAGATGCCATCCAAAGGTGATTGTTGACGGAAAGTTTGAAATGGATCTGAACAGAGAATGAATCAAAATAAACCGTTGAGAGATTTATCTGTTGAGATATTTTTATCTGAATTAGTAAAAATCTGGAGACGAATCAGAATAAACCGTTGGGAGATTTATCTGAAACAACAAAATCTGGAAGTGAACCAGAATAAACCGTTGAGAGGTTTATCTGAAACAGTAAAAATCTAGAAGTGAATCAGAATAAACCGTTGAGAGGTTTATCTGAAACAATAAAAATCTGGAAGTGAATCAGAATAAAACGTTGAGAGATTTATCAGAAACAGTAAAAATATGGAACTGAACCAGAATAAACCGTTGAGAGGTTTATCTGAAACAGTAAAAATCTGGAAGTGAATCAGAATAAACCGTTGAGAGATTTATCTGAAATAGTAAAAATCTGGAAGTGAACCAGAATAAACTGTTGGGAGGTTTATCTGAAACAGTAAAAAGCTGGAATATCTTCAACTGGAATAAGAATCAGGGAGATCTTAGTGTCGATCTGACTGAGCCAGAGAAGGTCTTGAATTACTTTGACTGGATACGAATCAGAAAAATCTTAGAATCGATTTAACTGAGCCAGACGAAAGTCTTGGAATATCTTCAACAGATGCCAGGGAAAATAAATCCTGGACTGCTGTTGAAGAGCATGTGTGTCTTTAAACTTTGCTCAGAATGTTTCCACTGGGAATTCCTGTTTCGTTGTTTGAGGAGGACTCCGCTGGGAAATGTTGATCTTTTGTCTTGAGAGAAATAGAATTTTAGGAGCTTCAGTTGTCCGTTATTCTACTGGGGTACCATCTCTATTGAATTTTTGGGAACTTCGGTCGTCCGTTATTCTGTTGAGGAATCATCTCTTTTGAATTTTGGGAACTTCGATCGCCCGTTATTCTGTTGAGGAATCATCTCTATTGAAGAGGGAAGTTGGATGAACTACCATCTGGTCGTGGTCCAGGCTTCATAGCTTGAATTTTATGAGAATTTGATTGCATCTTTCCTGAAAGGTAAAGGTTGCATGACATATATTAAACCATGATGTTCTCAAAATAAATGAGATTGTGTTGTATGATGTCCTGATGTCTGGATATGTAATGTTTTCAAGATGATCTCTCGCTGGGGAAAATAAATCCCGAATTGGTGCTGGAGAAAAGAGTTGAATTCTTCGTTTCCAATAGTCAAAAATCTGGCAACTTCATTGGGAAAAATTCTCAAGAATTCTTGAGGTCGACTTAGCTGGGAAGAGGTTATCAAAGATTGAAACTATGGCTGGGAGTCATCTTATGAGAAGGATTTTGGAGAGATTTTTCACTGCCCCAAGTAGCGAGTGTTTCTGGCTTTGCCAGGAAATGTTTGACTGTATGCAACACTTTGTTGGGATTGACGTTCAATGCCCCAAGTGACGGGGACAGAGGCTTGCCCTTGGTTACTCTGCACTTTAAGAGATTTCTTGAAATCTTGACTGGACTGCCCCGAGTGTACTGGATAATGACATGTCATGTCCCTTTGTTGGTAAAAGATTATTGCAATGGAAGTGTCATCCCACTTGAAGTGATTTTGTTCACTGAGAGAGCTTTCGTTCATCGGATATTCACTGTGTGAATTTATTTGCTGTCAAACAAATAGCCATATGCAAACAACGATAAATAATGCAAAGTTTATGTTTGTATTGAAATTTTGAAAATGCATTTTTTAGCAGAAAACTTTTGTAAGAAAAATTCAACTCAGGATTTAGAGCAAAGCCTTACAGGAGTCAGGATACCTTTTGTAACAGTATGCTTTCGAACTAACCCATAATTCAATTAGGACTTTTGAAGGGTTGTAACGTAGCTTGGTTCACGGTTTAAGAAACAAAGGATAAAGGCTCAAAGTAATATTTGTGCCCACCCGCTCTTCGTGATGTTCTTCAGTCTTAAACTCAGTTAATCGTGCGTTTGAACTCCAAATGAGTCTGGAACGACATTTTTGGTGATGGTTCACACAAGTTAAATTTGTTGGAAGGCAGTCATTTTTGCAACATTATTTTTGTTGAGGATTTGTAGTGACCTCTTTCTTTCGGTTTATTATCCCTAATTTTTGCCTGATTGTTCCTGTTTTTGAGATTACAGTCAGCGGGATGCCCCAGTTTTCTTAAGCCTCCTTCGTAGGTTTCGACTTAGTGGGCTTTTCTTTTTGAGAGATAATGACTGCCTATGTGATAAGGAACCATCACCGTCTTTTGATTCCAAAGGAAAGTTTTTGATGTCATTCATTGTATTACAAGATGAGAATTTGCGACTTTAACACGCATTTGAATTAACCGAGAGACTACCCTGCCCCAGGTTTTGATTAAAGGTTTCAATTTGTGTTAAAACAAAAAACTTCTACTTCTTTGGCTCGAAGGGGTTGATTAGGGATTATCTTCCTTATAACTCCAGTGTTTAGGATTTGAAAGAAACGCTTGTACATCGTCAGCAAGGTCTGTCCAAAAGCATACTGTATGAGATTATGGCATTGTTTTCGTCATCCTCTCTCTAAAGGTTTGTGTCATAAGAGGAATAAAAAGCATAGTTTAAATATAGTGAAAACGAAAAGATGAATTCAAGACAAACATATGCAATGCATTAATGAAACAGAGTTTGACATCAATAGATAATTGTCTGAATAACAACAAAAATTACAAATGGAAATTCAAAATGAACAGAAGCCTCTTTGTTCGAACTTGTCATTTTAGGTGGAGAACCCTCAGCGAAAGATTTTCATCTGGCCATCTTGTGTGAACTCCAGGGTTGTTTCCTTAATCAGATCTTGAATTTTGTTTCTCAATGCCCAACAACTATCGGTGTCATGTCTAGGACTGTTGGAGTGATACGCACATCTTGCATTCAGATTGTACCCTGGAGAGGCTGTGTTGGGATGCCGAGTGGGGGTCCCTTAATACAATCAGCTCGACTTCCAACAAGCATTGCAGCACTTGGGATAATGACATGTTAATCTTGGTAAAGCGCTTTTCAGATGTACTTTGCTTACGCCGATTATCCTGTTAACGTTGGTGAGGTTGTTGTTGGGCTTGTGACTCTGAAGCAAACTGGGGAGGTTTTCTCTCGGCTTCTTGTCTCAAGGGAGGCTGAATGATGACTTGATCTTCAACCCTAGTTGTTTTCCCCATTTGGTTACATCCATCCCGATGCAGTTTGTTGATGAGGACCCTTAGTTCTTCTTGTCCTTGTGCCAAGTTCTAGATGAGAGCCATCTGGCTCACCAGTTATCCCATCATCTGGATTTTCATTGTTGCCATCTCAATCTGTAGCCCTTCCAGCTGATCATTCCTGGTGCCCTATGGATTCCCCATGATCAAGCCCCTAGTGAGGAGAGATTTCACTTCTTCCTGCCCCTTGGATAGGTTCAAGAACATCTCTTGAAGTTGAGCGTTTTGAGCCTGGATGTCTTTGATAGTCTTCTCTAGAGCCATCTCTACTGAAATAAACAGTAGGAAGATAAAGAGACCTGAAGAGGAGAAACCTGTCATGATATGATGCGTGATATGTGGATGCATGTTTTCAAGGATCTCACGGGGTAAACATAAAAAAAATGTTAGAAATTGAACATCTTTCAACATCTTGGATTGGAGAGCTTTGTGTCGGTGGAGGTCTTTCCACGAGAATCAAGCTCACCATGTCGAGTGGGTCATAGCCTTTGACTCAAGTTGTTGTACTTGATCTTTGACGGTGTTTGTTTAGAGGAAAATGAACCCTCTTGCCCTTTGGTTGACGTCTGGTTCAACGTGACCCTGCATCAAAGACCCTAGAGACCCTTGAAATGGTTATTGAAAATGCTATGGTATGATGTTATGATGTTATGTACAGATACGCGAAGTAAGCAAGTTTATATACAAATAATCATATTCACACAAAGCAGACAAGTCCTTAGGCTTAGGCTTGCATGGAGTTTGTAGGGAAGTACCCTCTTGAAGTATAGTCGGCTCAACCTGTCCTAGAAATAGTAATCGGGTTTTAAAGGAGCTCAATATCACTGGATTGTTTCCTTGTTCATTGTTTCAATTCATCCTCTTACCGGAGACTGAAATATTCCAAGGAAACAACCCTCAATGAGTGTAGTATCGAGTATCTACCAATTTTCAGCTCTACACTGAAACCGGTCATCTCACTACATCTTAATGGCCAAGTTGGTCAAGTAAGGTTCTAAGGTCAATTGATGTTTCATGACACCATGCGGCGGCCCCGTACTCTCCTTGATTCAACTCAAGGGTTATCGGTACCAACCAAAGTGCCACATGAACGTAGCTACTGCTTCAACCATGTCGGTATACCCTGTACAGTTCCCTCACAGTTTATTGCTACTTACCTAAAACGTGCCCCCAAATCCGGGTGTAGGATTTAAAACAAACCCAAACAAGGAACCAAAAAATGTAAAGCATACAAATCAAACAAGATAAGCATGTAAAGGTGATCTAAAACCCTAAGGTAACCCCACTTTTATAATATTCCCCAACAGAGTCGCCAGTTCTGTAATGCGGTGGGAGAACTGACTAGAGGTTTTGCGTTTCGTTCGCACTTGTACGGTTAGAGAGAGTCGCCACCGACTTTTCTTTTATCCAAAAGGAAAGGTAAAAAAGCACAGGAAAGACCTTTCGAGAATTTTCTTGGGTTCGGGGGGTAGATTATGAAAAGGAAAGGTGTTAGCACCCTTTTCATCCATGGTTTTCCACGGGCTCTTAGTTACTCGTTTAGATCACTTGCTTTTGTTTGATTGTGTGCTTGTGGTGTGGGTTTTGAAATTATTTTGGAAAGTTTCTTTGTAATGGTTCTCGTCTCTATAAGAACATATACAAAGTTTTGTTTCGAAAAATAGTTCAAAGAGGTGTTTGTGAATTGTGTTTCGAAAAGTGTTTTGAAAAGAGGTTTTTCCATGGTTCTTGTCTCTATAAGAACGTATGCAAAACATTTTGTCTTTTGAAAGTGTTTTAAAATGGAGGTGTAAGTGTAAAAGTTTTTGTTGTGAGCAAGCGAGTAACTAAGAGCGAATCTATCTACTCGAAATGTCTTAAGTTGTTCTTTTCTTCTTCCTTTTAATGGTGCTATCTTACCATTGATTTGGTAAGAAGCCCCATCATTGGATGTGAAGGGACAGGCGCGGGTCAACTTTACAATCATTTAAAGCAACTTGTGAGACGCTCTAGCAATTTTGTAAGGGACTAGATCATTTTACCGAAGGCAACATCGAGGGTCATCAAGGGACTACGATCTTTGTTTATCAAAGGGTCATTTGCTAGAGTGTCGCATATTCGAGGGACATGATTGTATTTCCGAGGCAACAAGCGAGGTTACCCTAGAGGTGCACGTGTGAGAAGTGTATTGATTTCAAGTTATTTATTCTTGGATTAGGTCATCTAGCGATTGATTTTTGAATCTTGCCATACACACCTAGTTACTACACAGTATATAGAAAGCAATAAATTGCGGGAATTAAAAGTCTAAGCTATTACAAAAGTATCCGGGAATGGGGGTACAATTATTACAAATGGGGATGAGTCACATAAAAAATAGCAATGTATAAATATCAAATAATACAACCAAATCGAATTGCTGTGCGATTTAATACAAAGCTATGACAATTTATGAAATAAAGAAATGAATAAAGTATGAAATGCAATGTATTTACTTGAAAAAGAAAAAACTTAATCTAAAAAGAAAATGATTTAAGATTTTATTATTATTATTCTTTTATGTATTTTATTAATTAAAAAAAGAAAAGTTTAAAGAAAGAAACTAATTAAACTAATTCTTGATTTTTTTTGGTATTTTTTTAAATGTAACAAATTAATAAAAATAAGTTTTTATTAAAAAAGAGAAAATGGTAAAAGAAAATTAATCACTTTAAAAAAAAAACTAAACCAATTTAATGAAATGAATTTTAAAAAACATTAGTATATTATTAACAAAAATAAAATAAAATAAATTAAATGAAAATGGGCTTAAGATTTTAAAGGTGTGAGGCCCAAAGGTGAATTAGCCTTATTGCTGAAACAAACAAAAGGCAAACGGGGGGTGAACCAGCAATTGCGTGTATGGGCCTAAGGGTTTGTGAAAAAGACTTGGCCCAAATCTCCTAAGCTTGCTTAATGTTTCTGATTAGGGTAAATGTGAAAAAAAATTAGGGTTTGTGCTTTGTGATTTGAAGAACTGTTCTTACATTCTGGGATGTTGATGGCAGTTTTGAATGATGATTTTGACCAAAAATATTCTCCTCTCCTCTCTTACAGTTTTTCCTACTGTTATATCCTAGTTGCTTTTGTTTTACAACTTACTTTATGTAACTTGTGAGTCTTTGGGCAGGATAGCAAAGCTGTACAATTCTAACAAAAAGGTGACCTCTTTCCTCTCTCTCCTCTCTCAATGATAAAAGCAAAATGATTTTTCACCTTTTTCTGAAAAGTTTGCCAAAAATCTTAGAAAATGATGAAAAGATTTTGAAACAAGCCCCTTGCTTGTTGTTTGGTTTACCATACTGCTGTACTTTCTTCTGCTGTGCTACTTTGTTCAATTTGCTGCATTGTTTGGCCTTGTTTAGTTTGGCTTTGTTTAGTTTGCCTTTGTTTAGTTTGTCTTGTTCAGTTTCGCTTTGTTTAGTTTGCCTTGTTCAGTTTGGCTTTGTTTGGCAATTTACGCGCCTGCTGCTGTCTAGTTTGCTGCATTGTTTGGCCTTGTTTAGTTTGGCTTGTAATGCTTTGCTTAGACAGCTTGCTTGCATTTTTATTTGTACTTTACTTTCATTTTTATTTTTCTTTTTATGAACCAAGAAGAGTAATCTTCTTGTGATTTGCAAAGAGAAAAATAAAAACGTGATGAATTAAAAATAGCCCTCTGATTCCAAATGGCAAACTTTAATGAACAAAATTTTCTTTTTTTGAAAATTCTTACTCATATCCAATTAACTGTGCTAATTATTTTTCTGTCTTTCTTTCAGGTGAGCGCAAACTGGATGGTGGCAAAGCAGAGGAAGCAAGAGATTCTTTGGCGAGCATGGGAGCAATGGAAGCTTAGTCATCCTTAGGCTTAGATTTTTTCTTTGTAATTTAGAGAGAAATACTCAAACAATTGTACTAATTTATTTTTCAAATAAAATAAGTTGTAAAACATAAAGCATTTAAATAATAAATTGTATTGTAACAATTTTTGAAATAAATGAAAAAGTCTTTATGAGATAATCTGATATTCAATAAAATCCATTACTGTTAGTAACTTGTAATTCTCTCTTTGTGCCTTCACTGATTCTTTAAGATTCCTGATTAAGATAACTAAAACTGCATTCCAATAATTCTAATCCATATAACTTAAACTCCAAGTAATCCAATAACTCTGTAATCTTGCAACTGTATTCCAATCAAAACACGCACTGTGTATTCCATAAACAAGCAAATGTTTATTCCATAAACAAACGAACATTTTAAAAGACGCAAGTTATCTGGTTGACCTGGATCAAACAAACATTTCCTTTTCAGTAAATTTGAGAGAGCATGAAAACATGTGAAAATCAATTGAATTTCCGAGAACTCAATTTCTTCTGAGAAATGCGAGAAAAACCCTAATTTTCAAAATTAGGTTTCTTGGTGAACAAGTTTCATGTTTTGACACATCTTGATGAAAAATGACCCTTGGCACTTGATTTTGACCAAAAAAGTCAGAATTTGACTTTTCAGTGTACAATTGATTTTTAGGTCAGTTGACTGGAAAATTCATCTGTCAATCCAATGCTTTTGAGATCTTTTGAACCTTGTGATTAGGTCAATATGATGCCATTGAGTCCTTAAATCCATTATTGAACCCAATTATCTATTGGCTAGGTTAAAAATCAGAAATTGCCCTTCTGCAGTCAAAACCCTAAAAATGACCATTTTGCCCTTTTGAAGATCTGATCAAATTTCTGGAAAAGTTGTGGTCCAAACTTGATAAAATGGTTCATATGAGTCTAAAATGTTGTTGTGGATAAAAAATTATGAGGTTTGACTGTAAATCGGCCATGGTTGACGTTTTCCCCAATACAACTGATTTTTAGGTCAACTGTCCAATTGACTGGGCAAAAATTTGATTCAAAGCTTAAAACTTGGTATGGGCAATCTTATAAGTCCAACATGAAGTATGAAAGTCACATGAGGCATTGGAAGTCCAAAAATCCCTGTGCGAACTCAAATCCTAATTTCAGGTCATCAGTGCAAGGAAATGTCTTGAGCTGAGCAAACCTTAATCCTGTCTGGAGTCCACAAAGTCTTGTGAGGGGAAATCTTGATAAAATGAGAGGGAAAATTTTGGGGTACAACATGAGTCATCTCAATTCTTTCCGCTACATGGAGATGGACGGGGAATTCATCGAAACCCCTTGTCAGAACTTTGAAGAGGTCCCTCAGACCTTGGCATCAACTGAAGTTACTACCGACAAACCTCTGATGAAGATGGCTTCTCTCAAGGATGCCAAAGCTGTAATTGAAGAAGGTGGGTGTACCAATTGGGGTCAGCTCCCTGATTTCACTCACAAAACTGACAAATTTGGTTTGGGCTTTACTACAGGGGCTCAAAGGGCTGTTAGGCACGCGCATATTAGAAGACCTTCTTTGCACATCAGCAATCAGGGAGTTAATGCAATTGAGGACAGTGAAGAAGATTCAGATATCGACAGCTGGATCTACCCTACAACCAATGGTGGACTAAACAACTGGACGGCGAAGGACTTCATACCTGTTTCTTTTATTCCGCAGTAATTGACTTTTGTTTTAAGAGTTGTAATAGACAGTTTGAAACTTTACAGCCCGGTGCCTTGCCCGAGGCACCTTGGCTTTGCTTTTGAGGGCTTATTACTTGTCATTTCATATATCATTAATAAAACATTGGACGTTTCTTTCATTATGAATTTTGCGCTCCTTGTCTTTCTTTTCTATCTCGCACTTTATCAAAACAGCTATTCTCTTACACACACTCACATATCATACTGCAGATCCATATCCACTCTGGATCCCGTTGATAACAACTCTGCTACTGCTAGTTATGACTTCGAAAATCAGATCAACTAACCCGAGGACGAAGGTGAAGATGATTGTGATGTGCCTGGATAACTTGCTAGACTATTACTACAGGAAGAGATGGCCATACAGCCCCATCAAGAGCCAGTTGAGTCAGTGAATTTGGGTACAGAGGAAGACAGGAAAGAGGTTAAGATAAGTGCAAATCTGGAGCCTAGTGTCAAGCAACGGTTGATACAAATGCTACACGACTATGTTGAGATCTTTGCTTGGTCTTATGAAGATATGCCTGGTTTGGACACCGATATTGTGGTTCATCGCTTGCCAACTAAAGAAGATTTCCCTCTGGTAAAACAAAAGGTCCGCCATATGCGCCCTGAGATGTATGAGAAAATCAAAGCTGAAGTCATGAAACAGTTCGACATGGGATTTTTAGCTGTCACTTCTTATCCGCAGTGGGTTTCCAACGTTGTTCCAGTACCTAAGAAGGATGGTAAGGTACGAATGTGTGTAGACTATAGAGATCAGAACAGGGCAAGCCCCAAGGATGATTTCCCACTTCCTCACATCGATGTTTTGGTCGACAACACCGTGAGGCATAAGATCTTCTCCTTCATGGATGGTTTTTCTGGCTACAACCAGATCAAAATGACTCCTGAAGACATGGAGAAGACCACCTTCGTTACACAGCGGGGCACCTTCTGTTACAAGGTAATGCCTTTAGGGTTGAAGAATGCTGGGGCAACTTATCAGCGCACCATGGTCGCTTTGTTCCACGACATGATTCACCATGAGATCGAAGTTTATGTTAATGACATGATAGCAAGGTCCCAGACTTAGGAAGAACACCTTGATCATTTCCAGAAACTGTTCGACATGTTGAAGACGTACAAGCTGAGGTTAAACCCGAACAAGTGCATTTTCGGGGTAAGGTCTGGTAAACTGCTGGGTTTCATCGTCAGTGATAAAGGTATTCAGGTGGATCCTGCAAAGGTAAAAGCTATACAAGAGATGCCAGCTCCCCGCACAGAAAAGGAAGTTAGAGGCTTTTTGGGACGTCTGAACTACATCGCCCGGTTCATCTCACATTTGACTACTACTTGTGAGCCAATCTTCAAGCTGCTGAAGAAAGATCAAGTGGTAAAGTGGAATGAGGAATGTCAGATCGCTTTCAAAAGAATCAAAGAATACCTCCAAGAGCCACCAATTTTGATGCCTCCAGTTGAAGGAAGACCTTTGATCTTATACTTGACAGTACTGGATAGTTCAATGGGGTGCGTGTTGGGGAAGCATGACGAGTCTGGCCGAAAAGAGCACACTATTTACTACCTTAGCAAAAAGTTTATCGACTGTGAGATTCGATACTCATTTATTGGGAAAACTTGTTGCGCTTTGGCATGGGCTGCTCGCCGGCTGAGACAGTATATGCTAACTCACACCACTTTATTGATATCAAAAATGGATCCAATCAAGTATATCTTCGAGAAACCTGCTCTCTCAGGAAGGATAGCTAGATGGAATATGATCCTAACCGAGTACGACATGCAATACACAACCCAAAAATCAATCAAGGGGAGTGTATTGGAGGATCATTTGGCGCATCATGCCATGGATGACTACCAATCCATGAATTTCAAGTTCCCTGATGAGAACATCATGTTGGTAACCGACTGTTAAGAACCTGGACCAGATGAAGGACCCAAGAAGGGATCCCGATGGTCTATGTATTTTGATGGAGCATTAAACGCATTGGGTAATGGCATTGGCACTGTAATTATATCTCCTGAGGGTTGTCATACTCCATTCACCGCCAAGTTATGTTTTAACTGCACCAACAATATGGTGGAGTATGAAGCGTGCATCATGGGTCTTCGAGCTGCTATTGACCTGAGGATTAAGTTCTTGAGTGTATTCGGAGATTCTTCCCTAGTGATCAGTCATATCAAAGGCGAGTGGGATATGAAGCACCCAAATATTATTCCTTACAAAGAATGTGTACTGACATTGCTCACACATTTTGAGGAGATAACCTTTGAACACTTCCCGAGAGAAGAGAACCAGTTGGCGGACGCGCTAGCTACCATGTCTTCTACGTTCAAGGTCAGGTGGGACAATGAAGCTCCCTATATTACCATCGATAGGTTGGACGAACCCGCACATTGCTGTGACATTGAGGCTGAAGAGGTAGCAGATAAACCCTGGTTTCACGAGGTAAAGAGGTATCTTGAGGCTCAAGAATACTCCGAGGGGGCATCTGTTAATGATAAGAAGTTTTTGAGATGATTCGCTGCGAAGTTCTTCATCAGTAATGGAATCCTCTATAAGCGTAACCATGATTCAACCTTACTGCGATGTGTGGACAAAAGCGAGGCAGAAAGGATCATGGCAGAGTTACATGAAGGTACCTTCGAAACTCATTCTAGTGGACATACCATGGCGAAGAAGATCCTACGGGCAAGATATTACTGGTCTACTTTGGAAGCCGGTTGTTATCAGCATTCTTGAACCTGTCATAAGTGCCAAGTCTATGCTGATAAGGTGCATGTACCTCCAGTTCCTCTGAATGTTTTCACAGCTCCTTGGCCTTTTGTAATGTGGGGCATTGACATGATCGGCGAGATCAGACCTACTGCGTCTAACGGGCATCACTTCATTCTGGTAGCAATTGATTATTTCACAAAGTGGGTTGAGGCAGCTCCCTTTGCTACAGTAACCAAGAATGTCGTGACGCGGTTTATCCGACACAATCTGATCTGTCGATACGGTGTACCAGAGAGGATCATCACGGACAATGGTACAAATCTAAACAACACGATGATCACCGAGCTCTGCAAACAGCTCAAGATACAACATCATAACTCTTCACCCTACCGGCCGAAGATGAATGGGGTTGTTGAAGCCGCTAACAAGAATATCAAGAAGAATATACAGAAGATGACGATGACATACAAAGACTGGCACGAGATGTTACCATTCGCTCTTCATGGGTATCGCGCCTCAGCACGGACGTCAACAGGGGAAACACCCTACTCTCTGGTGTATGGCATGGAGGCAGTCCTACCCATCGAAGTCCAGATACCCTCTCTCCGGATTATGAAGGATGCAGGTTTGAGCGAAGACGATTGGATCCAGACCCGACTTGATCAGCTGAATCTAATTGATGAAAAGAGGCTTACTGCTATTTGTCATGGTCAGATGTATCAGAAGCGAGATGTCAAGAATATCAAGTCGGGGATCTGGTGATCAAATGCATCATACTTCCACAAGGTGATCCCGGGGGCAAATGGACCCCCACATATGAAGGGCCATTGATGGTTAAAAACATTTTCTCGGGAGGAGCTATGATTCTAACCACCATGGATGGTGACGACCTTCCTCACCCTGTTAATGCAGACATAGTGAAAAAATACTACGCATAATCAAAGGCCCGCTAGGTTGACTGGCCTAGGCAAAAATAATGGCTTCCTGGTGAACCAAAAGGGTTCGGGAAAAAGTAAGGGATGAAAATAAAAAAACTGTACACCCGGCAAGTTAAAAACCTGAAAAGGCGACTTGGGTAAAAAAGGGTATCCCGGTGGACTGAAAATCCGAAAGGGCGGTCAAGGCAAAAATTAGGGATCAAAGCGTAACATTATGTCTCATTGGATCATCTTGCGACTAGACTTTCAGTATCGACTATCAACCTCGGACGGCGCCAATCAATCTGATCTACCTTCGACCAAGCGGTAGAGTGATGAGGCGCTAGAAGATATAAGGGCAATAGCAGAGTTGGAACCCAGTGGGATTGTTTCATATAGATGTTTCTCTTTCTTTTGCACAAATTGTAATTTCTATCTTTCGGCGACATTCTCTTACTAGAGCGATAGCCTCTTTGTACAAAATTCATATTACAAGCCAACTTCAAAAAAATCAATACAATTCATTTTTACAAGAAATGTCAAATTGTTTTCTTTTTCTGTTTTGTTTTGCGAGAACGTCCAGTGATTCATTTTTGATATATGCATTTGAAAATAATTTTTGCTCATAAATATTTACATAAGAAACAAAAGACGATTACTCGTAATTCCAGGAACAGGGGCAAACAAGAAGTGTCCAAACCATACAGTTGCTCTACCCACCAGGTACAGGGATAAAGCCAGCTTGAGAATATGATTAAAGGTACATACACTCCCCGCAGAGTAGGAAGTATCCAAAGACAGTGGTGTTAGCCCTCCCCAGCCGAGGTTCATAATCGCGAATGAGTCGGCAAAATTCTCCCCAAGCAGAGTTTATCTATCACCAGCAATAGAAGCTCACCACCAGCTTAGTTTATTTCTCCAAATCAGCAGATCATCCAACAGAGTATCTCTCTTCCCCATAAAGTCATTCTCCCACATGATTATTCTCAAACAGAGTCTCTCCCGGAGGAATATTCTCGAACAGAACGGGCGCAAGTCTCCGGCTAATCATATTCGGTCACTATCCCCAGCGAGAACGAAGATCTCAACTCCTTATACTCTCCAACAGCAGTCCGGGATTTATTCTCCCCCAACCGGAGAATATCACAAGAAAATTGCATATCCATACATCGTGGCATGCGCATACGCATCATGCAACACAATCTCATTTATTCTGAGAACATCATTACTCAATACATTTCATACATCATGACATTACATACGACTAACTCTTTACCTTTCAGGGAAAGATGCAATCAAGTTCTGACAAGTTTTTTCTATTTCAGTCAAACCGACACTAAGGTTTCTATTCTAGTCGAAGACATTTTAAGACTTTCATCTGGGTCAGCCGAATCGCCTCTAAGATTCCCCTGATTTCTATGTCGGTCAAAGTTAATTCGAGACCTCTCCCTGGATCAGTCAAATCGACACTAACATTTCTCTCCTAGTTGAATTTCCCACCCGTTTCCCCTGGTTCAGTCAAATCGACACTAAGATTTCTATTCCAGTTCAAGCTTTGAAGCCCGGAAATCGACCGGAAAATAACTTAACCCTCAGCAAGTTATTGTGAAGCCTAGAAATCGACCAGATAGCAGTACAAGATACCATGAAGCCTGGAATCGACCAGATAATGGTATAAGACGTTGTGAAGACTGGGGCACGACCAGATAGCTGCAAAGGACACTGAAACCTGGGACACGACCAGATAACAGTATAAGGTACTGCGATGCTTGGAATTCGACCAAATAGCAGTTTACTCGACCAATTACTATGAAGCCTGGAAATCGACCGGATATCAGTATGCCTGAAATTCAAGTTAAAACCCGGATGCGACCAGATAACCACTAAATTCCTTCTGAATCCTGGAGCACGACCAGATAAGAATTGAGAAATTGCAAAGCCTGGAGGATGACCATATAGCAAGTTTAATCACATCTCCCCAGTAAGTCACTGTGAAACCTGGAGCACGACCATATAGTAGTCAGTCTTATTTTTCCTCAGCAAATCACTATAAGGCCTGGAGCACGACCAAATAGCAGTTCATTGTCACCTCCTCAACTAAGAGATGATTCCCCAGTAGAGTAACGAACAACTGAAGCTCCTAAAATTCTATTTCTCCCAAGACAGAGACCAGCATTCCCCAGCGAAGCCCTCCTCAACAACAGGTATACGGGTTCTCGCAAAGGAATCTCTTATGCGATAAACACTTCGTCGGATGGAATCTTTAAGCCCATATTCCGTCATCGACTTCCAAATGGAATCTATAAGCCCATTCCCGATATCTCAATACAAGTACCACTTCATGCGAGTGCAAATTTCCGGGCACTCTAGTGTTCAATCATCTTCCACCTTCAGATCACGAAAGGCAGACACGCCAATCTACATCCTCAGGTTTAAGAAGATTGAACAGGGGCAGCTGTAGTACCCCAAAATTTTCCCTCCCATATTTTTCAATACATGTCAAGTGAGGTCCTCAAATTGCTCAAGGAAGTCAAAGGGTTGACCAGACAAACTCTTTCCTAAGGCAGTGTACCTCAAATTAGGGTTTCATTTTGCATCAAGATGTTTGAGTCCAAAGGATCCCAAATTCTCACCATTGTCCTAATATGTTCTCAAGATCATCCATGTCAAGTTTCAAGCCTTGCAGAGAAAATTTTCTCAGTCAATTGCTCAAAGGCCTGAAAATCGACTGTGTTAGGGCAAAAGTCAACTGTGGCCCACATACAGTCAAACTTCAAGATTTTTGGTCAACATCCTCATTTTGAAGTATTATTCATCATTTGATCATGGGTTGATCATGATTCCTCAAGGATTACTCACAATTCATCAAAATCCAAAAGTTGCTAAATTAGGGTTTTATAGGAAAAGTCAACTCAACTTTGACCAAGCATAACTTTATCATACTTTATCAAAAAAGGCCCATCCAAATCTTATTTTGAACAGTATGTAATTACCTACAATTCATCTTCATATCCCAAGTTCAAAATATGCACTCACAAGAAGATATGAATTTGGACATTATAAATCATTTTGAAAAGTCAACAAAAACACCTTTTGGGTCAAAGCTTCATACATGAACATGAAAGAATCAATTGAGATGATACCAAAAGGGTTTCTTATAGGACATATTAAGCTTTCTAAAAAGTCCAAGAACACATCTCTAGGGTCAAAATTGAGGGAGTTATGCATTGGCCAAATTGACCCTTTTTGCAAAATTGCCAAAAGTCAAATATGTCCAAAATTGCATTTTTTGCTAAATGGGCCCAACTTTTTATGCTTGCACTGAGTTTGTAATGTGACCCACGACCCATGAGACCTTCCAATTGTCATTCTTTTATTTTTGTTATTTATTTTGATTTTATTTCATTTAAATCAAATAAAATCAGTATAAAAAAGTGAAAATATCAAAAATCATTAAAACCTTGAGATTTTGTGCATGATTAGGTCCATTATACAGATGGAGACAACATCAAATCGTGCAAGGCTTCATATGGACACAAAAAGATTGAATTTGCTTGTTTTGGAAAGATTTGGTGCAAGGATTGAATCATTGATCAATCTTCATAACTGGAAAAGATTTGATACAAATTGTAACCCTAATGCACTATAGTATACATAGGGAATAAGAGCAGACCAAAGGAGGGTTTTTTGAGGCCGTGAAAGTCAAAAAACAAAAGTGAGTTTTTTTGCAAAAAAAGTGGGTTTCGAATTCTGGTTTAGAGGATGATTCAAGGCAATTTAAAGCCAGCAATCTATTCCTGGGCGTGGATTGAAGCCATTCCAATCGCTATCAAGGCAGAAAAACTTCAGAATCATCAGCTACACCTCAAGGTTTGCACCCTCTGAACTCAAACTTGTTTCTTCAGTTTTACATGTTTTGAATCTAATTCGCTTGTATAGACATGTTCATAACCATGCTGAGAATCTTCTTGATAGCCTGGATTTGAGTTTCGATGCAGGAATGGCCACTTGCCATAGTTAGGGTTCGTAAGCTCCAAATTGGGGAACCCTAGCTAGAGGCAAAATTGGGCCAAATTAAAGGCCTTTTCATGTACAGAGGAGGAAATACAGTTGATTTGTGCCCTTGATTGGAATTTGTTTTGCTTGAATTGTGTTTTAAATATTTGCAGGTTTGTAGCTACAGACAAAAGTTGTCGCTATAGCCTATAGCGACGAATATGACCGTAGGTAAAAGTATCAGGTCAAAGGCAACGAATCAACGAAGGAGACGCTGGCGTGGCTGAAGGGAGCTTGCTGATTAGTTCATTCAAATTCCCAGGGACCCACTTAGGGCACGCGTGTGACAACTGGGCATAAGCCTGATTCACTATCATATTATTTTTGTTGTATTATATTAACGATTGAGTAATTTGGTCTAGTGGCAAGAGTGAGGGAAGTTAAGGCGCTACAGTGTTCAAGGGCAGGGGTTCGATCCCTGCCTCTTGCATTCTCCATTTTTTCTAAGGCTTTCTTGTAGGATTCTGTACCCCCATAAGACCAAATGTCCACCCAACAACTCAAGATCTGGCTGTCCCATCCATCAAGGCCCCAGATCCAAGGCTATCCCTTGAAGGTCCACCATGCGTCTAAGTCAAGCATGCACACAGGATTAGGAGAAGTCAACAAGGCCTGGACTTGTTGGGCTCAGAATTGAAAACAACACCCCCCCTTATTTCTAATGCTATCAGGCCCATTCCTTTCTTTTCTCTATTTTTTTATTTTATTTAAATTAATTTGCTTAATTATTTTTTAACAAAATTAATTTCTTTTTTTCACAAAAAATCATAAAATCAAGAGTTTACAAAAAATTAGAATTAGTTTGTTTTTGTATCAAATTTAATTTAATTTAGTTTAATTTGATTTAGGGAAACTCTAACTTTTTATATATAATTAAAACCAATTAGAAAATTAGGGTTAGGCTCTTGATTTAATATTTATTTCATTCTCAAAATAAAAATACAAAAAAATAGGTTAATTTAATTATTTTTCTTAATTAAACTTAATTAGTAATTAAGTTTTTTTATTATTATTTCAATTGAACTTTATTTTCTCAAATAACAAAAAACGA
This sequence comes from Vicia faba, assembly GCA_948472305.1. NCBI lineage: Eukaryota > Viridiplantae > Streptophyta > Magnoliopsida > Fabales > Fabaceae > Vicia > Vicia faba. Next base: position 1,187,638,539 of record OX451737.1, read on the forward strand.
CAAAAATAATTTTCCCTTTAAATTGCAATTAGGTAGTTGGGATCAAAACCCTAATTATTTTGCATTCGATTCATCGCGCACGTTTATTATTTTTGCAATATTGATGTAACTGTCCACGGTATGTAATAGCTTAATATAGGACTTTCTTTTATTTATCGTCTTTTACGGGTTTTTTTTGGCTATGTAATTAATCCCCTCCCCAAAGCCTTGTAATAGCATAGGTTTTATTTTCTCGCATTTTAATTCTCGCAAATATTAACTGTTAGATGCATGTTAATAGGATTACAAGATTGCATGATAATTTAAAGCGGCTAGAAAACCCTAATGTACAAAGATAATAACTAAAATCAAGTCACTCGCACATGTGCACTCTTAGGGTATACTCTCACTTCGGTTGCCTTCGGTAAACGATCATTAACATAGCATAGGTTTTATTTTCTCGCATTTTAATTCTCGTAAATATTAACTGTTTATATGTATGTTAATAGGATTACAAGATTGCATGATAATTTAAAGCGGCTAGAAAACCCTAATGTGCAAAGATAATAACTGAAATCAAGTCACTCGCACATGTGCACTCTTAGGGTATACTCTCACTTCGGTTGCCTTCGGTAAACGATCATTAAGTATAGGGTGTCTTAGTGGTTGCCATCCTATCTAACAAAGATCAAAAGTCCCGTTCGGAAATGTTTCCTCGGAAACGTCGCCTCGGAAATGTTGCCTCGAATATGATCTTAAGACTTTAGGGTTATTACTAAGACGTCCTAACATTGCTTTAGTGATCGTACGTCCCTTACGATTTGACCCTTACAATTCCAACGACGGTGCTACCTATTTCTCAATAATAGGATAACATTGTCTAAAGGAAACGAGAATAGAAACGATCCTTTCTCGAGTAGGTAGATGCTAGTAGGTACTTGCTCAAGTAAAAACTTTTCACACTTACACTTTTCAAATAAATTTTCAAAACAACTTCGTCACACCTTTGAGGACTGATACAAGGGTTATCATGAAGTAAAATATTTTCAAAGCAAAGCACGTACACAAGCAATTTTAAAAAAAGATGAGCAAGTTCCTAAGAGCCCATGGAAAACCATGGATAGAAAGGGTGCTAACACCTTCCCTTTCTATAATCTACCCCCCGTACTCAGAATATCTCGAAAAAGGATTTTTTCTGTGCTTTTTTCCTTTCCAGTTGGATGAAATAAAAGTCGGTGGCGACTCTTGCTTACTGCGGCATTTTGCAAACACAACGCAAAATGCAAACCAGCATTTTCAAAACAGTCGGTTCTGCCACCGTATCACAGAACTGGCGACTCTGTTGGGGACTAATAATTGGGTTATACCTTAGGTTCTAGGTCATCATAATTGCTTCTCTTGTTTGTTTTGATTGCTTTACTTTTAAGGGTTTTGTTTGGGAGTTAGTATAGATCCTAACCCGGATCTGGGGACACCTTTTAGGTAAGTAGTAATAGACTGTGAGGGAACTGTATAGCGTAGACCGAGACGGTTGAAGCAGTAGCTACGTTGATGTGGCACATTGGTTGGTACCGATATCCCTTGTGGAGAAACGATGAGAATACGGGGCCGCTGCGTGGTGTCGTTAAGAATCAACTGACCTTAGAACCTTTAATTGACCAACTTGGCCATTAGAAAGTAGTGAGATAGCCGATGTCAGTGTAAAGCTGGGAACTGGTCAATACTCGATGCTACACTCATTGAGACCATAATCTCGAGATAGTTCCGGCTGCAAGAAAAGATTGTGTGAGCTGAAATGATGACCGATGGAGGATGGTCAGTGATATTGAGAACCTCTAAAACCCAGTTACTTTTGCTAGGACAGGTTGAAACCAACTGAACTTCAAGAGGGTACTACCTTTGACCTCATGAAAGCCTTAAACTTAAGGGCTTTGTGTGACTTGTTTGCCTTTGCCATGCCTGTTATCTGCTATACCTGTTTTTTTATCATGACATCATGCATCATAACATGGCATTCATACTTCATTATACTAACCATTTCAAAGACCAAGGAATTTATCTTTATTCTGTTTTGCAGATTATGGCTTCCGTACGCAGAAATACCATCCGAGTTAACTTTGTGCAAATACCTGATCAACTTAAAAAGTTAGCCTCAAGAGTGTCTGAGACCTATATGTTCATTAAGAGGCATGGTCAGCTTCTTAGCCTGGTTACTTCAAATCATGATGAGCAGATGATGAGTGTACTTTTCCAGTTCTTCGATCCTGCACATCATTGCTTCACCTTTCCAGATTACCAGCTGGTTCCCACCTTGGAAGAGTTCTCTCACTTATTGGGCATATCCATTCTTGAACAGGTGCCCTTCACAGGTATGGAAGAGACTCCTAGACCAGAAGACATTGCCTCAACTATGCATCTGAAACGGGCTGATATAGTATCCAATTGGGAAATACGAAGCGGGGTCGAAGGCTTTCTAGCCAAATTTTTTATAGACCAGGCTCAGTTATTCTGGGATAATTTGTACTTTCAAGCTTTCGAAGATATCTTGGCTCTCCTTATCTATGGTTTGGTTCTCTTCCCGAATCCGGATTCCTTTGTGGATGTGAATGCGGTCAAGATTTTCCTTTCTCGCAATCCTGTGCCTACTCTACTGGGTGATATCTTGCATGCCCTCTACACTCGTACTGTGTGAAGAAGAGGGACTCTTATGTGTTGCATGTTGTTGCTATCGAGGTGGTTTATTTCGCACCTCCCTAAGTCTGTGTTGAAGAACGAAGAAGGTTTGGGTTGGTCCAACAGGATAATGTCACTTGCCCATACAGATATTCTTTGGAGCTCCCGGGCTATGAAAGACACTGATGTCATTGATCATTGTGGGGGATACCCTAATGTCCCATTGCTTGGAATCAGAGGGGGTATAACCTACAATCCTTGTCTAGCTTTGCAATAATTTGGTCGTGCTCGGAGGGATGATCCCCATGAGCTACTTCTTGAGGATATTGCATTTGACTACAAGGAAGACATTGAGGAGCATCGCCGGAGGTTTATACGAGCTTGGGGCATGGTGAAAAGATCTGATCCCCAAGAGCTGGGACCAAGGACTTCCCTTCCTATGCAACCTTATCTCTAGTGGGTCCGAGCTCGTGCCCAGAAGCTTGGGATGCCCTATGAAGCCGTATTGCCAGTAATTGTGGAGCCCACCAATGAAGAGGGCATTCCTTACATGGTTCTTTACCCTTACATGCCCACTGATCCTGGGGAGTTGCATAGGTCTTGGATTCAGCTGAAGGATGAGAGGGATACTTACCGGGAAAAGTACCATGAGCAAGAAAGGAAGATTTTGAAGCTCACCAGGCAGCTCGAGGAGGAAAGAGTGATCAATGACTACATCGACACTGTTGTACCCCAAAATTTGCCCTCCCATATTCTTCAAGAAATTGCCAAGCCAAGTCACAAAATTCCCCAAGGGTTGCACAGTCAACAGTCTCCCATACAGTCAAAACTAGGGTTTGGGTTCTGATCAAGAAAAGGAAGTTTTCAAAGACCCAATCAAGTCTCACATGCTTACAAATATGGTCAAGTATCCTCATATCAAGTTTCAAGGCATTCAGCTCAAAATTGCACAGTCAAAACCCTAAATTGCACTACAGTCAACTGTAGGGGCAAAATGGTCATTTGACAGTCAAAAGTTCAAATTTTTGGTCAACATATCATTTTGAAGCCACAAACATCATTTGATCAATGCTTGATCATGATTCTCAAAATTTGGCTCAGAAATAATCAGAGATGCAAAAGTTACTATATTTGGACAGTTGAAAAAGTCAACTGAAATTGACCAGGGCATAACTTTCACATGGATTATCAGAAAAATTCCATCCAAAGCTCATTTTGAAGAGAAAGACATTTCCTACAACTCATCTTCATATTCCAAGTCCAAGAAATGCTCTCACAAAAAGTTATCAATTTCAACATTATAGGTCATTTTCAAAAGTCAACAAAAAGGGACTTTAAGTCAAAGGCCATAACTTGAGATTGGTAAATCAAAATGACATGGGACCAAAGGCATTGGTTAGAGGACTCAAAGACCTTTCCAAAATGTCCAAAAACATGTGAAAAGCTTAAAAATTGAGCAAGTTATGCCTTGTGGAAGTTGGGAAATATTTGGGAATTTTGAAAAGTCAACTTTGATTCAAATGACCTAAAATTTGCTAATGGGCCCATTTTTCTTCCATGATTCATCATTCCAAGCCTATGCACGACCACTTGGCCCAAAGGGAAGCATTTTCTCATTTTTTATTTATTTATTTGAATTTTATTTATATTAATTCAATTAAATTAATTAAATGTGTGAAAAATATCTAAATGAACCAAACAAATCTTTTTGTACACATTTCAAGGTCAATATTTCGTGCACATACTGATTAGGAATAATTGGATTGAATTGATCATAATTTGCACAAAAACCATGTGAAAAAGATTGAAAATATAATGGAAAAAAATCAAATCTTCAATCCATAATTACAAGAGATTTTGTTGAATTTTGTTAACCTAATATGCTCATTACATAACCAGGAATACAACCCTAAGCCTTAGACACTGGAAGCTGCGCAAAAAAAACACTTTGCAAACTTGAAAATTTTCCTTAAAACTCAAATCTGAAAACGTGGTTAGAGGAGGATTCAGGTCTTAATTCTTGTTTCAAAGGCTTCCTCAAGGCTCTCTGAAGCGATTCCAATCGTTAGCATCCATTCAGACTCCAAGAATTGGTAGAATGAACATGAACTGCATAGAAAAATATTGATCATCGTGTTTCATATTTTAAGCATCTTTTTAACATTTGATTCATGGATTCTTGTTCCTCATAATGTTCTGATGCTAACCATACCAATTAATTTCGTTTTTGTGCTGTATATACAATTTCGCCATGGCCAGTTTCTAGGGTTTGCAGGTCTTTCAATTTAGGGCTTTCCAGCCAAGGCAAAATCAGGACTCCTGAGTATCACCATTGGAATCACCATGCCCAAACGAATAAAGACCAACCCTCGCGCCTAATTTATTGACCCTATAGCGCTAGTCGCTATTTTCTGTAAACCTGCCTAACGCAACGCTGTGAAAACCGTTGCTCAATAAGTTTTGTTTCAGGGACAATGGAGACGATGATGCGTTGGCAGATGGTGATTCGCTGATTTAAATTTTCGCGCGTTTCCATCTACTAATGCGTTGGTTATTTTTATATTATTTGTTTGTCTATATAATAATCGAATATGCGCTTAGCTCAGCTGGCAAACTCTCATTGTTTCAACCTCCAAGACCTGGGTTCAAGTCCCAGTTCTGTACACTTTCAATATTATTTTTCTATAAGTGTTCCTATGCAGCGTTTGTAGTGGAGTACATGATATACCACCCTCATCCAGACGTCCACGTGCTTAGTGGAATCAGATCAAAAGGCCAAGATTCAAAGAACACAACAAACCATAGTCAACGCAGCACACATGATTGAGAAAGTCCAACGAGACCAAGGCTTAATGGGCCAGTTTGCTAAGGCCTTACCTCCATCTGGGGCCTGAACCCCCCCTGGTTTGCTTTTCTTTTCATATTCTATTTTTTTTAATTATTGTGTCATTTATTTTTATTGTTTTAATTAATTAATTCTTTTTTTACAATATATAAAAAACATCATAAAAATCCAGAAAAAGATAAAAAATGTCAAATTATTTCCTTCTAATATTTTCATAAATAAATTAACATGTAATTATTAGTTTTAATTAGGTTACAATTTTAATTTCTTTTAATAATAAAAAACCCAAAAATATGTAGAATTAGGTTTAATTAATTTTGATTCCTTTTAATTTCCTTTCCTCAATAATAATATTTATTTTATTTATTTTCATAAATTAAAAAATGCATGTAAATTAACTTAGGTTTAAATTAGTTAAAAATTCAATATTTTTCATAATAAATCTAAAAAAACATTAGAATTAGGGTTAGTCAATTTTAATTAATTCCTTCTTAAATCTAAAAAACACAAAAATACCAAAAACATTTAATTTTAATTTTAAATTCCTTATTAACTTTTAATTTTTTGCAAAAGGGTCCAACGCCCATGTTCATAATTTATTTAATTTCGCGCATTTATTTTATGTCATTTATTATAATTATGTAACTCTCCCGAAGCATTGTAACAATTTAACTTTTCGCACTTTTAATTTGCTTTATTTACTTTCCGTCAAATCGGGTCCGGTTTAATTTTGGCGATGTGGACCCGCGCCATTTGTAATAGCCTTAGATTTATTTTCCCGCAAATATTAACTGTTAAATGAGCATGCAAGAATGAATGGACTTAAAATAAAATCAAGCGTAGATCACAACAATCATGACAAGACAAATAACTGAAAAACGACACATGATTCGCACGCACCACCCCTAGGGTACGCCTCACTGTTGCCTTTCGAAAGGTGATCGTCGAGTAGAGGATGTCTTAGTAAGTCCTCATGATCCGGGAACCTGGCATGAGGGTAGCTTCTAAGGTGTCTTCCTATTGCTCCGGTGATCACCATGTCCCTAAACTCGAATTGACCCGAACACCTCCAACGGTGGTGCTACCTACCTCTCAATGGTGGGATGGCACTACTTTAAAGGACATTTACACAGACGAATTCCTTAGGGTAGGTAGGTTCTCAAGGATACTTGCTCTAATTTCAAACAAATCAAAATCTTTTCACACCAACACTTTTCAAAAGCTTTCAAAGCAAATTTTTCAAACACTCTGACGTACGAGTCGAACTGAAATTTTTCAAAGAAACCTTTTTAAACCCACATTGAAAAGCAAACAAACCATTTTGAAAACACATATGAGCAAGTATCTAAGAGCCCATGGATAACCATGGATAGAAAGGGTGCTAACACCTTCCCTTTCTATAACCTACCTCCCGAACCGAGAGCGATCTCTTTAAGGAATTTTTCTGTGCTTTTGTCCTTTCCATTTGGAGAAAATAAAAGACGGTGGCGACTCTTGCTTCCGCGACATTTCGCGAACCAGCGTTAAACAGTCAGTTCCAGATCCACCGATCACAGAACTGGCGACTCTGCTGGGGATCTAAACTTAAAGTGAGGTATACCTTAGGGCTAGCTTATAACTATGTTTTCAATTGTTTTCCTTGTGTGCTTTATTATTGTGGGTTGCTTGGGAGTTCTATAGATCCTAACCCGGATCTGGGGGATACCTTCTTAGAAAGTAGCAACAAGGCTGTGAGGGAACTGTGCGGGGTATACCGACATGGTTGAAACAGTCTGCTACGTTGATGTGGCACTTTGGTGTGTACCGGTAACCCTTGAGTTCAGTCAAGGAGAGTACGGGGCCTCCGCGTGGTGTCATGAAGCATCAACAGACCTTAGGAACCTTAATTGAACTATCTTGGCCTCTTTAGGGTAGTGAGATAACTGACTTTGGTGTAGTCCGAGGTTGGTTGATACTCGATACTACACTCAATTGAGGGTTGCTTTCCTGGAATATTTCGGTCGCCAGTTCAGTGGCTAAATCGAAACGATGAACAATGAAAGCAATCCCGTGATATTGGGAACCTTAGAACCCGGTTACTTTGATTAGGACAGGTTGAACCCACCAACTTCAAGAGGGTTCTACCCAGACCCCATGCTGGCCTTAAACCTTAAGGGCTTGTCTTGTGTGCCTTGTGTGCCCTACATGTTTGTCTTTGTAAATATCCGTGGTGTGTTTAATCATAGCATCATGACATCATCCCGCATCATATGCATTGACTAACCATTTCAGGGGTTCGAATTTTCATCTTTGTTCTTGTTTTGTAGGACATGGAAACTGTTCGTAGAAAGACCATTCAAGTCAGTCTTGTAAGGATCCCTCCTCAGCTTAAGGAGCTTATATCCAGGATTCCCGAGAACTCTTCATTCAGTGAAAGGCATGGAAGCCTCATCAGCTTGGTCAACACCAACATTGAGGAAGATATGATAAAGGTCTTGTTCCAATTCTTTGACCCTCTGCATCACTGTTTTACCTTCTTGGATTATCAGTTGGTACCTACATTGGAGGAGTTCTCCCGGCTCCTGAAGATCCCTATCCTTGATCAGCTACCCTTCAACGGTACAGAAAAGGAACCTAAGCTGGAAGAGATTGCTAAAGCCTTGCACCTACAGTCATCTGACCTCAAGGGACATTGGGAAGTCAGAAGTGGTATCAAAGGGTTCTTAGCCAGGTTTCTGTTTGAGAAGGCCCATGAATGTTGGAATTCCCTTGACTTGCAAGCTTTTGAAGAGGTTGTGGCCCTCCTTGTTTATGGTTTGGTGTTGTTCCCTAACCCAGATCAGCTTATTGATATCAGTGCTGTCCAGATCTTTATGTCCAGGAATCCTATACCTACATTGCTGGGGGACATCCTTCACTCATGTTACACTCGAACCATGAGAAAAAGAGGTGTCCTTATGTGTTGCACTCCTCTCCTAGGAAGGTGGTTTATTTCGCACCTTCCCCAATCAGTCCTGAAGAATGAGCGGGGTTTGAGATGGTCACAACGGTTGATGACTCTTACACATGCAGATATACATTGGTGTCCTAGGTCCAGAGAAGATGTCACTATCATTGATCGTTGCGGGGAGTACCCTAATGTTCCTTTACTTGGAATCAGAGGAGGTATTACTTATAGCCCATGCCTGGCTTGGAGACAGTTTGGTTATGCTCGGAGGGATGGTCCTCATGACATGTTAATTCCTGACATAGTTTTTGACTTCGACAATGATACTCAAGGACTTCGCCAGAGATTTATCAGAGCTTGGAGGATGCCCAGTAGGATAGACAGCAAGACACTGGGGCATAGGAATTCCATCCCTTTGGAACCCTATCTCAAGTGGGTACGAGCCCGCTCCCAGAAGTTAGTGATGCCTTATCCCCATATGCTCCCAGTGATCAAAGAACCAGTCTTGGAAGGGGAAGTGTCTCATGTTATTCAGCACCCTGATATGCCCACGTCCTGGGAAGAGATGCAGAAGAGATGGATCCAGCTTAAGGAGGAAAGGAATTCTCTTGAGACTAGTCTGCATGCCAGCGAAAAGAAGGTCTTGGAGCTCACTCGCCTGTTGCATGAGGAGAGGAACCTCAACACTTACATAGCTCCGAAGAGGATGCGCAGTGTATTTTGGGATTGATTTGATTTTTGTACTTTTGCCCATGAGGCTTTAATGTATTAAACAATGATTTCTCTAATGATAACGTGTGTTCCTTTTTGTCTACAACAAATTTGAACTTTCGAACCCTTGAATGCATTGCATACGCATTTCATACATCATGTGCATAACAGGTTTTTCCTCTTTTCAGGTTGCTTACAGTTCTTCGCTGTTTATTTCAGCATCATGAATCCCGAATCTGCATCAACTGAGACATCAATCAAGGCTCTTCAGGTGCAGAATGCACAATTCCAGGAACTAATCAAGGGTCTGGCTAAAGGCCAAGAAGAACTGAAGGCTATGCTCCTGAAGAAGGAGAAGAAGAAGAAGAGAAGAACTGTTCTGTTCAACTCGGGCCGAAGGTTTGGCAATACTCTGCAGCATGAAGAGGCTGGTTCTTCTGTTGGCAAGAGTCCTTCTCAGGCAGAAGTGAAGGTTCCTAGTCCGGTCGTCTCCGACAACGAGACAGATTTTGATGAAGAGCAATACCCTCCTGCAGATGACAGATACAAACAACTGGAGGACAGGTTGAAGGCTATGGAGGTGCAACAGGCACCTGGGCTGGATTTCGGAGATCTGGGTTTGTCGACTGGTGTGATTATCCCGCATAAGTTCAAGGCACCATCCTTCTCCAAATATGACGGGGCGTCTTGTCCCAAGCTGCACTTAAGATCCTATGTTCGGAAAATTCAGCCGTACTCTGCGGGTAAGAATCTATGGATCCACTTCTTCCAGGAGAGTCTTTCAGGGACTCATCTCGAATGGTTCTATCAGCTGGATGGGACCAAAGTTCGTAACTGGGAGGAGTTGGCTACTGCTTTCTACAAGCAGTATCAATATAATGCCGACCTTGCCCCCACACGTACCCAACTCCAGGGTATGGCGTTAGGTGCAAGCGAAGGTTTTAAAGAGTACGCCCAGAAGTGGAGAGACCTGGCTGGCAGGGTGCAGCCACCATTGACTGATCGGGAGCTGGTAGACATGTTCTTGGGGACCCTATCTGGGCCATTTTTCAACCATCTGATCGGGAATTCTTCAGCTGGGTTCACTGATTTAATTCTGACTGGAGAAAGGATTGAAGCTGGGTTGAAGTCTGGGAAGATTGCAAAGGGTGCCTCATCTAGTTCAGAAAAGAAACCGTTTAAAAAGGAGTCTAGTGCCGTGTATGGTTCTAGGAAATCAGAGAGACCTGAGCACCGCCAATCTGTCAGCGCGGTGATGATTGCTAAGCCTGCTGCCGCTCCTCGGCCAAACAATTCTCAAAGGGCTGAAAGACCCCGGAGAGAGTTTACCCGGTTAAGCATGACCCTATCGCAGATCCTGCCACAGTTGCTAGCCACCAACTTAGTGACTGTCAGGGAAGCCCCGAAGTTCCCCAATACAACATCTCCCAAGTACAACCCGAATGCTCGTTGTGCTTACCATTCAGAAAGCCCGGGGCACTCTACTGATGACTGTTGGGCGTTAAAGAATAAGGTGCAAGACCTTATCGATGCAAAGGAGATACAATTCGAGGCGCCTGCAAAGCCGAATGTAGTTACTGCCCCTATGCCTCAGCACGGGGTAAATGCTGTTGATGAAGACGTTTATGCTGTTTCTGTGGATGATCTAGCCACTCCTCTAAAGATCGTCAAGAAGAACCTACTGCAGGCCGGTTTATTTCCGGGTTGTAGTGAGGGTTGCCTATTCTGTGCTGTGTCCCCATCTGGTTGTCCCTTGCTAAAATTAGGCATCTAAAGCTTAATGGATAGCAAGGAGATTCTATTCAAGAAGTCTGCTGTCCGGTTGGTCCCAATGGAAGAAGTTTCTGTGGTGACTATCTTCAATAATCCGATCCCGGCTCTCCAGAAGAAGCCCGTTCAAATTATGACCGTTGCACCCGTTATTATCACTGTTCCAGGGCCCCTGCCCTATGTATCTGATAAAGCTGTCCCTTGGCACTATGGGGCATATGTATATATAAACGGGATCAAACAAGAGCTCAACGCTGGCGCCAGCATCTGTGACATCACTGGCCCAGCCAAAGTTACCCGCAGTGGCAGGCTCTTCTCGCCTGACATTGCACCACCTGCTGCCCGAAGACCGCTCCTGATAATTCCTACAAGTACACCTATTCCTGTTGCTGACCAAGTTGTTATTCCTGCTGCTAATCCGATTGTTTCTCCTGCTGCCGGGTCATCCAATGCTCGGGGCAAGGGAATTGAAGTTGAGCCTGCCCAGATGGAGGCACCCATACCCATAGCTGCTGAGGCCTCCCCACAAGAGATGGAGGAGATTCTGAAGATTATAAAGAAGAGCGATTTTAATGTTGTGGAACAGCTGGGGCATACGCCCTCCAAGATCTCCATGCTCTCTTTACTGCTGTGCTCCGAGGCCCATGCAAAGGCCCTAATCTCATTCCTCAAGACGGCCCATGTGCCACATGAAACCTCTGCAGTCCAGTTCACTGATTGCGTGGCAAGTCTAACGGCAGATATTGGCTTGGGTTTCTCAGACGCTGACTTGACCGCAAAAGGGAGAGATCATAATGATGCTCTGCATGTCTCAATTGAATGCAGGGGCACCACCTTGGCACATGTGTTGGTTGATACTGGGTCATCTTTGAATGTGCTACCCAAGAAGGCTCTGGATCGTCTAGATTGTGAAGGCCTGGAATTGAAACCCAGCAACATCATCGTCAGGGCCTTTGATGGTTCAAAGAGGATGGTCCATGGGGAGGTTGACATTCCGATTCGTGTGGGCTCTCAGGTGTTCGACTCCACTTTTTATGTGATGGACATCCGTCCATCTTACTCTTGTCTGCTGGGTCGACCCTGGATACATAAGGCTGGGGCAGTGACCTCTACCTTGCATCAAAAGCTGAAGTACCCCGTCAGAGGGAAGATTGTCACTGTGCAAGGAGAGGAAGAATATATGGTGAGTCACCTAAACTCGTTCAGATACATTGAGATGGATGGGGAGTTCATTGAGACCCCCTTTCAGCATTTCGAGGAGGTGTTTCCAATTGCAGCAGAAACAACAGAAGCAAGCGGTCCATTGAAGATGGCTTCCCTGAAGGATGCCAGGGCTGTAGTGCAGAAAGGTGAATGTGCCGACTGGGGCAAACTTCCAGACTTCACTCAGAAGACTGATAAACTTGGGCTGGGTTTTACCTCGGAAGGTCAGAGAGTTATGAGGAAAGCAAAGATCGGAAGGCCTCCGGTATTTATTAAAAGTTCAGAGGTGAATGCTGTTGGGGAGGATCATGAAGTGGACGAAGCAGAATTCAACAGCTGGATTTATCCGACGACCGAAGGCGGATTGAACAACTGGATTGCTAAGGATCATACCCCTGTTACCTTTGTGACGCAGTAATAAATTTCTTTGTTTTGTTATTTTGTAATAAACAATGATAAACTCTATGGCCCGGTGTCTTACCCGAGGCACCGTGGTTCTATTTGTGAGGGCATATAAACTGTCATTTCATATATCATGAATGAAAATCTTGGACGTATTTTTCGCATTGCAAATATTGTGCTCCTTTTCTGTCTTTCATTTCCTTTACATAATTTTCAAAAAACAGCTGTATTTACACACACACTCACTCATACAGGTTCCAATCCACTCTGGATCTCACTGATAACAACTCTGCTACTGCCAATTATGACTTCGAAAATCCGATCAACTTAGCCGAAGACGAAGGTGAAGATGATTGCGAAGTGCCTGGCGAGCTTGCAAGACTGTTGCTTCAGGAAGAGAGGGCAATTCAACCCCATGAAGAGCCAGTGGAAACCATAAACCTGGGTACTGAGGCAGACAGAAAAGAGGTAAAGATTGGTGCCAACCTAGAGCTCAGCGTGAAGCAACGGTTAACCAAGATGTTACATGACTATATGGAGATCTTTGCCTGGTCCTACGAAGACATGCCCGGGTTGGATACCGATATTGTCGTCCATCACTTGCCGACTAAGGAAGACTGCCCTCCAGTTAAGCAAAAGGTCCGTCGGATGCGTCCAGAGATGTCTGAGAAGATTAAGGCCGAGGTCATGAAACAGTTTGATGCCGGGTTCCTTGCAGTGACTTCTTATCCTCAGTGGGTTGCTAACGTGGTGCCGGTACCTAAGAAGGACGGTAAGGTCAGAATGTGTGTTGATTACAGGGATCTGAACAGGGCCAGCCCCAAGGATGACTTCCCCTTACCTCACATTGATGTCCTTGTTGATAATACGGCTCAGCACAAAGTGTTCTCTTTCATGGATGGTTTTTCAGGCTACAATCAGATCAAGATGGCACCTGAAGACATGGAAAAGACTACATTTGTTACTCAGTGGGGCACCTTCTGTTACAAGGTCATGCCGTTCGGATTGAAGAATGCTGGGGCAACCTACCAACGTGCCATGGTTGCCTTATTTCATGATATGATTCATCATGAGATAGAAGTGTATGTGGACGACATGATCGCTAGGTCCCAGACTGAGGAAGAGCACCTAGATCATCTGCAGAAGTTGTTTGACCGGTTGAAACTGTACAAGCTGAGATTGAACCCGAACAAGTGCACCTTCGGGGTAAGATCGGGAAAACTGCTAGGCTTCGTGGTCAGTGATAAAGGTATTCAAGTGGACCCTGCTAAGGTCAAAGCTATTCAAGAGATGCCAGTTCCTAAGACAGAGAAGGAAGTCAGAGGCTTTTTAGGACGCCTGAATTACATTGCTCGATTCATCTCTCATCTGACTGCTACCTGTGAGCCAATCTTCAAGCTGCTGAAGAAAGATCAGGTAGTGCGTTGGAACGATGAATGTCAGGCTGCCTTCGACAAAATCAAAGAGTATCTCCAAGAACCACCCATCCTTATGCCACCGGTTGAAGGGAGACCTCTGATACTATACCTGACAGTGCTGGACAACTCAATGGGGTGTGTGCTGGGGCAGCATGACGAGTCTGGCCGAAAAGAGCATGCCATTTATTACCTTAGTAAAAAGTTTACCGACTGTGAGACCCGATACTCACTGCTTGAAAAAACTTGCTGCGCTTTGGTATGGGCTGCTCGCCGGCTGAGACAGTATATGCTGACTCACACTACCTTGTTGATCTCAAAGATGGATCCGATAAAGTATATATTCGAAAAGCCTGCTCTGTCTGGGAGAATTGCAAGATGGCAAATGATCTTGACGGAATACGACATTCAGTACACAACCCAGAAAGCCATCAAGGGAAGTGTATTGGCAGACCACTTAGCTCATCAAGCTGTAGAGGACTACCAATCAATGAACTTCGAGTTTCCGGATGAAAGCATCATGATAGTAACTGACTGTGAAGTACCTGGACCGTATGAAGGACCTGAGCCAGGATCCCGATGGTCTATGCACTTCGACGGAGCCTCCAATGCTTTGGGAAATGGTATCGGCGCCATAATCATATCTCCACAAGGTACTCATACTCCACTCACTGCCCGGCTATGTTTCAACTGCACCAACAACATGGCGGAGTATGAGGCGTGTATCATGGGTCTTCAAGCGGCGATCGACCTAAGGATCAAGTTTCTAAGGGTCTTCGGAGATTCCGCTCTGGTGATCAATCAGATCAACGGAGAGTGGGATACGAAACATCCAAACTTGATTCCTTACAAAGAATGTGTGTTGACCCTGATTCCCCACTTCACGGAGATAACCTTTGAGCACTTTCCAAGAGAAGAGAATCAGTTAGCGGACGCGTTAGCTACAATGTCTTCAATGTTCAAGGTTAAATGGGATAATGAGGCTCCCCGGATCATCATCTGGAAACTGGACGAACCGGCATACTGTTGTGATCTCGAAACTGAATTGGTAACTGAGAAGCCTTGGTACCACGAAGTGAAGAGATATCTGGAAGCTCAGGAATACCCGGAAGGTGCATCCATCAACGATAAGAAATTCCTGAGGAGGTTCGCAGCCAAGTTCTTCCTAAGCAACGGCATCTTGTACAAGCGAAACCATGATTCAACCTTACTGCGTTGTGTGGATAAGACTGAAGCGGAAAGAATCATGGAAGAGCTACATGAAGGGACCTTTGGTACGCATTCCAGTGGGCACACTATGGCTAAGAAAATCCTACGGGCAGGATATTACTGGTCCACAATGGAAGCTGACTGTTACCAACATTCCAGGACATGCCACAAGTGCCAGATTTATGCAGATAAGGTGCATGTTCCTCCGGTTCCCCTAAATGTTCTGACTGCGCCTTGGCCGTTTGTAATGTGGGGCATAGACATGATTGGTGAGATAAAACCTACGGCATCTAATGGACATCGCTTCATCCTAGTGGCGATTGATTATTTTACGAAGTGGGTTGAGGCAGCATCCTATGCTATGGTAACCAAGACTGTCGTGGCACGGTTTATTCGGCACAACCTGATCTGTCGGTACGGCGTCCCTGAACGAATTATTACAGACAACGGTACCAATCTAAACAACAAGATGATCGCTGAGCTTTGCGAACAGTTCAAGATACAGCACCACAATTCTTCTCCTTACAGACCGAAGATGAATGGGGCTGTAGAAGCAGCAAATAAGAACATCAAGAAAATCGTGCAGAAAATGACAGTGACCTACAAAGATTGGCACGAGATGTTACCGTTCGCTCTGCATGGGTACCGTACCTCAGCTAGGACGTCAACCGGGGCAACTCCTTTCTCTCTGGTTTATAGCATGGAGGCAGTCTTGCCGATCGAAGTACAAATTCCCTCTCTCCGGATAATGAAGGATGCAAATCTGAACGAAGATGATTGGATCCAGACACGACTTGATCAACTCAACCTCATTGACGAAAAGAGACTCGCTGCTATCTGTCATGGTCAGACGTATCAGAAACGGATGATCAGGGCATTTAACAAAAAGGTCAGACCACAGGAATATCAAGTCGGGGATCTGGTAATCAAGAGAATCATCCTTCCTCAGAGTGATCCAAGGGGCAAATGGACCCCTACATACGAAGGGCCATTTGTGGTTAAGCATGTGTTCTCAGGAGGAGCAATGATCTTAACCAACATGGATGGTGACGACCTTCCTCACCCCGCCAATGCAGACATAGTTAAAAAATACTACGCATGAAAAAAGACCCGCTAGGCTGACATGCCTAGGCAAAAATTAGGGCTTCCCGTCGAACCAAAAGGGTTCGGGCAAAATGAAGGGATGAAAATGAAAAAAATCTGTACACCCGGCAAGTCGAAAACCTGGAAAGGCGGCTTGGGCAAAAATGGGTATCCCGGTGGACTGAAAACCCGAAAGGGCGGTCCAGGAAAAAATTAGGGATAAAGCGTAATACTATGTCTCATTGGATCGCTTTGCATCTAGAATCCGGTATCTACATCAAGTTCAGACGGCATCGATCAGTCAGCTTCACCTTCAACCAAGGTCATCAAGTGATGAGACGCTCAGAGTTATAAAGGCAATAGCAGAGTTGAAACCCAGTGGGATCATTCATTTTCACACAGCTGGTTTCTTTTCTACAAAATTTGTATAAACTCTTTTGCTCGGCGACGTTCCTCTTACTAGGACGTCAGCCTCTTGTATACAAAACGCCTATTCATGGGCCATTCAAAATCAATATAAATATCTTTTCAGTTAAACGTGCCCGGTATTTTTCTTTTCCTGTTTTGTTTTGCGAAGAACGTCCAAGGTTCAATTTGTGATATATGCATTGACAATAATTTGCTAACTCATAAATATTTGCATACGAAACAAAGGAATTAATTGCAGGTGACACTAGAAACAGGGGCAATAAAAGAGTTGTCTGAGCAGTCTAATTGTTCTATCCTCCAAGATACCAAGGTAGGTTCAGCTAAAGAACAGGACCAATATACCTGAATTCCCCAGAGAGTGAGCCAACAAAACAGTACATTCTTCTCCAAGCAAAATTATCAAATATCAAGGAAATTGAGTATTCTCCCGTAGATTTCAATACTTCCCCAGCGGCAATACATATATCCTTAAACAAGCATCCCCGACAGTCTTGATCTAAAGATTGTTCCCCGGCGGTATACCAACATTCAAAAGGAATCACTTTCCCCAGCATATCAAAACTCCCCAGAAGGGTCTAATCCAGGAAAGATGGAGTCCGTATCCCCAAGCAATAAGCTTATCCCCAGTAGATTCTGGAAGCTTATCACCTCGCAGAGCACGAACGCGTCGTCTGGCTTGATTTAAAGAGTTATTTCCTTAACAGGATATAACTGGGTTATCCTCAGCCAAAAGCCACGGAAAGGCCGTCGTCAACGTAGTTCCTTCCTATCCCCAGCGAAGTCCATCAACACTTCCAACAACAAGGATATCCTCGGCAAGTTATCAACAACTCAGCAAAGCATCCCTCTTCCCACAGAGTATTGCTTCCCAGCATGGTCGCTAGAGTATCTTTTCTCCCCGCAGAATCTTCCATTTGCCAAGTTTATTCCTCAACGGAGTCATCTTCTCCTATTGGTATTCTTGCAGCTATCATCCCCAGCGGAAGGGAAATCTATTCTTCAACATCAGCCCGGGATACGACTTCCCGGCATCCGTCAAGGATTTACATTCCTAGACGAAAGCATCCATAAAACATCACATACATACCTCATTGTAGCATGCATAGACGCATCATATCATACAAATCTCATTTATGTTGAGAACATCATTGCTTGATCCATAGCACACATTGCATATGACTGACTTCTACCTTTCAGGAAAGACGCAGTTAAAATGCTCAAACATATTTCAAAGTCTTCTCTAGTCCAGCTAAATCGACTCCCAACAGATTTTTCTGATAAAGACTCAGTAGAAGTTATGGTCCCCTCTCCGACAGTGCGTGAGGTGGAAATTCCTTCTTCAGATGTTTCCCTCTCCGACGATGAGTGTGAGGTGATAGTCTCCTATGGTCCCCTCTCCGGAAAGTGCGTGAGGTGGTAATTCCTTCTTCAGATGTTTCCCTCTCCGACGATGAGTGTGAGGTGATAATCTCCCTATGGTCCCCTCTCCGGAAAGTGCGTGAGGTGGTAATTCCTTCTTCAGATGTTTCCCTCTCCGACGATGAGTGTGAGGTGATAGTCTCCTATGGTCCCCTCTCCGGCAAGTGCGTGAGGTGGTAATTCCTTCTTCAGATGTTTCCCTCTCCGACGATGAGTGTGAGGTGATAATCTCCCTATGGTCCCCTCTCCGGCAAGTGCGTGAGGTGGTAATTCCTTCTTCAGATGTTTCCCTCTCCGACGATGAGTGTGAGGTGATAGTCTCCTATGGTCCCCTCTCCGGCAAGTGCGTGAGGTGGTAATTCCTTCTTCAGATGTTTCCCTCTCCGATGATGAGTGTGAGGTGATAATCTCCCTATGGTCCCCTCTCCGGCAAGTGCGTGAGGTGGTAATTCCTTCTTCAGATGTTTCCCTCTCCGACGATGAGTGTGAGGTGATAATCTCCCTATGGTCCCCTCTCCGGCAAGTGCGTGAGGTGGTAATTCCTTCTTCAAATGTTTCCCTCTCCGACGATGAGTGTGAGGTGATAATCTCTTATGGTCCCCTCTCCGACAAGTGCGTGAGGTGGTAATTCCTTCTTCAGATGTTTCCCTCTCTGACGATGAGTGTGAGGTGATAGTCTCCTATGGTCCCCTCTCCGGCAAGTGCGTGAGGTGGTAATTCCTTCTTCAGATGTTTCCCTCTCCGACGATGAGTGTGAGGTGATAATCTCCCTATGGTCCCTTCTCCGGCAAGTGCGTGAGGTGGTAATTCCTTCTTCAGATGTTTCCCTCTCCGACGATGAGTGTGAGGTGATAGTCTCCTATGGTCCCCTCTCCGGCAAGTGCGTGAGGTGGTAATTCCTTCTTCAGATGTTTCCCTCTCCGACGATGAGTGTGAGGTGATAATCTCCCTATGGTCCCCTCTCCGGCAAGTGCGTGAGGTGGTAATTCCTTCTTCAGATGTTTCCCTCTCCGACGATGAGTGTGAGGTGATAATCTCCCTATGGTCCCCTCTCCGGCAAGTGCGTGAGGTGGTAATTCCTTCTTCAGATGTTTCCCTCTCCGACGATGAGTGTGAGGTGATAATCTCTTATGGTCCCCTCTCCGGCAAGTGCGTGAGGTGGTAATTCCTTCTTCAGATGTTTCCCTCTCCGACGATGAGTGTGAGGTGATAGTCTCTTATGGTCCCCTCTCCGGCAAGTGCGTGAGGTGGTAATTCCTTCTTCAGATGTTTCCCTCTCCGACGATGAGTGTGAGGTGATAATCTCTTATGGTCCCCTCTCCGGCAAGTGCGTGAGGTGGTAATTCCTTCTTCAGATGTTTCCCTCTCCGACGATGGGTGTGAGGTGATAGTCTCCCATGGTCCCCTCTCCGGCAAGTGCGTGAGGTGGTAATTCCTTTTTTTAGATGTTTCCCTCTCCGACGATGAGTGTGAGGTGATAGTCTCCTATGGTTCCCTCTCCGACGGTGAGTGAGGTGATTCCCTTTCAGATTATAATGGTCTATGGTTCCCGTTTCGATACTACAAAGATGGTAATTCTCGCTAAGATTTTTCTCAACGAGCGTTGTTGAAGTTAAAGTCGCCCAAGGTTCTCTTACCATTCATGCTAAGGCAGTAACCATCCCTGGTTCATTCATAAGCGTTTGAAGCTCCAGACCCAGCTCCTGTAACCAGTCAGGACATATATATACCAAGCATCTAAAATCAGCTCCTGCAACGTGTCAGGTACTCATTTTTCTTTTGCAGGTATGCAGGTTCTCGCTAAGGAATCTCCTACGCGATCAACATCCAGATGGCATCTATAAGCCCATCACCCTATCCAGCAATCTCCAAATGGCATCTATAAGCCCATTCCCCCATCATCACTGCTACTATGTGAGTGCAAATTTCTGGGCACTCTAGTGTCCAATCATCTTCTACCCTCGGATTACGAAAGGCACGTCAGCCAATCTGCATCCTCAGGTCTAAGAAGATTGAACAGGGGCAACTGTTGTACCCCAAAATTTGCCCTCCCATATTCTTCAAGAAATTGCCAAGCCAAGTCACAAAATTCCCCAAGGGTTGCACAGTCAACAGTCTCCCATACAGTCAAAACTAGGGTTTGGGTTCTGATCAAGAAAAGGAAGTTTTCAAAGACCCAATCAAGTCTCACATGCTTACAAATATGGTCAAGTATCCTCATATCAAGTTTCAAGGCATTCAGCTCAAAATTGCACAGTCAAAACCCTAAATTGCACTACAGTCAACTGTAGGGGCAAAATGGTCATTTGACAGTCAAAAGTTCAAATTTTTGGTCAACATATCATTTTGAAGCCACAAACATCATTTGATCAATGCTTGATCATGATTCTCAAAATTTGGCTCAGAAATAATCAGAGATGCAAAAGTTACTATATTTGGACAGCTGAAAAAGTCAACTGAAATTGACCAGGGCATAACTTTCACATGGATTATCAGAAAAATTCCATCCAAAGCTCATTTTGAAGAGAACGACATTTCCTACAACTCATCTTCATATTCCAAGTCCAAGAAATGCTCTCACAAAAAGTTATCAATTTCAACATTATAGGTCATTTTCAAAAGTCAACAAAAAGGGACTTTAAGTCAAAGGCCATAACTTGAGATTGGTAAATCAAAATGACATGGGACCAAAGGCATTGGTTAGAGGACTCAAAGACCTTTCCAAAATGTCCAAAAACATGTGAAAAGCTTAAAAATTGAGCAAGTTATGCCTTGTGGAAGTTGGGAAATTTTTGGGAATTTTGAAAAGTCAACTTTGATTCAAATGACCTAAAATTTGCTAATGGGCCCATTTTTCTTCCATGATTCATCATTCCAAGCCTATGCACGACCACTTGGCCCAAAGGGAAGCATTTTCTCATTTTTTATTTATTTATTTGAATTTTATTTATATTAATTCAATTAAATTAATTAAATGTGTGAAAAATATCTAAATGAACCAAACAAATCTTTTTGTACACATTTCAAGGTCAATATTTCGTGCACATACTGATTAGGAAGAATTGGATTGAATTGATCATAATTTGCACAAAAACCATGTGAAAAAGATTGAAAATATAATGGAAAAAAAATCAAATCTTCAATCCATAATTACAAGAGATTTTGTTGAATTTTGTTAACCTAATATGCTCATTACATAACCAGGAATACAACCCTAAGCCTTAGACACTGGAAGCTGCGCAGAAAAAACACTTTGCAAACTTGAAAATTTTCCTTAAAACTCAAATCAGAAAACGTGGTTAGAGGAGGATTCAGGTCTTAATTCTTGTTTCAAAGGCTTCCTCAAGGCTCTCTGAAGCGATTCCAATCGTTAGCATCCATTCAGACTCCAAGAATTGGTAGAATGAACATGAACTGCATAGAAAAATATTGATCATCGTGTTTCATATTTTAAGCATCTTTTTAACATTTGATTCATGGATTCTTGTTCCTCATAATGTTCTGATGCTAACCATACCAATTAATTTCGTTTTTGTGCTGTATATACAATTTCGCCATGGCCAGTTTCTAGGGTTTGCAGGTCTTTCAATTTAGGGCTTTCCAGCCAAGGCAAAATCAGGACTCCTGAGTATCACCATTGGAATCACCATGCCCAAACGAATAAAGACCAACCCTCGCGCCTAATTTATTGACCCTATAGCGCTAGTCGCTATTTTCTGTAAACCTGCCTAACGCAACGCTGTGAAAACCGTTGCTCAATAAGTTTTGTTTCAGGGACAATGGAGACGATGATGCGTTGGCAGATGGTGATTCACTGATTTAAATTTTCGCGCGTTTCCATCTACTAATGCGTTGGTTATTTTTATATTATTTGTTTGTCTATATAATAATCGAATATGCGCTTAGCTCAGCTGGCAAACTCTCATTGTTTCAACCTCCAAGACCTGGGTTCAAGTCCCAGGTCTGTACACTTTCAATATTATTTTTCTATAAGTGTTCCTATGCAGCGTTTGTAGTGGAGTACATGATATACCACCCTCATCCAGACGTCCACGTGCTTAGTGGAATCAGATCAAAAGGCCAAGATTCAAAGAACACAACAAACCATAGTCAACGCAGCACACATGATTGAGAAAGTCCAACGAGACCAAGGCTTATTGGGCCAGTTTGCTAAGGCCTTACCTCCATCTGGGGCCTGAACCCCCCCTGGTTTGCTTTTCTTTTCATATTCTATTTTTTTTTTAATTATTGTGTCATTTATTTTTATTGTTTTAATTAATTAATTCTTTTTTTACAATATATAAAAAACATCATAAAAATCCAGAAAAAGATAAAAAATGTCAAATTATTTCCTTCTAATATTTTCATAAATAAATTAACATGTAATTATTAGTTTTAATTAGGTTACAATTTTAATTTCTTTTAATAATAAAAAACCCAAAAATATATAGAATTAGGTTTAATTAATTTTGATTCCTTTTAATTTCCTTTCCTCAATAATAATATTTATTTTATTTATTTTCATAAATTAAAAAATGCATGTAAATTAACTTAGGTTTAAATTAGTTAAAAATTCAATATTTTTCATAATAAATCTAAAAAAACATTAGAATTAGGGTTAGTCAATTTTAATTAATTCCTTCTTAAATCTAAAAAACACAAAAATACCAAAAACATTTAATTTTAATTTTAAATTCCTTATTAACTTTTAATTTTTTGCAAAAGGGTCCAACGCCCATGTTCATAATTTATTTAATTTCGCGCATTTATTTTATGTCATTTATTATAATTATGTAACTCTCCCGAAGCATTGTAACAATTTAACTTTTCGCACTTTTAATTTGCTTTATTTACTTTCCGTCAAATCGGGTCCGGTTTAATTTTGGCGATGTGGACCCGCGCCATTTGTAATAGCCTTAGATTTATTTTCCCGCAAATATTAACTGTTAAATGAGCATGCAAGAATGAATGGACTTAAAATAAAATCAAGCGTAGATCACAACAATCATGACAAGACAAATAACTAAAAAACGACACATGATTCGCACGCACCACCCCTAGGGTACGCCTCACTGTTGCCTTTCGAAAGGTGATCGTCGAGTAGAGGATGTCTTAGTAAGTCCTCATGATCCGGGAACCTGGCATGAGGGTAGCTTCTAAGGTGTCTTCCTATTGCTCCGGTGATCACCATGTCCCTAAACTCGAATTGACCCGAACACCTCCAACGGTGGTGCTACCTACCTCTCAATGGTGGGATGACACTACTTTAAAGGACATTTACACAGACGAATTCCTTAGGGTAGGTAGGTTCTCAAGGATACTTGCTCTAATTTCAAACAAATCAAAATCTTTTCACACCAACACTTTTCAAAAGCTTTCAAAGCAAATTTTTCAAACACTCTGACGTACGAGTCGAACTGAAATTTTTCAAAGAAACCTTTTTAAACCCACATTGAAAAGCAAACAAACCATTTTGAAAACACATATGAGCAAGTATCTAAGAGCCCATGGATAACCATGGATAGAAAGGGTGCTAACACCTTCCCTTTCTATAACCTACCTCCCGAACCGAGAGCGATCTCTTTAAGGAATTTTTCTGTGCTTTTGTCCTTTCCATTTGGAGAAAATAAAAGACGGTGGCGACTCTTGCTTCCGCGACATTTCGCGAACCAGCGTTAAACAGTCAGTTCCAGATCCACCGATCACAGACACAAAGAGGAAGCGTCCATTGGACTTTTGATTTTTCTTTTTCTAGTTTAGATTTGTTTTCTATTTTACTTCTTTTGTAACGCCTTAAAGGCATTATTGAACCTTTCACAAGTTAATCTAATAAAGTTTGTTCATTTTTGGTTTGCAAATTTAAATCTCCCAAAGTCTTTGAAATCAATACTACGCATCCCATTATCATGCACATCATCACAGGTACCCTTACAGGTTTCTCATCTTCTTCGCTGTTTATTTCAGCAGAAATGTCTTCCGATCAAGCCATCAAAGATCTTCAGGAACATAATGCCCAAGTCCAGCAGATGTTCTTAAGCTTGGCTAAAAGTCAAGAGGATTTGAAGACTCTGATTTTGAAAGAAAAGAAGAAGAAGAAGGTTGGTATTCTGAACATGGGTAGAAGATTCGGAGAAAGGATAAGACAATCAGTTGATCTGACCTCCTCATCCAAAGACGGGGAGAACCAAGAAAGGACAAAGGACCCTAGTCCAGCAGTTTCTGATAACGATACGGATTACGATGATGAACAATATCCTCCTGCCGAGGATAAGTACAAGCAGTTAGAAGACTGTCTGAGTTCTATGGAGATTCAGAAGATCCCTAGTTTGGATTTCAGAGAGCTGGGATTGGTATCGGGAGTGGTGATCCCTCATAAGTTCAAAGCTCCGGTTTTTGCCAAGTACGATGGAGTATCCTGTCCAAAACTCCATCTCCGCTCGTATGTCAGAAAAATCCAACCCCACACTGCTGATAGAAATTTGTGGGTACACTTCTTTCAAGATAGTCTGTCAGGGACTCAGCTTGAATGGTTTTATCAGTTGGAAGGAGCCAATGTCCGAAATTGGGAAGACCTTGCTGCTGCTTTTAACATGCAGTATCAGTATAACGCCGACCTTGCTCCCACTCGTACTTAGCTCCATAGTATGTCTATGGGTGCAAGTGAAGGTTTTAAAGACTATGCTCAAAAGTGGAGAGACTTGGCTGGAAGAGTCCAATCCCCTTTGTCTGATAGGGAGCTGGTGGACATGTTTCTAGGGACGCTATCTGGTCCATTTTTCAATCATCTGATCGGCAGTTCCTCATCTGGGTTTACTGAGTTGATTTTGACTGGAGAGAGAGTAGAAGCTGGCATTCAAAGTGGTAAAATACAGGAGGATACTTCATCAAGTGCAGTAAAGAAGCCTTTCACCGATAAGAAGGAAGCTAGTGCAGTCTATGGCTTGAGGGGCCAAAGTAGACATGAACACCGTCAAGCAGTAAATGCGGTAGTGATATCAAGACCCGCAGTTGCTCCACAATGCAACAATCAACAAAGGGTGGAAAGACCACAGAGGCAGTTCACTCGGCTCAATATGACCTTGTCTCAAATTCTACCACAATTATTGAAGACCAATCTGGTAACTCTGAGGGAAGCCCCGAAGAACCCTAACACCACTTCTCCTTATTATAATCCGAATGCCCGCTGTGCCTATCACTCCGAAAATCCAGGTCATGATACAAACAACTGTTGGGCCTTGAAAAACAAAGTGCAAGACTTGATCAAAGCCAAAGAGATTGAGTTTGACGCTCCGGAGAAGCCCAACGTCATAACTGCTCCCATGCCTAAACATGGTCATGGTGTAAATGCTATAGACGATGATTTATTTGTGACCTCTGTGGAAGAAATTTCTACTCCTTTGACGACAGTTAAGAAGAATTTGTTGTTGGCCGATTTATTTCCGGGCTATGGTGAAGGTTGCCACATGTGTTCAATTCTGCCTGCTGGTTGCCACTTATTGAAATCAGGTGTTCAGCGCCTGATGGATAATAAAGAGATCCTGTTCGAAAAGACTATGATTCCGTTGGTTCCAATTCAAGATGTTTCCATCATAACCATTTCCACCAAACCTTCCAAGATTTCCTCGAGAAAACCTGTTAGGATTACACCCGTCCCAAGAATTGCTCCATTAATAATTACTGTCCCTGGTCCTATCCCATACACTTCGGATAAGACTGTCCCTTGGTACTATGATGCTGATGTGTATTACCATGGAGTTAAACAAGACTTAAAAAGTGAGGAAGCTGATGTTGATGTCAGCAATATTGTCGGGGTTAGCAAGGTCACCAGAAGCGGAAGACTCTTTTCTCCCTATATTTCCCCTCTGACTGTCTACAAACCTGTCATCATTCCACCTGCTATTACACCAACTACTATCCCAGTTCCTATTCCAGTCATCACCCCTGTCGCTGATCCATCTGGGACTCGGGGCAAAGAAATCATAGGTGACCCTGCCCGGACGGAGGCACCTAAGAAGATCATTGTAGAAACCTCTAAACAAGAAATAGAGGAAATTCTAAAAATTATCAAGAAGAGCGACTATAACGTAGTCGAGCTACTGGGGAAGACCCCGTCAAAAATCTCCATGTTTTTCTTATTGTTGTGTTATGAAGCCCATGCAAAGGCTCTAATTGCATTCCTCAAAAGTGCACATGTGCCGCAGGAAACTTCAGCCGATCAATTCAAAGATTTTGTAGCTAGCCTGACTGCCGACAATGGGTTGGGTTTCTCAGATGCAGATATGACTGCTAAGGGGAGAAATCATAATGATGTCCTGCATGTCTCGATCGAATGCAAGGGCACCACTATGTCCCATGTACTGGTGGATACCGGGTCTTCATTGAATGTTCTGCCAAAGAAAGCATTAGATCGTCTGGACTGCGAAGGTTTGATTCTGAAGCCGAGCAATATTGTGGTCAGGGCTTTCGACGGGTCAAAGAAAATGGTGCACGGGGAGGTAGACATCCCTGTTAAAGTTGGCTCTCAGACTTTTGCATCCACCTTCTATGTGATGGATATCAGACTATTGTATTCTTGTTTGCTGGGTCGCCCTTGGATTCATAAGGCTGGGGAAGTGACTTCCACGCTCCATCAAATGCTGAAATACCCGGTGAAAGGAAAGATTGTCACGGTACGAGGTGAAGAGGAGTATATGGTAAGTCATCTCAATTCTTTCCGCTACGTGGATATGGACAGGGAATTCATCGAAACCCCTTGTCAGAACTTTGAAGAGGTCCCCCAGACCTTGGCATCAACTGAAGTTACTACAGAAAAACCTCCGATGAAGATGGCTTCTCTCAAGGATGCCAGAGCTGTAATTGAAGAAGGTGGGTGTACCAATTAGGGTCAGCTCCCTGATTTCACTCACAAAATTGACAAATTTGGTTTGGGCTTTACTACAGGGGCTCAAAGGGCTGTTAGGCGCACACGT
This sequence comes from Vicia faba, assembly GCA_948472305.1. Lineage (NCBI taxonomy): Eukaryota > Viridiplantae > Streptophyta > Magnoliopsida > Fabales > Fabaceae > Vicia > Vicia faba. Next base: position 1,187,665,572 of record OX451737.1, read on the forward strand.
ATTGGAAGACCTCCTCTGCACATCAGCAATCAAGGAGTTAATGCAATTGAAGACAGTGAAGAAGATTCAGATATCGACAGCTGGATCTACCTTACAACCAATGGTGGACTAAACAACTGAACGACGAAGGACTTCATACCTGTTTCTTTTATTCCACAGTAATTGACTTTTGTTTTAAGAGTTGTAATAGACAGTTTGAAACTTTACGGCCCGGTGCCTTGCCTGAGGCACCTTGGCTTTGCTTGTGAGGGCTTATTACTTGTCATTTCATATATCATTAATAAAACATTGGACATTTCTTGCATTATGAATTTTGTGCTCCTTGTCTTTCTTTTCTATCTTGCACTTTATCAAAACAGTTATTCTCTTACACACACTCACATATCATACTGCAGATCCATACCCACTCTAGATCCTGTTGATAACAACTCTGCTACTTCCAATTATGACTTCGAAAATACGATCAACCAAGCCGAGGACGAAGGTGAAGATGATTGTGAGGTGTCTGGAGAACTTGCTAGATTATTACTGCAGGAAGAGAGGGCCATACATCCCCATCAAGAGCCAGTTGGGCCAGTGAATTTGGGTACAGAGGAAGACAAGAAAGAGGTTAAGATAAGTGTAAATCTGGAGCCTAGTGTCAAGCAACGGTTGATACAAATGCTACGCGACTATGTTGAGATCTTCGCTTGGTCTTATGAATATATGCCTGGTTTGGACACCGATATTGTGGTTCATCGCTTGCCAACTAAAGAAGACTGCCCTCTGGTAAAACAGAAGGTCCACTGTATGTGCCCTGAGATGTCTGAGAAAATCAAAGCTGAAGTCATGAAACAGTTCGACGCGGGATTTTTAGTTGTCACTTCTTATCTGCAGTGGGTTGCCAATGTTGTTCCAGTACCTAAGAAGGATGGTAAGGTACAGATGTGTGTAGACTATAGAGATCTGAACAAGGCAAGCCCCAAGGATGATTTCCCACTTCCTCACATCGATGTTCTGGTCGACAACACCGCACAGTATAAGATCTTCTCCTTCATGGATGGTTTTTCTGGCTACAACCAGATCAAGATGGCTCCTGAAGACATGGAGAAGACCACCTTCATTACACAGTGGGGCACCTTCTGTTACAAGGTAATGCCTTTCGGGTTGAAGAATGCTGGGGCAACTTATCAGCGCGCCATGGTCGCTTTGTTCCACGACATGATTCACCATGAGATCAAAGTTTATGTTGATGACATGATAGCAAGGTTCCAGACTGAGGAAGAACACCTTGATCATCTGCAGAAACTGTTCGACAGGTTGAAGACGTACAAGCTGAGGTTAAACCCGAACAAGTGCATCTTCGGGGTAAGGTCTGGTAAACTGTTGGGTTTCATCGTCAGTGATAAAGGTATTCAGGTGGATCCTGCAAAGGTAAAAGCTATACAAGAGATGCCAGCTCCCCGCACAGAAAAGGAAGTTAGAGGCTTTTTGGGACGTCTAAACTACATCGCCCGGTTCATCTAACATCTGACTGCTACTTGTGATCCAATCTTCAAGCTGTTGAAGAAAGATCAAGTGGTAAAGTGGAATGAGGAATGTCAGACCGCTTTCGAAAGAATCAAGGAATACCTCCAAGAGCCACCAATTTTGATGCTTCCAATTGAAGGAAGACCTTTGATCTTATACTTGACAGTACTGGATAGTTCAATGGGGTGCGTGTTGGGGCAGCATGACGAGTCTGGCCGAAAAGAGCATGCTATTTACTACCTTAGCAAAAAGTTTACCGACTATGAGACCCGATACTCATTTCTCGAGAAAACTTGTTGCGCTTTGGCATGGGCTGCTGGCCGGCTGAGACAGTATATGCTAACTCACACCACTTTGTTGATATCAAAAATGGATCCAATCAAGTATATCTTCGAGAAACCTGCTTTCTCCAGAAGGATAGAAAGATGGCAGATGATCCTAATCGAGTATGACATCCAATACACAACCCAAAAAGCAATCAAGGGGAGTGTATTGGCGGATCATTTGGCGCATCAGGCCGTGGATGACTACCAATCCATGAATTTCGAGTTCCCCGATGAGAACATCATGTTGGTAACCGACTGTGAAGAACCTGGACCGGATGAAGGACCTGAGAAGGGATCCCGATGGTCTATGTATTTTGATGGAGCATCAAACGCATTGGGTAATGGCATTGGCGCTGTAATTATATCTCCTGAGGACTGTCATACTCCATTCACCGCATGGTTATGTTTTAACTGCACCAACAATATGGCAGAGTATGAAGCGTGCATCATGGGTCTTCGAGCTGCTATTGACCTGAGGATTAAATTCTTGAGTGTATTCGGAGACTCTGCCCTAGTGATCAGTCAAATCAAAGGCGAGTGGGATACAAAGCACCCAAATCTTATTCCTTACAAAGAATATGTACTGACATTGCTCACACATTTTGAGGAGATAACCTTTGAACACTTCCCGAGAGAAGAGAACCAATTGGCGGATGCGCTAGCTACCATGTCTTCTATGTTCAAGGTCATGTGGGACAATGAAGCTCCCCAGATTACCATCGAGAGGTTGGACGAACCCGCACATTGCTGTGACATTGAGGCTGAAGAGGTAGCAGATAAACCCTGGTTTCATGAGGTAAAGAGGTATCTTGAGGCTCAATAATACCCCGAGGGGCATCTGTTATGATAAGAAGTTTTTGAGAAGATTCGCTTCGAAGTTCTTCATCAATAATGGAATCCTCTATAAGCGTAACCATAATTCAACCTTACTGTGACATATGGACAAAAGCAAGGCAGAAAGGATCATGGCAGAGTTACATGAAGGTACCTTCGGAACTCATGCTAGTGGACATACCATGGCGAAGAAGATCCTACGGGCAGGATATTACTGTTCTACTTTGGAAGCCGATTGTTATCAGCATTCTCAAACCTATCATAAGTGCCAAGTCTATGCTGATAAGGTGCATGTAACTCCAGTTCCTCTGAATGTTTTGACAACTCCTTGGCCTTTCGCAATGTGGGGCATTGACATGATCGGCGAGATCAGACCTACTGTGTCTAACGGGCATCGCTTCATTCTGGTAGCAATTGATTATTTAACAAAGTGGGTTGAGGCAGCTTCCTTTGCTAAAGTAACCAAGAATGTCGTGGCGCGGTTTATTCAACACAATCTGATATGTCAATACGGTGTACCAGAGAGGATCATCACGGACAATGGTACAAATCTCAACAACACGATGATCATCGAGCTCTACAAACAGTTCAAGATACAACATCATAACTCTTCATCCTACCGGCTGAAGATGAATGGGGCTGTTGAAGCGGCCAACAAGAATATCAAGAAAATTGTACAAAAGATGACGGTGACATACAAAGACTGGCACGAGATATTACCATTCGCTCTTCATGGGTACCGCACCTCAGCACGGACTTCAACAGGGGCAACACCCTACTCTCTGGTGTATGGCGTGGAGGAAGTCCTACCCATCGAAGTCCAGATACCCTCTCTCCGGATTATGAAGGATACAGGTTTTAGCGAAGACGATTGGATCCAGACCCGACTTCATCAGTTGAATCTAATTGATGAAAATAGGCTTACTGCTATTTGTCATGGTCAGATGTATCAGAAGAGAATGATTAAGGCATTTAACAAGAAAGTCAGATGTCAAGAATATCAAGTCGGGGATCTGGTGATCAAACGCATCATACTGCCACAAGGTGATCCCAGGGGCAAATGGACCCCCACATACGAAGGGACATTTGTGGTTAAAATCATTTTCTCGGGAGGAGCTATGATTCTAACCACCATGGATGGTGAAGACCTTCCTCACCCCGTTAATGCAGACATAGTGAAAAAATACTACGCATAATCAAAGACCCGCTAGGTTGACTGGCCTAGGCAAAAATAAGGGCTTCCCGGCGATCCAAAAGGGTTCGGGAAAAAGTAAGGGATGAAAATAAAAAAAAAACTGTACACCCGGCAAGTCGAAAACCTGAAAAGGCGACTTGGGCAAAAAAGGGTATCCCGGTGGACTGAAAACTCGAAAAGGCGGTCCAGGAAAAAATTAGGGATCAAAGCGTAACACTATGTATCATTGGATCATCTTGCGACTAGACTTTCGATATCTACTATCAAGCTCGGACGACACCAATCAATCTGATCTACCTTCGACCAAGCGGTAGAGTGATGAGACGCTCGAAGATATAATGGCAATAGCAGAGTTGGAACCCAGTGGGATTGTTTCATATAGCTGTTTTAATTTCTTTTACACAAATTGTAATTTCTATCTTTCGGCGGCGTTCTCTTACTAGAGCGATAGCCTCTTTGTACAAAATGCCTATTACAGGCCAACTTCAAAAAAATCAATACAATTCATTTTTACAAGAAATGTCAAATTGTTTTCTTTTTCTGTTTTGTTTTGCGAGAACGTCCAATGATTCATTTTTGATATATGCATTTGAAAATAATTGTTGCTCATAAATATTTACATAATAAACAAAAGACGATTACTCGTAATTCCAAGAACAGGGGCAAACAAGAAGTGTCCAAACCTTACAGTTGCTCTACCCACCAGGTACAGGGATAGAGCCAGCTTGAGAATATGATTAAAGGTACATACACTCCCCGCAGAGTAGGAAGTATCCAAAGACAATGGTGTTATCCCTCCCCATCCGAAGTTCATAGTCGCGAATGAGTCGACAAAATTCTCCCCAAGCAGAGTTTATCTATCACCAGTAATAGAAGCTCACCACCAGTTGAGTTTATTTCTCCAAATCAACAGATCGTCCAACAGAGTATCTCTCTTCCCCATAAAGTCATTCTCCAACAGGATTATTCTCAAACAGAGTCTCTCCCGGAGGAATATTCTCGAACAGAACGGGCGCAAGTCTCCAGCTAATCATCTTCGGTCACTATCCCCAGCGAGAACGAAGAACTCAACTCCTTATACTCTCCAACAACAGTCCGGGATTTATTCTCCCCCAACCGGAGAATATCACAAGAACATTGCATATCCATACTGTTGTACCCAAAAATTTGCCCTCTCATATTTCTCAAAACATTGCAAGAAAAATCTCTAAGTTGCTCAAGTTTGCTCAAGAGTGGGTCAGATAAATCATCTCCTAAGGCAGTCAAACCCAAATTAGGGTTTTTTGTTGCATAAAGAGATTTGAGTCCAAATGACCTCAAGTTCTCCCCAATGTCCTAATATTTTCTCAAGTTCATCCATATCAAATTTCAATCCTTGCAGAGGAAGTTTGCTCAGTCAATTGCTCAAAGGGTCCAAAAATCGATTGTGCTAGGGCAAAAGTCAACTGTGACCTATAAACAGTCAAACTTCAAGATTTTTTTGTCAACATTATCTTTTTGAAGGATATTTCATCATTTTATCAAGGGTTGATCATGATTCATCAAGGATTGCTCAAAATTCATCAAGACTCAAAAGTTGCTAAATTAGGGTTTTGTAGGAAAAGTCAACTCAAATTTGACCAAGCATAACTTTCTCATACTTTATGAGAAATGACCCATCCAAATATCATTTTGAAGAGGATGAAATGTCCTACAATCCATCTTCATACCCCAAGATCAAAAAATGCACTCACAAGAATTTATAATTTTGGACATTATAGGTCATTTTTGAAAGTCAACAAAAACACATTTTTTTCCAAAGCTTATAAATTGAGAATGGAATATCAAAATTCGATGACACCAAAAGGTTTGGTTAGAGGACATCTCAAGCTTTCTAAAAAGTCCAAGAACACTTCCAAAAGTTCAAAATTGAAGAAGTTATGCATTGTTGAAGTTGGACATTTTTGCAAAATTGCCAAAAGTCAACTATCCCCAAAACTTCAAATTTTGTCAAATGGGCCCATTCTTTTTCACTTGATTTGAACTTTCCACATTGCACACGTGTTCTAGCTTCATCCTTGTGTCCATTTATCAATATTTTTATTTTATTTGATTTTTTATTGAATTATTTCATTTTTAATCAAATTAAATCAAATAAAATCCAAATATTGATTGCTTGATATCTTTTTGGCTATTTCAGAACTGAATCATCATCATCAAGGGTATCAGACTCGTATCAAGTATTCCATGTGCAAAAAGATTGAGTTTTGACAATTTTAGAAGGTTTAGTAATGGTGAATCAAATCAAATCCCATGGCATTGATGTGCAAAGATTCAAGGCATATTTGTTAACCTAATACATTCTATCATACATAAGGAAGCTTAAGGCACGATTACAAGGGTTAGAGGCTGCAAGAACCAACCAAACAAAACTTGGAAAAAGTGACAAAAAGTTGGAGATCAAAATCAAGCTTGGAGGTATTTTCAGAAGCAAAACTCAATACCAATCGATTGCTGGAGGTTCACAGAGTCAGAACCAATCCCTAGCAAGCCTCCATACACGCTCAAACGCATTGTAGGTGACACACGGTTCCCCTCTGAATTTGATTTCGTATTTCAAAATCCATGCATCATTACAAGAAATCAATGGTATATTTGTAACCACCAGATAATTTCCAAGCTTTCCATATTATTTGATTTCGTTTATCTGCTCTGTGGTGCAAAACGCAATTGTTAGGGTTTTTCCTCTTGGATTAGGGTTTTTCATTACAGGTAAAATCAGCCCCATTAATGGTCATGGACGTGACCGGGAGGGGATGACGAATGCAACCATGGTCTTGGGTGGAGTTTAAATGGCCTGAGAAGAGTTTTTGGAATGACCTAGGCATTTAGCTGCGGATTCAAATCCGCAGGTAATTTCTTTGCAGGCCTGAGGACAGGGACGACAACGTGTCTCCCTCTGATTGGACCTTTCAAATTTTCGCGCACTTTTTTTTAATTTTCTGGCATATTAGCGCATTATCTCTTATTATTATTATTGCTTAATGTATTAACAACTAAAGCACATTGGCCTAGTAGAAGCAAGCGTTGGCAGTCATATACAGGACCTGGGTTCAAATCCCAGGTCCCCCATATGCTTTGTTATATTTTTTCTTCAGGTAATCATGTGCTGATCCAAGCGTGAGGTCTATCATGCACTCTAAAACATTCAATGGACAGATGGCCATAGGCCAGATCTGAGAGCCAAGAGATGATGGTCCATCATGGATCAAGTCAACCAGCGCGCAGGGAATCCAGGAAAGTCAATACAGGGCCAGCTCATTTGGGCCACAAAATTGCTAAGCAAACATCCAAATCAGGCCCAAACCTCCTATCTCTTTCTATTTCTTTTATTTAATTTTATTTGTTTTATTATTTTTATTTAATCAATTAACCAATCAAATCTTTTTATTTATAAAAATAAAACCAAAAAATATTTTTCTTCATTAAAACCAAATTTTAATTTTTATTAATAAATACTAATTATATTAATTTAGTTTTAATTAGGATAACTTTAATATATTTTGTAAATAATCAAATTAACTTAGACATAATTAGGTTTTTATTAACATTGATCAATTTTATTTTCTTTCTTTAAATAACACAAAAACCCAAAAATATTTATTTTTATTAATTAGTTTAATTAATTTAATTTAATAATTAATTTAGGATAGTTTATTTCTTAAAAGTCGAAAATAAACAAAAAAATCTTTTCTTTAATGACAAATGGTCAAAACCCTAGAACTTGCGCCCGATTTAATTTCTCGCACGCGATCCATTTTATTCAATATTGTATTTGTTCCCGGAATGTAATAGCGTAATAGGACTTTAAATATTTTTATAGCTTTATTTATTTTCCGCATTTAAATTTCAAAGGGTTTCTTTTGGTGATGTAAATACCCGACGCCTTGTAATTTAATTTCCGCAATTTATTTTCCGCAAAATAACTGCTAGATGTTTGATAATAGGTATGCATGACAAGAATGAATGTTTAACCTAAAATCAACATAGATAACCATTGACATGTATAAAGACAAAATAACTGAAAACAACACACTCGCACATGCACACTCTTAGGGTACACCCCACTTGGTTGCCTTCGTAACACGGTCATTGAGTATAGGAAGTTTTAGAGGTCGCCCTCTTGTCCAAAGATCATAGTTGCCTCGAAATGGTTGCCTCGGATAAAATGATCTAAGACATTAGGGTTATCGCTAAGGCGTCCTAACGTTGCTTTACTGACCATATGTCCCTTATTCGAATTGACCCTTAAACTCCAACGACGGTGCTACCCACTCATTCATAGTGGGATAGCATTGTCTAAAGGAAGATATCATAGAACGATTCCCTTTTCGAGTAGGTAGATGGTTCTTAAGTACTTGCTCTTTCAAAAAACAAAAACTTTTCACACTTACACTTTTCAAACGAAGTTTCAAAAAACAAAAACTTTTCTCAAACCCACAAGCACAAAGAAAAGCAAATTTTGAAAACAATATGAGTAAGTACCTAAGAGCCTGTGGATAACCACAGATAGAAAGGTTGCTAACACCTTCCCTTTCTATAATCTACCCCCCGAACGTGAGAAATATCTCGAAAAAGGAATTTTTCTATGCTTTTTTCCTTTCCTTGTTGGATAAAATAAAAGTCGGTGGTGACTCTTGCTTACCGCGACATTTTGCGAAAACAAACGCAAAACGCAAACCAGCATTCCAAAAAACAGTCAGTTCTTTCCCACCGTATCATAAAACTGGCGACTCTGCTGGGGAATATTCTTAATAAGTGGGGTGTACCTTAGGACTAGATCATTGTGTTTTCAATTGTTTGCTTTGTATGATTTATATTTGTGGGCTTGAATTGGAGTTACTATAGATCCTAACCCGGATCTGGGGTACCCTTTAGGTAAGTAGCAATAAACTGTGAGGGAATTGTACGTCGTAGACCGATACGGTTGAAGCAGTAGCTACGTTGGTGTGGCACTTTAGTATGTACCGATATCCCTTGTGTTGGAACGAGGAGAATATGGGTCTGCTAAGGGGTCATTAAGCACCAACTGACCTTAGAACCTTTAAATTGACCAACTTGGCCATAGAACAGTAGCAGTATGCTACACTCATTGATACTAAACTCTCGCAATGATTCTGGCTGCAAGAAAAGGTTTCTAAACTGGAATTATGACCGATTGAGGGTAGTCAGTGATATTGAGATCCTCTAGAACCTGGTTACTATTTTTAGGACAGGTTTAAACCAACTGAACTGAAAGAGGGTAGTACCTAGACTCCTTGCCATCCTGAAATCTAAGGGCTCTCTGTGTGACTTGTGTGCCTTTACTATGTTTGCTATTTGTGGATACTTGTGGTGTGCTTTCTATCATGACATCATGACATCATGACATTGCATACAACTTGCATTTGACTAACCTATTTCAAAGACAGGAGGGATTCATCTTTGTTCTATTTTGTAGGTCATGGCACCTATGCGTAGGAACACCATCCGGATCAACTTTGTCCAGGTTCCCACTATGCTTAAAGAATTGGTTGCAAAGATGTCTGATACTACCTCCTTCATCAGAAGACATGGGCATCTTCTTAGTTTGGTCACCTCCAAATTGGACGAGCAGATGATGAGTGTCCTAGTCCAGTTCTATGATCCACTGTACCATTTCTTTACTTTTCAGGACTACCAGTTGGTCCCCACCTTAGAAGAGTTCTCTGATCTGCTGGGTATCCCTATTCTGGAGCAGACCCCGTTCACATGTTGGGAGAAGATCCTTAGGCCGAAAGAGATTGCTTCAGCCCTCCACCTGACAAAGGATGAGGTAATGGCTAATTGGGAGACTAGAAGTGGAGCAAAGGGCTTTCTGACTAAGTTCTTGGTTGGTAAGGCTAATCATTTCTGGGATAGTCTAGACTTCAAGGCATTCTCTTCTAATATATGGCTTGGTATTGTTTCCTAACTCTGACTCCTTTGTTGATGTGAATGAGGTAAAAATCTTCATCTCTGGTAATCCTGTACCCACTCTCCTGGGTGACATTCTTCATTAGCTCTATGCCCGTACTGCTCGGAAGCGGGGAACCTTGATGTGTTGTGCTCCATTGTTGGCAAGGTGGTTTATTTCTCACCTTCCCAAATCAGTTCTGAAGAACAAAGAAGGCATGGACTGGGCTTATAGGGTTATGTCTCTCTCTCACAATGACATCATCTAGACTATTAAGGGTATGGACGAGGTGGCTATTATTGATCGCTGTGGGGAATACCCCAATGTTCCACTGATAGGAACCCATGGAGGAATTACTTATAATCCGTGCTTAGCCCTACGTCAGTTTGGGCGAGCCAGAATGGAAGGACCTCATGAGCTGCTAATGCCTAGCATAATCTTTGATTTTCAAGGGGATAGCGATGAGCAACGCCGCAGATTCATAAGGGCTTGGGATAGAGTTCACAGATCTGATCCACACGAGCTGGGTCCAAAGACTTCTCTTCCGATGGGTTCGCATTCGTGCCCAAAAGCTGGGAATGCCGTATGAAGTCGTCTTGCCTATCATTGTTGATGTTGCTAATGAAGAGGGGGTTCTTCCTACCATCCTCCACCCTTACATGCCTACTGACATTGGGGCATTGAAGAGGTCCTGGATGCAGCTAAGGGAAGAGCGGGATACTTATAGAGAAAATTATCACGAGCAAGAGCGAAAGATCCAGAAGTTGACTAGGTAGTCAGAGAAGGAGCAGATCATCAATGACTATGTCAGTACTAAAGGCAAACGACCATGGGAGCGTTGATGTCCTTTGATTATTTCCAGTTTTTATTTACTTTCCAGTATTTCCTTTCTTATAACGCCTTAAGGGCAATGTGTGAACAATTTGAATTTCAAGTTTATCTAATAAAAGTGTGCTTCATTTCTTGTTTACGAATTTGAATCTCTCGATGTCTTTGAAATCATATCATACGCATTTTATTCCATGCACCTCATAACAGGTACCCTTACAGGTTTTCACATCTTCTTCGCTGTTTATTTCAGCATCATGTCTTCTGAACCATCGACTGAACAAGCAATCAAGGCTCTGCAGACTCAAAATGCCCAATTCCAAGAACTGTTCATGAATCTAGCTCGGGGTCAGCAAGATCTGAAGACCCTTATTCTGAAAGAGAAGAAAAAGAAGAAGAAGAGGACAGTCCTGTTTAACACAGGTCACGGGTTTGGAAACAAACTACGAGATGAAGTTGATTTGACCACCTCATCTGGAGGGAAAGATAGTCAGGAAGAAAGGAGGGCTCCTAGCCCTATGGTTTCAGACAATGAGACGGACTTCGACGAAGACCAGTATCCTCCGGCTGAGGATAGATACAAGCAACTAGAAGATCGGTTGAGTGTGATGGAAGTACAGAAGGTGCCTGGTCTGGACTTTAGCGATCTGGGTCTGTCATCTGGGGTGGTGATTCCCCACAAGTTCAAAGCACCAGCCTTTGCTAAATACGATGGAATTTCTTGCCCGAAACTGCACCTCCGGTGTCGTATGTAAGGAAGATTCAGTCGTACACCGCTGATAAGAACCTATGAATCCACTTCTTTCAAGACAGTCTCTCAGGGACTCAGCTTGAATGGTTTTACCAGTTAGAAGGAGCCAGTATCTGCAGTTGGGAAGATTTGGCTGCTGCTTTCTACAGGCAGTACCAATACAATGCCAACCTCGCTCCCACGCGTACCCAGCTCCAGGGTATGTCAATGGATGCGGGCGAAGGTTTCAAAGATTATGCTCAGAAGTGGAGGGATCTCACTGGAAGAGTGCAACCACCCTTGGCTGATAGGGAGCTAGTGGATATGTTTCTGGGGACCTTGTCTGGTCCGTTTTTCAACCATCTGATTGGAAGCTCTTCGTCTGGGTTTACAGAGCTAATTATGACCGGTGAAAGGATTGAGGCTGGTATTAAGTCTGGTAAGATACAAAAGGGTGCTTCATCGAGCACCAAGAAAAAGCCTTTTAAGAAGGAGTCCAGTGCTGTTTACAGTTCGAAAAGCCAGAATAGACCTGAACGCCGCCAAGTTATTAATGCGGTTGTTATTTCAAGACCTGCTGGGGCTCCTCAGCGTAACAATCAACAAAAGGCTGAGAGACCTCGAAGGCAATTCACCCATCTCAACATGACTTTGTCTCAGATTCTGCCGCAGTTATTGAAAACCAATCTAGTAACTCTAAGGGAGGCTCCGCAGAATCCCAATACTGCATTGCCTAAGTACAATCCTAATGCCCGCTGTGCTTTTCACTCTGATAGCCCGGAACATGATACAGATGATTGTTGGGCTTTGAAGAACAAAATACAGGACTTAATTGATGCTAAGGAGATTGAGTTCGAGGCGCCCGAAAGACCTAATGTTGTGACTGCTCCTATGCCCAAGTGTGGAGTGAATGCTGTAGAGGTGGACTCGTTTGTGGTTTCTGTGAAAGATATTGCTACTCCCTTGATGACTGTGAAGAAGAATCTTTTGTCAGCCGGTTTATTTCTGGGTTGTCATGAAGGTTGACATATGTGTTCTGCCCTACCAACCGGTTGCCATCTTTTGAAATCAGGTGTCCAACGCCTGATGGATAGTAAAGAAATTATGTTTGAGAAGACTCTTGTTCCTTTGATCCCTACTGAAGAAGTTGCCATTATCACCATTTTCGAGAATTCTTCCAAGGCTCCCTCGAGGAAGCCTGTTAGAGTTACATCTGTTCCAAGAATCGCGCCGTTGATCATCACTGTTCCAGGGCCTATCCCCTACACATATGATAAAGCTGTCCCTAGGCACTATGGGGCTGATGTTTATTTTCACGGATTTAAACAAGATTTGGATGCTGAAACTGACGCCAGCAACATTGTTGGACCTGCCAAAGTCACCCGCAGCGGAAGACTTTTCTCCCCTGATATCTCTCCACCAACTGCCCGGAGACCTGTTGTTATTACACCTGCCAATGTACTTGCTACTATTCCTGTACAAGTTCCCATTCTTACCCCTGTTGCCGAGTCCTCTAATGCTCGGGGCAAAGGGACCACTGATGAGCCTGCCCGGACGGAGGCACCTAAGACAATTACTGTTGAGGCCTCTAGACAAGAGATGGAGGAAATTTTGAAGATCATCAAAAAGAGTGACTACAATGTAGTCGAGCAGTTGGGGCAAACCCCGTCCAAAATCTCTATGTTGTCACTGTTGTTATGCTCAGAAGCTCATGCCAAGGCTCTGATCTCTTTCCTGAAGACTGCACACATACCGCAAGAAACATCCGTTGATTAGTTTAAAGATTGTGTGGCTAGTCTGACTGCTGATAATGGGTTGGGTTTCTCTGACGCCGATTTGACTGTTAAAGGGAAGAATCACAATGACGCCTTGCATGTCTCCATTGAATGCAGGGGCACTACTCTTGCTCATGTATTAGTGGATACTGGTTCCTCATTGAACGTTTTGCCTAAGAAAGCTCTAGACCGGTAAGATTGTGAAGGGTTGGAGTTGAAGCCAAGTGGGATACGGTGGGAAGAATTGACTGTTTTTTGGAATGCTGGTTTGCGTTTTGCGTTTTGTATTTGCAAAATGTCGCGGTAAGCAAGAGTCGCCACCATCTTTTATTTTATCCAACAAGGAAAGGAAAAAAGCACAGAAAATTCCTTTTTCGAGATATTTTCTCGGGTCCGGGGGGTAGATTATAGAAAGGGAAGGTGTTAGCACCCTTTCTATCTGTGGTTATCCACGAGCTCTTAGGTACTTGATCATATTGTTTTCAAAATTGCTTTTCTTTGTGTTTGTGGGTTTGAAGAAGTTTTTGTTTGAAAAGGAGTGTAAGTGTGAAAGAGATTTTGTTTTTGAAAAGAGCAAGTACTTAAGAACCATCTACCTACTCGAAAAAGGAATCGTTCTATGCTATCTTCCTTTAGACAATGCTATCCCACTATTGATGAGTAGGTAGCACCGTCGTTAAAGTTTTAATGGTCAATTCGAATTTAGGGACGTGCGATCACTAAAGCAATGTTAGGACGCCTTAGAAGTAACCCTAATGTCTTAGATCATTTGTTTTGAGGCAACAATATCCGAGGCAACCGTTTCGAGGCGACTATGATCTTTAGACAAGAGGACGACCTCTAAAGTGACCTATACTGAATGACCGCGTACGAAGGCAACCAAGTGAGGTGTACCCTAAGAGTGCGCATGTGCGAGTGTGTTGTCTTCAGTTTATTTTATCTTTGTACATGTTAATGGTGATCTATGTTGATTTTAGGTTTAAACGTTCAATCTTGTCATGCATTCCCTATTATCAAACATCTAACAGTTTATAAGTTGCGGAAATTTAATTGCGGAAATTAAACTAACTATTACAAGGCGTCGGGTATTTACATCGCCAAAAGCAACCCTTAAAATTAAAATGCGGAAAATAAATAAAGCGGTGAAAATAGTAAAGTCCTATTAAGCTATTACATTCCGGAAACAGATACAATATTGAATAAAATGGATCGCGTGTGGGAAATTAAATCGGGCGCAAGTTTTAGGGTTTTGACCCTTTAATTTAAAGAAAAGATTTTTATTTTATTTTTTAATTTTAAGAAATAAACTATCCTAGATTAATTATTAAATTAATAAACCAATTAATTAATTAATGAAAATAATATTTTTGGATTTTTGTGTTATTTAAAGAAATAAAAAAAAATTTAATCAATGTTAATAAAACCTAATTGTCTAAGTTAATTTTAATTATTGCAAAATATATTAAAAGTTATTCCTAATTAAAACTAAATTAATTAAATTAATATTATTAACAAAAATAAAATACTGAAATTTAATTTAAATAAGAAAATATTTTTTGGTTTTTATTTTATAGAGAAAATTATTTGATTGGTTAGTCAATAATAAAAATAATAACAATGAATAATTAAAAGAAATAATAAAAAAAATAGAAAGAGTTGGGAGGTTTGGGCCTGTTTAGGGGGGTTGTAATGGCAATTCAGAGGCCCAATAGGCGCTGGCCTTGGCTGACTTTCTTGGATTCCATGTGGCACCTTAACTTGGTAGCATGGTGGACGTCCCGTCTGGACCATCAGATATGGCCTGGGGCCATCTGTTCATTGATTGAATGAGGGAGTATTATAGGCTACACGCTTGGGTCAACACTGGATCACCTGAAGAGAAAAAATACAAAGCATATGGGGGGACCTGGGATTCGAACCCAGGTCCTGTTGGATATTGAATACACGCCACTACCACTGCACCACTTTGATCTATTTGTCAATATGCTAACCAATAATAATAATATGGAATAAACAAATCAGATGCCAGAAAATAAAATAAAAAAACGCGCCAAGTTTGAACCGTCCAACCAGGGGGAGACACGTTTGTCGTCCCTAACCTCCAGCCCCCTGTAAATTTACCTGCGGATTTATATCCGCAGCTAAATTCGTATGTCCATCCTAAAATCAATTCTAGGCCATGAAAATTCCTCCCAAGACCATGGTTATGCTCGTCTTCCTCCTCTGGTCGTGTCTATGTCCATCAATGGAGCTAATTTTGCCTGTGAAAGAAATGCCCAAAACACAAACTACAAAACCCTAGGTTCGGTTATGGGGTTACAGTCCATATAAATGCAATCAACCAATGCCAAAAGTTCAGAAATTTCATAAGCATCACAAATATATCAAAAATTTGCCAGCAAAATGCAAGAATATGGAGTTATGATTTTGAATACAGGGCCATGAAACGTGATGCTTACAGTGCGTTTTGATGGCTGTGAGAGCTTGCTTTAGATTGATTCTGACTCAGTGATTGTCCAGCAAGCGATTGGTGTTGAGTTTTGCCTCTGAAAATGCCTCTAAGTGTGATTTTGGTTTCACACGTTTTCCACCTTTTTTCAAGTTTTGTTCTTGGTGTTCTTGCAGCCTCTAGGTCTCAAATTTGTGTGCTTTGGCTTGTATATGGAATATGCAATGTATTAGGTCAACAAATTTGTCTTGAATCTTTCCACATCAATGCCTTGAGATTGGATTTGATTCACCATTGAAGACTTTCCAATTTTGTCAAAAACTCAATCTTTTTTCACATAGAATACTTGATACGAGTTTGATCATGATATTGATGATGATTAGGTCCTGAAAATAGAAAAAGATCTCATGTAATCAAGTTTTGAGATTTTATTTGATTTAAATTGATTTAAAGTGAAATAATTCAATAAAAAATCAAATAAAAAAAAAAATTGATAAGTGGACACAAGGATGAAGCTAGGGCACGTGTGTAATGTGTCAAGTCCAAATCAAGTGGAAAAGAATGGGCCCATTTGACAAAATTTGAAGTTTTGGGGATAGTTGACTTTTGGCAATTTTGCAAAAATGCCCAACTTCAACAATGCATAACTTCTTCAATTTTGAACTTTTGGAAGTGTTCTTGGACTTTTTCGAAAGCTTGATATGTCTTCTAACCAAACCTTTTGGTATCATCGCATTTTGATATTCCATGATCAAGTTATAAGCTTTGCCAAAAAAGGTGTTTTTGTTGACTTTCAAAAATGACCTATAATGTCCAAATATGTAACTTCTTGTGAGTGCATTGTTTGATCTTGGGGTATGAAGATGGATTGTAGGAAATTTCATCCTCTTAAAAATGAGCTTTGGATGGGTCATTTCTCATAAAGTATGAGAAAGCTATGCTTGGTCAAAGTTGAGTTGATTTTTCCTACAAAACCCTAATTTAGCAACTTTTGAGTCTTGATGAATTTTAAGCAATCCTTGATGAATCATGATCAACCCTTGATCAAATGATGAAATATCCTTCAAAATGAGAATGTTGAAAAACAAATCTTGAGGTTTGACTGTTTGTAGGTCACAGTTGACTTTTGCCCTAACACAGTCGATTTTTGGACCCTTTGAGCAATTGACTGAGTAAACTTCCTCTGCAAGGCTTGAAATTTGGCATGGATGATCTTGAGAGCATATTAGTACATTGGGGAGCACTTGAGGTCATTTGGACTCAAGGATCTTGATGCAACACAAAACCCTAATTTGGGATTGACTGCCTTAGGAGATGATTTGACTGTCTAACTCTTGAGCAATCTTGAACCACTTGGAGATTTTTCTTGAAATGTTTTGAGAGATATGAGAGGGAAAATTTTGGGGTGCAACAACTTCCCCTGTTTAATTTTCTTAAACCTGAGGATGTAGATTGGCTTTCGTGCCTTTCGTGATCCGAAGGTGGAAGATGATTGAACACTAGAGTGCCCAGAAATTTGCACTCGCATGAAGTGGTATCAGCCTTGTGATATCGGGAATGGGCTTACAGATGCCATTTGGAGACTGTTGATAGGTGGTATGGGCTTCGACTGGAATAGGAATCAGGGAGATCTTAGCGTCGATCTAATTGAACCAGAGAAGGTATTGGATTAACTTTGGCTGGATAAGAATCAGAAAATTCTTCGAATCGATTTAGCTGAACCAGACAAAAGTCTTGGAATATCTTCAACTGGAATACGAATCAGGGAGATCTTAGCATCGATCTGACTGAACCAGAGAAGGTATTGGATCAACTTTGGCTGGATAAGAATTAGAAAAATCTTCGAATCGATTTAGCTGAACCAGACAAAAGTCTTCCATAGATGTAGTTTTTCTTTTGAGGGGACTACTAGGTCATATGAGTAGTCAGTGGTGTTTACTGATTCATCTTTCCCTGAAACGGTAAAGAGTCAGTCATATGCAATGTCATGATGTATGAAATGCATGATATATATCAAGCAATGATGCTCTCAACATAAATGAGATTGTATGGTATGATGCATATATGCATGTATCATGATGTATGGAAATGTAATGTTTTAGCTGGGGAAAATAAATCCTGGATAGCTGCTGGAGAATAGAGTTGAATTCTTCGTTTCCGCTGGGGATGACGAACGAAGATGATTGTGAGAATAGACCTGCAGGAGAGGACAACTCTGTTGGGGAATATACTGATGAAGAGATTACTCTGTGGGGAAGAGATGTTCTGCTGAAGATTCCACTGATAAATTCCGTCGGGATGAATTATCGTTGTTGGTGATATTGAATCCTATTGGGGATCGAATTCCTATTTGTGAAAGGAAAGAACTCTGCTGAGGATGATCTTTCAGTTGCGACTTCACTGGGGATAACCTTTTAGACTTTTGTGGGGATAATCCTTTGAGCTTTGCTCGGAATGATCCTTTGAACTCGGCTGGGGAGATTTTTCAGACTGCGCTGGGAAAATTTTAACTCCATTGGGGATATCTTGTACCCTGCCGGGGAGTATTCTTATATTATGTTGGGGAATATTAAGACTGCCGGGGGTATCAAGCCTTTTTAGTGCTGATGGTAGATAAACTCTGCTTGGGGAAAACATTGCTGATTCGTTCATAGTTGCAAGTCCCGGCTTGGGGAGAGCTACCATTACTGCCTTACTTTGCGGGGAGTGAAGGTATCTTAGCCATATTCTTCAGATGAATTTACCCGGTACCTGGTGGACAAAGCAGCTATACAGTTTGGACAATTTTTATTGCCCCTGTTTTTGATATTACCCGTAATCGTCTTTTGTTTCGCATGTAAATATTCATGAGCGGCAATTAATGTCAAATGCATATATAAAAAATGAACATTGGACATTTTTTGTAAAACAAAACAGATAAAGAAGAACAGTTTGAAATTTCTTTGAAAATGAATTGTATTGATTTTGAAGTTTGGCCTGTAAATAGGCATTTTTGTACAAGAGGCTGACGTCCTAGTAAGAGAACGCCGCCGAGCAAATAGAATTTACACAAATTGTGAAAAACAAAACAACTATGTGAACAATCCCACTGGGTTCCAACTCTGCTATTGCCTTTATGTCCTCGAGCATCTCATCACTTTGCTACTTGGTTGAAGGTAGATCAGATTGATTAGTGCTGTCCGAGCTTAATAGTTGATACCGGAGTCTGGATGCAAGGTGATCCAATGAGACATAGTGTTACGCTTTGATCCCTAATTTTTGCCTGGACCGCCCTTTCGGGTTTTCAGTCCACCGGGATACCCTTTTTTTCCCAAGCCGCCTTTTCAGGTTTTCGACTTGCCGGGTGCTCAGATTTTTTTCATTTTCATCCCTTATTTTTGCCCGAACCCTTTTGGTTCACCGGGAAGCCCTTATTTTTGCCTAGGTCAGTCAACCTAGCAGGTCTTTGATTATGCATAGTATTTTTTCACTATGTCTGCATTGACGGGGTGAGGAAGGTCATCACCATCCATGGTGGTTAGAATTATAGCTCCTCCTGAGAAAATGTTCTTAACCACAAATGACCCTTCGTAAGTAGGGGTCCATTTTCCCATGGGATCACCTTGTGGCAGTATGATGCGCTTGATAACCAGGTCCCCAACTAGATACTCTTGTCGTCTGACTTTCTTGTTAAATGCCTTGATCATTCGTTTTTGATACGTCTGACCATGACAAATAGCAGTGAGTCTCTTTTTGTCGATTAATTTCAGTTGATCAAGCCGGGTCTGAATCCAGTCATCTTCGCTCAAACCTGCATCCTTCATGATTCGAAGAGAGGGTATCTGAACTTCAATGGGCAAGACTGCCTCCATGCCATATACCAAGTGTTGTACCCCAAAATTTTCCCTCCCATATTCTCCAAGATTTAACAAGAATCATATTCAAATGGCTCAAGATTTATCAAGGGGGTGCACAGTCAAACCATCTTCTAAGCCAGTCAAAATTAGGGTTTTGTTTCTTGCAAAGAATTTGAGGTTTTAATGGTCCAATCAAGTCCCATAGGCCTCTATACATTGCCAAGCACCTACATGCCAAGTCTCAAGACTCACAGGGTCAATTTGCACAGTCAAAAGCTTCATTTGGTTCACAATCAACTGCAGGGGCAAAATGGTCATTTTATAGTCAAAAGCCAGAATTTTTGGTCAACATCTTATTTTGAGTCCACAATCATCATTTTATCAAGTCTTGATCATGATTCCTCAAGCATGGCTCAAAAATCATCAAGGATGCAAAAGTTTCTATTTTTGGACAGCTGAAAAGTCAACTGTAACTTGACCAAGGCATAACTTTTTCATGGTTCATCAGAAAAATCTCATCCAATGCTCATTTTGAAGGGGATGACATTTCCTTCAACTCACCTTCACATTCCAGATCCAAGAAATTCTCTCACAAAAAGTTATCAATTTCTACATTATAGGTCAATTTCAAAAGTCAACAAAAAGGCACTTTAAGTCAAAGACCATAACTTGAGATTGGTAAATCCAAATGACATGGGACCAAAGGAATTGGTTAGAGGACTTCAAGACCTTTCCAAAATGTCCAAGAACATGTTCATATGATTAAAATTGAGCAAGATATGCATTGGAGAAGTTGGGAAATATTTGTGAATTTGCAAAAGTCAACTTTGCTCAAAACACATCATTTTTGCTAATGGGCCTCAAACTCCTTCTTAAAACATTGTCCAAAGCTTATGCACGACCCATTAAGCCTATTTGAAATTATTTTCTTATTTTTTTATTAATTAATTGGATTTTTAATTGATTTTAATTCCTTTAATTAATTTAAAATGTAGGAAATTCAAAGATATGTTTTTTCAAATCTTTTGTGAAGCAAATAAGCTCAGGGCAAGCTGGAAAATTCGTGTATCAATCAAGGACATCAAAATCTCCATGTTTGGAAAGTTTTCTCAATCAAAAAGATTGAAAAATATTTGATTTTCAATCAAATATTGGAACATCAATGCAAGGGATTTCTTGTGCAAGATTTGACCTAAAACCATTCTACTATAAGTGCATAAGCTAAACCTAATTCCTAACACGTGCAAATTGCTGCAAAAACACCATAAGTATATTGAAAAAATATCAAAAAAACTCAAAATTGTTCTCAACATTCCAGCACGATTCAAAGCCTTTCATTGTTTCCAATACATTGCTGGAGGTGTAAGGAACCTATTGCAATCAAATTCGCGTGCCAAAGCTCAAAGAAACGCTCTACACAGACCCACGGTTTGAATAATTTTTCCAAAATCATATACTTTGATTCATGCATATTTAACATCGCTTGTTGATTGTTTTGTGTTCATAAGGACCGTACGAAGCTTTTGGTATAAGATAATTGCATTGAGATGCCCTGAAACAGAAACTGCCATTGAAGGATTCTAGGGTTTCCAAGCTTTCGAATTAGGGCTTTACAGCACAGGGAAAATTAGGCCTCAAGAGACCTATGGTTGAAACCGTTTGGACATGACGAATACAATGGACATATCGCGCCATATTTATATATATTGTACGCCTAATCGCTATTTTCTGTGGATGCAGGTTGTGGGGGTTAAAAACCCCCGCTATTTGATATGTTTTTATGCAGGCAATTGAAGAAGACGATGACGCGTTGGTAGGCTATTGGTGGATTCAAAAAATAACGCGCGCTTTCTCTTTCCAGCATAATTAATATGTTTCATATATTATATCCACTAGCTATTATGATATCAAATACAGGCACATGGTGTAGTGGTTGCTGCGCTGTCCAAGAACCATTGGGACCTGGGTTTGATTCCCAGGTCCACCCAAACATTGTTTCTATTTTTTCTAATGTGATTGCATGCAGGATTCCCAATGATGTCCACCATGTGCTCCCAACCAACAACGCGCCATGTGTCCACAATACCCAATCCAAAGGCCAAAAGGTGATGAACACCATGCTCTTGGTCAACCCACACTCTAGGCAATTCCAAAAGTCCAAGCAGGCTTGCAGCTTAATGGGCCAATTTGCTTCTTCACACCTCCAAAAAAGGCCTGGCACCCCCTGGTTTCTATTTCTTTTTTTTTATTTTCTTTCTTTTTATTTTAATAATTATTATTACTATTATTATTATTTATTTAACTAACCTAATTAATATTTTTTTTATAATAAAAATCAAAAACTTAAAATATTGTTTATTTTTATTATTTATTATTTCCACTATTAATAATTATTTTGTAAATAAAATGCTAACAAACCCATTTAGTTTAAATTAGGTTTAATTTTGATTCTTTTCATAATAAATAAAATAAACTTAGAATTAGGTTTTACTAACTTTTAATTTTAATTCCTTTTGTTTTATTTTCATTAAAAACATAAAAAAACACAAATTTTTTTTCTTCTTTTAATTAATTAATTAATTAGTTATTAGGTTTAATTTTAATTAATTGCAAAAAAGGAAAAATTCAATTCTTTTCTCAAAAAGGGTCAAAACCCTAAGGACGTCCCGATTCAATTCTTTCGCGCGCGTGTTTTTAATTCATTATTTTTGATTATATTTGATGTAACTGTTTCCGAGGATGTAATAGTTAATTAGGCTTTTACCGCTTTCTTTACTTTTCTCGCATTTATTTTCCAAACGGGTTATGTTTTTGGCGATGTATAGACCCGCGCCTTGTAATAGCGTAGATTCAACTTTCCGCAATTTATTTTCCGTACTCTTAACTGTTAATATGCATGACAAGACTTGTATGACAAATAAAATCAATCCGTAGCTCACAAATAACATGTACAAGATAATCGTAACTGAACCTGACACACATGCACATGCCACTCCTAGGGTACGCCTCACTGGTTGCCTCGACGTGGTCGTCAAGTATAGGGTGTTTTAGAGGTCGCCCTCCTGTCTAAAGATCCAGTTGCCTCGAAACGGTGGCCTCGGATAAAAAGGATCTAGGACATTAGGGTTACCGCTAAGGCGTCCTACTATTGCTTTGGTGACCACATTGTCCCTATAATCGAATTGACCCGAATAACTCCAACGACGGTGCTACCTACTTCTCAATAGTGGGATAGTACTGTCTAAAGGACTCTTACACAGCCTAATTCCTTAGAGTAGGTAGATTTCTCCTGGGTACTTGGTCTTTCAAAAAACAAAAAAAACATCTTTTCACACTTACACTTTCAAAAAGTTTTCAAACAAATACTTCATACACTCTTGAGGACTGATACAAGAGTTACCTAGAAGTTTTTCAAACAAACTTTTTCAAAACCCACAAACACTTGAAAATCAAACAAATTTTGAAAACATAGTGAGCAAGTACCTAAGAGCCCGTGGATAACCACAGATAGAAAGGGTGCTAACACCTTCCCTTTCTATAAATCTACCTCCCGAACCGAGAGACATCTCGAAAAGGAATTTTGCTGTGCTTTTGTCCTTTCCTTGTTGGAGAAAATAAAAGACGATGGCGACTCTTGCTTTCTGCGACATTTCACGAACCAACTTAAAAACAGTCAGTTCTATTTCCACCGATCACAGAACTGGCGACTCTGCTGGGGATTATTATAAAAGTGAGGTGTACCTTAGGATTAGACCACTCTTGTTTTCAATTGCTTGCTTTGTTTGCTTTAATATTGTGGGCCTTTTTTGGAGTTTTCATAGATCCTAACCCGGATCTGGGGATACCCTTTTAGAAGTAGCAACAAACTGTGAGGGAACTATGCGGGGTATACCGACACGGTTGAAGCAGTTGCTACATTGATGTGGCACTTTGGTGAGTACCGGTAACCCTTGAGTCAAGTCAAGGAGAGTATGGGGCCGCCGCGTGGTGTCGTGAAGCATCAACTGACCTTAGGAACCTTACTTGACCATCCTGGCCTCTTTAGGGGTAGTGAGATGACCGACTTTGGTGCAGTCTGAAGTTGGTAGATACTCGATACTACACTCATTAAAGGTTGTTTTCTTGGAATATTTTGATCGCCAGTTCAGTGGCTAAATCAAAACAATGAACATAGAAAACAACCCAATGATATTGAGCTCCTCTAGAACCCGGTTACTTTTGATAGGACGGGTTTTGAGCCCACCAACTTCAAGAGGGTAGTACCTAAACTCCATGCTGGCCTGAACTCTAAGGGCTATCTTGTGTGACTTGTGTGCCTTCAAACTTGACTACTTGCATATCTGACACATGAGTTTCTTGCAGGTTTTGTTTACAGTCCTTAATCTGGGCTTATAACAGGGTTTACTTACATCACTCCACGCATAGCATAACATCATACCATCATACCATTGCATACATCCTGCATAAGGACTAACCCATTTCAAGGATCTCAAGGGCTTGTGATGCAGGTCATGATGAACCAACATGTCTAGCAAGGAGCAAAGGGGATTTATTTCCCCTAGCCAAGGTTGTCCAGAAATCCAAGCATGATAACTTGAGTCAGGGGCTATGACCCACTCGATATGGTAAGCCTTGACCCTTGAAGAAGGATCCTCAACAACACGAAGTTCCTTCAATCAAGCTACGAAATTCAAATTCTAACAAATTTTCTTGTTTACCCCACGAGATCCTTGAAAACATTGCATACATATATCATACATATCATTGCATAACAGGTACCCTTGTTACAGGTCACTTACCATCTTCGCTGTTTATTTCAGCAATGGCTTCCCAACAAGACAACCAGGATCTTCATGCTCAAGAGACCCGGTTCGGGGAGATCCTCCTAAATCTATCCAAGGGGCAGGAAGAGCTGAGAACACTCCTCATAGGGACTTTGGTCAGGAACAGTCCAGAAGACGATAAAGACGAACGGCTGAAACGTCTGCAAGCTGAGGTAGATACAATGATAACCCAGATGCTGGGGCAGATGGCTCTCATTCAAGACTTAGCTCAAAGACAAGAAGAGCTCAGGGTTCTCGTCAACCAACTGCTTCGGGATAACCAACTGGGGGAAACATCTAAGGTTGAAGAGCCAGTCATCATTAAATTCCCTTTGAGACAAGAAGACAAGGGAAAAGCTCCCCAACTTGCTTCAGGGTCACAAATTCAGCATCAACCTCACCAGCTTCAGCAAGACAATATGAAGCAAGTAGTCAGGGTTGGGGACCAAACCGGTAATCCGCCGCCAAGAAGTCAAAGGTTTGGTTTGATGAATAGACCTCTCCAAGCTGCTACTATTTCACAGGTCCAACAACGACCTCGCCAAGAACAATGGGTTGATCAGAGCGAGCCAGACAAGCCCAGGAGGCAATTCACCCAGCTCAACATGTCGTTGTTTCAAGCCTTACAACGCCTGTTGAGATTGAATCTGATCACATTAAGGGACCCTCCTAAGAATCCCAACACTTCCTCTTCCAGGTATAACCCGAGTGTGAGATGTGCCTACCATTCTGACAGTCCTGGACACGACACCAACGACTATTGGACTCTGCAGAACAAGATCCAGGACCTGATTGATGAAGGAGCAGTGGAATTCACCCCAGATGGTCAGGTCGAGTTCTTCTACTATCCCTAGACGAGAGGACCTTTTATTCATTGGAAGTTTCAAGTTGTATTTTTCTTTGCTTGTTCAAACATTTGTTCATGTCAAACTCTTTTACTTTATCAATGCATCGCATATGTCTGTTTTGAATCAATATATTCGCATTCGCTATATTTAAATTGCTTTCATTTTTTGATGTCAACTCTCGATTAAATTC
Source organism: Vicia faba (assembly GCA_948472305.1). Lineage (NCBI taxonomy): Eukaryota > Viridiplantae > Streptophyta > Magnoliopsida > Fabales > Fabaceae > Vicia > Vicia faba. The sequence continues at coordinate 1,187,690,868 of OX451737.1, forward strand.
TAAGCCTTTTGAGGGAGGATGACGAAAACGATACCATAATATTTACAGTATGCTTTTGAACAGACCCCGCTGATGAGGTACAAGCATTGTTTCAAATCCTAAACACTGGAGTTATAAGGAAGATAATCCCTCGTCAACCCCTTCGAGCCAAAGAAGTAGGAGTTTTTCTTTTTCACAAAAAATTAAAACCCTTAATCATAACCTGGGGCAGGGTAGTCTTCTCAGTTGATCCAGGTGCACAACAAATGACATCAAAAGAAGTCCTTCTGAAACAAAATACAATGATGGTTCCAAATAATCATAAAAGATAGGCAGTCATTATTTCCCAAAAATAAAAGCCCAATAAGTCAAAACCTATGAAGGAGACTTACAAAACTGGGGCATCCCGCTGACTGTAATCACAAAAGAAACAGTTCAGGCAAAAAGCAGGGATAACACCAATCAAAAAAAGGAAGAAAGAGGTCCTACAAACCCTCAACAAAAAAAGAAATGACTGCCTATTCAAAATAAATTGTCAATATCCGAACCATCACTGGTATATCAAAGCAAAGACTCAAATAAGGTCTAACGCACGATTAGCTAAGTTTAGGATCGAAGAACATCACGAAGAGCGGGTGGGTACAAATAATTTTGAGCCTTTATCCTTTGTTTCTTAAACCGTGAACCAGGCCACGTTATAACCCTTAAAAGTCCTAGCTGAAGCATGGGTTAGTTCGAAAGCATACTGTCACAAAAGGTATCCTGACTCCTTAAGGCTTGCTGTAAAATCCTGAGTTGACATCACATTTTACAAAATTTGCTTGTTTTACTGAAAAATGCATTTTCAAAAAACTTCAAGACAGACATAAGCGTTGCATTCTTAAAATAACATTGTTGGCATATGACTATTTGTTCGAACAGCAGAGAAATTCGCACGATGAATATCTTGTGAACAAGAATCTTCTCAACAAAAGGATCATCTCAAGTGGAAGAAACACTTCCAACCAAGGGGCACGGCATGATCATTGTCTATCATCTGGGGCAGTTAAGTCAAGATTCAAAGAATCTCTCAAATGCCAAATAGCCAGGGGCAAACCTCCACCTGAGTCACTTGGGGCATTGGACAGGAATTCCAGCAACGAATCTTGCACGATCAGACATCTTCTGGTAGTATGACAACACAACACTACTGACAATGACAACTCCCTACACTCTGAGAGCATGGACATAGTCGGAAAAAATACTACGCATAATCAAAGACCCGCTAGGTTGACACACCTAGGCAAAAATAAGGGCTTCCCGGCGAACCAAAAGGGTTCGGGCAAAAAATAAGGGATGAAAATGAAAAATCTGTACACTCGGCAAGTCGAAAACCCGAAAAGGCGGCTTGGGCAAAAATGGGTATCCCGGTGGACTGAAAACCCGAAAGGGCGGTCTAGGAAAAAGTTAGGGATCAACAGCGTACGACTATGTCCCGGCATCTCGTCACTTGCCTACCAGAAGAAGATTTGTCAAGCCGGTAGTTATCAAGCACCTCCACAGGTACCTTCTCCCACAGAAGCTAGGGCAATAAGAATTGTCCGAACTGTACACGCTGCTCTGTCCTCTAGGTACAAGGTAAGTTCAGCTGAAGAACATGACCAAGTCACCTCCACTCCCCGCCGAGTAAGACAAGATTCAACAATACTCTCTCCCGAGCAGAGTTGGTCTCCCATCAGCCCGAAAAGGCACAGTATCCCTAGCAAGCCATCAACACTCTCCCCAAGCAGAGTTAGTCTACTGTCAGCCTTAAGGAAGTTGGGTATCCCCCAGAAGATCTCAACATTCCCCAGCGGAGTATGAAGATGTTCCTAAACAAGCATCCCCGGCAGTCTTAATATAAGATTGCTCCCCAGTGGAATACAGACGCCCTAGTGGAGCCACTTCCCCGGTGCAGTCCAAATATTTTCCCCAGGAAAGTTGAACCACCTCCCCAATAGATTCTGGAAGCTTATCCCCAGTATATTCTGGAAGCTTATCACCTGCAGAGTACATGCTTCTCTCCCCGACTTTATTCAAAGGTTATTCCCCACCAGAGCTTATAACTGGGTTATCCTCAGCTAATTACCACGGAAAGATCGTCCTCGGCGAAGTTCTTCCTATCCCCAGCGGAGCCATCATCAAAATCCTCAACATAACTTATCAACGGAATCCCCAACGGAGTTCTCATCAAAATCTCAGTGAAGTATCTCTTCCCACAGAGTAATCCCCCGCAGAATAATCTCTTCAACAAGTTTATTCCCCGACGGAGTCGTCTTCTCCTACCAGTTTATTCTTGCAATCATCATCCCCAGTGGAAATGAAGAACACTACTCTTCAAACATCAGCCCAGGATTCAACAAGCTCCTGGAATTCGTCAAGGATTTATTTTCCTAGACAAAAAGACATTCATAGACATTTCACATTTCATACATCCTGCTTACATACATGATAAAGTGCATACGACACGATCTCATTTTGAGAATATCATGACATCATGCATTTCATGCATCATGACATTGCATACGACTAATGTTTGCCTTTTTAGGAAAAGGTCAATCCAAAGATGATTACTATCAACTGTCGCAGTTCCAGATTCAATACCTGTATCTAGCCAAGGCATATCTGTGAGTAATTGATTGTAGATCCGATACCTGTATCTAGCCAAGGCATATCTGTGAGTGATTGATTGTAGATTCGATACCTGTATCCATCCAGGGCATATCTGTAGATGACCAATTCCAGATTCGATACCTGTATCTAGCCAGGGCATATCTGTGAGTAATTGATTGTAGATTCGATACCTGTATCTAGCCAGAGCATATCTACATGCAGAGTTTAGAGATTTGATACCTGTATCCAGCCAGGGCATATCTGTAAAGGACTAATTCCAGATTCGATACCTGTATCTAGCCAGGGCATATCTGTGAGTAATGGATTGTAGATTCGATACCTGTATCTGGCCAGGGCATATCTGCATGAAGAGTTTGGAGATTTGATACCTGTATCCAGCCAGGGCATATCTGTAGACGACTAATTCCAGATTTGATACCTGTATCTAGCCAGGGAATATCTGTGAGTAATTGATTGTAGATTCGATACCTGTATCTAGCCAGGGCATATCTACATGAAGAGTTTAGAGATTCGATACCTGTATCCAGCCAGGGCATATCTGTAGACGAATAATTCCAGATTCGATACCTGTATCTAGCCAGGGCATATCTGTGAGTAATTGATTATAGATTCGATACCTGTATCCAGCCAGGGCATATCTGCATGAAGAGTTTAGAGATTCGATACCTGTATCCAGCCAGGGCATATCTGTAGACGACTAATTCCAGATTCGATACCTGTATCTAGCCAGGGCATATCTGTGAGTAATTGATTATAGATTCGATACCTGTATCCAGCCAGGGCATATCTGCATGAAGAGTTTAGAGATTCGATACCTGTATCCAGCCAGGGCATATCTGTAGACGAATAATTCCAGATTCGATATCTGTATCTAGCCAGGGCATATTTGTGAGTGATTGATTGTAGATTCGATACCTGTATCTAGCCAGGGCATGTCTGCATGAAGAGTTTAGAGATTCGATACCTGTATCCAGCCAGGGCATATCTGTAGACGACCAATTCCAGATTCGATACCTGTATCTAGCCAGGGCATATCTGTGAGTGATTGATTGTAGATTCGATACCTGTATCCAGCCAGGGCATGTCTGCATGAAGAGTTTAGAGATTCGATACTTGTATCCAGCCAGGCATATCTGTAGACGACTAATTCCAGATTCGATACATGTATCTAGCCAGGGTATATCTGTGAGTGATTGATTGTAGATTCGATACCTGTATCCAGCCAGGGCATGTCTGCATGAAGAGTTTAGAGATTCGATACCTGTATCCAGCCAGGGCATATCTGTAGACGACCAGTTCCCGATTCGATACCTGTATCTAGCCAGGGCATATCTAAGAGTGATTGATTGTAGATTCAATACCTGTATCTAGACAGGGCATATCTGCACGAAGAGTTTGAAGATCAACCCCTGTAACAGGCCAGGAAATCATCTTTCTTTCTCAAGTACGCAAGTTCTCGCTAAGGAATCTCTTACGCGATCGACATTTCCAAATGGCATCTATAAGCCCATTCCCGACAAAGTTCTGTCACATCTCCAGATGGAATCTATAAGCCCATCCTCCTATTCACCATCTCTCCAAATGGCATCTGTAAGCCCATTCCCGACATCACATTGCTGATATTCTACTATGTGAGTGCAAATTTCTGGGCACTCTAGTGTTCAATCATCTTCCACCTTCGGATCACGAAAGGCACGCAAGCCAATCTACATCCTCAGGTCTAAGAAGATTGAACAGGGGCAACTGTTGTACCCCAAAATTTTCCCTCCCATATTCTCCAAGATTTAACAAGAATCATATTCAAATGACTCAAGATTTCTCTAGGGGGTGCACAGTCAAACCATCTTCTAAGCCAGTCAAAATTAGGGTTTTGTTTCTTGCAAAGAATTTGAGGTTTTAATGGTCCAATCAAGTCCCATAGGCCTCTATACATTTCCAAGCACCTACATGCCAAGTCTCAAGACTCACAGGGTCAATTTGCACAGTCAAAAGCTTCATTTGGTTCACAATCAACTGCAGGGGCAAAATGGTCATTTTACAATCAAAAGCCAAAATTTTTGGTCAACATCTTATTTTGAGTCCACAATCATCATTTGATCAAGTCTTGATCATGATTCCTCAAGCATGGCTCAAAAATCATCAAGGATGCAAAAGTTTCTATTTTTGGACAGTTGAAAAGTCAACTGTAACTTGACCAAGGCATAACTTTTTCATGGTTCATCAGAAAAATCCCATCCAATGCTCATTTTGAAGGGGATGACATTTCCTACAACTCATCTTCACATTCCAAGTCCAAGAAATGCTCTCACAAAAAGTTATCAATTTCTACATTATAGGTCAATTTCAAAAGTCAACAAAAAGGCACTTTAAGTCAAAGACCATAACTTGAGATTGGTAAATCCAAATGACATGGGACCAAAGGAATTGGTTATAGGACTTCAAGACCTTTCCAAAATGTCCAAGAACATGTTCATAGGATTAAAATTGAGCAAGATATGCATTGGAGAAGTTGGGAAATTTTTGTGAATTTGCAAAAGTCAACTTTGCTCAAAACACATCATTTTTGCTAATGGGCCTCAAACTCCTTCTTGAAACATTGTCCAAAGCTTATGCACGACCCATTAAGCCTATTTGAAATTATTTTCTTATTTTTTATTAATTAATTGGATTTTTAATTGATTTTAATTCCTATAATTAATTTAAAATGTAGGAAATTCAAAGATATGTTTTTTCAAATCTTTTGTGAAGCAAATAAGCTCAGGACAAGCTGGAAAATTCGTGTATCAATCAAGGACATCAAAATCTCCATGTTTGGCAAGTTTTCTCAATCAAAAAGATTGAAAAATATTTGATTTTTAATCAAATATTGGAACATCAATGCAAGGGATTTCTTGTGCAAGATTTGACCTAAAACCATTCTACTATAAGTGCATAAGCTAAACCTAATTCCTAACACGTGCAAATTGCTGCAAAAACACCATAGGCATATTGAAAAAATATCAAAAAAACTCAAAACTGTTCTCAACATTCCAGCACGATTCAAAGCCTTTCATTGTTTCCAATACATTGCTGGAGGTGTAAGGAACCTATTGCAATCAAATTCGCGTGCCAAAGCTCAAAGAAACGCTCTACACAGACCCACGATTTGAATAATTTTTCCAAAATCATATACTTTGATTCATGCATATTTAACATCGCTTGTTGATTGTTTCGTGTTCATAAGGCCTGGCACCCCCTGGTTTCTATTTCTTTTTTTTATTTTCTTTCTTTTTATTTTAATAATTATTATTACTATTATTATTTATTTAACTAACCTAATTAATATTTTTTTTTATAATAAAAATCAGAAACTTAAAATATTGTTTATTTTTATTATTTATTATTTCCACTATTAATAATTATTTTGTAAATATAATGCTAACAAACCCATTTAGTTTAAATTAGGTTTAATTTTGATTCTTTTCATAATAAATAAAATAAACTTAGAATTAGGTTTTACTAACTTTTAATTTTAATTCCTTTTGTTTTATTTTCATTAAAAACATAAAAAACACAAAAACATTTTTTTTCTTTTAATTAATTAATTAATTAGTTATTAGGTTTAATTTTAATTAATTGCAAAAAAGGACAAATTCAATTCTTTTCTCAAAAAGGGTCAAAACCCTAAGGACGTCCTGATTCAATTCTTTCGCGCGCGTGTTTTTAATTCATTATTTTTGATTATATTTGATGTAACTGTTTCCGAGGATGTAATAGTTAATTAGGCTTTTACCGCTTTCTTTACTTTTCTCGCATTTATTTTCCAAACGGGTTATGTTTTTGGCGATGTATAGACCCGCGCCTTGTAATAGCGTAGATTCAACTTTCCGCAATTTATTTTCCGCACTCTTAACTGTTAATATGCATGACAAGACTTGTATGACAAATAAAATCAATCTGTAGCTCACAAATAACATGTACAAGATAATCTTAACTGAACCTGACACACATGCACATGCCACTCCTAGGGTACGCCTCACTGGTTGCCTCGACGTGGTCGTCAAGTATAGGGTGTTTTAGAGGTCGCCCTCCTGTCTAAAGATCCAGTTGCCTCGAAACGATGGCCTCGGATAAAAAGGATCTAGGACATTAGGGTTACCGCTAAGGCGTCCTACTATTACTTTGGTGACCACATTGTCCCTATAATCGAATTGACCAGAATAACTCCAACGATGGTGCTACCTACTTCTCAATAGTGGGATAGTACTGTCTAAAAGACTCTTACACGGCCAAATTCGTTAGAGTAGGTAGATTTCTCCTGGGTACTTGCTCTTTCAAAAAACAAAAAAACATCTTTTCACACTTACACTTTCAAAAAGTTTTCAAACAAATACTTCATACACTCTTGAGGACTGATACAAGAGTTGCCTAGAAGTTTTTCAAACAAACTTTTTCAAAACCCACAAACACTTGAAAAGCAAACAAATTTTGAAAACATAGCGAGCAAGTACCTAAGAGCCCGTGGATAACCACGGATAGAAAGGGTGCTAACACCTTCCCTTTCTATAAATCTACCTCCCGAACCGAGAGACATCTCGAAAAGGAATTTTGCTGTGCTTTTGTCCTTTCCTTGTTGGAGAAAATAAAAGACGGTGGCGACTCTTACTTACCGCGACATTTCACGAACCAGCTTAAAAACAGTCAGTTCTATTTCCACCGATCACACCAAGGAATAGGGTGTTTCTCCTGTTGACGTCCGCGCTGAGGTACGATACCCATGGAGAGCAAATGGTAATATCTCGTGCCAGTCTTTGTATGTCACTGTCATCTTCTGCACAATCTTCTTAATGTTCTTATTCGCCGCTTCCACAACCCCATTCATCTTCGGCCAGTAGGGAGAAGAGTTGTGATGTTGTATCTTGAACTGCTTGTAGAGTTCGGTGATCATTTTGTTGTTGATATTGGTACCATTGTCCGTAATGATCCTCTCTGGTACACCGTATCGACATATCAGATTATGCCGAATAAACCGTGCCACGATGTTCTTGGTCACTGTAGCAAAAGAAGCTGCTTCAACCCACTTTGTAAAGTAATCAATTGCTACCAGGATGAAATGATGCCCGTTGGATGTCGTAGGTCTGATCTCGCCGATCATATCAATGCCCCATATTGCAAAAGGCCAAGGTTCCGTTAAGACATTTAGAGGGACTGGAGGTATGTGCACCTTATCAGCATAGACTTGACACTTGTGACATGTCCGAGAATGTTGATAACAGTCAACTTCCATTGTGGACCAATAATATCCTGTCCGAAGGATTTTCTTTGCCATGGTGTGTCCACAGGAATGAGTTCCAAAAGTACCTTCATGTAAATCTGCCATGATCCTTTCTGCTTCATTCTTATCCACACATCGCAATAAGGTTGAATCATGGTTACGCTTGTAAAGAATGTCATTGCTGATGAAGAACTTCGTCGCGAACCTCCTCAGAAACTTCTTATCATTAACAGATGCACCCTCGGGGTATTCCTGAGCCTCAAGGTATCTCTTCACCTCATGAAACTAGGGTTTATCTGCTACCTCTTCAGTCTCAATGTCACAGCAATGTGCAGGTTCGTCCAATCTTTCAATGATAATCCGGGGAGCTTCGTTGTTCCAATTGACTTTGAACATAGAAGACATCGTAGCTAGCGCGTCCGCCAACTGATTCTCCTCTCTAGGGAAGTGTTCAAAGGTTATCTCCTTAAAGTGCGGAAGCAATGTCAATACATACTCCTTGTAAGGAATGAGATTCGAGTGTTTCGTATCCCACTCGCCTTTGATCTGACTGATCACGAGAGCAGAATCTCCGAAAACACTTAGAAACTTAATCCTTAGGTCAATAGAAGCTCGAAGACCCATGATGCACGCTTCATACTCCGCCATATTGTTGGTGCAGTTAAAACATAGTCGGGCGGTAAACGGAGTATGAGAGCCTTTAGGAGATATGATCACGGCGCCAATGCCATTACCCAAAGCGTTTGAAGCTCCATCAAAGTACATAGACCATTGGGATCCTTCCTCAGGTCCTTCATCCGGTCCAGGTGTCTCACAGTCAGTTACTAGCATGATATTCTCGTCCGGGAATTCAAAGTTCATAGATTGGTAATCATCCACTGCCTGATGTGCCAAATGGTCTGCCAACACACTTCCTTTGATTGCCTTTTGGGTCGTGTACTAGATGTCATACTCAGTCAAGATCATCTTCCATCTTGCTATTCTTCCGGACAAGGCAGGCTTTTCGAAGATATACTTGATTGGATCCATCTTCGATATCAATAAAGTAGTGTGAGTCAGCATATACTGTCTCAGCTGGCGAGCAGCCCATGCCAAAGCGCAACAAGTTTTCTCGAGCAGTGAGTATTAGGTCTCACAGTCGGTAAACTTTTTTCTAAGGTAATAAATAGCATGCTCTTTTCGGCCAGACTCGTCATGCTGCCCCAGCACACACCCCATTGAGTTGTCGAGTACTGTCAAGTATAAGATCAGAGGTATCCCTTCAACTGGTGGCATCAGAATAGGTGGCTCTTGGAGATACTCTTTGATCCTTTCGAAAGCGGCCTGACATTCATTGTTCCAACGTACTACTTGATCTTTCTTCAGTAATTTGAAGATTGGCTCACAAGTAGCAGTCAAGTGCGAGATGAATCGGGCAATGTAGTTCAGACGTCCCAGAAAGCCTCTGACTTCTTTCTCTGTTTGGGGAGCTGGCATCTCTTGTATGGCCTTCACCTTTGCAGGATCCACTTGAATACCTTTATCGCTTACAACAAAATCCAGCAGCTTACCGGACCTCACCCCGAAGGTGCACTTGTTCGGATTTAACCTTAGCTTATACAACTTCAACCTGTCAAATAACTTCTGAAGGTGGTCAAGATGTTCTTCCTCAGTCTGGGATCTTGCAATCATGTCGTCGACGTATACCTCAATCTCGTGATGTATCATGTCATGAAACAAAGCAACCATGGCACGTTAATACGTTGCCCCAACATTCTTCAATCCAAAGGGCATGACCTTGTAGCAAAATGTACCCCACTGAGTAACAAAAGTTGTCTTCTCCATGTCTTCGGGAGCCATTTTAATCTGATTATAACCGGAGAAACCATCCATAAAGGAGAAGACTTTATGCTGAGTGGTGTTGTCAACCAGAACGTCGATATGAGGTAGAGGAGAATCATCCTTGGGACTTACCCTGTTCAAATCCCTATAGTCAACACACATTCGAACCTTACCATCCTTATTCGGTACAGGAACCACGTTGGCCACCCACTGTGGGTAAGAAGTAACTTCTAGAAAACCAGCGTCAAACTGTTTCATAACTTTAGCCTTGATTTTCTCAGACATCTCTGGGCGCATTCGGCAGACTTTCTGTTTCACTGGAGGACAGTCTTCCTTGGTAGGCAGGCGGTGAACCATAATATCGGTATCCAAACCAGGCATATATTCGCAAGACCAGGCAAAGATCTTAACATAGTCACGCAGCATCTGAATCAACCGTTGCTTCACACTAAGCTCCAGATTTGCCCCGATCTTGACCTCTTTCTTGTCTACCTCTGTACCCAGATTCACTGTTTCCACTGGCTCTTCATGTGGCTGTATAGCCCTCTCCTCTTGGAGTAACAGTCTAGTAAGTTCACCAGGCACTTCGCAATCATCTTCACCTTCGTCTTCGGCTAAGTTGATCGGACTTTCAAAGTCATAACTGGCAGTAGCAGAGTCGTTACTAGTGAGATCTAGAGTGGATGTAGACCTGTATATGTGAGTGTGTGTAAAATTGTTGTTTTGCAATATATAATAAAGGAAAAACAAGGAGCGCAAAATTTGAAATGCAAGAAATGTCCAATGCTTTTATTAATGATATATGTAAATGACACACATAAAACCCTCACAAATGAAGCCACGGTGCCCCGGGTAAGACACCGAGCCATAGAGTTTAAAACATTGTCTGTTACATATTCAAAACAAAAGGTCTCATTACTGGGTAACAAAAGAAATAGGGATGAAGTCCTTTGCTGTCCAGTTGTCTAGTCCACCATCAGTAGTAGGATAGATCCAACTGTTGAATTCAGACTCCTCCACATCATCTTCAATGGCATTCACTCCCGAATTGCTGATGAACACGGGAGGTCTTCCGATTCGTGCATTCCGAACAACCCTTTGAGCTTCTGCAGTGAAACCCAAACCAAACTTGTTAGTCTTCTGTGCAAAATCAGGGAGTTATCCCCAATTTGCACACCCACCTTTCTCGACAACAGCCCGGGCATCCTTAAAGGAAGCCATCTTCATAGGAGAATCTTCAACAACAGTCTCAGTTGATGCCAGCGTCTGGGGAACCTCTTCAAAGTGCTGGAATGGGGTCTCAATGAACTCCCCATCCATCTCTACATATCGGAAAGAGTTGAGGTGGCTCACCATGTACTCTTCCTCTCCTTGTACTGTCACAATCTTCCCTTTCACTGGGTACTTCAGCTTCTGGTGGAGCGTAGACGTTACTGCCCCAGCTTTGTGGATCCATGGACGACCCAGCAAGCAAGAATAAGATGGCCGAATGTCCATCACATAGAATGTAGAGGAAAAAACCTGAGAACCAACCTTAATCGAGATATCAACTTCTCCGTGCACCATCCTCTTAGACCCATCAAAGGCCCTGACGACAATGTTTCTTGGTTTCAACTCCAACCCTTCACAGTCCAACCGGTCTAGAGCTTTCTTAGGCAAAATGTTTAACGAGGAACCAATATCCACCAATACATGAGCAAGAGTGGTGCCCCTGCATTCAATGGAGACATGCAGGGCATCGTTGTGATTCTTCCCCTTAGCAGTCAAGTCGGCGTCAGAGAAACCCAACCCATTATCAGCAGTCAGACTAGCCACGCAATCTTTAAACTGATCAGTCGATGTTTCTTGAGGTACGTGTGCAATCTTCAAGAATGCAATTAGAGCCTTGGCATGGGCCTCTGAGCATAGAAATAGTGACAACATAGAGATCTTGGACGGGGTTTGCCCCAGCTGCTCGACTACATTGTAGTCGCTCTTTTTGATGATTTTCAGAATCTCTTCCATCTCTTGTCTAGAAGCTTCAACAGTAATTGTCTTTGGTGCCACCGTCTGGGTAGGCTCATCAGTGGTCCCTTTGCCTTGAGTACTAGATGACTCCGCAACAGGGGTAAGAATGGGAACTTGAACAGGGATAGTAGCAGGTACACTGGCAGGTGTAATAACAATAGGTTTCCGGGCAGTTGGTGGAGAGATATCAAGGGAGAAAAGTCTTCTGCTGCGGGTGACTTTAGCAGGTCCAACAATATTGCTGATGTCAGTATCAGCATCCAACTCTTGTTTAACTCCATGAAAATAAACATCAGCCCCGTAGTGCCAAGGGACAACTTTGTCAGATGTATAAGGGATATGCCCAGGCACAGTGATGATCAATGGTGTGATTCTTGGAACAGATGTAATTCTAACAGGCTTTCTCGAGGAAGCCTTGGAAGAATCGTCGAAAATGGTAATAATAGCAACTTCTTCAGTATGAACTAAAGGAACAACAGTCTTCTCAAACAGAATTTCTTTACTATCCATCAGGCGTTGGACACCTGATTTCAAAAGTGGGCAACCGGTAGGTAGGACAGAACACATACGATAATCTTCGTCATAGCCCGGAAATAAACCGGCCAGCAAAAGGTTCTTCTTCACAGTCATCAAGGGAGTAGCAATATCTCTCACAGAAACCACAAACAGGTCTTCATCTATAGCATTCACTTCATGCTTGGGCATAGGAGCAGTCACAACATTAGGTTTTTCGGGCGCCTCGAACTCAATCTCCTTAGCATCAATTAAGTCCTGTATTTTGTTCTTCAAAGCCCAACAATCATCTGTATTATGTCCTGGGCTATCAGAGTGAAAAGCACAGCGGGCATTAGGGTTGTACTTAGGTGATGCAATGTTGGGATTCTGCGGAGCCTCCCTTGGAGTTACTAGATTGGTCTTTAATAACTGCGGAAGAATATGAGACAAATTCATGTTGAGACAGGTGAATTGCCTTCGAGGTCTCTCGGCTTTTTGTTGATTGTTATGCTGAGGAGTCCCATCAGGTCTTGAAATGACTACCGCATTAACAGCTTGGCGGCGTTCAGGTCTATTCTGGCTTTTCAAACTGTAAACAACACTGGATTCCTTCTTAAAAGGCTTCTTCTCGGTGCTTGATGAGGCACCCTTATGTATCTTACCATACTTAATGCCAACCTCAATCCTTTCACCGGTCATAATTAGCTATGTAAACCCAGACGAAGAGCTTCCAATCAGATGGTTGAAAAATGGACCAGACAAGGTCCCCAGAAACATATCCACAAGCTCCCGATCAGCCAAGGGTGGTTGCACTCTTCCGGCGAGGTCCCTCCACTTCTGAGCATAATCTTTGAAACCTTCACCCGTTCCCATTGACATACCCTGGAGTTGGGTACGCGTGGGAGTGAGGTCGGCGTTGTATTAGTACTGCTTGTAGAAAGCAGCAGCCAAATCTTCCTAAATGTGGATACTGGCCCCATCTAACTGGTAAAACCATTCAAGCTAAGTCCCTGAGAGACTGTCTTGAAAGAAGTGGATCCATAGGTTCTTATCAGCGGTGTACGGCTGAATCTTCCTTACATATGACCGAAGGTGCAGCTTCGGACAAGAAACTCCGTCATACTTAGCAAAGGCTAGTGCCTTGAACTTGTGGGGAATTACCACCCCAGATGATAGACCTAGATCACTAAAGTCCAGACCAGGCACTTTCTGTACCTCCATCGCACTCAACCGGTCTTCCAGTTGTTTGTATCTATCCTCGGCTGGAGGATATTGGTCTTCGTCGAAGTCCATCTCATTGTCTGAGACCACAGGGCTAGGAGCCCTCCTTTCTTCCTGACTATCTTTCCCTCCAGATGAGGTGGTCAAATCAACTTCATCCCGTAGCCTGTTTCTAAACCTGTGACCTGTGTTAAACAGAACTGTCCTCTTCTTTTTCTTCTTCTTCTCTTTCAAAATCAGGGTCTTCAGATCTTGCTGACCCTTAGCTAGATTCATGAACAACTCTTGAAATTGGGCGTTTGGAGCCTGTAGGGCCTTGATTGCTTGTTCAGTTGATGGTTCAGCAGACATGATGCTGAAATAAACAGCGACGAATATAAGATATCTGTAAGGGTACCTGTTATGAAGTGCATGGAATGAAATGCGTATGCTATGATTTCAAAGACATCGAGAGATTCAAATTTGTAAACAAGAAAGGAAACACACTTTTATTAGATAAAATTGAAATTAATTGTTCAACAAATTGCCCTTAAGGCGTTACAAGAAAGGAAATACTGAAAAGTAAATAAAAACTGGAAAGGAAATAATCAAAGGACAATCAGTGCTCCCATGGTCGCTTCTTGTCGGTGCGGACATAGTCATTGAGAATCCGCTCGTTCTCCAGCTGCCTAGTCAACTTCTGGATCTTCTGCTCTTGCTCGTTAAACATTTCTCGGTAAGCATCTCGCTCTTCTCTCAGCTGCATCCAAGACCTTTTTAGTGCCCTAATGTCAGTGGGCATGTAAGGATGGAGGATGGTAGGAAGAACCCCCTCTTCATTAGCAAATTCAACAATGATAGGCAGGACGGCTTCATACGACATACCCATCTTTTGGGCACAGATACGAACCCATCTGAGATATGGCTCCATTGGAAGAGAAGTCTTTGGACCCAACTCATGTGGATCAGATCTGTGAACTCTATCCCAAGACCTTATGAATCTCTGGCGTTGCTCGTCGCTATCCCCTTGAAAATCAAAGATGATACTAGGCATTAGCAGCTCATGAGGACCTTCTCTTCTAGCTCGCCCAAACTGACGTAAGGCCAAGCATGGATTGTAGGTAATCCCTCCATTTGTTCCTATCAGTGGAACATTGGGGTATTCCCCACAGCGATCAATAATGGCCACCTCGTCCATACCCTTGATAGTCCAGATGATGTCATTATGAGAGAGAGACATAACCCTATAGGCCCAACCCATGCCTTCTTTGTTCTTCAGCACTGATTTGGGGAGGTGCGAAATAAACCACCTCGCTAATAATGGAGCACAGCACATCAAGGTTCCCCGCTTTCGAGAAGTACGGGCATAAAGCTAGTGAAGAATGTCTCCCAAGAGAGTGGGTACAGGATTACGAGAGATGAATATTTTCACCGCATTCACATCAACAAATGAGTCGGGGTTCGAAAACAATACCAAGCCATATATCAGAAGAGCCAGAATATCTTCGAATGCCTTGAAGTCTAGACTATCCCAGAAATAATTAGGCTTACCAACCAAGAACTTAGTCAGAAAGCCCTTTGCTCCACTCCTAGTCTCCCAATTAGCCATTACCTCATCCTTTGTCATAAGAAGGGATGAAGTAATCTCTTCTGGCCTAAGGATCTTCTCCCAACCAGTAAACGGGGTCTGCTCCAGAATAGAGATACCGAGCAGATCAGAGAACTCTTCTAAGGTGGGAACCAACTGGTAGTCCTGAAAAGTAAAGCAATGGTACAGTGGATAATAGAATTGGACCAAAACACTCATCATCTGCTCATCCAATTTGGAGGTGACCAAACTGAGAAGATATCCATGTCTTCTGATGAAGGAGGTAGTATCAGGCATCTTTGCAATCAATTCTTTAAGCATAGTGGGAACTTGGACAAAGTTGATTCGTATGGTATTCCTACGCATGGGCATCATGACCTACAAAACAGAACAAAGATGAATCCCTCCTGTCTTTGAAATAGGTTAGTCCAATGCAAGATGTATGCAATGTTATGATGTCATGATGTCATGATAGAAAGCACACCACAAGTGTCCACAAATAGCAAACATGGTAAAGGCACACAAGTCACACAGATAGCCCTTAGATTTCAGGCTGGCAAGGAGTCTAAGTACTACCCTCTTTCAGTTCAGTTGGTTTAAACCTGTCCTAAAAATAGTAACCGGGTTCTAGAGGATCTCAATATCACTGACTACCCTCAATCGGTCATAATTCCAATTTAGCAACCTTTTCTTGCAGCCGAAATCATCGCGAGAGTTTAGTCTCAATGAGTGTAGCATACTGCTACTGTTCTATGGCCAAGTTGGTCAATTTAAAGGTTCTAAGGTCAGTTGGTGCTTAATGACCCCTTAGCAGACCCATATTCTCCTCGTTCCAACACAAGGGATATCGATACATACTAAAATGCCACACCAACGTAGCTACTGCTTCAACCGTATCGGTCTATGCCGTACAGTTCCCTCACAGTTTATTGCTACTTACCTAAAGGGTGCCCCCAGATCCGGGTTAGGATCTATAGTAACTCCGATTCAAGCCCACAAATATAAAGCATACAAAGCAAATAATTGAAAACATAATGATCTAATCCTAAGGTACACCCCACTTATAAGCTCCCCAGCAGAGTTGCCAGTTCTGTGATACGGTGGGAAGAACTGACTGTTTTTTGGAATGCTGGTTTGCGTTTTGCATTTTGTATTTGCAAAATGTCACGTAAAGGAAGAGTTGTCGCCGTCTTTTAATTTATCCAACAAGGAAAGGAAAAAAGCATAGAAAAAGTCCTTTTTCGAGATATTTTCTCGGGTCTGGGGGGTAGATTATAGAAAGGGAAGGTGTTAGCACCCTTTCTATCCGTGGTTATCCACGGGCTCTTAGGTACTTGCTCATATTGTTTTCAAAATTGATTTTCTTTGTGTTTGTGGGTTTGAAGAAGTTTTTGTTTGAAAAGGAGTGTAAGATTGAAAGAGATTTTGTTTTTGAAAAGAGCAAGTACTTAAGAACCATCTACCTACTCGAAAAAGGAATCGTTCTATGCTATCTTCCTTTAGACAATGCTATCCCACTATTGATGAGTAGGTAGCACCGTCGTTGGAGTTTTAAGGGTCAATTCGAATTTAGGGACGTGCGATCACTAAAGCAATGTTAGGACGCCTTAGAAGTAACCCTAATGTCTTAGATCATTTGTTTTGAGGCAACAATATTCGAGGCAACCATTTCGAGGCGACTATGATCTTTAGACACGAGGACAACCTCTAAAGTGACCTATACTCAATGACCGCGTACGAAGGCAACCAAGTGAGGTGTACCCTAAGAGTGTGCATGCGCGAGTGTGTTGTCTTCAGTTTATTTTATCTCTGTACATGTTAATGGTGATCTATGTTGATTTTAGGTTTAAACGTTCAATCTTGTCATGCATTCCCTATTATCAAACATCTAACAGTTTATAAGTTGCAGAAATTTAATTGCGGAAATTAAACTAACTATTACAAGGCGTCAGGTATTTACATCGCCAAAAGCAACCCTTGAAATTAAAATGCGGAAAATAAATAAAGCGGTGAAAATAGTAAAGTCCTATTAAGCTATTACATTCCGGAAACAGATACAATATTGAACAAAATGGATCGCGTGCGGGAAATTAAATCGGGCGCAAGTTTTAGGGTTTTGACCCTTTAATTTAAAGAAAAGATTTTTTTGTTATTGTTAATTTTAAGAAATAAACTATCCTAGATTAATTATTAAATTAATAAACCAATTAATTAATTAATGAAAATAATATTTTTGGATTTTTTTGTTATTTAAAGAAATAAAAACAGATTTAATCAATGTTAATAAAACCTAATTGTCTAAGTTAATTTTAATTATTGCAAAATATATTAAAAGTTATTCCTAATTAAAAATAAATAAATAAAATTAATATTATTAACAAAAATAAAATACTAAAATTTAATTTAAATAAGAAAATATTTTTTGGTTTTTATTTTATAGAGAAAATTATTTGATTGGTTAGTCAATCATAAAAATAATAACAATGAATAATTAAAAGAAATAATAAAAAAAAATAGAAAGAATTGGGAGGTTTGGGCCTGTTTAGGGGGGTTGGAATGGCAATTCAGAGGCCCAATAGGCGCTGGCCTTGGCTGACTTTCCTGGATTCCATGTGGCACCTTGACTTGGTAGCATGGTGGACGTCCCATCTGGACCATCAGATCTGGCCTGGGGCCATCTGTCCATTGATTGAATGAGGGAGTATTGTAGGCTACACGCTTGGGTCAGCACTGGATCACCTGAAGAGAAAAAATACAAAGCATATGGGGGGACCTGGGATTCGAACCCAGGTCCTGTTGGATATTGAATACACACCACTACCACTACACCACTTTGATCTATTTGTCAATATGCTAACCAATAATAATAATATGGAATAAACAAATCAGATGCCAAAAAATAAAATAAAAACGTGCCAAGTTTGAACCGTCCAACCAGGGGGAGACACGTTTGTCGTCCCTAACCTCCACCCCCCTGTAAATTTACCCGTGGATTTATATCCGCAGCTAAATTCATATGTCCATCCTAAAATCAATTCTAGGCCATGAAAATTCCTCCCAAGACCATGGTTATGCTCGTCTTCCTCCTCTGGTCGTGTCTATGTCCATCAATGGAGCTAATTTTGCTTGTAAAAGAAATGCCCAAAAAACAAACTACAAAACCCTAGGTTCGGTTATGGGGTTACAATCCATATAAATGCAATCAAACAATGCCAAAAGTTCAGAAATTTCATAAGCATCACAAATATGTCAAAGATTTGCCAGGAAAATGCAAGAATATGGAGTTACGATTTTGGATACAGGGCCATGAAACGTGATGCTTACAGTGCGTTTTGATGGCTGTGAGAGCTTGCTTTGGATTTATTCTGACTCAGTGATTGTCCAGCAAGCGATTGGTGTTGAGTTTTGCCTCTGAAAATGCCTCTAAGTGTGATTTTGGTTTCACACTTTTTCCACCTTTTTTCAAGTTTTATTCTTGGTGTTCTTGCAGCCTCTAGGTCTCAAATTCGTGTGCTTTGGCTTGTATATGTAATATGAAATGTATTAGGTCAACAAATTTGTCTTGAATCTTTCCACATCAATGCCTTGAGATTGGATTTGATTCACCATTGAAGACTTGCCAATTTTGTCAAAAACTCAATATTTTTGCACATAGAATACTTGATACGAGTTTGATCATGATATTGATGATGATTAGGTCCTGAAAATAGAAAAATATCTCATGTAATCAAGTTTTGAGATTTTATTTGATTTAAATTGATTTAAAGTGAAATAATTCAATAAAAAATCAAATCAAATAAAAAAATTGATAAATGGACACAAGGCTGAAGCTAGGGCACGTGTGTAATGTGGCAAGTCCAAATCAAGTGGAAAAGAATGGGCCCATTTGACAAAATTTGAAGTTTTGGGGATAGTTGACTTTTGGCAATTTTGCAAAAATGCCCAACTTCAACAATGCATAACTTCTTCAATTTTGAACTTTTGGAAGTGTTCTTAGACTTTTTAGAAAGCTTTAGATGTATTCTAACCAACCCGTTTGGTCGCATCTCATTTTGATATTCCATGCTCAAGTTATAAGCTTTGGAAAAAAAATGTGTTTTTGTTGACTTTCAAAAATGACCTATAATGTCCAAATTTGTAACTTCTTGTGAGTGCATATTTTTAACTTGGGGTATGAATATGAATTGTAGGAAATTGCATCCTCTTCAAAATGAGCTTTGGATGGGTCATTTATCATAAAGTATGTGAAAGTTATGCTTGGTCAAAGTTGAGTTGACTTTTCCTACAAAACCCAAATTTAGCAACTTTTGAGTCTTGATGAATTTTGAGCAATCCTTGATGAATCATGATCAAACCTTGATCAAATGATGAAATATACTTCAAAATGAGAATGTTGACAAAAAAATCTTGAGGTTTGACTATTTGTAGGTCACAGTTGACTTTTGCCCTAACACAGTCGATTTTTGGACCCTTTGAGCAATTGACTGAGCAAACTTCCTCTGCAAGGATTGAAATTTGGCATGGATGATCTTGAGAGCATATTAGGACATTTGGGAGAACTTGAGGTCATTTGGACTCAAGGATCTTGATGCAACACAAAACCCTAATTTGGGATTGACTACCTTAGGAGATGATTTGACTCTCCAACTCTTCAGCAATCTTGAACCACTTGGAGATTTTTCTTGAAATGTTTTGAGAGATATGAGAGGGCAAATTTTGGGGTGCAACACCAAGCAACATCGTCGTCAAGGCCTTTGATGGGTCTAAGAGGATGGTGCATGGATAAGTGGATATTTCGATCAAGGTTGGTTCTCAGGTTTTTGCATCTACATTCTATGTGATGGACATTCGACCATCTTATTCATGTTTGCTGGGTCGTCCGTGGATCCACAAAGCTGGGGCAGTGACGTCTATGCTCCACCAGAAGTTAAAGTACCCAGTGAAAGGGAATATTGTGACAGTGCAAAGAGAAGAGGAGTACATGGTGAGCCACCTCAAATCTTTCCGATATGTAGAGATGGATGGGGAATTCATTGAGACCCCGTTCCAACATTTTGAAGAGGTTCCCCAAACACTGGCATCAACTGAGACTATTGTTGAAAATCCTTCTATGAAGATGGCTTCCCTCAAGGATGCCCGGGCTGTTGTTGAGAAAGGTGGATGTAAGAATTGGGGCCAACTCCCTGATTTTGCACAGAAGACTAACAAGTTTGGTTTGGGTTTCACTGCAGAAGCCCAAAAGGTTGTTCGGAGTGCACGGATCGGAAGACCTCCCCTGTTCATCAGTAATTCGGGAGTGAATGCCATTGAAGACGATGTGGAAGAGTCTGAGTTCGACAGCTGGATCTATCCTACTACTAATGGTGGACTAGGCAACTGGACAACAAAGGACTTCATCCCAATTTCTTTTGTTACCCAGTAATGAGACTTTTTGTTTTGAATTTGTAACAGACAATGTTTTAAACTTTACGTCCCGGTGTCTTACCCGGGGCACCGTGGCTTCATTTGTGAGGGCTTTATGTGTGTCATTTTCATATATCATTAATAAAAGCATTGGACATTTTCTTGCATTTCAAATTTTATGCTCCTTGTTTTTCTTTTATTACATATTGCAAAACAGCTATTTTACACACACTCACATATATAGGTCTACATCCACTCTGGATCTCACTGGTAATGACTCATCTACTGCCAGTTATGACTTCGAAAGTCCGGTCAACTTAGCCGAAGATGAAGGTGAAGATGATTGCGAAGTGCCTGTTGAACTTGCTAGACTGCTACTTCAAGAAGAGAGGGCTATCCAGCCGCACGAAGAGCCCGTGGAATCAGTAAATCTAGGTACAGATATAGACAAGAAAGAGGTCAAGGTTGGTGCAAACCTGGAGCTTAGTGTGAAACAACGTTTGATTCAGATGTTGCGTGACTACGTTGAGATCTTTGCCTGGTCTTATTAAGATATGCCTGGGTTGGATACCGATATTGTGGTTCACCGCCTGCCTACCAAGGAAGACTGTCCTCCAGTGAAACAGAAGGTCCGCCGAATGCGCCCAGAGATGTCTGAGAAAATCAAGGCTGACGTAAAGAAACAATTTGACGCCGGTTTTCTAGCAGTTACTTCTTACCCACAGTGGGTGGCCAACGTGGTTCCTGTACCGAAGAAGGATTGTAAGGTTCAAATGTGTGTTGACTATAGGGATCTGAACAGGGCGAGTCCCAAGGATGATTTTCCTATACCTCATATCGACGTTCTGGTTGACAACACCGCTCAGCATAAGGTATTCTCCTTTATGGATGGTTTCTCCGGTTATAATCAGATTAAGATGGCTCCCGAAGACATGGAGAAGACAAATTTTGTTACTCAGTGGGGTACCTTTTGCTACAAGGTCATGCCTTTTGGATTGAAGAACGCTGGGGCACCGTATCAGCGTGCCATGGTTGCTTTGTTTCATGACATGATCCATCACGAGATCGAGGTATACATCGACGACATGATTGCAAGATCCCAGACGGAGGAAGAACATCTTGACCACCTTCAGAAGCTGTTTGACAGGTTGAAGTTGTACAAACTGAGGTTAAATTCGAACAAGTACACCTTCGGGGTGAGATCTGGTAAGCTGCTGGGTTTCGTTGTAAGCGATAAAGGAATTCAAATGGATCCTACAAAGGTGAAGGCTATACAGGAAATGCCAGCTCCCAGAACAGAAAAAGAAGTCAGAGGCTTTCTGGGATGTTTGAACTATATTTCCCGATTCATCTCGCACTTGACTGCTACTTGTGAGCAAGTCTTCAAGCTACTGAAGAAAGATCAAGTAGTACGTTGGAAGGATGAATGCCAGACCGATTTCGAAAGGATCAAAGAGTATCTCCAAGAGCCACCTATTCTGATGCCTCCAATTGAAGGGAGACCTTTGATATTATACTTGACAGTACTCGACAACTCAATGGGGTGTGTGCCGGGTCAGCATGACGAGTCTGGCCGAAAAGAGCATGCTATTTATTACCTTAGCAAAAAGTTTACTGACTGTGAGACCCGATACTCACTGCTCGAGAAGACTTGCTGCGCTTTGGCATGGGCTACTCGCCGGCTGAGACAGTATATGCTGACTCATACTACTCTATTGATATCAAAGATGGATCCAATCAAGTATATCTTCGAAAAGCCTGCCTTGTCCAGAAGAATAACAAGATGGCAAATGATCTTGACTGAGTATGACATCCAGTACACGACCCAAAAGGAAATCAAGGGAAGTGTGTTGGCAGACCATTTGGCACATCAGGCCGTGGATGATTACCAGTCTATGAACTTCGAATTCCTGAACGAGAATATCATGATAGTAACTGACTGTAAGACACCGGGACCGGATGAAGGACATGAGGAAGGATCCCGATGGTCTATGAACTTTGATGGAGCTTCAAACGCTTTGGGTAATGGCATTGGCGCCGTGATCATATCTCCTAAAGGCTCTCATACTCCTTTTACCACCTGACTATGTTTCAACTGCACCAACAATATGGCGGAGTATGAAGCGTGCATCATGGGTCTTCGAGCAACAATTGACCTAAGGATTAAGTTTCTAAGTGTTTTCGGAGATTCCGCTCTCGTGATCAGTCATATCAAAGGCGAGTGGGATAGGAAACACCCTAATCTTATTCCTTACAAGGAGTATGTGTTGACTTTGCTTCCCCATTTCGAAGAGATAACCTTTGAACACTTCCCTAGAGAGGAGAATCAGTTGGCGGACGCGCTGGCTATGATGTCTTCTATGTTCAAAGTCAATTGGGACAACGAAGCTCCCCAGATTATCATTGAAAGATTGGACGAATCTGCACATTGCTGTGACATTGAGACTGAAGAGGTAGCAGATAAACCCTGGTTTCATGAGGTGAAGAGATACCTTGAGGCTCAGGAATACCCCGAAGGTTCATATGTTAATGATAAGAATTTTCTAAGGAGGTTCGCGGTGAAGTTCTTCATCAGTAATGGCATCCTTTACAAGCGTAACCATGATTCAACCGTACTGCGATGTATGGATAAGAATGAAGCAGAAAGGATCATGGCATAGTTACATGAAGGTACTTTCAGAACTCATTCTAGTGGACATACCATGGCAAAGAAAATCCTACGGGCAGGATATTATTGGTCCACAATGGAAGCCGACTGTTATCAGCATTCTCGGACATGTCACAAGTTCCAAGTCTATGCTGATAAGGTGCACGTACCTCTAGTACCTCTGAACATCTTGACAACTCTGTGGCCTTTTGCAATGTGGGGAATTGATATGATCGGCGAGATCAGACCTACAACGTCCAACGGGCACCGTTTCATCTTGGTAGCAATTGATTACTTTACGAAGTGGGTTGAAGCAGCTTCCTTTGCTACTGTAACCAAGAACGTTGTGGCACGGTTCATTTGGCACAATCTGATTTGTCGATACGGTGTACCAGAGAGGATCATTAAGGACAATGGTACCAATCTCAACAACAAGATGATCACTGAGCTCTGCAAGCAGTTCAAGATATAGCATAACAAATCTTCTCCTTACCGGCCGAAGATGAATGGGGCTGTTGAAGCGGCTAATAAGAACATTAAGAAGATTGTGCAGAAGATGACAGTGACATACAAAGACTGGCACAAGATGTTACCATTTGCTCTTCATGGGTACCGTACCTCAACACGGACGTCAACAGGGGCAACACCCTATTCATTGGTATATGGCATAGAGACAATCTTGCCCATTGAAGTTCAGATACCCTCTCTTCGGATTATGAAGGATGCAGGTTTGAGCGAAGATGACTGGATCCAGACCCGACTTGATCAACTGAACCTAATCGACTAAAAGAGACTTACTGCTATTTGTCATGGTCAGACGTATAAAAAACGAATGATCAAGGCATTTAACAAGAAAGTCAGACGACAGGAATATCAAGTTGGGGACCTGGTTATCAAGCGTATCATACTACCTCAAGGTGATCCCAGGGGAAAATTGACCCCTACTTACGAAGGGCCATTTATGGTTAAGAACATTTTCTCAGGAGGAGCTATGATTCTAACCACCATGGATGGTGACGACCTTCCTCACCCCGTCAATGCAGACATAGTGAAAAGATACTATGCATAATCAAAGACCCGCTAGGTCGACTGGCCTAGGCAAAAATAAGGGCTTCCCGGCGAACCAAAAGGGTTCAGGCAAAAATAAGGGATGAAAACAAAAAAATTTATACACCCGGCAAGTCGAAAACCTGAAAAGGCGGCTTGGGCAAAAATGGGTATCCCGGTGGATTGAAAACCCGAAAGGGCAGTCCAGGAAAAAATTAGGGATCAAAGCGTAATACTATGTCTCATTGGATCACCTTGCATCTAGACTTCGGTATCAACTATCAAGCTCAGACGGCACTAATCAATCTGATCTACCTTCAACCAAGTAGCAAAGTGATGAGATGCTCGAGGACATAAAGGCAATAGCAGAATTGGAACCCAGTGGGGTTGTTCACATAGTTGTTTTATTTTTCACAATTTGTGTAAATTCTATCCGCTCGGCGGCGTTCTCTTACTAGGACGTCATCCTCTTGTACAAAAATGCCTATTTATAGGCCAAACTTCAAAATCAATACAATTCATTTTCAAAGAAATTTCAAACTGTTTTTTCTTTATCTGTTTTGTTTTGCAAAGAACGTCCAATGTTCATTTTTGATATATGCATTTGACATTAATTGCTGCTCATGAATATTTACATGCGAAATAAAAGATGATTATGGGTAACATCAAAAACAGGGGCAATAAAAATTGTCCAAACTATACAGTTGCTCTGTCCACCAGATACAAAGGTAGATTCAGCTGAAGAATATGGCTAAGATACCTTCACTCCCCGCAGCTGAGACTTGCAACTGTGAATGAATCGGTAATATTCTCCCCAAACAGAGTTTATCTACCATCAGCACTAAAAAGGCTTGATATCCCCGACGGTCTTAATATTCCCCAACAGAGTATAAGAATGCTCCCCGACAGGGTACAAGATATCCCCAGTGGAGTTAAAATTTTCCCAGCGCAGTGTGAAAAAGCTTCCCCAACGGAGTTGGGAGAATCATCCCCAGTAGACTCTGGAAGTTTATCCCCAACGGAGTACAAAAATAAATCTCCCCAGCCGAGTTCAAAGGATCATTTCCAGCAGAACTCAAAGGATTATCCCCATAAGAGTCTAAAATATTATTCCCAGAGAAGTCACAACCAAAGATCATCCCCAGCGGATTTCTTTCCTTTCACAAACAGGAATTCAATCCCCAATAGGATTCAATATCACCAGCAACGATAATTCATCCCGACAAAATTTATCAGTGGAATCTTCAGCAGAACATCTCTTCCCCACAGAGTAATCTCCTCATTAGTTTATTCCCCCAACAGAGTCATCCTCTCCTGCAGGTTTATTCTCTTCGTTCGCCATCCCCAGCAGAAATGAAGAATCCAACTTTATTCTTCAGCAGCTATCCGGGAGTTATTTTCCCCAGCTAGAAACATTACATTTCCATACATCATGATACAGGCATATACGCATCATACCACACAATCTCATTTATTTTGAGAGCATAATTGCTTGATATATATCATGCATTTCATACATCATGACATTGAATATGACTAACTCTTTACCTTTTCAGGGAAAGACGAATCAATAAACAATGTTGACTACTTATGTGACCTGGCAGTCCCCTCAAAAACTACATCTATTGAGGGTTGTTTCAGCGGATTCCTCAGAAGGATGCTCTCACAAGACTTTTGTCTGGTTCAGTTAAATTGATTCTAAGATTTTTCTGATTCTTATCCAGTCAAATTTAATCCAAGACCTTCTCTGGTTCAGTCAGATCGATACTAAGATCTCCCTGATTCTTATTCCAATTGAAGATATTCCAAGACTTTCGTCTGGTTCAGTTAAATCGATTCTAAGATCTTTCTGATTCTTATCCAGTCAAAGTTAATCCAAGACCTTCTCTGGTTCAGTCAGATCGACGCTAAGATCTCCCTGATTCTTATTCCAGTTGAAGATATTCCAAGACTTTCGTCTGGTTCAGTTAAATCGATTCTAAGATTTTTCTGATTCTTATCCGGTCAAAGTTAATCCAAGACCTTCTCTGGTTCAGTCAGATCAACGCTAAGATCTCCCTGATTCTTATTCCAGTTGAAGATATTCCAAGACTTTCGTCTGGTTCAGTTAAATCGATTCTAAGATTTTTCTGATTCTTATCCAGTCAAAGTTAATCCAAGACCTTCTCTGGTTCAGTCAGATCGACGCTAAGATCTCCCTGATTCTTATTCCAGTTGAAGATATTCCAAGACTTTCGTCTGGTTCAGTTAAATCGATTCTAAGATCTTTCTGATTCTTATCCAGTCAAAGTTAATCCAAGACCTTCTCTGGTTTAGTCAGATTGACGCTAAGATCTCCCTGATTCTTATTCCAGTTGAAGATATTCCAAGACTTTCGTTTGGTTCAGTTAAATCGATTCTAAGACTTTTCTGATTCTTATCCAGTCAAAGTTAATCCAAGACCTTCTCTAGTTCAGTCAGATCGACACTAAGATCTCCCTGATTCTTATTCCAATCGAAGACCTCCTATCAACAATCTCCAAATGGCATCTGTAAGCCCATTCCCGACATCACAAGGCTGATACCACTTCATGCGAGTGCAAATTTCTGGGCACTCTAGTGTTCAATCATCTTCCACCTTTGGATCACGAAAGGCACGAAAGCCAATCTATATCCTCAGGCTTAAGAAGATTGAACAGGGGCATCTGTTGTACCCCAAAATTTTCCCTCTCATATTTCTCAAAACATTGCAAGAAAAATCTCCAAGTTGCTCAAGTTTGCTCAAGAGTGGGTTAGACAAATCATCTCCTAAGGCAGTCAACCCCAAATTAGGGTTTTGTGTTGCATCAAGAGCTTTGAGTCCAAATGACCTCAAGTTCTCCCCAATGTCCTAATATGTTCTCAAGTTCATCCATGTCAAATTTCAAGCCTTGCAGAGGAAGTTTGCTCAGTCAATTGCTCAAAGGGTCCAAAAATCAACTGTGCTAGGGCAAAAGTCAACTGTGACCTATAAACAGTCAAACTTCAAGATTTTTTTTGTCAACTTTCTCATTTTTAAGGATATTTCATCATTTGATCAAGTTTTGATCATGATTCATCAAGGATTGCTCAAAATTCATCAAGACTCAAAAGTTGCTAAATTAGGGTTTTGTAGGAAAAGTCAACTCAACTTTGACCAAGCATAACGTTCTCATACTTTATGAGAAATGACCCATCCAAATATAATATTGAAGAGGATTAAATTTTCTACAATCCATCTTCATACCCCAAGATCAAAAAATGCACTCACAAGAAGTTATAAATTTGGACATTATAGGTCATTTTTGAAAGTCAACAAAAACACCTTTTTTTCCAAAGCTTATAACTTGAGTATGGAATATAAAAATGAGATGAGACCAAAAGTTTTGGTTAGAGGACATCTCAAGATTTCTAAAAAGTCAAAGAACACTTCCAAATGTTCAAAATTGAAGAAGTTATGCATTGTTGAAGTTGGGCATTTTTGCAAAATTGCCAAAAGTCAACTATCCCCAAAACTTCAAATTTTGTCAAATGGGCCCATTCTTTTTCACTTGATTTGAACTTTCCACATTGCACACGTGTCCTAGCTTCAGCCTTGTGTCCATTTATCAATTTTATTATTTTATTTTATTTTTTATTGAATTATTTCATTTTTAATCAAATTAAATCAAATAAAATCCAAATATTGATTGCTTGATATCTTTTTGGCTATTTCAGGACTGAATCATCATCATCAAGGGTATCAAACTCGTATCAAGCATTCCATGTGGAAAAAGATTGAGTTTTGACAATTTTGGAAGGTTTAGTAATGGTGAATCAAATCAAATCCCATGGCATTGATGTGCAAAGATTCAAGGCATATTTGTTAACCTAATACATTCTATCATACATAAGGAAGCTTAAGGCACGATTACAAGGGTTAGAGGCTGCAAGAACCAACCAAACAAAACTTGGAAAAAGTGACAAAAGGTTGGAGATCGAAATCAAGCTTGGAGGTATTTTCAAAAGCAAAACTCAATACCAATCGATTGCTGGAGGTTCACAGAGTCAGAACCAATCCCTAGCAAGCCTCCATACACGCTCAAACACATTGTAAGTGACACACAGTTCCCCTTTGAATTTGATTTCGTATTTCAAAAGCATCATTACAAGAAATCAATGGTATATTTGTAACCACCAGATAATTTCCAAGCTTTCCATATTATTTGATTTTGTTTGTCTGCTCTGTGGTGCAAAACGCAATTGTTAGGGTTTTTCCTCTTGGATTAGGGTTTTTCATTACAGGTAAAATCAGCCCCATTAATGGTCATGGACGCGACCGGGAGGGGATGACGAATGCAACCATGGTCTTGGGTGGAGTTTATATGGCCTGAGAAGAGTTTTTGGAACGACCTAGGAATTTAGCTGCGGATTCAAATCCGCAGGTAATTTCTTTGCAGGCCTGAGGACAGGGACGACAACGTGTCTCCCTCTGATTGGACCTTTCAAATTTTTGCGCACTTTTTTTATTTTCTGGCATATTAGCGCATTATCTCTTATTATTATTATTATTATTATTATTATTATTGCTTAATGTATTAACAACTAAAGCACATTGGCCAAGTGGAAGCAAGCGTTGGTAGTCATGTACAGGACCTGGGTTCGAATCCCAGGTCCCCCATATGATTTGTTATATTTTTTCTTCAGGTAATCATGTGCTATTCCAAGCGTGAGGTCTATCATGCACTCTCAAACATTCAATGGATAGATGGCCATAGGCCAGATCTGAGGGCCAAGAGATGATGGTCCATCGTGGATCAAGTCAACCAGTGCGCAGGGAATCCAGGAAAGTCAATACAGGGTCAGCTCATTTGGGCCACATAATTGCTAAGCAAACCTCCAAATCAGGCCCAAACCTCCTATCTCTTTCTATTTCTTTTATTTAATTTTATTTGTTTTATTATTTTTATTTAATCAATTAACCAATCAAATCTTTTTCTTTATAAAAAT
The DNA here is from genome assembly GCA_948472305.1 of Vicia faba. Classification (NCBI taxonomy): domain Eukaryota; kingdom Viridiplantae; phylum Streptophyta; class Magnoliopsida; order Fabales; family Fabaceae; genus Vicia; species Vicia faba. Next base: position 1,187,719,947 of record OX451737.1, read on the forward strand.
AAAACCAAAAAATATTTTTCTTCATTAAAACCAAATTTTAATTTTAATTAATAAATACTAATTATATTAATTTAGTTTTAATTAGGATAACTTTAATATATTTTGTAAATAATCAAATTAACTTAGACATAATTAGGTTTTTATTAACATTGATCAATTTTATTTTCTTTCTTTAAATAACACAAAAACCCAAAAATATTTATTTTTATTAATTAGTTTAATTAATTAAATTTAATAATTAATTTAGGATAGTTTATTTCTTAAAAGTCGAAAACAAACAAAAAAATATTTTCTTTAATGACAAAGGGTCAAAACCGTAGAACTTGCGCCCGATTTAATTTCCCGCACGTGATCCATTTTATTCAATATTGTATTTGTTCCCGGAATGTAATAGCGTAATAGGACTTTAAATATTTTTATCGCTTTATTTATTTTCCGCATTTAAATTTCAAAGGGTTGCTTTTGGCGATGTAAATACCCGACGCCTTGTAATTTAATTTCCGCAATTTATTTTCCGCAAAATAACTGCTAGATGTTTGATAATAGGTATGCATGACAAGAATGAATGTTTAACCTAAAACCAACATAGATAACCATTGACATGTACAAAGACAAAATAACTGAAAACAACACACTCACACATGCACACTCTTACGGTACACCCCACTTGGTTGCCTTCGTAACGCGGTCATTGAGTATAGGAAGTTTTAGAGGTCGCCCTCTTGTCCAAAGATCATAGTTGCCTCGAAACGGTTGCCTCAGATAAAATGATCTAAGACATTAGGGTTACCGCTAAGGCGTCCTAACGTTGCTTTAGTGACCGCATGTCCCTTATTCGAATTGACCCTTAAACTCCAACGACGGTGCTACCCACTCATTCATAGTGGGATAGCATTGTCTAAAGGAAGATATCATAGAACGATTCCCTTTTCGAGTAGGTAGATGGTTCTTAAGTACTTGCTCTTTCAAAAAACAAAAACTTTTCACACTTACACTTTTCAAACGAAGTTTCAAAAAACAAAAACTTTTCTCAAACCCAGAAGCACAAAGAAAAGCAAATTTTGAAAACAATATGAGCAAGTACCTAAGAGCCCATGGATAACCATGGATAGAAAGGGTGCTAACACCTTCCCTTTCTATAATCTACCCCCCGAACCCGAGAAATATCTCGAAAAAGGAATTTTTCTGTGCTTTTTTCCTTTCCTTGTTGGATAAAATAAAAGTTGGTGGCGACTCTTGCTTACCGCGACATTTTGCGAAAACAAACGCAAAATGCAAACCAGCATTCCAAAAAATAGTCAGTTCTTTCCCACCGTATCACACATACACTGTGGCATGCACATACGCATCATGCAACATAATCTCATTTATTCTGAGAACATCATTACTCAATACATTTCATACATCTTGACATTACATACGACTAACTCTTTACCTTTCAGGGAAAGATGCAATCAAGTTCTGACAAGTTTTTTCTAGTTCAGTCAAACCGACACTAAGGTTTCTATTCTAGTCGAAGACATTTTAAAACTTTCGACTGGGTCAGCCGAATCACCACTAAGATTCCCCTGATTTCTATGCTAGTCAAAGTTAATTCGAGACCTCTCCCGGGATCAGTCAAATCGACACTAAGATTTCTCTCCCAGTTGAAGTTCCCACCCGTTTCCCCTGGTTTAGTCAAACCGACACTAAGATTTCTATTCCAGTTCAAGCTTTGAAGCCCGAAAATCGATCGAAAAATAGCTTAACCCTCAGCAAGTTATTGTGAAGCCTGGAAATTGACCAGATAGCAGTACAAGATACCATGAAGCCTGGAATCGACCAGATAACAGTATAAGACATTGTGAAGACTGGAGCACGACCAGATAGCGGCAAAGGACAGTGAAACCTGGGACACGACCAAATAACAGTATAAGGTACTGTGAAGCTTGGAATTCGACCAAATAGAAGTTTACTCGGCCAATTACTATGAAGCCCGGAAATCGACCGGATATCAGTATGCCATAAATTCAAGTTAAAACCCGGATGCGACCAGATAACCACTTAATTCCTTCTGAAGCCTAGAGCACGACCAGATAAGAATTGAGAAATTTCAAAGCCTGGAGGATGACCAAATAGCAAGTTTAATCTCATCTCCCCATTAAGTCACTGTGAAACCTAGAGCAGGACCAGATAGCAGTCAGTCTTATTTTTCCTCAGCAAATCACTGTAAGGCCTGGAGCACGACCAGATAGAAGTTCATTGTCACCTCCTCAACTAAGAGATGATTCCCCAGTAGAGTAACGGACAACTGAAGCTCCTAAAATTCTATTTCTCCCAAGATAGAGACCAGCATTCCCCAGCGAAGCCCTCCTCAACAACAGGTATACGGGTTCTCGCAAAGGAATCTCTTATGCGATCAACACTTCGTCGAATGGAATCTTTAATCCCATATTCCGTCATTGACTTCCAAATGGAATCTATAATCCCATTCCCGATATCGTAAGACAAGTACCACTTCATGCGAGTGCAAATTTCTGGGCACTCTAGTGTTCAATCATCTTCCACCTTCAGATCACGAAAGGCATACACGCCAATCTACATCCTCAGGTTTAAGAAGATTGAACAGGGGCAGTTTTTGTACCCCAAAATTTTCCCTCCCATATTTTTCAATACATGTCAAGTGAGGTCCTCAAATTGCTCAAGGAAGTCCAAGGGTTAACCAGACAAACTCTTTCCTAAGGCAGTGTACCTCAAATTAGGGTTTCATTTTGCATCAAGATGTTTGAGTCCAAAGGATCCCAAATGCTCACCATTGTCCTAATATGTTCTCAAGATCATCCATGTCAAGTTTCAAGCCTTGCAAAGAAAATTTGCTCAGTCAATTGCTCAAAGGCCTGAAAATCGACTGTGCTAGGGCAAAAGTCAATTGTGGGCCACATACAGTCAAACTTCAAGATTTTTGGTCAACATACTCATTTTTAAGTATTATTCATCATTTGATCAAGGGTTGATCATGATTCCTCAAGGATTGCTCACAATTGATCAAAATCCAAAAGTTGCTAAATTAGGGTTTTGCAGGAAAAGTCAACTCAACTTTGACTAAGCATAACTTTATCATACTTTATCAATAAAGACCCATCCAAATCTCATTTTTAAGAGGATGTAATTCCATACAATTAATCTTCAGCTCCCAAGTTCAAAATATGCACTCACAAGAAGATATGAATTTGGACATTATAGATCATTTTGAAAAGTCAAAAAAACACCTTTTGGGTCAAAGCTTCATACCTGAACCTGAAAGACTCAATTGAGATGAGACCAAAATAGTTGCTTAGAGGACATCTTAAGCTTTCTAAAAATTCAAAGAACACATCTCTAGGGTCAAAATTGATGGAGTTATGCATTGGCCAAATTGACCCTTTTTGCAAAATTGCCAAAAGTCAAATATGTCCAAAATTGCATTTTTTGCTAAATGGGCCCAACTTTTTATGCTTGCACTGAGTTTGTAATGTGACCCACGACCCATGAGCCCTTCCACTTGTCATTATTTTATTTTTGTTATTTATTTTGATTTTATTTCATTTAAATCAAATAAAATCAGTATAAAATAGTGAAAATATCAAAAATCATTAAAACCTTGAGATTTTGTGCATGATTAGGTCCATTATACAGCTGGAGACAAGATCAATTCGTGCAAGGTTTCATATGGATACAAAAAGATTGAATTTGCTTGTTTTGGAAAGGTTTGGTGCAAGGATTGAATCATTGATCAATCTTCATAATTGGAAAAGATTTGATACAAACTGTAACCCTAATGCACTCTAGTATACATAGGGAATAAGAGCAGACCAAAGGAGGGTTTTTTGAGGCCATGAAAGTCAAAAAACAAAAGTGAGTTTTTTGCAAAAAAAGTGGGTTTCGAATTCTGGTTTAGAGGACGATTCAAGGCAATTTAAAGCCAGTAATCTATTCCTGGGCATGGATTGAAGCCATTCCAATCGCTATCAAGGCAGAAAAACTTCAGAATTGTCAGCTACACCTCAATGTTTGCACCCTCTGAACTCAAACATGTTTCTTCAGTTTTACATGTTTTGAATCTAATTCGCTTGCATAGACATGTTCATAATCATGATGAGAATCTTCTTGATAGCCTGGATTTGAGTTTCGATGCAGGAATGGCCACTTGCCATAGTTAGGGTTCGTAAGCTCCAAATTGGGGAACCCTAGCTAGAGGCAAAATTGGGCCAAATTAAAAGCCTTTTCATGTACAGGGGAGGAAATACAGTTGATTTGTACCCTTGATTGGAATTTGTTTTGCGTGAATTGTGTTTTAAAGATTTGCAGGTTTGTAGCTACAGACAAAAGCTGTTGCTATAGCCTATAGCGACGAATATGACTGTAGGTAAAAGTATCAGGTCAAAAGCAACGAATCAACGAAGGAGACGCTGGCGTGGCTGAAGGGAGCTTGCTGATTGGTTCATTCAAATTCCTAGGGACCCACTTGGGGCACGCGTGTAACAGCTGGGCATAGGCCTGATTCACTATCATATTATTTTTGTTGTATTATATTAACGATTGAGTAATTTGGTCCAGTGGCAAGAGTGATGGAAGTTAAGGTGTTACAGTTTGCAAGAGCAGGGGTTCGATCCCTGCCTCTTGCATTCTCCATTTTTTCTAAGGCTTTCTTGCAGGATTCTATACCCCCATAAGACCAAACGTCCACCCAGCAACTCAATATCTGGCCGTCCCATCCATCAACGCCCCAGATCCAAGGCTATCCCTTGAAGGTCCACCATGCGCCTAAGTCAAGCATGCACACAGGATTAGGAGAAGTCAACAAGGCCTGGACTTGTTGGGCTCAGAATTGCAAATAGCACCCCCCCCCCCCTTATTGTTAATGCTATCAGGCACATTCCTTTTCTTTTCTCTATTTTTTTCTTTTATTTAAATTAATTTGCTTAATTTTTAACAAAATTAATTTCTTTTTTCACAAAAAATCATAAAATCAAGAGTTTACAAAAATTAGAATTAGTTTGTTTTTTTTATCAAATTTAATTTAATTTAGTTTAATTTGATTTAGGGAAACTCTAACTTTTTTTATATAATTAAAACCAATTAGAAAATTAGGGTTAGGCTCTTGATTTAATATTCATTTCATTCTCAAAATAAAAATACAAAAAAAATAGGTTAATTTAATTATTTTTCTTAATTAAACTTAATTAGTAATTAGGTTTTATTATTATTATTTCAATTGAACTTTATTTTCTCAAATAACAAAAAACGATAAAAAATAATTTTCTCTTTAAATTGCAATTAGGTAGTTGGGATCAAAACCCTAATTATTTTGCATTAGATTCATCGCGCGCGCTTATTATTTTTGCAATATTGATGTAACTGTCCACGATATGTAATAGCTTAATCTAGGACTTTCTTTTATTTATCGTCTTTTACGGGTTTTTTTGGCTATGTAATTAATCCCCTCCCCGAAGCCTTGTAATAGCATAGGTTTTATTTTCTCGCATTTTAATTCTTGCAAATATTAACTGTTTAGATGTATGTTAATAGGATTACAAGATTGCATGATAATTTAAAGCGGCTAGAAAACCCTAATGTGCAAAGATAATAACTGAAATCAAGTCACTCGCACATGTGCACTCTTAGCGTATACTCTCACTTCGGTTGCCTTCGGTAAACGATCATTAAGTATAGGGTGTCTTAGTGATTTCCCTCATGTCTAACAAAGATCAAAAGTCCCGTTTGGAAATGTTGCCTCAGAACATCGCCTCGGAAATGTTGCCTTGAATATGATCTTAAGACTTCAGGGTTATTACTAAGACGTCCTAACATTGCTTTAGTGATCATACGTCCCTTACGAATTGACCCTTACAACTCCAACGATGGTGCTACCTATTTCTAAATAATAGGATAGCATTGTCTAAAGGAAACGAGAAAAGAAACGATCCTTTCTCGAGTAGGTAGATGCTAGTAGGTACTTGCTCAAGTAAAAACTTTTCACACTTACACTTTTCAAACAAATTTTCAAAACAACTTCGTCACACCTTTGAGGACTGATACAAGGGTTATCATGAAGTAAAACATTTTCAAAGCAAAGCACGTACACAAGCAATTTTAAAAAAAAGATGAGCAAGTACCTAAGAGCCCATGGAAAACCATTGATAGAAAGGGTGCTAACACCTTCCCTTTCTATAATCTACCCCCCGTACTCAAAATATCTCGAAAAAGGATTTTTTCTGTGCTTTTTTCCTTTCTAGTTGGATGAAATAAAAGTCGGTGGTGACTCTTGCTTACTGCGACATTTTGCAAACACAAAACGCAAAACGCAAACCATCATTTTCAAAACAGTCGGTTCTGCCACCGTATCACAATGAATATAGAAACATGTGGAATCAAATAGATAATTGTTGAATTATTGTGGATCTTGAGAATTCGGTTAATATTTGTGATTGAATTTCGATATCGATTTGTGGTGTGATTACTTGATTGTTGAGTTTTATTGAGAATTAATGTGAAATTCATGTGTTATTGAAATTCTAAGTCGATTAAATGATGATTTAATTTATTCAACATTGAAAACCTTTTATCTGATTAATTGTATCAACACTTGAATAATGTTGTTTATGCTTGGAAATAAATGCATTGATGTTAATTAGTTCATTGCAATTTGTTTGTGAATTTTTGGCAATGTTTCATGAACCGGTAATTGTTTTAATACATTCGATTGTGAATTTTCAAACTCGATTTTGGTTGATCTCGACTTATGGAAGTTGCTGCCCAGATTTCACAAATCCATCGTAATTTTTGTTTTAAATGTTGTTTCATGCATACTTGAGCATAATTGAGCATTTGTTGAACATCTATGTTGAGATTTATCGTTTTTTACGCGATTTTTCGAGTAATTTCATAATATGGTGTAGTGCTTCTCGGAGTTCGTAAGTATGCATATTTGTGCAATTTAATTGTCAGTTAATGCACAAGTGAACTTGCCTTGGTATTTTTTTGGCATTAGCATTGAGTTTTAATGATTTTAGATCGAGTTTTTGCTCGGTTCATGAGATGGTGATGTTGCTGCTCGGTTTTTAATGTCCATGTTTCGATGCTCATTTGGATTTGATTTCTTTGCAATTCAATATCATTTTTAAGTTGTGACTTGATACTCGGGCTATGCTTATGCTTCCTTCTTATCGCTAACTTGTTTGTTGAGTTTGTGCAAGCTTCCGAAGGAGTATTTTCATGATGTGCGATTTGCGGATTATGTTGTGCTTGTGTAGAATTGTTTTGTGCAGGGAAATTATCTTGATGCTATGTGTTTTCCACATGCAGTCTATTATCACACGGAGATGTCTTGATTATTATATTGGATATCCTTTCTGATTATTTCTATTTTTCTTGGTGAAGCTTGCACAAAGACCGTCAGGTTTCTTTGCTTTAATTGCGCTTTCCTACGGACATTATTGTTTGGTTGGTATTGTTTCTGATTCTGGTTTTGATTCCGCATTGTATTTTCTTTTCCTTGTCATGAGAAGTAGGAATAGAGATGCATTACTAGGATTCCCTACTTTAGGCGGGCAATTCTGTTTAAAGTCCTCAAAGGAGGCAATGTTTATGCTTGTTTAAAGACCTCAAAAGGAGGCAAACTTTGTGTTTGTTTAAAGACCTCAAAAATAGGCAATTTTGCTAAAAGAAAGTTCTCAATGAAGGAAATCCCCCCCCCCCCTTTTACTTTATGCTTTCTATCGAGTCAATAAGTGGAGCAAAGGGCTTGCAATCGGCCCCATACTTTCTAGTTCGTCTCGTTCTTAGCTCACATAATACGTTGATACTTTGAACCGTACTTATTCTTGTCCATTGAGTCAAATAAAGTGGAAAAGGGTTTGTAACCAACCCCCACCCTTTGTCATTCGTTTCGACGATGTTAGCTCACGTTTCTTTAAACACTGACGCTTCGAGTTGTTACTCGATATCGGTGCTTGAGCAAATCAAGTGGAAATAGTTCCTTACTCCCACTTTGAAGTCCATGCATGTTAACTTAGGTAGAGATTTCCATTTGTTATCCAAACTATAGGACCATCATTGCATGACAACACTAGGATTGTTAGTCTCCCTTAGACTTTTTCATCTCCCTTTTGCATTCTTAAAACTAAAACTCTCTTTTTCTTTGTTCAAACTTCAAAACACTCTAACATCATTAAACCCTTTTTCATGGTAAAAACCACTAACCAATACAAACTCTTTTTGTCTTCAGGCTTTTTCTTTTAAAACCTTTTCAATAAGGATATGTTGTTTCAAAATCGAACAACTAGGAAATGCCAAGTGTGTGAGGGGCCGAGCATGAGTCTCCTTTTGAGCTACAACGCCAAGCATGAGTTGCAATCCTAACCGTAAGGATGCAAACACAACATTATCCATAAAAAACATGCAACCAACCAAAACTTTTAAGGTGAACTACGAGTGCCTGGATCCCCATTGCACGGACAGTGATCCGTAGGTACAAAGGTTCACAACCGAGGAAGGCACGACTAATAAATCCTTTTCTTTTTGTATATAATACTTTGCATCCATGCATTCCCTTTACAACCTAGATTTATATTTAAACACGCCCTTTAGATTAGACAACAAGAGTGGATCCCGTGGAGTACCACGAACATGAGGGGTGCTAATACCTTCCCCTTGCGTAATTGACTCCCTTACCTGTTCTCTTGGTCGCAAGACCTTGATTTCACCCTCTTCAGGTTTTCTTTGATGTTTTCCTTTCCCACCGCGGAATAAATAAATATTTAATGGAGACTTCATTGTTTGTTTTAAGAGATTTATTTTCTCGGGTTTCATTAGCTGGCGACTTCACCGGGGACAGATTGGCCAATTACAGGTCTATCCCATGAGTAAGTCCTAGCTTTTGTTATTTTGTTTTCATTGGGTGTTTATATTTATTCTTTATAGCTTGTTCATTTGTATATATCTGAGCATATGTATGCATTGCATTTTATTGCTCTCCATATACTGGTTATTGTTGTTGTGTTGAGTTGTGTCATTGGTGGAAGGGTGTAACATGAGGTAAAAAGACCATTACCCAGGATAATGTTCACATAGGTTAGAGCGGATACTCATGTCAAATTCCGTGTTCCGTTGACACGTGTGAGGAGGCATGAGATACCACACTCAGACGAGGTTCTCTTGATAATGACTTTGTCTTGCATTCTTTGTACAGAGACGAGGTGTTGGATAGAGGACTCCTAACTCTGGTTGCCACTAGAAACCCTATTCTGATTAAAATTTACTCGTGAGGTGGGGAGGGAATTATTCTTACAAGTACATATGGTGACTATATGTTCTGATGGTGACCGTATGTTCTGTTGGTGACTTGGATTTCCTTGGCTTATGTTCTGGACCTTTGATCTTGGTATTCTCGGTATATTTAGAAACAACACAACAAGTATCCAGCGTTGTGGAAGCTTTAATCCCGTACTGTGGTACTTGCATCATAGCATTTTTATGTTTTTTTAATAAAAAAAAGAGCATATGAAAAAGAACTAACCTACACGTTCTTTCCATTTCCAAGGAATCATACCTGTGAACTTTTTGTTGATATTCTATATCTCTTACTTGCTTAAAATCCTAATCAAGGCATGTAGACTCCTTGGAAGTGATTGAACATGGAATTGCATACACTCAGACACCTCATGCATCTTCATGCATCCATAACAGGTACTCAAAGTGGGGAATTCTTATTCAGACTTGTTATTTTCTTTTCAGAACTGCAAATCTTAACTTCTCACCGCTATGTGATCAGAACTAAGATATGGAGCAACTTCGGGGTGAAATGGATGAGACTAAGGGTCAGATGAGGTTGTTTATGGTGGGCATACATGTCCTAGTCAGTGGTCAGGAACTCCTAAGAGAGGAGAACACTCAGTTGAAGACTCAGCTGAGTTTGGATATGGAAGTTCTGAGGACAATATTGAGAAATGAAGATGATCCTATACCCGCTGCAGCAACAAGATTTTTAATTTCTCCCTATACTTTGGAGGCTCCTTCAAGTCAGGGAATAATTCATGTACCTTATTCAAAACCTTATGTTCCGGGATCTTCCCGTTCGCAGTCGATTCCTGTTCCCCGAGAAAATCCAAAGGGCAAGGCTCCTCAACAAAGACAAAAGAAACCTGAAAGGAATTTTGATCCTATTTTAATGATGTATGATCAATTACTTCCTCCATTACTTGGATGTCAGCTCGTTGAGCTCCATACTTTGGGTCCTCCTTCCGCAAAGCTTCCACGTGATTATGATAGCAATGCTAGATGTAAGTTCCACTCTAAAGAACATGGCCATAACATTGAAAATCACTTTGCTTTTAAACATAAAGTTCAAGATTTTCTTGACACGGGGATAATTTTGTTTACCTCCAAAAGTTTAAGCATACAAATCAATCCTACCCCAACTGTTGCAGGAAAGATGGTTACTCCTTCTCATCTGCAAGGTTCTACCTCGCGTCCTGGGTCACACCATCCACAACATGCTATTGTACCCTAAAACTCTCCCTCTTCTTTTCAAACCTAATTGGTTTATACTTCATCATCATATGCACACATACATGTCATATGGTCTATACTCATGGAATTAAAGGATTTCTATGTGAAAAGAGAAATGAAAAATGACGATTTCGTTAAGCAGTGGTGTGAAGAAAAACTTGGGGGTTTTAGATTTAAATGCACTACGCATGTGTGCCAAGATATTCATTCAACAAAAAATCAATTTATCATCATATCAAGCTCTTATGTGTCGTGGCATGCTTTGAATTGCGTAGAAATTCAAGTGTTTTAATCGATTTGAGACAATGCAGACAAAAATTCAGTATTTTGCGGTTTGAGTTTATAAATTCATAACTTGAGACGAAATATCATTTGGGAATGGTTCTACAGTATTTAGAACCGTCCTGATATCTTCTCCAGTTCATCTGTTCAGGCCGAAGGCTAACTTTGTGAGGAAGATTTTTTAAAGCGCAAAATACCTAAAATCACATTATATAGTGGATTTATTGGTTCGCTGGTTTTCGGATGCTTAAAATTTTTAAATTTTAACCGGAAAATTATATTTGTGTGGCTCTTGGAGCATTTTAACTATCTTGTTATTTCCTTTGAGTTTTGTATTCGGCTCGGAAGCTAATTCAGTAAGGAAGATCTCCGAATGTGTGAATACTCTGAGGATATATAGTGAAAATACAATGAAAATAGTGTGTTGAACCACTGTTTATCGGATGTTCAAAAACTCATAACTTTCACCCAGTTCAACATTTTTGGATGGTTCTTTGGGCGAAAAATCCGTCTTGGTTTTAACTTTGATTCGTATGTTCGGGTCATAGGTTAATTCTTTGCAAAAGATCTTCGAAAATGTGAATTCCCAGAGAAAATTGCACCCCGAAATGGTTCTATGCCTGAGTGTTTCTCGATATTGTAAAAAATCATAACTCTCTCAATTTTTATCATATTGGTAAGATTCTTGAACCGTGAAATCAAAATTTTTATTAGTTACAACTTTGCTTTTGGTCCCGAGTTTAGATTGTGCTCTGAAGGCTTCGGTTCATGGCTCGCTTTCTAAAGTGCACATGAAAATAAGCTGATATTTCAAGACAGCAAAATAAGTCCACTGTTTCTCACCATTCGAAAAATCATAACTCTAAATTTTTATCGTATTGGAGTGATTCTTTCCGAGCAACGTCAAAAATTTCATCAGCGACGATTTTGTTTCAGGTTGCACGTCAGGATTCCGCACTGAAAGTCATGAACTTGTGTTTTGTTTGCAAACAGTATGCAAAATAAGCTGGAAAAATTTGCATTGTGAATTTTTACACCGATTTCTCGCCGTTCAGAATCATAAATTGCTCAATTTTTAGGTATCAGAGTGATTCTTTCGGCACCGCGTCACAAATTTTGTTGTCGATAGTTTTTTTCCAGGTCGCAAGTCGGGATTATGAACCGTATGTCACGAGGTTATGGTTTTATCTCGACTGGTACATTGAATAAGCTGAAAATTAGCATTTGTCAAGCCAATACTATGTATATTTGAAATTCAAATTTCAACACAACTTCACTCATTATTCACAAACCTCTCCAATTCTCTCTCAAATCAAAACCAAATTCTCTCAACTTTCTCTCATTTTTCTTCAAGAACACTCAAGAACATTCAACAACAAAACTTCAAAACTCATCCTCTTCCTTTCCAATTTCCTCCGAGAACCTCCCTCAACCTCGCGCTGCCACACCTTACACCAGAGCTTCATCGCATCTCCGTGTCTTCCACCCACTAGATCCCTCTGCCGTTTTTCTCGTTCAGCGAGAGATCCCTCTGTCTGTCGCACTTTTCAGCGATGCTCTTTCACCTTCTGTCGCGTAATTCTGACGAACACTCCCTCCTTCTTCTGATTCCGCTTTTCCAGCTTCCTCCACTTCCAATTCGAACTTCACTTTGATCCGTAATAATTGCTTGAACTCATATTTGATTCCATCATTTTGTTGATTAATTGGAGAATACTTGTATTTTGCTTATTCATGAGTGGAATCATGTAATCTTCATGAATTGAATTCTTGATTCTGGAATTATTTTTGATAATGATGTTGAGATGTGGTATTGGATGAATGATTGATGAATTTGTTTGAATCTTGAGATTTTGGTTGTTAATTGATGATAACTTTTGATGTCAAATTATGTAATTTTGATGAGAATTGATGTGGATTTCATGTGGTAATGTAATTTTGGATCAATTTGATGGTGAATTAATTTTTTCGATGTTGAAAAGTTTGGATTCGATAAATTGCACTAATACTTGAATGATATTTTTCGGCTTGGAATCAATTCATTCGATGTGGGATTAATTGTTACAAAGCATTTGTAATTCCTAAGCGACGATACATGAACCGGTGAATATTTTTGTGTATCCGTTTGTGAGTTTTAAACTCATTTTTGTCCGATTCCGGTACATGTATATGTTACAGCCCGGACATTGAAAATGGCTTGTAAATCATTTTTCGAAAGTCGTTTGAGGCTTACTTATGCATGCTTATGTGTTTATGGACCGTTGGTGTTGAGTTTTATCATTTCCGACACGGTTTTTTAGATGATGTTGTGATTTGGAGCAATGCTTCCCAGTTTTGGTAAGTTGGGCATAAGGCATGTTTTAATTAAGGTTTAATGTTCAAGCGACTTTGTTTTGGTACTTGGACGATATTTATGTCTAGTTTTGATGATTTCAGATTGATATTTCATGTGGTTCACATATTAACGGCAATTTTCCCCGGTTCGGTAAGTTGGTGCAAACATGCAGTTTAATTGTTGTGTTGTGGATAAGTGAAATGCCTTGGATTTTGTTTGGGATTGATACCAAGTTTGCTCGATTTTTGAGTCAATATTTTGTGCAATTCATGTGTTAATGGCAATGCTGCTCGTAGTTTACGTTTGTGCTTTCAATGCACATTTAAATTCCATTTCTTCATGATTTAGTCCCAAATTGAATTGTGGTGAGAATGCATAACTCCGATTTTGTTTCATTGTTATTTCTAACATGTTTGTTGACTTGTGCAAGGTATTTCAAGAGTGCTTTCAATATCTTACCTAAATCTTAGTTATTCGTTTGAAAAGAATTTTGTTTCCACTTCTTTGTGGATTCGAGTTCACTTCTGACACGATTTTTTTTGTTTCTCATTATATGAGAAATAAACACCATTTTTGTTTTTGCCTGGATGTGAATTTTTGTGCAGGTGTACCATTTGTTATGCGAATGTGTCTGATGCATATTTCACATGTGATTTATTTTCACATTGTCTATTCTTTGGCACTTATGTCGAGCGCATGATCTCTGACCATTTTGTTTGTTGATGCTACCTTGCACGAAGTTTTTTGGGCTTCTTTGCTTTGCTTGCTTGTTACGAACTTTTATTCGTTTGGTATTATTCTGATTCTGGTTTAATTTCCGACATCATTTACCGCTTTCCTTGCCATGAGAAGTAGGAATAGAGATGCATGATTGGGAGTCCCTACTTTAGGTGGTAAAATCTATTTAAAGTCGTCAAAGGAGGCGATGTTTGCTTTTGTAAAGTCCTCAAAAAGAGGCCATGTTTGTGTTTGCTTGTATGCAAAAGACCTCGACGAAGGAAAATCCCACTCCCCTCCCATTTCCCTTTTATTTTGTGCTTGCTATCGAGTCAAACAAGTGGAACAAAGGGTCCTCAATAGATCCCCACACTTTCTAGTTTGTGTCGTTCTTAGCTCGCGCCATGCGTTGATGCTTTGAACCGTGCTTATTCTTGTCCATTGAGTCAAATAAAGTGGAAGATAGGGACCGTAATCATCCCCCACACTTTTTTATTTGTTTAGAAGATGTTAGCTCATGTTTCTTCAAACGTTGATGCTCCAAGTTGTTACTCGATGTTAGTGCTTGAGCAAATCAAGTGGAAAGAGTTCCTTACTCCCACTTTGAGATCCATTGGACTCTTTGTTTGTTGCTTAGCTCGCACTCGATTTTGTTTTGGCTGCAGCCTGACTTTGTTTGATTGCACTTATGTTTGTGCTTTTATTTACACATTTGTATGTTCCCTTAGGATTCACTTGTTTAGTTTCCGATGCAAGTTAGACATTAGGATCGTAATCCATGCATGCTAACTTAGGTAGTATTTTCCCTTTCAAACCTCAACTATAGGTCCATCATTGTATGATAACATTAGGGATAAAGCTAGATAGTTTCCCTTAGATGTTTTTCTTTCCTTTTTGCATGATTAAGACTAAAACCTTTTTCTTTGGAAAATCCATAAAACACTATAACATCTCCTAAATCCCTTTTCAAGGTAAAAAAACATCAACCAATTTAAACTCTTTCGCCTTCGGGAGTTTCTTTGAAACTATCAAAAGGATGTGTTAATTCTACTCTACGCAATACGATGCATAAATCCCCAAAGGTCGGGTGGCACCATGTCTACATGCTAGAGCACGAATGTAGCATTATCCGCCTTCAGGCATTTTTCTTTTGAAAATACCTCTTCAGGTAGAACATGTTAATTCATTCCTATGCCAACGAGTGAGTCTCCAAAGGTCGAGCTGCGGTAGAAAGAAAAATTAACATTGTTCATAAAAAGATATGCAACAAACGGAAACTTTTGAGCCAAACTACAATACTCTGATTCCTTAAAATGGATACATAGGCATTTGGTCACAAGGCCCAGGAAAGTGAAACTTTGTAAATATTCTTTCTTTTCCCCGTGTTTTCTTTTGCATGCATTTCCTCTTTGCATTTTTCCTTTAGCTATTAATCTTTATATTAAAGCACACCATTTGATTAGAACAATAATATTGGATCCCGTGGAGTACCATAGACAGAAGAGGTGTTAATACCTTCCCCTTGCGTAATCGACTCCCTTGCTCGTATCTCTTGGTCGCGAGACCTTGATTTCACCCTTCTCAGGTTTACTCGATGTTTACCTTTCCCTTCCTGTGGGATAAAAAACGTTCGATGGCGACTTTATTGATTTTCTCTCAATGATTGTTCGGCCAATTGTTTCACCTGTACTCTCATAGGTTTCTCTCTAGCAACCATTCTCAAGTCATGAGAATCAGATGGTTAATCAGAACCAGTATCATCCTTATGCACAACCAGTTCAACATGCGCTACAACTGTAAAGTTATCGACAGAGACATCAGCAATAGGGAAGACAGAGGGACACGAAGCCAAAAAGAGTTTTTGACACAATTCCTATGCCTTATGGTCAGTTGTTCTCGCATCTCCGCAAACTGTCCTTGGTGGAAACCAAGCGGTTGGATCCAGTTATTCCTCCTTATCCCAATGTATTTAACCACAACGTCAAGTGTGGTTACCATGCTGGGGCACTTAGCCATTCAATTGAAGTATGTGTGTTATTCATAGACATAGTTCAATATTTGATTGATGCAAGGGCTATTATGTTCACACCAGATAAGAACAGGAATCTGTTGCCGGAGTGATTGTCAAAACTGCTGAAAGTCGTCAGAATCAAGAAGTCCAAGTGGAGTCAAGTCTCCTTTGTTAGAACATAATTTGGTTCTACATCCCTGCAAGAGTTTTGATGATAACAAACACATGATATATATAAAGAACAAATATGCTCGCTAATAAAAGTATCCTTATATGCAGGAAGTTCTGATGTGAAAAAGATGTTCTGGTGTAAGGAGCATAGACAATCTGCCAGAACATCACTTGAAGTTCTGATTATGCAAGCACATAAGATGAGAGTACCATGATAGAATCAAATGCATCCTTCTTAGAAGAAAATCTGTGTGACACGCTTATATGAAGAGGTTCTGTTACAACTTCTGAATGCACCGGCGCTGTGAAACAGGATCTCTGATACTATGATTTGTATAGTTCTGATACAAGCTGTAAAGGACTCTCAACGGTAACATTCATCCTCTAAGCGTTACAATTTATCAAAGCAATATCAAAAGTAACGGCTACAAAAAGACAAGGATCTCCTGGTTTGAAAAGTTCATTAACTCGTGTTATGAACATACCAAAAGCATCTTCTTATGTCACTGTTGCATGGCCTATATAAAGCAAACGCATAGAATAATTAAAATGATGAACTACTGCGCACAAAAAGAAGAATTCACGTGAAAGTACAGTAACACAACAATTATCTTTCATCCTCAAAACATTCATATTAAAAATGTGTAAAACATCACTGTTAGTGATACTATTTTATTAGAAACACTATTGTACACATTTATTCAATTACTCTTTAGGCATTTCCTTGAGAAAACTGGGTTGTGGTTTTGGACTCAAGAAGACTTTGGCAGTTGTCAAAGTAGATTTGTAATCAAGATTGATTAGTGGATTAAGACCTCGTTGGAGAGAGGCGAAATCACCTTGGCGGGTGGACTGGAGTAGTTTGAGTTTAAACGAACCGGGATAAAAATCAACGTGTGCTTTCCATTGAATTTTGAGATCCCAATTCAACCCCCCCTTCTTGTGTTTTTCAATTCTTCATCCTCAACAATGGAAATTATCGTGTCCTTTACTGCATTTCCATATGTAATTTTGCTTGTTTGTTTAAGCATTGTTTGCATGTATGAACTTGTTTATTTTTTAATATTATCTTTAATAAAATGAGTATGTTTGTCTTGAAATCCATTCGTTTACACTCATATATTTGTTTTCACTCATGAAATGTTTTTCTTGCATTATGATACCAATTGTACCAGTCTTTTGCTTAGGCAAAGATTGGAAGGAGGATGACGACAATTGAAAATGCAAAAATCTCTGGTTATATGCTTTTGAATAGAACCCTGTTGAGGATGTACATGCATTGTTTCAATTCCTAAACACCAGATATATAAGGGAGTTTGTTGTTCCCCAAAATTTTTCCTCTCATTTTCAAATCAAATTATTTCAAGAGGTCTCCTCATCTTCCTAGGGTTCTCAATTGCTCAAGGAATTGATCAAACAAGTCTTCTCATAAGAAATTAGCCTACAACTAGGGTTTTGCTTTTCTCAAAGTAAATTGGACTTATAATGCCTCAAATGGTTTTCATAACTCTTCATATGTCCCTAAGAATGATCATGTCAATTTTCAAGCCTTGCACCACAAGTTTGCTCAGTCAATTGCTCAGATGATGGAAAATTAACTATATAGGGTAAAAAGTCAATTGTGATTAACATGAAGTCAAACTTCAATATTTTTGGTCAACATCAACATTTTGAAGTTATATCCATCATTTAATCAAGGTTTTATCATTATTCCTCAATAAAAACGCTCAAATCATCAAAAGTTAAAAGTTGCCAAATTAGGGTTTCCTTAGGAGAAGTCATCTGAACTTTGAACAAGCATAAATTTCACATGATTCATCAACTTTTCCCAATAAAATCCTATCTTGAAGTAAATTCAATTCTCTATAACTTTTTCTCTCTAAGCTCAAATCCAAAAGTGCATCATTTGAGAGATATGAGCCAATACATTACAAGTCATTTCAAAAGTCAACAAAAAGATACTTTTTGTCAAGGCAACTTACATCAAGATAAATTATTCAAATGCAAATATTATAAACAAAGATATTATAGAGGATATCTTTAGATTTACAAAAAGTCCAATATCACCTTCAAAAGATAAAACCTGAGAGAGTTATGATTGGGGCAAGTTGGGGCAAATTTGAGAAAAATGCGGGAAACTTCATTTGAGCAATCATGAACTTTTGGACTAATGGGCCTAAATTTTAAGGTTTAAACATGTTTATAACATGTTAGACGACCTCTAAGTCCATTTATACATTACTTTTATTTTTTATTTTATTTATTTGGATTTTATTCAAATTAAGTCAAAATAAATTAAATAAAATATGAGTTGATGGACCAAAGGGTGTGTGGGCTTCATTTGGATATCTTCTAGAAGGCCCAAGACCTCATAAGAGTTTGTCAAAACCGTGAAAACATGTTGGGAACAAGAATCTTCAAGTTTGGAATGTTTTTAAAACAATTTTGGAAATATTTCAATGTGTTTTCTTTGCAATAAATTGTGACATAATTATACAAGATCCTTGCCTTGTTTTGATTCATTTTCATTCCTCTATAAATACATGCAACACTCAAGTGCAAAAGGCACAAAACGGCTGCCATATAAGCAAGGTTTTAAAATCACAAATTTTCAAAGAAAGGTGCAAACTCGTATAAAAATTTCCAGCCACTCTGAATCAAAACCAAGCCTCAAATCGTGTTCATGAAGCTCCCAGGAATCTCACCAAGTCTAGAAACAAATCTATTCCCGTCTGGAATAGCTTACACAAGCCCACCGGTTTTGGTAATTTTCTTGAATTTGAATATTTTAATCTATGCATATATAACTAATTTTGTGTGCACAAATGAGTTCATCATGGTGTTTAGAACATGTTTGAATAAGAAAATGCAAGCTTTAACGCAGAGATGATGAGTTACCATGGCTAGGGCATGGTCGTATTCTCTCTTTGAAACTCCATTTCCACATTTTTATTTCTTTTTTTACAATTAAAGTCAAATAATATAAAAATTAGAATATTATACAAAATCAAAAAAATACAGTCTTTTGGATTTTCTTAAATTAACTTTTTCATTTAATTAGATTTTAGGTCTTATTTTATTAATTTGTAAAATTAATTAGAATGATTAGGTTTTTATTAATTATTAACTTAAATTATTTTCTACAAAAATACACAAAAAAATCATTTAACACAAAAATTCCAAAAAATATTAAATTAGATTTGTTAGTTTTTTTCTTCTAAAACCTTTTTCTAACATTTTCTTATTTATTTTCTATTTAAGTTCTAGAAAACAAGTTTATTGGTCGCACAGTTGATTTTGTAATAGGTTAGTTTATTTTCTCGTATTTTTTTAATTATGTAATTGCTCATGGGATGTAATAGCCTAGGTTTATTTTCCTGCACTTTATTTTCCGCACTTATACTATGTATGAATGTATGTATATATAAATGTATAGTAACTAGGAGTGTAGGGCAATATCTAAAACAAAACACTAGATAACCGTAACTCTCAAGACAAACATAATTGAATTGAATCACTCTTGCACACACGCACCTCTAGGGTAGCCTCTTTGTTGCCTTCGAAAAAACAATGGTCATGTCCCTCTAACATAGAAATACCATTAGCAAAGAACCTTGTTTAAATTCATCATAAAGATCATAGCCCCGCAATGTCCCTCAAAGTTGCCTACGAGAAATGATCTTGTCCCTCGGGTTTCCTACGACTGTATGATGACAGTCCCTTCGAATTTCTAAGGTATCCTTATATGTTGCCTTCTATGACCATAACGACGACCCTAAGTCGGTCGCTTCACATCTAATAGATGAGGCTACCTACCAACTAATGATATGGATAGAACCATCCCTAACGGAGAAGGAAAAGGATAACAAAATAACTTTCAGTGGGTAAGAAACCCTTAATTGCTTGCTCACAAACTAAAATAAATTCCACACATCACACTTTCAAAACAACTACTTTCAAATGCTTTATAAACACTCTTGAGGAATGATACAAGGGTTACTATAAAGCATACGACCTTACATTGGCATTTTCAAAACATTTTCAAAGCACACACAAAGCAAATTAAAGTGAGCTAAGCAATTAAGAGCCCGTAGATAACTACGTATGAAAAGGGTGTCAACACATTCCCTTTTCATAACTCACCCCGTGAACTCAAAATAAATAAAGGTCTTTCCTATTCTTTTCACCCTTTCCTTATTTGATAAAATAAAAGTCGGTGGTGACTCTTTCTAACCGCAACATTTGCAATAAAATGCAAAACCAACGAGTAAGTTCTCCACCGTGTTACAGAGTGAAACCCTCGTTATCCCCTTTGAGCCTTGAAGTAGGATTTTCTTTTCTATTAAAAAAAAACAATTATTTTAAACCCAGGGGTAAGGTAATGTTCAATTAATCTGATCGAGTATTCATATCTCATCAGGAGTGCACATCTAAGGATCAACCACAAGGTTTTACTTCACTCGTTAGGAGGAAAAAGATGACGATACCATAATGGTTATCCCTCATCAGCCAAGGAATGAGGCAGTCACAACTCTTCAACAAGTCAAAATACTCAGGGTCACACGACTTGTTAAAAAAATAAAAATAATGATTGAAAAAAGAGAAAAGAAAGAAAGCCCACTAAGTCAAAAAGGAAAAAGCTTGAAAGCAAATGACTTAGGAAAAAGTTAGGGCATCCCGCTGGACTTCAAAATCAAAATTCAAAAGAATTTGTCCAGGAAAAAGTCAAGGAAGCGGAAAAGAATGAAAAACTCGAAAAGAAAAAAGGATTAACAAATAAAATCCTCATCGAAGAACAAATTCGTGTGATCAGACACCAAAAACACAAAATTAAATGACTGTCGTGTCCAAAAAATTTCAATGGTTTCTCAACTGTCTCAAACTCCTCTTGAGAGATGAGTACTCGTATCGAGTTAACTGAATGTAGGACTGGAGAATATCACGGAGAAGGGGTAGGTACAAAATAATTTTGAGCCTTAAACCCTTTTTTCTAAAACCGTGAACTAGGCCATGTTACAACCCTTAAAAGTCCTAATTAAAACATGGTTTATTTCGAAAGCATACTACAACGAGATAGCGTTAACTGACTCCTAGAAGATATGCTTAAATATATGTTTTGGTATCATATGCTTGCATTATATTTCATGAAAAAAGATTTTAAAATGTTGCTCTCTAGCTAGTGATTCGTTCACAACAGAGTTGTGACATCATTTCATTAAAAGTTTTTTCAAACTTCAAGACTAACATAGGTTTTGAATTAGAATTGTCATTCTCAGAACAAATTTGATTCTATTTGCAAACAGCTGCCTGACAACAAGGAAAATTTCCATGATGGAAATCAGTGAAGGGCATGATCATGCCAAAGTAAAAAAGACCTGAGGACTCTGGAGTAAAAGCTAATCATTTTGAGAGAATGGTCATAGCTAGGGGCGTGCTGCCTAAGGATTACGTTTAAGCCTAAGGAAGTTGTTTTCACAGTGCGGTCACCCTCAAAAGGGTAAAGTTTGAAGTCTCTGTTGAGCAAAAGACGTGTCGAATACACCTAATCAGTTATGTTAAGAATCAACCAACTTCTCCAAAAGATCCCAAGAAGCTATGATAGATCATCATGAAGACTATATGGAGCAGGAGCATGCCACTTTCAGATAATTATAAAGGTTGTTTCCCAGCTTTGTTCACCCTTAAGAAGGGTAGAATTTGAAGATTCAATCGATCTGGAACATTCAAGCCAGGATTCGATCCCTCAAAGTTCAGTTAATCTGGGGCAGTTATGTTGAAAATCGACAAATATCTTCAAGAACCTGTTGATCAGAGGAGAATCATTTCAGAATTTAAAGATACTGGGGCAAGTCATTTAAGTCGTTATGATGGAAAGACTTTCTCGATGGATATTCCTTCATAATCCTTGTCTAGGACAGATTGTTGTTATTTTGTTTTGCAGGCACCTTGTGTACGCTTATGACAAACAGGGTCAAACAAGAAAAGCACAAAGTATTCAAGGTTGTTACCCCCACAAAATGCTTGATGGAAATAATGTTTCTTCAAACAGAATATTTTTCCCCAGTGTGATCTGCACTCTTACTCAATGAAAGCTCGTTTGCTAAGATATTTCTCTCCAGAGATCTCTCCCTAAAAGAGCATCTCCAGTGAGGTTTGGTACCACCATCTTTATCTCCGGTGAGGTTTGGTACCGTTGTTTATCCCAAAGTGTGGTTCTCCATCTCCCCAATGAAGTTTGAGTCTCCTTCCCCAACGAGGGGTGGTACCGAAGTTTATATCCCCAAGGTGGTATGCATCTTCTAAAAGACTCTTGTTAGGTTTCTTTATCAGTAAGAGATCATCATTGTCTCCACGAAGTCGTTTGTTTGTCCTCAGTAGAGCGGGTTTTCTCCCAATGTGATTATATGGCGGTGGATATCTTAAGTTTGGCGTCCTCAGTGTTATGGATACTGATGCAAGTATGAACTCTCTTATCCCCAATAATGGAAGAGGTTGTTTCTATCTCCGGTGGAATTTGAGCTTTGGGGGTTCTTGGTTTGAGATTTCTCTCCTCCCCATGAAGTGATTTTCTTTTCCCCAGTGGAGTTTGCACTTGAACTCACTCCCCAATAATGTCGTTCAAGGAGTCATATTCTTCTCCCCAGTGAAGTTGTGATTGGATGGAAGCCTTCTGATGTTCACTTCCCAGTATGGCTCACACTTATGAGAGTTCTTGTAAGAATTCTCTTATTCCTCAATGATGGAAGGTGTTGTGTTATCCCTACTAGAAGTTATTTCTGTCAAGGACTCTATGTAGGGCGATCTGTTTTCCCTCAGTAAAACATTTCTTCCCCAAGTGAAGGTTTGTTCTCCAGTGGAGTTCGTCGTTGAGTTTCATTTATTCAAGAATTATCGTTATCCCTTCTTGAGTTTTCTTATCACTGGTGAAGTCTTCTTTCATCAAGAACTCTACGCAAGAAGATCTATATTTCCCCAAGCGAAATTCTCCTTATTTTCAGCAGGAAGATAATTCATCGTTTCCTCAGGAAGTTAAGAGTTGTTTGGATTCAAAGATCTTTCCTCGGTGAACTGCAGTTTATTTTTGCAGTGTTCTCTCTAAAGTCCACTTTTCAGTGGCATCCCTCCTCGGAGTTGGCGTGTTTGAATTGCAATCTCGCACCGTAGTTCATCCGCAGTGGTCATCAGTTTAGATGGTTATTCCTTGCTTAAGATCAGTTTCCCAAGGATGATTTCTCAAATTTCATGGTTTTCTCGACAGTTCATTTTTGATATTGCTATTCCCCATTGAATCATTTAAACATGAATCATTACATTTCATTTGCCCAAATGCGTAGAATTTCCATTAAAATGGAGCATTACGCTAAAAAAGAATATATTCAAACATGCATTGAAACATAAGCCAATTTTATTACTTACCCGAAGTAATTGGTTTTCTATCCTGTCCTGCTTCCTCGATGGAGTCTGTTGTGATTTCTATCTCTAGTCAGGTCTTGTGGTGTTTTCTCTTTCCCCAGAGAACCCTTAGAGACCCTTGCTAGAGTACCTTTCTCGGTTGGTCTCTTTCTTTGGTGTAAGTTCTCTTTCGCTTAGAGTTCTATCGAAGTCGATATCTATCTGTACCCCCAGTAAGTTTGCCTTTGATCATCGTTCTTTCCTCAAGAGTCTATCCTCGGTTAGCATTATTTGTTAGAGCCTTCTTCGGTCGGTCTCTTCCTTGTTTGAATATGTCTAATTATACCTGGCATATACCCAATATCTCTCTTATATGTGTCTAATCTTAACTCCTGACATATATTCTTGATATCTTTGTTAGAGCCTACTTCGGTCAGTCTCTTTCTTGTATGTGTTCGCTACCAACTCCGAACATGTATGTTGAATATCTTTGTTAGAGTCCTCTTTCGATCTCTTTCTTGTATGTGTTCGCTACTAACTCTGGACATGTATGTTTGATATCTTTGATGGAGTCCTTTCTTCCGTTCTCTTTCTTGTATGTGTTTGCTACCAACTCTGGACATGTAAGTTTGATATCTTTGATGGAGTCCTTTCTTCCGATCTCTTTATTGTACGTGTTCGCTAACAACTCCGGACATGTATGTTTGATATCTTTGTTAGAGTCCTTTCTTCTGGTCTCTTTCTTTTATGTGTTCGCTACCAACTCCGGACATGTATGTTTGATATCTTTGTTAGAGTCCTCCTTAGGTATCTTTCTTGTATGTGTTCACTACTGACTCTAAACATGTATATATTTGTTAGAAACCTTCTTCAGTCAGTCTCTTTCTTTCTTATATGTGTCCGCTACCAACTTTGGACATGTGTGCTTGATATCTTTGTTAGAAACCTTATTTGTTCAGTCTCTTTCTTTCTTGTATGTGTCTAATCTTGACCTGGAATATACTTGATACCATATATGTGTCTAATCTTGACCTGACATATATTCTCCAAGTTTACTTGGTTTCTCATATGTCTAACCCCGGTCTGATGTACAGATAACCTTTTCGCAAAAGCAAAACAAAAAGTAGAAAATACAAAAAAATCAAATATATGACTTTTTTTTTGTTTTTCAGAGTGCAAATTTTATGGTTCTTTTGAGTATTCAATCTTCTTCTACCTCGATTGTTCGAAATGATAACGCCAATCTCACCCCCAGGTTAAAGAAGATTGAATAAGGGCAGTTGTTGCACCCCAAAATTCTCCCTCTTTATTTTAACCCTAATTGGCTTATTTTTTCTAACATAATCATGCATACATATCATTGATTCCATGGTTACGGGATCAAGGCATTTATCTGCGTCAGGCTACAAAAAAACAATTGTTTCGACATGCGTTACAGCAAAGTAGAAACTCAGGTTTTTAAAGATTCAAGCGCACTCCGCATATTTCTCTGAGCTACTCAATCAGCAATTAATGAATTCATCATCATGCCAAGTTCTCATGTGTTCCATCATGCTTTGAATTACAGAGAAAGTCAAGTGTTCTTATTTATTTGAGACATCTCAAGTCGAAAATCAACATTTTATGGTTCGAGGTTAAAATTTGTAACTTCTGACCATAAAAGGTTTGGGAATGGTTCTTCAGCCATTAGAACTGTCTTTTTATTTTCTTCGATTCACCTGTTCAGGTCAAAGGCTAATTTTGTAAGGATGATCTTCAAAAGCGCAAAATACCTGAAATTATGTTAAATAGTGGATTTGTTGGTTCGTTGGTTTTCAGACATTCAAAAATTTGTAATTTTTGAATGGTAAATCACTTTTGAGTGGCTCTTGGGGCATTTGAGTCGTCTTTTTATTTTATCCAATTCTTATGTTCGGGTTGGAAGACGATTCAGTGAGGAAGACTCCAAAAATTCAAATTATCTAAGTCTGGTACCCTGAAACAGCATGTTGATCCACTAATTATCAAATGTTAAAAAATTCATAACTTTCTCCCAGTTCGACATTTTTAAATGAATCTTTGGGCATAAAATCTATCTTGATATTGTCCTCAATTTGTATGTTCGGGTCAGAAGTTAATTCTTTGAAAAAAATCTCCAAAAGTGCGAATTACCTGAGAAAATTGCACTCCAAAATGGTTATTTGTTGATTGTGTCGCTGATATTGCAAAAATCACAACTTTCTCATTTCTCATTGTATCAAGACGATTCTCGCGACACGTTGTCAAAAATTATGTTAGCTACAAGTTTTCTTCAGGTCCCGATTTCGGATTATTCTCAGAAAACTTCGGTTTGTGGCTTGTTTCAAAAGTTGAACACCAAAATAAGTTGAAAATCTGCAAAACCCAAAACATAGGGTTTTCAGTCTCAAGTTTCTCACCATTCAAAAATTCATAACTCTCTCTATTTTTATTGTATTAGGGCGATTCTTTCGGCACTACATCACAAATTTTGTGATCAATGTTTTTGTTTCAGGTTTCGCGTCGGAATTATGCATTTAAAGTGATGAGCTTATGGTTTGTTCTTGCAGCGTACACCGAAATAAGCTGAAAATTCTGCATTATTCACAAAAAAACAAGGTAATTTGCATCTTTTACCATTTTCCAAACAAGACTTAAAGGCTTGCCTATATATTTTTGAAATTCAAATTAGAATGACTTTTGCTCATTCTACACAAAAATCACTCAAAAGAATTTCAAGTTTCTCTCAATTCTCTCAAGAACAAAGCAAGAGAAAAATCTTTCCTCTCTCTATAAATTTTTGGCCAGCTCCCTCTCTCTCTGGCGAACCGCCCTTCTCCCACCGACTAGCACCACATGTATACCCTTCGACAGACCTTCTTACTCTCTCCTCTCTCCGCTCAGTATTGCCCTCCATTTCCGAGCCCTTTCCCCGTCATTGATCCATTTCGACGCTGGTATATCCTTCTATTTTGCTGTCTGGTATGCTCCTCCTTGTTCCAGTCTCTCTTTCACTTCCGATTCTCACTTCAAGCCTCGATTTCGGTAATATTTCTTGATTCCATTGCTTGATTTAATTGTTTCATGAATTTTAATCGGTGAATTTCGACGTTAATAGATTTGTTCATGAATTAATTTTTGGATCTTGAAATAAGTGATTAATTGTTCATGATGATGATAGAAACATGTGGAATCAGATAGATGATTATTGAATTGTTGTGGATCTTGAGAATCCGGTTAATATTTGTAATTTAATTTTTGGTATCGATTTGTGGTGCGATTACTTGATTGTTGAGTTTTGTTGAGAATTAATGTGAAATTCAAGTGTTGATGCAATTCTAAGTCGATTAAATGATGATTTGATTTTTTCAATATTGAAAACCTTTGATCCGATTAATTGTATCAGCACCTGAATAATATTGTTTGTGCTTGAAAATCAATGCATTGATGTGAATTAGTTCATTGTAATTTGTTTGTGAATTTTAGGCAACGTTTTATGAACTGATAATTGTTTTAATACATTCGATTGTGAATTTTCGAACTCGATTTTGGTTGATCTCGACTCATGGAAATTGTTGCCCGAATTTCACAAATCCATTGTAATTTGTGTTTTAAATGTTGTTTCATGCATACTTGATCATAATTGAGCATTTGTTGAACATCTATGTTGAGATTTATTGTTTTTGACACGATGTTTTGAGTAATTTCATGATATGGTGTAGTGTTGCCCGGAGTTGGTAAGTATGCACATTTAAGCAATTTAATTGTCAGTTAATGCACAAGTGAGATTGCCTTGGTATTTGTTTGGCGTTAGCATTGAGTTTTGACGATTTTAGATCGAGTTTTTGCTCGATTCATGAGATGGTGATGTTGCTGCCCGGTTTTTAATGTCCATGTTCCGATGCTCATATGGATTTGATTTCCTTGCAATTCAATATCAGTTTTGAGTTGTGACTTGATACTCGGGCTATGCTTATTCTTTCTTGTTATCGCTAACTTGTTTGTTGAGTTTGTGCAAGCTTCCGAAGGAGTATTCACGTGATGTACGATTTGTGGATTATGTTGTGCTTGTGTAGAATTGTTTTGTGCAGGGCAAATATCTTGATGCAATGTGTTTTTTGCATGCGATCTATTCTCACAAAGTGATGTCTTGATTCTTATATTGGATATCCTTTCTGATTATTTCTCTTTTTCTTGGTGAAGCTTGCACGAAGACCATTGGGTTTCTTTGCTTTGATTGCGCTTTGCTATGGACATTATTGTTTGTTTTGTATTGTTTATGATTCTGGTTTTGATTCCATATTGTATTTTCTTTTCCTTGCCATGATAAGTAGAAATAGAGATGCGTGATTGGGAGTCCCTACTTTAGGTAGGCAATTCTGTTTAAAGTCCTCAAAGGAGGCAATGTTTGTGCTTGTTTAAAGACCTCAAAACGAGTCAATGTTTGTGTTTGTTTAAAGACCACAAAAAGAGGCAATTTTTCTAAAGTCTTCAAAGAAGGAAATTCCCATCCCCTTTTACTTTATGCTTGCTAAAGAGTCAATAAGTGGATAAAAGGGCTCGCAACCGGCCCCCACACTTTCTAGTCTATGTCTTTCTTAGCTCACGTTATACATTGATGCTTTGAACTGTACTTATTCTTGTCCATTGAGTCAAATAAAGTGGAAAAGGCTTCGTAACCAACGTCACCCTTTGTCATTCATTTTGACGATGTTAGCTCACATTTCTTTAAACATTGAAGCTTCAAGTTGTTACTCGATATTGGTGCTTGAGCAAATCATGTGGAAAGAGTTCCTTACTCCCACTTTGAAATCCATTAGATTCATTGTTTGTTGCTAGCTTGCACTTTATTTTTATTATGGTTTTGGTTCGACTTTTTTCGATTTCGCTTGTGTTTATGCTTTGTCTTTAGACCCTTTGCATGTTCCCTTAGGACCACTTGTTTCATTTTCGATTCAAGTTAGACGTTAGTATTGTAATCCATGCATGCTAACTTAGGTAGAGATTTCCCTTTGTTATCCAAACTATAGGACCATCATTTCATGACAACACTAGGATTGTTAGTCTCTCTTAGAGTTTTTCATCCCCCTTTTTCGTTCTTAAAACTAAAACTCTCTTTTTCTTTGTTCAAACTTCAAAAAACTCTAACATTATTAAACCCTTTTTCAAGGTAAAAAACACTAACCAATGAAAACTCTTTTAGTCTTTGGACTTTTTCTTTTAAAACCTTTTCGATAAGGATATGTTGTTTCAAATTCGAAAAACCTGGAAATGCTAAGTGTGCGAGGGGCCGAGCATGAGTCTCCTTATAAGCTGCAACGCCGAGAACGAGTTGCAATCCTAACCATAAGGATGCAAACACAACATTATCCATAAAAAGAATGCAACCAACTAAAACTTTTGAGGTGAACTACGGGTGCCTTGATCCCCATTGTAGGGACGGTGATACATAGGCACAAAGGTTCGCAACCGAGGCAGACAGACTAAAAAACCTTTTCTTTTTGTACATTATACTTTGCATCCATGCATTCCCCTTACATCCTAGATTTAGATTTAAACACACCCTTTAGATTAGACAACAAGAGTGGATCCTGTGGATTACCACATACGTGAGGGGTGCTAATAACTTCCCTTTAGGTAATCAACTCCCTTACCCGTTCTCTTGGTTGCAAGACCTTGATTTCACCCTCTTCAGGTTTTCTTCGATGTTTTCCTTTCCCTCCGCGGGATAAATAAATATTAAATGGAGACTTCATTGTTTGTTTTGAGATATTTATTTTATCAGGTTGCTTTAGTAGCCATTGGTTCCTATTTTTGGGCCTAGATATTTGGATCCGCGAAAAATAGGTAACTATCAGGACTAGATCAAAAAAAGCAGTCGTACCCTTAACTATTTGTTGCTTCGAGCAAGGGTGAGATGACGGGTAGATGCGTCTCGAGCACCTTCCTGGTTGTCTTCTTGAGTAGTAGCGAGCATACCTAGAATTGGTCATTGATGCAGGAAGGCGCACGACCAGGGCATCATAATCCCTGATATTCCCATGGTGCGGTCGATTAAGTGTGCTCGATAAGAAATCAGAGTTAGTGGGAAAAGTTGTTTGGGCTACGCAATGGGTAAAAGCGGGTTGGGCCGATTCTAACCATTGGGCTAGTCCAGAACAAGAGCCCCCCAAGTCGTTTTTCCTAGGTGTAGGAGTGATAACTTATAGTCATCCTGCGAGGAGTTGAGGATGCTCTAGGATGTGCTCAGGGGAACAACGTGGAAGAGCCCGAATGTGGTCTTTTTATGTTTGGCACACGAGAATCCAAAAGGTCGATTGGACTGAGGAGTAGTGTGCCACACTTTTATCGAGTCACATGCTATCATAAAAGTGTAATGATGGAAAGTCTAGGGACTAGGGCATAATGATGGCGACCCTTAGATCCTCCTAGGCGTGTGCCCGCTCACGCGCTAGCAAATTTCATCTATAAAATGGAGAGAGGAAGCTTTTTTTGAACTTTTTGCTTGCTCTTTCTCTGCTCGTCTTTAGTTTCTACACGACATCGTCGTTCTCCGCCGAAGTTCTTGCTCTTTCTGCTGTTCACCGCTGTAATCTCTGCCCGTTCCGTTGCTAGTCTTCCCTAACCTAGTAAGTTTCATGTTTTCCTTCTATTTTTGAATAAAAGTTCCATGTTTTAGGTTAGATTTTAGGTTGCAAATTTAGAGATGCATGCGGTTAGGGGTAGATTAACTATAGATTGGACGACTCTTTGTGGTTCTATCACCTGGGAATGTTGGATCTACCATGGAGCTGTTTGGTAACTCCTGATAGCAGGGCCAATGATGGTAATTTGTGATGAAATTTCTAGAAAAATTGGACCGTTCCCTGGATTTCTTCTTTGAACTTCCTGAGTTTCTGATGTGACCCTGGGCGAGGTTCAAAACCATTTGTCAGGGAAGGAACTTTACTCGCGTGATCTAGGGTTTATCCTAGTAGTTAGGGGCCTAGTATGTTAGAGGGGATTATCCTAGTATTGCTTTCTGCTGTTTTGAGTAAGGGCTCTGGTCGGGGATAGGGTCCTTATTTGTGCCCTTTCACTTGATTAGTGGTGGAAGGGTGGATTTGATTTTATTTCGAATTCACTTGTCCTCTGCTTTTTAGGTACCATTGTCAGCAGTACTGAAGACGACCTTATGAGCGAGCATATTGATTTTGTCACAAGTTCATCTGGGGGCACGTCAACCGGGGAGAGTACCTTGGTGGTGTGTGATCCTGATCCGGGCGTACCCGAGTAGGGTACGGACCTGCAGCTCCTGAGGATCCTTTGGCATGGGTCGCACAAGGTCCTATGGAGATCATTTCCAACTTTCTTGAGCACTCAAATAAGATGTTTACGCTGGTGGCTCTGGGGATGAAGTTGGAGGATGCAGAGGAAGAATGGGAGATCTACATCCCCAGGAAGGATCACCATGTATGTTCTAAGTTTGATGCGAACCATCTTCATATGTACGAGATTCTCTTCTGAGAGTTGGGTCTACGACTTCCTTTCTCTGGTCTTCATATGGCCTTTTTTCGGCATCTTTGTCTTGCTCCCTCCCAGCTTCATCCTAATTCGACCACCTTCCCGCGGGCTTTCGAGATAGTGTGCGATTATTTGTAGATAGGGGCCATCGTTCCTTTGTTCTTTTATTGCTTTCACCTCCATCGGGGGCGATTTGGTAATCAGTGGGGATGGGTTTCCTTAAAACAGACTAACAGGAAGTTATTCAAGGCTTACCTCTAATCCGTCTAAAATTTTAAGGAAATATATATGTTAGTCTAGCCTGTGTCAGAGAGGGCGTTGTTGAACGTTTTTAGAAGCATCCCACTTGTTGATGATGCCGGGGGAACCCGTGTTGAATGAGGAAAGGAACCCAGTGGTGAAACTTGTAACCAAGTTTAGTTTCCATTGGTTGAGGAAACATTTTACCCATGAGACCGACCATTACATTTGGACGAAGGGTCATCGGAGTGTTGAGGACAAGGCTAGCCATGACCTATTGTCGGCATTTATCGTGGAGATACCTCCTGTCTAGTGCATGGCCAAAAGGGGGAGGCCTGTTTTCAATGAGGATGAAGGGCATGTGTTTGAGCCAGGGCTTATAAATGTTAACGAGCTCCTCGAATGCGAGAATCCTAAATAGTATTTAGGTAGCTATTTTTTTCTCTTTCGATTGGGTTTTCATGCAAGTTTCTTTATCCCCATTTTCTGATTTTGACTTGTTATTTTGCAGGAAGGATGACTTGTGATCAAGGTGAAGAGGTGACATAAGTTTTCTATAGCCTCTCAAGGTGATACGGGTATAGATCCCCAGAATGGTCCAAGGACATTGTCAACTGGAAAGGCTTTCGGACACCCTTCTCCTTAGTAGGAGTCTTCGAGGTTCAAGAGAGAACGTGTTGAGGGTGTTGTCGACCTGACAGGGGAACAAGAGAAGGGCAAGTTCTAGTTGCCTCCTTGTTTTCATGATAGGGTTTTCTTTAAGGGATACTCCTTACAGCTTCCCCAAGCTGAACCATTGATGCTAGAAGAGATGGACTGCCCGAGCAAAAGGGGGATGTTGGCCCGAGATGCTGGTGTTGTCATGAGGGATTTGGGAATGGTCGTGGCGTATGCCGAGGAAGGTACCTCCCTGGAGGTTGAGTTGAGGAAGTCTCGGGCTAAGTTGGAAACTCTCAAGGAAAAGCTTGTCACAATGAATGTTGGGAATAAGGCGTCGCGTGAGAGCCTAGCTAAGATGACCGAGGAGCATAATACTCTTCTGCTGGAGAAGAAGTCCCTTGAGGGTATGGTTGCAGTTATGAGGGCAGAGATGTTTCCCGTCGAGGATGAACCAGATGAGGCTAAGGGTCTGAAGACCCGAGCAGAGTTGGTTGCTCGCCTCCAATTGGCCGTGGATGATGGTCTGGTCAATGTTGAAGGAAGCTTCAAGAATGTCGTGGCGCAGCTCAGAGCGGTGAATCCTGGTATAAATCTGAACACAGCCGGAACGGGGTTCCTTTACTATGTGGTCGACGAGAAGATTGTTGTTCATGAATCCCTTAAGCTTTCATAGGATGAGGAGTCTCCTCGGTAGGAACCAAATCGACTTGATAATTGACTAGATTGTTGTTACTTCTTATTTTGTCCTACGTGCCTCTTTGTTGTAATCTGTTTCGGGAATCTTCCCATTTTATGTAATTTTCAAACAATTGTGGTCCTTGTGGCCACATGTTCGTTTATTTGGATGGGGACCTCGGGCCTCCTTTATGTAACATCCTCGAAAATTTTGACCCTCGTGGTTGTCTTTTAAAGTTTCTGACCGTGGTGGTCGTTCGCTCTAATTCTACATCACTCAAGTGTTTTTAACTTTGCTTCGTGCATGATTTATTGATTATTTGTTGTGGAATGTTTACATGTCTTATATGCTCGTTTGCTTGAGACGTTTTATTTTTATTATAAGTTTTAGGGGTTTGCTTATGGGTTTTTGAGTTCGCCAGTGTAAGGAATTGGTCAAACGGGCACGGTAATTTCCAAGCATTGGCTGGAACTCATACCTCGTTTTGAAAACTTGATCTCAGGGCGACATGAACTTCCCATTGTGAGATGAGTGTTCTGCCATCATGCTACAATGATGGGGGAGCTCGTTTGAGTTTTCCACGTCAGGATGAGAATCTGCTCATTAACAAAAGTGGATACTCACCTCTTTGTTTAATTTGAAGTGTCATGCTTGTACCTGGGCATGCACGGGTGGTCGAGCAAGGTGTGTTCATTATTTCAACGAATCACGCCGACTATATCAGTGTCTTAACTGTAATATTGACTTAGTTTTCTGGTGTTCCAAGGTCAAGCAAGTTGTTCCCCGTGTAGGTATTCCAAGTAGTAGGCTTCATTCCCTGTTTTTTCATGAATGCGGTAGGGGCCTTCCAAATTTATGGCGAGCTTTCCTTCGCGAGACTCTTTGTGATTTCTTTTTAATACTAGACTTCCGAATTTTAATTAGTGTCTTTCGTACCCCAAAATTTTCCCTCTCTTTTCTCAATATATTTCTCAAAAAGATCTTCAATGATTCAAGCTTATACAAGTATTGACTAGGTCAAGCCATCTCCTCAACACTAATGCCACAAATTAGGGTTTGGTTTTTCACAAGAATAATTGGACTTCTAGTTCTTAAATTTACTTTCATGGATCATTATGGACCTTCAAGAATGCCCATATCAAGTTTCAAGTCTTGCATCTCAAAATTGCTCAGTTAATTGATTAGATGACCCAAAATCAGTTGTCTTGGGTAAAAAGTCAAATATGGTCAACCGACAGTCAAACTTCAAGATTTTTTACCAATATCAACATTTTGAAGTTATATGTATCAATTGGTCAAATTTGGATCATAATTCTCCAAGAAAAATGTTCAAATCATCAAAAGGACAAAATGGTCAAAATTAGGGTTTTAACTGTATTTGACTGATCAAGGGTTTTTGACCTAATACATAATCTAGTGTCTTGAAGCATAATCTCAAGGATTCAAATACAATGACTTGACCTAATTTCATGGCTCAAATCATTTCTTAAGATCAATTGATTGATAATTGAAATTCAGTCAACTGATTAAAAGTCAACTGATACACCAAAAGTCAAACTTTGACCTTTTAATCAAAATTGAGTTTCGAAGATCACATTTCATCAAGATATTCAAAAATATGAAACTTGATCATCAAGAAATCAATAAAGTCAAAAGCCATTTTGAAAAGTCAATGTTTTCAAGACTTAGAAAATTTTCTAAGTGTTTTAAGTCTTATTTTTTCATGAATTAATGCCAACTTTTCACCAAGATGCAAGATAATTCAAAAAAAAAATCCAACATGAAAGTTGTAGATATTAATGAGATATACAACTTTACTTTACTAATCAAGTCCTAGAAATGCTTGGATTTTGAGTTATGAATCCATAAGTCATGCATTTTTTCTTAAACACTTAGTGAAATTTTGACCTAGTTTAGACAGATTTTTTACCTAACTTCTTAGTCAATTTTCACCAAGCTCCAAGAGGATTTTGTCAAAATGGCCAACATGAAGGTAGTAGAGGATGTTCCAATATTTTCAAAATATCCAAGAACTCATTGAGATCATTCTTGATCTAGGAGAATCGAAGAGATGAAGTTAGGGTTTCAAACTTGAATTATAAGGCATTTTTCATGAAGAACACTTGACCAAATCCATAAGCCATGCTATATAATCTTGCTTTACAGATCTTAAACTTGGGTTTCACTCCATAATTAATGATTTACACAATTTATTGAGCCATTGTCCAATTGATTCAAGCATTATCCAAAGCAATTTTCCATATTTGGAAGAAAGTTACCATTCCATTCTCATAAAGCAAGCTTTATGCAAAGTCAACTTGTATTGAGCTTTGCACTTCTTCCTCCTGCAAAAGCTTCCTCTACAAAGTCAGAAAATAATGTTTAAGGTTTGTAACCACTCTATATAGCTTTCTACCTTGCCTTGAAACCATACTTGTCAAGCTTGCTTCAAAAAATAAGTCAAAATCCCATAACATATGATCTTGTGATTCTGATCTTTCCAAGCCTCCAAACCTTTTCCTATATATTAAGACACTCTTATGCAACTTAGAACACGAAATTAGAAGCCCTGAAACTCTCCCATACTCCCTCTATCCAGAAATTGCACATAAAACTCCATTTGTATACAGTTCTGCCCTTGAACTTGTATCTTACATTTCCATCGTGTGTTTTCCCTCAAAATCGTTTTAAAAGCTTCCGTACATCACATATAGTCAATCCCTGTCCCTATTTTAGAACTGTAACACCTCCATCACCATCCTCCATAACCAAAAACAAGGTGTTGCACATTGACTTCTCCAGCATGATTCAGCCATCCTCAATCCAATCTAATCATTACATTAGCTTCCTAGAGGTCCAAGGAAGCTAACCAGATCATTACAACACCTTGAAAGTTGCTCAAACTCAAAACACGAATTCCATTTTCAAGGTGAGTGTTCTGACTTTTGAACTCTTCATATAGGCATAATTTGGTTTCCATTTGTGAAGATAAAATGTAGACATCATAGTCCTGAAGCTAACCATGCCCTTAGATTTCATTTATATTGCCTGAGTAGTGTGAGTTTCAAGTTTGAACTTCCTGAAAAAGTTAGGTCAAAATTTGGTACCATTAGAAATTCTCATTCATCTTTGATCTATAGCTTCATTTATTTACATTTCTGGATTCATGATGAAATTTTATGCAACTTTCATGTTTACATTTTCCGTTTTGGTTGAGAGATGAAGAAGTTACAGGTTTTGAAAATCTTGTGGAATTTTCTGGCGTGAGGTTGAAGATGATACAGGCCTAGGATTGGTTTTGTAATATATATTTATGGTTTTGTATTAATAAACAGATGTACAGCCACCCCAGTGGTAGAAGCGCGCGCCTGTGACTATAGGGACCTGGGTTCGGCCCTAGTGGTACCCTTTTGTTTTTTTCTTCATATTTTCTCATTTCAGATTCAGTGCAAGAAACCTCCTAGCGCTCATGATGCACCCCTCATCCCTTAACCCTCTGATCATCATCAAAGCCAATCCAACACATCACACGACATCCTCATGATGTGCCTCCTAAAGGTCTCCCACACTGAACCAGTCAGCGCCTGGGCCAGCATGTTTGGGCCTGGAATTTTACTTTTGCATTACCCCCCCCCCCCCCCCCTCCATTTACTTTGTGCAGTAGGCCCAATCTTTTTATTTCATTTTTCTGTTTTCAAACAAAAACACATTTGGGCCTAAAATCAAACAAAAAAAACTGTTTTCTTCACTCAAACCACCCTTTTTACTTTTACACCCTTCTAACTTTAATTTTTATATTTTCTTTTCTTTTTATGTATTTTATTATTATTATTAATATTATTCTTATTAACCAAAAATATCAAAAATATTTTATATTTATTATTTAGATATTTAGTATATTTTTATCTTATTTCTTTTAGACAAAAAGACCAAAAACATTTCTTTAACAAATTTCATTTCTTAATTAAATTAATATTAGACTTAGTTATTTTAATTAAATTAATTTAGAACCTAGGAGTTTAATTAATTAATTTCTTTCCATTCATTTTAGTGTTAATTAAATAGGTTAAAAAAATTTCATAAAAAATCTAAGAATTGTTTTCTTAATTTCTTTCTTTCTTTCTCTTATTTAATTTAGATTTAGTTTTCTTAAAATTAACTTAAATTGATTAACCATTCTCTTTTTAGTTTAATTAGGTTAAAAAACTCTTTCATATAAAAACTTAAACAAAAACAATTTTCTTTTCATTCATATAGCCCTCATACATTCTTGTACATTTTTATCTTGCAATATTCAATATGGTTGTAATAGTAATTAGGTTTAATTTCATTTCCTCCCCCCATTTGTAAATTGTACCCCCGTCCTCAAATGATGTAATAGCGTAGAATTTTATATTTCCGCAATTTATCATTT
Organism: Vicia faba; assembly: GCA_948472305.1. Taxonomy (NCBI): domain Eukaryota; kingdom Viridiplantae; phylum Streptophyta; class Magnoliopsida; order Fabales; family Fabaceae; genus Vicia; species Vicia faba. The sequence goes on from OX451737.1 coordinate 1,187,756,872, forward strand.
TCAATATAAATGCTAGTAATTAGGGTTTATATGGAAAAACATAAAATCAACAAGTAGAAAATCCTAATTCAAAGACAAAAATGCATGAAACTAAAACACTTGCACACTTGTACCTGTAGGGCTAACCTCAGTTGTTGCCTAAGATAAAATAGTCATGTTACACAAATGCGGGATACTTTAGCAAAACCAATCAAAAACAAGATCATAGTTTCTCGATGACCCTTCAAATGTTGCCTTCATATATGATCTTAGACCCTTACAAAAGTTGCTAAGGTATCTTATAATGTTGCTTTCTATGACTATACGATGACCCACGTTCGTCCCTTCACATCTAATGATAGGGCTTCTTATCAATCAATGGTAAGATAGCAATATCTAAAGGAGGAGGAAATGAACAAAGACTTTTTTGAGTAGGTAGAACGTTCATAGTTTCTTGCTCACAAATAAAACCATCTTCACACTTACACTTTCAAAACATCTTTCCAAAAACAACAATCTCTTTGAACTATTTTCAAAACCAACACTTTGTTTACATTCTTATAGAGACAATAATCATTACAAAGTTTTTCGAAACAAAGGCATTTTCAAAATACTTTCAAACTATCACAAACACATTTCAAACAAAGCATTTCAAAGTGAGATAGAAACTAAGAGCCCGTAGATAACTACGGATGAAAAAGGTGCTAACACCTTCCCTTTTTATAAGCTACCCCCCGAACTCAAGAAAATTCTCAAAAGGTCTTTCATGTTCTTTTCACCCTTTCCTTTATTGGATAAAAGAAAAGTCGGTGGCGACTCTTGCTATCGGCAACAATTGCAAAAAATGCAAAACACCCAAGTCAGTTCTCCCACCATATTACAGTGTCATGTTACTTTGGTGTCATATCGTATGTATAATTTTTGTTTGAGAGAGGCTTCTCGTAAGGCTTCTCCCGTTCGGATTTCCTCGACAAGGTCGAGCTCCTCTCTCAATGCTACGTTGTTCATTTCTTCGTCAAGGGGACCTTTTTTCTGTATGGAGGGATTTTTGGTATCAATTGGGATGAGAACCTCGATTCTATAAGCTAGAAAGAAGGGGGTCTCCCCAGTGGATGAGTGAGCTATTATTCGATAGGCCCATAGTACACTATGTAGCTCATCGGCCCATCTCTTTTTGGTTTCATCCAATCTTCATCCGAGACCTTGCAGGATCACTCTGTTCATAGACCCGGCTTTACCGTTTGTCTGTGGGTGCTCGACAGACGTGAAGTGTTGGACTGTGCCTAACTTGGTGGCAAATTCATGGAAATTTTTGTCAGTTAATTGTGTCCTGTTTTCGGTGGAGATTGCTTGGGGAATGCCAAACCGGGAAAGAATATTTCTTTTGTAGTAACGAAGAATGTTTTGCATGGTTATTCTGGCTAGCGCTTATGCTTCTATCCATTTTGTGAAGTAATCTAAGACCATTATTAGGTATTTGTTTTAGTTTGATCCTACCACGAATAGTTCGGGGATATCTAGGCCCCACCACGCGAACGACCAGGGGGATGATAGAGAATTGAGCTTGCTTGGAGGCATCAAGTGCATGTCCCCGTGGCATTGACATTTGTCACACTTCTTTATGTGTTCTTTGGCGTCGTACTACATGAAAGGCCAGTAGTACCCTGCCCGTAATGCTTTTCCTTTTAGGGATCTTCCACCCAAGTGTTGGCTATTGATTCCTACGTGGATTTCACATAGGATATGGGATACTTTGTTTTCTTCGACACATTTGAGGAGGGGGTAGAGAATCCTCTTTTGTACAGTTTTCCTTCGACTGAGACGTAGGAGAAGACTCTTCGTCTAACCCCACTGGCCTCTTTCTGGTCGGATGGCAGTTCTCCCTTTGTGAGGTAGTTTTATATTGGGGTCATCCAACAGCTGTTGTCACTGATGGCATAAACTTCTAGAGCCGAGGAGGGTTTTCCTATGCTTGGTTGAGGGAGTATTTCTTGTATTACAAATTTTTCCCCTCCTTTTTTCTTCATGCTGGCCAATTTTGACAGGATATCTACTCGAGAATTATGCTCGCGAGGAACATGTTGCATGTCCATAGAGTTGAATTTATTTATTCTTTCTTGGACCAGAGTCTAGTATTATGAGAGTTGATCGTTTTTTACTTGGTATTTCCCACATACCTGGGAGGAGACGAGCTAGGAGTCTGTGGAGATGTTTACTTCCTCGGTGCCTAAGTCCTATTCCAAGCATAGTTCGTCTAGGAGAGCCTTATATTCTTCTTGATTGTTTGAAGTCGGGAAGAACAGCGCGAGGAAGACTTCAATTAGTATTCCTTCCTCGTTTTCTAGCACGATGCCAGTTCCGCTTCTCGTCGAGCTAGAAGCTTCGTCCATGAAGATGGTCCACTTGTATGCCCTATTTGTGGTGCTTAGGAAGGTCATCTCTGCTACAAAATCGGAAATCACTTGTGCTTTAAGGGCTTTCCTGTTTTGGTACATGATGTCGGACTCAGAGAGCTCTAACGACCACTTAAGAATTATACCATACATATCAGGTCGACCAAGCAACTATTATATTAGTTTCTTTGTCCGGACGATAATTGTGTCGACTAGAAAATAGTGCCTCAACCTCCTTTCTGCGTTGATGAGTGCTAAGGATACTTTCTCGATTAACTGATATCTTATTTCAGGGCCTTGTAAGGCTTTTCTCGTGAAGTATATGGGTCTTTTCCCCTCGGGGATCTCCTAGATGAGGGCAGCGCTGACCACCTCGGAAGCTAAAACCACATAGAGGTAAAGAGTTTCTTCCTTGTCTGGTCTTGAAAGGACCGATGGTTCAGATAATGCTCGTTTGAGTTAGAGGAGGGCATGCTCGCACTCTTCGGTCCATTTGAACGTGGCTTCCTTGCGGAAAAGTTTTAAAAAGGGGAACACGTGTTGGGAAAATTTTTCCACGAACAGGGAGAATGATGTGAGCATTTTGTTCAGATCTTGGATTTATTTTTTCAAGCTCAGGGTTAGAAGCTCAGAGAACACTCGACATTTTTCATCGTTGGCTTTGATCCTTGTTCTATTAAGTATAAGTCGAGGAACTATCCCGCTCGTACGACGAACGTGCACTTTTCTGAGTTGAACTGCATTTTGAATCTTCCTGCTTGTTCGAATACCTTTCGGAGGTAGAGCGCATGATCGATTTCCTCTTAGGGTTTCATGATCATGTTTCGAGCGTGTCTATGATTTCTCCTCTAAAGACCTTGTTCATCATTCACTGATAGGTAGTGCACGCGTTCATCAGACCGAAGGGCATTATGTTGTAGTAATATTTACGCAAATCGATCATGAAAGTCGTGTATTTTTTTCTCTTTTTTCTGCAAGGGGATCTGGTTGTATCCAGAGTACGCATCCATGAACAACAGTAGTTTAAAATTTTTAGATCTATTGACCAGTTTATCTATGCTAGGAGGGGGTAAGCGTATTTAGGGCAAGCCCTATTGAGAACGGTATAGTCAATGCACATGCGCCATTTTCCATTACCATTTTTCACAAGAACTACATTAGAGATACAGGTTGTGTACTAGGCTTCAGAAATAAATTTTGCCTCTAGGAGGTCTTTGACAGTGTTGTACCCCAAAATTTGCCCTCCCATATTCCTCAAGATTTGTCAAGAATGATCTTCAAATTGCTCAAGATTGCTCAAGGGTTGTACAGTCAAACCATCTCATAAGCAGTAGACAGCTGAAATTAGGGTTTTGGTTCTTTCAATGAATTTGGGGTTTTCAATGGTTCAATCAAGTCTCATAGGCCTACATACATTCTCAAGCACCTACATGCCAAGTTTCAAGACTCACAGTGCCAGTTTGCACAGTCAAAAGCTCCATTTGATCTACAGTCAACTACAAGGGCAAAATGGCCATTTTGCAGTCAAAAGTCAGAATTGTTGGTCAACATCTTATTTTGAGTTCACAATCATCATTTGATCAAGTCTTGATCATGATCCCACAAGAATAGCTCAAAAATCATCAAGATGCAAAAGTTACTATTTTTGGACAGTAGAAAAGTCAACTGTACTTTGACAAGGGCATAACTCTTTCATGGTTTATCAGAAAAATTCCATCCAAAGCTCATTTTGAAGAGGATGCAATTTCCTACAATCCATCTTCACACTCCAAGATCAAGAAATGCTCTCACAAAAAGTTACAAATTTTTACATTATAGGTCAATTTCAAAAGTCAACAAAAGTACACTTTGAGTCAAAGGCCATAACTTGAGATTGGTAAATCCAAATGACATGAGACCAAAAGCATTGGTTAGAGGACTTCAAGGGCTTTCCAAAATGTCCAAGAACATGGTCATATGATCAAAATTGAGCAAGTTATGCATTGGAGAAGTTGGGCAATTTTCATGAAATTGCAAAAGTCAACTTTGCTCAAAACACTTTCTTTTTGCTAATGGGCCTCAAATCTATTTTTGAAACTTCACCCATGACCTATGCACGACCCACCAAGTTAAAGTGGATTTATTTTCTTAAATTTATTGATTAAATGGATTTTTAATACATATTAATTCATTTAATTAATTTAAATTATAAGAAAATAAAAGATTTGATTCTTAAATCAATTTGTGAACCAAATATGATCCAAATATGCTTACCAATTTGTGCACAAGCTAAAAGATACAAAAATATCCAATTTTGGCAACTTGTTCAATCATGAAAAATCAAGAATATTTGATTTATCAATCAAAGATTCAATCTTCAATGCACATGGATATTGGCCCAACTCTTGACCTAAAATCATTGCCTTATATGCAAGCAAGCCAACCATAACCTAATTCACGAGAAAAAGCTGCAGAAACGGCCATATCAATTTCAAGAATTTTCAAGAAAACTCAAAACCTGTTCTTGCAATCTAGGCCAATTCAAGGCGTTTTGTCCATCCAAACACATTGCAGGAGGTACCAGGAGTGAATTGCAATCAAATCCAAGTATCAAAGCTCAAGGAATCACGACATACCATCTCACGGTTTGCACTTATAATTCAAAACTGTATCTCTTAATTCATGCGCATTTGACATGTTTTTGTGACTGATTTGCATTGCTAGAGATCATACAAAGCTAATGGAATGATTGAATTGAACCATAGTGCCCTGTATCGAGAGATGCCATGATTGAATTTCTAGGGTTTTTAAGCTTTCAAATAGGGCTTTCCAGACCAGGAAAAATTGGAACCAATGGGATACATGGTTGAAATCGTGAGACCAAGACGATTCTAACACATACCTCACGAAATATTTATGTTTGCTGTGTGTCTATTCGCTATTTTTCGTGCAGGGAGGTAGTGGAGGTTAAAAACCCCCGCTATTTGATTCTAATTATGCAGGACAATGGTTGAAGATGATGACGTGTGGTCATCTGATTCGTGTGTTTGAAAAACGCGCGCGTTATTTTTTGTTTACAGCATATTGTTTGTTTTTTGTATATAATATTCTCTATCTATCCATTTAACAAAAGCGCGTTACAGTTCAGTTGGCAAAGGCATTGAAGCATAGTTCATTAGAACCTGGGTTCGAATCCCAGGTCCCCCAAAATTCTTATTATTATTTTCTTGCATACATTCCAATGGATTTCCAGGTACGAAGACCACCATACGCCTCAGAGATCAACACGCCAAGTGGCTTCAGGCCAAGATCCAGTGGCCAAAGTTGAAGGACCACCATACTCCCTGGTCAACATACGCGTAGATAACTTGAAAAGTCAAACGAGGCTGGACTGTTAACGGGCCAAGAATTGCAAAATACACCTCCAAAGTTGGCCCAAACCCCCCTGAGTTTGCATTTTTTTATTTTCTTTCATTATTTATTTGCTTGATTTATTTTTATTATTTTTAATTAATTACTAACTAAAATAATTTATTTTTCCTAATAAAATCAGAAAACCTCAAAAAACAATATTTTTACTAATTTCACTATTTCATTATTTTTGTAAATAAATAACTTAATTTGTTTAGTTTTAATTAGGCATAATAATAATATTTTTGCAATAAAATTAAAATTGGTGTAGAATTAGGTTTTAATATATTTAATCCTTTTATTTTTATTTCCTTAAAAATTCTAAAAAAACCAAAAAATATTTCTTTTTATTAATTAATTAGTTTAGGCTTAATTTAATTCAAAATAACAAAAAAGTCTCCTTCTTTCTTAAAAAAGGGTCAAAACCCTAAAAACTCTCCGATTTAATTTTTCTCGCGCGTATGATTATTCTTTTGATTCATATTTTTGATCCATATAATTGTATTTGCTCCGAGGATGTAATAGTCTTAATTAGGATTATTTATCGCTTTCATTTATTTTTCGCATTTACTTTTTCAAGGGTTTGTTTTTGGCGATGTAAATACCCGACGCCTTGTAATAGCTTAGTTTTATTTTCCGCAACTATTAACTGCTAGATGTATGCTAACTAGGCTAGGCATGATAAGATCTCTCTTAACTTAAAATCAACCGTAGCTCACCATAACATGTACAAAGATAACATAACTGAAATTGACACATTTGCACATGCCACTCCTAGGGTACGCCTCACTTGGTTGCCTCAAACGTGGTCATTGAGTATAGGGTGTTTTAGAGGTCGTCCTCCTGTGTAAAGATCAAAGTTGCCTCGAAACGGTTGCCTCGGATAAAAAATGATCTAAGACATTAGGATTACCGCTAAGGCGTCCTAACGTTGCTTTAGTGACCACATATCCCTTAATCGAATTGACCCGAAAACTCCAATGACGGTGCTACCTACTCCTCAATAGTGGGATAGCACTGTCTAAAGGACATTTACACAGCTTAATTCCTTTTGAGTAGGTAGAGGTTCTCAGGTACTTGCCCTTTCAAAACAAAACAAATTTTTCGCACTTACACTTTTCAAACAAAGTTTTCAAACAAACACTTCATACACTCTTGAGGACATAAACAAGAGTTAAATCGAAGTTTTCAAACAAAACCTTTTTTTCAAAACCCACGAACACAAAAAAGCAAAACTTTTTGAAAACATAGTGAGCAAGTACCTAAGAGCCCGTGGATAACCACGGATAGAAAGGGTGCTAACACCTTCCTTTTCTATAATCTACCTCCCGAACCCGAGAAACATCTCGAAAAGGAATTTTTTTATGCTTTTGTCCTTTCCTTGTTGGATAAAATAAAAGACGGTGGCGACTCTTGCTTACCGCGACATTTTGCAAAACGCAAACGCGAACCAGCATTAAAAAACAGTCAGTTCTATTTCCACCGATCACAGAACTGGCGACTCTGCTGGGGATGTTATTTTATAAGTGAGGTGTACCTTAGGATTATATCACTATGTTTTCAATTGTATGCCTTGTATGCTTTAATTTTGTGGGCTTGTAACAGAGTTTTATAGATCCTAACCCGGATCTAGGGTACCCTTTTTTAGGTAAGTAGCAATAAACTGTGAGGGATCTGTCCGGCGTAGACCGACACGGATGAAGCAGTAGCTATGTTGGTGTGACACCTTGGTCTGTACCGATATCCCTTGTGTTGGAACGAGGAGAATATGGGTCTTCTGAGGAGTCGTTACGCACCAACTGACCTTAGAACCTTAAATTGACCAACTTGGCCATAGAACAGTAGCAGTATGCTACGCTCATTGAGACTAAACTCTCGCGATGGTTCCGGCCGCAAGAAAAGGTTGCCAAACTGGAATTATGACCAATTGAGGGTAGTTAGTGATATTGAGATCCTCTAGAACCCGGTTACTATTTTTAGGACAGGTCTTAACCAACTGAAACTGAAAGAGGGTAGTACCTAAACCTCATGCCAGCCTGAAATCTAAGGGCTCTTTTGTGTGACTTGGGTGCCTTTACCATGTTTGCCTTTTGTGAATACTTGTGGTGTGCCTTTACCATGACATCATAACATCATAACATTGCATACATCTTGCATAAGGACTAACCCATTTCAAAGACAAGAAGGTTTCATCTTTGCTCTGTTTTGTAGGACATCATGATGCCCATGCGTAGGAATACTATCCGACTCAACTTTGTTCAACCACCCGCTTTGCTTAAAGAATTGGTTGACAGGATTCCAGACACTACTTCCTTCATTATGAGGCATGGTTCTCTTCTCGGTTTAGTCACCTCAAAGTGGGACCAACAAATGATGAGCATCTTGGTCCAGTTTTATGATCCGTTATATCATTGCTTCACCTTTCAAGACTTTCAGCTGGTCCCTACCCTGGAAGAATTCTCTGAGTTGCTTAGTATCTCTGTTTTGGAGCAGACTCCATTTACTGGTTGGGAAAAGACTCTCAGGTCTGAAGAGATTGCAGCAGCCCTTCACTTGACCAAAGAGGAGGTAATGGCTAACTGGGAGACTAGAAGTGGAGTTAAGGGCTTTTTGGCTAAGTTTCTGGTTGGCAAAGCTAATTGTTTCTGGAATGACTTAGACTTCAAAGCGTACGAGGACATTCTGGCTCTCTTAATCTATGGTATGGTATTGTTTCCAAATCCTGACACATTTGTTGATGTTAATGCCATAAGGATTTTCATCTCTCGGAACCCTGTACCCACTCTCTTGGGTGATATCCTTCATCAGCTCTATGCTCGTACCACCCGAAAGCGGGGGACTTTGATGTGTTGTGCTCCTTTATTGTCGAGGTGGTTTATTTCGCACCTCCCTAAGTCCGTACTGAAAAACAAAGAAGGAATGGGCTGGGCTCATAGGATAATGTCTCTTACTGATAATGACATTATTTGGACTCTCAGAGGCTTAGATGAGGTGGCCGTCATTGATCGTTATGGAGAGTATCCTAATGTTCCATTGATCAGAACCCGTGGAGGAATCTCTTATAACCCATGTTTAGCTCTCCGTCAGTTTGGAAGAGCCAGAAGAGAAGGGCCCCATGAGATGTTGATACCTCATATCGTCTTTGATTTTCAGGTAGATAGCGATGAGCTGCGTCGTAGATTCATCAGGGCTTGGGATAGAGTTCACAAATCTGACCCACATGAGTTGGGATCAAAGACTTCTCTTCCAATGGAGTCATATTTCAGATGGGTCCGCATCCGTTCCTAGAGGTTAGGTATGCCATACGAAGCTGTCAAGCCTATTACTCTTGAAGTTGCTGATAAGGACGGGTGTTGCACCCCAAAATTTGCCCTCCTAATCTCTTTTATTTGGCTTAGACTTTTTGCATTCATCTGCATCATTCCAATGGGTCATTTGCATAGCACGCATTTTTCATAAAAATAGATCGCCTGAGGTTCAAAAGACCAGCAGTTAGGGAGCTAAAGTTTACAACTGATTTAAGGTGTATGTATGAAATGAGCCTGATTATTCAGGATCTCCCTGGTATCAGCAAGTTGGGGAATTAGGGTTTTGGTTCATTCTCATTTTTTTTTGGACTTCCTTTCCCTCAAGCAGCGAGGCTATTATTTTCTGATAAAACCACATGCTTAATGACTTTGACATGGCATTCATCCACTCTTCAATTAACCAATTCAGGTTTTGTTGAATCATGATTCAAGAATCATTGATTGTGAAGCTCGGGTTTTCTTTTGGTTCGAGGTGTTTATCAAACAAGACTGATTCTTCTGGAACATTGAACTGTGAGTTTAGGGTTGTGATTAATGGTTGTTGTGGATTTCTTCTTTATCAAGCTACGAGGTTATTCTCCTTATCTCGAAATCAAGTTGCAAGGTTTTATTTGTTAAAGTCTGAAGATTTGAGTTTATTTCTTTACGTCTATTGGAAGATCATGCTTTGTTTCATTTCGAAGACATTTTGAACATTATTCTATCCATGTCTCAAGTCGTCACTGTGCACCTAATACAAGCGGGTTAAGGTTTCGCATTTTGTGTGTGAGTTTGTTGATGTTCATTAATGAGGAATGATTAGAGGATATCCTTCTAAGCTTCAAATTTTATCTTCTTTAAGGATCCCACAAAGGTATTTTTTGGCAAAACAAAGGACTTGTGGGGTTGAATTGAAAAGTATGAGGTCATGGCATAAGGAATGGTACCATAGATTCATGTTAATCAAGGCCATTTTTGTTCTCATCATCGTTAGTTTTTGCTCACAATACAATGTACCACTGGGTGGTAAATCAGCAAACTCCAATCACCATGGTTATTATGGAAATCCAGTATATGGGGTTGGATTGTATTATCCATGAAATCCGATGACAAACTCTGCTTCTCCAGTTGCGTCTGGAAGTCCCATCAGACAATAATCTAAACATGCGTTTTGCTTCTGGAATGAGGAACTTAGCTGGGGTCTGGAATGGGAACTTAGCTGGGAACATGGATGAAAGCTTTGCTTCTTCTCTGTTGGAAGAGTTCAAGAGCAATAAAGCCAAGTGTTTTGAGCTCTCTAAAATTGCTGGACATGTTGTTGAATTCAGTTCGAATCAATGTGGGAGCCAATTTATTCAACAGAAGCTTGAAACAACAACTACGGAAGAAAAAAACATGGTTTATCAGGAAATCATGCCACATGCTCTTGTTTTGATGACTGATGTCTTTGGTAATTATGTGGTTCAAAAGTTTTTTGAGCATGGACTTGCACCCCAGAGAAGAGAATTAGCCAACAAGCTTCTTGGCCATGTCCTGACACTTAGTCTTCAAATGTATGGTTGTCGGGTCATCCAGAAGGCCATTGAAGTTGTTGATCTGGATCAGAAAATAGAGATGGTTCAAGAGTTTGATGGTAATATCATGCGCTGTGTACGTGATCAGAATGGTAATCATGTCATTCAGAAGTGCATTGAATGTGTCCCAGAAGATGCAATTGACTTTATTGTTTCAACATTTTTTGATCAAGTTGTGACACTCTCTACCCATCCATATGGTTGTCGTGTGATACAAAGAGTACTGGAGCACTGTGAAAATCCTGCAACACAGCAGAAAGTTATGGACGGGATTTTAAGTTATGTTAGTATGTTAGCTCAGGATCAGTATGGCAATTACGTTGTTCAGCATGTACTGGAACATGAGAAGCCTCACGAGCGTTCTACTATAATAAAGGAATTAGAAGGGAGGATAGTTCAAATGAGTCAACAAAAGTTTGCCTCCAATGTTGTGGAGAAATGCTTGACCTTCAGTGGTCCTTCAGAATGCCAAATACTAGTCAGTGAGATGCTTGGAACCACAGATGAAAATGAGCCTCTTCAGGCAATGATGAAAGATCAGTTTGCAAATTATGTCGTCCAAAAGGTGCTGGAAACATGTGACGACCATCAACGTGAGCTGATTCTTTCGCGAATCAAAGTTCATTTGAATGCATTGAAAAAATACACTTATGGAAAGCATATTGTTGCACGTGTAGAGAAACTCGTTGCTGCTGGAGAAAGAAGAATTGCTGCTCAGACTCCACAACCTTCTTAGGCGTGACATAGAAAAATAATGCTGCAACTTTCTCGCCGACGTGATGATATTGTGAATGTAAGTCCTGCCTCAAAATCAGTGGCTTCTACTTTGGCATCAATTGCTTTAGATCACATGAATTTTGGTGGCCATGTAACTGAAGCTTCAATATCAACAAAATGCCGTTATTTTGGAAAAGTCATGGATTTTTTATAGAGATGACATATTTACTACTCGCTCTGGTAGGAGGGTGTCCCTTAGAATCTGGACACCTGCAGATGATGTGCCTAAGACGGCTCATGCTATGTATTCTCTGAAAGCAGCTATGGAGTGGGACGAAGATGTTTTTGGACTTGAATATGACCTGGACCTCTTCAATATTGTTGTTGTGCCAGATTTTAATATGGGGGCCATGGAAAAAAAAAGCTTGAATATTTTCAATTCCAAGCTTGTACTGGCTTCTCCAGAGACTGCTTCAGATGCAGATTATGCTGCAATATTAGGAGTTATTGGCCACGAGTATTTCCATAATTGGACTGGCAACAGAGTGACATGTCGCGACTGGTTCCAGCTTAGTCTGAAGGAAGGTCTCACTATTTTTCGTGATAAGGAATTCTCATCTAACATGGGAAGTCGTATTGTAAAGCGGATTGGTGATGTTTCAAAACTTCAGAATTACCAGTTTCCACAGGACGAAGGTCCCATGGCCCATCCAGTGCGACCACACTCTTACATCAAGATGGACAATTTCTACACAGTCACGGTCTATGAAAAGGGGGCTGAAGTTGTTCGAATGTACAAAACCTTATTGGGAAATCAAGGGTTTCGAAAGGGCATGGATCTATATTTTAAGAGACATGATGGGCAAGCTGTAACATGTGAAGATTTTTATGCTGCCACGCGGGATGCAAATGATGCAGATTTTGCAAATTTCTTATCATGATACTCTCAGGCTGGGACTCCAGTTGTTAAAGTAAATACTTCTTATAATGCAGAAGGACATACATTTTCCTTGAAGATTAGTCAAGAGATACCACCAACTCCAGGGCAGTCAGTTAAGGAACCCACGTTAATTCCTATTGCAGTAGGTTTGCTTGATTCAAATGGCAAGGACATTCCTCTTTCCTCTATTTATCATAACGGAGCTTTGCAACCCGTTTCAAGCAGTGGCCAATCAGTATCCACTACAGTCCTTAGAGTCACTAAGAAAGAAGAAGAGTTTGTATTCACTGATATATTTGAGAAGCCTGTTCCATCTTTGTTAAGGGGATACAGTGCTCCTATTCGTCTTCAATCTGATCTTACTGAGGACGACCTGTTTTTCCTATTAGCCAATGATTCTGATGAATTCAACCGATGGGAGGCTGGACAAATTTTGGCACGAAAATTGATGCTCAACTTGGTGGATGATTTCCAAAATAATAAGCCATTGGTTTTAAATTCCAATTTTGTTGGTGGGCTCAAGCGTATACTAACTGACTCAAGTCTGGACAAAGAATTTGTGGCCAAGGCAATAACTCTGCCTGGCGAGGGAGAAATGATGGACTTGATGGAAGTTGTAGACCCTGATGTTGTTCATACTGTTCGGTCTTTCATCAGAAAGCAGCTTGCTAGTGAACTGAAATCAGAGTTCCTTAGCACTGTAGAAAATAATAAGAGCTCAGGAGAGTATGTGTTTGATCATTCAAACATGTCTAGACGAGCTTTGAAGAATGTTTCTCTTACTTATCTTGCTTCCCTTGAGGATCAAGAATTCACCGACCTTGCACTTCAAGAATACAAAACTGCTACAAATATGACTGAACAGTTTGCAGCATTGGCATCCATAGCCCAGAACCCTGTTAAAATTCGTGATGATGTTCTTGCTGACTTTTATGAGAAGTGGCAAAATGATTACTTGGTTGTGAACAAATGGTTTGCTCTTCAAGCTGTGTCTGACATTCCTGGTAATGTTGAGAATGTGCAGAAACTGTTAAGCCACCCAACATTTGACTTGCACAATCCCAATAAAGTGTACTCTCTCATTGGAGGTTTCTGCGGGCTCCCTGTGAATTTCCATGCAAAGGATGGATATGGCTATGAGTTTATGGGAGATATTGTGCTGCAACTTGACAAAATAAATCCTCAGGTTGCATCAAGAATGGTGTCAGCCTTCTCAAGATGGAAACGTTATGACGAGACCAGACAAAAACTTGCAAAGGCCCAGTTGGAGAAGATCTTGTCTTCTAATGGCCTATCAAAGAATGTGGTATAGTTTCTAGCATTAAAAATTACATCATGCTGGCTACTCTTTTTCATACTCTTGCTTTAATTCTTAATTAAGATCCTGTGGCACGAGAAGCCGCTTCCAAAAGTGGATTGACCAGAATTGCCTCCGATCTACTCAACCAGTGGGATTCTAGTCTCGATAGCAAGGAGAAACATCAGGTGCCAAAAATGGGCCACAACTGCTTTTCTCGCCTTAGACAGGTTGTTGCAGGAAACACTCAGGAGGGAATTCAAAAAATATTTTGAAGCTCTAAAAGTAGATCCATACTATGCTCCAGCATATTATAACCTTGGTGTTGTCTACACTGTCCAGAGTAAGATGGACGCCGCGGCAAGTATGATTGAGAAAGCTATCATTACAAATCCGACATATGCAGAGGCCTACAATAACCTAGGAGTTCTTTACAGAGATGATGGTGATATTGCTCTAGCAAATAATGCTTATGAACAACGTCTCAAGATTGATCCCAACTCTCGAAATGCTGGCCAGAACCGCCTGCTTGCAATGAATTACATAGATGAAGGAAATGATGACAAACTTTTCGAAGCTCATAGGGACTGGGGTAGGCGGTTTATGAGACTATATCAACCATTCACATCATGGAACAACTCAAAAGATCCCGAAGATTTCAAGAAACACTATGCCACGGTACAAGTTGAACTAACTGATGAATGGTACCCTATAAATGCCATTTTGGATGTTCCATTATCAAAGCAGCTGGCTGCTGGAAGATTGTTTGTAGGACAGAAGCTCAGAAAATGAGAAACAGAAGATTAATTAACAGCTCACCAATTTCCTCCTAACAATTTTATAACTCCCTAACTAATTCTATAACTAACTCTAATAGTGATAACAGAAACTGCTAACAAAGGAAAACAGAATTCATAACCGACTCGATCAGGACTTCTTCCTATAACCAATTACAAGGCAGATAACTAATTTTAACCAACTTCTAACCATTCTAGTAATAGGCTACTGTTCTAACAAACTTTCTGGAATCTCTAACAAACTTTTCTCAGCTGACCAACTATATAAACCTTCCTCTTCATCAGTCTCGGGGATCATTTTTTCTCTCTCCATATACTGTTATGGAGAATCACCGAAACCATCATCTTCAATTTCCCCTCTCTAAACTCCGTCTTCACCTCCACTATCCATTGTTTGATCTTCAGTTGGTTCTCAAAGCTTCACTTCTCTCTTATTCATCATACAAAGTTCATTTTTCTCAACTTGCGATAATCTTCACAATTGTCATCATTTCCGCTCTTCTCCTATCGCCAACGCACGCAACCCCCAAACCAAAGAAAAGTGAAGACAGTGATGAAGGGATCAAGACGAAGCAGACAAGATCAAGAAGGACAATAATTGTATTACTTCACCTCTGGATTTCTGAAGCGCTACCAACGTGTCTTCAATAGGTAATCCTCAATCTTCTTCTTTTTACGACTTTTTTTTGCTTGGTCTGTACCATAACCGCGAAGGGTAAAATGCGGCGAATGATAAATCCACCATGTAATCTTGATCGGAAGAAATGTAGAGCTTAAGTTTCGTTGTTAGATTCGGGATAGAGGAAGAGAAATTGACGAATACAAGCGAAGGAGTCGAATTCAGAGAGAGACTTTAGGTGGTGTGAACAAGAAAGTTGAATCAGAACAGGGGAGAAGGGATGGAGTCATGGCGGCATCGCCATTGTTGTTTTCGAATGTAGAAGAAAGGATTTCTGCGTAAAGGAGCTGGAGGGGGCCGTTTACAGTAAACGCCGTCGTTTTGGATTTTTTTCCTTTTCTCCTTTTGTTATTATTCATTTATTTAATGGTTATTTCAAATGGTTAAATCAAAAAAAAAAGAAAGAGGAGAACTTATTATTATTTTGCCTTTAAGAATTAATTCCTGATTATTTGATTACTTGAAACTGGTAATTCACTTTGCTCGTCAAGATTCGAGTCTTATGCAGGTTTTTATATGGATACGCTCGAGATGCCAATTGTGATTTATTTTCACACTGAGGATGCTTCAATAATCATTCTGAATATTGGAGTTCTGACTCTTTTCTTTGTTGGTGCTAGCAGCTCGCAAGAACATCGGGGCTCTTTACTTTTTTGCTTTGCTCCACGGGCTAGTACTCGTTTGGTATATTTTCTTTCTACTTTCACCTCACATTTATCTCTACATAAAGGTCGTATGAAGTATAATAAAATTAGGTTTAGAAATAGACTGGTTTCCCTGTGACTTGTCCTTCCATTTTTTTGCATATGCATTTAAAACAAAAACTTCTCTTTTTTTACAAACTTCAAAAATACATAAAAATTTACTGACAAGAACCATGTCTTGGCTAAGTTTGAGAGATGATAAGCGGGTTTCTTCTCGACCTTATTATTCTCTTGTTCTAAGCTTTGGTATGATTCAAGTCTCAAAGAATCATTTCATGAATAAGTAGAGACATGGTTAAAATCTCTCTCTCTTGAGATTAACTAGTTATTCTCTACAAGCGAAAAACACCAACAAACATAAAAATATTTTTTTCCTTCGGGTCTTTCTTTCAAACCCTTTTCAAAAGAGCGTATTAATTCACTTTTGTGCTGACGCGTAAATCTCCAAAGGTCGAGTTGCGGCAGAAGGCGAAATTACTATCGTTCATTCAAAAACAAACAAATTCAAACTTTTGTGCGTCCAGGCACATTTCTTTCCAAACTTTTCAAGAGAGCGTGTTAATTCACTTTTGTGCTGACGCGTAAATCTCCAAAGGTCGAGTTGCGGCAGAAGGCGAGATTAATACTGTTCATTAAATAAAATACAAACAAAAACATAACGGCTGCTCTGATTCCTTAAAAGGGATACGTAGGCATCGGGGTAGGGCCCGAACGAGCACAACTTTTATTTTCCCTACATTCTTCTCTCTTTTCTTTTGCATGCATTTTCCCTTAGCAGTAATAAACAGTAAGCATAGATTAAACACACCCATAAGATAGATAACAAGAGTGGATACCGTAGAGTACCACAGACGTGTGGGGTGCTAATACCTTCCCCTCGCATAACAGACTCCCTTACCCTTATCTCTCGGTCGCAAGACCTTGATTTCACCCTTCTCAGGTTTACTCGACGTTTACCTTTCCCTTCCTGTGGGATAAAATACGTTCGATGTCGACTTCATTATTTTAATGATTTTCAGCCGGTTGTTTCAACGGGGTTCCTCCAACTATTCTCCCTCCTCATATGCCCACTGATGTTGGCACACTAAAGAGGTCTTGGGTGCAACTGCAGGAAGAACGGGATTCTTATCGGGAAAGGTTCAACGAACAAGAGCAGAAAATCCAGAAGCTGACTAAGCAACTGGAGAACGAGCGGATCCTGAATGATCATATCCGCACTGAGAAGAAGAGGCCATGGGAACATTGATGGACCTTTGAGGATTTCTTTTACGGTTTTATTTACTTTCAGTATTTCCATTCTTGTAACGCCTAAGGGCAATTTGTTGAACATTTTAAATTCTGAAGTTAAATCTAATAAAGTGTGTTTCCTTTCTCGTCTACAAATTTGAATCCTGATTGTCTTTGAAAACATAAATCATACGCATTTCATCGCATGCATTGCATAAACAGGTACCCTTTCTACAGGTCACTTATCTTCTTCGCTGTTTATTTCAGCAATCATCATGTCTACTGAACCTCCCACTGAGCAAGCTATCAAGGCCCTCCAGGCCCAGAATGCCCAGTTCCAAGAGTTGGTTATGAGCCTAGCCCAGGGTCAACAGGATTTGAAGATTTTGATTCTGAAAGAGAGGAAGAAGAAGAAGAAGAGGACCGTCCTGTTCAACACTGGACACAGGTTTGGAAATGGACTGCAGAGTGAGGTCGATCTGACCACCTTATCTGTAGGGAAAGACAGCCCACAAGAGAGAAGGGTTCCTAGCCCCGTAGTCTCCGACAACGAGACGGATTATGATGAAGAACAATATCCTCCTGCTGAGGATAGGTACAAACAGTTGGAGGACCGCTTGAGCTCTATGGAGATACAGAACGTGCCTGGGCTGGACTTTGGAGACCTAGGTTTATCCTCTGGGGTGGTGATTCCCCATAAATTCAAGGCACATGCCTTTGCCAAATATGACGGAGCTTCCTGTCCAAAGCTGCACCTCTGATCGTATGTAAGGAAGATCCAGCCTTACACAACTGATAAGAATTTGTGGATCCATTTCTTTCAGGACAGTCTTTCAGGGACTCAGCTGGAGTGGTTCTATCAGCTGGATGGAGCCAATATCCGTAACTGGGAAGATTTGGCTACTGCGTTCTATAAGCAGTATCAATATAATTCCGACCTCGCTCCTACGCGTACCCAACTCCAGGGTATGTCAATAGGGACAGGTGAAGGATTTAAAGAGTATGCTAAAAAATGGAGAGACCTTGCTGGAAGGGTGCAACCACCTTTAACTGATTGTGAACTTGTTGATATGTTTCTGGGGACCCTATCTGGTCCATTCTTCAACCATTTGATTGGAAACTCTTTAGCCGAGTTTACAGACCTTATCTTGACTGGTGAGAGAATTGAAGCTGGTATCAAGGCTGGGAAGATAAAGAAGGGTGCCTCATCGAGCACTGAGAAGAAGCCGTTCAAGAAAGAATCTAGTGCTGTCTACGGTTCAAGGAGACAAAATAGATCTGAGCACCGCCAAGCTGTCAACGTGGTTGTTATTTCGAAACCTGCTAGTGCTCCTCAGCATCACAACCAACAAAGGGGAGAGAGACCTCGAAGGCAGTTCACTCGTCTCAGCATGACCTTGTCCCAGATATTACTACAGTTACTAACAACCAATCTGGTGACTCTAAAAGAAGCTCAGAAGATTTCAAACACAACATCCCCAAAGTACAATCCTAACGCCCGCTGCGCTTATCACTCTGACAGCCCGGGGCATAATACGGATGATTGTTGGGCTTTGAAGAATAAGCTTCAGGACCTAATCGATGCAAAGGAGATTGAGTTCGAGGCGCCCGAGAGGCCTAATGTTGTGACTGCTCCCATGCCCAAACATGGAGTAAATGCTGTAGAGGAAGACCTGTTTGTAGCCTCTGTGGATGACATTGTTACCCCGTTGATAACCGTCAAGAGGAACCTATTGCTAGCTGGTTTATTTCCGGGATGTAGTGAAAGTTGCCATATGTGTTCCGTTTCACCTACTGGTTGCCCATCTTTGAAGTCAGGCATCCAAAACCTGATGGATAACAAAGAAATCCTGTTTGAGAAGATTGATGTTCCTGCCACCCCTACTGAAGAAGTTTCTGTTATTACCATTTTCAACAATTCTCCCAAGGCTCCCTCAAGGAAGCCTGTCAGAATTACGCCTGTTTAGAAGATTGCACCTATAATCATCACTGTTCCGGGGCCCATCCCCTATACATCCGACAAAGCTGTCCCTTGGCACTATGGGGCAGATGTTTATGTTCTTGGAGTTAAGCAAGAGTTTGATACTAATACCAGCGTCAGCAGCATTACCGGGCCTACTAAAGTCACCCGCAGTGGTAGACTTTTCTCACCCGATATTGCGCCACCGACTGTCCGAAGACCTATTGTCATCACACCTGCAAGTGTGCCTAATGCCATTCCTGATCAAGTTCTTATTTCTACCCCTGTTGCCGAGTCATCCGATGCTCGGGGCAAAGGGATCGCCACTGATATGCCTGCCCAGACGGAGGAACCAAAGACCATCAATGTTGAAGCTTCCTAACAGGAGATGGAAGAGATTCTGAAGATCATCAAGAAGAGTGATTATAATGTAGTTGAGCAGCTGGGGCAAACCCCATCCAAGATTTATATGTTATCACTGTTGTTGTGTTCAGAGGCCCATGCCAAGGCTCTGATTACCTTCCTGAAGACGGCTCACGTGCCACAAGAGACATCAGCTGATCAGTTTACCGATTGTGTGGCCAACTTAACTGCTGATAATGGTTTGGGTTTCTCCGACGCTGATCTGACTGCTAAAGGGAAGAACCATAACGACGCCCTACATGTCTCCATTGAATGCAGGGGCACTACTCTTGCACATGTGTTGGTTGACACTGGTTCCTCATTGAACGTCTTGCCCAAGAAAGCTCTAGACAGGTTGGATTGTGAAGGGTTGGAGCTAAAGCCAAGTAACATTGTTGTCCGGGCCTTTGATGGGTCTAAAAGGATGGTGCATGGTGAAGTCGATATTCCAATTAGAGTTGGTTCTCAGGTCTTCGATTCTACATTCTACGTGATGGACATTCGACTGTCCTATTCTTGTCTGTTGGGTCGTCCATGGATCCATAAAGCTGGAGCTGTGACCTCCACACTCCATCAGAAACTGAAGTACCCAGTCAGAGGGAAGATTGTGACAGTACAGGGGGAGGAAGAGTACATGGTCAGCCACCTCAACTCGTTCCGGTACATAGAGATGGATGGGGAGTTCATTGAGACCCCATTTCAACACTTTGAAGAGGTTCCTCAGACACTGGCATCAGCTGAGACTGTGGTTGAAGATTCTCCTTTGAAGATGGCTTCCTTAAAGGATGCCCGGGCTGTTATTGAGAAGGGTGAGTATGCAAACTGGGGCCGACTTCCTGATTTCACTCAGAAGACTAACAAGTTTGGTTTGGGTTTCACTGCAGAAGCTCAAAGGGCTGTTCGTAGTGCAAGAATTGGAAGACCTCCTTTATTCATCAGCAACTCGGGGGTAAATGCCATCGAAGATGACGTGGAGGAATCTGAATTCGACAGCTGGATCTACCCTACGACCAACGATGGACCAAACAACTGGACAGTGAAAGACTTCATCCCTATTACTTTTGTTACTCAGTAATGAACTCATTTGTTTTGAATTTGTAACAGACAATATTGTGAAACTTTATGGCCCGGTGTCTTACCCGGGGCACCGTGGCTTCATTTGTGAGGGATTTCGTGTGCCATTTTCATATATCATTAATAAAAGCATTGGACGTTTTTTTCATTTCAAATCTTGTGCTCCTTGTCTTTCTTTATTATATATTGCAAAACAACTATTTTACACACACTCACATATACAGGTCTCAATCCACTCTGGATCTCACTGGTAACGACTCTGCTACCGCCAGTTATGACTTTGAAAATCCGATCAACTTAGCCGAAGACGAAGGTGAAGATGATTGCGAAGTGCCTGGTGAGCTTGCAAAACTGCTACTTCAGGAAGAGAGGGCCATTCAGCCACATGAAGAGCCAGTGGAAACGGTAAATCTGGGTACTGAGACAGACATGAAGGAAGTCAAGATTGGTGCAAATCTGGAGTTTAGTGTGAAACAACGGTTGATTCAGATGCTGCATGACTACGTGGAAATCTTTGCCTGGTCTTACGAAGATATGCCTGGGTTGGATACCGACATTATGGTTCATCACCTGCCTACCAAGGAAGACTGCCCTTCGGTAAAACAGAAGGTTCGCCGTATGCGTCCAGAGATGTCCAAGAAAATCAAAGCTGAGGTTATGAAACAATTTGATGCCAATTTTATAGCAGTAACTTCTTACCCTCAGTGGGTCGCCAATGTGGTTCCAGTACCGAAGAAAGATGGTAAGGTCCGAATGTGTGTTGACTACATGGATTTGAACAGGGCAAGCCCTAAGGATGACTTCCCTCTGCCTCACATCGACGTTCTGGTTGAAAACACTGCTCAACATAAGGTTTTCTCCTTCATGGACGGGTTCTCCGATTATAATCAGATAAAAATGGCTCCCGAAGACATGGAAAAGACCACCTTTGTTACTCAGTGGGGCACCTTTTGTTACAAGGTCATGCCTTTTGGGTTGAAAAATGCTAGGGCAACGTATCAGCGTGCCATGGTTGCTCTGTTTCATGATATGATCCATCATGAGATTGAAGTATACGTCGATGATATGATTTCAAGGTCCCAAACTAAGGAGGAACACCTTGACCATCTACAGAAGCTGTTTGACCGGTTGAAGTTGTACAAGCTGAGATTAAACCCGAACAAGTGCACCTTCGGGGTGAGATCTAGAAAACTACTAGGCTTCATCGTAAGCGACAAAGGTATTCAAGTGGACCCTGCCAAAGTGAAAGCCATACAAGAGATGCCAGCTCCCAAGACAGAGAAAGAAGTCAGAGGCTTTCTAGGACGGTTGAACTACATTGCCCGATTCATCTTGCACCTAACTGCTACTTGTGAACCAATCTTCAAGCTACTGAAGAAAGATCAAGTAGTACATTGGAACGATGAATGTCAGGCCGCTTTCGAAAGAATAAAAGAGTATCTCCAAGAGCCACCCATTCTTATGCCACCGGTTGAAGGGAGACCTCTAATCTTATACTTGACAGTACTTGACAATTCAATGGGGTGTGTGCTGGGTTAGCATGATGAGTCTGGCCGAAAAGAGCATGCTATTTATTACCTTAGCAAAAAGTTTACCGACTGTGAGACCCGATACTCACTGCTCGAGAAAACTTGTTGTGCTTTGGTATGGGCTGCTCGCCAGTTAAGACAGTATATGTTGACTCACACTACTCTATTGATTTCAAAAATGGATCCAGTCAAGTATATCTTCGAAAAGCCTGCCTTGTCCGGAAGAATAGCAAGATGGCAGATGATCTTGACTGAATATGACATCCAGTACACGACTCAAAAAGAAATCAAGGAAAGTGTATTGGCAGACCATTTGGCACATCAGGCAGTGGATGATTACCAGTCTATGAACTTTGAATTTCCAGACGAGAATATCATGGTAGTAACTGATTGTGAAATACCTGGACCGGATGAAGGACCTGAGGAAGGATCCCGATGGTCTATGCACTTTGATGGAGCTTCAAACGCTTTGGGTAACGGTATTGGCGCAGTGATCATATCTCCTAAGGGCTCCCATACCCCGCTCACCGCCCGACTATGTTTTAACTGCACCAACAATATGGCGGAGTATGAAGCCTGCATTATGGGTCTCCGAGCTGCAATTGACCTAAGGATCAAGTTTCTGAGTGTCTTCGGAGATTCCGCTCTCGTGATCAGTCAGATCAAAGGCGAGTGGGATACGAAACACCCAAATCTTATTCCTTACAAGGAGTACGTATTGACGTTGCTTCCCCATTTCGAGGAGATAACCTTTGAACATTTCCCAAGAGAGGAGAATCAGTTGGCGGACGCGCTAGCTACGATGTCTTCTATGTTCAAAGTCAAATGGGACAACGAGGCTCCCCGGATCATTATTTGGAAATTGGATGAACCTGCACATTGCTGTGACCTTGAAACTGAAGAGGTAATAGAAAAACCTTGGTATCATGAAGTGAAGAGGTACCTCGAAGCTCAAGAATACCCCGAGGGTGAATCTGTTAATGATAAGAAGTTTCTGAGAAGATTCGCGGCAAAGTTCTTCATCAGCAATGACATTCTTTACAAACGTAACCATGATTCAACCTTACTGCGTTGTGTGGATAAGATTGAAGCAGAAAGGATCATGGCAGAGATGCATGAAGGTACCTTCGGAACGCATTCCAGTGGACATACCATGGCAAAGAAAATCCTTCGGGCAGGATATTACTGGTCCATAATGGAAGCTGACTGTTACCAGCATTCTCGGACATGTCACAAGTTCCAGATCTATGCTGATAAGGTGCACATTCCTCCAGTTCCTTTGAACGTCTTGACAGCACCTTGGCCTTTTGCAATGTGGGGCATTGATATGATCGGTGAAATCAGACCTACGGCATCCAACGGGCATCGCTTCATCCTGGTAGCAATTGATTACTTTACGAAGTGGGTTGAAGCAGCTTCCTTTACCGCTGTAACCAAGAACGTCGTGGCACGGTTCATTCGGCACAACCTGATCTATCGATACGGTGTACCAGAGAGGATTATTACGGATAATGGTACCAATCTTAACAACAAGATGATCACTGAGCTCTGCGAGCAATTCAAGATACAGCACCATAATTCTTCTCCCTACCGGCCGAAGATGAATGGGGTTGTAGAAGCAGCTAATAAGAACATTAAGAAGATTGTGCAGAAGATGACAGTGACCTACAAAGACTGGCACGAGATGTTACCATTTGCTCTTCATGGGTACCGTACCTCAGCACGGACGTCAACAGGGGCAACACCCTATTCCTTGGTATATGGCATGGAGGCGGTCCTGCCCATTGAAGTTCAGATACCCTCTCTCCGGATCATGAAGGATGCAGGTTTAAGCGAAGACGACTGGATCCAGACCCAGCTTGATCAACTAAACCTAATCGACGAAAAGAGACTCACTGCTATTTGTCATGGTCAGACGTACCAAAAATGGATGATCAAGGCATTTAACAAAAAAGTCAGACGACAAGAGTATCAAGTCGGGGACCTGGTAATCAAGCACATTATTTTACCTCAAGGTGATCCCAGGGGCAAATGGACCCCCACGTACGAAGGGCCATTTGTGGTCAAGAACATCTTCTCAGGAGGAGCGATGATTCTAACCACCATGGATGGTGACGACCTTCCTCACCCCGTCAATGCAGACATAGTAAAAAGATACTACGCATAATTAAAGACCCTCTAGGTTGACTGGCCTAAGCAAAAATAAGGGCTTCCCGGCGAACCAAAAGGGTTCGGGAAAAAATAAGGGATGAAAATATAAAAAAATCTGTACACCTGGCAAGTCGAAAACCTGAAAAGGCGGCTTGGGCAAAAATGGGTATCCCGGTGGACTGAAAACCCGAAAGGGCGGTCCAGGAAAAAGTTAGGGATAAGCGTAACACTATGTCTCATTGGATCACCCTACATCCAGACTTTGGTATCAACTATCGGGCTCGGACGGAACCATTAAATCAGATTTATCTCCAACTAAGCAGCAAAGTGATGAGATGCTTGAAGATATAAAGGCGATAACAGAGTTGGAACCTAGTGGGATTATTCATATAGCTGTTTTGTTTTCTTTTTACAAATTGTATAAATTCTATTTTCTCGGCAGCGTTCTCTTACTAGGACGTCAGCCTCTTGTACAAAAGCGTCTATTTACGGGCAAACTTCAAAAATCAATACAAGTTTCATTTTTCAGACAAATTGCAAATTGTTTTTCCTTTATCTGTTTTGTTTTGCAAATAACGTCCAATGTTCATTTTTGATATATGCATTTGACATTAATTGCTGCTCATAAATATTTGCATGCGAAACAAAGGGCTAATTACAGGTGATATCAGAAGTAGGGGCAATAAGAATTGTCTAAGAGGTCTAGTTGCTCAGTCCGCCAAAGTACTAAGGTAGGTTCGGCTGAAGAATGTGACCAAGATACCTTCACTCCCCGCAGAGTAAGACAGTAATGATAACTCTCTCAGCTGAGACTTGCAACTATGAATGAATCAGCAATACTCTCCCCAATCAGAGTTGGTCTACCATCAGCCCTAAAAAGGTTGGGTATCCCCATAAGGTCTTAATATTCCCCAGCGGAGTATAAGGATATTCCCCAGCAAGCATAAGAGTATCCTCGACAGTCTTAATATTCCTTGACGAAATATAAGAATGTTCCCCGGTGGAATACAAGATACCCCCCAGTGGAGCCATTTCCCAGTGCAGTCTAAAAAAGCTTCCCCGCCAGAGTTGAATCATCTTCCTCTGTAGATTCTAGAAGCTTGTCCCCTGCAGATTACAAATGCATCTCCCCAGCCATATTCAAAAGGCTATCCCCCACAAGAGTTTATCTGGGTTATCCTCAGCAAGTTGCAACTGAAAGGTCATCCCCAGCGAAGTTCTTTCTACCCCCCAGCGGAGTTCATCATCAAAATCCCCAACAGAGCTTATCAACGGAATTCCCCAGCGGAGTTATCGTTAAAATCCCAGCAAAGCATCTCTTCCCACAGAGTAACTCCCCGCAGAGTAATCTCTTCGCCAGGTTTATTCCCCAACGGAGTCATCTTCTCCTACAGGTTTATTCTTGCAACCATCTTCGTGAATCATCCCCAGTGGAAACGAAGAATTCAACCAAACTCTTCAAACATCAGCCCAGGATTTAACAAACTCCCCGACATTTGTCAAGGATTTATTTTCCCAGACAAAAATACATTCATAAACATTTCACATTTCATACCTCCTATTTACATACATGATGAAGTGCATACGACACGGTCTCATTTATTTTGAGAACATCATGACATCATGAATTTCATACATCATGCCATTGCATACCGCTAATGTTTTACCTTTTTCAGGAAAAGGTCAATCAAAAGATGGCTACCATCAACCTTTCTTAAGTTTCAGATGAATACCTGTAACAAGCCAGGAAAATATCTGTGGACGACTGCTTGTAGATAAATACCTGTAACAAGCCAGGAAAATTATCTACATGAAGAGATTGAAGATTAATACCTGTAACAAGCCAGGAAGACCATCTTTCTTTCTCAAGTCAGAGATTAATACCTGAAACCAGCCAGGACAACTATCTCCTCGACCAACCTTTCTTAAGTTCCAGATGAATACCTGTAACAAGCCAGGAAAATTCTGTGAACGACTGATTGTAGGTTAATACCTGTAACAAGCCAGGAAAACCATCTACATGAAGAGATCGAAAGTTAATACCTGTAACAAGCTAGGAAAACTATTGTTCTTTCTCGGGTCAGAGATCAATACCTGTAACCAGCCAGGACAGTATCTCCTTGACCAACCTTTTCAAGTTCCAGATTAATACCTGTAACAAGCCAGGAAAACATCTGTGGACGACTGATTGTAGGTTAATACCTGAAACCAGCCAGGAAAACCACCTACAAAAAGAAATTGAAAGTTAATACCTGTAACAAGCCGGGAAGACTTTCTTTCTCAGGTCAGATATTAATACCTGAAACCAGACAGGACAATTATCTACTTGACCATCATGAAGCAACCCTACACTGGTTCCTTCTCTCTTTCAGATGAAGTTTCACACGGACCCATCATCAGACAACCCTACACAGGTTCCTTCTATCAACTTACAAAGTTACAATTCAACAAACAATATCCAGATGGCATCTATAAGCCCATCCTTCTACCAACAATCTCCAAATGGCATCTGTAAGCCCATTCCCGACATCACATTGCTGATACTACACCATGCGAGTGCAAATTTCTGGGCACTTTAGTGTTCAATCATCTTCCACCTTCGGATCACGAAAGGCACGCAAGCCAATCTACATCCTCAGGTTTAAGAAGATTGAACAGGGGCAACTGTTGTACCCCAAAATTTTCCCTCCCATATTCCTCAAGATTTGTCAAGAATGATCTTCAAATTGCTCAAGATTGCTCAAGGGTTGTACAGTCAAACCATCTCCTAAGCAGTAGACAGCTGAAATTAGGGTTTTGGTTCTTTCAAGGAATTTGGGGTTTTCAATGGTTTAATCAAGTCTCATAGGCCTACATACATTCTCAAGCATCTACATGCCAAGTTTCAAGACTCACAGTGCCAGTTTGCACAGTCAAAAGCTCCATTTGATCTATAGTCAACTGCAAGGGAAAAATGGTCATTTTGCAGTCAAAAGTCAGAATTCTTGGTCAACATCTTATTTTGAGTTCACAATCATCATTTGATCAAGTCTTGATCATGATCCCACAAGAATAGCTCAAAATCATCAAGATGCAAAAGTTACTATTTTTGGACAGCAGAAAAGTCAATTGTACTTTGACAAGGGCATAACTCTTTCATGGTTTATCAGAAAAATTCCATCCAAAGCTCATTTTGAAGAGGATGCAATTTCATACAATCCACCTTCACACGCCAAGATCAAGAAATGCTCTCATAAAAAGTTACAAATTTTTACATTATAGGTCAATTTCAAAAGTCAACAAAAGTACACTTTGAGTCAAAGGCCATAACTTGAGATTGGTAAATCCAAATGACATGGGACAAAAAGCATTGGTTATAGGACTTCAAGGGATTTCCAAAATATCAAAGAAAATGGTCATATGATCAAAATTGAGCAAGTTATGCATTGGAGAAGTTGGGCAATTTTCATGAAATTGCAAAAGTCAACTTTGCTCAAAACACTTTCTTTTTGCTAATGGGCCTCAAATCTATTTTTGAAACTTCACCCATGACCTATGCACGACCCACCAAGTTAAAGTGGATTTATTTTCTTAAATTTATTGATTAAATGGATTTTTAATATATATTAATTCATTTAATAATTTTAAATTATAAGAAAATAAAAGATTTGATTCTTAAATCAATTTGTGAACCAAATATGATCCAAATATGCTGACCAATTCGTGCACAAGCTAAAAGATACAAAAATATCCAATTTTGGCAACTTGTTCAATCATGAAAAATCAAGAATATTTGATTTATCAATCAAAGATTCAATCTTCAATGCACATGGATATTGGCCCAGCTCTTGACCTAAAATCATTGCCTTATATGCCAGCAAGCCAACCATAACCTAATTCACGAGAAAAAGCTGCAGAAACGGCCATATCAATTTCAAGAATTTTCAAGAAAACTCAAAACTTGTTCTTGCAATCTAGGCCAATTCAAGGCGTTTTGTCCATCCAAACACATTGCAGGAGGTACCAGGAGTAAATTGCAATCAAATCCAAGTATCAAAGCTCAAGGAATCACGGCATACCATCTCACGGTTTGCACTTATAATTCAAAATTGTATCTCTTAATTCATGCGCATTTGACATGTTTTTGTGACTGATTTGCATTGCTAGAGATCATACAAAGCTAATGGAATGATTGAATTGAACCATAGTGCCCTGAATCGAGAGATGCCGTGATTGAATTTCTAGGGTTTTTAAGCTTTCAAATAGGGCTTTCCAGACCAGGAAAAATTGGAACCAATGGGATACATGGTTGAAATCGTGAGACCAAGACGATTCCAACATATACCTCGCGAAATATTTATGTTTGTTGTGTGTCTATTCACTATTTTTCGTGCAGGGAGGTAGTGGAGGTTAAAAACCCCCGCTATTTGATTCTAATTATGCAGGACAAAGGTTGAAGATGATGACGTGTGGTCATCTGATTCGTGTGTTTGAAAAACGCACACGTTATTTTTTGTTTACAGCATATTGTTTGTTTTTTGTATATAATATTCTCTATCTATCCATTTAACAAAAGCGCGTTACAGTTCAGTTGGCAAAGGCATTGAAGCATAGTTCATTAGGACCTGGGTTCGAATCCCAGGTCCCCCAAAATTCTTATTATTATTTTCTTGCATACATTCCAATGGATTTCCAGGTACGAAGACCACCATACGCCTCAGAGATCAACACGCCAAGTGGCTTCAGGCCAAGATCTAGTGGCCAAAGTTGAAGGACCACCATACTCTCTGGTCAACATACACGTAGATAACTTGAAAAGTCAAACGAGGCTGGACTGTTAATGGGCCAAGAATTGCAAAATACACCTCCAAAGTTGGCCCAAATCCCCATGAGTTTGCATTTTTTATTTTCTTTCATTATTTATTTGCTTGATTTATTTTTATTATTTTTAATTAATTACTAACTAAAATGATTTATTTTTCCTAATAAAATCAGAAAACCTCAAAAAACAATATTTTTACTAATTTCACTATTTCATTATTTTTGTAAATAAATAACTTAATTTGTTTAGTTTTAATTAGGCATAATAATAATATTTTTGCAATAAAATTAAAATTGGTGTAGAATTAGGTTTTAATATATTTAATCCTTTTATTTTTATTTCCTTAAAAATTCTAAAAAAACCAAAAAATATTTCTTTTTATTAATTAATTAGTTTAGGCTTAATTTAATTCAAAATAACAAAAAAGTCTCCTTCTTTCTTAAAAAAGGGTCAAAACCCTAAAAACTCTCCGATTTAATTTTTCTCGCGCGTATGATTATTTTTTTGATTCATATTTTTGATCCATATAATTGTATTTGCTCCGAGGATGTAATAGTCTTAATTAGGATTATTTATCGCTTTCATTTATTTTTCGCATTTACTTTTTCAAGGGTTTGTTTTTGGCGATATAAATACCCGACGCCTTGTAATAGCTTAGTTTTATTTTCCGCAACTATTAACTGCTAGATGTATGCTAACTAGGCTAGGCATGACAAGATCTCTCTTAACTTAAAATCAACCGTAGCTCACCATAACATGTACAAAGATAACATAACTGAAATTGACACATTTGCACATGCCACTCCTAGGGTACGCCTCACTTGGTTGCCTCGAACGTGGTCATTGAGTATAGGGTGTTTTAGAGGTCGTCCTCCTTTCTAAAGATCAAAGTTGCCTCGGATAAAAAATGATCTAAGACATTAGGATTACCGCTAAGGCGTCCTAACGTTGCTTTAGTGACCACATATCCCTTAATCGAATTGACCCGAAAACTCCAACGACGGTGCTACCTACTCCTCAATAGTGGGATAACACTGTCTAAAGGACATTTACACAGCTTAATTCCTTTTGAGTAGGTAGAGGTTCTCAGGTACTTGCCCTTTCAAAACAAAACAAATTTTTCGCACTTACACTTTTCAAACAAAGTTTTCAAACAAACACTTCATACACTCTTGAGGACAGAAACAAAAGTTAAATCGAAGTTTTCAAACAAAACCTTTTTTCAAAACCCACGAACACAAAAAAGCAAAACTTTTTGAAAACATAGTGAGCAAGTACCTAAGAGCCCGTGGATAACCACGAATAGAAAGGGTGCTAACACCTTCCCTTTCTATAATCTACCTCCCGAACCCGAGAAACATCTCGAAAAGGAATTTTTCTGTGCTTTTGTCCTTTCCTTGTTAGATAAAATAAAAGACGGTGGCGACTCTTGCTTACCGCGACATTTTGCAAAACGCAAACGCGAACCAGCATTAAAAAACAGTCAGTTCTATTTCCACCAATCACAGACAGCCTTCTCGACAGCCTCAGTTTTTTTCAGGGACTGTCGCGGCCTACGCTGAGCAACTACGTTAAGGGTAGGATCTATTGTCAAATGGTGACAAGTTATCTCAGAGTCTAGGCCGAGTGTAATACGGTGGGAGAGCTGACTTGGGATGTTTTGCGTTTGATCGCAATTGTTGCGGTTAGCAAAAGTCACCACCGACATTTCTTTTATCCAATAACTAAAGGCTTAAAAGAACAGGAAAGACCTTTGAGATTATTTTCTTGAGTTCGGGGGGTAGATTATGAAAAGGGAATGTGTTAGAACCCTTTTCATCCATAGTTATCTATGGGCTCTTAGTTGCTTGCTAGATCACTTGCTTTGTTTGAAAATGTGCTTTGGGGTGGTTTTTGAAAGTATTTTTGAAAAGGCGCCTTCGTTTAGGAAAATTTTGTAATGGTTCTCGTTTTATAAGAACGTATACAAAGTGTTGGACTTTTGAAAATATTTCATGTTTTGAAAGTGTTTGGTGTGTGTTCAGAAGTTCAGTATCAGCACAACTTAGAACAAATATCCAACTTCTGATCTTTGAATCTCCCTGCTCCAACATGTTCTGAAGGGGTTCTCTGACTCTTCAGCAAGCTTGTAACATGCTTTGCAGATCCTCTTTGAATTACTCTTGCAAATTCTGATTGAACCTTCGTAAAAAATGGCCAAAAAGTTCTAACCAAAATCTGTCTTGGAAATGTCTAGAATTTGTTGAATGCTTCAGTTTCATGGGCGTGTCTTCAAGGATTTATAAATTGAAATCTTAGCACTTCCTAAAAATGTTATGTTCTGCAATGTTTTAGATCTCATTGAGATCTACAACTCTTGTGTTAGAAGTTCTTCCAGAATCAACTTGCATCATGGTGAAAATCTGGCCAGAAGTTCTGAACTTATCATCTTTCTTAAACACTTAGAAAAATTTCTAAGTATTTAGAATTGACTTTTCCAAAGTAATCTTGACTTTTGATTTTCTTGATGAAACAAACTTCATATTTTAGCATATCTT
Organism: Vicia faba; assembly: GCA_948472305.1. Taxonomy (NCBI): domain Eukaryota; kingdom Viridiplantae; phylum Streptophyta; class Magnoliopsida; order Fabales; family Fabaceae; genus Vicia; species Vicia faba. Next base: position 1,187,788,310 of record OX451737.1, read on the forward strand.
GATGAAGTGTGATTCTTGAAACTTGATGTTGATCCAAAAGTCAAAGTTTAACTTTTGAGTGTGCAATTGACCATTTTACCCTTGTGCCAATTCCAAACCTAAATTGATGTATTAGTGCTACAAACTTGATGTCATAGAAGATCTTGTGAGAAAATCCTTGAGAAATGAGAGGGAAAATTTTGGGGTACAACAGTTGCCCCTGTTCAATCTTCTTAAACCGGAAGAGTTAGATTAGCGAGTCTGCCATTCGTGACATGAAGGTGGAAGATGATTGAACACTAGAGTTCCTAGAAATTTTCACTCAAATATGTGTTAGTTGACTGTGTAAGAAATGGGCTTAGATATGCCATTTAGAGTGACTGGGGAAAGCATCAGGATAAATCTCTTGGTTGATTTAAACTAGAGTGGTAGATGTCCTTGTCTGTTGATTTTTCCTGTAAGGAAAAATATTAGTTGCATGCAGATGTATGCATGGTATAATGATGTTCTCAAAATAAATGAGATTATGCTGTATGCATTTGTCATGTATGCGTTATGGTTTATGAATGTGATGCGTTCCTTGCAACGTGTCTTTGTCTAGGAAAATAAATCCTTAACAACATGCTAATGAGCCTTGGGAAATGAGCTTAGGAGTTTTGATCGTTTAATGCTCTACTGGGGAGTTATTCCTGACCGGAGAGCATTGAAAACTGGATGTTATCTGGTCGAAATTCAGGTTTGGCAGCAATTGGTTGGGGATAGTGAAGTTGACTGCTATCTGGTCATATTCCAGGCTTCACAGTAACTTGCAGGGGAAGATCTGAATTAACGGTTATCTGGTCGGAATCCAGGCTTCGCAGAAAATTACTTAAAGTTAAACTGTTATCTGGTCGGGTTCTAGGCTTCACAGAAATTTTCTTGAGAGGATAAAGTTAAACTGTTATCTGGTCGGGTCCAGGCTTCACAGTTTTCTGAGGTGGATGAAGTTAATTGCTATCTGACCGGGTCCAGACTTCACAATACCTTGTCTGAAAAGATAAAGTTGCACTGATATCTGGTCGGGTCCAGGCTTCATAATAACTTACTTGAAATTAGTTGCTATCTGGTCGGATTCCAGGCTTCATAACAAATTTCTGAGGGAATAAAGTTAATTGCTATCTGGTCGGGTCCAGGCTTCACAATAACTTGCTTGAAAAGATGAAGTTGAACTGATATCTGGTCGGGTCTAGGCTTCACAGTGACTTGCTTAAAATTAGTTATTATTTGGCCGGATTCCAGGCTTCACAACAAATTTCTGAGGGAATAAAGTTAATTGCTATCTGGTCGGGTCCATGCTTCATAATAACTTGTTGAAAAGATGAAGTTGAACTGATATTTGGTCGGGTCCAGGCTTCACAGTAACTTACTGGTATAAGGGAAAATTCTACTGGGGAAAAGAAGTTAAACCCTTGTCTGGTTGAGTCCAGGTTTTTCCAAATCTCAAAGAGTTAAACTATTATCTGGTCGGGTCCATGCTTCATAGTGTCTTAAGAAGTTAACTATTATCTAGTCGAGTCCAGGCTTCACAGTTACTGGGGTTAAACTATTATCTGGTCGGATCCAGGCTTCATAGTTACCGGGATTAAACTATTATCTGGTCGGGTCCAAGCTTCATAGTGTTTTTGAGAAGTTAACTATTATCTGGCCGGGTCTAGGCTTCATAGTGTTTTTGAGAAGTTAACTATTATCTGGTCGGGTCCAGGCTTCATAGTAATTGAAAGGATTCACTATTATCTGGTCGAGTCCAGGCTTAATAGTGACTGAAAGTTGTACTATTATCTGGTCGAATTCCAGGCTTCATAGTAACTTGTTTGAAAGAATGAAGTTGATTGTTATCTGGTCGGGTCCGAGATTCACAACAACTTACTGAAGTTAAATTTTTATCTGGTCGGGTCCAGGCTTCACAACAACTTGCTGAGATAGCAATGACTTTATTAGAGACTTCATTGGGGATCAGGGGTTGTGGTCCTTTGATTTGTAATAGCCTGAGAGGCAAACTCGGGCTGGAGAGGATAGACTCAGCTGAGGAAGACAGACTTAACTGGGGAAATAAACCCTGTTGGGGAGATAATCCCTGTCGGAGAAATAAACCCTGTTGAGGAATACTTGACGAACAGCTGACAAGGTGAGTTCTTTTAGGAAGAGATCCACAAGGCTTCTTCTTTTAGGACCGACTTAGCTAAGGAGAGGGTTGTCAAGAGATCGAGACTCTGGCTGGGGATCAACTTATGCAAAGGATTTTGTGGGCAACTTCGTTGGGGAAATGTTTATTGTAGTCGTCCTTGTGGGGATAATGCTAATGAAATAACTCTATGGGGATATTCCATATACATTAAAGAAATGCTTGTTGCTTCTTAGCAGGACACATGTGCCAAATAGTTTTAATCATGTTCACATGCATATGTTCGTTCAATTTTAGTCATTGGACATTTTTGTATTAAAAAAACAAAAAGTTTGCACTTCAAAGTATATTTGTATAGATATTTCGCCCATGAATAGGTGTTTTTGTACAAAGAGACGGAGATCCTAGTAAGAGGAAATCATCGAAACAAAAACAAAATTGAAAATAAAGATAATAGCCATGTGGAAGTGATCTCATTGCGTTCCAACTCTACTATTGCCCCAATGTCTTTGAATGTCCCTTGCCGTTGACAGAAGTTGATTGGATTGCTCTTGGACTGTTTAAACTTGGACCTTGGTGATAAAGTTGATTATGGTGATCCCACGGGACATAGTCATACGCTTTTAATCCTTAACTTTTGCCTGGACCTCCCTTTTGGGTTTTCAGCCCACCAGGATACCCATTTTTTCCCAAGTTGCCCTTTCGGGTTTTCAACTTTCCGGGTGTACAATCTTTTGCATATATCCATAATTTCCCCCCAACCCTTTTGGTTTGTCAGGATGCCCTTATCTTGTCTAGGTGTATCAACCTAGCGGGTCTCTTATGCGTAGTATTTTTAACTATGTCCATGTTCACAGGATGTGGGAAGTCTTCACCGTCCATCAAAGTCAGCATCATGGCACCACCAAAGAACACTCTCTTGACAACAAATGGCCCTTCGTAGATGGGAGTCTATTTGCCCCTGGGATTTCCTTGTGGAAGAATGATGTGCTTTATTTCCAAGTCACCAGCTTGATATACTCGAGGCCTGATATTTTTGTTGAAAGCCTTGATCATTCGTTTTTTGTACATCTGATCATGACAAACGACAGCCAGTTACTTTTCATCGATCAAGTTCAACTGATCCAATCTTGTCTGAATCCATTCTTATTCGCGTAAGCCTTCTTCATTCATAATCCTTAGTAAGGGAATCTGAACTTCCACTGGAAGAACAACTTCCATGCCATAGACTAACGAAAATGGAGTTGCCCCAGTTGATGTTCGAGCTGAAGTACGGTAGACATGAAGAGCAAACGGTAGCATCTCATGCCAGTCTTTGTAGGTTACTACCAACTTCTGCATAATCTTCTTAATGTTTTTGTTGTCCGCTTCCACTGAGCCATTCATTTTAGGTCTATAAGGAGAAGAATTGTGATGCTTGATCTTGAACTGAGTGAAAAGTTCTATAATCATAACATTGTTGAGGTTAGTCCCATTGTTGGTGATGATCCTTTCAGGGATACCATAGCGGCAGATGAGGTTGTGTTTGATGAACCTGGCTACCACGCTCTTTGTGATTGAGGCAAATGAGGCGGCTTCGACCCATTTGGTGAAATAATCGATAGCGACAAGAATGAAGCGATGTCCATTGGAAGCAGTGGGTTTGATCTCTCCAATCATGTCAATGCCCCACATTGTAAATGGCCACGGAGCGGTCATGACGTTCAGAGGGATATGAGGCACATGGACCTTGTCAGCATAGATTTGGCATTTATGGCAAGTTCTTGAGTGGTGATGGCAATCAGTCTCCATTGTTGACCAATAGTAACCAGCTCTCAGGATTTTCTTGGCCATAGTATGTCCGCTAGAGTGAGTCCCAAAGAGACCATCATGCATGTCTTCCATAATTTCCTCTGCCTCCTTATTGTCCACACATCGGAGTAGAGTGGAGTCATGGTTGCGTTTGTACAAGATTCCATTACTTAGGAAGAATTTGGTTGAAAATCTTCGTAAGAACTTTCTGTCATTGATGGATGCTCCTTAAGGGTACTCTTGTGCTTCAAGGTATCTCTTCACCTTATGGTACCATGGCTTTTCTGTGTCAGTGTCGAGCTCATAGCAGTGCGCAGGTTCGTCAAATTTTTATATTGTAATCATAGGAGCTTTGTTATCCCATTTGACTTTGAACATGGAAGACATTGTTGTCAAGGCGTCAGCCAGTTGATTTTCTTCCCTAGGGAAGTGTTCAAATGTGACCTCTTCGAAGTAAGGAATCAGGGATAGCACAAGCTCCTTGTAAGGGATGAGATTAGGGTGCTTAGTGTCCTAATATCCTTTTACTTGGCTAACCACTAGAGCAGAATCCACAAACATATTCAAATGCTTGATCCTCAAATCAATGGCAGCCTTCAGACCCAAAATGCATGCTTCGTACTCATCCATGTTGTTCGTATAGTCGAAGCATAGTCTGGAAGTGAAAGGAGTGTGGAAACCTTTAGGGGAGATTATCACAGCACCAATTCCATTAACCAAAGCGTTGGAAGCCCCATCGAAGACCATAGTCCATTGGGATCCTTGTTCAGGTTCGTCATATGGTCTAGGTTTCACGCAGTCGGTCACTAGCATGATATTCTCATCTAGGAAGTCAAAGTTCATAGACTGATAATCATCGACAGCTTGATGAGCCAAATGATCTGCTAATACACTTCCTTTGATGGCCTTTTGCGTTGTGTATTGAATATCGTACTCAGTCAAGATCATTTTCCATCTAGCTATCTGCTGTACCCCAAAATTTGCCCTCTCATTTCATCAACATTTACTCACCACAAGACTCTTGGAACTCAAGATCAAGTTAGGGTTTGCTCTGCTCAAGACCCCTCCTTGCACTGTTGACCCAAATTAGGGTTTGAGTTTGCACAGGGATGTTTTGACCTAAAATGCCCAAAGTGACTTTCATGCTTCATGTTGGACTCACAAGTTTATCCATAGCAAGTTTCAAGCTTTGATTCAAATTTTTGCCCAGTCAATTGGACAGTTGACCTGAAAATCAGCTGTATTGGAAAAAAAAGTCAACTGTGGCCAATTGACAGTCAAACCTCATGAATTTTGACCCACATCAACATTATGAACTCATATGAACCATTTGTTCAAGTTTGGATCACAATTCCACAAGAAATTTGACCAGAACACCAAAAGGGCAAAATGGTCATTTTTAGGGTTTTGACTGCACAAAGGCAATTTTTGACTGTTTGACCTAGCCAATGGCAAACCAATCTCACATATGGACTCAAGGACTCAATGGCATTGTCTTGACCCATTCAACAAGTTCAAAAAATCTCAAATGCATAAGATTGACAGATGAATTTTTCAGTCAACTGATCAAAATTTGACTGTACACTGAAAAGTCAAACTTTGACTTTTTGGTCAAAATCAAGTGCCAAGATTCATTTTTCATCAAGACATGTCAAATTATGAAACTTTTTCATCAAGAAATCCAAAATTGCAAATTATGGTTTAAAATGAAAAAATTTCATAACTTAGAATTTTTCGAAGTTATGAAATTTCCTTATTTTTTCCTAACTTTGTCCCATTTTTTCACCAAGATGAAAATGGATTCAAACAAAACTTGAAACATGAAAGTTGTTGTCCATTGCAAAATATACATTTTTTATTCACAAAGTTTTCTCAAAGGAAGCTTGTATCTCAAGTTATGATTTTTGGAACAAGGGTACCAAACACTTTTAACTTAGGCGAAATTTGCCCTATTCTAGGCAGGATTTTGGCCCATCTTCTTGGCCATTTTTAACATAGTTCCACTTGGAGTTTAAATTTTCATTACAAATATGGATTGTAGTACATGTTCCAAGCTTTCCAAAATGTCCAAGAACTTCTCAAACACCCTTGTGGTTAGAGAGAATCGAATTCACAAAGTTGGCCAAAACTCACTTTTGTTCATGGCCAAGGCATGTTCATAACAATTGCATTTTTCAAGTCATATTGATTTATGCTAGCTTGCAGGCCTCAAGACCAAGTTTATACTCCTTAATTTAATGCCTAACCATTGTGTTAAGGTTTTATTTCATCCATTTGGGCATTACACATAGAATTAATGCTTAATTAGAAAAAGCAAGATTGCCATTTTGGTAAAGTGATACTTTATGTCAAGTTCCAAATCCTTGAGGTACATGCCAGATCTTTGAGGCAAAACTTTGTACACATATCCCATTTATCAAGAACAAATGCTGCAGCATAGAGGATAGAGTACACAGGCCTGCATTGCAACTTGAACCTTTTTGCTTCAAAAAGAAGAAACATTGCAAAACATATGCAACTTTCACTTCCTGCAAACCAGAGCTTAAGCAAACCTTGTACTCATCTTCCACACATCCCAATTGACCTAAAACACGACTCAACCACCCCTCATACCTCCTAATACACTAAAACACCATCCTGCTGTAAAAACAGGGCATCTGCTGCAGATTGAGGTCCACAACTCAATCCACTCGTGCGCTTTGGCTAAAACTTGTTCAAACACATTCCATACCATCCACTGAAACTATTCCAAGCCTTAAACTCAAGCTGTAACAACCCTAACCTCGTTTGCCATTTTCACTTTCAAGCTGTGCAGGTGAACTTCTACAGCATAATACAGGTGGTTTCAAAGCAAGCTAGGCATTTGGGAAGCATCCTTGGACTTCAGGCAAGCTCAACAAAAGCTCAAAATCCATTGAAGGTTGCTACATTGCTATGTTTGAGTCATGCTGAAACAGGTAATCTATGGACTTCTATCTCTCTATCCAGGCATGATTAAGCTTAGGTTTGTGAATGAAATGTGTTCTACTCATAGCCCTGAAGCCATACATGTGTTCACTTTTCATTTATATTAAGCATGCTGTGAGAATTTTAACCATGAAAATTGAAGAAAAACTAGGTCAGAAATTGGGGGTGAAGAAATTCTCCTTGGTTTCTTAGAGTTAGGACAAGTTTTTACATGTTTGGAATCGTGGTTTGATGCTCTACATTGTTTGTGTTATGAGTTTTGGCTAAAAATCAAGGAATCAGGAGTTTGTATTTTGAACAAAGATGCGCGCGTTTGGACAGAACTGAAGGTTGAAGATGACTGGCTTGGGCTGGGCCTGAGTCAGTCTGGCTTTTTGCACCCCTTTTTTCCATTTGCACCCCCTTGGCCCATTGTGTGAAATATTTGACATTTTTGCATTTTTCTTTTTTATTCTGATTTTATATTTTTTGCTCAAACATAAAAAACACCAAAAATATTTCTCCACCTTTTTTTACATTTATTTAGAATTTATTTGCTTTATTAAATATATGTATGTAAATAAATATATTTCCTTTTCATTTTAAAACCCTAAAAATAATACAAAAATATTTATTTTTTAGTTACTATTTTTTATTTACATTTTGAAAACATTTTCTAAAATATACATTTTTGTAAATAAATAATATTTTGTTTTTGTACATATTTAGCATATTTAATATATATATATATATATATATATATATATATATATATATATATATATATATATATATATATATATATATATATATATATATATATATATATATATATACTTGTATATTTCATTTTATTAAATATTTAGGGCAAAAACACAAAAAATAATACCTTTTATTTTCATTTAATATTTGACACCAAAAATACTTTTTTCTACAATATACTTCTTTTTTTATTATTATTGTATAAATTAATATATCTTGTACATAATTAATAAATAAATACTATTTGTTCAAAATTAGGATTTTGCCCTAAAACCACAAAAATAATAAAAAATATGACTTTTTTTTTATTTTGTTTATACTTCAAACATTAAAACTTATTTTTTTCACATACATAAACCATCTTTTTGCATAATACATTTTTATTTGATATTTATTTATTTATATTTATTTAAATGTTAAATATTAATTTGTATATTCGATATGGTTGTAATAATTTAGCATTTATTTCCTTGTCAAATATCCCCTAATTCAAACTTGTATCCCCATCCCCATAATCATGTTGTAATAATTTAGGACTTTAAATTCTCGCACATTTAAAAGTTTCCAAATTATGCCATGATAGACTTAGGATTTGTATGCAAAATCAATCAACAAATAGCTTGACCTAATTAAAGATAAACATGCATGAAAAACAAACACAATGCACACTTGCACCCCTAGGGTTACATCCACTTGTTGCCTTCAAAAATGGGCCATGTTTGCATGTCAAGTACTTTGGCAAAACAAAAACAAACAAAATGATCATAGTCCCTCGATGACGCTATCGAAATTTCCTAAACAAAATGATCATAGTCCCTCAAGAAAATTGCCAAAATACTTGACACTATTGCTTTTATGGTCTATACGATAACCCGCACCCGTCCCGTTAACATCCTAACACAAGGTTGTTCACCAAATACAATGGTGAAACAACACTGTTAAAAGGGTTAAAAACATAAGGGAAGATCTTTGAGTAAAATAGGGTAGACAACTCTTAGTTACTTGATCAAACTTACAAAAAACATCCTTGCTACTTTTCAAAAACACACCTCACAACACAATTTCAAAACAACTTTCAAAAAAACATTGAAAACTTTTCAAAAGACAAAAACACCTTTGTATATACTCAAACACGAGTCATTACAAAGGTTGCCACAATAATGGCCTCTTTTCAAAACATCTTTCAAAACCACACACAAAGCACCATTTCAAACAATTGAAAATGCAAAGCAAGTGATCTAAGCAAGTAACTAAGAGCCCATGGATAACCATGGATAGAAAGGGTGCTAATACCTTCCCTTTCTATAATCTACTCCCCGAACCCAAGAAAACATCTCAAAGGTCTTTCCTATGCTTTTTGCCCTTTCCTTAGGATAAAATAAAAAGTCGGTGGCGACTCTTGCTAAACTGAAACATTTGCGAACACAAACGTGAAACCTCAAGTCAGTTCTCCCACCGTATCACAGAACTGGCGACTCTGCTGGGGATTTAAAAGTGGGGTTACCTTAGGGTTTTAGATCACCTTTACATGCTTACTTTATTTGCTTTGATTGCTTTACTTTTTGGTTTCCTTGTTTGGGTTTGTTTAATCCTACACCCGGATTTGGGGGCACCTTCTTAGGTAAATAGCAATAAACTGTGAGGGAACTATGCGGGGTATACCGACATGGTTGAAGCAGTAGCTATGTTAGTGTGACATATTTGTGAGTACCGGTAGCCCTTGAGTAGTCAAGGAGAATACGGGGCCGCTGAGCGATGTCATGAAGCACTAACGAACTCTTAGAACCTTACTTGACCATCTTGGCCTTTTTAGGGGTAGTGAGATGACCGACTTTGGTCCAGTCCGAGGTTGGTAGATACTCGATACTACACTCATTGAGGATTGTTTTCTTGGAATATTTTGGTCGCCAGTTAAGTGGCTAAACCAAAACAATGAACACAGAAAATAATCCAGTGATATTGAGCTCCTTAGAACCCGGTTTCTATTTTAGGACAGGATGAGCCAACTAACTTCAAGAGGGTACTTACCTACAAACCCCATGCAAGCCTAAACCTAAGGACTTGTTTGCTTTGTGTGAATATGATTACCTGTATATACACTTACTTGATTTTGCATACATGTACATAACATCATGACATCATACCATAGCATTTACAATAACCATTTCAACGATCTCGAAGGTCTTTTGATGCAGGGTCACGTTGAACCAGATGTCTACCAAAGGGTAAGAGGTTTCATTTTCCTCTAAACAAACGCCGTCAAAGATCAAGTGCAACAACTTGAATCAGGGGCTATGACCCACTTGACATGGTGAGCTTGATTCTCGTGGAAAGACATCCACCATTACAAGGTTCTCCAATCAAAGATGTTGATCGAAGTTCGACCTCTAACATTTTTTCGTGTTTACCCTGAGAGATCCTTGAAAACATGCATCCACATATCATGCATTGCATCATAACAGGTTTTCCTTTTCAGGTTTCCTTATTCTCCTACTGTTTATTTCAGTAGAGATGGCTCTGGAGCAGACTATCAAGGGCATCCAGGCTCAAAACGCTCAACTTCAAGAGATGTTTTTGAACCTATCCAAGGGGCAGGAAGAGTTGAAAGTACTCCTCGCTAGGAACCTGGCCGAGAAAAATTCGGAAGACAATAAAGACCAACAGTTGGAACAACTGCAAACTGAGGTTGAAGCAATGAGAACCCAAATGCTATGGTAGATGGCTCTTATCCAAGGCCTAGCCCGAAGACAAGAAGAGCTGGGAACCATTATCAATCAATTTCGTCAAGACGGTTGCAAGCGTATGGGGAAAACAATCAGGATCAGAAATCAAGGCCTTGCTCAGCTTCCCATGAGACAAGAGACCGGTTTAAAGGAGAGAAGACCTTCTCACTTTGCTTCCACATCACGAGCCCAACAACGACTTCGTCAACATCAACCGGATAATCATCCAAAGAGGGAAAGACTTCAAAGGCAATTCACCTAAATCAACATGCCATTGTCACAAGCATTGCAGCACATGTTGAAGATGAATCTGATTACGGTGATAAACCCTCATCCGAACCCCCAAAACTTTTTCTCCCAGCTACAATCCAGATGCCAGGTGTGCCTATCATTCTGATAGTCCTGGACATGATACAAACGATTGTTGGGCGTTGAAGTACAAGATTCAAGACCTGATCGACGAAGGAATGCTGGAGTTCACACAAGGTGTCCAGACTGAATTCTTCTGTCGTCCCTCAAAGCTTCTCCACCTGAAATGACAAAGTTAGAACTAAGAGGCTTTTGTTTCATTTGAATTTTCAAGTTGTAATTTCTTCTGTTATTCAAACAATTATCTGTTGATGTCAAACTCTGTTTCATTAATGCATTGCATATGTTTGTCTTGAATTCATCCATTCGTTTTCACTAATTTTGAACTATGCTTTCGACTTTCTTTATGACATTTAACTCTTGCAAAAGCTACAAGCCTTTAGAGGGAGGATGACGAAACAATTCCATAATCTCATACAATATGCTTTTGAACAGACCTTGCTGACGATGTACAGGCATTCTTTCAAATCCTAAACACTGGAGTCATAAGGAAGATAATCCCTAGTCAACCCTTTCGAGCCAAAGAAGTAGGAGTTTTCTGTTCTAAACAAATTGAAACCTTTGATTAAACCTGGGGCAGGGTAGTCTCTCAGTTAATTCAAAAAAGATGCGCATTGAAGTCGCAAACTCTCAGTTCGTAATACAACGAATGACATCAAAAGCATTCCTCTAGAATCAAAAGACGGTGATGGTTCTTTATCTCATAGGCAGTCAATCTCTCAAAAGAGAAAAAGCCCACTGAGCCAAAACTTACAAAGGAGGCTTAAGAAAGATGGGGCATCCCGCTGACTGTAATCTCGAAAACAGGAATAGTCAGGCAAAAGTTAGGGATAACAAATCAAAAGAAAGAGGTCATTACAAATCCTCAACAACATGAAAAATTTTGCAAAAATGACTGCCCATCAAAATTCAACTGATGTGAATCATCACCAAAAAGTCGTTACAAACTCGAATAGAGTTCAACGCACAATTAACTGAGTTTAGGATTGAAGGACATCACAAAGAGCGGGTGGGAACAAATATACTTTGAGCCTTTATCCTTTGTTTCTTAAACCGTGAACCAAGCCACGTTACAACCCTTCAAAAGTCCTAATTGAAGCATGGGTTAGTTCGAAAGCATACTGTTACAAAAGGTATCCTGACTCATGTAAGGCTTTGCCCTAAATCTTGTGTTGAATTTGTCTTATAAAAAGTTTTCTGTTAAAAAAACGCTTTTTTTTTTCAAAACTTCAAGACAAACACAAACTTTGCATTACTTGAATGTCATTGTTTGCATATGGTTATTTGTTTGACAGCGGAGAAATTCACACAATGAATATCCGATGAACGAAAGCTCTCTCAGTGAATGAAATCACTTCAAGTGGGATGTCACTTCCGTTACAAAAATCTCCTATCAACAAAAGGGGATTTTATATGATATTGTCCAGTAAACCTGGGGCAGTCCAGTCAAGATTTCAACAAATCTTTCCAAGTTCAGTTAACCTGGGGCAGTCCGGTCAAGATTTCAACAAATCTCTCAATTACAGATTAACCTGGGGCAAGTCTCCGTCACCATCACTTGGGGCATTAAAACGGCAATCTCATCAAAGGGTTATGTGCAATCCAAGTGTCCTGGCAATATCACAAGCATATGATACTAGGGGCAGTGATGAAACCTCTCCGAAATCTTTCTGAAAAGAAATTCAAGCGTCCTCGAGAAGTTCATCACCTCTCTAGCAGACCAACGGTCATGGGTTTATTTCCCCAACATTTGTCAAGGATTTATTCTCAAAAACAAATTACATTTTAAGTTGAAAGGTCGTCCAAAATTTCTTTCATCACCTGCTGGAAGTTACGATCATCATCCAAAATTCCTTCATCAACTGCTGGAATTCAAGGTCTTTCAAAATTTCCTTCATCACCTGCTGGAAGTTACGATCATCATCAAAAATTCCTTCATCACCTGCTGGAATTCAAGGTCTTTCAAAATTTCCTTCATCACCTGCTGGAAGTTACGATCATCCGAAAAATTTGCACTCGTTAAAGCGTAGTTTGAGGGAATGGGCTTAAAGATGCCATTTGGAGATGGGCTTAAAGATGCCATCTGGAGATGTGACAGAATCTTGTCGGGGAATGGGCTTAAAGATGCCATCTGGAATTGAGAAGGAACCGGTGTAGGGTTGCCTGATGATGAGTCCGTGTAAAACTGCATCTGAATTTGAGATCTGTACGAGTAGCAGAATGACTTCCGTGTCTGGAGTGTATCTGAAACTGTATCTGAGTAATTGTTAATGGTAGCCTTTTATTCTTATCCTGAAAAGGATAAAATGTTAGCTAAGCACAAAGTTATGTTGCATGATATGTATGAGGCAATGAATTGTACTTCATCAATGTTTATGATATGAATGTAATGGATGTGCAAGTAAGCTGAGTAGCTGTCTTGCTGAGGAGAGATGAATCCTAGATAGCTGGAGATAATGGATTCCTTGACTGATGTCGGGGAAAAATAAATCCTTGACTGCCGCTGGGGATTGAAAATCCTTTGATCGTTGAAAATGAGAAGTCCTGAGACCACTGTTGGGGAATCAGGAGCTTGGGTTGTATGCCAATCTACTGGGGATTCCTGTCTTGAGGAGATCTTCACTGGGGAATATCTAAATATTCTGTGAGGAACTGAGAATGAGAGTCTTCGTTCTGCTTGGGGAATAAGAAGTCTGTGGGGAATAACCATACTGTTGAAAAGTAGCTATCCTGTCGGAGAGTAAAACTCGGGATTCCGGATAAAGCTTATTCTTGTCTGGAAGAAGTTCAGGAGTTTAAATTGTTTGCCACTTTGAGAATAAGAATCTTCATTCTGTCGGGAATATCAGGAATTCAGGTTATACGCCACTTTGAGAATGAGAATCTTCATTCTGCCGGGAATATCAGGAATTCAGGTTATACGCCACTTTGAGAATGAGAATCTTCATTCTGTCGGGAATATCAGGAATTCAGGTTATATGCCACTTTGAGAATGAGAATCTTCATTCTGTCGGGAATATCAGGAATTCAGGTTATACGCCACTTTGAGAATGAGAATCTTCATTCTGTTGGGAATATCAGGAATTCAGGTTATACGCCACTTTGAGAATGAGAATCTTCATTCTGTCGGGAATATCAGGAAGTTGAATTGTATGTTGATAAGCAGGAAGGTAATCTGTATTTGGGGTATCTCTGGGTTGAGGAGAAATTCTGAATGAGTGACAGAATGGCAACCGTGTCTGGAGCATATCTGGACTGTATCTGTAGTTGAGATTGGTATGAGTAGCAGGATGACTTCTGTGTCTGAAGTGTATATGAAACTGTAACTGGGATCTGAATAGGTGACAGAATGGCAACCGTGTCTGGAGCATATCTGGACCGTATCTGGAGTTTAGATCTTATGAGTAGCAGGATAACTTCCGTGTCTGGAGTGTATCTGAAACTGTAACTGGGATCTGAATAGGTGACAGAATGGCAACCGTGTCTGGATCATATCTGGACCGTATCTGGAGTTTAGATCTGTATGAGTAGCAGGATGACTTCCGTGTCTAGAGTGTATCTGATACTGTAACTGGGATCTGAATAGGTGACAGAATGGAAACCGTGTCTGGAGCATATCTGGACCGTATCTGGAGTTTAGATCTGTATGAGTAGCAGGATAACTTCCGTGTCTGGAGTGTATCTGAAACTGTAACTGGGATCTGAATAGGTGACAGAATGGCAACCGTGTCTGGAGCATATCTGGAATGTATCTGGAGTTTAGATCTGTATGAATAGCAGGATGACTTCCGTGTCTGGAGTGTATCTGAAACTGTAACTGGGATCTGAATAGGTGATAGAATGGCAACCGTGTCTGGAGCATATCTGGACTGTATCTGGAGTTTAGATCTGTATGAATAGCAGGATGACTTCCGTGTCTGGAGTGTATCTGAAACTGTAAGTGGGATCTGAATAGGTGACAGAATGGCAACCGTGTCTGAAGCATATCTGGACCGTATCTGGAGTTTAGATCTGGATGAGTAGCAGGATGACTTCCGTGTCTGGAGTGTATCTTAAACTGTAACTGGGATCTGAATAGGTGACAGAATGGCAACCGTGTCTGGAGCATATCTGGACTGTATTTGGAGTTTAGATCTGTATGAATAGCAGGATGACTTCCATGTCTGGAGTGTATCTGAAACTGTAACTTGGATCTAAATAGGTGACAGAATGGCAACCGTGTCTGGAGCATATCTGGACCGTATCTTCCAACAGGTGATGAAGGAATTTTTGATGATTATCGTAACTTCTAGCAGGTGATGAAGGAAATTTTGAAAGACCTTGAATTCCAGCAGGTGATGAAGGAATTTTGGATGATGATCGTAACTTCCAGCAGGTGATGAAAGAAATTTTGGACGACCTTTCAACTTAAAATGTAATTTGTTTTGGAGAATAAATCCTTGACAAATGTTGGGGAAATAAACCCATGACCGTTGGTCTGCTAGAGAGGTGATGAACTTCTCGAGGACGCTTGAATTTCTTTTCAGAAAGATTTCGGAGAGGTTTCATCACTGCCCCTAGTATCAGATGCTTGTGATATTGCCAGGACACTTGGATTGCACATAACCCTTTGATGAGATTGCCGTTTAAATGCCCCAAGTGATGGTGACGGAGACTTTCCCCAGGTTACTCTGTAATTGAGAGATTTGTTGAAATCTTGACCGGACTGCCCCAGGTTAACTGAACTTGGAAAGATTTGTTGAAATCTTGACTGGACTTCCCCAGGTTTACTGGACAATATCATATAAAATCCCCTTTTGTTGATAGGGGATTTTTGTAACGGAAGTGTCATCCCACTTGAAGTGATTTCATTCACTGAGAGCTTTCGTTCATCGAATATTCATTGTGTGAATTTCTCCGCTGTCAAACAAATAGCCATATGCAAACAATGATATTCAAGTAATGCAAAGTTTATGTTTGTCTTGAAGTTTTGAAAAAAAAAAGCGTTTTTTAGCAGAAAACTTTTTATAAGACAAATTCAACACAAGATTTAGGGCAAAGCCTTACAGGAGTCAGGATACCTTTTGTAACAGTATGCTTTCGAACTAACCCATGCTTCAATTAGGACTTTTGAAGGGTTGTAACGTGGCTTGGTTCACGGTTTAAGAAACAAAGGATAAAGGCTCAAAGTATATTTGTTCCCACCCGCTCTTCGTGATGTCCTTCAATCCTAAACTCAGTTAATTGTGCGTTGAACTCTATTCAAGTTTGGAACGACTTTTTGGTGATGATTCACATCAGTTGAATTTTGATGGGCAGTCATTTTTGCAACATTTTTCATGTTGTTGAGGATTTGTAATGACCTCTTTCTTTTGATTTGTTATCCCTAACTTTTGCCTGACTGTTCCTGTTTTCGAGATTACAGTCAGTGGGATGCCCCATCTTTCTTAAGCCTCCTTTGTAGGTTTTGGCTCAGTGGGCTTTTTCTCTTTTGAGAGATTGACTTCCTATGAGATAAAGAACCATCACCATCTTTTGATTCTAGAGGAATTATTTTTATGTCATTCGTTGTATTACGAACTGAGAGTTTGCGACTTCAATGCGCATCTTTTTTGAATTAACTGAGAGACTACCCTGCCCCAGGTTTAATCAAAGGTTTCAATTTGTTTAGAACAGAAACATCCTACTTCTTTGGCTCGAAAGGGTTGATTAGGGATTATATTGCTTATGACTCCAGTGTTTAGGATTTGAAAGAATTCATGTACATCGTCAGCAAGGTCTGTTCAAAAGCATATTGTATGAGATTATGGCATTGTTTCGTCATCCTCCCTCTAAAGGCTTGTAGCTTTTGCAAGAGTTAAATGTCATAAAGAAAGTAGAAAGCATAGTTCAAAATTAGTGAAAACGAATGGATGAATTCAAGACAAACATATGCAATGCATTAATGAAACAGAGTTTGACATCAACAGATAATTGTTTGAATAACAGAAGAAATTACAACTTGAAAATTCAAATGAAACAAAAGCCTCTTAGTTCGAACTTTGTCATTTCAGGTGGAGAACCTTTGAGGGACGACAGAAAAATTCAGTCTGGCCACCTTGTGTGAACTCCAGCATTCCTTCGTCGATCAGGTCTTGAATCTTGTACTTCAACGCCCAACAATCGTTTGTATCATGTCCAGGACTATCAGAATGATAGGCACACCTGGCATCTGGATTGTAGCTGGGAGAAAAAGTTTTGGGGTTCGGATGAGGGTTTATCACCGTAATCAGATTCATCTTCAACATGTGCTGCAATGCTTGTGACAATGGCATGTTGATTTGGGTGAATTGCCTTTGAAGTATTTCCCTCTTTGGATGATTATCCGGTTGATGTTGACGAAGTCGTTGGTGGGCTCGTGATGTGGAAGCAAAGTGAGAAGGTCTTCTCTCCTTTAAACTGGTTTCTTGTCTCATGGGAAGCTGAGCAAGGCCTTGATTTCCGATCCTGATTGTTTGCCCCATACGGTTGCAACCGTCTTGACGAAATTGATTGATAATGGTTCCCAACTCTTCTTGTCTTCGGGCTAGGCCTTGGATAAGAGCCATCTGCCCTAGCATCTGGGTTCTCTTTGCTTCAACCTCAGTTTGCAGTTGTTCCAACTGTTGGTCTTTATTGTTTTCCGAATTTTTCTCGTCCAGGTTCCTAGCGAGGAGTACTTTCAACTCTTCCTGCCCCTTGGATAGGTTCAAAAACATCTCTTGAAGTTGAGCGTTTTGAGCCTGGATGCCCTTGATAGTCTGCTCCAGAGCCATCTCTATTGAAATAAACAGTAGGAGAATAAGGAAACCTGAAAAGGAAAACCTGTTATGATGCAATGCATGATATGTGGATGCATGTTTTCAAGGATCTCTCGGGGTAAACACGAAAAAATGTTAGAGGTCAAACTTCGATCAACATCTTTGATTGGAGAACCTTGTAATGGTGGATGTCTTTCCACGAGAATCAAGCTCACCATGTCAAGTGGGTCATAGCCCCTGATTCAAGTTGTTGCACTTGATCTTTGACGGCGTTTGTTTAGAGGAAAATGAAACCTCTTACCCTTTGGTAGACGTCTGGTTCAACGTGACCCTGCATCAAAAGACCTTCGAGATCCTTGAAATGGTTATTGTAAATGTTATGGTATGATGTCATGATGTTATGTACATGTATGCAAAAGCAAGTAAGTGTATATACAAGTAATCATATTCACACAAAGCAAACAAGTCCTTAGGTTTAGGCTTGCATGGGGTTTGTAGGTAAGTACCCTCTTGAAGTTAGTTGGCTCATCCTGTCCTAAAATAGAAATCGAGTTCTAAGGAGCTCAATATCACTGGATTATTTTCTGTGTTCATTGTTTTGGTTTAGCCACTTAACTGGCGACCAAAATATTCTAAGAAAACAATCCTCAATGAGTGTAGTATCGAGTATCTACCAACCTCGGACTGGACCAAAGTCGGTCATCTCACTACCCCTAAAAAGGCCAAGATGGTCAAGTAAGGTTCTAAGAGTTCGTTAGTGCTTCATGACATTGCTCAGCGGCCCCGTATTCTCCTTGACTACTCAAGGGCTACCGGTACTCACAAATATGTCAGACTGACATAGCTACTGCTTCAACCATGTCGGTATACCCCGCACAGTTCCCTCACAGTTTATTGCTATTTACCTAAGAAGGTGCCCCCAAATCGGGGGTGTAGGATTAAACAAACCCAAACAAGGAAACCAAAAAGTAAAGCAATCAAAGCAAACAAAGTAAGCATGTAAAGGTTATCTAAAACCCTAAGGTAACCCCACTTTTAAATCCCCAGCAGAGTCGCCAGTTCTGTGATACGGTGGGAGAACTGACTTGAGGTTTCGCGTTTGTGTTCGCAAATGTTTCGGTTTAGCAAGAGTCGCCACCGACTTTTTATTTTATCCTAAGGAAAGGTCAAAAAGCATAGGAAAGACCTTTGAGATGTTTTCTTTGGTTCGGGGAGTAGATTATAGAAAGGGAAGGTATTAGCACCCTTTCTATCCATGGTTATCCATGGGCTCTTAGTTAATTTCTTAGATCACTTGCTTTGCATTTTCAATTGTTTGAAATGGTGCTTTGTGTGTGGTTTTGAAAGATGTTTTGAAAAGAGGCCATTATTGTGGAAACCTTTGTAATGACTCGTGTTTGAGTATATACAAAGGTGTTTTTGTCTTTTGAAAAGTTTTCAATGTTTTTTGAAAGTTGTTTTGAAATTGTGTTGTAAGGTGTGTTTTTGAAAAGTAGCAAGGATGTTTTTTGCAAGTTTGATCAAGTAACTAAGAGTTGTCTACCCTATTTTACTCAAATATCATTCCTTATGTTTTTAACCCTTTTAACAGTGTTGTTTCACCATTGTATTTGGTGAACGACCTTGTGTTAGGATGTTAACGGGACGGGCGCGGGTCATCGTATAGACTATGAAAGCAATAGTGTCAAGTATTTTGGCAATTTTCTTGAGGGACTATGATCATTTTGTTTAGGCAACTTCGATAGCGTCATCGAGGGACTATGATCATTTTGTTTGTTTTTGTTTTGTTTTTGTTTTTCCAAAGTACTTGACATGCAAACATGACCCATTTTTGAAGGCAACAAGTGGATGTAACCCTAGGGGTGCAAGTGTGCATTGTGTTTGTTTTTCATGCATGTTTATCTTGAATTAGGTCAAGCTATTTGTTGATTGATTTTGCATACAAACTCTAAGTCTATCATGGCATAATTTGGAAACTTTTAAATGTGCGAGAATTTAAAGTCCTAAATTATTACAACATGATTATGGGGATGGGGATACAAGTTTGAATTAGGGGATATTTGACAAGGAAATAAATGCTAAATTATTACAACCATATCGAATATACAAATTAATATTTAACATTTAAATAAATATAAATAAATAAATATCAAATAAAAATGTATTATGCAAAAAGATGGTTTATGTATGTGAAAAAAAAAGTTTTAATGTTTAAGTATAAACAAAATAAAAAAAAGTCATATTTTTGATTATTTTTGTGGTTTTAGGGCAAAACCCTAATTTTGAACAAATAGTATTTATTTATTAATTATGTACAAGATATATTAATTTATACAATAATAATAAAAAAAGAAGTATATTGTAGAAAAAAGTATTTTTGGTGTCAAATATTAAATAAAAATAAAAGGTATTATTTTTTGTGTTTTTACCCTAAATATTTAATAAAATGAATATATATATATATATATATATATATATATATATATATATATATATATATATATATATATATATATATATATATATATATATATATATATATATATATATATATATATATATATATATATATATATATATATATATATATATATATATATATATATATATATATATATATATATATATATATATATATATATATATATATATATATATATATATATATATATATTAAATATGCTAAATATGTACAAAAACAAAATATTATTTATTTACAAAAATGTATATTTTAGAAAATGTTTTCAAAATGTAAATGAAAAATAGTAACTAAAAAATAAATATTTTTGTATTATTTTTAGGGTTTTAAAATGAAAAGGAAATATATTTATTTACATACATATATTTAATAAAGCAAATAAATGCTAAATAAATGTAAAAAAAGGTGGAGAAGTATTTTTGGTGTTTTTTATGTTTGAGCAAAAAATATAAAATCAGAATCAAAAAGAAAAATGCAAAAATGTCAAATATTTCACACAATGGGCCAGGGGGGTGCAAAAAGCCAGACTGACTCAGGCCCAGCCCAAGCCAGTCATCTTCAACCTTCAGTTCTGTCCAAACGCGCGCATCTTTGTTCAAAATACAAACTCCTGATTCCTTGATTTTTAGCCAAAACTCATAACACAAACAATGTAGAGCATCAAACCACGATTCCAAACATGTAAAAAACTTATCCTAACTCTAAGAAACCAAGGAGAATTTCTTCACCCCCAATTTCTGACCTAGTTTTTCTTCAATGTTCATGGTTAAAATTCTCACAGCATGCTTAATATAAATGAAAAGTGAACACATGTATGGCTTCAGGGCTATGAGTAGAACACGTTTCATTCACAAACCTAAGCTTAATCATGCCTGGATAGAGAGATAGAAGTCCATAGATTACATGTTTCAGTTTGACTCGAACAGAGCAATGTAGCAACCTTCAATGGAGTTTGAGCTTTTGTTGAGCTTGCCTGAAGTCCAAGGATGCTTCCCAAATGCCTAGCTTGCTTTGAAACCACCAGTATTGTGCTGTAGAAGTTCACCTGCACAGCTTGAAAGTGAAAATTTAAAACGAGGTTAGGGGTGTTACAGCTTGAGTTTAAGGCTTGGAATAGTTTCAGTGGATGGTATGGAATGTGTTTGAACAAGTTTTAGCTAAAGCGCACGAGTGGATTGAGTTGTGGACCTCAATCTGCAGCAGATGCCCTGTTTTTGCAGCAGGATGGTGTTTTGGTGTATTAGGAGGTATGAGGGGTGGTTGAGTCGTGTTTTAGGTCAGTTGGGATGTGTGGAAGATGAGTACAAGGTTTGCTTAAGCTCTGGTTTGCAGGAAGTGAAAGTTGCATATGTTTTGCAATGTTTCTTCTTTTTAAAGAAAAAAGGTTCAAGTTGCAATGCAGGCCTGTGTACTCTATCCTCTATGCTGCAACATTTGTTATTGATAAATGGGATATGTGTACAAAGTTTTTCCTCAAAGATTTGGCATGTACCTCAAGGATTTGGAACTTGACATAAAGTATCACTTTACCAAAATGGCAATCTTGCTTTTTCTAATTAAGGATTAATTCTATGTGTAATGCCCAAATGGATGAAATAAAACCTTAACACAATGGTTAGGCATTAAATTAAGGAGTATAAACTTGGTCTTGAGGCCTGCAAGCTAGCATAAACCAAGCTGACTTGAAAAATGCAATTGTTATGAACATGCCTTGGCCATGAACAAAAGTGAGTTTTGGCCAACTTTGTGAATTCGATTCTCTCTAACCACAAGGGTGTTTGAGAAGTTCTTGGACATTTTAGAAAGCTTGTAACATGTAATACAATCCATCTTTGTAATTCAAATTGAAACTCCAAGTGGAACTATGTGAAAAATGGCCAAGAAGATGGGCCAAAATCCTGCCTAGAATAGGGCAAATTTTGCCTAAGTTAAAAGTGTTTGGTACCCTTGTTCCAAAAATCATAACTTGAGATACAAGATTCCTTTGAGAAAACTTTGTGAATAAAAGTTGTAGATTTTTCAATGGACTACAACTTTCATGTTTCAAGTTTTGTTTGAATCCATTTGCATCTTGGTGAAAAAATGGGACAAAGTTAGGAAAAAATAAGGAAATTTCATAACAGAAAAATTCTAAGTTATGAAATTTTTTCATTTTAAACCCTAATTTGCAATTTTGGGTTTCTTGATGAACAAGTTTCATAATTTAACATGTCTTGATGAAAAATCAATCTTGGCACTTGATTTTGACCAAAAAGTCAAAGTTTGACTTTTCAGTGTACAGTCAAATTTTGATCAGTTGACTGAAAAATTCATCTGTCAATCTTATGCATTTGAGATTTTTTGAACTTGTTGAATGGGTCAAGACAATGCAATTGAGTCCTTGTGTCCATATGTGAGCTTGGTTTGCCATTGGCTAGGTCAAACAGTCAAAAATTGCCTTTGTGCAGTCAAAACCCTAAAAATGACCATTTTGCCCTTTTGGTGTTCTGATCAAATTTCTTGTGGAATTGTGATCCAAACTTGACCAAATGGTTCATATGAGTTCATAATGTTGATGTGGGTCAAAATTCATGAGGTTTGACTGTCAATTGGCCACAATTGACTTTTTTTCCAATACAACTGATTTTCAGGTCAACTGTCCAATTGACTGGGCAAAAATTTGAATCAAAGCTTGAAACTTGGTATGGATAAACTTGTGAGTCCAACATGAAGCATGAAAGTCACTTTGGGCATTTTAGGTCAAAACATCCCTGTGCAAACTCAAACCCTAATTTGGGTCAACAGTGCAAGGAGGGGTCTTGAGCAGAGCAAACCCTAACTTGATCTTGAGTTCCAAGAGTCTTGTGGTGAGAAAATGTTGATGAAATGAGAGGGCAAATTTTGGGGTCCAACAGTTTCCCCTGTTCAATCTTCTTGAACCTGAAGAGTTAGATTGGCAGTTTTATCGTTCGTGACTCGAAGGTAAAAGGAGATTGGACACTAGAGTGCCCGATAAATTTGCACTCGTTAAAGTGTAGTTTGAGGGAATGGGCTTAAAGATGCCATTTGGAGATGGGCTTAAAGATGCCATCTGGAGATGTGACAAAATCTTGTCGGGGGATGGGCTTAAAGATGCCATCTGGAATTGAGAAGGAACTGGTGTAGGGCTGCCTGATGATGAGTCCGTGTAAAACTGCATCTGAATTTGAGATCTGTACGAGTAGCAGAATGACTTCCGTGTCTGGAGTGTATCTGAAACTGTATCTGAGTAATTGTTAATGGTAGCCTTTTATTCTTATCCTAAAAAGGATAAAATGTTAGCTAAACACAAAGTTATGTTGCATGATATGTATGAGGCAATGAATTGTACTTCATCAATGTTTATGATATGAATGTAATGGATGCGCATGTAAGCTGAGTAGTTATCTTGCTGAGGAGAGATGAATCTTAGATAGCTGGAGATAATGGATTCCTTGACTGCTGTCGGGGAAAAATAAATCCTTGACTGCCGCTGGGGATTGAAAATCCTTTGATCGTTGAAAATGAGAAGTCCTGGGACCACTGTTGGGGAATCAGGAGCTTGGGTTGTATGCCAATATACTGGGGATTCTTTTCTTGAGGAGATCTTCACTGGGGAATATCTGAATATTCTGTGAGGAACTGAGAATGAGAGTCTTCGTTCTGCTTGGGGAATAAGAATTATGTGGGGAATAGCCATACTGTTGAAAAGTAGCTATCCTGTCGGAGAGTAAAACTCGGGATTCCGGATAAAGCTTATTCTTGTCTGGAAGAAGTTCAGGAGTTTAAATTGTTTGCCACTTTGAGAATGAGAATCTTCATTCTGTCGGGAATATCAGGAATTCAGGTTATAAGCCACTTTGAGAATGAGAATCTTCATTCTGTCGGGAATATCAGGAATTCAGGTTATACGCCACTTTGAGAATGAGAATCTTCATTCTGTCGGGAATATCAGGAATTCAGGTTATACGCCACTTTGAGAATGAGAATCTTCATTCTGTCGGGAATATCAGGAATTCAGGTTATACGCCACTTTGAGAATGAGAATCTTCATTCTGTCGGGAATATTAGGAATTTAGGTTATACGCCACTTTGAGAATGAGAATCTTCATTCTGTCGGGAATATCAGGAATTCAGGTTATACGCCACTTTGAGAATGAGAATCTTCATTATGTCGGGAATATCAGGAAGTTGAATTGTATGTTGAGAAGCAGGAAGGTAACCTGTATTTGGGGTATCTCTGGGTTGAGGAGAAATTCTGAATGAGTGACAAAATGGAAACCGTGTCTGGAGCGTATATGGACTGTATCTGTAGTTGAGATTGGTATGAGTAGCAGGATGACTTCCGTGTCTGGAGTGTATCTGAAACTGTAACTGGGATCTGAATAGGTGACAGAATGGCAACCGTGTCTGGAGCATATCTGGACCGTATCTGGAGTTTAGATCTGTATGAGTAGCAGGATGACTTCCGTGTCTGGAGTGTATCTGAAACTGTAACTGGGATCTGAATAGGTGACAGAATGGCAACCGTGTCTGGAGCATATCTGGACCGTATCTGGAGTTTAGATCTGTATGAGTAGCAGGATGACTTCCGTGTCTGGAGTGTATCTGATACTGTAACTGGGATCTGAATAGGTGACAGAATGGCAACCGTGTCTGGAGCATATCTGGACCGTATCTGGAGTTTAGATCTGTATGAGTAGCAGGATGACTTCCGTGTCTGGAGTGTATCTGAAACTGTAACTGGGATCTGAATAGGTGACAGAATGGCAACCGTGTCTGGAGCATATCTGGATTGTATCTGGAGTTTAGATCTGTATGAATAGCAGGATGACTTCCTTGTCTGGAGTGTATCTGAAACTGTAATTGGGATCTAAATAGGTGACAGAATGGCAACCGTGTCTGGAGCATATCTGGACGGTATCTGGAGTTTAGATCTGTATGAGTAGCAGGATGACTTCCGTGTCTGGAGTGTATCTGAAACTGTAACTGGGATCTGAATAGGTGACAGAATGGCAACCGTGTCTGGAGCATATCTGGACTGTATCTGGAGTTTAGATCTGTATGAATAGCAGGATGACTTCCGTGTCTGGAGTGTATCTGAAACTGTAACTGGGATCTGAATAGGTGACAGAATGGCAACCGTGTCTGGAGCATATCTGGACCGTATCTTCCAACAGGTGATGAAGGAATTTTATATGATGACCGTAACTTCCAGCAGGTGATGAAGGAAATTTTGAAAGACCTTGAATTCCAGCAGGTGATGAAGGAATTTTGGATGATGATCGTAACTTCCAGCAGGTGATGAAAGAAATTTTGGACGACCTTTCAACTTAAAATGTAATTTGTTTTGGAGAATAAATCCTTGACAAATGTTGGGGAAATAAACCCATGACCGTTGGTCTGCTAGAGAGGTGATGAACTTCTCGAGGACTCTTGAATTTCTTTTCAGAAAGATTTCAAAGAGGTTTCATCACTGCCCCTAGTATCAGATGCTTGTGATATTTCCAGGACACTTGGATTGCACATAACCCTTTGATGAGATTTCCGTTTAAATGCCCTAAGTGATGGTGACAGAGACTTTCCCCAGGTTAATCTGTAATTGAGAGATTTGTTGAAATCTTGACCGGACTGCCCCAGGTTAACTGAACTTGGAAAGATTTGTTGAAATCTTGACTGGACTTCCCCAGGTTTACTGGACAATATCATATAAAATCCCCTTTTGTTGATAGGAGATTTTTGTAACGGAAGTGTCATCCCACTTGAAGTGATTTCATTCACTGAGAGAGCTTTCGTTCATCGGATATTCATTGTGTGAATTTCTCCGCTGTCAAACAAATAGCCATATGCAAACAATGATATTCAAGTAATGCAAAGTTTATGTTTGTCTTGAAGTTTTGAAAAAAAAAAGCGTTTTTTAGCAGAAAACTTTTTATAAGACAAATTCAACACAAGATTTAGGGCAAAGCCTTACAGGAGTCAGGATACCTTTTGTAACAGTATGCTTTCGAACTAACCCATGCTTCAATTAGGACTTTTGAAGGGTTGTAACGTGGCTTGGTTCACGGTTTAAGAAACAAAGGATAAAGGCTCAAAGTATATTTGTTCCCACCCGCTCTTTGTGATGTCCTTCAATCCTAAACTCAGTTAATTGTGCGTTGAAATCTATTCGAGTTTGGAACGACTTTTTGGTGATGATTCACATCAGTTGAATTTTGATGGGCAGTCATTTTTGCAACATTTTTCATGTTGTTAAGGATTTGTAATGACCTCTTTCTTTTGATTTGTTATCTCTAACTTTTGCCCGACTGTTCCTGTTTTCGAGATTACAGTCAGCGGGATGCCCCGTCTTTCTTAAGCCTCCTTTGTAGGTTTTGGCTCAGTGGGCTTTTTCTCTTTTGAGAGATTGACTGCCTATGAGATAAAGAACCATCACCGCCTTTTGATTCTAGAGGAATGCTTTTGATGTCATTCGTTGTATTACGAACTGAGAGTTTGCGACTTCAATGCGCATCTTTTTTGAATTAACTGAGAGACTACCCTGCCCCAGGTTTAATCAAAGGTTTCAATTTGTTTAGAACAGAAAACTCCTACTTCTTTGGCTCGAAAGGGTTGACTAGGGATTATCTTCCTTATGACTCCAGTGTTTAGGATTTGAAAGAATGTCTGTACATCGTCAACAAGGTCTGTTCAAAAGCATACTGTATGAGATTATGGCATTGTTTCGTCATCCTCCCTCTAAAGGCTTGTAGCTTTTTCAAGAGTTAAATGTCATAAAGAAAGTAGAAAGCATAGTTCAAAATTAGTGAAAACGAATGGATGAATTCAAGACAAACATATGCAATGCATTAATGAAACAGAGTTTGACATTAACAGATAATTGTTTGAATAACAGAAGAAATTACAACTTGAAAATTCAAATGAAACAAAAGCCTCTTAGTTCGAACTTTATCATTTCAGGTGGAGAACCTTTGAGGGACGACAGAAGAATTCAGTCTGGCCACCTTGTGTGAACTGCAACATTCCTTCGTCGATCAGGTCTTGAATCTTGTACCTCAACGCCCAACAATCGTTTGTATCATGTCCAGGACTATCAGAATGATAGGCACACCTGGCATCTGGATTGTAGCTGGGAGAAAAAGTTTTGGGGTTCGGATGAGGGTTTATCACCGTAATCAGATTCATCTTCAACATGTGCTGCAATGCTTGTGACAATGGCATGTTGATTTGGGTGAATTGCCTTTGAAGTCTTTCCCTCTTTGGATGATTATCCGGTTGATGTTGACGAAGTCGTTGTTGGGCTCGTGATGTGGAAGCAAAGTGAGAAGGTCTTCTCTCCTTTAAACCGGTTTCTTGTCTCATGGGAAGCTGAGCAAGGCCTTGATTTCCGATCCTGATTGTTTGCCCCATACGGTTGCAACCGTCTTGACGAAATTGATTGATAATGGTTCCAAGCTCTTCTTGTCTTCGGGCTAGGCCTTAGATAAGAGCCATCTTCCCTAGCATCTGGGTTCTCATTGCTTCAACCTCGGTTTGCAGTTGTTCCAACTGTTGGTCTTTATTGTCTTCCGAATTTTTCTCGGCCAGGTTCCTAGCGAGGAGTACTTTCAACTCTTCCTTCCCCTTGGATAGGTTCAAAAACATCTCTTGAAGTTGAGCGTTTTGAGCTTGGATGCCCTTGATAGTCTGCTCCAGAGCCATCTCTACTGAAATAAACAGTAGGAGAATAAGGAAACCTGAAAAGGAAAACCTGTTATGATGCAATGCATGATATGTGGATGCATGTTTTCAAGGATCTCTCGGGGTAAACACGAAAAAATGTTAGAGGTCGAACTTCGATCGACATCTTTGATTGGAGAACCTTGTAATGGTGGATGTCTTTCCACGAGAATCAAGCTCACCATGTCAAGTGGGTCATAGCCCCTGATTCAAGTTGTTGCACTTGATCTTTGACGGTGTTTGTTTAGAGGAAAATGAAACCTCTTACCCTTTGGTAGACATCTGGTTCAACGTGACCCTGCATCAAAAGACCTTCGAGATCCTTGAAATGGTTATTGTAAATGCTATGGTATGATGTCATGATGTTATGTACATGTATGCAAAAGCAAGTAAGTGTATATACAGGTAATCATATTCACACAAAGAAAACAAGTCCTTAGGTTTAGGCTTGCATGGGGTTTGTAGGTAAGTACCCTCTTGAAGTTAGTTGGCTTATCTTGTCCTAAAATAGAAACCGGGTTCTAAGGAGCTCAATATCACTGGATTATTTTCTGTGTTCATTGTTTTGGTTTAGCCACTTAACTGGCGACCAAAATATTCCAAGAAAACAATCCTCAATGAGTGTAGTATCGAGTATCTACCAACCTCGGACTGCACCAAAGTCGGTCATCTCACTACCCCTAAAAAGGCCAAGATGGTCAAGTAAGGTTCTAAGAGTTCGTTAGTGCTTCATGACATCGCTCAGCGGCCCCGTATTCTCCTTGACTACTCAAGGGCTACCGGTACTCACAAATATGTCACACTAACATAGCTACTGCTTCAACCATGTCGGTATACCCCGCACAGTTCCCTCACAGTTTATTGCTATTTACCTAAGAAGGTGCCCCCAAATCCGGGTGTAGGATTAAACAAACCCAAACAAGGAAACCAAAAAGTAAAGCAATCAAAGCAAACAAAGTAAGCATGTAAAGGTGATCTAAAACCCTAAGGTAACCCACCTTTTAAATCTCCAACAGAGTCTCTAGTTCTGTGATACGGTGGGAGAACTGACTTGAGGTTTTGCGTTTGTGTTCGCAAATGTTTCGGTTTAGCAAGAGTCGCCACCGACTTTTTATTTTATCCTAAGGAAAGGTCAAAAAGCACAGGAAAGACCTTTGAGATGTTTTCTTGGGTTCGGGGAGTAGATTATAGAAAGGGAAGGTATTAGCACCCTTTCTATCCATGGTTATCCATGGGCTCTTAGTTACTTGCTTAGATCACTTGCTTTGCATTTTCAATTGTTTGAAATGGTGCTTTGTGTGTGGTTTTGAAAGATGTTTTAAAAAGAGGCCATTATTGTG
Source organism: Vicia faba (assembly GCA_948472305.1). NCBI lineage: Eukaryota > Viridiplantae > Streptophyta > Magnoliopsida > Fabales > Fabaceae > Vicia > Vicia faba. The sequence continues at coordinate 1,187,817,334 of OX451737.1, forward strand.
GCAACCTTTGTAATGACTCGTGTTTGAGTATATACAAAGGTGTTTTTGTCTTTTGAAAAGTTTTCAATGTTTTTTTGAAAGTTGTTTTGAAATTGTGTTGTGCGGTGTGTTTTTGAAAAGTAGCAAGGATGTTTTTTGCAAGTTTGATCAAGTAACTAAGAGTTGTCTACCCTATTTTACTCAAAGATCTTTCCTTATGTTTTTAACCCTTTTAACAGTGTTGTTTCACCATTGTATTTGGTGAACAACCTTGTGTTAGGATGTTAACGGGACGGGCGCGGGTCATCGTATAGACCATGAAAGCAATAGTGTCAAGTATTTTGGCAATTTTCTTGAGGGACTATGATCATTTTGTTTAGGCAACTTCGATAGCGTCATCGAGGGACTATGATCATTTTGTTTGTTTTTGTTTTGTTTTTGTTTTGCCAAAGTACTTGACATGCAAACATGGCCCATTTTTGAAGGCAACAAGTGGATGTAACCCTAGGGGTGCAAGTGTGCATTGTGTTTGTTTTTCATGCATGTTTATCTTGAATTAGGTCAAGCTATTTGTTGATTGATTTTGCATACAAACCCTAAGTCTATCATGGCATAATTTGGAAACTTTTAAATGTGCGAGAATTTAAAGTCCTAAATTATTACAACATGATTATGGAGATGGGGATACAAGTTTGAATTAGGGGATATTTGACAAGGAAATAAATGCTAAATTATTACAACCATATCGAATATACAAATTAATATTTAACATTTAAATAAATATAAATAAATAAATATCAAATAAAAATGTATTATGCAAAAAGATGGTTTATGTATGTGAAAAAAAAAAGGTTTTAATGTTTGAAGTATAAACAAAATAAAAAAAGTCATATTTTTGATTATTTTTGTGGTTTTAGGGCAAAACCCTAATTTTGAACAAATAGTATTTATTTATTAATTATGTACAAGATATATTAATTTATACAATAATAATAAAAAAAGAAGTATATTGTAGAAAAAATTATTTTTGGTGTCAAATATTAAATAAAAATAAAAGGTATTATTTTTTGTGTTTTTGCCCTAAATATTTAATAAAATGAAATATACAAGTATTTATATATTATATATATATATATATATTAAATATGCTAAATATGTACAAAAATAAAATGTTATTTATTTACAAAAATGTATATTTTAGAAATTGTTTTCAAAATGTAAATAAAAAATAGTAACTAAAAAATAAATATTTTTGTATTATTTTTAGGGTTTTAAAATGAAAAAGAAATATATTTATTTACATACATATATTTAATAAAGCAAATAAATGCTAAATAAATGTAAAAAAAAGGTGGAGAAATATTTTTGGTGTTTTTTATGTTTGAGCAAAAAATATAAAATCAGAATCAAAAAGAAAAATGCAAAAATGTCAAATATTTCACACAATGGGCCAGGGGGGTGCAAATGGAAAAAAGGGGTGCAAAAATCCAGACTGACTCAGGCCCAGCCCAAGCCAGTCATCTTCAACCTTCAGTTCTGTCCAAACGCGCGCATCTTTGTTCAAAATACAAACTCCTGATTCCTTGATTTTTAGCCAAAACTCATGACACAAACAATGTAGAGCATCAAACCACGATTCCAAACATGTAAAAAACTTGTCCTAACTCTAAGAAACCAAGGAGAATTTCTTCACCCCCAATTTCTGACCTAGTTTTTCTTCAATGTTCATGGTTAAAATTCTCACAGCATGCTTAATATAAATGAAAAGTGAACACATGTATGGCTTCAGGGCTATGAGTAGAACACGTTTCATTCACAAACCTAAGCTTAATCATGCCTGGATAGAGAGATAGAAGTCCATAGAGTACCTGTTTCAGCTTGACTCGAATAGAGCAATGTAGCAACCTTCAATGGAGTTTGAGCTTTTGTTGAGCTTGCCTGAAGTCCAAGGATGCTTCCCAAATGCCTAGCTTGCTTTGAAACCACCTGTATTGTGCTGTAGAAGTTCACCTGCACAACTTGAAACTGAAAATTCCAAACGAGGTTAGGGGTGTTACAGCTTGAGTTTAAGGCTTGGAATAGTTTCAGTGGATGGTATGGAATGTGTTTGAACAAGTTTTAGCCAAAGCGCATGAGTGGATTGAGTTGTGGACCTCAATCTGTAACAAATGCCCTATTTTTGCAGCAGGATGGTGTTTTAGTGTATTAGGAGGTATGAGGGGTGGTTGAGTCGTGTTTTAGGTCAGTTGGGATGTGTGGAAGATGAGTACAAGGTTTGCTTAAGCTCTGGTTTGCAGGAAGTGAAAGTTGCATATGTTTTGCAATGTTTCTTCTTTTTGAAGCAAAAAGGTTCAAGTTGCAATGCAGGCCTGTGTACTCTATCCTCTATGCTGCAGCATTTGTTCTTGATAAATGGGATATGTGTACAAAGTTTTGCCTCAAATATCTGGCCTGTACCTCAAGGATTTGGAACTTGACATAAAGTATCACTTTACCAAAATGGCAATCTTGCTTTTTCTAATTAAGGATTAATTCTATGTGTAATGCCCAAATGGATGAAATAAAACCTTAACACAATGGTTAAGCATTAAATTAAGGAGTATAAACTTGGTCTTGAGGCCTGCAAGCTAGCATAAACCAAGCTGACTTGAAAAATGCAATTGTTATGAACATGCCTTGGCCATGAACAAAAGTGAGTTTTGGCCAACTTTGTGAATTTGATTCTCTCTAACCACAAGGGTGTTTGAGAAGTTCTTGGACATTTTGGAAAGCTTGGAACATGTAATACAATCCATATTTGTAATGAAAATTGAAACTCCAAGTGGAACTATGTGAAAAATGGCCAAGAAGATGGGCCAAAATCCTGCCTAGAATAGGGCAAATTTTGCCTAAGTTAAAAGTGTTTGGTACCCTTGTTCCAAAAATCATAACTTGAAATACAAGCTTCCTTTGAGAAAACTTTTTGAATCAAAGTTGTAGAGTTTGCAATGGACTACAACTTTCATGTTTCCAGTTTTGTTTGAATACATTTGCATCTTGGTGAAAAAATGGGACAAAGTTAGGAAAAAATAAGGAAATTTCATAACTTAGAAAAATTCTAAGTTATGAAATTTTTTCATTTTAAACCCTAATTTGCAATTTTGGGTTTCTTGATGAAAAAGTTTCATAATTTGACATGTCTTGATGAAAAATGAATCTTGGCACTTGACTTTGACCAAAAAGTCAAAGTTTGACTTTTCAGTGTACAGTCAAATTTTGATCAATTGAGTGAAAAATTCATCTGTCAATCTTATGCATTTGAGATTTTTTGAACTTGTTGAATGGGTCAAGACAATGCCATTGAGTCCTTGAGTCCATATGTGAGCTTGCTTTTCCATTGGCTAGGTCAAACAGTCAAAAATTGCCTTTGTGCAGTCAAAACCCTAAAAATGACCATTTTGCCCTTTTGGTGTTCTGATCAAATTTCTTGTGGAATTGTGATCCAAACTTGACCAAATGGTTCATATGAGTTCATAATGTTGATGTGGGTCAAAATTCATGAGGTTTGACTGTCAATTGGCCACAATGACTTTTTTTTCCAATACAGCTGATTTTCAGGTCAACTGTCCAATTGACTGGGCAAAAATTTGAATCAAAGCTTGAAACTTGGTATGGATAAACTTGTGAGTCCAACATGAAGCATGAAAGTCACTTTGGGCATTTTAGGTCAAAACATCCCTGTGCAAACTCAAACCCTAATTTGGTCAACAGTGCAAGGAGGGGTCTTGAGCAGAGCAAACCCTAACTTGATCTTGAGTTCCAAGAGTCTTGTGGTGAGAAAATGTTGATGAAATGAGAGAGAAAATTTTGGGGTACAACACTATCCATCTGGAAAGAGTGGGTTTCTCGAAGATGTACTTGATAAGGTCCATCTTGGAAATCAATAGAGTGGTATGAGTCAACATATATTGTCTTAGTCGGTGAGCAGCCCATGCCAGAGCGCAACAAGTTTTCTCGAGCAGTGAATATCTAGTTTCACAGTCGGTAAACTTTTTGCTCAGGTAGTAAATAGCATACTCTTTTCGGCCAGACTCGTCATGTTGGCCCAACACACACCCCATAGAATTCTCTAGCACTATCAAGTACATGATCAAGGGTCTTCCTTCAACCGGAGGCATGAGATTGGGAGGTTCTTGCATATATTATTTGATTTTGTCGAAGGAAGCTTGAAATTCATCATTCCATCTGACTACTTGATCTTTCTTTAAGAGTTTAAAGATTGACTCACAAGTAGCAGTTAAGTGAGATATGAAGCGGGCGATGTAGTTAAGACAACCCAAGAATCCTCTAACCTCCTTTTCAGAGTGGGGGACTTGCATTTATTGGATGTCCTTTACCTTGGCAGGATCAACTTTGATGCCTTTACCACTAACAACAAAACCTAGAACCTTTCTAGATCGTACTCCGAATGTGCACTTATTAGGGTTCAACCTCAACTTGTACTTTTTCAGCCTCTCGAATAGCTTGTATAGGTGATCGAGATATTCCTCTTCAGTTTGTGATCTTGCAGTCATATCATCCACATATACCTTTATCTCATGATGGATCATGTCATGAAACAAAGCTACCATAGCCCTTTGATATGTTTCCCCTGCATTCTTTAATCCGAATGGCATGACCTTGTAGCAAAAGTTGCCTCATTGCATAACGAAAGTGGTATTCTCCATGTCTTCGGGAGCCATCCTAATTTGATTATAGCCGGAGAAACCATCCATGAAAGAGAAGACTTAATGCTGAGCAGTGTTATCAACCAAGACATCAATATGAGGTAGAGGGAAATCATCCTTGGGACTTTCCTTATTCAGATCCCTATAATCTACGCACATACGAACCTTTCTGTCTTTCTTTGGTACTGGCACCATGTTTGCAACCCATTGAGGATAAGATGTCACAGCTAGGAATCTCGCGTCAAATTATTTAATCACCTCATCTTTTATCTTTTCAAACATGTCAGGCCTCATGCGACAAACTTTTTGTTTGACAGGAGGATAATCTTCCTTTGTCGGCAGACGATGAACTACAATGTCGGTATCCAACCCTGGCATATCTTCATACAACCAAGCAAACACTTCCACATAGTCATGCAACATCTGAACCAACTTGCTTTTGACACTGCTTTCTAGGTTAGCATTGATCTTGACCTCTCTCTTGTCTGTCTCGGTACCTAGATTGATGACTTCAACTGACTCTTCGTGCGGCTAAATAGATTTTTCCTCTTGCAATAGAAGTCTGGCTAGTTCTCCCAGTATTTCACAATCTTCCTCGCCTTTGTCGTTGGCTTGGTTAACTGGATGTTCGAAATCATAGTTGGCAATAGTAGAGTCATTGGCAATGAGATCCGGAGTGGACGAGGACCTGCAACAGTGTGTTAGTGTGCATGTAAGACACATGGCTATTTTGAAAAATACATTGAAGAAAAATAAAGACAATGAGCACAAAAGTTCAAGTGCAAAAAGGTCCAATGGTTTTTATTAAATGATCATACGATAAAATTAACATAAATAAAACCCTTGACAAATGGACCATAGTGCCCTTAGCCAGGCACATGGCTTAAAAGTCATTGTTTAATATTACAGACAAAATGTTCTTGAATTAATAAAATGCAATAAACAAGTAATTACTCCTCGATGAAGGAGATGGGAACGAAGTCCTTTGCGTGCCAATTGTTGATCTCTATTGTAGTAGGGTATACCCATTCTTCAAATGCAACCTCATCATCAGAATCACCCACAGCGTTAACTTCATGACTTCCAATACGGAGAGGGGGCTTCCTTGCACGAGCGTGCCTCACTTCTTTCTAAACCTTGATAGTGAAACCAAAACCACATTTTTCTGCTTTGAATGGGATCTCAGGGAGTTTCCCCCAAGTATCACAGCTTCCTTCTTCGACTGCGGCACAAACATCTCTAAATGAAACCATCTTTGGCATGACCTTAACAGCTTTGGACACATCAGAGGAAAATTTGGCAGTAGCAACCGTTGGTGGCACAACTTCAAAATCCTGACACGTGGTTTCTATAAATTCGCCATCCATCTCCACATATTTGAAAGAGTTGAGGTGGCTTACCATGAACTCCTCCTAACCACAGACAGTGACAATCCTTCCTTTGACCGGATACTTGAGCTTTTGATGAAGGGTTAACGTTACTGCCCCTGCTCCGTGGATCCAAGGGCGAACCAGCAAACAAGAGTAAGCAGGACGGATATCCATGACGTAGAAAGTAGACTTGAAAATATGTGAGCCCACCTTGATCGGGAGATCCACCTCTCCATGAACTGTCCTTTTGGACCCATCGAAAGCCCTCACAATAATATCACTTGGTTTCAAAACTAGTCCTTCACAGTCTAAACGGTACAAAGCCCACTTGGGTAGCACGTTTAAAGAAGATCCAGTGTCAACCAGAACATGTGCTAGGGTAGTCCCCTTACATTCAACAAAAACATGCAGAGCGTTGTTATGGTTCTTTCCCAGTGGTGTCAGATCAGCATCTGAGAACCCCAAACCATTGTCGATCGTTAAGCTTGCCACATAATTTTCAAACTGGTCTGTCGTGGTCTCATGAGGGACATAAGCCTTCTTCAAGAATTTGATTAACGTCCGAGCATGAGCATCGAAACAGAGTAGCAGAGATAACATAGAAATCTTGGAAGGGGTTTGCCCCAGCTGCTCCACTATCTTGAAATCACTCCTTTTTATAATATTTAAGATCTCATCCATTTCTCGAGCGGAAGGTTCCTCAGCAGCAACGTCTTTTGCAGGTATTTTTGTCTCAGCAGGCTCAAGTACTTTTTCCTTTCCCCTGGTGTCAGCACTAGGCTTAGCAGTGGTGATGCGGACAAGTGCCTTTGTAGCAGTTGGTGGTGAGATGTTGGGTGAAAAGATTCTCCCAGTTCTGGTCACCTTACTAGAGCCAGTAATGTTACCAATTTAATCAGCTTCTCTTTCTTCAATCCAAGTGTCTTGCTTTATTCCATGGTAAAATACCTCAGCATCATAGTTCCATGGCACTGCTTTGTTGGAAGAGTACGGAATTGGCCTGGGGGCGGTAATTATCAGAGGAGCAACAAACAGTTCATTTGAAATCCTGATAGGACCCTTGGAGGAGATCCTAAGAGGCTTGTTTGAGATCGTTATGATGGAGAGCTCTTCAAACTTATTGATCAATATTTTGGCAAACAGGGTCTTCTTAAATAGGATCTCATGGCTATTCATCAGGCGTTGAATTCCTTCCTTTAGCCCTTTGCATCAATTGAGTTATGTGGTACAGCAATCGCAATCCTTCAAACAGCTAGGAAAAATCCTGTCTTTCAGCATATTCTTTTTTATAATGTTTAACAGAGTAGTCAAGTCTTCGACGGAGGAAACAAACATGGTGTCTTCAATAGCATTGACACCCTTGCCATGGTTTGGAATTGGTGCTGTTATCACATTTGGAATTGGAGGCGGATCAAATTCGATGGTTTTGTTGTCTATTAAGTCCTGAATTTTATTCTTCAGCGCCCAACATTGGTCGTCTCATGCCCAGTACTATTCGAGTGATATGCACACTTGGTATTCATATTGTATTTATGTGAAGAGGTGTCTGGATTGGCAGGAGGATCACACAGTGTCACCAAATTAGCCTTTAATAGGTGTTGTAAGGTTTGGGATAGTGACATGCCTTTAATATTGTCTTTGATGATTGGAAGATTGTCTTTGAACAGGTGGTGGGTTGGAAATCCGAACAACATTAACAGACTAACGATTATCCTTCTTGGTATGGGACCTTGCCCCGTACACAACATTCATTTCTTTCTTCCCGGTAAAAGGTTTCTTTACAGGATTGGAGGTGAAAGAAGATGCCATGGGAATCTTCCCGCTTTTGATACCGCTTTCATCTCTTTCATCGGTTAAGATCAGCTCAGTGAAACCAGAAGAAGAAAAACCAACCAATAAGTTGGAAAATGGACCAGATAAAGTTCCCATAAACATATCAATGTGCTCCCTATCAGTTAACGGCGGTTGGACCCTACTGGCAAGATTCCTCCACTTTTGGGCGTACTCTTTGAACCCTTCACTCTTACCCATTGCCATGTCTTGCAGTTGAACTCTTATCGGTGCTAGGTTGGCATTGTACTGGTATTGGTGGTAGAAAGCGGTGGCTAAGTCTTCCAATGTATGGATACGGGAACCCTCCAATTGGTAAAACCACTCTAGTTTCTCCCCAGCCAAGCTTTCTTAAAAGAAGTGAACCCAGAGTTTCTTGTCGGCGGTGTGCGGTTGAATTTTACGCACATAAGACTTCAGGTGAAGTTTTGGGCAGGAAACCCCATCGTATTTAACGAAGACTGGTATCTTGAATTTTTGGGGAATGACAACCCTAGATATTAAACCCAAATCATCAAAATCCAAATCGGGGACGGCTTGAATCTCAACGGCCTTTGATCTTTCCTCTAGCTGCTTGTACTTAACATCGGCAGGAGGATATTGCTCGTTAAAATAATCCTCATCATCGGACGCTTGATCATTTATACACCCAGCCTGGGTACTCCTTGCTTCTCCAATTTGATTTTCGTCTTCCTCAGACGAGTCTTCCACTACCGGTATCTGATGGATCGGCTCTCTGAATCTCTTACCCATATTGACTAGGGCTTTCCTCTTTGGTTTCTTTTTGGCTGCTAGCAACGCCATCAACTCTTGTTGCCCCTTGGCCAAGGTCAACAGAGTCTCTTGAAACTGGGAGTTTTGTGCTTGTAGGTCTTTCAATGTTTTCTCGATATCCATCTTGCTGAAATAAACAGCAGAAAGATAAGGAAACCTGCCGTGGAAAACCTGTTATGTTATGATGCATGGAAGATGTGTATGCAAATGATTTCAAGGATTTATGAAATTTAAATTTGTATAGACAAAGAATGAACAAACGTCAAATTTCATTAGTTAGTTCAAAATGACTACATCGTGCCTCTTGGGCTTACAAAATAAATCTCTAAGATAAAAAGGTCGAACGCATCCTCTTCAGCGCAAGGTAGGCGTTCAAGCTTTGTTCTTCATGGAGCTTCTTTGTAAATTCCAGAACCCTTTTCTCGCTAGCGTAGAATTGAGCTTCGAAGGTATCTCGTTATTCCTTTAGCTGAATCCAACCTTTTTGCAAGTCTTCAAGAGAAGTAGGCATGTCGGGATAGAGGACAGTGAACGGGACATCTTCTTCAGTCACAGGCTCCACGATAACTGGTAGGATGGAGGGATAAGGCATCACGAGCTTCTGAGCACGAGCTCATACCCACCTAAGGTAAGGCTCAAGGGGAATAGAATTTTTGTGTCCTAGCGTCTTACTATCCACTTTGTTTACCATCCTTCAAGCTCGTACAAACCTCTGACGGTAGCCTTGATCGCCGCTCTCATAGTCGAATACCACTCCTTGGATGAGCATATCATGAGGACCATCTCTTTAGGCATACCCAAACTGTCGCAAGGCTAAGAAAGGGTTGTAAGTGATACCTCCCCTAATGCCAAGCAAAGGGACATTAGGGAATTCCCCACAACGGTTGATGATAGTAATGTTCTCTAAGGATCGAGAACACCAGTGAATATTCGAATGTCTGAGCGTCATCAGCCTATGGGATCATCTCAAACATTGCTCGTTCTTTAACATAGATTGGGGGAGATGCGAGACAAACCATCTAGCCAAAAGAGGAGTGAAACACATGAGGGTCCCTCTCTTCCTCATAGTACAAGATTGGAGAGAATGTAGGATATCTCCCAACAAAGTAGGCATCGGATTGCGAGACATGAAGATTTTGACAGCATTTACATCTATAAGTTGGTCAGGATTTGGAAATAAAACCATCCCATAGATGAGAAGGGCCAATATTTCTTCAAAATCTTGTAAATCCAGAGTTTTCCAACAATCTTTAGCCTTCTCCAACAAGAACTTGGCTAAGAACCCTCTGACACCACTCCTTGTTTCCCAATTAGTCGTGACATCGGATTGTTGCAAGTGTAGCGCTCAGCCAATCTCTTCAGGGCTTGGATCTCTTTCCGTACCGTTGAAAGGTAGTTGATTGAGAATGGGAGTCCTCAAGAGTCGAGAGAATTCTTCCATAGTAGGTACGAGCTGGTAATCGAGAAAGGTGAAGAAATTGTGCAAAGGGTCGAAGAACTGGAAAAGCACCTTCATCATATCTTCATCAATGCTCGAGGTAACCAAGTTTAGGAGGCGACCATGTATTTTAGTGAATGAAGAATTCTCAGGTACCCTCGATGCTAATTCTTTGAGTTGAGAAGGAATTCTTACAAGATTGACTTGTATAGTATTCCTTCGGATGGAAGCCATGTCCTACAAAACAGAACAAAGATAAATCCCAATAATCCTTGAAATGGTTAGTAAGAATGCTTACGATGTTATGTACAAGTAAGCATATACACACTAGGAAAACAAGTCCTTAGGTTTAGGCTTGCATAGAGTCTTATAGGTAAGTACCCTCTTGAAGTTTAGTTGGCTCAACCTGTCCTAGTAATAGTAATCAGGTTCTATGGGATCTCAATATCACTGATCTTTCTTGCCGGGTATTATTTCAGCGCAAGCCTCTTTAATGGCGACCGAAATATCCCGAGAAGTCCGATCTCAATGAGCGTAGTATCGAGTATCAACCAACTTCAGACTGCACCAAAGCCGACTATCTCACTACTTCCTAATGGCCAAGTTGGTCAAGTAAATGTTCTAAAGTCATTTAGTGCTTCATGACACCACACGGCGGCCCCGTATTCTCGTTGACTACTCAAGGGATATTGGTATCAACAAATGTGTCACACTAATGAAGTTATTGCATAGACCATATCGGTATACCCCGCACAGTTTCCACAACGTAATGCTACTTACCTATAAGGTATCCCAGATCCGGGTAGAGGATCAAAACAAGCCCAAACAAGGAACCAAAATGTAAAGCAAGCAAGTTAAACAATGCAAGAAAATAAAGGTGATCTAGCCCTAAGGTAACCCCACTTTTAAGTAGTCCCCAGCAGAGTCGTCGCTTCTGTAATACGGTGAGAGAACTAACTTGGGATGTTTTGCGTTTGATCGCAATTGTTATGGTTAGCAAGAGTTGCCACCGACTTTTCTTTTATCCAATAAGGAAAGGTTGAAAAGAATAGGAAAGACCTTTGAGATTATTTTCTTGAGTTCGGGGGGTAGATTATGAAAAGGGAAGGTGTTAACACCCTTTTAATCCGTTATCTATGGGCTCTTAGTTGCTTGCTAGATCACTTGCTTTGTTTGATGCTTTGGGGTGGTTTTTGAAAGTATTTTTGAAAAGGCGCCTTCGTTTAGGAAAACTTTGTAATGGTTCTCGTTTTATAAGAACGTATACAAAGTGTTGGACTTTTGAAAATATTTCATATTTTGAAAGTGTTTGGTGTGTGTTTGTAAGGATGTTTGTTTTTGAAAGTGAGCAAGCAACTATGAATGTTTCTACCTACTCAAAAGTCTTTTGTTCATTTCTCTCTTCCTTTGATATTGCTATCTTATCATTGATTGGTAAGAAGCCTTATCTTTGGATGTAAAGGGACGGGCGTGGGTCATCGTATAATCGTGATAGCAATGTTGTGAGATATCTTAGAATTTCACTTGAAAGGACAAAGATCATTTGAAAGGCAACATTTAAAGTGTCATCGAGGGTCTATGATATTGTATTTTGATTGTTTTGCTAAGACGTCTCACATGCATAACATGACCATTTTTTAGGCAACAAGTGGAGCTAACCCTAGGGGTGCATGTGTGAATAGTGTGTTTTATTTGCATGCATTTATTCGTTGATTATAGGTTATGTACTTGTTGTTTTTATCTTCCCATACAAATCCTACTTTACTAGCATTTATATGAAAGCGATAAATTGCGGAAAGTAAATATTCTACGCTATTACAATCATTAGGGGGATGGGGTGTACAAATTTACAAATGGGGATTGCGAGAAATTAAATTCCTAATTATCTATTACAACCATATTGAAATAATGTACAAGAAGTGTAAAAAGGGATCTGTTTTGTTTTTGTTAAGAGAAGAAATGAGTTGGCTTAAGAAAATGTTTTTAGTCTTTTGGTTTTAAAAGAAATAAAGGAAAGTATATGAATATAAAATATTTTTGGTGTTTTAATTAATGAAAATAAAAGTGATGATAAAAATAATAAAGAAAAAGAATCAGAATCAGCGCATTGTTGGAATAAGAGAGAACAGAAGTTCAGACTCCGGTACGCGCTGCAAATCAGAAAATAAACATTAGCAGAAAAGGGGAAGGCCAGAAGTTCTGGATCCGAGTACATTGAAGTTTTGTGGTTGCTGGGAACAAAGGAAAGCCTAGAAGTACTGAATGCTGAGGGAGTCTAGAAGCTCTAGTGCAGCTGGGAATCTAGAAGTTCTAATGTCACTGGTGAGTCAGAAGTTCTGGTCGTTTGAGAGAGCCTAGAAGTTATAATTCAACTGGAGACCTAGAAGTTCTGATAATGGGCAAGTGAGAACTTCTGATAATGGATATGTGAGGTGTCAATGCTGTTGGATGGGAATGTCTAGAAATTCTAGTCCAGGATCACTGTTTTGACAAGCAAATGTGAAGGATTTTATCTAGAAGTTCTGATCCAACTTGTGGAGTAAAAATGTCAGGAAATAAACATAAAAAAGGTGTTTCTGTGGCTAGAACTCAGGACCCTTAACACTAATGTCTTATGCACACGCTCTCTACCACTGGGGTGGCTATACATCTGGTATTCGGAGCAAAAACGTAAACATATATTATGAAGTAAGCTCTGATAATGAATTTCATCTCCTTCTCCACGCCAGCCAGAGCATCTGCAACTTAGTCATTTCTCAACAAACCATAAAGCACAAACATAACAGTTATGGCAGGTTTAATCATGGTTTTAGAAACATAAAAATATCAGGACTGTAAATTAGAAGCAAACATGTATTTTGCTGAATCTAATTCTAAATCCTAATTTCCTCAAGAAGTTCTGAACTGAAATTCTCTCTACTTAGGTGTTGTACCCCGATTTTTTCCCCTAAGATCCCTTCATCATACCATATTGATTCAGTCACAACAAGATCACATTATGGATTTTGGTTCTCCTCCCAATCTTTAGCTTTTCTCTTTGAGGAATCACCAAGAACCTTGACTTGTTTTTTTTTTGTGATCATGCATGTTTTGTTTTGAGTTTCCTTTTAATTAATAAAATGCAATGTTGGTTTGTCTTAGTTGTTAATAATGTAGGTAAAGGCAATGTGTCTTAGCAAGTTAATCCAAGGGTTCATGAGTTTATTCACATGCCCTAGTAAATAAGGCTTGAAAAGTTCAAACCTCACCCTTGAAGTTATTTTGGAAGAAATGGCATGGAAAGGTTTATCTTGGTCACCACATTTCAAATTTATCAAGATTGATTCAAAGGTACAAGGGGTTGATTGAAGAAGTTGTCATGTTTGGACAAGGCTTTGTTCCCATTGGTCACAAGTGCATATTTCTCTCAATTCTCAAGATATGGAAGTGGTTTTGGTGGATATGAGTTCTCATTACCATCCTCAACAACTTCTATCTACAAAGCAAATGTGTTGGTACAAGAAGGTGGTTCAAAATTGTCAAAGTTCCACAAAGCAGTTTCTTGATCTAGGAGCTAGGGTTTTGAACTTTAAAGAAGTATATCTTGCTCATATTTTGGTATTTTTGAGTGATACAAAATACATCCTTCTCTTCAAAGGGTTATTAATAAGTTACTTCAAAAGTTTCAAGGAGTTTCCATGTTTAAGAAGCTTGATGATGAAGAAAGATTACAAGTTCTCCAAATGAACCCCCAATTTCTCATGCGTGACTTTAAATGAGCATAACTTGGTCAATTTTTATCACCTTGAGCCTACTCTTTTTCCATAATGATCTTAAGGATGTGAACTTTATTCCTTATTTTATGTGAAAAGTGATAAAATGGATGGAAGATTCCCTAAGGATACAAAAGATTATAGGTCATTTCATGATTTTTTGCCAACTTCAATAATTCATAACTCTCTCAATTTTTGGATATTTTTAATGGTTCAAGTTTCAAAATGTCATTAAAAAGGTCTATTTCATGCCATATTTTTTGGTAAAGAGTAAATTCTAAGTGGAAGGCCATGTTTGGATGCCAAACATTATAGGTCACTTTTGAAGAAAAACTTGAAATATTTCTAAGTGTGGAAAGTCAACTTCTTTTTCCCAACTTTGACTCATTGCAACTTTTAGCTCAAACATCCATTTGATTCCATTCTTTTCCCATTGCAAAGCTTGTAATATCATATTTCTAAAGCATCAAGAATCATGCCCTAAGACCCCTTGAGCAGAGAATGCCATTGTTTTGAAATTGGTAACTTGAAACTGAAGTTTCTTCAAAAGTCAGAATTTGAAATCCTTGATTTAGCTTCTAAACACATTGTTACTGTGTGTTTTTGCTTCTAAACTTGTTTAGTGAACTTCTAGAAGTGATTAGCATTACAAAACGCGCGTTTTAGATGAGTTTTGATCAATATAGAAGTCACACTTTTCTTGTTTGCAACTTTACATGATTTTCCTCCAAACTTCATCATTTCACACGATTGAACATTCCATTTGATTACCTATAAATAGAGGGTCATCCCTCATTTATTTCCTCAAGCTTGAACATCCATAATCACCCTGCCAAACTTGCTCCATAACTCATTTTTCTGCAACTTCGAAATCAGTGTTCAAGCCTTTTTCAATCCAATTTTTCTATCAATTCACCTTCCTTGATCTTCCCTGAAGTTAACCATACAATTACCTTCAAGAATCGTGACCTATATTGATCCATAGAAGTCCAGTTTCAGAGCTCTGAACCTCAATTTCAATAGGTAGATTTCTCCATCAATTCTTCAAAACTTTGATATCATTGTGAAGCTCTCATTGCCCTGGTTCTAGTTGCAACACTTGCTTTTATCTTGAAACACGTTTTGACCATGAAATTTCAAATGCCTTTTCAAAACTTTCCTTTCAAATTGCTTGAGCTATAGTTTATATAAATTTATCGTGAATGTGTGGTTATCTTCGTCTTGAAGAGACGAAGCGAATGACATAGGTCTCGTGCTCTAATTTTACAGATTGAACAACCTGGTTTTGGGAATGGATGGAGGTTGAAGATGACCAACGTGTCATCTTCCAACCAATGATGGCGTGCCATTTGTATTTTTTGAATTTCTGATTTTACATTTGATTCAGTGCTTTATTCACTAATGACCATGATATGCACAACGCGCCAGATCCCTTGGATTTGATTACTAACGCGTTTTGACTCTCATCCAATGGTCCACATATTTTTGAATATATTTTTTATTTCTAATTTTTATATTTAATTGTTTTAAATTTCAAAAAATCATAGAAAATTCATTTTAAGTCCAAAAATCTGAAAAAATTATGAAAAATATTTTTGATTTTTCTCTTTCTGATTTTTATTTTTTCACAATTTTATTTTGTGTTTTGATATTTTTTATAAATTTTTTACTTTATTTGATTTGTTTTAAATGTTTAAAAATACTTTTATGCATTTTTAAATTTTGAAAAAATTATGGAATGATCCAATGATATTGTGACAAATATTCATGACCTCATTCATTTTTTATTTCTGAATTTATTATTTTTTTATCATTTTTGGTTTATTTTACTCATTTCTTTTAATTTTAAAAATATTTTATGACTTTAAAAAATTATCAAAAATTTTATAAAAATATTTTAATTTATTTCTGATTTTTCTATGGTCTTACTTTATATTTCTTGATTAATTTGAACATGTTTGATATTTTTCTCTTTTATTTCTATTTTAAAACATTTTAAAACCTTTTTTAATATATATATTAAATGCAATATTATTTTGTGATTATTTTCTGGCTGATCTTGGGTTGAATTTTTTATCATGAACTTTATTAACATTATTGGATCCATGGTGTTGAGTCTAACTCCACAAAAATGGATGAATGATTTTAATAATAGTTTGATTAAATTTTAATTCAAATGTGGTTTGTATATTCTTTCTCACCCCTCTTCGTCTTATCCTTTTCTTATTGCACTAAGTGTTATTGGAGCATGATCTCTATATCATGTCTCAAAACAAATGGTACATAGATTGCTATTGACCGACCTCAAAATAGGTGTGACTTCTATATAAGTCCACTTACGATTGCTTAATATAACGCTAAATTTTATCTCGATTTGAATAAATGATTTTCGTGGCCCAAACCTATGTTTGCAAGCCCAAGTATATTGATTTGATCTCTTTGATCCAATGACCTTGAGATTCATTGTGTGGAGGCTTTGGTTCTACCAATCCTCTAATGGATCTACAACACTTTTAGTCAACGCGGATCACTTAAACATCATTGATCATTAAATGGTACTTTTGAGGATTCCAAATGGATGATATACTTGACAAAAAGCAAATGCAACTTGTTGTGTGGAGGCTTTGGTTCTACTAATCCTCTAATGAGTTTCAAATGCAAGTTTCAAGATGGTCATCCAACTAACCACTAATTATTAAATTGTTTTTACTTTATGCTTTTATTTTTATGCTTTATGTACCATTTACTTTAAGCATTACATTTTATGTCATTTTTATTTTTCTCACTTGAGCATTTATTTTCTTGTTATTTTTATTTTGCTCACTTGAGCTTTTCTTTTCTTTTTTTAAGACACCTAATAATCAACATGAACCATAAAAAGCTTTAATGATATTTAGACTATTTGGTTACTATCCTTGGCATTATGGAGTATTGGACTTCTTGGACTTAGGATTAGAAACCTTGGCCTATGTTGGAGACCTTGTGATCTTAATTGATATTTTTTCTAGAGTTCTTGAGGTTTACCTCAAGACATTGGTTTGTTTGTGTGTTTTGTGTGCAGGTTATTGTGATTAAATACTTTGTTTGTAATATGGAATTCACCTGTATACAGCCGTTACTCTGTCCAATTTTTGAGAAGACTTAATACATTTGAAATTAGAACTCTCTAGAGATCTAGTATCTTTGTTTGTTTGGTTTCAATCCAAAGAATGGGAATTCTATCTTGACTCATAATGTCAAGAATTGGCTTCTTGTTGGTTAGATGGTTCTTATCCCTAGCTTTTACCTTATGCTTTAGGATAGTCTCTTCTTCTTCTCCCATCTTCTTTAATTTCAAAAATCTTCTTCCTCCTTTTGAATTCTTCTTGTTTTGAAACTTGAACCATTTTCATAATAAACTTGGACTTAGGTCCATGCATTTTCAAAACATTTTCATAAATAAACTTCAATCAACTTAATAATACATTGACATTTTTTGTGAGAAGACTAAAAGTCAATCAATCTCATTTCAAACCATTTTTCCACTTTGGCTTTTTATTTTAAAAACCCTTCTAAAAAGATTGGACTCTTGTCAATCCTTGTAGTGATGCAAATAACTATACTTCTACAATATGTAGTGAAGAAAGCTATTTTCCACTTGGATGTTGAGTGAGGCATTGTTGATTTTAAAATCCAAGTCATATCCTTCACTTTGAGATGATGCAAATTCTCCTTTCTCATGATTGTGGGTAGTAAGTATGTTTTCCACACGGACAATGACGATGATGTCTTATCCCATAAAATTAACCAACATACTTGTGTTTTAAATTTTTTTAAAAGGTGAACTACGTGTACCCTGACCCCCTATTGCACGGAAGGTGGTACGTTGGCACTAAAGGTTCACAACCACGGTGGGTGAAAAAATCATAAAAAATACTTCTTTTCTCACCTCCACCATCTATTTTTTACACAACATTTTATAGCCAAAATATACAGATTTTACAAAGAGGTTCCTGCGGAGTACCGTAGATGTTTAGGGTGCTAATACCTTCCCTTTGCATAACCAACCCCCTTACCTTGAATATTTCCCCTTATTTTTGGGTTATTCTCTCTTTTCCCATTCCTTTGGAAACAATAAAGCACAGTGGCAATTTTTATTTTTATTTGTATAAGTCTAGTCAATCCAATGGCTTAGTCTTAAACATTTCTACCGCTACAGAAAAATGGCGACTTCACTGGGGAAAGATTGACCACTTGCTGGCCCATCCCTAAGTGGGTTGACCCTATATTTGTTTATATATGTATGTGTGCTATTGTTGTTTATGTGTTATATGTTGTATATATGTTTGTCTGGATTTTCCTGGTTTTCAGGGTGCTTGGTGATTACTTATAAGTCCTATACCCGGACTTGGGAAAACTTTAAGATAGGACGGAAGGTATAGTCATGTTAACTTTGAGGGAGTAATCCCAAAAAAGGAGGCATGGGACCCCCCACTCAGTGGAGGCCCCTTTGACTGTAGTGTCGTTTACTGAGTAATCGAGAAGACATACTGCTTTTGACCTGGGAGCCTACTAAAGCTGAGGACCGTAGAATACCTAACTCATCTTGACCTTTTAGGTGTAGTGAGGAAGCTATGAAGGAGTAATCCGGAAATAGTTGTCATGCGATACTACGCTCGTACGAGTTTTTCTTGAGAATATTACTAATTACCGAGTTAATCGGGAAGTTAGTAATATCCGAAGGAAGGATGTTGACTCTGGGAACTTCTAGAACCTTATTCGGAAGGTAATAACCTTTATATCATACCTTATGGGTAGTACTTTTGACCTCATGCTCGTGACATTGAACCTATGAACCCTATGTTTGTGATCTTGTGTGTGATTGTTGCATTATGCATCCGTGCACTCATAAGTATCTTTTGAAGAAATTTTATTTCAATGGACTTAAAAGTTGACCATTTGCGAATATCTCAGGTACCTTTTGACCATGGATTCTGGAAAAAGAAATACCAAAAAATACAGTTTCAAAGATCCCAAGATAGATGAGTTGATCAGTCGAATACTCGAGATTAAGTGCTCTGCAGATTTTTGGAAGAAGTATGGATCCATCATTCCTCTCATGAAGCTTAGGATGAAGGAGGGTATTCTCTCGACCTTGGTCCATTTCTATAATCCGATGTATCATTGCTTTACTTTCCCTGACTATCAGTCGATGCCTACACTAGAGGAGTATTCTTATCTGTTGGATTTACCTGTTATCGATCGTGTTCCTTTTACTGGTTTGGAGGGTGAGCCGAAACCACATGAGATTGCTGCTTTGATCCATCTAGGGAAGTCTAAGGTTGAAGCCCATATGACTACTAAAGGAGGGATTAGATGATTACCAGCTCAGTTCTTATTGGAGAAAGCTCGTTACTTTTCCAGGATAAAGAGTACAATCGCTTTTGAGGCCATCTTTGCTCTACTTGCTTATGGGTTGTTTTTATTTCCTAATATGCACAAGTTTGTTGATGTTAATGCTGTCAGGATCTTCATGATTGGAAACCCAGTTCCTACATTGTTTGGTGATGCTTATTACTCTATTCATCTTCAGAATTCTTATCATGGGGGGGGGGATGATTATCTGTTGCACATCTCTGTTGTACCGGTGGTTTATTTATCATATGCCTCAGTCTGATACTTTTTGGGGTGTCAGGAAGGAACCCCGTTGGGCTCCTAAGATCATGGCACTTACTCACTCGGATATTGATTGGTATCATCGGGCTTACCATGATGTAGAGATTGTCGACAGTTGTGGTAGTTTCCCCAATGTACCTCTTCTTGGTACAAAGGGAGGAATTAACTACAACCCTATTCTTTCACGATGACAGTTTGGTTACCCTATGAGGGATAAACCAAATAGTATTCATTTGAATAGTTTATTTATGAAGGAGGGAGAAGACCATAAGGAAGCTAGGGAGCAGATTGCGAAGGCTTGGCGTCACATTCATATGAAGAGTAGGAAAGACTTGGGACCTAGTGGGCTGTTTCTTTGGAGCCTTATCTTCAATGGGTCCAAACGAGAGCGATTCAATTGAAGATGTTGTATTCCCGGGAAGCACCTATGCCTGACTTGTTTATGAAGACCACTCCTCCCTTATTGGATGATGTGGAAGAGCTACAGCTTGCTTTGGTCAGGATGCAGCAGGAAAAGGATGCTTGGAAGAATAAGTGCCAAACTTTAGAGATTTCCTATAGAGAAGACTTGAAGGAGAAAGATGACTTGATTGAGATTCTTGAGAGTCGGAGGTAGAGGCCATGGAGAGGCAAGGGGATTTATTTTCTCCTCAGCCTCAGTCAGGTGCTAGTTGCTCACTTCGTGATTCAGGAGATTGGAAGGAGGTTTCCACCAGATATGCGGAAGAAAACCAGAGGTTGAAGGCTCAGATTTCCAGGCTTACAGGGAAGCGCCAGCGTATAGAGTGATCTCCATCAGCTTTACTTCTTGGGGTTTTAGACTTTATTTTCATCTTGTACTTGGGATTGTTGAAAATTGTAATCCATTTTGAAGTTATTATAATTTAAAAAAATTAGTATTTCAAATGTATTATTACTTTGATATTTACAATGTGTCTATCAATCTTTAAGTCCCTTGAAATATTATTAATAAAATAAATCATGTGCACTATATATCATGAATCATATTGCACATATTTCTTGCATTTATTATGCATATCCAGGTGTCTTACCAAGCTTCTTTACTCCGTTTAGCAAGATGTCTTACCACTACCACACTCGAGTTAATTTTAGAAGGAAGATGGATAACTTAGGACAAGAGAATCGCGAGCTGTGCGAGGAAGTTTCTGCTTTGAAGGCCGGAATGGCCAATCTCACTGCTCTGATGGAATCTCTGGTGGCTGCTCAGAATCAGCCACCGAGTGTTCAACCTCAACCAACAAGGGTTACTACTGAAGCTCCGACTGTTCTTGTGTCTGCTACTCCAGTTGTTGTTTAGAATCGCATGCCTCAAGGTTATCCATGGGGAATTATAGAGAACTGTGTGCGTGAAGGTTTCAATCTTGGTCCTCAATATACTCCAGTTGTTCAGACTACTGTTACTCATGCACCTCCTATGGTGCATGTTGCTCCTGATGCGCCTCCTTCGATGAATATGGTTCCATTTGCTAATGATGACATGTGTCGTCCTTTTCCTCCACCAAGTGAAGACTTGGGTCTCTATGATAGAATGGATGATTTTCAAGAGAAGTTTGACAAGATGCAAAGGGAGATGAAGGCCCTCAGGGAAAAGTAATTGTTCGGGAAGAATGTGAATGATTTGTGCTTGGTCCCAAATGTCAAGATACCTACAAATTTTAAAGTCCCGAAATTCAAGAAGTACAAGGGAAACACTTGTCCTCGTGCTCATCTTGTGATGTATGTAAGAAGAATGTCTACCCATACTGATGATCAGCGTCTGTGGATTCACTTTTTCAGGATAGTTTGACTGGTGCTGCATTGAAGTGGTATATGAGTTTGGACAATGTTAATATCCATACTTTCAATAACTTGGGAGAAGCATTTATCAGACAATACAAATACAATGTGGACATGGCGCCTGACCGTGATCAACTCAGGGCCATGGTCCAGAAGGACATGGAATCATTCAAAGAATATGCACAAAGATGGCGTGAGGTAGCCACCCAAGTGATTCCCCCCATGGAAGAGAAGGAGATGACTAAGATTTTCTTGAAGACTCTGGATGCTTTGTACTATGAAAGGATGGTAGCGAGTGCGCCAAGTGACTTTACTGAAATGGTAGGCATGGGTATCCATTTAGAAGAGGCTGTAAGAGAGGGTCGCTTAACAAAAGTGAAAGTTCTGGAAGTACGAAGAAGCCATCTTATGGGTTTGCCAAAAAGAAGGAAGGAGATACAATTGTTGTCATGCAAGAAAGGAGGGTTAATCCTCCTAGAAGAAATTATAAGCGTCATCAGTAAGTCGCCTCAGTTACTCCAGTTATTGGTGTAGCTCCAACCACTATTGCTAATCAGAGACCATCCTATCAGGGGAATCCAAGGTATAATCAGAGAAGAGAGAGTTATGATCTTATCCCTATGAGCTATATAGAATTACTCCCGACATTAATTCAGAAGAAGTTGGTTCAGACCAGACCATCTCCCGCTGTACCATCACCATTGCCTTGGTATTACAAGGAAGACCAAACATGTGCTTTTCATCAAGAAGCACCATGGAACAATGTTAAGAACTGCTATCCTTTGAAAATTTAAGTACATAAATTGGTGAAGTCTGGTATCTTGTCTTTCAAGGATGTTGTCCCTAATGTGAAAAATAATCCTCTGCCAAAGCACGGAGGAGCAAATGTTGTGAACATGGTGGCCGGTTGTCTAGGTGACTTCGGAATTTTTGATATTAATTTGGTTAGAGGAGATTTGGTGAAAATGCATGCAGACCTCTGAATTTATCTACTATACGCATGACCATTCCGGTTGTGCTATTTGCAGTACAGATATACAGGGTTGTGACAAGATAAAGGCGGATTTGCAGGAGATGATGGATGAGGGCCTCATCCACATAATCAGGCCTAGGGAAGAGTATGAAGAGGAAGTAAACATGGTTTCTGGATGTCCTGGGGAGTTCAAAATCTTTAATGTGGAATATATGAATGAGTATCTTGTACAATTGCATGCTACTTTCTACCACATGACTGGTCAGGTAGAACATCAGTATGGATCTTGCCGAATTTGCTGTCGGGACTCCCGAGGATGTTCAATTGTTAGAAAAGGTGTTCAATTATTGTTGGATAATGGAACTATCAAGGTTACAGGTCAAATGGATGATTACCATGAATTTGATGTGATTAAGGTTTGTTTGGCTGAATAAGAGTCAGATGATGAGTATGCCTCTGCAGATGAGTACTTCTCCTCAGATGAAGATTTATTTTCCAGAGATGACTCTGTAATAACTGATTGTGTTTAAGAGGGAGTAAATGTAATTGTGCCTTGTTTTTGTGCACCCGCCCATTTTGAAGTTGAATATCATAGCAAGCCAGCTATTACTCCATTTGTGATTAGTTTGCCGGGTCCTGTCCCCTACAAGTCAGATAAGGATGTACCCTACAAATATAATGCTACAATTTTAGAGGATGGTGTGGAAGTTCCCATCCAGCCAATTCCTAATGTTGGAAATATTGCTGAGACTAGCAGAGTGACCCGTAATGGTCGTGTATTTGCACCAGTGGTTCATGTAGATGTTAGTACTAGAAAGAAAATTGTTGAAAATGTTGAACCCAAGAAGGCAGTGGGTGAATCTAGTGGAGCTACACTAGAAAAAGAGGTGGAGGATATTTTGAAGATAATTAAGATGAGCGACTACAGAATTATAGATCAACTACTGCGGGCTCTTTCAAAAGTATTTATCTTGGCTTTATTGATGAACTCCTATGCTCACAGAGAATCTTTGATGAGGGTATTGGACCAAGCTTTCATGGAAAGTGACATGCCTGTAGACCAATTCAGCGGTGTAGTAGGGAACACTACAGCATGTAATAACTTGGGTTTTTGCGACGATGAACTACCCAACAAAGGAAGGAATCACAACCTGGCCCTCCACATCTCTATGAACTGCAAGAATGATTCACTATCCAATATGTTGATTGATAATGGAACCGCATTGAATGTTATACCAAGGAGAACACTTATGAAGTTGAAATATCAAGGAACGCCCATGCACCCAAGTGGCATTATTGTGAAAGCGTTTGATGGATCAAGGAAATCTGTTATTGGTGAAGTGGACTTGCCTATTCATATAGGCCCACATTTGTTTCAGATTACTTTCCAGGTCATGGATATTGAACCCGCTTATAGCTGCTTGCTGGGACGGTCGTGGATACATGAGACAGTGGCTATCACTTCGACTTTACACCAGAAGTTGAAGTTTGTACGTGAAGGAAAAATGGTAATTATAAATGGAGAACAAGCATTGTTGATATCTCATTTGTCCTCTTTCAGCATTGTGGAGGCGGATGAAGCTGCTATTGGAACCCAGTTCCAAGATTTATCCATTGATAATATAAGAGGAAATAAGAACTTTATGGTTTCGTTTAAGGATGTGCAGCAAGTTGTGCGTAATGGCCATAGCGACGTATGGGGACAGATTATTGATCCACCTGTGAACAAAAATAGAGTTGGCTTGGGGTTCTCTGTGAAGAATGATAAAGGTAAGAGCATGAAGCCGAATACTGTTGTAGGAAAGTATCAGGACATCTTTCATAGCGAGGGTTATCTTCATCCAACTGTTTCCGAGATTAATGCCATTATGGAAGATGAAGCAGAACCAAAAATGCCAAATTACATGACGCACAGAGTTAGGGTTTAGAACTGGATCACCATTGATGTTCTCTCTTACATACATGTTTCAAA
The DNA here is from genome assembly GCA_948472305.1 of Vicia faba. Lineage (NCBI taxonomy): Eukaryota > Viridiplantae > Streptophyta > Magnoliopsida > Fabales > Fabaceae > Vicia > Vicia faba. The sequence continues at coordinate 1,187,841,580 of OX451737.1, forward strand.
GTAATTTATTTTGTTAATATTTTTGAAAATCTTTCACTATGCCCAAGGTGAAAGTATTGATATTGTATGGGCTCATCGTTTGCTTTAATTTTTAAAATTAATAATAAAAGTTGTCTTTGTTTCTCAAAATCTGTCTTTATTTTTTGCTTTTTCTTGGAAAATTGTAATCAGAAAAAACCTTTCAAAATAAATGATAACTGAAATTCAATCTGTATTATCACTTTTTATATGTGTCAGTTTCTAAAAGCAATCATAAATCATATGTGCAGATTAATTAAAAAACTCGTTGAATACAATGACCCTGCACCCTCTCCCAACTTTGAATGTCCTGTGTATGGGGCCGAAGAAGAAGACTATGAAGAGATTCCGGAAGAGGTCTCACGGTTGCTTGAGCGTGAGGATAATTCCATTCAGCCATATAAAGATCCATTAGAAGTAATCAATTTGGGTTCAGAAGAAGATTTGAAGGAAGTCAAGATTGGAGCATTACTGCATCCTGATGTGAAGAGCAGGTTGATTGATATGTTGAAAGAGTATGTGTATATTTTTGCTTGGTCTTACCAAGATATGCCTGGTCTAGATACAGATATTGTAGAGCACTATTTGCCGTTGAAGCCAGAGTGCCCGCCAATCAAGCAGAAGTTGCAAAGAACTCACCCTGATATGGCAGTGAAGATTAAAGAGGAAGTTCTAAAGCAGATTAACACTGATTTTCTTATGAAATCAGTGTACCCTCAGTGGATTGCCAATATTGTCCCAGTACCGAAGAAAGACGGAAAAGTTCTCATGTGCGTAGATTATAAAGATCTAGATAAAGCTAGTCCAAAAGTTGATTTTCCATTGCCACACATTGATATGTTAGTGGATAGCACAACAAAATTCAAAGTTTTCTCATTCATGGACGGATTTTCCGGGTATAATAAAATAAGGATGGCTCCTGAGGACATGGAAAAAACAACGTTTATCACACTCTAGGGAACATTCTGTTACAGAGTGATGCCCTTCGGGTTGAAGAACGTTGGTGCAACGTACCAGAGGGCTATGACAACCCTATTCCATGATCTGATGCACAAGGAAATTGGGTATATGTTGATGATATGATGGATAAATCCCAGACTGAAGAAGGGCATGTAGAAGATATGTTGAAGTTGTTTCAACGTTTGAGGAAGTATCGTATCCGCTTGAATCTAAATAAATGTACCTTCGGTGTTCGATCAGGGAAATTGTTGGGTTTCATTGTTAGCCAGAGAGGGATTAAAGTTAACCCTGATAAAGTCAAAGAAATTCAAGAAATGCCAGTGCCGAGAAATGAAAAGCAAGTCAGAGGGTTCCTCGGGCGTTTGAATTATATTTCCATATTCATTTCCCACATGACTGCAATGTGTGAACCGGTCTTTAAGTTGTTAAAGAAAGATCAAGGTTGTGTGTGGACAGATGACTGCCAAAGGGAATTTGAAATTATTAAAGAATATATGCTTGAACCTCCTATTTTGCTCCCTCCTGTTGAAGGAAGACCATTGATTATGTATCTGACAGTGTTAGATAATTCCATAGGCTGTATTCTGGGACAACAAGATGAAACGGGGAAGAAAGAGTATGCCATTTATTATCTCAGTAAAATTTTTACTGATTGTGAGTCACGGTATTCCATGCTGGAAAAGACATGTTGTGCTATGGCCTGGGCGGAAAAATGTTTGCAGCAATATATGTTGAATCACACAACTTGGTTGATCTCCAAATGGATCCAATCAAGTACATTTTTGAAAAGCCTTCTCATAGTGGGAGGATTGCCCGTTGGCAGATGCTGTCATCTGAATATGACATCGAGTATCGCACTCAAAAAGCTATTAAAAGTAGCGTGTTGGCAGATTATCTTGCTCACCCACCAGTTAATGATTATCAATCTGTGAAGTATGATTTCCCTTATGAGGATGTGATGTTTTTGAAAGTGAAAGATTGTGATGAACCATTGCTTGAGGAAAGTCTTGATCCTGAATCTCGCTGGAATATGATATTTGATGGAGCTGTGAATGCTTATGGTAAAGGAATTGGTGTTGTGATCGTCACTCCACATGGATCGCACATTCCTTTTACTACAAGGTTGACATTTGATTGTACTAATAATATGGAAGAATATGAGGCTTGCATCATGGGTCTCGAGGAAGCTATTGATCTCAGAATTAAAATTCTAGATGTGTATGGAAATTCAGCTTTGGTAATAAATCAGATTAAAGGAGAGTGGGATACTCGTCACCCCGACTTGGTCCCTTACAAAGATTATGCTAGAAGATTGTTAACCTTCTTTAATAAAGTTGAATTCCATCACATCCCTAGAGATGAAAATCAAATGGCGGATGCTCTGGCAACTCTGGCTTCTATGTATCAAGTGAATACTTGGAATGATATATCTCGGATTATAGTTCGGCGACTGGATAGGCCCGCTCTTGTGTTTACAATAGAAGAGGTAGCAGATGAGAAACCTTGGTATTACGATATCAAGCATTTTCTTCGGACTCATGAATACCCGATTGGTGCTTCGAATAAAGATAGAAAGACATTGAGAAGATTGGTTGGCAGTTTCTTCCTCAGTGAAAATGTGTTGTACAAGAGAAATTATGACATGGTCTTGCTCAGATGCGTGGATAGATATGAAGCAGACATGTTGATGCATGAAATTCATGAAGGTTCATTTGGAACTCATACCAATGGACATTCGATGGCTAAAAAGATGCTAAGGGCAGGTTACTATTGGTTGACAATGGAATCTGACTATTACAAATTTGCAAAGAAGTGCCATAAATGTCAGATTTATGCGGACAAAATTCATGTGCCTCCGAAACTTCTCATTGTTATTCCTTCCCCGTGGCCTTTCTCTATGTGGGGTATTGACATGATTGGAATGATAGAACCCAAAGCTTCGAATGGACACGTTTTATCTTGGTAGCAATTGATTACTTCACCAAATGGGTGGAAGCTGCTTCATATGCTAATGTTACTAAATAGGTGGTAGTGTGCTTCATTAAGAATAATCTCATATGTCGGTATGGTGTGCTGAGCAGAATCATCACCGACAATGGCTCAAATTTGAACAACCAGATGATGACAGAACTGTGTGAAGAATTCAAGATTGTCCATCACAGTTCATCTCCATACAATCCGAAGATGAATGGGGCTGTTGAAGTTGCTAATAAGAATATCAAGAAGATCATCCAGAAGATTGTTGTTACTTATAAAGATTGGCATGAAATTCCCTCTTTTGCTTTACATGGATATCGGACATCTGTCCGCACTTCAACAGGAGCAACCCCGTTCTCCCTTGTGTACGGAATGGAAGTTGTGCTCCCAATCGAGGTTGAGATTCCCACTTTGCGCGTGATAATGGAAACTAAGTTGTCAAAGCCTGAATGGGTCCAGAACAGGTTTGACCAATTGAATTTGATCGAAGAGAAGAGAATGACGGCTTTGTATCATGGGAAGTTATATCAGAAGAGAATGAAGAAATATTTTGATAAGAAGGTCAAACCTCGTGATTTCAGAGAAGGCGACCTCGTGCTCAGGAAGTTCATGTCTTTTAACGCTGATTCTAGGGGCAAGTGGACTCCCAATTTTGAAGGCCCATATGTTGTCAAGAAAGCCTTCTCTGGCGGTGCATTAATTCTTGAAACTATGGATGGCTAGGAGTTCCCACGTTCTATGAATGCTAATGCAGTAAAGAAATAATTCGCCTAAAGAAATAAAAGAACAGCTCGCTAAGTTGAAAATCCGAAAGGGCGGCTTAGGCAAAAAAGAGTGTCTCGGTAGGCCGAAAACCCGAAAGGGCGGTCTAGGCAAAAATTAGAGACATAAACAGAATAAAATTTCCCGCTAAGTTGAAAACACGCAAGGGAAGCTTAGGCAAAAGTTAGGGACTTTCTTGGCAAGTAACTGCATCAGACAAGACTTGATCATTGAAGCAACAATCTTCTTGGGTCCTCACCATACTTCAACAGAAGCTGTTGCTCAGGATTTCAAAGTTGTTAGAGGGAATAGTGGTCATTGTATCTCAATGTATCTTTTCCATTATATATATTACCATTTTCTAAACTTTGTAATTATCCATGGATTCTCGCCATTCACAAACTACCATTCTATCAATAAAATTTGAGCTTTTACCCAATTTTTTGTAGTTCTTATTTTTATTCAGCTTACAAAGACTCCATTTATTATTGATAAGAATTTTAAAAGAAAAGAGATTAAATAACAAAATTGTTTTTCAAAAAGAAGTTACAACTTACTTTTACTTTAGATTTTGTGATTCAAGAGGAAAACAAAAAGTGGTGATCCCAGGAATGGACAAACTTCAGTAATTTGAGAAGTTTTGTTCCCCCTGGGAAGGCTTTTCTCAGGTCGTTTTCGCTGGTATGCGCGTGATTTTCGTATATTGAAGACGATACCAATTGGTGTAAGGTGTGGTATCAGGTTTGTGATCCCAGTGTTTCTAGTCAAGCCTTGGTTAATTTTTATGATTTTTGGGTTTGTATGGTCTAAGGCCTCTATCGCAGATTCCCCAGCAAAGCTTTCCCTCATGTGACGAAAGGTCTTTTTCCCTTGATGTGTTGAGATGGAACTATTTACAAAATGTCACTCTTTCTGCAGTATTGGCATTATTGTTGGTATTTATTTCCGAGGCAGCTAGACCAGGGCAGTATATTTTCTAAGAAGTGTTGAGACAGTTGTCAACCCTTTGGGTTTTCACCCTCCAAGTGCTTGTGTTGTACCCCAAAATTTTCCCTCTCACTTATCATTTATTTTCTCACAAAGATCTCTCTTGGTTCAAGACTACACTAGGGTTGATCAACTCAAGACACCTCCTTAAGCACTGATGACTGGAATTAGGGTTTGAGATTACACAAGGATAATTTAACTTTCAATGCTTCATATGACTTTCATGGATAATTATGGACCCCCAAGATTACTCATGTCAAGATTCAAGTCTTGGATCACATTTCTGCTCAGTCAATTGAGCAGTTGACCTAAAAACCAGCTGTATTGGAGAAAAAGTCAACTATGGCCAATTTACAGTCAAACTTCATAATTTTTGATCCACATCAACATTATAAACTCCTATGTATCAATTGATCAAGTTTGGACCATAATTCCTCAAGAAATTTGATCAAATCATCAAAAGGGGAAAATGGTCAAAATTAGGGTTTTGACTGAGAAAGGGCAATTTCTGATTTTTGACCTAGCAAATGGTTAATTGGGTTGAGGCATAATCTCAAGAGTTCAATTGCATCATTTTTACCTAATGGCATGACCCAAAACATTGCTCAATATCAATTGGATTGATAGTGAATTTTCAGTCAACTGATCAAAAAGTCAACTATACACTGAAAAATCAAACTTTGACTTTTTGGTCAGAATCAAATGTCAAAGATCACAATTCATCAAAAAATGTAAAAATATGAAACTTATTCATCAAGAAATCAAAAAATCAAGATTTCATTTTGAAAAGTCAAAGTTGTAAGTGTTTGTTTGTTGGCATTTTTTTTGGTAAAACCAGATTTGTGAATGTCATGACTGATGTCATAATATTCTGGGATAAAGGTACATTCTGCAGATAAGAATGTCAAACAGGAACTACTCAGTATGAGTGTTTAGCATGATAATTAAGCAATGATCATATATATTGCATTCAACCAAAATCAGTGAGCAGGATTCTTGTTGTCGTAACCAATGTTAAGACATCCTGTACTGATCTAACATTTGTGCAGATTTGTTATTCCTGAGAATTTTTAGGAATCTGGTATGTTGATGTATACAGTCCAGATCATATGCTCACGTGGACATTAAGTTAACCTTGCTTAACCCTAATCTGGTATGATGAAAACCTAAGACCAAGTCTTGAGGTTAACTTGAATTAACCCTAGCTATTTTCGTGGAAGCCCTAACTGAAGAATAGCCTGCCTATATATTCCTCATGAAGATTAATAGTGAAGAACACTTTTTGACAGAAGATCAATAAGGGATTGTATAGCTGTAACTACTGTGAGCCAAGCAATTATCATTGTGATAAGTGACTTGGAGTAGGATTTGATTGTAAGGGTTGTGTATCACTCAAAGCTTTGAAGCATGAGTGTTTGTGTTACTTGATTAAAGCTTTGAAGCAAAATCAAGTTAGGGTTGTTTATCACTCAAAGCTTTGAAGCACGAGTGTTTGTCACTTGATTAAAGCTGTGAAGCAAAATCAAGTGTGTATTGTCTTCATAATCTCATTAATCAATAGTTTAGTATCACTGATGTGATTGAGGGGGAGTGAGTAGGAACTCAGGTTTAAGTTGAACTTAGATTGAAGTTGCATTGGGTAGATCTTAAGTGAAGGAGATAAACTGGTTGGTTTATTCTTGAATTAATATCTCTTATAGTGAATTTCCTCCCTGGCTTGGTAGCCCCCAGAGTATGTGTTGTTACACACTGAACTGGGTTAACAATTGATTGTGTTCTTTACTGTTTTTAAATTACTGTCTTGAAGTGTGTCAGATACGGTGTCATAACATTCACTGTGACATTAAGTATCTGTTGCCAAAATTTCAATTGGTATCAGAGCAGGCACCCTGCCTGTCTTACTGGGTGAGATCTAGGGATATTATTTTATGGTGTTATGGACAAGGAAGGAGGATTTGGGAACAGACCACCTATTCTGGATGGATCAAATTATGACTACTGGAAACCTCGTATGATTGCCTTCTTGAAGTCACTGGACAAAAAGGCTTGGAGAGCTGCTGACAAAGGATGGAACCATCCCACCATAACTGGGAAAGATGGGACGACTAGTCTGAAACCTGAGGAAGAATGGAGCAAAGAAGAAGATGAGTTAGCCCTGGGTAACTCCAAAGCATTAAATGCCTTGTTCAATGGAATTGATAGAAACATGTTCAGACTAGTATATCAATGTGAACTGGCCAAGGATGTTTGGGACACTCTCAAAACCACCCATGAGGGTACATCCAAAGTAAAAATGTCAAGACTTCAGATGCTTACTACAAAATTTGAGAACCTAAGGATGATGGAAGATGAAACCATTCATGAGTTTCACATGAACATCTTGGAAATTTCCAACACCTCAGGAGCATTGGGAGAAAAGATGTCAAATGAAAAGCTGGTGAGAAAGATTCTCAGATCCTTGCCTAAAAGGTTTACAATGAAGGTGACTGCTATAGAGGAAGCTCAGGATATCTGCAACTTGAAGGTTGATGAACTCATTGGGTCACTTCAGACTTTTGAGATGGGGATCAGTGAAAATGTTGACAAGAAAAACAAGAGCATAACACTTGTATCCAATACTGAAGATGAAAACAAGGAGGAGGATGAAGAGAATATTTCAGAAGCTATAGCTATGCTTGGAAGGCAGTTCAACAAACTCATCAAGAGAATGGACCCAAAGTCAAGGTCAAATGTCATGAACATTCCCTATGACATTAACAGATCCTATGACTCCAGCAGAAGACCAAAGTCTGAAGAAAAGGGAAATCAAAGCAAAGGAATCAAATGCCATGGATGTGAAGGATATGGGCACATTCGAGCTGAATGTCCTACCTTTCTTAAGAAACAAAAGAAAGGAATGTCTGTTACTTGGTCTGATTGTGACTCAGAAAGTAACTCTGAAGAAGAATCTGCCAAACTAGTTATTGCACTAGCTGGTATTTGTAACTCTGATAGTGACTCTAGTGATGAGGAAGTGACATTTCAAGAACTGGATGACTCCTACAAGAAGCTATGTATCAGAAGTGCTGAAGTCTGTCAGCAAAATGAGAGACAAAAAAAACTCATAGTAAAGTTGGAGGCTGAGAAGAAGGCAGACACTGATACTATAAGTCATCTCGAAGGTGAAGTTCAAATGCTAAACTCAAAACTTGATCAGATGACCAAGTCTATCAAGATGCTGACAAATGGAACTGACAAATTAGAAGAAATCCTTCAGGCTGGACAAAATGTGGGAAACAAGTCTGGTCTAGGATTTGTGGCAGCAAAGAAATCTACTGTAGACAAGAAGAAGATCAGGCCTGATAAACAAATGTCAAAGCAGATGTCACAACATAGCACTCAACATCGAGAATAGAGAAATATGAAGAAAAAGAATCAAAGATGGAGATGTCATTATTGTGGAAGGTTTCGTCACATAAAGCCATTCTGCTTCAGATTATATGGATATCCTAATCAGACCCCAGTTGTCAAACCTAAGTCTAACAAGGCACCATATACTCAACAGTGGAAGAAAAAGTATGCATCCCTGATAGCTCACACCTCCCTTAGAGTCACTACAAAGGAAGACTGGTACTTTGACAGTGGATGCTCTAAACACATGACTGGAATCAAGAATCTTCTGAATAATGTTAAACCTCATACTACTAGTTATGTAACTTTTGGAGATGGTGCTAGAGGAGAAATCAAAGGAGTTGGAAACTTGGACTGCCCTGGAGTTCCAAACCTAAATGAAGTGTTGCTGGTAAAAGGCTTGACTGCTAATCTCATAAGTATCAGTCAATTGTGTGATCTAGGATTCAAGGTCAACTTCACCAAGTCTGAATGTCTTGTAACTAATAAAAAATAAGAAGTTGTAATGAGAGGAGTCAGATCAAAAGACAACTGTTACTTATGGGAGTCTGAGAACACTAATTATTCTTCTGTGTGCTCTATAGCCAAAGAAGAAAAGGAAGTGAAACAGTGGCACCAAAAACTTGGTCATTTACATCTAAGAGGGATGAAAAGGATCATATCCATGGAGGCAGTCAGAGGGATTCCAAGGCTTTAAATTGATGAAGGGAGAGTCTGTGGTGAATGTCAGGTTGAAAAGCAAACTAGAATGTCACATCCAAAGACAAGACATCTGACCACCTCTAAGGTGCTAGAACTTCTACATATGGATCTGATGGGTCCAATGCAGGTGGAAAGTCTTGGTGGAAAAAGATATGCATATGTTATTGTGGATGATTTTTCCAGATTCACCTGGATTAACTTCATTAGGGAAAAGTCTGATGTATTTAAGGAACTGTGCAAAAGAATTCAAAGAGAAAAAGAAGGATGCATTGTCAGAATCAGAAGTGATCATGGCAAGGAATTTGAAAACAGTAAGTTTGATGAGTTCTGTTCCTCATAAGGAATTAATCATGAATTCTCTTCACCCATAACTCCTCAACAAAATAGAGTTGTGGAAAGGAAAAACAGGACTATACAGGAATCTTCCAGAGCAATGATATATGCCAAAAGACTTCCTATTCATTTTTGGGCTGAAGCTATGAATACAGCCTGTTATGTCCATAACAGGGTCACCTTGAGAAAGTGAACATCATCCACCATTTATGAACTATGGAAAGGAAGAAAGCCTACAGTGAAGTACTTCCATGTCTTTGGAAGCAAATGCTATATTCTGACAGATCATGGACAAAGGAGAAAGATGGATCCTAAAAGTGATGAAGGAATATTCCTAAGATACTCTACCAATAGCAGAGCATATAGGGTATTCAATTCCAGGACCAAAGTTATGATGAAATCTATAAATGTCATAGTTTATGATTACCATGAGGAAACAAATGTCCCATATGATGTTGAGACATTCTTTGAGACTTCAACTCAAGTGTCTAAAAAGGATGATGTACCTAAAACTACTTCATCAAAGTCTGAATCAAAGGAAGCTAACAAAGATCCTTCCATCAGAATTCAAAAAGATCATCCTAAGTGTGATACGGTGGGAGAACTGACTGTGGTTTTGCGTTTGTATTCGCACTTGTTCGGTTGAGCAAGAGTCGCCACCGACTTTTTACTTTATCCTAAAGGAAAGGTTAAAAAAGCACAGCAAAAACCTTTTGAGATATTTCGTGGGTTCGGGGGGTAGATTATAAAAAGGGAAGGTATTAGCACCCTTTTCATCCATGGTTATCCATGGGCTCTTAGTTACTTGGTTTTTTAGATCACTTGCCTTAATTTTCGATTGCTTGAAAATGGTGTGTGTGTGTATGTGTTTTTGAAAATGTTTTTGAAGAGATGCCTTGTCTTAGGCAACCAATGTATTTGACTCGTGTTTGAGTGTTTTACAAAAGTGTGGATCTTTTCGAAAAGATGTTTCAAATGTTTTTGAGAGTTTGTTTGAAAGTGTCGTGGATTATGTTTTTTTGAAAAGAAGGCAAGTGTTTTTGCAAGTTGATCTCAAGTAACTTAAGAGTTTTATCTACCCTATTGTACTCAAAGGTTTTTGTTATGTTTTAACCCTTTTTAACAATTTTATTCCACCATTGAATTTGGTGGACAATCTTGCGTTTAGGAAGTTTATTCGGGACGGGCGCGGGTCATCGTATGGACCATGAATGCAATGGTGCCAAGTGTCTTTGGCAATTTGCTTTGAGGGACTTGATCATTTGTTTAGGCAACATTTTGAAAGTGGTATCGAGGGACTATGATCATTTTGAATTCGTTTTGCCAAAGAAACTCGACGTGCAAGCATGGCCTATTTTGGAAGGCAACACGTGGGATTACCCTAGGGGGTGCAAGTGTGATTGTGTATTGATTTCATGTATCTGTCTTGTATTAGGTTATCTAGCGTTTGATTTTATGTACATGCAAACCCTAGGTCTAACCATGGTATAATTGAAAGCGGTAAATTGCGAAAATGTAAAGTCTACGCTATTACAAAATAGTATCCGGGAGTGGGGGTACAATATTCACAAATGAGGATGAGACCTATAGTATCCAATAAGTTACAACCAAATCGAATTTGCGATCAAATGTAAATAATGAATATCAATGTATAAGCAAATGTGTATAGGGGCAATGTGAATGTATTGTGTAAGTATGAGATGTATTGTGTAAGTGATTATTTACATGTGCGACAATATGAATTTAAGAAGGTATCGTTAGGTATTTGTTTTGACCTAAAGAAAAATTAAACGTCTATTTGATTAATTAGTCTTGTAATCTTGTATTTTGACATGTATAAAAAAGAAAGGTTTAATGAAAAGAAAATGTTTTCAATTATATTATGTATCAAAATGTATTTTTCATTTGTTATGTACAAAAAGTATATTTTTATTAAAAGAAAAGGAAAAAGTGCTTTCAATCTTAATTATATTGTGTAATAAAAAAGATATATTTTTATGTATTTGCGTTTTAATATGTATTCAAAAAAATGTTTTAAATTAATTGAATTAAGTATATAGAAAAGAAAGTTTAAATTAGATTTTTTAAATAAAATGGTTTTATGTATTAGTATTAATGTGATATTGTAAAGAATAAATTAGAAAAAAAAGAATATATTGTTTATATAAAAAAAGAAAGAGTTAGTGTTAATAAAATGTTTGTTAAAAAGGAGTAAGCATTTTAATGGGCTTTAGGTATGCAGAACGGGCAAGGCCCACGTTCAGGCTCAAGCCATTTTAGGGTTTCACTTGTGTTTTCATTTGGGAACAAATTCTAGGGTTTGTGTACAGCGGCGCTCATGGAGGTTTCGTTCATCTTCATCTTCCTCGTTTGCTTCTGAGTGCTCAGCGTGAATCTTTTGCCTCAGCCACCAGCACTACCTCGTCCTCCTCCTCACGTTTGCTTAGGAAACGGTGAACCAAGGTAACGGCATGTCTCAAATTCGTTAAACATTTAGATTTGCATGTTAAGGTTCTCTGATTTGTTGAGTCCGATTCTATGTTTTAATGTGTTTTTGCTTGTCTTGTGTGAGGTATGAAAGGAAAGGAGAAAACGAAAACTACCTTGACAGAGGGGAGGAGGAAAATGGAAGTGCTTAGGAGGCTTGACGAGTGGAGGGTGTTGATGTTTACGCTTTGAGCTCCCTGGTATTTCTGTACTACCTCTTTTGCCTAGGGTTTCATGATGATTGAACTGAAAACTCTATTTTTTTTTATATTCACCTCTTTCTTCTTCTTCTTTGCCACTGTATGTTTGTTGTCTTTGATGCTTCCTTGAGTTTGATAGTTTATGTTGGCCAATGATGTGTTTACTGAGGCTTGCCTGTGTATCTTCTTTGCCTCCTCGTGTTGCCTATTACTTTTCCTCTTCTTCTGACTTGTGTTGCCTTGGGCTTGCTTTGAGTGGCCTTCTGAGATTGATGCCTTTGGAATGTTTTATTTATTGCCCAATGATGTGTTCTTACTGAGGGCTTGATGTTTGGGTTTGGAAATTGTGTTTTTATGGTGCATATGCAGTAGGCTATGAGGTTTGGACATAAGGTTGTGATTTTTTTGGTTCATGCCCTATGATGAGTGTTCTGAGGGCTGGGGGGTTTTGACTGGTTATTTTGCTCAATGATATTTTTTATTTGGATGGTGCTGGTGTTTGATGATAGGCAGGACAAGGTTTTGAATGGTTTAATGGTTTGGCTTTGAACTGATTTTCGATGGTCAGGTCAGGTTTTGAAGCTTTGGTTGGTAAGGTTTTTTATGTTTAGGTGTTTGACAGGTGAGGCTTCAGGATTGCTTGGCATATGCAGATGGTACTGGTTTTTTGGTCTTTGAACAGGTTTTTGATGTTTAGGCCAAGAATTTGGTAATGCTTAGGCAGGTTGTGGCAATGCAGACAGCAGGTTTTTTGGTAGTGCAGTAGGCAATGGTTTGGTGTATAAGCTGGTATGGCTTTGTGAGGCTGAGGCAGGTTTTTTTGTGTTTTTTGGTTTGAGCTAATGCAGGTTTTTATGCTATAGTTTTGAACTTGGTTCTAGTTGTTTTTGTTTCAAAGCTTCAGGCAGGTATGATCTTTTGCTTTTTGCTTCCCTTGTTTGACTTGGTTAAGGCCTCCTGATATATGTTTTCTGTTGGAGTTTTTTGGTTATAACTGGTAGGCTGTCTTGTATAGCCCTTTTTTACCTCCTTGCCTTATCCACTGTGTTTTGTTTTTGTCTTTCTGTCTTCCTGCCTAAAAGCCTAAAAAACCTGCTTACTTTCCTCTTCTTTTTCTCTCTCTGTACAGTTAAATATTTAATATGTTTTATACTGTACTTTTAGTTCTGAAAGTGGCCATTTGTTGGGAAATGATGAAAAGAAAGTGTCTTGCTTGTTTAACAAATTTCCCCTGCATATTTTATCTTTTCTTTTGACAGCTTTTGTACTTTTCTCCTTTTGATATCTTTGCCCAAATCCTCTTTTCTTTGACAGCTTGGGTAACCCTTGGCATTTTGACAGCAAGTTTGTACTTTTTGGATTTTGACAGAAAGTGGGAATTTGGATTTTTAGTTGGGTTTGAACTGTGCAGTTTGACATTTTGAACTTATGCATTTTTGACACTTTGCATTTTTTCTCAACTTTGCATAAAAATTCTTCCCTCTTTGTGAACCGGGAGAAATCCCGTGATTTGCAGAGAGGGTTAACTGATCCCAATCAGTGGCCCTTAATGATGACTTTCTTTTATCTGTCTTTTCAATTTAACTGTTATTTGACTTTTCTCCTTTTCTTTTGCAGATGAATATTTGGATGGAGAGGAACAAAGTGAAGAATGAAGAATTAGAAAAAAATAGGATAGTTTTCTTTTTATTTAAATTTAAATCAATGTAAAACCATTGTTTGTAATTAAATTATAAACAATAATTGTACAGTTAATTTAAGAATAAATAAAAGTTTCCATTATCCAATTTAATTCTGTTTTCTCTTTATTGTTTATTTATTATTTAAAACTCTTTGAATTAAAATAATTGAAAAATAAATTTCAATCATTTAATTTAGAATAATAAATAATTAAAATAAACAATGCTTTAACACATTGATCAATTAAACCTGGTATATCCAAAGCAAATCAACAGTTAATCAAAACACTGATCGGGCGCATTCCCTTTTCATCGATTTTTTTTTACCGAGCACTTAAATCCAAACTGCATATTTCTTTTGACTGGCTCAAAAAAAACAACGTGAATTCAAACTAACTGCCTCTTTTACTGATTAAATCAAAACAATGTGAATTCAACCCGAATCTCGGAATAATTTGCAAAGTGCTGTGGAATTTAAATCCTTCTGAGAATATGCCCATAAAAACCTTAATTCCTGATTAAATGCCAAAGAACGTCCACCTGATCAAAATTGAGTCAAAATCAACCAAAACCCTAAGCCAACTGTGTGAGACATTCCGGAGCCCTGAAAATTGGTAAAACCCTAATTGTGTCCTAACTGACGAGAAAAGTCTGTTTGACCGATTCTTGAGCCAGTTTGAAAAAATCAGGAAATGCCTGAAGCTGAGACTTCTTGAGAAAAATGCGAGGGCAAATTTTGGGGTACAACAGTTGCCCCTGTTCAATCTTCTTGAACCTGAAGAGTTAGATTGGCAAGTTTGCCTTTCGCGACTTGAAGGTAAAAGAAGATTGGACACTAAAGTGCCCAGAAAATTTGCACTCGGCGATGTGATGGTAGAGGTGAATGGGCTTAAATATGCCATTTGGTGATGGGCTTAAAGATGCCATCCGGTGCGATAGGATCTTGTCGGGGAATGGGCTTAAAGATGCCATCTGATAATGGGCTTAAAGATGCCATCTGGTGACTGCTGGTAGGAGGATGGGCTTATAGATGCCATCTGGTAATGCTGAACTGTATGTCAATGGTGAGTGGACAAGTATCAGAAGGCCACCCATGTTCTGGAACATCTCTGAATTGGGGGTCCGAATAGGCAATAGATTGACATCCATGTCTGGAGAATCCGTAAACTATTTTCAGGAGTTGAGATTGAATAAGCAATAGAGCAACATCTGTTGTTGGGAAGCGTCCGTAAACTGTTTTCGGAAGTTGGCATCTGAACAAGTTGGTAGATTGACATCCGTTGTTAGGAAGAATCCGTAAACTGTTTTCAAAAGTTGAGAAGAGTCTGAACAAGTTGGTAGATTGACATCCGTTGTAGGGAAGAATCCGTAAACTGTTTTCAGAAGTCTTGAGAAGAATCTGAACAAGTGATGGGTTAACATCCGTTACTTGGAGAACCCGTGAACTGTTTTTTCAGAAATCTTGAGATTGAATAAGCAATAGAGAAGCATCCGTTGTTGGGAAGCGTCCGTAAACTGTTTTCAAAGGTTGCATCTGAACAAGCTGATAGATTAACATCCGTTGTTGGGAAGAATCCATAAACTGTTTTCAGAAGTCTTGAAGAGGAACCGGTGTAGGGCTTCCTGATGATGAGCTCGTGTAAAACTGCATCGTTTTTTTTAACACTTTTGACATTCGAATGCCCCAAGTGGTGATGTAGATAATTTCCTGACTAGATACAGGTGTTGTTCTATAATCGGTCGTTCACAGATGTTTTCCTGGCTTGTTACAGGTGTTGATCTGGAATCCTTCAGACATGCCCTGGCTGGATACAGGAATCGAATCCGGAAATGTGATAGTTAACAGATATGCCCTGGCTAGATACAGGAGTCAAATCTTCAAACTCTTCAGACGTGCCCTGGCTAGATACAGGAATCGAGTCTGGAAATATGGTCAACAGATATGCCCTGGCTGGATACAGGAATCGAATCCGGAAATAGTCGTCAACAGATATGCCCTGGCTAGATACAGGAATCGAATCTGGAAACTCTTCAGATGTGCCCTGGCTGGATACAGGAATCGAATCTGGAATTAGTCGTCAACAGATATGCCCTGGCTGGATACAGGAATTGAATCTTCAAACTCTTCAGATGTGCCCTGGCTGGATACAGGAATCGAATCTGGAATTAGTGTAGTTGCTAGATATGCCCTGGCTAGATACAGGAATTGAATCTTTGAACTCTTCAGACGTGCCCTGGCTAGATACAGGAATCGAGTCTGGAAATGTGGTCACTCACAGATGTGCCCTGGCTAGATACAGGTATCGAATCTGGAATTGTGACAGTTGAAGGTAGTTGTCTTTGGGATTGTCTTTTTCCCTGAAAAGGAAAAAACATAAGTTGTATGCAATGTCATGATGTATGATATGCATGATGTCATGATGTTCAACATGAGATAGTGTTGTATGCACTTTGTCATGTATGTAAGCAAGATGTATGAAAATGTGAAATGTTTATGAATGTATTTTCGTCTTTAGGAAAATAGATTCTCGACGACCGGCCGGGGAATTGCTCTGTGGAAGAGATATTTTGCCGAAGTTTTGATGAGAGGCCTGCTGAGGACTTTAATGATGGATTCCGCTGGGGATAATGATGGTAAACTCCGCTGGGGATACCAAAGATAAACTTCATTGGGGATTGAAAGAATTTCACCGAGGGCGATCTTTCGTGGCAATTAGCTGAGGATAACCCAGTTATAAGCCCTTGTGAGGAATAACTTTGAATAAAGCTCGGGAAAGACGTCTGTATTCCGCAGGGAACAAGCTTCCAGAATCTACTGGGGATAAGCTTTAAGACCTGCCGGGGAATGTTATGCCTTTTCAGGATTGACGGGGAATCAACTCCGTTTGGGGAAAGTATTGCTGAATCTTGTCTTATTCTGCGGGGCGTTGAGATGATTTGGTCACATTCTTCAGTCGAATCTATCTTGGTACCTTGACGGACAAAGCAAATAGACTGTATCAGACAACCTTACATTGCCCCTGTTCCTGATGTCACCTGTAATTAATCTTTTGTTTCTTATGCAAATATTTATGAATCAACAATTTAATGTCAAATTCATATATCAAAAATGAACATTGGACGTTCTTCGCAAGACAAAACAGAAAGAAGGAAAAAAACAAATGGCAATTCGTATGGACAAGTGAATTTGTATTGATTTGAATTTTGCCTGTGAATAGGCGTTTTTGTACAAAGGGGCTGACATCCTAGTAAGAGGACGCCGCCGAATAACATAGAATTTACAATTTTGAAAAGAAAACAAAACAGCTATGTGAACAATCCCACTGGGTTCCGACTCTGCTATCGCCTTTATGTCGTCAAGCGTCTCATCACTTTGCGGGCTAGTTGAAGATGAAGCTGATTGGTCGATGCCAATGTCTGAGCCAGATAGTCGATGCCGAATTCTGGATGCGAAGTGATCCAATGAGACATAGTGTTACGTCTTATCCCTAACTTTTGCCTGGACCGCCCTTTCGGGTTTTCAGTCCACCGGGATACCCATTTTTGCCCAAGCCGCCTTTTCAGGTTTTCGACTTGCCGGGTGTACAGATTTTTTCATTTCGTCCCTTATTTTTGCCCTAACCCTTTTGGTTCGCCGGGAAGCCCTTATTTTTGCCTAGGTATGTCAACCTAGCGGGTCTTTTATTCATGCGTAGTATTTTTTCACTATGTCTGCATTGGCGGGGTGAGGAAGGTCGTCACCATCCATGGTGGTTAGGATCATGGCTCCTCCTGAGAACACATGTTTAACCATAAATGGCCCTTCGTATGTAGGGGTCCATTTGCCCCGGGGATCACTTTGAGGAAGGATGATGCGTTTGATTACCAGGTCCCCAACTTGATATTCTTGTGGTCTGACTTTCTTGTTAAATGCCCTGATCATCCGTTTTTAATACGTCTGACCATGACAGATAGCGGTGAGTCTCTTTTCATCAATCAAATTTAATTGATCAAGTCGAGTCTGGATCCAGTCATCTTCACTTAAGTTTGCATCCTTCATTATCCGAAGAGAGGGTATCTAGATTTCAATTGGCAATACTGCCTCCATGCCATAGACCAAGGAGAAAGGAGTTGCCCCGGTTGACGTCCTTGCTGAGGTACGGTACCCATGAAGAGCGAACGGTAACATCTCGTGCCAATCTTTATAGGTCACTGTCATCTTCTGCACAATTTTCTTGATATTCTTATTAGCTGCCTCTACAGCCCCATTCATCTTCGGCCGGTAAGGAGAAGAGTTATGGTGCTGTATTTTGAATTGTTCGCAGAGTTCAGTGATCATCTTGTTATTGAGATTGGTACCATTGTCCGTAATGATCCTTTCCGGGACGCCGTATCGACAGATCAGATTATGCCGGATGAAACGTGCCACGACGCTCTTGGTTACTGTTGCGTAGGAAGCTGCCTCAACCCACTTTGTGAAATAATCGATCGCCACTAAGATGAAGCGATGCCCATTGGATGCCATCGGTCGGATCTCACCGATCATATCAATGCCCCGCATTGCAAAAGGCCAAGGTGCCGTCAGGACGTTCAGAGGAACCGGAGGGATATGCACCTTGTCAGCATAGATCTGGCATTTATGACAAGTTCGAGAGTGTTGGTAACAATCGGCTTCCATTGTGGACCAGAAATATCCTGCCCGAAGGATCTTCTTTGCCATGGTGTGTCCACTGGAATGTGTCCCGAATGTACCTTCATGCAGTTCTATCATGATCTTCTCTGCTTCAGCCTTATCCACACAATGTAGTAGCGTTGAATCATGATTCCGTTTGTAGAGGATGCCGTTGCTGAGGAAGAATTTTGCCACAAACCTCCTCATGAATTTCTTGTCATTGACAGATGCACCTTCAGGGTATTCCTGAGCTTCCAAGTACCTCTTCACCTCATGATACCAGGGTTTTTCAGTCACCTTTTCAGCCTCAAGCTCGCAGCAGTATGCCGGTTCATCCAACTTCCAGATAATGATCCGGGGAGCCTCATTGTCCCATTTAACTTTGAACATTGAGGACATCGTAGCTAGTGCATCCGCTAGCTGATTCTCCTCTCTCGGGAAGTGCTCAAAAGTTATTTCTTCAAAGTGGGGAATCAAGGTTGACACATACTCCTTGTAAGGAATAAGATTTGGGTGTTTCGTATCCCACTCGCCTTTGATCTGATTGATCACGAGAGAGGAATCTCCGAAGACACTCAGGAATTTGATCCTTAAGTCGATTGCAGCTTGTAAACCCATGATACATGCCTCATATTCTGCCATGTTGTTGGTGCAGTTGAAACATAATCGGGCGGTGAGTGGAGTATGAGTTCCTTTGGGAGATATGATTACAGCGCCGACGCCGTTACCCAAAGCATTGGAGGCTCCATCAAAATGCATAGACCATCGGGATCCTTCCTCAGGTCCTTCATCCGGTCCAGGTACTTCACAGTCAGTTACCACCATGATGTCTTCGTCCGGAAAATCAAAGTTCAATGATTGGTAATCGTCCACAGGTTGGTGTGCCAAATGATCTGCCAGTACACTTCCTTTAATTGCTTTCTGAGTCGTATACTGGATGTCATATTCTGTCAAGATCATTTGCCATCTCGCTATTCTTCCAGACAGAGCGGGCTTTTCGAATATGTACTTGATGGGGTCCATCTTTGAAATCAACAAAGTGGTGTGAGTCAACATATACTGTCTCAGCCGGCGAGCAGCCCATACCAGAGCGCAGCAAGTTTTCTCAAGCAGTGAGTAACGAGACTCACAGTCGGTAAACTTTTTGCTTAGGTAATAAATAGCGTGCTCTTTTCGGCCAGACTCGTCATGCTGCCCCAGCACACACCCCATTGAATTATCAAGTACTGTCAAGTATAGTATCAGAGGTCTTCCTTCCACTGGTGGCATAAGAATGGGTGGCTCTTGGAGATATTCCTTTATCTTCTCGAAGGCAGCCTGACATTCATCGTTCCAGCGTACTGCTTGATCTTTCTTCAGTAATTTGAAGATTGGCTCACAAGTAGCAGTCAGATGTGAGATGAATCGGGCAATGTAATTCAGTCGTCCCAGGAAGCCTCTGACTTCTTTCTCTGTCTTTGGAGTTGGCATCTCTTGTATGGCTTTTACCTTGGCAGGGTCCACCTGAATACCTTTATCACTTACAATAAAACCTAGCAATTTTCCGGACCTCACCCCAAAGGTGCATTTGTTGGGATTCAACCTTAGCTTATATAACTTCAATCGGTCGAATAGCTTCCTCAGATGATCAAGGTGCTCCTCCTCAGTTTGAGACCTTGCAATCATGTCATCAATGTATACCTCAATCTCATGATGGATCATGTCATGAAATAAAGCAACCATGGCACGTTGATAGGTTGCCCCAGCATTTTTCAACCCGAATGGCATGACCTTGTAGCAGAAGGTGCCCCACTGAGTCACAAAGGTAGTCTTTTCCATATCCCCCGGAGCCATCTTGATCTGATTATACCCTGAAAAACCATCCATGAAGGAGAACACCTTGTGTTGAGCGGTATTGTCGACAAGAACGTCGATGTGAGGTAAGGGGAAGTCATCCTTGGGGCTTGCCCTGTTCAAGTCCCTGTAGTCGACACACATTCTGACTTTACCGTCCTTCTTCGGCACTGGCACCACATTGGCAACCCACTGAGGGTAAGAAGTTACCGCTAGAAACCCGGCATTGAACTGCTTCATAACCTCAGCCTTGATCTTTTCAGACATCTCTGGGCGCATACGGCGGACCTTTTGCTTTACCGGAGGGCAGTCTTCCTTGGTTGGCAGGTGATGAACTACAATGTCGGCATCCAAACCAGGCATGTCTTCATAGGACCAAGCAAATATCTCCATGTAATCACGTAGCATCTGGATCAATCGTTGTTTCATGCTGAGCTCTAGATTAGCCCCAATCTTGACCTCTTTCCTATCTGTCTCAGTACCCAGGTTAACTGTTTCCACTGGCTCTTCATGTGGTTGAATAGCCCTTTCTTCCTGGAGTAGCAGTCTTGTGAGCTCACCAGGCACTTCACAATCATCTTCACCTTCGTCTTCGGCCAAGTTGATCGGATTCTCGAATTCATAACTGGCGGTAGCAGAGCTGTTACCAGTGAGATCCAGAGTGGATTGAAACCTGTATAAGTGAGTGTGTGTAAATATAGCTGTTTTGCAATATATAACACAAAAAGAAAAGAGCACAATATTTGAAATACAACAAATGTCCAATGTTTTGATTGATGATATATGGAAATGTCATACAAAAAGCCCTCACAAATGGAGCTACGATGCCCCGGGTAGGACACCGAGCCAATAGAGTTTTAACACATTGTTTGTTACAAATTGAAAATCAAAAGAAATAATTACTGCGTGACAAATGTGATAGGTGTAAAATCCTTTGCTGTCCAGTTGCTTGGTCCGTTGCTGGTAGTTGGGTAGATCCAACTGTCAAACTCTGTTTCCTCTACATCCTCCTCAATAGCATTCACCCTTGGGTTGGAGATAAACACCGGAGCCTTTCTGATCTTTTCCTTGCGCACAGCCCTCTGAGCCTCTGTAGTAAAGCCCGGCCCAAACTTGTCGTTCTTTTGAGTGAAGTCAGGAAGCTGACCCCAGTTTGCACAATTGCCTTTCTCGATTACAGCCCGGGCATCCTTCAAGGACGCCATCTTCAACGGAAAATCTTCTTCGACCACTGCCTCAGCTGATGCCAAAACTGGGGGTACTTCCTCAAAATGCTGAAAGGGGGTTTCAATAAACTCCCCGTCCATCTCGATATACCGGAATGAATTCAAGTGACTAACCATGTATTCCTCCTCACCCTGCACAGTAACAATCTTCCCTTTGACAGGGTATTTGAGCTTTTGGTGTAGAGTGGATGTTACTGCCCCAGCCTTGTGAATCCAGGGTCGACCCAACAAGCAGGAATAAGATGGACGAATATCCATTACATAGAACGTTGAGTCGAAAACTTGGGAACCCACACGAATAGGGATGTTCACTTCACCGTGCACCATCCTCTTAGAACCGTCGAAGGCTCTAACAATGATGTTACTAGGTTTCAACTTCAGGTCCTCACAATCCAAGCAATCCAATGCTTCCTTAGGTAAAACATTCAGGGAAGAGTCGGTATCTACTAACACGTGTGCGAGAGTAGTGCCCCTGCATTCTATGGAAACATGCAGGGCATCATTGTGATTTTTTCCTTTGGCGGTAAGGTCAGCATCCGAGAACCCTAAGCCATTGTCAGCCGTCAAATTAGCCACACAGTCGGTGAATTGATCCGCGGAGGTCTCTTGCGGCACATGGGCCGTTTTCAGAAATGAAATCAGGGCTTTTGCATGGGCCTCTGAGCATAGCAGCAATGATAGCATAGAGATTTTGGAGGGAGTATGCCCCAACTGTTCAACGACATTAAAGTCACTCTTTTTGATAATTTTAAGGATTTCCTCCATTTCTTGTTGGGAGGCTTCCACAACAGTCTTCTTTTTTGGTGCCTCCGTCCTGGCAGGCAAATCGGTAGCAACTTCTTTGCCCCGAGTATCAGAGGATTCGGCGGCAGTAGTAGACACAGGAACTTGAATTGGAACATGCACACTTGCGGGTGTGATGGTGAGAGGTTTTCGGATAACTGGCGGTGCAATGTCAAGCGAGAAGAGCCTGCCACTGCGGGTAATCTTGGCGGGACCAGTGATTTTACTGACACTGGTATTGGTGTTGAACTCCTGCTTCACCCCAAGCACATACACGTCGGCCCCCATAATGCCATGAAACAGCTTTATCAGACTCATAGGGGAGAGGCCCCGGGACAGTAATAGTGATTGGCGCAACAGACATAATTTGGACTGGTTTCTTTATGGGAGCTTTAGCAGGATTGTAAATTGTGACAACAGATATTTCTTCAACGGAAACAAACGGAACAGCAGTTTTCTTGAACAGAATTTCCTTGCTATCCATCAGGCTTTGGATGCCTGATTTCAGCAGTGGGCAACCGGTCGGGATAACAGCACACAGGAGGCAGCCCTTGCTACAACCCGGAAATAAACCGGCTAGTAGTAAGTTCCTCTTAACAGTCAAAAGAGGGGTAACAACTTCATTCACTGAAACAGCATACAACTCTTCCTCAATGGCATTTACTCTATGCTGGGGCATAGGAGCAGTTACAACATTCGGTCTCTCAGGCGCTTCAAACTGAATTTCCTTTGCGTCGATAAGATCTTGCACTTTGTTTCTCAAGGCCCAGCAATCATCAGTAGTGTGCCCGGGACTATCAGAATGATAAGCACACCGGGCATTTGGGTTATACTTAGGAGACGCAGTGTTGACGACCTTAGGAGCTTCTTTGAGGGTCACCAAGTTGGTTGACAATAGTTGGGGTAAAATTTGAGATAAGGTCATACTCAGCCGAGTATACTGCCTCTTGGGCCTTTCACCTCTTTGTTGACTGTACTGCTGAGGAGCAGCAACAGGTTTTGAAATGACCAAAGCATTGACGGCTTGGCGACTTTCTGGCCTGACTTGTCTTCTAGGACCATAGACGGCACTTGCTTCTTTTTTGAAAGGTCTCTTCTCGGTACTTGCGGAAACAGCTTTCTGAATCTTTCCTGACTTGATGCCAGCTTCTATTCTTTCGCCTGTTAAGATCAAGTCGGTAAACCCCGCGGAAGAGTTACCAATCAGATGATTGAAAAATGGCCCAGATAAGGTCCCTAGAAACATATCAACCAGCTCACGATCAGTCAATGGAGGCTGCACCCTGCCAGCCAAATCCCTCCATTTTTGTGTGTACTCTTTGAATCCCTCGCTTGTTCCTAGCGACATACCCTGAAGTTGGGTACGAGTAGGGGCAAGGTCAGAATTGTATTGGTATTGTTTGTAAAAAGCAGTGGCCAAGTCTTCCCAATTGCGGACGCTGGTTCCCTCTAGCTGATAAAACCACTCCAATTGAGCTCCAGAAAGACTGTCTTGAAAGAAATGAATCCAAAGATTTTTATCTGCCGTATAGGGTTGAATCTTTCTCACGTAGGACCTGAGATGCATTTTTGGACAGGACAGCCCATCATACCTCACAAACACTGGTGCTTTGAACTTCGGGGGAATCACAATCCCGGCAACCAAACCCAAGTCTTCAAAATCCAAACCCGGTACTCTTTGTAGCTCCATGGCGGCCAACCTGTCTTCTAAACCCTTGTATTTATCATCAGCTGGAGGGTATTGTTGATCAGAATAGTCTTCATCCTCTTCGACCTCCTCCTCTTCTTCTGCATCGGACTCGGAAGGTACTGCAGCCCCACCCTTTTTACTGGTTCCTTCATCAGAAGTAGGAGGAAATTCAAGCACTCTCCGAGCTTCTCTGTCAAATCTTCTCCCCAAAGTAGCCACCCCGAGTCTCTTTTTCTTCCTCTTTACTGGGTCTTTGTTCCCTAGTTGGGTCTTGATATCCTCCTGACCCTTAGCCAAGGTCGTCAGGAGTTGCTGGAACTGTGCATTCTGAGCTTGTAGGTCTTTGATTGTTTGCTCGAGATCCATCCTACTGAAATAAACAGCAGACAGATAAGGAAACCTGGCGTGAGACCTGCTTATGCACATGATGAATGGTATGCTTATGTATGCAATGCATTCAAGGATTTAGAACATTCAAAATTTGTTGTAGACAAAAAGGAACGCACATCATATTAATAAGAAGAAATTCGTTAGTACATAAATGCCCCATGGGCCAAATATTACAAAATAACTCCTCAAGGCAAAAAAACATTGTGCATCCTCTTTGGTGCGATGTAGGTGTTGAGATTCCTCTCCTCGTGCAGTAGGCGGGTGAGCTCCAGGACCTTCTTTTCACTAGCATGTAGACTGGTCTCAAGAGAATTCCGTTCTTCCTTAAGCTGGACCCAGCTCTTCTGCATTTCTTCCCAGGATGTGGGCATGTCAGGATGTTGAATGGTGTAGGACACCTCTCCTTCCAATACTGGCTCTTTGATCACAGGGAGAACATGAGGATAAGGCATCTCTAACTTCTGGGAGCGGGCGCGTACCCACTTGAGATAAGGTTCCAACGGGATGGAGTTCCTGTGCCCCAGTGTCTTGTTGTTTATCTTACTGGGCATCCTCCAAGCTCTGATAAATCTCTGGAGAAGTCCTTGTGCATCGTTGTCGAAGTCAAAAACTATGTCAGGAATTAACATGTCATGAGGGTCGTCCCTCCGAGCATAACCAAACTGTCTCCAAGCCAGACACGGGTTGTAAGTAATACCTCCTCTGATTCCAAGTAAAGGAACATTAGGGTACTCCCCGCAACGATCAAAGATAGTGACATCCTCTCTGGACCGAGAGCACCAATGTATATCAGCATGTGTAAGAGTCATCAATCGTTGTGACCATCTCAAACCCCGCTCGTTCTTCAAAACTGATTGTGGAAGGTGTGAAATAAACCACCTTCCCAGGAGAGGAGTGCAGCACATAAGAACACCTCTTTTTCTCATGGTTCGAGTGTAACATGAGTGAAGGATGTCCCCCAGTAACGTAGGTATAGGATTCCTGGATATGAAGATCTGGACAGCACTGATATCAATAAACTGGTCTGGATTAGGGAACAACACCAAACCATAGACAAGGAGGGCCACAACTTCTTCAAAAGCTTGTAGGTCAAGGGAGTTCCAACATTCTTGAGCCTTCTCAAACAGAAACCTGGCTAAGAACCCTTTGATACCACTTCTAACTTCCCAACGTCCCTTGAGGTCAGATGGTTGTAGGTGCAAGGCTTTAGCAATCTCTTCAAGCTTGGGTTCCTCTTCCGTACCGTTGTAGGGTAGTCGATCAAGGATAGGGATCTTCAGAAGCCGGGAGAACTCTTCCAATGTAGGCACCAATTGATAATCCGGGAAAGTGAAACAGTGATGCAGAGGGTCAAAGAACTGGAACAGGACCTTTATCATATCTTCCTCAATGTTGGTGTTGACCAAGCCGATGAGTCTTCCATGTCTCTCACTGAATGAAGAGCTCTCGGGAATCCTGGATATGAGTTCCTTAAGCTGAGGAGGGATCCTTACAAGGCTAATCTGAATTGTCTTTCTGCGAACAGTTTCTATGTCCTACAAAACAAGAACAAAGATGAAGATTCGAACCCTTGAAATGGTTAGCCAATGCACATGATGTTGTATGATGTTATGATGCTATGATAACATACACCACAAATATTCACAAAAGCAAACATGGTAAGGCACACAAGTCACACAAGACAAGCCCTTAGAATTTAGGCCTGCATGGGGTCTGGGTATTACCCTTTTGAAGTTGGTGGGATCAACCTGTCCTATTAGAAGTAACCGGGTTCTAAGGGTCCCAATATCACTAGATTGCTTTAATTGTTCATCGTTTCAATTTAGCCACTGAACTGGCGACCGAAATATTCCAGGAAAGCAACCCTCAATTGGGTGTAGTATCGAGTATCAACCAACCTCGGACTGCACCAAAGTCAGTTATCTCACTACCCTAAAGAGGCCAAGATGGTTCAATTAAGGTTCCTAAGGTCAGTTGATGCTTCACGACACCACGCGGCGGCCCCGTACTCTCATTGACTTAACTCAAGGGTTACCGGTACACACCAAAGTGCCACATCAACGTAGCAGACTGTTTCAACCATGTCGGTATACCCCGCACAGTTCCCTCACATCCTTGTTGCTACTTTCTAAGAAGGTATCCCCAGATCCGGGTTAGGATCTATGAAACTCCGATACAAAAGCCCACAAATGTAAAAGCAAACAAAGCAATCAATTGAAAATAAAGGTGATCTAAACCCTAAGGTAACCCCACTTTTAATTCACTCCCCAGCAGAGTCTCCAGTTCTGTGATACGGTGGGAGAACTGACTGTGGTTTTGCGTTTGTATTCGCACTTGTTCGGTTGAGCAAGAGTCGCCACCGACTTTTTACTTTATCCTAAAGGAAAGGTTAAAAAAGCACAGCAAAAACCTTTTGAGATATTTCGTGGGTTCGGGGGGTAGATTATGAAAAGGGAAGGTATTAGCACCCTTTTCATCCATGGTTATCCATGGGCTCTTAGTTACTTGGTTTTTTAGATCACTTGCCTTGATTTTCGATTGCTTGAAAATGGTGTGTGTGTGTGTGTGTATGTGTTTTTGAAAATGTTTTTGAAGAGATGCCTTGTCTTAGGCAACCAATGTATTTGACTCGTGTTTGAGTGTTTTACAAAAGTGTGGATCTTTTCGAAAAGATGTTTCAAATGTTTTTGAGAGTTTGTTGAAAGTGTCGTGGATTATGTTTTTTTGAAAAGAAGGCAAGTGTTTTTGCAAGTTGATCTCAAGTAACTTAAGAGTTTTATCTACCCTATTGTACTCAAAGGTTTTTGTTATGTTTTAACCCTTTTTAACAATTTTATTCCACCATTGAATTTGGTGGACAATCTTGCGTTTAGGAAGTTTATTCGGGACGGGCGCGGGTCATCGTATGGACCATGAATGCAATGGTGCCAAGTGTCTTTGGCAATTTTCTTTGAGGGACTTGATCATTTGTTTAGGCAACATTTTGAAAGTGGTATCGAGGGACTATGATCATTTTGAATTCGTTTTGCCAAAGAAACTCGACGTGCAAGCATGGCCTATTTTGGAAGGCAACACGTGGGATTACCCTAGGGGGTGCAAGTGTGATTGTGTATTGATTTCATGTATCTGTCTTGTATTAGGTTATCTAGCGTTTGATTTTATGTACATGCAAACCCTAGGTCTAACCATGGTATAATTGAAAGCGGTAAATTGCGAAAATGTAAAGTCTACGCTATTACAAAATAGTATCCGGGAGTGGGGGTACAATATTCACAAATGAGGATGAGACCTATAGTATCCAATAAGTTACAACCAAATCGAATTTGCGATCAAATGTAAATAATGAATATCAATGTATAAGCAAATGTGTATAGGGGCAATGTGAATGTATTGTGTAAGTATGAGATGTATTGTGTAAGTGATTATTTACATGTGCGACAATATGAATTTAAGAAGGTATTGTTAGGTATTTGTTTTGACCTAAAGAAAAATTAAACGTCTATTTGATTAATTAGTCTTGTAATCTTGTATTTTGACATGTATAAAAAAGAAAGGTTTAATGAAAAGAAAATGTTTTCAATTATATTATGTATCAAAATGTATTTTTCATTTGTTATGTACAAAAAGTATATTTTTATTAAAAGAAAAGGAAAAAGTGCTTTCAATCTTAATTATATTGTGTAATAAAAAAGATATATTTTTATGTATTTGCGTTTTAATATGTATTCAAAAAAATGTTTTAAATTAATTGAATTAAGTATATAGAAAAGAAAGTTTAAATTAGATTTTTTAAATAAAATGGTTTTATGTATTAGTATTAATGTGATATTGTAAAGAATAAATTAGAAAAAAAAGAATATATTGTTTATATAAAAAAAGAAAGAGTTAGTGTTAATAAAATGTTTATTAAAAAGGAGTAAGCATTTTAATGGGCTTTAGGTATGCAGAACGGGCAAGGCCCACGTTCAGGCTCAAGCCATTTTAGGGTTTCACTTGTGTTTTCATTTGGGAACAAATTCTAGGGTTTGTGTACAGCGGCGCTCATGGAGGTTTCGTTCATCTTCATCTTCCTCGTTTGCTTCTGAGTGCTCAGCGTGAATCTTTTGCCTCAGCCACCAGCACTACCTCGTCCTCCTCCTCACGTTCGCTTAGGCAACGGTGAACCAAGGTAACGGCATGTCTCAAATTCGTTAAACATTTAGATTTGCATGTTAAGGTTCTCTGATTTGTTGAGTCCGATTCTATGTTTTAATGCGTTTTTGCTTGTCTTGTGTGAGGTATGAAAGGAAAGGAGAAAACGAAAACTACCTTGATAGAGGGGAGGAGGAAAATGGAAGTGCTCAGGAGGCTTGACGAGCGGAGGGTGTTGATGTTTACACTTTGAGCTCCCTGGTATTTCTGTACTACCTCTTTTGCCTAGGGTTTCATGATGATTGAACTGAAAACTCTATTTTTTTTATATTCACCTCTTTCTTCTTCTTCTTTGCCACTGTATGTTTGTTGTCTTTGATGCTTCCCTGAGTTTGATAGTTTATGTTGGCCAATGATGTGTTTACTGAGGCTTGCCTGTGTATCTTCTTTGCCTCCTCGTGTTGCCTATTACTTTTCCTCTTCTTATGACTTGTGTTGCCTTGGGCTTGCTTTGAGTGGCCTTCTGAGATTGATGCCTTTGGAATGTTTTATTTATTGCCCAATGATGTTTTCTTACTGAGGGCTTGATGTTTGGGTTTGGAAATTGTGTTTTTATGGTGCATATGCAGTAGTCTATGAGGTTTGGACATAAGGTTGTGATTTTTTTGGTTCATGCCCTATGATGAGTGTTCTGAGGGCTGGGGGGTTTTGACTGGTTATTTTGCTCAATGGTATTTTTTATTTGGATGGTGCTGGTGTTTGATGATAGGCAGGACAGGGTTTTGAATGGTTTAATGGTTTGGCTTTGAACTGATTTTCGATGGTCAGGTCAGGTTTTGAAGCTTTGGTTGGTAAGGTTTTTTATGTTTAGGTGTTTGACAGGTGAGGCTTCAGGCTTGCTTGGCATATGCAGATGGTACTGGTTTTTTGGTCTTTGAACAGGTTTTTGATGTTTAGGCCAAGAATTTGGTAATGCTTAGGAAGGTTGTGGCAATGCAGACAGCAGGTTTTTTGGTAGTGTAGTAGGCAATGGTTTGGTGTATAAGCTGGTATGGCTTTGTGAGGCTGAGGCAGGTTTTTTTGTGTTTTTTGGTTTGAGCTAATGCAGGTTTTTATGATATAGTTTTGAATTTGGTTCTAGTTGTTTTTGTTTCAAAGCTTCAGGCAGGTATGATCTTTTGCTTTTTGCTTCCCTTGTTTGACTTGGTTAAGGCCTCCTGATATATGTTTTCTGTTGGAGTTTTTTGGTTATAACTGGTAGGCTGTCTTGTATAGCCCTTTTTTACCTCCTTGCCTTATCCACTGTGTTTTGTTTTTGTCTTTCTGTCTTCCTGCCTAAAAGCCTAAAAAACCTGCTTACTTTCCTCTTCTTTTTCTCTCTCTGTACAGTTAAATATTTAATATGTTTTATACTGTACTTTTAGTTCTGAAAGTGGCCATTTGTTGGGAAATGATGAAAAGAAAGTGTCTTGCTTGTTTAACAAATTTCCCCTGCATATTTTATCTTTTCTTTTGACAGCTTTTGTACTTTTCTCCTTTTGATATCTTTGCCCAAATCCTCTTTTCTTTGACAGCTTGGGTAACCCTTGGCATTTTGACAGCAAGTTTGTACTTTTTGGATTTTGACAGAAAGTGGGAATTTGGATTTTTAGTTGGGTTTGAACTGTGCAGTTTGACATTTTGAACTTATGCATTTTTGACACTTTGCATTTTTTCTCAACTTTG
Organism: Vicia faba; assembly: GCA_948472305.1. NCBI lineage: Eukaryota > Viridiplantae > Streptophyta > Magnoliopsida > Fabales > Fabaceae > Vicia > Vicia faba. The sequence goes on from OX451737.1 coordinate 1,187,871,504, forward strand.
CATAAAAATTCTTCCCTCTTTGTGAACCGGGAGAAATCCCGTGATTTGCAGAGAGGGTTAACTGATCCCAATCAGTGGCCCTTAATGATGACTTTCTTTTATCTGTCTTTTCAATTTAACTGTTATTTGACTTTTCTCCTTTTCTTTTGCAGATGAATATTTGGATGGAGAGGAACAAAGTGAAGAATGAAGAATTAGAAAAAAATAGGATAGTTTTCTTTTTATTTAAATTTAAATCAATGTAAAACCATTGTTTGTAATTAAATTATAAACAATAATTGTACAGTTAATTTAAGAATAAATAAAAGTTTCCATTATCCAATTTAATTCTGTTTTCTCTTTATTGTTTATTTATTATTTAAAACTCTTTGAATTAAAATAATTGAAAAATAAATTTCAATCATTTAATTTAGAATAATAAATAATTAAAATAAACAATGCTTTAACACATTGATCAATTAAACCTGGTATATCCAAAGCAAATCAACAGTTAATCAAAACACTGATCGGGCGCATTCCCTTTTCATCGATTTTTTTTACCAAGCACTTAAATCCAAACTGCATATTTCTTTTGACTGGCTCAAACAAAACAACGTGAATTCAAACCAACTGCCTCTTTTACTGATTAAATCAAAACAATGCGAATTCAACCCGAATCTCGGAATAATTTGCAAAGTGCTGTGGAATTTAAATCCTTCTGAGAATATGCCCGTAAAAACCTTAATTCCTGATTAAATGCCAAAGAACGTCCACCTGATCAAAATTGAGTCAAAGTCAACCAAAACCCTAAGCCAACTGTGTGAGACATTCCGGAGCCCTGAAAATTGGTAAAACCCTAATTGTGTCCTGACTGACGAGAAAAGTCTGTTTGACCGATTCTTGAGCCAGTTTGAAAAAATCAGGAAATGCCTGAAGCTGAGACTTCTTGAGAAAAATTCGAGGGAAAATTTTGGGGTACAACACTAAGGAACTCATCATAGGAGATCCTAACAGTGGAGTCATTACAAGATCTAGAGAAATCATCACAAACTCTTGCTTTGTATCTAAGATTGAACCAAGAAATGTTAAGGAGGCTTTGACTGATGAATACTGGATTGGAGCAATGCAAGATGAATTGAACCAATTCAAGCAACATGAAGTATGGGAGTTAGTTCCTAGACCAGAAGGAACAAACATCATTGGCACAAAATGGATCTACAAGAACAAATCAGATGCTGAAGGAGTTGTCACCAGGAATAAGGCAAGACTTGTTGCTCAAGGATACACTCAAGTTGAAAGGGTTGATTTTGATGAGACTTTTGCTCCTGTAGCCATACTGGAATCAATCAGACTCCTATTGGGAATTGCTTGTCTCCTTAAGTTCAAGCTATTTCAGATGGATGTAAAGAGTGCCTTCCTAAATGGGTACTTAAATGAGGAAGTATATGTGGAACAGCCTAAAGGATTTGTGGATCCAAACTGCCCTGATCATGTCTACAAATTGAGGAAAGCTTTATATGGCCTGAAACAAGCTCCTAGAGCCTGGTATGACAGGTTGACAAAATTCCTCTCTGACAAAGGATACAGGAAAAGAGGCTTGGATAAAACTCTTTTTGTCAAAAATGAAGGAGGAAAGGTAATGGTAGCTCAAATCTATGTTGATGACATAGTGTTTGGGGGAATGTCAGATGAAATGGTTAAACATTTTGCTGACCAGATGCAAGCTGAATTTGAAATGAGCCTCATGGGAGAATTAACCTACTTTCTTAGACTGCAAGTCACACAGATGGAAGACTCAATTTTTCTGTCTCAAAGCAAGTATGCAAAGAATATTGTCAAGAAGTTTGGAATGGAGAATGCCAGTCACAAAAGGACTCTTGCACCTACTCATTTAAAGCTGTCCAAAGACACAAGTGGGGAAAATATGGATCAAAGCTTGTACAGAAGCATGATAGGAAGTCTGCTATACTTAACAACCAGCAGACCTGACATTGCTTTTGAAGTTGGAGTATGTGCAAGATACTAGGCTGAACCCAAAGTAAGCCATATCAACCAAGTAAAAAGAATTCTGAAGTATGTGAGTGGAACTTATAACTATGGGTTACTGTACTCTCATGGATGTGAACCAATTCTGTCTGGTTACTGTGATACTGATTGGGCTGGTAGTGATGATGATAGAAAGAGAACCTTTGGAGGATTCTTCTTTTTGGCAAATAATCTTGTCTCTTGGTTCAGCAAGAAACAGAACTGTGTGTCTCTATCTACTGCTGAAGCTGAATACATAGCAGCTGGTAGCAGTTGTTCTCAAATGATCTGGATGAAACAAATGCTAACTGAGTATAATGTCACACAAGATGTCATGACATTATACTGTGACAATCTGAGTACTATCAACATTTCCAAGAATCCTATACAGCACAGCAGGACTAAGCATATTGACATTAGATATCACTTCATCAGAGATCTTGTGGAGGAAAAGGTGATTAAGCTGGAACATGTTGCCACTGAACTACAACTGGCTGACATTTTTACCAAGGCACTTGATGCTAGTCAATTTGAAAATTTGAGGGGCAAGCTGGGTATTTGCCAATATGAAGAGATGTAGCAATTAATTTTGCTTAAAACAAGGGATGAAAGAGATATTTTAGTTAAGTCTATTTTGATTGGGTTAATCATTTGTTTCCCTATTTCTTTCCAAAATTTTAAGAAGTTGAATAGACATTTATATATCTCCCACCTCTCGCGTTTCTGCAACAATATCCATTCTCTCAAACAAATATTTCACTCTCGCTATTACTTGTTTTCTAAATCACTCAAAATGTCTCAACAATCCATGTCATCATCCTCTTCAAAGGCGACTGCTTCTTCCGCATCCTCTGACAGCGAACCTAGGGAAATCACAAACTGCATAGATACTGATGTTCTTGAGATAACTCCTCTTCGTGAACTGGCAGCTGATCCCACTAAGGTCAAGAAGCTGCGAACCAGACATGCAAGAAGATCACAAGCCTATCCATCTAGTAAATCTTCTCAACCATCATCTTCTGTTCCTCCAGAGATAGCAAATAGGGAAGGTTCTGCTTATGTTCATCAAGCTATTGCCAGACTAGTCACTAGGATTCTTAATGAGAATCACTCTGTTCCTGGCATCTCTGTACCTTTGAACCAAGAAACTGCTAGTCCTAATGTAAAAATGAATCCAGATGTCACTCAGAATGTTGAGACACCTGATGACAACTGTGATCGGTGGATCTGGAACTGACTGTTTAACGCTGGTTCGCGAAATGTCACGGAAGCAAGAGTCGCCACCGTCTTTTATTTTCTCCAAATGGAAAGGACAAAAGCACAGAAAAATTCCTTATAGAGATTGCTCTCGGTTCGGGAGGTAGGTTATAGAAAGGGAAGGTGTTAGCACCCTTTCTATCCATGGTTATCCATGGGCTCTTAGATACTTGCTCATTGTGTTTTCAAAAGGTTTGTTTGCTTTTCAACTGTGGGTTTAAAAAGTTTCTTTGAAAGTTTCAGATCGACTCATGCGTCAGAGTGTTTAAAAAATTGTTTTGAAAGCTTTTGAAAAGTGTCGGTGTGAAAAGATTTTTGTTTGTTTTTGAAGAGAGCAAGTATCTACGAGAACCTACCTACCCTAAGGAATTCGTCTGTGTAAATGTCCTTTAAAGTAGTGCCATCCCACCATTGAGAGGTAGGTAGCACCACCGTTGGAGGTGTTCGGGTCAATTCGAGTTTAGGGACATGGTGATCACCAGAGCAATGGGAAGACACCTTAGAAGCTACCCTCATGTCAGGTTCCCGGATCATGAGGACTTACTAAGACATCCTCTACTCGACGATCACCTTTTGAGGCAAGGCAACAGTGAGGCGTACCCTAGGGGTGGTGTGTGCGATTCGTGTGTCGTTTTCATTGATATTTGTCTTGTCATGTTCATTGTGATCTACGCTTGATTTTATTTAAGGCCATACATTCTTTCATGCTTTTTTTTGTTAACAGTTAAAAATATCTGCGGAAGAGTAAATCTAAAGCTATTACAAATGGCGCGGGTCCACATCGCCAAAATTAAACCGGACCCGATTTGACGGAAAGTAAATAAAGCAAATAAAAGTGCGAAAAGTTTAAGTTACAAAGCTTTGGGAGAGGTGCATAATTAATTAAGCGAAAGAAAATAAATACGCGAATTAAATAAATTACGAACGAGGGCGTTGAACCCTTTTGCAAAAAATTAAAGTTAATGAATTTAATTAACACAAAAAAATTAAATTAATGAGGAATTAAAATTAAAAATTAAAAGAAATTGTTTTTGGGTATTTTTATGTTTTTTTAAGATTTTAATAGAAAAAAGAATTAATTAAAATTAACTAACCCTAATTCTAATGGTTTTTAAGTTTGTTATGAAAATATTAAAATATAACCTAAATTAAACCTAAATCCTTTTATGTACAATTTAATCATGAAAATAAAATAAGTAAATAATATTATGGTAAAAAAAGGAAAAAAAGATTAAAAGGAAAAAATTATCAATTACCTAATTCTATGTTTTTTTTTATTTATTAAAAAAGAATTAAAATTGCAAAAACCCTAATTATACTAAATTCAATTATACAATTTATTTATGAAAATAATTAAAATAAAAATATTTATTACATTTTTGTCTTTTTCTGATTTTTTTATGATGTTTTTTCATATTTTGTAAAAATAATAATTAATTTAAACAAATAAAGAAAATAAAATAACAATTAAAAAATAAAACAAGAAAAATATAGAGAAAGCAAACCAGGGGGGGTTCAGGCCCAAAAGTGGAGGTCTTGATCCAAGAGTTTGGGCCCAATAAGCTGGAAATTCGCTGACTTTTCCAGGCCACGTATGGGACTTTTGACTAGGGCTTATGGTGTTCTTTAATCTCAGCCCTTGGATTGCTTCTGATGGACGCGTGGGTAGATGGATGATGAAGGTGTACGCTGTGTCCTGGCCTTGAGCGCTGCATGAGAATTCATATGGAAAAATAATATTGGAATTTATACAGACCTGGGACTCGAACCCAGGGCTTGGAAGTCAACCACATCAACGTCTGCCAACTGAGCTACTGAACCTTTTTGTATATTTAATAAATAATGAACGTAATAAAACAAACGAAAGTTAGTGCTTCAAAAAACGCGCGTAATTCAAAGGAACCACTGGCTGTTGGACACGAGGTCGTCTTCTTCAATTTTCCTGAAAACACAAAACAAAGGCCACGGTTTTTCATGCGTGGTTTTAGATGAGTTATGGGAAAATAGCGAATAGGCTATCCTTGAATATAAATTCATCGCGAGAGTTGGGGTCTCTTCGTCCAGGTGAGCTGAGTTTAATGGTCTTGGTCTGGAGTCATAATTTTGCCTTGGGTGAAAAGCCCTAAATTGAAACTCTGAAAACCCTAAAGATCAGCAATGGTAAAATCGAATATACAGCACAAAAACGCAATTGGACCACATGGTTAGTTTCAAAACTTCACAAGGAACATGAATATACAATTAAAATGCAATGAGGATGCCTAGAAATCAAAATACGATCATGGATTTTTCTTAGTACAGTTTGAATTCGTTTTACCGATTCTTTGCGTTTGAGTTGATGTTAGGGATTGGAATCGCTTCTGGGAACCTTGAGGAAGCTATTGGAAAAGGAATGGTGCTTTGAATCGACCTAGAACCTGCTTTTCAGTTTTGAACTTTTGGCAAGAATTTCAAGTTTTGTCCAATGGTTTTCTGCGCAGCTTTCAGTCTCTATGCATTAGGTTTAGGTTTCTGATTATGTAGTGAAGGCAATAGGTCAACAAAATTGGCCAAAATCTCTTCCATTCATTGATTGAATATTTGATTTTTTTCCATTATGTTTCATATCTTTTTCACATGGTTTTTTGTATCAATTATGCTCAAATCAAACCAAATCTTTCCTAATTAGCCTATGCACGAAATCTTGATGGCAAAACATGCATGAAAAGATTTTTTAGGTCAAGTTATATATTTTCCACATATTTAAATAATTTAAATGAATTAATATAAATAATAATTCAAATAAATAAATAAAAATGAGAAAATACTTCCCTTTGGGCCAAGTGGTCGTGCATATGCTTGGAATGATGGATCATGGAGGAAAAATGGGCCCATTAGCAATTTTAAACCATTTGAATCAATGTTGACTTTTCAAAATATCCAAAAATTTCCCAACTTCCACAAGGCATAACTTGCTCAATTTTTAAGCTTTTCTCATGTTCTTGAACATTTTGGAAAGGTCTTTGAGTCCTCTAACCAATGCCTTTGGTCCCATGTCATTTTGATTTACCAATCTCAAGTTATGGCCTTTGACTTAAAGTCCCTTTTTGTTGACTTTTGAAAATGACCTATAATGTTGAAATTGATAACTTTTTGTGAGAGCATTTCTTGGACTTTAAGTATGAAGATGAGTTGTAGTAAATGTCTTTCTCTTCAAAATGAGCTTTGGATGGGATTTTGCTGATAATCCATGTGAAAGTTATGCCCTAGTCAATTTCAGTTGACTTTTTCAGCTGTCCAAATATAGTAACTTTTGCATCTTGATGATTTTCTGAGCCAAATTTTGAGAATCATGATCAAGCATTGATCAAATGATGTTTGTGGCTTCACAATGATATGTTGACCAAAAATTTGAACTTTTGACTGTCAAATGACCATTTTGCCCCTACAGTTGACTGTAGTGCAATTTAGGGTTTTGACTGTGCAATTTTGAGCTGAATGCCTTGAAACTTGATATGAGGATGTTTGACCACATTTGTAGGCATGTGAGACTTAATTGGCCCTTTGAAAACTTCATTCTCTTGATCAGAACACAAACCCTAGTTTTGACTGTATAGGGGACCTTTGCACTGTGTAACCCTTGGGGAATTTTGTGACTTGGCTTGGCAATTTCTTGGAGAATATGGGAGGGCAAATTTTGGGGTACAACAACAACATTAGGAAATCTCCAGAAAAACATGATGATCACCAGAACCCTACTGACAAGGCTGTTGAACCCCCGGTTATTGATGTTGATGAAGAATACTCTTACAATGATTTAATTGCTAATATCAACCCTAGCATAGCTAGAAGGATGATGAGCAGAAAAGAAAAGCAGGATGATGCCCAAATCCCCTCCAAAGAGAAGGCTACTAAAGTTGTTCATAAGAAAACCAGGTCTGAGAACAAGACTAGAGTAGAAGCTAAGAAGGATCGAAAAGCTGGAATGTCGAAAGGGAAGGGGAAGGTAAAAGCTAGAGTACCTGTTGGTAGTCTCTCAAAACCTTTGAGACAACCAATAGCCAAGAAAAGGGAGGATCCTGAACCCTCTGAATCTGATGAGGAATCAGACTTTGAGTTTGATGTTGAGAGCAATGTTCCTCTCAGGAAGAAACCCTCTTCTAGCAAAATGCCTAAAGTCCCTGAAGTTGCCATTGACAACATATCCTTTCACCATCCAGAAAATGAAAACAGGTGGAAGTATGTGTTTCTGAAAAGGATTGCCTTGGAGAGAGAGCTAAACAACAGTGCTATTGAGTGTAAGGAAATCATGGATCTAATCAAGACTGCTGGCCTAATGAAAAGTGTGGTCAAATTTTCCAACTGCTATGAGATTCTTGTCAAAGAATTCATAGTAAATTTAACTAATGGTTGTGCTGATGGAAAGTCAGCTGATTTTAAGAGTGTGTATGTGAGAGGAAGGAAGGTAAATTTCTCTTCTTCTGTAATAAACAAATTCCTAGGAAAGCCTGATGATGCTTGTCCTGAGCTGGAAGTTACTGACAACAAAGTTTGTCAAACCATCACTGCCAAGCAAGTCAAGAACTGGCCCTTGAATGGGAAGCTAAATGCAAGCAAGCTGAGCATGAAGTTTGGCATACTGCACAAAATTGGTGCAGCTAACTGGGTTCCCACCAACCATAAATCCACCATTTCCACAGGTTTGGGAAGATTTATCTATGCTGTTGGAACCAGGACAAACTTTGATTATGGTAAGTACATCTTTGATAAAACATTGAAATATGCTGGAAGCTGTGCTATTAAAGGCCCTATTTCTTTTCCCTCTCTCCTGTGTGGTATAATCATTGCTCAATATCCTGATATTCTGGTTGAAAAAGACTCTGTATGCAAAAGAGCCCCTGCTCTTGGTTTGCATTATAAGCTGTTTCAGGGAACTCATGTCCCTGACATTGTTATGACATCTGCTGAAACATCAACTGTTAAATCTCATTCCAAGAAAATTGTTGTTATAGCTGTGCTAAAAGAAACCTGCAGAGAGCTTGATACAAGAAAAAGGACTCTTGAAGAGCTGATTGCTAGACTAGAACAGGAGGAGAATGAAGAACAAATAAGGGAAGAGGATGCTGATGAAGACTAGCATAATGCAGAAGATAATGCTTCCTCGGAGGATGACAATGCCTGAAGGTCGGTGTTGTTGAAAAGATTGCTGCTGGAACCTGTTGCTGCCAAATGACTTCTTATTATTTCTGTGTTTTTTTAAATTTCCTTTTGGATGACTGTATAACTTAAAAGTACAAGTATCTTTGGCCTCTTTATGGCTAAAAAGGGGGAGAAGAAATTATGATAATTTTGGTAGAATTAGATATTGGTAGCTGTTAGTAAAAAATTCTGCTGCTTTCTAATCTTTGATTGTTTAGGGGTTTTAGCCAAAAATTTTCCAAAGGGGGAGTTTGTAAGTGTTTGTTTGTTGGCATTTTTTTTGGTAAAACCAGATTTGTGAATGTCATGACTGATGTCATAACATTCTGGGATAAAGGTACATTCTGCAGATAAGAATGTCAAACAGGAACTACTCAGTATGAGTGTTTAGCATGATCATTAAGCAATGATCATATATATTGCATTCTACCAAAATCAGTGAGCAAGATTCTTGTTGTCATAACCAATGTTAAGACATCCTGTACTGATCTAACATTTGTGCAGATTTGTTATTCCTGAGAATTTTCAGGAATCTGGTATGTTGATGTATACAGTCCAGATCAGATGCTCACGTGGACATTAGATTAACCTTGCTTAACTCTAATCTGGTATGATGAAAACCTAAGACCAATTCTTGATGTTAACTTGAATTAACCCTAGATATTTTTGTGGAAGCCCTAACTGAAGAATAGCCTGCCTATATATTCCTCATGAAGATTATTGGTGAAGAACACTTTTTGACAGAAGATCAATAAGGGATTGTATAGCTGTAACTACTGTGAGCCAAGAAATTATCATTGTGATAAGTGACTTGGAGTAGGATTTGATTGTAAGGGTTGTGTATCACTCAAAGCTTTGAAGCACGAGTGTTTGTGTTACTTGATTAAAGCTTTGAAGCAAAATCAAGTTAGGGTTGTTTATCACTCAAAGCTTTGAAGCACGAGTGTTTGTCACTTGATTAAAGTTGTGAAGCAAAATCAAGTGTGTGTACTGAAGAGTGTCTTCATAATCTCATTAATCAATAGTTTAGTATCACTACTGTGATTGAAGAGGAGTGAGTAGGAACTCAGGTTTAAGTTGAACTTAGATTGAAGTTGCATTGGGTAGATCTTAAGTGAAGGAGATAAATTGGTTGGTTTATTCCTGAATTAATATCTCTTATAGTGAATTTCCTCCCTGGCTTGGTAGCCCCCAGAGTAGGTGTTGCTACACACTGAACTGGGTTAACAATTGATTGTGTTCTTTACTGTTTTTAAATTACTGTCTTGAAGTGTGTCAGATACGATGTCATAACATTCACTGTGACATTAAGTATCTGTTGCCAGAATTTCAATTGGTATCAGAGCAGGCACCCTGCCTGTCTTACTGGGTGAGATCTAGGGATATTATTTTCTGGCGTTATGGACAAGGAAGGAGGATTTGGGAACAGACCACCTATTCTGGATGGATCAAATTATGACTACTAGAAACCTCGTATGATTTCCTTCTTGAAGTCACTGGACAAAAAGGCTTGGAGAGCTGCTGACAAAGGATGGAACCATCCCACCATAACTGGGAAAGATGGGACGACCAGTATGAAACCTGAGGAAGAATGGAGCAAAGAAGAAGATGAGTTAGCCCTGGGTAACTCCAAAGCATTAAATGCCTTGTTCAATGGAATTGATAGAAACATATTCACACTAGTACATCAATGTGAACTGGCCAAGGATGTTTAGGGCACTCTCAAAACCACCCATGAGGGTACATCCAAAGTAAAAATGTCAAGACTTCAGATGCTTACTACAAAATTTGAGAACCTAAGGATGATGGAAGATGAGACCATTCATGAGTTTCACATGAACATCTTGGAAATTACCAACACCTCAGGAGCATTGGGAGAAAAGATGTCAGAAGAAAAGCTGGTGAGAAAGATTCTCAGATCCTTGCCTAAAAGGTTTACAATGAAGGTGACTGCTATAGAGGAATCTCAGGATATCTACAACTTGAAGGTTGATAAACTCATTGGGTCACTTCAGACTTTTGAGATGGGGATCAGTGAAAATGTTGACTAGAAAAACAAGAGCATAGCACTTGTATCCAATACTGAAGATGAAAACAAGGAGGATAATGAAGAGAATATTTCAGAAGCTATAGCTATGCTTGGAAGGCAGTTTAACAAACTCATCAAGAGAATGGACCCAAAGTCAAGGTCAAATGTCAAGAACATTCCCTCTGACATTAACAGATCCTATGACTCCAGCAAAAGACCAAAGTCTGAAGAAAAGGGAAATCAAAGCAAAGGAATCCAATGCCATGGATGTGAAGGATATGGGCACATTCGAGCTGAATGTCCTACCTTTCGTAAGAAACAAAAGAATGGAATGTCTGTTACTTGGTCTGATTGTGACTCAGAAAGTAACTCTGAAGAAGAATCTGCCAAACTAGTTACTGCACTAGCTGGTATTTGTAACTCTGATAGTGACTCTAGTGATGAGGAAGTGACATTTGAAGAACTGGCTGACTCCTACAAGAAGCTATGTATCAGAAGTGCTGAAGTCTGTCAGCAAAATGAGAGACAAAAAAAACTCATAGTAAAGTTGGAGGCTGAGAAGAAGGCAGACACTGATACTATAAGTCATCTCGAAGGTGAAGTTCAAATGCTAAACTCAAAACTTGATCAGATGACCAAGTCTGTCAAGATGCTGACAAATGGAACTGACAAATTAGAAGAAATCCTTCAGGCTGGACAAAATGTGGGAAACAAGTCTGGTCTAGGATTTGTGGCAGCAAAGAAATCTACTGTAGACAAGAAGAAGATCAGGCCTGATAAACAAATGTCAAAGAAGATGTCACAACATAGCACTCAACATCGAGAATAGAGAAATATGAAGAAAAAGTATCAAAGATGGAGATGTCATCATTATGGAAGGTTTGGTCACATAAAGCCATTCTGCTTCAGATTATATGGATATCCTAATCAGACCCCAGTTGTCAAACCTAAGTCTAACAAGGCACCATATACTCAACAGTGGAAGAAAAAGTCTGCAGCCCTAATAGCTCACACCTCCCTTAGAGTCTATGCAAAGGAAGACTGGTACTTTGACAGTGGATGCTCTAAACACATGACTGGAATCAAGAATCTTCTGAATAATGTTAAACCTCATACTACTAGTTATGTAACTTTTGGAGATGGTGCTAGAGGAGAAATCAAAGGAGTTGGAAACTTGGACTGCCCTGGAGTTCCAAACCTAAATGAAGTGTTGCTGGTAAAAGGATTGACTGCTAATCTCATAAGTATCAGTCAATTGTGTGATCTAGGATTCAAGGTCAACTTCACCAAGTCTGAATGTCTTGTAACTAATAAAAAACAAGAAGTTGTAATGAGAGGAGTCAGATCAAAAGACAACTGTTACTTATGGGAGTCTGAGAACACTAATTATTCTTCTGTGTGCTCTATAGCCAAAGAAGAAAAGGAAGTGAAACTGTGGCACCAAAAACATGGTCATTTACATCTAAGAGGGATGAAAATGATCATATCTATGGAGGCAGTCAGAGGGATTCCAAGGCTTCAAATTGATGAAGGGAGAGTCTATGGTGAATGTCAGGTTGGAAAGCAAACTAGAATGTCACATCCAAAGACAAGACATCTGACCACCTCTAAGGTGCTAGAACTTCTACATATGGATCTGATGGGTCCAATGCAGGTGGAAAGTCTTGGTGGAAAAAGATATGCATATGTTGTTGTGGATGATTTTTCCAGATTCACTTGGATTAACTTCATTAGGGAAAAGTTTGATGTATTTGATGTATTTAAGGAACTGTGCAAAAGAATTCAAAGAGAAAAAGAAGGATGCATTGTCAGAATCAGAAGTGATCATGGCAAGGAATTTGAAAACAGTAAGTTTGATGAGTTCTGTTCCTCGGAAGGAATTAATCATGAATTCTCTTCACCCATAACTCCTCAACAAAATGGAGTTGTGGAAAGGAAAAATAGGACTATACAGGAATCTGCCAGAGCAATGATACATGCCAAAAGACTTCCTATTCATTTTTGGGCTGAAGCTATGAATACAGCCTGTTATGAACTATGGAAAGGAAGAAAGCCTACAGTGAAGTACTTCCATGTCTTTGGAAGAAAATGCTATATTATGACAGATCGTGAACAAAGGAGAAAGATGGATCCTAAAAGTGATGAAGGAATATTCCTAGGATACTCTACCAACAGCAGAGCATATAGGGTATTTAATTCCAGGACCAAAGTTATAATGGAATCTATAAATGTCATAGTTGATGATTACCATGAGGAAACAAATGTCCCATATGATGTCGAGACATTCTTTGAGACTTCAACTCAAGTGTCTAAAAAGGATGATGTACCTAAAACTACTTCATCAGAGTCTGAATCAAAGGAAGCTAACAAAGATCCTTCCATCAGAATTCAAAAAGATCATCCTAAGGAATGAAGTGGTGAAAAACACAAGAAGGGGGGGTTGAATTGTAAAACTGAAATCTAATGCAATGAACAAGATATTTTTATCCTGGTTCATTTGATCTCAAACTACTCCAGTCCACCCGTCAAGGTGATTTCGCCTCTCTCCAACGAGGTCTTAATCCACTATATTCAACTGAATATTACAGACTGCTTTAACAACTGCTAAAGCCTTCTTGATCCAAACCACAACCCGGTCTGTCAAGGTAACACTTTCTTACAAAGAGATAAAACTAAGTGTGTGGATGTTTTCTACAAAACTGTATCACAACTGTGATGTATACACAAATTGAAGCTTAGAAACTAGATTGCTAAACAATGATAGAATATCAGAATGAGTGGTTTAGCAAAACTGAGAGAAAGAAGATTATGATTAGCTTTTGTGCGTGTAGAGATTTTGAGAGCATTAGCCATTTCAATCTTCAAAGTCTTGTTTATATAGCACTGAGATGATGAACGTTGGATGCAATATTCTTGATTCAATGCTAATAACAAACTTTCCTTATTCAGCAGATCTTGTCTGGAATGAGGCCGTTGGAATTAATTTGCTTTCAATGCACAGTACCGTTGCTTACTTAATGCAAGTTCTGGCTTGGCTCATTCTGACTCTGCTTTGCTGATGATGAACTGTTGTGTTTCTTTATCAGAGTGTTGAGCGCAGTCTTGTTCATCAGGCTTCAGCATGTACGAGTTGATCATCTGATTCTGACATTCTGATATGGCAACTTCTGATGCTGATTAGATGTGATCTTGCTTATCAATCAGAGTATCTTCAAGTCAGAACATAATAATTTTAGGCAGCAGATAGTTCATATATGAATATCATAAATAATATATCTTTTCACTTTGTTATCATCAAAACTTAAATGTAGGGTAGTAGATTCAAACTTTGTTCTAACAATCTCCCCCTTTTTGATGATGACAAAAACTAGATATTTTTTAAATGAAAATAACGTGAAAAAGGTATCTGAGATATGTATCAGAGTAAGAAGTAAAAAGGATAAGGAGTAAAGAGATATCAGAGTTGAGAGATACTCCCCCTGAGTTTATTACTTCCCTTTGATTACACGTGTTCTTCAGGATCAGATCTTTTTGCCTTTCTTTGAACATCAGAGTATCAGAGTCTTAGACTTATCAGAAGCTTTATGTCAGAGCAGAGCTTCAGAGCTTTTCTTGTCAGAGCTTTGCTTTGGATCAGAGTATCAGAGCGGATCAGAACTTCATAGTGATCAGAGCTTCTAGTCTTCAGAGTGTCCAGGAGCTTCCTTGTACCTGTAGACTTTAAGCAAAACAGAAAAAACATTTTCAAGTAATAGAGTTAGAATGTTTGAGAATTTCTGTCTAGTTAGCCGTTATTGATTAAAATATCATTGTTGTTCTCCCCCTTTTTGTCAGCAATCAAAAAGTGTAGGTGATGTGCTAAAACAATTAAGATCAGAAAAACTAATCATATTGAGAGAGTTCAGAATCAAAACAAGAAAATAGTACAAAACATATTCAAACAGTACATCAGAAAGATCAAGGAAAACATGAAAAAGGACATGAATGAAAAAAGAGACTAAGGTTGAGGAGGAAAGCGTGTGAACAGGTTCTCCAGCATGGCTTGGATCTTTTCAGCAGTCTCATTCTGCTTGTGCACCATGCTGACAATAGTGTCAATCTTGCTATCCTGCACATCCATTCTCTCTTTCATCTTCTGATCGCTTTCATCCATCCGCTGCTGCAGACGCATGTCATTCAGCCTTAGTTCTTCCAGAGTCTGCCTGTCCAAGGCAGCTTGAGAAGCATCAGAAGCAGGAAGCTTCTGAGAGCTTTCAGCAACATCCTCTGCTTGGCTTTCTTCAGCTTGAATGGTCTTGTCTTCTTCTGATTGCACCTTTGCAGCTTGCTGTTTCTCAGACCAAGGTTCACTATCCAGAGGGAGCACGTCTTCTTTCAGAAGCTGACTTCCAACTTCATTCAGAAGCTTGCTGAAATTTTGTTGTGCCTGCTCATAGTTGATATCCTGCAACTTGAGGGCTTCAACACGTACCCAAAGTCTGAATTGTGACCAGAGCTGATCAGAAGCAGCTGGGTCAATCATTCCAGGATAGACTTGCTTCAAAGAAGCAATCCATTGCAGCACACCTGTTTCAAAATTCATAATACCAGAGCCAACATCTGGTTGTTTTGGTTTTGGGATGGCAATTTTGTGTTTCAGATCAGCAAGACGGTCAAGACTGGTTAAGTCTATGAAAGTCCTGCTGGGGTTTTCGGAGGTTTTCTGAGAAGCTGTTTGTTTTGGAGAGGGAGTTTCAGTATCAGAGATTATGATTGGACTGGGTGGTGTTTTGGGAGTATTTGGTGGTGTAGATTCTGGTGAGGAAGGTAACTAGGCCATGGTAACTGTTGTGCCACATGGCAGCTGGATTGCCAGAGGTGATGGTTGAGGTGAATGAGGTTCAGATGGTTGAGGAGAAGGAGTTTCAGAGTGATGAAACTCTGTTGGAGGTGATGGTGGATTAATTTCTGGTTGGGGAGAGGGAGATGGAATTTCTGATTGTTCAGGGATAAGGGGTTCTTCTGGAATTGATGAGAGTGGTTGTTGTTGTTCTGGTTCTTCAGCAGATTGCTGTTGTTCTGGTTGTGGAGGAGGAACAGTTTGTGGTTCAGAGATTGGTTGATCAGAGGTGTGTTGATCAATGTCAGACAGCACTTGGTCAATTGCTGATGTTGTTGAGATTGTTGGTTGTTTGGGATGTTTGGTTCTGGGTCTTCTGAGTTTTAATGCCTCAGAAAGATCCTCTTCTAGTACAGTTTCATCTATGGTAGGGATGGGGATTGAGATTCTATGAGAGGTTTGAGGAGGAATAGATGCTGGAATAGTAGAAGAATTTAAAACAGGAGCAGCAGATGAATTACCTCTTTTCCTGGGTGTCTGCTGGGATGATCCTTCTGATGGTGCCTTCCTCTTCTTCGTCTTCTTCAGAGTCACTTCTGGTTGAGCTTGATGCAGATCTTTGATATTTAGATTTGGATCTGTACCATCTGCCTTGCACGCATCCAAGTACCTGAGAACCACCTCTGGTTTGGATTCAATTTCAGAAAATAACGGAAAGTTACTCAGAGGCACTCTTCTGCTGGTGATATCAGCAATAGGAGTAGCTCTGGGTTCCTTCTGAATATTCTCTATCAGCTTCATCTTCTTCAAGTTCTTTGCATTCAGAGGTTTCCCAATTGTTGGTTCAATAGTGCTTAGCTCTTGAGCTTCTATCAGATGCTCAATCAGCCTATTCTCTGTCAGAATATCTGATATCAGCCTTCCAAAAGGTATCCAATCCCTCTTGGTTCTTTCCTCTTCCCTGGTTTCCTTCACATTTGTTCTGAGGTGGTTGAACAGGAAGTGAGCCAGATTGATCTTTACCTTCTGATCAATAAAGTAGATCAGAAACTGCTGATCCACATTTATGTAATCAGGAGAACTGGTTGGTTTCCTGTGGTTGAAGCACCCCAGAATTATCTTAGCCCACACTCTGTAATGATCCTTCAGATCTTTAATCTTGATGCTGGGCACCCCATGAGTGAAAATCCTTGTAGCTATCACACCTACATCAGCACATCTTTCAGCCATGTCCACACAACGGACGCCACCGCCACTGTAACCGATTAGCCTTGCAATGTGATCCTCAGTGATCACAATCTTCTTCCCCATAACAAAGGAGGTGACTAGATGTGTTGAAGCCTTGGCGTGAATCCAGAATTCCTTGACTAGCATTGGGAATGTTGGTCCAACCAACCTACCAAAGTACCTTTCCCACTTCTGAGCCCTAACTTCTTCAGTTAGGTCAAAACCGTTCTCCTTCAAGCTTTCAAAATCAATGATTAATTCAGAAAGCACTTCAAGATTCTTCACAGGAGTGAGGAGAGTTCTGAATGGCACTTGATATTGCTCAGATGATGCTTTCTTCTGAGGACCTGCAGAAGCACTGCTGGAGGTTGCCATGTTCACACTAAAAGGGTTTTTGAGAATAAACTGAGGAAAAATAGGTTTTGCAAGAGATGAACACAGAAAATATGCAGAAGATGCTTGAGTATTAGTGAGAAAGCGTCAAGAATGAGAATGAGAGATTAATGTGCTTAAATAGAGTTTTCAAAACTATTTTGAAAAGATAAACGTTTTTTAAGAGAGAGAAAAATCATGATTGCATTTTAAAAGCATGATTACTTTTCATTAAATGCTTGCTGATTTTGGGGGATTTCAGAAAGATACTTAAAAACGGTTACCACACATGTGTCTCAATGCACCCAATCAGCGCTTTGCCTTCTCAGAAGCGTGCACGCGTTCTGCTTCAGAGATATGCTGATGATTGGATGACACTTGTTTGATGTAGTGATCAGCACGTCTGTCTTTGAGCTTAGATTCTCAGATCTTTAGACTTGCATCTGATACAATCTGCATGTTCTATCTTTCTGAAAGGAGATTGATCAGAAGTTCACAGTAAAACAATTATATTCTGAAGGTAAATATATGGAATTAAAACATTTTCACTCTGGACACACTTTCATGCTGAGATGTTTCAGAATGAAATTAAACCTATCTTCTTAAAGGGGTTTAGTAAAGATATCAGCCCATTGATGGTCTGTATCTATAAATTTTAAGTTCAAAATACCTTTCTGAATATAGTCCCTAATGAAGTGATGTTTTATTTCTATATGCTTAGCTCTAGAATGTAAAATGGGATTCTTACTTAAGCAAATAGCAGAAGTATTATCACAAAGTATAGGAATGTTACTCTCAAAAATCTGGAAGTCTTCAAGCTGACTTTTCATCCAGAGCATTTGTGTGCTACATCCTGCTGCTGCTATGTACTTAGCTTCTGCTGTTGATAGAGTAATTGTTGATTGCCTTTTGCTGGACCAAGAGATCAGATTTTCTCCCAGAAACTGGCAGCTTCCAGAAGTACTTTTATGTTCCACTCTGTCTCCAGCAAAATCAGCATCACAGTAGCCTATTAAGTTGTAATCACTAGATTTTCTATAAAACAAACCCAGATTAGTAGTACCTTTCAGATACTTGAAAATTCGCTTAACAGCTGTTAAGTGAGATTCTCTAGGATCTGATTGGAATCTAGCACAGATACAAACACTGAATAATATGTCAGGTCTTGAAGCAGTCAGATAGAGGAGAGAACCAATCATACCTCTATAGACTTTCTGTTCTACATTTTTGCTTACCTCTTCTCTTTCCAGAATGCACGTGGGATGCATTGGAATCTTTGATGGCTTACATTCTGAGAGGTCAAATTTCTTCAGAAGATCTCTGATGTATTTGCTCTGATGAATGTAAGTTCCTTCTGGAGTTTGATTGATCTGAATTCCTAGAAAGAATTTCAGTTCCCCCATGAGGCTCATCTCAAATTCTGCCTGCATACACTTAGCAAATTTTCTTCCAAGAGAAGGATTAGTAGAACCAAAAATAATATTATCAACATAAATTTGACAGACTAAGATGTCACTCTTAACTGATTTACAGAATAGAGTAGTGTCCACTTTCCCTCTGGTGAATTCATTTTCTAGCAGAAAGTTACTTAGCCTTTCATACCAAGCTCTGGGAGCTTGTTTCAGACCATACAGTGACTTCTTTAGTTTGAAAACATGTTCTGGATGTTTTGTATTTTCAAAACCTGGGGGTTGGTGTACATAAACTTCTTCTTCTATATAACCATTTAAGAATGCACTTTTGACATCCATCTGATACAGAGTGATGCCTCTATTAACAGCAAATGAAATTAAAAGTCTGATAGATTCTAACCTGGCGACTGGGGCAAAGGTTTCTGTATAGTCTATCCCCTCTTGCTGACTATAACCTTGTGCAACCAGTCGTGCCTTGTTTCTGATGACTTCACCTTGTTCATTTAGCTTGTTTCTGAACACCCATCTTGTTCCAATAACGTTGAATCCTTTTGGTCTGGGAACGAGATCCCATACGTCGTTTCTGGTGAATTGATTCAGCTCTTCTTGCATTGCCAAAATCCAGTCATTATCCAGAAGTGCTTCATCAATAGAAGAAGGTTCAATCAGAGACACAAGTCCCATAAGTGTTTCTTCAGAGTTTCTGAAGCTTGCTCTTGTTCTGATTGGATCTTCCTTTCTTCCTAGGATAGTCTCTTCTGGGTGATCCAAGCTGCTTCTGGGTAATCTCTTCTGAGGTTGATCAGCAGCTGTTGTAGGATTGTTAGCAGTGCTCCTTTCAGACGTTGAAGGAATGTCTGTATTGAGAGCTTCTGATGACTTGTCTTCAGAACCTGCAAATTCAATTTCTATACCTGCAAAAACTTCATTCTGCTTTGACTTTTCAGAGTCAAGCTTATCATCAAAACGAACACTGATTGATTCTTCCACAATCTGTGTTTCTGTATTGTATACTTTGTACCCTCTTGAGCGTTCAGAGTATCCTAACATAATACACTTCTGTGCTTTAGAGTCAAACTTGTTCAAATAATTCTTTGTATTTAATATAAAGCAAGTACATCCAAATGGATGAAAATATGAAATGTTGGGCTTTCTGTTCTTCCATAATTCGTATGGAGTCTTTTCCAGAATAGGTCTTATTGAGATTCTATTCTGAATGTAGCACGCTGTGTTTATTGCCTCTGCCCAGAAGGTCTTAGCAACGTTTGTCTCATTGATCATGGTTCTGGCCATTTCTTGCAATGTTCTGTTCTTTCGTTCTACAACTCCATTTTGTTGGGGAGTTCTAGGACAAGAGAAATCATGCAGAATGCCTCTGCCATTAAAGAATGACTCAAAATCTTTGTTTTCAAATTCTCCACCATGATCACTTCTGACTTTAACGATTCTAAGATCCTTTTCATTCTGAACTTGGTTACAGAAGGTAACAAACACAGAGTGTGACTCGCCCTTGTGTCTTAAGAACTTTACCCATGTCCATCTGCTATAGTCATCTACGATTACTAACCCATACTTCATACCACTGACTGAAGCAGTTTTAACTGGTCCAAATAAGTCAATGTGAAGAAGTTCTAATGGCTTAGAGGTAGAAACAACATTTTTGGATTTAAAAGAAGGTTTTGCAAATTTGCCTTTCTGACATGCTTCACACAGAGCATCTGAATTGAACTTTTGCATGTCAAAAGAAGTGATGAAGGAATATTCCTAGGATACTCTACCAACAGCAGAGCATATAGGGTATTCAATTCAAGGACCAAAGTTATAATGGAATCTATAAATGTCATAGTTGATGATTACCATGAGGAAACAAATGTCCCATATGATGTTGAGACATTCTTTGAGACTTCAACTCAAGTGTCTAAAAAGGATGATGTACCTAAAACTACTTCATCAGAGTCTGAATCAAAGGAAGCTAACAAAGATCCTTCCATCAGAATTCAAAAAGATCATCCTAAGGAACTCATCATAGGAGATCCTAACAGTGGAGTCATTACAAGATCTAGAGAAATCATCACAAACTCTTGCTTTGTATCTAAGATTGAACCAAGAAATGTTAAGGAGGCTTTGACTGATGAATACTGGATTGGAGCAATGCAAGATAAATTGAACCAATTCAAGCAACATGAAGTATGTGAGTTAGTTCCTAGACCAGAAGGAACAAACATCATTGGCACAAAATGGATCTACAAGAACAAATCAGATGTTGAAGGAGTTGTCACCAGGAATAAGGCAAGACTTGTTGCTCAAGGATACACTCAAGTTGAAGGGGTTGATTTTGATGAGATTTTTGCTCCTGTAGCCAGACTGGAATCAATCAGACTCCTATTGGGAATTGCTTGTCTCCTTAAGTTCAAGCTATTTTAGATGGATGTAAAGAGTGCCTTCCTAAATGGGTACTTAAATGAGGAAGTATATGTGGAACAGCCTAAAGGATTTGTGGATCCAAACTGCCCTGGTCATGTCTACAAATTGAGGAAAGCTTTATATGGCCTAAAACAAGCTCCTAGATCCTGGTATGACAGGTTGACAAAATTCCTCTTTGACAAAGGATACAGGAAAGGAGGCTTGGATAAAACTCTTTTTGTCAAAAATGAAGGAGGAAAGATAATGGTAGCTCAAATCTATGTTGATGACATGGTGTTTAGGGGAATGTCAGATGAAATCTATGTTGTATATCTCCATTATATCTACAAAATTTCTTTACACAACTTCTTCTAAATGTTCTTGGATCTCAAGTTATTAATTCGTAAAGTCATGGTCTTGAAATTAAACACTTAGTGAAATTTTGCCCTATTTTAGGCAGGATTTTGACCTAACTTCATGACACTTTTTCATATAACAACTTGGGGAATTTTAAAAAGTGATTCAAAGAGGGGTTGTAGAGCACATTACAAGCTTTCCAAAATGTCCAAGAACTCCTTGAGATCATTCTTGAGCATGGAGAATCGAAGAGAGGATGTTAGGGTTTCAAACTAAAATTAGAGGTCATTTTCATGATGAACAAAAATGCAATTTAAATGTTAGGCTGCATAATCTTGCTTTGCAGGCCTTTTAACTTGTGTATCTATCCATAATTAATGGATTACACAAACTTTTGAGCTTTAATCCAAGTGATTTAAGCTTTATCCAATCCACATTACCATTAATGGCACAAAGTGAACACTTCCATTTTAGAAAAGCAAGCTTTTTGTGCAAAGTCAATTCTTAAGCCTCTAACTTGTTCCCTCTGATCACACTCCATCTACAAAGTCAGAAGCAAGTGTGTTTAAAGCATAACCGCTCTATCTTAACCAGTACACAAAGCTTTGAAACTTGGATTTCTCAAAAATCACATGTTATGCTTAACTTGTGATTTTGAATTCTGATCAACAACAAGCTTCTAAACTTGTTTCTTATAAATAGATACACTATTTGTGAGCTAAAGAGTGAGCTTAAGCACCCTGAAACACACCAAAACTCTCTCAAACCAGAAATTGCCCAAAAACATCATTGTTGCACAGTTTCTGACCTTGAACATCAAACTCACATTTCCCTCGTGCGTTTCTTGGCCTTTTAGTTTCTAAAGCTTCCTTACATCAAGTGTAACCTATCCTTGTCCCTGTTTCATTACTGTAACATCATTTACCATATCCCCCATGACCAAAAACAGAGCAGTGCACATTGACTTCTCCAAGCCATTCCAGCCATCCATTGCTCAAGCAAACCATTGCATTAGCTTCCTGGGAACTTGAGGAAGCTAACCTGATCATTGCAACACCTTAAATCAAGCTCATTTACATTTCACGATTTCCATTTTTGAGGTATTTTTCTTTAACTTCTATCTCATTACTTAGGCATTGTTAGGCTTGCATTTGTGAAGAT
Organism: Vicia faba; assembly: GCA_948472305.1. Lineage (NCBI taxonomy): Eukaryota > Viridiplantae > Streptophyta > Magnoliopsida > Fabales > Fabaceae > Vicia > Vicia faba. The sequence continues at coordinate 1,187,893,723 of OX451737.1, forward strand.
AAAATATAGACATCATTGCCCTGAAGCTGTACATGTCCATAGATTTCATTTATATTGATTGAGCTAGGAGAATTTTAGGATTGAATCTGTGAAAATAATTAGGTCAGAATTTGGTACTTTTAGAAATTCTCATTCATATTTGATTTATAGTTCATGATATTTATATGGTTGGATTCGTATGAAAAAATGGAGCAATTTTCATGTTTACATTTTTGCAAATGGTTGAGAAATGAACAAGTTGCAGGGCTTCTGGCTGGAGGTTGACGATGAAGTATATTTAGGGCAAGATTTATGTAATATATTTATTGTTTTACATAAGTTAATGGATGTATCACCACCCCAGTGGTTAAAGCGCGCGCCTGTCACTATGAGGTCCTGGGTTCAAGCCCCAGCGTGACCTTTTTGCATTTTTCTCACTTTTTTGACTCTTTTTGCAGCGCCTGGGCCTCCTCTTGTTGGGACTTATTTTTTGTCATGATCAAACCCCTCATGCCTTGTTGTTTATACACCCTGGCCCATTTCATTTTCTTTTTATTTTTTATTTTCATTATTATTATTATTATTAGTATTATTATTAATATTAATTTTTATTATTAGTAATAAAAACCCAAAAATATTTTTATTTCTTATTTTCACATTTTTATATTTTATTTTTCTTCACAAAAACAAAAGAATAAAAACATTTCTTTTTACATTTTTAATAATTAAATTTACCTTTTTTTTTACTTAGATAATTTAATTTTAATTATTATTATATTATATCATTTATTTTTCTTGTAAATTAAAATCAATTTAAAATTTAGGATTTTTATTTAATTTTTTTATTTACTAATTTAATTAAATTCACAAAAAAACCCTAAAAAACTTGTTTTTCTTTAAATTAATTTAGTTTACTAATTAATATTAATTTTCCTTTTTTAGCTAATTATCTTATTTTAATTAATTAGGTTAGAAAACCCTTTTCATAAAAAAACAAACAAAGATTACATTTCTTTTTTATATTTGCATTCTTGCACTTTATTTATTTATTTTGTACATTTATTCAAAATTCAATATGGTTGTAATATTATTTAGATTTAATTTCTTGCAATATTCCCCATTTGTAATTTGTATACCCCTCCCCTAAATGATGTAATAGCGTAGTAATTTTAAATTCCGCAATTTATCGCTTTGTATATAAATGCTAGTAATTAGGGTTTTGTATGGAAAGACTAAAACCAATCAATAGAAAACCCTAATCAAAGACAAATCAAGCATGAAAATTAATCCACTTGCACACAAGCACCCCTAGGGTAAATCCACTTGGTTGCCTTACAAAAATGTCCATATTACGCATGTGAGGTATCTTAGCAAAGACAGGCAAAATACAAGATCATAGTCCCTCGATGACGCTATCTATGTTGCCTTTCAAAATGATCTTAGTCCCTAAAGAAAAATGCTAAGATATCTTACAACATTGCTAATCATGGTTATACGATGACCCACGTCCGTCCCTTTTACATCCAAAGATAGGGTTACTTACCAAACCAATGGTAAGATAACAACGTCAAAGGAAAAAGGAAATGAACATGAAAGACTTTTTGAGTAGGTAGAAAGTTCCTAGTTACTTGCTCAATTTCAAAACAAAACATCCTTGCTATTTTCAAAACAAACACCAACACTTCCAAAACATCTTTCAAAACTTGAAAACATTTTCAAAAGATCAACACCTTTGTATACATTCTTACGAACGAGAATCATTACAAAATACTTTCAAAAACCACACAAAGCACATTTTCAAACAAAATCAAGTGATCTAGCAAGTAACTAAGAGCCCGTGGAAAACCATGGATGAAAATGGTGATAATACCTTCCCTTTTCATAATATACCCCCCTAACTCAAGAAAATATCTCAAAGGTATTTCCTGTGCTTTTTCACCTTTCCTTTTGGATAAAAGAAAAGTCGATGGTGACTCTTGCTAACTGCAACATTTACGATCAAACGCAAAACACTCAATTCAGTTCTCCCCCCGTATCACAGAACTGACGACTCTGCTGGGGAAAATTTTAAAAGTGGGGTTACCTTAGGGTTAGATCACATTTACTTGATTTCATTGTTCGACTTGTATGCTTTACACTATGGTTCTTTGTTTGGGTTTGAATCCTCTACCCAGATTTTGGATACCTTATAGGTAAGTAGCAATACATTGTGGAAACTGTGTGGGGTATACCGACATGGTCTAAGAAATAGCTACGTTAGTGTGACATATTTGTGGGTTCCGGTAGCCCTTGAATAGTCAAGGAGAATACGGGGCCGCTGAGTGATGTCATGAAGAACTAATGAACTTTTAGAACCTTTACTTGACCAACTTGGCTATTAGGATGTAGTGAGGTGATTGGCTTTGGTGCAGTTCGAAGTTGGTAGATACTCGATACTACACTCATTGAGGTTTGGTTTTTTGGGATATTTCGGTCTTCCATTAAAGAGGCTTGCGTTGAAACAATACCCAAGGAAACAAACAAGTGATATTGAGCTCCTTAGAACCCGGTTACTATTTCTAGGACAAGTTCGAGCCAACTAAACTTCAAGAGGGTACTTACCTATAAAACTCCATGCAAGCCTAAACCTAAGGAATTGTTTGCTTTTTTAGTATATATATATATATGCTTGTACATAACATCATAAACATCATAACATCATACTCATATTCACTAACCATTTCAAGGATCAGGGGATTTATCTTTGTTTTGTTTTGTAGGACATGGATTCTATTTGCAGGAAAACCATTCAAGTCAATCTTGTAAGGATCCTTCATCAACTTAAAAAGCTAGCATTAAGGATTCCTAAAAATTCTTCATTTACGAAAAGACATGGTCGCCTACTAAACTTGGTTACCTCCAACATTGATGAAGACATGATGAAGGTGCTCTTTCAGTTCTTTGATCCTTTACACTATTGCTTCACATTTCCCGATTATCAACTTGTGCCAACTTTGGAAGAATTCTCCCAACTCTTGAGGATTCCCATTCTTAATCAACTACCTTTCAATGGTACAGAAAGAGATCCAAAGCCAGAAGAGATTGCTCAAGCTCTGCAGTTGCAACCATCTGATATCACAACTAATTGGGAGACAAGAAGTGGTGTCAAAGGTTTCCTAGCAAGATTCTTGTTTGAGAAAGCCCGAAAATGTTGGAACTCTTTGGATTTGCAAGCTTTTGAGAAAATTGTGGCTCTCCTCATCTATGGGGTGGTTTTGTTTCCAAATCCTGACCAACTCATAAACGTGAACACCGTGAAAATCTTCATGTCTCGTAACCCGGTGCCTACTTTGCTAGGGGACATCCTACATTCTTTTCACACTCGTATTATGAGGAAAAGAGGTATCCTTATATTTTGTACTCCTCTCTTGGCAAGATGGTTTATTTCTCATCTTCCCCAATCTATATTGAAGAACGAGAAAGGTCCAAGGTGGTCACATAGGTTGATGACACTCAAACATTCAGACATTCATTGTTGTTCCCGATCTATAGAGAATGTTACTATTGCCGACCATTGTGGAGAATTCCCTAATGTTCCTTTACTTGGCATTAGAGGAGGTATCACCTACAATCCCTGTTTAGCCTTAAGACAGTTTAGTTACGCCTGAAGGGATGGCCCATATGAGATGCTCATTCAAGGTTTGGTATTTGACTACGAGAATGAAGATCAAGGTCATCGCCTGAGATTTATATGAGCTTGGAGGATGTTGAACAAGGTAGATAGAAAGACATTGGGGCATAAGAACTCCATCCCTCTTGATCCTTACCTCAAATTGGTACGAACCCGTGCTCAAAGTCTTATAATGCCTTACCCTTCCATTCTCCCAGTTATCATAGAGCCTGTTGTGGAAGGAGATGTTCCATACACTATCCTGCATCCTCACATGCCCACCTCTCTTGAAGACTTACAAAGGGATTGGATACATCTTAAGGGGGAGAGAGACACTTTCGAGGCCCAATTCTACGCCAGTGAGAAGAAGGTTTTAGAACTCACTAAGCAACTTCATGAGGAGCGGAGCCTTAACGCATACATCGCACCAAAGAGGATGCGTATAACTTTTTTATCTTAGAGTTTTTGTATTTCTTTGTAAGCCCAAAAGAGGCATGATGTACTCAAGCTTTGATTTATTAATATAACGTGTGTTCCTTTTTTGGTCTAAAGCAAATTTAAATCTCTAATTTCCTTGAAATCATTGCATATGCATTTACCATTCATCATAACATAAGCAAGTTTCTTACAAACAAGTCTCCTCATCTTTCTACTGCTTATTTTAGTAAGATGGATCTCGAGCAGAAAGTAAAAGACCTTCAGGCGCAGAATGCTCAGTTTCAATAGATGTTCTTGACTCTAGCCAAAGGACAAGAAGATTTGAAAACCTTGTTGGTTGAAGAAAAGAAGAAGAAAACAAAGAAAATAACCGGAGTTCTGAATATGGGAAGAAGGTTCCAAGGACAAGCCAGACGGACCCTAGACTTTGCAACGTCATCTGGTGAAAAGGATAATCAAGAAGTGAAAGGCATGGAAGCGGTTGCCCAACCAGAATTTGAAGAGGAAGAAGAAGAAGACTACTCTGAAGAGTAGTATCCCCCGGTCGACGACAAATACAAATATCTGGAAGAACATCTAAGTGCAATGGAAATTTAGAAAGTGCCTAGGCTGGACTTTGAGGAGCTGGGTTTGGTGTCTGGGATTGTTATTCCACCAAAATTCAAGGCACCAGTGTTCGCTAAGTATGACGGAGTTTCGTGTCCCAAAATGTATCTCCGATCTTATGTGAGGAAAATACAGCCTCACACTGCTGACAGAGATTTGTGGGTACACTTCTTTCAAGACAGTCTATCCGGCACTCGGCTATATTGGTTCTATCAACTAGAAAGGGCCAATATCCATAATTGGGAAGACCTTGCCGCTGCGTTCTATAAACAGTATCAATACAACGCAGATCTTGCTCCCATCCGTACTCAACTCCAGAGTATGGCTATGGTTTCAAGTGAAGGTTTCAAAGACTACACACAGAAATGGAGGGACTTAGCAGGAAGAGTCCAGCCTCCCCTTTCTGAAAGAGAACCAGTAGACATGTTTTTGGGTACCCTGTCTGGTCCTTTCTTCAATCATCTAATTGGAAGCTCCTCAACAGGCTTCACTGAATTAATCTTGACCGTAGAAAGAGTGGAAGCTGGGATTAAGAGTGGGAAGATTCAAAAAGACGCATCCTCTGTTGCTGTAAGAAAAGAATTTATTGGGAAGAAAGAAGTTGGTGTTATGTACCCTCAAAGGAATCAAGAAAGAACTGAACACCGTCCAATGGTAGGGTCTGTCATGATCCCTAAGCCTACACCTACTCAACAAAGGAACGATCAGCCTAGAACAGAAAGACCAGTAAGACAATTTACTCGGATTAATATGACACTATCTCAAGTACTTCCACATTTGTTGAGATCTAATCTGGTAACTTTGAAAGAAGCTCCAAAGAGTCCTAACACAACCTCTCTCACTACCATCCTAATGCTCGTTGTGCTTACCATTCAGAAAGCCCAAGCCATGATACCAACAACTGTTGGGCTTTGAAAAACAAGGTGCAAGACCTTCTTGAAGCAAAAGAAATTGAGTTTGATGCTCCTGAGATCCCAAATGTTATCACCGCTCCTATGCCCAAGCATGGTCGTGGTGTTAACACTGTAGAAGATGATATGTTTGTTACTGCTGTTGATGAACTCGTTACCCCTCTCCTGACTATCAAGAAGAACCTATTGAGGGCTGGTTTATTTCCGGGATGTGACAAAAGTTGTCACCTTTGTATATCCCTACCAAATGGCTGTCATTTATTGAAAGCATGTGTTCAACGCCTAATGGATGACAAAGAGATTTTGTTTGAAAAGACTCCCGTTCCAACCATTTCTTACAAAGATGTTTCAATAGTAACCGTTTCCACCAATCCTTCCAGGGTCTCCACCAAAAGACCCGTTAGGATTACATCAGTTCCTAAAGTGGCTCCACTGATAATTACTATGCCTGGACCAATCCTGTACTCATCAGATAAAACTGTCTCATGGAATTATGGGGGCGATGTCTACTATCACGGTGTCAAGCAGGATTGGCCGGCTGTTGAAGACTCAATTTCTGAGAAGGTTGACCCCGACATCAGCAACATTGCGGGAACCAGCAAGATAACCCGAAGTGGCAGAGTATTCTCCCTAGAGATTTCTCCTCCAAAGACCGTTACTGGTCCTGTGATCCTCCCTGTTTCTGTTCCTGTTGACACTACTACTACAATCCCTATAGTTATACCTGCTAACACTCATACCATCGAGTTGACATAGACTCATGGCAAAGGCATCCTGGTTGAGCCTGTCCGGATGAAGACGCAATTAGTATCTATCCCTGAGGCTTCCCAAAAGGAGATGGAAGAAATTCTGAAAATTATAAAGAGAAGCGACTACAATGTAGTCGAACAACTAGGGCAGACTCCGTCAAAGATTTCCATGCTGGCTTTATTGTTATGCTCTGAGGCTCATGCGAAGGCCTTGGTGAAATTTCTTAAAACTGCCCATGTACCACAAGAAACCTCTGCTGATCAGTTCCAAGACTGCGTGGCCAGCTTGACCGTGGATAATGGTTTAGGCTTTTCTGATGTTGAATTGACACCTAGAGGAAGGAAGCACAACGAGGCATTGCATGTCTCTGTCGAATGCAGGGGAACAACTTTGGCCCATGTCTTGGTTGATACTGGTTCATCTTTGAATGTGCTTCCTAAGAAGGCTCTTGATAGACTCGACTGTGAAGGTTTGACCTTAAAACCCAGCAATATAGTGGTAAGGGCCTTCGACGGTTCAAAGAAAATGGTGCATAGGGAGGTGGACATCCCCATAAAAGTTGGAACCTAAACCTTTGATTCAACTTTTTACATGATGGACATTCGCCCTTCCTACTTATGCTCATTGGGCCGACCATGGATTCACAACGCTGGTGTCGTTACCTCTACATTACATCAAATGCTGAAATATCCGACTGAGGGGAAAATCATTATTGTCCATGGAGAAGAGGAATATATGGTCAGTCACTTAAATTCCTTCAGATACATGGAATTGGATGGTGAATTCATTGAAACTCCATTTCAAAACTTCGAGGAAGTCCCACAAACCATGGCAGTAACCAAGACTGTTTCCCAAGTCCCGAAGATTACAAGACCTCTACTAAAGATGTCTTCATTAAAAGATGCCAAGGCGGTGATCGAAGAAGGTGGGTGTACTATTTGGGGTCAGCTCCCAGATATCCCATACAAATATGACAAATTTGGTTTGGGTTTCACTTCTGGAGCCCAGAAAGTTGTACGCCGTGCTCGTGCCAGGTGACCACCCTTGAAGATCAGCAACCACGGAGTCAATGCAATAGGGGATGATGATGAGGATAGATACGACCTGGAGGAATGGATTTTCCTAACTGTCAATGGAGGACTCAGCAACTGGGAAGCTAAATATTTTTGTCCCAATTAATTTTATCCAACATTAATTGTCTTTAAATTTTGTCATACCTGTAATAATTAAACAATTCAGACTTTTAAAACCTTGTGTCTTACTCGAGGCACAACGGTCCATTTGTAAGGGTTGTTACCTCATTTTCATATGTCATCAATGAATCATGGACGTTTTTGCATACAAAATTTGTGCTCTTTGTCTTTCTTTTTACATTTTTATTGCTTTCAAAGATAGTTATACTCTTACACACACTCACATTCAAAATGCAGATCTACATCCATTTGGCATCCCATGGATAACGATTCTGCTATGGCCTTTTGTGACTCCAAAAATCTAATCTACCAAGCCGAAGACGAAGGTGAGGAAGATTCTGAAGTGCCAGGGGAATTATCCAGGTTACTACAACAAGAAGAGAGGGCCATACATCCCCACGAAGAACCAGTGGACACTGCTAACCTAGGTACCAAAGAGGACAAGAAAGAAGTCAAGGTGGGTGCCAATCTAAAACCCAGTGTCAAGAAGCGTCTGAATCAGTTGCTACATGATTATGTCGAGGTATTTTCCTGGTCGTACTAAGACATGCCAGGACTGGATGCTGATATCGTGGTATATCATCTACCAACAAAAGAAGACTGCCCTCCGGTAAAACAAAAGGTTTGTCGCATGCGACCAGACATGTCAGAGAAGATCAAACCGGAAGTCATGAAATAATTAAACGCTGGATTCTTGGTCGTCACCTCCTATCCACAATGGGTCGCCAATGTTGTTCCCATGCCTAAAAATGACGGCAAATTACGCATGTGCGTGGACTACAAAGATTTGAATAGGGCAAGCCCTAAGGATAATTTCCCACTTCCCCATATCGATATTTTGGTCGACAATACATCACAGCATAAGGTGTTTTCCTTCATGGATGGTTTCTCAGGCTATAATCAAATCAAAATAGCGCCTGAGGACATGGAGAAAACAACCTTTGTCACATAATGGAGCACATTTTGTTACAAGGTTATGCCATTCGGGTTGAAGAACGCTGGGGAAACCTATCAAAGTGCCATGGTAGCTCTATTTCACGATATGATACATCATGAAATAAAGGTCTATGTGGATGACATGATAGCCAGATCTCAAACTGAAGAGGAACATCTTGACCATTTACAGAAACTCTTTGAGAGACTAAAGAAATACAAGCTGAGGTTGAACCCGAATAAATGCACATTTGGGGTGAGGTCTGGTAAACTCCTAGGCTTTGTCGTCAGCGGTAAAGGTATCGAGGTGGATCCTTCCAAAGTAAAAGCGATACAAGAAATGCCTGCTCCTTGCACTGAGAAGGAAGTCAGAGGATTCCTAGGACGACTAAACTACATTGCCAGATTCATTTCTCACTTAACAGCTACTTGTGAACCTATCTTCAAATTATTGAAGAAAGATCAAGTAGTCAAGTGGAATGATGAATGCCAAACTTCCTTCGAGAAGATCAAAGAGCACCTGCAAGAACCTCCTGTTTTGATGCCGCCAGTGGAGGGAGACCCTTGATCATGTATCTAATTGTTTTGGAAAATTTAATGGGGTGTGTGCTGGGGCAGCATGACGAGTCTGGCCAAAAAGAGCATGTTATTTATTACCTGAGAAAAAAGTTTACCGACTGTGAAACAAGATATTCACTGCTCGATAAAACTTGTTGCGCTCTGGCATGGGCTGCTCGCCGGCTAAGACAGTATATGCTGACCCATACTACCTTATTATATCCAAGATGGATCCAATAAAATACATATTCGAGAAGCCTTCCCTCTCTGGGAGAATAGCAAGATGGAAGATGATCCTAACGGAATATGACATTCAGTATACTACCCAAAAAGCAATAAAGGGCAGTGTACTGGCCGATCACCTTGCTCATCAAGCTATGGATGACTACCAGTCCATGAAGTTCGAATTCCCAGATGAAGACATCATGATGGTAAATAACTGTGAAGAATTCAGACCATATGACGGACCTGAACAAGGATCCCTATGGACCCTGGTTTTTGATGGGGCGTCCAACGCACTCGGAAATGGCATTGGTGTTGTACTCATATCCCCTGAAGGATGTCACACTCCCTTTACTGCAAGACTCTGCTTTAACTGTACAAATAACATGGCAGAATACGAAGCGTGCATTTTTGGTCTCAAAGTTGTCATAGATTTGGGGATCAAGTCCTTAAGTGTATTAGGATATTCAACCTCAGTCATCAGCCAGATCTAAGGAGAATGGTCACGAAGCACCCAAACCTCATCCCTTACAAAGAATATGTGTTGACATTAATCCCACATTTTGAGAAGATTACCTTCGAGCATTTCTCGCGAGAATAAAATCAGCTAGCAGACGCGCTAGCCACAATGTCATCCATGTTTAAACTCAAATGGGATAACGAGGCTCCCCAGATCACCATTGAAAGAATGGATGAACCGGCTCATTGTCACGAGATTAATGCTAAAGAGGTAGTGGGCCAGCCTTGGTTTCACGAAGTCAAAAGGTATCTCGAGGCTCAAGAGTATCCGGAAGGAGCTTCAGTCAATGATAAGAAGTTCTTAAGGAGATTCTCTGCTAAGTTCTCCCTTAGAAATGGCATCCTATACAAACGCAACCATGACTCTATATTGCTTCATTGCGTAGACAAGGTTGAGGAAGAAAAGATCATGGCTAATCTACATGAAGGCACTTTTGGCACCCATTCCAGTGGGCATATGATGGCAAAGAAGATCCTACGGGCAGTTTATTACGGGTCTACCATGGAAGCAGATTGCAATCAGCACTCTCAAACTTATCATAAGTGTCAAATCTATGCTAACAAAGTACATGTACCCCCAGTTCCTCTGAATGTCCTGACTGCTCCCTAGCCATTCGCGATGTGGGGCATTGATATGATTGGAGAAATCAAGCCCATAGCCTCTAATGGACACTGCTTCATCTCGATGGCCATTGACTATTTCACAAAGTAGGTTGAGGCAGCTTCTTTCGCTTCTGTCACCAAAAATTTCGTGGCCCGGTTCATCAAACAGAATCTCATCTGTCGGTATGGTATCCCGGAGAGGATCATCACAGACAATGGTACGAATCTCAACAATACTATGATCACCACACTGTGTGCGCAATTCAAGATCCAGCACCACAACTCTTCCCCTTACCTGCCAAAGATGAATGGTGTTATCGAAGCCACAAATAAGAACATCAAAAAGATCATACAGAAAATGACAGTAACCTACAATGACTGGAATCAGATGCTACCATTCGCTCTCCACGGTGACCGTACCACGGCGCACAGATCAACTGGGGGAACACCTTACTCTCTGGTATACGGCATGGAGGCTGTCTTGCCTATTGAGGTTCAGATCTCTTCTTTGAGAATCATGAAGGATGCAAGGTTGAATGAAGATGATTGGATCCAAACTCGACTTGATCAACTGAACTTGATTGACGAAAAAAGGCTTACTGTTGTATGTCATGGTCAAATGTATCAAAAATGGATGATCAAGGCTTTCAACAAAAATACCAAATGCCAAGTGTATCAAGTCAGGGATTTGGTGATCAAGCGCATCATACTGCCGCAAGGTGATCCCAAGGGAAAATGGACTCCTACATACGAAGGACCGTTTGTGATCAAAAGCATATTCTCTGGTGGAGCAATAATCTTAACCACTATGGATGGCGATGACCTACCGCCACCTGTGAACGCGGACATAGTCAAAAGATTCTACGCATAAGAGACCCGCTAGGTTGACACACCTAGGCAAAACAAGGGCATCTCGGCGAACCAAAAAGGTTCGGGAAAAAATTAGGGATAAAACAAAAAAAAATTGTAAACCCGGAAAGTTGAAAACCCAAAAGGGAAACTTGGGCAAAAAAGGGTATCCCGGTGGACTTAAAACCCGAAAGGGCGGTCCAGGCAAAAGTTAGGGATTTAAAGCGTATGACTATGTCCTGTTGAATCACCTTACAGACAACCTTTGGCTTCGACTGACAAACTCAACAGTTCTGATCAATCCAATCAACTTCGGACAAGGCAGCAAGTGGACAAGACGCTCAGAGACACAAACGCTATAGCAGAATGGGAACCCCATGGGATTATTACATATAGCTATCTTTTCTTTGTATCAAATTTTCATTCTTTACGACGAAATTCTCTTACTAGAATGATCGTATCATTGTACAAAAATACTTATTCAAAGTTAATACAAAGATACCCCTTTGAAAGTGCAAAACTATCTTTTTTTTCTTTATTCCTGTGTTTTGTTTACAAAAGCGTCCAAATGATTTATTTTTGAACATATGCATTTGAACATAACTACTGTTTACAAAGAGGAACAAAAAACAGAAAGACAATCACTAATTTCTTTAGGAAATAGGATAATATCTTTAGACTATAAAATCCCCACAGTGTGCAGCTTAATGATATCAAGCTCTCTCACATCCCCGACAGAACAAAACTTCCAGTTATCACTCCTCGGTAAAGGTCGCCCAATTTCTCAGGATTCTCCAACTGGATTTCACAAGCAATACACGGCGTGTCCCTTAAAATAGAGTTTATTTCTCTAAAAAATAGAAGCTCATCAACTCATCAGCACTTCAAAACATGAAGACTTACACTCCACGTCCCCAACAACGATCAGGGATTTATTTTCCCTAATCCAACAATATTACAGCACCATAGCTCACATGCCCATACATCACATCCATACGTCATTAACAACACGAATGCATACAACATAATCTCATTAATTTTTATTGAGAACATCATTGTACAATGCATCTCATACATCGTGACATTGCATACAACTAATATTTCATCTCTTCAGAAAAGATTAGTCAACAGATGACTATCATCAACAATTTACAAAAGGGTCATAGATTAATACCTGAAACAAGCCAGGAAATCATCTACACGACTAGCTGAAGCAATCCTACGCATGTTTGTTCTCATTTATCTTTCAGATACAGTTCATATACGCTCTAGACACGTATGCCATTCTGATACTCATTCGGATTCAGCTTTCAGATACAGTTCAGATACGCTCCAGACACGGATGCCATTCTGATACTCATTCAGATTCAGCTTTCAGATATAGTTCAGATACGCTCCAGACACAAATGCCATTCTGATACTCATTCAGATTCATCTTTCAGATACATTTCAGATACGCTCCAGACACGGACGCCATTCTGATACTCATTCAGATTCAACTTTCAGATACAGTTCAGATACGCTCCAGACACGGATGCCATTTTGATACTCATTCAGATTCAGCATTCAGATACAGTTCAGATACGCTCCAGACACGGATGCCATTCTAATACTCATTCAGATTCAGCTTTCAGATACATTTCAGATACGCTCCATACACAGATGCCATTTGGATACTCATTCAGATTCAACTTTCAAATACAGTTCAGATATGCTCCAGATACAGATTCCATTCTAATACTCATTCAGATTCAGCTTTCAGATACAGTTCAGGTACATTCCAGATACGGATGCCATCCCGATACTCATTCAGATCCAGCCCCCAGATATGGATGCTATTTTGATACCCATTCAGTATAAATCTATCAGAGATTTATTCTGGCACTTCTTCCATTCCTGTAAACAATCATTTTTAGATGGCATCTATAAGACCATCTCCAAAAACTTTCTATCATCTCTCCAAATGGCATCTTTAAGCCCATTCCCTATGCCATCAACCACCACGTCCTCGAGTGCAAATTTTGTGGTCACTCTAGTGTCCAATCATCTTCCACCTTCAAGTCATGAATGGTAGATCCGCCAATCTAACTCTTCGGGTTTAAGAAGATTAAACAGGTGAAGCTGTTGTACCCCAAAATTTTCCCTCTCACTTATCATTTAGTTTCTCACAAAGATCTCTCTTGGTTCAAGACTACACTAGGGTTGATCAACTCAAGACACCTCCTTAAGCACTGATGACTGTAATTAGGGTTTGAGATTACACAAGTATAATTGAACTTTCAATGCTTCATATGACTTTCATGGATCATTATGGACCCCCGAGATTACTCATGTCAAGTTTCAAGTCTTGATCACATTTTTGCTCAGTCAATTGAGCAGTTGACCTAAAAATCAGTTGTATTGGAGAAAAAGTCAACTATGGCCTATTTACAGTCAAACTTCATAATTTTTATCCACACCAACATTATAAACTCCTATGTATCATTTGATCAATTTTGGACTATTATTCCTCAAGAAATTTGATCAAATCATCAAAGGGCAAAATGGTCAAAATTAGGGTTTTGATTGAGAAAGGGCAATTTCTGATTTTTGACCTAGAAAATGGTTAATTGGGTTGAGGAATAATCTCAAGAGTTCAATTGCATCATTTTGAACAAATGAAATGACCCAAAACATTGCTCAAGATCAATTGGATTGATAGTGAATTTTCAGTCAACTAATCAAAAAGTCAATTGTATACTGAAAAGTAAAACTTTGACTTTTTGGTCAAAATCAAATGGCAAAGATCATAATTCATAAAAACATGTCAAAATATGAAAATTATTCATCAAGAAATAAAAAAGTCAAAATTTCATTTTGAAAAGTCAAAGTTTTCTAACTTAGAAAATTTTCTAAGTGTTTAAAACTTCATGTTTTTTCACAACTTTGAGCAAATTTTTCACCATGATGCAAGATAATTCAAAAGAAACTTTAAACATGAAAGTTGTAGATATCCATGATATCTATAATATTGCTTTACACAACTTCTTCTAAAAGTTCTTGGATCTCAAGTTATTAATTCATAAAGTCATAATCTTGAAATTAAACACTTAGTGAAATTTTGCTTTATTTTAGGCAGGATTTTGACCTAACTTCATGGCACATTTTCATATAGCTCCTTGGGAAATTTTCAAAAGTGATTCAAAGAGGGGTTGTATAGAACATTACAAGCTTTCCAAAATGTCCAAGAACTCCTTGATATTATTCTTGAGCATGGAGAATCGAAGAGAGGACGTTAGGGTTTCAAACTAAAATTATAGGTCATTTTCATGATGAACAAAAATGCAATTTCAATGTTAGGCTGCATAATCTTGCTTTGAAGGCCTTCTAACTTGTGTATCTATCCATCATTAATGGATTACACAAACTTTTCAGCTTTAATCCAAGTGATTTAAGCTTTATCCAACCCACATTTCCATTAATGGCACAAAGTGAACACTTCCATTTTAGAAAAGCAAGCTTTTTGTGCAAAGTCATATCTTGAGCCTCTAACTTGTTCCCTCTGATCACACTCCATCTACAAAGTCAGAAGAAAGTGTGTTTAAAGCATAAACACTCTATCTTAGCCAGTACACAAAGCTTTGAAACTTGGATTTCTCAAAAATCACATGTTATGCTTAACTTGTGATTTGGAATTCTGATCAACAACAAGCTTTTAAACTTGTTGCTTATAAATAGAGGCACTATTTGTGAGATAAAGAGAGAGCTTAAGCACCCTGAAACACACCAAAACTCTCTTAAACCAGAAATTTCCCAAAAACACCATTGTTGCACAATTTCTGACCTTGAACATCAAACTCACATTTCCCTCGTGCGTTTCTTGGCCTTTTAGTTTCTAAAGCTTCCTTACATCAAGTGTAACCTATCCTTGTCCATGTTTCATTACTGTAACATCATTTACCATATCCTCCATAACCAAAAACAGAGCATTGCACATTGACTTCTCCAAGTCATTCCAGCCATCCATTGCTCAAGCAAACCATTGCATTAGCTTCCTAGGAACTTGAGGAAGTTAACCTGATCATTCCAACACCTTGAATCAAGCTCATTTACATTTCATGATTTCCAGTTTTGAGGTATTTTTCTTGAACTTCTATCTCATTACTTAGGCATTGTTAGGCTTGCATTTGTGAAGATAAAATATAGATATTATTGCCCTGAAGCTGTACATGTCCATAGATTTCATTTATATTGATTGAGCTAGGAGAATTTTAGGATTGAATCTCTGAAAATAATTAGGCCAGATGGTAATTTTAGAAATTCTCATTCATCTTTGATTTATAGTTCATGATATTTATATGGTTGGATTCGTATGAAAAAATGGAGCAATTTTCATGTTTACATTTTTGCAAATGGTTGAGAAACGAACAAGTTGCAGGGCTTCTGGCTGGAGGTTAAAGATGAAGTATATTTAGGACAAGATTTATGTTATATATTTATTGTTTTACATAAGTTAATGGATGTATCACCACCCCAGTGGTTAAAGCGCGCGCCTGTCACTATGAGGTCTTGGGTTCAAGCCCCAGCGTGACCTTTTTGTATTTTTCTCACTTTTTTGACTCTTTTTGCAGCGCCTGGGCCTCCTCTTGTTGGGCCTTATTTTCTGTCATGATCAAACCCCCCACGCCTTGCTGTTTATACACCCTGGCCCATTTCATTTTCTTTTTATTTTTTATTTTCATTATTATTATTAGTATTATTATTAATATTAATTTTTATTATTAGTAATAAAAACCCAAAAATATTTTTATTTCTTATTTTCACATTTTTATATTTTATTTTTCTTCACAAAAACAAAAGAATAAAAAAATTTCTTTTACATTTTAATAATTAAATTTACCCTTTTTTTTACTTAGATAATTTAATTTAAATTATTATTATATTATATCATTTATTTTTCTTGTAAATTAAAATCAATTTAGAATTTAGGATTTTTATTTAGTTATATTTATTTACTAATTTAATTAAATTCATAAAAAACCCTAAAAAACTTGTTTTTTTTAAAATTAATTTAGTTTACTAATTTAATATTAATTTTCCTTTTTTAGTTAATTATTTTATTTTAATTAAATAGGTTAGAAAACCCTTTTCATAAAAAAAACAAACAAATATTATATTTTCTTTTTTATATTTGCATTCTTGCACTTTATTTATTTATTTTGTACATTTATTCAAAATTCAATATGGTTGTAATATTATTTAGATTTAATTTCTTGCAATATTCCCCATTTTTAATTTGTATACCAATAGCGTAGTAATTTTAAATTCCGCAATTTATCGCTTTATATACAAATGCTAGTAATTAGGGTTTTGTATGGAAAAACTAAAACCAATCAATAGAAAACCCTAATCAAAGACAAATCAAGCATGAAAATCAATCCACTTGCACACAAGCACCCCTAGGGTAAATCCACTTGGTTGCCTTACAAAAATGGCCATATTACGCATGTGAGGTATCTTAGCAAAGACAAGCAAAATACAAGATCATAGTCCCTCGATGAAGCTATCTATGTTGCCTTTCAAAATGACCTTAGTCCCTAAAGAAAAATGCTAAGATATCTTACAACATTGCTAATCATGGTTATACGATGACCCAGGCCCGTCCCTTTTACATCCAAAGATAGGGTTACTTTCCAAATCAATGGTAAGATAACAACGTCAAAGGGAAAAGGAAATGAACATGAAAGACTTTTTGAGTAGGTAGAAATTTCCTAGTTACTTGCTCAATTTCAAAACAAAACATCCTTGCTATTTTCAAAACAAACACCAACAATTCCAAAACATCTTTCAAAACTTGAAAACATTTTCAAAAGATCAACACCTTTGTATACATTCTTACGAATAAGAATCATTACAAATGTTTGCCTAGACAAAGGCCTCTTTACAAAATACTTTCAAAAACCACACAAAGCACATTTTCAAACAAAAGCAAGTGATCTAGCAATTAAATAAGAGCCCGTGAAAAACCATGGATGAAAAGGGTTCTAATACCTTCCCTTTTCATAATCTACCCCCCGAACTCAAGAAAATATCTCAAAGGTCTTTCCTGTGCTTTTTCACCTTTCCTTTTGGATAAAAGAAAAGACGGTGGCGACTCTTTCTAACCGCAACATTTGCGATCAAACGCAAAACACCCAAGTTAGTTCTCCCACCTTATCACAGCTAGGTTTGATTTAAAATCCCCAGGGGCTTGACCTCTTTCTATAGTGTTGATTTCTTGATTCCCCGGGAAGGCTATCCCAGGGCATCTTTTGTTGGAATAAGTTTGCATGATAAGAAGGTTCAATCCAGGGTTCCCCAGTGAAGGCCTCTCTATTTGATAGAAGTCTTTTCTCCCTGTACGTGTTGAGTTTTGACTCATTTATGAAGCATCTCCCTCTCGGTAGTACTTGTAGTTTGTTTGATTGCCCGATAATCAGGCAAGGGTAGTGTTTTATTTAAGAAGTGTTGAATTGGTTATCAACTTTTTGGGTTTTCACTCACCAAGTGTTGGGTTTAATTTAAAATCCCCATAAGATTGATTCCTTGCTATAATGTTTGACTTCTTAAACTCTCCAAGTTGTTATCTCTATGAGGTTTCATACTTTTTCCCAGAGAAGTTGGTGCAATGCTTACTCTCAAAATTGAAGAACTTATCTTTGGTTTCCCCAGTGAAGAATGTATTTGGGTTTCCCCTCTTCGATGTGGTGTTGGTATCTCCCCAATGAAGTCAGCACGAGGTCCCCCGATGATATCTCGATGATGAGGCATTATCTCCCCTAGTGAAGTCTGTATGATATTTCTCCATTGAAGTCAGCTCGAAATCCTCAGTTGATATTTTGCCGATATGGTGTCCGTCTGCCTTATTTGAAATCAGTATTGCAATCCCCAGTAGAAGTGCGGACTGTGAAAGCATTTGCTTTCCCATTGAAGTATGAGTGTTATTCCCTGGTGAAGCCTGGAGAAGGATGTTATATCTTTGTATATGTACTATTTTGTCTATTTTCCGGATTGTGTTTTTTCCCAGTGAAGTTAAGCCGTGAAATAGGATTCTACTTCCTCATTTGGTGCTTATTTTTCTTATGGAATGTTCATCTTGGATGTGATTTAGCCGAGTGTTGTTTGTGCCTGAGTTGGTTTTGTCTGGTTATCCCCTGTGATTATATGTCTGTTTTGTCAGCATATACATGATAATACTCACACATTCATACATACATCATGCATAGTTAAATTGATCAAATCATTGTTCATTCGCATTCATTAATATTTTGTTGGCATATTACCCGGTTTTACAGAGTTGTGTTGTCCTCTCTCCAATAAAGTGTCGACCTTAAGCAGAGAGTGTATATTCTTTCAACTTCCCCACTGAGTTATCCCTCATGGAAGATTTTTTCTTTACCTTTCTTGCACAGCTCTTTGTCTGGATAGATTGGGTTTCCCTCTCTTGAGTTTATTTCTCAAAGGATGTATTATGGTTGACTGTTCTGTCCCAGTTTATTTCTGGTTTGAATCTTTGATCCTCAGCAATATTATACTTATGATATCTGCAGGCTTTGAGCCTTGGTTTGAGAATATGCATTTATTTTGCACGAGAAGACTTTATCTCCTCAGCATAAATATATTGGCATCTCCTCAGGAAGTCCTATTTCATTCCCCTAGAAGTCATATTTCTTTCCCCAGGAAGCCATATTGTTCTCCCCAGAAAGTCATTTTTACAATCCTCCATAACATCAAGTAGCAAGTCTCTTTATTTGAACAACTTGTACTTCCCCATAAAAGTCGACGTTACTTTTTTGTTATCTTCTCTATGAGTGGATAATTTGCAGTTTGTTGTTAAGTTACTCCAGTGGGTGGCAAGTCTTTCAATATGGTAGAGACAATTCATTGTGAAAACCTTACAAGTGGTAGTCTCATTCTAGGTGAAACGCCAGAATCTTGGGGAAAACTTGTTATCTTTTTGCTACCCTCAGTGAACGTTGGTAGTTCATCATCAGTGAACGGCGGTTCTATGATATTTCTTACCTTTCCACCATCAGCGAAAGTTGGTGATTGGTATCTTTTTGCTACCCTCAGTGAACGTTGGTATTTCATCGTCAGTCAACGGCGATGCTATGATATATGTTCTCCTACTACCTCCAGTGAAAGTTGGTAGTTCAACATCAGTGAAAGTTGGTGATTGTTATCTTTTTTCTACCCTCAGTGAATGTTGGTAGTTCATCGTCAGTGAACGACGATGGTATGATATTTTTCCTTCTACCTTCAGTAAAAGTTGGTAGTTCACCATCAGTGAAAGTTGGTGATTGTTATCTTTTTGCTACCCTCAGTGGACGTTGGTAGTTCATTGTCAGTGAACGACGATGCTATGATATATTTTCTCTCTACCTTCAGTGAAAGTTGGTAGTTCACCATCAGTGAAATTTGGTGATTGTTATCTTTTTGCTACCCTCGGTGAACGTTGGTAGTTCATCGTCAGTGAAAGGCGATGCTATGATATATTTTCTCCTACTACCTTTAGTGAAAGTTGGTAGTTCACCATCAGTGAAAGTCGGTGATTGTTATATTTTTGCTACTCTCAGTGAACGTTGGTAGTTCACCATCAGTGAATGTTGGTGTTATGATATTTCTTTTCTTTCTACCTTCAGTGAAAGTTGGTAGTTCATCGCCAGTGAACATCGATGATTATTATCTTTTTCTACCCTCAGTGAATGTTGGTAGTCCATCGTAAGTGAACGTCTGTGTTGTTATTCTTTTCTCTTTCTACCTTCAGTGAATGTTGGTAGTTTTTCCTTCGGTAAAAGTTGGTGTATCCTTTGATCTTTTACCATTCTCTTAGAGTCGGGTCTTTTTGATTCACCAGTGATTTATTTTCCTGGTTGGGTATCTCTTTTGATCCTTATTTCCTTTGCTACATCCCAAGTGGTGTTTTGCGTCACTTTGAAATTGTTCATATGCATTCATAATCATAAGCATTGCATGGCATATTAGGGCCAAAAATAGGGTTTGTTTTATATTTAAGTATCTTCGATCACGTCGACATGAAGATTTTTAACCTTCGTATCTCTGGATAGAAGAAACTTAAATAAGGGCAGTTGTTGTACCCTAAGTTTTGCCCCTAGGATCCCTTCATCATACCATATTGATTCAATCACAACAAGATCACATTAGGGCTTTGGTTCTCCTCCCAATCATTAGCTTTTCTCTTTGAGGAATCACCGAGCACCTTGACTTGTTTTTCTTTTGTGATCATGCATGTTTTGTTTTGACTTTCCTTTTAATTAATAAAATGCAATGTTGGTTTGTCTTACTTGTTAATAATGTAGGTAAAAGAAATGTGGCTTAACAATAGGTAGATTTCTCCATCAATTCTTCAAAACTTTGATATCATTGTGAAGCTCTCATTGCCCTGGTTCTAGTTGCAACAATTGCTTTTATCTGGAAACACGTTTTGACCATGATATTTCAAATCCCTTTTCAAAACTTTCCTTCTAAATTGCTTGAGCTACAGTTTATATAAATTTATCGCGAATGTGTGGTTGTCTTTGTCTTGAACAGACGAAGCGAATGGCATAGGTCTCGTGCTCTAATTTTACAGATTGAACAACCTGGTTTTGGGACTGGCTGGAGGTTAAAGATGACCAACGTGTCATCTTCCAACCAATGATAGCGTGCCATTTGTATTTTTTGAATTTCTGATTTTACATTTGATTTAGTGCTTTATTCACTAATGACCATGATATGCACACGCGCCAGATCCCTTGGATTTGATTACTAACGTGTTTTGACTCTCATCCAATGGTCCACATATTTTTGACTTTATTTTTGATTTCTGATTTTTATATTTAATTGTTTTAAATTTCAAAAAATCATAGAAAATTAATTTTAAGTCCAAAAAATATGAAAAAATTATGAAAAATATTTTTGATTTTTCTCTTTCTGATTCTTATATTTTCACAATTTTATTTTGTGTTTTGATATTTTTTATAAATTTTCACTTTATTTCATTTGTTTTAAATGTTTAAAAATACTTTTATGCATTTTTAAATTCTGAAAAAAATTATGGAATGATCCAATGATATTGCGACAAATATTGGTGACCTCATTCATTTTTTATTTCTGAATTTGTTATTTTTTATCATTTTTGGTTTATTTTACTCATTTCTTTTAATTTTAAAAATAGTTCATGACTTTAAAAAATTACCAAAATTTTTATAAAAATATTTTAATTCATTTCTGATTTTTCTATGGTCTTACTTTACATTTCTTGATTAATTTAAACATGGTTGATATTTTTCTCTTTTATTTCTATTTTAAAACCTTTTTTAATATATATATATATATATATATATATATATATATATATATATATATATATATATATATATATATATATATATATATATATATATATATATATATATATATATATATTAAATGCAATATTATTTTGTGATTATTTTCTGGCTGATCTTGGGTTGAATTTTTGATCGTGAACTTTATTGACATCATTGGATCCATGGTGTTGAGTCTAACTCCATAAAAATGGATGAATGATTTTAATAGTAGTTTGATTAAATTTTAATTCAAATGTGGTTTGTATATTCTTTTACACCCCTCTTCATCTTATCCTTTTGTTATTGCACTAAGTGTTATTGAAGCATGATCTTTATATCATGTCTCAAAACAAATGGTGTATAGATTGCTATTGACCGGCCTCAAAATAGGTGCGACTTCTATATAAGTCCACTTACGATTGCTTAACATAGTGCTAAATTTTGTCTCGATTCGAATAAATGATCATTCGTGGCCCAATCCTATGTTTGCAAGCCCAAGTATGTTGATTTGATCTCTTTGATCCAATGACCTTGAGATTCATTGTGTGGAGGCTTTGGTTCTACCAATCCTCTAATGGATCTATAACACTTTTGGTCAACACGGATCACTTAAACACCGTTGATCATTAAATGATACTTTTGAGGATTCCAAATGGATGATATACTTGACAAAAAGCAAATGCAACTTATTGTGTGGAGGCTTTGGTTCTACCAATCCTCTAATGAGTTTCAAATGCAAGTTTCAAGATGGTCATCCAACTAACCACTAATTATTAAATTGTTTTTACTTTATGCTTTTATTTTTATGCTTTATGTACCATTTACTTTAAGCATTACATTTCATGCAATTTTTATTTTGCTCACTTGAGCATTTATTTTCTTGTTATTTTTATTTTTCTCACTTGAGATTTTCTTTTCTTTTTTTAAGACACCTAATAATCAACATGAACCATGAAAAGCTTTAATTATATTTGAACTATTTGGTTACTATCCTTGGCATTATGGAGTATTGGACTTCTTAGACTTAGGATTAGAAACCTTAGCCTATGTTGGAGGCCTTGTGATCTTAATTGATATTTTGTCTGGAGTTCTTGAGGTTTTTACCTCAAGACATTGGGTTGTTTATTTATTTTGTGTGCAGGTTATTGTGATTACATACTTTGTTTGTAATCTGGAATTCACCCGTATACAACCGTTACTCTGTCCAATTTTTGAGAAGTCTTAATACATTTAAAGTTGGTTCTCTCAAGAGATCTGGTATCTTTGCTTGTTTGGTTTCAATCTAAAGAATGGGAGTTCTATCTTGACTCATAATGTCAAGTATTGGCTTCTTGTTGGTTAGATGGTTCTTATCCCTAGCTTTTACCTTATGCTTTAGGATAGTCTCTTCTTCTTCTCTCATCTTCTTTAATTTCAAAAATATTCTTCCTCCTTTTGAAACTCTTCTTGTTTTGAAACTTGAACCATTTTCATAATAAACTTGGACTTAGGTCCATGCATTTTCAAAATATTTTCATAAATAAACTTCAATCAACTTAATAATACCTTGACATTTTTTGTAAGAAGACTAAAAGTCAATCAATCTCATTTCAAACCATTTTGCCACTTTGGCTTTTTATTTTAAAAACCTTTCTCAAGAGGTTGGACTCTTGTCAATCATTGTAGTGATGCAAATAACTATACTTCTACAATATATAGTGAAGAGAGATATTTTCCACTTGGGTGTTGAGTGAGGCATTGTTGATTTTAAAATCCAAGCCATGTCCTCCATTTCGAGATTATGCAAATTCTCTTTTCTCATGATTGTGGGTAGTAAGTATGTTTTCCACACGGATAATGACGATGATGTCTTATCCCATAAAATTAACCAACATACTTGTGTTTTAAAATTTTTTAAAAGGTGAACTACGTGTACCCTGATCCCCTATTGCAAGGAAGATGGTACGTAGGCACTAAAAGTTCGTAACTGCGGCGGGTGCAAAAATCATAAAAAAATACTTCTTTTCTCACCTCCACCATCTATTTTTTACACAACATTTTATAGCCAAAATATACAGATTTTTCAAAGAGGTTCCTGCAAAGTACCGTAGATGTTTAGGGTGCTAATACCTTGCCTTTGCATAACCAACCCCCTTACCTTGAATCTTTCCCCCTCTTTTTGGGTTATTCTCTCTTTTCCCATTCCTTTTGAAACAATAAAGCGCGGTGGTGATTTTTATTTTGATATGTATAAGTCTAGTCAATCCAATGACTTAGTCTTAAACATTTCTACCACTACATTAGGAAGAAAATAGAAGAAATCTATGAATATGTACAACATCAGAGTCAGGATGTCTACATTGTATTTTTGAACATGCAAGTCTATCAATGCCTAAGTAATGAGATACAAGTCAGGAGAAAGTTACCTTGCTTCTGGAGGTTGTTCTGAATTAGAGTCCAGTTCAGGCTGCTTTGATGTTTTGGTCAGCTTTCTCACGTGCTCAGAAGGCTGGAGCAATCTTTAACTTGAGTTATAAATGGCTAGAAAATTCTGGAACAACCAAGAAGCAATGTTCTGATTTTTTGAGATGGAGATTGATGAAGATTGTTATAGTCTGAAAACAGAAGTTGGGACAACTTCTAAATGTGTATCAGAGGCTGTGTGGGTGATTTGGTTGGGAAACATATAAGGAAATTATAACTTGGATGCAAAAGTAGAAGGTTTTGTATTTTGTGTTTACAGTTTCAAGCTCTTTGAAATTTCAGGAAAGTTTCAAGGCTTTCTATTCAATTTTTCGACCTCTTTACAGTTTCAAATGAAGTTCAATTTATAGGCAAAGATTTAGTAGCTTGGAGAAGTTAAGGGTACAGCCATCACATGCTAGGGCGCGGACTTGTTCTTGAAGCAAGTTTAAACAAGTATGGTGGTTAGCAGCTTTAACCGCAGTTAAGATAGATTTGTGAGCATGAATTAAGGAAAAGTACCCTCAGAAGCAAAAGCAAAGTATGGGCCCAGCATAAACTTGTACAAAAATTTGCTTTTTAAGGACAGCAATGGTACTTCTATGTCACACGTGGGGAAATCCTTTGAATAAAGACTCAAAAATGGGTGTGAGCATTAAATGATGATGAGATTTATCAAAATAGAAAATCTTCAATATGAGATTATGTATCATAGCTTAATCTGGATCAGAAGTTCAACATCAGCGCAACTTAGAAAAAATATCCAACATTTGATCTTTGAATCTCCCTGCTCCAACATGTTCTGAAGGGGTTCTCTGACTCTTCAGCAAGCTTGTAACATGATTTGCAGATCCTCTTTGAATTACTCTTGCAAATTCTGATGAACCTTCATGAAAACTGGCCCAGAAGTTCTAACCAAAATATGTCTTGGAAATGTCCAAAATTTGTTGAATGCTTCAGTTTCATGGGCGTGTCTTCAAGGATTTATAACTTGAAATCCCAGCACTTCCAAAAAAATGTTATGTTCTGCAATGTTTTAAATCTCATTGATATTTATAACTCTTGTGTTAGAATTTCTTCCAGAATCAACTTGCATCATGGTAAAAATCTGGCCAGAAGTTCTGAACTTATCATCTTTCTTAAACACTTAGAAAAATTTCTAAGTATTTAGAATATTGACTTTTCCAAAGTAATCTTGACTTTTGATTTTCTTGATGAAACAAACTTCATATTTTAGGATATCTTGATGAAGTGTGATTCTTGAAACTTGATTTTGATCCAAAAGTCAAAGTTTGACTTTTCAATATGCAATTGACCATTTTACCCTTGTGCCAATTCCAAGCCTAAATTGATGTATTAGTGCTGCAAACTTGATGTCATGGAAGATCTTGTGAGAAAATCCTTGATAAATGAGAGGGAAAATTTTGGGGTACAACAGTTACCCCTGTTCAATCTTCTTAAACCTGAAGAGTTAGATTGGCGAGTCTGCCATTCGTAACTTGAAGGTGGAAGATGATTGAACACTAGAGTGCCTAAAAATTTGCACTAGAAGATGTGTTAGTTGACTGTGTAGGGAATGGGCTTAGAGATGCCATTCAGAGAGACTGGGGAAAGCATCAGGATAAATATCTTGGTTGATTTAAACTGGAGTGGTAGATGTCCTTGTCTGTTGATTTTTCCTACAAGGAAAAAGATTAGTTGCATGCAGATGTGTGCATGGTATAATGGTGTTCTCAAAATAAATGAGATTATGATGTATGCATTTGTCGTGTATGCTTTATGGTTTATGAATGTGATGCATTCCTTGCAGCGTGTCTTTGTCTAGGAAAATAAATCCTTAACAACATGCTGATAAGCCTTGGGAAATGAGCTTAGGAGTTTTGATCATTTAATGCTCTACTAGGGAGTTATTCCTGATCGGAGAGTATTAAAAATTGGCTGTTATATGGTCAAAATCCAGGCTTGGCAGCAATCGGTTGGGGATAGTGAAGTTGACTGCTATCTGGTCGTATTCCAGGCTTCACAGTAACTTGCAGGGGAAGATCTGAATTAACGGTTATCTGGTCGAAATCCAGGCTTCGCAGAAAATTACTTAAACTTGAACTGTTATCTGGTCGGATTCTAGGCTTCGCATAAATTTTCTTGAGAGGATGAAGTTAAACTATTATCTGGTCAGGTCCAGGCTTCACAGTAACTTGCTTGAAATTAGTTGTTATCTGGTCAGATCCAGTCTTCATAAAAAATTTCTGAGGGAATAAAGTTAATTGTTATTTCGTCGGGTCCAAGCTTCACAATAACTTTCTTGAAAAGATGAAGTTGAATTGATATCTGGTCGGGTCCAGGCTTCACAGTGACTTGCTTGAAATTAGTTATTATCTGGTCGAATTCCAGGTTTCACAACAAATTTCTGAGGGAATAAAGTTAATTGTTATCTGGTCGGGTCCATACTTCATAATAACTTGCTGAAAAGATGAAGTTGAACTGATATCTGGTCGGATCCAGGCTTCACAGTAACTTTCTGGGATATGGGAAAATTCTACTGGGGAAAAGAAGTTAAACCCTTGTCTGGTTGAGTCCAGATTTTTCCATATCTCGAAGAGTTAAACTATTATCTGGTCGGGTCCAGGCTTCATAGTGTCTTGAGAAGTTAACTATTATCTGGTCGGGTCCAGGCTTCATAGTTAATGTGGTTACACTATTATCTGGTCGGGTCCAGGCTTCATAGTTACTGGGGTTAAACTATTATCTGGTATGGTCCAGGCTTCATAGTGTTTTTGAGAAGTTAACTATTATCTGGTCGGGTCCAGGCTTCATAGTGTTTTTAAGAAGTTAACTATTATCTGGTCGGGTCCAGGCTTCATAGTAACTGAAAGGCTTCACTATTATCTGGTCGGGTCCAGGCTTCATAATGACTGAAAGTTGTACTATTATCTGTTCGAACCGAATGTTAATACTGGTTTTCATTTTTTGTTTGCAAATGTCGCGGTAAGCAAGAGTCGCCATCGACTTTTCTTTTATCCAACAAAGGAAAGGGTGAAAAGAACAGAAAAAGACCTTTTTTCGAGATTTTTGAGTAAGGGGGGTAGATTATGGAAAGGGAAGGTGTTAGAACCCTTTCCATCCATGGTTTTCCATGGGCTCTTAGGTACTTGCTCATTTTCTAAAATTGCATGTGTTTGTATGTTTGAAAAGCTTTGAAAAATTCCTTAGTACGGTGATTCACTTTATGGTAACTCTTGTATCAGTCCTCAAGAGTGTGATAAAGTGTTTTTGAAAACTTTGTTTTGAAAAGTGTTTGAAAGTGTGAAAAAAGAATTGTTTGAGCAAGAACCTAACAATTATCTACCTACTCGAAAAAGTTTATTCTTTTCCTCCTATCCTTTAGACCGTGTTATCCTACTATTAGTGAGTAGGTAGCCCTAATCGTTGGATGTTGAGGGACTATCGAAAGGGACGAAATGGTAATTGAAGGCAACATGTAAGGATACCTTAGCATTTTAAAGGGACTATCATCATAAGATTGTTTCTCGTAGGAAACTCGAGGGTCGTTTAGGGACTATGATCTTTATGATGATTTTAAACTGAGGGTTTTTGCTAAGAGTATCCCTATGTTCGAGGGACATGACCATTGTTTCGGAAGGCAACCAAGTTAGGTAATACCCTAGGGGTGCAAGTGTGCATGAGTGTGATTTTTTCAGATATATTTATCTTGAATTTAGTGATCTATTTATTAATTACTCATACATGCCTAGGTCGTTAGCAGTTATATACAAGCATATAAAAATATAAAAGCGAGAAAATAGAGATCCTACGCTATTACAAGGCTTTGGTGTAGATACATAAAGAATTGACTGAAAGTATAAAGTGCGGAAATTAAAATCCTAATTAAGCTATTACAAACCGGGCACAGTTACATAATTAACAAAAAGGCTAAAAATAAATAAACGCGCGCCTGAATTGAAAATGCGTCTAAAATCCTAAGTGAAAGGAATTTTTGTTTGTTTTTTTGTATGAAAAGAAATTGAATTAAAAAAAATCCTAAATCTATTTTATTGTAGTTTTTTAAGAAAGATATTAAAATAGTTAATTAATTAGTTGGAAAAATTAATTTAATGTAAAAAAGATAAGCCTAATGTTTTTATGTTTTTTAGCTTGTTAATTAATGCTTAGAAGTAGTAAGGTCAAACAACCCAAAGGAAAGGTGAAATCGAAAGACCAAAATAGTAAGGGGAAAAATAAAATGCATTCTTGGAGGAAATGCCTGGATCGAAGAGGCCTGGATTTCTATTCGATCCAATGAGCTGATCGAAGACCTCATTCGAGGGTCTTGGGGGTGCTGTAAGCAAAATGTTAGAAATTGAAACTGTAAGGCTTAGATTGAAGAAGCTTGGGAGAATGCGCGTATGGTGCGTTCGATCGGGATGTGGCATCCTTCGATCTAGGATGCTGGACCTGCAAGGAAGTTTGTTCGAAATTGAAAATACAGGGCCTGGGCTCGAACCCTTGTCCCTTCGATTGCACGAATTCCTTTTCGCCCCCTGAGCAGTTTGCTCATTCGAAAGGCATGACACTTGCTTTTAGTCCTACAAATTGGTTAATTCGAAACTAAATAATACAGAAAAAACTTCCTATTCGAAATTAATCCTTGAACCCAGATCTGGGTTAGTTTCGATTTGTCACAGTCAGGATCATGGATTTCTAAAGTAATCAGCCTCGAAAAACTCTATCCATGGGGTTCAAACGCATGAACACTGCAGCTTGCATACACTTTATTAAATTGTTCACAAATAATAACAAAAACTCTGAATATGCAATTATGAGTTTAATTCAAGATTTAAATGGGATCAAATATTTTTACCACTGGAGACGCCTGGATCTGGACGGAAGGTTGTAGCTGGTTGGGGGCACGAACGAGTGTACACCTGTATGAATTCCAAGAACTCGAGCGAAGTGTCAACCTGGGTGGAAGGTTCCTGCAACGGAGTCTGGACTTTCGTGGGGCAGGATGGTGTCTTTCTTCTGAGGCAGCCTCCATGCGTTTTTCGTCTGGCCCTTTGTGTGGCTGCTATGCGTGTGTAAATTCCCCTTGTATATGTCCTCTCTTTTTCGTTTGAGGTCATGAGGTTTATATAGACAAAGGAAATATTTCAACATTTGTGTATCAAATCTTGGCCCATTATGATGAATAGATTTGATTTGATTTCTTCATAAAGACTTGCTATATTTGATTTTCATACGTTACTGCCAGCCCGTTATGAGCTGTTTGCGCCTCTAACATGATGAAAATCAAAAGCTCACCTACAGATCCACTTCCCTTCGATTGAGCCTCCCTCTACTTCGATTTCTTCAAAGTCCCAATTCGAATTACTCCAGCTTTGATGTCACAGCCGCTTCGATTGAGACTCCCTCTGCTTCGATTGCTTCAAAGTCCCAATTCAAATCTATTCAGCACATTTCCTATTAGGCAACTTCGACCAGCCCTTGACCTTGTGGTGAGTCCAAATTATGATTCGAAGTATTCAGAGCTTCCTTCATCATAGCATCTTAGATGAATACAAACTCTTCACTGAAATTCCACTCAAATTTCATTTCATTCTGATGTTTTAATTGAGGCAAAGTCTGAAGTTCCAGTTGAAGGACCCTCTAAAGTGCCAGTCGAAGGACCCCTTTAAGTGCCAGTCGAAGGATCTTTTGGAAGGCCAGTCGAAGGACCTTTGTCCATACCAATTGAGGGACCTTTGTTCATACCAATCTAAGGACCTTTATCCATACCAATCGAAAGGTACTTGTTAAAATGTCAATCGAAGTGCCTTATTCAAACTCCAATCGAAGTGCCTTGTTCAAACTCCAATCTAAGTGCCTTGTTCAGACTCCAAAGTGCCTTGTTTAGACTCCAATCGAAGTGCCTTGTTCAGATGCCAATTGAAAGGAACTTTTGAGATGCCAATCGAAAAGCCTCGTTAACAGGCCAATCAAAGGAAACTTAAAAACAGGCCAGTCGAAGGAAACTTAGAAACATCATTTGAAATATTTCCTTGTGTTTAGGCAAAGGTTTGTAACCACCTATGCAAGAGGAAAATCTTGGAAAAATATGAGAGGGAAAATTTTGGGGTACAACATATTGGTTCTTATTTTTGGGCCTAGATATTTGGGTCCACAAAAATAGCTAACTTCCAGGATTGGTCAAAATAGGCAGTCGTTCCAGTAACTAGTCATTGCTTCGAGCAAGGTGATGTAACGGGCAGACGCATCTCGAGCGTCTTCCTGGTTGTCTGCTCGACGAGTAGCGGGCATACCTGGAATTGGTCATTGATGTAGGTAGGCACACAACCAAGTAAACATAATCCTTGATATTCCCACAGTGTGATAGATTAAGTGTGCTCGACAAGAGATCAGAGTTAGTGGCCCAAAGCTGTTTGGGCTACGCAAAGGGTAAAAGCGGGTTGGGTCGATTCTAACCATTGGGCCAGTCCAAAATAGGAGCCCCCTAAGTCATTGTTCCTAGGTGTAGAAGTCATGACTTAGAGTCAGACCGCGAAGAGTCGAGGATGCTCTAGGATATGCTCAGGGAAACATCATCGAGGAGCCCGAGTATGGTATTTTTGTGTTCAACGCGTGGGGAGCCGAATGATTGATTGTACTGAGGGGTAGCGTGCAACGCTTGAATCGAGCTACATGTTGTCATAAAAGTGTAATGATGGAAAGTCTAGGTACTATGGCATAATGATGGTAACCCTTAGGTTCCTCTAGGTGCATGCCCAATCACGCACTAGTGAAGTTCGTCTATAAAAGGGAGAGAGGAAGCTTTATTTACACTTTGTTCTTGCTCTTTCTATATTTGTATCTGGTTTCTGCATAACACTATCGTTCTCCACCTAAATTCTTGCTCTTTCTTCCATTCACCGCTGTAATCTCTGCTCGTTCTGCCACTAGTCTTCCCTAACCTCGTAAGTTTCATGTTTTCCTTCTGTTTTTGCAAAAATGTTCCATGTTTTAGGTTAGATTTGAGGTTGAAATTTTAGACTTGCATGCGGTTAGGGGTAGATTAGATATAGATTGGACAACTCTCAGTGGTTCTTCCGCCTGGGAATGCTGTCTCTGCTAGAGCTGTTTGGCAACTCTTGATGGTAGGGCCGGTGATGGCGGTTTGTGATGAACTTTCTGGAAAAATCTGACCGTTCCCTGGTTTTCTGCTTTGAACTTCTTGAGTTTCTGATGTGTCCCTAAGCGAGGTCCAAAACCATTTATCGAGGAAGGAACTTTACTCGCGTGAGCTAGGGTTTACCTTGGCGGTTGGGGGCCTAGTACGTTAGAGGGGGTTATCCTCGTATAACTTTTTGCTGTTTTGAGTGAGGACTCTAGTCGGGGACAGGGTCCTCGTTCGTGCCCTTTCACGTGATTAACAGTGGAAGGGTGGATTTGAGTTAATGTCGAATTAACTTTTGTCCTCTGCTTTTTCAGGTACGATGGCCAGCACTACTGAAGACGACCTTATGAGCGGGCACATTGATTATGTCACAAGTTCATCTAGGGGCACGTCAATTGGGGAGAGTACTTAAGTGATGCGTGATCCTGATACGGGCGTACCCGAGTAGGGTGCGGACGCACAGGGAGAGCCTGAGGCTCCTAATCATCCTTTGTCCTGGGTCATGTTGGGTCCTTTGGAGATCGTTTCCCACTTCATTGAGCACCCGGATGAGGTGTTTATGTTGGTGGCTCCGGAGATGGAGTCGGGGGATGCAGAGGAAGAATGGGCGACCTACATCCCCGGGAAGGATCACCATGTATGTTCGAAGTTTGATATGAACCATCTTCTTATGTACGAGATTCTCTTCCGAGAGTAGGGTCTACGACTTCCTTTCTCTGATCTTCATGTTGTCATTTCTCGACATCTTCGTCTTGCTCCCTCCCAGCTTCATCCCAATTCGACCACCTTCCTGCGAGCTTTTGAGATAGTGTGCGATTATTTGTAGATATAGGCCATCATTCCTTTGTTCTTTTATTGCTTTCACCTCCAGCGGGGACAATTTGGTAATCAGTGGGGATGGGTTTCCCTAAAACAGGCTAACGGGAAGCTGTTCAAGGCTTACCTCGAATTTGTCCGAAATTTTAAGGAAAGGTATATGTTAGTCCAGCCCGTGTCCGAAAGGGCGTTGTTGAATGTTTTTAGGAGCGTCCCACTGGTCTATGGTGTTGGGGAACCCGTGTTGAATGGGGAAAGGAACCAAATGGTGAAGCTTGTGCCGAAGTTTAGTTTCCATTGGTCGAGGAAACATTTAATCAATTGTACTTTACCATTTAAGACTACTTTTTTAAGGGGTTGCTCTTCCCATTCTATGGGGTTATCACTCATCCTTATG
Organism: Vicia faba; assembly: GCA_948472305.1. Lineage (NCBI taxonomy): Eukaryota > Viridiplantae > Streptophyta > Magnoliopsida > Fabales > Fabaceae > Vicia > Vicia faba. The sequence continues at coordinate 1,187,926,084 of OX451737.1, forward strand.
AAACCCAAAAATGTTCTTTGCAGCCTTCGAAGATTGAAATCCAGACACACCTATTTAACAACAAAATGATTTCATCAGAGAGGCATATCCATTCTTCCTAAAATTAATTTGGATGTTAATCTTCAGATAAACTCAGAGGTGAGTCTGGATAACAATCTTCAAACCCATCCTCAGGATAGTAAGTTACTTTCTAGTAATTTTTTAAAAGTTGACAGTAATAAACATTATATACAAAGTATGTTATGATACAAAAACATTATATACAAAATGGTGGTAAGGATGTTGCCACGATACACCATTTATTATCAAATAATCAAACATCATTGTTCACAAAATACAAATTATAATACAAATCATCAAAATCTTATGATCAAAATACGAAGAAAAAGTCATTAATTGATATATACGAGGTTCCTCATATGTCTCCTCTATTGCAAGACATTTCGTGCCTCGACTATCATGGCATGTACAGTGGCCATCCCATTAGTGCCTTTCTCAAACTATCCTCTCTCTATGACTGGTCTCTCAATGGCCACAATACAGTTACATATCGGTAGCACATCAACAAATGATCTACCATAACATGCTCCTCTTCTAATATCTTCTGATGAAGCATCTTAGGTGGATCTTCCTCTACATCTGGTGTCATGTAAGGATGTGACACTCTTTAAAATAAACAAACACAAATATCTAAGGTCATGACCGTATACCAATTTATTTAATAATAAATAATAAAAGATTATCAAATTATAAATATTGATGCATCAACACTTGACACTTTTTATCAAAATCTATCAAGGTTTTTCTTGTTCTTTTCACCCTTTCCTTATTGGATAAAAGAAAAGTCGGTGGCAACTCTTGCTAACCGTAACATTTACGATAAAACGCTAAACAAGTCAGTTCTCCCACCGTATTACAGAACTGGCGACTCTGTTGGGGACATAATTAAAAGAGGGGTTACCTTAAGATTTTAGATCACTTTAATTGATTAAATTGTATGCTTTGTCTGCTTTAACTTTAAGGGCTTGCTTGGGTTTATTGCTTGTAAGATCCTGCACCCGGATATAGGGATGCCTTAGGTAAGTAGCAATAGATCGTGAAAACTGTATGGCATAGACCGATATGGTTGAAGTAATGGCTACGGTTAGTGCGACACTTTGGTTTGTACTAATGTTACTTGAGTCAGCCAAAGATAACATTAGGCTTCTGCGTGGTGTCATTAGCACTGACTTACTTTTAAAACCTTAATTAACCCATCTTGGCCATTAGAAGGTAGTGATATAGCCGGCTTTGGTGCAGTCCAAAGTTGGTTGATACTCGATGCTATGCTCATTGAGATTCGACTCGTGGGATGTTTTGGTGGCAAGCTAGTTGTCGTACTAAAATAAGGCATGTGAGAAAGATCGGTGATATGAGACTCCTAGAACTTGGTTACTATTTTTAGGATAGGTTGAGCCAACTTAACTTCAATAGAGAAGGTTACTCACCTATGGACCTCATGCAAGCCTTTAAACCTAAGTCTCTTGTGTGATTTGTTTGTGTTTTCTACTTGTTTAAACATGAACATAACATCATGACATCATAACATTTTCACTAACCGCTTCAAGAACCTAGGGATTTATCTTTGTCCCTTGTTGCAGGTCATGGCTTCCGCTCGTAGAAATACTATCTGAATAAACTTTGTAAGGGTACCTTTCAAGCTTAAGGAGTTAGTCTCAAAGGTTCCCGAAACTCTTAATTCACCAAAAGGCATGGCTATCTACTCAGTTTGGTTACCCCCGATTTCGAAGAAGACGTGATAAGTGTTTTATTCCAGTTCTTTGATCCTAAGCATCATTGTTTTACCTTCCTATATTATCAGTTGGTGCCCATAATGGAAGAGTTCTCTAAGCTACTTGGAGTGCCTATTCTTGATCAGACACCCTTCACCGCTCTAGAGAAAGTTCTAAAACCTGAAGATATTGTAGCAGCCTTACATCTGAAGCAGTCAAACATTGCATCTAATTAGGAAACAAAAAGTGGAGTTAAAGGTCTTCTTGCTAAATTTCTGATAGAGAAGGCTCAGTTATTTCCAGGTGGTTTATTTCGCACCTTCCCCAATCAGTTGATGTCACTCGCTCATTGAGATACCTATTGGTGTTCCCGATCTCAAGAGGACATCACTATTATTAACCGTTGTGGGGAATTCCCTAATGTGCCCCTCCTTGGCATAAGGGGAGGTATCACTTACAACCCTTCTTTAGCTCGACGTTAGTTTGTTATGCTCGAAGAGATGGTCCTCATGATATGTTTATCCAGGGTATTATATTCGACTACGAGAACAATCTTCAAGGTTATCGTCAAAGGTTTATCCATGATTGGGGCATGATCACTAAGATTGATAGAAATAATTTGTGGCATAATAACTCCATCCCTTTGGAGCCCTACCTCAGATGGGTGCGGTCTCATGCTCAAAATCTTATAATGCCATATCCTGCTGTTCTACCAGTAATTATGGAGCATGTTATTGAAGGAGATGTTCCTCATACCATTCTTCATCCTGATATGCCTACTGACTTTAAAGAACTACAGAAGTCCTAGATTCAACTCATGGAAGAAAGGAATACCTTTGAGACTCAGTTCTATGCTAGTGAGAAAAAAGTATTGGAGCTGAAGAAACAACTCCACTAAGAGCAGAGCCTAAATGAATATGTCAACACAAAGAGGAAGCATCCATGGGAGACTTAATGCCTTAGGCCTTAGGAGTTTCATAATTTAACTATCTTGTTTTCATTGTAAGCCTAAAAGGTAGTTATAATTTTAAATTACTACTAGGTTTCTTTGTTTCCTTTTTGATTAACAAATTTAAACCCCATGAGGTCCTCGAATACATTGCATATGCATATACATTTACATACCATACCATATCATTACATAACAGGTGCTCTCAAGATAGGTTTTTCATCTTCTTGCTGTTTATTTCAGCAGAAAATGGCTCTCGAATAGACAGTTAAGGATCTTCAAGCTCAGAATGCCCAATTCCAATAGATGTTCCTGAACTTAGCCAAGGGGAAGGAAGAACTGAAGGCACTCGTCACCAAAGAGAAGAAGAAAAGACAAAGAAACCAGCAGGCATCCTTAACATGGGAAGAAGGTTCAGGGGTCCAGTCAAGCGAGTTCAGGATCCTGATACTCCATTAGGCGAAGACAACGAACAGGATAAAGATGATAACAGTGGTGAAACTAAAAAAAGAAACCATGGTCCTGTTAAATACTGTGATGAAGAGGAAGAAGATTACTTAAATGAACAATATACCCCTGCTGATGAAAGATACAGGCAGCTAGAAGATCATCTAAATGCTATGGAGAACCAGAAAGTGCCTGGGTTGGATTTTGAGGATTTGGGTTATGTCTCAGAAGTTGTTATTCCTTATAAGTTCAAAGTCCCCACTTTTGCAAAGTATGACATTGTTTATTGCCCAAAGCTTCATTTGAGGTCATATGTACGGAAGATTTAACCACACACTGCTGACAGGAAGTTGTGGGTGCATTTCTTTCAATAGAGTCTATCTGGAACACAGTTGGAATGGTTCTATCAACTAGAAGGGACTAATATCCGTACATGGGAAGATTTGACTGTTGCTTTCTATAAGCAATACGAGTATAGTTGTGATCTTGCACCAACCTGTATGCAACTATAGAGAATGACCATGGGCTCTTACAAAGGCTTCAAAGAGTATGCCCAAAAATGGAGAGATCTAGCAGGAAGAGTTCAGCCACCCTTGTTTGATAGGGAATTAGTTGACATGTTTATGGGAACTTTGATAGGTCCTTTCTTCAATCATCTAATTAGAAGCTCTTCATTCGGTTTCACTAAGTTGACATTAACAGGGGAACATGTTCAAGGTGGAATCAGAAACGAAAAAATTCAGGTGGCTGCATCTTCAAGTACTACGAAGAAGTCATTCAACAGGAAGAAAGAAGCTAATGATGTGTACATCCAGAAAGGTCGTAGTAAAGGTGACCTCCATCAATCTGTGGGGGAAGTAATGATTTCTAATCCCGCACTAACACAACATCAAAAACAACACAATCAGCATAAGTTGGATGCACCCAGGAGACAATTCACCAAAATTAATATGTCGTTGTCTCAAGCATTGTAACACCAGTTGAAGGCAAAGCTGATTACTTTGAGATATCCTCCTCAGAATCCAAACACTTCTTCTCCCCAGTACAATCCTAATGTAAGATGCAACTATCATTCCAATAGTCTTGGACATGAAACAAATGGTTGTTGGGCTCTGAAAAACAAAATCCAATACATGATTGACTCTAAGGATATTGAATTTGATCCTCCCGAAACTCCTAATGTGATCACTGTACCAATTCCTAATCATGACAAGGGTGTTAATGTTATTAATGTTGTGGAAGATGCTAAAAGCGACAATGACCTGGAAAACCGGATCTTCCCGACTACTGACAAAGGACTCACTAATTAGACAGCTGAAGACTTTGTACCAATCTCCTTTAGTCATGAGTAAATTCCACTTTCTGTTTTGTATTTTCAATTTTTTGGTTATGTAATTTGAACAATAATTTTAAGCCTTGTGCCTTACCTGGGGCATAACGGTCCATTTGTTAGGGTTATTACCTTTCATCCACATATTTTCATTTAATAAATCATTGGACGTTTGCATTCAAATTTTGTGCTCTTTGTCTTTCGTTTACTTTATTGCTTTCAAAATAGCTATGTGTTCTTATACACACCCACATAACAAATTGTAGATCCGCATCCACTCTGGATTCCATTGATAACAATTCTTCTATTGCCAATTATGACCTCGAAAATCCGATCTACAAAGCTGAGGACGAAGGTGAGGAAGATTGTGAAGTGCCTGGAGAACTTGCTAGACTATTAGAGCAAGAAGAAAGAGTTATACAACCACATGAGTATCCAATCGAGGTTGTGAACTTGGGTATTGAAGAGGACAGAAAAGAAATCAAGATAGGTGGCGACCTAGAAGAAAGTGTTAAAGAGAGGTTAATTCAGATGTTACATGACTATACTGAGATTTTTGCTTGGTCGTACAAAGATATGCCAGGGCTTGATACTGACATTGTGGTTCACCATCTACCGATGAAGAAAGGTTGTCCTCCTATAAAGCAGAATGTTCGTCGTATGTGTCATAAGATGTCTGAAAAGATCAAAGTTGAGGTTATGAAACAGTTCAATGCAGATTTCTTAGCTGTTACATCCTATCCTTAGTGGGTTGCAAATATGGTGCCAGTACCTAAGAAGGATGGTAAGATGCATATGTGTATAGACTACAGGAATCTGAATAGGGAAATCCCTAAAGATGACTTTCTACTTCCACATATTGACGTTCTGGTTGACTACACTGCTCAGCACAAAGTATTTTCCTTCATGGATGGTTTCTCTGGTTATAATCAAATCAAGATGGCACCTGAAGACATGGAGAAGACTACTTTTATCACACAGTGGGGCACTTTCTGTTATAAAGTTATGCCTTTTGGTTTGAAGAACGCTGGTGCAATATATCACAGTGCTATGTTAGCTTTATTCCATGATATGATCCATCATGAGATAGAGGCTTACGTTGATGACATGATAGCCAGGTCTCAGACTGAAGAAGAGCACCTTGATCACTTGCACAAGTTGTTTGAAAGGTTAAATAAGTACAAGTTAAGGCTAAATCTAAACAAGTGCACCATTGGGGTAAGATCCAGTAAACTCCTAGGTTTCGTTGTCAGTGGTAAAGGTATTGAAGATGATCCGGCCAAGGTTAAAGTCATTCAAGAAATTCTAGCTCCCTGTACTGAGAAGGAAGTCAGAGGTTTCCTAGGATGATTAAATTACATTTCCAGATTTATTTCCAATCTGACTGCTACTAGTGAGCCAATCTTCAAGTTATTGAAGAAAGATCAAGTAGTGAAATGGAATGATGACTTTCAGATAGCTTTTAACAAAATCAAGGAATACCTTCAAAAACCTCTAATTCTGATGCCACGGGTTGAAGGAAGACCTCTGATCATGTACCTAACAGTGCTAGAGATCTTAATGGGGTGTGTATTGGGGAAACATGATGAATCTGGTCGAAAGGAACATGCAATATACTAACTTAGAAAAAAGTTTACCGACTGTGAAACAAGATACTCATTGCTCGAGAAAACTTGTTGTACTTTGGCATGGGCTGCTCGCCAACTAAGACAGTATATGTTAACTCATACTACCTTGTTAATCTTTAAGATGGATCCAATAAAATACATATTCGAGAAACCCGCTCTCTCTAGAAGAATAGAAAGATGGCAAATTATCTTGACCGAATATGACATTCAGTACACTACTCAGAAGGCAATTAAAGGAAGTATATTGGCAGATCATTTGGCTTATCAGGCTGTAGATGACTATCAGTCTATGAATTTTGAGTTCTCGGATGAGAATATTATGCTAGTTATTGATTGTGAAGAACCAGGACCGGATGAAGGACCTGAACCGGGATCCCGGTGGGCTATGGTTTTTGATGGAGCTTCCAACGTACTTGGTAATGTAATTGGTTTTGTGATTGTCTCTGCCAAGGTTTGCCATATGCCCTTCACCGCAAGATTATGTTTTGATTGTACCAACAACATGGCAGAGTATGAAGCGTTCATCATGGGTATCAAAGCTGCCATCGATATGAGAATTAAATTTTTGATTGTATATAGGGACTCGGCCCTAGTAATCAGTCAGATTAAGGGAGAACAGGATACAAAGCATCAAAATCTCATCCCTTACCAAGAGCATGTGTTGACGTTGATCCCGTACTTCTAAGAAATCACTTTTGAACATATTTCGCAAGAAGAGAATCAATTGGCAGACGCACTAGCTACCATGTCGTCTGTGTTCAAAGTCATATTGGATAATGAAGCTCCTCGGATTACTATTGAGAGACTAGATGAACCGGCACATTTCTACGAGGTTGATATTGATGGAGTAGAGGAAAATCCTTGGTACCAGGAAGTGAAAAGATACCTTGAGACTCAAGAGTATCCTGAAGGGGCATCTATTAATGATAAGAAGTTTCTAAGGAGGTTTTCTGCCAAATTCGTTCTGAGTAACCAAATCTTGTACAAACGTAACCACGATTTGATTCTGCTTCGTTGTGTAGACAAGAAGGAAGCTGAGAAGATTATGGAAGATATGCACGAAGGAGTCTTTGGTACTCACTCTAGTGGGCATACAATGGCTAAGAAAATTTTGAGAGCGGGTTATTATTGGTCGACTATGGAAACTGATTGCCATCATCATTCTAGAACTTCTCACAAATGCCAGACTTATGCTGACAAAGTACACATGCCTCTGGTTCCTTTGAATGTCTTGACTGCTCCTTGTCCTTTTGCAATGGGGGAATTAATATGATTGGATAGATTAAGCCTACCGCTTCTAATGGGCACCGCTTCATCCTAGTCGTTATTGATTACTTCACTAAGTGGGTAGAAACATCCTTGTTTGCCTTTGTTACCAAGAATGTTATGTCCTGGTTCATCAAGCATAACTTTATCTGTCATTATGGCATCCCTAAAAGACTCATCATAGATAATGGTACCAATCTTAAAAATACTATTATCACAGAACTTTGAATGCAATTCAAGATTAAGCACCACAATTCTTCTTTGTACCGACCAAATATGAATGGCATAGTGGAAGCCACCAACAAGAATTTCAAGATTTTTCAAAATATGACGGTGACATATAAAGATTGGCATGAGATACTACCATTTTCTCTTCATGGTTACCACACTTCATTATGTACATCAACTGGGGTAACCCTATTCTCTCTAGTCTACGATATGGAGGATGTCTTACTTGTCGAAGTCCAAATTCCTTCCCTAAGGATTATGAAAGACGCAGGTTTAGATGAAGATGAGTGGATTCATACTAGGTTGGACTAGATAAATTTGATTGACGAGAAAAGGCTTATGGTTGTTTGTCATGGTCAGATGTACCAGAAACGCATGATGAAGGTGTTGTACCCCAATTTTTGCCCCTAAGATCCCTTCACCATACCATGTTGACTCACTCACAACAAGATCACACTAGGATTCTTGGTTCCCCTCCCTACTTTGAGTTTTGCTCCTTTTGAGGGATTACCAAGCACCTTAACTTATGTTCCTTTTGTGATCATGAATATTGTTTTGATTTCTTCACTTAACTAATAAAATACAATGTTGGCTTGTCTTGCTTGTTATCCATGTAGGTGAAGGGCAATGAGATTTAACAAGTTACTCCATGGGTTCATGAGTTTATTTTCATGCTCTAGTCAATATAGCTTGAGAAGTTTAAACCTCACTATTGGATTGGTTTTTTGAGAATTGGCATGGCAAGGTTGATTTGGTTCATCACATTTCAAGGTTATTAGATTTGAATCAAAAGTACAAGGGTTTGATTGGAGAAGTTGTCATGTTTGGACAAGGCCTTGTTCCTATTGGTCACAAGAGTATATTTCTCTCAAAATTCAAGATATGGAAGTGATTTTTATGGCTATGAGTCTTCATCATCATCCTAAACAACTTCTATTCACAAAACAAGAATATTGGTACACGAATTTTGTTCAAACTTGTCAAAGTTTCTCAAGGCATTCTCTTGATCTAGAAGCTAGGGTTTTGAACTTTAAAGGAGCATATCTTACTCACCTTTTGGTATTTTTGAGTGATTCCAAAGACATCCTTCTCTTAAAAGGAGTATCAACAAATCACTTTAAAAATTCCAAAGAGTTTTCATGTGGAAGAAACTTGGTGAAGAAGAAAGGTTACAAGTCATCCAGATGAATCCATAATTTTACATAAGTAACTTCAAATGATCATAACTTGGTCAATTTTCATCACCTTGAGTCCATTATTTTTCCATAATTATCTTGAATATGTGAACTTTATGCCTTCTTTTATGTGAAAAGTGGGAAAATGGATGGAAGTTTCCTTAAATATGCAAAAGATTATAGGTCATTTCATGATTTTCGGCCAACTTCAACAAGTCATAACTTGCTCAATTTTTGGAGATTTTGAGTAGTTCAAGTTTCAAAATTTCATTCAAGAGATCTACTTCATTCCATATTTTTTTGGTAAAGAGCAAATTCCAAGTGGAAGGACATGTTTGTATGAAAAAGATTATAGGTCATTTTTGAAGAAGAATTTGAAATATTTCTAAGTATGGAAAGTCAACCCTTTTTCTTCAACTTTGACTCAATGCTAATTTCAGCTCAAGCATCCATTTAACTCCATTTTTTTCCATTGCAAAGCTTGTAACCTCATCTTTCCAAAGTATCAAGAATCATGCCTTGAGACCCCTTGAGCTGAGAATGCCATAGTTTAAAAAATGGTAACTTGGAATTGAAGTTTCCTTGCAATTCAGAGTTTGAATTTCATGTTACAACCTCTAAACCTCAAATTAACACGCGTTTTGGGTCTAAACATGATTAGCCAACTTTCCCAAGTGGATTAGTGCATCAAAACGTAAGAATTGGATGAGTTTTAATGAAGTTTGTATCACACTTCACTCGTGTATCAGGTTTGCACGAATTCCCTCCAAAACGCATCATTCACCCTTCCTTTTGATCTCATTCGCTTCACCTATAAATACATGAACTATCCCATTCAATTTCCCAAGCTTGGATAGCCAGATTCACCCTGCCAAACTTGCTCCATAACTCAATTTTCTGTAACTTCAAAATCCATTCTCGAGCCTTTTTCAATCCAATTTTTCCATCAATTCACCTTCCTTGATCTTCCCTGAAGCTAACCACATAATTACATTCAAGAATCATGCCCTATATTGCTTCATAGAAGTCCAGTTTCAGAGCTCTGCAACTCAACTTCAATAGGTAGATTCCTTCATCAATTCTTCAAAACTCTGATATCATTGTGTTGCTCTCATTGCCTTGATTCTAGTCGCAACAATTACCTTTTACTGGAAACACGTTTTGACCATGAAATTTAAAATCCCTTTTCAAAACATTCCTTACAAATTGCTTGAGCTACAGTTTATATAAAGTTGGCGCGAGGGTGTGGTTGTCTTTGTCTTGAAGAGATGAAGCGAATGGAATAGGTCTGAGCTTCTAATTTTACAGTTTGAGAGACCTGCAATTCGTGATGGCTGGAGGTTAAAGATGATCAACGTGTCATCTTCCAACCAATGAAGGCGCGCCATCTGTATTTTTCAAATCTGATTTAATTAATGATTTTGTACATTATTCACTAATGACCATGATATGCACAACGCGCCAGATCTCTTGGATTTGATTACTAACGCGTTTTGACTCTCATCCAATGTTCCACATATTTTACTTTTATTTTCTTTTTCTGATTTTTATATTTTAATTGTTTTAAATTTCAAAAAATCATAGAAAATTCATTTTTAGTCCAAAAAATCTGAAAAAATTATGAAAAATACTTTTGATTATTTTCTTTCTAATTTTTATTTTTTCACAATTTAATTTTATGTTTTGGTATTTCTTATAAATTTTACACTTATTTGATTTGTTTTAAATGTTTAAAAATATTTTTATACATTTTAAAATTCTGAAAAAATTATGCAATGATCCAATGATATTGTGACAAATATTGGTGACCTTATTTTATTTTTGTTTCTAGCTTTACTATTTTTTTACCATTTTTTGTTTATTTTACCCATTTATTTTAATTTTAAAAATAGTTTCTGACTTTAAAAAATTACCAAAATTTTTGTAAAATTATTTGAGCCTTTTTTCTGATTTTTCTATGGTTTTACTTTTTATTTCTTGATTAATTTGAACATAGTTGATATTTTTCTCATTATTTTCTATTTTTAAAAATCCTTTTTTGTGTATATTAAATGTGATATTATTTTGTGACTATTTTCTGGCTGATCTTGGGTTATATTTTGGATCATGAACTTTATTAACATCATTGGATCCATGGTGTTGAGTTTAACTCCACAAAAATGGATGAATGATTTTAATAATAGTTTGATTAAAAGTTAATTCAAATGTGGTTTGTGTATTTTTTCCCCATCCCTCTTCATCTCATCCCCTTCTTATTGCACTAGATGTTGTTGGAGCATGATCTTTATATCATGTCTCAAAATATATGGTGCATAGATTGCTATTGACCGGCCACAAAATAGATGCGACTTCTATATAAGTCCAGTTACGATTGCTTAACATAGTGCTAAATTTTGTCCCGATTCGAATAAATGATCATTCGTGGCCCAAACTTATGATTGCAAGCCCAAGTATGTTAATTTGATCTCTTTGATCCAATAACCTTGAGATTCATTGTGTGGAGGCTTTGGTTCTACCAATCCTCTAATGGATCTACAACACCTTTGGTCAACACGGATCACTTAAACATCGTTGATCATTAAATGGTGCTTATGAGAATTCCAAATGGATGATATACTTAATAAAAAGCAAATGCAACTTGTTGTGTGGAGGCTTTGGTTCTACCAATCCTCTAATGAGTTCCAAATACAAGTTTCAAGATGGTCATCCAACTAACCACTAATTATTGACTTGTTTTACCTTATGCTTTTATTCTTTTTTATGCTTTATGTACTATTTACTTTTAGCATTTACATTTCATGCCATTTTCATCTTTTCTCATTTGAGCATTTATTTTCTTGCCATTTTTACTTTGCTCACTTGAGCTTTTCTATTCCTTTCTTAAGATACTTAATATTCAACATAAACCCTAAAAAAAATCTTTAATGGTACTTGAACTATTTGGTTACTATCCTTGGTATTATGGAGCTTGGGACCTTTTTCTTGGAATTAGGATTAGAAACCTTGGCCTATCTTGGAGACCTTGTGATCTTATCTGATTATTTTGTCTGGAGTTCTTGAGGTTTACCTCAAGACATTAAGTTGCTTGTTTGTTTTTGTGTGCAGGTTTTTGTGATTACACCTTTTGTTTGTAATCTGGAATTCACTCGTATACAGCTGTTACTCTGGCCAATTTTTGTGAAGACTTAATACACTTGAAGTTTGGTTCTCTCAAGAGGTCTAGTATCTTTGCTTGTTTGGTTTCAATCCAAATAATGGGAATTCTATCTTGGCTCATAATGTCAAGTATTGGCTTTTTGTTATTTAGATGGTTCTTATCCCTAGTGTTTACCTTATGCTTTAGGATAGTCTCTTCTTCTCCTCCCATCTTCTTTAATTTCAAAATCTTCTCCCTCCTTTTGAAAACTCTTCTTGTTTTGAAACTTGAACTATTTTCATAATAAACTTGGACTTAGGTCCATGTATTTTCAAAACATTTTCATAAATAAACTCCAACCAACTTAATAATACCTTGACATCTTTTATGAGAAGACTAAAAGTCAATCAATCTCATTTCAAACCATTTTTCCACTTTGGATTTTTACCTTTAAAATTTTCTGAAAAGATTAGACTCTTGTCAATCCTTGTAGTGATGCAAACAACTATACTTCTATAACATTTAGCGGAGAGAGATATTTTCCACTTGGGTGTTGAGTGAGGCATTGTTGATTTTGAAATCCAAGCCATATCCTCCACTTTGAGATGATGCAAATTCTCCTTTCTCATGATTGTGGGTAGTAAGTGTGTTTTCCACACGGACAATGATGATGATGTTTCATCTTATAAAATTAACCAACACATTTATGTTTTAAATTTTTGAAAGAGGAACTACGTGTACCCTGATCCCCTATTTCACGAAAGGTGGTATGTAGGCACTAAAGATTCGCAACCGCGGCGGGTGCAAAAATCATAAAAAATATATTTCTTTTCTCACCTCCACCATCCATTTTATATACAACAGTTTTTATAGCCAAAATATACAGATTTTACAAAGAGGCTCCTGGGAGTACCGTAGATGTTTAGGGTGCTAATACCTTCCCTTTGCATAACCAACCCCCTTACCTTGAATCTTTCCCCCTCTTTTTGGGTTATTCGCTCTTTTCCCATTCCTTTGGAAACAATAAAGCGCGGTGGCAATTTTTATTTTGATTTGTATAAAGTCTAGTCAATCCAATGGCTTAGTCTTAAAAATTTCTACTGCTACACAATGCCTTTAATAAGAAAGTCAAACATCAGGTGTACTAGGCTGGTGATTTGGTAATAAAGCGCATCATCCTACCATAAGGTGATCCCAGGGGAAAATGGACTCCCACATACGAATGGCCATTTGTAATCAAAAAGATATTTTCTAGCGGTGCCATGATACTTACCACCATGGACGGTGAATATTTTCCGTACCCTGTGAATGCAGACATAGTCAAAAAATACTACGCATAAAAGAGACCCGCTAGGTTGACAGACCTAGGCAAAAATAAGGGCATCCCAGCGAACCAAAAGGGATCGGACAAAAATTAGGGATATATATATATATATATATATATATATATATATATATATATATATATATATATATATATATATATATATATATATATATATATATATATATATATATATATATATATATATATATATATATATATATATATATATATATATATATATATATATATATATATATATATATATATATATATATAAATTATACACCCGGCAATTCGAAAACCTGAAAAATGGCTTGGGCAAAAAAGGGTATCCCAGTGGACTGAAAACCCAAAAGGGAGGTCCAGGCAAAAAGTTAGGGATTAAAGCGTATGACTATGTCCCGTTGGATCATCTACTTACAGCAAGCTTTTTTATCAACGTCAAGATCAAACGGTACAGATCAATCCATTCATCTTCTTCCGACGGCAAGTAATGAGATGCTTGAAGACATAGAGGCAATAACAGAGTTGAAACTCGATGAGAACATTTCCACATAGTTGTTTTTCTTTGTATCACTTTGTACCCCCTTTTTCAATTTTTACGATGATTTCCTATTACTAGGATTTCTGTCTCCTTGTATAAAACTGCCTACTTATAGGAAAACTTTAAAGATCAATGCAAATATACTTCAAAGTTCAAAATTATTTTTACTTTCTCTGTTTTGTTTATAAAAACGCCCAATGATCACGTTGAATGAACATATGCATTTGAACTTGATTATTTTTACAAATGTATGCATGAAAATAGGATTAGCATTCACTAAATACTCTAGGAGTTGGGATAATGTTCAAGTTATCCATGAATCCCCATAGAGTAATCTCCATGAAACTATCTCTACAGAGCTATCTTCGCAAGCTCATCCCTAACAGAGATATATTCCCCACCAAGTATAATATGACCTCAGGTAGAAATTGGGGAATATTCCAGCAGTTCACCTCCATATCCCTAATGGATAGCTTGACATGATAATCATCCCCAATAGGTCCCTTAGTGGATAAGGAAGTTTGATCATTTCTGCAGCATTATAGTGGAGACTGCCTCAGTGCAACCTATAAAATTCCAATCCCCATCATAGTTTATTTCCTTGACACATTTTATAGGAATTTAATTCCCCAGCAGAGTTTATTACTCCAACACCGTAAATCCCTAAAAAAATTCTCTTCTCCAGTAAGGTTTAATCAAAGTTGTTATCCCCAGAAGAGTTGTTATGGTATCTAAAACCTGGACAGATAACACATCGAAGGAATATCCATCTCTTTTATCCCCAGTCAGGGTACGTAAGAATCAAATCCTTCAACAAAAAGAACGACAAATGACCAACTCTCCTTGAATTCCTCTATGATCAAGCAGAAGTCGAAGATCCCCAATGAAGTATCCTCAAACAGAAAGCGGGAATCCTCAGCAAAATTATTCCCAGAAGAAATTGAAGAATCACTTTCTTCATTCCCAATAACACTCCGGGATTTATTTTCCCCAGTTAGACATTGTTACAAGGAGATACCGATACGCTTCAATGACATATTTCATCCATACGTCATTTCACAATACATCATAGCATATGTATACTGAAACAAATATAACATTATCATTTATTTTGAGAGCATCATTATGCAATGCATTACATACATCATGAAATTACATAAAGCTAATTTTGTCTTTTCAAGTAAAGTTTGCAAGAAGACGAATATCATCAGCAATTTTCAAACATGTCACAGATTAATTCCCAAAACAGGATGAGGCAACTATCTATTTGACCAAGCGATATGAATTCTTGAAGCAGGACGGGTTTACCAACGAAAAATAGGTCGCAGATTAATTCCCGAAACAGGACAATGTAACTATCTATATAACCAGGCGGTATGAATTCCCGAAACAGGACAGGTTTACCAACAAAAATTAGGTCACAGATTAATTCCCGAAATAGGACGGGGCAACTATCTATATGACCAGGCGGTATGAATTCCCGAAATAGGACAGGTTTACCAACAAAAAATAGGTTATAGATTAATTCTCAAAATAGGATTGGGCAACTATCTATATGACCAGGCAGTATGAATCCCCAAAACAGGACAGGCTTAGCAATGAAAAACAGCTTATAGATCAATTCCCGAAACAGGATGGGGCGACTATCTGCATGACCAAATGGTTTCCTTCAGAGACTGAATTCTGACGAGTATCTCCTTCAAGGCTTCATTCTGAAAAGCATTTTCCCTTAGAGATATTTTGAAAAGCATTCTTCAGATAAAGTCAAGCGTAAACTCATTCTGATACTCCCATCAACAGTTACTTTGGATCGCATCTATAAGCCCGTCTCCGATGATACTCTGTCAACTTTCTAAATGGCATCTTTAAATCCTATTCAAGCAATACTATCAACCAACATCAATACTTCATGCAACGGCGAGTGCAAATTCTGGGCACTTAAGTGTTCAATCCTCTTCCACCTTCAGGTCATGAATGGCGGACATGCCAATCTAACTCTTCAGGTATAAGAAGATTGAACAGGGACAGCTGTTGTACCCCAAAATTTGTCCTCCCATTTTTTAAGACAATTGATTCAAGACACCTCCTCATGCTCTGATGGTTCTCAATTGCTCAAGAATACTCAAGGGTTTGAGCATACAAGCACCTCTTCTAAGCAATAGCCTACAATTAGGGTTTTGGTTTTCTCAAGAAAAACTAGACTCCTAATGCCTCAAGTGAGTTTCATGGCTTCTCATATGCTTCAATATATCCTCATGTCAAGTTTCAAGCCTTACATCACAAATTTGCTCAGTCGATTGCTCAGATGATTGAAAATCAACTATATTGGATAAAAAGTCAATTGTGGTCAACATACAATCGAACTTCAAGATTTTTGGTCAACATCAAGATTTTGAGGTCACATTCACCATTTGATCAAGGTTTGATCATGATTCATCAATATTGACTCAATATTGCTCAAAAGTCAAAAGTTGCTAAATTAGGGTTTTGTGGACTTTTCTTAAGGAGAAGTCAACTAAACTTTGACCAAGCACAACTTTCACATGTTTCATCAGAAAATTCTTAACCAAAGCACATTTTAATGGAGATTCAATTCTCTACAACTTTGTCTCTCTAAGCTCAAGTCCAAAAATGCTTCATTTGAGAGATATGAGCCAAAACATTACAGGTCATTTTGAAAGTAACCAAAAAGTCATCTTTTGTCAAAGCAATTTACATCAAGTTAAAGACTTCAAATGAAAATATAACCAACATGAAAGTTGTAGGAGATATCTTGAGGTTTCCAAAATGTCCAAGATCACCTTCATATGACAAATATTATGAGAGTTATGGTTGGCACAAGTTGGACAATTTTTTAGAAATGCATGAAACCTCAATTGAGCAATTTTGAATTTTTGGACTAATGGGCCTAACTTTTGAAGATCAAACATGTTTATGACATGATAGAAGACCTATAAGTCCATTGGTACATGGTCATATTTTTTATCCTATTTATTTAAATTTTTATTTAATTTTTGTAAAAGAATTAAATTAAAAATAACAAATAGTTGGATTAATGTTGGACTATGATCATTTGGACATCTTCTAGAAGGCCCAAGACCTCATAAAAGCTTTCCAAAATCGTGAGAGACATGTTTGAGACAAGGATCTTCAAAAATGGAAAGTTATAAAACATGTTTCATTGATTTTTAGTAACACCATCATTACTTGATTATTTCCTTCTTTGGCGACTTAAATCTCCTCCTCTATAAATACTCAAGCCCTCACAATACAATGACACGAAAATTTTGCCTCAAGAAAAGTCTCAAAAATCACAAATTTTCAAAGAAATTGCACCATTGAATCTCAAGTTCCAGTTTAATTCAGTCTAAACCACCACCTCAAAACACTTCCAGAACATCTCCAAGGTAAGAATGGGTAACTTTCCATGCCTATTTGTACCTAAAACTTGCATACATGTCATGTCTGGTTTGCATTATTTTTTATTATTTGTATTATAAATTATACGCATTGTTATTTGATTCTAACAGTTCAGATCGCTTAACAGGATTGTTTATAACGGGTTTGAAGCCTTACATGCAAGTTTTAACATGGGGAATACGAGATGCTATTGTTAGGACATAAAATTCTGTTTGTTTTATGGCGCAGTGGTAGTGTTCTTGCTTGGCAAAGAAGAGGGCGTGGGTTCGAACCTGGGCGCTTGCAACCATCTTTTATCTATTTTCTAATCTTTTCCACTTTCCATTATTTTTACTTATTTTCTTATTTAATTTTCTACTAATCGTTTTAATCCATAAAAAAATAGTCTTAGGGTTTTTATTAGTTAATCTAATTTTGGATATATTTTTAATTCAATTTTATTAGACTTAGTTTTTTTTAATTAATTAACCTTTGTAATTAAGTTAGAATTAGATAACTAATTATTTTCTAAATGCTTAAAATTAACCCAAAATACAAAAACAAATGTGACATTTTAGACATTTAGTTTTTTTTTTAAAATTATTTTTAACATGTATTTTTATTTATTTGCTATTTATTTTTAGACAAGTATATAGGTTGTATAAAAATTGTAATATCTTAGTGTTTAATTTCTCGCAAGATTTTATTAAATATTGTTACTACCCCGAAGCCATGTATACTTATATTTTATGTACTTGTATACATAATTTTTAGATGTATGCTAATAGGATTTGTATGGAAAGACAAAATCAAACATTAGAAAACCTTAACTCGAGATAATATAACTGAACTGAATCACCTTTACACACTTTGCACCTCTAGGATAACCTCTCTTTGTTGCCTTCAGAGACATGGTCATGTCCCTCTAAAGTAAGGGTACTTTAGCAAAGACCTTTTATTAAATCATCATAGCCTCTTCGAATAAAGATCATGGCCCCGCGATGTCCCTCGAGTTACATATGCAAAATGATCTAGTCCCTTGTTGCCTACGAATAATATGATGGCAATCCCTTCGAATTGCTAAAGTATCCTTACAAGTTACTTTCTATGACCACTTGACGACCCTTCGCCTCTCCCTTCACATCCAATAGATAGAGCTACCTACCAACTAATAGTATGAATAAAACTATTTCTAAAGGAGAAGGAAAAGAATAAGAACTACCTTGAGTGGGTAAGAACTTTTAATCGCTTGCTCACAGCTCTTTTCTAAAAAATAAACATTTTTACATCTCACCTTTTCAAAAACAAATATTTTCAAACACTTTGTATGCGTTCTTGAGGACTGATACAAGAATCATTACAAATTTAGTCGTACTTTGGCTTTCAAAAATATTTTCAAATCACATACACAAAGTAAATTTCAAAAGGTGAGCTAGCGATTAAGATCCCGTAGATAACTACAGATGAAAAGGGTGTTAACACCTTCCCTTTTCATAACTTACCCCCCGAACTCAAAATCTATCAAGGTCTTTCCTATTCTTTTCACCCTTTCCTTATTATATACAAGAAAATTCGTTGGCGACTCTTGCTAACTAAAACATTTGCGATAAAACACTAAACAAGTCAATTCTCCCACCATATTACAGTATTATAGAAGAAATCTGCGAAGGTCAAAAGTTTGATTTGAGGTTAGTCGACCATTGACTTTGATTAACCAAGATAAAAGATATAAGTTCATAATTCATGAGAATGATGTGATGAGGTTTGGCGATAAAATGTGTGTTCTAGATGTTCCAGATGTTCCAGAGCTTAAGAAGAGTATTCTTGAGGAAGGACGTAGAAGTGGGTTAAGTATTCATCCTGGTGCTACAAAGATGTATCAGGACTTGAAGAGACTAATCTGGTGGCCTGGTATGAAAATGGAAGTTTCCAAATTTGTTTATGCTTGCTTGACTTGTCAGAAGTGGAAGATTGAGCAGCAGAAGCCAATGGGTTTTATGCAACCGTTGAGTATTCCAGAATGGAAGTGGGACAGTGTTTTCGTGGATTTTGTGTTAGGTTTGCTAAAGACTGCTAAAGTCAATGATTCGATTTGGGTGATTGTGGATAGGTTTATTAAGTCGGCTCATTTCCTACCGATGAATATCAATCATTCAATGAAGAGGCTGGTTGAGATGTATATTAATTAGATTGTTAAATTTCATAGGATACCTTCGAGTATCGTGTTGGATAGGGATCACAGGTTTACGTCAAAATTTTGGACAGGTTTTCAGAATGCTTTTGGTACTAAGTTGAGGTTAAGTTTCTTATATCATCCTCAGACGGATGGTCAGACAGAAAGAACTATTCAGTCTTTGGAGGATTTGCTGAGGGCTTGTATGTTAGAACAAGGATATGCTCGAAACAGCCACTTGTCATTAATTGAGTTTACATATAATAATAGTTTCCATTCTAGTATTGGAATGGCACAATACAAAGTGTTGTATGGTAGGAGGTGTAAGACTCCATTGTGTTGGTATGAGTCATGCGAGAGTGTTGTGCACGGACCATCGATTATACAAGAGACAACTGCAAAGATAAAGATGATCCAAGAAAAGACGAGAGCTTCTCAGAATCGTCAAAAGAGTTATCATGAAAAGAAGAGGAAGGATCTTGAGTTTCAAAAATATGATCATGTGTTTTTGAGAGTTACTCTGGTAACCGGTGTTGGTAGAGCTTTGAAGTCGAGAAACCTTACATTGTGTTTTGTTGGTTCGTATCAAATGTCAGAGAAGATGGGTGAGGTGGCTTATTAGGTTACTTTTTGACCGTCACTCGCGAATATACATGATGTGTTTCATGTGTCTCAGTTGAGAAAGTATAATTCGGACCCATCGCGTTTGATTCAAATGGATGATGTATAGGTGAGAGATAACCTGACTATTGAGGCATTACCATTGCGAATAGAAGGTTAAGAAGTGAAGCAATTACGAGGAAAAGACATCGACTTAGTGAAGGTATTATGGGATGGACCAGCCAGAGAAACTTGGACTTGGGAACGCGAGGATCAGATGAAAGAGTCTTATCTGGTGTTGTTTCCGTCGGGTAATTTTCAAGAGCGAAAATTCTTTTAAGAGGGGGAGAGTTACAACACCCTGAATTCCAGATTAATTAATTATTTAACTAATTTAGCGTGAGTATATGAGTCATTGTGAAGTATTTGATATATATATATATATATATATATATATATATATATATATATATATATATATATATATATATATATATATATATATATATATATATTGGTGTTTTTATATGAGTCTTTGTGATGATTTGTGGTGTTTCAATGAATATGAGGTATACTATGATGTTGAGATGAATATGGTGATTAATATGATGACTTGTGTGGTGTATGATGGGATAGAGGTGAATGATGGGATAATAAGAGATGTTTAGAATTTAAATAATTAATTGAAATTATTTGGATTTAATAGTAATTATTTAGGATTATTTGGATTAAATAAATAGAATAGTGGTGTAGAAAAAATAAGGGTAAGATAGTCATTTGGGAAGAATAAGTGAGGACAATAATAGAAGACCGTGTTAGGAGTCCAACGGGTAAGTTTGGTATAAGTAAGGTTTGGGAGTTGGAACGATCATTTTGTGTGATCGTAAGAATTGTAAGAACGCTTTGGAGAAAGAAAGTTAGGGCACAGAGAGACAAAGAGAAATTATAGAACGTGAAGAGGAATTGGAAGCTAGCAATAATCTTAAGGTAGAGGTGTTTATCCTTGCTACTATAATCGGTCTAGGTCTAGATAAATGTAGGATGTGTTGGGTTTTAGTGATTTGATGATTGTGTTGCATTTGATGAATTTTTGTTGGAATTGGTTAAAATACCTTGTTGAATTGCCATGAGTTTGTGTATATAATGCCTATAATGTTCTATGGTTATTATATGATGATTATGTGTTGAAATCTATGAGGATTGGGACTGTTTTAGTGCAAATTCGCAAGAATTAAGACTGGTTTATGCAGGAAATCGCAACAGGAAAACCTTGCTCGCGCATAATTATCGGGCGATGAGGATTATCGTCGGGCGATGTTGTTGTTGCTAGGGAGTTTTCAGGCGAAACACGAAGTGATGAAGGACATAGAAGAGGAATGCTACTGGAGTGCGTCACATGCATCATCGTTGGGTGAAGCAGATGCGAAAGGTGTATCGTCAGGCGATTGAGGTGGTGTCGCTGGGCAATGGTGTCCATAATGGAGATAGTGTGATATCACTCCCACGTTTCCAGGCGAGCTGCTGGCGATGGATGGAAGTAGGATTTTTCAAAGAGTCGTAACTTGAGTTTTGGAACTTGGTTTGAGGTGTCGTTCAAAGTGTTTGATAGTTAACATAGTGAAATTTAGTTAGATGGAATAAAAGGAGAAATAAGAAGTATATTCTCAATACCTAAGCTAGGATGAAGTTAGGTTTCCCGTGTTGGATTACCATGATGATTGGTTTATTATGATGGTATGATGATGTTATGATGATGGTTATTTATTATGATGATGTGATGATGTGATGATGTTATGATGATGTTTTATTTATTATGATTATATGATGATGTTATGATGAATTTGTGATTGATGATGCGTTTTGACTAGTCGTGATCGTATTTACTATATTACTGCGCATCATGCATTCATGGCATAGTTTAGAACTTCGGTCCAGTGATGTTGTTAGGACTTCGATCTAGTGAAGATGATAGAATAATAATCCAATGAAGGCATCAATCCCATAGTCTGGATTGAGTGCAAAATTTTGAAGTTCTCTAGTTCCAAGTGGGAATCGATCCTATTGGTGGGGATCTTTGGAGATAACGATGATTGAGTCATCAGTGAAGTTTTGGTATCACATGCATGAGTCAATGATGTTGCATTACATTATAAGTGACATTGCATAATGATGTGATTAAATGATGCTTATTGATAAATGATGTTTTGATGATATGTTATTATGTATTAATAAAGTTTTGAAGGCGTGAGTATAACATAAGGTTATGATGATGTGTGTGTTGAAATCGGTTTTAAAATGAGAGTCATCACCCTTAATTTTTATCTTTGAGAAGGGAATATAAAGGATAATCCTAATTTAGTCATAGATTCTAAGTTGTTGGACTTGATCTTAGACAAAGGGAAGGTGTTAGGCACCCCTCATCTACCTTGTTCGCAAGAATACTAGGATTTAGAATACGGCTTAGGAAATAGGGTTTTAATTTTTTATTAGGGGAACTCACCACGATTTTAGTCACATGCCTATGTATCCTCTTATGAGGAATCAGAGTCCCAATTTGTAGTTTGTAGTTGGTTGGTGTTTTTTATGGATTACGAAGATATTTTGAATTTTCCTTGAACTAAGTCTAGGTGTGTTAATAGCGGAATTGTTAGACAAAGTTCGCAGTCGATTAAAATTATTTTCATAATTCTTTTTGAAAATGATCTTGAGTTTATTAAGTTTTAAAAAAATTTATTTGATGTTAGTTAGATGTTTTCAAAATATATTAAAGAATATGTGAAAAATAAGTTTTTAATGCATGATAAAAAGAATTTTAATGCAATTAAAAATAATTAATTAAGAAGGAGTTAGTAAAAAAAATTGAATTTTATAATGATAAATTAATTTTGGAATAAATATATTAAAAATGTTAATTATAATATCAACAATAAAATAATAAAATAATAAAATAATAAAATAAAAAGAAAATGAAATTTCACTTAAAAAGTCAAGGGGTGCAAAATCAATTGGTTAGTAAAAGGTTGGGGGTGTAAATAACAGGGCCCTAAATTCAGATATTGGATTTAGGTCCAAGGCGTAAGGGGGTGTAGATTCGTATTGCGTAACAAAATTGGGGGTATGGTTAAGCAAGGGCCCAAGTTTAGATATTGAAATGGGCCTAATAGTATAAGGGGGTAAGTTTTGTTTGCTAGCAAAGTGAATTGAGGGTGTGCTTAATAATATGCTGAGCCCAAAACAAATATTTGATCAGTTAGAGAAAGTACGGGCGAACGCATAGAGTTATAGTGGGTGCGCGTTTGAGAAACATTTGATGATGATCAAAGGGACAAGGAGATGGGTGCATGGTAAGAGGGACACATGGAATCAAATGGTATTATATAAATGAATCTTTGGGCTAAAAGCCCATTTTTTCTCTTCTCTCCCTCTCTCTACAACAACGAAACACTTTTGTTCTTTTTAGAGAGAGAGGCTCTAACCTCTCTCTAGAAACCCGGTGACCAGAAATCGCCTCAGCCTTGGGCGCCACCGACCAAAAATCGCTTCTGCCGGCCGCTGTTCCAAGGTGCCACCGGATTCATACACAACCACCATCTGGGTTCACATGAACCCTAAGAACCCTAAGGGTTCTTGATGAACCCTAACCCCAAAACCCAGAACCTTCAATCAATGATGAACCCTAACCCTACACTGGATGAACCCTAACCCCAAACTTAAGAACCCTAACCCTAGAACAAACCCATAAAACTCTTATTCCAAACGGAATCCAGAAAACAACAATCAATCCACAACTACCAATTTTAAACCAATCTAAGTGTTAGGCTTACCTTTCCGCAGTGAATCTCGTCGTATTAGTTCTTTCCCCTGTCTAATATTTCTCTTCCTCTCTGATTGCAGGTGTGAAGGATGATGGCAGCAACGAAGATGCAGGAGGCGTAGCGACAGATTCGAAACAACATATCTAGGGTTTCAGAAATTGAAATCCAGATCTCAAGGATGAAGGCAAGCTCGTGGATTCTGCTTCTCTGTTATGATTCTTTCTCCAATTTTCTCTCCCCCAATTTTTTTCTCCCTTTTCTGTTTTAGGATTAGGGTTTATATAGTTTAGGTATTAGTACGAATTAGGAAATTTTATGTATGATTGTCGTTACAATTTGTAATTAGAGATTTTAGGTTTAGAAATTGATTGTAATTGAATTTGATTTCATGTAATTGATTTGATTTTCTGTTTGTAAATTTTTTGGATAATTCATTATGTAAAGATTCGATTTTGTTTTAATTCATTATTGTCTTGACTTCTATCATTTTATGACTTGAGCATTTTTAGTAATTATGGGCCTTTGAGGCCATTTCTGGGCTTGGATCATTGCAAAAGGGATGAAGATGATGAACATGGTGAACGGAGGCTTGGGGTTGAGATTAGGGTTTTCTCCCTTTTAGTTGACTTGGTCAACATTCTCAAAAAGTAAAATAATAAAATAAAAAATAAAAATAATCATAATATTAATGTTAATAGTTGTAATAAGTAAATAATATTTATAATAATAATTAAACAATAACTGTAATAAAATAGATAACAATTAAAAATGGACTCTAGCTGTAACTATTGAAGTGGTCCAATTACTTGTTCAGTCATTGGGCCTAAAAAAAATGAGTTGACATGGGCCTTCATGATACAACTGAAGTAAAACATACACCATCTATCATGATTTATAAAACGGGCCTCAACGTTATAACGGGCCAGTCTGATTAACGATAAACCCCTAATGTAATTAGCATACCCTTTCTTCTTCTATTTATTCATTAAATTCTAAATGGGCTAAAATATATCCAACAAAAACACCTCCCTTCTTAATCGTAAGAATAAACTTCATGGGTCATCAGATTTTGATGGTCCATTAAGGCAATACACCGCTCTTATCAATCTTTAAACCCCCCATTTATTTATAATATTCAAAACAAACAATTTGAACCTGTGATCAGTGGGAATAGAACTGACTGTTTTGGAATGCTGGTTCGCATTTTGCGTTTGGTTTTCGCAAAATGTCGCGGTAAGCAAGAGTCGCCACCGTCTTTTATTTTATCCAACAAGGAAAGGACAAAAGCACAGAAAAATTCCTTTTTCGAGATGTTTCTCGGGTTCGAGAGGTAGATTATAGAAAGGGAAGGTGTTAGCACCCTTTCTATCCGTGGTTATCCACGGGCTCTTAGGTACTTGCTCAAAGTGTTTTCAAAATTGCTTTTCTTTGTGTTTGTGGGTTTGAAAAAAGTCTTTGTTTGAAAGGAGTGTAAGTGCGAAAAGTTTTGTTTTATTTTAAAAGGAGCAAGTACTTAAGAACCATCTACCTACTCGAAAAGGGAATTAAACTGTGGTAATGTCCTTTAGATAACGCTAGCCCACTATTGATGAGTAGGTAGCATCGTCGTTGGAGTTTTCGGATCAATTCGATTAAGGGACGTGTGGTCACTAAAGCAATGTTAGGATGCCTTAGCGGTAACCCTAATGTCTTAGATCATTTTATCTGAGGCAACCGTTTCGAGGCAACTATGATCTTTGGACAAGAGGGAGACCTCTAAAACTTCCTATACTCAATGACCACTTTCAAAGGCAACCAAATGAGGTGTACCCTAAGAGTGCGCATGTGCGAGTGTGTTGTTTTTCAGTTATTTATCTTTGTACATATCAATGGTGAGCTATGTTGATTTTAAGTTCATATATTGAATCTTGTCATGCATTCCCTATTATCAAATATCTAACAGTGTATAGTTGCGGAATTTAAATTTGCGGAAATTAAATCTAAACTATTACAAGGCGTCGGGTATTTACATCACCAAAAACAAACCCTTTAATTTAAAATTTCGGAACGTAAAATAAAGCGATAAATAATTAAAGTCCTAATTAAAAGATATTACATACCGGAAGCAATTACAATATTGGATAAAACGATACGCGTGCGAGAAATTAAATCGGGCGAGTTTTTAGGGTTTTGACCCTTTTTGGAAAGAAAGCATGTTTTTTTGTTATTTTTTGAATTAAATGGAAATTAAATTAGGTCAAAATTAATTATATAATTAATGAAAATATTTTTGGGTTTTTGAATATTTAAGGAAATAAAATAAAATGGATTAATGTTAATAAAAACCTAATATTCTAAATTGATTTTAATTATTGCAAAAGATGTTAAAAGTTAAACCTAATTAAATGCTAAGTTGATTAAATTATATTTATTTACAAAAATAAAGTCAAATTTAATTTTAATAAATAAATAAATAATATTTTTTGTGTTTTTTGATTTTTATTAGGAAAAATGTTAATTGGATAGTTAAATAATCAAAATAATTAACAAAATAATTAAATAAAAGAAATATAGGAAAAAAAGAAATAAACCAATGGGGGTTTGGGCCCCAATCTGGAGGTTTGACTTGCAATTCTTTGGCCCAATTGCAGCAAGCCTGGGCTGACTTTTCCAATTCTCCATGGCACGTTGACTATAGTGTATGATGGATGTCCAATCTTGGCCCTTGGATTTGGCCTGAAGGCCATCTGGCGCCTGGATCTTTGAGGAGTATGGTGTGTTACGCCTTGGGAACCACATGCAATTATCTGAAGAAAAATGAAACAAATATATTGGGGGACCTGGGATTCGAACCCAGGTCCCATAGGACTTTCCACTAACGCCTCCACCAACTGATCTATGATGTTTTATTGTTAATGAAATAAGCACTGATCATTATATGTGAAAAACAAGTAATATGCTGGAAAAATAAAAAAAATATGGCGTGCTATTTGAACGGGCCAATGGGAAGAAGACACATGGTCATCTTCTTCGTTGAAACTCTAGTTTTCTTACCTTCCGATTTTTATCCGCAGCAAGATCCGTGGCTTCGTCTTAGAACGAGCTCTAGGCCACAAAAATGCAAACCAAAACCATCATTATGCTCGTTTCTTCCTCCTAAACTCATCCATGTCCATGGTTTGTTCTAATTTTTCCTGAAGTCAAAACGCCTAAAAAACAAGAACAAAAACCCTAGCTTCGGGTACAAGGTTACAGGCTACAAAAATGAAATCAAATATTGCAGAAGCGTTCTAAATAGGCCGATTAACATGATTATGCAAAGATTTTGACAAAAGGATGCAAGAATAAGAGGTTGTGATTTCGTGTACAGGGCTATGTTCAGGACGACTTACAGTGAGTTTGGTGACATTTCAAGGCTTGGTTTTGATTCCAATAGCTTCAGTGGACTCCTGGCAATTGAACCACATTGAGATTTTGGATTGAATTGGCCTCCAATATCAATTTCAGATTCAAGCTTTTCAAGCTTTTTTTCAAGTTTGGTTTTATGATTTGGGCAGCTTTCAGGTCGTGTTCTTGTATGCTCTATGTTGTATATGTAACAAGGATTGTATTAGGTTAAATCTTGGGCTTGGAATCCTTGTATATTGATGATTCAATATTTGATATGATTCCTCCATTAAAGGCTTCCAATTTCTTTCCAAATCCAAGATTTTGTGCATGATATGGCTTGGCACGAATTTGATTGTGTTCATGATGTTAATTGAAAGTTGTATCAACCAAAAAGATCACAAGTTATTAATATTGAGATTTTTTTTATTTAAATTGATTTAAATTGATTAAAAATGAATTAAATCAATAAAAATCAAATAAAATAAAAAAATTAATAATTGGTCATGAAATTGAAGATAGGACACGTGTGTGGTCTGACAAGATCAAATCAAGTGGAAAAAAGTGGGCCCATTTGACAAAATTTGGAGTTTTGGGGATAGTTGACTTTTGGCAATTTTGCATAAATGCCCAACTTCAACAATGCATAACTTCTTCAATTTTGAACTTTTGGAAGTATTCCTTGACTTTTTAGAAACCTTGAGATGTCCTCTAACCAAACCCTTTGGTCTCATCTCAATTTAACATTCCATGCTCAAGTTATAAGCTTTGGCAAAAAAGGTGTTTTTTGTTGACTTTCAAAAATGACCTATAATGTCCAAATTTGTAACTTTTTGTGAGAGCATTTTTTGATCTTGGGGTGTGAAGATGGATTGTAGGAAATTGCATCCTCTTAAAACTGAGCTTTGGATGGGTCATTTCTCATAAAGTATGAGAAAGTTATGCTTGGTCAAAGTTGAGTTGACTTTTCCTACAAAAACCCTAATTTAGCAACTTTTGAATCTTGATGAATCTTGAGCGATCTTTGATGAATCATGATCAACCCTTGATCAAATGATGAATTATCCTTAAAAATGATAATGTTGGCAAAAAATCTTGAGGTTTGACTGTTTGTAGGTCACAGTTGACTTTTGCCCTAGCACAGTCGATTTTTGGACCTCTTGAGCAATTGACTGACCAAACTTTCTCTGCAAGGCTTGAAATTTGACATGGATGAACTTGAGAACATATTATGATATTGGGGAGAATTTGAGGCCATTTGGATGTAAGGACCTTGATGCAACACAAAACCCTAATTTTGAATTGACTGCCTTAGGAGGTGATTTGACTGTCCAACTCTTGAGCTAACTTGAGTCACTTTGAGATTATTCTTGACATGTCTTGAGAAATGGGAGGGAAAATTTTGGGGTATAACAGTTTCCCCTGTTCAATTTTCTTAAACCTTAGGATATAGATTGGCTTTCGATCCTTTCGTGATCTGAAGGTGGAAGATAATTGAACACTAGAGTGCCCAGAAATTTGCACTCGCATGGTGTAGTATCAGCATTGTGATGTCGGGAATGGGCTTACAGATGCCACTTGGAGATTGTGGGTAGGAGGATGGGCTTACAGATGCCATCTGCAGGAGTGTCGATCGCATAAGAGATTCCTTAGCGAGAACTTGCATACCTGTTGTTGTAGAAGAATCCGCTGGGGAAGCCTAACTTTTGTTGAGATTTAGGAACTTGCATGTACTTCAACTGAGAGAATGCCTCGGATGAGTCTTAAGAACCTGTCCATAATTCAATTGGGGGGAAACATCTTCATCATAATCTAGGAATTGTCTAGTCTTCAACATAGTATACCGTTGAGATTGTAGAACTCGTCCACACTTTGACGGAGGAAAACATCAAGATCTAGGAACTGACTATTATTCAACGTAGTATACCGTTGAGGTTATAGTACTCGTCCACACTATGACATAGGGAAACATCTTCATCAAGATCTAGGAACTGTCTGATCTTCAACGTAGTATACCGTTGAAATTACAGAACTCGTCCACACTATGACGGAGGAAAACATCAATATCTAGGAACTGACTAGTGCTCAACGTAGTATATCGTTGAGGTTATAGCACTCGTCCATACTATGACATAGGGAAACATCTTCATCAAGATCTAGGAACTATCTGGTCTTCAACGTAGTATACCGTTGAAATTATAGAACTCGTCCACACTATGACGGAGGAAAACATCAAGATCTAGAAACTGAATAGTGCTCAACATAGTATACCGTTGAGGTTATAGCACTCGTCCATACTATGACGCAGGGAAACATCTTCATCAAGATCTAGGAATTGTCTGGTCTTCAACGTAGTATACTGTTAAAATTAGAGAACTCGTCCATACTATGACGGAGGAAAGCATCAAGATCTAGGAACTGACTAGTGCTCAATGTAGTATACCATTAAGGTTATAGCACTCGTCCATACTATGACGTAGGGAAACATCTTCATCAAGATCTAGGAACTGTCTGGTCTTCAACGTAGTATACCGTTGAAATTAGAGAACTCGTCCACACTATGACGGAGGAAAACATCAAGATCTAGGAACTAACTAGTGCTCAACGTAGTATACCGTTGAGTTTATAGCACTCGTCCATACTATGATGTAGGGAAACATCTTCATCAAGATCTAGGAACTGTCTAGTCTTCAACATAGTATACCATTGAAATTAGAGAACTTGTCCGCACTATGACGGAGGAAAGCATCAAGATCTAGGAACTGACTAGTGCTAAACGTAGTATACCGTTGAGGTTATAGCACTCGTCCATACTATGACGTAGGGAAACATCTTCATCAAGATTTAGGAATTGTCTGGTCTTCAACATAGTATACCGTTGAAATTAGAGAACTCGTCCACATTATGATGGAGGAAAGCATCAAGATATAGGAACTGACTATGCTCAACGTAGTATACCGTTGAGGTTATAGCACTCGTCCATACTATGACGTAGGGAAACATCTTCATCAAGATCTAGGAACTGTCTGGTCTTCAATGTAGTATATCGTTGAAATTAGAGAACTCGTCCACACTATGACGGAGGAAAGCATCAAGATCTAGGAACTGACTAGTGCTCAACGTAGTATACCATTGAGGTTATAGCACTCGTCCATACTTTGACGTAGGGTAACTGTTGAGATTGAGAACCTTATCTGAAATTTAACCGAGGATAATTCAATTGAGATTTAAGAACCGGTCAGGTCTTCGACGTAACTGAGAACTTTAAATGTATCTTTCCTGAAAGGTAAAGGTTAGTCATATGCAATGCATGATATGGATCAGGAAATGATGTTCTCAAAATAAATGAGATTATATTCGTATGATGCGTATATGCATGTATCATGATGTATGGGAATATAATGTTTTAGCTGGGGAAAATAAATCCCGGAGATGCTGGAGAATAGAGTTGAGTTCTTCGTTTCCGCTGGGGATGATGAACGAAGATGATTGTGAGAATAAACCTGCAGGAGAAAAGAACTCCGTTGGGGAATAAACTGATGAAGAGATTACTCTGAGAGAAATTACTCTGTGGGGGAGAGATGTTCTGTTGAGGATTTTAACGATAAACTCCACTGGGGATTCCGCTGATAAACTCTGCTGGGGATTTCAACGATAAACTCCGTTGGGGATGGATTACCGTTGCTGGTGATATTGAATCTGTTGAGGATTGAATTCCTTCTTGTGAAAGGAAATAACTTCACTGGGGGATGATCTCTCAGATGCAACTTGCTGGGGATAAACCTGTTAGACTCTTGTGGGGATAACCCTCTGAATTTGGATGGGGATAAACCTGTTAGACTCTTGTGGGGATAACCCTCTGAATTTGGCTGGGGATGATCTATTTGTGCTCTGCAGGGGATAAGCTTCCAGAGTCTACTGGGGATGATGATTCAACTCCGTTGGGGAAGCTTTTTAGACTGTGTTGGGAAAATTGACTCCACTGGGGTATCTTGTATTCTGTCGGGGATCATTCTTATACTCCGTTGAGGAATATTAAGATTGTCGGGGATACTCTGATACTTGCTGGAGAATATTCTTATACTCCGCTGGGGAATATTAAGACCTTCTGGGGATACCAAGCCTTTTTAGGGCTGATGGTAGACTAACTCTGCTTGGGGAGAGTGTTGCTGATTCGTCCATAGTTACAAGTCTCAACTGGGAGAGATACCATTACTGCCTTATTTTGCGGGGAGTGAAAGCATTTTAGCCATATTCTTCAGCTGAATATACCTTGGTACCTGGTGGACAGAGCAACTTGTACAGTTCGGACAATTCTTATTTGCCCCTGTTTCTACTATTACCAGTAATTCATCTTTCATTTCGCATGTAAATATTTATGATCAAAAATTAATGTCAAATGCGTATATCAAAAATGAACTTTGGATGTTCTTTGCAAAACAAAACAGATAAAGGAAAACAGTTTGAAATTTGTCCGAAAATGAATTTGTATTGATTTTGAAGTTTGGCCTGTAAATAGGCGTTTTTGTACAAGAGGCTGACGTCCTAGTAAGAGAACGTCGCCGAATAAATAGAATTTATACAATTTGTAAAAAGAAAACAAAATAGCTATGTGAATAATCCCACTGGGTTCCAACTTTGCTATTGCCTTTATGTCTTCGAGCATCTCATCACTTTGCTACTGGTTGAAGGTAGATCAGATTGATTAGTGTCGTCTGAGCTTGATAGTCGATACCGAAGTCCGGATGCAAGGTGATCCAATGAGACATAGTGTTACGCTTTAATCCCTAATTTTGCCCAGACCGCCCTTTCGGGTTTTCAGTCCACCGGGATACCCTTTTTTACCCAAGCCGCCTTTTCAGGTTTTCGACTTGCCGGGTGTACAGATTTTTTTCATTTTCATCCCTTATTTTTGCCCGAACCCTTTTGGTTCGTCGGGAAGCCCTTATTTTTTCCTGGGCCAGTCAACCTAGCGGGTCTTTGATTATGCGTAGTATCTTTTCACTATGTCTGCATTGACGGGGTGAGGAAGGTCGCCACCATCCATGGTGGTTAGAATCATAGCTCCTCCTGAGAAACTGCTCTTAACCACGAATGACCCTTCATAAGTAGGGGTCCATTTTCCCCTGGGATCACCTTGAGGTAGGATAATGCACTTGATTACCAGATCCCCAACTTGATACTCTTGTCGTCTGACTTTCTTGTTAAATGCCTTGATCATCCATTTTTGGTACGTCTGACCGTGACAAATAGCAGTAAGTCTCTTTTCGTCGATTAGATTTAGCTGATCAAGCCGGGTCTGGATCCAGTCATCTTCACTCAAACCTACATCTTTCATGATCCGAAGAGAGGGTATCTGAACATCAATAGGCAAGACTGCCTCCATGCCATAAACCAAGGAATAGGGTGTTGCCCCTATTGACGCCCATGTTGAGGTACGGTACCCATGAAGAGCAAATGGTAACATCTCGTTCCAATCTTTGTATGTCACCGTCATCTTCTGCACAATCTTCTTAATGTTCTTATTAGCCGCTTCTACAGCCTCATTCATCTTCGGTCGGTAAGGAGAAGAGTTGTGATGCTGTATCTTGAATTGCTGGCAGAGCTCAGTGATCATTTTATTGTTTAGATTAGTACCATTGTCTGTAATGATCCTCTCTGGTACACCGTATCGACAGAATAGGTTGTGCCGAATGAACCATGCCACGACGTTCTTGGTTACAGTAGCAAAAGAAGCTGCTTCAACCCACTTCGTAAAATAATCAATTGCTACTAGGATGAAATGATGCCCGTTGGATGCCGTAGGTCTGATCTCGCCGATCATATCAATGCCCCACATTGCAAAAGGCCATGGAGCTGTCAAGACATTCAGAGGCACTGGAGGTATGTTCACTTTATCAGCATAGACTTGGCACTTGTGACATGTCCGAGAATGCTGATAACAGTCGGCTTCCATTGTGGACCAATAATATCCTGCCCGTAGGATCTTCTTTGCCATGGTGTATCCACTGGAATGAGTTCCGAAAGTACCTTCGTGTAAATCTGCCATGATCCTTTCTGCTTCATTCTTATCCACACAACGCAGTAAGGTCGAATCATGGTTACGCTTGTAAAGGATGTTATTGCTGATGAAGAACTTCGCCGCGAACCTCCTCAGAAACTTCTTGTCATTAACAGATGCACCCTCAGGGTATTCCTGAGCCTCAAGGTATCTCTTCACCTCATGAAACCAGGGCTTTTCTGTTACCTCTTCAGTCTCAATGTCACAGCAATGTGTCGGTTCGTCCAACCTTTCAATGATGATCCGGGGAGCTTCATTGTCCCAATTGACTTTGAACATATAAGACATTGTAGCCAGCGCGTCCGCCAACTGATTCTCCTCTCTAGGAAAGTGTTCAAAGGTTATCTCCTCGAAATGGGGAAGCAACGTCAATACATACTCCTTGTAAGGAATCAGATTCGGGTGTTTCGTATCCCACTCGCCTTTGATCTGACTGATCACGAGAGCGGAATCTCCAAAGACACTCAGAAACTTAATCCTTAGGTCAATTGCTGCTCGAAGACCCATGATGCATGCTTCATACTCTGCCATGTTGTTGGTGCAGTTGAAACATAGTCGGGCGGTGAATGGGGTATGAGAGCCTTTAGGAGATATGATCATGGCGCCAATGCCATTACCCAAAGCATTCGAAGCTCCATCAAAGTACATAGACCATCGGGATCCTTCCTCAGGTCCTTCATCCGGTCCAGGTGTCTCACAATCAGTTACCAACATGATATTCTCGTCCGGGAATTCATAGTTCATAGACTGGTAATCATCCACTGCCTGATGTGCCAAATGGTCTGCCAACACACTTCCCTTAATTGCCTTCTGGGTCGTATACTGGATATCATACTCAGTCAAGATAATCTGCCATCTTGCTATTCTTACGGACAAGGCGGACTTTTCGAAGATGTACTTGATTGGATCCATCTTTGATATCAACAGAGTAGTGTGAGTCAGCATATACTGTCTCAGCCGGCGAGCAGCCCATGCCAAAGCGCAGCAAGTTTTCTCGAGCAGTGAGTATCGGGTCTCACAGTCGGTAAACTTTTTGCTAAGGTAATAAATAGCATACTCTTTTCGGCCAGACTCGTCATGCTGCCCCAGCACACACCCCATTGAATTGTCGAGTACTGTCAAGTATAAGATCAAAGGTCTTCCTTCAACTGGTGACATTAGAATAGGTGGCTCTTGGAGATACTCTTTGATTCTTTTGAAAGCGGCCTGGCATTCATCATTCCAACGTACCACTTGATCTTTCTTCAGTAGCTTGAAGATTGGCTCACAAGTAGCAGTCAGGTGCGAGATGAATCGGGCAATGTAATTCAGTCGTCCCAGAAAGCCTCTGACCTCTTTCTCAGTTCGGGGAGCTGGCATCTCTTGTATGGCCTTCACCTTTGCAGGATCCACTTGAATACCTTTGTCGCTTACAACGAACCCCAGTAGCTTACCAGACCTCACCCCGAAGGTGCACTTGTTCGGGTTTAACCTTAGCTTGTACAACTTCAACCTATCAAATAGCTTCTGCGGATGGTCAAGGTGTTCCTCCTCAGTCTGGGACCTTGCAATCATATTGTCGACTTACACTTCAATCTCATGATGGATCATGTCATGAAACAAAGTAACTATGGCACACGGGTACGTTGCCCCAGCATTCTTTAACCCAAAAGGCATAACCTTGTAGCAAAAGGTACCCCACTGAATAACAAAAGTTGTCTTCTCCATGTCTTTGGGAGCCACTTTAATCTGATTATAACCGGAGAAACCATCCATAAAGGAGAATACCTTGTGCTGAGCGGTGTTGTCAACCAGAACGTCGATATGAGGTAGAGGGAAATCATCCTTGGGGCTTGCCCTGTTCAGATCCCTGTAGTCAACACACATTCGAACCTTGCCATCCTTCTTTGGCACAGGAACCACATTGGCCACCCACTGAGGGTAAGAAGTAACTGCTAGAAAACCTGCGTCAAACTATTTCATCACCTCAGCCTTGATTTTCTCAGACATCTCTGGGCGCATTCGGCGGACCTTCTGTTTTACCGGAGGACAATCTTCCTTGGTAGGCAGGCGATGAACCACAATGTCGGTATCCAACCCAGGCATATCTTCGTAAGACCAGGAAAAGATCTCAACGTAGTCATGCAGCATCTGAATCAACCGTTGTTTCACACTAAGCTCCATATTTGCACCGATCTTGACTTCCTTCTTATCTGTCTTTGTACCCAGATTCACTGATTCTACCGGCTCTTCATGTGGCTGAATAGCCCTCTCTTCCTGGAGTAGCAGTCTTGCAAGTTCACCAGGCACTTCGCAATCATCTTCACCTTCGTCTTTGGCTAAGTTTATCGGATTTTCGAAGTCATAACTGGCAGTAGCAGAGTCGTTACCAGTGAGATCTAGGGTGGATGTGGACCTGTATATGTGAGTGTGTGTAAAATAGCTGTTTTGCAATATATAATAAAGAAAAACAAGGAGCGCAAGATTTGAAATGCAAGAATGAACAATGCTTTTATTAATGATATATGAAAATGACACACATAAAGCCCTCACAAATGAAACCATAGTGCCCCGGGTAAGACACCAGGCCATAAAGTTTAAAACATTGTCTGTTACAAATTCAAAACAAAAGTTTCATTACTGGATAAAAAAAGTAATAGGGATGAAGTCCTTTGTTGTCCAGTTGCTTGGTCCACCATTGGTCGTAGGATAGATCCAGCTGTCGAATTCGGACTCTTCCGCATCATCTTCAATGGCATTCACTCCCGAGTTGCTGATGAACACAGGAGGTCTTCCGATCCTTGCATTCCGAACAGCCCTTTGAGCTTCTGCAGTGAAACCCAAACCAAACTTGTTAGTATTTCGTGTAAAATCAGGGAGTCGGCCCCAATTTGCACACTCACCCTTCTCAATAACAGCCCGACCATCTTTTAAGGAAGCCATTTTCATAGGAGAATCTTCAACCACAGTCTCAGCTGATGCCAGTGTTTGGGGAACCTCTTCAAAATGCTGGAACGGGGTCTCAATGAACTCCCCATCCATTTCTACATATCAGAACGAGTTGAGGTGGATGACCATATACTCTTCCTCCCCTTATACTGTCACAATCTTCCCTTTGACTGGGTACTTCAACTTCTGGTGGAGCATTGAGGTTACGGCCCCAGCTTTGTGGATCCATGGACGACCCAGCAAACAAGAATAAGATGGCCGAATGTCCATCACATAGAATGTAGAGTTGAAGACCTGAGAACCAACCTTGATCGAGATATCAAGCTCTCCATGCACCATCCTTTTAGACCCATCAAAGGCCCTGACAACAATGTTACTTGGTTTCAGCTCCAACCCTGCACAATCCAACCGGTCTAGAGCTTTTTTAGGCAATACGTTCAATGAGGAACCAGTATCCACCAATACATGTGCAAGAGTAGTGCCCCTGCATTCAATGGAGACATGCAGGGCATCGTTGTGATTCTTCCCTTTAGCAGTCAAGTCGGCGTCCGAGAAACCCAACCCATTATCAGCAGTCAAATTAGCCACACAATCTGTAAACTGATTAGCTGATGTCTCTTGTGGCATGTGGGCAGTTTTCAAAAAGGTAATCAGAGCCTTGGCATGGGCCTCTGAGCACAGCAATAGTGACAACATAGAAATCTTAGACGGGGTTTGCCCCAGTTGTTCAACTACATTGTAGTCACTCTTTTTAATGATCTTCAGGATCTCTTCCATCTCTTGCTTAGAAGCTTCAATAGTAATTGTCTTTGGTGCCTCCGTCTGGGCAGGCACATCAATGGTGATCCCTTTGCCCTGAGTGTCAGATGACTCGGAGACATGGGTAAGAATAGGGACTTGATCAGGAATAGTGGCAGGTACACTGGCAGGTGTAATAACAATGGGTATTCGGATAGTTGGTGGAGCAATATCAGGTGAGAAAATTCTTCTGTTGCGGGTGACTTTAGCAGGTCCAGTAATGTTGCCGATGTCAGTACCAACATCCAACTCTTGCTTAACTCCATGAAAATAAACATCAGCCCCATAGTGCCAAGGGACAGATTTATCAGAGGTGTAGGGGATGGGCCCCGGAACAGTGATAATTATAGGTGTGGTTCTCAGAATAGATGTAATTCTAACAGGCTTCCTCGAGGGAGCCTTGAAAGAATTGTCGAAAATGGTAATAATGGCAATTTCTTCAGTAGGAACGGAGGGAACAATAGTCTTCTCAAACAGGATCTCCTTACTATCCATCAAGTTTTGGATACCTGACTTCAAGAATGGGCAACCGGTAGGTAAAATAGAACACATATGGAAACCTTCGTCACAGCCCAGAAATAAACTGGCTAGCAAAAGGTTCTTCTTTACAGTCATCAAAGGGGTAACAATATCATCCACAGAAACCACAAACAAGTCTTCTTCTAGAGCATTCACTTCATGCCTGGGCATGGGAGCAGTCACAACATTAGGCCTCTCGGGCGCCTCAAACTCAATCTCCTTCGCATCAATTAAGTCTTGTACCTTGTTCTTCAAAACCCAACAATCATCTGTATTATGCCCCGAGCTATCAGAGTGAAAAGCACAGCGGGCATTAGGGTTATACCTCGGTGTTGTGGTATTTGGATTCTTCGGGGCTTCCTTTAGAACCACCAGATTGGTCTTCAGCAACTGTGGCAGAATCTGAGATAAGGTCATGCTGAGATGGGTGAATTGCCTTCGAGGTCTCTCATCCTTCTGTTGATTACTGTGCTGGGGAGCACCAGCAGGTTTTGAAATAACAACCTCATTCACAGCTTGGCGGTGTTCAGGTCTATTCTGTCTTCTCGAACTGTAGACAGCATTGGATTCTTTCTTAAACGGCTTCTTCTCGGTGCTTGATGAGGCACCCTTCTGTATCTTACCAGCCTTAATACCAGCTTCTATCCTTTCACCGGTCAAAATAAGCTCTGTAAACCCAGACGAAGAGCTTCCAATTAGATGGTTGAAAAATGGACCAGACAGGGTCCCCAGAAACATGTCAACAAGCTCCCGATCAGCCAAAGGTGGTTGCACCATACCGGCGAGGTCCCTCCACTTCTGAGCATAATCCTTGAATCCTTCACCCGTTCCCATTGACATACCCTGGAGTTGGGTACGCGTAGGAGCAAGGTCGGAGTTGTACTGATACTTCCTGTAGAAAGTAGTAGCCAAATCCTCCCAACTGCGGATGCTGGCCCTGTCCAGCTGATAAAACCACTCAAGCTGAGTCCCTGAGAGACTATCTTGGAAGAAGTGGATCCATAGGTTCTTATCAGCGGTGTAAGGCTGAATCTTCCTCACATATGACCGGAGGTGCAACTTCGGACAAGAAACTCCGTCATGCTTAGCAAAGGTTGGAGCCTTGAACTTATGGGGAATCACCACCCCAGATGATAGACCTAGATCACCAAAGTCCAGGCCAGGCACTTTTTGAACTTCCATAGCACTCAACCGGTCTTCCAGTTGCTTGTATCTGTCCTCAGCAGGAGGATACTGTTCTTCATCATAGTCCATCTCGTTGTCGGAGACCACAGGGCTAGGAGCCCTCCTTTCCTCTTGACTACCTTTCCCTTCAGATGAGGTGGTCAGATCAACTTCATTCTGTAGCCTGTTTCCAAACTAGTGTCCAGTGTTGAACAGGATTGTCCTCTTCTTCTTCTTCTTCTTCTCTTTCAGAATCAGGGTCTTCAGATCTTGCTGACCCTTAGCTAGATTCATGAACAACTCTTGAAATTAGGCATTCTGGGCCTGGAGGGCCTTGATAGCTTGCTCAGTTGAAGATTCAGCAGACATGATGAGTGCTGAAATAAACAGCGAAGAAGATAAGAGACCTGTAATGGGTATGGGATGAAATGCGTATGATGATGATTTCAAAGACAATCGGGAGATTCAAATTTGTAAACAAGAAAGGAAGCACACTTTATTAGATTTAAACCTCAAAATTCAAATTGTTCAACTGATGCCCTCAGGGCGTTACAAGAATGGAAATACTGAAAAGTAAATAAAACTGGAAAGGAAAACATCAAAGGCCAATCAATGCTCCCATGGTCTCTTCTTATCAGTGCGGACATAGTCATTGAGAATCCTCTCGTTCTCCAAATGCCTAGTCAACCTCTGGATCTTCTACTCCTGCTCATTGAACTTCTCCCGATAAGAATCCCGTTCTTCCCGCAGTTGCATCCAAGATCTCTTCAGTGCCCCAATGTCAGTGGGCATATAAGGATGGAGGATGGTTGGAATAATCCCTTCTTCATTAGCAACTTCAAGAGTGACAGGCCGGATGGCTTCATATGGCATACCTAGCTTCTGGGCACGGATGCGGACCCATATGAGATATGGCTCCATTGGCAGAGAAGTCTTTGGGCCCAGCTCATGTGGATCATATTGGTGAACTCTATCCCAAGCCCTTATGAATCTGCGACGTTGCTCGTCGCTATCCCCTTGAAAATCAAAGATGATACTAGGCATTAGCATCTCATGAGGTCCTTCTCTTCTGGCACGCCCGAACTGGCGTAGAGCTAAGCATGGGTTGTAAGAAATTCCTCCATGGGTTCCTAACAGTGGAACATTGGGATACTCCCCACAGCGATCAATGATAGTCACCTCATCCATACCCTTGAGAGTCCAGATAATGTCATTATGAGAAAGAGACATCACCCTATAAGCCCAGCCTATTCCTTCTTTGTTCTTCAGCACTGACTTGGGGAGGTGCGAAATAAACCACCTCGACAATAATGGAGCACAGCACATTAAGGTTCCCCGCTTTCGGGCAGTACGAGCATAAAGCTGATAAAGAATGTCACCCAAGAGAGTGGGTACAGGATTCTGAGAGATGAAGATCTTTATCGCATTCACATCAACAATAGTGTCAGGATTCGGAAACAATACCAAGCCATAAATCAGAAGAGCCAGAATATCCTCGAAGGCCTTGAAGTCTAAACCATCCCAGAAATAGTTAGCCTTGCCAACCAAAAACTTAGTCAGAAATCCCTTTGCTCCACTTCTAGTCTCCCAATTAGCCATTACCTCCTCTTTAGTCAAATGAAGGGCTGCAGCAATTTCTTCGGGCCTAAGGGTCTTCTCCCAACCAGTAAACAGGGTCTGCTCTAGAACAGAGATACCGAGCAGCTCAGAGAACTCTTCTAGGGTGGGAACCAGCTGATAGTCTTGAAAAGTAAAACAATGGTACAACGGATCATAGAACTGGACTAGGACACTCATCATCTGCTCGTCCAATTTGGAGGTGACCAAACTGAGAAGAGAACCATGCCTCCTGATGAAGGAAGTAGTGTCAGGCATCTTAGCAACCAACTCTTTAAGCAAGGTAGGGACTTGGACAAAGTTGATCCAGATGGTATTCTTACGCATGGGCATCATGATGACCTACAAAACAGAACAAAGATGAATCCCTCCTGTCTTTGAAATAGGTTAGTCCAATGCAACATGTATGAAATGTTATGATGTCATGATAGTAGGCACACCACAAGTATCCACAAATAGCAAACATGGTAAAGGCACACAAGTCACACAAAAGAGCCCTTAGATTTCAGGCTGGCAAGGAGCTTAGGCACTACCCTCTTTCAGTTCAGTTGGTTTAAACCTGTCCTAAAAATAGTAACCGGGTTCTATAGGATCTCAATATCACTTACTACCCTCGATCGTTCATAATTCCAGTTTAGCAACCTTTTCTTGCAGCCGGAATCATCGCGAGAGTTTAGTCTCAATGAGTGTAGCATACTGCTACTGTTCTATAGCCAAGTTGGTCAATTTAAGGTTCTAAGGCCAGTTAGTGCTTAATGACCCCTTAGAAGACCCATATTCTCCTCGTTCCAACACAAGGGATATCGGTACAAACTAAAGTGCCACACCAATGTAGCTACTGCTTCAACCGTGTCGGTCTACGCCAGACAGTTCCCTCACAGTTTATTGCTACTTACCTAAAGGGTATCCCCAGATCCGAGTTAGGATCTATAGAACTCCGATACAAGGCCACAAAGATAAATCATACAAAGCATACAATTGAAAACACGATGATCTAATCCTAAGGTACACCTCACTTAAAAGCTCCCCAGCAAAGTCGCCAGTTCTGTGATCGGTGGGAATAGAACTGATTGTTTTGGAATGCTTGTTCGCGTTTTGCGTTTGGTTTTCACAAAATGTCGCGGTAAGTAAGAGTCGCCACCGTCTTTTATTTTATCCAACAAGGAAAGGACAAAAGCACAAAAAAATTCCTTTTTCGAGATGTTTCTCGGGTTCGGGAGGTAGATTATAGAAAGGGAAGGTGTTAGCACCCTTTCTATCTGTGGTTATCCATGGGCTCTTAGGTACTTTCTCAAAGTGTTTTCAAAATTGCTTTTCTTTGTGTTTGTGGGTTTGAAAAAATTCTTTGTTTGAAAGGAGTGTAAGTGCGAAAAGTTTTGTTTTGTTTTAAAAGAAGCAAGTACTTAAGAACCATCTACCTACTCGAAAAAGGAATTAAACTGTGTTAATTTCCTTTAGACAATGCTAGCCCACTATTGATGAGTAGGTAGCATCGTCTTCGGAGTTTTCGGGTCAATTCGATTAAGGGACGTGTTGTCACTAAAGCAATGTTAGGATGCCTTAGCAGTAACCCTAATGTCTTAGATCATTTTATCTGAGGCAACCGTTTCGAGGCAACTATGATCTTTGGACAAGAAGGCGACCTCTAAAACTTCCTATACTCAATGACCACTTTCGAAGGCAACCAAATGAGGTGTACCTTAAGAGTGCGCATGTGCGAGTGTGTTATTTTTCAGTTATTTATCTTTGTACATATCAATGGTGAGCTATGTTGATTTTAAGTTCATATATTGAATCTTGTCATGCATTCCCTATTATCAAACATCTAACAGTGTATAGTTGCGGAATTTAAATTTGTGGAAATTAAATCTAAACTATTACAAGGCGTCGAGTATTTACATCGCCAAAAACAAACCCTTTAATTTAAAATTGCGGAACGTAAAATAAAGCGATAAATAATTAAAGTCCTAATTAAAAGCTATTACATACCGGAAGCAATTACAATATTGGATAAAACGATACGCGTGCGAGAAATTAAATCGGGCGAGTTTTTAGGGTTTTGACCCTTTTTGGAAAGAAAGCATGTTTTTTTGTTATTTTTTGAATTAAATGGAAATTAAATTAGGTCAAAATTAATTAATTAATTAAAATATTTTTGGGTTTTTGAATATTTAAGGAAATAAAATAAAATGGATTAATGTTAATAAAAACCTAATATTCTAAATTGATTCTAATTATTGCAAAAGATGTTAAAAGTTAAACCTAATTAAATGCTAAGTTGATTAAATTATATTTATTTACAAAAATAAAGTCAAATTTAATTTTAATAAATAAAAAAAAACATTTTTTGTGTTTTTTGATTTTTATTAGGAAAAATGTTAATTGGATAGTTAAATAATCAAAATAATTAACAAAACAATTAAATAAAAGAAATATAGAAAAGAAAAGAAATAAACCAATGGGGGTTTGGGCCCCAATCTGGAGGTTTGACTTGCAATTCTTTGGCCCAATTGCAGCAAGCCTGGGCTGACTTTTCCAATTCTCCATGGCACGTTGACTATAGTGTAGGATGGATGTCCAATCTTGGCCCTTGGATTTGGCCTGAAGGCCATCTGGCGCCTGGATCTTTGAGGAGTATGGTGTGCTACGCCTTGGGAACCACATGCAATTATCTGAAGAAAAATGAAACAAATATATTAGGGGACCTGGGATTCGAACCCAGGTCCCATAGGACTTTCCAATAACGCCTCCACCAACTGAGCTATGATGTTTTATTGTTAATGAAATAAGCACTGATCATTATATGTGAAAAATAAGTAATATGCTGGAAAAATAAAAAAATATGGCGCGCTATTTGAACGGACCAATGGGAAGAAGACACATGGTCATCTTCTTCGTTGAAACTCTAGTTTTCTTACCTGCGGATTTTTATCCGCAGCAAGATCCGTGGCTTCGTCCTAGAACGAGCTCTAGGCCACAAAAATGCAAACCAAAACCATCATTATGCTCGTTTCTTCCTCCTAAACTCATCCATGTCCATGGTTTGTTCTGATTTTTCCCGAAGTCAAAACGCCTAAAAAACAAGAACAAAAACCCTAGCTTCGGGTACAGGGTTACAGGATACAAAAATGAAATCAAATATTGCAAAAGCGTTCTAAATAGGCCGATTAACATGATTATGCAAAGATTTTGACAAAAGGATGCAAGAATAAGAGGTTGTGATTTCGTGTACAGGGCTAGGTTCAGGACGACTTACAGTGAGTTTGGTGACGTTTCAAGGCTTGGTTTTGATTCCAATAGCTTCAGTGGACTCCTGGCAATTGAACCACGTTGAGATTTTGGATTGAATTGGCCTCCAATATCGATTTCAGATTCAAGCTTTTCAAGCTTTTTTTCAAGTTTGGTTTTGTGATTTGGGCAGCTTTCAGGTCGTGTTCTTGTGTGCTCTATGTTGTATATGTAACAAGGATTGTATTAGGTTAAATCTTAGGCTTGAAATCCTTGTATATTGATGATTCAAGATTTGATATGATTCCTCCATTAAAGGCTTCCAATTTCTTTCCAAATCCAAGATTTTGTGCATGATATGGCTTGGCACGAATTTGATTGTGTTCATGATGTTAATTGAAAGTTGTATCAACCAAAAAGATCACAAGTTATAAATATTGAGATTTTATTTTGATTTAAATTGATTAAAAATGAATTAAATCAATAAAAATCAAATAAAATATAAAAATTAATAATTGGTCATGAAATTGAAGATAGGACACGTGTGTGGTCTGACAAGATCAAATCAAGTGGAAAACAGTGGGGCCATTTAACAAAATTTGGAGTTTTGGGGATAGTTGACTTTTGGCAATTTTGC
This sequence comes from Vicia faba, assembly GCA_948472305.1. Classification (NCBI taxonomy): domain Eukaryota; kingdom Viridiplantae; phylum Streptophyta; class Magnoliopsida; order Fabales; family Fabaceae; genus Vicia; species Vicia faba. The sequence continues at coordinate 1,187,970,191 of OX451737.1, forward strand.
AAAAATGCCCAACTTCAACAATGCATAACTTCTTCAATTTTGAACTTTTGGAAGTATTCTTGGACTTTTTATAAACCTTGAGATGTCCTGTAACCAAACCCTTTGGTCTCATCTCAATTTGACATTCCATGCTCAAGTTATAAGCTTTGGCAAAAAAGGTGTTTTTTGTTGACTTTCAAAATTGACCTATAATGTCCAAATTTGTAACTTTTTGTGAGAGCATTGTTTGATCTTGGGGTGTGAAGATGGATTGTAGGAAATTGCATCCTCTTAAAAATGAGATTTAGATGGGTCATTTCTCATAAAGTATGAGAAAGTTATGCTTGGCCAAAGTTGAGTTGACTTTTCCTACAAAAACCCTAATTTAGCAACTTTTGAATCTTGATGAATCTTGAGCGATCTTTGATGAATCATGATCAACCCTTGATCAAATGATGAATTATCCTTAAAAATGAGAACGTTGGAAAAAAATCTTGAGGTTTGACTGTTTGTAGGTCACAGTTGACTTTTGCCCTAGCACAGTCGATTTTTGGACCTCTTGAGCAATTGACTGACCAAACTTTCTCTGCAAGGCTTGAAATTTGACATGGATGAACTTGAGAACATATTAGGATATTGGGGAGCATTTGAGGCCATTTGTATGTAAGTACCTTGATGCAACACAAAACCCTAATTTTGAATTGACTGCCTTAGGAGGTGATTTGACTGTCCAACTCTTGAGCTAACTTGAGTCACTTGGAGATTATTCTTGACATGTCTTGAGAAATATGGGAGGGAAAATTTTGGGGTACAACAGAACCATATGATTTAAGGATTTTTATTTAAAAAAATAGTAACATAGGACGATTATCTGAAGGGTCAAATTTGGGGTATGACAGCTACCCTTATTTAATTACTCTTCGATTGAGCGGTGCGAGAATACACATGTCTCTTACAATCGAATCAGAGGGTTATTAAATAATGGAAGACCCCAAGATTTGACCAAGAGGTTATAAGGACACGATATACAGCGTTTCCAAGTGTATTGAGAAGAGAGTTTTGATTTGACTCAGATACGATGATACGGATAATTCATCAATATCTAAAAGGGATCGTAGACTTTTCGCATATTTACCAAAACCTAGGAGATAAATAATAAAAGTTTGAAAGTTGACTTACTAATGCTATGAGTCTAATATAGTAAGTTTATAATGCATATTTTGTTTATTCATCGCAACCTAGGGGATAAATAGAGTTTGATAATACATTACTGCATGGAGACTGACGCAACGAATTATGCAGATTTTGTTATGTTTACTACAACCTAAGAGAGTAAACAATGTGAGGATGAACTTGTGCATTTACTGCAACCTAGGGGATAAAATACAACAGGGATAGGCTTACGTTATTCATCACAACCTAGGGGATGAATAGTATAAACCTGAAAATTCTCATACCTATCACAACCTAGGTGTTGTACCCCAATTTTTGCCCCTAAGATTCCTCTATCATATCATTTCAACTCGATCATAACAAGATCACATTAGGGTTGGTTCTTCCTCTTTTTTCCTATCTTTATGTTTGCTCTTGAGGAATCTCCAAGCACCTTGGTTGTGTATTTTGTATATATGTTGTTGACTAACTTCTAATCAAAATACAAAAAATATTTGTCTTTGTCTTTGTATATTTTTGTTTTGTAGGTACCAAGTCGAAGCATCTGACAAATAAAGATTTCTGGTATTATTTCCCTAAAATCTCTATTTGCAAAGAAAAAGAATTTAAAAATTTCATTTTTTTCACTGTACAATCGATTGCTCCTAGAGTGCAATCGATTGCACAAAGTGAATTTTGCATAATTTTTGGAAAAATACACTGTGCAAATCGATTTGCAATATAGTGCAATCGATTTGCATAGAGCAAAAATTTGAAAAAAATCAGCATTTTAAAATTGTCAAATGTTTGGCTCCAATTTTCCTTCACTTTTGAAAGATGTATAATTAATTCAAATTTTAGTGCCAATCTTTCATTTTTAAGAAGAATTATCATTAATTCAAATTTTGGCTCTAATATTTGAAAGAATTATCATTAATTCAAATTTTGGCTCCAAGAATCAATTACCAAATTACCACTAATCCCAATCCTAAAACTCTATAAATAGAGCCCTCATTTCATTCAAATTTCAAGCTTTTGATAGCCAAATCCACCTTGCTAAAAAATCTCTCAACTCTCTCCATCTACCAAATTCACTCAAAGCTCCATTTTCACAAAGTTAGTAAGCTTTGCATTGAAGCTTACTAATATTTGAGCTAAACCTTCATCCAAACACTTTTCCTCAATCAATTCTCTACATCCAAGCTTGGTCAATTGATTCTTGTGGTTGAATTGAAGCAAATTCTTGAAGTTGTTTTGATAATTCTCTAGATCTACCTTTGGTAAGTTTGGATAATTCATCTTTCACAATGTGATCTCTTGGTGATCTTTGGGATTGATTCATTGAGCATTATTTTGTGATTCCAATGGTGTTATTTTCTCATTTGATGGAATTTTCGTGCTCAAGTGGATCCATGATCATAAGGTGTTTGATGGAAAGTTTGAACAAGAAATTGCCCTTTTAAAATGCTGTTTTTGCTACTGCTTCTGTGTGCAATCGATTTACATAGTAGTGTAAATCGATTTACACAGCACGATTTTGCACAAATTTTTGAAAATTATACTGTGTAAATCAATTTACATAGTAGTTTAAATCGATTTACACCAGAACAGAATGTATTTTTTGCCTTGTTTTGGGGCAGCTTTGATCCAAAATGCTTTTTCTACTCACTCCTTTTGATTATTGGTTTGGATTGCAATTTTAAATGTCCAATTTGTCTTTAAACCCAATGGAATTTGTGATGTAGATGAAGTTGGATAAATGTTCATCAATTTAAATCTACCTAAGAATGAATTATTTAATTCATTTTTGGTGATTTGGATTAATGATATGTTTAGTGCTTTAATCCATCTAGAGGAGTGGTTGAATTTAAAGATGAAAGAATTTTGAAATGGTGATCCAAATTAGCTTATCATTTCCCTCCCTCTTCATCTTATCCCTTTCTTTTTTTAATTGTGCTACATGTTAAGGGATGGTGATCTCTATATCATTTATCCAAACATGAAGTACATAGATTGCTATTGACCGGCCTCAAAATAAGTGCGACTTCTACATAAGTCCACTTACGATTGCTTAACATAGCGCTAAATTTTGTCCCGATTCGAATAAATGATCATTCGTGGCCCAAACTTATGATTGCAAGCCCAAGTATGTTAATTTGATCTCTTTGATCCAATAACCTTGAGATTCATCGTGTAGAGGCTTTGGTTCTACCAATCCTCTGATGGATCTACAACACCTTTGGTCAACGCGGATCACTTAAACATCGTTGATCATTACATGTGGCCTTATGAGAATTCCAAAATGGATGATATACTTGACAAAAAGCAAATGCAACTTGTTGTGTAGAGGCTTTGGTTCTACCAATCCCCTAATGAGTTCCAAATGCAAGTTTCAAGGTGGTCATCCAACTAACCACTAATTACTAACAATTAACTTTACTTTATGCTTTTATTTTTATGCTTTATGTACCATTTACTTTTAGCATTTTACATTTCATGTTATTTTCATCTTTTCTCACTTGAGCATTTACTTTTATGTCATTTTTATTTTGCTCACTTGAGCTTTTCTTTTTTTAAAAGACACCTAATAATCAACATGAACCATAAAAATAATTAATGATACTTGGACTACATGGTTACTATCCTTTGCATTATGGAGTGATGGACTTCTTGGACTTAGGATTAGAGACCTTGGCCTATCTTGGAGACCTTGTGACTTTATTTGATATTTTGTCTGGAGTTCTTGAGGTTTACCTCAAGACATTGGGTTGTTTGTTTGTTTTGTGTGCAGGTTATTGAGATTACGATCTTTGTTTATAATCTGGAATTCACCCGTATACAGCCGTTACTCTGCCCAATTTTTGCGAAGACTTAAAACACTTGAAGTTTGGTTCTCTCAAGAGGTCTAGTATCTTTGCTTGCTTGGTTTCAATCCGAAGAATGGGAATTCTATATTGACTCATAATGTTAAGTATTGGCTTCTTGTTGGTTAGATGGTTCTTATCCCTAGCTTTTACCTTATGCTTTAGGATAGCCTCTTCTTCTCCTCCCATCTTCTTTAATTTCAAAAATCTTCTCCCTCATTAAAAAAAAACTCTTCTTGTTTTGAAACTTGAAACGTTTTCATAATAAACTTGGACTTAGGTCCATGCATCTTCGAAACATTTTCATAAATAAATTTCAATCAATTTAATAATACCTTGACCTTTTTTGTGAGAAGACTAAAAGTCAATCAATCTCATTTCAAACCATTTTTCCACTTTGGCTTTTATCTTTAAACTTTTCTCAAAATATTAGACTCTTGTCAATCCTTGTATTGATGCAAACAACTATACTTCTACAATATGTAGTGAAGTGAGATATTTTCCACTTGGGTGTTGAGTGAGGCATTGTTGATTTTAAAATCCAGGCCATATCCTCCACTTTGAGGTGATGCAAATTCTCCTTTCTCATGATTGTGGGTAGTAAGTATGTTTTTTCACACGGACAATTGCGATGATGTCTTATCTCATAAAATCAACCAACACACTTGTGTTTCAAATTTTTAAAAGAGGAACTACGTGTACCCTGATCCCCTATTGCACGAAAGGTGGTACGTAGGCACTAAAGGTTCGCAACCGCGGCGGGTGCAAAAATCATAAAAATATTTATTTTCTCACCTCCACCATCCATTTTATATACAACACATTTTATAGCCAACATATACATATTTTTCAAAGAGGTTCCTGTGGAGTACCGTAGATGTTTAGGGTGCTAATACCTTCCCTTTGCATAACCAACCCCCTTACCTTGAATCTTTCCCCCTCTTTTTGGGTTATTCTCTCTTTTCCCATTCCTTTGGAAATAATAAAGCGCGGTGGCAATTTTTATTTTGATTTGTATAAAGTCTAGTCAATCCAATGGCTTAGTCTTGCACATTTCTACCGCTACAGAAAAAAAATGGCGACTTCACTGGGGAAAGATTGACCTCTTGCTGGTCTATCCCTAAGTGGGTTAAACCTATCTTTGTTTATATCTGTATATGTGCTATTGTTGTTTATGTGTTATATTTTGTATATATGTTTGTCTGGATTTTCCTGGTTTACAGGGTGCTTGGTGATTACTCATAAGTCCTATACCCGGACTTGGGCAAACTTTAAGATAGGACGGGCGGTATAGTCATGTTAACTTTGAGGGAGTAATCCCAAAAAAGGAGGCATGAGATCCCCCACTCAGTGGAGGCCCCTTTGACTGTAGTATCGTTTACCGAGTAATCGGGAAGACGTATTGCTTTCGACCTGGGAGACTGCGAAGCTGAGGACCGTAGATTACCTAACCCCTCTTGGCCTTTTAGGTGTAGTGCGGAAGCTATGACGGAGTAATCCGAAAGTAGTTTTCACGCGATACTACGCTCGGACGAGTCTTTCTTGAGAATATTACTAATTACCGAGTTAATTGGGAAGTTGGTAATATCCAAAGGAAGGATGTAGACTCTGGGAACCTCTAGAACCTTGTTCGGCAGGTGATAAACTCTTAGACCAATACCTTATAGGTAGTACCTTCGACCTCATGCTCGTGACGTTGAACCTATGAATCCTATATGTGTGATCTTGCGTGTGATTGCTGCATCATGCATCCATGCACTCATAAGCATCTTTTGAAGGAAAAAAAAACAATACTTCAAGGGATTTAAAGGTTGACTATTTGTGAATATCTCAGGTACTTTTAAACCATGGATTCTGGAAAGAGAAAGACCGGGAAGTACAGTTTCAAGGATCCTAAGATAGATGAGTTGATCAGTCTAATTCCCGAGATCGAGTGTTCTGCAGACTTTCGGAAGAAGTATGGATCTATTATTCCTCTCATGAAGCTGAAGATGAAGGATGGTCTTCTCTCAACTTTGGTCCAATTCTATGATCTGGTGTATCACTGCTTTAATTTTCCCGATTATCAGTTGATGCCAACACTAGAAGAGTATTCCTATCTATTGGATTTACCTGTTACCGATCACGTTCCTTTTACTGGTTTGGAAGGTGAGCCAAAACCACATGAGATTTCTGCTTTGATTCATCTGGGGAAGTCTGAGGTGGAAGCTCATATGACTACCAAAGGAGGGATTAGAGGATTACCAGCTCAGTTCTTATTGGAGAAAGCTCGTTACTTTGCCAGGATGAAGAGTACGGTTGCTTTTGAGGCCATCTTTGCTTTACTCGCCTATGGATTATTCTTATTTCCTAATGTGGACAAGTTTGTCGACATTAATGCTATCAAGATTTTCATGATTGGAAACCCGGTTCCTACACTGTTGGGTGATGCTTATTACTTTGTTCATCTTCGGAATTCTTATCATGGGGGAATGATTATCTGTTGCACGCCTTTATTGTATCGGTGGTTTACCTCTCATATGCCTCAATCTGACGCTTTTTGGGATGTCAAGAAGGAACCTTGTTGGGCTCCTAAGATCATGGCACTTACTTACTCGGATATTTATTGGTATCATCGAGCTCACCAGGATGCGAAGATTATTGACAGTTGTGGTAGTTTCCCCAATGTGCCTCTTCTTGGTACAAAGGGAGGAATTAACTATAACCCTGTTCTTGCACGGTGACAGCTTGGTTATCCGATGAGGGATAAACCGAACAATATTCATCTGAGTAGTTTCTTTCTGAAGGAAGGAGAAGACCACAGGGAAGCTAGGGAGCAAATTGCGAAGGCCTGGCGTCACATTCATAAGAAGAGTAGGAAGGATTTGGGACCTAGGGGTGTTGTTTCTTTGGAGCCATATCTTCAGTGGGTCCAATCGAGAGCCATTCAGTTGAAGATGCCGTATACTCGGGAGACACCCATGCCTGATTTGTTTGTGAAGACCACTCCTCCCTTATTAGATGATCTAGAAGAGCTACAGCTTGCTTTGGTTAGGATGCAACAGGAAAGGGATGCTTGGAAGAACAAGTTCCAGACTTTAGAGAGTTCCTACAGAGTAGGCCTGAAGGAGAGAGATGATTTGATCGAGATCCTTGAGAGTCGAGCAGTAGAGTCTATGGAGAGGCAGGGAGATTTATTTTCTCCTAAGCCTCAAACAGGTATTGTTTGTTCACTTCCTGATTCAGATGATTGGAAGGAGGTTGCCATAAGACATGTGGAAGAAAACCAGAGGTTGAGAGCTCAGATTGCCAGGCTCACAGGGAAGCGCATTCGTACAGATTGATCTCTATCAGTTCCTTTTCTCAGGATTTTAGATTGTATTTTCATCTTGTACTTGGGATCATTGAAACTTGTAACCCATTTCGAAGTTATTATAATAAAAGTTTTCAGTATTTCAAATGCGTTGTTATTTTGATGTTTGCAATATGTCTGTAAATCTTAAATCCCTTGAAATATTAAATGATAAAATAATAATAATCATATACATTGCATATCATGCATCATATTGCACATGTTTTTGCATTTGTTATGCATATCCAGGTGTCTTACCCAGCTTCTTTACTTCACCTTTGCAAGCTGACTCATCAATACAACACTCGGGCTAATTTCAAAGAGAAGATGGACAACTTAGAACAGGAGAATCGCGAGCTGCGCGAAGAAGTTTCTGCTTTGAAGGTTGGCTTGGCCAACTTGACTACTCTGATGGAAACTCTGGTGGTTGCTCAGAATCATCCACCGAGTGTTCAATCTCAACCAACAAGGGCAAATGCTGTTGTGCAAGGGAGAAGGGTAAAAGCTCCTAGAAAGAATTATCAGCGTCATCAGCAAGTCGCCTCAGTTACTCCTGTTATGAATGCCGCTCCAACTATCGTTGTTTATCAGAGACCATCCCAGCAGGGGAATCAAGGGTATAATCAGAGAAGGGAGAACTATGATCCTATTCCCATGAGCTATGCAGAGCTATTACCAGCATTGGTTCAGAAGAAGTTGGTCCAAACACAACCACCTCCCGCTATACCATCACCATTGCCGTGGTATTATAAAGTAGACCAGACGTGTGTCTTTCATCAGGGAGCACCAGGGTATAGTGTTGAGAGTTGTTATCCTTTGAGGAATGAAGTGCAAAGGTTGTTGAAGTATGGAATTTTATCTTTCAAAGACGGGGACTCGTCAAATGGTGCTAAGGAGTATGGTAATGGTTCTTCCAAAAAGAAAGAGCAAGACTCCTACGCTATACTTCGTGGTAGGCGAGGAGGATCTCATAATAGGAATCAGCAAGTTGCTTTTGTGACTCCATTCATTAATGAGACTCCAACTGCTGTTGCATATCAGAGGGCACCTCAACAAGGAAATCAAGGGCAATGTCATCAGAGGAAAATGAGCTTTGATCCAATTCCAATGACATACACAGAGTTGTATCCTGATTTGTTGAAGAAGAATCTGGTTCAAACTCGAGCTCGACCAGTTGTTCCTGAAAAACTGCCAAGAGGATATAAGGTTGACGCTTCTTGTGCCTTTCATCAGGATGCTCCTGGGCACGATTTAGAAGATTGCTTTGCTTTGAAGGTTGAAGTTCAGAGGTTGGTCCAAAGTGGTATCTTGTCATTTAAGGATATTTTTCTTGAGGTTCAAGTCAAATCTTTACCGAAGAATAAACTTGTTTGAAGAATGCCTTGGAGTTTAAGGATGATTAGCCTTCTCAGTTTATTATCATTTTTACTGCTTTCTCATTTGTAATTTTTCTTGTTTATCATTGCACTGTTTGCATGTAAGAACTTGTTTGCATTTGAATGTTTAATCTTAATACAATGAGTATGTTGGTCTTGAAGAAATTCATTCGTTTCACTCGTACTTGTTTTCAATTTTAAATTGCTTTATGATACCAACTTGTTACCCATTCTCTTGCTTAGGCAGAGATTGGGAGGAGGATGATGATATTAAAACACAAATTTTCTGGTTGTATGCTTTTGGATAAAACCCTGTTGACGATGTACATGCATTGTTTCAAATCCTCAAACACCGGAGATATAAGGGAGTGAAACCCTCGTTAACCCCTTTGAGCCTTGAAGTAGGAGTTTCTTTTTCTATTCAGAAAAAACCCTCATTTTTAACCCGGGGCAGGGTAGTGTTCAGTTAATTTGATCGAGCATTCAGAAATCATCAGGAGTGCGCATCTAAGGATACAATAATGGTTATCCCTCAAAAGGTTGAGGAAAGTCAAAACCACAATGATTAATCTTCACTTATCAAGAGGGTGTGTCAGTTGAAGATATCTTAATGGCTATCTCTCGCACACCAGGAAATCAGCAGATGACGATACAACAATGGTTATCTTTCATCTACCCAGAAATAGGCCAGTCACAATTCTTCCGACAAGTCACAAATGACTCAAAGTCACGCGACATGTTCAAAAAAAAAAGATGATATGAATAAAAATTATGATGAAAAATAAAGAGACAAAAAGCCCCGCTAAGTTGGAACTTGAAAAAAAACAAGTCGCTTAGGCACAAGTCATCCCGCTGCACTTCAGAGTCAAAGTAAAAAGGAATTTGTCCAGAAGGCAAGAAAGAAATGGAAAGCCTGAAATGCGATAAAGGATTACAATGTGAAATCCTCAGCAAAGAACAGAGTCGCGTGACAAGAAACCCAAAAGAAGCAAAAATGAGTGACTTGCATGTCCAAAGAAAACCTTGTTTGATTCCTCAACCATCTCGAAACTTCTTTTGAGAGATGAATGTTCGTGTCAAGTTAACTGAACTTAGGACTGAAGAACATCATGAAGGGGGTGGGCACCAAATATTTTTGAGCCTTAAATCTTTTTTCTAAAAACCGTGAACCATACCACGTTACAACCCTCAAAAGTCCTAATTGAAACAGGGTTTATTTCGAAAGCATACTCCAATGAAATAGTGTTTCCTGACTCCCATTAATTTTGCTAAATTATTGTGATTGGTATCATATGCTTTTGTTATCTTTTGTACAAAAATCCATGTCGCATTCTGGCTAGTGATTCGTTCACAAGGTTTTGCGACATCTTTTCAAATAAAATCTTCAAGACTTACATAATTGTTGCATTAGATTTTTCATTCTTAGAATAAACATTTTCTGCTTGTAAAACAACTGCTTGATATCATGAAAGTTTACATTTGAGTATCAGCAAAAGGCATGTTGCTGGGAAGAGTTGTGGAGCAAAGAGGATGTAACATTCAGCCAATCTAGGGCAGTTACATCAAGATTCGACAAATCTATGAAAGTCATTTGATCAGAAAGGTTACCCTAAAAGCGTGTAGCTAAGGGCAAGTTATGAAAGTTACTTTGATCAGCATGGTAAGCTTGAGACACCAGATTGGTTTCCAAGGGCATATCCAGATTTCGTCAAGATAGTTACTATGTCTACCCCAAGCTGAGAACCTTCCTCAGATTGTGTGATGATGTTGGGTTCATAATCCCATTTTTTCCAGTCTTGCTGCAGACTTCTCCAGCTGAGTGTGATTCTTTACCCATCCAGGTGGTGATCAAACAGAGATTAAAAAGAGATATGAAGCCTTTTCTCATTTGATGGAGTTCTTTCTCCCTTTTTATTGATATGGAATCTCTTGTAGAGCAGTGATTTCTCTTGTTACAACATTATTGTTGTTATGTGCTTCCCAAGTAGCTAGACCAGGGCAGTATATTTTCTAAGAAGTGTTAAGACAACTGTCAAGTTTTTGGGTTTTCTCTCACCAAGTGTTGAGTTTGATTTAAAATCCCCATAATTTTGACTTCTTACTATAGTGTTAACTTCTTGGTTCCCCAGGAAGGTTCTCTCAATTCATCTTGTTGGTATATGAGCAATCTTTGTGTGTTTCTCGGATAATTAAAGACGATACCAGTTGGCGTAAGGTACAGTATTTGGTTTGTGATCCTATTATCCCCGGCCAAGTCTCGGTTCGCTTTTGATTTTGGGTTTGCATGGTCAGAAGCCTTTGTCCTAGATTCCCTAGCGAATTTTTCCCCTCATATGATGAAAGGTTTTATTCCCTTGGTGTGCTAAGATATCGCTCTTTTTGCAGTATTGGCATTAGTGTTGACTTCTTGATCTCCCGGGAAGACTATACCAGGGCATCTTTTGTTGGAACAGGTTTGTATGATATGAAGACTCAATCCAATATTCTCCAGTGAAGGCCTCGTTTATTTGATAGAAGTCCTTTCTCCCCAAAGAAGTTGGTGCAATAATTACTCTTGAAGCACGTATCTCTGGTTTCCCCAGTGAAGAACGTATCTCCGGTTTCCCAAGTGGAGAACATATCTTGGTTTCCCCTCGATGATGTAGTGTCGACCTCCCCAATGAAGTCAACATGAAGTCCCCGGTAGAGGTCTCGATGATGAAGTATTGTCTCCCTTAGTGAAGTCCGTATGTTTTTCTTCCTTCAAAGTGGGTATGATTTCCCCAATGAATGTTTTGACAATTTGGTTTCCATTTTCCTTATTCACAATCAGTATCGAAATCCCCAGTAGGAGTACGGACTGTGAAACATTTGTTTTCCCCATGGAAGTCTGTGTGTTATTCCTCGGGAAGGTTATCCCAGGGCATCTCTTGTTGGAATGAGTATTTATGATGAAAAGTTTTCAATCCATAGTTTTTTCTCCATGGAGGTAGACTTGAATCCCCCAGTGAGGTTTGGTTGTCTCGGCGTCAGTCTGCTTTATTTGAGGCTGATATTGCAATCTCCAGTAGGAACGTTGTTTTTGGAAAACTGGTTTCTCCGATGAAAACGGAAGAAAGATGTTCTATCCCGGTATCTGTTTAATTTAGCTACATTCGGATTATGTTTCTCCTCAGTGAAGTTAGGACAGACAATAGGTTTGGTTTCTGCAGTTGCTTTTACCTTTCTTGGATTGATCTTTCTGGTTGATGTTTAGCCCAATGTTGTTGGTACCTGGGGCAGTTTTGTTTGATTATGTATCCTTTTACCAGCATATGCACGATATCACTCATACATTCATACATGCATCATGCATTGCTACAAACCATTTTTCATTGACATTGTGTTCTAACCTTCCTGCAGCACTCCTTGCTTAGGTGGATTCGGTTTTCCCTCTTGAGTTTATTTCTCAAAGGATGTATCTTCTTTGGCCGTCTTGCTCTAGTGTGTTTCTAATTGGATTCGTGGTTGCATGACAATATTATTTACTCTGGATTTCTGAGGACTTTGAGCTTTTATTTGTGCATTTATTTTGCACGAGAAGACTTTATCTCTTCAGTAGGAATAATGTGGCATTTCCCCAGGAAGTCATATCTCATTTCCCCAGGAAGTCATATCTCATTTCCCCAGGAAGTCATATCTCATTTCCTCAGGAAGTCATATCTATTTCCCCAGGAAGCCACATTTATATCCCTATAAATTCGTTTCTTTCTGCAATCCTCCATGATAACAAGCAACAGGTATCTTTGTTTGAGCAACTCGTGCTTCCCTGTACAAGTCGACGTAACTTTTTTTGCTATTTCCTCTATGAGTGGTTAGCTTGCAGTCCTTCGTCAGTTTACGCCAGTGGATGGCAAGACTTTTAAATTCACAGAAATTGCTCGTTGTGAAATCTTTGCAAGTGGAAGTCTCTTTATTTGAGACAGCTTACATATTACCCTTTCCAAGCGGAATTCCTTGGTTAAGGAAGAAGTTGAGACCCGTTCTAGGTGAAACACCAGAAGTTTGGGGAACATATGATATTTTCAAAATCTACCTTCAGTGAACGTTGGTAGTGCATCGGCAGTGAACGTTGGTGTTTGTTATCTTTTTGCTATCTTCAGTGAACGTCGATAGTTCATCGTCAGTGAACGGCGGTGATATTATATTTTCTCTCTACCTTCAGTGAACGTTGGTAGTACATCGGCAGTGAACGTTGGTGTTTGTTATCTTTTTGCTATCTTCAGTGAACGTTGATAGTTCATCGTCAGTGAACGGTAGTGATATTATATTTTCTCTCTACCTTCAGTGAATGTTGGTAGTACATCGGCAGTGAACGTTGGTGTTTGTTATCTTTTTGCTATCTTCAGTGAACATTGATAGTTCATCGTCAGTGAACGGCGGTGATATTATATTTTCTCTCTACCTTCAGTGAACGTTGGTAGTACATCGGCAGTGAACGTTGGTGTTTGTTATCTTTTTTCTATATTATGTGAACGTTGATAGTTCATCGTCAGTGAACGGCGGTGATATTATATTTTCTCTCTACCTTCAGTAAACGTTGGTAGTACATCGGCAGTGAACGTTGGTGTTTGTTATCTTTTTGCTATCTTCAGTGAACATCGATAGTTCCTCATCAGTAAATGGCGGTGATATTATATTTTCTCTCTACCTTCAGTGAACGTTGGTAGTACATCGGCAGTGAACGTTGGTGTTTGTTATCTTTTTGCTATCTTCAGTGAACGTTGGTAGTACATCGGCAGTGAACGTTGGTGTTTGTTATCCTTTTGCTATCATCAATGAACGGTGATAGTTCCTCGTCAGTGAACGGCGGTGATATGATATTTCCTCTTTCTACCTTCAGTGAACATTGGTAGACATCGGCAGTGAACATCGATGCTTGTTATCCTCCTCTCTGGTTCTATTCTTTTGGTCCACCAGTGATTTATTTTCCTGGTGGGGTTGCTCCTTTGTTTCTTCATTTTTGTGGCATTCCCAGTGTTACTTTGCGTCTCTTTTGTTCTGTTCATATGCATCCATAATCATAAGCATTGCATGGCATCTTAGAGACAAAAATAGGGCTTGTTTTGTATTTAAGTATCTTCAATCGCGTCGACACGAAGATTTGTAACCTTCGTATCTCCGGATAGAAGACACTTAAACAAGGGCAGCTGTTGTACCCCAATTTTTGCCCCTAATATTCCTCTATCATATCATATCAACTCGATCATAATAAGATCACATTAGGGTTGGTTCTTCCCCTTTTTTCCTATCTTTATGTTTGCTCTTGAGGAATCTCCAAGCACCTTGGTTGTGTATTTTTTATATGTGTTGTTGACTAACTTCTAATCAAAATACAAAAAATATTTGTCTTTGTCTTTGTATATTTTTGTTTTGTAGGTACCAAGTCGAAGCATCTGATAAATAAAGATTTTTGGTATTATTTCCCTAAAATCTCTATTTGCAAAGAAAAAGAAATAAAAAATTCCATTTTTTTCACTGTACAATCGATTGCTCCTAGAGTGCAATCGATTGCACAAAGTGAATTTTGCACAATTTTTGGAAAAATACACTGTGCAAATCGATTTGCAATATAGTGCAATCGATTTGCATAGAGCGAAAATTTGAAAAAAATCAGCATTTTAAAATTGTCAAATGTTTGGCTCCAATTTTCTTTCACTTTTGAAAGATGTATAATTAATTCAAATTTTAGTGCCAATCTTTCATTTTTAAGAAGAATTATCATTAATTCAAATTTTGGCTCTAATATTTGAAAGAATTATCATTAATTCAAATTTTGGCTCTAATATTTGAAAGAATTATCATTAATTCAAATTTTGGCTCCAAGAATCAATTACCAAATTACCACTAATCTCAATCCTAAAACTCTATAAATAGAGCCCTCATTTCATTCAAATTTCAAGCTTTTGATAGTGTGATCGGTGGATCTGGAACTGACTGTTTAACGCTGGTTCGCGAAATGTCGCGGAAGCAAGAGTCGCCACCGTCTTTTATTTTCTCCAAATGGAAAGGACAAAAGCACAGAAAAATTCCTTAAAGAGATTGCTCTCGGTTCGGGAGGTAGGTTATAGAAAGGGAAGGTGTTAGCACCCTTTCTATCCATGGTTATCCATGGGCTCTTAGATACTTGCTCAATGTGTTTTCAAAAACGTTTGTTTGCTTTTCAATGTGGGTTTTAAAAAGTTTCTTTGAAAAATTTCAGTTCGACTCATACGTCAGAGTGTTTGAAAAGTTTGCTTTGAAAGCTTTTGAAAAGTGTTGGTGAAAAGATGTTTTGATTTTGTTTGAAATTTGAGCAAGTATCCTTGATAACCTACCTACCCTAAGGAATTCGTCTGTGTAAATGTCCTTTAAAGTAGTGCCATCCCACCATTGAGAGGTAGGTAGCACCACCGTTGGAGGTGTTCGGGTCAATTCGAGTTTTAGGGACGTGGTGATCACCGGAGCAATGGGAAGACACCTTAGAAGCTACCCTCATGCCAGGTTCCCGGATCATGAGGACTTACTAAGACGTCCTCTACTTGACGATCACCTTTCGAAAGGCAACAGTGAGGCGTACCCTAGGGGTGGTGTGTGCGAATCGTGTGTCATTTTCAGATATTTGTCTTGTCATGTTTATTTGTGTTCTACGCTTGATTTTAATTAGGGCCATTCATTCTTGCATGCATATTTAGCAGTTTAAAAGTTTGCGGGAAAATAAATCTACAACTATTACAAATGGCGCGGGTCCACATCGCCAAAATTAAATGGACCCGATTTAGCGGAAAATAAATAAAGCAATAAAATAAAAGTGCGAGAAGTAATTAAAGTTACAACGCTTTGGGAGAGATACAAAATTATAATAAATGACATAAAATAAATGCACAAAATTAATAATGAAAAGCATGGGCGT
This sequence comes from Vicia faba, assembly GCA_948472305.1. NCBI lineage: Eukaryota > Viridiplantae > Streptophyta > Magnoliopsida > Fabales > Fabaceae > Vicia > Vicia faba. Next base: position 1,187,985,803 of record OX451737.1, read on the forward strand.
TGGACCCTTTCATAAGAAATTAAAATTAATAAGAATTAATTAATTAAAATTAAATGTTTTTGGTATTTTTATGTTTTTTAAGATTCAAAAGAAAAAGATTTTATTGAAATTAAAAACAAAATGCTAAACCCTAGTTCTAATGTTTTTTAATTTATTGCGAAAATATTAAGTTTTAACCTAATTTAAATCTAAGTTAATTTACATGCAAAATTCAATTTATGAAAATAAATAAAATAATAATATTATGATTAAAAAAAGGAAATTAAAAGGAATACAATTAACAATTAAACCTAATTCTATTTTTGGATTTTAGTTATTAAAAGGATTAAAATTATAACCTAATTAAGCTAAATATTTACATGTAATTTATTTATGGAAATAATAAAATAAGAATTATATTTTTTGCCTTTTTCTGATTTTATGATATTTTTGTATTTTTGTAAAATAATTAATTAATTAAAACAAATAAAAAAAAAAAAATAACATAACAATTGAGAAAATAAAATATAAAAAGAAAATCAAACCAGGGGGGGTATCCCCAATTTGTGAGGTTTTTTTGAAGCAAATCAGGCCCAATAAGCAGTGGATCCATTGACTTTGGCCAGTTGTGTGCTAACGCGTTGACTTGCATTCATGGTACACCTTGACTCTGAGCCCTTTGATGGTCGTCTGGGACACGTGTGTGCTTGGATCAGGATGGCATATGGTGAACCTGGATGTTAGCATAGCATAGGATTTCATATTGAAAAATAACATTGAAATTTGCCAGACCTGGGGCTTGAACCCAGGTCTTGAGGATTAACCATATCACGTTTTACCAACTGAGCCACTGCATTTCAATTAATATATCATAGCAAATAAATAACAAAAAGTAAAACCCACGCGTAATGGTTAAAAACGCGCGCAATTTCAAAACACCCAACCACTGCTTGCCAACACATCATCGTCCTCATTGTTTTTATTTTTGTCTGAAACACAAGCCTATGGAAACGGTTTTGGATGCGTGGTCTTAGGCTGGTTTCAAGAAAATAGCGATTAGGCTATCCTTGAATATAAATCCATCGCGAATAGTGCTTCTTCTTCGTCTAGGCTTGCTGAGTATGACTATCATGGTCTGGAAGGCTAATTTTACAGTATTGTAAAAGCCCTAAAATCACAACCTGAAAACCCTAAAATATGAACATGGTGAAATCGCGTATGGTCAACAAAACAACAATCAAACACAATGGTTAGCTTGGAAACTTTGTAAGGAACGTGAATATACAATTAAAATGCAATGATCATGCTTCAAAACCAAAATACGATTAGGCAATTTTCTGGGTACAGTTCACGTTCAATGTACCAATTCTGGAAGCTTTGTTCGTTGTTCTTGATTGGTACACGTTCAGAGTTACCCAAGGAAGCTAATGGGATCAAGATTGGGGCTTGAATCGTCCTCTAGAGTGCTTTTCAGTTTTGCACTTTTTGCCAAAAACTCCAAGTTTGTTCAATGGTCTTTTGCGCAGCTTTCAGTCTTGGGCAATTAGGTTTATGGTCAGGGTTATGTAGTGAGGTGATTAGGTCAAGAAAATTGAATAAAATCCATTGCTTTCATTGTTTTCAATCTTTGATTTTCTTAAGATTTTTTCAAATCTTTTCCATGTGCAATTGTGTTCAATCAGCTCAAATCAAACCAAATCCTTCCATAATTGGCTAAGCACGAGATCTTGAGCCTATAATGTGCATAAAAAGATTTTTTTAGGTCAAGTTTATATTTTCTACATATTTAAATAATTTAAATGAATTAATATTAATATAAATTCAAATAAATAATTAAAAAATGAGAAAATACTTCCCCTTGGGCTTAATGGTCGTGTATAGGCTTAGAATGATGAATCATGGAAGAAAAATGGGCCCATTTGCATTTTTGGATCATTTGCATCAATGTTGACTTTTCAAAATTCCCAAAAATTTCCCAAATTCCACAAGGCATAACTTGCTCAATTTTTAAGCTTTTCACATGTTCTTGGACATTTTGGAAAGGTCTTTGAGTCCTCTAACCAATGCCTTTGGTCCCATGTCATTTTGATTTACCAATCTCAAGTTATGGCCTTTGACTTAAAGTCCCTTTTTGTTGACTTTTGAAAATGACCTATAATGTTGAAATTGATAACTTTTTGTGAGAGCATTTCTTGGACTTGGAATATGAAGATGAATTGTAGGAAATGTCTTTCTCTTCAAAATGAGCTTTGGATGGAATTTTTCTGATAATCCATGTGAAAGTTATGCCCTGGTCAATTTCAGTTGACTTTTTCAGCTGTCCAAATATAGCAACTTTTGCATCTTTGATGATTTCTGAGCCAAACCTTGAGAATCATGATCAAGCATTGATCAAATGATGTTTGTGGCTTCAAAATGATATGTTGACCAAAAATTTGAACTTTTGACTGTCAAATGACCATTTTGCCCCTACAGTTGACTGTAGTGCAATTTAGGGTTTTGACTGTGCAATTTTGAGCTGACTGCCTTGAAACCTGATATGAAGATACTTGACCATCTTTGTAGGCATATGAGACTTGATTGGGCCTTTGAAAACTTCCTTTTCTTGATCAGAATCCAAACCCTAGTTTTGACTGTATGGGAGACAGTTGAACTGTATGACCCTTGGGGAATTTTGTGACTTGGCTTGAAAAAACTTGGAGAATATGGGAGGGCAAATTTTGGGGTGCAACAGTTGACCCTGTTCAATCTTCTTAGACCTGAGGATGCAGATTGGCTGACGTGCCTTTCGTAATCCGAGGGTAGAAGATGATTGGACACTAGAGTGCCCAGAAATTTGCGCTCACATAGTAGCAGTGATGATGGGGGAATGGGCTTATAGATGCCATTTGGAGATTGCTGGATAGGGTGATGGGCTTATAGACGCCATCTGGATGTTGATTGCGTAGGAGATTCCTTAGCGAGAACCTGCATACCTGCAAAACAGAAAAATGAGTACCTGACACGTTGCAGGAGCTGATTTTAGATGCTTGATACGGATGTGTCCTGACTGGTTACAGGAGCTGAATCTGGAGCTTCAAACGCTGATGAATGAACCAGGTATGGTTACTGCCTTAGCATGGATGGTAAGAGAACCTTGGGCGACTTTAACCTCAACAACGCTCGTTGAGAAAATTTTGGTGGGAATTACCATCTTTGCAGTATTGGGAAGAGAACCATATGCACTTATAATCTGAAAGGAATGATCACCTCACACTCATCGTCGGAGAGGGAAACATCTGAAAAGGGCTTACCACCTCACACACCGTTGGAGAGGGAACCATAAGAGACTATCACCTCACACTCATCGTCGGAGAGGGAAACATCTCGAAAAAGGAATTACTACCTCACACGCCGTTGGAGAGGGAACCATAGGAGATTATCACCTCACACTCATCGTCGGAGAGGGAAACATCTAAAAAGGACTTCCCACCTCACACACCGTTGGAGAGGGAACCATAAGAGACTATCACCTCACACTCATCGTCGGAGAGGGAAACATCTCGAAAAAGGAATTACTACCTCACACGCCGTTGGAGAGGGAACCATAGGAGATTATCACCTCACACTCATCGTCGGAGAGGGAAACATCTAAAAAGGACTTCTGGAAGCAGTATCAGAACGTCACCATATCTGGTTTACATCTGAAACTATATCTGGAAGGAAATCTGGAAGCAGCATCAGAACGTCACCATCTCTGGATCATATCCGAAACTATATCTAGAAGGAAATCTGGAAGCAGCATCAGAACGTCACCATGTCTGGATCATATCTGAAACTATGTCTAGAAGGAATTCTGGAAGCAGCATCAGAACGTCACCATCTCTGGATCATATCCGAAACTATATCTAGAAGGAAATCTGGAAGCAGCATCAGAACGTCACCATATCTGGATCATATCCGAAACTATATCGAGAAGGAATTCTGGAAGCAGTATCAGAACGTCACCATATCTGGATCATATCCGAAACTATATCGAGAAGGAATTCTGGAAGCAGTATCAGAACGTCACCATATCTGGTTTACATCTGAAACTATATCGAGAAGGAATTCTGGAAGCAGTATCAGAACGTCACCATATCTGGATCATATCCGAAACTATATCGAGAAGGAATTCTGGAAGCAGTATCAGAACGTCACCATATATGGGTCATATCTGAAACTATATCTAGAAGGAAATCTGGAAGCAGCATCAGAACGTCACCATCTCTGGATCATATCTGAAACTATATCAAGAATTGTGATAGTTGGTAATAGTCATTTTTGTATTGATTTTTTTTTTCTGAATAGGTAAAACATAATTGTATGCAAAATCATGATGCATGAACTGTATGTCTTCAAAATCAATGGGATTCGTGTAGTATGATGCATATGCATGCTATAATGATGTATGTGACGTTTTATGAATGTATGTTTGTCTAAGAAAATAAATCCTTGACGGGTGCCGGGAAGTCGTATCCTGGGCTGATGTTGCAGAATAGTTGCAAGAATTCCAATAGACGAAGATAACTCCGTTGGGGAATAAGCTTGGCGAATGGAGGATTCTGCGGGGAGAAAAAGATATTCTAGCGACCATGCTGGGAAGAAATACTCTGTGGGGAGATGCTTTTGCTGAATTGTTGAGGATGACTCGCTGAGGATACCTTGCGGTATTGGAAGTATGAATGGACTTCGCTGGGGATAAGGAAATTCTGTCGACGACGCTCTTTCCGTGGCTTTTGGCTGAGGATAACCCAGTTATATCCTGTTAAGGAAATAACTCTTTAAATCAAGCCAGACGACGCGTTCGTGCCCTGCTAGGGGATAAGCTTCCAGAATCTACTAGGGGTCCGCTTATTGCTTGGGGAGATGATTCCAACTTTCCTGGGGAACTAGATTAGACTCTCCTGGGGAAGTATTGAACTGTATTGGTTAGGTCTTTCAGTGGAACATACCTTGATACCCTGGAGGACAGAACAATCAGATTGCTTTGACCACTCATTATTGCCCCTGTTTCTATGGGGGACCTGTGAAGTGCTGATAGTTGTTGAGGGTCAAACCTTCTTCTGGTGGACAGATGATAAGATGACGGGACATAGTCGTACGCTTTAATCCCTAACTTTTGCCTGGACCGCCCTTTCGGGTTTTCAGTCCACCGGGATACCCATTTTTGCCCAAGCCGCCTTTTCAGGTTTTCGACTTGCCGGGTGTACAGATTTTTTTCATTTCATCCCTTCATTTTGCCCGAACCCTTTTGGTTCGACGGGAAGCCCTTATTTTTGCCTAGGTGTGTCAACCTAGCGGGTCTTTGATTTTGCGTAGTATTTTTCCGACTATGTCCATGCTCTTAGAATGCGGGTAGGTGCCCCTGGCTGCTTGTGTTGCCATATTACCAGAAGGTGCTTGATTAGGCAAGATTTATTGTTGAAATGCCCCAGGTGACTCAGGCGAAGATTTGCCCCAGGCTATTTGGCCTTTTGAGAGATGCTCCGAATCTTGACTTAACCGCCCCAGATGATGGGCAATAGTCCTTCCATGCCCCTTGATTGGAGATACTCTTGTTCATTAGACTTTTATTGTGCGAATTTTCCTGCTGTTCAAACAAAAAGTCATATGCAAACAAAGTTATGTTAAAAATGCAAAGCTTATGTCTGTCTTGAAGATTTTGAAGATGCATTCCTTTTCATAAAACAAGTAAATGTTTGTAAAACGTGATGTCAACTCCGTATTTATCGTAGGCCTTCGGGAGTCAGGATACCTTTCGTAACAGTATGCTTTCGAATTAACCCGTGCTTCAGCTAGGACTTTTACGGGTTATAACGTGGCCTGGTTCACGGTTTAAGAAACAAAGGATAAAGGCTCAAATTATTTGTACCCACCCGCTCTTCGTGATGTTCTCCAAACCTAAACTCAGTTGATCGTGCGTTAGACCTTGCTTGAGTCTTTGCTTTGATGTTCCAATAATGGTTCGGATGTTGATGATTTATTTTGAATAGGCAGTCATTTTTGCTTTGGTTGAGGGTTTGTGAGACCTCTTCCTTGATTTTTGTTATCCCTGTTTTTGCCTGAACTGTTTCCTTTTTGGAATTACAGTCAGCGGGATGCCCCAGTTTTGTAAGTCTCTTTTGTAGGTTTAGACTTTTTGGGCTTTTCATTTATGAAAATTTTTTTTTGATAATGACTGCCTGTCCTTATGATTGTTCTGAACCATCACTGTCTTTTGTTCGCTTTGTAAAGATGCACTTGGATCAACTGAGAGAACTACCCTGCCCCAGGTTATGATTAAGGGTTTTGATTTTCGAAAATAAAAACTCCTACTTCTTTGGCTCTGATGGGGTGACGAGGGATTATCATCCTTATAACTCCAGTGTTTAGGGGTTGAAACAATGCCTGTACCTCATCAGCGGGGTTCGTTCAAAAGCATACTGTAATGATCGCGGTATCGTTTTCGTCATCCTCCCTCAAGAGGCTTAGAATTTTAGATCAAGAGTTGACATCAGAAAAAATATGAAAACAATTTGCATATAGTGAATGCGAATATATTGATTCAAAATAGACATAAGCGATGCATTAATGGAACAACAATGTTTTAACATGAATAAATGTTTGAACGGTCAAAAGAAAAAAACACAGCTTGAACATTCGAACGAACAAAAGTTTCCTAGTCTCGGAGTTTGTCACTTCAACTGGTGAGCCTTGGAGGAATGGTAGAAAAATTCCACCTGTCCATCTTGTGTGAACTCCACTGCCCCTTCATCGATCAGGTCCTGGATTTTGTTCCTCAGATCCCAACATTCATTGGTATCATGTCCTGGGCTAGCAGAGTGGTAGGCACACCTCTTATTGGGATCATAGGCAGGAGATGTTGTATTGGGGTTCCGGGGATGAGCCCTTAATGTGATCAGATTCAACCTCAATAGGCGTTGCAAAGCTTGAAACAGCGACATGTTGAGCTGGGTGAATTGCCTCCTGGGCTTGTCTGGCTGAACTTGGCGAGGTTGGTGCTGAATTTGTGGCACTGGAGTCATTTGAGGAGCTTTCCCCTTATCCTCTTGTCTCGAGGATGATTGGATGATGAATGGCTTTTTACCCTTAGATGTTTGCCCCAGTTGGTTACCCCGAAGCAGTTGGTTGACGAGAAACCAGAGCTCCTCTTGTCTTTAAACTAGGCCTTGAATGACATTCCTCTGTCCCAGCATCTGGGCTTTCATAGCATCCATCTCAGCTTGTAGGTGTTCCAACTTTTCATCCTCAGCATTGCCCCGGACGAAGGTCTCCGTGAGAAGTATCCTTAGCTCCTCTTGCCCCTTGGATAGATTCAGGAGGATTTCCCCGAACCGAGTCTCTTGAGCAAGAAAGTCCTGGTTGTCTTGTGGGCAAGCCATTGCTGAAATAAACAGCGAGAAGGGTAATTGACCTGCAAAGAACGGGTACCTGTAATGCAATGATGTGTATGATATGCATGCAATGATTTCAAGGACCTCGCGGGGTAGACAAAAAAATTTGTTAGAATTTGAAAACCGGTAACTTGATTGAAGGTACTCCATACTTGTTGAGAGTCCTTCTTCAAGTGTCAAAGGCTCACCATATCCAGTGGGTCATAGCCCCTGACAACCTTAGCTAGAGGAAAATAAGTCCTCTCTGCCCCTTGCTAGATGTTTGATTTATCATGACCTGCATCACAAGCCCTTGAGATCCTTGAAATGGGTTAGGATGTATGCAGGATGCATGCAATGGTATGATGTTATGCTATGCATGGGGTAATGTGAGTAACCCTGTTATGAGTCCCAATTAAGGACTATAAACCGAAACCTGCAAGAAAACTTGATAAACTTGTTATGAGTCCTGATTAAGGACTATGAACAAAACCTGCAAGAAACCTAAGTAAAATCTGTCATGAGTCCCAATTAAGGACTATAAACAGAACCTGCAAATGGTTAGTACACCCTGTTATAAGTCCCAATTAAGGACTATAAACAAAACCTGCAAGAAACCTAAGTAAAACCTGTCATGAGTCCCAATTAAGGACTATAAACAGAACTTGCAAGACATCAAGGGTCAGATAACAAGTATGCAAGTAGTCAAGTACGAAGGCACACAAGTCACACAAGAGAAACCCTTAGGGTTTAGGCCATCATGAGGTATAGGTATTACCCTCTTTCAGTTTGTTGGTTCATACCTGTCCTATCAAAGTAACCGGGTTCTTAGAGGATCCCAATATCATTGACTACCCTCAATCGGTCATAACTCCAGCATCGCAATCTTTTCTTGCGGCCAGAACCATCGCGAGAGTTTAGCCTCAATGGGCGTAGCATACTGCTACTGTTCTAATGGCCAAGTTGGGTCATTTAAGGTTCTAAGGTCTGTTGGTGCTTAATGACTCCTTGGAAGACCCATATTCTCCTCGTTGCGACACATGGGATATCGGTACAGACCAAGGTGCCACACCAACGTAGCCTCTGCTTCACCTGTGTCGGTCTACACCGGACAGGTCCCTCACAGCTTATGCTACCTAAACAGGGTATCCCCAGATCCGGGTTAGGATTTATGTAACTCCGATGCAACCCACAATAGTAAAGCAAGCAAAGAAGACAATTGAAAACACAGTGATCTTAATCCTAAGGTACACCCCACTTTATAAGATTTCCCCAGCAGAGTCGCCAGTTCTGTGATCGGTGGATCTGGAACTGACTGTTTAACGCTGGTTCGCGAAATGTCGCGGAAGCAAGAGTCGCCACCGTCTTTTATTTTCTCCAAATGGAAAGGACAAAAGCACAGAAAAATTCCTTAAAGAGATTGCTCTCGGTTCGGGAGGTAGGTTATAGAAAGGGAAGGTGTTAGCACCCTTTCTATCCATGGTTATCCATGGGCTCTTAGATACTTGCTCAATGTGTTTTCAAAAACGTTTGTTTGCTTTTCAATGTGGGTTTTAAAAAGTTTCTTTGAAAAATTTCAGTTCGACTCATACGTCAGAGTGTTTGAAAAGTTTGCTTTGAAAGCTTTTGAAAAGTGTTGGTGAAAAGATGTTTTGATTTTGTTTGAAATTTGAGCAAGTATCCTTGATAACCTACCTACCCTAAGGAATTCGTCTGTGTAAATGTCCTTTAAAGTAGTGCCATCCCACCATTGAGAGGTAGGTAGCACCACCGTTGGAGGTGTTCGGGTCAATTCGAGTTTTAGGGACGTGGTGATCACCGGAGCAATGGGAAGACACCTTAGAAGCTACCCTCATGCCAGGTTCCCGGATCATGAGGACTTACTAAGACGTCCTCTACTTGACGATCACCTTTCGAAAGGCAACAGTGAGGCGTACCCTAGGGGTGGTGTGTGCGAATCGTGTGTCATTTTCAGATATTTGTCTTGTCATGTTTATTTGTGTTCTACGCTTGATTTTAATTAGGGCCATTCATTCTTGCATGCATATTTAGCAGTTTAAAAGTTTGCGGGAAAATAAATCTACAACTATTACAAATGGCGCGGGTCCACATCGCCAAAATTAAACGGACCCGATTTAGCGGAAAATAAATAAAGCAATAAAATAAAAGTGCGAGAAGTAATTAAAGTTACAACGCTTTGGGAGAGATACAAAATTATAATAAATGACATAAAATAAATGCGCAAAATTAATAATGAAAAGCATGGGCGTTGGACCCTTTCATAAGAAATTAAAATTAATAAGAATTAATTAATTAAAATTAAATGTTTTTGGTATTTTTATGTTTTTTAAGATTCAAAAGAAAAAGATTTTATTGAAATTAAAAACAAAATGCTAAACCCTAGTTCTAATGTTTTTTAATTTATTGCGAAAATATTAAGTTTTAACCTAATTTAAATCTAAGTTAATTTACATGCAAAATTCAATTTATGAAAATAAATAAAATAATAATATTATGATTAAAAAAAGGAAATTAAAAGGAATACAATTAACAATTAAACCTAATTCTATTTTTGGATTTTAGTTATTAAAAGGATTAAAATTATAACCTAATTAAGCTAAATATTTACATGTAATTTATTTATGGAAATAATAAAATAAGAATTATATTTTTTGCCTTTTTTCTGATTTTATGATATTTTTGTATTTTTGTAAAATAATTAATTAATTAAAACAAATAAAAAAAATAAATAACATAACAATTGAGAAAATAAAATATAAAAAGAAAATCAAACCAGGGGGGGTAGCCCCAATTTGTGAGGTTTTTTTGAAGCAAATCAGGCCCAATAAGCAGTGGATCCATTGACTTTGGCCAGTTGTGTGCTAACGCGTTGACTTGCATTCATGGTACACCTTGACTCTGAGCCCTTTGATGGTCGTCTGGGACACGTGTGTGCTTGGATCAGGATGGCATATGGTGAACCTGGATGTTAGCATAGCATAGGATTTCATATTGAAAAATAACATTGAAATTTGCCAGACCTGGGGCTTGAACCCAGGTCTTGAGGATTAACCATATCACGTTTTACCAACTGAGCCACTGCATTTCAATTAATATATCATAGCAAATAAATAACAAAAAGTAAAACCCACGCGTAATGGTTAAAAACGCGCGCAATTTCAAAACACCCAACCACTGCTTGCCAACACATCATCGTCCTCATTGTTTTTATTTTTGTCTGAAACACAAGCCTATGGAAACGGTTTTGGATGCGTGGTCTTAGGCTGGTTTCAAGAAAATAGCGATTAGGCTATCCTTGAATATAAATCCATCGCGAATAGTGCTTCTTCTTCGTCTAGGCTTGCTGAGTATGACTATCATGGTCTGGAAGGCTAATTTTACAGTATTGTAAAAGCCCTAAAATCACAACCTGAAAACCCTAAAATATGAACATGGTGAAATCGCGTATGGTCAACAAAACAACAATCAAACACAATGGTTAGCTTGGAAACTTTGTAAGGAACGTGAATATACAATTAAAATGCAATGATCATGCTTCAAAACCAAAATACGATTAGGCAATTTTCTGGGTACAGTTCACGTTACATGTACCAATTCTGGAAGCTTTGTTCGTTGTTCTTGATTGGTACACGTTCAGAGTTACCCAAGGAAGCTAATGGGATCAAGATTGGGGCTTGAATCGTCCTCTAGAGTGCTTTTCAGTTTTGCACTTTTTGCCAAAAACTCCAAGTTTGTTCAATGGTCTTTTGCGCAGCTTTCAGTCTTGAGCAATTAGGTTTATGGTCAGGGTTATGTAGTGAGGTGATTAGGTCAAGAAAATTGAATAAAATCCATTGCTTTCATTGTTTTCAATCTTTGATTTTCTTAAGATTTTTTCAAATCTTTTCCATGTGCAATTGTGTTCAATCAGCTCAAATCAAACCAAATCCTTCCATAATTGGCTAAGCACGAGATCTTGAGCCTATAATGTGCATAAAAAGATTTTTTTAGGTCAAGTTTATATTTTCTACATATTTAAATAATTTAAATGAATTAATATTAATATAAATTCAAATAAATAATTAAAAAATGAGAAAATACTTCCCCTTGGGCTTAATGGTCGTGTATAGGCTTAGAATGATGAATCATGGAAGAAAAATGGGCCCATTTGCATTTTTGGATCATTTGCATCAATGTTGACTTTTCAAAATTCCCAAAAATTTCCCAAATTCCACAAGGCATAACTTGCTCAATTTTTAAGCTTTTCACATTTTCTTGGACATTTTGGAAAGGTCTTTGAGTCCTCTAACCAATGCCTTTGGTCCCATGTCATTTTGATTTACCAATCTCAAGTTATGGCCTTTGACTTAAAGTCCCTTTTTGTTGACTTTTGAAAATGACCTATAATGTTGAAATTGATAACTTTTTGTGAGAGTATTTCTTGGACTTGGAATATGAAGATGAATTGTAGGAAATGTCTTTCTCTTCAAAATGAGCTTTGGATGGAATTTTTCTGATAATCCATGTGAAAGTTATGCCCTGGTCAATTTCAGTTGACTTTTTCAGCTGTCCAAATATAGCAACTTTTGCATCTTTGATGATTTCTGAGCCAAACCTTGAGAATCATGATCAAGCATTGATCAAATTATGTTTGTGGCTTCAAAATGATATGTTGACCAAAAATTTGAACTTTTGACTGTCAAATGACCATTTTGCCCCTACAGTTGACTGTAGTGCAATTTAGGGTTTTGACTGTGCAATTTTGAGCTGACTGCCTTGAAACCTGATATGAAGATACTTGACCATCTTTGTAGGCATATGAGACTTGATTGGGCCTTTGAAAACTTCCTTTTCTTGATCAGAATCCAAACCCTAGTTTTGACTGTATGGGAGACAGTTGAACTGTATGACCCTTGGGGAATTTTGTGACTTGGCTTGAAAAAACTTGGAGAATATGGGAGGGCAAATTTTGGGGTGCAACAGTTGACCCTGTTCAATCTTCTTAGACCTGAGGATGCAGATTGGCTGACGTGCCTTTCGTAATCCGAGGGTAGAAGATGATTGGACACTAGAGTGCCCAGAAATTTGCGCTCACATAGTAGCAGTGATGATGGGGGAATGGGCTTATAGATGCCATTTGGAGATTGCTGGATAGGGTGATGGGCTTATAGACGCCATCTGGATGTTGATTGCGTAGGAGATTCCTTAGCGAGAACCTGCATACCTGCAAAACAGAAAAATGAGTACCTGACACGTTGCAGGAGCTGATTTTAGATGCTTGATACGGATGTGTCCTGACTGGTTACAGGAGCTGAATCTGGAGCTTCAAACGCTGATGAATGAACCAGGTATGGTTACTGCCTTAGCATGGATGGTAAGAGAACCTTGGGCGACTTTAACCTCAACAACGCTCGTTGAGAAAATTTTGGTGGGAATTACCATCTTTGCAGTATTGGGAAGAGAACCATATGCACTTATAATCTGAAAGGAATGATCACCTCACACTCATCGTCGGAGAGGGAAACATCTGAAAAGGGCTTACCACCTCACACACCGTTGGAGAGGGAACCATAAGAGACTATCACCTCACACTCATCGTCGGAGAGGGAAACATCTCGAAAAAGGAATTACTACCTCACACGCCGTTGGAGAGGGAACCATAGGAGATTATCACCTCACACTCATCGTCGGAGAGGGAAACATCTAAAAAGGACTTCCCACCTCACACACCGTTGGAGAGGGAACCATAAGAGACTATCACCTCACACTCATCGTCGGAGAGGGAAACATCTCGAAAAAGGAATTACTACCTCACACGCCGTTGGAGAGGGAACCATAGGAGATTATCACCTCACACTCATCGTCGGAGAGGGAAACATCTAAAAAGGACTTCTGGAAGCAGTATCAGAACGTCACCATATCTGGTTTACATCTGAAACTATATCTGGAAGGAAATCTGGAAGCAGCATCAGAACGTCACCATCTCTGGATCATATCCGAAACTATATCTAGAAGGAAATCTGGAAGCAGCATCAGAACGTCACCATGTCTGGATCATATCTGAAACTATGTCTAGAAGGAATTCTGGAAGCAGCATCAGAACGTCACCATCTCTGGATCATATCCGAAACTATATCTAGAAGGAAATCTGGAAGCAGCATCAGAACGTCACCATATCTGGATCATATCCGAAACTATATCGAGAAGGAATTCTGGAAGCAGTATCAGAACGTCACCATATCTGGATCATATCCGAAACTATATCGAGAAGGAATTCTGGAAGCAGTATCAGAACGTCACCATATCTGGTTTACATCTGAAACTATATCGAGAAGGAATTCTGGAAGCAGTATCAGAACGTCACCATATCTGGATCATATCCGAAACTATATCGAGAAGGAATTCTGGAAGCAGTATCAGAACGTCACCATATATGGGTCATATCTGAAACTATATCTAGAAGGAAATCTGGAAGCAGCATCAGAACGTCACCATCTCTGGATCATATCTGAAACTATATCAAGAATTGTGATAGTTGGTAATAGTCATTTTTGTATTGATTTTTTTTTCTGAATAGGTAAAACATAATTGTATGCAAAATCATGATGCATGAACTGTATGTCTTCAAAATCAATGGGATTCGTGTAGTATGATGCATATGCATGCTATAATGATGTATGTGACGTTTTATGAATGTATGTTTGTCTAAGAAAATAAATCCTTGACGGGTGCCGGGAAGTCGTATCCTGGGCTGATGTTGCAGAATAGTTGCAAGAATTCCAATAGACGAAGATAACTCCGTTGGGGAATAAGCTTGGCGAATGGAGGATTCTGCGGGGAGAAAAAGATATTCTAGCGACCATGCTTGGAAGAAATACTCTGTGGGGAGATGCTTTTGCTGAATTGTTGAGGATGACTCGCTGAGGATACCTTGCGGTATTGGAAGTATGAATGGACTTCGCTGGGGATAAGGAAATTCTGTCGACGACGCTCTTTCCGTGGCTTTTGGCTGAGGATAACCCAGTTATATCCTGTTAAGGAAATAACTCTTTAAATCAAGCCAGACGACGCGTTCGTGCCCTGCTAGGGGATAAGCTTCCAGAATCTACTAGGGGTCCGCTTATTGCTTGGGGAGATGATTCCAACTTTCCTGGGGAACTAGATTAGACTCTCCTGGGGAAGTATTGAACTGTATTGGTTAGGTCTTTCAGTGGAACATACCTTGATACCCTGGAGGACAGAACAATCAGATTGCTTTGACCACTCATTATTGCCCCTGTTTCTATGGGGGACCTGTGAAGTGCTGATAGTTGTTGAGGGTCAAACCTTCTTCTGGTGGACAGATGATAAGATGACGGGACATAGTCGTACGCTTTAATCCCTAACTTTTGCCTGGACCGCCCTTTCGGGTTTTCAGTCCACCGGGATACCCATTTTTGCCCAAGCCGCCTTTTCAGGTTTTCGACTTGCCGGGTGTACATATTTTTTTCATTTCATCCCTTCATTTTGCCCGAACCCTTTTGGTTCGACGGGAAGCCCTTATTTTTGCCTAGGTGTGTCAACCTAGCGGGTCTTTGATTTTGCGTAGTATTTTTCCGACTATGTCCATGCTCTTAGAATGCGGGTAGGTGCCCCTGGCTGCTTGTGTTGCCATATTACCAGAAGGTGCTTGATTAGGCAAGATTTATTGTTGAAATGCCCCAGGTGACTCAGGCGGAGATTTGCCCCAGGCTATTTGGCCTTTTGAGAGATGCTCCGAATCTTGACTTAACCGCCCCAGATGATGGGCAATAGTCCTTCCATGCCCCTTGATTGGAGATACTCTTGTTCATTAGACTTTTATTGTGCGAATTTTCCTGCTGTTCAAACAAAAAGTCATATGCAAACAAAGTTATGTTAAAAATGCAAAGCTTATGTCTGTCTTGAAGATTTTGAAGATGCATTCCTTTTCATAAAACAAGTAAATGTTTGTAAAACGTGATGTCAACTCCGTATTTATCGTAGGCCTTCGGGAGTCAGGATACCTTTCGTAACAGTATGCTTTCGAATTAACCCGTGCTTCAGCTAGGACTTTTACGGGTTATAACGTGGCCTGGTTCACGGTTTAAGAAACAAAGGATAAAGGCTCAAATTATTTGTACCCACCCGCTCTTCGTGATGTTCTCCAAACCTAAACTCAGTTGATCGTGCGTTAGACCTTGCTTGAGTCTTTGCTTTGATGTTCCAATAATGGTTCGGATGTTGATGATTTATTTTGAATAGGCAGTCATTTTTGCTTTGGTTGAGGGTTTGTGAGACCTCTTCCTTGATTTTTGTTATCCCTGTTTTTTCCTGAACTGTTTCCTTTTTGGAATTACAGTCAGCGGGATGCCCCAGTTTTGTAAGTCTCTTTTGTAGGTTTAGACTTTTTGGGCTTTTCATTTATGAAAAATTTTTTTTGATAATGACTGCCTGTCCTTATGATTGTTCTGAACCATCACTGTCTTTTGTTCGCTTTGTAAAGATGCACTTGGATCAACTGAGAGAACTACCCTGCCCCAGGTTATGATTAAGGGTTTTGATTTTCGAAAATAAAAACTCCTACTTCTTTGGCTCTGATGGGGTGACGAGGGATTATCATCCTTATAACTCCAGTGTTTAGGGGTTGAAACAATGCCTGTACCTCATCAGCGGGGTTCGTTCAAAAGCATATTGTAATGATCGCGGTATCGTTTTCGTCATCCTCCCTCAAGAGGCTTAGAATTTTAGATCAAGAGTTGACATCAGAAAAAATATGAAAACAATTTGCATATAGTGAATGCGAATATATTGATTCAAAATAGACATAAGCGATGCATTAATGGAACAACAATGTTTTAACATGAATAAATGTTTGAACGGTCAAAAGAAAAAAACACAGCTTGAACATTCGAACGAACAAAAGTTTCCTAGTCTCGGAGTTTGTCACTTCAACTGGTGAGCCTTGGAGGAATGGTAGAAAAATTCCACCTGTCCATCTTGTGTGAACTCCACTGCCCCTTCATCGATCAGGTCCTGGATTTTGTTCCTCAGATCCCAACATTCATTGGTATCATGTCCTGGGCTAGCAGAGTGGTAGGCACACCTCTTATTGGGATCATAGGCAGGAGATGCTGTATTGGGGTTCCGGGGATGAGCCCTTAATGTGATCAGATTCAACCTCAATAGGCGTTGCAAAGCTTGAAACAACGACATGTTGAGCTGGGTGAATTGCCTCCTGGGCTTGTCTGGCTGAACTTGGCGAGGTTGGTGCTGAATTTGTGGCACTGGAGTCATTTGAGGAGCTTTCCCCTTATCCTCTTGTCTCGAGGATGATTGGATGATGAATGGCTTTTTACCCTTAGATGTTTGCCCCAGTTGGTTACCCCGAAGCAGTTGGTTGACGAGAAACCAGAGCTCCTCTTGTCTTTGAACTGGGCCTTGAATGACATTCCTCTGTCCCAGCATCTGGGCTTTCATAGCATCCATCTCAGCTTGTAGGTGTTCCAACTTTTCATCCTCAGCATTGCCCCGGACGAAGGTCTCCGTGAGAAGTATCCTTAGCTCCTCTTGCCCCTTGGATAGATTCAGGAGGATTTCCCCGAACCGAGTCTCTTGAGCAAGAAAGTCCTGGTTGTCTTGTGGGCAAGCCATTGCTGAAATAAACAGCGAGAAGGGTAATTGACCTGCAAAGAACGGGTACCTGTAATGCAATGATGTGTATGATATGCATGCAATGATTTCAAGGACCTCGCGGGGTAGACAAAAAAATTTGTTAGAATTTGAAAACCGGTAACTTGATTGAAGGTACTCCATACTTGTTGAGAGTCCTTCTTCAAGTGTCAAAGGCTCACCATATCCAGTGGGTCATAGCCCCTGACAACCTTAGCTAGAGGAAAATAAGTCCTCTCTGCCCCTTGCTAGATGTTTGATTTATCATGACCTGCATCACAAGCCCTTGAGATCCTTGAAATGGGTTAGGATGTATGCAGGATGCATGCAATGGTATGATGTTATGCTATGCATGGGGTAATGTGAGTAACCCTGTTATGAGTCCCAATTAAGGACTATAAACCGAAACCTGCAAGAAAACTTGATAAACTTGTTATGAGTCCTGATTAAGGACTATGAACAAAACCTGCAAGAAACCTAAGTAAAATCTGTCATGAGTCCCAATTAAGGACTATAAACAGAACCTGCAAATGGTTAGTACACCCTGTTATAAGTCCCAATTAAGGACTATAAACAAAACCTGCAAGAAACCTAAGTAAAACCTGTCATGAGTCCCAATTAAGGACTATAAACAGAACTTGCAAGACATCAAGGGTCAGATAACAAGTATGCAAGTAGTCAAGTACGAAGGCACACAAGTCACACAAGAGAAACCCTTAGGGTTTAGGCCATCATGAGGTATAGGTATTACCCTCTTTCAGTTTGTTGGTTCATACCTGTCCTATCAAAGTAACCGGGTTCTTAGAGGATCCCAATATCATTGACTACCCTCAATCGGTCATAACTCCAGCATCGCAATCTTTTCTTGCGGCCAGAACCATCGCGAGAGTTTAGCCTCAATGGGCGTAGCATACTGCTACTGTTCTAATGGCCAAGTTGGGTCATTTAAGGTTCTAAGGTCTGTTGGTGCTTAATGACTCCTTGGAAGACCCATATTCTCCTCGTTGCGACACATGGGATATCGGTACAGACCAAGGTGCCACACCAACGTAGCCTCTGCTTCACCTGTGTCGGTCTACACCGGACAGGTCCCTCACAGCTTATGCTACCTAAACAGGGTATCCCCAGATCCGGGTTAGGATTTATGTAACTCCGATGCAACCCACAATAGTAAAGCAAGCAAAGAAGACAATTGAAAACACAGTGATCTTAATCCTAAGGTACACCCTACTTTATAAGATTTCCCCAGCAGAGTCGCCAGTTCTGTGATCGGTGGATCTGGAACTGACTGTTTAACGCTGGTTCGCGAAATGTCGCGGAAGCAAGAGTCGCCACCGTCTTTTATTTTCTCCAAATGGAAAGGACAAAAGCACAGAAAAATTCCTTAAAGAGATTGCTCTCGGTTCGGGAGGTAGGTTATAGAAAGGGAAGGTGTTAGCACCCTTTCTATCCATGGTTATCCATGGGCTCTTAGATACTTGCTCAATGTGTTTTCAAAAACGTTTGTTTGCTTTTCAATGTGGGTTTTAAAAAGTTTCTTTGAAAAATTTCAGTTCGACTCATACGTCAGAGTGTTTGAAAAGTTTGCTTTGAAAGCTTTTGAAAAGTGTTGGTGAAAAGATGTTTTGATTTTGTTTGAAATTTGAGCAAGTATCCTTGATAACCTACCTACCCTAAGGAATTCGTCTGTGTAAATGTCCTTTAAAGTAGTGCCATCCCACCATTGAGAGGTAGGTAGCACCACCGTTGGAGGTGTTCGGGTCAATTCGAGTTTTAGGGACGTGGTGATCACCGGAGCAATTGGAAGACACCTTAGAAGCTACCCTCATGCCAGGTTCCCGGATCATGAGGACTTACTAAGACGTCCTCTACTTGACGATCACCTTTCGAAAGGCAACAGTGAGGCGTACCCTAGGGGTGGTGTGTGCGAATCGTGTGTCATTTTCAGATATTTGTCTTGTCATGTTTATTTGTGTTCTACGCTTGATTTTAATTAGGGCCATTCATTCTTGCATGCATATTTAGCAGTTTAAAAGTTTGCGGGAAAATAAATCTACAACTATTACAAATGGCGCGGGTCCACATCGCCAAAATTAAACGGACCCGATTTAGCGGAAAATAAATAAAGCAATAAAATAAAAGTGCGAGAAGTAATTAAAGTTACAACGCTTTGGGAGAGATACAAAATTATAATAAATGACATAAAATAAATGCGCAAAATTAATAATGAAAAGCATGGGCGTTGGACCCTTTCATAAGAAATTAAAATTAATAAGAATTAATTAATTAAAATTAAATGTTTTTGGTATTTTTATGTTTTTTAAGATTCAAAAGAAAAAGATTTTATTGAAATTAAAAACAAAATGCTAAACCCTAGTTCTAATGTTTTTTAATTTATTGCGAAAATATTAAGTTTTAACCTAATTTAAATCTAAGTTAATTTACATGCAAAATTCAATTTATGAAAATAAATAAAATAATAATATTATGATTAAAAAAAGGAAATTAAAAGGAATACAATTAACAATTAAACCTAATTCTATTTTTGGATTTTAGTTATTAAAAGGATTAAAATTATAACCTAATTAAGCTAAATATTTACATGTAATTTATTTATGGAAATAATAAAATAAGAATTATATTTTTTGCCTTTTTTCTGATTTTATGATATTTTTGTATTTTTGTAAAATAATTAATTAATTAAAACAAATAAAAAAAATAAATAACATAACAATTGAGAAAATAAAATATAAAAAGAAAATCAAACCAGGGGGGGTAGCCCCAATTTGTGAGGTTTTTTTGAAGCAAATCAGGCCCAATAAGCAGTGGATCCATTGACTTTGGCCAGTTGTGTGCTAACGCGTTGACTTGCATTCATGGTACACCTTGACTCTGAGCCCTTTGATGGTCGTCTGGGACACGTGTGTGCTTGGATCAGGATGGCATATGGTGAACCTGGATGTTAGCATAGCATAGGATTTCATATTGAAAAATAACATTGAAATTTGCCAGACCTGGGGCTTGAACCCAGGTCTTGAGGATTAACCATATCACGTTTTACCAACTGAGCCACTGCATTTCAATTAATATATCATAGCAAATAAATAACAAAAAGTAAAACCCACGCGTAATGGTTAAAAACGCGCGCAATTTCAAAACACCCAACCACTGCTTGCCAACACATCATCGTCCTCATTGTTTTTATTTTTGTCTGAAACACAAGCCTATGGAAACGGTTTTGGATGCGTGGTCTTAGGCTGGTTTCAAGAAAATAGCGATTAGGCTATCCTTGAATATAAATCCATCGCGAATAGTGCTTCTTCTTCGTCTAGGCTTGCTGAGTATGACTATCATGGTCTGGAAGGCTAATTTTACAGTATTGTAAAAGCCCTAAAATCACAACCTGAAAACCCTAAAATATGAACATGGTGAAATCGCGTATGGTCAACAAAACAACAATCAAACACAATGGTTAGCTTGGAAACTTTGTAAGGAACGTGAATATACAATTAAAATGCAATGATCATGCTTCAAAACCAAAATACGATTAGGCAATTTTCTGGGTACAGTTCACGTTACATGTACCAATTCTGGAAGCTTTGTTCGTTGTTCTTGATTGGTACACGTTCAGAGTTACCCAAGGAAGCTAATGGGATCAAGATTGGGGCTTGAATCGTCCTCTAGAGTGCTTTTCAGTTTTGCACTTTTTGCCAAAAACTCCAAGTTTGTTCAATGGTCTTTTGCGCAGCTTTCAGTCTTGAGCAATTAGGTTTATGGTCAGGGTTATGTAGTGAGGTGATTAGGTCAAGAAAATTGAATAAAATCCATTGCTTTCATTGTTTTCAATCTTTGATTTTCTTAAGATTTTTTCAAATCTTTTCCATGTGCAATTGTGTTCAATCAGCTCAAATCAAACCAAATCCTTCCATAATTGGCTAAGCACGAGATCTTGAGCCTATAATGTGCATAAAAAGATTTTTTTAGGTCAAGTTTATATTTTCTACATATTTAAATAATTTAAATGAATTAATATTAATATAAATTCAAATAAATAATTAAAAAATGAGAAAATACTTCCCCTTGGGCTTAATGGTCGTGTATAGGCTTAGAATGATGAATCATGGAAGAAAAATGGGCCCATTTGCATTTTTGGATCATTTGCATCAATGTTGACTTTTCAAAATTCCCAAAAATTTCCCAAATTCCACAAGGCATAACTTGCTCAATTTTTAAGCTTTTCACATTTTCTTGGACATTTTGGAAAGGTCTTTGAGTCCTCTAACCAATGCCTTTGGTCCCATGTCATTTTGATTTACCAATCTCAAGTTATGGCCTTTGACTTAAAGTCCCTTTTTGTTGACTTTTGAAAATGACCTATAATGTTGAAATTGATAACTTTTTGTGAGAGTATTTCTTGGACTTGGAATATGAAGATGAATTGTAGGAAATGTCTTTCTCTTCAAAATGAGCTTTGGATGGAATTTTTCTGATAATCCATGTGAAAGTTATGCCCTGGTCAATTTCAGTTGACTTTTTCAACTGTCCAAATATAGCAACTTTTGCATCTTTGATGATTTCTGAGCCAAACCTTGAGAATCATGATCAAGCATTGATCAAATGATGTTTGTGGCTTCAAAATGATATGTTGACCAAAAATTTGAACTTTTGACTGTCAAATGACCATTTTGCCCCTACAGTTGACTGTAGTGCAATTTAGGGTTTTGACTGTGCAATTTTGAGCTGACTGCCTTGAAACCTGATATGAAGATACTTGACCATCTTTGTAGGCATATGAGACTTGATTGGGCCTTTGAAAACTTCCTTTTCTTGATCAGAATCCAAACCCTAGTTTTGACTGTATGGGAGACAGTTGAACTGTATGACCCTTGGGGAATTTTGTGACTTGGCTTGAAAAAACTTGGAGAATATGGGAGGGCAAATTTTGGGGTGCAACAGATAGCCAAATCCACCTTGCTAAAAAATCTCTCAACTCTCTCCATCTACCAAATTCACTCAAAGCTCCATTTTCACAAAGTTAGTAAGCTTTGCATTGAAGCTTACTAATCTTTGAGCTAAACCTTCATCCAAACACTTTTCCTCCATCAATTCTCTACATCCAAGCTTGGTCAATTGATTCTTGTGGTTGAATTAAAGCAAATTCTTGAAGTTGTTTTGATAATTCTCTAGATCTACCTTTGGTAAGTTTGGATAATTCATCTTTCACAATGTGATCTCTTGGTGATCTTTGGGATTGATTCATTGAGCATTATTTTGTGATTCCAATGGTGTTATTTTCTCATAATTTGATGGAATTTTCATGCTCAAGTGGATCCATGATCATAAGGTGTTTGATGGAAAGTTTGAACAAGAAATTGCCCTTTTAAAATGTTGTTTTTGCTACTGCTTCTGTGTGCAATCGATTTACATAGTAGTGTAAATCGATTTACACAGCACGATTTTGCACAAATTTTTGAAAATTATACTGTGTAAATCAATTTACATAGTAGTGTAAATCGATTTACACCAGAACAGAATGTATTTTTTGCCTTGTTTTGGGGCAGCTTTGATCCAAAATGCTTTTTCTACTCACTCCTTTTGATTGTTGGTTTGGATTGCAATTTTAAATGTCCAATTTGTCTTTAAACCCAATGGACTTTGTGATGTAGATGAAGTTGGATAAATGTTCATCAATTCAAATCTACCTAAGAATGAATTATTTAATTCATTTTTGGTGCTTTGGATTAATGATATGTTTAGTGCTTTAATCCATCTAGAGGAGTGGTTAAATTTAAAGATGAAAGAATTTTGAAATGGTGATCCAAATTAGCTTATCATTTCCCTCCCTCTTCATCTTATCCCTTTCTTTTTTTAATTATGCTACATGTTAAGGGATGGTGATCTCTATATCATTTATCCAAACATGAAGTACATAGATTGCTATTAACCGGCCTCAAAATAGGTGCGACTTCTACATAAGTCCACTTACGATTGCTTAACATAGCGCTAAATTTTATCCCGATTCGAATAAATGATCATTCGTGGCCCAAACTTCTGATTGCAAGCCCAAGTATGTTAATTTGATCTCTTTGATCCAATAACCTTGAGATTCATCGTGTAGAGGCTTTGGTTCTACCAATCCTCTGATGGATCTACAACACCTTTGGTCAATACGGATCACTTAAACATCGTTGATCATTACATGTTGCCTTATGAGAATTCCAAAATGGATGGTATACTTGACAAAAAGCAAATGCAACTTGTTGTGTAGAGGCTTTGGTTCTACCAATCCCCTAATGAGTTCCAAATGCAAGTTTCAAGATGGTCATCCAACTAACCACTAATTACTAACAATTAACTTTACTTTATGCTTTTATTTTTATGCTTTATGTACCATTTACTTTTAGCATTTTACATTTCATGTTATTTTCATCTTTGCTCACTTGAGCATTTACTTTTATGTCATTTTTATTTTGCTCACTTGAGCTTTTCTTTTTTTAAAAGACACCTAATAATCAACATGAACCATAAAAATAATTAATGATACTTGGACTACATGGTTACTATCCTTTGCATTATGGAGTGATGGACTTCTTGGACTTAGGATTAGAGACCTTGGCCTATCTTGGAGACCTTGTGACTTTATTTGATATTTTGTCTGGAGTTCTTGAGGTTTACCTCAAGACATTGGGTTGTTTGTTTGTTTTGTGTGCAGGTTATTGAGATTATGATCTTTGTTTGTAATCTGGAATTCACCCGTATACAGCCGTTACTCTGCCCAATTTTTGCGAAGACTTAAAACACTTGAAGTTTGGTTCTCTCAAGAGGTCTAGTATCTTTGCTTGCTTGGTTTCAATCCGAAGAATGGGAATTCTATATTGACTCATAATGTCAAGTATTGGCTTTTTGTTGGTTAGATGGTTCTTATCCCTAGCTTTTACCTTATGCTTTAGGATAGCCTCTTCTTCTCCTCCCATCTTCTTTAATTTCAAAAATCTTCTCCCTCATTAAAAAAAAACTCTTCTTGTTTTAAAACTTGAAACGTTTTCATAATAAACTTGGACTTAGGTTCATGCATCTTCGAAACATTTTCATAAATAAATTTCAATCAATTTAATAATACCTTGACCTTTTTTGTGAGAAGACTAAAAGTCAATCAATCTCATTTCAAACCATTGCCACTTTGGCTTTTATCTTTAAACTTTTCTAAAAAGATTAGACTCTTGTCAATCCTTGTAGTGATGCAAACAACTATACTTCTACAATATGTAGTGAAGTGAGATATTTTCCACTTGGGTGTTGAGTGAGGCATTGTTGATTTTAAAATCCAGGCCATATCCTCCACTTTGAGATGATGCAAATTCTCCTTTCTCATGATTGTGGGTAGTAAGTATGTTTTTTCACACGGAAAATTGCGATGATGTCTTATCTCATAAAATCAACCAACACACTTGTGTTTCAAATTTTTAAAAGAGGAACTACGTGTACCCTGACCCCCTATTGCACGAAAGGTGGTACGTAGGCACTAAAGGTTCGCAACCGTGGCGGGTGCAAAAATCATAAAAATATTTCTTTTCTCACCTCCACCATCCATTTTATATACAACACATTTTATAGCCAAAATATACAGATTTTTCAAAGAGGTTCCTGCGGAGTACCGTAGATGTTTAGGGTGCTAATACCTTCCCTTTGCATAACCAACCCCCTTACCTTGAATCTTTCCCCCTCTTTTTGGGTTATTCGCTCTTTTCCCATTCCTTTGGAAATAATAAAGCGCAGTGGTGATTTTTATTTTGATTTGTATAAAGTCTAGTCAATTCAATGGCTTAGTCTTGCACATTTCTACCGCTACACTAGGGGACAAATATTTGAAGAATTTGTGCG
The DNA here is from genome assembly GCA_948472305.1 of Vicia faba. Lineage (NCBI taxonomy): Eukaryota > Viridiplantae > Streptophyta > Magnoliopsida > Fabales > Fabaceae > Vicia > Vicia faba. Next base: position 1,188,010,726 of record OX451737.1, read on the forward strand.
TTTACCATGACCTAGGGGATAAACGGCACAAAGATATATTCACGTATTCATTACAACCTAGGGAATGAATTATATGAATCTGGTAACTCGCACACCTACCACAACCTAAGGGGTAGATGATTAAAATGTGTTTTGGTGATCGAATCTTAGATAACTAGATCAAAGATGAGATCGGAGTTTTATTGGTTGTGTCTGTTCTCAACCAAGGTAATTTCTTGTTTTGCTAAACTGCCAAAGGGCCCCAAGATATTGGTTTTACCCAAAATGTGTTTGAAAAATTCCATGTATGATGTATATGCATAATGTCCTAGATCGATATGGAACCCATAATATACATGCATCTAGTATTTCGTGTATGCCCTAAATGTTTAAATATGCACCACATGTGTGTATATTCCTTAAAATGTAATGAAAAATATTTTTCGATATTCTCTCCTCTTAAACCATTGGTTTTGTATCACCGACTCCCCAACGGTGTACGTTGCATCGTTGTGGTATCTTTGAATGGATTTGAATAAAATGAATGGTTTCAGCAAGACTTTTCTATTTGTATCATGGGCGAAAGCGTAGGTATGGACGTAGGCGTGGACATAGTTCTATACGTCTTTGGATGTTTTCCTAACCAAAATGCTTTTTGATGTTATATCAAATGCTTTTATTTGTCAAATCCCCAAAATGATTTCAAAGCATTATTCACAAAAATAATCGTAGTATTTCACGAACAAGTTTGAAAAGGAAAAACACAATAGAAAATTTTGAAAAAGTCAACGCTTTATTAATAAATATGCTTCTCAATAGGAGAGAGTGCGAGATGCAATTCCTTGAAAGAGGTAATTACATAAAGTTTTAAAACTGAAAATGGCAATGAAAATGATAATTGTTACTGTTGTTTCCTCAATATCCTTTTGATAACTTTAATCTTCTTTGCTTCTGAGTCAAATAATTTAGTTTAATCTCTCTCTTTTGTAGTCGTATTCATGATTCTTAGATCGCAGTCTTTTTGTTCTTTATTTCTGAATGAGGTCCCTAACTTTTGCCTGGATCGCCCTTTCGGGTTTTTAATCCATCGAGATAAAAAAAATTGTGTATGTCCCTAATTTTTGCCTGGATTTCCCTTTAGGGTTTTCAATCCACCGGGACGCTCCTTTTTGCCTAAGTCACCCGTTTAGGGTTCGAACTTAGCGAGCTTTTTATACATAATATTTTTTACTGCGTCTGAATTCACCGGATATGGTAGTTCTTCCTCATCCATTGTTGTGAGGATAAGGCCACCTCCAGAGAATGTTGTTTTTGCCACAAATGGACCTTCGTAGTTGGGTGTCCATTTACCATGTGGATCAAGGCGATATAGAAGAATCTTTTTAAGCGCCAAATCCCCCTCTTTGAACACTCGGGGACGAACCTTCTTGTCGAATGCTTTCTTCATCCTTTTTTGGTGTAAGTGCCCATGGCACAAAGTTGTCAAGCGTTTTTCTTCAATGAGGTTAAGCTGATTAAGTCGCACTTGGACCCACTCTGCTTCTTCAAGCTTTGTTTCCATTAGATCTCGAAGTGACAGAATTTTTACTTTAACATGGAGTACTTCCTTCATGCCATATACTAGAGAGAAAGGGGTTGCGCCAGTTGATGTACGTACGGAAGTATGATAGCCATGTAAAGCAAACAGAAGAATTTCTGGATGATTTTTTTTATGTTTTTATTGGCAGCTTCAACGGCCCCGTTCACTTTGGGTCGATATGGTGAAGAATTATGATGCTCGATCTTGAAATTATCACATTATTCCTTCATCATTTTGTTGTTCAGATTGGACCCGTTGTCCGTAATGATTCTGCTTGGAACCCCATATCTTCCTATGAGATTCTGTTTGATGAATCGAGTAACCACTTGACTTGTCATATTTGTGTAGGATGCTGCCTCCACCCATTTGGTGAAGTAATCAATAGTGACTAGTATGAACCAGTGTCCGTTAGATGCTTTTGGTTTGATCATGCTTATCATATTAATTCCCCATATTGAAAATGGCCAAGGAGAGCTCATTACATTTAGAGGAGTTGATGGCACATTTATTTTTCGGTGTAGATTTAGCATTTGTGACATGTCTTTGTATAATTGTAGTAATTGGCTTCCATTGTCAACCAATAATAACTTGTTCGCGTGATTTTTCTATCCATGGCATGACCATTTGTATGTGTTCCGAAAGTACCTTCATGGATTTCTCTCATAAGTGTATTTGTTTCCTGTTTCTACACACACCTGAGTAACACCATATTGTAGTTTCTTTTGTATAACATGTCACCACTCAAAAAGAATTTTGAGGCTAATTTCCACAAAGTTCGCTTGTCAATATAGACACATTTTCTGGATATTCTTGTTTCTCAAGGTAAACCTTGATGTCATAGAACCAAGGCTTATTATCTGGTCCCTCCTCAATAGCAAGGCAAAGTGCAGGTTCTTCAAAATTTTGGATCGTAATATGTGGTTCGTGATCCGGCCAAGTTACTTTGAACATGGCTGATAAGGTTTCCAAGGCGTCTGCCATCTGATATTCTTCTCGCGGGATATGATTGAAGGTAATCTCAGTGAATTCCGTAGTTTGCTTCAAAACGTGCTTCCGATATGGAATCAAATTGGATGTTTAGTGTCTCATTCACCATTGATCTGATATATTACTAATGCATAGTCTCCAAATACCTCTAGGTGTTTGATTCTTAGATTGATGGAAGCTTCTAGACCCAAGATACAAGCTTCATATTCAGCGATATTATTGATGCAGTCAAAATATAACCTTGTAGTATAAGGCTTGTGAAAATTCTTCAGAGAAGTCAAAACTGCCTCGATGTCATGCCCTGGTACATTTGAAGCCCCGTCGAACATGAGTGTTCAACGTGCCCCTGGTTCATGTCCTTCATTGGGCCCTGGTATTTCAAAGTCACCTATAACCATAACATCTTGGTCTGGAAAGTCGAACTTCATTGGTTGATATTCTGGTAATGGCTGGTGAGCTAGATGGTTAGGTAGTACACTACCCTTGATGGCCTTTTGAGTAGCGTATTGGATGTCATACTTTGATAGTAACATCTCCCATCAGGCAATCCTTACTGTAAGAGCTGGTTTTTCAAACACATACTTTAAATGATCCATTCTTGCTATTAACCACGTGGTGTGAGTTAACATGTATTGCCTCAACCTTTTAGTATCCCAAGCCAATGCATAACAAGTCTTCTCGAGGAGTGAGTATCTAGTTTCGCAGTCAGTGAATTTCTTGCTGAGGTAGTAGATTGCATGCTCTTTTCTACCTGTTTCATCATGTTGTCCCAATACACATCCCATTGATCCTTCAAGCACTGTTAGATACATGATGAGTGGTCTTCCAGGAACTGGTGGCATCAAGATTGGTGGCTCTCATAAATATTGTTTTATTGTCTCGAAAGCTGTCTGGAAATCATTATTCCATACCACCGTATGATTTTTTCGCAATAATTTGAATATAGGTTTGCACGTAGCAGTTAGGTGTGATATGAATCTCGAAATGTAGTTCAATCATCCTAGGAAACCACGAACTTCCTTTTATGTTCTTGGAGCTGGAATTTCTTGTATGGCGTACTTTGTCGGGATCTACCTCAATACCATGCTGACTTACAATGAAACCCAACAACTTGCCTGACCTGACACCAAATGTACACTTGTTTAGATTTAATCTTAATTTGAACTTTCGCAAGCACTCAAATAGCTTTTGTAAATATATAATGTGATCCTCCTCTGTATGAGATTTGGCAATCATATCATCTACGTACACCTCAACTTCCTTATGAATCATGTCATGGAATAGTGTGACCATAGCTCTTTGATAAGTTGCCCCTGCATTCTTTAGACCAAAAGGCATTACCTTATAACAGAAAGTGCCCTAAGGTGTCATGAAAGTAGTCTTTTCCATGTCTTCGAGTGCCATTTTGATTTGATTATAGCCTGAGAAACCATCCTTGAACGAGAATACAGAAGCTTGAGTTGTATTATCCACCAAAACATCTATATGAGGTAACTGGAAATCATCTTTGGGACTTACTTTGTTTAGATCCCGATAATCTACACACGTGTATACTTTACTGTCCTTCTTGTGTACCAGTACGATTTAACTATCCAAGGTGGATAATCTACCACCGTTAGGAACCTTGCATCAAATTGTTTAAGGACCTCTTCTCGAATCTTGTTCGACATGTCTGGGCGAGTTCTTCTGAGCTTCTATCTAACTTGAGAGCAACCTTCCTTGAGAGGTAGTTTGTGCACCACATGTCTGTATCAAATCCCGACATGTCTCTGTAAGACCAGGAAAATATATCCATATATTCATGCAACAACTTGATTAGTCTTTCTTTGACGCTTTTCTCCAATGTTACCCCTAGCTTGATCTCTTTCGGATCTTCTTATGTGCCAAGGTTAATGGTCTCAATAGATTCTTGGTATGGTTGTACATTGTAGCTTTTTTCTCTATCTCCTTCACCAACTTTTAAGAGAGTTAAAGATCTTCATCATCTTCCTCTTCCATTTGGTTAATGGGTGCATCAAAATTATATCGGATAGCAATAGTAACATTACCAGTGATCTTAGGCATGGATCTGCATATTTATCATGTTTTGGTGCAATTTTAGTATGTGAATTTGTAAAATGCATATGAAGAAAAGTATTTCCATTTTTAAATATAAGAGATGAATGCAACAGAAAAACAGGGATCTTAATTGAATGCGAAATGTAACTTTTATTAATTATGAATATTGTCTGAAACGAATTGGGGGACCCTTACAAGCAACCCCTATGCCTCGGGCTTGATATAGGTTCTTTCAAAAACAATAAAAATTACTTTGGGAAGAAAAATATCTCTGGAATCTCCACAGTTGTCCAATTCTTGAGTTCTTCACCTAGGGCGCATTAATGGATGAAGTTGGACGCCTTCTTGATGTTGCCTTTGTCAGATATCATTGCCACATGTCTGCCATGCTCTACTCCTTTGTTGATGAAGGTCTCCTGTATTGGAGGAAACCGTGATTTGCCCTTCAGAGTAGCCTTTGATAACTCATAGCCCAAACCAAAATGATTCATCTTCTCAGGTATTTCCGGAAGTCTACCCCAACCTTTTGAGGTACTACTTTCCATAGCTACTTGCAAATCTCTCCACGAAGTCACAGTACACTTCTTGATTTTTTCCACCGGTAAGGTTACCATTGAAGCAACCTCTAGGACTTGAAACGGTGTCGCTATACAGTCTTTGTTCGTACTGATATATCTGTAGGACTCTATGTGACTTACAAATATATCCTTTTCATTGTCGATTATAACCAATCTCCCTTCAACGAGGAACTTCAATTTTTGATGTAAAGTTAAAGTGACTTCCCCTGCTGCATGAATCCAGGGTCTTCCAAGTAAACATGTATATGCTGGTTCTATGTTCATGACTTGAAAAGTGATATAAAACATATGCATACCGATCTTGATAGGAAGGTCCACTTCTCCAAATACTGAACTTTGGGAAACTTCGAAAGCTTTAACTATCATAGAACTGGGCCTTATCACAACACCATCTAGTGTTAACTTCATTAAGCTGGACTTTGGTAGCACATTAAGAGTTGAACCGGTATCGGTGAGTACTCTAGACAGACTTGTAGTACTTATCTGAATAAAGATGTGCAATGCTTTTTTGTGAGCTCGTCCTTGTGGAGTCAACCCTCTATTATTAAAACCCAGATATGATCTAGATGTTAGATTTGCCACAACATTGTCAAATAGATTTATTGTAATCTCTTCTGTGACATGAGCAGAACTCAGAACCTTCATTAAATAGTCTCAATACGCTTCTAAGTTGAGGAGAAACGGGAGTATTGAAATCTTAGCTAGGGTTTGGTGAAGTTGATCCACTGCCCTATAATCACTTCTTTTGATTATTTTCAAGAATTCTCCAGCCTCTCGGTAGGTAAAATTCTTACTTGGAAGTTCTTGTTGTTACCTTGACTCCACCACCGCTTTTCCTTTATCCTTCACCATAGCATAAATCTTATCTTTAACCATAATATCATTCTTCTTTTGTGGTTCGGGACCTTAGATTCGACCACTACGAGCCATGCCTCATGTTCCTGCTATATTTGAGATTGTAGGTTCTTGACTCGTAGATGGCTCACATTCTTGCTTTAAACCATTGACGTATACAGTAGAATCGTAACTCTATGGTACTGCTTTGTCACTTTTGTAAGGGGTATGAGATGGTCCCCTAATTACCATCATAGTCTTTGGAACTACCGGTATCCTCAAAGTTTGTCTTGGTATCAATATTGGTGCTTCTTTTGATTCTCCCCCATGGAATCACAAGAGTCTTCTTATTAAGGGTCGGCCCTTGGAAAGGAATTACGAATGGCTTCTTTGTACTTCATTCGATTGAAACTACATACTCTCCTTTAGGGTATGACCCAAATTGGACTATCCCCTGATCCACTAACTTTTGTAAGGTCTTCTCAAAAGCTTCATTATGTTCCAAGAGGAACCCATACTCCAATAGATATTGCTTCAAAAGATTTATTGGGGTTTTCACTCATCTAATTTCCCCAAGGTTGGTTACTACTTCAATCACATTTATCATTGGTCCACCATGCGGAGAGATGGGGTTTGTCTTGATATTCGGTTTATCAAAAGTGATATCCTGAGAATCCGACAAATCTTGAACCTTATGTTTGAAGGCCCAATATTTTTCTATAGTGTGCCCGGGAAAAATGGAATGATACTCGCATCTGGCGTTGGCATCGTATCTTGGTGGGGGTGCCATGATTGGAGGAGCTAAAGGTCTTAGCTCTACCAAAGATGCCTTGACCAAGTGTTGCAATAATTGACTGTGTGACATGGGGAGCGAATCAAACTTTCTCGGTGACCTTTCAAACATGTTCTGTTGTTGTTCTCGTGAAATTATTAATGGTTTTTGTACCCTTGGATGAGAGGCTACATCATTAATTTCTCCTTCCTTCTTTTTCGAGAAGTTAGGAACATGTCTTTTTAAATTGTAAGGGGTACTAGATGATGCCCCTTGTATCTTCGCGCTCTTTATACCTACGTCAATCCTTTCACCGATAGTTACTAAATTAGAAAATCTAGACGATATGCTTCCTACCATCTTTTCATAATAGAACCCTTCTAAAGTTCCCATGAACATATCGACTAACTCTTTTTCCAGACGTGGTGGTTGTACACAGCCCGCCATTTCTCTCCACCTTTGAGCATACTCCTTGAAAGATTCCTCCTTTTTCTGAGACAAGTTTTGGAGTTGCATACGGGTAGGCGCCATGTCTAAGTTGTACTTGTATTGTCTCAGGAAAGCGTTAGCAAGATATTCCCACGTCTGTATATGAATTTGTTCCAATTGTATGTACCAATCTAGGGATGCCCCACTTAAACTGTCTTGGAAACAATGGATCATCAGCTTCTGGTTTTGAGCATAGGCATGCATCTTTCTGCAATACATTTGTAGATGGTTCCTTTGACATGTGAGCCCCTTCTATTTTCCAAAGTCATGTACTTTGAATTTCATCGGGATCACCACGTCAGGAACTAGACCCATCTCGAGAGAGTCGACATCGAAAGCATTGTAACCCTTCATAGCCTTTAACCTTTCTTCAAGAGCTTTGTATTGATTGAGCTCCAATGGATTTTCAGTGGCATGTATATGGGTTTTCTTTTGTGGTGCTTGATTGACATCTTCTAAGTCATGGTCTCCATATTGCAAGTCTAAGTAGTTGTCTGCATTGTTGATCGGAATCTGCAAGGTATGAGACGCCCGTACCTTTGGTGGAGGTGGGACAAACCCTTCAGTATCAGCTTGTCTTATTTCTTGTTGAGCCATAGTTGAATTTTAGGGCCCTGACTCTGGTTCTCTTCTTGGTTGGTGACCTCTTGATGTACCAATGGTTTGGGCTACTTCTTCAAAGGTTGTCCTAGGGATTTGTTCCTGCCTTTCAATGATGTTATTCAAGGCTAGAAGAACTTGACTCATATCTCCTTTAATTGAGTCAATGTTTTCCTTGACTTGTTCAAGATCTTCCTTGAATAAAGTCTGATTCTATTCGATTTGTTCCATCACTTTCTGTTGATGGGCTCTTGTCTGGTATGGTGGTTGGAGAGGCGGCGCTTTTCTAGCTCTTCTACCAATGGTTTAACTGGAGAATATTTTGAAAAATTATGAGGTTTTTTCATTATGAGTTTATGATATACAAATGTTTGTGAATGCATGAATGTGTATGAATATGCTAAGAGTTTTGTTTTTGGGTGTCTTATTCACTTGGATATATATTTTTTATATATACATTTTTTTAGGTTTTTCTTTTTATTGGTGAGTATCCTAAAAAATAAATACACAAATGAGATACGGAAACAAAAGTCTTTATTGAAATGATAATTGTCTTTAAAAAGAATACAATTCAGATATTGAAAAATATTCAAAAAGATCAAAATTAAACTACTGCATAATAAAGGGAAACAAGTAATCTTCTAAGTGCGTCTGCGGATGTCTGCTCTGAAACCATCAACCATTATCCTACAAAGCTTGAGGAAGTCTTCAACATTTTTTTGGGAGAGGAACCATCATATTTTATGTGTCTATCAAACTCCTAGGGATGTCTTCAATGAGATTGTTGGCTAAGAAGGCGAGTCTTGCATGCTTGTCTTTGTATAATCTGTACTCTCGGTAGAGATAAGGAATTATCTTGTGATTATCTTCCCCTGGTTTGGAGATCTTTACATACTGCTCTTCCAAATATAACTTTTCAGCCCTCATCTCCGTATAGATTTTTCGTTATATTAGGAAATCCTTTCGGAGGCCTTCTAATTCAAGACATACTTGCTCGTATTCATCAGTTTTCTGGGAAAGAAATATTTCCGCCATTATCCTCTTAAGGAATTCCCCTACCTTCGATTATTGGCTATCTTAGAGTATGATGGTAAGATACTTCATTTGTTCTTGTTTATCTAAAGAAGCTTGCGCCAAAATTTGGATTTGAGCCCTCATATCTTCTTTCATCACCTTTTTGTCTTGTACTGCCTTTTCGTACCACCTATTTAATTTCTTGATCTCGCTAGAAGCATCCTCTAACCGTTGGTTATGGGAATCCAAGTTTAAAGTGGCACTTAACAACCCTTCAGTTGAACGCTTCCGCTTAAGACTCTCCTTCTCAAATGCCTCGTGATCTTTCTGAATCTGTTGGTCTTTTGATTCAAGTATGCGTTGCATTTGTATTTTCTCCTTAGTTAAGTTATGGAGGTTAAGCTCCAATTCCTCTTTCTCCATTTGAGCTTGTTTCAAAGGATTCTTCAAATCGTCCATTTCTTCTAAGGACATAGGCGAAGAATCTGGGACATCTGGCTTGTACTCAGAATCTATGTCAAATGGTAACTTAATAACTTGCACCTTATCCAAAACCCAACGAGTGTAGGACTCTTTTGCCACAACATTCTTTGTTTCGGCCTTTATTTTATTAATCATACTCCAAGCTCGGATGATCTTGTTGAGAAATTCTTGGTTGTTTTTACCTATGTCATGAATGATCAACTGTCGAAGTTGTTCATCGGAGGGTTTATCCTCCAAAGGATACCCTAGTTATCGTAGGGTCAAGGTAGGGTTGTAATTGATGCAACCACATGATCCAATCAATGGGACATTTGAAAAGTCTCTGTAACTATAAATGATACCCCTGATGTCCAGCTTCTTCGCATACCATAACACAAAATTAGCAGTAAGAGACCTTAATATTTTAGGCCACTCAAATCTCGTCAGATTTGGAATCATGTAGTATTCCTTATAGAGATGAGTCATAAGACAAGAATATAAGAGTGGGATGCAACAATTTAGAGTACCCCTCCCCTTTTTCGTATCGAGTATGAAGTGCATAATAAATATCAGCAAGTAAAGCGGGAGTTGGGTCCGTATTAAAAACTTTTGCGCCCCAAAATAAACTAATAGTTGCAGGTCAACATGGTCCAAAGTCCGTGGAAACAAGATTACACCTAACACAAGTAGTCCTAAATAATCAACACAAGACTCCAATTCTTTGTTATCGGCAAAACCCTTAGTCTCCAAATAACATATCTTAATCCCTCGTATATCACCTTTTTTTTTGTAATTAAGTGACAATTCAGGATAAGGGATCCCTAAATCCTCTGCCAAGATTCTAATGTCAATAGTCTTCCTGATTCCCACATAAGCTTTTCCTTTAGAGAAATTCAAAAGTCTATCAAATTCTTCTAGAGTTGGTGCTAGTTGAAAGTCTTGGAAGGTGAAACACCTCAATGGAGGATCTTAGACTGAATTAGGGCAGAAACAACATCCAATTGTACCTCCACTTTTGTTAATTCAAGGGTATCTCCATAACGACGAGTGAACATATTCAGAGCTCTTTCAGACAGTTTTCCTTTTATAGCCTTGATCTTTGTCATATCTGGCTTGATGGCATTTATACGGACAAGTTGTTTCCCTCTGGCATTCATTTTTAGGACACTTCACGGAATACTTTTTATTATTATTTTCTTTTTTTGATCCTGTGAATAAGAAAAACAAAAAGAAATGGAGGGTGATGAATGTATGAAATTCAAGATGTATGAATGCATGATTGTGTGGCTTAATGACGGGATTTCATGAAAAGGTACCCTTAGAAGGTAGGTTCCTAGTTTTGGCCTACGTATATTCTATCCTCCCCATATGGTAGTTTCCTTAAGGGTATCATGGATAACACTAGAGGGAAAGTCACAAGGGCCTCTCTTAAGTGGAGCCTCTTTACAGACCTAAACTTTTGTCTCTAGGTCATGAAATGTCTCACCATGAGATTTTGGTTTAAGGGTTATATAAAGAGTCATAGGTTTCATTCCAAAGTCCTACCCCCTAAGAGGATGTCTCTTGATACGTATTCCTTTTTTGGAATTCCACCGACTCTAGGCGAAGTCATCACATAAACGCATAGGGCTGATTTATCCCCTTTGCTAATAGACAAACCTTCTTTCTAAGGATTTTTTGAAAATACTTTTTTTAAACAAGAAAATCCCAACATCACGTGAATATAATATGATAAAACAAATAAATCAAAATAATAAATACAGCAAATTAATAAATCAAAATAAATATTGAAAATAGTAAAAAAGCTAAATAAAAACCCTAAACCTAAGAGAGAGGCTTCTAAACCCTAGGGATGAATCCCCAGCAGAGTCGCCAGCTATTGAAACCGGTTTTAAAATGAGAGTCGTCACCCTTAATTTTTATCTTTGAGAAGGGAATATAAAGGATGATCCTAATTTAGTCAGAGATTCTAAGTTGTTAGACTCAGTCTTAGACAAAGTGAAGGTGTAAGACACCCTTCATCTACCTTGTTCGCAAGGATACTAGGATTTAGAATTACGGCTTAGGAAATAGGGTTTTAATTTTTTTTAGGAGAAATCGCCATAATTTTAGTCGTGTGCCTATGTATCCTCTTATGAGGAATCAGAGTCTCAATTCATAGTTCGTAGTTGGTTGGTGTTTTTTATGGATTACGAAGATATTTTGAATTTTCCTTGAACCAAATTTGGGTGTGTTAGTAGTAGAATTGTTAGACGAAGTTTGCAGTCGATTAAAAGTATTTTCATGATTATTTTTTAAAATGATCTTGAGTTTATTAAGTTTAAAAAAAATTAATTTGATGTTGGTTAGATGTTTTCAAAATATATTAAAGAATATGTGAAAAATAAGTTTTTAATGCATGATAAAAATAATTTTAATGCAATTAAAAAAATTAATTAAGAATGAGTTAGTAAAAAAATTGAATTTTATAATAATAAAATAATTTTGGAATAAATATATTCAAAATTTTAATTTAGGAATAAAATAATAAAATAAAAAGAAAATGAAATTTCACTTAAAAAGTTAGGGAGGTGCAAAATCAATTGGTTAGTAAAAGGTTGGGGTGTAAATAACAGGGGCCTAAATCCAGGATATTGTATTTAGGCTCAAGGCGCAAGAGGGGTGTAGATTTGCACTCCATAGCAAAATTGGGGGTCTAGTTAAGCAAGGGCCCAAGTTCAGATATTGAATTGGGCCCAATAGTACAGGGGGTGAGTTTTGTTTGCTAGCGAAGTAACTTGATGGTGCACTTAGTAATGGGCTGAGCCTGAAATAAATATCTGATCAGTTAGACAAAGTATGGGCGAACGCATAGAGTTATGGTGGGTGTGTGTTTGAGAAACGTTTGATGATGATCAAAGGTACAAGGAGATGGGTGCATGGTAAGAGGGACACATGGGAATCAAGGGGTATTATATAAACGAATCTCTAGGCTGAAAGCCCATTTTTTCTCTTATATCCCTCTTTCTAGAACAACAAAACCCTTTTGTTCTTTTTAGAGAGAGAGACTCTAACCTCTCTCTAAAAACCCGGCGACCGAAAATCGCCTCAGCCTTGGGTGCCACCAGCCAGAAAACGCTTCCACCAGTGGCTGCTCCAAGGCGCCACCAGATTTATACACAACCACCGTCTGGGTTCACATGAACCCTAAGAACCCTAAGGGTTCTTGATGAACCCTAACCCTAAAACCCTAAAACCTTTAATCAATGATGAACCCTAACCCCAAACTTAAGAACCCTAACCTTAATCCTAGAACAAACCCAGAAAATCCTTATTCCAAACAGAATCCAGAATACAACAATCAATCCATAACTACTAATTTTAAACCAAGCTAAGTGTTAGGCTTACCTTTCTGCAGTGAATCTTGTCGTATTAGTTCTTTTTCCCCTGTCTAATCATCTTCTTCCTCTCTGATTGCATGTGTGAAGGATGATGGCAGCAACTAATATGCAGGAGGCGCGGTGACAGATTCGAAACAACAGATCTAGGGTTTCAGAAATTGAAACCCATATCTCACGGATGAAGGCTAGCATGCGGATTCTTCTTCTCTGTTGTGATTCTTTCTCCAATTTTCTCTCCTCCAATTTTTGTTCTCCCTTTTCTGTTTTAGGATTAAGGTTTATATTGTTTAGGTATTAGTACGAATTAAGAAAATTTATGTATGATTGTCGTTACAATTTGTAATTAGAGATTTTAGGTTTAGAAATTGATTTTAATTGGATTTGATTTCATGTAATTGATTTGATTATGTTTGTAAAAATTTTGGACAATTCATTATGTAAAGATTTGATTTTTTTTTTGATTCGTTATTGTCTTGATTTCTGTCATTTTCTGAGTTGAGTGTTTTTAGTAATTATGGGCCTTTGAGGCCATTTCTGGGCTTGGATCATTGCAAAAGGGATGAAGATCATGAACATGGTGAACGACGGCTTGGGGGTTGAGATTAGGGTTTTCTCCCTTTCAGTTGACTTGGTCAACATTCTCAAAAAATAAAATAATAAAATAAAAAATAAAAATAATATTAATATTAATGTTAATAATTGTAATAAGTAAATAATATTTATAATAATAATTAAACAATAATTGTAATAAATAGATAACAATTAAAAATGGACTCAGGCTGTAAATATTGAAGTCGGTCAATTACTTGTTCAATCATTGGGCTTAAAAAAACGAGTTGACATGGGCCTTCCTGATCCAACTAAAGTAAAACATACACCCTCTATCATGATTTTTAAAACGGGCCTCAACGTTATAACAGATTAGTCTGATTAACGATAAACCCCTCATGTAATTAGCACACCCCTTCTTCTTCTATTTATCATTAAATTCTAAATGGGCTGAAATATATCCAACAAAAACACCTCCCTTCTTAATCGTAAGAACCAACTTAATGGGTCATCAGATTTTGATGGTCCATTAAGGCAATACACCTCTCTTATCAATATTTAAACCCCCCCTATTTATAATATTCAAAACAAACAATTTGAACCATATGATTTAAGGAATTTTAAATAAAAAATAGTAACATAGGACGATTATCTGAAGGGTCAAATTTGGGGTATGACAGTGTGATGTCTTGCCTAAGTGCATGTCTACTATATTTATTCCTTATGTCTTTTATAATAATTATGATTTACTCACCCTTTCTTCTTGGAAATATTTCCTATATATGTAGGTAACTTGCAGGTGATAAGGATTAGTCCGTCGAAGCATTAGAGGATAGCTTCAGAGTGTGTTTATTTGCTTTCCGTTGAGTAGAGTGGGTCTTGCTCTGATATATAACATCGGGGATGGAATCATTTGAATTATGAACTTATGTTCTTTATTTTGTTTCTAAGATGTTGGGTTACCTTTCATGGTACTCGAGTTGTTTTGAATTCTGATTATGAAGTATGATGAATTTTTATGAAGTATTATAACTGGATGTTTTGAACAATGAATTTTGCTGCGAGATGTATGAATATGTCTATTAATTGTTATTCATGAAGGATTTGTCTTAAATAATTTTGAAATCCGTATTCGGAGCAGGACTAAGTTTTGTATGACGTTTACATAAAGATATGACGCCCTTTTGTGATTTTAATTTGTTTTATTTTCGTAAAAATACATGCGAAATATATGTGGTTTAGAAGGGTATTACATCTCTCACAAAGGTTTATTGCTCATAAGAGGAAAAAACCTCAACGTAAGTGCTCTGTCATGTTGAACTCCCCCCCCCCCCCCCCCCCCCCCCCCCCCCCCGAATTAATGTCCTAACACTCTATACCTCGTGGCGTAATGTTTTGGGTGGGGATGTAATGCCTCTCCCTCTTGTGGTTTTGGAGTATTATTAGTCTTGTTATTGTTATCCGTTTCCTTAGTCTTTCAATAATTGATATTAGAGCTCTGATTCAATTTGGTAGGGGTGAATTTTACGTTGGATCGTGTCATTGGATGTTGGAAACTCGCATTTTGTAGGAGAGATTGTTGAATTCAAGTGTGAGTTATTAAATTTTACATACCCTCTGAATAAGTTGAGAGTTGAATTTATTAGAGATAACTCATATCTTTGATGCCTTAAAATTTTGGATAGATATGTTATTTTTTCCTCTTTTATAGTCCTAAAACATTGTTCTCATTATTACTCCTCATTCTCCAACAGGGTCACGAAGAAATAAGAATTTGAAAAATAAAAAATAATTTATATATAATGTATTGTAAAAATAATTTATTTATTATTACTAAATCTCTATTGTCTAACTTAGGTTATGTGAATTTCAAATTATATTGACACCAAAAATCTCTATTTTAGAGACCTCCTAATTTTCCATCCCTTATATTCTTAAATTTGCCCCCCACACACCAAAAATCTCTAATTAAAATGAAAAGAAATTTCTCATTTCAACCCAACATGTACAAAGACCTCATTTTTTTAATTTTAATCGTTTTTCAGAAGAATCTTTGTGGCGCCTTTTTTCTCAAATCTCCATCTATAAGTATATATAGACAATATACACAATGTCATATTTTTTAAAACCTTAATTAGAATACAATCAAAAATAATTATTTTGGTGCATATGAAGAGAGAAATATGAAATTTTTTTATTAAAATAGTTTAATTATAATTTTTTACTATTTTTAATTTCATACTTATATATTAAAATAATAATTCTAATTGAATGACCGTGTAAAATAAATTTACATATATTCTAATTAATCTTATTTTTTAAATTTTTTTAAACTTCATCAACACATTTACTCAAATTTACTAAAGAGACTTAACTTTTTATGAAATTTGATATTTGACGCACAATCATGCTATCTATTTACTTACGTAATGTAAATCTAATTCTCTTATTAAATTTCTTTTTGTACATTTTAAAGGTGGCAATAAAAATTATTAAGAGAATATTCATTCAATCCATTCAATAATTTATCCATTCAATTAATCCACTAAATAAAAAACAAATTTAATGAATTGGTTCAATCCATCCATTATATTATATAGATTGATTCAACCCATCCATTTCATTTTATAAATCTAATAGGTTTTAGTTTATTACTTATTAAATTATTATTTTTATTTTAAAAAAAATGAAAAATCTAAAATTAAACAGTTCCTTGACATTTTTGTTTCTCACAATATTCACCCATAGTTTTTTTTCCTGTATCTTAATGTAAAAAATGTGAAGAAAATATTTGTTGTTGGTGATGTAAACATGAAAATAATATATATATATATATATATATATATATATATATATATATATATATATATATATATATATATATATATATATATATATATATATATATATATATATATATATAGAGAGAGAGAGAGAGAGAGAGATCAGTACGTAAAATAACAATAACGTGATTCTTTAACAACAATTTTTCTATTTTAGAGAGTGGTTTGTTTTTCTCCTTGAAAAAATTAATAATGCTCAGACTTAGATGAATTTGACTATATTTAATTTAGTTTAATATTCACGTTAAAATGGCTTAATTGGTACTCCCTCCGGTCTCATTTATAAGAAAAAGTTAATTTTTTAGATACATTAAATAAGTAATGTATTTGGACAATATATTGTCCAAATACATTACTTATTCAATGTATATAAAAAGTTAATTTTTTCTTATAAATGAGACCGGAGGGAGTAGTACGTATTGAATTTTGATTTTCTTTGGAAAGAATTAGTTATGAAAAAGTTAGTTGGTTAAAATTAGAAAGTTAATCAAGACGTTACTTGATTAGATTTAGTTACTTGAGAGATATATTTATGATTAAAAAAAATTCATAAAAAATTGTTTTTGTAAAATTATCAGAAAATTAAAAAGAATAAAATACTTAAGTTAATTTTATGGATGGATATCCATCGATTAGAAATGATTTAATGAATGAATTGAATGGATTATATCTTTTAGTGGATGGATTGGGTTGAATTTTTTAAAAGAGAATTTAATGGATCGTTAATGGATTAACTGATTGTTTTGATCTATTTATTAACAATCAAATCTTATCCATACAATTCATCTATTTTGCCACCCTACTCACTAGTGCATAACTTCCGTGCAATGCTTCTTTCGGTATGAAGAAAATTCATTTTAGGAAGGTAATGTAGATCAAGAAAATACGAATGTATATTCAAATCACGCAAATATTACTTGTGTACACGTTTGAAGTCTTGTTGTTGTGACTGAAATACACAGTCGTTATATTAGAGCATTTTACTTGTCACTCCCACAATTTTATCTGATACCCTCAAAGTGTTTTTTTAAGAAACCAAATGCAATAATATAAAAGAGCATAAGAAGTGCTAATGTCTTACAATTGCAATACAGACACAAGCCAAACATAGTACCAAACAAAATACACTTACTGCTGCAGTAATGCCAGTAACACCAAAATATACTTATTGCTACAGTAACACCAGTAAACCATCAAAATATACTTACTGTTGCAACAATACCAAAAACATGTCTATAACAAATAATGCTCGCAAGAGCATCAACGAAACATATAGCTGACCACCACAACACCATTGACAAGATGGATAGAAAACAACACCTATAACCGCACCAAATCAGGGAGAGAAGAATAACTTAAGCCTGAATCTATACGAAGACGAGATCCGATCCAGTCTTCAAACCCCTTTTAGCTCAATTATCTATAGTAGAAAGTCAGTTTTGGAGCAGTCTCCACACTATACACGATACTTTGGTTGGTATCACCTTATTCCAAACTTGCGGCTAAGGATGCACAGACACGTATTGGCCGTTTGAAGATATACCTCTATACGCCTCTTTCATCAAATACTCATTTGATGAAACAAGTCTATCTACATCTATTTGTCTTATATCTTGCCACCAGCCTGATAAACCTCTCCCGCTACTGTTAATTATGAAAAGACCAAAATAGTATAACCAAATTTATTTACCATTATTCGAAATTTCTAGTACACAGCCAAAAATTTAGAATTTCTGGAGCGATATCGGAAATTTGAAGACATACTGGAATTTTCACGAAAAAGTAAGGTATTTCTGGTATTTTTGAATAAATTTCGGTAGATTTTCGAGGAAATTTCAAAATTTATGGTTATTTTGTAGCATTTTGTATTGTGTATTTCAAAATTTTTGGTAGTTCACTTTTTTTTTGAAAAATTCCAGAAATTTCAAATTTTCAATTTTTCGTATTCCACATTAGTGAATTTTTGTTAACGCCCGAGGCAAAATACAGAAAATTCGTTGTATTTCAGAAATTTTTGAAAGCGATTCACCTGAAATTATTTGTAAAACTGCGATATAACTTACTATGTTAGTCCTGAAGCGTTAGCAAGTTATTTTCAAACCTTTTCAAATCTATTGGTTTAGTCCCTTGGCGTAAATAGAGTTGAAACTCACATTATCTACCTCCTAGGTTGTGGTAGATGTGCAAATCGGATATAACTATTCATATGGGTCCCTGAGTAATGATAAGTTATTTTTCCAAAAAAAATAATTGATCTTATTGGTTTAGTCCCTTGGCAAAGATAAGATCAATACCGCATATTTATCCCCTAGGTTGTGATAAATATGCAAAGTTTGTGTTACATCTTACTATGTTAGACCCGAAGCTTTAGTAAGTTTGTCCTCGTGTTTTTATTCAACTCCATTGGTTTAGTCCTTTGACATAAATGGAGTTGGCACCCGCGTTACTTACCACCTAGGTTGTGGTAAGAATGTGGAATCTGCAATAGTGTCCCTTTCCATATATATTGATTTAGTCCCTTGGCAAAAATAGATATGTGAACCCACACTCTAGGCATTGATGAGTTAACTGTGTCATCTTTGTCTTTTTTACTTTTTGATTTATTGTACAAATTATCTTACAAAAGTCTTGGGTCAAATTTTGGGGTCTTCCAATATTTAATAACCCTCTGATCCGAACATGCAAAAATTTCGTATACTCGCATGCTTCAATCGAAGAGTAATTAAATAGGGGCAGTTGTCATACACCAAATCTGTCTGCCCTATTTCTAACCGTCAAATTATTTTAAACTTGGGTTTTATAAAAAAAAATATTTATTTTTACTAACATTTTAACAGTAATTTATTTTGCTTATTTAAAAATATATAATAGTTTACTTTAAATTATTTGTATTTTTTAAATAACAAATATTAGTTGGACCTTCATAGGCTTTCATTTACTTTCTTATTTTGAATAAATGAGACAGTACAATTGATAAGGAGATAAGACTTGTAAGTGTAAGGCCAGGGGGTTAGAATCTCATTTTAATTTTTTTTTCCATTTTACTAACTTTAGTTCATTTTTTATTTCTTAATTGAAAAAATCATAAAAAGTCAAAATTATATTTTCATTTAATAATAATTTTGGTATTTTTATTTAGTCATTTTTAAAATATTAAAATCATGATTTTATGCATCAAATACTCAAAAAATCAAAATACAATAAAAAAAATTTAAAAAAAATTTGTTCTTTCTTTATTTTTAAGATATTTTTATTAATTTTAGAATGATTCAATAATATTGATCAAAATGGTTTTAAATCAAAAATCAAATTTAATTTGTTTTATAATTCTGATTATTTTAATCAATTATTATCAAAGTTGATTTTATGCTCTTTTTGCACTTTGAGCTAATTTCATTACTATAAATAATCATGATATTCTTGCTAAGTAGAGACCAACTTTTTCATTCACTAACATACTATAATACGGTGGGAGAACTGCCTTATTTTGCATTTTATCGCAAATGTGCGGATAGCAAGAGCCGTCACCGACTTTTCTTTTATCTAATAAAAAAAGAGTGAAAAGAACAGGAAAGACCTTGATAGATTTTGAGTTCGAGGGGTAGGTTATGAAAAGGGAAGGTGTTAGCACCCTTTTCATATGTAGTTATCTACGGGCTCTTAATCGCTTAGCTCACTTTGAAAATTTGCATTTTTGTATGCTTGAAAATATTTTGAAAGTTTGTCAATGTAAGGTGAACTTTGTAATAACTCTTGTGTCGGTCCTCAAGAGTGTGTACAAAGTGTTTGAAAATATTTTGAAAATGTGATGTGAGAAATGTTTTGTTTTTGTGAGCAAGCAATTAAAAGTTCTACCCACTCAAGGTCGTTCTTATACTTTTCATTCTCCTTTAGATAGTGTTATATGTACCATTAGTTAGTACGAAGCCCTATCGTTGGATGTGAAGGGACAAGTGTAGGGTCATCGTACGGTCATCGAAGTCAACTTCTAAGGATGTTTTATCAATTTTCGTAAGAAACTATATCATTTATCGAAAGGCAACGTCGAAAAGGTCATCGAGCGACTGTGATCTTTTATTCGAGGGACTTTGCTAAAGTGTTCCTACTTTCTAGGGACATGACCGTTGTTTTTCCGAAGGCAGCTGAGAGAGGTTACCCTAGAGGTGCGGGTGTGCAAATGTATTTGTTTCAGTTATGCTTATCTTGACATTAGGGTTTTCTAGCGTTCATTTTTATCTTTCCATACATCCCTAATTACTAATAGTAATATAGCAAATATAGTAGCGAAAAAATAAAGTGCGGAAACATAAACATAGACTATTACACCGCTTTGGGGCAGATACATAATAGAGGTGCGGGAAAATAAAATGCGGAACTTAAAACCTACAACTATTACATCTCGGAGTAATTACATGATAAGAAAAGAGAGCGAAAAATAAAATCTAGACTATTACATTCGCGAAACCTATACAGTCGATCTAAGAAATATAAAAGTAAGATAAAGATAGAAAAGGAAAATATTTTTAGTGATTTTTATAAAAAGAATGATTTATAATAATTAAAATAGACCTAAAAATTCTAATTGATTTTAAAATTGCAAAAAAGTTAATTAATTACATTAAAGGGTTAATTAAAGAAGAAAAAAAAACTAAAATCTAAGTAATTTCAATTAAAAAAGGGTTAATTTTAAAAATTTAATTAAAAAAATTAAAACCTAATTAATTAGGGTTTTAAAAAAGATTTTGTTTTTAGATTTTGTTAAAAATAATTAAGGTTAAAAAGGAATTAGGCTTAAGGAAGAATGACAAACAAGGTTAGAAAATAGAAGAAAAAAATATGAAAAATGCCAAGAGTGGGTGTTGAACCCACGCCCTCTGCCTTCACAAGCGCCTCCCTTTGCCGCCAAACCAACGCAGCTTTTGTGTTAACAAAATAGGTATTATGCAAAATATAACAAAACCTGTAAAAATTGAGAAAACATGAAAAAATATCAAAAGGTAGGGATCGAACCCACGCCCTTCTATACAAATTCTTTATCATGTGTGCGCTTGCCACTGAGCCATGCTTCTCATCTGGTATATCTACGAACAGAATTAAATAAGTAATAAACAAAATAACTGGGTCGGAGAGGCTCCATAGCCCTAGCTCCGGTCGTCTTCTTCGGCGACTCCTTTTTTCGTTCCTGCAAAATAAGAGCATGTTAATGATTCCCAGGGACCCTACCCCCCCTAATTTGAGGGTTGCGAGTTCAATGGTGCTATTGGTTAGGGCTGATTCCCTCTATATAAAGAGGTACGAAGAAGATAAAGTCAATTGGTGCAATCATGGCAACCCACGATTCAACCGTTATGGGGGCCATGCGATGGTTCAATTTTGTGTTGTTATACCTCAGAAAAACGTTAGTGGTGTTAGTATTCATTAAAACAACATGAAATTGAAAATACAAATTTTCAAAAATAATGAAAACCGGAGATGCATGTATGCTGGTTTCATGTGCTTTGGATCATCACAACTGATCCAATCTCACCCTATTGAACTTCTGGAAGTGAATGGGAGAAGTATTTTGCCTTGAGGGAGGATGCAAGGTATGGTTTCGATCTGCCCTAGTTTTGATTTTTTTTGGAATTTTGGAAAGGTGATCTTGTGCAAGGGTTTCGTGTTTTTGTTATGTCTGAACAATAAGAATATATAGAGAGGAAATTAGGTCAAACAAGTGGCCTTGGACCTTTGTATGGAAGCCTTAATTTTATCTTATTTTATTTTGAATTTTAAATAAATCAAAATCAAAATAAATAGAATAAAAATCAAAGGGGTGAATGGATAAATTTAGAGGTTCACATTGAGGCCTATAACACGCATGGACCTTGAAACACAAGCCCACTAGCCCAAAAATTCAAGTTTGGTAACTTTAGGTTTCATGCATTTTCTCAAAATTTCCCAACTTGCACCAATCATAACTCTCTCAATTTTTATCATTTGAAAGTGATATTGAACTTTTTAGAAAGCTTAAGATGTACCCTAAAATCTCTATTTTTTTCATTTTTGCATTTGAATATTTATCTTCATGTAAGTTTCCTTGACAAAAAGTGTCTTTTTGTTGACTTTTGAAATGACCTATAATGTTTTGGCGAATATCTCTCAAATGAAGCATTTTTTGGACTTGAGCCTAGAGAGACAAAGTTGTATAGAATTGAATTCCTTTAAAATGAGCTTTGTTTGAGAAAAATATGATGAAGCATGTGAAAGTTGTGCTTGGTCAAAGTTCAGTTGACTTCTCCTTAAGAAAACCCTAATTTAGTAACTTTTGATTTTTTATGAATCTTGAGTTTTCTTGATGAATCATGAGCAAACCTTGATCAAATGATGAATATGACTTCAAAATATTGATGTTGACCAAAAATCATGAAGTTTGACTGTAAATTGACCACAGTTGACTTTTTATCCAATATAGTTGATTTTCAATCATCTGAGCAATTGACTGAGCAAACTTATGATGCAATGCTTAAAACTTGGCAAGCATTCTTAGAGACATATGAGAAACCATGAAATACCCTTGAGGCATTCTAAGCTCAATCTTCCTTGATAATAGTGAAACCCTAGTTGTAGGTCCATTGCTTATGAGGAGAATTTGTCTGATCAATTCTTGAGCAACCTTAAGCAATTGAAAACCCTAGAAGCATGAGAAGGTATCTTGAAGAAAATGGGAGGGAAATTTTTTGGGTACACAGCTGCCCATGTTCAATCTTATTAAACCTGAAGAGTTAGATCGGCATGTCTTCCATTCGTGATCTGAAGGTGGAAGAGGATTGGACACTTAAGTGCCCAGAAATTTGCACTCGCGTGTGCACGGAATAATACTTGGTTGATAATATTGCTTGAATGGGATTAAATATGCCATTCAGGGAGATAAAAGAGTGATGTCGAAGATGGGCTTATAGATGCCATCTAGAGTAACTATTGATAGGAGTATCATAATGAGTTTACGCTTGACTGTATCTGTTGTACCCCAAAATTTACCCTCTTTTCATACACGTATATTATTGGTTTTATGGTTATGGAATAAAGGTATATTTATCAAGCTTCTTCAGGTTACAAGTGACGTTTATTTCGCTAATGGATGTTCTCAGAGTATTTTTCGTGTTGAAGATCGGTTCGCCGGTTTGCAATGATTCGGGGTTTAAAGATTCACAAGTCCAACCCGACGTATCATATTCAGGTGTTCTTTCGCCAAGATATCTCTGATAACGTATTCTCAAATTCAGGTTCGGATCAAGAGTCAATTATTTAAAGAAGGTCTCCGGATTTGTGAGTTTTCTCGAAGAAATGTGGTGAAAAAGTGTGTTGAAAGTGTAGTTTTTACGCACTAAAAAATTCATAACTTGAAGATCGTGGCTTGTTTTGAACCCGTTCCGGTAGCCAAAATTCCATCTTGACGTCATCTACGTTTTCATCTCTCACGGCTGGAAGCCTATTTCAATCAAAAGGTCTTCAAAAATGCGGATTTATCAAGTATTTTCGTACAGAAAATTTGTGACAGAAGTTTATTTGCGTCATGTTCAGAAAATCATAACTTTGTCGATTTTCATCGTATCGAGCTGGTTCTGGTGCCAAAATTTCATAAATTGAGTTGGCTAAGTTTTCACAGGAGTTATTGAGTTCGAACGGTATCCCAAAGGCCTTTGTTTTTTGCTCAGAGTGCACGTGACGCCCTTAAAATCCTGAATGCTGAATATTATTTCATCTGGGTCGAAACTTCGAAAATTCATAACTCAGTCAATTTTTATTGGATTGGGCCCATATTTTTACACAAGATCACTGACTCAGAGATCTACAACTTTTCTTCCAAAGTCGAGACCTGGTTATGCCCCGATCAATATCAGTTTTTTAATGAAGAACGTGTCAGAGTTGACACTGGAGCCCAAAATAAGTTTGTCTGAGCCAAAACTTCAAAAATTCATAACTAATTCACCGTTTATTCGATTGAGCCTATTTTCAGACAGGAGTTAGTTATTGATGTAGCCTACATTTTGTTTTCATATTTCAACTTCAAAAATTGCACTTAAGCCCCTATGATTTATCCTGGAATGTGACGGACTCAAGTGAATAAAAATCTGCACTATCGCTTGTGGTTATTGGAGGCCCAATTGCATATTGAAAGCCCATTTTTTTTCTCTAAGTTCCATTATATCATCTCATTCTTTTCACACAAACAACAGGAGAAAAAAAAACCTTTGTCACAACCCTGTCAAAATATCAAATTCTTTCAAGAAACCCTAAAACCTTGAAATCCTTATTACAAACCCCCATCTCACTACAAACAAGTCATCCTTGTTACAAACCCACATCTCACTACTTCTCTAGTAAGGGTAAGGTTAGTTTGATCTCCATGATCAAAAGGATATAGAATCATTCATACATGCCATGTCGGTTTTAATATTACAAAATTTCATATATTTTCTTTATTTGTATTCCATGATATAGTAATTTATTTAATGTGTTCATGAGATTCAACATTGCAGATTTAGACAGGATCCCGTGCAGGGTTATTACAAAACACTGAGGCCAAAACAGAACAACTACTAATGCATGGCTCATGGCAAGGCAGACATTCTGAGGAGGTTAAGGACGTGGGTTCAACACCCACCCCTATTGATTTTGGTTTTCTTCCATTCTATTTATCCTTTTATCTATTTTACCTATTTCTCTTCTTTCTGTTTAAAACTATTTTCATAAAACCTAATATTTTTCACAAACTTTTGATTTTTCCTCCTAAACTCGAATAATTAATTTTAGATTTTTTTAATTTAATTTTAAGTTTTAATTTAATTTTAGGTTTTTTAATTTCATTGTTTGTTTTTTGTTTCTAATCAATTTGTCTTTTTTAATCTTAAATTCACTTAACTACAAAACTTTTTTCACAAACCTTTGATTTTTCATAATAAACTTGAATAATTAATTTTAAGTTTTTTTAAATTTAATTTTAGGTTTTAAATTAATTTTTGGTTCAACAACCACCCGTGACATTTGGATTATTTGTATTTTCTAACCCTATTTTTCATTGATGTTTCTTCCTCTATCTATTTTTTGGCAAACTTAATCTTTTTTGTTAATCATTAAACATAAACGTTTTTTTAAAACTTTTTTTTAGTTAAAATTAATGAGATTTTAGGTTTTTTTTAATTAACCTTTTTTTTCTTCAAAATTAACCTTTTTTTAATTTAAATTAATTAGATTTTTAGGTTTTTTTTAACCTTTTTTTTAAAACTAACTTTTTTTAACTAATTAGGATTTAGGTATTTTAATTAACTTTTTTTAAAAATTAACTTTTTTTATTAATTAAAATTAATTAGGTTTTTTAGGTTTATTTAATTAATAATCATAAATCATTTTTTCCATAAAAAAAATCACCAAAACATTTTCTTTGCTATTTTCATCTTATTTTCAATTTCCTAGATAAAGTGTATAGAGCGCATTCAACTGTAATAGCGTAGCTTTATTTTTCCCGCTTTTTATCATCATTATTATGTAATTGCTTCCGGGATGAAATAGTTTTAGGATTTCTTTTCCGCACTCTCCACTATTATATAACTGCCCCAAAGCTCTGTAATAGCTTAGGTTTACATTTCCGCCTTTACCTTCTGCTACTATATTTTATGCAATGCTTAGATTAATAGGATTGTATGGAAAGATAAAAATGAACGATAGAAAACCCTAATTGCAAGATAAATATAAGTGAAAAAATACACTGTTGCACACTTGCACCCCTAGGGTACTCCCCACTTGGTTGCCTCGGAAAACAATGGTCATGTTCCTCGAACGTAGGGATATCTTAGCAAAAGACCCTCAATCTAAAAGTCATCATAAAGATCATAGTCCCTTAACGTCCCTCGAGTTGCCTACGAGAAATGATCTTGTCCCTCGATGTTGCCTACGAATATATGATGACAGTCCCTTTGAAATGCTAAGGTATCCTTACATGTTGCCTTCAATGACCATTACGTCCCTTTCGATAGTCCCTCAAACATCCAACGACTAGGGTTACCTACTCACTAATAGTAGGATAACACGGTCTAAAGGATAGGAGGAAAAGAACGCCTTACACTTTTAAATAAACTTTTCAAACTAAAAAGTTTTCAAAACACTTCGTAACACTCTTGAGGGCGGAAACAAGGGTTAAAACGAAGTAAAACAAAACTTTTCAAAGCAAAGCACACACAAGCAATTTCAAAATGAGCAAGTACCTAAGAGCCCATGGAAAACATGGATGGAAAGGGTGCTAACACCTTCCTTTTCTATAATCTACCCCCCGCACTCAGAAACATTCTCGAAAAAGGTTTTTTCTGTTCTTTTTCCTTTTCTTGATTGGATAAAATAAAAGTCGGTGGAGACTCTTGATTACCGTGACATTTGCGAACAAAAAATGTAAACCAATATTAACAGTCGTTTCTGCCACCGTATCACAGCACCAGCGACTCTGCTGGGGATATAAAGTGGGGTTTACCTTAGGATCTAGTTCATTTTAAAATTTCTTTCTTGTTTTGCCTTGCCTGCTTTAAATTAAATTATTTTTGTTGGGTATTATTAAAGATCCTACACCCGAATCTGGGGACACTTTTTAGGTAAACAACAATAGATCATGGAAACTGTACAGCGTAGACCAATATGGTTTAAGAGATGGTTGTGTTGGTGTGACACTTTGGTTGGTACCGGTATCCTTCGTGTGGAAACGAGGAGAATACGGGGCCGTCTCGTGGTGTCGTGAAGCACTAACGGACCTTAGAACCTTAGTTGAACAAACTTGGCCATTAGAAAGTAGTGAGATAGCCGACCTCGGTATAAAGCTGAGAATTGGTTGATACTCGATGCTACACTCATTGAGATCAGACTTTCGGGATATTTCGGCCGCAAGAAAAGATTGCTTGAGCTGAAACAATGCCTGATAAAGGATGATCAGTGATATTGAGAATCTTTAGAACCCAGATACTTTTCTAAGACAGGTTTGAAACCAACTAAACTTCAAGAGGGTAGGACCTTAAAACTCAAGCAAGCCTTAAACATAATATTCTCAACAACCTTTTTATCATAATTAACATCCCCTCGAAAGGTAAGGGCGAAGACACGACCACTGCGGGTTACCTGACTAACTTCGGAAATATTCTCGATATGGGATTAAGATTGGATTGGAATTCCCACACCATCTTCCACGATAGTTGCATTGTACTTATAAGGCACAACTTTGTCTGATTCATATGGGACAGGACCAGGCCGATAAATAATTACAGGAGTAATAACATGCTTGCTATGGTACTCAGTCTCTATAGGAGCAGGAGAACCAAAACATGGTACAATGACATTAACCCCTACTTCAGAATATTTAGGCATCACAGATCATTAGCTGAGAACATACCTTCATCAGAAGAAAAGAACTCATCAGCATAAACATATTCATCATCAGATATGGACTCAACTGAGTAATCTTCAATCATATTGACTCTATTGTAATCATCTCTATTGCATATGACTTTGATAGTACCATTATCTAGAAATAACTGAACACCTTTTCTTACAACAGAACAACCACGAGAATCCCTATAGCAGATCTGACATGACCTATAATGATGTTCTTCTTGGCCATCCATGTGAGAAAATGTACTGTACCAGATGATCATTCATATAATTCACATCAAAGATCTGGAGTTCACCGGGACATCCATAAACCATATTCGCGTCTTCTTCATACTCATCCCTTGGTCTAATTATATGGATAAGACCTTCATCCATTACATCATAAACATCATACCATAGCATATCATGACTAACCATTTCAAGGATCTCGAGGGCCTGTGATGCAGGTTATGATAAATCGAACATCTAGCAAGGGGCAAGGGGATTTATTTTCCTCTAGCCAATGTCGTCATAAGATCAAAACTCAACAACTTGAGTCAGGGGCTATGACCCAGTTGATATGGTGAGCTTGAATCTCGTAGAAGGACTCTCAATGATACAAAGTTCTTCAATCAAAGCTGCAAAATTCAACTTCTGACATTTTCTTGTTTACCCCGCGAGATCTTTGAAACCATTGAATACATATATAATACATATCATTGTATAAGCAGGTTTCAGCACAAGTCTCTCACGTTCTCGCTGTTTATTTCAGCAATGGCTTTCCAACAAGACAACAGAGATCTTCAAACTCGGGAAGCTCAGTTCATGGAAATGTTCCTAAATCTATCCAAGGGGCAAGAAGACCTAAAAACACTCTTCGCCGAGAATCTGACCAAGGAACGTCCTGACAACAGCAAGGATGAACAATTGGAACAACTGCAAGTTGAGGTAGAAGGAATGAGAATCCAGATGTTGGGGAAGATAACTCTTATCTAAAACTTAGCTCGAGGACAAGAAGGGCTAAGAGCCTTCCTCAACAAGCTTCAACAAGATGGATGAAGATCCATGAAACAAACAGTTAAAATTGTGGATCAAGGCATTAATCAGCCCCCAGTGAGAGAAGAGGTTGGTTTGGTCAGGAACAGACCTTTCCAGATTGCTACTACATCACAAGCCTAACCACAACCTCGCCAACGACAACGGGGCAATCGGCATAAGAAGAATACATTCGAAAGACGCTTCACCGAAATCAACATGTCATTGGCTCAAGCATTGAAACGCATGTTGAAGGCCAAGTTGGTTGTGTTAAGGGACCCTCCTCAGAATCCCAACATAGCCTCCCCAAGGTAAAATCCAAATGCAAGATGTGTGTACCACTCCAACAGTCCTGGACATGACACCAACAGTTGTTGGGTGTTGAGAAATAAAATTCAAGACCTGATTGATGAAGGAGCGCTAGAATTTGCACAAGACGGCCAGGATGAGTTCTTCTGCCATCCCTCCAAGGCATACCATCTGAAGTGACAAGTTCTCACAAGAAGACTTTTCGTTCATTAGAATTTTCAATGTGTAATTTTCTTTTGATTTGTTTGAACATTTATTCATATCAAACCTCGTTATTTCATCAATGCATTGCACATGTTTGTCTTGAATCAATACATTCGTATTCACTATTTCAAAAATGCATTCTTATTTCCTTTTGTGATATTCAACTCTCAATTAAAAAAACTCTAAGCCTTAGAGGGAGGATGACGAAAATGATACCACAATCTCTACAGTATGCTTTTGAACAGACCCCACCGACGATGTACAAGCGTTGTTTTTCAAATCCTAAACTGTTGATTTATAAGGAAGATAATCCCTAGTCAACCCCTTCAAGCCAAAGAAGTAGGAGTTTTTCTTTTCACACAAATTAAAACCTTAATCATAACCTGGGGCAGGATAGTTTTCTCAGTTAATTCAGAGGTGCATTCAGTCACAATCTGCCGCTTCGTACACAATGAATGGCATCAAAGACGTCCTTCAAAAACAAAAGACGGTGATGGTTCCGTATAATCGTCAAGACAGGCAGTTATTATCTCTCGAAATAAAATCCCATTAAATCAAAACCTATGAAGGAGACTTAAGAAAAAAATTGAGGCATCCCGCTGACTGTAATCACAAAAGAAATAGTTCAAGCAAAAGAAGGGATAACGAAAACAAAAAAAAAGAGGTTACTACAAATCCTCGACAAAAAGAAGATTACAAAAATGACTGCCTTTTCAAAACGAATCATCACCAAGTATCAGAGCAAAGATTCCAGACTCAATCGGGATCTAAGTGCATAATTAACTGAGCATGGGACTGAAGAACATCACGAAGAGCGGGTTGGGTACAAATAAAGTTTGAGCCTTTATCCTTTGTGTTCTTGAACCGTGAACCAGGCCACGTTATAATCCTTAAAAGTCCTAGCTGAAGCATGGGTTAGTTTGAGAGTATACTATTACAAAGGTATCTGGACTCCTGTAGGCTTTGTTATGAATCCTGATTTGATATCACATTCTTGCAAATTTCCTTTACTACACAAAACACATTTCCAAAAAAATTTCAAGACAGACATGAGTTTTGCATTCTTTAAATGACATTGTTTGCATATGACTAATTGTTTGACAACAGAGAAATCCATACAATGGATATTCAATGAACAGACATCCTTTCAATGGACAGAATCACCTCAGCGGGAAAGACACTTCCAGTAACAGGTCTTCCATAAGCAAGGGGCATGACATGATGTCTAAACACACCTGGGGCAGTCTCTCCAAAAGTTCCAAATAACCAGGGGCAGATCTCCATTTGAATCGCTTGGGGCATTACGCACGCATTCCAACAACGAATTATGTTCCATCAAGAAAACATTTTTGACAGTACTACAACACAACACTATGGACAGTGACAACTCTCTACATCTTGAAAGCGTGGACATAGTCGAAAAATACTACGCATGAAAAAAAGACCCGCTAGGTTGACACACCTAGGAAAAAATAAGGGAATCCTGGTGAACCAAAAGGGTTCGGGCAAAAATTAGGGATAAAAAATGAAAAAATCTGTACACCCGACAAGTTGAAAACCCGAAAGGGAGGCTTGGGCAAAAAAGGGTATCCCGGTGGACTGAAAACCCGAAAGGGCGGTCCAGGAAAAAGTTAGGGATTTAAAACGTACGACTATGTCCCGTCACCTGTCTATCAGTGGAAGACTTATACCTTGATCAACATTCATCAAGAGCACCAGAATCGAGAAACGGTTCAGATACGATCCAGATACGGATGTCATTCTGCTACTTATTCAAGATTTTCATACATCGAGATACAGTTCATATACGCTCCAGATACAGATGCCATTCTGATACTCATTCAGATCCAATTTCAGATACAGTTCAGATACGCTCCAGATACGAATGCCATTCTGATACTCATTCAGATTCAACTTTCAGATACATTTCATATATGATCCAGAGACGGATGTCATTCTGACACTTATCCAACACATGTTTCAAATACAGTTCAGATACGATCTAGAGACGGATGTCATTCTGATACTCATTCAACACATGTTTCAGATACAGTTCAGGTACGCACCAGATACGGATGCCATTCTGGTACTCGTTTAGATTCAGCTTTCAGATACGCTCCAGATACAGATACCATTCTGATACTCATTCAGATTCATCTTTCAGATACAGTTCAAATACGCTCCAGATACGAATGCCATTCTGATACTCATTCATATTCAGCTTTCAGATACAGTTCAGATACGCTCCAGATACATATGTCATTTTGATACTCATTCAGATTCAACTTTCAGATACAGTCCGAATACGATCCAGAGACGAATGTCATTCTGACACTCATTCAACACATGTTTCAAGTACAGTTCAGATACGATCCAGAGACGGATATCATCCTGACACTCATTAAATACATGTTCAAGAACAATCACGACATAGATCCATCCACAAAATCTCTACATGTACTTTTTCCAGCATGGTACAAGGGGTAAAGACAGTTGGAAGCGAAATCACTATCATATACAAGTCTGTGATATCCATACTCCCCACAGAGCAGAGACAACCAAGGTCCGACCTCCGTATCCCCAAGCAGGAATTCCTTCCTCAGCAGGTTTCTTCAAAAAGCTGATATCTGCATTCCTCAGCCGAGTTTTATAACCATGAGCAGTTTATAAAGCCATCTCCTAAGCAGAGTTTATTTCTCTGACAGCGGAAGCTCAATCTCCAACAGAGCTCTTCTCTCCAGCCATAGAAGTTCATCCTCAGTTGAGTTTATTTCTCCAAATCAGCAGATCTTCCAACAGAGTATCTCTCTTCCCTACTATCATTCCCCCGCAGGATTTTTCTCAGAGAGGGTCTCTCCCGGCAGAATGGATGTAAATATCCAGCTAATCATCTTCGGTTACTATCCCCAGCGGAAACGAACAACTCAACTCCTTATAATCTCTAACAGCAGTCCAGGATTTATTTTCCCCAGCTAGAGAATATCACAATAGCATTGCATATCCATACATCATGTCATGCGCATACATATTATACAACACAATCTCATTTATTTTGAGAGCATCATTACTTAATACATTTCATACATCATGACATTACATACAACTAACTCTTTACCTTTCAGGGAAAGATGCAATCAAGTTCTCACGAGTTCTCTCTGGTTCAGTCAAACCAACACCAAGGTTTCTATTCCAGTTGCAGATATTCCAACATTTTCTCTGGTTCAGTCAAACCGGCACTAAGGTTTCTATTTTGGTTGAAGATGTTCTAAGACTTTCGTCTGGGTCAGCCGAATCGTCGTTAAGATTCCCCTGATTTCTATGCCAGTCAAAGTTAATCCGAGACCTCCCATGGGGATCAGTCAAATTGATACTAAGATTTCTCCCAGTTGAAGTTCTCACAAGTTTTCCCTGGTTCAGTCAAATCGATACTAAGATTTCTATTCCAGTTCAAGCTATGAAGCCCGGAAATCGACCAGATAATATCTTGATTTCTCCAAAATACTACGAAGCCTGGAATAGACCAGATAGTGGTATATCTTAAATTCAAGCTATGAAACCCGGAAATCGACCGGAAAACAGCTTAATCCCCAGCAAGTTATTGTGAAGCCTGGAAATCGACTGGATAACAGTACAAGATACTATGAAGCCTGGAATCGACCAGATAGTGGTATATCTCAGATTCAAGCTGTGAAGCCCGAAAATCGACTGGGTAATATCTTTATTTCTCCAAAATACTACGAAGCCTGGAATCGACCAGATAGTGGTATATCTTAAATTCAAGCTATGAAGCCCAGAAATCGACCGGATAACAACTTAATTTCCCTATCATACTATGAAGCCTGGAAATCGACCGGGTAACAATACAAGATACTATGAAGCCTGGAATCGACCAGATAGTGGTATAAGACACCGTAAAGCCTGCCGCACGACCAGATAACGGTATAAGACGATGTGAAGACTGGAGCACGACTAGATAGCAGCAAGAGACACTGTGAAACCTGGAGCACGACCAAATAACAGTATGAGGTACTGCGAACAAACTTGAATAATTAATTTTAAGTTTTTAAAAATTTAATTTTAGGTTTTAAATTAATTTTTGGTTCAACAACCACCTCTGACATTTAGATTATTTGTATTTTCTAATCCTATTTTTCATTAATGTTTCTTCCTCTATCTATTTTTTGGCAAACTTAATCTTTTTTTGTTAATCATTAAACATAAACTTTTTTTTTAAAACCTTATTTTTAGTTAAAATTAATTAGGTTTTAGGTTATTTTAATTAACCTTTTTTTTCTTTCAAAATTAACCTTTTTTTAATTAAAATTAATTAGATTTTTAGGTTTTTTTAATTAACCTTTTTTTCAAAACTAACTTTTCTTTAACTAATTAGGATTTAGGTATTTTTAATTAACTTTTTTTTATTAATTAAAATTAATTAGGTTTTTTAGGTTTATTTAATTAATAATCATAAATCATTTTTTCCATAAAAAAATCACCAAAACATTTTTCTTTGCTATTTTCATCTTATTTTTATTTTCCTAGATAAAGTGTATATGGCGCATTCAAATGTAATAGCGTAGATTTATTTTTCCCGCTTTTTATCATCATTATCATGTAATTGCTTCCGGGATGTAATAGTTTTAGGATTTCTTTTCCGCACTCTACACTATTATGTAACTGACCCAAAGTTCTGTAGTAGCTTAGGTTTACATTTCCGCCTTTACCTTCTGCTACTATATTTTATGCAATGCTTAGATTAATAGGATTGTATGGAAAGATAAATATGAATGATAGAAAACCCTAATTGCAAGATAAATATAAGTGAAAAAACACACTGTTGCACACTTGCACCCCTAGGGTACTCCTCACTTGGTTGCCTCGGAAAACAATGGTCATGTCCCTCGAACGTAGGGATATCTTAGCAAAAGACCCTCAATCTAAAAGTCATCATAAAGATCATAGTCCCTTAACGTCCCTCGAGTTGCCTACGAGAAATGATCTTGTCCCTCGATGTTGCCTACGAATATATGATGACAGTCCCTTCGAAATGCTAAGGTATCCTTACATGTTGCCTTCAATGACCATTACGTCCCTTTCGATAGTCCCTCAAACATCCAACGACTAGGGTTACCTACTCACTAATAGTAGGATAACATGGTCTAAAGGATAGGAGGAAAAGAACGCCTTTTTTCGAGTAAGTAGATAATTGTTAGGTACTTGCTCAAAACAATAAATCTTTTACACCATACACTTTCAAACAAAATTTTCAAACTAAAAAGTTTTCAAAACACTTCGTAACACTCTTGAGGCGGAAACAAGGGTTAAAACGAAGTAAAACAAAACTTTTCAAAGCAAAGCACACACAAGCAATTTCAAAATGAGCAAGTACCTAAGAGCCCATGGAAAACCATGGATGGAAAGGGTGCTAACACCTTCCCTTTCTATAATCTACCCCCGTACTCAGAAACATTCTCGAAAAAGGTTTTTTCTGTTCTTTTTCCTTTTCCTGATTGGATAAAATAAAAGTCGGTGGCGACTCTTGCTTACCGCGACCTTTGCGAACAAAAAACGCAAACCAGTATTAACAGTCAGTTCTGCCACCGTATCATAGTATCTGAAGAATACTTTTCAGACTAGATCTCTGAGGAAAATGCTTATCGGATTTAGTCTCTAAGGAAAATGCTTATTAGATTTGTCTCTAAGGGGAATGCTTAGTGTTGTACCCCAAAATTTGCCCACCCATTTCCTCAACATTTTCTCATCACAAAACCCTTGGAGCTCAAGATCCGGTTAGGGTTTCCTCTGCTCAAGACTTCTCCTTGCACTGTGGACCTCAAATTAGGGTTTGTGTTTGCACAAAGATATTTTGACCTAAAATTCCTAAGATGACTTTCATGCTTCATGTTGGACTCCCAAGTTTATCCATACCAAGTTTCAAGTCTTGATTCCAAATTTTGCCCAGTCAATTGGACAGTTGACCTAGAAATCAACTGTATTGGGGAAAAAGCCAACTGTGGCCAATTGACAGTCAAATCTCATGAAAATTGACCCACATCAACATTATGAACTCACATGGACCATTTGATCAAGTTTGGATCACAATTCCACAAGAAATTTGATCAGATCACCAAAAGGGCAAAATGGTCATTTTTAGGGTTTTGACTGCACAAAGGCAATTTTTGACTGTTTGACCTAGCCAATGGAAAACCAAGCTCACATATGGACTCAAGGACCCCATGGAATTGTCTTGACATGCTCAACAAGTTCAAAAGATCCCAAGTACACAAGATTGACAATTGAATTTCCTAGTCAATTGATCAATTTTGACTGTATACTGAAAAGTCAAACTTTGACTTTTTGGTCAAAGTCAAGTGTCAAGATTCATTTTTCATCAAAACATGCCAAATCATGAAACTTGTTCATCAAGAAATCAAGAATTGCAAATTAGGGTTTGAAATGAAGATTTTTCATAACTTAGAATTTTTCTAAGTTATGAAAAACCCTAATTTTTTCCTAACTTTGCCCCACTTTCTCACCAAGATTCATTTGGATTCAAGCAAAAGTCAAAACATGAAAGCTGTAGTCCATTGCAAAATCTACAACTTTGATTCACAAAGTTTTACCAAAAGAAGCTTGTATCTCAAGTTACAATTTTTGGAACAAGGGTACCAAACCATTCTTAACTTAGAGAAAATTTGACCTATTTTAGGCAAGGTTTTTACCTAACTTCAAGACCATTTTTCACATACTTCCACTTGGAATTTCAATTTTAATTTCAAAGATGGATTGTAGTACACATTCCAAGCTTTCCAAAATGTCAAAGAACTCATCAAACAACCTCATGGTTAGAGAGAATCGAATTTGGCAAGTTGGGAAAAACTCACTTTTGATTTGGCCAATTTACATGTTCATACATTTGTGCCATTTTGAATTCAGCATGCTTAAGCTAGATTACAGGTCTTTTATCTCATCTACACTCCATAATTTAATGCCAATCCTTTGTGCCAAAGTGTTGTTCTATGAGTTCAAACATTATATGCAAGTTTAATCCATTTTTAGATAAAGCATTATATCCATTTTGGAAAAGTTGCACTTTATGTCAAAATGCAAATCCAAGCAAGTACAATTAAGATCTCTTTGGCACAAGTTTATGAGCTAATTACACTGATCAAGACTAAGTGGTTCAGCATAGAATGGGGGCCTGTACAGGCTAGAAACACCAAGTGGCCTTTTGTTGCTTAAAGTGTAAGAAACTTGCCATAACACATAATAACTCTCATCTCAGCTAAGACAACCTTAAGCAAACTTGTCAAACATATTCAAAACATCCATTATGAGCTAGAACACGAGCCAACCATCCCCAACACCCTCTCATTCACAGAATCACCCTCAAACTGCTCAAAACAGGGCATCCCTGCAGTTTGAGTTCCATAGCTCAAACCTTCCATGCATTCTTGCTAAAAACACTTCAAACACATCCCACAACATCCCTTGAAGCTATTCCAAACCTCAAACACGACCTGTAACACTCCCAGGCAACATCACCATTTTCATTTTCTTGTTTTGCAGCTGAAGTTCCATAGCACGATTCAAAAGGTTTCAAGACAAAGTAAAGCTTGGAATAGCATCCCTGGACATCAAGGAAGTTGTACCAATCATCACCTTGCATTGAAGACACCTCCATCACCAGATACAACTTCAACTGAACAGGTAAGTTCATGAACTCGTATCTCTCTATCCAGGCATTGTTAGCTTTAGGTTTGTGAAGAAAACATGTCACATTCATAGCCCTGAACATGCCCATGTAATTAGATTTCATTTATATTATGTGTGCTTAGAGAATTTTAAGTCTGAACATTGAACAAAAACTAGGTCAGGAATTGGGGGAGAAGAAATTCTCTCTCATCTTAGAGAGTTAAGTCAAGTTCTTTATATGGATGGATTCGTCTTTTAATGCTCTACATTTTTCATGTTGTGAGTTTTGCTTGAAAGTCCAGGAATTGGGAGATAGAAAACGCGTGGATGGTTGTTCAAACATTGTTCTGAGGTTGAAGATGAAGTCTTCTTGGGCTGGGCCTGAGTTGACTTTCTTTTTACACCATGCTTTTGCTTTTACACCCCCTATGCCCATTTTGCTTATTTTTATGACTTTTTGACTTTTTCTTTTTTGTTCTGACTTATTTATTTTTTCTTATGATATTAAAAATATAAAAAATATTTTTTACACCATTTTCATATTTATTAGGTATTTATTTGTTTAGATCAATATTTGTACATAAATAAATATATAAACATACTTTTATTTGAAAAAATACTAAAATAATGCAAACACATTTTATTTTCCATTTTTATTTTATTTTATCTTCTGAAAATATTTTATATAAAATATACTTTTTTTTTATAAATATTAAATATTATTATTTTGGACATATAATATATATTTAGTAAATAATACAAATACATATATATTTATTAGAATATTTAGGGCAAAAATACAAAAATACATTCATTTTTATTTTATTAATATTTGACATTAAAAATACCTTTTTTATAAATATAATTCATTTTTATTTTATTTTTGTATATAATAAATGAATATTGTATATATTAAATAATTAATACTTTTATTTAATAAAATTAGGGTTTTGCCCTAAACATAAAAAATCCAAAAAATTATTATTTTTTATTTTGTTTATGTGACATATAAAAATACTTTTTTTTTCATACATATAAAAAAGCCTTTTTGCATCTTGCATGTTTATTTTATTTCTATTTAATTTGTGCAATTAAATATCTTGTAAATAATTCAATATTGATGTAATAGTCTAGGTTTAAATTCGTTGTCAAAATACCCCCCATTTGAACATTTGTACCCCCCTTTCCATATTGTGTTGTAATAACTTAGGAACTTTATTTTTCGCACTTTAATGCTTTCTAATTATGCCATGTTAGAATTAGGGTTTGTATGCGAATCAAAAGCAACAAAAATAGTTTGACCTAATTTCAAGATAAACAAGCATGAAAATGGACAACACAAATCACACTTGCACCCCTAGGGTATTCCACTTGTTGCCTTCAATAAATGGGTCATATTGCATGTTAGGTCTCTTTGGGCAAAACAAAACAATCAAATTATCATAGTCCCTCGATGACGCTTTCGAAAGTTGCCTAAAAAATGATCAAGTCCTTTAAGGAAGAATTGCCCAAAGATACTTGGCACCGTTGCAATTATGGTCTAAACGATGACCCGCGTCCGTCCCTTTCACATCCTAACACAAGATTGTCCACCAAATACAATGGTGGAACAAAATTGTTAAAAGGGTTAAAAACATAGAAAAGATCTTTGAGAAATTTAGGAGTAGACAACCTCTTAGTTACTTGAATCAAACTTGCAAAACAAAACACTTGCCTATTTCCAAACCACACATCACTACACTTTCAAAAACAACTTTCAAAAACAAATGAAAACCTTTTCAAAAGACATACACCTTTGTATACATCCCAACATGGATCATTACAAAGGTTGCCACATTGGCCTCTTTTCAAAAACATTTTCAAACCCACACACACAAAGCACCATTTCAAACAATTGAAAATTAAGGCAAGTTGATCTAAGCAAGTAACTAAGAGCCCATGGATAACCATGGATAGAAAGGGTGCTAATACCTTCCCTTTCTATAATCTACTCCCCGAACCCAAGAAAACATCTCAAAGGTTTTTTGCTGTGCTTTTTAAACCTTTCCTTAGGATAAAATAAAAAGTCGATGGCGACTCTTGCTCAACCGAAACATTTGCGAAAACAAACGCAAAACCATAGTCAGCTCTCCCACCGTATCACAGAACTGGCGACTCTGCTGGGGAAATTTAAAAGTGGAGTAACCTTAGGGCTTAGATCACCCTCTTGCATGACTAATTGTTTGAATTGATTACTTTATATCTTGGCTCTCTTGTTTGGGTTTACAATCCTACACTCGGATTTTGGGAAACATTCATAGATAGCAATACGTTGTGGAAACTGTGCGGGGTATACCGACACGGTCGAAGCAATAGCTATATTAGTGCGACATATTTGTGAGTACCGGTAACCCTTGAGTTCAATCAAGGAGAGTACGGGGCCGTTGAGTGATGTCACTAAGCACTAATGACCTAGAACCTTACTTGACCATCTTGGCCTTACAATAGGAGTAGTGAGATGACCGACTTTGGTGCAGTCCGAAGTTGGTAGATACTCGATACTACACTCATTGAGGGTTGTTTTCTTGGAATATTTTGGTCGCTAGTTAAGTGGCTAAACCAAAACCATGAACGATGAAAACAATCCAATGATATTGAGCTCCTTAGAACCCGGTTACTATTTATAGGACAGGTTTTTAAGCCAACTACACTCAAGAGGGTACTTACCTATGAAACCCCATGCAAGCCTGAAACTG
The DNA here is from genome assembly GCA_948472305.1 of Vicia faba. NCBI lineage: Eukaryota > Viridiplantae > Streptophyta > Magnoliopsida > Fabales > Fabaceae > Vicia > Vicia faba. The sequence goes on from OX451737.1 coordinate 1,188,050,213, forward strand.
GGGTTTGGTGTGATTTGCTTGTACATATGTTTGTGCATACATCATAAACATCATAAAGCATCATATGCATTCACTAACCATTTCAAGGGTTTAGATCTTCATCTTTGTTCTTGTTTTGTAGGTCATGGAAATTCCTCGCAGAAAAACCATCCAAGTTAACCTTGTGAGAATCTCTCCTCAACTCAAGGAGCTCACATCAAGAATTCCGGAAAGCTCATCCTTCAGTGAAAGACATGGTAGACTGCTCAGCTTAGTCAACACCAACATTGAAGAAGACATGATGAAAGTGCTATTCCAGTTCTTTGACCCTCTTCACCACTGTTTCACTTTCCCTGACTATCAGTTGGTACCCACTTTGGAGGAATTTTCTCAACTCCTGAGAATTCCTATCCTCAATCAACTACCTTTCAACGGTACGGAAAAGGAACCAAAGCCGGAAGATGTGGTTCGAGCATTACATCTACAGCCTTCTGACATCAAGGGGCATTGGGAAACTAGAAGCGGCGTCAAAGGTTTCTTAGCAAAATTCTTGTTTGAGAAGGCACAAGAATGTTGGAATTCATTGGACCTACAAGCCTTTGAAGAGATTGTGGCACTCCTTGTCTATGGGTTGGTCCTATTCCCAAATTTTGACCAATTGATAGATGTCAACACCGTCAAAATCTTCTTGTCCAGAAATCCAATACCAACATTACTTGGGGACATCCTTCACTCATTTTACACACGAACAATGAGAAAGAGGGGTGTTCTCATGTGCTGTACTCCTCTCCTTGCAAGGTGGTTTATTTCGCACCTTCCACAATCCGTCTTGAAGAATGACCAAGGCTCAAGGTGGTCCCAACGGTTAATGACTCTTACTCACTCTGATGTACATTGGTGTTCTCGGTCCAGAGAAAATGTCATCATCGTCGACCGTTGCGGAGAGTTTCCTAATGTTCCTTTACTTGAAATCAGAGGAGGTATCACCTACAACCCTTGCCTAGCTTTGAGGCAATTTGGATATGCACGGAGGGATGGCCCTCACAACATGTTGATTCCTGACCTAGTTTTTGACTTCGACAACAATGCGCAAGGACTTCGCCAAAGATTCATCAGATCTTGGGGGAAGCCCAACAAGGTTGATAGCAAGACTCTGGGACACAAGAACTCCATCCCTCTTGAACCTTACCTCAAGTGGGTACGAGCCCGAGCCCAGAGTCTAATGATGCCTTATCCTCATGTTCTCCCTGTGATTAAAGAGCCCGTCAAGGAAGGAGAGGTTCCCTACACCGTCCTACATCCTGACATGCCTACATCGTGGGAGGAGATGCAGAAGAGTTGGATCCAACTCAAGGAGGAACGGAACACTTTTGAAGCCAGCTTCTACGCCAGCGAGAAGAAGGTTTTAGAGCTCACCCGCCGACTCCATGAGCAAGAGGCCCTCAACACCTACATTGCGCCAAAGAGGATGCGCAACGTCTTTTTACCTTGAGAAGTTGTTTTTGTAATATTTGGCCCATGGGGCATTTATGTACTAACAAATCTTTTCTTATTAATATGACGTGCGTTCTTTTTGTTTGCAACAATTGTGAATTTCTAAAATCCTTGAATGCATTGCATAGATAGCATCTCATGCATCATGTGCATAACAGGTACTCCTTTTTTCTACAGGTTGCTTAATCCTCTTTGCTGTTTATTTTGAACAGTCATCATGAATCCAGACTCATCTAGTGAGCAAGCAATCAAGGCCCTCCAGGCCCAAAGTGCCCAGTTTCAAGAAATGGTCCTAAGCCTGGCCCAAGGTCAGCAAGAGTTGAAGGCTTTGCTCCTAAAGAAGAAGAAGAAGAAGAGAATTGCGTTATTCAACACTGGACGCAGGTTTGGGAACACACTCCATAATGAGGCTGATCCAACTACTTCCTCTGCAGAGAAAGACAGTCCCCAAGGGGGAGGAGCTCCTAGTCCTGCGGTCTCTGACAACGAGACGGACTACAATGAAGAACAATACCCACCCGCTGCTGACAGATACAAGCAATTAGAAGACCGCTTGAGTGCCATGGAGATTCAGAATGTGCCGGGGCTGGATTTCTGAGATTTGGGCTTATCTTCTAGGGTAGTAATCCCACACAAGTTTAAGGTGCCTGCCTTTGCCAAATATGACGGGGCTTCCTGTCCAAAGCTGCATCTAAGGTCGTACGTAAGGAAGATCCAACCTTACACGGCAGACAAAAATCTTTGGATCCACTTCTTCCAAGATAGCCTTTCGGGGTCACAGCTTGAGTGGTTCTATCAACTAGATGGAACCAGTATCCGACATTGGGAAGATTTGGCAACCGCATTCTATAGACAATATCAATACAATTCTGACCTCGCTCCTACACGGGCGAAGGGTTCAAAGAATATGCACAAAAATGGAGAGATTTGGCTGGCAGGGTGCAGCCTCCATTGACTGATCGTGAGCTGGTTGATATGTTTCTAGGGACCTTGTCTGGTCCATTTTTCAATCATCTAGTTGGCAATTCCTCAGCTGGGTTTACAGATTTGATTCTGACGGGCGAAAGGATAGAAGCTGGCATCAGGTCAGGAAAAATACAGAAAGCTGCCTCCGCAAGTACTGAGAAGAGACCTTTTAAGAAAGAAGCAAGTGTCGTCTATGGTCCTAGAAGACAAGTCAAGCCAGAAAACCGCCAAGCCATCAATGCCTTGGTCATTTCAAAACCTGCTGCTGCTCCTCAGCAGTACAATCAACAAAGAGGTGAAAGGCCCAAGAGGCAGTATACTCGACTGAGTATGACCTTATCATAAATCTTACCGCAACTGTTATCAACCAACTTGGTGACCATCAAAGAGGCTCCGAAGGTTGTGAATACTGCATCTCCTAAGTATAACCCAATTTCCCGTTGTGCTTATCATTCCGATGGCCCCGGGCACACTACTGATGATTGCTGGGCCCTGAGAAATAAGGTGCAAGACCTTATCGATGCGAAGGAAATTCAGTTTGAGGCGCCTGAGAGGCCAAATGTTGTAACTGCTCTTATGCCCCAGCATAGAGTAAATGCCGTCGAGGAAGATTTGTATGCTGTTTCGGTGAATGATGTTGCTACCCCTCTATTGACTGTTAAGAGGAATTTACTACTAGCCGGTTTATTTCCGGGTTGTAGCAAGGGTTGCCTCTTGTGCACTGTTATCCCTACCGGTTGTCCGCTGCTGAAATCAGGCATCCAAAGCCTGATGGATAGCAAGGAAATTCTGTTCAAGAAAACTGCTGTTCCGTTTGTTTCCGCTGAAGAAGTATCTGTCGTCACAATTTTCAACAATCCTACCAAGGCTCCCCCGAGAAATCCAGTCCAGATTATGTCTGTTGCACCCATTACCATTACTGTTCTGGGGCCTCTCCCCTATGAATCTAACAAGGCTGTCCCATGGCATTATGGGGCAGACGTGTATGTGCTTGGAGTGAAGCAGGAGTTCAACACCAATACCAGTATCAGTAACATCACTGGTCCCGCCAAGATTACTCGCAGTGGCAGGCTTTTCTCGCCTGACATTGCACCACCAGTTATCCGAAAACCTCTTATCATCACACCCGCAAGTGTGCATGTTCCAAATCAAGTTCCTGTGTCTACTACTGCCGCCGAGTCCTCTGATGCTCGGGGCAAAGAAGTTGCTACCGATTTGCCTGCCAGGACGGAGGCACCAAAAAAGACTGTTGTTGAAGCCTCCCAACAAGAGATGGAGGAAATCCTTAAAATCATTAAAAAGAGTGACTTCAATGTTGTTGAACAGCTGGGGCATACCCCCTCCAAAATCTCTATGCTATCATTGCTGCTGTTGTACCCCAAAATTTGCCCTCCCATATTCCTCAAGATTTGCAAAGAGCAAGCTTCAAAATCTTCCCAAGGGTTGCACAGTTCAAGGGCCTCCTAACAGTCAAAAACTAGGGTTTTGGTTCTGACAAAGAAATTGAAGTTTCCAAGGGTCTAAACAAGTCCCACATGCCTACAAACATGGTCAAGCATCCTCATACCAAGTTTCAAGACTTACAGCACAAAATTGCACAGTCAAAAACCCTAATTGCACTACAGTCAACTGTAGGGGCAAAATGGTCATTTGACAGTCAAAAGTTCAAATTTTTGGTCAACATCTCATTTTGAAGCCAAAAACATCATTTGGTCAATGCTTGATCATGATTCTCAAAGCTTGGCTCAAAAAGTCTCAAGATGCAAAAGTTTCCATATTTGGACAGTTAAAAAGTCAACTGTAACTTGACTAAGGCATAACTTCCACATGGTTTATCAGAAAAATTCCATCCAAAGCTCATTTTGAAGAGAATGACATTTCCTACAACTACTCTTCACTTCAAGTCCAAGAAATGCTCTCACAAAAAGTTATCAATTTCAACATTATAGGTCATTTTCAAAAGTCAACAAAAAGGGACTTTAAGTCAAAGGCCATAACTTGAGATTGGTAAATCAAAATGACATGGGACCAAAGGTATTGGTTAGAGGACTTCAAGTCCTTTCCAAAATGTCCAAGAAAATGAGCAAAGCTTAAAAATTTAGCAAGATATGCCTTGTGGAAGTTGGGAAATTTTTGGATATTTTGAAAAGTCAACTTTGCTTCAAATGTCTTAAAATTGCTAATGGGCCACATTTTCTTCCAAGATTCATCATCCAAGGCATGTGCACGACCATTTGGCTCAAAGGGAAGTTTTTCATCATTTTTATTTATTTATTTGAATTTTTAATGGCTAATAATTCATTTAATTAAAATAAATATGTGGAAAATATCAAAGCAAGTCAATCAAATCTTTTTATGCATGGGATAACTTCAGATTTTCGTGCATTATTAGATAGGGAAAGAATCCATGTGATTGGACATGATTGGAACCAAAATAGCATGAAAAAGATTGAAAAATTATGGCATGAAAATCCAATATTCTCTACATCAATTCATTGATTCTTTGGATCAATTTCTCAACCCTAATCATTCACACATATATACTAATGCCAACCCTAATGTTCAGAACCTCTAAGCTACGCCAGAAAAGCATAGCCAAGTTTGAGTTTTTTGCCAAAAAATTGGAAACTGAAAACAATATTCTAGCACGATTCAGAGCAAGAGACCAATTGCAAAAGCTTCCTAGTGTATTAATGAACCTAACTGCATTGTTTTTCAACCCTTACACGCCCAGAATTGGTATAGGGAATTCAAACTTTTCCACATTTTTTTCATATTCGTGTTTCAATATTCAAGCATTCTCATTGCATTTTTCTTGTGGATTCCTACTAATTGATTGATTCTGAAACTAACTGCATACTTTAATTGAGTTTTCGTGCCAAATTAGAGGATTCACCATTGGAACAGGCTAGGGTTCTTCAAGCTTCGAATTGGGTACTTTCACCTACTGTAAAATTGAGACACCTCAATACCATGGTTGAAATCAGGGAGCTTGGACGATTTGAAAACACCCCTCGCGCCTAATTTATGTAGCACCATAGCCTATTCGCTATTATTGAAAAATGCATATTTTTTTTGGGGGGGGGGGGGTTTAAAACCCCCGTTAACTCTTTTTATGTTTCAGGGAAAAATCCAAGCGAGGAAGAAGAAGGGTAGGTGGCACCATCTGGTTGGAGCATTTGAATTTTCGCGCTAAATCATCCACTAACCATTGTTTTATCTTATATTATTTGTTTCCTATTATATAATCAAAACGCGTAGTTGGAGCAGTTGGCAAAGCATAGTATTGGTAATCCCTGGGACCTGGGTTCGATCCCAGGTCCCCCTCCCTTTCCCTTATATTTTTCTCCTAATTATGTTCTCATGTAGCTCATGCCCTGAAGATCACCATACGCTCCCCACTCAACGTGCCACACGTCCCACAATCTCCATCCAAGGGCCAAGATCTGAGGCCTATGATATGCTGCAGTCAACGCACCTACACGCTAGCCAAAAAGTCAATAGGGCCAAGGCTTAATGGGCCAGAATTGCTAGGGCTTTACCTCCAGTTGGGGACAGAAACCCCCCAAGGTATTGTATTTTCTTTCTTTTCCTTATTTTATTTATTTCAATTATTTCTTTTTTTAATTAATTCCTTTAATTTAACTTATTTTCATAAAATATAAAAAATAGTAAAAAGCAGAAAAGTCATAAAAAATAATATTTATTTAATTAATATTTTTGTAAATAAATCTCACTAATTAATTAGATTTAAATTTAGGGTTAATTTTAATATCTTTTCTTAATAAATTAAAAACTTGTAGAATTAGGTTAATTATTATAATTACTTTTTCTTTTATCTTTTTTCCCCCTCACCATAATTAATTATTTAATATTATTTTTTTTATAAATCAAATTGCATTAATTAATTAGGTCTAATTTTAGGTAATTTTCATATTTTCTTAATAAATTAAAAAATAGCTAGAATTAGGTTTAAATTTTATTTCATTCTCATCAGAAAAATCATAAATACCAAAAAAACCTCAAAAACAATTTCTTTTTCTCATTTAAATTTAATTAATTTAATAATCATAATTTAATTTCATTAAAAAGGGTCCAACGCCCTCGCTTGCGATTTTTTATTCTCTTCGCGCATTTTTATTTTATTTCTTTTAAATATTGATGTAATTCTCCCAAAGCCATGTAACTCAGACAGTTTATATTTCTCGCACATTACTTCTTTATTTTCTGTCAAATCGGGTCCTGGATTAAATTTGGCGATATGGACCCGCGCCTTTGTAATAGTTTAGAACTTTTAATTTCCGCATCTTTTTAACTGTAAATAAATGCATGCAAGAATGAATGATAAAATAAAAACAAACGCGTAGATCACCTATGACATGACAAAAGACAAAAATAAATGAACATGAAACACAAATCACACACCACCCCTAGGGTACGCCTCACTGTTGCCTTGCCTCGAAAGGTGATCGTCGAGTAGAGGATGTATTAGTAAGTCCTCATGATCCGGGAACCTGGCATGAGGGTAGCTTCTAAGGTATCTTCCCATTGCTCTGGTGATCACCATGTCCCGAACTTCGAATTGACCCGAACACCTCCAATGGTGGTGCTACCTACCTCTCAATGGTGGGATGACACTACTTTAAAGGACATCTACACAGACGAATTCCTTAGGGTAGGTAGACGACTCTAGATACTTGCTCAAATTTCAAAACAAATTCAAAAATACTTTTCACACCGACACCTTTTCGAAAAGCTTTCGAAAGCAATTTTTCAAACACTCTTGGGGACCGATACAAGAGTCGAACTGGAATTTTCAAAGAGACTTTTTTAAAACCCACAGTTGAAAAGCAAACAAACCATTTTGAAAACACAAGTGAGCAAGTATCTAAGAGCCTATGGATAACCATGGATAGAAAGGGTGCTAACACCTTCCCTTTCTATAACCTACCTCCCGAACCGAGAGCAATCTCTATAAGGAATTTTTCTGTGCTTTTGTCCTTTCCATTTGGAGAAAATAAAAGACGGTGGCGACTCTTGCTTCCGTGACATTTCGCGAACCAGCGTTAAACAGTCAGTTCCAGATCCACCGATCACAGAACTGGCGACTCTGCTGGGGAATATCTTTTAAAGTGAGGTATACCTTAGGGTTAGTTCATAACTGTGTTTTCAATTGTATTGATTTGCTTGCTTTAAATTGTGGGACTGTCTTGGGAGTTCTATAGATCCTAACCCGGATCTGGGGACACCTTCTTAGAAAGTAGCAACAAGGCTGTGAGGGAACTGTGCGGGGTATACCGACATGGTTGAAACAGTCTGCTACATTGATGTGGCACTTTGGTGTGTACCGGTAACCCTTGAGTTCAGTCAAGGAGAGTACGGGGCCTCCGCGTGGTGTCGTGAAGCATCAACTGACCTTAGGAACCTTAATTGAACTATCTTGGCCTCTTTAGGGTAGTGAGATAACTGACTTTGGTGCAGTCCGAGGTTGGTTGATACTCGATACTACACTCAATTGAGGGTCGCTTTCCTGGAATATTTCGGTCGCCAGTTCAGTGGCTAAATCGAAACGATGAACAATGAAAGCAATCCCGTGATATTGGGATCCTTAGAACCCGATTACTTCTAATAGGACAGGTTGAGCCCACCAACTTCAAGAGGGTAATACCCAAACCCCATGCTGGCCTGAACTCTAAGGGTTTCTCTTGTGTGACTTGTGTGCCTTCCAACTTGACTATTTGCATGCTTGTTGTCTGACACTTGAGTTTCCTGCAGGTTTTGTTTATAGTCCTTAATTGGGACTCATAACAGGGTGTATTAAGTTTCTTGCAGGTTTTGTTTATAGTCCTTAATTGGGACTCATAACAGAGTGTACTAAGTTTCTTGCAGGTTTTGGTTTGCAGTCCTTAAGGGGGACTCATAACAGGGTTACTTACATTACCCCATGCATACCATAACATCATACCATTGCATACATCTTAACCCATTTCAAGGATCTCAAGGGCTTGTGATACAGGTCATGATAAATCAAACATCTAGCAAGGGGCAAAGAGGATTTATTTTCCTCTAGCCAAGGTTGTCAGAGGCTATGACCCACTTGATATGGTGAGCTTTGACACTTGAAGAAAGTTCCCCGAGCCAAGGTTGTCAGGGGCTATGACCCACTGGATATGGTGAGCCTTCGACCCTTGGAAGAAAGACTCTCAACAAATATGAAGCTCTTTCAATCAAGCTACCGGATCCAAATGCTAACAAATTTTCTTGTTTACCTCGCGAGATCCTTGAAAACATTGCATATATATACATACATATCGTTGCATTACAGGTATCCCTTTTGACAGGCCACTTACCTTCTCCGCTGTTTATTTCAGCATCATCATGTCTTCTGCACCATCCAACGAACAATCCATCAAGGCCCTTCAGGCTCAGAACGCCCAGTTCCAAGAGCTGATCATGAATTTGGCCCAGGGGCAACAAGATCTGAAGACCCTGCTCTTGAAAAAGAAGAAGAAGAGGACAGTGTGGTTCAACCCCAGACGCAAACCTGGGAATGGCACACAAAATGAAGCTGAGAGGACTACTCCATCTGTTGGGGAAGGCAGTCATCAGGAGGAAAGGGTTCCCAGTCCAGTGGTCTCCGACAACGAGACAGATTTCAACGACGAACAATACCCTCCTGCTGAAGACAAGTACAAGCAGTTGGAAGACCGACTGAATGCAATGGAAATTCAACAAGTACCTGGTTTGGATCTCGGAGATTTGGGTCTAACTTCTGGTGTGGTGATCCCACACAAATTCAAAGCACCCTCTTTTGCTAAGTACGATGGGGCATCCTGTCCCAGGCTGCATCTCAGGTCTTATGTGCGGAAGATTCAACTGTATACTGTGGACAAGAACTTGTGGATCCACTTCTTCCAGGAAAGTCTTTCAGGGACTCATCACGAATGGTTCTATCAGCTGGATGGAACCAAGGTTCGTAACTGGGAGGAGTTGGCTACTGCTTTTTACAAGCAGTATCAGTACAATGCCGACCTCGCTCCTACGCGTACCCAACTCCAGGGTATGTCGTTAGGATCGGGAGAAGGTTTTAAAGAGTATGCGCAGAAATGGAGAGACCTGGCCGGTAGGGTACAACCACCGCTGACTGACCGTGAACTTGTGGACATGTTCTGGGGGACCCTGTCTGGTCCATTCTACAACCACCTGATTGGGAATTCGTCTGCTGGATTCACAGATCTTATCTTGACTGGAGAGCGAATAGAAGCTGGCATCAGGTCTGAGAAGATTCAAGAGGCTGCACCTGTTGATAAAAAGCCTCATCATGGAAAGAAAGAGTCCAATGTTGTGCACGGTAAAAAGAGCCGTCATGAGGTAGGGGCAACCCAGATCTCCAATCCTAGACCTGCTCAACAAGGACAGGGGCTGCAGCGCAAGGAGGTCGCACCCAAACGACAGTTCACCAAGATCAACATGTCGTTGGATCAAGCACTACAACAAATGTTGAAGGCAGGGCTGATCACCTTAAGGGCTCCTCTTCGGAATCCGAACAATTCTGCTCCGAACTACCATCCTAATGAGAGGTGTGCCTACCACTCTGATAGCCCGGGGCATACTACGGACAACTGCTGGCCTCTCAAGAACAAGATTCAAGACATGATCGACGCCGGAGAGATTCAATTTGAAGTACCTGAGACTCCGAACATAATCACTGCTCCGTTGCCCAATCATTGAAGACCTTTTGTTTATTTGAATTTCCGAGTTGTATTTTTATTTGCTCATACAAACAATTAATGTCATAGCAAACTCTTTTATTCTATTAAAGCATCACATATGTCTGTTTTGGGAATTAATACAATTGTTTTCATTATATTCAAAATTGTTTTCATTTTTTCTGTGATGATCAACTCTCGATTAATAATTCTAAGCCTCTTGAGGGAGGATGACAAAAACGATACCACGATCCTTACAGTATGCTTTTGAACAGACCCCGCTGATGAGGTACATGCATTGTTTCAATCCCTAAACACTGGAGTTATAAGGAAGATAATCCCTCGTCAACCCCTCTGAGCCAAAGAAGTAGGAGTTTTTCTTTTCGAAAATTAAAACCCTTTATCATAACCTGGGGCAGGGTAGTTCTCTCAGTTGATCCAAGTGCACAACGAATGACATCAAAGGAGTCCTTCCAAAAACAAAAGATGGTGATGGTTCTGAATAATCATAAGGATAGGAAGTCATTATATCTCAAAAATAAAAACCCAATAAGTCAAAACCTATGAAGGAGACTTACAAAACTGGGGCATCCCGCTGACTGTAATCACAAAAGAAACAGTTCAGGCAAAATTTAGGGATAGCGAAATCAAAAAGAAAGAGGTCATACAAACCCTCAACAAAAACAAAAAATGACTGCCTATTCAGAATAAATCATCAATATCTGAACCATCATTGGAACATCAGGACAAAGACTCAAACAAGGTCTAACGCACGATCAACTGAGCTTAGGTTTGAAGAACATCACGAAGAACGGGTGGGTACAAATAATTTGAGCCTTTATCCTTTGTTTCTTAAACCGTGAACCAGGCCACGTTATAACCCTTAAAAAGTCCTAGCTGAAGCATGGGTTAGTTCGAAAGCATACTGTTACAAAAGGTATCCTGACTCCTTAAGGCTTACGGTAAAATAATGAGTTGACATCGCAGTTTACAAAATTCACTTGTTTTTACTAAAAAATGCATTTTCAAAAAACTTCAAGACAGACATAAGCTTTGCATTTTTAACATAACTTTGTTTGCATACGACTATTTGTTTGAACAACATAGAAGCTCGCACGACGAATATCGGATGAACAAAAGCACTCCCAAACAAGGGGAATGGCATGATCATTGTCCCTCATTGGGGGCAGTTAAGTCAAGATTCGGAGAATCTCTCAAAAGGCCAGCCAGCTTGGGGCAAATTTCCATCTGGACCACTTGGGGCATTGGACGATCAAACGAAGATCTTCTGGTGATATGACAACGCAACACTACTGACAGGGGCACCTCCATACATCCTGAGAGCATGGACATAGTCGGAAAAAAAAATACTACGCATAATCAAAGACCCGCTAGGTTGACACACCTAGGCAAAAATAAGGGCTTCCCGGCGGACCAAAAAGGTTCGAGCAAAAATAAGGGATGAAAATGAAACATCTGTATACCCGGCAAGTCGAAAACCTGAAAAGGCGGCTTGGGCAAAAATGGGTATCCCGGTGGACTGAAAACCCGAAAGGGCGGTCCAGGAAAAAGTTAGGGATTAAAGCGTACGACTATGTCCTGTCATATCGTCACCTACCTACCAGAAGAAGGTTTGTCCATCAACAACTACCAAGCACCTCCACAGGTATCTTCCTCTCCCACATCAAAAATAGGGGCAATAAAGGGTTGTCTAAGCAATCTGATTGTTCTGTCCTCCAAGGTATCAAGGTAGGTTCCGTTGAAGAACATAACCAATACAGTTCAATACTTCCCCAGGAGAGTCCAATCCAGTTTCCCCAAGAAAGTTGGAATACATCTCCCCAAGCAGTAAGCTTATCCCCAGTAGATTCTGGAAGCTTATCCCCGCGGAGCACGAACGCGTCCCCCGGCCTTTATTCAAAGAGTTATTTCCCTACCAAGATATAACTGGGTTATCCTCAGCCAATAGCCATGAGAATATCGTCCTCGGCAAAGTCTTCTTACCCCCAGCGGAGTCTATTAGCACTTCCAACATAACAATGGTATCCCCAGCGGAGTTATCATCAACCTCAGCGAAGTATTCCTCTCCCCACAGAGTATTCCCCGCAGAGTAATCTATTCGCCAAGTTTGGAGTCATCTTCTCCTGCCGGTATTCTTGCAACTATCATCCCCAGCGGAAACAACAAAGCATTGTTCTCCAACATCAGCCCAGGATAAGCTCCTGGCATTCGTCAAGGATTTATTTTCCCAAAACGAAATGCATTCATAAACATCACATCTTCATACATTATAGCATGCATATGCATCATACTACACGAATCTCATCAATTTTGAGGACATCCTGAAATCATGCAGTTCATGCATCATGATCTTGCATACAACTGATGCTTTACCTTTTCAGGAAAGGTCAATACAAAGATGATTACTATTAACTATCGCAACTCTTTCTAGATATAGTTCAGATGTGAACCAGATATGGCGACGTTCTGATACTTCTTCCAGACTTTTTCTAGATATAGTTCAGATGTGAACCAGATATGGCGATGTTCTGATACTTCTTCCAGAATTTTTCTAGATATAGTTCAGATGTGAACCAGATATGGCGACGTTCTAATACTTCTTCCAGACTTTTTCTAGATATAGTTCAGACGAGAACCAGATACGGCGACGTTCTGATACTTCTTCCAGACTTTTTCTAGATATAGTTCTGATGTGAACCAGATATGGCGACGTTCTGATACTTCTTCCAGATTTCCTTCTAGATATAGTTCAGATGTGAACCAGATATGGCAACGTTCTGATACTTCTTCCAGATTTCCTTTCAGAGATAGCTTAAAAATGCTCCAGATATGGATGTTGTTCTGTTGCTTATTCAACACTCCTTCTAGATATGGTTCAGATGTGACCCAGGCATGGCGACGTTCTGACACTTATTCCAGATCCCCCTCAGATAACTTAGAGATGTTCCGGACACAGAAGCTGTTCTATTGTTTATTCAGAGATCACCTTTCTAGAGATGGTTCAGATGTGACCCGGATATGGCTACCTTCTGATACTTATTCCAAAGTCATCCAGATATAGATTGGAAATGCTCCAGATATGGATGTTGTTCTTCGGCTTATTCAAGTTTCTTCTCAAAGATGGCTCAGATGTACTCCAGAACCGGATGCTATTCTATCACTTATTCACAGTTTCTTCTCAAACAACTTAGAGATGCTCCAGACCCGGAGACTATTCTATTGTCTAGTCCATATTCATTCGAAAGACTATTCCAGATTCTGTTTCTTATCCAGTCAAAGGCCTTCTCTGGTTCAGTCAGATCGACCCTAAGATCTCCCTGTTTCTTATCCAGTTGAAGACATTCAAGACCTAGACCGGTTCAGTTAAATCGACCCTAAGATTTTTCTGTTTCTTATCCAGTCAAAGGCCTTCTCTAGTCCAGCTAAATCGACCCCTAACAGATTTTCCTGATGAAGACTCAGTAGAAGATACCCAAGATTCTCTCAATGATTACTGTTGAGGTTGAAGTCGCCCAAGATTCTCTCAATGATTACTGTTGAGGTTGAAGTCGCCCAAGATTCTCTCAATGATTACTGTTGAGGTTGAAGTCGCCCAAGATTCTCTCAATGATTACTGTTGAGGTTGAAGTCGCCCAAGATTCTCTCAATGATTACTGTTGAGGTTGAAGTCGCCCAAGATTCACTCAATGATTACTGTTGAGGTTGAAGTCGCCTGTGGTTCTCTCCCCGTTACTGCGGAGGTAGTAATCGCCCCCGGATTCTCTCAGCGTTACTGTTGAGATTGTAGTCATCCAAGGTTCTCTCACCGTTCCTGTTGAGGTAGTAACCATCCCTGGTTCATTCATCACCTTTTGAAGCTCCAGATTCAGCTCCTGTAACCAGTCAGGACACATCTATACAAAGAATCTGAAGACCAGCTCCTGTAACGGGTCGGTAATCATTTTCTTTTGCAGGTACGCAAGCTCTCGCTAAGGAATCTCTTACGCGATCAACATCCAGATGGCATCTATAAGCCCATCCACCATCCATCATCTCTTAGCATGGCATCTGTAAGCCCATCATCTTATCCAAATCTCCAAATGGCATCTATAAGCCCATTCCCATCATCACACTACTATGTGAGCGCAAATTTCTGGGCACTCTAGTGTTCAATCATCTTCCACCTTCGGATTACGAAAGGCACGTCAGCCAATCTGCATCCTCAGGTCTAAGAAGATTGAACAGGGGCAACTGTTGTACCCCAAAATTTTCCCTCCCATATTCCTCAAGATTTGCAAAGAGCAAGCTTCAAAATCTTCCCAAGGGTTGCACAGTTCAAGGGCCTCCTAACAGTCAAAAACTAGGGTTTTGGTTCTGACAAAGAAATTGAAGTTTCCAAGGGTCTAAACAAGTCCCACATGCCTACAAACATGGTCAATCATCCTCATACCAAGTTTCAAGACTTACAGCACAAAATTGCACAGTCAAAAACCCTAATTGCACTACAGTCAACTGTAGGGGCAAAATGGTCATTTGACAGTCAAAAGTTCAAATTTTTGGTCAACATCTCATTTTGAAGCCACAAACATCATTTGGTCAATGCTTGATCATGATTCTCAAAGCTTGGCTCAAAAAGTCTCAAGATGCAAAAGTTTCCATATTTGGACAGTTGAAAAGTCAACTGTAACTTGACTAAGGCATAACTTCCACATGGTTTATCAGAAAAATTCCATCCAAAGCTTATTTTGAAGATAATGACATTTCCTACAACTCCTCTTCACACTTCAAGTCCAAGAAATGCTCTCACAAAAAGTTATCAATTTCAACATTATAGGTCATTTTCAAAAGTCAACAATAAGGGACTTTAAGTCAAAGGCCATAACTTGAGATTGGTAAATCAAAATGACATGGGACCAAAGGAATTGGTTAGAGGACTTCAAGACCTTTCCAAAATGTCCAAGAACATGAGCAAAGCTTAAAAATTGAGCAAGATATGCCTTGTGGAAGTTGGGAAATTTTTGGATATTTTGAAAAGTCAACTTTGCTTCAAATGTCTTAAAATTGCTAATGGGCCACATTTTCTTCCAAGATTCATCATCCAAGGCATGTGCACGACCATTTGGCCCAAAGGGAAGTTTTTCATCATTTTTATTTATTTATTTGAATTTTTAATGGCTAATAATTCATTTAATTAAAATAAATATGTGGAAAATATCAAAGCAAGTCAATCAAATCTTTTTATGCATGGGATAACTTCAGATTTTCGTGCATTATTAGATAGGGAAAGAATCCATGTGATTGGACATGATTGGAACCAAAATAGCATGAAAAAGATTGAAAAATTATGGCATGAAAATCCAATATTCTCTACATCAATTCATTGATTCTTTGGATCAATTTCTCAACCCTAATCATTCACACATATATACTAATGCCAACCCTAATGTTCAGAACCTCTAAGCTACGCCAGAAAAGCATAGCCAAGTTTGAGTTTTTTGCCAAAAAATTGGAAACTGAAAACAATATTCTAGCACGATTCAGAGCAAGAGACCAATTGCAAAAGCTTCCTAGTGTATTACTGAACCTAACTGCATTGTTTTTCAACCCTTACACGCCCAGAATTGGTATAGGGAATTCAAACTTTTCCACATTTTTTTCATATTCGTGTTTCAATATTCAAGCATTCTCATTGCATTTTTCTTGTGGATTCCTACTAATTGATTGATTCTGAAACTAACTGCATACTTTAATTGAGTTTTCGTGCCAAATTAGAGGATTCACCATTGGAACAGGCTAGGGTTCTTCAAGCTTCGAATTGGGTACTTTCACCTACTGTAAAATTGAGACACCTCAATACCATGGTTGAAATCAGGGAGCTTGGACGATTTGAAAACACCCCTCGCGCCTAATTTATGTAGCACCATAGCCTATTCGCTATTATTGAAAAATGCATATTTTGGGGGGGGGGGGTTTAAAACCCCCGTTAACTCTTTTTATGTTTCAGGGAAAAATCCAAGCGAGGAAGAAGAAGGGGTAGGTGGCACCATCTGGTTGGAGCATTTGAATTTTCGCGCTAAATCATCCACTAACCATTGTTTTATCTTATATTATTTGTTTCCTATTATATAATCAAAACGCGTAGTTGGAGCAGTTGGCAAAGCATAATATTGGTAATCCCTGGGACTTGGGTTCGATCCCAGGTCCCCCTCCCTTTCCCTTATATTTTTCTCCTAATTATGTTCTCATGTAGCTCATGCCCTGAAGATCACCATACGCTCCCCACTCAAACGTGCCACACGTCCCACAATCTCCATCCAAGGGCCAAGATCTGAGGCCTATGATATGCTGCAGTCAACGCACCTACACGCTAGCCAAAAAGTCAATAGGGCCAAGGCTTAATGGGCCAGAATTGCTAGGGCTTTACCTCCAGTTGGGGACAGAAACCCCCCAAGGTATTGTATTTTCTTTCTTTTCCTTATTTTATTTATTTCAATTATTTCTTTTTTTAATTAATTCCTTTAATTTAACTTATTTTCATAAAATATAAAAAATAGTAAAAAGCAGAAAAGTCATAAAAAATAATATTTATTTAATTAATATTTTTGTAAATAAATCTCACTAATTAATTAGATTTAAATTTAGGGTTAATTTTAATATCTTTTCTTAATAAATTAAAAACTTGTAGAATTAGGTTAATTATTATAATTACTTTTTCTTTTATCTTTTTTTCTCCCTCACCATAATTAATTATTTAATATTATTTTTTTTATAAATCAAATTGCATTAATTAATTAGGTCTAATTTTAGGTAATTTTCATATTTTCTTAATAAATTAAAAAATAGCTAGAATTAGGTTTAAATTTTATTTCATTCTCATCAGAAAAATCATAAATACCAAAAAAACCTCAAAAACAATTTCTTTTTCTCATTTTAATTTAATTAATTTAATAATCATAATTTAATTTCATTAAAAAGGGTCCAACGCCCTCGCTTGCGATTTTTTATTCTCTTCGCGCATTTTTATTTTATTTCTTTTAAATATTGATGTAATTCTCCCAAAGCCATGTAACTCAGACAGTTTATATTTCTCGCACATTACTTCTTTATTTTCTGTCAAATCGGGTCCTGGATTAAATTTGGCGATGTGGACCCGCGCCTTTGTAATAGTTTAGAACTTTTAATTTTCACATCTTTTTAACTGTAAATAAATGCATGCAAGAATGAATGATAAAATAAAAACAAACGCGTAGATCACCTATGACATGACAAAAGACAAAAATAAATGAACATGAAACACAAATCACACACCACCCCTAGGGTACGCCTCACTGTTGCCTTGCCTCGAAAGGTGATCGTCGAGTAGAGGATGTCTTAGTAAGTCCTCATGATCCGGGAACCTGGCATGAGGGTAGCTTCTAAGGTATCTTCCCATTGCTCTGGTGATCACCATGTCCCGAACTTCGAATTGACCCGAACACCTCCAACGGTGGTGCTACCTACCTCTCAATGGTGGGATGGCACTACTTTAAAGGACATCTACACAGACAAATTCCTTAGGGTAGGTAGACGACTCTAGATACTTGCTCAAATTTCAAAACAAATTCAAAAATACTTTTCACACCGACACCTTTTCGAAAAGCTTTCGAAAGCAATTTTTCAAACACTCTTGGGGACCGATACAAGAGTCGAACTGGAATTTCAAAGAGACTTTTTTAAAACCCACAGTTGAAAAGCAAACAAACCATTTTGAAAACACAAGTGAGCAAGTATCTAAGAGCCCATGGATAACCATGGATAGAAAGGGTGCTAACACCTTCCCTTTCTATAACCTACCTCCCGAACCGAGAGCAATCTCTATAAGGAATTTTTCTGTGCTTTTGTCCTTTCCATTTGGAGAAAATAAAAGACGGTGGCGACTCTTGCTTCCGTGACATTTCGCGAACCAACGTTAAACAGTCAGTTCCAGATCCACCGATCACAGCTGCTATGCTCAGAGGCCCATGCAAAGGCCCTGATTTCATTTCTAAAAACGGCCCATGTGCCGCAAGAGACCTCTGCAGATCAATTCACTGACTGTGTTGCTAATTTGACAGCTGACAATGGTTTGGGGTTCTCGGATGCTGACCTTACCTCCAAAGGGAAAAATCATAATGATGCCCTGCACGTCTCTATAGAGTGCAGGGGCACTACTCTCGCACACGTGTTGGTGGATACCGGTTCTTCCCTGAATGTTTTGCCCAAGAAGGCATTGGATCACCTGGATTGTGAGGGCCTGGAATTGAAACCTAGTAACATCATTGTTAGAGCCTTCGATGGTTCTAAGAGGATGGTGCACGGTGAGGTAGACATTCCTATTCGTGTGGGTTCCCAAGTCTTCGACTCAACATTCTATGTAATGGATATTCGTCCATCTTGTTCCTGCTTGTTGGGTCGACCCTGGATTCACAAGGCTGGGGCAGTAACATCCACTCTACACCAAAAGCTCAAATACCCTGTCAAAGGGAAGATTGTTACTGTGCAGGGTGAGGAGGAATACATGGTTAGTCACTTGAATTCATTCCAGTATATCGAGATGGACGGGGAGTTTATTGAAACCCCCTTTCAGCATTTTGAGGAGGTACCTCCAACGTTGGCATCAGCTGAAACAGTGGTTGAAGAAGACTTTCCGTTGAAGATGGCTTCCCTAAAGGATGCCCGGGCTGTAATCGAGAAAGGCAAATGTGCAAACTGGGGTCAGCTTCCTGACTTCACTCAAAAGACAGACAAGTTTGGGCTGGGCTTCACTGCAGAGGCTCAGAGGGCTGTGCGCAAGGAAAGGATTAGAAAGGCTCCGGTGTTTATCACCAATCCAAGGGTGAATGCTATCGAGGAGGACGTAGAGGAAGCAGAATTTGACAGTTGGATCTATCCAACCACCAACAACGGACCCAGCAACTGGACGGCAAAGGATTTTACACCAATTACATTTGTCACGCAGTAATTAACTCTTTTGATTTTCAATTTGTAACAAACAATATGTTGAAACTTTTATTGGCTCGGTGTCCTACCCGGGGCATCGTAGCTCCATTTGTGAGGGCTTTTTGTATGACCTTTCCATATATCATTAATCAAAACATTGGACGTTTGTTGCATTTCAAATCTTGTGCTCTTTTTATTTCTGTTATATATTGCAAAACAGATATATTTACACACACTCACTTATACAGGTTTCAATCCACTCTAGATCTCACTGGTAACAGCTCTGCTACCGCCAGTTATGACTTCGAAAATCTGATCAACTTGGCCGAGGACGAAGGTGAAGATGATTGCGAAGTGCCTGGTGAACTCGCAAGACTGCTACTCCAGGAAGAGAGGGCCATTCAGCCGCATGAAGAGCCGGTGGAAACAGTGAACCTGGGTACTGAGACAGATAGAAAAGAGGTCAAGATTGGTGCCAATCTAGAGCTCAGCGTGAAGCAACGATTGATCCAGATGCTGTATGATTACATGGAAATCTTTGCTTGGTCCTACGAAGACATGCCTGGTTTGGATGCCGACATTGTAGTTCATCACCTGCCTACCAAGGAAGACTGCCCTCCGGTAAAGCAAAAGGTCCGCCGCATGCGTCCAGAGATGTCCGAAAAGATCAAGGCTGAGGTTATGAAGCAATTAGATGCCGGGTTTCTAGCAGTAACTTCTTACCCTCAATGGGTTGCCAACGTGGTGCCAGTGCCGAAGAAGGACGGTAAGGTCAGAATGTGTATCGACTATAGGGATTTGAACAGGGCAAGCCCCAAAGATGATTTTCCTCTACCTCACATCGACGTTCTTGTTGACAATACTGCTCAACACAAGGTGTTCTCCTTCATGGATGGTTTTTCAGGGTATAATCAGATCAAGATGGCTCCGGAAGATATGGAAAAGACTACCTTTGTGACTCAGTGGGGCACCTTCTGCTACAAGGTCATGCCATTCGGTTTGAAAAATGCTGGGGCAACCTACCAACGCGCCATGGTTGCTTTATTTCATGATATGATCCATCATGAGATTGAGGTATATGTTGATGACATGATTGCAAGGTCTCAAACTGAGGAGGAACACCTTGACCATCTGCGGAAGCTGTTTGACCGATTGAAGTTATACAAGCTGAGGTTGAATCCCAACAAATGCACCTTTGGGGTGAGGTCTGGAAAATTGCTAGGCTTCATTGTAAGCGATAAAGGTATTCAGGTGGACTCTGCCAAGGTAAAAGCCATACAATAGATGCCGACTCCAAAGACAGAGAAAGAAGTCAGAGGCTTTCTGGGACGACTGAATTACATAGCACGATTCATCTCACATTTAACTGCTACCTGTGAGCCAATCTTCAAATTGCTGAAGAAAGATCAGGTAGTACGTTGGAACGATGAATGTCAGGCCGCTTTTGAAAAGATAAAAGAGTATCTCCAAGAGCCACCCATTCTTATGCCACCAGTGGAAGGGAGACCTCGTATACTATACTTGACAGTGCTTGATAATTCAATGAGGTGTGTGCTGGGGCAGCATGACGAGTCTGGCCGAAAAGAGCACGCTATTTATTACCTGAGCAAAAAGTTTACCGACTGTGAGTCTCGTTACTCACTGCTCGAGAAAACTTGCTGCGCTCTGGTATGGGCTGCTCGCCGGCTGAGACAGTATATGTTGACTCACACTACTCTGTTGATTTCAAAGATGGATCCCATTAAGTACATATTCGAAAAGCCCGCTCTGTCTGGAAGAATAGCAAGATGGAAAATGATCTTGACAGAATATGATATCCAGTATACCACTCAGAAAGCAATCAAGGGAAGTGTATTGGCAGATCATTTGGCACACCAACCTGTGGACGATTACCAATCATTGAACTTTGAATTTCCGGACGAAGATATCATGGTAGTAACTGATTGTGAAGTCCCTGGACGGGATGAAGGACCTGAGGAAGGATCCCGATGGTCTATGCATTTCGACGGAGCCTCAAACGCTTTGGGTAATGGAATCGGCGCTGGAATCATATCCCCCAAAGGAACTCATACTCCATTCACTGCCCGACTATGCTTCAACTACACCAACAACATGGCGGAGTATGAGGCGTGCATCATGGGTCTTCAAGCTGCAATCGACTTAAGGATCAAGTTTCTGAGTGTCTTCGGAGATTCCACTCTCGTGGTCAATCAGATCAAAGGCGAGTGGGATACGAAACACCCAAATCTTATTCCTTACAAGGAGTATGTGCTGACTTTGCTTCCCCCCTTTGAAGAGATAACTTTTGAACACTTCCCAAGAGAGGAGAATCAATTAGCGTACGCACTAGCTACGATGTCTTCAATGTTCAAAGTCAAATGGGACAACGAGGCTCCCCAGATCATTATCTGGAAGTTGGACGAACCTGCTTACTGCTGCGATCTTGAGGCCGAAAAGGTGACTGAAAAACCCTGGTATCACGAGGTGAATAGGTACTTGGAAACACAGGAATACCCTGAAGGTGCATCTGTCAACGACAAGAAGTTCATGAGAAGGTTTGTGGCAAAATTCTTCCTCAGCAACGACATTCTCTACAAACGGAATCATGATTCAACTCTACTGCGTTGTGTGGATAAGGTTGAAGCAGAGAAGATCATGATAGAACTACATGAAGGTACATTCGGAACACATTCCAGTGGACATACCATGGCAAAGAAAATCCTTAGGGCAGGATATTTCTGGTCCACAATGGAAGCCGACTGTTACCAACATTCTCGAACTTGTGATAAATGCCAGATCTATGCTGATAAGGTGCACATCCCTCCGGTTCCTCTGAACGTCCTGACGGAACCTTGGCCTTTTGCAATGTGGGGCATCGATATGATCGGTGAGATCCGACCGACGGCATTCAACGGGCATCGCTTCATCTTGGTAGCAATCGATTACTTCACGAAGTGGATTGAGGCAGCTTCCTACGCCACGGTAACCAAGAGCGTCGTAGCACGCTTCATTCGGCATAACCTGATCTGTCGGTACGGCGTCCCGGAAAGAATCATTACGGACAATGGTACCAATCTAAACAACAAGATGATCACTGAGCTCTGCGAACAATTTAAGATACAGCACCACAACTCTTCTCCTTACCGACCGAAGATGAATGGGGCTGTAGAAGCAGCCAATAAGAATATCAAGAAAATTGTGCAGAAGATGACAGTGACCTATAAAGATTGGCACGAGATGTTACCGTTTGCTCTTCATGGGTACCGTACCTCGGCGCGGACGTCAACCGGGGCAACACCCTTTTCCTTGGTCTATGGCATGGAGGCAGTCTTGCCTATTGAAGTGCAGATACCCTCTCTCCGGATAATGAAGGATGCAGATCTGAGCGAAGATGACTGGATCCAGACTCGACTTGATCAATTAAACCTGATTGACGAAAAGAGACTCACCGCTATCTGTCATGGTCATACGTATCAAAAACGAATGATCAGGGCATTTAACAAGAAAGTCAGACCACAAGAGTATCAAGTTGGGGACCTGGTGTGATACGGTGGGAGAACTGACTTGAGGTTTTGCGTTTGTTTTCGCAAATGTTTCCGTTGAGCAAGAGTCGCCACCGACTTTTTATTTTATCCTAAGGAAAGGTTAAAAAGCACAGCAAAAACCTTTTGAGATGTTTTCTTGGGTTCGGGGAGTAGATTATAGAAAGGGAAGGTATTAGCACCCTTTCTATCCATGGTTATCCATGGGCTCTTAGTTACTTGCTTAGATCACTTGCCTTTTGTTTTCAATTGTTTTAAATGGTGCTTGTGTGTGTGTGGGTTTGAAAATGTTTTGAAAAGAAGCCAATGTGGTGGCAACCTTTGTAATGATCCATGTGGGGATGTATACAAAGGTGTATGTCTTTTAAAAAAGTTTTTCACTTGTTTTTGAAAGTTGTTTTGAAAGTGTAGTGATGTGTGGTATTTTTTGAAAATAGGCAAGTGTTTTGTTTTTGCAAGTTTGATTCAAGTAACTAAGAGGTTGTCTACTCCTAAATTTCTCAAAGTTTATTGCTATGTTTTAACCCTTTTAATGAGTTTGTTCCACCATTGTATTTGGTGGACTGTTGTACCCCAAAATTTTCCCTCCCATTTTTTTCATCACAAGACCCTTGAAGATCAAGATCCAGTTAGGGTTTCCTCTGCTCAAGACTTCTCCTTGCACTGTGGACTCAAATTAGGGTTTGTGTTTGCCCTAGGATGTTTTGACCTAAAAATCCTAAGATGACTTTCATGTTTCATGTTGGACCCCCAAGGTTACCCATGCCAAGTTTCAAGTCTTGATTCCAAGTTTTACCCAGTCAATGGGACAGTTGACCTAGAAATCAGCTGTATTGGGGAAAAAGTCAACTGTGGCCAATTGACAGTCAAACCTCATGAAATTTGACCCACATCAACATATTGAACTCATATGGACCATTTGATCAAGTTTGGATCACAATTCCACAAGAAATTTGATCAGATCACCAAAAGGGCAAAATGGTCATTTTTAGGGTTTTGACTGCACAAAGGCAATTTTTGACTGTTTGACCTAGCCAATGGCAAACCAAGCTCACATATGGACTCAAGGACTCAATGAAATGATCTTGACACATTCATCAAGCTCAAAAGATCCCAAGTACACAAGATTGACAGTTGAATTTCCCAGTCAATTGATCAATTTTGTCTGTATACTGAAAAGTCAAACTTTGACTTTTTGGTCAAAATCAAGAGTCAAGATTCATTTTTCATCAAAACATGCCAAATCATGAAACTTGTTCACCAAGAAATCACAAAATGCAAATTAGGGTTTGAAAATGGAATTTTTCATAACTTAGAATTTTTCTAAGTTATGAAAAACCCTAATTTTTTCCCAACTTTGCCCCATCTTTTCACCAAGATCCATTTGGATTCAAACAAAAGTCAAAACATGAAAGTTGTAGCTTGTTTCATAATCTACAACTTTTATTCACAAAGTTTTCTCATTTGAAGCTTGTATCTCAAGTTACAATTTTTTGAATAAGGGCACTAAACCATTTTTAACTTAGTGAAATTTTAACCTATTTTGACAAGGTTTTCTACCCCACTTCAAGGCCATTTTTCATACCCTTCCACTTGGAATTTCAACTTTCATTTCAAAGATGGATTGTAGTACACATTCCAAGCTTTCCAAAATGTCCAAGAACTTCTCAAACAACCTCATAACTTGAGAGATTCGAATTTCATAAGTTGGCAAAAATTCACTTTTGTTCCTCATCAAAACATGTTCATAATCTTGCAAATTTGAACTCAGCTTGCTTTATGCTTGATTACAGGTCCTTGAACCATTCCATACTCAATAATTTAATGCATATTCAATGTGTTAAAGTGTTGTTCTTTGAGTGCAAGCATTGTATGCAAGATTAATCCTAAACTAGATAAAGTGAACTTTCCATTTTTGAAAAGATTAACTTTATGTCCAATTGCAAATCAAGAAAGTACATGGAAAATCTACTTGGCACAAGATTATGTGCATAACACACTGATCAAGAGAGGATTATGCAGCACATTAGGGGGTCCTCTACTGACCTATAAAGCCAAGTTGCATTTGTTTGCTTCAAGTTCAAGAAAAGTCCATAACTTGTACCAACTTCAACCTCAACATTAGGACACAAGAGAAGAGTTATCAAACACATTCCAAATAACATATCCAAGCTAACCCACGAGCCCTGGACCTCTAAAACACTCCCATTGCCATAACCACCTTAAAACTGCTCAAACAGGGCAACCCCTGCAGATTGAGTGCTATCTCTCAATCCCTTCAAGCATTCTTGCCCAAACCTGTTCCTCTACCTTCCTTACAACCTATGCAAGCTAACCATGACTTGAAACCTCACCTGTAACACCTCCAAGCCACTTCACCATTTTTAAATCTCTGTTTTGCAGTTGGAGTTCACTAGCTCGATTCAGGGAGTTTCAAGACAAAGTAGGACTTGAAAAAGCATCCTTACACTTCAAGGAAGCTATACAAGTCATCATTTCACTCTGAAACATCCTCCATTGCAAAGCTCGATTCCAACTGAACAGGTATATTCATGAAGTTCTATCTCCCTTATTAGGCATTGTTAGCTTTAGGTTTGTGAAGAAAACATGTCACAATCATAGCCCTGAACATGCTCATATGATTAGATTTCATTTATATTTCGTGTGCTTAGAGAATTTTATGTCTGAACATTGATGAAAAGTTAGGTCAGAAATTGGGGGAGGAGAAATTCTCCCTCATCTTAGAGAGTTAGGTCAAGTTCTTTACATGGTTGAAACCGTCTCTTAATGCTCTACACTTTTCATGTTATGAGTTTTGTTTGAAAGTCCAGGAATCCAGAGATAAAAAACGCGTGTTTGCTTGAAGGATATTGTTCAGAGGTTGAAGAAGACAGGTCTTCTGGGCTGGGCCTGGAATTTTTTCTTATTTGCACCATATAATTACTCATGAACCCCCCAAGCCCATTTGTCTTATTTTTAACTCTTTTTGACTTTTTCTTTTTTGATTGACTTTGTTTATTTTTTCTCATGATATAAAAAACATAAAAATATTTTTTCCATCATTTTTTGAATTTATGGCATATTTATTTAGTTATTTCTTTTGTTTATACATAAAAATATACATATTTTTATTTAGAATAAATACAAAAATAGTGTAAATACATGTTTTTATTTTTATTTACCTTCTGAAAATATTTCACATAAAAAAATACTTTTTATTTATTTTATTAAAATATTAAATATATATTATTTTTGTATATAATGCATATTTAAGAACTTAATATATATATATATATATATATATATATATATATATATATATATATATATATATATATATATATATATATATATATATATATATATATATATATATATATATATATATATATATATATATATATATATATATATATATATATATATATATATATATATATATATATATATATATATATATATATATATATATATATATATATATATATATATATATATATATATATATATATATATATATATATATATATATATATATATATATATATATATGTTTATTAATATATTTAAGTTAAAATATAAAAATACTTGAATTTTTCATTTTTATTAATATTTGATGCAAAAATACTTTTTTCATAATATACTTCATTTTATTTTTATTTTTGTACATAATAAATAAATACTTGTATTAAATCAATTAATATCCATTTTCATTAAAATTAGGGTTTTTGCCCTAAAAGTTAAAAATACTCAAAAATAATACCCTTTTATTTTCTTATTTATTTCACATAAACCATACTTTTCTCATACATAAAAAACTTTCTTTTTGCATTTTGCATATTTATCTAATTTCCATTTAATTATGCAATTTATTTATTTTGCAAATATTCAAAAATGATGTAATAATTTAGATTTAAATTCTTGTCAATATCCCCATTTGAACATTTGTACCCCCCTTCCCATATTTGGTTTTGTAATAGCTTAGTAATTTAAATTTCGCACTTTATTGCTTTCTAATGATAACATGTTAGAATTAGGGTTTGTATGCGAAAAAACGATAAAAAATAGTTATGACCTAATCTCAAGATAAACAAGCATGAAAATGGACACACAAATCACAGTTGCACCCCCTAGGTTACTCCACTTGTTGCCTTTCAAAATTGGGCCATATTGTATGTTGAACTTCTTTGGGCAAACAATTTGAATGATCATAGTCCCTCGATAAAACTTTTCAAAACAAACAAAAACAAATGATCAAGTCCCTTAAAGAAAATTGCTCAAAGACATTTAACGCCGTTGCAATTATGGTCTAAACGATGACCCGCGCCCGTCCCTTTCACATCCTAACATAAGGTTGTCCACCAAATTCAATGGTGGAACAAACTTGTTAAAAGGGTTAAAACATAGCAATAAATCTTTTTAGAAATTTAGGAGTAGATGACCTCTTAGTTATTTGAATTAAACTTGCAAAACAAAACACTTGCCTATTTCAAAAACCACACAACACTTTCAAAACAACTTTCAAAAAAACAAATGAAAACCTTTTCAAAAGATATACATCTTTGTATACATCCCCACATGGATCATTACAAAGGTTGCCACCACATTGGCCTCTTTTCAAAACATTTTCAAACCCACACACTCAAGCACCATTTAAAACAATTGAAAACAAAAGGCAAGTGATCTAAGCAAGTAACTAAGAGCCCATGGATAACCATTGATAGAAAGGGTGCTAATACCTTCCCTTTCTATAATCTACTCCCCGAACCCAAGAAAACATCTCAAAAGGTTTTTGCTGTGCTTTTTAACCTATCCTTAGGATAAAATAAAAATTCGGTGGCGACTCTTGCTCAACCGAAACATTTGCGAATACAAACGCAAAACCTCAAGTCAGTTCTCCCACCGTATCACAGAACTGGCGACTCTGCTAGGGAGATTTTTAAAAGTGGAGTAACCTTAGGACTTAGATCACCTTTGTTTTCAATTGTTTGCTTTGTTTGCTTTTATATTTGTGGGATTTGCATCAGAGTTTAATAGATCCTAACCCGGATCTGGGAAATACCCTTTTTTAGGTAGCATAATCTGTGAGGGACCTGTCTGGCGTAGACCGACATGGGTGAAACAGTGGCTACGTTGGTGTGGCATCTTAGTCTGTATCTATATCCCTTGTGTTGCAACGGGGAGAATATAGGTCTTCTAAGGGGTCATTAAACACCAACCAACCTTAGAACCCTAAATTGACCAACTTGGCTATTAGGACAGTAGCAGTATGCTACACTCATTGAGGCTAAACTCTCGAGATGGTTCTGGCTGCGAGAAAAGATTGCGATGCTGGAGTTATGACCGATTGAGGGTAGCCAATGATTTGAGATCCTCTAGAACCCGGTTACTTTTGATAGGACAGGTTTTAACCAACAAGACCAAAAGAGGGTAATACCTGAAACTCATGCTGGCCTGAAACCTAAGGGTGTCTTGTGTGACTTGTGTGCCTTATTTGCCTATGTGAATACTTGTGGTGTGCTTCATCATAGCATCATGCCATCATACCATTGCATGCATCCTGTATAAAGGACTAACCCATTTCAAAGACAAAAAAGTTTCATCTTTGCTCTGTTTTGTAGGACATCATGATGCCCGTACGTAGGAATACTGTCCGGCTCAACTTTGTTCAACCACCAGTTTTACTCAAGGAGTTGGTTGGTAGGATTCCAAACACTGCTTCTTTCATCAACGGACATGGTTCTCTCCTTGGCTTGTCACTGCAAAATGGGACCAACAACTGATAAGTGTTCTGACCCAGTTTTATGACCCTCTGTACCACTGTTTCACCTTTCAAGACTTCCAGCTGGTTCCTACCCTGGAAGAATTTTCTTATTTGCTTGGGATCCCTGTCTTGGAACAAACTCCATTCACTGGTTTGGAAAAGACTCCTAGGCCTGAAGAGATTGCTGCAATTCTCCCCTTGACCAAGGAAGAGGTATTGTCCAACTGGGAAACTAGAAATGGGATCAAGGGCTTTTTGGTCAAATTTCTGGTTAGCAAGGCTAATGATTTCTGGAATGACTTGGACTTCAAGGCATACGAGGATATTCTGGCTCTTTTGATCTATGGACTGGTATTGTTTCCCAACCCTGACACCTTTATCAGTATCCATGTCATAAGGATCTTCATGTCTCGGAATCCGGTACCCACTCTTTTGGGTGATATTCTACAACAACTCTATGCTCGTACTGCTCGAAAGCGGGGAACTCCGTGGTGTTGTGCTCCTTTGCTAGTAAGGTGGTTTATTTCGCACCTTCCTAAGTTCGCGCTGAAGAATGAAGAAGGAAAAGGTTGGGCTAGGAGGTTAATGTCTCTCACTGATAATGACATCACCTGGACTCTCAGAGGTTTGGATGAGGTAGCTGTTATTGACCGTTGCGGAGAATACCCTAATGTTCCGTTGATTAGTATCCAAGGAGGAATCTCTTACAATCCGTGTTTAGCTCTCCGTCAGTTTGGAAGAGCCAGAGGAGATGGGCCTCATGAAATGCTGGTTCCTCACTTCCATTTTGAGTTTCAGGCAGACAGTGACAAACTACGCCAGGGATTCATTAGAGCTTGGGACAGAATCCACAAAGCCAACCCACATGAGTTGGGACCAAAGACTTCTCTGCCATTGAAGCCCTATTGCAAATGGGTCCGCATCCGTGCTCAGAAGTTAGGTATGCCATACGAAGCTGTTAGACCTCTCATTCTTGAATCTCCTGATGAAGATGGGGTTCCTCCAACTGTCCTCCCTCCTCAGATACCTACTGATTTAGACACCATGAAGAGATCTTGGGCGCAACTAAAGGAAGAACGGGATTTCTATCAGGAGAAATTCAACGAGCAGGAACGGAAGATCCAGAGGCTGACTAAGCAATTGGAGGAAGAACGGGTCCTGAACAACTACATCAGCACTGAAAAGAGGAGGCCATGGGAGCATTGATGAGCTTTTGATGTTTCCTTTTATAGTTTATTTCCTTTCAGTATTTTTTCATTCCTGTAATGCCTAAGGGAAAATTGTTGAACAATTGAAAATTTTAATCTAATGAAGTGTGTTTCCCTTTTTGTCTACAAAGTTGAATCTTGTTTGTCTTTGAAAACATAAAACATACGCATTCCATTGCACCATATGCATAGCAGGTACCCTATTTCACAGGTTGCTTAATCTTCTTCGCTGTTTGTTTGAACAGTCATCATGAATCCAGACTCCTCCAGTGAGCAAGCAATCAAGGCCCTTCAGGCCCAAAATGCACAGTTTCAAGAGATGGTCCTAAGCCTAGCCCAAGGTCAGCAAGAGTTGAAGACTCTACTCCTGAAGAAGAAGAAGAAAAAGAGGACTGCATTGTTCAACACCGGACGCAGATTTGGGAACACACTCCATAATGAAGCTGATCCAACTACTTCTTCTGCTGAGAAAAATAGTCCCCAAGGGGGAGGAGCTCCTAGTCCCGCAGTCTCCGACAACGAGACGGACTATAACGACGAACAATACCCACCTGCTGCTGACAGATACAAGCAATTGGAGGACCGCTTAAGCGCCATGGAAATTCAGAATGTGCCGGGGTTGGATTTCGGAGATTTGGGGTTATCTTCTGGGGTAGTAATTCCACACAAGTTTAAGGCGCCTGCCTTCGCGAAGTATGATGGGGTCTCTTGCCCAAAGCTACATCTGAGGTCGTACGTAAGGAAAATCCAACCTTACACGGCGGATAAGAACCTCTGGATTCACTTCTTCCAAGATAGCCTCTCGGGGTCACAGCTTGAATGGTTCTACCAATTGGATGGAACTAGCATCCGACACTGGGAAGATTTGGCAACCGCATTCTACAGACAATACCAATACAATTCTGATCTCGCTCCTACGCGTACCCAACTTCAGGGTATGTCTCTAGGAACGGGTGAAGGGTTCAAAGAGTACGCTCAAAAATGGAGAGATTTGGCTGGCAGGGTGCAGCCTCCATTGACTGATCGCGAGCTGGTTGATATGTTTCTAGGGACGTTGTCTGGTCCGTTTTTCAATCATTTGGTTGGTAACTCCTCCGCTGGGTTTACAGATTTGATATTGACGGGAGAAAGAATTGAAGCTGGCATCAGGTCAGGCAAGATACAAAAGGCTGCCTCCACAAGTGCTGAGAAGAGGCCGTTTAAGAAAGAAGCAAGTGCCGTCTATGGTACTAGAAGACAAGTCAAGCCCGAAAGTCGCCAAGCCGTCAATGCTTTGGTCATCTCAAAACCTGTTGCTGCTCCTCAGCAGTACAATCAACAAAGAAACGAAAGGCCCAAGAGGCAGTATACTCGACTGAGTATGACATTATCTCAAATTTTACCCCAACTGTTATCCACCAATCTGGTGACCCTCAAAGAAGCTCCTAAGGTCGTCAACACTGCGTCTCCTAAGTATAACCCAAATGCCCGGTGTGCTTATCATTCTGATAGTCCCGGGCACACTACTGATGATTGCTGGGCCTTGAGAAACAAAGTACAAGATCTGATCGACGCAAAGGAAATTCAGTTTGAAGCACCGGAGAGACCAAATGTTGTAACTGCTCCTATGCCCCAGCATAGGGTAAATGCCATTGAGGAAGAAATATATGTTGTTTCGGTAAATGAAGTTGTAACCCCTCTGAAGACCGTCAAGAAGAACCTACTGCGGGCCGGTTTATTTCCGGGTTGCAGTGAAGGTTGCCTGTTCTGTGCTGTTTCCCTATCTGGTTGTCCCTTGCTGAGGTTAGGCGTCCAAAGCCTAATGGATAGCAAGGAGATTATGTTTAAGAAGTCTGGTGTTCAGTTGGTTCCGGTAAAAGAAGTTTCTGTGGTTACCATCTTCAATAATCCAATCAAGGCTCTCCCAAAGAAGCCTGTTCAAATCATGACCGTTGCACCTGTGATTATTACTGTTCCGGGGCCTCTCCCCTACGTATCTGATAGAGCTGTCCCCTGGCATTATGGGGCAGACGTATATGTGAATGGAATCAAACAAGAAATCGACACTGGCGCCAGTATCTGCGATATCACTGGTCCAGCCAAGGTCACCCGCAGTGGCAGGCTCTTCTCGCCTGACATTGCGCCGCCCGCTATTCGAAAACCCCTCCTTATAACACCTACAAGTTTACCTGTTCCTGCTACTGATCAAGTTGTTTCCCCTGCTGCCGAGTCATCTAATGCTCGGGGCAAAGGGATTGAAGAAGAGCCTGCCCGGATGGAGGCACCGATACCTATAAATGCTGAGGCCTCCCAATAAGAAGTGGAGGAAATCCTGAAGATAATAAAGAAAAGTGATTTCAATGTTGTCGAACAGCTGGGGCATACTCCCTCCAAGATCTCCATGCTCTCTTTATTTCTATGCTCCGAGGCCCATGCTAAAGCCTTGATCTCATTTCTCAAGACGGCCCATGTGCCACAGGAGACATCTGCGGTCCAATTCACTGATTGCGTAGCAAATCTGACAGCAGACAATGGCTTGGGTTTTTCAGATGCTGACCTGACTGCGAAGGGAAGAGACCACAATGATGCCCTGCATGTCTCTATCGAATGCAAGGGCACTACTCTGGCGCATGTATTGGTAGATACTGGTTCCTCCTTGAATGTTCTACCGAAAAAGGCTTTGGACCGTTTGGATTATGAAGGCCTAGAACTGAAGCCCAGCAATATCATCGTCAGGGCCTTTGACGGTTCAAAAAGGATGGTTCATGGAGAGGTTGACATCCCTATTCGTGTGGGCTCTCAAGTGTTTGACTCTACTTTTTATGTAATGGATATACGTCCATCGTACTCTTGTCTACTGGGTCGACCTTGGATCCATAAAGCTGGGGCAGTGACCTCCACCTTGCACCAGAAGCTGAAGTATCCCGTCAGGGGGAAGATCGTCACTGTGCAAGGAGAAGAGGAGTATATGGTGAGCCATTTGAATTCCTTCAGATACATTGAGATGGATGGGGAGTTTATTGAAACCCCCTTTCAGCATTTCGAGGAGGTGCATCCCATTTCAGCAGCAGCAGAGACAGCGGTCGAAGAGATTGTTTCCTTGAAGATGGCTTCCCTAAGGGATGCCCGGGCTGTGGTTCAGAAAGGTAATTGTGCAAACTGGGGTCAGCTTCCTGACTTCACTCAGAAGAATGACAAGTTTGGGCTGGGCTTTACTGCAGAGGCTCAGAGGGCTGTGCGCAAGGAGAAGGTCAGAAAGGCTCCGGTGTTTATCTCCAGCTCAAGGGTGAATGCTATTGAGGAGGATGTAGAGGAAGCAGAGTTTGACAGTTGGATCTACCCGACTACCAGCGACGGACCAAGCAACTGGACGGCAAAGGATTTTACCCCTATCACATTTGTCACGCAGTAATTAATTTCTTTTGATTTCCAATTTGTAACAAACAATATGTTAAAACTTTGTTGGCTCGGTGTCCTACCCGGGGCATCGTAGCTCCATTTGTGAGGGCTTTTTGTATGACATTTTCATATATCATCAATCAAAACATTGGACGTTTGTTGCATTTCAAATCTTGTGCTCTTTTCCTTTCTGTGTTACATATATTGCAAAACAGCTATATTTACACACACTCACTTATACAGGTTTCAATCCACTCTGGATCTCACTGGTAACAGCTCTGCTACCGCCAGTTATGACTTCAAAAATCCGATCAACTTGGCCGAAGACGAAGGTGAAGATGATTGCGAAGTGCCTGGTGAACTCGCAAGACTGTTACTCCAGGAAGAGAGAGCTATTCAACCACATGAAGAGCCGGTGGAGACAATTAATCTGGGTACTGAGACAGATAGGAAAGAGGTCAAGATTGGTGCCAATCTAGAGCTCAGCGTGAAGCAACGATTGATCCAGATGCTACAAGACTACATGGAGATTTTTGCTTGGTCCTATGAAGATATGCCAGGTTTGGATGCCGACATTGTAGTTCACCACCTACCAACCAAGGAAGATTGCCCTCCGGTAAAGCAAAAAGTCTGACGGATGCGTCCAGAGATGTCAGAAAAGATCAAGGCCGAGGTTATGAAACAGTTTTATGCCGGGTTCCTTGCAGTGACTTCTTACCCTCAGTGGGTTGCCAATGTGGTGCCAGTACCAAAGAAGGACGGTAAAGTCAGAATGTGTGTTGATTACAGGGATCTGAACAGGGCCAGCCCCAAGGATGACTTCCCCCTACCTCACATTGATGTCCTTGTTGACAATACAGCTCAACACAAGGTGTTCTCCTTCATGGATGGTTTTTCAGGGTATAATCAGATCAAGATGGCTCCAGAGGATATGGAGAAGACTACATTTGTGACTCAGTGGGGCACCTTCTGTTATAAGGTCATGCCATTCGGATTGAAAAATGCTGGGGCAACCTATCAACGTGCCATGGTTGCCTTATTTCATGATATGATCCATCATGAGATTGAGGTATACGTTGATGACATGATTGCAAGGTCTCAAACTGAGGAGGAGCACCTTGACCATCTGAGGAAGTTATTTGACCGACTCAAGTTGTACAAGCTGAGATTGAATCCCAACAAATGCACCTTTGGGGTGAGGTCCGGAAAATTGCTAGGTTTCATTATGAGTGATAAGGGTATTCAGGTGGACCCTGCCAAGGTAAAAGCCATACAAGAGATGCCGACTCCAAAAACAGAGAAAGAAGTCAGAGGCTTCCTGGGACGACTGAATTACATTGCCCGATTCATCTCACACCTGACTGCCACTTGTGAGCCAATCTTCAAATTACTGAAGAAAGATCAAGTGGTACGCTGGAATGATGAATGTCAGGCTGCCTTTGAAAAGATAAAGGAATATCTCCAAGAGCCACCCATTCTTATGCCACCGGTGGAAGGAAGACCTCTGATACTATACTTGACAGTGCTTGACAATTCAATGGGGTGTGTGCTGGGGCAGCATGACGAGTCTGGCCGAAAAGAGCACGCTATTTATTACTTGAGCAAAAAGTTTACCGACTGTGAGTCTCGTTACTCACTGCTTGAGAAAACTTGTTGCGCTCTTGTATGGGCTGCTCGCCGGCTGAGACAGTATATGCTGACTCACACTACTTTATTGATTTCAAAGATGGATCCCATCAAGTACATATTTGAAAAGCCCGCTCTGTCTGGAAGAATAGCGAGATGGCAAATGATCTTAACAGAATATGATATCCAGTATACAACTCAGAAAGCAATTAAGGGAAGTGTACTGGCAGATCATTTGGCACACCAACCTGTGGACGATTACCAATCATTGAACTTTGATTTTCCGGACGAAGACATCATGGTGGTAACTGACTGTGAAGTACCTGGACCGGATGAAGGACCTGAGGAAAGATCCCGATGGTCTATGCATTTCGATGGAGCCTCCAACGCTTTGGGTAACAGCGTCGGCGCTGTAATCATATCTCCCAAAGGAACTCATACTCCCCTCACCGCCCGATTATGTTTCAGATGCACCAACAACATGGCAGAATACGAGGCATGTATCATGGGTTTACAAGCTGCAATCGACTTAAGGATAAAATTTCTAAGTGTCTTCGGAGATTCCGCTCTCGTGATCAATCAGATCACAGGCGAGTGGGATACGAAACACCCGAATCTTATTCCTTACAAGGAGTATGTGTCGACCTTGCTTCCCCACTTTGAAGAGATAACTTTTGAGCACTTCCCTAGAGAGGAGAATCAGCTAGCGGACGCACTAGCCACGATGTCTTCAATGTTCAAAGTTAAATGGGACAATGAGGCTCCCCGAATCATAATCTGGAAGTTGGATGAACCGGCATACTGCTGTGAGCTCGAGGCTGAGAAGGTTATTGAAAAACCCTGGTATCACGAGGTGAAGAGGTACTTGCAAGCTCAGGAATACCCTGAAGGTGCGTCTGTCAATGATAAGAAGTTCATGAGGAGGTTTGCTGCAAAATTCTTCCTCAGCAACGGCATTCTCTACAAACGGAATCATGATTCAACTCTGCTACGTTGTGTGGATAAGGCTGAAGCCGAGAAAATTATGATAGAACTGCATGAAGGTACATTTGGAACACATTCCAGTGGACACACCATGGCTAAGAAAATCCTTCGGGCAGGATATTTCTGGTCCACAATGGAAGCCGATTGTTACCAACACTCCCGAACTTGTCATAAATGCCAAATCTATGCTGACAAGGTGCATATCCCGCCGGTTCCTCTGAACGTCCTAACGGCACCGTGGCCTTTCGCAATGTGGGGCATCGATATGATCGGTGAGATTCGACCGACGGCATCCAATGGGCATCGTTTCATCTTGGTGGCAATCGATTACTTCACAAAGTGGGTTGAGGCAGCTTCCTACGCCACAGTAACCAAGAGCGTCGTGGCACGTTTCATCCGGCATAATCTAATCTGTCGGTACGGCGTCCCGGAAAGAATCATTACGGACAATGGTACCAATCTCAATAACAAAATGATCACTGAACTCTGTGAACAATTCAAGATACAGCACCACAATTCTTCTCCCTACCGGCCGAAGATGAATGGGGCTGTAGAGGCAGCCAATAAAAATATCAAGAAAATTGTGCAGAAGATGACAGTGACCTATAAAGATTGGCACGAGATGTTACCGTTCGCTCTTCATGGGTACCGCACCTCAGCCAGGACGTCAACCGGGGCAACTCCCTTCTCCTTGGTCTATGGCATGGAGGCAGTCTTGCCAATTGAAGTCCAGATACCCTCTCTCCGGATAATGAAGGATGCAGACTTGAATGAAGATGATTGGATCCAGACTCGACTTGATCAATTAAATCTGATTGACGAAAAGAGGCTCACTGCTATCTGTCATGGTCAAACGTATCAAAAACGGATGATCAGGGCATTTAATAAGAGAGTCAGACCACAAGAGTATCAAGTTGGGGACCTGGTAATCAAACGCATCATCCTTCCTCAAAGTGATCCCCGGGGCAAATGGACCCCTACATACGAAGGGCCATTTGTGGTTAAACGTGTGTTCTCAGGAGGAGCCATGATCCTGACCACCATGGATGGTGACGACCTTCCTCACCCCGCCAATGCAGACATAGTGAAAAAATACTACGCATAAATAAAAGACCCGCTAGGTTGACATACCTAGGCAAAAATAAGGGCTTCCCGGCGAACCAAAAGGGTTAGGGCAAAAATAAGGGATGAAATGAATAAAAAAATCTGTACACCCGGCAAGTCGAAAACCTGAAAAGGCGGCTTGGGCAAAAATGGGTATCCCGGTGGACTGAAAACCCGAAAGGGCGGTCCAGGCAAAAGTTAGGGATAAAAGCGTAACACTATGTCTCGTTGGATCACTTCGCATCCGGAAGTCGGCATCAACTATCTGGCTCAGATTTCGGCATCGACCAATCAGATTCATCTTCAACTAGGCAGCAAAGCGATGAGACGTTCGAAGACATAAAGGCGATAGCAGAGTTGGAACCCAGTGGGATTGTTCACATAGCTGTTTTGTTTCCTTTTTCAAATTGTAAACTCTATGATATTTGGCGGCATCCTCTTACTAGGATGTCAGCCTCTTGTACAAAAACGCCTATTCACAGGCAAAGTTTAAATCAATACAAATTCACTTGTCCATACAAATTACCATTGTTTTCTTTTTCTGTTTTGTCTTGCGAAGAACGTCCAATGTTCATTTTTGATATATGCATTTGACATTAAATTGCTGGTTCATAAATGTTTACATATAAAACAAGAGATTGATTACAAGTGACATCAGAAACAGGGGCAATGTGGAGCTGTCTGATGCAATCTGTTTGCTTTGTCCGCCAAGGTACCAAGGTAGATTCAACTGAAGAATGTGGCCAAATCATCTCAACTCCCCGCAGAGTAAAACAAGGT
This sequence comes from Vicia faba, assembly GCA_948472305.1. Classification (NCBI taxonomy): domain Eukaryota; kingdom Viridiplantae; phylum Streptophyta; class Magnoliopsida; order Fabales; family Fabaceae; genus Vicia; species Vicia faba. The sequence continues at coordinate 1,188,087,705 of OX451737.1, forward strand.
TCAGCAATACTTTCCCCAAGTGGAGTTGACTCTCCGACGATCCTGAAAAAGGCACAACATTCCTCGGCAGGTTTTGAAGCTCATCCCCAGTAGATCCTGGAAGCTTATCCCCTGCAGAGTGCGGACGTCTCTCCCGAGTTTTATTTAGAGTTATTTCCTCACAAGGACTTATAACTGGGTTATCCTCAGCTAAAAACCACGGAAGATCGCCCTCGGCAAAGTTCCTTCAATCCCCAACGGAGTTTATCATCATTATCCCCAGCGGAATCCATCATCAAAGTCCTCAGCAGGCCTCTCATAAACTTCGGCCAAGTACCTCTTCCACGGAGCAGCCCCCCGGCCGTTCGTCAAGGATTTATTTTCCTAAAACGAAATTACATTCATAAACATTTCACATTTTCATACATCTTGCTTACATACATGATAAAGTGCATGCAACACCATCTCATGTTGAACATCATGGCACCGTGCATGTCATACATCATGACATCGCATACAACTTATGTTTTTGCCTTTTCAGGAAAAGGACAAATCCCAAAAACAACTACCTTCAACTGTCACAATTCCAGATTCGATACCTGCATCTAGCCAGGGCACGTCTGAAGAAGTTCGAAGATTCGATTCCTGTATCCAGCCAGGGCACATCTATCAACTACAACATCTCCAGACTCGATTCCTGTATCCAGTCAGGGCATATCTGTTGACGACTATTTCCAGACTCGATTCCTGTATCTAGCCAGGGCACGTCTGAAGAGTTCAAAGATTCGATTCCTGTATCCAGCCAGGGCACATCTATCAACTGCAACATCTCCAGACTCGATTCCTGTATCCAGCCAGGGCATATCTGTTGACGACTATTTCCAGACTCGATTCCTGTATCTAGCCAGGGCACGTCTGAAGAGTTCAAAGATTCGATTCCTGTATCCAGCCAGGGCACATCTATCAACTGCAACATCTCCAGACTCGATTCCTGTATCCAACCAGGGCATATCTGTTGACCACGTTTCCAGACTCGATTCCTGTATCTAGCCAGGGCACGTCTGAAGAGTTCGAAGATTCGATTCCTGTATCCAGCCAGGGCACATCTATTGACGACTATTTCCGGATTCGACTCCTGTATCCTGCCAGGGCACATATGTGAGCAAACCGATTATAGATTCGATACCTGTATCTAGCCAGGGCATATCTGCATAAGGAGACTGAAGATCAAACACCTGTAACAAGCCAGGAAAACATCCGTCTTTCTCAAATATACAAGTTCTCGCTAAGGAATCTCTTATGCGATCGACACTTCCAAATGGCATCTATAAGCCCATTCCCGACAAGGTTTTGTCACATCTCCAGATGGCATCTATAAGCCCATTCCCGACATCACGTTGCTGATACTTCAAACATGCGAGTGCAAATTTCCGGGCACTCTAGTGTCCAATCTCCTTTTACCCTCGAGTCACGAAAGGCGAGCTCGCCAATCTAACTCTTCAGGTCCAAGAAGATTGAACAGGGGCAACTGTTGTACCCCAAAATTTGCCCTCCCATTTTTTTCATCACAAGACCCTTGAAGATCAAGATCCAGTTAGGGTTTCCTCTGCTCAAGACTTCTCCTTGCACTGTGGACTCAAATTAGGGTTTGTGTTTGCCCTAGGATGTTTTGACCTAAAAAGCCTAAGATGACTTTCATGTTTCATGTTGGACCCCCAAGGTTACCCATGCCAAGTTTCAAGTCTTGATTCCAAGTTTTACCCAGTCAATGGGACAGTTGACCTAGAAATCAGCTGTATTGGGGAAAAAGTCAACTGTGGCCAATTGACAGTCAAACCTCATGAAATTTGACCCACATCAACATATTGAACTCATATGGACCATTTGATCAAGTTTGGATCACAATTCCACAAGAAATTTGATCAGATCACCAAAAGGGCAAAATGGTCATTTTTAGGGTTTTGACTGCACAAAGGCAATTTTTGACTGTTTGACCTAGCCAATGGCAAACCAAGCTCACATATGGACTCAAGGACTCAATGAAATGATCTTGACACATTCATCAAGCTCAAAAGATCCCAAGTACACAAGATTGACAGTTGAATTTCCCAGTCAATTGATCAATTTTGTCTGTATACTGAAAAGTCAAACTTTGACTTTTTGGTCAAAATCAAGAGTCAAGATTCATTTTTCATCAAAACATGCCAAATCATGAAACTTGTTCACCAAGAAATCACAAAATGCAAATTAGGGTTTGAAAATGGAATTTTTCATAACTTAGAATTTTTCTAAGTTATGAAAAACCCTAATTTTTTCCCAACTTTGCCCCATCTTTTCACCAAGATCCATTTGGATTCAAACAAAAGTCAAAACATGAAAGTTGTAGCTTGTTTCATAATCTACAACTTTTATTCACAAAGTTTTCTCATTTGAAGCTTGTATCTCAAGTTACAATTTTTTGAATAAGGGCACTAAACCATTTTTAACTTAGTGAAATTTTAACCTATTTTGACAAGGTTTTCTACCCCACTTCAAGTCCATTTTTCATACCCTTCCACTTGGAATTTCAACTTGAATTTCAAAGATGGATTGTAGTACACATTCCAAGCTTTCCAAAATGTCCAAGAACTTCTCAAACAACCTCATAACTTGAGAGATTCGAATTTCACAAGTTGGCAAAAATTCACTTTTGTTCCTCATCAAAACATGTTCATAATCTTGCAAATTTGAACTCAGCTTGCTTTATGCTTGATTACAGGTCCTTGAACCATTCCATACTCAATAATTTAATGCATATTCAATGTGTTAAAGTGTTGTTCTTTGAGTGCAAGCATTGTATGCAAGATTAATCCTAAACTAGATAAAGTGAACTTTCCATTTTTGAAAAGATTAACTTTATGTCCAATTGCAAATCAAGAAAGTACATGGAAAATCTGCTTGGCACAAGATTATGTGCATAACACACTGATCAAGAGAGGATTATGCAGCACATTAGGGGGTCCTCTACTGACCTAGAAAGCCAAGTTGCATTTGTTTGCTTCAAGTTCAAGAAAAGTCCATAACTTGTACCAACTTCAACCTCAGCATTAGGACACAAGAGAAGAGTTATCAAACACATTCCAAATAACATATCCAAGCTAACCCACGAGCCCTGGACCTCTAAAACACTCCCATTGCCATAACCACCTTAAAACTGCTCAAACAGGGCAACCCCTGCAGATTGAGTGCTATCTCTCAATCCCTTCAAGCATTCTTGCCCAAACCTGTTCCTCTACCTTCCTTACAACCTATGCAAGCTAACCATGACTTGAAACCTCACCTGTAACACCTCCAAGCCACTTCACCATTTTTAAATCTCTGTTTTGCAGTTGGAGTTCACTAGCTCGATTCAGGGAGTTTCAAGACAAAGTAGGACTTGAAAAAGCATCCTTACACTTCAAGGAAGCTATACAAGTCATCATTTCACTCTGAAACATCCTCCATTGCAAAGCTCGATTCCAACTGAACAGGTATATTCATGAAGTTCTATCTCCCTTATTAGGCATTGTTAGCTTTAGGTTTGTGAAGAAAACATGTCACAATCATAGCCCTGTACATGCTCATATGATTAGATTTCATTTATATTTCGTGTGCTTAGAGAATTTTATGTCTGAACATTGATGAAAAGTTAGGTCAGAAATTGGGGGAGGAGAAATTCTCCCTCATCTTAGAGAGTTAGGTCAAGTTCTTTACATGGTTGAAACCGTCTCTTAATGCTCTACACTTTTCATGTTATGAGTTTTGTTTGAAAGTCCAGGAATCCAGAGATAAAAAACGCGTGTTTGCTTGAAGGATATTGTTCAGAGGTTGAAGAAGACAGGTCTTCTGGGCTGGGCCTGGAATTTTTTCTTATTTGCACCATATAATTACTCATGAACCCCCCAAGCCCATTTGTCTTATTTTTAACTCTTTTTGACTTTTTCTTTTTTGATTGACTTTGTTTATTTTTTCTCATGATATAAAAAACATAAAAATATTTTTTCCATCATTTTTTGAATTTATGGCATATTTATTTAGTTATTTCTTTTGTTTATACATAAAAATATACATATTTTTATTTAGAATAAATACAAAAATAGTGTAAATACATGTTTTTATTTTTATTTACCTTCTGAAAATATTTCACATAAAAAAATACTTTTTATTTATTTTATTAAAATATTAAATATATATTATTTTTGTATATAATGCATATATATATATATATATATATATATATATATATATATATATATATATATATATATATATATATATATATATATATATATATATATGTTTATTAATATATTTAAGTTAAAATATAAAAATACTTGAATTTTTCATTTTTATTAATATTTGATGCAAAAATACTTTTTTCATAATATACTTCATTTTATTTTTATTTTTGTACATAATAAATAAATACTTGTATTAAATCAATTAATATCCATTTTCATTAAAATTAGGGTTTTTGCCCTAAAAGTTAAAAATACTCAAAAATAATACCCTTTTATTTTCTTATTTATTTCACATAAACCATACTTTTCTCATACATAAAAAACTTTCTTTTTGCATTTTGCATATTTATCTAATTTCCATTTAATTATGCAATTTATTTATTTTGCAAATATTCAAAAATGATGTAATAATTTAGATTTAAATTCTTGTCAATATCCCCATTTGAACATTTGTACCCCCTTCCCATATTTGGTTTTGTAATAGCTTAGTAATTTAAATTTCGCACTTTATTGCTTTCTAATGATAACATGTTAGAATTAGGGTTTGTATGCGAAAAAACGATAAAAAATAGTTATGACCTAATCTCAAGATAAACAAGCATGAAAATGGACACACAAATCACACTTGCACCCCCTAGGTTACTCCACTTGTTGCCTTTCAAAATTGGGCCATATTGTATGTTGAACTTCTTTGGGCAAACAATTTGAATGATCATAGTCCCTCGATAAAAATTTTCAAAACAAACAAAAACAAATGATCAAGTCCCTTAAAGAAAATTGCTCAAAGACATTTAACGCCGTTGCAATTATGGTCTAAACGATGACCCGCGCCCGTCCCTTTCACATCCTAACATAAGGTTGTCCACCAAATTCAATGGTGGAACAAACTTGTTAAAAGGGTTAAAACATAGCAATAAATCTTTTTAGAAATTTAGGAGTAGATGACCTCTTAGTTATTTGAATTAAACTTGCAAAACAAAACACTTGCCTATTTCAAAAACCACACAACACTTTCAAAACAACTTTCAAAAAAACAAATGAAAACCTTTTCAAAAGATATACATCTTTGTATACATCCCCACATGGATCATTACAAAGGTTGCCACCACATTGGCCTCTTTTCAAAACATTTTCAAACCCACACACTCAAGCACCATTTAAAACAATTGAAAACAAAAGGCAAGTGATCTAAGCAAGTAACTAAGAGCCCATGGATAACCATGGATAGAAAGGGTGCTAATACCTTCCCTTTCTATAATCTACTCCCCGAACCCAAGAAAACATCTCAAAAGGTTTTTGCTGTGCTTTTTAACCTTTCCTTAGGATAAAATAAAAAGTCGGTGGCGACTCTTGCTCAACCGAAACATTTGCGAATACAAACGCAAAACCTCAAGTCAGTTCTCCCACCGTATCACATGGACAATCTCATGTTAGGATGTTAAAGGGACGGGCGCGGGTCATCGTTTAGACCATAATTGCAACGGTGCCAAGTATCTTTGGGCATTTTCTTTGAGGGACTTGATCATTTGTTTTGGAAGTATTTTGAAAATGTTATCGAGGGACTATGATCATTTGTTTGTTTGTTTTGCCCAAAGAGACTTAACATGCAATATGGCCCAATTTTGAAAGGCAACAAGTGGAGTACCCTAGGGGGTGCAAGTGTGATTTGTGTCCATTTTCATGCTTGTTTGTCTTGAGATTAGGTCATAACTATTTTGTCGTTTTTCGCATACAAACCCTAATTCTAACATGGCATAATTAGAAAGCAATAAAGCGCGAAAATAAATTTACTAAGCTATTACAAAACCAAATATGGGAAGGGGGGTACAAATGTTCAAATGGGGATTTTGACAAGTAATGTAAACCTAAAACTATTACATCAATATTGAAATATTTTACAAGATGATTAATTGCATAAAATAGTATAAAATAAAAATAAATATGCAAGATGCAAAAATGGTTTTTGTATGTATGAAAAAGGAATTATTTATGTGAGAATAAAAAGAAAATGAAAAGATATTATTTTTTTGGGTATTTTTGAATTTAGGGCAAAACCCTAATTTTATTAAATGAAATGTATTATTGTTTAATTTAATAAAATATTTATTTATTAGGTACAAAATAAAATAAAGTGAAGTATTTGTCAAAAATATATTCTTATATTAAATATTAATAATAATAATAAAAAAAACAAAAAGTATATATATTTTGTATTTTTACCCTAAATATATTAATAAATATATGTATATATGTATTATTTTAAATATGTGTTATATATATAAATGATAATAATTTTTAATATTTGTAAAAAAAAGTATTTTTTTATATATAATATTTTCAGAAGGTAAAATAAAATAAAAATGAAAATAAAAGTATTTTTACATATTTCTCAATATTTTAATGAAATGTATATATTTAATTTATCTAAGTATTAATCAAAAGAAAATCTTATAAATACCTAATAAATTAAAAATGGTGAGAAAAAATATTTTTATATTTTTTATGTCATGAGAAAAAATAAACAAAGTCAATCAAAAAAGAAAAAGGTCAAAAAGTCAAAGAAATAAGCAAATGGGCCTAGGGGGTTCAGAAACAATTATGTGGTGCAAATAAGAAAATATTCCAGGCCCAGCCCAGAAGACCTGTCTTCTTCAACCTCTGAACAACATCATTCAAGCAAGCACGCGTTTTTTATCTCTTGATTCCTGGACTTTCAAGCAAAACTCATAACATGAAAAGTATAGAGCATGAGAAGACGAATTCAACCATGTAAAGAACTTGACCTAACTCTCTAAGATGAGGGAGAATTTCTTCTCCCCCAATTTCTGACCTAACTTTTCATCAATGTTCAGAACCAAAATTCTCTAAGCACACATAATATAAATGAAATCTAATCATATGGGCATGTTCAGGGCTATGATTGTGACATGTTTCCTTCACAAACCTAAAGCTAACAATGCCTAATAAGAGAGATAGAACTTCATGAAGATACCTGTTCAGTTGGAATCGTGCTTTGCAATGGAGGAGTTTTCAGAGCAAGATGATGATTTGTATAGCTTCCTTGAAGTGTAAGGATGCTATTCCAAGTTCTACTTTGTCTTGACACTCCCTGAATCGTGCTGGAGAACTTCAACTGCAAAACAGAAAAAACAAAAATGGTGAAGTGGCTTGGAGGTGTTACAGATCGTGCTTTTGCTTTTGGTTAGCTTTCATAGATGGTATGGAAGGTGTGTGAACTGGTTTTGGCAAGAATGCTTGAGAGAAATAGAAGTTGGCACTCAAACTGCAGAGGCAACTCTGTTTTTGCAGTTTGATGGTGTTTTTTGGTTTGATGATGTTTGGGAGGCAAATGGCTCGTGCAATAGCTTGGTTATGATGTGTGTAATGTGTTTGATAACTTTGTTCTTGTGTTTGTAAGCTGGTTTCTGAGTTGGTACAAGTTATGCCACATTTCTTGAACTTGAAGCAAACAAAAGCCACTTGGTCTTTTAGGTCAGTAGGGGACCTCTAATCCTGCTGCAAAGCTTCTCTTGATCAGAGTAATTTGTTCATAATCTTGTGCCAATCAGATTTGCAATGTACTTGTTGGATTTGTAATTGGACATAAAGTGAACTTTTGCAAAAATGGATAGTTTACTTTATCTAAAAATGGATCAAACTTGTATATAATACTTGAACTCATAGAATAACACTTTGACATAATGAACAAGCATTAAATTATTGAGTGTAACTTGGTTTAAGGACCTGTAATCAAGGGCATGCTGGTTTTGAGAAGTTTGCATAACTTATGAACATGAAAAATGGCCAATTCAAAAGTGAGTTTTTGCTATATTGTGAAATTCGATTCTCCCTAACCATGAGGTTGTTTGAGAAGTTCTTGGACATTTTGGAAAGCTTGGAATGTGTACTACAATCCATATTTGAAGTGCAATTTGAAATCCCAAGTGGAAGTGTATGGAAAATGGTCTTGAAGTGGGGTAGAAAAACTTGTCAAAATAGGTCAAAAATTCACTAAGTTAAGAATGGTTTAGTGCCCTTATTCAAAAATTTGTAACTTGAGATACAAGCTTCAAATGAGAAAACTTTGTGAATCAAAGTTGTAGATTATGCAACAAGCTACAACTTTCATGTTTTGACTTTTGGTTGGATCCAAATGAATCATGGTGAAAAAGTGGGGCAAAGTTGGGAAAAATTAGGGTTTTTCATAACTTAGAAAAATTCTAAGTTATGAAAAATTCTCATTTCAAACCCTAATTTGCAAATTTTGATTTCTTGGTGAACAAGTTTCATTATTTGGCATGTTTTGATGAAAAATGAATCTTGACCCTTAATTTTGACCAAAAAGTCAAAGTTTGACTTTTCAGTATACAGCCAAAATTGATCAATTGACTGGGAAATTCAACTGTCAATCTTGTGTACTTGGGATATTTTGAGTTTGTTGATCATGTCAAGATAATTCCATGGGGTTCTTGAGTCCATAGGTGAGCTTGGTTTGTCATTGGCCAGGTCAAACAGTCAAAAATTGCCTTTGTGCAGTCAAAACCCTAAAAATGACCATTTTGCCCTTTTGGTGATCTGATCAATTTTCTTGGGGAATTGTGATTCAAACTTGATCAAATGGTCCATATGAGTTCATAATGTTGATGTGGGTCAATTTTCATGAGATTTGACTGTCAATTGGCCACAGTTGACTTTTTCCCCAATACAGTTGATTTCTAGGTCATCTGTCCAATTGACTGGGCAAAACTTGGAATCAAGACTTGAAACTTGGTATGGGTAAACTTGGGAGTCCAATATGAAGCATGAAAGTCATCTTAGGCATTTTAGGTCAAAACATCTTTGTTCAAATACAAACCCTAATTTGAGTCCACAGTGCAAGGAGAAGTCTTGAGCAGAGGAAACCCTAACTGGATCTTGATCTTCAAGGTTTTTGTGATGAGAAACTGTTGAGGAAATGGGAGGGCAAATTTTGGGAAACAACACATGGTAATCAAACGCATCATCCTTCCTCAAAGTGATCCCCGGGGCAAATGGACCCCTACATACGAAGGGCCATTTGTGGTTAAGCATGTGTTCTCAGGAGGAGCCATGATTCTAACCACCATGGATGGTGACGACCTTCCTCACCCAGCCAATGCAGACATAGTAAAAAGATACTACACATGAATAAAAGACCCGCTAGGTTGACATACCTAGGCAAAAATAAGGGCTTCCCGGCGAACCAAATGGGTTCGGGCAAAAATAAGGGATGAAATGAAAAAAATTTGTACACCCGGCAAGTCGAAAACCTGAAAAGGCGGCTTGGGCAAAAATGGGTATCCCGGTGGACTGAAAACCCGAAAGGGCGGTCCAGGCAAAAGTTAGGGATAAAGCGTAACACTATGTCTCATTGGATCACCTTGCATCCAGAATTCGGCATCAACTATCTGGCTCGGACTTCGGCATCGATCAATCAGCTTCATCTTCAACTAAGCAGCAAAGTGATGAGACGCTTGAAGACATAAAGGAGATAGCAGAGTTGAAACCCAGTGGGAATATTGTGCACATAGCTGTTTTGTTTACTTTTCAAATTGTATAAACTCTATGTTATTCGGCGGCGTTCTCTTACTAGGACGTCAGCCTCTTGTACAAAAAACGCCTATTTACAGGCAAATTTCAAAATCAATACAGATTCAGTTTTCCAAACAAATTGCCAATTGTTTTTCCTTTTTTCTGTTTTGTCTTGCGAAGAACGTCCAATGTTCATTTTTGATATATGCATTTGACATTAGATTGCTAATTCATAAATACTTGCATATGAAACAAAAGACTAATTACAGGTGACATCAGAAACAGGGGCAATGTAAAGTTGTCTGATGCAGTCTGGTTGCTTTGTCCGCCGAGGTACCAAGGTAGATTCAACTGAAGAATGTGACCAAGTTATCTCAACTCCCCACAGAGTAGGACAAGATATCAACATTCCCCAGCGGAGTATATGCATTCATCAGCAAGCATCCCCGGCAGTCTTGATCTAAGATTGTTCCCCGGCGGAAAACGGACACCCCAGTGGAACCATTTACCAGTACATTCCGAAAGTTTCCCCAGGAAATTTGGAATTCTTATCCCCAGCAGGTCTTGAAGCTTATCCCCAGTAGATTCTGGAAGCTTATCCCCTGCAGAGTACGGACGTCTCTCCCGAGCTTTATTCAAAGTTATTCCTCATAAGGGCTTATAACTGGGTTATCCTCAGCTAATTACCACGGAAGATCGCCCTCGGCGAAGTTCTTCCTATCCCCAGCGAAGTTCATCAAAGTTCCCCAACATAACTTATCAACACAATCCCCAGCGGAGTTTATCATTGTCATCCCCAGCGGAGTTTATCATTGTCATCTCCAGCGGAGTTTATCATTGTCATCCCCAGAGGAGTTTATCATTGTTATCCCCAGCGGAATCCATCATTGAAATCCTCAGCGGAGCTCTCATCAAAACTTCAGCGAAGTATCTCTTCCACAGAGTAATTCCCCTCAGAGTAATCTCTCCAACAAAGTTTATTCCCCAACGGAGTCATCTTCTTCTACCGGTGTATTCTTGCAACCATCCTCCCCAGCGGAAGCGAAGAACTTTACTCTTCAACGTTTGCCCAGGATTTAATTCCCCAGCCGGTCGTCAAGAATTTATTTTCCTAGACGAAAATACATTCATAAACATTTCATGTTTCATACATCTTGCTTACATACATGATAAAGTGCATACAACACTATCTCATTTTGAACATCATGACATCATGCATTTCATACAGCATGACATTGCATACAACTGATGTTTCGCCTTTTCAGGAAAAAGACAACTACCTTCAACTGTCACAGTTTCCAGATTCGATTCCTGTATCTAGCCAGGGCACATCTGTGAGTGATCAGTTTCCGGATTCGATTCCTGTATCTAGCCAGGGCACATCTGAAGAGTTTGAAGATTCGATTCCTGTATCCAGCCAGGGCATATCTATCAACTATCACAATTCCAGATTCTATTCCTGTATCCAGCCAGGGCATATCTGTTGACGACTATTTCCAGACTCGATTCCTGTATCTAGCCAGGGCATGTCTGAAGAGTTCGAAGATTCGATTCCTGTATCCAGCCAGGGCATATCTGTTGACGACTATTTCCAGACTCGATTCCTGTATCTAGCCAGGGCATGTCTGAAGAGTTCAAAGATTCGATTCCTGTATCCAGCCAGGGCATATCTATCAACTATCACAATTCCGGACTCGATTCCTGTATCTATCCAGGGCATGTCTGAAGAGTTCGAAGGTTCGATTCCTGTATCCAGCCAGGGCATATCTGTTGACGACTATTTCCAGATTCAATTCCTGTATCCAGCCAGAGCATATCTGTGAGCAAACGATTGTAGATTCGACGCCTGTATCTAGCCAGGGCATGTCTGCATGAAGAGATTGAAGATCAACACTTGTAACAAGCCAGGAAAACATCTGTCTTTCTCAAAATACACAAGTTCTCGCTAAGGAATCTCTTATGCGATCAACACTTCCAAATGGCATCTATAAGCCCATTCCCGATAAGGTTCTGTCACCTCTCCAGATGGCATCTATAAGCCCATCTCCCTATCCACCATCTCTTCCAAATGACATCTATAAGCCCATTCCCGACATCACATTTGCTGATACTCCAACATGCGAGTGCAAATTTCCGGGCACTCTAGTGTCCAATCTCCTTTTACCCTCGAGTCACGAAAGGCAAACTTGCCAATCTAACTCTTCAGGTTCAAGAAGATTGAACAGGGGCAACTGTTGTACCCCAAAATTTTCCCTCCCATTTCCTCAACATTTTCTCATCACAAAACCCTTGGAGCTCAAGATCCGGTTAGGGTTTCCTCTGCTCAAGACTTCTCCTTGCACTGTGGACCTCAAATTAGGGTTTGTGTTTGCACAAAGATATTTTGACCTAAAATGCCTAAGATGACTTTCATTCTTCATGTTGGACTCCCAAGTTTATCCATACCAAGTTTCAAGTCTTGATTCCAAATTTTGCCCAGTCAATTGGACATTTGACCTAGAAATCAACTGTATTGGGGAAAAAGCCAACTATGGCCAATTGACAGTCAAATCTCATGAAAATTAACCCACATCAACATTATGAACTCACATGGACCATTTGATCAAGTTTGGATCACAATTCCACAAGAAATTTGATCAGATCACCAAAAGGGCAAAATGGTCATTTTTAGGGTTTTGACTGCACAAAGGCAATTTTTGACTGTTTGACCTAGCCAATGGCAAGCCAAGCTCACATATGGACTCAAGGACCCCATGGAATTGTCTTGACATGCTCAACAAGTTCAAAAGATCCCAAGTACACAAGATTGACAGTTGAATTTCCCAGTCAATTGATCAATTTTGACTGTATACTGAAAAGTCAAACTTTGACTTTTTGGTCAAAGTCAAGTGTCAAGATTCATTTTTCATCAAAACATGCCAAATAATGAAACTTGTTCATCAAGAAATCAAGAATTGCAAATTAGGGTTTGAAATGAAGATTTTTCATAACTTAGAATTTTTCTAAGTTATGAAAAACCCTAATTTTTTCCTAACTTTGCCCCACTTTCTCACCAAGATTCATTTGGATTCAAGAAAAAGTCAAAACATGAAAGTTGTAGTCCATTGCAAAATCTACAACTTTGATTCACAAAGTTTTCCCAAAAGAAGCTTGTATCTCAAGTTACAATTTTTGGAACAAGGGTACCAAACCATTCTTAACTTAGAGAAAATTTGACCTATTTTAGGCAAGGTTTTTACCTAACTTCAAGACCATTTTTCACATACTTCCACTTGGAATTTCAATTTGCATTTCAAAGATGGATTGTATTACACATTCCAAGCTTTCCAAAATGTCCAAGAACTCATCAAACAACCTCATGGTTAGAGAGAATCGAATTTGGCAAGTTGGGAAAAACTCACTTTTGATTTGGCCAATTTACATGTTCATACATTTGTGCCATTTTGAATTCAGCATGCTTAAGCTAGATTACAAGTCTTTTATCTCATCTACACTCCATAATTTAATGCCAATCCTTTGTGCCAAAGTGTTGTTCTATGAGTTCAAACATTATATGCAAGTTTAATCCATTTTTAGATAAAGCATTATATCCATTTTGGAAAAGTTGCACTTTATGTCAAAATGCAAATCCAAGCAAGTACAGTTAAGATCTCTTTGGCACAAGTTTATGAGCTAATTACACTGATCAAGACTAAGTGGTTCAGCATAGAATGGGGGCCTGTACGGGCTAGAAACACCAAGTGGCCTTTTGTTGCTTAAAGTGTAAGAAACTTGCTATAACACATAACAACTCTCATCTCAGCTAAGACAACCTTAAGCAAACTTGTCAAACATATTCAAAACATCCATTCTGAGCTAGAACACGAGCCAACCATCCCCAACACCCTCTCATTCACAGAATCACCCTCAAACTGCTCAAAACAGGGCATCCCTGCAGTTTGAGTTCCATAGCTCAAACCTTCCATGCATTCTTGCTAAAAACACTTCAAACACATCCCACAACATCCCTTGAAGCTATTCCAAACCTCAAACACGACCTGTAACACTCCCAGGCAACATCACCATTTTCATTTTCTTGTTTTACAGCTGAAGTTCCATAGCACGATTCAAAAGGTTTCAAGACAAAGTAAAGCTTGGAATAGCATCCCTGGACATCAAGGAAGTTGTACCAATCATCACCTTGCATTGAAGACACCTCCATCACCAGATACAACTTCAACTGAACAGGTAAGTTCATGAACTCGTATCTCTCTATCCAGGCATTGTTAGCTTTAGGTTTGTGAAGAAAACATGTCACATTCATAACCCTGAACATGCCCATGTAATTAGATTTCATTTATATTACGTGTGCTTAGAGAATTTTAAGTCTGAACATTGAATAAAAACTAGGTCAGAAATTGGGGGAGAAGAAATTCTCTCTCATCTTAGAGAGTTAAGTCAAGTTCTTTATATGGTTGGATTCGTCTTTTAATGCTCTACATTTTTCATGTTGTGAGTTTTGCTTGAAAGTCCAGGATTTGGGAGATAGAAAACATGTGGATGGTTGTTCAAACATTGTTCTGAGGTTGAAGATGAAATCTTCTTGGGCTGGGCCTGAGTTGACTTTCTTTTTACACCATGCTTTTGCTTTTACACCCCCTAGGCCCATTTTGCTTGTTTTTATGACTTTTTGACTTTTTCTTTTTTGTTCTGACTTATTTATTTTTTCTTATGATATTAAAAATATAAAAAAATATTTTTTACACCATTTTCATATTTATTAGGTATTTATTTGTTTAGATCAATATTTGTACATAAATAAATATATAAACATACTTTTATTTGAAAAAAATACTAAAATAATGCAAACACATTTTATTTTCCATTCTTATTTTATTTTATCTTCTGAATATATTTTATATAAAATATAATTTTTTTTTATAAATATTAAATATTATTATTTTGTACATATAATATATATTTAGTAAATAATACAAATACATATATATTTATTAGAATATTTAGGGCAAAAATACAAAAATACATACATTTTTATTTTATTAATATTTGACATTATAAATACCTTTTTTATAAATATAATTCATTTTTATTTTATTTTTGTATATAATAAATGAATATTGTATATATTAAATAATTAATACTTTTATTTAATAAAATTAGGGTTTTGCCCTAAACATAAAAAATCCAAAAAATTAATATTTTTTATTTTGTTTATGTGACATATAAAAATACTTTTTTTTCATACATATAAAAAAGCCTTTTTGCATCTTTCATGTTTATTTTATTTCTATTTAATTTGTGCAATTAAATATCTTGTAAATAATTCAATATTGATGTAATAGTCTAGGTTTAAATTCCTTGTCAAAATACCCCCCATTTGAACATTTGTACCCCCCTTCCCATATTGTGTTGTAATAACTTAGGAACTTTATTTTTCGCACTTTAATGCTTTCTAATTATGCCATGTTAGAATTAGGGTTTGTATGCGAATCAAAAGCAACAAAAATAGTTTGACCTAATTTCAAGATAAACAAGCATGAAAATGGACAACACAAATCACACTTGCACCCCTAGGGTATTCCACTTGTTGGCTTCAATAAATGGGCCATATTGCATGTTAGGTCTCTTTGGGCAAAACAAAACAATCAAATGATCATAGTCCCTCGATGACGCTTTCGAAAGTTGCCTAAAAAATGATCAAGTCCCTTAAGGAAGAATTGCCCAAAGATACTTGGCACTGTTGCAATTATGGTCTAAACGATGACCCGCGTCCGTCCCTTTCACATCCTAACACAAGATTGTCCACCAAATACAATGGTGGAACAAAATTGTTAAAAGGGTTAAAAACATAGAAGAGATCTTTGAGAAATTTAGGAGTAGACAACCTCTTAGTTACTTGAATCAAACTTGCAAAACAAAACACTTGCCTATTTCCAAACCACACATCACTACACTTTCAAAAACAACTTTCAAAAACAAATGAAAACCTTTTCAAAAGACATACACCTTTGTATACATCCCAACATGGATCATTACAAAGGTTGCCACATTGGCCTCTTTTCAAAAACATTTTCAAACCCACACACACAAAGCACCATTTCAAACAATTGAAAATTAAGGCAAGTTGATCTAAGCAAGTAACTAAGAGCCCATGGATAACCATGGATAGAAAGGGTGCTAATACCTCCCTTTCTATAATCTACTCCCCGAACCCAAGAAAACATCTCAAAGGTTTTTTGCTGTGCTTTTTAAACCTTTCCTTAGGATAAAATAAAAAGTCGGTGGCGACTCTTGCTCAACCGAAACATTTGCAAAAACAAACGCAAAACCATAGTCAGTTCTCCCACCGTATCACACTTAGTCATGTAGATAGTCGCCTCGTCCTGCTTCTGGAATTGATCTACAATATGTTTTGTTGGTAAACCCATCCTATTTCGGGAATTCATACCACTTGTTCATATAGATAGTTGCCCCATCCTGTTTTGGGAATTTAATCTTTTCCTGGTCATAGATAGTTGCCCCGTCCTGTTTCAGGAATTTAATCTTTGCCTGGTCATATAGATAGTTGTCCCGTCCTATTTTGGGAATTAATCTTTGACCTGCTTTTTATTGGTAAACTCGTCCTATTTCAGGAATTCATATCGCCTGGTCGTATAGATAGTTGCCTCGTCCTGTTTCGGAAATTAATCTCTTACCTGTTTTTTGTTGGTAAACCCATCCTATTTCGGGAATTCATACCGCCTATTCGTATAGATAGTTGCCCTGTCCTTTTTCAAGAATTAATCTTTAACCTATTTGAAAATTGTTGATGATATTCGTCTGTTTGCAGACTAACCTGAAAAACAAAGTTAGTTTTATGCAATGTCATGATGTATGCAATGCATTGTATAATGATGTTCTCAAAATAAATGAAAGTGTCGTATGTGTTTCATATGCATATGTTATGATGTTTTGTAAATGATGTATGAATATGGCATGTTATTGACGATGGCGGTAGCTTCGTATAACATCTTTGACTGGGAAAAGTAAATTCCTAGTTGTTGTTGCGGGTGAAGAATATGAACCTTCAATTTTTCCTAGAGCATCTTCGTTGGGGATTCTTGCTTTCCGTTTCAGGATATTCCGTTGGGGATGTTTGACTTCTGCTTGAGGATGGAATAATTTCATGAAAATTGGTTGTTCATCGTTCTCTTGAAGGATTTGATTCTTATGCATGTTGACTGGGGATAAAAGAGATGGATACACCTCTGATGTGCGGATGTTAAATCTTCTGGGAACGACAAAGTTGAATGACATCTAACCTGGGAAAAGAATCTTGTCGGGGAACTGCAAGAATCGGAGAAATAACCTCGGTTTGGGAAATAAACCATGCTGGGGAAATAAACCTTGCTGGGGAAATAAACTATGTTGGAGAATAGAATTTTGTTGGGGATTTTACAGTTTTGGAGAAATAAACTCCGTTGGAGAATTAAATTCCTGTAAATTGTGCTGAGGTAATCATCTCTGATGGGAATTGGAATTTCATAGGCTATATGGAGGAAGTTTCCATCGCATGTTGGGGAAATGGTCAAACTTCCTTATCCTCTAGGCGACCTACTGAGGGAGATGATGTAAACTCCTAGAATATATCCCTATTGAGGATGAGCTTATAAAGGTAGCTCTGCGGGGATTTCTCTGTGGGGATTTGTGGACGACTTGAATGTTATCCTAACTCCTAGAGTCTTTAGTAAATGCTAATCCTGTTTTATTCACATATTTGTTAACAGTAATCATATTCATATGCATATGTTCACTCAATTTAGTCGTTGGACATTTTTGCAAACAAAACAGAGAAAGTAAATTTAAATTTTGAATTATATTTGTATTGATAATTTGCCTATAAACAGGCGGTTTTGTACAAAGAGACAGAGATCCTAGTAAGAGGAAATCTTCGTAAAATACAAACAAGGAAAAACAGCTATGTGGAAATGATTATGTCGAGTTTCAACTCCACTATTGCCCCTATGTCTTCGAGCATCTCATCCCTTGTTGTCGGAAGAAGTTGATTGAATTGATATTTACCATTTGAACTTAACATTGATAACAAAGCTTGATGTAAGTAGATCATCCAACGGGACATAGTCGTGTGCTTTAATCCCTAACATTTTCTTGGACTTCCCTTTTAGGTTTCCAGTCCACCGGGATACCCTTTTTTGCCCAAGCCTCCTTTTCGGGTTTTCAACATGCCGGGTGTACAAATTTTTATATAGATCCCTAATTTTTTTTCCCGAACCCTTTTGGTTCGCTGGGATGCCCTTATTTTTTCCTAGGCCAGTCAACCTAGCGGGTCTCTTTCATGCGTAATATTGTTTTACTATGTCCGTGTTTACAGGGTGCAGGAAATCTTCACCGTCCATGGTGGTCAGTATCATAGCACCGCCAGAAAATATCCTCTTAATTATAAGTGGCCCTTCGTATGTGGGATTCCACTTGCTCCTGGGATCACCTTGTGATAAGATGATGCACTTTATTACCAAGTCACCATCCTGGTATACTCGATGTTTGACTTTCTTGTTGAAGGATTTGATCATGCATTTCTGGTATATCTAACCATGGCTAACAACCGCAAGCCTTTTCTCATTAATCAAGTTTATCTGGTCCAGCCTAGTCTGAATCCAATCGCCTTTATCTAAACCTGTGTCTTTCATCATCCTTAGAGAAGGAATCTAGACTTCGACAAGTAAGACAACCTCCATACTGTAGACTAGAGAGAATGGGGTTTCCCTATTTGATGTTCGTATTGAAGAGCGATATCCATGAAGAGAAAATGGTAACATCTCATGCCAATCTTTGTATTTCATCGTCATCTTCTGCAAGATCTTCTTGATGTTCTTGTTGGCCACTTCCATTATGCCATTCATCTTTAGTCGATACGAAGAAGAATTGTGATGGTTAATCTTGAATTGTGTACAGAGTTCCGTGATCATAGTGTTGTTGAGATTGGTACCATTGTCTGTGATGATCCTTTTAGGGATGCCATACTGACAAATGAGGTTATGCTTAATGAACCGGGCCACGACATTCTTGGTAACATAGGCAAATGAGCTTGCTTCAACCCACTTTGTAAAATAATCAATAGTGACCAGGATGAAACAGTGTCTGTTGCACCCTAAAATTTTCCCTCCCATTTTTCTTTAAAGTATTCTTTCAATGCTCTTCAAATGGTCAAGGCACCCAAGGGTTGACTAGTCAAGATGCACCTCTTAGACCAAAAGCCTACAACTAAGGTTTGGAGTTTCTCAAGGAAATTTGGTATGAAAGAGTCTTAAGTGGCTCCCATGTTTCTTCATAGGTCCTCAACAAGGCTCATGTCAAGTTCCAAGCCCTACATCACAAGTTTGCTCAGTCAATGGCTCAGATGCTTGGAAATCAACTGTATTGATCCAAAAAGTCAACTATGGTCAACATATAGTCAAAGTTCAAGATTTTTTATCAACATAAACATTTTGAAGTGATATTCATTATTTTATCAAGGGTTTATCATGATTCCCCAAGGAAAGTCCTCAGATCATCAAAATTCAAGATTTGTCAAATTAGGGTTTCCTTATGAGAAGTCAACTGAACTTTGACCAGGCATAACTTTCACATGCTTCATCAACTTTTCCCCAAAAAAATCCAATTTTGAAGAAAATTCATTTCTCTACAACTTTGCTATTATTCTCAAGTCCAAAAAATGCTTCATTTGGAAGATATGATCTCATACATTATAGGTCATTTTCAAAAGTCAACAAAAGACACTTTTTGTCAAGGAAACTTAAACCAAGATGATATCTTCACAAGTGAAAATTATCAACATATATATTGAAGGGGACATCTTAGGATTTCCAAAATGTCAAAGATCAACTTCAAAAGATGAAAATTGAGCAAGTTATGAGTAGTACAAGTTGAGCAATTTTCAAGAAATACATGAAGTGAACTTTGAGCAAAATTGCATTTTTAGGTTAATGAACCTAACTTTTAGGGTTCAAACATGTTTATGACATACCAAAGGACATCTAAACCTAACCATGCACTATTGTGATTGTTATTTTTTTTATTTGAATTTTTATTCATTTAAATATGAATTAAATCAAATAAATTAGATAAAAATACAAGAAATAATGGGCTAGCGCATTTGGGCTTGACTTAACCCATTATGGAGACCAATATCTCATGCAAAGACAAATAAAAAACTATCCAGTTTTATGCAGCATCAAGAATGGCAAGAATCATCCAAATATGGCAAACTTTCAATTTGTTGGATTTTTGTCTCATGGCCTTGAAAGCTTTGTTTCTTGTCATACTTGCTTTTCTCCTAACTCTATAAATACATATTATTGCAAGCAAGAAAAGGCACAAAATTATACATGCAAAATCTCTCCAAATCTCTCTGTTGTACCATAAAATTTATTTCTCAAGATATAGCAAGTGAGGTCCCCAAATTGCTCAAGGAAGTTCAAAAGTTGACCAGAAAAACTCTCTCCTAAGGCAGTCTATCTCAAATTAGGGTTTCCATCTTCATCAAGATGTGTGAACCACAAAGGACTCAAATTCTCACCATTGTCCTAATAGGTCCTCAAGATCATCCATATCAAGTTCCAAGCCTTGCAAAAGAAGTTTGCTCAGTTAATTGCCCAGATGCCTGAAAATCAACTGTGCTAGGTCAAAAGTCAATTGTGGCCCACATACAGTCAAACTTCAAGATTTTTGGTCAACATCCTCCTTTTGAAGTATTATCCATCATTTGATCAAGGGTTGATCATGATTCCTCAAGGATTGCTCACAATTCATCAAAACCAAAAAGTTGCTAAATTAGGGTTTTACAGGAAAAGTCAACTCAACTTTGACCAAGCATAACTTTCTCATACTTTATCATAAATGACCCATCCAAATATTATTTAGAAGAAGATGAAATTCCCTAAAATTCATCTTCAGCTCCCAAGTTCAAAATATGAAATCACAAAAAGATATGAATTTTGACATTATAGGTCATTTTGGAAAGTCAACAAAAATGCCTTTTGGGTCAAAGCCTCATACATGAACATGGAAGACTCAATTGATATGAGACCAAAAGGGTTGCTTATAGGACATCCTAAGCTTTCTAAAAATACCAAGAACACATCTCTAGGGTCAAAATTGAGAGAGTTATGCATTGGCCAAGTTGACCATTTTTGTAAAATTGCCAAAAGTCAAATGTGCTCAAATTTGCATTTTTTGCTAAATGGGCCTAACTTATTATGCTTGAACCTCAATTATAATGTGGTCCACGACTCAAATACTTATCCACCAATTATTTTCTCTATTTTTCAATTTATCTTGATTTTTCATTGATTAAAAAGTGAATTAAATCAAATAAATGATGAAAATTATCAAAGATATGATTTGATTTGTTTTTTTGACAGGTTAGCAACCAAGATATGCTGAGCTTGCAAGATCAATTCGAATCAATGGCAATTGGTACAAAAAGAGCATGATTAGGCCAAATTTAGAAAGATATCATATGGCTAAAGAATCAAATCAAATATCACCAAAGCTTGAAGATTGAATCTGTTTTGAAACCCTAATTCATTGAGGGATATATAATGAACAAAAAGAAGGCAAGAAAGAGAGGTTACAGTCGTGGAAAAGCTAGAACCAAACTTCAAAATTTCAAAGAAAAGTGGTGATTCAATTTCCATCCTAGAGGCCAATCCAAGCCATTCTAACATTACCAACAGACTCCTGGACATCTCCAGAAGGGATCTCAATCAATTGCAAGCATTTTCACATCCATAATCATAAGTTATAGATGCCACGGTTCGCCTCAAAACTTGATTTCGATTTCATTGATTTATGCATCATTAACATATTTGAATTATATATTATTGTTCATCATTGAGTTTGCAAGCTATTGGTATTATTTAATTGTGTTTTCAGTACAAGAATCATGATATGCCATTATTGGGGTTTTGTGTTCTTATTTAGGGGTTTTCAATGCAGGCAAAATTGGGCGTTGATTCTGGTACCATGATGCTCGTGAGGATGATACGAGTTGATTGGTACCAGCCATTGTCATTTATCTTGAGCATATGCAATTTTTGAGATGCACAGGTCTGTACCTACAGCGAGGTATCTGTAGGTAAAAGTGTCCTAGGCTAAGACGACGGGCTGGAGGAAGAAGAAGGTGATTTGTCATCACCCCATTGGCTTATTTGAATACAGCGCGTGCAAATTTTTTGTCCAGCCTTATGGAAATTGTTTACATATTATACATTGTCCTATGTTCATTAACAACTAATGAGCGTAGCCCAGCTGGTAAAGGCATCCCTTGGTAAGTGAGAGGACCTGGGTTCGATCCCAGGTCCCAACCAATTTCTTTATTTTCTCACTTTCCATTTGCAGATCCAACGCTTCACAATTCCACGCACCTACCATACACCCTTGTGTTCCACCATCAGATTCATCAGCAAGCTGGATCCAACGCTCAGGTAGCAAGAGGCCTACCATGCTCCTCAAGTCAACAACCACACCGAATCAGGCATAGTCAAAACATGCTTAGATTGTTTGACAATTAATTACTATTTTTCATAAAATCATAAAATCAAGAAATCAAAAAAATTAGAATTAGACTTTTTTTTATCAAAATTAATTTTGTTAATTTAATTTAACTTAGTTTAACTTAGGGCAATTCTAACTTGTTTTTTTTATAATTAAAACTAATTAGCAAATTAGGTTAAACTCTTGATTTAATTCTTTTATTTTTTTCTCAAATAAATAAAATACAAAAATAGGTTTTTAGATTGAATTAATTTATTTTTCCAAATTTAAAATTAATTAGGACTTAGGGCTTTCTTTTTAATTGAATTGTTTCATTATTTTCTTAAATAACAAAACATGACAAAACATCTTTTTTTATCAATTGCAAATAAGTTTAGTCAAGGGTCAAAACCCTGGTCGTTTCGTATTTGATTCATCGCGCGCTTATTATTAGTTCACCAATATTTTTGTAACTGTTCATGGTTTGTAATAGTTAATTTAGGGTTTTATTTATTGTTTAAATTCCCGGGTTTTTGGCTATGTAATTAATCCCCCTCCCCGAAGCCTTGCAATAGTGTAGATTTATTTTTCTCGCATTTTAATTCCTGCAAATATTTAACTGTTTAGATGTATTCTAATAGGATTGTATGGCAAGAATGCATGACAAAGTAATACAGTTAGAAAACCCTAATATGCAAAGATAAATAACTGAAACAAATCACTCGCACATATCACTCTTAGGGTATACTCTCACTTCGGTTGCCTTCGGTAAACGATCATTAAGTATAGGGTGTCTGTTGTACCCCAAAATTGCAAGTGAGGTCCCCAAATTGCTCAAGGAAGTTCAAGAGTTAACCAAACAAACTCTCTCCTAAGGCAGTCTATCTCAAATTAGGGTTTCCATTTTCATCAAGATGTGTGAGCCACAAAGGACCCAAATGCTCATCATTGTCCTAATATGGTCTCAAGATCATTCATGTTAAGTTTCAAGCCTTGCAGAAGAAGTTTGCTTAGTCAATTGATCAAATGCCTGAAAATCAACTGTGTTAGGTCAAAAGTCAACTATGGCCCACATACAGTCAAACTTCAAGATTTTTGGTCAACATCCTCATTTTTAAGTATTATCCATCATTTTATCAAGTATTGATCATGATTCCTCAAGGATTTCTCATAATTCATCAAAACCCAAAAGTTGCTAAATTAGGATTTTGTAGGAAAAGTCAACTCAACTTTGACCAAGCATAACTTTCTCATGCTTTATCAGAAATGACCCATCCAAAGCTCATTTTTAAGAGGATGAAATTACCTACAATTCATCTTCATCTCCCAAGTTCATAATATGCACTCACAAAAAGATATAAATTTTGACATTATAGGTCCTTTTAAAAAGTCAACAAAAACACCTTTTGGGTCAAAGCTTCATACATGAACATGGAAGACTTAATTGAGATGAGACAAAAAGGATTGCTTAGAGGACATCCTAATCTTTCTAAAAAGACCAAGAACACCTCTATAGGGTCAAAATTGAGAGAGTTATGCATTGGCCAAGTTGACCTTTTTGCGAAATTTCCAAAAGACAAATGTGCTCAAATTTGCATTTTTTTGTCAAATGGGCCTAGTTTTTCATGATTGAATCTGTCTTATGACATGGTCCACGATCCAAATCAGCACCCACACACCTTTTGCTTTATTTATTTATTTTATTTTGATTTTTATCATTTAAAAGTTAAATTAAATCAAATAAATAGCAAAATATATCAAAGATTTTTTTTGTGATTAGATTTTGGGTGGAATCAAATCCAATTATGCTGGAAAATCATATCCAAAACGGTCAAAACAAATTGAACCAAAATTGGCATGATTTGGCTTGATATAGAAAGATATCATACAAAGATAAAGACCAAATCAAATCTTCATAATGGACCAAGATTGAGCTCGTTTTTGTTGACCTAATGTGTTGCATTACATATACATAACATAGCCAAGGCAAGAGGAAGAGGTTAGAGGTCGTGCAGAGCCAAGAGCAAAACTGAAAAAGTTCAAGAAAAGTGGTGATTCAACTTCCATCCTAGAGCCCAATCCAAGCCATTCTAACGATACCAACAGACTCCTGGACATCTCCAGAAGGGATCTCAATCAAGTGCAAGCCTTTTCACGCCTGGAATCATAAGTACAGAGGCCACGGTTTGTCCCAAAATTTTGATTTCGATTTCATTGATTTACTCATCATTAGCACGTTTGATTCATATATTCTTGTTTATCATTGAGTTTACAAGCTATTGGTATTGTTTAATTGCGTTTTTAGTACATGTATCATGATACACCATTGTTAGGGTTTCTTGGTTTGTTTTAGGGCTTCGCAGTATAGGCTAAATTGGGTTTGGATTCTAGTACCATGATACTCGTGAGGATGAGACGAGTTGATTGGTACCTCTGAATTTAATTTATATCGCTTGTATAGATATTTTGAATGGCACATGTTTGTAGCTACAGTGAAGCGTCCGTAGGTAAAAGCTTGTTTTCCTAAAACGACAGTCTGGGGAAGAAGATGAGGCGTGGCACTCCTAGGTTGGTTGGTTTGAATTCTGCACGGTTTTTTTAAGTTAATCACCGTGTGTTATATATTATACATTATGCTTGATATATTAACAAATGAGACAGATGGCACATATGGTAAGGGTTGTTGGTATTGAGCGTGAGGGCCTGGATTCGATCCCCAGGTCCCATATTTGTTTCATATTATTTTTCAATAGGTAATCAGGCGCGTTGCATTAGCGTACGTCCACCATATGCCATCAAGATCCAACCATCAAACGCATCTCCAGCCAGATCCAATGTCTTTCCATTGAAGGTCCACCATGTACCCCAAGTCAACATACGCATCAGATCTGGCTAAGTCAAACAGGCCTTAGCCTTGTTGGGCCCAGAAATTCAGTTTCCACCCCCTCTTTCAGCCTTGCTAGCACATGCCCATCATTCTTTTCTTATTTCTTTTATTTTATTTAATTCTTTTAGTATTTCTTTTATTTATTCTTAATTCACAAATTAATCTATTTTTTTCATAAAATCAATAATTCACAAAAAATTAGAATTAGTTTTTTTCACTATTATCAAAAAACTTAGGGAAACTTTAATTTATTTTCACAATTAAAATTAAATTAGAAAATTAGGTTAACTCTTGATTTATTTTTTCTCTTTTTCCCAAATACATAAAATACAAAAAATAGGTTTTTTAGATTGAATTAATTTATTCTTTCTTAATTAAAATTAATTAGTAGTTAGTTCTTCTTTTTATTTAACAATTTCATTATTTTCTTAAAACAAGACAAAAACATCTTTTTTTTAATCAATCGCAAATAGGTTTAGTCAAGGGTCAAAACCCTAATCGCCCCGTATTTAATTCACCGTGCGTTTATTATTTTTGTCAATATTTTTGTAATTGTTCATGGTTTGTAATAGTTAATTTAGGGCTTTTACTTATCGTTTTTTCCTCGGGTTTTTGGCTATGTAATTAATCCCCCTCCCCGAAGCCTTGTAATAGCGTAGATTTACTTTCTCGCATTTTTAATTTCTGCAAATATTTAACTGTTTAGATGTATGCTAATAGGATTGTATGACAAGAATGCATGACAAATTAATACGGTTAGAAAACCCTAATGTGCAAAGATAAATAACTAAAAACAAAACACTCGCACATATCACTCTTAGGGTAAACTCTCACTTCGGTTGCCTTCGGTAAATGATCGTTAAGTATAGGGTGTCTTAGTGGCTGCCCTCCTGTCTAAAAAAGATCAAATGTTGCCTCGGAAATGTTGCTTCGGAAAAGTCGCCTTGAATATGACCTTAAGACTCTAGGGTTATTACTAAGATGCCCTAATATTGCTTTGGTGATCGTACGTTCCTTTCGAATTGACCCTTACAACTCCAACGACGGTGCTACCTATTTCTCAATAGTAGGATAACACTGTCTAAAGGAAACAAGAATAGAAACGATCTTTTTTAGAGTAAGTAGATGCTAGTAGGTATTTTCTCAAATCAAAACTTTTCACACTTACACTTTTCAAACAAATTTTCAAAACAACATCGTCACACCTTTGAGGACTGATACAAGGGTTATCACGAAGTCAAACTTTTCAAAAACAAAGCACATACACAAGCAATTTAAAAATGAGCAAGTACTTAAGAGCCCGTGGAAAACCATAGATAGAAAGGGTGCTAACAACTTCCCTTTCTATAATCTACCCCCCGTACTCAGAATATCTCGAAAAAGGATTTTTTCTGTACTTTTTTCCTTTCCGGTTGGATGAAATAAAAGTCGGTGGCGACTCTTGCTTACCGCGACATTTTGCAAACACAACACGCAAAATGCAAACCAGTATTAAACAGTCGGTTCTGCCACCGTATCACAGAACTGGCGACTCTACTGGGGAATAATAAGTGGGGTATACCTTAGGATCTAGTTCATCTTAATTGCTTCTCTTGATTTCTTTGTTTGATTTACTTTTAAGGGTTTTGTTTGGGGGTTACTATAGATCCTACACCCGGATCTGGGGAATACCTTTTAGGTAAGTAGCAATAGACTGTGAGGGAACTGTACGGCATAGACCGATACGGTTGAAGCAAGAGCTACGTTGGTGTGGCACATTGGTTGGTACCAGTATCCCTTATGGAGAAACGAGGAGAATACGAGGCCGCTGTGTGGTGTCGTTAAGCATCAACTGACCTTAGAACCTTTAAT
Source organism: Vicia faba (assembly GCA_948472305.1). Taxonomy (NCBI): domain Eukaryota; kingdom Viridiplantae; phylum Streptophyta; class Magnoliopsida; order Fabales; family Fabaceae; genus Vicia; species Vicia faba. The sequence goes on from OX451737.1 coordinate 1,188,114,765, forward strand.
CGCCCAACTTGGCCATTAGAAAGTAGTGAGATAGCCGGCCTCGGTGTAGAGCTGAGAACTGGTTGATACTCGATGCTACACTCATTGAGACCATACTCTTGGAATAATTCCGGCTGTAAGAAAAGATTGCGTAAGCTGAAACCATGACCGATGCAGGATGGTCAATGATATTGAGATCCTCTAGAACCCAGTTACTTTGCTAGGACAGGTTGGAACCAACTCAACTTCAAGAGGGTACTACCTTTGTCCTCATGCAAGCCTTAAACCTAAGGGCTTTGTGTGATTTGACTGTGTTTGCAATATTTGTGTTTGCTATACCTGTGGTTTATCATAGCATCATGCATCATAACATGGCATTCATGCTTCATTACACTAACCATTTCAAAGACCAAGGGAATATATCTTTGTTCTGTTTTACAGATCATGGATTCCGTGCGTAGAAATACCATTCGAGTCAACCTTGTACAAATCCCTGCCCAACTTAAAGAGTTAGCATCAAGAGTTTCTGAAACATCTACTTTCATTAAGAGACACAGTCAACTTCTCAGCCTAGTTACTTCAAACCTTGATGAACAGATGATAAGCGTACTATTTCAGTTCTTCGATCCCAAGCATCATTGCTTCACCTATCCAGATTACCAGCTGGTACCCACCTTGGAAGAATTCTCTTATTTATTGGGCATATCCATTCTTGAACAGGTACCCTTCACAGGTATGGAAGAGGTTCCTAAGCCAGAAGACATTGCCTCAGCTTTGAGTTTAAAACGGGCCGATATGGTATCCAATTGGGAAACTCGAAGCGGGGTCGAAGGTTTTCTAGCCAAACTTCTGATAGACCAGGCTCAGCTATTCTGGGATGATTTGGATTTTCAGGCTTTTGAAGATATCTTGGCTCTTCTTATTTATGGTTTAGTTCTCTTCCCTAATCCGGACTCCTTTGTAAATGTGAATGTTGTCAAGAATTTCCTCTCTCGCAACCCTGTTCTTACCTTGCTTGGAGATATCTTGCATGCCCTCCATACCCGTACTATGAAGAGAAGAGGGACTCTTATGTGCTGCATGCCATTGTTGTCTTATCACCTTCCTAAGTCTGTGCTGAAGAATGAAGAAGGTTTGGGTTGATCGTACATAATAATGTCACTTGCTCATACAGATATTCTTTGGTGTTCTCGGGCTATGGAAGACACTATTGTTATTGACCGTTGTGGGGGGGTATCCTAATGTCCTATTGCTTGGAATCAAAGGAGGTATAACTTACAATCCTTGTCTAGCTTTGCGACAATTTGGTCGTGCTCAAAGAGATGGTCCCCATGAGTTACTTCTTGAGGACATTGTATTTGACTATAAGAAGGATGTTAAGGAGCATCGTCGGAGGTTCATACGAGCTTGGGGCATGGTAAACAGATATGACCCCAAAGAGTTGGGACCGAAGACTTCCCTTCCTATGCAACCTTACCTCCAATGGGTCTGAGCTCGTGCCCAGAAGGTTATGATGCCTTATGCGGCCGTATTACCAGTGATTGTGGAGCCCACTAATGAAGAAGGTATTCCTTACACGGTTTTCTATCCTTACATGCCTACTGATCCTGGGGAGTTACAGAGGTCTTGGATTCGGCTGAGGAATGAGCGGGATACTTACAGGGAGCAGTTCCATGAGCAGGAGAGGAAGGTTTTGAAGCTCACCAGGCAGCTCGAGGAAGAAAGAGTGACCAATGATTACATCAGCACAAAGAGAAAGCGTCCATGGGACTTTTGATTTTGCTTTTCTAGTTTTAGATTTGTTTTATTTACTTATTTGTAACGCCTTAAAGGCATGTTGAACCTTTCAAAATTAAGATAATAAAGTTTTGTTTATTTTTGTTTGCAAATTTAAATTTCCCAAAGTCTTTGAAATCATTACATATGCATCCCATTATCATGCACACCATTACAGGTACCATCACAGGTTGCTCATCTTCTTTGCTGTTTATTTCAGCAGAAATGTCTTCCGATTAAGCCATCAAAGATCTTCAGGCACAAAACACCCAATTCCAACAGATGTTCATAAGTCTGGCTAAGGGGCAAGAGGATCTGAAGACCCTTATTCTGAAAGAGAAGAAGAAGAAGAAGAAGACTGGTATTCTGAATATGGGTAGAAGATTTGGAGAAAGGTTGAAGCATCAAACTGGTCTGACCTCTTCATCCAAGGACGGGGAGAACCAAGAAAGGGAAAAGGACCCTAGTCTTGCAGTTTCTGACAACGATACTGATTATGATGATGAGCAATATCCTCCTGCCGAGGATAGATACAAGCAGTTAGAAGACCGTCTGAGTGCTATGGAGGTTCAGAAGATACCTGGTTTGGATTTCGGAGAATTGGGACTGGTATCGGGAGTGGCCATCCCTCATAAGTTCAAAGCTCCAGTTTTTGCCAAGTATGATGGAGTGTCCTGTCCAAAACTTCATCTCCGCTCATATGTCCGAAAAATCCATCCCCACACAGCTGATAGAAATCTGTGGGTGCATTTCTTTCAAGATAGTCTGTCAGGGACTCAGCTTGAATGGTTCTACCAGTTGGAAGGAGTCAGTGTCTGAAACTGGGAAGATCTTGCTGCTGCTTTCTACAAGTAGTATCAGTACAATGCCGACCTTGCTCCCACTTGTACTCAACTTCAGAGTATGTCCATGGTTGCAGGTGAAGGTTTTAAAGATTATGCTCAAAAATGGAGAGACTTGGCTGGGAGAGTCTAACCCCCTTTGTCTGATAGGGAGTTGGTGGATATGTTTCTGGGGATGCTATCTGGTCCATTTTTCAATCAATTAATCGGCAGCTCGTCATCTGGTTTCATTGAGTTAATTTTGACTGGAGAAAGAGTAGAAGATGGCATTCGAAGTGGTAAAATACAAAAGGATGCCTCTTCGAGTTCGGTAAAGAAGCCTTTTGCTGGTAAGAAGGAAGCTAGTGCAGTCTATAGATCGAGGGGCCAAAACAGACCCGAACATCGTCAAACGGTAAATGCTGTAGTGATACCAAGACCCGCAGTTGCTCCACAATGCAACAATCAACAAAGAGTGGAAAGACCACAACGGCAGTTTACCCGCATCAACATGACTTTGGCTGAAGTTCTACCTCATTTATTAAAATCCAACTTGGTAACCTTGAGAGAGGCTCCCAAGAATCTAAACACTACCTCTCCCAGATACAATCCCAACGCGCGGTGCGCCTACCATTCTGAGAGTCCTGGCCATGATATAAATGATTGCTGGGCTCTGAGAAACAAAGTACAAGATTTGCTCGAAACCAAGGAGATAGAGTTTGATGCTCCAGAAAAGCCGAATGTTATAACTACTCCTGTTGTACCCCAAAATTTTCCCTCCCATAATCTTCAAAGTTTTGACAAGCATCACCTCAAATGGTTCAAAGTCTACTCAAGGGCTATCCAGTCAACCATCCTCCTAAGCCAGTCAAACTAGGGTTTTTGGTTCCTGCAAGGAAGTTGAGGTTTTCAAGGGCTCAATCAAGTCCCATATGCTCATACACATTGTCAAGCATCTACATGTCAAGTTTCAAGGCTCACAAGGTCAAGTTGCACAGTCAAAAACCCTAATTGCTCCACAGTCAACTACAGGGGCAAAATGGTCATTTGGCAGTCAAAAGTCAAAATTTTTGGTCAACATCTTATTTTGAAGCCACAATCATCATTTGATCAAGTCTTGATCATGATTTCACAAGAATGGCTCAAAAATCATCAAGGTGTCAAAAGTTTCTATTTTTGGACAGTTGAAAAGTCAACTGTAACTTGACCAAGGCATAACTTTTTCATGGTTCATCAGAAAAATCCCATCCAATGCTCATTTTGGAGGGGGTGACATTTCATACAACTCATCTTCACATTCCAAGTCCAATAAATGCTCTCACAAAAAGTTATCAATTTCAACATTATAGGTCATTTTCAAAAGTCAACAAAAAGGGACTTTAAGTCAAAGACCATAACTTGAGATTGGTAAATCAAAATGACATGGGACCAAAGACGTTGGTTAGAGGACTTCAATAACTTTCCAAAATGTCCAAGAACATGTTCATAACTTCAAAATTTAGTAAGATATGCATTGGAGAAGTTGGGAAATTTTTGTGAAATGGCCAAAATCATTTATCCTTGAAATTTCATTTTTGACAAAAGGGGCCCACTTTTTCCATTTGAATCAGCTTGACCATGCTTCCCACGTGTCCCACATTTTATTTCAAATTTTAAAATTAATTTTTTCATTTTTATTTGATTTTATTGGATTTAATTCATTTTAAATCCTTTAAAATCAAATAAAAATCAAGAAGGTTAATTAAGGGGGATATTTGGTCTTGATTAGCTTTGAATCATCATTATACAACATCCCAAATTTGTTTCAAGGCCTAATCAAGCAAGAATTCAAAATTGGTACAAAGATGGAAAGTTTGTTAACAGAGGTTTATGGCAAAATCCTAAGTATGAATGCAAGGCTTCAAGGCCCTTAATTCCAATTGAAATACATTACATAATGCATATGCAAGTGATAAAAAAAAAAGAGAACACAACCTAGAGAACTCTCTAAAAAGAAAAAACAAAAAATTCCACAAAAAAAACCTCATATTCTCTTATACAAAATCCTGTACGGAGGCCACTCGATGGAAACCCCCACTTTTCTTCTTGTTGCACTGTAAATTCACTTTTCACGTGCAATTTCCCATGAACCAACTTTAACAAAAATCTCATCAACCAAAACAGAAACCTTACACAAGCTCATGTTCATACCGTTGACACAAGCTCAAAACTGATGCAACCACAAATCATCATCCTCTTGACAGCACCACAACAACATCATTGAGTCATGATAAAGCAACACAAAATTCTAACATTTTCAATTTCATTTATTCTATTTAATTTTCTTTTTGATTGTTTGAACTTTATCCATAAAATTCTTTGTGAAGATCAGGACTGGAATTTGGCTCTCTGAATCAGAAACAGAAGAACGAGAAGCGTCCAAATCGTAGTTCCGCCGCGCAACCGCGGACTCAACCGCCGCTTCCAGATCCGCTTCTGCCGCGACTTCGTGCTCCCTCCTAAATTGGGTCAACACCCCCATGGTTTGCATCACCTTTCATTTTTCCATTTTTCTTTTCTTCTTTTTATTTTAATTGTTTTTCTTTTGTTTTATTTAATTCACCAAAATTAATCTTAATAATAACACAAAACCAAAAAATCAGAAATCATTAAAAAATAAAAATATGTTTTATTTAATTTTTTTAATTCTTTAAATAGTTTTTGTAAATAAATTCCAATAAAACAATTAGTTTAAATTTAGGTTTTTAACTTTAATGTCTTTTTCTAAAATAATTATAAAAAAAACATAAAAATTAGGTTATTAGTATCTTTATTCTTTTCTCAATAAATAACTTTTTCTCCTTATTATTATTATTAATTAATTTTGTAAATAAATATGGCATTTAATTAATTAGGATAAATTAGGTTAAAACTTAAATATTTTTTTAAATTAAAAACAAATTTAGAACTAGGCTTTTATTTTAATTTATAATTTCAATTAACTTTCTTTATTTCATAAAATACCAAAAAAACATTAAAATAATCTCTTTTCTTTATTTAATCATTAATTAATTTATAATTTCTATTTAATTTCTTTAAAGGGTCCAACGCCCTCGCACTCTCGATTCTTATTTCTTTTCGCATTTATTTTTATTTCTTTTGTGGATATAATGTATTTGCCCCAAAGCCTTGTAATAGATAATTAGGACATTTACTTTCCGCACTTTTATTCAAATCGGGTCTTGGTTTAATTTGGCAATGTAGACCCACGCCTTGTAATAGCATAGGACCTTTATTTTCCGCATTTTTATTTTCCGCACTCTTTTAACTGCTAATCACATGAAAGAATGAATGCCCAAATAAAATCAAAGCGTAGCCCACCCAATGCATGACAAGACAAATAATAACTGAAAATGACACACAATTCACACACCACTCTTAGGGTACGCCTCACTGTTGCCTTGCCCCTCGAAACGTGGTCGTCGAGTACAGGATGTCTTAGTAAGTCCTTATGTCCATGAACATGGCATAAGGGTAGCTTCTAAGGTGTCCTACTGTTGCTCTGGTGATCACACTGTTGCCTTGCCCCTCGAAACATGGTCGTCGAGTACAGGACGTCTTAGTGAGTCCTTATGTTCCATTGATCTAGTTGCCTCGAAACGGTTGCCTCGAAACAAGTTGCCTCGAACCGGTTGCCTCAGAATAAAAAGATCAATGGCATAAGGGTAGCTTCTAAGGTATCTTACTATTGCTCGGTGACCACACTGTCCCTAACCCTCGAATTGACCCGAACACCTCCAACGGTGGTGCTACCTACCTCTCAATGGTGGGATGGCACTACCTTAAGGACATTTACACAGCCTAATTCCTTAGGGTGGGTAGATAACTCATAGATACTTGCTCTAATTCAAAACAAATCAAAAACTCTTTTCACACCGACACTTTTCAAAAAGCTTTCAAAACAACTTTTCAAACACTCTTGAGGACTGATACAAGAGTCGATCTGAAACTTTCAAAGAAACTTTTTCAAACCCACTCACCTTGAAAAGCAAACAAACATTTTGAAAACACAAGTGAGCAAGTATCTAAGAGCCCATGGATAACCATGGATAGAAAGGGTGCTAACACCTTCCCTTTCTATAAATCTACCTCCCGAACCGAGAACTAATCTCAATAAGGAATTTTTCTGTGCTTTTGTCCTTTCCATTTGGAGAAAATAAAAGACGGTGGCGACTCTTGCTTACCGCGACATTTCGCGAACCAGCGTTAAACAGTCAGTTCCGGATCCACCGATCACAGAATTGGCGACTCATCTGGGGAGACTTTTAAAGTGAGGTGTACCTTAGGACTAAGATCACTGTGTTTTCAATTGCTTTGACTTGTTTGCTTTAAATTGTGGGACTGTCTTGGGAGTTCTATAGATCCTAACCCGGATCTGGGGATACCTTCTTAGAAAGTAGCAACAAGGCTATGAGGGAACTGTGTGGGGTATACCGACATGGTTGAAACAGTCTGCTACATTGATGTGGCACTTTGGTGTGTACCGGTAACCCTTGAGTTCAGTCAAGGAGAGTACGGGGCCTCCGTGTGGTGTCATGAAGCATCAACTGACCTTAGGAACCTTAATTGAACCATCTTGGCCTCTTTAGGGTAGTGAGATAACTGACTTTGGTGCAGTCCGAGGTTGGTTGATACTCGATACTACACTCAATTGAGGGTTGCTTTCCTTGAATATTTCAGTCGCCAGTTCAGTGGCTAAATAGAAACGATGAACAATGAAAGCAATCCAGTGATATTGGGACCCTTAGAACCCGATTACTTCTGATAGGACAGGTTGAGCCCACCAACTTCAAGAGGGTAATACCCAGACCCCATGTTGGCCTGAACTCTAAGGGTTTCTCTTGTGTGACTTGTGTGCCTTCCAACTTGACTACCTGCATGCTTGTTATCTGACACTCGAGTTTTTTGCAGGTTTTGTTTATAGTCCTTAATTGGGACTCATAACAGGGTTTACTAAGTTTCTTGCAGGTTTTGTTTATAGTCCTTAATTGGGACTCATAACAGGGTTTACTGAGTTTCTTGCAGGTTTTGTTTAGAGTCTATAATTGGGACTCATAACAGGGTTTACCTACGTTACCCCATGCATAGCATAACATCATACCATTGCATACATCCCGCATAAGGACTAATCCGTTTCAAGGATCTCAAGGGCTTGTGATGCTGGTCATGATGAATCAACTATCCCAGCAAGGGGCAAAGAGGATTTATTTTCCCCTAGACAAAGTTGTCAGGGGCTATGACCCACTCGATATGGTGAGCCTTGACACTTGAAGAAGGACTCTCAACAACATGAAGTTCCTTCAATCAAGCTACTGGATCCCAAATGCTAACAATTTTCTTGTTTACCCCGCGAGGTCCTTGAAAACATTACATGCATATCATACATATCATTGCATTACAGGTACCCTTTTGACAGGTCACTTACCATCTCCGCTGTTTATTTCAGCAATGGCTTCCCAACAAGATAACCAGGGACCTCATGCTCAAGAGACCCAGTTCAGGGAAATCTTTTTAAGCCTATCTGTTGTACCCCAAAATTTGCCCTCCCATATTCTTCAAAATTTGCCAAGTCAAAGCTTCAAAATTCCCCAAGGGTTGCACAGTTCAAGGGCCTCCTAACAGTCAAAAATTAGGGTTTTGGTTCTGACAAAGAAAATGAAGTTTCCAAGGGTCCAATCAAGTCCCACATGCCTACAAATATGGCCAAGCATCCTCATACCAAGTTTCAAGACTTACAGCACAAAATTGCACAGTCAAAAACCCTAATTGCACTACAGTCAACTGCAGGGGCAAAATGGTCATTTGACAGTCAAAAGTTCAAATTTTTGGTCAACATCTTATTTTGAAGCCACAAACATCATTTTATCAATGCTTTATCATGATTCTCAAAGCTTGGCTCAAAAAGTCTCAAGATGCAAAAGTTTCCATATTTGGACAGTTGAAAAAGTCAACTGTAACTTGACCAAGGCATAACTTCCACATGGATTATCAGAAAAATTCCATCCAAAGCTCATTTTGAAGAGAAAGACATTTCCTACAACTCCTCTTCACACTTCAAGTCCAAGAAATGCTCTCACAAAAAGTTATCAATTTCAACATTATAGGTCATTTTCAAAAGTCAACAAAAAGGGACTTTAAGTCAGAGGCCATAACTTGAGATTGGTAAATCAAAATGACATGGGACCAAAGGAATTGGTTAAAGGACTTCAAGATCTTTCCAAAATGTCCAAGAACATGATCAAAGCTTAAAAATTGAGCAAGATATGCTTTGTGGAAGTTGGGAAAGTTTTGGGTATTTTGAAAAGTCAACTTTGCTTCAAATGCCTTAAAAATGCTAATGGGCCACATTTTCTTCCAAGAATCATCATCCAAAGCATGTGCACGACCATTTGGCCCAAAGGGAAGTTTTTCATCATTTTTATTTATTTATTTGAATTTTTAATTGCTAATAATTCATTTAATTAATTAAAATATATGAAAAATACCAAACCTAAGTTTTTAAATCTTTTTATGCATGAAATACACTCAATATTTCGTGCATGATCAGATTTGGAAATAATCAAGGTAATTGAACATGATTTGTATCAAATTTGCATGAAAAAAGATTTGAAAAGATTATGCAAAATCACAAAATCAAAAGCATTGATTCCATGGATATTTGGCTTATTTTGTTGACCTAAAACACTCACACATATATATATACATGATAACCCTAATGCCAGGAACCTCTAAGCTGCGCCAGAAAGGAAGAAACAATTTTGAGTTTTTATCAAAAAAGTCAAAAACTGAAAGTGGCCTTAGAGGACGATTCAGAGGAAAAGGTTGATCCCATTAGCTTGCCAAGGCATTACTAAAGCTGCCTGAATACTTTTCCACATCCCTAACGCCCAGAATCGGTATACAGAACTCGAGATTATTCACATTTTTTTCATATTCGTGTTTCAATATTCAAGCATTCTCATTGCGTTTTTCTTATGGATTCATACTAATTGATTGATTCTAAAGCTAACTGCATACTTTAATTGAGTTTTCGTGCCAAATTAGAGGATTCACCATTGAAACAGGCTAGGGTTCTTCAAGCTTCGAATTGGGTATTTTTGAATACTGTAAAATTAGAACACCTTAATACCATGGTTAAATTCAGGAAGCTTGGACGATTCTAATGCAACAGTCGCGCCCAATTTATATAGCATCATAGCCTAATCGCTATTTTGGAAAAGAGCATATTTTGGGGGGGTTTAAAACCCTCGCTAACTCCTTTTATGTTTCAGGAAAATACAAACGAGGAAGAAGATGGTGAGGTGTAGGCCAGTAAGTGGTTCATTTGAATTTTCGCGCTAAAGTCCCACTAACTCTTGTTTTTGCATTATATTATTTGTTTCCTAATATATAATCAAAACGCGTTCAATAGCTCCACTGGTCAAGCGTAGCACTGGTAACCTCTGGGACCTGGGTTCGATTCCCAGGTCCCCCTCCCTTTCCATAATATTTTTCTAATATCATCCTGTGCAGCTTAAGTCCCATGGTTCATCATACGCTCACAATTTCAACGCGCCATATGGCCACCAAGATCAAACCAAAGGCCAAGATTCAGAGCCTATGATGTGCCTCAGTCAATGCACGCACGTGCTTCCAGGAAAAGTCAACAAAGGGCCTCCAAAGATGGGCTTGATTACTACAGTTTAAACCTCCAATTGGGGCCAGAACCCCCCAAGGTTTTGCCATTCTTTCATTTTTTTTATTTTATTCGTTTCAATTATTTCTTTTTTTTAATTCTTTAAATTAATTTGTTTTTTTTTCATAAAATATAAAAAAATAACAAAAATCAGAAAAATAAAAAAAATAAAAATATGTTTTATTTAAATATTATCTTTTTTTGTAAATAAATAATATCATTTAATTTAGTTTTCAATTCTAGGGTTAATTTTAATATCTTTTCTTAATAAATTAAAAATTTGTAGAATTAGGTTTTAATCAATTTTTATCTTTTTCTTTTATTTTCTCATCACTAATAATTAATTATTTATTTTTATAAATCAAATTGCATTAATTAATTAGGTTTAATTTTAGGTAACTTTCATATTTTCTTAATAAATTAAAAAATAGCTAGAATTAGGTTTAAATTTCATTTAATTCACATAAAAAAACCATAAATACAAAAAACTCAAAAAATCTTTTCTTTTTCTTTAATTTAATTAATTTGTTAACTATAATTTAATTTCATTAAAAAGGGTCCAACGCCCTCGCTTTCGATTTTAATTCCAGTTCGCGCATTTTATTTTATTTCTTATAAATGTAACTCTCCCAAAGCCATGTAACTCGGACATTTTATATTTGTCGCACTTTTCTTTATTTTATGTCAAATCGGGTCCTGGATTTTAATTTGGCGATGTGGACCCGCGCCTTTGTAATAGTTTAGGAATTTTATATTTTCGCACTTTTTTAACTGTTAATAATGGCATGCAAGAATGAATGATTAAAATAAAAACAACGCGTAGATCACCCATGGCATGACAAGATAAAATATCTGAAAACGACACACGATTCACACACCACCCCTAGGGTACGCCTCACTGTTGCCTTGCCTCGAAAGGTGATCGTCGAGTAGAGGATGTCTTAGTAAGTCCTCATGATCCGGGAACCTGGCATGAGGGTAGCTTCTAAGGTATCTTCCCATTGCTCCGGTGATCACCATGTCCCGAACTTCAAATTGACCCGAACACCTCCAACGGTGGTGCTACCTACCTCTCAATGATGGGATGGCATTACTTTAAAGGACATTTACACAGACGAATTCCTTAGGGTAGGTAGACGACTCTAGATACTTGCTCTAATTTCAAAAACAAATCAAAAATACTTTTCACACCGACACCTTTTCAAAAAGCTTTCGAGAGCAAATTTTTCAAACACTCTTGAGGACCGATACAAGAGTCGAACTGGAATTTTCAAAGAAACTTTTTTTAAAACCCATATTGAAAAGCAAACAAACCATTTTTGAAAACACAAGTGAGCAAGTATCTAAGAGCCCATGGATAACCATGGATAGAAAGGGTGCTAACACCTTCCCTTTCTATAACCTACCTCCCGAACCGAGAGCAATCTCTTTAAGGAATTTTTCTATGCTTTTGTCCTTTCCATTTGGAGAAAATAAAAGACGGTGGCGACTCTTGCTTCCGCGACATTTCGCGAACCAGCGTTAAACAGTCAGTTCCAGATCCACCGATCACAGAACTGGCGACTCTGCTGGGGAAATTTATAAAGTGAGGTGTACCTTAGGGTTTAGTTCATAACTGTGTTTTCAATTGTATTGACGTGCTTGCTTTAAAATTGTTGGTTGCATGGGAGTTACATAAGATCCTAACCCGGATCTGGGGATACCCTGTTTAGGTAGCATAAGCTGTGAGGGACCTGTCCGGCGTAGACCGACACGGGTGAAACAGTGGCTACGTTGGTGTGGCACCTTGGTCTATACCGATATCCCTTGTGTCGCAACGAGGAGAATATGGGTCTTCTGAGGAGTCATTAAGCACCAACAGACCTTAGAACCTTAATTGACACAACTTGGCCATTAGAACAGTAGCAGTATGCTACGCCCATTGAGGCTAAATTCTCGTGATGGTTCTGGCCGCAAGAAAAGATTGCGATGCTGGAGTTATGATCGATTGAGGGTAGTCAATGATATTGGGATCCTCTAAGAACCCGGTTACTTTGATAGGACAGGTATGAACCGACAAACTGAAAGAGGGTAATACCTAGACCACATGCTGGCCTAAACTTTAAGGGCTGTCTTGTGTGACTTGTGTGCCTTCGTACTTGACTACTTGCATGCTTTATCTGACACATGAACTACTTGCAGGTTTTGTTTTAGTCCTTAATTGGGACCCATGACAGGGCTTACTAAGTTTCTTACAGGTTTTGTTTATAATCCTTAATTGGGACCCACGACAGGGCTTACTAAGTTTCTTGCAGGTTTTGTTTATAGTCCTTAATTAGGGCTCATAACAGAGTGTACTGAGTTTCTTGCAGACTAGTTTCTTGCAGGTTTTGTTTATAGTCCTTGATGGGGACTCATAACAGGGTTTACTCACATTACCCCATGCATAACATAACATCATACCATTGCATACATCCTAACCCATTTCAAGGATCTCAAGGGCTTGTGATGCAGGTCATGATGAACCAGAATGTCTAAACAAGGGGCAAAAGGGGATTTATTTTCCTCTAGCCAAGGTTGTCAGGGGCTATGACCCACTGGATATGGTGAGCCTTTGACCCTTGAAGAAGAATTCTCAACAACATGGGGTTCCTTCAATCAAGCTACCGGTTTCAAGTTCTAACAATTTTTCTTGTCTACCCCGCGAGATCCTTGAAAACATTACATGCATGTCATACACATCATTGCATAACAGGTACCCTTGTTGCAGGTCACTTACCTTTCCCGCTGTTTATTTCAGCAATGGCTTCCCAACAAGATAACCAGGACCTTCTTGCTCAAGAGACTCGGTTCAGGGAAACCCTCCTGAATCTATCCAAGGGGCAGGAGGAGCTAAGGACACTTCTCATGGAGACTTTGGTCAGGAACAGTGCTGAGGACGAATGGTTGAAACGTCTGCAAGCTGAGATGGATACAATGAAAGCCCAGATGCTGGGGCAGGTGACTATCATTCAAGACTTAGCTCAAAGACAAGATGAGCTCAGGGCTCTCATCCACCAACTGCTTCAGGGTAACCGACTGGGGCAAACATCTAAGGGTAAAGAGCCAGTCATCGTTCAACCACCTTTGAGACAAGGAGATAAGGGAAGAGCTCCTCAAATGGCTCCCGTGTCACGAATTCAGCACCAACCTCATCAGCTTCAGCCAGACAAACCCAGGAGGCCATTCACCCAGCTCAACATGTCGCTGTTTCAAGCTTTACAACGCCTGTTGAGGTTGAATCTGATCACATTAAGGGATCATCCCCGAAACCCCAACACAACGCATCCTACTTATGATCCCAATAAAAGGTGTGCCTACCACTCTGCCTGTCCAGGACATGATACAAATGAGTGTTGGGCTCTGAAAAACAAGATCCAGGACCTAATTGATGAAGGAGCATTGGAGTTTACACAAGATGGTCAGGCTGAGTTTTTCTACCATCCCTCCAAGGCTCACCAGTTGAAATAACCAGCTCTGAGATGAAAAGACTTTTGTTCATTCGAATGTTCAAGTTGTAATTCTTTTTGATTGTTCAAACATTTGTTCATTGTTAAACATTGTTATTTCATTAATGCATCGCATATGTCTGTTTTGAAGCAATATATTCGTATTCACTATATGCAAATTATTTTCATATTTTTTCTGATGTCAACTCTCGATTAATAATTCTAAGCCTCTTGAGGGAAGATGACGAAAACGATACCACAATATACAGTATGCTTTTGAACAGACCCCGTTGATGAGGTACAGGCATTGTTTCAAATCCCTAAACACTGGAGTTATAAGGAAGATAATCCCTCGTCAACCCCTCTGAGCCAAAGAAGTAGGAGTTTTTCTTTTCGAAATTTAAAACCCTTAATCATAACCTGGGGCAGGGTAGTTCTCTCAGTTGATCCAAGTGCATAACGAATGGCACCAAAGAAATCCTTACAAAACGAAGAAAGACAGTGATGGTTCCGAATAATCAATAAAGAAAGGCAGTCATCATATCTCAAAAATAAAAACCCAATAAGTCAAAACCTATGAAGGGGACTTACAAAACTGGGGCATCCCGCTGACTGTAATCACAAAAAAAAACAGTTCAAGCAAAAAAAAATAGGGATAGCGAAATCAAAAAGAAAGAAGTCATATAAACCCTCAACAAAAACAAAAAATGACTGCCTATTCAGAATAAATCATCAATATCTGAACCATCATTGGAACATCAGGACAAAGACTCAAACAAGGTCTAACGCACGGTCAGCTGAGTTTAGGATTGAAGAACATCACGAAGAACGGGTGGGTACAAATAAATTTGAGCCTTTATCCTTTGTTTCTTAAACCATGAACCAGGCCACGTTATAACCCTCAAAAGTCCTAGCTGAAGCATGGGTTAATTCGAAAGCATACTGTTACAAAGTTATTCTGACTCCTTAAGGCCTACGGTAAATACGGAGTTGACATCACGCTTTACAAACATTCACTTGTTTTATGAAAAGAATGCATTTTCAAAATCTTCAAGACGGACATAGGCTTTGCATTTTTAACATAACTTTGTTTGCATATGACTTTTTGTTTGAACAGCATAGAAATCCGCACGACGAATGCCTAATGAACAGAAGCACTTCCAATCAAGGGGCATGGCATGACTATTGTCTATCATCTGGGACAGTCCAATCAAGATTCGGAGAATCTCTCAAAGGCCCAAATAGCCTGGGGCAAATCTCCGCCTGAGTCACTTGGGGCACTCCAACAATGAATCTGGCCTGATCAAACACCTTCTGGTGGCATGGCAGAACACTTCTAAACAGGGGCAACTCCCTACATTCTGAAAGCATGGACATAGTCGAAAAAATACTACGCATAATCAAAGACCCGCTAGGATGACATACCTAGGCAAAAATAAGGGCTTCCCGGCGAACCAAAAGGGTTCGGGCAAAAATAAGGGATGAAATGAAAAATCTGTACACCCGGCAAGTCGAAAACCTGAAAAGGCGGCTTGGGCAAAAATGGGTATCCCGGTGGACTGAAAACCCGAAAGGGAGGTCCAGGCAAAAGTTAGGGATTAAAGCGTACGACTATGTCCTGTCATCCTGTCACCTGCCTACCAGAAGAAGGTTTGTCCATCAACAACTATCAGCACCTCACAGGTCTTCCTCTCCCGCCTCAGAAACAGGGGCAATAATGAGTGATCTAAACGGTCTAATGGTTCTGTCCACCAAGGTATCAAGGTAGGTTCAACTGAAGAACATAACCAGATATCTTAATTCCCCAAAGAGTGAGCCAGCAAGTCAGTTCACTCTCCCCAAGCTGTATCATCAAACCTTAAGGAAGTTGGGTATCCTCCCGCAGATCTCAACATTCCCCAGCAACACATATGCATTCTTAACAAGAATCCCCGGCAGTCTTGGTCTAAAGATTGTTCCCCGGCGGCATATCAAACATTCAATGGAGTCACTTCCCCGATACAGTTCAAAACTTCCCCAAGAGAGTCCAATCTAGTCCCCCAGGAAAGTTAGAATCATCTCCCAAGCAGTAAGCTTATCCCCAGTAGATTCTGAAAGCTTACCCCTGCAGAGCACGAACGCATCTCCCGGCTTTATTCAAAGAGTTATTTCCCTACCAGGATATAACTGGGTTATCCTCAGCCAAAAGCCACGGAAAGAGCGTCCTCGACGAAGTCTTCTTATCCCCAGCAAAGTCTATCAACACTTCCAACACAACAAAGGTATCCCCAGCAAGTTATTATCAATAACTCAATAAAGTACCTCTCTCCCCACAGAGTATTGCTCCCCAGCAAGATCACTAGAGTACTTTTCTCCCCGCAGAGTAATCCATTCGCCAAGTTTATCCCCAACGGAGTTATCTTCTCCTACCGGTATTCTTGCAACTATCATCCCCAGCGGAAGCAAAGATCAATACTTCAACATCATCCCAGGAGTGACTTCCCGGCACCTGTCAAGGATTTATTTTCCTAAGACGAAAAGATACATTCATAAACATCGCACTTCCATACATTATAGCATGCATATACGCATCGTATCTTACAAATCTCATTTATGTTGAGAACATCATTGCTTGGCCCATATCATGCATTGCATATGACTGACCTTTACCTTTCAGGAAAGATCCAGTTAAGTTCTCAGCTACATTCCAAGACCTAGACCGGTTCAGTTAAATTGACCCTAAGATTTTTCTGTTTCTTATCCAGTCCAAGGCCTTCTCTGGTTCAGTCAGATCGACCCTAAGATCTCCCTGTTTCTTATCCAGTTGAAGATTTCAAGACCTAGACCGGTTCAGTTAAATCGACCCTAAGATTTTTCTGTTTCTTATCCAGTCCAAGGCCTTCTCTAGTCCAGCTAAATCGACCCCTAACAGATTTTCCTGATAAAGACTCAGTAGAAGATATCCAAGATTCTCTCAATGATTACTGTTGAGGTTGAAGTCGCCCAAGATTCTCTCAATGATTACTGTTGAGGTTGAAGTTGCCCAAGATTCTCTCAATGATTACTGTTGAGGTTGAAGTCGCCCAAGATTCTCTCAATGATTACTGTTGAGGTTGAAGTCGTCCAAGATTCTCTCAATGATTACTGTTGAGGTTGAAGTCGCCCAAGATTCTCTCAATGATTACTGTTGAGGTTGAAGTCGTCCAAGATTCTCTCAATGATTACTGTTGAGGTTGAAGTCGCCTATGGTTCTCTCCCCGTTACTGCGGAGGTAGTAATCGCCCCCAAGATTCGCTCAGCGTTACTGTTGAGGTTGAAGTCGTCCAAGATTCTCTCAATGATTACTGTTGAGGTTGAAGTCGCCCAAGATTCTCTCAATGATTACTCTTGAGGTT
Source organism: Vicia faba (assembly GCA_948472305.1). Taxonomy (NCBI): domain Eukaryota; kingdom Viridiplantae; phylum Streptophyta; class Magnoliopsida; order Fabales; family Fabaceae; genus Vicia; species Vicia faba. Next base: position 1,188,131,896 of record OX451737.1, read on the forward strand.
GAAGTCGTCCAAGATTCTCTCAATGATACTGTTGAGGTTGTAGTCGCCTATGGTTCTCTCCCCGTTACTGCGGAGGTAGTAATCGTCCCCAGATTCTCTCAGCGTTACTGTTGAGGTTGAAGTCGTCCAAGATTCTCTCAATGATTACTGTTGAGGTTGAAGTCGCCTGTGGTTCTCTCCCCGTTACTGCGGAGGTAGTAATCGCCCCCAAGATTCACTCAGCGTTACTGTTGAAGTTGAAGTCGTCCAAGATTCTCTCAATGATACTGTTGAGGTTGAAGTCGCCTATGGTTCTCTCCCCGTTACTACGGAGGTAGTAATCATCCCCAGATTCTCTCAGTGCTACTTTTGAGGTTGAGGTCGCCCAAGGTTCTCTCAGCGTTACTGTTGGGGTAGTAATCGTTCAAGGTTCTCTCGGCGTTCCTGTTGAGGTAGTAACCATCCCTGGTTCATTCATCACCTTTTGAAGCTCCAGATACAGCTCCTGTAACCAGTCAGGACACATCTATACAAAGAGTTTGAATACCAGCTCCTGTAACATGCCATGTACTCACTTTTCTTTTGCAGGTACGCAAGTTCTCGCTAAGGAAACTCTTACGCGATCGACACCCAGATGGCATCTATAAGCCCATCCACCTTCCATCATCTCTTAGCATGGCATCTATAAGCCCATCATCCTATCCATCAATCTCCAAATTGCATCTATAAGCCCATTCCCTCCATCACACTACTACTATGTGAGCGTAAATTTCTGGGCACTCTAGTGTTCAATCATCTTCCACCTTCGGATTACGAAAGGCACGTCAGCCAATCTGCATCCTCAGGTCTAAGAAGATTGAACAGGGGCAACTGTTGTACCCCAAAATTTGCCCTCCCATATTCTTCAAAATTTGCCAAGTCAAAGCTTCAAAATTCCCCAAGGGTTGCACAGTTCAAGGGCCTCCTAACAGTAAAAAATTAGTGTTTTGGTTCTGACAAAGAAAATGAAGTTTCCAAGGGTCCAATCAAGTCCCAAATGCCTACAAATATGGCCAAGCATCCTCATACCAAGTTTCAAGACTTACAGCACAAAATTGCACAGTCAAAAACCCTAATTGCACTACAGTCAACTGCAGGGGCAAAATGGTCATTTGACAGTCAAAAGTTCAAATTTTTGGTCAACATCTTATTTTGAAGCCACAAACATCATTTGATCAATGCTTGATCATGATTCTCAAAGCTTGGCTCAAAAAGTCTCAAGATGCAAAAGTTTCCATATTTGGACAGTTGAAAAAGTCAACTGTAACTTGACCAAGGCATAACTTCCACATGGATTATCAGAAAAATTCCATCCAAAGCTCATTTTGAAGAGAAAGACATTTCCTACAACTCCTCTTCACACTTCAAGTCCAAGAAATGCTCTCACAAAAAGTTATCAATTTCAACATTATAGGTCATTTTCAAAAGTCAACAAAAAGGGACTTTAAGTCAGAGGCCATAACTTGAGATTGGTAAATCAAAATGACATGGGACCAAAGGCATTGGTTAAAGGACTTCAATATCTTTCCAAAATGTCCAAGAACATGATTAAAGCTTAAAAATTGAGCAAGATATGCTTTGTGGAAGTTGGGAAATTTTTGGGTATTTTGAAAAGTCAACTTTGCTTCAAATGCCTTAAAAATGCTAATGGGCCACATTTTCTTCCAAGAATCATCATCCAAAGCATGTGCACGACCATTTGGCCCAAAGGTATGTTTTTAATCATTTTTATTTATTTATTTGAATTTTTAATTGCTAATAATTCATTTAATTAATTAAAATATATGAAAAATACCAAACCTAAGTTTTTAAATCTTTTTATGCATGAAATACACTCAATATTTCGTGCATGATCAGATTTGGAAAGAATCAAGGTAATTGAACATGATTTGTATCAAATTTGCATGAAAAAAGATTTGAAAAGATTATGCAAAATCACAAAATCAAAAGCATTGATTCCATGGATATTTGGCTTATTTTGTTGACCTAAAACACTCACACATATATATACATGATAACCCTAATGCCAGGAACCTCTAAGCTGCGCCAGAAAGGAAGAAACATCTTTGAGTTTTCATCAAAAAAGTCAAAAACTGAAAGTGGCCTTAGAGGACGATTCAGAGGAAAAGGTTGATCCCATTAGCTTGCCAAGGCATTACTAAAGCTGCCTGAATACTTTTCCACATCCCTAACGCCCAGAATCGGTATACAGAACTCGAGATTATTCACATTTTTTTCATATTCGTGTTTCAATATTCAAGCATTCTCATTGCGTTTTTCTTATGGATTCATACTAATTGATTGATTCTAAAGCTAACTGCATACTTTAATTGAGTTTTCGTGCCAAATTAGAGGATTCACCATTGAAACATGCTAGGGTTCTTCAAGCTTCGAATTGGGTATTTTTGAATACTGTAAAATTAGAACACCTTAATACCATGGTTAAATTCAGGAAGCTTGGACGATTCTAATGCAACAGTCGCGCCCAATTTATATAGCATCATAGCCTAATCGCTATTTTGGAAAAGAGCATATTTTGGGGGGGGGGGGGGGGGTTTAAAACCCCCGCTAACTCCTTTTATGTTTCAGGAAAATACAAACGAGGAAGAAGATGGTGAGGTGTAGGCCAGTAAGTGGTTCATTTGAATTTTCGCGCTAAAGTCCCACTAACTCTTGTTTTTGCATTATATTATTTGTTTCCTAATATATAATCAAAACGTGTTCAATAGCTCCACTGGTCAAGCGTAGCACTGGTAACCTCTGGGACCTGGGTTCGATTCCCAGGTCCCCCTCCCTTTCCATAATATTTTTTCTAATATCATCCTGTGCAGCTTAAGTCCCATGGTTCATCATACGCTCACAATTTCAACGCGCCACATGGCCACCAAGATAAAACCAAAGGCCAAGATTCAGAGCCTATGATGTGCCTCAGTCAATGCACGCACATGCTTCCAGGAAAAGTCAACAAAGGGCCTCCAAAGATGGGCTTGATTACTACAGTTTAAACCTCCAATTGGGGCCAGAACCCCCCAAGGTTTTGCCATTCTTTCATTTTTTTTATTTTATTCATTTCAATTATTTCTTTTTTTTAATTCTTTAAATTAATTTGTTTTTTTTTCATAAAATATAAAAAAATAACAAAAATCAGAAAAAGAAAAAAAATAAAAATATGTTTTATTTAAATATTATCTTTTTTTGTAAATAAATAATATCATTTAATTTAGTTTTCAATTCTAGGGTTAATTTTAATATCTTTTCTTAATAAATTAAAAATTTGTAGAATTAGGTTTTAATCAATTTTTATCTTTTTCTTTTATTTTCTCATCACTAATAATTAATTATTTATTTTTATAAATCAAATTGCATTAATTAATTAGGTTTAATTTTAGGTAATTTTCATATTTTCTTAATAAATTAAAAAATAGCTAGAATTAGGTTTAAATTTCATTTAATTCACATAAAAAAACCATAAATACAAAAAACTCAAAAAATCTTTTCTTTTTCTTTAATTTAATTAATTTGTTAACTATAATTTAATTTCATTAAAAAGGGTCCAACACCCTCGCTTTCGATTTTAATTCCAATTCGCGCATTTTATTTTATTTCTTATAAATGTAACTCTCCCAAAGCCATGTAACTCGGACATTTTATATTTGTCGCACTTTTCTTTATTTTATGTCAAACCGGGTCCTGGATTTTAATTTGGCGATGTGGACCGCGCCTTTGTAATAGTTTAGGAATTTTATATTTTCGCACTTTTTTAACTGTTAATAATGGCATGCAAGAATGAATGATTAAAATAAAAACAACGCGTAGATCACCCATGGCATGACAAGATAAAATATCTGAAAACGACACACGATTCACACACCACCCCTAGGGTACGCCTCACTGTTGCCTTGCCTCGAAAGGTGATCGTCGAGTAGAGGATGTCTTAGTAAGTCCTCATGATCCTGGAACCTGGCATGAGGGTAGCTTCTAAGGTATCTTCCCATTGCTCCGGTGATCACCATGTCCCGAACTTCAAATTGACCCGAACACCTCCAACGGTGGTGCTACCTACCTCTCAATGATGGGATGGCATTACTTTAAAGGACATTTACACAGACGAATTCCTTAGGGTAGGTAGACGACTCTAGATACTTGCTCTAATTTCAAAAACAAATCAAAAATACTTTTCACACCGACACCTTTTCAAAAAGCTTTCGAGAGCAAATTTTTCAAACACTCTTGAGGACCGATACAAGAGTCGAACTGGAATTTTCAAAGAAACTTTTTTTAAAACCCATATTGAAAAGCAAACAAACCATTTTTGAAAACACAAGTGAGCAAGTATCTAAGAGCCCATGGATAACCATGGATAGAAAGGGTGCTAACACCTTCCCTTTCTATAACCTACCTCCCGAACCGAGAGCAATCTCTTTAAGGAATTTTTCTGTGCTTTTGTCCTTTCCATTTGGAGAAAATAAAAGACGGTGGCGACTCTTGCTTCCGCGACATTTCGCGAACCAGCGTTAAACAGTCAGTTCCAGATCCACCGATCACAGAACTGGCGACTCTGCTGGGGAAATTTATAAAGTGAGGTGTACCTTAGGGTTTAGTTCATAACTGTGTTTTCAATTGTATTGACTTGCTTGCTTTAAAATTGTGGGTTGCATGGGAGTTACATAAGATCCTAACCCGGATCTGGGGATACCCTGTTTAGGTAGCATAAGCTGTGAGGGACCTGTCCGACGTAGACCGACACGGGTGAAACAGTGGCTACGTTGGTGTGGCACCTTGGTCTGTACCGATATCCCTTGTGTCGCAACGAGGAGAATATGGGTCTTCTGAGGAGTCATTAAGCACCAACAGACCTTAGAACCTTAATTGACACAACTTGGCCATTAGAACAGTAGCAGTATGCTACGCCCATTGAGGCTAAATTCTCGTGATGGTTCTGGCCGCAAGAAAAGATTGCGATGCTGGAGTTATGATCGATTGAGGGTAGTCAATGATATTGGGATCCTCTAAGAACCTGGTTACTTTGATAGGACAGGTATGAACCGACAAACTGAAAGAGGGTAATACCTAGACCACATGCTGGCCTAAACTTTAAGGGCTGTCTTGTGTGACTTGTGTGCCTTCGTACTTGACTACTTGCATGCTTTATCTGACACATGAACTACTTGCAGGTTTTGTTTTAGTCCTTAATTTGGACCCATGACAGGGCTTACTAAGTTTCTTACAGGTTTTGTTTATAGTCCTTAATTGGGACCCACGACAGGGCTTACAAATTTCTTGCAGGTTTTGTTTATAGTCCTTAATTAGGGCTCATAACAGAGTGTATTGAGTTTCTTGCAGACTAGTTTCTTGTAGGTTTTGTTTATAGTCCTTGATGGGGACTCATAACAGGGTTTACTCACATTACCCCATGCATAACATAACATCATACCATTGCATACATCCTAACCCATTTCAAGGATCTCAAGGGCTTGTGATGCAGGTCATGATGAACCAGAATGTCTAAACAAGGGGCAAAAGGGGATTTATTTTCCTCTAGCCAAGGTTGTCAGGGGCTATGACCCACTGGATATGGTGAGCCTTTGACCCTTGAAGAAGAATTCTCAACAACATGGGGTTCCTTCAATCAAGCTACCGGTTTCAAGTTCTAACAATTTTTCTTGTCTACCCCGCGAGATCCTTGAAAACATTACATGCATGTCATACACATCATTGCATAACAGGTACCCTTGTTGCAAGTCACTTACCTTTCCCGCTGTTTATTTCAGCAATGGCTTCCCAACAAGATAACCAGGACCTTCTTGCTCAAGAGACTCGGTTCATGGAAACCCTCCTGAATCTATCCAAGGGGCAGGAGGAGCTAAGGACACTTCTCATGGAGACTTTGGTCAGGAACAGTGCTGAGGACGAACGGTTGAAACGTCTGCAAGCTGAGATGGATACAATGAAAGCCCAGATGCTGGGGCAGGTGACTATCATTCAAGACTTAGCTCAAAGACAAGATGAGCTCGGGGCTCTCATCCACCAACTGCTTCAGGGTAACCGACTGGGGAAAACATCTAAGGGTAAAGAGCCAGTCATCGTTCAACCACCTTTGAGACAAGGAGATAAGGGAAGAGCTCCTCAAGTGGCTCCCGTGTCACGAATTCAGCACCAACCTCATCAGCTTCAGCCAGACAAACCCAGGAGGCCATTCACCCAGCTCAACATGTCGCTGTTTCAAGCTTTACAACGCCTGTTGAGGTTGAATCTGATCACATTAAGGGATCATCCCCGAAACCCCAACACAACGCATCCTACTTATGATCCCAATAAAAGGTGTGCCTACCACTCTGCCTGTCCAGGACATGATACAAATGAGTGTTGGGCTCTGAAAAACAAGATCCAGGACCTAATTGATGAAGGAGCATTGGAGTTTACACAAGATGGTCAGGCTGAGTTTTTCTACCATCCCTCCAAGGCTCACCAGTTGAAATAACCAGCTCTGAGATGAAAAGACTTTTGTTCATTCGAATGTTCAAGTTGTAATTCTTTTTGATTGTTCAAACATTTGTTCATTGTTAAACATTGTTATTTCATTAATGCATCACATATGTCTGTTTTGAAGCAATATATTCGTATTCACTATATGCAAATTATTTTCATATTTTTTCTGATGTCAACTATCGATTAATAATTCTAAGCCTCTTGAGGGAGGATGACGAAAACGATACCACAATATACAGTATGCTTTTGAACAGACCCCGCTGATGAGGTACAGGCATTGTTTCAAATCCCTAAACACTGGAGTTATAAGGAAGATAATCCCTCGTCAACCCCTCTGAGCCAAAGAAGTAGGAGTTTTTCTTTTCGAAATTTAAAACCCTTAATCATAACCTGGGGCAGGGTAGTTCTCTCAGTTGATCCAAGTGCATAACGAATGGCACCAAAGAAATCCTTACAAAACGAAGAAAGACAGTGATGGTTCCGAATAATCAATAAAGAAAGGCAGTCATCATATCTCAAAAATAAAAACCCAATAAGTCAAAACCTATGAAGGGGACTTACAAAACTGGGGCATCTCGCTGACTGTAATCACAAAAAAAAAACAGTTCAGGCAAAAAAAAATAGGGATAGCGAAATCAAAAAGAAAGAAGTCATACAAACCCTCAACAAAAACAAAAAATGACTGCCTATTCAGAATAAATCATCAATATCTGAACCATCATTGGAACATCAGGACAAAGACTCAAACAAGGTCTAACGCACGGTCAGCTGAGTTTAGGATTGAAGAACATCACGAAGAACGGGTGGGTACAAATAAATTTGAGCCTTTATCCTTTGTTTCTTAAACCATGAACCAGGCCACGTTATAACCCTCAAAAGTCCTAGCTGAAGCATGGGTTAATTCGAAAGCATACTGTTACAAAGTTATTCTGACTCCTTAAGGCCTACGGTAAATACGGAGTTGACATCACGCTTTACAAACATTCACTTGTTTTATGAAAAGAATGCATTTTCAAAATCTTCAAGACGGACATAGGCTTTGCATTTTTAACATAACTTTGTTTGCATATGACTTTTTGTTTGAACAGCATAGAAATCCGCACGACGAATGCCTAATGAACAGAAGCACTTCCAATCAAGGGGCATGGCATGACTATTGTCTATCATCTGGGACAGTCCAATCAAGATTCGGAGAATCTCTCAAAGGCCCAAATAGCCTGGGGCAAATCTCCGCCTGAGTCACTTGGGGCACTCCAACAATGAATCTGGCCTGATCAAACACATTCTGGTGGCATGGCAGAACACTTCTAAACAGGGGCAACTCCCTACATTCTGAAAGCATGGACATAGTCGAAAAAATACTACGCATAATCAAAGACCCGCTAGGATGACATACCTAGGCAAAAATAAGGGCTTCCCGGCGAACCAAAAGGGTTCGGGCAAAAATAAGGGATGAAATGAAAAATCTGTACACCCGGCAAGTCGAAAACCTGAAAAGGCGGCTTGGGCAAAAATGGGTATCCCGGTGGACTGAAAACCCGAAAGGGCGGTCCAGGCAAAAGTTAGGGATTAAAGCGTACGACTATGTCCTGTCATCCTGTCACCTGCCTACCAGAAGAAGGTTTGTCCATCAACAACTATCAGCACCTCACAGGTCTTCCTCTCCCGCCTCAGAAACAGGGGCAATAATGAGTGATCTAAACGGTCTAATGGTTCTGTCCACCAAGGTATCAAGGTAGGTTCAACTGAAGAACATAACCAGATATCTTAATTCCCCAAAGAGTGAGCCAGCAAGTCAGTTCACTCTCCCCAAGCTGTATCATCAAACCTTAAGGAAGTTGGGTATCCTCCCGCAGATCTCAACATTCCCCAGCAACACATATGCATTCTTAACAAGAATCCCCGGCAGTCTTGGTCTAAAGATTGTTCCCCGGCGGCATATCAAACATTCAATGGAGTCACTTCCCCGATACAGTTCAAAACTTCCCCAAGAGAGTCCAATCTAGTCCCCCAGGAAAGTTAGAATCATCTCCCAAGCAGTAAGCTTATCCCCAGTAGATTCTGAAAGCTTACCCCTGCAGAGCACGAACGCATCTCCCGGCTTTATTCAAAGAGTTATTTCCCTACCAGGATATAACTGGGTTATCCTCAGCCAAAAGCCACGGAAAGAGCGTCCTCGACGAAGTCTTCTTATCCCCAGCAAAGTCTATCAACACTTCCAACACAACAAAGGTATCCCCAGCAAGTTATTATCAACAACTCAATAAAGTACCTCTCTCCCCACAGAGTATTGCTCCCCAGCAAGATCACTAGAGTACTTTTCTCCCCGCAGAGTAATCCATTCGCCAAGTTTATCCCCAACGGAGTTATCTTCTCCTACCGGTATTCTTGCAACTATCATCCCCAGCGGAAGCAAAGATCAATACTTCAACATCATCCCAGGAGTGACTTCCCGGCACCCGTCAAGGATTTATTTTCCTAAGACGAAAAGATACATTCATAAACATCGCACTTCCATACATTATAGCATGCATATACGCATCGTATCTTACAAATCTCATTTATGTTGAGAACATCATTGCTTGGCCCATATCATGCATTGCATATGACTGACCTTTACCTTTCAGGAAAGATCCAGTTAAGTTCTCAGCTACATTCCAAGACCTAGACCGGTTCAGTTAAATTGACCCTAAGATTTTTCTGTTTCTTATCCAGTCCAAGGCCTTCTCTGGTTCAATCAGATCGACCCTAAGATCTCCCTGTTTCTTATCCAGTTGAAGATTTCAAGACCTAGACCGGTTCAGTTAAATCGACCCTAAGATTTTTCTGTTTCTTATCCAGTCCAAGGCCTTCTCTAGTCCATCTAAATCGACCCCTAACAGATTTTCCTGATAAAGACTCAGTAGAAGATATCCAAGATTCTCTCAATGATTACTGTTGACGTAGAAGTCACCCAAGATTCTCTCAATGATTACTGTTGAGGTTGAAGTCGCCCAAGATTCTCTCAATGATTACTGTTGAGGTTGAAGTCGCCCAAGATTCTCTCAATGATTACTGTTGAGGTTGAAGTCGTCCAAGATTCTCTCAATGATTACTGTTGAGGTTGAAGTCGCCCAAGATTCTCTCAATGATTACTGTTGAGGTTGAAGTCGTCCAAGATTCTCTCAATGATTACTGTTGAGGTTGAAGTCGCCTGTGGTTCTCTCCCCGTTACTGCGGAGGTAGTAATCGCCCCCAAGATTCGCTCAGCGTTACTGTTGAGGTTGAAGTCGTCCAAGATTCTCTCAATGATTACTGTTGAGGTTGAAGTCGCCCAAGATTCTCTCAATGATTACTGTTGAGGTTGAAGTCGTCCAAGATTCTCTCAATGATACTATTGAGGTTGTAGTCGCCTATGGTTCTCTCCCCGTTACTGCGGAGGTAGTAATCGTCCCCAGATTCTCTCAGCATTATTGTTGAGGTTGAAGTCGTCCAAGATTCTCTCAATGATTACTGTTGAGGTTGAATTCGCCTGTGGTTCTCTCCCCGTTACTGCGGAGGTAGTAATCGCCCCCAAGATTCGCTCAGCGTTACTGTTGAAGTTGAAGTCGTCCAAGATTCTCTCAATGATACTGTTGAGGTTGAAGTCGCCTATGGTTCTCTCCCCGTTACTGCGGAGGTAGTAATCATCTCCAGATTCTCTCAGCGCTACTGTTGAGGTTGAGGTCGCCCAAGGTTCTCTCAGCGTTACTGTTGGGGTAGTAATCGTTCAAGGTTCTCTCGGCGTTCCTGTTGAGGTAGTAACCATCCCTGGTTCATTCATCACCTTTTGAAGCTCCAGATCCAGCTCCTGTAACCAGTCAGGACACATCTATACAAAGAGTTTGAATACCAGCTCCTGTAACATGCCAGGTACTCACTTTTCTTTTGCAGGTACGCAAGTTCTTGCTAAGGAAACTCTTACGTGATCGACACCCAGATGGCATCTATAAGCCCATCCACATTCCATCATCTCTTAGCATGGCATCTATAATCCCATCATCCTATCCATCAATCTCCAAATGGCATCCATAAGCCCATTCCCTCCATCACACTACTACTATGTGAGCGTAAATTTTTGGGCACTCTAGTGTTCAATCATCTTCCACCTTCGGATTACGAAAGGCACGTCAGCCAATCTGCATCCTCAGGTCTAAGAAGATTGAACAGGGGCAACTGTTGTACCCCAAAATTTGCCCTCCCATATTCTTCAAAATTTGCCAAGTCAAAGCTTCAAAATTCCCCAAGGGTTGCACAGTTCAAGGGCCTCCTAACAGTCAAAAATTAGGGTTTTGGTTCTGACAAAGAAAATGAAGTTTCCAAGGGTCCAATCAAGTCCCACATGCCTACAAATATGGCCAAGCATCCTCATACCAAGTTTCAAGACTTACAGCACAAAATTGCACAGTCAAAAACCCTAATTGCACTACAGTCAACTGCAGGGGCAAAATGGTCATTTGACAGTCAAAAGTTCAAATTTTTGGTCAACATCTAATTTTGAAGCCACAAACATCATTTTATCAATGCTTGATCATGATTCTCAAAGCTTGGCTCAAAAAGTCTCAAGATGCAAAAGTTTCCATATTTGGACAGTTGTAAAAGTCAATTGTAACTTGACCAAGGCATAACTTCCACATGGATTATCAGAAAAATTCCATCCAAAGCTCATTTTGAAGAGAAAGACATTTCCTATAACTCCTCTTCACACTTCAAGTCCAAGAAATGCTCTCACAAAAAGTTATCAATTTCAACATTATAGGTCATTTTCAAAAGTCAACAAAAAGGGACTTTAAGTCAGAGGCCATAACTTGAGATTGGTAAGTCAAAATGACATGGGACCAAAGGCATTGGTTAAAGGACTTCAAGATCTTTCCAAAATGTCCAAGAACATGATCAAAGCTTAAAAATTGAGCAAGATATGCTTTGTGGAAGTTGGGAAATTTTTGGGTATTTTGAAAAGTCAACTTTGCTTCAAATGCCTTAAAAATGCTAATGGGCCACATTTTCTTCCAAGAATCATCATCCAAAGCATGTGCACGACCATTTGGCCCAAAGGGAAGTTTTTCATCATTTTTATTTATTTATTTGAATTTTTAATTGCTAATAATTCATTTAATTAATTAAAATATATGAAAAATACCAAACCTAAGTTTTTAAATCTTTTTATGCATGAAATACACTCAATATTTCGTGCATGATCAGATTTGGAAAGAATCAAGGTAATTGAACATGATTTGTATCAAATTTGCATGAAAAAAGATTTGAAAAGATTATGCAAAATCACAAAATCAAAAGCATTGATTCCATGGATATTTGGCTTATTTTGTTGACCTAAAACACTCACACATATATATATATATATACATGATAACCCTAATGCCAGGAACCTCTAAGCTGCACCAGAAAGGAAGAAACAATTTTGAGTTTTTATCAAAAAAGTCAAAAACTGAAAGTGGCCTTAGAGGACGATTCAGAGGAAAAGGTTGATCCCATTAGCTTGCCAAGGCATTACTAAAGCTGCCTGAATACTTTTCCACATCCCTAACGCCCAGAATCGGTATACAAAACTCGAGATTATTCACATTTTTTTCATATTCGTGTTTCAATATTCAAGCATTCTCATTGCGTTTTTCTTATGGATTCATACTAATTGATTGATTCTAAAGCTAACTGCATACTTTAATTGAGTTTTCGTGCCAAATTAGAGGATTCACCATTGAAACAGGCTAGGGTTCTTCAAGCTTCGAATTGGGTATTTTTGAATACTGTAAAATTAGAACACCTTAATACCATGGTTAAATTCAGGAAGCTTGGACGATTCTAATGCAACAGTCGCGCCCAATTTATATAGCATCATAGCCTAATCACTATTTTGGAAAAGAGCATATTTTGGGGGGGTTTAAAACCCCCGCTAACTCCTTTTATGTTTCAGGAAAATACAAACGAGGAAGAAGATGGTGAGGTGTAGGCCAGTAAGTGGTTCATTTGAATTTTCGCGCTAAAGTCCCACTAACTCTTGTTTTTGCATTATATTATTTGTTTCCTAATATATAATCAAAACGCGTTCAATAGCTCCACTGGTCAAGCGTAGCACTGGTAACCTCTGGGACCTGGGTTCGATTCCCAGGTCCCCCTCCCTTTCCATAATATTTTTTCTAATATCATCCTGTGCAGCTTAAGTCCCATGGTTCATCATACGCTCACAATTTCAACGCGCCACATGGCCACCAAGATCAAACCAAAGGCCAAGATTCAGAGCCTATGATGTGCCTCAGTCAATGCACGCACATGCTTCTAGGAAAAGTCAACAAAGGGACTCCAAAGATGGGCTTGATTACTACAGTTTAAACCTCCAATTGGGGCCAGAACCCCCCAAGGTTTTGCCATTCTTTCATTTTTTTATTTTATTCGTTTCAATTATTTCTTTTTTTTAATTCTTTAAATTAATTTGTTTTTTTTCATAAAATATAAAAAAATAACAAAAATCAGAAATAGAAAAAAAATAAAAATATGTTTTATTTAAATATTATCTTTTTTTGTAAATAAATAATATCATTTAATTTAGTTTTCAATTCTAGGGTTAATTTTAATATCTTTTCTTAATAAATTAAAAATTTGTAGAATTAGGTTTTAATCAATTTTTATCTTTTTCTTTTATTTTCTCATCACTAATAATTAATTATTTATTTTTATAAATCAAATTGCATTAATTAATTAGGTTTAATTTTAGGTAATTTTCATATTTTCTTAATAAATTAAAAAATAGCTAGAATTAGGTTTAAATTTCATTTAATTCACATAAAAAAACCATAAATACAAAAAACTCAAAAAATCTTTTCTTTTTCTTTAATTTAATTAATTTGTTAACTATAATTTAATTTCATTAAAAAGGGTCCAACGCCCTCGCTTTCGATTTTAATTCCAGTTCGCGCATTTTATTTTATTTCTTATAAATGTAACTCTCCCAAAGCCATGTAACTCGGACATTTTATATTTGTCGCACTTTTCTTTATTTTATGTCAAATCGGGTCCTGGATTTTAATTTGGCGATGTGGACCCGCGCCTTTGTAATAGTTTAGGAATTTTATATTTTCGCACTTTTTTAACTGTTAATAATGGCATGCAAGAATGAATGATTAAAATAAAAACAACGCGTAGATCACCCATGGCATGACAAGATAAAATATCTGAAAACGACACACGATTCACACACCACCCCTAGGGTACGCCTCACTGTTGCCTTGCCTCGAAAGGTGATCGTCGAGTAGAGGATGTCTTAGTAAGTCCTCATGATCCGGGAACCTGGCATGAGGGTAGCTTCTAAGGTATCTTCCCATTGCTCCGGTGATCACCATGTCCCGAACTTCAAATTGACCCGAACACCTCCAACGGTGGTGCTACCTACCTCTCAATGATGGGATGGCATTACTTTAAAGGACATTTACACAGACGAATTCCTTAGGGTAGGTAGACGACTCTAGATACTTGCTCTAATTTCAAAAACAAATCAAAAATACTTTTCACACCGACACCTTTTCAAAAAGCTTTCGAGAGAAAATTTTTCAAACACTCTTGAGGACCGATACAAGAGTCGAACTGGAATTTTCAAAGAAACTTTTTTTAAAACCCATATTGAAAAGAAAACAAACCATTTTTGAAAACACAAGTGAGCAAGTATCTAAGAGCCCATGGATAACCATGGATAGAAAGGGTGCTAACACCTTCCCTTTCTATAACCTACCTCCCGAACCGAGAGCAATCTCTTTAAGGAATTTTTCTGTGCTTTTGTCCTTTCCATTTGGAGAAAATAAAAGACGGTGGCGACTCTTGCTTCCGCGACATTTCGCGAACCAACGTTAAATAGTCATTTCCAGATCCACCGATCACACTATCCAAGGGGCAAGAAGAGTTGAGGACACTCCTTATGGGGAATTTGGCCAAGCAAAGTCCTGAAGATGACAAGGACGAACGACTGAAGCGTCTGCAAGCTGAGGTAGATACGATGAAAACTCAGATGCTGGGACAAAGGGCCCTCATCCAAGGTTTAGCTCAGGAGCAAGGAGAGCTGAGGGCCATGATCAGTCAGCTTCATCAAGACATGAAGCAACCAGCCCAAGTCAGGGACCAGGTCATTGAACAGCTTCCAAGAGGACAAAGGTCTGGTCCAATGAATAGACCTCTCCAAGCTGCTACCACTTCACATGTCCAACAACGACCTCGCCAAGAACAACGGGCTGATCAGAGCAAGCCAGACAAGCCTAAAAGGCAGTTCACCAAGCTCAACGTGTCACCGTCTCAAGCTTTACAACAATTGTTGAGGTTGAATCTGGTGACGTTAAGGGACCCTCCTAAGAATCTCAACACAACCTCCCTAAAGTACAATCCTGAGGAAAGATGTGCGTACCACTCTGACAGTCCAGGACATGACACCGACGACTGCTGGGCTCTGAAGAATAAGATCCAAGATCTGATTAATGAAAGAGTTGTGGATTTCACCCAGATGGGCCAGGCTGAATGCTCCTGCCATCCCTACAGGATTCACCAGTTGAAATAACAAGCCCTGAGATGAAAGGACTTTTTGTTCATTAGGATCTTTCAAGTTGTAATTTTCTTTTAATTGTTCAAACGTTTTATTCATATCAAACGTTGTTATTTCATTAATGCATCACATATGTCTGTTTTGAAGCAATATATTCGTATTCACTATATGCAAATTATTTTCATATTTTTTCTGATGAACAACGCTCGATTAATAATTCTAAGCCTCTTGAGGGAGGATGACGAAAACGATACCTAGACTTACTGTATGCTTTTGAACATACCCCGCTGATGAGGTACAAGCATTGTTTCAATTCCTAAACACTGGAGTTATAAGGAAGATAATCCCTCGTCAACCCCTCTGAGCCAAAGAAGTAGGAGTTTTCCTTTTCGAAATTTAAAACCCTTAATCATAACCTAGGGCAGGGTAGTCTCTCAGTTGATCCAAGTGCATGACGAATGGCACTAAAGAGGTCCTTACAAAACAAAAGACAGTGATGGTTCCGAACAATCATACAGACAGGCAGTCATTACTTCTCAAAATAAAAGCCCAATAAGTCAAAACCTATGAAGGAGACTTACGAAACTGGGGCATCCCGCTGACTGTAATCACAAAAGAAATAGTTCAGGCAAAAAATAGGGATAGCGAAATCAAAAAGAAAGAGGTCATACAAACCCCCAACAAAAACAAAAAAAAATGACTGCCTATTCAGAATAAATCATCAATATCTGAACCATCATTGGAACATCAGGACAAAGACTCAAACAAGGTCTAACACACGATCAACTGAGCTTAGGTTTGAAGAACATCACGAAGAGCGGGTGGGTACAAATAATTTGAGCCTTTATCCTTTGTTTCTTAAACCGTGAACCAGGCCACGTTATAACCCTTAAAAGTCCTAGCTGAAGCATGGGTTAGTTCGAAAGCATACTGTAACGAAGGGTATCCTGACTCCTTAAGGCCTACGGTAAATACGGAGTTGACATCACGTTTTACAAACATTCACTTGTTTTATGAAAAAAGAATGCATTTTCAAAATCTTCAAGACAGACATAAGCTTTGCATTCTTGATATAATATTGTTTGCGTATGACTATTTGTTCGAACAGCAGAGAAATTCGCACGATGAATACCTAGTGAACAAAAGCACTTCCAATCAAAGGGCAGACGTGATTATTGTCCATCATCTGGGGCAATTAAATCAAGATTCGGAGAATCTCTCAAAGGCCGAACAGCCTGGGGAAAATCTCCGTCTGAGTCACTTGGGGCATTCCAACAACGAATCTTGTCTGATTAAACATCTTCTGGTGGCATGGCAAAACACTTCTAACAGGGGCAACTCCCTACATTCTGAGAGCATGGACATAGTCGAAAAAATACTACGCAAAATCAAAGACCCGCTAGGTTGACACACCTAGGCAAAAATAAGGGCTTCCCGACGAACCAAAAGGGTTCGGGCAAAAATAAGGGATGAAATGAAAAAAAATTTGTACACCCGGCAAGTCGAAAACCTGAAAAGGCGGCTTGGGCAAAAATGGGTATCCCGGTGGACTGAAAACTCGAAAGGGCGGTCCAGGCAAAAATTAGGGATCAAAGCATACGACTATGTCCTGGCATCTCGTCACCTGTCTACCAGAAGATTTGTCAATTACCCCCACAGGTGCCTTCTCCCACTGAAACTGGGGCAATAATGAGTCGTCTAAGCGATCTAATTGCTCTGTCCACCAAGGTACCAAGGTAGGTTCAGCTGAAGAACAACCAAGATGCCTTAATTCCCCAGAGAGTGAGCCAGCAAGTCAACATACTCTCCCCAAGCAGAATTAGCCTACTCAGTCAGCCTTATGGACGTTGGATTCTCCCCAGTGGATCTCAACATTCCTCAGCAGAGTCTACAAACACCCTCAACAAGCATCCCCGACAGTCTTGATCTAAGATTGTTCCTCGGAAGAATCTAGACATCCAGCGGAGCCCTTCCCAGTACAGTCCAAAGTCTCCCCAGGAGAGTTAAATCATCTCCCCAGTAGGAAGCTTATCCCCAGTAGATTCTGGAAGCTTATCCTTTTCAGAGCATATCTCTCCCCGTCTTTATTCAGAAGGTTATTCCTCGCCAGAGCTTATAACTGGGTTATCCTCAGCTAATTGCCACGGAAAGATCGTCCTCGGCGAAGTATTCCTATCCCCAGCGGAATTCCTCAAACCTCCCAAACGTAACTCAACAATGGTATCCCCAACGGAGTTCTCATACAACATCTCAGTAAAGTACCTCTCTTCCCACAGAGTATTTTCCCCAGCAAGATCGCTAGAGTAATTTTCCCCGTAGAGTAATCTATTCGCCAAGTTTATTCCCCAACGGAGTTATCTTCTCCTACCGGTATTCTTGCAACATCAGCCCAGGATAAGCTCCCGGCATTCGTCAAGGATTTATTTTCCTAGACAAAAATACATTCGCAAACATCACATTTTCATACATGATATAAACATCACATTCTACAATCCCATTGGTTATAAACGTCATGACACCGCGCATTCCATGCACCATGACATTGCATACAACTAATGTTTTGCCTTTTTTCAGGAAAGGTCAATACAAAGATGATTACTATCAACTATCGCAATCCCAGATTCGATTCCTGTATCTAGCCAGGGCATGTCTGTGAGCGATTGATTGTGGATTCGATACCTGCATCCGGCCAGGGCATGTCTACGTTAAAAAGATTAAAGAGATAGCTTGGAAATGCTCCAGATATGGATGCTGTTCTTTTGCTTATTCAAAATTCCTTTCTAGATATGGTTCAGATGTGACCCAGGCATGGCGATGTTCTGATACTTATTCCAGATTTCTTCTCAGATATAACTTAGAGATGCTCTGGGCACGGAGGCTGTTCTGTTGTTTATTCAGAGATCACCTTTCTAGATATGGTTCAGATGTGACCCAGGCATGGCGACGTTCTGATACTTATTCCAGATTTCTTCTCAGATATAACTTAGAGATGCTCCGGGCACGGAGGTTGTTCTGTTGTTTATTCAGAGATCAACTTTCTAGATATGGTTCAGATGTGACCCAGGCATGGCGATGTTATGATACTTATTCTAGATTTCTTCTCAGATATAACTTAGAGATGCTCCGGGCACGGAGGCTGTTCTGTTGTTTATTCAGAGATCACCTTTCTAGATATGGTTCAGATGTGACCCAGGCATGGCGACATTCTGATACTTATTCCAGATTTCTTCTCAGATATAACTTAGAGATGCTCCGGGCACGGAGGCTGTTCTGTTGTTTATTCAGAGATCACCTTTCTAGATATGGTTCAGATGTGACCCAGGCATGGCGACGTTCTGATACTTATTCCAGATTTCTTCTCAGATATAACTTAGAGATGCTCCGGGCACGGAGGCTATTCTGTTGTTTATTCAGAGATCACCTTTCTAGATATGGTTCAGATGTGACCCAGGCATGGTGACGTTCTGATACTTATTCCAGATTTCCTCTCAGAGATAGCTTGGAAATTCTCCAGATATGGATGCTGTTCTTTTGCTTATTCAAGACTCCTTCTAGAGATGGTTCAGATGTGACCCAGACATGGCGACGTTCTGATACTTATTCCAGATTTCCTCTCAGAGATAGCTTGGAAATGCTCCAGATATGGATGCTGTTCTTTTGCTTATTCAAGACTCCTTCTAGATATGGTTCAGATGTGACCCAGGCATGGCGACGTTCTGATACTTATTCCATATTTCCTCTCAGAGATAGCTTGGAAATGCTCCAGATATAGATGCTATTCTTTTGCTTATTCAAGACTCCTTCTAGATATGGTTCAGATGTGACCCAGGCATGGCGACGTTCTGACACTCATTCCAGATTTCTTTTCAGATATAGCCTAGAGATGCTCCAGATCCGGATGTCGTTCTATTGCTTATTCAGATTCAAACTTCTAAAAAACAACTTAGAGATGCTCCATCCCGGATGCTCTTCTATTGTTCAGTCCAGATACGATCCAGATTCGGATGACATTCTGTCGCTCATACAGATACAGTATGGATATACCCCAGACACGGCAGTCATTTTACTGTTTATTCATACGTCAACAACTAGATATAGGCTAGATATTCTCCAGGCACGGAAGCTATTCTATTTCTTATTCAAATTCAGTTATCCGACAGTCTCCAAATGGCATCTATAAGCCCATTCCCGACAAGGTTCTGTCACACTTCCAGATGGCATCTATAAGCCCATCCTCCTATCCATCATCTCTCCAAATGGCATCTTTAAGCCCATTCCCGCTATCACACTGCTGATACTCTACTATGTGAGTGCAAATTTCTGGGCACTCTAGTGTTCAATCATCTTCCACCCTCGGATCACGAAAGGCACACACGCCAATCTACATCCTCAGGTCTAAGAAGATTGAACAGGGGCAACTGTTGTACCCCAAAATTTGCCCTCCCATAATCTTCAAAGTTTTGACAAGCATCACCTCAAATGGTTCAAAGTCTACTCAAGGGCTACCCAGTCAACCATCCTCCTAAGCCAGTCAAACTAGGGTTTTTGGTTCCTGCAAGGAAGTTGAGGTTTTCAAGGGCTCAATCAAGTCCCATATGCTCATACACATTGTCAAGCATCTACATGTCAAGTTTCAAGGCTCACAAGGTCAACTTGCACAGTCAAAAACCCTAATTGCTCCACAGTCAACTGCAGGGGCAAAATGGTCATTTGGCAGTCAAAAGTCAAAATTTTTGGTCAACATCTTATTTTGAAGCCACAATCATCATTTGATCAAGTCTTGATCATGATTTCACAAGAATGGCTCAAAAATCATCAAGGTGTCAAAAGTTTCTATTTTTGGACAGCTGAAAAGTCAACTGTAACTTGACCAAGGCATAACTTTTTCATGGTTCATCAGAAAAATCCCATCCAATGCTCATTTTGAAGGGGGTGACATTTCATACAACTCATCTTCACATTCCAAGTCCAAGAAACGCTCTCACAAAAAGTTATCAATTTCAACATTATAGGTCATTTTCAAAAGTCAACAAAAAGGGACTTTAAGTCAAAGACCATAACTTGAGATTGGTAAATCAAAATGACATGGGACCAAAGACGTTGGTTAGAGGACTTCAAGACCTTTCCAAAATGTCCAAGAAAATGTTCATAACTTCAAAATTTAGCAAGATATGCATTGGAGAAGTTGGGAAATTTTTATGAAATGGCCAAAATCATTTATCCTTGAAATTTCATTTTTGACAAAAGGGGCCCACTTTTTCCATTTGAATCAGCTTGACCATGCTTCCCACGTGTCCCACATTTTATTTCAAATTTCAAAATTAATTTTTTCATTTTTATTTGATTTTATTGGATTTAATTCATTTTAAATCCTTTAAAATCAAATAAAAATCAAGAAGGTTAATTAAGGGGGATATTTGGTCTTGATTAGCTTTGAATCATCATTATACAACATCCCAAATTCGTTTCAAGGCCTAATCAAGCAAGAATTCAAAATTGGTACAAAGATGGAAAGTTTGTTAATAGAGGTTTATGGCAAAATCCTAAGTATGAATGCAAGGCTTCAAGGCCCTTAATTCCAATTGAAATACATTACATAATGCATATGCAAGTGATCAAAAAAAAAGAGAACACAACCTAGAGAGCTCTCTAAAACGAAAAAACAAAAAATTCCACAAAAAAAACCTCATATTCTCTTATACAAAATCCTGTACGGAGGCCACTCGATGGAAACCCCCACTTTTCTTCTTGTTGCACTGTAAATTCACTTTTCACGTGCAATTTCCCATGAACCAACTTTAACAAAAATCTCATCAACCAAAACAGAAACCTTACACAAGCTCATGTTCATACCGTTGACACAAGCTCAAAACTGATGCAACCACAAATCATCATCCTCTTGACAGCACCACAACAACATCATTGAGTCATGATAAAGCAACACAAAATTCTAACATTTTCAATTTCATTTATTCTATTTAATTTTCTTTTTGATTGTTTGAACTTTATCCATAAAATTCTTTGTGAAGATCAGGACTGGAATTTGGCTCTCTGAATCAGAAACAGAAGAACGAGAAGCGTCCAAATCGCAGTTCCGCCGCGCAACCGCGGACTCAACCGCCGCTTCCAGATCTGCTTCTGCCGCGACTTCGTGCTCCCTCCTAAATTGGGTCAACACCCCCATGGTTTGCATCACCTTTCATTTTTCCATTTTTCTTTTCTTCTTTTTATTTTAATTGTTTTTCTTTTGTTTTATTTAATTCACCAAAATTAATCTTAATAATAACACAAAACCAAAAAATCAGAAATCATTAAAAAATAAAAATATGTTTTATTTAATTTTTTTAATTCTTTAAATAGTTTTTGTAAATAAATTCCAATAAAACAATTAGTTTAAATTTAGGTTTTTAACTTTAATGTCTTTTTCTAAAATAATTATAAAAAAAACATAAAAATTAGGTTATTAGTATCTTTATTTTTTTTCTCAATAAATAACTTTTTCTCCTTATTATTATTATTAATTAATTTTGTAAATAAATATGGCATTTAATTAATTAGGATAAATTAGATTAAAACTTAAACATTTTTTTTAATTAAAAACAAATTTAGAACTAGGCTTTTATTTTAATTTCTAATTTCAATTAACTTTCTTTATTTCATAAAATACCAAAAAAACATAAAAATAATCTCTTTTCTTTATTTAATCATTAATTAATTTATAATTTCTATTTAATTTCTTTAAAGGGTCCAACGCCCTCGCACTCTCGATTCTTATTTCTTTTCGCATTTATTTTTATTTCTTTTGTGGATATAATGTATTTGCCCCAAAGCCTTGTAATAGATAATTAGGATATTTACTTTCGGCACTTTTATTCAAATCGGGTCTTGGTTTAATTTGGCGATGTAGACCCGCGCCTTGTAATAGCATAGGACCTTTATTTTCCGCATTTTTATTTTCCGCACCCTTTTAACTGCTAATCACATGAAAGAATGAATGCCCAAATAAAATCAAAGCGTAGCTCACCCAATGCATGACAAGACAAATAATAACTGAAAATGACACACAATTCACACACCACTCTTAGGGTACGCCTCACTGTTGCCTTGCCCCTCGAAACGTGGTCGTCGAGTACAGGACGTCTTAGTAAGTCCTTATGTCCATGAACATGGCATAAGGGTAGCTTCTAAGGTGTCCTACTGTTGCTCTGGTGATCATACTGTTGTCTTGCCCCTCGAAACATGGTCGTCGAGTACAGGACGTCTTAGTGAGTCCTTATGTTCCATTGATCTAGTTGCCTCGAAACGGTTGCCTCGAAACAAGTTGCCTCGAAACGGTTGCCTCGGAATAAAAAGATCAATGGCATAAGGGTAGCTTCTAAGGTATCTTACTATTGCTCGGTGACCACACTGTCCCTAACCCTCGAATTGACCCGAACACCTCCAACAGTGGTGCTACCTACCTCTCAATGGTGGGATGGCACTACCTTAAGGACATTTACACAGCCTAATTCCTTAGGGTGGGTAGATAACTCGTAGATACTTGCTCTAATTCAAAACAAATCAAAAACTCTTTTCACACTGACACTTTTCAAAAAGCTTTCAAAACAACTTTTCAAACACTCTTGAGGACTGATACAAGAGTCGATCTGAAACTTTCAAAGAAACTTTTTCAAACCCACTCACTTTGAAAAGAAAACAAACATTTTGAAAACACAAGTGAGCAAGTATCTAAGAGCCCATGGATAACCATGGATAAAAAGGGTGCTAACACCTTCCCTTTCTATAAATCTACCTCCCGAACCGAGAACTAATCTCAATAAGGAATTTTTCTATGCTTTTGTCCTTTCCATTTGGAGAAAATAAAAGACGGTGGCGACTCTTGCTTACTGCGACATTTTGCGAACCAGCGTTAAACAGTCAGTTCCGGATCCACCGATCACAACTCCCATGCCCAAACATGGTCGTGGAGTTAATGTTGTTGACACCGATTTGTTTGTGACCTCTGTTGAAGAAATTTCTACTCCTCTGATGACTGTTAAGAAGAATTTCCTGTTGGCCGGTTTATTTCCGGGTGTGGTGAAGGTTGCCACATGTGTTCGATTATACCTTCTGGTTTCCGTTTGTTGAAGTCAGGTGTTCAGCGCCTGATGGATAATAAAGAAATTTTGTTTGAGAAGACTATGACTCCTATTGTTCCAAATGAAGATGTTTCCATTATAACCATTTCCGCCAATCCTTCCAAGGTTTCCTCGAGAAGACCTGTTAGGATTACACCTGTTCAAAGAATTGCTCCGCTAATAATCATTGTTCCTGATCCCATACCGTACACCTCAGATAAGGCTGTCCCATGGCATTACGGTGCTGACGTGTATTATCATGGTATTAAGCAAGATCTGAAGAATGAAGAAGCTGATACTGATGTCAGTAATATTTTCGGGACTAGTAAAGTTACTCGAAGTGGAGGGGTCTTCTCTCCTGAGATTTCCCTGAAGACTATCATCAAGCCTACTATTATTCCAACTGCTGCTCCAACCAGCACTCCTGACATTTCTCATGTTCCTACTCCAGTTAGTACACCTGCAACTATTCCTATTCTTACTCCAGTTATCACCCCTGCTGCTGAGCCATCTGGGACTCGGGGCAAAGAAATTATAGGTGAGCTCGCCCGGATGGAGGCACCTAAGAAAATCGTTATGGAAGCCTCTAAACAAGAAATAGAGGAAATACTGAAAATTATCAAGAAGAGCGACTATAATGTAGTCGAGCAGCTGGGGCAGACCCCGTCAAAGATCTCCATGTTGTCTCTGCTATTATATTTTGAAGCCCATGCGAAGGCTTTGATTGCATTTCTCAAGACTGCGCATGTGTCGTGGGAAACTTCAGCAGATCAGTTCAAAGATTGTGTGGCCAGCCTGACTGCTGACAATGGGATGGGTTTCTCAGATGCAGATCTGACACCGAAAGGAAGGAATCATAATGATGCTCTGCATGTCTCAATTGAGTGCAGGGGCACCACTATGGCTCATGTGCTAGTAGATACCAGGTCTTCGCTGAATGTTCTGCCAAAGAAAGCGTTGGACCATTTGGATTGTGAAGGTTTGACCTTAAAGCCTAGTAACGTTGTGGTAAGGGCTTTTGACGAATCAAAGAGAATGGTGCACGGGGAGGTGGACATCCCTGTCAAAGTGGGTTCTCAGACTTTTGGGTCCGCCTTCTACGTAATGGACATTAAGCCATCATATTCTTGCTTGCTGGGTCATCCTTGGATCCATAGGGCTGGGGCAGTTACTTCCACACTCCATCAAATGCTGAAGTATCCGGTGAAGGGGAAGATTTTCACAGTGCGAGGTGAAGAAGAGTATATGGTGAGTCATCTCAATTCCTTCCGCTACGTAGAGATGGACGGGGAATTCATAGAAACTCCTTGTCAGAATTTCGAAGAGGTCCCTCAGTTCTCGGCATCAACTGAAGTTACTACCAATAAACCTCTGCTGAATATGGCTTCTCTCAAGGATGCCAGGGATGTAACAGAAGAAGGTGGGTGTACCAATTGGGGTCAGCTCCCTGATTTCACTCACAAAACTGAAAAATTTGGTTTGGGCTTTACTACAGGGGCTCAAAGGGATGTTAGGCACACGCGGGCTGGAAGACCTCCTCTACACATCAGCAATCGGGGAGTTAATGCAATTGAGGACAGTGAAGAAGATTCAGACATCGACAGCTGGATCTACCCAACAACCAACGGTGGACTGAATAACTGGACGACGAAGGACTTCATACATGTTTCTTTTATTCCGTAGTAATTGACTTTTGTTTTAAGATTTGTAATAAAAAGTTTGAAACTTTACGGCCTGATGCCTTACCCAAGGCACCTTGGCTTTGTTTGTGAGGGCTATTATTTGTCATTTCATATATCATTAATAAAGCATTGGACATTTCTTGCATTACAAATTTTGTGCTCCTTGTTTTTCTTTTCTGTCTCTCACTTTATCAAAACAGTTATTCTCTTACACACACTCACATATCATACTGCAGATCCATATCCACTTTGGATACCATTGATAACAGCTCTGCTACTGCTAGTTATGACTTCAAAAATCCGATCAACCAAGTCGAGGACGAAGGTGAGGATGATTTTGAGGTGCCTAGAGAACTTGCTAGACTATTACAACAGGAAGAAAGGGCCATACAGCCTCATGAAGAGCCA
Organism: Vicia faba; assembly: GCA_948472305.1. NCBI lineage: Eukaryota > Viridiplantae > Streptophyta > Magnoliopsida > Fabales > Fabaceae > Vicia > Vicia faba. Next base: position 1,188,157,167 of record OX451737.1, read on the forward strand.
GTTGAGTCAGTAAATTTGGGTACAGAGGAAGACAGGAAAGAGGTTAAAATAGGTACGAATCTGGAGCCTAGTGTCAAACAACGGTTAATACAGATGCTACACGACTATGTTGAAATATTCGCCTAGTCCTATGAAGACATGCCTGGTTTGGACACTGATATTGTGGTACATCGACTGCTGACTAAAGAAGACTGCCCTCCGGTAAAACAGAAGGTCCGCCGTATGCGCCCTAAAATGTCAGAGAAAATCAAGGCAGAGGTCATGAAACAGTTTGACGCAGGATTTTTAGCTGTCACGTCTTATCCGTAGTGGGTGGCCAACGTCGTTCCGGTACCTAAGAAGGACGGTAAGGTACAGATGTGTGTGGACTACATAGATCTGAACAGGGCAAGCCCCAAGGATGACTTCCCACTTCCTCACATTGATGTTCTAGTCGACAACACCACGCAGCACAAGATCTTCTCCTTCATGGATGGTTTTTCTGGCTACAACCAGATCAAGATGGCTCCCGAGGACATGGAGAAGAAACCCTTCGTTACGCAGTGGGGCACCTTCTGTTACAAGGTAATGCCTTTTGGGTTAAAGAATGTTGGGGCAACTTATCAGCGCGCCATGGTCGCTTTGTTCCACGATATGATTCACCACGAGATCGAGGTTTATGATGATGACATGATAGCCAGGTCCTAGATTGAGGAAGAGCACATGGATCATCTCCAGAAACTGTTTGACAGGTTGAAGACGTACAAGCTGAGGTTGAATCCGAACAAGTGCACCTTCCGGGTAAGGTCTGGTAAACTTCTGGGTTTTGTTGTCAGTGACAAAGGTATTCAGGTGGACCCTGCAAAGGCAAAAGCCATACAAGAGATGCCAGCTCCCCGCACAGAAAAAGAAGTTATAGGTTTCTTGGGACGTCTGAATTACATCGCCAGGTTCATTTCACATCTGACTGCTACTTGTGAGCCAATCTTCAAGCTGCTGAAGAAGGATCAAGTGGTAAAGTGGAATGATGAATGCCAAACCGCTTTCGACAGAATCAAGGAATACCTTCAAGAACCACTAATTTTGATGCCTCCAGTTAAAGGAAGACCTTTGATATTATACTTGACAGTGCTAGACAATTCAATGGGGTGTGTGTTGGGGCAGCATGATGAGTCTGGTCGAAAAGAGCACGCCATTTATTACCTTAGCAAAAAGTTTACCGACTGTGAGACCCGATACTCATTGCTCGAGAAAACATGTTGCGCTTTGGCATGGGTTGCTCGCCGACTGAGACAGTATATGCTGACTCACACTACTTTGTTGATATCAAAGATGGATCCGATCAAGTATATTTTTGAGAAGCCCGCCTTATCCGTAAGAATAGCAAGATGGCAGATGATCTTAACCGAGTACGATATCTAATACACAACCCAAAAAGAAATCAAGGGGAGTGTATTGGAAGATCATTTGGCGCATCAGGCCATGGATGACTACCAGTCCATGAATTTCGAGTTCCCGGATGAGAATATCATGTTGGTAACCGACTGCGAAGAACCTGGACCGGATGAAGGACCCGAGGAGGGATCCCGATGGTCTATGTATTTTGATGGAGCCTCGAACGCATTGGGTAATGGCATTGGCGCTGTAATTATATCTCCCGAGGGCTGTCATACTTCGTTCACTGCCCGATTATGTTTTAACTGCACCAACAATATGGCAGAATATGAAGCGTATATCATGGGTCTTCGAGCTGCTATTGACCTGAGGATTAAGTTCTTGAGTGTATTCGAAGATTCCACTCTGGTGATAAGTCAGATCAAAGGCGAGTGGGATACGAAGCACTCGAATCTTATTCCTTACAAAGAGTATGTACTGACATTGCTCCCACACTTTGAGGAGATAACCTTTGAATATTTCCCACGAGAAGAGAACTAGGTGGCAGACGCGTTGGCTACCATGTCTTCTATGTTAAAAGTCAGGTGGGACAATGAGGCTCCCCAGATTACCATTGAGAGGTTGGACGAACCCGCATATTGCTGTGACATTGAGACTGAGGAGGTAGCAGATAAACCCTGGTTTCACGAGGTAAGGAGGTACCTTGAGGTTCAGGAATACCCCGATGGGGCATCTGTTAATGATAAGAAGGTTCTGAGAAGGTTCGCTGCGAAGTTCTTCATAAGTAATGGAATCCTCTATAAGCGTAACCATGATTCAACCTTACTGCAGTGTGTAGACAAGAGTGATGCAGAAAGGATCATGGCAGAGTTACATGAAGGTACTTTTGGAACCCATTCCAGTGGACATACCATGGTAAAGAAAATCCTACGAGCAAGATATTATTGGTCTACTATGGAAGATGATTGTTATCAGCACTCTCGAACCTATCATAAGTGCCAAGTCTATGCTGATAAGGTGCATGTACCTCTGGTTCCCCTGAATGTTTTGACAGCTCCCTGGCCCTTTGTAATGTGGGGCATCGACATGATTGGTGAGATCAGAACTACGACGTCTAACGGGCATTGTTTCATTCTGGTAACAATTGATTATTTTACAAAGTGGGTTAAAGCATCTTCCTTTGCTACAGTAACCAAGAACGTCGTGGCGCGGTTTATCTGACACAATCTGATATGTCGATATGGTGTACCAGAGAGGATTATTACTGACAATGGTATAAATCTCAACAATACGATGATCACCGAGCTCTACAAATAGTTCAAGATACAACATCATAACTCTTCTCCCTACCGGCCGAAGATGAATGGGGTTGTTGAAGCAGCTAACAAGAACATCAAGAAGATTGTGCAGAAGATGATGGTGACATACAAAGACTGGCACGAGATGTTACCATTCGCTCTTCATGGGTACCGTACCTCAGCACGGACATCGACAGGGGAAACACCCTATTCTTTGGTGTATGGCATGGAGGCAGTCCTACCCATCGAAGTTCAGATACCCTCTCTCAGGATTATGAAGGATGCGGGTTTGAACAAAGATGACTAGATCCAAACCCGACTTGATCAGCTGAATCTAATCGATGAAAAGAGACTTACTGCTATCTGTCATGGTCAGACGTATCAAAAGCGAATGATCAAGGCTTTTAACAAGAAATTCAGACGTCAAGAATATCGGGTCGGGGATCTAGTGATCAAACGCATCATACTACCGCAAGGTGATCCCAGGGGCAAATGGATCCCCACGTACAAAGGGCCATTTGTGGTTAAGAACGTTTTCTCGGGAGGAGCTATGATTCAAACCACCATGGATGGTGACGACCTTCCTCACCCCGTCAATGCAGACATAGTGAAAAGATAATACGCATAATCAAAGAACCGCTAGGTTGACTGGCCTAGGCAAAAATAAGGGCTTCCCGGCGAACCAAAAGGGTTCGGGAAAAAGTAAGGGATGAAAGTAAAAAAAAAATGTACACCCGGAAAGTCGAAAACCTGAAAAGGAGACTTGGGAAAACATGGGTATCCCAGTGGACTGAAAACCCGAAAGGGCGGTCCAAGCAAAAGTTAGGGATTGAAGCGTAACACTATGTCTCATTGGATCATCTTGCAACCAGACTTCGGTATCGACTATCAAGCTCAGACGATTCCAATCAACCCGATCCACCTTCGGCCAAGTAGCAAAGTGATGAGACGCTTGAAGATATAAAGGCAATAACAGAGTTGGAACCCAATGGGGTCGTTTCACATAGTTGTTTTTCTTTCTTTTACACAAATTGTATAATTTCTGTCTTTCAGTGGCGTTCTCTTACTAGGACGTTAGCCTCTTTGTACAAAACGCCTATTATAGGCCAACTTCAAAATCAATACAAGTCATTTTCACAAAGCTTTGATTTATTTTGTTTTTTTGTTTTGTTTTTCTAGAACGTCCAATGGTTTATTTTTGATATATGCATTTGAAAATAATTGCTGCTCATAAATATTCAAAACAAAAGACAATTACTCATAATTCTAGGAGCAGAGAAAACAAGAAGTTCCCAAACCCTACAGTTACTCTGCCCATCAGGTACCGGGATAGAGCCAACTTGAAAACATGAGTAGTGGTACATACACTCCCCACAAAGTAAAAAGTGTCCAAAGACAATGATGTTAGCTTTCCGAACAGGACATAACTCTCTCCAGCTGAGGTTCACAATCGCGAGTGAGTCAGTAAATTTGGCCCCAAGCAGAGTTTATTTCTCTCATAGGCATAAATTCAATCTCCAACAGAGTTCATTATCACCAGCAACGGAAATTCATCCCCAGCTGAGTTATCTCTCCAAGACAGCAGATCTATCAATGGAGTATCTCCTCTCCAACAGAGTTATCCCCCGTAGAGTTATCTTCAGACAGGGTCTCTTCCGGCAAAATATTCGCCAGCCGAGTGGAAAATCCCCAGCACAGTCATCTTTGTTCACAATCCCCAACAGAAGTAGAGGAACTATGGTTTTTTACAGAAGTCAAGAATACCATTTCTCATACTCTCCAAACAGAAGTCAGGGATTTATTTTCCCGGACTCATATTATTACGTCAGCATTTCATGTTCATAAATCATGACATGTGCATACATTACATATAACATAATCTCAGTTATTTTTAGAACCTCATCACAATGAATCTCATGCATCGCATATAACTAACCATGTATTTCTTTCTGGAAAGACAGTTATTATCAACAATTTCCAGCAGATCCATGATCAACACTCGAAGCTAAACAGAGTAATCATCGGTGCGACAAAAGCAACCTTACCCAGGTTCCCTCTACAGTTTTACCCAAACTCATATTGAAGTAACCCTATCTATTTAGGTTCCTTCTCACAGCCCTACTATCCAGGCTTTCCTCTCGAAGTAACCCTACTATCCAGGTTCCTTTTCACAGCCTTACTATCCCAGATTTCATCCCGAAGTAACCCTACTATCCAGGTTCCTTCTCACAGCCCTACTATCCAGGCTTTCATCTCGAAGTAACCCTACTATCTAGGTTCCTTCTCATAGCCTTACTATCCCGGCTTTCATCCTGAAGTAACCCTACTATCCAGGTTTCTTCTCACAACCCTACTATCCAAGCTTTCACCTCGAAGTAACCCTACTATGCAGGTTCCTTCTCACAACCCTACTATCTCGGCTTTCATCTCGAAGTAACCCTACTATCCAGGTTCCTTCTCACAACCCTACTATCCAGGCTTTTCATATCGAAGTAACCATACTATCCAGGTTCCTTCTCACAGCCCTACTATCCAGGCTTTCATATCAAAGTAACCCTACTATCCAGGTTCCTTCTCACAGCCCTACTATCCAGGCTTTCATATCAAAGTAACCCTACTATCCAGGTTCCTTCTCACAGCCCTACTATCCAACCATTCATCTCGAAGTAACCCTACTATCCAGGTTCCTTCTTATAACCTTGCTATCTGGGTTCTTCCTCTCTTATCCCTAGACAGCAGTCCACAACACTGTAAGACCGGGACCCGATCAAACACAATTGATTTCACGTTTCCCCAGAAAGTCGCGGTGCAGCATATACCCCGACCAAACACACAGTTCACTTCCTCTTCCCAAACCGGAATTGTTCCCCAGTAGAGTAACGGACAACTGAAGCTCCTAAAACTCTATTTCTCCTAAGACAGAGACCAACATTCCCTAGCATAGTCCTTCTCAATAACATGTGTACGGGTTCTTGCAAAGGAATCTCTTATGCGATCGACACTTATTCAGATGGCATCTTTAAGCCCATCTCTGACAATTATCTAGTAACTACCCAAAATTTTCCCTCCCATATTTCTCAACACATGGCAAGTGAGGTCCCCAAATTGCACAAGGAAGTTCAAGAGTTGACCAGACAAACTCTCTCCTAAGGCAGTCTATCTCAATTTAGGGTTTCCATTTTCATCAAGATGTGTGAGCCACAAAGGATCCAAATGCTCATAATTGTCCTAATATGGTCTCAAGATCATTCATGTCAAGTTTCAAGCCTTGCAGAAGAAGTTTGCTCAGTGAATTGCTCAAATGCCTGAAAACCAACTGTGTTTGGTCAAAAGTCAACTGTGGCCCACATACAGTCAAACTTCAAGATTTTTGGTCAACATCCTCATTTTGAAGTATTATCCATCATTTGATCAAGGAATGATCATGATTCCTCAAGTATTGGTCACAATTCATCAAAACTCAAAAGTTGCTAAATTAGGGTTTTATAGGAAAAGTCAACTCAACTTTGACCAAGCATAAATTTCTCATGCTTTATCAGAAATGACCCATCCAAAACTCATTTTGAAGAGTATTCAATTCCCTACAATTGATATTCATCTCCCAAGTTTAGAATATGCACTCACAAAAAGATATAAATTTTGACATTATAGGTACTTTTGAAAAGTCAACAAAAACACCTTTTGGGTCAAAGCTTCATACATGAACATGGAAGACTAAATTGAGATGAGACCAAAAGGGTTGCTTATAGGACATCCTAAGATTTCTAAAAAGACCAAGAAAACCTCTCTAGGATCAAAATTGAGAGAGTTATGCATTGGCCAAGTTGACCTTTTTTGCAAAATTGCCAAAAGACAAATGTGCTCAAATTTGCATTTTTTGTCAAATGGGCCTAGTTTTTCATGATTGAATCTTGATTATGACAAAGTCCATGATCCAAATCAGCACCCACACACCTTTTGATTTATTTATTTATTTATTTATTTATTTTGATTTTTATCATTTAAAAGTCAAATTAAATCAAATAAATAGTAAAAAATATCAAAGATTTGTTTTGTGATCAGATTTTGGGTGGAATCAAATCCAATTATGCTGGCAAATCATATCCAAAACGTGCAAAACAAATTGAACAAAAATTGGCATGATTTGGCTTGATATAGAAAGATTTCATACAAAGATAAAAACCAAATCAAATCTTCATAATGGACCAAGATTCTGCTTGTTTTTGTTGACCTAATGTGTTGCATTACATATACATAACATAGCCAAGGCAAGAGGAATAGGTTAGAGGTCGTGCAGAGCCAAGAGAAAAACTGAAAAAGTTCAAGAAAAGTGGTGAATCAATTTCCATCCTAGAGGCCAATGCAAGCAATTCTAACGATACCAACAGACTCCTGGACATCTCCAGAAGGGATCTCAATCAAGTGCAAGCCTTTTCACACCTGGAATCGTAAGTACAGAGGGCACGGTTTGTCCCAAAATTTTGATTTCGATTTCATTGATTTACTAATCATTAGCACGTTTGATTCATATATTCTTGTTTATCATTGAGTTTGCAAGCTATTGGTATTGTTTAATTGCGTTTTTAGTACAGGAATCATGATACGCCATTGTTATGGTTTCTTGGTTTGTTTTAGGGCTTTGCAGTATAGGCTAAATTGGACTTGGATTATGGTACCATGATACTCGTGAGGATGAGACGAGTTGATTGGTACCTCTGAATTTCATTTATATCGCTTGTATAGAATTTTTGAACGACACATGTTTGTAGCTACAGCGAAGCGTCCGTAGGTAAAAGCTTGTTTGCCTAAAACGACAATATGGGGAAGAAGATGAGGCGTGGCACTCCTGGGTTGGTTGGTTTGAATTCCGCGCATTTTTTTCAAGTTAATCACCGTGTGTTATATATTATACATTATGCTTGATATATTAACAAATGAGACAGATGGCACAGATGGTAAAGGTTATTGGTATTGAGTGTGAGGGCCTGGGTTCGATCCCCAGGTCCCATATTTGTTTCATATTATTTTTCAACAGGTAATCAGGCGCGTTGCATTAGTGTACGTCCACCATATTCCATCAAGATCCAACCATCAAACGCATCTCCAGCCAGATCCAATGCCTTTCCATTGAAGGTCCACCATGTACCCCAAGTCAACATATGCATCAGATCTGGCTAAGTCAAACAGGCCTTAGCCTTGTTGGGCCCAGAAATTCAGTTTCCACCCCCTCTTTCAGCCTTGCTAGCATAGGCCCATCATTCTTTTCTTATTTCTTTTATTTTATTTAATTCTTTTAGAATTTATTTTATTTATTCTTAATTCACAAATTAATCTTTTTTTTCTTTCAAAAAATCAATAATTCACAAAAAATTAGAATTAGTTTTTTTTTACTATTATCAAATTTAATTTAATTAGTTTAACTTAGGGAAACTTTAATTTATTTTCACAATTAGAATTAAATTAGAAAATTAGGTTAACTCTTGATTTATTTTTTCTCTTTTTCCGAAATACATAAAATACAAAAAATAGGTTTTTTAGATTGAATTAATTTATTCTTTCTTAATTAAAATTAATTAGTAGTTAGGTCTTATTTTTATTTAACTATTTCATTATTCTTAAAACAGGACAAAAACATCTTTTTTTTAATCAACCGCAAATAGGTTTAGTCAAGGGTCAAAACCCTAATCGCCCCGTATTTAATTCGCCGCGCGTTTCAAAACAACTTCGTCACACCTTTGAGGACTGATACAAGGGTTATCATGAAGTCAAACTTTTAAAAAAAAAAGCACATACACAAGCAATTTAAAAATGATCAAGTACCTAAGATCCCGTGGAAAACCATAGATAGAAAGGGTGCTAACACCTTCCCTTTCTATAATCTACCCCCCGTACTCAGAATATCTCGAAAAGGGATATTTTCTGTACTTTTTTCCTTTCCGGTTGGATGAAATAAAAGTCGGTGGCGACTCTTACTTACCCGACATTTTGCGAACATAACACGCAAAATGCAAACCAGTATTAAATAGTCGGTTCTGCCACCGTATCACAGAACTGGAGACTCTGCTGGGGACTAATAAGTGGGGTATACCTTAGGATCTAGTTCATCTTAATTGCTTCTCTTTATTGCTTTGTTTGCTTTACTTTTAAGGGTTTTGTTTGGGGGTTACTATAGATCCTACACCCAGATCTGGGGAATACCTTTTAGGTAAGTAGCAATAGACTGTGAGGGAACTGTACAGCATAGACCGATACGGTTGAAGCAGTAGCTACGTTGGTGTGGCACATTAGTTGGTACCGGTATCCCTTGTGGAGAAACGAGGAGAATACGGGGCCGCTGCATGGTATCGTTAAGCATCAACTGACCTTAGAACCTTTAATCGCCCAACTTGGCCATTAGAAAGTAGTGAGATAGCCGACCTCAGTGTAGAGCTGAGAATTGGTTGATACTCGATGCTACACTCATTGAGACCATACTCTCGGAATAATTCCGGCCGCCAGAAAAGATTGCGAGAGCTGAAACCATGACTGATGGAGGATGGTCAGTGATATTGAGATCCTCTAGAACCCGGTTACTTTGCTAGGACAGGTTGAAACCAACTCAACTTCAAGAGGGTACTACCTTTGACCTCATGCAAGCCTTAAACCTAAGGGCTTTGTGTGATTTGACTGTGTTTGCAATATTTGTGTTTGCTATACCTGTGGTTTATCATAACATCATGCATCATAACATGACATTCATGCTTCATTACACTAACCATTTCAAAGACCAAGGGAATTTATCTTTGTTCTGTTTTGTAGATCATGGCTTACGTGCGTAGAAATACCATCCGAGTCAACCTTGTGCAAATACCTGCCCAACTTAAAGAGTTAGCATCAAGAGTTTCTGAAACGTCTACTTTCATTAAGAGACACGATCAACTTCTCAGCCTGGTTACTTCAAACCTTGATGAACAGATGATAAGCGTACTATTTCAGTTCTTAGATCCCAAGCATTATTGCTTCACCTTTCCAGATTACCAGCTGGTACCCACCTTGGAAGAATTCTCTTATTTATTGGGCATATCCATTCTTGAATAGGTACCCTTCATAGGTATGGAAGAGGTTCCTAAGCCAGAAGACATTGCCTCAGCTTTGCATTTAAAACGGGCCGATGTGGTATCCAATTGGGAAACTCGAAGCGGGGTAGAAGTTTTTCTACCCAAATTTCTGATAGACCAGGCTCAGATATTCTGGGATGATTTGGATTTTCAGGCTTTTGAAGACGTCTTGGCTCTTCTTATCTATGGTTTAGTTCTCTTCCCTAATCCGGACACCTTTGTAGATGTGAATGTTGTTAAGATTTTCCTCTCTCGCAACCCTGTGCCTACCTTGCTTGGAGATATCTTGCATGCCCTCCATACCCGTATGTTGTACCCCAAAATTTTCCCTCTCATATTATCAAGATTTTTCCTCACAAGACCTCTTGGATTCCAGACAGGATTAGAGTTTGCTCAGCTCAAGACATTTCCTTGCACTGATGATTTGAAATTAGGGTTTGAGTTTGCACAGGTATTTTTGGACTTCCAATGCCTCATGTGACTTTCATACTTCGTGTTGGACCTATAAGATTGCTCATACCAAGTTTCAAGCCTTGGATCATATTTTGCCCAGTCAATTGGACAGTTGACCTAAAAATCAGCTGTATTGGGGAAAAAGTCAACCATGGCCAATTTACAGTCAAAATTCATAATTTTTTATCCACGACAACATTATAGGCTCCTATGTACCATTTGATCAAGTTTGGACAACAACTCCTCAAGAAAGTTGATCAGATCATCAAAAGGGCAAAATGGTCAAAATTAGGGTTTTGATTGAGAAAGGGCAATTTCTGATTTTTAACCTAGCCAATGACCAATTGGGTTCAAGCATAATTTCAAGGACTCAATGGCATCATCTTGACCTAATCACATAGTTCAAAAGATCTCAAAAGCATTGGATCGACAGATGAATTTTCCAGTCAACTGATCAAAAATCAATTGTACACTGAAAAGTCAAACTTTGACTTTTTAGTCAAAATCAAGTGCCAAGTTCATCAAGATATGTCAAAATGTGAAACTTTTTGACCAAGAAACTTAAATATGGAAATTAGGGTTTAAGTTTGAAATTTTTCATAACTTAGAATTTTTCTAAGTTATGAAAATTTCTTATTTTTTCCCAACTTTCCACAACTTTTTCACCATGATGCAATTGGATTCAAATAAAACTTCCAACATGAAAGTTGTAGTCCTCCATGAAATATACAACTTTGATTCACAAAGTTTTCCCAAAATATGCTTGGATCTCAAATTATGATTTTGTGAATAGGGGTCCATGAAACTTTTAACTTAGTGAAATTTTGCCGTAGTTTAGGCAGATTTTTGACCTAACTTCATGGAAAATTTTCACCTAGTTCCAAGAGGAATCTCAAAATTCATTTCAAAGATGGATTGTGTAGCATGTTACAAGATTTCCAAAATTTCCAATAACTCTCCAAGATCATTCATGGTTAGGGAGAATCGAAGAAATGAAAATGACATTTTATCACTTTTGTCCAAGGTATTTTTCACAATGTTACAACTTGCAAATCAGTTTCAAACATGCTTGTACTTGCATTACAGGTCCTAATCATTTCTACACTCCAAAATTGAATGCTAATTCAGTGGACAATGGCTTTGTTTTTTATCTTTGGAGCATTGTACATTGAATTAATCCCAAAATGGCATAAAGTGCATAATACCATTTTCATAAAGCTAGCTTTTTACAACTTTGTTTATCTTGAGCCATGGACCTAATCTCTTTTTGCAAACAAGATCCACAGTTATCAGGAATGTTTACCAACTCTTATCAACTAAGGAACTAGCAAGTACAAGCTTAGGGGCATTGTCAGTTCAACTTTTCTTCAAAAGCAAGAAACTTGCAAAAGTCAAGTGAACTCTTCCATCTGATAAAAACAAGACTTTGTAACATTTCAAACAACCTGAGAACATTGTAACAAGCCAAAGATACAATTTGCTAAGACCTCAAACACCCAAAAACACAAAAATCCCAAGTTCCTGCCCAAACAGGGCATCATCTGCAGAACTCAAGCCATTTCCATTTTGCCTCGTGCGTTTTGCCTTGAATCACTTCAAACACATTCCATACCTCCTACCTAAACTATACAGGCCTTTGTCTTGCAACTGTAACCCTGTTTCAAGCTTCACCATTTTCACTTTTTGAGTTTGCAGGTTGACTTCTATAGGAAGATTCAGGCATCTACAAGGAAAGTTGAGCATTGGGAAAGGTTGAGGGAACTTCAAGCAAGCTCACCCGACCTTCAGGCCTCATTCAAAGTCCTTACATTGCCATATCCAAACTCAACTGAACAAGGTATTTGTCAAGTTTCTATCTCTCTATTTAGGCATCTTTAAGCTTAGGTTTGTGAAGCAAAAATGTAGTCCTCAACATGCTTAAGCTATACATATGCGTAGATTTCATTTATATTAACTGAGCTAAGAGTATTTGGATGTTGAACATGCTGAAAAAATTAGGTCAGAAATTAGGGCCATTAAAATTCTCCTTGATCTTTTAGAGTTAGGTCATGTTTTTTATATCATTAGAATCGTGAGTTAACATGCTACAAGTTTCATGTTGCAAGATTTTGTTTTTATGCACGTATGCAAGAGATACAGGTTGAAGAAGAACGCGCGCGTTTTGGTTGTCTGGAGGTCAGGGACGAAGCTGTCCTGGGCCTGGACCTTGGGCCGGCTACTTTTTGCACCCCCTTGGCCCATTTTCCATATTTTTGCATATTTTTCATTTCTTTTATATTTTTGACTTTATTATTTTTTTTCTGAACATTTAAAAATCCCAAATATTTTCTTTATTTTTTGCATTTTTATTTTATTTTAATTTTATTTTTTGCATAATAAAATAGTTTACTAGAATAAATAGAAATCCATCTTCTTAAAAAATAGTAAAAATAATATAAAAATCTCATACATTTTTATTTTATTATTTTTCACATTTAAAATAGTATTTTTATACATATTTCAATTTTTTAACATTTTGTACATATTATTATTATTTTTCTTGAATAAAAATGAATAATATAGAATATATCTTTTTTTTAAACAAAAACTAGGGTTTCTTCACCCTTTCAAAAATAATCACAATATTTTTCTTATTTTAAACTTAAATAATTTATTTTTCACATACATAAAATAAATACAAAAAGCATTTTGCATCCATACATTTTATTTCATATTTAAATATTGTTTATTTATTTATTTGTACAATAAATTCAATTTGGTTGTAATAGTGAATTAGGGTTTTATTTGAGCAATATCCCCCATTCAAAACTTGTATCCCCCTTCCCATAATATTGTTGTAATAGTCTAGATTTACTTTACGCATTTTATTGCTTTCATATAACATGGTAGTAAATTAGGGTTTTGTATGCAAAAGACCAAAAATCAAAACAAATAGCTTGACCTAAATACAAGACAAAAATGCATGAAAAATGACAACACCTTGCACACAAGCACCCTTTGGGGTTTCATCCACTTTGTTGCCTTAAAATGGCCATGGTATGCATGCTAGGTATCTTGGCAAAATAAAATCAATCAATACAAAAAGATCATAGTCCCTCGATGACGCTATCAAAATGTTGCCTAAAAACAAATGATCTTAGTCCCTAAAACTTGCTAAGATACTTGGCACCATTGCTATCATGATCATACGATGACCCACGCCCGTCCCGTTTAACATCCAAAGATAGGGTTGTTTACCAAATGCAATGGTAAAACAACAATGTCAAAGGAATAAAAAATGTGTAGGAAAGACTTTTGAGTAGGGTAGATAACTCCTAGTTACTTGATCTCTTTCAAACCATTCTTGCTATTTTCAAACAAACACACACACATTTCAAAACAATTTCCAAACAACTTTCAAAGCATTGAAACATTTTTTCAAAAGACAAACATCTTTGTATACATTCTTACAAACAAGAATCATTACAAAGATTGCCTAAACAAAGGCCTCTTTTCAAAATACTTTCAAAACCACACAAAGCACCATTTCCAACAATTGAAAAGCAAAAGCAAGTGATCTAAAACAAGTAACTAAGAGCCCATGGAAAACCATGGATGAAAAGGGTGCTAGCACCTTCCCTTTTCATAATCTACCCCCCGAACCCAAAAATAATCTCAAAGGTCTTTCCTGTGCTTTTTTACCTTTCCTGTTGGATAAAATAAAAGTCGGTGGCGAATCTTGCAAAACTGCAACATTTGCAAACACAAACGCAAAACCTCAAGTCAGTTCTCCCACCGCATCACAGAACTGGTGACTCTGCTGGGGAAAATGATAAAAGTGGGGTTACCTTAGGGTTTTAGATCACCTTTACATGCTTATCTTGTTTGACTTGTATGCTTTACACTTTGGTTCTATTGTTTGGGTTTGAATCCTCTACCCGGATTTGGGAAACATTCATAGGTAAATAGCAATACATTGTGGAAACTGTGCGGGGTATTCCGACATGGTTGAAGTATTAGCTATATTAGTGCGACATATTTGTGGGTACCGGTTGCCTTTGAGTCAATCAAAGAGAATACGGGGTCGCTGAGTGATGTCATGAAGCACTAATGGACTTTTAGAACCTTTACTTGACCAACTTGGCCTTTTAGGATGTAGTGAGATGACCGACTTTGGTGCAGTCCGAAGTTGGTAGATACTCGATACTACACTCATTGAGGGTTGGTTCCTTGGAATATTTCGATCGCCAGTAAAGAGGCTGAATTGAAACAATGAACAAGGAAACAATGCAGTGATATTGAGCTCCTTAGAACCTGGTTACTATTTCTAGGACAGGTTGAGCCAACGAAACTTCAAGAGGGTACTTACCTATGAAACCCCACGCAAGCCTAAACTAGGAACTTGTGTGATTTGCTTGTACATATATACTTATGCATAACATCATGGACATCATGAAGCATCATAACCCACTAACCATTTCAAAGATTTTGTATTTTCATCTTCGTTCCTGTTTTGTAGGTTATGGATTCACTTCGCAGGAAAACTGTCCAAATCATCCTTGTAAGAATTCCTCCTCAACTCAAGGAGCTAGCTTCAAGGATTCCTGAGAATTCTCCATTCACCGAGAGGCATGGTCGTCTTCTCAACTTGGTCACTACCAACACTGAGGAGGATATGCTGAAAGTTCTCTTCCAGTTCTTTGACCCTTTGCATCATTGCTTCATATTTCCTGACTACCAACTTGTGCCTACTTTGGAGGAATTTTCTCAACTCTTGAGGATTACTATTCTCAATCAACTACCCTTCAATGGTACAAAAAGAGATCCAAATCCAGAAGAGATTGCTCAAGCCTTACACTTGCACTCATCTGATGTCACAACACATTGGGAAACCAGAAGTGGTGTCAAAGGCTTCTTGTCAAAGTTTCTGTTTGAGAAGGCCCAAAGCTGTTGGAATTCTCTAGACTTGCAAGCTTTTGAGGAGATTGTAGCTCTTCTCATCTATGGGATGGTATTGTTCCCTAACCCTGACCAACTTATAGATGTGAGCGCTGTCAAAATCTTCATGGCTCGCAACCCGGTGCCTACATTTCTTGGGGATATCCTCCACTCTTTTCACACTCGTACAATGAGGAAAAGAGGTGTTCTCATGTGTTGCACTCCTATACTGGCAAGATGGTTTATTTCTCATCTTCCCCAATCAGTTTTGAAGAATGAGCAAGGTTTGAGGTGGTCACAACGATTGATGACTCTTACCCATTCAGATATTCATTGGTGTTCTCGATCAAAAGAGAATGTCATCATCATTGACCGTTATGGGGAATTTCCTAATGTCCCTATACTTAGCATTAGGGGAGGCATCACCTACAACCCTTGCTTGGCTTTGAGGCAGTTTGGTTATGCCCGAAGGGATGGCCCACATGACATGCTGATTCAAGGTTTGGTTTTCGACTTCAACAACGACGATCAAAGACTCCGACAAAGGTTCATCCGAGCTTGGAGAATGCCCAACAATGTGGACAGTAGGACCTTGGGACACAAGAATTCCATCCCTCTTAAGCCTTACCTCAAGTGGGTATGAACCCGCGCCCAAAGTATTATGATGCCTTACCCCTACATTCTCCCTGTGATTATAGAGCCTGTTATGGAAGGAGAGGTTCCATACACCCTCCTACATCCTGACATGCCAACATCACTCGAAGGTTTACAAAGGAGTTGGATACAGCTCAAGGGAGAGCGCGATACTTTTGAAGCCCAATTCTACGCAAGCGAGAAGAAGGTTTTGGAACTCACTCGTCAACTTCACGAAGAGCAGACTCTCAACACCTGCATTGCACCAAAGAGGATGCGCAACGTCTTTTTACCTTAGAATTTTGTATTATTTTGCCCATGGGGCATTAATGTACTAACAAATTCTATCTTATTAATATGACGTGTGTTCCTTTTTTGTTTAAAACAAATTTGAATTTCTGAATCCTTGAATGCATTACATGAGTACATACCATTCATCATATGCATAAGCAGGTCTTCCCACCAAGTTTCCTCATCTCTCTGCTGTTTATTTCAGCAAGATGGATATTGAACAAACGGTCAAAGACTTACAAGCTCAGAATTCACAATTTCAACAGCTACTCTTGACCTTGGCTAAGGGGAAGGAGGAGCTCAAGACTCTACTAGAGAAGGAAAAAGAGGAAAAGAAGAAGAAGACAGCTGGTGTGGCTATCTTGGGTAGAAGATTTGAAGGACAAGCCAGACGGACTTTGGAATTCCCATCAACATCTGAAGAGGGGGAAGGAAAGGGTAAAGGAACTGCAGTGCCATCTGACTCTGAGGCAGAGGAAGAAGAAGACGAGGACTATTCTGAACAGCAGTATCCTCCGGCCGATGACAAATACAAGAACTTGGAAGAACGTCTAGCTGCTGTGGAGATACAGAGGGTGCCTGGGCTGGATTTTGAGGAGCTAGGGTTGGTTTTTGGAATTGTAATCCCTCCAAAATTTAAAGTACCTCTATTTTCCAAGTACAATGGGGTGTCTTTCCCAAAGATGCACCTACGATCTTATGTCAGGAAAATTCAACCACATTCTTCTGACAAAGACCTGTGGGTCCATTTTTTCTAGGACAGTTTATCGGGGACGCAACTAGATTGGTTTTACAAGTTGGAGAGGTCTGATGTGCATAATTGGGAAGATTTGGCAGCCGCATTCTATAAACAGTATCAATATAACACTGACTTGGCGCTAACCCGTACTCAGATACAGAGTATGGCCATGGCTACCAATGAAGGTTTTAAAGACTATGCCCAAAAATGGAGGGATTTGGCCGGAAGGGTGCAACCACCTTTATCTGAAAGAGAGCTTGTGGACATGTTCTTGGGGACTCTGTCAGGTCCTTTCTTTAATCACCTGATTGGAAGCTCCTCTGCAGGTTTCACTGAGTTGATTCTGACTGGCGAAAGGGTGGAAGCCGGTATTAGAAGCGGAAAAAATCAGAAGGATGCATCTACCTCTGCTGCTGCAAAAAAGCCCTTCACGGGAAAGAAATAGGTGTCTGTTGTATATGCCCAAAGAAATCAGGGAAGAACCGAAAGACGACCAACTGTGGGGGCTGTGATGATTCAAAAGTCTGCATCAGAGCAACCAAGAAACAATCAGCCAAGGAATGATCAACCGAGGAATAACCAGCAAAGGGTGGAAAGGCCTGTAAGGCAATTCACCAAGAAAAACATGACTTCTGCTCAAGTTTTACCCCATCTCTTGAAGTTAAACCTTGCCATGCTAAAGGAGGGCCCTAAAAATCCTAACACTTCATCACCATATTACCATCCCAACGCCAGATGCGCGTACCACTCAGAAAGTCCAGGGCACGACACCAACAACTGTTGGGTCCTGAAGAACAAGATTCAGGATTTGATTGACGCAAAGAAAGTGGAATTTGAAGCTCCTGAAAAGCCAAATGTTATCTCCGCACCAATGTCGAGGCATGGGCACAATGCCAATGTTGTGGAAGAAGATCTATTTGTTTCTGCTGTAGACGAACTGTCAACTCCTCTCCTAACCATCAAGTTGAATTTGTTGAAGGCTGGGGTGTTACCAGGATGTGACCAAGATTGCCATCCTTGCATGTCCTCCCCATTTTACTGTCCTCTTTTGAAGAAAATAATCCAACAATTGATTGATAACAAGGAAATTTTGTTTGAGAAAGCTCCCGTCTCACCCATTCCAGTTCCATAAGTTTCAATAATAACCATATACGCCAATTCTTCCAGGGTTCCTAAAAAACCCGTTAGGATTACATCCGCTCCTATGACTACTCCGTTGAAGATAACAATGCCAGGGCCAACCCCTTACAAAACTGATAAAATGGTACCATGGAACTATGGTGGAGAAATCTATTATCATGGTGTCAAAGAGATTGAACAAACCATTGAAGAAGAAAGCTCTGAGGAAGATAATCCCGACATCAGTAACATTGCTGGAACAAGCAAAATTACTCGTAGTGGGAGAATCTTTTCTCCAGAGATTTCTCCTCCAACAACAGTCTTTGGACCCACGGCCATCCCGAAGATTACCCCTGTAATTGTACCTGCAAGTATACCCACCAATAATGACAATGCAATTCCCATCCCTGTTTCTGATGCTGAGAAAAAAGGAAAGAATGTTCGAGAGGAGCCTGTCTTGACGACGGCTCAGTCATTAGTCATTCCTGAAACATCCAAGAAAGAGTTGGAAGAGATTCTGAGGATTATTAAGAAAAGTGATTACAATGTTGTTGAACAACTGGGGAAGACCCCATCCAAAATATCTATGTTAGCCCTGTTGATATGCTCTGAGGCACACGCTAAAGCTTTGATCAAGTTTTTGAAGACGGCCCACGTGCCACAAGAAACCTCTGCTGATCAATTCCAGGACTGTGTGGCCAGCTTAACAGCTAACAATGGCATGGGATTCTCTGATGCAGACTTGACCTCCAAGGGGAGAAAACATAATGACGCGCTACATGTCTTGGTGGAGTGTAGGGGAACCACCCTAGCTCATGTTTTGGTTGATACTGGGTCGTCTCTAAATGTCTTGCCGAAGAAAGCCTTGGATAGGCTGGATTATGAAGGCCTAACCCTGAAACCCAGCAACATCATTGTCAGAGCCTTTGATGGTTCTAAGAGGATGGTCCATGGAGAGGTGGACATCCCGATCAAGGTGGGTACCCATACGTTCAATTCAACATTCTACGTGATGGACATTCATCCTTCCTACTCATTCCGGTTGGGAAGACCTTAGATTCACCATGCTGGAGCTGTCACTTCTACTCTGCATCAAAAGCTCAAGTACCCTGTCCAGGGGAAAACTATAACTGTTCATGGCAAAGAGGAATACATGATCAGTCATCTTAATTCTTTCCGTTATGTGGAATTAGATGGAGAATTCATAGAGACCCCTTTCCAACACTTCGAAGAAGTTTATGAAGAGATATCGGCAACCAAGACAGTGTCCTCAACTCCTATGATCATAAGACCTCCGCCTCGGATGTCTTCTTTAAAGGATGCTAGAGCAGTTGTGGAAGAAGGCGGATCCACAATCTGGGGGCAGCTTCCCGAATTTCCCTTCAAATCAGACAAATTCAGCTTGGGATTTGCTTCGGCTAGTCAGAAGGCTGTGCGCCGCTCCCGTGTCGGAGGGCCACCTGTGAAGATCAGCCACCGAGGGGTTAATGCACTAGAGGACAGTGAAGAAGATGGAAACTTGGAAGACTGGATTTTCCCTACTGTTGATGGAGGACTATGCAACTGGGAAGCAAAAGACTTTGTTCCGATTACTTTCATAAATCAGTAATTTATCTTTTCTGTTTCTGTTAGAGTGTAATAATTCACAAACAATTCGTACTTTTTTAACCATGTGTCTTACCCGAGACACATAGGTCCATTTGTAAGGGTTCTTATTTTCATTATCATATGTCATTTTAATGAATCATGGATGCTTTTCATATTTAAACACTTTTTGCTCACTGTCTTCCTGTTTTACATTTTGTTGTTTTAAGATGGCTATGCCCTTACACACACCCACACTCACAAATGCAGGTACCCTTCCATTCCAGAACCCATGGGTAACAATACTGCTATAGCCTTCAGTGACTCTAAAGATCTAATCAACCAAGCCGAATACAAAGGTGAGGAAGATTGTGAGTTACCAGGGGAATTGGCCAGACTTTTACAGCAAGAGGAAAGAGCAATTCAGCCTCATGAAGAGCAGTTGGATACGATCAACTTGGGAACTGAGGATGACAAAAAGGAAATCAAGATAGGTGCCAACCTAGAGCCGAGTGTCAAAGAGCTCCTAATTCAGCTACTACATGATTATGTTGAGATCTTTTTCTGGTCATACGAAGACATGCCAGGACTCGATACAGACATTGTGGTACACCGTCTACCCACAAGAGAAGATTATCCACCAGTCAAACAAAAGGTCCACCGCATGAGACCTGACATGTCTGAAAAGATCAAAGCAGAAGTTATGAAGCAGTTCAATGCTGGTTTTCTGGCTGTTACTTCCTATCCATAATGGGTTGCTAACATTGTGCTCGTGCCTAAGAAAGACGGAAAAGTCAGAATGTGCGTGGATTATAGAGACTTAAACAGGGCCAACCCTAAAGATGATTTTCCACTTCTGCACATCGACATCCTGGTCGACAACACAGCTCAACACAAAGTAATTTCTTTCATGGACAGATTCTCAGGCTATAACCAGATCAAAATGGCCCCTCAGGACATGGAGAAAATTATTATTGTTACACAATAGGGTACGTTCTGCTACAAAGTGATGCCATTCGGACTGAAGAATGCCGGGGAAACCTATCAACGCGCCATGGTAGCTTTGTTTCATGACATGATACATCATGAGATAGAGGTCTAAGTAGATGACATGATAGCCCGATCACAAACTGAAGAAGAACACCTGGATCACTTGCAGAAGCTGTTTATCAGGTTGAAGGAGTACAAGCTCAGATTGAACCCAAACAAGTGTACATTCGGAGTCTGGTCCAGTAAACTCTTGGGTTTCATTGTCAGCAACAAAGGCATCAAGGTTGATCCTGCCAAAGTCAAAGCTATACAAGAAATGCCTGCCCCTCGCACTGAGAAGGAGGTAAAAGGTTTCTTGGGACGCCTAAACTACATTGCAAGGTTCATTTCTCACCTAACATCTACCTGTGAACCAATCTTCAAGCTGTTGAAGAAAGATCAGGTAGTTAAATGGAATGATGACTGTTAAATTGCTTTCGATAAAATCAAGGAGTATTTGCTAGAACCTCCTATCATGATGCCACCTGTCGAAGGAAGGCCTCTAATCATGTATCTAACTGTCTTAGAAAATTCAATGGGGTGCGTATTGGGCCAACATGACGAGTCTGGTCGAAAAGAGCATGCCATTTATTACCTTAGCAAAAAGTTTACCGACTGTGAGACCCGATACTCACTGCTCGAGAAAACAAATTGCGCTTTAGTATGAGCTGCTCGCCGGCTAAGGCAGTATATGTTGACTCATACCACTCTGCTAATATCTAAGATGGATCCGATCAAGTACATCTTTGAGAAGCCCGCTTTATCTGGAAGAATATCTAGATGGAAAATGATCCTAACGGAATACGATATACAGTACACAACCCAAAAAGCTATAAAGGGAAGTGTGCTAGCTGATCATTTAGCCTATCAAGCTGTCGAAGATTACTAATCCATGAGGTTTGACTTCCCTGACGAGGACATCTTGACATTGGACAACATTGAAGGTATCAGACCATATGACGGACCTGAACAAGGATCCCGATGGACCCTGTACTTTGATGGTGCCTCCAATTCACTTGGCAACGGTATCGGCGCGGTACTCATTTCTCCAGAAGGTTGCCATACACCTTTCACAGCTAAACTTTGCTTCAACTGTACGAACAACATGGCAGAGTATGAAGCTTGCATCTTTGGACTCAAGGCTACCATTGACTTGGGGATCAAATCTTTGATCGTGTTTGGGGACTCCGCTTTGGTCATCATTCAGATCAAAGGAGAGTGTGATACTAAACATCCAAACCTCATCCCTTACAAAGAACGTGTCTTGACATTATTGCCATATTTCGAACATATTACCTTCGAGCACTTCCCACGAGAAGAGAATCAGCTAGCAGATGCTCTAGCTACAATGTCATCCATATTTAAACTTAACTGGGATAATGAGGCTCCCCAAATCACCATTGAACGGATGGATGAACCGACGCATTGTCACGAGATTAATACCGATGAAGTAATGGACCAGCCGTGGTTTCATGAAGTCAAAAGGTATCTCGAGGCTCAGGAATACCCTGAAGGAGCTTCAGTCAATGACAAAAAGTTCTTAAGGAGATTCTCAACGAAGTTCTTCCTAAGCAATGGCATTCTGTACAAGCGCAATCATGATTCTGTTCTGCTCCATTGTGTGGACAAGATTGAAGCTAAAAGAATTATGGCTGAATTGCATGAAGGCACCTTTGGCACTCACTCTAGCGGGCATATGATGGCTAAGAATATTCTACGGGCAGGCTACTACTAGTCTACCATGGAAGCTGACTGTTATCAACATTCCCGTACATGCCACAAATGTCAAATCTATGCCGACAAGGTACACGTGCCTCCAGTTCCTCTAAATGTCCTAACAGCTCCTTGGCCATTCGCAATGTGGGGAATCGACATGATTGGAGAGATCAAGCCTACAGCATCCAATGGACATTGCTTCATTCTGGTGGCCATTGACTACTTCACCAAGTGGGTTGAAGCAGCTTCCTTCGCGTCCGTTACTAAGAATGTGGTTGCTCACTTCATCAAAAAGAATCTTATTTGCCGGTACGGTATCCCCGAAAGGATTATCACTGATAATGGTACAAACCTTAACAATACTATGATTACCGCTTTATGCGAGCAGTTCAAGATTCAACATCATAATCCATCCCCTTATCGGCCAAAGATGAATGGTGCAGTTGAAGCTGCGAACAAAAATATCAAGAAGATTATACAAAAGATGACAGTCACCTACAAGGACTGGCATAAGATGCTACCATTTTCTCTTCACGGATACCGTACCACGGCACGCACATCAACTGGCACAACACCCTATTCCTTGGTATATGGCATGGAAGCTGTTTTACCTATCGAGGTTCAGATTCCCTCCTTGAGAATCATGAAGGATGCTGGTTTGAGTGAAGACGATTGGATTCAGACCTGGCTTGATCAACTTAACTTGATCGACGAGAAGAGACTTGCTGCTGTTTGCCACAGTTAGACATATCAAAAGCAGATGATCAAGGCTTTCAACAAGAAAGTCAGACGCCAGGTATATCAAGTCGGAGATATGGTAATCAAGCGGATCATCTTGCCGCAAAGTGATCCCAGGGGAAAATGGACTCCTACCTATGAAGGACCATTTGTGATCAAGAACATCTTTTCTGGTGGGGCAATGATTCTGACCACCATGGACGGCGACGACTTGCCGCACCCTGCAAACGCAGACATAGTCAAAAGATACTACGCATAAATGACCCGCTAGGTTAACACACCTAGGCAAAAAAGGGCATCCCGGTGAATCGAAAACCCGAAAGGGTGGTTCAGGCAAAAATTAGGGATAAACAAAAAACAAATTTGTACACCCGGCAAGTTGAAAACCCGAAAGAGCGACTTGGGCAAAAAAGGGTTTCCCGGTGGACTGAAAACCCGAAAGGGCGGTCCAGGAAAAAGTTAGGGAATTAAAGCGTATGACTATGTCTCGTCGGATCACTTTAAGGACAATCTCTTCACAGACAAACTCTGGAACTTCTGATCAATCCAATCATCTTCGGACGAAGCAACGGATGGACAAGATATTCGGAGTTACGAAGGCTATAGCGGAATGGGAACCCCATAGGATTTTTACACACATAGCTATCTTTCTTTGTATAAAATTTTCTTAATTTTATGACATCGTCCTCTTACTAGGATGTTTGTCTCCTTTGTACAAAACACTTATTCAAAGTAAATACAAAGATATCTCTTTCAAAGTGCGAAAACTATTTGTCTGTTTCTTTTTTTACACTTGTGTTTTTATTTGCAAAAACGTCCAATGATTCATTGATGAACATATGCCTTTGAACATAATTACTGTTTACAAATAGACAGGATGGAAAAGAACGATTAATGACAGACTGAAAGGATAAGAAAATGTCTTTAGGCTATTCTAAGAGAAATCCCCTACAGTACATCATCTAGATCCCCAGCGGAGCTAAAATATTGAAATACATATCCCCAACGGAACTAAATTTCAAACCCTTAATCCACCATCAGAGTTAAAACTTCAAACTCCCAATCCCCAGCGGAGCCAAAACTTTGAGTTACAGATCCCCAGCGGAGCTGAAACCTTCATCCCTAGTGAAGTCAAGACTTCTAATCCCCAGCGGAAACCATCCAATTTTCCCAGCAAGTTACTTTGAAACCTGGAAATCAATCAGATGACAATTAATATTTGTCTCTCCCCAACCTGGGAGTTTCCCCAGTAAGAATGGAAGACGACCGAAACTCCTGAACTTACTCTCCAACAGTAAGCCTTCTTCCCCACAGAGTTTTTACTCCCCAACAGAATGAAGATTCTCATTCTTGACTCCCCAGCATGAAGTCCCCAATGATTCAAATTCCCCTGCAGATCGGAGATTCTCATTCTTAGTTCCCCGCAGAAATCATCAGAGTCTTCCCTATTCCCCAGCCGAGTAAGGATTTCCTTTGTATAACCTCCAGTAGAAGTCATCAGAGTTCTCTGGATTTCCCAAGCAGATTTCTCAATCGGTTTAACATTACTCTCACAACAGATTTTGTTAATACTCCAACTTCAAGACAGGAAGGATTCTCACATCCCCACAGAAGTTGTTAAAGATTTCTTAATCTCCAGCAGCCGCCCAATATTTTCTTATCCTCAGCGGTCAAGGATTTATTTTCCCCGGCGGCAGTCAAAGTTTTTATTATCCCCAGCCATCAAGGATTTATTTTCCTCCGCAAGACAGCTAATTAGCTTACATGCACATACATTACATTCACATATCATAAACATTGATAAAACACATTTATTGCATCATACATTTCATGCAACATAACTTTGTGTTTCAGCTAACATTTTACCCTTTTCAGGATAAGATTAACAAGCTATCATTAACAATGTTCAAAGATTTCAGATACAGTTCAGATACACTCCAAACACGGAAGTCATTCTGTCAATTATTCAAATTCTAGTTCAGATACGCTCCAAACGCGGATGCCATTCTGGCCTTTGTTCAGTTTCCGATTCAGATACAGTTTAGATACACTCCAGACACGGAATTAATTCTATTACTCATTCAGATTCAAACTTCAGACTCCAATCCAGATACACTCTAGACACGGTTGCCATTCTGTCACCTATTCTGATTTTTCCCCAGCTCAGAGACGCTCCAGACACGTATGCTATTCTTTTTCTTATTCAGATTCAACATTCAGATACAGCTTGGATACGCTCCAGCCACGGATTCCATTCCTTTTCTCATTCAAATTCGGTCCCCAGATACAATACAGATACGTTTTAGACACGGATACCATTCTGATACTCATTCTTCTGACTTACAACATACAATTCAACAAACATTCTTAGATGGCATCTTTAAGCCCATCTCTAACAAGATTCTATCACATCTCCAAATGGAATCTTTAAGCCTATTCCCTCAATTACATTTTTACGAGTGCAAATTTACGGGCACTCTAGTGTCCAATCATCTTTTACCTTCGAGTCGCGAACGGCAAACTCGCCAATCTAACTCTTCAGTTTCAATAAGATTGAACAGGGGCAGCTATTGTACCCCAAAATTTTCCCTCTCATATTATAAAGATTTTTCCTCACAAGACCTCTTGGACTCCAGACAGGATTATGGTTTGCTCAACTCAAGACATTTCCTTGCACTGATGATTTGAAATTAGGGTTTGAGTTTGCACAGGGATTTTTGGACTTCCAATGCCTCATGTGACTTTCATACTTCATGTTGGACCTATAAGATTGCTCATACCAAGTTTCAAGCCTTGGATCATATTTTGCCCAGTCAATTGGACAGTTGACCTAAAAATCAGCTGTATTGGGGAAAAAGTCAACCATGGCCAATTTACAGTCAAACTTCATAATTTTTATCCAAAACAACATTATAGGCTCAAATGTAGCATTTGATCAAGTTTGGACCACAACTCCTCAAGAAATTTGATCAGATCATCAAAAAGGCAAAATGGTCAAAATTAGGGTTTTGACTGAGAAATGGCAATTTCTGATTTTTAACCTAGCCAATGACAAATTGGGTTCAAGCATGATTTCAAGGACTCAATGGAATCATCTTTACCTAATCACATAGTTCAACACATCTCAAAAGCATTGGATTGACAGATGAATTTTCCAGTCAACTGATCAAAAATCAACTTTACACTGAAAAGTCAAACTTTGACTTTTTAGTCAAAATCAAGTGCCAAGGGTCATAATTCATCAAGATATGTCAAAATGTGAAACTTTTTGACCAAGAAACTTAAATTTGGAAATTAGGGTTTAAGTTTGAAATTTTTCATAACTTAGAATTTTTCTAAGTTATGAAAATTTCTTATTTTTTCCCAACTTTTTCACCATGATGCAATTGGATTCAAAGAAAACTTCCAACATAAAAGTTGTAGTCCTCCACGAAATATACAACTTTGATTCACAAAGTTTTCCCAAAAGATGCTTGTATCTCAAGTTATGATTTTGTGAATAGGGGTCCATGAAACTTTTAACTTAGTGAAATTTTGCCCTAGTTTAGGCAGATTTTTGACCTAACTTCATGGCAACTTTTCACCTAGTTCCAAGAGGAATCTCAAAATTCATTTCAAATATGGATTGTGGAGCATGTTACAAGATTTCCAAAATGTCCAATAACTCTCCAAGATCATTCATGGTTAGGGAGAATCGAAGAAATGAAAATGACATTTTATCACTTTTGTCCAAGGTATTTCTCACAATGTTACAACTTGCAAATCAGTTTCAAACATGCTTGTACGTGCATTACAGGTCCTAATCCTTTATACACTCCAAAATTGAATGCTAATTCAGTGGACAATGGCTTTGTTTTTTTATCTTTGGAGCATTGTACATTGAATTAATCCCAAAATGGCATAAAGTGCATAATACCATTTTCATAAAGCTAGCTTTTTACAACTTTGTTTATCTTGAGCCATGGACCTAATCTATTTTTGAAAATAAGATCCACAGTTATCAGGTATGTTTACCAACTCTTATCAGCTAAGGAACTAGCAATTACAAGCTTAGGGGCATTATCATTTCAACTTTTCTTCAAAAGCAAGAAACTTGCAAAAGTCAAGTGAACTCTTCCATCTGATAAAAACAAGACTTTGTAACATTTCAAACAACCTGAGAACATTGTAACAAGCCAAAGACACGATTTGCTAAGACCTCAAACACCCAAAAACACAAAAATCCCAAGTTCCTGCCCAAACAGGGCATCATCTGCAGAACTCAAGCCGTTTCCATTTTGCCTCGTGCGTTTTGCCTTGAATCACTTCAAACACATTCCATACCTCCTACCTAAACTATCTATGCCTTTGTCTTGCAACTGTAATCCTGTTTCAAGCTTCACCATTTTCACTTTTTGAGTTTGCAGGTTGACTTCTATAGGAAGATTCAGGCATCTACAAGGCAAGTTGAGCATTGGGAAAGGTTGAGGGAACTTCAAGCAAGCTCACACGACCTTCAGGCCTCATTCAAAGTCCTTACATTGCCATATCCAAACTCAACTGAACAAGGTATTTGTCAAGTTTCTATCTCTCTATTTAGGCATCTTTAAGCTTAGGTTTGTGAAGCAAAAATGTAGTCCTCAACATGCTTAAGCTGTACATATGCGTAGATTTCATTTATATTAATTGAGCTAAGAGTATTTGGATGTTGAACATGCTGAAAAAATTAGGTCAGAAATTAGGGCCATTAAAATTCTCCTTGATCTTTTAGAGTCAGGTCATGTTTTTTATATCATTAGAATCGTGAGTTAACATGCTACAAGTTTCATGTTGCAAGATTTTGTTTTTATGCACGTATGCAAGAGATACAGGTTGAAGAAGAACGCGCACGTTTTGGTTGTCTAGAGGTCAGGGACGAAGCTGTCCTGGGCCTGGACCTTGGGCCTGCTACTTTTTGCACCCCCCTGTTTCCTTTTTGCACCCCCTAGGCCTATTTTCCATATTTTTGCATATTTTTCATTTCTTTTATATTTTTTACTTTATTATTTTTTTTCCTGAACATTTAAAAATCCCAAATATTTTCTTTATTTTTTGCATTTTAATTTTATTTTAATTTTATTTTTTGCATAATAAAATAGTTTACTAGAATAAATAGAAATCCATCTTCTTAAAAAATAGTAAAAATAATATAAAAATCTCATACATTTTTATTTTATTATTTTTCACATTTAAAATAGTATTTTTATACATATTTCAATTTTTTAACATTTTGTACATATTATTATTATTTTTCTTGAATAAAAATGAATAATATAGAATATATCTTTTTTTAAACAAAAATTAGGGTTTCTTCACCCTTTCAAAAATAATCACAATATTTTTCTTATTTTAAACTTAAATAATTTATTTTTCACATACATAAAATAAATACAAAAAGCATTTTGCATCCATACATTTTATTTCATATTTAAATATTGTTTATTTATTAATTTGTACAATAAATTCAATTTGGTTGTAATAGTGAATTAGGGTTTTATTTTGAGCAATATCCCCCATTCAAAACTTGTATCCCCCTTCCTATAATATTGTTGTAATAGTCTAGATTTACTTTACGCATTTTGTTGCTTTCATATAACATGGTAGTAAACTAGGGTTTTGTATGCAAAAGACCAAAAATCAAAACAAATAGCTTGACCTAAATACAAGACAAAAATGCATGAAAAATGACAACACCTTGCACACAAGCACCCTCTGGGGTTTCATCCACTTTGTTACCTTAAAATGGCCATGGTATGCATGCTAGGTATCTTGGCAAAACAAAATCAATCAATACAAAAAGATCATAGTCCCTCGATGACGCTATCAAAATGTTGCCTAAAAACAAATGATCTTAGTCCCTAAAACTTGCTAAGATACTTGGCACCATTGCTATCATGACCATACGATGACCCACGCCCGTCCCATTTAACATCCAAAGATAGGGTTGTTTACCAAACGCAATGGTAAAACAACAATGTCAAAGGAATAAAAAATGTGTAGGAAAGACTTTTGAGTAGGGTAGATAACTCCTAGTTACTTGATCTCTTTCAAACCATTCTTGCTATTTTCAAACAAAAACACACACATTTCAAAACAATTTCCAAACAAATTTCAAAGCATTGAAACATTTTTTCAAAAGACAAACATCTTTGTATACATTCTTACAACAAGAATAATTTCAAAGATTTCCTAAACAAAGGCCTCTTTTCAAAATACTTTCAAAACCACACAAAGCACCATTTCAAACAATTGAAAAGCAAAAACAAGTAACTAAGAGCCCATGGAAAACCATGGATGAAAAGGGTGCTAGCACCTTCCCTTTTCATAATCTACCCCCCGAACCCAAAAACAATCTCAAAGGTCTTTCCTGTGCTTTTTTACCTTTCCTGTTGGATAAAATAAAAGTCGGTGGTGACTCTTGCTAAACCGCAACATTTGCGAACACAAACGCAAAACCTCAAGTCAGTTCTCCCACCGCATCACACCATACGATGAAGAGAAGAGGGACTCTTATGTGCTGTATGTCGTTGTTGTCAAGGTGGTTTATTTCTCACCTTCTTAAGTCTGTGCTGAAGAACGAAGAAGGTTTGGGTTGATCGTACAGAATAATGTCACTTGCTCATACGGATATTCTTTGGTGTTCCTGGGCTATGGAAGACACTGTTGTTATTGACCGTTGTGAGGGGGTACCCTAATGTCCCATTGCTTGGAATCAGAGGAGGTATAACTTACAATCCTTGTCTAGCTTTGCGACAATTTGGTCGTGCTCGAAGAGATGGTCCCTGTGAGTTACTTATTGAGGACATTGTATTTGACTATAAGGAGGATGTTAAGGAGCATCGTCGGAGGTTCATACGAGCTTGGGGCATGGTAAACAGATCTGACCCCGAAGAGTTGGGACCAAAGACTTCCATTTCTATGCAGCCTTACCTCCAATGGGTTTGAGCTCGTGCCCAGAAGCTTATGATTCCTTATGCGGCCGTATTACCAGTGATTGTGGAGCCCACTAATGAAGAAGGTATTCCTTACACGGTTCTCTATCCTTACATGCCTACTGATCCTGGGGAGATACAGAGGTCTTGGATTCAGCTGAGGAATGAGCGGGATACTTACAGGGAGCAGTTCCATGAGCAGGAGAGGAAGCTTTTGAAGCTCACCAGGAAGCTCGAGGAAGAAAGAGTGATCAATGATTACATCAACACAAAGAGAAAGCGTCCATGGGACTTTTGATTTTGCTTTTCTAGTTTTAGATTTGTTTTATTTACTTCTTTGTAAAGCCTTAAAGGCATGTTGAACCTTCAAAGTTTAAACTAATAAAGTTTTGTTTATTTTGGTTTGCAAATTTAAATCTCCCAAAATCTTTGAAATCATTACATGCGCACCACATTATCATGCACACCATTACAGGTACCCCTACAGGTTGCTCATCTTCTTAGCTGTTTATTTCAGTAGAAATGTCTTCTGATCAAGCCATCCAAGATCTTCAGGAGCAGAACGCCCAATTCCAATAGATGTTCATAAGTATGGCTAAAGAGAAAGAGGATTTAAAGGCCCTTATTCTGAAAGAGAAGAAGAAGAAGAAGAAGAAGAAGACTGGTATCCTGAACATGGGCAGAAGGTTCGGAGAAAGGTTGAGGCAACAAGCTGATCTGACCGCCTCGTCCAAAGAAGGGGAGAACCAAGAAAGGGAAAAGGACCCTAGTCCTGCAGTTTCCCACAATGATACCGATTACGATGATGAGCAATATCCTCCTGCCGAGGATAGGTACAAGCAGTTAGAAGACCGTTTGAGTGCTATGGAAGTTCAAAATATACCTGGCTTGGATTTAGGAGAATTGGGATTGGTATCGGGAGTGGTCAACCCTCATAAGTTCAAAGCTATGGTTTTCGCCAAGTATGATGGAGTGTCATGCCCAAAGCTCCATCTCCGCTCTTATGTCCAAAAAATCCAACCCCACACTGCTGATAGAAATTTGTGGGTGCATTTATTTCAAGATAGTCTGTCAGGGACTCGACTTGAACGGTTCTACCAGTTGGAGGGAGTTAGTGTCTGAAACTGGGAAGATCTTGCTGCTGCTTTCTACTGGCAGTATCAGTATAATGCCAACCTTGCTCCTACTCATACTCAACTCCAGGGTATGACCATGGGTGCAGGTGAAGGTTTTAAAGATTATGCTCAGAAATGGAGAGACTTGGCTGGAAGAGTCTAACCCCCTTTGTCTGATAGGGAGTTGGTGAATATGTTTCTGGGGACGCTATCTGGTCCGTTTTTCAATCACTTGATCGACAGTTCGTCATCTGGTTTCACCGAGTTGATTTTAACTAGAGAAAGAGTAGAAGCTGGAATTCGGAGTGGTAAAATACAGAAGGATGTCTCCTCCAGTTCAGCAAAGAAACCTTTCACTGGTAAGAAGGAAGCCAGTGTAGTTTACAGCCCGAGGGGCCAAAATAAACCTGAACACTGTCAAACGGTAAATGTTGTAGTGATACCAAGACTCACAGTTGCTCCACAATGCAACAATCAACAAAGGGTGGAAAGACCACAACGGCAGTTTACCCATATCAACATGACTTTGGCTGAAGTGTTACCTCACCTTCTAAAATCCAACTGGGTAACCTTGAGGGAAGCCCCGAAGAATCCCAACACCACATCTCCCCGCAATAACCCAAATGCCCGTTGTGCTTATCACTCCGAAAGTCCAGGTCATGATACAAACGACTGTTGGGCCTTGAAAAATAAGGTGCAGGACCTGATCGAAGCCAAAGAGATTGAGTTTAACGCCCCAGAGAAGCCCAACGTCATAACTGCTCCCATTCCCAAGCATGGACCGGGAATCAATGTTATTGAGGTTGTCTCCGCCACAGAAAATGCTGATGATGAGAACCCGGATATTGACAGCTGGATCTACCCAACAACCAATGGTGGACCGAATAACTGGACGGCAAGGGACTTCATACCTGTTTCTTTTATTCTGTAGTAATTGACTCATTTTTTTTAAGATTTGTAATAAACAGTTTGAAACTTTATGGCCTGGTGCCTTACCCGAGACACCTTGGCTTTGCTTGTGAGGGCTATTATTTGTCATTTCATATATCATTAATAAAGCATTGGACGTTTCTTGCATACAAATTTTGCGCTCCTTGTTTTTTCTTTTCTGTCTCTCACTTTATCAAAACAACTATTCTCTTACACACACTCACGTATCATAATGCAGATCCATGTCCACTCTGGATCCCATTGATAACAACTCTGCTACTGCCAGTTATGACTTCAAAAATCCGATCAACCAAGCCGAGGACGAAGGTGAGGAAGATTGTGAGGTTCCTGGAGAACTTTCTAGACTATTACAGCAGGAAGAAAGGTCCATACAGCCTCATGAAGAGCCAGTTGAGTCAGTGAATTTGGGTACAGAGGAAGACAGGAAAGAGGTTAAAATAGGTGTGAATCTGGAGCCTAGTGTCAAACAACGGTTAATAAAGATGCTACACGACTATGTTGAGATCTTCGCCTGGTCCTATGAAGACATGCCTGGTTTGGACACTGATATTGTGGTACATCGCCTGCCGACTAAAGAAGACTGCCATCCGGTAACGCAGAAGGTCCACCGTATGCGCCCTGAAATGTCAGAGAAAATCAAAGCAGAGGTCACGAAACAGTTCGACACAGGATTCTTAGCTGTCACTTCTTATCCGCAGTGGGTTGCCAACGTATTTCCAGTACCTAAGAAGGACAGTAAAGTACGGGTGTGTGTGGACTACATAGATCTGAACAGGTCAAGCCCCAAGGATGACTTCCCACTTCCTCACATTGATGTTCTAGTCGACAACACCATGCAGCACAAGATCTTCTCCTTTATGGATAGTTTTTATGGCTACAACCAGATCAAGATGGCTCTCGAGAACGTGGAGAAGACAACCTTCGTTACACAGTGGGGCACCTTCTGTTACAAAGTAATGCCTTTTGGGTTGAAGAATGTTGGGGAAACCTATCAGCACGCCATGGTCGCTTTGTTTCACAATATGATTCACCATGAGATCGAAGTGTATGTTGATGACACGATATCCAGGTCCCAGACTGAGGAAGAGCACCTTGATCATCTCCAGAAACTGTTTGATAGGTTGAAGACATACAAGCTGAGGTTGAATCTGAACAAGTGTACTTTCGGGGGAAGGTCTGGTAAGCTTCTGGGTTTTGTTGTCAGTGATAAAGGTATTCAGGTAGACCCTGCAAAGGTAAAAGCAATATAAGAAATGTCGGCTCCCCGCACAGAGAAGGAAGTTAGAGGCTTCTTGGGACGTCTGAATTACATTGCCAGATTCATTTCACATCTGACTGCTACTTGTGATCCAATCTTCAAGCTGCTGAAGAAAGATCAAGTGGTAAAGTGAAATGATGAATGCCAGACCGCTTTCGAAAAAATAAAGGAATACGTTCAAGAACCACCAATTATGATGCCTGCAGTTGAAGGAAGACCTTTGATATTATACTTGACAGTGCTAGACAATTCAATGGGTGTGTGTTGGGGCAGCATGACGAGTCTGGTCGAAAAGAGCATGCAATTTACTACCTTAGCAAAAAGTTTACTGACTGTGAGACCCGATACTCATTGCTCAAGAAAACTTGATGCGCTTTGGCATGGGCTGCTCGCCGACTAAGACAGTATATGCTGACTCACACTACCTTGTTAATATCAAAGATGGATCCAATCAAGTATATTTTTTAGAAGTCCGCCTTATCCGGAAGAATAGCAAGATGGAAGATGATCTTAACCAAGTACGACATCCAATACACAACCCAAAAAGCAATCAAGGGGAGTGTGTTGGCGAATCATTTGGCGCATCAGGCCGTGGATGACTACGAGTCCATGAATTTCGAGTTCTCGGATGAGAATATCATGTTGGTAACCGACTGCGAAGAACCTGGACCGGATGAAGAACCCGAGGAGGGATCCCGATGGTCTATGTATTTTGATGGAGCCTCGAACGCATTGGGTAATGGCATTGGTGCTGTAATTATATCTCCTGAGGGCTGTCATACTTCGTTCACCTCCCGGTTATGTTTTAACTGCACCAACAACATGGCAGAGTATGAAGCGTGTATTATGGGTCTTTGAGCTGCTATTGACCTAAGGATTAAGTTCTTGAGTGTATTCTGAGATTCCACTCTGAAGATAAGTCAGATCAAAGGCAAGTGGGATACAAAGCACCCGAATCTTATTCCTTACCGAGAGTATGTACTGACGTTGCTCCCACACTTTGAGGAGGTAACCTTTGAACATTTCCCACGAGGGGAGAACCAGCTAGCGGACGCGCTATGTACCATTTCTTCCATGTTCAAAGTCAGGTGGGATAATGAAGCTCCCCAAATTACCATTGAGAGGTTGGATGAACCCGCACATTGTTGTGACATTGAGACTGAAGAGGTAGCAGATAAACCCTGGTTTCACGAAGTCAAGAGGTATCTCGAGGTTCAAGAATACCCTGAGGGGACATCCGTTAATGATAAGAAGTTTCTGAGAAGGTTCACTGCGAAGTTCTTCATCAGTAATGGAATTCTCTATAAGTGTAACCATGATTCAACCTTACTGTGGTGTGTAGACAAGAGCGGGGCAGAAAGGATCATGGCAGAGCTACATGAAGGAACTTTCGGAACCCATTCTAGTGGACATACCATGGCTAAGAAGATCCTACGGGCATGATATTACTGGTCCACTATGGAAACCGATTGTTATCATCACTCTTGAACCTGTCATAAGTGCCAAGTCTATGCTGATAAGGTGCATGTACCTCCGGTTCCCCTGAATGTCTTGACAGCTCCTTGGCCCTTTGTAATATGGGGAATCAACATGATAAGCGAGATCAGACCTACTGCGTCTAACAGGCATTGTTTCATTCTGGTGGCTATTGATTATTTTATGAAGTGGGTTGAGGCAGCTTCCTTTGCTACAGTAACCAAGAACGTCGTGGCGCGGTTCATCCGACACAATCTGATCTGTTGATATGGTGTCCCAGAGAGAATCATTACTGGCCATGGTACAAATCTTAATAGCACGATGATTACCGAGCTCTGCAAACAGTTCAAGATACATCACCATAACTCTTCTCCCTACCGGCCGAAGATGAATGGAGTTGTTGAAGCGGCTAACAAGAACATCAAGAAGATTGTGCAGAAGATGATGGTGACATACAAAGACTGGCATGAGATGTTACCATTCGCTCTTCATGGGTACCGTACCTCAGCACGGACGTCGACAGGGGCAACACCCTACTCCTTAGTGTATGGCATGGAGGCAGTCCTACCCATCGAATTCCAGATACCCTCTCTCAGGATTATGAAGGATGTGGGTTTGAACAAAGACGACTGGATCCAAACTCGACTTGATCAGCTAAATCTAATCGATGAAAAGAGACTTACTGCTATCTGTCATGGTCAGACGTATCAAAAGTGGATGATCAAGGCTTTGAACAAGAAAGTTAGATGCCAAGAATATCAAGTCGGGGATCTAGTGATCAAACGCATCATACTACCGCAAGGTGATCCCAGGGGCAAATGGACCCCCACATACGAAGGGCCATTTGTGGTTAAGAACATTTTCTCGGGAGGAGCTATGATTCTAATCACCATGGATGGTGACGACCTTCCTCACCCCGTCAACACAGACATAGTGAAAAAATACTATGCATAATCAAAGACCCGCTAGGTTGACTGGCCTAGGCAAAAGTAAGGGCTTCTCGGCGAACCAAAAGGGTTCGGGAAAAAGTAAGGGATGAAAATGAAAAAATATGTACATCCAGCAAGTCGAAAACCAAAAAGGGAGGCTTGGGCAAAAAAGGGTATCCCGGTGGACTGAAAACCCGAAAGGGCGGTCCAAGCAAAAATTAGGGATCAAAGCGTAACACTATGTCTCATTGGATCATCTTGCGACCAGACTTCGGTATCGACTATCAAGCTCAGACGGCGCCAATCAATTTGATCCATCTTTGACCAAGCAGCGAAGTGATGAGACGCTTGAAGATATAAAGGCAATAGAAGAGTTGGAACCCGATGGGATTGTTTCACATAGCTGTTTTTCTTTCTTTAACACAAATTGTAATTTCTATCTTTCGGCGTCGTTCTCTTACTAGGACGTCATCCTCCTTGTACAAAACGCCTATTGTAGGCCAACTTCAAAAATCAATACAATTCATTTTCACAAGAAATTTCAAATTGTTTTACTTTTTCTGTTTTATTTTGCAAGAACGTCCAATGATTCATTTTTGATATATGCATTTGAAAATAATTGTTGCTCATAAATATTTACATGAAAAACAAAAGACGATTACTCATAATTCCAGGAACAGGGAAAATAAGAAGTGCCCAAACCTTACAGTTACTTTGCCCATCAGGTACCGGGATAGAGCCATCTTTAGAACATGAGCAGTGGTACATACACTCCCCACAGAGTAAAAAGTATCCAAAGACAGTAATGGTAGCTTTTCTGAACAGGACATAACTCTCCCCAGCTAAGGTTCACAATCGCGAGTGAGTCAGTAAATTTTTCCCCAAGCAGAGTTTATTCCTCTCACAAGAAGAAATGCAATCTCCAACAGAATTCATTATCACCAGCAACGGAAATTCATCCCCAGCTGAGTTATTTCTCCAAGACAGCAGATCTATCAATAGAGTATCTCCTCACCAACAAAATTATTCCCCAAAGAGTTATCCTCGGACAGGGTCTCTTCCGGCAGAATATCGCCAGCCAAGGGGAAAATCCCCAGCATAATCGTCTTTATTCACCATCCCCAACAAAAATAGAGGAACTAGGGTTTTTACAGCAGTCAAGAATACCATTTCGCATACTCTCCAAATAGCAGTCAGGGATTTATTTTCCCGAACTTAGATTATTACGTTAGTATTTCATGTTCATACATCATGACATGTGCATACATTACATATAACATAATTCCAGTTATTTTCAGAACCTCATCACAATGCATCTTATGCATCGCACATAACTAACCCTGTATTTCTTTAAGGAAAGACAGTTATTATCAACAAATTCCAGTAAGTCCATGATCGACACTCGAAGCTAAACAGAGTAGTCAACGGTGCGACAAGAACAACCTTACCCAGGTTGCCTCTGTAGTTTTGCCCAAATTCATATCGAAGTAACCCTACTATCCAGGTTCCTTCTCACAACCCTACTATCCAAGCTTTCATGTCGAAGTAACCCTACTATCCAGGTTCCTTCTCACAGCCCTACTATCCAGGCTTTCATCTTGAAGTAACCCTACTATCCAGGTTCCTTCTCACAACCCTACTATCCAGGCTTTCATGTCGAAGTAATCCCACTATCCAGGTTCCTTATTACAGCCCTACTATCCAGGCTTTCATATTGAAGTAACCCTACTATCCAGGTTCCTTCTCGTAGCCCTATTATCCCGACTTCCATATCGAAGTAACCCTACTATCCAGGTTCCTTCTCACAGCCCTACTATCCAGGCTTTCATATCGAAGTAACCCTACTATCCAGGTTCCTTCTCGCAGCCCTACTATCCCGGCTTCCATATCGAAGTAACCCTACTATCCAGGTTCCTTATCAAGCCCTAATATCCCGGCTTTCATGTCGAAGTAACCCTACTATCCAGGTTCCTTCTCAAGCCCTACTATCTAGGCTTTCGTATCGAAGTAACCCTACTATCCAGGTTCCTTCTCACAACCCTACCATTCAGGCTTTCATCCCGAAGTAACCCTTCTATCCAGATTCCTTCTCATAACCCTACTATCCAGGTTCCTTCTCACAGCCCTACCATCCAGGCTTTCATCCCGAAGTAACTCTACTATCCAGGTTCCTTCTCACAGCCCTACCATCCAGGCTTTCATCCCGAAGTAACTCTACTATCCAGGTTCCTTCTCATAACCTTACTATCCGGGTTCTTCCTCTCTTATCCCCAGACAGCAGTCTACAACACTGTAAGACCGGGACCCGATCAAACACAATTGATTTCACATTTCCCCAGAATGTCACGGTGCAGCATATACCCCTACCAGACACACAGTTCACTTCCGCTCCCCAAACCAGAGTTATACCCTAGTAGAGTAACGGATAACTGAAGCTCCTAAAACTCTATTTCTCCTATGACAAGAGACCAGCATTCCCCAGCGAAGTCCTCCTCAATAGCAGGTATATGAGTTCTTGCAAAGGAATCTCTTGTGCGATCGACACTCCTTCGGATGGCATCTTTAATCCCTTCTCCGAAAATTCTCTAGCAACTACCAAATGGAATCTATAAGCCCATTCCCGATATCACAAGCCAAGTATCACTTCATACGAGTGCAAATTTCTGGGCACTCTAGTGTTCAATCATCTTCCACCTTCAGATCACAAAAGGCAGACGAGCCAATCTACATCCTCAGGTTTAAGAAGATTGAACAGGGGCAGCTGTTGTACCCTAAAATTTGCCCTCCCATATTTCTCAAGACATGGCAAGTGAGGTCCCCAAATTGCTCAAGGAAGTTCAAAAGTTGACCACACAAACTCTCTCCTAAGGCAGTCTATCTCAAATTAGGGTTTCCATATTCATCAAGATGTGTGAACCACAAAGGACAAAAATTCTCACCATTGTCCTAATAGATCCTAAAGATCATCCATATCAAGTTTCAAGCCTTGCAGAAGAAGTTTGCTCAGCCAATTGCCCAGATGCCTAAAAATCAATTGTGCTAGGTCAAAAGTCAATTGTGGCCCACATACAGTCAAACTTCAAGATTTTTGGTCAACATCATCATTTTGAAGTATTATCCATCATTTGATCAAGGGTTGATCATGATTCCTCAAGGATTTCTCACAGTTCATCAAAACCCAAAAGTTGCTAAATTAGGGTTTTGTAGGAAAAGTCAACTCAATGTTTACCAAGCATAACTTTCTCATACATTATCAGAAATGACCCATCCAAAGCTAATTTTGAAGAGGATGCAATTCCCTACAATTCATATTCATCTCCCAAGTTCAAAATATGCACTCACAAAAAGATATGAATTTTGACATTATAGGTCATTTTGGAAAGTCAACAAAAACACCTTTTGGGTCAAAGCCTCATACATGAACATGGAAGACTCAATTGATATGAGACCAAAAGTGTTGCTCATAGGACATCCTAAGCTTTCTAAAAAGTCCAGGAACACCTCTCTAGGGTCAAAATTGAGAGAGTTATGCAATGGCCAAGTTGACCATTTTTGCAAAATTGCCAAAAGTCAAATGTGCTCAAATTTGCATTTTTTGCTAAATGGGCCCAACTTTTTATGCTTGTACCTCAATTATAATGTGGTCCACGACTCAAATACTTATCCACCAATTATTTGCTCCATTTTTCAATTTATCTTGATTTTTCATTAATTAAAAAGTGAATTAAATCAAATAAATGATGAAAATTATCAAAGATATGATTTGATTTGTTTTTTTGACAGGTTAGCAACCAAGATATGTTGAGCTTGCAAGATCAATTCAAATCAATGGCAATTGGTACTAAAAGAGCATGATTAGGCCAAATTTAGAAAGATATCATATGGCTAAAGAATCAAATCAAATATCATCAAAGCTTGAAGATTGAATCTGTTTTGCAATCCTAATTCATTGAGGGATATATAATGAACAAAAATAAGGCAAGAAAGAGAGGTTACAGTCGTGGAAAAGCTAGAACCAAACTTCAAAATTTCAAAGAAAAGTGGTGATTCAATTTCCATCCTAGAGGCCAATACAAGCCATTCTAACATTACCAACAGACTCGTGGACATCTCCAGAAGGGATCTCAATCAATTGCAAGCATTTTCACGTCCAGAATCGTAAGTTACATACACCATGGTTCGCCCCAAAACTTGATTTCGATTTCATTGATTTACGCATCATTAGCATATTTGAATTATATATTCTTGTTCATCATTGAGTTTGCAATCTATTGGTATTATTTAATTGCGTTTTCAGTACAAGAATCATGATATGCCATTGTTAGGGTTTTGTGTTCTTGTTTAGGGGTTTTCAATGCAGGCAAAATTAGGCGTTGGTTCTGGTACCATGATGCTCGTGAGGATGAGATGAGTTGATTGATACCAGCCATTGTCATTTATCTTGAGCATATGCAATTTTTGAGATGCACAGGTCTGTACCTACAGCGAGGTGTCTGTAGGTAAAAGTGTCCTAGGCTAAGACGACGGGCTGGAGGAAGAAGAAAGTGATTTGTCATCACCCCATTGGCTTATTTGAATACAGCACGCGCAATTTTTTTGTCCAGCCTTATGGAAATTGTTTACATATTATACATTGTCCTATGTTCATTAACAACTAATGAGCGTAACCCAGCTGGTAAAGGCATCCCTTGGTAAGTGAGAGGACCTGGGTTCGATCCCAGATCCCAACCAATTTCTTTATTTTCTCACTTTCCATTTGTAGATCCAACGCTTCATAATTCCACGCACCTACCATACACCTTTGTCTTCCACCATCAGATTCATCAGCAAGTTAGATCCAACGCTCAGGTAGAAAGAGGCCTACCATGCTCCTCAAGTCAACAACCACACCGAATCAGGCATAGTCAAAACAGGCTTGGATTGTTTGGGCCCAAAAGTCAGATCTACACCCCCCACAATTGCTAGCAATCAGGCCCACTTTTAATTTTTCTTTCTTATTTTTTATCTTTTTAATATTTCTTTTATTTATTTTAATTGACAATTAATTACTATTTTTCATAAAATCCTAAAATCAAGAAATCAAAAAAATTAGAATTATACTTTTTTATCAAAATTAATTTTATTAATTTAATTTAATTTAATTTAATTTAGTTTAGTTTAACTTAGGGCAATTCTAACTTGTTTTTTTTATAATTAGAACTAATTAGCAAATTAGATTAAACTCTTGATTTAATTCTTTTTTTCTCAAATAAATAAAATACAAAAATAGGTTTTTAGATTGAATTAATTTATTTTTCCAAATTTAAAATTAATTAGGACTTAGGGCTTTCTTTTTAATTTAATTGTTTCATTATTTTCTTAAATAACAAAACATGACAAAACATCTTTTTTTTATCAATCGCAAATAGGTTTAGTCAAGGGTCAAAACCCTAGTCGTTTCGTATTTGATTCATCGCGCGCTTATTATTATTTCGCCAATATTTTTGTAACGGTTCATGGTTTGTAATAGTTAATTTAGGGGTTTATTTATTGTTTAAATTCCCGGGTTTTTGGCTATGTAATTAATCCCCCTCCCTGAAGCCTTGTAATAGCGTAGATTTATTTTTCTCGCATTTTAATTCCTGCAAATATTTAACTGTTTAGATGTATGCTAATAGGATTGTATGGCAAGAATGCATGACAAATTAATACAATTAGAAAACCCTAATGTGCAAAGATAAATAACTGAAACAAATCACTCGCACATATCACTCTTAGGGTATACTCTCACTTCGGTTGCCTTCGGTAAATGATCATTAAGTATAGGGTGTCTTAGTGGTTACCCTCCTGTCTAAAAAGATCAAATGTCTCATTCAAATGTTGCCTCGGAAATGTTGCCTCGAATATGATCTTAAGACTCTAGGGTTATTACTAAGGTGTCCTAACATTGCCTTAGTGATTGTACGTCCCTTTCGAATTGACCCTTACAATTCCAACAACGGTGCTACCTATTTCTCAATAGTAGGATAGCGCTGTCTAAAGGAAACGAGAATAGAAACAATCTTTTTTCGAGTAGGTAGATGCTAGTAGGTACTTGCTCAAATCAAAACTTTTCACACTTACACTTTTTCAAAACAAATTTTCAAACCAACTTCGTCACACCTTTGAGGACTGATACAAGGGTTATCACGAAGTCAAACTTTTCAAAAACAAAGCACAAACACAAGCAATTTAAAAAGATGAGCAAGTACCTAAGAGCCCATGGAAAACCATGGATAGAAAGGGTGCTAACACCTTCCCTTTCTATAATCTACCCCCCGTACTCAGAATATCTCAAAAAAGGATTTTTTTCTGTACTTTTTTCCTTTCCGATTGGATGAAATAAAAGTTGGTGGCGAATCTTTCTTACCGCGACATTTTGCGAACAAAAAACGCAAAACGCAAACCAGCATCAAACAGTCGGTTCTGCCACCGTATCACACTCTTCAAAAAAGCTCTCCAAAAACTCTCCAAAAAAATCTAAGAATTGGTGCAAGTCATATCTCAGAGTTTCAGCCTCTCTCGATTGAAACCAAGCCTCGAGCCATCCTCTTGAAGTCCCCATAAGTTTTTTGCAAGGCCCAAGATTAGTCCATCACAAGCTTAGAACGCCCCCATTTATAACACCGGTTTGGTAAAGTTTAAAATTTTGAATCTCTGATTTTAATCAAATTTCATGGCATGCTAACATTTGTTTGAGTTTATATGAATCTATAGATCAACATGAGTGGGACCAAATGTGCGTATAATGCACCTCCAGTTCCTAACCACCATATTTCATCAGGCTAGATCCAAAGCCTCAAAGGCGCGTCCCCATGATGAACCCCAAGAAGTGTCCCTCACCGGATCTCCAAGCGCCTAGGCCCTATTGCCAATGGGCCTGGGAATTTTTTTCTATTTCACACCCTCTAACTACTTTTTGCAGTGCCTGATCCATTTCTTTTACTCTTTTTTTGTTGCTTATTTTTTTAATTTTCTTTAAACTTTTTTTTCTTTTTACGAACATAAGAAATCACAAAATCACCAAAAATAGTAGATTTAAGTTTTTATTAATTAAATTAATTTTGATAAATCATTTAATCACCTTTTTTAATTAATTAACTAATTAGAATTAGGTTCTCATAATTTGATTATTTTTCTAAACAAAAATTAAAAACACAAACAAATATTTCTTTTATCACTTAGAAATTTTTCTTAGGGTTTTTCTTCATCCTTTCATTTTTATTTCTTTCTCCTCCGCGTGTTCATTCATTTATCCGCATTATTTTTCACCAATATTATGTAATTTCATATGGATTGTAATAGTTTAACTTAGGACCCTTTACATTTATTTTCCCCGTTTTGGCTTGTAATTCCCCCATCCCTTAGCCTTTTAATAGCGTAGATTCAAAATTCCCGCACTTTACTTTCTGTACTTATTCAATTAACTGTTAGATGAATGCTAATAGGCTTGTATGAAAAGACTAAAAGAAAATGTTAGAAAACCTAACATTCAAAGATAAACATAACTGAAACACAACACACTCGCACACGCGCACCTCTAAGGTACCTCCATTTATTGCCTTCGGAATAAAATAGTCACGACTCTCAAACATAAGAAATTTTGGTGGCGACCCTTTGGTTTAAAGATCATAAGTCCCTCAATTACTCTTCCGTGACTGTACAATGACCCCCGTCTGTCCCTCAAAACATCTAACAGTAGGGCTACCTACTGACTAATAGTAAGATAACACTATCTAAAGGAAAAGAGGAAAAGACCAAATCTTTCGAGTAGGTAGATAGCTCCTAGTTGCTTGCTCATAAAAACAAGCAAAACAATTTTTTGCACATACACAAACTCTTATCTAAAATATTTTCAAAGACAAAACACTTTGTATACGTTCTCGCCGAAACGAGAAACATTACAAA
Organism: Vicia faba; assembly: GCA_948472305.1. Lineage (NCBI taxonomy): Eukaryota > Viridiplantae > Streptophyta > Magnoliopsida > Fabales > Fabaceae > Vicia > Vicia faba. The sequence goes on from OX451737.1 coordinate 1,188,200,760, forward strand.
GTTCGCCGCACTTAGGCATCTTTTTCAAAATATTTTTAAATACACTTACACAAAAAAAAGCATTTTTAAAGTGAGATAGTAACTAAGAGCCCGTAGATAACTACGGATGGAAAGGGTGATAACACATTCCCTTTCCATAACCTAACCCCCTTACTCAGAAAAAATCTTGGAAGGTATTTCATGTTCTTTTCACCCTTTCCTTTGTTGGATAAAGAAAAGTCAGTGGCGAATTTTGCTAACCGCAACATTGTGATAAAATGTAAAACCAGTAAAATTCAATTCTTCCACTGTATTACAGAACTTGTGACTCTGCTGGGGAAAATTTCTTAAAAAAAGTGGGGTTACCTTAGAGATAGTTCACATTTAAATGCTTTACCTGTTTGACTTGCTTGCTTTACATTTCGGGTTTATGTTTGGGTATTCTTGTAAAGATCATATACCCGGATCTGGGGCACTTTTAGGTAAGTAGCAATAGATCGTGGAGACTGTACGGAATAGACTGATATGGTTGAATCAATGGTTGCATTAATGTGACACATTTGTTGGTACTGGTATCCCTTGTGTTAAATATAGGATAATACGGGGCCGTTGTATGGTTTCATAAAGCACTATCTGACCTTAGAACCTTAGTTGAACAAACTTGGTCATTAAAAAAGTAGTGAGATAGCCGGATTTGGTATAAAGCTGAGGATTGGTTAATACTCGATACTACACTCATTGAGACCGGACTTTCTGGATATTTCGGCCATGAGAAAAGATTGCATGAGCTGAAACAATGCCCGATAAAGAAAGATCAGTGATATTGAGACTGTGATACGGTGGGAGAACTGACTTGAGGTTTTACGTTTTGTCGCAAATGTCGCGGTTAGCAAGAGTCGCCACCGACTTTTCTTTTATCCAAAAGGAAAGGTGAAAAAGCACAGGAAAGACCTTTGAGATGTTTTCTTGAGTTCGGGGGGTAGATTATGAAAAGGGAAGGTGTTGGCACCCTTTTCATCCATGGTTTTCCATGGGCTCTTAGTTACTTGCTTAGATCACTTGCTTTGGTTTGTTTGAAATGGTGTTTAATGTGGTTTTGAAATTATTTTATAAAAGATGCCATTCGTTTAGGCAATCTTTGTAATGATTCTCGTTCGTAAGAATGTATACAAAGATGTTTGTCTTTTTGAAAATGTTTTCAATGTTTATAAGATGTTTTTGAAATATGTATGCGTTTGTTATGAAAATAGAAAGGATTGTTGTTTGAAATGGAGCAAGTAACTTAGAAGCTATCTACCTACTCAAATGTCTTTCTCATGCATCTTCTATTCCTTTGACATTGTTGATTTACCATTGATTTGGTAAACAACCCTGTCTGTGATCGGTGGATTTAGAACTGACTGTTTAAAGCTGGTTTCGCGAAATGTCGCGTAAGCAAGAGTCGCCACCGTCTTTTATGTTCTCCAACATGGAAAAGGACAAAAGCACAGCAAAATTCCTTATGAGACAGTTTCTCGGTTCGGGAGGTAGATTTATAGAAAGGGAAGGTGTTAGCATCCTTTCTATCCATGGTTATCCATGGGCTCTTAGATACTTGCTCATTATGTTTTCAAAAGTGTTTGCTTTTCAAAGTGTGAGTGAGTTTGAAAAAGTTTCGTTTTAAAGATTTCAGATCGACTCTTGTATCAGTCCTCAAGAGTGTTTGAAAAATTGTTTTGAAAGCTTTTTTGAAAGTGTCGGTGTGAAAAGAGTTTTGATTTGTTTTTTAGAGCAAGTATCTATGAGTCATCTACCTACCCTAAGGAATTAAGCTGTGTAAATGTCCTTAAGGTAGTGCCATCCCACCATTGAGAGGTAGGTAGCACCACCATTGGAGGTGTTCGGGTCAATTCGTTTGTAGGGACAGTGTGGTCACCAGAGCAACAGTAGGACACCTTAGAAGCTACCCTTATGCCATTGATCCTTTTTAATTCCGAGGCAACCGTTTTGAGGCAACTGGATCATGTCATGGACATAAGGACTTACTAAAACGTCCTATACTCGACGACCACGTTTCGAGGGCAAGGCAACAGTGAGGCGTACCCTAAGAGTGGTGTGTGAATTTGTGTATTGTTTTCAGTTGAGCATTTATCTTTTGATCATGGCATGGTGAGCTACGCATTGTTTTTAATTAGTCATTCATTCTTTCATGTAAAGTTTAGCAGTTTAAGAGTGCGGAAATTTAAATGCGGAAAGTAAAATCCTACGCTATTACAAGGCGCGGGTCTATACATCGCCAAATTAACAAAGACCCGTTTTTAATAAAAATGCGGAAAGTAAAACCTAGTTACTATTACAAGGCTTGAGCAATTACATAATATTCACAAGAAAATAAAATAACGTGCGAAATAGAAATTGAAATTGAACGTTCGAGGGCGTTGGACCCTTTTGAAATTAAATTAAATTAAAGGTTAATTAATTATTAAATTAAAGAAAAGATATGTTTTTTTAGGTTTTTTTGTATTTATGAAATAAAGAAATTAAAATTGAATAGAAACCCTAATTCTAAGTTGTTTTTAATTATTAAAGAAAAATATTAAAGTTTAACCTAATTTACTAAATATTTAATATACATATTTATTTACAAAAATATTTAATAATTAATAATAATAATAATAATAATAATAATGATGAGAAAATTATTTATTAAAAAAAATGATGAAAAGTTACAAACCCTAATTTCTACGTATTTTAATTTGTTAAGGAAAAGACTTAAATTTTAAAACCTAAATTAAACTAAATTGATTATTAAAGTTTATTTACAAAATAAATTAATAGTGGATTAAATATTATTAAAAAAAATAAGCATTTTAGTTTCTGATTTTTTTATTGTGGAAATTATTTTATGGTGAAAAGAAATAATTAAAACATTAAAAAGAATTTAAAGAAAATCAAATAAAAAGCAAAAATAATGCAAACCATGGGGGGGGGGGGGGTATCAGGCCCTTGTTGGAGGTTTTTGAAGCATTTAGGCCCACTGAATCAAGGCCCTCTTTTGACTTTTTGTGGTTGCGTGTGTGTTCATTGACTAGCGTGCATGGTAGACGTCCCCTTATAGCCTTCAGATTGAAACTCATGGGCGCGTGGCAGGCATGGATGTGGAGTTGTATGGTAGGACGTTGATGGCATGCTGCATAGAAACATATTAAAGAAAAAATTATGGAATAAGTGGGGGGACCTGGGAATCGAACCCAGGTCCCAGCGTTTACCAAGTGAACGTCCAACCATCTGAGCCAACGCGCGCTTTTATTAATATTATGGAACATAATCATTATGATAGAAAGCAAGCGTTAGTGGTGTAAATCAAAAAATCACGCGCCAATATTTAAACTGACCAACCACGCCTGGACACGCTAGCATCTTCTTCCTTTTGTTCCTGGAAATAATACCAAATAGCGGGGGTTTTAAACCCCCACTAAACTCAACCTGAAAAAATAGCGATTAGAGCATAAATGAATATAAAAAGGGCGCGAGGTGTGAGTTAGTCTCGTTTGGATGTCACGATTTTAATGGCATATGTTTGAATGTCCAATTTTACCACATGAGGGAAACCCTAATTTAAAACTTCTGAAACCCTAAAACACGTCCATGGCAGATCTTGGTTCAAGTGTTGTTAATTCAATTAGATGGTACCATTCGCTTCAGGACATCAATATTAGTAGGAATCAACATTTAAAACATGTGAATAATGCATGAGAATTGAAAAACGATAATGGACAAGTTTGAGAAAAGTGTGATGTCGTTCTACCAATTCTTTAAGTGTGGAGGCGTGTTCTTTATTGCAACATGTTCCTAGCAATGTCAGGAAGACGATGGAAGGCTTCTTGTGCTTTGAAACGAGCTCTAGGTATGAAATCAGTTTCAAGGTTTTTTGGCAAAAATTGCAAATTGGTTCTTCCTTCTCTGCGCAGCTTTTTGTGTCTAATGGAATTGGTTTAGGTTATGCATATGTAAGTGAATGGAATTAGGTCAAAACCAAGCCCAAAGATCCATTGATTTAATGATTCAATATTTGATTTTGTTCACATCTTTTTTTCAATCTTTTTGCCATGGAAACTTGCCAAATTTAGATGATTTTGTCCCCTTGAGAAGGTGCACGAAATCTCTTACATGTGTGGAAGAGATTTGCTGCATAAAAAAGATTTGAAAACATGATTTTGTATTTTTCTTATATTTAAATTTAATTAAATGAATTAATGATAATAAAAATTCAAATAATTAATCAAAAATAAGAAAATAACTCCCTTAGATGTCAATGGGTCGTGCATATCCTTTGGGTAATGATTCATGAAAGAAATTGAGGCCCATTAGCCTTTTTAAAGCCTTTTGTGCAAAGTTGACTTTTCAAAATTCCCAAAAATTTCCCAACTTCTACAAGGCATATCTTGCTCAATTTTGAAGCTATGAACATGTTCTTGAACATTTTGGAAAGGTCTTGAAGTCCTCTAACCAATGTCTTTGGTCCCATGTCATTTTTATTTACCAATCTCAAGTTATGGTCTTTGACTTAAAGTGCCTTTTTATTGACTTTCTAAAATGACCTATAATGTTGAAATTTATAACTTTTTGTGAGAGCATTTCTTGGACTTGAAGTGTGAATATGAGTTGTAGGAAATGTCATTATCTTCAAAATGAGCTTTGGATGGAATTTTTCTGATAAACCATGAGGAAGTTATGCCCTGGTCAATTTGCAGTTGACTTTTTCAACTGTCCAAAAATAGAAACTTTTGCATCTTGAGACTTTTTGAGCCATGCTTTGAGAATCATGATCAAGAATTGATCAAATGATGTTTGTGGCTTCAAAATAAGATGTTAACCAAAAATTTTAACTTTTGACTGTCAAATGACCATTTTGCCCCTGCAGTTGACTGTGAAGCATTTAGGGTTTTTGACTGTGCAACTTGATGTTGTGAGTCTTGAACCTTGACATATGGATGTTTGACAATGTATGTAGGCATGTGGGACTTGATTGGACCCTTGGAAACCTCAATTTCTTTGCAAGAACCAAAACCCTAATTTTGACTGTGTTAGGAGGCAATTGGATTGTGCAACCTTTGGGAGATTTTGAACCTTGATCTTGGCAAATCTTGAAGAATATGGGAGGGAAAATTTTGGGGTACAACAGTTGCCCCTGTTTAATCTTCTTAGACCTGAGGATGTAGATTGGCTGGCGTGCCTTTCGTAATCTGAAGGTGGGAGATGATTGAACACTAGAGTGCCCAGAAATTTGCACTCACATAATAGAATGTCAGCCGTGTGATGCAGGGAATGGGCTTACAGATGCCATTTGGAGAGATGATGGATAGGAGGATGGGCTTATAGATGCCATCTAGGTGTCGATCGCGTAAGAGTTTCCTTAGCGAGAACTTGCGTACCTGAAAAAGAAAGATAATTACCTGGCCTGTTACAAGAGTTGATCTTCAAACTCTTTATGTAGATATGCCCTGGCTGGATACAGGAATCGAATCTTTAAACTCTTCAGACGTGCCCTGGCAAGATATAGGAATCGAGTCTGGTAATGTTAGTCGTCAATAGATACACCCTGGCAAGATACAGGAATCGGATCCTCAAACTCTTCGGACGTGCCCTGGCGAGATACAGGAATCGAGTCTGGTAATGTTAGTCGTCAACAGATACACCCTGGCAAGATACAGGAATCGGATCCTCAAACTCTTCAGACGTGCCCTGGCGAGATACAGGAATCGAGTCTGGTAATGTTAGTCGTCAACAGATACACCCTGGCAAGATACAGGAATCGGATCCTCAAACTCTTCAGACGTGCCCTGGCGAGATACAGGAATCGAGTCTGGTAATGTTAGTCGTCAACAGATACACCCTGGCAAGATACAGGAATCAGATCCTCAAACTCTTCAGACGTGCCCTGGAAAGATACAGGAATCGAGTCTGGTAATGTTAGTCGTCAACAGATACACCCTGGCAAGATACAGGAATCGGATCCTCAAACTCTTCAGACGTGCCCTGGCAAGATACAGGAATCGAGTCTGGTAATGTTAGTTGTCAACAGATACACCCTGGCAAGATACAGGAATCGGATCCTCAAACTCTTTAGACGTGCCCTGGCGAGATACAGGAATCGAGTCTGGTAATGTTAGTCGTCAACAGATACACCCTGGAAAGACACAGGAATCGGATCTTTAGTTGCGACCATTAATAGTAATCATCTTTGTATTAACTTTTGTCCTGAAAAGGAAAAACATTAGTTGTATGCAATGTCATGATGTGTGACATGCGTGATGTTCTCAGAATGAATGAGATTGTATGTTCATGATGCGTATATGCATACTGTAATGTATGAAAATGCGATGTTTATGAATGTATGTTTTCGTCTAGGAAAGTAAATCCTTGACGAGTGCCGGGAAGTTAAACTCTGGGCCGATGTTGAAAGATAGAGCTTTGTTTCCGCTGGGGATGATGGTTGCAAGTATACCGGTAGGAGAAGATGACTCCGTTGGGGAATAAACTTGGCGAATAGAATACTATGCAGGGAGAGAGAGATGCTTTGCTAAGATGTTGATGATAACTCCGATGGGGATACCACTGATGTGTTATGTTGAAGGAATTGACGAACTCCGCTGGGGAATAGGAAGACTTTGTCGGGGATGATCTTTCCGTGACAATTGGCTGAGGATAACCCAGTTATATCCTGGTGGGGAAATAACCTTTTGAATAAAGCCGGGAGACGCGTTCGTGCTCTGCAGGGGATAAGCTTCCAGAATCTACTGGGGATAAGCTTCCTGCTGGGGAGTTGGGTTCCACTTTCCTGGGGAAACTTTTGAGATTGGACTCTCCTGGGGAAATTTTTGAGACGTGCTGGGGAAGTGGCTCCACTAAATGTCTGGTATACCGCCGGGGAACAATCTTAGATCAATACTGCCGGGGATGCTTGTTAAGAATGCTTGCACAATCTGCTGAGGAATGTTGAGATATGCTGGGGATACCCAATTTCCTCGTGGCTGACAGGATAACTCTGCTTGGGGAGAGTATCGTTGACTTGCTGGCTCACTCTCTGGGGAATTAAGATATCTTGGTTACGTTCTTCAGCCGAACTTACCCTGGTACCTTAGTGGACAGAGCAATTAGATCGCTTAGACAACTCATTATTGCCCCTATTTCTAATGTTACCTGTAATTAATCCTTTGTTTCGTATGCAAATTTTATGAGTTAGCAATTAGTGTCAAATGCATATATCAAAAATTGAACCTTGGACGTTCTTCGCAAAACAAAACAGAAAAAGGAAAAAAAATTGGCAATTTGTCTGAAAAGTGAATTTGTATTGATTTTTGAATTGCCTGTAAATAGGCGTTTTTGTACAAGAGGCTGACGTCCTAGTAAGAGAACGCCGCCGAACCACAGAGTTTATACAATTTTGTGAAAAAGGGAAAACAAAACAGCTATGTGAAAAGAATAATCCCACTGGGTTCCAACTCTGCTATCGCCTTTATATCTTCGAGCGTCTCATCCCTTGGCTGCTCAGTTGACGATGAAGCTGATTGATCGATGTCGTTTGAACTTGATAGTCGATACCGTATTCTGGATGCAAGATGATCCAATGAGACATAGTATTACGCTTTAATCCCTAACTTTTGCCTGGACCGCCCTTTCGGGTTTTCAGTCCACCGGGATACCCATTTTTGCCCAAGCCGCCTTTTCAGGTTTTCGACTTGCCGGGTGTACAGATTTTTTCATTTCATCCCTTATTTTTGCCCGAACCCTTTTGGTTCGCCGGGAAGCCCTTATTTTTGCCTAGGTATGTCAACCTAGCGGGTCTTTTATCATGCGTAGTATGTTTTTACTATGTCTGCATTGGCGGGGTGAGGAAGGTCGTCACCATCCATGGTAGTTAGAATCATGGCTCCTCCTGAGAACACATGTTTAACCACAAATGGCCCTTCATAGGTAGGGGTCCATTTGCCCCTGGGATCACTCTGAGGAAGGATGATGCGTTTGATTACCAGGTCCCCAACTTGATACTCTTGTGGTCTGACCTTTTTGTTAAATGCCCTGATCATCCGTTTTTGGTACGTTTGACCATGACATATAGCAGCGAGTCTCTTTCCGTCAATTAGATTTAGTTGATCAAGTCGTGTCTGGATCTAGTCATCTTCGCTCAGATCTGCATCTTTCATTATCCAGAGAGAGGGTATCTACACTTCAATCGGTAATACTGCCTTCATGCCGTAGACCAAGGAAAAAGGAGTTGCCCCGGTTGACGTTCTTGCTGAGGTACGGTACCCGTGAAGAGCGAACGGTAACATCTCGTGCCAATCTTTATAGGTCACTGTCATCTTCTGCACAATCTTCTTGATATTCTTATTAGTTGCTTCTACAGCCCCATTCATCTTCGGCCGGTAAGGAGAAGAGTTATGGTGCTGTATCTTGAATTGCTCGCAGAGCTCAGTGATCATCTTGTTATTAATATTGGTACCATTGTCCGTAATGATCCTTTCTGGGACGCCGTATCGACAGATCAGATTATGCCGAATGAACCGTGCCGCAACGTTCTTGGTTACAGTAGCATAAGAAGCTGCCTCAACCCACTTTGTAAAATAATCAATCGCTACCAGGATGAAGCGATGCCCGTTGGATGATGTAGGTTTAATCTCGCCGATCATATCAATACCCCACATTGCAAAAGGCCAAGGTGCTGTCAAGACATTCAGAGGAACTGGAGGAACCTGCACCTTATATGCATATATCTGACATTTGTGACATGTCCGAGAATGTTGGTAACAGTCGACTTCCATTGTGGACCAGTAATATCCTGCCCGAAGGATTTTCTTTGCCATAGTGTGTCCACTGGAATGTGTTCCGAAGGTACCTTCATGCAGCTCTGCCATGATCCTTTCTGCTTCAGTCTTATCCACACAACGCAGTAAGGTCGAATCATGGTTTCGCTTGTACAGGATGCCGTTGCTAAGGAAGAACTTTGCTGCGAACCTTCTCAGAAACTTCTTGTCGTTGACCGATGAACCTTCAGGGTATTCCTGAGCTTCCAAGTACCTTTTCACCTCATGGTACCAGGGTTTTTCAGTTACCTCTTCAGCTTCAAGATCACAACACTATGCAGGTTTGTCCAGTTTCCAGATGATGATCCGGGGAGCCTCATTGTCCCACTTGACTTTTGTTGTACCCCAAAATTTGCCCTCGCATTTTTCCACAAGAAATCGCAGCTTCAGGCGTTTCCTGATTTTTCAGATTGGCTCAAGAATAGGTTAAACAGACTTTTCTCGTCAGTCAGGACACAGTTAGGGTTTCATTGATTTTCAGGGCTCTGGAATGTTTCACACAATTGGCTTAGGGTTTTGGTTGACTTTTGCTCAACTTTGATCAGACGAACGTTCTTTGGCATTTAATCAGGAATTAGGGTTTTCGTGCGCGGTTCTTCAGAAAGATTTAATTCTACAGTGCTTTGCAAGTTGTTCCGGGATTTGGTTTGAATACGCATTGTTTGACTTAATCAGTAAAAGAAGGCATTTGGATTGAATTCACGTTTGTTTGATTGAACCAGTCAAAGGATACATTCAGTTTGGATTTACAGTGTTTGGTAAGAAATCAGTGAAAAGGGAATGCACCTGATCAGTTGTTTTGATTAATTGTTGCTTTGCTTTGGATATTGGAAATGCCAGGTTTAACTGAGTAAATTGCTAAAGCATTGTTTATTTAAATTATTTATTATTCTGAGATTAAGTGATTGGAATTTATTTTTCAATTATTTTAATTCAAAGAATTTTAAATAATAAATAAACAATAAAGGATAAAAAAAAGAATTAATTGGATAAAGACTTTTTATTTACTTTTAAATTATTCGTACAATTATTGTTTACAATTTGTTTACGACAATAATTTTACAGTGATTTAAACTTAAATAAAAAACTATCCTAAACATTTTCTATTCTTCAATTCTTCATCTGCTATCCTTTGCTCCTCTCCATTCAATTATTCATCTGCAAAAGAAAAGAAGAAAAGTCAAATAGCAGATAAGTAAATGAAAGAGACAGATATAAAATTCATCATTAAGGGCCACTGATTGGGATCAGTTAACCCTCTCTGCAAATCACGTGATTTCTCCCGGTTCACAAAGAGGGACGAGTTTTTATTTGCTAAAAATGAATGCACAAAAGTCAAATTGCACAATTCAAAAATTGTCAAACTGCATAGTTCAATACAAACAGAAAGTCCAAACTGGATCACCACTTTCAAACCATCCAAAAATTGTAAAGTACAAGTTACTGTCACAAAGCTATTCAAAAGATTTGGAAAGATGTCAAAAGCACAAAATCTGGAAGAAGGGACAAGAATGCAGAGAGAAATTGTTATGCAAGCAAAACACACTCATTTTCATCATTTCCCAAAGAAGTGGCCCTTTCAGAAAGTACAAAAGCATAAACAATATTTAATGCAAACTGTACTGAGAGAGAAGAAAAAGAGAAAAAGAAAGCAGGTTACAGGCTTTAGGCAGGAAGAAAATATAAAACAAACTGAACATAGTAGAGAGAGGAGATCAGAAAGATATCAAGGCCAAGCCAACTGTCAAGACCCTCCAGCCTACTGAACAAAAGGGAAAAAACCTGCTGAACAAAAGCCAAGCCTGCTGAACCTGTCAAATAGATATAGAACAAGTTCCCAAAGCCATAAGCTAAAAAGAAAAACCCTCATAAGCCTAAGACCTTAACCCTGTCCAGCCTTAACAATCAAACATTAAAAACCTCTAAAAACCCTGTCAAACTGATCCAAAAAGGAGGAACCAACAAACATAAACCCAATACTCACCCAAGTTCACAATACCAGTTCATAACAAAAGCCTTCCTGCCTTAAACCAAAAACAAGCACAAGATAACCTGTCAAAGGCCTAACCTGAAGCCTGAGCCTCAAGGCCATTAACCTGCTAAAACCTGTCCAGCTCAAAACAAAAACAAAATGATCCAAACACAAAAGGCCTGAACAAACCAAGCATAATATCTGCTTCAAACCTTGAATCCTGTCAACAAAAAGCCAGTAACATAAAAACCTGTAAAGCCTATCATCAAAAGACAAGCAAATAACCTGTGAAACCTCATAAACCTGAGCCTGTCAAGACTCAAGCCTGCTGAAGCTCTAAACCTGCCTACCATCACACTCAAAACAACCAAACCCAAAACAAATTAACCTGTCAAGCCCCAGAACCAACCAACTCAACATATGTCCAAAACCATTCAACAATAGCACATATCATGCCAACAAAAGCCCTCAGAAAGTTCATCACTGGGCATAAAAAAAAGCATCACATTTAAACAGGCAAATCAAAAAGGCAACAAAGGCAGGCAACTCAGAGAAGGGACAAAGAAGCATCAAGGCCACTCAGGATAAACACAAGGCAGCTCAAGCGTTTAGGCAACAAAGGAAGAGATAAAAAAAAAAGCATACCAACATCAGTACAGCATATTGAGCAAGCAACACAAGCATACGAGTGAACTAGGCAACAAAGGCAAGCCAACGAGGAGAAGAGATAAAGAAGTGAATTTTTAAAAGGGTTTTCAGTGCAATATCATCATGAACCCTAAAATGGCAAAAAGGTAAAGATACCAGGAAGCTCAAAGAGATCATCAGCACCGCATCCCCGCCGGCAAGCTTCCGGAGCGCCACCTACCCTACCTCTCCTCCTTCTCCAAGACCGAAGGTAGTACGCCTTTCTCTCTCTTTTTCTTCCGCCACCTCAATAATAAAAGTTCAAGGTCAAAATTCAAAACGAAATAAGCATGAAACTCATAAAAGAATATAAAGCATCAAGATCAAACCTTGTTTTCGTAAGACCATTGGGCTCGAGCTATGGAGGAAGGAGAGTTTAGGGGGTAGCGTTAGTAGCTCCGGTGAGGAGGCGCAGTTCAACAACCATGGCCAAAAGATGAAGGCAAATGGAGAAGACAAAGCGAAACGAACAAGCGATGCCGCCGCTGCTCACAAACCCTAAGCGTATGTCAAAACTGAACACAAAACAATTAACCCTAAAACTTGTTTCAAGCATGCTGGGCCTTGCCCATTTCAACCACGCCTAAAGCCCAATGTATTCCTAAATGACACCCCCCCTGCTTCTGAATATTTTTGGGTTTGGGCCCATTCAAACCCTTTTCTTTAAAATTTAAAACCCTTTGTTATTTAAAATAACCCTTTTTCTTACATTAAATTATTCTTTTTATAACCTTGAATATAACTTATCCTTTTAATTAAAACTCATTCTTTATTTTAACTTAAAACATTTTTAGTTAATAATTTGTAAACATTTTTTTTCTGCACAATACAATTAAAATGTAAAATCTTTTTCTTTTAAGTAAATACCATTTTTTGTACATAAACTTTAAAACATTTAATTAAAATGCTTTTTGTACATAATAAATAAAAATACATTTTACATAATTTAAATTCTTAACATTTAAATGAGAGTATTCTTTTGTATATACAAATTATAAAGATACACTTTTATATCAAAAAAATGTAAAAATGACAATTTTCAAACTTAGAAATATTTTCTTTTCTTAAAACATCCTTTTTGTACATATTAAAGAAAATACAAGATTATTAATTAGATTAAATAAACATTTAATTTTTATTTAAGTCAAAACAATACTTAAATAATACTCATTTAAATTCACATTGTCGCACCTGTAAATAATTACATACACATATGCACGTACACTTACACAATGTACTTATACTTGATACATTATACCTTTGCTTATCTTTGTATATTCGTTACATTTACATTTGATCGATTCGATTTGGTTGTAATCTATTGGACACTGCATCCCTAAAGTCTCATCCCCATTTGTGAATTTGTACCCCCACTCCCGGATACTTATTTTGTAATAGCGTAGACTTTACATTTCCGCAATTTACCGCTTTCGAATTATACCATGGTTAGACCTAGAGTTTGCATGTACATAAAATCAAACGCTAGATAACCTAATACAAGACAAATACATGAAATCAATACACAATCACACTTGCACCCTCTAGGGTAATCCCACATGTTGCCTTCCAAAATGGGCCATGCTTGCACGTCGAGTTTCTTTGGCAAAACAAATTCAAAATGATCATAAGTCCCTCGATGACGCTTTTGAAAGTTGCCTAAATGGAATGATCATAGTCCCTTCAAAGCAAATTGCCAAAGACACTTGGCATCATTGCATTCATGGTCCATACGATGACCCGCGCCCGTCCCGTTAAACATCCTAAACGCAAGATTGTCCATCAAATTCAATGGTGGAACAAAATTGTTAAAAAGGGTTGAAAACATAGAGAAAACCTTTGAGTACAATAGGGTAGACAAAACTCTTAGTTACTTGAGATTAACTTGCAAAAACACTTGCCTTCTTTTCAAAAACCACATTCCACAAACACTTTCAAAACAAACTCTCAAAAACACTTTGAAACATCTTTTCGAAAAGATACACACCTTTGTAAAACATTCGAGTAAAGAATTGTTACAAGGGTAGCCTAAGACAAGGCATCTTCTTCCAAAACATTTTCAAAAACACACACACACATACACACCATTTTCAAGCAATCGAAAATCAAGGCAAGTGATCTAAAAAACCAAGTAACTAAGAGCCCATGGATAACCATGGATGAAAAGGGTGCTAATACCTTCCCTTTTCATAATCTACCCCCCGAGCCCACGAAATATCTCAAAAGGTTTTTGTTGTGCTTTTTTAACCTTTCCTTTAGGATAAAATAAAAAGTCGGTGGTGACTCTTGCTCAAACCGAACAAGTGCGAATACAAACGCAAAACTCACAGTCAGTTCTCCCACCGTATCATAACTTTGAACATAGAAGACATCGTAGCTAACGCGTCCGCCAACTGATTCTCCTCTCTTGGAAAGTGTTCAAAAGTTATCTCTGTGAAATGGGGGATCAATGTCAACACACATTCCTTGTAAGGAATAAGATTCAGATGTTTCGTATCCCACTCGCCTTTGATTTGATTGATCACGAGAGAGGAATCTCTGAAGACACTCAGAAACTTGATCCTTAAGTCAATCGCAGCTTGAAGACCCATGATGCATGCCTCATACTCCGCCATGTTGTTGGTGCAGTTGAAACATAGTCGGGCAGTGAGTGGAGTATGAGTGCCTTGAGGGGATATGATCACAGCGCCAATACCGTTACCTAAAGCGTTTGAGGCTCCGTCAAAGTGCATAGACCATCGGGATCCTTCCTCGGGTCCTTCATTTGGTCCAGGTACTTCACAATCAGTCACTATCATGATGCTCTCGTCTGGAAACTCAAAGTTCATTGACTGGTAGTCATCTACTGCCTGGTGTGCCAAGTGGTCTGCCAATACACTTCCCTTGATAGCTTTCTGAGTCGTGTACTGGATGTCGTATTCTGTCAAGATCATCTGCCATCTTGCTATTCTCCCAGACAGAGCAGGCTTTTCGAATATATACTTTATTGGATCCATCTTTGAGATCAACAAGGTAGTGTGAGTCAGCATATACTGTCTCAGCCGGCGAGCAGCCCATACCAAAGCGCAACAAGTTTTCTCGAGCAGTGAGTATCGGGTCTCACAGTTGGTAAACTTTTTGCTAAGGTAATAAATGGCGTGCTCTTTTCGGCCAGACTCGTCATGCTGCCCCAGCACACACCCCATTGAGCTGTCAAGTATAGTATTAGAGGTCTCCCTTTAATCGGTGGCATAAGGATGGGTGGTTCTTGGAGATACTCTTTGATTCTGTCAAAAGCGGCCTGACATTAATCATTCCAACGTACTACCTGATCTTTCTTCAGCAGCTTGAAGATTGGTTCACAGGTGGCAGTTAGATGCGAGATGAATCGAGCGATGTAATTCAGACGTCCTAGAAAGCCTCTGACTTCTTTCTCTGTCTTAGGAACTGGCATCTCTTGAATGGATTTAACCTTGGCAGGGTCCACTTGAATTCCCTTGTCACTTATGACGAAGCCTAGCAACTTTCCAGATCTCACCCTAAAAGTGCACTTGTTTGGGTTCAATCTCAGCTTGTACAACCTTAGACGGTCAAACAACTTTTGCAGATGGTCAAGGTGTTCCTCCTCAGTTTGAGACCTTGCAATCATATCGTCGACATACACTTCAATCTCATGATGGATCATGTCATGAAATAAAGCAACCATGGCACGTTGGTAGGTTGCCCCAGCGTTTTTCAACCCGAATGGCATGACCTTGTAGCAGAAGGTGCCCCATTGAGTAACAAAGGTAGTCTTTTCCATATCTTCAGGAGCCATCTTGATCTGATTATATCCTGAGAAACCATCCATGAAGGAGAACACCTTGTGCTGAGCAGTATTGTCAACCAGAACATCAATGTGAGGTAGGGGGAAGTCATCCTTGGGGCTTGCCCTGTTCAAATCCCTGTAGTCAACACACATTCTGACCTTACCATCTTTCTTTGGCACTGGCACCACATTGGCAACCCACTGAGGGTAAGAAGTCACTGCTAGAAACCCGGCATCAAACTGTTTCATAACCTCAGCTTTGATCTTCTCGGACATCTCTGGACGCATACGGCGGACCTTTTGCTTAACCGGAGGGCAGTCTTCCTTGGTAGGCAAGTGATGGACCACAATGTCAGTATCCAACCCAGGCATGTCTTCGTAGGACCAGGCAAAGATCTCCACATAATCATGTAACATCTGAACCAACCGTTGTTTTACGCTGAGCTCTAGATTGGCACCAATCTTAACTTCCTTTATGTCCGTCTCAGTACCCAGATTTACCGTTTCCACTGGCTCTTCATGTGGCTGAATGGCCCTCTCTTCCTGGAGTAACAGTCTCGCAAGCTCACCAGGCACTTCGCAATCATCTTCACCTTCGTCTTCGGCTAAGTTGATCGGATTTTCGAAGTCATAACTGGAAGTAGCAGAGTCATTACCAGTGAGATCCAGAGTGGATTGGAACCTGTATGAGTGAGTGTGTGTAAATATAGTTGTTTCGCAATATATAAAGAAAGAAAGAAAGAAAGGGAGCACAAGATTTGAAGTGCGGAAAACGTCCAATGTCTTTATTCATGATATATGGAAATAACAAGTAATAAGCCCTCACAAATGAAGCCAACGGTGCCCCGGGTAAGACACCGGGCCAGAAAGTTTCAATTTATTGTTTATTACAAATAAAAAAAACAAATGGATTCATTACTGCGTAACAAAAGTAACAGGTATGTGATCTTTTGCGGTCCAATTGGTTAGTCCACCGTCAGTCGTCGGGTAGATCCAGCTATCGAACTCTAATTCCTCCACATTGCTCTCAATAGCATTCACTCCCGGGTTGGTGATGAACACGGGAGGTCTTCCGATCCTAGCTTTGCGTACAGCCCTCTGAGCCTCTGCAGTAAAACCCAGCCCAAACTTGTCAGTCTTAGGAGTAAAGTCAGGGAGCCTGCCCCAGTTAGCACATTCACCTTTCTCAATTACAGCCCGGGCATCCTTCAAGGAAGCCATCTTCAAAGGAGAACCCTCTTCTTCAACCACTGTCTCTGCTGACGCCAATGTTGGAGGTACCTCTTCAAAATGTTGAAAGGGGGTTTCAATAAACTCCCCGTCCATCTCAATATACCGGAAGGAATTCAGATGACTAACCATATATTATTCCTCCCCCTGCACGGTGACAATCTTTCCTCTGACAGGGTACTTGAGCTTCTGGTGTAGAGTGGAGGTCACTGCCCCAGCTTTGTGAATCCAAGGTCGACCCAGCAAACAGGAATAAGATGGACGGATGTCCATCACGTAGAACGTTGAGTCAAATACTTGAGAACCCACACGAATAGGAATGTCTACCTCACCATGAACCATCCTCTTTGACCCGTCAAAGGCTCGGACAATGATGTTACTAGGCTTCAACTCCAGGCCCTCACAATCCAACCGGTCTAAGGCCTTCTTGGGCAATACATTCAGGGAAGAACCGGTGTCCACCAACACGTGTGCGAGAGTAGTGCCCCTGCACTCAATGGAGACATGCAGGGCATCATTGTGGTTTTTTCCTTTAGCGGTAAGATCAGCATCCGAGAAACCCAAACCATTGTCGGCGGTCAGATTAGCCACACAGTCAGTGAATTGATCTGCAGATGTCTCTTGTGGTACATGGGCCGTCTTAAGAAATGAAATCAGGGCCTTGGCATGGGCCTCTGAGCACAGCAGCAATGAGAGCATAGAGATCTTGGAGGGGGTATGCCCCAGCTGTTCAACGACGTTAAAGTCACACTTCTTGATTATCTTAAGAATTTCCTCCATCTCTTGCTGGGAGGCTTCAACATTCACAGTCTTCGGTGCCTCCATCCGGGCGGGCACATTATCAATCCCTTTGCCCCGAGTGTCAGATGACTCGGCAGCGGGGGTAGGAACTGGATCAGAAGTGGAGACAGGCGCACTTGCAAGTGTAATTATGAGAGGTCTTCGAATAACTGGTGGCGCAATGTCAGGCGAGAAGAGCCTGCCACTACGGGTAACTTTAGCGGGACTAGTGATATTACTGATGCTGGTACCGGTGTTGAACTCCTGCTTTACTCCGAGTACATATACATCTGCCCCATAGTGCCATGGGACAGCCTTGTCAGATTCATAGGGGAGGGGCCCCGGAACAGTAATGATAATGGGTGCAACAGACATGATCTTGACTGGCTTCCTCGGGGGAGCCTTGGTTGGATTGTTGAAAATTGTAACGACAGATACTTCTTCAGTGGGAATAAAAGGAACAGCGGTTTTCTTGAACATATTTTCTTTTCTATCCATCAGGCTTTGGATGCCTGACTTCAGCAACGGACAACCAGCAGGGGAAACGACACACAGAAGGCAACCCTTGCCACAACCCGGAAATAAACCGGCTAGCAACAGGTTCCTTTTAACAGTCAACAGAGGGGTAGCTACATCATCCACAGAAACGGAATACAGGTCTTCCTCAATGGCATTTACTCCATGCTAAGGCATAGGAGCAGTCACAACATTTGGCCTCTCGGGTGCCTCGAATTTTATCTCCTTCGCATCAATAAGGTCTTGAACCTTATTTCTCAGGGCTCAGCAATCATCAGTAGAATGTCCCGGGCTATCAGAGTGATACGCACAATGGGCATTTGGATTATACTTAGTAGAGGTAGTGTTCACAACCTTCGGAGCCTCTCTAACGGTCATCAAGTTGGTTGATAGTAGTTGCGGCAAGATTTGTGACAAGGTCATACTCAGCCGAGTGTATTCTCTTCTGGGTCTCTCAGTCCTTTGTTGGTTGGGTTGCCGAGGAGCATATCCACTAGCTCACGGTCTGTTAATGGTGGCTGCACCCTGCCAGCCAGGTCCCTCCATTTCTGCGCATACTCTTTAAAACCTTCTCCCGATCCTAGCGACATACCCTGGAGTTGGGTACGTGTAGGAGCGAGGTCAGCATTATACTGATACTTCTTGTAAAAAGCAGTAGCCAACTCCTCCCAGTTATGAACCTTGGTTCCATCCAGCTGATAGAACCATTCGAGATGAGTCCCTGAAAGACTCTCCTGGAAGAAGTGGATCCACAAGTTCTTGTCCACAGTGTATGGTTGGATCTTCCGTATATAAGATCTGAGATGTAGCTTAGGGCAGGACGCCCCGTCATACTTTGCGAAAGATGGTGCTTTGAATTTGTGTGGGATGACCACACCAGAAGACAGACCCAAGTCTCCGAAATCCAAACCAGACACTTGTTGAATTTCCATGGCAATCAGACGATCCTCTAACTGCTTGTACTTGTCTTCAGCTGGAGGATACTGCTCCTCATTGAAATCGGTCTCGTTGTCAGAGACCACCGGACTAGGAACCCTTCCTCCCTGGGGACTGCCTTTCCCCACAGAAGAACCAGCTTGATCAACCTCATTCTGCAGTGTGTTACCAAACCTCCGGCCAGTGTTAAATAGTACAGTTCTCTTCTTTTTCTTCTTCTTAACCAGCAGAGCCTTCAACTCCTCTTGACCTTGGGCCAAACTCATAATCAGCTCTTGGAATTGGGCGTTCTGAGCCTGAAGGGCCTTGATGGACTGCTCGGTAGATGATTCAGGGTTCATGATGCTGAAATAAACAGCGAAGAACATTAATCAACCTGAAAAGAAGAGTACCTGCGATGCACATAATGCATGATATGTGTTTATGCAATGCATTCAAAGGTTCGAAAGTTCAAATTTGTTGTAGACAAAAAGGAACACACGTTATCATTAAGAAATAATTGTTCAGTACATCAAGGCCTCATGGGCAAAACATTACAAAAGTGAATCAATCCCAGAAGACACTGCACATCCTCTTTGGAGCTATGTAAGTGTTGAGATTCCTTTCCTCGTGCAGTAGGCGGGTTAGCTCCAAGACCTTCTTCTCACTAGCATGTAGACTGGACTCAAGAGAATTCCGTTCTTCCTTAAGCTGGATCCAACTCTTCTGCATTTCTTCCCAGGATGTAGGCATGTCAGGATGTTGAATGGTGTAGGACACCTCTCCCTCCAAAACTGGCTCTTTGATCACAGGGAGAACATGAGGATATGGCATCACTAACTTTTGGGAGCGGGCTCGTACCCACTTGAGATAAGGCTCCAACGGGATGGAGTTCCTATGCCCCAGTGTCTTGCTGTCTATCTTGTTGGGCATCCTCCAAGCTCTGATAAATATCTGGCGAAGTCCTTGTGCATCGTTGTCGAAGTCAAAAACTATGTCAGGAATTAACATGTCATGAGGGCCGTCCCTCCGAGCATAACCAAACTGTCTCCAAGCTAGACACGGGTTGTAAGTAATACCTCCTCTGATTCCAAGTAAAGGAACATTAGGAAACTCCCCACAACGATCAATAATAGTGACATCCTCTCTAGACCGAGAGCACCAATGTATATCAACATGTGTAAGAGTCATTAATCGCTGTGACCATCTCAAGCCCTGCTCATTCTTCAAAACTGATTGTGGAAGGTGCGAAATAAACCACCTTCCCAGGAGAGGAGTGCAGCACATAAGAACACCTCTTTTTCTCATGGTTCGAGTGTAACATGAGTGAAGGATGTCCCCAAGCAACGTAGGTATAGGATTCCTGGACATGAAGATCTGGACAGCACTGATATCTATAAGCTGATCGGGATTCGGGAACAAAACCAATCCATAGACAAGGAGGGCCACAACTTCTTCAAAGGCTTGTAGGTCAAGGGAGTTCCAACATTCTTGGGCCTTCTCAAACAGAAACCTGACTAAGAACCCTTTGATACCACTTCTAACTTCCCAGTGTCCCTTGATGTCAGATGGTTGTAAGCGTAAGGCTTTAGCAATCTCTTCAAGTTTGGGTTCCTTTTCTGTACCGTTGTAGGGTAGTTGACTAAGGCTAGGGATACCTCCCCTAATACCTAGCAGGGGTACATTAGGGAACTCTCCACAGCGGTCAATGATAGGGATATCTTCCAAAGATCTTGAGCACCAACAGATATCAGAGTGAGTGAGAGACATCATCCTTTGAGACCAAAACAATCTTTGCTCGTTCTTCAATGTTGACTGAGGCAGGTGTGAAGTGAACCACTTAGCGAGTAGGGGTATACAACACAAAAGGGTACCTCTTTTCTTCATGGTACGGGCATGAAGGCAATGCAAGATGTCTCCTAGTAAGGTGGGTATAGGATTATGAGAGAGAAAGACTTTGATGGCATTAACGTCTATGAATTGGTCCAAATTGGGAAACAAAACCAAACCATAAATGAGGAGAGCTAACACGTCTTCGAAAGCTTGGAAATCCATGTCATCCCAGAATGAACGAGCTTTTTCCAATAGAAACTTAGCTAAAAACCCTTTAACCCCACTTCTTATCTCCCAGTTGGCTATGACGTCGGCCCTCTTCGCATGTAAAGCTTCAACGATGACTTCAGGTGTTGGAATCCCTTCTAGACCGGTGAATGGTATCTGATTAAGCATGGGCACCCCTAAGAGTATAGAGAACTCTTCTAGTGTAGGTACCAACTGATAGTCCGGGAAAGTGAAACAATGGTGTACGGGATCGAAGAATTGGAATAGTACACACATCATCTCTTCTTGGAAGTTGGATGTAGCCAAACTGAGGAGTCGACCATACTTCTTGGTAAAAGGAGAATCCCCGGGCACTCTTGAGGCTAGCTCTTGAAGTTGAGGATGTGCTTTCACAAAGCTGATTCGGATGGTGTTTCTTCGGAGAGAATTCTTATCCTACAAAACAAAAACAAAGATAAATTTCTAAATCCTTGAAATGGTTAGTGAGCATGCATATGATGTTGATGATGTTTATGATGTTTATGTACAAGCAAACATATACACACACAACAAACGGATCCCTATGTTTTAGGCTTGCATGAGTTTTGTAGGTGAGTACCCTCTTGAAGTCTAGTTGGCTCAACCTGTCCTAGAAATAATGATCGGGTTCTAAAGGATCTCAATATCATCGACCTTTATCTTAGGCATTGTCTCAGCACAAAAATCTTTTCTTGCGGCTGAGATATCCCAAAAGTCCACCCTCAATGAGTGTAGTATCGAGTATCAACCAATTTTCAGCTCTACACTGAAACCGGTTAGCTCACTACGTCCTAATGGCCAAGTTTGTTCAATTAGGGTTCTAAAGTCAGTTAGTGCTTCATGACGCCACTCAGCGGCCCTGTATTCTCCTTGATTCACCATGAGGGATACTGGTACCCACAAATGCGTCACACTAACATAGCCATTGTTTCAACCATATCGGTCTACGTCGTACATTTTCCATAATCTATTGCTATTTACCTAAAGAGGTGTCCCAGATCCGGGTGGAGGATCAAAGCAAACCCAAACAGAGAACCATAATATAAAGCATACAAATCAAACAATGTAAGCAAGTAAATGTGACCTAACCCTAAGGTAACCCCACTTTAAGAGATCCCCAGCAGAGTCTCCAATTTTGTGATACGATGGGAGAACTGACTTGAGGTTTTGCGTTTTGTCGCAAATGTCGCGGTTAGCAAGAGTCTCCACCGACTTTTCTTTTATCCAAAAGGAAAGGTGAAAAAGCATAGGAAAGACCTCTGAGATGTTTTCTTGAGTTCGTGGGGTAGATTATGAAAAGGGAAGGTGCTAGCACCCTATTCATCCATGGTTTTCCATGGGCTCTTAGTTACTTGCTTAGATCACTTGCTTTGGTTTGTTTGAAATGGTGTTTAATATGGTTTTGAAAGTATTTTGTAAAAGAGGCCATTCGTTTAGGTAATCTTTGTAATGATTCTCGTTCGTGAGAAAGTATACAAAGATGTTTGTCTTTTTGAAAATGTTTTCAATGTTTATAATATGTTTTTGAAATATGTATGCGTTTGTTATGAAAATAGCAAGGATGGTTGTTTGAAATGGAGCAAGTAACTTAGAAGCTATCTACCTACTCAAATGTCTTTCTCATGCATCTTCTATTCCTTTGACATTGTTGACTTACCATTGATTTGGTAAACAACCCTATCTTTGGATGTTAACGGGACGGGCGTGGGTCATCGTATAGCCATGATAGCAATGTTGCAAAGTATCTTAGCAGTTTTGAGGGACCAAGATCATTTTTGTTAGGTAACTTTTGAATAGCGTCATCGAGGGGCTATGATCTTATAGTTGTTTGTTTTGCCAAGATACTTCGCATGCGTAACATGGCTATTTTTGTATAAGACAACCAATTGGAGAAACCCTAAGGATGCTTGTGTGAAAGTGTGTTATTTGCATGCATTTGTCTTGTTTTTGAAAGTCATCTATTTATTCATTTTATCTTGCCATACATCTTATTTACTAGCAATATATGAAAAGGCAAGTAAAAAGCGGAAAGTAAAATCTAAGCTATTACATCACTTTAGAGGGATGGGGGTATAATTTAACAAATGGGGGTGAAGTAGGAATTAAAATATTACAACCATATCGAATGATAATAAAAGAAAGTGAAAACAGTGCAAAATAAAGGAAAAAATGTGCTTTTGAACCGTTATGTGTCGACCCATGCTGCTATGCATCGACACATAGCTTCTCCTTGCCCCTGTAAAGTGAAATTTGTTCAGTATGAGTCGACACATAATGGGATATATCGACTCATACACCTTTTTGCATCGATGCGAAATGTGTATGTGTCGACTCATAGTCCTTCCCGGTTTCTATTTTGTGACCTGAACTCAATATGGGTCGATGCATGAGGGTCACATGTCGACTCATACCCTGTATTTTCACTAAGATGGGTCGACACATGTGAATGAATAACAGGAACAACAAATAAATGATTAACTTCAAAAATAGTGATTGCTACATCTTATAAACAGAAAAATTGATGTATGGAAAAGGCAAGGTAAAGATGACTTACCTTAAAACTGCACTTTAGGTTTTGAATCCAAATATCCTTCAAGATGTTGTATGAACCTTAAGGAAGCTCCAACAGGCTTCTAGACTTTCCTTTTTGTTGAAGGTTACTAAACAACCTCTGTGTGGTGTGAAATGTTTGGATGGTTTTTAGATGGAATATGAAAAGTGTGAGAGGTTTAAAGGTTTAGACTTCAAAACTCAAGAGTGGAGGTTTTATGAACTGTTATGGCTTTTTGTGAATATGAGATTTTAAGGGTTTATCAATATAACTTCTGGCTTTTCTCTTTGTTCTTTTTCTCTATTTCTTCTAACCTCTTTGTCTTGCAAATGCTTCTTCTATTTATAGGCAAAGGACTTATGAGCAAAGGCTGAATATGTTTACAATACAACATGTTATGGTTTTGTTGGGATGCAAGTATCAAACTATGTCAAGTACTCCATGGTTCCAAGATGAAATACCAAAGTTGCTGATTTAGAGGGGTTGACTTCCATGTTTTATGGTAGGGTAAAGTTAGAAAATAAACAAAGTATGGGCTCAAGACAAACTTTGTACAAAAAGTTTGCTTTTCAAGAATAACAATGATGTCCTTATGCCATACATGGAAAGATCCTTTGGACAATGGCTTAAACACTTGGGTAATAGCTCAAAAGTGGGTGTAAGCATTAAATTATGTTGAGATTTTCAAGTCACAATACCTGCAAAGTGATATTATGCAGCACATCATGCCAATTGGATTTTGTGTTCTTCAACAAAAATGGTTTGTAATTCAAGAATGGATGTTCAACTTCAGATCCTTGTATCTTCTAGCTCAAATATGATAAATTCATGCTTGGATGTTTTAGAAAGCTTGAAACACCCTCTATAACTTTCATGTTGGCCACTTTTGTTAAATCAAACTGGAACTTGATGAAAAATGGGCAAGAAGTTGGGATAAAAACCTAACCAAAACTGCTGAAAATTTCTAAGTGTTAAATGAAAATGTCATGACTTCATGAATTCATAACTTGAGATCCAAGCATATTTAAGAGAAGTTGTATAAAGCAATGTTGTAGATATCATGGAGATCTACAACTTTCATGTTGAAAGTTTCCCTTGAACCGTCTTGCATCTTGGTGAAAGAATGGCATGAAGTGATGAAATTATCATGTATAAAAACACTTAGAAAATTTCCAAGTCTTGGAAATCTTAACTTTTCAAGTTAACTTTTGACTTTCTTGACTTCTTGATGATTAATCTTGATATTCTTGAATGTCTTGATGAAATTTGATCTTTGAAATGTAATGTTGACCAAAAAATCAAAGTTTGACTTTTCAGTATGCAATTGACCATTTTGCCCTTGTGCCAATTTCAAGCCTAAATTGATGTATCAGTGCTGCAAACTTGATGTCATAGAAGATCTTGTGAGAAAATCCTTGAGAAATGAGAGGGAAAATTTTGGGGTACAACAGCTGCCCCTGTTCAATCTTCTTAAACTTGAAGAGTTAGATTGGCGAGTTTTGCCATTCGTGACTCAAAGGTGGAAGATGGGCTTGTAGATGCCATCCAAGAATTCTTGTTGAATTGTAATTTGTAAGTTTAGAAGAATGAGTATCAGCATTGCGTCCATGTCTGGAATGTATCTGAGTTGTATCTGAATGAGTATTAGGATGGCATCCGTATCTGGAGCGTATCTGAACTGTATCTAGAAGTTGAATCTGAATGAGTATCAGGATGGCATCCATATCTGGTGCGTATCTGAACTATATTTGAAAGTTGTCTTTGAATGAGTAACAGGATGGCATCCGTATCTGGTGTGTATGTGAACTGTATCTGAAAGTTGTCTTTGAATGAGTAACAGGATGGCATCCGTATCTAGTGCATATCTGAACTGTATCTGAAAGTTGAATCTGAATGAGTATCAGGATGGAATCCGTATCTGGT
Organism: Vicia faba; assembly: GCA_948472305.1. Classification (NCBI taxonomy): domain Eukaryota; kingdom Viridiplantae; phylum Streptophyta; class Magnoliopsida; order Fabales; family Fabaceae; genus Vicia; species Vicia faba. The sequence continues at coordinate 1,188,226,022 of OX451737.1, forward strand.
GTGTATCTAAATTGTATCTGAAAGCTGTCTTTGAATGAGTAACAGGATGGCATCTGTATCTGGTGCGTATCTGAACTGTATCTGAAAGTTGTCTTTGAATGAGTAACAGGATGGCATCCGTATCTGGTGCATATCTGAACTGTATCTGAAAGCTGAATCTGAATGAGTATCAGGATGGCATCCGTATCTGGTGCGTATCTGAACTGTATCATGATTTCATATCATCAATAGTAACTGTTTAATCTTATCCTGAAAAGGGTAAAATGTTGGTTAAAATACAAAGTTATGTTGCATGAAGTGTATGATGCAATATATGTGTTTTATCAATGTTTATGATATGTGGATGTAATGTATGCGCATGTAAGTGGATTCACTGAGGAAAATAAATCCTTGACTGCTGCTGAGGATATGCGGATTCTTCATGTCTTGAAGTTGGAGTAATTGACAAAAATTCTGTTGTGGGCAATGCCATATACTGCTTGAGTAATCTGCTTGTGGAATCCAGAGAATTTTGATGACTTCTACTGGGGATTTAACAATGGGAATCTTCGTTCTGTTGGGGAACAATGAAAACTATGTGGGGAAAAAGCTTATTCCTATTTGGAAAAAGTTCAGGAGTTTCGGTCACCTGGCACTCTACTGAGGAATTATCCTAGGTTAGGGAGAAACAGAAGTTAGCCATTATCCGGTTGATTTTCAGGTTTCAAGATAACTTTTTGGGGAACTTGGAGAAACTGGATGGTTTCCACTGGGGATTAATAGTTTTGAAGTTTCAGCTCCGCTGGGGATCTTGATGACGTACTATAGGGATTGTTCAGAGAATATCCTAAAGACGTTTTCCTATTCTTTCGACCTGTCAGTAATTGTCCTTTTTCATTTCGTTTATTTGTAAACAGAAATTATGTTCAAATGCATATGTTCATTAATGAACCATTGGACGATTTTTGCAAATAAAACACAAGTGTAAAAGAAAAGGAAAAATAGTTTTCTATACTTTAAAGAGATATCTTTGTATTCACTTTGTGTGATGATCCCATGGGGTTCCTATTCTTCTATAGTCTTTGTATCTCTGAATATCTTGTCTATTTGTTGCTTCGTCCGAAGATGATTGAATTGTTCAGAACTCCGAGTTTGTTAGTGAAGAGATTGTTCTCAAAGTAATCTGACGAGACATAGTCATACGCTTTAATTCCCTAACTTTTGCTTGGACCGCCCTTTCAGGTTTTCAATCCACCGTGAAACCCTTTTTTGCCCAAGTCGCCCTTTCGGGTTTTCAACTTGCCGGGTGTACAGATATATTTTTTTTTTATCCCTAATTTTTGCCCGGACCTTTTTGGTTCGCCGGGATGCCCTTGTTTTGCCTAGGTGTGTCAACCTAGCGGGTCTTTTATACGTAGTATCTTTTGACTATGTCTGTGTTTGCAGGGTGTGGCAGGTCGTCACCGTCCATGGTGGTTAAGATCATTGCCCCACCGGAGAAGATGTTCTTGATTACAAATGGTCCTCCATAGGTAGGAGTCCATTTGCCCCTGGGATCACTTTGTGGCAAGATGATGCGCTTGATCACTAGATCCCTAACTTGATATACCTGGCGTCTGAATTTCTTGTTGAAAGCCTTGATCATCCATTTTTGATACATCTGACCATGGCAAACAACAGTAAGTCTCTTTTCATCAATTAAGTTCAGTTGATCAAGCCGGGTCCTGATCCAATCGTCTTCACTCAAACCTGTATCTTTCATAATTCTCAAAGAGGGGATTTGAATCTCAATAGGCAAGACAGCCTCCATGCCATAAACTAAGGAATAGGGTGTTGCCCCAGTTAATGTGCGAGCCGTGGTACGGTACCCGTGGAGAGCAAACGGTAGCATCTCATGCCAATTGAAAACACAAGTGATCTTAGTCCTAAGGTACACCTCACTTACTATACTCCCCAGCAGAGTCGCCAGTTCTGTGATCGGTGGATCTGGAACTGACTGTTTAACGCTGGTTCGCGAAATGTCGCGGAAGCAAGAGTCGCCACCGTCTTTTATTTTCTCCAAATGGGAAGGACAAAAGCACAGAAAAATTCCTTAAAGAGATTGCTCTCGGTTCGGGAGGTAGGTTATAGAAAGGGAAGGTGTTAGCACCCTTTCTATCCATGGTTATCCATGGGCTCTTAGATACTTGCTCATTTTTGTTTTCAAAATGGTTTGTTTGCTTTTCAACTGTGGGTTTTAAAAAAAGTTTCTTTGAAAATTTCAGTTCGACTCTTGTATCGGTCCTCAAGAGTGTTTGAAAAGTTGCTTTCGAAAGCTTTTTGAAAATGTGTCGGTGTGAAAAGTATTTTTTTGATTTGTTTTGAAATTTAGAGCAAGTATCTACGAGAACCTACCTACCCTAAGGAATTCGTCTGTGTAAGTGTCCTTTAAAGTAGTGCCATCCCACCATTGAGAGGTAGGTAGCACCACCGTTGGAGGTGTTCGGGTCAATTCGAGGTTCGGGACATGGTGATCACCAGAGCAATGGGAAGACACCTTAGAAGCTACCCTCATGCCAGGTTCCCGGATCATGAGGACTTACTAAGACATCCTCTACTCGACGATCACCTTTCGAGGCAAGGCAACAGTGAGGCGTACCCTAGGGGTGGTGTGTGATTCGTGTGTCATGTTCAGATATTTTTGTCCTTTGTCATGTTATTGGTGATCTACGCGTTTGTTTTTATTTTTGCCCATACATTCTTTCATGCCTTGATTAACAATTAAAAATGCGAGAAAAGTAAAAGTCTAAAGCTATTACAAAAGGCGCGGGTCCACATCGCCAAAATTTCTCGAACCCGATTTGACAAAAAAAATAAAGAATTAAAGAAAAGTAAAATGCAAGAAAATTAATTACAAGGCTTTGGGAGAGATACATAAATATTAAACGAAAAAGAAATAAGCACGCGAATTAAATAAGAATTAAACGAGGGCGTTGGACCCTTTTTTGCAAAATTAAATTAAATTATTAAATTAATTAATTAAAAAGAAAAGGAATTGTTTTTTGGTATTTTTTGGTATTAATGAAAAAGAATTAATTAAGATAACATGCTAACTCTAATTCTACAATTTTATTTTATTATGAAAATATATTATAGTTTTAACCTAAAATTAACCCTAATTAATTTACATGCCATTTAATTATAAAAATAAATAATACTAAATATTTAATTATTATGAAAGAAAATAAAAAGGGATAAAAAAATTAATATGAACCCTAATTCTACCAATTTTAAATTAATTAAGAAAACATTACTATTAATCCTAATTTAATAACTAAATTTAATTATATGCAATTTATTTACAAAAGTACTTAAAATAAAAATATTTATTATTTTTCTTGTCTTTTCTGATTTTTTGATGTGTTTTTTTATATATGAAAATAATAAATTAATTAAAAACAATAATTAAAAAGAAAAATAGAAATAATGCAAAAGAAAAAAAATAAAATGGCAAACCTAGGGGGGTATCAGTCCCCAAAGTGGAGGTGGAAGCCCAGCAATTTGAGCCCAACCATTCATGGTCTGGCTAACTTTTTCAATCACATACTCAAGCGTTGACTCACGCGTACCATGTTCCTCAAATCTGCGCCCTTGGATTGATGAAATTGAACGCGTGGACGGTTGGATGGAGGGACATATGATGATCCTTCAGGCTGAAACTGCATGTAATTATTAGAGAAAAAATAATATGAAAGTGGGGTGGGGACCTGGGGCTCGAACCCAGGTCCTATGGTTTACCAGTCTGTACGCCTGCCACTGAGCCATGTTACGCATTTTGTATGTAATACAACAAACAAATAATATCAAATAAAACAAAAGCGTTAGTGGGTTTGAGCGCGAAATTTTGAACCAGCCATTCAGCTTATGCCACTTCATCGTCTTCCTCATGGTTTTTGTTTTCCTGAAAATATACAAAACATTGGCAACGGTTTTCAAATGTTGCTATAGACGCTATATTAGAAAATAGCGAATAGCCCCTGAGGCTTCATAAATTAGGCGCACTGGTTTATTTCTCTTCGTCCAAACATGCTTGTTTTAATGGTGATATTCATGTGTCCTAATTTTTCCATATTAAGAAACGCCCAAATTAGAGCTTGCAAAACCCTAATACTCATCCATGGCAAATCTTCATACGATGCACAAAAACAAAATTAAACTGTTTGGTTAGCATTAGAATTGAACAAGGAATATGAATCAAACATTAAAAAGTGCTAAATGCGCATGAATTGAGATGCAAGAAGATGAAATTTTCTCTGTACAGGTTGCACTCGTGTTACCAATTTAGGGCGTTAGAATGCTCGATTTCGATTGGAAATCCTTCCTTGAAGCTTCAGGAAGGTGATGGGATAAAAATCTGGCCTTGAATCGCCCTCTAACCCTGTTTTCAGAATTGGAATTTTTGCCAAAAAATTGAGTTTTGTCAATGGAGTTTCTGCGCAGTTTCTAGGTTAATGGCATTAGGTCTTGCTTCTTTGTATAAGTATGAATGAATTAGGTCAAAAAACTTGATCAAAATCCTTTGCATTCATGGTTTTTGAGATTTGATTTTTCAAGATCTTTTTCCAATATTTTCCATGCTATTTTGTACCAATCATGACCAATTCTCTTCAAATCTTTCCATATTTGATTATGCACGAATTTTTGAACCTATTACATGTACAAAAAGATTTGATTTCATTAGGTTAAGTATTTTTCATGTATTTAATTGATTTAAATGAATTATTAATAATAAAAATCCAAATAAATAAATAAATAATGAAGAAAAACTTCCCTTTGGGCCAAGTGGTCGTGCACATGCCTTGGATGATGAATTGTGGAAGGAAAATAGGCCCATTAGCAATTTTAGGTCATTTGAATCAATGTTGACTTTTCAAAATATCCAAAAATTTCCCAACTTCCACAAGGCATAACTTGCTCAATTTTTAAGCTTTGCTCATGTTCTTGGACATTTTGGAAAGGTCTTTGAGTCCTCTAACCGATTCCTTTTGTCCCATGTCATTTTGATTTACCAATCTCAAGTTATGGCCTTTGACTTAAAGTCCCTTTTTGTTGACTTTTGAAAATGACCTATAATGTTGAAATTGATAACTTTTTGTGAGAGCATTTCTTGGACTTGAAGTATGAAGAGGAGTTGTAGGAAATGTCTTTCTCTTCAAAATGAGCTTTGGATGGAATTTTTCTGATAATCCATGTGAAAGTTATGCCCTGGTCAATTTACAGTTGACTTTTTCAGCTGTCCAAATAAGGAAACTTTTGCATCTTGATGATTTTTGAGCCAAGCTTTGAGAATCATGATCAAGCATTGATCAAATGATGTTTGTGGCTTAAAAATGAGATGTTGACCAAAAATTTGAACTTTTGACTGTCAAATGACCATTTTGCCCCTATAGTTGACTGTAGTGCAATTAGGGTTTTTGACTGTGCAATTTTATGCTGAAAGTCTTGAAACTTGGTATGAGGATGCTTGACCATGTTTATAGGCATGTGGGACTTGATTGGACCCTTGGAAACTTCATTTTCTTGATCAGAATAAAAACCCTAATTTTGACTGTTCAGGAGGCTCTTGAACTGTGCAACCCTTGGGGAATTTTGAAGCATGACTTGGTAATTTCTTGAAGAATATGGGAGGGCAAATTTTGGGGTACAACAGTTGCCCCTGTTCAATCTTCTTAGACCTGAGGATGCAGATTGGCTGATGTGCCTTTCGTAATCCGAGGGTAGAAGATGATTGAACACTAGAGTGCCCAGAAATTTGCGCTCGCATAGTAGCAGTGATGATGGAATGGGCTTATAGATGCCATAGGATGATGGGCTTATAGATGCCATCTGGATGTTGATCGCGTAAGAGATTCCTTAGCAAGAACCTGCGTACCTGCAAAAGAAAAACGAGTACCTGACATGTTGCAGAAGCTGGTCTTCAGATGCTTGGTATAGATATGTCCTGACTGGTCACAGGAGCTGGATCTGGAGTTTCAAAAGATGATGAATGAACCAGGGATGGTTAATACCTCAACAGGAACGGTAAGAGAACCTTGGATGACCTCTGCTTCAACAGCAGTTGTTGAGAGAATCTTGGTGGGAATTACCATCTCCGCAGTATCGAGAAGAGAACCATAGGCAATTATAATCTCAAAAGCGGATGTTTGAGAAAAACCTGGAATGGAATTATCGTCTCCGCGGCATTGGGGAGAGAACCATAGGAAATTATAATCTCAAAAGCGGACGTTTGAGAAAAACCTGGGATGGAATTATCATCTCCGCAACATTGGGGAGAGAACCATAGGAAATTATAATCTCAAAAGCGGACGTTTGAGAAAAACCTGGGATGGAATTATCATCTCCGCAACATTGGGGAGAGAACCATAGGAAATTATAATCTCAAAAGCGGACGTTTGAGAAAAACCTGGGATGGAATTATCATCTCCGCAACATTGGGGAGAGAACCATAGGAAATTATAATCTCAAAAGCGGACGTTTGAGAAAAACCTGGGATGGAATTATCATCTCCGCAACATTGGGGAGAGAACCATAGGAAATTATAATCTCAAAAGCGGACGTTTGAGAAAAACCTGGAATGGAATTATCATCTCCGCAACATTGGGGAGAGAACCATAGGAAATTATAATCTCAAAAGCGGACGTTTGAGAAAAACCTGGGATGGAATTATCATCTCCGCAACATTGGGGAGAGAACCATAGGAAATTATAATCTCAAAAGCGGACGTTTGAGAAAAACCTGGGATGGAATTATCATCTCCACAACATTGGGGAGAGAACCATGGGAAATTATAATCTCAAAAGCGGACGTTTGAGAAAAACCTTGGATAACTTCTACTGAGTCTTCATCAGAAAATCTGTTTGGGGTCGATTTAGCTGGACTAGAGAAGGCCTTGGACTAGATAAGAAATCTTTGGAGTCGATTAACTGAACCGGTCTAGGTCTTGGAATCTCGAAATGTGATTGAGAATTCAACTGAATCTTTCCTGAAAGGTAAAGGTCAGTCATATGCAATGCATGATATGGACCAAGCGATGATGTTCTCAACATAAATGAGATTTGTAAGATATGATGCGTATATGCATGCTATAATGATGTATGTGATGTTTAGGAATGTATGTTTTCGTATAGGAAAGTAAATCCTTGACGGGTGCCGGGAGGTCACTCCTGGGCTGATGTTGAAGAATAGCTTTTACTTCCGCTGGGGATGATAGTTGCAAGAATACCGGTAGGAGAAGATAACTCCGTTGGGGAATAAACTTGGCGAATGGAATAACTCTGCGGGGAGACAGGTACTCTAACGATCTTGTTGGGGAGCAATAATCTGTGGGGAGAGAGATATCTTGCTGAATTGTTAGTAGTAATTTGCTGAGGATATCTTTGCTGTGTTGGAAGTGTTGATTGGACTTCGCTAGGGATAAGAAAGAACTATGTTGACGACGCCCTTTCCGTGGCTTTTGGCTGAGGATAACCCAGTTATATCACGTTAAGGAAATAACTCTTTAAATAAAGTCGGGCGACGCGTTCGCGCTCTGCGAGGATAAGCTTCCAGAATCTACTGGGGATAAGCTTACTGCTTGGGAGATGAATTCCAACTTTCCTGGGGAAACTGGATTGGACTCTCTGGGGAAGTTTTGAACTGCATCGGGGAAGTGACTTCATTGGATGTTTGATATGCCGCCGGGGAACAATCTTTAGACCAAGACTGCCGGGGATGCCTGTTAAGAGTGCATATATGCTGCTGGGGAATGTTGAGATCTGCTGGAGGATACCCAACTTCTTTATGGTTTGATAATAGCTTCGCTTGAGGAGAGTGTATTGACTTGCTGACATACTCTCTGGGGAATTAAGATATGCCGGTTATGTTCTTTAGCTGAACCTACCTTGGTACCTTGGATGATGGAACAATTAGATTGCTTCGACCACTCTTTATTGCCCCTGTTTCTATGGGAGAAGGAACCTGTGGGGTGCTGATAGTTGGTGATAGACCAACCTTCTTCTGGTAGGCAGGTGACAATATGACAGGACATAGCCGTACGCTTTGATCCCTAACTTTTGCCTGGACCGCCCTTTCGGGTTTTCAGTCCACCGGGATACCCATTTTTGCTTAAGCCGCCTTTTCAGGTTTTCGACTTGCCGGGTGTATAGATTTTTCATTTCATCCCTTCATTTTGCCCGAACCCTTTTGGTTCGCCGGGAAGCCCTTATTTTTGCCTAGGTATGTCAACCTAGCGGGTCTTTGATTGTGCGTAGTATTTTTTTCGACTATGTCCACGCTCTCAGAATGTAGGGAGTTGCCCCTGTTAGAATTGTGTTGTCATGCCACCAGAAGATGTTTGATCAGGCAAAATTTGTTGCTGGAATGTCCCAAGTGACTCAGGCGGAGATTTGCCCCAGGCTATTTGGCCTTTGAGAGATTCTCCGAATCTTGATTGGACTGCCCCAGATAATAGACCATGATCAGGTCGTGCCCCTTGGTTGGAATGCTTTTGTTCACTAGGTATTTCTCGTGCGAATTTCCCTGTTGTTCAAATAAAAAGTCATATGCAAACAAAGTTATGTTAAAAATGCAAAGCCTATGTCTGTCTTGAAGATTTTGAAAGATGCATTCTTTTTCATAAAACAAGTGATTGTTTATAAAACGTGATGTCAACTCGTTATTTTATTGCGAGCCTTAAGGAGTCAGGATACCTTTCGTAACAATATGCTTTCGAACTAACCCATGCTTCAGCTAGGACTTTTAAGGGTTATAACGTGGCCTGGTTCACGGTTTGAGAAACAAAGGATAAAGGCTCAAATTACTTGTACCCACCCGCTCTTCGTGATGTTCTCCAAACCTAAACTCAGTTAATCATACGTTAGACTTTGTTTGAGTCTTTGCTCTGATTTTCCAGTGATGGTCGGATACTGAACGTTTATGTTGGATAGACAGTCATTCCTTTTTGTTATGGTTGAGGGTTTATAAGACCTCTTTCTTTTTGATTTTGTTATCCCTGCTTTTTGCCTGAGCTGTTTCCTTTTTTGGAATTACAGTCAGCGGGATGCCCCAGTTTCGTAAGTCCCCTTTATAGGTTTTGACTTTTTGGGCTTTTCATTTATGAACTTTTTTGATAATGACTGCCTGTCTTTACGATTGTTCGGAACCATCATTGTCTTCTTTTTCGTTTTTGTAAGGATATCTTTGGTGCCATTTGTTGTGCACTTGGATCAACTGAGAGACTACCCTGCCCCAGGTTATGATTAAGGGTTTTAAATTTCGAAAAGAAAAACTCATACTTCTTTGGCTCAGATGGGTTGACGAGGGATTATCATCCTTATAACTCCAGTGTTTAGGGGTTGAAACAATGCCTGTACCTCATCAGCGGGGTCTGTTCAAAAGCATACTGTAAGGATCGTGGTATCGTTTTCGTCATCCTCCCTTAAGCGGCTTAGAATTATTAATTGAGAGTTGCTCATCAGAAAAAATATGAAAATAATTTGCATTTAGTGAATACGAATATATTGTTTCAGAACAGACACATGCGATGCATTAATGAAATAACAATGTTTAACATGAGTAAATGTTTGAACAAAATAAAATTGCAACTTGAACATTCGAATGAACAAAAATTTCTCAATCCTAGCCATGTTTTGGCAAGGGAGCAGTGATCACGTTGGGAGTCTTGGGTACTTTAAACTGAATCTCTCCAGCGTCGATCATGTCTTGGATCTTATTTTTCAAGCTCCAACAATCATCTGTAGTATGCCCCGGGCTGTCAGAGTGATAAGCGCAGCGGGCGTTGGGGTTGTACTTCGGTGACGTTGTATTTTGGTTCTTCGGAGCTTCTTTTAGCGTTACCAGCTTGGTCTCCAGCAACTGTGGCAATATCTGGGATAAGGTCATGCTGAGTCGAGTGAACTGCCTTCTCTCGCTCTTTTGTTGGTTGTGATGTTGAGTCTGTGACACTGGAGCCATTTGAGGAGCTCTCCCCTTACCTCCTTGTCTCAAAGGTGGTTGAACGATGACTGGATTTTTGCCCTTAGACTTTTGCCCCAGTTGGTTACCCTGAAGCAGTTGGTTGACGAGAAACCAGAGCTCATCTTGTCTTTGAGCTAACTTTTGAATGGCAGTCACCTGCCCCAGCATCTGGACCTTCAATGCATCCACCTCCGCTAGTAGGTGTTTCAGCCTTTCATCCTCAGCACTGTTCCTGACAAAGGTCTCCATGAGAAGTGCCCTTAGCTCTTCCTGCCCCTTGGATAGATTCAGGAGGGTTTTCCCGAACCTGGTCTCTTGAGCAAGAAAGTCCTGGTTGTCTTGTTGGGAAGCCATGGCTGAAATAAACAGCGGGAAAGGTGAGTGACCTGCAACAAAGATACCTGTTATGCAATGATGTGTATGACATGCATGTAATGTTTTCAAGGACCTCGCGGGGTAAACAAGAACATTTGTTAGCATTTGGATCCGGTAGCTTGATTGAAAGAAACTTCATATTTGTTGAGAGTTTTTCTTCCGAGGGTCAAAGGCTCACCATATCCAGTGGGTCATAGCCCCTGACTTTAGTCATCAACCTCGTTTTTATTTTCAAACAACCTTGGCTAGGGGAACCTTCTTCAAGAGTCAAAGCTCACCATATCAAGTGGGTCATAGCCCCTGACAACTTTGGCTAGAGGAAAATAAATCCCCTTTGCCCCTTGCTAGACATTTTGTTCATCACGACCTGCATCACAAGCCCTTGAGATCCTTGAAATGGGTTAGGATGTATGCAGGATGCATGCAATGGTATGATGTTATGCTATGCATGGGGTAATATGAGTAACCATGTTATGAGTCCCAGCTAAGGACTGCAAACCAAAACCTGCAAGAAACTCAGTACACTCTGTTATGTGTCCCTATTAAGGACTATGAACAAAACCTGCAAGAAGTTTGGTAAACTCTGTTATGAGTCCTAATTAAGGACTGCAAACCAAAACCTGCAAGAAACTCAGTACACTCTGTTATGTGTCCCTATTAAGGACTATAAACAAAACCTGCAAGAAGTTTGGTAAACTCTGTTATGAGTCCTAATTAAGGACTGCAAACCAAAACCTGCAAGAAACTCAGTACACTCTGTTATGTGTCCAACAAAACCTGCAAGAAGTTTGGTAAACTCTGTTATGAGTCCTAATTAAGGACTGCAAACCAAACTCTGTAAGAAACTTAGTATACCCTGTTATGAGTCCATATTAAGGACTATAAACAAAACCTGCAAGTAGTTCATGTGTCAGATAACAAGCATGCAAGTAGTCAAGTACGAAGGCACGCAAGTCACACAAGAGAAACCCTTAGAGTTTAGGCCAGCGTGAGGTCTGGGTATTACCCTCTTGAAGTTGGTGGGCTCAACCTGTCCTATTAGAAGTAATCGGGTTCTAAGGGTCCCAATATCACTGGATTGTTTTCATTGTTCATTGTTTCGATTTAGCCACTGAACTGGCGACCGAAATATTCCAGGAAAGCAACCCTCAATTGAGTGTAGTATCGAGTATCAACCAACCTCGGACTGCACCAAAGTCAGTTATCTCACTACCCTAAAGAGGCCAAGATAGTTCAATTAAGGTTCCTAAGGTCTGTTGATGCTTCACGACACCACGCGGAGGCCCCGTACTCTCCTTGACTGAACTCAAGGGTTACCGGTACACACCAAAGTGCCACATCAACGTAGCAGACTGTTTCAACCATGTCGGTATACCCCGCACAGTTCCCTCACAGCCTTGTTGCTACTTTCTAAGAAGGTATCCCCCAGATCCGGGTTAGGATCTATAGAACTCCCAAGACAGTCCCACAATTTAAAGCAAACAATTCAGACAATTGAAAACACAAGTGATCTTAGTCCTAAGGTACACCTCACTTACTATACTCCCCAGCACAGTCGCCAGTTCTGTGATCGGTGGATCTGGAACTGACTGTTTAACGCTGGTTCGCGAAATGTCGCGGAAGCAAGAGTCGCCACCGTCTTTTATTTTCTCCAAATGGGAAGGACAAAAGCACAGAAAAATTCCTTAAAGAGATTGCTCTCGGTTCAGGAGGTAGGTTATAGAAAGGGAAGGTGTTAGCACCCTTTCTATCCATGGTTATCCATGGGCTCTTAGATACTTGCTCATTTGTGTTTTCAAAATGGTTTGTTTGCTTTTAAACTGTGGGTTTTAAAAAAAGTTTCTTTGAAAATTTCAGTTCGACTCTTGTATCGGTCCTCAAGAGTGTTTGAAAAGTTGCTTTCGAAAGCTTTTTGAAAATGTGTCGGTGTGAAAAGTATTTTTTTGATTTGTTTTGAAATTTAGAGCAAGTATCTACGAGAACCTACCTACCCTAAGGAATTCATCTGTGTAAGTGTCCTTTAAAGTAGTGCCATCCCACCATTGAGAGGTAGGTAGCACCACCGTTGGAGGTGTTCGGGTCAATTCGAGGTTCGGGACATGGTGATCACCAGAGCAATGGGAAGACACCTTAGAAGCTACCCTCATGCCAGGTTCCCGGATCATGAGGACTTACTAAGACATCCTCTACTCGACGATCACCTTTCGAGGCAAGGCAACAGTGAGGCGTACCCTAGGGGTGGTGTGTGATTCGTGTGTCATGTTCAGATATTTTTGTCCTTTGTCATGTTATTGGTGATCTACGCGTTTGTTTTTATTTTTGCCCATACATTCTTTCATGCCTTGATTAACAATTAAAAATGCGAGAAAAGTAAAAGTCTAAAGCTATTACAAAAGGCGCGGGTCCACATCGCCAAAATTTCTCGAACCCGATTTGACAAAAAAAATAAAGAATTAAAGAAAAGTAAAATGCAAGAAAATTAATTACAAGGCTTTGGGAGAGATACATAAATATTAAACGAAAAAGAAATAAGCACGCGAATTAAATAAGAATTAAACGAGGGCGTTGGACCCTTTTTTGCAAAATTAAATTAAATTATTAAATTAATTAATTAAAAAGAAAAGGAATTGTTTTTTGGTATTTTTTGGTATTAATGAAAAAGAATTAATTAAGATAACATGCTAACCCTAATTCTACAATTTTATTTTATTATGAAAATATATTATAGTTTTAACCTAAAATTAACCCTAATTAATTTACATGCCATTTAATTATAAAAATAAATAATACTAAATATTTAATTATTATGAAAGAAAATAAAAAGGGATAAAAAAATTAATATGAACCCTAATTCTACCAATTTTAAATTAATTAAGAAAACATTACTATTAATCCTAATTTAATAACTAAATTTAATTATATGCAATTTATTTACAAAAGTACTTAAAATAAAAATATTTATTATTTTTCTTGTCTTTTCTGATTTTTTGATGTGTTTTTTTATATATGAAAATAATAAATTAATTAAAAACAATAATTAAAAAGAAAAATAGAAATAATGCAAAAGAAAAAAAATAAAATGGCAAACCTAGGGGGGTATCAGTCCCCAAAGTGGAGGTGGAAGCCCAGCAATTTGAGCCCAACCATTCATGGCCTGGCTGACTTTTTCAATCACATACTCAAGCGTTGACTCACGCGTACCATGTTCCTCAAATCTGCGCCCTTGGATTGATGAAATTGAACGCGTGGACGGTTGGATGGAGGGACGTATGATGATCCTTCAGGCTGAAACTGCATGTAATTATTAGAGAAAAAATAATATGAAAGTGGGGTGGGGACCTGGGGCTCGAACCCAGGTCCTATGGTTTACCAGTCTGTACGCCTGCCACTGAGCCATGTTACGCATTTTGTATGTAATACAACAAACAAATAATATCAAATAAAACAAAAGCGTTAGTGGGTTTGAGCGCGAAATTTTGAACCAGCCATTCAGCTTATGCCACTTCATCGTCTTCCTCATGGTTTTTGTTTTCCTGAAAATATACAAAACATTGGCAACGGTTTTCAAACGTTGCTATAGACGCTATATTAGAAAATAACGAATAGCCCCTGGGGCTTCATAAATTAGGCGCACTGGTTTATTTCTCTTCGTCCAAACATGCTTGTTTTAATGGTGATATTCATGTGTCCTAATTTTGCCATATTATGAAACGCCCAAATTAGAGCTTGCAAAACCCTAATACTCATCCATGGCAAATCTTCATACGATGCACAAAAACAAAATTAAACTGTTTGGTTAGCATTAGAATTGAACAAGGAATATGAATCAAACATTAAAAAGTGCTAAATGCGCATGAATTGAGATGCAAGAAGATGAAATTTTCTCTGTACAGGTTGCACTCGTGTTACCAATTTAGGGCGTTAGAATGCTCGATTTCGATTGGAAATCCTTCCTTGAAGCTTCAGGAAGGTGATGGGATAAAAATCTGGCCTTGAATCGCCCTCTAACCCTGTTTTCAGAATTGGAATTTTTGCCAAAAAATTGAGTTTTGTCAATGGAGTTTCTGCGCAGTTTCTAGGTTAATGGCATTAGGTCTTGCTTCTTTGTATAAGTATGAATGAATTAGGTCAAAAAACTTGATCAAAATCCTTTGCATTCATGGTTTTTGAGATTTGATTTTTCAAGATCTTTTTCCAATATTTTCCATGCTATTTTGTACCAATCATGACCAATTCTCTTCAAATCTTTCCATATTTGATTATGCACGAATTTTTGAACCTATTACATGTACAAAAAGATTTGATTTCATTAGGTTAAGTATTTTTCATGTATTTAATTGATTTAAATGAATTATTAATAATAAAAATCCAAATAAATAAATAAATAATGAAGAAAAACTTCCCTTTGGGCCAAGTGGTCGTGCACATGCCTTGGATGATGAATTGTGGAAGGAAAATAGGCCCATTAGCAATTTTAGGTCATTTGAATCAATGTTGACTTTTCAAAATATCCAAAAATTTCCCAACTTCCACAAGGCATAACTTACTCAATTTTTAAGCTTTGCTCATGTTCTTGGACATTTTGGAAAGGCCTTTGAGTCCTCTAACCGATTCCTTTGGTCCCATGTCATTTTGATTTACCAATCTCAAGTTATGGCCTTTGACTTAAAGTCCCTTTTTGTTGACTTTTGAAAATGACCTATAATGTTGAAATTGATAACTTTTTGTGAGAGCATTTCTTGGACTTGAAGTATGAAGAGGAGTTGTAGGAAATGTATTTCTCTTCAAAATGAGCTTTGGATGGAATTTTTCTGATAATCCATGTGAAAGTTATGCCCTGGTCAATTTACAGTTGACTTTTTCAGCTGTCCAAATAAGGAAACTTTTGCATCTTGATGATTTTTGAGCCAAGCTTTGAGAATCATGATCAATCATTGATAAAATGATGTTTGTGGCTTCAAAATGAGATGTTGACCAAAAATTTGAACTTTTGACTGTCAAATGACCATTTTGCCCCTACAGTTGACTGTAGTGCAATTAGGGTTTTTGACTGTGCAATTTTGTGCTGAAAGTCTTGAAACTTGGTATGAGGATGCTTGACCATGTTTATAGGCATGTGGGACTTGATTGGACCCTTGGAAACTTCATTTTCTTGATCAGAATAAAAACCCTAATTTTGACTGTTCAGGAGGCTCTTGAACTGTGCAACCCTTGGGGAATTTTGAAGCATGACTTGGTAATTTCTTGAAGAATATGGGAGGGCAAATTTTGGGGTACAACACTAAGGAAAGGTTAAAAAGCAAAGGAAAAACCTTTGAGATGTTTTCTTGGGTTCAGGGAGTAGATTATAGAAAGGGAAGGTATTAGCACCCTTTCTATCCATGGTTATCCATGGGCTCTTAGTTACTTACTTAGATCATTTGCCTTTGCTTTACAATTGTTTGAAATGGTGCTTTCTATGTGTGGTTTTGAAAATGTTTTGAAAAAGATGCCTTGTCTAGGCAACCATTGTAACAATTCTTGTTTGAATGTTTTACAAAGGTGTTTGTCTTTTTGAAAAGATGTTTCAATGTTTTTTGAAAGTTGTTTTGAAAGTTGTGTTTGTGAAGTGTGTTTGAAAATGGAAAGTGTGTTTTGCAAGTTTGATCAAGTAACTAAGAGCTATCTACTCTAAATTTCTCAAAGATCTTTCTCATGTTTTAACCCTTTTAACAGTGTTGTTTCACCATTGTATTTGGTGAACAACCTTGTGTTAGGATGTAAACGGGACGGGCGCGGGTCATCGTATAGACCATGAGAGCAATAGTGTCAAGTGTCTTTGGCAATTTTCTTGAGGGACTTGATCATTTTTGTTTAGGCAACTTGATAGCGTCATTGAGGGACTATGATCGTTTTGATTTGTTTTTGTTTTGCCAAAGAACTCAACATGCAACCATGGCCCATTTTTGAAGGCAACAAGTGGAGTAACCCTAAGGGTGCAAGTGTGCATTGTGTTTGTTTTTCATGCATGTTTATCTTGGATTTAGGTCAAACTACTTGTTGAATTTATTTGCATACAAACCCTAAGTCTAAGCATGGCATAATTGAAAGCTTTTAAATGCAAAAACTTAAAGGCTAAGCTATTACAACATGATATATGGGGATGGGGATACAAGTTTGAAATTGGGGGATATTTGACAAGGAAATAAAATCTAAATTATTACAACCATATCGAATATACAAATATTTAACATAAATATAATTTAAATAAATATCAAAATGCAATGTATTATGCAAAAAAAGATTTTTCATGTATGTAAAAAGGTTTTCATATTTGAAGTATAAACAAAATAAAAAAAAGTCATATTTTTGATTATTTTTGTTGTTTAGGGCAAAACCCTAATTTTCAAGTAAATAGCATTTATTTATTAAATGTATACAAATAGATATTAATTTATACAAAAAATAAAAAGAAGTATATTGTGGAAAAAAGTATTTTTGATGTCAAATATTAAATAAAAATAGAAATGTATTATTTTTGTATTTTTGCCTTAAATATTTAATAAAATATGTATATGTATATATTATATATATTAAATGTGCTAAATATGTACAAAAATAAAATATTGATTGTTTACAAAAAAATGTATATTCAAGAAAATGTTTTCAAAATGTAAAAAATAATAACTGAAAAATAATATTTTTGTATTATTTTTTTAGGGTTTTAAATAAAAAGGTTTTATATTATTTACATACATATATTTAATAAAGCAAATAAATGCCAAATAAATGTAAAAAAGGGTGGAAAAATATTTTTTATGTTTTTTATGTTTTAGCAAAAAATATAAAATCAGAATCAAAAAGAAAAATGCAAAAATGTCAAATATTTAACATAATGGGCCAGGGAGGTGCGGATGGAAAAAAGGGGTGTAAACAACAAAACAGACTCAGGCCCAGTCCAAGCCAACCTTCTTCAACCTCCAGCTCTGTTGATTGAACACAAAACGCGCGCCTCTCCTTGTCCAACACTAACTCCTGATTCTTTGATTTTTATGCAAAACTCATAACACAAATATTATAGAGCATCAAAAGACGAATTAAAACATGTAAAAAACTTGGATTAACTCTCAAAGGCCAGAGATAATTTCTCTGGCCCTAAATTTTAACCTAATTTTTTCCTCATGTTCATGGCTAAAATTCTCACAGCATGCTTAACATAAATGAAAAGTGATCACATGTATGGCTTCAGGGCTATGAGTAGGACATGTTTCATTCACAAACCTAAGCTTAACTCTTCCTAGATTAAGAGATAGAAGTCCATGGATTACCTGTTTCAGCTTGGATCGTGTAGAGCAATGTGGCCACCTTCAATGGAGTTTGAACTTCTGTATAGCTTGCCTGAGGTCCAAGGAAGCTTCCCAAGTACCTAGCTTGCTTTGAAACCACCTGTATCGTGCTATGGAAGTCCACCTGCAAAGCTGAAAAATGAAAATGGCAGATGAGGTTAGGGGTGTTACAACTGGTGTTTAGGGCTTGGAACAGTTTAGGTGGATGGAAAGGAATGTGTTTGAACTTGTTTTGGCAAAAATACACGAGTGAACTGAGTTGTGCAACTCAATCTGCAGGGATACCCTGTTTTTGCAGCAAAACAGTGCCTTGGGGTATTAGGGGGTATGAGGGATGATTGAGTCGTGTTTCAGGCTTGGTTTGATGTTTGGAAAATGTTCACAAGGTTTGCTTAAGCTCTAGTTTGCAGGAAGTGAGAGTTGGATCTGTTTTGCAAAGTTGCTTCTTTTTTAAGTAAGAAGGTTCAAGTTGACAATGCATGCCTGTGAACCCTATCCTCTATGCTGCAGCATTGGTCCTTGATAAGTGGGATATGTGTACAAAGTTTGGCCTCAAAGATCAGCCTTTGCCTCAAAGATTTGGAACTTGACATAAAGTATCACTTTACAAAAATGGCAATTTTGCTTTTTCCAAATAAGGGTTAATTCTATGTGTAATGCCCAAATGGATGAAATAATGCCTTAACACAATGGTTAGGCATTAAATTATGGAGTGTAAACTTGGTCTTGAGGCCTGCAAGCTAGCAATACACAAACTGATTTGAAAATGCAAGTGTTATGAACAAGCCTTGGCCATGAACAAAAGTGTGTTTTGGCCAACTTTGCAAAATCGATTCTCTCTAACCACAAGGGTGTTTGAGAAGTTCTTGGACAATTTGGAAAGCTTGGAATGTGTACTATAATCCATCTTTGTAATGAAAATTGAAACTCCAAGTGGAACCATGTGAAAAATGGCCAAGAAGTTGGACAAAAATCCTGCCTAGAATAGGGCAAAATTTCTCTAAGTTAAAAATGTTTTGCACCCTTGTTCCAAAAATCATAACTTGAGATACAAGCTTCCTTTGAGAAAACTTTGTGAATAAAAGTTGTAGATTTTTCAATGGACTACAATATTCATGTTTCAAGTTTTGTTTGAATCCATTTTCATCTTGGTGAAAAAATGGGACAAAGTTAGGAAAAAAATAAGAAAATTTCATAACTTAGAAAATTTCTAAGTTATGAAATTTCTTCATTTTAAACCCTAATTTGCAATTTTGGGTTTCATGATGAACAAGTTTCATAATTTGACATGTCTTGATGAAAAATGAACCTTGGCACTTGATTTTGACCAAAAAGTCAAAGTTTGACTTTTCAGTATACAGTCAAATTTTGATCAGTTGACTGAAAAATTCATTTGTCAATCCTATGCATTTGAGATCTTTTGAACTTTTTGAATGGGTCAAGACAATGCCATTGAGTCCTTGAGTCCATATGTGAGCTTGGTTTGCCATTGGTTAGGTCAAACAGTCAAAAATTGCCTTTGTGCAGTCAAAACCCTAAAAATGACCATTTTGCCCTTTTGGTGATCTGATCAAATTTCTTGTGGAATTGTGATCCAAACTTGACCAAATGGTTCATGTGAGTTCATTATGTTGATGTGGGTCAAAATTCATGAGTTTTGACTGTCAATTGGCCACAGTTGACTTTTTCCCCAATACAGCTGATTTCTAGGTCAACTGTCCAATTGACTGGGCAAAGATTGGAATCAAGGCTTGAAACTTGGTATGGATAAACTTGTGAGTCCAACATGAAGCATGAAAGTCACTTTGGGCATTTTAGGTCAAAACATCCCTGTGCAAACTCAAACCCTAATTTGGGTCAACAGTGCAAGGAGGGGCCTTGAGCAGAGCAAACCCTAACTTGATCTTGAGCTCCAAGAGTCTTGTGATGAGAAAATGTTGATGAAATGAGAGGGCAAATTTTGGGGTACAACAGTTGCCCCTGTTCAATCTTCTTGCACCTGAAGAGTTAGATTGGCAAGATTGCCTTTCGCGACTCGAATGGTAAAAGAGGATAGGACACTAGAGTGCCCCTAAATTTGCACTCGTCAAGACATGGATGCGGGAATGGGATTAAAGATGCCATTTAGATATATGATGGAATCTTGTTAGAGATGGGCCTATAGATGCCATCTGGAGAGGTGACAGGATCTTGTCGGGGATGGGCTTAAAGATGCCATCTAGAATGATTGTTGAACTGTATGTCGTTGATGAGTGAGTGCGTATCAGAAAGGTATCCATGTTTGGAACATCTCTGGACTGGGGGTCTGAATAAGCAATAGATTGACATCCGTGTTAGGAGAATCCATAAACTGTTTTCTTGGAGTTGAATAAGTAATAGATCAGCATCCGTGTTGGGGAAGCGTCTGTAAACTGTTTTCAAAAGTTGAGTCTGAATAAGCGATAGATTAACATTCGTGTTTGGAGGATCCGTAAACTGTTTTCAAAAGTTGAACCTGAACAAGTGATAGATTAAAATCCGTGTCTGGAGAATCTGTGAACTGTTTTCAGAAGTTGAGAATCTGAACAAGCGATAGATTAACATCCATATTTGGAGAACCCGTAAACTGTTTTCAGAAGTTGAGTCTGAACAAGCGATAGATTAACATCCATATCTGGAGAACTCGGAAACTGTTTTCAGAAGTTGAGAATCTGAACAAGCGATAAATTAACATCCATATCTGGAGAACCCGGAAACTGTTTTCAGAAGTTGAGTCTGAACAAGCGATAGATTAACATCCATATCTGGAGAACCCGTAAACAGTTTTCAGAAGTTGAGTCTGAACAAGCGATAGATTAACATCCATATCTAGAGAACCCGGAAACTGTTTTCAGAAGTTGATTCTGAACAAGCGATAGATTAACATCCATATCTGGAGAACCCGGAAACTGTTTTCAGAAGTTGAGTCTGAACAAGCGATAGATTAACATCCATATCTGGAGAACCCGTAAACTGTTTTCAGAAGTCTTGAATCTGAACAAGCGATAGATTAACATCCATATCTGGAGAACCCGAAAACTGTTTTCAGAAGTTGAGTCTGAACAAGCGATAGATTAACATCCATATCTGGAGAACCCGTAAACTGTTTTCAGAAGTTTAGAATCTGAACAAGCGATAGATTAACATCCATATTTGGAGAACCTGTAAACTGTTTTCAGAAGTCTTGAATCTGAACAAGCGATAGATTAACATCCATATTTGGAGAACCCGTAAACTGTTTTCAGAAGTTCTAAATCTGAACAAGCGATAGATTAACATCCATGTCTGGATAACCCGTAAACTGTTTTCAGAAGTTTGGAATCTGAACTAGCGATAGATTAACATCCATATCTGGAGAACCCGTAAACTGTTTTCAGAAGTCTTGAATCTGAACAAGCGATAGATTAACATCCATATCTGGAGAACCCGTAAACTGTTTTTAGAAGTTTGGAATCTGAACAAGCGATAGATTAACATCCATATCTGGAGAACCCGTAAACTGTTTTCAGAAGTTTGGAATCTGAACAAGCGATAGATTAACATCCATATCTGGAGAACCCGTAAACTGTTTTCAGAAGTCTTGAAGTTGAATAAGCAATAGATCAGCATCCATGTTGGGAAGCGTCCGTAAACTGTTTTCAAAAGTTGGAGTTGAATAAGCAATAGATCAACATCCACGTTGGGAAGCGTCCGTAAACTGTTTTCAGAAGTCGAAGCTTATTAATCTTATCCTGAAAAGGGTAAAATATTAGCTGAAACACAAAGTTATGTTGCATGAAATGTATGATGCGGTATATATGTTATATCAATGTTTATGATATATGAATGTAATGAATGCGCATGTAAGCTGAGTAGCTGTCTTGCTGAGGATGGATGAATCCTGGATAGTCGGAGATGATAGAATCTTGACTGTTGCCGGGGAAAGTGAATCCTTGACTGCTGCAGGGGATTGCAGGAATCTTTGATTGCTGAAGCTGAGACATCCTTGTTGACTGTTGACTGCTTGGGGAACAAGATCTTCAGTTGTTGAGGGATCTTAGGACCACTGCTGGGGATTGAAAATCCTTGGTGACTTGTGGGGAATGAGAATTCTGATGATCTCTACTGGGGAGTTCAGAACCTGGGAGACTCATGCTGGAGGAGTGAGACTGAGAATCTTCAATCTGATGGGAAGTATCTTTGTGGGAGAATGTTCACTAATCTGGTTCCGCTGGGGATTGATAGTTGGAAGTTTTAGCTCCACTGGGGAAATCAGCTTTTAGAAAGCTTTTGCTCTGCTGGGGGTCCTGAAGTTTTAACTTTGTTGGGGAAGTATATTCCGGACTTTAACTTTGTTGAGGAACTTGAAGTTTAATTCCGCTGGGGACTTCTTCTGAAAGGGTATCAAGATATCTACCTATACCTTCAACCTATCAGCAATCCTCCTTTCTTGATTTGTAAGCAAATGATTATGTTCAAATGCATATGCCTATTTAACAAAACATTGGACGTTTCTCAAATAAAACATAAGTGTGAAAAAGAAAAAGAAGGCAAAGCAAATTTCTGTATTTGGAAAAGTATTTGTATTAACTTTTTATGAGTATCTTTGTACAAAGGAGACAAACATCCTAGTAAGAGAATGTTATCGCAAACATTTTAAAAATTTTATACAAAAGAAAGATGGCTATGTGTAACAATTCCATGGGATTCCCATTCTGCTATAGCCTTCACAACTCTAAATATCTTGTCCATTCACTGCTTCGTCCGCCGATGATTGGATTGATCAGAAGCTCGGAGCTTGTTGATGAAGAGATTTTTCTTTAAAGTGATCCGACGAGACATAGTCATACGCTTTAATTCCCTAACTTTTGTCTGAATCGCCCTTTCGGGTTTTCGATCCACCGGGAAACCCTTTTTTGCCCAAGTCGCCCTTTCGGGTTTTCAACTTGCCGGGTGTACAAATTTTTTTGTTTTATCCCTAATTTTTGCCTGAACCGCCCTTTCGGGTTTTCGGTTCACCGGGATGCCCATTTTTTCCCAAGTCGCCCTTTCGGGTTTTCGACTTGTTGGGTTGTTTCATGCGTAGTATCTTTTGACTATGTCTGCGTTCGCAGGGTGTGGCAAATTGTCGCCGTCCATGGTGGTCAGAATCATTGCACCACCAGAAAAGATGCTCTTGATTACAAATGGTCCTTCGTAAGTAGGAGTCCATTTTCCCCTGGGATCACTTTGCGGCAAGATGATCTGCTTGATTACAAGATCTCCGACTTGATATACTTGACGTCTGACTTTCTTGTTGAAAGCCTTGATCATCCGTTTTTGGTACGTCTGACCATGGCAAACAGCAGTGAGTCGCTTCTCATCGATCAAATTGAGTTGATCAAGTCGGGTCTGAATCCAATCGTCTTCACTCAAACCAGAGTCCTTCATAATCCTTAAAGAAGGAATTTGAACTTCCATGGGTAGGACAGCTTCCATGCCATATACCAAAGAAAATGGGGTTGCCCTTGTTGAAGTACGTGTCGTGGTACGATATCCATGCAGAGCAAACGGTAACATCTCATGCCAGTCCTTGTAGGTGACTGTCATTTTCTGAATGATCTTCTTGATGTTTTTGTTCGCAGCTTCAACAACACCGTTCATCTTCGGCCGATAGGGAGATGAATTGTGATGATAAATCTTGAATTGTTCGCATAGAGCGGTGATCATAGTATTGTTCAGGTTTGTACCGTTGTCTGTGATGATCCTGTCGGGGACACCATACCGACATATGAGGTTCTGCTTGATGAAGCGGGCAACCACATTTTTTGTAACAGAGGCAAAGGAAGTTGCTTCGACCCACTTGGTGAAATAGTCAATAGTGACCAAGATGAAGTGATGTCCATTGGATGCCGTGGGCTTGATCTCTCCAATCATGTCAATGCCCCACATTGTGAATGGCCAAGGAGCTGTCAGAACATTGAGAGGAACGGGAGGAATATGAACCTTGTCGGCGTAGACTTGACATTTGTGGCAAGTACGGGAATGTTGATGGCAATCAGCTTCCATGATAGACCAGTAATAGCCTGCCCTTAGAATCTTCTTAGCCATCGTATGTCCGCTCAAGTGGGTGCCAAATGTGCCGCTGTGTATCTCAGTCATGATCAACTCTGCTTCAGCTTTGTCCACACAACGAAGTAAAACACAATCATGGTTGCATTTATAAAGGATGTCATTGCTTAGGAAGAACTTGGCAGCAAACCTCCTTAAGAACTTCTTGTCATTTACGGAAGCTCCTTCAGGATACTCTCTAGTCTGGAGATACCTTTTGATTTCATGGAACCAGGGTTGTTCCAATACTTCTTCGATATTAATCTCATGACAATGAGCAGGTTCGTCCATTCGCTCGATGGTGATTTGGGGAGCCTCGTTATCCCAGTTGAGTTTAAACATGGAAGACATTGTAGCCAGAGCATCTGCTAGCTGATTTTCTTCTCGCGGGAAATGCTCGAAAGTAATCTGCTCGAAATGAGGCAGCAATGTCAGGACATGTTCTTTGTATGGGATAAGATTAGGATGTTTGGTGTCCCACTCTCCTTTGATTTGAATGATAACCAAAGCCGAGTCCCCAAATACGATCAAAGATTTGATCCCCAAGTCTATAGCAGCCTTGAGACCAAAGATGCAAGCTTCATATTCGGCCATGTTGTTGGTACAGCTGAAACAAAGTCGGGCCGTGAAAGGTGTATGGCAACCTTCTGGGGAAATTAGTACCGCACCGATACTGTTTCCAAGTGCATTTGAAGCACCATCAAAGTACAGGGTCCATCGGGATCCATTTTCAGGTCCGTCATACGGTCTGTTACCTTCAATGTTGTCCAAAGTCATGATGTCCTCGTCCGGGAAGTCGAATCTCATGGATTGATAATCTTCGATAGCTTGATGAGTTAGATGGTTAGCTAGTACACTCCCTTTTATATCTTTTTGGGTAGTATACTGGATGTCATACTCATTCAGGATCATTTGCCATCTAGAGATTCTTCCAGATAAAGCAGGCTTTTCAAAGATATACTTGATCGGGTCCATTTTGGAGATCAGTAAAGTGGTATGAGTCAACATCTACTGCCTTAGTCGGCGAGTAGCCCATACCAAAGCGCAACAAGTTTTCTCGAGCAGTGAGTAGCGAGTCTCACAGTCGGTAAACTTTTTGCTAAGGTAATAAATGGCATGCTCTTTTCGACCAGACTCGTCATGTTGGCCCAGTACGCACCCCATTGAGTTATCCAAAACAGTCAGATACATGATTAATGGCCTTCCTCTGATGGGTGGCATCAGAATTGGAGGTTCTAGCAAATACTCCTTAATCTTATCAAAAGCAATTTGACAATCATCGTTCCATTCGACTACCTGATCCTTCTTCAATAGTTTGAAAATTTGCTCACAGGTAGACGTCAGGTGAGAGATGAACCTGGCGATATAGTTCAAACGTCCCAAGAATCCTCTAACCTCCTTTTCAGTATGGGGGGCAGGCATTTCTTGTATAGCCTTTACTTTTGCTGGATCGACCTCAATGCCCTTGTTGCTGACAATAAATCCCAGAAGTTTACCAGACCTAACTCCAAAAGTGCACTTACTTGGATTAAGTCTGAGTTTGTATTCCTTCAACCTGGAAAACAGCTTTTGCAAATGTTCAAGGTGTTCCTCCTCTGTTTGTGATCGAGCTATCATGTCGTCTACATAAACTTCAATCTCATGATGTATCATATCATGAAACAAAGCAACCATGGCGCGTTGATAAGTTGCCCATGTGTTCTTCAGTCCAAACGGCATCACCTTGTAACAGAAGGTACCCCATTGTGTAACAAAGGTTGTTTTCTCCATGTCCTCGGGGGCCATTTTAATCTGGTTGTAGCCCGAGAATTCGTCCATGAAAGAAAATACTTTGTGCTGAGCCGTGTTGTCAATCAAAATGTCGATATGTGGTAGCGGAAAATCATCTTTAGGGCTGGCCCTATTCAAATCCCGAAAGTCCACACACATTCTGACCTTGCCGTCTTTTTTGGGAACGGGCACAATGTTAGCAACCCATTGTGGTTAGGATGTAACAGCCAGAAAGCCAGTGTTGAATTGCTTCATTACTTCAGCTTTAATCTTCTCAGACATGTCGGGCCTCATTCGGCAGACTTTTTGCTTGATCGATGGACAGTCCTCTCTTGTAGGGAGACGGTGAACCACGATGGCTGTGTCTAACCCTGGCATGTCTTCATAAGACCAGGCGAAGATTTCAACGTATTCATTTAACAGCTGTATTAAGCGCTCCTTGACACTTGGTTCCAGATTGGCACCCACTTGTACTTCTTTCCTGTCTTCCTCTGTTCCTAAGTTGACAGTTTCCAACAACTCTTCATGAGGCAATATGGTCCTCTCTTCTTGTTGTAGAAGTCTGGCTAACTCTCCCGGCACTTCACAATCTTCGTCGTCTTCGCACTCAGCCTGATTGACCAAATCTTCAGAGTTTTTGAAGGATAAAACAGAATAGTCACCCATGGAATCAGGAGCGGATGGGTACCTTCATTTGTGAGTGTGGGTGTGTGTAAGGGATAGTCATCCTTAAACAAACAAAAATGCAAAAGGAAAGAAAATGAACACAGCAGTTTATAAATGAAAAACGTCCAATGATTCATTAAACATGGCATATGATTATGAAGAGAATCAAGCCCTTACAAATGGACCTACATGCCCCGGGCAAGGCATGAGGTGAAAAGTAGTGTGCGAATTGTTTAAGAGTAATTATTACAGACCAACAGGAAATGTTCGAAAGATAAATTACTGATTGATGAAAGTAATGGGAACGAAGTCTTTCGTCTCCCAGTTGTTCAGCCCTCCTTCGATGGTTGGAAATATCCAGTCTTCAAAGTTGGCCTCTTCGTCTTCGTCTCCTAAAGCATTGATTCCATGAGGAGAAATCTTGATGGGTGTCCTTTCAATTTTAGAGCGACGCATAGCCTTTTGCCCCGCAGCGGTAAACCCCAACCCAAACTTGTCTTTCTTGTGGGGAAAGTCAGGCAACTGACCCCAAACTGTGCTCTTCCCCTCCTTCATTGCAGCCTTTGCGTCTTTCAGAGATGCCATCCTGGCCACCTGCTTGGGTACCTCAGCTACTGCCTTTGCTACTGCAACCTCGGGAGAAACTTCCTCGAAGTGTTGGAACGGTGTTTCGATGAATTCGCCATCCACTTCCACATACCGAAAGGAGTTCATATGACTGATCAAGTACTCCTCCTCACCGTGTACAGTTATAATTTTACCCTTAACAGGGTATTTCGGCATCTGATGTAGAGAGGAAGTGACTGCCCCAACATTATGAATCCACGGCCTTCCTAGCAAGCAAGAGTATGATGGGCGGATGTCCATCACATAGAATGTGGAGTTGAACACCTCAGTGCCTACCTTGATGGGAATGTCGACCTCCCCATCCACCATTCTTTTAGACCCGTCAAAGGCCCTGACAATGATATTACTTGGTTTCAGCTCCAAGCCTTCACAATCCAACCGGTCCAGAGCCTTCTTAGGAAGCACATTTAGAGAGGAACCAGTATCGACCAAGACATGGGCGAGAGTGGTTCCTCGGCATTCAACTGACACATGCAATGCGTCATTGTGCTTTCTTCCCTTCGGAGTCAGGTCAGCATCAGAGAAACCCAGGCCGTTGTCGGCGGTAAGGCTGGCTACACAATCCTGGAATTGATCGGCTGAGGTTTCTTGGGGCACATGGGCTGTCTTCAAAAACCTTATCAAAGCTTTGGCATGAGCCTCCGAACAAAGCAGCAGGGCCAACAGAGATCTTCGAGGGAGTTTGCCCCGGTTGCTCCACCACATCATAATCACTCTTCTTGATTATTTTCAGAATCTCTTCCATTTATTTTTTAGAGGTCTCAGGGATGACCAATGGCTGAGCCCTCGTCCTGACGAGCTCTTCTTGGATCCCTTTCCCCTTATCATTAGCAGCAGCAGAAGGGGAAACCACAGGAGTTATAATTTCTTCAATCATTGGAGTTCTTGCAGATAGTTTTATCGGTGCAGGGGTAACCTTGGGAACAGTTGAGGGTCCAAAGATTTCCTTTGGAGGGGCAATCTCTGGAGAGAAAATTCTTCCACTTCGGGTAATTTTGCTCGTACCGGAAATGTTTCCAATGTCGGCAGTTTCTTCGTCAGAGCTCTCTTCAGTTATCTCAATTTGTTTAACACCATGGTAGTAGATTTCTCCACCATAATTCCACGGTATCGATTTGTCAGATTTGTATGGGACGGGCCCAGGCATGGTTATCTTCAAGGGTACAATCTTCGGAGCGGATGTAATCTTAACAGGCCTTTTGGGGACCTTGGAAAGATTGGCGGAAATGGTTATTATTGAAACTTCATTGATAGGAGTTGGAGTAATAGGAGTCTTTTCGAAAAGAATTTGTTGGTTGTCCATTAGGCGTTGGATGCCTATCCTCAGCAATGGGCAGTCGATTGGTAGGGAGGAACAAAGGTAGCAATCTTCTTTACAACCTGGGAAAATCCCAGCCTTCAACAGATTCAACTTGATTGTCAGTAGTGGAGTTATCAGATCATCAACAGTAGAAACAAACAGATCTTCTTCAACAGCATGGACATTGCGACCATGCTTTGGCATTGGAGCGGAGATTACATTCGGCTTCTCAAGGGCGTCGAACTCAACCTCTTTAGCGTCTATCAAATCTTGATTTTTATTCTTAAGCACCCAGCAATCGTTGGTGTCATGCCCGACGCTGTCAGAATGATAGGCACACTTTGCGTTGGGATGATAATATGGGGAAGTGGTATTCACATTCTTTGGCGCCTCTTTGATATTGGTCAGATTCAGCTTCAACAAATGGGGAAGAACTTGTGCGGGCGTCATGTTGATGCGGGTGAACTGCCGTTGTGGCCGTTCTCCCCATTGCTGTTTAGGTCTGGACTGATTGTTACGAGGCTGATCATTTGATGAATTTTGAATCATCACGGCCCCCACAGTCGGCCGGCGCTCAGTTCTTCCCAATCCTTTTTGAGAGTATATAACAACTGCTTCTTTCTTGGCTGGGAACGGTTTCTTAACAGCTGTGGACGCAGAGGCACCCCTTTGAATTTTTCTGCTCTTAATACCAGCTTCCACCCGTTCGCCAGTCAGAATTAGTTCGATAAACCCTGGAGAAGAGCTCCCGATCAAATGGTTGAAGAAAGGTCCAGATAGGGTCCCCAAGAACATATCAACTAGCTCCCTATCTGAAAGCGGCAGTTGTACCCTTCTGGCCAAGTCGCGCCATTTCTGGGCGTATTCTTTGAATCCCTCATTTGAGGCCATCCCCATACCTTGTAGCTGAGTACGGGTTGGCGCCAAGTCAGCATTGTATTGATACTGGCAATAGAAGGCAGCTGCCAAGTCTTCCCAGTTATGCACCTCTGACCTCTCAAGCTGGTAAAACCAATCTAGCTGTGTACCAGACAGGCTGTCCTGGAAAAAGTGTACCCAAAGATTTCTATCAGATGAATGAGGTTGAATTTTTCTGACATACGACCTCAGGTGCATCTTCGGGAAAGACAGACCGTCGTATTTTGCAAAAGTTGGCACCTTAAACTTTGGAGGGATCCCAATCCCAGCAATCAATCCCAATTCTTCAAAATCTAACCCGGGAACCCTTTGCAGCTCCATAGTTGCCAGTCTATCCTCCAGGTTTTTGTATTTGTCGTCCGTTGGCGGGTATTACTGCTCTGAATAATCTTCATCTTCCTCAACCTCTTCCTCTTCAGCCTCGGATTCAGAAGGTAATGCAGCTCCTTTTTCCCTTACCGGTCCCCTCATCAGATGTGGAGGGGAATTCAAGAACTCTCCTAGCTTCATTCTCAAATCTTCTTCCCAGTGTAGCTACCCCAACTCTTTTCTTTTTCTTTTTTCCTTTTTCTTGCTCTTTATTCCCTAACAGTGCTTTAAGATCCTCCTGACCATTTGCCAAGGTCATAAGGAGCTGTTGAAACTGCGAGTTGTGTGCCTGCAGATCTTTGACCGTCTGCTCAATATCCATCTTACTGAAATAAACAACAGAAAGATAAGGAAACCTGGTGTGAAGACCTGTTTATGCATATGATGAATGATATGTTTATTCATGTAATGCATTCAAGGATTTAGAAATTCAAAGTTGTTGCAGACAAAAAGAACACACGTCATATTAATAAGAAGAAATTTTGTCAGTACATAAATGCCCCATGGGCCAAATATTACAAAACCTTCTTAAGGTAAAAAGACGTTGCGCATCCTCTTTGGTGCGATGTAAGTGTTGAGGGTCTCCTCCTCGTGAAGTTGGCGGGTAAGCTCCAAAACCTTCTTCTCACTGGCGTAGAAGTTGGCTTCAAAAGTATTCCGTTCCTCCTTGAGTTGGATCCAACTCTTCTGCATCTCCTCCCATGATGTTGGCATGTCAGGATGTAGGATAGTGTAGGGAACCTCTCCTTCCTTAACAGGCTCTTTAATCAAAGGGAGAATATGAGGGTAAGGCATCATAAGACTCTGGGCTCGGATCCTTACCCACTTGAGATAAGGCTCAAGAGGGATGGAGTTCTTGTGCCCCAGTGTCTTGCTATCTACCTTGTTAGGCATCCTCCAAGCTCTGATGAATCTTTGGCGAAGTCCTTGCGCATCGTTGTCGAAGTTAAAAACTAGGTCAAGAATAAGCATGTCATGAGGGCCATCCCTCCGTGCATATCCAAATTGTCTCAAAGCTATACAAGGGTTGTAGGTAATGCCTCCTCTAACGCCAAGTAATGGAACATTAGGGAACTCACCACAATGATCGACGATGATGACATATTCTCTGGACCGAGAACACCAATGTACATCAGAGTGTGTGAGGGTCATCAACCGTTGTGACCACCTTAAGCCTTGCTCATTCTTCAAAACAGATTGTGGAAGGTGAGAAATAAACCACCTTGCAAGGAGAGGAGTACAGCACATGAGAACACCTCTCTTCCTCATTGTTCGTGTGTAAAATGAGTGGAGGATGTCCCCAAGCAATGTAGGTATTGGATTCCTGGATATGAAGATCTTGACAGCATTCACATCTATAAGTTGGTCAGGATTTGGGAACAAGACCAACCCATAAATAAGGAGTGCCACAATTTCTTCAAAGGCTTGTAGATCCAAAGAATTCCAACACTCTTGTGCCTTCTCAAACAAGAACTTTGCCAAGAAGCCCTTGACACCACTTCTGGTATCCCAATGCCCCTTGATGTCAGATGATTGCAAGTGTAGTGCTTGAGCAACATCTTCAGGCTTTGGTTCTTTTTCCGTACCGTTGTAGGGTGGTTGATTAAGAATAGGAATTCTCAGGAGTTGAGAAAATTCCTCCAAAGTAGGCACCAATTGATAGTCGGGGAATGTGAAACAGTGGTGAAGGGGGTCAAAGAACTGGAACAACACTTTCACCATGTCTTCTTCAATGCTGGTGTTGACTAGGATGAGCAGTCTACCATGTCTTTCACTGAAGAGAGAGCTTTCTAGAATTCTAGATGTGAGCTCCTTGAGTTGAGGAGGGATTCTCACAAGGTTGACTTGGATAGTTTTTCTGCGAATAGTTTCCATGACCTACAAAACAAGAACAAAGATGAAGATCCAAACCCTTGAAATGGTTAGTGGATGCATATGATGCTTTATGATGTTCATGATGTATGCACAAACACATGTACAAGCAAGTCACACAAAACCCTAGTTTCAGGCTTGTATGAGGTTTCATATGTAAGTACCCTCTTGAGTTTAGTTGGCTTAAAAACTGTCCTATAAATAGTAACCGGGTTCTAAGGAGCTCAATATCATTGGATTGTTTTCTATGTTCATTGTTTTGGTTTATCCACTTAACTAGCGACCAAAATATTCCAAGAAAACAACCCTCAATGAGTGTAGTATCGAGTATCTACCAACTTCGGACTGCACCAAAGTCGGTCATCTCACTACCCCTAATAAAAGGCCAAGATGGTCAAGTAAGGTTCTAGGTCATTAGTGCTTAGTGACATCACTCAGCGGCCCCGTACTCTCCTTGATTGAACTCAAGGGTTACCGGTACTCACAAATATGTAGCACTAATATAGATATTGCTTCAACCGTGTCGGTATACCCCACACAGTTTCCACAACGTATTGCTATCTATGATTGTTTCCTAAATCTGGGTGGAGGATTTCAAGCCCAAACAAGAGAACCAAAATGTAAAGCAATCAAAGCAAACAATTAGTCATGCAAAAGGTGATCTAAGCCCTAAGGTTACTCCACTTTTAAAGTTTCCCCAGCAGAGTCGCCAGTTCTGTGATACGGTGGGAGAACTGACTTGAGGTTTTGCGTTTGTTTTCGCAAATGTTTCGGTTGAGCAAGAGTCGCCACCTACTTTTTATTTATCCTAAGGAAAGGTTAAAAAGCACAGGAAAAACCTTTGAGATGTTTTCTTGGGTTCGGGGAGTAGATTATAGAAAGGGAAGGTATTAGCACCCTTTCTATCCATGGTTATCCATGGGCTCTTAGTTACTTGCTTAGATCACTTGCCTTTGCTTTTCAATTGTTTGAAATGGTGCTTTGTGTGTGTGGTTTTGAAAATGTTTTGAAAAAGATGCCTTGTCTAGGCAACTATTGTAACAATTCTTGTTTGAATGTTTTACAAAGGTGTTTGTCTTTTTGAAAAGATGTTTCAATGTTTTTTGAAAGTTGTTTTGAAAGTTGTGTTTGTGAAGTGTGTTTGAAAATGGCAAGTGTGTTTTGCAAGTTTGATCAAGTAACTAAGAGCTATCTACTCTAAATTTCTCAAAGATCTTTCTCATGTTTTAACCCTTTTAACAGTGTTGTTTCAACATTGTATTTGGTGAACAACCTTGTGTTTGGATGTAAACGGGACGGGCGCGGGTCATCATATAGACCATGAGAGCAATAGTGTCAAGTGTCTTTGGCAATTTTCTTGAGGGACTTGATCATTTTTGTTTAGGCAACTTGATAGCGTCATCGAGGGACTATGATCATTTTGATTTGTTTTTGTTTTGCCAAAGAACTCAACATGCAAGCATGGCCCATTTTTGAAGGCAACAAGTGGAGTAACCCTAAGGGTGCAAGTGTGCATTGTGTTTGTTTTTCATGCATGTTTATCTTGGATTTAGGTCAAACTACTTGTTGATTTTATTTGCATACAAACCCTAAGTCTAAGCATGGCATAATTGAAAGCTTTTAAATGCGAAAATTTAAAGGCTAAGTTATTACAACATGATATATGGGGATGGGGATACAAGTTTGAATTTGGGGGATATTTGACAAGGAAATAAAATCTAAATTATTACAACCATATCGAATATACAAATATTTAACATAAATATAATTTAAATAAATATCAAAATGGAATGTATTATGCAAAAAAAGATTTTTCATGTATGTAAAAAGGTTTTCATGTTTGAAGTATAAACAAAATAAAAAAAAAGTCATATTTTGGATTATTTTTGTTGTTTAGGGCAAAACCCTAATTTTCAAGTAAATAGCATTTATTTATTAAATGTATACAAATAGATATTAATTTATACAAAAAATAAAAAGAAGTATATGGTGGAAAAAAGTATTTTTGATGTCAAATGTTAAATAAAAATAGAAATGTATTATTTTTTTATTTTTGCCTTAAATATTTAATAAAATATGTATATGTATATATTATATATATTTAATGTGCTAAATATGTACAAAAATAAAATATTGATTGTTTACAAAAAAAATGTATATTCAAGAAAATGTTTTCAAAATGTAAAAAATAATAACTGAAAAATAATATTTTTGTATTATTTTTTTAGGGTTTTAAATAAAAAGGTTTTATATTATTTACATACATATATTTAATAAAGCAAATAAATGCCAAATAAATGTAAAAAAGGGTGGAAAAATATTTTTTATGTTTTTTATGTTTTAGCAAAAAATATAAAATCAGAATCAAAAAGAAAAATGCAAAAATGTCAAATATTTCACATAATGGGCCAGGGGGTGCAGATGGAAAAAAGGGGTGTAAACAGCAAAACAGACTCAGGCCCAGCCCAAGCCAACCTTCTTCAACCTCCAGCTCTGTTGTTTGAACACAAAACGCGCGCCTCTCCTTGTCCAACACTAACTCCTGATTCTTTGATTTTTATACAAAACTCATAACACAAATATTATAGAGCATCAAAAGACGAATTCAAACATGTAAAAAACTTGGATTAATTCTCAAAGGCCAGAGAGAATTTCTCTGGCCCTAAATTTTAACCTAATTTTTTCCTCATGTTCATGGCTAAAATTCTCACAGCACGCTTAACATAAATGAAAAGTGATCACATGTATGGCTTCAGGGCTATGAGTAGGACATGTTTCATTCACAAACCTAAGCTTAACTCTTCCTAGATTGAGAGATAGAAGTCCATGGATTACCTGTTTCAGCTTGGATCATGTAGAGCAATGTGTCCACCTTCAATGGAGTTTGAACTTCTGTATAGCTTGCCTGAGGTCCAAGGAAGCTTCCCAAGTACCTAGCTTGCTTTGAAACCACCTGTATCGTGCTATGGAAGTCCACCTGCAAAGCTGAAAAATGAAAATGGCAGATGAGGTTAGGGGTGTTACAACTGGTGTTTAGGGCTTGGAACAGTTTAGGTGGATGGAAAGGAATGTGTTTGAACTTGTTTTGGCAAAAACGCACGAGTGAACTGAGTTGTGCAACTCAATCTGCAGGGATACCCTGTTTTTGCAGCAAAACAGTGCCTTGGGGTATTAGGGGGTATGAGGGATGATTGAGTCGTGTTTCAGGCTTGGTTTGATGTTTGGAAAATGTTCACAAGGTTTGCTTAAGCTCTAGTTTGCAGGAAGTGAGAGTTGGATCTGTTTTGAAAAGTTGCTTCTTTTTGAAGTAAGAAGGTTCAAGTTGACAATGCAGGCCTGTGAACCCTATCCTCTATGCTGCAGCATTGGTCCTTGATAAGTGGGATATGTGTACAAAGTTTGGCCTCAAAGATCTGCCTTTGCCTCAAAGATTTGGAACTTGACATAAAGTATCACTTTACAAAAATGGCAATTTTGCTTTTTCCAAATAAGGGTTAATTCTATGTGTAATGCCCAAATGGATGAAATAATGCCTTAACACAATGGTTAGGCATTAAATTATGGAGTGTAAACTTGGTCTTGAGGCCTGCAAGATAGCAATACACAAACTGATTTGAAAATGCAAGTGTTATGAACAAGCCTTGGCCATGAACAAAAGTGTGTTTTGGCCAACTTTGCAAAATCGATTCTCTCTAACCACAAGGGTGTTTGAGAAGTTCTTGGACAATTTGGAAAGCTTGGAATGTGTACTATAATCCATCTTTGTAATGAAAATTGAAACTCCAAGTGGAACCATGTGAAAAATGGCCAAGAAGTTGGACAAAAATCCTGCCTAGAATAGGGCAAAATTTCTCTAAGTTAAAAATGTTTTGCACCCTTGTTCCAAAAATCATAACTTGAGATACAAGCTTCCTTTGAGAAAACTTTGTGAATAAAAGTTGTAGATTTTTCAATGGACTACAATATTCATGTTTCAAGTTTTGTTTGAATCCATTTTCATCTTGGTGAAAAAATGGGACAAAGTTAGGAAAAAAATAAGAAAATTTCATAACTTAGAAAATTTCTAAGTTATGAAATTTCTTCATTTTAAACCCTAATTTGCAATTTTGGGTTTCATGATGAACAAGTTTCATAATTTGACATGTCTTGATGAAAAATGAACCTTGGCACTTGATTTTGACCAAAAAGTCAAAGTTTGACTTTTCAGTATACAGTCAAATTTTGATCAGTTGACTGAAAAATTCATTTGTCAATCCTATGCATTTGAGATCTTTTGAACTTTTTGAATGGGTCAAGACAATGCCATTGAGTCCTTGAGTCCATATGTGAGCTTGGTTTGCCATTGGTTAGGTCAAACAGTCAAAAATTGCCTTTGTGCAGTCAAAACCCTAAAAATGACCATTTTGCCCTTTTGGTGATCTGATCAAATTTCTTGTGGAATTGTGATCCAAACTTGACCAAATGGTTCATGTGAGTTCATTATGTTGATGTGGGTCAAAATTCATGAGTTTTGACTGTCAATTGGCCACAGTTGACTTTTTCCCCAATACAGCTGATTTCTAGGTCAACTGTCCAATTGACTGGGCAAAGATTGGAATCAAGGCTTGAAACTTGGTATGGATAAACTTGTGAGTCCAACATGAAGCATGAAAGTCACTTTGGGAATTTTAGGTCAAAACATCCATGTGCAAACTCAAACCCTAATTTGGGTCAACAGTGCAAGGAGGGGCCTTGAGCAGAGCAAACCCTAACTTGATCTTGAGCTCCAAGAGTCTTGTGATGAGAAAATGTTGATGAAATGAGAGGGAAAATTTTGGGGTACAACGGAGATGAATTGTGATGTTGAATCTTGAACTGCTCGCACAAGGCGGTGATCATAGTATTGTTAAGGTTCGTACCATTATCAGTGATGATCCTTTCTGGGATACCGTACCGGCAAATAAGATTCTGCTTGATGAAGCGGGCAACAACATTCTTAGTAACGGATGCGAAGGAAGCTGCTTTGACCCACTTTGTGAAATAGTCAATGGCCACTAGAATGAAGCGGTGTCCATTGGAGGTTGTAGGCTTGATCTCCCCAATCATATCGATTCCCCACATAGCAATGGGCCAAGGAGTTGTTAAGACATTTAGAGGAACCTGAGGCACGTGCACCTTGTCTGCATAGATTTGACACTTATGACAGGTCCGGGAGTGTTGATAGAAGTCTGCTTCCATGGTAGACCAATAATAGCCTGCCCATAGGATTTTCTTCGCCATCGTATGCCCACTAGAGTGAGTGCCAAAGGTACCTTCATGTAATTCAGCCATAATCTTTTCAGCTTCAATCTTATCCACACAACGAAGCAGAATAGAATCATGATTACGTTTGTATAGGATGCCATTACTTAGGAAGAACTTAGCAGAGAATCTCCTTAGGAACTTTTTTTCATTGATCGAAGCACCTTCTGGGTGTTCTTGAGTCTCGAGATACCTTTTGACTTCATGAAACCAAGGCTGGTCCACTACCTTTTCAGTATTAATCTCGTGACAGTGTGATGGTTCTTCCATTCATTCAATGGTGATCTGGGGAGCCTCGTTATCCAAATTAAGTTTAAACATAGATGACATTATGGCTAGAGCATCTGCTAGCTGATTTTCTTCTCGCGGGAAATGCTCGAAGGTAATTTGCTCGAAATGTGGTAACAATGTCAAAACATGTTCTTTGTAAGGGGTAAGATTTGGATGCTTAGTGTCCCATTCTCCTTTGATATGACTGATGACCAAAGTTGAATCTCCAAACACATCTAAAGATTTGATTCCCAAGTCTATGGCAGCCTTAAGACCAAAGATGCATGCTTCGTATTCTGCCATGTTGTTCGTACAGTTGAAGCAAAGTCTGGCAGTAAAAGGAGTATGGCATCCTTCCGGAGATATGAGTACAACGCCGATACCATTACCAAGTGCATTGGATGCCCCATCAAAGAACAGGGTCCATCGGGATCCTTGTTCAGGTTCGTCATATGGTTTGATTTCTTCGCAATTGTCTAATGTCATGATGTCTTCGTCTGGGAATTCAAACTTAATGGACTGATAATCTTCTACAGCTTGATGAGCAAGATGATCAGCTAGCACGCTGCCCTTTATAGCTTTTTGGGTAGTGTATTGTATGTCATATTTTGTTAGGATCATCTTCCATCTAGCCATCCTCCCAGACAGAGCAGGCTTCTCAAAGATGTACTTTATCGGATATATCTTAGATATCAGCAAAGTGGTATGAGTCAACATATACTGTCTTAGCCGGCGATCAACCCATACCAATGCGCAGCAAGTTTTCTCGAGCAGTGAAATATGGTTTCACAGTCGGTAAACTTTTTGCTCAGGTAGTAAATAGCGTGCTCTTTTCGGCCAGACTCATCATGCTGCCCCAACACACACCCCATTGAGTTCTCTAAAACGGTCAGATACATGATCAGTGGTCTTCCCTCGACTGGTGGCATCAAGACAGGAGGCTCTTGTAAATACTCTTTGATTTTGTCAAAAGCAATTTGACACTCCTCATTCCATCTGACTACTTGATCTTTCTTCAACAGTTTGAAGATTGGTTCACAAGTAGATGTTAGGTGAGAAATGAATCTGGCAATATAGTTCAGACGTCCCAAGAATCCTCTGACTTCCTTCTCAGTACAAGGAGCAGGCATTTCTTGTATCGCTTTGACCTTGGCAGGATCAACCTCGATGCCTTTGCTGCTGACAATGAAACCTAAGAGTTTACCGGACCGGACTCTGAATGTGCACTTGTTTGGATTCAACCTTAGTTTGTACTCCTTCAATCTCATAAACAGCTTTTGCAACTGACCAAGGTGCTCCTCCTCAGTTTGTGATCGGGCTATCATGTCATCTACGTAGACCTCTATCTCATGATGTATCATATCATGAAACAAAGCTACCATGGCGCGTTGATAGGTTGCCCCGACATTCTTCAGTCTGAATGGCATCACTTTGTAGCAAAACATGCCCCACTGTGTGACAAACGTAGTTTTCTCCATGTCCTCAGGTGCCATTTTGATCTGGTTATAGCCTGAGAATCCATCCATGAAGGGAAATACTTTGTGCTGGGCCGTATTATCAACCATGATGTTGATGTGTGGAAGTGGAAAATCATCTTTAGGGCTGGCCCTGTTTAAATCTCTATAATCCATGCACATTCTTACTTTGCCGTCCTTTTTAGGCACGGGAACAATGTTGGCAACCCATTGAGGATAGGAAGTAACAGCCAGAAATCCAGCATTGAACTGTTTCATGACTTCCGCTTTGATCTTCTCTGACATGTCAGGTCTCATGCGGTGGACTTTTTGTTTTACTGGTGGACAGTCTTCTCTTGTGGGTAGACGATGTACCACGATGTCTGTATCGAGTCCCGGCATGTCTTCGTATGACCAGGCAAAGATCTCAACATAATCATGCAACAGCTGAATTAGGCGCTCCTTGACACTCGGCTCTAGATTGGAACCCACTTTAATTTCCTTTTTATCTTCCTCGGTACCCAAATTGATTGTATCTAACAGCTCCTCATGAGGCTGAATAGCTCTTTCCTCTTGTTGTAGTAGTCTGGCCAATTCCCCTGACACCTCACAATCTTCCTCACCTTCGTATTTGGCTTGGTAGATTAGATCTTCAGAGTCACTGAAGGCTATAGCAGTATCGTTACCCATGGGATCCGGAATGGAAGGGTACCTGCATTTGTGAGTGTGGGTGTGCGTAAGGATATAGCCATCTTTAAACAAGAAAATGTAAAAGAAAGACAATGAGCACAAAAGGTTTATATGTGAAAAAGCGTCCATGATTCATTGAATGTCATATGAAGATGAAATAAAAACCCTTACAAATGGACCACTGTGCCTCGAGTAAGACACAAGGTTTTTAAAGTGCGAATTGTTTGTGAATATTACAAGTCCAACAGAAATGTAAAAGATAAATTACTGAGAGATGAAAGTTATTGGGACAAAGTCTCTGGCTTCCCAGTTGTGAAGTCCTCCGTTGACTGTAGGAAATATCCAATCTTCCAAGTTTCCATCCTCTTCATTGT
Source organism: Vicia faba (assembly GCA_948472305.1). NCBI lineage: Eukaryota > Viridiplantae > Streptophyta > Magnoliopsida > Fabales > Fabaceae > Vicia > Vicia faba. Next base: position 1,188,265,371 of record OX451737.1, read on the forward strand.
CTTCTACTGCATTGACCCTTTGGTTGCTAATATTCACATGTGGCCCTCCGGCACGGGCGCGGCGCACAGCCTTCTGAGCTGTTGAAGTAAACCCCAAGCCAAACTTGTCTGATTTGTATGAAATGTCTGGAAGCTTCCTCCAGATGGTGCATCCACCTTCTTCCACTACTGTCTTTGTGTCCTTTAGAGATGACATCCGAAGTGGAGGTCTTGTGATCTTAGGAATCAAGGATACCACCTTGGTTGCCGCTACTTCTTGAGAGACTTCTTCAAAATGTTGGAAAGGGGTTTCAATGAACTCGCCATCCAACTCCACATATCGGAAAGAATTCAGATGACTAATCATGTATTCCTCCACCCCATGGACATTTATGATCTTTCCTTGGACAGGGTACTTCAACATTTGATGCAATGTGGAGGTGACAGCACGGCATTGTGGATCTAGGGGCGTCCTAACAGACAGGAATAAGAAGGATGGACATCCATCACATAGAAGGTTGAGTTGAAAATCTGAGTTCCCACCTTTATTGGGATGTCCACCTCCCCGTGGACCATCCTCTTCGAACCATCAAATGCTCTCACCACTATGTTAATAGGTCTGATACGGTGGGAGAACTGACTTGAGGTTTTGCGTTTGTGTTTGCAAATGTTTCGGTTTAGCAAGAGTCGTCACCGACTTTTTATTTTATCCTAAGGAAAGGTCAAAAAGCACAGGAAAGACCTTTGAGATGTTTTCTTGGGTTCGGGGGGTAGATTATGAAAAGGGAAGATGCAAGCACCCTTTTCATCCATGGTTTTCCATGGGCTCTTAGTTACTTGTTTTAGATCACTTGCTTTTGCTTTTCAATTGTTTGAAATGGTGCTTTGTGTGTGGTTTTTGAAAATTCTTTTGAAAAAGAGGCCATCGTTGTGGCAACCTTTGTAATGATTCTTGTTTGAATATATACAAAGGTGTTTGTCTTTTGAAAAGATATTTCAATGTTTGAAAGTTTGATTTGGGAAATGTTTTGAAATTGTGTTGTGAAGTGTGTTTGAAAATAACAAGGATGTTTTGCAAGCTTTGATCAAGTAACTAAGAGTTGTCTACCCTATTTTACTCAAAGATCTTTCCTATATGTTTTTAACCCTTTTGACAGTGTTGTTTTACCATTGCATTTGGTAAACAACCTTGTATTAGGATGTTAAACGGGACAGGCGCGGGTCATCGTATAGACCATGATAGCAATTGTGTTAAGTGTTTTTAGCAAATTTCCCAAGGGACTAGATCATTTTGTGTAGGCAACCAAGATAGCGTCATCGAGGGACTATGATCTTTTGTTTTGTTTTTGTTCTGCCAAAGTACTTAACATGCATAACATGGTCCATCTTTTAAGGCAACAAGTGGATGAAACCCTAGGGGTGCAAGTGTGCATTGTGTATTGATTTACATGCTTTTTTGTCTTGGATTAGGTCATCTAGCGATTGATTTTGAATCTTGCCATACACACCTAATTACTATACAGTATATAGAAAGCAATAAATTTCGGAAATTAAAAGTCTAAGTTATTACAGAAGTATCCGGGAGTGGGGGTACAAATTATTACAAATGGGGATGAATCTCATAAGAATAGTAATGTCCAAATATTACAACCAAATCGAATCATCGCAATTCAATATAAAGTTATAACAAATGAATAAATCAATAATATTATGAAATGCATGTATTTACTTGAAAATAAAATCTATTCTAAAAAATAAAGATTAAATATTATTATTAATTTTCTGTGTATTTTATTAATTACGTAAATAAAAAGTTTAAAGGAAGAAAAATTAATTAAACAAAATTTCTATCAATAAAAAAAGGGTTTAAAGAAAACAAAATTAATTAAATCAAATTAAATGTTTTTTTGGTATTTTATCAAATGAAACAATTATTAATTAATAAAAGAAGAAAATTAAAACTAAATTAAGGAAATCAAAGTAATTTTCCAAAATAAAATTTTTATATATAATTTAGTGTTATTATTAACAAATTAATTAAAATGAATTAATAAGAAAATATTAGCATTCAAAGAAAAGAAAAGAAAATAAATTGAAGATGGGCTTAAGATGTGGTGTGGATGCTAGGCCCAAAAGAATAAGGGAAAAGGTGAGAGTCAAAATGGAAGGGAGGGGGTGTGAGCCAGCATTTTGTATGGGCTTAAGCTTGTTTGGGGCCAGAAAGGCTCAGTGCAAAGTTTTGTACAATTTTGTTAGGGTTTGTTGATTAGGGTTCATTGTGTTTTACAGCGGCACCGCTCTCTCTCTCTCTCTCTCTCTCGCTTCTTCTCTTCATCTCTCTCACTCTAGGGTTTTGATCCCCTCCTAAGCCCTAGCCGTCGGAGAGCCATCTCTTTCTCTCATCTCTTCACAATGATCCAAGGCTTTGTTTAGACGGTATAGTTCGTCTCTTTTTTGGGTTTTACAATTTTCGTTGTTTATGTTTGTTTGATTTTTACAGTTTTCAAGCTTATTTATTGTTCATGTTTGAGATGTAGAGAGATACACCTGTGAGATTTTCTGGACAAGAGAGAGGGAAGGTGAGACGGAGCTCCCTGGTGGCTAGAGGCGGAGGGGAGATGATGACGAACACGAGGCACAAGCTTCTGGTATCTCTTTTTGTTGTTCTTTTTGAACCTTGAATGATGATGCTTGATTGTTGATGATGACTATTCTGAATCTTTTGATTGTTTCTGATTGTTCTTGTTAATGATGATTTCTTTCTGAAACTTTATTTCTTTTCCTCTATCTTGAATGTTGAATGTTGATGATGATTTGTTCTGAAACTGATTTGTTGATGTTGCTTCTGGAACTTTTTTCCTTTCTCTTGGAGTTTGAATGTTGATGATGATGCTATGTTTCTGAAACTTGTTGTTGATGTTGCTTCTGGAACTCTTTTCCTTTCTCTTGGAGTTTGAATGTTAATGATGATTATGTTTCTGAAACTTGTTATTGATGTGTTGGATAATAGTTTTTGGCTTTTGTTGTTTGGACTGTGTTCTGCAACTTGTGATTCACAGGGTTTTTGTGATTGTAGTTTCAGGCTTGGTATTTGTGGTTTATTTGTGAATTGATGTACAGTTTTGGCTTACAGTTTGGCCAACTTAGAACTGCTCACAGGTTTTGGACTTTGTGGTTTCAGGCTGTGTAGTTTGGTTAGGCTTGTTACAGTTTATTTGTAGTTTGGCTAGCTTGCGGTTTGGCTAGGCTTGTTACAGTTTGTATGGTTATGCAGTTTGAAACTGCAGGTTTTGGAAGTTATGTAGGTTGTTACAGTTTGGTTGTAACAGGTTTGGGAGTTTTGTTGCAGTTTGGCAGGCTATGCAGGTTGGAGAGTTTTGTTGCAGTTTGGTAGGCTATGCAGGTTGGAGAGTTTCGTTTGCAGTTTGGCTAGGCTGTTTGGCTAGGCAGTTATGTTTCACAGGGTTTTGTTGATGGCAGTTTCAGGCTTGGCTTGGAGTTTGTTTGAAACTGATATGCTTGGCTGTTTTTTTGAAACTGTTTGCACAGGTTTGGGGGTTTGTAATTGCAAGTTTTGTGTTTTGCAGGCTTGGCTTAATGTTCTCCTCCCTTACCTTGTGCTATTTGATAGTCTTATATCTTTTTGCTTTTTTGTTTTGCAACTTGTGATAGCCTTTTTTTGCCAAACTGTACACTCTCACCAAGGTGATATCTTTTCTCTCTTTCTCTCTCTATGACAAAGCAAATTTGCTTTTCCACTTTATTTTCTGAAAAGTTTGCCTTTTTTACTGGAAAATGATGAAAAGCTATGACAAGTCTTTGACTTGTGATTTGGTTTACCTCCTGCCTTTTTCTTTTAGCCTGCTATCCTGATGCATTGTGTACTTGCTTCATTTGTACAGTTTGCATCCAATTTGTTTTGTAACTCAATTTGGTTGTAACTGTTGGGCTTACAGTTTTGCTTGTTTTTGTATGCTGCATTTGGTTTAGTTGCAACTTTGTAACTCAGTCTGGCACTTTGCTTGTGATGCACTTTGGCGCCTGTTATGTAATGCATTATTTTGCCATGCTGCAAAGTTTGGTTTTGTATGCAATGTGCAGCTTGAAGTTGTGTTTGTGAAGTGTGTTTTGAAAATAGCAAGGATGTTTTTGCAAGCTTTTGATCAAGTAACTAAGAGTTGTCTACCCTATTTTACTCAAAGATCTTTCTTATGTTTTTAACCCTTTTAACAGTGTTGTTTCACCATTGTATTTGGTGAACAACCTTGTGTTAGGATGTTAAACGGGATAGGTGCGTGTCATCGTATAGACCATGATAGCAATGGTGTCAAGTATTTTTGGCAAATTCTCTTGAGGGACTTGATCATTTTTGTTTAGGCAACTCAGATAGCGTCATCGAGGGACTATGATCTTTGATTTGTTTTTATTTTGCCAAAGTACTTAACATGCATACCATGGCCCATTTTTGAAGGCAACAAGTGGATTGTAACCCTAGGGGTGCAAGTGTGCACTGTGTTTATTTTTCATGCATTTTTGTCTTTGATTAAGTCAAACTATTTGTTGATTTGGATTTTTGCATACAAACCTTAATTCTCTAATCATGGCATAATTGAAAGTATTAAGTGCGTAAAAATAAATCTAAGCTATTACAACTTTGATATAGGGAGGGGGGTACAATTTTGAATAGGGGATTATTTTGCAAGAAATTTAAATCCTAAGTTATTACAACCAAATTGAATTTACAATGCATAATATTTAAATGGGCAATATTTAAATAAAACACAATAAATAAATGTTAAAAAAATGTATTTATGCAAAAAGAGTTTTTTATGTATGTAAAAAATATTTTCAATGTGAAAAAATATAAAGAAATAAATAAACAAAAAAAGTTAATTTTATTTATTTTAGGGCAAACCCTAATTTTCCTTAAAGAGAACAATATTATATTATTTATATACAAAAAATATATTAATATGTACAAAAATAAAAATATATTGAGAAAAAGTGTTTTTTAGTATAAAATAACAATAAAAATAAAAGGCACTATTTTTGTATTTTTATTCTATGTTTTTAATAAAATAAAATATATATGTATATATATATATTAAATATTTTAAGTATATATAAAATAAAATAAAATATTTACAAAAATAAAGTATATTCAAGAAAATATTTCCAATGTGAATAAAATTAAGAAATTAAAATAAAAGTATTATTTACATTATTCTTAAATTTAAATAAATAATATAAAAGTATAAAAAATGCTTTAATGTTAGAAAAATATTAAAATAAATACCAAATAAATGTAAAAAACTATGAAAATATTTTTTAAACATTTTTTATGTTTGGAAATAAAATAGTAAAGGCATAAATGAAATTAAAATGCAAAAATAATAAAAATACAAGAAATTGGGCCAGGGGGTGTGAAACTGAAAAAGAAGGTGTTAGAAGCAAAAATAAGCCAGCCCAGCCCATGTCTTCATCTTCTACCTCCAGCACTGTGAAAAACGCGCGTTCCAAATTCAAACAGCTAACTCTTGTATTTGTGATCTTTTGCCAAAACTCAAAATATGAAACTTGTAGAGCATCAAACCACGATTCTAACCATATAAAAAACTTAATCTAACTCTCAAAGACCAGAGAGAATTTCTCTGGCCCTAATTTCTAACCTAGTTTTTTCAGAAAGTTCATGGATGAAATTCTCTTAGCACGTTTAATATAAATGAAAACTGAGCATATGTATGGTTTCAGGGCAATGAGTATTACATCTTTCATTCATAAACCTAAGGCTAAATGTTCCTAAATAGAGAGATAGAAGTTCATGAAAATACCTGTTTCAGTTGGATTTGAGTTGGATAATGCAACAACTTTCAGTGAGGGCTGAGGTTCTTTTGAGCTTGCTTGATGTTCCCTGAACCTTTCCCAATGCTTAGTTTGTTTTGAAATGGCCTGAATCAACCTCTAGAAGTCAACCTGCATAAGCTTGAAACAGAAATGGTGAACACTGTAAATGGAGTTACAGTTGGTAATGGAGGTTTGGGATAGCTTGAGTGAGTTGAATGGAAGGTGTTTGAAGTGGAAAGGAGCAAAACGCACGAGCAAAATGAGCTATGGCACTCAAGTTGCAGCAACTGCCATGTTTTGCAAGTTTTTGGTGTTTTGGTGTTCAAGGGTGTTTGAGGGACGATTGGCTCGTGTTTCTGGCTTACAAGGATGTGTAAAACTTGTTTGAAATCTTGGCTTTTGTTTATTTTATCAGATATGCGTGTTATGGACTTTTGGCATCATGACTTGTTTTTGAAGCAAAAAGTGAGAGTTGACAATGCAAGGGTTGTACTGGCTTGTAACCTAGCTGCACAAAGTGGTTGAGCTTTGCCTGACATTAGGGAGCCTAGTTTGCAGCAAAGGGCTTGGTGTATGGCTCAAGAAATGAAACTTGACATAAAGCATGCTTTATGTAAATGGAAGTGTTATCTTTATGCCCAAAATGGAATTGTTCATTGTATAATGCTCCCTTGATCAGAACAATGCCTCTAAACAATGTATTTGCATTCAATTTTTGAGTGTAAATTGGTTTAGAGACCTGTAATCAAGTACAAAGCTAGTTTGGTTAGATTTTGCAACTTGTATGAACATGTATTGGCCATGGTTACAAAGTGAGTTTTTTCCAACTTCAAGCATTCGATTCTCCCTAACCACAAATGTGTTTGAGGAGTTCTTGGACAATTTGGAAATATTGTAACATGTATTATAATCCATCTTTGAAATGCAACTTGAGACTCCAAGTGGAACTATGTGAAAAATGGCCAAGAAGATGGGTCAAAATCCTGCCTAAACTAGGGCAAAATTTCTCTAAGTTAAAAGTTTTAGGGACCCTTGTTCCAAAAATCATAACTTGATATCCAAGCTTCTTTTGAGAAAACTTTGTGAATAAAAGTTGTAGAATTTGTGGAGGAATACAACTTTCATGTTGTAAGTTTTGTTTTAATCCATTTGCATCTTGGTGAAAATATGGGACAAAGTTAGGAAAAATTAAGAAAATTTCATAACTTAGAAAATTTCTAAGTTATGAAATTTTTTCAATTTCAAACCCTAATTTGCAATTTTGGGTTTCTTGATGACCAAGTTTCATAATTTGACACATCTTGATGAAAAATGACCCTTGGCACTTGATTTTGACTAAAAAGTCAAAGTTTGACTTTTTAGTATACAGTCAAATTTTGATCAGTTGACTGGAAAATCCATTTGTCAATCCTATGCATTTTAGGTCTTTTGAACTTGTTGAATAGGTCAAGATAATTTCATTGAGTCCTTGAGTACATGGTTGAACCCAATTTTCCATTGGCTAGGTCAAACAGTCAAAAATTGCCTTTGTACAGTCAAAACCCTAAAAATGACCATTTTACCCTTTTGGTGATCTGATCAAATTTCTTGTGGAATTATGGTCCAAACTTGATCAGATGGTTCATATGAGTTCATAATGTTGATGTGGGTCAAAATTCATGAGGTTTGACTGTAAATTGCTCACAGTTGACTTTTTTCCCAATACAGTTGATTTCTAGGTCAATTGTCCAATTGACTGGGCAAAAATTTGATTCAAGGCTTGAGACTTGGTAAGGGAAAACTTATGAGCCCAACATGAAGTATGAAAGTCAATTTGGGCATTAAAGGTCCAAAAATCCCTGTGCAAACTCAAACCCTAATTTCAAGTCAACAGTGCAAGGAGATGTCTTGAGCAGAGCAAACCCTAGTTTGGTCTTCAGTTCCAAGAGTCTTGTAATGAGAAATGTTGATAAAATGAGAGGGCAAATTTTGGGGTACAACAATAGGCTATGCAGGTTGGAGAGTTTTGTTGCAGTTTGGTAGGCTATGCAGGTTGGAGAGTTTTGTTTGCAGTTTGGCTAGGCTGTTTGGCTAGGCTGTTATGTTTCACAGGGTTTTGTTGATGGCAGTTTCAGACTTGGCTTGGAGTTTGTTTGAAACTGATATGCTTGGCTGTTTGTTTGAAACTGTTTACACAGGTTTGGGGTTTTGTAATTGCAAGTTTTGTGTTTTGCAGGCTTGGCTCAATGTTCTCCTCCCTTACCTTGTGCTATTTGATAGTCTTATATTTTTTTGCTTTTTTGTTTTGCAACTTGTGATAGCCTTTTTTTGCCAAACTGTACACTCTCACCAAGGTGATATCTTTTATCTCTTTCTCTCTCTATGACAAAGCAGATTTTCTTTTCCACTTTATTTTCTGAAAAGTTTGCCTTTTTTACTGGAAAATGATGAAAAGCTATGACAAGTCTTTGACTTGTGATTTGGTTTACCTCCTGCCTTTTTCTTTTAGCCTGCTATCCTGCTGCATTGTGTACTTGTTGCATTTGTACAGTTTGCATCCAATTTGTTTTGTAACTCAGTTTGGTTGTAACTGTTGGGCTTACAGTTTTGCTTGTTTTTGTATGCTGCATTTGGTTTAGTTGCAACTTTGTAACTCAGTCTGGAACTTTGCTTGTGATGCACTTTGGTGCCTGTTATGTAATGCTTTAATTTTTCCATGCTGCAAAGTTTGGTTTTGTATGCAATGTGCAGCTTGACAGTTTGCTGACTTGGTTTGCCTTAGTTGCTTGGCCTATGTTTGCATACCAGTTTGCCTTGCTGTTTTTTTTTTAATAATTACTTTGTTTGCATTCTTCTTTTTGCATTTTTATTTTTGTCTTTGTGAACCAAGAAGAGCAATCTTCTTGTGATTTGCAAAGAGGAAAATAAAAACGTGATGAACAATAGCACTTCTGATTCCAGACGGAAAATTTTAATGATGAATAATTTCCTTTTCTTTTTATTTGAAAATTCTTTTCATATTCAACTGACTGTACTAATCCCTTTTCTTTGTCTTTTTCATGTGAGCACAAATTGAGTGATAGAGGAAGTAGAGGAAGGAGGAGACTTTGAGCATGGGAGCAATGGCTTAGACTTAGATTTTTTAACTTAGATAGATTTTCCATTTGTTGTAATCATTTATTTTTTCAAATACTATAAGTTGTAAAACCTACAGTATTCAAATAATAAATTATTTTTGTAACAACATTTGGAATGAAAAAAGAAAGCTTTTATGAGATCATCTGATAATCCAATAAAACCTTCTACTATCAATATCTTGTAATTCTTTCCTTACATCTTTACTTAACCCTTTAAGATTCTCAGATCAAAATAATTGAAATTGCATTCCAATATTTTCAATACAGATAACTTAAATTCCAAGTAATCCTAAAACTTTGCAATCTCGTAACCTTGCAACAGCATTCCAATCAAAATACGCATTGTGTATTCCAACAAACAAACAAGCATTTCATTCCATTAACAAGCAAATGTCTTAACAGACGCACATTGTCTGGTTAACCTGGATCAGACAAAACCTGAATATTTCAAATGACCATCTCAGCTCCTATCTCTTATTTCAGATAAACAAACCTTGAGAACCATCAGTAACCTTTCAGCAAATTTGAAAAAGTGTGAAAACATTTGACAGTTAATTGAATTTATGAGAATTATGTTTCTTCTGAGAAATGCGAGAGAAAACCCTAATTCTTGATTTACTGCCAAAGAAAAGTCTGTTTGATTGATTATTGAGCCAATCTTTGAAAATCTGAGAAAACCCTAGGGTTGTGATTTATTGTGAAAAAGGGAGGGCAAATTTTGGGGTACAACAGCTGCCCCTGTTCAATCTTCTTGAACCTGAAGAGTTAGATTGGCAAGTTTGCCGTTTGCGACTCGAAGGTAAAAGATGATTGGACATTAGAGTGCTCACAAATTTGCACCCGTCAAAGCATAGTTGAGGGAATGGGCTTAAAGATGCCATTTGGAGATGTGACAGAATCTTGTTGGAGATGGGCTTAAAGATGCCATCCAAGAATGTTTGTTGAACTGTATGTTGTAGGTGAAAGAATGAGTATCAGAAAGGTATCCATGTCTGGAACATCTCTGAGCTGGGGGTGTGAATAAGCAATAGATTATCATCCGTGTTTGGAGCCTCCGTAAACTGTTTTCAATTAGCCGAATCTGAACAAGCGATAAATTAACATCCATGTTTGGAAGCACCCGTAAACTGTTTTCATGATCCTTGGGTTGAACAAGCAATAGATTAACCTCCGTGTTTGGAAGCACCCGTAAACTGTTTTCAATGAGCTGGATCTGAACAAGCGATAGATTGACATCCATGGTTGGAAGCACCCGTAAACTGTTTTCATGATCCTTGAGTTTGAACAAGCAATAGATTAACCTCCATGTTTGGAGCATCCGTAAACTGTTTTCAATAAGTTGAATCTGAACAAGCGATAGATTAACATCCATGTCTGGAAGCACCCGTAAACTGTTTTCATGATCCTTGATTTGAACAAGCAATAGATTAACATCCATGTTTGGAGCATCCGTAAACTATTTTCAATAAGCTGAATCTGAACAAGCGATAGATTAACATCTATGTCTGGAAGCACCCGTAAACTGTTTTCATGATCCTGAAGTTGAACAAGCAATAGATTAACATCCATGTTTGGAGCATCCGTAAACTGTTTTCAATAAGCTGAATCTGAACAAGCGATAGATTAACATCCATGGTTGGAAGCACCCGTAAACTATTTTCATGATCCTTGAGTTTGAAGCTTGCTAATCTTATCCTGAAAAGGGTAAAATATTAGCTAAAACATAAAGTTATGTTGCATGAAATGTATGATGCAATATATGCGTTCTATCAATGTTTATGATATATGAATGCAATGTATGCGCATGTATGCTGATTAGCCATCTTGCTGAGGAAAATAAATCCTGGATAGCTGGAGATAATAAAATCTTTGACCGCTGTCGGGGAAGATAAATCCTGGACCACTGTTGAAGAGTATGTATGTCTTCAATCTTTTTGACAACCTCTATGGGGAGAAACTATACTGTTGGGGAAATCAGGAGTTTGGGTTGTATGCAATCTACTGGGGATTCCTGTTTTGTTGTTTGAGGAGAACTCCGTTGGGGAATATTTGAAAACTCTGTGGGGAATTGAGAATGAGAATCTTAATTCTGCTAGGGGAATTTGTGCTGAGGAGTCAAGAACGAGAATCTTTGATCTGCAGGGGATTAAAAATTCTGACAAATTTATGCTGAGAGTAAAGAAGGCTCTGGCAACTTCACTGGAGAATCAAGGATGAGAATCTTGATTTTGTTGGGGAGTAAAAACTTTGTGGGGAATAGCTGTGTTGTTGGGGAGTAGCTATCCTGCTGGAGAGTACGCTCAGGACTCTGGGAAAAGCTTATTCATGTTTGGAAGAAGTTCAGGAGTTTAGGTTGTATGCCACTTTGAGAATGAGAATCTTCATTCTGTTGGGAATATCAAGAACTCGGGTTATATGCCACTTTGAGAATGAGAATCTTCATTATATCGGGAATATCAGGAATTCAGGTTGTATGCCACTTTGAGAATGAGAATCTTCATTCTGTCAGGAATATCAGGAATTCAGGTTGTATGCCACTTTGAGAATGAGAATCTTCATTCTGTCAGGAATATCAGGAGCTTTGGAGTATGCCAATCTACTAGGGAAGCAAGAATGAGAATCTTCATTCAGATGTTTGGGTCAGGAGGTTGGGAGTATGCCAATCTTCTGGGTAAGCAAAAATGAGAATCTTTATTCAGGCGTTTGGGTCAGGAGGTTGGGAGTATGCCAATCTTCTGAGGTTTTAAGGATGAGAATCTCCATTCTGTTAATGATATCAGGAGGTTGGGAGTATGCCAATCTTCTGAGGTTTTAAGGATGAGATACTTCATTCTGTTAATGGTATCAGGAGCTTGGGAGTATGCCAATCTTCTTAGGTTTTAAGAATGGGGATCTTTGGTCTTGAGAGAAACAGAATTTTAGGAGCTTCAGTTGTCCGTTATTCTGCTGGGAAATCATCTCCATTGAATTTTGGTAACCTCGATCATCTGTTATTCTGTTGAGAAATCATCTCTGTTGAATTTTGGGAACCTCGATCGTCCGTTATTCTGTTGAGAAATCATCTTTGTTGAAGATGAAAGTTGGATGCACTACTATCTGGTCGTGGTCCAGGCTTCATAACTTGAATTTGATTGTATCTTTCCTGAAAGGTAAAGGTTAGTGGCATATATCAAACAATGACGTTCTCAAAATAAATGGGATTGCGTTGTATGATGTCCTGATGTACGGATGTGTAATGTTTTTCAAGACAACCTCTCGCTAGGGATAATAAATCCCAAACTGGTGATGGAGAAAAGATTTGGATTTTTCGTCTCTAATAGTGAAAAATCTGGAAGTGAATCAGAATGAATTGTTGAGAGATTTATCTGAAATAGAAAAATCCGGAATATCTTCCACTGGAATGAGAATCAGGGAGATCTTAGTGTCGATCTGACTGAGCCAGAGAAGGTCTTGGATTAATCTTTGACTCAACCGGTGATGAAGGAATCTTGGACGATTACTCCTCCAAAAGGTGATGAAGGAATCTTGGATGATTACTACTCCAAAAGGTGATGAAGGAATCTTGGATGATTACTACTCTAAAAGGTGATGAAGGAATCTTGGACGATTACTACTCCAAAAGGTGATGATAACCTTTACTTGCTGATCAATCTGCATATGTTATGAATGTTGTTGAAATGTAATTTGTTTTGGAGAATAAATCCTTGACAAGTGTTGGGGAAATAAACCCATGACCGTTGGTCTGCTAGAGAGGTGAAGAACTTCTCGAGGATTCTTGAGTTTCTTTTCAGAGGGATTTTGGAGAGGTTTGTCATTTCCCCAAGTATCAAATGTTTGTGGCACTTCAAGGAAATTTGGACCGTACGTAACCCTTTGATGAGATTGACGTTTAATGCTCCAAGTGATGGAGATGGAGACTTGCCCCAGGTTACTCTACGATTGAGAGATTTCCTGAAATCTTGACTGGACTGCCCCAGGTTAACTGGACTTTGAGAGATTTGTTGAAATCTTGACTGGACTGCCCCAGGTTTACTGGACAATGCCATGCCAAGTCCCCTTTTGTTGATAGGAGATTTTTGCAACTGAAGTGTCATCCCACTTGAAGTGATTTTGTTCAGTGAGAGAGTTTTCGTTCATCGGAACTTTCACTGTATGAATTTCTTCGCTGTCAAACAAATAGCCATATGCAAACGATGATATTACAATAATGCAAAGTTTATGCTTGTCTTGAAATTTTAAGAAATGCGTTTTTTAGCAGAAAACTTTTATAAGACAAATTCAACACAAGAATTAGAGAAAAGCCTTACAGGAGTCAGGATACCTTTTGTAACAGTATGCTTTCGAACTATCCCATGCTTCAATTAGGACTTTTGAAGGGTTGTAACATGGCTTGGTTCACGGTTTAAGAAACAAAGGATAGAGGCTCAAAGTATATTTATACCCACCCGCTCTTCGTGATGAACTTCAATCCTAAACTCAGTTAATTGTGCATTTGTACTCTAAATAAGTCTGGAACGACATTTTGGTGATGGTTCACACAAGTTGAATTTGTTGGAAGGCAGTCATTTTTGCAACATTTTTCATGTTGTTGAGGATTTGTATTGACCTCTTTCTTTTGATTTGTTATCCCTAATTTTTGCCTGATTGTTCCTGTTTTCGAGATTACAATCAGCGGGATGCCCCAACTTTCTTAAGCCTCCTTTGTAGGTTTTGACTCAGTGGGCTTTTCTTTTTTTTTGAGAGATAATGACTGCCTATGAGATAAGGAACCATCACTGTCTTTTGGTTCCAACGGAAATTTTGATGTCATTCATTGTATTATGAACTGAGAGTTTGCGGCTAAATGCACATTTGAATTAACTGAGAGACTACCCTGACCCAGGTTTGATTAAAGGTTTCAATTTGTGTTAAAACGGAAAACTTCTACTTCTTTGGCTCAACGGGGTTGACTAGGGATTATCTTCCTTATAACTCCAGTGTTTAGGATTTGAAAGTAATGCTTGTACATCGTCAACAAGGTCTGTCCAAAAGCATACTGTATGAGATTATGGCATTGTTTTCGTCATCCTCCCTCTAAAGGCTCGTAACTTTTAGCAAGAGTTAAATGTCATAAAGAAAGTAGAAAGCATAGTTCAAGAATAGTGAAAATGAATGGATGAATTCAAGACAAACATATGCAATGCATTAATGAAACAGAGTTTGACATCAACAGATAATTGTTTGAATAACAAAAGAAATTACAATTTGAAAATTCAAATGAAACAAAAGCCTCTTAGTTCGAACTTGTCATTTTAGGTGGAGAACCCTCAGCGGAAGATTTTCATTTGGCCATCCGGTGTGAACTCCAACGTTGTTTCTTTAACCAGATCTTGAATTTTGTTTCTCAATGTCCAACAGCCACCGGTGTCATGCCTAGGACTGTTGGAATGATACGCAGATCTCTCGTTTGGATTGTACCCTAGGGAGGATGTTTTGGGACGCCGAGGAGGGTCCATTAATTCAACCAGCTTGACTTCCAACAAGCGTTGCAGCACTTGGGATAATGGCATGTTAATCTCAGTGGAGTGCTTTTCAGACGTATTTTGCTCACGCCGACTATCCTGTTGATACTGGTGAGGTTGTTGTTGGGCTTGTGACCCTGAAGCAAATTGGGGAGACTTTCCCTTGGCTTCTTGTCTCAAGGGAGGATGAATGATGACTTGATCCTTAACTCTAGTTGTTTGCCCCACTTGGTTACATCCATCTTGATGCAGTTTGTTGATGAGGACCTTTAGCTCTTCTTGTCCTTGAGCCAGGTTTTGAATAAGAGCCATCTGGCCCACCAGTTATCCCATCATCTGAATTCTCATTGTTTCCAACTCAATCTGTAGCCCTTCCAACTGATCATTCCTGATGCCTCCTAGATTCCCTGGGACCATGCCCCTTGTGAGGAGAGCTTTCACCTCTTCTTGTCCCTTGGACAGGTTCAAGAACATCTCTTGAAGTTGAGCATTTTGAGCCTGGATATCTTTGACAGTCCTCTCTAGAGCCATCTCTACTGAAATAAATAGTAGGAGAATAAGGAGACCTGAAAGGGGAAAACCTGTCATGATACGATGCATGATATGTGGATGCATGTTTTCAAGGATCTCGCGGGGTAAACACAAGAAAATGTTAGACGTTGAACTTCGATCAACATCTTTGATTGGAGAACTTTGTATCGGTGGATGTCTTTCCACGAGAATCAAGTTCACCATATCAAGTGGGTCATAGCCCTCGATTCAAGTTGTTGTACTTGATCTTTAACGACGTTTGTTTAGAGGAAAATGAATCCTCTTTCCCCTTAGTAGACGTCTTGTTCAACGTGACCCTGCATCAAAGACCCTCGAGATCCTTGAAATTGTTATTGAAAATGCTATGGTATGATGTTTATGATGTTATGTACAGATATGCAAAAGTAAGCAAGTGTATATACAGACAGTCATGTTCACACAAAGCAGACAAGTCCTTAAGTTTAGGCTTGCATGGAGTTTGTAGGTAAGTACCCTCTTGAAGTTAGTTGGCTCAACCTGTCCTAGAAATAGTAACCGGGTTCTAAGGAGCTCAATATCACCGGATTATTTTCTGTGTTCATTATTTCAGTTTAGCCACTTTACTGGCGACCAAAATATTCCAAGAAAACAATCCTCAATGAGTGTAGTATCGAGTATCTACCAACTTCGGACTGCACCAAAGCCGGTCATCTCACTACCCCTAAAGAGGCCAAGATGGTCAAGTAAGGTTCTAAGAGTTCATTAGTGCTTCATGACATCACTCAGTGGCCCCGTATTCTCTTTGATTGACTCAAAGGCTACCGGTACCCACAAATATGTCGCACTAACGTAGCCACTGCTTCAACCATGTCGGTATATCCCACACAGTTCCCTCACAGTTTATTTCTACTTACCTAAAAGGTTCCCCCAAATCCGGGTGTAGGATTTAAAACAAACCCAAACAAGGAACCCAAAAGTAAAGCATACAAGTCAAATAAGATAAGCATGTAAAGGTGATCTAAACCCTAATGTTACTCCACTTTTAGATTCATCCCCAGCAGAGTCGCCAGTTCTGTGATACGGTGGGAGAACTGAATTGAGGTTTTGCGTTTCTGTTCACAAATGTTTCGGTTTAGCAAGAGTCGCCACCGACTTTTTATTTTATCCTAAGGAAAGGTCAAAAAGCACAGGAAAGACCTTTGAGATGTTTTCTTGGGTTCGTGGGGTAGATTATGAAAAGGGAAGGTGCAAGCACCCTTTTCATCCATGGTTTTCCATGGGCTCTTAGTTACTTGTTTTAGATCACTTGCTTTTGCTTTTCTATTGTTTGAAATGGTGCTTTGTGTGTGGTTTTTGAAAATGCTTTTGAAAAAGAGGCCATCATTGTGGCAACCTTTGTAATGATTCTTGTTTGAATATATACAAAGGTGTTTGTCTTTTGAAAATATATTTCAATGTTTGAAAGTTTGATTTGGGAAATGTTTTGAAATTGTGTTGTGAAGTGTGTTTGAAAATAGCAAGGATGTTTTGCAAGCTTTGATCAAGTAACTGAGTTGTCTACCCTATTTTACTCAAAGATCTTTCCTATATGTTTTTAACCCTTTTGACAGTGTTGTTTTACCATTGCATTTGGTAAACAACCTTGTATTAGGATGTTAAACGGGACAGGCACGGGTCATCGTATAGACCATGATAGCAATTGTGTTAAGTGTTTTTAGAAAATTTCCCAAGGGACTAGATCATTTTGTGTAGGCGACCAAGATAGCGTCATCGAGGGACTATGATCTTTTGTTTTGTTTTTGTTTTGCCAATAAAAAAAGGGTTTAAAGAAAACAAAATTAATTAAATCAAATTAAATGGTTTTTTGGTATTTTATCAAATGAAACAATTATTAATTAATAAAAGAAGAAAATTAAAACTAAATTAAGGAAATCAAAGTAATTTTCCAAAATAAAATTTTTATATATAATTTAGTGTTATTATTAACAAATTAATTAAAATGAATTAATAAGAAAATATTAGCATTCAAAGAAAAGAAAAGAAAAGAAATTGAAGATGGGCTTAAGATGTGGTGTGGATGCTAGGCCCAAAAGAATAAGGGAAAAGGTGAGAGTCAAAATGGAAGGGAGGGGGTGTGAGCCAGCATTTTGTATGGGCTTAAGCTTGTTTGGGGCCAGAAAGGCCCAGTGCAAAGTTTTGTACAATTTTGTTAGGGTTTGTTGATTAGGGTTCATTGTGTTTTACAGCGGCACCGCTCTCTCTCTCTCTCTCGCTTCTTCTCTTCATCTCTCTCACTCTAGTGTTTTGATCCCATCCTAAGCCCTAGTCGTCGGAGTTCCATCTCTTTCTCTCATCTCTTCACAATGATCTAGGGCTTTGTTTAGACGGTACAATTCGTCTCTTTTTTGGGTTTTACAATTTTCGTTGTTTATGTTTGTTTGATTTTTACAGTTTTCAAGCTTATTTATTGTTCATGTTTGAGATGCAGAGAGATATACCTGTGAGATTTTCTGGACAAGAGAGAGGGAAGGTGAGACGGAGCTCCCTGGTGGCTAGAGGCAGAGGGGAGATGATGACGAACACGAGGCACAAGCTTCTGGTATCTCTTTTTGTTGTTCTTTTTGAACCTTAAATGATGATGCTTGATTGTTGATGATGACTATTCTGAATCTTTTGATTGTTTCTGATTGTTCTTGTTAATGATGATTTCTTTCTGAAACTTTATTTCTTTTCCTCTATCT
The DNA here is from genome assembly GCA_948472305.1 of Vicia faba. Lineage (NCBI taxonomy): Eukaryota > Viridiplantae > Streptophyta > Magnoliopsida > Fabales > Fabaceae > Vicia > Vicia faba. The sequence goes on from OX451737.1 coordinate 1,188,283,062, forward strand.
TGAATGTTGAATGTTGATGATGATTTGTTCTGAAACTGATTTGTTGATGTTGCTTCTGGAACTTTTTTCCTTTCACTTGGAGTTTGAATGTTGATGATGATGCTATGTTTCTGAAACTTGTTGTTGATGTTGCTTCTGGAACTCTTTTCCTTTCTCTTGGAGTTTGAATGTTAATGATGATTATGTTTCTGAAACTTGTTGTTGATGTGTTGGATAATAGTTTTTGGCTTTTGTTGTTTGGACTGTGTTCTGCAGCTTGTGATTCACAGGGTTTTTGTGATTGTAGTTTCAGGCTTGGTATTTGTGGTTTGTTTGTGAACTGATGTACAGTTTTGGCTTATAGTTTGGCCAACTTAGAACTGCTCACAGGTTTTGGACTTTGTGTTTTCAGGCTGTGCAATTTGGTTAGGCTTGTTACAGTTTGTTTGCAGTTTGGCTAGCTTGCGGTTTGGCTAGGCTTGTTACAGTTTGTATGGTTGTGCAGTTTGAAACTGCAGGTTTTGGAAGTTATGTAGGTTGTTACAGTTTGGTTGTAACAGGTTTGGGAGTTTTGTTGCAGTTTGGCAGGCTATGCAGGTTGGAGAGTTTTGTTGCAGTTTGGTAGGCTATGCAGGTTGGAGAGTTTCGTTTGCAGTTTGGCTAGGCTGTTTGGCTAGGCAGTTATGTTTCACAGGGTTTTGTTGATGGCAGTTTCAGGCTTGGCTTGGAGTTTGTTTGAAACTGATATGCTTGGTTGTTTGTTTGAAACTGTTTGCACAGGTTTGGGGGTTTGTAATTGCAAGTTTTGTGTTTTGCAGGCTTGGCTCAATGTTCTCCTCCCTTACCTTGCGTTATTTGATAGTCTTATATCTTTTTGCTTTTTTGTTTTGCAACTTGTGATAGCCTTTTTTTGCCAAACTGTACACTCTCACCAAGGTGATATCTTTTCTCTCTTTCTCTCTCTATGACAAAGCAGATTTGCTTTTCCACTTTATTTTCTGAAAAGTTTGCCTTTTTTACTGGAAAATGATGAAAAGCTATGACAAGTCTTTGACTTGTGATTTGGTTTACCTCCTGCCTTTTTCTTTTAGCCTGCTATCCTGCTGCATTGTGTACTTGCTTCATTTGTACAGTTTGCATCCAATTTGTTTTGTAACTCAATTTGGTTGTAACTGTTGGGCTTACAGTTTTGCTTGTTTTTGTATGCTGCATTTGGTTTAGTTGCAACTTTGTAACTCAGTCTGGCACTTTGCTTGTGATGCACTTTGGCGCCTGTTATGTAATGCATTATTTTGCCATGCTGCAAAGTTTGGTTTTGTATGCAATGTGCAGCTTGGCAGTTTGCTGACTTGGTTTGCCTTAGTTGCTTGGCCTATGTTTGCATAACAGTTTGCCTTGCTGTTTTTTTTTTTTGAATAATTGCTTTGTTTGCATTCTTCTTTTTGCATTTTTATTTTTCTCTTTGTGAACCAAGAAGAGCAATCTTCTTGTGATTTGCAAAGAGGAAAACAAAAACGTGATGAACAATAGTACTTCTGATTCCAGACGGCAAATTTTAATGATGAACAATTTCCTTTTCTTTTTATTTGAAAATTCTTTTCATATTCAACTGATTGTACTAATCCCTTTTCTTTGTCTTTTTCATGTGAGCACAAATTGGGTGATAGAGGAAGCAGAGGAAGCAGGAGACTTTGAGCATGGGAGCAATGGCTTAGACTTATATTTTTTAACTTAGATAGATTTTCCATTTGTTGTAATCATTTATTTTTTTCAAATACTATAAGTTGTCAAACCTACAGTATTCAAATAATAAATTATTTTTGTAACAACATTTGGAATGAATGGAGAAAGCTTTTATGAGATCATCTTATAATCCAATAAAACCTTCTATTGTCAATATCTTGTAATTCTTTCCTTGCATCTTCACTTAACCCTTTAAGATTCTCAGATCAAAATAATTGAAATTGCATTCTAATATTTTCAATACAGATAACTTAAATTCCAAGTAATCCCAAAACTTTACAATCTCGTAACCTTGCAACAACATTCCAATCAAAATACACATTGTGTATTCCAACAAACAAACAAGCATTTCATTCCATTAACAATCAAATGTCTTAACAAACGCACATTGTCTGGTTAAGCTGGATCAGACAAAACCTGAATATTTCAAATGACCATCTCAGCTCCTATCTCTTATTTCAGATAAACAAACCTTGAGAACCATCAGTAACCTTTCAACGAACTTGAAAAAGTGTGAAAACATGTGACAGTTAATTGAATTTCTAAAAATTATGTTTCTTCTGAGAAATGCGAGAGAAAACCCTAATTCTTGATTTACTGCCAAAGAAATGTCTGTTTGATCGATTCTTGAGCCAATCTTTGAAAATCTGAGAAAACCCTAGGGTTGTGATTTCTTGTGAAAAAGGGAGGGCAAATTTTGGGGTACAACACTAGGTTTTAAAGTCAGCCCTTCGCAATCCAATCTATCAAGGGCTTTCTTTGGTAAGACATTTAAAGATGATCACGTGTCCACCAAGACATGGGCCAGAGTCGTTCCTCTATACTCCACAAAGACATGTAATGCCTCGTTGTGTTTTCTCCCTCTGGGTGTCAAATCAGCATCGGAGAAACCCAAGCCATTATCAGCTGTCAAACTGGCCACACAGTCTTGGAACTGGTCAGCAGACGTCTCTTGTGGCACATGAGTTGTCTTCAGAAATTTTACCAGAGCTTTTGCATGTGCTTCAGAGCACAGCAGCAGAGCTAGCATAGAGATCTTGGAAGGGGTTTGCCCCAATTGTTCAACCATATCATAGTCACTTTTCTTTATTATCCTTAGGATCTCTTCCATCTCCTTTTTGGATGTTTCGGGAATAGCTAGTGATTGAGCCTTCGTACGGACAAGCTCTTCTTGAATGCTTTTTCCTTTATTCTCAGCAGCGGAAGTATTGCTAGGGATAGGTATTGCATCGTCTTTGTTGGTAGGTACGCTTGTAGGTATAATCACTGGTACAGAGGTAATCTTCGGAACGTCCGCGGGTCCAAAAACTGCCTTTGGAGTGGCAATCTCTGGAGAGAAGATTCTACCACTGCGGGTAATCTTGCTAGTTCCGGAAATATTGCTAATGTCAGAATTTTCCTCTTCGGAAGTCGGTTCATCTTGTTTAATACCATGGTAGTAGATTTCTCCACCATAATTCCATGGTACTTTTTTATCTGACTTGTACGAGACCGGCCCGGGCATTGTGATCTTAAGTGGAGTAGTTTTTGGAGCAGGTGTAATCCTAACGGGTCTTTTAGGGACCCTGGAAGTTTTGGCTTAGATGGTTATGATTGAAACTTCTTTAACTGGAACGGGTGAAACAGGAGCATTCTCAAACAGAATTTCTCGGTTATCAATCAGTTGTTGGATACCCTTTTTTAACAGAGGGCAATCAAATGATGAGGATAGGCAAACATGGCAGACTTTGTCACAACCTGAGAATATACCAGCTTTCAACAAATTCAACTTAATGATCGGGAGCGGAGTCAACAGTTCATCCATGGTGGCAATAAATAAATCTTCCTCGACAACATTGGCATTATGACCATGCCTAGGCATTGGAGAAGAAATAACATTTGGTTTCTCAGGCGCTTCAAATTCAACTTCCTTCGCATCTATTAGGTTTTGAATTTTGTTCTTCAAGGCCCAGCAGTTGTTAGTGTCATGCCCTGGACTTTCATAATGGTATGTGCATCTGGCATTCGGATGGTAATGAGGAGACGCAATATTGGGATTCTTTGGGGCCTCTTTTAAAGTTGCTAGATTCAATTTTAGAAGATGTGGTAGAACCTGGGCTGGAGTCATGTTAATCTAGGTGAATTGTCGGACTGGCCTTTCCACCCTTGGCTGGTTATTTCTTGGCTGGTCTAATGCGGGCTTCGGAATCATAATGGCCCCCACCATTGGTCGGCGTTCTGTTCTTCCTTGATTCCTATGTGAATAAACAGCATATACCTCCTTCTTCCCAGTGAAAGGTTTCCTCACAGCTGTAGAGGCAGACGCATCTTTCTGAATCTTCCCACTTCTTATACCAGCTTCCACCCTCTCGCCGATTAATATCAATTCAGTAAACTCTGCATAGGAACTCCCAATTAGATGATTGAAGAAAGGGCCCGATAGAGTTCCCAAGAACATGTCCACCAACTCCCTTTCAGACAGAGGGGGCTTCACTCTTCCGGCTAGATATCTCCACTTTTGCGCGTAATCTTTGAAGCCCTCATTTAAAACCATAGCCATACTCTGAAGTTAGGTACGGGTAGGCGCCAAATCGGCATTGTACTGGTATTGTTTATAGAAAGCTGCGGCCAGGTCTTCCCAATTATGGATGTCGGCTCTTTCCAATTGGTAAAACCAATTGAGTTGCGTTCCTGATAAACTGTCTTGGAAAAAGTGGACCCACAAGTCTTTATCAGTAGAGTGTGGCTGAATCTTCCTGACATATGATCGGAGGTGCATTTTAGGACAAGACACCCCATCATACTTGGCAAATAATGGCACTTTAAACTTTGGCGGGATCATAATTCCTGACACCAACCCCAGTTCTTCAAAATCTAGACCCGGTACCCTCTGTATTTCCATGGCGGTTAAATGCTCTTCCAGGTGTTTGTATTTATCATCAGCCGGAGGGTATTGTTGTTTAGAGTAATCCTCCTCTTCCTCCTCTTCTTCAGAGTCTGATGGAACTTCCGTTTCTTTTCCCTTCCTTTCCCCTTCATCAGATGTTGCTGGAAATTCTAAGGTCCTTCTGGCTTGTCCCTGAAACCTTCTGCCCATGATTACCACACCAGCTGGCTTCTTCTCTTTCTTCTTTTTCTCTTTTTCTAGCAGAGTCTTCAGCTCCTCTTACCCCTTGGCTAAGGTCATGAGTAATTGTTGAAATTGTGTGTTTTGAGCTTGAAGGTCTTTGACCGTCTGTTCGAGATCCATCTTACTGAAATAAATAGTAGAGAGATGAGGAAACTTGTTGCAAAGACCTGTTTATGATGAATGATATGTAATATGAAAATGATTTCAAGGAAATTTAGAGATTTAAACTTTGTTCAAACCAAAAAAGAACATACGTCATTTTAAATAAAACCAAGTGTGAATACATCATGCCTCCTTGGGCTTACAAAGAAAGAAACAAGATACAGCAAAAACTTATAAGACAAAAAGACCGAATGCATCCTCTTTGGAGCAATGTAGGTATTCAGATTTTTCTCTTCATGAAGCAGTTTGGTGAGCTCTAGAACCTTTTTTTCACTGGCGTAGTACTGGGTTTCAAAGGTGTCTCATTATTCCTTTAACTGAATCCAAGCTTTCTGCAGGTCTTCGAGAGAAGTAGGCATGTCAGGATGAAGAACGGTGTATGGGACGTCTCCTTCAATAACGGGCTCAATGATGACAAGAAGGATGGAAGGGTAAGGCATCAAGATATTCTGGGCACGAGCCCATACCCACTTAAGGTAAGGCTCGAGAGGGATAGAGTTTTTATGTCCCAAAGTCCTACTGTCTACCTTGTTCACCATTCCCCAAGCACGTGTAAACCTCTGGCATGAGCATCTCATGAGGGCCGTCTCTTCGGGAATACCCAAACTGCCGAAGAGCTAAGAACAAGTTGTAGGTAATACCTCCCCTAATACCTAGCAGGGGTACATTAGGGAACTCTCCACAGCGGTCAATGATAGGGATATCTTCCAAAGATCTTGAGCACCAACAGATATCAGAGTGAGTGAGAGACATCATCCTTTGAGACCAAAACAATCTTTGCTCGTTATTCAATGTTGACTGAGACAGGTGTGAAGTGAACCACTTAGCGAGTAGGGGTATACAACACAAAAGGGTACCTCTTTTCTTCATGGTACGGGCATGAAGGCAGTGCAAGATGTCTCCTAGTAAGGTGGGTATAGGATTATGAGAGAGAAAGACTTTGATGGCATTAACGTCTATGAATTGGTACGAATTGGGAAACAAAACCAAACCATAAATGAGGAGAGCTAACACGTCTTCGAAAGCTTGGAAATCCATGTCATCCCAGAATGAACGAGCTTTTTCCAATAGAAACTTAGCTAAAAACCCTTTAACCCCACTTCTTATCTCCCAGTTGGCTATGACGTCGGCCCTCTTCACATGTAAAGCTTCGACGATGACTTCAGGTGTTGGAATCCCTTCTAGACCGGTTAATGGTATCTGATTAAGCATGGGCACCCCTAAGAGTATAGAGAACTCTTCCAGTGTAGGTACCAACTGATAGTCCGGGAAAGTGAAACAATGGTGTACGGGATCGAAGAATTGGAATAGTACACACATCATCTCTTCTTGGAAGTTGGATGTAGCCAAACTGAGGAGTCGACCATACTTCTTGGTAAAAGGAGAATCCCCGGGCACTCTTGAGGCTAGCTCTTGAAGTTGAGGATGTGCTTTCACAAAGCTGATTCGGATGGTGTTTCTTCGGAGAGAATTCTTATCCTACAAAACAAAAACAAAGATAAATTTCTAAATCCTTGAAATGGTTAGTGAGCATGCATATGATGTTGATGATGTTTATGATGTTTATGTACAAGCAAACATATACACACACAACAAACAGATCCCTATGTTTTAGGCTTGCATGAGTTTTGTAGGTGAGTACCCTCTTGAAGTCTAGTTGGCTCAACCTGACCTAGAAATAATGATCGGGTTCTAAAGGATCTCAATATCATCGACCTTTATCTTAGGCATTGTCTCAGCACAAAAATCTTTTCTTGCGGCTGAGATATCCCAAAAGTCCACCCTCAATGAGTGTAGTATCGAGTATCAACCAATTTTCAGCTCTACACTGAAACCGGTTATCTCACTACGTCCTAATGGCCAAGTTTGTTCAATTAGGGTTCTAAAGTTAGTTAGTGCTTCATGACGCCACTCAGCGGCCCCGTATTCTCCTTGATTCACCATGAGGGATACTGGTACCCACAAATGCGTCACACTAACATAGCCATTGTTTCAACCATATCGGTCTACGTCGTACAGTTTCCACAATCTATTGCTATTTACCTAAAGAGGTGTCCCAGATCCGGGTGGAGGATCAAAGCAAACCCAAACAGAGAACCATAATATAAAGCATACAAATCAAACAATGTAAGCAAGTAAATGTGACCTAACCCTAAGGTAACCCCACTTTAAGAGATCCCCAGCAGAGTCTCCAATTTTGTGATACGATGGGAGAACTGACTTGAGGTTTTGCGTTTTGTCGCAAATGTCGCGGTTAGTAAGAGTCTCCACCGACTTTTCTTTTATCCAAAAGGAAAGGTGAAAAAGCACAGGAAAGACCTCTGAGATGTTTTCTTGAGTTCGTGGGGTAGATTATGAAAAGGGAAGGTGCTATCACCCTATTCATCCATGGTTTTCCATGGGCTCTTAGTTACTTGCTTAGATCACTTGCTTTGGTTTGTTTGAAATGGTGTTTAATATGGTTTTGAAAGTATTTTGTAAAAGAGGCCATTCGTTTAGGTAATCTTTGTAATGATTCTCGTTCGTAAGAATGTATACAAAGATGTTTGTCTTTTTGAAAATGTTTTCAATGTTTATAATATGTTTTTGAAATATGTATGCGTTTGTTATGAAAATAGCAAGGATGGTTGTTTGAAATGGAGCAAGTAACTTAGAATCTATCTACCTACTCAAATGTCTTTCTCATGCATCTTCTATTCCTTTGACATTGTTGACTTACCATTGATTTGGTAAACAACCCTATCTTTGGATGTTAACGGGACGGGTGTGGGTCATCGTATAGCCATGATAGCAATGTTGCAAAGTATCTTAGCAGTTTTGAGGGACCAAGATCATTTTTGTTAGGCAACTTTTGAATAGCGTCATCGAGGGGATATGATCTTATAGTTGTTTGTTTTGCCAAGATACTTCGCATGCGTAACATGGCTATTTTTGTATAAGGAAACCAATTGGAGAAACCCTCAGGATGCTTGTGTGAAAGTGTGTTATTTGCATGCGTTTGTCTTGTTTTTGAAAGTCATCTATTTATTCATTTTATCTTGCCATACATCTTATTTACTAGCAATATATGAAAAGGCAAGTAAAAAGCGGAAAGTAAAATCTAAGCTATTACATCACTTTAGAGGGATGGGGGTATAATTTAACAAATGGGGGTGAAGTAGGAATTAAAATATTACAACCATATCGAATGATAATAAAAGAAAGTGAAAACAGTGCAAAATAAAGGAAAAAATGTGCTTTTGAACCGCTATGTGTCGACCCATGCTGCTATGCATCGACACATAGCTTCTCCTTGCCCCTGTAAAGTGAAATTTGTTCAGTATGAGTCGACACATAATGGGATATATCGACTCATACACCTTTTTGCATCAATGCGAAATGCGTATGTGTCGACTCATAGTCCTTCCCGGTTTCTATTTTGTGACCTTAACTCAATATGGGTCGATGCATGAGGGTCATGTGTCGACTCATACCCTGTATTTTCACTAAGATGGGTCGACACATGTGGATATGTGTCGATACATACTGCATTTTTCTGCTTTAAACACCATTCTTTGCATACATCAGTTAGTTTTTAACATATGAATGAATAACAGGAACAACAAATAAATGATTAACTTCAAAAATAGTGATTGCTACATCTTATAAACAGAAAAATTGATGTATGGAAAAGGCAAGGTAAAGATGACTTACCTTAAAACTGCACTTTAGGTTTTGAATCCAAATATCCTTCAAGATGTTGTATGAACCTTAAGGAAGCTCCAACAGGCTGCTAGACTTTCCTTTTTGTTGAAGGTTACTAAGCAACCTTTGTATGGTGTGAAATGTTTGGATGGTTTTTAGATGGAATATGCAAAGTGTGAGAGGTTTAAAGGTTTAGACTTCAAAACTCAAGAGTGGAGGTTTTATGGACTGTTATGGCTTTTTGTGAATATGAGATTTTAAGGGTTTATAAATATAACTTCTGGCTTTTCTCTTTGTTATTTTTCTCTATTTCTTCTAACCTCTTTGTCTTGCAAATGCTTCTTCTATTTATAGGCAAAGGACTTATGAGCAAAGGCTGAATATGTTTACAACACAACATGTTATGGTTTTTTTGGGATGCAAGTATCAAACTATGTCAAGTAATCCATGGTTCCAAGATGAAGTACCAAAGTTGCTGGTTTATAGGGGTTGACTTCCATGTTTTATTATAGGGTAAAGTCAGAAAATAAACAAAGTATGGGCTCAAGACAAACTTTGTACAAAAAGTTTGCTTTTCAAGAATAGCAATGATGTCCTTATGCCATACATAGAAAGATCCTTTGGACAGTGGCTTAAACACTTGGGTAATAGCTCAAAAGTGGGTGTAAGCATTAAATTATGTTGAGATTTGCAAGTTACAAGACCTGCAAAGTGAGATTATGCAGCACATCATGCCAATTGGATTTTGTGTTCTTCAACAAAAATGGCTTGTAATTCAAGAATGGATGTTCAACTTCAGATCCTTGTATCTTCTAGCTCAAATATGATAAATTCATGCTCTTTGATATTTTGGAAAGCTTGAAACACCCTCTATAGCTTTCATGTTGGCCACTTTTGTTAAATCAAACTGGAACTTGATGAAAAATGGGCAAGAAGTTGGGGTAAAAACCTAACCAAAACTGCTGAAAATTTCTCTAAGTGTTTAATGAAAATGTCATGACTTCATGAATTCATAACTTGAGATCCAAGGATATTTAAGAGAAGTTGTATAAAGCAATGTTGTAGATATCATGGAGATCTACAACTTTCATGTTGAAAGTTTCCCTTGAACCGTCTTGCATCTTGGTGAAAGAATGGCATGAAGTGATGAAATTATCATGTATAAAAACACTTAGAAAATTTCCAAGTCTTGGAAATCTTGACTTTTCAAGTTGACTTTTGACTTTCTTGACTTCTTGATGATTAAGCTTGATATTCTTGAATGTCTTGATGAAATTTGATCTTTGAAATGTAATGTTGACCAAAAAAATCAAAGTTTGACTTTTCAGTATGCAATTGACCATTTTGCCCTTGTGCCAATTTCAAGCCTAAATTGATGTACCAGTGCTGCAAACTTGATGTCATAGAAGATCTTGTGAGAAAATCCTTGAGAAATAAGAGGGCAAATTTTGGGGTACGACAAAGACTCTTTAGAACCCGATTACTTTTCTAGGACAGGTTGAACCAACTAAACTTCAAGAGGGTACTTACCTACAAATTTAATACAAGCTTGAACCTAAGGCTACTTGTGTGACTTGTTTGCTTTCATTATCTAACAACTTGAACTCCTCGCAGGGTTTTGTTTGTACTCATTATCTAACGATGTGAGTTCCTTGCATGACTTGTTTGTAGTCATTATCCAATAACCTGGACTTCTTGTAAGACTCACTTGTCTTAATCACCATACGCTTTTGCTTGGTGCATAGCATACACATCATAACATCACACCATAGCATTTCCTTAACCATTTCAAGGATCTCAAGGGTCAGTGATGTAGGTTATGATGAACCATACGTCTAGCAAGGGGCAAGGGGATTTATTTTCCTCTAGCCAATTTCGTCAAAAGACCAAAGCACGATAACTTGAGTCTGGGGCTATGACCCACTCGACATGGTGAGCTTGATTCTCGTAGAAGGACATTCACGATATAAAGTTCTTCAATAAAAGCTGCAGTCGGAGTCAAACATCTTCTTGTGTTTACCTTGTGAGATCCTTGAAAACATTGCATGTATGTCATTACATAACAGGTATTCTTGAGACAGGTTTCTCATTTTCTCGCTGTTTATTTCAGTAGTAGGAAGATGGCTCTCGAACATAATGACATAGATCTTCAAACTAAAGATGCTCAGTTCAAGGAATTGTTCCCGAATCTATCCAAGGGGCAAGAAAAATTGAAAACACTCCTCGCTGGGAACATGAACAAGAAAAATCCCGAAGACAACAAGGATGACCAGTTGGAACAACTGCAAGATGAGATGGAAAGGATGAGAATCCAGATGAGTAGTCAGATGGATCTTATCCAAAATTTAGCTCGGGGACAAGAAGAGTTAAGGATTCTCCACAGCAAGCTTCATCAAGACAGATGCGACCGTCTGGGGAAAACTGCTAGAATTTGGGGCCTAATTAATGATCAACCTCTCTTGGCAGACAGGGAATTGGATGACATGTTCATGCGGGAACATGTTGAAAATAAACTCAGGAGTGGTGAAATCCAGGGGACTGCATCTTCAAGTATTCAGAAGAGACCATACAATGGAAAGAAAGAGTCAAGTACTATGTACGAACAAAAGGGTCGCAATAAGAGAAATCTCAACCAATATGTGGGGGTAGTGTGGGTCTCTAATCCAGCACCGGTGCAATAACAACGATAAGTAAATCAGCGTAAGAAGGACACCCCAAAAGGAAATTCACCAAAATCGACATGTCCTCGGCTCAAGTATTGCAACACATGTTGAGGATGGAGTTGATTACGCTGAAGGATCCTCCACAGAATCCAAACACCGTTTCTCCTTGGTACAATCCTAATGTGAGATGTGCTTATCATTCCAATAGTCTGGGGCATGACACTAATAGATGTTGGGCTTTGAAAAATAAGATTCAAGACTTGAATGATGAAGGAGTGTTGGAGTTCACACAAGATGGCCAGACTGAATTCTTCTGTCATCCAAGGCACGCCATCTGAAGTGACAAGTTCAGATAGAGAGGATTTTTGTTCATTAGAATTTTCAAATTGTAATTTCTTTTGATTGTTAGAACACTTATTTCATGTCAAACTTTGTTATTCTATTAATTCATTGTATATGTTTGTCTTGAATTAATCCATTCATCGTCACTATACTGAAACTATGTTTTTACTTCCTTTTTGTGATATTCAACTCTCAATTAAAAGTTGTAAGCCTTTTGAGGAAGGATGACGAAAAAGATACCACAATCTCTACAATATGCTTTTGAACAGACCTGGATGACGATGTACACGCGTTATTTCAAATCCTAAACAGTGGAGTTATAAGGAAGATAATCCCTAGTCAACCCCTTTGAGCCTAAGAAGTAGGAGTTTTTTTTTTCCACACAAATTGAAATCTTTAATCATGACCTGGGGCAGGATAGTTTCTCAGTTAATTCAAATGTGCATTCAGTTGCAAGCTCTACCTTCATACACGAAGAATAGTGTTGAAGATGCTCTTCTAAAGACAGTGATGGTTCCCCGTAATCACTAAAATAGGAAGTCATTATTTTTCAAAAGAAAATTCTGCTAAGTCAAAACCTATGAAGGAGACTTAAGGAAAAACGGGGACATCCCGCTGACTGTAATCACAAAAGAAATAGTTCAGGAAAAAGGTAGGGATAATAAAATAAAAAAATAGGTCACTACGAATCCTCAACAAAAAATATTACAAAAAAAAATGATGACTACCTTCTCAAATAAACTTTCAGTATCTGAACCATCACCAGAATATCAAGGCAAAGATTCCAGACTCAATTGGGATCTAAACGCACAATTAACTGAGTATAGGAATAAATAACATCACGAAGAATGAGTTGGGTACAAATAAAGTTTGAGCCTTTATACTTTGTTTCTTGAACCGTGAACCAGGCCACACTACAACCCTTAAAAGTCCTAGCTGAAGCATGGGTTAGTTCGAAAGTATACTGTTACAAAAAGGTATCCTGACTCCTGTGAGGTTTGCTATAAATCCTGAGTTGAATTCATATTCTTACAAAATTTTGTTTGTTTACTAAAAATGTATTTTCAAAACTTCAAGACAGACATAAGCTTTGCATTTTTAAAATGCCATTGTTTGCATATGACTAATTGTTCGACAACAGAGAAATTCGCACAAAGGATATTCAATGAACATAAATCCTCTCAATGAACATAATCACCTCAGATGGAAAGACATTTCCAATAACAGGCCTTTCATAATCAAGGGGCATGCATGGTGTCCAACTGATATGGGGGCGGTCGATTCAAGATTCAAGGAATTTCTCAAAAAGTGTCGAATAGCCAGGGGCGGACTTCCATCTGAATCACTTGGGGCATTGAACATGAGTTCCAGCAAAGGGCCACGTACGATCAAGCAAACATTTTCTGGCAGTGTTGTAACACTTACTACTATGGATAGTGACAATTCTCTTCACCCTGTGAATGCGGACATAGTCGGAAAATACTATGTATGAAAAAAAAGACCCGCTAGGTTGACTGGCCTAGGAAAAATAAGGGCATCCAGATGAACCAAAAGAGTTCGGCCAAAAATTAGGGATATATAAATAAAATTGTACACTCGGTAAGTCGAAAACCTAAAAAGGTGACTTGGGCAAAAAAGGGTATCCCGGTGGACTGAAAACTGAAAGGACAATCCATGCAAAAGTTAGGGATTAAAGCGTACGACTATGTCCCATCATCTCGTCACTTGTTTATTAGTAGAAGACTTATCGCCCTGATCAGCATTCACCAAAGGCTCTAGAAGTTGAGGTGTGTTCAAGTTTCCATGAATCCCCACAGAGCAACTTCCATGAGATTATCCCTACATGGTAATCTTCGCAAATTCATACATTCCCCGCAATCTTCCCAACATATCACTCTGGAAGATAAAGGAGTGCAGGCTTCCTCCCAGTAATATTTCCTATCTACAGGATCCCAAACATTACAGTCTATGGGAATTCTTCTCCCTAACTGAGTTTTCAAAACTGTAAAAGCCCCTGCAGATTACTTCTCTCTAGCAGAGCGCATTCTCCTTGACAAAGTGCTTCCCTCAGCAGGATATACCTCCATCAATAGGGTTTATTTCCCCAACAGGATTTATCTCCCCAGTGAGGACCAATCTCCCCAGCTTGAGTCTATTACTCAGATGACAATGAGTCACCGGCAAAACTTCCCTTCTCTAGTGAAGTCATCATTATCCCTAGAGAATTGCTATTTGAATCTAAAATTGGATCAAATATCAGTCAACTCTATCCTCCTCAGACGAGCCAGAAAGTTATCCATCAATGTTATCCCCAATCAGGGTATACAAGGAATTATAACTCCTCAGTAGAGCAAAAAACAACCAAAGTTTTGACCTCTTCTTCCCCAAGCAGGAGTAAACACTCTCCAGCAAAGTTCCCTCAGAGAGCAGAAATCAATGTTCCCCAACAGAGTTTCATAAAATCTCAAGAAGTTTATAAAGCCTCATCCTCGGTAGAGTTTATTTCTCTAGCTACGGAAGTTCATCCCCCAGTGGAGTTTATTTCTCCAAATTGGTAAAATCTTCCAACAGAACTCTTCTCTCCAGCAGGATTAATCAAGATAACCACCTCTAGAAGAGTAGCTACTCGCATCACAGGATTATTCGTTCTTCCATCACCAGTCTGAATACATGTAATCAATCCATTTCAGAAACCATGATAGGTTATCAACTCTCCTAAAAAGCTTCTATCCTCAAGCAGAAATCAAAATCTCCAGCGGAATACCCTCAGACAGAAAACGGGAATCCCCGACGAATTTAACCTCAACAAATAGTGGAGAATTACATTCTTCATCTCCAACAGGCAGTCAGGGATTTCTTTTCCCCAATTCAACGACACTACAAAAAGCAAATGATGCACTCACATATTATATTCATGCAGCATTTACAAACATCATAGCATATGCATTCAAAGTACATGCAACACAATCTCATTTATTTAGAGAACATTGTTACGCAATGAATTTCATACATCATGACATTGCATACAGCTAACTCTTTACCATTTCAGGATAATATCAATCAACAGACCAACATCATCAACTAATGGTATGACCAGACCATCTTCTCAAAGACAACATCTTTTGGCTCAGATTAAATTGACCAATGATTTATTATGATACTTCTTCCAGTGGACCTTTTTCTGGCTCAGATTAAATAAACCAAAGATTTATTCTGATGCTTCTTCCAGTTAAAGACAAAGAGACCTCTTCTGGATCAAATTAAATCAATCAAAGATTTATTCTGATACTTCTTCTAGTCGAAGTCAAACATAAATATCCTCTGGCTCAGATTAAATCGACCAAAGATTTATTCTGATACTTCTTCCAGCGGACCTTTTTCTGGCTCAGATTAAATCGACCAAAGATTTATTCTGATACTTCTTCCAGTTAAAGATAAAGAGACCTCTTCTGGCTCAGATTAAATCGACCAAAGATGTATTCTTAGACTTCTTCCGGTCAAAGTCGGGCATAAAGCATCTTCTGGCTCAGATTAAATCGACCAAAGATTTACTCTGATAATTCTTCCAGTAGACCTTTTTCTGGCTCAGATTAAATCGACCAATGATTTATTCTGATACTTCTTCTAGTTAAAGACAAAGAGACCTCTTCTAGCTCAGATTAAATCAATCAAATATTTATTCTGATACTTCTTCCAGTCGAAGTCGGACATAAATATCCTTTGGCTCAGATTAAATCGACCAGAGATTTATTTTGATACTTCTTCCAGCGGTCCTTTTCTGGCTCAGGTTAAATCGAACAAAGATTTATTCTGATACTTCTTCCAATTAAAGACAAAGAGACCTCTTCTGGCTCAGATTAAATCAACCAAAGATTTATTCTGATACTTCTTCCAGTCGAAGTCGGGCATAAAGCATCTTCTGGCTCAGATTAAATCGGCCAAAGATTTACTCTGGTACTTCTTCCAGTAGACCTTTTTTTGGCTCAGATTAAATCGGCCAGTGATTTATTCTGATACTTCTTCCAATTAAAGACAAAGAGACCTCTTCTGGCTTAGATTAAATCAACCAAAGATTTATTCTGATATTTCTTCCAGTCAAAGTCGGGCATAAAGCCTCTTTTGGCTCAGATTAAATCGACCAAAGATTTACTCTGATACTTCTTCCAGAAGACCTTTTTCTGGCTCAGATTAAATCGACCAATGATTTATTCTGATGCTTCTTCCAGTTAAAGACACAGAGACCTCTTCTGGCTCAGATTAAATTAACCAAAGATTTATTCTGATACTTTTTCTAGTTGAAGAAGGACATTGATAGTCACTGGCTAAGATTAAATGGACCAATGATTTATTCTGATACTCCTTCCAGTGGACATTCTTCTGGCTCAGCTTAGATCAGGTGTAGATCTATTCTGATACTTCTTCCAGTTGAAGACATTTTCCGGCTCAGATTAAATCAACCAAAGATTTATTCTGATACTTCTTCCAGATAAAAACAAGAATAAATATCTGCTAGCTCATATTAAATTGACCAAAATTTACTCTGATACTTCTTCCAGTAGACCTTTTTTTGGCTCAGATTAAATCGACCGATGATTTATTATGATACTTCTTCCAGTTAAAGACACAAAGACCTCTTCTGTCTCAGATTAAATTAACCAAAGATTTATTATGATACTTCTTCCAATTTAAGACGGTCATAGATAGTCGCTAGTCAGATTAAATCGACCAATGATTTATTCTGATACTCCTTCCAGTGGACATTTTTCTGGCTCAGCTTAGATCAGGAGTAGATTTATTCTGATACTTCTTCCAGTTGAATACATTTTCTGGCTCAGATTAAATTAACCAAAAATTTATTTTTATACTTCTTCCAGATAAAAACAAGCATAAATATTTGCTGGCTCAGATTAAATCGTCCAAAGATTTATTCTGATACTTCTTCCAGTAGATCTTTTTCTGGCTCAGATTAAATCGACCAATGATTTATTCTGATACTTCTTCCGGTTAAACACACGGAGATCTCTTCTGGCTCAGATTAAATCAACCAAAGATTTATTCTTATACTTCTTCCAGTTGAAGACAGTCGTAGATAGTCGATGGCTCAGATTAAATCGACTAATGGTTTATTCTGATACTGCTTCCAGCAGACCTTTTTCTGGCTCAGATTAAATCGACCAATGATTTATTATGATACTTCTTCCAGATAAGACCAACATAAATATCTTCTGGCTCAGATTAAATCGACTAATGTTTTATTCTGATACTTCTTCCAGTAGACCTTTTTCTGGATCAGTTTAAATCGACTAATGATTTATTCTGATACTTCTTCCAGATAAAATGAGTATAAATATCTTCTGGCTCAGATTAAATCGACCAATGATTTATTCTTATACTTCTTCCTGTAGACCTTTTTCTGGCTCAGATTAAACCAAATGTAGGTTTATTCTGATACTTCTTCCAGTTAAAGATAACAAAGACCTCTTCTGGCTCAGATTAAATCAACCAAAGATTTATTCTAATACTTTTTCCAGTTAACGAAGGTCGTAGATAGTCGTTGGCTCGGAATAAATCAACCAAAGGTTCATTCTGATACTTCTTCCAGAAGACATTCTTTTGGCTCAGCTTAGATCAGGCGTAGATCTATTATGATACTTCTCTCAGTTGAAGATATTTTCTGGCTCAGATTAAATCAACCAAAGATTTATTCTGATACTTCTTCCACATAAAAATAAGCATAGATAGTGTCTGGCTCAGATTAAATCGACCCAAAGATTTATTCTGATACTTCTTCAGCAGACCTTTTTCGGGCTCAGATTAAATCAACTAATGATTTATTCTGATACTTCTTCTAGTTAAAGACAACAGGAACATTTTGTGGCTCAGATTAAACCAATCGTAGGTTTATTCTGACACTTCTTCCAGTTTAAAGTCAACATTTACTTTGGATGGCATCTATAAGCCCATATCCGACGACTCTCAGTTATCTCTCCAAATGGCATCTTATAAGCCCATTCCCGATACAATCAGCAACCAATGTTACCATCTTGCACAGGCGAGTGCAAATTTCAGGGCACTTAAGTGTTCAATCATCTTCTACCTTCAAGTCACGAATGGCGAATATGCTAATCTAACTATTTAGGTTTAAGAAGATTGAATAGGGACAGATGTTGTACCCCAAAAATTTCCCTCCCATTTTTCTTTAAAGCGTTCTTTCAAAGCTCTTCAAATGGTCAAGGCACCCAAGGGTTGACTAGTCAAGATGCACCTCCTAGACCAAAAGCCTACAACTAGGGTTTGGAGTTTCTCAAGGAAATTTTGTATGCAAAAGTATCAAGTGACTCCCATGTTTCTTCATAGGTCCTCAACAAGGCTCATGTCAAGTTTTAAGCCATACATCACAAGTTTGCTCAGTCAATGGCTCAGATGCTTGAAAATCAACTGTATTGATCAAAAAGTCAACTATGGTCAACATATAGTCAAACTTCAAGATTTTTGGTTAACATCAACATTTTGAAGTGATATTCATCATTTGATCAAGGGTTGATCATGATTCCCCAAGGAAAGTCCTCAGATCAACAAAAGTCAAGATTTGTCAAATTAGGGTTTCCTTAAGAGAAGTCAACTGAACTTTGACCAGGCATAACTTTCACATGTTTCATCAAATTTTCACCAACCAAAACATATTTTGATAAAATTCAATTCTCTTTAACTTTTATAATGTTCTCAAGTCCGAAAAATGCTTCATTTGGAAGATATGATCTCATATATTATAGGCCATTTTCAAAAGTCAACAAAAGACACTTTTTGTCAAGGAAACTTAAATCAAGATGATGTCTTCACAAGCAAAAATGATCAACATATATATTGAAGGGGACATCTTGGAATTTCCAAAAATTCAAAGATCAACTTCAAAAGATGAAAATTGAGCAAGTTATGAGGTGCACAAGTTGGGCAATTTTCAAGATATGCATGAAGACAACTTTGAGAGAAATTACATTTTTAGGTTAATGAACCTAACTTTTAGGGTTCAAAAATGTTTATGACATACCTGAGGACCTCTAAACCTAACCATGCACTATTGTGATTTTTATTTTTATTTATTTGAATTTTTATTCATTTAAATATGAATTAAATCAAATAAATTAGATAAAAATACAAGAAATAATGGGATAGAGCATTTGGGCTTAACTTGACCCATCATGGAGCCCAATATTTCGTGAAAAGACCAACAAAAAATTTTCCAGGTTCATGCAGCATCAAGAATGGCAAGAATCACCCAAATATGGCAAACTTTCAATATGTTGGATTTTTGTCTCATGGCCTTGAAAGCTTTGTTTCTTGCCATACTTGTTTTTCTCCTAACTCTATAAATACATAAAATTTCAAGAAAGAAAGGGCACAAAATTATACATGCAAAAGCTCTTCAAAATCTCTCCAAAAAAGCTCTCCAAAAACTCTCCAAAAAAATCAAAGAATTGGTGCAAGTCATATCTCAAAGTTTCAGCCTCTCTCGATTAAAACCAAGCCTCGAGCCATCCTCTTGAAGTCCCCGGGAGTTTTTTATAAAGCCCAAGATCAGTCCATCACAAGTTTAGAATGCCCCCATTTGATAACACCGATTTGGTAAAGTTTAAAATTTCGAATCTCTGATTTTAATCATATCTCATGGCATGCTAATATTTGTTTGAGTTTATATGAATCTATAGATCAGGTATGAGTGGGACCAAATATGCGAATCATGCACCTCTAGATCCTGACCACCATATTTCATCAGGATAGATCCAAAGCCTCAAAGGTGCGTCCCCATGATGAACCCCAAGAAGCGTCCCTTACTGGATCTTCAGGCGTTTGGGCCCTATTGCTAATGGGCCTGGGAATTTTTTGCTATTTCACACCCTCTAACTACTTTTTGCAGTGCCTGGCCCATTTATTTTTTTTCTTTTTTGATTGTTTATTTAATTTTCTTTAAACCTTTTTTTCTTTTTACGAACATAAAAAATCACAAAATCACAAAATCACAAAAAATAGTATATTTAAGTTTTTATTAATTATATTAATTTTGATCAATCATTTAATCACCTTTTTTAATTAATTAACTAATTATAATTAGGTTCTCATAATTTAATTATTTTTTTAAACAAAAATTAAAAACAAAAACAAATATTTCTTTTATCACTTAGAAATTTTTCTTAGGGTTTTTCTTCATCCTTTCATTTTTATTTCTTTCTCCTCCACGCGTTCATTTATTTATCTGCATTATTTTTTCACCAATATTATGTAATTTTATATGGATTGTAATAGTTTAACTTAGGACCTTTTACATTTATTTTCCCTGTTTTGGTTTGTAATTCCCCCATCCCGAAGCTTTGTAATAGCGTAGATTCAAAATTCCCACACTTTATTTTCTGTACTTATTCAATTAACTGTTAGATGAATGCTAATAGGCTTGTATTAAAAGACTAAAAGCAAACATTAGAAAACCTAACATTCAAAGATAAACATAACTGAAACATAATACACTCGTACAAGCGCACCTCTAAGGTACCTCCATTTGTTGCCTTCAGAATAAAATAGTCACGACTCTCGAACGTAAGAAATTTTAGTGGCGACCCTTTGGTTTAAATATCATAAGTCCCTCGATGACCCTTTCGATGTTGCCTCAGTATATGATCTTAAAACCTTAGGATAATTACTAAAGTATCTTATGAGTTGCTTTCGTAATTGTACGATGACCCTCACCTGTCCCTCAAAACATCCAACGATGGGGCTACCTACTGACTAATAGTAGGATAGCACTATCTAAAGAAAAAGAGGAAAAGAATAAATCTTTCGAGTAGGTAGATAGCTCCTAGTTGCTTGCTCATAAAAACAAACAAAACAATTTTTCGCACATACACAAACTCTTCTCTAAAATATTTTCAAAGATAAAACACTTTGTATACGCTCTTGCCGAAACGAGAAACATTACAAAGTTCGCCGCACTTAGGCATATTTTTCAAAATATTTTCAAATACACTTACACAAAAAAAGCATCTTTAAAGTGAGCTAGAAACTAAGAGCTCGTTGATAACTACAAATGGAAAGGGTGCTAACACCTTCCCTTTCCATAACCTACCCCCTTTACTCAGAAAAAATATCGAAAGGTCTTTCCTGTTCTTTTCACCCTTTCATTTGTTGGATAAAAGAAAAGTCGGTGGCGACTCTTGCTAACCGCCACATTATGATAAAACACAAAACCAGTAAAAGTCAGTTCTCCCAGCGTATTACAGTGTTCATTAGATGCAGTAGACTTAATCTCTCCAATCATATCAATGCCCCACATTGTAAACGGCCAAGGAGCAGTCAAGATGTTCAGAGGAACCGGAGGCACGTGTACCTTATGAGCATAAATCTGGCATTTGTGACAAGTTATAAAATGGTGATGGCAATCAGTTTCCATGGTTAACCAGTAATAACCCGTTCTTAGAATGTTCTTAGCCATTGTATGCTCGCTGGAATGAGTACTGAAGACTACCTCATGCATATCTTCCATAATATTCTCAGCTTCCTTCTTGTCCATACAATAAAGCAAAGTTGAATCATGATTGTTCTTGTACAAAATTCGGTTACTCAGAAAGAATTTTGCAGAGAACCTCCATAGGAATTTCTTATCTTTGATAGATGCTCCTTCAGGATATTCTTGAGCCTCGAGGTATCTTTTCACTTTATGGTACCAAGGCTTTTCCTCTACTCCATTCATATAAACTTCGTAGCAATATACAGGTTCGTCTAATATCTTAATAGTGATTCGAGGAGCTTCATTATCCCATCTGACTTTGAGCATAGATGACGTGGTACCTAATGTGTCTGCTAATTGATTCTCTTCTCGTGGAATGTGTTCCAAACTGATCTCCTCGAAGTACGGAATTAATGCCAATACATGTGTTGTACCCCAAAATTTTCCCTCTCATATTTCTCAAAACATTGCAAGGAAAATCTCCAAGTTGCTCAAGATAGCTCAAGAGTTGGTCAGGCAAGCTCTCTCCTAAGGCAGTCTACCCTAAATTAGGGTTTTGTGTTGCATCAATATCTTTGAGTCCAAATGACCTCAAGTTCTACCCAATGTCCTAATATGTTCTCAAGATCATCCACGTCAAGTTTCAAGCCTTGCAGAGGAAGTTTGCTCAGTCAATTGCTCAAAGGTCCAAAAATCGACTGTGCAAGGGCAAAAGTCAACTGTGACCTGCAAACAGTCAAACTTCAAGATTTTTTGTCAACATTCTCATTTTGAAGGATATTTCATCATTTTATCAAGTGTTGATCATGATTCATCAAGGATTCCTCAAGATTCATCAAGATTCAAAAGTTGCTAAATTAGGGTTTTGCAGGAAAAGTCAACTCAACTTTGACCAAGCATAAATTTCTCATAATTTATGAGAAATGACCCATCCAAAGATCATTTTGAATAGTATTCAATTCTCTACAATCCATATTCATACCCCAAGATCAAAAAATGCACTCACAAGAAGTTATGAATTTGGACATTATAGGTCATTTTTGAAAGTCAACAAAAACACCTTTTTTGTCAAAGCTTATAACTTGAGAATGGAATATCAAAATTAAATTAGACCAAAAGGGTTGGTTAGAGGACATCTCAAGCTTTATAAAAAGTCCAAGAACACCTCCAAAAGTTCAAAATTGAAGAAGTTATGCATTGTTGAAGTTGGACTTTTTTTGCAAAATTGCCAAAAGTCAACTATCCCCAAAACATCAAATTTTGCCAAATGGGCCCATTCTTTTCCACTTGATTTGAGTTTGAATTATTGTACACGTGCCCTAGATCCAGCCATGTGTCCATATCATTTTTTTATTAATTATTTTGATTTTATTTGAATTAATTTGATTTAAATCAAAATAAATCAAATAAAAATCAAAAGGCATTAATAACCAAAATCTTGTGTTGATTTCAGGCTCCAAATACAGCTATTATGTGAATCAAATTCGTATCAAAGGCATTGGTTACAAGAAGATATGATTTAGGCCAAGTTTGGAAAGGTTTTCATGGAGAATCAAATCAAATATGCAATCATCATTGGAGCAAGATTTGAACCAAATTTTTTACCCTAATCCAATGTGCATTACATAAGCAAGCTAAAGCACACAAAATAAGGGTTGAAAATCGTTGGAAGAGGCAGAACAAGAACTGAAAAAATCACAAAAAAGCTTGAGGTCGAAATCCAGGTTGGAGGCGTTTTCAGAGGTCAAGACTTGTTCCAATCGATTCCTGGTCATTCACACAAGCTAACTGGATCCAAACCAAGCATTATCAGGTCCTTAAACGCACTGTAAGTCTCACGCTATTCACCCCTGTTCTTGATTTCGATTTGAATCATTATGGCGTCTATTGAACAAACTAATAGCATATTTTCAATCTACAAACCATTTGCAAGTGTTTGGTATCTTTCAATTGCATTTATCTGGCCTGAATATAAAACCACCATTGTTAGGGTTTGGTTTGTGTTTTTGGGCATTTTTATTTCAGGTACAATTGACCTCCATGGAAGACATGGTTGTGACCGGGAGGGTGAGACGAACACGACCATGCCCTTGAAATTCATTTTTATGGCCTGTACAGGATTTTGGAGATGGACATGCTTGTAGTTACGGACTTCTGTCCGTTGGTATAGGTGTTTGACCTTTTAGCCACGGACGAAAGGTTAGGGATGATGTGTGGCATCCCTCTATTGGACCATTCAAATATTACACGTATTTTTTCTTCTTTTCTGGCAATTGTTTTGTTTTTATATAATATATATTATTTATATTGTTATAACAAACACAACAACGTGCCCCAGTGGTCAACACGTCAGCTTCCAAGGCATTAGTGGCTGGAGGTCAGGGGTTCGATCCCTGCCTCCAGCACTTTGTATTTTCTTATTTCTTTTCAGGTTATTACATGCACGCTCAAGCTTGCAACCCACCATGCTCCCTCATGATCCAAGCGCCAGATGGCTAAGGAGCCAGATCTGGTGGTCCACGTTGGAAGTCCACCAAAGCGCTGGTCAATGCGTATACACTGGATCAGAGAAAGTCAAACGAGCCAGCTTCTAATGGGCCAAAGAATTACTTTCCAGACCACCTAAAATCAGGCTAAACTCCTCTCTCTTTTATTTATTTTGCTTTAATTAATTTAATTGTTTTATTTTATTTAATTAACTTTCTAACCAATCACAAAATTCCTTTTTTTATCAAATAAAATCACAAAAATATTTTTATTTCAATCAAATTTTAAATTTTTATTTTTCTTAATAAATTTATTAATTGATTAGGGTTTTAATTAGAAAACTTTAATTCATTTTTGTAAATAATTAAAATTAATTAGATTTAATTAGTTTTTAACTACTAATTTTATTAATTTTATTTTCTTTCTTAAAATAATCAAAACTCCAAAAAATAATTTATTTTTTCATTTAATTAATTTATTAATTTAATTTAGTTATTTAATTTAGGTTTAATTTCTTTCTTAATATAAAAACAACAAAAACCAAAAAGACATGTTTTTTAACCAAAAGGGTCAAAACCCTAAATTTCGCACTCAGTTTAATTTCCCGCGCGTTGTATTTATTCTTATCCAATAATGTACCTGCTTCCGGATTGTAATAGTTAAATAGGACATTTAATTATTTTTATCGCTTTACTTTATTTTTCAAAGGGTTTGTCTTTGGCGATGTAAATACCCGACGCCTTGTAATTTAAATTCCGCATTTTATTTCCGCAAATTATAACTGCTAGATTTTTGATAATAGGGTTTGCATGACAAGGCTGAATGCTTAATCTTAAAATCAAATTAGAATCACCTTTAACATGTACAAAGATAAAAATAACTGAAAACGACACACTCGCACATGCGCACTCCTAGGGTACACTCCCACTTGGTTGCCTTCGTACACGGTCATTGAGTATAGATCGTTTTAGAGGTCGCCCTCTTGTCTAAAAGATCATAGTCACCTCGAAATGGTTGCCTCGGATATTATTGCCTCAAACAAATGATCTAAGACTTTAGGGTTACCGCTAAGGCGTCCTAACATTGCTTTAGTGACCGTATATCCCTAATTCAAATTGACCCTTAAACTCTAACAACGGTGCTACCTACTCATCAATAGTGGGATAGCATTGTCTAAAGGAAATTAGCATAGAACGATTCCTTTTTCGAGTAGGTAGATGGTTCTTAGATACTTGCTCTTTCAAAAACAAAAACTTTTCACACTTACACTCCTTTTCGAACAAAGTTTTCAAAAACACTTCATTACACTCTCGAGGACAGAAGCAAGAGTTAAATCGAAGTTTCAAACAAAAATTTTTTTCAAACCCACAAGCACAAAGAAAACAATTTTGAAAATGATGAGCAAGTACCTAAGAGCCCGTAGATAACTACGGATAGAAAGGGTGCTAATACCTTCCCTTTCTATAATCTACCCCGTACTCAGAAATATCTCGAAAAAGGAATTTTTCTGTGCTTTTTTCCTTTCCTTGTTGGATAAAATAAAAGTCGGTGGCGACTCTTGCTTACCGCGACATTTTGCAAAAACAAACGCAAAACGCAAACCAGCATTCCAAAAAACAATCAGTTCTTCCCACCGTATCACAGAATTGGCGACTCTGTCGGGGAGTATTTTAATAAGTGGGGTGTACCTTAGGAATAGTTCATATTGTTTTCAATTGCTTGACTTGTATGCTTTATCTTTGTGGCCTTGAATCAGAGTTACTATAGATCCTAACCCGGATCTGGGGGACACCCTTTAGGTAAGTAGCAATAAACTGTGAGGGAACTGTACGGTATAGACCGATACGGTTGAAGAAGTAGCTATGTTGGTGTGACACTTTAGTATGTACCGATATCCCTTGTGGCGCGAGGAGGAGAATACGGGTCTGCTAAGGGGTCATTAAGCACCAACTGACCTTAGAACCTATAATTGACCAACTTGGTCATAGAATAGTAGCAGTATGCTACACTCATTGAGACCAAACTCTCGCGATGATTCCGATCGCAAGAAAATGTTGCTAAACTGGAATTATAATCGATCGAGGGTGGTCAGTGATATTGAGATCCTCTAGAACTCGGTTACTATTTTAGGACAGGTTTGAACCAACTAAACTGAAAGAGGGTAATACCTAAACTCCTTGCCATCCTAAAATCTAAGGGCTATCTGTGTGACTTGTTTGCCCTTACCATGTTTGCTATCTGTGAATACTTGTGATGTGTTTCTATCATGACATCATGCATCATGACATTGCATGCATATTGCATTGGATTAACCTATTTAAAAGACAGAGGGGATTCATCATTGTTCTATTTTGTAGGTCATGGCACCTATGCGTAGAAACACTATTCGGATCAACTTTGTCCAGATTCCCACTCAGCTTAAGGAATTGGTTGCAAAGATTCCAGATACTTCTTCCTTTATTAGAAGACATGGGCACCTCCTTGGTTTGGTCACTTCCAATATGGATGAACAGATGATGAGTGTCTTAGTCCAGTTCTTTGATCCACTGTACCACTTCTTTACTTTTCCGGACTACCAGTTGGTCCCTACCTTGGATGAATTCTCTGATCTGCTTGGTATCTCTATTCTAGAGCAGACCCCGTTTACAGGTTAGGAGAAAGTCATTAGGCCGGAAGAGATTGCTTCATCCCTTCATTTGACAAAGGCTGAGGTAATGTCTAACTCGGAGACTAGAAGTGGGACAAAAGGCTTCTTGGCTAAATTCTTGGTTGACCGGGCTAATCAGTTCTGGGACAGTCTAGACTTTCAGGCATTTGAAGACATTCTGGCTCTTCTCATATATGGTTTGGTATTGTTTCCTAACTCAGATTCCTTTGTTGACGTGAATGCGGTGAATATCTTTATTTCCCGTAATCCTGTACCCACTCTCTTGGGTGATATTTTGCACTCTCTTTATGCCCATACCGCTCGGAAACGGGGAACCCTTATGTGTTATGCACCATTGCTGGCGAGGTGGTTTATTTCTCACCTCCCCAAATCAGTTTTAAAGAACAAGGAAGGCATGGGTTGGGCCCACAGGATTATGTCTCTTTCTCACATGGACATTGTTGTACCCCAAAATTTGCCCTCCCATATTCCTCAAGATTTCTCAAAGGTTGCACAGTCAAATCACCTCCTAAGGCAGTCAAGTCAAAATTAGGGTTTTGTGTTGCATCAAGGTCCTTACATCCAAATGACCTCAAGTGCTCCTTAATGTCCTAACTTATGCTCAAATTCAGGTCCGGCTCAAGAGTCAATTCTTTAAAGAAGGTATCCGAATGTGTGAGTTTTCTCGAAGAAATATGGTGAAAAAGTGTGCTGAAAGTGCAGTTTTTACGCGCTAAAAAATTCATAACTTGAAGATCGTGGCTCGTTTTAAACCCGTTCCGGTGGCCAAAATTTTGTCTTGACATTATCTACGTTTTCATCTCTAACGGATGGAAGCCAATTTCGATCAGAAGGTCTTCAAAAATGTGGATTTATCAAGTATTTTCATACAGAAAATTTGTGACAAGTTTATTTGCGTCATGTTCAGAAAATCATAACTTGGTCGATTTTCATCGTATCGAGCTGGTTCCGGCGCCAAAATTTCACAAATTGAGTTGGCTACATTTTCACAGAAGGTATTGAGTTCAAATGGTATTCAAAAGGCCTTCGTTTTTTGCTCAGAGTGCGTGACACGCTGAAAATCCTGAATGCTGAATATTATTTCATCTGGGCCGAAACTTCGAAAATTCATAACTCGGTCAATTTTTAGCGGATTTGGCTCATATTTTTACAC
This sequence comes from Vicia faba, assembly GCA_948472305.1. Lineage (NCBI taxonomy): Eukaryota > Viridiplantae > Streptophyta > Magnoliopsida > Fabales > Fabaceae > Vicia > Vicia faba. The sequence continues at coordinate 1,188,310,548 of OX451737.1, forward strand.
AAGGTCCCTGACTCATAGATCTACAACTTTGCTTCAAAAGTCGATACCGGATTATGCTCTGATCAATACCAGTTTTTTATTGAAGAACGTGTCAGAGTCGACACTGGAGCCCAAAATAAGTTTGTCTGAGCTGAAACTTCAAAAATTCATAACTAATTCACTGTTTATCCGATTGAGCCGATTTTCGGACAGGAGTTAGTTATCGATGTCGGCTACATTTTGTTTTCACATTTCAACTTCAAAAATTGCACTTAAGTCTCTGCGATTTAGCCTGGAAAGTGACGAACTCAAGTGAACATTGGAGGCCCAATTGCACATTCAAAGCCCATTTTCTTTACCCTAATTTCCATTATATAATCACCTTCTTTTCACACAAACCAAAGAGGGGGAAAAAAGAGAGAAAAAACCTTGCCACAACACTGTTAGAATATCAAATTCTTTCAAGAACCCTAAAACCTTGAAATCCTTATTACAAATCCCTCTCTCACTACAAACAAGCTATCACAGTTACAAACCAACACCTCACTACTTCTTCAGTAAGGATAAGGCTGGCTTGATCTCCATGATCCAAAAGGCATAAAAGCATTCATGTCACTAATTTTCCAGTAAGGATAGGATCCCATGCAGGTTCATTAAGGAACATTGAGGCCAAAAGCCAAATGGCCAAAAGCCAAATGGCCAAAAGCCAAAAGCCAAAAGCCAAATGGCCAAAAGAACAACTTATGCATGACACCAATACATGGCGAGACAGACATCCTGAGAAGATTATGGAACGTTGAGGCCAAAACACAAATGGCCAAAAGCCAAAAGCCAAATGGCCAAAGTAGAACAACTTATGCATGACACCAATACATGGCCAAACCACTCCAATTCACCTCCAAAAAGGGCCAGACACTCCCCATGGTTTGCATCATTTTTATTTTTTTATTTGATTTTCCTTTTCATTCTTTTAATTGTTTTTAATTGTTTTCTTTAATTTCCTAAAATAATTTTCATAATAAAAAATCAGAAACTAAAAATGTTTATTGTTATTAATATTAATTTCACCATTATTTTTTGTAAATAAGCTTTAATAATTAACTTAGTTAATTTAGGTTTCAAAACTTTAATATTTTTCTTAATAAATTAAAATATGTAGAAATTAGGTTTTTTTAACTTTTCATCATTTTTTTTAAATAAATAATTTTCTCAGCATTATTATCATTATTAATTACTAAATATTTTGTAAATAAACATGTACATTAATTATTTAATAAATTAGGTTAAACCTTAATATTTTCTTAATAATTAAAAATAATTTAGAATTAGGGTTTCGTTAAACTATAATTTTAATCCTTTTCTTTATTTTCATTAAATACAAAAACAAAAAAAAAACATTTCTTTTCTTTTATTAAATACTTAATTAATTTTTAATTCAATTTAATTTCAAAAGGGTCTAACGCCCTCGAACGTTCTATTTTTATTCTTTTCGCACGTTATTTTATTTTCTTATGAATATTATGTAACTGCTCAAGCCATGTAATAGTAACTAGGTTTTACTTTCCGCATTTTTATTAAAACGGGTCTTTGTAATTTGGCGATGTATAGACCCGCGCCTTGTAATATCGTAGAATTTATCTTTCCGCATTTAAATTTCCGCACTTTTAAATTCTAATTGCATGAAAGAATGTATGGCCTAAATTAAAAACAAGCGTAGATCACCATGATACATGTACAAGATAAAACATAACATGAAAATAACACACAAATTCACACACCACTCTTAGGGTACGCCTCACTGTTGCCTTGCCTTCGAAACGTGGTCGTCGAGTATAGGACGTTTTAGTAAGTCCTTATGTCCGTTGATCCATATGCCTCAAAATAAGTTGCCTCGGAAAAGTTGCCTCGAATTAAAAAAGGATCAATGGCATAAGGGTAGCTTCTAAGGTGTCCTACTGTTGCTCTGGTGACCACACTGTCCCTACAAACGAATTGACCCGAACACCTCCAACGGTGGTGCTACCTATCTCTCAATGGTGGGATGACACTACCTTAAGGACATTTACACAGCCTAATTCCTTAGGGTAGGTGGATGACTCATAGATACTTGCTCTATTTCAAAAACAAATTAAAAACTCTTTTCACACCGACACTTTCAAAAAGCTTTCAAAACAATTTTTTCAAACACTCTTGAGGACTGATACAAGAGTCGATCTGAAATCTTTAAACGAATCTTTTTTCAAACACACTCACATTTGAAAAGCAAACACATTTTGAAAACACAAATGAGCAAGTATCTAAGAGCCCATGGATAACCATGGATAGAAAGGGTGTTAACACCTTCCCTTTCTATAAATCTACCTCCCGAACCGAGAGTTAATCTCATAAGGAATTTTGCTGTGCTTTTGTCCTGTCCATGTTGGAGAAAATAAAAGACGGTGGCGACTCTTGCTTCTGCGACATTTCGTGAACCAACTTTAAACAGTCAGTTCCAGATCCACCGATCACAGAACTGGCGACTCTGCTGGGGACTCTTATAAAGTGAGGTGTACCTTAGGATAGCTCAGACTTATGTTTTCAATTGTTGTGTTTGTTTGCTTTATTATTGTGGGCTACATCGGAGTTACATAGATCCTAACCCGGATCTGGGGATACCCTGTTAGGTAGCATAAGCTGTGAGGGACCTGTCCGGCGTAGACCGACATGGATGAAGCAGTGGCTACGTTGGTGTGGCACCTTGGTCTGTACCGATATCCCTTGTGTCGCAACAAGGAGAATATGGGTCTTCTGAGGAGTCATTAAGCACCAACCGACCTTAGAACCTTAAATGACCCAACTTGGCCAATAGAACAGTAGCAGTATGCTACGCCCATTGAGGCTAAACTCTCGTGATGGTTCTGGCTGCAAGAAAAGATTGCGATGCTGGAGTTATGACCGATTGAGGGTAGTCAGTGATATTGGGATCCTCTAGAACCCGGTTACTTCTGATAGGATAGGTCTTAACCAACAAACTGAAAGAGGGTAATACCTAGACCCCATGCTGGCCTAAACTCTAAGGGCTTCTCTTGTGTGACTTGCGTGCCTTCCAACTTGACTATTTGCATGCTTGTTATCTGACACTTGAGTTTCTTGCAGGTTTTGCTTACAGTCCTTAATTGGGACTCAATACAGGTTTTACCTACATTACCCCATGCATAGCATAACATCATACCATTGCATGCATCTTGCATGAAGACTAATCTGTTTCAAGGATCTCAAGGGCTTGTGATGCAGGTCATGATGAACAAAATGTCTAGCAAGGGGCAAAGGGGATTTATTTTCCTCTAGCCAAGGTTGTCAGGGGCTATGACCCACTCGATATGGTGAGCCTTGACCCTTGAAGAAGGACTCCCAACAATATGCAGTTCCTTCAATCAAGCTACCGGATTCAAATGCTAACAATTTTCTTGTTTACCCCGCGAGATCCTTGAAAACATTGCATGCATATCATACATATCATTGCATTACAGATACCCTTTTGACAGGTCACTTACCTTTGTCGCTGTTTATTTCAGCAATGGCTTCCCAACAAGATAACCAGAGTCTTCATGCTCAAGAGACTCAGTTCAGGGAAATCTTTTTAAGCCTATCCAAAGGGCAGGAAGAGTTAAGGACACTCCTCATAGGGAATTTGGCCAAGAAAAGTCCAGAAGATGATAAGGACGAACGGCTGAAACATCTATAAGCTGAGGTAGATACATTGAAAACCCAGATGCTGGGGCAAAGGGCTCTCATCCAAGGTTTAGCGCGGGAGAAGGAAGAGTTGAGGACCATGATCATTCAACTCCACCAAGACAGATCCAACATGAAGCAACCAGTCCAAGTCAGGGACCAGGTCTTTGATCAGCTTCCAAGAGGACAAGAATCTGGTATGGTGAAGAATGGAACTCTCCAAATTGCTACCATTTCACAAGTCCAACCACAACCCCGCCCAGAGCAACAGGTTGATCAGAGTAAGTCAAGCAGGTCCAAGAGGCAGTTCACCCAGCTCAACATGCCTTTGTTTCAAGCTCTACAACACCTGCTGAGGTTAAATCTGATTACACTAAGGGCTCCTACCCGGAACCCCAACACATCTGCTCCTAACTATCACCCCAACAAAAGGTGTGCATACCACTCTGATAGTCCTGGACATGACACTGCCGACTGCTGGGCTCTGAAGAACAAGGTTCAGGATCTGATTAACGCAAAGGAAGTCCAGCTCGACTCTCCAGAGGCTCCCAATGTGACCACTGCTCCCCTGCCCAAACATGGCTAGGATTGGAAACTTTTGTTCATTTGAATGTTCAGATTGTAATTTTCTTTGGTTGTTCAAACATTTTATTTCATGTCAAACTTGGTTATTTCATTAATGCATTACACATGTCTGTTTTAAAGTAATTATTTCGTATTCACTATATGCAAACTGTTTTCATATTTTTGTGATGACCAAACTCTTGATTGAAAATTCTAAGCCTCTTGAGGGAGGATGACGAAAATGATACCACGATCTTTACAGTATGCTTTTGAACAGACCCCGCTGATGAGGTATAGGCATTGTTTCAATTCCTAAACACTGGAGTTATAAGGAAGATAATCCCTCGTCAACCCCTCTGAGCCAAAGAAGTAGGAGTTTTTCTTTTCGAAATTTAAAACCCTTAATCATAACTTGGGGCAGGGTAGTTCTCTCAGTTGATCCAAGTGCATAACAAATGGCACCAAAGAGGTCCTTACAAAACAAAAGATAGTGATGGTTCCGAATAATCATAAAGACAGGCAGTCATTATCAAAAAAAAAAAAACTAAAGCCCAATAAGTCAAAACCTATGAAGGTGACTTACAAAACTGGGGCATCCCGCTGACTGTAAATACAAAAAGAAACAGTTCAGGCAAAAAACAGGGATAACAAAATAAAAAAAGAAAGAGGTCTTACAAACCCTCGACAAAAAATGACTGCCTATTCAAAATAAATTGTCAACATCCGAACCATCACTGGAATATCAAAGCAAAGACTCAACAAGGTCTAACGCACGATTAGCTGAGTTTAGGATTGAAGAGCATCACGAAGAACGGGCGGGTACAAATAAAGTTTGAGCCTTTATCCTTTGTTTCTTAAACCGTGAACCAGGCCACGCTACAACCCTCAAAAGTCCTAGCCGAAGCATGGGTTAGTTCGAAAGCATACTGTTACGAAAAGGTATCCTGACTCCTTAAGGCTTGCGGTAAAATAACGAGTTGACATCACAGTTTACACAAAAAAACTCACTTGTTTTCTTAAAAAACTGCATTTTCAAAATCTTCAAGACAGACATAAGCTTTGCATTTTTGATATAACATTGTTTGCATATGACTATTTGTTTGAACAGCAGGGAAATTCGCACGATGAATACTGTTGTACCCCAAAATTTGCCCTCCCATATTCATCAAGAATTGTCAAAATCAAGGTCACAAAATTCCCCAAGGGTTGTGCAGCTCAACTGTCTCCTATACAATCAAAACTAGGGTTTGAGTTCTGGTCAAGCAAATGAACTTTTCAAAGGCCCAATCAAGTCTCATATGCTTACAAAGATGGTCAAGTGTCCTCATGTCAAGTTTCAAGGCATTTAGCTCAAAATTGCACAGTCAAAACCCTAGATTGCACTACAGTCAACTGTAGGGGCAAAATGGTCATTTGACAGTCAAAAGTTCAAATTCTTGGTCAACATATCATTTTGAAGCCACAAACATCATTTGATCAATGCTTGATCATGATTCTCAAAATTTGGCTCAGAAATCATCAAAGATGCAAAAGTTGCTATATTTGGACAGCTGAAAAAGTCAACTGAAATTGACCAGGGCATAACTTTCACATGGATTATCAGAAAAATTCCATCCAAAGCTCATTTTTAAGAGAAAGACATTTCCTACAACTCATCTTCATACTTCAAGTCCAAGAAATGCTCTCACAAAAAGTTATCAATTTCAACATTATAGGTCATTGTCAAAAGTCAACAAAAAGTGACTTTAAGTCAAAGGCCATAACTTGAGATTGGTAAATCAAAATGACATGGGACCAAAGGCATTGGTTAAAGGACTCAAAGACCTTTTCAAAATGTCCAAGAACATGTGAAAAGCTTAAAAATTGAGCAAGTTATGCCTTGTGGAAGTTGGGAAATTTTTGGGAATTTTGAAAAGTCAACAATGGTTCAAATGACCTAAAAATGCAAATGGGCCCATTTTTCTTCCAAGTTTCTTCATGCCAAGCCTATGCACGACCACTAGGCCCAAAGGGAAGTATTTTCATATTTTTTAATTATTTATTTGAATTTATATTAATTTATATTCATTTAAATCATTTTAATACATGAAAAATATAAACCTAACCTAAAAAAATCTTTTTATGCATATTCCAAGGTCAATATTTCGTGCACTTCTTAATTAGGCAAGTTTTGATGAGAATTGATCAGATTTGAACCAAAATGCACATGGAAAAGATTTGGAAAAGATCTTGTAAAATCAAATATTGAAATCCATTATGGCATGAGATTTTGTACAACTTTCTTGACCTAAAAGCCTCTATACATACTCAGGATCAAACCCTAATGCAAAAGAGACTCTAAGCTGCGCAGAAAGCCAATACACAAACTTGAAAAAATTGCCTTAAAGCTCAAATCTGATTTCCAGGTTAGAGGAGGATTCAAGCTCTAAGACTTGGCTCAATAGCTTCCTTGTGTGATTCTGAACGTGTGTCAATCATAAACCACAAGCAAAGCTCCAAGAACTGGTAAAACGGGTTCAAACTGTACCAAAGAAAATCCATAATCGTATTTTGGTTTTAAAGCATGATCATTGCATTTTAATTGTATATTCATGTTCCTTACAAGGTTTTACAACTAACCAGTATATTTAATTGGGTTTTCGTGCTGTATACAAGATATTGCCATGTTTCCTTTTTAGGGTTTTCAGGAGCTCGAATTAGGGATTCTTACTAGAGGCAAAATCAGGCTACCCTAATACCATCATTGCAATCAGTATATCTGGACGAAGAAATTGAGATAGTCGCGCTGAATTTATGCTCAAAGATGAGCTAATCGCTATTTCTTCTAAACCTGCCTAAGACCACGCCCAGAAAACCGTTTCCATAGCCCTTATGTTTCAGAAGAAAAAAAAGAGAACGAGGACGATGATGTGTTGGCGTGCAATGCTGGCAGGTACTCATGCGTGCAACCCCCAAGACCTGGGTTCAAGTCCCAGGTCTGTACAAATCTCCATAATATTTTTCAATACTTATTCTTGTGTAGCGCGCCTATTATAGACCATCATATTCCATCATCATCCCATCGTCCACGCGCCCATCACATTCAGATCAAAGGCACAGGATCAAGGAACACAATAAACATCAGTCAACACATGATACACAAGCCAAAAAGTCAAACAAATGGCATGCTTATTGGGCCAGATTACCAGGCCTGTACCTCACAAATTGGGGCTACCCCCCCCCCCCCCTGGTTTGCCTTCCTTTTTATTATTTTCTTATATTTTATTTAAAATTATTTTGTGTTCTTAATTGCTTAATTTAATTACTTTATTTTCATAAAAACATAAAAACATCATAAAAAATCAGAAAAGACCAAAAAATAATAAATATGTATATTATAATTATTTTTAAACAAATGCTTGTAAATATTTAGTTTAATTAGGTTATAGTTTTAATCTTTTAATAAAAATCCAAAAAATAGAATATAGGTTTAATAACTTTTTATTTTTCTTTTTTTTAATTTTCCCCTTTTTTCAGAATAGTAATATTATTTATTTATTTTCTTAAATTAAAAATTGCGCGTAAATTAACTTAGATATTAAATTAGGTTAAAAATTCAACCTTTTTCATAATAAATAAAAAAATATTAGAATTAGGGTTTGCCTTACAGTTTAATTTCAATTAACTCTTTTTTTCTTTTAATAAATAAAAAACATAAAAATCTAAAAACATTTTCTTTTTAAATTTTAATTCTAGTTCCTTATTTAATTCTAATTAATTAACTCTTGTAATTTAATTTTTGTAAAAGGGTCCAACGCCCATTGTTTTGATTTATTTGCGCATTTACTTTATGTCGTTCATTGTAATTATGTAATTGTCCCAAAGCATTGTAACTTTACTTTTCGCACTTTATTTTTTCCGCTTTATTTATTTTCCGCTAAATCGGGTCCGGTTTAATTTTGGCGATGTGGACCCGCGCCATTTGTAATAGTCGTAGATTTATTTTCCCGCAAACTTTATAACTGTTAAATATGCATGCAAGAATGAATGTCCTAATTAAAATCAAGCGTAGAACACTTTAACATGACAAGACAAATAACTGAAAACGACACATAATTCGCACACACCACCCCTAGGGTACGCCTCACTGTTGCCTTTCGAAAGGTGGTCGTCGAGTAGAGGACGTCTTAGTAAGTCCTCATGATCCGGGAACCTGGCATGAGGGTAGCTTCTAAGGTGTCTTCCTATTGCTCCGGTGATCACCATGTCCCTAAAAATCGAATTGACCCGAACACCTCCAACGGTGGTGCTACCTACCTCTCAATGGTGGGATGGCACTACTTTAAAGGACTCTTATACAGATGAATTCCTTAGGGTAGGTAGGTTCTCAAGGATACTTGCTCTAATTTCAAACAAATCAAAAATCTTTTCACCAACACATTTTCAAAGGCTTTCAAAGCAAATTTTTCAAACACTCTGACGTACGAGTCGAACTGAAATTTTTCAAAGAAACTTTTTAAACCCACATTGAAAAGCAAGCAAACATTTTGAAAACACATTGAGCAAGTATCTAAGAGCCCATGGATAACCATGGATAGAAAGGGTGCTAACACCTTCCCTTTCTATAACCTACCTCCCGAACCGAGAGCAATCTCTTTAAGGAATTTTTCTGTGCTTTTGTCCTTTCCATTTGGAGAAAATAAAAGACGGTAGCGACTCTTGCTTCCGCGACATTTCGCGAACCAACGTTAAATAGTCAGTTCCAGATCCACCGATCACAGAACTGGCGACTCTGCTGGGGATACCTTTATAAAGTGAGGTGTACCTTAGGGTTAGTTCATAAATGTGTTTTCAATTGTCTTCTTTGCTTGCTTTACTATTGTGGGTTGTATCGGAGTTACATAGATCCTAACCCGGATCTGGGGATACCCTGTTTAGGTAGCATAAGCTGTGAGGGACCTGTCCGGCGTATACCGACATGGGTGAAGCAGTGGCTACGTTGGTGTGGCGCCTTGGTCTGTACCGATATCCCTCGTGTTGAAACGGGGAGAATATGGGTCTTCCAAGGAGTCATTAAGCACCAACAGACCTTAGAACCTTAAATGACACAACTTGGCCATTAGAACAGTAGCAGTATGCTACGCCCATTGAGGCTAAACTCTCGTGATGGTTCTGGCCGCAAGAAAAGATTGCGATGCTGGAGTTATGACCGATTGAGGTTAGTCAATGATATTGGGATCCTCTAAGAACCCGGTTACTTCTGATTAGGACAGGTATGAACCAACGAACTGAAAGAGGGTAATACATAGACCTCATGCTGGCCTAAACTCTAAGGGCACTTTTGTGTGACTTGTGTGCCTTTGTACTTGCCTACTTGCATGCTTGTTATCTGACGCTTGAGTTTCTCGCAGGTTTTGTTTGTAGTCCTGAATTAGGACTCATAACAAGGTTTACCAGGTTTTCTCGCAGGTTTTGTTTGTAGTCCTTAATTAGGACTCATAACAGGGTTTACCAAGTTTTCTTGCAGGTTTTGGTTTGCAGTCCTTAATAAGGACTCGTAACAGGGTTTATTCATATCACCCCATGCATCATGACATCATACCATTGCATACATCCTAACCCATTTCAAGGATCTCAAGGGCTTGTGATGCAGGTCATGATGAATCAAACATCTAGCAAGGGGCAAAGAGGATTTATTTTCCTCTAGCCAAGGTTGTCAGGGGCTATGACCCACTTGATATGGTGAGCTTTGACACTTGAAGAAGGTTCCCCTAGCCAAGGTTGTCAGGGGCTATGACCCACTAGATATGGTGAGCCTTTGACCCTTGAAGAAGGACTCTCAACAACATGCAGTCCCTCCAATCAAGCTACCGGACCCAAATTCTAACAAATTTTCTTGTTTATCCCGCGAGGTCCTTGAAAACATTACATGCATGTCATACACATCATTACATAACAGGTATCTTTGTTGCAGGTCACTTACCTTTCTCGCTGTTTATTTCAGCAATGGCCTTCCAACCAGACAACCAGGACCTTCTTGCTCAAGAGACTCGGTTCGGGGAAATCCTTCTGAATCTATCCAAGGGGCAGGAGGAACTAAGGACACTTCTCATGGGGACCTTTGTCAGGAACAGTGCTGAGGATGAAAGGCTGAAACACCTACAAGCTGAGATGGATGTTATGAAAGCCCAAATGCTGGGGCAGAGGAATGCCATTCAAGGTTTAGCTCAAAGACAAGATGAGCTCCGGTTTCTCGTCAACCAACTGCTTCAGGATAACCAACTGGGGCAAACATCTAAGGGTAAAAAGCCAGTCATCATTCGACCATCTTTGAGACAAAGAGGCAAGGAGAAAGCTCCTCATATGGCTCCAGTATCACCAATTCAGTATCAACCTCACCAACTTCAACCAGACAAGCCTAAAAGGCAGTACACCAAAATCAACATGTCGCTGGATCAAGCACTGCAACAAATGTTGAAGGCAGGGTTGATCACCTTAAAGGCTCCTCTTCGGAATCCAAACACTTCTGCTCCTAACTATCATCCCAATGATAGGTGCGCATACCATTCTGATAGCCCGGGGCATACCACGGACAACTGCTGGCCTCTCAAAAACAAGATTCAAGACATGATCGACGCTGGAGAGATTCAGTTTGAAGTACCTGAGACTCCGAACATAATCACTGCTCCCTTGCCAAATCATGGCTAGGATTGAGAAATTTTTGTTCATTCGAATGTTCAAGTTGCAATTTTCTTTTGTTTAAACGTTTATTCATGTTAAAACATTGTTATTCCATTAATGCATCGCTTATGTCTATTTTTGAATCAATATATTCGCATTCACTATATGCAAACTGTTTTCATATTTTTTCTGATGTCAGTTCTTGATCTAAAATTCTAAGCCTCTTGAGGGAGGATGACGAAAACGATACCATAATCTACAGTATGCTTTTGAACAGACCCCGCTGATGAGGTACAGGCATTGTTTCAATCCCTAAACACTGGAGTTATAAGGATGATAATCCCTCGTCAACCCCTCTGAGCCAAAGAAGTAGGAGTTTTTCTTTTCGAAATTTAAAAACCCTTAATCATAACCGGGGGCAGGGTAGTCTCTCAATTAATCCAAGTGCATAACGAATGGCACTAAAGAGGTCCTTACAAAAAAGAAAGACAGTGATGGTTCCGAATAATCAATAAAGAAAGGCAGTCATTATCTCTCAAAGAATAAAAACCCATTAAGTCAAAACTCATGAAGGAGACTTACCAAACTGGGGCATCCCGCTGACTGTAATTCCAAAAAGGAAACAGTTCAGGCAAAAAAGAAAGGGATAACAAAAATCAAGCAAGAGGTCTCACAACCAAAGCAAAAATGACTGCCTAGTCAGAATAAACCATCATTGGAATATCAAAACAAAGACTCGAACAAGGTCTAATGTATGATCGACTGAGTTTAGGTTTGGAGAACATCACGAAGAGCGGGTGGGTACAAATAATTTGAGCCTTTATCCTTTGTTTCTTAAACCGTGAACCAGGCCACGATATAACCCTTAAAAGTCCTAGCTGAAGCATGGGTTAGTTCGAAAGCATACTGTTACAAAGGTATCCTGACTCCTGAAGGTTTGTTGTAAAATCTTGAGCTGACACCGCACTGTATTACAAAAAATGCATTTTCAAAATTCAAGACAGACATAGACTTTTGCATTCTTAAAATAACCTTGTTTGCATATGACTATTTGTTTGAACAGCAGGGAAATTCGCACAATGAACACCTTGTGAACAGAAGAACCTCCAATCAAGGGGCACAGTAGAAGCATTGCCCATTATCTGGGGCATGGCAAAATACTTCCAACAGGGGCAACTCCCTACATTCTGAGAGCGTGGACATAGTCGAAAAAATACTACGCACAATCAAAGACCCGCTAGGTTGACACACCTAGGCTAAAATAAGGGCTTCCCGGCGAACCAAAAGGGTTCGGGAAAAATGAAGGGATGAAACGAAAAAATCTGTACACCCGGCAAGTCGAAAACCTGAAAAGGCGGCTTGGGCAAAAATGGGTATCCCGGTGGACTGAAAACCCGAAAGGGCGGTCCAGGCAAAAGTTAGGGATCAAAGCGTATGACTATGCCCCGGCATCTCGTCACTTGTCTACCCGAAGATTTGTCAATCACCCACACAGGTATCCTCTTCCCTCACCTCCGAAGCAGGGGCAGTAATGAGTTATCCAGGCAATCCAACTACCCTGCCAACCAAATTACAACGGAAAGATCAATATAAGAATGATTACCATCTACCCCTACAAATTCCAGATCGTGGGTTAACGTCCGAGACCAAACAGGACAATCATCCACTTAATCAAAATCATGCGACCCAACACCGGTTTCCTCTCAACCTTCAGACAAAGTCATACACAGACTCCTCCTCCATAAGATGACCTAACCCCGGTTCCTCCTGAAGTCTTACATGGACCGATCTCAAGATGACCTAACCCCGGTTCATCAAGAAGTTTTTACACAAATTTATCCAGGTAACCTAACCCCGGTTCCTCCTGAAGTCTTACATGGACCTATCTCAAGATGACCTAACCCCGGTTCATCAAAGTTTTTACACAAACTTATCCAAGCAACCTTACCCCGGTTCATCAAGAAATCTCACACGGATCTATCTCAAGGTAACCTAACCCCGGTTCATCAAAGTTCTACACAAACTTATCCCGAAGCAACCTTACCCCGGTTCATCAAGAAATCTCACACGGATCTATCTCAAGGTAACCTAACCCCGGTTCCCCCAGAAGTCTCACAGGGACTCGTCTCCAGTAACCTTACCCCGGTTCGTCAAGAAATCTCACATGGATTTACCCCAAGGTAACCTAACCCCGGTTCCTCCAGAAGTATTACATGGATTTAGTTCAAGATAACCTCACCCCGGTTCATCAAGAAGTTTTTACTTCACCAAGCAACCCTACACCGGTTCCCCCTATTCAAGATGCAGTTTTACATGGACTCGTCACCCGGACACCCTACACAGGTTCTCCCTTTCCAAGAACGCAGTTTTACACGAACTCATCATCAAAATAACCCTACCCAGGTTCCTTCTCCATTTTCAGATGCGGTTTTACACGAGCTCATCAGCAGGCAACCCTACATAGGTTCCCTCTTTCAACCTACAGCAATTACAGTTCAAAATCTCCCCAGGAGAGTCCAACCTATCTCCCCAGGAAAATTGGAATTCATATCCCCAAGCAGTAAGCTTATCCCCAGTATATTCTGGAAGCTTATCCCCTATCAGAGCACGAACGCGTCGTCCGGCTTTATTTAAAGAGTTATTCCCTTAACAGGATATAACTGGGTTATCCTCAGCCAAAAGCCACGGAAAGAGCGTCGTCGACAAAGTCTTCCTACCCCAGCGAAGTCTATCAACGCTTCCTATACAACGGTATCCTCAGCAAGTTATTCTCAATAATTCAAGCAAAGCATCTCTATCCCCACAGAGTATTGCTTCCCAGCATAGTCGCTAGAGTATCCTTTCTCCCCACAGACTCTTCATTTGCCAAGTTTATTCCTCAACGGAGTTATCTTCTCCTACCGGTATTCTTGCAGTTATCATCCCCAGCGGAAGCAAAATCTATTCTTCAACGTCAGCCCAGGATACAACTTCCCGGCACCTGTCAAGGATCCACTTTCCTAGACGAAAACATACATAAAACTTCACATACATCATCATAGCATGCATAACGCACTGCATCATATCATACGAGTCTCCTTTACGTTGGGAACATCATTGCTTGATCCATATCATGCATTGCATATGACTGACTTTTACCTTTCAGGAAAGCTGCAGTTTAAAGTCTCAATCACATTTCAAGACCTAGACCGGTTCAGTTAAGTCGACCCTAAGATTTTCCTGATTCCTACCCAGTCAAAGGCCTTCTCTTGGTTCAGTCAGATCGACCCTAAGATCTCCCTGATGCTTATCCAGTTGAAGATATTCCAAGACCTTGTCCGGTTCAGTTAAATCGACCCTAAGATTTTCCTGATTCTTACCCAGTCAAAGGCCTCCTCTGGTTCAGTCAGATCGACCCTAAGATCTCCCTGATTCTTATTCCAGTAGAAGACACCCAAGATTTTTCTCAACGAGCGTTGTTGAAGTTAAAGTCGCCCAAGGTTCTCTTACCATTCATGCTAAGGTAGTAACCATCCCTGGTTCATTCATCAGCGTTTGAAGCTCCAGATTCAGCTCCTGTAACCAGTCAAGACACCTCTATATCAAGCATCTAAAATCAGCTCCTGCAACGTGTCAGGTACTCGTTTTCTCTTTTGCAGGTATGCAGGTTCTCGCTAAGGAATCTCCTACGCGACCAACATCCCGATGGCATCTATAAGCCCATCATCCTATCCAGCAATCTCCAAATGGCATCTATAAGCCCATTCCATCATCACTGCTACCATGTGAGCGCAAATTTCTGGGCACTCTAGTGTCCAATCATCTTCTACCCTCGGATTACGAAAGGCACGTCAGCCAATCTGCATCCTCAGGTCTAAGAAGATTGAACAGGGGCAACTGTTGTACCCCAAAATTTGCCCTCCCATATTCATCAAGAATTGTCAAAATCAAGGTCACAAAATTCCCCAAGGGTTGTGCAGCTCAACTGTCTCCTATACAGTCAAAACTAGGGTTTGAGTTCTGGTCAAGCAAATGAACTTTTCAAAGGCCCAATCAAGTCTCATATGCTTACAAAGATGGTCAAGTGTCCTCATGTCAAGTTTCAAGGCATTCAGCTCAAAATTGCACAGTCAAAACCCTAGATTGCACTACAGTCAACTGTAGGGGCAAAATGGTCATTTGACAGTCAAAAGTTCAAATTCTTGGTCAACATATCATTTTGAAGCCACAAACATCATTTGATCAATGCTTGATCATGATTCTCAAAATTTGGCTCAGAAATCATCAAAGATGCAAAAGTTGCTATATTTGGACAGCTGAAAAAGTCAACTGAAATTGACCAGGGCATAACTTTCACATGGATTATCAAAAAAATTCCATCCAAAGCTCATTTTGAAGAGAAAGACATTTCCTACAACTCATCTTCATACTTCAAGTCCAAGAAATGCTCTCACAAAAAGTTATCAATTTCAACATTATAGGTCATTGTCAAAAGTCAACAAAAAGTGACTTTAAGTCAAAGGCCATAACTTGAGATTGGTAAATCAAACTGACATGGGACAAAAGGCATTGGTTAAAGGACTCAAAGACCTTTCCAAAATGTCCAAGAACATGTGAAAAGCTTAAAAATTGAGCAAGTTATGCCTTGTGGAAGTTGGGAAATTTTTGGGAATTTTGAAAAGTCAACAATGGTTCAAATGACCTAAAAATGCAAATGGGCCCATTTTTCTTCCAAGTTTCTTCATGCCAAGCCTATGCACGACCACTAGGCCCAAAGGGAAGTATTTTCATATTTTTTAATTATTTATTTGAATTTATATTAATTTATATTCATTTAAATCATTTTAATACATGAAAAATATAAACCTAACCTAAAAAAAATCTTTTTATGCATATTCCAAGGTCAATATTTCGTGCACTTCTTAATTAGGCAAGTTTTGATGAGAATTGATCAGATTTGAACCAAAATGCACATGGAAAAGATTTGGAAAATATCTTGTAAAATCAAATATTGAAATCCATTATGGCATGAGATTTTGTACAACTTTCTTGACCTAAAAGCCTCTATACATACTCAGGATCAAACCCTAATGCAAAAGAGACTCTAAGCTGCGCAGAAAGCCAATACACAAACTTGAAAAAATTGCCTTAAAGCTCAAATCTGATTTCCAGGTTAGAGGAGGATTCAAGCTCTAAGACTTGGCTCAATAGCTTCCTTGTGTGATTCTGAACGTGTGTCAATCATAAACCACAAGCAAAGCTCCAAGAACTGGTAAAACGGGTTCAAACTGTACCAAAGAAAATCCATAATCGTATTTTGGTTTTAAAGCATGATCATTGCATTTTAATTGTATATTCATGTTCCTTACAAGGTTTTACAACTAACCAGTATATTTAATTGGGTTTTCGTGCTGTATACAAGATATTGCCATGTTTCCTTTTTAGGGTTTTCAGGAGCTCGAATTAGGGATTCTTACTAGAGGCAAAATCAGGCTACCCTAATACCATCATTGCAATCAGTATATCTGGACGAAGAAATTGAGATAGTCGCGCTGAATTTATGCTCAAAGATGAGCTAATCGCTATTTCTTCTAAACCTGCCTAAGACCACGCCCAGAAAACCGTTTCCATAGCCCTTATGTTTCAGAAAAAAAAAAGAGAACGAGGACGATGATGTGTTGGCGTGCAATGCTGGCAGGTACTCATGCGTGCAACCCCCAAGACCTGGGTTCAAGTCCCAGGTCTGTACAAATCTCCATAATATTTTTCAATACTTATTCTTGTGTAGCGCGCCTATTATAGACCATCATATTCCATCATCATCCCATCGTCCACGCGCCCATCACATTCAGATCAAAGGCACAGGATCAAGGAACACAATAAACATCAGTCAACACATGATACACAAGCCAAAAAGTCAAACAAATGGCATGCTTATTGGGCCAGATTACCAGGCCTGTACCTCACAAATTGGGGCTACCCCCCCCCCCTGGTTTGCCTTCCTTTTTATTATTTTCTTATATTTTATTTAAAATTATTTTGTGTTCTTAATTGCTTAATTTAATTACTTTATTTTCATAAAAACATAAAAACATCATAAAAAATCAGAAAAGACCAAAAAATAATAAATATGTATATTATAATTATTTTTAAACAAATGCTTGTAAATATTTAGTTTAATTAGGTTATAGTTTTAATCTTTTAATAAAAATCCAAAAAATAGAATATAGGTTTAATAACTTTTTATTTTTCTTTTTTTTAATTTTCCCCTTTTTTCAGAATAGTAATATTATTTATTTATTTTCTTAAATTAAAAATTGCGCGTAAATTAACTTAGATATTAAATTAGGTTAAAAATTCAACCTTTTTCATAATAAATAAAAAAATATTAGAATTAGGGTTTGCCTTACAGTTTAATTTCAATTAACTCTTTTTTTCTTTTAATAAATAAAAAACATAAAAATCTAAAAACATTTTCTTTTTAAATTTTAATTCTAGTTCCTTATTTAATTCTAATTAATTAACTCTTGTAATTTAATTTTTGTAAAAGGGTCCAACGCCCATTGTTTTGATTTATTTGCGCATTTACTTTATGTCGTTCATTGTAATTATGTAATTGTCCCAAAGCATTGTAACTTTACTTTTCGCACTTTATTTTTTCCGCTTTATTTATTTTCCGCTAAATCGGGTCCGGTTTAATTTTGGCGATGTGGACCCGCGCCATTTGTAATAGTCGTAGATTTATTTTCCCGCAAACTTTATAACTGTTAAATATGCATGCAAGAATGAATGTCCTAATTAAAATCAAGCGTAGAACACTTTAACATGACAAGACAAATAACTGAAAACGACACATAATTCGCACACACCACCCCTAGGGTACGCCTCACTGTTGCCTTTCGAAAGGTGGTCGTCGAGTAGAGGACGTCTTAGTAAGTCCTCATGATCCGGGAACCTGGCATGAGGGTAGCTTCTAAGGTGTCTTCCTATTGCTCCGGTGATCACCATGTCCCTAAAAATCGAATTGACCCGAACACCTCCAACGGTGGTGCTACCTACCTCTCAATGGTGGGATGGCACTACTTTAAAGGACTCTTATACAGATGAATTCCTTAGGGTAGGTAGGTTCTCAAGGATACTTGCTCTAATTTCAAACAAATCAAAAATCTTTTCACCAACACATTTTCAAAGGCTTTCAAAGCAAATTTTTCAAACACTCTGACGTACGAGTCGAACTGAAATTTTTCAAAGAAACTTTTTAAACCCACATTGAAAAGCAAGCAAACATTTTGAAAACACATTGAGCAAGTATCTAAGAGCCCATGGATAACCATGGATAGAAAGGGTGCTAACACCTTCCCTTTCTATAACCTACCTCCCGAACCGAGAGCAATCTCTTTAAGGAATTTTTCTGTGCTTTTGTCCTTTCCATTTGGAGAAAATAAAAGACGGTAGCGACTCTTGCTTCCGTGACATTTCGCGAACCAACGTTAAATAGTCAGTTCCAGATCCACCGATCACAGAACTGGCGACTCTGCTGGGGATACCTTTATAAAGTGAGGTGTACCTTAGGGTTAGTTCATAAATGTGTTTTCAATTGTCTTCTTTGCTTGCTTTACTATTGTGGGTTGTATCGGAGTTACATAGATCCTAACCCGGATCTGGGGATACCCTGTTTAGGTAGCATAAGCTGTGAGGGACCTGTCCGGCGTATACCGACATGGGTGAAGCAGTGGCTACGTTGGTGTGGCGCCTTGGTCTGTACCGATATCCCTCGTGTTGAAACGGGGAGAATATGGGTCTTCCAAGGAGTCATTAAGCACCAACAGACCTTAGAACCTTAAATGACACAACTTGGCCATTAGAACAGTAGCAGTATGCTACGCCCATTGAGGCTAAACTCTCGTGATGGTTCTGGCCGCAAGAAAAGATTGCGATGCTGGAGTTATGACCGATTGAGGTTAGTCAATGATATTGGGATCCTCTAAGAACCCGGTTACTTCTGATTAGGACAGGTATGAACCAACGAACTGAAAGAGGGTAATACATAGACCTCATGCTGGCCTAAACTCTAAGGGCACTTTTGTGTGACTTGTGTGCCTTTGTACTTGCCTACTTGCATGCTTGTTATCTGACGCTTGAGTTTCTCGCAGGTTTTGTTTGTAGTCCTGAATTAGGACTCATAACAAGGTTTACCAGGTTTTCTCGCAGGTTTTGTTTGTAGTCCTTAATTAGGACTCATAACAGGGTTTACCAAGTTTTCTTGCAGGTTTTGGTTTGCAGTCCTTAATAAGGACTCATAACAGGGTTTATTCATATCACCCCATGCATCATGACATCATACCATTGCATACATCCTAACCCATTTCAAGGATCTCAAGGGCTTGTGATGCAGGTCATGATGAATCAAACATCTAGCAAGGGGCAAAGAGGATTTATTTTCCTCTAGCCAAGGTTGTCAGGGGCTATGACCCACTTGATATGGTGAGCTTTGACACTTGAAGAAGGTTCCCCTAGCCAAGGTTGTCAGGGGCTATGACCCACTAGATATGGTGAGCCTTTGACCCTTGAAGAAGGACTCTCAACAACATGCAGTCCCTCCAATCAAGCTACCAGACCCAAATTCTAACAAATTTTCTTGTTTATCCCGCGAGGTCCTTGAAAACATTACATGCATGTCATACACATCATTACATAACAGGTATCTTTGTTGCAGGTCACTTACCTTTCTCGCTGTTTATTTCAGCAATGGCCTTCCAACCAGACAACCAGGACCTTCTTGCTCAAGAGACTCGGTTCGGGGAAATCCTTCTGAATCTATCCAAGGGGCAGGAGGAACTAAGGACACTTCTCATGGGGACCTTTGTCAGGAACAGTGCTGAGGATGAAAGGCTGAAACACCTACAAGCTGAGATGGATGTTATGAAAGCCCAAATGCTGGGGCAGAGGAATGCCATTCAAGGTTTAGCTCAAAGACAAGATGAGCTCCGGTTTCTCGTCAACCAACTGCTTCAGGATAACCAACTGGGGCAAACATCTAAGGGTAAAAAGCCAGTCATCGTTCGACCATCTTTGAGACAAAGAGGCAAGGAGAAAGCTCCTCATATGGCTCCAGTATCACCAATTCAGTATCAACCTCACCAACTTCAACCAGACAAGCCTAAAAGGCAGTACACCAAAATCAACATGTCGCTGGATCAAGCACTGCAACAAATGTTGAAGGCAGGGTTGATCACCTTAAAGGCTCCTCTTCGGAATCCAAACACTTCTGCTCCTAACTATCATCCCAATGATAGGTGCGCATACCATTCTGATAGCCCGGGGCATACCACGGACAACTGCTGGCCTCTCAAAAACAAGATTCAAGACATGATCGACGCTGGAGAGATTCAGTTTGAAGTACCTGAGACTCCGAACATAATCACTGCTCCCTTGCCAAATCATGGCTAGGATTGAGAAATTTTTGTTCATTCGAATGTTCAAGTTGCAATTTTCTTTTGTTTAAACGTTTATTCATGTTAAAACATTGTTATTCCATTAATGCATCGCTTATGTCTATTTTTGAATCAATATATTCGCATTCACTATATGCAAACTGTTTTCATATTTTTTCTGATGTCAGTTCTTGATCTAAAATTCTAAGCCTCTTGAGGGAGGATGACGAAAACGATACCATAATCTACAGTATGCTTTTGAACAGACCCCGCTGATGAGGTACAGGCATTGTTTCAATCCCTAAACACTGGAGTTATAAGGATGATAATCCCTCGTCAACCCCTCTGAGCCAAAGAAGTAGGAGTTTTTCTTTTCGAAATTTAAAAACCCTTAATCATAACCGGGGGCAGGGTAGTCTCTCAATTGATCCAAGTGCATAACGAATGGCACTAAAGAGGTCCTTACAAAAAAGAAAGACAGTGATGGTTCCGAATAATCAATAAAGAAAGGCAGTCATTATCTCTCAAAGAATAAAAACCCATTAAGTCAAAACTCATGAAGGAGACTTACCAAACTGGGGCATCCCGCTGACTGTAATTCCAAAAAGGAAACAGTTCAGGCAAAAAAGAAAGGGATAACAAAAATCAAGCAAGAGGTCTCACAACCAAAGCAAAAATGACTGCCTAGTCAGAATAAACCATCATTGGAATATCAAAACAAAGACTCGAACAAGGTCTAACGTATGATCGACTGAGTTTAGGTTTGGAGAACATCACGAAGAGCGGGTGGGTACAAATAATTTGAGCCTTTATCCTTTGTTTCTTAAACCGTGAACCAGGCCACGATATAACCCTTAAAAGTCCTAGCTGAAGCATGGGTTAGTTCGAAAGCATACTGTTACAAAGGTATCCTGACTCCTGAAGGTTTGTTGTAAAATCTTGAGCTGACACCGCACTGTATTACAAAAAATGCATTTTCAAAATTCAAGACAGACATAGACTTTTGCATTCTTAAAATAACCTTGTTTGCATATGACTATTTGTTTGAACAGCAGGGAAATTCGCACGATGAACACCTTGTGAACAGAAGAACCTCCAATCAAGGGGCACAGTAGAAGCATTGCCCATTATCTGGGGCATGGCAAAATACTTCCAACAGGGGCAACTCCCTACATTCTGAGAGCGTGGACATAGTCGAAAAAATACTACGCACAATCAAAGACCCGCTAGGTTGACACACCTAGGCTAAAATAAGGGCTTCCCGGCGAAC
This sequence comes from Vicia faba, assembly GCA_948472305.1. Taxonomy (NCBI): domain Eukaryota; kingdom Viridiplantae; phylum Streptophyta; class Magnoliopsida; order Fabales; family Fabaceae; genus Vicia; species Vicia faba. The sequence continues at coordinate 1,188,332,145 of OX451737.1, forward strand.
CAAAAGGGTTCGGGAAAAATGAAGGGATGAAACGAAAAAATCTGTACACCCGGCAAGTCGAAAACCTGAAAAGGCGGCTTGGGCAAAAATGGGTATCCCGGTGGACTGAAAACCCGAAAGGGCGGTCCAGGCAAAAGTTAGGGATCAAAGCGTATGACTATGCCCCGGCATCTCGTCACTTGTCTACCCGAAGATTTGTCAATCACCCACACAGGTATCCTCTTCCCTCACCTCCGAAGCAGGGGCAGTAATGAGTTATCCAGGCAATCCAACTACCCTGCCAACCAAATTACAACGGAAAGATCAATATAAGAATGATTACCATCTACCCCTACAAATTCCAGATCGTGGGTTAACGTCCGAGACCAAACAGGACAATCATCCACTTAATCAAAATCATGCGACCCAACACCGGTTTCCTCTCAACCTTCAGACAAAGTCATACACAGACTCCTCCTCCATAAGATGACCTAACCCCGGTTCCTCCTGAAGTCTTACATGGACCGATCTCAAGATGACCTAACCCCGGTTCATCAAGAAGTTTTTACACAAATTTATCCAGGTAACCTAACCCTGGTTCCTCCTGAAGTCTTACATGGACCTATCTCAAGATGACCTAACCCCGGTTCATCAAAGTTTTTACACAAACTTATCCAAGCAACCTTACCCCGGTTCATCAAGAAATCTCACACGGATCTATCTCAAGGTAACCTAACCCCGGTTCATCAAAGTTCTACACAAACTTATCCCGAAGCAACCTTACCCCGGTTCATCAAGAAATCTCACACGGATCTATCTCAAGGTAACCTAACCCCGGTTCCCCCAGAAGTCTCACAGGGACTCGTCTCCAGTAACCTTACCCCGGTTCGTCAAGAAATCTCACATGGATTTACCCCAAGGTAACCTAACCCCGGTTCCTCCAGAAGTATTACATGGATTTAGTTCAAGATAACCTCACCCCGGTTCATCAAGAAGTTTTTACTTCACCAAGCAACCCTACACCGGTTCCCCCTATTCAAGATGCAGTTTTACATGGACTCGTCACCCGGACACCCTACACAGGTTCTCCCTTTCCAAGAACGCAGTTTTACACGAACTCATCATCAAAATAACCCTACCCAGGTTCCTTCTCCATTTTCAGATGCGGTTTTACACGAGCTCATCAGCAGGCAACCCTACATAGGTTCCCTCTTTCAACCTACAGCAATTACAGTTCAAAATCTCCCCAGGAGAGTCCAACCTATCTCCCCAGGAAAATTGGAATTCATATCCCCAAGCAGTAAGCTTATCCCCAGTATATTCTGGAAGCTTATCCCCTATCAGAGCACGAACGCGTCGTCCGGCTTTATTTAAAGAGTTATTCCCTTAACAGGATATAACTGGGTTATCCTCAGCCAAAAGCCACGGAAAGAGCGTCGTCGACAAAGTCTTCCTACCCCAGCGAAGTCTATCAACGCTTCCTATACAACGGTATCCTCAGCAAGTTATTCTCAATAATTCAAGCAAAGCATCTCTATCCCCACAGAGTATTGCTTCCCAGCATAGTCGCTAGAGTATCCTTTCTCCCCGAAGACTCTTCATTTGCCAAGTTTATTCCTCAACGGAGTTATCTTCTCCTACCGGTATTCTTGCAGTTATCATCCCCAGCGGAAGCAAAATCTATTCTTCAACGTCAGCCCAGGATACAACTTCCCGGCACCTGTCAAGGATCCACTTTCCTAGACGAAAACATACATAAAACTTCACATACATCATCATAGCATGCATAACGCACTGCATCATATCATACGAGTCTCCTTTACGTTGGGAACATCATTGCTTGATCCATATCATGCATTGCATATGACTGACTTTTACCTTTCAGGAAAGCTGCAGTTTAAAGTCTCAATCACATTTCAAGACCTAGACCGGTTCAGTTAAGTCGACCCTAAGATTTTCCTGATTCCTACCCAGTCAAAGGCCTTCTCTTGGTTCAGTCAGATCGACCCTAAGATCTCCCTGATGCTTATCCAGTTGAAGATATTCCAAGACCTTGTCCGGTTCAGTTAAATCGACCCTAAGATTTTCCTGATTCTTACCCAGTCAAAGGCCTCCTCTGGTTCAGTCAGATCGACCCTAAGATCTCCCTGATTCTTATTCCAGTAGAAGACACCCAAGATTTTTCTCAACGAGCGTTGTTGAAGTTAAAGTCGCCCAAGGTTCTCTTACCATTCATGCTAAGGTAGTAACCATCCCTGGTTCATTCATCAGCGTTTGAAGCTCCAGATTCAGCTCCTGTAACCAGTCAAGACACCTCTATATCAAGCATCTAAAATCAGCTCCTGCAACGTGTCAGGTACTCGTTTTCTCTTTTGCAGGTATGCAGGTTCTCGCTAAGGAATCTCCTACGCGACCAACATCCCGATGGCATCTATAAGCCCATCATCCTATCCAGCAATCTCCAAATGGCATCTATAAGCCCATTCCATCATCACTGCTACCATGTGAGCGCAAATTTCTGGGCACTCTAGTGTCCAATCATCTTCTACCCTCGGATTACGAAAGGCACGTCAGCCAATCTGCATCCTCAGGTCTAAGAAGATTGAACAGGGGCAACTGTTGTACCCCAAAATTTGCCCTCCCATATTCATCAAGAATTGTCAAAATCAAGGTCACAAAATTCCCCAAGGGTTGTGCAGCTCAACTGTCTCCTATACAGTCAAAACTAGGGTTTGAGTTCTGGTCAAGCAAATGAACTTTTCAAAGGCCCAATCAAGTCTCATATGCTTACAAAGATGGTCAAGTGTCCTCATGTCAAGTTTCAAGGCATTCAGCTCAAAATTGCACAGTCAAAACCCTAGATTGCACTACAGTCAACTGTAGGGGCAAAATGGTCATTTGACAGTCAAAAGTTCAAATTCTTGGTCAACATATCATTTTGAAGCCACAAACATCATTTGATCAATGCTTGATCATGATTCTCAAAATTTGGCTCAGAAATCATCAAAGATGCAAAAGTTGCTATATTTGGACAGCTGAAAAAGTCAACTGAAATTGACCAGGGCATAACTTTCACATGGATTATCAGAAAAATTCCATCCAAAGCTCATTTTGAAGAGAAAGACATTTCCTACAACTCATCTTCATACTTCAAGTCCAAGAAATTCTCTCACAAAAAGTTATCAATTTCAACATTATAGGTCATTGTCAAAAGTCAACAAAAAGTGACTTTAAGTCAAAGGCCATAACTTGAGATTGGTAAATCAAAATGACATGGTACAAAATGCATTGGTTAAAGGACTCAAAGACCTTTCCAAAATGTCCAAGAACATGTGAAAATCTTAAAAATTGAGCAAGTTATGCCTTGTGGAAGTTGGGAAATGTTTGGGAATTTTGAAAAGTCAACAATGGTTCAAATGACCTAAAAATGCAAATGGGCCCATTTTTCTTCCAAGTTTCTTCATGCCAAGCCTATGCACGACCACTAGGCCCAAAGGGAAGTATTTTCATATTTTTTAATTATTTATTTGAATTTATATTAATTTATATTCATTTAAATCATTTTAATACATGAAAAATATAAACCTAACCTAAAAAAATCTTTTTATGCATATTCCAAGGTCAATATTTCGTGCACTTCTTAATTAGGCAAGTTTTGATGAGAATTGATCAGATTTGAACCAAAATGCACATGGAAAAGATTTGGAAAAGATCTTGTAAAATCAAATATTGAAATCCATTATGGCATGAGATTTTGTACAACTTTCTTGACCTAAAAGCCTCTATACATACTCAGGATCAAACCCTAATGCAAAAGAGACTCTAAGCTGCGCAGAAAGCCAATACACAAACTTGAAAAAATTGCCTTAAAGCTCAAATCTGATTTCCAGGTTAGAGGAGGATTCAAGCTCTAAGACTTGGCTCAATAGCTTCCTTGTGTGATTCTGAACGTGTGTCAATCATAAACCACAAGCAAAGCTCCAAGAACTGGTAAAACGGGTTCAAACTGTACCAAAGAAAATCCATAATCGTATTTTGGTTTTAAAGCATGATCATTGCATTTTAATTGTATATTCATGTTCCTTACAAGGTTTTACAACTAACCAGTATATTTAATTGGGTTTTCGTGATGTATACAAGATATTGCCATGTTTCCTTTTTAGGGTTTTCAGGAGCTCGAATTAGGGATTCTTACTAGAGGCAAAATCAGGCTACCCTAATACCATCATTGCAATCAGTATATCTGGACGAAGAAATTGAGATAGTCGCGCTGAATTTATGCTCAAAGATGAGCTAATCGCTATTTCTTCTAAACCTGCCTAAGACCACGCCCAGAAAACCGTTTCCATAGCCCTTATGTTTCAGAAGAAAAAAAAAGAGAACGAGGACGATGATGTGTTGGCGTGCAATGCTGGCAGGTACTCATGCGTGCAACCCCCAAGACCTGGGTTCAAGTCCCAGGTCTGTACAAATCTCCATAATATTTTTCAATACTTATTCTTGTGTAGCGCGCCTATTATAGACCATCATATTCCATCATCATCCCATCGTCCACGCGCCCATCACATTCAGATCAAAGGCACAGGATCAAGGAACACAATAAACATCAGTCAACACATGATACACAAGCCAAAAAGTCAAACAAATGGCATGCTTATTGGGCCAGATTACCAGGCCTGTACCTCACAAATTGGGGCTACCCCCCCCCCCCCCCCCTGGTTTGCCTTCCTTTTTATTATTTTCTTATATTTTATTTAAAATTATTTTGTGTTCTTAATTGCTTAATTTAATTACTTTATTTTCATAAAAACATAAAAACATCATAAAAAATTAGAAAAGACCAAAAAATAATAAATATGTATATTATAATTATTTTTAAACAAATGCTTGTAAATATTTAGTTTAATTAGGTTATAGTTTTAATCTTTTAATAAAAATCCAAAAAATAGAATATAGGTTTAATAACTTTTTATTTTTCTTTTTTTTAATTTTCCCCTTTTTTCAGAATAGTAATATTATTTATTTATTTTCTTAAATTAAAAATTGCGCGTAAATTAACTTAGATATTAAATTAGGTTAAAAATTCAACCTTTTTCATAATAAATAAAAAAATATTAGAATTAGGGTTTGCCTTACAGTTTAATTTCAATTAACTCTTTTTTTCTTTTAATAAATAAAAAACATAAAAATCTAAAAACATTTTCTTTTTAAATTTTAATTCTAGTTCCTTATTTAATTCTAATTAATTAACTCTTGTAATTTAATTTTTGTAAAAGGGTCCAACGCCCATTGTTTTGATTTATTTGCGCATTTACTTTATGTCGTTCATTGTAATTATGTAATTGTCCCAAAGCATTGTAACTTTACTTTTCGCACTTTATTTTTTCCGCTTTATTTATTTTCCGCTAAATCGGGTCCGGTTTAATTTTGGCGATGTGGACCCGCGCCATTTGTAATAGTCGTAGATTTATTTTCCCGCAAACTTTATAACTGTTAAATATGCATGCAAGAATGAATGTCCTAATTAAAATCAAGCGTAGAACACTTTAACATGACAAGACAAATAACTGAAAACGACACATAATTCACACACACCACCCCTAGGGTACGCCTCACTGTTGCCTTTCGAAAGGTGGTCGTCGAGTAGAGGACGTCTTAGTAAGTCCTCATGATCCGGGAACCTGGCATGAGGGTAGCTTCTAAGGTGTCTTCCTATTGCTCCGGTGATCACCATGTCCCTAAAAATCGAATTGACCCGAACACCTCCAACGGTGGTGCTACCTACCTCTCAATGGTGGGATGGCACTACTTTAAAGGACTCTTATACAGATGAATTCCTTAGGGTAGGTAGGTTCTCAAGGATACTTGCTCTAATTTCAAACAAATCAAAAATCTTTTCACCAACACATTTTCAAAGGCTTTCAAAGCAAATTTTTCAAACACTCTGACGTACGAGTCGAACTGAAATTTTTCAAAGAAACTTTTTAAACCCACATTGAAAAGCAAGCAAACATTTTGAAAACACATTGAGCAAGTATCTAAGAGCCCATGGATAACCATGGATAGAAAGGGTGCTAACACCTTCCCTTTCTATAACCTACCTCCCGAACCGAGAGCAATCTCTTTAAGGAATTTTTCTGTGCTTTTGTCCTTTCCATTTGGAGAAAATAAAAGACGGTAGCGACTCTTGCTTCCGCGACATTTCGCGAACCAACGTTAAATAGTCAGTTCCAGATCCACCGATCACAGAACTGGCGACTCTGCTGGGGATACCTTTATAAAGTGAGGTGTACCTTAGGGTTAGTTCATAAATGTGTTTTCAATTGTCTTCTTTGCTTGCTTTACTATTGTGGGTTGTATCGGAGTTACATAGATCCTAACCCGGATCTGGGGATACCCTGTTTAGGTAGCATAAGCTGTGAGGGACCTGTCCGACGTATACCGACATGGGTGAAGCAGTGGCTACGTTGGTGTGGCGCCTTGGTCTGTACCGATATCCCTCGTGTTGAAACGGGGAGAATATGGGTCTTCCAAGGAGTCATTAAGCACCAACAGACCTTAGAACCTTAAATGACACAACTTGGCCATTAGAACAGTAGCAGTATGCTACGCCCATTGAGGCTAAACTCTCGTGATGGTTCTGGCCGCAAGAAAAGATTGCGATGCTGGAGTTATGACCGATTGAGGTTAGTCAATGATATTGGGATCCTCTAAGAACCCGGTTACTTCTGATTAGTACAGGTATGAACCAACGAACTGAAAGAGGGTAATACATAGACCTCATGCTGGCCTAAACTCTAAGGGCACTTTTGTGTGACTTGTGTGCCTTTGTACTTGCCTACTTGCATGCTTGTTATCTGACGCTTGAGTTTCTCGCAGGTTTTGTTTGTAGTCCTGAATTAGGACTCATAACAAGGTTTACCAGGTTTTCTCGCAGGTTTTGTTTGTAGTCCTTAATTAGGACTCATAACAGGGTTTACCAAGTTTTCTTGCAGGTTTTGGTTTGCAGTCCTTAATAAGGACTCATAACAGGGTTTATTCATATCACCCCATGCATCATGACATCATACCATTGCATACATCCTAACCCATTTCAAGGATCTCAAGGGCTTGTGATGCAGGTCATGATGAATCAAACATCTAGCAAGGGGCAAAGAGGATTTATTTTCCTCTAGCCAAGGTTGTCAGGGGCTATGACCCACTTGATATGGTGAGCTTTGACACTTGAAGAAGGTTCCCCTAGCCAAGGTTGTCAGGGGCTATGACCCACTAGATATGGTGAGCCTTTGACCCTTGAAGAAGGACTCTCAACAACATGCAGTCCCTCCAATCAAGCTACCGGACCCAAATTCTAACAAATTTTCTTGTTTATCCCGCGAGGTCCTTGAAAACATTACATGCATGTCATACACATCATTACATAACAGGTATCTTTGTTGCAGGTCACTTACCTTTCTCGCTGTTTATTTCAGCAATGGCCTTCCAACCAGACAACCAGGACCTTCTTGCTCAAGAGACTCGGTTCGGGGAAATCCTTCTGAATCTATCCAAGGGGCAGGAGGAACTAAGGACACTTCTCATGGGGACCTTTGTCAGGAACAGTGCTGAGGATGAAAGGCTGAAACACCTACAAGCTGAGATGGATGTTATGAAAGCCCAAATGCTGGGGCAGAGGAATGCCATTCAAGGTTTAGCTCAAAGACAAGATGAGCTCCGGTTTCTCGTCAACCAACTGCTTCAGGATAACCAACTGGGGCAAACATCTAAGGGTAAAAAGCCAGTCATCGTTCGACCATCTTTGAGACAAAGAGGCAAGGAGAAAGCTCCTCATATGGCTCCAGTATCACCAATTCAGTATCAACCTCACCAACTTCAACCAGACAAGCCTAAAAGGCAGTACACCAAAATCAACATGTCGCTGGATCAAGCACTGCAACAAATGTTGAAGGCAGGGTTGATCACCTTAAAGGCTCCTCTTCGGAATCCAAACACTTCTGCTCCTAACTATCATCCCAATGATAGGTGCGCATACCATTCTGATAGCCCGGGGCATACCACGGACAACTGCTGGCCTCTCAAAAACAAGATTCAAGACATGATCGACGCTGGAGAGATTCAGTTTGAAGTACCTGAGACTCCGAACATAATCACTGCTCCCTTGCCAAATCATGGCTAGGATTGAGAAATTTTTGTTCATTCGAATGTTCAAGTTGCAATTTTCTTTTGTTTAAACGTTTATTCATGTTAAAACATTGTTATTCCATTAATGCATCGCTTATGTCTATTTTTGAATCAATATATTCGCATTCACTATATGCAAACTGTTTTCATATTTTTTCTGATGTCAGTTCTTGATCTAAAATTCTAAGCCTCTTGAGGGAGGATGACGAAAACGATACCATAATCTACAGTATGCTTTTGAACAGACCCCGCTGATGAGGTACAGGCATTGTTTCAATCCCTAAACACTGGAGTTATAAGGATGATAATCCCTCGTCAACCCCTCTGAGCCAAAGAAGTAGGAGTTTTTCTTTTCGAAATTTAAAAACCCTTAATCATAACCGGGGGCAGGGTAGTCTCTCAATTGATCCAAGTGCATAACGAATGGCACTAAAGAGGTCCTTACAAAAAAGAAAGACAGTGATGGTTCCGAATAATCAATAAAGAAAGGCAGTCATTATCTCTCAAAGAATAAAAACCCATTAAGTCAAAACTCATGAAGGAGACTTACCAAACTGGGGCATCCCGCTGACTGTAATTCCAAAAAGGAAACAGTTCAGGCAAAAAAGAAAGGGATAACAAAAATCAAGCAAGAGGTCTCACAACCAAAGCAAAAATGACTGCCTAGTCAGAATAAACCATCATTGGAATATCAAAACAAAGACTCGAACAAGGTCTAACGTATGATCGACTGAGTTTAGGTTTGGAGAACATCACGAAGAGCGGGTGGGTACAAATAATTTGAGCCTTTATCCTTTGTTTCTTAAACCGTGAACCAGGCCACGATATAACCCTTAAAAGTCCTAGCTGAAGCATGGGTTAGTTCGAAAGCATACTGTTACAAAGGTATCCTGACTCCTGAAGGTTTGTTGTAAAATCTTGAGCTGACACCGCACTGTATTACAAAAAATGCATTTTCAAAATTCAAGACAGACATAGACTTTTGCATTCTTAAAATAACCTTGTTTGCATATGACTATTTGTTTGAACAGCAGGGAAATTCGCACGATGAACACCTTGTGAACAGAAGAACCTCCAATCAAGGGGCACAGTAGAAGCATTGCCCATTATCTGGGGCATGGCAAAATACTTCCAACAGGGGCAACTCCCTACATTCTGAGAGCGTGGACATAGTCGAAAAAATACTACGCACAATCAAAGACCCGCTAGGTTGACACACCTAGGCTAAAATAAGGGCTTCCCGGCGAACCAAAAGGGTTCGGGAAAAATGAAGGGATGAAACGAAAAAATCTGTACACCCGGCAAGTCGAAAACCTGAAAAGGCGGCTTGGGCAAAAATGGGTATCCCGGTGGACTGAAAACCCGAAAGGGCGGTCCAGGCAAAAGTTAGGGATCAAAGCGTATGACTATGCCCCGGCATCTCGTCACTTGTCTACCCGAAGATTTGTCAATCACCCACACAGGTATCCTCTTCCCTCACCTCCGAAGCAGGGGCAGTAATGAGTTATCCAGGCAATCCAACTACCCTGCCAACCAAATTACAACGGAAAGATCAATATAAGAATGATTACCATCTACCCCTACAAATTCCAGATCGTGGGTTAACGTCCGAGACCAAACAGGACAATCATCCACTTAATCAAAATCATGCGACCCAACACCGGTTTCCTCTCAACCTTCAGACAAAGTCATACACAGACTCCTCCTCCATAAGATGACCTAACCCCGGTTCCTCCTGAAGTCTTACATGGACCGATCTCAAGATGACCTAACCCCGGTTCATCAAGAAGTTTTTACACAAATTTATCCAGGTAACCTAACCCCGGTTCCTCCTGAAGTCTTACATGGACCTATCTCAAGATGACCTAACCCCGGTTCATCAAAGTTTTTACACAAACTTATCCAAGCAACCTTACCCCGGTTCATCAAGAAATCTCACACGGATCTATCTCAAGGTAACCTAACCCCGGTTCATCAAAGTTCTACACAAACTTATCCCGAAGCAACCTTACCCCGGTTCATCAAGAAATCTCACACGGATCTATCTCAAGGTAACCTAACCCCGGTTCCCCCAGAAGTCTCACAGGGACTCGTCTCCAGTAACCTTACCCCGGTTCGTCAAGAAATCTCACATGGATTTACCCCAAGGTAACCTAACCCCGGTTCCTCCAGAAGTATTACATGGATTTAGTTCAAGATAACCTCACCCCGGTTCATCAAGAAGTTTTTACTTCACCAAGCAACCCTACACCGGTTCCCCCTATTCAAGATGCAGTTTTACATGGACTCGTCACCCGGACACCCTACACAGGTTCTCCCTTTCCAAGAACGCAGTTTTACACGAACTCATCATCAAAATAACCCTACCCAGGTTCCTTCTCCATTTTCAGATGCGGTTTTACACGAGCTCATCAGCAGGCAACCCTACATAGGTTCCCTCTTTCAACCTACAGCAATTACAGTTCAAAATCTCCCCAGGAGAGTCCAACCTATCTCCCCAGGAAAATTGGAATTCATATCCCCAAGCAGTAAGCTTATCCCCAGTATATTCTGGAAGCTTATCCCCTATCAGAGCACGAACGCGTCGTCCGGCTTTATTTAAAGAGTTATTCCCTTAACAGGATATAACTGGGTTATCCTCAGCCAAAAGCCACGGAAAGAGCGTCGTCGACAAAGTCTTCCTACCCCAGCGAAGTCTATCAACGCTTCCTATACAACGGTATCCTCAGCAAGTTATTCTCAATAATTCAAGCAAAGCATCTCTATCCCCACAGAGTATTGCTTCCCAGCATAGTCGCTAGAGTATCCTTTCTCCCCGCAGACTCTTCATTTGCCAAGTTTATTCCTCAACGGAGTTATCTTCTCCTACCGGTATTCTTGCAGTTATCATCCCCAGCGGAAGCAAAATCTATTCTTCAACGTCAGCCCAGGATACAACTTCCCGGCACCTGTCAAGGATCCACTTTCCTAGACGAAAACATACATAAAACTTCACATACATCATCATAGCATGCATAACGCACTGCATCATATCATACGAGTCTCCTTTACGTTGGGAACATCATTGCTTGATCCATATCATGCATTGCATATGACTGACTTTTACCTTTCAGGAAAGCTGCAGTTTAAAGTCTCAATCACATTTCAAGACCTAGACCGGTTCAGTTAAGTCGACCCTAAGATTTTCCTGATTCCTACCCAGTCAAAGGCCTTCTCTTGGTTCAGTCAGATCGACCCTAAGATCTCCCTGATGCTTATCCAGTTGAAGATATTCCAAGACCTTGTCCGGTTCAGTTAAATCGACCCTAAGATTTTCCTGATTCTTACCCAGTCAAAGGCCTCCTCTGGTTCAGTCAGATCGACCCTAAGATCTCCCTGATTCTTATTCCAGTAGAAGACACCCAAGATTTTTCTCAACGAGCGTTGTTGAAGTTAAAGTCGCCCAAGGTTCTCTTACCATTCATGCTAAGGTAGTAACCATCCCTGGTTCATTCATCAGCGTTTGAAGCTCCAGATTCAGCTCCTGTAACCAGTCAAGACACCTCTATATCAAGCATCTAAAATCAGCTCCTGCAACGTGTCAGGTACTCGTTTTCTCTTTTGCAGGTATGCAGGTTCTCGCTAAGGAATCTCCTACGCGACCAACATCCCGATGGCATCTATAAGCCCATCATCCTATCCAGCAATCTCCAAATGGCATCTATAAGCCCATTCCATCATCACTGCTACCATGTGAGCGCAAATTTCTGGGCACTCTAGTGTCCAATCATCTTCTACCCTCGGATTACGAAAGGCACGTCAGCCAATCTGCATCCTCAGGTCTAAGAAGATTGAACAGGGGCAACTGTTGTACCCCAAAATTTGCCCTCCCATATTCATCAAGAATTGTCAAAATCAAGGTCACAAAATTCCCCAAGGGTTGTGCAGCTCAACTGTCTCCTATACAGTCAAAACTAGGGTTTGAGTTCTGGTCAAGCAAATGAACTTTTCAAAGGCCCAATCAAGTCTCATATGCTTACAAAGATGGTCAAGTGTCCTCATGTCAAGTTTCAAGGCATTCAGCTCAAAATTGCACAGTCAAAACCCTAGATTGCACTACAATCAACTGTAGGGGCAAAATGGTCATTTGACAGTCAAAAGTTCAAATTCTTGGTCAACATATCATTTTGAAGCCACAAACATCATTTGATCAATGCTTGATCATGATTCTCAAAATTTGGCTCAGAAATCATCAAAGATGCAAAAGTTGCTATATTTGGACAGCTGAAAAAGTCAACTGAAATTGACCAGGGCATAACTTTCACATGGATTATCAGAAAAATTCCATCCAAAGCTCATTTTGAAGAGAAAGACATTTCCTACAACTCAGCTTCATACTTCAAGTCCAAGAAATTCTCTCACAAAGAGTTATCAATTTCAACATTATAGGTCATTGTCAAAAGTCAACAAAAAGTGACTTTAAGTCAAAGGCCATAACTTGAGATTGGTATATAAAAATGACATGGGACAAAAGGCATTGGTTAAAGGACTCAAAGACCTTTCCAAAATGTCCAAGAACATGTGAAAAGCTTAAAAATTGAGCAAGTTATGCCTTGTGGAAGTTGGGAAATTTTTGGGAATTTTGAAAAGTCAACAATGGTTCAAATGACCTAAAAATGCAAATGGGCCCATTTTTCTTCCAAGTTTCTTCATGCCAAGCCTATGCACGACCACTAGGCCCAAAGGGAAGTATTTTCATATTTTTTAATTATTTATTTGAATTTATATTAATTTATATTCATTTAAATCATTTTAATACATGAAAAATATAAACCTAACCTAAAAAAATCTTTTTATGCATATTCCAAGGTCAATATTTCGTGCACTTCTTAATTAGGCAAGTTTTGATGAGAATTGATCAGATTTGAACCAAAATGCACATGGAAAAGATTTGGAAAAGATCTTGTAAAATCAAATATTGAAATCCATTATGGCATGAGATTTTGTACAACTTTCTTGACCTAAAAGCCTCTATACATACTCAGGATCAAACCCTAATGCAAAAGAGACTCTAAGCTGCGCAGAAAGCCAATACACAAACTTGAAAAAATTGCCTTAAAGCTCAAATCTGATTTCCAGGTTAGAGGAGGATTCAAGCTCTAAGACTTGGCTCAATAGCTTCCTTGTGTGATTCTGAACGTGTGTCAATCATAAACCACAAGCAAAGCTCCAAGAACTGGTAAAACGGGTTCAAACTGTACCAAAGAAAATCCATAATCGTATTTTGGTTTTAAAGCATGATCATTGCATTTTAATTGTATATTCATGTTCCTTACAAGGTTTTACAACTAACCAGTATATTTAATTGGGTTTTCGTGCTGTATACAAGATATTGCCATGTTTCCTTTTTAGGGTTTTCAGGAGCTCGAATTAGGGATTCTTACTAGAGGCAAAATCAGGCTACCCTAATACCATCATTGCAATCAGTATATCTGGACGAAGAAATTGAGATAGTCGCGCTGAATTTATGCTCAAAGATGAGCTAATCGCTATTTCTTCTAAACCTGCCTAAGACCACGCCCAGAAAACCGTTTCCATAGCCCTTATGTTTCAGGAAAAAAAAAGAGAACGAGGACGATGATGTGTTGGCGTGCAATGCTGGCAGGTACTCATGCGTGCAACCCCCAAGACCTGGGTTCAAGTCCCAGGTCTGTACAAATCTCCATAATATTTTTCAATACTTATTCTTGTGTAGCGCGCCTATTATAGACCATCATATTCCATCATCATCCCATCGTCCACGCGCCCATCACATTCAGATCAAAGGCACAGGATCAAGGAACACAATAAACATCAGTCAACACATGATACACAAGCCAAAAAGTCAAACAAATGGCATGCTTATTGGGCCAGATTACCAGGCCTGTACCTCACAAATTGGGGCTACCCCCCCCCCCCTGGTTTGCCTTCCTTTTTATTATTTTCTTATATTTTATTTAAAATTATTTTGTGTTCTTAATTGCTTAATTTAATTACTTTATTTTCATAAAAACATAAAAACATCATAAAAAATCAGAAAAGACCAAAAAATAATAAATATGTATATTATAATTATTTTTAAACAAATGCTTGTAAATATTTAGTTTAATTAGGTTATAGTTTTAATCTTTTAATAAAAATCCAAAAAATAGAATATAGGTTTAATAACTTTTTATTTTTCTTTTTTTTAATTTTCCCCTTTTTTCAGAATAGTAATATTATTTATTTATTTTCTTAAATTAAAAATTGCGCGTAAATTAACTTCGATATTAAATTAGGTTAAAAATTCAACCTTTTTCATAATAAATAAAAAAATATTAGAATTAGGGTTTGCCTTACAGTTTAATTTCAATTAACTCTTTTTTTCTTTTAATAAATAAAAAACATAAAAATCTAAAAACATTTTCTTTTTAAATTTTAATTCTAGTTCCTTATTTAATTCTAATTAATTAACTCTTGTAATTTAATTTTTGTAAAAGGGTCCAACGCCCATTGTTTTGATTTATTTGCGCATTTACTTTATGTCGTTCATTGTAATTATGTAATTGTCCCAAAGCATTGTAACTTTACTTTTCGCACTTTATTTTTTCCGCTTTATTTATTTTCCGCTAAATCGGGTCCGGTTTAATTTTGGCGATGTGGACCCGCGCCATTTGTAATAGTCGTAGATTTATTTTCCCGCAAACTTTATAACTGTTAAATATGCATGCAAGAATGAATGTCCTAATTAAAATCAAGCGTAGAACACTTTAACATGACAAGACAAATAACTGAAAACGACACATAATTCGCACACACCACCCCTAGGGTACGCCTCACTGTTGCCTTTCGAAAGGTGGTCGTCGAGTAGAGGACGTCTTAGTAAGTCCTCATGATCCGGGAACCTGGCATGAGGGTAGCTTCTAAGGTGTCTTCCTATTGCTCCGGTGATCACCATGTCCCTAAAAATCGAATTGACCCGAACACCTCCAACGGTGGTGCTACCTACCTCTCAATGGTGGGATGGCACTACTTTAAAGGACTCTTATACAGATGAATTCCTTAGGGTAGGTAGGTTCTCAAGGATACTTGCTCTAATTTCAAACAAATCAAAAATCTTTTCACCAACACATTTTCAAAGGCTTTCAAAGCAAATTTTTCAAACACTCTGACGTACGAGTCGAACTGAAATTTTTCAAAGAAACTTTTTAAACCCACATTGAAAAGCAAGCAAACATTTTGAAAACACATTGAGCAAGTATCTAAGAGCCCATGGATAACCATGGATAGAAAGGGTGCTAACACCTTCCCTTTCTATAACCTACCTCCCGAACCGAGAGCAATCTCTTTAAGGAATTTTTCTGTGCTTTTGTCCTTTCCATTTGGAGAAAATAAAAGACGGTAGCGACTCTTGCTTCCGCGACATTTCGCGAACCAACGTTAAATAGTCAGTTCCAGATCCACCGATCACAAATACCTAGTGAACAAAAGCACTTCCAATCAAGGGGCAGACGTGATTATTGTCCATCATCTGGGGCAATTAAGTCAAGATTCGGAGAATCTCTCAAAAAGGCCAAACAGCCAGGGGCAAACCTCCATCTGGATCACTTGAGGCATTGGACGATCAAACGAAGATCTTCTGGTATGGCGACACAACACAACAACAGGGGCACCTCCCTACATTCTGAGAATATGGACATAGTCGAAAAAATACTATGCAAAATCAAAGACCCGCTAGGTTGACACACCTAGGCAAAAATAAGGGCTTCCTGGCGAACCAAAAGGGTTCGGGCAAAAATAAGGGATGAAATGAAAAAAATTTGTACACCCGGCAAGTCGAAAACCTGAAAAGGCGGCTTGGGCAAAAATGGGTATCCCGGTGGACTGAAAACCCGAAAGGGCGGTCCAGGCAAAAATTAGGGATCAAAGCGTACGACTATGTCCCGGTATCTCGTCACTTGCCTACCAGAAGAAGATTTGTCAAACGGCAGTCATCAAACACCTTCACAAGTACCTTCTTCTCCAACAGAAACTGGGGCAATAATGAGTTGTCTAAATGATCTGGTTGCCCTGTCCACCGAGGTGCCAAGGTAAGTTCAGCTGAAGAATGCGACCAAGATACCTTCACTCCCTGCAGAGCGAACGCGTCTCCCCGGTTTTATTCAAAGGTTATTTCTCCACCAGAGATTATAACTGGATTATCCTCAGCTAAAAGCCACGGAAAGATCGTCCTCGGCAAAGTTCTTCTTATTCCCCAGCGGAGTTCATCAAAACTTCCAACAGAGCACAACAACGGTATCCCCAGCGGAGTTATCCTCATCAACCTCAGCAAAGTACCTCTCTTTCCCCGCAGAGTAATCTATTCGCCAAGTTTATTCCCCAACAGAGTCATCTTCTCCTACCGGTATTCTTGCAATCATCATCCCCAACGGAAACGAAGAATCTCACTCTTCAACATCAGCCCAGGATTTGACTTCCCGGCATCCGTCAAGGATCTATTTTCCTAGACGTAGATACATTCATAAACATCACATTGTTATACATCATGATACATGCATATACGCATCATATCATACAATCTCATGTGTTGAAAAATATTATTGCTTGATCTATATCATGCATTGCACATGACTGACCTTTACCTTTCAGGAAGGATACAGTTAAAACATCAGCTATGTAGACGAATACAGTCAAAAGAGACCAACCCAGTCAAAGAATACAAATCCAGTTAAATCAATGCCGAAAGATTTCTCTGATCCAACTCGTCGTTATAGACACTCGTCGTTATAGACACTCGTCGTTATAGACACTCGTCGTCATAGACACTCGTCGTCATAGACACTCGTCGTTATAGACACTCGTCGTGATAGACACTTGTCGTCATAGACACTCGTCGTCATAGACACTCGTCGTCATAGACACTCGTCGTCATAGACACTCGTCGTCATAGACACTCGTCGTTATAGACACTCGTCGTTATAGACACCCGTCGTTATAGACACTCGTCGTCATAGACACTCGTCGTTATAGACACTCGTCGTTATAGACACTCGTCGTTATAGACACTCGTTGTTATAGACACTCGTCGTTATAGACACTCGTCGTTATAGACACTCGTCGTTATAGACACACGTCGTTATAGACACTCGTCGTTATAGACACTCGTCGTTATAGACACTCGTCGTTATAGACACTCGTCGTTATAGAAACTCGTCGTTATAGACACTCGTCGTTATAGACACTCGTCGTTATAGACACTCGTCGTTATAGACACTCGTCGTTATAGACACTCGTCGTTATAGACACTCGTCGTTAAAGACCACTCGTCCATGAGGATAACCTGTCAGTAGAGACAACTCACCAACCTAACATTACCAGACTCGATTCTTGTATCTTGCCAGGGCACGTCTGAAGAGTTCGAAGATCTGATTCCTGTATCTTGCCAGGGTGTATCTGTTGACGACTAACATTACCAGGCTCGATTCCTGTATCTTGCCAGGGCACGTCTGAAGAGTTTGAAGATCCGATTCCTGTATCTCGCCAGGGTGTATCTGTTGACGACTATATTCTCCAGACTCGATTCCTGTATCTTGCCAGGGCACGTCTGAAGAGTTTTAAGATTCGATACATGTATCCAGCCAGGGCACATCTACATAAAGAATTTGAAGATCAACTCCTGTAACAGGCCAGGTAATTATCTTTCTTTCTCAGGTACGCAAGTTCTCGCTAAGGAATCTCTTACGCGATCGACACCTAGATGGCATCTGTAAGCCCATCCACATACCTACAGTCTCCAAATGGCGTCTATAAGTCCATTCCCGACAAAGTTCTGTCATACCTCCGGATGGCATCTATAAGCCCATCCTCCTACCCATCATCCTCTCCAAATGGCATATATAAGCCCATTCCCTCCATCACGCTGCTGATACTTTACTATGTGAGCGCAAATTTCTGGGCACTCTAGTGTTCAATCATCTTCCACCTTCGGATCACGAAAGGCACGCAAGCCAATCTACATCCTCAGGTATAAGAAGATTGAACAGGGGAAACTGTTGTACCCCAAAATTTGCCCTCCCATATTCCTCAAGATTTCTCAAAGGTTGCACAGTCAAATCACCTCCTAAGGCAGTCAAGTCAAAATTAGGGTTTTGTGTTGCATCAAGGTCCTTACATCCAAATGACCTCAAGTGCTCCTTAATGTCCTAACTTATGCTCAAATTCAGGTCCGGCTCAAGAGTCAATTCTTTAAAGAAGGTATCCGAATGTGTGAGTTTTCTCGAAGAAATATGGTGAAAAAGTGTGCTGAAAGTGCAGTTTTTACGCGCTAAAAAATTCATAACTTGAAGATCGTGGCTCGTTTTGAACCCGTTCCGGTGGCCAAAATTCCATCTTGACATTATCTACGTTTTCATCTCTCACGGCTGGAAACCAATTTCGATCAGAAGGTCTTCAAAAATGTGGATTTATCAAGTATTTTCATACAGAAAATTTGTGACAGAAGTTTATTTGCGTCATGTTCAGAAAATCATAACTTGGTCGATTTTCATCGTATCGAGCTGGTTCCGGCGCCAAAATTTCACAAATTGAGTTGGCTACATTTTCACAGAAGGTATTGAGTTCAAACGGTATTCAAAAGGCCTTCGTTGTTTGCTCAGAGTGCGTGACACGCTGAAAATCCTAAATGCTGAATATTATTTCATCTGGGCCGAAACTTCGAAAATTCATAACTCGGTCAATTTTTATCGGATTGGGCTCATATTTTTACACAAGGTCCCTGACTCATAGATCTACAACTTTTCTTCAAAAGTCGAGACCGGATTATGCTCTGATCAATACCAGTTTTTTATTGAAGAACGTGTCAGAGTCGACACTGGAGCCCAAAATAAGTTTGTCTGAGCTGAAACTTCAAAAATTCATAACTAATTCACCGTTTATCCGATTGAGCCGATTTTCGGACAGGAGTTAGTTATCGATGTCGGCTACATTTTGTTTTCACATTTCAACTTCAAAAATTGCACTTAAGTCCCAGCGATTTAGCCTGGAAAGTGACGAACTCAAGTGAACATTAGAGGCCCAATTGCACATTTAAAGCCCATTTTCTTTACCCTAATTTCCATTATATAATCACCTTCTTTTCACACAAACCAAAGAGGAGAAAAAAAGAGAGAAAAAACCTTGCCACAACACTGTTAGAATATCAAATTCTTTCAAGAACCCTAAAACCTTGAAATCCTTATTACAAATCCCTCTCTCACTACAAACAAGCCATCACAGTTACAAACCAACACCTCACTACTTCTTCAGTAAGGATAAGGCTGGCTTGATCTCCATGATCCAAAGGGCATAAAAGCATTCAGGTCACTAATTTTCCAGTAAGGACAAGATCCCATGCAGGTTCATTAAGGAACATTGAGGCCAAAAGCCAAATGGCCAAAAGCCAAAAGCCAAAAGCCAAATGGCCAAAAGAACAACTTATGCATGACACCAATACATGGCGAGACAGACATCCTGAGAAGATTAAGGAACGTTGAGGCCAAAACACAAATGGCCAAAAGCCAAAAGCCAAATGGCCAAAGTAGAACAACTTATGCATGACACCAATACATGGCCAAACCACTCCAATTCACCTCCAAAAAGGGCCAGACACCCCCCATGGTTTGCATCATTTTTATTTTTTTATTTGATTTTCCTTTTCATTCTTTTAATTGTTTTTAATTGTTTTCTTTAATTTCCTAAAATAATTTTCATAATAAAAAATCAGAAACTAAAAATGTTTATTGTTATTAATATTAATTTCACCATTATTTTTTATAAATAAACTTTAATAATTAACTTAGTTAATTTAGGTTTCAAAATTTTAATATTTTTCTTAATAAATTAAAATATGTAGAAATTAGGTTTTTTTAACTTTTCATCATTTTTTTTAAATAAATAATTTTCTCATCATTATTATCATTATTAATTACTAAATATTTTGTAAATAAACATGTACATTAATTATTTAATAAATTAGGTTAAACCTTAATATTTTCTTAATAATTAAAAATAATTTAGAATTAGGGTTTCGTTAAACTATAATTTTAATCCTTTTCTTTATTTTCATTAAATACAAAAACCAAAAAAAAAAACATTTCTTTTCTTTTATTAAATACTTAATTAATTTTTAATTCAATTTAATTTCAAAAGGGTCCAACGCCCTCGAACGTTCTATTTTTATTCTTTTCGCACGTTATTTTATTTTCTTATGAATATTATGTAACTACTCAAGCCATGTAATAGTAACTAGGTTTTACTTTCCGCAATTTTTATTAAAACGGGTCTTTGTAATTTGGCGATGTATAGACCCGCGCCTTGTAATATCGTAGGATTTATCTTTCCGCATTTAAATTTCCGCACTTTTAAATTCTAATTGCATGAAAGAATGTATGGCCTAAATTAAAAACAAGCGTAGATCACCATGATACATGTACAAGATAAAACATAACATGAAAATAACACACAAATTCACACACCACTCTTAGGGTATGCCTCACTGTTGCCTTGCCTTCGAAACGTGGTCGTCGAGTATAGGACGTTTTAGTAAGTCCTTATGTCCGTTGATCCATATGCCTCAAAATAAGTTGCCTCGGAAAAGTTGCCTCGAATTAAAAAAGGATCAATGGCATAAGGGTAGCTTCTAAGGTGTCCTACTGTTGCTCTGGTGACCACACTGTCCCTACAAACGAATTAACCCGAACACCTCCAATGGTGGTGCTACCTATCTCTCAATGGTGGGATGGCACTACCTTAAGGACATTTACACAGCCTAATTCCTTAGGGTAGGTGGATGACTCATAGATACTTGCTCTATTTCAAAAACAAATTAAAAACTCTTTTCACACCGACACTTTCAAAAAGCTTTCAAAACAATTTTTTCAAACACTCTTGAGGACTGATACAAGAGTCGATCTGAAATCTTTAAACGAAACTTTTTTCAAACCCACTCACATTTGAAAAGCAAACACATTTTGAAAACACAAATGAGCAAGTATCTAAGAGCCCATGGATAACCATGGATAGAAAGGGTGCTAACACCTTCCCTTTCTATAAATCTACCTCCCGAACCGAGAGCTAATCTCATAAGGAATTTTGCTGTGCTTTTGTCCTGTCCATGTTAGAGAAAATAAAAGACGGTGGCGACTCTTGCTTCCGCGACATTTCGCGAACCAGCTTTAAACAGTCAGTTCCAGATCCACCGATCACAGACATCATTTGGACTAATAAGGACATGGAAGACGTAGCTATTATTGATCGCTGTGGGGAATACCCCAATGTTCCACTGCTAGGAATCAATGGAGAGATCACCTATAATCCATGTTTGACCTTACATCAGTTTGGGCGAGCTAGGAGGAAATGACCTCATGAGTTATTGATGCCAAGCATTGTCTTTGACTTTCAACGGGATAATGACGAGCATCGCCGCAGATTCATACGAGCCTGGGATAGGGTGCACAGGTCTGATCCGCACGAGTTAGGTGTGAAGACTTCTCTTCCAATGGAACCATATCTCCGATGGGTTCGTATACGTGCCCAAAAGTTGGGAATGTCGTACGAAGCTGTCTTGCCTGTGATTGTTGAGGTTGCTGATGAAGAAGGGGTTCCTCCTACCATCTTACATCCATACATGCCTACTGATATTGGGGCATTAAAGAGGTTCTGGATGCAGCTAAGGGAAGAACGGGATACTTACAGAGAAAAGTATCACGAGCAGGAGTGGAAGATCCTGAAGTTGACAAGACAATTGGAGAATGAGAAGATCCTCAATGACTATGTCAGCACCAAAGGAAAACGACCATGGGAGCGCTGATGTCTTTTGATTATTTCTAGTTTTGATTTACTTTTCAGTATTTCCTTTTGTAACGCCTTAAAGGCATTTGTCAAACATTGTTTCAAGTTTGTTATCTAATAAAAGTGTGTTTCATTTTGGTTTACAAATTTGAATCTCTCGACGTATTTGAAATCATATCATATGCATTTCATTCCATGCACCTCATCACAGGTACCCATTACAGGTTTCTCATCTTCTTCGCTGTTTATTTCAGCACATCATGTCTGCTGAAACATGAAATGAACAAGCTATCAAGGCTCTGCAAGCTCAGAACGCCCAGTTCCAGGAAATGTTCATGAACCTGGCCAAGGGTCAGCAAGATCTGAAGACCCTTATTTTGAAGGATAAGAAGAAGAAGAAGAAGAAGAAGAAGACAGTCCTCTTGAACATGGGTCACAGGTTTGGAAACAGGTTGCGAGATGAAGTCAATCTATCCCACTCATCTGGAGGGGGAGAAAACCAAGAAGAAAGGAGGGTTCCTAGCCCTGGGGTATCTGACCACGAGACTGACTTTGACGAAGACCAGTATCCTCCTGTTGAGGATAGATATAAACAGCTTGAAGACCGGTTAAGTGCGATGGAGATTCAAAAGGTCCCTGGGTTGGACTTTGGTGATCTAGGTTTGTCATCTGGGGTGGTGATTCCCTACAAGTTTAAAGCACTAGCCTTTGCTAAATACAACGAGGTTTCTTGCCCAAAGCTGCATCTCCGTTCGTATGTTAGAAAAATTCAGCCATACACCGCTGACTAGAACCTCTGGATCCATTTCTTTCAAGACAGTCTTTCAGGGACTCAGCTTGAATGGTTTTACCAGCTGGAAGGAGCTAGTATCCGCAATTGGGAGGACTTGGCTGCTGCTTTCTACAAGCAGTACCAATATTATGCTGACCTAGCTCCTACACGTACCCAACTTCATGGTATGTCTATGGGTGCGAGCGAAGGTTTCAAAGACTACGCTCAGAAATGGAGGGACCTTGCTGGAAGAGTACAACCCCCGCTGGCTGACAGGGAGTTAGTAGATATGTTTCTAGGGACCTTGTCTGGTCCGTATTTCAACCATCTGATTGGAAGTTCATCGTCCGGGTTTACAGAGCTGATCATGACCGGGGAAAGAATTGAGGCCGGTATCAAGAGTGGTAAGATACAAAAAGGTGCTTCATCAAGTACCGAGAAGAAACCTTTTAAGAAGGAGTCCATTGATGTTTACAGTTCAAAGAGCCATAATAGACCTGAACGCCGCCAAGCTGTTAATGCGGTTGTTATATCAAGACCAACTGTTACCATACAACGCAACAATCAGCCAAGGGCCGAGAGGCCGCGAAGACAGTTCACTCAACTCAACATGACTTTGTCTCAGATTCTGCCACAGTTATTGAAGACCAACTTGGTGATTCTGAAGGAGGCCCCGAAGAATCCCAATACAACATCACCAATGTATAACCCGAACGCCCGTTGTGCTTCTCATTCTGATAGCCCGGGGCATGATACGAATGATTGCTGGGTCCTGAAGAATAAGGTACAGGATTTAATTGATGCTAAAGAGATTGAGTTCGAAGCGCTAGAGAAGCCTAATGTCATAACGGCTCCTATGCCAAAACATGATGCAGGAGTAAATGCTATTGGGGAAGATGATGATGAAGATTTTGATATTGACAGCTGGATTTACCTGACTACTGATAGTGGCTTGAGCAATTGGACGGAAAAGGATTCCATGCTAGTTTCTTATATTACACAGTAATGAGACTTTTGTTTTAAGTTTGTAACAGACAATGTTCATTTTTGATATATGCATCTAACATTAATTGCTACTCATAAATATTTACATGCGAAACAAAGGACAAATTACGGTTGATATCAGAAGTAGGGGCAATAAAATTGTCTGAGCGGTCTAGTTGCTCTGTCCACCAGGTACCAAGGTATATATTCAGCTGAAGAATATGGCTAAGATACTTTCACTTCCCGCAGAGTAAGACAGTAATGATAGCCCTATCAGCTGAGACTTGCAACTATGAACAAATCAGCAATACTTTCCCCAAGCAGAGTTGGTATACCATCAGCCCTAAAAAGGTTGGGTATCCCCAGAAGGTCTTAATATTCCCCAGTGGAGTATAAAGATACTCTCCAGCAAGCGTAAAAAGCATCCCCGGCAGTCTTAATATTCCTCAACAGAATATAAGAATGTTCCCCGGCGGAATACAAGATACCACAGTGGAGTCATTTCCCCAGCACAGTCTAAAAAAGGCTTCCCCAACGGAATTCATCATCAAAATCCCCAACAGAGCTTATCAACGGAATCCCCAGCGGAGTTTATCATTAAAATCTCAGCAAAGTATCTCTTCCCCATAGAGTAATTCCCCGCAGAGTAATCTCTTCACCAGTTTATTCCCCAACGGAGTCATCCGCTCCTGCAGGTTTATTCTTGCAATCATCTTCGTTCATCATCCCCAGTGGAAACGAAGAATTCAACCCTACTCTCCAACAGCCGTTCGGGATTTATTTTCCCCAACTAAAACATCACATTTCCATACATCATGATACATGCATATACGCATCATACAATCTCATTTATGTTGAGAACATCATTGCTTGATCTGTATCATGCATTGCATATGACTGACCTTTATCTTTCAGGAAAGATGCAGTTAAATTCTCAATTACGTCAATGGAGACAAAATCAGTTAAATCAATTCCTAAAGATTTTTCTGAAGCGAAGCCAGTCAATGGAGACAAAATCAGTTAAATCGATTCCTAAATATTTTTCTGAGGCGAAGCCAGTCAATGGAGACAAAATCAGTTAAATCGATTCCTAAAGATTTTTCTGAGGCAAAGCCAGTCAATGGAGACAAAATCAGTTAAATCGATTCCTAAAGATTTTTCTGAAACGACACCAGTCAATGGAGACAAAATCAGTTAAATCGATTCCTAAAGATTTTTCTGAAGCAACCTGTCAATAGAGACAACCCGTCAATAGAGACAACCTGTCAATAGAGACAACCTGTCAATAGAGACAACCCGTCAATAGAGACAACATGTCAATAGAGACAACCTATCATTGGAGACAACCCGTCAATGAAAACAACTCGTCAAAGGAGACACCCTATCAATTGAGACAACCTGTCAATGGAGACAACTCGTCAAAGGAGACACCCCATCAGAAGAGACAACCCGTCAACAAAGACAAAACCACCTACCAACAATCTCTAAATGGAATCTGTAAGCCCATTCCCGACATCACAATGCTGATACTACACCATGCGAGTGCAAATTTTTGGGCACTCTAGTGTTCAATTATCTTCCACCTTCGGATCACGAAAGGCTCGAAAGCCAATCTATATCCTCAGGTTTAAGAAAATTGAACAGGGGCAACTGTTGTACCCCAAAATTTACCCTCTCATTCTTCGAAGCCTTTCTCACAAGGATTCTCAAAGTTCAAGCTTGAACAAAGTGCATTGGGATTTTTCCAGTACCAAAGTTAAAAGAAAACAGATAAAAATATGATTTTGACAAAATTTGGGGAAATACAAGTGTCTTTTGTTTCAGCTCTTTCGATTGGCCTTTAGGCCTCTTTCGATCAGCATCCTTCGATTGGCCTTTTGGCCTCTTTCGATACAAGCTTGGCTTGCATCCTTCGATTGGCCTTTTGACCTCTTTCGACACAAGCTTGGCTTATATCCTTCGATTGGGCGCTGGACTCCTTTTGGGAAAGTTCATTTCTGGGGATATTGGATTTCGTTTGAATGTTGTATTCTCTTAGTGAAAATATTTCACTTGGCCATATAGCCTCTTTCCTGCGCGTTAGCCAAGATTTACAAGGCAGAATTCCTTACCATGCTTGCAATCACAGGCCATGACATGTTGGCCACACGTGCCCCTGCAAAGAAGCCTACTTCGATTCAACAAGTTTGCTGCCTGCGAGCCTACTTTGACCTGGACAAGTGTTGCCGCCAAGCCTGCTTCGACTGGACAAGTTTACTGCCTGAAAGCCTATTTCAATTCACCAAGCGTGCTGCATGTATGCCTCTTTCAAATCTGGACATCTTGCCCCCTGTATGCCTCTTTTGAATCTGGACATCTTGCCCCTTGTATGCCACTTTCGAGTCTGGACATTTTGCCTCCTGCATGCCTCTTTCGAATGGGCATATGGCTCCCTCCATGCAAGTCCATTCGAAGCACACATTTGGCCCCTTCAAATGATGCACAAAGTTGATTTGTTCGAAAGACAAACAATATGTTGGAAGAAGAATCTGGTCGAAGGAGGATCAAAATGAAAGGATGAAATAGTCAAAGATGCTTGCTGCCCTGTTCAGGCATGGTACACTGGCCAGAACTGCTGCACAGCAGTCCTGAGGCACTGCTTCGTTCTTGCACCGAAATAGCATAAAGCACTGTTCCTCAGAGGCTGCAAAGAGCAGTTTACCCAAATTGTTCAAAACATTTTGTTTTCCCTCCAAAAGCTTCAGCCCACTTTGCCTATAAATACAAGGCTTCACAACATGTTCCAGGAGGACCTTTTGGCCAGTCGAAAGAATCTTCAGAAAATTCTCAAGAACACCAAATTTCCTCAAACACTTAAACACTCCAAACACATATCCAGAATCAAAAAACACATCCAGAATCCAAACACTTACCCCCTTTAGAATCTGAAACGTCCATGTACCTTGCTACCCTTCAAATCCAGTAGGAAGAACCTCACATTTGTTCTTCTCTTTCGAATCCAGCATCAAAGACACAGCCCCTGGTTCCTCCCTTCGAATCCAGAAGCATTCAAGGAAACCACGTAAAGGCCCAGCACACGTTCCAGCCTCAAGCAAGGTAAGTCATTCCTAACCTTGAATCCTTCATTTCTAGCATAACATGTGAATAAGTTTCCTTTTCATTTCAAATATATACGTAGTGTTTGTTACTTTTTTTCGTTTCCACCCTTTAGTTTGTGTTTATTGCTGCCCTTTTTGGTTTGGGTTCTTTGTTTGGTTACGGATGCTTTAAAGAATTAACCTGGCCCTGAGGTAATGATAGTGTGGCCTTAGGCCACATTGCTATTTAATATTTCAAACGAAGTAAACAGGAAACAGGAACATGAAACGAAGCCTCGGGCTTCTTCACTGACTCCAGGCCCAATCGAATGAGGCAGAAAGGCAGCTTGCATCTTATACTGGTTCCAGTCCCAATCGAAATGCACAACATGCTGTCCCACTGGTCCCAAGCGAAAGGCACAATATGTTGACCGTGAGGCCTCAGTCGAAAGTCACGCCCTCACCCTTCTCAGGCCAAATCGAAGAGAGCCAGAAAGTGCAGAATCGAAGAGTGTTGCTGCCTGGGTCGAAAGACCCTCATTTTTCTTGTTTTTTTATTTATTTTATTTTTTGCCTTTATATTTTCATGCAATTCGATATGGTTGTAATAGCGTAGGATTTTATCTTTTTGCACTTTATTACTTTTATATGCTTGCTAGTAAATAGGTGATGCATGACAAGATTAACCTTTAATTTAAAATCAACTGTAGCTCGCCATAATACGTACAAAGATAATATAACTGAAAAACAATACACCTGCACATGCCACTCTTAGGGTACGCCTCACTTGGTTTCCTCGAACGGTCATTGAGTATAGGTTGCTTTAGAGGTCGCTCTCTTGTCTAAAAGATCATAAGTTGCCTCGGAAAGGTTGCCTCGGATATCGTTGCCTCGGATAAAATGATCTAAGACATTAGGGTTACCGCTAAGGCGTCCTAACATTGCTTTAGTGACCACACGTCCCTTAATCGAATTGACCCGAAAAAACTCTAACGACGGTGCTACCTACTCCTCAATAGTGGGATGGCACTGTCTAAAGGACATTTGCACAGTTTAATTCCTTTTTGAGTAGGTAGATGCTTTTAAGTACTTGCTCTTTTGAAAACAAAAACAAAACTTTTCGCACTTACCCTCTCTTCAAAAACAAAACTCTTTTCAAACCCACAAACACAAAGAAAAGCAAACTTTTGAAAACACAATGAGCAAGTACCTAAGAGCCCGTGGATAACCACAGATAGAAAGGGTGCTAACACCTTCCCTTTCTATAATCTACCTCCCGAACCCGAGAAACATCTCAAAAAAGGAATTTTTCTGTGCTTTTGTTCTTTCCTTCTTGGATAAAATAAAAGACGGTGGCGACTCTTGCATACCGCGACACTTTGCGAAAACAAACGCAAAAACGCGAACCAGCATTCCAAAACAGTCAGTTCGCATTCCCACCGATCATAGAACTGGCGACTCTGTTGGGGACTATAATAAGTGAGGTGTACCTTAGGAATAGATCACTTGTGTTTTCAATTATATGCTTTGTATGCTTTAATTTTATGGCCTTGTATCGAAGTTCTATAGATCCTAACCCGGATCTGGGGATACCCTTTAGGTAAGTAGTAGTAAACTGTGAGGGATCTGTCCGACGTAGACCGACACGGATGAAGCAGTAGCTACGTTGGTGTGACACCTTAGTCTGTACCGATATCCCTTGTGTTGGAACGAGGAGAATATGGGTCTTCTAAGGAGTCGTTAAGCACCAACTGACCTTAGAACCTTAAATTGACCAACTTGGCCATAGAACAGTAGCAGTATGCTACACTCATTGAGACTAAACTCTCGCGATGGTTTCGGCCGCAAGAAAAGATTGCTAAACTGGAATTATGACCGATTGAGGGTAGTCAGTGATATTGAGATCCTCTAGAACCCAGTTGCTATTTTTAGGACAGGTCTTAACCAACTAAGCTGAAAGAGGGTAGTACCTAAGCTCCATGCCAGCCAGAAATCTAAGGGCTCTCTTGTGTGACTTGTGTGTCCTTTACCATGTTTTCCTTTTGTGAATACTTGTGGTGTGCCTTTACCATGACATCATAACATCATAAACATTGCATACATCTTGCATAAAGACTAACCTATTTCAAAGACAAGAGGGTTTCATCTTTGCTCTGTTTTGTAGGACACCATGATGCGTAGGAATACTATCTGAATCAACTTTGTTCAAGTACCTACTTTTCTTAAAGAGTTGGTTGTCAGGATTCCAGACACTACTTCCTTCATCAGGAGGCATGGTTCTCTTCTCAGTTTAGTCACCTCAAAGTTGGAAGAACAAATGATGAGTGTCCTGGTCCAGTTTTATGATCCCCTATATCATTGCTTCACCTTTCAAGACTTCCAACTAGTTCCTACCCTGGAAGAATTCTCTGAGCTGCTTGGTATCTCTATTTTGGAGCAGACTCCATTTACTGGTTGGGAAAAGACCCTTAAGCCCGAAGAAATTGTTGCAGCCCTTCACTTGACCAAAGAGGAGGTAATGGCTAACTGGGAGACTAGGAGTGGAGCTAAAGGTTTCCTGACTATGTTTTTGGTTGGCAAGGCTAACTACTTCTGGAACAGCTTAGACTTCAAGGCCTATGAGGACATTCTGGCTCTCTTGATTTATGGTCTGGTATTTTTTCCAAACCCTGACACTTTTGTTGATGTTAATGCCATAAGGATCTTCATCTCTCGGAACCCTATACCCACTCTCTTGGGTGATATCCTTCATCAGCTCTATGCTCGTACTGCCCGAAAGCGGGGAACTTTGATGTGTTGTGCTCCTTTATTGTCGAGGTGGTTTATTTCGCACCTCCATAGGTCCGTACTGAAGAACCAAGAAGGAATGGGCTGGGCTTTTAGGGTAATGTCTCTTACTCATAATGACATTATCTGGACTCTCAAAGGCTTGGATGAGGTGACTGTCATTGATCATTGTGGAGATTATCCTAATGTTCCATTGATCGGAACCTATGGAGGAATTTCTTATAACCCATGTTTAGCTCTCCATCAGTTTGGAAGAGCCAGGAGAGAAAGGCCTCATGAGATGTTGATGCCTCATATCATCTTTGACTTTTAGGGAGATAGCGACGAGCTGCGTCGTAGATTCATCAGGGCTTGGGATAGAGTTCACCGATCTGACCCACATGAGTTAGGACCAAAGACTTCTCTGCCAATGGAGCCATATCTCAGATGGGTCCGCATCCGTGCCCAGAAGCTAGGTATGCCATATGAAGTTGTCAGACCTGTTACTCTTGAAGTTGCAAATGAGGAAGGGGTTCTTCCAACTATTCTCCATCCTCATATGCCCACTGATATTGGGACACTGAAGAGGTCTTGGACGCAGCTGCGGGAAGAACGGGATTCTTATCGGGAAAGGTTCAATGAACAAGAGGAAAAGATCCAGAGGCTGACTAGGCAACTGGAGAGTGAGCGGGCCCTGAATGATTATATCCGCACTGAGAAGAGGAGACCATGGGAGCATTGATGGACTTTTGATGTTTTCTTTTATAGTTTTTATTTACTTTTCATTATTTCCATTCTTGTAACGCCTAAGGGCAATTTGTTTAACAATTTAATTTCTGAAGTTAAATCTAATGAAGTGTGTTTCCTTTCTTGTTTACAAATTTGAATCCCGATTGTCTTTGAAATCATAAATCATACGCATTTCACCTCATGCACTTCATAAACAGGTACCCTTTTACAGGTCTCTTATCTTCTTCGCTGTTTATTTCAGCAATCATCATGTCTATTGAACCTTCCACTGAGCAAGCTATCAAGGCCCTCCAGGCCCAGAATGCCCAGTTTCAAGAGTTGGTCATGAGCCTAGCTAAGGGTCAGCAGGACCTGAAGACCCTGATTCTGAAAGAGAGGAAGAAGAAGAAGAAGAGGACCATCCTGTTCAATGCTGGACGCAGATTTGGAAGCGGGTTGCAGAATGAAGTTGATCTGACCACCTCATCTGGAGGGAAGGTTAGTCCACAAGAAAGGAGGGCTCCTAGTCATATGGTCTCCGACAACGAGACGGACTATGATGAAGAACAGTATCCTCCTGCTGAGGATAAGTACAAACAGCTGGAAGACCGCTTGAGCGCTATGGAGATACAGAAGGTGCCCGATCTGGACTTCGGAGATCTGGGTCTATCGTCTGGGGTGGTGATTCCCCATAAGTTCAAGGCACCTGCCTTTGCCAAATATGACGGAGCTTCCTGTCCAAAGTTGCACCTCTGGTCATATGTGAGGAAGATTCAACCTTACACTGCTGATAAGAACTTATGGATCCATTTCTTTCAAGATAGTCTTTTAGGGACTCAGCTTGAGTGGTTCTATCAGCTGGATGGAGCCAGTATCCGCAGCTGGGAAGATTTGGCTACTGCGTTCTATAGGCAGTATCAGTATAATTCCGACCTCGCTCCTACACGTACCCAACTCCAGGGTATGTCAATAGGGACAGGTGAAGGATTTAAAGAGTATGCTCAAAGATGGAGAGACCTTGTCGGAAGGGTGCAACCCCCTTTGGCTGATCATGAACTCGTTGACATGTTTTTGGGGACCCTGTCTGGTCCGTTCTTTAATCATCTGATTGGAAGCTCTTCAGCCGGGTTTAGAGACCTTATCTTGACTGGTGAAAGGATTGAAGCTGGTATTAAGGCTGGGAAAATACAGAAGGGTGCCTCATCAAGCACCGAGAAGAAACTGTTTAAGAAAGAGTCTAGTGTTGTCTACAGTTCAAGAAGACAGAATAGACCTGAACACCGCCAAGCTGTCAATGCGGTTGTTATTTCAAAACCTGTTGGTGCTCCTCAGCATCACAACCAACAAATGGATGAGAGACCTCGAAGGCAATTCACCCGTCTCAGCATGACTTTGTCTCAGATTCTGCCACAGTTGCTGAAGACCAATCTGGTGACTCTAAGGGAAGCCCCAAAGAATCCCAATACTACATCACCAAAGTATAACCCCAACGCCCGCTGCGCTTATCACTCTGAGAGCCCGGGGCATAATACGGATGATTGTTGGACCTTGAAGAATAAGGTCCAAGACTTGATTGATGCAAAGGAGATTGAGTTTGAGGCGCCTGAGAGGCCCAATGTTGTAACTGCTCCCATGCCCAGGCATGGAGTGAATGTTGTATAGGAAGACTTGTTTGTAGTTTCTATGGAAGATATTGTTACCCCTCTGATGAATGTCAAGAAGAACCTGTTGCTAGCCGGTTTATTTCCAGGTTGTGGTGAAGGTTGCCATATGTGTTCTGTTTTACCTACTGGTTGCCCATCTTTGAAGTCAGGTATCCAAAACCTGATGGATAGCAAAGAGATCCTGTTTGAAAAGACTATTGTTCCATCCATTCCTACTGAAGAAGTTGCCATCATTACCATTTTCAACAATTCTCCCAAGGCTCCCTCGAGGAAGCCTGTCAGAATTACGCCTGTTCCGAAGATCGCACCTGTAATCATCACTGTTCCGGGGCCCATCCCCTACACCTCTGACAAAGCTGTCCCTTGACACTATGGGGCAGATGTTTATGTTCTCGAAGTTAAGCAAGAGTTTGATGATATTACCGGCGTCAGCAACTTTATTGGACCTGCAAAAGTCACCCACAGCGGTAGACTTTTCTCACCTGATATTGCTCCACCAACTGCCCGAAGACCTGTTGTCATTACACCTGAAAGTGTACCCACTACCGTTCCTGATCAAGTTCCTATCCTTACCCCTGTCGCCGAGTCCTCTGACGCTCGAGACAAAGGGATCACCACTGATATGCCTGCCCAGACGGAGGCACTAAAAACAATCACTGTTGAAGCCTCCAAACAGGAGATGGAAGAGATTCTGAAGATTATTAAGAAGAGTGATTATAATGTAGTTGAGCAACTGGGGCAAACCTCATCCAAGATTTCTATGTTATCACTATTGTTGTGTTCAGAGGCCCATACCAAGGCTCTGATTACCTTCCTAAAGACGGCCCACGTGCCACAAGAGACCTCAGCTGATCAGTTTACCGATTGTGTGGCCAATTTAACTGCTGATAATGGATTGGGTTTCTCCGACGCTGATCTGACTGCTAAGGGGAAGAACCATAACGATGCCCTGCATGTCTCCATTGAATGCAGAGGCACTACTCTTGCACATGTGTTGGTTTACACTGGTTCCTCGTTGAACGTCTTGCCCAAGAAAGCTCTAGACAGGTTGGATTGCGAAGGGTTAGAGCTGAAGCCAAGTAACATTGTTGTCAGGGCCTTTGATGGGTCTAAAAGGATGGTGCATAGTGAGGTTGATATTCCAATCAAAGTTGACCAACGTGGTTCCTGTGCCGAAGAAGGATGGTAAAGTTCGAATGTGTGTTGACTATAGGGATCTGAACAGGGCAAGTCCTAAGGATGATTTCCCTCTGCCTCATATCGATGTTCTGGTTGACAATACCGCACAACATAAGGTCTTCTCCTTTATGGATGGTTTCTTCGGTTATAATCAGATTAAAATGGCTCCCAAAGATATGGAGAAGACAACCTTTGTAACTCAATGGGGCACCTTTTGCTACAAGGTCATGCCTTTTGGATTAAAGAATGTTGGGGCAACGTATCACCGCGCCATGGTCGCTTTGTTCCACGACATGATCCATCATGAGATTGAGGTATATGTTGACGATATGATTGCAAGATCCCAGACTAAGAAAGAACACCTTGATCATCTTCAGAAGCTATTTGACAGGTTAAAGTTGTACAAGCTGAGGTTAAACCCGAACAAGTGCACCTTCGGGGTGAGGTCTGGTAAACTGCTGGGTTTTGTTGTAAGTGATAAAGGACTTCAAGTGGATCCTGCAAAGGTGAAGGCTATACAGGAGATGCCAGCTCCCCGAACAGAAAAAGAAGTCAGAGGCTTTTTGGGACGGTTGAATTACATTTCCCGGTTCATCTCACACCTGACTGCTACTTGTGAGCCAATCTTCAAGTTACTGAAGAAAGATCAAGTAGTAAGATGGAATGATGAATGTCAGGCTGCTTTCGAAAGGATCAAAGAGTATCTACAAGAGCCACCTATTTTGATGCCTCCAGTTGAAAGGAGACCTTTGATCTTATACTTGACAGTACTCGATAATTCGATGGGGTGTGTGCTGGGGCAGCATGACGAGTCTGGCCAAAAAGAGAATGTTATTTATTACCTTAGCAAAAAGTTTACCGACTGCGAGACGCGATACTCGTTGCTTGAGAAAACTTGTTGCGCTTTGGCATGGGCTGCTCGCCGGCTGAGACAGTATATGCTGACTCACACTACTCTATTGATATCAAAGATGGATCCAATCAAGTATATCTTCGAGAAACCTTCCTTGTCCGGAAGAATAGCAAGATGGAAGATGATCCTGACTGAGTATGACATCTAATATACGACCCAAAAGGCAATCAAGGGAAGTGTGTTGGCAGACCATTTGGCACATCAGGCAGTGGATGATTACCAGTCTATGAACTTTGAATTTCTGGATGAGAATATTATGATAGTGACTGATTTTGAAGAACCTGGACCGGATGAAGGACCTGAGGAGGGATTCTGATGGTCTATGTACTTTGATGGAGCTTTAAACGCTTTGGGAAATGGCATTAGTGCCATGATCATATCTCCTAAAGGCTCTCATACTCCATTTACCGCCTGACTATGTTTCAACTGCACCAACAATATGGCGGAGTATGAAGCGTGCATCATGGGTCTTCAAGCAGCTATTGACCTAAGGATTAAGTTCTTAAGTGTTTTCAGAGATTCCTCTCTCGTGATCAGTCAGATCAAAGGCGAGTGGGATACAAAACACCCTAATCTTATTCCTTACAAGGAGTATGTGTTGACGTTGCTTCCGCACTTCGAGGAGATAACCTTTGAACACTTCCCTATAGAGGAGAATCAGTTGGCGGACGCGCTAGCTACGATGTCTTCTATGTTCAAA
The DNA here is from genome assembly GCA_948472305.1 of Vicia faba. Lineage (NCBI taxonomy): Eukaryota > Viridiplantae > Streptophyta > Magnoliopsida > Fabales > Fabaceae > Vicia > Vicia faba. Next base: position 1,188,366,913 of record OX451737.1, read on the forward strand.
GTCAATTAGGACAACGAAACTCCCAGGATTACCATTGAGAGGTTGGACGAACCTGCACATTGTTACGACATTGAGACTGAAGAGGTAGAAGATAAACCCTGGTTTCATGAGGTGAAAAGGTATCTTGAAGCTCAGGAGTACCCCGAGGGTGCATCTGTTAATGATAAGAAGTTTCTGAGGAGGTTCGCGGCGAAGTTCTTCATCAGCAATGGTATCCTTTACAAGCGTAACCATGATTCGACCTTACTGTGTTTTGTGGATAAGAATGAAGCAGAAAGGATCATGATAGAGTTACATGAAGGTACTTTCGGAACTCATTCCAGTGGACACACCATGGCAAAGAAAATTCTTTGGGCAGGATACTATTGGTCCACAATTGAAGCCGACTGTTATCAGCATTCTCGGACCTGTCACAAGTGTCAAGTCTATGCTGATAAGGTGCATATACCTCCATTTCCTCTGAACGTCTTGACATCCCCTTGGCCCTTTGCAATGTGGGGCATTGATATGATTGGTGAGATCAGACCTACAGCGTCCAACGGGCATCGTTTCATCCTGGTAGCTATTGATTACTTTACGAAGTGGGTTGAAGCAGCTTCCTTTGCTACTGTAACCAAGAACGTCGTGGCACGGTTCATTCGGCACAATCTGATTTGTCGATACGGTGTACCAGAGAGGATCATTACGGGCAATGGTACAAATCTCAATAATAAGATGATCACCGAGCTCTGCAAACAATTCAAGATACAGCATCACAACTCTTCTCCTTACCGACCGAAGATGAATGGGGCTGTAGAAGCGGCTAATAAGAATATCAAGAAGATTGTGCAGAAGATGACTGTAACATACAAAGACTGGCACGAGATGTTACCATTTGCTCTTCATGAGTACCGTACCTCAGCACGGACGTCAACAGGGGCAACACCTTATTCCTTGGTTTATGGCATGGAGGCAGTCTTGCCCATTGAAGTTCATATACCCTCTCTTCGGATTATGAAGGATGCAGGTTTAAGCGAAGACGACTGGATCCAGACCCGGCTTGATCAGCTGAACTTAATCGACGAGAAAAGACTAACTTCTATTTGTCATGGTCAGACGTATCAAAAGCGGATGATTAAGGCATTTAACAAGAAAGTCAGACGACAAGAGTATCAAGTTGGGGATCTAGTGATCAAGCGCATCATCTTACCTCAAGGTGATCCCAGGGGTAAATGGACCCCTACTTACGAAAGGCCATTTGTGGTTAAGAACATTTTCTCAGGAGGAGCTATGATTCTAACCACCATGGATGGTGACGACCTTCCTCACCCCATCAATGTAGACATAGTGAAAAGATACTACGCATAATCAAAGACCCGCTAGGTTGACTGGCCTAGGCAAAAATAAGGGCTTCCCGGTGAACCAAAAGGGTTAGGGCAAAAATAAGGGATGAAAATAGAAAAATTTGTACACCCGGCAAGTCGAAAACCTGAAAAGGCGGCTTGGGCAAAAAAGGGTATCCCGGTGGACTGAAAACCCGAAAGAGAGGTCCAAGCAAAAATTAGGGATCAAAGCGTAACGCTATGTCTCATTGGATCACCTTGCAACCAGACTTCGGTATCAACTATCAAGCTCGGATGGCATTGATCAATCTGATCTACCTTCAACCAAGTAGCAAAGTGATGAGATGCTCGAGGATATAAAGGCAATAGCAGAGTTGGAACTTGTGATACGGTGGGAGAACTGACTTGAGGTTTTGCGTTTGTGTTCGCAAATGTTTCGGTTTAGCAAGAGTCGCCACTGACTTTTTATTTTATCCAAAGGAAAGGTCAAAAAGCACAGGAAAGACCTTTGAGATGTTTTCTTGGGTTCGGAGGGTAGATTATGAAAAGGGAAGGTGCAATCACCCTTTTCATCCATGGTTATCCATGGGCTCTTACTTACTTGTTTAGATCACTTTCTTTTGCTTTTCAATTGTTTGAAATGGTGCTTTGTGTGTGGTTTTTGAAAATGCTTTTGAAAAAGAGGCCTTGTCTAGGCAACCTTTGTAATGATTCTTATTTGAATATATACAAAGGTGTTTGTCTTTTGAAAAGATATTTCAATGTTTGAAAGCTTGTTTTTTGGGAAGTGTTTTGAAATTGTGTTGTGAAGTGTGTTTGAAAATAGCAAGGATGTTTTGCAAGTTTTGATCAAGTAACTAAGAGTTGTCTACCCTATTTTACTCAAAGATCTTTCCTACACATTTTTAACCCTTTTGACAGTGTTGTTTTACCATTGCATTTGGTAAACAACCTTGTATTAGGATGTTAAACGGGACAGGCGCGGGTCATCGTATTGACTATGATAGCAATATTGCCAAGTATCTTTAGCAATTTTTTGAGGGACTAGATCATTTTTGTATAGGCAACCAAGATAGCGTCATCGAGGGACTATGATCTTTTGTTTTGTTTTTGTTTTGCCAAAGTACTCAACATGCATAACATGGCCATTTTAAAGGCAACAAGTGGGTGAAACTCTAGGGGTGTATGTGTGCATTATGTTGTCAATTTACATGCTTTTTGTCTTTGTATTAGTCAAGCTATTTGTTTGATTTTGGATTTTTGCATACAAACCCTAATCTCTAACATGGCATATTTGAAAGCATAAATGAGTAAAATAAATCTACACTATTACAATATTTGATATGGGAAGGGGGATACAAGTTTGAATGGGGAATATTTGCAAGAAATTAAAACTCTAATATTTACTATTACATCCAAATTGAATAAATGGTACAAATAAATAAATTGGCAATAATTAAACAATTTAAATATAAGTATGCAAAATACTCTGAATATGTACATAATGTTTTTGTTTATTTTTTATGTATGTAAAAAATATTTAATGTATATATAAAAAGAAATAAAAGATTATTATATTTTTTATTAAGGGTAAAACCCTAATTTTATTTTAAGAAAGTATATATATATATATATATATATATATATATATATATATATATATATATATATATATATATATATATATATATATATATATATATATATATATATATATATATATATATATATATATATATATATATATATATATATTGATTATAAAAAATAAAAATGAATGAAATATATACAAATGTAACAAAAATGAAAATATATTAAAAAAAAGATATCATTTTTAATGAGGGTAAAAACCCTAGTTTCTTTTAAGAAAGTAAATATATATTAATTGTTTTATTCATGTATGATAAAATAAAATAAAATATATACAAAATAAAAATATATTTAAAAAAATATTATTTAAGTATAAATAAATAAAGAATAAAAAATAAAGGTATAATATTATTATATATTATTTTCAAGTTTTCATTAAATAAAAGTATATACTAATTAAATTATTTTTATGTTAGAAAAAATAAAAATAAAATACAAAATAAATGTGAAAATTTATAAAAATATTTTTTGATATTTTTTATGTTTGGAAAATAGGAAAATAAAATCAGAAATGAAAATAAATACAAAAAAATATAAAAATATGAAGAAATGGGTCAAGGGGTGCAGACAGTAATGAGGGGGGTGTCAAAAACAAAGCCAGAACCAAGCCCAGCCCACTGCATACGTGCTCTAATGCAAAAACCCATAACATCAAAGTTGTAGCATTTTTCAAGACGAATTCAACCATATAAGAAACCTAATCTAACTCTCAAAGACCAGAGAGAATTTCTCTGGCCCTAAATTCTAACCTAATTTTTTCAGGAAGTTCATGGATCAAATTCTCTTAACACGTTTAACTTAAATGAAAACTGAGCATATGTACAGCTTCATGGCTATGAATACTACATTTTTTATTCACAAACCTAAGCCTAATGATTCCTAAATAGAGAGATAGGAAGTTGACAAAAACCTGTTTCAGTTGACTTCGTGTATGGCAATGTGGAGCTTTTCAGTGAGGCCTGAGATGTTTGGGAGCTTGCTTGAACTTCCTTTGACCTTCCCCAATGCCTAGTTTGCCTTGAATGTGCTTGAATAAGCCTGTAGAACTCAACCTACACAAGCTGAAATCAAAAATGGTAAACCTTGCAAATGGATTTACAGTCAGTGTTTAAGGGTTGGGATAGCTTGGATAGGTTATGTGGAATGTGTTTGAACCAGTTTGAGGCAAAACGCACGAGGGGTTTTTGCTATGGAAGTCAAACTGCAGGGAAGGCACTGTTTTGCCAATGGAAGGTGATTTTGTGCTATGGAAGGTTTGAGGGCTCAAAGTCTCGTGTTTCTGGCTCAAAGGGATGTGTGAAACTTGTCTCAAATGTTTTCAAAAGTCTGTTTCAACAGATGTGCCAGCTCTCTTGTGTTTGACAAGTTTCTTGGTTATGAAGCAAAATGAGAAGTGACAAAGAGCAGGCCTGTACAGGATAGCTCTAACCCTGCATACATTGTGTAAGCTTAGCCCCAAGTTTGTGGATTTTATTTGCTGCATAAGATCTTGTTCAAGGCTCAAGGATTCTATTTGACATAAAGCAAGATTTTGACAAAAATGGCAAAGTTACCTTTTACTATTTTTGGATTAATCTAATGTATAATCCTCTAATGACCAAAACAAAACCTTAGACCAATGGATTTGCATTTAATTATTGAGTATGAAAGGGCTTTGGGACCTGTAATCAAGTACAAACAAGGCTGATTAGAGTTTGCAACTTGTATCAATATGAACATGCCATGGATCAAAAGTGAGTTTTTTCAAACTTCAAGCCTTCGATTCTCCCTAACCACAAATGATTTTGGAGAGTTCTTGGACATTTTGGAAAGCTTTTAACATTATCTACAATCCATCTTTGAAATGAATTTTGAGATTCTAAGTGGAACTAGGTGAAAAAATGTCATGAAGATAGGTCAAAATTCTGCCTAAACTCGGGCAAAATTTCACTAAGTTAAAAGTTTCATGGACCCTTGTTCCAAAAATCACAACTTGAGATCCAAGCTTCTTTTGAGAAAACTTTGTGAATAAAAGTTGTATATTTTGTGGAGGAATACAACTTTCATGTTGGAAGTTTTGTTTGAATCCAATTTCATCATGGTGAAAATGTTGGGCAAAGTTGGGAAAAAATAAGAAAATTTCATAACTTAGAAAAATTCTAAGTTATGAAATTTTTCAATCTTAAACCCTAATTTGCAAAATTGGGTTTCTTGATGAACAAGTTTCATGTTTTGACACATCTTGATGAAAAATGACCCTTGGCACTTGATTTTGACCAAAAAGTCAAAGTTTGACTTTTCAGTGTATAGTCAAATTTTGATCAGTTGATTGAAAAATTCATCTGCCAATCCAATGCATTTGAGATCTTTTGAACCTTGGGAATAGATCAAGATGATGCCATTGAGTCCTTGAATCCATGCTTGAGTCCAATTTGCCATTGTCTAGGTGAAAAATCAGAAATTGCCCTTATACAGTCAAAACCCTAAAAATGACCATTTTGCCCTTTTGATGATCTGATCAAATTTCTTGAGGAGTTGTGGTCCAAACTTGATCAAATGGTTCATATGAGTCTATAATGTTGATGTGGATAAAAAATTATGAGGTTTGACTATAAATTGGCCATAGTTGACTTTTTCCCCAATACAGTTGATTTCTAGGTCAACTGTCCAATTGATTGGGCAAAAATTTGATTCAAAGCTTGAAACTTGGTAGAGGAAATCTTATAAGTCCAACATGAAGTATGAAAGTCACTTTGAGCATTGGAAGTCAAAAAATCCCTGTGCAAACTCAAACCCTAATTTAGGTCATTAGTGCAAGGAGATGTCTTGAGCAGAGCAAAACCCTAATCTGGTCTTGAGTTCAAAGAGTCTTGTGATGAGAAATCTTGATAAAATGAGAGGGAAAATTTTGGGGTACAACAGAACCCAGTGGGATTATTCACATAGCTATTTTTCTTTGTTTACTACAAGTTGTGTAAATTCTATTACTCGGTGGCGTTCTCTTACTAGGACGTCAGCCTCTTGTACAAAAGCGCCTATTTACAGGCCAAACTTCAAAATCAATACAATTCATTTTCAGAGAAATTTCAAACTATTTTTCCTTTTTCTGTTTTGTTTTGCAAAGAACGTCCAATGTTCATTTTTGATATATGCATTTGACATTAACTGCTGCTCATAAATATTTACATGCGAAACTAAAAACGATTACTGGTAATATCATAAACAGGGGCAATAAGAATTGTCCAAGCTTTACAGTTGCTCTATCCACCAGGTACGAAGGTAGATAGCTGAAAAATATAACCGAGGTACTTTCACTCCCCGCAGAATAAGAAAAGACAGTAATGATAACTCTCCCCAGCTGAGACTTGCAACTGTGAATGTGTCGGTAATACTCTCCCCAAGCAGAGTTTATTTACCATCAGCACTGAAAGTTCTTAATATTCCCCAACGGAGTATAAGAATATTCCCCAGCAGAATACAAAATAGCCCCAGTGGAGTTTGAAATTTTTCCCAGCGCAGTCTGAAAAAGCTTCCCCAATAGACTTTGGAAGATTATCCCTAGCAAAGCTCAAAGGACTATCCCCATTAGAGTATAAAAGGTTATCCCCAGTGAAGTCGCAACTGAAGATCATCCCCAGCGGAAGTCATGCCTTTCACAAACAAGAATTCAATCCCCAATAAGATTCAGTATCACCAGTAACGGTAATTCATCCCCAGCGGAATTTATCAGCAGAATCCTCTACAGAGCATCTCTTCCCCACAGAGTAATCTCCTCCTCAGTTTATTCCCCAACGGAGTTATCCTCTCCTGCAGGTTTATTCTCGTAATATCTTCGCTCGCCATCCCCAGCATGAACGAAGAATTCAACTCTCTTCTACAGCAGCTATCTGGGATTTATTTTCCCCTGCTAAAAACATTTCATACATCATGACACATGCATATACGCATTATATAACACAATCTCATTCATTTTGATAACATCATTGCTTGATATATATCATGCATTACATACAACTAACCTTTACCTTTCAGGAAGGATGCGGTTGAGTTCTCATAAAATTCAAAGCTATGAAGCTTTTACAAAGTCGAATTACTGACCAGTTCTTAAATCTCAACATAATTATCCTCAGTTGAATTACAGACAAGGTCCTAAATCTCGACAAAGTTCCTCCGGCGAATTACAGACGAGTTCCTAAATCTCAGCAGAGTTTTCTCAGTTGAATTACGGGCAAGTTCTTAGATCTTGATGAAGATGTTTCCCAAAGTCAAACTACTGACCAGTTCTTAAATCTCAACAGAATTGTCCTCAGTTGAATTACAGATAAGGTCCTAAATCTCGACAAAGTTCCTCTGTCGAATTACAGACAGTTCCTAAATCTCAGCAGAGTTTTCTCAGTTGAATTACGGGCGAGTTCTTAAATCTCGATGAAGATGTTTCCCAAAGTCGAACTACTGACCAGTTCTTAAATCTCAACATAATTATCCTCAGTTAAATTACAAATAAGGTTCTAAATCTCGACAAAGTTCCTCCATCGAACTACAGACGAGTTCCTAAATCTCAGCAGAGTTTTCTCAGTTGAATTACGGGCAAGTTCTTAAATCTTGATGAAGATGTTTCCCTCAGTCGAATTACTGGCCAGTTCTTAAATCTCAACATAATTATCCTCAGTTGAATTACAGATAAGGTCCTAAATCTCGACAAAGTTCCTCCGTCGAATTACAGACAGTTCCTAAATCTCAGCAGAGTTTTCTCAGTTGAATTACGGGCGAGTTCTTAAATCTTGATGAAGATGTTTCCCAAAGTCGAACTACTGACCAGTTCTTAAATCTCAACAAAATGATCCTCAATTGAATTACAGATAAGGTTCTAAATCTCGACAAAGTTCCTCCGTCGAATTACAGACAGTTCCTAAATCTCAGCAGAGTTTTCTCAGTTGAATTACGGGCGAGTTCTTAAATCTTGATGAAGATGTTTCCCAAAGTCGAACTACTGACCAGGTCTTAAATCTCAACAGAATTATCCTCAATTGAATTACATATAAGGTCCTAAATCTTGACAAAGTTCCTCCGTCGAATTACAGACAGTTCCTAAATCTCAGCAGAGTTTTCTCAGTTGAATTATGGGCGAGTTCTTAAAATCTTGATGAAGATGTTTTCCCCTCAGTCGAATTACTGACCAGTTCTTAAATCTCAACAGAATTATCTTCAGTTGAATTACAAATAAGGTCCTAAATCTCGACAAAAATTTTCCTCCGTCGAAGTACAAACGAGTTCCTAAATCTCAGCAGATTTTTCTCAATTGAATTACGGGCGAGTTCCTAAATCTTGACGAAGATATTTCCCCCCAGTTGAATTACGGACAAGTTCTTAAAACTCGGCAGAGATGTTCTCTCAGTTGAAGTACAGGCAAGTTCCTAAATCTCAACAAAGATCAGACTTCCCCAGCGGAATCTTCCACAACAACAGGTATACAAGCTCTCGCTAAGGAATCTCTTATGTGATCGACACTCCTCCAAATGGAATCTGTAAGCCCATTCCCGACATCGCAAGGCTGATACCACTTCATGCGAGTGCAAATTTCTGGGCACTCTAGTGTTCAATCATCTTCCACCTTCGGATCACGAAAGGCATGAAAGCCAATCTACATCCTCAGGTTTAAGAAGATTGAACAGGGGCAGCTGTAGTACCCCAAAATTTTCCCTCTCATATTTCTCAAAACATTGCAAGGAAAATCTCCAAGTTGCTCAAGATAGCTCAAGAGTTTGTCAGACAAGCTCTCTCCTAAGGCAGTCTACCCCAAATTAGGGTTTTGTGTTGCATCAAGATCTTTGAGTCCAAATGATCTCAAGTTCTATCCAATGCCCTATTATGTTCTAAATATCATCCATGTCAAGTTTCAAGCCTTGTAGAGGAAGTTTGCTCAGTCAATTGCTCAAAGGTCCAAAAATCGATTGTGCTAGGGCAAAAGTCAACTGTGACCTACAAACAGTCAAACTTCAAGATTTTTTGTCAACATTCTCATTTTTAAGTATATTACATCATTTTATCAAGGGTTGATCATGATTCATCAAGGATTGCTCAAGATTCATCAAGATTCAAAAGTTGCTAAATTAGGGTTTTGAAGGAAAAGTCAACTCAACTTTGACCAAGCATAACTTTCTCATACTTTATGATAAATGACCCATCCAAAGCTCATTTTTAATAGGATGAAATTACCTACAATCCATCTTCATACCCCAAGATCAAAAAATGCACTCAAAAGAAGTTATGAATTTGGACATTATAGGTCATTTTGAAAGTCAACAAAAACACCTTTTTTGTCAAAGCTTATAACTTGAGCATGGAATATCAAAATGAAATTAGACCAAAAGGGTTGGTTATAAGACATCTCTAGCTTTATAAAAAGTCTAAGAATACCTCCAAAAGTTCAAAATTGAATAAGTTATGCATTGTTGAAGTTGGATTTTTTTGCAAAATTGCCAAAAGTCAACTATCCCCAAAACTTCAAATTTTGCCAAATGGGTCCATTCTTTTCCACATGATTTGAGTTTGCATTATTGTACACGTGCCCTAGCTCCATCCATGTGTCCATATAATTTTTTTATTAATTTTTTTGATTTTATTTGAATTAATTTGATTTAAATCAAAATAAATCAAATAAAAATCAAAAGGCATTAATAACCATAATCTTGTGTTGATTTCAGGCTCCAAATACAGCTATTATGTGAATCAAATTCGTATCAAAGGCATTGGTTACAAGAAGATATAATTTAGGCCAAGTTTGGAAAGGTTTTCATAGAGAATCAAATCAAATATGCAATCATCATTGGAGCAAGATTTGAACCAAATTTGTTACCCTAATCCAATGTGCATTACATAAGCAAGCTAAAGCACACAAAATAAGGGTTGAAAATCGTTGGAAGAGGCAGAACAAGAACTGGAAAAATCACAAAAAAGCTTGAGGTCAAAATCCAGGTTGGAGGCGTTTTCAGAGGTCGAGACTTGTTCTAATTGATTTCTGGTCATTCACACAAGCTAACTGGATCCAAACAAAGCATTATCAGGTCCTTAAACGCACTGTAAGTCTCACGCTATTCACCCCTGTTCTTGATTTCGATTTGGATCATTATGGCATCTATTGAACAAACTAATAGCATATTTTGAATATAAAAACCATTTGCAAGCGTTTGGTATCATTCAATTGCATTTATCTGGCCTGAATAGAAAACCAGCATTGTTAGGGTTTAGTCTGCGTTTTTGGGAATTTTTATTTCAGGTATAATTGACCTCCATGGAAGACATGGTTGTGACCGGGAGGGTGAGACGAACACGACCATGCCCTTGAAATTCATTTTTATGGCCTGTACAGGATTTTGGAGATGGACATGCCTGTAGCTACGGACTTCTGTCTGTTGGTATAGGTGTTTGACCTTTTAGCCACGGACGAGAGGTTAGGGATGATGAGTGGCATCCCTCTATTGGACCATTCAAATATTACGCACGTTTTTTCTTCTTTTCTGGCAATTGTTTTGTTTTTATATAATATATATTATTTATATTTTTATAACCAACACAACAACGTGCCCCAGTGGTCAACACGTCAGCTTCCAAGGCATTAGTGGCTGGAGGTCAGGGGTTCAATCCCTGCCTCCAGCACTTTGTATTTTCTTATTTCTTTTCAGGTTATTACATGCGCGCTCAAGCTTGCAACCCACCATGCTCCCTCATGATCCAATCGCCAGATGGCTAAGGAGCCAGATCTGGTGGTCCACGTTGGAAGTCCACCAAAGCGCTGGTCAATGCGTATACACTGGATCAGAGAAAGTCAAACGAGCCAGCTTCTAATGGGCCAAAGAATTGCTTTCCACACCACCTAAAATCAGGCCCAACTCCTCTCTCTTTTATTTATTTTGCTTTAATTAATTTAATTGTTTTATTTTATTTAATTAACTTTCAAACCAATCACTAAATTCTTTTTTTTATCAAATAAAATCACAAAAATATTTTTATTTCAATGAAATTTTAAACTTTTATTTTTCTTAATAATTTTATTAATTTATTAGGGTTTTAATTAGAAAATTTAATTCATTTTTGTAAATAATTAAAATTAATTAGATTTAATTAGTTTTTAACTACTAATTTAATTTATTTTATTTTCTTTCTTAAAATAATCAAAACTCCAAAAAATAATTTATTTTTTCATTTAATTAATTTATTAATTTAATTTAGTTATTTAATTTAGGTTTAATTTCTTTCTTAATATAAAAACAACAAAAACCCAAAAGACATGTTTTTTAACCAAAAGGGTCAAAACCCTAAATTTCGCACTCAATTTAATTTCTCGCGCGTTGTATTTATTTTTATCCAATAGTGTACCTGCTTCCGGATTGTAATAGTTAAATAGGACATTTAATTATTTTTATCGCTTTACTTTATTTTTCAAAGGGTTTGTCTTTGGCGATGTAAATACCCGACGCCTTATAATTTAAATTCCGCATTTTATTTCCGCAAATTATAACTGCTAGATGTTTAATAATAGGGTTTACATGACAAGACTGAATGCTTAATCTTAAAATCAAATTAGAATCACCTTTAACATGTACAAAGATAAAAATAACTGAAAATGACACACTCGCACATGCGCACTCCTAGGGTACACTCCCACTTGGTTGCCTTCGTACACGGTCATTGAGTATAGGTCGTTTTAGAGGTCTCGAAATGGTTGCCTCGGATATTGTTGCCTCAAATAAATGATCTAAGACTTTAGGGTTACCGCTAAGGCGTCCTAACATTGCTTTAGTGACTGTATGTCCCTAATTCGAATTGACCCTTAAACTCCAACGACGGTGCTACCTACTAATCAATAGTGGGATAGCATTGTCTAAAGGAAATTAGCATAGAACAATTCCTTTTTCGAGTTGGTAGATGGTTCTTAGATACTTGCTCTTTCAAAAACAAAAAATTTTCACACTTACACTCCTTTTCGAACAAAGTTTTCAAAAACACTTCATTACACTCTCGAGGACAGAAGCAAGAGTTAAATCGAAGTTTCAAACAAAAAAATTTTTCAAACCCACAAGCACAAATAAAACAATTTTGAAAATGATGAGCAAGTACCTAAAAGCCCGTAGATAAATACGGATAGAAAGGGTGCTAATACCTTCCCTTTCTATAATCTACCCCCCGTACTCAGAAATATCTCGAAAAAGGAATTTTCTGTGCTTTTTTCCTTTCCTTGTTGGATAAAATAAAAGACGGTGGAGACTCTTGCTTACCGCGACATTTTACGAAAACAAACGCAAAACGCAAACCAGCATTCCAAAAAGCAGTCAGTTCTTCCCATTGTATCACAACATGCTCCCGATAAGGAATGAGATTTGGATGTTTCGTATCCCGTTCTCCCTTAATTTTACTGATCACTAGGGCCCAGTACCCATATACATCCAAGAACTTGATTCTCATATCGATGGCAACTTTGATGCCCATGATGCACACTTCATATTTTCCCATATTATTGGTACAGTCAAAACATAATCTGGAAGTGAAGGGCGTATGGAAACCCTTATGAGAGACGATCACAACACCAATTTCATTGCCCAACACGTTATAAGCTCCATCAAAAACCAAAGTCCATCGGGATCCCGGCTCAGGTCCTTCATACGGTACAGGTTCTTCATAACCTGTAACTAGCATAATATTCTCATCCAGGAACTTGAAATTCATAGACCGACAGTCACCTACGGCTTGATGAGCCAAATGATCTGTCATTACACTTCCTTTGACTGCCTTCTAAGAGGTGTAATAAATGTCATATTTTGTTAAGACCATTGGGCATCTGGCTATTCTTCCGCGGAGAGCAAGTTTCTCGAATATGTATTTTATGGGATCCATCTTAGAGATCAACAAGGTAGTATGAGTCAACATATACTGTCTTAGTCGGCAAAGAGCCCATGCCAAAGTGTAACAAGTTTTCTCGAGTAGTGAGTATCTTGTTTCACAGTCGGTAAACTTTTTGCTAAGATAGTATATTGCATGCTTTTTTCGACCAGACTCGTCATGTTGCCCCAGTACACACCCCATTGAGTTTTCTAACATTGTTAGGTACATGATCAGAGGTCTTCCTTTAACTGGTGGCATCAAAATTGGAGGTTCCTAGTGGTACTCCTTGATTTTGTCGAAATCTATCTAACAATCGTCGTTCCACTTTACTACTTGATCTTTCTTCAACAACTTGAAGATTGGCTCACAAGTAGCGGTCAAATGAGAAATAAATCTGGAAATATAGTTTAATAGTCCCAAGAAACCTCTGACTTCCTTCTCAGTATGGGGATCTGGCATTTCTTGAATAGCTTTGACCTTGGCAAGATTAACCTCAATACATTTACCAATGATGACGAAACCTAGGATTTTACCGAATCTTACCCCAAAGGTACACTTGCTTGGATTCAATCTCAGCTTGTACTTCTTCAATCTCTCAAACAGTTTGTGTAGGTGGTTGAGATGTTCTTCTTCAATCTGAGATCTGGCTATCATGTTATCGACGTAAACCTTTATCTCGTGATGTATCATGTCATATAACAAATCTACCATAGCACGTTGATATGTTACACCGACATTTTTTAACCCAAAAGGCATAACCTTGTAGCAGAAAGTTCCCTATTGTGTGACAAAAGTAGTCTTCTCCATGTCTTCAGGTGCCATCTTAATTTGATTATAACCAGAGAAACCGTCCATGAAGGAAAACACTTTGTGGTGAGTGATGTTGTCAACCAGAACATTAATATGTGGAAGCAGAAAGTCGTCTTTGGGGATTTACCTATTCAGATCCTTATAGTCTACACATATACGCACCTTGTCATCATTCTTCGGTACTGGAACCACATTTGCAACCCACTGAGGATAAGACGTAACAGCCAAGAAACCTAAATTGAACTGCTTCATAACCTCAGCTTTGATCTTTTCAAACATGTAGGGACGCATACGACGAACTTTCTGCTTTATTTGAGAACAACCTTCTTTCATCGGTAGACGGTGAACCACAATATCAGTATCAAGCTCTGGCATGTCTTCGTATTACCAAGCAAAGATCTCAATGTAGTCACGCAACATTTATATTAATCTATTCTTGACATTGTCTTACAGGTTGGCACTTATCTTGACTTATTTCTTGTCCTCTTCAGTACCCATATTCACAACCTCGACTGGATCTTAATGTGTTTGTATGGCTCTTTCGTCCTGCATTAACAGCCTAGCAAGCTCTCTAGGTACTTCACAATCTTCCTCACCTTCGTCCTCGGCTTGGCAGATCGGATTTTCGAAGTCATAATTGGCAATAGCATAATTGTTATCAATGGGATCCATAGTGGATATGGATCTGCAATTTCTTGTGTGGGTGTGTGTAAGAATACATAGCTATTTTGAAAGTAATAAAGTAAAATAAAGACATAGAGCTCAAAATTTGAATGCAAATGGCCAATGTTCTATTGAATGAAAATATGCGAATGAAATGAAAACCCTAACAAATGGACTGTTGTGCCTCGGGTAAGGCACAAGGCTTAAAGTTATTGTTTTAAAAATTAAATAGCCAAAACTTGAAAGTAAAAAGAAACAGAAAATAGCATTTACTCCCGACTAAAGGAGATTGGTATAACGTCTTTAGTCTTCTAATTGCTGAGTCCATTACCGATGGTGGGAAAAAATCTAGTTGTCTAGGTCGTAGTCACTATCAGCATATTCTACCGCATTGAATCCATTGTTGTTGGCGCGGAATGATGGTCTTCCAACACGAGCATGACAAACAGCCCTTCAGAGAAGCCATTTTGGGCGGAACCCTGGTAACCTTAGAAATAGCATAAATGTCTTCAGTAGCGGTAGCTGTCCGAGGAATAACTTCAAAAGTCTAGAAGGGAGTCTCGATGGATTCCCCTTCCATATCAACATACTTGAATGAGTTCAAGTGACTTACCATGTACTCTTCTTCACCATAAACCGTGACAACCTTCCCTTTCATGGGATATTTCAGCTTTTAATGTAGAGTAGAAGTGACAGAGCTTGCCCCATGAATTCAGGGGTGTCCAAGTAAACAAGAATAGGCCAGACAAATGTCCATCACATAAAAGGTAGAGTCGAAGACCTACGAACTTACTTTGATCGGGAGATCTACCTCTCCATGAACCATCCTCTTTAAACCATCAAAGGCTATAACCACAATGTCACTAGGTTTTAGCACAACCCCTTCATAGTTAAGCCTGTCTAAAGCACCCTTCGATAAAACATTTAATGAGGAACCCGTATTAACCAACACATGAGCTAAGTCAGTGCCCATGCATTAAATAGAGACATACAAGGCCTTGTTATGGTTCCTTCCTTTTGGAGTCAAGTCAGCATCAGAAAAGCCTAGCCCATTATCAGTGGTCAGGCTAGCAACATAATTTTCAAATTGATCAGCAGAGATTTCTTGCGGTACAAGCGCAGATTTTAAGAACTTCACCAAAGCCTGAGCATGGGCTTCTAAGCACAATAATAGGGATAACATGGATATCTTGGAGGGAATCTGCCCCAACTGTTCAACAATCTTGTAGTCACTTTTTTGGATGATTTTCAGTACCTTATCCATTTCTTGCCAGGAAGTATCTTCAGCGGTAACTTCTATAGGCTCCTCCGTCTGGTCAGGCTCAAACATTTGTTCTATGCACCGAGTCTCGATAATTCTCTCAGTAACGGTAACACAAACTGGTGTGGTGAAAGTCTTTGAAGAGATTTCAGGAGATAAAACTCTTCCACTTCTAGTAACTTTACTGGTCCCAGCAATATTGTCAATGTTGGAATCGATAACTTCGATACATTCACTTTCAATAGTCAGTGGTTCTTGCTTGACTTCATGGTAGTAGACGTTGGCCCCATTATTCCAAGGGACAACCTTGTCAGAGGAGTATGGGATTGGTCCGGGTGTGGTGATTATCAGAGGAGCAACTCTAGGTTCAACCGTAATCTTCACAGGGCCTTTGGCAATGATCCTTATATGAGTACCAAAAATTACAGATACATCTTCAAGCTCCAAGTCTTGAAATAAAATCTCAATCGAATGAGTCTTCTCAACTAAAATTATATGGTTATCCATCAGACATTGAATACCTTTTTTCAGTAGTTTGCAGTCATTGGGTTGGGCTGAGCAGCAATAGCATCTTTCAATGCAACCCAGAAATAAACTATATTGAAACAGATTCTTCTTAATAATCAAGAGTGGAGTAGTCAAGTCATTTAGAGTTGAAATATACAAAACATCATCAATAGCACTAATGCATTTGTCGTACTTAGGCATAGGAGCGATAATCACATTGGGGATCTCGGGAGGATCAAATTCAATCTCTTTATTGTCAATCATATCTTGAATTATATTTTTCAAATCCCAACAGCTATTTGTGTCGTGTCCAGAACTATTGGAATGATAGGCGCATCTTACATTAGGATTGTACTTAGGGGAGGAAGTGTTGGGATTCTGAGGCGGATCTCTTAATGTTATCAAATTTGCCTTCAATAGATATTGTAACGCCAGAGACAATGGCATGTTGATCTTAGTAAATTGTCTCCTGGGTGCGTCTGACCTACGTTGATTTCCTTGTTGATGTTGTTGCACTGGCGCGGGATTAGAAATTAGTACAGCTCCCACAGACTGGTTGCGGTCATTTCTAGCATGACCCTTCCGGCCATACACAGCATTATTTTCTTTTTTACCATTTAACTTCTTCTTCACAGTACTTGAAGACGCAGACACCTGAATTTTTCCACTCATGATTCCACCTTCAACCCATTCCACTGCTAATATCAGCTTGGTGAGTCCATGTGAAGAGCTTCCGATCATATGATTTAAGAAAGGACTTGTCAAAGTTCCTATAAACATATCAACCAGCTCCCTATAAGATAAAGGAGGTTGAACTCTTCCAACTAGATCCCTTCATTTATGGGCATACTCTTTGAAGCCTTCGTTTGAACCCATAGTCATACTTTGTAATTGCACGTGAGTTGGTGTAAGATCAGCATTGTACTGGTATTATTTGTAAAAAGCAGCAGCCAAGTCCTCCCAAGTACAGATATCGGTCCCTTCCAATTGATAGAACCATTCCAATTGTGTTCCTGACAAGCTTTCTTGAAAGAAATGCACCCATAACTTCTTATCAGCATTGTGGGGTTGAATCTTCCAGACGTAAGACATTAAATGAATCTTAGGACAAGAAACTCCATCATACTTCGCAAAAATAGGGACCTTGAATTTGTGAGGAATAACAACTCCTGAGACTAAGTCCAACTCTTCAAGATCCAACCCTTGCACTCTCTGGATCTCCATAGTATTGAGACGATCTTCCAGAATTTTCAATTTTTCAATTTTTCGTATCCTATACCAGAAATTTCATTCATTTCATTGGTAAAAATTTCTTCCCATTCTACCAAAGTCATTTCCAGAATAATTAAAAATGGGGAAAATGGGGGTGTCAGGTAAAACTTGAAGGCTGGCAATTAAAATGCTCATTATATTGATAAATGAATACATTCGCCCAAATTTAAACGTGAGTTGAAATCTTAACATGTGAGTTTTAGGATGTATTGGAGATTTTAATATGCTACCCTTCTATTAATCCTGGCACCCCCCTATGCTTTCGTATTGACCAAATTTTCCTTGCTACTATTAACTCCAAAAATTATGTTTCGTGAAAAATAAACTCATTGGAAAAATTTCCAAAAAAAAAAGAAATTTTTGATACACATTAGTGAATTTCCGCTATCGCCCGAGGCAAAATACCGAAAATTCTTTGTATTTCAGAAGCGACTCACCAGAAATTTTCAAATTGGCGGTACGAATTTCAAATTTTTGAATATTATTGTCATAACTCAAATTTGCCCACCCTATTTCTAATCGTCAAATTATTTCAAACTTGGGTTTTATAAAATTTTTGGTTTATTTTTACTAATATTTTAACAGTAAATTATTTTGCTTATTTAAAAATATATAATAGTTTACTTTAAATCATTTGCAAGACTGGGATATAACTTACTATGTTAGTCCTGAAGCGTTAGTAAGTTGTTTTCAAACCTTCTCAAATCTATTGGTTTAGTCCCTTGTGTGATGCGGTGGGAGAACTGACTTGAGGTTTTGCGTTTGTGTTCGCAAATATTGTGGTTAGCAAGAGTCGCCACCGACTTTTCTTTTATCCAAAAGGAAAGGTAAAAAAGCACAGGAAAGACGTTTGAGATGTTTTCTTGAGTTCGGGGGGTATATTATGAAAAGGGAAGGTGCTAGCACCCTTTTCATCCATGGTTTTCCATGGGCTCTTAGTTACTTGTTTAGATCACTTGTTTTGCTTTTGAAATTGTTTGAAATGGTGCTTTATGTGGTTTTGAAAGTATTTTGAAAAGAGGCCATCGTTTAGGCAATCTTTGTAATGATTCTCGTTCGTAAGAATGTATACAAAGATGTTTGTCTTTTGAAAAATGTTTCAATGTTTTGAAAGATTGTTTGGAAATTTTTTGAAATGTGTGTGTGTGTTTGTTTGAAAATAGCAAGGATTATTTTGAAATTGATCAAGTAACTAGGAGCATTCTGCCTACTCAAAAATCTTTCTTGTGCATTTTTATTCCTTTGACATTGTTGATTTACCATTGATTTGGTAAACAACCTTATCTTTGGATGTTAAACGGGACGGGCGTGGGTCATTGTATGACCATGATAGCAATGTTGCCAAGTATCTTAGCAAGTTTTAGGGACCAAGATCATCTTTGTTTAGGCAACCTTTTGATAGCGTAATCGAGGGACTATGATCTTTTATTTTGTTTTATTTTGCCAAGATACTTTGCATGCATACCATGGCCATTTTGTTTTTAGGCAACCAAGTGGGTGAAACCCTAGAGGTGCTTATGTGCAATGTGTGTCATTTTACATGCATTTTTGTCTTGTATTAGGTCTTGTCTATTTGTTTGTTTTTGGTCTTATCATGCAAAACCCTAATTTACTACACAAGTATATAAAGCGATAAATTGCATAAATGTAAACTAAGCTATTACAACAATTATTATGGGAGGGGGGATACAAGTTTTTGAATGGGGATATTGCACAAAAATAAACCCTAATATACTATTACAACCCAATTGAATTAAGTGCAATTAAATAAATATACAAATATTTAAATATGCAATGCAATGTATTTATGCAAAAATGTTTTGTATTTAATTTTTTTGTATGAGAAAAATAAATTATTTAAGCCCTAAAGAAAGAGAAAAATAATATTGTTATTTTGAAAGGGGAAACCCTAATTTTTGATTAAAAGAAAATATATGTTCTATATTTATTTCATTTTGTCCATTTTTGTACAAGAAATAATAAATAATATTATTAACAAATATTAAAAATTAAAATATGTATGAAAATAATATTTTATGTGTATGAATAATAAAAATAAAAATGTATGGTATTTTTAAATGTATTTACAATTTTTCATAAGAGAATAGATTCTATTTATTAAAATAAAACTATTTTTATATATGGAAAAAATAATAAATAAATAAAATTTGCAAAAAAATTAAGAAAATATTTTTTGTGATTTTTTAATGTTCTGAAAAAGAATAAAAATTAATAAACATAAAAAATATGAGAAAATATGCAAAATATAAAATATGAAGCAGGGGTGCGAAAGTAATATGGGGGGTGTGGAAAGTAAAAACAAAAAGGCCAAAAAATGCAAAAAGCCCAAGCCAGCCACTTCGTCCTTGTCCTTCAGCTTGCGCGCGTTTCATGTACAAACCTGCAACTTGCTCATGCTTGCATAAAAATAAAAACCCATAACATAAAAAATGTAGCTTGTAATCTCATGATTCTAATGATATAAAATTCATAACCTAACTCTCAAAGATCAGAGAGAATTTTATAACCCCTAAATTCTGACCTAATTTTTTCAGCATGTTCAACATTCAAATTCTCTTAGCTCAGTTAATATAAATGACAACTATGCATATGTACAGCTTCACCATGCTAGAGACTACATTTTTGCTTCACAAATCGTGGCTTGAGGATGCTTAAATAGAGAGATAGAGTTTTGAAAAATACCTCCTTCAGCTGGATTTGGATATGGCAATGTGGAGACTTTGAGTGAGGCCTGAGGATCGTGTGAGATTCCTTGAAGTTCCTTCAAGCTATTCCAATGCTAAGCTGGCTTTGTGGATGGCTGAAAATCTTTGTAGAAGTCAAGTTGTAAGCTTCCAAAGTGAAAATAGTGATGGCTGAAACAGAGATTACAGCAACAATGTAAGGGCTTGGATGGTTTGGACATGATGTGGAGAAGATGTTTCAAGTGTTAAGAGGCAAAACGCACGAGCAAATAATGAGCTTGCTATGATTTTGCAGAACTGTATGTTTTTGGCAGAAAAATGGGGTTTTTATGTTTTGGTGAGTTTCAGATGCTATCAATTCGTGTTTTGGCTTGTAACAAGTTTGTGTATTTGTCTAGAATGATACCAAGTCCACCCTTTATCAGATGTACAAGTTCTTTGGACTTTTGCAACTTTTCTTGCTTTTGAAGAAAAGTAAAGTGACTTGTGCAACAGGCCTGTCCTTGCTTGCTTGCTAGCTGCAGAGAGTTGGTAAACAATGCTTGATATCTGTGGAAGTTGCTTGCCTCAAAGAAACAGGTCCATGGCTCAAGGTTGATAAAGTTGCAAAAAGCTTGCTTTATGAAAATGGCATTGTGAACTTTTGGCCATTTATGGAATTATTTCTTGTACAATGCTCCAAAAGCCAAAACAAAGCCTTTAGCCATTGAGTTAGCATTTAATTATGGAGTGTAGAATGATTTTAGGGCCTGTAATGCAAGGTACAAGCATGCTAGGATCTGATTTGCAACTTGATCTCATGTAAAAATGACTTGATCAAAAGTGACAAAATGCCATTTTGTCTTCTTCGAATCTTCCTAACCACAAATGATCTTGGAGAGTTCTTGGACATTTTGGAAAGCTTGCAACATGCTCTACAATCCATATTTGAAATGTATTTTGACATACCTCTTGGAACTAGTTGAAAAATGTCCATGAAGTTAGGTCAAAAACCTGCCTAAATTAGGGCAAAATTTCACTAAGTTATTTAATTCATTGACCCCTATTCACAAATTTATAACTTTAGATCCAAGAATATTTTGGGAAAACTTTGTGAATCAAAGTTTTAGATTTCATGGAGAAATACAACTTTCATGTTTGAAGTTTCCTTTGAATCCAATTGCATCATGGTGAAAAAGTTGGGAAAAGTTGGGAAAAAATAAGAAAATTTCCATACTTAGAAAAATTCTAAGTTATGAAAATTTTCAAATTCATAACCCTAATTTGTAATTTTGAGTTTCTTGGTGAACAAGTTTCATGTTTTTACATATATTGATGAATTATGACCCTTGGCACTTGATTTTGACCAAAAAGTCAAAGTTTGACTTTTCAGTGTACAATTAACTTTTGATCAGTTGACTGCAAAATTCATCTGTCAATTCTATGAACTTGAGATATTTTGAACCATTTAATTAGGTCAAGATGATGCCATTGATTTCTTGAAATCATGTTTGAACCCAATTGGTCATTGGCTAGGTTAAAAATCAGAAATTGCCCTTTCTCAGTCAAAACCCTAATTTTGACCATTTTGCCCTTTTGATGATTTGATCAAATTTCTTGAGGAGTTGTGATCCAAACTTTATCAAATGGTACATAGGAGTCTAAAATGTTGATATGGATCAAAAATTATGAAGTTTGACTGTAAATTGGCTATGGTTGACTTTTTCCCCAATACAGCTGATTTTTAGGTCAACTGTCCAATTGACTGAGCAAAAATGTGATTCAAGGCTTGAAACTTAACATGAGCAATCTTAGGGGTCCAAGATGGTGTATGAAAGTCACATGAAACATTGGTGGTCCAAAAATCCTTGTGAAAACTCAAACCCTAATTTCAAGTTATCAGTGCAAGGTGATGTCTTGAGCTGACCAAACCCTAATCTTGTCTTAAGTCCAAGAAATCTTGTGAGAAAAGTTTTGATAAATGAGAGGGAAAATTTTGGGGTACAACAGCTTGGCGTAAATAGAGTTGAAACTCGTATTATCTACCCCCTAGGTTATGGTAGATGTGCAAATCGGATATAACTATTCATATGGGTCCCCGAGCAATGATAAGTTATTTTTCTAAAAAACAAAATTGATCTCATTGGTTTAGTCCCTTGGAAAAGATAAGATTAATACCACATTATTTATCTCTTAGGTTATATAAATATGCAAAATTTGTGTTACATCTTACTATCTTAGTCCCGAAGCTTTAGTAAGTTTGTTCTCAAATTTTTTTCAACTCTATTGGTTTAGTCATTTGACATAAATGGAGTTGGCACCCGCGTTACTTATCCCCTAGGTTGTGGTAAGAATGTGGAATCTACGATAGTGTCCCTTTTCATATATATATTGATTTAATTCTTTGGCAAAAATAGATATGTGAACCCACGCTCTAGGCATTGATGAGTTAATTGTGTCATCTTTGTCTTTTTTACTTTTTGGTTTATTGTACAAATTATCTTACAAAAGTCTTGGGTCAAATCTTGGGGTCTTCCAATATTTAATAACCCTCTGATTCGAACGTGCGAAAATTTCGTATACTTGCACGCTTCAATCGAAGAGTAATTAAATAGGGGTAACTGTCATACACCAAATATATTTGCCTTATTTCTAACCGTTAAATTATTTCAAACTTGGGTTTTATAAAAAAAATTATTTATTTTTACTAACATTTTAACAGTAATTTATTTTGCTTATTTAAAAATATATAACAGTTTACTTTAAATTATTTATATTTTTTTAAATAACAAATATTAGTTGGACCTTCATAGGCTTTCACTTACTTTCTTATTTTGAATAAATGAGACAGTATAATTGATAAGGAGATAAGGCTTACAAGTGTAAGGTCAGAAGTTGGACCTTCATAGTCATTTTTTAAAATCTTATTATTTTTATTAAAAACATGATTTTATGCATCAAATACTCAAAATATCAAAATACAATAAAAATATTTTTAAAAGTTTTGTTCTTTCTTTATATTTAAGATATTTTTCTTAATTTAAGAATGATTCAATAATATTGATCAAAATGGTCTTAAATCAAAAATCAAATTTATTTTTGTTTTATAATTTTGATTATTTTAATCAATTATTATCACAGATGATTTTATGCTCTTTTTGCACTTTGACCTAATTCCATTACCATAAATAATCATGATATTCTTGCTAAGTAGAGGCCAACTTGTTCATTCACTAACATACTGTAATAAGGTGGGAAAACTGACTTGTTTTGCATTTTATCACAAATATGTAGATAGCAAGAGTCGCCATCGACTTTTCTTTTATCCAATAAGGAAAGGGTGAAAAGAACAGGAAAGATCTTGATAGATTTTGAGTTCGGGGGGTAGGTTATGAAAAGGGAAGGTGTTAGCACCTTTTTCATCCGTAGTTACCTACGGGCTCTTAATCGCTTAGCTCACTTTGAAAATTTGCTTTTTTGTGTGCTTGAAAATATTTTGAAAGTTTGCCAATGTAAGGTGAACTTTATAATAACTCTTGTATCGGTCCTCAAGAGTATGTACAAAGTGTTTAAAAATATTTTGAAAGTGTGATGTGAGAAATGTTTTGTTTTTGTGAGCAAGCGATTAAAAGTTCTACCCACTCAAGGTCGTTCTTATACTTTTCTTTCTCCTTTAGATAGTTTTATTCGTACTATTAGTTAGTAGGAAGCTCTATCGTTGGATGTGAAGGGACATGCGTAGGGTCATCGTACGGTCATCGAAGGCAACTTCTAAGGACACTTTAGCAATTTTTGTAAGGGAATAGATCATTTATCGAAATGCAACATCGAAAGGGTCATCGAGGGACTATGATCTTTTATTTGAGGGACTTTGCTAAAGCGTACCTGCTTTCGAGGGACATGATCGTTATTTTTCTGAAGGCAACAGAGGGAGGTTACCCTAGAGGTGCAGGTGTGCAAATATGTTTGTTTCAGTTATGATTATCTTGACATTAGGGTTTTCTAGCGTTCGTTTTTATATTTCCATGCAAACCCTAATTACTAACAGTAATATAGCAAATATAGTAACGAAAAAGATAAAGTGCGGAAACGTAAACCTAGACTATTGTACGGCTTTGGGGCAGATACATAATAGAGGTGAGAGAAAATAAAATATGGAAATTAAAACCTACAACTATTACATCCCGGAGTAATTACATGATAATAAAAGAGACCGAAAAATAAAATCTAGACTATTACATTCGTGAAACCTATACAGTCGATCTAAAAAATATTAAAATAAGATAAAGATAGAAAATGAAAATATTTTTAGTGATTTTTTTATGAAAAGAATGATTTATAATAATTAAAATAAACCTAGAAATTCTAATTGATTTTAAAATTGCTAAAAAGTTAATTAATTACATTAAAAGGTTAATTAAAGAAAAAAAACTAAAATCTAATTAATTTTAATTTAAAAAAAGGGTTAATTTTAAAAAGTTAATTAAAAAATCTAAAACCTAATTAATTTGGATTTTAAAAAAAGGTTTTATTTTTAGGCTTTGTTAAAAATAATTAAGGTTAAAAAGGAATTAGGGTTAAGGAAGAAAGATAAACAAGGTTAGAAAATAGAAGAATAAAAACATGAAAAATACCAAGGGTGGGTGTTGTACTCACGCCTTTTGCCTTCACAAGCGCCTCCCTTTGCCACCAAACCAACACAACTTTTGTGTTAAAAGAATAGGTATTATGAAAAATATAAGAAAACCTGTAAAAATTGAGAAAACATGAAAAAATGTCAAAAAGGCATGGATCAAACTCACGCCCTTCTATACAAATGCCTTATCATGCGCGTGCTTGCCACTGAGCCATGCTTCTCATTTGGTATATCTACGAACAAAATTAAATAAATAATAAACAAAATAACTGGGTCGGAGAGGTGCCGGAGCCCTAGCTCCGGTCGTCTTCTCCAACGACTCCTTTTTTCGTTCTTGCAAAATAAGAGCACACTAATGATTCTCAGGGACCCTGCCCTCCCAATTTTAGGGTTGTGAGTTCAATGGTGATATTTGTTAGGGTTGATTCCCTCTGTATAAAGAGGTACAAAGAATATAAATTCAAATGGTGCAATCATGGCAACCCACGATTCAGCCGTTATGGGGGGCATGCGATGATTCAATTATGCATTGTTATACCTCAGAAAAACGTTAGTGGTGTTAGTATGCATTAAAACAACATGAAATCAAAAATACAAATTTCAAAAATAATGAAAATAGGAGATGCATGTATGTTGGTTTCATGTGCTTTGGATCATCACAACCTATCCAATCTCACCCTATAGAACTTCTAGAAGTTAATGGGACAAGTATTTGGCCTTGAGGGAGGCTGCAACGTAGAGTTTCAGTTTGCCCTAGTTTTGATATTTTTTTGGAATTTTGGAAAGGTGATCTTGTGCAAGGGTTTAGTGGTCTTGTTATGTCTGATAAATCAGAATATATAGAGAGGAAATTAGGTCAAACAAGTTGGCTTGGACCTTTGTATGGAAGCCTTGATTTTATGTTATTTTATTTTGAATTTTAAATAAATAAAAATCAAAATAAATAGAATAAAAATCCAAGAGGTGCATGGATAAATTCAGAGATTCACATTGAGTCCTATAACACGTATGGACCTTGAAACACAAGCCCACTATCCCAAAAATTCAAGTTTGGTCACTTTAGGTTTCATGCATTTTCTCAAAAGATCCCAACTTGCACCAATCATAACTCTCTCAATTTTTATCATTTGAAAGTGATATGCGACTTTTTGGAAAGCTCAAGATGCCCCATATAATCTTTATGTTGGTCATTTTTGCATTTAAAGACTTTATCTTGTTGTAAGTTGCCTTGACAAAACGTGTCTTTTTGTTGACTTTTGAAATGACCTATAATGTTTTGGCCCATATCTCTCAAATGAAGCATTTTTTGGACTTGAGCCTAGAGCTTCAAAGATGTAGAGAACTTAATTTCCTTCATGTGATACGGTGGGAGAACTGACTTAGGATTTTGCGTTTGTGTTCGCAAATGTTTCGGTTTAGCAAGAGTCGCCACCGACTTTTTATTTTATCCTAAGGAAAGGTCAAAAAGCACAGGAAAGACCTTTGAGATGTTTTCGTGGGTTCGGGGGGTAGATTATGAAAAGGGAAGGTGCTAGCACCCTTTTCATCCATGGTTATCCATGGGCTCTTATTCACTTGTTTTAGATCACTTGCCTTTGCTTTTCAATTGCTTTGAAATGATGTTTTGCGAGTGTGGTTTTTGAAAATGTTTTGAAAAAGATGCCTTGTTTAGGCAACCTTTGTAACAATTCGTTTGAATGTTTTACAAAGGTGTTTGTCTTTTTGAAAAGATGTTTCAATGTTTTTTTGAAAGTTGTTTTGAAGTTATGTTGTGGAGTGTGTTTTGAAAAATGGCAAGGATGTTTTGCAAGTTTGATCAAGTAACTAAGAGTTATCTACCCTATTTTACTCAAAGATCTTTCTTATGTTTTTAACCCTTTTAACAGTGTTGTTTCACCATTGTATTTGGTGAACAACCTTGTGTTAGGATGTTAAATGGGACGGGCGCGGGTCATCGTATGCAATCATTGAAGGCAAATTGTGAGACGCTCTAGCAATTTTGTAAGGGACGAGATCGTTTCATCGAAGGCAGCATTGAGGGTCATCGAGGGACTAACGATCTTTGTTTATCGAAGGGACATTTTCTAGAGTGTCTCATACTCGAGGGACATGATTGCATTTTCCGAGGCAACATGCAAGGTTACCCTAAGGGTGCATGTTTGCAAAGTGTGTTTTTGTTGCATGCATTTATCTTTGATTAGGGGTTGTCTACTTGTTGGTTTTACCTTTCCATACACACCATATTTACTAGCAAGCATATAAAAGTAATAAAGCGCATAAAGATAAAATCCTACGCTATTACAACCATATTGAATTGCATGAAAATATAAAGTCAAAAATAAAATAAAAGCAAGAAAAATGAGGGTCTTTCGACCCAGGCAGTAGCACTCTTTGATTCTGCACTTTCTGGCTCTCTTCCATTTGGCCTGAAAAGGGTGAAGGCATGACTTTCGATTGGGACCTGCAGGTTGTGCCTTTCGACTGGGCCTAGAACCAGTATAAGATGCAATCTTCCTTTCTGCCTCCTTCGATTGGGCCTGGAGTCAGTGAAGTACACTCTTTGCCTCAGGCTCCTTGCTGCTTCCTTCGACTGCAGGAGTGCTAGGCCCTTAGGTTGAGATTCGAAAGGCTTGAATACTTAGCCAATCGAAGGATACAAAGAACTTGTTTTAAAATTTTAAAACACAACACTCAAGTGTAACTTTCAAAGCTACATGCCATGAGTTAGCACAAGATTAATGGGTTTCAAAAGTCCAAAGTCTAAATAGGCAGGGCCAAAACTTTCAACACATAGGCATTCAGGATCGAAGATTGAAACATGGTCAAACTCCCTAGATGAAATATCTACATCTTTTTTTATTGGTATGTGTGATACGGTGGGAGAACTGACTTGGGTTTTGCGTTTGTTTTCGCAAATGTTTCGGTTGAGCAAGAGTCGCCACCAACTTTTTATTTTATCCTAAGGAAAGGTTAAAAAGCACAGCAAAAACCTTTGAGATGTTTTCTTGGGTTCGGGGAGTAGATTATAGAAAGGGAAGGTATTAGCACCCTTTCTATCCATGGTTATCCATGGGCTCTTAGTTACTTGCTTAGATAAACTTGCCTTGATTTTCAATTGTTTGAAATGGTGCTTTGTGTGTGGGTTTGAAAATGTTTTAAAAAGAGGCCAATGTGGTGGCAACCTTTGTAATGATCCATGTTGGGATGTATACAGAGGTGTACTTATCTTTTGAAAAGTTTTCAATGTTTTTGAAAGTTGTTTTGAAAGTGTGTTGTGATGTGTGTTTTGAAAAATAGGCAAGTGTTTTTGTTTTGCAAGTTGGCAAGTAACCAAGAGCTATCTACCCTAAATTTCTCAAAGATCTTTGCTATGTTTTAACCCTTTTAACAATTTTGTTCCACCATTGTATTTGGTGGACAATCTTGTGTTAGGATGTGAACGGGACGGGCGCGGGTCATCGTTTAGACCATGATTGCAATGGTGCCAAGTATCTTTGGGCAATTTTTCCTTTAAGGGACTTGATCATTTTTTAGGCAACTTTTGAAAGCGTCATCGAGGGATTATGATCATTTGAATTGTTTTGTTTTTGCCAAAGATACCTAACATGCAATATGGCCCATTATTGAAGGCAACAAGTGGAATACCCTAGGGGTGCAAGTGTGATTAGTGTTGTCCATTTTCATGCTTGTTTATCTTGAATTTAGGTCAAACTATTTGTTGTTTTTGATTTGCATACAAAACCCTAATTCTAACATGGCATAATTAGAAAGCTTTTAAATGCAAAAAATAAAAGGTCCTAAGTTATTACAACACAAATTATGGGATGGGGGTACAAATATTCAAATGGGGATATTTTAGCAAGAAATTAAAACCTAAACTATTACATCCAAATTGAATTATACAAATTATTTAATATACAACAATTAAATAAAAATATAATAAATATGCAAGATGCAAAAAATGATTTTTTATATGTATGAAAAAAAGCATTTTTTTATGTGTCAAATAAACAAAAATAAAATGAATTAATTTTTGGTATTTTTATATATTTAGGGCAAAACCCTAATTTGCTAAATAAATGTATTAATTATTTAATATGTGCAATATTTATTAATTATGTACGAAAAATAAATAAAAAGGAAGTATATTGTCAAAAGGTGATTTTTTAAGTTAAATATTAATAAAAATAAAAATGTATTATTTTTATGTTTTTAACCTAAATATACTAATAAATTTATAAGTATTTACATTATTTATTAAATATATTAAATATGTACAAAAATAAAATATTTAATATTTACAAAAAAAGTATATTTTTTTTATGAAATGTTTTCAAAGTTAAAATAAAATAAAAATCAGAAATAAAAGTGTTTGTATTATTTTTAGTTATTTTAAATAAAAGTATATTTATGTTTATTTATGTACAAAACTAAATAAAACCAAATAAATATCAAATAAAAATGCAAAAAAATGTGGAAAAATAATTTTAATATTTTTTCATGCTTAAATAAAAATATAGAAACAAAATCAAAAGGAAAAAATAAAAAATGACAAGTATATCTCAAAATGGGCCAGGGGGGTGCATGTGAAAAATGAAAGTGCAAAAAGGAAAAATATCTCAGGCCCAGCCCAAGAAAGGTTGTCTTCAACCTCTGAACAACAAACAGAGCAACACGTGCTTCCTGCTATCTCCTGATTCCTGGACTTTTAGCACAAACTTATAACATGAAAGATGTCAAGCATCAAGCCACGATTCCATACATATAAAAAACTTAACTTAACTCTCAGAAATGAGAGAGAATTTCTCCATCCCTAATTCTTAACCTAAGTTTTTGTCAATGTTCAGGTCTTAAATTCTCTCAGCATATGCAATATAAATGGAAAGTGAGGATATGTATAGCTTCAGGGACATGAATATGACATTTTTCATTCATAAATCTGAACCTAACTCTTCCTAGATTGAGAGATAGAAGTCCATGAACTTACCTGTTCAGCTTGGATCGTGTCTGGAAATGGAGGCACTTTCAAGGCAAGGTGAGGATTGGTACAGCTTGCTTGAAGTCCAGGGATGCTATTCCAACCTTCAGCTTGCTTTGAAACCAAGCGAATCAAGCTATGGCAATCAACCTGCAAAACAGAAAAAGTGAAAATGGTGAAGTTGGTTAGAGGTGTTACAGGTCGTGTCCAAGGCTTGGGATAGCTTATCTATATGGTATGGAGTGTGTATGAACTGCTTTTAACAAAAATGCACGAGTGGATTGAGTTATGGAAGTCCAACTGCAGAGGTGACTTTGTTTTCTGCAGTAGGATGGTGTTTTGATGAATGATGGGGTTTGGAAGGTGGTTAACTCGTGCCTTAGCTTAGGTTTGATATTTGGAATGTGTCTAACAAGTTTGCTTAAGCTTTTCTTGGCAGAAATGTGTGTTGTGTATCAATATGCCAAGTTTCTTCTAACTTAAGCAAGAAAATGGCAAGTTGGTTCACAAGCTTCTCTAGGCCCCTCAAGTATGCTGCCTCTTTTAGTCTTGATCAGTGTGTTATATCCCTGAACTTGTGCCAAAAGGATTTGCCTTGTACTTCAAAGATTGCAATCTTGACATAAAGTTCAACTTTTCAAAAATGGATATATTGCTTTTTCCATATTAAGGTTAATCTTTTGTGTAATGGCTTAATGGACAAGATAATGCTAGGACACAAAGGTTTTGCATTAAATTATTGAGTGTGGATGAGATAAAAGGCCTGTAATCTAGCTTAGAGCATGCTGAGTTCAAAAATGCAAAGTTATGGACATGGAAATGGCTTATGAACAAAGTGAGTTTTGCCCATATTGCCAAATTCAATTCTCCCTAACCACAAGGTTGTTTGATGAGTTCTTGGACATTTTGGAAAGCTTGGAATGTGTACTACAATCCATCTTTGTAAATAAAATTGAAATTCCAAGTGGAAGCATGTGAAAAGTAGCCACGAAGTTAGGCAAAAATCCTGCCTAGAATAGGTCAAAAAATTTCTAAGTTAAGAATGTTTTGCACCCTTGTTCCAAAAATCATAACTTGAGCTACAAGCCTCTTTTGAGGAAACTTTGTGAATAAAAGTTGTAGATTTTGCAATGGACTACAACTTTAATGTTTTGAGTTTTCCTTGAATCCAAATTCATCTTGATGAAAAAATGGGACAAAGTTAGGAAAAAATTAGGGATTTTCATAACTTGGAAAAATTCTAAGTTATGAAAATTCTTCATTTTAAACCCTAATTTGCAATTTTTGATTTCTTGATGAACAAGTTTCATAATTTGGCATGTCTTGATGAAAAATGAATCTTGACACTTGATTTTGACCAAAAAGTCAAAGTTTGACTTTTCAGTATACAGTCAAATTTGGCTCAGTTGACTGGAAAATTCATCTGTCAATCTTGTGCATTTGGGATCTTTTGAACTTGTTGAACATGTAAACACAATTCCATGGGGTCCTTGAGTCCATATATGAGCTTGGTTTGCCATTGGCTAGGTCAAACCGTCAAAAATTGCCTTTGTGCAGTCAAAACCCTAAAAATGACCATTTTGCCCTTTTGGTGATCTGATCAAATTTCTTGTGGGATTGTGATCCAAACTTGACCAAATGGTTTATATGAGTTCAATATGTTGATGTGGGTCAAAAATCATGAGGTTTGACTGACAATTGGCCACAGTTGACTTTTTCCCCAATACAGCTGATTTCTAGGTCAACTGTCCAATTGACTGGGCAAAGTTTGGAATCAAGACTTAAAACTTTGTATGGATAAACTTGGGAGTCCAATATGAAGCATGAAAGTCATCTTAGGCATTTTAGGTCAAAACATCTTTGTGCAAACTCAAACCCTAATTTGGGTCAACAGTGCAAAGAGGAGTCTTGAGCAGAGCAAAATCTAACTTGATCCTGAGCTCCAAGGGTCTTGTGGTGAGAAAATGTTGAGGAAATGGGAGGGAAAATTTTGGGGTACAACAGTTGCCCTTGTTCAATCTTCTTGGACCTGAAGAGTTAGATTGGCAAGTTTGCCTTTCGCGGCTCGAAGGTAAAAGGAGATTGGACACTAGAGTGCCCGGAAATTTGCACTCACATGCTGGTGTATCAGCAATGTGATGGCGAGAATGGTCTTATAGATGCCATTTGGAGAGATGGTGGATAGGGGGATGGGCTTATAGATGCCATCTGGAGGTGTGACAGAACCTTGTCGGGAATGGGCTTATAGATGCCATTTTTGGAAGTGTTGATCGCGTAAGAGATTCCTTAGAGAGGACTTGCGTACTTTGAGAAAGGAAGATGTTTCCTGGCTAGTTACAGGTGTTGCTCTTCAAACTCTTCATGCAGATGTGCCCTGTCTAGATACAGGAGTCGAATCCATTATTGGTTGCTCACAGATGTGCCCTGGCTAGATACAGGAATCGAATCTGGAACTGTTGTTGATAGATGTGCCCTGGCTGGATACAGGAATCGAATCTGGAATTAGTTGCTCACAGATGTGCCCTGGCTGGATACAGGTATCGAATCTGGAATTGCAAAAGGTTGGTAGAGATAGCTTTCCTGGCTAGATACAGGTGTAGACCTCTGACCTGAGAATGATAGATAATTTCCTGGCCTATTACAGGGGTTGATCTTCAAACTCTTCATGCAGATATGCCCTGGCTAGATACAGCTATCGAATCTACAATCAATCACTCACAGATGTGCCCTGGCTAGATACAGGTATCGAATCTGGAATTACAATAGTTGATAGTAATCATCTTTGGATTGACCTTTTTCCTGAAAAGGCAAAACATTAGTTGTATGCAAAGTCATGATGTATGAGATGCATGATGTCATGATGCTCAAAATGAGATAGTGTTGTATGCACTTTATCATGTATGCAAGCAGGATGTATGAAATGTGAAATGTTTATGAATGTATTTTCATCTAGGAAAATAAATCCTTGACGACTGGCCGGGGAATCAAATTCGGGGCTGATGTTGAAGAGTAGAGTTCTTCGTTTCCGCTGGGGATGATGGTTGTAAGAATAAACCGGTAGGAGAAGATGACTCCGTCGGGGAATAAACTTGTTGGAGAAATTACTTTGAGGGGAATAACTCTGTGGGAAGAGCTGCTTCGCTGAGGTTTTGATGAGAGCTCCGCTGGGGATTTCAACGATAGACTCCGCCGGGGATTCTGCTGGTAAGTTACGTTGGGGAACTTGATAAACTCCGCTGGGGATAGGAAGAACTTTGCTGAGGACGATCTTTCTGTGGTAATTAGCTGAGGATAACCCAGTTATAAGCTCTTGTGAGGAACAACTTTGAATAAAGTCTGGGAGAGATGTCCGTACTCTGCAGGTGATAAGATTCCAGAACCTACTGGGAATAAGCTTCAGGACCTACCGACGACTTCACTGGGGATGTGGATTCTACTCTCCTGGGGACACTTTTGAACTATACTGGGGAATGGTTCCACTGGATGTCTGTATTCCGCCGGGGAACAATCTTATATTAAGACTGTCGGGGATGCTCGTTGAGGGATGTCTATACTCTGTTGGGGAACGTTGAGATCTTTTGGGGATACCCAACTTCCTTTAGGCTGACAGACTAACTCTGCTTGAGGAGAGTACCGCTGACTTGCTAGGGGAACAATGTGCCTTTTCAGGGCTGATGGGAGACCAACTCTTCATGGGGAAAGTATTGATGAATCTGGTCTTACTCTGTGGGGAGTTGAGGTAACTTGGTCACTTTCTTCAGCCGAACTTACTCTGGTACCTTGGTGGTCAGAGCAACTAGACTGCTTGGACAATTCTACATTGCCCCTGTTTCTGGTGTCACCTGTAATTAGTCCTTTGTTTCGCATGTAAATATTCATGATTAGCAATTAATGTCAAATGCATATATCAAAAATGAACATTGGACGTTCTTCGCAAAACAAAAACAGAAAAAAGGAAAAACGATGGATAATTTGTTTGAAAAATTGAACTTGTATTGATTTTGAAATTTGCCTGAAAATAGGCGTTTTATATACAAGAGGCTGACGTCCTAGTAAGAGAACGTCGCCGAGCAAAACAAAGTTTATACAATTTTGAAAAGGAAACAAAACAGCTATGTGAAAAATAATCCCACTGGGTTCCAACTCTGCTATCGCCTTTATGTCTTCGAGCGTCTCATCATTTTGCTGCTTAGTTGAAGATGAAGCTGATTGATCGATGCCGAAGTCTGAGCCCGATAGTTGATGTCGGATTTTGGATGCAAGGTGATCCAATGAGACATAGTATTACGTTTATCCCTAACTTTTGCCTGGACCACCCTTTCGGGTTTTCAGTCCACTAGGATACCCATTTTTGCCCAAGCCGCCTTTTCAGGTTTTCGACTTGCCGGGTGTACAGATTTTTTTTTAATTTTATCCCTAATTTTTTCCCAAACCCTTTTGTTTCGCCGGGAAGCCCTTATTTTTGCCTAGGTGTGTCAACCTAGCGGGTCTTTTGTTCATGCGTAGTATCTTTTTACTATGTCTGCATTGGCGGGGTGAGGAAGGTCATCACCATCCAT
Organism: Vicia faba; assembly: GCA_948472305.1. Taxonomy (NCBI): domain Eukaryota; kingdom Viridiplantae; phylum Streptophyta; class Magnoliopsida; order Fabales; family Fabaceae; genus Vicia; species Vicia faba. Next base: position 1,188,401,113 of record OX451737.1, read on the forward strand.
GGTGGTTATAATCATAGCTCCTCCTGAGAAGATATGTTTAACCACAAATGGCCCTTCGTACGTAGGGGTCCATTTGCCCCTGGGATCGCTTTGAGGAAGAATGATACGCTTGATTAACAGGTCTCCGACTTGATACTCTTGTCGTCTGACTTTCTTGTTAAATGCCCTGATCATCCGTTTTTGGTACGTCTGACCATGACAAATAGCAGTGAGCCTATTTTCGTCAATTAGGTTTAATTGATCAAGCCAAGTCTGGATCCAGTCATCTTCGCTCAAGCCTGCATCCTTCATTATCCGGAGAGAGGGTATCTGGACTTCAATAGGCAAGACTGCCTCCATGCCATAGACCAAGGAAAAGGGTGTTGCCCCGGTTGACGTCCTTGCTGAGGTACGGTACCCATGAAGAGCAAACGGTAACATTTCGTGCCAATCTTTGTAGGTCACTGTCATCTTCTGCACAATCTTCTTGATGTTCTTATTCGCTTCTTCTACAGCCCCATTCATCTTCGGCCGGTAAGGAGAAGAGTTGTGGTGATGTATCTTGAATTGCTCGCAGAGCTCAGTGATCATCTTGTTGTTAAGATTGGTACCATTATCCGTAATGATCCTCTCAGGTACACCGTATCGACAGATCAGGTTATGCCGAATGAACCGTGCCACGACGCTCTTGGTTACGGTAGCATAGGAGGCTGCCTCAACCCATTTTGTGAAGTAATCAATTGCTACCAAGATGAAGCGGTGCCCGTTGGATGCCGTAGGTCGGATCTCGCCGATCATATCAATGCCCCCACATTGCAAAAGTCCAAGGTGTTGTCAAGATGTTCAGAGGAACCGGAGGAATGTGCACCTTATCGGCATAGATCTGGCATTTATGACAAGTTCGAGAATGTTGGTAACAGTCAGCTTCCATTGTGGACCAGAAATATCCCGCCCGAAGGATTTTCTTTGCCATGGTATGTCCACTGGAATGTGTTCTGAATGCACCTTCATGTAGCTCTGCCATAATCTTTTCTGCTTCAGTCTTGTCCACACAACGCAGTAAGGTTGAATCATGGTTTCGTTTGTACAAAATGCCGTTGCTGAGGAAGAACTTTGCTGCAAACCTTCTCAGGAATTTCTTGTCATTAACCGATGCGCCTTCAGGGTATTCTTGAGCTTCCAAGTACCTCTTCACTTCATGATACCAGGGTTTTTCATTTACCTCCTCAGCCTCAAGATCACAGCAATATGCAGGTTTGTCCAATTTCCAAATAATGATCCGGGGAGCCTCGTTATCCCATTTGACTTTGAACATAGAAGACATTGTAGCCAACGTGTCCGCTAACTGATTCTCCTCTCTTGGGAAGTGTTCAAAAGTTATCTCCTCGAAGTGGGGAAGCAATGTCAGCACATACTCCTTGTAAGGAATAAGATTTGGGTGTTTCATATCCCACTCGCCTTTGATCTGATTGATCACGAGAGCGGAATCTCCGAAGACACTCAGAAACTTGATCCTTAAGTCAATTGCAGCTTGAAGACCCATGATACATGCCTCATACTCCGCCATGTTGTTGGTGCAGTTGAAACATAGTCGAGCGGTGAGTGGAGTATGAGTGCCTTTAGGGGATATGATCACAGCGCCGATACCATTACCCAAAGCGTTTGAGGCTCCGTCAAAGTGCATAGACCATCGGGATCCTTCCTCAGGTCCTTCATCCGGTCCAGGTACTTCACAATCAACCACTACCATGATATCTTCGTCTGGAAATTCAAAGTTCAGCGACTGGTAATCGTCCACCGGTTGGTGTGCCAAATGGTCTACCAATACACTTCCTTTGATTGCTTTTTGAGTCGTGTACTGGATGTCATATTCCGTCAAGATCATTTGCCATCTTGCTATTCTTCCGGACAGAGCAGGCTTTTCGAATATGTACTTGATTGGATCCATTTTTGAAATCAACAGAGTAGTGTGAGTCAACATATACTGTCTCAGCCGGCGAGCAGCCCATACCAGAGCGCAGCAAGTTTTCTCGAGCAGTGAGTACCGAGTCTCACAGTCGGTAAACTTTTTGCTCAGGTAATAAATGGCGTGCTCTTTTCGGCCAGACTCGTCATGCTGCCCCAGCACACACCCCATTGAGTTGTCAAGTACTATGAAGTATAGTATCAGAGGTCTCCCTTCAACCGGTGGCATAAGAATGGGTGGCTCTTGGAGATACTCTTTGATCTTTTCAAAAGCGGCCTGACATTCATCATTCCACCGTACTACTTGATCTTTCTTAAGCAGTTTGAAGATTGGTTCACAAGTAGCAGTTAGATGTGAGATGAATCGGGAAATATAGTCCAGCCGTCCTAGAAAGCCTCTGACTTCTTTCTCTGTCTTGGGAGTTGGCATCTCTTGTATGGCTTTCACCTTGGCAGGGTCCACTTGAATACCTTTGTCGCTTACGATGAAGCCTAGCAATTTTCCAGATCTCACCCCAAAGGTGCACTTGTTTGGGTTCAACCTCAACTTGTACAACTTCAGACGGTCAAAAAGTTTCCATAGATGGTCAAGGTGTTCCTCCTCAGTTTGGGACCTTGCAATCATATCGTCGACGTATACTTTTATCTCATGATGGATCATGTCATGAAATAAAGCAACCATGGCACGTTGGTAAGTTGCCCCAGCCTTTTTCAACCCAAAAGGCATGACCTTGTAGCAAAAGGTGCCCCACTGAGTAACAAAAGTGGTCTTCTCCATGTCTTCAGGAGCCATCTTGATCTGATTATAACCGGAGAAGCCGTCCATGAAGGAGAAAACTTTATGCTGAGCAGTATTATCAACCAGAACGTCGATATGAGGCAGAGGGAAATCATCCTTAGGGCTGGCCCTGTTCAAATCCCTGTAATCAACACACATTCGGACCTTACCATCTTTCTTCGGCACCGGAACCACATTGGCAATCCACTGAGGGTAAGAAGTCACTTCCAGAAATCCGGCATCAAATTGTTTCATAACCTCAGCTTTGATTTTCTCGGACATCTCTGGACGCATACGGCGGACCTTCTGTTTTACCGGAGGGCAATCTTCCTTGGTAGGTAGGTGATGAACCACAATGTCGGCATCCAAACCAGGCATGTCTTCGTAAGACCAAGCAAAGATCTCCATGTAGTCATGCAGCATCTGAATCAACCGTTGTTTCACACTAGACTCCAGATTAGCACCAATCTTGACTTCCTTTCTGTCTGTCTCAGTGCCCAGATTTACCGTTTCCACTGGCTCTTCATGTGGCTGAATGGCCCTCTCTTCCTGGAGTAACAGTCTTACAAGTTCACCAGGCACTTCGCAATCATCTTCACCTTCGTCTTCGGCTAAGTTGATCGGATTTTCGAAGTCATAATCGGCGGTAGAAGCGTCGTTACCAGTGAGATCCAGAGTGGATTGGAATCTGTATAAGTGAGTGTGTGTAAATATAGCTGTTTTGCAATATATGATAAAGAAAGAAAAGGAGCACAAGATTTGAAATGTGTGATCGGTGGATCTAGAACTGACTGTTTAACGTTGGTTCGCGAAATATCGCGGAAGCAAGAGTCGCCACCGTCTTTTATTTTCTCCAACATGGACAGGACAAAAGCACAGCAAAATTCCTTATGAGATAGTTTCTCGGTTCGGGAGGTAGATTTATAGAAAGGGAAGGTGTTAGCACCCTTTCTATCCATGGTTATCCATGGGCTCTTAGATACTTGCTCATTGTGTTTTCAAAAGTGTTTGCTTTTCAATTGTGAGTGGGTTTGAAAAAGTTTCATTTAAAGATTTCAGATCGACTCTTGTATCAGTCCTCAAGAGTGTTTGAAAAATTGTTTTGAAAGCTTTTTGAAAAGTGTCGGTGTGAAAAGATTTTTGTTTGTTTTTGAAGAGAGCAAGTATCCGCGAGTTATCTACCTACCCTAAGGAATTAGGCTGTGTAAATGTCCTTAAGGTAGTGCCATCCCACCATTGAGAGGTAGGTAGCACCACCGTTGGAGGTGTTCGGGTCAATTCGTTTGTTAGGGACAGTGTGGTCACCAGAGCAACAGTAGGACACCTTAAAAGCTACCCTTATGCCATTGATCCTTTTTTAATTCGAGGCAACTTTTCCGAGGCAACTTGTTTTGAGGCATATGGATCAACGGACATAAGGACTTACTAAGATGTCCTATACTCGACGACCACGTTTCGAGGGCAAGGCAACAGTGAGGCGTACCCTAAGAGTGGTGTGTGAATTTGTGTGTTATTTTCATGTTATGTTTTTTTCTTGTACATGCATCAGGGTGATCTACGCTTGTTTTTAATTTAGGCCATTCATTCTTTCATGCAAAGTTTAGCAGTTTAAAAGTGCGGAAATTAAAGTGCGGAAAGTAAAATCCTACGCTATTACAAGGCGCGGGTCTATACATCGCCAAATTAACAAAGACCCGTTTGGAATAAAAAATGCGGAAAGTAAATAAATTCCTAATTACTATTACAAGGCTTGAGCAATTACATAATATTCACAAAGGAAAATAAGAATAAATGCGCGAAAAAATTAAAGTTGAACGTTCGAGGGCGTTGGACCCTTTTGAAATTAAATTGAAATAAGAAAGTTAATTATTTATTTTATTAAAGAAAAGAAATGTTTTTTAGGTTTTTTGTATTTATGAAAATAAAGAAAAGAATTTAAAATTAGAAGGAAACCCTAGTTCTAAATATTTTTAATTATTAAAAAAAAGTTAAAGTTTAAAATCTAATTTACATAATATTTAATGTACATGTTTATTTACAAAATTAATGATAATTAATAATAATGATAAATAATGATGATTAATAATTTATTTAAGAAAAAGATGAAAATGTCAAAAAAAACATAATTCTAGATACTTTTTACTTATTAAGAAAAAGATTAAAGTTTAAAAACCTAAATTAAACTAAGTTAATTGTTAGAGTTTATTTACAAAAAATAGGTTAGTGATGAAATTAATAATAATTAAATATATTTGTATTTTTGATTTTTCTGTTTTTATTATAGAAAATTATTTTATGGTGAAAAAAAAACAATTAAAACAATTAAAAAAAAGAATTAGAAAAGAAAAGAAAATAAAATTAAAAAGGATGTAAATCAAGGGGGGTTTCAGGCCCAAGGGGAGGTTTTTTTGAAGTATTCTGGCCCATTAGACAAAAAGCCTTGTTTGACTTCTTGGCATCACGTGCGTGTTCATTGACTCCTGAGTACCGTGGTCTGCATTCTTTGGCCATTGGATTGGGTTTCATGCATAAGTTGTTCTTTTGGCCATTTGGCTTTTGGCTTTTGGCTTTTGGCTTTTGTGCCATTTGGCTTTTGGCTTTTGGCTTTTGGCCATTTGGCTTTTGGCCTCAACGTTCCTTAATGAACCTGCATGGGATCCTGTCTAATTCTGCAGTGTTGAATCTCATGAACACATTAAATAAAATCATAAAATGCAAATAAAGCCAATATATGAAGAAATTTAATGTTTAGGCACAATATGGCATGTATGAATGATTATACCCTTTTGACCATGGAGATCAAACCAGCCTTACCCTTACTTGAAGAAGTAGTGAGGTGTTGGTTTGTAACTGTGATGGCTTGTTTGTAGTGAGAGAGGGATTTGTAATAAGGATTTCAAGGTTTTAGGGTTCTTGAAAGAATTTGATATTCTAACAGTGTTGTGGCAAGGTTTTTTTCTCTCTTTTTTTCTCTTCTCTGGTTTGTGTGAAAAGAAGGTGATTATATAATGGAAATTAGGGTAAAGAAAATGGGCTTTGAATGTGCAATTGGGCCTCCAATGTTCACTTGAGTTCGTCGCTTTCCATGCTAAATCGCAGGGACTTACGTGCAATTTTTGAAGTTGAAATGTGAAAACAAAATGTAGCTGACATCGATAAATAACTTCTGTCCGAAAATCGACTCAATCGGATAAATGGTGAATTAGTTATGAATTTTTGAAGTTTCAGCTCTGACAAACTTATTTTGGGCTCCAGTGTCGACTCTGACACGTTCTTCAATAAAAAACAGGTATTGATTGGAGCATAATCCGGTCTCGACTTTTGAAGCAAAGTTGTAGATCTATGAGTCAGTGACCTTGTGTAAAAATATGAGCCCAATCCGATAAAAATTGACCGAGTTATGAATTTTCGAAGTTTCGGCCCAGATGAAATAATATTCAGCATTCAGGATTTTCAGCGTGTCACGCACTCTGAGCAAAAAAAAACGAAGGCCTTTTGAATACCTTTTGAACTCAATACCTTCTGTGAAAATGTAGCCAACTCAATTTGTGAAATTTTGGCGCCAGAACCAGCTCGATACGATGAAAATCGACCAAGTTATGATTTTCTGAACATGACGCAAATAAACTTCTGTCACAAATTTTCTGTATGAAAATACTTGATAAATCCACATTTTTGAAGACCTTCTGATCGAAATTGGCTTCTAGCCGTGAGAGATGAAAACGTAGATAATGTCAAGACGGAATTTTGGCCACCGGAACGGGTTCAAAACGAGCCATGATCTTCAAGTTATGAATTTTTTAGCGCGTAAAAACTGCACTTTCAGCACACTTTTTCACCATATTTCTTCAAGAAAACTCACACATTCGGATACCTTCTTTAAAGAATTGACTCTTGAGCCGAACCTGAATTTGAGAATACGTTATCAGAGATATCTTGGCGAAAGAATACCTGAATATGACGCGCCGGGTTGGACTTGTGAATTTTTCTTGAAATATTTTGAGAAATATGGGAGGACAAATTTTGGGGTACAACAAAATGCAACAAACGGCCAATGTTTTGATTGATGATATATGAAAATGTCATACAAAAGCCCTCACAAATGGAGCCACAGTGCCCCGGCTAGGACACCAAGTCATAAAAGCTTCAACATATTGTTTGTTACAAATTAAAAACAAAAGAGTTCATTACTGAGTGACAAAAGTAATAGGTGTAAAGTCTTTGGCAGTCCAGTTGCTTGGTCCACTGTCGGTTGTTGGGTAGATCCAGCTGTTGAATTCCGATTCCTCCACGTCGTCTTCAATAGCATTCACTCCCGGGTTGGTGATGAACACAGGAGGTCTTCCAATTCTCGCCTTACGAACAGCCCTCTGAGCCTCTGCAGTGAAGCCTAAACCAAACTTGTCGGTCTTCGGAGTGAAGTCAGGAAGTCGACCCCGGATGGCGCACTCACCCTTCTCAATCACAGCTCGGGCATCCTTTAAGGAATCCATCTTCAAAGGAGTGTCTTCAATCACAGTTTCAGCTGACGCCAAAGTTTGAGGCACTTCTTCAAAGTGTTGAAAGGGGGTTTCAATGAATTCCCCATCCATTTCTATGTATAGGAACGAGTTTAAGTGGCTGACCATATACTCCTCTTCCCCTTGAACTGTAACAATCTTTCCTCTGACTGGATACTTAAGCTTTTGATGTAGTGTGGAGGTCACAGCTCCAGCCTTGTGGATCCATGGACGACCCAGCAAACAAGAGTATGATGGATGGATGTCCATCACATAGAAAGTAGAATCAAAAAAACTTGAGAACCAACCCTGATTGGGATGTCAACTTCGCCATGTACCATTCTCTTCGAACCGTCAAAGGCTCGGACAACAATGTTACTGGGCTTGAGCTCTAGACCCTCAGAATCCAATCTGTCTAGGGCCTTCTTGGGCAATACGTTCAGTGAAGAACCGGTGTCTATCAATACATGGGCAAGAGTAGTGCCCCTGCATTCAATGGAGACATGCAGAGCGTCATTATGGTTCTTTCCTTTTGCAGTCAGATCGGCGTCAGAAAAGCCCAACCCATTATCAGCAGTCAAGTTGGCCACACAATCAGTAAATTGATCAGCAGATGTTTCTTGTGGCACATGGGCCGTCTTCAGGAAGGAGATCAGGGCCTTGGCGTGGGCCTCTGAACACAATAACACTGATAGCATAGAAATTTTATAGGGGGTGTGCCCCAACTGCTCGACAACATTGAAATCACTTTTCTTGATAATCTTGAGGATCTCCTCCATCTCTTGCTGGGAGGCTTCAACAGTGGTTGTCTTTGGTGCCTCCGTCAGGGCAGGCAAATCAGTAGCAATCCCTTTGCCTCGAGCATCAGAGGACTGGCAGCAGGGGTAGAAACAGGAACTTGATTAGGAAGTGGAACATGCACACTTGCGGGTGTGATGATGAGAGGTTTCTGAATAACTGGTGGCGCAATATATGGAGAGAACAGCCTACCACTGCGAGTAATCTTGGCAGGTCCGGTGATGTTACTGACACCGGTACTCGTATCAAACTCGTGCTTTACTCCAAGCACATAAACATCTGCCCCATAGTGCCATGGGACAGCTTTGTCGGACGTATAGGGGAGGGGCCCCGGAACAGTAATGATGATAGGAGCAATCTTCTTAGTGGACACGATTTTGACAGGCTTCTTTGAAGGAGCCTTGGGAGGTTTGTTGAAAATAATGACAATAGAAACTTCTTCGGCAGGGACAGCAGGAACGGCAATCTTCTCGAATAAGATCTCTTTGCTATCCATCAGGCTTTGGATACCTGATTTTAGCAAAGGACAACTAAAAGGGGAAACAGCACATAGAAGGCAATCTTCATCACATCCCAGAAATAAACCGGCTAGCAACAGATTCCTTTTAACAGTCGATAACGGAGTAACAATCTCTTCCACAGAGGCCACATATCGGTCTTCTTCCACAGCATTCACTCCATGTTGGGGCATGGGAGCAGTCACAACATTGGGCCTTCCGGGCGCCTCAAACTGTATTTCCTTAGTATCAATAAGGTCTTGAACCTTATTCCTCAGAGCCCAACAATCGTTCGTAGTATGCCCGGGGCTATCAGAATGATAAGCACAACGGGCATTGGGGTTGTACTTCGGAGAAGCTGTGTTCACTACCTTCGGAGCTTCTTTGACAGTTACCAGATTGGTTGATAGTAGTTGCGGCAAGATCTGAGATAGGGTCATGCTGAGTCGAGTGTACTGCCTTTTGGGCCTCTCACCCCTTTGTTGATTATACTGCTGAGGAGCAGCAGCAGGCTTTGAAATTACCAACGCGTTGACAGTTTGGCGGCGTTCTGGTTTAATTTGTCTTCTGGGACCATAAACAGCACTAGCTTCCTTCTTGAAGGGCTTCTTTTCAGTACTCGCAGTGGCACCTTTCTGTATCTTCCCCGACTTGATACCAGCTTCTATTCTCTCACCAGTCAAGATCAAATCTGTAAACCCAGCAGAAGAATTACCAATCAGATGGTTAAAGAATGGACCAGACAGGGTCCCAAGGAACATGTCAACAAGTTCACGGTCATTCAGTGGTGGCTGCACCCTGCCAGCCAAGTCCCTCCACTTTTGCGCATACTCCTTGAATCCTTCGCCCGTCCCCAGTGACATACCCTGAAGTTGGGTACGCGTAGGAGCGAGGTCAGAATTGTACTGATATTGTTTATAAAATGCGGTAGCCAAATCTTCCCAGTTTCGGATACTGGCTCCATCCAGCTGATAGAACCACTCGAGTTGAGCCCCAGAAAGGCTATCCTGAAAGAAATGGATCCAAAGGTTCTTGTCGGCAGTGTAAGGTTGGATCTTCCTTACATATGATCTGAGATGCATCTTCGGGCAAGATAACCCGTCATATCTTGCAAAAGCTGGCACTTTGAACTTCGGGGGGATCACAATTCCAGCAACTAATCCTAAATCTTCGAAATCTAAGCCGGGAACTCTCTGCAGCTCCATAGCTGCCAACCTGTCTTCTAAACCTTTGTACTTATCATCGGCGGGCGGGTATTGTTGATCAGAGTAGTCTTCGTCCTCTTCAGCCTCCTCTTCTTCAACCTCGAATTCGGAAGGTACTGCAGCCGCATTCCCCTTACTGGTTCCCTCTTCAGATGTAGGGGAAATTCAAGCACTCTTCTGGCTTCACCCTCAAACCTTCTTCCTAGGGTAGCCACCCCGATTCTCTTCTTCTTATTTTTCACTTGATCTTTGTTCCCCAGCAGGGCCTTCAGATCTTCTTGACCCTTAGCCAAGGTCATCAGGAGTTGTTGAAATTGTGAATTCTGAGACTGCAAGTCCTTGACCGTCTGTTCGAGATCCATCTTACTGAAATAAGCAGCAGAAAGATAAGGAAACCTGGTGTGGAGACCTGCTTATGCACATGATGAATGGTATTCTTATGTATGCAATGCATTCAAGGATTTAGAAAGTTCAAAATTGTTGCAAACAAAAAGAACGCACGTCATATTAATAAGAAGAAATTTGTCAGTACATAAATGCCCCATGGGCCAAATATTACAAAAAACTTCTCAAGGTAAAAAGACGTTGCGCATCCTCTTTGGTGCGATGTAGGTGTTGAGGGTCTCTTCCTCATGGAGTCGGCGGGTAAGCTCCAAAACCTTCTTCTCGCTGGCGTAGAAGCTGGCTTCAAAAGTGTTTCGTTCTCTCCTTCCTTAACGGGCTCTTTAATCACAGGGAGAACATGAGGATAAGGCATCATTAGACTCTGGGCTCGGGCTCGTACCCACTTGAGATAAGGCTCAAGAGGGATGGAGTTCTTGTGTCCCAGTGTCTTGTTGTCTACCTTGTTAGGCATCCTCCAGGCTCTGATGAATCTTTGGCGAAGTCCTTGCGCATTGTTGTCGAAGTCAAAAACTAGGTCAGGAATCAACATGTCGTGAGGGCCATCTCTTCGTGCATATCCAAATTGTCTCAAGGCTAGACAAGGGTTGTAGGTAATGCCTCCCCTAATGCCAAGTAATGGAACATTAGTGAATTCTCCACAACGATCGACGATGATGACATTTTCTCTGGACCAAGAACACCAATGTACATCAGAGTGAGTGAGGGTCATCAACCGTTGTGACCACCTTAAGCCTTGGTCATTCTTCAAGACAGATTGTGGAAGGTGCGAAATAAACCACCTTGCAAGGAGAGGAGTACAGCACATGAGAACACCCCTCTTTCTCATTGTTCGAGTGTAAAATGAGTGAACAATGTCCCCAAGCAATGTTGGTATTGGATTCCTGGATAAGAAAATCTTGACGGCGTTGATATCTACAAGCTGGTCAGGATTTGGGAACAAGACCAACCCATAGATGAGGAGGGCCACAATTTCTTCAAAGGCTTGTAGGTCCAATGAATTCCAACACTCTTGTGCCTTCTCAAACAAGAATTTTGCTAAGAAACCTTTGACATCGCTTCTAGTTTCCCAATGCCCCTTGATGTCAGATGGCTGTATGTGTAGTTCTTGAGCAACATCTTCAGGCTTTGGCTCCTTTTCCGTACCGTTGTAGGGTAGTTGATTAAGGATAGGAATTCCCAGGAGTTGAGAAAATTCCTCCAAAGTGGGCACCAACTGGTAGTCGGGGAAAGTGAAACAGTGGTGAAGAGGGTCAAAGAACTGGAACAACACCTTCATCATGTCCTCTTCAATGTTGGTGTTGACTAGGCTGAGCAGTCGACCATGTCTTTCACTGAAGGGAGAGCTTTCCGGAATTCTTGATGTGAGCTCCTTGAGTTGAGGAGGTATTCTCACAAGGTTAACTTGGATAGTTTTCCTGCGAGGAATTTCCATGACCTACAAAACAAGAACAAAGATGAAGATCCAAACCCTTGAAATGGTTAGTGAATGCATATGATGCTTTATGATGTTTATGATGTATGCACCAAACATATGTACAAGCAATTCACACAAAAACCCTAGTTTCAGGCTTGCATGGGGTTTCATAGGTAAGTACCCTCTTGAGTGTAGTTGGCTTAAAAACTTGTCCTATAAATAGTAACCGGGTTCTAAGGAGCTCAATATCATTGGATTGTTTTCATTGTTCATTGTTTTGGTTTAGCCATTTAACTAGCGACCAAAATATTCCAAGAAAACAACCCTCAATGAGTGTAGTATCGAGTATCTACCAACTTCGTACTGCACCAAAGCCGGTCATCTCACTACCCCTAATGAAAGGCCAAGATGGTCAAGTAAGGTTCTAGGTCATTAGTGCTTAGTGACATCACTCAGCGGCCCCGTACTCTCCTTGATTGAACTCAAGGGTTACCGGTACTCACAAATATGTCGCACTAATATAGCTATTGCTTCGACCGTGTCGGTATACCCCACACAGTTTCCACAACGTATTGCTATCTATGAATGTTTCCCCAAATCCGGGTGTAGGATTGCAAACCCAAACAAGAGAGCCAAGATGTAAAGCAATTAAAACAAACAATTAGTCATGCAAGAGGGTGATCTAAGCCCTAAGGTTACTCCACTTTAAAATTATCCCCAGCAGAGTCGCCAGTTCTGTGATACGGTGGGAGAACTGACTTGGGTTTTGCGTTTGTTTTTGCAAATGTTTCGGTTGAGCAAGAGTCGCCACCGACTTTTTATTTTATCCTAAGGAAAGGTTAAAAAGCACAACAAAAACCTTTGAGATGTTTTCTTGGGTTCGGGGAGTAGATTATAGAAAGGGAAGGTATTAGCACCCTTTCTATCCATGGTTATCCATGGGCTCTTAGTTACTTGCTTAGATCAACTTGCCTTGATTTTCAATTGTTTGAAATGGTGCTTTGTGTGTGGGTTTGAAAATGTTTTGAAAAGAGGCCAATGTGGTGACAACCTTTGTAATGATCCATGTTGGGATGTATACAAAGGTGTACTTATCTTTTGAAAAGTTTTCAATGTTTTTGAAATTTGTTTTGAAAGTGTGTTGTGATGTGTGTTTTGAAAAATAGGCAAGTGTTTTTGTTTTGCAAGTTGGCAAGTAACCAAGAGCTATCTACCCTAAATTTCTCAAAGATCTTTGCTATGTTTTAACCCTTTTAACAATTTTGTTCCACCATTGTATTTGGTGGACAATCTTGTGTTAGGATGTGAACGGGATGGGTGCGGGTCATCGTTTAGACCATGATTGCAATGGTGCCAAGTATCTTTGGGCAATTTTTCCTTTAAGGGACTTGATCATTTTTTAGGCAACTTTTGAAAGCGTCATCGAGGGACTATGATCATTTGAATTGTTTTGTTTTTGCCAAAGATACCTAACATGCAATATGGCCCATTATTGAAGGCAACAAGTGGAATACCCTAGGGGTGCAAGTGTGATTAGTGTTGTCCATTTTCATGCTTGTTTATCTTGAATTTAGGTCAAACTATTTGTTGTTTTTGATTTGCATACAAAACCCTAATTCTAACATGGCATAATTAGAAAGCTTTTAAATGCAAAAAATAAAAGGTCCTAAGTTATTACAACACAAATTATGGGATGGGGGGTACAAATATTTAAATGGGGATATTTTAGCAAGAAATTAAAACCTAAACTATTACATCCAAATTGAATTATACAAATTATTTAATATACAACAATTAAATAAAATTATAATAAATATGCAAGATGCAAAAAATGATTTTTTATATGTATGAAAAAAAGTATTTTTTTATGTGTCAAATAAACAAAAATAAAATGAATTAATTTTTGGTATTTTTATGTATTTAGGGCAAAACCCTAATTTGCTAAATAAATGTATTAATTATTTAATATGTGCAATATTTATTAATTATGTACAAAAAATAAATAAAAAGGAAACTTTTGTTAAAAACATGAAAAATACCAAGGGTGGGTGTTGTACTCACGCCTTTTGCCTTCACAAGCGCCTCCCTTTGCCACCAAACCAACACAACTTTTATGTTAAAAGAATAGGTATTATGAAAAATATAAGAAAACCTGTAAAAATTGAGAAAACATGAAAAAATGTCAAAAAGGCATGGATCAAACTCACGCACTTCTATACAAATGCTTTATCATGCGCGCGCTTGCCACTGAGCCATGCTTCTCATTTGGTATATCTACGAACAAAATTAAATAAATAATAAACAAAATAACTGGTTCGGAGAGGTGCCGGAGCCCTAGCTCCGGTCGTCTTCTCCAACGACTCCTTTTTTCGTTCTTGCAAAATAAGAGCACACTAATGATTCTCATGGACCCTGCCCTCCCAATTTTAGGGTTGCGAGTTCAATGGTGATATTGGTTAGGGTTGATTCCCTCTGTATAAAGAGGTACAAAGAATATAAATTCAAATGGTGCAATCATGGCAACCCACGATTCAGCCGTTATGGGGGGCATGCGATGATTCAATTATGCATTGTTATACCTCAGAAAAACGTTAGTGGTGTTAGTATGCATTAAAACAACATGAAATTAAAAATACAAATTTCAAAAATAATGAAAATAGGAGATTCATGTATGTTGGTTTCATGTGCTTTGGATCATCATAACCTATCCAATCTCACCCTATAGAACTTCTAGAAGTTAATGGGACAATTATTTGGCCTTGAGGGAGGCTGCAACGTAGAGTTTCAGTTTGCCCTAGTTTTGATATTTTTTTGGAATTTTGGAAAGGTGATCTTGTGCAAGGGTTTAATGGTCTTGTTATGTCTGATAAATCAGAATATATAGAGAGGAAATTAGGTCAAACAAGTTGGCTTGGAACTTTGTATGGAAGCCTTGATTTTATGTTATTTTATTTTGAATTTTAAATAAATAAAAATCAAAATAAATAGAATAAAAATCCAAGAGGTGCATGGATAAATTCAGAGATTCACATTGAGTCCTATAACACGTATGTACCTTGAAACACAAGCCCAATATCCCAAAAATTCAAGTTTGGTCACTTTAGGTTTCATGCTTTTTCTCAAAAGATCCCAACTTGCACCAATCATAACTCTCTCAATTTTTATCATTTGAAAGTGATATGCGACTTTTTGGAAAGCTCAAGATGCCCCATATAATCTTTATGTTTGTCATTTTTGCATTTAAAGAATTTATCTTGTTGTAAGTTGCCTTGACAAAACGTGTCTTTTTGTTGACTTTTGAAATGACCTATAATGTTTTGGCCCATATCTCTCAAATGAAGCATTTTTTGGACTTGAGCCTAGAGCTTCAAAGATGTAGAGAACTTAATTTCCTTCATGTGATACGGTGGGAGAACTGACTTGGGATTTTGCGTTTGTGTTCGCAAATGTTTCGGTTTAGCAAGAGTCGCCACCGACTTTTTATTTTATCCTAAGGAAAGGTCAAAAAGCACAGGAAAGACCTTTGAGATGTTTTCGTGGGTTCGGGGGGTAGATTATGAAAAGGGAAGGTGCTAGCACCCTTTTCATCCATGGTTATCCATGGGCTCTTAGTTACTTGTTTTAGATCACTTGCCTTTGCTTTTCAATTGCTTTGAAATGGTGTTTTGCGTGTGTGGTTTTTGAAAATGTTTTGAAAAAGATGCCTTGTTTAGGCAACCTTTGTAACAATTCGTTTGAATGTTTTACAAAGGTGTTTGTCTTTTTGAAAAGATGTTTCAATGTTTTTTTGAAAGTTGTTTTGAAGTTATGTTGTGGAGTGTGTTTTGAAAAATGGCAAGGATGTTTTGCAAGTTTGATCAAGTAACTAAGAGTTATCTACCCTATTTTACTCAAAGATCTTTCTTATGTTTTTAACCCTTTTAACAGTGTTGTTTCACCATTGTATTTGGTGAACAACCTTGTGTTAGGATGTTGAATGGGACGGGCGTGGGTCATCGTATGCAATCATTGAAGGCAAATTGTGAGACGCTCTAGCAATTTTGTAAGGGACGAGATCGTTTCATCGAAGGCAACATCGAGGGTCATCGAGGGACTAACGATCTTTGTTTATCGAAGGGACATTTGCTAGAGTGTCTCATACTCGAGGGACATGATTGCATTTTCCGAGGCAACATGCAAGGTTACCCTAAGGGTGCATGTTTGCAAAGTGTGTTTTTGTTGCATGCATTTATCTTTGATTAGGGGTTGTCTACTTGTTGGTTTTACCTTTCCATACACACCATATTTACTAGCAAGCATATAAAAGTAATAAAGCGCATAAAGATAAAATCCTACGCTATTACAACCATATTGAATTGCATGGAAATATAAAGGCAAAAATAAAATAAAAGCAAGAAAAATGAGGGTCTTTCGACCCAGGCAGCAGCACTCTTTGATTCTGCACTTTCTGGCTCTCTTCGATTTGGCCTGAAAAGGGTGAAGGCATGACTTTCGAGTGAGGCCTCACGGTCAGCATGTTGTGCCTTTCGATTGGGACCTGCAGGATAGCATGTTGTGCCTTTCGACTGGGCCTAGAACCAGTATAAGATGCAATCTTCCTTTCTGCCTCCTTCGATTGGGCCTGGAGTCAATGAGGTACACTCTTTGCCTCAGGCTCCTTGCTGCTTCCTTCGACTGCAGGAGTGCTAGGCCCTTAGGTTGAGATTCGAAAGGCTTGAATACTTAGCCAATCGAAGGATACAAAGAACTTGTTTTAAACTTTTAAAACACAACACTCAAGTGTAACTTTCAAATCTACAGGCCATGGGTTAGCACAAGATTAATGGGTTTCAAAAGTCCAAAGTCTAAATAGGCAGGGCCAAAACTTTCAACACATAGGAATTCAGGATCGAAGATTGAAACATGGTCAAACTCCCTAAATGAAATATCTACATCTTTTTTTTATTGGTATGTGTGATACGGTGGGAGAACTGACTTGGGTTTTGCGTTTGTTTTCGCAAATGTTTCGGTTGAGCAAGAGTCGCCACCGACTTTTTATTTTATCCTAAGGAAAGGTTAAAAAGCACAGCAAAAACCTTTGAGATGTTTTCTTGGGTTCGGGGAGTAGATTATAGAAAGGGAAGGTATTAGCACCCTTTCTATCCATGGTTATCCATGGGCTCTTAGTTACTTGCTTAGATTAACTTGCCTTGATTTTCAATTGTTTGAAATGGTGCTTTGTGTGTGGGTTTGAAAATGTTTTGAAAAGAGGCCAATGTGGTGGCAACCTTTGTAATGATCCATGTTGGGATGTATACAAAGGTGTACTTATCTTTTGAAAAGTTTTCAATGTTTTTGAAAGTTGTTTTGAAAGTGTGTTGTGATGTGTGTTTTGAAAAATAGGCAAGTGTTTTTGTTTTGCAAGTTGGCAAGTAACCAAGAGCTATCTACCCTAAATTTCTCAAAGATCTTTGCTATGTTTTAACCCTTTTAACAATTTTGTTCCACCATTGTATTTGGTGGAAAATCTTGTGTTAGGATGTGAACGGGACGGGCGCGGGTCATCGTTTAGACCATGATTGCAATGGTGCCAAGTATCTTTGGGCAATTTTTCCTTTAAGGGACTTGATCATTTTTTAGGCAACTTTTGAAAGCGTCATCGAGGGACTATGATCATTTGAATTGTTTTGTTTTTGCCAAAGATGCCTAACATGCAATATGGCCCATTATTGAAGGCAACAAGTGGAATACCCTAGGGGTGCAAGTGTGATTAGTGTTGTCCATTTTCATGCTTGTTTATCTTGAATTTAGGTCAAACTATTTGTTGTTTTTGATTTGCATACAAAACCCTAATTCTAACATAACATAATTAGAAAGCTTTTAAATGCAAAAAATAAAAGTTCCTAAGTTATTACAACACAAATTATGGGATGGGGGGTACAAATATTCAAATGGGGATATTTTAGCAAGAAATTAAAACCTAAACTATTACATCCAAATTGAATTATACAAATTATTTAATATACAACAATTAAATAAAAATATATTAAATATGCAAGATGCAAAAAATGATTTTTTATATGTATGAAAAAAAGTATTTTTTTATGTGTCAAATAAACAAAAATAAAATGAATTAATTTTTGGTATTTTTATGTATTTAGGGCAAAACCCTAATTTGCTAAATAAATGTATTAATTATTTAATATGTGCAATATTTATTAATTATGTACAAAAAATAAATAAAAAGGAAGTATATTGTCAAAAAGTGATTTTTTAAGTTAAATATTAATAAAAATAAAAATGTATTATTTTTATGTTTTTAACCTAAATATACTAATAAATTTATAAGTATTTACATTATTTATTAAATATATTAAATATGTACAAAAATAAAATATTTAATATTTACAAAAAAAGTATATTTTTTTATGAAATGTTTTCAAAGATAAAATAAAATAAAAATCAGAAATAAAAGTGTTTGTATTATTTTTAGTTATTTTAAATAAAATTATATTTATGTTTATTTATGTACAAAACTAAATAAAACAAAATAAATATCAAATAAAAATGCAAAAAAATGTGGAAAAATAATTTTAATATTTTTTCATGCTTAAATAAAAATATAGAAACAAAATCAAAAGGAAAATATAAAAAATGACAAGTATATCTCAAAATGGGCCAGGGGGTGCATTTGAAAAATGAAAGTGCAAAAAGGAAAAATATCTCAGGCCCAGCCCAAGAAAGGTTGTCTTCAACCTCTGAACAACAAACAGAGCAACACGTGCTTCCTGCTATCTCCTGATTCCTGGACTTTTAGCACAAACTTATAACATGAAAGATGTCAAGCATCAAGCCACGATTCCATACATATAAAAAACTTAACTTAACTCTCAGAAATGAGAGAGAATTTCTCCATCCCTAATTCTTAACCTAAGTTTTTGTCAATGTTCAGGTCTTAAATTCTCTCAGCATATGCAATATAAATGGAAAGTGAGGATATGTATAGCTTCAGGGACATGAATATGACATTTTTCATTCATAAATCTGAACCTAACTCTTCCTAGATTGAGAGATAGAAGTCCATGAACTTACCTGTTCAGCTTGGGTCATGTCTGGCAATGGAGGCACTTTCAAGGCAAGG
The DNA here is from genome assembly GCA_948472305.1 of Vicia faba. NCBI lineage: Eukaryota > Viridiplantae > Streptophyta > Magnoliopsida > Fabales > Fabaceae > Vicia > Vicia faba. Next base: position 1,188,419,773 of record OX451737.1, read on the forward strand.
TGAGGATTGGTACAGCTTGCTTGAAGTCCAGGGATGTTATTCCAACCTTCAGCTTGCTTTGAAACCAAGCGAATCAAGCTATGGCAATCAACCTTCAAAACAGAAAAAGTGAAAATGGTGAAGTTGGTTAGAGGTGTTACAGGTCGTGTCCAAGGCTTGGGATAGCTTGTATATATGGTATGGAGTGTGTATGAACTGGTTTTAGCAAAAATGCACGAGTGGATTGAGTTATGGAAGTCCAACTGCAGAGGTGACTTTGTTTTCTGCAGTAGGATGGTGTTTTGATGAATGATGGGGTTTGGAAGGTGGTTAACTCGTGCCTTAGCTTAGGTTTGATATTTGGAATGTGTCTAACAAGTTTGCTTAAGCTTTTCTTGGCAGAAATGTGTGTTGTGTATCAATATACCAAGTTTCTTCTAACTTAAGCAAGAAAATGGCAAGTTGGCTTACAAGCTTCTCTAGGCCTCTCAAGTATGCTGCCTCTTTTAGTCTTGATCAGTGTGTTATATCCCTGAACTTGTGCCAAAAGGATTTTCCTTGTACTTCAAAGATTGCAATCTTGACATAAAGTTCAACTTTTCAAAAATGGATATATTGCTTTTTCCATATTAAGGTTAATCTTTTGTGTAATGGCTTAATGGACAAGATAATGCTAGGACACAAAGGTTTTGCATTAAATTATTGAGTGTGGATGAGATAAAAGGCCTGTAATCTAGCTTAGAGCATGCTGAGTTCAAAAATGCAAAGTTATGGACATGGAAATGGCTTATGAACAAAGTGAGTTTTGCCCATATTGCCAAATTCGATTCTCCCTAACCACAAGGTTGTTTGATTAGTTCTTGGACATTTTGGAAAGCTTGGAATGTGTACTACAATTCATATTTGTAATGAAAATTGAAATTCCAAGTGGAAGCATGTGAAAAGTAGCCATGAAGTTAGGCAAAAATCCTGCCTAGAATAGGTCAAAAAAATTCTAAGTTAAGAATGTTTTGCACCCTTGTTCCAAAAATCATAACTTGAGCTACAGGCCTCTTTTGAGGAAACTTTGTGAATAAAAGTTGTATATTTTGCAATGGACTTCAACTTTCATGTTTTTAGTTTTCCTTGAATCCAAATGCATCTTGATGAAAAAATGGGACAAAGTTAGGAAAAAATTAGGGATTTTCATAACTTAGAAAAATTCTAAGTTATGAAAATTCTTCATTTTAAACCCTAATTTGCAATTTTTGATTTCTTGATGAACAAGTTTCATAATTTGGCATGTATTGATGAAAAATGAATCTTGACACTTGATTTTGACCAAAAAGTCAAAGTTTGACTTTTCAGTATACAGTCAAATTTGGCTCAGTTGACTGGAAAATCCATCTGTCAATCTTGTGCATTTGGGATCTTTTGAACTTGTTGAACATGTCAAGACAATTCCATGGGGTCCTTGAGTCCATATATGAGCTTGGTTTGCCATTGGCTAGGTCAAACAGTCAAAAATTGCCTTTGTGCAGTCAAAACCCTAAAAATGACCATTTTGCCCTTTTGGTGATCTGATCAAATTTCTTGTGGAATTGTGATCCAAACTTGACCAAATGGTTTATATGAGTTCAATATGTTGATGTGGGTCAAAAATCATGAGGTTTGACTGTCAATTGGCCACAGTTGACTTTTTCCCCAATACAACTGATTTCTAGGTCAAATGTCCAATTGACTGGGAAAAGTTTGGAATCAAGACTTGAAACTTGGTATGGATAAACTTGGGAGTCCAATATGAAGCATGAAAGTCATCTTAGTCATTTTAGGTCAAAACATCTTTGTGCAAACTCAAACCCTAATTTGGGTCAACAGTGCAAGGAGGAGTCTTGAGCAGAGCAAAATCTAACTTGATCCTGAGCTCCAAGGGTCTTGTGGTGAGAAAATGTTGAGGAAATGGGAGGGCAAATTTTGGGGTACAACAGTATGCACACATAATATAAAAATGAAATAGTTCTAAGTTTGGAGTGAACTTACCTCTTGAAGCGCTTAAATCGAAGGAAACTGCAAGTGACTTCCTTGGTGATGAATGGAAGTTCGTTGGGGTCTTCCTGAGGCTAGTTCAATTACCACCTTGCTTGAACAGTCACTGAATCGAAGGAGGGAGTTTAATAGTGGTGAGTGAATTGAAAGTTATTATATAACAGTCTAAAGGATAAATCGAAGGCTGGTTATCTGGCTGTTGGAGAGTGAATCGAAGGATTCACCAATGTATGAAGGGTCTGAGTTTTTTTAAAAGTGTTAGGAATAAAACGTTGGGAGGTGTCTGAGAGTTTTGAGAATTTTCACTAGAGTTTTCTTGCTTGAGTATTTTTTATGATTTTTTTCTCTTAGCAAAAATCTGGCCCTTTCTTTGTCAATGGTTCCTCTATTTATAGGGAAAAGGTTTGGGAGTTAAAACAAAGGTGTGGCTTGGCTGAAGCTTTTGGAGGGAAAACAAAATAATTTGAACAGAAGGGGTATGATGTATTTGTAGCTTTCGAGGGACAGTGTTTTATTGCCATTTTGGTGCAAGGAATTGGATAGTGTTTCAGGACTGCTGTGCAGCAGTTTTGGCATTTTATGGCCAGTGAATCAGGCCCGAGCCTGGCAGCGCCTGTAACTTGGTCAACAAATGCCTTTGGCCTCTCGTCCTTTTGTCTTGACTCTCTAGACTCACCTTTCGACCAGACTTTCAGTAACCATCTCCTTTTTTCAATCGAAGTGACGTTCGAATGACTTCCCTAGACAATCCTTCGAATGGGCCAAATTAATGCTCTTGGGATGGAAGGCTCAATCGAAGCTTGCAACGTTGGAGAAGTCACTCCCCCAAACGAAAAAGGCGTGCAAGGGCAGGATGTGTGATTGAAAGAGGGTAAAGGAGAGGCTTTTTCCTCTTGGATCGAAGGACATCAAAAGGGAGCTTTTTGCCTTGGAATCGAAGGAAGTCTTTGCATCAGTCGAAGCTTGTGGTCGAAACAAGTTAACTCGAAGGAAGCTGTTGCACATAACGAAGGATGTAATCCAAGTTGCATTCGAAGGAGGCTCTTGCTCAACTGAAGTTTTCATCCAGGCACACAGAAGATGAGTGCCCAAACGAAAACTTGCCTTGCAGGGGGTACATGTGACCAGTAGATCATGGCCTTCGATTGCAAGCATGCAGGCAGCAAAAGACACAAACGAAACCTGCAACAAGAAGTCACATGCCCAGGCGAAAGAGGCACGCTAGCAGCCACTTTGAGAAATCGAAGGATGCTGATCGAAAGAGGCCTAAAGGCCAATCGAAGGATGCAAGTCAAGCTTGTGTCGAAAGAGGCCAAAAGGCCAATCGAAAGAGCTGAAACGAAGAGCACTTGTATTTCTCCAATTTTTGTCAATAATATTTTTATCTGTTTTCTCCATTTTTTGACAGTTTCCAAAGTATTTGTGCAAGCTTGAACCTTGAGAATCCTTGTGAGAAAGGCCTTGAAGAATGAGAGGGCAAATTTTGGGGTACAACACTTCAAAATGAGCTTTGGTTGAGAAAAATTTGATGAGGCATGTGGAAGTTGTGTTTGGTCAAAGTTCAATTGACTTCTCCTTAAGAAAATCCTAATTTAGTAACTTTTGATTTTTGATGAATCTTGAGTTTTCTTGATGAATCATGATCAACTCTTGATAAAATGATGAATATGACTTTAAAATGTTGATGTTGATCAAAAATCTTGAAGTTTGACTGTAAATTGACCATAATTGACTTTTTATCTAATACAGTTGATTTTCAATCATCTGAGCAATTGACTGAGCAAACTTGTGATGCAAGGCTTGAAACTTGACATGAGAATTCTTAGAGACATATGAGAAACCATGAAATACCCTTGAGGCATTCTAAGCTCAATCTTTCTTGAGAAGAGTGAGGCCTCTATTAGACACCGTGAAACTAACAAACGAATAATACCACTCTACTTCTTAGTCTCCCATTAAATTAATTGGTGTACTATTTAATTTATTGAGTTTGAACAGAGGAAAAGTTTGGGAGATTTGAGAATTTGAAGAGAGAAAATAAAGAGATTTAAGGAAAGAGAATGAAGTGTGGTCTTGAGAAAGATGGGTGTTTGTTTTGTATCTGATACAATTTGAAATGGTTATATCTTTTGTATTTGTTTATTTTTTTATTAATTCTGCCATGTGTCATATTATGACTGGTTGTGTTGTTAATTACAAAAAATAAAAGAAAAAACTTAGGCGTATTTCCTTAGGTATGGTTTATACTTTTTTGCAATGAAAATATGACAAGTGTATAATTTTCTCATACACATGCAATTTCTTCCTATTTTTACCACCTAAAAGATATTTTGGTATATTTTGCATACTTTTATTGGAGAAAAGTATGAATCACACTTATGAAATTGTATCTAAGTATTCTCAAAAAATAAACTCGTTTGCTAGTATGGAGTGTCTCTTCCTCACAGTAAGCACTAACTAGAAATGTGACTCGTGCACAAGATTCATTCAAATCTTTATTTCAAATATTATTTTAAATAAAAAAATATATTAGTAAATATAGTTATATCTAATTTTATAATTATTATATTTTAAAATTATAATAAATATAAAAAATTGTTTAAGAATATAAGAAACTTTATTATTTTAGTTATATTTTTTTAATTATAAAATATATCATATTTATTATAATAATGCGATATTATAAGAAAGTTTATATTAAATTATTTGTATATATTATTTCTCATTAACTATTTTTTTAAAACAAAGATAATATAATATTAATTCAAAAAACAGATGAATAGAATGTCGATCCGAAGATCCAGGTGACCAATAAACCAACAAAGTCAGGGAAAAACAAACTAAATACCCCTCATCTAAATCTATGGTAGGATTGGTTCAAATTCTTGTCTAAATCTATGCGATTTCTAATTATCTCCATGATATTGTGATACGGTGGGAGAACTGACTTGAGGTTTTGCGTGTGTATTCGCAAATGTTTCGGTTGAGCAAGAGTCGCCACCGACTTTTTATTTTATCCTAAGGAAAGGTTTAAAAAGCACAGCAAAAACCTTTGAGATGTTTTCTTGGGTTCGGGGAGTAGATTATAGAAAGGGAAGGTATTAGTACCCTTTCTATCCATGGTTATCCATGGGCTCTTAGTTACTTGCTTAGATCAACTTGCCTTAATTTTCAATTGTTTGAAATGGTGCTTTGTGTGTGTATTTGAAAATGTTTTGAAAAGAAGCCAATGTGGTGGAAACCTTTGTAATGATCCATGTTGGGATGTATACAGAGGTGTATGTCTTTTGAAAAGGTTTTCATTGTTTTTAAAAGTTGTTTTGAAAGTGTAGTGATGTGTGGTTTGAAAAAATGGGCAAGTGTTTTATTTTGCAAGGGGGCAAGTAACCAAGAGCTATCTACCCTAAATTTCTCAAAGATCTTTGCTATGTTTTAACCTTTTAACAATTTTGTTCCACCATTGCATTTGGTGGACAATCTTGTGTTAGGATGTGAAAGGGACGGGCGCGGGTCATCGTTTAGACCATAATTGCAATGGTGCCAAGTATCTTTGGGCAATTTTTCCTTGGAGGGACTTGATCATTTTTTAGGCAACTTTTGAAAGCGTCATTGAGGGACTATGATCATTTGAATTGTGTTTGTTTTGCCCAAAGAGACCTAACATGCAATATGGCCCATTATTGAAGGCAACAAGTGGAATACCCTAGGGGTGCAAGTGCGATTAGTGTTGTCCATTTTCATGCTTGATTATCTTGAAGTTAGGTCAAACTATTTTGGTTAATTGATTTGCATACAACCCTAATTCTAGCATGGCATATTTAGAAAGTTTGTAAATGCGAAAAATAAAGTTCCTAAGTTATTACAACACAATATATGGGATGGGGGGTACAAATGTTCAAATGGGGGTATTTTGACAAGAATTAAAGCCCTAGACTATTACATCAAATTGGAATTTTGCAAGATATTTAATTACACAATATTTAATAAAATAAAATAAATATGCAAAATGCAAAAAGGTTTTCTTTTTTTATGTGTATGTAAAAGGTATTTATCATGTACCAAATAAAATAAAATTAATTAATTTTTTGGATTCTTATACATTTAGGGCAAAAACCCTAATTTTACAAATAAAAGTATTTATATGTATAATATATGTAATATTTATTTATCATGTACAAAAAATAAATGAAAAGAAAAATATATGAAAAAAAAGTAACTTTTAAGTTAAATATTAGTAAAAAACATAAAATGTATTATTATGTTATGTTTTTAACCTAAATGTATTAATAAATACCTAAATATTTATAATATTCACTAAATACTAAATATATATATAAATAATAATATTTAATATTTTTTAAAAAATGTATTTTTATTATAAAATGTTTTCAAGAGATAACATAAAATAAAAATCAGAAATCAAACATGTGTGTATTATTTTTTGTATTGAAAATAAAAGTATACTTATTTATTTATTTACAAGAAACCTAATAAAACAATATAAATATCAAAATAAATGCAAAAAATATGGAAAAATGTTTTTAATGTCTTTTATGATTTAAACAAAAATATGGAAAAAAATCAAAAAGAAAAAATGGAAAATAACAAGTATATCTCAAAATGGGCCAGGGGGGTTCAAAAGTAAAAACAAGGTGCAAATAGGAAAATGAAACAGGCCCATCCCATGAAGACTTTGTCTTCAACCTCAGAACCTGTATGAACAACAACAACACGCGTTTTCTATCTCCAGATTCCTTGATCTTTTGCCAAATCTTGCAACATGAAACCTGTAGAGCTTGAAGCCACGATTCTAAACATATAAAGAAATCAATCTAACTCTCAGAAATGAGAGAGAATTTCTTCTCCCCCAATTCCTGACCTAGTTTTTGTTCCATGTTCAGACATCAAATTCTCATAGCACACATAACATAAATGAAAACTAATTATATGAGCATGTTCAGGGCCATGAATGTGACATAATTTCTTCACAAATCTAAACCTAACAAGGCCTGGATAGAGAGATAAGAGTTCATGAACTTACCTGTTCAGTTGGAATCGTATCTGGTGATGGAGGTGTTTTCAATGCAAGGTGATGATTGGTATAGCTTCCTTGATGTCCAGGGATGCTATTCCAAGCTTTAGTTTGCTTTGAAACCAAGTGAATCGTGTTATGGCACTTCAACTGCAAAACAGAAAAATGAAAATGGTGATGTTGATTAGGAGTGTTACAGTCTGCTTCTAATGCTTTGGACAGTTTGTATGGATGGTAGGGAAAGTGTTTGAAGTGGTTTTGGCCAAGATGCACGATGGAAATGAGCTATGGAAGTCCAACTGCAGCTTATGCCCTGTTTTTGCAGTTTTATGGTGATTCTGTGTTTGAGGATGTTTGGAACTTGGTTGGCTTGTGTTTCAGCTTAGGTTTTATCTTTAGAAAGTGTACAATAACTTTGCTTAAGGTTGTGTTGGCTGAGATGAGAGTTGGTGTATGTTATGCAAGTTTTCTTCACACTTAAGCAACAAAGTATCAAGTTGTGTTCTAGACTGATGCAGGCCCCCAATCTATGCTGCAACCTTTCCCCTTGATCAGTGTGTTTTTTTTCTGAACTTGTGCCCAAAGATATGGCCTTGTACTTCTTGATTTTCAACTTTGACATAAAGTTTAACTTTTCTAAAATGGATATAATGCTTTTTCTACTTATGGCTTAGTTTTGCATACAATGCTTGAACACACAAAATAAGGTCTTGGCACAATGAGTTAGCATTAAATTTATGAGTGCAAAAGGGATATAGGAGCTGTAATCAAGGAATGCAAGCTGAGTTCAAAATTGCCTAAGTGTATGAACATGAAAATTGGCCATAACAAAAGTGAGTTTTTCCCATCTTGCCTAATTCGATTCTCCCTAACCATGAGGTTGTTTGTTGAGTTCCATGACATTTTGTAAAGCTTGGAATGTGTACTACAATCCATCTTTGAAATGCAAATTTAAATTCCAAGTGGAAGCATGTGAAAAATGGTCTTGAAGTTAGGCAAAAATCCTGCCTAAAATGGTTCAAAATTTCTCTAAGTTAAGAATGGTTTGGTACCCTTGTTCCAAAAATTGTAACTTGAGCTACAAGCTTCTTTTGAGGAAACTTTGTGAATAAAAGTTGTAGATTTTGCAATGTACTACAACTTTCATGTTTTGACTTTTCCTTGAATCCAAATGAATCTTGGTGAGAAAGTGGGACAAAGTTAGGAAAAAATTAGGGTTTTTTATAACTTAGAAAAATTCTAAGTTATGAAAAATCTTCATTTCAAACCCTAATTTGTGATTCTTGATTTCTTGATGAACAAGTTTCATGATTTGGCATGTTTTGATGAAAAATGAATCTTGACACTTGATTTTGACCAAAAAGTCAAAGTTTGACTTTTCAGTATACAGTCAAAATTGATCAATTGACTGGAAAATTCAACTGTCAATCTTGTGCATTTGGGATCTTTTGAACTTGTTGAGTATGTCAAGACAACTCCATGGGGTCCTTGAGTCCATATGTGAGCTTGGTTTGCCATTGGCTAGGTCAAATAGTCAAAAATTGCCTTTGTGCAGTCAAAACCCTAAAAATGACCATTTTGCCCTTTTGGTAATCTGATCAAATTTCTTGTGGAATTGTGATCCAAACTTGATCAAATGGTCCATATGAGTTCATAATGTTGATGTGGGTCAATTTTCATGAGGTTTGACTGTCAATTGGCCACAGTTGACTTTTTCCCCAATACAGTTGATTTATAGGTCAACTGTCCAATTGACTGGGCAAAATTTGGAATCAAGACTTAAAACTTGGTATGGATAAACTTGGGAGTCCAACATGAAGCATGAAAGTCATCTTAGGTATTCTAGGTCAAAATATCTTTGTGCAAACACAAACCCTAATTTGGGTCAACAAGGCTAGGAGAAGTCTTGCAGAGGGAACCCTAACTGGTTCTTGAGCTCCAAGGGTTTTGTGGTGAGAAAATATTGAGGAAATGGGAGGGAAAATTTTGGGGTACAACAGTTGCCCCTGTTCAATCTTCTTGAACCTGAAGAGTTAGATTGGCAAGTTTGCCTTTCGTGACTCGAGGGTAAAAGGAGATTGGACACTAGAGTGCCCGGAAATTTGCACTCGCATGTTGGAGTATCAGCAAATGTGATGTCGGGAATGGGCTTATAGATGCCATTTGGAGAGATGGTGGATAGGAAGATGGGCTTATAGATGCCATCTGAAGGCGTGACAGAACCTTGTCGGGAATGGGCTTATAGATGCCATTTGGAAGTGTTGATCGCATAAGAGATTCCTTAGCGAGAACTTGTGTATTTTGAGAAAGACAGATGTTTTCCTGGATTGTTACAGGTATTGATCTTCAATCTCTTCATGCAGACATGCCCTGGCTAGATACAGGTGTCGAGTCTACAATCGGTTGCTCGCAGATATGCCCTGGCTGGATACAAGTATCGAATCTGGAATTAGTCGTCTACAGATATGCCCTGGCTGGATACAGGTGTCGAATCTTCAAACTTTTCAGATGTGCCCTGGCTGGATACAGGAATCGAATCTGGAAATAGTCGTCAACAGATATGCCCTGGCTAGATACAGGTGTCGAATCTTCAAACTTTTGAGATGTGCCCTGGCTGGATACAGGAATCGAATCTGGAAATAGTCGTCAACAGATATGCCCTGGCTGGATACAGGAATCGAATCTGGAAATAGTCGTCAACAGATATGCCCTGGCTGGATACAGGAATCGAATCTTCAAACTCTTCAGATATTCCCTGGCTAGATACAGGAATCGAATCTGGAATTAGTCGTCTACAGATATGCCCTGGCTGGATACAGGAATCGAATCTTCAAACTCTTCAGATATGCCCTGGCTAGATACAGGAATCGAATCTGGAATTAGTCGTCTACAGATATGCCCTGGCTGGATACAGGTGTCGAATCTTCAAACTTTTCAAATGTGCCCTGGCTGGATACAGGAATCGAATCTGGAAATAGTCGTCAACAGATATGCCCTGGCTAGATACAGGTGTCGAATCTTCAAACTTTTCAGATGTGCCCTGGCTGGATACAGGAATCGAATCTGGAAATAGTCGTCAACAGATATGCCCTGGCTGGATACAGGAATCGAATCTGGAAATAGTCGTCAACAGATATGCCCTGGCTAGATACAGGTGTCGAATCTTCAAACTTTTCAGATGTGCCCTGGCTGGATACAGGAATCGAATCTGGAAATAGTCGTCAACAGATATGCCCTGGCTGGATACAGGAATCGAATCTTCAAACTCTTCAGATATGCCCTGGCTAGATACAGGAATCGAATCTGGAATTAGTCGTCTACAGATATGCCCTGTCTGGATACAGGAATCGAATCTTCAAACTCTTCAGATATGCCCTGGCTAGATACAGGAATCGAATCTGGAATTAGTCGTCTACAGATATGCCCTGGCTGGATACAGGAATCGAATCTTCAAACTCTTCAGATGTGCCCTGGCTAGATACAGGAATCGAATCTGGAAACTGATCACTCACAGATGTGCCCTGGCTAGATACAGGAATCGAATCTGGAATTGTGACAGTTGAAAGTAGTTGTCTTTTGGGTTGTCTTTTTCCCTGAAAAGGCAAGACATCAGTTGTACGCAATGTCATGATGTATGAAATGCATGATGTCATGATGTTCCAAATGAGATAGTGTTGTATGTACTTTATCATGTATGTAAGCAAGATGTATGAAATGTGAAATGTTTATGAATGTATTTTCGTCTAGGAAAATAAGTCCTTGACGATCGGCTGGGGAATTAAATCCTGGGCTGACGTTGAAGAGTAAAGTTCTTCGCTTCCGCTAGGGATGATGTTTGCAAGAATACACCGGTAGGAGAAGATGACTCCGTTGGGGAATAAACTTGTTGGAGAGATTACTCTGAGGGGAAATACTCTGTGGGAAGAGATACTTCGCTAAAGTTTTGATGAGAGCTCCGCTGAGGATTTCAACGATAAACTCCGCTGGGGATTTTGCTGATAATTTATGTTGGGGAACTCTGATGAACTCCGCTGGGGATAGGCAGAACTTCGCCGAGGGCGATCTTTCCATAGTAATTAGCTGAGGATAACCCAGTTATAAGTCCTTGTGAGGAAAAACTTTGAATAAAGCTCGGGAGAGACGTCCGTACTCTACAGGGGATGAGCTTCCAGAATCTACTGGGGATATGGATTCCAATTTCCTGGGGAAACTTTTGGAATTGCACTGGGGAATGGTTCCACTGGGGTGTTTGTATTCCGCCGGGGAACAATCTTAGATCAAGACTGTCGGGGATGCTTGCTGAGGGATGCCTATACTCCGCTGGAGAATAATGATATCTTCTGGGGATACCCAACTTCTTTTAGGCTGGCCGTAGACTAACTCTGCTGGAGGAGAGTACTGCTGACTTGCTAGGGGAACAGGGTGCCTATTGTAGGGCTGATGATAGACTAACTCTTCCTGGGGAGAGTATTGCTGAATCTTGTCTTACTCTGTGGGGAGTTGAGGTAACTTGGTCATATTCTTCAGTTGAATCTACCTTGGTACCTTGGCGGACAGAGCAACTAGACTGCATTAGACAACTCTACATTGCCCTTGTTTCTGATGTCACCCGTGATCAGTCTTTTGTTTCGTATGCAAGTATTTATGAATTAGCAATTTAATGTCAAATGCATATATCAAAAATGAACATTGGACGTTCTTCGCAAGACAAAACAGAAAAAAGAAAAAAACAATTGGCAATTTGTTTGGGAAAGTGAATTTGTATTGATTTTGAAATTTGCCTGTAAATAGGCGTTTTTTGTACAAGAGGCTGACGTCCTAGTAAGAGAACGCCGCCAAACAACATAAAGTTTATACAATTTTGAAAAGGAAACAAAACAGCTATGTGAACAGTATTCCCACTGGCTTCCAACTCTGCTATCGCCTTTATGTCTTCAAGCGTCTCATCACTTTGCTGCTTAGTTGAAGATGAAGCTGGTTGATCGATGCCGAAGTCTGAGCCAGATAGTTGATGCCGGATTCTGGATACAAGGTGATCCAATGAGACATAGTGTTACGCTTTATCCCTAACTTTTGCCTGGACCGCCCTTTCGGGTTTTCAGTCCACCGGGATACCCATTTTTGCCCAAGCCGCCTTTTCAGGTTTTCGACTTGCCGGGTGTACAGATTCTTTTCATTTTCATCCCTTATTTTTGCCCGAACCCTTTTGGTTCGCCGAGAAGCCCTTATTTTTGCCTAGGTATGTCAACCTAGCGGGTCCTTTATTCATGCGTAGTATCTTTTTACTATGTCTGCATTGGCGGGGTGAGGAAGGTCGTCACCATCCATGGTGGTTAGAATCATGGCTCCTCCTGAGAACACATGTTTAACCAAAAATGGCCCTTCGTACGTAGGGGTCCATTTGCCCCTGGGATCGCTTTGAGGAAGAATGATGCGCTTGATTACCAGGTCCCCAACTTGATACTCTTGTGGTCTGACTTTCTTGTTAAATGCCCTGATCATCCGTTTTTGGTACGTCTGACCATGACAGATAGCGGTGAGTCTCTTTTCGTCAATTAGGTTTAATTGATCAAGTCGAGTTTGTATCCAGTCGTCTTTGCTCAGACCTGCATCCTTCATTATCCGGAGAGAGGGTATCTGGAATTCAATTGGCAAGACTGCCTCCATGCCATAGACCAAGGAAAAGGGTGTTGCCCCGGTTGACGTCCTTGCTGAGGTACGGTACCCATGAAGAGCAAATGGTAACATTTTGTGCCAATCTTTGTATATCACTGTCATCTTCTGCACAATTTTCTTGATGTTTTTATTAGCTGCTTCTACAGCCCCATTCATCTTCGGCCGGTAAGGAGAAGAGTTGTGGTGTTGTATCTTGAATTGCTCGCAGAGCTCAGTGATCATCTTGTTGTTAAGATTGGTACCATTGTCCGTAATGATTCTTTCTGGGACGCCGTATCGACAGATCAAGTTATGCCGAATGAAACGTGCCACGACGCTCTTGGTTACGGTGGCGTAGGAAGCTGCTTCCACCCACTTCGTGAAGTAACCAATCGCTACCAAGATGAAGCGATGCCCGTTGGATGCCGTTGGTCGGATCTCACCGATCATATCGATGCCCCACATTGCAAAAGGCCAAGGTGCTGTCAAGACATTTAGAGGAACCGGAGGGATGTGCACCTTATCAGCATAGATCTGGCATTTATGACAAGTTTGAGAATGTTGGTAACAGTCGGCTTCCATTATGGACCAGAAATATCCTGCCCGAAGGATTTTCTTTGCCATGGTGTGTCCACTGGAATGTGTTCCGAATGTACCTTCATGTAGTTCTACCATGATCTTCTCTGCTTCAGCCTTATCCACACAACGCAGTAAAGTTGAATCATGGTTTTGTTTGTAGAGAATGTCGTTGATGAGGAAGAATTTTGCCGCAAACCTTCTCAAGAACTTCTTGTCATTGACCGATGCGCCTTCGGGGTATTCTTGAGCTTCCAAATATCTCTTCACCTCATGATACCAGGGTTTTTTGGTTACCTCTTCGGCCTCGAGATCGCAGCAGTATGCAGGTTCGTCCAACTTCCAGATAATGATCTGGGGAACCTCATTGTCCCATTTGACTTTGAACATTGAAGACATTGTAGCTAGTGCGTCTGCTAACTGATTCTCCTCTCTTGGGAAGTGTTCAAAAGTTATCTCTTCAAAGTGGGGAAGCAAAGTCAGCACATACTCCTTGTAAGGAATAAGATTTGGGTGTTTCGTATCCCACTCGCCTTTGATCTGATTGATCACGAGAGCGGAATCTCCGAAGACACTCAGAAACTTGATCCTTAAGTTGATTGCAGCTTGAAGACCCATAATACATGCCTCATATTCTGCCATGTTGTTGGTGCAGTTGAAACACAGCCGGGCAGTGAGTGGAGTATGAGTACCTTTAGGGGATATGATCACAGCGCCGATACCCTTACCCAAAGCGTTGGAGGCTCCGTTAAAGTGCATACACCATCGGGATCCTTCCTCAGGTCCTTCATCCGGTCCAGGTACTTCACAATCAGTTACTACCATGATATCTTCGTCCGGAAATTCAAAGTTCAATGATTGGTAATCGTCCACAGGTTGGTGTGCCAAATGGTCTGCCAATACACTTCCCTTGATTGCTTTTTGAGTTGTGTACTGGATATCATATTCTGTCAAGATCATTTGCCATCTTGCTATTCTTCCAGACAGAGCAGGCTTTTCGAATATGTACTTGATTGGATCCATTTTTGAAATCAACAGAGTAGTGTGAGTCAACATATACTGTCTCAGCCGGTGAGCAGCCCATACCAAAGCGCAGCAAGTTTTCTCGAGCAGTGAGTAACGAGTCTCACAGTCGGTAAACTTTTTGCTCAGGTAATAAATAGCGTGCTCTTTTCGGCCAGACTCGTCATGCTGCCCCAGCACACACCCCATTAAGTTGTAAAGTACTGTCAAGTATAGTATTAGAGGTCTACATTCCACTGGAGGCATAAGAATGGGTGGTTCTTGGAGATACTCCTTTATCTTTTCGAAAGCAACCTGACATTCATCGTTCCAACGTACTACTTGATCTTTCTTCAGTAATTTGAAGATTGGCTCACAGGTAGCGGTTAGATGTGAGATGAATCGGGCAATGTAATTCAGTCGTCCTAGAAAGCCTCAGACTTCTTTCTCTGTCTTGGGAGTTGGCATCTCTTGTATGGCTTTCACCTTGGAAGGGTCCACTTGAATACCTTTATCGCTTACAATGAAACCTAGCAATTTTCCAGACCTCACCCCAAAGGTGCATTTGTTTGGGTTCAACCTCAGCTTGTACAACTTCAGTCGGTCAAACAGCTTCTGCAGATGGTCAAGGTGTTCCTCCTCGGTTTGGGACCTTGCAATCATATCATCGACGTACACTTCAATATCATGATGGATCATATCATGAAATAAAGAAACCATGGCACGTTGGTAGGTTGTCGCAGCATTTTTCAACCCGAACGGCATGACCTTGTAGCAGAAGGTGCCCCACTGAGTAACAAAGGTAGTCTTTTCCATATCTTCTGGAGCCATCTTGATCTGATTATACCCTGAAAAACCATCCATGAAGGAGAACACCTTGTGTTGAGCAGTATTGTCAACAAGAACGTCGATGTGAGGTAGAGGGAAATCATCTTTAGGGCTGGCCCTGTTCAAATCCCTGTAGTCAACACACATTCTGACTTTACCATCTTTCTTTGGCACTGGAACCACGTTGGCCACCCATTGAGGATAAGAAGTCACTGCTAGAAACCCGGCATCAAATTGTTTCATAACCTCAGCCTTGATTTTCTCGGACATCTCTGGACGCATACGGCGGACCTTTTGCTTTACCGGAGGGCAGTCTTCCTTGGTAGGCAGGTGATGAACCACAATGTCGGCATCCAAACCAGGCATGTCTTCGTAAGACCAAGAAAAGATTTCCATGTAATCATGTAGCATCTGAATCAATCGTTATTTCACACTGAGCTCCAGATTGGAACCAATCTTGACTTCTTTTCTATCTGTCTCAGTACCCAGGTTTATCGTCTCCACTGGCTCTTCATGCGGCTGAATGGCCCTCTCTTCCTAGAGTAGCAGTCTTGTGAGTTCACCAGGCACTTCGCAATCATCTTCACCTTCGTCTTCGGCCAAGTTGATCGGATTTTTAAAGTCATAACTGGCAGTAGCAGAGCTGTTACCAGTGAGATCCAGAGTGGATTGGAACCTGTATAAGTGAGTGTGTGTAAATATAGTTGTTTTGCAATATATAACAAAGAAAGAAAAAGAGCACAAGATTTGAAATGCAACAACGTCCAATGTTTTGATTAATGATATATGGAAATGTCATACAAAAAGCCCTCACAAATAGAGCCACGGTGCCCCGGGTAGGACACCGAGCCAATAAAAGTTTCACATATTGTTTGTTACAAATTGAAAACAAAAGAGTTCATTACTGCGTGACAAACGTAATCAGTGTAAAATCTTTTGCTGTCCAGTTGCTTGGTTCGTTGTTGGTTGTTGGATAGATCCAACTGTCAAATCCTGCTTCCTCTATGTCCTCCTCGATAGCATTCACTCTTGGGTTGGTGATGAACACCGCAGGCTTTCTGATCCTTTCTTTGCGAACAGCCCTCTGAGCCTCTGCAGTGAAGCCCAGCCCAAATTTGTCGGTCTTTTGAGTGAAGTCAGGAAGTTGACCCCATTTTGCACACTTCCCTTTCTCGATCACAGCCCGGGCATCCTTCAGGGAAGCCATCTTCAGAGGAAAGTCTTCTTCAACCACTGTCTCAGCTGACGCCAACGTTGGAGGTACCTCTTCAAAATGTTGAAAGGGGGTTTCAATAAACTCCCCGTCCATCTCGATATACCGGAATGAATTCAAGTGACTAACCTTGTATTCCTCCTCTCCCTGCACAGTAACAATCTTCCCTCTGACAGGGTATTTGAGCTTCTGGTGTAGAGTGGATGTTACCGCCCCAGCCTTGTGAATCCAGGGTCGACCCAGCAAACAGGAATAAGATGGACGAATATCCATCACGTAGAACGTTGAGTCAAAGACTTGGGACCCCACACGAATAGGAATGTCTACCTCACCATGCACCATCCTCTTAGAACCGTCGAAGGCTCTAACAATGATGTTACTAGGTTTCAATTCCAGGCCCTCACAATCCAACCGATCTAAGGCCTTCTTGGGCAATACATTCAGGGAAGAACCGGTGTCCACCAACACGTGTGCGAGAGTAGTGCCCCTGCACTCTATAGAGACATGCAGGGCATCATTGTGATTTTTTCCCTTGGCAGTCAGGTCGGCATCCGAGAAACCCAAACCATTGTCAGCGGTCAAATTAGCCACACAGTCAGTGAATTGATCTGCAGATGTCTCTTGCGGCACATGGGCCGTTTTTAGAAATGAAATCAGGGCCTTGGCATGGGCCTCTGAGCACAGCAGCAATGATAGCATAGAGATTTTGGAGGGGGTATGCCCCAGTTGTTCAACGACATTGAAGTCACTCTTTTTAATGATTTTAAGGATTTCCTCCATCTCTTGCTGGGAGGCTTCAACAGCGGTCTTTTTTGGTGCCTCCGTTCGGGCAGGCAAATCGGTAGCAACTTCTTTGCCCCGAGCATCAGACGACTCGGCGGCAGTAGTAGACACAGGAACTTGATTTGGAACATGCACACTTGCGGGTGTGATGATAAGAGGTTTTCGGATAACTGGTGGTGCAATGTTAGGCGAGAAAAGCCTGCCACTGCGAGTAATCTTGGCGGGACCAGTGATGTTACTGATACTGGTACCGGTGTTGAACTCCTGCTTTACTCCGAGCACATACACGTCTGCCCCATAGTGCCATGGGACAGCCTTGTCAGATTCATAGGGGAGGGGCCCCGGAACAGTATGGTAATGGGTGCAACAGACATAATTTTGACTGGCTTCCTCGGGGGAGCCTTGGTAGGATTGTTGAAAATTGTGACGACCGATACTTCTTCAGCGGAAACAAATGGAACAGCGGTTTTCTTGAATAGAATCTCCTTGCTATCCATCAAGCTTTGGATGCCTGACTTCAGCAGCGGACAACCGGTAGGGGTAACACCACACAGGAGGCAACCCTTGCTACAACCCGGAAATAAACCGGCTAGCAGTAGGTTCCTCTTAACAGTCAATAGAGGGGTAGCAACATCATTCACCGAAACAGCATACAAATCTTCCTCGACGGCATTTACTCTATGCTGGGGCATAGGAGCAGTTACAACATTTGGCCTCTCAGGCGCTTCAAACTGAATTTCCTTCGCATCAATAAGGTCTTGAACCTTATTTCTCAGGGCCCAGCAATCATCAACAGTATGCCTGGGGCTATCGGAATGATAAGCACAGCGGGCATTTGGGTTATACTTAGGAGATGCAGTATTCACGACCTTCGGAGCCTCTTTGATGGTCACCAAGTTGGTTGATAGCAGTTGCGGTAAGATTTGTGACAAGGTCATACTCAGCCGAGTATACTGCCTTTTGGGCCTTTCACCCCTTTGTTGATTGTACTGCTGAGGAGCAGCAACAGGTTTTGAAATGACCAAGGCATTGACGGCTTGGAGGCGTTCTGGCTTGACTTGTCTTCTAGGACCATAGACGGCACTAGCTTCCTTCTTGAAAGGTTTCTTCTCAGTACTTGCGGAAGCACTTTTCTGTATCTTTCCTGACCTGATGCCAGCTTCTATCCTTTCACCCGTTAGGATCAAATTCGTAAACCCAGCGGAGGAATTACCAACCAGATGATTGAAGAATGGACCAGACAAGGTCCCTAGAAACATGTCAACCAGTTCACGGTCAGTCAATGGAGGTTGCACCCTGCCAGCCAAATCTCTCCATTTTTGCGCATATTCTTTGAACCCTTCGCCCGTTCCTAGTGACATACCCTGAAGTTGGGTACGCGTAGGAGCGAGGTCAGAGTTGTATTGATATTGTCTATAAAATGCGGTCGCCAAATCTTCCCAATGTCGGATACTGGTTCCGTCTAGCTGATAGAACCACTCAAGTTGTGACCCCGAAAGGCTATCTTGGAAGAAGTGGATCCAAAGGTTTTTGTCTGCCGTGTAAGGTTGGATCTTCCTTACGTACGATCTGAGGTGCAGCTTTGGACAGGAAGCCCCGTCGTATTTGGCAAAGGCAGGCGCCTTGAACTTGTGTAGGATTACCACCCCAGAAGATAAACCTAAATCTCCGAAATCCAGCCCCGGCACATTTTGAATCTCCATGGCACTCAAGCGGTCCTCTAATTGCTTGTATCTGTCAGCTGCAGGAGGGTATTGTTCGTCATTGTAATCCGTCTCGTTGTCAGAGACTGCAAGACTAGGAGCTCCTTCCCCTTAGGGATTGTCTTTCTCTGCAGAGGAAGTAGTTGGATCAGCCTCGTTATGGAGTGTGTTCCCAAATCTGCGTCCAGTATTGAACAATGCAGTCCTCTTCTTCTTCTTCTTCTTTAAGAGCAGAGCCTTCAACTCTTGTTGACCTTGGGCCAGGCTCATGACCATCTCTTGAAACTGGGCATTCTGGGCCTGGAGGGCCTTGATAGCTTGTTCACTGGATGATTCTGGATTCATGATGACTGTTCAAAATAAACAGCGAAGAAGATTAAGCAACCTGTAGAAAAAAGGGTACCTGTTATGCACATGATGCATGAGATGCTATCTATGCAATGCATTCAAGGATTTTAGAAATTCACAATTGTTGCAGACAAAAAGAACGCACGTCATATTAATAAGAAGAAATTTGTTAGTACATAAGTGCCCTATGGGCCAAATATTACAAAAACAACTTCTCAAGGTAAAAAGACGTTGCGCATCCTCTTTGGCGCAATGTAGGTGTTGAGGGCCTCTTGCTCATGGAGTCGGCGGGTGAGCTCTAGAACCTTCTTCTCGCTGGCATAGAAGCTGGCTTCAAAAGTGTTTCGTTCCTCCTTGAGTTGGATCCAACTCTTCTGCATCTCCTCCCACGATGTAGGCATGTCAGGATGTAGGATGGTGTAGGGAACCTCTCCTTCCTTAACGGGATCTTTAATCACAGGGAGAACATGAGGATAAGGCATCATTAGACTCTGGGCTCGGGCTCGTACCCACTTGAGATAAGGCTCAAGAGGGATGGAGTTCTTGTGTCCCAGTGTCTTGCTATCAACCTTGTTGGGCATCCTCCAAGCTCTGATGAATCTTTGGCGAAGTCCTTGCGCATCATTGTCGAAGTCAAAAACTAGGTCAAGAATCAACATGTCGTGAGGGTCATCTCTTCGTGCATATCCAAATTGCCTCGAAGCTAGGCAAGGGTTGTAGGTAATGCCCCCTCTAATGCCAAGTATTAGGGAACTCTCCACAACGATCGACGATGATGACATTTTCTCTGGACCGAGAACACCAATGTACATCAGAGTGAGTAAGAGTCATCAACCGTTGGGACCACCTTGAGCCTTGGTCATTCTTCAAGATAGATCGTGGAAGGTGCGAAATAAACCACCTTGCGAGGAGAGGAGTACAGCACATGAGAACACCCCTCTTTCTCATTGTTCGTGTGTAAAATGAGTGAAGGATGTTCCCAAGTAATGTTGGTATTGGATTTCTGGACAAGAAGATTTTGACGGCGTTGACCTCTACAAGCTGGTCAGGATTTGGGAACAGGACCAACCCATAGATAAGGAGTGCCACAATTTCTTCAAAGGCTTATAGGTCCAATGAATTCCAACATTCTTGTGCCTTCTCAAACAAGAATTTTGCTAAGAAACCTTTGACGCCGCTTCTAGTTTCCCAATGCCCCTTGATGTCAGAAGGCTGTAGATGTAATGCTCGAGCAACATCTTTCGGCTTTGGTTCCTTTTCCGTACCGTTGAAAGGTAGTTGATTAAGGATAGGAATTCTCAGGAGTTGAGGAAACTCCTCCAAAGTGGGCACCAACTGGTAGTCGGGGAAAGTGAAACAGTGATGAAGAGGGTCAAAGAACTGGAATAGCACTTTCATCATGTCCTCTTCAATGTTGGTGTTGACTAAGCTGAGCAGTCTACCATGTCTTTCACTGAAGGGTGAGCTTTCCGGAATCCTTGATGTGAGCTCCTTGAGTTGAGGAGAGATTCTCACAAGGTTGACTTGGATGGTTTTTCTGCGAGGAATTTCCATGACCTACAAAACAAGAACAAAGATGAAGATCTAAACCCTTGAAGTGGTTAGTAAATGCATATGATGCTTTATGATGTTCATGATGTATGCACAAGCATATGTACAAGCAATTCACACCAAACCCTAGTTTCAGGCTTGCATGGGGTTTCATAGGTAAGTACCCTCTTGAGTGTAGTTGGCTTAAAAACCTGTCCTATAAATAGTAACCGGGTTCTAAGGAGCTCAATATCACTGGATTGTTTTCATTGTTCATTGTTTTGGTTTAGCCACTTAACTAGCGACCAAAATATTCCAAGAAAACAACCCTCAATGAGTGTAGTATCGAGTATCTACCAACTTCGGACTGCACCAAAGCCGGTCATCTCACTACCCCTAATGAAAGGCCAAGATGGTCAAGTAAGGTTCTAGGTCATTAGTGCTTAGTGACATCACTCAGCGGCCCCGTACTCTCCTTGATTGAACTCAAGGGTTACCGGTACTCACAAATATGTCGCACTAATATAGCTATTGCTTCGACCGTGTCGGTATACCCCGCACAGTTTCCACAATGTATTGCTATCTATGAATGTTTCCCAAAATCCGGGTGTACGATTGCAAACCCAAAACAAGAGAGCCAAGATATAAAACAATCAAATCAAATAATTAGTCATGCAAGAGGGTGATCTAAGCCCTAAGGTTACTCCACTTTTAAATTTATCCCCAGCAGAGTCGCCAGTTCTGTGATACGGTGGGAGAACTGACTTGAGGTTTTGCGTGTGTATTCGCAAATGTTTCGGTTGAGCAACAGTCGCCACCGACTTTTTATTTTATCCTAAGGAAAGGTTTAAAAAGCACAGCAAAAACCTTTGAGATGTTTTCTTGGGTTCGGGGAGTAGATTATAGAAAGGGAAGGTATTAGCACCCTTTCTATCCATGGTTATCCATGGGCTCTTAGTTACTTGCTTAGATCAACTTGCCTTAATTTTCAATTGTTTGAAATGGTGCTTTGTGTGTGTGTTTGAAAATGTTTTGAAAAGAAGCCAATGTGGTGGCAACCTTTGTAATGATCCATGTTGGGATGTATACAGAGGTGTATGTCTTTTGAAAAGGTTTTCATTATTTTTAAAAGTTGTTTTGAAAGTGTAGTGATGTGTGGTTTGAAAAAATGGGCAAGTGTTTTATTTTGCAAGGGGGCAAGTAACCAAGAGCTATCTACCCTAAATTTCTCAAAGATCTTTGCTATGTTTTAACCTTTTAACAATTTTGTTCCACCATTGCATTTGGTGGACAATCTTGTGTTAGGATGTGAAAGGGACGGGCGCGGGTCATCGTTTAGACCATAATTGCAATGGTGCCAAGTATCTTTGGGCAATTTTTCCTTGGAGGGACTTGATCATTTTTTAGGCAACTTTTGAAAGCGTCATCGAGGGACTATGATCATTTGAATTGTGTTTGTTTTGCCCAAAGAGACCTAACATGCAATATGGCCCATTATTGAAGGCAACAAGTGGAATACCCTAGGGGTGCAAGTGTGATTAGTGTTGTCCATTTTCATGCTTGATTATCTTGAAGTTAGGTCAAACTATTTTGGTTAATTGATTTGCATACAACCCTAATTCTAGCATGGCATATTTAGAAAGTTTGTAAATGCGAAAAATAAAGTTCCTAAGTTATTACAACACAATATATGGGATGGGGGTACAAATGTTCAAATGGGGGTATTTTGACAAGAATTAAAGCCCTAGACTATTACATCAAATTGGAATTTTGCAAGGTATTTAATTACACAATATTTAATAAAATAAAATAAATATGCAAAATGCAAAAAGGTTTTCTTTTTTTATGTGTATGTAAAAGGTATTTATCATGTACCAAATAAAATAAAATTAATTAATTTTTGGGATTCTTATACATTTAGGGCAAAAACCCTAATTTTACAAATAAAAGTATTTATATGTATAATATATGTAATATTTATTTATCATGTACAAAAAATAAATGAAAAGAAAAATATATGAAAAAAAAGTAACTTTTAAGTTAAATATTAGTAAAAAAAATAAAATGTATTATTATGTTATGTTTTTAACCTAAATGTATTAATAAATACCTAAATATTTATAATATTCACTAAATACTAAATATATATATATAAATAATAATATTTAATATTTTTAAAAAAATGTATTTTTATTATAAAATGTTTTCAAGAGATAACATAAAATAAAAATCAGAAATCAAACATGTGTGTATTATTTTTTGTATTGAAAATAAAAGTATACTTATTTATTTATTTACAAGAAACCTAATAAAACCAAATAAATATCAAAATAAATGCAAAAAATATGGAAAAATGTTTTTAATGTCTTTTATGATTTAAACAAAAATATGGAAACAAAATCAAAAAGAAAAAATGGAAAATAACAAGTATATCTCAAAATGGGTCAGGGGGGTTCAAAAGTAAAAACAAGGTGCAAATAGGAAAATGAAACAGGCCCAGCCCATGAAGACTCTGTCTTCAACCTCAGAACCTGTATGAACAACAACAACACGTGTTTTCTATCTCCAGATTCCTTGATCTTTTGCCAAATCTTGCAACATGAAACCTGTAGAGCTTGAAGCCACGATTCTAAACATATAAAGAAATCAATCTAACTCTCAGAAATGAGAGAGAATTTCTTCTCTCCCAATTCCTGACCTAGTTTTTGTTCCATGTTCAGACATCAAATTCTCATAGCACACATAACATAAATGAAAACTAATTATATGAGCATGTTCGGGGCCATGAATGTGACATAATTTCTTCACAAATCTAAACCTAACAAGGCCTGGATAGAGAGATAAGAGTTCATGAACTTACCTGTTCAGTTGGAATCGTATCTGGTGATGGAGGTGTTTTCAATGCAAGGTGATGATTGGTATAGCTTCCTTGATGTCCAGGGATGCTATTCCAAGCTTTAGTTTGCTTTGAAACCAAGTGAATCGTGTTATGGCACTTCAACTGCAAAACAGAAAAATGAAAATGGTGATGTTGATTAGGAGTGTTACAGTCTGCTTCTAATGCTTTGGACAGTTTGTATGGATGGTAGGGAAAGTGTTTGAAGTGGTTTTGGCCAAGATGCACGATGGAAATGAGCTATGGAAGTCCAACTGCAGCTTATGCCCTGTTTTTGCAGTTTTATGGTGATTCTGTGTTTGAGGATGTTTGGAACTTGGTTGGCTTGTGTTTCAGCTTAGGTTTTATCTTTATAAAGTGTACAATAACTTTGCTTAAGGTTGTGTTGGCTGAGATGAGAGTTGGTGTATGTTATGCAAGTTTTCTTCACACTTAAGCAACAAAGTATCAAGTTGTGTTCTAGACTGATGCAGGCCCCCAATCTATGCTGCAACCTTTCCCCTTGATCAGTGTGTTTTTTTTCTGAACTTGTGCCCAAAGATATGGCCTTGTACTTCTTGATTTGCAACTTTGACATAAAGTTCAACTTTTCTAAAATGGATATAATGCTTTTTCTACTTATGGCTTAGTTTTGCATACAATGCTTGAACACACAAAATAAGGTCTTGGCACAATGAGTTAGCATTAAATTTATGAGTGCAAAAGGGATATAAGAGCTGTAATCAAGGAATGCAAGCTGAGTTCAAAATTGCCTAAGTGTATGAACATGAAAATTGGCCATAACAAAAGTGAGTTTTTCCCATCTTGCCTAATTCGATTCTCCCTAACCATGAGGTTGTTTGATGAGTTCTTGGACATTTTGGAAAGCTTGGAATGTGTACTATAATCCATATTTGAAATTCAAATTGAAATTCCAAGTGGAAGCATGTGAAAAATGGTCTTGAAGTTAGGCAAAAATCCTGCCTAAAATGGTTCAAAATTTCTCTAAGTTAAGAATGGTTTGGTACCCTTGTTCCAAAAATTTTAACTTGAGCTACAAGCTTATTTTGAGGAAACTTTGTGAATAAAAGTTGTAGATTTTTCAATGGACTACAACTTTCATGTTTTGACTTTTCCTTGAATCCAAATGAATCTTGGTGAGAAAGTGGGACAAAGTTAGGAAAAAATTAGGGTTTTTTATAACTTAGAAAAATTCTAAGTTATGAAAAATCTTCATTTCAAACCCTAATTTGTGATTCTTGATTTCTTGATGAACAAGTTTCATGATTTGGCATGTTTTGATGAAAAATGAATCTTGACACTTGATTTTGACCAAAAAGTCAAAGTTTGACTTTTCAGTATATAGTCAAAATTGATCAATTGACTGGAAAATTCAACTGTCAATCTTGTGCATTTGGGATCTTTTGAACTTGTTGAGTATGTCAAGACAACTCCATGGGGTCCTTTAGTCCATATGTGAGCTTGGTTTGCCATTGGCTAGGTCAAATAGTCAAAAATTGCCTTTGTGCAGTCAAAACCCTAAAAATGACCATTTTGCCCTTTTGGTAATCTGATCAAATTTCTTGTGGAATTGTGATCCAAACTTGATCAAATGGTCCATATGAGTTCATAATGTTTATGTGGGTCAATTTTCATGAGGTTTGACTGTCAATTGGCCACAGTTGACTTTTTCCCCAATATAGCTGATTTCTAGGTCAACTGTCCAATTGACTGGGCAAAATTTGGAATCAAGACTTAAAACTTGGTATGGATAAACTTAGGAGTCCAACATGAAGCATGAAATTAATCTTAGGTATTCTAGGTCAAAATATCTTTGTGCAAACACAAACCCTAATTTGGGTCAACAGGGCTAGGAGAAGTCTTGCAGAGGGAACCCTAACTGGTTCTTGAGCTCCATGGGTTTTGTGGTGAGAAAATATTGAGGAAATGGGAGGGAAAATTTTGGGGTACAACAGATATCTTCACTCTTCAAAATCTCCTTAAACTAACTACCCCTTATCTAAACCTATGGTAGGATTGGTTCCAATTATTGTCTAAATCAATGTGAATTCTAATTATCTCCATGATATCTTCATTCTTCAAAATCCCCTTATTAGCACCTTAGAATATCATATTGTTGTGAGTTATCCATATCCCATAGATTGTCTCAGCCACAGCGGTTTTAAGCATTTTGGATTTAACAGACTTACCTTTTGTCATCCCAATTATCCACTCAAGCTCCAACTCCGAATTCATCGAATTATGGTTTAGCTCCAACCAACCAAGCAACTGTTTCCAAATCTGATTGGTATAGTGTAACATCCTCTAATCTCACATAGATATAAATAGCATAATTAGAGTAAATTAGCATACATCTCAAAGAGGGTGTCACAATTGAATTTACAAAATAATACAGAAATCAAATATGCATATTGTTCATGATCATAACACGTATTAAAATTCACATTTCATACGCCAATACAAAATTATGCATCTCGCAGTGGAATAATTATCTCAACATAAAGATATAAATGATTGAAATCTCATACTGACAATCATATCATAAGTAATAGGAACTGAGGCCAAACATCATATAATCTCATACATATCCAAATAAAAGAGAGTAATAACAAATATCTCTCAAAACAAATCAAAACATGAGTTTGAATATCTCCCGTGAAACATAGACCGCAATGACTCACTGCCTAGGAATAAGAAGATAAATAAGGATCTAGCTCCTCCTCTAATCCTGGAAAGAAGCACCGCTATCTCTGGTACCTGAGCAATATCATATAAAACATCATTTTAACATAAGAGTGAGAATTCTTATCATTATGAAAATATATAATCATAAGAAATGTAAAACATGTATACACCAATATGAATGCGTCACTCTTTATAAAACCACATATTAGGCATAACATAATCCAATATACCAATCCACATATACAACATAGCTCATCAATTCATATTCCAAATGAAATTCAATTTCAATTACCACAATTGTACAAATAAATCAATTATCTAATGATGCACAGCAAAACACCACATTCACACTAATATTACATAATGAGTGATAGTGAAATAATTCACATCGACACATGTAACTTCAATGCAACTCAAATGTATTATGCATGTGGTACCAATATTATCCTTATTGGTCCTGCCAGGTCCATATCTCCAAGACAGATAACCACCAATAAAAGCCTGATTCAGCCTTAAACTTTCAAACCCCATTCACCGTTAGGTTTGGGACAACTCAGTAGTTCCCACAGAATTACCAAACTTTGCTTCTTTACACAAATAATGCATGTACATGTGCAATTTCAACAACTCATCACATAATTCAACATATTTTGAATTATCTTCACAACATTGCACAACATACATCTTTCATGTCAATCAATCACATATACACAATCTTATAGTAGAAATCATCTCAACACATCATCATAATATATAGCAATTAGATATAAATCATGTTATATTCAAACATCATCAAATTCCAACACTTACATATACATTTCAAGTGTTAAGTTTCTCCTAAAAATGCTTCCAAAACCAATTTGAATTAAGTCAAATAAATTATTAAAATACATGTAAATCTATGATAAATCATAACATACAAGATCTCAATATAATTCATGCATAAAATAATTTTTTAACTTACAGCCACCCGCGCTAAGCGCTCTAATCCATGCTAAGTGCCCCCTGCGAAAACCATAAAAGTTTATGTGAACAACATTCTGTCCATACACGAAAATCTATATTGAGACATGTTCTAGTGCCCATTTTTCATCAAGTAAACATATTCTACATGTATACATCATAGGGAACCTATTTATATCATAAAAACTAGATTTCAAAAACCTAATTTCTAAATCCCTAAATCAATTTGGGTGATTCAAAACTTAGAAATTCGCATACCCAATCCTATTACATGTTACTACACATAATATACTCTCGTAATAACATAGATTCTCACTCTTACCTTGAGTGTAGAGTCTTTAAGGTTGCCTCTTCACTTTTCCTTTTTTCTCCTCTTTCTCCTCTTCTCTTCTCTTCTTTGTTTTTTTTTGTTTTATGACAATACTAATTCTAATGCCGCTTCTTACTACTCTATTTTATTAATGGGTATAATTCCACTTACCCATTATATTATGACATAAAGCTCATTTATAATTATTTACTATTCTTACTTATAACTCCAATTATTCAAATGGCACATATATTCAAATAATTCAAATATTCACCAAATCACACAATTAAATCAATTACTATATAATATAATAATTAATAAAATAATTAAATAATATAAAATAAATATCGGGGTGTTATAACCCCCCTCCCCCCTCCTACTTAAAAGATTTTCGTCCTCGAAAATTATCTCAAACGAATAACTCGGGATACGAACCATTCATCTGACTCTCAAACTCCCAAGTCACATTACCATTTGTCGGTCCTCCCCAAACCACTTTCACAAAAGCGATCTCTTTACCTTAGAGTTTATTCACTTCTTTATCCTCTATTTGCATAGTCGATGTCTCAATAGTAAAATTATCTCTTACTTGCACATCATCTAATAGGACAACATGAGACGGATCCGCAATGTATTTCCTTAACTAAGACACATGGAACACGTCATGAAGATTAGTAAGTGACGGTGGCAAAGCAATTTGATATGCCATTTCACCTACTTTCTCGAAAATCTGATAAGTACTAATAAAATGCGGTGTCAACTTACACGACTTCAAAGCTCTACCAACACCAGTTACCGGAGTAACCCTTAGAAATACATGATCATATTTCTCAAACTCAAGCGCCTTCCTCCTCTTATCATGATAACTCTTCTGACGACTCTGGGAAATCTTCATCTTTTCTCTAATCATCTTAATCTTATTTGTAGTCTGTTGAACTATCTTAGGTCCAACCACAACACTCTCACAAGATATATACCAACACAATGGAGTTCTACACCTTCATCCATACAAAGCCTTAAGCGGTGTCATTCCAATACTCGAATGGAAACTGTTGTTATAAGTAAACTTAATTAAAGGCAAGTAATTATCCCAAGCACCTACTTGCTCCAAAACACAAGCTCTCAGAAGATCCTCAAGTGACTGAATCATCCTCTCGGTTTGACCATCTGTTTGCGGATGATACGCCAAACTTAAACGCAACTTCGTATCCAAAGCATCTTCAAACCTTCCAAAAAATTCAAAGTAAACCTCGGATCTCTATCAGAAATAATACTCGATAGAACACCATGCAAACTTACAACCTTCTCAATGTACAACTTAGCAAACCTTTCCATCGGATAATCTATCCTAATCGGAACAAAGTGAGCAGATTTCGTCAAGCTATCCACAATAACCCAAATAGCATCACAATTACTCGTAGATCTCGGAAAACTCAAAACAAAATCCATAGAAATGTTGTCCCACTTCCACTCAGGAATGGATAACGGTTGCAATAACCCAGACGATTTTTGATGTTCAACCTTAGACTTCTGACAAATTATACAAGAATACATAAACTCTGCAATATCTTTCTTCATACCAGACCACCAAAATAATTTTCTCAAATCTTGGTACATCTTAGTAGCACTAGGATGAATACTCAATACACTATGATGCCTTTCCTCAAGAATAAGCCTCTTCAACTCAACCAAATCTGAAACACAAACTCTATCAAGACATCTCATAATACCATTCTCATTAATCTGGAAATTTCCATCTCGTCCTTGATTGATCAACATCAATTTATCCACCAAAACCAAATCAAATTTCGGACCTTCTCAAATCTCATCAAGAATACCACTAGTAAGCTTAAACATACCAAACTTAACACTAGAAGAAGTCTCTTCAAAACTAAACTCAAATCTCGAAATTGCTCGAGTAAATCCAACTCTTGCACCATCAACATCGACATATGCAAGGACTTCCTACTCAAAGCATCAGCTACAACATTTGCTTTACCTAGATGGTAGTTCAAACCAAAATCGCAGTCCTTCAAGACATCTAACCATCTTATTTGCCTCATATTCAACTCTTTATGATCAAACAGATATTTCAAACTCTCGTGATCATAAAACACATCAAACCTCGATCCAAACAAATAATTCCTCCAAAGTTTCAAGACAAACACAACTGCGGCCAACTCTAATTCATGTGTCAGATAATTCCTCTCATAAACTTTAAGTTGCCTTGAAGCATAAGCCACAACCTTCTGATTTTTCATTAACACACATCCTAAACCCATTAAAGAAGCATCACAATAAACCATAAAAGGTTCTGCCGGATTCGGCAAAATCAAAATAGAAACAGTTGTTAACCTTCTCTAAAGCTCTTGAAAACCAGCTTCACACTGCGAAGTCCAAATAAAGGCTTGATCATTTCTAGTCAACTGCGTCAATGGTAACGCCAACTTGGAAAAACCTTCAATAAACTTTAGATAATAACCTACTAAACCAAGAAAACTTCTAATCTCAAAAATAGATTTTAAAGCTTCCCATTGAGACACAGTTGTAGCGGTAAAATCAATGAAGTTACCACCGAGTATTTATTTATCCCATATAAAAGGGATAGGAAAATCATCGAAGAAAAACCTAAAGGGGGAAATCAAGGTCTTGCGACCGAGATATTGGGTAAGGGATTTAATTACGCGAGGGGAAGGTATTAGCACCCCACACGTCAGTAGTACTCTATGGAATCCACTCTTGTTGTTCTAATCAAAGGGTGTATTCAATATAATGCTTAAGAGTTATAAACTAAGAGGGAATGAATGCAAAGAAAACACGGGGAAAAGAAGGAAATATTTATAAATTTTATCTCAGCTGAGCCCCGTGACCAGATGTCTACGTATCTCTTTTTAGGAATCTGAGTGTCGTAGTTCGGCTCACATATTTTTGTTTGTTTGTATTTTTTAAATGAACAATGTTGAATTCGATCATTCCACCACTTCTCGACCTTTGGAGACTTATGAACTGTAGTGGAAAGGAACTAACATGATCTTAGAAGAGAAAAGCCGAATGGCAAAAAGAAATGGATTGGTTGGTATTTTTTACCATGAAAATAATTTTTGTATGCTTAGCATTTTTTATACATTTGCCAAGAAAAAGAAGTTTTAGTTTTAAATGCAATTATGCAAAAGAAGAAAGAAAAGTCTAAAGAGACACTAACCTAAATCTAATCTGATGTTATCATGCAATGAGTGATCCTATCTAAGTTAGCATGCCAAATAAAGTTTACTAAACTATCCTATAGGGAACATACCATGAGAGCGAAGTCGTGATCTCAATTTCTAAATTGAGTGACACATCGATCAACAAGAAATAAAGGAAAGCGATAAAATCATATAGGGAGCATGCACTGAGAGCGAAGTCGTGATCTCAATTTCTAAATTGAGTGACTCATCGATCAACAACGAAGGAAATAAACACAAGCATGACACATATAACAAATGAAGTGCGGAATTCCTGCTACAGGTCTTTAAACAGCGACTTCGAGTGCACGCACTTTATTTCCTACTTCTCATGATATCTAGAAAGCAATAAAATGCATAAAAATAGATTGTAAACAGTATAATACTAAACGAACAATAATGTCCTCAAAAAGTGCAACCAAAGCAAAGAAACCCGGAATACTTCATGCTAGTTTCACCAAGCAAACAGAGAAGAGAGTCAGAAATCCAATGCTCAGAATAAGCGTCGAAGCATCATCGATGTGAAAATAAATCACAATATGAAATTTAAGCATGTTCGTATATCATACACTGAACCTGCATAAGACTCAAATCTCGACAAACCAAAGTGAATCATAAAATCGCGACAACAAAATAATTACCGAACATAAACCATAGTAGAAAATTCTAACAAAAATTCTAAAAAAGAAATCTTAGAAAAATGCTAAAAAAAGAAATCTTAGAAAAATTCTATTATATTATTAAGAAATAATTAACAATTTTTATTGTTTTATTATTCTTTTTTTTTTAATTTCTATTAAAAAAATTACCTAACAATTATATACAAAAAAAAAACTAAAGAATAACTAAAAACAACTCTACACAGGGGTGTAAACTGGATTTAGGGAGTATATCTAGCAAGCTATTGGTGCTAGGGCCCATCACCATGAAGTCCAAATGCCATTTTTTGTTTCAGTTCTTCCAAACTTCACAAAGAAAAAAAAAACTGATGGGCTTAGAGGGTCCAGCCACCAAATCCGTATCCATTTTTTGAACTTTAACTAATTAATTGTCAAAAAAATAATGCAAGAAGGGAAGATATGGTTTAGAAATTGTATCTAATGGCCTTAATTCGAAAACACGAAGCCATGTCCTCAGGCGCCGTAAGATGCTTCTTCTCCATCACTTACAGCATTGTGGCTTCAATTTCCTATTCCTCTCTGATTCACTTTTTACGACAGAATCGCTGCTAGCCATCGAAGCTTCTACGTCGTGGTTTCATCATCTCAATGATTCTGTTTGGCTTCTTCTTGTGACTCAGTTCCGATCTCGACCTTCGTCTTCTCTTGCTTCTGATCGATTCTCAGCCTTAACAAAGCTCAGATACGCCTCGCCCTATCACTGCCATGGTTCATATCATCTTCTTCAAAGATTTACTGAATTTGGCACACATGCGAACCAAACGATGTAAGCGACAAAAAGAGAGAAATGCTTACCTACCGGAGTTCGTTTGGCGCGTCCTCGTCGGTGGCGAAGAGAAACAAAAAACAGAGGTATGTTCTCCTTACTTTCAATTCTCCTTCCTTCTGCTCTTCTGCATTCAGTTTTGAATTCGCTCCGACTACAGTTTATTGCTTCCTTATTTTTCTTTGCCAACTTTGCATTTGCGTTCATTAATGATGCAGTGCTTGCGATTGTTGATTATGTTTTGCGGATCCTTTTGTTGAAGCTACATCGAGTTTAGAAATTGAATAATGGTGATGATGTCGATTCGCAAATGCTGGATGTTGAGAGATGATTGCTGAATGATAGTGATTGAAGGTTTGAGGATGCTGAAATGCTTTGATATTGATGCAGAAGCGGAAGGTAGAAGCGTGGAAGAGAGAGTAGGAGGAATTAAGAGATGAAGATGAAGGGAAATTACAGAGGATGGAGAAAAAAAGATGGAGAAGGAAGCATGAAATTCAGGAGAGGATTGAAGAAATTCCCATCCAGGTTCAAAAATTAGGAAAGTTTAAGATGAAGATGGAGAGTGCTTCCGAAAAATCTCCCAGAGATTCAGAGGTGAATCTTCTATTTACTTTTATTTTTCTATTATCAATCCATCTCCCCCTGTTGATTCTATTACGATTCTGTTATATGGGTTCAAGTAAGAAGCCCTTAGTTGTTAGATCTTTTGAGAGTTTGTTATGGAATGGAGGGTAGAGATTAGGTGGTTAGAAATCGGTTTGGGTTATGTACTAGATTATTAGGCATATGCAGTTAGAAGTTATTTTCTGTTTTGGTTGTTATGAGAACGTTAGTTAAGGAATTGGTAGAGATTAGTTATGGAAGTTATGAATCTGTTAGAAACAATTAGGCGGTTGGTCAGAGTTTTTACACTTCTATTTTGGGAAGCTGGTTAAAAAACTGTTAGAGAATTTTGTTTGGAAATTTGTTTAGGAGTTGTTAGCAGTTTTGTTAGTTGAGCGGAAACTGTCAGTTAGCTGCCATCTTTCTAATCCCTTTTTCTGATTAGGGAGCCTCATCCACAGATGAATATATTCATCTCCCTTTTGTGAATCATACCCTGCTTGAACCAAATGAGCAACATATTCATAGAAGGAGTGTATCTAATAGGGTTCAAGATCTACAATAGTGATTGGAAGGCCTGATAGAAGTTCTGATACAAATGGCTCATTTTCGCCAACTTAGGTGATCACAAACTTCCTCTTGCACTTCTGATTTTCTGTCATTCTTTTGAACTAAAAAATTTTAGCTAATTGTTAGTTAATTTGGGCTAAAATTGAGGTCATGATTTCTGTAACAAATGGTCTTACATAATGCTAATGTTTTTTTTGTTTGAATCTGATTGCAGGGTTGTTTCGATATATGAGAATGGTTGATCGGTTTTGGACCAGTTGAGAAAATCAACCTATAGCAGCAGATGGAGTTACGGGATTATCAGACAGCACACCATTGATGGAGAAGGTACCATCATCAATGAATTGGAGGTACTCATCAAGAGGATCATAACTGTAATTAAAGCTGAGTGAGTCATCATTTGAACAACCCGGTGCGTAAACTTCCAGTCTCACTTTATGTGTGTCTGTGACCGTAGAGGTATGTGGCGGTAGATAACTAGCCTCTACAGTCCATATGTATCCCTTGGGGATAGGAATTCCATAAGCAAATGTCTTGATAAACGTAAGTTTTTTTAAAAGCGAGCCATAAGTCTGATTGGTTGATGGGTCGGTACCATTCTTATCGAGAAACTGGAAGACAAGTTATGTTCTTTTTACATTGACGAGCGGTTTAAGACCTTTCAGAAAACAAATTTCAGGTGATGAGATATAACTGTGTGCACCTTCTTAGAAACAGAAAGTATAATGCTTTTCATGTTCAACTTATGTTGCCTGAAGAATGCATCATACTGAATATTTAACCATAAAGTTGGTGTTTTTTTTCCAGTATTGTAACATGATGTGATGACTGAGAATGTAATGGATCTCCCAGCTTTGATAACTTTGTTACTCTGTATTATATTTTGCAACTTGTAATATAGCATTGTATCAGAAACTTTGAATGTATCTTTGTATCATAATGAAGACTTTTATTTTGCAATTTTCAAATGATGTCATTTGAATAAAAACTTGATGAATTTTGAATAACCTGAATTTGTGTAAATTTGAATAATCTTGAAGGGATTTTGATTGATTTTTTTGAATGAAATTCGACACCTTGAATAAGGCCTTATAGTTTGAATCCCACACTTTGTACTACTTATTTGTATTTCGAACAAACCACATGAGTGGTTCTACCTTTTGAATTGATTCTTGAGAAAATTGAGATACGCTTGAGCTAACAATTTCGTATTCCACACAAACTATAATCACGAATTCTTTCGAACCAACCTTAAAAGGAATATTTCACCCTAATGAACTCATTCCTTAATTCAATCTTCAAATCCAAGTTAGCTTGAAAACAAAAGATAACAAGGTCTTGATCATAGGAATCTTCAAACTCCTAACATTCTGTATATTCTCTCTTTAGTCAACAAATACTATGCTGAAAACCCAAAGCCATACTTAATCACTTGACCACTATCACAAAAGAAGGGAGACCCTGATTCAATCTTTTAAGCTTCTTGAGAAGGGTTGACTTGTGGTGTAAGCAATTAAGAGGAACCCTAAATGACGTCGATGAAATCATACTAAGGAACAAATGATGATCCTTGTAGCCTTGAGGACCAAAACCTAGCATGATGAACCCCTGTTGAAAATCTAATACCAAGCTCGAGTATAACATAGAAAAAACCCTAATCCTCTGGCTGAGTTAAACCCTAATTCCCTTATTCCTTGAAGAAAACCTTGTGTTCTTAAGGAATATTTTCAAGGAAAGTATCCATGATGCTTGTAAACCAAAACCCTAATCTCATACCAAGAATGATAAGAGCGCCAGTTGAATCAACTTGGAGTAAGATAGAAGCCTTAATTCATAGAGAGAAACCCTAATGCCAAAGCTCTTCGATCCTGTAACCATGGGACCAATGCTATGTGTGAGATGTACAGAGTATGATGAGGGATCTTAGAGGCAAAAACGGGGGTATAACATCAGCCTCAATCTTCGATGGATCAACAGTAATACCACCCCTTGATATCATATGACCAAGTAAACTCACTTCCTTCAACCAAAACTCACACTTAGAAAGTTTTGCATACAATTGCTTCTCTTTCAACACAGATAACACAATCCTCATATGTTCAGCATGATCCTCTTCACTCTTTGAATAGATCAAAATATCTTCAATGAACACAAAAACAAATTGATCCAAATATTGATGAAAAATTCTATTCATGTATTCCATAAACACGCCAGGTGCATTGGTCACACCAAACGGCATCACAAAATATTCATAATGACCATACCTCGTTCTAAAAGTAGTTTTCTGAATATCTTCAGCCTTCACACGAATTTGATGATACCCAGACCTCGAATCTATCTTACTGAACACACTAGCACCAACCAATTGATCCATCAAATCATCAATCCTTGGAAGTGGATACTTATTCTTATTAGTCACCTTGTTCAGTTGTCTATAATCTACACACAACCTCATAGAACCTTCCTTCTTCTTAACTAACAAAACAGGTGCACCCCACAGTGACACACTCGGATAAATAAACCTCTTCTCAAGCAAATCCTCAAGTTGACTCTTCAACTCTTTCAACTCAGATGTGGACATCTGATACGGAGCCATTGATACTGGACTAGTTCCAGGAACCAAGTCGATCATAAACTCCACTTCACGCTCTGGCGGTAAATCACTTATATCATCGGGGAACACTTCAGTAAAATCATGAACGATTGGTAAATCATCCATCACCCTCTTCTCACAAACATCCAATGTTTCCATCAAATCCAACAACACAACACCATCCTTCACATACTCATTCACTTTACATACTATCAAGCTGGTAAGACAAGCCTATTCCATCCAATATAATTCTATCTACTATTAACAAGAGATTAAGGGTAATCAGTTCCTCAATTTGTCAATAGATAGTCGACAACCATGATGGTGGCATAAACCATCATTACCCAACTACAATAGTGTCCTTTATCTTATGCTCAAAGTTACCTAAGCATAATGTCGCACGTAGCAATAGCTTCTCCCTAACTTGTTTCAATCTCTCTCTTGTAAACAAGTGCTTAGAAAAATAGGAAAATACCAACACTGTTTCACACACATGTCGTGTACTAAGGGAATAAACACATTAATAACTTAGCCAATCTGACCAACCATTACTCTGATACCGCTAATGTAACACCCTCTAGTTCCCCATGTAAATATATTGTACAATCAGAGTAAATTAGCATGTGTGATCGGTGGATCTGGAACTGACTGTTTAACGCTGGTTCGCGAAATGTCGCGGAAGCAAGAGTCGCCACCGTCTTTTATTTTCTCCAACATGGAAAGGACAAAAGCACAGAAAAATTCCTTATTGAGATTAATTCTCGGTTCGGGAGGTAGATTTATAGAAAGGGAAGGTGTTAGCACCCTTTCTATCCATGGTTATCCATGGGCTCTTAGATACTTGCTCATTTGTGTGTTCAAAATGTTTGTTTGCTTTTCAATTTGTGAGTGAGTTTGAAAAAAGTTTCTTTGAAAGTTTCAGATCGACTCTTGTATCAGTCCTCAAGAGTGTTTGAAAAGTTGTTTTTGAAAGCTTTTTGCAAAGTGTCGGTGTGAAAAGAGTTTTGATTTGTTTTGAATTAGAGCAAGTATCTACGAGTCATCTACCTACCCTAAGGAATTAGGCTGTGTTAATGTCCTTAAGGTAGTGCCATCCCACCATTGAGAGGTAGGTAGCACCACCGTTGGAGGTATTCGGGTCAATTCGAGTTTAGGGACAGTGTGGTCACCGAGCAACAGTAAGACACCTTAGAAGCTACCCTTATGCCATTGATCTTTATATTCCGAGGCAACTATTCTGAGGCAACTTGTTTCGAGGCAACCGTTTCGAGGCAACTAGATCAATGGAACATAAGGACTCACTAAGACGTCCTATACTCGACGACCACGTTTCGAGGGGCAAGGCAACAATGTGGTCACCAGAGCAATAGTAGGACACCTTAGAAGCTACCCTTATGCCATGTTCATGGACATAAGGACTTACTAAAACGTCCTATACTCGACGACCACGATTCGAAGGGGAAGGCAATAGTGAGTCGTACCCTAGAAGTGGTGTGTGAATTGTGTGTCATTTTCAGTTTATGTTTGTCTTGTTAATTAGTGAGCTACGAGTTGTTTTTATTTACATACATTCTTTCATGCAAGTTTAGCACTTAAGGGGTGCGGAAAGTAAATTACGGAAACATAAATCCTACGCTATCACAAGGCGCGGGTCTATACATCGCCAAAAATTACAAAGACCCGTTTTTTAGTAAATAAGTACGGAAATCTAATAAAGCGATAAACCTATTTAACTATTACATTCTTCAAGGCAATTACATAATAATCAAATAAAGTAAATGCGCGCGAATAAATTAATCAGGAATGTCTAAGGGTGTTGACCCTTTTTTTTTTAGAAAAGAAATTGATTTTTTTTTTGTCTTTTGGAATTAAATGAAATTAATAACTAATAATTAAACTAATTAATTAATTTATTAAAAGAAAATATTTTTGTGTTTTTATGTTTTTAATGAAAATAAAAATAAAAGGGAATAAAATTAAAAGTTAATAAACCTAATTCTAAACTTATTTTAATTATTAAAAGAAAAGTTAGAGTTGCCTAATTAAACTATTTCAATTAATGTTTATTTACAAAATAAGTTAATAAATATAAAATGTTTTTTTATTATTATGGTTTTTCTGAATTTTTATTTGTAAAAATGTTAATTATGTTAATTGATTAAATAATACTAAGAATAATTACTAAAGAAAATAAAAAGGAAAAAAGAAAAAAATGAAAAAAAAAGTAAACCAAGGGTGCTGAACAAAAATGGAGGTGGGTCTGGAATTTGGCCCAATAGCATCAAAGCCTGTTTGACTTTTGGATCGTCCAGAGGCGCGTTGACCAGGGAGCATGGTGTGGAGCTTTGGACTGCCTGTACATGAACATGTTAAGAAAAAATGAAACAATTATTTGGGGACCTGGGAAAACTTACAGCGCGGTATGATGGACCTTAGGACGTGGCAAGGGTTGCTTTAGCTTCAGGGTATGGCAAAGAAGAGAGTCACGTTCTCCTCTTGGCCTGAAAATGCTTGCAAAAACTCCTTTTGATCTCACACTTTTTTGACAAATTTTGAACTTTTCTCTGGACGTTTGTGCACTTTTTCTAGGTTGTGAATGAGGCTTGCAAGGCTTGTATATATAGGCTTGGATGAGAATCCGTCACATTAAGGAGCTTTTAAGCCTTGCAATGAAGTTTTGATTTTCTCCATAATCACCATTGAAACAACTTGCCATATTTGCTCCAAATTTGAATTTTATGCTTGAAATAGGCTGTACACGAAATTGGCATGTGAATTATGATGTATCAAGGCTATTCAAACTCAAAGATATCCCTCAATTAATTTCTTTGATTTTTATTTGAATTTTAAAGATTTAAAATGAATTAAATCAAATAAAATTAAATAAAAATAGAAAAATTAATTTTTAATCTTGAAATAAATCATGGGACACGTGGGAGGCATGGAAAAGCTGACTCAAGTGGAAAAAGTGGGCCCCTTTTGTCAAAAATGAAGTTTCAAGGATAATTGATTTTGGCCATTTCACAAAAATTTCCCAACTTCTCAAATGCATATCTTGCTCAATTTTGAAGTTATGAATATGTTCTTGGACATTTTGGAAAGGTCTTGAAGTCCTCTAATCAATTTCTTTTGTCCCATGTCATTTTGATTTACCAATCTCAAGTTATGGTCTTTGACTTAAAGTCCCTTTTTGTTGACTTTTGAAAATGACCTATAATGTTGAAATTGATAACTTTTTGTGAGAGCATTTCTTGGACTTGAAGTGTGAAGATGAGTTGTAGGAAATTTTATTCCCTTCAAAATGAGCTTTGGATGGAATTTTTATGATAAACCATGTGGCAGTTATGCCCTGGTCAATTTGCAGTTGACTTTTTCAACTGTCCAAAAATAGAAACTTTTGCATCTTGAGACTTTTTGAGCCATGCTTTGTGAATCATGATCAAGAATTGATCAAATGATGTTTGTGGCTTCAAAATAAGATGTTGACCAAAAATTTTGACTTTTGACTGTCAAATGACCATTTTGCCCCTGCAGTTAACTGTGAAGCAATTAGGGTTTTTGACTGTGCAATTTTGTGCTGTGAGTCTTGAAACTTGGCATATGGATGCTTGACAATGTTTATAGGCATGTGGGACTTGATTGAGCCCTTGAAAACCTCAGCTTCCTTGCAAGAACCAAAACCCTAATTTGACTGGCTTAGGAGGATGGTTGACTGTGTAGCCCTTGAGAAGACTTGAGCAAATTGAGATGATGCTTGTCAAAACTTTGAAGATCATGGGAGGGCAAATTTTGGGGTACAACAGTTGCCCCTGTTCAATCTTCTTAGACCTGAGGATGTAGATTGGCTTGTGTGCCTTTCGTGATCCGAGGGTGGAAGATGATTGAACACTAGAGTGCCCAGAAATTTGCACTCACATAGTAGAGTATCAGCAGTGTGATAGCGGGAATGGGCTTAAAGATGCCATTTGGAGAGATGATGGATAGGAGGATGGGCTTATAGATGCCATCTGGAAGTGTGACAGAACCTTGTCGGTAATGGGCTTATAGATGCCATTTGGAGACTGTCGGATAATTGAATCTGAATAAGAAATAGAATAGCTTCCGTGCCTGGAGCATATCTAGCCTATATCTAGTTGTTGACGTCTGAATAAACAATAGAATGATCGCCGTGTCTGGGGTATATCCATACTGTATCTGTATGAGCGACAGAATGTCATCCGAATCTGGATCGTATCTGGACTGAACAATAGAAGAGCATCCGGGATGGAGCATCTCTAAGTTGTTTTTAGAGGTTTGAATCTTAATAAGCAATAGAACGGCATCCGGATCTGGAGCATCTCTAGGCTATATCTAAAAGGAAATCTGGAGTGAGTGTCAGAACGTCGCCATGCCTGGGTCACATCTGAACCATACCTAGAAGGAGTCTTG
This sequence comes from Vicia faba, assembly GCA_948472305.1. Classification (NCBI taxonomy): domain Eukaryota; kingdom Viridiplantae; phylum Streptophyta; class Magnoliopsida; order Fabales; family Fabaceae; genus Vicia; species Vicia faba. The sequence continues at coordinate 1,188,460,168 of OX451737.1, forward strand.
AATAAGCAAAAGAACAGCATCCATATCTGGAGCATTTTCAAGCTATCTCTGAAAGGAAATCTGGAATGAGTATCAGAACGTCGCCATGCCTGGGTCACATCTGAACCATATCTAGAAGGAGTCTTGAATAAGCAAAAGAACAGCATCCATATCTGGAGCATTTCCAAGCTATCTCTGAAAGGAAATCTGGAATAAGTATCAGAACGTCGCCATGCCTGGGTCACATCTGAACCATATCTAGAAGGAGTCTTGAATAAGCAAAAGAACAGCATCCATATCTGGAGCATTTCCAAGCTATCTCTGAAAGGAAATCTGGAATAAGTATCAGAACGTCGCCATGCCTGGGTCACATCTGAACCATATCTAGAAGGAGTCTTGAATAAGCAAAAGAACAGTATCCATATCTGGAGCATTTCCAAGCTATCTCTGAAAGGAAATCTGGAATGAGTATCAGAACGTCGCCATGCCTGGGTCACATCTGAACCATATCTAGAAGGAGTCTTGAATAAGCAAAAGAACAGCATCCATATCTGGAGCATTTCCAAGCTATCTCTGAAAGGAAATCTGGAATGAGTATCAGAACGTCGCCATGCCTGGGTCACATCTGAACCATATCTAGAAGGAGTCTTGAATAAGCAAAAGAACAGCATCCATATCTGGAGCATTTCCAAGCTATCTCTGAAAGGAAATCTGGAATGAGTATCAGAACGTCGCCATGCCTGGGTCACATCTGAACCATATCTAGAAAGGTGATCTCTGAATAAACAATAGAACAACCTCCGTGTCCGGAGCATCTCCAAGTTATATCTGAGAGGAAATCTGGAATAAGTATCAGAACGTCGCCATGCCTGGGTCACATCTGAACCATATCTAGAAAGGTGATCTCTGAATAAACAATAGAACAACCTCCGTGTCCGGAGCATCTCCAAGTTATATCTGAGAGGAAATCTGGAATAAGTATCAGAACGTCGCCATGCCTGGGTCACATCTGAACCATATCTAGAAAGGTGATCTCTGAATAAACAATAGAACAACCTCTGTTTCCGGAGCATCTCCAAGTTATATCTGAGAGGAAATCTGGAATAAGTATCAGAACGTCGCCATGCCTGGGTCACATCTGAACCATATCTAGAAAGGAATTTTGAATAAGCAAAAGAACAGCATCCATATCTGGAGCATTTCTAAGCTATCTCTTTAAATTTTTTTTAACGTAGACATGCCCTGGCTAGATGCAGGAATTGAATCTGGGATTGCGATAGTTGATAGTAATTATCTTTGTATTGACCTTTCCTGAAAAAGGCAAAACATTAGTTATATGCAATGTCATGGTGCATGGAATGTGTGGTGTCATGACGTTTATAACCAATGGGATTGTAGAATGTGATGTTTATATCATGTATGAAAATGTGATGTTTGCGAATGTATTTTTGTCTAGGAAAATAAATCCTTGACGAATGCCGGGAGTTAAAATCCTGGGCTGATGGAGAGCTTCTATTTCCACTGAGGAGTGATGGTTGCAAGAATGCCGGTAGGAGAAAATAACTCCGTCGGGGAATAAACTTGGCGAATGGATTACTCTGCGGGGAAAAATTACTCTAGTGACCTTGCTGGGGAACCATACTCTATGGGAAGAGAGGTGCTTTGTTGAGATGTTGATGGTAACTTCGCTGGGGGTACCATTGTTATGTTGGAAGTTTTAATAGACTCCGCTGGGGATGATAAGACTTCGCCGAAGACGATCTTTCCGTGGCTTTTAGCTGAGGATAACCCAGTTATATCTTGGTAGGGAAATAACCTTTGAATAAAGCCGGGAGACGCGTTCATGCACTGCGGGGGGGTAAGCTTCCAGAATCTACTGGGGATAAGCTTACTGTTGGGGAGATGATTCAAACTGTCCTGGGGAAATTTTTGAACTATGCTGGACTCTCCTGGGGAAATTTTGTACTGGAAGTGGCTCCACTGAATATCTGGTATACCGCCGGGGAACAATCTTAGATCAAGATTGTCGGGGATGCTTGTTAAGAATGTTTGTATATTGCGCTGAGGAATGTTGAGATCTGCTGGGGATGCCCAACTTCCTTAAGGCTGATAATATAGCTTTGCTTGGGGAGAGTGCATTGACTTGCTGGTTCAATCTCTGGGGAATTAAGATATCTTGGTTATGTTCTTCAGCTGAACTTACCTTGGTACCTTGGTGGACAGAGCAATTAGATCGCTTAAACAATTCATTATTGCCCCAGTTTCAGTGGGAGAAGGCACCTGTGGGGGTGATTGACAAATCTTCTGGTAGACAGGTGACGAGATGCCAGGACATAGTCGTACGCTTTAATCCCTAACTTTTGCATGGACCGCCCTTTCGGGTTTTCAGTCCACCGGGATACCCATTTTTGCCCAAGCCGCCTTTTCAGATTTTCGACTTGCCGGGTGTACAGATTTTTTTCATTTCATCCCTTATTTTTGCCCGAACCCTTTTGGTTCGCCGGGAAGCCCTTATTTTTGCCTAGGTATGTCAACCTAGCGGGTCTTTTATCATGCGTAGTATCTTTTCGACTATGTCCATGCTCTGAGAATGTAGGGAGGTGCCCCTGGCTGCTTGTATTGCCATGTTACCAGAAGATGTCTGATCGTGCAAGATTTGTTATCGGAATGCCCCAGGTGATCCAGATGGAGATTTGCCCCAAGCTGGTTGGCCTTTTGAGAGATTCTCCGAATCTTGACTTAACTGCCCCAGATGATGGCCACTGATCATGCCATGCCCCTTGATTGGAGAGTGTTTCTTCCACTAGAGGTGACTCTTTTGTTGAGAAGACCTTCGTTCATCGGATATTCGTTGCGCAAAGTTCTCTGCTGTTCAAACAAATAATCATACGCAAACAATGTTATCTTAAGAATGCAAAGCTTATGTCTGTTTCGAAGTTTTTGAAAATGCATCCTTTTTATTAGTAAAAACAAGTGAATTTTGTAAAACGGTGATGTCAACTCGTTATTTTATCATAAGCCTTAAGGAGTCAGGATACCTTAGTAACAGTATGCTTTCGAACTAACCCATGCTTCAGTTAGGACTTTTAAGGGTTATAATGTGGCCTGGTTCACGGTTTAAGAAACAAAGGATAAAGGCTCAAATTTATTTGTACCCACCCATTCTTCGTGATGTTCTTCAAACCTAAGCTCAGCTGATCGTGTGTTAGACCTTATTTGAGTTTTGGTCCTGATGTTCCAATAATGGTTCAGATATTGAACGTTTATTTGAATAGGCAGTCATTTTTGTTTTTGTTGAAGGTTTGTATGACCTCTTTATTTTTGATTTTGCTATCCCTATTTTGCCTGAACTGTTTCTTTTGTGATTACAGCCAGCGGGATGCCCCAGTTTCGTAAGTCCCCTTTATAGGTTTTGACTTTTTGGGCTTTTCATTTATTTTTTTGATAATGACTGCCTGTCCTTATGATTATTCTGAACCATCACTGTCTTTTGTTTTTGGGAGGACTCCTTTGGTGTCATTCGTTATGCACTTGGATCAACTGAGAGAACTACCCTGCCCCAGGTTATGATAAAGGGTTTAAATTTTCGAAAAGAAAAACTCCTACTTCTTTGGCTCAGAGGGGTTGACGAGGGATTATCTTCCTTATAACTCCAGTGTTTAGGGATTGAAACAATGCATGTACCTCATCAGCGGAGTCTGTTCAAAAGCATATTGTAAATGTCGTGGTATCGTTTTTGTCATCCTCCCTCAAGAGGCTTAGAATTATTAATTGAGAGTTGATCATCACAAAAATATGAAAACAGTTTGCATATAGCGAATGCGAATATATGGATTCAAAACAGACATGTGCGATGCATTGATAAAATAATAAAGTTTGCTATGACAATAATTGTTTGAACAATCAAAAGAAAATTACAACTTGAAAAATTCTAATGAACAAAACTTCTCTAGTTTGAACTAGTCATTTCTCAGCGGAAGATTTTCATTTCGCCATCTGGCATGAACTCCAGCACCCCTTCGTCAATCAAGTCCTGGACTTTGTTCTTCAAGGTCCAACAGTCGTCTGTAGCATGCCCCGGGCTGTCTGAATGATAAGCGCAGCAGGTGTATGGGTTATACCTTGAAGGTGTCATATTCGGATTCTTAGGAGGGTCCTTTAGAGTGATCAGCTTGACCTCCAGCAAGAGCTTCAGTATAAAGGATGATGGTATATCAGTCTCCGAGAAATGTCTTCCAGGCGTATATCGTTTACACTGACTACCCCGTTGAGGCTGGGCTCGTGACCCTGAAGCAAGCTGAGGAGATTTTCCTTTGTCTTCTGACCCCGCATGTGGTTGAATGCTGACTGGAACTTCAACCTTGGTTGTTTGCCCCACTGGATTATTTTGAAGCAGCTTGGTTACGAGGACCCGGAGCTCTTCTTGTTTTTGAGCTAAGTCCTGAATGAGAGTCATTTGGCCCGTCAACTGCCCCATCATCTGGATCTTCATGGTTGCCAACTCAATTTGTAGCCCTTCCAGCTGATCGTTCCTGATGCCCCCTGCATTCCCTAAGGTCAAGTTCCTGGTGAGGAGAGTCTTTATTTCTTCTTGCCCCTGGGATAGGTTCAAGAACATTTCTTGCAGTTGGGCATTTTGAGCCCGGAGATCTTGGTTGTCCGGTTGGAAAGCCATTGCTGAAATAAACAGCGAAGATGGTGAGTGACCTGTCAAGAGGGTACCTGTAATGCAATGATATGCATGATATATATGCAATGTTTTCAAGGACCTCGCAGGGTAAACAAGAATATTGTTAGCATTTGAATTTGGGTAGCTTGATTGAAGGAACTGCATATTGTTGAGAATCCTTCTTCAAGAGTCAAGGCTCACCATATCGAGTGGGTCATAGCCCCTGACGACCTTGTCTAGAGGAAAATAAATCCTCTTGGCCTCTTGCTGGATAGTTGGTTCATCATGACCTGCATCACAAGCCCTTGAGATCCTTGAAATGGATTAGTCCTTATGAAGGATGCATGCAAGGGTATGATGTTATGCTATGCATGGGGTACTGTAGGTAAACCCTGTTATGAGTCCCACTTAAGGACATAAACAAAACCTGCAAGAAACTTAGTAAACCCTTGTTATGAGTCCCAATTAAGGACTATAAACAAAACCTGCAAGAAATTCAAGTGTCAGATAACAAGCATGCAAGTAGTCAAGTTTTAAGACACACAAGTCACACAAGACAGCCCTTAGAGTTTAGGCCTGCATGGGGTCTGGGTATTACCCTCTTGAAGTTGGTGGGCTCAACCTGTCCTATTAGAAGTAACCGGGTTCTAAGGATCCCAATATCACTGGATTGCATTCATTGTTCATCGTTTCGATTTAGCCACTGAACTGGCGATCGAAATATTCCAGGAAAGCAACCCTCAATTGAGTGTAGTATCGAGTATCAACCAACCTCGGACTGCACCAAAGTCAGTTATCTCACTACCCTAAAGAGGCCAAGATTGTTCAATTAAGGTTCCTAAGGTCAGTTGATGCTTCACGACACCACGCGGAGGCCCCGTACTCTCCTTGACTGAACTCAAGGGTTACTGGTAGACACCAAAGTGCCACATCAACGTAGCAGAATGTTTCAACCATATCGGTATACCCCGCACAGTTCCCTCACAGCCTTGTTGCTACTTTCTAAGAAGGTATCCCCAGATCCGGGTTAGGATCTATAGAACTCCCAAGACAGCCCCACAATTTAAAGCAAACAAGTCAAAGCAATTGAAAACACAGTGATCTTAGTCCTAAGGTACACCTCACTTTAAAAAAAATCTCCCCAGCAGAGTCGCCAGTTCTGTGATCGGTGGATCTGGAACTGACTGTTTAATGCTGGTTCGCGAAATGTCGCGGAAGCAAGAGTCGCCACCGTCTTTTATTTTCTCCAACATGGAAAGGACAAAAGCACAGAAAAATTCCTTATTGAGATTAATTCTCGGTTCGGGAGGTAGATTTATAGAAAGGGAACGTGTTAGCACCCTTTCTATCCATGGTTATCCATGGGCTCTTAGATACTTGCTCATTTGTATGTTCAAAATGTTTGTTTGCTTTTCAATTTGTGAGTGAGTTTGAAAAAAGTTTCTTTGAAAGTTTCAGATCGACTCTTGTATCAGTCCTCAAGAGTGTTTGAAAAGTTGTTTTTGAAAGCTTTTTGCAAAGTGTCGGTGTGAAAAGAGTTTTGATTTGTTTTGAATTAGAGCAAGTATCTACGAGTCATCTACCTACCCTAAGGAATTAGGCTGTGTTAATGTCCTTAAGGTAGTGCCATCCCACCATTGAGAGGTAGGTAGCACCACCGTTGGAGGTATTCGGGTCAATTCGAGTTTAGGGACAGTGTGGTCACCGAGCAACAGTAAGACACCTTAGAAGCTACCCTTATGCCATTGATCTTTTTATTCCGAGGCAACTATTCCGAGGCAACTTGTTTCGAGGCAACCGTTTCGAGGCAACTAGATCAATGGAACATAAGGACTCACTAAGACGTCATATACTCGACGACCACGTTTCGAGGGGAAAGGCAACAATGTGGTCACCAGAGCAATAGTAGGACACCTTAGAAGCTACCCTTATGCCATGTTCATGGACATAAGGACTTACTAAAACGTCCTATACTCGACGACCACGATTCGAAGGGGAAGGCAATAGTGAGTCGTACCCTAGAAGTGGTGTGTGAATTGTGTGTCATTTTCAGTTTATGTTTGTCTTGTTAATTAGTGAGCTACGAGTTGTTTTTATTTGCATACATTCTTTCATGCAAGTTTAGCAGTTAAGGGGTGCGGAAAGTAAATTGCGGAAACATAAATCCTACGCTATTACAAGGCGCGGGTCTATACATCGCCAAAAATTACAAAGACCCGTTTTTTAGTAAATAAGTACGGAAATCTAATAAAGCGATAAACCTATTTAACTATTACATTCTTGAAGGCAATTACATAATAATCAAATACGGTAAATGCGCACGAATAAATTAATCGGGAATGTCTAAGGGTGTTGACCCTTTTTTTTTTAGAAAATAAATTGATTTTTTTTTTGTCTTTTGGAATTAAATGAAATTAATAACTAATAATTAAACTAATTAATTAATTTATTAAAAGAAAATATTTTTGTGTTTTTATGTTTTTAATGAAAATAAAAATAAAAGGGAATAAAATTAAAAGTTAATAAACCTAATTCTAAACTTATTTTAATTATTAAAAGAAAAGTTAGAGTTGTCTAATTAAACTATTTCAATTAATGTTTATTTACAAAATAAGTTAATAAATATAAAATGTTTTTTTTATTATTATGGTTTTTCTGAATTTTTATTTGTAAAAATGTTAATTATGTTAATTGATTAAATAATACTAAGAATAATTACTAAAGAAAATAAAAAGGAAAAAAGAAAAAAATGAAAAAAAAGTAAACCAAGGGTGCTGAACAAAAATGGAGGTGGGTCTGGAATTTGGCCCAATAGCATCAAAGCCTGTTTGACTTTTGGATCGTCCAGAGGCGCGTTGACCAGGGAGCATGGTGTGGAGCTTTGGACTGCCTGTACATGAACATGTTAATAAAAAATGAAACAATTATTTGGGGGACCTGGGAAAACTTACAGCGCGGTATGATGGACCTTAGGACGTGGCAAGGGTTGCTTTAGCTTCATGGTATGGCAAAGAAGAGAGTCACGTTCTCCTCTTGGCCTGAAAATGCTTGCAAAAACTCATTTTGATCTCACACTTTTTTGACAAATTTTGAACTTTTCTCTGGCCGTTTGTGCACTTTTTCTAGGTTGTGAATGAGGCTTGCAAGGCTTGTATATATAGGCTTGGATGAGAATCAGTCACATTAAGGAGCTTTTAAGCCTTGCAATGAAGTTTTGATTTTCTCCATAATCACCATTGAAATAACTTGCCATATTTGCTCTAAATTTGAATTTTATGCTTGAAATAGGCTGTACACGAAATTGGCATGTGAATTATGATGTATCAAGGCTATTCAAACTCAAAGATATCCCTCAATTAATTTCTTTGATTTTTATTTGAATTTTAAAGATTTAAAATGAATTAAATCGAATAAAATTAAATAAAAATAGAAAAATTAATTTTTAATCTTGAAATAAATCATGGGACACGTGGGAGGCATGGAAAAGCTGACTCAAGTGGAAAAAGTGGGCCCCTTTTGTCAAAAATGAAGTTTCAAGGATAATTGATTTTGGCCATTTCACAAAAATTTCCCAACTTCTCAAATGCATATCTTGCTCAATTTTGAAGTTATGAACATGTTCTTGGACATTTTGGAAAGGTCTTGAAGTCCTCTAACCAATGTCTTTGGTCCCATGTCATTTTGATTTACCAATCTCAAGTTATGGTCTTTGACTTAAAGTCCCTTTTTGTTGACTTTTGAAAATGACCTATAATGTTGAAATTGATAACTTTTTGTGAGAGCATTTCTTGGACTTGAAGTGTGAAGATGAGTTGTAGGAAATGTTATTCCCTTAAAAATGAGCTTTGTATGGAATTTTTCTGATAAACCATGTGGCAGTTATGCCCTGGTCAATTTGCAGTTGACTTTTTCAGCTGTCCAAAAATAGAAACTTTTGCATCTTGAGACTTTTTGAGCCATGCTTTGTGAATCATGATCAAGAATTGATCAAATGATGTTTGTGGCTTCAAAATAAGATGTTGACCAAAAATTTTGACTTTTGACTGTCAAATGACCATTTTGCCCCTGCAGTTGACTGTGAAGCAATTAGGGTTTTTGACTGTGCAATTTTGTGCTGTGAGTCTTGAAAATTGGCATATGGATGCTTGACAATGTTTATAGGCATGTGGGACTTGATTGAGCCCTTGAAAACCTCAGCTTCCTTGCAAGAACCAAAACCCTAATTTGACTGGCTTAGGAGGATGGTTGACTGTGTAACCCTTGAGAAGACTTGAGCAAATTGAGATGATGCTTGTCAAAACTTTGAAGATCATGGGAGGGCAAATTTTGGGGTACAACAGCATGCATATCAAGAGGGCATCACATATACTTCACGAAATAACAAATAAAACATGCATACCGGTCATGATCATAACACGTATTCAAATTCATGTTTCATACGCCAATACAAAATTATGCATCTCGCAGCGGAATAATCATCTCAACATAAAGATGTAAATGATTAAAATCCAATACTGACAATCATATCATGAGTACTAGGAACTGAGGCCAAACATTACATAATCTCATACATATTCAAATAAAAGAGATTAATAACAAATATCTCTCAAAATAAATCAAAACATGAGTTCGAATATCCCCTGTGTTACATAAACCAGAGCAATGACTCACTACTTAGGAATAAGAAAATAAATAAGGACCTAGCTCCTCCTCTAATCCTGGCAAGAAGCACCGCTATCTCCGGTACCTGAGCGATATCGTATAAAACATCATTCTAACAGAAGGGTGATAATTCATATCATTATGAAAATATATAATCATAAGCAATGTAAAACATACATACACAAATATGAATTCATCACTCTTCATAAAACCCTGTACTAGGCATAACATAATCCAATATACCAATCCACATATACAACATAGCTCATCAATTCATATTCCAAATGAAATTCAATTCTAATTACCATAATTGTACAATTAAATCAATTATCACATGATACACATCAAAACACCACATTCACACTAATATTACATAATGAGTGATAATGCAACAATTCACATCGACACATGTGACTCCAATACAACTCAAATGCATTATGCATGTGGTACTGTTGTACCCCAAAATTTGCCCTCCCATATTCCTCAAATATTTGTCAAGAATGATCCTCAAATTGCTCAAAATGGCTCAAGGGTTGTACAGTCAAATCACTTCCTAAGACAGCTGAAATTAGGGTTTTGGTTCTTTCAAAGAATTTGGGGTTCTCAATGGCTCAATCAAGTCTCATGGGCCTATATACATTCTCAAGCACCTATATGCCAAGTTTCAAGACTCACAGTGCCAATTTGCACAGTCAAAAGCCCCATTTGATCCACAGTCAACTGCAAGGGCAAAATGGTCATTTTGCAGTCAAAAGTCAGAATTTTTGGTCAACATATTATTTTGAGTTCACAATCATCATTTGATCAAGTCTTGATCATGATTCCACAAGAATAGCTCAAAAATCATCAAGATGCAAAAGTTACTATTTTTGGACAGTAGAAAAGTCAATTTTATCTTGACCAGGGCATAACTTTTTCATGGTTTGTCAGAAAAATTCCATCCAATACTAATTTTGAAGGGGATGCAATTTGCTACAATCCATCTTCACACTCGAAGTTCAAGAAATGCACTCACAAGAAGTTACTAATTTTTACATTATAGGTCAATTTTAAAAGTCAACAAAAGTGCACTTTGAGTCAAAGGCCATAACTTGAGATTGGTAAATCCAAATGACATGGGACCGAAGGAATTAGTTAGAGGACTTCAAGAGCTTTCCAAAATGTCTAAGAACTTGGTCATATGATCAAAATTGAGCAAGTTGTGCATTGGAGAAGTTGGGAAATTTTCATGAATTTGCAAAAGTAAACTTTGCTCAAAACACCTTCTTTTTTCTAATGGGCCTCAAATATCTTCTTGAAACTTCACCCATGACTTATGCACGACCCACCAAGCTAAATGGGATTTATTTTCTTATTTTTATTGATTAATTGGATTTTTAATACATATTAATTCATTTAATTAATTTAAATCATAAGAAAATAGAAGATTTGTTTTTTAAACCAATTTGTTATCGGACACGTGATTATTTTTTATTCATAATTTTTTATCATATAATTGTATTTGCTCCGAGGATGTAATAGCTTTAATTAGGACTTTTTTATCGCTTTTATTTAATTTTCCGCATTTACTTTTTAAAGGGTTTGTTTTTGGCGATGTAAATACCCGACGCCTTGTAATAGCGTAGTTTTATTTTCCGCAACTATTAACTGCTAGATGTATGCTAACTAGGCTATGCATGACAAGATCTCTCTTAAATTAAAATCAATCGTAGCTCACCATAACATGTACAAAGATAACATAACTGAAACCTGACACACTCGCACATGCCACTCCTAGGGTATGCCTCACTTGGTTGCCTCGACGTGGTCATTGAGTATAGGGTGTTTTAGAGGTCTCCCTCCTGTCTAAAGATCAAAGTTGCCTCCAAACGGTTGCCTCAATAAAAAAATGATCTAAGACATTAGGGTTACCGCTAAGGCGTTCTACCATTGCTTTAGTGACCACATGTCCCTAACATCGAATTGACCCGAAAACTCCAACGACGGCACTACCTACTTCTCAATAGCGGGATAGTACTGTCTATAGGACATTTACACAACTTAATTTCTTTTGAGTAGGTAGAGGTTCTCAGGTACTTTCTCTTTCAAAACAAAAATACTTTTCGCACCTACACTTTTCTGACAAAAGTTTTCAAACAACACTTCATACACTCTTGAGGACAGATACAAGAGTTAAATCGGAGTTTTCAAACAAAACTTTTTTCAAAACCCACAAACACAAGAAAAGCAAACATTTTGAAAATATAGTGAGCAAGTACCTAAGAGCCCGTGGATAACCACGGATAGAAAGGGTGCTAACACCTTCCCTTTCTATAATCTACCTCCCGAACCCGAGAAACATCTCGAAAAGGAATTTTGTTGTGCTTTTGTCCTTTCCTTGTTGGAGAAAATAAAAGACGATGGCGACTCTTGCTTACCGCGACATTTTGCGAAACGCAAACGCGAACCAGCATTTCAAAACAGTCAGTTCTATTTCCACCGATCACAGAACTGGCGACTCTGCTGGGGACATTCTTATAAGTGAGATGTACCTTAGGATTAGATCACTTGTGTTTTCAATTGTATGCTTTGTATGCTTTAAATTTTGTGGGCTTGTATCGGAGTTCTATAGATCCTAACCCGGATCTGGGGGTACCCTTTTTTAGGTAAGTAGCAATAAACTGTGAGGGATCTGTCTGGCGTAGACCGACACGGATGAAGTAGTAGCTACGTTGGTGTGACACCTTGGTCTGTACCGATATCCCTTGTGTTGGAACGAGGAGAATATGGGTCTTCTGAGGAGTCATTAAGCACCAACTGACCTTAGAACCTTAAATTGACCAACTTGGCCATAGAACAGTAGCAGTATGCTACACTCATTGAGACTAAACTCTCGTGATGGTTCCGGCCGCAAGAAAAGGTTGCCAAACTAGAATTATGACCGATTGAGGGTAGTCAGTGATATTGAGATCCTCTAGAACCCAGTTACTATTTTTAGGACAGGTCTTAACCAACTGAAACTGAAAGAGGGTAGTACCTAAACTTCATGCCAGCCTGAAATCTAAGGGCTCTCTTGTGTGACTTGTGTGCCTTTGCCATGTTTGCCTTTTGTGAATACTTGTGGTGTGCCTTTATCATAACATCATAACATTGCATACATCCTGCATAAGGACTAACCCATTTCAAAGACAAGAAGGTTTCATCTTTGCTCTGTTTTGTAGGATATCATGATGCCCATGTGTAGGAATACTATTCGGCTCAACTTTGTTCAACCACCTACTTTGCTTAAAGAATTGGTTGACAGGATTCCAAACACTACTTCCTTCATCAGGAGGCATGGTTCTCTTCTCGGTTTAGTCACCTCAAAGTGGGACCAACAACTGATGAGTGTCCTAGTCCAGTTTTATGATCCGCTATACCATTGCTTCACCTTTCAAGACTTCCAGCTGGTCCCTACACTGGAAGAATTCTCTGAGTTGCTTGGTATCTCTATCTTGGAACAGACTACATTTACTGGTTGGGAAAAGACTCTCGGGCCTGAAGAGATTGTTGCAGCCCTTCACTTAACCAAAGAGGAGGTAATGGCTAATTGGGAGACTAGAAGTGGAGTTAAGGGCTTTTTGGCTAAGTTTCTGGTTGGCAAAGCTAATTGTTTCTGGAATGACTTAGACTTCCAAGCGTACGAGGACACTCTGGCTCTCTTAATCTATGGTCTGGTATTGTTTCCAAATCTCGACATCTTCATTGATGTTAATGCCATAAGGATCTTCATCTCTCGGAACCTTGTGCCCACTCTCTTGGGTGATATCCTTTATCAGCTCTATACTCGTACTGCCCGAAGACGGGGAACTTTGCTATGTTGTGCTCCTTTATTGGAGAGGTGGTTTATTTCGCACCTCCCTAAGTTCGTATTGAAGAACAAAGAAGGAAGGGGCTAGGCTCATAGGATAATGTCTCTTACTGATAACGACGTTATTTGGACTCTCAGAGGCTTGGATGAGGTGGCTGTCATTGATCATTGTGGAGAGTATCCTAATGTTCCATTGATCGGAACCCATGGAGGAATCTCTTATAACCCATGCTTAGCTCTCCGTCAGTTTGGAAGAGCCAGAAGAGAAGGGCCTCATGAGATGTTGATACCTCATATCGTCTTTGATTTTCAGGTAGATAGCGACGAGCTGCGTCGTAGATTTATCAGGGCTTGGGACAGAGTTCACAAAGCTGACCCACATGAGTTGGGACCAAAGACTTCTCTACCCATGGAGTCATATTTCAGATGGGTCCGCATCCGTGCCCAGAAGTTAGGTATGCCATACGAAGCTGTCAGGCCTATTACTCTTGAAGCTGCTGATAAAGAAGGGGTTCCTCCAACTATTCTCCATCCTCATGTACCCACTGATGATAGCACAATGAAGAGGTCTTGGGCGCAACTGCAGGAAGAACGGGATTCTTATCGGGAAAGGTTCAATGAATAAGAACAGAAGATCCAGAAGTTGACCAAGCAATTGGAGAACGAGCGGATCCTGAATGACTATATCCGCACTGAGAGGAAGAGGCCATGGGAACATTGATGGACCTTTGAGGATTTCTTTTACAGTTTTATTTACCTTTCAGTATTTCCATTTTTGTAATGCCTAAGGGCAATTTATTGAACGGTTTAAATCTAATAAAGTGTGTTTCCTTTCTTGTCTACAAAGTTGAATCCCGATTGTCTTTGAAAACATAAATCATACACATTTCATTTCATCATATGCATAACAGGTACCCTTTTTACAGGTCACTTATCTTCTTCGTTGTTTATTTCAGCAATCATCATGTCTACCAAACCTTCCATTGAACAAGTTATCAAGGCCCTCCAGGCCCAGAATGCCCAGTTCCAAGAGTTGGTTATGAGCCTAGCCCATGGTCAACAGGATTTGAAGACTCTGATTCTGAAAGAGAGGAAGAAGAAGAAGAAGAAGAGGATCGTCTTGTTCAATACTGGACGCAGATTTGGAAATGGACTGCAGAATGTGGTTGATCTGGCTACCTCATCTGTAGGGAAAGACAGTCCACAAGAGAGAAGGGTTCCTAGTCCCGTAGTCTCCGACAACGAGACGGATTATGATGAAGAACAGTATCCTCCTGCTGAGGATAGGTATAAACAGTTGGAGGACCGCTTGAGCGCCATGGAGATACAGAATGTGCCCGGGTTGGACTTTGGAGACCTAGGCTTATCCTCTGGGGTGGTGATTCCCCATAAGTTTAAGGCACCTGCTTTTGCCAAAGACGACGGAGCCTCCTGCCCAAATCTGCACCTCCGGTCGTATGTAAGGAAGATACAACCTTACACTGCTGACAAGAACTTGTGGATCCATTTCTTTCAGGATAGTCTTTCAGGGACTCAACTCGAATGGTTCTATCAGCTGGATGGGGCCAGTATCTGCAACTGGGAAGATTTGGCTACTGCGTTCTATAAGCAGTATCAATATAATTCCGACCTCACTCCTACGCGTACCCAACTCCAGGGTATGTCACTAGGGACGGGTGAAGGATTTAAAGAGTACGCCCAAAAATGGAGAGACCTTGCCGGAAGGGTGCAGCCACCTTTGACTGATCGTGAGCTGGTTAATATGTTTCTGGGGACCCTGTCTGGTCCGTTCTTCAACCATTTGATTGGAAATTCTTCATCCGGGTTTACAGACCTTATCTTGACTGGTGAGAGAATTGAAGCTGGTATCAAGTCTGGGAAGATACAGAAGTGTGCTTCATCGAGCACCGAGAAGAAACCCTTCAAGAAGGAATCCAGTGTTGTCTATGGTTCAAGGAGACCAAATAGATCTGAACACCGCCAAGTTGTCAACGCGGTGGTCATTTCAAAACCTGCTGGTGCTCCTCATCATCACAACCAACAAAGGGGTGAGAGACCTAGAAGGCAGTTCACTCGACTCAGCATGACCTTGTCTCAGATATTGCCGCAGTTGCTGACAACCAATTTGGTAACTCTAAGGGAAGCCCCAAAGAATCCGAATACTACATCCCCAAAGTAGAATCCTAACGCCCGCTGCGCTTATCACTCTGATAGCCCGGGGCATAATACGGATGATTGCTGGACCTTGAAGAATAAGGTTCAGGACCTGATCGATGCAAAGGAGGTTGAGTTCGAGGCTCCCGAGAGGCCTAATGTTGTAACAGCCCCCATGCCCAAGCATGGAGTAAATGCCATTGAAGATGACGTAGAGGAATCTAAATTCGACAACTGGATCTACCCTACGACCAACGGTGGACCAAACAACTGGACAGCGAAAGATTTCATCCCTATTACTTTTGCCACTCAGTAATGAACTCTTTTGTTTTGAATTTGTAACAAACAATATTGTGAAACTTTATGGCCCAGTGCCTTACCCGGAGCACCGTGGCTTCATTTGTGAGGGATTTTGTGTGTCATTTTCATATATCATTAATAAAAGCATTGGACGTTTTTTTCATTTCAAATCTTGCGCTCCTTGTCTTTCTTTATTATATATTGCAAAACAGTTATTTACACACACTCACATATACATGTTCCAATCCACTATGGATCTCACTGGTAACGACTCTGCTACTGCCAGTTATGACTTTGAAAATCCGATCAACTTAGCCGAAGACGAAGGTGAAGATGATTGTAAAGTGCCTGGTGAGCTTGCAAGACTGTTACTCCAAGAAGAGAGGGCCATTCAGCCACATGAAGATCCAGTGGAAACGGTAAATCTGGGTACTGAGGCAGACAAAAAGGAAGTCAAGATCGGTGCAAATCTGGAGCTTAGTGTGAAACAACGGTTGACTCTGATGTTGCATGACTACGTGGAAATCTTTGCCTGGTCTTACGAAGATATGCCTGGGTTGGATACCGACATTGTGGTTCATCACCTGCCTACCAAGGAAGAATGCCCTCCGGTAAAACAGAAGGTTCGCCGTATGCGTCCAGAGATGTCCGAGAAAATCAAAGCTGAGGTTATGAAACAATTTGACGCCGGTTTTCTAGCAGTGACTTCTTACCCTCAGTGGGTTTCTAATGTGGTTCCAGTTCCGAAGAAAGATGGTAAGGTCCGAATGTGTGTTGACTACGGGGATTTGAACAGGGCGAGCCCTAAGGATGACTTCCCTCTGCCTCACATCGACGTTCTGGTTGACAGCACTGCTCAGCATAAGGTATTCTCCTTCATGGACGGTTTCTCCGGTTATAATCAAATCAAGATGGCTCCTGAAGACATGGAGAAGACCACTTTTGTCACTCAGTGAGGTACCTTTTGCTACAAGGTCATGCCTTTTGGGTTGAAAAATGTTGGGGTAACGTATCAACGTGCCATGGTTGCTCTGTTTCATGATATGATCCATCACGAGATTGAAGTATATGTCGACGATATGATTGCAAGGTCCCAAACTGAGGAGGAACACCTTGACAATCTACAGAAACTGTTTGATCGGTTGAAGTTGTACAAGCTGAGATTAAACCCGAACAAGTGCACCTTTGGGGTGAGGTCTGGAAAACTACTAGGCTTCGTCGTAAGCGACAAAGGTATTCAAGTGAACCCTTCCAAAGTGAAATCCATACAAGAGATGCCAGTTCCCAAGACCGAGAAAGAAGTCAGAGGCTTTCTAGGACGGCTGAACTACATTGCCCGATTCATCTCGCACCTGACTGCTACTTGTGAGTCAATCTTCAAGCTACTGAAGAAAGATCAAGTAGTACGTTGGAACGATGAATGTCAGGCCGCTTTCGAAAGAATCAAAGAGTATCTCCAAGAGCCACCCATTCTTATGCCACCAGTTGAAGGGAGACCTCTAATCTTATACTTGACAGTACTGGACAACTCAATGGGATGTGTGTTGGGTCAGCATGACGAGTCTGGCCGAAAAGAGCATGCTATTTATTATCTTAGCAAAAATTTTATCGACTGTGAGACCCGATACTCACTGCTCGAGAAAACTTGCTGCACTTTGGTATGGGCTGCTCGCCGGCTGAGACAGTATATGTTGACTCACACTACTCTGTTGATTTCAAAGATGGATCCAATCAAGTACATCTTTGAAAAGCCTGCCTTGTCCGGAAGAATAGCAAGATGGCAGATGATCTTGACTGAATATGACATCCAGTACACGACCCAAAAATTAATCAAGGGAAGTGTGTTGGCAGACCATTTGACACATCAGGCAGTGGATGATTACCAGTCCATGAACTTTGAATTTCTAGACGAGAATATCATGGTAGTGACTGATTGCGAGATACCTGGACCGGATGAAGGACCTGAGGAAGGATCCCGATGGTCTATGAACTTTGACGGAGCCTCAAACGCTTTGGGTAACGGCATTGGAGCTGTGATCATATCTCCTAAAGGCTCACATACTCCACTTACCGCCCGACTATGTTTCAACTGCACCAACAACATGGCGGAGTATGAAGTATGCATCATGGGTCTTCGAGCCGTAATTGACCTAAGGATCAAGTTTCTGAGTGTCTTCGGAGATTCTTCTCTCGTGATCAGTCAGATCAAAGGCGAGTGGGATACGAAACACCCAAATCTAATTCCTTACAAGGAGTATGTATTGACGTTGCTTCCCCATTTCGAGGAGATAACCTTTGAACACTTCCCAAGAGAGGAGAATCAGTTGGCGGACGCGCTAGCTATGATGTCTTCTATGTTCAAAGTCAAATGGGACAACGAGGCTCCCTGAATCATTATTTGGAAAGTGGATGAACCTGCATATTGTTGTGATCTCGAGACCGAAGAGGTAACAGAAAAACCTTGGTATCATGAAGTAAAGAGGTACCTTGAAGCTCAAGAATACCCCGAGGGCGCATCCGTTAATGACAAGAAGTTTCTGAGAAGGTTCGCGGCAAAGTTCTTCCTCAGCAATGACATTCTCTACAAATGTAACCATGATTCAACCTTATTGCGTTGTATGGATAAGATTGAAGCAGAAAGGATCATGGCAGAGCTGCATTAAGGTACCTTCAGAACGCACTCCAATGGACATACCATGGCAAAGAAAATCCTTCGGGCAGGATATTACTGGTCCACAATGGAAGCCGACTGTTATCAGCATTCTCGGACATGTCACAAGTGCCAGGTCTACGCTGATAAGGTGCACATTCCCCCAGTTCCTCTGAATGTCTTGACAGCACCTTGGCCTTTTGCAATGTGGGGCATTGATATGATCGGCGAGATCAGACCTACGGCATCCAACGGGCATCATTTCATCCTAGTAGCGATTGATTACTTTATGAAGTGGGTGGAAGCAGCTTCCTTTGCTACCGTAACCAAGAACGTCGTGGCACGGTTCATTCGGCACAACCTGATCTGTCGATACGATGTACCAGAGAGGATCATTACGGATAATGATACCAATCTCAATAACAAGATGATCACTGAGCTCTGCGAGTAATTCAAGATACAGCACCACAACTCTTCTCCCTACCGGCCGAAGATGAATGGGGCTGTAGAAGCGACTAATAAGAACATTAAGAAGATTATGCAGAAGATGACAGTGACCTACAAAGATTGGCACGAGATGTTACCATTCGCTCTTCATGGGTATCGTACCTCAGCACGGACGTCAATAGGGGCAACACCCTACTCCTTGGTATATGGCATGGAGGCAGTCTTGCCCATTGAAGTTCAGATACCCTCTCTTCGGATCATGAAGGATGCGGGTTTAAGCGAAGATGACTGGATCCAGACCCGGCTTGATCAACTAAACCTAGTCGACGAAAAGAGACTCACCGCTATTTGTCATGGTCAGACGTACCAAAAACAGATGATCAAGGCATTTAACAAGAAAGTCAGACGACAAGAGTATCAAGTCGGGGACCTGGTAATCAAGCGTATCATTTTACCTCAAGGTGATCCCAGGGGAAAATGGACCCCTACGTACGAAGGGCCATTTGTGGTTAAGAACATCTTCTCGGGAGGAGCGATGATTCTAACCACCATGGATGATGACGACCTTCCTCACCCCGTCAATGCAGACATAGTAAAAAGATACTACGCATGACCAAAGACCCGCTAGGTTGACTGGCCTAGGAAAAAATAAGGGCTTCTCGGCGAACCAAAAGGGTTCGGGCAAAAATAAGGGATGAAAATAAAAAATTTGTACACCCGGCAAGTCGAAAACCTGAAAAGGCGGCTTGGGCAAAAATGGGTATCCCGGTGGACTGAAAACCCGAAAGGGCGGTCCAGGCAAAAGTTAGGGATAAGCGTAACACTATGTCTCATTGGATCACCCTGCATCCAGACTTTGGTATCAACTATCAGGCTCAGACGGCACCAGTCAATCAGCTTCATCTCCAACTAAGCAGCAAAGTGATGAGATGCTTGAAGACATAAAGGCGATAGCAGAGTTGGAACCCAGTGGGATTTTTCACATAGGTGTTTTGTTTCCTTTTCACAAATTGTATAAACTCTATTTTGTTCGGCGGCGTTCTCTTACTAGGACGTCAGCCTCTTGTACAAAAACGCCTATTTATAGGCAAAACTTCAAAATCAATACAAGTTCATTTTTCAGACAAATTGCAAAATTGTTTTTCCTTTATCTGTTTTGTTTTGCAAAGAACGTCCAATGTTCATTTTTGATATATGCATTTGACATTAATTGTTGATCACAAATATTTGCATGCGAAACAAAGGACTAATTACGGGTGACGTCGGAAGTAGGGGCAATAAGAATTGTCTAAGCGATCTAGTTGCTCTGTCCTCCAGGTACAAGGTGAATTCAGTTGAAGATACCTTCACTCCCCGCAGAGTAAAACAATAGTGGTAGCTCTCCCCACTGAGACTTGCAACTTTGAACAAATCAGCAATACTCTCCCCAAGCAGAGTTGGTCTACCATCAGCCCTAAAAAGGTTGGGTATCCCCAATAGGTCTTAATATTCCCCAGCGGAGTATACAGATATTCCTCAGCAAGTATGCCCGGCAGTCTTAATATTCGTCAACGAAATATAAGAATGTTCCCCGGTGGAATCCAAGATACCCCAGTGGAACCATTTCCCAGCACAGTCTGAAAAGCTTCCCCGCCGGAGTTGAATCATCTTCCCCAGTAGATTCTGGAAGCTTGTCCCCTACAGAGTGCAAATGTATCTCCCCAACCATATTCAGAAGGTTACCCCCACAAGAGTCTAACTGGGTTATCCTCAGCAAGTTGCAACTGAAAGATCATCCCCAGCGAAGTTCTTTCTATCCTTAGCGAAGTTCTTTCTATCCTCAGCGAAGTTCTTTCTATCCCCAGCAGAGTTCATCATCAAAATCCCCAACAGAGCTTATCAACGGAATCCCCAGCGGAGTTATCGTTAAAATCTCAACAAAGCATCTCTTCCCCACAGAGTAATTCCCCGCAGAGTAATCTCTTCATCAATTTTATTCCCCAACGAAGTTCTTTTCTCCTGCAAGTTTGTTCACACGATCATCTTCGTTCGTCATCCCCAGCGGAAACGAAGAATTCAACATCATTCTCCGGCAGCTATCCGGGATTTATTTTCCCCAGCTAAAACATCACATGTTCATACATCATGATACATGCATATACGCATCATATCATACGATCTCAGTTATATTGAGAACATCATTGCTTGGTACATATCATACATTGCATACGACTGACCTTTGCTTTTCAGGAAAGATACAGTTAAAGTTCTCAGCAGTCAAAGGAGACAAATCCAGTCAAAGGAGACAAATCCAGTCAATGGAGACAAATCCAGTCAAAGGAGACAAATTCAGTCAATGGAGACAAAACCAGTTAAATCGATTCCTAAAGATTTTTCTGAAGCCAGTCAATGGAGACAAAACCAGTTAAATCGATTCCTAAAGATTTTTCTGAAGCCATTCAATGGAGACAAAACCAGTTAAATCGATTCCCAAAGATTTTTCTGAAGCCAGGTCAGTTAATGGAGACAAAATCAGGTAAATCGATTCCTAAAGATTTTTCTGATAATAACCCGTCAATGGAGATAACCCGTCAATGAAGACAACTCGTCAATGAAGACAACCTGTCAATGAAGACAACCCGTCAATAGAGACAACCCGTTAATGAAGACAACTCGTCAATAAAGACAACCCGTCAATGAAGACAACCCGTCAACAAAGACAAAACTACCTACCAACAATCTCCAGGTGGCATCTATAAGCCCATCCTCCTATCCATCATCTCTCCAAATGGCATCTGCAAGCCCATTCCCGACATCACCTTGCTGATCCTACACCATGCGAGTGCAAATTTCTGGGCACTTTAGTGTTCAATCATCTTCCACCTTCGGATCACGAAAGGCTCGAAAGCCAATCTATATCCTCAGGTTTAAGAAAATTGAACAGGGGCAACTGTTGTACCCCAAAATTTGCCCTCCCATATTCCTCAAAGATTTGTCAAGAATGATCCTCAAATTGCTCAAAATGGCTCAAGGGTTGTACAGTCAAATCACTTCCTAAGACAGTTGAAATTAGGGTTTTGGTTCTTTCAAGGAATTTGGGGTTCTCAATGGCTCAATCAAGTCTCGTGGTCCTATATACATTCTCAAGCACCCACATGCCAAGTTTCAAGACTCACAGTGCCAATTTACACAGTCAAAAGCCCCATTTGATCCACAGTCAACTGCAAGGGCAAAATGGTCATTTTGCAATCAAAAGTCAGAATTTTTGGTCAACATATTATTTTGAGTTCAAAATCATCATTTGATCAAGTCTTGATCATGATTCCACAAGAATAGCTCAAAAATCATCAAGATGCAAAAGTTACTATTTTTGGACAGTAGAAAAGTCAACTGTATCTTGACCAGGGCATAACTTTTTCATGGTTTGTCAGAAAAATTCCATCCAATGCTCATTTTGAAGGGGATGCAATTTCCTACAATCCATATTCACACTCCAAGTTTAAGAAATGCACTCACAAGAAGTTACCAATTTTTACATTATAGGTCAATTTTAAAAGTCAACAAAAGTGCACTTTGAGTCAAAGGCCATAACTTGGGATTGGTAAATCCAAATGACATGGGACCAAAGGCATTGGTTAGAGGACTTCAAGAGCTTTCCAAAATGTCCAAGAACTTGGTCATATGATCAAAATTGAGCAAGTTGTGCATTGGAGAAGTTGGGAAATTTTTATGAATTTGCAAAAGTCAACTTTGCTCAAAACACCTTCTTTTTGCTAATGGGCCTCAAATCTCTTCTTGAAACTTCACCCATGACTTATGCACGACCCACCAAGCTAAATGGGATTTATTTTCTTATTTTTATTGATTAATTGGATTTTTAATACATATTAATTCATTTAATTAATTTAAATCATAAGAAAATAGAAGATTTGTTTTTTAAACCAATTTGTGAAGCAAATATGATCAAGATATGCTGGCAAATTCGTGCACAAGTCAAAGATACAAAAACTCCAAATTTGGCAACATTGTTCAATCATGAAAAATCAAGAATATTTGATTTTCAATCAAAGATTTAAACATCAATGCACATGGATTGGATCCAAAACTTTGACCTAATTTGATTCTCCTATATGTATGCAAGCTAACCATACCCTAGCACACGATTAAAAAGCTGCAGAAACGACCCTGTCATATTCAAGAATTTTCAAGAAAAGTCCAAACATGTTCTTGCATTCTAGGCCAATTCAAGGCGTTTTGATCATCCAAATACATTGCAGGAGGTCCCAGAAACGATTTACAATCAAATTCGAGCACTAAAGCTCAAGAAATCACGAGACACAGTCCCACGGTTTTCACTTTTGATTCCAAATTGTAACTCTTAATTCATATGCATTTAACATGTTTTTGTGATTGATTTGTGTTGTTAGAGACCATACGAAGCTAATGGAATGGTTGAATTGAATTATAATGCCCTGAATCGAGACATGCCATGACTGAATCTCTAGGGTTTCCAAGCTTTGAATTAGGGCTTTCTGAACCAGGGAAAATTGGGACCAGTGAGACACATGGTTGAGATCATGAGACTAAGACGATCAAGACCCATACCTCGCGAAACGTTTATATTCATTGTGCTTCTAATCGCTATTTTTCCTTGCAGGAGTTAGTGGGGGTTAAAAACCCCCGCTATCTGATGTTATTTACACATGACAAACGAAGAAGATGATGAGGTGTTAGCATCTGGTTGGCTTATTTGAAAAGCGCGCGTTATTTTTATTTTACAGTATATTGATTGGTTTTTATATATAATAATTGCCACTTATTTCAATAACAAGAAAAGCAGCGTAGTGGAGTGGTTGGTGCGTTGGCCTGGAAGCATTGGGATCTGGGTTCGAATCCCAGGTCCCCCAAACGTTTATTTGTTTTTTTTCTTCAGGCGCTCTTGTGTAAGCTTGCAAAAGGATGTCCACCATATGCTTCAGATCTCAGCACGCCAAGTGGCCTCAAACCTGATCCAAGGGTCTAGATGGAAGGACTATCATGGTCCTTAGTCAACATGCGTATGGACAAATCAGAAAGTCAAACAGGCTGGAGAGCTATTGGGCCTGGAAATTGCCAAAGACACCTCCTCTTGGGCCCATCACCCCCTGGGTTTATTCCTTTTTCTGCTTTTATATTTTTCATTTAATTGTTTTTATTATTAATTATTATTATTATTACTTAATTAACCAAATTAATTTTTTCATAATAAAATCAGAAAACTAAAAAATATAATACTTTTTTATTATTATTAATTTCACCCTTTTATTATTTTTGTAAATAAATAAATAATTAATTAATTTAGTTTTAATTAGGTTAATTTTAACTTTTTCACAATAAATAAAATTAGTGTAGAATTAGGGTTTGCAATAACTTTTGACTCTTTTTATTTTTTTCTTAAAAAACATAAAAAACTCAAAAAAAATATTTCTTTTTATTAACTAATTAGTTTAGGTTTAATTTAATTTAATTCATAAATAATAAAAAATCTCTTTCTTTCTCAAAAAAGGGTCAAAACCCTAAAAAACTCTCTGATTCAATTTTCTCTCGCGCACATGATTATTTTTTATTCATAATTTTTTATCATATAATTGTATTTGCTCCGAGGATGTAATAGCTTTAATTAGGAATTTTTTATCGCTTTTATTTAATTTTCCGCATTTACTTTTTAAAGGGTTTGTTTTTGGCGATGTAAATACCCGACGCCTTGTAATAGTGTAGTTTTATTTTCCGCAACTATTAACTGCTAGATGTATGCTAACTAGGCTATGCATGACAAGATCTCTCTTAAATTAAAATCAATCGTAGCTCACCATAACATGTACAAAGATAACATAACTGAAACCTGACACACTCGCACATGCCACTCCTAGGGTACGCCTCACTTGGTTTCCTCGACGTGGTCATTTAGTATAGGGTGTTTTAGAGGTTGCTCTCCTGTCTAAAGATCAAAGTTGCCTCGAAATGGTTGCCTCGATAAAAAAATGATCTAAGACATTAGGGTTACCGCTAAGGCGTTCTACCATTGCTTTAGTGACCACATGTCCCTAACATCGAATTGACCCGAAAACTCCAACGACGGGGCTACCTACTTCTCAATAGTGGGATAGTACTGTCTAAAGGACATTTACACAGCTTAATTTCTTTTGAGTAGGTAGAGGTTCTCAGGTACTTGCTCTTTCAAAACAAAAATACTTTTCGCACCTACACTTTTCTGACAAAAGTTTTCAAACAACAATTCATACACTCTTGAGGACAGATACAAGAGTTAAATCGGAGTTTTCAAACGAAACTTTTTTCAAAACCCACAAACACAAGAAAAGCAAAACATTTTGAAAACATAGTGAGCAAGTACCTAAGAGCCAGTGGATAACCACGGATAGAAAGGGTGCTAACACCTCCCCTTTCTATAATCTACCTCCCGAACCCGAGAAACATCTCGAAAAGGAATTTTGTTGTGCTTTTGTCCTTTCCTTGTTGGAGAAAATAAAAGACGGTGGTGACTCTTGCTTAACGCGACATTTTGCGAAACGCAAACGCGAACCAGTATTTCAAAACAGTATGTTCTATTTCCACCGATCACAGGTACCAATATTATCCTTATCGGTCCTGCTGGGTCCACATCTCCAAGACAGATAACCACCAATAAAAGTCTGATTCATCCTTAAGCTTTCAAACACCATTCAGCATTAGGTTTGGGACAAGTCAATAGTTTCCACAGAATTACCAAACCTTGCCTCTTGACACAAATGATGCATGTGCATGTGCAATTTCAACAACTCATCATATAATTCAATACATTTTGAATTATCTTCACAATATTGCACAACATAAATATTTCATGTCAATCAATCACATATACACAATTTTATAGTATAAATCATATCAACACATCATCATAACATGTAGCAATTAGATAAAAATCATGCTATATTCAAACATCATCAAATTCCAACACTTACATACACAATTCAAGTGTTAAGTTTCTCATCAAAGCACTTCTAAAACCAATCTGAATCAAGTCAAATAAATTATTAAAATACATGTAAATCCGTGATAAATCATAACATACAAGATCTCAATCACATTCATGCATAAAATAATTTTTCAACTTGCAGCCACCCTTTCTAAGCGCCCTAACCCGCGCTAAGCGTCCTCTGCGAAAACCAGAAAAATTTCTGCGAACAACATTTTGTCCATACACGAAAATTCACATTGAGACATGTTCTAGTGCCTATTTTTCATCAAATAAACACATCTAACATGTATACATCATAGGGAATCTATTTATATCATAAAAACTAGATTTCAAAAACCTAATTTCCAAATCCCTAAATCAATTTGGGTGATTCAAAACCTAGAAATTCACATACTCAATCCTATTACATGGTACTACCCATGATATACTCCCATAATAACATAGATTCTCACTGTTACCTTGAGTGTAGAGTCTTTAGGGTTGCCTCTTCATTTTTC
Source organism: Vicia faba (assembly GCA_948472305.1). Classification (NCBI taxonomy): domain Eukaryota; kingdom Viridiplantae; phylum Streptophyta; class Magnoliopsida; order Fabales; family Fabaceae; genus Vicia; species Vicia faba. The sequence goes on from OX451737.1 coordinate 1,188,486,349, forward strand.
CTCTTTTCTCCTTTTTCTCCTCTTCTCTTCTCTTCTCTTCTTTGTTTTTTGTTTTATGACAACACTAATTCTAATCCCTCTTCTTACTATTTTATTTCATTAATGGGCCTAATTTCACTTGCCAAATCTATTATGACGTAAAGCCCAATTCTAATTATTTACTATTCTTACTTATAACTTCAATTATTCAAATAATACATATATTCAAATAATTCAAATAGTCATCAAATCACATAATTGAATCAATTACTATAAAATATAATAATTAATAAAATAGTTAAATAATAACAAATAAAAAAATAGAGTGTTACATATAGCTGCACTCAAAAAAATAGGTGATTTTTGGTTTGCAGCCTACCATATTATCCACACAAACTAAAAGTTAGCTGGAGGCAGTTAGTTATGGGGAATAGAGCTCGTCCTAGTGCCAACTTCATGCTATGGATGACTTTTCATGGAAGAATTCCCACTAAAGATAGGCCAAATAGATTTGGCATTATTTCTCATTAATTATTAAATTCATAATATAAGAGTATATTAATCTATAATTCAATTATTTAATTAGTTTTTAGTCTATTATTTTACGAAATCTAAAAAATGTCTAAAATTATTAATGTCAAATCCAAAAAATAATATTTAAATCATATATTTTATATAAAAAATTTAAATTATATAAATATGTTCAATTTCATACATTTATTATGGTAATAGTAAGCATTATAAAATCCCATAATATCTATTTGGTCTATAATATTAAATAATAAATAAATAAATATTATATAATCATCTTTAATACAATCAACTTAAAAAATAACTTAAAATTTTTAAATTTATACAATATAAACACCTTCAATACTATGAATTTATTATGATAACATAATTAGTATTTATTAAATTAATTTATATAATATCAACATTAATTACATTTAAATTAATAATAAATTCAATCATATTTTATTAACAAATATATAATATAATTTTATCATATACCCAATCTAAATTAACTATAAAAAAATTACAATAATGGAATAGCAAGTCCTATCTCAGTAAATTAACAAATGAAAGAAAAAATAAAATAAAGGACAAAAACAAAAGAAAACAAATAAAAGATGAATATATAAATTATAAATAAAAATCTAAATCTTGGAGTTCAAAATGGTTCTTGAGAAATCTTTCTTACTAAAATATAGTAGCACATCTATTTCATTGGTTTGTCAATTTGCTAGAGTACCTGCATGAATAAATCATATAATTGTTATTATTTATGTTATCAATATCTTATCTTTGCTAAGCGTGCAAAAACATATAAAGTATTTTTATATGAAAATATAATAATTGAATATAAAATTGATAATAAGATAAATAAATCTGCAAAAATAAATAATTATTAGAGAAAAATCTTTTACTAATTGAAATTGTTATCGATAGCAGATATTGTGAAAAATCCTATAAAATAACAAATAGATGAAATGTAACTGATTTTTATATCACTATTAAGATTGTTGTTAAAAAATGATAAATATATATTTAATTATAATAATTGAAACAATTGAGAAATTTAATGCATCGGATCTAAAATATGTATATCTAATTTCAAAGTTTTCTAATTTAACATTTTACTTATAAATTTAAATTTAACATTTAACTAGTAACAAACTCGTGCTATCGCACGGGTCTCGTCTGAATTCACATTACATTTATAGATTATTAAATTATTAAGTATGTTATCATGTTTTCAGTTGAGTATATGTCTCATGTAAATCAAGTTGGTATTTAACTCCATATTTGTAGCAAGCGTCGGTCCTATCAACAAATCACGTCTGCATGAACAAATAGGAAAAATTATATACTTCTTAAAAAAAACAATGATATTTATGCTCTAAGATATCTGTGCTATCGCACGGGTCACGGGTCCTGTCTAGATTCACATTATACGTTGTCAAATCTCATTTGTAATATATTTTTTAGTTGATTAACATTCACATAGTTACAAATATAGACTAATAATATGCATCAACTTTTAAATTAAGAAATAAAAAGAACTATTATATTAATATATTTGACCAAAAGAGTATTAAATCTTTAATGTTAATTTGATTTTATTAAAAAGATTCTACAATTTAGTCAAAAATGAATTCTATACTGAATTAATATAAAACAGTAGCAAAAGAAAGATTTAAAAGATGAACATTAAAATGAACAGTTTACGGTTGATATTTATAGATACGTTCACATTTACTTGTGGATCTATGCCTGTAAAGTCCTTCATTAAGATGAACAATCTACGGCTATTAAATTGAGAAATAAAATGAGAAATAAAAAAGAAATCTTAGATTAATATATTTGACTAAGAGAGTATTAAGTCTTTATTGTTAAATTATATAATATAAGAATTGAATAAGAAACAATTAATAGAAGAAAACTATAGAGTTAGCAAAAATGTAATTTAAGTGTCATAATTTAGAATTAGTAAAAAACATTAATTATATATAAGAAAAAAATAGAATAATTTGAAATAGTATATTCTGAAAATAGCAATGAAAAGTCTTTAAAAACGACGTTTAGAAAACCGATGCATTAGAAATTAATATGAAATTAATAACATTAAATAGTAAGAAACTCGTGCTATCATACGGTTACCGTCTGAATTCACATTATACGTCTCTCACTCTCATTTATCAAATTTGTATATATTTATTCAGTTAATTAACATTTATATAGTTACAAACATAGAAAGCGCATTGAACTCGTGTGTCTATTTATAAAAAAATATTTGTAATTTATTCCGATTTATAATAATAATTGAATAATAAATTGAATTTTTTTCGTTTATAAAAATATTTGTAACTTATTCTAGTTTAAAAAAATTATTGTAACTTATTTCCGTATATAAAAATATTTATATCAACATATAGACTTTTTCCCGTTTATAAGGGACTTGAACCCGTGTGATAATTTATAAAGTAAAATTTAATTTATTCATGTTAAAAATAATTGTTTTAATACTTCAATTTTTATCTTTTATAAAAATATTTGTAACTTATTCGCGTTTATAAAGTTATTCTAACTTTCTTTGCGTTTATAAACACATTGAACTCGTGTGTCTATTTATAAAAATATTTGTAAGTTATTCTCTTGTATAAAAATAATTGTAACTTATTCCGTTTATAGAAATAATTGTATCATTAAATTTTTACGTTTTATCATTAATTTTTTATGATTACCATTTATCATTAAATTTTCATGACTACCATTTAATATTTTTTATCATGATTATCATTGAAAAGATTCTCATAAATTTTAGTTATTTAATAAGTTTTAAAAAATTATAGAATTTCAATTGATTTTATTTTGTTTTATTAAACTTTTTATAAAAATCTAAATTATTTTAAAATATATTAATAGCATTCAAAATTATATAGTTTTTTCTTAAAATACTTTTTGAATGCTATTTAAAATTATATCAATATTATATATTTTATTTTCATTAATTCAATTTAATTGAATTTCAATGAATCAATTAATCTTTTGACAATGATCTAATTGAATTAATTGATCAATTAACTCTTTGTAAAGTTATCATACGTATAATAGTTTCTTTCAAAAGTATTTTCTTAAGAAATATTCAAAATAAAGTATTTTAAGAAATATTAATAAAAATGAGACGATTTTTATTAACATTTCTTAAAAATACATGCTTTTTAATAATATTTCATAAAAATACGTGATTTTTAATATATTTTAGTAACAAATATTATTTAAACTATAATAATACTTACTTAAAATTTTAAACAAATCACAATTTTGCTAATATTTTTTAATAAATTTGTTTTAAAATGATAGAAAATTTTATCGATTTTAATGATTCACTTTATATATTTAATTTCAAGTTAATCATTACTCATTTTAGAATATTTATTTTTTTGAAAATTATTTTATCATTTTGCAATAAATCATTAATCATAATTTATATGATTTTAAGATACTTATAATCATAATTATTTTATCAATTAATCATAATACATAATTTATAATTGCAATAATTCAAATTTTAAACTCAAATGTATTTTTCCATATTTCCAGGGACACACCTTTTGAACCTTCATCATATATACATTCTCTTTAATTTGTATTTAAGACACACAACTGATTCATTGTATTCTAAATTTACAAAAAATAGATAGTGCATCTAAAAAAACATAAACAACAAATGAGAGGAATAGATATAAATAAATAAACCCTGAATGAAACATTGGAATTGGAATTCAAATATAAATAAATTAACCATGAATGAAACATTGGAATTGGAATTTAAATATAAATAAAATTCAAATATAAATAAAATAAATTAATAAATCAAATAAATAAAAAATAGTGTAAAATTATGATAGATTGACATGTCAGCAAAATTAAATGTTTGAGTCGTTAATGTCTTTCACAGCTTTAATCGGTCGCGCCATTGATGTTACTATTTAGACCTGTTACAAAATATGTATTAAAATGGACACAGAGCCATTGATGTTACTATTTAGACCTGTTACAAAATATGTATTAAAATGGACACAGAGAATCAAAATATGGGAATGAAGAAGAATTGGAAAACAATACATAACCTTTTGAAAATAATTGAGAATGAAGAAGATTGAGGAGTGAAAGAGTAAGAGTTTAGAATGGCTATATATAGGGTTTAGAATGGCTATATATAGAGTTTAGAATGGCTATATATAATAATTGGAAGATTTTTAATAGTGGTAACATAATATTATATTTCTAAGAAATAGTGTTTAAATATGTAATTTAATTTTTATGGATATAAATATGTTAAATAAGTAATTTATTTTTTATGGACAAAAAATTGTAAAAAGATGAATAAAAAAAGAGAAAATAAAATTAGAGTTGGGCAAGAATGATTATTAAGATGACACATGAGCAAGAATGACTATTAAGATGACACATAATTATATTATTAGATTTTTTTTTTCTAGGGTTGCTGTCATGAATTTAAATTAAGTAGATTTAATTTTTTTTTCATTATTTTATATATTACTTCTTATAATAAAATTAGGATTAGATGTGTTTGGATCTTGGGCACAGGTTTTCTTTTACTAATTTATTTCCATTCTAACTATCAGCCTTATTCTTTATTAGCACCCTTTAGTTCTATTTTTTAATTAGACTAATGTAGATAATTATGTTAAATTGTTTTAATTAAGTAATTTGAGTCTACTAATTTTAGGTCATTTGATCTTATTTTCTTTTAGTTTATAAAGAGTAAAAGCAAATAAAAACATGATTTTTTTTTTATTATTAAGTTATCAATTAAATTAATTTCAATATTTTTTTATAAATAATAGTATTGACGAATTTTATATCTATTACATTCGAATAATCGATTGATTGGTTCAATGTCTTACCAATTAATTATTCAAATAAAAATATTAAAATTTACAAACAAATCTAATGAATTTCTTCGCCTTACGAGATTTAATTCTAATAAGGAGCAACTCCTTATAAAAATCAATTTCTTCGCTCCGCGTAATTTAATTTCGATAAAAATCAATTTTTGATCAATAAACCAACTCAAACATTTTTTTACTAACATAACAAAAATTCAAGTGTCAAATTAGTTTCAAATTAAATCTTCGAACTACGTCTACGATTACTCAATTTCAAATTCAGGCGAATTTCAAAGGATCATTCAAAGGCAAATTATACGCAATCCTATAAAAAAACTAATCAAACACATATGAACTACGAAATTGACTATGATTTCTTCGCAAGAGGATACGTAAGCACGCGGTTAAAATCAAGACGAGTCCCCTAATTAAATAATTAAATATTTTCATATGTACATGGTAATAACATTTAAGTAGAAAATTTTCATTAAGTCCTAAACCTAAAAAGGGTCCCCTTGAGTACAAGGAAGATAAAGGGTGCCTAACACCTTCAATTTATCTAACCACCTCGCGAACCTAGTAATCTCTAAATAATTAAGATTTCTCGTTCCTTTCCCGTCCTTAGGACAAAAAGTAGTGGTGGCGACTTTCCTTATTTTTTGCCGGTTACGTTAATTATGTGGATTTTTCCTAAAATTCCGGTACATTTCGAAAATCCCAGAAATTTTGCCAACCCTGTAATTTTTGGTATGGCAGAAAATAAGCCTCTCTACTTGTGCAGTCCTCAACCGGCACAACCGACAGCTTCTTCTACGGATTCTTGTACAAATTGTACGGAGTTCTTCATCATCGATGTTACCTTATTCCAAAATGTTTGTCCGTTTGTAGGAAATTGTTAATTTAACCTTTATATTTCAAAATTGACAGATATTCAAGACTCGATCGGATGCGTTAACATGTGCACATACTATTGGGAAACAACATGGTATTATTGTTGCCATTGTTCGTTCTGATTCGGTTAATAGAATCTCGTGGAGGATGGATAAATTGATTATGGATTGCGAGAGATGAGGAAATTATAAAAGAAAGAATGCATGTCAAAGCACAAACTCATCTAACGACGTTTATAGCATGAAAGTGAAATGTCCTTTTAGGCTGAGAGTTGTTTGAAGTTATGTTGGTTGGAAGGTGATAGTTAGGTGTTGGATGCACAACCATAGATTATCTGAGGATTTGGAAAGCTATGACATATTGAGTCGTTTAAAAGATCATGAACGACAGTTTGTGAATGATATGACGAAGTACAACATGGCTCCAATGTTCGTAGTTGCTGCTTTAAAATACAGAGATCCTGAAAACCTAACTATTGTTACCCAAGTGTATAGAGTCAGAGCTACATACGAAACGGGCAAGAGATGAACATTGACAGAAATGTAAATGTTGTTGAGTCTTATTCATAAAGAGAAATACATGTGTTGGACTAGAAATAGAGACAGCGTAGATATTGTTGTTGATATCTTTTGGACACATTTGGATTTAGTGAAGTTGATGAATATGTTTCATTCGGTGTTGATTTTTGACTGCACATACAAGACAAATAGGTAAGAATATTTTATTGGACATCCTGACATATGTTGTTGTAAATGTTGATTTTGATTACTTCCATGTTGCTCGTACAGGTACCGCTTACCACTGCTTGAGATTATTGGTGTTACGTCAACGAAGTTGATGTTTTCGGTCGCCTTTGCCTATTTAGAACATGAAAGGGAGGAGAATTTTACATGGGCATTAGAGAAGCTAAAAGAGTTGTTCTCTTCCGAGAAGTTTCTATCAAAGGTTGTGGTGACAGACCGAGAGCTTGCATTGATGAATGTCATGGAATATGTGTTCCCGAGTGCAACTCATCTGTTGGGATGTTGTGTTCTCAATTTCCTGTTTTCTTACATCCATACACTGATGACATTATTGATGTTGAAAATGATGGAAATTGTGGATTCTGTTGTATTGCAGTTCAACATGGATGGAGAGAAGACATGTGGGTTATGGTTCGGACGCAGTTAGACACTCAAATTCATCAACGCCCTCAATTATTTTCCAAGTTGTTCTATGACTCGGTTTTTACAATTAGGAATTTGTTACGAGTAAAACACATGGGTGTGTAGGATATGGATACGTGGATGAGCATTCCTGATATGGGTTACCCTATTGCTTCTAGATACGGTGTTGTATTTGTCTCCCTTTCCGTGAGACTTAATATCACCTTTTTTCCACCTATGTATACGAGCAAGCATACAATCATTGTTATTGGCTTTGTCAATAAAAATCATTAGGTTTAGGTAAATTTGAAATTTGATTGCCTAATGCCTCTATTCACTGTCCGTTAGAGAGAATTGTAGCGATGATGCAAAAGCATGGGAATCAGCATTTGCAGATCGCTTTAGGCATTAGAAAGAGGAAGTTGGGATGTTATCTTAATTTATTTTATACCCTTTTATATGTGACAATTATTAAATGTCTATGTTTAATCAGATACCATGTTTATTGATTCAGCTATGTGCAGAGAAAATCAATTAAAAAAGAAAAAAAACACATGCTGACAGTATATTGGAAATTTGAAATTTCTTGAATTTTTTAGTGACTACCGAAAATTATGAAATTTTCGATAATTATTGTAAAGTCATCACAAATTTGAAATTTTCAGTAGATAACAAATTTTTACGAAAAATATGTGTTTTTAACAAAATTTCAATAAACAATCCAAAATTCCGGTATACTTTAAAAAATTTCATGTTTTCTAAAATTTTTAAGGGTATAAACATAAAATGCTAAAAAAATGGATGGTGTAATGTATAATTCTAGAGTGGCATGTTAAAATCTCAATGTATTGCCTCTTTACCTAAGGATAAAAACAAAATAATTTTTTTTCTATCCTATAGTGAATAGATTTTCAATGCTTACCATTCACCACACACAAACAGATTAAATTTGGTTCCACTCTATTCAAAAGACAAAAACAGAATTGAAATCATAATTAAATTTGGTTCCACTCTATTCAAAAGACAAAAACAGAATTGAAATCATAATTTCGCTTGTAACAGTATTGTATTTCCGATTTCAGCCTACATTTTATCAAATCTTTGTGTATCTCAAAAAAGTATTTCCAGTTTTCAGGGACATTTTTATAAATTCTCGCGGTGCACAAAAAAGAAATCCTCAAAAACAATTAAGCAAGATTTTTTGTCGTGCTCTTGTATTTCTATTTTTGCCTAGTATGCAATTTTAGTGATTGTAATAACTCCTAAAGAGGTTTAACTTGACATTATATTTACTAATTCTGCATTTCCTTTCAATCACCTTCAAGCGGTAACCCTTAGATTCATAATTGGTCATGTGCACCATAAGAGTTGCTTGAACAGAGCTGATACGACAAGGAATTGAATTACATTCATTTTATATATATATACTGAGAATTTCAAAATTTTCCCAGATGATAACACCTGAGAGATGTAATACCTTCATGGATTCCAAGACAAATTAGATCAGACCAAAAAATATGTATAAGCCTAGAAAGGGGGGAGTTTTCAAATAACCCCAAATGTTGCTGATAAACATTCTACACCACTGCTAAATACTTCCACAAAATTTAAGTCAAATACTAGACCTATGTAGAATCAGAAAGATCTGTCTTCCCTTCATGAGGTTCGTCCTCTGAATCAGATACAACAGTAGATTCTATGGCAGTATTTCGGGTTGGTCTCTGTCTCACTCTTTGCTTCGCAGCCAAGCCTATGCTTTCTGGAACAGTATGGCCAGGGACTCCAGCTAATCGCTTACTACAGCGAACCCCCTTGGGATAAGAAACTGCATCACTTGAGTGTGCTTCTGAATCATCCATCTCCCTGTCATGTTCATCATTCTCCTCGCTACTACTGTGATTCTCAATTTCATAACCAGAATCATCACTCTCAGATATAGGGGGCACATCTCTATTAGAATCATCACTGTCTGACGATACATCCATGGTAGAGTCATCTTCAGATCCTTTGTTCCTGTCTTGATTGGCAGCAGGGGACTTTTTCCTTTTGCTAAGCATCGGTTCAAAAGAGGATAGTCAGATTATAGAAGTTAGTTCAGATTCAGAATCCAAAACATGTATCAGAGAAATAGAAATTATTATTGTGAGCATGTTATACTTGGGCCGCACGAATATTATTGTTCATCTCAAATTCTGGTTTTCAGTGTGTATCTCAGAGCAATGGTAAAAAGAAGCAAAAAATAGGCTTAAAAGTTTTATTTGCTTGCTCCTTTTGTTTGAAGGGAGTTCAGCAACTCCATTTGATAATACAGAATACTATCAACATTCTACAAGGATAATGCAACATGGCAAGGCAAATAGAACATGAACCAATGAGATGTAGTATCAGGAAAAACATACTTTGTCAACTGTATAGCCTCCTTCATGGTTCGATCATAAGCCTCTGCAATATTTCCCAAAGAGAACTTGATTAATATCAAAACACAACTGATGTCAGAAAGAGGCCGAGAGAAGAAGAAATCAAAACAGATTGTATCGAATTGATTGATTAGTTCAAGCATCAAACCGAATGTGGTTACTTACACCCATAGTGTCTAGTTAGTGTTAAATACCTAAATCTAATTTGGACATATGCTGATTGGCATTAATGAGAAAATACTTCTAAACAATTAAACATTTTGAATTGAAACAACAATTTATTTCTTATGTAAACACTAAACCGACACATTAATTACCAAGACTAAACTGATACAGTAAAAAAATCAGTGAAAGCAAGGTTGAATTTATTTATCAGATAAAATATGTAGAAAGTAGAGCAATTCAAATTCAAACTCAAACAAAGGAATGTCTAATCCCAATTCAATCCTAATGCAACATAATGCCAAATGAAAGGCACCTCATACATGCTCAAACATTCTCATCATCTTAATTTATAGTATGACTTATACTCCTAACAATGCAACTATGACACAAACAAAGCACAGTAAATTCAACTCTGTTAATATGCAGGAGAATACATGCAACAAAATTGAACAAATAGCCCACATCTTACCAAAACTGTAATTAACAGGCCTTCGAGTGCGACAAGAGCGTGCATTTCCAGAAGAATAAGAGTTCTGAAAATCTTTTAAGAGCTTATCCTGTCTCTGTTTTTGTTTCATTGCTTTTTCTTTCTTCTGCATAATTCAATAGTATTATTACATTATGTTAATATCAAAAACAAATATAAGGTATTCTCCATAAAATAGACACATATCTAACAATAATCAATAGGATGTATATACCTTTTGAAGTTTATCAAGAACAGGAATAGCTTCACTTTGAAGCTTCTTGCCGATAAAAACTTCCACGGGAGACTTGCTAGATGATAATCTTTCCTGGAAACAACATTCAAAGACAGTTAATTAAGGTTTTAAATACAGGTAAATCAAGGAAGACAAATGATAATTAGATTTTTCTTACAGCTACTTCTGAAAATTCTTCAAGATTGGAGGCAAGTGTTTCCCATTGAAAGTTGGGAAGTGACAAACAGCCTTTGACCTTACGGTTTGGAGTTGAGACTGATGTGATTGTTTCCCTGTACAATCTGTGACTCTGAGCTTTGGTGTTGGCATCGTACCTACAATAAACATAGTCAGACAGATTAATAGTGAGTATTTTATGATAACAATAATAATGAAGATATTGGAACATATTCAAATACCAATATGTTGTGCTAGTTCCAACTTTTCCAAAGGCATTTTTACGAAAAGAAGAAATTTCTGTTCCTTCTTTTAGAGAATCATTAATATATGATACCACATCATGTTGCTGATCATAACAAACAAACCGTCAAATTAATCAGTATCATGAAAAATTGTAACATAAAAATTCAAAAGGGATTAGAGAGAGATTGGGAACATCTAATCAGAGAACAGAGAGTATACAACTACAATTGCATTAATTAAAATTTGAATAAACTAAACAGAAGGTCACAATACATCAGCTCTAACTTCACAAATGGCTTTTAGCAGTAGTAAACGATCCAATGGATCAAGCTCCTTGTACTTCGATATCTCCTCTCTGCATAAACAATAACAACATGAGTTCCTTGAATGCCATAACAATTGTAATTGGTAGAACAAGACCATTTCATCTCCATACCCTTTAGATGGTACAAGTGGATTCTTGCCCTCAGCTACCTAAAGCCAAGAACCAGCCAACAGAACAAATCAATAAATCCTATCAGCAATGGGAAGGAAAAATAAAATAAATAAAAAAACATAAACAATCAATTGATAACTCACCCATGGCCACCACATAGTCAGTTTCTTAGAGAGAGCAGTCACCCATTTATCAGAATCATTCAGTAATTTGCTCACTGGTGGTGTTCCCTGATAGGAATGAAATGAAACTTAAACTTGCAAAGAAATTAAGGAAGGACCATTATCTAAATAATAATGGATAAGAAGCCACCACAAAGTTAACCAGTTTACAGACTTGTTTAAAGTCCAAGCTAAAAAAAAAATGCTCCATAGGGAATACAATTTTAAGAATCAGATAAATGGTGTTCATGACAAGTTTAACTTATAACTGAACACTGCTTCTTCCAAATAAGATGAGAAAACAAATTAGAATAGTGTTACTATAGCGATAATTGTTATAAAAAATTCTTACAGATTGAACAAATATTACCCAAACAACAGTGAGATCAACACTGTCGGTCATTTTTAACCTCTGCAGCACCCCATATCTCTGAAAAAATGTGTGTCTGTGTTAAGTTTGGTTTGTTCATTTTTTCAAATTACTCCTATTACCAATGTCAGTGTAGTGTCCGGTGTCTGTGGCTGTGCTTCATAGTTTTTAACCCCCGTGCTTTTTTCCAGCCCTAGGCCATATATTACAGACAGAGCAATCACAAATCATATATTAAGAAACCCCAAACAAAACAAATACACTGTACATTCTTATAATAATAACAACAAAAGCAAATAAGATACCTTTAAAAGTTGAATATGAAGGTGAGCAAGTGCAGCATTAGGCTTAACAAGTCCGATCTCAATTTCTTCAGCTGAAACCTTCAAATCCTTACCAAGTATTGGACTAAACACCTGAATCATAATATCACAAAATCACAAAATGAATAACCGAAAAACATTACTAACACGATTACAAATCGTTACTTACGTCGAGGAAATTGAGAACGGAAGCGAGTTCCCAGCGTCGACGTAGGTTTGAAATCTCTATCTCTAAAGGAGTTTCTGTTTCTTCAACGCGTGCGTTTTGGTCTTCGCTGCCACTGCCTTCTTCTACGGTTTGCATTGTTATCGTTCGTTCCGTTTTCGCAACCGTAACTGTATAGTTTCACGGGGAGAGAGAGACACTTTCCCGCCCAAGTAGGTGATGGTTGTTGTTACTGGTTTGAGAGTTGAGAATTGTTTCCACTTTGCTCTGTTAATTTCTAGGGTTAATAATTTCAGGATCGCGCCTTTTCCAATTCCAGTTCCCCCTCTCTGCTTACAGTAAAACGCGTCGTTTTGTTGTCCTTTTGAATGTCTTACGGTTTCTTCCCGCAGTAAAATGCGGTAAATTTGGATCTTCAAACTAATAGGGTTTTTTGAAAGTTTAATGTACGGTCGATTTTAAGTTTTCAAACCAAATTTTATATATTATATATCTCATGAAAATAAATCATTTTGAGAGGATTTCTTAACTCACTTCATGTGGGAAAATTAAATTCTATGTAATTTCTATAATTTTTTTTTTAAAATTGAAAATATATTTTTTGTGCGTATTTTTTTAAAAAAAATTGATTTAAAATCGAAAATATATTTTTGGTTGACAATATATTTTTGGTTCTAATGTTGTCTGTGGCATAAAAACCATAAAATTCAAGCTTGTAAATAAATATATTTCTCACTTTTTCGCATCACAAATTAAAACTTGTACAAATCATACACATCACAAATGGAACAAAAGACATACACACACATGTGTGTATATATATATATATATATATATATATATATATATATATATATATATATATATATATATATATATATATATATATATATATATATATATATATATATATATATATATATATACACATGTGTGTGTATGTCTTTTGTTCCATTGTGATAGAGTCGTACACAGTACCAAAATGTAATCCAAGTACGAATATGATATAATATAATACCAAAATACAAATGCATCAACATAAACTACTAAGTATGGTGGATGATGAGTCGGTCTGTCACCCTTGAGGCGTCCATACGCTGCCTCCTGTAACACATAGCCTCATGAGCTTCCACCATGATGGCATCCAAAACACCTCTAACATCGGATCCATCAGGAAACGGCCCTCTGTCAATACCATCATGCGCAAACTCTATGATACGACGGCACTTAGGCAACACGTCATAAGCATGATCTTTCCTAATTTGCTTCTCCTCTAAGATCTCCTGATGAACTGGCGCCGGTGGGTTCTCTAGAGCATCCTCTACTATGTAGAGAGGGGACACCTTAAAGAATCATATCATGTATTCGTACTCGTAACTCCAATCGTCTAGTGCTACGGTACTCCTGGCCTCATCAGGAACAAGATGATTCTCAAAATCATCAAAAATAGCATTCATATCCCTCTATTTCATAGTCGGAGAAGCACATACAGCAGGATCTCGGGGAATGGTCTGGGTAAACCTGAACTCACGCGTCACCCGCTCAGACATATAAGCAGCAGTCTTGCGAATCCCACAAGCAAACCAACCTATAAACAGTGCAACCTCATCAAACGGTATCGTGACACGGTGGTCGACGTATGAACTGAAGTGAATGTCCTCATACACCAGTCGATCAATGTAAACCTGGAATGACTTTATCGCCTGGTTCCCTCGGAGCGGGTCGTATGCACAGGCACGCAGCTTATCTTCAATATAACTCATATCATATGACCAACCCGAGATGCGGGAGACGTGTTGTAGGATTCATCCCTGAAATAACAAAATTAAATAGTTAGTTCTGAAATCAAAATAATTAACAAAGGCCACAAAGACAAAGAACTTATACTGTTGTGAGTGTCATGTTGTCGATCATTTGCTTCGTATTCCACTTAATGGGTTCATCCAACTTGGTATACAAGTAAATCAAGCAAGAAGCCCCCCAGTTCCACTGGTTGATCGTTTCAAAATCCTTAAAGTACCAGAGGTACATGATATCGGTATAAGTTGCACTGGTGTCCATAAAAATTTGTGTGCCAACAAGATACAAAAGGTATGTTATCATGGAAAACCCTCTGGGAATGGTAACCTGCTCTAGATCATCATGAGCCTCTCGTGCACGCCTAATCTCATTCGCAACACCCTAGCCAAATAGTTATACTTGACGTGGCAACCATGGGTCTTATTAATCTCTTTCAGGCCACTCTCAGGGGTAACTCCCAGCTTTTAAACCAACAAATCCAATGCCTCCTCTCTGCCGATCCTATCATGATCCAAGAAAGTCCCTCTGATCGGCAGATGAAACAGACATGTGATATCGTCTAGTGTGATCGTCATCTCACCATGTGGTAGATGAAACAACAACGTCTCATGGTGCCACCTCTCAATAAAAGCGTCAATCATACCCCAATTGACCGCGCTATATCCACACAGGGCCAAACCTTTCAATCCTGTAAACTGTAAAAGCTCATCAAACCATGGCTCAGCAGGCGGCACAAGTTTACTGATCTTCCGTCAATGGCTAATGACCTCGAACATATCATGTTCCTGCATAATAAAATTCAAGTCAAAATTCATAATAAAATTCACAAATAAAATTCGTAATAGAAATAAAAATGCAAAATTCATACATGTTCGTCCCAGATATATCAAGCAACATGGTTAGGATAAAAAGGAAGAAATGATAAATCATACGGTCCTCTTCCAAAAGCCTGAGGGGCCGCATGTGCAGGCTGAGTTGGTGCAGCCTTAGGTGCGGCCTTAGTTATCATTGGTGTAGCCTCAGGTGCAGCCTCGGGTGTCGCCTCAGGTGCATGATATAACCGAGGAACCGCCTCAAGTGGTGTATGGGATTGAGGTTGTGATGATGCATGGGTCTCAGGTGTTACCTGGGTATTGGGTGTGGATCATGCCTCAAATATGCTAGGTGAGAAAGTGTGTCTGCGGGAGGACGGGGTGGCGAATGATGAACAGGAGAATCTCGCCTGCTGTGGGAGGTCGATGTCGAAGGAGTAGAAGCAAGCACACCGGAGGGTGAAGCTGTAGGTGGTGCATCTGGTACTGATGGTGCAAAGGCAGGAGGAGACTAGGTAGCCTGACTTCTTTCTCTCTGCACAAAAGCATGATGTGTAACCTTATCGTGCCTTAATTGTGACGGTCTCTCGTCCATATCTCGTGTAGAAGTACGAAAAAATGTTAACATAAGGTCCAGTGTGCAAAACAAGCCTTAAAACAGACACATACATAAACCAGGAATATACTTCCGGTTTTGTTCTAGACAAAATCGGAAATTTAATTTTGGTTCTTGTTGTGATAACAAAAGCAACGAAAATGGCGTCCCATACCCCTTAATGAGCTCATAAAAAAGGCATTGATCACAAAATTAACTTTAGAAACACATTTTTAATGACTCATAATGTTGATAACAAGCTACAATATCACCATTTAAACCCTAATTCACTAATTTGAATAGAAATTACATAAACTCTAAAAATTTAAAAAAACAACTTACTTGATTAATTGGTGTTGATTTTGCTTGATTGATTGCGTTAGAATGCTATATTTAACCAACGCTTAATTCTGGTGATTTTTTGACCAAATGTGTGAAGGATGTAATAAGGGTTTAAGAGAGTTTGAGAGAGTTTTATGTTTTGTTTTGAAAATGGTTATTGTAATGGGAGGGGAAGAGGGATGGCGCTATTTAGTGCATCCAAGAACCGGAAGTATACTTATGGTTTGCACTAAACCCTTCCAACATAATTCACGTATAGCATGGTGCGAACCGAAAATATACTTCCGGTTTTGAGAGACACTTATGAAATTTCACGTGGTGCATAAGAAGGTCATGAGGTGGGTTAAGAAATTCATTCATTTTGATATGTTAGCCTATTATTGTAATTTAAATGCAAGTATGGTATATGGTATATGTTTGTTTGTTGCACGTATTATGGTAGTAATGAGAAGTGAGATTAGCTACTCATAAGAGTTGTACTCTTAGCATGGTGTGTCAAGGTGCATGAAAGCCACCGTCTCTCTTATACATGTATTCCCAAATAGTATGAAAAGACCAAATTACACAAACTCAAATATTTTTCAGAAATTCAGAATTTTTGTGACCAACCCTCCAAATGACGATACCGGAAATTTCAAGGCGACACCGAAAATTTAGTGAGACAGTAAGGAATTTTTGGTATATTTGTGAAATATCTATAATTTTCAAAAAAAATGGTATTTTCGTATCGAAATTTTTGAAATTTCGGGTGTAAACATTTTCCTTTTGTATCGGAAATTTCAAAATTTCTAAGACTTTACAGAGTATCGGGACTTTACAGGATATCGGAAATTTTGAAATTTCCGGTAGTTCAATTTTGAAATTTGAAAGTTCAAATTGTCACGTAAATTTGAAATTTTAAGTTTATCGGAAATTTCAAATGCACTACTATAAATTTACTCTTATCAGAAATTTGATAGAGGTGTACCGAAAATTTCATATGTATCAAAAATTTCAATCCTTCTACCAGAAATTTCGTCTGAAAATTTATTTGTATCTCATTAGAGGCAAAATTAAAATTAAAAAAATTGAGAGGTGACATGTTTAATTTTGGGGGTGGCATGTTAATTTCTCCACCATATTATGTTGATAGAGAGAAAAAAACTTAACCCTTCAATTGAGAATAACCATGACTAAAAAAATTTAGGAGGTGTGATGTGTTGCAATTAAGATATCATGAATGTGACAACTATACACCAATAAAAATAAAGTTTTGATGCAAGCAATGGTGGAATCAAGAAAAAAATATGAATCAGCCATTAAAATAAACTAAATATTTAAATTAAATAAAAAATGT
Source organism: Vicia faba (assembly GCA_948472305.1). Lineage (NCBI taxonomy): Eukaryota > Viridiplantae > Streptophyta > Magnoliopsida > Fabales > Fabaceae > Vicia > Vicia faba. Next base: position 1,188,503,828 of record OX451737.1, read on the forward strand.
ATATCGTATATAAATTTTAAGTTATAATAAGCATAAAATTAATTATTAGAAAAATAAACTACATATCTTAAAACAATACTTTATTTGTGTTGAGTGATTTGAAATCATCAATGATAATATCTGAACTAATATATGCACTAATTTCCCTTTCAATGTAAACAGTTATGTTATCTGCTAAAAATCAGCCTTTCATCATGTTTCGCAACTTAGTCTTATAATTTTCATTGCCAAAAAAAGATCTCTCAATTGTGACAGTAGAAAGTGGAAGAGTCATGATAAGACGTAGTAGTCTATCAATCAAGAAGAATATTTTATTCCTATTAGTTGCAACTAAACACGAACATAATTGTTGAATAGTTGATAAATTCTTCAAATATGATGATTGACAGACATCAACAATAAATTGTTGAAGTTGAAATTGCAAAGTTACCTTCTCTTGTTCATTGAAATCCATAGGATAATATTTTTCAACTAGAGTATAAATACTATAAATGTCAAAAAATATTAACAAAAAATACTTCAATTTTAAAGTAATGTTTTAGTGTGACTTGATTCTTTGCAAGACGAGAGTTGTCACTTATTCGTTTCTTGAAATTTTAACATGTTCAGATGTAAAAGTTCCAATTGTTACCTTGACAAATTTTAAAAGTTTCAGTTTTTACCTTGAGGATGCCACATCACCTAAAAGACTGATGTGACTTATATTTTTGTTATATTTAATTAATTTTTAATTTCATATGACATTTATATTAATATTTTATTAATTGAATGTTAATTCAAAGTTAAAATTTTTTTGTCCTTCAGGAGGAATCAAACCATGGACATATTGTTTGCAGTGAACGCTTCTTACCACTAGACCAATGCATTTTCTTTGTTACATTTATGCATCAATAAATATTCATATCATTAACATATTAATTACAATTATCAATAAATTTTCTTAACTAGTTGGTTTAAATAATTTAAAAAAAAATGTTTTACATATTTTATCTTTTTACTGTAACTTTTTTAAAATTTTAAATTTTCAAAAATCACTTAAATTTAAAAAAATCACTTAAATTTAAAAAAAATCACTTAAATTTAAAAAAATAAGTTAAATTTAAAAAAATCACTTAAATTTTCAAAAATCACTTAAATTTAAAAAAATCACTTAAATTTTCAAAAATCACTTAAATTTTCAAAAATCACTTAAATTTAAAAAAAATCACTTAAATTTAAAAAAATAAGTTAAATTTAAAAAAATCACTTAAATTTTCAAAAATCACTTAAATTTAAAAAAACTACTTAAATTTTCAAAAATCACTTAAATTTAAATCACTTAAATTTAAAATCACTTAAATTTTCAAAAATCACTTAAATTTTTAAAAATCACTTAAATTTAAATTTAAATTTCCTATTAGTTGCAACTAAACACGAACATAATTGTTGAATAGTTGATAAATTCTTCAAATATGATGATTGACAGACATCAATAATAAATTGTTGAAGTTGAAATTGCAAAGTTACCTTCTCTTGCTCATTGAAATCCATAGGATAATATTTTTCAACTAGAGTATAAATACTATAAATGTCAAAAAATATTAACAAAAAATACTTCAATTTTAAAGTAATGTTTTAGTGTGACTTGATTCTTTGCAAGACGAGAGTTGTCACTTATTCGTTTCTTGAAATTTTAACATGTTCAGATGTAGAAGCATTCTCACAAGTTTTCCTTTTTAAAATGATTAATTTTCCCATTCGTCGTCGTTATTTCTTCTGTCTTACAAGAAATCATCAACGACAATCAATCAACTAAATCTCTCTCTCTCTCTCTCTCTCTCTCTCTCTCTCTCTCAAAAAAAAAAACGTGTTATAAGTTTAAAAAATATATTTTTATAAGTTATAAAAAACGTGTTGTTATAAGTAGGGGTGTTCGCGGTTCAGTTCGGATCGGTTTTAAGAAAAATACTCATCTGATCCAAAGATGAATTTTCTTGCGGTTCGGTTCGATTTTGAATGATATATTAAAAAAATTTGATCAGGTCCAATTCAATGCAGTTTAATTTGGATCGATTTTTGGATATCCAAATTAAAAATTATATTTTTATTAATATTATAAAATACTAATAAATCATAAGTTTGATATAATATATAACATATAGTATATTAAAAGTTAATATTACAAAATGATAATGATCGATTATGGTTGAAATAGTAAAAATAGTTAGATAAAACCAAGCTAATAAATAATATTTTAAAAAACAATTATTATCTAATAATAAAATCATGTAATATATCATACTAATAAAAAATAAATAAGTATAAAAATATATACATACAGTTTGGATCGGTTTTGAAATATCAATATGAAATATGATCCGAACCGAGCGGTTTTCAAAAAAATGACATTCAAACACTTCCAATAAATTTTAATTTTTTGTGGTTTTTGGTTTTTTTATTGTTTTGCAGTTTTATTTAGATTGATTTAGATTTGAACACCCCTAGTTATAAGTTATAAAAAACTTGTTATAAGTTAACACAATCATAAATTCACAATCAAACATGTTGTTATAAGTTATAACAAATCAAAAAAACACTTTACAACTTAATAAAAATAACAATCATCAAATGTGATTTCAAAATCACACATTTAGTTAAGCAATTTCACATTCTATAAAAATTATTACTATTAACAAGTATAAATATAAAAATATAACCTCATGTGTTAATTAAACATCTTACTCGTAATTAAATAAATAAAAATATTATCAAATAATCATAAACATGCAATTTTAACCATTATTTTGTCTATTTTTATGGTGAAATTTTAGGGAAAGCAACAAAATTTTATAGGAAAGTGAAAATATACAATTTTAGGGTTTAGGGGAAGTGATGCAATTAAAAAAATCAAACAATAATATATAAAAAAATAATAATTACCTAGAGGAAGTAGAAGCAAAAAGAATGAGATGAAATTTAGATATGTGTGAAACAATGAGAAATAAAGAAGAAGATACGTCACAGAAATTTTGTGCAGAGACGGTCTAAAATGGAATTAAAATTTTTCATATAATAATATTTTTTTTGGATATTATAGTAAAAATTTATATGGTATAAAAACAAATATTTTTTGGAGGTGGGTTGTGGCCCACCACAACCCTCCCCTAGTTCCGCCTCTGGATGCAAGCTCGATTCAGAAAGCTCAAGAAAAAAAGGTAGATTTGATTGTTACATATAAAAAGTGTTGGAATTATTTACGTTGAGAGGATAGCGTCCATGACAACATCGTCAACTTAGAGTTGAGAAGTGAAACATCTTCCCTTGATACACTAAGGTGAAAGATAGTCAAGTATAAGATGTAACTCACCCATCCCTCGCATATGAAATCAATAAGTAGTTAATAAAGAGATGACTCTAACTTTCACTAATGGAGGAATGTGACAGTATATGATGGACCTACATGAGCATTTGACCTCCTTTGAAAATGAAAAATGAACAAGCGCTCTAAATTACATTGACACTAAATATGATTACACTTTTGTATTTTCTTTCACGTCAAATAGGTACATCGGGTCGTGGAAACATTTTATCGAGAAGCTAGTCTCAAGGTTTGTTAAAATGTGAATAACTCATAAGAGCATAACATGCCTTGTTGAGTTTAGAAAAAAACGAGAAGAATTTCACAACTCTTTCAACAACATATTTAATGAAGAAATGTATTAGTGATGGCAAGTCTTTAAAGCATACATGTATTCTAGCTCTCAAACATTGAGGCCATCTAAGAACATATATGTGGTTATTAAAAAAAATACGCGAGAATTACGGATATCAATTTGCATCTGTTAACGTGAATCCTCGTGGGGTTATTTGTTTGGAGCTTCGAAGTTGGGGACTTTTCCTTCACAGAGATGAGGATGGAGGTAAAAGTTTTCTCAATGACACTTTTGTTAACACAACAATCGGGGGAGGGTCGAGCGATGAGCATTCTTACTTTGGGACCTTTCGATTTGAGCAACACACCTTTATGGGAAACACACTACTTGTCCACCTAAAAACTTAAGGTGATGGGTGAGTATGTTCTTCCACTTATAAATGCTCAAGTCATCACATTTTTATCCAATGTGGGACTATTTCTCACACTTGTTATATTCTCAACACTCCAAGTGTGAGTTCACAATGCTCCCCCTAAGTGGAAGCTCTTCCTTCTACATAGATCTGTATTGTCGTTGATTCTCTTCAACGGGACACTCTTTACCCATGTATGGGACGCTTTCCCATGACCATGTGGGGTACTTTTTGATACAAGTAAGTCAGTTCCTTTCTCGAAACCAAAGGCTTGTGATACCATTTGTTGAGGGAGTTCACTATGGAGCATTGATACATAGTGTAGAACTAGACACCTTTGTGAGATACACACCATTTATCCACCTAAAACCTTAAGGTGATAGGTGAGTGGGTTCTCCCACTTATAAATGTTCAAGTCACCATATTCTTATCCAATATGGGAATATTTCCCCACTTACTCACACTTGCTTTATTATTCTAACACTCTTCCTCAAGTGTGAGTCCACAATGTTCCCCCTTTTTATCCATATACACTTGTAGCACTGTTGACACCTTGCAACAAGACACCACTTCTTGGGAATTTTGATACAAGTAAGTCGATTCCTTTACAAGAACCAGAGGCTTTGATACCACTTGTTAGGTCATCATGGAGAGCATTCACATTGGGTAAAGAGCAACACAAAAGTGATAGAAACGACACATACTCACCTAAAATCTTAAGTTTTTAGGTGGACAAGTGATGTCTCTCTCAAAAAGGTGCTTAGTCATATACTATGTATCAATGCTCCCTAGTGAACTCCCCAACAAATGGTATCAGGAGCCTTTGGTTCAAGTAAATGGACTGTCTTACTTTTGAGTTCACAATGCACCCTCATATACACTTGTACTGTCATTGACACCTAGCAACGGGACACCACTTCTTGGGCATTTCAATACAAGTAAGTCGGTCCCTTTCTCGATAGTAGACTTTGATACCATTTGTTAGCGCAACAATCGGGTGAGGATCGAGTGAGGAGCATTCTTACTTTGAGACTTTTCGATTTGAGCAACACACCTTTGTGGGAGATACATCACTTGTCCACCTAAAATCTTAAGGTGATAGGTGAGTGGGTTATTCCACTTATAAATGATCAAATCACCATATTCTTATCTGTGATCGGTGGATCTGGAACTGACTGTTTAACGCTGGTTCACGAAATGTCGCGGAAGCAAGAGTCGCCACCGTCTTTTATTTTCTCCAAATGGAAAGGACAAAAGCACAGAAAAATTCCTTAAAGAGATTGCTCTCGGTTCGGGAGGTAGGTTATAGAAAGGGAAGGTGTTAGCACCCTTTCTATCCATGGTTATCCATGGGCTCTTAGATACTTGCTCATTGTGTTTTCAAAATGGTTTGTTTGCTTTTCAACTGTGGGTTTTGAAAAAGTTTCTTTGAAAATTCCAGTTCGACTCTTGTATCGGTCCTCAAGAGTGTTTGAAAAATTTGCTTTCGAAAGCTTTTTGAAAATGTGTTGGTGTGAAAAGTATTTTGATTTGTTTTGAAATTTAGAGCAAGTATCTACGAGAACCTACCTACCCTAAGGAATTCGTCTGTGTAAATGTCCTTTAAAGTAGTGCCATCCCACCATTGAGAGGTAGGTAGCACCACCGTTGGAGGTGTTCGGGTCAATTCGAGGTTCGGGACATGGTGATCACCAGAGCAATAGGAAGACACCTTAGAAGCTACCCTCATGCCAGGTTCCCGGATCATGAGGACTTACTAAGACATCCTCTACTCGACGATCACCTTTCGAAGGCAAGGCAACAGTGAGGCGTACCCTAGGGGTGGTGTGTGCGATTCGTGTGTCATTTTCATTTGTATTTATCTTGTCATGTTATTGGTGTTCTACGCTTGTTTTTATTTTGTCCAGACATTCTTTCATGCTTTGATTTAACAGTTAAAATATTTGCGGGAAAAGTAAATTCTAAGCTATTACAAACGGCGCGGGTCCACATCGCCAAAATTAACCAGGACCCGATTTGACAGAAAAATAAAGGAAAAGAAAATAAGGAATTAAAAGCGCGAGAAATATTAATTACAAGGCTTTGGGAGAGGTACATGAATATTTAAACGTAATAAAATAATATGCGAATTAATAATTAAATCGAAACGAGGGCGTTGGACCCTTTTCGCAAAATTAAACTAATGAGGAATTAATTAAAATTAAAAGAAAAGAAAAAACTTGTTTTTTGGTATTTTTTAGTATTTTAGGATTTAAATGAAAAAAGGAGAATTAATTAAAATTAAAATAAGATGCAAACCCTAATCCTAATTATTTTTAATTTATTAAGAAAATATTGAAGCTTTTTAACCTAAAATTAACCCTAATTTTTATATGCAAATTTATTACAAAAAATAAAATTATTTAATTATTATGGGAGAAAAAAGGAAAAAAGATGAAATTAATTAAAACCCTAATTCTATGTTTTTTAGATTTTTTTATTAAAAGAATTAAAATTAACCTAATTTAAAACTAAATTTAATTACATGCAAATTTATTACAAAAAATATTAAAATAAAATATTTATTGTTTTTCTCTTTTTATTTTTATTTTTATGGGTATTTTTTATCTTTATGAAAATATTAAATTGATTAAAAGAATAATAATTAAAAGAAGATAAAAATAATGAAAAGATAAAAAATAACAAAATTTTTGCAAACCTTGGGGGTATCAGTCCCTAGATAGGAGGTATAGTTTAGCAGCCTGGCCCAAGAATCTGAGGCCTTATGGACTTTTTTCTGGGAGCATACACGCGCGTTGACTTGAGTTCATCATAGTCTTCAGTTCATGGTCGTTGATCTGACGCTCTGGGACACATGGGCGTTGATTTTTGAGGATGCATGATAGTCTTCAGCACAAGCGCTACATATGAACGTTAATTGAAAAATAACAAATGGAAAGGGTGAAGACCTGGGATCGAACCCAGGTCATTAACATTACCAGTCCTTATGCTTGCCAGTGGAGCCAGATGCGCGCGTTTGATTAATAAGCAACTAACAAATATTATAAAAGAAACCAAAAATGTTAGTGGGTCTGCGCGCGGAAATTTGAATCAGCCTATCACCATTCCCCACGTTATCGTCTTCCTCGCGTGGTTTTTTTATTTTCCTGAAACAAAAGAAACATAGGCAACGGTTTTCACGCGTTGCCTAAGATAACATATCAAAAAATAGCGATTAGCCCTAGGGGCTCTATAAATTAGGCGCGAGGATAGCCTCTTCTTCGTCCAAGCGCGCTGATCATGGCCATGGTACTGTGGCTCGCTAATTTTATAGGACCAAGAAATCCCCAATTCAGAATCCTGTAAACCCTAAAAATCGATAATGGTATTTTGGCATATAACGTGTAAAACTTCAATTAAAGCACATGATTAGTTTGCAAACATCATTATAAACACAAACATAACAACAAAATATGTCAACAATGCATGTATGAGAGCAACCGATTCAGGAATTTTCTTCACTAACTTCCATGGTGATCTTACTTTTTCTTGAGTATGGGGCTTGGGGAACGATTGGAATATGTCCTGTAACCTTCAAGGAAGCTAATGGAATGGAAATCTTGGCTTGAAACCACCTACAAGTTAGTTTTCAGAATTGAGTTTTTAGACAAAATTTTTCAAGTTGGTCAATGGCTTCTGCGCAGCTTCAATGATCCAAAGCATTAGGGTTATGTTTAGGCTTATGTAATGAGTGAATTAGGTTAACAATTTTGATCAAAATCTCTTTCATTCATGGATTTTGAGATTTGATTTTCCATCATTATTTTTTCAATCTTTCCATGTGCTTTTTGATACAAATCAACTCCAATCTCTCCAAATCTTTCCCTATTTGAATATGCACGAAATCTTGAGGATAAAACATGTACAAAAAGATTGGAAAGCTTAGGTTAGCATTTTTCATGTATTTAATTTGATTTAAATGAATTATTATTAATAAAAATTCAAATAAATAAATAAAAAATGAATAAAACTTCCCTTTGGGCCAAGTGGTCGTGCACATGTCATGGATGATGAATTATGGAAGAAAAATGGGCCCATTAGCAATTTTAGGTCATTTGAATCAATGTTGACTTTTCAAAATATCCAAAAATTTCCCAACTTCCACAAGGCATAACTTGCTCAATTTTTAAGCTTTTCTCATGTTCTTGGACATTTTGGAAAGGTCTTTGAGTCCTCTAACCAATGTCTTTGGTCCCATGTCATTTTGATTTACCAATCTCAAGTTATGGCCTTTGACTTAAAGTCCCTTTTTGTTGACTTTTGAAAATGACCTATAATGTTGAAATTGATAACTTTTTGTGAGAGCATTTCTTGGACTTGAAGTATGAAGATGAGTTGTAGGAAATGTCTTTCTCTTCAAAATGAGCTTTGGATGGAATTTTTCTGATAATCCATGTGAAAGTTATGCCCTGGTCAATTTCAGTTGACTTTTTCAACTGTCCAAATAAGGAAACTTTTGCATCTTGATGATTTCTGAGCCAAGCTTTGAGAATCATGATCAAGCATTGATAAAATGATGTTTGTGGCTTCAAAATGATATGTTGACCAAAAATTTGAACTTTTGACTGTCAAATGACCATTTTGCCCCTACAGTTGACTGTAGTGCAATTAGGGTTTTGACTGTGCAGTTTTGTGCTGAAAGCCTTGAAACTTGATATGAGGATACTTGACCATATTTGTAAGCATGTGAGACTTGATTGGACCTTTGGAAACTTCATTTTCTTGATCAGAACACAAACCCTAATTTTGACTGCTTAGGAGGCCCTTACACTGTGCAACCCTTGGGGAATTTTGAAGCAAGACTTGGTAATTTCTTGAAGAATATGGGAGGGCAAATTTTGGGGTACAACAGTTGCCCCTGTTCAATCTTCTTAGACCTGAGGATGCAGATTGGCTGGTGTGCCTTTCGTAATCCGAAGGTGGAAGATGATTGAACACTAGAGTGCCCAGAAATTTGCGCTCACATAGTAGCAGGGTGATGGAAATGGGCTTATAGATGCCATTTGGAGATCGATGAGTAGGGTGATGGGCTTATAGATGCCATCTGGATGTTGATCGCATAAGAGATTCCTTAGCGAGAACTTGCGTCCCTGCAAAATAAAAATGAGTACCTGACACGCTGCAGGTGCTGGTTTTCAGATGCTTAGTATAGATGTGTCCTGACTGGTTACAGGAGCTGCGTCTGGAGCTTCACAAGATGATGAATGAACCAGGGATGGTTACTATCTTAGCATGAATGGTAAGAGAACCTTAGGAAATTATAATCTGAAAGGGAATTACATCTCACGCACCGTCGGGGAGAGGACCATAGGAAATCATAACCTGAAAGGGAATTACATCTCACGCACCGTCGGGGAGAGGACCAAAGGAAATTATAACCTGAAAGGGAATTACATCTCACGCACCGTCGGGGAGAGGACCACAGGAAATCATAACCTAAGAGGGAATTACATCTCACGCACCGTCGGAGAAGGAACCATAGAAAATTATAATCTCAAAAGGAATTATCACCTCATGCACCGTCGGAGAGGGAACCATAGAAAATTATAATCTCAAAAGGAATTATCACCTCATGCACCGTCAGAGAGGGAACCATAGAAAATTATAATCTCAAAAGGAATTATCACCTCATGCACCGTCGGAGAGGGAACCATAGAAAATTATAATCTCAAAAGGGAATTATCACCTCATGCACCGTCGGAGAGGGAACCATAGAAAATTATAATCTCAAAAGGGAATTATCACCTCACGCACCGTCGGGGAGGGAACCAATGAAATTATAACCTAAAAGGGAATTATCACCTCACGCACCATCGGAGAGAGAACCAATAGGAAATTATAATCTCAAAGAAAAAACCTAAAATGGAATTATCATCTCATGCACCGTCGGAGAGAGAACCAATAGGAAATTAATCTCAAAGAAAAACCTAAAATGGAATTATCATCTCATGCACCGTCGGAGAGAGAACCATTATAATCCGATAACTTCTACTGAGTCTTCATCAGAAAAATCTGTTGGGAGTCGATTTAGCTGGACTAGAGAAGGCCTTGGACTGGATAAGAAATCTTTGGAGTCGATTAACTGAACCGGTCTAGGTCTTGAAATATGATGGAGAATTTGGCTGAATCTTTCCTGAAAGGTAGAGGTCAGTCATATGCCATGCATGATATGGACCAAGCAATGATGTCCTCAACATAAATGAGATTTGTATGATATGATGCGTCTATGCATGCTATAATGATGTATGTGATGTTTTTATGAATGTGTTTCTTCGTCTAGGAAAGTAAATCCTTGACGGGTGCCGGGAAGTCACTCCTGGGCTGATATTGAAGAATAGATTTTGCTTCCCCTGGGGATGATAATTGCAAGAATACCGGTAGGAGAAGATGACTCCGTTGAGGAATAAACTTGGCAAATGAAATATTCTGCGGGGAGAAAAATACTCTAGCGACCATGCTAGGGAGTGATACTCTGTGGGGATAGAGATACTCTGCTGAATTGTTGAGAATGACTTGCTGAGAATATCTTTGTTGTATTGGAAGTATGAATAGACTTCGCTGGGGATAAGAGAGCTTCGTCGGGGACGCTCTTCCCATGGCTTTTGGCTGAGGATAACCCAGTTATATCCTATTAAGGAAATAACTCTTTGAATAAAGCCGGGCGACGCGTTCATGCTCTGCGAGGGATAAGCTTCCAGAATCTACTGGGGATAAGCTTACTGCTTGGGGAGATGGATTCCAACTTTCCTGGGGAAACTGGGTTGGACTCTCTGGGGAAGTTTTGATATGCTGGGGAAGTGATTCCTTTGAATGTTGACATGCCGTCGGGGAACAATCTTTAGACCAAGACTGCCGGGGATACTTGTTATGAGAATATGTATATTGCTGTTGGGGAATGTTGAGGTCTGCTGGAGGATACTCAACTTCCTTGAGATTTGATAACTCTGCTTGGAGAAGAATGCACTGACTTGCTTACTCTCTGGGGAATTAGGATATCTGGTTATGTTCTTTAGCTGAACTCACCTTGATGCCTTGGCGGACAAAACAATTAGATTGCTTAGACCACTCGTTATTGCCCCTGTTTCTAGTGTCACCTGTAATTAATTCTTTATTTCGTATGCGAATATTCATGAGTTAGCAAATTATTGTCAATGCATATATCACAAATTGAACCTTGGACGTTCTTCGCAAAACAAAACAGAAAAAAGAAAAACAATTGGCACTTTTAGCTGAAAAGTATATTTGTATTGATTTTGAATGGCCTGAAAATAGGTGTTTTGTGTACAATAGGCTGACGCCCTAGTAAGAGAGCGCCGCCGAACAAAAGAGTTTATACAAGTTTCGTACAAAAGAAAATAAAACAACTGTGTGAAGTGAATGATCCCACTGGGTTTCAACTCTGCTATTGCCTTTATAACTCCGAGCGTCTCATCACTTGATGACCTTGGTTGAAGGTGAAGCTGATTGATCGATGCCGTCTGAACTTGATGTAGATACCGGATTCTGGATGCAAAGTGATCAATGAGACATAGTATTACGCTTTTATCCCTAATTTTTGCCTGGACCGCCCTTTCGGGTTTTCAGTCCACCGGGATACCCATTTTTGCCCAAGCCGCCTTTTCAGGTTTTCGACTTGTCGGGTGTACAGATTTTTTTCATTTCATCCCTTCATTTTGCCCGAACCCTTTTGGTTCGACGGGAAGCCCTAATTTTTGCCTAGGCATGTCAGCCTAGCGGGTCTTTTTTTATGCGTAGTATCTTTTTACTATGTCTGCATTGGCGGGGTGAGGAAGGTCGTCACCATCCATGTTGGTCAATATCATTGCTCCTCCTGAGAACACATGCTGGACCACAAATGGCCCTTCGTATGTAGGGGTCCATTTGCCCCTTGGATCACTTTGAGGAAGGATGATTCTCTTGATTACCAGATCCCCAACTCGATATTCCTGTGGTCTGACCTTTTTGTTAAATGCCCTGATCATCCGTTTCTGATACGTCTGACCGTGGCAGATAGCAGCAAGTCTCTTTTCATCAATGAGGTTGAGCTGATCAAGTCGGGTCTGGATCCAATCATCTTCGTTCAGATTTGCATCCTTCATTATCCGGAGAGAGGGTATTTGCACTTCGATCGGTAAGACTGCCTCCATACCATAAACCAGAGAGAAAGGAGTTGCCCCGGTTGACGTCCTAGCTGAGGTACGGTACCCATGTAGAGCGAACGGTAACATCTCGTGCCAATCTTTATAAGTCACTGTCATCTTCTGCACGATTTTCTTGATGTTCTTATTTGCTGCTTCTACAGCCCCATTCATCTTCGGTCTGTAAGGAGAAGAATTGTGGTGCTGTATCTTGAACTGCTCGCAGAGCTCAGCGATCATCTTATTATTCAGATTGGTACCGTTGTCTGTAATTATTCTTTCTGGGACGCCGTACCGACAGATTAGGTTATGCCGAATGAACCGTGCCACAACCGTCTTGGTTACCGTAGCATAGGATGCTGCCTCAACCCACTTCGTAAAATAATCAATCGCTACCAGGATGAAGCGATGTCCATTAGATGCCGTAGGTTTAATCTCACCGATCATGTCTATGCCCCACATTGCAAACGGCCAAGGAGCAGTCAGAACGTTCAGAGGAACCGGAGGAACATGCACCTTGTCTGCATAAATCTAGCACTTATGGCATGTCCTGGAATGTTGGTAGCAGTCAGCTTCCATTGTGGACCAGTAATATCCTGCCCGTAGGATTTTCTTAGCCATAGTGTGTCCACTGGAATGTGTACCAAAGGTCCCTTCATGTAGCTCTTCCATGATCCTTTCTGCTTCAGTCTTATCCATACAACGCAGTAAGGTTGAATCATGGTTTCGCTTATACAAGATGTCGTTGCTAAGGAAGAAATTTGCTGCGAACCTTTTCAGGAACTTCTTATCGTTGACAGATGCACCTTCAGGGTATTCCTGAGCTTCCAAATATCTCTTCACTTCCTGGTACCAAGGCTTCTCAGTCACCAATTCAGTCTCGAGATCACAACAGTATGCCGGTTCGTCCAGTTTCCAGATGATGATCCGGGGAGCCTCGTTATCCCATTTAACTTTGAACATAGAAGCCATTGTAGCTAACGCGTCCGCCAGCTGATTCTCTTCTCTTGGAAAGTGCTCAAAGGTTATCTCTATGAAGTGGGGGATCAAAGTCAACACACATTCTCTGTAAGGAATCAGGTTTGGATGTTTCGTATCCCACTCTCCTTTGATCTGATTGATCACAAGAGCGGAATCTCCGAAGACACTTAGAAACTTGATCCTTAGATCGATCGCAGCTTGAAGACCCATGATGCACGCCTCATACTCCGCCATATTGTTGGTACAATTGAAACATAGTCGGGCAGTGAGTGGAGTATGAGTACCTTGAGGTGATATGATTATGGCGCCGATGCCATTTCCCAAAGCGTTGGAGGCTCCGTCAAAGTGCATAGACCATCGGGATCCTGGTTCAGGTCCTTCATCCGGTCCAGGTACTTCACAATCTGTTACTATCATGATGCTTTCATTCGGAAACTCGAAATTCATTGACTGATAATCATCTACAGCTTGATGTGCCAAGTGGTCTGCCAATATACTTCCCTTGATGGCTTTCTGGGTCGTATACTGAATGTTGTATTCCGTCAAGATCATTTGCCATCTTGCAATTCTCCCAGACAAAGCAGACTTTTCGAATATGTATTTTATAGGATCCATCTTTGAGATCAACAAGGTAGTATGAGTCAACATATACTGTCTCAGCCGGCGAGCAGCCCATACCAAAGCGCAGCAAGTTTTCTCAAGCAATGAATATCGGGTCTCACAGTCGGTAAACTTTTTGCTAAGGTAATAAATGGTATGCTCTTTTCGGCCAGACTCGTCATGCTGCCCTAGCACACACCCCATCGAGTTGTCAAGCACTGTTAGATATAGTATCAGAGGTCTCCCTTCAACCGGTGGCATAAGGATAGGTGGTTCTTAGAGATACTCTTTGATCCTGTCGAAAGCAGCCTGACATTCATCGTTCCAACGTACTACCTGATCTTTCTTCAGCAGCTTGAAGATTGGTTCACAGGTAGCAGTCAGGTGTGAGATGAAGCGAGCAATGTAATTCAGGCGTCCTAAAAAACCTCTGACTTCCTTCTCTGTCTTAGGAACTGGCATCTCTTGAATAGCTTTGACCTTAGCAGGGTCCACTTGAATTCCCTTATCACTGACCACGAAGCCTAGCAACTTTCCAGATCTTACCCCGAAGGTGCACTTGTTCGGGTTCAATCTCAGCTTGTATAATTTCAATCGGTCAAATAACTTCTGTAGGTGATCTAGGTGCTCTTCCTCAGTCTGGGACCTTGCGATCATGTCGTCAACATACACTTCTATCTCATGATGGATCATGTCATGAAATAAAGCGACCATGGCTCGTTGGTAGGTTGCCCCAGCGTTCTTCAACCCGAATGGCATGACTTTGTAACAGAAGGTGCCCCACTGAGTAACAAATGTAGTTTTCTCCATGTCTTCAGGTGCCATCTTAATCTGATTGTAACCTGAAAAGCCATCCATGAAAGAGAATACCTTGTGCTGAGCTGTATTATCAACAAGGACATCAATGTGAGGTAAAGGGAAGTCATCTTTGGGGCTGGCCCTGTTCAGATCCCTGTAGTCGACACACATTCTGACCTTACCGTCCTTCTTAGGTACCGGCACCACATTAGCAACCCACTGAGGGTAAGAAGTCACTGCAAGGAACCCGGCATCAAACTGTTTCATAACCTCGGCCTTAATCTTTTCAGACATCTCTGGACGCATCCGACGGACCTTTTGCTTAACTGGAGGGCAGTCTTCCTTGGTTGGCAAGTGATGGACCACGATATCGGTATCCAACCCGGGCATGTCTTCGTAGGACCAGGCAAAGATCTCCATATAATCATGCAGCATTTTGGTTAACCGTTGCTTCACGCTGAGCTCTAGGTTGGCACCGATCTTTACCTCTTTCCTGTCTGCCTCAGTACCCAGGTTTATTGTTTCCACTGGCTCTTCTTGGGGTTGAATTGCCCTCTCTTCCTGAAGTAACAATCTTGCAAGCTCGCCAGGCACTTCGCAATCATCTTCACCTTCGTCTTCGGCTAAGTTGATCGGATTTTCGAAGTCATAACTGGCAGTAGCAGAGTTGTTATCAGTGAGATCCAGAGTGGATTGGAACCTGTATGAGTGAGTGTGTGTGTAAATACATCTGTTTTGAAATATATATGTAAAGGAAAGAAAGACAGAAAAGGAGCATAAGATTTGCAATGCGAGAAAACGTCCAAGATTTTCATTCATGATATATGAAATGACAATTTATATGCCCTCACAAATAGAACCACGGTGCCTCGGGTAAGACACCGGGCCATAGAGTTCAATTTATTGTTTATTACAAAATAACGAAACAAAGAAATTTATTACTGCGTCACAAAGGTAACAGGAGTATGGTCTTTGGCAACCCAATTGTTCAATCTGCCTTCGGTCGTCGGGTAGATCCAGCTATTGAATTCTGCTTCATCCACCTCATTGTCTTCCCCAACCGCATTCACTCCTGGATTTGTAATGAATACAGGAGGTCTTCCGATCTTCGCTTTCCTCATAACTTTCTGACCCTCTGTAGTAAAACCCAGCCCAAATTTATCAGTCTTCTGTGTGAAGTCTGGGAGCTTGCCCCAGTTAGCACATTCACCCTTCTGAACCACAGCCCGGGCATCCTTCAGGGAAGCCATCTTCAAAGGAACACTTTCTTCTGCTGCTGTTTCTACTGCTGCTGCAATTGGAAGCACCTCCTCGAAATGCTGAAAGGGGGTTTCAATAAACTCCCCATCCATCTCAATGTATCTGAAGGAGTTCAAGTGGCTCGCCATATATTCCTCCTCTCCTTGCACAGTGACGATCTTCCCTCTGACGGGGTACTTCAGCTTCTGGTGCAAGGTAGAGGTCACTGCCCCAGCCTTATGTATCCAAGGTCGACCCAGTAGACAAGAGTACGATGGACGGATATCCATCACATAAAATGTAGAGTCAAACACCTGAGAGCCCACACGAATCGGAATGTCAACTTCTCCATGGACCATCCTCTTTGAACCATCAAAGGCCCTGACGATGATATTGCTGGGTTTCAGTTCCAGGCCTTCACAATCTAAACGGTCTAAAGCCTTATTGGGCAGCACATTCAAAGAAGAACCAGTATCCACCAACACATGTGCCAAGGTAGTGCCCCTGCATTCGATAGAGACATGCAGAGCATCATTATGGTCTCTTCCCTTCACGGTCAAGTCAGCATCTGAGAAACCCAAGCCATTGTCTGCTGTCAGATTTGCTACGCAATCAGTGAACTGGACTGCAGATGTCTCATGTGGCACATGGGCCGTCTTGAGGAATGAGATTAAGGCCTTAGCATGGGCCTCAGAGCACAGCAATAAAGAGAGCATGGAGATTTTGGAGGGCGTGTGCCCCAGCTGTTCCACAACATTAAAGTCACTCTTCTTTATAATTTTCAGAATCTCCTCCATCTCTTGTGGGGAGGCCTCAGCAATTATAGGTGTAGGTGCCTCCATCTGGGCAGGCTCAATTTCAATTCCTTTGCCCCGAGCATTGGATGACTCGGAAGCAGGAGAAACAACTTGATCGGCAGTAGGAACAGGTACACTTGTAGGAGTTATAAGAAGCGGTCTTCGAGCAGCAGGAGGTGCAATGTCAGGCGAGAAGAGCCTGCCACTGCGGGTAACTTTGGCTGGGCCAGTGATGTCACAGATGCTGGCGCCAGCGTTGAACTCTTGTTTAATCCCATTTACATACACATCTGCCCCATAATGCCAGGGGACAACTTTATCAGATACATAGGGCAGGGGCCCCGGAACAGTGATAACAACAGGCGCAACAGTCATGATTTGAATGGGCTTCTTCGGGAGAGCCGGGATTGGATTATTGAAGATAGTCACCACAGAAACTTCTTCCACCGGAACCAACTGAACAGCAGACTTCTTAAATAGAATCTCCTTGCTATCCATTAGGCTTTGGATGCCTAACTTCAGCAAGGGACAACCAGATAGGGACACAGCATAGAACAGGCAACCCTCACTGCAACCCGGAAATAAACCGGCCAGCAGCAGGTTCCTCTTGACAGTCTTCAGAGGAGTGGCTAGATCATCCACAGAAACAGCATAAACATCTTCGTCAACAGCATTTACCCCATGCTGAGGCATAGGAGCAGTAACTACATTCGGCCTCTCAGGCGCTTCAAACTGTATCTCCTTTGCGTCGATAAGGTCTTGCACCTTACTCCTTAACGCCCAACAGTCATCAGTAGAGTGCCCCGGGCTATCTGAATGGTAAGCACAACGAGCATTCGGGTTGTACTTAGGAGATGCAGTATTGGGGAACTTCGGAGCCTCCCTGATAGTCACTAAATTGGAGGATAGCAACTGTGGCAAGATCTGCGATAGGGTCATGCTTAACCGGGTGAATTCTCTCCGGGGTCTTTCAGCCCTTTGAGGATTGGTTGGCCGAGGAGCGGCAACAGGCTTGGCAATAGTTACCGCACTGACAGATTGGCGGTGCTCAGGTCTCTCTGATCTCCTGGAACCATACACGACACTAGCCTCCTTCTTGAAGGGTTTCTTCTCAGAACTAGACGATGCACCCTTCGGAATCTTTCCAGACTTCAACCCAGCTTCAATTCTCTCTCCAGCCAGAATCAAATCAGTGAACCCTGCAGACGAATTCCCAATGAGATGGTTGAAAAATGGCCCAGATAGGGTCCCCAAGAACATGTCTACCAACTCCCGATCAGTCAACGGTGGCTGCACCCTGCCAGCCAGGTCTCTCCACTTCTGAGCGTACTCCTTAAAACCTTCGCTTGAACCTAACGACATACCCTGGAGTTGGGTACGTGTAGGGGCAAGGTCGGCATTATATTGATACTGCTTGTAGAAAGCAGTAGCCAACTCCTCCCAGTTACGAACCTTGGTCCCATCCAGCTGATAGAACCATTCGAGATGAGTCCCTGAAAGACTCTCCTGGAAGAAATGGATCCATAAATTCTTATCCGCAGAGTACGGTTGAATTTTCCGAACATAGGACATGAGATGTAGCTTGGGACAAGACGCCCCATCATACTTAGAGAAGGATGGTGCTTTGAACTTCCGAGGGATAATCACACCAGTAGACAAACCCAGATCTCCAAAATCCAGCCCAGGTACCTGTTGAATCTCCATAGCATTCAACCTGTCCTCCAACTGCTTGTAACGGTCTTCTGCCGGAGGGTACTGCTCTTCATCAAAATCAGTCTCGTTGTCGGAGACTACCGGACTAGGAACCCTTGCTTCTACCCGAGGAGTACTCTTGCCAACAGAAGAACCAGCCTCTTCCTGTTGCAGAGCATTGCCAAACCTTCGGCCCGAGTTGAACATAACAGTTCTTCTCTTCTTCTTCTTCTCCTTCTTCAGGAGCTTAGCCTTCAGCTCTTCTTGGCCTTGAGCCAAACCCTTGATTAATTCCTGAAACTGCGCATTCTGCGCCTGAAGAGCCTTGATGGATGTCTCAGTCGAGGATGAATCAGGATTCATGATGCTGAAATAAACAGCGAAGAACTGTAAGCAACCTGAAAAGAGGAAAAACCTGCTATGCACATGATGAATGAGATGTGTTTATGCAATGCATTCAAGGGTTCGAAAGTTCAAATTTGTTGTAGACAAGAAAGAACACACGTTATCATTAAGGAAATCATTGTTTAATACATCAAAACCTCATGGGCCAAATAATACAAAAATCAAATCAATCCCAAAATACACTGCACATCCTCTTTGGAGCTATGTAAGTGTTGAGGTTCCTCTCCTCATGCAACAGGCGGGTGAGCTCCAAGACCTTCTTTTCACTGGCATGTAGACTAGTCTCAAGAGAATTCCGTTCTTCCTTAAGTTGGATCCAGCTCTTCTGCATCTCTTCCCAGGATGTGGGCATATCAGGGTGCTGAACAGTGTAGGACACTTCTCCTTCCAAGACTGGTTCTTTGATCACATGGAGCATATGGGGATAAGGCATTACCAACTTCTGGGAGCGAGCGCGTACCCACTTGAGATAAGGTTCCAACGGGATGGAGTTCCTGTGCCCCAGTGTCTTGTTGTCTGTCCTACTTGGCATCCTCCAGGCTCTGATAAATCTCTGGCGAAGTCCTTGAGTATCGTTGTCGAAGTCAAAAACTATGTCAGGAATTAACATGTCATGAGGACCATCCCTCCGAGCATAACCAAACTGTCTCCAAGCCAGGCATGGGCTGTAAGTAATACCTCCTCTGATTCCAAGTAAAGGAACATTAGGGTACTCCCCGCAACGATCAATGATAGTGACATCTTCTCTGGACCTAGGGCACCAATGTATATCTGCATGTGTAAGAGTCATCAACCGTTGTGACCATCTCAAACCCCGCTCATTCTTCAAAACTGATTGTGGAAGGTGCGAAATAAACCACCTTCCCAGGAGGGGAGTGCAACACATAAGGACACCTCTTTTTCTCATGGTTCGAGTGTAACATGAGTGAAGGATGTCCCCCCATCAACGTAGGTATAGGATTCCTGGACATAAAGATCTGGACAGCACTGATATCAATAAGCTGATCTGGGTTAGGGAACAACACCAAACCATAGACAAGGAGGGCCACAACCTCTTCAAAAGCTTGCAAGTCAAGGGAGTTCCAACATTCATGGGCCTTTTCAAACAGAAACCTGGCTAAGAACCCTTTGATACCACTTCTAACTTCCCAATGTCCCTTGAGGTCAGATGACTGTAGGTGCAAGGCTTTAGCAATCTCTTCAAGCTTAGGTTCCTTTTCTGTACCGTTGAAGGGTAGCTGATCAAGGATATGGATCTTCAGGAGCCGGGAGAACTCCTCCAACGTAGGTACCAACTGATAGTCCAAGAAGGTGAAACAGTGATGCAGAGGGTCAAAGAATTGGAACAGGACCTTGATCATATCTTCCTCAATGTTGGTGTTGACCAAGCTGATGAGGCTTCCATGTCTTTCACTGAATGATGAGTTCTCGGGAATCCTGGATATAAGCTCCTTAAGCTGAGGAGGGATCCTTACAAGACTGACTTGAATTGTCTTTCTACGAACAGTTTCCATGTCCTACAAAACAAGAACAAAGATGAAAATTCGAACCCCTGAAATGGTTAGTCAATGCATATGATGCTGGATGATGTCATGATGCTATGATTAAACACACCACAGATATTTACAAAGACAAACATGTAAGGCACACAAGGCACACAAGACAAGCCCTTAGGGTTTAAGGCCAGCATGGGGTCTGGGTAGTACCCTCTTGAAGTTGGTGGGTTCAACCTGTCCTATCAAAGTAACCGGGTTCTAAGGGTCCCAATATCACGGGATTGCTTTCATTGTTCATCGTTTCGATTTAGCCACTGAACTGGCGACCGAAATATTCTAGGAAAGCAACCCTCAATTGAGTGTAGTATCGAGTATCAACCAACCTCGGACTGCACCAAAGTCAGTTATCTCACTACCCTAAAGAGGCCAAGATAGTTCAATTAAGGTTCCTAAGGTCTGTTGATGCTTCATGACACCACGCGGAGGCCCCGTACTCTCCTTGACTGAACTCAAGGGTTACCGGTACACACCAAAGTGCCACATCAACGTAGCAGACTGTTTCAACCATGTCGGTATACCCCGCACAGTTCCCTCACAGCCTTGTTGCTACTTTCTAAGAAGGTATCCCCCAGATCCGGGTTAGGATCTATAGAACTCCCAAGCAACCCACAATTTAAAGCACACAAGGAAAACAATTGAAAACACAGTTATGAACTAGCCCTAAGGTACACCTCACTTTAAGTAAGTCCCCAGCAGAGTCGCCAGTTCTGTGATCGGTGGATCTGGAACTGACTGTTTAACGCTGGTTCACGAAATGTCGCGGAAGCAAGAGTCGCCACCGTCTTTTATTTTCTCCAAATGGAAAGGACAAAAGCACAGAAAAATTCCTTAAAGAGATTGCTCTCGGTTCGGGAGGTAGGTTATAGAAAGGGAAGGTGTTAGCACCCTTTCTATCCATGGTTATCCATGGGCTCTTAGATACTTGCTCATTGTGTTTTCAAAATGGTTTGTTTGCTTTTCAACTGTGGGTTTTGAAAAAGTTTCTTTGAAAATTCCAGTTCGACTCTTGTATCGGTCCTCAAGAGTGTTTGAAAAATTTGCTTTCGAAAGCTTTTTGAAAATGTGTTGGTGTGAAAAGTATTTTGATTTGTTTTGAAATTTAGAGCAAGTATCTACGAGAACCTACCTACCCTAAGGAATTCGTCTGTGTAAATGTCCTTTAAAGTAGTGTCATCCCACCATTGAGAGGTAGGTAGCACCACCGTTGGAGGTGTTCGGGTCAATTCGAGGTTCGAGACACGGTGATCACCAGAGCAATAGGAAGACACCTTAGAAGCTACCCTCATGCCAGGTTCCCGGATCATGAGGACTTACTAAGACATCCTCTACTCGATGATCACCTTTCGAAGGCAAGGCAACAGTGAGGCGTACCCTAGGGGTGGTGTGTGCGATTCGTGTGTCATTTTCATTTGTATTTATCTTGTCATGTTATTGGTGTTCTACGCTTGTTTTTATTTTGTCCAGACATTCTTTCATGCTTTGATTTAACAGTTAAAATATTTGCGGGAAAAGTAAATTCTAAGCTATTACAAACGGCGCGGGTCCACATCGCCAAAATTAACCAGGACCCGATTTGACAGAAAAATAAAGAAAGGAAAAGAAAATAAGGAATTAAAAGCGCGAGAAATATTAATTACAAGGCTTTGGGAGAGGTACATGAATATTTAAACGGAATAAAATAATATGCGAATTAATAATTAAATCGAAACGAGGGCGTTGGACCCTTTTCGCAAAATTAAACTAATGAGGAATTAATTAAAATTAAAAGAAAAGAAAGAACTTGTTTTTTGGTATTTTTTAGTATTTTAGGATTTAAATGAAAAAAGGAGAATTAATTAAAATTAAAATAAGATGCAAACCCTAATCCTAATTATTTTTAATTTATTAAGAAAATATTGAAGCTTTTTAACCTAAAATTAACCCTAATTTTTATATGCAAATTTATTACAAAAAATAAAATTATTTAATTATTATGGGAGAAAAAAGGAAAAAAAGATGAAATTAATTAAAACCCTAATTCTATGTTTTTTAGATTTTTTTATTAAAAGAATTAAAATTAACCTAATTTAAAACTAAATTTAATTACATGCAAATTTATTACAAAAAATATTAAAATAAAATATTTATTGTTTTTCTCTTTTTTTTTATTATTTTTATGGGTATTTTTTATCTTTATGAAAATATTAAATTGATTAAAAGAATAATAATTAAAAGAAGATAAAAATAATGAAAAGATAAAAAATAACAAATTTTTTGCAAACCTTGGGGGTATCAGTCCCCAGATAGGAGGTATAGTTTAGCAGCCTGGCCCAAGAATCTGAGGCCTTATGGACTCTTTTCTGGGAGCATACACGCGCGTTGACTTGAGTTCATCATAGTCTTCAGTTCATGGTCGTTGATCTGACGCTCTGGGACACATGGGCGTTGATTTTTGAGGATGCATGATAGTCTCCAGCACAAGCGCTACATATGAACGTTAATTGAAAAATAACAAATGGAAAGGGTGAAGACCTGGGATCGAACCCAGGTCATTAACATTACCAGTCCTTATGCTTGCCAGTGGAGCCAGATGCGCGCGTTTGATTAATAAGCAACTAACAAATATTATAAAAGAAACCAAAAATGTTAGTGGGTCTGCGCGCGGAAATTTGAATCAGCCTATCACCATTCCCCACGTTATCGTCTTCCTCGCGTGGTTTTTTTATTTTCCTGAAACAAAAGAAACATAGGCAACAGTTTTCACGCGTTGCCTAAGATAACATATCAAAAAATAGCGATTAGCCCTAGGGGCTCTATAAATTAGGCGCGAGGGTAGCCTCTTCTTCGTCCAAGCGCGCTGATCATGGCCATGGTACTGTGGCTCGCTAATTTTATAGGACCAAGAAATCCCCAATTCAGAATCCTGTAAACCCTAAAAATCGATAATGGTATTTTGGCATATAACGTGTAAAACTTCAATTAAAGCACATGATTAGTTTGCAAACATCATTATAAACACAAACATAACAACAAAATATGTCAAGAATGCATGTATGAGAGCAACCGATTCAGGAATTTTCTTCACTAACTTCCATGGTGATCTTACTTTTTCTTGAGTATGGGGCTTGGGGAACGATTGTAATATGTCCTGTAACCTTCAAGGAAGCTAATGGAATGGAAATCTTGGCTTGAAACCACCTACAAGTTAGTTTTCAGAATTGAGTTTTTAGACAAAAATTTTCAAGTTGGTCAATGGCTTCTGCGCAGCTTCAATGATCCAAAGCATTAGGGTTATGTTTAGGCTTATGTAATGAGTGAATTAGGTTAACAATTCTGATCAAAATCTCTTTCATTCATGGATTTTGAGATTTGATTTTCCATCATTATTTTTTTCAATCTTTCCATGTGCTTTTTGATACAAATCAACTCCAATCTCTCCAAATCTTTCCCTATTTGAATATGCACGAAATCTTGAGGATAAAACATGTACAAAAAGATTGGAAAGCTTAGGTTAGCATTTTTCATGTATTTAATTTGATTTAAATGAATTATTATTAATAAAAATTCAAATAAATAAATAAAAAATGAATAAAACTTCCCTTTGGGCCAAGTGGTCGTGCACATGTCATGGATGATGAATTATGGAAGAAAAATGGGCCCATTAGCAATTTTAGGTCATTTGAATCAATGTTGACTTTTCAAAATATCCAAAAATTTCCCAACTTCCACAAGGCATAACTTGCTCAATGTTAAGATTTTCTCATGTTCTTGGACATTTTTGGAAAGGTCTTTGAGTCCTCTAACCAATTTCTTTGGTCCCATGTTCATTTTGATTTACCAATCTCAAGTTATGGCCTTTGACTTAAAGTCCCTTTTTGTTGACTTTTGAAAATGACCTATAATGTTGAAATGACCTATAATATTAAACAAGGAGATTATCTCTATGTATCAATTTCTCAATCAAGTATTTCCTAATTTGCAAGTATGTGTGTGTGTGTGTGTGTGTGTGTGTGTGTGTGTGTGTGTGTGTGTGTGTGTGAGAGAGAGAGAGAGAGAGAGAGAGAGAGAGAGAGAGAGAGAGAGGACTTATTTAGGCAATTCCTCATTCAGCCTCGTTATGGATACGTATACCCCTAATTTCGTTTAGAATTGGGATAGTGAAAAATAACCTTTACAAATGTAGCTTTACAAGAGAACAAGTAGCAATCCCAACCCTCCAAACCATAAGTTTGATGTTGATCCTACCTTCTTCTCTCCCCTTGACCAGAGTTCGATCAAGTAACTCGATACTTCCAATTTGATCCTCCGGTTACCGCTACTCCTTTGACAGAACCCTCATTCTTCAAAGCCTTCGCTCGGGTGAATCCAAATTGCAAATATATCGGGAACTAATATTACCAAAATGATCCTTTGTTTACCGTTACTCCTTTGATAGAAACCCCCGTTCTTTAAATCTTTCACTCGGTGAATCCAAATTGCGTAATCTTGTGAAAATTCCCAAATCAATCCTTGATCTTGGAGGAAAACACCAAATGGATTTATCTTGAAACCCCCAAAGACTTTTCAACCCAATCAATTACACCAAATCCTAATTGGATGATATCAAACTATCTATTGATCACATAACAAAAATGATTATGTGTAGTTGTTGTATGCATGTAATCAAAGAGGATGAATATAATGAAAATCTTTGTATATTTTTGGTTTCAATACTTTTAAATGATGCATGAATATATATATATATATATATATATATATATATATATATATATATTTATATATATATATATATATATATATATATATATATATATATATATATATATATATATATATATATATATATATATATATATATATATATATATATATATATATATATATATATATATATATTGTAGCGATAAAAAATGTAGCGGGGTAAATCGGAGAGTGAATTATTAATTAATTCGTCTCACAAAAGCAAGAGTCGCCACCCGCGCTTTATTATTTCCAAGGGAAAAGGGAAAAGAGCGAAATAAAACCCTAAAGTATGCAATGTAAAATAATACTTTTAAAAGTAATGAAAATACAAGGCGTTTTTTGAAAAGAGGTCTATGGTTCGGGGGTTGGTTATACAATGGGAAGGTATTAGCACCTAATGCATCTATAGTATCCTATAGGAACCTTTTGAAACACCTGTTTATTAAAATTCGTTTGTTTGATTGAAATAAATTGTTTTGGTCAAAAAGGGGTACGGACGGGTTTTTGAAGGTACGACAACCTAATGTCGAAGTTTTGACTTAAAAGGTGTGAGTTTTTTTTGAAGAAATTGGCTATTTGGGAAAATTATCCTAAGTTTTTAATGAATGAGGGTATTCGCACGATGTTTTTTGATGACATGAAGTCGACAAAAATTAAACAAATTCGCACGATGTTTTTTGATGACATGAAGTCGACAAAAATTAAACAATTCCCTTGGATTTAAACGTAAACAGAATAAAAAAGTAGATATGAAATAATTAAACAGACAAAATTAAGCGGATAGTGATTAAATAACAACAGTTAAATGAATGACTAAATGGTATAAATATGTATTTTTGTATTTTTGCGTAATATTAATTAAAACGAGAGGATTAATTAAAGAAAAGATAAAATCTTTTTTAAAGTTTTAATTCTATTTTTTATGGGTTTTTAGAGTTTTGATATTTTTATGTCTTTTTTAATATAAATAAAAAGTATTACTTTAAGAATTTTTTAATGATTAAATTAAATTAAAACTTAATGCTACTAACTTAAGTCTAATTTTAAAAGATACTAAGATTACCAAATTAAATCCTAAGGGTTTAAATTAATAAAATTGGTCAATTATTAAAATGTGTTTGACTTAATTAACAACTATTTGATTAACTTATTAATAAAGCTCTAAAGAAAAACTAAAAGATAATAAAGAAAAAGCAGAGGTGTTTAGAAATAAAGGGGTGAACAAGTAACCAAACGTATGGGCTAAGGGTTTTAGAGGGCCCAAAATCATGAATACACAGAAGAATGTTGGGGGGTATGTTTTAGAAGTTCGTTGGGCTTAGGCAGGGAAAATGAGGAAGGTCCATTATTCCATAATTTTGTTTTAGGTTAAACACGCTTTGATAATTGAATTAGGGATTTAGGTTTTGGGGAAAACGGCGCTCATCGCTTGCGTTGTCTTCTTCGCCGATCATCCTCGTCGCTTCTTTGCTTCTGAGTCCATGAGTTTCGCCTCCGAACTCTTTGCCACGGCCATCAGCTGTCTTCAACCTCTTCTTCCCTCCGGTCAAGGCGTTAGAGCAATAGTTACGGATTCACGGTACGAACGTAATCTTCAACTCATTAGGTTTTGATTATGAATGCATGTTTGTGTTTTATGTTCATTTCTAATTCTTATCTTATTGCAATGATTATTGAGGTATTATGAAAGAAAACAAAGAGGGTGAAAATATTACCCGAAGAAGGAGGAGGGAGGTTGGAGCGCGTAGGAGGAGGTTGGGGCGTGCGTAGGAGGCCGGACGGAAGGAAAGGTGATGCGTGCTTCAGCGCCTGGTATTTCGTTTCTTATTTTTGTTTGATGATGAGTAAAACTGAAAACTTCATGTGATACTTCTTCCTCCTCTATTGGTTTCGCCTATGCTTTTACCACGCTTCTTTTCCTCTTCTCTTAGTTGCCTTGCTACCGTTACTTTTTAGAATGGCCTATGATGAGCATTTTGAGGCCTTGATGGTATTTTGGTTATGGTTGATGCTTCGTGGTTATGATTGATGGTGTTTTTGAAAATGGCTATCAGCAGGGTTTTGCCATGGTTATGGATGGTACTGTTTGATATATGGTTTTGATATCTGTGATGGTTTTATGGAAATCGGTTTATGGCGTATGTTTGATAGTAGGGATGATGGTTCCTTGTTTAGGCCATGCTGTGGATTTTTGTTTAAACAGTAGGCAGGTTTTGGCAATGCAGATAGCAGGTTATTGGTAGTGCAGTAGGTTATATGGTACGATGGTTTTGAATGATTTTTTTGGTATTGGTTTGATGGCTCAATCAGGTTAATAGTTTTCTATGGCTTAAGCAGGTTATTGAAGTTTTAATGGTGGTTGAAATGGTTATTGGTTTCTATGGCTTAAGGCAGCAGGTTTTGAAAATGGTTTATGCAGTGGGTTTTGAGGTTTGGCCATAAGACATTTTGGCTTGACAGTAGGAATGGTTTAGGTTGTTCTGGTTTAGAACTTGGAGAAAATTTTGTTTTTTTTTTGTTTGACAACAATTTTCTGAGTTTTGAAGCTGGGAGATAGATAGATGAATGTATATTGAAGTGATTTTTTTTTATGTTATAACAAATGTTTTCCCTCCTTGTATACGTTACAGGCTTAGGTTTTTGTTGGTTGGAGATTTGAATATTTTACAATATTCCTGGCCTCTGCATCATACTGTTTCATCCACTTTGTTTGTATTCTACTCTTGTGCTTCTTATTTTTACTGAGTTACTGCTGTAGCTTTGTCTTGTAATTCCTTCTGCCTAAACCAAAACCTGCAAAACCATTTTTCTTTCTCTCTTCTCTCTCTCAAGTACATTGATGCATAAAATGATGTGTACTGTTTTTTCTGAAATTGCAAAAGTGCTGGAACATGATGAAAATGGAATATATTATGCTTGCAAAAATTGGTTTTAAAACTGCATATTTCCTTTTGTCTTTGCATGGGAGCCTATTTGTTTTGACTTCTTCCCACCTTTTGGGCAGTTAACGTTGCAGTTTGGCTTGTGTACATTGCATATGTTGTTGATTTTTTGTATGCTGTTTGACAAACAATTGAATTTATGCATATTGTTTTGAACTATGCAGTGGGCTTTTGAAAATGCAATTGATTTGAAAAAATGCAATTTTTTGACAGAAATGAATTTGTGCATATTTAAATTTGTGCATTCATTTTGAAAATAAAAATTCCTCCCTTTTTGTGAACCGGGAGAAATCCCGTGATTTGCAAAAAGGGTAAACTGATTCCAGCCGTTGCTTTTAATGATGAACACTAAATAATTTTCTTCTTTTAATTATTTGTTCAATTCTAATTTTTCTTTTAATTGTTTTTGCAGGTAAAATCAAATGAGCAGACAAAAAGGCACTGGATAGAAGATTTAGAATTAGAAAACATTAGAATAGTTTTTATTTCATTTTAACTTTGTAAAAAAATTATTATTGTAAATTCGTTGTAAATAAATACAGTATTTACACAATAATTGTACAATTAGAATAAAATGAATAAAATTCCAATATTTGCCAATTAATTCCTTCCTTCCCTCTAATTATTTATTTTATCGCTTATAATTCTTTAAATTGTATAATAATTGAAAATAAATTCCAATTACTTAAATTCAGAATAATAAACAAATAAATAAATATCATTGATCAATTAATAGTTTCAATTATTTAATTCATTATTCATAATTTTCTAAATTGTAATAATTAAAAATAGAATTTCAATTATTTAACTTAGAATGATAAATAATTAAATAACTATTATTGACCAATTAATGAACTTTTTTCAAATATTTATTATATTATTCATAAATCTTTAAATTATGTAATAACTGAAAATAAATTCCAATTATTTAAATTTAAAATAGTGAATAATAAATAAACACTGTCTGAACGATTAATATGCCTCTTTTCTAATATTTATTTTATTATCTATAAATCTTTAAATTATATAACAATTGAAAACAAATTCCAATTATTTAAATTTAAGATAATAAATAATTAATAAACATTGTTTTAGCATGAATCAGTTAATAAATTTAGTGTTCAGAAATAAATAGCTCTCGACTCGAAAAGTTATGAATTTTTAAAATCAATAGATCAAAACACTTGCAATGTAATGATGAAGATGGGAGATGATATCTTAGGTCAAAATTTGGGGTACAACATATATATATATATATATATATATATATATATATATATATATATATATATATATATATATATATATATATATATATATATATATATATATATATATATATATATATATATATATATATATATATATATATATATATATATATATATATATATATATATATATATATATATATATATATATATATATATATATATATATATATATATATATATATATATATATATATATATATATATATATATATATATATATATATATGTGTGTGTGTGTGTGTGTGTGTGTGTGTGTGTATGTGTGTGTGTGTGTGTGTGTGTGTGTGTGTGTGTGTGTGTGTGTGAATATACATGAGAAAACATAAAAAAATTAGGTTTACAAAATTGGGCATTTTGATAATTAGGAGTCAACCCATTCGAAGTGGGAGTCGACTCCTAAGGGCAAGGGAGTCAAACCATATTGTCTGGGAGCTGACTCCTTTTGGACAAAAAATGTTTTAAATAATATGCTTCAGTAGGAGTCGAGACATACCACGTGGGAGTTGACTCCTCTGTGTTATGTATCGACTCCAAATGCGTGGGAGTCGACCCATACTGAACAAAGATGAAAAATAAAAAGTTGTTTTTAGTGGGAGTTGACTCACAACTCGAGGGAGTCCACTCTTTAGTGTTGTGTGTCGACTCCAAAATCCTTGTTTATCGACTCCTTTTTGATAGAGAGTTTTCTTTCATAATGCTTTCAGTGGGAGTCGACTCCTAACACAAATAATTTGACTCTAAACACGGGTTTTCAATTAAAAAAATGCATATTTTTGACCATTTTAACTTCTCCAAATGCTTTTGACATGATCTAAAGGTGTCATAAGATAAAAATGCAACCTAAACATATAGATATAATGTCCAATATACAAATACTACATATTACCTAGTTTTGCACATCATTCAAAACATCTAAGAGAGGATATTGCACTCACAAAAGTCATAGTGCATATTAAAAACATGAAAAGAAAAGTGTATACCTTAGAGTATACTTTAGTGTTTGATTATACTGACATTTGTGATCCAAGGATTCTCGCTGATATAAAATATCAATGATCATGAATTCATGATCAAAGTAAATTTTTGTAGAGAATGATCTTAATATTTGTGATTTGTGATGATCAGTTGACCTCTTAGTAGGTTTAAAAAATATAAGTTTGCAGTGGATATATTTATCTTCTGTTTAACCAACTTTCGTATACAATGAATCATATATTATTATGTACGACAATATATTGTCGTTCCATTGAAAGGTGGAGGTTTTAAAGATTACTTGATATTCTAGGTATTACACTTCTTAAAGGTTGAATAATAAAAAAAAAACTATGATTAACCCTCTAAATAAATGCTTTATTATTTACTTATTGATTCAAAATTATTTTTAATAACAAAATGTATGAGCTTTGAGCATTTGTTAAGAAATACGTGCAAATAGAATGGGTAATGGTACAACAGTAGTGTGCCAAAGTTAAGATTCAACTCAAGGCCCATAAAGCACCAATGAATAAGGCTGGAAAACAAGAAACTAATTGATTAGATAATCTATGCACTTCAAAATCTAGACAAAATCATATTCAATATTCGCCTCCAAGCAAATTAAATCAGTGTATTAATGACAAGCGCGAGATCTTCAAAATCATTGTGATCTAATTGATTATGGCACGAATCTAATCCATTAGATGGCCTATTTTGGTTCGATTTGGTTCTCATATTTCTTGGGCCAAATCTTCAATGATTTTGTGTGGTTTTTGTATGCTTAAATTGTCAAAAGGAACGCTATAAATAGGTAACTATATTCCTTCTATTGCATCTCATTATCTTCTCTTCTTCTTTTGCATAGGTGAGAATATCACTTTAGTATTTCATTGTCATTACCATGGCATTTAAGAGGTTAAGATTCGTCTCTAGTCCTATCGCCAAGGATTTTTTATGTTAACAACAAGAAGAGAGATTCTTTCAAGACTTCGCAAATACAATCGTTTCATGGATTCACACTTTGGATTTTGGAATCTTTCAAGGATGTGAATTCTTCAAGATCTTTAAATATTTAAGTTTAACAACATTCATTTACAGTTGTTGAAGCGGTAAAGCAGCAAGCAAAAGTAAGTATTTATTTAGTTTTATCATATCGTCTCTATAGAGATTGATGCTACTGAATTGTCGTTCGACAATTTCTCGCGTTTATGAGTTTGGGTTTAAAATGGGTTTTAAGTAAATGCGGTAATTAATGGTTATTAACAAAAAAGAAATTCATTATTCAGAGAAGAGACTTATCAAGCATGCATATAATCCACTCCTCACAAACTTAATCCTATTGACCAATTATACCCAACCTACAATACTCATCAATGTCATCATGTATCAAACACAACACCCACTTTATCATCTCAGAGGTGATCTCTTAACCAACCTCAACAACACAGAAGTCAATTGTGCTAATCGCATTGACGATCTCTCATTATAACACAACCAACACAGAGGCATTAATCACAGACACCCAAGTGAAAAATAGCTCTAAATCTATCTCTTGAATCTATATATTATTAGATAATCATCTTAGATAAGAATTCGAGCAATATATGTTTATAACAACCCAAACCCCAAAGCACATAGCAAAAATCAAGGATAATAATCGACAAAGATTTGTAAAGCAAGCTTTATACAACGCCATGGTCGATAAATATACACGGGTTCAAAGTAAATGCATATATAAAACCCAACAAATGAATAATACACAAAGGAGAAGAGAAATGAACCACAAATCTCCCAGTTTCTCTGTGATTATCAATGAGAAATCCACCCCAGATCATCTGTATGCAAGCTCGTGTGTTGTTTTCTAAGCTAATCTAACAAAAAACGAGAGTCATGAATTTTGGGAACAAAAACCCCAAAACTATCCCTAAGAATGTGTTTTTCAACCTAAATACAAAATTGGATCAGACACGCACCGCCTGACGGTCAAAACCACCGCCTGGCGCTGCCCTTTTATTCACCCATTCATCCTATGCCATGCACGCAAGTTGGCAAAAATATTTACCATAACCCGACTCTCACAACCACCGCCTAGCGCTGGACTCAAGTCTCATCCGGCGCTACACATGCGAGGCCATGACAGAAGCATCAGGATTTTTATCATTTTGCACCGCTTCTGCCTTAACTGACGCTCAACTCACCCTATCACCGCTCGACACTTAACCTGACACTCAGCTCTCTATGTCTTACCGACACTCAGCTTTCCCCGGCTTCGCCCGACGCTTAACCGGGCGCTCATAGCGCCTTGACAACACTCCAACACCGCCCAGTGTTGGTGACAAAACAACACTTCTTTATTTCTTTTCCTGTCTTTCTTTGCCTTGTTCCTTTCTTGCTCCAAAATTGCATCTTGGAGCTTTTATTCCTCAATACTCCAACCATGCTCAAACACCTACAAAATGAATGGAAAACTATCAAACAATACAAAAATTAATCAAAAACACAATTATGTACAAACTAACGTATTTACATAAAAGTCTATTTTATTCAACTGATATTAACAATAAATGGTCGATAAGTGCAACAAAAAGTATATACAAAATAGCTACAATTTGCACTTATCAACAATCCTTCAAGAAAAGTGTATACATCCTTAGTCAAGATGTTCTTTTCAAATATCTACTTCACTAATATAATAATCTACTCATAAGTAAGAAAACACAATATATTTAGAACCTTAGAATATTTTGCGAGCATTTTTTATCTTTCCCGTGATGGACCTCTTTTCAAGCGATATGAACAAAATGACAATTTTAACTATGAGATTGTTGCCTCCTCAATTTTTATTAATCCAAAATCTATGATATTTACTTTATTCATTGAATTATTTATGCACATAGACATTAGTCTCATTCATTATGTGATACATCATTCACCTTTTCAAAGAAAAAGCAACTTCATTCACTTAATTAAGTTTAATGTTGCAGCTGTGTGGATGATTGATAACACTTACTTTACACTTGTTTTTTACTCTAATTTCACATGTTATTCAGGTTTTTTATTATTGTTTTCTCGTATTATGCCTATCTTTTGTTTCCTTTTTAGATATTTCAAATATCCAGAGTTCCCCTGAAGAAATGAAGGAAAACAGGCTGAAAAACAGGAATTTAGGTCAAATTTGCACTCATGGCGTCCATCATGGCGCCAGCCATAGGGTAGGCCATAACATGGACCACCTCCTGCTGACCTCAACTGCCATGTTCCCCATTTCCTTTCATTTACACTCATGGCGGGCGCCATGGCCTCCATGGCGGGCGCCACCTTTGGACGATGTTTTCCCCCCCAAAAGGAGTTGGGGGGCATTCCTGTGATTTCCTGCATTCCTCATCCTCTATAAATAGAAGTTCCTGATTTCATTTCAATTCACCAAATCTTAGTTGCACACTTGATCCAACCATAGTTGCGAACTTAAGCCATATAATTTCACCATTGTAAAGCGATAATTCTTCACATCGGGGAATTATTGCATTGTTGATTGAGTCTGTGATCGAGTTCGTAGATTGAGTCTGTAATCGAGTTTGGAGCACTTCGGCAGAAGTTTATCTTGCCACATTTATTTTCAACTGCTGTTTATTTCCAGTCGCATTTTGCTTCCAGTTTGTACCAGATTTAAAACCTCCCCGTTTGGAGCAGGTTTCTATTTATATATTCCGCACTACTTTTACTTTGTTTATTTCCCGCACTGCTTTTACTTTGTTTATTTCCCGCACTGCTTTTACTTTGTTTATTTCCCGCACTTCTTTTACTTTGTTTATTTCCTGCACTGCTTTTACTTTGTTTATTTCTCGCACCTGATTTTTACTTTGTTTATTT
The DNA here is from genome assembly GCA_948472305.1 of Vicia faba. Taxonomy (NCBI): domain Eukaryota; kingdom Viridiplantae; phylum Streptophyta; class Magnoliopsida; order Fabales; family Fabaceae; genus Vicia; species Vicia faba. Next base: position 1,188,537,900 of record OX451737.1, read on the forward strand.
TCTGCACCGCACTTTAAATTATTTACTTTCTCGCATGATTTATTTTAACATGTCTGTTTACATTCCCATGTCAGGCTGAACCTTACTGGGCTAGAATGTAAGGAATCTAGTTAGATCGATATTCCAAATAATGTGTCAATAGAAATGCTTATGGGCTATTTTGGTTTTTAATACGAGTTTTCTGTACTTTATTGTTGTTGGGTAAGATCGAAAGTCGTCTAACCCTTTGTTAAACTCATTTAGTTCTAACTGGTCAAATGAACCGAAAACGCTTTGTCCGGTTAGTTAGGGATTTTTTATTATCAAAGAAATCAATTTTGAAACTATTTTTGGATGCATTTATAGGGTTAGAGTTAGGTTCCCTTTTTATTAGAAATTCCAGATCAAAATACTTTTCAACTTGGTCAAGTACTCTATTTCTTAAAAATAGGTTTATTACTATAACACAATGCGCGCCTTTTTATAAGTGACAATAAGAAGGTCTCATTAGAGAGTAAACTCGGTTCTAATTATGCGAAAGCGACATTTCCTGTTAAATTAGTTATTTTCTTTAGTAGAAAATATTGCCCTATAAGTAGTTCTATTCCGAAGCATTGCGAATATCATCTGACTACATGAATTACATTTGACCCTGCTTTTATATCTGAAGTTTATTTCGCTGCACTTTACTTTCTTGCATGCTAAATTCCCTGTTTAATATTGACTTAGCTAAACACCGTAACAATAGGAAACGATAGATTGACGATTGGTCTCTGTGGATCGATAATCTTTTATATTACTCTGACGCGATTTGTACACTTGCGAATACACCGCATCAAGTTTTTGGCGTTGTTGTCGGGGATCAATTTCGTTGAATTTCGCACCCTATAGTCACACTGTAACACCCAATTTCTACCCGGCGAATAATAAGAAAATTAGAGTTCAACATAAATAGGATGCTACATTTTCAACTAAAAATCAATCTTCATTTAATCGTATACAAACAGATACATAACACTTAAACTCATATGAACCGATAACAATCTAATTTATTCTTCAAAATCAAACAACTTTTTATTGATAAGAAATAGAATATACATACTCAACTTCAATTCACTTAACATCTTTTATTCAACTAAAACAACCTCAAGACAACAATTATTTCATGTAATCACTTAACAATTCAACAACTGAAATAATAATCAACAACTAAACATCAAGCGTTCATCCTCCCGAATACTACGTATCAGAGCGACAACACCGACTTGAACTAATAAGGCTAAGCAAATCTTCATTCTTGAATACCTGCATGTTACCAACAGAGGGCAACATTACAACAGAAGGGGTGAGATATCAACCAATATAAGCACATGTATTATAAACAATAAACTAGGTTAGATCATACAAATATCACCAGTTTATAACAACAATTATGCAACAACCAACAAACATCTTAATAACAACATCAACTTTAATCAACTAACACCTCAACATAACAACTTATGATATACAACTTCGATTTATCACAACTTAACACCAACAACAACTTTAACACACAACTCAAGATGCGACTCAACTATGCAACTCAACATAATGCATATGCATGTGGTACGATTGGAGCAGAACTCCCATCTCAAAAATTGTCAATTAATAGAGGCATCAACAAGGCACAAGCCTTCATCTCAATATTCGCCAATACGGGCCATATCAACGAGCATAAGCTCCATCTCAAAATGCAATGTATGCGACATAATCATGAATATAATAACAACACCATAATTAACAACATCTCAGTACAACATCATCGTTGGCCAAAGGCCTACATCTCAAAGCATCTCAACATCTCTTCAACAACATCTCATATCATCATAATAAGTAATCAAACATCATTTATTCATCAAACATCATTTATTCATCATAAATTATCAAACACAACTTCATTAATAACATCTCATCAACAACTCAGTTGTACGGTACTACGACAGTGCCCATCATTTTCACAATATTGGCCATAGGCCTACAACAACATATTCAACAACAACAATGTATTCGACAATGACTCATTCACAGTAATAACCAACAACACAATTCCATCAACCGGAACCATTCAACTTAATTCGACTTCACCTGCAAATCAACTTTATTCTACATAATTCTAACAAAACAAAACAACTAAAAATACCTATATGTATATACGACTTACTCCGATAATTTCAACTAATTTCGGTTAACTACTTTTACCGCCTAAATCTACAAATTCGGCTAATCGGTATTGTTTTATATACTGTTATTACTGCTATTTATTTATACTGCTACTAATCAATTTATTCTACTAAATTACGCTACCTCTGTTATTTAGCTTACTGCTATTATCGGTCTCCGCCAAAACTACTTGTTTGCTATCTACAACTTCTATTACTACAACTTCCTGTCAATGACAAATATTAGTTATAAACCAAAACCAATTTCAACTTATTCCTCCTGTTATTGAAATTGTCCGTTATACTTTCTATATGATAATTTTCAATTTCTACATCTACTAATACTTCCTAACAATACTCAGTTAAATTAGTCCATACACTATTATTTATGCTACTCTTACATATACATCATGCTATTCATTTGACTAAAGCATTACAATTTATTCCTGCAACTTCTTTAATCCAATCTGATAAATTATTTTACTAATTATATTAACTTATTAATAATATAAGATATGACATAGTCTTTCCACCACGCCTATATGTTCTTTCGAGCCTCATCTCAGGACAACAACTAAATAATAGCCATAACAACATCATAACAGAAATATGATTCAAATAAATTGCAGAACAACTTCATCATCATATTATGAACATTCACTGACAACTAAAATTGCAGGACTGATAATCTTCATAGAATCACAATATAACCGAATCGACAACAATTCATGGCACAAATTTATACAACTCAACCCTACATATGGTTTATCATATACCCAGTTATAGAGATTGAACCCCGCCCTTACCTGGTTTGGATTGAAGGTAACTCTAAGGGTCTCTGAATGAATCTCCTCTTGGCCACTTGGTGTAACTTCCACGTATCCCTCTTCTTCTCCTTAAAACCCTTATTTTTCTCTTCTTTGCAACTTCTCTTGTACCAAAACCTTCCAAGATTTTTTTCTCTCTAGACCAGAATCAAAGCTGAAAATTTTCCCAAATATATAGCTACAGTGCAATGATGATATCTCCCAACTCAGATCTTATTTTTAAGATCCCAACGATCAAAAGTTAGATGTAGGTGTTTCTAACCTACCCTCAAAATTTGAGCATGATCCAACGGTTAACGAATCGGGGATCGCCGATTTAGTGAGACTGCTGCAATAAAAACGGGAATGAGTTTCTCCCATCTATTCTCTCACTTTTTCTCACTTAGCTTAATTCCTTTTATATCCACTTAACCTTGTAATTCTGGTAATTTTTATTGGGCCAATATCCACACTCTCATATTTACTACATGACATCACTTAAATGAGTCCAACAATTAATCTTATAATGCTCCAATATATTTAATATTATTAAACCACAATTTAATCAAATAATATCACAAAACAACTTAACAATAATTTGCAACATTGCTCAACTCCAACTAATAATTTTAATTAAATAATTAATTAAATTATCGGGGCGTTACAATTCTCCCCCATTTAGGATATTTTCGTCCTCAAAAATCTACTCGATACTTCCATCCTTAATGCAAACCTCGTATCCAACTCTCTAATCCTTAAACTCCGCGTTTACCAACACTTCAACCACTACCTTTTGACATAGTAACAACTCAATCATGATGTAAATATACTACGCACATGCTAATCACTTAACACCCTCACGACATACCCGTCAATATCTTACCAACCTTTTCGGCAACACTCTGACATAACAACTCCCACAATAGAAATGTAACAATCATAACTCACTTATACTTGGATATACCACGTCACCTCTTAACAACTTTGCCAACACCAAAGCGCGTATACAACTTTATTCTCATACATATATGTATGTCAACTATCAACAAAATATCAACAACTCTATTCACCATTATAGTGACATCAACATAGTCAACAAATTAACTTCGTCATATTATTGGATATTATTCATCACTTACGGTAACCAAGAATAACATCTCAATAATGATAAAAAAATCATTACAACATCAACTTAATTGTATAACTCAGCAAGCATACCCATAGTTCACCATCAACTAACAGTCCACAATAATCTTCTTATAAAATCCACAAATATTTACTAGCAAACATAGTGCCGTGGCACAACATCTCTATATCAACCATCTAACAAATCAAGCATGTAAATTAAGACACACCATTCCCAAAGGCTTCTGATGTTTTAATCCTTCACTTCTAACGAGTCGTACACACATTTGCACCACATCACGCTTCAGCTGCGTAACTCTGATCATCCATCTTAAGTCATCGTCCTCATTAAATTTTTTGTTGATTATATGGTTTACAAGTTTCAATCTAATCCCAAAATTTCTTTAACATCTGTCATAAAATCGTTGTTCACTTGATATTCTCAATCTTTCACTTTGCAACGTTAGCTCGCATACAAACCCACTACTCTGAATTGTTCATTACGTCTTAACTCTCACTCAAAGACTCCTCTACTAATTTCACACAAACTGGTGAGCGGTTATTCTCGCGATATAACATCCATACTTTTTCACACTATTAAGATAGTAAGAAAAATCTATAACATCCAACATAATCTCGTATACTATTAACAATGGATTGAGTATGATCAGTTCCTCAATTTGTCAATTAGTATTTGACAACCATAAGGGAGTATAAATCGTCGTACCAAACTATAATGGTGTTTCCTTAAAACTTGTATTCAAGTTTTCTAAAACGCAATATGTCTAATCCTTATTCATCCACCATCTCACGATGATCAATCATTTTCTAACTCGAGATCTGTTGGCATATCAATACATTACAAATCCTTCCACTCTAGTCCGAGTCTTTATCTACATAAAGGATTCTAACAACATTCTTAAACTCTTAATCCTCTACCAAATTTCACAACATTAAAAATACATGTATCTCCACCTCTCAAACTCATTCTAATCACACTCTCAATATTATCATCTTATCTAACAACATTTCATATATATTTACACCTCAAACAACTATGATAGTAATCATATAAGCTCAACAAGCTACTAACCTCTATAACAGACTTCGTCGTTCTCCAACTTAGAACTGCATCCACCTTGAGTGGATCTACATACATTTTCACTTGGAAATAAAATTACTCAAGAGAACTCTTCTCCCAAAACTATAACATACATCCTGACAACTTAGCATAAATCTTCCTCCTTTTCGACACCGTAAATTTCACACAACTTCGCACTATCGTCTTTCGTTCTAATTAATAACACCAAAGCTTTTCAAATGATACCTTTGATTTCACAAATTACTTTAAATAAATCTTATAATTGCTCCTTTAATTCACCCAACTCATACGCTAACGTCCCGTACAACACTGAAGAACAAGTCTAGTCCCAAAGACAAGCTTAACAACAAACTACACTTACTTCCAATATCATCACGTGATAAATGAATATATTACAGATACTGGAACCATTTTTAAAATAAATCTCATTTCGTTACCTTTCTAACGCTTCGAATGGAACTCAAATCAGATGCCCGAAACTCTAGTTATGAATTTTCGAAGTCCCACAACAATTATGCAGTTTCATGCGATTCACTTACGGAAATTTCACTCTGAAACTCATTTGTCTTCAACTTAGACATATTCCAAACAACACTTAACATATCTCGTGCTCCCAAACTTCCTATAACTCGAGAGATGCATTCCTTCGTCAAAGTTCAGGTTCTAAAACACCAGGGCAACAATTCTTTTCGCAACGCTACTCACTTCTTCAAGTTTCGACTCAGACTCGCGATTCACAACAACTTATCAACGTCAACTACTTCTAACAATCACTTATGTGATCCCAACACAAAATTTACATCAACTTTATTACTCCATCATTGTTCAAACATCGACATCTTACACTTGCTTCGTAAATCAACAAATATTACATCACTCTTCATTCTTCGTGAAGTAAGCACCAACAATATCTGATCAATTTCTCTCAAGGAGCTCTAACTCAACTAACAACAAGACCTTGAATCCAAGTCACCTTCAAATTCAGGAACAACAAGACTCCAACAATTCTTGCATTGTCGTTGTCGACAGCACACCAAACCAACACCTTTCAATTGAACATGCCCAAGAAGCAAAGCTTCTCCCCCACTTATCTTCAACCAACATCCTACAATTAAGGTAACCAAGTACCGGCAGTGTTTCACACACCTGTAGCGCACTAAGGAACAAACAACATTAGACAACTTGGTCAGATGGACCGACCTACTCTGATACCACTAATGTAACACCCAATTTCTACCCGACAGATAATAAGAAAATCAGAGTTCAACATAAATAGGATGCTACATTTTCAAATAAAAATCAATCTTCATTTAATCGCATACAAACAGATACATAACACTTAAACTCGGATGAACCGATAATAATCTAATTTATTCTTCAAAATCAAACAACTTTTTATTGATAAGCGACGAAATATACATACTCAACTTCAATTCACTTAACATCTTTTATTCAACTAAAACAACCTCAAGATAACAATTATTTCATGTAATCACTTAACAATTCAGCAACTGAAATAATAATCAACAACTAAACATCAAGCGTTCATCCCCCCGAATGCTACGTATCAGAGCGACAACACCGACTTGAACTAATAAGGCTAAGCAAATCTTCATTCTTGAATACCTGCGCGTTACCAACAGAGGGCAACATTACAACAGAAGGGGTGAGATATCAACCAATATAAGCACGTGTATGATAAACAATAAATTAGGTTAGATCATACAAATATCACCACTTTATAACAACAATTATGCAACAACCAACAAACATCTTAATAACAACATCAACTTTAATCAACTAACACCTCAACATAACAACTTATGATATACAACTTTGATTTATCACAACTTAACACCAACAACAACTTTAACACACAACTCAAGATGCGACTCAACTATGCAACTCAACATAATACATATGCATGTGGTACCATTGGAGCAGAACTCCCATCTCAAAAATTGCCAATTAATAGAGGCATCAACAAGGCATAAGCCTTCATCTCAATATTCGCTAATACATACCATCTCAACGAGCATAAGCTCCATCTCAAAATGCAATGTATGCGACACAATCATGAATGTAATAACAACACCATAATTAACAACATCTCAGTACAACATCATCGTTGGCCAAAGGCCTACATCTCAAAGCATCTCAACATCTCTTCAACGACATCTCATATCATCATAATAAGTAATCAAACATCATTTATTCATCAAACATCATTTATTCATCATAAATTATCAAACACAACTTCATTAATAACATCTCATCAACAACTCAGTCGTACGCTACTACGACAGTGCCCATCATTTTCACAACATTGGCCATAGGCCTACAACGACATATTCAACAACAACAATGTATTCGACAATGACTCATTCACAGTAATAACCAACAACACAATTCCATCAACCGTAACCATTCAAATTAATTCGACTTCACCTGCAAATCAACTTTATTCTACATAATTCTAACAAAACAAAACAACTAAAAATACCTATATGTACATACGACTTACTCCTATAATTTCAACTAATTTCGGTTAACTACTTTTACCGCCTAAATCTACAAATTCGGCTAATCGGTACTGTTTTATATACTGTTATTACTACTATTTATTTATATTGCTACTAATCAATTTATTCTACTAAATTACGCTACCTCTGTTATTTAGCTTACTGCTATTATCGGTCTCCGCCAAAACTACTTGTTTTCTATTTACAACTTCTATTACTACAACTTCATGTCAAGGACAAATATTAGTTATAAACCAAAACCAATTTCAACTTATTCCTCCTGTTATTGAAATTCTCCGTTATACTTTCTGTATGATAATTTTCAATTTCTACATCTACTAATACTTCCTAACGATACTCAGCTAAATTAGTCCATACACTATTATTTCTGCTACTCTTACATATACATCCTGCTATTCATTTGACTAAAGCATTACAATTTATTCCTGCAACTTCTTTAATCCAACCTGATACTAAATTATTTTACTAATTATATTAACTTATTAATAATATAAGATATGACATAGCCTTTCCACCACGCCTATATGTTCTTTCGAGCCTCATCTTAGGACAACAACTAAATAATAGCCATAACAACATCATAACAGAAATACGATTCAAATAAATTGCAGAACAACTTCATCAGCACATTATGAACATTCACTGACAACTAAAATTGCAGGACTGATAATCTTCACAGAATCACAATATAACTGAATCGACAATAATTCATGGCACAAATTTATACAACCCAACCCCACATACGGTTTATCATATACCCGGTTATAGAGATTGAACCCCACCCTTACCTGGTTTGGATTGAAGGTAAATCTAAGGGTCTCTGATTGAATCTCCTCTTGGCCGCTTGGTGTAACTTCCACGTATCCCTCTTCTTCTCCTTAAAACCCTTATTTTTCTCTTCTTTGTAACTTCTTCTGTACCAAAACCTTCCAAGATTTTTTTCTCTCTAGATCAAAATCAAAGCTGAAAATTTTCCCAAATATACAGCTACAGTGAGATGATGATATCTCCTAACTCAGACCTTATTTTGAAGATCCCAATGGTCAAAAGTTAGATGTAGGTGTTTCGAACCTACCCTCAAAATTTGAGCATGATCCAACGGTTAATGAATCGGGGATCACCGATTTAGTGAGACTGCTGCAATAAAAATGGGAATGAGTTTCTCTCATCTATTCTCTCACTTTTTCTCAATTAACCTAATTCCTTTTATATCCACTTAACCTTGTAATTCTGGTAATTTTTATTGGGCCAATATCCACACTCCCATATTTACTACATGACTTCACTTAAATGAGTCCAACAATTAATCTTATAATGCTCCAATATATTTAATATTATTAAACCAGCATTTAATCAAATAATATCACAGAGCAACTTAACAATAATTCGCAACATTACTCAACTCCAACTAATAATTTTAATTAAATAATTAATTAAATTATCGGGGCGTTACACGCACCGTCTAGACTAAGTTTTACAGTCCAGTTAATGCGAAGATCTCGCAGCACCAGAACCTTATTCAATCCTTTAGCAGAACCTGAACTTTGCATCCATTTTCTCCGTAGAATTAGAAAAACTATGGCCGAGAATCGTAACCAAAGCCCTCTTAAGGAATTTGCCCAACCGTCAGATGAGGAACCTAGTTCAAGTATCGTAAACCCAGCTATAACCACAAATAATTTCGAACTAAAACCCTCATTGCTACAATTAGTGCAACAAAACCAATTCAGTGGTCTCGCTACCAAGAACCCGAATCAACACTTAAAAACTTTTATACAATTAGCAGACACTTTAAAATGCAATGGTGCTTCGCCTGAGGCAATACGACTAAGATTATTCCCTTTTCCCCTCAAAGATAAAGCACAAGATTGGTTAGATTCTTTTCCACCCAATTCAATAACAACTTGGGAAGACCTTAGGAGAGTATTTCTCGCAAGATATTTTCCGCCCAGCAAAACTGCTGTCCTTAGAAACCAAATCATTAGATTTAACCAAAACCTGGGAGAATCACTTTTTGAAGCTTGGGAGAGATATAAGGACCTGTTAAGAGCCTGTCCACACCATGGCCTAGAATAATAGCTAATCATCCACACCTTCTATAATGGACTCCATTACAACACAAAGATGTCTATCGATACTGCCGCTGGTGGCGCATTGATGAATAAACCTTACCTAGAAGCCTGCACTCTCATTGAGGACATGGCCCAAAACCATTACCAATGGGGAACAGAACGAGCTACGATAGAGAAAAAGGAGACCTAAGGAGGAAAACATGAGATAAGTTCTCTAGACATGATGCAAGTTAGAATGGACGCTCTTGCCTTAAAACTTCAAAACATGTCTTAAAACCCTAATATTGTATCTGCAGTAGCTTCCAAATGCGAACTCTGTGGGACCCAAGGACATCAACTTGCGGAATGTAACTTGTTGAATGAGCCTTTCTCAGACCAATTAAATTACACCCAAGGAAACCCATTTTCAAACACTTACAACCCCGGATGGAGGAATCACCCAAACTTTTATTATAAAAACAATAGCCCAATACAAAACTCTGCACCTCCGAGACCTACAGGTTTCCAAGCCCAAAGACCAAATTAACCTATGCAAGTTGTGGCACCCAAACCAAACCTTGAGAAAATCATGGAAAATTTCATTTCAGCTAAAACCCAGCAAAACAAAGAGTTCCTAAATCAGAATATTCACGTAAACGGACTAATCATGCAATTAGGAACTAAGGTTGATCAGATAATTACACATAACAAGATGCTTGAAACCCAGATCTCGCAGATAGCCCAAACACAAGCCCCACAAACTACACCTGGAGGACAATTCCCTGGACAACCTCAACCAAATCCTAAAGGGCAAGCTAATGCCATTTCCTTACAAAGTGGGGCTACTTACGATGGACCCAAGAATCCAGCCATGAGTACACCCTCACAACCTAAGACAAATGTTTTGCCTACAGACCAAGTGGAGGAACCAGAGGAACCCCAAAAGTAAAAAGAACCAGAATTAAAAGATAAAACTAATAAATCACCACCCCCGTACAAACCCCCAGTCCCATTTCCGCAAAGACTTAAACAAACTAAACTTGACAATCAATACCAGATATTCGTTAAAGTTATAGAAAAACTCCATGTAGAGATTCCTTTCACCGAAGCCATCACTTAGATACCATCTTATGCTAAATTCCTAAAAGACATCCTGACCAACAAGCGTAGACTTGATGATCCCAAACCTATCGAATGCAATTTTATTTCAGAAAATAAACTTGCCAAGAAAGAAAAGGATCCAGGAAGTTTTTCCATTCCTTGTATCTTAGGAAATCATGCTATTGACAAAGCCTTCTTAGATCTAGGAGCTAGCGTCAGCCTTATGCCTTTAGTAGTTTGTAGAAGGTTAAACTTAGGAGAATTGCACCCGACTAAAATGTCTCTCCAACTGGTTGATAGATCAGTTAAGTATCCTATAGGCATACTTGAAGACATACCAGTTAAGATTGGTTAGCTATATATCCCAACTGATTTTGTTGTTATGGATATTAAAGAAGACGAAGAAATCCCAATCCTCTTAGGTAGACCGTTCCTATCAATAGTCGGAGCCATAATTGAAGTTAAGAAAGGAAAATTAACATTTGAGGTGGGTGATGAGAAGATAGAATTTATTCTTTCAAAGTTCTTAATGGCACCAGTCATAGAAGATGCTTGGTATGCCATTGACGTCATTGACGAGTGTATATTGGAACTTAAGCGAGAGGAATCTAACAAAAATATTAAGTTACCTTCGACCCCCATTATGGAGGATGATGGATTTAAAGGTTTAGAACCTTACATCGATGACGACCTCTATGAATGTTTATCGCTTACTCTCGATCCCATGCCTTGCCCTTTGAAACCATCTTTAGAACTGAAGGAACTTCCCAAGAACCTCAGATACAAATTCTTAGATAAAGAGATGAATCGTCCTGTTATAGTTAATGCTATTTTAAGTCAAGATGAGACAACTCAACTCTTAGAGATCTTACGAAAATATCCCTCAGCTTTAGGGTATAACATCTCCGATTTAAAAGGAATAAGTCCATCGGTGTGCATGCACGGGATCTTGTTAGAGGAAGACTCAAAACCCTTAAGAGAACAACAAAGAAGAATAAACCCAATAATGAGCGATGTTGTTAAAAGAGAAGTTCTTAAGTTACTAGAGGCTGGTATAATTTACCAAATATCATATAGTAATTAGGTGAGCCATGTGCATGTGGTGCCAAAGAAAGGAGGCATCACAGTCATAGAAAATGAGAAAGGTGAGCATATTGCTAAACGAACAGAAGGAGGTTGGCGTATGTGTATAAATTATAGAAAATTAAACAAAGCAACCAGGAAGGATCATTTCCCTCTTCCATTTAAAGATCAGATGCTCGAACGTCTAGCCAGACACTCGCACTTTTTTTATCTAGATGGATACTCAGGATTTTTCCAAATACCTATTCACCCTGAGGATCAAGAGAAAACAACCTTCACCTGTCCTTATGGAACATTCGCCTATAGACGAATGCTCTTCAGACTCTGTAATGCCCTTACCACTTTTCAACGTTGTATGATGTATATATTTGCAGATTACCTAGATGGAATAATGGAAGTTTTCATGGACGATTTCTCGGTGTGTGGATTCAATTTTAAAGATTGTCTCTCCAACCTCGAAAAAAATCCTCGAAAGATACGTAGAGGTGAACCTAGTGCTAAATTGGGAAAAATGCCATTTTATGGTTAATGAAGGTTTAGTATTAGGACACATTGTCTCCGAAAGAGGCATTGAGGTCGATAGAGCCAAACTTGAAGTTATAGAAAACCTCAGCCCACCTAAAACCATTAGGGAGATTAGAATTTTTCTTGGACATATTGGTTTTTATCAGCATTTTATAAAAGACTTCTCTAAAATAACAAAACCTTTGACCAATCTTCTAATGAAGGACGTTGAATTTGTTTTCGACGAGAAATGTCTCAAAGCTTTTTCAGCTCCGATCATGCAACCCCCAGATTGGACACAACCTTTTGAAATAATGTGTGTTGTACCCCAAAATTTGCCCTCCCATAATCTTCAAAGTTTTACCAAGCATCACCTCAAATGGTTCAAAGTTTACTCAAGGGCTACACAGTCAAACCATCCTCCTAAGCCAGACAAATTAGGGTTTTGGTTCTTGCAAGGAAATTGAGGTTTTCAAGGGATCAATCAAATCCCATATGCTCATACACATTGTCAAGCACCTACATGTCAAGTTTCAAGGCTCACAAGGTCAAGTTGCACAGTCAAAAACCCTAATTGCTCCACAGTCAACTGCAGAGGCAAAATGGTCATTTGGCAGTCAAAAGTCAAAAATTTTGGTCAACATCTTATTTTGAAGCCACAATCATCATTTGGTCAAGTCTTGACCATGATTCCACAAGAATGGCTCAAAAATCATCAAGATGCAAAAGTTTCCATTTTTGGACAGCTGAAAAGTCAACTGTAACTTGACCAAGGCATAACTTTTTCATGGTTCATCAGAAAAATCCCATCCAATGCTCATCTTGAAGGGGAGGACATTTCCTACAACTCATCTTCACACTCCAAGTCCAAGAAATGCTCTCACAAAAAGTTATCAATTTCAACATTAAGGTCATTTTCAAAAGTCAACAAAAAGGCACTTTAAGTCAAAGACCATAACTTGAGATTGGTAAATCAAAATGACATGGGACCAAAGACATTGGTTAGAGGACTTCAAGACCTTTCCAAAATGTCCAAGAACATGTTCATAGCTTCAAAATTGAGCAAGATATGCATTGGAGAAGTTGGGAAATTTTTGTGACATGGCCAAAGTCAATTATCCTTGAAACTTCATTTTTGACAAAAGGGGCCCACTTTTTCCACTTGGTTCAGCTTGGCCATGCTTCCCACGTGTCCCACAATTTATTTCAAGATTTAAAATTAATTTTTCCATTTTTATTTAATTTTATTTGATTTAAATCATTTTAAATCTTTAAAATTCAAATAAAAATCAAGAAAATTAATGGAGGGATATATTTTGTGTTGAATTGCTTTGATACACCATGAAGTACATTCCAAATTCGTGCAAGACCTATTATGGGCATAAAAATTTAAATTTTCACAAGAATGGCAAGTGGTTTTAATGGTGTTCATGGCATAATCCAAAACATAATGGCAATGCTTCAAGGCTCTTTATTTTGATTGATACACATTACAAAAGAGATATGCAAGCATTCCTTACAAAATACACACAGCCTAGAGAACGCCCCAAAATTGCAAAAAATTCCTTGAAGTTGTCAGGCTCGAAAGACCTGATCTAGCCAGATTCAACTACTTCCAAGCACTCCATCAATATCCCAGGTCCCCCAAATGCTTATTTCTATTTTTCCATAACATGTTCCTGTGCAGGTTTCACAAAGGCTTTCCACCATGTGCATCAAACGATCATGCGCCAAGTGGCCTCAAAGATCAATCTAGGGACTATGAGATGTTGGATACCATGCTCCGAGTCAAAGCACGTGCAGGCAATTCCTAAAGTCAACAAAGGCTTAAGCTTATTGGGCCATATTGCTTCCTCAAACCTCCATACCCGGGCCAACACCCCCATGGTTCTTTCATATTTTCTTTTGTTTTCTTTTCCTTTTTTATTTTCTTTAACTAATTATTATTATTAACTATTATTATTATTATTTAATTCATAGATAATTATTTTCATAAACAAAAAAATAAAAAAACTAATATTTTATTATTCTTATTTATTAATTTCACTTTAATTCATTGTTTTGTAATTAAATTATAATTAATTAATTAATTAGTTTAATTAGGCAATTTTAATCTTTTTTTTAATAACTAAAATAAATTTAGAATTAGATTTTATTAACTTTTAATTTTAATTCCTTTTTATTTTATTTCATTAAAAACATAAAAACACAAAAATATCATTTTCTTAATTAATTAATTAATTAGTCATTAGTTAGTTTTAATTTCATTTTAATTACAAAAAGACAAAAAAAATCATCAATTTCTTTTCTTAAAAGGGTCAACACCCTTAGAACGTTCCGATTTAATTTTTATTCGCGCACAGTTTATTATTATGTAATTGCTTCCAAGACATGTAATAGTTAATTAGGTTTACTGCTTTATTTTAACTTTCTCGCACTTATTTATCAAAAACGGGTCTTTTGTATTTTTGGCGATGTATAGACTCGCGCCTTGTAATAGCGTAGGATTTATGTTTCCGCAATTTACTTTCCGCACCCTCTTAACTGCTAAACTTGCATGAAAGAATGTATGTAAATAAAAAACAACTCGTAGCTCACTAATCACTAAAGACAAACATTAACTGAATACAACACACAATGCACACACCACTTCTAGGGTACGCCTCACTCGTTGCCTTCGAAACGTGGTCATCAAATATAGGACGTTTTAGAGGTCACCCTTAGTCTAAAGATCCAGTTGCCTCGAAACAGTTGCCTCGAAACAGTTGCCTCGAAATAGTTGCCTCGAAACGGTTGCCTCGGATTAAAAAGGATCTAGGACATTAGGGTTACTTCTAAGGTGTCCTAATTGTTGCTTCGGTGACCACACTGTCCCTACAATCGAATTGACCCGAACACCTCCAACGGTGGTGCTGCCTACCTCTCAATGGTGGGATGGCACTACCTAAAGGACACTTGCACAACTTAATTCCTTAGGGTAGGTAGATGACTCATGGGTACTTGCTCTTTTCAAAACAAACAAAATACTTTTCACACCTTACACTTCCAAAAGCTTTCAAAACAAATTTTTCAAACACTCTTGAGGACAGATACAAGAGTCATTCAGAAATCTTTCAAAGAAACTTTTTCAAACCCACTCACATTTGAAAAGCAAACATCATTTTGAAAACATAAGAGCAAGTACCTAAGAGCCCGTGGATAACCACAGATAGAAAGGGTGCTAACACCTTCCCTTTCTATAAATCTACCTCCCGAACCGAGAAACATCTCGAATAAGGAATTTTGCTGTTCTTTTGTCCTTTCCATGTTGGAGAACATAAAAGACGATGGCGACTCTTGCTTACCGCGACATTTCGCGAAACCAGCTTAAAAACAGTCAGTTCTATTTCCACCGATCACAATGTGCGATGCCAGCGATTATGCAGTTGGTGCTGTTCTAGGATAACGAAAAGACAAGAAATTACATGTTATATATTATGCTAGTAAAACCCTAGATACCGCCCAAATCAACTATGCAACAACAGAGAAAGAATTACTGGCAATAATTTTTGCGATAAATAAGTTTAGGTCCTACCTAGTTGGAGCAAAGATCATTGTTTACACTGATCATGATGCCATATGTTATCTATTAAATAAAAAGGACGTTAAACCTATATTACTTAGATGGATCATGTTACTCCAAGAGTTTAATCTAGACATTAAGTATAAGAAAGGCACAGAGAATGTTATCGTTGACCACCTCTCTAGATTGGAACACTTAAAACCTGACTTATTACCTATAAATGATGATTTCACCTATGACAGGCTTATAGCTAAGACTGATGATTTCGAGCCTTACAGAGATAAAGATTTTGAAAAAATTTCAGTAATGAAGAGCGTACCTTGGTACGCTGATTTTGTAAACTACCTAGTTGCAGATATCATACCCCCTGATCTAAATTACCAACAAAAAAAAGAAGTTCTTCAAAGATGTTAAACATTTCTACTGGGATGAACCACTCCTATTCAAGAGAGGAATAAATAATATTTTCAGGCGTTGCGTCCCAGAAGAGGAAATAGAAGACATCATCAAACACTGTCATTTTGCACCTTATGATGGACATGCAGGTATATCTAAAACGCACGCCAAGATTCTTCAAGCATGCCTCTATTGGCCAACTTTATAGCGCGATGTTCATGCCTACATTGTTAAGTGATACCGATGCCAACGCACCGGGAACATATCGAGACATAACGAGATGCCAATGAGGAATATCCAGGAAGTTGAACTCTTTGATGTTTGGGGTATAGACTTTATGGGACCATTTCCACCTTCAATGGGAAATAGGTACATTTTGGTAGCTGTGGACTACATGTCTAAATGGATTAAATCTATTGTATCACCCACAAACGACACAAGAGTGGTAGTCAAGTTATTTAAGAATATCATTTTTCCGAGGTTTGGAACACCCCGTCTCGTTATAAGTGATGAAGGATCACATTTCATATCCAGAATCTTTGATAAGCTCTTGAGTAAGTATGGAGTAAAGCACAAAGTAGAAACACCTTATCACCCACAGACTAACGGCCAAGTAGAAGTGTCTAATAGGGAGATTAAACAAATCTTAGAAAAAACAGTTTCAATTTCCAGAAAAGATTGGTCTCAAAAGCTGCATGAAGCACTATGGGCCTACAAAACAGCTTTTAAAACCCCTATTGGAACAACCCCTTACCAATTAGTCTATGGAAAATCTTGTCATTTACCCTTCGAGTTAGAGCATAAAGCCTATTAGGCCATTAAGACCCTGGATTTGGAATATTTGACTGCTGGCTAAAAGCGCATCCTTGACATTCATAAATTGGAGGAATTCCGCCAGTTTGCCTATGAGAATGCTATAATATATAAAGAAAGAACCAAAACTTGGCATGACAGAAGAATTGTAAAGAAAGATTTCAATATAGGCGACCTTGTTCTCCTTTTCAATTCCAGGTTGTAACTTTTTCCTGGCAAGCTACGTTCAAGATGGACTGGTCCTTTTGAGGTCTCTAGAATCCTAAGATCTGGAGCAGTCGAGATCAAGAACAATTCTTGTAGCCCATTCATCATCAATGGGAAGAGGTTGAAGCACTACGAAGGAGGTGACATTCCCACCAACTACTCCAGCCACACTCTGATTGATCCACCAGTACCAGTTTCTGATATATGAAGCTTACTCATCAAGCTAACAACGTTAAACAAGCGCTGCATGAGAGGCAACCCATGAGTTTATTTTTATTTTTTGCATTTTTTTACTTTTTACTTTATCAAATTTTATTTTCATCTTTATACTAACAATTTCAAAATTTATGATTTCAGGCATCACCTGCTAGCCATCTTTGCTAACTACATTTTTCAGGATGGAGCATTTCGATGACATGCATGTTTCCTTCCGAGATGACACTCAGAGACAACGCTACGTGGTCCTTTCACAGCGACCCATGGCACCGACCAGATATCCAGACCAGATTTGCATGGAAGCTCTTGGCTTTGAAGCCGATATTAAGTATCTATGTAACCAGCTAAAGTGGGACGAGTATGCAGATGACCTAAATACTATTCGAGATAGAATACTGTTTTACCCAGAGGGAGTTTGGCGACTTGCTAGGCTTCCAGACCATAACCGATGCTATACCTGAGCTACCACTTGGTTATTTCATGACTAGGGACATAGAGAATTTCTCGAGAGATATTACTGCTGGAGGGAGCCTTGATCCTTCCACTCAACTATCCCCTGTTATTCACAACCCCGCTTTCAGGTATTTTCAGATGGTTATTGCTCACACTTTCCTAGGGAAGGCCGACACTGATACCCATGTTAGCGAGGAGGAGATCTTTTTCCTCTACTGTGCGACCCAGTCTCACCCTGTAGCCTGTGGAAATTTTTTGTTGTGGAATCTCATGATGACTTCTAAGTCTGCTGATGGTATCCTCCATGTGGGAGGGACAATGACTCAGATTGATTCTGCTTTGGGTCATACAAGTAAGTTATCTCACCTTACCTCCTACTGTGGATATACTACAATGGACATTGATTTCTGTTTGGATCGTGGGCTGATGAGAAGAGTTTACTTTAATCCCAACCAGTATAGACTCCTGATTGATAATGAAATCGTTCACTATTTTACCTTGCCTGATCCCATGATGACCAATGTCCATAACCCTGCCAATTGGACATATGCCTTAGAAGGTCTTGGAGAGAACGTGGACGAGCAAAAATCACCTTCGGTACCTGAGTATCATCCATGTCCATCGCCAGAAAGGACCATTGTGTTCTCTAATAATTTCTCTTTGCAGCAACCTGACATCTATGCACAGGTTGCTGAGCTGCGTAGAGAGGTAGCCCAACTTCGTCAGACAGTTGAAGACCTCTCTCTTTAGGTTATGGTTTCCGATGCTACTCACTCTACTGAGGCAGACCTCCTACATCAGGAAATTGATGATCTTCGCAGTAAGTTAGCTGCAGCTCATGGTCCTGAGTCAACCATAGACCCTACCACTTCTTGATGATCTTGATTCATATCTGCACTATTTTGTTGTTTTGTTATTTCCTTTATCATGTTGTTTCCTTTTTCAGACTTATTTATTTTTATGCCTAACTCTTGCATTCTACTTTCTTTTTATTTTTTGTGACTTACCATGATTAAGTATATTTCTTTTTCTTTTTATTTTTATTTTTTTCTCTTTAATTAATTGTTTATTTTTTTATGAGTTTATTATTTTCAACTTATAAACATAAAATAAAAAAATTCAATACACCAATCCTTGGAAGCACCAAATGAAGAATTGTTGTTTGCACCTACGAGAAGAAATTGGAATAAGAAGCCCAAACCAACAAAACAAAGAAATTTGAGTCCAGCCTAATTTTTGAACATGGCGCCCGCCACCAAGACCATGGCGCCCGCCATGGGGTCTGGGATTATAACGGGCATATTTTCAAAAACCTCCCACTTTCTCCATTTTCAGCCCAAAAACCTCTCATTTTCTCAACCACCTACTACCCCATCACCCATTTTTGAAACCCATTTTTTCAATTTTCTTCCAAAGGAGCAACAATGGAGTTCAACAAATACGTTTTTCGTGAAGGCAAACCTGGAGACCGACAACGGAAAATCCTTGAAAAATTGCAAGGATGAGAAATTGTCTCAACCAGGTATGTCGATGAAGACTGTTTGTATACTTTAGGACTTTATCATAGTTTTTTTCATTTAGCTGACATCCTAGGATTGCATGACACTTTTACTAGAAAAGAGCCCACCTTTGAGAGGCTAACTCGAGAATTCTTAAGTTCCCTAATTTATTTGGTTCACCCCGACACTGCAAGTACCGTCGGTACGGTTAAATTCCGTCTGTTTAATGTTGAATATGAATATAGCACCGACAAACTAGCAGCTCTGTTGGGTATTCCTCATGGTGATGGTGCTATTTGTGAGACCCCTTTGGATTATGAATTGTCCACTGATGCATTTTCCTTCTGGCATCAATTGTCAAACTCTTATATAAATTCTTTTGAAGGAGTTTTAGCATCATTGATCCATAACCCGACTATTCGAATTTTTGGTTATATGCTCGCCTTGCTAGGAGAGGAGTACAACACATGAGAACACCTCTTTTCCTAATTGTTCATGTGTAAAATGAGTGTAGGATGTCCCCAAGCAATGTAGGCACAGGATTCTGAGATATGAAAATCTTGACAGCATTCACATCTATAAGTTGATCAGGGTTTGGGAACAAGACCAACCCATAGATGAGAAGTGCTACAATCTCCTCAAAAGCTTGTAGATCTAGAGAGTTCCAGCAGTCTTGTGCCTTCTCAAACAGAAACTTTGCCAAGAAACCCTTGACACCACTCCAGGTTTCCCAATGACCTTTGATATCAGATGGTTGCAAGTGTAATGCTTGAGCAACATCTTCAGGCTTTGGTTCTTTTTCCGTACCGTTGTAGGGTAGTTGATGAAGAATAGGAATCCTCAGGAGTTGAGAAAATTCCTCCAATGTAGGCACTAGTTGGTAATCAGGGAATGTGAAACAGTGGTGTAGGGGGTCAAAGAAGTGGAAGAGAACTTTCACCTTGTCTTCTTCAATGTTGGAGTTGACCAAGTTGAGAAGTCTACCATGTATTTCACTAAACAGAGAATTCTCTGGAATCCTGGAAGTAAGCTCCTTAAGCTGAGGAGGGATTATCACAAGGTTGACTTGAATTGTTTTCCTGCGAAGAATTTCCATGACCTACAAAACAAGAACAAAGATGAAGATCCAAACCCTTGAAATGGTTAGTGGATGCATATGATGCTTTATGATGTTCATGATGTATGAACAAGCACATGTACAAGCAAGTCACACAAAACCCTAGTTTCAGGATTGCATGAGGTTTCATAGGTAAGTACCCTCTTGAAGTTAGTTGGCTCAACTTGTCCTATAAATAGTAACCGGGTTCTAAGGAGCTCAATGTCACTGGATTGTTTTCTATGTTCATTGTTTTGGTTTAGCCACTTAACTAGCGACCAAAATATTCCAAGAAAACAATCCTCAATGAGTGTAGTATCGAGTATCTACCAACTTCGGACTGCACCAAAGCCGGTCATCTCACTACCCCTAAATGAGGCCAAGATGGTCAAGTAAGGTTCTAAGAGTTCATTAGTGCTTCACGACATCACTCAGTGGCCCCGTATTCTCTTTGATTGACTCAAAGGCTACCGGTACTCACAAATATGTCGGACTAATATAGCTATTGCTTCAACCATGTCGGTATACCCCACACAGTTTCCACAATGTATTGCTATTTACCTATGAATGTTATCCAAATCCGGGTAGAGGATTTCAAGCCCAAACAAGAGAACCAAATGTAAAGCAATTAAAGCAATCAAGATAAGCAAAGGTGATATAAACCCTAAGGTTACTCCACGTTTAAAGTTTTCCCCAGCAGAGTCTCCAGTTCTGTGATACGGTGGGAGAACTGACTTGAGGTTTTGCGTTTGTGTTCGCAAATGTTTCGGTTTAGCAAGAGTCGCCACCGACTTTTTATTTTATCCTAAGGAAAGGTCAAAAAGCACAGGAAATACCTTTGAGATGTTTTCTTGGGTTCGGGGAGTAGATTATAGAAAGGGAAGGTATTAGCACCCTTTCTATCCATGGTTATCCATGGGCTCTTAGTTACTTGTTTAGATCACTTGCTTTGCTTTTCAATTGTTTGAAATGGTGCTTTGTGTGTGGTTTTGAAAGATGTTTTGAAAAAGAGGCCATCGTTGTGGCAACCTTTGTAATGATTCTTGTTTGAATGTATACAAAGGTGTTTTTTTCTTTTGAAAAGTTTTTCATGTTTGAAAGTAGGGTTTTGAAATTGTGTTGTGAAGTGTGTTTTGAAAATAACAAGGATGTTTTGCAAGCTTTTTGATCAAGTAACTAAGAGCTATCTACCCTATTTTACTCAAAGATCTTTCTTATGTTTTTAACCCTTTTAACAGTGTTGTTTCACCATTGCGTTTGGTGAACAACCTTGTGTTAGGATGTCAAACGGGACAGGCGCGGGTCATCGTATAGACCATGATAGCAATTGTGGTAAGTATTTTTGGAAATTTTCTTGAGGGACTTGATCATTTTGTTTAGGCAACTCAGATAGCGTCATCGAGGGACTATGATCTTTTGTTTTGTTTTTGTTTTGCCAAAGTACTTAACATGCATACCATGGCCCATTTTTGAAGGCAACAAGTGGATTGTAACCCTAGGGGTGCAAGTGTGCATTGTGTTTGTTTTTTCATGCACTTTTGTCTTTGATTAGGTCAAACTATTTGTTGGTTTTGACTTTGGCATACAAACCCTAATTCTCTAATCATGGCATAATTGAAAGTATTTAAGTGCGTAAAAATAAATCTAAGCTATTACAACTTTGATATAGGGATGGGGGGGTACAATTTTGGATAGGGGATTATTTTGCAAGAAATTAAAACCCTAAATTATTACAACCAATTTGAATTTACAACGCATAATATTTAAATGTATTAATTAAACACAATAAATAAATATTAAATAAAATGTATTTATGCAAAAAAGAGTTTTTATGTATGCAAAGTATTTTTAATGTAAAAAAAAGGGTGTAAAGAAATAAAAAAAATTGATTTTACTTAATTAAGGGGGTAAACCCTAATTTTTCTTAAGAAAATGATATTATATATTATTTATATACAAAAATATATTAATATGTACAAAAATGAAATATATTGAAGAAAATGTATTTTTTAATATAAAAAATAAAAAGGGTAATATTTTTATATTTTTACTCTAATTATTTAATAAAATAAAGGTATATATGTATATATAAATATATTAAATATATTAAATATGTATAAAATAAAATAAAATATTTACAAAAATAAAATATATTCAATAAAATATTTTCAGTGTGAATAAAAATAAGAAATGAAAATAAAAATATTATTTGCATTATAATTAAATTTAAACAAATAATATAAAAGTATAAAAATGTTTTAATGTTAGAAATAATTAAAATAAATACCAAATGAATGTAAAAAATCATGAAAATATTTTTGGATCATTTTTTATGTTTGAAAATAAAATATCAAAGTCAGAAAAGAAAATAAAAATGCAAAAATGTCAAAATACAAGAAAATGGGCTAGGGGGTGTGAAAAGCAAGCATATGGATGCAAAAAGCAGGACAAGGCCAGGCCCAACCCATTTCCACTTCATCCCTGACCTTGTGACAAAGGATGCGCGCGCCCTGTGTTCAAATCCGTATCTCCTGCGTTTGTGATCTTTTGCCAAAACTCAAAACATGAAACTTGTAAAGCATTAAACAACTATTTCAACCATATAAAACAATAAATCTAACTCTTAAAGACCAGAGAGAATTTCTCTGGCCCCAAAATCTAACATAACTTTTTCAGCATGTTCATGGATGAAATTCTCTTAGCACATTTAATATAAATGAAAACTAAGCATATGTATGGTTTCAGGGCAATGAGTACTACATCTTTAATTCATAAACCTAAGGCTAAATGTTCCTAAATAGAGAGATAGAAGTTCATGAAAAACCTGTTTCAGTTGGATTCGAGTTGGACAATGCAACAACTTTCAGTGAGGCCTGAGGTTCTTTTGAGCTTGCTTGATGTTCCTTGAACCTTTCCCAATGCTTAGTTTGTTTTGAAATGGCCTGAATCAACCTCTAGAAGTCAACCTGCATAAGCTTGAAACAGAAATGGTGAACACTGTAAATGGAGTTACAATTGGCAATGGAGGTTTGGGATAGCTTGAGTGAGTTGAATGGAAGGTGTTTGAAGTGGAAAGGAGCAAAACGCACGAGCAAAATGAGTTATGGCACTCAAGTTGCAGCAACTGCCCTGTTTTGCAAGTTTTTGGTGTTCAAGGGTGTTTGAGGGATGATTGGCTCATGTTTCTGGCTTACAAGGATGTTTAAAACCTGTTTCAAATGTTGGCTTCAGTTGATTTTATCAGATGTGTGTGTTATGTCCTTTTGGCACAATGACTTGGTTTTGAAGCAAAAAGCAAGAGTTGACAATGCAAGGGTTGTACTGGCTTGTAACCTAGCTACACAAAGTGGTTGAGTTTTGCCTGACATTAGGGAGCCTTGTTTGCAGCAAAGGGCTTGGTGTATGGCTCAAGAAATGGAATTTGACATAAAGCAAGCTTTATGTAAATGGAAGTGTTATCTTTATGCCCAAAATGGAATTATTCATTGTATAATGCTCCCTTGATCAGAACAATGCCTCTAACCAATGTATTTGCATTCAATTTTTGAGTGTAAATTGATTTAGAGGCCTGTAATTAAGTACAAAGCTATTTTGGTCAGATTTTGCAAGTTGTATGAACATGTATTGGCCATGGTTACAAAGTGAGTTTTTGCCAACTTCAAGCATTCGATTCTCCCTAACCACAAATGTGTTTGAGGAGTTCTTGGATAATTTGTAAAGCTTGCAACATGTAATATAATCCATATTTGAAATGTAACTTTATACTCCAAGTGGAAGTATGTGAAAAATGGCCAAGAAGATGGGTCAAAATCCTGCCTAAACTAGGGCAAAATTTCTCTAAGTTAAAAGTTTTAGGGACCCTTGTTCCAAAAATCATAACTTGAGATCCAAGATTCTTTTGAGAAAACTTTGTGAATCAAAGTTGTAGGCTTTATGATGGACTACAACTTTCATGTTGTATGTTTTGTTTGAATCCATTTGCATCTTGGTGAAAATATGGGACAAAGTTAGGAAAAATTAAGAAAGTTTCATAACTTAGGAAAATTTCTAAGTTATAAAAATTTTCAATTTCAAACCCTAATTTGTAATTTTGGGTTTCTTGATGAACAAGTTTCATAATTTGACACCTCTTGATAAAAAATGACTCTTGGCACTTGATTTTGACCAAAAAGTCAAAGTTTGACTTTTCAGTGTACAGTCAAATCTTGATCAGTTGACTGAAAGATTCATCTGTCAATCCTATGCTTTTGAGATATTTTGAACCTGTTGAATAGGTCAAGATAGTGTCATTGAGTCCTTTAGTCCATGATTGAGCTTAGTTTGCCATTGGCTAGGTCAAACAGTCAAAAATTGCCTTTGTGCAGTCAAAACCCTAAAAATGACCATTTTGCCCTTTTGGTGATCTGATCAAATTTCTTGTGGAATTATGGTCCAAACTTGATCAAATGGTTCATATGAGTTCATAATGTTAATGTGGGTCAAAATTCATGAGTTTTGACTGTAAATTGGCCACAATTGACTTTTCCCCAATACAGCTGATTTATAGGTCAACTGTCCAATTGACCAGGTAAAAAATTGGTTCAAGGCTTGAAACTTGGTATGGGCAAACTTATGAGTCCAACATGAAGTATGAAAGTCAAATTGGGCATTGAAGGTACAAAAATCCCTGTGCAAGCTCAAACCCTAATTTAGGTCAACAGTGCAAGGAGATGTCTTGAGCAGAGCAAACCCTAGCTCGATCTTGAGTTCCAAGAGCCTAGTGATGGAAAATGTTGATAAAATAAGAGAGCAAATTTTTGGGTACAACAGTTGCCCCTGTTCAATCTTCTTGAACCTGAAGAGTTAGATTGGCAAGTTTACCTTTTGTGACTCGAAGGTAAAAGAGGATTGGACACTAGAGTGCCTGTAAATTTGCACTCGTCAAAATATTATTGAGGGAATGGGCTTAAAGATGCCATTTGGAGATGGTAGAATCTTGCTGGAGATGGGCTTAAAGATGCCATCCATGAATGTTTGTTGAACTGCAATGTTGTAGGTTAGAAGAATGATCATCAAAATGGTATCCGTGTCTGGAAGGCATTTGAACTGTATCTGGAGACTGAGTCTGTATGAGCAAAAGAATGGCGTCCGTGTCTGGAGCGTATCCGAGCTGTAACTGTATTTGATTTTTGACTGAATATCAGAATGACTGCCGTGTCTGGAGTGTATTTGTATTCTGAATGGGTAACAGAGAAACATCTATATATGGAGCAACTGTGTGCTGGGGATAAATTCCGAATGAGTGACAAAATGGCAACCGTGTCTGGGGCATATCTGGACTGTATTTGTAGTTAAGATCTGTATGAGTAGCAGAATGACATACGTGTCTGGAGTGTATCTGAGACTGTAACGGGGATCTGAATGAGTGACAGAATGACTTCCGTGGCGACGGCACTGGGGAGAATCAAACTTCTGGTGTAAGGGCCAGAATGCCATCCGCGTTTGGAGCGTATCTGAACTTGAAGTTGATAATTGAATCTGAATGAGAGATAGAATGGCCGCCGTGTCTGGAGCTTATCTAGTCTGTATCTGATTGCTGAAGTCTGAATGAGTAATAAAATGACCGCCTTGTATGGGGTGTATCCATACTGTATCTGAATAATTGTTAACGATATCCTTTTAATCTTATCCTGAAAAGGGTAAAATGTTAGCTAAAACACAAAGTTATGTGGCATGATATGTATGATGCAATGAAATGTGTTTCATTAATGTTTATAATATATGAATGTAATGGATGTGCATGTAAGCTGAGTAGCTGTCTTGCTGAGGGAGATAAATCCTTGATAACTGGAGATAATGAAATCTTAGACTGCTGACGGAGAAAGTAAATTCTTGACCGATGCTGAGGATTTAAAAATCTTTGATCATTGAAGATGAGAAATCCTTGCTGACTGCTTGGGGATTAAAGATCTTGAATGTTGAGAATGAGAAATCCTGGGACCATTGCTGGGGATTGAAAATCCTTGGTGACTTGTGGGGATTTACAAGGGTTTCGACAACTTCTGCGGGGAATGAGAATCCTAGGAAATAATGAAAACTCTGAAGAACTCTACTGGGGAATTAGAACCTGGGAGGCTTCTGCTTGGAGAAATGAGATCGAGAATCTTCGATCTGCCGAGAAATAACTCTGTGGGGAGAATGTTTTCTCGGCCGGTGAAATCAGGAGCTTGGGTTCTATGCCAATCTACTGGGGAAGTTGGGGAACACTGAATGTTTCTCACTGGGGATTGATAATTGGAAATTTGACTTCGCTGGGGAAGAAGGTTTAGAATATTCTGGCTCTGCTAGGGATATGTATTTCAGGGTTTTAGGGCTCCACCGGGGATCTGGAGTTTGAACTCTGATGGGAGCTCTGAAACTTAACTCCGCTGGGGGATAAAGTTTAGAACGCTGGCTCCGCTGGGGATCTTGAAATTTAACTCCGCTGGGGATATATACTCCAAGGTTTTAGCTTTATTGAGGGTCTGAATGACATACTGGAAGGGATTTCTTATGGAATAGCATAAGGACATCTTCCTACACCTTCAACCTATCAGTAATTATCCTTTCTCAATTTCGTTTTATTTGTAAGCAGTGATTATATTCAAATGCATATGCCTATTTAACAAAACATTAGACGTTTTCAAATAAAACATAAGTGTAAAAAAGAATGAAAGGCAAACAAATTTCTTCATTTTGAAGTATCTTTGTATTAACTTTTGTAAGTATCTTTGTACAAAGGAGACAAACATCCTAGTAAGAGAATGTTATCATAAAATTGAGAAAAAATTATACAAAAAGAAAGATGGCTATGTGTAACAATTCCATGGGATTCCCATTCTGCTATAGCCTTCACAACTCTGAGTATCTTGTCCATTCACTGCTTCGTCCACCAATGATTGGATTGATCAGATGCTTGGAGCTTGCTGGTGAAGAGATCGTTCTTAAAGTGATCCGACGAGACATAGTCATACGCTTTAATTCCCTAACTTTTTCCTGGACCGCCCTTTCGGGTTTTCGATCCACCGGGAAACCCTTTTTTGCCCAAGTCGCCCTTTCGAGTTTTCAACTTGCCGGGTGTACAGATTTTTTTGTTTATCCCTAATTTTTGCCTGAACCGCCCTTTCGGGTTTTCGATTCACCGGGATGCCCATTTTTTCCCAAGTCGCCCTTTCGGGTTTTCAACTTGTCGGGTGTACAATTTTTTTTGTTTATCCCTAATTTTTGCATGAACCGCCCTTTCGGGTTTTCGATTCACCGGGATGCCCATTTTTGCCCAAGTCTCCCTTTCGGGTTTTCAACTTGTCGGGTCGTTTTATGCGTAGTATCTTTTGACTATGTCTGCATTCGCAGGGTGCGGAAAATCGTCATCGTCCATGGTGGTCAAAACCATTGCCCCACCAGAAAAGATGCTCTTGATTACAAATGGTCCTTCGTAAGTAGGAGTCCACTTGCCCCTGGGATCACTTTATGGTAAGATGATCCGCTTGATTACAAGATCTCCGACTCGATATTCCTGACGCCTGACTTTCTTGTTGAAAGCCTTGATCATCTGTTTTTGATACGTCTGACCATGACAAACAGCAGTAAGTCGCTTCTCGTCGATCAAGTTAAGTTGATCAAGCCGGGTCTGAATCCAATCGTCTTCACTCAAACCAGCATCCTTCATAATCCTCAAGGAAGGAATCTGAACTTCCATAGGTAAAACAACTTCCATGCCATATACCAAAGAAAATAGGGTTACCCCTGTTGAAGTACGTGCCGTGGTACGATATCCATGCAGAGCAAACAGTAACATCTCATGCCAGTCCTTGTAGGTGACTGTCATTTTTTAAATGATCTTCTTGATATTTTTGTTCGCGGCTTCAACAACACCGTTCATCTTCGGCCGATAGGGAGATGAATTGTGATGATAAATCTTGAACTGCTCGCACAAAGCGGTGATCATAGTGTTATTCAAATTCATAACATTGTCTGTGATGATCCTGTCGGGGACACCATATCGGCATATGAGGTTCTGTTTGATGAAGCGGGCAACCACATTCTTTGTAACGGAGGCGTAGGAAGCTGCTTCGACCCATTTGGTGAAGTAATCAATAGCCACCAGGATGAAGCGATGTCCATTGGATGTCGTAGGCTTGATCTCTCTAATCATGTCAATTCCCCACATTGCGAATGGCCAAGGAGCTGTCAGAACGTTGAGAGGAACATGAGGAATATGTACTTTGTCGGTGTAGACTTGACATTTGTGACAAGCACGGGAATTTCGATGATAATCAGCTTCCATGGTAGACCAGTAGTAGCCTGCCCTTAGAATCTTCTTAGCCATCGTATGCCCGCTTAAGTGGGTGCCAAAGGTGCCACTATGTATTTCAGTCATGACCAACTCTGCTTCAACCTTGTCCACACAACGAAGTAGAACATAATCATGGCTGCGCTTATAAAGGATGCCATTGCTTAGGAAGAACTTGGCAGCAAATCTCCTTAAGAACTTTTTGTCATTGACGGAAGCTCCTTCAGGGTATTCTCGAGTTTGGAGATACCTTTTGATTTCATGAAACCAGGGTTGTTCCACTACTTCTTCGGTATTAATCTCATGACATGCACATGTTCGTCCATTCGCTCGATGGTGATTTAGGGAGCCTCGTTATCGCAGTTGAGTTTAAACATGGAAGACATTGTAGCCAAAGCCTCTGCCAGCTGATTTTCTTCTCGCGGGAAGTGCTCGAAAGTAATCTGCTCGAAATGAGGCAACAATGTCAGGACATGTTCTTTGTATGGGATAAGATTAGGATGTTTAGTATCCCACTCTCCTTTGACTTGACTGATGACCAAAGCCGAGTCCCCAAATACGACCAAAGATTTGATCCCCAAGTCTATAGTAGCCTTGAGACCAAAGATGCAAGCTTCATATTCAGCCATGTTTTTGGTACAGCTGAAGCAAAGTCGGGTAGTGAAGGGCGTATGGTAACCTTCCGGAGAAATGAGTACCACACCGATACTGTTGCCCAGTGCATTTGAAGCACCATCAAAGTACAGGGTCCATCGGGATCCGTGTTCAGGTCCGTCATACGGTCTGTTACCTTCAATATTGTCCAATGTCATGATGTCCTCGTCAGGGAAGTCGAATCTCATAGATTGGTAATCTTCGACGGCTTGATGAGCTAGATGGTCAGCTAGTACACTCCCCTTTATAGCTTTTTGGGTAGTATACTGGATATCATACTCAGTCAGGATCATTTGCCATCTAGCGATTCTTCCAGATAAAGCAGACTTCTCGAAGATATACTTGATTGGATCCATTTTGGAAATCAGCAAAGTGGTATGAGTCAACATATACTGCCTTAGCCGGCGAGCAGCCCATACCAAACCGCAACAAGTTTTCTCGAGTAGTGAGTAGCGAGTCTCATAGTCGGTAAACTTTTTGCTAAGGTAATAAATGGCATGCTCTTTTCGGCCAGACTCGTCATGTTGGCCCAATACGCACCCCATTGAATTATCCAAAACAGTCAGATACATGATTAATGGTCTTCCTTCGAAGGGTGACATCAAAATAGGAAGTTCCAGTAAATACTCCTTGATCTTATCAAAAGCAAGTTGACAATCATTGTTCCATTCAACCACCTGATCCTTCTTCAACAGCTTGAAGATCAGCTCACAGGTAGATGTTAGGTGAGATATGAACCTCACAATATAGTTTAAGCATCCCAAGAAACCTCTAAACTCCTTTGTTTGTGCTAAGACATCCCACATGCATAACATGGTCATTTTTGTAAGGCAACAAGTGGAATTTCCTTAAGGGTGCATGTGTGCAGATGTGTTTGATTGCATGCATTTTATCTTTGATTTTTGGGTTGTCTACTTGTTGATTTTATCTTGTCATACACACCTAATTACTAACATTTATATGAAGGTAATAAAAGAGTGCAAAAGATAAATCCCACACTATTACAACCATATTGAATTGCATAAAAATATAAAGGCAAAAATAAGGTAAAAGCAAGAAAAATTGATCTTTCGACTTAGGGTAGCAACCCTTTGATTCTGCCATTTTTGGCCTTCTTCGACCTTACCTGAAAAGGGGTGAAAGAATGAGTTTCGACTGGGGCCTAGAAGCCAACATATTTTGGCTTTCGACTGCCTCTTTCATTTGGCCTGAAGGTTAGTATGGAAGCCAGAGGCTTCGTTTCTAACTTTTCTGTCTCCTGTTTCTTTCACTTGAGTTTGAATAGCAATATGGCCCAAGGCCATCACCTTAAGACTAGATTAATTCTTTAAAGTGTATTGAAATGTACCAAGAGCAAAAGCCAAGGATATGGTTAACCATGACACATATTAAGAGGGTGAAAACAAAACAAAAAGAAGAAAATAGTACGTACATGTTTTAAATGAAAAAGAAAACTTATTTACGTGCTAGGCTGGAAACGAAGGGCCAAAGGTTAAAAATGACTTACCTTGCTGGAGGTTGGAGTGTGTTCTGGACTTTGAAGCTGTTGCTTTGAATGCCTCTGGATTCAAAGGAAAAGACCTAGGGTAGGCCTTCGACACTGGATTCGAAAGAGAAAAACAAGTGAAATATCCTTCTTTGCTGGATTCAAATGAAGGAACAAAGGGGATGCTCCTTGAGTCGAAGGAAACTGGAATGTGTTGTTTGAAGGAGGTAATGATGATTCTGGTTTTTGATTTCACAAGTGTTAAAGTGTTTTAGAATTTTGTGGTGTGTGAGTATTTTTGAAGATACCTTCCTCTTCCCTCCTCTGTGCAAATGAACTCTCTATTTATAGAGAAAGGCTTTTGGGAAGCTTGGTGAGCAAACATAATAAAATAAGGATCAGCTGGAAAGTAAGTGCCCACTTGTGCCCTAAAAGTAAACTGAATGGTTCAGATGGGGTTGCTTCCTTCTGAAGGAAAACAGGCGCAAGGATCAAGACAAACTTTTCTAAAAGGTAGTATTATGCTTTTAAGTGCAAGTGGTCTTGGGCAACAAATGGGTAAAGGCCTATTT
This sequence comes from Vicia faba, assembly GCA_948472305.1. Taxonomy (NCBI): domain Eukaryota; kingdom Viridiplantae; phylum Streptophyta; class Magnoliopsida; order Fabales; family Fabaceae; genus Vicia; species Vicia faba. The sequence goes on from OX451737.1 coordinate 1,188,569,660, forward strand.
TAGCTTGCATAAACAATTAAGTATAGGGTGAGTCATAGGTTTGAGGCCTGAAAAGGGAAAACACGTAGCCTAGCCTATGGGTCTAAATGTTCAACTTAATCTTTTGAGTCGAATCCTCCATCTTTCTACACCTTTCGACCAGACTAGAACAACGCAACATTCGTTTTCCCCAGTTGTGTGTCATGATGCAGGACTATGGCGTGTCGAAGGGTTTGCAGATGGATTCGAAGGTGATATGAAGGCACATTCGAATCATACATGAAGATGAATTTGAAAGTCACAGGAATGTAGCCATTCATCCAATCTAAAACTTATGAATCCAAGGCCAACAGGTGAGGGGCGAATGGTGCAGTCGAATGACACTTTTCAGAAGGTTATTAACTTCTAAATTGAAGGAAGCTTTCAGAAGATTATTGACTTTTTGAATTGAAGAAAACCAAAAGGAGGCCTTTACTTCCTGAGTCTAAGGAAATTCCTGAGTCGAAGAACATTCCTCAGTCGAAGAACATTCCTGAGTCGAAGGACATTCCTGAGTCGAAGAACATTCCTGAGTCGAAGAACATTCCTTAGTCGAAGGACACTGTTTCAAAGGGAAACAAAAACTCAATTGAAGCTTGTATGAAGATTATTTCCTTCTGAATCAAAGGATACCTATTTGAAGTCAAATGCCCAGACGAAAGAGGCACGCTAGCAGCAACTTTTGAGCAATCGAGGGAGGTGCAAAGTCCAATAGAATGGGGATGACTCGAAGGAGACCTATTTTCCTCCAAATTCGTCAAAATGTTATTTTTATATGTTTTCTCCCTTTTTGACAATTTCCTTTTAATTCTGGTGTTGGAAGACCCCAATGTACTTGTGCAAGCTTGAACCTTGAGAATCTTTGTGAGAGATGCCTTGAGAATTGAGAGGGCAAATTTTGGGGTACAACAGCTGCCCCTGTTCAAACTTCTTGAACCTGAAGAGTTAGGTTGGCAGATCCGACATCCGTGACTTGATGGTGAAAGATGTTTGAACACTAGAGTGCCCAGAAATTTACACTCGAAGATGGATGGTGAATGGGCTTATAGATGCCATTTGGATGAATATTGGTAAACTCTGGAAGAAGTATCAGCACAAATCTCTGGTTGATCCATACTAAACTTGTTGTTTCACCTGTGAGAAAAGGGGTTAGGAAATTGTAGATGCTTGCATGATGCTTACCAGATATGGTATCGTGCTAAATGCATTGTTATGTATATGCTATGATGTATGAATGTGAAATGTGGCGTTTTTGTCCGGGAAAATAAATCCCTGACCACTACTGAGGAAATCTTCGGAGGTTGAATCCTTGATTGCCTGTTGGAAATGAAGAATATGCATATCTTCAAATTCTTTTGAAGAGATGCTTTTTATTGGGAAACATCACTCAAAGGTCAACTGTTATCTGGTCGAATCCAGGCTCCACAGTTGCTGAGGATGAAGTAGTCGGTTGCTATCTGATCGAGTCCAGGTTTCATGGAAACTTACTAGGGGAAGAGATGAACTAACTGTTATCTGGTCGGATCCAGGCATTGCGGAAAATTCTTTGAAATTGAATAGTCATTTGGTCGGGTCCAGGTTTCATAACAACTTGTTGGGGAGATGGAGGTTAACTGTTATCTGGTCGGATCCAAGCTTCACAGTAACTTGTTGGGAGTAAGGGCGAATTAACTATTATCTGGTCGTATCCAGGCTTCACAAAATCTTGTTGGGGATACAAAAGTTAATTGTTATATGGTCGGGTCCAGGCTTCAGAGTAACTTGGAATGACAACTACTATCTGGTCGGATCCAGGCTTTACGTTTTTTTTAGAAAGCTGTACTATTATCTGGTCGAGTCCAGGCTTCATAGTGTCTTTCTGGGGATCATAGTTAATTGTCATCTGGTCGGGTCCAGGTTTCACAATAAACTGCTGGAAAACTGTTATCTGGTCGGGTCCAGGCTTCGCAGATTCCTGAGGTTTGATGAGGTCGATTGCTATCTGGTCGGGTCCAGGCTTTGCAGATTTCTGATGAAGTTAATTATTATCTGGTCGGGTCTAGGCTTCACAATGAACTGATTGAAAACTGTTATCTGGTCGGGTCCGGGCTTTGCAGCTTTCTGAGGTTTGATAAGGTCAATTGTTATCTGGTCGGGTCCAAGCTTCACAATAGACTGCTTGAAAACTGTTAGTTTGTTGGGTCCAGGCTTTGCAGATTTCTGATGATGTTAATTGTTATCTAGTCGGGTCCAGTCTTCACAATGAACTGCTTGGGGATTTAGTTGTCATCTGGTCAGTTTTCAGGTTTCACAACGAATCTCCGAGGATGATTTCTATCTGGTCGGATCCAGGCTTCACAATGAATTTCTTGAAAAGATGGAAATGAGGAATGATATCTGGTCGGATCCAGGTTTCTCAATTCTTTACTGGGGGATAAAGAGGCAACTCTACTATGAACAAGTGGTTAAAACCTTGGTTGGATTAAGTTTAGGTTCTTCTATATCTTTGAAGAGTTGGGCTGGTTGTCATAACTTTTTGAGGAGTGAGATCAACTGTTATCTGGTCGGGTCCAAGCTTCAGTAACTCAAGAGGTCAAACTGTTATCTGGTCGGGTCCAGGCTTCATTAATCGAAGAAATCAAACTGTTATCTAGTCGGGTCCAGGCTTCAGAATAATTTGAACATTGTGCTAATATCTGGTCGGATCCAGGCTTCATAGAATTTCTTGGTAATAATAAAGGCTTTGTTGAAGACTTTACTAGGGATTAGGGGTTGTGGCCCTGTGATCTGCAGGTTTTTTTTAAAGGGGAAATTCTGGTTGGAGAGTATAGACTCAGTCAGGCGAGGCCGACTTATCTTAGGGAGGATATACTCAGCTGGGGATGATGGACTCATCTGGGGAGGATAGATTCTGTTTGGGAGAAAATAACCTTGGTGGGAAAAGATGTACTCAGCTGGGGGATTCAGACTCAAATGGGGAATTTGTACTCCGCTGGGGGAATAGAATCTTGGTTGGAAGATACACTCTGCTGGGGAAGATGGACTCAATGGGGAGTGTTTATTCAGCTGGGCTCAGCTTGGAGAATAAAATCTCGGTTGGAAGATACACTCTACTGGGGATAAAAATTCCTGGTTGGAAGATATATTCCACTGGGGATAATGGGATTATCTGGGCAATTTTGGACTCAACGGGGAGTGCTTACTCGACTGGGGAAGTCGGGGTGTCTTGTACGTTGAGGAATTTGCACTTGGCCCAGAGAAATAACTCTGTTGGGGAAATAAACCCTGCTGAGGAGATGAATTTCTTTTAGACAGAGACCTTTAGGCTTCAAATTTGTAGAAGTTGTCAAGAGATTGAGGCTCTGGCAGGGGTTTATTCGGTGTGAAGAAATTGTTTGTAGGCAATCACGCTGGGGAAAGGTTGCATTGGGGTTGTCCCTATAGGGATAATGATGACGAGATAACTCTGTGGGGAATAAAATCTGCTGAGGAGATGGATTCCCTTTAAGAAGAGATCTCCTAGGCTTTAGCTGGAAAAAGCTGTCAAGAAATTGAGACTCAGGCCAAGGATCGTCCCGTGCTAGGATATTTTATGGGCAACTCCGTTGGGGAAAGGTTTATTACCAACGCCCTGGTGGGGATAATGATGGTGAGATAACTCTGTGGGGCTACTTCACATTCATTAAAGGGATGCTTACTGCAGTTGTGCACTGATGCCCTGTTGAGGCTGCTGCTTGGCAGGACACATGTGCCAAATAACTTTAATTATGTTCATATGCATATATTCATTCAATTTTAGTCATTGGACAAATTTTGCCTTCAAAATAGAAACAACCAATTTTGCACCTCAAAGTGTATTTGTATTGATATTTTTCCCATGAACAAGCGTTTTTGTACATAGAGACGGAAATCCTAGTAAGAGGAAATCGTCAAAAAGAAAATTGAGAATGAAAAACAAATAGCCATGTGAAATGATCTCATTGCCTTTCAACTATACTATTTCCCCAATGTCTTTGAATGTCCCTTGTCGTTGATCGAAGTTGATTGGATTGATCCTGGACCATTTGAACTTGGACCTTGGTGATAGTATTGACCGTGTTGATTCCACGGGACATAGTCGTACGCTTTTAATCCTTAATTTTTGCCTGAACTGCCCTTTCGGGTTTTCGGTCCACCAGGATACCCTTTTTTGCTCAAGTCACCCTTTCGGGTTTTCAACTTGTCGGGTGTACAATCTTTTGTATATATCCCTAATTTTTTCCCAAACCTTTCGGTTTGCCGGGATACCCTGATTTTGCTTAGGTGTGTCAACCTAACGAGTCTCTTATGTGTAGTATTTTTTAACTATGTCCGTGTTTACAGAATGTGGGAAGTCTTCACCATCCATGGTGACCAGTATCATGGCACCGCCAAAGAAAACTCTTTTGACGACAAACGACCCTTCATAGGTGGGGGTCCATTTTCCTCTAGGGTCACCTTGTGGTAAAATGATGCGTTTTATTACCAGGTCACCAACTTGGTATACTCGAGGCTTGACCCTTTTGTTGAAAGCTTTGACCATCCGTTTTTGATACGTCTAACCATGGCAGATAGCAGCTAATCATTTTTCATCGATCAAGTTCAACTGATCCAATCTCGTTTGAATCCATTCGTCTTTACTTAGGCCTGCCTCAATCATAATCCTCAGCGAGGGAATTTGAACTTCTACTGGAAAAACGGCTTCCATGCCATAAACTAGAGAGAAGGGAGTTGCCCCAGTTGATGTTCTAGCTGAAGTACGGTAACCATGTAGAGAAAATGGTAGCATCTCATGCCAATCTTTATAGGTCATTACCATTTTCTGCATAATCTTCTTGATATTTTTGTTGGCTGCTTCGATTGCGCCATTCATTTTCAGTATATACGGAGGAGAATTGTGATGCTTGATCTTAAATTGAGTTCACAATTCCATGATCATGGCGTTGTTGAGGTTAGTTCCATTGTCAATGATGATCCTTTCAGGGATACCATAACGACAGATAAGATTGTGTCTGATGAATCTGGCTACCATGTTCTTGGCGATTGAGGCAAATGAGGCGGCTTCGACCCATTTGGTGAAATAGTCGATAGCAACAAGAATGAAGCGGTGTCCGTTGGAAGCTGTGGGCTTGATCTCTCCGATCATGTCGATACCCCACATTGCAAATGGCTATGGAGAGGTCATGACATTCAGAGGGATTGGAGGTATATGGACCTTGTCAGCGTAGATTTAACATTTGTGGCAAGTTCTTGAATGTTGATGGCAATCTGTCTCCATCGTTGACCAATAGTAGCCAGCTCTTAAGATTTTCTTAGCCATTGTATGCCCACTTGAGTGAGTACCGAAAAGGACATCGTTCATGTCTTCCATGATTTCCTCTGCCCCCTCTTATCCACACACCGGAGTAGAGTCGAATCATGGTTGCGCTTGTATAATATCCCATTACTTAGGAATAATTTGGTTGCAAATCTTCGCAAGAACTTTCTGTCATTGATAGATGCTCCCTCTGGATACTCTTGCGCTTCAAGGTATCTTATTACCTCATGGTACCACGGCTTTTCCGTATCGGTGTCAAGCTCATAGCAATGCACAAGCTCATCAAATCTTTCAATTTTAATTATAGGGGCTTCGTTATCCCATCTGACTTTGAAAATTGAGGACATGGTTGCCAGAGCGTCAGCCAACTGGTTTTCTTCCCTAAGGAAATGTTCAAAAGTGATTTCTTCGAAGTGAGGAATTAGGGATAGCACAAGTTCCTTGTAAGGGATAAGATTAAGATGCTTAGTGTCCCAATCTCCTTTTACTTGGTTGATCACTAAAGCGGAATCCCCAAACACGTCTAAATGCTTGATCCTTAAGTCAATAGCAGCCCTTAGACCTAAGATGCATGCTTCATACTCGGCCATATTATTTGTACAATCGAAGCATAGTCTGGCGATAAAAGGAGTGTGGCAACCTTCAGGAGAGATGATCACAACACTAATTCCGTTACCTAAGGCGTTGGAAGCGCCATCGAATACCATAGTCCATCGGGATCCTTGTTCATGTCCGTCGTACGGTCTAGGTTTTGCACAGTCGGTTACCAGCATAATATTCTCGTCAGGGAAGTCGAAGTTCATTGACTGATAATCATCCACAGTTTGATAGGCCAAATGATCTGCTAGTACACTTCCTTTTATGGATTTTTGATTTGTGTATTAAATGTCGTACTCAGTCAAGATCAGTTGCCATCTGGATATTCGTCCTGAAAGGGCAGGTTTTTCAAAGATGTACTTAATCAGATCCATCTTAGAAATCAACAAAGTGGTATGAGTCAACATGTATTGCCTTAGCCGGCGAGCAGCCCACGCTAAAGCACAACAAGTTTTCTCGAGCAGTGAATATCTGGTTTCACAGTCGGTAAATTTTTTGCTTAGGTAGTAAATTGCATGCTCTTTTTGGCCAGACTCGTCATTTTGGCCCAAAACACACCCCATAGAATTCTCTAGTACTGTTAAGTACATGATCAATGGTCTTCCTTCAACCGGAGGCATGAGAATAGGAGGTTCTTGCAGGTATTCCTTGATTTTGTCAAAGGCAATATGGCATTCATCGTTCCATTTGACTACCTGATCTTTCTTCAAGAGTTTGAAGAGTGGCTCACAGGTAGCAGTTAAGTGTGATATGAAACGGGCAATGTAACTGAGATGACCCAAGAATCCTCTGATTTCTTTTTCAGAACGAGGGGCTGGCATTTCTTGGATGGCCTTTATCTTGGTGGGATCAACTTCAGTGCCTTTATTGCTGACAACAAATCCTATAAGCTTTCCAGAGCGTACTCCGAATGTGCACTTGTTAGGGTTTAACCTCAGTTTATATTTCTCCAGTCTCTCAAATAGTTTGTGCAGGTGACCGAGATGTTCTTCTTCGGTTTGTGATCTGGCGATCATATCATCCACATATACCTCTATCTCACGATGAATCATGTCATGAAATAAAGCCACCATAGCCCTTTGATATGTTGCCCCTGCGTTCTTTAATCTGAACAGCATGACCTTGTAGCAAAAAGTGCCCCATTGTGTAACAAAAGTAGTTTTTTCCATATCTTCGGGAGCCATCTTTATTTGATTATAGCCTGAGAAACCATCCATGAATGAGAAGACTTTATGCTGAGCGGTATTGTCGACTAGGACATCAATGTATGGTAGAGGGAAATCATCCTTGGGGCTTGCCCTATTCGTATCCCTATAGTCTACGCACATGCGAACTTTCCCGTCTTTCTTTGACACTGTCACTACATTAGCCACCCATTGAGTATAGGATGTTACAGTTAGGAATCCTGCATCAAACTGTTTCATTACCTCGGCTTTGATCTTTTCAGACATGTCAGGTCTCATGTGACGAACTTTTTGTTTAACAAGAGGGCAGTCTTTTTTAGTCGGCAGACAATGAACCACAATGTCGGTATCCAACCCAGGCATATCTTCATACGACCAAGCAAATACTTCCACATAATCGCATAACATCTGAACCAAACGGCTTTTGACACTGCTTTCCAAACTAGCACCGATCCTGATTTCCTTCTTTTCTGACTCAGTACCCAGGTTGATAACCTCAATTGACTCTTCATGGGGTTGAATAGCCTTTTCCTCTTGTAACATAAGTATGGCTAGTTCTCCTTGTATGTCACAATCTTCCTCACTTTCGTCTTCGGCTTGGTTGATAGGACATTCAAAGTCATAGTTGGTAATAATAGAGTTGTTGGCAATATGATCCAGAGTGGATGTAGACCTGCAAGAGTGTGTGTATGTGTGTGCATGTAAGATACGTGGCTATCTTTTGGAAATGTATTTGAAAGAAAAGAAAGACAATGAACACAAATATTTGAATGCAAAAGAGTCCAATGTATTGAATGATCATATGATTAGATGAACAAAATATAAAACCATTGACAAAAGGACCAAAGTGCTCCATGTTAGGCACATGGTTTAAAAGTCAATATCAAAACATTACAAACAATAAGTTCTTGAATTGATTAAAAGAAAAAACAAGTAGATTACCCCTCAATGAAGGAGACGGGCACAAAGTCCTTTGCATGCCAATTGTTGGGTTTCCCTTCGGTTGTTGGGTAGATCCAGTCTCCGAAGGCACACTCATCATCAGAATCCTCTACGGCGTTCACTTCATGACTCTTGAGGTGGAGAGACGGATTTCTCGTACGAGCATCTCTGATTTCTTTATGAGCTTTGGAGGTGAAACCTATCCCAAACTTATCTGTCTTGAATGGGATGTCGGGAAGCTGACCCCATATCTCATTGTTTCCTTCTTCTACCACCGCACGGGCATCCTTAAGAGAAACCATTTTGGGAATAACTTTATCGGCCTTTGGAGTGTCAGAGGAGATTTTGGTGGCGGCCACCACTTCAAATGTCTGGCAAGGAGTCTCTATGAATTCGCCATCCATTTCTACGTACTTGAAAGAATTGAGATGGCTTACCATAAATTCTTCTTCACCGCAAACAGTGACAACCTTCCCTTGAACTGGGTACTTTAACTTCTGGTGGAGAGTGGAAGTGACCGCACCTGCCCCATGGATCCATGGGCGCCCAAGCAAGCAAGAATACACGGGGCGTGTGTCCATTATGTAGAATGTGGAGTTGAAAATCTGTGAGCCAACCTTAATTGGGAGATCCACCTCTCCATGAACCATCCTTTTTGACCCATCAAATGCCCTCACAACAATGTCACTTGGCTTCAAAACCAGACCTTCATAGTCTAGCCGATCTAAAGCGCCTTTGGGTAACACGTTTAAAGATTAGCCCGTGTCTACCAAAACATGTGCCAGAGTGGTCCCCTTACATTCAACAGAAACATGTAAGGCTTTATTGTGATTCTTTCCCATGGGAGTTAAATCTGCATCGGAGAACCCTAGATCATTGTCAGCTGTCAGACTTGCTACGCAGTTCTCAAACTGGTCGGCTGTGGTTTCTTGAGGCACGTGAGCCTTTTTCAAGAACTTAATCAGAGCTTGTGCATGGGCATCAGAACATAGCAATAGGGACAACATTGATATTTTAGAAGGGGTTTGTCCCAACTGCTCTACTATTTTGAAGTCGCTTTTTTTGATGATTTTCAGAATCTCCTCCATCTCTTGAGTGGATGGTTCTTCCATAATAGTCTTTTTAGCAAGTTCCTCTTCTCTGGCAGGCTCACTTTCTTTCTCTTTCCCTTTAGTACTGGCACCAACATTGTCGTTGGTTATGCGGATTGGAACTGCGGTAGTGGTTGGTGGCGAGATATTAGGGGAAAAGACTCTTCATGTTCTTGTGACTTTACTAGAACCAGTGATATTAGTAACACCTGCTTCATCAATCCAAGAATCTTGTTTTACCCCATGGTAATAAACATCGACACCATAATTCCATGGAACCGCTTTATCAGAGGTGTATGGAACGGGTCTGGCAGCACTGATTATGAGAGGAGCAATGATTGGTTCGTTTGAAATCCTGATAGGACCTTTGGATGAGATCCTAAGAGGTTTGTTTGAAATTGTTATGATGGCCAAGTCTTCATCTTTGTCGATTGAATTTTGGATGGCCGGATTCTTTTCGAATAGAATTTTGCGGCTATCTATTAGGCGTTGTATACCTTTCCTCAGTTTTTCACACCCATCAGATTGTCTCATACAGACCGCACAATCCTTTTCACAGCCGGGGAAAGTCCCAGCTTTCAACAGATTGCTCTTGATTACATTCAATGTAGTAGTTAACCCTTTGATGGAGGCAATGAAAGTTGTATCTTCAATGGAATTAACACCTTTGTCGTGCTTCGGCATTGGAGCGGTAATTACATTTAGCGTTGGAGGAGGATCAAATTCAATAGTCTTGTTGTCGATTAAATACTGGATTTTGTTCTTCAGAGCCCAACACTGATCAGTCTCATGCCCTGGGCTGTTTGAATGACAAGCATATTTTGCATTTGGATTATATCTCGGTGATGAGGTGTCAGGGTTGGCAGGAGGACCCCACAATGTCACTAAATTGATCCTGAGCAGATGCTGAAGGGCTTAAGATAATGACATGCCTAACCTCGTGAACTGTCTTCTTGGAGCTTCAACCCGTTGATGATTGGTGGATAGTCTTTGAGTAGCAGTCGGATTGGAGATTCGGACAGCATTGATAGATGAATGATTATTCATTTTGGTATGGGCCTTTGTTCTGTACACAACATTAACTTCTTTCTTCGTGGAAAAAGGTTTCTTGACAGGATTGGGAGTGGAAGTAAATGCCACAAAGATCTTTCCACTCTTAATGCCACTTTCTACTCTTTCACCGGTTAGGATTAGTTCGGTGAAACCAAAAGAAGAGCAGCCAACCAACAGATTAAAGAAAGGACCAGATAATGTACTCATGAACATGTCAATGTGTTCCCTATCAGTCAATGGAGGTTGGACCCTACTTGCAAGGTCTCTCCACTTCTGCGCATACTCCTTAAATCCTTCATCCTTCCCCATGGCCATACCTTGCAATTGAACCCTCATCGGTGCCAAGTCGGCGTTGTACTGATATTGATAGTAGAAGGCAGTGGCTAGCCCCTCCCAGGTATTGATGCGAGAGCCATCTAACTGGTAAAACCATTCAAGTTGTGTTCCAGCCATACTCTCTTGAAAAAAGTGAACCCAAAGTTTTTTATCAGCAGTGTGCGGTTGTATCTTGCACACATAGGACTTCAAATGGAGCTTTGGGCAAGAAACCCCATTGTATTTTGCAAAGGTTGGTATTTTGAACTTGTGAGGAATGACTACCCCAGAGATTAAGCCCAAATCGTCAAAATTCAAACCAGAAATAGCTTGGATTTCAACTGCTTTCAACCTGTCTTCCAGCTGCTTGTATTTGATGTCTGCGGGTGGATATTGTTCATTGAAATAATCATCATAAGATTCTTGGTCATTGATACAGTCAGCCTGAGTACTCTTGACCTCACCAATTTGGTTCTCGTCCTCTTCAGATGAATCTTCCTCTATTGGAATTTGACGGATTGTCTCCTTGAACCTTCTACCCATGTTGAGCAGAGCTTTCTTCTTTGGCTTTTTCTTAGCGGCCAACAAGGCCATCATATCCTGCTGCCCCTTGACCAGGGCAAGTAAAGCTTCTTGAAATTGAGAATTCTAGGCCTGGAGTTCCGTCATGGTTTTCTCTAGATCCATCTTGCTTGCTGAAATAAATAGCGGAGAGATAAAGAAACCTGTTATGCGGACGCCTGTCATGTCATGATGCATGAATATGCAGTATGCAAATGATTTCAAGGATTTAAAGAATTTAGATTTGTATAGACAAAGAGTGAACAAACTTTAACTTGCATTAAAGAAATCTTGATTTGAATACAAACATGCCTCTTGGGCTTACAACAACATAAATAAGCATAAAGTAAACTCCTAAGACAGAAAAGTTGTGCACATATTCTTTGGCGCAATGTAGGTGTTTAAGCTCCTTTCTTTATGAAGTTCCCTTGTAAGCTCCAATATCTTCTTCTCGCTTTCATAGAACTTGGCTTCGAAGGTGACTGATTAAGAATAGGGATCCCCATGAGTTGAGAAAATTCTTCCAAAGTGGGCACAAGTTGGTAATCAGGAAAAGTGAAGCAATGATGCAAAGGGTCGAAGAATTAGACAAGCACCTTTATCATCTCTTCTTCAATACTTGAGGTAACCAAACTAAGGAGTCGTCCATGTCTTTTAGTGAATGGGGAATCTTCAGGGACCCTTGATACTAAGTCCTTGAGTTGTGGAGGTACCCTCACAAGACTGACTTGGATAGTGTTCCTACGAGCGGAGGCCATGTCCTACAAAACAAAACAAAGATAAATTCAAAAATCCATGAAATGGTTAGTGATGTTTATGATGTTTATGATGTTATGTTGTTATGATGTTTATGTACAAGTGCATATACAAAGCAAACAAGTCCTCGGTTTAGGCTTGCATGGGGTTTCAGGTAAGTACCTTCTTGAAGTTTTAGTTGGCTCAACCTGTCCTAGTTAAAGGTAACTGGGTTCTAAGGGATCTCAATATCACCGATCTTTCCCCCAAGTTTCGTTCGATAAGCGATTGACTCGCAACCAAACAAAACTCAAGAGTCAAACCTCAATGAGTGTAGCATCGAGTATCAACCAACTTCAGACTGCACCAAAGCCGATCATCTCACTACGTCCTAATGGCCAAGTTGGTCAAGTAAGGTTCATAGGTCAGTTGGTGCTTTATGACACCACGCGGCGGCCCCGTACTCTCCTTGATTGACTCAAGGGTTACCGGTACCAACCAAAGTACGACATCAACGTAGCTACTGCTTCAACCGTGTCGGTATACCCCGCACAGTTCCCTCACAATTTATTGCTACTTACCTAAAATGTATCCCCCAAATCCGGGTGTAGGATTTAAAGCAAACCCAAACAAGGAACCGAAATGTAAAGCAAGCAAATCAAACAATGTAAGCAAGTAAATATGATTTAACCCTAAGGTAACCCCACTTTTGAATTTATCTTCCCTAGAAGAGTCACCAGTTCTGTGATACGGTGGGAGAACTGACTTGGGGTTTTGCGATTGTGTTTGCAAATATGTTGCGGTTTAGCAAGAGTCACCACCGACTTTTCTTTTATCCAATAAGGAAAGGTAAAAAAGCACAGGAAAGACCTTTTGAGATATTTTCTTAAGTTCGGGGGGTAGATTATGAAAAGGGAAGGTATTAGCACCCTTTCCATCCATAGTTTTCAATGGGCTCTTAGTTACTTGTTAGATCACTTGCTTTTGTTTGAAAATTATGCTTTTGTGTGGTTTTTTTAAAAGTATTTTGAAAAGGTGCCATCGTTTAGGCAAACTTTGCAATGATTCTCGTTCGTAAGAATGTATGCAAAGTGTTGAGCTTTTGAAAATATTTCAATGTTTGGAAAGTGTTTTGAAGATGTTTTGGAAAGTGTATGTGATTGTTTTGAAAATAGCAAGGATGTTTGTTTTGAAATTGAGAAAGTAACTAAAAGTAATCTACCCACTCAGAAGGTTTTAGATGTGTTTTTCCTCCTCCTTTTGATGTTGCTACCTTACCATTGATTTGATAAGAATCCCCATCGTTGGATGTGAAGGGACGAGCGTTGGGTCATTGTATGACCATAATAGCAATGTTATGAAATGACTTAGCACTTTTCTGTAGGGACTAAGATCATTTTGAAAGGCAACTTTGATAGCGTCATCGAGGGACTATGATCTTTTTCGATTTTGTTTGTGCTAAGACATCCCACATGCATAACATGTCCATTTTTGTAAGGCAACAAGTGGAATTTCCTTAAGGGTGCATGTGTGCAGATGTGTTTGATTGCATGCATTTTGTCTTTGATTTTTGGGTTGTCTACTTATTGATTTTATCTTATCATACACACCTAATTACTAACATTTATATGAAGGTAATAAAAGAGTGCAAAAGATAAATCCCACACTATTACAACCATATTGAATTGCATGAAAATATAAAGGCAAAAATAAGGTAAAAGCAAGAAAAATGGATCTTTCAACTTAGGGTAGCAACCCTTCGATTCTGCCACTTTTGGCCTTCTTCGACCTTACTTGAAAAGGGGTGAAAGAATGAGTTTCGACTGGGGCCTAGAAGCCAACATATTTTGGCTTTCGACTGCCTCTTTCATTTGGCCTGAAGGTTAGTATGGAAGCCAGAGGCTTCGTTTCTAACTTTTCTGTCTCCTGTTTCTTTCACTTGAGTTTGAATAGCAATATGGCCCAAGGCCATCACCTTAAGACTAGATTAATTCTTTAAAGTGTATTTAAATGTACCAAGAGCAAAGGCAAAGAAGATGGTTAACCATGACACATATTAAGAGGGTGAAAACAAAACAAAAAGAAGAAAATAGTATGTACATGTTTTAAATGAAAAAGAAAACTTATTTACGTGCTAGGCTGGAAACGAAGGGCCAAAGGTTAAAAATGACTTACCTTGCTGGAGGTTGGAGCGTGTTCTGGACTTTGAAGTTGTTGCTTTGAATGCCTCCAGATTCAAAGGAAAATACCTAGGGTAGGCCTTCGACACTGGATTCGAAAGAGCAAAACAAGTGAAATATCCTTCTTTGCTGGATTCAAAGGAAGGAACAAAGGGGATGCTCCTTGAGTCGAAGGAAACTGGAACGTGTTTTTTGAAGGAGGTAACGATGATTCTGGTTTTTGATTTCACAAGTGTTAAAGTGTTTTAGAATTTTCTGGTGTGTGAGTATTTTTGAATATACCTTCCTCTTCCCTCCTCTGTGCAAATGAACTCTCTATTTATAGAGAAAGGCTTTTGGGAAGCTTGGTGAGCAAATATAATAAAATAAGGCTCGGCTGGAAAGTAAGTGCCCACTTGTGCCCTAAATGTAAAATGAATGGTTCAGATGGGGTTGCTTCCTTCTGAAGGAAAACAGGCGCAAGGCTCAAGACAAACTTTTCTAAAAGGAAGTATTATGTTGTTAAGTGCAAGTGGTCTTGGGCAACAAATGGGTAAAGGCCTATTTTAGCTTGCATAAACAATTAAGTATAGGGTGAGTCATATGTTTGAGGCCTGAAAATGGAAAACACGTAGCCTAGTGTATGGGTCTAAATGTTCAACTTGATCTTTTGAGTCGAATCCTCCATCTTTCTACACCTTTCGACCAGAATAGAACAACGCAACATTCGTTTTCCCCAGTTGTGTGTCATGATGCAGGACTATGGCATGTCGAAGGGTTTGCAGATGGATTTGAAGGTGATATGAAGGCGCATTCGAATCATACATGAAGATGAATTTGAAAGTCACAGGAATGTAGCCATTCATCCAATCGAAAACTTATGAATCAAAGGCTAACATGTGAGGGGCGAATGGTGCAGTCGAATGACACTTTTCAGAAGGTTATTAACTTCTGAATTGAAGGAAACTTTCAGAAGATTATTGACTTTTTGAATTGAAGAAAACCAAAAGGAGGCCTTTACTTCCTGAGTCGAAGGACATTCCTGAGTCGAAGAACATTCCTGAGTCGAAGGACATTCCTGAGTCGAAGAACATTCCTGAGTCGAAGGACATTCCTGAGTCGAAGAACATTCTTGAGTCGAAGAACATTCCTGAGTCGAATGACACTGTTTCAAAGGGAAAAAAACTCAATTGAAGCTTGTATGAAGATTATTTCCTTCTGAATCGAAGGAGACCTATTTGAAGTCAAATTCCCAGACTAAAGAGGCACGCTAGCAGCAACTTTTGAGCAATCGAGGGAGGTACAAAGTCCAATCGAAGGGAGATGACTCGAAGGAGACCTATTTTCCTCCAAATTCGTCAAAATGTTATTTTTATCTGTTTTCTCCCTTTTTGACAATTTCCTTTTAATTCTGGTGTTGGAAGACCCCAATGTACTTGTGCAAGCTTGAACCGTGAGAATCATTGTGAGAGATGCCTTGAGAATTGAGAGGGAAAATTTTGGGGTACAACACTACCCATCACGCATGATCAATAATCCTGATAACCAAATGAAAACTCACCCTTACCTTGTTCTAGGTAGATTCTACAACTTTTGCGTTCTTACCCTTTTCTCCTCTTTCTTGCTCTTCTCTTCTTCTTAAGTAAGATGATTCTAACCTTTTTCTTACTACTCATATTTCTTTCTTTTTATTAAACTAATAAAATAATTCTAACCCAACAACTAATGGGCTCATCATCACACCTCCACCTTTACTCTTCACATTTCGTCATTAGGCCCAATTACCAATATTTTATTATTTCTATAATTCTTACTTAATGAAATAATTATTTACTAACCGACACGAAAACTAGTTATAATTCTACGACTCAACGTACTTAACATGACTAACCCATCACATACAACATACATCAAATAATTATTTATTCACAAAATCAAACAAATAATTAATTAATCAAATATGTGCTAAATAAAAAATTGGGGTGTTACATATAAAATTTCAAAACTATCAAGGAAATGTGAGATACTCTTGAAATGATATATGGAGGTTCTCTAAGTATCGAACAAGAGGAAATGAACACACTAGGCGAAAAAGATAAAGAATTCCCTCACAAATGTTTTTCAGAATTCAGGATGTTAGAAATTATATTGGAACCTTTATTACTAACCAATTTTTAAGAGTTAAGAACTGAAAATTCAATCCAATCCTTAAATCGGAAGATGGAAATATTCACGAATTTCAGGAAAAATCAAAGAAGAAGGAAATTATAGAGAAGTTGAATGAACTATTTGAATTACTAAAAAATAAAGATACAAGCTCAAAGACAAAAAAATTGTCAACTTCATCCTATCAAACAAATCCCATGGCTTCCTTTGAAATAGCGTACTCAATAATTGAACGATCTTTGAAAAATTCAACATCAAATGAATGAACCTCATTTGTAAGGAAACATTCACAAGAAAAGAAGAATCAACCTCATGAAAGAAGATATTTATAAGGTAACTAATCCATCTTACAAGAAATTACTTAAAATTAGTGCTAAGTTGGTTGAAGAAAATGATAGGATTAAAAATCACAACTTAGAGCTGAAGGAGTATTTAAGTTTTTTTGAAGAAAGCAATAATTCGCTTAAGTTAGAAATAACAAGTGTTAAAAACTCAAGAGAAACATGTCAGACTTATGTATCTTTGAAAAAATAAGTTGCATATTTCCATGAAACTCTAAGTAGATTTACTTAGGGGGGGGGGGGGGGGGGGAACCTCAATATGATATTATCAAGTCAAAAACATTCCTTAAAGAAAAGTGAAGTAGGATTCAAACCAAGTAAAGCACCTAGTAAAGGCTTGAATAGTAAGAAAAATAATTGTCCAAATTATAAATGATTTAATTGTAAGAAATATGAGCACTTAGAGCCTTTTTATTTTGATATGCCAAAAAAGTTAAAAGGTAACAACCTTAGAACCTCGGGAAAAACTAACACACTTAGACTGGTAGCAAAGGTGAAACACTTACATGTTTTGCAAGAATGTTCTGCAACTCGAAGATTTAATGGATGCAGTTGTGCAAAGCAAAAGTATACATTTGAGTATACAATGTCTTTTTAAAGTCTTTGATCCAAGAACGAGTGATGATGGTGAATATCAACAATTGTGATCAAAATGAGGTTTTTCATTGAGGACGATCTCAACATCTCTGAACCTTGGTAATCGATTATCCTCATAGTATAGGTTGGATGAATACATATGTGATGTACATATTCATCTTATTGTTTAAAATAAACATTGCATCTAATATTTCAAAGAGAATGACACACCATGATATTTTTGTGAGGGGAATTTTATCAAGACTTTCACTATTACAGAAAATACATTCAACAACAGTTGAGAAAGATAAATAATCACGCGGAACCAAACGTTGTTATGCAGCGTGTGATTGTATATGTGTAACTTAGAAACACCATCCGGTGACTGTTGTAGTAAACTATCTATCACAACAGTTAATGTAAACAACCACTGTCATAAATATAGTGGCATGGGTTCGATACCCATCTACAACCAAAATTAAAGCACATAAAAAATAGCATTTCACCACGGTTACAAGTTTAAACCGTTATGGTATATGTAAGAGTTTTTTTAATAAAATATGGGATTGCTTGTTTTTCTCTGCCCTTCATTGACCATATACAACCATTCTAAGAGATATTTGAGATAATAATCATAAAAATTAAGTTATTCTTGAAAAATAACTTAAAACATCCAATATTTTTCGAATTTCAAGCATCTTGTAAATCATGATTTCCTCTTTAGCCTATAGGATTTGATTCAATACAAATTCTTCAAAGTAATGTTGATAAATGAATGTCACTCCGAGTCTTTCACACAAAATTTAATTTCTTATTATGTTCTACTTTATTTTTTCAAACATCAAGATTTGTGTGAAAGATGTAGACTGACATCCATTTATTAACATTGTTTTGAAGAATTTGTGGCATTGACTGAAATTATATACGCTAAAGAGGGAATTATGATTTACAAGATGCATGCAATTTGAAAAAATATTGGACTGTCTAAGTTGATTTTTAAGAATAACTTTTTTAAAATTATTATCTCAAAAATTTATTTAAATGAATGCAAGTTCATTGAGGGGTTAGTGAAACAAGCAATCACATATGATATAACAAGCTTACTAACATTAACAAAAGCATCAAATTAATTTACATAGATTGAGAGAAGTTAATAACTAACCATTATAAACTAAACTCCATCAACTGTCAACCTGTATAAGAATTTAAAGTACAAAATACTACAAAGTCATAAGAAGCCTCTTTCTTGTGACTTAGCAATGTTATGTTCTTGTTTTGAGAACATTTGTCAACAACAACACACAACAACAAAACAAATACATGCAACAAAGTAAAAACACAAAAGCATATAACATCATAAGTTAGATTAAATTGATTAAATAACGCACCTTTTATTGAAAATAATCATGGAATTGTAACAAGTTATGAAGTTTATCTAGTATGCGATGCAATGAAGAAGAAATACAAGGTGGATGAAGTTTCCACAATAACTTAATACTTCTTGTATTTTTTTCTATTGCAACATAAACCATGTGTTCTTCATGAGACTGCCATCAACCATCCCTTGCCTACCATCAAATCCTACTATACACTTGATATCATCCCCTTAAGTATCCAACACCATAATCTAGAATGAAATATAACAATGTTCAACCTTGAGCATCATCATAATACAACCACACATATCAACAAAACCCTAAAGCCCTAAACCCATAAATCCTAACTTCTAAGTATCAACAAATAGATCGAAAGAGGGAGCATGAGAATATACCATCTTTGCCTCTGTCGGAGTTTGCGCCAGATATTGCTCCTTGATACTGTTGTGATTAAAAGCGAGGTTGCATAAAGTGAGACTACAGAAACATGTGATTTTAATCCATGGCAATATTTGGGACATTCACTTTTGTGCTGCCTGTTGTAAGAGAAATGATGGTTTTTATCTACAGTTTCAGAGAATCCTTTAGAAAGATGATATGTTAGGGTTTTCTTTAGAGAGAAATAGCTGATAAGATATGAACAACGTTTATATATAAAAAAATATGTCACTTTTCTTCACTTATTATAAGACAAACTATAGTGGTAAAGTTTTCAAAGACAAAATATATCACAACGGTTGGACATAAAAACTGTTGTGATATATCTTTTTCTTTGTTAAAGATAAATAAGACTTAATTGCAATTTTGGTACTTCTATTTAGATTTTTTTCTCTTGATTTTGAACCCATCATTTTAAAAACCACAATTTTAGTCCCTTTTTAAAGTTTTCTTTTGAGTTTTGGTCCCCCTTCAAATTTGGGGATATTTTTTTAATGAGTTGACACTATTTTTGCTTATGTGTCATTGCCAAGTCAATATTTAAATATCCCAAGTCTTTTTTTAATTACTTATTGTTGTACCCCAAAATTTGCTCTCTCATTTCTCAAGATATTTTCTACAAAGATCTTCAATGACTCAAGTTTGCGCAAGTATCGACTAGGTCAAACAGTCTCCTCAACACTGATGCCTCAAATTAGAGTTTGAGTTTGCGCAGAGACAGTTGGACTCCTAACATTTCCAGTGACTTTCATGGATCATTATGGACCCTCAGGATTTCTTCTGTCAAGTTTCAAGTCTTGGATCAAAATTTTCCAAGAAAGTCATTCAAATTACTAAAAGGGCAAAATGGGCAAAATTAGGGTTTTAACTGGAAATGATCGAACTGTGATTTTTGACCTAATACATGACTTATTGGTGGAAAGCATGATCTCAAGGATTCGAGAGTGTCATTTTGACCTAATCGCATATTTCAATTCATCTCCTGAGATCAGTGGATTGATAGACGAAATTCGATCAATTGGTGGAAAAGTCAACTGTACACTAAAAAGTCAAACTTTGACTTTTTAACCAAAATTGAGTCCCAAAAATCTCATTTCATCAAGACATCCAAAATATGAAATTTGATCATCAAAATCAAGAGAGTCAAAAATCCAACTTTGCAAGACTTGGAAATTTTTCTAAGTATTTTATATACTTGTTGATTTCATTTGCTTCATGACATCTTTTCACTACAATTCCAAATAATTCAAGATGTTACAAATAATTCAAGTTATTATAAGGTGAAATTTTTGCAAGATTACAAATTCTAAATTTTGTCTTGTTTTAACTTTTTCCTTTGACTCAAAACCTTGCCACAATGCTTTGTCTTTGATATAATCTGCATAAATTGGTCCATAAAAGAAACTTGTATCATGCTATAAGTGTTTCTCATTAAAAGCTTAAAACCATGTTTAGAGGATAACCTGCTATCCTGAGCAAAACAACCCTGCTATGCTATCTCTAAACACTGCCACAACACTCCAAAACTGCTGCAAAATAGCCCTACTTTGTTGCTCCAAACCCAGTCCAAGTCTGCATTATCTCAGCCTCATATTTGCACCAAATTGGCACATAAGAGCTGCATAAAAAAGGCTATGAAGACAACATACCCAAACAGTTCAAATTGTTATTTGTTTGCCTCCCAAATCTCAGCCAAACTTCCTCTATAAATAGACTGCTTTCACAATACACAAAGGGGACTTGGAGGGAGAGAGAGAGAAGAGAGAGTTTTTGAACAAAGAAACAACATTCTTTGTAACCTTTACTCATTAAAAAAAACAGTTCTACTTTCATTCAAAACAGAACCTCAATCTATTATTCCATCTTACAAACTCTCCCATAAACCAAACACCTTATCACGTAGAGATTGTTCAAACATAAAAATAGTCTCTATAGTACCATTATCTTCACCCTCCAAACACAAAAATAATACTGTACAACTTGACTGAGTTAGTGTGATTCAACAGTTTGAAACAACTTCCTGGAGATTCATTGGAGTCATCACAGCAGCTGGAAAAGTATTCAGACTTAAAACACCAAGTGCAATCCCAAGGTAAGTCTTCTTGAGTTTGTGTCTTTTCATTTTTCATACATGTTTCATTTTCAAACATAAAATGTAATAATCATTTCCCCTTTGAGCTAATCATTTGCTTGCTATTTATGTTTATCAACCATATGTTGTAAAGTAACATGCACAGACAATAAAACATTTAAGGCAAAAAAACTGCAGCATGAGTTGACACATGCCCACTTGGGTCAACTCATTCTAGTGAAAAAACAAGGCATGAGTCAACACATAGCCTTATGCATCGACTCATATTGTTGTCCAGACCCCAAAATAGAAGGATGAAAGGTGCATGAGTCGATAAAAAATGCGTATGTATACACACAAACAGGTGCATGAGTCAACACATCCCAGTATCCATCGACTCATAGTGAGTTGGTTTGGTTTCACAGGAGCAAGGAAAGTTATGTGTCGATGCATGGAAGCATGTGTCGACACATAACAGTTTAAAATGCAATTTTTCCTTTATTTTACACTATTTTTACATTGTCTTCATTTTTATTCGATATGGTTGTAATATTTAAGTTTCTACTTCATCCCCATTTGTAAATTGTACCCCCACTCCCCTAATGATGTAATAGCTTAGGATTTTAATTTCCACAATTTACCGCTTTAATATAAATTGTTAGTAATTAGGGCGTGTATGGGAAGATAAAATAAACCGTTAGAAAACCCTAAATCTCAAAGACAAAAAATGCATGCAATCTGTTGTACCCCAAAATTTACCCTCTCATGTTTTCCAAGATTTTTTCTTATATGGGTGGCCACACGCATTTTATTAAAGAAAAAATAAATTTTTTGAACAAGGAGTCTTCGATTGGTATCTTAGCTAAAGTCTTCTGATTGGCATGTTAAAAGGCCTTTCAATTTGGTATTTGGACAAGCTTTGATTGAGCGCCTGACCACCTCCAAGCTTGCCTCAATTTTCCAAGTTTCGACTGAAGTCTTGGACTGTTGCTTGCTTGTTGTGCATAAGCTTAGACTGGGCATGTTTTCCCTTTAAAATAGCCTCCTTCAATCCAAAGGGGAAGGGATTCTTGTCAGTTCTCCTTCGATTGCACCACTGTCTTTGCATGCTGGCTTGACTCACAAATGCAATAGCTACCCACATGCAAGCTGGATCCTTGCTTCGATTGAGCATTTATTTTCCTTGGAGCAAGCTTATTTCCTACTTCTACTAGGCAAACTATCCCTCTGGGCGTGTCTTCAGCGCACAAAAGCAAGAAATTCTCCAAACCGGCCTTTGATTCATAAAAACTCCCACTGGGCAAAAGACCTCTCAGCGTGTCATCAGCACAGGTATCCCTCTTCAGTTTGTCTTCAGCACAAGGCCAAGACTCCTTCAAAGTGGCCTTCGACCACAAGACACTGGCCACCTTTGTGCCAGCTTCGCCTAGGCAATGGCCTCCTTTATGCATGCCCTGACTTGTTTCATGCTAGCACCCACAAGGCATAGGCTGCCTTTGTGCCAGTTTCGACTGGGCGCAGACTCCCCTTTGAAACATTTGTATACACTTCAGCATGCAGAAGGCCCAGTCGAAGGCCACACAAGACTCATTTGAAGAATACATGTTGGGTCCATTCGAAGGACACATAACTGGTGGGAACGAATGATGTTTTAGTCTGGTCGAAAGGTGTGGAAAGATGGAGGATTTGATTAAAAGGATCAAGTTGAACATTAGACCCATAGGCTAGGCTACGTGTTTCCCCTTTTCAGGCTTCAAACCTATGACTCACTCTATATTTAATTGTTTATACAAGTTAAAATAGGCTTTTACCCATTTTTTGTCCAAGACCACTTGCACTTAATAGTATAATACTACTTTTAGAAAAGTTTTTCTTGAGCCTTGCACCTGTTTTCCTTCTGCAGGAAGCAACCCATCTAAACCATTCATCTTGCTATCTCATCTTGGAATCATGGCACAAGTAGACATTTACTTTCCAGCTGAGCCTTATTTTATTATTTTTACTCCCAAACTTATCAAAACCTTTCTCTATAAATAGAGAGATCCTTTGCAAAGAAAAAAAAGGAGGAGAAGAAGAAGAGAGGAACGTATCTTTAAATTTCTCAAACACCATAAAATTCTCAAACACTTAAACACTTGTGAAAACACAAACCCAGAATCCAACTACTTGTCTCCTTCAAATCTGAAACATCCTTACACCTTGCTATCCTTTTAATCCAGCAAGAAGGACATTTCACTTGTTTTTCTATTTCGAATCCAGTGTCAAAGGTCTAACCCTTGGTCCTTCCCTTTGAATCCAGGGATATTCAAGGCAGTCACTCAAAGCCCAACACACGCTCCAACCTCGAGCAAGGTAAGTTGCTCTAAGATTTAAACTCTTCGTTTCCAGTATAGCATGTAAATACATTTCCTTTTCGTTTCAAACATGTACATACCATTATTCTTCTTTTCGTTTCCACTCTTTTAATATGTTTCATGGTTAACAACCTTCTTGGTTTTTACTCTTTGTGTATTTAAACATGCTTTAAGAACTAACCTGACCCTAAGGTAATGTTGGCATGGCCTTAGGCCATGTTGCTATTCAAACTCAAACGAAAGAAACAGGAAACAAGAAGTTGGAAACGAAGCCTCTGGCTTCCATACTAACCTCCAGGTCAAACGAAAAAGGCAACCAGAAGGCACACCATGCTGGTTCCAGGCCCAAACAAAAGGCACAACAGGTTGGCCTCCAGGCTCCAATCAAAAGGCATAACATGTTGACCCCCATGTCCCCAATCAAAAGTCACACCTTCACTCTTTTCAAGCCAAATCGAAGAGTGCCAGAAAGTGCAGAATCGAAGGGTTTTTTCCTGCCCAACTCGAAAGCCCCTTTTTCTTGCTTTCATTTTATTTTCGCCTTTATATTTTCATGTAATTCAATATGGTTGTAATAGTGTAGGATTCTATCTTTCTGCATTTTTTATACTTTATACAAAATGTTAGTAATTAGGGCATATGGCAAGATAAAATCAACAAGTATACCACCCTAATCAAAATAGACAAAAATGCATGCAATCAAACCCACTTTGCACACATGCACCTCTAGGGTTAACTCCACTTGTTGCCTTGAGAAAATGGTCATGTTATGCATGTGAGACGTCTTATCAAAAACAATAAAAAATACAAGATCATAGTCCCTCAATGACGCTTCGAATGTTGCCTTACAAATGATCTTAGTCCCTCAAGAGAAATGCTAAGATATCTCACAACATTGTTATCATGACTATACGATGACCCACGCCCGTCCCTTTACATCCAAAGATAAGGCTTCTTACCAATCAATGGTAAGATAGAAATATCAAAGGAAGAGAGAAATGAACAAAAGACTTTTGAGTAAAGTAAAATGTTCCTAGTTGCTTGCTCATCTTCAAACACGAACACCTTTTCAAATACACCAACACTTTCCATGAAATATTTTCAAAAGTCCAACCCTTTGTATACATTCTTATAGAGACGAGAATCATTATAAAGTTTGCCTAAACGAAAGCGCTTTTCAAAAATACTTTCAAAACCCACCATAAAGCACACTTTCAAACAAAAGCAATGATCTAGCAAGCAACTAAGAGCCCATATATAACTATGGATGAAAAGGGTGATAACACCTTCCCTTTTTATAATCTACCCCCGAACTCAAGAAAATAATCTCAAAGGTCTTTCCTGTTCTTTTCACCCTTTCCTTTATTTGGATAAAAGAAAAGTCGGTGGCGACTCTTGCTATCCGCAACAATTGCGATCAAACGCAAAACAACCAAGTCAGTTCTCCCATCGTGTTACAGAACTGGTGACTCTACTGGGGAAATTTAAAAGGGGGGTTACCCTAGGGCTAGATCACCTTTACTTGCTTTTCATTGTTTGACTTGTTTGCTTTATATTATGGTTCTTTGTTTGGGCTTGTTTTGATCCTCTACCCGGATCTGAAGCACCTTTTAGGTAAGTAGCAATAAGTTATGGAAATTGTGCGGGGTATACCAACATGGTCTAAGAAATAGATACGTTAGTGTGACATATTTGTTGGTACTGGTAGCCCTTGAGTAGTCAAAGAGAATATGGGGCCGCTGTGTGGTGTCATGAAGCACTAACTGACTTTAGAACCTTTACTTGAACAACTTGGCCTTTAAGAAGTAGCGAGGTATCCGAATTTGGTGCAGGCTGAAGTTGGTTGATACTCGATACTACGCTCATTGAGATCAGACTTTCAGGATATTTCGGTTGCCATTAAAGAGGCTTGCTCTGAAACAATGCCCGATGAAGAAAGATTAGTGATATTGAGATCCCCTAGAACCCGGTTACTATTACTAGGACATGTTGAGCCAACTAAACTTCAAGAGGGTACTTACCTATAAACTCCCTGCAAGCCTAAACCTAAGGACTTTTTTTCTTTGTATGTATATGCTTACTTGTACATAACATCATAAAATCATACCATTGCATTTTGCATTTACCATTTCAAGGACTTTTTGGGATTTATCTTTGTTCTGTTTTGTAGGACATGGATTCCACCCGCAGGAATACTATGCAAGTCAATCTCGTAAGAATTCCTTCTCAACTCAAAGAGTTAGCATCAAGGGTTCATGAGAGTTCTTCGTTCACCAAAAGACATGGTCGACTCCTAAACTTGGTTACCTCGAGCATTGATGAAGACATGATGAAGGTTCTTTTCCAGTACTTTGACCCTTTGCACCATTGCTTTACCTTCCCTGATTACCAGCTTGTTCCTACTATGGAAGAATTTTCTCAGCTCTTGGGGATTCCTATTATCAATCAACTACCTTTCAACGGTATTGAAAGAGACCTGAGCCCTGAAGAGATTGCCTGAGATTTACACTTGCAAAGATCCAATCGCGGCTAATTGGGAAACAAGAAGTGGTGTCAAAGGGTTCCTAGCCAAGTTCTTGTTTGAGAAAGATCAAGATTGTTGGAATACTCTGGATTTACAAGTTTTTGAAGAAATATTGGACCTTCTCATCTATGGGATGGTACTATTTCCAAATTCTGACCAACTTATAGAAGTGAATGCTGTCAAAATCTTCATATCTCGCAATCCGGTGCCTACTTTGTTGGAAGATATCCTACATTCTCTCCATTCTCGTACCATGAAGAGAAGAGGAGCCCTCATGTGTTACACTCCTCTATTGGCTAGGTGGTTTGTTTCGCACCTTCCACGATCCGTTGTGAAAAACGAACAAGGTTTAAGGTGGTCCAATAGGTTGATGTCACTCAGACATTCAAATATTCACTGGTGTTCTCGATCCTTAGAGGACATTACTATCATCGACCGTTGTGGGGAATTCCCTAACGTCCCTTTGCTTGTAATTAGAGGAGGTCTCACTTACAACCTTTGCTTAGCTTTGCAACAGTTTGGGTATCCCGAAGAGACAGTCCTTATAATATGCTCATCCAAGGAGTGGTGTTCGACTACGACAACAACGATCAAGGCTACTGTGATACGGTGGGAGAACTGACTTGAGGTTTTGCGTTTGTTTTCGCAAATGTTTCGGTTGAGCAAGAGTCGCCACCAACTTTTTATTTTATCCTAAGGAAAGGTGAAAAAGCACAGCAAAAACCTTTGAGATGTTTTCTTGGGTTCGGGGAGTAGATTATAGAAAGGGAAGGTATTAGCACCCTTTCTATCCATGGTTATCCATGGGCTCTTAGTTACTTGCTTAGATCACTTGCCTTGCATTTCCAATTGTTTGAAATGGTGCTTTCGATTGTTTGAAATGGTGCTTTGTGTGTGTTTTGAAAGATATTTTGAAAAGAGGCCATGGTGGTGGCAACCTTTGTAATGATCCATGTTTGTATGTATACAAAGGTGTATTTGTCTTTTGAAAAGTTTTCAATGTTTTGAAAGTTTGTTTTGAAATTGTGTTATGATGTGTGTTTTTGAAAATAGGAAAGGTTTTGTTTTGCAAGCTTGATCAAGT
Organism: Vicia faba; assembly: GCA_948472305.1. Taxonomy (NCBI): domain Eukaryota; kingdom Viridiplantae; phylum Streptophyta; class Magnoliopsida; order Fabales; family Fabaceae; genus Vicia; species Vicia faba. The sequence goes on from OX451737.1 coordinate 1,188,596,559, forward strand.
AACTAAGAGTTTGTCTACCCCTAAGTTTACTCAAAGATTTTTTCTATGTTTTAACCCTTTTAACAGTATTGTTCCACCATTGTATTTGGTGGACAATCTTGTGTTAGGATGTTAACGGGACGGGCGCGGGTCATCGTTTAGACCGTGAATGCAATAATGCCAAGTGTCTTTGGCAAATTTTCCTTTAAGGGACTTGATCATTTTTAGGCAACTTGAGAAAGCGTCATCGAGGGACTATGATCATTTGATTTGTTTTTGTTTGGCCAAAGACACTCAACATGCAAGCATGACCCATTATTGAAGGCAACAAGTGGAGTAACCCTAAGGGTGCAAGTGTGATTGGTGTTGTCCATTTTCATGCTTGTTTATCTTTGAATTAGGTCAAGCTATTCGTTATTTGATTTTTGCATACAAACCCTAGGTCTATCATGGCATAATTAGAAAACTTTTAAATGCGGAATTTTAAAGCCCTAGACTATTACAACATGATTATGGGGATGGGGGTACAAATTTTTGAATGGGGGTATTTGACAAGAAATTTAAATCTAGGCTATTACATCCATATCGAATATACAAGTATTTAAATGTACAATATTCATAATATCAAATAAATATCAAAATGCAATGTATTATGCACAAAAATGTTTTTTATGTATGTAAACGTGTTTTTCAATGTAAAATATAAACAAAAATGAAAAGGTTAATTTTTGATATTTTTATGGTTTTTAGGGTAAAACCCTAGTTTTCTAAATAAATAGTATTGATTAATTATATTATATACAACATTTGTTAATTATTTATAAAAAATAAAAAAAGAAGTATATTGTAAAAAAGTATTTTTTAATGTCAAATATTAATAAAAATAAAAATATATTATTTTCATATTTTTGTCCTAAATATATAATAAATATACAAGTATTTATATTATATATTTCAATATACTAAATATATACAAAAATAAAAATATTAATTATTTTTAAAAAGGTATATTTCTTAGAAAATGTTCTCAAAAAGTAAATAAAAAAATGATGGCTGAAAATATATATTTTTATGTTATTTTTAATGTTTTAAATAAAAGGTATTTATATTTATTTTACATGTATAAGTTCAAATAAAACAAATAAAATCCAAATAAAATGCAAAAATGGGTGGAAAAATATTTTTAATATTTTTTATGTTTTGACAAAAAATAATAAGTCAGAAGAAAAAATAAAAAGTAAAAAATAATCAAAATATCACACAATGGGCCAAGGGGGTGTAAGTGGAAAAAGATGGTGCAAGAAGCAGGTTGACTCAGGCCCAGCCCAAGTCAACTCTGTCTTCAACCTTCTGCCAGATTCAAACAAAAAAACGCGCGCTTCCTTCCATCTCTGCCATCTCTTGATTCCTTGACTTTTAACAAAAACTCACAACACAAACATTATAGAGCATCATGTCACGATTTCAAATATATAAAAAAGTTGTTCTAACTCTCAGAAACGAAAGAGAATTTCTTCTCCCCCAATTTCTGACCTAGCTTTTCTTCTATGTTCAGGTCCAAAATTCTCATAGCACACACAATATAAATGAAAAATAAGTATATGGATAGCTTCAGGGCTATGAGTAGAGCATACTTTCTTCACTAACTTAAGTCTAAATATGCTTGGATAGAGAGATAGGAGTTCACATTTTACCTGTTTCAGCTTGACTCGAACAGAGTAATATGGCCAACTTCAATGGTGTTTGAGGACTTGTACAACTTTCTTGAGGTCCCAGGAACCTTCTCCAACACTTAGCTTGCTTTGAATCTAACTGTATCAAGCTATGGAAGTCAACCTGCAAAAGAGAAAAGTGAAAATGGCACACTTGGCTATGGATGTTACAACTTGTATCTAAGGCTTGGGACAGCTTCAATGGATGGTATGGAGTGTATTGGAACTTGTTTGGGCAAAAATGCACGAGTGAATGATGCTGGCCAAGTCAAAATGCAGAATGCCCTGTTTCTTGCAGAAAAATGGTGATTTTATGTATGAGGAGGGATCAAGGGTATTTTGGTCGTGCTTTAGGTCAGTTAGGGAGTATGAAATGTGTTTACAAAGCTTTTTTTAGATGGTCTTTGCAGGCATGAGAGTTGTGGTTCAATATGCAAGTTTTCTTCTTTTTTAAGCAAAGGTTGTCAAGTTGGGTTATAGGCTCATACAGGCCCCTCAAGCATGCTGCAAACTTGGTTCTTGATCAGTGGGATTTGTCCATAAACTTGTGCCTAAAAGATCTGGCTTGTACCTCTTTGATTTGTATTTTGACATAAAGTGTATCTTTACAAGAATGGCAAAATTGCTTTTTCCATATATGGCTTAATCTTGCATGTAATGGCTAAATACACAAAATAAGACTTGAACACAAAGGATTGGCATTTAATTATTGAGTGTGAATGAGATTAGAGGCCTGTAATCTACCTTGAACCATGTTGAGTTTGAAAATGCAAAGTGTATGAACATGCCTTGGTCAAGAACAAAAGTGGATTTTGCCCAACTTTTTAAATTCGATTCTCCCTAACCACAAGGGTGTTTGAGAAGTTCTTGGACAATTTGGAAAGCTTGGAATGTGTACTACAATCCATATTTGTAATGCAAGTTGAAATTCCAAGTGGAAGCATGTGAAAAGTGGCCATGAAGTTGGGCAAAAATCCTGCCTAGAACAGGTCAAAAATTTTCTAAGTTAAGAATGTTTTGCACCCTTATTCCAAAAATCATAAATTGAGCTACAAGCTTCTTTTGAGGAAACTTTGTGAATCAAAGTTGTAGATTTTGCAATGGACTACAACTTTCATGTTTTGAGTTTTGTTTGAATCCAAATGTATCTTGATGAAAAAATGGGACAAAGTTAGGAAAAAATAAGGAAGTTTCATAACTTATAAAAATTCTAAGTTATGAAATTTTCTCATTTTAAACCCTAATTTGCAAATTTGGATTTCTTGATGAACAAGTTTCATAATTTGACATGTATTGATGAAAAATGAATCTTGGCACTTGATTTTGACCAAAAAGTCAAAGTTTGACTTTTCAGTATACAGTCAAATTTTGATCAGTTGACCGGAAAATTCATCTGTCAATCCTGTGAATTTGGGACCTTTTGAACTTGTTGAACGTGTCAAGACCATGCCATTGAGTCCTTGAGTCCATATGTGAGCTTGATTTTCCATTGGTTAGGTCAAACAATCAAAAATTGCCTTTGTGTAGTCAAAACCCTAAAAATGACCATTTTGCCCTTTTGGTGAGCTGATCAAATTTCTTGTGGAATTGTGATCCAAACTTGATCAAATGGTCCATATGAGTTCATTATGTTGATATGGGTCAAAAATCATGAGGTTTGACTATCAATTGGCCACAGTTGATTTTTTCCCCAATACAGCTGATTTCTAGGTCAACTGTCCAATTGACTGGGCAAAGATTAGAATCAAGGCTTGAAACTTGGTATGGATAAACTTGTGAGTCCAACATGAAGCATGAAAGTCACTTTGGGCATTTTAGGTCAAAACATCTTTGTGCAAACTCAAACCCTAATTTGGGTCAACAGAGCAAGGAGGAGTCTTGAGCAGAGCAAACCCTAACCTGATCTTGAGCTCCAAGGGTCTTGTGATGAGAAAATATTGGAGAAATGAGAGGGAAAATTTTGGGGTACAACAGTTGCCCCTGTTCAATCTTCTTGCACCTGAAGAGTTAGATTGGCAGGTTTGCCTTTCGCGTCTTGAAGGTGAAAGAAGATTGGACACTAGAGTGCCCTTAAATTTGCACTCGTCAGAACAATGGATGTGGGAATGGGCTTAGAGATGCCATTTGGAGATGGGCTTAACGATGCCATCTGGAGGGGTGACAAAATCTTGTCGGGGATGGGCTTAGAGATGCCATTTGGAGATGGGCTTAACGATGCCATCTGGAGGGGTGACAGAATCTTGTCGGGGATGGGCTTAAAGATGCCATCTGGAATATTTGTTGAACTGCAATGTGATTGGTACGAAGAATGAGGATCAAAATGGTATCCGTGTCTGGAATGCATTTGAGTCGTATCTGGAGACTGCGTTTGTATGAGCAACAGAATGGCCTCCGTTTCTAGGGAGTATCTGGGCTGTAACTGTGTTTGAATATGGAATGAATATCAGAATGACTGCCGTGTTTGGAGTGTATCTGGACTGTATCTGAAGTTGAGATTTGTATGAGTAACAAAATGACTTCCGTGTCTGGAGTGTATCTGGAACTGTAACTGGGATTTGAGATCCGTATGAGTAATAGAATGACTTCCGTGTTTGAAGTGTATCTGAAACTGTAACTGGGATCTAAATAAATGACAGAATGACTTCCGTGGCGAACACACTGGGAAGAATCAAACTGCTGTTGTAAAGGTCAGAATGGTATCCGCGCTTGGGATGCATTGAACCTTGAGATGGATAAGTGAATCTGAACGAGAGATAGAATGGCTGCCGTGTCTGGAGTGTATCTAGTATGTATCTGATTGCTGTAGTCTGAATGAGTAGTAGAATGACCGCCGTGTCTGGGGTGTATCTGTACTGTATCTGACTTGAGATTCTGAATGAGTAATAGAATGACCGTCGTGTCTGGGGTGTATCCATACTGTATCTGAATAAATTCTGAATGAGTAATAGAATGACCGCCGTGTCTCGGATGTATCCATACTGTATCTGAATAATTGTTAATGATGGCCTTTTAATCTTATCCTGAAAAGGATAAAATGTTAGCTAAAACACAAAGTTATGTTGCATGATATGTATGATGCAATATATATGTTATATCAATGTTTATGATATGAATGTAAATGAATGCGCAGGTAAGTTGAAGAGCTGTCTTGCTGAGGATAGATGAGTCCTGGATGTCTGGCGATAAAAGAATCTTGACTACTGCCAGGGGAAGTGAATTCTTGACTGCGGTAGGGGATTGCAAGAATCTTTGATTGCTGAAGATGAGATATTCTTGTTGACTACTGCTGGAGAATCAGGAACTTGGGTTTGTATGCCAGTCTACTGGGGAATTCCTGTCCTGAGGAGATCTTCACTGGGGCATACCTGAATATCCTGTGAGGAACTGAAAATGAGAGTCTCCATTCTACTTGGGGAATGCAAAATATTTAATGGTTGAGGGACCTTAGTACCACTGCTGGGGATTGGAACTCCTTGGTGATTGGTAGGGCAATAGAATTCTGATGATCTCTACTGGGGAGTCCAGAACCTGGTAGACTCATGCTGGAGGAGTGAGACTGAGAATCTTCAATCTGGTGAGAAACATCTCTGTGGGGAGAAAGTTCACTAGTCTGGTTCCGCTGGGAATTGATAGTTGGAAGTGTTAGCTCCACTAGGGATTAGATTTTCAGATTTCTTAAGGCTCCACTGGGGATACCGAAACTCTGAGGGGAATTGAGTTCTGGAAGGCTCTCTGGCTGGGGAAATCAGCTTTGAGAAAGCTTTTGTTCTGCTGAGGATCCTGAAGTTTTAACTCTGTTTGGGGAATTTAAATCCTGGATTTTGACTTTATTGAGGAATTTGGAGTTTAGAACTGCTGGGGATTCCTTCTGAAAGGGAATCAAGGTATTCATCTGTACCTTCAACTTATCAGTAATCATCTCTTCTTGGTTTGTAAGGAAAATGATTATGTTCAAATGCATATTCCTATTTAACAAAACATTGGATGTTTCTCAAATAAAACATAAGTGAAAAAGAGAAAAAGGAAGACAAAGCAAATTTCTGTATTTGGAAAAGTATTTGTATTAACTTTTTATGAGTATCTTTGTACAAAGGAGACAGACACCCTAGTAAGAGGATGCTGTCGTAAAGAATTGAAAATTTTATACAAAAGAAAGATGGCTATGTGCAACAATTCTATGGGATCCCATTCTGTCATAGCCTTCACAACTCTGAATATCTTGTCCATTCAAATGCTTCGTCCGCCGATGACTGGATTGATCAGAAGCCTGGAGCTGGTTGATGAAGAGATTGTTCTTAAAGTGATCCGACGAGACATAGTCATACGCTTTAATTCCCTAACTTTTGCCTGGATCGCCCTTTCGGGTTTTCAATCCACCGGGAAACCCCTTTTTGCCCAAGCCGCCCTTTTGGGTTTTCGACTTGCCGGGTGTACATATTTTTTTTGTTTTATCCCTAATTTTTGCCTGAACCGCCCTTTCGGGTTTTCGGTTCACCGGGATGCCCATTTTTGCCCAAGTCGCCCTTTTGGGTTTTCGACTTGTCGGGTTGTTTTATGCATAGTATTTTTTGACTATGTCTGCGTTCGCAGGGTGCGGCAAATCGTTGCCGTCCATGGTGGTCAGAATCATTGCACCACCAGAAAATATGCTCTTGATCACAAATGGTCCTTCGTAAGTAGGAGTCCATTTGCCCCTGGGATCACTTTGCGGCAAGATAATCCGCTTGATTACGAGATCTCCGACTTGATATACTTGACGTCTGACTTTCTTGTTGAAAGCCTTGATCATTCGTTTTTGATACGTTTGACCATGACAAACAGCATCGAGCCGCTTCTCGTCGATCAAATTGAGTTGATCAAGTCGGGTCTGAATCCAATTGTCTTCATTCAAACCAGCGTCCTTCATAATCCTTAAAGAAGGAATCTGAACTTCCATGGGCAGGACAACTTCCATGCCATATACCAAAGAAAATGCGGTTGCCCCGATTGAAGTTCGTGCCGTGGTACGGTATCCATGCAGAGCAAACGGTAACATATCATGCCAGTCTTTGTAGGTGACTGTCATTTTCTGAATGATCTTCTTAATGTTTTTGTTTGCAGCTTCAACATCACCGTTCATCTTCGTCCGATAGGGAGATGAATTGTGATGATAAATCTTGAACTGTTTGCATAGAGCGGTGATCATAGTATTATTCAGATTTGTACCGTTGTCCGTGATGATTCTGTCGGGGACACCATACTGGCATATGAGGTTTTGCTTGATGAAGCGGGCAACCACATTTTTTGTAACAGAGGCGAAGGAAGCTGCTTCGACCCATTTGGTAAAGTAGTCAATGGCGACCAGGATGAAGCGATGTCCATTGGACGCTGTGGGCTTGATCTCTCCAATCATGTCAATGCCACACATTGCGAATGGCCAAGGAGCTGTCAGAACGTTGAGAGGAACAGGAGGAATATGAATCTTGTCAGCGTAGACCTGACATTTATGGCAAGTACGGGAATGCTGATGTCAATCAGCTTCCATGGTAGACCAGTAATAGTCCGCCCTTAGAATCTTCTTAGCCATAGTATGCCCGCTCAAGTGGGTGCCAAATGTACCGCTGTGTATCTCGGTCATGATTAGCTCTGCTTCATCTTTGTCTACACATCGGAGTAGAACACAATCATGGCTGTGTTTATAGAGGATGTCGTTGCTCAGGAAGAACTTGGCAGCAAATTTCCTTAGGAACTTCTTGTCATTTACGGAAGCTCCTTCGGGATATTCTCTAGTCTGGAGATACCTTTTGATTTCGTGAAACCAAGGTTTTCCACTACATCTTCGGTATTAATCTCATGACAATGCGTAGGTTCATCCATTCGCTCGATGGTGATTTGGGGAGCCTCGTCATCCCAGTTGAGTTTAAACATGGAAGACATTGTAGCCAGAGCATCGACAAGCTGATTCTCTTCTCGCGGGAAATGCTCGAAGGTGATTTGCTCGAAATGAGGCAACATTGTCAGGACATGTTCTTTGTATGGGATAAGATTAGGATGTTTGGTATCCCACTCTCCTTTGATTTGACTGATAACCAAAGCCGAGTCCCCAAATACGATCAAAGATTTTATCCCCAGGTCAATAGCAGCCTTGAGACCAAAAATGCAAGCTTCATATTCAGCCATGTTGTTGGTACAGCTGAAGCAAAGTCGGGCCATGAAAGGCGTGTGACAACCTTCCGGGGAAATGAGTACCGCACCGATACCGTTTCCAAGTGCATTTGAAGCACCATCAAAGTACATGGTCCATCGGGATCCATTTTCAGGTCCGTTATACGGTCTGTTACCTTTAATGTTGTCCAAATTCATGATGTCCTCGTCCGGGAAGTCGAATCTCATGGACTGATAATATTCGATAGCTTGATGAGCTAGATGGTCAGCTAGTACACTCCCCTTTATATCTTTTTGGGTAGTGTACTGGATGTCATACTCAGTTAGGATCATTTGCCATCTAGCTATTCTTCCAGATAAAGCAGACTTCTCGAAGATATACTTGATAGGATCCATTTTGGAAATCAACAAAGTGGTATGAGTCAGCATATACTGCCTTAGTCGGCGAGCAGCCCATACCAAAGCACAACAAGTTTTCTCGAGCAGTGAGTAGCGAGTCTCACAGTCGGTAAATTTTTTGCTAAGGTAATAAATGGCATGCTCTTTTCGACCAGACTCGTCATGCTGGCCCAAAACACACCCCATTAGTTATCCAAGACGGTCAAGTACATGATCAACGGTCTTCCTTCGACGGGTGGCATAAGAATAGGAGGTTCTAGCAAATACTCCTTGATCTTATCAAAAGCAGCTTGGCAATCATCGTTCCATTCGACTACCTGATCTTTCTTCAATAGTTTGAAGATTGGCTCACAGGTAGACGTCAGATGAGAGATGAATCTGGCAATATAGTTCAAGCGCCCCAAGAACCCTCTAACCTCCTTTTCAGTACGGGGGGCAGGCATCTCTTGTATTGCTTTCACTTTTGCTGGATCGACCTCAATGCCTTTGTTGCTGACAATAAATCCTAGAAGTTTACCAGACCTAACTCCAAAAGTGCACTTACTTGGATTCAACCTGAGTTTGTACTCCTTTAACCTGGCAAACAGCTTTTGCAGGTGTTCAAGGTGTCCCTCCTCTGTTTGTGATCGAGCTATCATATCGTCTACGTAAACTTCGATCTCATGATGTATCATATCATGAAACAAAGCTACCATGGCGCGTTGATAAGTTGCCCCTGCGTTCTTCAGTCCGAACGACATCACCTTGTAGCAGAAGGTACCCTATTGTGTAACAAAAGTTGTTTTCTCTATGTCCTCGGGGGCCATTTTGATCTGGTTGTAGCCCGAGAATCCATCCATGAAGGAAAACACTTTGTGCTGAGCTGTGTTGTCGATCAAAATGTCGATATGCGGTAGCGGAAAATCATCCTTAGGACTAGCCCTATTCAAATCCCGGTAGTCCACACACATTATGACCTTGCCATCTTTTTTAGGAACTGGCACAATGTTAGCAACCCATTGTGGATAGGATGTAACAGCCAGAAAGCCAGCATTAAATTGCTTCATTACTTCTGCTTTAATCTTCTCAGACACGTCGGGCCTCATTCGGCGGACTTTTTGCTTGATCGGTGGTCAATCTTCTCTTGTAGGGAGACGGTGAACCACGATATCAGTGTCTAAACCCGACATGTCTTCATAAGACCAGGCGAAGATTTCAACGTATTCATTTAACAACTGTACCAAACGCTCCTTGACACTTGGTTCCAGATTGGCACCCACTTGTACTTCCTTCCGATCTTCCTCTGTTCCTAAGTTGACAGTTTCCAACAACTCTTCGTGAGGCAAGATGGCCCTCTCTTCCTGTTGTAGAAGTCTGGCTAGCTCTCCTGGTACTTCACAATCTTCGTCATCTTCATACTCAACCTGATTGACCAAATCTTCAGAGTTATTGAAGGACATAGCAGAATATTCACCCATAGAATCCAGGGTGGATGGGTACCTACATTTGTGAGTGTGGGTGTGTGTAAGGGATAGCCATCCTTAAACAAACAAAAATGCAAAAAGGAAAGAAAATGAACACAGCAGTTTTATAAATAAAAAACGTCCAATGAATCATTAAACATGGCATATGGATATGAAGAGAATCAAAACCCTTACAAATGGACCTACATACCCCGGGCAAGGCATGAGGTGAAAAAGTAGTGTGCAGATTGTTAAAAGTAATTATTACAGACCAACAGGAAATGTTCGAAAGATAAGTTACTGATTAATGAAAGTAATGGGGACGAAGTCTTTTGCCTCCCAATTGTGTAGTCCCCCTTCGATGGTTGGGAAGATCCAGTCTTCAATGTTACCCTCTTCATCTTCGTCTTCCAAGGCGTTGATTCCATGAGGAGAAATCTTGATGGGTGTTCTTTCAATTTTTGAGCGACGCATAGCTTTTTGCCCCGCAGCGGTAAATCCCAACCCAAACTTATCTGTTTTGTGAGGAATGTCAGGCAGCTGTCCCCATGTTGAGCTCTTTCCCTCCTTCATTGCAGCCTTTATGTCTTTCAGAGATGCCATCCTGGCCACCTGATTGGGTTCCTCAGCTACTGCCTTTGCTTCAGCAACCTCGGGAGCAATTTCCTCGAAGTGTTGGAACAGTGTCTCAATGAATTCGCCCTCTACTTCCACATACCGAAAGGAGTTCAGGTGACTGATCATATATTCTTCTTCACCGTGTACAGTTATAATCTTTCCTTTGACAGGGTATTTCAGCATCTGGTGTAGGGAGGAAGTGACTGCCCTAACATTATGTATCCATGGTCTCCCTAGCAAGCAAGAGTATGACGGAAGGATGTCCATCACATAGAAAGTTGAAAGGAATACTTCAGTTACTACCTTGATAGGGATGTCGACCTCCCCATGCACCATTCTTTTAGACCCTTCAAAGGCCCTGACAATGATATTACTCGGTTTCAGCTCCAAACCCTCACAATCTAATCGATCCAGAGCTTTCTTAGGCAGCACGTTCAGAGAAGAGCCAGTGTCGACCAAAACATAGGCCAGAGTAGTTCCTCGGTATTCAACCGACACATGTAATGCGTCATTGTGCTTTCTTCCTTTCGGAGTCAGGTCAGCATCAGAGAAACCCAGGTCGTTGTCTGCGGTTAGGCTGGCTACACAATCTTGGAATTGATCGGCTGATGTTTCCTGGGGAACATGGGCTGTCTTTAGAAATCTTATCAATGCCTTGGCATGAGCCTCAGAACAAATCATCAAAGCTAGCATGGATATCTTCGAGGGGGTTTGCCCCAGTTGCTCCACCACGTCATAATCACTCTTCTTAATTATTTTCAAAATCTCCTCCATTTCTTTCTTAGAGGTTTCGGGGATAACCAATGGCTGAGCCCCTGTCCTGACGAGCTCATCTTGGATCCCTTTCCCCTTATCAGCAGAAGTAGGAGGGACAACCACAGGAGTAACAGCTTCTTCAATTAACGGAGTTCTTGCAGAAAGTTTTATCGGTGCAGGAGTAACTTTGGCAGCGGCTGTGGGTCCAAAGACTGCCTTTGGAGGGGCAATCTCTGGAGAAAATATTCTCCCACTTCGGGTAATCTTGCTTGTACCGACAATGTTTCCAATGTCGGCATCTTCTTCGTCAGAGCTCTCTTCAGTTATCTCAACTTGTTTAACACCATGGTAGTAGATTTCTCCACCGTAATTCCATGGTATTGATTTGTCAGAAATGTAGGGGACAGGCCCAGGCATGGTTATTTTCAGAGGAAGAAACTTCATAGCGGATGTAATCTTAAAAGGCTTTTTAGGGACCTTGGAAAGATTGGTGGAAATGGTGATTATTGAAACATCTTTAATAGGAGTTGGAATAGCAGGAATCTTTTCGAAAAGAATTTGTTGGCTGTCCATTAGGCCTTGGATGCCTATCTTCAGCAACAGACAGTCGATTGGTAGGCAGGAACAACAATAGCAGTCTTCTTTACATCCTGGGAAAATCCCAGCCTTCAATAGATTTAATTTGATTGTCAACAGTGGGGTTACCAGATCATCAACAGCAGAAACATACAGATCTTCTTCAACAACATGAACATGATGGCCATGCTTTGGCATCGGAGCGGATATTACATTCGGCTTCTCCAGAGCATCGAACTCGACCTCTTTTGCATCTATCAAGTCTTGAATTTTATTCTTTAGCGCCCAACAATTGTTGGTGTCATGTCCGGCGCTATCAGAATGGTAGGCACATTTGGCATTGGCATGATAGTACGGAGATGTGGTGTTAGGGTTTTTCGGTGCCTCCTTTAAACCAGTTAGATTCAACTTCAACAAATGGGGAAGAACTTGTGCAGGCGTCATATTGATGCGGGTGAATTGCCGTTGTGGCTGTTCTACCCGTTGCTAATTTGGTCTGGACTGATTATTACGAGGCTGATCATTTGATGAATTTTGGATCATCACGGCCCCCACAGTTGGCCGACGCTCAATTCTTCCTGACCCCTTCTGAGAGTACACAACAACTGCCTCTTTCTTGGCCGGAAATGATTTCTTAGCAGTTGTAGATGCAGAGGCCTCCTTTTGAATCTTCCCATTCTTAATACCGGCTTCCACCCGTTCGCCAGTCAGAATCAATTCAGTAAACCCTGCGGAAGAGCTCCCGATCAAATGGTTGAAGAATGAGCCAGATAGGGTCCCCAAGAACATATCAACTAGTTCCCTATCAGAAAGAGGTGGCTGTACTCTTCTGGCCAAGTCGCGCCATTTCTGGGCGTATTCCTTGAATCCCTCATTTGAGGCCATTCCCATACTTTGTAGCTGAGTATGGGTTGGCGCCAAGTCAGAGTTATATTGATACTGGCGATAAAAGGCAGCTGCCAAATCCTCCCAACTATGTACCTCTGACCTCTCAAGCTTGTAAAACCAATCTAGCTGTGTACCAGACAGGCTAACCTGGAAGAAGTGTACCCAAAGATTTCTGTCGGATGAATGAGGTTGAATTTTCCTGATATACGACCTCAGGTGCATCTTCGGGCAAGACAGCCCGTCATACTTTGCAAAAATTGGCACCTTAAACTTTGGAGGGATCACAATTCTAGCAATCAATCCCAATTCTTCAAAATCTAACCCCGGAACCCTTTGCAGCTCCATAGCTGCCAGTCTATCTTCCAGGTTTTTGTACTTGTCGTCCGCTGGCGGGTATTGTTGCTCTAAGTAGTCTTCATCTTCCTCAACCTCTTCCTCTTCAGCCTTGGACTCGGAAGGTAATGCAGCTCCTTTTCCTTTACCGGTTTCCCCCTCAGATGCGGAGGGAAATTCGAGAACTCTTCTAGCTTCATTCTCAAACCTTCTTCCCAGTGTAGCTACCCCGACTTTTTTCTTCTTCTTTTTCACTTTCTCTTGCTCTTTGTTCCCAAGCAGTGTTTTTAGATCCTCCTGACCCTTTGCCAAGGTCATTAGGAGTTGTTGAAACTGCGAGTTTTGTGCCTGTAGATCTTTGACCGTCTGTTCGAGATCCATCTTACTGAAATAAACAGCAGAAAGATAAGGAAACCTGGTGTGGAGACCTGCTTATGCATATGATGAATGATACGTTTATTCATGCAGTGCATTCAAGGATTTAGAAATTCAAAATTGTTGCAAACAAAAAGAACACACGTCATATTAATAAGAAGAAATTTTGTCAGTACATAAATGCCCCATGGGCCAAATATTACAAAAACTTCTTAAGATAAAAAGACGTTGCGCATCCTTTTTGGTGCGATGTAGGTGTTGAGGGTCTCCTCCTCATGAAGTCGGCGGGTAAGCTCCAAAACCTTCTTCTCATTAGCGTAGAAGCTGGCTTCAAAAGTATTCCGTTCCTCCTTGAGTTGGATCCAACTCTTCTGCATCTCCTCCCATGATGTTGGCATGTCAGGATGTAGGATGGTGTATGGAACCTCTCCTTCCTTAACAGGCTCTTTGATCAAAGGGAGAATGTGAGGGTAAGGCATCATAAGACTCTGGGCGCGGGTCCTTACCCACTTGAGATAAGGCTCAAGAGGGATGGAGTTATTGTGCCCCAGTGTCGTGCTATCTACCTTGTTAGGCATCCTCCAAGCTCTGATGAATCTTTGGCGAAGTCTTTGTGCATCGTTGTCAAAGTCAAAAACTAGGTCAGGAATCAACATGTCATGAGGGCCATCCCTCCGTGCATATCCAAATTGTCTCAAAGCTAGACAAGGGTTGTAGGTGATGCCTCCTCTAATGCCAAGTAATGGGACATTAGGGAACTCTCCACAATGATCGATGATGATGACATTTTCTCATCAACCGTTGTGACCACCTTAAGCCTTAGTCATTCTTCAAAACAGATTGTGGAAGGTGCGAAATAAACCACCTTGCAAGGAGAGGAGTACAACACATGAGAACACCTCTCTTCCTCATTGTTGGTGTGTAAAATGAGTGGAGGATGTCCCCAAGCAATGTAGGTATGGGATTCTTGGATAGGAAAATCTTGACAGCATTGACATCTATAAGTTGGTCAGGATTTGGGAACAAGACCAACCCATAAATGAGGAGTGCCACAATCTCTTTAAAGGCTTGTAGATCCAAGGAATTCCAACACTCTTGTGCCTTCTCAAACAAGAATTTTGCCAAGAAGCCCTTGATACCACTTCTAGTTTCCCAATGCCCCTTGATGTCAGATGGTTGCAAGTGTAGTGCTTGAGCAACATCTTCAGGCTTTGGTTCTTTTTCTGTACCGTTATAGGGTAGTTGACTAAGAATAGGAATTCTCAGGAGTTGAGAAAATTCCTCCAAAGTGGGCACCAATTGGTAGTCGGGGAATGTGAAACAGTGATGAAGGGGGTCAAAGAACTGGAACAACACTTTCACCATGTCCTCTTCAATGCTGGTGTTGACTATGCTGAGCGGTCTACATGTCTTTCACTGAAGAGAGAGCTTTCTGGAATTCTGGATGTGAGATCCTTGAGTTGAGGAGGGATTCTCACAAGGTTGACTTGGATAGTTTTCCTGCGAAGAATTTCCATGACCTACAAAACAAGAACAAAGATGAAGATCTAAACCCTTGAAATGGTTAGTGGATGCATATGATGCTTTATGATGTTCATGATGTATGCACAAATATATGTACAAGCAAGTCACATAAAACCCTAGTTTCAGGCTTGCATGGGTTTCATAGGTAAGTACCCTCTTGAGTGAAGTTGGCTTAAAAAACCTGTCCTATAAATAGTAACCGGGTTCTAAGGAGCTCAATATCATTGGATTGTTTTCCATGTTCATTGTTTTGGTTTAGCCACTTAACTAGCGACCAAAATATTCCAAGAAAACAACCCTCAAATGAGTGTAGTATCGATTATCTACCAACTTCGGACTGCACCAAAGCCGGTCATCTCACTACCCCTAATAAAAGGCCAAGATGGTCAAGTAAGGTTCTAGGTCATTAGTGCTTAGTGACATCACTCAGCGGCCCCGTACTCTCCTTGATTGAACTCAAGGGTTACCGGTACTCACAAATATGTCGCACTAATATAGCTATTGCTTCAACCGTGTCGGTATACCCCGCACAGTTTCCACAACGTATTGCTATCTATGAATGTTTCCCCAAATCCGGGTGTAGGATTTCAATACCAAACAAGAGAACCAAAATGTAAAGCAATCAAAGCAAACAATTAGTCATGCAAAAGGGTGATCTAAGCCCTAAGGTTATTCCACTTTTAAAATATCCCCAGCAGAGTCGCCAGTTCTGTGATACGGTGGGAGAACTGACTTGAGGTTTTGCATTTGTTTTCGCAAATGTTTCGGTTGAGCAAGATCGCCACCGACTTTTTATTTTATCCTAAGGAAAGGTTAAAAAGCACAGCAAAAACCTTTGAGATGTTTTATTGGGTTCGGGGAGTAGATTATAGAAAGGGAAGGTATTAGCACCCTTTCTATCCATGGTTATCCATGGGCTCTTAGTTACTTGCTTAGATCACTTGCCTTGCATTTCCAATTGTTTGAAATGGTGCTTTCGATTGTTTGAAATGGTGCTTTGTGTGTGTTTTGAAAGATATTTTGAAAAGAGGCCATGGTGGTGGCAACCTTTGTAATGATCCATGTTTGAATGTATACAAAGGTGTATTTGTCTTTTGAAAAGTTTTCAATGTTTTGAAAGTTTGTTTTGAAATTGTGTTGTGATGTGTGTTTTTGAAAATAGGCAAGGTTTTGTTTTGCAAGCTTGATCAAGTAACTAAGAGTTTGTCTACCCCTAAGTTTACTCAAAGATTTTTTCTATGTTTTAACCCTTTTAACAGTATTGTTCCACCATTGTATTTGGTGGACAATCTTGTGTTAGGATGTTAACGGGACGGGCGCGGGTCATCGTTTAGACCATGAATGCAATAATGCCAAGTGTCTTTGGCAAATTTTCCTTTAAGGGACTTGATCATTTTTAGGCAACTTGAGAAAGCGTCATCGAGGGACTATGATCATTTGATTTGTTTTTGTTTGGCCAAAGACACTCAACATGCAAGCATGGCCCATTATTGAAGGCAACAAGTGGAGTAACCCTAAGGGTGCAAGTGTGATTGGTGTTGTCCATTTTCATGCTTGTTTATCTTTGAATTAGGTCAAGCTATTCGTTATTTGATTTTTGCATACAAACCCTAGGTCTATCATGGCATAATTAGAAAGCTTTTAAATGCGGAATTTTAAAGCCCTAGACTATTACAACATGATTATGGGGATGGGGGTACAAATGTTTGAATGGGGGTATTTGACAAGAAATTTAAATCTAGGCTATTACATCCATATCGAATATACAAGTATTTAAATGTACAATATTCATAATATCAAATAAATATCAAAATGCAATGTATTATGCACAAAAATGTTTTTTATGTATGTAAACGTGTTTTTCAATGTAAAATATAAACAAAAATGAAAAGGTTAATTTTTGATATTTTTATGGTTTTTAGGGTAAAACCCTAGTTTTCTAAATAAATAGTATTTATTAATTATATTATATACAACATTTGTTAATTATTTATAAAAAATAAAAAAAGAAGTATATTGTAAAAAAGTATTTTTTAATGTCAAATATTAATAAAAATAAAAATGTATTATTTTCATATTTTTGTCCTAAATATATAATAAATATACAAGTATTTATATTATATATTTCAATATACTAAATATATACAAAAATAAAAATATTAATTATTTTTAAAAAGGTATATTTCTTAGAAAATGTTTTCAAAAAGTAAATAAAAAAATGATGGCTGAAAATATATTTTTTATGTTATTTTTAATGTTTTAAATAAAAGGTATTTATATTTATTTTACATGTATAAGTTCAAATAAAACAAATAAAATCCAAATAAAATGCAAAAATGGGTGGAAAAATATTTTTAATATTTTTTATGTTTTGACAAAAAATAATAAGTCAGAAGAAAAAATAAAAGTAAAAAATAATCAAAATATCACACAATGGGCCAAGGGGGTGTAAGTGGAAAAAGATGGTGCAAGAAGCAGGTTGACTCAGGCCCAGCCCAAGTCAACTCTGTCTTCAACCTTCAGCCAGATTCAAACAAAAAAACGCGCGCTTCCTTCCATCTCTGCCATCTCTTGATTCCTTGACTTTTAACAAAAACTCACAACACAAACATTATAGAGCATCATGTCACGATTTCAAATATATAAAAAAGTTGTTCTAACTCTCAGAAACGAAAGAGAATTTCTTCTCCCCCAATTTCTGACCTAGCTTTTCTTCTATGTTCAGGTCCAAAGTTCTCATAGCACACACAATATAAATGAAAAATAAGTATATGGATAACTTCAGGGCTATGAGTAGAGCATACTTTCTTCACTAACTTAAGTCTAAATATGCTTGGATAGAGAGATAGGAGTTCACATTTTACCTATTTCAGCTTGACTCGAACAGAGTAATATGGCCAACTTCAATGGTGTTTGAGGACTTGTACAGCTTGCTTGAGGTCCCAGGAACCTTCTCCAACACTTAGCTTGCTTTGAATCTAACTGTATCAAGCTATGGAAGTCAACCTGCAAAAGAGAAAAGTGAAAATGGCACACTTGGCTATGGATGTTACAACTTGTATCTAAGGCTTGGGACAACTTCAATGGATGGTATGGAGTGTATTGGAACTTGTTTGGGCAAAAACGCACGAGTGAATGATGTTGGCCAAGTCAAAATGCAGAATGCCCTGTTTCTTGCAGAAAAATGGTGATTTTCTGTATGAGGAGGGATCAAGGGTATTTTGGTCGTGCTTTAGGTCAATTAAGGAGTATGAAATGTGTTTACAAAGCTTTTTTTAGATGGTCTTTGCAGGCATGAGAGTTGTGGTTCAATATGCAAGTTTTCTTCTTTTTTAAGCAAAGGTTGTCAAGTTGGGTTATAGGCTCATATAGGCCCCTCAAGCATGCTGCAAACTTGGTTCTTGATCAGTGGGATTTGTCCATAAACTTGTGCCTAAAAGATCTGGCTTGTACCTCTTTGATTTGTTTTTTGACATAAAGTGCATCTTTACAAGAATGGCAAAATTGCTTTATCCATATATGGCTTAATCTTGCATGTAATGGCTAAATACACAAAATAAGACTTGAACACAAAGGATTGGCATTTAATTATTGAGTGTGAATGAGATTAGAGGCCTGTAATCTACCTTGAACCATGCTGAGTTTGAAAATGCAAAGTGTATGAACATGCCTTGGTCAAGAACAAAAGTGGATTTTGCCCAACTTTTTAAATTCGATTCTCCCTAACCACAAGGGTGTTTGAGAAGTTCTTGGATAATTTGGAAAGCTTGGAATGTGTACTACAATCCATCTTTGTAATGCAAGTTGAAATTCCAAGTGGAAGCATGTGAAAAGTGGCCATGAAGTTGGGCAAAAATCCTGCCTAGAACAGGTCAAAATTTTTCTAAGTTAAGAATGTTTTGCACCCTTATTCCAAAAATCATAAATTGAGCTACAAGCTTCTTTTGAGGAAACTTTGTGAATCAAAGTTGTAGATTTTGCAATGGACTACAACTTTCATGTTTTGAGTTTTGTTTGAATCCAAATGTATCTTGATGAAAAAATGGGACAAAGTTAGGAAAAAATAAGGAAGTTTCATAACTTAGAAAAATTCTAAGTTATGAAATTTTCTCATTTTAAACCCTAATTGGCAAATTTGGATTTCTTGATGAACAAGTTTCATAATTTGACATGTCTTGATGAAAAATGAATCTTGGCACTTGATTTTGACCAAAAAGTCAAAGTTTGACTTTTCAGTATACAGTCAAATTTTGATCAGTTGACCGGAAAATTCATCTGTCAATCCTGTGCATTTGGGACCTTTTGAACTTGTTGAATGTGTCAAGACCATGCCATTGAGTCCTTGAGTCCATATGTGAGCTTGATTTGCCATTGGTTAGGTCAAACAGTCAAAAATTGCCTTTGTGCAGTCAAAACCCTAAAAATGACCATTTTGCCCTTTTGGTGAGCTGATCAAATTTCTTGTGGAATTGTGATCCAAACTTGATCAAATGGTCCATATGAGTTCATTATGTTGATATGGGTCAAAAATAATGAGGTTTGACTGTCAATTGGCCACAATTGACTTTTTCCCCAATACAGCTGATTTCTAGGTCAACTGTCCAATTGACTAGGCAAAGATTGGAATCAAGGCTTGAAACTTGGTATGGATAAACTTGTGAGTCCAACATGAAGCATGAAAGTCACTTTGGGCACTTTAGGTCAAAACATCTTTGTGCAAACTCAAACCCTAATTTGGGTCAACAGTGCAAGGAGGAGTCTTGAGCAGAGCAAACCCTAACCTGATCTTGAGCTCCAAGGGTCTTGTGATGAGAAAATATTGGAGAAATGAGAGGGAAAATTTTGGGGTACAACAGCTACCATCATAGGTTTGTACGATCTTGGTGAATGGTAAACAGAGTGGATAGTAAGACATTGGGACACAATAATTCTATTCCCCTTGAGCCTTAACTTAGGTGGGTACGAGCTCGTGCTCAGAAGCTCGTAATGCCTTACCCCTCCATCCTACCTGTTATCGTGGAACCTATTGCTGAAGAAGATGTACCATATAATGTCCTCTATCCCAACATGCCTACTTCTCTTAAAGACTTGCAAAAGGGTTGGATTCAGCTAAAGGAAGAGAGAGACACCTTCGAAGCTTAGTTCTATGCAAGCGAGAAAAGGGTTTTGGAGCTTACAAGGCAACTTCATAAAGAACAAAGCTTGAACGCCTACATTGCACCAAAGAGGATGCGTTCGACCTTTCTATCTTAGGAATTTATTTTGTAAGCCCAAGAGGCATGTTGTAACCATTTTGAACTTATTAATGCAATTTGACGTTCTTTCATTCTTTGTCCAGGCAAATTTAAATCTTATAAATCCTTGAAATCAGTTGCATGCGCATTTTTCATGCATCATAACATAACAGGTTTTCCACAACGGGTCTCCTTATCTTTCTACTGTTTATTTCAGTAAGATGGATATCGAGAAAACAATGAAGGACCTACAAGCACAAAATTCCCAGTTTCAAGAGACTCTGCTGACCCTGAACAATGGGGCAATAATAGTTGATGACGTTGCTGGCATCCAAAAAGAAACCGAAAAGGAAAGCCCTAGTCAACATGGGTAAAAGATTCAGAGAGCCGATCCGCCAGATGCCGGTAGTGGAAGATTCGTTTGAGGAAGACGAAAATCAAGTGGAAGAAGCAAAGAGTAGTCAGGTTGGGTGTGTCAATGATCGGGTGTCTGATGATGAAGACTATTTTGACGAGCAATATCCTCCTGTCGATAATAAGTACAAGCAGCTAGAGGATAGATTGAAGGCTGTTGAGATTCAAGTCATTCCTGGTTTAGATTTTGATGATTTGGGTTTAATATCGGGGGTTGTCATTCCCCAGAAATTCAAGATACCAATCTTCGTTAAATATGATGGGATTTCCTGCCCAAAGCTTCATCTGAAGTCTTACGTGTACAAAATACAACCACACACCACCGAGAAGAAACTCTGGGTCCATTTCTTTCAAGAAAGCTTGGCTGAGACTCAACTAGAGTGATTTTACCAATTTGAGGGTTCTTGTATTCACACCTGGGAAGACTTGGCCACTGCTTTCTATCACCAATACCAATACAATGCCGACCTGGCGCCGACTAGAGTTCAACTACAAGACATGACGATGGGTAAAAACGAGGGATTTAAAGAGTACGCCCAGAAGTGGAGGGATCTTGCCAGTAGGGTTCAACCATATTTAACTGAGAGGGAACATATTGATATGTTTTTGGGTACGCTATCTGGCCCATTTTTCAACTTTTTGGTTGGGTGTTCTTCGTCTGGTTTCATCGAGCTGATCCTAATCGGTGAAAGGGTCGAAAATGGTATCATGAGCGGGAAAATACCCATGGCATATGCTTCCACCTCCAACCCCGTAAAGAAACCCTTCATTGGGAAGAAAGAAACTAATGTTGTGTACGGGGCAAGGGCCCATACCAAGAAGGATAATCGTCCATTCGTTAATGCTGCTTTGATTTCCAACCCATCTCCTTTTCAAAGACAATCTTCCAATCATCAACGATTTGAGGCTCCATGAAGACAATTTACAAGGATAGGCATGTCACTATCCCAAGCCTTACAACACATGTTAAAGGCCAACTTGGTGACACTGCATGATCCTGCATCCAATCCGAACACTTCCTCGCCTAAATACAATCTGAATACCAAGTGTGCATATCATTCAAATAGTCCCGAGCATGATACCGATCAATGTTGGGCATTGAAGAACAAAATTCAAGATCTAATAGACAACAAGGCAATTGAATTTGATCCGCCTACAGTTCCAAATGTAATAATGACACCAATGCCAAACCATGGCAAATGTGTCAATGCAATTGAAGACACTATTTTTGTTCCCTCCGTCGAAGATCTAACTACTCCGTTAATTGTTGTCAAAAAGAATTTGCTGAGAGTCGGGGTTTTCCCTGGCTGTTTAAAAGATTGTGATTGCTGCACCAAACAAATTAATGGATGTGAGTGGCTGAGAGAAGGCACTCAACGCCTGATGAATAGTCATGAGATCTTATTTGAGAAAATTCCGTTCGTCAAAAGTTTGATCGATAAGATTGAAGACCTCTCTATTATAACAATTTCAAACAAGCCTCTTAGGATCTCCTCAAAGGGTCCTATCAGGATTTCGAATGAACCGACTATTTCTCCTCTTATAATCACTGCCCCTGGGCCAATTATGTACTCGTCCAGCAAAGCAGTACCGTGGAACTATGGTTATGAAGTGTATTACCATAGAATAAAGCAAGATGCTTAGATAGAAGAAACAAGGCCGATGATGTTGGGAATATTACTGGTTCTAGTAAGGTGATCAGAATTGGGAGAATCTTTTCACCTAACATCTCACCCCTAACTACTATAACGACACATGTCCGCATCACCGCTGATAAACCTATTGCTGACATTAGGGGTAAAAAGAAAGTGTTTGAGCCTGCTGAAATAGAGGTGCCCGTAAAGGACATTGCTATTGAGGAGCCTTCCACTCAAGAAATGGATGAGATCTTAAAGATTATAAAGAGGAGTGATTTCAAGATAGTGTAACAGTTGGGGAAAACCCCTTCCAAGATCTCCATGTTATCTTTGCTACTTTGTTCTGATGCTCATGCCCGAGCATTAATCAAATTCTTGAAGAAAGCTCATGTCCCTCATGAGACCATAACTGACCAATTTGAAAATTGTGTGGCGAGCTTGACGACCGACAACGGATTAGGGTTCTGTAATGCTGATCTGACATCACTTGGAAGCAACCATAACAAAGCTTTACACGCTTTTGTTGAATGTAATGGGACTACCCTAGCACATGTTCTGGTTGACACTGGCTCTTCTTTAAATGTGCTACCTAATGGGGCTTTGGACCGGTTAGACTGTGAAGGATTGGTATTGAAGCCGAGTGATATTATTGTGAGGGCTTTCGATGGGTCCAAAAGGACGTTTCATGGAGAGGTGGATCTCCCAATCAAAATGGGCTCACTGATTTTCAACTTTACTTTCTACATCATGGACATCCGTCCCGCTTACTCATGTTTGCTGGGTCGCCCTTGGATCCATGGAGTAGGGGAAATAACATCTACCCTTCACCAAAAGCTAAAATACTCAGTCAAGGGGAGGATCGTCACTATTTATGGTGATGAGAAATTCATGGTAAGCCATCTCAATTATTTCAAATATGTGGAGATGGATGACAAATTTATAGAAACCCCGTGCCAGGCTTTTGAAGTTGTTCCACTTATGGTCTCTACTGCCAAAATTTCTTCCGACACGCCCAAAGATGATAAGGTCGTGCCAAGGATGGTTTCATTTAAGGATGCTCGTGCCGCAGTCGAAAATGGAAGTTGTGCTACCTGGGGGTAACTCCTCGAGATCACGTTCAAAGCAGATAAATGTGGGTTGGGTTTCACTATCAAGGCTCAGAAAGAGGTTAGGCGCGCTCGTGCGAGAAAGCCCCCTCTCCATATTGGTCATCATGAAGTAAATGTTGTGGAGGATTCCGATGATGAATGTGCTTTCGAAGAATGGATATACCCTACTACGACAGAGCTCAACAATTGGCACGCAAAGGACTTCATTCCCGTCTCCTTCATTGAGGAGTAATTACTTGTTTATTTATTTCCATCAATTCAAGAACCTTTTATCTGTAATATTAAACAATGACTTTTAAGCCATATGCCTGGCCCGGGGCACTATGGTCCATTTGTTAAGGGTTTTATTTATGTTTATTTTATCATATGATCATTCAATATAAACCATTGGACTTTTTGCATTGAAATTTTTATGCTCGTTGTCTTTCTTTCCTTAATACATTTTTCAAATATCCATGTATCTTACATGCGCACACACACACACACACTCTTGCAGACCCTCGTCCACTTCAGATCTCATTGCCAACGACTCTACTATTGCCAGCTATGATTTCGAACATCCAATTAACCAAGCCAAAGACGAAAGCGAGGAAGATTATGAAATACCGGGAGAACTAGCCAGACTTCTAATGCAAGAGGAAAAAGCTATTCAACCGCATGAAGAGTCAGTTGAAGTCATCAACCTAGGTACTGAGACAGACAAGAAAGAGGTCAAGATCAGCGTTAACCTAGGAAGCAGTGTCAAAAGCAGATTGGTTTAGATGTTACATGATTATGTGGAAGTGTTTGCTTGGTCGTATGAAGATATGCCAGGGTTGGATACCGTCATTATAGTTCATCATCTGCCAACAAAAAAAGATTGTCCTCGTGTCAAGCAAAAAATTTGTTGCATGCAGCCTGACATGTCTGAAAAGATAAAAGTTGAAGTGATGAAACAATTTGATGCGGGATTCCTAGCTGTGATATCTTATCCTCAATGGGTTGCAAATGTGGTGTCAGTGTTGAAGAAAGATGGAAAAGTTTGTATGTGCATAGATTACAGAGATTTGAATAGGGCAAGCCCCAAGGATGACTTCCCTCTACCTCATATTGATGTCTTCGTCGATAACACCGCTCAACATAAAGTCTTATATTTCATGGATGGTTTCTCCGGCTGTAATCAAATTAAGATGGCTCCCGAAGAAATGGAGAAAACCACATTTTTTACACAATGGGGCACCTTTTGTTACAAGGTTATGCCATTCGGATTGAAGAATGCATGGGAAACATATCAAAGGGTTATGGTAGTTTTGTTTCTTGAAATGATCCATCATGAAATATAGGTATATGTAGATGATATGATTGCAAGGTCACAAACTGAAGAAGAACATCTCAACCACTTATACAAGCTATTCGAGAGGCCGAAAAAGTACAAGTTGAGGTTGAACCTTAATAAGTGCATATTCGGAGTAAGATCTGGAAAAATTCTAGCTTTTGTTGTCAGTGGTAAAGGCATCGAAGTTGATCCTGCAAAGGTAAAAGACATTCAAGAAATGCTAATTCCCCATTCTGAAAAGGAGGTTAGAGGATTCTTGGGTCGTCTTAACTACATCGCCCGCTTCATATCTCACTTAACTGCTACTTGTGAGCCAATCTTCAAACTCTTGAAGAACGATCAAGTATTCAGATGGAATGATGAATGTCAATCTGCCTTCGACAAAATCAAGGAATATCTGTAAGAACCTCTTATCCTCATGCCTCCAGTCGAAGGAAGACCCTTGATCATGTACTTGACTGTGCTAGAGAATTCTATGGGGTGGGTGTTGGGCCAACATGACGAGTCTGGCCAAAAAGAGCATGCAATATACTACCTGAGCAAAAAGTTTATTGACTGTGAAACCAGGTATTCACTGCTCGAGAAAACTTTCTACGCTCTAGCATGGGCTGCTCGCCGGCTAAGACAATATATGTTGACTCATACCACTCTATTGATTTCTAAGATGGACCCTATCAAGTACATCTTTGAGAAACCCGCTTTGTCCGGACGAATAGCTAGATGGCAAATGATCTTGACTGAGTACGATATCTAATATACAACACAAAATGCCATCAAAGGAAGTGTATTGGTAGATCAGTTGGCCCGCCAAGCTGTTGATGATTATCAATCTATGAATTTTGATTTCCCAGACGAGAATATCATATTGGTGACCGACTGTGCAAAACTTGGACCGTATGACAGACCTGAACAAGGATCCCGATGGACTATGGTGTTCGATGGGGCTTCCAATGCTTTGGGTAACATAATTGGTGTTGTGATAGTTTCTCATGATGGTTGCCACACCCCTTTCACTGCTAGACTGTGCTTCGATTGTACAAATAACATGGTTGAATATGAGGCATGCATTTTAGGTCTGAAAGATGCCATTGATTTAAGGATCAAGCACTTGAATGTATTCGAAGATTCCACTCTAGTGATTAGCCAGGTAAATGGAGATTGGGACACTAAACATCCTAATATTATTCTATCTAAGGAGCTTGTGTTATATCTGATTCCATACTTCGAAGAAATCACCTTTGAACACTTCCCTAGAGAAGAAAGTCAGTTAGCTGATGCTTTGGCCACAATGTCTTCTATGTTCAAGGTCAAATGGGACAACGAAGCTCCTATAATTACAATTGAGAGATTTGATGAACCTGCATATTGCTATGAGCTTGACACTGACACAGAGAAGCCATGGTACCATGAGGTGAAGAGATACATTGAAGCACAAGAGTATCCTGAAGGAGCTTCCATCAATGATAAATTTTTTTTACGAAGATTCTCATCCAAATTCTTCCTAAGCAATGGAACCTTGTACAAACGCAATCATGATTCTACTCTACTCCGATGTGTGAACAAGAAGGAGGCAGAGAAAATTATGGAAGACATGCATGATGGTCTCTTTGGAACTCACTCTAGTGGATATACTATGGCCAAGAAAATCCTGAGAGCTAGTTACTATTGGTCAATGTGATACGGTGGCAGAACCGACTGTTAATACTGGTTTGCGTTTTTTGTTTGCAAAATGTCGCGATAAGCAAGAGTCTCCACCAACTTTTATTTTATCCAATCACGAAAAAGGAAAAAGCACAGAAAAATTCCTTTTTCGAGATTTTGAGTACGGAAAGGGAAGGTGTTAGCACCCTTTCTATCCATGGTTTTCCATGGGCTCTTAGATACTTGCTCATTTTGAAATTGCTTGTGTGTGTTTGTTTTGAAAATTTTTGTTTTACTTCGTTTTAACCCTTACTTCTGTCTTCAAGAGTGTTACGAAGTTGTTTTGAAAAACTTTGTTTGAAAAGTGTTTGTGTGAAAAAAGTTTGTTGTTTTGAGCAAGTACCTACTAGCATCTACCTACTTGAAAAAGAATTGTTTCTATTCTTGTTTCCTTTAGACAATGCTATCCTACTATTGAGAAATAGGTAGCACCACCGTTGGATTTGTAAGGGTCAATTCGTAAGGACGTACGATCACCAAAGCAATGTTAGGACGTCTTAGTAATAACCCTGAAGTCTTAAGATCATATTCGAGGCAACATTTCTGAGGCGACGTTTCCGAGGCAACCTTTCAGAGGCAACATTTGATCTTTGTTTAGACAAGAGGTCAACCACTAAGACACCATATACTTAATGATCGTTTACCGAAGGCAACCGAAGTGAGAGTATACCCTAAGATTGCGCATGTGCGAGTGATCCGATTTCAGTTATTATCTTTGCACATTAGGGTTTTCTAGCCATTTTAAAATTTATCATACAATCCTATTAACATACATCTAAATAGTTAATATTTGCGACAATTAAAATGCGAGAAAATAAAACTACGCTATTACAAGGCTTAGGGGAGGGGGGTTATTTACACAACCAAAAACTCGGGGAAAAAGGCGATAAGTAAAATCCCTAGTTAAAACTATTACATCCTCAAAACAGTTACAAAATAATGGAAAAATAAAATAAGCGTGCGGCGAATTAAATGTGAGGCGATCAGGGTTTTGACCCTTGACTGAACCTAATTGTAATTGATTAAAGTAAACATATTTTTTTGTCATTTTTTGTTATTTAAGAAAGTAATGAAACAATTGAATTAAAAAAAGAGAGAAGGAAATCCTAAATTCTAATTAATTTTAATTGTGAAAGAAATTATAATTGCCTTAAATTAATTAAACTAATTAAATTAAAAAAAAACACATTTATTAAGAAAGCAAGTCTTCTTTTTATGATTTTTTGTTGGTTATTTTAAAAAAGGTAATTTTGGTGTTGATAAAAAAAAGAATAAATAAAGAAAGGAAAATTAAAGAAAAATAAGAAATAACCCAAGGGCCTGCTACCAGCGGCTCTGATCAGAGGATGATGGTCCAGGGGATGATGGTCCAGAGGATGGTGGTCCAGAGGATGATGGTCCAGAGGATGGTGATTGTTGTACCCCAAAATTTGCCCTCCCATATTCTTCAAGAAATTGCCAAGTCAAGTCACAAAATTCCCCAAGGGTTATGCCGTTCAACTGTCTCCTATACAGTCAAAACTAGGGTTTGTGTTCTGATCAAAGAAAGGAAGTTTTCAAAGGCCCAATCAAGTTTCATATGCTTACAAAGATGGTCAAGTATTCTCATATCAAGTTTCAAGGCATTCAGCTCAAAATTGCACAGTCAAAACCCTAAATTGCACTACAGTCAACTGTAGGGGCAAAATGGTCATTTGACAGTCAAAAGTTCAAATTTTTGGTCAACATATCATTTTGAAGCCACAAACATCATCTGATCAATGCTTGATCATGATTCTCAAAATTTGGCTCAGAAATCATCAAAGATGCAAAAGTTACTATATTTGGACAGCTGAAAAAGTCAACTGAAATTGACCAGGGCATAACTTTCACATGGATTATCAGGAAAATTCCATCCAAAGCTCATTTTGAAGAGAAAGACATTTCCTACAACTCATCTTCATACTTCAAGTCCAAGAAATGCTCTCACAAAAAGTTATCAATTTCAACATTATAGGTCATTTTCAAAAGTCAACAAAAAGGGACTTTAAGTCAAAGACCATAACTTGAGATTGGTAAATCAAAATGACATGGGACCAAAGGCATTGGTTAGAGGACTCAAAGACCTTTCCAAAATGTCCAAGAACATGTGAAAAGCTTAAAAATTGAGCAAGTTAGGCCTTGTGGAAGTTGGGAAATTTTTGGGAATTTTGAAAAGTCAACTTTACTTCAAATGACCTAAATTTGCTAATGGGCCCTTTTTTCTTCCATGATTCATCATTCCAAGCATATGCACGACCACTTGGCCCAAAGGGAAGTATTTTCTCCATTTTTATTTATTTACTTGAATTTATATTAATATTAATTCATTTAAATTATTTAAATATGTGAAAAATACCTACTTTGACCTAAAAAATCTTTTTATGCATGTTTTGCTTTCAAAATCTCGTGCACATCCCAAACATGGAAAGAATTGGACTAATTGATCATAATTGATACAAAATGCACATGAAAAAGATTCAAAAAGATCTTGGAAAATCAATTATCAAAAATCATTATGGCCATGGATTTTATTCAATTTTCTTGACCTAAAAGCTTCACTACATATGCCTGAATCAAAACCTAATGCAAAAACACTTGAAGCTGCGCAGAAAAAGACTTGGCAAACTTGAAAATTTTCCATAAAAACTCAATTCTGAAAAGTATTCTAGAGGACGATTCAAGCCCTAATCTTGATCCCAATAGCTTCATTGTGGTTCTCTGAACGTGTGCCAATCACAAACAACAACCAAAGCTCCAAGAATTGGTAGATAGAACTCGAACTGTGTCACGAAATTTTTGAAATCGTATATCATAATTCACGCATCCTTTTGCATTTTTATTTATGGATTATTGTTCAGTGTGATGTTTCGAAGCTAACCAATGCCTTTGATTGAATTATTACACGTTATATTCGATTCCACCATGTTTGAGATTCTAGGGTTTGCAGGTGTTAAAATTGGGGTTTCCCAAACCAAGTAAAATTAGGACTCAAGACTGTTGCCATTGAGTTCAACGCATCTGGACGGACAGGAAAAACACATCGCGCTCAATTTATGAGCGCCCAAAACCTATTCGCTATTTTTCCATAGCCAGCCTAACACCACACCTGGAAAACCGTTGTCTAATATTTTTGTCTTTCAGGCACATGAGGAAGACGACTCCGTGGCGCACGATGGTTGGCCATTTTGAAATTGCGCGCGTTTTGAAGCACTAACTTTTGTTTGTCCTTATTATATTCATTGTTTATTTATATATCAAATATGGTAATTAGCACAGTTGGTTGGAGCAAACGCTAGTGATACACTTGACCTGGGTTCGAACCCCAGGTCTCACATACGTCCATGCTATTTTTCTATAAGTCTTCCTATGCAGGCGCAATATTGGTGCACACCGTGTGCCATCCTAATCCAAGCGTCCACGCGTCCTACCAATTCAGATCAAAGGCGTGGATGTAAAGAACATGCTATACCCAGGTCAACGCGTTAGCACACAAACTGGAAAAGTCAAGTGGACTCAGGGTTTTGGGCCAGCATGTTAAGGCCTACACCTCCATATTGGGGACCTCCACCCCCCTGGTTTGCAAGTTTTATTTATGTTTCTTATATTTTTTTAATTATTATTTTGCTTGTTTTGTTGTTTCTAATTTAATTATTATTTTTACAAAATATAAAAAACATCATGAAATCAGAAAAGGCAAAAAATATGATATTATTTAATTCTAATTAGGATATAATTTCAATTTCTTTTAAATAACAAAAATACAAAAAATATGTAGAAATAGGTTTAATTAATTTTGATTCCTTTTAATTTCCTTCTTTTTTACAATAATAATATTTAATTTATTAACTTAGGTTTAAATTAGTTGAAAATTCAATGTTTTTCATAATAACTAAAAAATAATTAGAATTAGGGTTTGACATTTTATGTTAATTATAATTAATTCTCTTTTTTCCATTAAATCTTAAAAAACACCAAAATACTAAAAAGCATCTTCTTTTAATTTTTAATTGTAATTTCTTATTAATTTTAATTTTGCAAAAGGATCCAACGCCCATTGTTTTAATTATTTTATTTCGCGCATTTACTTTATTGCTTAATCAATTATGTAATTCTCCCAAAGCCTTGTAACAATTTAACTCGTCGCTCCGTTATTTTCTTTATTTATTTTCCGTCAAATCGGGTCCAGTTTAATTTTGGCGATGTGGACCCGCGCCATTTGTAATAGTTGTAGATTTATTTTCCCGCAACTTTTAACTATTAAATAAACATGCAAGAATGAATGGCCCTAATTAAAATCAAGCGTAGATCACGATGAACATGACAAGACAAATACCAATGAAAACGACACACGAATCGCACACACCACCCCTAAGGTACGCCTCACTGTTGCCTTTCGAAAGGTGATCGTCGAGTAGAGGATGTCTTAGTAAGTCCTCATGATCCGGGAACCTGGCATGAGGGTAGCTTCTAAGGTGTCTTCCCATTGCTCTGGTGATCACCACGTCCCGAACCTCGAATTGACCCGAACACCTCCAACGGTGGTGCTACCTACCTCTCAATGGTGGGATGGCACTACTTTAAAGGACATTTACACAGACGAATTCCTTAGGGTAGGTAGACGACTCGTGGATACTTGCTCTAATTCAAAACAAAACAAATCAAAAATACTTTTCACACCAACACATTTTCAAAAAGCTTTCGAAAGCAAATTTTTCAAACACTCTGACGTACGAGTCGAACTGAAATTTTTCAAAGAAACTTTTTTAAAACCCACATTGAAAAGCAAGCAAACAATTTTGAAAACACATTGAGCAAGTATCTAAGAGCCCATGGATAACCATGGATAGAAAGGGTGCTAACACCTTCCCTTTCTATAACCTACCTCCCGAACCGAGAGCAATCTCTTTAAGGAATTTTTCTGTGCTTTTGTCCTTTCCATTTGGAGAAAATAAAAGACGGTGGCGACTCTTGCTTCCGCGACATTTCGCGAACCAGCGTTAAACAATCAGTTCCAGATCCACCGATCACAGAACTGGCGACTCTGCTGGGGACTCTTATAAAGTGAGGTGTACCTTAGGATTAAGATCACTGTGTTTTCAATTGTCTTCTTTGTTTGCTTTAAATTGTGGGTACTGTCTTGGGAGTTCTATAGATCCTAACCCGGATCTGGGGGATACCTTCTTAGAAAGTAGCAACAAGGCTGTGAGGGAATTGTGCGGGGTATACCGACATGGTTGAAACAGTCTGCTACGTTGATGTGGCACTTTGGTGTGTACCGGTAACCCTTGAGTTCAGTCAAGGAGAGTACGGGGCCTCCGCGTGGTGTCGTGAAGCATCAACAGACCTTAGGAACCTTAATTGAACCATCTTGGCCTCTTTAGGGTAGTGAGATAACTGACTTTGGTGCAGTCCGAGGTTGGTTGATACTCGATACTACACTCAATTGAGGGTTGCTTTCCTGGAATATTTCGGTCGCCAGTTCAGTGGTTAAATCGAAACGATGAACAATGAAAGCAATCCCGTGATATTGGGAACCTTAGAACCCGGTTACTTTGATTAGGACAGGTTGAACCCACCAACTTCAAGAGGGTAATACCCAGACCCCATGCTGGCCTAAACTTTAAGGGTTTCTCTTGTGTGACTTGCGTGCCTTCGTACTTGACTACTTGCATGCTTGTTATCTGACCCTTGATGTCTTGCAGGTTTTGTTCATAGTCCTTAATTGGGACTTATAACAGGGTGTACTAACCACTTGCAGGTTTTGTTTATAGTCCTTAATTGGGACTCATGACAGGTTTTACTTAGGTTTCTTGCAGGTTTTGTTCATAGTCCTTAATTGGGACTTATAACAGGGTGTACTAACTACTTGCAGGTCCTGTTTATAGTCCTTAATCAGGACTCATAACAAGTTTATCAAGTTTCTTGCAGGTTTCGGTTTATAGTCCTTAATTGGGACTCATAACAGGGGTTACTCACATTACCCAATGCATAGCATAACATCATACCATTGCATGCATCCTGCATACATCCTAACCCATTTCAAGGATCTCAAGGGCTTGTGATGCAGGTCATGATGAATCAAACATCTAGCAAGGGGCAAAGAGGATTTATTTTCCTCTAGCCAAAGTTGTCAGGGGCTATGACCCACTAGATATGGTGAGCCTTTGACCCTTGAAGAAGGGCTCTCTACAACAGGAAGTTCCTTCAATCAAGTTGCCAGTTTCCAACTCTAACAAGTTTCTCTGTTTACCCTGCGGGATCCTTGAAAACATTGCATGCATATCATACATATCATTGCATTACAGATACCCGTTCTTTGCAGGTCACTCACCCTTCTCGCTGTTTATTTCAGCAATGGCTTGCCCACAAGACAACCAGGACTTTCTTACTCAAGAGACTTGGTTCGGGGAAATCCTCCTGAATCTATCCAAGGGGCAAGAGGAGCTAAGGATACTTCTCACGGAGACCTTCGTCAGGGGCAATGCTGAGGATGAAAAGTTGGAACACCTACAAGCTGAGATGGATGCTATGAAAGCCCAGATGCTGGGACAGAGGAATGTCATTCAAGGCCTAGTTCAAAGACAAGAGGAGCTCTGGTTTCTCGTCCACCAACTGCTTCAGGGTAACCAACTGGGGCAAACATCTAAGGGTAAAAAGCCATTCATCATCCAATCATCCTCGAGACAAGAGGATAAGGGGAAAGCTCCTCAAATGACTCCAGTGCCACAAATTCAGCACCAACCTCGCCAAGTTCAGCCAGACAAGCCCCGGTGGCAATTCACCCCGCTCAACATGTCGCTGTTTCAAGCTTTGCAACGCCTATTGAGGTTGAATCTGATCACATTAAGGGCTCATCCCCGGAACCCCAACACAGCATCTCCTGCCTATAATCCCAATAAGAGGTGTGCCTACCACTCTGCTAGCCCAGGACATGATACCAATGAATGTTGGGATCTGAGGAACAAAATCCAGGACCTGATTGATGAAGGAGCATTAGAGTTCACACAAGATGGACAGGCTGAATTTTTCTACCATTCCTCCAAGGCTCATCAGTTGAAGTGACAAGCTCCGAGACTAGGAAACTTTTGTTCATTTGAATGTTCAAGTTGTGTTTTTCTTTTGACCGTTTAAACATTTATTCATGTTAAAACATTGTTATTCCATTAATGCATCGCTTATGTCTATTTTGAATCAATATATTCGCATTTACTATATGCAAATTGTTTCATATATTTTTTTTTGATATCAACTCTCGTTAATTCTAAGCCTCTTGAGGGAGGATGACGAAAACGATACCGCGATCATTACAGTATGCTTTTGAACAAACCCCGCTGATGAGGTACAGGCATTGTTTCAACCCCTAAACACTGGAGTTATAAGGATGATAATCCCTCGTCAACCCATCAGAGCCAAAGAAGTAGGAGTTTTATTTTCGAAAATCAAAACCCTTAATCATAACCTGGGGCAGGGTAGTTCTCTCAGTTGATCCAAGTGCACCTTTACAAAACGAACAAAGACAGTGATGGTTCAGAACAACCAAAAGGACAGGTAGTCATCATCAAAATTCATAAATGAAAAGCCCAAAAAGTCTAAACCTATGAAAAGAGACTTATGAAACTGGGGCATCCCGCTGACTGTAATTCCAAAAAAGGAAACAGTTCAGGGAAAAAATAGGGATAACGAAATCAAAAAGAAAGAGGTCTTACAAACCCTCAACAAAAAAATGACTGCCTATTCAGAATAAATCATCAAAATCTGAACCATCATTGGAACATCAGAGCAAAGACTCAAACAAGGTCTAACGTATGATCAACTGAGTTTAGGTTTGGAGAACATCACGAAGAGTGGGTGGGTACAAATAATTTGAGCCTTTATCCTTTGTTTCTTAAACCGTGAACCAAGCCACGTTATAACCCTCAAAAGTCCTAGCTGAAGCATGGGCTAGTTCGAAAGCATACTGTTACGAAAGGTATCCTGACTCCTTAAGGCTTACGGTAAATACGGAGTTGACATCACGTTTTACAAACATTCATTTGTTTTATGAAAAAGAATGCATTTTCAAAATCTTCAAGACAGACATAAGCTTTGCATTTTTGATATAACATTGTTTGCATATGACTTTTTGTTTGAACAGCAGAAGTTCGCACGACGAATGCCTAATGAACAGAAGTACCTCCAATCAAGGGGCAGACATGAGCATGGTCCATCATCTGGGGCAATCCGATCAAGATTCGGAGAATCTCTCAAAGGCCAAATAGCCTGGGGCAAATCTCCGCTTGAGTCACTTGGGGCATTTCAACAACGAATCTGGCCTGATCAAACACCTTCTGGTGGCATGACAAAACACTTCTAACAGGGGCAACTCCCTACTTTCTGAGAACAGACATAGTCGGAAAAATACTACGCATAATCAAAGACCCGCTAGGTTGACACACCTAGGCAAAAAATAAGGGCTTCCCGACGAACCAAAAGGGTTCGGGCAAAATGAGGGATGAAATGAAAAAATCTGTACACCCGGCAAGTCGAAAACCTGAAAAGGCGGCTTGGGCAAAAATGGGTATCCCGGTGGACTGAAAACCCGAAAGGGCAGTCCAGGCAAAAGTTAGGGATTAAAGCGTACGACTATGTCCCGCCATCTGCCTACCAGAAGAAGGTTTGTCCATCAACGACTATCAGCACCCCACAAATGCCTCCCTCATAGAAACAGGGGCAACAAAGAGCTGTATGAGCAGTCTAATTGTTCTATCCTCCAAGGTACCAAGGTAGGTTCAGCTAAAGAACGCGACCAGTACATCCTGATTCCCGAGGGAGTGAGCCAACAAGAGTGCATTCTTCCCCAAGCAGAGCTATCAAATCTCAAGGAAATTGAATATCCTCCAGGAGATCTCAATACTCCCCCAGCAGCAGCATATATATGTTCTTAACAAGCATCCCCGACAGTCTTGGCCTAAAGATTGTTCCCCGGCGGTATCTCAATATTCAAAGGAATCACTTCTCCAGCATATCAAAACTTCCCCAAAAAAGAGTCCAATCCAGTTTCCCAAGGAAAGTTGGAGTCCATCTTCCCCAAGCAGTAAGCTTATTCCCAGTAGATTCTGGAAGCTTATCCCTCGCAGAGCATGAACGCGTCGCCCGGCTTGATTTAAAGAGTTATTTCCTTAACAGGATATAACTGGGTTATCCTCAGCCAAAAGCCCCGGAAAGAGCGTCGTCAATAAAGTCTTCTTATCCCCAACGAAGTCTATCAACACTTCCAATACAACAAAGATATCCTCAGCAAGTCGTTCTCAATGATTCAGCAAAGCATCTCTCTCCCCACAGAGTATTGCTTCCCAGCATGATCGTCAGAGTATCTTTTCTCCCCGCAGAATCCTTCATTTGCCAAGTTTATTCCGCAATGGAGTCATCTTCTCCTCCCAGTATTCTTGCAACTATCATCCCCAGCGGAAGGGAAATCAATACTTCAACATCAGCCCAGGATACGACTTCCCGGCACCCGTCAAGGATCTACTTTCCTAGACGAAAACATACATAAAACATCACATACATCATTATAGCATGCATAGACGCATCATATCATACAAATTTCATTTATGTTGAGAACATCATTGCTTGATCCATATCATGCATTGCATATGACTGACCTTTACCTTTCAGGAAAGACGCAGTTAAAATGCTCAAACATATTTCAAAGCCTTCTCTCGTCCAGCTAAATCGACTCCCAACAGATCTTTCTGATAAAGACTCAGCAGAAGTTATGGTCCCCTCTCCAACAGTGCGTGAGGTGGTAATTCCTTTTTCAGATGTTTCCCTCTCCGACGATAAGTGTGAGGTGATAGTCTCCTATGGTTCCCTCTCCGACGGTGTGTGAGGTAGTAATCCCTTTTTCAGATGTTTCCCTCTCCGACGATGAGTGTGAGGTGATAGTCTCCTATGGTTCCCTCTCCGACGGTGTGTGAGGTAGTAATCCCTTTTTCAGATGTTTCCCTCTCCGACGATGAGTGTGAGGTGATAGTCTCCTATGGTTCCCTCTCCGACGGTGTGTGAGGTAGTAATCCCTTTTTCAGATGTTTCCCTCTCCGACGATGAGTGTGAGGTGATAGTCTCCTATGGTTCCCTCTCTGACGGTGTGTGAGGTGGTAATTCCTTTTTCAGATGTTTCCCTCTCCGACGATGAGTGTGAGGTGATAGTCTCCTATGGTTCCCTCTCCGACGGTGTGTGAGGTAGTAATCCCTTTTTCAGATGTTTCCCTCTCCGACGATGAGTGTGAGGTGATAGTCTCCCATGGTTCCCTCTCCGACGGTGTGTGAGGTAGTAATCCCTTTTTCAGATGTTTCCCTCTCCGACGATGAGTGTGAGGTGATAGTCTCCTATGGTTCCCTCTCCGACGGTGTGTGAGGTGGTAATTCCTTTTTCAGATGTTTCCCTCTCCGACGATGAGTGTGAGGTGATAGTCTCCTATGGTTCCCTCTCCGACGGTGTGTGAGGTAGTAATCCCTTTTTCAGATGTTTCCCTCTCCGACGATGAGTGTGAGGTGATAGTCTCCTATGGTTCCCTCTCCGACGGTGTGTGAGGTAGTAATCCCTTTTTCAGATGTTTCCCTCTCCGACGATGAGTGTGAGGTGATAGTCTCCTATGGTTCCCTCTCCGACGGTGTGTGAGGTAGTAATCCCTTTTTCATATGTTTCCCTCTCCGACGATGAGTGTGAGGTGATAGTCTCCTATGGTTCCCTCTCCGACGGTGTGTGAGGTAGTAATCCCTTTTTCAGATGTTTCCCTCTCCGACGATGAGTGTGAGGTGATAGTCTCTTATGGTTCCCTCTCCGACGGTGTGTGAGGTGACAATTCCTTTTCAGATGTTTCCCTCTCCGACGATGAGTGTGAGGTGATCATTCCTTTCAGATTATAATTGCCTATGGTTCTCTTCCCGATATTGCAAAGATGGTAGTTCCCGCCAAGATTTTTCTCAACGAGCGTTGTTGAAGTTAAAATCATCCAAGGTTCTCTTATCATTCATGCTAAAGCAGTAACCATCCCTGGTTCATTCATCGCTGTTTGAAACTCCAGACTCAGCTCCTGTAACCAGTCAGGACACATCTATACCAAGCATTTAAAATCAGCTCCTGCAACGTGTCAGGTACTCATTTTTTCTTTTGCAGGTATGCAGGTTCTCGCTAAGGAATCTCCTACGCGATCAACATCCAGATGGCATCTATAAGCCCATCATCCTATCCAGCAACCTCCCAATGGCATCTATAAGCCCATTCCCCCATCACACTGCTACTATGTGAGCGCAAATTTCTGGGCACTCTAGTGTCCAATCATCTTCTACCCTCGGATTACGAAAGGCACGTCAACCAATCTGCATCCTCAGGTCTAAGAAGATTGAACAGGGGCAACTGTTGTACCCCAAAATTTGCCCTCCCATATTCTTCAAGAAATTGCCAAGTCAAGTCACAAAATTCCCCAAGGGTTATGCCGTTCAACTGTCTCCTATACAGTCAAAACTAGGGTTTGTGTTCTGATCAAAGAAAGGAAGTTTTCAAAGGCCCAATCAAGTTTCATATGCTTACAAAGATGGTCAAGTATTCTCATATCAAGTTTCAAGGCATTCAGCTCAAAATTGCACAGTCAAAACCCTAAATTGCACTACAGTCAACTGTAGGGGCAAAATGGTCATTTGACAGTCAAAAGTTCAAATTTTTGGTCAACATATCATTTTGAAGCCACAAACATAATCTGATCAATGCTTGATCATGATTCTCAAAATTTGGCTCAGAAATCATCAAAGATGCAAAAGTTACTATATTTGGACAGTTGAAAAAGTCAACTGAAATTGACCAGGGCATAACTTTCACATGGATTATCAGGAAAATTCCATCCAAAGCTCATTTTGAAGAGAAAGACATTTCCTACAACTCATCTTCATACTTCAAGTCCAAGAAATGCTCTCACAAAAAGTTATCAATTTCAACATTATAGGTCATTTTCAAAAGTCAACAAAAAGGGACTTTAAGTCAAAGACCATAACTTGAGATTGGTAAATCAAAATGACATGGGACCAAAGGCATTGGTTATAGGACTCAAAGACCTTTCCAAAATGTCCAAGAACATGTGAAAAGCTTAAAAATTGAGCAAGTTAGGCCTTGTGGAAGTTGGGAAATTTTTGGGAATTTTGAAAAGTCAACTTTACTTCAAATGACCTAAATTTGCTAATGGGCCCTTTTTTCTTCCATGATTCATCATTCCAAGCATATGCACGACCACTTGGCCCAAAGGGAAGTATTTTCTCCATTTTTATTTATTTACTTGAATTTATATTAATATTAATTCATTTAAATTATTTAAATATGTGAAAAATACCTACTCTGACCTAAAAAATCTTTTTATGCATGTTTTGCTTTCAAAATCTCGTGCACATCCCAAACATGGAAAGAATTGGACTAATTGATCATAATTGATACAAAATGCACATGAAAAAGATTCAAAAAGATCTTGGAAAATCAATTATCAAAAATCATTATGGCCATGGATTTTATTCAATTTTCTTGACCTAAAAGCTTCACTACATATGCCTGAATCAAAACCTAATGCAAAAACACTTGAAGCTGCGCAGAAAAAGACTTGGCAAA
The DNA here is from genome assembly GCA_948472305.1 of Vicia faba. Classification (NCBI taxonomy): domain Eukaryota; kingdom Viridiplantae; phylum Streptophyta; class Magnoliopsida; order Fabales; family Fabaceae; genus Vicia; species Vicia faba. Next base: position 1,188,635,370 of record OX451737.1, read on the forward strand.
CTTGAAAATTTTCCATAAAAACTCAATTCTGAAAAGTATTCTAGAGGACGATTCAAGCCCTAATCTTGATCCCAATAGCTTCATTGTGGTTCTCTGAACGTGTGCCAATCACAAACAACAACCAAAGCTCCAAGAATTGGTAGATAGAACTCGAACTGTGTCACGAAATTTTTGAAATCGTATATCATAATTCACGCATCCTTTTGCATTTTTATTTATGGATTATTGTTCAGTGTGATGTTTCGAAGCTAACCAATGCCTTTGATTGAATTATTACACGTTATATTCGATTCCACCATGTTTGAGATTCTAGGGTTTGCAGGTGTTAAAATTGGGGTTTCCCAAACCAAGTAAAATTAGGACTCAAGACTGTTGCCATTGAGTTCAACGCATCTGGACGGACAGGAAAAACACATCGCGCTCAATTTATGAGCGCCCAAAACCTATTCGCTATTTTTCCATAGCCAGCCTAACACCACACCTGGAAAACCGTTGTCTAATATTTTTGTCTTTCAGGCACATGAGGAAGACGACTCCGTGGCGCACGATGGTTGGCCATTTTGAAATTGCGCGCGTTTTGAAGCACTAACTTTTGTTTGTCCTTATTATATTCATTGTTTATTTATATATCAAATATGGTAATTAGCACAGTTGGTTGGAGCAAACGCTAGTGATACACTTGACCTGGGTTCGAACCCCAGGTCTCACATACGTCCATGCTATTTTTCTATAAGTCTTCCTATGCAGGCGCAATATTGGTGCACACCGTGTGCCATCCTAATCCAAGCGTCCACGCGTCCTACCAATTCAGATCAAAGGCGTGGATGTAAAGAACATGCTATACCCAGGTCAACGCGTTAGCACACAAACTGGAAAAGTCAAGTGGACTCAGGGTTTTGGGCCAGCATGTTAAGGCCTACACCTCCATATTGGGGACCTCCACCCCCCTGGTTTGCAAGTTTTATTTATGTTTCTTATATTTTTTTAATTATTATTTTGCTTGTTTTGTTGTTTCTAATTTAATTATTATTTTTACAAAATATAAAAAACATCATGAAATCAGAAAAGGCAAAAAATATGATATTATTTAATTCTAATTAGGATATAATTTCAATTTCTTTTAAATAACAAAAATACAAAAAATATGTAGAAATAGGTTTAATTAATTTTGATTCCTTTTAATTTCCTTCTTTTTTACAATAATAATATTTAATTTATTAACTTAGGTTTAAATTAGTTGAAAATTCAATGTTTTTCATAATAACTAAAAAATAATTAGAATTAGGGTTTGACATTTTATGTTAATTATAATTAATTCTCTTTTTTCCATTAAATCTTAAAAAACACCAAAATACTAAAAAGCATCTTCTTTTAATTTTTAATTGTAATTTCTTATTAATTTTAATTTTGCAAAAGGATCCAACGCCCATTGTTTTAATTATTTTATTTCGCGCATTTACTTTATTGCTTAATCAATTATGTAATTCTCCCAAAGCCTTGTAACAATTTAACTCGTCGCTCCGTTATTTTCTTTATTTATTTTCCGTCAAATCGGGTCCGGTTTAATTTTGGCGATGTGGACCCGCGCCATTTGTAATAGTTGTAGATTTATTTTCCCGCAACTTTTAACTATTAAATAAACATGCAAGAATGAATGGCCCTAATTAAAATCAAGCGTAGATCACGATGAACATGACAAGACAAATACCAATGAAAACGACACACGAATCGCACACACCACCCCTAAGGTACGCCTCACTGTTGCCTTTCGAAAGGTGATCGTCGAGTAGAGGATGTCTTAGTAAGTCCTCATGATCCGGGAACCTGGCATGAGGGTAGCTTCTAAGGTGTCTTCCCATTGCTCTGGTGATCACCACGTCCCGAACCTCGAATTGACCCGAACACCTCCAACGGTGGTGCTACCTACCTCTCAATGGTGGGATGGCACTACTTTAAAGGACATTTACACAGACGAATTCCTTAGGGTAGGTAGACGACTCGTGGATACTTGCTCTAATTCAAAACAAAACAAATCAAAAATACTTTTCACACCAACACATTTTCAAAAAGCTTTTGAAAGCAAATTTTTCAAACACTCTGACGTACGAGTCGAACTGAAATTTTTCAAAGAAACTTTTTTAAAACCCACATTGAAAATCAAGCAAACAATTTTGAAAACACATTGAGCAAGTATCTAAGAGCCCATGGATAACCATGGATAGAAAGGGTGCTAACACCTTCCCTTTCTATAACCTACCTCCCGAACCGAGAGCAATCTCTTTAAGGAATTTTTCTGTGCTTTTGTCCTTTCCATTTGGAGAAAATAAAAGACGGTGGCGACTCTTGCTTCCGCGACATTTCGCGAACCAGCGTTAAACAGTCAGTTCCAGATCCACCGATCACAGAACTGGCGACTCTGCTGGGGACTCTTAAAAAGTGAGGTGTACCTTAGGATTAAGATCACTGTGTTTTCAATTGTCTTCCTTGTTTGCTTTAAATTGTGGGTACTGTCTTGGGAGTTCTATAGATCCTAACCCGGATCTGGGGGATACCTTCTTAGAAAGTAGCAACAAGGCTGTGAGGGAACTGTGCGGGGTATACCGACATGGTTGAAACAGTCTGCTACGTTGATGTGGCACTTTGGTGTGTACCGGTAACCCTTGAGTTCAGTCAAGGAGAGTACGGGGCCTCCGCGTGGTGTCGTGAAGCATCAACAGACCTTAGGAACCTTAATTGAACCATCTTGGCCTCTTTAGGGTAGTGAGATAACTGACTTTGGTGCAGTCCGAGGTTGGTTGATACTCGATACTACACTCAATTGAGGGTTGCTTTCCTGGAATATTTCGGTCGCCAGTTCAGTGGTTAAATCGAAACGATGAACAATGAAAGCAATCCCGTGATATTGGGAACCTTAGAACCCGGTTACTTTGATTAGGACAGGTTGAACCCACCAACTTCAAGAGGGTAATACCCAGACCCCATGCTGGCCTAAACTTTAAGGGTTTCTCTTGTGTGACTTGCGTGCCTTCGTACTTGACTACTTGCATGCTTGTTATCTGACCCTTGATGTCTTGCAGGTTTTGTTCATAGTCCTTAATTGGGACTTATAACAGGGTGTACTAACCACTTGCAGGTTTTGTTTATAGTCCTTAATTGGGACTCATGACAGGTTTTACTTAGGTTTCTTGCAGGTTTTGTTCATAGTCCTTAATTGGGACTTATAACAGGGTGTACTAACTACTTGCAGGTCCTGTTTATAGTCCTTAATCAGGACTCATAACAAGTTTATCAAGTTTCTTGCAGGTTTCGGTTTATAGTCCTTAATTGGGACTCATAACAGGGGTTACTCACATTACCCCATGCATAGCATAACATCATACCATTGCATGCATCCTGCATACATCCTAACCCATTTCAAGGATCTCAAGGGCTTGTGATGCAGGTCATGATGAATCAAACATCTAGCAAGGGGCAAAGAGGATTTATTTTCCTCTAGCCAAAGTTGTCAGGGGCTATGACCCACTAGATATGGTGAGCCTTTGACCCTTGAAGAAGGGCTCTCTACAACAGGAAGTTCCTTCAATCAAGTTGCCAGTTTCCAACTCTAACAAGTTTCTCTGTTTACCCTGCGGGATCCTTGAAAACATTGCATGCATATCATACATATCATTGCATTACAGATACCCGTTCTTTGCAGGTCACTCACCCTTCTCGCTGTTTATTTCAGCAATGGCTTGCCCACAAGACAACCAGGACTTTCTTACTCAAGAGACTTGGTTCGGGGAAATCCTCCTGAATCTATCCAAGGGGCAAGAGGAGCTAAGGATACTTCTCACGGAGACCTTCGTCAGGGGCAATGCTGAGGATGAAAAGTTGGAACACCTACAAGCTGAGATGGATGCTATGAAAGCCCAGATGCTGGGACAGAGGAATGTCATTCAAGGCCTAGTTCAAAGACAAGAGGAGCTCTGGTTTCTCGTCCACCAACTGCTTCAGGGTAACCAACTGGGGCAAACATCTAAGGGTAAAAAGCCATTCATCATCCAATCATCCTCGAGACAAGAGGATAAGGGGAAAGCTCCTCAAATGACTCCAGTGCCACAAATTCAGCACCAACCTCGCCAAGTTCAGCCAGACAAGCCCCGGAGGCAATTCACCCCGCTCAACATGTCACTGTTTCAAGCTTTGCAACGCCTATTGAGGTTGAATCTGATCACATTAAGGGCTCATCCCCGGAACCCCAACACAGCATCTCCTGCCTATAATCCCAATAAGAGGTGTGCCTACCACTCTGCTAGCCCAGGACATGATACCAATGAATGTTGGGATCTGAGGAACAAAATCCAGGACCTGATTGATGAAGGAGCATTAGAGTTCACACAAGATGGACAGGCTGAATTTTTCTACCATTCCTCCAAGGCTCATCAGTTGAAGTGACAAGCTCCGAGACTAGGAAACTTTTGTTCATTTGAATGTTCAAGTTGTGTTTTTCTTTTGACCGTTTAAACATTTATTCATGTTAAAACATTGTTATTCCATTAATGCATCGCTTATGTCTATTTTGAATCAATATATTCGCATTTACTATATGCAAATTGTTTCATATATTTTTTTTTGATATCAACTCTCGTTAATTCTAAGCCTCTTGAGGGAGGATGACGAAAACGATACCGCGATCATTACAGTATGCTTTTGAACAAACCCCGCTGATGAGGTACAGGCATTGTTTCAACCCCTAAACACTGGAGTTATAAGGATGATAATCCCTCGTCAACCCATCAGAGCCAAAGAAGTAGGAGTTTTATTTTCGAAAATCAAAACCCTTAATCATAACCTGGGGCAGGGTAGTTCTCTCAGTTGATCCAAGTGCACCTTTACAAAACGAACAAAGACAGTGATGGTTCAGAACAACCAAAAGGACAGGTAGTCGTCATCAAAATTCATAAATGAAAAGCCCAAAAAGTCTAAACCTATGAAAAGAGACTTATGAAACTGGGGCATCCCGCTGACTGTAATTCCAAAAAAGGAAACAGTTCAGGCAAAAAATAGGGATAACGAAATAAAAAAGAAAGAGGTCTTACAAACCCTCAACAAAAAAATGACTGCCTATTCAGAATAAATCATCAAAATCTGAACCATCATTGGAACATCAGAGCAAAGACTCAAACAAGGTCTAACGTATGATCAACTGAGTTTAGGTTTGGAGAACATCACGAAGAGTGGGTGGGTACAAATAATTTGAGCCTTTATCCTTTGTTTCTTAAACCGTGAACCAAGCCACGTTATAACCCTCAAAAGTCCTAGCTGAAGCATGGGCTAGTTCGAAAGCATACTGTTACGAAAGGTATCCTGACTCCTTAAGGCTTACGGTAAATACAGAGTTGACATCACGTTTTACAAACATTCATTTGTTTTATGAAAAAGAATGCATTTTCAAAATCTTCAAGACAGACATAAGCTTTGCATTTTTGATATAACATTGTTTGCATATGACTTTTTGTTTGAACAGCAGAAGTTCGCACGACGAATGCCTAATGAACAGAAGTACCTCCAATCAAGGGGCAGACATGAGCATGGTCCATCATCTGGGGCAATCCGATCAAGATTCGGAGAATCTCTCAAAGGCCAAATAGCCTGGGGCAAATCTCCGCTTGAGTCACTTGGGGCATTTCAACAACGAATCTGGCCTGATCAAACACCTTCTGGTGGTATGACAAAACACTTCTAACAGGGGCAACTCCCTACTTTCTGAGAACAGACATAGTCGGAAAAATACTACGCATAATCAAAGACCCGCTAGGTTGACACACCTAGGCAAAAAATAAGGGCTTCCCGGCGAACCAAAAGGGTTCGGGCAAAATGAGGGATGAAATGAAAAAATCTGTACACCCGGCAAGTCGAAAACCTGAAAAGGCGGCTTGGGCAAAAATGGGTATCCCGGTGGACTGAAAACCCGAAAGGGAAGTCCAGGCAAAAGTTAGGGATTAAAGCGTACGACTATGTCCCGCCATCTGCCTACCAGAAGAAGGTTTGTCCATCAACGACTATCAGCACCCCACAAATGCCTCCCTCATAGAAACAGGGGAAACAAAGAGCTGTCTGAGCAGTCTAATTGTTCTATCCTCCAATGTACCAAGGTAGGTTCAGCTAAAGAACGCGACCAGTACATCCTGATTCCCGAGGGAGTGAGCCAACAAGAGTGCATTCTTCCCCAAGCAGAGCTATCAAATCTCAAGGAAATTGAATATCCTCCAGTAGATCTCAATACTCCCCCAGCAGCAGCATATATATGTTCTTAACAAGCATCCCCGACAGTCTTGGCCTAAAGATTGTTCCCCGGCGGTATCTCAATATTCAAAGGAATCACTTCTCCAGCATATCAAAACTTCCCCAAAAAAGAGTCCAATCCAGTTTCCCAAGGAAAGTTGGAGTCCATCTTCCCCAAGCAGTAAGCTTATTCCCAGTAGATTCTGGAAGCTTATCCCTCGCAGAGCATGAACGCGTCGCCCGGCTTGATTTAAAGAGTTATTTCCTTAACAGGATATAACTGGGTTATCCTCAGCCAAAAGCCCCGGAAAGAGCGTCGTCAATAAAGTCTTCTTATCCCCAACAAAGTCTATCAACACTTCCAATACAACAAAGATATCCTCAGCAAGTCGTTCTCAATGATTCAGCAAAGCATCTCTCTCCCCACAGAGTATTGCTTCCCAGCATGATCGTCAGAGTATCTTTTCTCCCCGCAGAATCCTTCATTTGCCAAGTTTATTCCGCAACGGAGTCATCTTCTCCTCCCGGTATTCTTGCAACTATCATCCCCAGCGGAAGGGAAATCAATACTTCAACATCAGCCCAGGATACGACTTCCCGGCACCCGTCAAGGATCTACTTTCCTAGACGAAAACATACATAAAACATCACATACATCATTATAGCATGCATAGACGCATCATATCATACAAATTTCATTTATGTTGAGAACATCATTGCTTGATCCATATCATGCATTGCATATGACTGACCTTTACCTTTCAGGAAAGACGCAGTTAAAATGCTCAAACATATTTCAAAGCCTTCTCTCGTCCAGCTAAATCGACTCCCAACAGATCTTTCTGATAAAGACTCAGCAGAAGTTATGGTCCCCTCTCCAACAGTGCGTGAGGTGGTAATTCCTTTTTCAGATGTTTCCCTCTCCGACGATGAGTGTGAGGTGATAGTCTCCTATGGTTCCCTCTCCGACGGTGTGTGAGGTAGTAATCCCTTTTTCAGATGTTTCCCTCTCCGACAATGAGTGTGAGGTGATAGTCTCCTATGGTTCCCTCTCCGACGGTGTGTGAGGTAGTAATCCCTTTTTCAGATGTTTCCCTCTCCGACGATGAGTGTGAGGTGATAGTCTCCTATGGTTCCCTCTCCGACGGTGTGTGAGGTAGTAATCCCTTTTTCAGATGTTTCCCTCTCCGACGATGAGTGTGAGGTGATAGTCTCCTATGGTTCCCTCTCTGACGGTGTGTGAGGTGGTAATTCCTTTTTCAGATGTTTCCCTCTCCGACGATGAGTGTGAGGTGATAGTCTCCTATGGTTCCCTCTCCGACGGTGTGTGAGGTAGTAATCCCTTTTTCAGATGTTTCCCTCTCCGACGATGAGTGTGAGGTGATAGTCTCCTATGGTTCCCTCTCCGACGGTGTGTGAGGTAGTAATCCCTTTTTCAGATGTTTCCCTCTCCGACGATGAGTGTGAGGTGATAGTCTCCTATGGTTCCCTCTCCGACAGTATGTGAGGTGGTAATTCCTTTTTCAGATGTTTCCCTCTCCGACGATGAGTGTGAGGTGATAGTCTCCTATGGTTCCCTCTCCGACGGTGTGTGAGGTAGTAATCCCTTTTTCAGATGTTTCCCTCTCCGACGATGAGTGTGAGGTGATAGTCTCCTATGGTTCCCTCTCCGACGGTGTGTGAGGTAGTAATCCCTTTTTCAGATGTTTCCCTCTCCGACGATGAGTGTGAGGTGATAGTCTCCTATGGTTCCCTCTCCGACGGTGTGTGAGGTAGTAATCCCTTTTTCATATGTTTCCCTCTCCGACGATGAGTGTGAGGTGATAGTCTCCTATGGTTCCCTCTCCGACGGTGTGTGAGGTAGTAATCCCTTTTTCAGATGTTTCCCTCTCCGACGATGAGTGTGAGGTGATAGTCTCTTATGGTTCCCTCTCCGACGGTGTGTGAGGTGACAATTCCTTTTCAGATGTTTCCCTCTCCGACGATGAGTGTGAGGTGATCATTCCTTTCAGATTATAATTGCCTATGGTTCTCTTCCCGATATTGCAAAGATGGTAGTTCCCGCCAAGATTTTTCTCAACGAGCGTTGTTGAAGTTAAAATCATCCAAGGTTCTCTTATCATTCATGCTAAAGCAGTAACCATCCCTGGTTCATTCATCGCTGTTTGAAACTCCAGACTCAGCTCCTGTAACCAGTCAGGACACATCTATACCAAGCATTTAAAATCAGCTCCTGCAACGTGTCAGGTACTCATTTTTTCTTTTGCAGGTATGCAGGTTCTCGCTAAGGAATCTCCTACGCGATCAACATCCAGATGGCATCTATAAGCCCATCATCCTATCCAGCAACCTCCCAATGGCATCTATAAGCCCATTCCCCCATCACACTGCTACTATGTGAGCGCAAATTTCTGGGCACTCTAGTGTCCAATCATCTTCTACCCTCGGATTACGAAAGGCACGTCAACCAATCTGCATCCTCAGGTCTAAGAAGATTGAACAGGGGCAACTGTTGTACCCCAAAATTTGCCCTCCCATATTCTTCAAGAAATTGCCAAGTCAAGTCACAAAATTCCCCAAGGGTTATGCCGTTCAACTGTCTCCTATACAGTCAAAACTAGGGTTTGTGTTCTGATCAAAGAAAGGAAGTTTTCAAAGGCCCAATCAAGTTTCATATGCTTACAAAGATGGTCAAGTATTCTCATATCAAGTTTCAAGGCATTCAGCTCAAAATTGCACAGTCAAAACCCTAAATTGCACTACAGTCAACTGTAGGGGCAAAATGGTCATTTGACAGTCAAAAGTTCAAATTTTTGGTCAACATATCATTTTGAATCCACAAACATCATCTGATCAATGCTTGATCATGATTCTCAAAATTTGGCTCAGAAATCATCAAAGATGCAAAAGTTACTATATTTGGACAGCTGAAAAAGTCAACTGAAATTGACCAGGGCATAACTTTCACATGGATTATCAGGAAAATTCCATCCAAATCTCATTTTGAAGAGAAAGACATTTCCTACAACTCATCTTCATACTTCAAGTCCAAGAAATTCTCTCACAAAAAGTTATCAATTTCAACATTATAGGTCATTTTCAAAAGTCAACAAAAAGGGACTTTAAGTCAAAGACCATAACTTGAGATTGGTAAATCAAAATGACATGGGACCAAAGGCATTGGTTATAGGACTCAAAGACCTTTCCAAAATGTCCAAGAACATGTGAAAAGCTTAAAAATTGAGCAAGTTAGGCCTTGTGGAAGTTGGGAAATTTTTGGGAATTTTGAAAAGTCAACTTTACTTCAAATGACCTAAATTTGCTAATGGGCCCTTTTTTCTTCCATGATTCATCATTCCAAGCATATGCACGACCACTTGGCCCAAAGGGAAGTATTTTCTCCATTTTTATTTATTTACTTGAATTTATATTAATATTAATTCATTTAAATTATTTAAATATGTGAAAAATACCTACTTTGACCTAAAAAATCTTTTTATGCATGTTTTGCTTTCAAAATCTCGTGCACATCCCAAACATGGAAAGAATTGGACTAATTGATCATAATTGATACAAAATGCACATGAAAAAGATTCAAAAAGATCTTGGAAAATCAATTATCAAAAATCATTATGGCCATGGATTTTATTCAATTTTCTTGACCTAAAAGCTTCACTACATATGCCTGAATCAAAACCTAATGCAAAAACACTTGAAGCTGCGCAGAAAAAGACTTGGCAAACTTGAAAATTTTCCATAAAAACTCAATTCTGAAAAGTATTCTAGAGGACGATTCAAGCCCTAATCTTGATCCCAATAGCTTCATTGTGGTTCTCTGAACGTGTGCCAATCACAAACAACAACCAAAGCTCCAAGAATTGGTAGATAGAACTCGAACTGTGTCACGAAATTTTTGAAATCGTATATCATAATTCACGCATCCTTTTGCATTTTTATTTATGGATTATTGTTCAGTGTGATGTTTCGAAGCTAACCAATGCCTTTGATTGAATTATTACACGTTATATTCGATTCCACCATGTTTGAGATTCTAGGGTTTGCAGGTGTTAAAATTGGGGTTTCCCAAACCAAGTAAAATTAGGACTCAAGACTGTTGCCATTGAGTTCAACGCATCTGGACGGACAGGAAAAACACATCGCGCTCAATTTATGAGCGCCCAAAACCTATTCGCTATTTTTCCATAGCCAGCCTAACACCACACCTGGAAAACCGTTGTCTAATATTTTTGTCTTTCAGGCACATGAGGAAGACGACTCCATGGCGCACGATGGTTGGCCATTTTGAAATTGCGCGCGTTTTGAAGCACTAACTTTTGTTTGTCCTTATTATATTCATTGTTTATTTATATATCAAATATGGTAATTAGCACAGTTGGTTGGAGCAAACGCTAGTGATACACTTGACCTGGGTTCGAACCCCAGGTCTCACATACGTCCATGCTATTTTTCTATAAGTCTTCCTATGCAGGCGCAATATTGGTGCACACCGTGTGCCATCCTAATCCAAGCGTCCACGCGTCCTACCAATTCAGATCAAAGGCGTGGATGTAAAGAACATGCTATACCCAGGTCAACGCGTTAGCACACAAACTGGAAAAGTCAAGTGGACTCAGGGTTTTGGGCCAGCATGTTAAGGCCTACACCTCCATATTGGGGACCTCCACCCCCCTGGTTTGCAAGTTTTATTTATGTTTCTTATATTTTTTTAATTATTATTTTGCTTGTTTTGTTGTTTCTAATTTAATTATTATTTTTACAAAATATAAAAAACATCATGAAATCAGAAAAGGCAAAAAATATGATATTATTTAATTCTAATTAGGATATAATTTCAATTTCTTTTAAATAACAAAAATACAAAAAATATGTAGAAATAGGTTTAATTAATTTTGATTCCTTTTAATTTCCTTCTTTTTTACAATAATAATATTTAATTTATTAACTTAGGTTTAAATTAGTTGAAAATTCAATGTTTTTCATAATAACTAAAAAATAATTAGAATTAGGGTTTGACATTTTATGTTAATTATAATTAATTCTCTTTTTTCCATTAAATCTTAAAAAACACCAAAATACTAAAAAGCATCTTCTTTTAATTTTTAATTGTAATTTCTTATTAATTTTAATTTTGCAAAAGGATCCAACGCCCATTGTTTTAATTATTTTATTTCGCGCATTTACTTTATTGCTTAATCAATTATGTAATTCTCCCAAAGCCTTGTAACAATTTAACTCGTCGCTCCGTTATTTTCTTTATTTATTTTCCGTCAAATCGGGTCCGGTTTAATTTTGGCGATGTGGACCCGCGCCATTTGTAATAGTTGTAGATTTATTTTCCCGCAACTTTTAACTATTAAATAAACATGCAAGAATGAATGGCCCTAATTAAAATCAAGCGTAGATCACGATGAACATGACAAGACAAATACCAATGAAAACGACACACGAATCGCACACACCACCCCTAAGGTACGCCTCACTGTTGCCTTTCGAAAGGTGATCGTCGAGTAGAGGATGTCTTAGTAAGTCCTCATGATCCGGGAACCTGGCATGAGGGTAGCTTCTAAGGTGTCTTCCCATTGCTCTGGTGATCACCACGTCCCGAACCTCGAATTGACCCGAACACCTCCAACGGTGGTGCTACCTACCTCTCAATGGTGGGATGACACTACTTTAAAGGACATTTACACAGACGAATTCCTTAGGGTAGGTAGACGACTCGTGGATACTTGCTCTAATTCAAAACAAAACAAATCAAAAATACTTTTCACACCAACACATTTTCAAAAAGCTTTCGAAAGCAAATTTTTCAAACACTCTGACGTACGAGTCAAACTGAAATTTTTCAAAGAAACTTTTTTAAAACCCACATTGAAAAGCAAGCAAACAATTTTGAAAACACATTGAGCAAGTATCTAAGAGCCCATGGATAACCATGGATAGAAAGGGTGCTAACACCTTCCCTTTCTATAACCTACCTCCCGAACCGAGAGCAATCTCTTTAAGGAATTTTTCTGTGCTTTTGTCCTTTCCATTTGGAGAAAATAAAAGACGGTGGCGACTCTTGCTTCCGCGACATTTCGCGAACCAGCGTTAAACAGTCAGTTCCAGATCCACCGATCACAGTGATACTGGGCCTGCTCCTGGCTGGTGGATCCAGCAGATCATGACCAGAGGATGCTTGATCTAGTCCTGGTTGATGGGTCCAGAAGATGACTAGAGGATGCTTGATCTGGTCCTGGTTGACGGGTCTAGAAGGTGACCCTCAGAAAGTGCAGGCGTTGGATCTGGTGAACATAAAAGGGGGAAAATGCTAAAAGCTCATGCTTGGAATCGAATCCAGAATCATGAGCTTCTGACTTCCTTCTTCTGACCAACTGCGTTGGGTGTTAGTTTATCAATACAATAGAAACAAACAAATAAAAACAAACAAATAGATCAGAACTACAAGCTTCTGGCCAGAATAAACGCGCAAGAATTTAAACCGGCCAGTAAAGTTATGACACGCCACCGTCTTCTTCCCTGGATCTGTCGTTTAAAACTCTGAACCTTTACCTACATACATGGTGCGATTCTGAGTGTATGGAAGCTTGCTAGTGGTTACAACACGGTCCTTGGATATCCAGCAAACGATTGGTGTGACTAGAATGGCTTGAGAGGGTCTGAAACTTGAAAATCAGTTTACACTTTTTCTTGAATTTTTTTGCAATTTGTTCTCTCTCTCTCTTGCACGCCTCCAACCCCTCTTTCTTTGGTCTGCAATTGTCCCTTATGTATCCAAGAATGAATTAGGGTTGCCATTTGTTTCAAATCTTCTCCAATTATGAATATTGATTCATGATTTGATCATTGTACAAAATCTTTCTAAATCAAGCAAAATGCAATCTTTTTGTATCCATATGAGCCTTGCACAATTTGATCTCACTTCCAGCTGTGTAATGATCCTAAACATGCACAAAATCTCAAGATTTAATTAGCTTTTGATATTTTTACTATTTTATATTGATTTTATTTGATTTAATTGAAATAAAATCAAAATAAATAACAAAAATAAAATAATGACAAGTGGAAGGGCTCATGGGTCGTGGGTCATATTACAAACTCAATGCAAGCATAAAAAGTTGGGTCGATTTGGCAAAAAGTGCAAATTTGGACTCATTTGACTTTTGATAATTTTGCAAAAAGGGTCAACTTTGCCAATGCATAAATCTATAAATTTTGACCCTAGAGATGTGTTCTTGGACTTTTTAGAAATATTAAGATGTCCTCTAAGCAACCCTTTTGGTCTCATCTCAATTGAGTCTTCCATGTTCATGTATGAAGCTTTGACCCAAAAGGTGTTTTTGTTGACTTTTCAAAATGACCTATAATGTCCAAATTCATATCTTCTTATGAGTGCATATTTTGAACTTGGTACCTGAAGATAAATTGTAGGGAATTACATCCTATTCAAAATGAGCTTCGGATGGGTCATTTGTGATAAAGTATGAGAAAGTTATGCTTGGTCAAAGTTGCATTGACTTTTCCTACAAAACCCTAATTTAGTAACTTTTGGGTTTTGATGAATTGTGAGCAATCCTTGAGGAATCATGATCAACCATTGATCAAATGATGAATAATACTTCAAAATGAGAATTTTTACCAAAAATCTTGAAGTTTGACTGTATGTCGGCCACAGTTGACTTTTGCCCTAGCACAGTCGATTTTTAGGCCTTTGAGCAATTGACTGAGCAAACTTCCTCTGCAAGGCTTGAAACTTGATACAAATGATATTGAGAACATATTAGGACAATGGTGAGAATTTGGGATCCTTTGGACTCAAAAATCTTGATGCAAAGTGAAACCCTAATTTGAGGTAGACTGTCTTAAGAGAGAGCTTGTTTAGTCAACTCTTGGACTTCCTTGAGCAATTTGAGGACCTCACTTGAAATGTATTAAGAAATATGGGAGGGCAAATTTTGGGGTACAACAGCTTCCCCTTTTCAATCTTCTTACACATGAGGATGTAGATTGGCTTGTCTACCTTTCGTGATCTGAAGGTGAAAGATGATTGAACACTAGAGTGCCCAGAAATTTGCACTCGCGTGAAGTGGTACTGGTCTTGAGATATCGGGAATGGGCTTATAGATTCCATTTGGAAGTTGATGACGGAAGATGGGCTTAAATATGCCATCAGAAGAAGTGTCGATCGCATAAGATATTCCTTTGTGAGAGCCCGTATACCTGTTGTTGAGGAGGACTACGCTGTTCTTTGTCTCGAGAGAGATAAAGTTTTAGGAACTTCAGTTGTCTGTTACTCTACTGGGGAATCGTCTCTTAGTCGAGGAGGTTAGAATGAACTACTATCTGGTCGTGCTCCAGGCTTTACAGTGATTTCTTGAGAAAAATAAGACCGACTGCTATCTGGTCGTGCTCCAGGCTTTACAGTGACTTACTGGGGAGACGAGATTAAACTTGCTATCTGGTCGTCTTCCAGGCTTTGCAATTTCTCAATTCTTATCTGGTCGTGCTCCAAGCTTCAAAAGGAATCAAGTGGCTATCCGGTTGCATCCGGGCTTCAACTTGAATTTAAGGCTTATTAATATCCGTTTGATTTCCGGGCTTCATAGTAATTGGCCGAGTAAACTGTTATTTGGTCTAATTCCAAGCTTCGTAGTACCTGATACTGTTATCTGGTCGATTTCTAGGCTTCAGTGTCCTTTACCGTTATCTGGTCGTGATCCAGTCTTCACGGTGTCTTATACCATTATCTGGTCGATTCCAGGCTTCATGGTATTTTTATTGCTATCTGGTCGATTTCCAGGCTTCACAATAACTTGCTGAGGGTTAAGCTGTTTTCCGGTCGATTTCTGGGCTTCATAGCTTGTATTTATGATATACCACTATCTGGTCGATTCTAGGCTTCATGGTATCTTTGTATTGCTATCTGGTCGATTTCTAGGCTTCACAATAACTTGCTGGGGATTAAGCTATTTTCCAGTCGATTTCCGGGCTTTATAGCTTGAACTTGAGATATACCACTATCTGGTCGATTCCAGGCTTCGTAGTATTTTGGTGAAATCAAGATATTATTCGGTCGATTTTCGGGCTTCATAGCTTGAATTTAAGTTATACCACTATCTGGTCGATTCTAGGTTTCATAGTATTTTGGAGATATCAAGATATTATCCAGTCGATTTCCGGGCTTCATAGCTTGAACTGGAATAGAAATCTTAGTGTCGATTTGACTGAACTAGAGAAAACTTGTGAGAACTTGATTGCATCTTTCCCTGAAAGGTAAAGAGTTAGTCGTATGTAATGTCATGATGTATGAAATGTATTGAGTAAAGAAAAATAAATGGGATTGTGCTGTATGATGCGTATGCGCATGCCATGATGTATGGATATGCAATATTCTTGTGATATTCTCTTGGCTGGGGAGAATAAATCCTGGACTGCTGCTGGAGAGTATAAGGAGTTGAGTTCTTCGTTCTCACTGGGGATAGTGACCGAAGATGATTAGCTGGAGATTTGCATCCGTTTTGCTCGAGAACAAATCGCTGGGAGAGACCCTGTTTGAGAATAATCTTGTGGGAGAATGACTTTGTAGGGAAGAGAGATACTCTGTTAGAAGATCTGCTGATTTGGAGAAATAAACTCAGCTGGGGATGAACTTCTGTTGCTGGTGATAAACAAGCTCTGCTTGGGGAGAATTTTGCCGACTCACTCGCGATTGTGAACCTCGGCTGGGGAGAGTTGTGTCCTGTTCGAGAAAGCTAACAACATTGTCTTTGGATACTTCTTACTCTGCGGGGAGTGTATGTTACTGGGACGCATGTTGAGGATATGACAATGACTTCGTATCAAGACTTTTCTGCCCCTGTACCTGCTGGAGGAAGTGCCTGCGGATGCCTTGTGGATTGAGTGTCATCCCAACTTATGAGGTGCTTGGTAACTGCCGATCGGAATGATAAGTCTTCTACTGATAGGCAAGTGACAAGATAACAGGACATAGTCGTACACTTTAATCCCTAACTTTTGCCTGGACTATCTTTTCAGATTTTCAGTCCACCGGGATACCCTTTCTTTCCCCAACCACCTTTTCAGGTTTTCGACTTGCCGGGTGTATATATCTTTTTTGTTTTTATCCCTAATTTTTGCCCGAACCCTTTTGGATCGCCGGGATGCCCTTATTTTTGCCTAGGCCAGTCAACCTAGCGGGTCTTTTTTCATGCGCTGTATTTTTTGACTATGTCCATGCTCTCAGGGTGTAGGGAGTTGTCACTGTCGGTAGTGTTGTGTTGCCACACTACCAGAAGATGTTTGTTTGATCGTACATGATTCGTTGCTGGAATTCATGCCCAATTCCCCAAGGGATTCATATGGAGATCTGCCCCTGGCTATTTGGCATCTTTGAGAGATTCCTTGAATCTTGACTTGACTGCCCCAGATGATGGACAATGATCATGCCGTGCCCCTTGGTTGGAAGTGTTTTTCCACTTGAGGTGATCCTATTTATTGAGAAGGTTTTTTGTTCACTAGATATTCGTCATGAGAATCTCTATGCTATTGAATAAATAGCCATATGCAAATAATAATATTTTAAGAATGCAAAGCTTATGTCTCTCTTGAAATTTTTGAAAATGCATTTTTCAGTTAAACAAGCAAATTTTGTAAAATGTGATGTAAACTCAAGATTTACAGCAAGTCCTACAGGAGTCAGGATACCTTTTGTAACAATATGCTTTGGAACTAACCCATGCTTCAGCTAGGACTTTTAAGGGTTATAACGTGGCCTGGTTCACGGTTCAAGAAACAAAGGATAAAGGCTCAAATTTTATTTGTACCCACCCATTCTTCGTGATGTTCTTCGATCCTAAACTCAGTTAATTGTGCATTTAGATCCCGTTTGAGTCTTTGCTCTGATATTCCAGTGGTGGTTCGGATACTGACAATTTATTTTGAATAGGCAGTCATTTCTTTTTTGTTAAAGGTTTGTAGGACCTCTTTCTTTTTGATTTTATTATCCCTGTCTTTTGCCTGAACTATTCCTTTTTGTGATTACAGTCAGCGGGATGCCCCAGTGTTTTTTCTTAAGTCTCCTTCATAGGTTTTGACTTAATGGGATTTTATTTCGAGAGATAATGATGGTCTGTCTTGATGATTATAGGGAACCATCACCGTCTTTTGTTTTGGAAGAACGTCTTTGATGCCATTCATTGTGCACCTGGATTAACTGAGAAAACTACCCTGCCCTAGGTTGTGATTAAGGGTTTTAATTTGTGTGAAAAGAAAAACTCCTACTTCTTTGGCTCGAAGGGGTTGACTAGGGATTATCTTCCTTATAACTCCAATGTTTAGGATTTGAAACAACGCATGTACATCGTCAGCGGGGTCTGTTCAAAAGCATACTGTAGAGATTGTGGTATCGTTTTTGTCATCCTCCCTCTAAAGGCTCAAATCTTTTGTTGGAGAGTTGAATATCACAAAAAGGAAATCAATTTAAATATAGTTAATACGAATGAATTGATTCAAAACAGACATATGCAATGCATTGATAAAGTAACAAAGTTTGACATGAATAGATGTTCGAACAATCAAAAGAAAATTGCAAATTGAAAATTCTAATGAATAAAAGCCTCTTCATCTAGTCTTGTCACTTCAGAGGACGTGCCTTGGAGGGATGGTAGAAGAACTCAGCCTGACCATCTTGTGTAAACTCCAACACTCCTTCATCAATCAAGTCCTGAATTTTGTTTTTCAATGCCCAACAGTCATCAGTATCATGCCCCGGGCTGTTGGAATGGTATGCACACCTTGCATCAGGATTGTAGTTAGGAGAAGAAGTCTTGGGATTCGGATGAGGTCCTATCAACATAATTAGGTTCATCCTTAACAGGTGTTGCAAATCTTGAGACAACAACATGTTGAGTTTGATAAACTGCCTTTTGGGCATATCCGGCTTACTCTGATTAACCTGTTATTTTTGGCAAGGTTGTTGTTGGACCTGTGATGTAGTAGCAATTTGGAAAGGTCCACTCTTCACCAAACTAACCTTTTGTCTTCTTGAAGGTTGATCAATGACTTGGTCCCTGACCTCGACTGTTTGCTTCATACTATTGTATCCGTCTTGATGAAGTTGGTTGATGATGGCTTTCAGCTCTTCTTGTCTTCAGGCTAGGCCTTGGATAAGAGCCATCTGCCCCAGCATCTGGGTTCTCATTGCGCCTACCTCATCTTGAAGTTGTTCCATCCGTTCTTCCTTATTGTCTTCAGGACTTTTCTTGACCAAGTTCCCAATGAGGAGTGTTTTCAACTCTTCCTGCCTCTTGGATAGGTTTAGGAATATGTCCCTGAACCAAGCTTCTTGAGTTTGAAGATCTTTGTTGTCTCGTTTGAGAGCCATTGCTGAAATAAACAGCGAGAACATGAGAGACCTGTACTGGAAGACCTGTTATGCAATGATATGTAGGATATATGTATGCAATGTTTTCAAGGAT
Source organism: Vicia faba (assembly GCA_948472305.1). Lineage (NCBI taxonomy): Eukaryota > Viridiplantae > Streptophyta > Magnoliopsida > Fabales > Fabaceae > Vicia > Vicia faba. The sequence continues at coordinate 1,188,654,137 of OX451737.1, forward strand.
CTCGCGGGGTAAACAAGAAACTGTTAAAATTTGGTTGCAGCTTGATTTAAGAAACTTCGTGTCGTTAAGAGTCCTTCTTCAAGAGTCAAGCTCACCATATCGAGTGGGTCATAGCCACTGACTCAAGTTATCATGTTTTGATCTCTAGACGACATTGGCTAGAGGAAAATAAATCCCCTTGCCACTTGCTAGACGTCTGATTTACCATAACCTGCATCACAAACCCATGAGATCCTTGAAATGGTTAAGGAAATGTTAAGGCATGATGTTATGATGTGTATGCTATGCGTTTAAGCAAAAGTGCGAGGTGATGTAAGCAAGTAAACTCGGCAAGAAATCCAAGTTTATTGGATAAGGACTATAAACAAAACCTGCAAGGAACTCATGTTGTCAGATAATAAAATTGTGCAAGTAGTTCAAGTTGAAAGCACACAAGTCACACAAACAGCCTTAGGTTTAGGCTTGCATGGGCTTTAAGGTAGTACCCTCTTGAAGTTTAGTTGGTTCAAACCTATCCTAGAAAAAGTAACCGGGTTCTAGAGGTTCTCAATATCACTGACCATCCTCCACCTGTCATGGTTTCAGCTCACGCAATCTTTTCTTGCAGCCGGAACTATCTCGAGAGTATGGTCTCAATGAGTGTAGCATCGAGTATCAACCAGTTCTCAGCTTTCCAACGAGGCCGGCTATCTCACTACTTTCTAATGGCCAAGTTGGTCAATTAAAGGTTCTAAGGTCAGTTGATGCTTAACGACACACACAACAACCCCGTATTCTCTTCGTTTCTCCACAAGGGATACTGGTACCAACCAATGTGCCACATCAACGTAGCTACTGCTTCAACCGTATCGGTCTATGCTGTACAGTTCCCTCACAATCTATTGCTACTTACCTAAAAGGTATTCCCCAGATCCGGGTGTAGGATCTATAGTAACCCCAAACAGAACCCTCAAAAATAAAGCAAACAAAGCAATCAAGAGAAGCAATTATGATGAACTAGATCCTAAGGTATACCCCACTTATTAGTCCCCACCAGAGTCGCCAGTTCTGTGATACGGTGGCAGAATCGACTGTTAATACTGGTTTGGGTTTTTTGTTCGCAAAATGTCGCCGTAAGCAATAGTCGCCACCAACTTTTATTTTGTCCAATCACGAAAAAGGAAAAAGCACAGAAAAATTCCTTTTTCAAGATTTTGAGTACGGGGGTAGATTATAGAAAGGGAAGGTGTTAGCACCCTTTCTATCCACGATTTTCCATGGGCTATTAGGTACTTGCTCATTTTGAAATTGCTTGTGTGTGTTTGTTTTGAAAAGTTTTGTTTTACTTCGTTTTAACCCTTGCTTCTGTCTTCAAGAGTGTTACGAAGTTGTTTTGAAAAACTTTGTTTGAAAAGTGTTTGTGTGAAAAAAGTTTGTTGTTTTGAGCAAGTACCTACTAGCATCTACCTACTCGAAAAAGAATTGTTTCTATTGTTGTTTTCTTTAGACAATGCTATCCTACTATTGAGAAATAGGTAGCACCATCGTTGGATTTGTAAGGGTCAATTCGTAAGGGACGTACGATCACCAAAGCAATGTTAGGACGTCTTAGTAATAACCCTAAAGTCTTAAGATCATATTCGAGGCAACATTTCCGAGGCGACGTTTCCGAGGAAACATTTGATCTTCGTTTAGACAGGAGGGCAACCACTAAGACACCCTATACTTAATGATCGTTTACCGAAGGCAACCGAAGTGAGAGTATACCTTAAGAGTGCGCATGTGCGAGTGATCCGATTTCAGTTATTATCTTTGCACATTAGGGTTTTCTAGCCATTTTAAAATTTATCATACAATCTTGTCATACAATCCTATTAACATACATCTAAACAGTTAATATTTGCGACAATTAAAATGCGAGAAAATAAAACTACGCTATTACAAGGCTTCGGGGAGGGGGATTATTTACACAACCAAAAACTCGGGGAAAAAAGCGATAAGTAAAATCCCTAGTTAAAACTATTACATCCTCAAAACAGTTACAAAATAATGGAAAAATAAAATAAGCGCGCGACGAATTAAATGCGAGGCGATCAGAGTTTTGACCCTTGACTGAACCTAATTGTAATTGATTAAAGTAAACATATTTTTTGTCATTTTTTGTTATTTAAGAAAGTAATGAAACAATTGAATTAAAAAAAGAGAGAAGGAAATCCTAAATTCTAATTAATTTTAATTGTGAAAGAAATTAGAATTGCCTTAAATTAATTAAATTAAAAAAAAACACATTTATTAAGAAAGCAAGTCTTCTTTTTATGATTTTTGTTGGTTATTTTAAAAAAGGTAATTTTGGTGTTGATAAAAAAAAGAATAACTAAAGAAAGGAAAATTAAAGAAAAATAAGAAATAACCCAAGGGCCTGCTGCCAGCGGCTCTGATCAGATGATGATGGTCCAAATGATGGTGGTCCAGAGAATGGTGGTCCAGAGGATGGTGGTATAGAGGATGATGGTCCAGAGGATGGTGATACTGGGCCTGCTCCTGGCTGTTGGATCCAACAGATCATGACCAGAGGATGCTTGATCTGGTCCTGGTTGATGGATCTAGAAGATGACCAGAGGATGCTTGATCTGGTCCTGGTTGACGGGTCTAGAAGGTGACCCTCAGAAAGTGCAGGCGCTGGATCTGGTGAACACAAAAGGGGGAAAAATGCCAAAAGCTCACGCCTGGGATCGAATCCAGAATCATGAGCTTCTGACTTCCTTCTTCTGACCAACTGCGCTGGGTGTTAGTTTATCAATACAATAGAAACAAACAAATAAATCAGAACTACAGGCTTCTGGCCAGAATAAACGCGCCAGAATTTAAACCATCCAGTAAAGTTGTGACACACCACCGTCTTCTTCCCTGGAACTATCGTTTAAAACTCTAAACCTTTACCTACAGACATGGCGCTGTAGCTATAACCCTGTGCATTTCAGAAATGGCATACAAGTAATATAAATAAAATTCAAGATCATGGATCAACTGGATTTGACCCGCGGATCACAATGGTCTCCTCCATTAGGGCCAATTGTTCCTGTATGAAGAATCCCTAAAAATGAACCACGAACCCTAACCATGGCATCTTGGTGTATAGTCAGTAAAAACCCAATTGGATATAATCAATAGCTTACAAATAACTCAAGGATCACGAATATACAAATCAAGCATGCTAAATATGTAAAAATTAATGTATTCGAATTCAAGAAAAGAGAAGAACCGTATGATTCTTATAGCGTGATTCTGAGTGTATGGAAGCTTGCTAGTGGTTGCAACACGATCCTTGGATATCCAGCAAACGATTGGTGTGACTAGAATGGCTTGAGCGGGTCTGAAACTTGAAAATCAGTTTACACTTTTTCTTGATTTTTTTTGCAATTTGTTCTCTCTCTTGCACGCCTCCAACCCCTCTTTCTTTGGTCTGCAATTGTCCCTTATGTATCCAAGAATGAATTAGGGTTGCCATTTGTTTCAAATCTTCTCCAATTATGAATATTGATTCATGATTTGATCATTCTACAAAATCTTTCCAAATCAAGCAAAATGCAATCTTTTTGTATCCATATGAGCCTTTCACAATTTGATCTCACTTCCAGCTGTGTAATGATCCTAAACATGCACAAAATCTCAAGATTTAATTAGCTTTTGATATTTTTACTATTTTATATTGATTTTATTTGATTTAATTGAAATAAAATGAAAATAAATAACAAAAATAAAATAATGACAAGTGGAAGGGCTCATGGGTTGTGGGTCATATTATAAACTCAGTGCAAGCATAAAAAGTTGGGCCCATTTGGCAAAAAGTGCAAATTTGGACTCATTTGACTTTTGACAATTTTGCAAAAAGGGTCAACTTTGCCAATGCATAACTCTCTCAATTTTGACCCTAGAGATGTGTTCTTGGACTTTTTAGAAATCTTAAGATGTCCTCTAAGCAATACTTTTGGTATCATCTCAATTGAGTCTTCCATGTTCATGTATGAAGCTTTGACCTAAAAGGTGTTTTTGTTGACTTTTCAAAATGACCTATAATGTCCAAATTAATATCTTCTTGTGAGTGCATATTTTGAACTTGGGAGATGAAGATGAATTGTAGGGAATTGCATCCTATTCAAAATGAGCTTTGGATGGTTCATTTTTTATAAAGTATGAGAAAGTTATGCTTGGTCAAAGTTGAGTTGACTTTTCCTGCAAAACCCTAATTTAGCAACTTTTGGGTTTTGATGATCTGTGAGCAATCCTTGAGGAATCATGATCAACCCTTGATAAAATGATGAATAATACTTCAAAACGAGAATGCTGACCAAAAATCTTGAAGTTTGACTGTATGTAGGCCACAATTGACTTTTGCCCTAGCACAGTCGATTTTCAGGCCTTTGAGCAATTGATTGGGCAAACTTCCTCTGCAAGGCTTGAAAGTTGGCACAGATGATCTTGAGAACATAGTAGGACAATGGTGAGAATTTGGGATCCTTTGGACTCAAACATCTTGATGCAAAGTGAAACCCTAATTTGAGGTAGACTGTCTTAGGAGAGAGCTTGTCTGGTCAACTCTTGGACTTCCTTGAGCAATTTGAGGACCTCACTTGAAATGTATTGCGAAATATGGGAGGGCAAATTTTGGGGTACAACAGTCAACAATGGAAACTGATTTCCATCATCACTCATGGACTTGCCACAAGTGCTAAATCTATGCTGACAAGGTCCATGTGCCTCCTATTCCTCTAAATGTCATGACTGCTCCATGGCCGTTTGCAACGTGGGGCATTGACATGATTGGAGAGATTAGACCTACTGCTTTCAATGGACACTGCTTCATTCTTGTCGCTATCGATTATTTCACCAAATGAGTCTAATCTGCCTCATTTGCCTCGGTCACAAAGAACGTTGTAGCCAAATTCATCAAACATAACCTCATTTGCCGCTATGGTATCCCTGAAAGGATTATCACTAACAATGGAACCAATCTCAACAATGCTATGATTACAGAACTTAGCACTCAGTTCAAAATCAAGCATCACAATTCTTCTCCTTATAGACCTAAAGTGAATGGCGCAGTGGAAGCAGCCAACAAAAACATTAAGAAGATTGTGCAAAAGATGGTGGTAGCCTACAAAGACTGGCATGAGATGTTACCGTTTTCTCTTCATGGCTACCGTACTTCAGCTCAGACGTCAACTGTGGCAACTCCCTTTTCTTTGGTCTATGGCGTAGAAGTTGTCCTTCTAGTGGAAGTTCAGATTCCCTCATTAAGGATTATAAATGAAGCATGCCCAGGCGAAGATGAATGGATTCAAATAAGATTGAATCAGTTGAACTTGATCGATGAAAAGCGACTGGCTGTTGTTTGTCATGGTCAGATGTACCAAAAATGTATGATCAAAGCTTTCAACAAAAAGATCAGACCTCAAGTATATCAAGTTGGTGACTTGGTAATAAAGCGCATCATTCTTCCACAAGGCAACCTCAGGGGAAAATGGACTCCCGCTTATGAAGGGCCATTTGTTGTCAAGAAAGTTTTCTCTGGTGGTGCCATGATGCTGACTACTATGGATGGTGAAGATTTCCCATATCCAGTGAACAAGGACATAGTTAAAAAATACTACGCATAAGAGACCCACTAGGTTGACACACCTAGGCAAGATATGGGCATCTCGGAAAACCAAAGGTTTGGGTAAAAATTAGGGATATATGCAGAAGATTATACACTCGAGAAGTCGAAAATCCGAAAGGGCGACTTGGGCAAAAATGGGTATCTTGATGAGATGAAAACCCAAAAGGGAGGTCAAGGAAAAAGTTAAAGATTAAAAGCGTATGAATATGTCCCTTGGAATCACCACAATCGAATTTCTTACCGAGGTCCGGGTTCAAACGGTCCAAGATCAATCCAATCAATTCCCGTCAATGGCAAGGGACGTTCGAAGGCATCGGGGCAATAGTAGAGTTGGAACATAATAAGATCACTTCCACATGGTTGTTATTGTTGTTTTAGATTTTGTTTTCCTTTCGACGATTTCCTCTTACTAGGATCTCCGTCTTTGTACAAAAAACTCTTATTCATGGGCAAAACATCAATACAAATATATTTTGAAGTGCAAAATTTTTGTTTTTTGTTTTGAGTGCGAAAAACGTCCAATGACTAAAATTGAATGAACATATGCATATGAACATGATTAAACTATTTAGCAAATATGTGCTACCAAGAAGCAACGAGCATGTCTTTAATGAAGTTAAGATATCCCCACAGAGCATGCTACAATAAACCTTTGCCACAACAGAGTTACCCACAAAGTTGGGTCTATGAAAACCTTGGTTAAAGTTTCAATCTCTCGACAGACCTCTCCCTAGCTGAGTTGTTCTTAAAAGAAGAAGCCTTGTGGATTTATTCTTAAAGAATTCATCTTGCTAGTAGATCATCAAATATTCTCTTCAACAGGGTTTATTCCCCAACAAAACAATACACCATCCAACGAAATCATTTTTATTCAAACAATTTTCGGTTACTATGAAGCTTGGATCCGACCAGATAATAGTCTAACCTCTCGAGATATTATAAAACCTTGACCCAACCAGACAATGGCTTAACTTCTTTCCCCAGTAGAGTTTGCCTCTACCCCCATCAAGTTATTGTGAAGCCTGGACCCGACCAGATATCAATTCAACTTCATCCTTTTAAGAAAGTTACTGTGAAGCCTGGACCTGACCAGATATCAGTTCAACTTCATCCTTTTAAGAAAGTTACTGTAAATCCTGGACCCAACCAGATATTAGTTCAACTTCATCCTCTTAAGCAAGTTACTATGAAACCTGGACCCGACCAGATATCAGTTCAACTTCATCCTTTTAAGCAAGTTACTGTGAAGCTTGGATTCGACCAGATATCAGTTTAACTTCATCCTTTTAAGCAAGTTACTGTAAAGCCTGGACCCGACCAGATATCAGTTCAACTTCATCCTTTAAAGCAAGTTACTGTGAAACCTGGACCCGACCAGATATCAGTTCAACTTCATCCTTTCAAGCAAGTTACTGTGAATCCTGAACCCGACCAGACATCAGTTCAACTTCATCCTTTTAAGCAAGTTACTGTGAAGCCTGGACTCAACCAAATATCAGTTCAACTTCATCCTTTCAAGCAAGTTATTGTGAAGCCTGGACCCGACCAGATATCATTTCAACTTCATCCTTTTAAGCAAGTTACCGTGAAGCCTGGACTCGACCAGATATCAGTTCAACTTCATCCTTTTAAGAAAGTTATTGTGAAGCCTGGACCCGACCAGATATCAGTTTAACTTCATTCTTTCAAGCAAGTTACTGTGAAGTTTGGACTCAACCATATATCAGTTCAACTTCATCCTTTTAAGCAAGTTACTATGAAGCCTGGATCAGACCAGATATCAGTTCAACTTCATCCTTTTAAGCAAGTTACTGTGAAGCCTGGACCCGACCAGATATCAGTTCAACTTCATCCTTTTAAGCAAGTTACCGTGAAGCCTGGACTCGATTAGATATCAGTTCAACTTCATCCTTTCAAGAAAGTTACTGTAAAGCATGGATCCGACCAGATATCAATTCAACTTCATCCTTTCAAGCAAGTTATTGTGAAGCCTGGATCCGACTAGATATCAGTTCAACTTCATCCTTTCAAGTAAGTTATTACGAAGCCTGGAGCTCGATAAGAAAATAATTACCGTCATCCACCTCAGAAAGTTGATGCGAAGCCTGGAATCCGACCAGATAACAACCTAACTTCACTCTCCCAAGTAATTTCTTGCGAAGCCTGGAATCTAACCATATACCAGTTATTTTAATCTTCCAAAGTAAGTCGCTACGAAGCCTGGAATATGACCAGATAACAATCAACTTCATTATCTATAACAATTTGCTGCCAAGTCTGAAGTTCGACCAGATAACAACTAACTTTTGATTCTCTCTAGTCAGGAATAACTCCCCAGTAGAGCAACGAGTAGCTAAGACTCCTGAACTCTTTTCTCCAAGGAGAGATCAACACTCTCCACAGAGTCTTCTTAAACAAGCCAATATTCCCCAGCGGAGTTTCTCCTCAAACAATAGAACATGAATTCCCAGCGGAAACATTCTAAACAAAATTGAAGATACATCTATTCTCCAGCAACATTTATGGGTTCAGCCTCCCAAGATTCCCCAATATGGTGTCAAGGATTTATTTTCCTAGACAAAGACACGCTGCAATAAACGCATCACATTCATAAACCATGATGCATACGTAATAAATACATACAGTATAATCTCATTTATCTTGAGAACATCATTACGCCATGCATACATCTGCATGCAACTAATCCTCTTCCTTGCAGGAAAAAAATCAATCATCAAATGAAGACTTCTTCTAGTTAGATTTATCTGTTCTAGTTTAAAAACAGGAAAAAGACATATACTATTTAAGTATAAATCAACCAAAATATTTATCCTGATACCTCCCCCCAGTCACTCTAGATGGCATCTTTAAGCCCGTCTCTGACAACTCTCTGTCATCTCTTCCAAATGGCATATGTAAGCCCATTCCCTACATCATCAACTATCAGTGTTATTTCATGTGAGTACAAATTTCTGGGCACTCTAGTGTTCAATCATCTTCCACCTTCAGATCAAGAAAGGCAGACAAGCCAATCTAAATCCTCAAGTTTAAGAAGATTGAACAGGGGCAGCTGTTGTACCCCAAAATTTACCCTCTCATGTTTTCCAAGATTTTTTCTAATATGGGTGGTCACAAGAATTTGATTAAAGAAAAAATAATTTTTTTGAACAAGGAGTCTTCGATTGGTATCTTAGCTAAAGTATTTTGATTGGCATGTTCAAAGGCCTTTCAATTTGGTATTTGGACATGCTTCAATTGAGCGCCTGACCTCCTCCAAGCTTGCCTCAATTTTCCAAGTTTCGACTGAAGCCTTGGATTGTTGCTTTCTTGCTGTGCATAAGCTTCGACTGGGCATGTTTTCCCTTTAAAATAGCCTCCTTCAATCCAAAGGGGAAGGGCTTCTTGTCAGTGCTCCTTCGATTGCACCACTGTCTTTGCATGCTGGCTTGACTCACAAATGTAATAACTACCCACATGCAAGTTGGATCCTTTCTTCGATTGAGCATTTATTTTCCTTGGAGAAAGCTTATTTCCTACTTCTACTAGGAAAACTATCCCTCTGGGCATGTCTTCAGCGTACAAAAGCAAGAACTTCTCCAAATTGGCCGTCGATTCACAAAAACTCCCACTGGGCAAAAGACCCCTCAGCGTGTCACCAACGCACATATCCCTCTTTAGTTTGTCTTCAGCACAAGGCCAAGACTCCTTCAAAGTTGCCTTCGACCACAAGACACTGGCCACCTTTGTGCCAGCTTCGCCTAAGCAATGGCCTCCTTTATGCCTGCCCTGACTTGTTTCATGCTAGCATCCACAAGGCATAGGCTGCCTTTGTGCCACTTTCGACTGGACGCAGACTCCCCTTTGAAACATTTGTATAAACTTCAGCATGCATAAGGCCCAGTCGAAGGGCGTACAAGACTCATTTGAATAATACATGTTGGATCCATTCGAAGGACACATAACTGGTGGGAAAGAATGGTGTTTTAGTCTGGTCGAAAGGTGTGGAAAGATGGAGGATTCGATTCAAAGGATCAAGTTGAACATTAGACCCATAGGCTAGGCTACATGTTTCCCCTTTTCAGGCCTCAAACCTATGACTCACTCTATATTTAATTGTTTATACAAGTTAAAATATGCTTTTACCCATTTGATGTCCAAGACCACTTGCACTTAATAGTATAATACTACTTTTAGAAAAGTTTTTCTTGAGCCTTGCGCCTGTTCTCCTTCTGCAGGAAGCAACCCATCTAAACCATTCATCTTGCTATCTCATCTTGGGATCATGGTACAAGTGCACATTTACTTTCCAGCTGAGCCTTATTTTATTATTTTTACTCCCAAACTTCCCAAAACCTTTCTCTATAAATAGAGAGATCCCTTGCAAAGAAAAAAAAGGAGGAGAGGAAGAAGAGAGGAACGTATCTTCAAATTTGTCAAACACCATAAAATTCTCAAACACTTAAATACTCGTGAAAACACAAAACCAGAATCCAACTACTCGCCTCCTTCGAATATGAAACATCCTTACACCTTTCTATCATTTGAATCCAGCAAGAAAGACATTTCACTTGTTTTGCTCTTTCAAATCCAGTGTCAAAGGCATAACCCTTGGTCCTTCCCTTTAAATCCAGGGATATTCAAGGCAGTCACTCGAATCCCAACACACGCCCCAACCTCAAGCAAGGTAAGTTGCTCTAAGATTTAAACTCTTCTTTTCCAATATAGCATGTAAATACATTTCCTTTTCGTTTCAAACATGTACATACCACTGTTCTTCTTTTTGTTTCCACTCTTTTAATATGTTTCATGGTTAACAACCTTCTTGGTTTTTGCTCTTTGTATATTTAAACATGATTTAAGAACTAACTTGGCCCTGAGCTAATGTTGGCATGGCCTTAGGCCATGTTTCTATTTAAACTCAAACGAAAGAAACAGGAAATAGGAAGTTGGAAACGAAGCCTCTGGCTTCCATACCAACCTCCAAGTCAAACTAAAAAGGAAGCCATAAGGCGCACCATGTTGGTTCCATGCCCAGACAAAAGGCACAACATTCTGGCCTCCAGGCCCCAATCGAAAGGCATAACATGCTGACCTCCAGGCCCCCAATCGAAAGTCACACCTTCACTCTTTTCAGGGCAAATCGAAGAGTTCCAGAAAGTGCATAATCGAAGGGTTTTTTCTGCCCAAATCGAAAGACCCTTTTTCTTGCTTTTATTTTATTTTTGCCTTTATATTTTCATGCAATTCAATATGGTTGTAATAGTGTAGGATTTTATCTTTCTGTATTTTTTTTACTTTATAGAAAATGTTAGTAATTAGGGTATATGGCAAGATAAAATCAACAAGTAGACCACCCTAATCAAAAAAGACAAAAATGCATGCAATCAAACACACTTTGCACACATGCACCTCTAGGGTTAACTCTACTTGTTGCCTTGAGAAAATGGTCATGTTATGCATGTGAGACGTCTTAGCAAAAACAATAAAAAAATACAAGATCATAGTCCCTCGATGACGCTTCAAATGTTGCCTTATAAATGATCTTAGTCCCTCAAGAGAAATGCTAAGATATCTCACAACATTGCTATCATGACTATACGATGACCCACGCCCGTCCCTTTACATCCAAAGATAAGGCTTCTTACCAATCAATGTTAAGATAAAAATATCAAAGGAAGAGATAAATGAACAAAATACTTTTGAGTAAAGTAGAATGTTACTAGTTGCTTTCTCATCTTCAAACACAAACACATTTTCTAATACACCAACACTTTCCATGAAATATTTTCAAAAGTCCAACACTTTGTATACATTCTTATAGAGACGAGAATGATTACAAAGTTTGCCTAAACGAAGGCGCTTTACAAAAATACTTTCAAAACCCACCACAAAGCACACTTTCAAACAAAAGCAATGATCTATCAAGTAACTAAGAGCCCATAGATAACTATGGATGAAAAGGGTGCTAACACCTTCCCTTTTCATAATCTACCCCCCGAACTCAAGAAAATAATCTCAAAGGTCTTTCCTGTTTTTTTCACCCTTTCCTTTATTTGAATAAAAGAAAAGCCAGTGGTGACTCTTGCTATCTGCAACAATTGTGATCAAACGCAAAACAACCAAGTTAGTTCTCCCACTTCATTACACAATCAAACACACTACTCACATGTGCACCTTTAGGGTAACCTCACTTGTTGCCTCGAAAAATAGTCATGTCCCTCAAATATGGGCGTTTTAGCAAAGACCCTCGATAAAAAAGATTGTAGTCCCTCGATGTCCCTCGATGTTGCCTTCAGTAAAAAATCTAGTCCCTTATGAAAATTGCTAAAAATGTCTCATAAGTTGCCTTCTATGACTATACGGTTGACCCACGATGTCCCTTCACATCCAATGATGGGGCTTCTTACCAATCAATGGTAAGATAGAAACATCTAAAGGAGGAGGAAAAGAACAAAGACGTTTTGAGTAGGTAGGATGCTCGTAGTTGCTTGCTCACAAATCAAAACCATTTTCACACTTACACTTTCAAAACATCTTCAAAAAACAAACATCTCTTTGAACTATTTTTCAAAACCAACACTCTGTATACATTCTTATAGAGACAAGAATCATTACAAAATTTTCCAAAACAAAGGTGTTTTCAAAATACTTTCAAAAATCCACCACAAACACATTTCAAACAAAGCATTTTTTAAAGTGATATAGCAAGCAACTAAGAGCCCGTAGATAACTACGGATGAAAAGGGTGCTAACACCCTCCCTTTTCATAACCTACCCCCAAAACTCAAGAAAATATCTCGAAAGGTATTTCCTGTTCTTTTCACCCTTTCCTTTATTGGATAAAAGAAAAGTCGGTGGCGACTCTTGTTATCCGCAACATTTGCGATAAAACGTAAAACACCTGAGTCAGTTCTCCCGCTGTATGCCAGAACTGGCGACTCTACTGGGGATTTTTACTTAAAAGTTGGGTTACCTTAGAGCTAGAACATATTTAATTACTTTCTTTCTTTGATTTGTTTGCTTTACATTTATGGATCCTTATTCGAGTTTTGTTTTGATCCTCTACCCGGATTGGGGAACATTATTAGGTAAGTAGCAATAGATCGTGGGGACTATGCGGGGTATAACGACATGGTTGAAGCAATGGCTACGTTAGTGTGACACATTTATTGGTACCGGTAGCCCTTGAGTTTAGTCAATGAGAATACGGGGCCGCTGTGTGGTGTCATGAAGCACTAACTAACCTTAAAACCTTTAATTAAATAACTTAGCCATTAGGAAGTAGTGAGATAGTCGGTTTTGGTGCAGTCACAAGTTGGTTGATACTTAATACTACACTCATTGAGATTGGACTTTCGGGATATTTCGGTCGCCAATAAAGAGGCTTACGCTGAAATAATGCCCGATGAAGAAAGATCAGTGATATTGAGATCCCCTAGAACCCGATTGCTTTCTAGGACAGGTTGAACCGACTAAACTTCAAGAGGGTACTTACCTATGAACCTCATGCAAGCCTAAACCTAAGGAATTGTTTGCTTTGTGTGTATATGTTTGTTTGTACATAACATCATGACATCATACCATGGCATTTTGCACTAACCATTTCAAGGACCTAGAGGTTTATATTTGTCTTGTTTTGTAGGACATGGCTCCCACTTGTAGGAATACTGTCCAAATCAACCTCATCAAAATGCCTCATTAACTTAAGGAATTGGCAACAAGGGTCCCTAATGATTCCCCCTTCACCGAGAAATACGGTCGTCTCATCAACTTGGTTACAACAAGCTTTGAAGAGGATATGGTGAAAGTGCTATTCCAATTCTTTGACCCTAAACACCATTGCTTTACCTTTCCTGATTACCAATTTGTGCCTACTATGGAAGAATTATCTCAACTCTTAGGAATTCCTATTCTTGATCAACTATCCTTCGACAATATTGAAAGAGACCCAAAACCTGAAGAGATTGCTCGAGCTCTACATTTACCTCGGTCCGATGTTGTAGCCAATTAGGAAACAAGAAGTGGTGTCAAAGGATTTCTAGCCAAGTTTTTGTTTGAGAGGGCTCAATATTTTTAGGATGCTCTGGATTTACAAGCCTTTAAAGAAGTGTTAGCTCTTCTCATCTATGGGATGGTCCTATTTCCCAATCCTGACCAACTCATAGATGTGAACGCAGTCAAAATGTTTCTATCTCGCAATCCGGTGCCTACCTTACTTGGAGACATTTTGCACTCTCTTCACACTCGCACCATGAAGATAAGAGGACTTCTTATGTCTTGCACTCCTCTGTTGGCTAGGTGGTTTATTTCGCACCTACCTCGATCTATTGTAAAGAACGAGCAAGGCTTAAGATGGTCTAGTAGGTTGATGTCGCTCACACATTCAGATATTCATTTGTGTCCTCAATCTTTGGAGGATGTTACCATCATTGATCACTGTGGGGAATTTCCTAATGTCCCTCTCCTAGGCATTAGGGGAGGAATCACCTATAACCCTTGTTTGGCTTTGTGACAGTTTGGATATGCTAGGAGGGATGATCCTCATGATGCACTTGTCCAAGGAATTGCATTTGACTACAAGAAAATTGTCCAAGGTTATCGTCAGAGATTCCTAGGAGCTTGAGGAATGGTTAACAAGGTTGATAGCAAGACGTTGGGGCATAAGAACTCCATTCCTTTGGAACCTTATCTCAAGTGGGTGTGAACTCGTGCCCAAAACCTCATGATGCCTTACAAAGGCATCCTACCTATCATCATGGATCCTGTTGCCAAAGGAGATACTCCATATACTATCATTTATCCTGATATGCCTACTTCTCTTGAAGATTTGCAAAGAACTTGGATTCAGCTAAAAAGGGAGCGAGACACCTTTGAAGCCCAGTTTTATGCAAGCGAGAAGAAGACACTGGAGCTCACAAGACAACTTCATGAGGATAGGAGCCTGAATGCCTACATAACTCCAAAGAGGAAGCATCCACATGAAATTTGAGTCATTGTTATTGTATTTTAGTTCATTTTGTTTCTTTTGTTTCAATGTAAGCCCAAGATGCATGTTGTAATCAATTTGAACTTATTAATACAATTAATGTTTGTTCCTTTTTGTCTAAACAAATTTAAATCTTCTAAGTCCTTGAAATCATCTGTATACGCACTTTCATGCATCATAACATAAACAAGCTTTCCACAACATGTTTCCTTATCCTTCTTCTACTTATTTCAGTAAGATGGATATCGAACAAACAGTGAAGGATCTTCAAGCACATAATACTCAATTCAAGCAGATGTTCCTGGCTCTGGATAAGGGACAAGAGGACCTGAAGGCTCTCATTCTCAAAGACAAGAAGAAAAAGACAAAGAAACCAGTGGGTGTCCTGAATATAGGAAGGAGATTCAGAGAACCAGCAAAGCGAGCTCTAAATTTCACAACTCCGTCAAATGAGGGGAACAATCAGGAAGAGAAGACAAAATAAGGGGACCACAGTCCAGGATCTGATGAAAAAGAGGCTTACTATGCTGAAGAACAATATCCTCCTGCTGATTACAAATATAAACAACAGGAGGATCGTCTCAACGCCATGAAAATTCATAGAGTACCTGGTCTGGATTTTGAAGAATTAGGGTTGGTTTCTAGAGTGATCATTCCCAAGAAGTTCAAGGTTCTCGCATTTGCTAAATATGACAGAGTTTCATGTCCTAAGCTGCATATGAGTTCTTATGTTAGGAAGATCCAACCTCACACTGCTGATAGGAACTTGTGGATGCATTTCTTCCAGGAAATTTTATCGGGGACTCAATTGGAATTGTTCTATCAGCTGGAGGAAACCAACATTCGCAACTGGGAGGATCTGGCTGCTGCTTTCTATAGGCAGTACCAATACAATGCTAACCTTGCTCCAACCCGTACACAACTTCAAAACATGTCTATGGGTTCTAGTGAGGGCTTCAAAGATTATGCCCAGAAGTGGAGAGATCTTGCAGGAAGAGTCCATCCTCCTCTGTCTTATAGAGAGCTAGTAGATATGTTCTTGGGTACTTTATTAGGCCCATTTTTCAACCATCTGATCGGAAGCTCTTCAGCTGCGTTCACCGAGCTGATATTGACTGGTGAAAGAGTAGAAGTTGGCACCAGAAGTGGAAAAATTTAAGGGGTTTCATCTTCAAGTGTTGCAAAGAATCCTTTCAGTGGGAAGAAGCAAGATAGTGCTACCTATGGCAAGAGAAATCAGGGTAAAGTTGAACGTCGTCCAACGGTAGGAGCTGTGATGATCTCCAACCTTGTATCGACTCAACGACAACATGATCAGTGCAGGTAGGATACGCCTAGAAGATAATTCATCAGACTCAACATGCCCTTATCTTAAGTATTGCAACATCTAATGAAGGCTAGCTTGGTCACTCTGAGGGAGCCTCCTAAAAATCCAAACACTATATCTCCCTATTATAATCCTAATGCTCGGTATGCCTACCACTCTTACAGTCCATGGCATGATATAAATGATTGTTAGGCTCTGAAGAATAAAGTTTAGGATCTTATTGAGGCAAAGGAGATTGAATTTGACCCTCCTGAAACCCCCAATGTGATAACTGCACCAATGCCCAAGCATGGACAGGGTATTAATGTTGTTGATGATGTTCTATTTGTTTCTTCTGTGGATGATTTGACTACCTTTCTGCAAACTGTTAAGAAGAATCTCTTACAAGCTGGTTTATTCCAGGATGTGGGGAAGGTTTCCACTTGTGTAAATCTCTGCCCAATGGTTGTTTGTTGTTGAAGATAGGTGTCCAACGCCTAATGAACAAAAAGGAAATTCTGTTTGAGAAGACTCCCTCTATGAAAGGTCTATATGAAGATGCAAGATGTGAAGATGTGTCAATTATTACCATTTCCGACAATCTCCCCAGGGTCTCCTCCAAAAGACTTGTCAGGATTACATCCACTCCTAAGGTTGCTCCTTTATTTATCACCTTTCAAGGGCCCATACCATATTCCTCTGACAAAGTTGTTCCTTGGAATTATGGAGCTGACGTTTACTATCATGGCATCAAGCAGGACCTCCTGACCATTAAGAATGAAGTTACTGAAGATACTAATCCTAACATCGGCAACATTGTTGGGACCAGTAAAATTACCAGAAGTGGAAGGGTTTTCTCTCCTGAAATCTCTCCAAAGACTTTTGCCACTCCTTTGGTTATTCCTGCTAAAACGCATGTTGGTCCTGTTGTTATTCCTGCTACTGAGTCAGCTGAGACTCTGGGTAAATAAGTATTGGTTGAGCCTGCCCGGATGGAGGCATCCAAATAAGCCATTCCTAAAGCCTCCAAACGAGAAATGGAGGAAATTTTAAAATCATGCGGAAGAGTGACTATAACGTTGTAGAATAATTGGGGAAGACGCCCTAAAAAATTTCAATGATGGCCTTGTTATTATGTTCTGAAGCCCATGTGTGATACGGTGGGAGAACTGACTTGGGATTTTGCATTTTGTGTTTGCAAATGTTTCGGTTTAGCAAGAGTCGCCACCGACTTTTTATTTTATCCTAAGGAAAGGTCAAAAAGCACAGGAAAGACCTTTGAGATGTTTTCTTGGGTTCGGGGAGTAGATTATAGAAAGGAAAGGTATTAGCACCCTTTCTATCCATGGTTATCCATGGGCTCTTAGTTACTTGTTTAGATCACTTGCTTTGCTTTTCAATTGTTTGAAATGGTGCTTCGTGTGTGGTTTTGAAAGATATTTTGAAAAGAGGCCATCGTTGTGGCAACCTTTGTAATGATTCTTGTTTGAATGTATACAAAGGTGTTTTTGTCTTTTGGAAGTTTTCAATGTTTGAAAGTAGGGTTTTGAATTTGTGTGGTGAAGTGTGTTTTGAAAATAGCAAGGATGTTTTTGCAAGCTTTTGATCAAATAACTAAGAGTTATCTACCCTATTTTACTCAAAGATCTTTCTTATGTTTTTAACCCTTTTAACAGTGTTGCTTCACCATTGTGTTTGATGAACAACCTTGTGTTAGGATGTTAAACGGGACAAGCGCGGGTCATCGTATAAACCATGATAGCAATTGTGTCAAGTATTTTTGGCAATTTTCTTGAGGGACTTGATCATTTTTGTTTAGGCAACCTAGATAGCGTCATCAAGGGACTATGATCTTTTGTTTGTTTTTGTTTTTCCAAAGTACTCAACATGCATACCATGGCCCATTTTTGAAGGCAACAAGTGGATTGTAACCCTAGGGGTGCAAGTGTGCATTGTGTTTGATTTTCATGCATTTTTGTCTTTGATTAGGTCAAACTATTTGTTGGTTTTGATCTTTGCATACAACCCTAATTCTAATCATGGCATAATTGAAAGCATTTAAATGCGTAAAAATAAATCTAAGCTATTACAACTTTGATATAGGGAGGGGGGTACAATTTTGAATAGAGGGGTATTTGACAAGAAATATAAAACCCTAATTACTATTACATCCAAATTGAATTCTTTATGCAAATAAAATAAATGGGCAATATTTAATTAAACAAGATAAATAAATTTTAAACAAAATATATTATGCAAAAAAAATTATTTACAAAAATGTATATATTTCAAGAAAATATTTTCAAATGTGAATAAAAATAATAAATGAAAATAAAAGTATTTTTTAACATTATTTTTAAGTTTTAACAAAATAATATAAAGTATTTAAACATTTTAATGTTAGAAATAATTAAAATAAATACCAAATAAATATAAAAATTTATGAAAATATTTTTTAGGCATTTTTTTGTGTTTGGAAATAAAATAATAGAGTCAGAAATGAAATAAAAATGCAAAAATAATAAATATACAAAGAAATGGGCCAGGGGGGTGTGAAACTGAAAATGGGGGTGTCAAAAGCAGGAAATAGCCAGGCCCAGCCCAGCTACTTCATCTTCTTCCTCTGTTCAAACAAAAACACGCGCCTTCTGTGTACAAACTGCCAACTCCTGGAAACGTGATCCTTTGACAAAACTCAAAACATGAAATTGTAGAGCATCAAACAACGATTTCAAACATATAAAACATTAAATCTAACTCTCAAAGACCAGAGAGAATTTCTCTGACCCTAATTTCTAACCTAGTTTTTTCAGAAAGTTCATGGATGAAATTCTCCTAGCACGATTAATATAAATGAAAACTAAGCACATATATGGTTTCAGGGAAATGAATACAACATCTTTCATTCACAAACCTAAGGCTAAATGTTCCTAAATAGAGAGATAGAAGTTCATGAAATACCTGTTTCAGTTGAGTTCGAGCTGGACAATGCATCAACTTTCAATGGGGCCTGAGGTTCTTTTGAGCTTGCTTGATGTCCCCTGAACCTTTCCCAATGCTTAGTTTGTTTTGAAGTGACCTGAATCGTGCTACAAAACTCAACCTGCAAAGCTTTCAAACAAAAATGGTGAACACTTTAAATGGAGTTATAGTTGGCAATGGAGGTTTGGGATAGTTTGAGTGAGTTGAATGGAAGGTATTGGAACAAGTTTGAGGCAAAACGCACGAGGCAAAGTGAAGATGGAAGTGATTCTGCAGGGCTTGCCCTGTTTTGCAAGAAAAAGTGGTTTTTGAGTATGAGGAGGTTTCAAAGGTCAAAGGCTCGTGCTTCTGGCTTGAAAGGATGTCTGTAACTTATTTCAAAACTTTTCTTGAGTTCAATATATCAGATCTGTGAGTTATGAGCTTTTGGCCATTTGACTTGTTTTGAAAGCAAAGATGTGAAGTGACCAAGCTATGGCTTGTACAGGCTAGTTACAAGCATGCTCAAGTTGGTGTACTATGCCTGAGATTAGGGAACTTGTTTGCTTCAAGGAAAAAAGTCCAAGGCTCAAGAAAAATGCAATTTGACATAAAGTTCCCTTTATGAAAATAGAAGTATGACCTTTATGCTCAAAATGGAAATGTTCATTGTACAATGCTCTCTTGATCATAACAATGCCAATGTCCAATGTATTTGCATTCAATTTTTGAGTGTAAATTGGTTTAGAGGCATGTAATTATGTGCTAAGCTAGTTTGGTCAGATTTGGCAAGTGGTATGAACATGTATTGGCCATGGTTACAAAGTGAGTTTTTGCCAACTTCAAGCATTCGATTCTCCCTAACCACAAAGGTGTTTAGGAGTTCTTGGACAATTTGGAAATATTGCAACATGTACTATAATCCATCTTTGAAATGCAACTTAATACTCCGAGTGGAACTATGTGAAAAATGACCAAGAAGATGGGTCAAAATCCTGCCTAAACTAGGGCAAAATTTCTCTAAGTTAAAAGTTTTAGGTACCCTTGTTCCAAAAATAATAACTTGAGATCCAAGCTTCTTTTGAGAAAACTTTGTGTATCAAAGTTGTAGAATTTGTGATGGACTACAACTTTCATGTTATAGGTTTTGTTTGAATCCCTTTGCATCTTGGTGAAAATGTGGGGCAAAGTTAGGAAAAATTAAGAAAATTTCATAACTTAGAAAATTTCTAAGTTATGAAAATTTTCAATTTCAAACCCTAATTTTCAATTTTGGGTTTCTTGATGAACAAGTTTCATTATTTGACATGTCTTGATGAAAAATGACCCTTGGCACTTGATTTTGACCAAAAAGTCAAAGTTTGACATTTCAGTGTACAATCAAATTTTGATTAGTTGATTGAAAAATTCATCTGTCAATCCTATGAATTTGAGATCTTTTGAACTTGTTGAATGGGTCAAGATGATGTAATTGAGTCCTTGATCCCATGGTTGGGCTTGATTTGCCATTGTCTAGGTCAAACAGTCAAAAATTGCCTTTGCACAGTCAAAACCCTAAAAATGACCATTTTGCCCTTTTGGTGATCTGATCAAATTTCTTGTGGAATTGTGATCCAAACTTGATCAAATGGTTCATATGAGTTCATAATGTTGATGTGGGTCAAAATTCATGAGATTTGACTGTCAATTGGCCACAATTGACTTTTTCCCCAATACAGCGGATTTCTAGGTCAACTGTCCAATTGACTGGGCAAAAATTTGATTCAAGGCTTGAAACTTGGTATGGACAAACTTGTGAGTCCAACATGAGGTATGAAAGTCATTTTGGACATTTTAGGTCAAAACATCCCTGTGCAAACTCAAACCCTAATTTAGGTCAATAGTGCAAGGAGGTGTCTTGAGCAGAGCAGACCCTAGCTTGATCTTGAGTTCCAAGAGTCTTGTGATGAGAAATGTTGATGAAATGAGAGGGCAAATTTTGGGGTACAACAGTTGTCCCTGTTCAATCTTCTTGAACCTGAAGAGTTAGATTGGCAAGTTTGCCTTTCGCGACTCGAAGGTAAAAGAGGATTGGACACTAGAGTGCCCGTAAATTTGCACTTGTCAAAATATAGCTGAGGAAATGGGCTTAAAGATGCCATTTGGAGATGGTGGAATCTTGCTGGAGATGGGATTAAAGATTCCATCCAAAAATGTTTGTTGAATTGCAATGTTGTAGGTCAGAAGAATGAGTATCAAAATGGTATCCGTGTCTGGAATGCATTTGAACTGTATCTGGAGACTGAGTCTGTATGAGAAAAAGAATGGGGTCCATGTCTGGAGAGTATCCTAGCTGTAACTGAAGTTGAACTTTGAATGAATATCAGAATGACTGTCGTGTCTGGAGTATATCTGTATTGTATCTGAAGTTGAGATCTGTATGAGTAGCAGAATGACTTTCGTGTCTGGAGTGTATCTGAGACTGTAACTGGGATCTGAATAAGTGACAGAATGACTTCCTTGGCGACTGTACTGGGGAGAATCAAACTTCTAGTGTAAGGGCCAGAATGGCATCCATGTCTGGAGCGTATCTGAATCTTGAAGTGGATAGTTGAATCTGAATGAGAGATAGAATGGCCACTGTGCCTGGAGCATATCTAGTCTGTATCATATTGCTGAAGTATAAATGAGTAGTAGAATGACTGCCGTGTCTGGGGTGTATCCGTACTGTATTTTGACTTGAAATTGTGAATGAGTAATAGAATGACTGCCGTGTCTGGGGTGTATCCATACTGTATCAGGAAAATTGTTAATGATATCCTTTTAATCTTATCCTGAAAAGGGTAAAATGTTAGCTAAAAACAAAGTTATGTTGCATGATATGTATGATGCAATGAACTGTGCTTCATCAATGTTTATGATATATGAATGTAATGGATGGGCATGTAAGCCGAGTGGCTGTCTTGCTGAGACAAATAAATCCTTGGTTGCTGCTGGGGATTTGAAATCTTTGACTGCTGTCGGGGAAAGTAAATCCTTGACCGATGTTGAGGATTCAAAACTCTTTGATTGCTGAAGATGAGAGATCCTTGCTGACTGCTTGGGGATTAAAGATCTTTGTTTGTTTGAGAAGGAGAAATCCTAGGACCACTGCTGGAGATTGAAAATCCTCGGTGATTTGTGGGGATTAACAAGGCCTTTGACAACTTCTGCAGGGAATGAGAATCCTTCATGACTTTCCTGGGAAATAGGGAAAACTCTGAAAATCTCTACTGGGGAATTAAAACCTGGGAGGCTTCTACTTGGAGAAATGAGACTGAGAATCTTCGATCTTGCTGGGAGATAACTCTGTGGGGCAAATGTTTACTCGGCCAGTGAAATCAAGAGCTTTGAGTTGTATGCCAAACTGCTGGGGAAGCATCCTAGTTGGGGATAAGCCAAGAGGTTAAATGTTATTTGCTTGGTTCTCAGACTTTTAAGATAGCCTGCTGGGGAAATTGGGGGAAGTTGAACAGTTCCCACCGGGGGTTGGTGGTTGGAAATTTGACTTCGCTGGGGAAGAAGGTTTAGAATATTCTGGTTCCGCTGGGGAGAGGTATTTCAGGGTTTTCGGGCTCCGCTGGGGATCTTGAAGTTTAACTCCGATGGGGACACATACTTTAAGATTTTGGCTTTGTTGAGGATTTGAACAATGTATTGCAGGGGATTTCTTCTGGAATGGCACAAATATATATTCCTACACCTTCAACCTATCAGTAATTATCCTTTCTCAATTTCGTTTTATTTGTAAGTAGCGATTATATTCAAATGCATATGTCTATTTAACAAAACTTTGGACGTTTTCAAATAAAAACATAAGTGTAAAAAAGAAAGAAAGGCAAGCAAATTTCTGCATTTTGAACTATCTTTGTATTAACTTTTGTGAGTATCTTTGTACAAAGGAGACAAACATCCTAGTAAGAGAATGTTGTCGTAAAAATTAAAAATTTTTATACAAAAGAAAGATGGCTATGTGTAACAATTCCATGGGATTCCCATTCTGCTATAGCCTTCACAACTTTGAGTATCTTGTCCATTCGCTGCTTCGTCCACCGATGACTGGATTGATCAGAAGCTGGGAGCTTGTAGGTGAAGAGATTGTTCTTAAAGTGATCCGTCAAGACATAGTCATACGCTTTAATTCCCTAACTTTTGCCTGGACCGCCCTTTCGGGTTTTCGATCCACCAGGAAACCCTTTTTTGCCCAAGTCGCCCTTTCGGGTTTTCAACTTGCCGGGTGTACAAATTTTTTTGTTTTATCCCTAATTTTTGCCTGAACTGCCCTTTCGGGTTTTCGATTCACCGGGATGCCCATTTTTGCCCAAGTCGCCCTTTCGGGTTTTCAACTTGTCGGGTCGTTTTATGCGTAGTATCTTTTGACTATGTCAGCGTTTGCAGGGTGCGGCAGGTCATCGCTGTCCATGGTGGTCAGGATCATTGCCCCACCAGAAAAGATGCTCTTGATCACAAATGGTCCTTCGTAAGTAGGAGTCCACTTGCCCCTGTGATCACTTTGCGGCAAGATGATCCGCTTGATTACAAGATCTCCGACTCGATATACCTGATGTCTGACTTTCTTGTTGAAGGCCTTGATCATCCGTTTTTGATAAGTCTGACCATGACAAACAGAAGTAAGTCGCTTCTCGTCGATCAAGTTAAGTTGATCAAGCCGGGTCTGAATCCAATCGTCTTCACTTAAACCGACATCTTTCATAATCCTTAAGGAAGGAATCTGAACCTCCATAGGTAAAACAACTTCAATGCCATATACCAACAAAAAGGGAGTTACCCTTGTTGAAGCACGTGCCATGGTACGATATCCATGCAGAGCAAACGGTAACATCTCATGCCAGTCCTTGTAGGTGACTGTCATCTTTTGAATGATCTTCTTGATATTTTTGTTCGCGGCTTCAACAACACCGTTCATCTTCAGCCGGTAGGGAGATGAATTATGATGATAAATCTTGAAATGTTCGCATAGAGCGGTGATCATAGTGTTGTTCAAATTTGTACCGTTGTCTGTGATGATCCTGTCGGGGATACCATACCGGCATATGAGGTTCTGCTTGATGAAGCGGGCAACCACATTCTTTGTAACAGAGGCATAGGAAGCTACTTCAACCCACTTGGTGAAGTAGTCAATAGCCAACAGGATGAAGCGATGTCCATTGGATGTTGCAGGCTTGATCTCTCCAATCATGTCAATGCCCCACATTGCAAATGGCCAAGGAGCTGTCATAACGTTGAGAGGAACAGGAGGAATATGTACCTTGTCGGTGTAGACTTGGCATTTGTGGCAAGTACGGGAATGTTGATGACAATCAGCTTCCATAGTAGACCAGTAGTAGCCTGCCCTTAGAATCTTCTTAGCCATCGTATGTTTGCTCAAGTGGGTGCCAAATGTGCCACTATGTATATCAGTCATGATTAACTCTGCTTCAACCTTGTCCACACAATGAAGTAGAACACAATCATGGCTGCGCTTATAAAGGATGCTGTGATACGGTGGGAGAAATGACTTGGGTTTTGCGTTTGTTTTCGCAAATGTTTCAGTTTAGCAAGAGTCGCCACCGACTTTTTATTTTATCCTAAGGAAAGGTTAAAAGCACAGCAAAAACCTTTGAGATTTTTTCTTGGGTTCAGGGAGTAGATTATAGAAAGGGAAGGTATTAGCACCCTTTCTATCCATGGTTATCCATGGGCTCTTAGTTACTTACTTAGATCACTTGCCTTGCATTTTCAATTGTTTGAAATGGTGCTTTTTGTGTGATTTTGAAAGAGTTTTTGAAAAGAGGCCATTGGTTGTGGCAACCTTTGTAATGATCCATGTTTGAATGTATACAAAGGTGTACTTGTCTTTTGAAAAGTTTTCAATGTTTTGCAAGTTTGTTTTGAAAGTTGTGTTGTGAAGTGTATTTTGAAAGTAGGCAAGGTTTTGTTTTGCAAGTTTGATCAAGTAACTAAGAGTTGTCTACCCCTAAGTTTACTCAAAGATTTTTTCTATGTTTTAACCCTTTTAACAGTATTGTTCCACCATTGTATTTGGTGGATAATCTTGTGTTAGGATGTTAACGGGAGAGGCGCGGGTCATCGTTTAGACCATGAATGCAATGGTGCCAAGTGTCTTTGGCAACTTTTCCTTTAAGGGACTTGATCATTTTTAGGCAACTTGAGAAAGCGTCATTGAGGGACTATGATCATTAGATTTGTTTTTGTTTGGCCAAAGACACTCAACATGCAAGCATGGCCCATTTTGGAAGGCAACAAGTGGAGTAACCCTAAGGGTGCAAGTGTGATTGGTGTTGTCCATTTTCATGCTTGTTTATCTTTGAATTAGGTCAAGCTATTTGTTATTTGATTTTTGCATACAAACCCTAGGTCTATCATGGCATAATTAGAAAGCTTTTAAATGCTGAATTTTAAAGCCCTAGACTATTACAACATGATTATGGGGATGGGGGTACAAATGTTTGAATGGGGGTATTTGACAAGAAATTTAAATCTAGGCTATTACATCCATATCGAATATACAAGTATTTAAATGTACAATATTTGCAATATAAATAAATATCAAAATGCAATGTATTATGCACAAAAATGGCCTTTTATGTATGTAAAAGTTTTTTATGTTTGAAATATAAACAAAATAGAAAAAGATCAATTTGGAGTATTTTTGTGTTTTTTAGGGCAAAACCCTAATTTTTAATAATTAGTAATTATTTACTAATTATATACAATATTTATGTATTTATTTATACAAAAAACAAATAAAAGAGAAGTATATTGTAAAAAGTATTTATCGATGTCAAATATTAATAAAAATAAAAATGTATTATTTTCATATTTTTGTCCTAAATATTTAATAAAATATGTATAAGTATTTATATTATTTACTAAATATACTAAATATATACAAAAAATGAAATATTAATTATTTACAAAAAAGTATATTTTTTAGAAAAATGTTTTCAAAATGTAAACAAAAATAATAACTAAAAAAAATATGTTTTTGTATTATTGTTTAATATTTTGGATAAAAAGAAATATATTTGTTTGCATATATATGCTTAAATAAAACAAACAAATGCCAAATAAATGCAAAAATGGATGAAAAAATATTTTTAATATTTTTTATGTTTTGACAAAAAATATCAAGTCAGAAGAAAAAATAAAAAGTTAAAAATGAATAAAATATCACACAATGGGCCAGGGGGGTGTAAATGGAAAATGAGGGTGCAAACAGAAAAAACAAACTCAGGCCCAGCCCAAGTCCACCTTCTTCAACCTCTAGCCATTTCTGTCTCAAAAACGCGCTGTTGTACCCCAAAATTTGCCCTCCCATATTCTCCAAGATTTGTCAAGTCAAGGTCACAAAATTCCCAAAGGTTTGTGCAGTTCAACTGTCTCCTATACAGTCAAAACTAGGGTTTGTGTTCTGATCAAGAATTGAAAGGTTTCAAAGGCCCAATCAAGTCTCACATGCCCACAAAGATGGTCAAGTATCCTCATGTCAAGTTTCAAGGCATTCAGCTCAAAATTGCACAGTCAAAACCCTAGATTGCACTACAGTCAACTGTAGGGGCAAAATGGTCATTTGACAGTCAAAAGTTCAAATTTTTGGTCAATATATCATTTTGAAGCCACAAACATCATTTGATCAATGCTTGATCATGATTCTCAAAATTTGGCTCAGAAATCATCAAAGATGCAAAAGTTGCTATATTTGGACAGCTGAAAAAGTCAACTGAAATTGACCAGGGCATAACTTTCACATGGATTATCAGAAAAATTCCATCCAAAGCTCATTTTGAAGAGAAAGACATTTCCTACAATCCATCTTCATGTTCCAAGTCCAAGAAATGCTCTCACAAAAAGTTATCAATTTCAACATTATAGGTCATTTTCAAAAGTCAACAAAAAGGGACTTTAAGTCAAAGGCCATAACTTGAGATTGGTAAATCAACATGACATGGGACCAAAGGCATTGGTTAGAGGACTCAAAGACCTTTCCCAAATGTCCAAGAACATGTGAAAAGCTTAAAAATTGACCAAGTTATGCCTTGTGGAAGTTGGGAAATGTTTGGGAATTTTGAAAAGTCAACATTGATGCAAAAGGCCTAAAAATGCAAATGGGCTCATTTTTCTTCCAAGTTTCTTCATGCCAAGCCTATGCACGACCACTAGGCCCAAAGGGAAGTATTTTCATATTTTTTAATTATTTATTTGAATTTATATTAATTTATATTCATTTAAATCATTTTTAATACATGAAAAATATAAACCTAACCTAAAAAATCTTTTTATGCATGATTTGGCTTCTATAATTCGTGCACATGTTAATAGGGAAAGATTTGGTGCTGATTGAAACCTAATTGACACAAAAACCATGAAAAAAGATTCAAAAAGATATTAAGGAAATCAAATATTGAAAACAATGAATGCCTTGGATTTGGATCAATTTTTCCAACCTAATTGCTTCCTTACATATACAGGAATGTAAACCTAATGCAAAAAGACTGCAAGCTGCGCCCAAACAAGCCATTGCATATTGAAATTTTTCCATAAAAGCTTAATTCTGAAATCAACCTTAGAGGTCGATTCAAGCCTCCAAAACCATCTCAACAGCTTGCCAAGGTTGTCTTGAACACGTTCCAATCAACAACAACAACTAAAACCTCAAGAATTGGTAGATTAAACTGGAACTGTACAGCATGAAACTCACAATCGTATTTTCCATTCTAAGCATTATCATTGCATTCTAATTATGGATTCTTGCTCTTTGTGGTGTTTTAAATCTAATCATCATATTTAATTTGATTTTCCTGCTGTCTATAAGGATTTGCCATGCGCGATTTTTAGGTTTTGCAGGTTTCAAATTTGGGGTTTTCTGCCCAAGGATAAATTACGCTTCTAGACCAGTGCCATTAGCTTAAGCAGGTTGAGACGAAGAAGATGGCACCCTCGCGCTCAATTTATGAGCGTCGAGGGGCTAGTCGCTATTTTCTTATAGGCCCCCTAAAACAACGTTTCAAAAACCGTGGCCTCTGAGTTTTGTTTTTACAGGGACGAAGACGATGGTGTCGTGTCACACAGGGACAGGCCAATTCAAATTTGCGCGCGTTTTAGTTACTAGGCGTTGGTTTTGCTTTTTCATTGTTTGTTTACCATAATATATCAATTAACGTTCATTGGCTCAGTGGTAACACGCTATGCATATAACATCAAAGACCTGGGTTCAAGTCCCAGTTCTGGCAAAATTCCATGTTATTTTTCAAAATAAAATCCTATGCTATGCTAACATCCAGGTACATCATGTCCTCTCATCATCAGGCCACACACGTGTCCCAGACGACCAAATCAAAGGCGTGGATCCCAGGAGCACAATAAACTCCAGTCAACGCACCATATGGAATCTGGAGAAGTCAACGAATCAAATCTTGTTGGGCCAGAATTTCCAGGCCTGAACCTCCTCAATGGGGACTACCCCCCCTGGTTTGCCTTATTATTTTTATTTTTATTCTCTCTTTAATTTTTCTTTCTATTTCTTTTATTTTGCTATTTATTTAGTTAATTATTTTTATAAAAATATAAAAAAAAAACATTCAAAAATCAGAAAAGACCAAAAATAATAAAGATTTATATTATAATTATTTTCATAAAAAATGCTTGTAATTATTTAGCTTTAATTTAGGTTTATTAAATATTTTTCATAATAAAAATCCAAAAATAGAATTTAGGTTTAATAACTTTTTATTTCCTTTTTAATTTTCCCTTTTTTTTTTCAGAATAATAATATTATTTATTTGTTTTCATAAATTAAAAATTGTACATAAATTAATTTAGAGTTAAATTAGGTTAAAAGTCAATATTTTCATAATAAACTCAAAAAAACATTAGAACTAGGGTTTAGCATTTTAATTTTAATTAATTTTTCTTTTTTCTTTTAAATCTAAAAAAGGCACAAAATACCAAAAAACATTTAATCATTTAATTTTTAATTCTCATTAACTTTTAATTGTTTGCAAAAGGGTCCAACGCCCTAGTTTTGTTTTAATTCCTTTATTTCGCGCATTTATCTTATGTCGTTTAATTATAATTATGTAAATCTCCCAAAGCCATGTAACTTTACTTTTCACACTTTATTTTTTCGCTTTATTTATTTTCCGCTAAATCGGGTCCGGTTTAATTTTGGCGATGTGGACCCGCGCCATTTGTAATAGCCTTAGATTTATTTTTCGCAAACTCTATAACTATTAATATGCATGCAAGAATGAATGACCCTAATTAAAATCAAGCGTAGAACACAACAAACATGACAAGACAAATAACTGAAACATGACACACAGTTCGCACACACCACCCCTAGGGTACGCCTCACTGTTGCCTTTCGAAAGGTGATCGTCGAGTAGAGGACGTCTTAGTAAGTCCTCATGATCCGGGAACCTGGCATGAGGGTAGCTTCTAAGGTGTCTTCCCATTGCTCTGGTGATCACCATGTCCCTACAAACTCGAATTGACCCGAACACCTCCAACGGTGGTGCTACCTACCTCTCAATGGTGGGATGGCACTACCTTAAGGACATTTACACAGCCTAATTCCTTAAGGTAGGTAGATGACTCGTAGATACTTGCTCTTTTCAAAAAAACAAACAAAAACCTTTTCACACCGACACTTTTCAAAAAAAGCTTTCAAAACAATATTTCAAACACTCTTGAGGACTGATACAAGAGTCGATCTGAAATTTTTAAACGAAACTTTTTCAAACCCACTCACAATTGAAAAGCAAACACTTTTGAAAACACATTGAGCAAGTATCTAAGAGCCCATGGATAACCATGGATAGAAAGGGTGCTAACACCTTCCCTTTCTATAACCTACCTCCCGAACCGAGAGCAATCTCTTTAAGGAATTTTTCTGTGCTTTTGTCCTTTCCATTTGGAGAAAATAAAAGACGGTGGCGACTCTTGCTTACCGCGACATTTCGCGAACCAGCGTTAAACAGTCAGTTCCAGATCCACCGATCACAGAACTGGCGACTCTGCTGGGGATATCTTATAAAGTGAGGTGTACCTTAGGGCTAGCTTATAACTATGTTTTCAATTGTTTTCCTTGTGTGCTTTAAATTGTGGGTTGCTTGGGAGTTCTATAGATCCTACACCCGGATCTGGGGGATACCTTTCTTAGAAAGTAGCAACAAGGCTGTGAGGGAACTGTGCGGGGTATACCGACATGGTTGAAACAGTCTGCTACGTTGATGTGGCACTTTGGTGTGTACCGGTAACCCTTGAGTTCAGTCAAGGAGAGTACGGGGCCTCCGCGTGGTGTCGTGAAGCATCAACAGACCTTAGGAACCTTAATTGAACTACCTTGGCCTCTTTAGGGTAGTGAGATAACTGACTTTGGTGCAGTCCGAGGTTGGTTGATACTCGATACTACACTCAATTGAGGGTTGCTTTCCTGGAATATTTCGGTCGCCAGTTCAGTGGCTAAATCGAAACGATGAACAATGAAAGCAATCCCGTGATATTGGGAACCTTAGAACCCGGTTACTTTGATTAGGACAGGTTGAACCCACCAACTTCAAGAGGGTACTACCCAGACCCCATGCTGGCCTTAAACCTTAAGGGCTTGTCTTGTGTGCCTTGTTTGCCCTACATGTTTGTCTTTGTAAATATCTGTGGTGTGTTTAATCATAGCATCATGACATCATCCAACATCATATGCATTGACTAACCATTTCAGGGGTTCGGATTTTCATCTTTGTTCTTGTTTTGTAGGACATGGAAACTGTTCGTAGAAAGACAATTCAGGTCAATCTTGTAAGGATCCCTCCTCAGCTTAAGGAGCTTATATCCAGGATTCCTGAGAACTCTTCATTCAGTGAAAGGCATGGAAGCC
Organism: Vicia faba; assembly: GCA_948472305.1. NCBI lineage: Eukaryota > Viridiplantae > Streptophyta > Magnoliopsida > Fabales > Fabaceae > Vicia > Vicia faba. The sequence goes on from OX451737.1 coordinate 1,188,684,945, forward strand.
TCATCAGCTTGGTCAACACCAACATTGAGGAAGATATGATAAAGGTCTTGTTCCAGTTCTTTGACCCTCTGCATCACTGTTTTACCTTCTTGGACTATCAGTTGGTACCTACATTGGAGGAGTTCTCCCGGCTCCTGAAGATCCCTATCCTTGATCAGCTACCATTCAACGGTACAGAAAAGGAACCTAAGCTTGAAGAGATTGCTAAAGCCTTGCACCTACAGTCATCTGACCTCAAAGGACATTGGGAAGTTAGAAGTGGTATCAAGGGGTTCGTGGCCAGGTTTCTGTTTGAGAAGGCCCTTGAATGTTGGAACTCCCTTGACTTGCAAGCTTTTGAAGAGGTTGTGGCCCTCCTTGTTTATGGTTTGGTGTTGTTCCCTAACCCAGATCAGCTCATTGATATCAGTGCCGTTCAGATCTTCATGTCCAGGAATCCCATACCTACGTTGCTGGGGGACATCCTTCACTCATGTTACACTCGAACCATGAGAAAAAGAGGTGTCCTTATGTGTTGCACTCCTCTCCTGGGAAGGTGGTTTATTTCGCACCTTCCGCAATCAGTCCTGAAGAATGAGCGGGGTTTGAGATGGTCACAACGGTTGATGACTCTTACGCACGCAGATATACATTGGTGTCCTAGATCCAGAGGAGATGTCACTATCATTGATCGTTGTGGGGAGTACCCTAATGTTCCTTTACTGGGAATCAGAGGAGGTATCACTTATAGCCCATGCCTGGCTTGGAGACAGTTTGGTTATGCTCGGAGGGATGGTCCTCATGACATGTTGATTCCTGACATAGTTTTTGACTTCGACAGTGATACTCAAGGACTTCGTCAGAGATTTATCAGAGCCTGGAGGATGCCCAGTAGGATAGACAGCAAGACACTGGGGCATAGGAACTCCATCCCTTTGGAGCCTTATCTCAAGTGGGTACGCGCCCACTCCCAGAAGTTAGTGATGCCTTATCCTCACATGCTTCCAGTAATCAAAGAACCTGTCTTGGAAGGGGAAGTGTCTCATGTTATTCAGCACCCTGATATGCCCACATCTTGGGAAGAGATGCAGAAGAGCTGGATCCAGCTTAAGGAGGAAAGGAATTCTCTTGAGACTAATCTGCATGCCAGTGAAAAGAAGGTCCTGGAGCTCACTCGCCTGTTGCATGAGGAGAGGAATCTCAACACCTACATAGCTCCGAAGAGGATGCGCAGTGTATTTTGGGATTGACTTGATTTTTGTACTTTTGCCCATGAGGCCTTGATGTATTAAACGATGATTTCTTTAATGATAACGTGTGTTCTTTTCTTGTCTACAACGAATTTGAACTTTCGAACCCGTGAATGCATTGCATACGCATTTCATACATCATGTGCATAGCAGGTTTTTCCTCTTTTCAGGTTGCTTACAGTTCTTCGCTGTTTATTTCAGCATCATGAATCCCGGATCTGAATCAACAGAGACATCAATCAAGGCTCTCCAAGCGCAGAATGCGCAGTTTCAAGAACTAATCATGGGTCTAGCTAAAGGCCAAGAAGAACTGAAGACTATGCTCCTGAAGAAGGAGAAGAAGAAGAAGAGAAGAACTGTTCTGTTCAACTCGGGCCGAAGGTTGGGTAATACTCTGCAGCATGAAGAGGCTGGTTCTTCTGTTGGCAGGAGTCCTTCTCAGGCAGAAGTAAAGGTTCCTAGTCCGGTCGTCTCCGACAACGAGACAGATTTCGATGAAGAGCAGTACCCTCCTGCAGATGACAGATACAAACAACTGGAGGACAGGTTGAAGGCTATGGAGGTGCAACAGGCACCTGGGCTGGATTTTGGAGATCTGGGTTTGTCGACTGGTATAATTATCCCGCATAAATTTAAAGCTCCCACTTTCTCCAAATATGACGGGGCATCCTGTCCCAAGCTGCATTTGAGGTCCTATGTTCGGAAAATTCAGCCGTACTCTGCGGACAAGAATCTATGGATCCACTTCTTCCAGGAGAGTCTTTCAGGGACTCATCTCGAATGGTTCTATCAGCTGGATGGGACCAAAGTTCGTAACTGGGAGGAGCTGGCTACTGCTTTCTACAAGCAGTATCAGTATAATGCCGACCTTGCCCCCACACGTACCCAACTCCAGGGTATGGTGTTAGGTGCAAGCGAAGGTTTTAAGGAGTACGCTCAGAAGTGGAGAGACCTGGCTGGCAGGGTGCAGCCACCATTGACTGATCGGGAGTTGGTTGACATGTTCTTGGGGACCCTATCTGGGCCATTCTTCAACCATCTCATTGGGAATTCCTCTGCTGGTTTCACCGATTTAATCTTGACTGGAGAGAGGATTGAAGCTGGGTTGAAGTCTGGGAAGATTGCCAAAGGTGCATCATCATCTAGTTCAGAAAAGAAACCGTTTAAAAAGGAGTCTAGCGCCGTATATGGTTCTAGGAGATCAGAAAGACATGAGCACCGCCAATCTGTCAGTGCGGTCATGATTGCTAAGCCTGCTGCCGCTCCCCGGCCAAACAATGCTCAGAAGGTGGAAAGACCCCGGAGGGAGTTCTCCCGTTTAAACATGACCTTGTCGCAGATCCTGCCACAGTTACTCTCAACTAATTTAGTGACTGTCAGGGAAGCGCCAAAGTTCCCCAATACTGCGTCCCCCAAGTACAACCCGAATGCTCGTTGTGCTTACCACTCAGAAAGCCCGGGGCACTCTACTGATGACTGTTGGGCGTTGAAGAATAAGGTGCAAGACCTTATCGATGCTAAGGAGATACAATTCGAAGCGCCTGCAAAGCCAAATGTAGTCACTGCCCCTATGCCTCAGCACAGGGTAACTGCTGTTGATGAAGACGTCTATGCTGTTTCTGTGGATGATCTAGCCACTCCTCTAAAGATCGTCAAGAAGAACCTACTGCAGGCCGGTTTATTTCCGGGTTGTAGTGAGGGTTTCCTATTCTGTGCCGTGTCCCCATCTGGTTGTCCCTTGCTAAAGTTAGGCATCCAAAGCTTAATGGATAGCAAGGAGATTCTATTCAAGAAGTCTGCTGTTCGTTTGGTTCCAATAGAAGAAGTCTCTGTGGTGACTATCTTCAATAATCCGATCCCGGCTCCCCAGAAGAAGCCCATCCAAATTCTGACCGTTGCACCTGTTACTATCACTGTTCCTGGGCCCCTGCCCTATGTGTCTAACAAAGCTGTCCCTTGGCACTATGGGGCAGATGTATATATAAACGGAGTTAAACAAGAGCTCAACGCTGGCGCCAGCATCTGTGACATTACTGGCCCAGCCAAAGTTACCCGCAGTGGCAGGCTCTTCTCGCCTGACATTCTGCCACCTGCTGTCCGAAGACCGCTCCTGATAATTCCTGCAAATACACCTACTCCCGTTGCTGATCAAGTTGTTGTTCCTGCTGCTGATCCGATTGTTTCTCCTGCTGCCGAGTCATCCAATGCTCGGGGCAAGGGAATTGAAACCGAGCCTGCCCAGATGGAGGCACCCATACCCATAGCTGCTGAGGCCTCCCCACAAGAGATGGAGGAGATTTTGAAGATTATAAAGAAGAGCGATTTTAATGTCGTGGAACAGTTGGGGCATACGCCCTCCAAGATCTCCATGCTCTCTTTACTGCTGTGCTCTGAGGCCCATGCAAAGGCCCTCATCTCATTCCTCAAGACGGCCCATGTGCCACATGAAACCTCTGCAGTCCAGTTCACCGATTGCGTGGCAAGTCTAACGGCAGATAACGGCTTGGGTTTCTCGGATGCTGATTTGACCACAAAGGGGAAAGATCATAATGATGCTCTGCATGTCTCAATCGAATGCAGGGGCACCACCTTGGCACATGTGTTGGTTGATACTGGGTCATCTTTGAATGTGCTACCCAAGAAAGCTCTGGATCGTCTAGATTGTGAAGGCCTGGATTTGAAACCCAGCAACATCATTGTCAGGGCCTTTGACGGTTCGAAGAGGATGGTCCACGGGGAGGTTGACATTCCGATTCGTGTGGGTTCTCAGGTGTTCGACTCCACTTTTTATGTGATGGATATCCGTCCATCTTACTCTTGTCTGCTGGGTCGACCCTGGATACATAAGGCTGGGGCAGTGACCTCTACCTTGCATCAAAAGCTGAAGTACCCCGTCAGAGGGAAGATTGTCACCGTGCAAGGTGAGGAAGAATATATGGTGAGCCACCTGAACTCCTTCAGGTACATTGAGATGGATGGGGAGTTTATTGAGACCCCCTTTCAGCATTTCGAGGAGGTGTTTCCAATCGCCGCAGAAACAGCGGAAGCAGGTGGTCCTCTGAAGATGGCTTCCCTAAAGGATGCCAGGGCTGTGGTGCAGAGGGGTGAAGGTGCCAACTGGGGCAGACTTCCAGACTTCACCCAGAAGACTGATAAACTTGGGTTGGGTTTCACCTCAGAAGGGCAGAGAGCTATGAGGAAAGAAAAGATCGGAAGGCCTCCGGTATTTATTAAAGGTTCAGAAGTGAATGCTGTCGGGGAAGACCATGAAGTGGACGAAGCCGAATTCAACAGCTGGATTTATCCGACGGCCGAAGGCGGATTAAACAATTGGAGTACAAAGGACCATACCCCTGTTACCTTTGTGACGCAGTAATAAGTTTCTTTGTTTCGTTATTTTTTTGTAATAAACAATGATAAACTCTATGGCCCGGTGTCTTACCCGAGGCACCGTGGTTCTATTTGTGAGGGCATACAAACTGTCATTTTATACATCATGAATGAAAATCTTGGACGTACTTTTCGCATTGCAAATATTGTGTTCCTTTTCTGTCTTTCTTTTCCTTTACATAATTTTCAAAACAACTGTATTTACACACACACTCACTCATACAGGTTCCAATCCACTCTGGATCTCACTGATAACAGCTCTGCTAATGCCAATTATGACTTCGAAAATCCGATCAACTTAGCCGAAGACGAAGGTGAAGATGATTGCGAAGTGCCTGGCGAGCTTGCAAGACTGTTGCTTCAGGAAGAGCGGGCAATTCAACCCCATGAAGAGCCAGTGGAGACCATAAACCTGGGCACTGAAGAAGACAGGAAAGAGGTAAAGATTGGTGCCAACCTAGAGCTCAGCGTGAAGCAACGGTTAACCAAGATGTTACATGACTATATGGAGATCTTTGCCTGGTCCTACGAAGACATGCCAGGATTGGATACCGATATTGTTGTCCATCATTTGCCGACTAGGGAAGACTGCCCTCCAGTTAAACAAAAGGTTCGTCGGATGCGTCCAGAGATGTCCGAGAAGATTAAAGCCGAGGTCATGAAACAGTTTGATGCCGGGTTTCTTGCAGTGACTTCTTACCCTCAGTGGGTTGCTAACGTGGTGCCGGTACCTAAAAAGGACGGTAAGGTCAGAATGTGTGTTGATTACAGGGATCTGAACAGGGCCAGCCCCAAGGATGACTTCCCCTTACCTCACATTGATGTCCTCGTTGATAACACAGCTCAGCATAAAGTATTCTCTTTCATGGATGGCTTTTCAGGTTACAATCAGATCAAGATGGCACCTGAAGACATGGAAAAGACTACATTTGTTACTCAGTGGGGCACCTTCTGTTACAAGGTCATGCCGTTCGGATTAAAGAATGCTGGGGCAACCTACCAACGTGCCATGGTTGCCTTATTTCATGACATGATTCATCACGAGATAGAGGTGTATGTGGACGACATGATCGCTAGGTCCCAGACTGAGGAAGAGCACCTAGATCATCTGCAGAAGTTGTTTGACCGGTTGAAACTGTACAAGCTGAGATTGAACCCTAACAAGTGCACTTTCGGGGTAAGATCTGGGAAGTTGCTAGGCTTCGTGGTCAGTGATAAAGGTATTCAAGTGGACCCTGCTAAGGTCAAAGCTATTCAAGAGATGCCAGTTCCTAAGACAGAGAAAGAAGTCAGAGGCTTTTTAGGGCGCCTGAATTACATTGCTCGATTCATCTCTCATCTGACTGCTACCTGTGAGCCAATCTTCAAGCTACTGAAGAAAGATCAGGTAGTACGTTGGAACGATGAATGTCAGGCTGCCTTCGACAGAATCAAAGAGTATCTCCAAGAACCACCTATCCTTATGCCACCGGCTGAAGGGAGACCTCTGATACTATATCTGACAGTGCTGGACAACTCAATGGGGTGTGTGCTGGGGCAGCATGACGAGTCTGGCCGAAAAGAGCATGCCATTTATTACCTTAGCAAAAAGTTTACCGACTGTGAGACCCGATACTCACTGCTTGAGAAAACTTGCTGCGCTTTGGTATGGGCTGCTCGCCGGCTGAGACAGTATATGTTGACTCACACTACCTTGTTGATCTCAAAAATGGACCCTATAAAGTACATATTCGAAAAGCCTGCTCTGTCCGGGAGAATTGCAAGATGGCAAATGATCTTGACGGAATACGACATTCAGTACACAACCCAGAAAGCCATCAAGGGAAGTGTACTGGCAGACCACTTAGCTCATCAAGCTGTAGATGACTATCAATCAATGAACTTCGAGTTTCCGGATGAAAGCATCATGATAGTAACTGACTGTGAAGTACCTGGACCGGATGAAGGACCTGAACCAGGATCCCGATGGTCTATGCACTTTGACGGAGCTTCCAATGCTTTGGGAAATGGTATCGGCGCCATAATCATATCTCCACAAGGTACTCATACTCCACTCACTGCCCGGTTATGTTTCAACTGTACCAACAACATGGCGGAGTATGAGGCGTGTATCATGGGTCTTCAAGCTGCGATCGACCTAAGGATCAAATTTCTAAGTGTTTTCGGAGATTCCGCCCTAGTGATCAATCAGATCAATGGAGAGTGGGATACGAAACATCCAAACTTGATTCCTTACAGAGAATGTGTGTTGACCATGATTCCCCACTTCACAGAGATAACCTTTGAATACTTTCCAAGAGAAGAGAATCAGTTAGCGGACGCGTTGGCTACAATGTCTTCAATGTTCAAGGTCAAATGGGATAATGAAGCTCCCCGGATCATCATCTGGAAACTGGACGAACCGGCATACTGTTGTGACCTCGAAACTGAATTGGTAACTGAGAAGCCTTGGTACCACGAAGTGAAGAGATATCTGGAAGCTCATGAATACCCTGAAGGTGCCTCTATCAATGATAAGAAATTCCTGAGGAGGTTCGCAGTCAAGTTCTTCCTAAGCAACGGTATCTTGTACAAGCGAAACCATGATTCAACCTTACTGCGTTGCGTGGATAAGACTGAAGCGGAAAGAATCATGGAGGACCTACATGAAGGGACCTTTGGTACGCATTCCAGTGGACACACTATGGCTAAGAAGATCCTACGGGCAGGATATTATTGGTCCACAATGGAAGCTGACTGCTACCAACACTCCAGGACATGCCACAAATGTCAGATCTATGCAGACAAGGTGCATGTTCCTCCGGTTCCCCTGAATGTTCTGACTGCGCCTTGGCCGTTTGCAATGTGGGGCATAGACATGATCGGCGAGATAAAACCTACGGCATCCAATGGACATCGCTTCATCCTAGTGGCGATCGACTATTTCACAAAGTGGGTTGAGGCAGCATCCTATGCTACAGTAACCAAGACTGTTGTGGCACGGTTCATTCGGCACAACCTGATCTGTCGGTACGGTGTCCCTGAGCGGATTATTACAGACAACGGTACCAATCTGAACAATAAAATGATTGCTGAGCTCTGCGAACAGTTCAAGATACAGCACCACAATTCTTCTCCTTACAGACCGAAGATGAATGGGGCTGTAGAAGCAGCAAATAAGAACATCAAGAAGATCGTGCAGAAAATGACAGTGACATATAAAGACTGGCACGAGATGTTACCGTTCGCTCTGCATGGGTATCGCACCTCAGCTAGGACGTCAACCGGGGCAACCCCCTTCTCTCTGGTTTATGGCATGGAGGCAGTCTTGCCGATCGAAGTGCAAATTCCCTCTCTCCGGATAATGAAGGATGCAAATCTGAACAAAGATGATTGGATCCAGACACGACTTGACCAACTCAATCTCATTGACGAAAAGAGACTTGCTGCTATCTGTCATGGTCAGACGTACCAGAAACGAATGATCAGGGCATTTAACAAGAAGGTCAGACCACAGGAATATCAAGTTGGGGATCTGGTTATCAAGAGAATCATCCTTCCTCAGAGTGATCCAAGGGGCAAATGGACCCCTACATATGAAGGGCCATTTGTGGTTAAACATGTGTTCTCAGGAGGAGCAATGATATTAACCAACATGGATGGTGACGACCTTCCTCACCCCGCCAATGCAGACATAGTTAAAAAATACTACGCATGAAAAAGACCCGCTAGGCTGACACGCCTAGGCAAAAATTAGGGCTTCCCGTCGAACCAAAAGGGTTCGGGCAAAATGAAGGGATGAAAATGAAAAATCTGTACACCCGGCAAGTCGAAAACCTGAAAAGGCGGCTTGGGCAAAAATGGGTATCCCGGTGGACTGAAAACCCGAAAGGGCGGTCCAGGCAAAAATAAGGGATAAAAACGTAATACTATGTCTCATTGGATCACTTTGCATCCAGAATCCGGTATCTGCATCAAGTTCAGACGGCATCGATCAGTCAGCTTCACCTTCAACCAAGGTCATCAAGTGATGAGACGCTCGGAGTTATAAAGGCAATAGCAGAGTTGAAACCCAGTGGATCATTCATCTTTCACACAGCTGTTTTATTTTCTTTTGTACAAAACTTGTATAAACTCTTTTGATCGGCGACGTACCTCTTACTAGGACATCATCCTCTTGTACACAAAACGCCTATTTTCAGGCCATTCAAAATCAATACAAATATATTTTCAGTTAAACGTGCCCAAGTGTTTTTCTTTTTCTGTTTTGTTTTGCGAAGAACGTCCAAGGTTCAATTTGTGATGTATGCATTGACAATAATTTGCTAACTCATGAATATTTGCATACGAAACAAAGGAATTAATTGCAGGTGACACTAGAAACAGGGGCAATAAAGAGTTGTCTAAACAATCCAGTTGTTCTATCCTCCAAAGTACCAAGATAGGTTCAGCTAAAGAACATAACCAGTACATACTAAATCCCCAGAGAGTGGTTCAACAAAACAATACATTCTCCTCCAAATTATCATCAAATATCAAAGGAAATTGAGTACCCTCCCGTAGATCTCAAATACTTCCCCAGCAGCAGTAATGTACAAGCATCCCCGGCAGTCTTGGTCTAAAGATTGTTCCCCGGCGGCATATCACAATATTCAAAGGAATCACTTCCCTGCAGTTCAAACCTCCCCAGAAGAGTCCAATCCAGCTTCACCAGCAAAGTTGGAAATCATATCCCCAAGCAATAAGCTTATCCCCAGTAGATTCTGGAAGCTTATCCCCTCGCAGAGCACGAACGCGTCGTCCGGCTTTATTTAAAGAGTTATTTCCTTAACAGGATATAACTGGGTTATCCTCAGCCAAAAGCCATGGAAAGAGCGTCGTCGACGAAGCCTTCTTATCCCCAGCGAAGTCCATTAATACTTCCGATAACAAGACATCCTCAGCAAGCTACTGTCAACATTCAGCAAAGCATCTCTATCCCCACAGAGTATTGCTTCCCAGCATGGTCGTCAGAGTATCTTTTCTCCCCGCAGAATCTTCATTTGCCAAGTTTATCCCGCAATGGAGTTATCTTCTCCTACCGGTATTCTTGCAGTTATCATCCCCAGCGGAAGCAAAATCTATTCTTCAAACATCAGCCCAGGATACAACTTCCCGGCATCCGTCAAAGATTCACCTTCCTAGGCGAAAACATACATAAAACTTCACATACATCATTATAGCATGCATAACGCACTGCATCATATCATACGAATCTCATTTATGTTGAGAACATCATTGCTTGATCCATATCATGCATTGCATATGACTGACTTTTACCTTTCAGGAAAAATGCAGTTTAAATTCTCAATCACATTTCAAGACCTAGACCGGTTCAGTTAAATCGACCCTAAGATTTTCCTGATGCTTATCCAGTCAAAGGCCTTCTCTGGTTCAGTCAGATCGACCCTAAGATCTCCCTGATACTTATCCAGTTGAAGATATTCCAAGACCTTGTCCGGTTCAGTTAAATCGACCCTAAGATTTTCCTGATTCTTACCCAGTCCAAGGCCTTCTCTTGGTTCAGTCAGATCGACCCTAAGATCTCCCTGATTCTTATCCAGTTGAAGATATTCCAAGACCTTGTCCGGTTCAGTTAAATCGACCCTAAGATTTTCCTGATGCTTATCCAGTCAAAGGCCTTCTCTGGTTCAGTCAGATCGACCCTAAGATCTCCCTGATGCTTATCCAGTTGAAGATATTCCAAGACCTTGTTCGGTTCAGTTAAAGCGACCCTAAGATTTTCCTGATGCTTATCCAGTCAAAGGCCTTCTCTGGTTCAGTCAGATCGACCCTAAGATCTCCCTGATGCTTATCCAGTTGAAGATATTCCAAGACCTTGTCCGGTTCAGTTAAATCGACCCTAAGATTTTCCTGATGCTTATCCAGTCAAAGGCCTTCTCTGGTTCAGTCAGATCGACCCTAAGATCTCCCTGATGCTTATCCAGTTGAAGATATTCCAAGACCTTGTCCGGTTCAGTTAAATCGACCCTAAGATTTTCCTGATTCTTATCCAGTCAAAGGCCTTCTCTGGTTCAGTCAGATCGACCCTAAGATCTCCCTGATTCTTATCCCAGTAGAAGACACCCAAGATTCTCTCAGCGTTCCTGTTGGGGTAGTAATCGTCCAAGATTCTCTTACCATTCATGCTAAGGTAGTAACCATCCCTGGTTTATTCATCAACGTTTGAAGCTCCAGACTCAGCTCCTGTAACCAGTCAGGACACATCTATACCAAGCATCCGAAATCAACTCCTGCAACGTGTCAGGTACTCATTTTTCTTTTGCAGGTATGCAGGTTCTAGCTAAAGAATCTCCTACGCGATCAATATCCAGATGGCATCTATAAGCCCATCATCCTATTCAGCAATCACCAAATGGCATCTATAAGCCCATTCCCCCATCATCACTGCCACTATGTGAGCGCAAATTTCTGGGCACTTTAGTGTTCAATCATCTTCCACCCTCGGATTACGAAAGGCATGTCAGCCAATCTGCATCCTCAGGTCTAAGAAGATTGAACAGGGGCAACTGTTGTACCCCAAAATTTGCCCTCCCATATTCTCCAAGATTTGTCAAGTCAAGGTCACAAAATTCCCAAAGGTTTGTGCAGTTCAACTGTCTCCTATACAGTCAAAACTAGGGTTTGTGTTCTGATCAAGAATTGAAAGGTTTCAAAGGCCCAATCAAGTCTCACATGCCCACAAAGATGGTCAAGTATCCTCATGTCAAGTTTCAAGGCATTCAGCTCAAAATTGCACAGTCAAAACCCTAGATTGCACTACAGTCAACTGTAGGGGCAAAATGGTCATTTGACAGTCAAAAGTTCAAATTTTTGGTCAATATATCATTTTGAAGCCACAAACATCATTTGATCAATGCTTGATCATGATTCTCAAAATTTGGCTCAGAAATCATCAAAGATGCAAAAGTTGCTATATTTGGACAGTTGAAAAAGTCAACTGAAATTGACCAGGGCATAACTTTCACATGGATTATCAGAAAAATTACATCCAAAGCTCATTTTGAAGAGAAAGACATTTCCTACAATCCATCTTCATGTTCCAAGTCCAAGAAATGCTCTCACAAAAAGTTATCAATTTCAACATTATAGGTCATTTTCAAAAGTCAACAAAAAGGGACTTTAAGTCAAAGGCCATAACTTGAGATTGGTAAATCAAAATGACATGGGACCAAAGGCATTGGTTAGAGGACTCAAAGACCTTTCCATAATGTCCAAGAACATGTGAAAAGCTTAAAAATTGACCAAGTTATGCCTTGTGGAAGTTGGGAAATTTTTGGGAATTTTGAAAAGTCAACATTGATGCAAAAGGCCTAAAAATGCAAATGGGCTCATTTTTCTTCCAAGTTTCTTCATGCCAAGCCTATGCACGACCACTAGGCCCAAAGGGAAGTATTTTCATATTTTTTAATTATTTATTTGAATTTATATTAATTTATATTCATTTAAATCATTTTTAATACATGAAAAATATAAACCTAACCTAAAAAATCTTTTTATGCATGATTTGGCTTCTATAATTCGTGCACATGTTAATAGGGAAAGATTTGGTGCTGATTGAAACCTAATTGACACAAAAACCATGAAAAAAGATTCAAAAAGATATTAAGGAAATCAAATATTGAAAACAATGAATGCCTTGGATTTGGATCAATTTTTCCAACCTAATTGCTTCCTTACATATACAGGAATGTAAACCTAATGCAAAAAGACTGCAAGCTGCGCCCAAACAAGCCATTGCATATTGAAATTTTTCCATAAAAGCTTAATTCTGAAATCAACCTTAGAGGTCGATTCAAGCCTCCAAAACCATCTCAACAGCTTGCCAAGGTTGTCTTGAACACGTTCCAATCAACAACAACAACTAAAACCTCAAGAATTGGTAGATTAAACTGGAACTGTACAGCATGAAACTCACAATCGTATTTTCCATTCTAAGCATTATCATTGCATTCTAATTATGGATTCTTGCTCTTTGTGGTGTTTTAAAGCTAATCATCATATTTAATTTGATTTTCCTGCTGTCTATAAGGATTTGCCATGCGCGATTTTTAGGTTTTGCAGGTTTCAAATTTGGGGTTTTCTGCCCAAGGATAAATTACGCTTCTAGACCAGTGCCATTAGCTTAAGCAGGTTGAGACGAAGAAGATGGCACCCTCGCGCTCAATTTATGAGCGTCGAGGGGCTAGTCGCTATTTTCTTATAGGCCCCCTAAAACAACGTTTCAAAAACCGTGGCCTCTGAGTTTTGTTTTTACAGGGACGAAGACGATGGTGTCGTGTCACACAGGGACATGCCAATTCAAATTTGCGCGCGTTTTAGTTACTAGGCGTTGGTTTTGCTTTTTCATTGTTTGTTTACCATAATATATCAATTAACGTTCATTGGCTCAGTGGTAACACGCTATGCATATAACATCAAAGACCTGGGTTCAAGTCCCAGGTCTGGCAAAATTCCATGTTATTTTTCAAAATAAAATCCTATGCTATGCTAACATCCAGGTACATCATGTCCTCTCATCATCAGGCCACACACGTGTCCCAGACGACCAAATCAAAGGCGTGGATCCCAGGAGCACAATAAACTCCAGTCAACGCACCATATGGAATCTGGAGAAGTCAACGAATCAAATCTTGTTGGGCCAGAATTTCCAGGCCTGAACCTCCTCAATGGGGACTACCCCCCCCTGGTTTGCCTTATTATTTTTATTTTTATTCTCTCTTTAATTTTTCTTTCTATTTCTTTTATTTTGCTATTTATTTAGTTAATTATTTTTATAAAAATATAAAAAAAAACATTCAAAAATCAGAAAAGACCAAAAATAATAAAGATTTATATTATAATTATTTTCATAAAAAATGCTTGTAATTATTTAGCTTTAATTTAGGTTTATTAAATATTTTTCATAATAAAAATCCAAAAATAGAATTTAGGTTTAATAACTTTTTATTTCCTTTTTAATTTTCCCTTTTTTTTTCAGAATAATAATATTATTTATTTGTTTTCATAAATTAAAAATTGTACATAAATTAATTTAGAGTTAAATTAGGTTAAAAGTCAATATTTTCATAATAAACTCAAAAAAACATTAGAACTAGGGTTTAGCATTTTAATTTTAATTAATTTTTCTTTTTTCTTTTAAATCTAAAAAAGGCACAAAATACCAAAAAACATTTAATCATTTAATTTTTAATTCTCATTAACTTTTAATTGTTTGCAAAAGGGTCCAACGCCCTAGTTTTGTTTTAATTCCTTTATTTCGCGCATTTATCTTATGTCGTTTAATTATAATTATGTAAATCTCCCAAAGCCATGTAACTTTACTTTTCGCACTTTATTTTTTCGCTTTATTTATTTTCCGCTAAATCGGGTCCGGTTTAATTTTGGCGATGTGGACCCGCGCCATTTGTAATAGCCTTAGATTTATTTTTCGCAAACTCTATAACTATTAATATGCATGCAAGAATGAATGGCCCTAATTAAAATCAAGCGTAGAACACAACAAACATGACAAGACAAATAACTGAAACATGACACACAGTTCGCACACACCACCCCTAGGGTACGCCTCACTGTTGCCTTTCGAAAGGTGATCGTCGAGTAGAGGACGTCTTAGTAAGTCCTCATGATCCGGGAACCTGGCATGAGGGTAGCTTCTAAGGTGTCTTCCCATTGCTCTGGTGATCACCATGTCCCTACAAACTCGAATTGACCCGAACACCTCCAACGGTGGTGCTACCTACCTCTCAATGGTGGGATGGCACTACCTTAAGGACATTTACACAGCCTAATTCCTTAAGGTAGGTAGATGACTCGTAGATACTTGCTCTTTTCAAAAAAACAAACAAAAACCTTTTCACACCGACACTTTTCAAAAAAAGCTTTCAAAACAATATTTCAAACACTCTTGAGGACTGATACAAGAGTCGATCTGAAATTTTTAAACGAAACTTTTTCAAACCCACTCACAATTGAAAAGCAAACACTTTTGAAAACACATTGAGCAAGTATCTAAGAGCCCATGGATAACCATGGATAGAAAGGGTGCTAACACCTTCCCTTTCTATAACCTACCTCCCGAACCGAGAGCAATCTCTTTAAGGAATTTTTCTGTGCTTTTGTCCTTTCCATTTGGAGAAAATAAAAGACGGTGGCGACTCTTGCTTACCGCGACATTTCGCGAACCAGCGTTAAACAGTCAGTTCCAGATCCACCGATCACACGCGCGCCCTCCATGCTTGATTCAAACTTCCTGATTCTTTGACTTTTAGCAAAAACTTATAACATCAATAATGTAGAGCATTATGTCACGATTTCAAACATATAAAAGAGTTGTTCTAACTCTCAGAAACGAGAAAGAATTTCTCCTCCCCCAATTTCTGACCTAGCTTTTCTTCCATGTTCAGGTCCAAAATTCTCATAGCACACGCAATATAAATGAAAAGTAACTACATGGATGGCTTCAGGGCTATGAGTAGGACATGCTTTTTTCACAAACTTAAGCCTAACTATGCCTGGATAGAGAGATAGAAGTTCATATTTTTACCTATTCAGCTTGAGTCGTGTACAACAATGGAGGTATCTTCAATGGAGTTTGAACTTTGGTATAGCTTGCCTGAAGTCCAAGGATGCCTCCCCTATGCTTAGCTTGCTTTGAATCTCTCTGAATCAAGCTATGGAAGTCAACCTGCAAAACTGAAAAGTGAAAATGGCACACTTGGCTATGGATGTTACAGCTTGTATATAAGGCTTGGAATAGCTTCAATGGATGGTAGGGAATGTATTGGAACTTGTTTGGGCAAAAACACACGAGTGAATGATGATGGCCAAGTCAAACTGCAGGCATGCCCTGTTTCTTGCAGAAAAATGGTGTTTTGATGAACGAGGAGGTATTGAAGAAGGTTTGGTCGTGCTTTAGGTCAGTTAGGGAGTATGAAATGTGTTTACAAGGTTTGTTTTTGTTGGTCTTTGCAGGAATGTGAGTTCTGGTTCTGTTTGCAAGTTTTCTTCCTTTGTAAGCAAAGATAGTCAAGTTGGGTTATAGGCCAATGCAGGTCCCTCAAGCATGCTGCATACTTTGTTCTTGATCAGTGGGATTTGTCCACAAACTTGTGCCTCAGAGATTTTGCTTGTACCTCTTGGATTGTGAATTTGACATAAAGCCTTACTTTTCCAAAATGGCAAACTTGCTTTTTCTATTTATGGATTAGTTTAGCATGTAATGACCAAATGATCAAAATAATGCTTGAACACAATGTTTTAGCATTTAATTATTGAGTGTGAAGAGGATTAGAGGCCTGTAATCTAGCTTGTGCAAGCTGACTTGAAAAATGCCAATGTATGAACATGTATTTGGTTATGAACAAAAGTGACTTTTGCCCTCATTTGCCAATTCGATTCTCCCTAACCACAAGGGTGTTTGAGAAGTTCTTGGACAATTTGGAAAGCTTGGAATGTGTACTAGAATCCATCTTTTTAATGAAAATTGAAATTCCAAGTGGAAGCATGTGAAAAATGGCCATGAAGTTGGTCAAAAATCCTGCCTATAATAGGTCAAAATTTTTCTAAGTTAAGAATGTTTTGCACCCTTGTTCCAAAAATCATAACTTGAGATACAAGCTTCTTTTGAGGAAACTTTGTGAATAAAAGTTGTATATTTTGCAATGGACTACAACTTTCATGTTTTGAGTTTTGCTTGAATCCAATTTCATCTTGGTGAAAAAATGGGACAAAGTTAGGAAAAAATAAGGAAATTTTATAACTTAGAAAATTTCTAAGTTAATAAATTTCTTCATTTTAAACCCTAATTTGCAATTTTGGGTTTCTTGATGAACAAGTTTCATAATTTGACATGTCTTGATGAAAAATGAATCTTGGCACTTGATTTTGACCAAAAAGTCAAAGTTTGACTTTTCAGTATACAGTCAAATTTGATCAGTTGACTGGAAAATTCATCTATCAATCCTGTGCACTTGGGATCTTTTGAACTTGTTGAATGGATCAAGACAATGCCATTGATTCCTTGAGTCCATATATGAGCTTGGTTTGCCCTTGGTTAGGTCAAACAGTCAAGAAATTCCTTTGTGCAGTCAAAACCCTAAAAATGACCATTTTGCCCTTTTGGTGATCTGATCAATTTTCTTGTGGAATTGTGATCCAAACTTGACCAAATGGTTCATATGAGTTAAATATGTTGATGTGGGTCAAAAATCATGTGGTTTGACTGTCAATTGGCCGCAGTTGACTTTTTCCCCAATACAGCTGATTTCTAGGTCAACTGTCCAATTGACTGGGCAAAGATTGGAATCAATGCTTGAAACTTGGTATGGACAAACTTGTGAGTCCAACATGAAGCATGAAAGTCACTTTGGGCCTTTTAGGTCAAAACAACTTTGTGCAAATTCAAACCCTAATTTGGGTCAACAGTGCAAGGAGGAGTCTTGAGCAGAGCAAACCCTGATTTGATCTTGAGCTCCAAGGGTCTTGTGGTGAGAAAATACTGATGAAATGGGAGGGCAAATTTTGGGGTACAACAGTTGCCCCTGTTTAATCTCCTTGCACCTGAAGAGTTAGATTGGCAAGTTTGCCTTTCGCGTCTCGAAGGTAAAAGGAGATTGGACACTAGAGTGCCCTTAAATTTGCACTCGTCCAAACAATGGTTGCGGGAATGGGCTTAAAGATGCCATTTAGAGATGGGCTTAAAGATGCCATCTGGAGGGGAGACAAAATCTTGTTGGGGATGGGCTTAAAGATGCCATCTGGAATATTTGTTGAACTGCAATGTGATTGGTCAGAAGAATGAGGATCAAAATGGTATCCGTGTCTGGAATGCATTTGAGCTGTATTTGGAGGCTGAGTTTGTATGAGCAAAAGAAAGGCCTCCGTATCTGGGGCGTATATGATCTGTAACTGTGTTTGAATATGGAATGAATATCAGAATGACTACCGTGTCTGGAGTGTAACTGTATTGTATCTGGGTAACAGAGAAAAATCTATATGGAGCAACTGCGTGCTGGGGACAAATTCTGAATGAGTGACATAATGGCAACCGTGTTTGGAGCGTATCTAGACTGTATCTGAAGTTGAGATTTGTATGAGTAGAAAAATGACTTCCGTGTCTGGAGTGTATCTGAAACTGTAACTGGGATTGAGATCTGTATGAGTAACAGAATGACTTTCGTGTCTGGAGTGTATCTGAAACTGTAACTGGGATCTAAATAAATTACAGAATGACTTCCGGGGCGAACGCACTGGGGAGAATCAGACCGCTGTTGTAAAGGTCAGAATGGTATCCGTGCTTGGAATGCATTGAACCTTGAGGTGGATAAGCGAATCTGAATGAGAGATAGAATGGTTGCCGTGTCTGGAGCGTATCTAGTCTGTATCTGATCGCTGTAGTCTGAATGAGTAGTAGAATGACCGCCGTGTCTAGGGTGTATCTGTACTGTATCTGACTTGAAATGCTGAATGAGTAATAGAATGACCACCTTGTCTGGGGTGTATCCATATTGTATCTGAACAATTGTTAATGATAGCCTTTTAATCTTATCCTGAAAAGGATGAGATGTTAGCTAAAACACAAAATTATGTTGCATGAAATGTATGATGCAATATATGTTATATCAATGTTTACGATATGAATGTAATGAATGCGCAGGTAAGCTGATGAGCTATCTTGCGGAGGATAGATGAATCCTGGATTGCCGGAGATAATATAATCTTGACTGTTGTCGGGGAAAGTGAACCATTGACTGCTGCAGAGGAATGCAGGAATCTCTGATTGCTGAAGCTGAGCCATCCTTGTTGACTGCTGACTGCTCGGGGAACAAGATCTTCATTTGTGGAGGGATCTTAGGACCACTGTTGGGGACTGGAATTCCTTGGTGACTGGTAGGGCAAGAGAATTCTGATCATCTCTACTGGGGAGTCCAGAACCTGGTAGACTCATGCTGGAGGAGTGAGCCTGAGAATCTTCAATCTTGTGGGAAGCATCTCTGTGGGGGGAAAGTTCACTAGTCTGGTTCCGTTGGGGATTGATAGTTGGACTTCAACTGGGGATAGTGTTTTCAGATTTCAAGGCTCCACTGGGGATTCTGAAATTTAACTCCGAGGGGAATTGAGTTCTAGAAGGCTCTCTGGCTGGGGAACTCAGTTTTGAGAAAGCTTTTTCTGCTGAGGATCCTGAAGTTTAACTCTTGTTTGGGGAATTAAGTTCTGGATTTTGACCTTGCCGAGGAATTTGGAGTTTAAATCTGCGGGGAATTTCTTCTGAAAGGGTATCGAGATATCTATCCGCACCTTCACCCTATCAGCAATCATCTTTCTTGATTTGTAAGGAAATGATTATGTTCAAATGCATATGCCTATTTAACAAAACATTGGACGTTTCTCAAATAAAACATAAGTGTAGAAAAGCAAAAAGAAGACAGAGCAAACTTCTGTATTTGGAAGAGTATTTGTATTAACTTTTTATGAGTATCTTTGTACAAAGGAGACAGACACCCTAGTAAGAGGATGCTGTCGTAAAGAATTGAAAATTTTATACATAAGAAAGATGGCTATGTGCAACAATTCTATGGGATCCCATTCTGTTATAGCCTTCACAACTCCGAATATCTTGTCCATTCAAATGCTTCGTTCGCCGATGACTGGATTGATCAGAAGCTTGTAACTGGCTGATGAAGAGATTGTTTTTTAAAGTGATCCGACGAGACATAGTCATACGCTTTAATTCCCTAACTTTTGCCTGGATCGCCCTTTCGGGTTTTCAATCCACCGGGAAACCCCTTTTTGCACAAGCCGCCCTTTCGGGTTTTCGACTTGCCGGGTGTACACATTTTTTTTGTTTTATCCCTAATTTTTGCCTGAACCGCCCTTTCGGGTTTTCGGTTCACCGGGATGCCCATTTTTACCCAAGCCGCCCTTTCGGGTTTTCGACTTGTCGGGTAACTTTATGCGTAGTATCTTTTGACTATGTCTGCGTTCGCAGGGTGCGGCAAATCGTCGCCGTCCATGGTGGTCAGAATCATTGCACCACCAGAAAATATGCTCTTGATCACAAATGGTCCTTCGTAGGTAGGAGTCCATTTTCCCCTGGGATCACTTTGCGGCAAGATAATCCGCTTGATTACGAGATCTCCGACTTGATATACTTGACGTCTGACTTTTTAGTTGAAAGCCTTGATCATCCGTTTTTGATACGTTTGGCCATGGCAAATAGAAGCGAGCCGCTTCTCGTCGATCAAATTGAGTTGATCAAGTCGGGTCTGAATCCAATCATCTTCATTCAAACCAGCGTCCTTCATGATCCTTAAAGAAGGAATCTGAACTTCCATGGGTAGGACGGCTTCCATACCATATACTAAAGAAAATGGGGTTGCCCCTGTTGAAGTTCGTGCCGTGGTACGGTATCCATGCAGAGCAAACAGTAGCATCTCATGCCAGTCCTTGTAGGTAACTGTCATTTTCTGAATGATCTTCTTAATGTTTTTGTTCGCAGCTTCAACAACACCATTCATCTTCGGCCGATAAGGAGATGAATTGTGATGATAAATCTTGAACTGTTCGCATAAAGCGGTGATCATAGTATTATTCAGATTTGTACCGTTGTCTGTGATGATCCTGTCGGGGACACCATACCGGCATATGAGGTTTTGCTTGATGAAGCGGGCAACCATATTCTTTGTAACAGAGGCGAAGGAAGCCGCTTCGACCCACTTGGTGAAATAGTCGATGGCGACCAGGATGAAGCGATGTCCGTTGGACGCCGTGGGCTTGATATCTCCAATCATGTCAATGCCCCACATTGCGAATGGCCAAGGAGCTGTTAGAACGTTGAGAGGAACAGGAGGAATATGAATCTTGTCAGCGTAGACCTGACATTTATGGAAAGTACGGGAATGCTGATGGCAATCTGCTTCCATGGTAGACCAGTAATAGCCCGCCCTTAGAATCTTCTTAGCCATCGTATGCCCGCTCAAGTGGGTGCCAAATGTACCGTTGTGTATCTCGGTCATGATTAACTCTGCTTTAGCTTTGTCTACACATTGGAGTAAAACACAATCATGGCTACGTTTATAGAGGATGCCATTGCTCAGGAAGAACTTGGCAGCAAATTTCCTTAGGAACTTCTTGTCATTTACAGAAGCTCCTTCGGGATATTCTCTAGTCTGGAGATACCTTTTGATTTCGTGAAACCAAGGTTGTTCCACCACTTCTTCGGTATTAATCTCATGACAATGCGCAGGTTCATCCATTCACTCGATGGTGATTTGGGGGGCCTCGTTATCCCAGTTGAGTTTAAACATGGAAGACATTATGGCAAGAGCATCTGCAAGCTGATTCTCTTCTCGCGGGAAATGCTCGAAGGTGATTTGCTCGAAATGAGGCAACAATGTCAGGACATGTTCTTTGTATGGGATAAGATTAGGATGTTTGGTATCCCACTCTCCTTTGATTTGACTGATTACCAAAGCCGAGTCCCCAAATACGATCAAAGATTTGATCCCCAGGTCAATAGTAGCCTTGAGACCAAAAATGCGAACTTCATATTCAGCCATGTTGTTGGTACAGCTGAAGCAAAGTCGGGCCGTGAAAGGCGTGTGACAACCTTCCGGGGAAATGAGTACCGCACCGATACCGTTTCCAAGTGCATTTGAAGCACCATCAAAGTACAGGGTCCATCGAGATCCTTTTTCAGGTCCGTCATACAGTCCGTTACCTTTGATGTTGTCCAAATTCATGATGTCCACGTCCGGGAAGTCGAATCTCATGGACTGATAATCTTCGATAGCTTGATGAGCTAGATGGTCAGCTAGTACACTCCCCTTTATGGCTTTTTGGGTAGTGTACTGGATGTCATACTCAGTTAGGATCATTTTCCATCTAGCTATTCTTCCAGATAAAGCTGGCTTCTCGAAGATGTACTTGATAGGATCCATTTTGGAAATCAACAGAGTAGTATGAGTCAACATATACTGCCTTAGTCGGCGAGCAGCCCATACCAAAGCGCAGCAAGTTTTCTCGAGCAGTGAGTAGCGAGTCTCACAGTCGGTAAAATTTTTGCTAAGGTAATAAATGGCATGCTCTTTTCGACCAGACTCGTCATGCTGGCCCAAAACACACCCCATTGAGTTATCCAAGACGGTCAGATACATGATCAAAGGTCTTCCTTCGATGGGTGGCATCAGAATAAGAGGTTATAGCAAATACTCCTTGATCTTATCAAAAGCAGCTTGGCAATCGTCGTTCCATTCGACTACCTGATCTTTCTTCAATAGTTTGAAAATTGGCTCACAAGTAGACGTCAGATGAGAGATGAATCTGGCAATATAGTTCAAGCGCCCCAAGAACCCTCTAACCTCCTTTTCAGTACGGGGAGCGGGCATTTCTTGTATTGCTTTCACTTTTGCTGGATCGACCTCAATGCCCTTGTTGCTGACAATAAATCCTAGAAGTTTACCAGACCTAACTCCAAAAGTACACTTACTTGGATTCAGCCTGAGTTTGTACTCTTTCAACCTGGCAAACAGCTTTTGCAGGTGCTCAAGGTGTTCCTCCTCTGTTTGTGATCGAGCTATCATATCGTCTACGTAAACTTCGATCTCATGATGTATCATATCATGAAACAAAGCTACCATGGCGCGTTGATAAGTTGCCCCTGCGTTCTTCAGTTCGAACGGCATCACCTTGTAGCAGAAGGTACCCCATTGTGTAACAAAAGTTGTTTTCTCCATGTCCTCGGGGGCCATTTTGATCTGGTTGTAGCCCAAGAATCCATCCATGAAGGAAAACACTTTGTTCTGAGCTGTGTTGTCAATCAAAATGTCGATGTGCGGTAGGGGAAAATCATCCTTAGGGCTGTCCCTATTCAAATCCCGGTAGTCCACACACATTCTGACCTTGCCGTCTTTTTTAGGTACTGGCACAATGTTAGCAACCCATTGTGGATAGGATGTAACAGCCAGAAAGCCAGCATTGAATTGCTTCATTACTTCTGCTTTAATCTTCTCAGACATGTCGGTCCTCATTCGGCGGACTTTTTGCTTGATCGGTGGACAATCCTCTCTTGTAGGGAGACGGTGAACCACGATATCAGTGTCTAAACCCGACATGTCTTCATAAGACCAGGCGAAGATTTCAATGTATTCATTTAACAGCTGTACCAAACGCTCCTTGACACTTGGTTCCAGATTGGCACCCACTTGTACTTCCTTCCGGTCTTCCTCTGTTCCTAAGTTGACAGTTTCCAACAACTCTTCGTGAGGCAAGATGGCCCTCTCTTCTTGTTGTAGAAGTATGGCTAGCTCTCCTGGTACTTCACAATCTTCGTCGTCTTCACACTCAGCCTGATTGACCAAATCTTCAGAGTTAAGGAAGGACATAGCAGAATAGTCACCCATAGAATCCAGAGTGGATGGGTACCTGCATTTGTGAGTGTGGGTGTGTGTAAGGGATAACCATCCTTAAACAAACAAAAATGCAAAAGGAAAGAAAATGAACACAACAGTTTATCAATGAAAAACGTCCAATGAATCATTAAACATGGCATATGGATATGAAGAGAATCAAAACCCTTACAAATGGACCTACATACCCCGGGCAAGGCATGAGGTGAAAAAGTAGTGCAGATTATTTAAAAGTAATTATTACAGACCAACAGGAAATGTTCGAAAGATAAGTTACTGATTAATGAAAGTAATGGGGACGAAGTCTTTCGCCTCCCAGTTGTGCAGTCCCCCTTCTATAGTTGGGAAGATCCAGTCTTCAATGTTACCCTCTTCGTCTTCGTCTTCCAAGGCATTGATTCCATGAGGAGAAATCTTGATGGGTGTCCTTTCAATTTTTGAGTGACGCATAGATTTTTGCCCCGCAGCGGTAAATCCCAACCCAAACTTGTCTGTTTTGTGAGGAATGTCAGGCAACAGTCCCCATGTTGAGCTCTTTCCCTCCTTCATTACAGCCTTTGCATCTTTCAGAGATGCCATCCTGGCCACCTGCTTAGGTACCTCAGCTACTGCCTTTGCTACAGCAACCTCGGGAGCGAATTCCTCGAAGTGTTGGAACGGTGTCTCAATGAACTCGCCCTCCACTTCCACATACCGAAAGGAGTTCAGGTGACTGATCATATATTCTTATTCACCGTGTACAGTTATAATCTTTCCTTTGACAGGGTATTTCAGCATCTGATGTAGGGAGGAAGTGACCGCGCCAGCATTATGTATCCATGGTCTCCCTAGCAAGCAAGAGTATGACGGACGGATGTCCATCACATAGAAAGTTGAGTGGAATACCTCAGTGCCCACATTGATGGGAATGTCGACCTCCCCATGCACCATTCTTTTAGACCCGTCAAAGGCCCTAACAATGATATTACTTGGTTTCAGCTCCAAGCCCTCGCAATCCAATCGATCCAAAGCTTTCTTAGGCAGCACGTTCAGAGAAGAGCCAGTGTCGACCAAAACATGGGCAAGAGTAGTTCCTCGACATTCAACTGACACATGCAATGCGTCATTGTGTTTTCTTCCTTTCGGAGTCAGGTCAGCATCAGAGAAACCCAGGCCGTTGTCTGCGGTAAGGCTGGCTACACAATCCTGGAATTGATCGGCTGAGGTTTCCTGAGGAACATGGGCTGTCTTCAGAAATCTTATCAATGCTTTGGCATGATCCTCAGAACAAAGCAGCAAAGCTAGCATGGATATCTTCGAGGGGGTTTAGCCCAGTTGCTCTACCACGTCATAATCACTCTTCTTAATTATTTTCAGAATCTCCTCCATTTCTTTCTTAGAGGTTTCGCGGATAACCAATGGCTGAGCCCTCGTCCTGACGAGCTCATCTTGGATCCCTTTCCCCTTATCAGCAAAAGTAGGAGGGACAACCACATGAGTAACAGCTTCTTCAATCAACAGAGTTCTTGCAGACGGTTTTATCGGTGCAGGAGTAACTTTGGCAGCAGCTGAGGGTCCAAAGATTGCCTTTGGAGGGGAAATCTCTGGAGAAAATATTCTCCCACTTCGGATAATCTTGCTCGTACCGACAATATTTCCAATGTCGACATCTTCTTCGTCAGAGCTCTCTTCAGTTATCTCAACTTGTTTAACACCATGGTAGTAGATTTCTCCACCGTAATTCCATGGTATTGATTTGTCAGAAATGTAGGGGACAGGCCCAGGCATGGTTATTTTCAGAGGAACAAACTTCGTAGAAGATGTAATCTTAACAGGCTTTTTAGGGACCTTGGAAAGATTGGTGGAAATGGTGATTATTGAAACATCTTTGATAGGAGTTGGAATAACAGGAATCTTTTCGAAAAGAATTTTTTGGCTGTCCATTAGGCCTTGGATGCCTATCTTCAGCAATGGACAGTCGATTGGTAAGGAGGAACAACAGTAGCAGTCTTCTTTGCATCCTGGGAAAATCCCAACCTTCAACAGATTTAACTTGATTGTCAACAATGGGGTTATCAGATCATCAACAGCAGAAACATATAGATCTTCTTCAACAACATGAACATGATGGCCATGCTTTGGCATCGGAGCGGATATTACATTCGGCTTCTCCGGAGCATCAAACTCGACCTCTTTTGCATCTATCAAGTCTTGAATTTTATTCTTTAGTGCCCAACAACTGTTGGTGTCATGTCCGGCGCTATCAAAATGGTAGGCACATTTGGCATTGGCATGATAGTATGGAGATGTGGTGTTAGGGTTTTTCGGTGCCTCCTTTAAACCAGTTAGATTCAACTTCAACAAATGGGGAAGAACTTGTGCAGGTGTCATATTGATGCGGGTGAACTGCCGTTGTGGCCGTTCTACCCGTTGCTGATTTGGTCTGGACTGATTGTTACGAGGCTGATCATTTGATGAATTTTGAATCATCACGGCCCCCACAGTCGGCCGGCGCTCAGTTCTTCCTGTCCCCTTCTAAGAATACACAACAACTGCCTCCTTCTTGGCTGGAAATGAATTTTTAACAGTTGTAGATGCAGAGGCATCCCTTTGAATCTTCCCATTCTTAATACCAACTTCCACCCGTTCGCCAGTCAGAATCAATTCAGTAAACCCTGCGGAAGAGCTCCTGATCAAATGGTTGAAGAACGGGCCAGATAGGGTCCCCAAGAACATATCAACTAGTTCCCTATCAGAAAGAGGTGGCTGCACTCTTCCGGCCAAGTCGCGCCATTTCTAGGCGTATTCCTTGAATCCCTCATTTGAGGCCATTCCCATACTTTGTAGCTGAGTACGGGTTGGCGCCAAGTCAGAGTTATATTGATACTAGCGATAAAAGGCAGCTGCCAAATCCTCCCAACTATGTACCTCTGACCTCTCAAGCTTGTAAAACCAATCTAGCTGCGTACCAGACAGGCTATCCTGGAAGAAGTGTACCCAAAGATTTCTGTCGGATGTATGAGGTTGAATTCTTCGGACATATGATCTCAGGTGCATCTTTGGGCAGGACAGCCCGTCATACTTTGCAAAAATTGGCACCTTAAACTTTAGAGGGATCACAATTCCAGAAATCAATCCCAATTCTTCAAAATCTAACCCAGGAACCCTTTGCAGCTCCATAGCTGCCAGTCTATCCTCCAGGTTTTTGTACTTGTCGTCCGCTGGCGGGTATTGCTGCTCTGAGTAGTCTTCATCTTCCTCAACCTCTTCCTCTTCAGCCTCGGACTCAGAAGGTAGTGCAGCTCCTTTTCCCTTACTAGTTTCCTCCTCAGATGCAGAAGGAAATTCAAGAACTCTTCTAGCTTCATTCTCAAACCTTCTCCCCAGTGTAGCTACCCCGACTCTTTTCTTCTTCTTTTTCACTTTTTCTTGCTCTTTGTTCCCAAGCAGTGTTTTTAGATCCTCCTGACCCTTTGCCAAGGTCATTTGGAGTTGTTGAAACTGTGAGTTTTGTGACTACAGATCTTTGACCGTCTGTTTGAGATCCATCTTACTGAAATAAACAGCAGAGAGATAAGGAAACCCGGTGTGAAGACCTGTTGATGCACATGATGAGTGATATGTTTATTTATGCAATGCATTCAAGGATTTAGAAATTCAAAATTGTTGCAAACAAAAAGAACACACGTCATATTAATAAGAAGAAATTTTGTCAGTACATAGATGCCCCATGGGCCAAATATTACAAAAACTTCTTAAGGTAAAAAGACGTTGCGCATTCTCTTTGGTGCGATGTAAGTGTTAAGGGTCTCCTCCTCGTGAAGTCGGCGGGTGAGCTCCAAAACCTTCTTCTCACTGGCGTAGAAGCTGGCTTCAAAAGTATTCCGTTCATTCTTGAGTTAGATCCAACTCTTTTGCATCTCCTCCCATGACGTAGGCATGTCAAGATATAGGATGGTGTAGGGAACCTCTCCTTCCTTAACGGGCTCTTTAATCAAAGGGAGAATATGAGGGTAAGGCATCATAAGACTCTGGGCTCGGGTTCGTACCCACTTGAGATAAGGCTCAAGAGGGATGGAGTTCTTGTGCCCCAGTGTCTTGCTATCTACTTTGTTAGGCATCCTCCAAGCTCTGATGAATCTTTGGCGAAGTCCTTGCGCATCGTTGTCGAAGTCAAAAACTAGGTCAGGAATCAGCATGTCATGAGGGCCATCCCTCCGTGCATATCCAAATTGTCTCAAAGCTAGACAAGGGTTGTAGGTAATGCCCCCTCTAATGCCAAGTAATGGAACATTAGGGAACTCACCACAGCGATCGACGATGATGACATTTTCTCTGGACCGAGAACACCAATGTACATCAGAGTGTGTGAGGGTCATCAACCGCTGTGACCACCTTAAGCCTTGGTCATTCTTCAAAACAGATTGCGGAAGGTGCGAAATAAACCACCTTGCAAGGAGAGGAGTACAGCACATGAGAACACCTCTCTTCCTCATTGTTCGTGTGTAAAATGAGTGGAGGATGTGCCCAAGCAATGTAGGTATGAGATTCCCGGATAGGAAAATCTTGACAGCGTTGACATCTATAAGTTGGTCAGGATTTGGGAACAAGACCAACCCATAAATAAGGAGTGCCACAATTTCTTCAAAGGCTTGCAGATCCAAAGAATTCCAACACTCTTGTGCCTTCTCAAACAAGAATTTTGCCAAGAATCCTTTGACACCACTTCTAGTCTCCCAATGCCCCTTGATGTCAGATGGTTGCAAGTGTAGTGCTTGAGCAACATCTTCAGGCTTTGGTTCTTTTTCCGTACCGTTGTAGGGTAGTTGATTAAGAATAGGAATTCTCAGGAATTGAGAAAATTCCTCCAAAGTAGGCACCAATTGGTAGTCGGGGAATGTGAAACAGTGGTGAAGGGGGTCAAATAACTGGAACAACACTTTCACCATGTCTTCTTCAATGTTGGTGTTGACTAGGCTGAGCAGTCTACCATGTCTTTCACTGAAGAGAGAGCCTTCTGGAATTCTGGATGTAAGCTCCTTGAGTTGAGGAGGGATTCTCACAAGGTTGACTTGGATAGTTTTCCTGCGAAGAATTTCCATGACCTACAAAACAAAAACAAAGATGAAGATCCAAACCCTTGAAATGGTTAGTGGATGCATATGATGCTTTATGATGTTCATGATGTATGCACAAACATATGTACAAGCAAGTCACACAAAACCCTAGTTTCAGGCTTGCATGAGGTTTCATAGGTAAGTACCCTCTTGAGTGAAGTTGGCTTAAAAACCTGTCCTATAAATAGTAACCGGGTTCTAAGGAGCTCAATATCATTGGATTGTTTTCCATGTTCATTGTTTTGGTTTAGCCACTTAACTAGCGACCAAAATATTCCAAGAAAACAACCCTCAATGAGTGTAGTATCGAGTATCTACCAACTTCGGACTGCACCAAAGCCGGTCATCTCACTACCCCTAATAAAAGGCCAAGATGGTCAAGTAAGGTTCTAGGTCATTAGTGCTTAGTGACATTACTCAGCGGCCCCGTACTCTCCTTGATTGAACTCAAGGGTTACCGGTACTCACAAATATGTCGCACTAATATAGCTATTGCTTCAACCGTGTCAGTATACCCCGCACAGTTTCAACAATGTATTGCTATCTATGAATGTTTCCCAAATCCGGGTGTAGGATTTCAAGCCCAAACAAGAGAGCCAAAATATAAAGCAATCAAAGCAAACAATTAGTCATGCAAAAGGGTGATCTAAGCCCTAAGGTTACTCCACTTTTAAATTTTCCCCAGCAGAGTCGCCAGTTCTGTGATACGGTGGGAGAACTGACTTGGGTTTTGCGTTTGTTTTCGCAAATGTTTCGGTTTAGCAAGAGTCGCCACCAACTTTTTATTTTATCCTAAGGAAAGGTTAAAAGCACAGCAAAAACCTTTGAGAGGTTTTCTTGGGTTCGGGGAGTAGATTATAGAAAGGGAAGGTATTAGCACCCTTTCTATCCATGGTTATCCATGGGCTCTTAGTTACTTACTTAGATCACTTGCCTTGCATTTTCAATTGTTTGAAATGGTGCTTTGTGTGTGATTTTGAAAGAGTTTTTGAAAAGAGGCCATTGGTTGTGGCAACCTTTGTAATGATCCATGTTTGAATGTATACAAAGGTGTATTTGTCTTTTGAAAAGTTTTCAATGTTTTCAATGTTTTGCAAGTTTGTTTTGAAAGTTGTGTTGTGAAGTGTATTTTGAAAGTAGGCAAGGTTTTGTTTTGCAAGTTTGATCAAGTAACTAAGAGTTGTCTACCCCTAAGTTTACTCAAAGATTTTTTCTATGTTTTAACCCTTTTAACAGTATTGTTCCACCATTGTATTTGGTGGACAATCTTGTGTTAGGATGTTAACGGGAGAGGCACGGGTCATCGTTTAGACCATGAATGCAATGGTGCCAAGTGTCTTTGGCAAATTTTCCTTTAAGGGACTTGATCATTTTTAGGCAACTTGAGAAAGCGTCATTGAGGGACTATGATCATTAGATTTGTTTTTGTTTGGCCAAAGACACTCAACATGCAAGCATGGCCCATTTTGGAAGGCAACAAGTGGAGTAACCCTAAGGGTGCAAGTGTGATTGGTGTTGTCCATTTGCATGCTTGTTTATCTTTGAATTAGGTCAAGCTATTTGTTATTTGATTTTTGCATACAAACCCTAGGTCTATCATGGCATAATTAGAAAGCTTTTAAATGCTGAATTTTAAAGCCCTAGACTATTACAACATGATTATGGGGATGGGGGTACAAATGTTTGAATGGGGGTATTTGACAAGAAATTTAAATCTAGGCTATTACATCCATATCGAATATACAAGTATTTAAATGTACGATATTTGCAATATAAATAAATATCAAAATGCAATGTATTATGCATAAAAATGGCCTTTTATGTATGTAAAAGTTTTTTATGTTTGAAATATAAACAAAATAGAAAAAGATCAATTTGGAGTATTTTTGTGTTTTTTAGGGCAAAACCCTAATTTTTAATAAATAGTAATTATTTACTAATTATATACAATATTTATGTATTTATTTATACAAAAAACAAATAAAAGAGAAGTATATTGTAAAAAGTATTTATCGATGTCAAATATTAATAAAAATAAAAATGTATTATTTTCATATTTTTATCCTAAATATTTAATAAAATATGTATAAGTATTTATATTATTTACTAAATATACTAAATATATACAAAAAATGAAATATTAATTATTTACAAAAAAGTATATTTTTTAGAAAAATGTTTTCAAAATGTAAACAAAAATAATAACTAAAAAAAAATATGTTTTTGTATTATTGTTTAATATTTTGGATAAAAAGAAATATATTTGTTTGCATATATATGCTTAAATAAAACAAACAAATGCCAAATAAATGCAAAAAAGGATGAAAAAATATTTTTAATATTTTTTATGTTTTGACAAAAAATATCAAGTCAGAAGAAAAAATAAAAAGTTAAAAATGAATAAAATATCACACAATGGGCCAGGGGGGTGTAAATGGAAAATGAGGGTGCAAACAGAAAAAACAAACTCAGGCCCAGCCCAAGTCCACCTTCTTCAACCTCTAGCCATTTCTGTCTCAAAAACGCGCGCCCTCCATGCTTGATTCAAACTTCCTGATTCTTTGACTTTTAGCAAAAACTTATAACATCAATAATGTAGAGCATTATGTCACGATTTCAAACATATAAAAAAGTTGTTCTAACTCTCAGAAACGAGAGAGAATTTCTCCTCCCCCAATTTCTGACCTAGCTTTTCTTCCATGTTCAGGTCCAAAATTCTCATAGCACACGCAATATAAATGAAAAGTAACTACATGGATGGCTTCAGGGCTATGAGTAGGACATGCTTTCTTCACAAACTTAAGCCTAACTATGCCTGGATAGAGAGATAGAAGTTCATATTTTTACCTATTCAGCTTGAGTCGTGTACAACAATGGAGGTATCTTCAATGGAGTTTGAACTTTGGTACAGCTTGCCTGAAGTCCAAGGATGCCTCCCCTATGCTTAGCTTGCTTTGAATCTCTCTGAATCAAGCTATGGAAGTCAACCTGCAAAACTGAAAAGTGAAAATGGCACACTTGGCTATGGATGTTACAGCTTGTATCTAAGGCTTGGAATAGCTTCAATGGATGGTAGGGAATGTATTGGAACTTGTTTGGGCAAAAACGCACGAGTGAATGATGCTGGCCAAGTCAAACTGCAGGCATGCCCTGTTTCTTGCAGAAAAATGGTGTTTTGATGAACGAGGAGGTATTGAAGATGGTTTGGTCGTGCTTTAGGTCAGTTAGGGAGTATGAAATGTGTTTACAAAGTTTGTTTTTGTTGGTCTTTGCAGGAATGTGAGTTCTGGTTCTGTTTGTAAGTTTTCTTCCTTTGTAAGCAAAGATAGTCAAGTTGGGTTATAGGCCAATGCAGGTCCCTCAAGCATGCTGCATACTTTGTTCTTGATCAGTGGGATTTGTCCACAAACTTGTGCCTCAGAGATTTTGCTTGTACCTCTTGGATTGTGAATTTGACATAAAGCCTTACTTTTCCAAAATGGCAAACTTGCTTTTTCTATTTATGGATTAGTTTAGCATGTAATGACCAAATGATCAAAATAATGCTTGAAGACAATGGTTTAGCATTTAATTATTGAGTGTGAAGAGGATTAGAGGCCTGTAATCTAGCTTGTGCAAGCTGACTTGAAAAATGCCAATGTATGAACATGTATTTGGTTATGAACAAAAGTGACTTTTGCCCAACTTTGCCAATTCGATTCTCCCTAACCACAAGGGTGTTTGAGAAGTTCTTGGACAATTTGGAAAGCTTTGAATGTGTAATACAATCCATCTTTGTAATGCAAATTTAAATTCCAAGTGGAAGCATGTGAAAAATGGCCATGAAGTTGGTCAAAAATCCTGCCTAGAATAGGTCAAAATTTTTCTAAGTTAAGAATGTTTTGCACCCTTGTTCCAAAACTCATAACTTGAGCTACAAGCTTCTTTTGAGGAAAATTTGTGAATCAAAGTTTTAGATTTTGAAATGAACTACAACTTTCATGTTTTGAGTTTTGCTTGAATCCAATTTCATCTGGGTGAAAAAATGGGACAAAGATAGGAAAAAATAAGGAAATTTTATAACAGAAAATTTCTAAGTTATGAAATTTCTTCATTTTAAACCCTAATTTGCAATTTTGGGTTTCTTGATGAACAAGATTCATAATTTGACATGTCTTTATGAAAAATGAATCTTGGCACTTGATTTTGACCAAAAAGTCAAAGTTTGACTTTTCAGTATACAGTCAAATTTGATCAGTTGACTGGAAAATTCATCTATCAATCCTGTGCACTTGGGATCTTTTGAACTTGTTGAATGGATCAAGACAATGCCATTTAGTCCTTGAGTCCATATATGAGCTTGGTTTGCCCTTGGTTAGGTCAAACAGTCAAGAAATGCCTTTGTGCAGTCAAAACCCTAAAAATGACCATTTTGCCCTTTTGGTGATCTGATCAATTTTCTTGTGGAATTGTGATCCAAACTTGACCAAATGGTTCATATGAGTTCAATATGTTGATGTGGGTCAAAAATCATGTGGTTTTACTGTCAATTGGCCGCAATTGACTTTTTCCCCAATACATCTGATTTCTAGGTCAACTGTCCAATTGACTGGGCAAAGATTGGAATCAAGGCTTGAAACTTGGTATGTATAAACTTGTGAGTCCAACATGAAGCATGAAAGTAACTTTGGGCCTTTTAGGTCAAAACAACTTTGTTCAAATTCAAACCCTAATTTGGGTCAACAGTGCAAGGAGGAGTCTTGAGCAGAGCAAACCCTGATTTGATCTTGAGCTCCAAGGGTCTTGTGGTGAGAAAATACTGATGAAATGGGAGGGCAAATTTTGGGGTACAACAGTTGCCCTTGTTCAATCTCCTTGCACCTGAAGAGTTAGATTGGCAAGTTTGCCTTTCGCGTCTCGAAGGTAAAAGGAGATTGGACACTAGAGTGCCATTAAATTTGCACTCGTCCAAACAATGGTTGCGGGAATGGGCTTAAAGATGCCATTTAGAGATGGGCTTAAAGATGCCATCTGGAGGGGAGACAGAATCTTGTCGGGGATGGGCTTAAAGATGCCATCTGGAATATTTGTTGAACTGCAATGTGATTGGTCAGAAGAATGAGGATCAAAATGGTATCCGTGTCTGGAATGCATTTGAGCTGTATCTGGAGGCTGAGTTTGTATGAGCAAAAGAAAGGCCTCCGTATCTGGGGCGTATCTGATCTATAACTGTGTTTGAATATGGAATGAATATCAGAATGACTACCGTGTCTGGAGTGTATCTGTATTGTATCTGGGTAACAGAGAAAAATCTGTATGGAGCAACTGCGTGCTGGGGACAAATTCTGAATGAGTGACAGAATGGCAACCGTGTTTGGAGCGTATCCGGACTGTATCTGAAGTTGAGATTTGTATGAGTAGCAGAATGACTTCCGTGTCTGGAGTGTATCTGAAACTGTAACTGGGATTGAGATCTGTATGAGTAACAGAATGACTTCCGTGTCTGGAGTGTATCTGAAACTGTAACTGGGATCTAAATAAATTACAGAATGACTTCCGGGGCGAACGCACTGGGGAGAATCAGACCGCTGTTGTAAAGGTCAGAATGGTATCCGTGCTTGGAATGCATTGAACCTTGAGGTGGATAAGCGAATCTGAATGAGAGATAGAATGGTTGCCGTGTCTGGAGCGTATCTAGTCTGTATCTGATCGCTGTAGTATGAATGAGTAGTAGAATGACCGCCGTGTCTGGGGTGTATCTGTACTGTATCTGACTTGAAATCCTGAATGAGTAATAGAATGACCACCTTGTCTGGGGTGTATCCATACTGTATCTGAACAATTGTTAACGATAGCCTTTTAATCTTATCCTGAAAAGGATGAGATGTTAGCTAAAACACAAAATTATGTTGCATGAAATGTATGATGCAATATATGTTATATCAATGTTTACGATATGAATGTAATGAATGCGCAGGTAAGCTGATGAGCTATCTTGCGGAGGATAGATGAATCCTGGATTGCCGGAGATAATATAATCTTGACTGTTGTCGGGGAAAGTGAACCATTGACTGCTGCAGGGGAATGCAGGAATCTCTGATTGCTGAAGCTGAGCCATCCTTGTTGACTGCTGACTGCTCGGGGAACAAGATCTTCATTTGTGGAGGGATCATAGGACCACTGTTGGGGACTGGAATTCCTTGGTGACTGGTAGGGCAAGAGAATTCTGATCATCTCTACTGGGGAGTCCAGAACCTGGTAGACTCATGCTGGAGGAGTGAGCCTGAGAATCTTCAATCTGGTGGGAAGCATCTCTGTGGGGGGAAAGTTCACTAGTCTGGTTCCGTTGGGGATTGATAGTTGGACTTCAACTGGGGATAGTGTTTTCAGATTTCAAGGCTCCACTGGGGATTCTGAAATTTAACTCCGAGGGGAATTGAGTTCTAGAACGCTCTTTGGCTGGGGAACTCAGTTTTGAGAAAGCTTTTTCTGCTGAGGATCCTGAAGTTTAACTCTTGTTTGGGGAATTAAGTTCTGGATTTTGACCTTGCCGAGGAATTTGGAGTTTAAATCTGCGGGGAATTTCTTCTGAAAGGGTATCGAGATATCTATCCGCACCTTCACCCTATCAGCAATCATCTTTCTTGATTTGTAAGGAAATGATTATGTTCAAATGCATATGCCTATTTAACAAAACATTGGACGTTTCTCAAATAAAACATAAGTGTAGAAAAGCAAAAAGAAGACAGAGCAAACTTCTGTATTTGGAAGAGTATTTGTATTAACTTTTTATGAGTATCTTTGTACAAAGGAGACAGACACCCTAGTAAGAGGATGCTGTCGTAAAAAATTGAAAATTTTATACAAAAGAAAGATGGCTATGTGCAACAATTCTATGGGATCCCATTCTGTTATAGCCTTCACAACTCCGAATATCTTGTCCATTCAAATGCTTCGTTCGCTGATGACTGGATTGATCAGAAGCTTGTAACTGGCTGATGAAGAGATTGTTTTTTAAAGTGATCCGACGAGACATAGTCATACGCTTTAATTCCCTAACTTTTGCCTGGATCGCCCTTTCGGGTTTTCAATCCACCAGGAAACCCCCTTTTGCCCAAGCCGCCCTTTCGGGTTTTCGACTTGCCGGGTGTACAGATTTTTTTGTTTTATCCCTAATTTTTGCCTGAACCGCCCTTTCGGGTTTTCGGTTCACCGGGCTGCCCATTTTTGCCTAAGCCGCCCTTTCGGGTTTTCGACTTGTCGGGTGACTTTATGCGTAGTATCTTTTGACTATGTCTGCGTTCGCAGGGTGCGGCAAATCGTCGCCGTCCATGGTGGTCAGAATCATTGCACCACCAGAAAATATGCTCTTGATCACAAATGGTCCTTCGTAGGTAGGAGTCCATTTTCCCTTGGGATCACTTTGCGGCAAGATAATCCGCTTGATTACGAGATCTCCAACTTGATATACTTGACGTCTGACTTTTTTGTTGAAAGCCTTGATCATTCGTTTTTGATACGTTTGACCATGGCAAACAGCAGCGAGCCGCTTCTCATCGATCAAATTGAGTTGATCAAGTCGGGTCTGAATCCAATCATCTTCATTCAAACCAGCGTCCTTCATGATCCTTAAAGAAGGAATCTGAACTTCCATGGGTAGGACGATTTCCATACCATATACTAAAGAAAATGGGGTTTCCCCTGTTGAAGTTCGTGCCGTGGTACGGTATCCATGCAGAGCAAAAGGTAGCATCTCATGCCAGTCCTTGTAGGTAACTGTCATTTTCTGAATTATCTTCTTAATGTTTTTGTTCGCAGCTTCAACAACACCATTCATCTTCGGCCGATAGGGAGATGAATTGTGATGATAAATCTTGAACTGTTCGCATAAAGCGGTGATCATAGTATTATTCAGATTTGTACCGTTGTCTGTGATGATCCTGTCGGGGACACCATACCGGCATATGAGGTTTTGCTTGATGAAGCGGGCAACCACATTCTTTGTAACAAAGGCGAAGGAAGCCGCTTTGACCCACTTGGTGAAATAGTCGACGGCGACCAGGATGAAGCGATGTCCGTTGAACGCCGTGGGCTTGATCTCTCCAATCATGTCAATGCCCCACATTGCAAATGGCCAAGGAGCTGTCAGAACGTTGAGAGGAACAGGAGGAATATGAATCTTGTCAGCGTAGACCTGACATTTATGGCAAGTACGGGAATGCTGATGGCAATCTGCTTCCATGGTAGACCACTAATAGCCTGCCCTTAGAATCTTCTTAGCCATCGTATGCCCGCTCAAGTGGGTGCCAAATGTACCGCTGTGTATCTCGGTCATGATTAACTCTGCTTCAGCTTTGTCTACACATTGGAGTAAAACACAATCATGGCTGCGTTTATAGAGGATGCCATTGCTCAGGAAGAACTTGGCAGCAAATTTCCTTAGGAACTTCTTGTCATTTACGGAAGCTCCTTCGGGATATTCTCTAGTCTGGAGATACCTTTTGATTTCGTGAAACCAAGGTTGTTCCACCACTTCTTCGGTATTAATCTCATGACAATGCGCAGGTTCATCCATTCGCTCGATGGTGATTTGGGGGGCCTCGTTATCCCAGTTGAGTTTAAACATGGAAGACATTGTGGCAAGAGCATCTGCAAGCTGATTCTCTTCTCACGGGAAATGCTCGAAGGTGATTTGCTCGAAATGAGGCAACAATGTCAGGACATGTTCTTTGTATGGGATAAGATTAGGATGTTTGGTATCCCAATCTCCTTTGAATTGACTGATTACCAAAGCCGAGTCCCCAAATACGATCAAAGATTTGATCCCCAGGTCAATAGTAGCCTTGATACAAAAAATGCAAGCTTCATATTCAGCCATGTTATTGGTACAGCTGAAGCAAAGTCGGGCCGTGAAAGGCGTGTGACAACCTTCCGGGGAAATGAGTACCGCACCGATACCGTTTCCAAGTGCATTTGAAGCACCATCAAAGTACAGGGTCCATCGAGATCCTTTTTCAGGTCCGTCATACGGTCCGTTACCTTCGATGTTGTCCAAATTCATGATGTCCTCGTCCGGGAAGTCAAATCTCATGGACTGATAATCTTCGATAGCTTGATGAGCTAGATGGTCAGCTAGTACACTCCCCTTTATGGCTTTTTGGGTAGTGTACTGGATGTCATACTCAGTTAGGATCATTTGCCATCTAGCTATTCTTCCAGATAAAGCTGGCTTCTCGAAGATGTACTTGATATGATCCATTTTGGAAATCAACAGAGTAGTATGAGTCAACATATACTGCCTTAGTCGGCGAGCAGCCCATACCAAAGCGCAACAAGTTTTCTCGAGCAGTGAGTAGCGAGTCTCACAGTCGGTAAACTTTTTGCTAAGGTAATAAATGGCATGCTCTTTTCGACCAGACTCGTCATGCTGGCCTAAAACACACCCCATTGAGTTATCCAAGACGGTCAGATACATGATCAAAGGTCTTCCTTCGACGGGTGGCATCAGAATAGGAGGTTCTAGCAAATACTCCTTGATCTTATCAAAAGCAGCTTGGCAATCGTCGTTCCATTCGACTACCTGATCTTTCATCAATAGTTTGAAAATTGGCTCACAGGTAGACGTCAGATGAGAGATGAATCTGGCAATATAGTTCAAGCGCCCCAAGAACCCTCTAACCTCCTTTTCAGTACGGGGAGCGGGCATTTCTTGTATTGCTTTCACTTTTGCTGGATCGACCTCAATACCCTTGTTGCTGACAATAAATCCTAGAAGTTTACCAGACCTAACTCCAAAAGTACACTTACTTGGATTCAGCCTGAGTTTGTACTCTTTCAACCTGGCAAACAGCTTTTGCAGGTGCTCAAGGTGTTCCTCCTCTGTTTGTGATCAAGCTATCATATCGTCTACGTAAATTTCGATCTCATGATGTATCATATCATGAAACAAAGCTACCATGGCGCGTTGATAAGTTGCCCCTGCGTTCTTCAGTCCGAACGGCATCACCTTGTAGCAGAAGGTACCCCATTGTGTAACAAAAGTTGTTTTCTCCATGTCCTCGGGGGCCATTTTGATCTGGTTGTAGCCCGAGAATCCATCCATGAAGGAAAACACTTTGTTCTGAGCTGTGTTGTCAATCAAAATGTTGATGTGCGGTAGCGGAAAATCATCCTTAGAGCTGTCCCTATTCAAATCCCGGTAGTCCACACACATTCTGACCTTGCCGTCTTTTTTAGGTACTGGCACAATGTTAGCAACCCATTGTGGATAGGATGTAACAACCAGAAAGCCAGCGTTGAATTGCTTCATTACTTCTGCTTTAATCTTCTCAGACATGTCGGTCCTCATTCGGCGGACTTTTTACTTGATCGGTGGACAATCCTCTCTTGTAGGGAGACGGTGAACCACGATATCAGTGTCTAAACCCGACATGTCTTCATAAGACCAGGCGAAGATTTCAACGTATTCATTTAACAGCTGTACCAAACGCTCCTTGACACTTGGTTCCAGATTGGCACCCACTTATACTTCCTTCCGGTCTTCCTCTGTTCCTAAGTTGACAGTTTCCAACAACTCTTCGTGAGGCAAGATGGCCCTCTCTTCTTGTTGTAGAAGTATGGCTAGCTCTCCTGGTACTTCACAATCTTCGTCGTCTTCGCACTCAGCCTGATTGACCAAATCTTCAGAGTTAAGGAAGGACATAGCAGAATAGTCACCCATAGAATCCAGAGTGGATGGGTACCTGCATTTGTGAGTGTGGGTGTGTGTAAGGGATAGCCATCCTTAAACAAACAAAAATGCAAAAGGAAAGAAAATGAACACAAGAGTTTATCATTGAAAAACGTCCAATGAATCATTAAACATGGCATATGGATATGAAGAGAATAAAAACCCTTACAAATGGACCTACATACCCCGGGCAAGGCATGAGGTGAAAAAGTAGTGCAGATTATTTAAAAGTAATTATTACAGACCAACATGAAATGTTCGAAAGATAAGTTACTGATTAATGAAAGTAATGGGGACGAAGTCTTTCGCCTCCCAGTTGTGCAGTCCCCCTTCTATAGTTAGGAAGATCCAGTCTTCAATGTTACCCTCTTCGTCTTCGTCTTCCAAGGCATTGATTCCATGAGGAGAAATCTTGATGGGTGTCCTTTCAATTTTTGAGCGACGCATAGATTTTTGCCCCGCAGCGGTAAATCCCAACCCAAACTTGTCTGTTTTGTGAGGAATGTCAGGCAACAGTCCCCATGTTGAGCTGTTTCCCTCCTTCATTGCAGCCTTTGCGTCTTTCAGAGATGCCATCCTAGCCACCTGCTTAGGTACCTCAGCTACTGCCTTTGCTACAGCAACCTCGGGAGCGAATTCCTCAAAGTGTTGGAACGGTGTCTCAATGAACTCGCCCTCCACTTCCACATACCGAAAGGAGTTCAGGTGACTGATCATATATTCTTATTCACCGTGTACAGTTATAATCTTTCCTTTGACAGGGTATTTCAGCATCTGATGTAGGGAGGAAGTGACCGCACCAGCATTATGTATCCATGGTCTCCCTAGCAAGCAAGAGTATGACGGACGGATGTCCATCACATAGAAAGTTGAGTGGAATACCTCAGTGCCCACATTGATGGGAATGTCGACCTCCCCATGCACCATTCTTTTAGACCCGTCAAAGGTCCTAACAATGATATTACTTGGTTTCAGCTCCAAGCCCTCGCAATCCAATCGATCCAAAGCTTTCTTAGGCAGCACGTTCAGAGAAGAGCCAGTGTCGACCAAAACATGGGCAAGAGTAGTTCCTCGGCATTCAACTGACACATGCAATCCGTCATTGTGTTTTCTTCCTTTCGGAGTCAGGTCAGCATCAGAGAAACCCAGGCCGTTGTCTGCGGTAAGGCTGGCTACACAATCCTGGAATTGATCGGCTGAGGTTTCTTGAGGAACATGGGCTGTCTTCAGAAATCTTATCAATGCTTTGGCATGAGCCTCAGAACAAAGCAGCAAAGCTAGCATGGATATCTTCGAGGGGGTTTATCCCAGTTGCTCTACCACGTCATAATCACTCTTCTTAATTATTTTCAGAATCTCCTCCATTTCTTTCTTAGAGGTTTCGGGGATAACCAATGGCTGAGCCCTCGTCCCGACGAGCTCATCTTGGATCCCTTTCCCCTTATCAGCAGAAGTAGGAGGGACAACCACATGAGAAACAGCTTCTTCAATCAACGGAGTTCTTGCAGACAGTTTTATCGATGCAGGAGTAACTTTGGCAGTAGCTGAGGGTCCAAAGATTGTCTTTGGAGGGGAAATCTCTGGAGAAAATATTCTCCCACTTCGGGTAATCTTGCTCGTACCGGCAATGTTTCCAATGTCGGCATCTTCTTCATCAGAGCTCTCTTCAGTTATCTCAACTTGTTTAACACCATGGTAGTAGATTTCTCCGCCGTAATTCCATGGTATTGATTTGTCAGAAATGTAGGGGACAGGCCCAGGCATGGTTATTTTCAGAGGAATAAACTTCGTAGAAGATGTAATCTTAACAGGCTTTTTAGGGACCTTGGAAAGATTGGTGGAAATGGTGATTATTGAAACATCTTTGATAGGAGTTGGAATAGCAGGAATCTTTTCGAAAAGAATTTGTTGGCTGTCCATTAGGCCTTGGATGCCTATCTTCAACGATGGACAGTCGATTGGTAAGGAGGAACAACAGTAGCAGTCTTCTTTGCATCCTGGTAAAATCCCAGCCTTCAACAGATTTAACTTGATTGTCAACAGTGGGGTTATCAGATCATCAACAAAAGAAACATACAGATCTTCTTCAACAGCATGAACATGATGGCCATGCTTTGGCATCGGAGCGGATATTACATTCGGCTTCTCCGGAGCATCAAACTCGACCTCTTTTGCATCTATCAAGTCTTGAATTTTATTCTTTAGTGCCCAACAACTGTTGGTGTCATGTCCGGCGCTATCAAAATGGTAGGCACATTTGGCATTGGCATGATAGTATGGAGATGTGGTGTTAGGGTTTTTCGGTGCCTCCTTTAAACCAGTTAGATTTAACTTCAACAAATGGGGAAGAACTTGTGCAGGTGTCATATTGATGCGGGTGAACTGCCGTTGTGGCCGTTCTACCCGTTGCTGATTTGGTCTGGACTGATTGTTACGAGGCTGATCATTTGATGAATTTTGAATAATCACGGCCCCCACAGTCGGCCGACGCTCAGTTCTTCCTGTCCCCTTCTGAGAATACACAACAGTTGCCTCTTTCTTGGCTGGAAATGACTTTTTAACAGTTGTAGATGCAGAGGCATCCCTTTGAATCTTCCCATTCTTAATACCAACTTCCACCCGTTCGCCAGTCAGAATCAATTTAGTAAACCCTGCGGAAGAGCTCCCGATCAAATGGTTGAAGAACGGGCCAGATAGGGTCCCCAAGAACATATCAACTAGTTCCCTATCAGAAAGAGGTGGCTGCACTCTTCCGGCCAAGTCGCGCCATTTCTGGGCGTATTCCTTGAATCCCTCATTTGAGGCCATTCCCATACTTTGTAGCTGAGTACGGGTTGGCGCCAAGTCAGAGTTATATTGATACTGGCGATAAAAGGCAGCTGCCAAATCCTCCCAACTATGTACCTCTGAACTCTCAAGCTTGTAAAACCAATCTAGCTGCGTACCAGACAGGCTATCCTGGAAGAAGTGTACCCAGAGATTTCTGTCGGATGTATGAGGTTGAATTCTTCGTACATATGATCTCAGGTGCATCTTTGGGCAGGACAGCCCGTCATACTTTGCAAAAATTGGCACCTTAAACTTTGGAGGGATCAC
Source organism: Vicia faba (assembly GCA_948472305.1). Classification (NCBI taxonomy): domain Eukaryota; kingdom Viridiplantae; phylum Streptophyta; class Magnoliopsida; order Fabales; family Fabaceae; genus Vicia; species Vicia faba. The sequence continues at coordinate 1,188,726,910 of OX451737.1, forward strand.
AATTCCAGAAATCAATCCTAATTCTTCAAAATCTAACCCAGGAACCCTTTGCAGCTCCATAGCTTCCAGTCTATCCTCCAGGTTTTTGTACTTGTCGTCCGCTGGCGGGTATTGCTGCTCTGAGTAGTCTTCATCTTCCTCAACCTCTTCCTCTTCAGCCTCAGACTCAGAAGGTAGTGCAGCTCCTTTTCCCTTACTAGTTTCCTCCTCAGATGCAGAAGGAAATTCAAGAACTCTTCTAGCTTCATTCTCAAACCTTCTCCCTAGTGTAGCTACCCCGACTCTTTTCTTCTTCTTTTTCACTTTTTCTTGCTCTTTGTTCCCAAGCAGTGTTTTTAGATCCTCCTGGCCCTTTTCCAAGGTCATTAGGAGTTGTTGAAACTGTGAGTTTTGTGACTGCAGATCTTTGACCGTCTGTTCGAGATCCATCTTACTGAAATAAACAGCAGAGAGATAAGGAAACCTGGTGTGAAGACCTGTTGATGCACATGATGAATGATATGTTTATTTATGAAATGCATTCAAGGATTTAGAAATTCAAAATTGTTGCAAACAAAAAGAACACACGTCATATTAATAAGAAGAAATTTTGTCAGTACATAGATGCCCCATGGGCCAAATATTACAAAAACTTCTTAAGGTAAAAAGACGTTGCACATTCTCTTTGGTGCGATGTAAGTGTTGAGGGTCTCCTCCTCGTGAAGTCGGCGGGTGAGCTCCAAAACCTTCTTCTCACTGGCGTAGAAGCTGGCTTCAAAAGTATTCCGTTCATTCTTGAGTTAGATCCAACTCTTCTGCATCTCCTCCCATGACGTAGGCATGTCAGGATATAGGATGGTGTAGGGAACCTCTCCTTCCTTAACGGGCTCTTTAATCAAAGGGAGAATATGAGGGTAAGGCATCATAAGACTCTGGGCTCGGGTTCGTACCCACTTGAGATAAGGCTCAAGAGGGATGGAGTTCTTGTGCCCCAGTGTCTTGCTATCTACTTTGTTAGGCATCCTCCAAGCTCTGATGAATCTTTGGCGAAGTCCTTGCGCATCGTTGTCGAAGTCAAAAACTAGGTCAGGAATCAGCATGTCATGAGGGCCATCCCTCCGTGCATGTCCAAATTGTCTCAAAGCTAGACAAGGGTTGTAGGTAATTCCCCCTCTAATGCCAAGTAATGGAACATTAGGGAACTCACCACAGCGATCGACGATGATGACATTTTCTCTGGACCGAGAACACCAATGTACATCAGAGTGTGTGAGGGTCATCAACCGTTGTGACCACCTTAAGCCTTGGTCATTCTTCAAAACAAATTGCGGAAGGTGCGAAATAAACCACCTTGCAAGGAGAGGAGTACAACACATGAGAACACCTCTCTTCCTCATTGTTCATGTGTAAAATGAGTGGAGGATGTCCCCAAGCAATGTAGGTATGAGATTCCCGGATAGGAAAATCTTGACAGCGTTGACATCTATAAGTTGGTCAGGATTTGGGAACAAGACCAACCCATAAATAAGGAGTGCCACAATTTCTTCAAAGGCTTGCAGATCCAAAGAATTCCAACACTCTTGTGCCTTCTCAAACAAGAATTTTGCCAAGAATCCTTTGACACCACTTCTAGTCTCCCAATGCCCCTTGATGTCAGATGGTTGCAAGTGTAGTGCTTGAGCAACATCTTCAGGCTTTGGTTCTTTTTCCGTACCGTTGTAGGGTAGTTGATTAAGAATAGGAATTCTCAGGAATTGAGAAAATTCCTCCAAAGTAGGCACCAATTGGTAGTCGGGGAATGTGAAATAGTGGTGAAGGGGGTCAAATAACTGGAACAACACTTTCACCATGTCTTCTTCAATGTTGGTGTTGACTAGGCTGAGCAGTCTACCATGTCTTTCACTGAAGAGAGAGCCTTCTGGAATTCTGGATGTAAGCTCCTTGAGTTGAGGAGGGATTCTCACAAGGTTGACTTGGATAGTTTTCCTGCGAAGAATTTCCATGACCTACAAAACAAAAACAAAGATGAAGATCCAAACCCTTGAAATGGTTAGTGGATGCATATGATGCTTTATGATGTTCATGATGTATGCACAAACATATGTACAAGCAAGTCACACAAAACCCTAGTTTCAGGCTTGCATGAGGTTTCATAGGTAAGTAACCTCTTGAGTGAAGTTGGCTTAAAAACCTGTCCTATAAATAGTAACCGGGTTCTAAGGAGCTCAATATCATTGGATTGTTTTCCATGTTCATTGTTTTGGTTTAGCCACTTAACTAGCGACCAAAATATTCCAAGAAAACAAACCTCAATGAGTGTAGTATCGAGTATCTACCAACTTCAGACTGCACCAAAGCCGGTCATCTCACTACCCCTAATAAAAGGCCAAGATGGTCAAGTAAGGTTCTAGGTCATTAGTGCTTAGTGACATTACTCAGCGGCCCCGTACTCTCCTTGATTGAACTCAAGGGTTACCGGTACTCACAAATATGTCGCACTAATATAGCTATTGCTTCAACCGTGTCGGTATACCCCGCACAGTTTCCACAATGTATTGCTATCTATGAATGTTTCCCAAATCCGGGTGTAAGATTTCAAGCCCAAACAAGAGATCCAAAATATAAATCAATCAAAGCAAACAATTAGTCATGCAAAAGGGTGATCTAAGCCCTAAGGTTACTCCACTTTTAAATTTTCCCCAGCAGAGTCGCCAGTTCTGTGATACGGTGGGAGAACTGACTTGGGTTTTGCGTTTGTTTTCGCAAATGTTTCGGTTTAGCAAGAGTTGCCACCGACTTTTTATTTTATCCTAAGGAAAGGTTAAAAGCACAGCAAAAACCTTTGAGATGTTTTCTTGGGTTCGGGGAGTAGATTATTGAAAGGGAAGGTATTAGCACCCTTTCTATCCATGGTTATCCATGGGCTCTTAGTTACTTACTTAGATCACTTGCCTTGCATTTTGAATTGTTTGAAATGGTGCTTTGTGTGTGATTTTGAAAGAGTTTTTGAAAAGAGACCATTGGTTGTGGCAACCTTTGTAATGATCCATGTTTGAATGTATACAAAGGTGTATTTGTCTTTTGAAAAGTTTTCAATGTTTTCAATGTTTTCAATGTTTTGCAAGTTTGTTTTGAAAGTTGTGTTGTGAAGTGTTATTTGAAAGTAGGCAAGTTTTTGTTTTGCAAGTTTGATCAAGTAACTAAGAGTTGTCTACCCCTAAGTTTACTCAAAGATTTTTTCTATGTTTTAACCCTTTTAACAGTATTGTTCCACCATTGTATTTGGTAGACAATCTTGTGTTAGGATGTTAATGGGAGAGGCGCGGGTCATCGTTTAGACCATGAATGCAATGGTGCCAAGTGTCTTTTGTAACTTTTCCTTTAAGGGACTTGATCATTTTTAGGCAACTTGAGAAAGCGTCATTGAGGGACTATGATCATTAGATTTGTTTTTGTTTGACCAAAGACACTCAATATGCAAGCATGGCCCATTTTGGAAGGCAACAAGTGGAGTAACCCTAAGGGTGCAAGTGTGATTGGTGTTGTCCATTTTCATGCTTGTTTATCTTTGAATTATGTCAAGCTATTTGTTATTTGATTTTTGCATACAAACCCTAGGTCTATCATGGCATAATTAGAAAGCTTTTAAATGCTGAATTTTAAAGCCCTAGACTATTACAACATGATTATGGGGATGGGGGTACAAATGTTTGAATGGGGGTATTTGGCAAGAAATTTAAATCTAGGCTATTACATCCATATCGAATATACAAGTATTTAAATGTACAATATTTGCAATATAAATAAATATCAAAATGCAATGTATTATGCACAAAAATAGCCTTTTATGTATGTAAAAGTTTTTTATGTTTGAAATATAAACAAAATAGAAAAAGATCAATTTGGAGTATTTTTGTGTTTTTTAGGGCAAAACCCTAATTTTTAATAAATAGTAATTACTTACTAATTATATACAATATTTATGTATTTATTTATACAAAAAACAAATAAAAGAGAAGTATATTGTAAAAAGTATTTATTGATGTCAAATATTAATAAAAATAAAAATGTATTATTTTCATATTTTTGTCCTAAATATTTAATAAAATATGTATAAGTATTTATATTATTTACTAAATATACTAAATATATACAAAAAATGAAATATTAATTATTTACAAAAAAGTATATTTTTTAGAAAAATGTTTTCAAAATGTAAACAAAAATAATAACTAAAAAAAAATATGTTTTTGTATTATTGTTTAATATTTTGGATAAAAAGAAATATATTTGTTTGCATATATATGCTTAAATAAAACAAACAAATGCCAAATAAATGCAAAAATGGATGAAAAAATATTTTTAATATTTTTTATGTTTTGACAAAAAATATCAAGTCAGAAGAAAAAAGAAAAAGTCAAAAATGAATAAAATATCACACAATGGGCCAGGGGGTGTAAATGGAAAATGAGGGTGCAAACAGAAAAAACAAACTCAGGCCCAGCCCAAGTCCACCTTCTTCAACCTCTAGCCATTTTTGTCTCAAAAACGCGCGCCCTCCATGCTTGATTCAAACTTCCTGATTCTTTGACTTTTAGCAAAAACTTATAACATCAATAATGTAGAGCATTATGTCACGATTTCAAACATATAAAAAAGTTGTTCTAACTCTCAGAAACGAGAGAGAATTTCTCCTCCCCCAATTTCTGACCTAGCTTTTCTTCCATGTTCAGGTCCAAAATTCTCATAGCACACGCAATATAAATGAAAAGTAACTACATGGATGACTTCAGGGCTATGAGTAGGACATGCTTTCTTCACAAACTTAAGCCTAACTATGCCTGGATAGAGAGATAGAAGTTCATATTTTTACCTGTTTAGCTTGAGTCGTGTACAACAATGGAGGTATCTTCAATGGAGTTTGAACTTTGGTACAGCTTGCCTGAAGTCCAAGGATGCCTCCCCTATGCTTAGCTTGCTTTGAATCTCTCTGAATCAAGCTATGGAAGTCAACCTGCAAAACTGAAAAGTGAAAATGGCACACTTGGCTATGGATGTTACAGCTTGTATCTAAGGCTTGGAATAGCTTCAATGGATGGTAGGGAATGTATTGGAACTTGTTTGGGCAAAAACTCACGAGTGAATGATGCTGGCCAAGTCAAATTGCAGGCATGCCATGTTTCTTGCAGAAAAATGGTGTTTTGCTGAACGAGGAGGTATTGAAGATGGTTTGGTCGTGCTTTAGGTCAATTAGGGAGTATGAAATGTGTTTACAAAGTTTGTTTTTGTTGGTCTTTGCAGGAATGTGAGTTGTGGTTCTGTTTGCAAGTTTTCTTCCTTTGTAAGCAAAGATAGTCAAGTTGGGTTATAGGCCAATGCAGGTCCCTCAAGCATGCTGCATACTTTGTTCTTGATCAGTGGGATTTGTCCATAAACTTGTGCCTCAGAGATTTTGCTTGTACCTCTTGGATTGTGAATTTGACATAAAGCCTTACTTTTCCAAAATGGCAAACTTGCTTTTTCTATTTATGGATTAGTTTAGCATGTAATGACCAAATAATCAAAATAATGCTTGAACACAATGGTTTAGCATTTAATTATTGAGTGTGAAGAGGATTAGAGGCCTTTAATCTAGCTTGTGCAAGCTAACTTGAAAAATGCCAATGTATGAACATGTATTTGGTTATGAACAAAAGTGACTTTTGCCCAACTTTGCCAATTCGATTCTCCCTAACCACAAGGGTGTTTGAGAAGTTCTTGGACAATTTGGAAAGCTTGGAATGTGTAATACAATCCATCTTTGTAATGCAAATTGAAATTCTAAGTGGAAGCATGTGAAAAATGGCCATGAAGTTGGTCAAAAATCCTGCCTAGAATAGGTCAAAATTTTTCTAAGTTAAGAATGTTTTGCACCCTTGTTCCAAAAATCATAACTTGAGCTACAAGCTTCTTTTGAGGAAACTTTGTGAATCAAAGTTGTAGATTTTGAAATGGACTACAACTTTCATGTTTTGAGTTTTGCTTGAATCCAATTTCATCTTGGTGAAAAAATGGGACAAAGTTAGGAAAAAATAAGGAAATTTTATAACTTAGAAAATTTCTAAGTTATTAAATTTCTTCATTTTAAACCCTAATTTGCAATTTTGGGTTTCTTGATGAACAAGTTTCATAATTTGACATGTCTTGATAAAAAATGAATCTTGGCACTTGATTTTGACCAAAAAGTCAAAGTTTGACTTTTCAGTATACAGTCAAATTTGATCAGTTGACTGGAAAATTCATCTGTCAATCCTGTGCACTTGGGATCTTTTGAACTTGTTGAATGGATCAAGACAATGCCATTGAGTCCTTGAGTCCATATATGAGCTTGGTTTGCCCTTGGTTAGGTCAAACAGTCAAGAAATGCCTTTGTGCAGTCAAAACCCTAAAAATGACCATTTTGCCCTTTTGGTGATCTGATCAATTTTCTTGTGGAATTGTGATCCAAACTTGACCAAATGGTTCATATGAGTTCAATATTTTGATGTGGGTCAAAAATCATGTGGTTTGACTGTCAATTGGCCGCAGTTGACTTTTTCCTCAATAAAGCTGATTTCTAGGTCAACTGTCCAATTGATTGGGCAAAGATTGGAATCAAGGCTTGAAACTTGGTATGGATAAACTTGTGAGTCCAACATGAAGCATGAAAGTCACTTTGGGCCTTTTAGGTCAAAACAACTTTGTGCAAATTCAAACCCTAATTTGGGTCAACAGTGCAAGGAGGAGTCTTGAGCAGAGCAAACCCTGATTTGATCTTGAGCTCCAAGGGTCTTGTGGTGAGAAAATACTGATGAAATAGGAGGGCAAATTTTGGGGTACAACAGTTGCCCCTGTTTAATCTCCTTGCACCTGAAGAGTTAGATTGGCAAGTTTGCCTTTCGCGTCTCGAAGGTAAAAGGAGATTGGACACTATAGTGCCCTTAAATTTGCACTCGTCCAAACAATGGTTGCGGGAATGGGCTTAAAGATGCCATTTAGAGATGGGCTTAAAGATGCTATCTGGAGGGGATACAGAATCTTGTCGGGGATGGGCTTAAAGATGCCATATGGAATATTTGTTGAACTGCAATGTGATTGGTCAGAAGAATGAGGATCAAAATGGTATCCGTGTCTGGAATGCATTTGAGTTGTATCTGGAGGCTGAGTTTGTATGAGCAAAAGAAAGGCCTCCGTATCTGGGGCGTATCTGATCTATAACTGTGTTTGAATATGGAATGAATATCAGAATGACTACCGTGTCTGGAGTGTATCTGTATTGTATCTGGGTAACAGAGAAAAATCTGTATGGAGCAACTGCGTGCTGGGGACAAATTCTGAATGAGTGACAGAATGGCAACCGTGTTTGGAGCGTATCTGGACTGTATCTGAAGTTGAGATTTGTATGAGTAGCAGAATGACTTCCGTGTCTGGAGTGTATCTGAAACTGTAACTGGGATTGAGATCCGTATGAGTAACAGAATGACTTCCGTGTCTGGAGTGTATCTGAAACTGTAACTGGGATCTAAATAAATTACAGAATGACTTCCGGGGCAAACGCACTGGGGAGAATCAGACCGCTGTTGTAAAGGTCAGAATGGTATCCGTGCTTGGAATGCATTGAACCTTGAGGTGGATAAGCGAATCTGAATGAGAGATAGAATGGTTGCCGTGTCTGGAGCGTATCTAGTCCGTATCTGATCGCTGTAGTCTGAATGAGTAGTAGAATGACCGCCGTGTCTGGGGTGTATCTGTACTGTATCTGACTTGAAATCCTGAATGAGTAATAGAATGACCACCTTGTCTGGGGTGTATCCATACTGTATCTGAACAATTGTTAACGATAGCCTTTTAATCTTATCCTGAAAAGGATGAGATGTTAGCTAAAACACAAAATTATGTTGCATGAAATGTATGATGCAATATATGTTATATCAATGTTTACGATATGAATGTAATGAATGCGCAGGTAAGCTGATGAGCTATCTTGCGGAGGATAGATGAATCCTGGATTACCGGAGATAATATAATCTTGACTATTGTCGGGGAAAGTGAACCATTGACTGCTGCAGGGGAATGCAGGAATCTCTGATTGCTGAAGCTGAGCCATCCTTGTTGACTGCTGACTGCTCGGGGAACAAGATCCTCATTTGTGGAGGGATCTTAGGACCACTATTGGGGACTGGAATTCCTTGGTGACTGGTAGGGCAAGAGAATTCTGATCATCTCTACTAGGGAGTCCAGAACCTGGTAGACTCATGCTGGAGGAGTGAGCCTGAGAATCTTCAATCTGGTGGGAAGCATCTTTGTGGGGGGAAAGTTCACTAGTCTGGTTCCGCTGGGGATTGATAGTTGGACTTCAACTGGGGATAGTGTTTTCAGATTTCAAGGCTCCACTGGGGATTCTGAAATTTAACTCCGAGGGGAATTGAGTTCTAGAAGGCTCTCTGGCTGGGGAACTCAGTTTTGAGAAAGCTTTTTCTGCTGAGGATCCTGAAGTTTAACTCTTGTTTGGGGAATTAAGTTCTGGATTTTGACCTTGCCGAGGAATTTGGAGTTTAAATCTGCGGCGAATTTCTTCTGAAAGGGTATCGAGATATCTATCCGCACCTTCACCCTATCAGCAGTCATCTTTCTTGATTTGTAAGGAAATGATTATGTTCAAATGCATATGCCTATTTAACAAAACATTGGACGTTTCTCAAATAAAACATAAGTGTAGAAAAGCAAAAAGAAGACAGAGCAAACTTCTGTATTTGGAAGAGTATTTGTATTAACTTTTTATGAGTATCTTTGTACAAAGGAGACAGACACCCTAGTAAGTGGATGCTGTCGTAAAGAATTGAAAATTTTATACAAAAGAAAGATGGCTATGTGCAACAATTCTATGGAATCCCATTCTGTTATAGCCTTCACAACTCCGAATATCTTGTCCATTCAAATGCTTCGTTCGCCGATGACTGGATTGATCAGAAGCTTGTAACTGGCTGATGAAGAGATTGTTTTTTAAAGTGATCCGACGAGACATAATCATACGCTTTAATTCCCTAACTTTTGCCTGGATCGCCCTTTCGGGTTTTCAATCCACCGGGAAACCCCTTTTTGCCCAAGCCGCCCTTTCGGGTTTTCGACTTGCCGGGTGTACATATTTTTTTTGTTTTATCCCTAATTTTTGCCTGAACCGCCCTTTCGGGTTTTCGGTTCACTGGGATGCCCATTTTTGCCCAAGCCGCCCTTTCGGGTTTTCAACTTGTCGGGTGACTTTATGCGTAGTATCTTTTGACTATGTCTGCGTTCGCAGGGTGCGGCAAATCGTCGCTGTCCATGGTGGTCAGAATCATTGCACCACCAGAAAATATGCTCTTGATCACAAATGGTCCTTCGTAGGTAGGAGTCCATTTGCCCCTGGGATCACTTTGCGGCAAGATAATCCGCTTGATTACGAGATCTCCGACTTGATATACTTGACGTCTGACTTTTTTGTTGAAAGCCTTGATCATCCGTTTTTGATATGTTTGACCATGGCAAACAGCAGCGAGCCGCTTCTCGTCGATCAAATTGAGTTGATCAAGTCGGGTCTGAATCCAATCATCTTCATTCAAACCAGCGTCCTTCATGATCCTTAAAGAAGGAATCTGAACTTCCATGGGTAGGACGGCTTCCATACCATATACTAAAGAAAATGGGGTTGCCCCTGTTGAAGTTCGTGCCGTGGTACGGTATCCATGCAGAGCAAACGGTAGCATCTCATGCCAGTCCTTGTAGGTAACTGTCATTTTCTGAATGATCTTCTTAATGTTTTTGTTCGTAGCTTCAACAGCATCATTCATCTTTGGCCGATAGGGAGATGAATTGTGATGATAAATCTTGAACTGTTTGCATAAAGCGGTGATCATAGTATTATTCAGATTTGTACCGTTGTCTATGATGATCCTGTCGGGGACACCATACCGGCATATCAGGTTTTGCTTGATGAAGCGGGCAACCACATTCTTTGTAACAGAGGCGAAGGAAGCCGCTTCGACCCACTTGGTGAAATAGTCGATGGCGACCAGGATGAAGCGATGTCCGTTGGACGCCGTGGGCTTGATCTCTCCAATCATGTCAATGCCCCACATTGCGAATGGCCAAGGAGCTGTCAGAACATTGAGAGGAACAGGAGGAATATGAATCTTGTCAGCGTAGACCTGACATTTATGGCAAGTACGGGAATGCTGATGGCAATCTGCTTCCATGGTAGACCAGTAATATCCTGCCCTTAGAATCTTCTTAGCCATCGTATGCCCGCTCAAGTGGGTGCCAAATGTACCGTTGCGTATCTCGGTCATGATTAACTCTGCTTCAGCTTTGTCTACACATTGGAGTAAAACACAATCATGGCTGCGTTTATAGAGGATGCCATTGCTCAGGAAGAACTTGGCAGCAAATTTCCTTAGGAACTTGTCATTTACGGAAGCTCCTTCGGGATATTCTCTAGTCTGGAGATACCTTTTGATTTCGTGAAACCAAGGTTGTTCCACCACTTCTTCGGTATTAATCTCATGACAATGCGCAGGTTCATCCATTCGCTCGATGGTGATTTGGGGGGCCTCGTTATCCCAGTTGAGTTTAAACATGGAAGACATTGTGGCAAGAGCATCTGCAAGCTGATTCTCTTCTCGCGGGAAATGCTCGAAGGTGATTTGCTCGAAATAAGGCAACAATGTCAGAACATGTTCTTTGTATGGGATAAGATTAGGATGTTTGGTATCCCACTCTCCTTTGATTTGACTGATTACCAAAGCCGAGTCCCCAAATATGATCAAAGATTTGATCCCCAAGTCAATAGCAACCTTGAGACCAAAAATTCAAGCTTCATATTCAGCCATGTTGTTGGTACAGCTGAAGCAAAGTCGGGCCGTGAAAGGCGCGTGACAACCTTCCGGGGAAATGAGTACCGCACCGATACCGTTTCCAAGTGCATTTGAAGCACCATCAAAGTACAGGGTCCATCGAGATCCTTTTTCAGGTCCGTCATACGGTCCGTTACCTTCGATGTTGTCCAAATTCATGATGTCCTCGTCCGGGAAGTCGAATCTCATGGACTGATAATCTTTGATAGCTTGATGAGCTAGATGGTCAGCTAGTACACTCCCCTTTATAGATTTTTGGGTAGTGTACTGGATGTCATACTCAGTTAGGATCATTTGCCATCTAGCTATTCTTCCAGATAAAGCTGGCTTCTCGAAGATGTACTTGATAGGATCCATTTTGGAAATCAACAGAGTAGTATGAGTCAACATATACTGCCTTAGTCGGCGAGCAGCCCATACCAAAGCACATCAAGTTTTCTCGAGCAGTGAGTAGCAAGTCTCACAGTCGGTAAACTTTTTGCTAAGGTAATAAAGGGCATGCTCTTTTCGACCAGACTCGTCATGCTGGCCCAAAACACACCCTATTGAGTTATCCAAGACGGTCAGATACATGATCAAAGGTCTTCCTTCGACGGGTGGCATCAGAATAGGAGGTTCTAGCAAATACTCCTTGATCTTATCAAAAGCAGCTTGGCAATCGTCGTTCCATTCGACTACCTGATCTTTCTTCAATAGTTTTGGCTCACAGGTAGACGTCAGATGAGAGATGAATCTGGCAATATAGTTCAAGCGCCCCAAGAACCCTCTAACCTCCTTTACAGTACGGGGAGCGGGCATTTCTTGTATTGCTTTCACTTTTGCTGGATCGACCTCAATGCCCTTGTTGCTGACAATAAATCCTAGAAGTTTACCAGACCTAACTCCAAAAGTACACTTACTTGGATTCAGCCTGAGTTTGTACTCTTTCAACCTGGCAAACAGCTTTTTCAGGTGCTCAAGGTGTTCCTCCTCTGTTTGTGATCGAGCTATCATATCGTCTATGTAAACTTTCTATCTCATGATGTATCATATCATGAAACAAAGCTACCATGGCGCGTTGATAAGTTTCCCCTGCGTTCTTTAGTCCGAACGACATCACCTTGTAGCAGAAGGTACCTCATTGTGTAACAAAAGTTATTTTCTCCATGTCCTCGGGGGCCATTTTGATCTGGTTGTAGCCTGAGAATCCATCCATGAAGGAAAACACTTTGTTCTGAGCTGTGTTGTCAATCAAAATGTCGATGTACGGTAGCGGAAAATCATCCTTAGGGCTGTCCCTATTCAAATCCCGGTAGTCCACACACATTCTGACCTTGCCGTCTTTTTTAGGTACTGGCACAATGTTAGCAACCCATTGTGGATAGGATGTAACAGCCAGAAAGCCAGCATTGAATTGCTTCATTACTTCTGCTTTAATCTTCTCAGACATGTCGGGCCTCATTCGGCGGACTTTTTGCTTGATCGGTGGACAATCCTCTCTTGTAGGGAGACGGTGAACCACGATATCAGTGTCTAAACCCGACATGTCTTCATAAGACCAGGAGAAGATTTCAACGTATTCATTTAACAGTTGTACCAAACGCTCCTTGACACTTGGTTCCAGATTGGAACCCACTTGTACTTCCTTCCGGTCTTCCTCTGTTCCTAAGTTGACAGTTTCCAACAACTCTTCGTGAGGCAAGATGGCCCTCTCTTCTTGTTGTAGAAGTCTGGCTAGCTCTCCTGGTACTTCACAATCTTCGTCATCTTCGCACTCAGCCTGATTGACCAAATCTTCAGAGTTAAGGAAGGACATAGCAGAATAGTCACCCATAGAATCCAGAGTGGATGGGTACCTGCATTTGTGAGTGTGGGTGTGTGTAAGGGATAACCATCCTTAAACAAACAAAAATGCAAAAGGAAAGAAAATGAACACAGCAGTTTATCAATGAAAAACGTCCAATGAATCATTAAACATGGCATATGGATATGAAGAGAATCAAAACCCTTAAAAATGGACCTACATACCACGGGCAAGGCATGAGGTGAAAAAGTAGTGCAGATTATTTAAAAGTAATTATTACAGACCAACAGGAAATGTTCGAAAGATAAGTTACTGATTAATGAAAGTAATGGGGACGAAGTCTTTCGCCTCCCAGTTGTGCAATCCCCCTTCTATAGTTGGGAAGATCCAGTCTTCAATGTTACCCTCTTCGTCTTCGTCTTCCAAGGCATTGATTCCATGAGGAGAAATCTTGATGGGTGTCCTTTCAATTTTTGAGCGACGCATAGATTTTTGCCCCGCAGCGGTAAATCCCAACCCAAACTTGTCTGTTTTGTGAGGAATGTCAGGCAACAGTCCCCATGTTGAGCTGTTTCCCTCCTTCATTGCAGCCTTTGCGTCTTTCAGAGATGCCATCCTGGCCACCTGCTTAGGTACCTCAGCTACTGCCTTTGCTACAGCAACCTCGGGAGCGAATTCCTCGAAGTGTTGGAACAGTGTCTCAATGAACTCGCCCTCCACTTCCACATACTGAAAGGAGTTCAGGTGACTGATCATATATTCTTATTCACCGTGTACAGTTACAATCTTTCCTTTGACAGGGTATTTCAGCATCTGATGTAGGGAGGAAGTGACCGCGCCAGCATTATGTATCCATGGTCTCCCTAGCAAGCAAGAGTATGACGGACGGATGTCCATCACATAGAAAGTTGAGTGGAATACCTCAGTGCCCACCTTGATGGGAATGTCGAACTCCCCATGCACCATTCTTTTAGACCCGTCAAAGGCCCTAACAATGATATTACTTGGTTTCAGCTCCAAGCCCTCGCAATCCAATCGATCCAAAGCTTTCTTAGGCAGCACGTTCAGAGAAGAGCCAGTGTCGACCAAAACATGGGCAAGAGTAGTTCCTCGGCATTCAACTGACACATGCAATGCGTCATTGTGTTTTCTTCCTTTCGGAGTCAGGTCATCATCAGAGAAACCCAGGCCGTTGTCCGCGGTAAGGCTGGCTACACAATCCTGGAATTGATCGGCTGAGGTTTCCTGAGGAACATGAGCTGTCTTCAGAAATCTTATCAATGCTTTGGCATGAGCCTCAGAACAAAGCAGCAAAGCTAGCATGGATATCTTCGAGGGGGTTTACCCCAGTTGCTCTACCACGTCATAATCACTCTTCTTAATTATTTTCAGAATCTCCTCCATTTCTTTCTTAGAGGTTTCGGGGATAACCAATGGCTGAGCCCTCGTCCTGACGAGCTCATCTTGGATCCCTTACCCCTTATCAGCAGAAGTAGGAGGGATAACCACAGGAGTAACAACTTCTTCAATTAATGGAGTTCTTGCAGACAGTTTTATCGGTGCAGGAGTAACTTTGGCAGCAGCTGAGGGTCCAAAGATTGCCTTTGGAGGGGAAATCTCTGGAGAAAATATTCTCCCACTTCGGGTAATCTTGCTCGTACCGGCAATGTTTCCAATGTCGGCATCTTCTTCGTCAGAGCTCTCTTCAGTTATCTCAACTTGTTTAACACCATGGTAGTAGATTTCTCCACCGTAATTCCATGGTATTGATTTGTCAGAAATGTAGGGGACAGGCCCAGGCATGGTTATTTTCAGAGGAACAAACTTCGTAGAAGATGTAATCTTAACAGGCTTTTTAGGGACCTTGGAAAGATTGGTGGAAATGGTGATTATTGAAACATCATTGATAGGATTTGGAATAGCAGGAATCTTTTCGAAAAGAATTTGTTGGTTGTCCATTAGGCCTTGGATGCCTATCTTCAGCAATGGACAGTCGATTGGTAAGGAGGAACAACAGTAGCAGTCTTCTTTGCATCCTGGGAAAATCCCAGCCTTCAACAGATTTAACTTGATTGTCAACAGTGGGGTTATCAGATCATCAACAGCAGAAACATACAGATCTTCTTCAACAGCATGAACATGATGTCCATGCTTTGGCATCGGAGTGAATATTACATTCAGCTTCTCCGGAGCATCAAACTCGACCTCTTTTGCATCTATCAAGTCTTGAATTTTATTCTTTAGTGCCCAACAAATGTTGGTGTCATGTCTGGCGCTATCAAAATGGTAGGCACATTTGGCATTGGCATGATAGTATGGAGATGTGGTGTTAGGGTTTTTCGGTGCCTCCTTTAAACAAGTTAGATTCAACTTCAACAAATGGGGAAGAACTTGTGTAGGTGTCATATTGATGCGGGTGAACTGCCGTTGTGGCCGTTCTACCCGTTGCTGATTTGGTCTGGACTGATTGTTACGAGGCTGATCATTTGATGAATTTTGAATCATCACGACCCCCACAGTCGGCCGGTGCTCAGTTCTTCCTGTCCCCTTCTGAGAATACACAACAGCTGCCTCCTTCTTGGCTGGAAATGACTTTTTAACAGTTGTAGATGCAGAGGGATCCCTTTGAATCTTCCCATTCTTAATACCAACTTCCACCTGTTCGCCAGTCAGAATCAATTCAGTAAACCCTGCGGAAGAGCTCCCGATCAAATGGTTGAAGAACGGGCCAGATAGGGTCCCCAAGAACATATCAACTAGTTCCCTATCAGAAAGAGGTGGCTGCACTCTTCCGGCCAAGTCACGCCATTTCTGGGCGTATTCCTTGAATTCCTCATTTGAGGCCATTCCTATACTTTGTAGCTGAGTACGGGTTGGCGCCAAGTCAGAGTTATATTGATACTGGCGATAAAAGGCAGCTGCCAAATCCTCCCAACTATGTACCTCTGACCTCTCAAGCTTGTAAAACCAATCTAGCTGCGTACCAGACAGGCTATCCTGGAAGAAGTGTACCCAAAGATTTCTGTCAGATGTATGAGGTTGAATTCTTCGGACATATGATCTCAGGTGCATCTTTGGGCAGGACAAACCGTCATACTTTGCAAAAATTGGCACCTTAAACTTTGGAGGGATCACAATTCCAGAAATCAATCCCAATTCTTCAAAATCTAACCCATGAACCCTTTGCAGCTCCATAGCTGCCAGTCTATCCTCCAGGTTTTTGTACTTGTCGTCCGCTGGCGGGTATTGCTGCTCTGAGTAGTCTTCATCTTCCTCAACCTCTTCCTCTTCAGCCTCGGACTCAGAAGGTAGTGCAGCTCCTTTTCCCTTACTAGTTTCCTCCTCAGATGCAGAAGGAAATTCAAGAACTCTTCTAGCTTCATTCTCAAACCTTCTCCCCAGTGTAGCAACCCCGACTCTTTTCTTCTTCTTTTTCACTATTTCTTGCTCTTTGTTCCCAAGCAGTGTTTTTAGATCCTCCTGACCCTTTGCCAAGGTCATTAGGAGTTGTTGAAACTGTGAGTTTTCTGACTGCAGATCTTTGACCGTCTGTTCGAGATCCATCTTACTGAAATAAACAACAGAGAGATAAGGAAACCTGGTGTGAAGACCTGTTGATGCACATGATGAATGATATGTTTATTTATGCAATGCATTCAAGGATTTAGAAATTCAAAATTGTTGCAAACAAAAAGAACACACGTCATATTAATAAGAAGAAATTTTGTCAGTACATAGATGCCCCATGGGCCAAATATTACAAAAACTTCTTAAGGTAAAAAGACGTTGCGCATTCTCTTTGGTGCGATGTAAGTGTTGAGGGTCTCCTCCTCATGAAGTCGGCGGGTGAGCTCCAAAACCTTCTTCTCACTGGCGTAGAAGCTGGCTTCAAAAGTATTTCGTTCATTCTTGAGTTAGATCCAACTCTTCTGCATCTCCTCCCATGACGTAGGCATGTCAGGATATAGGATGGTGTAGGGAACCTCTCCTTCCTTAACGGGCTCTTTAATCAAAGGGAGAATATGAGGGTAAGGCATCATAAGACTCTGGGCTCGGGTTCGTACCCACTTGAGATAAGGCTCAAGAGGGATGGAGTTCTTGTGCCCCAGTGTCTTGCTATCTACTTTGTTAGGCATCCTCCAAGCTCTGATGAATCTTTGGCGAAGTCCTTGCGCATCGTTGTCGAAGTCAAAAACTAGGTCAGGAATCAGCATGTCATGAGGGCCATCCCTCCGTGCATATCCAAATTGTCTCAAAGCTAGACAAGGGTTGTAGGTAATGCCCCCTCTAATGCCAAGTAATGGAACATTAGGGAACTCACCACAGCGATCGACGATGATGACATTTTCTCTGGACCGAGAACACCAATGTACATCAGAGTGTGTGAGGGTCATCAACCGTTGTGACCACCTTAAGCCTTGGTCATTCTTCAAAACAGATTGCGGAAGGTGCGAAATAAACCACCTTGCAGTGAGAGGAGTACAGCACATGATAACACCTCTCTTCCTCATTGTTTGTGTGTAAAATTAGTGGAGGATGTCCCCAAGCAATGTAGGTATGAGATTCCCGGATAGGAAAATCTTGACAGCGTTGACATCTATAAGTTGGTCAGGATTTGGGAACAAGACCAACCCATAAATAAGGAGTGCCACAATTTCTTCAAAGGCTTGCAGATCCAAAGAATTCCAACACTCTTGTGCCTTCTCAAACAAGAATTTTGCCAAGAATCCTTTGACACCACTTCTAGTCTCCCAATGCCCCTTGATGTCAGATGGTTGCAAGTGTAGTGCTTGAGCAACATCTTCAGGCTTTGGTTCTTTTTCCGTACCGTTGTAGGGTAGTTGATTAAGAATAGGAATTCTCAGGAATTGAGAAAATTCCTCCAAAGTAGGCACCAATTGGTAGTCGGGGAATGTGAAACAGTGGTGAAGGGGGTCAAATAACTGGAACAACACTTTCACCATGTCTTCTTCAATGTTGGTGTTGACTAGGCTGAGCAGTCTACCATGTCTTTCACTAAAGAGAGAGCCTTCTGGAATTCTGGATGTAAGCTCCTTGGGTTGAGGAGGGATTCTCACAAGGTTGACTTGGATAGTTTTCCTGCAAAGAATTTCCATGACCTACAAAACAAAAACAAAGATGAAGATCCAAACCCTTGAAATGGTTAGTGGATGCATATGATGCTTTATGATGTTCATGATGTATGCACAAACATATGTACAAGCAAGTCACACAAAACCCTAGTTTCAGGCTTGCATGAGGTTTCATAGGTAAGTACCCTCTTGAGTGAAGTTGGCTTAAAAACCTGTCCTATAAATAGTAACCGGGTTCTAAGGAGCTCAATATCATTGGATTGTTTTCCATGTTCATTGTTTTGGTTTAGCCACTTAACTAGCAACCAAAATATTCCAAGAAAACAACCCTCAATGAGTGTAGTATCGAGTATCTACCAACTTCGGACTGCACCAAAGCCGGTCATCTCACTACCCCTAATAAAAGGCCAAGATGGTCAAGTAAGGTTCTAGGTCATTAGTGCTTAGTGACATTACTCAGCGGCCCCGTACTCTCCTTGATTGAACTCAAGGGTTACCGGTACTCACAAATATGTCGCACTAATATAGCTATTGCTTCAACCGTGTCGGTATACCCCGCACAGTTTCCACAATGTATTGCTATCTATGAATGTTTCCCAAATCCGGGTGTAGGATTTCAAGCCCAAACAAGAGAGCCAAAATATAAAAGCAATCAAAGCAAACAATTAGTCATGCAAAAGGGTGATCTAAGCCCTAAGGTTACTCCACTTTTAAATTTTCCCCAGCCGAGTCGCCAGTTCTGTGATACGGTGGGAGAACTGACTTAGGTTTTGCGTTTGTTTTCGCAAATGTTTCGGTTTAGCAAGAGTCGCCACCGACTTTTTATTTTATCCTAAGGAAAGGTTAAAAGCACAGCAAAAACCTTTGAGATGTTTTCTTGGGTTCGGGGAGTAGATTATAGAAAGGGAAGGTATTAGCACCCTTTCTATCCATGGTTATCCATGGGCTCTTAGTTACTTACTTAGATCACTTGCCTTGCATTTTCAATTGTTTGAAATGGTGCTTTGTGTATGATTTTGAAAGAGTTTTTGAAAAGAGGCCATTGGTTGTGGCAACCTTTGTAATGATCCATGTTTGAATGTATACAAAGGTGTATTTGTCTTTTGAAAAGTTTTCAATGTTTTCAATGTTTTGCAAGTTTGTTTTGAAAGTTGTGTTGTGAAGTGTATTTTGAAAGTAGGCAAGGTTTTGTTTTGCAAGTTTGATCAAGTAACTAAGAGTTGTCTACCCCTAAGTTTACTCAAAGATTTTTTTCTATGTTTTAACCCTTTTAACAGTATTGTTCCACCATTGTATTTGGTGGACAATCTTGTGTTAGGATGTTAACGGGAGAGGCGCGGGTCATCGTTTAGACCATGAATGCAATGGTGCCAAGTGTCTTTGGCAACTTTTCCTTTAAGGGACTTGATCATTTTTAGGCAACTTGAGAAAGCGTCATTGAGGGACTATGATCATTAGATTTGTTTTTGTTTGGCCAAAGACACTCAACATGCAAGCATGGCCCATTTTGGAAGGCAACAAGTGGAGTAACCCTAAGGGTGCAAGTGTGATTGGTGTTGTCCATTTTCATGCTTGTTTATCTTTGAATTAGGTCAAGCTATTTGTTATTTGATATTTGCATACAAACCCTAGGTCTATCATGGCATAATTAGAAAGCTTTTAAATGCTGAATTTTAAAGCCCTAGACTATTACAACATGATTATGGGGAAGGGGGTATAAATGTTTGAATGGGGGTATTTGACAAGAAATTTGAATCTAGGCTATTACATCCATATCGAATATACAAGTATTTAAATGTACAATATTTGCAATATAAATAAATATCAAAATGCAATGTATTATGCACAAAAATGGCCTTTTATGTATGTAAAAGTTTTTTATGTTTGAAATATAAACAAAATAGAAAAAGATCAATTTGGAGTATTTTTGTGTTTTTTAGGGCAAAATCCTAATTTTTAATAAATAGTAATTATTTACTAATTATATACAATATTTATGTATTTATTTATACAAAAAAATAAAATAAAAGAGAAGTATATTGTAAAAAGTATTTATTGATGTCAAATATTAATAAAAATAAAAATGTATTATTTTCATATTTTTGTCCTAAATATTTAATAAAATATGTATAAGTATTTATATTATTTACTAAATATACTAAATATATACAAAAAATGAAATATTAATTATTTACAAAAAAGTATATTTTTTAGAAAAATGTTTTCAAAATGTAAACAAAAATAATAACTAAAAAAAATATGTTTTTGTATTATTGTTTAATATTTTGGATAAAAAGAAATATATTTGTTTGCATATATATGCTTAAATAAAACAAACAAATGCCAAATAAATGCAAAAATGGATGAAAAAATATTTTTAATATTTTTTATGTTTTGACAAAAAATATCAAGTCAGAAGAAAAAATAAAAAGTCAAAAATGAATAAAATATCACACAATGGGCCAGGGGGGTGTAAATGGAAAATGAGGGTGCAAACAGAAAAAACAAACTCAGGCCCAACCCAAGTCCACCTTCTTCAACCTCTAGCCATTTTTGTCTCAAAAACGCACGCCCTCCATGCTTGATTCAAACTTCCTGATTCTTTGACTTTTAGCAAAAACTTATAACATCAATAATGTAGAGCATTATGTCACGATTTCAAACATATAAAAAAGTTGTTCTAACTCTCAGAAACGAGAGAGAATTTCTCCTCCCCCAATTTCTGACCTAGCTTTTCTTCCATGTTCAGGTCCAAAATTCTCATAGCACACGCAATATAAATGAAAAGTAACTACATGGATGGCTTCAGGGCTATGAGTAGGACATGCTTTCTTCACAAACTTAAGCCTAACTATGCCTGGATAGAGAGATAGAAGTTCATATTTTTACCTGTTTAGCTTGAGTCGTGTACAACAATGGAGGTATCTTCAATGGAGTTTGAACTTTGGTACAACTTGCCTGAAGTCCAAGGATGCCTCCCCTATATTTAGCTTGCTTTGAATCTCTCTGAATCAAGCTATGGAAGTCAACCTGCAAAACTGAAAAGTGAAAATGGCACACTTGGCTATGGATGTTACAGCTTGTATCTAAGGCTTGGAATAGCTTCAATGGATGGTAGTGAATGTATTGGAACTTGTTTGGGCAAAAACGCACGAGTGAATGATGCTGGCCAAGTCAAACTGCAGGCATGCCCTGTTTCTTGCAGAAAAATGGTGTTTTGATGAACGAGGAGGTATTGAAGATGGTTTGGTCGTGCTTTAGGTCAATTAGGGAGTATGAAATGTGTTTACAAAGTTTGTTTTTGTTGGTCTTTGCAGGAATGTGAGTTCTGGTTCTGTTTGCAAGTTTTCTTCCTTTGTAAGCAAAGATAGTCAAGTTGGGTTATAGGCCAATGCAGGTCCCTCAAGCATGCTGCATACTTTGTTCTTGATCAGTGGGATTTGTCCACAAACTTTTTCCTCAGAGATTTTGCTTGTACCTCTTGGATTGTGAATTTGACATAAAGCCTTACTTTTCCAAAATGGCAGACTTGCTTTTTCTATTTATGGAATAGTTTAGCATGTAATGACCAAATGATCAAAATAATGCTTGAACACAATGGTTTAGCATTTAATTATTGAGTGTGAAGAGGATTAGAGGCCTGTAATCTAGCTTGTGCAAGCTGACTTGAAAAATGCCAATGTATGAACATGTATTTGGTTATGAACAAAAGTGACTTTTGCCCAACTTTGCCAATTCGATTCTCCCTAACCACAAGGGTGTTTGAGAAGTTCTTCCACGACAATTTGGAAAGCTTGGAATGTGTACTACAATCCATATTTGTAATTCAAATTGAAATTACAAGTGGAAGCATGTGAAAAATGGCCATGAAGTTGGTCAAAAATCCTGCCTAGAATAGGTCAAAATTTTTCTAAGTTAAGAATGTTTTGCACCCTTGTTCCAAAAATCATAACTTGAGCTATAAGCTTCTTTTGAGGAAACTTTGTGAATTAAAGTTGTAGATTTTGCAATGGACTACAACTTTCATGTTTTGAGTTTTGCTTGAATCCAATTGCATCTTGGTGAAACAATGGGACAAAGTTAGGAAAAAATAAGGAAGTTTTATAACTTAGAAAATTTCTAAGTTATGAAATTTCTTCATTTTAAACCCTAATTTGCAATTTTGGGTTTCTTGATGAAAAAGTTTCATAATTTGACATGTCTTGATGAAAAATGAATCTTGGCACTTGATTTTGACCAAAAAGTCAAAGTTTGACTTTTCAGTATACAGTCAAATTTGATCAGTTGACTGGAAAATTCATCTGTCAATCCTGTGCACTTGGGATCTTTTGAACTTGTTGAATGGATCAAGACAATGCCATTGAGTCCTTGAGTCCATATATGAGCTTGGTTTGCCCTTGGTTAGGTCAAACAGTCAAGAAATGCCTTTGTGCAGTCAAAACCCTAAAAATGACCATTTTGCCCTTTTGGTGATCTGATCAATTTTCTTGTGGAATTGTGATCCAAACTTGACCAAATGGTTCATATGAGTTCAATATGTTGATGTGGGTCAAAAATCATGTGGTTTGACTATCAATTGGCCACAGTTGACTTTTTCCCCAATACAGCTGATTTCTAGGTCAACTGTCCAATTGACTGGGCAAAGATTGGAATCAAGGCTTGAAACTTGGTATGGATAAACTTGTGAGTCCAACATGAAGCATGAAAGTCACTTTGGGCCTTTTAGGTCAAAACAAATTTGTGCAAATTCAAACCCTAATTTGGGTCAACAATGCAAGGAGGAGTCTTAAGTAGAGCAAACCCTGATTTGATCTTGAGCTCCAAGGGTCTTGTGGTGAGAAAATACTGATGAAATGGGAGGGCAAATTTTGGGGTACAATAGATGCCATTTGTTGTACCCCAAAATTTTCCCTCCCATTTTCTCAACATTTTCTCATCACAAGACCCTTGGAGCTCAAGATCCAGTTAGGGTTTCCTCTGCTTAAGACTTCTCCGTGCACTGTTGACCCAAATTAGGGTTTGTGTTTGAACAAAGATATTTTGACCTAAAATGCCTAAGATAACTTTCATGCTTCATGTTGGACTCCCAAGTTTATCCATACCAAGTTTCAAGTCTTGATTCCAAACTTTGCCCAGTCAATTGGACAGTTGACCTAGAAATCAACTGTATTGGGGAAAAAGTCAACTGTGGCCAATTGATAGTCAAATCTCATGAAAATTGACCCACATCAACATTATGAACTCACATGGAACATTTGATCAAGTTTGGATCACAATTCCACAAGAAATTTGATCAGATCACCAAAAGGGCAAAATGGTCATTTTTAGGGTTTTGACTGCACAAAGGCAATTTTTGGCTGTTTGACCTAGCCAATGGCAAACCAAGCTCACATATGGACTCACGAACCCAATAGAGTTGTCTTGACATGCTCAACAAGTTCAAAAGATCCCAAATGCACAAGATTGACAGTTGAATTTCCCAATCAATTGATCAATTTTGACTGTATACTAAAAAGTCAAACTTTGACTTTTTGGTCAAAATCAAGTGTCAAGATTCATTTTTCATCAAAACATGCCAAATCATGAAACTTGTTCATCAAGAAATCAAGAATTGCAAATTAGGGTTTGAAATGAAGATTTTTCATAACTTAGAATTTTTCTAAGTTATGAAAAAACCCTAATTTTTTCCTAACTTTGTCCCACTTTCTCACCAAGATTCATTTGGATTCAAGCAAAAGTCAAAACATGAAAGTTGTAGTCCATTGCAAAATCTACAACTTTGATTCACAAGGTTTTCCCAAAAGAAGCTTGTATCTCAAGTTACAATTTTTGGAACAAGGGTACCAAACCATTCTTAACTTAGAGAAATTTTGAACCATTTTAGGCAGGATTTTTGCCTAACTTCAAGACCATTTTTCACATACTTCCACTTGGAATTTCAATTTTCACTTCAAATATGGATTGTAGTACATATTCCAAGCTTTCCAAAATGTCCAAGAACTCATCAAACAACCTCATGGTTAGGGAGAATCGAATTTGGCAAGTTGGGAAAAACTCACTTTGTTCTTGGCCAATTTACATGTCCATAACTTGTGCATTTTCAAACTCAGCATGTGCAAGCTACATTACAGGCCTCTAATCCCATTTTCACTCAATAATTCAATTCTAAACCATTGTGCCAAGATGTTGTTCTATGCATTTGGTCATTACATGGAGAATTAATCCTTATTTAGAAAAAGCAATATATCCATTTTGGTAAAGTTGCACTTTATGTCAAATTTGCAATCCAAGTGGTACAATGCATATCTTTGGACACAAGATTCATGGAGATATCACACTGATCAAGGCTCAAGTGTGCAGCATGCTTGAGGGACCTGCCTTGGCCTAGGAACCAACTTGACAACTTTTGCTTAAGTAAGAAGAAAGCTTGCATTTTGTACTACACAACACATTCCTGCAAAGACCAACCTAAGCAAACTTTGTCCTCACATTTCACACTCCCTAACTGACCTAAAACACGACCAAACCACCCTTCATCCATCCATATACAGAAAATCACAGTTTTGTGGCAAAACAGGGGATATTCTGCAACTTGAATCCCACAGCTCATTTCCATCGTGCATTTTCACCCAAACCATTTCATATACCCTCCATAACATCCATATAAACTATTCCAAACATTGAACTGAGACTGTAACAGCCATAGCACCATTTGCCATTTCCATTTTTCTCTCTTGCAGGTGGACTTCTGCAGCTTGATTTGGCACGATTCAAAACACACCAAGCATTGGAATAGCATCACTACACTTCAAGCAAGCTGTACAAATCATCATCTTGCCCTGAAAGCTCCTCCATTGCCAGACACGATTCCAACTGAACAGGTATGTTCATGAACTTCTATCTCTTAATATAGGAAGAATTAGCTCTAAGTTTGTGAATGAAAAATGTCATGCTCATGTCCCTGAAACTATACATGTCTTTACTTTCCATTTATTTTGCCTGTGCTATGAGAATTTGAGGTCTGAACATTGATAAAAAGTTAGGTTAAGATTTGGGAATGGAGAAATTCTCTCTCATTTCTGAGAGTTAGGATGAGTTCTTTACATGTCCAGAATCGTGGCTTGATGCTTAACACTTTTCATGTTATGAGTTTGTGCTAAAAGTCCAGGAATCAGGAGTTGTGTTTGAAGCAAGAAAGGGCGCGTATTTTCAAAGGTTTTGTCTGAAGGTTGAAGACAAAGTCTTCTTAGGCTGGGCCTGAGTTGATTTCTTTTTTGCACCATGCTTTTACAATTGCACCCCCTGGCCCATTTTGAGTTTTGTTTGTCATTTTCAATTTTTTCTTTTTTATTCTGGTTTGTTATTTTTCATTAAAACATAAAAATATTAAAAACATTTTTTCACATTTTTCTTGCATTTTATTTGATATTTATTAGCTTTAGTTAGTTATATATATATATATATATATATATATATATATATATATATATATATATATATATATATATATATATATATATATATATATATATATATATATATAAATACTTATTACTTTTTGTTTAGAATATTAGAAATAAAACAAAATACACTTATTTTCTAATTTTATTTTATTTTTATCTTCTGAAAACATTTTATATAAAAATATACTTTTTTTGTAAATATTAAATATTATTATTTTGTATATATAATATATTTAATAAATAATACAAATACATATATATTTATTAGAATATTTAGGACAAAAATACAAAATATTTACATATTTTATTTTTATTAATATTTAACATTAAAAATACTTTTTTTTACAAATATACTTCATTTTTATTTTATTTTTGTACATAACTAATAAATGTTGTATATATTAAATAATTAATACCTTTTATTTAATAAATTAGGGTTTTGCCCTAAATACATAAAAACTCCAAAAAAAATTAATACTTTTATTTGGTTTATTTGACATATAAAAAATACTTTTTTTCATACATATAAAAAACCTTTTTGCATCTTACATATTTATTTTATTTTTATTTAATTTGTGCAATTAAATACCTTGTAAATTCTCAAATTGATGTAATAGTCTAGGTTTAAATTCCTTGTCAAAATACCCCCCATTTGGACATTTGTACCCCCCTTCCCATATATTGTGTTGTAATAACTTAGGAACTTTATTTTTCGCACTTTAAAGTTTTCTAAATATACCATGCTAGAATTAGGGTTTGTATGCAAATAAATTAACAAAAATAGTTTGACCTAATTTCAAGATAAACAAGCATGAAAATGGACAACACTAATCACACTTGCACCCCTAGGGTATTCCACTTGTTGCCTTCAATAATGGGCCATATTACATGTTAGGTCTCTTTGGGCAAAACAAACACCATTCAAATGATCATAGTCCCTCGATGACGCTTTCGAAAGTTGCCTAAAAAATGATCAAGTCCCTTAAAGGAAAAATTGCCCAAAGATACTTGGCACCATTGCAATTATGGTCTAAACAATGACCCGCGCCCGTCCCTTTCACATCCTAACACAAGATTGTCCACCAAATGCAATGGTGGAACAAAATTGTTAAAAGGGTTAAAACATAGCAAAAATCTTTGAGAACTTTAGGGTAGATGGCTCTTATGTACTTGTCAACTTGCAAAACAAAAACACTTGCCTATTTTTCAAACCACACATCACTACATTTTCAAAACAACTTTCAAAAACCTCGAAACATCTTTTCAAAAAGACAAACACCTTTTGTAAAACATTCGAGTAAAGAATTGTTACAAGGGTAGCCTAGACAAGGCATCTTTTTTTCAAAACATTTTCAAAGCCACGCACAAAGCACCATTTCAAACAATTGAAAACCAAGGCAAGTTGATCTAAGCAAGTAACTAAGAGCCCATGGATAACCATGGATAGAAAGGGTGCTAATACCTTCCCTTTCTATAATCTACTTCCCGAACCCAAGAAAACATCTCAAAGGTTTTTGCTGTGCTTTTTAACCTTTCCTTAGGATAAAATAAAAAGTCGGTGGCGACTCTTGCTCAACCGAAACATTTGCGAAAACAAACGCAAAACCCTAGTCAGTTCTCCCACCGTATCACAGAACTGGCGACTCTGCTGGGGAGAAATTTAAAAGTGGAGTAACCTTAGGGCTTAGATCACCCTCTTGCATGATTAATTGTTTGTTTTGATTGCCTTATATCTTGGCTCTTTTGTTTGGGTTTGCAATCCTACACCCGAATTTTGGGAAACATTCATAGATAGCAATACGTTGTGGAAACTGTGCAGGGTATACCGACACGGTCGAAGCAATAGCTATATTAGTGTGACATATTTGCGAGTACCGGTAACCCTTGAGTTCAATCAAGGAGAGTACGGGGCCGCTGAGTGATGTCACTAAGCACTAATGACCTAGAACCTTACTTGACCATCTTGGCCTTTCATTAGGGGTAGTGAGATGACCGGCTTTGGTGCAGTCCGAAGTTGGTAGATAGTCGATACTACACTCATTGAGGGTTGTTTTCTTGGAATATTTTGGTCGCTAGTTAAGTGGCTAAACCAAAACAATGAACAATGAAAACAATCCAATGATATTGAGCTCCTTAGAACCCGGTTACTATTTATAGGACAGGTTTCTTAAGCCAACTACACTCAAGAGGGTACTTACCTATGAAACCTCATGCAAGCCTGAAACTAGGGTTTGGTGTGAATTGCTTGTACATATGTTTTGTGCATACATCATAAACATCATAAAGCATCATATGCATTCACTAACCACTTCAAGGGTTTAGATATTCATCTTTGTTCTTGTTTTGCAGGTCATGGAAATCCCTCGCAGAAAAACCATCCAAGTCAACCTTGTGAGAATCTCTCCTCAACTCAAGGAGCTCACATCAAGAATTCCGGAAAGCTCATCCTTCAGTGAAAGACATGGTAAACTGCTCAGCTTAGTCAGCACCAACATTGAAGAAGACATGATGAAAGTGCTATTCCAGTTCTTTGACCCTCTTCACCACTGTTTCACTTTCCCTGACTACCAGTTGGTACCCACTTTGGAGGAGTTTTCTCAACTCCTGAGAATTCCTATCCTTAATCAACTACCCTACAACGGTACGGAAAAGGAACCAAAGCCTGAATATGTTGCTCGAGCATTACATCTACAGCCTTCTGACATCAAGGGGCATTGGGAAACCAGAAGCGGCGTCAAAGGATTCTTAGCAAAATTCTTGTTTGAAAAGGCACAAGAATGTTGGAATTCATTGGACCTACAAGCCTTTGAAGAAATTGTGGCACTCCTTATCTATGGGTTGGTCTTGTTCCCAAATCCTGACCAGCTGGTAGATGTTAATGCCGTCAAAATCTTCTTATCCAGAAATCCAATACCAACATTGCTTGGGGACATTCTTCACTCATTTTACACACGAACAATGAGAAAGAGGGGTGTTCTCATGTGCTGTACTCCTCTCCTTGCAAGGTGGTTTATTTCGCACCTTCCACAATCTGTCTTGGAGAATGACCAAGGCTCAAGGTGGTCCCAATGGTTGATGACTCTTACTCACTCTGATGTACATTGGTGTTCTCGGTCCAGAGAAAATGTCATCATCGTCGATCGTTGTGGAGAGTTCCCTAATGTTCCATTACTTGGCATTAGAGGGGGCATTACCTACAACCCTTGCCTAGCTTTGAGGCAATTTGGATATGCACGGAGGGATGGCCCTCACGACATGTTGATTCCTGACCTAGTTTTTGACTTCGACAACGATGCGCAAGGACTTCGCCAAAGATTCATCAGATCTTGGAGGATGCCCAACAAGGTTGATAGCAAGACACTGGGGCACAAGAACTCCATCCCTCTTGAGCCCTATCTCAAGTGGGTACGAGCCCGAGCCCAGAGTCTATTGATGCCTTATCCTCATGTTCTTCCTGTGATTAAAGAGCCCTTCAAGGAAGGAGAGGTTCCCTACACCATCCTATATCCTGACATGCCTGTATCGTGGGAGGAAATGCAGAAGAGTTGGATCCAACTCAAGGAGGAACGGAACACTTTTGAAGCCAGCTTCTACGCTAGTGAGAAGAAGGTTCTAGAGCTTACCCGCCGATTCCATGAGGAAGAGACCCTCAACACCTACATCGCACCAAAGAGGATGCGCAATGTCTTTTTACCTTGAGAAGTTGTTTTTGTAATATTTGGCCCATGGGGCATTTATGTACTAACAAATTTCTTCTTAATTAATATGACGTGCGTTCTTTTTTGTCTGCAACAAGTTTGAATATTCTAAATCCTTGAATGCATTGCATACATAAGCATACCATTCATCATGTGCATAAGCAGGTCTCACGCCAGGTTTCCTTATCTGTCTGCTGTTTATTTCAGTAGGATGGATCTCGAGCAAACAGTCAAGGACCTACAGGCTCAAAATGCACAGTTTCAGCAACTCCTAATGACCTTGGCTAAGGGTCAGGAGGATCTAAAGACCTTGCTGGGGAATAAAGACCCAGTGAAAAAGAAGAAAAAGAGACTCGGGGTGGCTACTTTAGGGAGAAGATTTGAAGGAGAGGCCAGAAGAGTGCTTGAATTTCCTCCTACTTCTGAGGAGGGAACCAGTAAAGGGGGTGCGGCTGCGGTACCTTCCGAGTCCGATATGGAAGAAAAGGAGGCTGAAGAGGATGAAGACTATTCTGATCAATAATACCCTCCGGCTGATGACAAATACAAAGGTTTAGAAGACAGGTTGGCAGCCATGGAGCTTCAGAGAGTGCCGGGTTTGGATTTCGAAGACTTGGGTTTAGTTGCCGGGATTGTGATTCCCCCAAAGTTCAAAGTGCCAGTTTTTGTGAGGTATGACGGGCTGTCCTATCCAAAAATGCATCTCAGGTCCTACGTAAGGAAGATCCAACCTTATACGGCAGATAAGAACCTTTGGATCCATTTCTTTCAAGACAGCCTTTTTGGGGCTTAACTGGAGTGGTTCTATCAGCTAGAGGGAACCAGTGTCCGAAACTGGGAAGACTTGGCCACCGCCTTTTACAAACAATATCAGTATAATTCTGACCTTGCTCCCACGCGTACCCAACTTCAGGGTATGTCACTGGGAACAGGCGAAGGATTCAAAGAATATGCACAAAAATGGAGGGATTTGGCTGGCAGGGTGCAGCCTCCTTTAACCGACTGTGAACTTGTTGACATGTTTCTAGGGACCCTGTCTGGTCCATTTTTCAACCATCTAATTGGTAACTCTTCCGCGGGGTTTACCGATTTGATCTTAACAGGCGAGAGAATAGAAGCTGGCATCAAGTCAGGGAAGATTCAGAAGGGTGCCGCTGCAAGTGTTGAGAAGAAGCCTTTCAAGAAGGAAACGACTGTTGTATACTCCCAGAGAAGAGAAGGGAAGACTGAGCGCCGGCGGACCGTGGGGGCCGTAATGATCCAAAACCCTTCAAGTGAGCAGCCTCGCTATAACCAGTCCAAACCAAATCAACAACGGGTGGAACAGCCACAACGGCAGTTCACCCGCATTAATATGACGCCAGCGCAAGTGCTTCCCCATCTGTTAAAGTTGAATCTTGCCATTATCAAAGAGGCACCAAAAAATGTGAATACGTCCTCTCTGCATTATCATCCTAATGCTAAATGCGCCTACCATTCTGACAGTGTCGGGCACGACACCAACGATTGTTGGGCACTCAAGCATAAAATCCAAGACCTGATAGAGGAAAAGGAGGTGGAGTTCGACGCTCCAGAGAAGCCGAACGTGATATCTGCCCCAATGCCGAAGCACGACCGAAATGTCAATGCCATTGAAGAAGATTTGTATGTTGCTGATGTCAATGATCTGATGACTCCGTTGTTAACCATCAAGTTGAATCTGTTAAAGGCCGGGATTTTCCCGGGATGTAAAGAAGATTGCTACTGCTGTTACTCTCTGCCGTTTGACTGTCCGTTATTGAAGAAAGGCATCCAAGGCCTAATGGACAGTCGACAAATTTTGTTTGAAAAAGTTTCTGCTATTCCAACCCATACTGAAGATGTCTCAATTATAACCATTCACGCCAATCTTTCCAAGGCCGTCAAAAAGCATGTTAAGATTACACCAGCTACGAAGTCTGTTCCTTTGAAGATAACAATGCCAGGGCCTGTCCCCTACATTTCTGAGAAGTCAATACCATGGAACTACGGCGGTGACGTCTACTACCATGGTATTAAACAAATTGAAATAACTGAAGAAAGTTCAGATGAAGAAGAAGCCAGCATTGGAAACATTGCGGGCACGAGCAAAATCACCCGGAGCGGGAGAATATTTTCTCCAGAGATTGCCCCTCCAAGAGCAATCTTTGGACCCTCATCTGCTGACAAGGTTATCCCTGCACCAATAAAACTCTCCGCTAGAACCCCATTGATTGAAGATGTTGTTGTTCCTAGTATTGTCCCTCCTACCGCTGCTGATAAAGGTAAGGGAACCCAAGATGAGCTCGTCAGGACGAGGGCTCAACCCTTGGTCGTCCCGGAAACCTCCAAGAAATAAATGGAAGA
Source organism: Vicia faba (assembly GCA_948472305.1). NCBI lineage: Eukaryota > Viridiplantae > Streptophyta > Magnoliopsida > Fabales > Fabaceae > Vicia > Vicia faba. The sequence continues at coordinate 1,188,758,197 of OX451737.1, forward strand.
GATCTTGAAGATAATCAAAAGGAGTGATTACGATGTGGTAGAACAACTGGGGCAAACCCCCTCAAAGATCTCCATGTTGGCACTACTACTTTGCTCAGAAGCGCACGCCAAAGCTTTGATAAAATTCCTGAAGGCAGCCCATGTGCCCCAGGAAACCTCTGCAGATCAATTCCAAAATTGCGTGGCCAGCCTTACTGCGGACAATGGATTAGGTTTCTCTGATGCCGACCTAACTCCTAAAGGTAGAAACCACAATGATGCTTTGCACATTTCAGTCGAGTGCCGAGGAACGACTCTGGCACATGTTTTGGTCGACACGGGTTCTTCACTGAATGTACTGCCTAAGAAAGCTTTGGACCGACTAGATTGTGAAGGGTTAGAGTTGAAGCCGAGTGATATTGTTTTCAGAGCTTTCGATGGTTCGAAGAGGATGGTCCATGGGGAAGTTGATATTCCCATCAAGATAGGCACTGAGGTGTTTAAATCTACTTTCTATGTGATGGACATCCGTCCATCATACTCTTGCTTGTTGGGTAGGCCTTGGATACACAATGCCGGGGCAGTCACCTCTTCCTTACATCAAATGTTGAAGTATCCTGTCAAGGGAAAGATCATAACCGTCCATGGTGAAGAGGAGTATATGATCAGCCACCTGAACTCCTTCCGGTATGTGGAGGTAGAGGGTGAGTTCATTGAGACGCCTTTCCAGCATTTCGAAGAAGTCCCTCCTGAGATAACAGTAGCAAAGTTGGTAGCTGAAGTACCAAAGCAGATGGCCAGGATGGCATCTCTGGAGGACGCAAAGGCCGCAATAAAGGAGGGGAAGAATTCAGCATGGGGGAAGTTGCCTGATATTCCATATAAAACAGACAAATTTGGATTAGGGTTCACTGCCGCGGGCCAGAAAGCTATGCGCCGTTCGAAGATTGGAAGAGCGCCAATCAAAATTTCTCCCTACGGAATCAACGCTTTGGAGGATGAAGACAAAGAGAGCAACATCGAAGAGTGGATTTACCCAACTATCAAAGGAGGATTATGCAACTGGGAGGCAAAATACTTTGTCCCCATCACTTTTATTCATCAGTAATTTATCTGTCAAACATTTCCTATTGGTCTGTAATATTTATTTTCGAACAATCCGTACACTATCTTTTTACCTCATGCCTTGCCCGGGGCACGTAGGTCCATTTGTAAGGGTTTTGATTATTTTCATATCCATATGCCATGTTTAATGATTCATTGGATGTTTTTCATTTGATAAACTGCTGTGTTCATTTTCTTTCCTTTTGCATTTTTTGAGGATGGCTATCCCTTACACACACCCACACTCACAAATGCAGGTACCCATCCACTCCGGATTCCATGGGTGACTATTCTGCTATATCCTTCAATAACTCTGAAGATCTGGTCAATCAAGCCGAGTATGAAGATGACGAAAGTTGTGAAGTACCAGGGGAACTAGCCAGACTTCTACAGCAAGAGGAAAGGGCCATCTTACCTCACGAAGAGTCATTGGAAACTGTCAACTTAGGGACCGAGGAAGACCAGAAGGAGGTACAAGTGGGTGCTAATCTGGAACCAAGTGTCAAGGAACGCTTGATACGGTTGTTGAATGAGTACGTTGAAATCTTCGCTTGGTCTTATGAAGACATGCCGGGTTTAGACACAGACATCGTGGTTCACCGTCTCCCCACAAGAGAGGATTGTCCACCGATCAAACAAAAAGTCCGCCGAATGAGGCCTGACATGTCTGAAAAGATCAAAACAGAAGTGATGAAGCAATTCGACACTGGCTTTCTGGCTGTTACGTCCTATCCTCAATGGGTCGCTAACATCGTGCCAGTACCTAAAAAAGATGGCAAAGTCAGGATGTGTGTGGACTACCGGGATTTGAATAGGGCCAGCCCCAAAGATGATTTTCCGCTACCACACATCGACATTTTGATCGACAACACAACTCAGCATAAGGTTTTTTCCTTCATGGATGGATTCTCGGGCTACAATCAAATCAAAATGGCCCCCGAGGATATGGAGAAAACAACTTTTGTCACACAATGGGGCACTTTCTGTTACAAGGTGATGCCGTTCGGGCTGAAGAACGCAGGGGCAACTTATCAACGCGCCATGGTAGCTTTGTTTCATGATATGATACATCATGAGATTTAAGTTTACGTAGACGATATGATAGCTCGGTCGCAAACAGAGGAGGAGCACCTTGAACATCTAGAAAAGCTGTTTGCCAGGTTGAAAGAATACAAACTCAGGTTGAATCCAAGTAAGTGCATTTTTGGAGTTAGGTCTGGTAAACTTCTAGGATTCATTGTAAGCAACAAAGGTATTGAAGTCGATCCAGCAAAAGTGAAAGCAATACAAGAGATGCCTGCTCCCCGTACTGAAAAGGAGGTTAGAGGGTTCTTGGGGCGCTTGAACTATATTGCCAAATTCATCTCTCATCTGACTTCTACCTGTGAGCCAATTTTCAAACTCTTAAAGAAAGATCAGGTAGTCGAATGGAACGACGATTGCCAAGCTGCTTTTGATAAGATCAAGGAGTATTTGCTAGAACCTCCTATTCTGATGCCACCCGTCGAAGGAAGGCCATTGATCATGTATCTGACCGTCTTGGACAACTCAATGGGGTGTGTTTTGGGCCAGCATGACGAGTCTGGTCGAAAAGAGCATACTATTTATTACCTTAGCAAAAAGTTTACCGACTGTGAGACTCGCTACTCACTGCTCGAGAAAACTTACTGCGCTTTGGTATGGGCTGCTCGCCGACTAAGGCAGTATATGTTGACTCATACTACCCTGTTGATTTCCAAAATGGATCCTATCAAGTATATCTTCGAGAAGCCTGCTTTATCTGGAAGAATAGCCAGATGGCAAATGATCCTAACTGAGTATGACATCCAATACACCACCCAAAAAGCTATAAAAGGGAGTGTACTAGCTGACCATCTGGCTCATCAAGCTATCGAAGATTACCAACCCATGAGATTTGAATTCCCGGACGAGAACATCATGAATTTGGACAACATTGAAGGTAACAGACCATATGACGGACCCGAAAAAGGATCCCGATGGACCCTGTACTTTGATGGTGCTTCAAATGCACTTGGAAACGGTATCGGTGCGGTACTCATTTCCCCGGAAGGTTGTCACACACCTTTCACGGCCCGACTTTGCTTCAGCTGCACAAACAACATGGCTGAATATGAAGCTTGCGTCTTTGGTCTCAAGGCTGCTATAGACTTGGGGATCAAATCTTTGATCGTATTTGGGGACTCGGCTTTGGTTATCAGTCAAATCAAAGGAGAGTGGGATACCAAGCATCCTAATCTTATCCCATACAAAGAACATGTCTTGACATTGTTGCCTCATTTCGAGCAAATTACCTTCGAGCATTTCCCGCGAGAAGAGAATCAGCTAGCAGATGCTCTAGCTACAATGTCCTCCATGTTTAAACTCAATTGGGATAATGAGGCTCCCCAAATCACCATCGAGCGAATGGATGAACCTGCACATTGTCACGATATTAATACCAAAGAAGTAGTGGAACAACCCTGGTTCCATGAAATCAAAAGGTATCTCCAGACTAGAGATTATCCCGAAGGAGCTTCCGTAAATGACAAGAAGTTCTTAAGGAAATTTGCTGCCAAATTCTTCCTGAGCAGCGGCATCCTTTACAAACGAAGCCATGATTGTGTATTACTCCGATGCGTAGACAAAGCTGAAGCAGAGTTGATCATGACTGAGATACACAGCGGCACATTTGGCACTCACTTGAGCGGGCATACAATGGCTAAGAAGATCCTAAGGGCAGGCTATTACTGGTCTACCATGGAAGCTGACTGCCATCAACATTCCCGTACTTGCCACAAATGTCAAGTCTACGCTGACAAAGTTCATATCCCTCCGGTTCCTCTCAACGTTCTGACTGCTCCTTGGCCATTTGCAATGTGGGGCATTGACATGATTGGAGAGATCAAGCCCACGGCTTCCAACGGACATCGTTTCATCCTGGTTGCCATTGACTATTTCACCAAATGGGTCGAAGCAGCTTCCTTCGCCTCTGTTACTAAAAATGTGGTTGCCCGCTTCATCAAGCAAAATCTCATATGCCGGTATGGTGTTCCAGACAGGATCATCACGGACAACGGTACAAATCTGAATAATACGATGATCACCGCTTTGTGCGAACAATTCAAGATTTATCATCACAATTCATCTCCCTATCGGTCGAAGATGAACGGTGCTGTTGAAGCTGCGAACAAAAACATTAAGAAGATCATTCAGAAAATGACAGTCACTTACAAAGACTGGCATGAGATGTTACCGTTTGCTCTGCATGGATACCGTACGACGACACGTACTTCAACCGGGGCAACCCCATTTTCTTTGGTATATGGCATGGAAGTTGTCCTGCCTATGGAGGTTCAGATTCCTTCTCTAAGGATTATGAAGGACGCATGTTTGAATGAAGATGATTGGATTCAGACCCGACTTGATCAACTCAATCTAATCGACGAGAAACGACTCGCTGCTGTATGCCATGGTCAGACGTATCAAAAGCGGATGATCAAGGCCTTCAATAAGAAAGTCAGACGTCAAGTGTATCAAGTCGGAGATCTCGTAATCAAGCGGATTATCTTTCCACAAAGTGATCCCAGGGGCAAATGGACTCCTACATACGAAGGACCATTTGTAATCAAAAGCATATTTTCTGGTGGTGCAATGATTCTGACCACCATGGACGGCGACGATTTGCCACACCCTGCAAACGCAGACATAGTCAAAAGATACTACGCATAAAATAACCCGACAAGTTGAAAACCCGAAAGGGCGGCTTGGGCAAAAATGGGCATCCCGGTGAACCGAAAACCCGAAAGGGCGGTTCAGGTAAAAATTAGGGATAAAAATAAAAAAAATCTGTACACCCGGCAAGTTGAAAACCCGAAATGGCGGCTTGGGCAAAAAGGGGTTTCCCGGTGGATCGAAAACCCGAAAGGGCGATTCAGGCAAAAGTTAGGGAATTAAAGCGTATGACTATGTCTCGTCGGATCACTTCAAAGACAATCTCTTCATCAACCAGTTCCAAGCTTCTGATCAATCCAGCCATCGGCAGGCGAAGCATTGAATGGACAAATATTCAGAGTTGTGAAGGCTGTAGCAGAATGGAATCCCATGGAATTATTTCACATATCCATCTTTCTTTTGTATAAATTTTTCAATATTTACGACGAAATCCTCTTACTAGGATGATTGTCTCCTTTGTACAAATATATTCATGGAAAGTTAATACAAGTACTTTTCCAGAAATTTGCGTCGTTCCTTTTCTCTTTTCTTTTGCACTTATGTTTTATTTGAGAAACGTCCAATGTTTTGTTAAATAGGCATATGCATTTGAACATAATCATTTCCTTATGAATCAAGGAAGGTGATCACTAAAAAGTTGAGGGTGCAGTCAGATATCTTGATACCCTTTTAAAGGAAGTCCCGAGCAGATTTGAAATCCACATTCCTCAGTCAGAACTTAATTCCCTAAACAGAGTCAGACTTCAGGATCCTCATCAGCGAAAGCTCTCTCAAAAAACTGATTTCCCCAGCCAGAGAATCCTCCAGAACTCAATTCCCCTCAGAATTAAGTTTCAGTATCCCCAGCGGAGCCAGACTAGTGAACCTTCTCCCTACAGAGATGCTTCTCACTAGACTAGAGATTCTCAGTCTTACCTCCCCAGCTTAAGTCTACCAGGTTCTAAAATCCCCAGTAGAAATCATCAGAAATTCTCTTACCCTGCAAGTCACCAAGGAAATTCCAAGTCCCCGCAAGTGGTTCTAAGGCCCCTCGACGTTTGAAGGTCTGGTATTCCCCAAGCAAATCTGAAGACTTTCAGTTTTCAGTTCCTCATTGTATATTCGAAGATTCTCCAGTGAAGATCTCCTCAAAACAGGAATTCTCCAGAAGATTGGTATACAACCCAAGCTCCTTATTCCCCAGCAACATCCAAGAATTTTTTCTTCCTGGCAGCAGTCAAAATGCTTTTATCTTCAGCCATCTCGGATTCATCTATCGTCCGCAAGACAGCTCTCCAGCTTACATGCGCATTCATTTACATTCATATAACATACATCGCATCATGCATCATGACATTACATACAACTAACTCTTTACCTTTTCAGGTAAGATCAGTCAACAGACAAAAAATCATTATCTTCCGAGACTCTTTCTAGAAATAGTTCAGATGTGACCCAGACATGGCAATTCTGATGCTTATTCCAGATTCATCCAGATGCAGTTTTATACGAGCTCATCATCAGGAAACCCTACACTGGTTCCTCCTCAACTTCAAGATTTCTGAAAAACAGTTCACGGGTTCTCCAAGTAACGGATGTTAACCTATCGCTGGTTCAGTTTCTTCTCAAGACTTCTGAAAACAGTTTATGGATTCTTCCCAACAACGGATGTTAATCTATCGCTTGTTCAGATGCAACTTTTGAAAACAGTTTACGGACGCTTCCCAACAACGGATGCTGCTCTATTTCTTATTCAACTTCAAGATTTCTGAAAACAGTTCACGGGTTCTCCAAGTAACGGATGTTAACCTATCGCTTGTTCAGTTTCTTCTCAAGACTTCTGAAAACAGTTTACAGATTCTTCCCAACAATGGATGTTAATCTATCGCTTGTTCAGACTCTTCTCAACTTTTGAAAACAGTTTACGGACGCTTCCCAACAACGGATGCTGCTCTATTGCTTATTCAACCTCAAGATTTCTGAAAACAGTTCACGGGTTCTCCAGTAACGGATGTTAACCTATCGCTTGTTCAGATTCTTCTTCGAAGACTTCTAAAAACAGTTTACAGATTCTTCCCAACAACGGATGTTAATCTATCGCTTGTTCAAACTCTTCTCAACTTTTGAAAACAGTTTACGAATGCCTCCAGATACGGATGTCAATCTATTGCTTATTCAGACCCCAGTTCAGAGATGGTCCTAAACATGGACACCTTTCTGATACTCATTCCAGATGGCATCTTTAAGCCCATCCCCGACAAGATTCTGTCACCCTTCCAGATGGCATCTTTAAGCCCATCTCCAAATGGCATCCCTAAGCCTATTCCCGCATCCATTACTTTGACGAGTGCAAATTTAAGGGCACTCTAGTGTCCAATCTCCTTTTACCCTCGAGTCGCGAAAGGCCAACTTGTCAATCTAACTCTTCAGGTTCAAGAAGATTGAACAGGGGCAACTGTTGTACCCCAAAATTATCCCTCCCATTTTCTCAACATTTTCTCATCACAAGACCCTTGGAGCTCAAGATCCAGTTAGGGTTTCCTCTGCTCAAGACTTCTCCTTGCACTGTTGACCCAAATTAGGGTTTGTGTTTGAACAAAGATATTTTGACCTAAAATGCCTAAGATGACTTTCATGCTTCATGTTGGACTCCCAAGTTTATCCATACCAAGTTTCAAGTCTTGATTCCAAATTTTGCCCAGTCAATTGGACAGTTGACCTAGAAATCAACTGTATTGGGGAAAAAGTCAACTGTGACCAATTGACAGTCAAATCTCATGAAAATTGACCCACATCAACATTATGAACTCACATGGACCATTTGATCAAGTTTGGATCACAATTCCACAAGAAATTTGATCAGATCACCAAAAGGGCAAAATGGTCATTTTTAGGGTTTTGACTGCACAAAGGCAATTTTTGGCTGTTTTACCTAGCCCATGGCAAACCAAGCTCACATATGGACTCAAGAACCTAATAGAATTGTCTTGACATGCTCAACAAGTTCAAAAGATCCCAAATGCACAAGATTGACAGTTGAATTTCCCAGTCAATTGATCAATTTTGATTGTATACTGAAAAGTCAAACTTTGACTTTTTGGTCAAAATCAAGTGTCAAGATTCATTTTTCATCAAAACATGCCAAATCATGAAACTTATTCATCAAGAAATCAAGAATTGCAAATTAGGGTTTGAAATGAAGATTTTTCATAACTTAGAATTTTTCTAAGTTATGAAAAAACCCTAATTTTTTCCTAACTTTGTCCCACTTTCTCACCAAGATTCATTTGGATTCAAGCAAAAGTCAAAACATGAAAGTTGTAGTCCATTGCAAAATCTACAACTTTGATTCATAAGGTTTTCCCAAAAGAAGCTTGTATCTCAAGTTACAATTTTTGGAACAAGGGTACCAAACCATTCTTAACTTAGAGAAATTTTGAACCATTTTAGGCAGGATTTTTTCCTAACTTCAAGACCATTTTTCACATACTTCCACTTGGCATTTCAATTTACACTTCAAAGATGGATTGTAGTACACATTCCAAGCTTTCCAAAATGTCCAAGAACTCATCAAACAACCTCATGGTTAGGGAGAATCAAATTTGGCAAGTTGGGAAAAACTCACTTTGTTCTTGGCCAATTTACATGTCCATAACTTGTGCATTTTCAAACTCAGCATGTGAAAGCTACATTACAGGCCTCTAATCCCATTTTCACTCAATAATTCAATGCTAAACCATTGTGCCAAGATGTTGTTCTATGCATTTGGTCATTACATGGAGAATTAATCCTTATTTAGAAAAAGCAATATATCCATTTTGGTAAAGTTGCACTTTATGTCAAATTTGCAATCCAAGTGGTACAATGCATATCTTTGGACACAAGATTCATGGAGATATCACACTGATCAAGGCTCAAGTGTGCAGCATGCTTGAGGGACCTGCCTTGGCCTAGGAACCAACTTGACAACTTTTGCTTAAGTAAGAAGAAAGCTTGCATTTTGTACTACACAACACATTGCTGCAAAGACCAACCTAAGCAAACTTTGTCCTCACATTTCACACTCCCTAACTGACCTAAAACACGACCAAACCACCCTTCATCCATCCATATACAGAAAATCACAGTTTTGTGGCAAAATAGGGCATATTCTGCAACTTGAATCCCACAGCTCATTTCCATCGTGCATTTTCACCCAAACCATTTCATATACCTTCCATAACATCCATATAAACTATTCCAAACATTGAACTGAGACTGTAACAGCCATAGCACCATTTGCCATTTCCATTTTTCTCTCTTGCAGGTGGACTTCTGCAGCTTGATTTGGCACGATTCAAAACACACCAAGCATTGGAATAGCATCACTACACTTCAAGCAAGCTGTACAAATCATCATCTTACCCTGAAAGCTCCTCCATTGCCAGACACGATTCCAACTGAACAGGTATGTTCATGAACTTCTATCTCTTAATATAGGAAGAATTAGCTCTAAGTTTGTGAATGAAAAATGTCATGCTCATGTCCCTGAAACTATACATGTCTTGACTTTCCATTTATTTTGCCTGTGCTATGAGAATTTGAGGTCTGAACATTGATAAAAAGTTAGGTTAAGATTTGGGATTGGAGAAATTCTATCTCATTTCTGAGAGTTAGGATTAGTTCTTTACATGTCCAGAATCGTGGCTTGATGCTTAACACTTTTCATGTTATGAGTTTGTGCTAAAAGTCCAGGAATCAGGAGTTGTGTTTGAAGCAAGAAAGGGCGCGTATTTTCAAAGGTTTTGTCTGAAGGTTGAAGACAAAGTCTTCTTGGGCTGGGCCTGAGTTGATTTCTTTTTTGCACCATGCTTTTACAGTTGCACCCCTGTGATCGGTGGATCTGGAACTGACTGTTTAACGCTGGTTCGCGAAATGTTGCGGAAGCAAGAGTCGCCACCGTCTTTTATTTTCTCCAAATGGAAAGGACAAAAGCACGGAAAAATTCCTTATTGAGATTTAGTTCTCGGTTCGGGAGGTAGATTTATAGAAAGGGAAGGTGTTAGCACCCTTTCTATCCATGGTTATCCATGGGCTCTTAGATACTTGCTCATTTGTGTTTTCAAAAGGTTTGTTTGCTTTTCAACTGTGGGTTTAAAAAAAGTTTCGTTTAAAATTTCAGTTCGACTCTTGTATCAGTCCTCAAGAGTGTTTGAAAAGTTGTTTTTGAAAGCTTTTTGCAAAGTGTCGGTGTGAAAAGAAGTTTTTGATTTTTTTTGAGTTAGAGCAAGTATCTATGAGTCATCTACCTACCCTAAGGAATTAATCTGTGTAAATGTCCTTAAGGTAGTGCCATCCCACCATTGAGAGGTAGGTAGCACCACCGTTGGAGATGTTCGGGTCAATTCGAGGATTAGGGACAGTGTGGTCACCAGAGCAATAGGAGGATACCTTAGAAGCTATCCCCATGCCATGTTCATGGACATGAGGACTTACTAAAACATCCTCTACTCGACGACCACGTTTCGAGGGGTAAGGCAACAGTGAGGCGTACCCTAGGAGTGGTGTGTGAATTGTGTGTCATTTTCAGTTTATTATTTGTCTTGATCATGCATTGAGTGTTCTACGCTTTGACTTTGTTCTACCACTTCTTTATGCGTGGGGACTGGAAAAAGATTGAGTGGCGTTCAGGAAGGCCTCAGAAAGCTTTTGGAATCGATTATAGGCTTTGAATCACGCTCTATGTGTGTTTTCAGTTTTCAAATTTTTGACAAAAAATGCAAAGTGGTTCTTTGGTTTGAGGCGCAGCTTGCTTGTTGTTCTCATTAGGTTTAGGTTCTGGCTTATATGTGGAATGAATTAGGGTAGAAATCCAAGTCCATAAACCTTTGCATTGATGATTTTGAATTCTTGATTTTGCATAATCTTTTTCAATCTTTTTTCATGCCAAATATGCCAAATCATGAATGATTCTTTCCTTTTTGAAGGGGCACGAAATCTTGAGGCTTTGATGAGTGGAAATGCTGCATAAAAAGATTTGAAATGTGGCATTTAGTATTTTTTTTTCATATTTTATTTTAATTAAATGAATTAATGGTAATAAAAATTCAAATAATTAATAAAAAATAATAAAATAACTCCCCTTTGGGTCAATGGGTCGTGCATAGCTTTTGGGTGATGATTCTTGGAAGAAAATGAGGCCCATTAGCAATTTTGAGGCATTTGAAGCAAAGTTGACTTTTCAAAATTCCCAAAAATTTCCCAACTTCCACAAGGCATATCTTGCTCAATTTTTAAGCTTTGATCATTTTCTTGGACATTTTGGAAAGGTATTGAAGTCCTATAACCAATGCCTTTGGTACCATGTCATTTTGATTTACCAATCTCAAGTTATGGTCTTTGACTTAAAGTGCCTTTTTGTTGACTTTTGAAAATGACCTATAATGTTGAGATTGATAACTTTTTGTGAGAGCATTTCTTGGAATTGAAGTGTGAAGAGGAGTTGTAGGAAATGTCAGTCTCTTCAAAATGAGCTTTAGATGGAATTTTTCTGATAAACCATGTGGAAGTTATGCCCTGGTCAAGTTACAGTTGACTTTTTCAACTGTCAAAAATAGAAACTTTTGCATCTTGAGACTTTTTGAGCCATGCCTTGAGAATCATGATCAAGAATTGATCAAATGATGTTTGTGGCTTCAAAATAAGATGTTGACCAAAATTTTTGACTTTTGACTGTCAAATGACCATTTTGCCCCTGCAGTTGACTGTTGAGCAATTAGGGTTTTTGACTGTGCAATTTTGTGTTGTAAGTCTTGAAACTTGGCATATGGATGCTTGACAATGTTTATAGGCATGTGGGACTTGTTTGGACCCTTGGAAACTTCAACTTCTTTGCCAGAACCAAAACCCTAATTTTTGACTGTTAGGAGGCCATTGGACTATGCAACCCTTGAGAGACTTTGAAGCATGCTCTTTGCAAATCTTGAAGAATATGGGAGGGCAAATTTTGGGGTACAACAGTTGCCCCTGTTCAATCTTCTTAGACCTGAGGATGTAGATTGGCTTGTGTGCCTTTCGTGATCCGAGGGTGGAAGATGATTGAACACTAGAGTGCCCAGAAATTTGCACTCACATAGTAGAGTATCAGCAGTGTGATGTCGGGAATGGGCTTACAGATGCCATTTGGAGAGATGGTGGATAGGAGGGTGGGCTTATAGATGCCATCTGGAGATGTGACAGAACCTTGTCGGGAATGGGCTTATAGATGCCATTTGGGACTGTGATGGATAATTGTGGAGATGGGCTTATAGATGCCATCGGGAGGTGTCAATCGCGTAAGAGATTACTTAGCGAGAACTTGTGTACCTGAGAAAGAAAGAAAGTTATCTGGTCTGTTACAGGAGTTGATCTTCAAACTCTTTATGTAGACGTGCTCTGGCTGGATACAGGAATCGAATCTTTAAACTCTTCAGACGTGCCCTGGCAGGATACAGGAATCGAGTCTAGTAATGTAGTCGTCAAGAGTTACACACTGGAAAGATACAGGAATCGGATCTTCGAACTCTTCAGACGTGCCCTGGCAGGATACAGGAATCGAGTCTGATACTGTAGTCGTCAACAGATACACCCTGGCAAGATACAGGAATCAGATCTTTGAACTCTTCAGACGTGCTCTCAACGGGACGGTGAGAGAACCTTGGACGATTACTACCTCAACAGTAACGATGAGAGAATCTTGGGAGATTATTACCTCAACAGTAACAATGAGAGAATCTGGGGCGATTACTACCTCAACAGTAACGATGAGAGAATCTTGGGTGTCTTCTACTGAGTCTTCATTAGGAAAATCTTTAGGAATCGATTTAATTGGACCCGAGAAGGCCTTTGACTGGGTAAGAATCAGAAAAATCTTTAGGAATCGATTTAACTGAACCGGACAAGGTCTTGAAATCTTCAACTGGAATAAGAATCAGGGAGATCTTAGGGTCGATCTGACTGAACCAGAGAAGGCCTTTGACTGGACAAGAATCAGAAAAATCTTTAGGAATCGATTTAACTGAACCAGACAAGGTCTTGGAATCTTCAACTGGAATAAGAATCAGGGAGATCTTAGGGTCGATCTGACTGAACCAGAGAAGGCCTTTGACTGGATAAGAATCAGAAAAATCTTTAGGAATCGATTTAACTGAACCAGACAAGGTCTTGGAATCTTCAACTGGAATAAGAATCAGGGAGATCTTAGGGTCGATCTGACTGAACCAGAGAAGGCCTTTGACTGGATAAGAATCAGAAAAATCTTTAGGAGTCGCTTTAACTGAACCGGACAAGGTCTTGAAATCTTCAACTGGGTAAGAATCAGGGAGATCTTAGGGTCGATCTGACTGAACCAGAGAAGGCCTTTGACTGGATAAGAATCAGGAAAATCTTTAGGAGTCGATTTAACTGAACCGGACAAGGTCTTGGAATCTTCAACTGGGTAAGAATCAGGGAGATCTTAGGGTCGATCTGACTGAACCAAAGAAGGCCTTTGACTGGATAAGAATCAGAAAAATCTTTAGGAGTCGATTTAACTGAACCAGGCAAGGTCTTGGAAATAGCTGAGAACTTAACTGGATCTTTCCTGAAAGGTAAAGGTCAGTCATATGTAATGCATGATATGGATCAAGCAATGATGTTCTCAACATAAGTGAGATTGTAAGATATGATGCGTATATGCATGCTATAATGTATGGAAATGCGATGTTTATGAATATATGTTTTTGTCTAGGAAAGTAAATCCTTGACGGGTGCCGAGAAGTCGCATCCTGGGCTGATGTTGGAGAATAGTGCTTTGTTGTTTCCGCTGGGGATGATAGTTGCAAGAATATCGGTAGGATAAGATGACTCCGTTAGGGAATAAACTTGGCGAATGGATTACTCTGCGGGGAGAAAATACTCTAGCTACCTTGCTGGGGAACAATACTTTGTGGGAAGAGAGGGACGTTGTTGAGATGTTGATGGTAACTTCGCCGGGGATACCATTGTTATGTTGGAAGTGTTAATAGACTCCGCTGGGGATAAGAAGACTTCGCCGAGGACGATCTTTCCATGGCTTTTGGCTGAGGATAACCCAGTTATATCCTGGTAGGGAAATAACCTTTGAATAAAGTCGGGGGATGCGTTCGTGCTCTGTAGGGGATAAGCTTCCAGAATCTACTGGGGATAAGCTTCCTGCTGGGGAGATGAATTCAAACTTTCCTGGGGAAATCTTTTGGACTGGACTCTCCTGGGGAATTTTTTTTTTTTGATGTACTGGGGAAGTGGCTCCACCGAATGTCTGGTATACCGCCGGGGAACAATCTTAGATCAAGACTGCCGGGGATGCTCGTTAAGAATATCTGTATGTTGTACCGAGGAATGTTGAAATCTGCTAGGGATACCCAACTTCCTTAAGGCTGTTTGTATGCCTTTGCTTGGGGAGAGCGTAATGACTTGCTGGCTCACTCTCTGGGGAGTTAAGGTATATTGGTTATGTTCTTCAGCTGAACCTACCTTGATACCTTGGTGGACAGAGCAATTAGATCGCTTAGACAACTCTTTATTGCCCCTGTTTCTAATGTTATCTGTAATTAATCCTTTGTTTTGTATGCAAATATTTATGAGTTAGCAATTATTGTCAAATGCATATATCACAAATTGAACCTTGGACGTTCTTCGCAAAACAAAACAGAAAAGGAAAACAATTGGCAATTTTAACTGAAAAGTGTATTTGTATTGATTTTGAATTTGCCTATAAATAGGCGTTTATATACAAGAGGCTGACGTCCTAGTAAGAGAACGCCGCCGAATAAGAGTTTATACAAATTTGTACAAAGAAAAATAAAATAGCTGTGTGAAAGGAATGATCCCACTGGGTTCCAACTCTGCTATCACCTTTATATCTTCGAGCGTCTCATCACTTGATGACCTAGTCGAAGATGAAGCTGATTGATCGATGCCGTCTGAACTTGATGTTGATACCGGATTCTGGATGCAAGGTGATCCAATGAGACATAGTATTACGCTTCAATCCCTAACTTTTGCCTGGACCGCCCTTTCGGGTTTTCGGTCCACCGGGATACCCATTTTTGCCCAAGCCGCCTTTTCAGGTTTTCAACTTGCCGGGTGTACAGATTTTTTTCATTTCATCCCTTCATTTTGCCCGAACCCTTTTGGTTCGCCGGGAAGCCCTAATTTTTGCCTAGGTGTGTCAACCTAGCGGGTCTTTTTTCATGCGTAGTATCTTTTTACTATGTCTGCATTGGCGGGGTGAGGAAGGTCGTCACCATCCATGGTGGTTAGGATCATGGCTCCTCCTGAGAACACATGTTTGACCACAAATGGCCCTTCGTACGTAGGGGTCCATTTGCCCCTTGGATCACTCTGAGGAAGGATGATACGCTTGATTACCAGATCCCCAACTTGATATTCTTGTGGTCTGACCTTTTTGTTAAATGCCATGATCATCCATTTTTGATACATCTAACCATGACAAATAGCAGCAAGTCTCTTTTCATCGATTAAGTTTAACTGATCAAGTCGTGTCTGGATCCAATCATCTTCACTCAGATCTGCACCCTTCATTATCCGGAGAGAGGGTATTTGCACTTCGATCGGTAAGACTGCCTCCATACCGTAGACCAAGGAGAAAGGAGTTTCCCCGATTGACGTCCTTGCTGAGGTACGGTACCCATATAGAGCAAACAGTAACATCTCGTGCCAACCTTTGTAGGTCACTGTCATCTTCTGCACAATCTTCTTAATGTTCTTATTTGCTGCTTCTACAGCCCCGTTCATCTTCGGCCGGTAAGGAGAAGAGTTGTGGTGCTGTATCTTAAATTGCTCGCAGAGCTCAGTGATCATCTTGTTATTGAGATTGGTACCGTTGTCTGTAATGATTCTTTCAGGGACGCCGTATCGACAGATCAGGTTATGCCGAATAAACCGTGCCACAACATTCTTGGTTACTGTGGCGTAAGAAGCTGCTTCAACCCACTTCGTAAAGTAATCAATCGCTACCAGGATGAAGCGATGCCCATTGGACGCTGTAGGTTTAATCTCACCGATCATATCTACGCCCCACATTGCAAAAGGCCAAGGTGCGGCCAGGACATTCAGAGGAACTGGAGGAACGTGCACCTTGTCTGCATATATCTGGCATTTGTGACACGTCCGAGAGTGTTGGTAGCAGTCGGCTTCCATTGTGGACCAGAAATACCCTGCCCGAAGGATCTTCTTTGCCATAGTGTGTCCACTGGAATGCGTTCCGAAGGTACCTTCATGTAGCTCTGCCATGATCCTTTCTGCTTCAGTCTTATCCATACAACGCAGTAAGGTCGAATCATGGTTTCGTTTATACAGGATGCCGTTGCTAAGGAAGAACTTCGCTGCGAACCTTCTCAGAAACTTCTTATCGTTGACAGATGCACCTTCAGGGTATTCCTGAGCTTCCAAATATCTCTTCACCTCATGGTACCAAGGCTTCTCAGTCACCAACTCAGTCTCAAGGTCACAACAGTATGCCGGTTCGTCCAGTTTCCAGATGATGACCCGGGGAGCCTCATTGTCCCATTTGACCTTGAACATAGAAGACATCGTAGCTAACGCTTCCGCCAACTGATTCTCCTCTCTTGGAAAGTGTTCAAAGGTTATCTCTGTGAAATGGGGGATCATTGTCAACACACATTCTTTGTAAGGAATAAGATTCAGATGTTTCGTATCCCACTCCCCTTTGATCTGATTGATCACGAGAGCGGAATATCCGAAGACACTCAGAAACTTGATCCTTAAGTCAATCGCAGCTTGGAGACCCATGATGCATGCCTCATACTCCGCCATGTTGTTGGTGCAGTTGAAACATAGCCGGGCAGTGAGTGGAGTATGAGTGCCTTGAGGGGATATGATCACAGCACCGATACCATTACCTAAAGCATTGGAGGCTCCGTCAAAGTGCATAGACCATCGGGATCCTTCCTCAGGTCCTTCATCTGGTCCAGGTACTTCACAATCAGTCACTATCATGATACTCTCGTCTGGAAACTCGAAGTTCATTGACTGATAGTCGTCTACTGCCTGATGTGCCAAGTGGTCTGCCAATACACTTCCTTTGATGGCTTTCTGAGTCGTGTACTGGATGTCGTATTCTGTCAAGATCATTTGCCATCTTTCTATTCTCCTAGATAGAGCAGGCTTTTCGAATATGTACTTTATAGGATCCATCTTTGAAATCAACAAGGTAGTGTGAGTCAGCATATACTGTCTCAGCCAGCGAGCAGCCCATACCAAAGCGCAGCAAGTTTTCTCGAGCAGTGAGTATCGGGTCTCACAGTCGGTAAACTTTTTGCTAAGGTAATAAATGGCATGCTCTTTTCGGCCAGACTCGTCATGCTGCCCCAACACACACCCCATCGAGTTGTCAAGTACTGTCAAGTATAGTATCAGAGGTCTCCCTTCAACCGGTGGCATAAGAATGGGTGGTTCTTGGAGATACTCTTTGATTCTGTCAAAAGCGGCCTGACATTCATCGTTCCAACGTACTACCTGATCTTTCTTCAGCAGCTTGAAGATTGGTTCACAGATGGCAGTTAGGTGCGAGATGAATCGAGCAATGTAATTCAGGCGTCCTAAAAAGCCTCTGACCTCTTTCTCTGTCTTAGGAACTGGCATCTCTTGAATGGCTTTAACCTTGGCAGGGTCCACTTGAATACCCTTGTCACTTACAACGAAGCCTAGCAATTTTCCAGATCTTACCCCAAAGGTGCACTTGTTCGGGTTCAACCTCAGCTTGTACAGTTTCAAACGGTCAAACAACTTCTGCAGATGATCAAGGTGTTCCTCCTCAGTTTGAGACCTTGCAATCATGTCATCAACATACACTTCTATCTCATGATGGATCATGTCATGCAATAAAGCAACCATGGCACGCTGGTAGGTTGCCCCAACATTTTTCAACCCGAATGGCATGACCTTGTAGCAGAAGGTGCCCCACTGAGTGACAAAGGTAGTTTTCTCCATGTCTTCAGGAGCCATCTTGATCTGATTATACCCTGAAAAACCATCCATGAAAGAGAACACCTTGTGCTGAGCAGTATTATCAACAAGGACATCAATGTGAGGCAGAGGGAAATCATCCTTGGGGCTAGCCCTGTTCAGATCCCTGTAATCAACACACATTCTGACCTTACCATCTTTCTTTGGGACCGGCACCATATTAGTAACCCACTGAGGGTAAGAAGTTACTGCAAGAAACCTGGCATCGAATTGCTTCATAACCCCGGCTTTGATCTTCTCAGACATCTCTGGACGCATACGGAGGACCTTCTGCTTAACCGGAGGGCAGTCTTCCTTGGTAGGCAAGTGATGGACCACAATGTCGGTATCCAACCCAGGCATGTCTTCGTAGGACCAGGCAAAGATCTCCACATAATCATGTAACATCTGAGCCAACCGTTGCTTCACGCTGAGCTCTAGGTTGGCACCAATCTTAACCTCCTTTTTGTTCGTCTCAGTACCCAGATTTATCATTTCCATCGGCTCTTCATGTGGTTGAATTGCCCTCTCTTCCTGGAGTAACAGTCTTGCAAGCTCTCCAGGCACTTCGCAATCATCTTCACCTTCGTCTTCGGCTAAGTTGATCGGATTTTCGAAGTCATAACTGGCAGTAGCAGAGTCGTTACCAGTGAGATCCAGAGTGGATTGAAACCTGTATGGGTGAGTGTGTGTAAATACAGTTGTTTTTGCAATATATAAAGAAAGGAAAGAAGGAAAAGGAGCATAAGATTTGAAGTGCGAGAAAACGTCCAAGGTCTTTATTCATGATATATGAAATGACAATTAATATGCCCTCACAAATGAAGCCACGGTGCCCCGGGTAAGACACCGGGCCATAGAGTTTCAATTCATTGTTTATTACAAATAACAAAAAACAAAGGAATTCATTACTCTGTAACAAAAGTAACAGGCAGGTTGTCTTTTGCAATCCAATTGCTAGGTCCATTGTCGGCCGTCGGATAAATCCAGCTATCGAACTCTGACTCTTCCACTTCGTCTTCATCCCCAATAGCATTCACTCCATGAGCAGGCAGGGGAGCTGTCACCACATTAGGCTTCTCAGGTGCCTCAAACTGTACCTCCTTTGCATCAATAAGGTCTTGTACCTTATTCCTTAAGGCCCAACAGTCATCAGTGGAATGTCCCGGGCTATCGGAGTGATAAGCACAACGGGCATTTGGATTATACTTCGGAGAGGCAGTATTCACAACCTTCGGGGCCTCCCTGACAGCCACTAAGTTGGTGGATAACAACTGCAGCAAGATTTGCGATAGGGTCATACTCAGCCGGGTAAACTCTCTTCTGGGTCTTTCAGCCCTTTGTGGATTGGTTTGCCGAGGAGCGGCAGCAGGCTTAGCAATAACCACCGCGTTGACAGACTGGCGGCGCTCTGGTTTATCATGCCTTCTAGGCCCATACACAGCACTGGCCTCCTTCTTAAAGGGTTTCTTCTCAGAACTAGAAGATGCACCTTTCTGAATCTTACCGGACTTCATTCCAGCCTCTATCCTTTCTCCAGTCAGAATAAGGTCAGTGAACCCTGCAGATGAATTGCCAATAAGATGATTGAAGAATGGCCTAGATAGGGTCCCCAAGAACATATCTACCAGCTCACGGTCAGTTAACGGAGGCTGCACCCTGCCAGCCAGATCCCTCCACTTTTGTGCGTACTCTTTAAAACCTTCGCTTGATCCTAGCGACATACCCTGGAGTTGGGTACGTGTAGGAGCAAGGTCGACATTATATTGATACTGCTTATAAAAAGCAGTAGCCAACTCCTCCCAGTTACGAACCTTGGTCCCATCCAGCTGATAGAACCATTCGAGATGAGTCCCTGAAAGACTCTCCTGGAAGAAGTGGATCCACAAGTTCTTGTCCACTGTGTACGGCTGAATCTTCTGCACATAAGATCTGAGGTGTAGCTTGGGCCAGGATGCCCCGTCATACTTGGTGAAAAATGGTGCTTTAAACTTGTGAGGAATGATCACACCAGTAGATAAGCCCAAGTCTCCGAAATCCAGCCCAGGCACTTGTTGGATCTCCATGGCATTCAGTCTGTCTTCCAACTGCTTGTACCGGTCTTCAGCAGGAGGATACTGTTCCTCATTAAAATCAGTCTCGTTGTCAGAGACTACTGGACTTGGAGCCTTTCCCCCCTGGGGACTGTCTTTGCCTACAGAAGAACCAACTTCTTCATTCTGCAGAGTATTACCAAACCTCCGGCCCGAGTTGAAAATAACAGTTCTCTTCTTCTTCTTCTCCTTTTTCAGGAGCAAAGCCTTCAGCTCTTCTTGGCCTTGAGCCAAACCCATGATCAGCTCTTGAAATTGTGCGTTCTGCGCCTGAAGGGCCTTGATAGACATCTCGGTTGAGGATTCAGGGTTCATGATGCTGAAATAAACAGCGAAGAACAGTAAGCAACCTGAAAAGAAGGATACCTGCTATGCATATGATGAATGATATGTGTTTATGCAATGCAATCAAGGGTTCGAAAATTCAAATTTGTTGTAGACAAAAAAGAACACACATTATCATTAAGGAAATAATCGTTCAGTACATCAAAGCCTCATGGGCACATATTACAAAGTAAATCAATCCCAAAAGACACTACGCATCCTCTTTGGAGCTATGTAGGTGTTGAGATTCCTCTCCTCGTGCAACAGGCGGGTGAGCTCCAAGACCTTCTTTTCACTAGCATGTAGACTGGTCTCAAGAGAATTCCGTTCTTCTTTAAGCTGGATCCAGCTCTTCTGCATCTCTTCCCAGGACGTGGGCATGTCAGGATGTTGAATGGTGTAGGACACCTCTCCCTCCAAGACTAGCTCTTTGATCACAGGGAGCACATGAGGATAAGGCATTACTAACTTCTGGGAGCGGGCGCGTACCCACTTGAGATAAGGTTCCAACGGGATGGAATTCCTGTGCCCCAGGGTCTTGCTGTCTATCCTACTTGGCATCCTCCAAGCTTTGATAAATCTCTGGCGAAGTCCTTACGCATCATTGTCGAAGTCAAAAACTATGTCAGGAATTAACATGTCATGAGGGCCATCCCTCCGAGCATAACCAAACTGTCTCCAGGCCAAGCATGGGTTGTAAGTAATACCTCCTCTGATTCCAAGTAAAGGAACATTAGGGTACTCCCCGCAACGATCAATGATAGTGACATCCTCTCTAGACCGAGAGCACCAATGTATGTCAGCATGTGTAAGAGTCATCAATCGTTGTGACCATCTCAAACCCCGCTCATTCTTCAAAACTGATTGCGGAAGGTGCGAAATAAACCACCTTCCCAGGAGAGGAGTACAACACATAAGGACACCTCTTTTTCTCATGGTTCGAGTGTAACATGAGTGAAGGATGTCCCCCAGCAACGTAGGTATAGGATTCCTGGACATGAAGATCTGGACAGCACTGATATCTATAAGCTGGTCTGGGTTAGGGAACAACACCAAACCATAGACGAGGAGGGCCACAACTTCTTCAAAAGCTTGTAAGTCAAGGGAGTTCCAACATTCCTGGGCCTTTTTAAACAGAAACCTGGCTAAGAACCCTTTGATACCACTTCTAACTTCCCAATGTCCCTTGAGGTCAGATGATTGTAGGTGTAAGGCTTTAGCAATCTCTTCAAGCTTGGGTTCCTTTTCCGTACCGTTGTAGGGTAGTTGATCAAGGATAGGGACCTTCAGAAGCCGGGAGAACTCTTCCAATGTAGGTAACAGTTGATAATCCAGGAAAGTGAAACAGTGGTGCAGAGGGTCAAAGAACTGGAACAAGACCTTTATCATATCCTCCTCAATGTTGGTGTTGACCAAGCTGATGAGTCTTCCATGCCTTTCACTGAATGAAGAGCTCTCGGGAATCCTGGATATAAGCTCCTTAAGTTGAGGAGGGATCCTTACAAGGCTGATCTGAATTGTCTTCCTGCGAACAGTTTCCATGTCCTACAAAACAAGAACAAAGATGAAGATTCGAACCCCTGAAATGGTTAGCCAATGCATATGATGCTGTATGATGTCATGATGCTATGATTAAACACACCACAAATATTTACAAAGGCAAACATGATAAGGCACACAAGTCACACAAGACAAGCCCTTAAAGTTTAGGCCAGCATGGGGTCTGGGTATTACCCTCTTGAAGTTGGTGGGCTCAACCTGTCCTATTAGAAGTAACTGGGTTCTAAGGGTCCCAATATCACTGGATTGCTCTCATTGTTCATCGTTTCGATTTAGCCACTGAACTGGCGACCGAAATATTCCAGGAAAGCAACCCTCAATTGAGTGTAGTATCGAGTATCAACCAACCTCGGACTGCACCAAAGTCAGTTATCTCACTACCCTAAAGAGGCCAAGATGGTTCAATTAAGGTTCCTAAGGTCAGTTGATGCTTCACGACACCACGCGGAGGCCCCGTACTCTCCTTGACTGAACTCAAGGGTTACCGGTACACACCAAAGTGCCACATCAACGTAGCAGACTGTTTCAACCATGTCGGTATACCCTGCACAGTTCCCTCACAGCCTTGTTGCTACTTTCTAAGAAGGTATCCCCAGATCCGGGTTAGGATCTATAGAACTCCTAAGACAGTCCCACAATTTAAAGCAAACAAGTCAAAGCAATTGAAAACACAGTTTATGAACTATCCTAAGGTACACCTCACTTTAAAAGAGTCCCCAGCAGAGTCGCCAGTTCTGTGATCGGTGGATCTGGAACTGACTGTTTAACGCTGGTTCGCGAAATGTCGCGGAAGCAAGAGTCGCCACCGTCTTTTATTTTCTCCAAATGGAAAGGACAAAAGCACGGAAAAATTCCTTATTGAGATTTAGTTCTCGGTTCGGGAGGTAGATTTATAGAAAGGGAAGGTGTTAGCACCCTTTCTATCCATGGTTATCCATGGGCTCTTAGATACTTGCTCATTTGTGTTTTCAAAAGGTTTGTTTGCTTTTCAACTGTGGGTTTAAAAAAAGTTTCGTTTAAAATTTCAGTTCGACTCTTGTATCAGTCCTCAAGAGTGTTTGAAAAGTTGTTTTTGAAAGCTTTTTGCAAAGTGTCGGTGTGAAAAGAAGTTTTTGATTTGTTTTGAGTTAGAGCAAGTATCTACGAGTCGTCTACCTACCCTAAGGAATTAATCTGTGTAAATGTCCTTAAGGTAGTGCCATCCCACCATTGAGAGGTAGGTAGCACCACCGTTGGAGATGTTCGGGTCAATTCGAGGATTAGGGACAGTGTGATCACCAGAGCAATAGGAGGATACCTTAGAAGCTACCCCCATGCCATGTCTATGGACATGAGGACTTACTAAAACATCCTCTACTCAACGACCACGTTTCGAGGGGCAAGGCAACAGCGAGGCGTACCCTAGGAGTGGTGTGTGAATTGTGTGTCATTTTCAGTTTATTATTTGTCTTGATCATGCATTGAGTGTTTTACGCTTTGATTTTATTTGAGCATTCATTCTTTCATGCAAATTATTAGCAGTTAAGGGGTGCGGAAATTAAAATGCGGGAAAATAAAGGTCCTACGCTATTACAAGGCGCGGGTCTACAACGCCAAATTAAACAGAGACCCGATTTGAATAAATAAAATGCGGAAAGTAAAGGTCCTAGTTATCTATTACAAGGCTTTGGGATAAATACATTATATTCACAAAAGAAATAAAAAATAAATGCGCGAAAATAATTAAGAATCGAGAGTGCGAGGGCGTTGGACCCTTTAAAGGAATTAAATATGAAATTAGAAGTGAATTAATGATTAAAGAAAAAGAAGTTATTTTTTATGTTTTTTTGGATTTATGAAATTAAAGAGAATTAAATTGGAATTAAAAGTTGAATAAAACCCTAGTTCTAAATTGTTTATTAATTTATTAAAAAAAAATGTTTAAGTTTGACCTAATTTAACCTAATTAATTAATTGCATATTTATTTACAAGATAATTAATAATTAATAATGATGAAAAAGGTTATTTATTAAGAAAAAAGAATAAAAGAATTAAAACCCTAATTTCTACATTTTTTTAGTTTATTAAAGAAAAACATTAAAATTAAATCTAAAATTAGAACTAAATTGATCATTAAATTTATTTACAAAATATTGATGAATTGAAAAATAAATAAACATATTTTTATTTTTTATAGTTTCTGATTTTTTTGTATTTTTATATGAAAATTAATTATTTGAAGTAAATTAAATAAAATAAAAAAAGATCAAAAGAATTAAAAAAATAGAAAAGAAAAGAAAAGAGATTAAAAGATATGCAAACATTGGGGGGTGTCTGCCCAATTTGGAGGCTTTTTGCAAGCAATCTGGCCCATGAAATGCAAGCCCATGTTGACTTTCCTGACTTGTGTGTGGAGGTGTTGACCGGTGTCCATGGTGGACTGCCCATCCTAGCCTTTGGATTGGAGTTGTTGGACGCGTGGCAAGCCAGACGATGAGGCTGTATGGTAAACCCTTGATGAAGCACTGCATAGAAGCGTGTTAAGGCAAAATATATTGAATAAGTGGGGGACCTGGGAATCGAACCCAAGTCCCAACGTTTACCAAGTACATCCTTTGCCAAGTGAGCTATGCGCGCGCGTTGTATAGAAACTGGCAAGCGAATAACATAAGGCAAAACAACACTGAGTGGTATCCAACGCGCCAAATTTCAAATTGTCCAACCACATAGTGACACGCCAGGCTTCTTCTTCGTTCTACCTAAAAATAACAAACAAGTAGCGGGGGTTTTAAACCCCCCACTAAACAGCATAGCGAATAATAGCGATTAGGCCATAGTGAAAGATAAATTGGGCGCGATGTGATGATTGGATTCGTCTGGAGTTTCTGAGTCCAACGGCATAGGTCTCGTGGCTTAATTTTTCCACATGAAAGAAGCCCTAATTTCTAACCTCTGAAACCCTAAAGAGCTTCCATGGTAACTTTGCATACAAGCCATAAAAACTCAATTAAAATACATCATTAGCTTCAGGGAGTGTATATTAGTGTAAATCAAACATTCAAATGTATGGAAAACGCATGTATATTGAAACACGATTATGAGAAAAGTTTGAGAAAGTTTGACTTTGTTCTACCACTTCTTTATGCGTGGGGACTGGAAAAAGATTGAGTGACGTTCAGGAAGGCCTCAGAAAGCTTTTGGAATCGATTATAGGCTTTGAATCACGCTCTATGTGTGTTTTCAGTTTTCAAATTTTTGACAAAAAATGCAAAGTGGTTCTTTGTTTTGAGGCGCAGCTTGCTTGTTGTTCTCATTAGGTTTAGGTTCTGGCTTATATGTGGAATGAATTAGGGTAGAAATCCAAGTCCATAAACCTTTGCATTGATGATTTTGAATTCTTGATTTTGCATAATCTTTTTCAATATTTTTTCATGCCAAATATGCCAAATCATGAATGATTCTTTCCTTTTTGAAGGGGCACGAAATCTTGAGGCTTTGATGAGTGGAAATGCTGCATAAAAAGATTTGAAATGTGGCATTTAGTATTTTTTTTCATATTTTATTTTAATTAAATGAATTAATGGTAATAAAAAATTAAAATAATTAATAAAAAATAATAAAATAACTCCCCTTTGGGTCAATGGGTCGTGCATAGCTTTTGGGTGATGATTCTTGGAAGAAAATGAGGCCCATTAGCAATATTGAGGCATTTGAAGCAAAGTTGACTTTTCAAAATTCCCAAATATTTCCCAACTTCCACAAGGCATATCTTGCTCAATTTTTAAGCTTTGATCATGTTCTTGGACATTTTGGAAAGGAATTGAAGTCCTCTAACCAATGCCTTTGGCCCCATGTCATTTTGATTTACCAATCTCAAGTTATGGTCTTTGACTTAAAGTGCCTTTTTGTTGACTTTTGAAAATGGCCTATAATGTTGAGATTGCTAACTTTTTGTGAGAGCATCTCTTCAAAATGAGCTTTGGATGGAATTTTTATGATAAACCATGTGGAAGTTATGCCCTGGTCAAGTTACAGTTGACTTTTTCAACTGTCAAAAATAGAAACTTTTGCATCTTGAGACTTTTTGAGCCATGCCTTGAGAATCATGATCAAGAATTGATCAAATGATGTTTGTGGCTTCAAAATAAGATGTTGACCAAAAATTTTGACTTTTGACTATCAAATGACCATTTTGCCCCTACAGTTGACTGTTGAGCAATTAGGGTTTTTGACTGTGCAATTTTGTGCTGTAAGTATTGAAACTTGGCATATGGATGCTTGACAATGTTTATACGCATGTGGGACTTGTTTGGACCCTTGGAAACTTCAACTTCTTTGCCAGAACCAAAACCCTAATTTTTTACTGTTAGGAGGCCATTGGACTATGCAACCCTTGAGAGACTTTGAAGCATGCTCTTTGCAAATCTTGAAGAATATGGGAGGGCAAATTTTGGGGTACAACACACCCCCCTGGCCCATTTTGAGTTTTGTTTGCCATTTTTAATTTTTTCTTTTTTATTCTGGTTTGTTATTTTTCATTAAAACATAAAAAATATTAAAAACATTTTTCTTGTATTTTATTTGATATTTATTAGCTTTAGTTATATATATATATATATATATATATATATATATATATATATATATATATATATATATATATATATATATATATATATATATATATATATATATATATATATATATATATATATATATATATATATATATATATATATATATATATATATATATATATATATATATATATATATATATATATATATATATATATATATATATATATATATATATATATATATATATATATATATAAATACTTATTACTTTTTGTTTAGAATATTAGAAATAAAACAAAATACACTTATTTTCTAATTTTATTTTATTTTTATCTTCTGAAAACATTTTATATAAAAATATACTTTTTTTGTAAATAATAAATATTATTATTTTGTATATATAATATATTTAATAAATAATACAAATACATATATATTTATTAGAATATTTAGGATAAAAATACAAAATATTTACATATTTTATTTTTATTAATATTTAACATTAAAAATACTTTTTTTTACAAATATACTTCATTTTTATTTTATTTTTGTACATAACTAATAAATGTTGTATATATTAAATAATTAATACCTTTTATTTAATAAATTAGGGTTTTGCCCTAAATACATAAAAACTCCAAAAAAAATTAATACTTTTATTTGGTTTATTTGACATATAAAAAATGCTTTTTTTCATACATATAAAAAACCTTTTTGCATCTTACATATTTATTTTATTTTTATTTAATTTGTGCAATTAAATACCTTGTAAATTCTCAATTGATGTAATAGTCTAGGTTTAAATTCCTTGTCAAAATACCCCCCATTTGGACATTTGTACCCCCCTTCCCATATATTGTGTTGTAATAACTTAGGAACTTTGTTTTTCGCACTTTAAAGTTTTCTAAATATACCATGCTAGAATTAGGGTTTGTATGCAAATAAATTAACAAAAATAGTTTGACCTAATTTCAAGATAAACAAGCATGAAAATGGACAACACTAATCACACTTGCACCCCTAGGGTATTCCACTTGTTGCCTTCAATAATGGGCCATATTGCATGTTAGGTCTCTTTGGGCAAAACAAACACCATTCAAATGATCATAGTCCCTCGATGACGCTTTCGAAAGTTGCCTAAAAAATGATCAAGTCCCTTAAAGGAAAAATTGCCCAAAGATACTTGGCACCATTGCAATTATGGTCTAAACGATGACCCGCGCCCGTCCCTTTCACATCCTAACACAAGATTGTCCACCAAATGCAATGGTGGAACAAAATTGTTAAAAGGGTTAAAACATAGCAAAAATCTTTGAGAACTTTAGGGTAGATGGCTCTTAAGTACTTGTCAACTTGCAAAACAAAAACACTTGCCTATTTTTCAAACCACACATCACTACATTTTCAAAACAACTTTCAAAAACCTCGAAACATCTTTTCAAAAAGACAAACACCTTTTGTAAAACATTCGAGTAAAGAATTGTTACAAGGGTAGCCTAGACAAGGCATCTTTTTTTCAAAACATTTTCAAAACCACGCACAAAGCACCATTTCAAACAATTGAAAACCAAGGCAAGTTGATCTAAGCAAGTAACTAAGAGCCCATGGATAACCATGGATAGAAAGGGTGCTAATACCTTCCCTTTCTATAATCTACTCCCCGAACCCAAGAAAACATCTCAAAGGTTTTTGCTGTGCTTTTTAACCTTTCCTTAGGATAAAATAAAAAGTCGGTGGCGACTCTTGCTCAACCGAAACATTTGCGAAAACAAACGTAAAACCCTAGTCAGTTCTTCCACCGTATCACACCATTGCTTAGGAAGAACTTGGCAGCAAATTTCCTTAAGAACTTTTTGTCATTGACGGAAGCTCCTTTAGGGTATTCTCGAGTCTGGAGATACCTTTTGATTTCATGAAACCAGGGTTGTTCCACTACTTCTTCGGTGTTAATCTCGTGACAGTGTGCAGGTTCATCCATTCGCTCGATGGTAATTTGGGGAGCCTCGTTATCCCAGTTGAGTTTAAACATGGAAGACATTGTAACCAGAGCATCGGCTAACTGATTTTCTTCTCACGAGAAGTGTTCAAAAGTAATCTGCTCGAAATGAGGCAACAATGTCAGGACATGTTCTCTGTATGGGATAAGATTAGGATGTTTAGTGTCCCACTCTCCTTTGACTTGACTGATAACCAAATCCGAGTCCCCAAATATGACCAAAGATCTGATACCCAAGTCTATAGCAGCCTTGAGACCAAAGATGCAAGCTTCATATTCAGCCATGTTATTGGTACAACTGAAGCAAAGTCGGGAAGTAAAGGGTGTATGGCAACCTTCCGGAGAAATGAGTACCGCACTAATACTGTTGCCAAGTGCATTTGACGCACCATTAAATTACAGGGTCCATCGGGATCCTTGTTCAGGTCCGTCATACGATCTGTTACCTTCAATGTTGTCCAATGTCATGATGTCCTCGTCAGGGAAATCGAATCTCATAGATTGGTAACCTTTGACGGCTTGATGAGCTATATGGTTAGCTAATACACTCCCCCTTTATAGCTTTTAGGGTAGTATATTGGATGTCATACTCGGTCAGGATCATCTGCCATCTAGCGATTCTTCCAGATAAAGCGGGCTTCTCGAAGATATACTTGATCAGATCTGTTGTACCCCAAAATTTGCCCTCTCTTTCTTCAGGAAACCATCTTGGATTTTCAAGGTCCCTCTGAAACAAATCCAAGTCCTGAGTTATCCTTTTTTTCCCAAGCAAGCCACTTACAAGAGCAAGATGATCTCACAAGCTCCAAAAACAACGCTTTTATCTTGAGAAAAATCAAATTCTAAGTACTTGGAACGTTTCTCTAAAAAATGAGTGTTTAAGAAAAAATCAGCGCTTCAGAACTTCTGGACCAATTCCAGATAAAAACGGTCAGAAGTTGCAAGCTTGGCTCAGCGTAGTCAGAAGTTGGCTTTTCAGCAGTTACATCAGCTCAATCAGAAGTTGTAAACGTGGTTCAGTATGTAAGCCTCAGACAGAACATGCCCCTTTCAGCAGTTATACAAGCTCAGTCAGAATTTGCTAAAGGAATGCAAGAGAAGTAGGGAAGTCTGAAGGCTCCTTCAGAACATGCTGAATTCAGAAGATGAAAAGGTCAGAAGAGTGGGTGTTACACTAATACAGAATCTCTAAGCCCAGGAGGTCCAGAAGTAAATCCAAGGAACGTATCAGAAAATCAGGAGAATCTCCAGAGCTTACTAAGACAACAGGAAGCCAAGGCCCGAGCATGGTTTACGCTGCTGATTCAACGTTGGTTTCCATTACCAGAATATTGATGTTGATAGGTCTTATCACCATTTAATGCCCATTAATGCTTCCAACCACTCCTGAACATTCACGTGTGGCTTGGAAAACGCTTTTGTGCAGATTCTGGCATGGGTCTACGCGCCACCGCCCACTTCAGAGGTCACTTCTCCCCAATCTACGCCTGCTGCTGCAGCCTAGGCTGAAGGCTATATGTTATCACAACTTCCCAGGAATTTCTGTCAAAGAGCAATTCAAACTCTGTTGGCGCTTTAATGTTCAAGGCACCCACAAGAACTTTGCCTATAAATAGAGAGTCATTGTCCACTGCAAAGGGCGTTCAAAAAAGAAACAGAAAAATTGCTAAGAGAGAAACAGAAACTCTTAGCAACATAGCATTCTGAAACTCTGCCAAAATCTCCAGTTTGTTTCATAACTTTGAGTTTCTCACCTTCAAACTTCATCAAATACCCAGTTTTCTTTGTGAACCAAAAGACACCCTTTCCAAACTTCTGACCCTACGTACGTATACACCTTTACCTACCCTTTTCAAAGAAAATCTGTCCAGAACACCACCAGAGCCAAAAGCTAGCTTTCACCCACAAACTTTTCCAACAGCCAGGTAAGCACCTGCTGACCTTCATCACGCTGCTAAGCATCATCAGTTGTGCATACTCAAATAAACATAATGTAAATATCATGTTGTTGCTGTTTATATTCTGAGGATTTTCATACCTCAGAACGTTCTGAGCCAGTATAGGACTTGCCTGTGACCTTGTTGGTTCTGACCTCTAAAACATTTTTACATTTGCTGGATTTGTTCCAAATATGTTTCCTGTTTTGTGGAATAACAACAGAATTACAGATGTTCTGATTAGTACAGGGAAAAGCCAAGTGCTGACTTTGACGTTAGCACATCTGAAGCCTGTTTTGCTGTCAATGATATCAGAACCTCTGAGAGTTATTGCCTTTTCAGCAAAATCAGAACTTCTGGTTTCTCCACTAACAAACTTCTGTCTTGCAGCGCATGGGAGTCAGAACTTCTGATTTCCCCACTAACAGGTTTCTGTTTTGCATGTGCCAGTGTCAGAAGTTCTGACTCATACAGTTTAACCAAGAGGTTGATCATCTGGCAGCGGATCTGAGTCAGAACTTCTGATGACCTCTCAGCAGCGCGCGGGCTCCCTCTCTCTCTCTATATATCTTGTTTTTTGCTATTTTCTTTTTTGTCTATTTTTCTCGTTGAACCCCCCATGTACAAATGTGTATCCCCCTCCCCTAATTGTTGTAATAGCGTAGGATTTTATATTTCCGCTTCTTATTGCTAGTAATTAGGACGTGTATGGCAAGATAAAATCAATGAAATAGAAAAACCTAATTCAAAGAAAAAACTCTTGTATGCAATAAAACACACTTGCACACTAACACCCCTAGGGTTACATCCACTTGTTGCCTTTCAAAATTAGGCCATATTGCATGTTAGGTCTCTTTGGGCAAAGCAAACAATTCAAATGATCATAGTCCCTCGATGACGCTTTCGAAAGTTGCCTAAAAATGATCAATCCCCTTAAAAAGAACAATTGCCTAAAGATACTTGGCATCATTGCAATTATGGTCTAAACGATGACCCACGCCCGTCCCTTTCACATCCTAACACAAGATTGTCCACCAAATACAATGGTGGAACAAAATTGTTAAAAGGGTTAAAACATAACAAAAATCTTTGAGAACTTTAGGGTAGATAGCTCTTAAGTACTTGTCAACTTGCAAAACAAAACACTTGCCTATTTTTCAAACCACACTTTCAAAACAAACTTTCAAAAACCTTGAAACATCTTTTCAAAAAGACAAAACACCTTTTGTAAAACATTCGAGTAAAGAATTGTTACAAGGGTAGCCTAGACAAGGCATCTTTTTAAAAACCTTTTCAAAAGCCACACACAAAGCACCATTTCAAACAATTGAAAACCAAGGCAAGTTGATCTAAGCAAGTACATAAGAGCCCATGGATAACCATGGATAGAAAGGGTGCTAATACTTTCCCTTTCTATAATCTACTCCCCGAACCCAAGAAAAATCTCAAAGGTTTTTTGCTGTGCTTTTTAAACCTTTCCTTAGGATAAAATAAAAAGTCGGTGGCGACTCTTGCTCAACCGAAACATTTGCGAAAACAAACGCAAAACTCATAGTCAGTTCTCCCATCGTATCACAGAACTGGCGACTCTGCTGGGGAGAAACTTAAAAGTGGGGTTACCTTAGGGTTTAGATCACCTTTACTTTCTTGCTTTGATTGACTTGATTGCTTTATCTTTTGGGTTCTTGTTTGGGTTTGTTGTAAATCCTCCACCCGGATTTGGGGCACCTTCTTAGGTAAATAGCAAAAAACTGTGAGGGAACTGTGCGGGGTATACTGACACGGTTGAAGCAGTAAACTATGTTAGTGTGACATATTTGTGAGTACCGGTAACCCTTGAGTTCAATCAAGGAGAGTACGGGGCCGCTGAGTGATGTCGTGAAGCACTAACGAACTCTTAGAACCTTAATTGACCATCTTAGCCTTTTTAGGGGTAGTGAGATGACCGACTTTGGTGCAGTCCGAAGTTGGTAGATACTCGATACTACACTCATTTGAGGGTTGTTTTCTTGGAATATTTTGGTTGCCAGTAAGTGGCTAAACCGAAACAATGAACACAGAAAACAATCCAATGATATTGAGCTCCTTAGAACCCGGTTTCTATTTTAGGACAGGATGAGCCAACTAACTTCAAGAGGCTATTTCCCTAAACCCCATGCAAGCCTAAACCTAAGGACTTGTTTGCTTTGTGTGAATATGCTTGCCTGTATATGCACTCACTTTCTTTTTTTTGCATACATGTACATAACATCATGACATCATACCATAGCATTTTCAATAACCATTTCAAGGATCTCGAGGGTTCTTTTGATGCAGGGTTACGTTGAACCAGACGCCTACCAAGGGGCAAGAGGTTTCTCCTCTAAACAAATGCCATCAAAGTTCAAGTACAACAACTTGAATCAGTGGCTATAACCCACTCGACATGGTGAGCTTGATTCTAGTGGAAAGACATCCACCGATACAAAGTTCTACAAACAAAGAACAAGTACAACAACTTGAATCAGTGGCTATGACCCACTCGACATGGTGAGCTTGATTCTCGTGGAAAGACGTCCACCGGTGCAAAGTTCTCCAATCCAAGAGCAGAGTTCAACCTCTAACATTTTCTTGTGTTTACCCCGAGAGATCCTTGAGAGCATGCATCCACATATCATGCATTGCATTTTGACAGTCTTTCCTTTTTCAGGTTTCCTTACTCTCCTGCTGTTTATTTCAGTAAGAGATGGCTCTAGAAAGGTCTGTCAAAGACATCCAAGACCAGACTGCTCAGCTGCAGGAGATGTTCCTGAACTTGTCTCTGGGGCAAGAAGAGATGAAAGCTCTCCTCACCAAGGGCTTGGAGAATTCCAACAATGCCAGGAGTGATCAACTTGTGGAGCTGCAGTTCGACCTGACGACATTGAGGACCCAAGTGATGGGACAGTTGGTGGGCCAGATGGCTCTCATCCAAGACCTATCTCAAAGACAAGAGGAACTCAGAGTTCTTGTCCGCCAACTGCTTCTGGGGCAAACATATGAGGTTGAAGAGCAAGTCACCGCTCAGCCTCCATCTACTCAAGAAGACAAGGGGAAAGCTCCTTCGCTTGCTTCAGGGTCACAAGCCCACCAACAACCTCGCCAGCGTCAATGGGGTAATCGGCGTAAGCAAGAAACGTCGGGAAGGCAGTTCACGGAGACTGAAATACCATCATTCTTCATACTGAAGCGTCTGTTGGAGGTCAACCTGCTTACCTTAAAGGATCCTCCTCAGAAGCTCAATACCTCCTCTCCTCACTATCATCCCGACGCATTTTGTGTTTATCACTCCTACAGCCCGGGACACGACACCAACGACTGTTGGGCCTTGAAGAACAAGATTCAAGATCTGATCGACATTGGAGTGCTGGAATTCATGCCAGACGGCGAGATGAAAATCTTCCGTTAAAGGGTTCTCCACCTGAAGTGACGAAGCTCAAGCTGAAAGACTTTTGTTTTTTTTTGAATTTTCAAAGTTGTAATTTCTTTTGCCGTTAAACAATTATCTGTTGATGTTAAACTCTGTTTTCATTAATGCATTGCATATGTTTGTCTTGAATTCATCCATTCGTTTCACTACTCTTATGCTTTCTTTATGATATTTAACTCTTGATAAAAAGTTGTAAGCCTTTAGAGGGAGGATGACGAAACAATACCATGATCTTATACAGTATGCTTTTGAACAGACCTTGCTGATGATGTACAGGCATTTCTTTCAAGTCCCAAACACTGGAGTTATAAGGAAGTTAATCCCTAGTCAACCCCTTCGAGCCAAAGAAGTAGGAGTTTTCTGTTCTAAACAATCAAAACCTTTGATATAAACCTGGGGCAGGGTAGTCTCTCAGTTAATTCAAGAGAAAATGCGCATTGAAGTCGCAAACTCAAGTTCGTAACACAACGAACAACGAATGACAAGAAAAGCATTCCTTTGGAATCAAAAGACAGGGGTGGTTCCCTATCACATAGACAGTCAATCTCTCAAAAGAGAAAAGCCCACCAAGCCAAAACCTATAAAGGAGGCTTAAGAAAGCTGGGGCATCCCGCTGACGGTAATCCCGGAAAAGGGTAACAGTCAGGAAAAAGTTAGGGATAACAAATCAAAATCAAAATAGTGAGGTCATTACGAAATCCTCAACAACATGAAAAATGTTGAAAAAGAAAAGAGGAGATGATGACTGTCTCCCCAAATTCAACTAGTGAACCACCACCCAATAGTCGTTCCAAACTCAAAACAGAGTGGGACGCACAATTAACTGAGCTTAGGTTGAAGAACATCACGAAGAGCGGGTGGGTACAAATATACTTTGAGCCTTTATCCTTTGTTTCTTAAAACCGTGAACCAAGCCACGTTACAACCCTTCAAAAGTCCTAATTGAAGCATGGGTTAATTCGAAAGCATACTGTTACAAAAGGTATCTTGACTCCTGTAAGGCTTTGCCCTAAATCTTGTGTTGATCTGTCTTATAAAAAGTTTTCTGCTAAAAACGCATTTTTCAAAACTTCGAGACAAACATAAACTTCGCATTGCTTGAATATCACTGTCTGCATTTGGCTTTTTGTTTGACAGCGAAGAAATTCATACAGCGAATGTTCGGAGGAACGAAAACTCTCTCAGTAAGTAAAAATCACTTCAAGAGGATAACACTTCCATTACAAATCTCCTACCAGCAAGGGGGCATGACATGTCACCATCCAATTAACCTGGGGCAGTCCAGTCAAGGTTTCAACAGATCTCTCAAAGTTCGGTTAACCTGGGGCAGTCCAGTCAAAATTTCAACAAATCTCTCAAAAGTTCAGTGAACCTGGGGCAAGTCTCTGTCACTATCACTTGGGGAATTCGAATGTCAAAAGTGTTCAACGGCTCCTTCATCACCTGTGGGAAGATATAGTTTTACACGGACGCATCATCAGGAAACCCTACACTGGTTCCTCTTCAATCTCAAGACTTCTGAAAATAGTTTATGGATTCTTCCCAACAACGGATGTTAATCTATCACTTGTTCAGATGCAATTTTTGAAAACAGTTTACGGACGCTCCCCATCAACGGATGCTGCTCTATTGCTTATTCAACTTCAAGACTTCTGAAAACAGTTCACGGGTTCTCCAGTAATGGATGTTAACCTATCACTTGTTCAGACTCTTCTCAAAATTCTGAAAACAGTTCACGGGTTCTCCAGTAACGGATGTTAACCTATCACTTGTTCAGACTCTTCTCAAAATTCTAAAAACAGTTTACGGATTCCCCAGTAACGGATGTCAATCTATCGCTTGTTCAGACTCAAGACTTCTGAAAACAGTTCACGGGTTCTCCAGTAACGAATGTTAACCTATCGCTTGTTCAGACTCTTCTCAACGCTCTGAAAACAGTTTACGGATTCTCCAGTAATGGATGTCAATCTATCGCTTGTTCAGACTCAAGACTTCTGAAAACAGTTTATGGATTCTCCAGTAATGGATGTCAATCTATCGCTTGTTCAGACTCAAGACTTCTGAAAACAGTTTACGGATTCTCCAGTAACGGATGTCAATCTATCGCTTGTTCAGACTCAAGACTTCTGAAAATAGTTCACGGGTTCTCCAGTAACGGATGTTAACCTATCGCTTGTTCAGACTTTTCTCAAGACTTCTGAAAACAGTTCACGGGTTCTCCAGTAACGGATGTTAACCTATCACTTGTTCAGACTCTTCTCAAAATTCTAAAAACAGTTTACGGATTCTCCAGTAATGGATGTCAATCTATCGCTTGTTCAGACTCAAGACTTCTGAAAACAGTTTATGGATTCTCCAGTAATGGATGTCAATCTATCGCTTGTTCAGACTCAAGACTTCTGAAAACAGTTCACAGGTTCTCCAGTAACGGATGTTAACCTATCGCTTGTTCAGACACTTCTCAACGCTCTGAAAACAGTTTACGAATTCTCCAGTAACGGATGTCAATCTATCGCTTGTTCAGACTCAAGACTTCTGAAAACAGTTCACGGGTCTCCAGTAATGGATGTTAACCTATCGCTTGTTCAGACTCTTCTCAACGTTCTGAAAACAGTTCACGGGTTCTCCAGTAACGGATGTTAACCTATCGCTTGTTCAGACACTTCTCAACGTTCTGAAAACAGTTTACGGATTCTCCAGTAACGGATGTCAATCTATCGCTTGTTCAGATTCCAAGCCTTCACCTGCAGCAATCAGAGGACTCTCACAATTCCCAGCCAGAGAACCTTCCAGAGGCTAACTCCCCTCAGACTCAAGTCTCATTATCCCCAGCGAAGCTAAAACTTCAAACTATCAATCCCCGGCGGAGCCAGACTAGTGAACCCTCTTCCCACAGAGATACTTCCCACCAAACAGAAGATTCTCAGTCTTACCTCCCCAGCATGAGTCTGGAACTCCCCAGTAGAAGTCATCAGGAATTCCCCAGAAGATTGGTATACGACCCAAGTTCCTTATTCCCCAGCAATAACCAGGAATTATTCTTCCTGGCAGCAGTCAAGATGCTTTTGTCTTCAGCCATCCAGGATTCATTTATCCTCAGCAAGATAGCTCATCAGCTTACATGCGCATTCATCACAATCATGTCATAAACATTGATGTCACATACATTGCATCATGCATCATAACATTGCATACAACTAACCCTTTGCCTTTTCAGGTAAGATCAGTCAACAGACAAAGATCATCTCCCAAGATTCATCCAGAAATAGTTCAGATGTGACCCGGACACGGCGACATTCTGATACTTATTCCAGATCCATCCAGATGCAGTTTTATACGAGCACATCATCAAGAAGCCCTACACCGGTTCCTCTTCCACTTCAAGACTTCTGAAAACAGTTCACGGGTTCTCCAGTAACGGATGTTAACCTATTGCTTGTTCAGATTCTTCTCAAGACTTCTGAAAACAGTTTACGGATTCTTCTCGACAACGGATGTTAATCTATCAACTTGTTCAGATGCATTTTTTTGAAAACAGTTTACGGACGCTTCCCAACAACGGACGCTGCTCTATTGCTTATTCAATCTCAACTCCTGAAAGTAGTTTATGGATTCTTCCCAACAACGGATGTTAATCTATCACTTGTTCAGATGCGACCTCTGAAAACAGTTTACGGACGCTTCCCAACAACGGATGCTGCTCTATTGCTTATTCAACTTCAAGATCTCTGAAAACAGTTCACGGGTTCTCCAAGTAACGGATGTTAACCTATCGCTTGTTCAGTTTCTTCTCAAGACTTCTGAAAACAGTTTATGGATTCTTCCCAACAACGGATATCAATCTATCACTTGTTCAGATGCAACCTTTGAAAACAGTTTACGGACGCTTCCCAACAACGGATGCTGATCTATTGCTTATTCAACTTCAAGACTTCTGAAAACAGTTCACGGGTTCTCCAAGTAACGGATGTTAACCTATCGCTTGTTCAGATTCTTCTCCAGACTTCTGAAAACAGTTTACGGATTCTTCCCAACAATGGATGTTAATCTATCGCTTGTTCAGACTCTTCTCAACCTCTGAAAACAGTTTACGGATACCTCCGGATACGGATGTCAATCTATTGACTTATTCAGACCCCCAGTCCAGAGATGGTCCAAAACATGGACACCTTTCTGATTTTCATTCCAGATGGCATCTTTAAGCCCATCCCCGACAAGATTCTGCTACCCTTCCAGATGGCATCTTTAAGCCCATCTCCAAATGGAATCTTTAAGCCCATTTCCGCATCCATTGCTTTGACGAGTGCAAATTTAAGGGCACTCTAGTGTCCAATCTCCTTTTACCTTCGAGTCGCGAAAGGCAAGATTGCCAATCTAACTCTTCAGGTTCAAGAAGATTGAACAGGGGCAACTGTTGTACCCCAAAATTTTCCCTCTCTTTCTTCAGGAAACCATCTTGGATTTTCAAGGTCCCTCTGAAACAAATCCAAGTCCTGAGTTATCCTTTTTTGCCCAAGCAAGCCACTTACAAGAGCAAGATGATCTCACAAGCTCCAAAAACAACGCTTTTATCTTGAGAAAAATCAAATTCTAAATACTTGGAACGTTTCTCTAAAAAATGAGTGTTTAAGAAAAAATCAGCGCTTCAGAACTTCTGGACCAATTCCAGATAAAAACGGTCAGAAGTTGCAAGCTTGGCTCAACGTAGTCAGAAGTTGGCTTTTCAGCAGTTACATCAGCTCAATCAGAAGTTGTAAACGTGGTTCAGTATGTAAGCCTCAGACAGAACATGCGCCTTTCAGCAGTTATACAAGCTCAGTCAGAATTTGCTAAAGGAATGCAAGAGAAGTAGGGAAGTCTGAAGGCTCCTTCAGAACATGTTGAATTCAGAAGATGAAAAGGTCAGAAGAGTGGGTGTTACACTGATACAGAATCTCTAAGCCCAGGAGGTCCAGAAGTAAATCCAAGGAACGTATCAGAAAATCAGGAGAATCTCCAGAGCTTACTAAGACAACAGGAAGCCAAGGCCAGAGCATGGTTTACGCTGCTGATTCAACGTTGGTTTCCATTACCAGAATATTGATGTTGATAGGTCTTATCACCATTTAATGCCCATTAATGCTTCCAACCACTCCTGAACATTCACGTGTGGCTTGGAAAACGCTTTTGTGCAGATTCTGGCATGGGTCTACGCGCCACCGCCCACTTCAGAGGTCACTTCTCCCCAATCTACGCCTGCTGCTGCAGCCTAGGCTGAAGGCTATCTGTTATCACAACTTCCCAGGAATTTCTGTCAAAGAGCAATTCAAACTCTGTTGGCGCTTTAATGTTCAAGGCACCCACAAGAACTTTGCCTATAAATAGAGAGTCATTGTCCACTGCAAAGGGCGTTCAAAAAAGAAACAGAAAAATTGTAAGAGAGAAACAGAAACTCTTAGCAACATAGCATTCTGAAACTCTGCCAAAATCTCCAGTTTGTTTCATAACTTTGAGTTTCTCACCTTCAAACTTCATCAAATACCCAGTTTTCTTTGTGAACCAAAAGACACCCTTTCCAAACTTCTGACCCTACGTACGTATACACCTTTACCTACCCTTTTCAAAGAAAATCTGTCCAAAACACCACCAGAGCCAAAAGCTAGCTTTCACCCACAAACTTTTCCAACAGCCAGGTAAGCACCTGCTGACCTTCATCACGCTGTTAAGCATCATCAGCTGTGCATACTCAAATAAACATAATGTAAATATCATGTTGTTGCTGTTTATATTCTGAGGATTTTTATACCTCAGAATGTTCTGAGCCAGTATAGGACTTGCCTGTGACCTTGTTGGTTCTGACCTCTGAAACATTTTTACATTTGTTGGATCTGTTCCAAATATGTTTCCTGTTTTGTGGAATAACAACAGAATTGCAGATGTTCTGATTAGTACAGGGAAAAGCCAAGTGCTGACTTTGACGTTAGTACATCTGAAGCCTGTTTTGTTGTCAATGATATCAGAACCTCTGAGAGTTATTGCCTTTTCAGCAGAATCAAAACTTCTGGTTTCTCCACTAACAAACTTCTGTCTTGCAGCGCAGGGGAGTCAGAACTTCTGATTTCCCCACTAACAGGTTTCTGTTTTGTAGGTGCCAGCGTCAGAAGTTCTGACTCATACAGTTTAACCAAGAGGTTGATCATCTGGAAGCGGATCTGAGTCAGAACTTCTGATGACCTCTCAGCAGCGCGCGGGCTCCCTCTCTCTCTATATCTTGTTTTTTGCTATTTTCTTTTTTGTGTATTTTTCTCGTTGAACCCCCCATGTACAAATGTGTATCCCCCTCCCCTAATTGTTGTAATAGCGTAGGATTTTATATTTCCGCTTCTTATTGCTAGTAATTAGGACGTGTATGGAAAGATAAAATCAATGAAATAGAAAAACCTAATTCAAAGAAAAAACTCTTGTATGCAATAAATACCACTTGCACACTAACACCCCTAGGGTTACATCCACTTGTTGCCTTTCAAAATTAGGCCATATTGCATGTTAGGTCTCTTTGGGAAAAGCAAACAATTCAAATGATCATAGTCCCTCGATGACGCTTTCGAAAGTTGCCTAAAAAATGATCAAGTCCCTTAAAAAGAACAATTGCCCAAAGATACTTGGCATCATTGCAATTATGGTCTAAACGATGACCCGCGCCCGTCCCTTTCACATCCTAACACAAGATTGTCCACCAAATACAATGGTGGAACAAAATTGTTAAAAGGGTTAAAACATAACAAAAATCTTTGAGAACTTTAGGGTAGATAGCTCTTAAGTACTTGTCAACTTGCAAAACAAAACACTTGCCTATTTTTCAAACCACACTTTCAAAACAAACTTTCAAAAACCTTGAAACATCTTTTCAAAAAGACAAAACACCTTTTGTAAAACATTCGAGTAAAGAATTGTTACAAGGGTAGCCTAGACAAGGCATCTTCTTCCAAAACATTTTCAAAAACACACACACATACACACCATTTTCAAGCAATCGAAAATCAAGGCAAGTGATCTAAAAAACCAAGTAACTAAGAGCCCATGGATAACCATGGATGAAAAGGGTGCTAATACCTTCCCTTTTCATAATCTACCCCCCGGACCCACGAAATATCTCAAAAGGTTTTTGCTGTGCTTTTTTTTAACCTTTCCTTTAGGATAAAATAAAAAGTCGGTGGCGACTCTTGCTCAACCGAACAAGTGCGAATACAAACGCAAAACTCACAGTCAGTTCTCCCACCGTATCGCAAGATCCATCTTGGAAATCAGCAGAGTGGTATGAGTCAACATATACTGCCTTAGCCGGCGAGCAGCCCATACCAAAGCGCAGCAAGTTTTCTCGAGCAGTGAGTAGCGAGTCTCACAATCGGTAAACTTTTTGCTAAGGTAATAAATGGCATGCTATTTTCGGCCAGACTCGTCATGTTGGCCCAGTACGCACCCTATTGAGTTATCCAAAATAGTCAGATACATGATTAACGGTCTTCCTTCGACGGGTGGCATCAAAATAGGAGGTTCTAGTAAATACTCCTTGATCTTATCAAAAGCAACTTGACAATCATTGTTCCACTCAACCACCTGATCTTTCTTCAACAGCTTGAAGATTGGCTCACAGGTAGATGTCAGGTGAGAGATGAACCTTGCAATATAGTTTAAGCGTCCCAAGAATCCTCTAACCTCCTTTTCAGTGCAGGGGGCAGACATTTCTTGTATAGCCTTTACTTTAGCTGGATCAACCTCAATGCCTTTGTTGCTGACAATAAATCCCAAAAGTTTACCATACCTAACTCCAAAAATAAACTTGCTTGGGTTTAATCTGAGCTTATATTCCTTCAACCTAGCAAAATGTGGGGCAAAGTTAGGAAAAATTAAGAAAATTTCATAACTTAGAAAATTTCTAAGTTATGAAATTTTTCAATTTCAAACCCTAATTTGCAATTTTAGGTTTCTTGATGAACAAGTTTCATAATTTTACATGTCTTGATGAAAAATGACCCTTGGCACTTGATTTTGACCAAAAAGTCAAAGTTTGACTTTTAGTGTACAGTCAAATTTTGATCAGTTGACTGGAAAATTCATCTGTCAATCCTATGCATTTGAGATCTTTTGAACTTGTTGAATGGGTCAAGATGATGTCATTGAGTCCTTGAGCCCATGGTTGGGCTTGATTTGCCATTGGCTAGGTCAAACAATCAAAAATTTCCTTTGCACAGTCAAAACCTTAAAAATGACCATTTTGCCCTTTTGGTGATCTGATCAAATTTCTTATGGAATTATGATCCAAACTTGATCAAATGGTTCATATGGGTTCATAATGTTGATGTGGGTCAAAATTCATGAGATTTGACTGTCAATTGGCCACAATTGACTTTTCCCCCAATACAGTTGATTTCTAGGTCAACTGTCCAATTGACTTGGCAAAAATTTGATTCAAGGCTTGAAACTTGGTATGGACAAAATTGTGAGTCCAACATGAGGTATGAAAGTCATTTTGGACATTGTAGGTCAAAACATCCCTGTGCAAACTCAAACCCTAATTTAGGTCAACAGTGCAAGGAGGTGTCTTGAGCAAAGCAAACCCTAGCTTGAGTTCCAAGAGTCTTGTGATGAGAAATGTTGATGAAATGAGAGAGCAAATTTTGGGGTACAACACCATGCTAAGGCTTTGGTGAAGTTCCTGAAGTCTGCTCATGTGCCGCAAGAGACTTTTGCCGACCAATTTGAGAATTGTGTTGTTAGTCTGATTGCTGACAATGGACTTGGTTTCTCCGATGCTGATTTGACGTCTAAAGGAAGAAAGCATAATGATGCACCTTATGTATCTATTGAGTGAATGCGCACTACCCTGGATCAGGTTTTAGTTGATACATGTTTGTCGCTAAATGTTCCACCCAAGGGTGCCTTAGA
The DNA here is from genome assembly GCA_948472305.1 of Vicia faba. NCBI lineage: Eukaryota > Viridiplantae > Streptophyta > Magnoliopsida > Fabales > Fabaceae > Vicia > Vicia faba. The sequence goes on from OX451737.1 coordinate 1,188,800,860, forward strand.
CAGATTGGACTGTGAAGGACTGACTTTGAAGCCCAGTAATATTGTGGTGAGGGCTTTTGATGGTTCTAAGAGAATGGTACATGGGGAGGTGAACATTCCTATTAAATTTGGTTCCCAAACTTTTGGATCCACTTTCTATGTGATGGACATTTTCCCGTCTTACTCTTGTTTGTTGGGACGCCCTTGGATTCATGGGGTTGGCACTGTCACTTCCACCTTGCATCAGATGCTAAAATATCCGGTTAATGGAAAGTTTGTTACAGTCCATGGTGAAGAAGAGTATATGGTGATCCATCTGAACTCTTTCCTATATGTCGAGATGGGCGGGGAGTTCATCGAGACCCCCTGCCATAATTTTAAAGAGGTTCCTTAGACAATTGCTCTTACCAAAGCTCCCACCGTTGTTCCAAAGATTACCAGACCTCCGCTGAAGATGGCTTCTCTAAAATATGATAGGGATGTAATTGAAGAAGGTGGATGCACTATTTGGGGCCAACTACCTGACATCCCCTATAAGTCTGACAAGTTCGGTTTGGGTTTCACTTCAGGAGCTCAAAAATCCATTCGTCATGATCGCGCCGGAGGTCCACCAGTACACATAAGCAACCATGGAGTCAATGTTGTAGAAGACGCTGATAGAGACTGTGACATGGACAATTGGATCTTCCCTACTATCAATGGTGGACTCAAAATTGGACAGCTAGAGACTTTGTTCCCATTACTTTCATCCAAGAGTAATTGTATTTTTTTTTTTGGATATGTAATATTTGAACAATTTAAACTTTAAAGACTTGTGTCTTACCCGAGGAATAATGGTTTATTTTTAAGGTGTTGTACCCCAAAATTTTCCCTCCCATTCACCTCAAGACATGCACGTAGAGGTCCTCAATTGCTTAAGGTTGACCAAGAATTGATCAGACAAATTCTCCTCCTAAGCAATGGACTTCCAACTAGGGTTTCACTTTTCACCAAGATGTTTGAGCTACAAAGGCCTCAAATGATTTCCATGGTCCCTATTATGTCTCTAAGATTTTCCATGCCAACTTTCATGCCTTGCACTACAAGTTTGCTCAGTCAACTGCTCAAATGCCTGAAAATCAATATACTAGGTCAAAAGTCAACTATGGACAATATACAGTCAAACTTCAAGATTTTTGGTCAACATCAACATTTTGAAGTGGTATTCATCATTTGATCAAGGGTCGGTCATGATTCCTTAAGGAAAGTCCTCAGATCATCAAAAGTCAAGAATTGCCAAATTAGGGTTTCCTTAGGAGAAGTCAACTGAACTTTGACCAGGCATAACTTTCACACGCTTCATCAACTTTTCCCCAACCAAATACCATTTCGAAGAAATTCAATTCCCTACAACTTTTTTTATTCTCAAGTCCAAAAGATGCTTCATTTGGAAGATATGATCTCACACATTATAGGTCATTTTCAGAAAGTCAACAAAAGACACTTTTTGTCAAGACAACTTACATCAAGATAATATATCCAAATGCAAAAATAATTAAAAGAGAAAGTGTATAGGACATCTTGGGATTTCCAAAAAGTCAAAGATCATATTAAAAAGATGAATTTTGAGCAAGTTATGAAGTGCACAATTTGGCCAATTTTCAAGAAAATGCATGAAATCTCAATTGAGAAAATTTATGATTTTAAGTTATTGGGCCTAACTTTTTGGAGTTCAAATATGTTCATGATGTGTCCAAGGACCTCTAAATCTATCCATGATTTTTTTTTTAATTTTTATTTAGTTGAATTTTTATTCATTTAAATATGAATTAAATTAAATAAAATACAAAGAATAATGGGTCATGACGTTTGGGTTTGATTTGATCTATTAGAAGACCCATATTTTCGTGCAAGATACATCCAAAGAGACCAGGTTCATGCAAGTGACTGAAGAGGCAAAGATATCATAAATATGGACATTTTTAATGTGTTTTATCCTTGTATCCAAGGCCATGAATGCATTGATTCTTTACCATGTTTGTTCACTCCTATCTTCCCTCTATAAACACACAACAATGTAAGCCAAAGAGACCACAAAATTCCTCTCCAAAAAGCTCTCCAAAAGCTCTCCAAAAATCAAAGAATTAGTGCAAGTCATATCTCAAGGTTACGATCTCTCTCAATTGACACCAGGCCTTAAACCATCCTCCTGAAGTCCCCAGGAGTCTTACAAGGCCCAAGAGCAGTCCATCACACGCCTAGCACACCCCCATTTGACAACACCAATTTGGTAAAAATTTAAACTTCGAATCTCTAATTTTAATCACATTTCATGGCATGTTAACATTTATTTGAGTTTATATAGAATAATTATGGATGGTTGAATCAGAGGTTCCATGCAAGAATCTGAAAACATCATGGTTAGGGCATGAAGCTTTCAAAGATTCGGGCCTAGAGATTTCTAATGATTGCACCCCCTATTTACTTTTGCTACTAGGCCCATCTTTATTTTCTTATTTTATTCATTTTATTTATTTCTTTTAATTCCTTTTTTATTTTATTTTAATCAATAAACAAATATAAAAATCACATAAAAATAGATTTAGGATTTTTCTTAATTAAATCTTAATTTTGGTAAATTAATTAACTAATCACTTTAACATTTTTTTAAATTAAAATTAATAGAACTTAGGTTTAATTTCATTTTGATTCATTTTCCTTTTCATAACAAAAATACTAAAAAAAACATAGAATTAATTTCTTTTCTTTAAATTTCATGTTTCTTTAATAATTAACCTTTTTATCTTTAAATATAGATCTAGATCAATTATTCTTTTAACTTAAACCATTTTCATAAATTAAAACAAAAAATAAACAAAAGATTTTCTCTTAGGATTTTTTAGACGTCCTTTCAATTCGCGCATGTTATTGTCTTTCGCATTCTATTTTTCATACTATTGTAACTGCCTACTGGATATAATAGGATAACTAGGACTTTTACTTTTCTACTTTATTCTCCATTTTGGACATATAATTAATCCCCCTCCCCGAAGCCTTGTAATAATTTAGGATTTATCTTTCCGCACTTTTAATTACTACAAACTATTAACTGTCTAGATGCATGACTAATAGGATTGTATGGCAAGAACATAATAATCAAATGCTAGCAAACCTAACATAAGATAAAATTAACTGAATATAGCACACTCTCACATATACACCTCTAGGGTATCTCACTTTGGTTTCCTTCGGAAAAACAGTCACATCTCTCAAAACGTGAGATATTTTAGTGGCTACCATCGGTTTAAAGATCATAAGTCCCTCGATGATCCTCTCGACATTGCCTCGGTATGATCTTAAAATCTTAGGGTAGTTATTAAGGTTTCTTGCCCAATTGCCTTTGTGACTGTAACAGTATCCCTTTGATTGTCCCTCAAACATCCAATGACTATGGCTACCTACTCACTAATAGTAGGATAGCACTGTCTAAAGGAAAAGAGGAAAAGAACAACCCTTTCGAGTATAGTAGATAATTCTCAGATGCTTGCTCAAAACAAAACAAAATAAACTTTTACACATAGACAAAACTTCTTTCAAAAACATTTTCAAAGCACTTTGTATACTTTCTTTACCAATCCGAGAAACATTACAAAGTTTTCCGCACCAAGGCGCTTTCTTCAAAATACTTTTCAAACACACAAAGCGCAAGGTATTTTTCAAATGAGCTAAGCATCTAAGAGCCCGTAGAAAACTATGGATGGAAAGGGTGATAACACCTTCCCTTCCCATAATCTACCCCCCTTACTCAGAAAATAATCTCGAAAGGTCTTTCTTATTCTTTTCACCCTTTCCTTTATTGGATAAAATAAAAGTCGGTGGCGACTCTTGCTTACCGCAATACTTACAAATATAAATGCAAAACCAGTATAACAATCAATTCTATCACCGTATTACAGAACTGGCGACTCTGCCGGGGAAAGAAAAGTGGGGTTACCTTAGAGTTTAGTTCATTTTTTAAATTGATTTACATTGTGTGCTTTACTTTTGAGGGATTGTTTGGGTTATTACTAAAAGATCCTACACCCGAATTTGGGGCACCTTTTTAGGTAAGCAGCAATAGACCGTGGAGATTATATGGTGTAGACCGATATGTTGAAGTGATGGTTGCGTTAGTGTGACACATTTGTTGGTACCGGTATCCCTTGTGTTAAATCAAGGAGAATATGGGGCCGCTGTGTGGTGTCATAAAGCACTAACGGACCTTAGAACCTTAGTTGAACAAACTTGGCCATTAGAAAGCAGTGAGATATTCGGCCCCGGTATAAAGCCGAGGATTGGTTGATACTCGATGCTACACTCATTGAGATCAGACTTTTGGGATATTTCGGCCACGAGAAAAGATCGCCTGAGCTAAAACAATGCCTGATAAAGAAAGGTCAATGATATGAGACTCCTTAGAACCTGATTACTATTACTAGGATAGGTTGAGCCAAGTGAAACTTCAAGAGGGTACTTACCTACAAACTCCATGCAAGCCTAAACCTAAGGCTATTTGTATGACTTTATTGATTTCATTATCTAACAACTTAAACTCCTTGCAGGGTTTTGTTTGTATTCATTATCTAATGATATCAGTTCCTTGCAGGACTTGTTTGTAGTCATTATCCAATAACATGGACTTCTTGCAAGATTCACTTGTCTTCATTATCTTACACTTTTTCTTGGTGCATAACATACACATCATAACATCATGCCATAGCATTTCCTTAACCATTTCAAGGATCTCAAGGGTCTGTGATGCAGGTTATGATGAACCAGACATCTAGCATGAGGCAAGGGGATTTATTTTCCTCTAGCCAACATTGTCAAAGCACGACAACTTGAGTCAGAGGCTATGACCCATTCGACGTGGTGAGCTTGATTCTCGTAGAAGGACATTCAATGATACGAAAGTTCTTCAATCAAAGCTGCAGTCGGATTTTAACATTTTCTTGTGTTTACCCCGCAAGATCCTTGAAAACATCGCATAAACATGTCATACATATCATTAAATAAATAGGAATTTCAAAGGCAGATTTCTTATCTTTTCATTGTTTATTTTAGCAAAAATAAATGGCTTTCGAACAGAATATTAAGGACCTTCAAGTCCAAAATGCTCAATTCCAACAGATGTTCCTGGCTCTGGCTAAGGGACAAGAAGACCTGAAGGCTCTTATTCTAAAAGACAAGAAGGAAAAGACAAAGAAACCAGTGGGTGTCCTGAATATGAGAAGGAGATTCAGAGGACCAGAAGAGCGAGCTATAGAATTCACAACTCCGTCAAATGAGGGGGACAATCAGGAAGAGAAGATAAAAGAAGAAGACCACAGTCCAGGGTCTGATGAAGAAGAGGCTGATTATACTGAAGAGTAGTATCCTCCTACTGATAATAAATACAAGCAACTGGAAGATCGTCTCAATGCCATGGAAATTCATAAGGTACCTGGTATGGATTTTGAAGAATTAGGGTTGGTTTCTGGAGTGGTCATTCCACCAAAGTTCAAGGTTCTCGCATTTGTTAATGATGATGGGGTTTCATGTCATAAACTGCATCTGAGGTCTTATGTCAGGAAGATCCAACCTCACACTGCTGATAGGAATTTGTAGGTGCATTTCTTCCAGGAAAGTTTATCAGGGACTCAATTGGAATGGTTCTATCAACTGGAGGGAACCAGCATCCGCAACTGGGAGGATCTGGCTGCTTCGTTCTACAGGCAGTACCAATACGATGCTGACCTCGCTCCAACCCGTATGCAACTTCAAAGTATGTCTACGGGTTCTAGTGAGGGATTCAAAGATTATGCCCAGAAATGGAGAGATCTTGCAGGAAGAGTCCAACCCCATTTGTCTGATAGAGAGTTGGTAGATATGTTCTTGGGTACATTGTCTGGTCCATTTTTCAACCACTTGATTGGAAGCTCTTCAACTGGGTTCACCGAGCTGATATTGACAGGTGAGAGAGTAGAAGTTGGTATCAAGAGCGGTAGGATTTAAATGGATGCATCTTCAAGTACAATGAAGAAACCTTTCATTAGGAAGAAAGAGGTCAGTTCTGCTTATGACCAGAAAAATTAGGGTAAAGTTGAACACCGTCCAATGGTAAGAGATATGATGATTTCCAACTCTGCATCAACTCAAAGACAAAACAGTAAACGAAGGAAAGACGAGCCCAAGAGACAGTTTACCAAAATTAACATGCCATTGTCTCAAGCATTGCAACACATGTTGAAGATGAATCTGATTACGTTGATAGAACCTCATCCAAACCTCAAAATTTCTTCTCCTAACTATAATCTCGATGCAAGGTATGCCTATCATTCTAGTAGTCCTGAGCATGATACTAATGATTTTCGGGAGCTGAAATACAAGATTCAAAATATGATTGATGCCAAGGAGATTGAATCCGATCCTCCTGAGACTCCAAACGTGATCACCGATCCCATGCCGAATCATAATTAGGATCAAATTAATATTGTGGAAGATGTTGATATCAGCAATGACCTGAATAATTGGATTTCCCCTACTGCCAACGCCGAAAGCTTTTTCTTTCAAATTTTTATTTGTAATTTCTTTGTTTGTTTAAACAATTACTGTCATGTCAAACTTTGGTTTTCCCGTTAATGCATTGCATATGTTTGTCTTGAATTATTTCATTTTCATTATATTTAAACTGCTTTCTTACTTCCTTTTTGTGATATTCGACTCTCGATTAAAAGTTGTAAGCCTTTAGAGGGAGGATGACAAAAACAATACCATAATCTCATACAGTATGCTTTTGAACAGACCTTACTAACGATGTATAAGTGTTGTTTCAAATCCTAAACAGTGGAGTTATAAGGAAGATAATCCCTAGTCATCCCCTTTGAGCCTAAGAAGTAGGAGTTTTCTTTTTCACACAAATTGAAACCTTTAATCCCAACCTGGGGCAGGGTAGTTTCTCAGTTAATTCAGATGTGCATTCAGTCAAAATCTTCAACTTAGTACACAATGAGTGGCATCGAAGACGTCCTTCCAAATCAAAAGACGCTGATAGGTTCCGCGTAATCATTAAAATAGGCAGTCATTATCTCTCAAAAGAAAAGCCCGCTAAGTCAAAACCTATGAAGGAGACTTAAGAAAAAAACCGGGGCATCCTGCTGACTGTAATCACAAAAGAAACAATTTAGGAAAAAGGTAGGGATGATAAAATAAAAAGAGGAGGTCGCTACAAATCCTCAACAAAAAGAAAAGGTTACAAAAATGATTTCCTTCTCAAATAAACTTTCGATATCCCAGCCATCACCGGAACATTATGGCAAAGATTCTAAACTCAATTGGAATTTAGACGCACAATTAACTGAGTATAGGGCTGAAGAACATCACGAAGAATGGGTTGGGAAAAATAAATTTCGAGCCTTTATCCTTTGTTTCTTAAACCGTGAACCAGGCCACACTACAACGCTTAAAAGTCTTAGCTGAAGCATTGGTTAGTTCAAAAGCATACTGTTACAAAAAGGTACCCTGACTCTTGTAAGGTTTGCTATAAATCCTGAGTTGATATCATATTCTTGCAAATTTTGTTTTACTGAAAAATGAATTTTCAAAACTTCAAGACAGATATAAGCTTTGCATTTTTTAAATTCCATTGTTTACATGTGACTAAGTGTCCGACAACAGAGAAATTCGCATGATAGAAATTCAATGAACGAAAATCCTCTCAATGGATAGAATCACCTCAGATGGAAAGACATTTCCAGTAACACGCCTTTCATAATCAAGGGGCATAACATGGTGCCCAACTAATCTAGGGGCAGTCGATTCAAGATTCGAGGAATCTGTCAAAAGTGCCAAATAGCCAGGGGCAGACCTTCGTCTGAATCACTTGGGGAATTGAGCATGAGTTCTAGTAAAGGGCCACATGTGATCAAGAAAACATCTTTCTGGAAGTGCTACAACACTTACTATTATGGATAGTGACAATTCTCCACACCCTGTAAATGCAGACATAGTCAGAAAATACTACGCATGAAAAAGACCCGCTAGGTTTACTGACCTAGGAAAAAATAAGGGCATCCCGGTGAACCAGAAGAGTTTGGGGAAAAATTAGGGATATATAAATAAAAATTATACACTCGGCAAGTCGAAAACCTGAAAAGGTGGCTTAGACAAAAAAGGGTATCCCGGTGGACTGAAAATCTGAAAGGACGGTCCAGGCAAAAGTTAGGGATTAAAGCGTACGACTATCTCCCGTTACCTTATCACATGCATGTCAGTAGAAGAGTTATTATTCTGATCAACATTTACTAAGGACTCTAGGAGTGGAGATAATGTTCAAATTATCCAGAAATCCCCACAGAGCAATCTTGATGGAACTATCTCTACAGATATATCTTCACAGGCTCACCCTCAACAAAGATATATTCCCTAGAAAGTCTAGGGCAACTTCCAACAATTCATCTCCATACCTCTGATGGATAGCTTAATAGGAGCATCTTCCCCAAAAGGTCCCCCGATAAATAAGGAAGTCTAATTATTTCCCCAGCAAACAGCGGAAACTTCCTTAGCATGACCTATGAGTTTCTAATCAGAACTTATTTCCTCAACACAATCTACAAAATCAAATTCCCCAACGAAATTCTCTATCTCCAACAGGGTTCATTCAAAGTTATTATCCCCTGAAAACTGCTACTCATATCTGAAACCTGGTCAGATAGCACATCAAAAGAATTTTCCATCTCTTCATCCCCAGTCAGGGTATACAAAGATTAATTCATTCAACAAAAATAATGACAAATGACCGACTGTCCTCAAGCATAATTAGAAGATCCCAAGTAGATTATCCTCAAACAGAAAGAGGGAATCCCCAGCAAAATTATTTCCACCAGAAATTGAAGAATCACTTTCTTCATCTCCAGCAGCAGTCCGGGTATCAGCTTCCCAATACTCCCCAGCAGTAGTCAGGGATTTATTTTCCCAGACAAATATAAACTTCAATAACATTTCACGTTCATACATCATAGCATGTGCGTACGAAACGCATATAGCACAATCTCATTTATTTTGAGAACATCATTACGCAATGCATTTAATACCTCATGACATTGTATACAACTAACTTTTTACCTTTTCAGGAAAGGTCAATCAACAGATGATTATCATCAACAATTTTCAACAGGTCCAAGATTAGTTCTTAAAACAAGACAGAGCAACTATCTACACGACCAGCTGAAGCAATCTTACAAAGGTTACTTCTAATTTCTAGATGTAGCTTCACACTGGCTCATCCTGAAGCAATCTTACACGGGTTCCTTCTAATATATTTCCAGATGTAGCTTCACACGGGCTCATCCTGAAGCAATCTTACACGGGTTACTTCTAAAAAAATTCCAGATGTAGCTTAACACGGGCTCATCCTGAAGCAATTTTACACGAGTTCCTTCTAATACATTTCCTGATGCAGCTTCGCACAGGCTCATCCTGAAGCAATCTTACATGGGTTCCTTCTAATACATTTCCTGATGCAACTTCACACGGGCTCATTATGAAGCAATCTTACACGGGTTCCTTCTAATACATTTCCTGACGCAACTTCACACAGGCTCATCCTGAAACAATCTTACACGGGTTCCTTCTAGTACATTTCCTGATGCAGCTTCACATGGGCTCATCCTGAAGACGCCCTACTCAGGCTCCTTCTAACATATTTCCAGATGCAGCTTCACATGGGCTCATCTTGAAGAAATCTTACACGGGTTCCTTCTAATACATTTCCAGATGAAGTTCAACACGGGCTCATCCTGAAGCAATCTTACACGGGTTCCTTCTAATACATTTCCTGATGCAGCTTCACACAGGCTCATCCTGAAGCAATCTTACATGGGTTCCTTCTAATATATTCCCTGATGCAGCTTCACACGGGCTCATCCTGAAGCAATCTTACACGGGTTCCTTCTAATACATTTCCTGGTGCAGCTTTATACAGACTCATCCCGAAGCAGCCCTACCCAGGCTCCTTCTAATATATTTCCAGATGCAGCTTCACACGGGCTCATCTTGAAGAAATCTTACATGGGTTCCTTCTAATATATTTCCAAATGAAGTTTAACACGGGCTCATCCTGAAGCAATCTTACACGGGTTCCTTCTAATACATTTTCTGATGCAGCTTCACACGAGCTCATCCTGAAGCAATCTTACACGGGTTCCTTCTAATACATTTCCTGATGTAGCTTCACACGGGATCATCCTGAAGCAATCTTACACGGGTTCCTTCTAATACATTTCTTGATGCAGCTTCATACAGAATCATCCTGAAGCAGCCCTACCCAGGCTCCTTCTAATATATTTCCAGATGCAGCTTCACACGGGCTCATCCTGAAGCAATCTTACACGGGTTCCTTCTAATATATTTCTAGATGAAGTTTAACACGGGCTCACAATCTTACACGGGTTCCTTCTAATATGTTTCTAGATGAAGCTTCACACGGGCTCATCCTGATGCAGCTTCACACGGGCTCATCCTGAAGCAATCTTACACAAGTTCCTACTATGACATTTCCAAATGCAGTCTAACACGGGCTCATCCTGAAGAAATCTTACACAAGTTCCTACTAAGATATTTCCAGATGAAGTTTAACACGAACTCATCCCGAAGCAGCCCTACACGGTCTCCTTCTCATATATTTCCAGATGAAGTTTCACGCGAACTCATCCAGAAGCAGCCCTACACAGGCTCCTTCTCATATATTTCCAGATGAAGTTTCACACAGACTCATCCCGAAGCAGCCCTACCCAGGCTATTTCTCATATATTTCTAGACGCAGTTTCACACAGACTCATCCCAAAGTAGCCCTACCCAGGCTCCTTCTCTTATATTTCTAGACGCGGCTTGACACGAGCTCATTCCAACATTTCATTCAGATAAAACTAGATGCGGGTTCATTCTGATACTCCTAACAATAATTACTTTGGATGGAATCTATAAGCCCATCTCTGATGACTCTCCATCACCTTTCCAAATGGCATCTATAAGACCATTCTCGATACAGTCAACCAACAACGTTACCTCTTGTACAGGCGAGTGCAAATTTATGGGCACTCTAGTGTTCAATCATCTTCCACCTTCAGATTACGAAAGGCAGAAAAGCCAATCTAAATCCTCAGGTTTAAGACGATTGAATAAGGGAAGATGTTGTACACCGAAATTTTACCTCCCATTCCACTCAAGACATGCTCCTAGAGGTCCTTAATTGCTCAAGGTTGACCAAGAATTGATCAGACAAATTCTCCTCCTAAGCAATAGACTTCCAACTAGGGTTTCACTTTTCACCAATATGTTTCAGCTCCCAAGGCCTCAAATGGTTTCCATGGTCCCTAATATGTCTTCAAGATTGTCCATGCCAAGTTTCATGCCTTGCACTACAAGTTTGCTCAGTCAACTTCTCAAATGCCTGGAAATTAACTATACTAGGTCAAAAGTCAATTGTGGCCAATATATAGTCAAACTTCAAGATTTTTGATCAACATCAACATTTTTAAGTGGTATTAATCATTTGATCAAGGTTTGATCATGATTCCTCAAGTAAAGTCCTCATATCATCAAAAGTCAAGAATTGCCAAATTAGGGTTTCCTTAGGAGAAGTCAACTGAACTTTGACCAGGCATAACTTTCACATGCTTCATCAACTTATCCCCAACCAAATCCCATTTTGAAGATAATTCAATTACCTACAAATTTTCTTTTATTCTCAAGTCCAAAAGATGCTTCATTTGGAATATATCATCTCATACATTATAAGTCATTTTCAGAAAGTCAACAAAAGACACTTTTTTGTCAAGGCAACTTACATCAAGATAATTTCTCCAAATGCAAAAATGATTAAAAGATAAAGTGTAGAGGACATCTTGGGATTTCCAAAAAGTCAAATATCATGTTAAAATATGAAATTTGAGCAAGTTATGAAGTGCACAAGTTGGGCAATTTTCAAGAAAATGCATGAAATCTCAATTGAGCAAATTTGTGATTTTAAGTTATTGGGCTTAACTTTTTGGAGTTCAAATATGTTCATCATGTGTCCAAGGACCTCTAAATCTTTCCATGCATTTTTTTGATTTTTATTTATTTGAATTTTTATTCATTTAAATATGAGTTAAATCAAATAAAATACAAAGAATAATGGGCCATGACATTTGGGTTTTATATTAGAAGGCCCATATTTTTGTGCAAGATACATCCAAAGGGACCAGGTTCATGCAAGTGACCAAAGAGGAAAAGATATCACAAATATGGACATTTTTCAATGTGTTTTATCCTTGTCTCCAAGGCCATGAATGCATTTATTCTTTACCATGTTTATTCACTCCTATCTTCCCTCTATAAATACACAACAATGCAAGCCAAAGAGACCACATAATTCCTCTCCAAAAATCTCTCCAAAAGCTCTTCAAAAAGCTCTCCAAAAATCAAAGAATTGGTGCAAGTCATATATCAAGGTTCCGGTCTCTCTCAATTAACACCAAGCCTCAAACCATCCTCCTAAAGTCCTCTGGAGTCTCACAAGGCCCAAGAGCAGTCCATCACCCCCATTTGACAACATCGGTTTGGTAAAATTTTAAACTTCGAATCTGTAATTTTAATCATATTTCATGGCATGTTGTTGCACCCCAAAATTTGCCCTCTCATTTCTCAAGGAATCACCCTGGATCCTCAAGTGTGTTTTCATCAGGTCTTCAGGCCTTGAATTATCAATTTCTTCAAGCAGACCATTCACAAGGGCAAAATGGTCATTTGCATGCTGAGAAGTCCAACCTTGACTCTTGGATCAAAATTAAATCTCAAAAATCACATTTCATCAAGATATGTTGGAATATAAAGTTTGCTTCATCAAGAGTTTCAAAAGTCAAATTTTAATTTGGAAAAGTCAAATTCTAAAGACTTAGAAATTTTTCTAAGTATTTAGGAAATATGACAATTTCAGAACTTCTGGGTCAATGTTCACACTCAGCAAATTCTGGATATTCTTAAGACAGAGTTTGGTCAGAACTTCTGGGCCAGTGTTCACAAAAGTTCAGTCAGAGTTTGCAAAGGTTAAATCAAAGAAGGTAACAAAGTGTGTTGTAAGTGTACTGGAAGTTCTGAAGGATCCTTCAATACGGTGAAATCAGAAGATAAGAGGATCAGAAGATGAGATGCTATGCTGAAGCAGAACTTCTAATCCATAGTCAAGCAAGGATCCAGAGTTTCACATGGGAACTCATTTAATGCTTACAGCCACTTGTGAAGTCTTTATCCAAGGGATTCACACCACGTGTACCCCTACTGTCTTGGGAAGACAAACTTCTATGAAAAAGTATGCTAGACCCACGCGCTGTCTCTACTTTTCCTTAATCCATGCTGCCAAATCCAGCTGAGGCGTTGTTAACCATCCAACTTGAATGCATTGAACCCCACTTGTTTAAGCTTACTTCAAGAGTAAGTTAGCATCTAGCATATGATGCTGGTACCACTTGACCGCCCCAACTGCAAAAACCTTCGCCTATAAATAGAACACCACTGGCCACTGAGAAAACCATAGAGAAAATTTTGGTGAAAGAGGCGACAGAATTGAGAAAGAAGGCATTGAATCACTGCAAAATTCCAAGAACCTAGGAAACCATAAACACGAGATACCAAAATCTTAGCATTGATTCCTTATATTCAAACTCCATTTTTCCTCAAGTGTTCTTGATTAAAGCCATCCCAAATTCTGTAATCAAACAGTAACATATTCTCCACCAATATCCATTTCAAAAGAATCAGAATTTCACCCCTAGCTATCCCAGAAGTTGTAAACTTCCATCCTGCTGAGTACGTGAAGAAGCTACTCAGAGCATCACCAGAATTCAAGAACACCTTCCAATTCACAGAACCCTTTCCAGCAGTAAGGTAAGTTTTCTGCTGACTCTCATCATATTGATTAAGCATTGTCAAATTTTGCATATTTAGCACAATGTAGATATTCTGATCCTGATGATGTACATATTCTGAAAATTCTGCGTTTGCTTGCCTAAGTAAAAGAAATCCCAGTTCAGAGTTTCATAAAGAAATTAGGACTCAGAACCAGAATTAGCAAATACATGTTGCTTCTGATTTGTGCTTCTGACATTTCATGAAATTTGTCCTAACTGTTATGTATGCAACTTCCGTTATGTTAAGAAATAACTAAGTTACAGATGTTCTGACTGGCATGAAAAGAGGCAAAGTTCTGACAAATGCATAAGAACTTCTGAAAACTTCTGAGTTCTCAAAAGATCCAGAACTTCTGAACTTCCATATTTTTTCTAACATGTTTATGTTTGTGCAGCAAGGCAGAGTCAGAACTTCTGACCTCTTCTACTCTTCTATTTTTGTGCTGGTTATGTTTTCTTTCCTTTTTATTTTGCCATCATATTATATTTTATTACTAATAAAAAAAAACACCAAAATAATTTATATTTGCATGTTATATTTTCTTTTAACATAAAAACCCAAAAAAAAATTTCTTAAGCAAAAGTTATTTCCCTTTTTAAACAGACAAACATTTTACATTCCCTGTACATTCTTATCTATTTCAATGTGGTTGTAATAGTAACCTAGAATTTTAACTTGCAACCCCCATTCACAAATATGTACCCCCATCCCCCAAAATATTGTAATAGCGTAGGACTTTACATTTCCGCACTGTTATTGCTTTCAATATATGCTAGTAATTATGGTGTGTATGACAAGATATGAAAATTGACAAATAGATCACCCTAATCAAGACAAATTATGCATGCAATCAAATACACTCGCACACTTACACCCTTAGGGTAATTCACTTGTTGACTTACAAAAATGGCCATGTTATGCATGTGGGAGGTCTTAGCACAAACAAATCGAAAAAAGATCATAGTCCCTCGATGACGCTATCAAAGTTGCCTTTCAAAAATGATCTTAGTCTCTAAAGGAAAAGTGCTAAGTTATCTCACAACATTGCTATCATGGTCATACCATGACCCAACGCTCGTCCCTTCACATCCAACGATGGGGCTTCTTGCCAAATCAATGGTAAGGTAGCAACATCTAAAGGAGGAGGAAAAACATATTTAAGACCTTTTGAGTAGGTAGATTACTTTTAATTACTTGCTCACTTTCAAAACAAACATCCTTGCTATTTTCAAAAACAATCACATACACTTTCAAAACACTTTCCAAACTTGAAATATTTTCAAAATCTCAACACTTTGTATACGTTCTTACGAACGAGAACTATTACAAAGTTTGCCTAAATGATGACACCTTTTCAAAATACTTTCAAAAAACCACATAAAGCACATTTTCAAACAAAAGCAAGTGATCTAGCAAGTAACTAAGAGCCCATGGAAAACCATGTATGGAAAGGGTGATAATACCTTCCCTTTTCATAATCTACCCCCCGAACTCAAGAAAACATCTCGAAAGGTCTTTCCTGTGCTTTTCCACCTTTCCTTATTGGATAAAATAAAACTCACACCCCTTTTAAGTTAAAACTTCGACACTAGGTCGTCGTATCTTCAAAATCTCATCCACACCCATTTTGACCAAACAAACAATTTTAACAAAAAAAAGATATTTCAAAAGGTTCTTGCGGAGTACCGCTGATGCATTGGGTGCTAGTACCTTCCCATTGTATAACCAACCTCCGAACCTTCGATCTCTTTCAAAAACGCATTGTATTTTCATTACTTTTTAAGTATTACTTTACATTGCATATTTAAGGGTTTTATTTAGCTCTTTCCCCTTTTCCCTTGGAAATAATAAAGTGCGATGGCGACTCTTGCTTTTGCAAGTCGAGTTAATTAATAGCTCGATCTCCAATTTACACCACTACATTTTTTTATCGCTACAGAATTGGCGACTCTGCTGGGGAAAGATTGACCTCTCGCTGGTCCATCCCTAAGTGGGTTAAGCCTAATTTGTCATATATGTTTTTATTATTATTTGTTTGTTTGACTATATGTTATATATTGTGGTTATTTGGGTGTTGATAATATTTACAAAGGACAAGTCATATACCTGGACTAAGTTACACTTAAGAATAGGACGAGCGGTATAGTCATGTTAACTTTGAGGGAGTAATCCCAAAGAAGGAGACATGAAATCCCACACTCAGTGGAAGCCCCTTTGACTGTAGTATTCGTTTACCGAGTAATCGAGAAGATGTTACTGCTTTCTACCTGGGAGCCAGAGAAGCTGAGAACCGTAGAACCCTTAACCTATCTTGGCCTCTTAGGTGTAGTGCAGAGACAGAGTAATCCAGAAGTAGTTATCAATGTTGCACTCATACGAGTTTCTCTTGAGAATATTTCTAATTACCGAGTAATCAGGATGTTGGTAATATCCGAAGGAGGATCATAGACTCTGGGAACTTTTAGAACCTTATTTTACAGGTGTGATTAAACCTTTACTACATACCTTAGGGGTGGTCTTTACCTTTGACTTCATGATCGTAGCATTGAACCTTTGAACCCCATGTTTGTGAGCTTATGTGTAATTATTGCATTATCATTCATTCATGCATCCATAAGCATTCTTTAAACATGTTTTTCAAGGAACTTAAGAATGATTTTTGCAGACATCTCAGGTACTTTTACCATGGATTTTGGAAAAAGGAACACTCGGAGTTACAATTTCAAGGATCCTGAGATTAAAGAGTTTGATTCCCAAGATTGAGAGCCTTACGGATTTCCGAAAGAAGTATGGATCTATTATTCCTCTTATGAAGCGCAATATGAAGGAGGGTATCCTTACTATGTTGGTCCAGTTCTATGATCTGTTGTATCGATGCTTCACTTTTCCTGATTATCAGTTGATGCCCACTTTGGAAGAGTATTCTTATATAATTGGCTTACCAATCACCGACTGTGTTCCTTTCTATGGTTTATAAGGGGAACCCAAGTATCATGAGATAGCAGCAGTTACCCACTTGAGGAAGTCTGAGATAGAAGATAACATGACTACCAAGGGAGGAATCTGAGGTTTACCTACACATTTTTTGTTGAAGAAAGCTCATTACTTTTCCGAGATAAAGGATACTATCGCCTTTGAAGTTGTCTTTGCTTTGCTTGCTTATGGTTTGTTCTTGTTCCCTAACATCGATAATTTCGGGAATGTCAACGCTATTAGAATCTTTTTGATTGGAAATCCAGTCCCTTTGCTGCTAGGAGATACCTTCTATTCCATACATCTTTGGAATTCCTACCAAGGTGGGATGATTATTTGTTGTAAACCATTGTTATACCAGTGGTATGTTTCACATTTATCTGGGTCTAGTGTTTTTTGGGATCTCAAGAAGGAGCCACGATGGGCACCAAAAATTATGGCTCTTACTCATTCTAACATTGATTGGTATAATCAAGCTTATTATGATGTGAAGATCATTGATAGTTGTGGTGTTTTTACCAATGTGCCTCTTCTTAGTACGAGGGGAGGAATTAACTACAATCTTGTTCTTACGCGCCTCCAGTTTGGATATCCGATGAAGGACAAGCCAAATAACATTCATCTGAGTGGTTTCTTTCTCCAAGAAGGAAAGGATCACAAAGCAGTTAAGGAGGAGATTGAAAGGGCTTGGCGCCATGTCTATAGAAAAGGAAGAGAAATGTTAGGGCAGAGGGGTGTTGTTTCTTTGGAGCCTTACATTCAACGGGTTCGTGATAGGGCTTGTTCTCTCAAGATGCCTTATTATCCCAAGAAACATTTATTCCCTGTTGCTACACCATCATCTACTGCCATTCCTATTGAGAACATGAAAGAGTATCAAGAAAATCTGGCTAGAATAGAGTCTGAAAGAGATGCTTGGAAAGAAAAATATAGTATATAAGAATACGAAAATAGGGTCCTGACTAGACAGCTGAAGGAGAAGGTGGATATGCTATTTATTTAATATGGTTGGTTTATTGATCATGATGAGAAGCTTCGTAAGAAAGATGCATTACTCAAGAAATATGCTAAGGAAAAGAAGAGAAAGAAGGAAGATTTAATAGGCGTTGCTCCTGTTCCTAATCCATGGAAGAAAGTTGTTGATCAGTTGATAGTCGAGAAGACAGAGATGGAAGACTTTTATAAAAAGAAGATTAGGAAGCTCAAGTTACAAGTAGAATTTGGTCCTTCGTCCGATGATGATTCTGAATGATCATAGTCCCTAGATTTTATTACTTATGACATTTTGTAAAACTCTTCAAAGGGCTTTTATGTTCCAAAGTTGTAATTTTCTGCCTTTTATTAATGAAATAAGTTTTGTTGTTCCAAATTCCTTTACCATTGATGTTTGCAAGTTATCAAAGTTTTAAAGTTCCTTGAAAAACTATCAAAATAAATAATCATTTGCATCGCATATCATGCATCATTCAACATTTAATCTTGCATGTTTTCTAGAGTCTTATTCTTGCTTCTTTTTCCACTCCGATAGATTGTCAAGATGTTTCACCAGTATAATACTCGAGCCAATCGTCGAAAGAGAATGGAAGATCTAGAACAAGAAAATCATGAGCTTCGCGAGGAGGTTACTACTATTCGTACTAGAATGGAAAAGTTGATCGCTTTGGTGGAAAGCTTGATGGCTGCTCAGAATTAGCATCGACTTCAGCCACTGAAGCTCAGGCTTAAACTACAGTGGTTTCCGAGGTCGTCACTGCTCCAACTTCTTTGGCTCAAGTTAACCCTCTGCAACATCAAATGCCTAAAGGTTTTCCATGGGGTATGCCTTACAATTTCACGCCAGAAGGGTACCAGCCTACTGTGCAACCCATGATTCAACCTATTGTATCTTTTCCTCAACCTGAGATGACTATTGTGCAACTTGTGATCCAGCCTATGGTAACTTTCCCTCAGCCTGTAATGACTAGGCTGATCCTATGTATCACACTATTCCATATACAAATGAACCCATTTATCATGTTGAACCTGCTGAAAGTTTAGGCATCTTCGATTGGATGGAGGAGTTCCAAGACCAATTCCAAGAAATGCAGAGGGAAATTAGAGCACTTAAAGGGAAATACTTGTTCGGGAAAAATGCTCACGACTTGTGTTTGGTCTTAAACGTGAAAATTCCAGCTAAGTTCAAAGTGTCGGACTTTGAAAAATACAAAGGTGACTCATGTCTGCAAAGTCACTTGACCATGTATGTGAGGAAGATGTCCACCCACTCTGATGATCACAAGCTATTAATTCACTACTTCCAGGATAACTTAACTGGTGTCGCCCTGAAATGGTATATGGGTTTGGATAGCACCCGGATCCGCAACTTTAATAACCTCAGTGAGGCTTTTGTTCGTCAATACAAGTATAATGTTGACATGGCCATGAACCAAGATCAACTCCAAGATATGTCCCAGAAGGATAGAGAATCTTTTAAAGAGTATGCCCAAAGGTGGCGTGAGATTGCCTCTCAAATCTATCCTCCCCTCGAATAAAAAGAGATGACGAATATTTTTTTGAAAACATTAGGTCCCTTCTATTATGAGAGAATGATCGCAAGTGCGCCTAGCGACTTCACTGAAATGGTGAACATGGGCATGCGACTTGAAGAGGGAATTCGTGAAGGGCGTCTAGTCAAGGAAGGTGGTACATCTAGTGGTGTCAAGAAATTTAGGAGTGTCTTCCCCAAGAGTAGGGAACAAGATGTTAGTGTAGTTTTTCGTGGAAGGCCGAGTATAGGATATTCACATGTTGCATCAGTCACTCCTGTTATCCACCCAACAATGGTAACTCCAACCTATCAAGCCTCTCCAATTCAACAACGACAATTTCAGCAACAACCTCGACAACAGTCTCCTCAATTCAACAATCAGGACCATTTGCCGAGAAAACCACAGTTTGATGCAATCCCAATGACTTATACCGAGTTGTTCCCCACTTTGATCCAGAAGAATCTAATAACAACGAAACCTCCTCCTATTGCACCAAATAATACTTCCCCTTGGTACAAGACTGATCAATTATGTGCGTATCACCAAGGTTCTCCAGGATATAATATTGAAAATTGCTTTGCTTTGAAGGAATATGTCAAGAGGTTAATCAAGAGTGGTATTTTGTCTTTCAAAGATGTTGTTCAAGCTAATGCATTGCCTCAACATGGGGAAGCATCGGTAAATGTCGTGCACGGATGTCCTGGAAAGTTTAGAGTCTACCAGGTTGAGCATATAAGGGACTCACTGATCAGAATGCATCAAAGTTTAACTAGATTGGCTTTCTTTAAACATCGACATAATTATGACGTTTGCGAATTTTGCTCAATAGAAGTTGATTGCCATGTTGTGAAAGAAGATATTCATAAGTTGTTAGATCAAAGGGTTATTACCATCATATATGACAAAGATCCAGATGATGAGGTGAATGTTATAATGCCACAATTCAACATGCGTGAACCAATGGAGATTTCTTATGATAGTTAGACTTCATCTGCTGCTCCTTCGATCATCAGTCCACCTGGTCCCGTGCCTTATAACTCGGACAAAGCCATACCATACAAATGTAATGCCATAATAATTGAGAATGGAGTAGAAGTCTTCATACCACTGATGTCATCTTTTGTCAATATTGCTGATGTGAGTAGAGTCACAAGGAACGAGCACATCTTTGCAGCTATACCATCGAAAAGGCCTGAAGTTCAAGTTAGAAGACCTATACCAGTGGAAGTTCTGATGATGAATGTTGAACCAAGGGTCGAGGCAGGCCGATCCAGTGTACCTAACCCACATCCTGATGATGATGAAATGTTGAAACTGATTAAGAGGAGTGAATACAAGATCGTTGACCAACTATTGCAAACTCCTTCCAAGATTTTTGTGCTCTCTTTACTAAGAGATTACGGTGCCCATAGGGAAGCTTTAATGAAGGTCTTAGACCAGGCGTTCGTAGATCATGATGTGATAGTATACCAATTTGATGGAATTGTAGGATACATTACCTCATGTAACAATCTTGGTTTCAGCGATGAAGAGCTTCCGGGAGAGGGAAGGAACCATAATATGGCCTTGCATATCTCAATAAATTATGGAAATGATACTTTGTCAAGTGTGCTGGTAAATAATAGTTCATCATTAAATGTACTGCCCAAAACTACATTATCTCGACTATCACATCAAGGTGCTCCTAGAGACCTAGTGTGGGTAATTCTCAAAGCGTTTGATGATTATAGGAAAACCGTCATCAGTGAAGTGGATCTCCCCATGACAATTGGTCCTTATACCTTTTAGATTACTTTCCAAGTAATGGATATTCATGATGCCTACAGTTTCCTATTGGGTCACCTATGGATCCATGATGCAGGGGCAGTCACTTCCATGCTCCATCAAAGATTGAAGTTTATGAGGAATGGAAAGCTTGTAATAATTTGTGGAGAACATGCTATGGTAGTAAGCCACTTGTCATGTTTTTCCTATATTGATGTTGATGAGGCTATTGGAACCCAGTTCCAAGATCTATCTATCACTAATAATGAAGTAAACAAGAAAGGGGTATCTATTTCTTCTCTTGAAGACGCGCGACGAGTGGTTTGGCTGAAGGATGGGGCCAGATGTTGACTTTGCCTAAGAACAAGTTTGGAGAAGGTCTTGGTTTTTATCGTGTGTCTGCAAGAGCTAAACAAGATACAATTACCCGTCCGATACAAGAAGTTTTCTGAAGTGCAAGTTTTATCCATCCGACTCCACCTGAAGTTGATGCTATAATGAAAGATGATTCTGGAGAGGATTTACCTGACTTTGTATCGCATGGAGTAGTTTTCCAGAGCTGGACTGCTATTGATATTCCTTATGTGATGCATATTTATGAGTAATGCTTTGTTCTATTTTGAAAAACCTTTCGCTCTGCCCAATCTGAGAGAGTATTTGTGTCGAGTTATGTTAAAAATAAATCCTTTTGCTCTGCCCAAGGCAAAAGAGAAGATGTTTGGGCTTTTGTTTCAAGTATTTCCAATCATAAATAAAAATGTTATTTTTTCCCCCATACTGTTTTTACTTTTCACTTTTTCTAGAAAATGGTAACAAATAAAAAATAATAATAATAAAGAAATATATTTTTTTATATATTTGTACAACCTTCACATTAATCGAGTTCTAAAATAAAGCATAAGTCATATGTGTAGATTAATCCATGACCTAACCATTGAAAACAATGACCCTATGCCCCCTCCCAACTTCGAATTCCCTGTGTTCGGAGCCGAGGAAGAGGATAGTGAAGAGATCCTTGATGAAATTTCCTGCTTACTTGAGCACGATGAAAAGATCATTTAACTGTTCCAAGAGACGATGGAAATAATCAATTTGGGTAATGAATAAGATAAAAAGGAAGTTAAGATTGGAGCGTTGCTTATCCCAGAGGTCAAAGAAAAAATGTTGGAGCTTCTCAGAGAGTATGTAGATGTGTTTTCTTGGTCCTACCAAGACATGCCAGGTTTGGATAACAATATTGTGGAGCATAAATTACCGTTGAGACCTGAATGTCCTCTGATTAAGTAGAAGTTTAGAAGAACTCATACCGATATGGCTGACAAGATCAAAGAAGAGGTCCAGAAACAAATTAATGCAGGCTTCCTCGTTACATCAATTCATCCTTAGTGGTTAGCCAATATAGTGCTTGTTGCTAAGAAAGATGGCAAGGTTCGAATGTGTATGGACTATAGAGATTTGAATAGAGCCAGCCCAAAGGATGATTTCCTGTTACCACACATTGACGTTTTGGTCGACAACACAACAAAGTTCAAAGTTTTTTCTTTTATGGATGGTTTCTCTGGTTACAATCAAATCAAGATGGTACCTGAAGATATGGAGAAGACAACTTTTATTACACCTTGGGGGAAATTTTGTTATCGAGTAATGCCATTTGGTTTAAAGAATGCTGGTGCAACGTACCAGAGAGCCATGACCACTTTGTTCCATGATATGATGCATAAAGAGATAGAAGTTTATGTAGATGACATGATTTTCAAATCGCAGACTGAAGAAGATCATGTGGAGCATCTATTGAAATTATTCCAACATTTGAGAAAGTATAAACTCCATCTAAATCCTAACAAGTGTACCTTTGGTGTTCGTTCTGGAAGACTTATGGTTTCATTTTCAGCCAACGAGGCATTGTGGTAGATCCTGATAAAGTTAAAGCTATTCGAGAGATGCCCACACCCAAGACGAAAAAGCAAGTAAGAGGATTCCTTGGAAGGTTGAACTATATTTCAAGATTCATATCTCATATGACTGCTACCTGTGGGCCGATTTTTAAGCTTCTTCAAAAATATCAAGGATGTGTATGGATAAAAGACTGTTAGAGAGCTTTTGATAACATCAAAGAATATTTACTTGAGCCTCCCATATTGATTCCTCCAATGGAAGGAAGACATATGATTATGTATCTGACCATATTGGAAGATTCCATGGAATGTGTGCTTGGTCAACAAGATAAGACTGGAAGAAAGGAACATGCCATATATTATCTGAGTAAGAAATTCACAGACTGTGAGTCTCGATACTTAATGCTTGAGAAAACCTGGTGTGCTTTAGATTGGACTGCTCTCTGTCTGCGCCAATATATGATTAACCACACTACTTGGTTGATCTCTAAATTGGATCCGATCAAGTACATATTCGAGAAGCCCGCCTTGTCTGGAAGAATTGCTCATTGGCAGATGTTATTATCAGAATATGACATTGAATATCACGCCCAAAAAGCAGTCAACGGAAGTGTTCTAGCCAGTCATTTGGCTCTCCAACCAATTAATGATTATCAATCCATCAAGCTTGACTTTCAAGATGAAGATGTTATGTACTTGAAGACCAAAGATTGTGAAGAGCCATTACCTGGAGAAGGACCTGATCGTGAATCCCGTTGGGGTCTAATATTTGACGGGGCTGTAAATAATTATGGCAATGGAATTGGGGAAATCATCACCACTCCCCGAGGTAATCATATCCCGTTCACCGCGAGGTTGAAGTTTGACTGTATGAATAACATGGATGAATATGAAGCATGTATTATGGGTCTCGAAGAAGCAGTGGATCTAAGGATCAAGATTCTTGACATATACGGAGATTCAACTTTATTAATCAATCAAATCAAAGGAGAATGGGAGACTCGTCATCCTAGTTTGGTCCCTTACAGAGATTATGCTAGAATATTGTTAACTTTCTTCAACAAAGTAGAATTACATCATATCCCTAGAGATGAGAACTAAATGGTTGATGCTTTAGCTACTTTGTCCTCTATGTTCCAAGTGAATCATTGGAAGGATATGCCTTTAATCAAAATTATGCGCCTCGACATATCCGCTCATGTGTTCTCAACAGAAGAGGCCGCCAACGATAAACCGTGGTTCTATGACATTAAATGTGTTCTTAAAACTCAAGAGTACCCGCCTGCGGAATCCAATAAAGATAGGAAGACATTAAGGAGGTTGGCAAGTAGTTTTTTCCTCAATGAAGCAATATTATATAAGAGGAATTATGACATGTTTTTGCTCAGATGCGTGGATAGACACAAAGCAGACATGTTGATGCAAAAAGTACACGAAGGATCCTTTGGCACTCATGCCAATGGACATGCAATGGCTAAAAGGATGTTGAGGGTGGGATACTATTGGATGACGATGGAATCTGATTGCTGCAAATATGTGAAGAAATGCCATAACTGCCAAATTTGCACGGACAAGATACATGTGCCACTGACCCTCCTCAATGTTATATCTTCACCTTGGCCTTTCTCTATGTGGGGCATTGATATGATTGGAATGATTGATCCAAAGGCTTCAAATGGTCATCGTTTCATCTTAGTGGCCATTGACTACTTTACTAAGTTATCAGAATCAAATCATTTGTCGATACGGCATCCTGAGCAAGATCATCACTAATAATGGTTCTAATTTGAATAACAAAATGATGAGAGAGCTTTGTGATGGGTTCAAGATTGAACACCATAATTCTTCACCCTACAGACCAAAGATGAATGGGGCTGCTGAAGTTGCTAATAAAAACATCAAGAAGATTATCCAGAAAATGGTGGTGACTTACAAAGATTGGAATCATATGCTCCCGTTTGCTCTACATGGGTACCGTACTTCAGTTCGAACTTTAACAGGTGTAAATACATTTTCTCTAGTATATGGCATGGAAGCAGTACTCCTCGTGGAGGTTGAGATCCTGTCTGTGAGAGTTTTGATGGAAGTTAGGCTTTCTGAGGCTAAATAGTGTCAAAGTAGATATTATCAATTGAATTTGATTGAAGAAAAGAGAATGATAGCATTGTGTCACGGCCAGCTATATCAGCAGAGAATGAAGAAGGCATTTGATAAGAAGGTTCGGCCACACGAATTCAAAGAATGTGATCTCGTGCTCAAGATGATATTATCTTTCCAACCTGATTCTAGGGGAAAATCGGCTCTGAATTATGAAGGATCGTATGTTGTCTAGAAGGTTTTCTATGGGGGCGCTATGATTCTTACAAATATGGACAGGGAGGAGCTCCCGCACTCCCTGAACACTGATGCAGTCAAGAAGTACTTCGCCTAAAATTAAGATGATAACTCACTAAGTTGAAAACCCGAAGGGGCGCCTTAAGCAGGCTTTTGATCAGACCAGTCACAACAAATTTGAGCACATCTTGGAATTCAAAGTTATTAGGGAGAATGGTGGTCATTGTTTTTGTAACCTTTTCTTTCATGTATCATTTTCCAAATTTTTGTAAACCTTCGGAGTCGCATCATTAGCGGACTACCATCTTATTAATGAAATTTGAGCATTTATCTTTTTTGTGTTTTTTTCTATCAGGAAAAATTTCAGTTTTTATAGAAATATTTGAAACAAAGTTAAATTAAGTATTCCTATCTTGAAATGTGTCGTGAATACTGGAAGGAATATTAACAGTTACTCCGAGAATGGTTAAGCCTTGAAATGCAAAACAACGTAGTAATTCATCCTTGTATGATGAATAGTGGTTTCTTCCTTCAAAATCATCATAGGGGTGTTGGTTGTGTGATCTTGTGTTCCCAGTAGAGTACTAAGCTTGGTGACTCCCCATAATCCCGATTAAGCCTTGATTCAGTTATCTCTAGTTGAGCAAGATTTTTCTCCCTAACCAAAGTGAAGTACATTTTGTTATCTTGTCAGTGGTTTATTGATGTTAGAAGATTGAAATATGGGTATGGTCCTCTTCAAAGAGACTTAAGCTTTGTAATATGATACTCTTAGACGATGCCTTTTATTCCATCTCCAGTTATTTTACCATCTCTTTGAGATTAGTCGAGTATCTGGTTGTTTTGTGATGTCTTATCATCTTCAGTTTATTTCCTCTATCTGTTTTGTCAACATATACATGGCATTCATTTATTCATTCACACTTGCACTATGCATGCACATTCATATTTGTCAATATTATTGGGTTTATATACTTTGGTTATGTCTATTCAAACAATGTATTTACTCTTTCCAAATAGAGTGTCAATTTAAGCAGAAAGTGTGCCTCCTTTCTAATTCCCCAACTAAGCTAATCCTCGTGGAAGAATCTCGCTTTAGCCTTCCTTTTCCATCTCTGGATAGGATAAATCCTCAATTGAGTTGTTTCCTCATTTGGTGGAGTCTTATTTGATTGTTTTCTCTTCGGGTTATTCCTGGATTGAGCTTTGTCTCTTGCATATGCTACTCTGTGGTTTTCTCCTGGCTGTGAAACCTAGATGAAGAGCGCATTTATTTTTCACATTTAAATACTTAATCTCCTCAGGAAGGACCTATTCATGGTTCCCCATTTAAGAAGAACTTTATTCCCTAGTAGTGTTATCATAACATTCTTCTAGAATATCGACGTGACAACAAGTGGCAGACTCTTCATGAGCAGCTTGTGTTATTGATATTTTTGAAAGACAATAAGTGGCAAACTATTCATAAGAATCTTGTGTTATTGATATCTGTTGTACCCCAAAATTTTCCCTCTCATTTTATCAAGATTCTCCTCACAAGACTTCTTGGACTCAAAACCAGATTAGGGTTTGCTCAATTCAAGACATCTTCGTGCACTGATGACCTGAAATTAGGGTTTGAGTTTGCACAGGGATTTTTAGGCTTCCAATGCCTCATGTGACTTTCATACTTCATGTTGGACCTCGAAGATTGCTCATACCAAGTTTCAAGCCTTGAATCACTTTTTTGCCCAGTCAATTGGACAGTTGACCTAAAAATCAGCTGTATTAGGGAAAAAGTCAACCACGGCCAATTTACAGTCAAACCTTATAATATTTGATCCACATAAACATTATAGACTCACATGAACCATTTGATCAAGTTTGGACCACAACTCCTCAAGAAATTTGATCAAATCATCAAAAGGGCAAAATGGTCAAAATTAGGGTTTTGACTGGAGAAAGGCAATTTCTGATTTTTTACCTAGCCAATGGAAAATTGGGTTCAAGAATGGTTTCAAGTACTCAATGGAATCATCTTGACCTAATCACAAGGTTCAAAAGATCTCAAATGCATTGGATTGACAAATGAATTTCCCAGTCAACTGATCAAAAATCAACTATACACTGAAAAGTCAAACTTTGACTTTTTGGTCAAAATCAAGTGCCAAGGGTCATATTTCATCAAGATGTGTCAAAACATGAAACTTGTTCACCAAGAAACTTAAATTTGGAAATTAGGGTTTAAGTTTGAAATTTTTCATAACTTAGAATTTTTCTAAGTTATGAAAATTTCTTATTTTTTCCCAACTTTTCCCAACTTTTTCACCATGATGCAATTGGATTCAAAGAAAACTTCCAACATGAAAGTTGTATTCCTCCATGAAATCTACAACTTTGATTCACAAAGTTTTCCAAAATGATTCTTGGATATCAAGTTATGATTTTATGAATAAGTGTCCGTAAACTTTTTAACTTAGTTTAGGCAGATTTTTGACCTAACTTCATGGCAACTTTTCACCTAGTTCCAAGAGGAATCTCAAAATGCATTTCAAAGATGGATTGTAGAGCATGTTACAAGCTTTCCAAAATTTCAAAGAACTCTCCAAGATCATTTATGGTTAGAGAGAATCAAAGAAATGAAAATGGCAAATTATCACTTTTATCCAAGGCATTTTTCACAATGGTTCAAGTTGCAAATTTGTCCTAGCATGCTTGTACTTGGTTTTACAGGTTCTAATCCTTTATACACTCCTTAATTTAATGCAAACACAATGGATAATGGTCTTATTCTGATCTTTGAAGCTTTGTACATTGAATTAATCCAAAAATGGCATAAAGTTCACATTGCTACTTTGATAAAGCTTGCTTTTTCCAACTTTGTTTATCTTGAGCCATGGACCTAATATCTTGCTGCAAACAATATCCACAAATATCAGGAAATTTTTACCAACTCTCATGAGACATTGAACTAGCCTGTACAGGCCTTTGGCTTTGTCACTTCACATTTTCTTCAAAAGCAAGCAAACTTGCAAAAGTGAAGCAAGCTTGTGTATTTGATAAAACCAAGACTTGGTATCATTTCAAACGACCTCAGAATATTGTTGCAAGCCTAAGATACGAATTGCTCACCTCTCAAACACCCTCAAACACAAAGAACACCATTTCTGCCCAAAACAGGGCAATCTCTGCAAATCACAAGCCATTTCCATATTGCCTCGTGCGTTTTGCTTTGAACCACTTCAAACACATTCTATACCTCACATCCAAGCTATCCAGGCCCCTGTCCAGCAACTGTGAGCCCTGTTTCAAGCTTCACCATTTTCACTTTTTGAGTTTGCAGGTTGACTTCTATAGGGAGATTCAAGCATCTACAAGGCAAGTTGAGCATTGGAAAAGCTTGAGGGAACTTCAAGCAAGCTCACAAGAACTTCAGGCCTCACTCAAAGTCCCTACATTGCCATATTCAAACTCAACTGAACAAGGTATTTGTCAAGTTTCTATCTCTCTATTTAGGCATCCTTAAGCTTAGGTTTGTGAAGCAAAAATGTAGTCCTTAACGTGCTTGAGCTGTACATATGCATAGATTTCATTTATATTAACTGAGCTAAGAGTATTTGGATGTTGAACATGCTGAAAAAATTAGGTCAGGAATTAGGGCCATTAAAATTCTCCTTGATTTTTTAGAGTTAGGTCATGTTTTTTATATCATTAGAATCGTGAGTTAACATGCTACAAGTTTCATGTTGCAAGATTTTGTTTTTATGCATGTATGCAAGAGATACAAGTTGAAGAAGAACGCGCGTGTTTTGGTTGTCTGGATGTCAGGGACGAAGCTGTCCTGGGCCAGGGCCTGTTTCTATTCACACCTCCCTGTTTACTTTCTGCACCCCCTTGGCCCATTTTCTTATTTTGCATATTTTTTTCATTTCTTTTATATTTTTGACTTTATTATTTTTTTCTGAACAAATAAAAATTCCAAAAATATTTTCTTAATTTTTTGCATTTTATTTTATTATTTTTATGACATGAAAATAGTTTATTAGGTTAAATAGGATTTATTTTCTTAAATAAACTTGTAAATAATATTAAAATACTTAAATATTTTATTTTATTATATTATACATATAAAATATTATTTTCTCTCATATTTTATTTTTTTAACATTTTGTATATATTCTTATTATTTTTCTTGAACAAAAATGAATAATATAGAATATATTTTCTTTTAAACAAAAATTAGGGTTTTCACCCTTTCAAAAATAATCATTTTATTTTCTTATTTTTAAGACTTAAATAAACTTATTTTTTTACATACGTAAAATTAATACCAAAAAAACATTTTTGCATACATACATTTTATTGCATATTTAAATATTTGCTTATTTATTTATTTATTTATTTGTACAATAAATTCAATTTGGTTATAATAGTTTTAGGGTTTTATTTTGAGCAATATCCCCCTATTCAAAACTTGTATCCCCCTCCCCATAATATTGTTGTAATAGTCTAGATTTACTTTACGCATTTTATTGTTTTCATATACCATGATAGTAAACTAGGATTTTGTATGCAAAGACCAAAAATCAAAACAAATAACATGACTTAATACAAGATAAAAATGCATGAAAAATGACAACATATTGCACACAAGCACCCCTAGGGTTTCATCCACTTTGTTGCCTTAAAATGACCATGGTATGCATGTTAGGTATCTTGGCAAAACAAAACAAAACAAAAAAATCATAGTCCCTCGATGACGCTATCAAAAGGTTGCCAAAAAACAAAATGATCTTAGTCCCTAAAACTTGCTAAGATACTTGGCACCATTGTTATCATGGCCATACGATGACCCACGCCCGTCCCGTTTAACATCCAAAGATAGGGTTGTTTACCAAATGCAATGGTAAAACAACAATGTCAAAGGAATAAAAATGTGTATGAAAGACTTTTGAGTAGGTAAATGCTTCTAGTTACTTGATCAATTTGCAAACCATCCTTGATATTTTCAAAAACACATACACAATTTCAAAACATATCCAAACAACTTTCAAAACATTGAAACATTTTTCAAAAGACAAACATCTTTGTATACATTCTTACGAACGAGAATCATTACAAAGATTGCCTAAACAAAGGCCTCTTTTCAAAATATTTTCAAAACCACACAAAGCACCATTTCAAACAATTGAAAAAGCAAAGCAAGTGATCTAAAAACAAGTAACTAAGAGCCCGTGGAAAACCATGGATGAAAAGGGTACTAGCACCTTCCCTTTTCATAATCTACCCCCCGAACCCAAAAACAATCTCAAAGGTCTTTCATGTGCTTTTTTACCTTTCCTTTTGGATAAAATAAAAGTCGGTGGCGACTCTTGCTAACCGCAACATTTGCGAACACAAATGCAAAACCTCAAGTCAGTTCTCCCACCACATCACAGAACTGGCGACTCTGCTGGAGAGCTATTATAAAAGTGGGGTTACCTTAGGGTTTTAGATCACATTTACATGCTTATCTTGCTTGACTTGTTTGCTTTACACTTTGGTCCTATTGTTTGGGTTTGAATCCTTTACCCGGATTTGGGAAACATTCATAGGTAAATAGCAATACGTTGTGGAAACTGTTCGGGGTATACCGACATGGTCTAAGCAATAGCTATATTAGTGCGACATATTTGTGGGTACCGGTAGCCTTTGAGTCAATCAAAGAGAATACGGGGCCGCTGAGTGATGTCATAAAGCACTAATGGACTTTTAGAACCTTTACTTGACCAACTTGGCCTTTTAGGTTGTAGTGAGATAACCGACTTTGGTGCAGTCCGAAGTTGGTAGATACTCGATACTACACTCATTGAGGGTGGTTTTCTTGGAATATTTCGGTCGCCAGTAAAGTGGCTAAACTGAAACAATGAACACAGAAAACAATCCAGTGATATTGAGCTCCTTAGAACCCGGTTACTATTTCTATGACAGGTTGAGCCAACTAAACTTCAAGAGGGTACTTACCTATGAAACCCCATGCAAGCCTAAACTAGGAACTTGTGTGACTTGTTTGTACATATATACTTGTGCATAACATCATGAACATCATGAAACATCATATGTATCCACTAACCATTTCAAGGATTTTGGATTTTCATCTTTATTCCTGTTTTGTAGGTTATGGATTCACTTCGCAGGAAAACTATCCAAGTCAACCTTGTAAGAATTCCTCCTCAACTCAAGGAGCTAGCTTCAAGGATTCCTGAGAATTCTCCATTCACCGAGAGACATGGTCGTCTACTCAACTTGGTCACTGCCAACACTAAGAAGGATATGCTGAAAGTTCTCTTCCAATTCTTTGATCCTTTACATCATTGCTTCACATTTCCTGACTACCAACTTATGCCTACTTTGGAGGAATTTTCTCAAATCTTGAGGATTCCTATTCTCAATCAACTACCCTTCAACGGTACGGAAAGAGATCCAAATCCAGAAGATATTGCTCAAGCCTTACACTTGCAATCATCTGATGTCACAACACATTGAGAAACTAGAAGTGGTTTCAAAGGTTTCTTGTCAAAGTTTCTGTTTGAGAAGGCCCAAAGATGTTGGAATTCTCTATACTTGCAAGATTTTGAGGAGATTGTAGCTCTTCTCATCTATAGGATGGTCTTGTTCCCTAACCCTGACCAACTCATAGATGTCAGTGCTGTCAAAATCTTCATGGCTCGCAACCCGGTGCCTACTTTGCTTGGGGATATCCTCCACTCTTTTCACACTCGAACAATGATGAAAAGAGGTGTTCTCATGTGTTGCACTCCTCTACTGGCAAGATGGTTTATTTCTCATCTTCACCAATCAGTTTTGAAGAATGAGCAAGGTCTGAGGTGGTCACAACGGTTGATGACTCTTACACATTCAGATATTCATTGGTGTTCTCGATCAAAAGAGAATGTTATCATCATTGACCATTGCGGAGAATTTCCTAATGTCCCTCTACTAGGCATTAGGGGAGGCATTACCTACAACCCCTGCTTGGCTCTGAGACAGTTTGGTTACGACCGAAGGGATGGCCCACATGACATGTTGATTCCAGACTTGGTTTTTGACTTCGACAACGACGATCAAGGACTTCGACAAAGGTTCATCCGAGATTGGAGAATGCCCAACAAGGTGGACAGTAAGACCTTGGGACACAAGAATTCCATCCCCCTTGAGCCTTACCTCAAGTGGGTACGAACCCGCGCCCAAAGTCTTATGATGCCTTATCCCTACATTCTCCTTGTGATTATAGAGCCTGTTATGGAAGGAGAGGTTCCATACACCCTCCTACATCCTGACATGCCAACATCACTTGAAGATTTACAAAGGAGTTGGATACAGCTCAAGGGAGAGCGCGATACTTTCGAAGCCCAATTCTACACAAGCGAGAAGAAGGTTTTGGAACTCACTCGTCAACTTCACGAAGAGCAGACTCTCAACACCTACATTGCACCAAAGAGGATGCGCAACGTCTTTTTACCTTAGAATTTTGTATTATTTTGCCCACGGGGCATTGATGTACTAACAAATTCTATCTTATTAATATGACGTGTGTTTCTTTTTTGTTTAAAACAAATTTGAATTTCTGAATCCTTGAAAGCATTATATGAATACATATCATTCATCATATGCATAAACAGGTCTTCACACCAAGTTTCCTTATCTCTCTACTGTTTATTTCAGCAAGATGGATATTGAACAAACGGTCAAAGACTTGCAAGATCAGAATTCACAATTTCAACAGCTACTCTTGACCTTGGCTAAGGGGCAGGAGGAGCTCAAGACTCTACTAGAGAAGGAAAAGGAGAAAAAGAAGAAGAAGAGAGCTGGTGTGGCTACCTTGGGCAGAAGATTTGAAGGTCAAGCCAGAAGGGTCCTAGATTTTCCATCAACCTCTGAGGAAGGGGAGAGAAAGGGTAAGGAGACTGCAGTGCCTTCAGATTCTGAAGCAGAGGAAGAAGACTATTCTGAACAGCAGTATCCTCCGGCCGATGACAAATACAAGAACTTGGAAGAGCGTCTAGCTTCCATGGAGATACAGAGAGTGCCTGGGCTGGACTTTGAAGAGTTAGGGCTGGTTTCTGGAATTGTAATCCCTCCTAAATTCAAAGTACCTCTGTTTTCTAAGTATGATGGGTTGTCTTGTCCCAAGATGCACCTACGATCTTATGTCAGGAAAATTCAACCACATTCTTCTGACAAAGACTTGTGGGTCCATTTCTTCCAGGACAGTCTGTCAGGTACGCAGCTGGATTGGTTCTACCAGTTAGAGAGGTCTGAGGTGCATAATTGGGAGGACTTGGCGGCCGCCTTCTATAAACAGTATCAATATAATGCGGACTTAGTACCAACCCGTACTCAATTACAGAGTATGGGCATGGTCTCAAATGAAGGCTTCAAAGAGTATGCCCAAAAATGGAGGGATTTGGCCGGAAGGGTGCAACCATCTTTATCTGAAAGAGAGCTTGTGGATATGTTCTTGGGGACTCTGTCAGATCCTTTCTTTAATCACCTGATTGGAAGTTCGTCTGCAGGGTTCACCGAGTTGATTCTAACTGGTGAGAGAGTTGAAGTCGGCATAAAAAGCGGGAAAATTCAAAAAGATGCATCTGCTTCCGCTGCCATCAAAAAGACTTTTCCAGCAAAGAAGGAAGTATCAGCTATCTACTCCCAAAGAGGTCAAGGAAGAGTTGAGCGTCGGCCAGCAGTGGGGGCCGTAATGATTCAGAAGTTTGTAGTTGATCAGCCCAGAAACAATCAACCCAGAACCAATCAACCCAGAACCAACCAAACAAGGGTGGAAAGGCCTGTACAACAATTCACCCAGATAAACATGACTCCTGCTCAAGTTCTACCCCATCTCTTGAAGTTAAACCTTGCAAGTTTGAAGGAGGCCCCGAAGAACCCGAATACTGCTTCTCCGTACTACCATTCAAACGCCAAGTGTGCTTATTATTCAGAGAGCCCGGGGCACGACACCAACCATTGTTGGGCCCTCAAGAATAAGATTCAGGATTTAATAGACGCTAAAGAAGTTGAATTCGACGCCCCTGAAAAGCCGAATGTAATCTCTGCTCCAATGCCAAAGCATGGCCACAATGTCCATGTTGTTGAAGAGGATCTGTTTGTTGCTGCTGTTGATGATTTGATAACTCCGCTACCGATAATCAAGTTGAATTTGCTGAAGGCTGGGATTTTCTCAGGTTGTGAAGAAGATTGCTGCCTTTGTTCATCCTTACCAACCGACTGTCCATTGTTAAAGTTAGGCATCCAACGCCTAATGGATAACCAAGAAATCCTTTTTGAAAAGACTCCTGTTACACCGACTCCTATAAATGATGTTTCAATAATAACTATATCCTCCAATCTTTCTAAGGTCTCCAAAAGACCTGTTAAGATTACATCCGCTCTGAAGACTGCACCTTTGAAGATAACCATGCCTGGGCCCCTCCTGTACAAGTCCGACATATCAGTACCGTGGAACTATGGTGGAGAAATCTACTACCACGGTATTAAACAAATTGAATCAACTGAAGAGAGTTCTGATGAAGAGACTTCTGACATTGGAAACATTGCTGGAACGAGCAAAATCACCCGCAGTGGAAGAATTTTCTCTCCAGAGATTGCCCCTCCAAGGCAATCTTTGGACCCTCAGCTGCTCCTAAGGTTACCCCTGCATCGGTAAACATATCTGCAAGAACTCCAATTATTGAAGAAATTGTAACTCCTGTGGTTGTCCCCTCTACTGCTGCTGATGATAGAGGGAAAGGGATCCAAGAAGAGCCCGTTAGGACGAGGGCTCAGCCATTGGTCATCCCTGAAACCTCTCAAAAAGAAATGGAAGAAATTTTTAAAATAATCAAGAAAAGAGATTATGATGTTGTTGAACAACTGGGGCAAACCCCCTCAAAGATCTCTATGTTGGCCCTGCTGCTTTGTTTAGAAGCTCATGCTAAAGCTTTGATAAGATTCTTGAAGACGGCCCACGTGCCACAGGAAACCTCCGCGGATCAGTTCCAGGAATGTGTAGTTAGCTTAACAGCTGACAATGGCTTGGGATTCTCGGATGCAGACTTGACCTCCAAAGGGAGAAAACATAATGACGCTTTGCATGTTTCGATGGAATGCAGAGGGACTACTCTAGCACACGTACTGGTAGACACTGGTTCATCACTGAACGTCTTACCGAAGAAAGCCTTAGATAGACTGGATTGTGAAGGTTTAACCTTGAAGCCGAGCAATATAATTGTCAGAGCCTTTGATGGTTATAAAAGGATGGTCCACGGGGAGGTGGACATCCCGATTAAAGTGGGAACTGAAACCTTCAACTCCATATTTTATGTGATGGACATTCGTCCTTCCTATTCTTGCTTATTGGGAAGACCCTGGATTCACAATGCTGGAGCCGTCACTTCTACTCTGCATCAAATGCTCAAATACCCCGTCCAGGGGAAAATTATAACTGTTCATGGCAAAGAGGATTACATGATAAGCCATCTAAATTCTTTCCGTTATGTAGAATTGGATGGCGAATTCATCGAAACCCCTTTTCAGCATTTTGAAGAGGTAGCTCAGGAGATTGCAGCAACCAAGACAGTGTCTTCTGTACCCATGATTACCAGACCTCCGCCTCGGATGTCGTCTCTCAAAGATGCAAAGGCTGTGATCGAAGAAGGAGGAAGCACAATCTGGGGGCAGCTTCCAGACTTTCCTTTTAAATCAGGTAAATTCGGCTTGGGGTTCACTTCTTCTGCTTAAAAGATTGTACGCTGCACCCGTGCTGGAGGGCCACCAGTGAAGATCACCCATCATGGAGTCAATGCTTTGGAGGATAGTGAAGAGGAGAGAAACTTGGAAGACTGGATTTTTCCAACTGTTGGCGGAGGACTGTGCAATTGGGAAGCAAAAGACTTTGTTCCGATTACTTTCATACCGCAATAATTTATCTTTCAAACATTTTTGTTGGTTTGTAATAATTCTCAAACAATTCGTACACTTTTAACCTTGTGCCTTACCCGAGGCACATAGGTTCATTTGTAAGGGTTTGATTTTTCATCTTCATATGCCATTTTAATGAATCATGGACGTTTTCACATATAAAATTTTGTGTTCATTGTCTTTCTTTTTACATTTTATTTGTTTAAAGGTGGCTATCCCTTACACACACACACACACACACACACACTCACAAATGCAGGTACCCTTCCATCCCGGATTCCATGGGTAACAATTCTGCTTTGGCCTTCAGTGACTCTGAAGATCTGGTCTACCATGCCGAATACGAAGGTGAGGAAGATTGTGAGGTGCCGGGAGAATTGGCTAGGCTGCTACAATAGGAAGAAAGGGATATTCTACCTCATGAGGAGCTGTTAGAGACAATCAATTTGGGTACTGAGGAAGACAAAAAAGAAGTTAGAGTGGGTGCCAACCTATAGCCGAGTGTCAAGGAGCGCTTAATTCAGCTGTTGCATGAATATGTTGAGATCTTCACCTGGTCATATGAAGACATGTCGGGACTTGATACAGATATTGTGGTTCACCGTATACCCACAAGATAAGACTGTCCACCAGTTAAACAAAAAGTCCGCCGCATGAGGCCCGACATGTCAGAAAAGATCAAAGCAGAAGTTATGAAGCAGTTCAATGCTGGATTTCTTGCTGTTACTTCCTATCCACAATAGGTTGCTAACATTGTGCCCGTGCCTAAGAAGGACAGAAAAGTGAGAATGTGCATGGATTACAGAGACCTAAACAGGGCCAACACTAAATATGACTTTCCACTTCCGCACATTGACATCCTGGTTGACAACACAGCTCAGCACAAGGTATTTTCTTTCATGGACGGATTCTAAGGCTATAACCAGATTAAAATGGCCCCTGAGGACATGGAGAAAACTACTTTTGTTACACAGTGGGGTACGTTCTGATACAAAGTGATGCCATTCGAACGGAAGAATGTCGGGGCAACCTATCAACGCGCCATGGTAGCTTTATTTCATGATATGATACATCATGAGATAGAGGTCTACGTAGATGACATGATAGCCCGATCACAGACTGAAGAAGAACACCTCGATCACTTGCAAAAGCTGTTTGTCAGGTTGAAGGAGTACAAGCTCAGACTGAATCCAAACAAGTGTACATTCGGAGTCAGGTCCGGTAAAATCTTAGGTTTCATTGTCAGCAACAAAGGTATCGAGGTTGATCCTGCCAAAGTCAAAGCTATACAAGAGATGCCTACTCCTCGCACTGAGAAGGAGGTCAGAGGTTTCTTGGGACGCGTAAACTACATTGCTAGGTTCATATCTCACCTAACATCTACTTGTGAACCAATCTTCAAGCTGTTGAAGAAAGATCAGGTAGTTAAATGGAATGATGACTGTCAAATTGCTTTCGATAAAATCAAGGAGTATTTGTTAGAACCTCCTATCTTGATGCCACCCGTCGAAGGAAGGCCGCTAATCATGTATCTGACTGTCTTAGAGAATTCAATGGGGTGCGTACTGGGCCAACATGACGAGTCTGGCCGAAAAGAGCATGCCATTTATTACCTTAGCAAAAAGTTTATCGACTGTGAGACCCGATACTCACTGCTCGAGAAAACTTGCTGCGCTTTGGTATGGGCTGCTCGCCGGCTAAGGCAGTACATGTTGACTCATACCACTTTGCTGATATCTAAGATGGATCCGATCAAGTACATCTTTGAGAAGCCTGCTTTATCTGGAAGAATATATATATATATATATATATATATATATGGCAGATGATCCTAACGGAATACGATATACAGTACACGACCCAAAAAGCTATAAAGGGGAGTGTGCTAGCTGACCATCTGGCTCATCAAGCTGTCGAAGATTACCAATCCATGAGGTTCGACTTCCCCGACGAAGACATTATGACATTGGACAATATTGAAGAGAACAGACCATATGACGGACCTGAACAAGGATCCCGATGGACCCTGTACTTTGATGGGGCCTCCAATGCACTTGGCAATGGTATCGGCGCGGTACTCATCTCCCCAGAAGGTTGCCATACACCTTTCACTGCCTGACTTTGCTTTAACTGCACTAACAACATGGCCGAGTATGAAGCTTGTATCTTTGGTCTCAAGGCTGCAATAGACCTGGGAATCAAATCTTTGGTTGTGTTTGGAGACTCAGCTTTGGTCATCAGTCAGATCAAAGGAGAGTGGGACACTAAGCATCCCAATATCATCCCTTACAAAGAACATGTCTTGACATTGTTACCATATTTCGAGCAGATTACCTTCGAGCACTTCCCGCAAGAAGAAAATCAGCAAGCAGATGCTCTAGCTACAATGTCCTCCATGTTTAAACTTAACTGGGATAATGAGGCTCCCCAAATCAGCATCGAGCGGATGGACGAACATGCACATTGTCACGAGATTAATACCGAAGAAGTAGTGGACCGACCTTGGTTTCACGAAGTCAAAAGGTATCTCGAGGCTCAAGAATATCCTGAAGGAGCTTCGGTCAACGACAAAAAGTTCTTGAGGAGATTCTCTGCCAAGTTCTTCCTGAGCAATGGTATCCTGTACAAGCGCAATCATGATTGCATTCTGCTCTGTTGCGTGGACAAGATTGAAGCTAAACAGATCATGGATGAACTGCACAATGGTACCTTTAGCACTCACTCTAGCGGGCATACGATGGCTAAGAAGATTCTACGGGCAAGCTATTATTGGTCTACCATGGAAGCTGACTGCTATCAACATTCCAGGACTTATCACAAATGTCAAATCTATGCGGATAAGGTGCATATACCTACAGTTCCTCTAAATGTCTTAACGGCTCCTTGGCCATTCGCTATGTGGGGAATCAGCATGATTGGAGAGATCAAGCCTACAACATCCAATGGACACCGTTTCATTCTGGTAGCCATTGACTACTTCACCAAGTGGGTCGAAGCAGCTTCCTTCGCATCCGTCACAAAGAATGTTGTTGCCCGCTTCATCAAGCAGAACCTCATTTGCCGGTACGGCATCCCCGAAAGGATCATCACTGACAATGGTACAAACCTTAACAATACTATAATCACCTTCTTGTGCGAGCAGTTCCAGATTCAACATCATAATTCATCTCCCTATCGGCCAAAGATGAACGGTGATGTCGAGGCTGCGAACAAAAATATCAAGAAGATCATACAAAAGATGACAGTCACCTACAAGGACTGGCATGAGATGTTATCGTTTTCTCTCCATGGGTACCATACCACGGCGCGCACATCAACTGGGGAAACACCCTATTCTTTAGTATACGGCATGGAAGCTGTTTTGCCTATCGAGGTTCAGATTCCCTCCTTGAGAATCATGAAGCATGCTGGTTTGAGTAAAGACGATTGGATTCAGACCCGACTTGATCAACTTAACTTGATTGATGAAAAGTGACTTACTGCTGTTTGCCATGGTCATACGTATCAAAAACAGATGATCAAGGCTTTCAACAAGAAAGTCAGACGCCAGACATATCAAGTTAGGGATCTTGTAATCAAGCGCATCATCTTGCCGCAAAGTGATCCCAGGTGTGATACGGTGGGAGAACTGACTTGGGTTTTGCGTTTGTATTTGCAAATGTTCGGTTTAGCAAGAGTCGCCACCGACTTTTTATTTTATCCTAAGGAAAGGTCAAAAAGCACAGGAAAGACCTTTGAGATGTTTTCGTGGGTTCGGGGAGTAGATTATAGAAAGGGAAGGTATTAGAACCCTTTCTATCCATGGTTATCCATGGGCTCTTAGTTACTTGCTTAGATCACTTGCCTTTGCTTTTCAATTGTTTGAAATGGTGCTTTGTGTGTGATTTTGAAAGATGTTTTGAAAAGAGGCCATCGTTGTGGCAACCTTTGTAATGATTCTTGTTTGAATGTATACAAAGGTGTTTGTCTTTTTGAAAGGTTTTCAATGTTTTGAAAGTTGTTTTTGAAATTGTGTTGTGGAGTGTGTTTTGAAAAATGGCAAGGATGTTTTGCAAGATTTTTTGATCAAGTAACCAAGAGCTATCTACCCTAATTTACTCAAAGATTTTTCCTATGTTTTAACCCTTTTAACAGTGTTGTTTCACCATTGTATTTGGTGAACAACCTTGTGTTAGGATGTTAACGGGACAGGCGCGGGTCATCGTATAGACCATGATAGCAATAGAGTCAAGTATTTTTTGGCAATTTTCTTGAGGGACTTGATCATTTTTAGGCAACTAAGATAGCGTCATCGAGGGACTATGATCATTTTTTAGGCAACTAAGATAGCGTCATCGAGGGACTATGATCATTTTGATTTGTTTTTGTTTTTCCAAAATACTCAACATGCAACCATGGCCCATTTTTGAAGGCAACAAGTGGATGAAACCCTAGGGGTGCAAGTGTGCATTGTGTTTGTTTTTCATGCATGTTTATCTTGGATTAGGTCAAGCTAGTTGTTGGTTTTATTTTGCATACAAACCCTAGGTCTAGGCATGGTATAATTGAAAGCTTTTAAATGTGCGAGAATTTAAAAGCTAAGTTATTACAACATGATTATGGGGATGGGGGTACACATTTGAATTGGGAATATTTTGACAAGAAAATAAATTCTAAGTTATTACAACCATATCGAATGTACAAGTCCATATTTAACATTTAAATAAATACAATTAAATAAATATCAAATAAAAATGTATTATGCAAAAAAGGTTTTTTATGTATGTGAAAAGGGTATTTTTAATGTGAAATATTAACAAAATAAAAAAAAAGTCAAATTTTAATTATTTTTGGTCATTTAGGGCAAAACCCTAATTTTCAAATAAATAGTAATATTTATTAATTATATACAATATATATCAATTTATACAAAAATAAAAAGTGTATTGTAAAAAAAAAGTATTTTTGGTGTCAAATATTAAAAAAAGTAAAAAATGTATTATTTTATATTTTTTGTCCTAATTATCTAATAAAATATATATATATATATATATATATATATATATATATATATATATATATATATATATATATATATA
This sequence comes from Vicia faba, assembly GCA_948472305.1. Lineage (NCBI taxonomy): Eukaryota > Viridiplantae > Streptophyta > Magnoliopsida > Fabales > Fabaceae > Vicia > Vicia faba. The sequence goes on from OX451737.1 coordinate 1,188,842,293, forward strand.
TATATATATATATATATATATATATATATATATATATATATATATATATATATATATATATATATATATATATATATATATATATATATATATATATATATATATATATATATATATATATATATATATATATATATATATATATATATATATATATATATATAAATAGTAATATTTATTAATTATATACAATATATATCAATTTATACAAAAATAAAAAGTGTATTGTAAAAAAAAAAGTATTTTTGGTGTCAAATATTAAAAAAAGTAAAAAATGTATTATTTTATATTTTTTGTCCTAATTAATAAATGAAGAAAAATGTATTAACAAAAAGTAAAAAAGTGTTTTCAATTGTAAATAAAAATAATAAATGAAAAATAAGTATATTTTTTATATATTATTTTTTAGAGTTTTAATAAAAGAGAAAATGGTTTATTTATACATATATGCCTAATAAAATAAATAATTATCAAATAAATATGAAAAATATAGAAAAATAATTTTTGTCATTTTTTGTATTTCATATGAAAAATAATAAAGTCAGAACAAAAATAAAAAAGTCAAAAATAATAAATATCAAATAAATGGGCCAGGAGGTGTAAACTGAATATGGGGGGTGCCAGAAGCAAGCCTGTACAGGCCCATCCCAAGCCAGCTTCTTCTTCAACCTCTGAACAACATATGCGCGCGCTTCTTGGTTCAAATGTTAACTCCTGATTCTTTGATCTTTTGACAAAACTTAAAACATGAAACTTGTAGAGAATTTAAACACGAATCTAACCATATAAAACATTAAATTTAACTCTCAAAGACCAGAGATAATTTCTCTGGCCCTAAAATCTGACCTAGCTTTTTTCAAATGTTCATGACTGAAATTCTCCCAGCACACTTAATGTAAATGAAAACTAATCATATGTATGGTTTCAGGGCTATGAGTACAACATATTTCATTCACAAACCTAAGCCTAACCATTCCTAAATAGAGATATAGAAGTCCATGAAATACCTGTTTCAGCTTGAATCGAGCAGAGCAATACAGCAACCTTCAATGGTGTTTGAGCTTCTGTTGAGCTTGCCTGAGGTCCAAGGAAGCTCCTCCAATACTTGGCTTTCTTTGAAACACCTTGTATCGTGCTGTAGAAGTCCACCTGCAAAGCTTGGAAATGAAAATGGCAAAGTGTATTAGAGGTGTTACAGCTGGTGTTTAAGGTTTGAAATAGCTTGGATGGATGAAATGGAAGGTGTTTGAACAGGTTTGGGCAAAAGTGCATGAGCAAATTGTGTTGTGGAACTCAATCTGCAGGGAGTGCCCTGTTTTGCAGCAAAACAGGGATTTTGTGTATTAGGAAGTATGAGGGATGGAAGGGTCGTGCTTTAGGTCTATTTTGATGTATGGGACTTGTGTGCAATGTTTGCTTTGGCTTGTGTTAACAAAAATATCAAGTTGGTCTTGTTTTGCAATGTTTCTTCTATATGAAGCAAAGATGTGTAAGTGTATCTCACAGGCCTGTACAAGCCATCTTGTATGCTGCACACAACCCTCTAGGCCCCCTCTAATCCCTGGATTTTTGATTTGCAATCTCAGATCTTTGTTCAAGGCTCAATGCTTAGTGGTTTGACATAAAGCTACTTTTGCAAAAATGGCAAAATCACTTTTACTACTTGAGGCTTAAACTTGCATGTAATGCCCAAATGGATGAGATAACACCTTAACACAATGGTTAGGCATTAAATTATGAAGTTTAAGTTGGTTTTGAGGCCTGCAAGCTAGCATTACACAAGCTGATTTTAAAATGCAAGTTGCTATGAACATGCCTTGGCCATGAACAAAAGTGAGTTTTTGCCAACTTTGTGAATTCGATTCTCTCTAACCACAAGGGTGTTTGAGGATTTCTTGGACAATTTGGAAAGCTTGTAACATGTACTACAATCCATCTTTGCAATGCAACTTGAAACTCCAAGTGGAACTATGTGAAAAATGGCCAAGAAGATGGGTCAAAATCCTGCCTAGATTAGGGCAAATTTCTTCTAAGTTAAAAGTTTTTGGTACCCTTGTTCCAAAAATCATAACTTGAGATGCAAGCTTCCTTTGAGAAAACTTTGTGAATCAAAGTTGTATAATTTGTGATGGACTACAACTTTCATGTTTCAAGTTTTGTTTGAATCCATTTGCATCTTGGTGAAAAAATGGGACAAAGTTAGGAAAAAATAAGAAAATTTCATAACTTAGAAAATTTCTAAGTTATGAAATTTTTCCATTTTAAACCCTAATTTGCATTTTTGGGTTTCTTGATGGGCAAGTTTCATAATTTGACACGTCTTGATGAAAAATGACTCTTGGCACTTGATTTTGACCAAAAAGTCAAAGTTTGACTTTTCAGTGTACAGTCAAATTTTGATCAGTTGACTGAAAAATTCATCTGTCAATCCTATGCATTTGAGATCTTTTGAACTTGTTGAATGGGTCAAGACAATTTCATTGAGTCCTTAAGTCCATGTGTGAGCTTGATTTGCCATTGGCTAGGTCAAACAGTAAAAAATTGCATTTGTGCAATCAAAACCCTAAAATGACCATTTTGCCCTTTTGGTGATCTGATCAAATTTCTTGTGGAATTGTGATCCAAACTTGATCAAATGGTTCATATGAGTTCATAATGTTGATGTGGGTCAAATTTCATGAGGTTTGACTGTCAATTGGCCACAATTGACTTTTTCCCCAATACAGCTGATTTCTAGGTCAACTGTCCAATTGGCTGGGCAAAACTTTGAATCAAACCCTGAAACTTGGTAAGGGAAAACTTGTGAGTCCAAAATGAAGTATGAAAGTCACTTTGGGCATTTTGGGTTAAAACATCCCTGTGCAAACTCAAACCCTAATTTTGGTCAACAGTGCAAGGAGGGGTCTTGAGCAGAACAAACCCTAGCTTGATCTTGAGTTTCAAGAGTCTTGTGATGAGAAAGTGTTGATGAAATGAGAGGGAAAATTTTTGGGTACAACATTTGCCCCTGTTCAATCTTCTTGAACCTGAAGGGTTAGATTGGCAAGTTTTCCTTTCGCGACTCGAAGGTAAAAGGGGATTGGACACTAGAGTGCCCGTAAATTTGCACTCGTCAAGTCATAGATGCGGGAATGGGCTTAAAGATGCCATTTGGAGATGGTAGAATCTTGATGGAGATGGGCTTAAAGATGCCATCCGAGAATCTTTGTTGAATTGCAATGTGGTAGGTCAGAAGAATGAGGATCAAAATGGTATCTGTGTCTGGAATGCATTTGAACTGTATCTGGAGACTTAATTTGTATGAGCAAAAGAATGGCGTCCGTGTCTGGGGCGTATCTGAGCTGCGACTGTGTTTGAATGTAGAATGAATATCAGAATGACTGCCGTGTCTGGAGTGTATCTGTATTGTATCCAGATATCAGAGGGATATCTGTGTATGGAGCAACTGCGTGCTGGGGATAAACTCTAAATGAGTGACAGAATGGCAACCGTGTCTGGAGCGTATCTGGACTGTATCTGAAGTTGAGATCTGTATGAATAGCAGAATGAATTCCGTGTCTAGAGTGTATCTGGACTGTAACTGAAGTTGAGATCTGTATGAGTAGCAGAATGACTTCCGTGTCTGGAGTGTATCTGGACTGTAACTGGGATCTGAATGAGTGACAGAATGGCAACCGTATCTGGAGCGTATCTGGACTGTATCTTGGAGTTGAGATCTGTATGAGTAGAAGAATGACTTCCGTGTTTGGAGTGTATCCGAACTTGAAGTTGATAATTGAATCTGAGTGAGAGATAGAATGGTCGCCGTGTCTGGAGCGTATCTAGTCTGTATCGGATTGCTGAAGTCTGAATGGGTAGTAGAATGACCGTCGTATCTGGGGTGTATCTGTACTATATCTGACTTGAAATTCTGAATGAGTAATAGAATGACCGCCGTGTCTAGGGTGTATCTGTACTGTATCTGGATAATTGTTAATGATAGCCTTTTAATCTTATTCTGAAAAGGGTAAAAAATGTTAGCTGAACACAAAGTTATGCTGTATGATATGTATGATCCAATGAACTGTATTTCATCAATGTTTATGATATATGAATGTCATGGTTATGCATGCAATCTGAGTAACCGTCTTGTTGAGGAAGATGAAATCCGAATAGCTGGAGATAATGGATTCTTTGATTGCTGCCAGGGAAAGTGAATCCTTGACTGCTGCAGGGGATTGCAAGAATTTTTGATTACTGAAGATGAAAAATACTTGTTGACTGCAGACTGCTTGGGGAACAAGGAAAGCTTTGAAAATCTCTACTGGGTAGTTTAAAACCTGGGAGACTTATGCTGGAGAAATGGGACTGAGAATCTTCAATCTGTTAGGAAGTATCTCTGTGGGGAGAATGTTCACTATTCTGGTTCCGTTGGGGATAGGATTTTCAGGGTTTTTGGGCTCCACTGGGGATCTTGAAACTTGACTCTGAGGGGAGTTAAGTTCTGGAATGCACTTTAGCTGGGGAGTCCATTTTTTAGAAAGCTTTTGCTCTGCTGAGGATCCTGAAGTTTAACTCTGTTGGGGAAATATATTCCAAATTTTAACTCTGTTGAGGATCTTGAATTTTAATTCTGCTGGGGGATTTCTTCTGAAAGGGCATCAAGATATCTACCTATACCTTCAACCTATCAGCAATCATCTTTTCCCAGTTTTTATTTGTAAGAAATGATTATGTTCAAATGCATATGCCTATTTAACAAAACATTGGATGTTTTTTCAAATAAAACCAAGTGTAAAAAGAAAAGGAAGGCAAAGCAAATTTCTGCACTTGGAAGTGTATTTGTATTAACTTTTTATGAGTATTTTTGTACAAAGGAGACAGACATCCTAGTAAGAGAATGTTGTCGTAAAAATTGAAAAAATTTATACAAAAGAAAGATGGCTATGTGCAATAATTCCATGGGATTCCCATTCTGTTATAGCCTTCACAACTCTGAATGTCTTGTCCATTCACTGCTTCGTCCGCCGGTGATTGGATTGATCAGAATCTTGGAGCTTGTTGGTGAAGAGATTTATTCTTTAAAGTGATCCGACGAGACACAGTCATACGCTTTAATTCCCTAACTTTTGCCTGAATCGCCCTTTCGGGTTTTCGATCCACCGGGAAACCCTTTTTTGCCCACGTCGCCCTTTCGGGTTTTCAACTTGCCGGGTGTACAGGTTTTTTGTTTTATCCCTAATTTTTGCCTAAACCGCCCTTTCGGGTTTTTGTTCACCGGGATGCCCATTTTTGCCCAAGTCGCCCTTTCGGGTTTTCAACTTGCCGGGTCGTTTTATGCGTAGTATCTTTTGACTATGTCTGCATTCGCAGGGTGTGGCAAATCGCCGCCGTCCATGGTGGTCAAAATCATTGCACCACCAGAAAAGATGCTCTTGATCACAAACGGTCCTTCGTAAGTAGGAGTTGTGATACGGTGGGAGAACTGACTATGGTTTTGCGTTTGTTTTCGCAGATGTTTCGGTTGAGCAAGAGTCGCCACCGACTTTTTATTTTATCCTAAGGAAAGGTTAAAAAGCACAGCAAAAACCTTTGAGATGTTTTCTTGGGTTCGGGGAGTAGATTATAGAAAGGGAAGGTATTAGCACCCTTTCTATCCATGGTTATCCATGGGCTCTTAGTTACTTGCTTAGATCAACTTGCCTTAATTTTCAATTGTTTGAAATGGTGCTTTGTGTGTGTGGGTTTGAAAATGTTTTGAAAAGAAGTCAATGTGGTGGAAACCTTTGTAATGATCCATGTTGGGATGTATACAAAGATGTATGTCTTTTTAAAAGGTTTTCATTTGTTTTTGAAAGTTGTTTTTGAAAGTGTAGTGATGTGTGGTTTGGAAATAGGCAAGTGTTTTGTTTTGCAAGTTTGATTCAAGTAACTAAGAGCTTGTCTACCCCTAAATTTCTCAAAGATTTCTCCTATGTTTTTAACCCTTTTAACAATTTTGTTCCACCATTGCATTTGGTGGACAATCTTGTGTTAGGATGTGAAAGGGACGGGCGCGGGTCATCGTTTAGACCATAATTGCAATGGTGCCAAGTATCTTTGGGCAGTTTTCCTTGGAGGGACTTGATCATTTTTTAGGCAACTTTTGAAAGCGTCATCGAGGGACTATGATCATTTGAATTGTGTTTGTTTTGCCCAAAGAGACCTAGCATGCAATATGGCCCATTATTGAAGGCAACAAGTGGAATACCCTAGGGGTGCAAGTGTGATTAGTGTTGTCCATTTTCATGCTTGTTTATCTTGAAATTAGGTCACACTATTTTGGTTAATTGATTTGCATACAAAACCCTAATTCTAGCATGGCATAATTAGAAAGCTTTAAAATGCGAAAAATAAAGTTCCTAAGTTATTACAACATAATATATGGGAAGGGGGGTACAAATGTTCAAATGGGGGTATTTTGACAAGGAATTTAAACCTAGACTATTACATCAAATTGGGAATTATACAAACTATTTAATATACAACAATTAAATAAAAATGGAATAAATATGCAAGATGCAAAAAAAATGTTTTTTATATGTATGAAAAAAGTGTTTTTTATATGTCAAATAAACAAAAATAAAAAGTATTATTTTTTTGGAGTTTTTATGTATTTAGGGCAAAACCCTAATTTATTAATTAAAAGGTATTAATTGTTTAATATATACAATATTTGTTAGTTATGTACAAAAAATAAACAAAAAGAAGTATATTTGTCAAAAAGGTATTTTTAATGCTAAATATTAACAAAAATAAAAATGTATATATTTTGTATTTTTAACCTAAATATACTAATATATATGTATGTATTTGTATTATTTATTAAATATATTGAATATGCACAAAATAATAATATTTAATATTTATAAAAAAAAAGTATATTTTATATAAAATATTTTCAGAAGATAAAATAAAATAAAAATCAAAAAATAAATGTGTTTGCATTATTTTTTAGTATTTTGAATAAAAGTATATCTATATATTTATTTATGTACAAACATTATTCTAAACAAATAAATGCCTAATAAATTCAAAAATGGTGTGAAAAATATTTTTTATATTTTTAATATTATGAGAAAAAATAAATAAGTCAGAACAAAAAAGAAAAGGTCAAAAAATCATAAAAATAAGCATAATGGGCCAAGGGGGTGTCAAAGTAAAAATGGTGTGTAAACAGAAATAACAAATCAGGCCCAGCCCAAAGATCCTGTCATCTTCAACCTCTAGCATTTCTGTTCAAGAAAACACGCGTTTGCTATCTCCAGATTCCTTGATCTTTTACCAAATCTTCCAACATGAAACATGTAGAGCTTGAAGCCACGATTCTAGACATATAAAGAAATCAATCTAACTCTCAGAAATGAGAGAGAATTTCTTCTCCCCCAATTCCTGACCTAGTTTTTGTTCCATGTTCAGACATCAAATTCTCATAGCACACGTAACATAAATGAAAACTAATTACATGGGCATGTTCAGGGCTATGAATGTGACATATTTTCTTCACAAACCTAAAGCTAACAATGCCTGGATAGAGAGATACGAGTTCATGAACTTACCTATTCAGTTGGAATCGTGTACAACAATGGAGATGAGTACAAGGCAAGGTAATGATTTGTATAGCTTCCTTGATGCCTCAGGATGTTATTCCAACCCTTAGTTTGCTTGGAAACCAAAAGAATCGTGCTATGGTACTTCAACTGCAAAACCAGAAAAATGAAAATGGTGATGTTAGCTAGGGATGTTACAGGTCTTGTTTAGGGCTTGGAACAGTTTCAAGGGATGATGTGGGATATGTTTGAAGTGGTTTTAGCAAGAATGCATGAATGGATGGTGTTATAGAACTCAATCTGCAGCAGGTCCCCTGTTTTGGCAGTTTGAGGGTGATTCTGTGTTTGAGAAGGCAATGGAGATGGTTGGCTCGTGTTTTAGCTTAGGTTTGATAATTAGAAAGTGTTTGATAACTTTGCTTAAGCTTTGGTTTTCAGGAATGGGAGTTGTGTCTTGTTATGCTATGTTTCTTCAACTTTAAGCAACAAAAGTTCAAGTTGTGTTTCTAGCTTGTACAGGCCCCCAATATATGTTGCATACCTTGGCCTTGATCATTGTAATTAGTTCATAAACTTGTGCCAAAAGGATCTGCCTTGTACTTGCTTGGATTTGCATTTGACATAAAGTTTAACTTTTCAAAAATGGCAAAAATGCTTTATCTAATTAAGGCTTAATCTAACATGTAATGTCCAAATGCACAAAATAATGCTAACACACAATGGATTGGCATTTAATTATTGAGTGAAAATGGGATTAGAGGCCTGTAACTAGCTTATGCATGCTGATTTGAAAAGTTGCCCAAGTTATGAACATGTAAATTGGCCAAGAACAAAGTGAGTTTTTCCCAACTTGCCAAATTCGATTCTCCCTAACCATGAGGTTGTTTGATGAGTTCTTGGACATTTTGGAAATCTTGGAATGTGTAATACAATCCATCTTTGAAATTCAAATTGAAATTCCAAGTGGAAGCATGTGAAAAATGGTCTTGAAGTTAGGTAAAAACCTTGCCTAAAATGGTTCAAAATTTCTCTAAGTTAAGAATGGTTTGGTACCCTTGTTCCAAAAATTGTAACTTGAGCTACAAGCTTCTTTTGAGGAAACTTTGTGAATCAAAGTTGTAGATTTTGCAATGGACTACAACTTTCATGTTTTGACTTTTCCTTGAATCCAAATGAATCTTGGTGAGAAAGTGGGACAAAGTTAGGAAAAAATTAGGGTTTTTTATAACTTAGAAAAATTCTAAGTTATGAAAAATCTTCATTTCAAACCCTAATTTGCAATTTTGTATTTCTTGAGGAACAAGTTTCATTATTTGGTATGTTTTGATGAAAAATGAATCTTGACACTTGATTTTGACCAAAAAGTCAAAGTTTGACTTTTCAGTATACAGTCAAAATTGATCAATTGACTGGGAAATTCAACTGTCAATCTTGTGCATTTGGGATCTTTTGAACTTGTTGAGTATGTCAAGACAATTCCATGGGGTCCTTGAGTCCATATGTGAGTTTGGTTTGCCATTGTCTAGGTCAAACAGTCAAAAATTGTCTTTGTACAGTCAAAACCCTAAAAATGACCATTTTGCCCTTTTGGTGATCTGATCAAATTTCTTGTGGGATTGTGATCCAAACTTGATCAAATGGTCCATGTGAGTTCATAATGTTGATGTGGGTCAATTTTCATGAGATTTGACTGTCAATTGGCCACAGTTGACTTTTTCCCCAATATAGTTGATTTCTAGGTCAACTGTCCAATTGACTGGGCAAAATTTGGAATCAAGACTTGAAACTTGGTATGGATAAACTTGGGAGTCCAACATGAAGCATGAAAGTCATCTTAGGCATTTTAGGTCAAAATATCTTTGTGCAAACACAAACCTTAATTTGGGTCAACAGTGCAAGGAGAAGTCTTGAGCAGAGGAAACCCTAACTGGATCTTGAGCTCCAAGGGTCTTGTGGTGAGAAAATGTTGAGGAAATGGGAGGGCAAATTTTGGGGTACAACAGTTGCCCCTGTTCAATCTTCTTGAACCTGAAGAGTTAGATTGGCAAGTCTGCCTTTCGTGACTCAAAGGTAAAAGGAGATTGGACACTAGAGTGCCCGGAAATTTGCACTCGCATGTCAGAGTATCAGCAAATGTGATGTCGGGAATGGGCTTATAGATTCCATTTGGAGAGATGGTGGATAGGGAGATGGGCTTATAGATGCCATCTGAAGGCGTGACAGAACCTTGTCGGGAATGGGCTTATAAATGCCATTTGGAAGTGTTGATCGCATAAGAGATTCCTTAGCGAGAACTTGCGCACTTTGAGAAAGACAGGTGTTTATTTTTCAATATCTTCATGTAGACGTGCCCTGGCTAGATACAGGTATTGAATCTACAATCAAACGCTCACAGATGTGCCCTGGCTAGATACAGGAATCGAATCTGGAATTAGTCGTCAACAGATATGCCCTGGCTGGATACAGGAATCGAATCTTCAAACTCTTCAGATGTGCCCTGACTGGATACAGGAATCGAATCTGGAAATAGATCACTCACAGATGTGCCCTGGCTAGATACAGGAATCGAATCTGGAATTGTGACAGTTGAAGGTAGTCGTCTTTTGGATTGTCTTTTTCCCTGAAAAGGCAAGACATCAGTTGTATGCAATGTCATGATGTATGAAATGCATGATGTCATGATGTTCAAAATGAGATAGTGTTGTATGCACTTTATCATGTATGTTAAGCAAGATGTATAAAATGAGAACTGTTTATGAATGTATTTTCGTCTAGGAAAATAAATCCTTGACGACCGATCGGGGAATTAAATCCTGGGCTGACGTTGAAGAGTAGAGCTCTTTGCTTTCGCTGGGGATGATGGTTGCAAGAATACACCGGTAGGAGAAGATGACTTCGTTGGGGAATAAACTTGTTGGAGAGATTACTCTGAGGGGAATTACTCTGTGGACAGAGATACTTCGCTGAAGTTTTGATGGGAGCTCCGCTGAGGATTTCAATGATGGACTCCGCTGGGGATGACAATGTTAAACTCCGCTGGGGATTGAAAGAACTTCGCCGAGGGCAATCTTCCGTGGTAATTAGCTGAGGATAACCCAGTTATAAGCCCTTGTGAGGAATAACTTTGAATAAATCCCGGGAGAGACGTCCGTACTTTACAGGGGACAAGCTTCCAGAATCTACTGGGGATAAGCTTCAAGACCTGCTAGGGATATGAATTCCACTTTCCTGGGGAAACCTTCAGACTGTACTGGTAAATGGTTCCACTAGGGTGTCTGTATTCCGCCGGGGAACAATCTTAGATCAAGACTGTCGGGGATGCTTGCTGATGAATGCCTACACTCCGCTGGGGAATGTTGATATCTTCTGGGGATTCCCAACTTCCTTTAGGCTGACCGTAGACTAACTCTTCTGGAGGAGAGTATTGCTGACTTGCTAGGGGAACAGGGTGCCTATTGTAGGGCTGATGATAGACTAAATCTTCCCTGGGAGGGTATTGCTGATTCTTGTCTTACTCTGTGGGGAGTTGAGATAACTTGGTCACATTCTTCAGTTGAACCTACCTTGGTACCCTGGCGGACAAAGCAACTAGACTGCCTGGACAACTCTATATTGCCCCTACTTCTGATGTCACCTGTAATTAGTCTTTTGTTTCATATGTAAGTATTTATGAATTAGCGATTTAATGTCAAATGCATATATCAAAAATGAACATTGGACGTTCTTTGCAAGACAAAACAGAAAAAGGAAAAACAATTAGCAATTTGTTTGGAAAAGTGAACTTGTATTGATTTTGAAATTTGCCTGTAAATAGGCGGTTTTTGTACAATAGGCCGACGTCCTAGTAAGAGAGCGCCGCCGAATAACATAAAGTTTATACAATTTCGAAAAGGAAACAAAACAGCTATGTGCACAATATTCCCACTGGGTTCCAACTCTGCTATCGCCTTTATGTCTTCAAGCATCTCATCACTTTGCTGCTTAGTTGAAGATGAAGCTGATTGACCGATGCCAAAGTCTGAGCCAGATAGTTGATGCCGAATTCTGGATGCAAAGTGATCCAATGAGACATAGTGTTACGCTTTTATCCCTAACTTTTGCCTGGACCGCCCTTTCGGGTTTTCAGTCCACCGGGATACCCATTTTTGCCCAAGCCGCCTTTTCAGGTTTTCGACTTGCCGGGTGTACAGATTTTTTTCATTTCATCCCTTATTTTTGCCCGAACCCTTTTGGTTCGCCGGGAAGCCCTTATTTTTGCCTAGGTATGTCAACCTAGCGGGCCTTTGATTCATGTGTAGTATCTTTTTACTATGTCTGCATTGGCGGGGTGAGGAAGGTCGTCACCATCCATGGTGGTTAGAATCATGGCTCCTCATGAGAACACATGTTTAACCACAAATGGCCCTTCGTATGTAGGGGTCCATTTGCCCCGGGGATCACTTTGAGGAAGGATGATGCGTTTGATTACCACTCTTGTGGTCTGACTTTCTTGTTAAATGCCCTGGTCATCCGTTTTTGATACGTCTGACCATGACAGATAGCAGTGAGTCTCTTTTCGTCAATTAGGTTTAATTGATCAAGTCGAGTCTGAATCCAGTCATCTTCACTCAAGTCTGCATCTTTCATTATTCGGAGAGAGGGTATCTGGACTTCAATAGGCAAGACTGCCTCCATACCATAGACCAAGGAAAAAGGGAGTTGCCCCTGTTGACGTCCTTGCTGAGGTACGGTACCCATGAAGAGCAAATGGTAACATCTCGTGCCAATCTTTATAGGTCACTGTCATCTTCTGCACAATCTTCTTGATATTCTTATTAGCTGCTTCTACAGCCCCATTCATCTTCGGCCGGTAAGGAGAAGAGTTGTGGTGCTGTATCTTGAATTGCTCGCAGAGCTCAGTGATCATATTGTTGTTAAGATTGGTACCATTGTCCGTAATGATCCTCTCAGGTACGCCGTATCGACAGATCAGGTTATGCCGAATGAATCGTGCCACGACGCTCTTGGTTACCGTGGCGTAGGAAGCTTCCTCAACCCACTTCATGAAGTAATCAATTGCTACCAAGATGAAGCGATGCCCGTTGGATGCCGTCGGTCGGATCTCGCCGATCATATCAATGCCCCACATTGCAAAAGGCCAAGGTGCCGTCAGGACGTTCAGAGGAACTGGAGGGATGTGCACCTTATCAGCATAGATCTGGCATTTATGACAAGTTCGGGAATGTTGGTAACAGTCGGCTTCCATTGTGGACCAGAAATATCCTGCCCGAAGGATTTTCTTTGCCATGGTGTGTCCACTGGAATGTGTTCCGAATGTACCTTCGTGTAATTCTACCATGATCTTCTCTGCTTCAGTTTTATCCACACAATGCAGTAGAGTTTAATCGTGATTTCGTTTGTAGAGAATGTCGTTGCTGAGGAATAATTTTGCAGCAAACCTCCTCATGAACTTCTTGTCATTGACCGATGCGCCTTCGGGGTATTCTTGAGCTTCCAAATATCTCTTCACCTCATGATACCAGGGTTTTTCAGTCACCTCTTCGGCCTCAAGATCGCAGCAGTATACGGGTTTGTCCAACTTCCAGATAATGATCTGGGGAGCTTCATTGTCCCATTTGACTTTGAACATTGAAGACATCGTAGCTAGTGCGTCCGCTAGCTGATTCTCCTCTCTTGGGAAGTGTTCAAAAGTTATCTCTTCAAAGTGGGGAAGCAAAGTCAACACATACTCCTTGTAAGGAATAAGATTTGGGTGTTTCGTATCCCACTCGCCTTTGATCTGATTGATCACGAGAGCGGAATCTCCGAAGACACTCAGAAATTTGATCCTTAAGTTTATTGCAGCTTGAAGACCCATGATACATGCCTCATATTCTGCCATGTTGTTGGTGCAGTTGAAACACAGTCGGGCGGTGAGTGGAGTATGAGTACCTTTAGGGGATATGATCACAGCGCCGATGCCGTTACCCAAAGCGTTCGAGGCTCCGTCAAAATGCATAGACCATCGGGATCCTACCTCAGGTCCTTCATCCGGTCCAGGTACTTCACAATCAGTTACTACCATGATATCTTCGTCCGGAAATTCAAAGTTCAATGATTGGTAATCGTCCACAGGTTGGTGTGCCAAATGGTCTGCCAATACACTTCCCTTGATTGCTTTCTGAGTTGTGTACTGGATGTCATATTCTGTCAAGATCATTTGCCATCTTGCTATTCTTCCAGACAGAGCAGGCTTTTCGAATATGTACTTGATGGGATCCATCTTTGAAATCAACAGAGTAGTGTGAGTCAGCATATACTGTCTCAGCCGGCGAGCAGCCCATACCAGAGCGTAGCAAGTTTTCTCGAGCAGTGAGTATCGAGACTCACAGTCGGTAAACTTTTTGCTCAGGTAATAAATAGCGTGCTCTTTTCGGCCAGACTCGTCATGCTGCCCCAGCACACACCCCATTGAGTTGTCAAGTACTGTCAAGTATAGTATCAAAGGTCTCCCTTCTACTGGTGGCATAAGAATGGGTGGTTCTTGGAGATACTCTTTTATCTTTTCAAAAGCAGCCTGACATTCATCATTCCAACGTACTACTTGATCTTTCTTCAGCAATTTGAAGATTGGCTCACAGGTAGCAGTTAGATGTGAGATGAACCGGGCAATGTAATTCAGTCGTCCTAGAAAGCCTCGGACTTCTTTCTCTGTCTTAGGAGTCGGCATCTCTTGTATGGCTTTCACCTTGGCAGGGTCCACCTGAATACCTTTATCGCTTACAATGAAACCTAGCAATTTTCCCGACCTCACCCCAAAGGTGCATTTGTTTGGGTTCAACCTCAGCTTGTACAACTTTAGTCGGTCAAACAACTTCCGCAGATGGTCAAGGTGTTCCTCCTCAGTTTGGGACCTGGCAATCATATCATCGACGTACACTTCAATCTCATGGTGGATCATATCATGAAATAAAGCAACCATGGCACGTTGGTAGGTTGCCCCATCATTTTTCAACCCGAATGGCATGACCTTGTAGCAGAAGGTGCCCCACTGAGTGACAAAGGTAGTCTTTTCCATATCCTCAGGAGCCATCTTGATCTGATTATACCCTAAAAAACCATCCATGAAGGAGAACACCTTGTGTTGAGCAGTATTGTCAACAAGAACGTCGATGTGAGGTAGGGGGAAGTCATCCTTGGGGCTTGCCCTGTTTAGATTCCTGTAATCGACGCACATTCTGACCTTACCGTCTTTCTTCGGTACTGGCACCACGTTGGCAACCCACTGAGGGTAAGAAGTCACTGCTAGAAACCCGGCATCGAATTGCTTCATAACCTCAGCTTTGATCTTTTCGGACATCTCTGGACGCATACGGCGGACCTTTTGCTTTACCGGAGGGCAGTCTTCCTTGGTAGGCAGGTGATGAACCACAATGTCGGCATCCAAACCAGGCATGTCTTCGTAAGACCAAGCAAAGATCTCCATGTAATCATGTAGCATCTGGATCAATCGTTGCTTCACGCTGAGCTCTAGATTGGCACCAATCTTGACTTCTTTTCTATCTGTCTCAGTACCCAGGTTCACTGTTTCCACCGGCTCTTCATGCGGCTGAATGGCCCTCTCTTCCTGGAGTAGCAGTCTTGCGAGTTCACCAGGCACTTCGCAATCATCTTCACCTTCGTCTTCGGCCAAGTTGATCAGATTTTCAAAGTCATAACTGGCGGTAGCAGAGCCGTTACCAGTGAGATCCAGAGTGGATTGAAACCTGTATAAGTGAGTGTGTGTAAATATAACTGTTTTGCAATATATAACACAGAAAGAACAAGAGCACAAGATTTGAAATGTAACAAACGTCCAATGTTTTGATTAATGATATATGGAAATGTCATACAAGAAGCCCTCACAAATGGAGCTACGGTGCCCCGGGTAGGACACCGAGCCAATAAAAGTTTCAACATATTGTTTGTTACAAATTGAAAATCAAAAGAGTTCATTACTGCGTGACAAATGTAATAGGTGTAAAATCTTTTGTCGTCCAGTTGCTTGGTCCGTTGTTGGTGGTTGGATAGATCCAACTGTCAAACTCCGCTTCCTCTACGTCCTCCTCGATAGCATTCACCCTTGGGTTGGTGATGAACACCAGAGCCTTTCTGATCCTTTCTTTGCGAACAGCCCTCTGAGCCTCTACAGTGAAGCCCAGCCCAAACTTGTCGGTCTTTTGAGTGAAGTCAGGAAGCTGACCCCAGTTTGCGCACTTGCCTTTCTCAATCACTGCCCGGGCATCCTTCAGGGAAGCCATCTTCAGAGGAAAGTCTTCTTCATCCACTGTCTCAGCTGACGCCAATGTTGGAGGTACCTCCTCAAAATGTTGAAAGGGGGTTTCAATAAACTCCCCGTCCATCTCGATATACCGGAATGAATTCAAGTGACTTACCATGTATTCCTCCTCACCCTGCACAGTAACAATCTTCCCTTTGACAGGGTATTTGAGCTTTTGGTGTATAGTGGATGTTACCACCCCAGGCTTGTGAATCCAGGGTCGTCCCAACAAGCAGGAATAAGATGGGTGAATATCCATTACATAGAACGTTGAGTCAAAGACTTGGGAACCCACACGAATAGGAATGTCTACCTCACCGTGCACCATCCTCTTAGAACCGTCGAAGGCTCTAACAATGATGTTACTAGGTTTCAATTCCAGGCCCTCACAATCCAACCGATCCAAGGCCTTCTTGGGCAAAACATTCAGGGAAGAACCGGTGTCCACCAACACGTGTGCGACAGTAGTGCCCCTGCATTCTATAGAGACGTGCAGGGCATCATTGTGATTTTTTCCTTTGGCGGTAAGGTCAGCATCCAAGAACCCTAAACCATTGTCAGCTGTCAAATTAGCCACACAGTCAGTGAACTGATCTGCAGAGGTCTCTTGCGGCACATGATCCGTTTTCAGAAATGAAATCAGGGCCTTGGCGTGGGCCTCTGAGCACAGTAGCAATGATAGCATAGAGATTTTGGAGGGGGTATGCCCCAACTGTTCAACGACATTGAAGTCACTCTTTTTAATGATTTTAAGGATTTCCTCCATCTCTTGCTGGGAGGCTTCAACAACAGTCTTTTTTGGTGCCTTCGTCCGGGCAGGCAAATCGGTAGCAACTTCTTTGCCCCGAGCATCAGAGGACTCGGCGGCAGTAGTAGACACAGGAACTTGATTTGAAACATGCACACTTGCGGGTGTGATGATAAGAGGTTTTCGGATAACTGGTGGTGCAATGTCAGGCGAGAAAAGCCTGCCACTGCGAGTAATCTTGGCGGGACCAGTGATGTTACTGATACTGGTACCGGTGTTGAACTCCTGCTTCACTCCAAGCACATACACGTCTGCCCCATAGTGCCATGGGACAGCCTTGTTAGATTCATAGGGGAGGGGCCCCGGAACAGTAATGGTAATGGGTGCAACAGACATAATTTGGACTGGCTTCCTCGGGGGAGCCTTGGTAGGATTGTTGAAAATTGTGACGACAGATACTTCTTCAGCGGAAACAAACGGAACAGCAGTTTTCTGGAACAGAATTTCTTTGCTATCCATCAGGCTTTGGATGCCTGATTTCAGCAGCGGACAACCGGTAGGGATAACAGAACACAGGAGGCAACCCTTGCTACAACCCGGAAATAAACCGGCTAGCAGTAGGTTCCTCTTAATAGTCAATAGAGGGGTAGCAACATTATTCACCGAAACATCATACAAATCTTCTTCGACGGCATTTACTCTATGCTGGGGCATAGGAGCAGTTACAACATTTGGCCTCTCAGGTGCCTCAAACTGATTTTCCTTCGCATCGATAAGGTCTTGAACTTTATTTCTCAGGGCCCAGCAATCATCAGTAGTATGCCCGGGGCTATCAGAATGATAAGCACAACGGGCATTTGGGTTATACTTAGGAGATGCAGTATTCACGACCTTTGGGGCCTCTTTGATGGTCACCAAGTTGGTTGATAACAGTTGCGGTAAGATTTGTGACAAGGTCATACTCAGCCGAGTGTATTGTCTCTTGGGCCTCTCACCCCTTTGTTGATTGTACTGCTGGGGAGCAGCAACAGGTTTTGAAATTACCAAGGCATTGACGGCTTGGCGGCTTTCTGCTTGACTTGTCTTCTAGGACCATAGACGGCACTAGCTTCCTTCTTGAAAGGCCTCTTCTCAGTACTTGCGGAGGCAGCTTTCTGTATCTTTCCTGAACGGATGCCAGCTTCTATCCTTTCACCCGTCAGGATCAAATCCGTAAACCCAGCGGAGGAATTTCCAACCAGATGATTGAAGAATGGACCAGACAAGGTCCCTAGAAACATGTCAACCAGCTCACGGTCAGTCAATGGAGGCTGCACCCTGCCAGCCAAATCTCTCCATTTTTGCGCATATTCTTTGAACCCTTCGCCCGTTCCTAGAGACATACCCTGAAGTTGGGTACGCGTAGGAGCAAGGTCAGAATTGTATTGATATTGTCTATAAAATGCGGTCGCCAAATCTTCCCAATGTCGGATACTGGTTCCATCTAGCTGATAGAACCACTCAAGCTGTGACCCCGAAAGGCTATCTTGGAAGAAGTGGATCCAAAGGTTCTTATCTGCCGTGTAAGGTTGGATCTTCCTTACGTACGACCTGAGATGCAGCTTTGGACAGGAAGCTCCGTCATATTTGGAAAAGGCAGGCGCCTTGAACTTGTGTGGGATTACCACCCCAGAAGATAACCCTAAATCTCTGAAATCCAGCCCCGGCACATTTTGAATCTCCATGGCACTCAAGCGGTCCTCTAATTGCTTGTATCTGTCAGTAGCAGGAGGGTATTGTTCGTCATTGTAATCCGTCTCGTTGTCAGAGACTGCAGGACTAGGAGCTCCTCCCCCTTGGGGACTGTCTTTCTCTGTAGAGGAAGTAGTTGGATCAGCTTCGTTATGGAGTGTATTCCCAAACCTGCGTCCAGTATTGAACAACGCAGTCCTCTTCTTCTTCTTCTTCTTTAGGAGCAAAGCCTTCAACTCTTGCTGACCTTGGGCCAGGCTCATGACCATTTCTTGAAACTGGGCACTTTGGGCCTGAAGGGCCTTGATTGCTTGTTCACTGGAGAATTCTGGATTCATGATGACTGTTCAAAATAAACAGCGAAGAAGATTAAGCAACCTGTAGAAAGAGGGGTACATGTTATGCACATGATGCATGAGATGCTATCTATGCAATGCATTCAAGGATTTTAGAAATTCACAATTGTTGTAGACAAAAAGAACGCACGTCATATTAATAAGAAGAAATTTGTTAGTACATAAGTGCCCCATGGGCCAAATATTACAAAAACAACTTCTCAAGGTAAAAAGACGTTGCGCATCCTCTTTGGCACAATGTAGGTGTTGAGGGCCTCTTGCTCATGGAGTCGGCGGGTGAGCTCTAAAACCTTTTTCTCGCTGGCGTAGAAGCTGGCTTCAAAAGTGTTCCGTTCCTCCTTGAGTTGGATCCAACTCTTCTGCATCTCCTCCCACGATGTAGGCATGTCAGGATGTAGGATGGTGTAGGGAACTTCTCCTTCCTTGACGGGCTCTTTAATCACAGGGAGAACATGAGGATAAGGCATCATTAGACTCTGGGCTCGGGCTCGTACCCACTTGAGATAAGGCTCAAGAGGGATGGAGTTTTTGTGTCCCAGTGTCTTGCTATCAACCTTGTTGGGCATCCTCCAAGCTCTGATGAATCTTTGGCGAAGTCCTTGCGCATCGTTGTCGAAGTCAAAAACTAGGTCAGGAATCAACATGTTGTGAGGGCCATCTCTTCGTGCATATCCAAATTGCCTCAAAGCTAGGCAAGGGTTTTAGGTGATACCTCCTCTGATTCCAAGTAAAGGAACATTAGGAAACTCTCCACAACGATCGACGATGATGACATTTTCTCTGGACCGAGAACACCAATGTACATTAGAGTGAGTAAGAGTCATCATCCGTTGGGACCACCTTGAGCCTTGGTCATTCTTCAAGACAGATTGTGGAAGGTGCGAAATAAACCACCTTGCAAGGAGAGGAGTACAGCACATGAGAACACCCCTCTTTCTCATTGTTCGTGTGTAAAATGAGTGAAGGATGTCCCCAAGCAATGTTGGTATTGGATTTATGGACAAGAAGATTTTGACGGCGTTGACCTCTACAAGCTGGTCAGGATTTGGGAACAGGACCAACCCATAGATAAGGAGTGCCACAATTTCTTCAAAGGCTTGTAGGTCCAATGAATTCCAACATTCTTGTGCCTTCTCAAACAAGAATTTCGCTAAGAAGCCTTTGACACCGCTTCTAGTTTCCCAATGCCCCTTGATGTCAGAAGGCTGTAGATGTAATGCTCGAGCAACATCTTCCGGCTTTGGTTCCTTTTCCGTACCGTTGAAAGGTAGTTGATTTAGGATAGGAATTCTCAGAAGTTGAGAAAATTCCTCCAAAGTGGGTACCAACTGGTAGTCGGGGAAAGTGAAACAGTGGTGAAGAGGGTCAAAGAACTGGAATAGCACTTTCATCATGTCTTCTTCAATGTTGGTGTTGACTAAGCTGAGCAGTCTACCATTTCTTTCATTGAAGGATGAGCTTTCCGGAATTCTTGAGGTGAGCTCCTTGAGTTGAGGAGAGATTCTCACAAGGTTGACTTGGATGGTTTTTCTGCGAGGAATTTCCATGACCTACAAAACAAGAACAAAGATGAAGATCTAAACCCTTGAAGTGGTTAGTAAATGCATATGATGCTTTATGATGTTTATGATGTATGCACAAACATATGTACAAGCAAATCACACCAAACCCTAGTTTCAGGCTTGCATGGGGTTTCATAGGTAAGTACCCTCTTGAGTGTAGTTGGCTTAAAAACCTGTCCTATAAATAGTAACCGGGTTCTAAGGAGCTCAATATCACTGGATTGTTTTCATTGTTCATTGTTTTGGTTTAGCCACTTAACTAGCGACCAAAATATTCCAAGAAAACAACCCTCAATGAGTGTAGTATCGAGTATCTACCAACTTCGGACTGCACCAAAGCCGGTCATCTCACTACCTCTAATGTAAGGCCAAGATGGTCAAGTAAGGTTCTAGGTCATTAGTGCTTAGTGACATCACTCAGCGGCCCCGTACTCTCCTTGATTGAACTCAAGGGTTACCGGTACTCACAAATATGTCGCACTAATATAGCTATTGCTTCAACCGTGTCGGTATACCCCGTACAGTTTCCACAACGTATTGCTATCTATGAATGTTTCCCAAAATCCGGGTGTAGGATTTCAAGCCCAAACAAGAGAGCCAAGATATAAAGCAATCAAAGCAAACAATTATTCATGCAAGAGGGTGATCTAAGCCCTAAGGTTACTCCACTTTTAAATTACTCCCCAGCAGAGTCGCCAGTTCTGTGAGACGGTGGGAGAACTGACTATAGTTTTGCGTTTATTTTCACAAATGTTTCGGTTGAGCAAGAGTCGCCACCGACTTTTTATTTTATCCTAAGGAAAGGTTAAAAAGCACAGCAAAAACCTTTGAGATGTTTTCTTGGGTTCGGGGAGTAGATTATAGAAAGGGAAGGTATTAGCACCCTTTCTATCCATGGTTATCCATGGGCTCTTAGTTACTTGCTTAGATCAACTTGCCTTAATTTTCAATTGTTTGAAATGGTGCTTTGTGTGTGTGGGTTTGAAAATGTTTTGAAAAGAAGCCAATGTGGTGGCAACCTTTGTAATGATCCATGTTGGGATGTATACAAAGATGTATGTCTTTTGAAAAGGTTTTCATTTGTTTTTGAAAGTTGTTTTTGAAAGTGTAGTGATGTGTGGTTTGGAAATAGGCAAGTGTTTTGTTTTGCAAGTTTGATTCAAGTAACTAAGAGCTTGTCTACCCCTAAATTTCTCAAAGATTTCTCCTATGTTTTTAACCCTTTTAACAATTTTGTTCCACCATTGCATTTGGTGGACAATCTTGTGTTAGGATGTGAAAGGGACGGGCGCGGGTCATCGTTTAGACCATAATTGCAATGGTGCCAAGTATCTTTGGGCAGTTTTCCTTGGAGGGACTTGATCATTTTTTAGGCAACTTTTGAAAGCGTCATCGAGGGACTATGATCATTTGAATTGTGTTTGTTTTGCCTAAAGAGACCTAGCATGCAATATGGCCCATTATTGAAGGCAACAAGTGGAATACCCTAGGGGTGCAAGTGTGATTAGTGTTGTCCATTTTCATGCTTGTTTATCTTGAAATTAGGTCACACTATTTTGGTTAATTGATTTGCATACAAAACCCTAATTCTAGCATGGCATAATTAGAAAGCTTTAAAATGCGAAAAATAAAGTTCCTAAGTTATTACAACACAATATATGGGAAGGGGGTACAAATGTTCAAATGGGGGTATTTTGACAAGGAATTTAAACCTAGACTATTACATCAAATTGGGAATTATACAAATTATTTAATATACAACAATTAAATAAAAATGGAATAAATATGCAAGATGCAAAAAAAATGTTTTTTATATGTATGAAAAAAGTGTTTTTTATATGTCAAATAAACAAAAATAAAAAGTATTATTTTTTTGGAGTTTTTATGTATTTAGGGCAAAACCCTAATTTATTAATTAAAAGGTATTAATTGTTTAATATATACAATATTTGTTAGTTATGTACAAAAAATAAACAAAAAGAAGTATATTTGTCAAAAAGGTATTTTTAATGCTAAATATTAACAAAAATAAAAATGTATATATTTTGTATTTTTTAACCTAAATATACTAATATATATGTATGTATTTGTATTATTTATTAAATATATTGAATATGCACAAAATAATAATATTTAATATTTATAAAAAAAAAGTATATTTTATATAAAATATTTTCAAAAGATAAAATAAAATAAAAATCAGAAAATAAATGTGTTTGCATTATTTTTTAGTATTTTGAATAAAAGTATATATATATATTTATTTATGTACAAACATTATTCTAAACAAATAAATGCCTAATAAATTCAAAAATGGTGTGAAAAATATTTTTTATATTTTTAATATTATGAGAAAAAATAAATAAGTCAGAACAAAAAAGAAAAGGTCAAAAAATCATAAAAATAAGCATAATGGGCCAAGGGGGTGTCAAAGTAAAAATGGTGTGTAAACAGAAATAACAAATCAGGCCCAGCCCAAAGACCCTGTCATCTTCAACCTCCAGCATTTCTGTTCAAGAAAACACGCGTTTGCTATCTCCAGATTCCTTGATCTTTTGCCAAATCTTCCAACATGAAACCTGTAGAGCTTGAAGCCACGATTCTAGACATATAAAGAAATCAATCTAACTCTCAGAAATGAGAGAAAATTTCTTCTCCCCCAATTCCTGACCTAGTTTTTGTTCCATGTTCAGACATCAAATTCTCATAGCACACGTAACATAAATGAAAACTAATTACATGGGCATGTTCAGGGCTATGAATGTGACATATTTTCTTCACAAACCTAAAGCTAACAATGCCTGGATAGAGAGATACGAGTTCATGAACTTACCTGTTCAGTTGGAATCGTGTACAACAATGGAGATGAGTACAAGGCAAGGTAATGATTTGTATAGCTTCCTTGATGCCTCAGGATGCTATTCCAACCCTTAGTTTGCTTGGAAACCAAAAGAATCGTGCTATGGTACTTCAACTGCAAAACCAGAAAAATGAAAATGGTGATGTTAGCTAGGGATGTTACAGGTCTTGTTTAGGGCTTGGAATAGTTTCAAGGGATGATGTGGGATATGTTTGAAGTGGTTTTAGCAAGAATGCATGAATGGATGGTGTTATAGAACTCAATCTGCAGCAGGTCCCCTGTTTTGGCAGTTTGAGGGTGATTCTGTGTTTGAGAAGGCAATGGAGATGGTTGGCTCGTGTTTTAGCTTAGGTTTGATGATTAGAAAGTGTTTGATAACTTTTCTTAAGCTCTGGTTTTCAGGAATGGGAGTTGTGTCTTGTTATGCTATGTTTCTTCAACTTTAAGCAACAAAAGTTCAAGTTGTGTTTCTAGCTTGTACAGGCCTCCAATCTATGCTGAATACCTTGGCCTTGATCATTGTAATTAGTTCATAAACTTGTGCCAAAAGGATCTGCCTTGTACTTGCTTGGATTTGCATTTGACATAAAGTTTAACTTTTCAAAAATGGCAAAAATGCTTTATCTAATTAAGGCTTAATCTAACATGTAATGTCCAAATGCACAAAATAATGCTAACACACAATGGATTGGCATTTAATTATTGAGTGCAAATGGGATTAGAGGCCTGTAACTAGCTTATGCATGCTGATTTGAAAAGTTGCCCAAGTTATGAACATGTAAATTGGCCAAGAACAAAGTGAGTTTTTCCCAACTTGCCAAATTCGATTCTCCCTAACCATGAGGTTGTTTGATGAGTTCTTGGACATTTTGGAAAGCTTGGAATGTGTACTACAATCCATCTTTGAAATTCAAATTGAAATTCCAAGTGGAAGCATGCGAAAAATGGTCTTGAAGTTAGGTAAAAACCTTGCCTAAAATGGTTCAAAATTTCTCTAAGTTAAGAATGGTTTGGTACCCTTGTTCCAAAAATTGTAACTTGAGCTACAAGTTTCTTTTGAGGAAACTTTGTGAATCAAAGTTGTAAATTTTGCAATGGACTACAACTTTCATGTTTTGACTTTTCCTTGAATCCAAATGAATCTTGGTGAGAAAGTGGGACAAAGTTAAGAAAAAATTAGGGTTTTTTATAACTTAGAAAAATTCTAAGTTATGAAAAATCTTCATTTCAAACCCATATTTGCAATTTTGGATTTCTTGAGGAACAAGTTTCATGATTTCGCATGTTTTGATGAAAAATGAATCTTGACACTTGATTTTGACCAAAAAGTCGAAGTTTGACTTTTCAGTATACAGTCAAAATTGATCAATTTACTGGGAAATTCAACTGTCAATCTTGTGCATTTGGGATCTTTTGAACTTGTTGAGTATGTCAAGACAATTACATGGGGTCCTTGAGTCCATATGTGAGTTTGGTTTGCCATTGGCTAGGTCAAATAGTCAAAAATTGCGTTTGTGCAGTCAAAACCCTAAAAATGACCATTTTGCCCTTTTGGTGATCTGATCAAATTTCTTATGGAATTGTGATCCAAACTTGATCAAATGGTCCATGTGAGTTCATAATGTTGATGTGGGTCAATTTTCATGAGATTTGACTGTCAATTGGCCACAGTTGACTTTTTCCCCAATACAGTTGATTTCTAGGTCAACTGTCCAATTGACTGGGAAAAATTTGGAATCAAGACTTGAAACTTGGTATGGATAAACTTGGGAGTCCAACATGAAGCATGAAAGTCATCTTAGGCATTTTAGGTCAAAATATCTTTGTGCAAACACAAACCCTAATTTGGGTCCACAGTGCAAGGAGAAGTCTTGAGCAGAGGAAACCCTAACTGGATCTTGAGCTCCAAGGGTCTTGTGGTGAGAAAATGTTGAGGAAATGGGAGGGCAAATTTTGGGGTACAACAGTTGCCCCTGTTCAATCTTCTTGAACCTGAAGAGTTAGATTGGCAAGTCTGCCTTTCGTGACTCGAAGGTAAAAGGAGATTGGACACTAGAGTGCCCGGAAATTTGCACTCGCATGTCAGAGTATCAGCAAATGTGATGTCGTGAATGGGCTTATAGATGCCATTTGGAGAGATGGTGGATAGGGAGATGGGCTTATAGATGCCATCTGAAGGCGTGACAGAACCTTGTCGGGAATGGGCTTATAGATGCCATTTGGAAGTGTTGATCGCATAAGAGATTCCTTAGCGAGAACTTGCGCACTTTGAGAAAGACAGGTGTTTATTTTTCAATATCTTCATGTAGACGTGCCCTGGCTAGATACAGGTATTGAATCTACAATCAAACGCTCACAGATGTGCCCTGGCTAGATACAGGAATCGAATCTGGAATTAGTCGTCAACAGATCTGCCCTGGCTGGATACAGGAATCGAATCTTCAAACTCTTCAGATGTGCCCTGGCTGGATACAGGAATCGAATCTGGAAATAGATCACTCACAGATGTGCCCTGGCTAGATATAGGAATCGAATCTGGAATTGTGACAGTTGAAGGTAGTCGTCTTTTGGATTGTCTTTTTCCCTGAAAAGGCAAGACATCAGTTGTATGCAATGTCATGATGTATGAAATGCATGATGTCATGATGTTCAAAATGAGATAGTGTTGTATGCACTTTATCATGTATGTTAAGCAAGATGTATAAAATGAGAACTGTTTATGAATGTATTTTCGCTGATGATGTACAGGCATTTCTTTCAAATCCTAAACACTGGAGTTATAAGGAAGATAATCCCTAGTCAACCCCTTCGAGCCAAAGAAGTAGGAGTTTTCTGTTCTAAACAAATTGAAACCTTTGATTAAACCTGGGGCAGGGTAGTCTCTCAGTTAATTCAAAAAAAAAGTGCATTGAAGTCGCAAACTCTCAGTTCGTAATACAACGAACGACATCAAAAAACATTCCTTTGGAATCAAAAGACAGTGATGGTTCCTTATCTCATAGGTAGTCATTATCTCTCAAAAGAGAAGAGCCCACTGAGCCGGGACCTATAAAGGAGGCTTAAGAAAGTTGGGGCATCCCGCTAACTGTAATCTCGAAAACAGGAACAGTCAGGCAAAAGTTAGGGATAACAAATCAAAAGAACGAGGTCACTATAAATCCTTAAACAACATGAAAAATGTTGCAAAAATGACTGCCTTCCCAACAAATTCAACTGGTGTGAACCATCACCAAAAAAGTCGTTCCAAATTCGAATAGAGTTCGACGCACAATTAACTGAGTTTAGGATTGAAGAACATCACGAAGAGCGAGTGGGTACAAACATACTTTGAGCCTTTATCCTTTGTTTCTTAAACCATGAACCAAGCCACGTTACAACCTTTCAAAAGTCCTAACTGAAGCATGGGTTAGTTGAAAAGCATACTGTTACAAAAGGTATCCTGACTCCTGTAAGGCTTTGCTCTAAAAATCTTGTGTTGAATTTGTCTTATAAAAAGTTTTTTGCTAAAAATGCATTTTTTCAAAACTTCGAGACAGACATAAACTTTGCATTACTTGAATATCACTATTTGCATTTGGCTATTTGTTTGACGGCGGAGAAATTCACACAACGAATATCCGATGAACGAAAGCCCTCTCAGTGAACAAAATCATTTCAAAAAGGATGACACCTCCATTGACAAATCTCCTATCAACAAGGGGGAATGACATGTCACTATCCAGCACACCTGGGGCAGTCCAGTCAAGATTTCAACAGATCTTTCAAAGTTCAGTTAACCTGGGGCAGTCCAGTCAAGATTTCTACAAATCTTTCAAAATCCATTTAACCTGGGGCAGTCCAGTCAAGATTTCAACAAATCTCTCAATTGCAGAGTAACCTGGGGCAAGTCTCCCCCACCATCACTTGGGGCATTTAAACGTCAATCTCATCAAAGGGTTACGTATAGTCCAAGTGTCCTGGCAATATCACAAGCATCTGATACTAAGGGCAGTGATGAAACCTCTTCAAAATCTTTCTGAAAAGAAATTCAAGCGTCCTCGAGGAGTGCGTCACCTCTCTAGCAGACCTGCAGTCATGGGTTTATTTCCCCAACATTTGTCAAGGATTTATTCTCCAAAACAAAATTACATTTCAACAACATTCTTAACATATACAGATCGATCGACAGATAAGATTCCTTCATCTTTTGGAGTAGTAATCGTCAAAGATTCCTTCATCTTTTGGAGTAGTAATCAAAGATTCCTTCATCTTTTGGAGTAGTAATCAATGATTCCTTCATCTTTTGGAGTAGTAATCGTCAAAGGTTCCTTCATCTTTTGGAGTAGTAATCGTCAAAGATTCCTTCATCTTTTGGAGTAGTAATCAAAGATTCCTTCATCTTTTGGAGTAGTAATCGTCAAAGATTCCTTCATCTTTTGGAGTAGTAATCGTCAAAGATTCCTTCATCTTTTGGAGTAGTAGTCAAAGATTCCCTCATCTTTTGGAGTAGTAATCGTCAAAGATTCCTTCATCTTTTGGAGTAGTAATCATCAAAAATTCCTTCATCACCTGCTGGAATTCAAGGGCGTTCAAAATTTCCTTCATCACCTGCTGGAAGTTGCGGTCATTATCAAAATTTCCTTCATCACCTGCTGGAAGTTACAACCACCGACAAGATAACGGACAACTGAAGCTCCTAAAAATCTGTTTCTCTCAAGAATGAAGACTCTCATCCTTGAAACCTCAGAAGATTGGTATACTCCCAATTTCTGACCCTTAACAGAATGAAGACTCTCATCCTTGAAACCTCAGAAGATTGGTATACTCCCAACCTCCTGACCCAAACGCCTGAATGAAGATTCTCATTCTTGCTTCCCCAGTAGATTGGCATACACCCAAGCTCCTGATATTCCCGACAGAATAAAGATTCTCATTTCTCAGAGTGGTATAACATCTGAATTTCTGGTATTCCCGACAGAGTGAAGATTCTCATTCTTAAAGTGGCATACAACCTAAACCTGAACTTCTTCCAGACAGGAATAAGCTTTTCCCAGAGTCCCGAGTTTTACTCTCTGACAGGATAGCTACTTTTCAACAGTATGGCTATTCCCCATAGAATTCAAAATTCCCCAAGCAGAATGAAGACTCTCATTCTCAGTTCCTCACAGGATATTCAGATATTCCCCCAGTGAAGATCTCCTCAAGACAGGAATCCCCAGTAGATTGGCATACAACCCAAGCTCCTGATTCCCCAACAGTGGTCCCAGGACTTCTCAATTACAGCGATCAAAAGATTCTTGCAATCCCCTGCAGCAGTCAAAGATTCTTGCAATCCCCTGCAGCAGTCAAAGATTCACTTTCCCCGGCAGTAGTCAAGATTCTATTATCTTCGGCTGTTCAGGATTCATCTATCCTCAGCAAGACAGCTACTCAGCTTACATGCGCATCCATTACATTCATATATCATAAACACATATATTGCATTATGCATTTCATACATCATGACATTGCATACAACTAACGTTTTACCTTTTCCAGAAAAAGGTCAATCAACAGATGGATACCATCAACCTTTTCAAGTTCCAGATTAATACATGTAGCAAGCCAGGAAAATCATCTGTGGACGAGGGATTGAAGATCAACACCTGTAACGAGCCAAGAAAACTATCTTTCTTTCTCAAGTTGGAGATTAATACCTGAAACCAGACAGGACAAATATCTACTCGACCAACTCATGTTTATTCAACTTCAAGACTTCTGAAAACAGTTTCCGGGTTCTCCAGATACGGATGTTAACCTATCGCTTGTTCAGACTCCAGACTTCTGAAAACAGTTTACGGATTCTCCAAACACGGATGTTAATCTATCGCTTGTTCAGACTCAACTTTTGAAAACAGTTTGCGGATGCTTCCCAGCATGGATGCTGATCTATTGCGTATTCAATTTCAAGACTTCTGAAAATAGTTTACGGATTCTCCAAACACGGATGTTAATCTATCGCTTGTTCAGACTCAACTTTTGAAAACAGTTTACGGACGCTTCCCAGCATGGATGCTGATCTATTGCTTATTCAATTTCAAGACTTCTGAAAACAGTTTACGGATTCTCCAAACATGGATGTCAATCTATTGCTTGTTCAGACCCCCCAGTCCAGAGATTTTCCAAACATGGATACCTTTCTGATACTCACCCACTCACCAACGACATACAGTTCAACAAACATCCTTGGATGGCATCTACAAGCCCATCTCCAACAAGATACAATCATCCTTGGATGGCATCTATAAGCCCATCCCCCGACAAGATTCTGTCACATCTCCAGATGGCATCTTTAAGCCCATCTCCAAATGGCATCTTTAAGCCCATTCCCTCAAACTACGCTTTGACGAGTGCAAATTTTTTTGGGCACTCTAGTGTCCAATCTCCTTTTACCCTCGAGTCGCGAATGGCAAAACTGCCAATCTAACTCTTCAGGTTCAAGAAGATTGAACAGGGGCAACTGTTGTACCCCAAAATTTGGCCTCCTCTTTTTTACAAGAAATCACAACTTCGGGCTTTTCCTGATTTTTCAGATTGACTCAAGAATCGGTCAGACAGACTTTTCTCATCAGTCGGACAAAATTAGGGTTTCTATTGCTTTTGAATCAGTCCAAGCAGATTATTAGGGTTTCTTTTGATTTGGTTGAGTTTGGCTCAGGGTTTGATCAGGCGGACGTTTCTTTGACAGCAAATCCAACATTAGGGTTTACGCACGCATTCTTAGAAGGAATTGAATCCACAACATTTCATTTTACTGTCACATTGGTTTTGATGCTTGTTCAAGATTCCTGTTTTTTTCTCAAAGTCTAAACATCTGGGATAGAAGTTGAGGCTTCTGATTGAGAGTTTGAAGTGTTGGTTTAATCAGTGAAGTGAAAGGCGTATAGACGTTTGTTTGTTTAACTGTGCAGTGCTTTTGGTTATTTGGAACGCCGAATGTTTGTTGATTATTTATAATTTCTAAGTTAAAATTATTGGGATAACTTCCAATTATTATAACTCAAGAGATTTAAATGATTAAATAAACAAGTGCAGAAGTATTAAAGAATTAACTGACAAAGGATTTTTTATTCATTTTCAATTGTTGTTACAAATGTTTATTTGATACAATAAATTTATTTACAGTGTTACAATGACATTTATTACAATGATTAAAAATAAAATAAAACTATATCCTAAATCTCTTGAAGTCTTCATCTTCTACTGTTGCATCCTTTGCTCAACTGATATTTACCGGCAAAAAGAGAAGAAAGAAGTCAGTACAGATGAATTAAAAAAGTATTTTTCAGACAGTTAATCAAAAAACTCATCATTAAAGGTTTTGGCCGGAATCAGTTTGTTCGTCCTCTCTGCAAATCGCAAGAAGATGTCTCTTCTTGGTTCACAAAGAGGGAAGTAAAATGTTTGCAAGCATATGAATTATTTTGCAAAATGCACAAAGCTGCATAAATTTAAATTGCAAAATGCAAACTGAAATGCCAAACAAGCTGCATAAATCCAAACTGAATTGCATTATCAAACTAGGCAAACCAAATTGTCAAAATGGGCAAACTAAGTCACAAGTGCAAAGCTGTCAAAAACTGTCAAGAAGAGTTACAAGACACTGTCAAAAGCTGTCAAAGAAGATACCAAAAGATACCAAAACATATCAAAAGCTACCAAACTGTCATTAAAGAAAGGAAGAAAAGTACATAATGCAGAGGAAAGATAAAGTTGCAAGCAAGCATTTTTATTCATCATTTTCCAGGCCAAAACCTTTTCAGAGAAGAAAGCGATTCTAAGCAAAGATATGCTTTCTGGAGAGAGAGAAAGAGAGTAAAAAAGTAGCAGGCTTACAGTCTTGTCAGGCAGGCTTAAAGACAAATAAATATAACAAAGATCTCAGTTGAGAAAGAGGAGGCAGAACACATAGAAACAAATAACACAAAGCTAAAACACAAGCCTTGAAGCTGTAACCATAACACAAGCCCTCAAAACCTGTTACAGAAGCAAGCAAACCAAAGCTTGCCTCAAGCCTTGCAAACTGCCTCAAACCAGTTCAAACATAAACCTTGAAGCTTGTAATCCAAACAAACTTCAAACCTGTGTTAACAAGATAAGCAATCCTGCCCTAAACAAGCATATCAGCCTGCCTATAACATCAAACCTGCATAAAACAGAAGCCTTGAAGCCTGTAACCAAAAAAACACAAACAACACTAAAACTGCAACCAGAAGCAAGCCTAAGGCAACAAGCCTTAAGGCCTGTAACTAGAAAACCTGCTTGCTTGCATACAACCTGCTCAAACCAAGGAGCAAGTATAAGAAGCAAGCCTTTCAAGCCTATATCCTAAACAAGCCTGTCAAACTGCCAGTTTCAAACAAACAAGCTGGCCTCAAAGAAGCAAGCCCCCGAGCCTAAAAAACCTGTCAAACTGCATCGCATTCAAGCCAAAACGCCTCAGAACTAAAGTTCATCATAGGCCAAAACAGAAACCCAATCCACAATAGCCAAAAAGATATTCTCAGAATAAGGCAACATCATCAACATCATCAAGTTATCAGAACAATAATAAGCAAGCATCTCAGAAACTCATCATTGAATCATCAAAAAAATACAAGCCTCTCAGAACCAAGGTTCATCATTGAGAAACAAAGCCCAAGAGGAAAAAGCAAGCATCTTCATCAAAAAACAAGCATTCAAATACTCAGAGGCCAGCAATCAGAAGAAGAAGAGAGAACTAAAAAGTCGTGTTTTCAGAAATTTCATCATAAAACCAAAACAAGGCTAAAGATACGAGATACCAAGAAGTTCTTGTCACCATCATCGTGTCCCCTCCGCTTTGGCCGCCTGAGAAGCATCACTGTCCACTCCTCCGCCTCCTCTCAGAAACAAGAACCTAAAGGTATTGTCCATTCTTCCCTTTTTACGCCTCACATAAGCCCAAATAACAGAAGATCAGAACATATAAAAGGTTAATAACATGCAAGAGATAAGAATCCAAAAACCCTAAAAACATGAATCTTTACCTTTTTCTTTCCGTCGCCCTGAGCAACTGTGGAGAGAGGAGATGGAGGCATTACGTCTGGTGGCCTAAGGCATAGAGAACACTAGTGACTGGTTTGAGAAAGGATGAAGAGGCGTTGAGGAAGATGAGAAGCGGTGCTGTTCGTTCAAGCACAAACCCTTTTCTGACCAAACGAATACAAACCCTAACAAATTCATTGTCAAAATGCATTTTGGGCCTGCTCCCCACAAAACAACACCAAGCCCAACTGATTCTGGCATATACACCCCCCTCTCTTTTTTGAATCTGTTAGTTTTTGTTGTTTGGGCCAAGCATTTTCTTAAAGCCCATTTAACCTTTTTTTTACGTACAAACTAATACCTTTTGTTTATTTTATCACCTTATTTCCTGTTTTTTTCATAACCTATTTTATTAAATAAAACAATACATTAACTTTCTTTTTGTACAAAATTTTCTTAAATACCTTTTTATTTAGTACAATTAAAAATACATAAAAATAGAATTTACTAAGTTAAATAATTTTCTTGTGTTAGAACCCTTTTTTTTAATTAATTAAAACTTTTGTTTATATAACATTAACAAAAAATACAAAAAATGATAATAATAATACTTAATAATACATTAGGTTAACATTTTGATCATTTGTAAATAATCATATGCATTTCATAAATACTCTTGATTCTCTTTTATCCTTATACTTTGCTATATTTTTACATTGAGAATGCGATGATTCGATTTGGTTGTAAATAATATTTGGACACTACTATTCTGATGAGACTCATCCCCATTTGTAAACATTTGTACCCCCATCCCCGGATACTTATTTGTAATAGCTTAGACTTTAAATTCCCGCAATTTATCGCTTTCTATATACTGTATAGTAATTAGGGTTTGTATGCGAAGATTCAAAATCAACTGCTAGATAACCTAATATAAGACAAATGCATGACAATCAATACACAATTCACACTTGCACCTCTAGGGTAATCCCGCTCGTTGCCTTTAAAAATGGGCCATGTTTGCATGTCAAGTACTTTGGCAAAACAAAACAAAAACAAACAAAATGATCATAGTCCCTCGATGACGCTATCTTGTTGCCTAAGCAAAATGATCATAGTTCCTCAAGAAAATTGCCAAAATACTTGACACTATTGCATTCATGGTCTAAACGATGACCCGCGCCCATCCCGTTAACATCCTAACACAAGGTTGTTCACCAAATACAATGGTGAAACAACACTGTTAAAAGGGTTAAAACATGAGAAAGATCTTTGAGTAAAATAGGGTAGACAACTCTTAGTTACTTGATCAAACTTGCAAAACACACTTGCCATTTTCAAACACACTTCACAAACACAATTTCTAAAACAACTTTCAAAACATTGAAACATCTTTTCAAAAAGACAAACACCTTTGTAAAACATTCGAGTAAAGAATTGTTACAATGGTTGCCTAGACAAGGCATCTTTTTCAAAACATTTTCAAAACCACACACACAAAACACCATTTCAAGCAATTGAAAAACCAAGGCAAGTGATCTAAAACAAGTAACTAAGAGCCCATGGAAAACCATGGATGAAAAGGGTGCTAGCACCTTCCCTTTTCATAATCTACCCCCCGAACCCACGAAAACATCTCAAAGGTCTTTCCTGTGCTTTTTGACCTTTCCTTAGGATAAATAAAAAGTCGGTGGCGACTCTTGCTAAACCGAACAAGTGCGAAAACAAACGCAAAACCTCAAGTCAGTTCTCCCACCGTATCCCACATGGCTACGCTTATAAAGGATGCCATTGCCTAAGAAGAACTTGGACGCAAATCTCCTTAAGAACTTTTTGTCATTTACGGAAGTTCCTTCAGGGTATTCTCTAGTCTGGAGATACCTTTTGATTTCATGAAACCAGGGTTGTTCCACTACTTCTTCGGTATTAATCTCATGACAGTGCGCAGGTTCGCCCATTCGCTCGATGGTAATTTGGGGAGCCTCGTTATCCCAGTTGAGTTTAAACATGGAAGACATTGTAGCCAGAGCATCTGCTAGCTGATTTTCTTCTCGCGGGAAATGCTCGAAGGTGATCTGCTCGAAATGAGGAAACAATGTCAGGACATGTTCTTTGTATGGGATAAGATTAGGATGCTTGGTGTCCCACTCTCCTTTGACTTGACTGATAACTAAAGCCGAGTCCCCAAATACAACCAAAGATTTAATCCCCAGGTCTATAGCAGCCTTGAGACCAAAGATGCAAGCTTCATATTCGGCCATGTTGTTGGTACAGCTGAAACAAAGTCGGGCAGTGAAAGGTGTATGACAACCTTCTGGAGAAATGAGTACCGCACCGATACCGTTGCCGAGTGCATTTGAAGCACCATCAAAGTACAGGGTCCATCGGGATCCCTTTTCAGGTCCGTCATACGGTCCGTTACCTTTGATGTTGTCTAATGTCATGATGTCCTCGTCCAGGAAGTCGAATCTCATAGATTGATATTCTTCGATAGCTTGATGAGCTAGATGGTCTGCTAGTACACTCCCTTTTATAGCTTTTTGGGTAGTATACTGGATGTCATATTCAGTCAGGATCATCTGCCATCTAGCGATTCTTCCAGATAAAGCAGGCTTCTCGAAGATATATTTGATCGGGTCCATCTTGGAAATCAGCAAAGTGGTATGAGTCAACATATACTGCCTTAGTCGGCGAGCAGCCCATACCAAAGCGCAGCAAGTTTTCTCGAGCAGTGAGTAGCGAGTCTCACAGTCGGTAAACTTTTTGCTAAGGTAATAAATGGCATGCTCTTTTCGACCAGACTTGTCATGTTGGCCCAGTACGCACCCCATTGAGTTGTCCAAAACAGTCAGATACATGATCAACGGCTTTCCTTCAACGGGTGGCATCAGGATAGGAGGTTCTAGTAAATACTCCTTGATCTTATCAAAAGCAACTTGACAATCATCGTTCCATTCAACTACCTGATCCTTCTTCAATAGTTTGAAAATTGGCTCACAGGTAGACGTCAGGTGAGAGATGAACCTGGCGATATAGTTCAAGCGTCCCAAGAATCCTCTAACCTCCTTTTCAGTACGGGGGGCAGGCATTTCTTGTATAGTCTTTACTTTTGCTGGATCAACCTCAATGCCCTTGTTGCTGACAATAAATCCCAGAAGTTTACCAGACCTAACTTCGAAAGTGCACTTGCTTGGATTCAGTCTGAGTTTGTACTCCTTCAACCTGGCAAACAGCTTCTGCAAATGTTCAAGGTGTTCTTCTTCTGTTTGTGATCGAGCTATCATATCGTCTACGTAAACTTCGATCTCATGATGTATCATATCATGAAACAAAGCTACCATGGAGCGTTGATAAGTTTCCCCTACATTCTTCAGTCCGAACGGCATCACCTTGTAGCAGAAGGTACCCCATTGTGTTACAAAGGTAGTTTTCTCCATGTCCTCGGGGGCCATTTTGATTTGGTTATATCCCGAGAATCCGTCCATGAAGGAAAATACCTTGTGTTGAGCTGTGTTGTCAACCAAGATGTCGATATGCGGCAGCGGAAAATCATCTTTAGGGCTAGCCCTGTTCAAATCCCGATAGTCCACACACATTCTGACCTTGCCGTCTTTTTTGGGTACGGGCACAATGTTAGCAACCCATTGTGGATAGGTTGTAACAGCCAGAAAGCCGACGTTGAATTGCTTCATTACTTCAGCCTTAATCTTCTCAGACATGTCGGGCCTCATTCGGCGGACCTTTTGTTTGATCGGTGGACAGTCTTCTCTTGTAGGGAGACGGTGAACCATGATATATGTGTCTAACCCTGGCATGTCTTCATAAGACCAGGCAAAGATTTCAACGTATTCATTCAACAACTGTATTAAGCGTTCCTTGACACTTGGTTCCAAGCTGGAACCCACTTTTACTTCTTTCCTGTCTTCCTCTGTCCCTAAGTTGATGGTTTCTAACAACTCTTCATGAGGTAGAATAGCCATCTATTCTTGTTGTAGAAGTCTGGCTAACTCTCCCGGCACTTCCCAATCTTCGTCAACTTCGTACTCAGCCTGATTGAGCAAATCTTTAGAGTTATTGAAGGATAAAGCAGAATAGTCGCCCATGGAATCCGGAGTGGATGGGTACCTGCATTTGTGAGTGTGGGTGTGTGTAAGGGATAGCCATCTTTAAACAAACAAAAATGCAAAAGGAAAGAAAATGAACACAGCAGTTTATAAATGAAAAACGTCCAATGATTCATTAAAACATGGCATATGATTATGAAGAGAATCAAGCCCTTACAAATGGACCTACATGCCCCGGGCAAGGCATGAGGTGAAAATAGTGTGCGAATTGTTTTAGTTATTACAGACCATAAAAATGGGAAATTGTTCAAAGATAAAATTACTGATTGATAAAGGTGATATGAACGAAATCCCTTGCTTCCCAATTGCTCAAACCCCCTTCAACAGTCGGAAAAATCCAATCTTCAAAGTGGCTCTCCTCATCTTCATCTTCTGCAGCATTGATTCTGTGGTGAGAAATCTTGACAGGTGATCTTCCAATCTTGGAACGACGCATAGCCTTTTGTCCTGCAGCAGTGAACCCTAAACCAAACTTGTCCGTCTTATAGGGAAAGTCAGGCAACTGTCCCCATCTTGTGCTCTTCCCTTCCTTAATCACAGCCTCTGCATCCTTGAGAGATGCCATCTTAGCCACATGCTTGGGAATGATAGGTACCTCAATTGTTGTCTTCACAACCGCAACCTTGGGAGAAACTTCCTCGAAATGCTGAAAAGGTGTTTCGATGAACTCGCCATCTAACTCCACATATCGAAAGGAATTGAGATGACTAATCGTGTACTCCTCTTCGCCATGTACGGTTATGATTTTACCCTTAACAGGATACTTAAGAATCTGGTGCAAAGAGGACGTAACTGCCCCGTCATAATGGATCCATGGTCTCCCCAGCAAACATGAGTATGACGGACGGATGTCCATCACATAGAAGGTGGAGTTAAACACTTCGGTGCCTACCTTGATGGGAATATCAACCTCCCCATGAACCATTCTTTTGGAACCATCGAAAGCTCTGACGATAATGTTGTTGGGCTTGAGGGTCAAACCTTCACAATCTAAACGGTCTAAGGCCTTCTTTGGCAGCACATTCAGGGAAGAACCAGTATCGACCAAGACATGGGCGAGTGTGGTTCCTCGGCACTCAACTGAAACATGTAATGCATCATTGTGCTTCCTTCCTTTGGGAGTCAAGTCCGCATCGGAAAAGCCCAGGCCATTGTCAGCAGTAAGACTGGCCACACAATTTTGAAATTGGTCAGCTGAGGTCTCTTGGGGGACATGTGTTGTCTTCAAGAATTTAATCAGAGCCTTAGCATGGGCCTCTGAACAGAGCAGGAGAGCTAACATTGAGATTTTAGAAGGGGTTTTCCCCAATTGTTCCACAACGTCATAGTCACTTTTTCTGATTATTTTTAGGATCTCATCCATCTCCTTCTGAGTGGTTTCAGGGATAATCGCATCATGAGCCTTCGTCCTGATGGGCATTTCCAGTATCCCTTTACCTTTGTCGGTGCTATCAGCGGATGGTCTTTCTTCAGGAACATTTAACTCTTCAATCACTGGGCCTTGCACAGAGGGTCCAACAGGTGCAGAAGCTTTTAAGGGTCCGAAGACTGCTTGGGGAGGAGCGATCTCCGGAGAAAAGATCTGGCCACTGCGGGTGATCTTGCTAGTACCCGCGATGTTTCCTATGTCAGGGTCTTCTTCAGAGATTTCTTGGACTGTTTTAATTTGTTTGACGCCGTGGTAGAAGATTTCTCCCCCATAGTTCCACGGTATCATCTTACTTGATTGGTACGGGACAGGTCCCGACATGGTGAACTTTAGAGGTACACATTCAGAGTTGGGTGTAATCCTGACAGGCCTTTTGCAAGCCTTGGGAGGATTGTCGGAAATGGTTATGATCGCAATATCATTGGTTGAGGTATCACAAGTATCAGGAGCAATTGGATTGAAAGTGTTAACAGGGGTTTTCTGAAAAAGTATTTCTTGAGTATCCATCAGGCGTTGGACACCTGACTTCAACATTGGACAATTATCTTGAATATTCAAACAAAAATAGCAATCTTCATTACAACCAGGAAAGATCCCGGCTCTCAACAAATTTTCTTTTATACTAACAATGGAGTCAACAGATCGGCAACATCAGTAACATGGAGATTTTCCAAAACAGCATGCACATTGTGACCGTGCTTGGGCATTGGCACGGATATAACATTGGGCTTTTTAGGAGCGTCAAACTCGACCTCTTTGGCGTCAATTAAATCCTGAATTTTGTTCTTGAGTGCCCAGCAATTATTGGTATCGTGCCCAATACTGTCGGAATGGTAAGCGCACTTGGCTTTTGAATTGTAAGATGGAGAGGTGGTATTTACATTCTTCGGTGCCTCTTTAATACTGGCGAGATTCAACTTCAGGAGATGTGGAAGGATTTGAGCAGGTGTCATATTTACTGGATTAAACTGCCGTGGTGGCCTTTATTGATAAGTTCTGGGCTGATCATTCCTCGGTTGGCTGTTTCTAAGTTGGTCTGATGCAAACTTCTGTATTAATACAGCCCCTACTGTTGGTCGACGTTCCTCTCTTTCCCGACTTTTCTGAGTGTACACAGCAAATGCTTCTTTCTTGGCTGGGAAAGGTTTTCTAGCAGTTGTGGATGCGGAAGCATCCTTTTGAATTTTTCCACTTTTGATACCGACTTCCACCCTCTCGCCAGTCAAAATCAACTCAGTAAATCCTGCTGAAGAGCTTCCAATTAGATGGTTCAAGAAAGGGCCAGATAGGGTCCCCAAAAACATGTCAACTAATTCCCTATCTAATAGCGGTGGTTGAACCCTTCCAGCCAGGTCGCGCCACTTCTGGGCGTACTCCTTGAACCCTTCATTTGAAGCCATTCCCATACTCTGTAGCTGAGTATGGGTCAGCGCCAAATCAGCGTTGTACTGATACTGACGATAGAAAGCGGCTGCCAAGTCTTCCCAATTATGGACCTCTGAACTCTCGAGCTGATAAAACCAATCTAACTGAGTGCCAGACAAGCTGTCTTGGAAAAAGTGCACCCAGAGGTCTTTGTCGGATGAATGTGGCTGGATCTTTCTAACATACGACCTCAAGTGCATCTTAGGGCAAGACAGACCTTCGTACTTGGCGAATGCTGGGACCTTGAATTTAGGAGGGATGACAATCCAAGCCACAAGCCCCAGCTCCTCAAAATCCAATCTGGGCACCCTCTGCAACTCCATAGCTGCCAATCTGTCCTCAAGGTTCTTATACTTGTCATCCGCTGGTGGATACTGTTGTTCTGAATAGTCTTCGTCTGCTTCCTCTTCCTCCTCTTCTACCTCAGATTCGGAAGGTACAGTAACTCCTTTCCCCTTGCCAATCCCTTCGTCGGATGTTGATGGAAACTCAAGAGTCCTTCTAGCATCACCCTCAAATCTTTTTCCGAAAGTAGCTACCCCCGGTCTCTTTTTCTTTTTCTTCTCTTTACTCTTCTCTAGCAGAACTTTGAGATCCTCCTGACCCTTTTCCAAGGTCATGAGGAGTTGTTGAAATTGTGAATTTTGTGCCTGTAGGTCCTTCACTGTTTGCTCCAAATCCATCTTGCTGAAATAAACAGCAGAAAGATAAGGAAACCTGGCTTGAAGACCTGTTTATGCATATAATGAATGATATGTTTATTCATGTAATGCATTCAAGGATTTAGAAATTCAAAATTGTTGCAGATAAAAAGAACACACGTCATATTAATAAGAAGAAATTTTGTCAGTACATAAATGCCCCATGGGCCAAATATTACAAAGCTTCTTAAGGTAAAAAGACGTTGCGCATCCTTTTTGGTGCGATGTAAGTGTTGAGAGTCTCTTCCTCGTGAAGTCGGCGGGTGAGATCTAAAACCTTCTTCTCACTGGCATAGAAGCTGGCTTCAAAAGTATCCCGTTCTTCCTTGAGTTGGATCCAACTCTTTTGCATTTCCTCCCATGATGTTGGCATGTTAGGATATAGGATGGTGTATGGAACCTCTCCTTCCTTAACAGGCTCTTTAATCAAGGGGAGAATGTGAGGATATGGCATCATAAGATTCTGAGAGCGGGTTCGTACCCACTTGAGGTAAGGCTCAAGGGGG
Source organism: Vicia faba (assembly GCA_948472305.1). Classification (NCBI taxonomy): domain Eukaryota; kingdom Viridiplantae; phylum Streptophyta; class Magnoliopsida; order Fabales; family Fabaceae; genus Vicia; species Vicia faba. The sequence continues at coordinate 1,188,882,626 of OX451737.1, forward strand.
ATGGAATTCTTGTGCCCCAGTGTCTTACTATCCACCTTGTTAGGCATCCTCTAAGCTCTGATGAACCTTTGGCGAAGTCCTTGCTCATCGTTGTCGAAGTCAAAAACTAGGTCAGGAATCAGCATGTCATGAGGGCCATCCCTCCGAGCATATCCAAATTGTCTCAAAGCTAGACAGGGGTTGTAGGTAATGCCTCCCCTAATGCCAAGTAATGGGACATTAGGAAATTCACCACAATGATCAACGATGATGACATTTTCTCTAGACCGAGAACACCAATGTACATCAGAATGTGTGAGGGTCATCAATCGTTGTGACCACCTTAAACCCTGCTCGTTCTTCAAAACTGATTGTGGAAGGTGAGAAATAAACCACCTTGCTAGGAGAGGAGTACAACACATGAGAACACCTCTTTTCCTCATTGTTCGTGTGTAAAATGAGTGTAGGATGTCCCCAAGTAATGTAGGTATGGGATTCCTGGATATGAAAATCTTGACAGTATTCACATCTATAAGTTGGTCAGGATTTGGGAACAAGACCAACCCATAAATAAGGAGTGCCACAATCTCTTCAAAGGCTTGCAGATCCAGGGAATTCCAACACTCTTGTGCCTTCTCAAACAAGAACTTTGCCAAGAAGCCCTTGACATCACTTCTGGTTTCCCAATGCCCCTTGATGTCAGATGGTTGCAAGTGCAGTGCTTGAGCAACATCTTCAGGTTTTGGTTCTTTTTCTGTACCGTTGTAGGGTAGTTGATTAAGAATAGGAATTCTCAGGAGTTGAGAAAATTCCTCCAAAGTAGGCACCAATTGGTAATCAGGGAATGTGAAACAGTAGTGAAGGGGGTCAAAGAACTGGAACAACACTTTCACCATGTCTTCTTCAATGCTGGTGTTGACTAGGTTGAGAAGTCTACCATGTCTTTCACTGAAGAGAGAATTTTCTGGAATTCTGGATGTAAGCTCTTTGAGTTGAGGAGAGATTCTCACAAGGTTGACTTGAATTGTTTTCCTGCGAAGAGTTTCCATGACCTACAAAACAAGAACAAAGATGAAGATCCAAACCCTTGAAATGGTTAGTGGATGCATATGATGCTTTATGATGTTCATGATGTATGCACAAGCACATGTACAAGTAAGTCACACAAAACCCTAGTTTCAGGCTTGCATGAGGTTTCATAGGTAAGTACCCTCTTGAGTTTAGTTTGCTTAAAAACATGTCCTATAAATAGTAACCGGGTTCTAACGAGCTCAATATCATTGGATTGTTTTCTATGTTCATTGTTTTGGTTTAGCCACTTAACTAGCGACCAAAATATTCCAAGAAAACAACCTTCAATGAGTGTAGTATCGAGTATCTACCAACTTCGGATTGCACCAAAGTCGGTCATCTCACTACCCCTAATAAAGGCCAAGATGGTCAAGTAAGGTTCTAGGTCATTAGGGCTTAGTGACATCACTCAGCGGCCCCGTATTCTCTTTGATTGACTCAAAGGCTACCGGTACTCACAAATATGTCGCACTAATATAGCTATTGCTTCAACCGTGTCGGTATACCCCGCACAGTTTCCACAATGTATTGCTATCTATGAATGTTTCCCAAATCCGGGTGGAGGATTTCAAGCCCAAACAACAGAACCAAAAATGTAAAGCAATCAAAGCAAACAATAATCATGCAAAAGGGTGACCTAAGCCCTAAGGTTACTCCACTTAAAAAGAAATCCCCAGCAGAGTCGCCAGTTCTGTGATACAGTGGGAGAATTGACTTGGGTTTTGCATTTGTATTTGCAAATGTTCGGTTTAGCAAGAGTCGCCACCGACTTTTTATTTTATCCTAAGGAAAGGTCAAAAAGCACAGGAAAGACCTTTGAGATGTTTTTGTGGGTTCGGGGAGTAGATTATAGAAAGGGAAGGTATTAGCACCCTTTCTATCCATGGTTATCCATGGGCTCTTAGTTACTTGCTTAGATCACTTGCCTTTGCTTTTCAATTGTTTGAAATGGTGCTTTGTGTGTGATTTTGAAAGATGTTTTGAAAAGAAGCCATCGTTGTGGCAACCTTTGTAATGATTCTTGTTTGAATGTATACAAAGGTGTTTGTCTTTTTGAAAGGTTTTCAATGTTTTGAAAGTTGTTTTTGAAATTGTGTTGTGGAGTGTGTTTTGAAAAATGGCAAGGATGTTTTGCAAGATTTTTTGATCAAGTAACCAAGAGCTATCTACCCTAATTTACTCAAAGATTTTTCCTATGTTTTAACCCTTTTAACAGTGTTGTTTCACCATTGTATTTGGTGAACAACCTTTTGTTAGGATGTTAACGGGATAGGCGTGGGTCATCGTATAGACCATGATAGCAATAGAGTCAAGTATTTTTTAGCAATTTTCTTGAGGGACTTGATCATTTTTTAGGCAACTAAGATAGCGTCATCGAGGGACTATGATCATTTTTTAGGCAACTAAGATAGCGTCATCGAGGGACTATGATCATTTTGATTTGTTTTTGTTTTTCCAAAATACTCAACATGCAACCATGGCCCATTTTTGAAGGCAACAAGTGGATGAAACCCTAGGGGTGCAAGTGTGCATTGTGTTTGTTTTTCATGCATGTTTATCTTGGATTAGGTCAAGCTAGTTGTTGGTTTTATTTTGCATACAAACCCTAGGTCTAGGCATGGTATAATTGAAAGCTTTTAAATGTGCGAGAATTTAAAAGCTAAGCTATTACAACATGATTATGGGGATGGGGGTACAAATTTGAATTGGGAATATTTTGACAAGAAAATAAATTCTAAGTTATTACAACCATATCGAATGTACAAGTCCATATTTAACATTTAAATAAATACAATTAAATAAATATCAAATAAAAATGTATTATGCAAAAAAAGGTTTTTTATGTATGTGAAAAGGGTATTTTTAATGTGAAATATTAACAAAATAAAAAAAAGTCAAATTTTAATTATTTTTGGTCATTTAGGGCAAAACCCTAATTTTCAAATAAATAGTAATATTTATTAATTATATACAATATATATCAATTTATACAAAAATAAAAAGTGTATTGTAAAAAAAAAGTATTTTTGGTGTCAAATATTAAAAAAAGTAAAAAATGTATTATTTTATATTTTTTGTCCTAATTATCTAATAAAATATAAGTGCATATATATATATATATATATATATATATATATATTAAACCTATTAAATGTACAAAGATGAAATATTAATTATTTACAAAAATGGATATTTTCAAGAAAGTGTTTTCAATTGTAAATAAAAATAATAAATGAAAAATAAGTATATTTTTTTTATATTGTTTTTTAGAGTTTTAATAAAAGAGAAAATGGTTTATTTATACATATATGCCTAATAAAATAAATAATTATCAAATAAATATGAAAAATATAGAAAAATAATTTTTGTCATTTTTTGTATTTCATATGAAAAATAATAAAGTCAGAACAAAAATAAAAAAGTCAAAAATAATAAATATCAAATAAATGGGCCAGGGGGTGTAAACTGAATATGGGGGGTGCCAGAAGCAAGCCTGTACAGGCCCAGCCCAAGCCAGCTTCTTCTTCAACCTCTGAACAACATATGCACGCGCTTCTTGGTTCAAATGCTAACTCCTGATTCTTTGATCTTTTGACAAAACTTAAAACATGAAACTTGTAGAGAATTTAAACATGAATCTAACCATATAAAGCATTAAATCTAACTCTCAAATACCAGAGAGAATTTCTCTGGCCCTAAAATCTGACCTAGCTTTTTTCAAATGTTCATGACTGAAATTCTCCCAGCATACTTAATGTAAATGAAAACTAATCATATGTATGGCTTCAGGACTATGAGTACAACATATTTCATTCACAAACCTAAGCCTAACCATTCCTAATATAGAGATAGAAGTCCATGAAATACATGTTTCAGCTTGAATCGAGCAGAGCAATACAACAACCTTCAATGGTGTTTGAGCTTCTGTTGAGCTTGCCTGAGGTCCAAGGAAGCTCCTCCAATATTTGGCTTGCTTTGAAACACCTTGTATCGTGCTGTAGAAGTCCACCTGCAAAGCTTGGAAATGAAAATGGCAAAGTGTATTAGAGGTGTTACAGCTGGTGTTTAAGGTTTGAAATAGCTTGGATGGATGAAATGGAAGGTGTTTGAACAGGTTTGGGCAAAAGTGCACGAGCAAATTGTGTTGTGGAACTCAATCTGTAGGGAGTGCCCTGTTTTGCAGCAAAACAGGGATTTTGTGTATTATTAGGTATGAGGGATGGAAGGGTCGTGCTTTAGGTCTGTTTTGATGTATGAGACTTGTGTGCAATATTTGCTTTGGCTTGTGTTAACAGAAATATCAAGTTGGTCTTGTTTTGCAATGTTTCTTCTATATGAAGCAAAGATGTGTAAGTGTATCTCACAGGCCTGTACAAGCCATATTGTATGCTGCACACAACCCTCTAGGCCCCCTCTAATCCCTGGATTTGATTTGCAATCTCAGATCTTTGTTCAAGACTCAATGCTTAGTGGTTTGACATAAAGCTACTTTTGCAAAAATGGCAAAATCACTTTTACTACTTAAGGCTTAAACTTGCATGTAATGCCCAAATGGATGAGATAACACCTTAACACAATGGTTAGGCATTAAATTATGAAGTGTAAGTTGGTTTTGAGGCCTGCAAGCTATCATTACACAAGCTGATTTGAAAATGCAAGTTGCTATGAACATGCCTTGGCCATGAACAAAAGTGAGTTTTTGCCAACTTTGTGAATTCGATTCTCTCTAACCACAAGGGTGTTTGAGCAGTTCTTGGACAATTTGGAAAGCTTAGAACATGTAATACAATCCATCTTTGAAATGCAACTTAAAACTCCAAGTGTAACTATGTGAAAAATGGCCAAGAAGATGGGTCAAAATCCTGCCTAGATTAGGGCAAATTTCTTCTAAGTTAAAAGTTTTTGTTACCCTTGTTCCAAAAATCATAACTTGAGATGAAAGCTTCCTTTGAGAAAACTTTGTGAATAAAAGTTGTAGAATTTTTGATGGACTACAACTTTCATGTTTAAAGTTTTGTTTGAATCCATTTGCGTCTTGGTGATAAAATGGGACAAAGTTAGGGAAAAATAAGAAAATTTCATAACTTAGAAAATTTCTAAGTTATGAAATTTTTCCATCTTAAACCCTAATTTGCATTTTTGGGTTTCTTGATGGGCAAGTTTCATAATTTGACATGTCTTGATGAAAAATGACTCTTGGCACTTGATTTTGACCAAAAAGTCAAAGTTTGACTTTTCAGTGTACAGTCAAATTTTGATCAGTTGACTGAAAATTCATCTGTCAATCCTATGCATTTGAGATCTTTTGAACTTGTTGAATGGGTCAAGACAATGTCATTGAGTCCTTGAGACCATGTGTGAGCTTGATTTGCCATTGGCTAGGTCAAACAGTCAAAAATTGCCTTTGTGCAGTCAAAACCCTAAAAATGACCATTTTGCCCTTTTAGTGATCTGATCAAATTTCTTATGGAATTGTGATCCAAACTTGATCAAATGGTTCATATGAGTTCATAATGTTGATGTGGGTCAAATTTCATGAGGTTTGACTGTCAATTGGCCACAGTTGACTTTTTCCCCAATACAACTGATTTCTAGGTCAACTGTCCAATTGGCTGGGCAAAACTTTGAATCAAACCCTGAAACTTGGTAAGGGCAAACTTGTGAGTCCAACATGAAGTATGAAAGTCACTTTGGGCATTTTGGGTTAAAACATCCTTGTGAAAACTCAAACCTTAATTTAGGTCAACAGTGCAAGGAGGGGTCTTGAGCAGAACAAACCCTAGCTTGATCTTGAGTTTCAAGAGTCTTGTGATGAGAAAGTGTTGATGAAATGAGAGGGAAAATTTTGGGGTACAACACCAGGGGAAAATGGACTCCTACCTATGAAGGACCATTTGTAATCAAGAACATCTTTTCTGGTGGGGCAATGATCTTAACCACCATGGACGGCGACGACCTACCGCACCCTGTGAACGCAGACATAGTCAAAAGATACTACGCATAAATGACCCGCTAGGTTGACACACCTAGGAAAAAAAGGGAATATCGGTGAATCGAAAACCCGAAAGGGCGGTCCAGGCAAAAGTTAGGGATAAACAAAAAAATCTGTACACCCGGCAAGTTGAAAACCCAAAAGGGCGACTTGGGCAAAAAAGGGTTTCCTGGTGGATCGAAAACCCGAAAGGGCGGTCTAGGAAAAAGTTAGGGAATTAAAGCGTATGACTATGTCTCGTCGGATCACTTTAAGGACAATCTCTTCACGGACAAGCTCTGGGCTTCTGATCAACTCAATCATCTTCGGGCGAAGCAACGAATGGACAAGATATTCAGAGTTACGAAGGCTATAGCAGAATGGGAACCCCATGGAATTTTACACATAGCCATCTTTCTTTGTATAAATTTTTATCATTTTTATGACAATGTTCTCTTACTAGGATGTTTGTCTCCTTTGTACAAAATACTTACACAGAGTTAATACAAAGATACTTCAAAGTGCAGAAAACTATTTGCCTTTTTTTCTTTTTTACACTCGTGTTTTATTTGAAAACGTCCAATGATTTACTAATGAGCATGTGCATTTGAATATAATCACTGTTTACAAATAAACAAAATGGGAAAGAATAATTACTGACAGGTTGAAAGTATAGGAAAATGTCTTTGGACTATTCCAAGAGAAATCCCCTGCAGTACATCATCTAGATCCCCAGTGGAGCCAAAACCTTGAAATACATATCCCCAGCAGAGTTATAATTTCAAATCCTTAATTCCCATCAGAGTTAAAACTTCAAACTTCCAATCCCCAGCGGAGTAAAAAACTTTGAACTACAGACCCTCAGCAGAGATGTAACCTTCTTCCCCAGTCGAGTAAAATCTCCAACTATCAATCCCCAGCGGGAACCATTCAATTTTTCCCCAAAGTCCCCAGCAAGTTGTCTTAAAAGTCTGAGAATCAACCAGATAACAGTTAACTTTTATCCCCAACCTAGGATAATTCTCCAGTAAAGTGGCATACAACCCCAACTCCTGAGCTTTTTCCAAACAAGAATAAGCTTTTTCCCCCAGAGTCCTGAACTTACTCTCCAGCAGGAAGCCTTCTTCCTCACAGAGTTTTCAATCCCCAGCAGATTGAAGATTCTCATTTCCCCAGTGAAGTCACCAAAGTTTTCATTACTCCTCAACAGAATGAAGATTCTCATTCTTAGTTCCCCGCAGAAATCATCAGAATTTTCCCTATTCCCCAGCCGAGTAAGGATTCCCGTTATTTAACCCCCAGTAGAAGTCTTCAAAGTTCTCTGGATTTCCCAAGCAGACTTCTCAAGCAGTTTGACATTACTCTCACAACAGATTTTGTCAATACTCCAACTTCAAGACATGAAAGATTCTGACATTTCCACAGAAGTTGTCAGGGATTCTCCATCCCCAACAGTCACCAAGGATTTCTCATCCTCAGCAATCAAAGATTTTGAATCTCCAGCATCGGTCAAGGATTTATTTTCCCCGACAGCAGTCAAATATTTCATTATCCCCAGCTATCAAGGATTTATTTTCCTTAGCAATACAGCGAATCAGCTTACATGCGCATACATTACATTCATATATCATAAACATTGATAAAACACATTTTATTGCATCATACATTTCATGCAACATAACTTTGTGTTTCAGCTAACATTTTACCCTTTTCAGGATAAGATTAACAATTATCTTTAACAAATATTCAAATATTTTAGATACAGTATGGATACACTCTAGACACGAAAGTCATTCTGTTACTCATTCAGATCTCTTATTCAGATACAGTACGGATACACTCCAGACACGAAAGTCATTTTGTTACTCATTCAAATCTCTTATTCAGATATAGTACGGATACACTCCAGACATGGAAGTCATTCTGTTACTCATTCAGATTTCAACTTCAGATACAGTAAAGATACGCTCCAGACACAGAAGTCATTCTATTGCTCATTCCGAATTCAAGGTCAAGATACAGTTCAGATACGCTCCAGAAATGGAAGCCATTCTGATACTCATTCAGACTTCAACATTCATATTCCAGTCCAAATACGCCCCAGACGCGATTGCCATTCTGTCACTTATTTTGACTTTCTCCCCAGCCCAGATACACTCCAGACACAGATGCCATTATGTCGCTTACTCAGACTTCAAAGATTCAGATACAATACAGATACACTCTAGACACGGAAGTCATTTTGTTATTCATTCAGATTCAAATATGGTTATAGCTCGGATACGCTTCAGACACGGACGCCATTCCATTGCTCATACAGACTCAGTCTTCAGATACAGTTCAGATATGTTCCAAATACGGGCACCATTCTGATACTCATTCTTTTGACTTACAACTTGCAGTTCAACAAACATACTTGGATGGCATCTTTAAGCACATCTCCAACAAGACTCTATCACATATCCAAATGGCATCTTTAAGCCCATTTCCTCAACTACATTTTGACGAGTGCAAATTTACGGGCACTCTAGTGTCCAATCATCTTTTACCTTCGAGTCACGAACGACAAAGCTCGCCAATCTAACTCTTCAGGTTCAAGAAGATTGAACAGGGGCAGCTTTTGTACCCCAAAATTTGCCCTTTCATTTTATCAAGATTCTCCTCACAAGACTTCTTGGACTCAAGACCAGATTAGGGTTTGCTCAATTCAAGACATCTCCTTGCACTGATGACCTGAAATTAGGGTTTGAGTTTGTACATGGATTTTTGGGCTTCCAATGTGTGATACGGTGGGAGAGAACTGACTGTTTTTGGAATGCCGGTTCGCGTTTTGCATTTGTTTTTGCAAAATGTCGCAGTAAGCAAGAGCCGCCACCGTCTTTTATTTTATCCAACAAGGAAAGGAAAAAAGCATAGAAAAATTCCTTTTTCGAGATGTTTCTCGGGTCCGGGGGGTAGATTATAGAAAGGGAAGGTGTTAGCACCCTTTCTATCAGTGGTTATCCACGGGCTCTTAGGTACTTGCTCAAAGTGTTTTCAAAATTGCTTTTCTTTGTGTTTGTGGGTTTGAAAAGAAGTTTTTGTTTGAAAGGTGTAAGTGTGAAAAGTTTTTGTTTTGTTTTGAAAGAGCAAGTACTTAAGAACCATCTACCTACTCGAAAAAGGAATCAATCTGTGCTAATGTCCTTTAGACAATGCTATCCCACTATTAGTGAGTAGGTAGCATCGTTGTTGGAGTTTTAAGGGTCAGCTCGATTAAGGGACGTGTGGTCACTAAAGCAATGTTAAGACGCCTTAGCGGTAACCCTAATGTCTTAGATCATTTTTCCGAGGCAACCGTTTCGAGGAAACTGTGATCTTTGGACAAGAGGGCGACCTCTAAAACTTCCTATACTCAATTACCACATTCAAAGGCAACCAAGTGAGGTGTACCCTAAGAGTGCGCATGTGCGAGTGTGTTGTTTTCAGTTAATTTGTCTTTGTACATGTCAATGGTTATCTATGTTGATTTTAGGTTAAACATTCGATCTTGTCATGCATTCCCTATTACCAAACATCTAACAGTTTATAAGTTGCGGAAATTAAATTGCGGAAATTAAACTAACTATTACAAGGCATCGGGTATTTACATCGCCAAAAGCAACCCTTGAAATTAAAATGCAGAAAATAAATAAAGCGGTAAAATAATTAAAGTCCTATTAAACTATTACATCCCAGGAAACAGATACAATATTGATATAAAATGAATCGCGTGTGAGAAATTAAATCGGGCGAGTTCTAGGGTTTTGACCCTTTGATATTCAAGAAAAGATTTTTGGTTTGTTTTTGAACTAAAAAGAAATTAAACTAGGTTAATTATTAAATTAATAAATAAATTAATTAATAAATTAATTAATTAATAAAATATTTTTGGGTTTTTGGTATTTAAAGAAATAAAAATAAATTAATCAATGTTAATAAAAACCTAATTGTCTAAATTAATTTTAATTATTGCAAAATATATTAAAAGTTATTCCTAATTAAAACTAAATTAATTAAATTAATATTTATTAACAAAAATAAAATGTTGAAAATTAATTTAAATAAAGAAAATATTTTTTGGTTTTTAATTTTATTAAGAAAAAAGTTTTATTGGTTAATGAAATAATAAAATAATAAAAACAAATAATTAAAGAAATAATAAAAATAAAGAAAGAGTTTAGGAGGTTATGGGCTTGAAAGGAGGGTGAGAATGGCAATTCTGAGGCCCATTAACATGCAAGCCTGGTGGACTTTCCCTGATTCCATGCGCGCCCATTGACTTGAGAGTATGATGCACGTTCCATCTGGACCACCAGATCTGGCCTGGGGCCATCTGGCAAGCAGTTGAGGGAGGGAGTATGATAGGCTGCACGCTTGGTATTGCATGGAATCACTTGGCTGAAAAATACAACAAATAATATGGGGACCTGGGATTCGAACCCAGGTCCTGTAGGCCATTGCACACACGCCTTTGCCACTGAACCATTATGCGTTATTTGTCAACTAAATACAAATAAAACATAATATATAAAAGCGTTAAAATTCCAGAAAATAAAAAATAAAGCGCGCGAATTATGAATCAACCAATGGGGGAGGGCCACGTTTTCATCCCTAACCTCCAGCCCTGTACATTTTTCCTGCGGATTCGTAACCGCAGCTGGATTCGTAGGTTGATCCTAAAACCCATTCTAGGCCATGAAAACGACCCCCAAGACCATGGCTGTGCTCGTCTGGGCATCCTGAGTACGTCCATGTCCATCAATGGCACTGATTTTTCCTGAAAAAGAAATCCCCAAAAAAAAACCACGAACCCTAGATTCGGCTAGGGGGTTACAGGCCAGATAAACGCAATTGGCTAATGCATAAAGCTTGTAAATTGAACAAGGATTATGAATATGCCCATAATTTGTGCCAAAGATGCAAGAAGTAGGAGTTACGAATTTGAATACAGGGGTATGAAACGGGATGCTTACAGTGCGATTTGTTGCATATGAAAGCTTGCTTTGGATTGCAGAAGGTTCATTGATTGTCCAGCAAGCAATTGGCGTTGAGTTTTGCCTTTGAAAACGCCTCCAAAGATGATTTTAGTTTAACACTTTTTCACCTTTTTTTCAAGTTTTATTCTTGATGATTCTGCAGCCTCTAGAATTTAAATTCCTGTCCTCTCACTTGTATATGTATGCTGCAATGTATTAGGTCAACTTTTGTGGACTGAATCCTTGTACATCAATGCTTGGAGATTTGATTTGATCCTCCATTGAAAGCTTTCCAATTTTGCCAAAAATCCAATCTTTTTGCACATGGAATGTTTGATACGAATTTGATACACTTGATGATGATGATTCAATCCTGAAATAGCCAAAAAGAGATCAAATAATCAATGTTTGGATTTTATTTGATTTAAATTGATTTAAAATGAAATAATTCATTAAAAAATCAAATTAAATAATAAAATTGATAAATGGTCACAAGGATGAAGCTAGTACACGTGTGTAGTGTGACAAGATCAAATCAAGTGGAAAAGAATGGGCCCATTTGACAAAATTTGAAGTTTTGGGGATAGTTGACTTTTGGTAATTTTGCAAAAATGCCCAACTTCAACAATGCATAACTTCTTCAATTTTAAACTTTTGGAAGTTTTCTTGGACTTTTTAGAAAGCTTGAGATGTCCTTTAACCAACTTTTTTTGTCTAATCGCATTTTGATATTCCATGATCAAGTTATAAGCTTTGGCAAAAAAGGTGTTTTTGTTGACTTTCAAAAATGACCTATAATGTCCAAATTTATAACTTCTTATGAGTGAATTTTATGATCTTGGGGTATGAAGATGGATTGTAGGAAATAGCATCCTATTCAAAATGAGATTTGGATGGGTCATTTCTCATAAAGTATGAGAAAGTTATGCTTGGTCAAAGTTGAGTTGACTTTTCCTACAAAACCCTAATTTAGCAACTTTTGAGTCTTGATGAATTTTGAGCAATCCTTGATGAATCATGATCAACCCTTGATAAAATGATTAAATATCCTTTAAAATGAGAATGTTGACAAAAAATCTTGAAGTTTGACTGTATATAGGCCACAGTTGACTTTTGCCCTAACACAGTCAATTTTTGGACCCTTTGAGCAATTGACTGAGCCAACTTCCTCTGCAAGGCTTGAAATTTGACATGGATGAATTTGAGAACATATAAGGACATTGTGTAGAACTTTAGGTCATTTGGATGCTAGGACCTTGATGCAACATAAAACCCTAATTTGGAGTTAACTGCCTTAGGAGATGACTTGACTGTCCAACTCTTGAGCAATCTTGAGCAACTTGGAGATTATTATTGCAATGTCTTAGGAAATATGAGAGGGATAATTTTGGGGTACAACTGTTGCCCCTGTTCAATCTTCTTAAACCTGAGGATACAGATTGGCTTTTGGGCCTTTCGTGATCCGAAGGTGGAAGATGATTGAACACTAGAGTGCCCAGAAATTTGCACTCGCATGAAGTAGTATCAGCCTGGTGATGTCGGGAATGGGCTTACAGATGCCATTTGGAGATTGTTGATAGGTGGTCTGAACTTCGACTGGAAAACGAATCAGGGAGATCTTATCGTCGATCCGACTGAACCAGAGAAGGTCTTGGATTAACTTTGACTGGATAAGAATCAGAGAAATCTTAGGATCGATTTAACTGAACTAGACGAAAGTCTTGGAATATCCTCAACTGGAATACGAATCAGGGAGATCTTCGCGTTGACCTGACTGAACCAGAGGAGGTCTTGGATTAACTTTGACTGGATCGGCATCAGAAAAATCTTCGAATCGATTTAACTGGACCAGACAAAAGTCTTGGAATAACTTCAACTGGAATACGAATCAGGGGATCTTTGCGTCGATCTGACTGAACCAGAGGAGGTCTTGGATTAACTTTGACTGGATCGACATCAGAAAAATCTTCGAATCAATTTAACTGGACCAGACAAAAGACTTGGGATAACTTCAATTGGAATACGAATCAAGGAGATCTTAGCGTCGATCTGACTGAACTAGAGGAGGTCTTGGATTAACTTTGACTGGATCAGCATCAGAAAAATCTTCGAATCGATTTAACTGGACCAGATGAAAGTCTTGGAATAACTTCAACCGGAATACGAATCAGGGAGATCTTCCCATCGATCTGACTGAACCAGAGGAGGTCTTAGATTAACTTTGACTGGATCGACATTAGAAAAATCTTCGAATCGATTTAACTAGACCAGACGAAAGTCTTGGAATAACTTCAACTGGAATACGAATCAGGGAGATCTTCGCTTCGATCTGACTGAACCAGAGGAGGTCTTGGATTAACTTTGACTGGATCGGCATCAGAAAAATCTTCGAATCGATTTAACTGGACCAGACGAAAGTCTTGGAATAACTTCAACTGGAATACGAATCAGGGAGATCTTCGCGTCGATCTGACTGAACCAGAGGAGGTCTTGGATATAGCTGAGAACTTAACTGCATCTTTCCTGAAAGGTAAAGGTCACTCATATGCAATTCATGATATGGATCAAGCAATGATGTTCTCAAAATAAGTGAGATTGTACGGTATGATGCGTATATGCATGTATCATGATGTATGGAAATGTAATGTTTTAGCTGGGGAAAATAAATCCCGGATAGTTGTTGGAGACAAGAGTTGAATTCTTCGCTTCCGCTGGGGATGGTGAACAAAGGTGATCGCGAGAATAAACCTGCAGAAGAAGATAACTCTGTTGGGGAATAAATCGATGAGGAGATTACTTTGTGGGGAAGAGATGCTCTGTTGAGGATTCCACTGATAAATTCCGTCGGGATGACTTATCGTTGCTAGTGATACTGAATCTGTTGGGGAACTGAATTCCTGTTTGGGAAAGGAAAGAACTTCGCTGGGGATGATCTTTCAGTTGCGACATGCTGGGGATAACCCTGTTAGACTTTTGTGGGGATAATCCTCTGAATTCTGCTGAAAATGATCCTTTGAACTCGGCTGGGGAGATTTATTTTGTACTCGGCTGGGGATAAACTTCCAGAGTCTACTGGGGATAATGCTTCAACTCCGTCGGGGAAGCTTTTTCAGACTGCACTGGGAAACTTTTAACTCCACTGGGGGTATCTTGTATTCTGCCGGGGAATATTCTTATACTCTGCCAGGGAATATTAAGACTGTCGGGGATATCAAGCCTTTCTAGTATTGATGGTAGATCAACTCTTCTTGGGGAAAACATTGTTGATCCGTTCATAGTTGCAAGTCTTAGATGGGGGAGAGCTTCAATTACTGTCTTACTCTGCGGGGAGTGAAGGTATCTTAGCCATATTCTTCAGCTGAATTTACCGTCGTACCTGGTGGACAGAGCAACTATACAGCTTGGACAATTCTTATTGCCCCTGTTTCTAATATTATCCGTAATCGTCTTTTGTTTCGCATGTAAATATTTATGAGCAGCAATTAATGTCAAATGCATATATCAAAAATGAACATTAGACGTTCTTTGCAAATCAAAACAGATAAATAAAAACAGTTTGAAATTTCTTTGAAAATGAATTGTATTGATTTTGAAGTTTGGCCTGTAAATAGGCGTTTTTGTACAAGAGTCTGACGTCCTAGTAAGAGAACGTCGCCGAACAAATAGAATTTATACAATTTGTGAAAAGAAAACAAAACAGCTATGTGAATAATCCCACTGGGTTCCAACTCTGCTATTGTCTTTATATCCTCGAGCATCTCATCACTTTGCTACTTGGTTGAAGGTAGATCAGATTGATTAGTATCGTCCGAGCTTAATAGTTTATACCGAAGTCTGGATGTAAGGTGATCCAATGAGACATAGTGTTACGCTTTGATCCCTAGTTTTTGCCTGGACCACCCTTTCGGGTTTTCAGTCCACCGGGATACCCTTTTTTGCCCAAGCAGCCTTTTCAGATTTTCGACTTGCCAGGTGTACAGATTTTTTCATTTTCATCCCTTATTTTTGCCCGAACCCTTTTGGTTCGCCGGGAAGCCCTTATTTTTGCCTAGGCCAGTCAACCTAGCGGGTCTTTGATTATGTGTAGTATCTTTTTACTATGTTTGTATTGATGGGGTGAGGAAGGTCATCACCATCCATGGTGGTTAGAACCATAGCTCCTCCTGAGAAAATGTTCTTAACCATAAATGGCCCTTCATAAGTAGGGGTCCATTTGCCCCTGGGATCACCTTGAGGTAATATGATGGGCTTGATTACCAGATCCCTGACTCGATACTCTTGTCGTCTAACTTTCTAATTAAATGCCTTGATCATCCGCCTTTGGTACGTTTGACCATGACAAATAGCAGTAAGTCTCTTTTCGTCGATTAAATTCAGTTGATCAAGTCGGGTCTGAATCTAGTCATCTTCACTCAAACTTGCATCCTTCATGATTCGAAGAGAGGGTATCTGAACTTCAATGGGCAAGACTGCCTCCATGCCATATACCAAGGAATAGGGTGTTTCCCCTATTGACGTCCGCGCTGAGGTACGGTACCCATGAAGAGCAAACGGTAACATCTCGTTCCAGTCTTTGTATGTCACTGTCATATTCTGCACAATCTTCTTAATGTTCTTATTAGCCTCTTCGACAGTCCCATTCATCTTCGGCCGGTAGGGAGAAGAGTTATGATGTTGTATCTTGAATTGCTCACAGAGCTCGGTGATCATCTTGTTATTGAGATTGGTACCATTGTCCGTAATGATCCTCTCTGGTACACCGTATCGACAGATCAGATTATGCCGAATGAACCGTGCCACAACGTTCTTGGTTACGATAGCAAAGGAAGTTGCTTCAACCCACTTTGTAAAGTAATCAATAGCTACCAGGATGAAACGATGTTCGTTAGATGCTGTAGGTCTGATCTCGCCGATCATATCAATGCCCCACATTGCAAAAGGCCAAGGAGCCGTCAAGATGTTTAGAGGGACTGGAGGTATGTGCACCTTATCAGTATAAACCTGGCACTTGTGACATGTCCGAGAATGCTGATAACAGTCAGCTTCCACTGTGGACCAGTAATATCCTGCCTGTAGGATCTTCTTTGCCATGGTGTGTCCACTGGAATAAGTTCCGAAAGTACCTTCATGTAACTCCGCCATGATTCTGTCTGCTTCACTCTTATCTACACAACGCAGTAAGGTTGAATCATGGTTACGCTTGTAAAGAATACCATTGCTGATGAAGAACTTTGCTGCGAACCTCCTTAGAAACTTCTTATCATTAACAGATGCACCTTCGGGGTATTCTTGATCCCCAAGGTACCTCTTTACTTCATGAAACCAGGGTTTTTCTGTTACCTCTTCAGTCTCAATATCACAGCAATGTGCAGGTTCGTCCAATCTTTTAATGATAATCTGGGGAGCTTCGTTGTCCTAATTGACCTTGAACATAGAAGACATCGTAGCCAACGCGTCCGCCAACTGATTCTCCTCTCTAGGGAAGTGTTCAAAGGTTATCTCCTCGAAATGGGGAAGCAACGTCAATACATACTCCTTGTAAGGAATAAGATTCGGGTGTTTCGTATCCCACTCGCCTTTGATCTGACTGATCACGAGAGCGGAATCTCCGAAGACACTTAGAAACTTAATCCTTAGGTCAATTGCTGCTCGAAGACCCATGATTCACGCTTCATACTCCGCCATATTGTTGGTGCAGTTGAAACATAGTCGGGCGGTGGACGAAGTATGAGAGCCTTTAGGAGATATGATCACAGCGCCAATGCCATTACCCAAAGCGTTCGAAGCTCCATCAAAGTACATAGACCATCGGGATCCCTCCTCAGGTCCTTCATCCGATCCAGGTGCCTCACAATCAGTTATTAGCATGATACTCTCATCCGAGAATTCAAAGTTCACAGACTGGTAATCATCCACTGCCTAATGTGCTAAATGGTCTGCCAAAACACTTCCCTTAATTGCTTTTTGGGTAGTATACTGGATGTCGTACTCAGTCAAGATCATCTTCCATCTTGCTATTCTTCCGGACAAGGCAGGCTTCTCGAAGATATACTTGATTGGATCCATCTTTGATATCAACAGAGTAGTGTGAGTCAGCATATACTGTCTCAGCCGGCAAGCAGCCCATGCCAAAGCGCAGCAAGTTTTCTCAAGCAACGAGTATCGGGTCTCGCAGTCGGTAAACTTTTTGCTAAGGTAATAAATAGCATGCTCTTTTCGCCCAGACTCGTCATGCTGACCCAGCACACACCCCATTGAGTTGTCGAGTACTGTCAAGTATAAGATCAGAGGTCTCTCTTCAACTGAAGGCATCAGAATAGGTGGCTCTTGGAGATACTCTTTGATCCTTTCGAAAGCGGCCTGACATTCATCTTTCCATCTTACCACTTGATCTTTCTTCAGTAACTTGAAGATTGGCTCACAAGAAGCAGTCAGGTGCGAGATGAATCGGGCAATGTAGTTCAGACGTCCTAGAAAGCCTCTGACTTCTTTCTCTGTTCTGGGAGCTGGCATCTCTTGTATAGCTTTCACCTTTGCAGGATCCACTTGAATACCTTTATCGCTTACGATGAAACCCAGCAGCTTACCAGATCTCACCCCGAAAGTGCACTTGTTCGGGTTTAACCTCAGCTTGTACAACTTCAACCTGTCAAACAGCTTCTACAGATGGTCAAGGTGTTCCTCCTCGATCTGGGATCTCGCAATCATATCATCGACGTATACCTCGATCTCATGATGGATCATATCATGAAACAAAGCGACCATGGCACGCTGATACGTTGCCCCAGCATTCTTCAGTCCAAAAGGCATGACCTTGTAGCAAAAAGTACCCCACTGAGTAACAAAGGTTGTCTTCTCCATGTCTTCGGGGGCCATTTTAATCTGATTATAACCGGAGAAGCCATCCATAAAGGAGAATACCTTGTGCTGCGCGGTGTTGTCAACCAGAACGTCGATATCAGGCAGAGGGAAATCATCCTTGGGGCTCGCCCTGTTCAAATCCCTGTAGTCGACACACATTCGAACCTTACCATCCTTCTTCGGCACAGGAACCACATTAGCCACCCACTGAGGGTAAGAAGTAACTGCTAGAAAACCGGCGTCAAACTGTTTCATAACTTCAGCCTTGATTTTCTTAGACATCTCTGGGCGCATTCGACGGACCTTCTGTTTCACTGGAGGACAGTCTTCCTTGGTAGGAAGGCGATGAACCACAATATCGGTATCCAACCCAGGCATATCTTCATAAGACCAGGCGAAAATCTCAACATAGTCACGCAGCATCTGAATCAACCGTTGCTTCACATTAAGCTCCAGATTTGC
The DNA here is from genome assembly GCA_948472305.1 of Vicia faba. Classification (NCBI taxonomy): domain Eukaryota; kingdom Viridiplantae; phylum Streptophyta; class Magnoliopsida; order Fabales; family Fabaceae; genus Vicia; species Vicia faba. The sequence goes on from OX451737.1 coordinate 1,188,900,968, forward strand.
ACCGATCCTGACCTCTTTCTTGTCTATCTCTGTACCCAGATTCACTGATTCCATCGGCTCTTCGTGCGGCTGAATGGCCCTCTCTTCCTGAAGTAACAGTCTTTCAAGTTCACCAGGCACTTCGCAATCATCTTCACCTTCGTCTTCGGCTAAATTGATCGGATTTTTGAAGTCATAACTGGCAGAAGCAGAGTCGTTACCAGTGAGATCTAGAGTGGATGTAGACCTATATATGTGAGTGTGTGTAAAATAGCTCTTTTGCAATATGTAATAAAAGAAAAACAAGGAGCGCAAGATTTGAAATGCAAGAAACGTCCAATGCTTTTATTAATGATATATGAAAATGACACACATAAAGCCCTCACAAATGAAGCCACGGTGCCCCGGGTAAGACACCGGGCCGTAAAGTTTAAAACATTATCTGTTACAAATTCAAAACAAAAAGTTTCATTACTGGGTAACAAAAGAAATAAGGATGAAGTCCTTTGCTATCCAGTTGCTTGGTCCACCGTCGATCGTAGGATAGATCCAACTGTCGAACTCAGACTCTTCAACATCGTCTTCAGTGGCATTTACTCCCGAGTTGCTGATGAACACGGGAGGTCTTCCGCTCCTTGCATTCCGAACAGCCCTTTGAGCTTCTGCAGTGAAACCCAAACCAAACTTGTCAGTCTTATGTGTAAAATCAGGGAGTTGGCCCCAATTTGCACACCCACCTTTCTCGACAATAGCCCGGGCATCCTTAAAGGAAGCCATCTTCATAGGAGAATCTTCAACAACTGTCTCAGTTGATGCCAGTGTCTGGGGAACCTCTTCAAAATGTTGAAATGGGGTCTCAATGAACTCCCCGTCCATCTCTACATATCAGAAAAAGTTGAGGTGGCTCACCATATACTCCTCTTCTCCTTGTACTGTCACAATCTTCCCTTTTACTGGGTACTTCAGCTTCTGGTGGAGCGTTGAGGTTACGGCCCCAGCTTTGTGGATCCATGGGCGACCCAGCAAATAAGAATAAGATGGCCGAATGTCCATCACATAGAATGTAGAGTTGAAAAACTGATAACCAACCTTAATCGGAATATCAACTTCTCCATGCACTATTCTCTTAGACCCATCAAAGGCCCTGACGACGATGTTGCTTGGTTTCAACTCCAACCCTTCACAATCCAACCGGTCTAGAGCTTTCTTAGGCAAAACATTCAATGAGGAACCAGTATCCACCAATACATGAGCCAGAGTAGTGCCCCTGCATTCAATGGAGACATGCAGGGCATCGTTGTGATTCTTCCCCTTAGCAGTCAAGTCGGCGTCAGAGAAACCCAACCCATTATCAGCAGTCAGACTAGCCACGCAATCTTTAAACTGATCAGCCGATGTCTCTTGCGGTACGTGTGCAGTCTTCAGGAATGCAATCAGAGCCTTGACATGGGCCTCTGAGCACAACAACAGTGACAACATAGATATTTTGGACGGAGTTTGCCCCAGCTGTTCAACTATATTGTAGTCACTCTTTTTGATGATTTTCAGAATCTCTTCCATCTCTTGTCTAGAAGCTTCAACAGTAATTGTCTTTGGTACCTCCGTTTGGGCAGGCTCACTGGTGGTCCCCTTGCCCCTAGTGTCAGATGACTCAGCGATAGGGGTAAGAATAGGAACTTGAACAGGAATAGTAGCGGGTACACTGGCAGGTGTAATAACAACAGGTTTTCGGGCAGTTTGCAGAGAGATATCAGGTGAGAAAAGTCTTCCGCTGCGGGTGACTTTAGCAGGTCCAACAATATTGCTGACGTCAGTATCAGCATCTAAATCTTGTTTAACTCCATGAAAATAAACATCGGCCCCATAATGCCAAGGGACAACTTTATCAGAAGTGTAGGGGATAGGCTCAGGAACAGTGATGATCAATGGTGCGGTTCTTGGAACAGATGTAATTCTAATAGGCTTTCTCGAGGATGCCTTGGAAAAATTGTCGAAAATGGTAATAATAGCAACTTCTTCAGTACGAACTAAAGGAACAACAGTCTTCTCAAACAGAATTTCTTTACTATCCATCAGGCGTTAGATACTTGATTTCAAAAGTGGGCAACCGGTTGTGGGTAGAACACATACGACAACCTTCGCCACAGCCCAGAAATAAACCGGCTAGCAAAAGGTTTTTCTTCACAGTCATCAAAGGGGTAACAATGTCGTTCACAGAAACCACAAACGAGTCTTCATCTATAGCATTTACTCCATGCTTGGGCATAGGAGCAGTCACAACATTAGGTCTTTCGGGCGCCTCAAACTCAATCTCCTTAGCATCAATTAAGTCTTGTATCTTATTCTTCAAAGACCAACAATCATCTGTATTATGCCCCGGGCTATCAGAGTGAAAAGCACAGCGGGAATTAGGGTTGTACTTCGGTGATGTTGTATTTGGATTCTTCGGGGCTTCCCTTGGAAACACTAGATTGGTTTTCAATAACTGTGGCAGAATCTATGATAAAGTCATGTTGAGAGGGGTGAATTGCCTTCGAGGTCTCTCGGCCTTTTGTTGATTGTTGTGCTGAGGAGCACCAGCAAGTCTTGAAATAACAACCGCATTAACAGTTTGGCGGCGTTCAGGTCTATTCTGGCTTTTCGAACTGTAGACATCACTGGACTCTTTCTTAAAAGGCTTCTTCTCAGTGCTTGATGAAGCACTCTTTTGTATCTTACCATCCTTAATACCAGCCTCAATCCTTTCACCGGTCATAATTAGCTCTGTAAACCCAGACAAAGAGCTTCCAATCAGATGGTTGAAAAATGGACCAGACAAGGTCCCCAGAAACATATCCACAAGCTCCCGATCAGCCAAGGGTGGTTGCACTCTTCCAGCGAGGTCCCTCCACTTCTGAGCATAATCTTTGAAACCTTCACCCGTTCCCATTGACATACCCTGGAGTTGGGTACGCGTGGGAGCGAGGTCGGAGTTGTACTGGTACTGCCTGTCGAAAGCAGTAGCCAAATCTTCCCAACTGCGGATATTGGCTCCGTCCAACTAGTAAAACCATTCAAGTTGAGTCCCTGAGAGACTGTCTTGAAAAAAGTGGATCCATAGGTTCTTATCAGCGGTGTACGGCTGAATCTTCCTTACATATGACCGGAGATGCAGCTTCAGACAAGAAACTTTGTCGTACTTAGCAAAGGCTGGTGCCTTGAACTTGTGGGGAATCACCACCCCAGATGATAGACCCAGATCACCAAAGTCCAGACCAGGCACTTTCTGAACTTCCACCCCAGTTGCTTGTACCTATCCTCAGTCGGAGGATACTGGTGTTCGTCGAAGTCCGTCTCATTGTCTGAGACCACAGGGCTAGGAGCCCTCCTTTCCTCTTGACTATCTTTCCCTCCAGATGAGGTGGTCAAATCAACTTCATCCCGTAGCCTGTTTCCAAACCTGTGACCTGTGTTAAACAGGACAGTCCTTTTCTTCTTCTTCTTCTTCTCTTTCAGAATCAGGGTCTTCCAATCTTGCTGACCCTTAGCTAGATTCATGAACAGCTCTTGGAATTGGGCATTCTGGGCCTGTAGGGCCTTGATTGCTTGCTCAGTTGATGGTTCAGCAGACATGATGAGCGAGTGCTGAAATAAACAGCGAAGAAGATAAGAGACCTGTAATGGATACATATTATGAAGTGCATGGGATGAAATGCGTATGATATGATTTCAAAGACAATCGAGAGATTCAAATTCGAAAACAAGAAATGAAACACACTTTTATTAGATAAACTTTTGAAATTCAAATTATTCAACAAATTGCCCTTAAGGCGTTAAAAGAAAGGAAATATTGAAAAGTAAATAAAAACTAGAAAATAAATAATCAAAGGACAATCAGTGCTCCCATGGTCTCTTCTTGTCGGTGCGGACATAGTCATTGAGAATCCGCTCGTTCTCCAACTGCCTAGTCAACTTCTGGATCTTCTGCTCTTGCTCGTTGAACTTTTCTCGGTAAGCATCTCGTTCTTCTCTCAGCTGCATCCAAGACCTTTTCAGTGCCCCAATGTTAGTGGACATGTAAGGATGGAGGATGGTAGGAAGAACCCCCTCTTCATTAGCAACTTCAACAATGATAGGCAAGACGGCTTCATACGGCATACCCAGCTTTTGGGCACGGATACGAATCCATCTGAGATATGGCTCCATCGGAAGAGAAGTCTTTGGACCCAACTCATGTGGATCAGATCTGTGAACTCTATCCCAAGCCCTTATGAATCTACGGCGTTGCTCGTCACTATCCCCTTGAAAATCAAAGATGATACTAGGCATTAGCAGCTCATGAGGTCCTTCTCTTCTGGCTCGCCCAAATTGACGTAAGGCCAAGCATGGATTATAAGAAATTCCTCCATGGGTTCCTATCAGTGGAACATTGGGGTACTCCCCACATCGATCAATAATAGCCACCTCGTTCATACCCTTGATAGTCTAGATGATGTCATTATGAGAGAGAGACATAACCCTATAAGCCCAGCCCATGCCTTCTTTGTTCTTCAGCACTGATTTGGGGAGGTGCGAAATAAACCACCTCACCAATAATGGAGCACAACACATCAAGGTTCCCCGCTTACGAGCAGTACGGGCATAAAGCTGATGAAGAATGTCGCCCAAGAGAGTGGGTACAGGATTACGAGAGATGAAGATTTTCACCGCATTCACATCAACAAAAGAGTCAGGATTCGGAAACAATACCAAGCCATATATCAAAAGATCCAGAATATCTTCGAATGCCTTGAATTCTAGACTATCCCAAAAATAATTAGCCTTACCAACCAAGAACTTAGTCAGAAAGCCCTTTGCTCCACTTCTAGTCTCCCAATTAGCCATTACCTCATCCTTTGTCATATGAAGGGCTGAAGCAATCTCTTCTGACCTAAGGATCTTCTCCCAACCAGTAAACGGGATCTGCTCTAGAATAGAGATACCGAGCAGATCAGAGAACTCTTCTAAGGTGGGAACCAACTGGTAGTCCTGAAAAGTAAAGCAATGGTACAGCGGATCATAGAACTGGACCAGGACACTCATCATCTTCTCGTCCAATTTGGAGGTAACCAAACTGAGAAGATACCCATGTCTTCTGATGAAGGAGGTAGTATCAGGCATCTTTGCAATCAACTCTTTAAGCATAGTGGGAACTTGGACAAAGTTGATCTGGATGGTATTCTTACGCATAGGCATCATGACCTACAAAACAGAACAAAGATAAATCCCTCCTGTCTTTGAAATAGGTTAGTTCAATGCAAGATGTATGCAATGTTATGATGTCATGATGTCATGATAGAAGGCACATCACAAGTATCCACAAATAGCAAACATGGCAAAGGCACACAAGTCACACATAGAGCCCTTAGATTTCAGGCTGGTAAGGAGCTTAGGTACTACCCTCTTTCAGTTCAGTTGGTTCAAACCTGTCCTAAAAATAGTAATCTGGTTCTAGAGGATCTCAATATCACTGACTACCCTCAATCGGTCATAATTCCAGTTTAGCAACCTTTTCTTGCGGCCAGAATCATCGCGAGAGTTTAGTCTCAATGAGTGTAGCATACTGCTACTATTCTATGGCCAAGTTGGTCAATTTAAATGTTCTAAGGTCAGTTGGTTCTTAATGACCCCTTAGATGACCCATATTCTCTTCGTTCCAACACAAGGGATATCGGTACAATCTAAAGTGGCACACCAACGTAGCTACTGCTTCAACCGTATCGGTCTACGTTGTACAGTTCCCTCACAGTTTATTGCTACTTACCTAAAGGGTATCCCCAGATCCGGGTTAGGATCTATAGTAACTCCGATACAAGCCCAAAAATATAAAGCATACAAAGTAAACAATTTAAAACATAATGATCTAATCCTAAGGTACACCCCACTTATTAAGCTTCCCCAGCAGAGTCTCCAGTTCTGTGATACGGTGGGAGAGAACTGACTGTTTTTGGAATGCTGGTTTGCGTTTTGCGTTTGTTTTCGCAAAATGTCGCGGTAGCAAGAGTCACCACCGTCTTTTATTTTATCCAACAAGGAAAGGAAAAAAGCACAGAAAAATTCCTTTTTCGAGATATTTCTCGGGTCTGGGGGGTAGATTATAGAAAGGGAAGGTGTTAGCACCCTTTCTATCTGTGGTTATCCACAGGCTCTTAGGTACTTGCTCAAAGTGTTTTCAAAATTGCTTTTCTTTGTGTTTGTGGGTTTGAAAAGAAGTTTTTGTTTGAAAGGTGTAAGTGTGAAAAGTTTTTGTTTTGTTTTGAAAGAGCAAGTACTTAAGAACCATCTACCTACTCGAAAAAGGAATCAATCTGTGCTAATGTCCTTTAGACAATGCTATCCCACTATTAGTGAGTAGGTAGCACTGTTGTTGGAGTTTTAAGGGTCAGTTCGATTAAGGGACGTGCGGTCACTAAAGCAATGTTAAGACGCCTTAGCGGTAACCCTAATGTCTTAGATCGTTTTTCCGAGGCAACCGTTTCGAGGAAACTATGATCTTTGGACAAGAGGGCGACCTCTAAAACTTCCTATACTGAATGACCACATTCGAAGGCAACCAAGTGAGGTGTACCCTAAGAGTGCGCATGTGCGAGTGTGTTGTTTTCAGTTAATTTGTCTTTGTACATGTCAATGGTTATCTATGTTGATTTTAGGTTAAACATCCGATCTTGTCATGCATTCCCTATTACCAAACATCTAACAGTTTATAAGTTGCGGAAATTAAATTGCGGAAATTAAACCAACTATTACAAGGCGTCGGGTATTTACATCGCCAAAAGCAACCCTTGAAATTAAAATGCAGAAAATAAATAAAGCGGTAAAATAATTAAAGTCCTATTAAACTATTACATCCCAGGAAACAGATACAATATTGATATAAAATGAATTGCGTGCGAGAAATTAAATCGAGCGAGTTCTAGGGTTTTGACCCTTTGATATTCAAGAAAAGATTTTTGGTTTGTTTTTGAACTAAAAAGAAATTAAACTAGGTTAATTATTAAATTAATAAATAAATTAATTAATAACATATTTTTGGGTTTTTGGTATTTAAAGAAATAAAAATAAATTAATCAATGTTAATAAAAACCTAATTGTCTAAATTAATTTTAATTATTGCAAAATATATTAAAAGTTATTCCTAATTAAAACTAAATTAATTAAATTAATATTTATTAACAAAAATAAAATGTTGAAAATTAATTTAAATAAAGAAAATATTTTTTGGTTTTTAATTTTATTAAGAAAAAAGTTTTATTGGTTAATAAAATAATAAAATAATAAAAACAAATAATTAAAGAAATAATAATAATAAAGAAAGAGTTTAGGAGGTTATGTGCCTGAAAGGAGGGTGAGAATGGCAATTCTGAGGCCCATTAACATGCAAGCCTGGTGGACTTTCCCTGATTCCATGCGCGCCCATTGACTTGAGAGTATGATGCACGTTCCATCTGGACCACCAGATCTGGCCCGGGGCCATCTGGCAAGCAGTTGAGGGAGGGAGTATGATAAGCTACGCGCTTGGTATTGCATGGAATCACTTGGCTGAAAAATACAACAAATAATATGGGGACCTGGGATTCGAACCCAGGTCCTGTAGGCCATTGCACACACGCCTTTGCCACTGAACCATTATGCGTTAGTTGTTAACTAAATACAAATAAAACATAATATATAAAAGTGTTAAAATTCCAGAAAATAAAAAATAAAGCGCGTGAATTATGAATCAACGAATGGGGGAGGGCCACGTTTTCATCCCTAACCTCCAGCCCTGTACATTTTTCCTGCGGATTCGTATCCACAGCTGGATTCGTAGGTTGATCCTAAAACCCAATCTAGGCCATGAAAACGATCCCCAAGACCATGGTTGTGCTCGTCTGGGCATCCTGAGTACGTCCATGTCCATCAATAGCACTGATTTTTCCTGAAAAAGAAATCCCCAAAAAAAACAAACCACGAACCCTAGATTCGGCTAGGGGGTTACAGGCCAGATAAACACAATTGGCTAATGCAGAAAGCTTGTAAATTGAACAAGGATTATGAATATGCCCATAATTTGTGCGAAAGATGCAAGAAGTAAGAGTTACAAATTTGAATACAGGGGTATGAAACGGGATGCTTACAGTGCGATTTGTTGCGTATGAAAGCTTGCTTTGGATTGCAGAAGGTTCAGTGATTGTCCAGCAAGCAATTGGCGTTGAGTTTTGCCTTTGAAAACGCCTCCAAAGATGATTTCAGTTTAATACTTTTTCACCTTTTTTCAAGTTTTGTTCTTGATGATTCTGCAGCCTCTAGCCTTTGAATTCGTGTCCTCTCACTTGTATATGTATGCTGCAATGTATTAGGTCAACTTTTGTGGACTGAATCCTTGTACATCAATGCTTGGAGATTTGATTTGATCCTCCATTGAAAGCTTTCCAATTTTGCCAAAAATCCAATCTTTTTGCACATGGAATGTTTGATACGAATTTGATACACTTGATGATGATGATTCAATCCTGAAATAGCCAAAAAGAGATCAAATAATCAATGTTTGGATTTTATTTGATTTAAATTGATTTAAAATGAAATAATTCATTAAAAAATCAAATTAAATAATAAAATTGATAAATGGTCACAAGGCTGAAGCTAGGACACGTGTGTAGTGTGACAAGATCAAATCAAGTGGAAAAGAATGGGCCCATTTGACAAAATTTGAAGTTTTGGGGATAGTTGACTTTTGGCAATTTTGCAAAAATGCCCAACTTCAACAATGCATAACTTCTTCAATTTTGAACTTTTGGAAGTGTTATTGGACTTTTTAGAAAGCCTGAGATGTCATTTAACCAACCCTTTTGGTCTCATCTCATTTTGATATTCCATTCTCAAGTTATAAGCTTTGGAAAAAAAGGTGTTGTTGTTGACTTTCAAAAATGACCTATAATGTCCAAATTTATAACTTCTTGTGAGTGCATTTTCGGATCTTGGGGTATGAATATGGATTGTAGGAATTAGCATCCTATTCAAAATGAGATTTGTATGGGTCATTTCTCATAAAGTATGAGAAAGTTATGCTTGGTCAAAGTTGAGTTGACTTTTCCTACAAAACCCTAATTTAGCAACTTTTGAGTCTTGATGAATTTTGAGCAATCCTTGATGAATCATGATCAACCCTTGATAAAATGATGAAATATCCTTCAAAATGAGAATTTTGACAAAAAAATCTTGAAGTTTGACTGTATATAGGCCACAGTTGACTTTTGCCCTAGCACAATCGATTTTTGGACCCATTGAGCAATTGACTGAGCCAACTTCCTCTGCAAGGCTTGAAATTTGACATGGATGAACTTGAGAATATATTAGGACATTGGGGATCACTTGAGGTCATTTGGATGTAAGGACCTTGATGCAACATAAAACCCTAATTTGGAGTTGACTGCCTTAGGAGATGACTTGACTGTCCAACTCTTGAGCAATCTTGAGCAACTTGGAGATTATTCTGGCAATGTCTTGGGAAATATGAGAGGGAAAATTTTGGGGTACAACACAATGCCTCATTTGACTTTCATACTTCATGTTGGACCTCTAATATTGCTCATACCAAGTTTCAAGCCTTGAATCACTTTTTTGCCCAGTCAATTGGACAATTGACCTAAAAATCAGCTGTATTGGGGAAAAAGTCAACCATGGCCAATTTACAGTCAAAACTCATAATTTTTTATCCACGTCAACATTATGGACTCACATGAACCATTTGATCAAGTTTGGACCACAACTCCTCAAGAAATTTGATAAAATCATCAAAAGGGCAAAATGGTCAAAATTAGGGTTTTGACTGGAGAAAGGCAATTTCTGATTTTTCACCTAGCCAATGGAAAATTGGGTTCAATCATGGTTTCAAGGACTCAATGGCATCATCTTGACCTAATCACAAGGTTCAAAAGATCTCAAATGCATTGGATTGACAGATGAATTTCCCAATCAACTGATCAAAAATCAACTGTACACTGAAAAGTCAAACTTTGACTTTTTGGTCAAAATCAAGTGCCAAGGGTCATATTTCATCAAGATGTGTCAAAACATGAAACTTGTTCACCAAGAAACTTAAATTTGGAAATTAGGGTTTAAGTTTGAAAATTTTCATAACTTAGAATTTTTCTAAGTTATGAAAATTTCTTATTTTTTCCCAACTTTTCCCAACTTTTTCACCATGATGCAATTGGATTAAAAGAAAACTTTACAACAAGTAAGTTTTAGTCCTCCATGAAATCTACAACTTTGATTCACAAAGTTTTCCCAAATGATGCTTGGATCTCAAGTTATGATTTTGTGAATAAGGGTCCATAAATTTTTTAACTTAGTGAAATTTTGCCCTAGTTTAGGCAAATTTTTGACCTAACTTCATGGCAACTTTTCACCTAGTTCCAAGAGGAATATAAAAATGCATTTCAAATGTGTATTGTAGATAATGTTACAAGATTTCCAAAATGTCCAAGAACTCTCCAAGATCATTTATGGTTATGGAGAATCAAAGAAATGAAAATGGAAAATTATCACTTTTATCCAAGGCATTTTTCACAATGGTTCAAGTTGCAAATCTGTCCTAGCATGCTTGTACTTGGTTTTAAAGGTTCTAATACTTTCTACACTCCTTAATTTAATGCAAACACAATGGATAATGGTCTTATTCTAATCTATGAAGCTTTGTACATTGAATTAATCCAAAAATGGCATAAAGTTCACATTGTTACTTTGATAAAGCTTGCTTTTTCCAACTTTGTTTATCTTGAGCCATGGACCTAATATCTTGCTGAAAACAATATCCACAAATATCAGGCAATTTATACCAACTCTCATGAGACCTTGAACTAGCCTGTACAGGCCTTTGGCTTTGTCACTTCACCTTTTCTTCAAAAGCAAGCAAACTTGCAAAAGTGAAGCAAGCTTGTGTATTTGATAAAACCAAGACTTGGTATCATTTCAAACGACCTCAGAACATTGTTGTAAGCCTAAGACACGAATTGCTCACCTCTCAAACACCCTCAAACACAAAGAACACCATTTCTTCCCAAAACAGGGCAATCTCTGCAAATCACAAGCCATTTCCATATTGCCTCATGCGTTTTGCTTTGAACCACTTCAAACACATTCTATACCTCACATCCAAGCTATCCAGGCCCCTGTCCAGCAACTGTGATCCCTGTTTCAAGCTTTACCATTTTCACTTTTTGAGTTTGCAGGTTAACTTCTATAGGGAGATTCAAGCATCTACAAGGCAAGCTGAGCATTGGAAAAGCTTGAGGGAACTTCAAGCAAGCTCACAAGAACTTCAGGCCTCACTCAAAGTCCCTACATTGCCATATTCAAACTCAACTGAATAAGGTATTTGTCAAGTTTCTATCTCTCTATTTAGGCATCCTTAAGCTTAGGTTTGTGAAGCAAAAATGTAGTCCTTAATGTGCTTGAGCTGTACATATGCGTAGATTTCATTTATATTAACTGAGCTAAGAGTATTTGGATGTTGAACATGCTGAAAAAATTAGGTCAGAAATTAGGGCCGTTAAAATTCTCCTTGATCTTTTAGAGTTAGGTCATGTTTTTTATATCATTAGAATCGTGAGTTAACATGCTACAAGTTTCATGTTGCAAGATTTTGTTTTTATGCACGTATGCAAGAGATACAGGTTGAAGAAGAACGCGCGTGTTTTGGTTGTCTGGAGGTCAGGGAATAAGATGTCCTGGGCCAGGGCCTGTTTCTATTTACACCTCCCTGTTTACTTTCTGCACCCCCTTGGCCCATTTTCTTATTTTGCATATTTTTTTTCATTTCTTTTATATTTTTGACTTTATTATTTTTTTCTGAACAAATAAAAATTCCAAAAATATTTACTTAATTTTTTGCATTTTATTTTATTATTTTTATTATTTTTATGACATAAAAATAGTTTATTAGGTTAAATAGGATTTATTTTCTTAAATAAACTTGTAAATAATATTAAAATACTTAAATATTTTATTTTATTATATTATACATATAAAATATTATTTTCTCACATATTTTATTTTTTTAACATTTTGTATATATTTTTATTATTTTTCTTGAACAAAAATGAATAAAAATGAATAATATAGAATATATTTTCTTTTAAACAAAAATTAGGGTTTTCACCCTTTCAAAAATAATCATTTTATTTTCTTATTTTTAAGACATAAATAAACTTATTTTTTTACACACATAAAATTAATACCAAAAAAACATTTTTGCATACATACATTTTATTGCATATTTAAATATTTGCTTATTTATTTATTTGTACAATAAGTTCAATTTGGTTGTAATAGTTTTAGGGTTTTATTTTGAGCAATATCCCCCTATTCAAAACTTGTATCCCCCTCCCCATAATATTGTTGTAATAGTCTAGATTTACTTTACGCATTTTATTGTTTTCATATACCATGATAGTAAACTAGGGTTTTGTATGCAAATACCAAAAATCAAAACAAATAGCATGGCTTAATACAAGACAAAAATGCATGAAAAATGACAACATATTGCACACAAGCACCCCTAGGGTTTCATACACTTTGTTGCCTTAAAATGACCATGGTATGCATGTTAGGTATCTTGGCAAAACAAAACAAAACAAAAAAATCATAGTCCCTCGATGACGCTATCAAAAGGTTGCCAAAAAAGAAAATGATCTTAGTCCCTAAAACTTGCTAAGATACTTGGCACCATTGTTATCATGGTCATACGATGACCCACGCCCGTCCCGTTTAACATCCAAAGATAGGGTTGTTTACCAAATGCAATGGTAAAACAACAATGTCAAAGGAATAAAAATGTGTAGGAAAGACTTTTGAGTAGGTAGATGTTTCTAGTTACTTGATCAATTTGCAAACCATCCTTGCTGTTTTCAAAAACACATACAAAATTTCAAAACATTTCCAAACAACTTTCAAAACATTGAAACATTTTTCAAAAGACAAACATCTTTGTATACATTCTTACGAACGAGAATTATTACAAAGATTGCCTAAACAAAGGCCTCTTTTCAAAATATTTTCAAAACCACACAAAGCACCATTTCAAACAATTGAAAAAGCAAAGCAAGTGATCTAAAAACAAGTAACTAAGAGCCCATGGAAAACCATGGATGAAAAGGGTGCTAGTACCTTCCCTTTTCATAATCTACCCCCCCAACCCAAAAACAATCTCAAAGGTCTTTCTTGTGCTTTTTTACCTTTCCTTTTGGATAAAATAAAAGTCGGTGGCGACTCTTGCTAACCGCAACATTTGCGAACACAAACGCAAAACCTCAAGTCAGTTCTCCCACCGCATCAAAATATCTTTAGAAGACAACAAGTTGCAGACTCTTCATGAGCAACATGTGTTATTGATATCTTTGGAAGACAACAAGTGGCAGACTCTTCATGAGCAGCTTGTGTATTATTGATATCCTTTGAAGACAGCAAGTGGCGGTCTCTTCATGAGCAACTCGTGTGTTTATTAATATCCTTTGAAGATAGCAAGGGACAAACTCTTCATGAGCAGCTTGTGTGTTTATTAATATCCTTTGAAGACAATAAGTGGCGGCCTCTTTATTTGAGCAGCTTGTGTATCCACAACAATATGTTATTTCAGCAGCAAATGGTATCTCTCCGGAAAAGTCCCACAGAGAAGTTTGTTATGAAATCTCTACCTTCAGTAAAAATCGGTGGTTCACTATCAGTAAAAGTTAGTATATATTTTGTCTACTTTTGACCCTGAGTTGTAAACTCACCATCATCTTGGGTCAGTAGCCATCTATTTTTTCATAGCCTATGCAAGGCGTTTTCTTTATTAGAGTCAGAAAATTGTTTTCTCTCGAAGTTATTCCCTGATAGTAGTCTCTCATTCGAAGTCTGTGGCTCCATTTCTCCAGTAGAGTTATAATATCTTCCCATGTGGATTATTTTATCATGTGCTTGGATTCTCCAACATTAGTTTGTCTCAAGCAACATCATTCCCCATAAGATTCAAATATTACATTCATATCATAAACACAATGGTGGTATCTTAGGGCCAAAAACTGCGTATTTTGTATTTAAGTCCCTCCTATCTCGTCGAGTCGAAGATTCCAATCTTCATATCTCCGGATAGAATAAACTTAAATATGGGCAGTTGTCATACCCCAATTTTTGACCTAAGATCCCATCTTCATTTCATTTTTTGTTATATACATTAAGGTCAAGAAATATGGTCGATTTCAAATGTCTCACCTTTGAGCATTGCCTGTGCAGAGATTATCAAGTGTTGTGAACATTTTTTCTTATGCATGACTAACTTCTAATCAAGCACGAAGTGTTTTTTTTGTTTCTTTGATTTCATGTGCAGAAGCATGTCTGAATCAAGAGCATCAGGCGTCACGCCTCAATTAGGGTTTTGAGTCTCTCAAGCCTGAAGTATAGTTGATCATTAATTCTCGAAGACTGATTCGCCAAGGCACAACTTCTAACCTCAGAGCATGGAGTCTTGAACATTGTTCAAGCTCCTTTTGATCATGAATGTTTCAAGCGTGATAGCTTGTTTCTAGGAACTTTCAGAGAATCGTGCGTTTATTTCCATGCTCTGTTCAACAAGTGGCCTCAAGCTTCTCCAAATTTCTTCAAAAAACAATCAAGGTTCCATGACCACTGGTTCACGTGTGTTTCACCTTGCCTTGAAATACGAGAAAAGATCAGGCTATGCAAGTCAATTCAAAGCGCTTCGACCAAAAGTCATTAGCAAGTTTTCTTTAAAAGTTAAAGACAGGTTGTGTTTAGAAAGCCATGAAAAGCCTTCATAGGACGTTTGTCATGATTTAAGAGTTTCTTGATCTCTAAGTTCAGTTCATTGTGCCAAATTCTCAATGCGATGACATTTCGCCTCAAATGTCTCTTCTAGTGATCATCTGAAGCTTTTAAGTATGGTTCGATTTCTTATACTTACATGACGCGGGGTGAATTTCGTTAGAGTGAGGTGATTGAATTCAAGATCACTTTGAAAGAATTTATTTAGAATACTTGGAATTTTCATCACGTGAATTCAAGTGTTAACTAATTTGAAGTTATCAAAAGGGTTTGTTCAAGATTCAAATCATTCATCATATTGAATTTATTCAAGATTACTTTTATGTGATTACTTTGATGGATTCCCACCATGGCAATTTGAATTCACATGAGGCATTTATTAAAGAAGATATTGAAAAGAGAAACTTGATTCAAATTTTTCATTCATCACAAGAACAAATACATGATAGTTACAACTTCAATACAAGATCAAATCATGTAATTCATTTGGATCTCTAATACAAGATGCAAGATTGAGGTCTTAAAGCTTGTATCATTGTTTATTCATCATTCAGAAATTCATTCAAGTATCAATCAATTCCTTTCCAAATTCAAGTGGAAGATTTCAAATTTCATCAAGACCAATAATGATCCACCCTCCTCTACTACTGCTTTGGTGTCTTTTAGAGATGACATCCGGAGCAGAGGTCTTGTAATCTTGGGAATCTGGGATACAATCTTGGTCACTGCTACCTCTTGAGAGACTTCTTCGAAATGTTGAAAAGGAGTTTCAATGAACTCGCCATGCAATTCCATATACCTGAAGGAATTGAGGTGGCTAATCATATATTCTTCTTCTCCGTGGACAGTGATAATCTTTCCCTGGACCAGATATTTCAACATCTGGTGTAGTGTAGAGGTGACAGCGCCGACATTATGGATCCACGGCCGTCCTAGCAGACAGGAGTAAGAGGGGCGGATGTCTATTACATAGAAGGTTGAGTTGAAAGTTTGAGTCCCAACCCTTATGGGGATATCCACCTCCCCGTGCACCATCCTCTTTAAGCCATCAAATGCTCTCACGACTATGTTACTGGGTTTCAACGTCAGTCCTTCGCAGTCCATTCTGTCAAGAGCTTTCTTCGGTAAAACATTCAAAGATGAACCAGTGTCTACCAAGACATGGGCCAGAGTTGTTCCTCTACATTCCACAGAGACATGCAATGCCTTATTGTGCTTTCTTCCCCTTGGTGTCAGATCAACATCCGAGAAGCCTAGGCCGTTATCCACCGTCAAGCTGGCCACGCAATCTTGAAATTGGTCAGCCGATGTCTCTTGAGGCACATGGGCTGTCTTTAGGAACTTTACTAGAGCTTTCGCATATGCCTCAGAACACAGCAACAATGCCAACATGGATATTTTGGAGTGAGTTTGCCACAACTGTTCAACTATGTCATAGTCACTCTTCTTTATTATTCTTAGGATCTCCTCCATTTCCTTCTTGGAGGTTTCGAGGATAGTCAGTGGTTGAGCCTTCGTCTGGACAGGCTCTTCTTGAATACTTTTTCCTCGAGTTTCAGTATTATGAGTGTTGGTAGGGATAACAACAGGGGTTGTGTCTTCTTTGTCAATAGGAGCACTTGCAGATATGATTATTGGTACGGAGGTCACCTTTGGAGCAGCCACGGGTCCAAAAATTGCCTTTGGGGGGGGGGGGGATTTCTGGAGAGAAGATTCTACCGCTTCGGGTAATCTTACTGGTTCTGGAAATATTGCTAATGTAGGAGTCTCCTTCTTTGGAGTTTATTTCTTCGGCTTCCAGCCCATCTTGTTTGATGCCATGGTAATAAATGTCCCCACCGTAATTCCACGACACAGTTTTGTCTGATTCATATGGGACTGTACCAGGTATTGTGATTATAAGAGGAGTAGTTTTTGGAACCGATGTAATTCTAACGGGTCTTTTGGGGACCCTGGAAGAATTGGAGGAGATGGTTATGATTGAAACGTCTTTAACAAGAACAGGTGAAACAGGAGTACTCTCAAACAGAATCTCTTTGTTGTCTATCAAGCGTTGAATGCCTATTTTCAACAAAGGGCAAACAGTTGGTGAGGATAAGCATAGATGGCAGTCTTCATTACAACCCGGGAATACACCGACTTTTAATAAATTTATCTTAATGATTGGGAGTGGAGTCAAGAGTTCATCAATTGTGGTAACAAACAAATCTTCTTCAATTGCATTAGTGTTGTGACCATGCCTGGGCATAGGAGCAAAAATGACGTTTGGCTTCTCGGGTGCATCAAACTCAATCTCTTTTGCCTCTATAAGGTCTTGAATCTTGTTTTTCAGGGCCCAACAGTTGTTAGTGTCATGACTTGAACTTTCAGAATGATATGCGCATCTGGCATTTGGGTGATAATGAGGGGACGTTGTGTTGGGGTTCTTTGGAGCTTCTTTTAAAGTTACCAAATTGGATTTTAGAAGGTGCGGTAAAACCTAGGATAGAGTCATATTGATTCTGGTGAATTTCCGGACTGGCCTTTCCACCCTTAGTTGATTACTTCTTGGTTGATCAGATGTAGGCTTTGGGATCGTAACAGCTCCTACCATTAGTCGGCGTTCAGCTTTCCCTTGGTTCCTTTGTGGATAAACAGTAGATACCTCCTTCTTCCAAGTGAAAGGCTTTCTCACAGCTGTAGAGGCAGATGAATCCTTCTGAATCTTTCCACTTTTTATGCAAGCTTCCACCCTCTCTCCGGTTAGTATTAACTCAGTAAATCCTGCAGATGAGCTTCCAATCAGATGGTTGAAGAAAGGGCCCGATAGAGTGCCTAAGAACATATCCACCAACTCCCTTTCAGACAGAGGGGGTTGAACTCTCCCAGCTAGATCTCTCCATTACTTCGCATAATCCTTGAAACCCTCATTGGAAGCCATGGCCATACTCTAAAGTTGAGTACGGGTAGGCGCCAAATCTGCATTATATTGGTATTGCTTATAGAAAGCTGCAGCAAGATCTTCCTAGTTGTGGATGTTGGCCCTTTCCAATTGGTAAAACCAATTGAGTTGTGTTCCAAATAGGCTATCTTGGAAAAAATTCACCCACGGGTCTTTATCGGCGGAGTGCGGCTGAATCTTTCTCACATATGATCGGAGGTGTATCTTAGGACATGGCATACCATCATATTTTGCAAACAACGACACTTTGAACTTCGTTGGGATCACAATTCCCGACACTAGTCCCAATTCTTCAAAGTCTAGACCTGGCACCTTTTGTATTTCCATAGCGCTCAAATGCTCTTCAAGATGTCTGTACTTATCATCTGTTGGAGGATACTGTTCCTCGGAGTAGTCTTCCTCTTCTTCCTCCTCTTCAGATTCTGACAGAACCGCTGTTTCCTTTCCTTTTCCTTCTCCTTCACCAGATGTTGTTGCGAAATTCAAGGTTCTTCTAGTTTGTCCTTGAAACCTTCTCCCCATGTTCCAAACCCCAGTGACCTTCTTTGTTTTCTTCTTTCTTTCTTCAGCTAACAGAGTCTTTAACTCTTCTTGCCCCTTGGTTAGGGTCATGAGTAACTGTTGAAACTACGTGTTTTGAACTTGAAGATCTTTGACTGTTTGTTCGAGATCCATCTTACTGAAATAAACAGTAGAGAGATGAGGAAAATCGTTGCAAAAGACATGTTTATGTTATGCTGAATGATATGTGTATATGTAATGTTTTCAAGGATTTTTAAAGATTCAAGTTCATTTTAGACAAAAAGAAACACACTAAGATAAAAAAGTAGTGTGCATCCTCTTTGGTGCAATGTAGGCATTTAGAGTCTACTCCTCATGAAGTAGCCTAGTGAGTTCCAAAACCTTCTTCTCGCTTGCGTAGAATTGGGCTTTGAAAGTATCTCGCTCTCCTTTGAGCTGTATCCAATCCCTTTGTAGGTCTTCAAGAGATGTGGGCATGTCAGGATGTAGGATAGTGTATGGAACTTCTCCTTCCTTAACAGGCTCAATGATCAACAGGAGAATGGAAGGATAAGGCATCATAAGACTTTGAGCGCGGGTTCGTACCCAATTGAGGTAAGGCTCAAGAGGGATGGAATTCTTGTGTCCCAAAGTCTTGCTATCCATCTTGTTTAGCATCCTCCATTCTCGGATGAATCTCTGGCGAAGACCTTGATCGTCGTGGTCGTAGTCGAATATCAAGCCTTGAATCAACATCTCATGCGGGCCATCCCTTTGGGCATAACCAAACTGTCTTAGAGCTAAGCATGGGTTGTAGGTGATGCCTCCCCTAATGCCAAGTAGAGGGACATTAGGGAATTCCCCATAACGGTCAACAATGATAACATTCTCTTTGGATCGAGAGCACCAATGAATATCTGAATGTTTGAGCGTCATTAACCTTTGTGACCACCTTAATCCTTGCTCATTCTTTAAGACTGATTGGGGAATATGAGAAATAAACCATCTTGCCAGGAGAGGAGTGCAACACATAAGGACACCTCTTTTCCTCATTGTGTGAGTGTGAAAAGAGTGTAGGATATCCCCTAGCAATGTAGGCACCGGATTGCGTGACATGAAGATTTTGACAATGCTCACATCTATGAGTTGGTTAGGATTAGGAAATAAGACCATCACATAGATGAGAAGAGCCACAATTTCCTCAAAATCCTGCAAGTCTAAGGAATTCCAACAGCTTTGGGCTTTCTCAAACAGGAACTTTGCTAAGAAGCCTTTGACACCACTTCTAGTTTCCCAATGAGTTGTGACATCAGATGAGTGCAAGTGCAGAGCTTGAGCAATCTCTTCTGGTTTTGGGTCTCTTTCCGTACCGTTGAAAGGTAGTTGATTGAGAATTGGAATCCTCAAGAGTTGAGAGAATTCTTCCAAAGTAGGCATAAGTTGATAGTCGGGAAATGTGAAGCAATGGTGCAAAGGATCAAAGAACTGGAAGAGCACCTTCATCATATCTTCATCTGTGTTAGAGGTGACCAAGTTGAGTAGACGATCATGCCTCTCGGTGAATGGAGAGTTCTCAGGGATCCTTGAATCTAGCTCCTTGAGTTGTGGAGGAATTCTTACAAGGTTGACTTGGATAATTTTCCTGCAAAGTGAATCCGTATCCTACAAAACAAGAACAAAGATGAATCTCCAAAATACTTGAAATGGTTAGTGGATGCATATGATGCTCATGATGTCCATGATGTTATGTAAAAGTATGCATATACAAGCAAAACAAACAAGTTCTTAGTTTAGGATGGCATGGGGTTTTATAGGTAAGTACCCTCTTGAAGTTTAGTTGGCTTAAACTTGTCCTAGTAATAGTAACCGGGTTCTAAGGAGCTCAATATCACTGGATTATTTCCTTGGTCATTGTTTCAGCTCAAGCCTCTTTAATGGCGACCGAAATATCCCAAGAAATCAACCTTCAATGAGTGTAGCATCGAGTATCTACCAACTTCGGACTGCACCAAAGTCGGTCATCTCACTACATCCTAAACGCCAAGTTAGTCAAGTAAAGGGTTCTAGAAGTTCATTAGTGCTTCATGACATCACTCAGCGGCCCATATTCTCTTTGATTGACTCAAAGGCTACCGGTACCCACAAATATGTCACACTAACATAGCTATTGTTTAGACCATGTCGGTATACCCCATATAGTTTCCACAACGTATTGCTATTTACCTATAATGTATCCCAAATCCGGGTAGAGGATTTCAAACCCAAACAAAGAACCAAAATGTAAAGCAAACAAGTCAAACAATGTAAGCAAATAAATGTGATCTAGCCCTAAGGTAACCCCACTTTTATAAAATTCCCCAGCAGAGTCTCCAGTTCTGTGATACGGTGGGAGAACTGACTTGAGGGTTTTGCATTTTATCGCAAATGTTGCGGTTTAGCAAGAGTCGCCACTGATTTTCTTTTATCCAAAAGGAAAGGTGAAAAATCACAGGAAAGACCTTTGAGATTGTTTCTTGAGTTCGGGGGATAGATTATGAAAAGGGAAGGTATTAGCACCCTTTCCATCCATGGTTTTCCATGGGCTCTTAGTTACTTGCTAGATCACTTGCTTTTTGTTTG
The DNA here is from genome assembly GCA_948472305.1 of Vicia faba. Classification (NCBI taxonomy): domain Eukaryota; kingdom Viridiplantae; phylum Streptophyta; class Magnoliopsida; order Fabales; family Fabaceae; genus Vicia; species Vicia faba. Next base: position 1,188,921,831 of record OX451737.1, read on the forward strand.
AAATTATGCTTTGTGTGGTTTTGAAAGTATTTTGTAAAAGAGGCCATTTGTTTAGGCAATCTTTGTAATGATCTCGTTCATAAGAATGTATACAAAGATGTTTGTCTTTTTAAAAATGTTTTCAATGTTTGTAAAATGTTTGGAAATATGTGTGTTTGTTTTGAAAAATAGCAAGGATAGTTGTTTGGAAATAGAGCAAGTAACTAGAAGTAATCTACCTACTCAAATGTATTTCTTGTTCATTTTCTATTCCTTTGACTTTGTTGTCTTACCATTGATTTGGTAAGCAACCCTATCTTTGGATGTAAGCGGGACGGGCGTGGGTCATCGTATAACCATGATTAGCAATATTGCAAACTATCTTAGCATTTTTGAGGGACCAAGATCATTTTTTAAGGCAACTTTGAATAGCATCATTGAGGGACTATGATCTTATACTTGTTTGTTTTGCCAAGATACTTCACATGCATAATATGGCCATTTTTGTATAAGGCAACCAAGTGGAGAAACGCTAAGGGTGCTTGTGTGCAAGTGTGTTATTTTCATGCTTTGATTTTGTCTTGGATTTAGGTGTGATCGGTGGAAATAGAACTGACTGTTTTGAAATGCTGGTTCGCAAAATTTCGCGGTAAGCAAGATTCGCCACCGTCTTTTATGTTCTCCAACAAGGAAAGGACAAAAGCACAGCAAAATTCCTTTTCGAGATGTTTCTCGGTTCGGGAGGTAGATTATAGAAAGGGAAGGTGTTAGAACCCTTTCTATCCGTGGTTATCCACGGGCTCTTAGGTACTTGCTCACTATGTTTTCAAAAATCTTTTGCTTTTCTTGTGTTTGTGGGTTTTGAAAAAGTTTGTTTAAAAACATCGTTTAACTCTTGTATCAGTCCTCAAGAGTGTCATGAAGTGTTTGTTTGAAAACTTTTGTCAGAAAAGTGTAGGTGCGAAAAGTATTTTTGTTTTGAAAGAGCAAGTATCTAAGAACCTCTACCTACTCAAAGGAAATTAAGCTGTGTAAATGTCCTTTAGACAGTACTATCCCACTATTGAGAAGTAGGTAGCACCGTCGTTGGAGTTATTCGGGTCAATTCGATTATAGGGACATGTGGTCACCAAAGCAATAGTAGGACGCCTTAGTGGTAACCCTAATCTCCTAGATCCTTTTTATCTGAGGCAACTGTTTCGAGGCAACTTGGATCTTTAGACAGGAGAGCGACCTCTAAAACACCCTATACTCAATGACCACGTCGAGGCAACCAAGTGAGGCGTACCCTAGGAGTGGCATGTGCGAGTGTGTCAGGATTCAGTTAAATTATCTTTGCACATGTTATGGTGAGCTACGTTTTGATTTTATTTTTCAGGCAAGTCTTGTCATGCGTAGCAGTTAATTAATAGTTGTGCGGAAAATAAATTGCGGAAAATAAATCTACGCTATTACAAGGCGTCGGGTATTTACATCGCCAAAAACATAACCCTTGAAAAATAAATGCGAGAAAATAAAGAAAGCGATAAAAAGGTCCTAATTATCTATTACATCCTCGGAGCAATTACATAAATATGATCAAAAATTAATATGCGCGAAAAGAAATTAAATCGGAGAAGTCCTTAGGGTTTTGACCCTTTTTGAGAAAAAATGAGTTTTTGGTTATTAAATTAAATTAAACCTAATTAACTAATTAATTAAATAAAATAAATATTTTAAGTTTTTTATGTTTTAATGAAATAAAAGGAAAGAAATTAAAATTCTCAAGAAAACCCTAATTCTACGTTGATTTTATTTATTATGAAAATAATTAAAGTTAACCTAATTAAAACAACTAAATTAATTAATTACATTTATTTACAAAAATAATAAATTAAAGGTGAAATTAATAATAAAAATATTTTAGTTTTCTGAATTTTTATTGTGAAAAATTAATTATGTTAATTAAATAATAATGATAATAATAATTAGTAAAACAATTAAATAGAAATTAAAATATAAAAGAAAAAGAATAAAGAAACCAGGGGGTGATGGGCCAGCTTTGGAGGTGAGGAAGTAATTTTCAGGCCCATCAAGTTATTCAGCCACGTTTTGACTTTGGTAATTGTCCAAGACGTTGGTTGACTGGGAGTACCATGGTCATCCACTCATGACCTTCAGATTTGTGCTTGTGGCCACTTGGCGCCTGGGATTTGAAAGTGCATGGTACACTCCTTTTGGAAATCTGCACACAATCATGTTAAGAAAAATAATATAGGAGTTTTGGGGTAGACCTGGGATTCGAACCCAGGTCCCAATGATCACCAGCCAGCGCATCAACCACCAAGCCATCTGCACGCGTTTGTAATTATAATAACAATCAATTATAATATTAAGAAACACACCACTAATACTGTAAAACAAATAAAGCGCGCGTGTTTTGAATTGTCCAATGACGTATTACCACCTCATCATCGTCTTCGTTGTGCCTGTAAAAAACAAATCAGATAGCGGGGGGTTTTAACCCCCACAAAATAACATGAGGAAAAATAGCGATTAGGCCTACGTTGAATATAAATATTTCGCGAGGGTGGCTGCGTGTTCGTCTGGTCTCAACGAGTTCAACCATATGCCTTAAAGGTTCTAATTTTTCCTGTGCTGTAAAGCCCCAAATTCACAGCATAAGAACCCTAGAATTCTTCCATGGCAACTTTCGATTCTATGCATTATAATCCAATTAGCTTATGCCATTAGCTTCATATGAGTTCTAACAATACAAAACAATCAATAAAACATGTTAATTATGCATGAAATAGCCAATACAATTTTGAACATAAGAAGCAAACCGTGGTTCTGTAACTAGTGATTCTTTGAGCTATGAAGCTGGAAATTGATTGCAAATCGTCCTGGGAACCTCCTGCAGTGTATTGAAATCAACAAATGTCCTTAATTCGCCCTAGAATGCAGAAAACAGTTTTGAGTTTTCTTGAATTTTTTTGAATGTGGTTATGGATTTTCTGCAGAGATTTCACGTGTGCATGATTAGGGTTGGCTTGTGTACTTATAATAGAATATAATTAGGTCAAAATCTTGCAAAGAAATCCATGGAATGATGATTTGAATATTTGATTGAAAATCAAATATTTTTGAATCTTCATGATTGGAAAAACTTGCTAAATTTGGAGATTCTTGTCTCTTTGATTTGCACACGAAATTGCCAGCATGATTAGGTCATTCTTGCTTCACAAAAAGATTGAAAAATCAAATCTTTGTATTTCCTACAATTTAAATTAATTAAATGAATTAAAATCAATTAAAAATCCAATTAATTAATAAAAAAATAAGAAAATAATTCAATTAGCCTTGATGGGTCGTGCATAAGCCATGGATAAAGTTTCAAGAAGAAAATTGAGGCCCATTAGCAAAAACAAAGTGTTTTGAGCAAAGTTGACTTTTGCAAATTCACAAAAATTTCCCAACTTCTCCAATGCATATCTTGCTCAATTCTGATCATATGAACATGTTCTTGGACATTTTGGAAAGGTCTTGAAGTCCTCTAACCAATGCCTTTGGTCCCAAGTCATTTGGATTTACCAATCTCAAGTTATGGTCTTTGACTTAAAGTGAATTTTTGTTGACTTTTGAAATTGACCTATAATGTAGAAATTGATAACTTTTTGTGAGAGCATTTATTGGACTTGGAATGTGAAGATGGATTGTAGGAAATGTCATCCCCTTCAAAATGAGAATTGGATGGGATTTTTCTGATGAACCATGAAAAAGTTATGCCTTGGTCAAGACACAGTTGACTTTTCTGCTGTCCAAAAATAGTAACTTTTGCACCTTTGATGATTTTTGAGCCATGCTTGTGGAATCATGATCAAGACTTGATCAAATGATGATTGTGGACTCAAAATAAGATGTTGACCAAAAAATTTGACTTTTGACTGCAAAATGGCCATTTTACCCTTGCAGTTGACTGTAGGTCAAATGGAGCTTTTGACTGTGCAAATTGGTACTGTGAGTCTTGAAACTTTGCATGTAGGTGCTTGAGCATGCATATAGGCCCTTGAGACTTGATTGAGCCATTGAAAACCTCAAATTCCTTGAAAGAACCAAAACCCTAATTTCAGCTGGCTTAGGAGGTATTTGGACTGTGCAATCCTTGAGTAATCTTGAACCATTTGAAGATAATTCTTGACAAACCTTGAGGAATATGGGAGGGCGAATTTTGGGGTACAACAGGTTCCCCTGTTCAATCTTCTTCAACCTGAGGATGTAGATTGGCTTACGTGCCTTTCGTGATCCGAAGGTGGAAGATGATTGAACACTAAAGTGCCCAGAAATTTGCACTCGTATAGTGTGGTATCAGCAATGTGATGTCGGGAATGGGCTTACAGATGCCATTTGGAAAGATGATGGATAGGAGGATGGGCTTATAGATGCCATCGGGAGATGTGACAGAATCTTGTCGGGGATGGGCTTATAGATGCCATCTGGAGATTGTTGGTAAAAGGATGGGCTTATAGATGCCATCTGGAGATTATTGATAGTTGTGGAGATGGGCTTAAAGATGCCATCTTGGTAAATTGAAAGAAGGAACCTGTGTAGGGTTGCTTGACGATGAGTCCGTGTAAAACTGCATCTTGGAAGAGAAGGAATCGGTGTAGGGTTGCCTCATGATGATCAAGTAGATGGTTGTCCTGTCTGGTTTCAGGTATTAACCTATAATCCGTCGTCCATAGATATTTCCTGGCTAGATACAGGTATTAATCTAGAACTTGAGAAAGGGTGGTCGAGGAGATAGCTTCCCTGGCTGGATACAAGTGTTACTTTCTGACCTGAGAAAGAAAGATGGTTTCCTGGCTAGATACAGGTATTGATCTTCAATCTCTTCATGTAGATACTTTCCTGGCTATATACAAGTATAGATCTACAATCAATCGCTCACAGATATGCCCTGGCTAGATACAGGTATCGAATCTGGAACTTCAAAAGGTTGGTCGAGATAGCATTCCTGGCTGGATACAGGTGTAGACCTCTGACCTGAGAATGAAAGATAATTTCCTGGCCTGTTACAGGTGTTGATCTTCAATTTCTTCATGCAGATACTTTCCTGGCTAGGTACAGGTATAGATCTACAATCAATCGCTCACAGATATTCCCTGGCTAGATACAGGTATCGAATCTGGAACTTCAAAAGGTTGGTCGAGATAGCTTTCCTGGCTGGATACAGGTGTAGACCTCTGACCTGAGAATGAAAGATAATTTCCTGGCCTGTTACAGATGTTGATCTTCAATCTCTTCATGCAGATACTTTCCTGGCTAGATACAAGTATAGATCTACAATCAATCGCTCACAGATATGCCCTGGCTAGATACAGGTATCGAATCTATAACTTCAAAAGGTTGGTCGAGATAGCTTTCCTGGCTGGATACAGGTGTAGACCTCTGACCTGAGAATGAAAGATAATTTCCTGGCCTGTTACAGGTGTTGATCTTCAATCTCTTCATGCAGATACTTTCCTGGCTAGATACAGGTATAGATCTACAATCAATCGCTCACAGATATGCCCTGGCTAGATACAGGTATCGAATCTGGAACTTCAAAAGGGTTGTCGAGATAGCTTTCCTGGCTGGATACAGGTGTAGACCTTTGACCTGAGAATGAAAGATAATTTCCTGGCCTGTTACAGGTGTTGATCTTCAATCTCTTCATGCAGATACTTTCCTGGCTAGATACAGGTATAGATCTACAATCAATCACTCACAGATATGCCCTGGCTAGATACAGGTATCGAATCTGGAACTTCAAAAGGTTGGTCGAGATAGCTTTCCTGGCTGGATACAGGTGTAGACCTCTGACCTGAGAATGAAAGATAATTTCCTGGCTAGATACAGGTGTTGATCTTCAAACTCTTCATGCAGATACTTTCCTGGCTAGATACAGGTATAGATCTACAATCAATCGCTCACAGATATGCCCTGGCTAGATACAGGTATCGAATCTGGAACTTCAAAAGGTTGGTCGAGATAGCTTTCCTGGATGGATACAGGTGTAGACCTCTGACCTGAGAATGAAAGATAATTTCCTGGCCTGTTACAGGTGTTGTTCTTCAATCTCTTCATGCAGATACTTTCCTGGCTAGATACAGGTATAGATCTACAATCAATCGCTCACAGATATGCCCTGGCTAGATACAGGTATCGAATCTGGAACTTCAAAGGGTTGGTCGAGATAGCTTTCCTGGCTGGATACAGGTGTAGATCTCTGACCTAAGAATGAAAGATAATTTCCTGGCCTGTTACAGGTGTTGATCTTCAATCTCTTCATGCAAATACTTTCCTGACTAGATACAGGTATAGATCTACAATCAATCGCTCACAGATATGCCCTGGCTAGATACAGGTATCGAATCTGGAACTTCAAAAGGTTGGTCGAGATAGCTTTCCTGGCTGGATACAGGTGTAGACCTCTGACCTGAGAATGAAAGATAATTTCCTGTCCTGTTACAGGTGTTGATCTTCAATCTCTTCATGCAGATACTTTCCTGGCTAGATACAGGTATATATCTACAATCAATCGCTCACAGATATGCCCTGGCTAGATACAGGTATCGAATCTGGAACTTCAAAAGGTTGGTCGAGATAGCTTTCCTGGCTGGATACAGGTGTAGACCTCTGACCTGAGAATGAAAGATAATTTCCTGGCCTGTTACAGGTGTTGATCTTCAATCTCTTCATGCAGATACTTTCCTGGCTAGATACAGGTATAGATCTACAATCAATCGCTCACAGAATGCCCTGGCTAGATCAAGGTATCGAATTTGGAACTTCAAAAGTTTGGTCGAGATAGCTTTCCTGGCTGGATACAGGTGTAGACCTCTGACCTGAGAATGAAAGATAATTTCCTGGCTAGATACAGGTGTTAATCTTCAAACTCTTCATGCAGATACTTTCCTGGCTAGATACAGGTATAGATCTACAATCAATCGCTTACAGATATGCCCTGGCTAGATACAGGTATCGAATCTAGAACTTCAAAAGTTGCTCGAGATAGCTTTCCTGGCTAGATACAGGTGTAGACCTCTGACCTGAGAATGAAAGATAATTTCCTGGCCTGTTACAGGTGTTGATCTTCAATCTCTTCATGCAGATACTTTCCTGGCTAGATACAGGTATAGATCTACAATCAATCGCTCACAGATATGCCCTGGCTAGATACAGGTATCGAATCTGGAACTTCAAAAGTTGGTCGAGATAGCTTTCCTGGCTGGATACAGGTGTAGACCTCTGACCTGAGAATGAAAGATAATTTCCTGGCCTGTTACAGGTGTTGATCTTCAATCTCTTCATGCAGATACTTTCCTGGATAGATACAGGTATAGATCTACAATCAATCGCTCACAGATATGCCCTGGCTAGATACAGGTATCGAATCTGGAACTTCAAAAGGTTGGTCGAGATAGCTTTCCTGGCTGGATACAGGTGTAGACCTCTGACCTAAGAATGAAAGATAATTTCCTGGCCTGTTACAGGTGTTGTTCTTCAATCTCTTCATGCAGATACTTTCCTGGCTAGATACAGGTATAGATCTACAATCAATCGCTCACAGATATGCCCTGGCTAGATACAGGTATCAAATCTGGAACTTCAAAGGGTTGGTCGAGATAGCTTTCCTGGCTGGATACAGGTGTAGATCTCTGACCTGAGAATGAAAGATAATTTCCTGGCCTGTTACAGGTGTTGATCTTCAATCTCTTCATGCAGATACTTTCCTGGCTAGATACAGGTATAGATCTACAATCAATCGCTCACAGATATGCCCTGGCTAGATATAGGTATTAATCTGGAGCTGCAAAAGTTGATGGTAATATCTTTTGATTGACCTTTTCCTGAAAAGGCAAAACATTAGTTGTATGCAATGTCATGATGTATGAAATGCATGGTGTCATGATGTTCTCAAAAATAAATGAGATTGTGTCGTATGCACTTTATCATGTATGTAAGCAGGAGGTATGAAATGTGAAATGTTTATGAATGTATTTTCGTCTGGGAAAATAAATCCTTGACGAATGCCGGGAAGTTCCTTGAATCCTGGGCTGTTGTTGGAGAGTAGAGTTCTTCGTTTCCGCTGGGGGATGATGGACGAAGATTGCACGAATAAACCTGTAGGATAAGATGACTCTGTTGGGGAATAAACTTGGTGAAGAGATTATTCTGTGGGGAATTACTCTGTGGGGAAGAGATTCTTCGTTGAGAATTTAACAATAACTCCGTTGGGGATTCCGTTGATAAGCTTTGTTGGGATTTTGATGATGAACTTTGCTGGGGATAGGAAGAACTTCGCTAAGGACGATCTTTCCGTTGCAATTTGCTGAGGATAACCCAATTAGACTCTGGTGGGGGATAACCTTCTGAATACGGCTAGGGAGAGATGTTTGCACTCTGCAGGGGACAAGCTTCCAGAATCTACTGGGGAGGTGATTCAACTCTCCTGGGGAAACTTTTAAGGAAATGGCTCCACTGGGGTATCTGTATTCTGCCGGGGAACAATCTTATATTTTTGTCGAGGAATGTTAAGACTGTCGGGGATGCTTGCTGAGGAATATCTTTATACTCTGCTGGAGAATATTAAGATCTTCTGGGGATACCCAACTTCCTTAAGGCTGACAGTAGCCCAACTCTGCTCGGGGGCAGAGTATTGCGGACTTGCTGGGGATACTGTGCCTTTTTAGGGCTGATGAGAGACCAACTCTGCTTGGGGAGAGTATTGCTGAATCTTACCTTACTCTGCGAGGAGTGAAGGTATCTTGGTCATATTCTTCAGCTGAATCTACCTCGTACCTGATGGACAGAGCAGCTTGTACAGTTCGGACAATTTTTGATTGCCCCAGCTTCTGTGGGAGAGGAAGGTACCTATGAGATGCTTGATAACTGCCGACTGACAAATCTTCTTCTGGTAGGCAAGTGACGAGATGACGGGACATAGTCGTACGCTTTTGATCCTTAACTTTTGCCTGGACCGCCCTTTCGGGTTTTCAGTCCACCGGGATACCCATTTTTGCCCAAGCCGCCTTTTCAGGTTTTCGACTTGCCGGGTGTACAGATTTTTTCATTTTCATCCCTTATTTTTGCCCGAACCCTTTTGGTTCGCCGGGAAGCCCTTATTTTTGCCTAGGCCAGTCGACCTAGCGGGCCTTTGATTATGCGTAGTATTTTTTTCGACTATGTCCACGCTCTCCGAATGTAGGGAGTTGTCACTGTCAATAGTGTTGTGTCGTCATACTACCAGAAGATATTTGATCAGGCAAGATTCGTCGCTGGAATTCATGTCCAATGCCCCAATTGATTCAGATGGAGATTTGCCCCAGGCTATTTGGCATTTTGAGAGATTCCATGAATCTTGACTTGACTGCCCCAGATTATGGACAATGATCATGCCATGCCCCTTGATTGGAAGTGTTTCTCCACTTGAGGTGATCCTTTTTATTGAGAAGGTTTTTTGTTTACTAGATATTCATCGTGCGAATTTCTCTGCTGTTGAACAAATAGTCATATGCAAACAATATTATTTTAAGAATGCAAAGCTTATGTCTGTCTTGAAGTTTTTTGAAAATGCAGTTTTCAGTAAAACAAGTGAATTTTTGTAAAATGTGATGTCAACTCAAGATTTTACAGCAAGCCCTACAGGAGTCAGGATACCTTTTGTAACAACATGCTTTCGAACTAACCCACGCTTCAGCTAGGACTTTTAAGGGTTATAACGTGGCCTGGTTCACGGTTTAAGAAACAAAGGATAAAGGCTCAAAATTTATTTGTACCCACCCGCTCTTCGTGATGTTCTTCGATCCTAAACTCAGCTAATCATGCGTTAGATCTTGTTTGAGTCTTCGCTCCGATATACCAGTGATGGTTCGGATACTGATAGTTTATTTTGACCAAGCATTCATTTCTTTTTTTGTTGAGGGTTTGTAGGACCTCTTTCTTTTTGATTTTGTTATCCCTATCTTTTTGCCTGAACTGTTTCTTTTGTGATTACAGTCAGCGGGATGCCCCAGTTTTGTAAGTCTCCTTCATAGGTTTTGACTTATTGGGCTTTTGTTTTTGAGAGATAATGACTGCCTATCCTTACGATTATACGGAACCATCACTGTCTCTTGTTTTGGAAGGACTTCTTTGATGCCATTCGTTGTGCACCTGGATAAACTGAGAAAATTACCCTGCCCCAGGTTATGATTAAGGGTTTTAATTTGTGAAAAGAAAAACTCCAACTTCTTTGGCTCAAAGGGGTTGACTAGGGATTATCTTCCTTATAACTCCATTGTTTAGGATTTGAAACAATGCTTGTACCTCATCAGTGGGGTCTGTTTAAAAGCATACTGTAAAGATCGTGGTATCGTTTTCGTCATCTCCCTCAAAAGGCTTAGAATTTTTTAATCGAGAGTTGAACATCACAAAAAATGAAAGCAGTTTGAATATAGTGAATACAAATATATTGATTCAGAACAGACATATGCGATGCATTGATAAAGTAATAAAGTTTGATATGAATAAATGTTTGGACAATCAAAAGAAAATTAACAAATTGAAAATTCCAATGAACAAAAATTCTTCTCGTCTCAGGACTTGTCACTTCAAATGGTGAACCTTGGAGGGATAGTAGAAGAACTCGGCCTGACCATCTTGTGCAAACTCCAATGCTCCTTCATCAATTAGGTTTTGGATTTTGTACCTCAACTTGCAACAGTCGTCAGTATCATGCCCCGGGCTGTTAGAATGGTATGCACACCTGGCATCAGGATTGTAGTTGGGTGAAGAAGTCTTAGGATTCGGGTGAGGTCCTACCAACATCACCAGATTCAAATTCAACAGGTGTTGCAAAGCTTGGGACAGTGGCATGTTGAGCTTGGTAAACGGCCTCGGAGTAGCCCGTTGCTTATGGTCAGGTTGTTGTTGGACCTGTGAGGTAGTGGCACCCTAGAGAGGTCTATTCTTCATCAAACCAAACCTTTGACTTCTCGGAAGTTGATTAATGACTTGATCCTCAGCCTTGACTATTTGCTTCATACTGTTGTATCTGTCTTGATGAAGCTGGTTGATCACGGTTCTCAACTCTTCTTGCTCCCGAGCTAAGCCTTGGATAAGGGCCATTTGCCCCAGCATCTGGGTTTTCATTGCGCCTACCTCAGCTTGCAGATGTTCCAGCCGTTCGTCCTTACTGTCTTCAGGACTCTTCTTGACCAAATTCCCCATGAGGAGTGTTCTCAACTCTTCCTGCCCCTTGGATAGATTTAGGAAGATTTCTCTGAACTGAGTCTCTTGAGTATGGAGATCCTGGTTGTCTTGTTGGAAAGCCATTGCTGAAATAAACCGCGAGAACGTGAGAGACCTGTATCAGATGACCTGTTATGCAATGATATGTATGATATATGTATGCACTGTTTTCAAGGATCTCGCGGGGTAAACAAGAAAATTGTTAGAATTTGAATTTTGTAGCTTGATTGAAGGAACTGCATATTGTTGAGAGTCCTTCTTCAAGAGTCAAGGCTCACCATATCGAGTGGGTCATAGCCCCTGACTCAAGTTATCATGTTTTGATCTCCAACAACCTTGGCTAGAGGAAAATAAATCCCCTTTGCCCCTTGCTAGACATTTGGTTTATCATGACCTGCATCACAAACCCTTGAGATCCTTGAAATGGGTTAGTCCTTATGCAAGATGTGTGCAATGTTATGATGTTATGATAGAGGCACACCACAAGTATTCACAAAAGGCAAACATGGTAAAGTCACACAAGAGCCCTTAGATTTCAGGCTGGCATGAAGTTTAGGTACTACCCTCTTTCAGTTTCAGTTGGTTAAGACCTGTCCTAGAAAATAGTAACCGGGTTCTAGAGGATCTCAATATCACTGACTACCCTCAATCGATCATAACTCCAGCTTCGCAACCTTTTCTTGCGGCCAGAACCATCGCGAGAGTTTAGCCTCAATGAGTGTAGCATACTGCTACTGTTCTATGGCCAAGTTGGGTCAATTTAAGGTTCTAAGGTCGGTTGGTGCTTAATGACTGCTCAGAAGACCCATATTCTCCTCGTTCCAACACAAGGGATATCGGTACAGACCAAGGTGTCACACCAACGTAGCTACTGCTTCACCCGTGTCGGTCTACGCCGGACAGGTCCCTCACAGTTTATTGCTACCTAAAGGGTATTCCCCAGATCCGGGTTAGGATCTATGAAACTCCGATACAAGCCCACAATATTAAATCATACAAAGCATGCAATTGAAAACATAAAATGATCTAATCCTAAGTTACACCTCACTTATAGACTTCCCCAGCAGAGTCGCCAGTTCTGTGATCGGTGGAAATAGAACTGACTGTTTTGAAATGATGGTTCGCGAAATGTCGTGGTAAGCAAGAGTCGCCACCGTCTTTTATGTTCTCCAACAAGGAAAGGACAAAAGCACAGCAAAATTCCTTTTCGAGATGTTTCTCGGTTCGGGAGGTAGATTATAGAAAGGAAAGGTGTTAGCACCCTTTTTATCCGTGGTTATCCACGGGATCTTAGGTACTTGCTCACTATGTTTTCAAAAATGTTTTGCTTTTCTTGTGTTTGTGGGTTTTGAAAAAGTTTGTTTGAAAACTTCGTTTAACTCTTGTATCAGTCCTCAAGAGTGTCATGAAGTGTTTGTTTGAAAACTTTTTTCAGAAAAGTGTAGGTGCGAAAAGTATTTTTGTTTTGAAAGAGCAAGTATCTAAGAACCTCTACCTACTCAAAGGAAATTAAGCTGTGTAAATGTCCTTTAGACAGTACTATCCCACTATTGAGAAGTAGGTAGCACCGTCGTTGGAGTTATTCGGGTCAATTCGATTATAGGGACATGTGGTCACCAAAGCAATAGTAGGACGCCTTAGTGGTAACCCTAATGTCCTAGATCCTTTTTATCCGAGGCAACCGTTTCGAGGCAACTTGGATCTTTAGACAGGGGGCGACCTCTAAAACACCCTATACTCAATGACCACGTCGAGACAACCAAGTGAGGCGTACCCTATGAGTGGCATGTACGAGTGTGTCAGGATTCAGTTAAATTATCTTTGCACATGTTATGGTGAGCTACGTTTTGATTTTATTTTTCAGGCAAGTCTTGTCATGCATAGCAGTTAATTAATAGTTGTGCGGAAAATAAATTGCGGAAAATAAATTTACGCTATTACAAGGCGTCGGGTATTTACATCGCCAAAAACATAACCCTTGAAAAATAAATGCGAGAAAATAAAGAAAGCGATAAAAAGGTCCTAATTATCTATTACATCCTCGGAGCAATTACATAAATATGATCAAAAATTAATATGCGCGAAAAGAAATTAAATCGGAGAAGTCCTTAGGGTTTTGACCCTTTTTGAGAAAAAATGAGTTTTTGGTTATTAAATTAAATTAAACCTAATTAACTAATTAATTAAATAAAAGAAATATTTTAAGTTTTTTATGTTTTAATGAAATAAAAGGAAAGAAATTAAAATTGTCAAGAAAACCCTAATTCTATGTTGATTTTATTTATTATGAAAATAATTAAAGTTAACCTAATTAAAACAACTAAATTAATTAATTACATTTATTTACAAAAATAATAAATTAAAGGTGAAATTAATAATAAAAATATTTTAGTTTTCTGAATTTTTATTGTGAAAAATTAATTATGTTAATTAAATAATAATGATAATAATAATTAGTAAAACAATTAAATAGAAATTAAAATATAAAAGAAAAAGAATAAAGAAACCAGGGGGTGATGGGCCAGCTTTGGAGGTGAGGAAGTAATTTTCAGGCCCATCAAGTTATTCAGCCACGTTTTGACTTTGGTAATTGTCCAGGACGTTGGTTGACTGGGAGTACCATGGTCATCCACTCATGACCTTCAGATTTGTGCTTGTGGCCACTTGGCGCATGGGATTTGAAAGTGCATGGTACACTCCTTTTGGAAATCTGCATACAATCATGTTAAGAAAAATAATATAGGAGTTTTGGGGTGGACCTGGGATTCGAACCCAGGTCCCAATGATCACCAGCCAGCGCATCAACCACCAAGCCATCTGCACGCGTTTGTTATTATAATAACAATCAATTATAATATTAAGAAACACACCACTAATGTTGTAAAACTAATAAAGCGCGCGTGTTTTGAATTGTCCAATGACGTATCACCACCTCATCATCGTCTTCGCTGTGCCTGTAAAAAAACAAATCAGATAGCGGGGGTTTTAACCCCCACAAAACTACATGAGGAAAAATAGCGATTAGGCATGCGTTGAATATAAATATTTCGCGAGGGTGGCTGCGTGTTCGTCTGGTCTCAACGAGTTCAACCATATGCCTTAAAGGTTCTAATTTTTCATGTGCTGTAAAGCCCCAAATTCACAGCATAAGAACCCTAGAATTCTTCCATGGCAACTTTCGATTATGTGCATTATAATCCAATTAGCTTATGCCATTAGCTTCATATGAGTTCTAGCAATACAAAACAATCAATAAAACATGTTAATTATGCATGAAATAGCCAATACGATTTTGAACATAAGAAGAAAACCGTGGTTCTGTAACTAGTGATTCTTTGAGCTACGAAGCTGGAAATTGATTGCAAATCGTCCTGGGAACCTCCTGCAGTGTATTGAAATCAACAAATGTCCTTAATTCGCCCTAGAATGCAGAAAACAGTTTTGAGTTTTCTTGAATTTTTTTGAATGTGGTTATGCTTTTCTGTAGAGATTTCACGTGTGCATGATTAGGGTTGGCTTGTGTACTTATAATAAAATAAAATTAGGTCAAAATCTTGCAAAGAAATCCATGGAATGATGATTTGAATATTTGATTGAAAATCAAATATTTTTGAATCTTCATGATTGGAAAAACTTGCTAAATTTGGAGATTCTTGTCTCTTTGATTTGCACACGAAATTGCCAGCATGATTAGGTCATTCTTGCTTCACAAAAAGATTGAAAAATCAAATCTTTGTATTTCCTACAATTTAAATTAATTAAATGAATTAAAATCAATTAAAAATCCAATTAATTAATAAAAAATAAGAAAATAATTCAATTAGGCTTGATGGGTCGTGCATAAGCCATGGATAAAGTTTCAAGAAGAAAATTGAGGCCCATTAGCAAAAACAAAGTGTTTTGAGCAAAGTTGACTTTTGCAAATTCACAAAAATTTCCCAACTTCTCCAATGCATATCTTGCTCAATTCTGATCATATGAACATGTTCTTGGACATTTTGGAAAGGTCTTGAAGTCCTCTAACCAATGCCTTTGGTCCCATGTCATTTGGATTTACCAATCTCGAGTTATGGTCTTTGACTTAAAGTGCATTTTTGTTGACTTTTGAAATTGAACTATAATGTAGAAATTGATAACTTTTTGTGAGAGCATTTCTTGGACTTGTAATGTGAATATGGATTGTAGGAAATGTCATCCCCTTAAAAATGAGAATTGGATGGGATTTTTATGATGAACCATGAAAAAGTTATGCCTTGGTCAAGACATAGTTGACTTTTCTACTGTCCAAAAATAGTAACTTTTGCACCTTTGATGATTTTTGAGCCATGCTTGTGGAATCATGATCAAGACTTGATCAAATGATGATTGTGGACTCAAAATAATATGTTGACCAAAATTTTTGACTTTTAACTGCAAAATGACCATTTTACCCTTGCAGTTGACTGTAGGTCAAATGGAGCTTTTGACTGTGCAAATTGGTACTGTGAGTCTTGAAACTTGGCATGTAGGTGATTGAGCATGCATATAGGCCCTTGAGACTTGATTGAGCAATTGAAAACCTCAAATTCCTTGAAAGAACCAAAACCCTAATTTCAGCTGGCTTAGGAGGTATTTGGACTGTGCAATCCTTGAGTAATCTTGAACCATTTAAAGATAATTCTTGACAAACCTTGAGGAATATGGGAGGGAAAATTTTGGGGTAAAACATTAGGGTTTTCTATTTGATTTGTTTTTATCTTGCCATACAAACCCTAATTACTAGCATGGTATATAAAAGTGGTAAATTGCGTAATTTAAAGATTACTACGCTATTCCAACATTTTTATGGGAGGGGGGAATACAAATTATGAATGGGGATTTGCAATAATGTAAATCTAATTAAGCTATTACAACCAAATCGAATTTGTACAAATATTTGAATATACAATATACAATATAATTTAAATATGCAATGTGTGTATATGCAAGAAAAAAAAGATTTTTGTCTTGTTTTTATGTGAAAGGGAGTTTTAACCTAATCCTAATAATATTATTAAAAAAGGAAATTATTTCTTGAGAAAAATGGTTAACCCTAATTTCTAATTAAAGGGAAAATAAAGTTCTTTAAGTATTATTTTTGTTTATTTTTTTGTATTGAAAATAATAAATAATATTTTATGAAAAAAAAATGTTTAGTCTTTTTACACATCAAAAATAAATATTTACAGGTATGAATAAAAAAGGAATAAAACAGTTAACCTAATTCTATTATATTTACAAGTTTATTTAAGAAAGAAATAATTAATATATAGTTTAATAAAAATATTTTTTCATATGAAAATAAAATAAAATAAAATAAACAAAATGCAAAATTTATCATATTTATATTTTTTATGATTTTTAAGTGTTAGAGAAAATATTATAATAAAACAAATATGAAAATAAAATAAATAATAAAAGATTGGGCCAGGGGTGTTGCAAGCAAACAGGGAGTAGTGTGTTAGAAAAAAAAACTCCAAGAACCAAGGCCATACTGCCAAAAATGTCAAAACTGAAACTGAAAAAAATGAGAAAAATCTAAAAGGTAGCGCCAAGGTTCGAACCCATGACCTAGGCATTGCCAGCGCGCCACCTTGCCACTGGGGTGGCTGTACATCCGTTAGTTTATATGAAACAATAAAAATATAACACGAACAACTTCCTTTGCCTTGTACTTCGTCTTCTTCCTCAAGCTGGCCAGAACTCTTGTATCTTTCTCATTTCTCCATGAAAATGAAAATTTCCAACATGAAAATGATAATACTCATTCCCACGATTTCAACCATGTAATTTATGGAAACTAACAATCAAAGATTAAAACGAATTTTGAAAGCCCTAATTTTAAACCTAACTTTTACAGAAATTTGAACTCCAAAATTCTCCACACATAATGAACATAAATGAAATCCATGCACATGGTTGGCTTTCACACTATAATATCTACATTTTTCTTTCACAAGTCGTGGCCAATGGATGCCTGTATGAAGAGATAAAAGTTGGAATTCTTACCTCTTTCAGCTGAGATCGTGAATGGAGTTTGAGTGAGATTTAGGAAGGCCTGAAGGTTCCTTTAGCTTGCTTGCACCTCCCTGAGTATGTTCCAATCTTTACCTTGCTTTGAAAGTGTCTGAAACTCTCTATCCAAGTCAACCTGCAAGCTTGCAAAACAAAAATGTCATATGAAGAAGAAGGAGTTACAGTGCAGGGATAATAGTCTGGATCACTTAGATATGAGGTATGTAAAGTGTTTGAATGATTAAAACTTGAAACGCACGAGCAAATTTGTGGATTGCTATGCTTGGACACAAACTGCAAGTTTTTGACAGGTTTTTGGTGAGTGAGAGTTTTTGAGTGTTTATGGCCTTTTGCCATCGTGTTTTAAGCTGTAATATGTTTGTGTATTAGTATGGAAAAGGTTTCAAGTCAGCTCTTCAACAGATTTTTGAGTTGTAGGCTTTTTGCACACTTTCTTGCTTTTGAAGCAAAGTGAAGAGATAAGTCTCCCCATGCTTGTACTGGCCTGCTTGGAGTTGGTACAAGCTCTATACAAATTACTTTATGTTTGTAGGACTTGTGTGTGCAAAGAAGACAGGTCCAATGCTCAAGAATTGAAAAGTTGCAAAAGTTAAGCTTTTCCAAAATGGCAATGGTAACTTTGTGCCATTTATGGAATTAAAGCTTGGACAAAGACCCTTGGGCTTGGATTAAGACTTTGTCAGCTTAGTAAGCATTAAATTATGAAGTGAGAAACAAGTTTGAGACCTGTAAAGCAAGAATTAGGCAGCATAGGTTCATATTTGAATTTTGTTCTTCATGAAATGGCTTGAATTAAAAGTGAGAAATTGCCAACTTCATCTCTTCGATTCTCCCTACTCAAAAATGATCTTAAGGAGTTCTTGGACATTTTGGAAAGCTTGCAATGTGCTATATAACTAATCTTTGAAATGAATTTCAAGACTACTCTTTAAAATAGGTGAAAAGTTGCCACGAAGTTGGGTCAAAAACCTGCCTAAATTAGGCCAAAATTTCACTAAGTTATTTTAGTTCATGGGCATGTATTCACAAAATTATATCTTGAGACCCAAGCATCTTTAGGGAAAAATGTGTGAAGAAAAGTTGTAGATTTCATGGAAATCTACAACTTTCATGTTGGTAACTTTCTTTGAATCAGCATGTATCATGGTGAAAATTTGGCTTAAAGTTGAGAAAAAATAAGAAATTTTCTATACTTAGAAAAATTTCTAAGTTAAGAAAATTTCAAATTTCAAAACAAAATCTTCAATCTTTTATTTCTTGATGAACAAGTTTCAAATTTTGACATTTTTTGATGAATCGTGATCCTTGGCACTTGATTTTGACCAAAAAGTCAAAGTTTGACTTTTTAGTATACATTTGACTTTTGATCAGTTGACTGCAAATTTCAACTGTCAATCCAATGGATTTGCAATATTTTGAACCATGTCATTAGGTCATGATGATGAAATTGAGCCCTTGAAATCATGCTTCAGACCAATTGGTCATTTGCTAGGTCAAAAATCAGAAATTTCCCTTTCTCAGTCAAAACCCTGATTTTGACCATTTTGCCCTTTTGATGATTTTATCAAATTTCTTGAGGAATTATGATCCAAACTTGATAAAATCATACATATGAGTCTAAAAGGTTGATGTGGATCAAAAAATATGAAGTTTTACTTTAAATTGGCCATGGTTGACTTTTTCCCCAATACAGCTGATTTTTAGGTCAATTGTCCAATTGACTGATAAAAAATGTGGTTCAAGGCATGAAACTTGTCATGAGTAATCTTAGGGGTCCATAATGATGTTTAAAAGTCATATGATACATTGATAGTCCAAAAATCCTTGGGAAAACCCTAATCCAGTCTTGAGTCAAAGAGATCTTGTGAGAAAATCTTGATAAATGAGAGGGAAAATTTTGGGGTACAACAGTGTGCAATGCACATGATTATTTTTTATTTATTACTTAATATTTCAATGGATTTAATATTTATAGACATATTGCAAACATCAAAATAATAACACATTTGAAATACTGAAATTTTTTATTATAATAACTTCAAAAGGGATTATAAGTTTCAATGATCCCAAGTATAAGGTGAAAATACAATCTAAAAATCCTGAGAGAAAGAAACTGATAGAGATCAATCTGTACGCTGACGCTTCCCTGTGAGCCTGGAAATCTGAGCCCTCAACCTCTGGTTTTCTTCCATATGTCTGATGGCAACCTCATTCCAATCATCTGAAGCAGGAAGTGAGTGATCATCACCTGTTTGAGGCTTAGGAGAAAATAAATCCCCTTGCCTCTTCAATAGACTCTATCGCTCGACTCTCAAGGATCTCGATCAAATCGTCTTTCTCCTTCAGGTCTGCTCTGTAGGAACCCTCTAAAGTCTTAAACTTGTTCTTCCTAGCATCCCTTTATTGTTGCATCCTAACCAAAGCAAACTGCAACTCTTCTAGATCATCTAATAAGGGATGAGTGCTTTTCACAAACAAATCAGGCATGGGTGTCTCCCGAGTATACGGCATCTTCAACTGGATGGCTCTCGATCGGACCCACTGAAGATATGGCTCCAAAGAAACAGCACCCCTTGGTCCAAAATCCTTTCTACTCTTCTTATGAATGTGACGCCAGGCCTTCACAATCTGCTCCCTAGCTTCCCTGTGGTCTTCTCCTTCCTTCAGAAAGAAACTACTCAAATGAATACTGTTTGGTTTGTCCCTCATCGGATAACCAAGTTGTCGCCATGCAAGAACGGGGTTATAGTTAATTCCTCCTTTTGTACCAAGAAGAGATACATTGGGGAAACTACCACAACTGTCAATAATCTCCACATCCTGATAAGCTCGATGATACCAATCAATATCCGAGTGAGTAAGTCCCAAGATCTTAGGAGCCCAACGGGGTTCCTTCTTAACATCCCAAAAAGCATCAGACTGAGGCATGTGAGAGATGAATCGTCGGTACAACAAAGGTGTGCAACAGATAATTATTCCCCCATGATAGGAACTCCAAAGATGAAAAGAGTAATAAGCGTCACCCAACAGTGTAGGAACCGGGTTTCCAATCATGAAAATACCGATAGCGTTAATATCGACAAACTTGTCCACATTAGGAAATAAGAATAATCCATAAGCAAGTAAAGTAAAGATGGCCTCAAAAGCAACTGTACTCTTCATTCTGGAAAAGTAACGAGCTTTCTCCAATAAGAACTGAGTTGGTAAACCTATAATCCCTCCTTTGGTAGTTATATGGGCTTCCACCTCAGACTTTCCCAGATGAATCAAAGTAGCTATCTCATGTGGTTTTGGCTCACCCTCTAAACCAGTAAAAGGAACACGATCGGTAACGGGTAAATCCAATAGATAGGAATACTCATCCAGTGTAGGCATCAACTGATAGTCGGGAAAAGTAAAGCAGTGATACACCGGATCATAAAACTGGACCAAGGTCGAGAGAATACCCTCTTTCATCTTCAGCTTCATGAGAATAATAACGGATCCATACTTCTTCCGAAATTCTGCAGAACACGATCTCTGGAATTAGACTGATCAACTCATCTACCTTGGGATCCTTGAAACTGTATTTCTCGGTCTTTCTCTTTACAGAATCCATGGTTAAAAGTACCTGAGACATTCACAAATAGTCAACCTTTAAATCCCTTGAAATATTGTTTTCTTCAAAAGATGCTTATGGGTGCATGGATGCATGATGCAACAATCACATACAAGATCACACATATAGGGTTCATAGGTTCAACGTCACGAGCATGAGGTCGAAGATACTACCCATTAGGTGTTGGTTTAAAAAGTTATCACCTGCCGAACAAGGTTCTAGAGGTTCCCAAAGTCTACATCCTTCCTTCGGATATTACCAACTTCCCGATTAACTCGGTAATTAGTAATATTCTCAAGAAATACTCGTCCGAGCGTAGTATCGCATGACAACTACTTTCGGATTACTCCTTCATAGCTTCCGCACTACACCTAAAAGTCCAAGATGGGTTTGGTATTCTATGGTCCTCAGTTTCAGTAGGCTCCCAGGTCGAAAGCAGTACGTCTTCCCGATTACTCGGTAAATGACACTACAGTCAAAGGGGCCTCCACTGAGTGGGGGATCTCATGCCTACTTTTTTGGTATTAATCCCTCAAAGTAAACTTGATTATACCCCCCGTCCTATCTTAAAGTTTGCCCAAGTCCGGGTATAGGACTCATGAGTAATCACCAAGCACCCTGAAAACCAGGAAAATCCAGACAAACATATATATAAAATATAACACATAAACAATAATAACACATATATAGATATAAACAAAGATAGGCTCAACCCACTTAGGGATGGACCAGCAAGAGGTCAATCTGTCCCCAGTGAAGTCGCCATTTTCTGTAGCGGTAGAAATGTTCAAGACTAAGCCATTGGATTGACTAGACTTTATACAAATCAAAATAAAAATCAGCACCGTGCTTTATTGTTTCTGAAGGAATGGGAAAAGAGCGAATAACCCAAAAGAGGGGGAAAGATTCAAGGTAAGGGGGTTGGTTATGCAAATGGAAGGTATTAGCACCCTAAACATCTACGGTACTCCGCAGGAACCTCTTTGTAAAAATCTGTATATTTTGGCTATAAAAATGTGTTGTATATAAAATGGATGGTGGAGGTGAGAAAAGAAATAATTTTTTATGATTTTTGCACCCGCCGCGGTTGCGAACCTTTAGTGCCTACGTACCACCTTTCGTGCAATAGGGGATCAGGGTACACGTAGTTCCTCTTTTAAAAAAAATTGAAACAAAAGTGTGTTGGTTAATTTTATGAGATAAGTCATCATCGTCATTGTCCGTGTGGAAAACATACTTACTACCCATAATCATGAGAAAGGAAATTTACATCATCTCAAAGTGGAGGATATGGCTTGGATTTTAAAATCAACAATGCCTCACTCAACACCCAAGTGGGAAATATCTCTCTTCACTACATATTGTAGAAGTATATTTGTTTGCATCACTACAAGGATTGACAAGAGTCTAATCTTTTAAGAAAAGTTTAAAGGATAAAAAGCCAAAGTGGCAAAGTGGTTTGAAATGAGATTAATTGACTTTTAGTCTTCTCACAAAAAATGTGAAGGTATTATTAAATTGATTAGAGTTTATTTATGCAATTTTTTTAAAAAATGCATGGACATAAATCCAAGTTTATTATGAAAGTGGTTTAAGTTTCAAGATAAGGAGAGTTTTCAAAAGGAGGGAGAAGATTTTTGAAATTAAAGAAGATGGGAGGAGAAGAAGAGACTTATCCTAAAGCATAAGGTAAAATCTAAGGATAAGGATCATCTAACCAACGAGAAGCCAAAACTTGACATTATGAGCCAATATAGAATTCCTATTCTTTGGATTGAAACCAAGCAAGCAAAGATACTAGACTTCTTCAAATGTATTAAGTCTTCACAAAAATTGGGCAGAGTAACGGCTGTATACGGGTGAATTCTAGATTACAAACAAAATATGTAATCACAAAAACCTGCACACAAAAAACAAACAAGCAACCCAATGTCTTGAGGTAAACCTCAAGAGCTCCAGACAAAATAATCAGATAAGGTCACCAGGTCTCCAAGGTAGGCCAAGGTTTCTAATCCCAAGTCCAAGAAGAAGTCCATTGCTCCATAATGCCAAGGATAGTAACCAAATAGTCCAAGTACCATTAAGAGTTTTTTAGGGTTTAAGTTGATTATTAAGT
This sequence comes from Vicia faba, assembly GCA_948472305.1. Classification (NCBI taxonomy): domain Eukaryota; kingdom Viridiplantae; phylum Streptophyta; class Magnoliopsida; order Fabales; family Fabaceae; genus Vicia; species Vicia faba. The sequence goes on from OX451737.1 coordinate 1,188,944,834, forward strand.
ATCTTAAGAAAAGAAAAAGAAAAGCTCAAGTGATCAAAATAAAAAGGACAAGAAAATAAATGCTCAAATGAGCAAAGATGAAAATGGCATAAAATGAAAATGCTAAAAGATAAATAGTGCATAAAGCATAAAGAATAAAATCATAAAATAAAACAAGTTAATAATTAGTGGTTAGTTGGATGACCATCTTGAAACTTGCATTTGGAACTCATTAGAGGATTGGTAGAACCAAAGCCTCCATACAACAAGTTGCATTTGCTTTTTGTCAAGTATATCATCCATTTGGAATTCTCATAAGTACTATTTAATGATCAACAATGTTTAAGTGATCCGTGTTGACCAAAGGTGTTGTAGATCCATTAGAGGATTGGTAGAACCAAAGCCTTCACACAATAAATCTCAAAGTTATTGGATCAAAGAGATCAAATTAACATACTTGGGCTTACAATCATAAGTTTGGGCCACGAATGATCATTTATTCGAATTGGGACAAAATTTAGCGTTATGTTAAGCAATCGTAAGTGGACTTATATAGAAGTCGCACCTATTTTAAGACCGGTCAATAGCAATCTATGCACCATTTATTTTGAAACATGACATATAGGTCATGCTCCAACAACATTTAGTGCAATGAGAAGGGAATGAGATGAAGAGGATTAGGACAAAAGATGAATAAACCACTTTTGGATTAAAAATTTAATCAAACTATTATTAAAATCATTCATCCATTTTTTGTGGAGTTAAACTCAACACCATGGATCCGATGATGTTAATAAAGTCATGATCAAAAAATCAACCCAAGACAGCCAGAAAATAATCACAACATAATAATATATTTAATATATACATTAAAAGGTTTAAAAGTGTTTAAAAAATGGAAAATGATGAGGAAAATATCAATTATATTCAAATTAATCAAGAAATGAAAAATAAGACCATAGAAAAATCAGAAAATAGGTCAAATTAATCGCGCCAAATTTATATAAATTGTAGCTTAATCAATTTGGAAAGAAAGTTTTGAAAAGGGATTTGAAAATTCATGGTCAAAATGTGTTTCTAGTAAGAAGTAAGTGTTGCGACTAGAACCAGGGCAATGAGAGCAACACAATGATACCAAAGTTTTGAAGAATTGATGAAGGAATCTATCTATTGAAATTGAGTTGAAGAGCTCTGAAACTAGACTTCTAGGGAGCAATGTAGGGCACGATTCTTGAATTTAATTATATGGTTAGCTTCAGGGAAGATCAAGGAAGGTGAATTGATGGGAAAAAGAGATTAAAAAAAGACTTGAGAGTAGGATTTGAAGTAGCTGAATTCTGAGTTGTGAAGTAAGTTTAGCAGGGTGATTCTGGATATCTAAGCTTGGGAAATTGAATGGTGGATGACCCTCTATTTATAGGGAATCAAATGGAATGTTCAAGGGTGTGAAAAGATGAAGTTTGCAAGGAATTTGTGTGAACCTGATGCACGAGCAAAGTGTGATCTGATTTGCATCAAAACTCATCTAATCCATGCGTTTCAAGGCTCTAATCCACTTTGGCAACTTGGTTAAACATGTTTAGATCACAAACGCGTGCTAATTTGATGTTTAAAGGCCAAAACATGAATTTCAAATTCCGACTTATGGAGAAACTTCAGTTCCAAGTTACCAAGTTCAATCCAATGGCATTTCCATCTCAAGGGGTCTTAGGGCAAAATTCTTGATGATTTGAAAAGATGAGGTAACAAGATTTGTAATGGAAAAAGAATGGAATCAAATGGATGCTTGAGCTGAAAGTTACATGGAGTCAAAGTTGGAGAAAAAGAGTGGACTTTCCATACTTAGAAATATTTCAAATTCTTCTTTAAAAATGACCCATAATCTTTTGCGTCCAAACATGGCCTTCCACTTAGAATTTGCTTTTGACCAAAAAAGATGGAATGAAGTAAATCTATTGAATGACATTTTTCAAGTTGAACCACTCAAAATCTCCAAGAATTGAGCAAGTTATGATTTTTTGAAGTTGGCCAAAAATCAAGAAATGACCTATAATCTTTTGCATTCTTAAGGAAACTTCCATCCATTTTTTCACTTTGCACATAAAAGAAGGCATGAAGTACACATCCTTAGGGTCATCATGAAAAAAGAATGGTCTCAAGGTGATAAAAATTGACCAAGTTATGACCATTTGAAGTCACATATGGAAAATTGGGGATTCATCTGGATGACTTGTAATCTTTCCTCTTCACCAAGTTCCTTCCACATAGAAACTCCTTGGAACTTTTGAAGTGATTTGTTGGTAACTATTTGAAGAGAATAATGTTTTTAGAATCACTCAAGAATACCAAAAGATAAGCAAGATATTCCCCTTTGAAGTCCAGAACCCTAGCCTCTAGATCAAGAGAATGCTTGGTGGAACTTTGCCAATTTTGAACAAACTTTTTGTGCCAATATTCTTGCTTTGTGAATAGAAATTTTTGAGGATGATGATGAGGACTCATGTACACACAAACCCACTTCCATACCAACTTAAAAACAAACTTCAATGGTGAGGTTTGAATTCCTCAAGTTATTGACTAGGGCATGGAAATAAACTCATGAACCCATGAAGCAACTTACTAAAATTCATTGCCTTTACCTACATTATTAACAAGTAAGACAAACCAATATTTCATTTTTTTAATTAGAGAGAAAAGCAAAGCAAAATATCCATGATCACAAAGAAAACAAGTTAAGGTGCTTGGTAATTCCTCAGAAGAGCAAGGCTAAATATAAGGAGGAGAACCAAAAGCCCTAATATGATCTTGTTGTGATTGAAATAATATGGTATGATGAAGGAATCTTAGGGGGGAAAATTGGGGTACAACACCTATCACATAGGCGGTCGTTATTTCTATAAAAAAATCCCGCTAAGTCAAAACCTACAAAGGAGACTTAAGAAAAACTAGGGCATCCTGCTGACTGTGATCTCAAAACAAGAACAGTCGGGAAAAAATCAGGGATAATAAGTCCAAAAAAAGAGGAGGACACTGCAAATCCTCAACAACATGAAAAATGTTGCAAAAAAATGATTGTCTTTCGATAAACTAAACTTGTTTAAATCATCACCAAAACGTCATTAGAGTTCAAACGTACAATTAACTGAGTTTAGATTGAAGAACATCACGAAGAAAGGGTGGGTACAAATAAAATTTAAGCCTTTATCCTTTGTTTATTAAACCGTGAACCAAGCCACGTTGCAACCCTTCGAAAGTCCTAATTGAAGCATGGGTTAATTCGAAAGCATACTATTAAAAAAGGTATCCTAACTCCTGTGAGGCTTTACTCTAAATCCTGAGTTGGATTTTCTTACCAAAATTCTTTATCTGCTAAAAATGCATTTTCAAAACTTCAAGACAAGCATAAACTTTGCATTATTTGAATATCGTTGTTTGCATGTGGCTATTTGTTTGACAGTGAAGAAATTCACACGACGAATATCCATTGAACAAAACCCTCTCAATGAGCAAACTTGTTTCAAGTGGGAAAACGCTTCCAATAACATATCTCCCATAAGCAAGTGGAGATGATGTGTCACTATCCAACACATCCGGGGTAGTCTAGTCAAGATTCCAAGAAATCTCTCAATAAATGTTGAATATACCAGGGGCAGGTCTCTATCGGAATCACTTGGGCATTAAACGCGAATCCCAACAAAGGGTTACGTACAGTCAAACATTTCCTGGCAGTGCCACAAACACCTGCTACTAGGGGAAATGATAAATCCCCCCAAAGTCCTTTTCATAGGAGGACCCCCAACCATGGTTTCAATCTCTGAAAACTCCTCCTCGACTGAGTTTGATCTCGAGAGTTCTCGTAGAGTCTTCCAAAAGAAGACACCTCTCTGACAGACTGGCGACAGGGTTTATTTCCCCAACAAACTATATATTCCCCAGCTTGAGTTTACCTCTCTGATTACTACAAATCAAGGGACCACAACTCCTCTTCCCCACTAGACTTTTCTATAATCTCCGGTGAGTTCCTGCAAAGCCTGGACCCTGACCAGATAACCATTAACTTCTTTATCCCCAGCGAGTCGTTGTGAAGCCTGAAAATCGGTCAGATAACAACTAACTTTCAAGAGATAACTCCCCAGTGGAGCAACGGACAACAAAGACTCCTGAACTCCTTTCCCCAAGCAGAAATCAATACTCTCCATAGAGTTTCCCTCAAGCAAAGTCAGTATTCCCCAACTGAGTTTCTCCTCAATCAAAAAAACAGTAATTCCCATTGGAAACATCCTAAAACAAGGTCCGAAGAGGAGCATACTCTTCGTCCACAGCAGTGGTCCATGGTTTCATTTCCCAAAGCTCCCCAGCATTTGTCAAGGATTTATTTTCAAGACAAAGATACATTTTAATAACATTTCACATTTCATACATGATAAATGCATACGACATAATCTCATTTATTTTGAAGATACCATGCATTTCATACATCATGACATTGCATACGGCTAATGTTTTACCTTTTCAGGAAAAGGTAAATCAACAAATGGCTATCATCAACAATTTTCAACAGGTCAAAGTTTAGTTTCTGAAGCAAGACAGACCAACTACCTATGTAACCAGATGCAGCTTTACACAGGCTCATCATGAAACAATCTTACATGGATTCATATCTCATCATGAAGCAATCTTACACGGGTTCCTTTTGAATTCCAAATACAGCTTTACACAAACAATCTTAGACAGATGTAGTTTTTCATTGACTCATCCTGAAGCAACCCTACCCAGGTTCCTTCTCATTGACAGATGCAGTTTTACGCGGACTCATCATGAAGTTACCCTACCCAGGTTCCTTCTCGTACATTTCCAGATGCAGTTTTACACGGACTCATCCTGATGTTACCCTACCCGGGATCCTTCTCATACATTCTTCTAGAAAGATTTCAAATGTGATCTAGACACGACTGACATTCTGATACTTACTCCAGATTCCCCTGAAACAGTTCCGACACGATCCACATACGGATATTATTCTGATGCTTATTCCAGATTTTTCTCCTAAATACAGTTTAGATACGATCCAGATACGGATGTCATTCTGCCACTCATTCAACATACCTTTCAAATACAGTCTAGATACTATATTTCTCAAAACATTTCAAGTGAGATCCTCAAGTTGCTCAAGAAAGTCCAAAGGTTGACCAGACAAGCTCTCTCCTAAGGCAGTCTACCTCAAATTAGGGTTTCATGTTGCACCAAGATATTTGAGTCCAAGGGATCCCAAATGCTCACTATTGTCCTAATATGTTCTCAAGATCATCCATGTCAAGTTTCAAGCCTTGCAGAGAAAGTTTGCTCAGTCAATTGCTTAAAGGCCTGAAAATCGACTGTGTTAGGGCAAAAGTCAATTGTGGCCCCCATATAGTCAAACTTCAAGAGTTTCGGTCAACATCCTCATTTTGAAGTATATTTCATCATTTTATCAAGGGTTGATCATGATTCATCAAGGATTGCTCATAATTCATCAAAACCCAAAAGTTGCTAAATTAGGGTTTTGTAGGAAAAGTCAACTCAACTTTGACCAAACATAACTTTCTCATACTTTATGAGAAATGACCCATCCAAAGCTCATTTTTAAGATGATGCAATGCCCTACAATCCATCTTCATCTCCCAAGTTCAAAATATGTACTCAAAAGAAGTTATGAATTTAGACATTATAGGTCATTTTGAGAAGTCAACAAAAACACCTTTTTTGTCAAAGCTTCATACATGAACATAGAAGATTCAATTGAGATGATACCAAAAGGGTTACTTAGAGGACACCCCAAGATTTCTAAAAAGTCCAAGAACACCTTCAAAGAGTCAAAATTGAGGAAGTTATACATTGGTGAAGTTGACCTTTTTTGCAAAATTGTCAAAAGTCAACTATGCCTCAAATTGCAATTTTTGCTAAATGGGCATAACTTTTTGCACTTGGTTTGAGTTGGTAGAATGGTCCATGAGCCCTAGCTCTTTCCACTTATATTTATCTTATTTTTATTATTTATTTTGATTTTTATTTGAATTAAATCAATTTAAATCAAAACAAATCATAAAAAATCCAAATCATTGAAATCTCAAGATATTGTGCATGTTTCAGGTCCTATATCCAGCTAGCAAGTGAATAAAATCGTGAAAGGCCTTTGTGTGCACAAAAAGATTGGTTTTGGCCTATTTTTGGAAAGATCTTTAAGTGAATCAAATTAAAATCAAAAGCCATAATGGATGAAGATTGAGAACACTTTTGCAACCCTAATCCAACCCTTGGTATATAGTATACAATTGCAGACCTAAAACACAAGCTTTGGAGGCGTGAGAAGGCAGAACAAAACTTGAAAAAATCAAAGAAAAGTGGTGATTCGATTTTGTGCTTCTAGACGTTCTCAAGGTCCCATAGCCATCTCATTCAATTCCTGGGATTGCAAGGAAGTTGTACCAATCAAGAACAAGCACTTTCAGGCGCTAGAACTCACTGTAAGTCAGCCACGACCATGGCTTCTTCTTGAAATCAAATTGCACAATTTTGGCATTTATAGCATGAAATGTTTACATATTCTTATTCCTTGAAGCATTTGCAAGTTGTTCATAACATTAAATTGTATTTTTTTTACTCTATGAAGATTTGCCATTATTAGGGTTCTTGGTCTCGTTTTAGGGTTTCTGTATGCAGGCAAAATTGGCCCCCATGAAGGGCATCATGATGCTCAGAATGCCAAGGCGGTTCAATTCATGGCATTAGATGTCATTTATCATGTCCATGGAAGATTTTGAAATGAGCCAGGGTTGTAGCTACCGACATATGTCCGTAGGTAAAAGTTTTTAACTTTTACCAACGGAGCAAGGACATGGATGACCTGCGTGGCACCATCTTGTTGGTTCATTTGAATTATGGCGTAATTTTTATTCCCCCCCCCCCACTAACCCACATTATTACATATTATCATTGGTTATTATTTCATGTACAAATAGAACGTGCAACTCAGTTGGTGAAGAGGTAGTGGAATAGGCTTCAGGACCAGGGTTCGAATCCCAACTCCCCCCATTATTTCATATCATTTTCATTCAGGTAATCAGGTGTGCACACAAGGCCAAAGGATTACCATACATCCTCAAGATTCAACCTTTGGATCTCCAGATGGCCAGATCTAAAGGCCATCATATGAAGGACCATCATACGCCTTGGTCAACATGCAGTAGGGGATCCAAGAAGTCAACGTGGATCACTTGTTTTGGGCCCAGAAAATTGCTATCCACACACGCTCAAATTACTTTCTCAGACCCATTTTCTTTTCTTTTTGTATTTCTTAATTAATTTATTTATTTATATTGACTAACACAAATTATTTTTTCTTTTTATCAAAAAAAATCATAAAATAATTTTCATCCAATTAGATTTAGAATTTATTTTTTATACAAAAATTAATTTAATTAGTTCATTTATTTTTAGGGTAACTTTAATTATTTTTGTATATAAATTAAAATTAATTAGAAATTAGGGTTTTGGTCAAGTTAAATTCTATTTTCTTTTTCTTAAAAATAATAAAATACAAAAAATAGGTCATGTAAATTATTTTCTTTAATTTAATTTAATTACTAATTAATTTTGTATTTAATTTAAAAACCTAATTCTTTTTCTTAAAAATAATTAAAAACAACAAAAAACAATTTCTCTTTCGATTAGGTTAGGCGGAGTCAAAACCCTAGTTCTCTCTCGTTCTCGATTCATCGCGTTTATTTATTTTTTACCATATTAATGTAATTGCTCACAAGTTGTAATAGATTAATTAGGATTTTTCTCCATTTCATTTATCATTTTGACGGGTTTGTTTTTGGCTATGTAAATACCTGAAGCCTTGTAATAGCGTAGCTTTACTTTCCGCCCTTTAAATTCCGCAAAATATTAACTGCTAGATGTATGAATATTAGGAATGCATGACAAGAATGTATGATTAACTTTAAAACGGTTAGCAAACCCTAAATGTGCAAAGGTAATAAACTTGAAATTGAATCACTCGCACATGCACACTCCTAGGGTACACTCCCACTTCGGTTGCCTTCGGTAAACGATCATTAAGTATAGGGTATTTTAGTGGTCGCTATCTTGTCTAAACAAAGATCAAAGTCCCGTTTCGAAAAGTTGCCTCGGAATGGTTGCCTTAGAATTGTTGCCTCGAATAATTGATCTAAGACATTAGGGTTATTACTAAGACGTCCTAACATTACTTTGGTGATCATATGTCCCTTTCGAATTGACCCTTAAAACTCCAACGACGATGCTACCTACTCACTAATAGTGGGATAGCACTGTCTAAAGGAAACAAGAATAGAACAATTCTCTTTTTCGAGTAGGTAGATTAGTTCTTAAGTACTTGCTCAAACAAATAAACTTTTTCACACTTACACTCTCTTTCAAACAAAGTTTTCAAAACGACTTCGTAACACTCTTGAAGATAGAAGCAAGGGTTAAATCGAAGTAAAACAAAAAAAATTCAAATCACAAACACATAAGCAAATTTTGAAAATGATGAGCAAGTACCTAAGAGCCCGTGGAAAACCACGAATAGAAAGGGTGCAAATACCTTCCCTTTCTATAATCTACCCCCCGTACTCAAAATCTAGAAAAAAGGATTTTTTTTGTGCTTTTTTCCTTTCCAGTTGGATAAAATAAAAGTCGGTGGCGAATCTTGCTTATCGCGAGATTTTGCAAACACAAACGTAAAACGCAAACCAGCATTTCAGAACAGTCCGGTTCTGGCCACCGTATCACAATATGATACATAATATCATATTGCAGGTTTTCTGTTTTGACAAATCTCATCATCATTTAATGCTCACACCCACTTTTGAGTCTTTATCCAAAGGATTCCCACACGTGTGGCATAGAAGTACCATTGATGTCCTTGAAAAGCAAACTTTTGTACAAGTGTATGCTAGACCCATGTTTTACCTTTGCCTCTGAGGTTAATTTTCCTTAATTCATACTTACAAATCCAGCTTAGGCACGGCTAAAAGCTGCTAACCACCATATTTGTTTAACTTGCTTCAAGAACAAGTTAGCGCCCTAGCGTGATGGTTGTAGTCTTGACTTCTCCAAGCTACAAAATCCTTGCCTATAAATTGAACTTCATTTGCAACTGTAAAAATGTCGAAAAATTAAAAAGAAAAGCCTTTAAACCTTGCTAAAATCTCCCAAGAACTTGAAGTTGTAGCCCAAATACAAAACCTGCTAGTCTTTGATTTTTGCATTCAAATTCCAATTTTCCTCAAGTGCTTCTCGACCAAATAATCAACATAGTTTCTGATACACATTTAAAAGTCATCCAAACTTCTGTTTTCAGACTGCAATTCCATCTCCAATAACTTCCATTTCAAAATTAGAACTTTGCTTCTTGGTTGTTCTAGAATTTTCCAACCATTCATAGCTCAAGTTAAAGGTTGTCCCAACCTTCTGAGCACGTGAGGAAGCTGATCAGAGAATCACCACAGTTAGAACCAGGTTCTAACTCACATAACAGTTTCCAGCTGCAAGGTAAGTTTCTCCTGATCTGTATCTCATTACTTAGGCGTTGTTAGGCTTACATGTTCAAAAATACAATGTAGACATCATGACTCTGATTTTGTACATATTTATAGATTTCATGTATTTATTGTAAAGAATTTCCAGTTCATAACTTCTTAAGGAAATTAGGATTCATAATTAGGATTAGAAAAATTCATGCTTGCTTCTGATTTACAGTTCTGATACTTTATATTTCTGAAACCATGATGAAACCTGCTGTGATCGGTGGAAATAGAACTGACTCTTTTTAGCTGGTTTCGCGAAATGTCGCGGTAAGCAAGAGTCTCCACCGTCTTTTATGTTCTCCAACATGGAAAGGACAAAAGCACAGCAAAATTCCTTATTGAGAATGTCTCTCGGTTCGGGAGGTAGATTTATAGAAAGGGAAGGTGTTAGCACCCTTTCTATCCGTGGTTATCCACGGGCTCTTAGGTACTTGCTCTTATGTTTTCAAAATGTTTGTTTTTCAAAATGTGAGTGGGTTTGAAAAAAGTTTCATTGAAAGATTTCTGAGTGACTCTTGTATCTGTCCTCAAGAGTGTTTGAAAAATTTATTTTGAAAGCTTTTGAAAGTGTCGGTGTGAAAAGATTGTTTTGTTTGTTTTTTAGAAAAGAGAAAGTACTCATGAGTCATCTACCTACCCTAAGGAATTAGGCTGTGTAAGAGTCCTTAAGGTAGTGCCATCCCACCATTGAGAGGTAGGTAGCACCACCGTTGGAGGTGTTCGGGTCAATTCGATTGTAGGGACAGTGTGGTCACCGAAGCAATAGTAGGACACCTTAGAAGTAACCCTAATGTCCTAGATCATTTTTAATCCGAGGTAACCATTTCGAGGCAACTGGATCTTAGACATAAGGGCGACCGCTAAAACACCCTATACTTGACGACCACTTTCGAGGCAACGAGTGAGGCGTACCCTAGAAGTGGTGTGTGCGTTGTGTGTTGTTTTCATGTTAACAGTTATCTTGGATCATGCAATTGTGAGCTACGAGTTGTTTTTAATTATCATACATTCTTTCATGCAATTTAGCAGTTAGGAGTGCGGAAATAAAATACAGAAAGGTAAAAGCTACGCTATTACAAGGCGCGGGTCTATACATCGCCAAAAGACAAAGACCCGTTTTTGATAAAGATGCGGAAAGTAAATAAAAACGATAAACCTAATTACTATTACATCCTTGGAAGCAGTTACATAATAATCAAAAGAAATAAGAATAACGTGCGAAAGAATTAAAATCAGGACGTCCTCGGGTTTTGACCCTTTGCTTGAAATTAAATTAAATTAAAACCTAATTAATTATTCAATTAAAGAAAAGAAAGTGTTTTTTCATGTTTTTTGTATTTATTATGGAAATAAAGAAAAAAAGAATTAAAATTAAAGTTAGTGAAACCCTAGTTCTAAGTTTATTTTACTTATTGATGAAAAAGGTCAAAATTAGGCTAATTAACTAAATTATTTAATTTACATGTTATTTACAAAAGTAATAGTAATTAATAAATAATAATAATAATTAATTAAAGAAAATATGAATGAAAATGTCAAATCCTAATTCTATATAATTTTTATTTATTAAGAAAAAATTGAAGTTAAACCTAAATTAAACTAATTCAATTATTTAGAATTTATTTACAAAAATAAGTTAATGGTGAAATTAATAAATAAAATATATTTACAATTTGATTTTCTGATTTTTATTATGGAAAAATTAATTTGTGGTGAATTAATAATAATTATTATAACAATTAAAAGAATTTAAAAAAAGAAAAGAAAATAAGATAAATATGCAAACCAAGGGGGTATGTTGGCCCAAAGTGGAGGTTTGTGTGAGAGAATTCTGGCCCATTAGAAGACCAAGCCTCGTTGACTTTCAGGAATCATGTGCATTCTGTTTGATTGGGGAGTATCATGTTCCTCATCTCTTGGCCACTGGATGGAAGTTGAGAGACACCTGGCTAGCTGAGGCGTGAGGCTTAGGGTGGACCACTGGATGATTGCTGCACAAGATTGTGTTAGAAAAAATATTATGAATTATATGGGGGGACCTGGGAATTGAACCCAGGTCCCAATACTTGCAAGCCACGTTTCTAACCAACTGAGCCATGATGCGCGTTTGTAATATGGATGGACAATAAATATTATATAAAAAAACAGTCTCAATGGTATAAAACAAAATAATGCGCGCCAGATTTGAATCCTCCAATCATGAGATGCCACGCCCTTCGTCTTCTTCTTTCTTCTGCAAAATATAAAACAAGATAGCGGGGGTTTTAAACCCCCACAAAGCAAAAGTGCCAAGAATAGCGAATAGCCCTATGGATGATATAAATTGAGCGCGAGGGTTTCAATGATTTCGTCTTGGCCTGACGAATTTGTCCATACAGGTTTTGAGGTCTAATTTTACCTTAATAAGAAAGCCCTAATTTAAAAGCTTGGAAACCCTAAAACGTGTTAATGGCAAATCATGATTCAGAGCGTTATAATGCAATTAGATTATTCCATTAGCTTCAGAATGTTCCTAACAACACAAACCAATCAAGAAAAATGGTTAAAAACGCATGAATGATGATATGTAATTCTGGAAAATAATGCAAACCGTAGGGCTTGTTCTTGCGCGTTCTTTGAGCTTTAGGACTCGTTCTTGATTGCAATGCGTTCAAGAAACTCCCAGCAAGGTGTTGGAAATACAAAAACGGTTTGAATTTGCTTGGAGTATTGATTTCAGTTTTCCAATATTTCTTGGATTTTTGCAAATTGGTTATATGGTTTCAGCAGCAATTGTGCGTGTCCAAGAATAGGGTTAGCTTTTGCCTTTGTATTGGAACAGAATTAGGTTAGAATTAAGCCCATAAGTCCATGCAATAATGTTTTCGATCCTTGATTTTTAATCATATAATTTCCAATCTTTTTTTGAATGAAAACCTTGCCAAATATGGCTGATTTTCCTTTTTTGATTGAGAAACGAGTTTGCCAACTTGCCCTGATCTGATTTGCCTCACAAAAGATCCAAAAAAACATATCTTTTTTAATTTTCCTATAATTAAAATCAATTAAATGAATTAATATTAATAAAAATACAATTAATTAATTAAAAATAAGAAAACAAATCATTTTAAGTTCAATGGGTCGTGCATAGGCTTTGGGTAAAGATTCAAGAAGGAAATTGAGGCCCATTAGCAAAAATGAAGTGTTTTAGGCAAAGTTGACTTTTGAAAGTTCCCAAAAATTTCCCAACTTCTCCAATGCATATCTTGCTCAATTTTGAAGCTATGAACATGTTCTTGGACATTTTGGAAAGGTCTTGAAGTCCTCTAACCAATGCCTTTGGTCCCATGTCATTTTGATTTACCAATCTCAAGTTATGGTCTTTGACTTAAAGTGCATTTTTGTTGACTTTTGAAAATGACCTATAATGTTGAAATTGATAACTTTTTGTGAGATCATTTCTTGGACTTGGAATGTGAAGATGAGTTGTAGGAAATTCATCCCCTTCAAAATGAGCATTGGGTGGGATTTTTCTGATGAACCATGAAGAAGTTATGCCTTGGTCAAGTTACAGTTGACTTTTTCAACTGTCCAAAAATAAAAACTTTTGCATCTTGAGACTTTTTGAGCCATGCTTGTGGAATCATGATCAAGAATTGATCAAATGATGATTGTGGCTTCAAAATATGATGTTGACCAAAATTTTTGACTTTTGACTGTCAAATGACCATTTTACCCCTGCAGTTGACTGTGAAGCAATTAGGGCTTTTGACTGTGTAGCTTGATGTTGTGAGTCTTGAAACTTGACATATAGATGCTTGACAATGTATATAGGCCTATGGGACTTGATTGGACCCTTGAAAACCTCAATTTCTTTGCAAGAACCAAAACCCTAATTTTGACTGTGTTAGGAGGCAATTGGACTGTGCAACCCTTGAGAGATTTTGAATCATTTGGAGATTGACCTTGACAAATCTTGAAGAATATGGGAGGGAAAATTTTGGGGTACAACAGTTGCCCCTGTTCAATCTTCTTATACCTGAGGATGTAGATTGGCTTGCGTGCCTTTCGTGATCCGAGGGTGGAAGATGATTGAACACTAGAGTGCCCAGAAATTTGCACTCACATAGTAGAATGTTAGCAGTGTGATGGCGAGAATGGGCTTACAGATGCCATTTGGAGGGATGATGGATAGGAGGATGGGCTTATAGATGCCATCTAGGGACTGTTGGTATGTGGATGGGCTTATAGATGCCATCTAGGTGTCGATCGCGTAAGAGATTCCTTAGCGAGAACTTGCGTACCTGAGAAAGAAAGGTAATTACCTGGCCTATTACAGGGGTTGATCTTCAAACTCTTTATGTAGATATGCCCTGGCTGGATACAGGTATCGAATCTTTAAACTCTTCATGTAGATATGCCCTGGCTGGATACAGGTATCGAGTCTACAATTAGTTACTCACAAATGTGCCCTGGCTAGATATAGGAATCGAATCTGGGATTAGTCGTCAACAGATATGCCCTGACTGGATACAGGAATTGAATCTTCAAACTCTTCAGACGTGCCCTGGCTGGATACAGGAATCGAATCTAGAATTCAGAAAGGTTGGCGAGTTGTCTCTACCGACAGGTTATCTCAGAAAACCTTTAGGGATTGATTTAACTGAACCAAGGGGTATTGCCTTCTCTGACGAGCTGTCTCTTCAAGGACGGGTTATCTTCATGGACGGGTGGTCTTTAACGACGAGTGTCTATAACGACGAGTGTCTATAACGACGAGTGTCTATAACGACGACTGTCTATAACGACGAGTGCCTATAACGACGAGTGTCTATAACGACAAGTATTTATAACGACGAGTGTCTATAACAATGAGTGTTTATCACGACGAGTGTCTATGACGACGAGTGTCTATGACGACGAGTGTCTATGACGACGAGTGTCTATAACGACGAGTGTCTATAACGACGAGTGTCTATAACGACGAATGTCTATAACGACGAATGTCTATAACGACGAGTATTTATAATGACAAGTGTCTATAACAACGAGTGTCTATAACGACGAGTGTCTATGACGACGAGTGTCTATGACGACGAGTGTCTATAACGACGAGTGTCTATAACGACGAGTGTCTATAACGACGAGTGTCTATAACGACGAGTGTCTATAACGACGAGTGTCTATAACGACGAGTGTCTATAACGACGAGTGTCTATGACGACGAGTGTCTATGACGACGAGTGTCTATGACGACGAGTGTCTATAACGACGAGTGTCCATAACGACGAGTGTCTATAACGACGAGTGTCTGTAACGACGAGTGTCTATAACGACGAGTGTCTATAACGACGAGTGTCTATGACGACGAGTGTCTATAACGACGAGTGTCTATAACGACGAGTGTCTATAACGACGAGTGGAATTAATTTTGACTGGACTTGTCTTCTTTTGACTGAATTTGTCTACTTTGACATAGCTGATCACTTAACTGTATCCTTCCTGCAAGGTAAAGGTCAGTCCTGTGCAATGCATGGTATGGATCAAGCGATGATGTTCTCAACATAAGTGAGATTATATGACGTGATGCATATGCATGTATCATGTTGTAATGTGATGTTTATGAATAATGCATCTTCGTCTGGGAAAGTAAATCCTTGACGCGTGCCAGAAAGTGGAATCCTGGGCTGACGTTAAAGAGTAGAATTCTTCGTTTCCGTTGGGGATGATGATTGCAAGAATACCGGTAGGAGAAGATGACTCAGCTGGGGAATAAACTTGTTGGAGAGATTACTCTGCGGGGAAAATACTCTGTGGGAAGAGATACTTTGCTGAGGTTGATGATAACTCACTGGGGGATAGGAAGAACTTCGCCGAGGGCGATCTTTCCGTGGCAATTGGCTGAGGATAACCCAGTTATAAGCCCTGAAGGGAATAACTTTAAATAGAGCCGGGGAGATGCGTTCGTGAAGGTATCTTGGTCGTGTTCTTCAGCTGAACTTATCTTGGTACCTCGGTGGATAGAGCAACTAGATCGTTTAGACAACTCATTATTGCCCCTGTTTCTAATGTGGGAGAAGAAGATACCTTGTGGAGGTGCTTGATAACTGCCGATTGACAAATCTTCTTCTGGTAGGCAAGTGACGAGATGACGGGACATAGTCGTACGCTTTTGATTCCTAACTTTTGCCTGGACCGCCCTTTCGGGTTTTTAGTCCATCGGGATACCCATTTTTGCCCAAGCCGCCTTTTCAGGTTTTCGACTTGCCGGGTGTACAGATTTTTTATTTCATTTTCATCCCTTATTTTTGCCCGAACCCTTTTGGTTCGTCGGGAAGCCCTTATTTTTGCCTAGGTGTGTCAACCTAGCGGGTCTTTGATTATTCGCAGTATTTTTTCGTCTATGTCCACGTTCTCAGAATGTAGGGAGGTGCCCTTGTTGATAGTGTTGTGTTGCCATGCTACCAGAAGATGTCTGATTAGGCAAGATTTGTTGCTGGAATGTCCCAAGTGCCTCGGGCGGAGATTTGCCCCAAGTTGGTTGGCCTTTTGAGAGATTCACCGAATCTTGACTTAACTGCCCCAGATAATGAACCATGATCATGTCTGCCCCTTGGTTGGAAGTACTTTTGTTCACTTAGATATTCGTCGTGCGAATTTCTCTGCTGTTCGAACAAATAGTCATATGCAAACAGTGTTGTATCAAGAATGCAAAGCTTATGTTTGTCTTGAAGTTTTTTGAAAATGCATTTTTTTTATAAAAACAAGTGAATTTTTTGTAAACTGTGATGTCAACTCGTTATTTTACCGCAAGCCTTAAGGAGTCAGGATACCTTTCGTAACAGTATGCTTTCGAACTAACTCATGCTTCAGCTAGGACTTTTTAGGGTTATAACGTGGCCTGGTTCACGGTTTAAGAAACAAAGTATAAAGGCTCAAATTTTATTTATACCCACCCGTTCTTCGTGATGTTCTTCAATCCTAAACTCAGCTAATCGTGCGTTAGACCTTGTATGAGTCTTTGCTCTGATATTCCAGTGATGGTTCGGATGTTGACAATTTATTTTGAATAGGCAGTCATTTTTTGTCGAGGGTTTGTAGGACCTCTTTCTTTTGGATTTCATTATCTCTGTTTTTTGCCTGAACTATTTCTTTTGTGATTACAGTCAGCGGGATGCCCCAGTTTTGTAAGTCTCCTTCATAGGTTTTGACTTAATGGGCTTTTATTTTGAGAAATGATGACTGCCTGTCCTTATGATCATTCAGAACCATCACTGTCTATTGTTTTGTAAGGACTTCTTTGGTGCCATTCGTTGTGCACTTGGATCAACTGAGAGAACTACCCTGCCCCAGGTTATGATTAAGGGATTTAATTTTCGAAAAGAAAAACTCCTACTTCTTTGGCTCAAAGGGGTTGACTAGGGATTATCTTCCTTATAACTCCAGTGTTTAAGAATTGAAACAATGCCTGTACCTCATCAGCCAGGGTCTGTTCAAAAGCATATTGTGAATGTCGTGGTATCGTTTTCGTCATCCTCCCTCAAGAGGCTTAGAATTATTAATCGAGAGTTGATTATCACAGAAAATATGAAAATAGTTTGCATATAGTGAATACGAAATAATTAATTCAAAATAGACATGTGTAATGCATTAATGAAATAACAACGTTTGACATAAAATGTTTGATCAATCAAAGAAAAACACAACTGGAACATTCGAATGAACAAAAAATTTCCAATCCTAGCCATGTTTTGGCAAGGGGGGCAGTGATCACATTGAGAGCCTCTGGAGAGTCGAACTGGACTTCCTTTGTGTCGATCAGATCCTGAACCTTGTTCCTCAAAGTCCAACAATCATCTGTAGCATGCCCCGGGCTGTCAGAATGATAAGCGCAGCGAACATTGGGGTTATACCTTGAAGGTGTCCTGTTGGGATTCTTTGGAGGGTCCCTTAGAGTTACCAACTTGGTTTCCAGCAACTGTGGCAATATCTGGGACAAGGTCATGCCGAAGGGAGTGAATTGCCTTTTAGGTCTCTCTTCCCTTTGTTGATTGTGACGCTGAGGAGCACCGGCCGGCTTTGCAATAACTACCGCGTTGACAGCACTAGATTCTCTCTTAGATGGTTTCTTCTCAGTGTTCGAGGAGTTACCATTCTGTATTTTCCCCAACTTGATGCCAGCTTCTATTCTTTCCCCGGTCAAGATCAAATCTGTAAACCCAGCAGCAGAATTCCCAATCAGGTGGTTGAAGAATGGACCAGACAGGGTCCCCAAGAACATGTCGACGAGCTCGCGGTCAGTTAGAGGTGAATGTACCCTTCCAGCAAGGTCCCTCCATTTTTGAGCATATTCTTTAAAGCCTTCGCCTGCACCCATAGACATCCCCTGAAGCTGAGTGCGCGTGGGAGCCAGGTCGGCATTATACTGGTACTGCTTGTAGAATGCAGTGGACAAGTCCTCCCAGCTACGGATGTTGGCTCCATCCAGCTGATAGAACCACTCGAGTTGAGTCCCTGACAGACTATCCTGAAAGAAGTGAATCCACAAATTCTTGTCAGCCGTGTAGGGCTGGATCCTCCTTATGTATGACCTGAGGTGCAGCTTAGGACAGGATGCCCCGTCGTACTTTGCAAAGGCAGGTACCTTGAATTTGTGTGGGATCACTACCCCAGAAGACAGACCTAGGTCTTCGAAGTCCAGGCCGGGCACTTTTTGTATCTCTATAGCACTCAACCAGTCTTCGAGCTGTTTGTACCTGTCCTCAGCGGGAGGGTACTGTTCATCATTGAAATCCGTCTCGTTGTCGGAGACCACTGGACTAGGGACCTCTCTCTCATGGGGACTGTCTTTTTCAACGGATGGGGTAGTCTGCTCAACCTCGTTTTGTGATCCATTCCCAGATTTGCGTCTCGGGTTGAACAGCACCATCCTCTTCTTCTTCTTCTTCAAGAGCAGAGTCTTCAAATCCTGTTGACCCTGGGCTAGACTCTTAACCAACTCCTGGAACTGGGCATTCTTGGCCTGGAGGGCCTTGATAGCTTGTTCGTTGGATGATTCAGGATTCATGATGATTGCTGAAATAAACAGCGAAGAAGGTAAGTGACATGTAAAAAGGGTACCTGTAATGCAATGATATGTATATGTATGCGATGTTTCCAAGGATCTCGCGGGGTAGATAAGAAAAAATTGTTAGAATTTGAATCCGGTAGCTTGATTGAAGGAACTTCCTGTTGTTGAGAGTCCTTCTTCAAGAGTCAAGGCTCACCATATCGAGTGGGTCATAGCCCCTGACTCAATTCATCAACCTTGGCTAGAGGAAAATAAATCCCCTTTGCCCCTTGCTAGACAGTTGATTCATCATGACCTGCACCACAAGCCCTTGAGATCCTTGAAATGGATTAGTCCTTATGCAGGATGCATGCAATGATATGATGTTATGCTATGCATGGAGTGATATAAGTAGACCCTGTTATGAGCCCATATTAAGGACTGTAAACAAAACCTGCAAGAAACTTGTGTGTCAGATAACAAGTATGCAAGTAGTTAAGTTTGAAGGCACACAAGTCACACAAGAGATCCCTTAGAGTTTAGGCCAGCATGGGGTCTAGGTATTACCCTCTTGAAGTTGGTGGGCTCAAAACATGTCCTATCAAAAGTAACCGGGTTCTAAGGATCTCAATATCATTGGGTTGTTTTCTATGTTCATTGTTTCGATTTAGCCACTGAACTGGCGATCAAAATATTCCAAGAAAACAACCCTCAATGAGTGTAGTATCGAGTATCAACCAACTTTGGACTGCACCAAAGTCAGTCATCTCATTACCCTAAAGAGGCCAGGATGGTCAAGTAAGGTTCCTAAGGTCAGTTGATGCTTCACGACACCACGCGGCGGCCCCGTACTCTCCTTGACTTGACTCAAGGGTTACTGGTACTCACCAAAGTGCCACATTAACGTAGCAACTGCTTCAACCATGTCGGTATACCCCGCACAGTTCCCTCACAGTTTGTTGCTACTTCTAAAGGGTATCCCCCAGATCCAGGTTAGGATCTATGAAACTCCCAAAACAGGCCCACAATATTAAAGCAATCAAAACAGGCAATTGAAAACATAAGTATAATCTATCCTAAGGTACACCTCACTTTAAGTAAAGTATCCCCAACAGAGTCGCCAGTTCTGTGATCGGTGGAAATAGAACTGACTGTTTTTAGCTGGTTTCGCGAAATGTCGCGGTAAGCAAGAGTCGCCACCGTCTTTTATGTTCTCCAACATGGAAAGGACAAAAGCACAACAAAATTCCTTATTGAGAATGTCTCTCGGTTCGGGAGGTAGATTTATAGAAAGGGAAGGTGTTAGCACCCTTTCTATCCGTGGTTATCCACGGGCTCTTAGGTACTTGCTCTTATGTTTTCAAAATGTTTGTTTTTCAAAATGTGAGTGGGTTTGAAAAAAGTTTCATTGAAAGATTTCTGAGTGACTCTTGTATCTGTCCTCAAGAGTGTTTGAAAAATTTGTTTTGAAAGATTTTGAAAGTGTCAGTGTGAAAAGATCGTTTTGTTTGTTTTTTAGAAAAGAGCAAGTACTCATGAGTCATCTACCTACCCTAAGGAATTAGGCTGTGTAAGAGTCCTTAAGGTAGTGCCATCCCACCATTGAGAGGTAGGTAGCACCACTGTTGGAGGTGTTCGGGTCAATTCGATTGTAGGGACAGTATGGTCACCGAAGCAATAGTAGGACACCTTAGAAGTAACCCTAATGTCCTAGATCCTTTTTAATCCGAGGCAACCATTTCGAGGCAACTGGATCTTAGACATAAGGGCGACCGCTAAAACACCATATACTTGACGACCACTTTCGAGGCAACAAGTGAGGCGTACCCTAGAAGTGGTGTGTGCGTTGTGTGTTGTTTTCATGTTAACAGTTATCTTGGATCATGCAATTGTGAGCTATGAGTTGTTTTTAATTATCATACATTCTTTCATGCAATTTAGCAGTTAGGAGTGCGGAAATAAAATACAGAAAGGTAAAAGCTACGCTATTACAAGGCGCAGGTCTATACATCGCCAAAAGACAAAGACTCGTTTTTGATAAAGATGCGGAAAGTAAAGAAAAGCGATAAACCTCATTACTATTACATCCTTGGAAGAAGTTACATAATAATCAAAAGAAATAAGAATAATGTGCGAAACAATTAAAATCAGGACGTCCTCGGGTTTTGACCCTTTGCTTGAAATTAAATTAAATTAAAACCTAATTAATTATTCAATTAAAGAAAAGAAAGTGTTTTTTTTATATTTTTTGTATTTATTATGGAAAAAAAGAAAAAAAGAATTAAAATTAAAGTTAGTGAAACCCTAGTTCTAAGTTTATTTTACTTATTGATGAAAAAGGTCAAAATTAGGCTAATTTACTAAATTATTTAATTTACATGTTATTTACAAAAGTAATAGTAATTAATAAATAATAATAATAATTAATTAAAGAAAATATGAATGAAAATGTCAAATCCTAATTCTATATATTTTTTATTTATTAAGAAAAAATTGAAGTTAAACCTAAATTAAACTAATTCAATTATTTAGAATTTATTTACAAAAATAAGTTAATGGTGAAATTAATAAATAAAATATATTTACAATTTGATTTTCTGATTTTTATTATGGAAAAATTAATTTATGGTGAATTAATAATAATTATTATAACAATTAAAAGAATTTAAAAAAAGAAAAGAAAATAAGATAAATATGCAAACCAAGGGGGTATGTTGGCCCAAAGTGGAGGTTTGTGTGAGAGAATTCTGGCCCATTAGAAGACCAAGCCTCGTTGACTTTCAGGAATCATGTGCATGTTGTTTGACTGGGGAGTATCATGTTCCTCATCTCTTGGCCACTGTATGGAAGTTGAGAGACACCTGGCTAGCTGAGGCGTGAGGCGTGAGGCTTAGGGTGGACCACTGGATGATTGCTGCACAAGATTGTGTTAGAAAAAATATTATGAATTATATGGGGGGACCTGGGAATCGAACCCAGGTCCCAGTACTTGCAAGCCACGTTTCCAACCAACTGAGCCATGATGTGCGTTTGTAATATGGATGGACAATAAATATTATATAAAAAAAATAGTCTCAATGGTATAAAACAAAATAATGCGTGCCAGATTTGAATCCTCCAATCATGAGATGCCACGCCCTTCGTCTTCTTCTTTCTTCTGCAAAATATAAAACAAGATAGCGGGGGTTTTAAACCCCCACAAAGCAAAAGTGCCAAGAATAGCGAATAGCCCTATGGATGATATAAATTGAGCGCGAGGGTTTCAATGATTTCGTCTTGGCCTGACGAATTTGTCCATACAGGTTTTGAGGTCTAATTTTACCTTAATAAGAAAGCCCTAATTTAAAAGCTTGGAAACCCTAAAACGTGTTAACGGCAAATCATGATTCAGAGCGTTATAATGCAATTAGATTATTCCATTAGCTTCAGAATGTTCTTAACAACACAAACCAATCAAGAAAAATGGTTAAAAACGCATGAATGATGATATGTAATTCTGGAAAATAATGCAAACCGTAGGGCTTGTTCTTGCGCGTTCTTTGAGCTTTAGGACTCGTTCTTGATTGCAATGCGTTCAGGAAACTCCCAGTAAGGTGTTGGAAATACGAAAAGGGTTTGAATTTGCTTGGAGTATTGATTTCAGTTTTCCAATATTTCTTGGATTTTTGCAAATTGGTTATATGGTTTCAGCAGCAATTGTGCGTGTCCAAGAATAGGGTTAGCTTTTGCCTTTGTATTGGAACAGAATTAGGTTAGAATTAAGCCCATAAGTTCATGCAATAATGTTTTCGATCCTTGATTTTTAATCATATAATTTCCAATCTTTTTTTGAATGAAAACCTTGCCAAATATGGCTGATTTTCCTTTTTTGATTGAGAAACGAGTTTGCCAACTTGCCCTGATCTGATTTGCCTCACAAAAGATCCAAAAAACATATCTTTTTTAATTTTCCTATAATTAAAATCAATTAAATGAATTAATATTAATAAAAATTCAATTAATTAATTAAAAATAAGAAAATAAATCATTTTAAGTTCAATGGGTCGTGCATAGGCTTTGGGTAAAGATTCAAGAAGGAAATTGAGGCCCATTAGCAAAAATGAAGTGTTTTAGGCAAAGTTGACTTTTGAAAGTTCCCAAAAATTTCCCAACTTCTCCAATGCATATCTTGCTCAATATTGAAGCTATGAACATGTTCTTGGACATTTTGGAAAGGTCTTGAAGTCCTCTAACCAATGCCTTTGGTCCCATGTCATTTTGATTTACCAATCTCAAGTTATGGTCTTTGACTTAAAGTGCATTTTTGTTGACTTTTGAAAATGACCTATAATGTTGAAATTGATAACTTTTTGTGAGAGAATTTATTGGACTTGGAATGTGAAGATGAGTTGTAGGAAATGTCATCCCCTTCAAAATGAGCATTGGATGGGATTTTTCTGATGAACCATGAAGAAGTTATGCCTTGGTCAAGTTACAGTTGACTTTTTCAACTGTCCAAAAATAGAAACTTTTGCATCTTGAGACTTTTTGAGCCATGCTTGTGGAATCATGATCAAGAATTGATCAAATGATGATTGTGGCTTCAAAATAATATGTTGACCAAATTTTTTGACTTTTGACTGTCAAATGACCATTTTACCCCTGCAGTTGATTGTGAAGCAATTAGGGCTTTTGACTGTGTAGCTTGATGCTGTGAGTCTTGAAACTTGACATATAGATGCTTGACAATGTATATAGGCCTATGGGACTTGATTGGACCCTTGAAAACCTCAATTTCTTTGCAAGAACTAAAACCCTAATTTTGACCGTGTTAGGAGGCAATTGGACTGTGCAACCCTTGAGAGATTTTGAATCATTTGGAGATTGACCTTGACAAATCTTGAAGAATATGGGAGGGAAAAAATTTGGGGTACAACACCTGCCATAACTGTTATGTTTGCATTTTCTGTTTTGTTGAGAAATGGATAAGCTGCAGATGCTCTGACTGGCATGGAGAAGGAGACGAAATTCATTATCAAAACTTACTTTTTAATATATGTTTATGATTCTGCTTCTAATACCGGATGTAAAGCCACCCGAGTGGTAGAAAGCGTGCGCATAAGACATTAGTGCTAAGGGTCTTATGTTCTAGCCCCAGAAGTATCTTTTTAGGTTTATTTTTTTGACATTTTCACCCATTTATCTGTCAGACAATATTCCTAGACCAGAACTTTTAGACATTCCCATCCAGCAGCATTGACATCTCACATATCCACAAGCAGAACTTCTGACTTTCCAGTAACATTAGAACTTCTAGGCTGCCAGTTGCATCATAACTCCTAGGATTTCCCTTGTTCACAGCAACCTCAGAACTTTAGTGTGCCGGTACCCATAACTTCTGATTGTCCCTTTTTTTTTGCTAACATTTTCCTTCTGACTTGCAGCACACCAGAGTCATAGCTTCTTACTTCAGAAACATGTTGATTCTGACTTTTATTCTCTTTTATTTTTATTATCATTTTTTTTCATTAATAAAAAAAACCCAAAAATATTTTTATATTCATACACTTTGCTTTATTTCTTTTAAAACAAAAAGACTAAAATATTTTCTTAAGCAAACTCATTTCTTCTTTTACCAAAAACAAAACAAATCCATTTTACATTTCTTGTACATTATTTCAATATGGTTGTAATATATAATTAGGACTTTAATTTCTTGCAATCCCCATTTGTAAATTTGTGCACCCCATCCCCCTAATGATTGTAATAGCGTAGAATATTTACTTTCTGCAATTTATCACTTTCATATAAATGCTAGTAAAACAGGATTTGTATAGGAAGATGAAATCAACAAGTAGACAACCCATAATCAAAGACTAAATGCCTGCAAATCAAACAGACTATTCACACATGCACCCCTAGGGTTAACTTCACTTGTTGCCTTGAGAAAATGGTCATATTATGCATGTGAGATTTCTTAGAAAAAACAATCAAATACAAGATCATAGTCCCTCGATGACGCTTTAAAAGTTTCCTTTCAAATGATCTTAGTCCCTCAAAGAGAAATGCTAAGATATCTCATAACATTTTTATCACGACTATACGATGAGCCACGCCCGTCCCTTTTACATCCAAAGATAAGGCTTCTTACTAATCAATGGTAAGATAGCAATATCAAAGGAAAGGAGGAAATGAATGAAATACTTTTGAATGGGTAGAAACCTTCCTAGTTGCTTGCTCACTTTCAAAACAAACGTCCTTGCAAACACACGCCAAACACTTTTCCATGAAATATCTTCAAAAGTCCAACACTTTGTATACGTTCTTACGAAACGAGAACCATTACAAAGTTTGCCTAAAAAAAGGCGCCTTTTCAAAATTACTTTCAAAAACCACCACAAAGCACATTTTCAAACAAAGAAAGTGATCTAGCAAGCAACTAAGAGCCCATAGATAACTATGGATGAAAAGGGTGCTAATACCTTCCCTTTTCATAATCTACCATGTGATACGGTGGCAGAACCGGACTGTTTTGGAAAATGCTGGTTTGTGTTTTGCGTTTGTGTTCGCAAAATGTCGCGGTAAGCAAGAGTCGCCACCGACTTTTATTTTATCCAACTGGAAAGGAAAAAAGCACAGAAAAATTCCTTTTTTGAGATTTTGAGTACGGGGGGTAGATTATAGAAAGGGAAGGTATTAGCACCCTTTCTATCCATGGTTTTCCATGGGCTCTTAGGTACTTGTTCATCTTTTAAAATTGCTTGTGTGTGCTTGTTTTGAAAATTTTTGTTTTACTTCGTTTTAACCCTTGTATCAGTCTTCAAGAGTGTTACGAAGTGTTTTTGAAAACTTTGTTTGAAAAGTGTTTGGTGTGAAAAAAATTTGTTTTGAGCAAGTACCTACTAGCATCTACCTACTCGAAAAAGGATTGTTTCTATTCTTGTTTCCTTTAGACAATGCTACCCTACTATTGAGAAATAAGTAGCACCGTCGTTGGAGTTGTAAGGGTCAATTTGTAAGGGACGTACGATCACTAAAGCAATGTTAGGACGTCTTAGTAATAACCCTAATGTCTTAAGATCATATTCGAGGCAACATTTCCGAGGCAACCTTTCTGAGGCAACATTTCCGAACGGGACATTTGATCTTTGTTTAGACAGAAGGGCAACCACTAAAATACCCTATACTTAATGATCGTTTACCGAAGGCAACCGAAGTGATACTATATCCTAAGAGTGTGCATGTGCAAGTGTTTTGATTTCAAGTTATTATCTTTGCACATTAGGGTTTGCTAGCCATTTTAAATTAACATGCAATCTTGTCATACAATCCTATTAACATACATCTAACAGTTAATATTTGCGAGAATAAAAATGCGAGAAATAAAACCTACGCTATTACAAGGCTTTGGGGTAGGGGATTAATTTACATAGCCAAAAAACCCGTAAAACGACAAAGAAAGGAAAATCCTAATTAAACTATTACATACCATGAGCAGTTGCATTAATATTTTAAAAATAATAAAGTGCGCGGGACGAATTAAATGAAAAAGGAATTAGGGTTTTGACCCCATCTAAACCTAATTAAAAGAAAATTCATTTTTTGTTGTTTTTGATTATTTTAAGAAAATAAGGTTTAATTGAATAAATAAAAACCCTAATGACTAATTAATTTTATTTAAGAAAAATAATTAAATTAACTTATTTTTGTATTTTTGTTTTATTGAGAAAAGAAATAAAATTTAAATTACATGTTAACCCTAATTTTTTTTCTAATTAATTTTAAATATATGAAAAAGTTAGAATTAATCCTAAATTAAATTAGACTAATATTAAATTAAATGTGGTAAAATAAAATAAAAAACTAATTCTAAATTTGTGAAATTGATGTTTATGATTTTTTTGATAAAAAATAAATTAATTTTGGTTAGAAAAACAGTTAAATTAATTAAATCAAAAGAAATAAAATAAATAAAAAGAAAGAAAGATGGGCCTGGTTGTTTCAGCAAAAAAAAGGGTGTTGATGGCACATCTGGGCCCAATAGCGCCTGGTAGGGATGGCAAGCAGACCCAAACTCGCGGGCCTCACCCGCACCCGCACCCGAGTCAACGGGTGAAATCCGAATTGACTGGGTTTGGGTTCGGGTTCGGGTGCCACCCAATATTTCGGGTGTGGGTTTGGGATAGCTTAAACCCGCACCCGAAACCCGAAACCACACCCGCTTATATGTTAAATTACAAAACTATCCCTAAATATATATATATTTCAATAATTAAAAATAAAATGTAGGGTTTATTGTTCACTTGCACCACCTACCACCACCACTGTGCGACATCCTCTGTGACACTCCTTGCTCCGGCTAACAACCGTATCTCTTTGATCCTCCCTCCGCTTGTGCGCCTCCTCTCTTCTGACCGGTAATCGCTCCACGAGCGATCTTCCTTCGCGCGATCCTCCATCTACGATCTCTTCTCCTCCGGCTTTCCTCTCACCGTGCCCTTCCTCTTCTCCTCCGGCTGTCCTCTCACCGTGCCCTTCCTCTTCTCCGGACAACATCATTACTTTTCCTCTTCATCTTCTTCTAGTGTTCAAAGAGGTAACATAACATCAAACTCCATTATTTTTGAGCTTTTATGCTTTGATTTTTTACGAAGTTGAGCAATTGGATTGTGAATAGATTAATCTAATAGGAATTAACATGCTTTACATAGTTCTAGAATTGGATTAGAGATTTATGTTGAATTTGGCTTAGGAATGAATTAGGTTCTTGAATCAATTTTGTGAGATAGAAATTTAGAATAATTTATGCACATTAGGTGTATACCTTAATTCCTTATAGAAGCCTAGATTTGATGTAGGAGTAGAATAATACTTAGATTATAGTGTAGTTCTTGATTCTTGAATTAGGTTGTTAATTGAAAAAGAAGAAGAAGAAGAAATAGTTGTGGTGAGCATGGAGAATTTTCAAGAGATCCATGTTTCTGATCATCCTACTATATCACAACTCCAAAACCAGAAACAACAGAAGTTTAGAAGAAATGATTCTCTTGAAATTGAATCTCTCACCACCTCCCACTTCCATCACTCAAAAGTATGGCACTATTATAATTATCTCAAATAGATGCATGCATATGTTTTCTTCTGTTTTCATGGAATGATGATTTTGTATGATATTAATGAATAATGATTTTGCAGGGGCCATCAATGGCGATAATACTTCAATTGGCATTTCAAAGTCTCGGAATAGTTTACGGAGACATCGGTACCTCCCCGTTGTATGTGTTTTCGAGCGTTTTTCCCGACGGTATAAAGCATAACGATGATATATTAGGAGTTCTTTCCTTAATATTCTTCACACTCACTCTTATTTCTCTTCTTAAGTACGTCTTTATCGTCTTAAGAGCCACCGATAATGGAGATGGTTAGTATTTAATTATACATTTTTTAAATTATTACCTGTAGTATCTGTTCTTCAGAGTTTATCACTAGAGGATGCGAAAGTGGGCTTAATTCTGATATGCCGATATGCGAAAGTGGGCTTAATTCCGAATCAACAACTAGAGGATGCAGAGGTGTCTAATTATAAGCTGCAATTGCCAAACAACCGTGAAAAGAGAGCATCCAAGCTTAAATCTATCCTTGAGAATAGTCACTTTATGAAGATCTTTTTGTTGTTTATTACTTTGCTTGGAACTTCCATGGTAATTGGTGATGGTGTTCTCACACCTTGCATATCTGGTAAGTAAAATAAGTATTCAGTATCGATTTATGCTTAATCTTAAACAGTTATGCTAAATTGTGTATTTCAAATGGTTGCAGTTTTATCCGCAGTGGGAGGCCTTAAGGAAGCTACGAGAAAAATAACTGAGGGTAGGTTCTTTGTTCTTAATTTAGGATTTGAGATTTAAGTTAAGTTAGTAATTAATTACTGATTGTGCATATGTAGATCAAATTGTTCTGATATCAGTGGCAATCTTGATTGGTCTTTTCATGGTTCATAGATTTGGAACTGATAAAGTGGGTTACAGTTTTGCTCCCATAATCTCTATATGGTCCGCTCTCATTGCGGTAATTGGCATGTACAATTTCATCAAACATGATGCATCAGTTATAAAAGCGTTGAATCCAAAATACATAGTAGATTATTTCATCAGGAATAAAAAAGGTGCTTGGATTTCTCTTGGTGGCATTGTGCCCTGTACAACAGGTTCATAATCATATCATTTAAACAAATAATAATCAGTTTAAACAACTATAGAATCTAGATTTGATGTGAAGTTTTTTATTTGTGCAGGAACTGAAGCTTTATTTGCAGATGTGGGACATTTCACAGTTAGGTCTATACAGATAAGTTAGCTTTATTTGAAAATTCTATTAGTGTTTCTTAACATGTGAAATATATTTTCTTGCCAAATCTATCTTTATAATGTTTACAATGCTTACTGAAGCATGTTCTTTATAATCCAACAGCCATAAAAGCACCACCTGGGCTAAAATCAAGACAACGGGGATAGTGCATATTTGCATTTGGCGGTGGCCAGTTAAAGAATACATTATAGGATGGAATATGTATTAATTTCAAACTGCTCTTCTTCATGTCAGAACAGATAGCTAATATTTGAGTTGTGATTAAATCTCATGAAGCCCACTGAGGTATTCAAATTGTCAATGGCCTTGATAGGCTTTCTCTTTCCCCCAAGAAATTCCTCTCTGTTGTAAATATTCACAACTCCGCTGTCAGAACCAGCTGCAAAATGTGTCCCTCCTGTATTACTACAAAGAACTGATTCGTTTATGCAGTTTTGTCTTTAGTACTTTCAATACCTTGTGAAACTCGTGTTGGGATCCAGCCCATAAATGTCGTTGGATCGGTGATAAACACTTAACCCCGAGACTGTGTACTCGTTTGATGTCGTTGAATTGGGTATAATGCCGAATTTGCTAACATGTAGAGACTTCTCTTGAATGTTCGGTATAGTTCACTTAGCCGCCAACAGGAGAACGACACCAACACAATGACTTTCATATATCTAACAGAAAGTGGGCTTAATTCCGAATCAACAACTAGAGGATGCAGAGGTGTCTAATTATAAGCTGCAATTGCCAAACAACCGTGAAAAGAGAGCATCCAAGCTTAAATCTATCCTTGAGAATAGTCACTTTATGAAGATCTTTTTGTTGTTTATTACTTTGCTTGGAACTTCCATGGTAATTGGTGATGGTGTTCTCACACCTTGCATATCTGGTAAGTAAAATAAGTATTCAGTACCGATTTATGCTTAATCTTAAACATTTATGCTAAATTATGTATTTCAAATGGTTGCTGTGATCGGTGGATCTGGAACTGACTGTTTAACGCTGGTTCGCGAAATGTCGCGGAAGCAAGAGTCGCCACCGTCTTTTATTTTCTCCAAATGGAAAGGACAAAAGCACAGAAAAATTCCTTATAGAGATTGCTCTCGGTTCGGGAGGTAGGTTATAGAAAGGGAAGGTGTTAGCACCCTTTCTATCCATGGTTATCCATGGGCTCTTAGATACTTGCTCATTTGTGTTTTCAAAAATGGTTTGTTTGCTTTTCAATGTGGGTTTTAAAAAGTTTCTTTGAAAATTTCAGATCGACTCTTGTGTCAGAGTGTTTGAAAAATTGCTTTGAAAGCTTTTGAAAAGTGTCGGTGTGAAAAGTATTTTTTTTTTGTTTTTGAAGAGAGCAAGTATCTACGAGAACCTACCTACCCTAAGGAATTCGTCTGTGTAAATGTCCTTTAAAGTAGTGCCATCCCACCATTGAGAGGTAGGTAGCACCACCGTTGGAGGTGTTCGGGTCAATTCGAGTTTAGGGACATGGTGATCACCAGAGCAATGGGAAGACACCTTAGAAGCTATGCCAGGTTCCCGGATCATGAGGACTTACTAAGACATCCTCTACTCGACGATCACCTTTCGAGGCAAGGCAACAGCGAGGCGTACCCTAGGGGTGGTGTGTGCGAATTGTGTGTCGTTTTCATTTGCATTTGTCTTGTCATGTTATTGGTTTTCTACGCTTGATTTTATTTAAGTCCATTCATTCTTTCATGCTTTTGTTTAACAGTTAAAAATTGCAAGGAAAAGTAAATCTAAAACTATTACAAGTGGCGCGGGTCCACATCGCCAAAATTAAACCGGACCCGATTTGACAGAAAAGTAAATAAATAAAGCAAAGTAAATAAAGAAATTGAAGAGTGCGAGATGTAATTACAAGGCTTTGGGAGAGGTACATAATTATTTAAGCAAAATAAAAACAAATATGCGAAATTAAATCGAAACGAGGGCGTTGGACCCTTTTGCAGAAATTAAAATTAATGAGGAATTAAAATTTAAAATTAAAAGAAAATGTTTTTGGTATTTTAGTATTTTATGATTTAATATGAAAAAGAGAATTAATTAAAATTAAAATTGAATGCAAACCCTAATTATAATGGCTTTTAAATTTATTATGAAAAATATTGAATTTTAACCTAATTTAAACCTAAGTTAATTTACATGCAAATTTAATTATAGAAATAAATAAAATAAATATTATTATAAAAAAAGGAAAATTAAAAAGGAATAAAAATTATCAATTAAACCTAGTTCTACATTTTTTATATTTTTATTGTGAAAAGAATTAATATTAAAACTTAATTTATACTAAGTTTATTTATATACAATTTTTTACAAGAAAATATTAAAATAAAATATTTATTATATTTTTTGCCTTTTCTGTTTTTTTATGATATTTTTATATTTTTTGTAAAAAATAATTAATTAAATTAAAACAACAAAACAAATAAACAAATAATTGAGAATAAAATAAAATATAAGAAGAATATGAAAAATTGCAAACCAGGGGGGTTTCAGTCCCAACATGGAGGTTAAGTTTGTGAAATTCTGGCCCATTTAGTATAGCCTTCTTTGACCTTTTTTGAGTATTATGCTGGAGCGTGGACCAGGGCACAACATGTTCTTTGATTCTTGGCCTTTGATTAGATCTCCAGATGAACGTGGCAAGGCTTGATCTGGGGCATATGATGCGTCTATGTTACTGAAGCTGCATGGGAAACGTTATTGAAAAATAATATAGAAATTATTGAAGACCTGGGGTTCGAACCCAGGTCTTGGACGTTAATGCAATCACCACTTGCCAGCTGAGCCACTACAACGCGCTTTACATATAATAAACAAACAAATGTTATAAAGAAAACAATCAGCATTAATGGATCCACGCGCGAAAATTCAAATCAACGAATCATATTTTGCCACGGCTTCGTCTTCCTCGCGTGCCTGAAAACAAAAACATGAGGCAACGGTTTTCTATGCGTTGCTTAAGGTCAGTTTCAAGAAAATAGCGACTAGCGCTATGGTGTCCATAAATTGGGCGCGATAGGTGTTTCCTCTTTGTCTGAATGCACTGAGTACAACCATGGTGGTCTTAAGGGCTAATTTGTCCTTGGGTGAAAAGCCCCAATTTAGAGTCCTGTGAACCCTAGGAATCGAACATGGTGTTTTGGCCTACAACGCGTGATTCTTCAATTAAAGTACATGATTAGTTTGCAAACATCATTAAAAACATAAATACAATAACAAAATGCGTTGAGAATGCAGGAATGCTAGAAACTGATTCAAGATTTTTCTTCACCAATTTCCATGGTGATCTTACGTTCTCTTGAGTGTGAGGCTTGGAGAATGATTGGAGTTTGTCCTATGAACCTTCAGCAAGCTAATGGAAGAGGAATCAGGTCTTGAATCGCCCTCTAAAGTTGATTTCAGAATTGTGTTTTTTGACAATTTTTCAAGTCTTTCAATGGCCTTCTTGCGCAGCTTTTTTGTGTATGGGCATTAGGTTTATGATCAAGCATATGTAGTGAGGCTATTAGGTTAACAAAAGTAGAACAAATCCAATGAATTAATGGTTTTTGAAAATTTGATTTCATAAGATCTTTTTCATATCTTTTTCACATGTTTTTGTATCAATTAAGATCCAATTGCTCCAATTCTTTCCATATTGACTTAGGCACGAAACCTTGAGGCTGAAATGTGTACAAAAAGATTTGAAAACTTAGGTTAGTATTTTTCCTATATTTAATTTGATTTAAATGAATTAATATAAATAATAATTCAAATAAATCAATAAAAAATGAGAAAATACTTCCCTTTGGGCCAAGTGGTCGTGCACATGCTTGGAATGATGAGTCATGGAAGAAAAATGGGCCCATTAGCAATTTTAGGTCATTTGAATCAATGTTGACTTTTCAAAATATCCAAAAATTTCCCAACTTCCACAAGGCATAACTTGCTCAATTTTTAAGCTTTTCTCATGTTCTTGGACATTTTGGAAAGGTCTTTGAGTCCTCTAACCAATGTCTTTTTTCCCATGTCATTTTGATTTACCAATCTCAAGTTATGGCCTTTGACTTAAAGTCTCTTTTTGTTGACTTTTGAAAATGACCTATAATGTTGAAATTGATAACTTTTTGTGAGAGCATTTCTTGGACTTTAATTATGAAGATGAGTTGTAGGAAATGTCTTTCTCTTCAAAATGAGCTTTGGATGGAATTTTTCTGATAATCCATGTGAAAGTTATGCCCTGGTCAATTTCAGTTGACTTTTTCAGCTGTCCAAATAAGGAAACTTTTTGCATCTTGATGATTTCTGAGCCAAATTTTGAGAATCATGATCAAGCATTGATCAAATGATGTTTGTGGCTTCAAAATGATATGTTGACCAGAAATTTGAACTTTTGACTGTCAAATGACCATTTTGCCCCTACAGTTGACTGTAGTGTAATTTAGGGTTTTGACTGTGCAATTTTGTGCTGAATGCCTTGAAACTTGATATGAGGATACTTGACCATGTAAGACTTGATTGGGCCTTTGATAACTTCCTTTTCTTGATCAGAACACAAACCCTAGTTTTGACTGTATAGGAGACATTTGCACTGTGCAACCCTTGGGGAATTTTGTGACCTTGACTTGACAAATCTTGAAGAATATGGGAGGGCAAATTTTGGGGTACAACAGTTGCCCCTGTTCAATCTTATTAGACCTGAGGATGCAGATTGGCGGACGTGCCTTTCGTAATCCGAGGGTAGAAGATGATTGGACACTAGAGTGCCCAGAAATTTGCGCTCACATAGTAGCAGTGATGGGTGAATGGGCTTATAGATGCCATTTGGAGATTACTGGATAGGATGATGGGCTTATAGATGCCATCTGGATGTTGATCGCGTAAGAGATTCCTTAGCGAGAACCTGCATACCTGCAAAAGAAAAAAAATGAGTACCTGACACGTTGCAGGAGCTGATTTTAGATGCTCGGTGTAGATATGTCCTGACTGGTTGCAGGAGCTGAGTCTGGAGCTTCAAACGGCGATGAATGAACCAGGGATGGTTAGCGCCTTAGCATGAATGGTAAGAGAATCTTGGGCGACTTTAACTTCAACAACGCTCGTTGAGAAAAATCTTGGGTGTCTTCTACTGGGATAAGAATCAGGGAGATCTTAGGGTCGATCTGACTGAACCAGAGAAAGCCTTTGACTGGATAAGCATCAGGAAAATCTTAGGGTCGATCTAACTGAACCGGACAAGGTCTTGAAATATCTTCAACTGGATAAGCTTCAGGGAGATCTTAGGGTCGATCTGACTGAACCAGAGAAGGCCTTTGACTGGATAAGCATCAGGAAAATCTTAGGGTCGATTTAACTGAACCGGACAAGGTCTTGGAATGTCTTCGACTGGGGAAGAATCAGGGAGATCTTAGGGTCGATCTGACTGAACCAGAGAAGGCCTTTGACTGGATAAGCATCAGGAAAATCTTAGGGTCGATTTAACTGAACCGGTCTAGGTCTTGAAATATCTTCAACTGGATAAGCATCAGGGAGATCTTAGGGTCGATCTGACTGAACCAGAGAAGGCCTTTGACTGGATAAGCATCAGGAAAATCTTAGGGTCGATTTAACTGAACCGGTCTAGGTCTTGAAATATCTTCAACTGGATAAGCATCAGGGAGATCTTGGGGTCGATCTGACTGAACCAGAGAAGGCCTTTGACTGGATAAGCATCAGGAAAATCTTGGGGTCGATTTAACTGAACCGGACAAGGTCTTGGAATATCTTCAACTGGATAAGCATCAGGGAGATCTTAGGGTCGATCTGACTGAACCAGAGAAGGCCTTTGACTGGATAAGCATCAGGAAAATCTTGGGGTCGATTTAACTGAACCAGGCTAGGTCTTGGAATGTGATTGAGAATTTAACTGCATCTTTCCTGAAAGGTAGAGGTCAGTCATATGTTATGCATGATATGAACCGAGCAATGATGTTCTCAACATAAATGAGATTTGTATGATATGATGTGTCTATGCATGTTATAATGATGTATGTGATGTTTTATGTATGTTTTTGTCTAGGAAAGTGAATCCTTGACGGGTGTCGGGAAGTCATATCCTGGGCTGATGTTGAAGAGTAGATTTTGCTTCCGTTGGGGATGATAACTGCAAGAATACCGGTAGGAGTAGATGACTCCGTTGCGGAATAAGCTTGGCAAATGAAGGATTCTGCGGGGAGAAAAGATACTCTAGTAATCATGCTGGGAAGCAATACTCTGTGGGAAGAGGGATGCCTTGCTGAGTGTTGATAATAGTTTGCTGGGGATAGGAGACTTTGTCGATGACGCTCTTTCCGTGACTTTTGGCTGAGGATAACCCAGTTATATCCTGTTGAGGAAATAACTCTTTAAATAAAGTCGGGCGACGCGTTCGTGCTCTGCGAGGGGATAAGCTTCCAGAATTTACTGGGGATAAGCTTACTACTTGGGGATATGAATTCCATCTTTCCTAGGGAAACTGGATTGGACTCTCTTATGGGGAATTGAGATATCTGGTTATGTTCTCCAGCTGAACCTACCTTGGTACCTTGGAGGATAGAACAATTAGACTGCTCAGACAACTCTTTAATTGCCCCTGTTTCTAGTGTCACCTGCAATTAATTCCTTTGTTTCGTATGCAAATATTTATGAGTTAGCAAACTATTGTCAATGCATATATCACAAATTGAACCTTGGACGTTCTTCGCAAAACAAAACAGAAAAAGAAAAACACTTGGCACGTTTAACTGAAAAGTATATTTGTATTGATTTTTGAATGGCCTGAAAATAGGCGTTTTGTGTACAAGAGGCTGACGTCCTAGTAAGAGGTACGCCGCTGAACAAGAGAATTTATACAGATTTTGTACAAAAGAAATAAAACAGCTGTGTGAAATATGAATGATCCCACTGGGTTTCAACTCTGCTATTGCCTTTATAACTCCGAGCGTCTCATCACTTGATGACCTTGGTTGAAGGTGAAGCTGACTGATCGATGCCGTCTGAACTTGATGTAGATACCGGATTCTGGATGCAAAGTGATCCAATGAGACGTAGTATTACGCTTTTATCCCTAATTTTTGCCTGGACCGCCCTTTCGGGTTTTCGGTCCACCGGGATACCCATTTTTGCCCAAGCCGCCTTTTCAGGTTTTCGACTTGCCGGGTGTACAGATTTTTTTCATTTTCATCCCTTCATTTTGCCCGAACCCTTTTGGTTCGACGGGAAGCCCTAATTTTTGCCTGGACATGTCAGCCTAGCGGGTCTTTTTTATGCGTAGTATCTTTTTACTATGTCTGCATTGGCGGGGTGAGGAAGGTCGTCACCATCCATATTGGTCAATATCATTGCTCCTCCTGAGAACACATGCTTAACCACAAATGGCCCTTCGTACGTAGGGGTCCATTTGCCCCTTGGATCACTCTGAGGAAGGATGATTCTCTTGATTACCAGATCCCCAACTTGATATTCCTGTGGTCTGACCTTTTTGTTAAATGCCCTGATCATTCGTTTCTGATACGTCTGACCATGACAGATAGCAGTGAGTCTCTTTTCATCAATGAGGTTGAGTTGATCAAGTCGTGTCTGGATCCAATCATCTTCGTTCAGATTTGCATCCTTCATTATCCGGAGAGAGGGTATTTGCACTTTGATCGGTAAGACTGCCTCCATGCCATAAACCAGAGAAAAAGGAGTTGCCCCGGTTGACGTCCTAGCTGAAGTTCGGTACCCATGTAGAGCGAACGGTAACATCTCGTGCCAATCTTTGTAAGTCACTGTCATCTTCTGCACGATTTTCTTGATGTTCTTATTTGCTGCTTCTACAGCCCCATTCATCTTCGGTCTATACGGAGAAGAATTATGGTGCTGTATCTTGAACTGTTCGCAGAGCTCAGCGATCATCTTATTGTTCAGATTGGTACCGTTGTCTGTAATAATCCGCTCAGGGACGCCGTACCGACAGATCAGATTGTGTCGAATGAACCGTGCCACCACAGTCTTGGTTACCGTAGCATAGGATGTTGCCTCAACCCACTTCGTAAAATAATCAATCGCTACTAGGATGAAGCGATGTCCATTAGATGCCGTAGGTTTAATCTCGCCGATCATGTCTATGCCCCACATTGCAAACGGCCAAGGCGCAGTCAGAACATTCAGGGGAACCGGAGGAACATGCACCTTGTCTGCATAGATCTGGCACTTGTGGCATGTCCTGGAGTGTTGGTAGCAGTCAACTTCCATTGTGGACCAGTAATATCCTGCCCGAAGAATCTTCTTAGCCATAGTATGTCCACTGGAATGTGTACCAAAGGTCCCTTCATGTAGCTCTTCCATGATCCTTTCTGCTTCAATTTTATCCACACAGCGCAGTAAGGTCGAATCATGGTTTCGTTTGTACAAGATGCCGTTGCTTAGGAAGAACTTGGCTGCAAACCTCCTCAGGAATTTCTTATCATTGACAGAGGCACCTTCAGGGTATTCCTGAGCTTCCAGATATCTCTTCACTTCGTGGTACCAAGGCTTCTCAGTCACCAATTCAGTTTCGAGATCACAACAGTATGCCGGTTCGTCCAGTTTCCAGATGATGATTCGGGGAGCCTCATTATCCCATTTGACCTTGAACATAGAAGACAATGTAGCTAACGCGTCCGCTAACTGATTCTCTTCCCTTGGAAAGTGCTCAAAGGTTATCTCTGTGAAGTGGGGGATCAGGGTCAACACACATTCTCTGTAAGGAATCAAGTTTGGATGTTTCGTATCCCACTCTCCTTTGATTTGATTGATCACAAGAGCGGAATCTCCGAAGACACTTAGAAATTTGATCCTTAGGTCGATCGCGGCTTGAAGACCCATGATGCATGCCTCATACTCCGCCATGTTGTTGGTACAGTTAAAACATAGCCGGGCAGTGAGTGGAGTATGAGTGCCTTTAGGTGATATGATGATGGCGCCGATACCGTTACCCAAAGCATTGGAGGCTCCGTCAAAGTGCATAGACCATCGGGATCCTGGTTCAGGTCCTTCATCCGGTCCAGGTACTTCACAATCAGTTACTATCATGATGCTCTCATCTGGGAATTCGAAGTTCATTGATTGATAGTCATCTACAGCTTGATGTGCCAGGTGGTCTGCCAATACACTTCCCTTGATGGCTTTCTGGGTCGTATACTGAATGTCGTATTCCGTCAAGATCATTTTCCATCTTGCAATTCTCCCAGACAGAGCAGGTTTTTCGAATATGTATTTTATCGGATCCATCTTTGAGATCAATAAGGTAGTGTGAGTCAGCATATACTGCCTCAGCCGGCGAGCAGCCCATACCAAAGCGCAGCAAGTTTTCTCAAGCAGTGAGTATCGGGTCTCACAGTCGGTAAACTTTTTGCTAAGGTAATAAATGGCATGCTTTTTTCGGCCAGACTCGTCATGCTGCCCCAGCACACACCCCATTGAGTTGTCAAGCACTGTCAGGTATAGTATCAGAGGTCTCCCTTCAACCGGTGGCATAAGAATAGGTGGTTCTTGGAGATACTCCTTGATTCTGTCGAAAGCAGCCTGACATTCATCGTTCCAGCGTACTACCTGATCTTTCTTCAGCAGCTTGAAGATTGGCTCACAGGTAGCAGTCAGATGTGAGATGAAGCGAGCAATGTAATTCAGGCGTCCTAAAAAGCCTCTGACTTCCTTCTCCGTCTTAGGAATTGGCATCTCTTGAATAGCTTTGACCTTAGCAGGGTCCACTTGAATACCTTTATCACTGACCACGAAGCCTAGCAACTTTCCCGATCTTACCCCGAAGGTGCACTTGTTCGGGTTCAATCTCAGCTTGTACAGTTTCAACCGGTCAAACAATTTCTGCAGATGATCTAAGTGCTCTTCCTCAGTCTGGGACCTTGCGATCATGTCGTCCACATACACTTCTATCTCATGATGGATCATGTCATGAAATAAGGCAACCATGGCACGTTGGTAGGTTGCCCCAGCATTCTTCAACCCGAATGGCATGACCTTGTAACAAAAGGTGCCCCACTGAGTAACAAATGTAGTCTTCTCCATGTCTTCAGGTGCCATCTTGATCTGATTGTAACCTGAAAAGCCATCCATGAAAGAGAACACTTTGTGCTGAGCTGTATTATCAACAAGGACATCAATGTGAGGTAAGGGGAAGTCATCTTTGGGGCTGGCCCTGTTCAGATCCCTGTAATCGACACACATTCTGACCTTACCGTCCTTCTTAGGTACCGGCACCACATTAGCAACCCACTGCGGGTAAGAAGTCACTGCAAGGAACCCAACATCAAACTATTTCATAACCTCGGCTTTAATCTTCTCAGACATCTCTGGACGCATACGACGGACCTTTTGCTTAACTGGAGGGCAGTCTTCCTTAGTTGGCAAATGATGGACCACAATATCGGTATCCAACCCGGGCATGTCTTCGTAGGACCAGGCAAAGATCTCCATATAATCATGCAGCATCTTGGTTAACCGTTGCTTCACGCTGAGCTCTAGGTTGGCACCAATCTTTACCTCTTTCCTGTCTGCTTCAGTACCCAAGTTTATTGTTTCCACTGGCTCTTCATGGGGTTGAATTGCCCTCTCTTCCTGAAGCAACATCCTTGCAAGCTCGCCAGGCACTTCGCAATCATCTTCTCCTTCGTCTTCGGCTAAGTTGATCGGATTTTCGAAGTCATAACGGGCAGTAGCAGAGTTGTTATCAGTGAGATCCAGAGTGGATTGGAACCTGTATGAGTGAGTGTGTGTGTAAATACAGCTGTTTTGAAAATTATGTAAAGGAAAAGAAAGACAGAAAAGGAGCACAATATTTGTAATGCGAAAAATACGTCCAAGATTTTCATTCATGGTATATGAAATGACAATTTGTATGCCCTCACAAATAGAACCACGGTGCCTTGGGTAAGACACCGGGCCATAGAGTTTATCATTGTTTATTACAAAATAACGAAACAAAGAAATTTATTACTGCGTCACAAAGGTAACAGGAGTATGATCCTTAGCAATCCAGTTGTTCAATCCGTCTTCGGTCGTCGGATAGATCCAGCTATTAAACTCAGCTTCGTCCACTTCATGGTTTTCCCCAACAGCATTCACTCCTGAACTTTTAATAAATACCGGAGGTCTTCCGATCTTCGCTTTCCTCATAGCTCTCTGACCTTCTGTGGTAAAACCCAGCCCAAGTTTATCAGTCTTCTGAGTAAAGTCTGGAAGTCTGCCCCAGTCGGCACATTCACCCTTCTGAACCATAGCCCGGGCATCCTTCAGGGAAGCCATCTTCAAAGGACCACCTTCTTCTGTTGCTGTTTCTGCTGCAAATGGAAACACCTCCTCGAAATGCTGAAAGGGGGTTTCAATAAACTCCCCATCCATCTCAATGTACCTGAAGGAGTTCAGGTGGCTCACCATATATTCCTCCTCTCCCTGCACGGTGACGATTTTCCCTCTGACGGGGTATTTCAGCTTCTGATGCAAGGTAGAGGTCACCGCCCCAGCCTTATGTATCCAGGGTCGACCCAGTAGACAAGAGTAAGATGGACGGATGTCCATCACATAAAAAGTGGAGTCGAACACCTGAGAGCCCACACGAATCGGAATGTCAACCTCTCCATGGACCATCCTCTTTGAACCATCAAAGGCCCTGACGATGATGTTGTTGGGTTTTAATTCCAGGCCTTCACAATCTAGACGGTCTAAAGCCTTCTTGGGTAGCACATTCAAAGACGAACCAGTATCCACTAACACATGTGCCAAGGTAGTACCTCTGCATTCAATAGAGACATGCAGAGCATCATTATGGTCTCTTCCCTTTGCGGTCAAGTCAGCGTCTGAGAAACCCAAGCCATTGTCTACCGTTAGACTTGCCACGCAATCAGTGAACTGGACTGCAGAGGTTTCATGTGGCACATGGGCCGTCTTAAGGAATGAGATTAGGGCCTTAGCATGGGCCTCGGAGCACAGCAATAAAGAGAGCATGGAGATCTTGGAGGGCGTATGCCCCAGCTGTTCCACAACATTAAAATCGCTCTTCTTTATAATCTTCAGAATCTCCTCCATCTCTTGTGGGGAGGCCTCAGCAGCTATGGGTATGGGTGCCTTCATCTGGGCAGGCTCAACTTCAATTCCCTTGCCCCGAGCATTGGATGACTCGGCAGCAGGAGAAACAATTGGATCAGCAGTAGGAACATGTACACTTGCGGGGGTTATGAGAAGCGGTCTTCGTGCAGCAGGCGGTGCAATGTCAGGCGAGAAGAGCCTGCCACTGCGGGTCACTTTGGCTGGGCCAGTGATGTCACAAATGCTGG
This sequence comes from Vicia faba, assembly GCA_948472305.1. Lineage (NCBI taxonomy): Eukaryota > Viridiplantae > Streptophyta > Magnoliopsida > Fabales > Fabaceae > Vicia > Vicia faba. The sequence continues at coordinate 1,188,986,104 of OX451737.1, forward strand.
CGCCAGCGTTGAGCTCTTGTTTAATCCCATTTACATATACGTCTGCCCCATAATGCCAAGGGACAGCTTTGTCAGATACATAGGGCAGGGGCCCTGGAACAGTGATAATAACAGGTGCAACGGTCATGATTTGAACGGGCTTCTTCGGGAGAGCCGGGATTGGATTATTGAAAATAGTCACCACAGAAACTTCTTCCATTGGAACCAACCGAACAACAGACTTCTTGAATAGAATCTCCTTGCTATCCATTAGGTTTTGGATGCCTAATTTCAGCAAGGGACAACCAGATAGGGACACAGCACAGAACAGGCAACCCTCACTACAGCCCGGAAATAAACCGGCCTGCAGTAGGTTCTTCTTGACAATCTTTAGAGGAGTGGCTAGATCATCCACAGAAACAGCATAAACGTCTTCATCAACAGCATTTACCCCATGTTGAGGCATAGGGGCAGTAACTACATTTGGCTTTGCAGGCGCTTCGAACTGTATCTCCTTTGCGTCGATAAGGTCTTGCACCTTATTCTTTAACGCCCAACAGTCATCGGTAGAATGCCCCGGGCTATCTGAATGGTAAGCACAACGAGCATTCGGATTGTACTTGGGAGATGCAGTATTGGGGAACTTAGGAGCCTCCCTGACAGTCACCAAATTGGTGGATAGCAACTGTGGCAGGATTTGCGACAAAGTCATGCTTAAGCGGGTGAATTCTCTCCGGGGTCTTTCAACCTTCTGAGGATTGTTTGGCCGGGGAGCGGCAGCAGGTTTGGCAATCATTACCGCACTGACAGATTGGCGGTGTTCATGTCTCTCTGATTTCCTGGAACCATATACGGCACTAGACTCCTTCTTGAAGGGTTTCTTCTCAGAACTAGATGATGCACCCTTCGGAATTTTTCCAGACTTTAACCCAGCTTCAATCCTCTTTCCAGTCAAGATCAAATCAGTGAAACCAGCGGAAGAATTCCCAATGAGATGGTTGAAAAACGGCCCAGATAGGGTCCCCAAGAACATGTCTACCAGCTCCCGATCAGTCAATGGTGGCTGCACCCTGCCAGCCAGGTCTCTCCACTTCTGAGCGTACTCCTTAAAACCTTCGCTTGCACCTAACGACATACCCTGAAGTTGGGTAAGTGTGGGGGCAAGGTCGGCATTATATTGATACTGCTTATAGAAAGCAGTAGCCAACTCCTCCCAGTTACGAACTTTGGTCCCATCCAGCTGATAGAACCATTCGAGATGAGTCCCTGAAAGACTCTCCTGGAAGAAGTGGATCCATAAATTCTTATACGCAGAGTACGGCTGAATTTTCTGAACATAGGACCTCAGATGCAGCTTGGGACAAGATGCCCCGTCATACTTAGAGAAGGATGGTGCTTTGAACTTGTGAGGGATAATCACACCAGTTGACAAACCCAGATCTCCGAAATCCAGCCCAGGTACCTGTTGAACCTCCATAGCCTTCAACCTATCCTCCAGTTGCTTGTATCTGTCGTCTGCAGGAGGGTACTGCTCTTCATCAAAATCTGTCTCGTTGTCGGAGACTACCGGACTAGGGACCTTTACTTCTGCCTGAGAAGGACTCTTGCCAACAGAAGAACCAGCCTCTTCATGCTGCAGAGTATTGCCAAACCTTCGGCCCGAGTTGAACAGAACAGTTCTTCTCTTCTTCTTCTTCTCCTTCTTCAGGAGCATAGCCTTCAGTTTTTCTTGGCCTTGAGCCAGACCCTTGATTAATTCCTGGAATTGTGCATTCTTCACCTGAAGAGCCTTGATTGATGTCTCAGTTGATGCAGATTCGGGATTCATAGTGCTGAAATAAACAGCGAAGAACTGTAAGCAACCTGAAAAGGGGAAAAACCTGCTATGCACATGATGAATGAGATGTGGTTATGCAATGCATTCAAGGGTTCGAAAGTTCAAATTTGTTGTAGACAAAAAGGAACACACATTATTATTAAAGAAATCATTGTTTAATACATCAAAGCCTCATGGGCAAAAGTACAAAAATCAAATCAATCCCAAAATACACTGCGCATCCTCTTTGGAGCTATGTAAGTGTTGAGATTCCTCTCCTCATGCAACAGGCGGGTGAGCTCCAAGACCTTCTTTTCACTGGCATGTAGACTAGTCTCAAGAGAATTCCTTTCCTCCTTAAGCTGGATCCAGCTTTTCTGCATCTCTTCCCAGGATGTGGGCATATCAGGGTGCTGAATAGTATAGGACACTTCTCCTTCCAAGACTGGTTCTTTGATTACCGAGAGCATATGAGGATAAGGCATCACTAACTTCTGGGAGCGGGCGCGTATCCACTTGAGATAAGGTTCCAACGGGATGGAATTCCTGTGCCCCAGTGTCTTGCTGTCTATCCTACTTGGCATCCTCCAAGCTCTGATAAATCTCTGGCGAAATCCTTGAGTATCGTTATCGAAGTCAAAAACTATGTCAGGAATCAACATGTCATGAGGACCATCCCTCCGAGCATAACCAAACTGTCTCCAAGCCAGGCATGGGCTATAAGTAATACCTCCTCTGATTCCAAGTAAAGGAACATTAGGGTACTCCCCGCAACGATCAATGATAGTGACATCTTCTCTGGACCTAGGGCACCAATGTATATCTGCATGTGTAAGAGTCATCAACCGTTGTGACCATCTCAAACCCCGCTCATTCTTCAAGACCGATTGTGGAAGGTGCGAAATAAACCACCTTCCCAGGAGAGGAGTGCAACACATAAGGACACCTCTTTTTCTCATGGTTCGAGTGTAACATGAGTGAAGGATGTCCCCCAGCAACGTAGGTATAGGATTCCTGGACATAAAGATCTGAACAGCACTGATATCAATAAGCTGATCTGGATTAGGGAACAACACCAGACCATAAACAAGGAGGGCCACAACCTCTTCAAAAGCTTGCAAGTCAAGGGAGTTCCAACATTCATGGGCCTTTTCAAACAGAAACCTGGCTAAGAACCCTTTGATACCACTTCTAACTTCCCAATGTCCCTTGAGGTCAGATGACTGTAGGTGCAAGGCTTTAGCAATCTCTTCAAGCTTAGGTTCCTTTTCTGTACCGTTGAAAGGTAGCTGATCAAGGATAGGGATCTTCAGGAGCCGGGAGAACTCCTCCAGTGTAGGTACCAACTGATAGTCCAAGAAGGTGAAACAGTGATGCAGAGGGTCAAAGAATTGGAACAAGACCTTTATCATATCTTCCTCAATGTTGGTGTTGACCAAACTGATGAGGCTTCCATGCCTTTCACTGAATGAAGAGTTCTCGAGAATCCTGGATATGAGCTCCTTAAGCTGAGGAGGGATCCTTACAAGACTGATTTGAATTGTCTTTCTACGAACAGTTTCCATGTCCTACAAAACAAGAACAAAGATGAAAATTCGAACCCCTAAAATGGTTAGTCAATGCATATGATGCTGGATGATGTCATGATGCTATGATTAAATACACCACAGATATTTACAAAGACAAACATGTAAGGCACACAAGGCACACAAGACAAGCCCTTAAGGTTTAAGGCCAGCATGGGGTCTGGGTAGTACCCTCTTGAAGTTAGTGGGTTCAACCTGTCCTAATCAAAGTAACCGGGTTCTAAGGTTCCCAATATCACGGGATTGCTTTCATTGTTCATCGTTTCGATTTAGCCACTGAACTGGCGACCGAAATATTCCAGGAAAGCAACCCTCAATTGAGCGTAGTATCGAGTATCAACCAACCTCGGACTGCACCAAAGTCAGTTATCTCACTACCCTAAAGAGGCCAAGATAGTTCAATTAAGGTTCCTAAGGTCTGTTGATGCTTCACGACACCACGCGGAGGCCCCGTACTCTCCTTGACTGAACTCAAGGGTTACCGGTACACACCAAAGTGCCACATCAACGTAGCAGACTGTTTCAACCATGTCGGTATACCCCGCACAGTTCCCTCACAGCCTTGTTGCTACTTTCTAAGAAGGTATCCCCCAGATCCGGGTTAGGATCTATAGAACTCCCAAGCAACCCACAATAATAAAGCAAGCAAAGAAGACAATTGAAAACACAGTGATCTTAATCCTAAGGTACACCTCACTTTAAGAGTATTGTTCCCCAGCAGAGTCGCCAGTTCTGTGATCGGTGGATCTGGAACTGACTGTTTAACGCTGGTTCGCGAAATGTCGCGGAAGCAAGAGTCGCCACCGTCTTTTATTTTCTCCAAATGGAAAGGACAAAAGCACAGAAAAATTCCTTATAGAGATTGCTCTCGGTTCGGGAGGTAGGTTATAGAAAGGGAAGGTGTTAGCACCCTTTCTATCCATGGTTATCCATGGGCTCTTAGATACTTGCTCATTTGTGTTTTCAAAAATGGTTTGTTTGCTTTTCAATGTGGGTTTTAAAAAGTTTCTTTGAAAATTTCAGATCGACTCTTGTGTCAGAGTGTTTGAAAAATTGCTTTGAAAGCTTTTGAAAAGTGTCGGTGTGAAAAGTATTTTTTGTTTGTTTTTGAAGAGAGCAAGTATCTACGAGAACCTACCTACCCTAAGGAATTCGTCTGTGTAAATGTCCTTTAAAGTAGTGCCATCCCACCATTGAGAGGTAGGTAGCACCACCGTTGGAGGTGTTCGGGTCAATTCGAGTTTAGGGACATGGTGATCACCAGAGCAATGGGAAGACACCTTAGAAGCTACCCTCATGCCAGGTTCCCGGATCATGAGGACTTACTAAGACATCCTCTACTCGACGATCACCTTTCGAGGCAAGGCAACAGCGAGGCGTACCCTAGGGGTGGTGTGTGCGAATTGTGTGTCGTTTTCATTTGCATTTGTCTTGTCATGTTATTGGTTTTCTACGCTTGATTTTATTTAAGTCCATTCATTCTTTCATGCTTTTGTTTAACAGTTAAAAATTGCGAGGAAAAGTAAATCTAAAACTATTACAAGTGGCGCGGGTCCACATCGCCAAAATTAAACCGGACCCGATTTGACAGAAAAGTAAATAAATAAAGCAAAGTAAATAAAGAAATTGAAGAGTGCGAGATGTAATTACAAGGCTTTGGGAGAGGTACATAATTATTTAAGCAAAATAAAAACAAATATGCGAAATTAAATCGAAACGAGGGCGTTGGACCCTTTTGCAGAAATTAAAATTAATGAGGAATTAAAATTTAAAATTAAAAGAAAATGTTTTTGGTATTTTAGTATTTTATGATTTAATATGAAAAAGAGAATTAATTAAAATTAAAATTGAATGCAAACCCTAATTATAATGGCTTTTAAATTTATTATGAAAAATATTGAATTTTAACCTAATTTAAACCTAAGTTAATTTACATGCAAATTTAATTATAGAAATAAATAAAATAAATATTATTATAAAAAAAGGAAAATTAAAAAGGAATAAAAATTATCAATTAAACCTAGTTCTACATTTTTTATATTTTTATTGTGAAAAGAATTAATATTAAAACTTAATTTATACTAAGTTTATTTATATACAATTTTTTACAAGAAAATATTAAAATAAAATATTTATTATATTTTTTGCCTTTTCTGTTTTTTTATGATATTTTTATATTTTTTTGTAAAAAATAATTAATTAAATTAAAACAACAAAACAAATAAACAAATAATTGAGAATAAAATAAAATATAAGAAGAATATGAAAAATTGCAAACCAGGGGGGTTTCAGTCCCAACATGGAGGTTAAGTTTGTGAAATTCTGGCCCATTTAGTATAGCCTTCTTTGACCTTTTTTGAGTATTATGCTGGAGCGTGGACCAGGGCACAACATGTTCTTTGATTCTTGGCCTTTGATTAGATCTCCAGATGAACGTGGCAAGGCTTGATCTGGGGCATATGATGCGTCTATGTTACTGAAGCTGCATGGGAAACGTTATTGAAAAATAATATAGAAATTATTGAAGACCTGGGGTTCGAACCCAGGTCTTGGACGTTAATGCAATCACCACTTGCCAGCTGAGCCACTACAACGCGCTTTACATATAATAAACAAACAAATGTTATAAAGAAAACAATCAGCATTAATGGATCCACGCGCGAAAATTCAAATCAACGAATCATATTTTGCCACGGCTTCGTCTTCCTCGCGTGCCTGAAAACAAAAACATGAGGCAACGGTTTTCTATGCGTTGCTTAAGGTCAGTTTCAAGAAAATAGCGACTAGCGTTATGGTGTCCATAAATTGGGCGCGATAGGTGTTTCCTCTTCGTCTGAATGCACTGAGTACAACCATGGTGGTCTTAAGGGCTAATTTGTCCTTGGGTGAAAAGCCCCAATTTAGAGTCCTGTGAACCCTAGGAATCGAACATGGTGTTTTGGCCTACAACGCGTGATTCTTCAATTAAAGTACATGATTAGTTTGCAAACATCATTAAAAACATAAATACAATAACAAAATGCGTTGAGAATGCAGGAATGCTAGAAACTGATTCAAGATTTTTCTTCACCAATTTCCATGGTGATCTTACGTTCTCTTGAGTGTGAGGCTTGGAGAATGATTGGAGTTTGTCCTATGAACCTTCAGCAAGCTAATGGAAGAGGAATCAGGTCTTGAATCGCCCTCTAAAGTTGATTTCAGAATTGTGTTTTTTGACAATTTTTCAAGTCTTTCAATGGCCTTCTTGCGTAGCTTTTTTGTGTATGGGCATTAGGTTTATGATCAAGCATATGTAGTGAGGCTATTAGGTTAACAAAAGTAGAACAAATCCAATGAATTAATGGTTTTTGAAAATTTGATTTCATAAGATCTTTTTCATATCTTTTTCACATGTTTTTGTATCAATTAAGATCCAATTGCTCCAATTCTTTCCATATTGACTTAGGCACGAAATCTTGAGGCTGAAATGTGTACAAAAAGATTTGAAAACTTAGGTTAGTATTTTTCCTATATTTAATTTGATTTAAATGAATTAATATAAATAATAATTCAAATAAATCAATAAAAAATGAGAAAATACTTCCCTTTGGGCCAAGTGGTCGTGCACATGCTTGGAATGATGAGTCATGGAAGAAAAATGGGCCCATTAGCAATTTTAGGTCATTTGAATCAATGTTGACTTTTCAAAATATCCAAAAATTTCCCAACTTCCACAAGGCATAACTTGCTCAATTTTTAAGCTTTTCTCATGTTCTTGGACATTTTGGAAAGGTCTTTGAGTCCTATAACCAATGTCTTTGGTCCCATGTCATTTTGATTTACCAATCTCAAGTTATGGCCTTTGACTTAAAGTCTCTTTTTGTTGACTTTTGAAAATGACCTATAATGTTGAAATTGATAACTTTTTGTGAGAGCATTTCTTGGACTTGAAGTATGAAGATGAGTTGTAGGAAATGTCTTTATCTTCAAAATGAGCTTTGGATGGAATTTTTCTGATAATCCATGTGAAAGTTATGCCCTGGTCAATTTCAGTTGACTTTTTCAACTGTCCAAATAAGGAAACTTTTTGCATCTTGATGATTTCTGAGCCAAATTTTGAGAATCATGATCAAGCATTGATCAAATGATGTTTGTGGCTTCAAAATGATATGTTGACCTGAAATTTGAACTTTTGACTGTCAAATGACCATTTTGCCCCTACAGTTGACTGTAGTGCAATTTAGGGTTTTGACTGTGCAATTTTGTGTTGAATGCCTTGAAACTTGATATGAGGATACTTGACCATGTAAGACTTGATTGGGCCTTTGATAACTTCCTTTTCTTGATCAGAACACAAACCCTAGTTTTGACTGTATAGGAGACCTTTGCACTGTGCAACCCTTGGGGAATTTTGTGACCTTGACTTGACAAATCTTGAAGAATATGGGAGGGCAAATTTTGGGGTACAACAGTTGCAGTTTTATCCGCAGTGGGAGGCCTTAAGGAAGCTACTAGCAAAATAACTGAGGGTAGGTTCTTTGTTCTTAATTTAGGATTTGAGATTTAAGTTAAGTTAGTAATTAATTACTGATTGTGCATATGTAGATCAAATTGTTCTGATATCAGTGGCAATCTTGATTGGTCTTTTCATGGTTCAGAGATTTGGAACTGATAAAGTGGGTTACAGTTTTGCTCCCATAATCTCTATATGGTTCGCTCTCATTGCGGTAATTGGCATGTACAATTTCATCAAACATGATGCATCAGTTATAAAAGCGTTGAATCCAAAATACATAGTAGATTATTTCATCAGGAATAAAAAAGGTGCTTGGATTTCTCTTGGTGGCATTGTGCTATGTACAACAGGTTCATAATCATATCATTTAAACAAATAATAATCAGTTTTAACAACTATAGAATCTAGATTTGATGTGAAGTTTTTTATTTGTGCAGGAACTGAAGCTTTATTTGCAGATGTGGGACATTTCACAGTTAGGTCTATACAGATAAGTTAGCTTTATTTGAAAATTCTATTAGTGTTTCTTAACATGTGAAATATATTTTCTTGCCAAATCTATCTTTATAATGTTTACAATGCTTACTGAAGCATGTTCTTTATAATCCAACAGCCATAAAAGCACCACCTGGGCTAAAATCAAGACAACGGGGATAGTGCATGTTTGCATTTGGCGGTGGCCAGTTAAAGAATACATTATAGGATGGAATATGTATTAAATTCAAATTGCTCTTCTTCATGTCAGAACAGATAGCTAATATTTGAGTTGTGATTAAATCTCATGAAGTCCACTGAGGTATTCAAATTGTCAATGGCCTTGATAGGCTTTCTCTTTCCCCCAAGAAATTCCTCTCTGTTGTAAATATTCACAACTCCACTGTCAGAACCAGCTGCAAAATGTGTCCCTCCTGTATTACTACAAAGCACTGATTCGTTTATGCAGTTTTGTCTTTAGTACTTTCAATACCTTGTGAAACTCGTGTTGGGATCCAGCCCATAAATGTCGTTGGATCGGTGATAAACACTTAACCCCGAGACTGTGTACTCGTTTGATGTCATTGAATTGGGTATAATGCCGAATTTGCTAACATGTAGAGACTTCTCTTGAATGTTCGGTATAGTTCACTTCGCCGCCAACATGAGAACGACACCAACACAATGACTTTCATATCTCTAACAGAAAGTGGGCTTAATTCCGAACCAACAACTAGAGGATGCAGAGGTGTCTAATTATAAGCTGCAATTGCCAAACAACCGTGAAAAGAGAGCATCCAAGCTTAAATATATCCTTGAGAATAGTCACTTTATGAAGATCTTTTTGTTGTTTATTACTTTGCTTGGAACTTCCATGGTAATTGGTGATGGTGTTCTCACACCTTTCATATCTGGTAAGTAAAATAAGTATTCAGTATCGATTTATGCTTAATCTTAAACAGTTATGCTAAATTATGTATTTCAAATGGTTGCAGTTCTATCCGCAGTGGGAGGCCTTAAGGAAGCTACTAGCAAAGTAACTGAGGGTAGGTTCTTTGTTCTTAATTTAGGATTTGAGATTTAAGTTAAGTTAGTAATTAATTACTGATTGTGCATATGTAGATCAAATTGTTCTGATATCAGTGGCAATCTTGATTGGTCTTTTCATGGTTCAGAGCTTTGGAACTGATAAAGTGGGTTACAGTTTTGCTCCCATAATCTCTATATGGTTCGCTCTCATTGCGGTAATTGGCATGTACAATTTCATCAAACATGAAGCATCAGTTATAAAAGCGTTGAATCCAAAATACATAGTAGATTATTTCATCAGGAATAAAAAAGGTGCTTGGATTTCTCTTGGTGGCATTGTGCTATGTACAACAGGTTCATAATCATATCATTTAAACAAATAATAATCAGTTTTAACAACTATAGAATCTAGATTTGATGTGAAGTTTTTTATTTGTGCAGGAACTGAAGCTTTATTTGCAGATGTGGGACATTTCACAGTTAGGTCTATACAGATAAGTTAGCTTTATTTGAAAATTCTATTAGTGTTTCTTAACATGTGAAATATATTTTCTTTGTAATAGGTAAAATAGATCAAGTGAACATAACTCCGGAGCCGGAAGGAACATCTAATCTTACACAAGAAAGTTGTAATATATTAGCTTGTTGTTGTTGAAAAGTTGTAATTTGATTGTAGAATTTAATTTTAATTGTAATGTTAAGATGTTGAAGACTATGTTAAGATAATTGTGATTGCATTTTCTTGAAGACAATGTAAAGAGACCTTATTTTAATTGTAATTTTTTTTTTTTGGTGCGAGTTTCGGTTTGGGTGAAAAAACCCGAACCCAACGGGTGCGGGCGCGGGTGTGATTTTGTCACCCGAATACCCTTCGGGTTCGGGTGAAAAAACCCGAAACCAACGGGTGCGGGCGCGGGTGTGATTTTGTCACCCGAATAGCCTTCGGGTTCGGGTTCGGGTGATGATTTCGGGTGCGGGTGTGGGTAGTGTGAAACCCGCACCCGACCTGACCCGTTTCCATCCCTAGCGCCTGGCCCGTTTGACTTTTTCAGATCCCATGTTGCTAGCTTGACTGGGCGTATGGTGGACCTTCATGGATAAGGCGTTGGATCTGCAGCCTGGATGATCTGATGGTGGGCTATTGATGATGCATGGTAGGCTTATTAGACACCTGCGTATCTGATTATGCAAAGAAAAAATATAGAAAGTAAAGTTAGGGACTTGGGGATCGAATCCAGGTCCTTGAACCTTCATCCACAGTGTGCTTGCCAGCTGAGCTGGTTGGGTTAGTTGTATACAAAATAACCAACAATTATTATATGGTAAACAATAAAAAAAATTCTAAAGCGCGTGAATTTTGAATTGGTTAGTCACCGCCTTCCATGTTACCCTTCTTCTTCCTCCCACCGTTGCTAAAAGTTCTGTGACTTTTACCTACGGTCACCTAGGTGTACGTATAAGCTTGTGCCTTTCCAAAATCCCGTACAAGCGTGATAAATACAAAACAATGGTACCAATCAACTCGTTGCAACCTCACGAGTATCATGGTACCATTATTAATGGCCAATTGTTCCTGTATGAAGAATCCCTAAAAACAAAGCATAAACCCTAGCCATGGCATCTTGGTATACATTCAATAAAAACGCAATTAAACATAACCATTAGCTTGAAAACATCATAAGGATTAAGAATGTGTCAATTATTCATGCTAACTATGCCAGAATTAATGGATTCGAAATCAAGAAAAATGAGAAACTGTGTGGTACTTACAACGCGTTTCAAGGCTTGAGGAAGCTTGTTAATGGTTGAAACACGTTCCTGGGATGTCCAGCAAACGTTTGGGATGCTTAGAATGCTTTAAATTGGTCTGCAACTTGGAAATCAGTGTGCCACTTTTTTCCAAATTTTGAAACTTGCTTTCTTGTTTTCACGCCTCCAATCCCTTTGTTTCTGATCTGAACATGTTCCTTATGTACCCTAGAAGGAATTAGGTTACAAATTTGTTTCAAATATTTTCCAATTAAGATTGTTGATTCATGACGATTATTGTGCCAAATCTTTCTAAATCAATAAAAACTCAATCTTTTTTTGTCCAAATGATCCTTGCACGATTTGATTCCATCTCCAGCTATATAATAGACCTAAACATGCACAAAATCTCAAGCTTTGATTAGTTTTTGATATTTTCATGATTTTATTTTGATTTTATTTGATTTAATTGAAATAAAAAACAAAATAAATGAAAAATATAAAATAATGACAAATGGGAAGGATCATGGGTCGTGGGTCACATTACAAACTCAGTGAAAGCATAAAAAGTTGGGGCCATTTGGCAAAAAATGCAATTTTAGCCATATTTGACTTTTGACAATTTTGAAAAAAAGGTCAACTTTTCCAATGCATAACTCTCTCAATTTTGACCCTAGAGATGTGTTCTTGGACTTTTTAGAAATATTAGGATGTCCTCTAAGCAACCCTTTTAGTCTCATCTCAATTGATTCTTCCATGTTCATGTATGAAGCTTTTACCCAAAAGGTGTTTTTGTTGACTTTTCAAAATGATCTATAATGTCCAAATTCATATCTTCTTGTGAGTGCATATTTTGAACTTGGGAGCTGAAGATGTGTTGTACCCCAAAATTTTCCCTCTCATTTTATCAAGATTTCCCCTTACAAGACTCTTTGGACTCCAGACAGGATTAGGGTTTGCTCAGCTTAAGACACCTCCTTGCACTGATGACCTGAAATTAGGGTTTGAGTTTGCACAAGGATTTTTGGACTTTCAATGACTAATGTGACTTTCATACTTCATATTGGACTTAAAAGATTTTCCATACCAAGTTTCAAGCTTTGAATCAAATTTTTTCCCAGTCAATTGGACAGTTGACCTAAAAATCAGTTGTATTGGGGAAAAGTCAATTGTGGCCAATTTACAGTCAAACCTCATAATTTTTTATCCACATCAAAATTATAGACTCATATGAACCATTTGATCAATTTTGGGCCACAACTCCTCAAGAAATTTAATCAGATCATCAAAAGGGCAAAATGGTCATTTTTAGAGTTTTGACTGTAGAAGGGCAATTTTTTATTTTTAACCTAGCCAATGGCAAATTGGGTTCAAGCATGGATTCAAGGACTCAATGGAATCATCTTGACCTAATCACAAGGTTCAAAAGATCTCAAAAGCATTGGATTGACAGATGAATTTTCCAGTCAACTGATCAAAAATCAATTGTACATTGAAAAAGTCAAACTTTGACTTTTTGGTCAAAATCAAGTGCCAAGGGTCATTTTTCATCAAGATGTGTCAAAACATGAAACTTTTTCACCAAGAAACCTAATTTTGAAAATTAGGGTTTAAAATGGAAAATTTTCTTAACTTAGAAATTTTCTAAGTTATGAAAATTTCTTATTTTTTCCCAACTTTCCCCAACTTTTTCATCATGATGCAATTGGATTCAAACAAAACTTCCAACATGAAAGTTGTATTCCTCCACAAAATATATAACTTCGATTCACAAAATTTTCCAAAAAGATGCTTGGATCTCAAGTTATGATTTCGTGAACAAGGGTCCATGAAACTTTTAACTTAGTGAAATTTTGCCCTAGTTTAGGCAGGATTTTGACCTATCTTCATGGCAATTTTTCACATAGTCCCAAGTGGAATCTCAAAATTCCTTTCAAAGATGGATTGTAGAGCATGTTACAAGATTTCAAAAATGTCCAAGAACTCTCCAAAATCATTTGTGGTTAGGGAGAATCGAAAGTTTGAAAATGGCAAATTATCACTTTTGGCCAAGGCATTTTGCACATTGATACAACTTGCAATTCTGTCCAAACCATGCTTGTACTTGGTTTACAGGTCCTTAAACCTTTCCACACTCATAAATTAAATGTAAAAACATTGGATTAAGGCTTTGTTCTGATCTATGAAGCATTATACAAAGGTTTAATCCATTTTTGGCAAAAAGTTAACAATACCATTTACATAAAGCATGCTTTATGTCAAATTGTATTTCTTGAGCCATGGACCAAAGTTATTACAGAAAATAACATCCACCAACTTAGGGCAAGGTAAACCAACTATGTGCAGCTTAGTAGCAGGCCTGTACAGGCCTTGGCATTGTCAAAATCAACTTTTGCTTCAAAACCAAGTCATTGTGCAAAAAGTCCATAACTTTGTAATCTGATATAACCAAGCTTTGTACACATTTCAAACAACTTCAACATATCACACCAAGCCTATAACACGATTCCATAAGCTCTCAAACACCCTTAAACACCAAAACTCCATTTCTGCCCAAAATATGGCAAGTTCTGCAAATCAGAAGCCAAAACCATTTCCACTCGTGCGTTTTGTCCCAAACCAGTTCCAACACACTCCATACAACATACCTAAACTATCCCAACCATTATCAAGCCACTGTAACTCCATTTTCACACTTTACCATTTTTGCTTTGAAGCTTTGCAGGTTGAGTTCTACAAGCATATTCAGGCTATTTCAAAGCAAGCCAAGCATTGGGGAAGGTTAAGGGAACATCAAGCAAGCTCAAAAGAACCTCAGGCCTCACTGAAATTTGCTGCATTGCCATACTCGAGCTTGACTGAAACAGGTAAATTTCAAACTTATATCTCCTTATTTAGGAATCATTAGGCTTAGGTTTGTGAAGCAAAAATGTAGTCCTCATTGTCCTTGAACTGTACATATGCTTAGAATTCATTTATCTTGACTGAGCTAGGAGTATTTGATAGTTGAACTTACTGAAAAAACTAGGTCAAGATTTAGGGCCAATGAAATTCTCTCTGGTCTTTGAGAGTTAGATCAAGTTTTTTACATGTTTAGAATCGTGTGATCAAGAGCTATAACTTTCATGTTGCAAGTTTTTGTTTTTGAGCATGTATGCAGGAGTTCCAGATTTGAACAGGGCGTGCGTTTTTTGTTTCTAGAGGACAAGGATGAAGTGGAAATGGGCTGGGCTTGGCTTGTTTCTACTTTTTGCACCCCCTAGCTTGATTTCTGCACCCCTTTGGCCCATTTGATTATTTTTGTATTTTTTTTATTTCTTTTATATTTCTGAATTTTTATTTATTTTTATAAATATTTAAAATTACCAAAAATATTCTCTTAATTTTTCACATTTTATTTTATTATTTTTATTATTTTTTGGACATAGAAATAATTACTATAATAATATACTTTTATTTTTCTTAAATAAAAACTTGTAAATATTATAAAAATATTATATATTTTTATTTTTTATTATTTATACACTTAAATAATATTTTCTCACACATTTTAATCTTTTAACACTTTTTATATATTTTTATTTATTTTTCTTGTACATAAAAAATGAATAAATAAATATTTAGAATATATATTTTCTTAAAACAAAATTAGGGTTTCTTCACCCTTTCCAAAAATAATCATATTATTTTCCTTTTTTAGGACATTAAATAATTTATTTTACATACATAAAATAAAATACAAAAATATTTTGCATATTTATATTTATTTGCATATTTAAATAATTGTCCATTCATTTATTTGTGCAATATTTCAATTTGGTTGTAATAATAGTTTAGGGTTTATTTTTGAGCAAATACCCCCTATTCAAACTTGTACCCCCTCCCCATAATCATGTTGTAATAGTCTTAGATTTACTTTTACGCATTTTATCGCTTTAATATGCATGATAGTAAAAATTAGGGTTTGTATGATAACCAAAAATCAAAATAAATAGCATGACTAATACAAAATAAAAATGCATGAAAAATGATAACACAATGCACACAAGCACCCCTAGGGTTTCATCCACTTGTTGCCTTAAAAATGGCCATGGTATGCATGCTAGGTGTTGTACCCCAAAATTTACCCTCCCATATTTCTTAAAACAGTTCAAGAAAGATTCACAAGTCCAACCCGGCGCGTCATATTCAGGTGTTCTTTCGCCAGGATATCTCTAATAACGTACTCTCAAATTCAGGTTCGGCTCAAGAGTCAATTCTTTAAAGAAGGTATCTGAATGTGTGAGTTTTCTCGAAGAAATATGGTGACAAAGTGTGCTGAAAGTGCAGTTTTTATGCGCTAAAAAATTCATAACTTGAAGATCGTGACTCGTTTTGAACCCGTTCCAGTGGTCAAAATTCCGTCTTGACGTCATCTATTTTTTCATCTCTCACGTCTGGAAGCCAATTTCGATCAGAAGGTCTTCAAAAATGTGGATTTATCAAGTATTTTCGTACAGAAAATTTGTGACAGAAGTTTATTTGCGTCATGTTCAGAAAATCATAACTTGGTCGATTTTCATCGTATCGAGCTGGTTCCGGCGCCAAAATTTCACAAATTGAGTTGGCTAAGTTTTCACAGAAGGTATTAAGATCTAACGGTATACAAAAGGTCTTCGTTTTTTGCTCAGAGCATGCGTGACGCGCAGAAAATCCTGAATACTGAATATTATTTCATTTGGGCCGAAACTTCAAAAATTCATAACTCGATCAATTTTTATCGGATTGGGCTCATATTTTTACATAAGGTCACTGACTCAGATATCTACAACTTTTCTTCAAAAGTCGAGACCAAATTATACTCCAATCAATACCATTTTTTATTGAACAACGTGTCAGAGTCGACATTGGAGTCCAAAATAAGTTTGTTTGAGCTGAAACTTCAAAAATTCATAACTAATTCACTGTTTATCCGATTGAGCCGATTTTCGGGCAGGAGTTAGTTCTCAATGTCGGCTACATTTTGTTTTCACATTTCAACTCCAAATATTGCACTTAAGCCCCAGCGATTTAGCCTGCAACGTGACGAATTCAAGTGAACATTGGAGGCCCAATTGCACATTCAAAGCCCATTTTCTTTGCTCTAATTTCTATTATATAATCTCATTCTTTTCACACAAACAGGGGAGAGAAAAAAAAAACTTGCCACAACGCTGTCAGAATATCAAATTCTTTCAAGAATCTTAAAACCTTGAAATCCTTATTACAAATCCCTCTCACTACAAACAAGTCATCCCGGTTACAAACCAACATCTCACTACAAACAAGTCATCTCGGTTACAAATCAACATCTCACTACTTCTCCAGTAAAGGTAAGGCTGACTTGATCTCCATGATCAAAAGGCATAAAAGCATTCATATCACTACTTCTCCAAGGGTAAGATTGATTTGATCTCCATGATCAAAAGGATATAATCATTTATACATGCCATATTGGGCTTAAACATTAAATTTCTTCATATATTGGCTTTATTTGTATTTTATGATATATAATAATTTATTTAATGTGTTCATGAGATTCAACACTGCAGATTTAGACAGGATCTCATGTTGGTTCATTAAGGAACGTTGAGGCCAAAACACAAATGGCCAAAACACAACAGTTTACACATGACACCAATACATAGCGAGACAGACATCCTCAGAAGGTTAAGGAACGTTGAGGCCAGAACACAAATGGTCAAAAGTAAAAACATAAATGGTCAAAACAAAACAGTTTACACATGACGCCAACAGTTGTTTCACCCCTCCAATCAGGCCCGTATACTCCTAAACTCTCTCTCTAATTTTATTATTTTCCTTTAATTAATTAATTGTTATTCTTTTTATTAATCACTAACAAATTAATCTTTTTTCTTAATAAAATCAAAAACCAAAAAATATATTTTATTTATTAAAATTAAATTCAGCACTTTATTTTTGTAAATAAATATTAATTCAATTAATTTAGTTTAATTAGGAAATAACTTTAATATTTTTGCAATAATTAAAATTAATTTAGATAATTAGGTTTTTATTAGCTTTGATTATTTATTTTTTTTTTTAAAATGCTCAAAAATCCAAAAATATTTTAATTAATTAATTAGTTTATTAACTTAATTATTAACTTAGATCTAACTTCTTTTTAATCCAAAAATAACAAAAAAATCTCTTTCTTTCAAAAAAAGGGTCAAAACCCTAAAAAATGCGTCGTCTAAATTTTTCGCACGCGATCCATATTTCCAATATTGTAATTGCTTCCGGTATGTAATAGCTTTTAATTAGGACTTTAATTATTTATCACTTTATTTTACTTTCTGCAAATTAAATTAAAGGGTTGTTTTTGGCGATGTAAATACCCAACGCCTTGTAATAGTTTAGATTTAATTTCCATAAATTTAAATTCCGCAACTATTAACTGTTAGATGTTTGATAAATAGGGAATGCATGACGAGATCAAACCTTTAAACTAAAATCAACATAGCTCACCCATGACATGTATAAAGATAAATAACTGAAAAATAACACACTCGCACATGCGCACTCTTAGGGTACACCTCACTTGGTTGCCTCGAACATGGTCATTGAGTATAGGAAGTTTTAGAGGTTGCCCTCTTGTCCAAAGATCATAGTTGCCTCGAAACGGTTGCCTCGGATAAAATGATCTAAGACATTAGGGTTACCGCTAAGGCGTCCTAACATTGCTTTAGTGACCATACGTCCCTTAATCGAATTGACCCTCAAAACTCCAACGACGATGCTACCTACTCATCAATAGTGGGTAGGGATGTCAATGGGGCGGGGCGGGGCCGGGGGGACACTTCCCCATCTTTTTCCCCGCCATCAAATTCATTCCCCGTCCCCATCCCCGATCTCCGTCACGGGGGAATTTCTATCCCCATCCCCGTTCCCCGTGGATCCCCGTTCCCCGCGGGGATCCCCATAGATCCTACATTTATTCATTAATATTTTATTTTTTTAAGGGTCTAATATTTTAGGGTCTAATATTTACATTTCTCTCTCTTAATAAATACATGAATATTTATTTATTTATTTTTATAAATAAACATAAAGGAAATGACTAAAAAACCTAATCTAAAATATATATATTAAATTAACTATATTAAAATAATAGGCGGGGCGGGGTCCCCGCGGGGCGGGGGGTGTATTCCCCGTCCCCGTCCCCGAAATGCTCTCGGGGGAATTTTTCTCCCCATCCCCGCCCCCACGGGGGAAAATTCCCCATCTTTGGGGCCCCGAACGGGGCGTTCCCCGCGGGGATCCCCATTAACAGGTCCAAACTGACATCCCTAATAGTGGGCTAGCATTGTCTAAAGGAAATTTGTACAGATTAATTCCTTTTTCGAGTAGGTAGATGGTTCTTAAGTACTTGCTCCTTTTAAAACAAAACAAAACTTTTCGCACTTACACCCCTTTCAAAAAAAAACTCTTTCAAACCCACAAACACAAAGAAAAACAAATTTTGAAAACACAATGAGCAAGTACCTAAGAGCCCGTGGATAACCACGGATAGAAAGGGTGCTAACACCTTCCCTTTCTATAATCTACCTCCCGAACCCGAGAAATATCTCAAAAAGGAATTTTTCTGTGCTTTTGTCCTTTCCTTGTTGGATAAAATAAAAGACGGTGGCGACTCTTGCTTACCGCGACATTTTGCGAAAACAAACGCAAACGCGAACCAGCATTCCAAAACAGTCAGTTCTCATTCCCACCAATCACAAAACTGGCGACTCTGCTGGGGATAATTTATAAGTGGGGTGTACCTTAGGATTAGATCATTATGTTTTCAATTGTATGTTTTGTATGCTTTAATTTTATGGGCTTGTATCGGAGTTCTATAGATCCTAACCCGGATCTGGGGATACCCTTTAGGTAAGTAGCAATAAACTGTGAGGGATATGTACAGCGTAGACCGATACGGATGAAGCAGTAGCTACGTTGGTGTGTCACTTTAGTCTGTACCGATATCCCTTGTGTTGGAACGAGGAGAATATGGGTCTTCTAAGGGGTCATTAAGCACCAACTGACCTTAGAACCTTAAATTGACCAACTTGGCCATAGAACAGTAGCAGTATGCTACACTCATTGAGACTAAACTCTCGCGATGATTTCGGCCGCAAGAAAAGGTTGCTAAACTAGAATTATGACCGATTGAGGGTAGTCAGTGATATTGAGAACCTCTAGAACCCGGTTACTATTTTTAGGACAGGTTTTAACCAACTGAACTGAAAGAGGGTAGTACCTAAGCTCCATGCTAACCTGAAATCTAAGGGCTCTCAGTGTGACTTGTGTGCCTTTACCATGTTTTCTTTTTGTGGATACTTGTGGTGTGCCTTTATCATGACATCATGACATCATAGCATTGCATACATCTTGCATAAGGACTAACGTATTTCAAAGACAAGAGGATTTCATCTTTGCTCTGTTTTGTAGGTCATCATGATGCCCATGCGTAAGAATACTATTTGGATCAACTTTGTCCAAGTCCCTACCTTGCTTAAAGAGTTGGTTGCCAAGATGCCTGACACTACTTCCTTCATCAGGAGGCATGGTTCTCTTCTCAGTTTGGTCACCTCCAAATTGGACGAGCAAATGATGAGTGTCCTGGTCCAGTTCTATGATCCGTTGTACCACTGTTTTACTTTTCAAGACTTCCAGTTGGTTCCTACCCTATAAGAGTTCTCTGAGCTGCTCGGTATCTCTGCTTTGGAGCAGACTCCGTTTACTGGTTGGGAGAAGACTCTTAGGCCTGAAGAAATTGTTGCAGCCCTTCATTTGACTAAAGAGGAAGTGATGGCTAATTGGGAGACTAGAAGTGGAGCTAAAGGATTTCTGACTAAGTTCTTGGTTGGCAAGGCTAACTACTTCTGGGATAGCCTAGACTTTAAGGCGTTCGAGGATATTCTGGCTCTTTTGATTTATGGCTTGGTATTGTTTCCGAATCCTGACACTTTTGTTGATGTGAATTCCATAAAGATCTTCATCTCTCAGAACCCTGTACCCACTCTCTTGGGTGACATTCTTCATCAGCTCTATGCTCGTACTGCCC
Source organism: Vicia faba (assembly GCA_948472305.1). NCBI lineage: Eukaryota > Viridiplantae > Streptophyta > Magnoliopsida > Fabales > Fabaceae > Vicia > Vicia faba. The sequence continues at coordinate 1,189,006,320 of OX451737.1, forward strand.
GAAAGCGAGGAACCTTGATGTGTTGTGCTCCCTTATTGGCAAGGTGGTTTATTTCGCACCTCTCCAAGTCAGTGTTAAAGAATAAAGAAGGAATGGGCTGGTCTTATAGGGTGATGTCTCTTTCTCATAATGACATTATTTGGACTCTCAAGGGTATGGATGAGGTGACTATCATTGATCGATGTGGAGAGTATCCCAATGTTCCATTGCTAGGAAACCATGGAGGAATTTCTTACAACCCATGGTTAGCTCTCCTTCAGTTTGGAAGAGCCAGAAGAGAAGGACCTCACGAGATGTTACTGCCTCATATCATATTTGATTTTCAAGGGGATAGCGACGAGCAACGTCGTAGATTCATAAGGGCTTGGGACAGGGTTCACCAATCGGATCCACATGAGTTGGGTCCAAAGACTTCTCTACCAATGGAGCCATATCTCAGATGGGTACGCATCCGTGCCCAGAATCTAGGTATGCCATATGAAGTCGTCCGGCCTGTCACTCTTGAAGTTTCTAATGAAGAATGGGTTCTTCCAACCATTCTTCATCCTTATATGCCCACTGACATTGGGGCACTGAAGAGATCTTAGATGCAACTGCGGGAAGAACGGGATTCTTATCGGGAGAAGTTCAACGAGCAAGAGCAAAAGATCCAGAGGTTGACCAGACAGTTAGAGAATGAGTGGATTCTCAACGACTATGTCCGCACTGATAAGAAGAGACCATGGGAGCATTGATGGACCTTTGATGATTTCCTTTCCAGTTTTTTTGTTTACTTTCAGTATTTCCATTCTTGTAACGCCTCAAGGGCAATTTGTTGAACAATTTAAATTTTGAAGTTTAAATCTAATAAAGTGTGTTTCCTTTCTTGTTTACAAATTTGAATCCCGATTGTCTTTGAAATCATAAATCATACGCATTTCATCCCATGCACTTCATAAACAGTTACCCTTTACAGGTCTCTTATCTTCTTCGCTATTTATTTCAGCAATCATCATGTCTACTGAACCTTTAACTGAGCAAGCTATCAAGGCCCTCCAGGCCCAAAATGCCCAATTTCAAGAGTTGTTCATGAATCTAGCCAAGGGTCAGCAGGACCTGAAGACCTTGATTCTGAAAGAGAAGAAGAAGAAGAAGAAGAAGACAATCTTGTTCAACACAGGACACAGGTTTGGGAACAAGCTACAGAATGAAGTTGATCTGACCACCTCGTCTGGAGGGAAAGATAGTCCACAAGAAAGGAGGGCTCCTAGCCCTGTGGTCTCTGACAACGAGACGGACTACGATGAAGAACAGTATCCTCCTGCTGAGGATAAATACAAACAACTGGAAGACCGTTTGAGTGCTATGGAAATTCAGAAGGTGCCCGGTCTGGACTTCGGAGATCTAGGTCTATCATCTGGGGTGGTGATTCCTCATAAATTCAAGGCTCCAGCCTTTGCCAAGTATGACGGAGTTTCCTGTCCGAAGCTGCACCTCCGGTCATATGTGAGGAAGATCCAGCCTTACACTGCTGATAAGAATTTATGGATCCATTTCATTCAAGATAGTCTCTCAGGGACTCAGCTTGAGTGGTTCTATCAGTTAGACGGAGCCAGTATCCGCAACTGGGAAGATTTGGCTACTGCATTCTACAGGCAATATCTGTACAACTCCGACCTTGCTCCTACACGTACCCAACTCTAGGGTATGTCAATGGGAACGGGTGAAGGATTTAAAGATTATGCTCAGAAATGGAGGGACCTCGCCGGAAGGGTACAACCACCCTTAGTTGATCGGGAACTTGTTGATATGTTTCTGGGGACCCTGTCTGGTCCATTCTTCAACCATCTGATTGGAAGCTCTTCATCTGGTTTTATAGATCTTATTTTGACTGGTGAGAGGATTGAAGCTGGTATTAAGGCTGGGAAGATACAAAAGGGTGCTTCATCAAGCACCGAGAAGAAGCCGTTTAAGAAAGAGTCCAGTGTTGTCTATAGTGCAAGAAGACAGAATAGACCTGAACACTACCAAGTTGTCAATGCGGTTGTCATTTCAAAACCTGCTGGTGCTCCTCAGTATAACAATCAACAAAAGGACGAGAGACCTAAGAGGCAATTCACTCGTCTCAGCATGACCTTATCTCAGATTCTGCCACAGTTACTGAAGAGAAATCTAGTGACTCTAAGGGAACCCCAAAGAATTCAAATACGACGTCACCAAGGTATAACCCTAACGCCTGCTGCGCTTATCACTCCGATAGCCCGGGGCATAATACGGATGATTGTTGGGCTTTGAAGAACAAGATACAAGACTTAATTGATGCAAAGGAGATTAAGTTCGAGGCGCCCGAAAGGCCTAATGTTGTGACTGCTCCCATGCCCAAACATGGAGTAAATGCTGTAGAGGAAGACTTGTTTGTAGTTTCTATGGATGACATTGTTACCCCCCTGATGACTGTCAAGAAGAACCTATTACTAGCCAGTTTATTTCCGGGTTGTGACGAAGGTTGCCATATGTGTTCTGTTTTACCTACCGGGTGCCTATTCCTGAAGTCAGGTATCCAAAACCTGATGGATAGTAAGGAGATCCTGTTTGAGAAGACTGTTGTTCCTTCCATTCCTACTGAAGAAGTCGCCATCATTACCATTTTCGACAATTCTTCCAAGGCTCCCTCGAGGAAGCCTGTTAGAATTACATCTGTTCCGAAAATCGCACCTGTGATCATCACTGTTCTGGGGCCCATCCCCTACACCTCTGATAAAGCTGTCCCTTGGCACTATGGGGCTGATGTTTATGTTCATGGAGTTAAGCAAGAGTTGGATGCTGATACTGACATCAGCAACATTACTGGACCTGCTAAAGTCACCCGCAACGGTAGACTTTTCTCACCTGATATTGTTCCACCAACTGTCCGAAGACCTGTTGTCATTACACCTGCAAGTGTACCTACTGCCATTCCTGATCAAGCCCCTATTCTTACCCCTGTCGCCGAGTCATCTGACGCTCGGGGCAAAGGGATCACCACTAATATGCCTGCCCAGATGGAGGCACCAAAGACAATTACTGTTGAAGCTTCCAAACAGGAGATGGAAGAGATTCTGAAGATTATTAAGAAGAGTGATTACAACGTAGTTGAGCAACTGGGGCAAACCCCATCCAAGATTTCTATGTTGTCACTGTTGTTGTGTTCAGAGGCCCATGCTAAGGCTCTGATTACCTTCCTGAAGACTGCCCATGTGCCACAAGAGACATCAGCTGGTCAGTTTACCGATTGTGTGGCCAATTTAACTAATGATAATGGTTTGGGTTTCTCCGACGCCGATTTGACTACCAAGGGGAAAAATCATAACGATGCCCTGCATGTCTCCATTGAATGCAGGGGCACTACTCTTGCACATGTATTGGTTGATATTGGTTCCTCATTGAACGTATTGCCTAAAAAAGCTCTAGACCGGTTGGATTGCAAAGGGTTGGAGCTAAAACCAAGTAACATCGTTGTCAGGGCCTTTGATGGGTCTAAAAGGATGGTGCACGGGGAAGTTGATATTCCAATTAAAGTTGGTTCTCAGGTCTTCAATTCTACGTTCTATGTGATGGACATTCAGCCATCCTACTCTTGTTTGCTGGGTCGTCCATGGATCCATAAAGCTGGGGCCGTAACCTCAACGCTTCACCAGAAGCTGAAGTACTCGGTCAAAGGGAAGATTGTGACAGTACAAGGGAAGGAAGAGTACATGGTCAGCCACCTCAACTCGTTCAGATACGTAGAGATGGATGGGGAGTTCATTGAGACCCCATTTCAGCACTTTGAAGAGGTTCCCCAGACACTGGCATCAGCTGAGACTGTGGTTGAAGATTCTCCTATGAAGATGGCTTCCTTAAAAGATGTTCGGGCTATTATTGAGAAGGGTGAGTGCGCAAATTGGGGCTGAATCCCTGATTTTACTCAGAAGACTAACAAGTTTGGTTTGGGTTTCACTGCAGAAGCTCAAAGGGCTATTCAAAGTGCAAGGATCGGAAGACCTCCTGTGTTCATCAGCAACTCAGGAGTGAATGCCATTGAAGAAGATGTAGAAGAGTCTGAATTCGACAACTGGATCTATCCTACGACCGATGGTGGACCAAGCAACTGGACCGCAAAGGACTTCATCCCTATTACTTTTGTTACCCAGTAATGAAACCTTTTGTTTTGAATTTGTAATAGACAATGTCTTAAACTTTATGGCCCGGTGTCTTACCCGGGGCACCGTGGCTTCATTTGTGAGGGCTTTTGTGTGTCATTTTCATATATCATTAATAAAAGCATTGGAAGTTCTTGCATTTAAAATCTTGCGCTCCTTGTCTTTCTTTATTATATATTACAAAACATCTATTTTACACACACTCACATATACATGTCCACATCTACTCTGGATCTCACTGGTAACGACTCTGCTACTGCCAGTTATGAATTCGAAAATCCGATCAACTTAGCCGAAGACGAAGGTGAAGATGATTGCAAAGTGCCTGGTGAACTTGCAAGACTGCTACTCCAGGAAGAGAGGGTTATTCAGCCACATGAAGAGTCAGTGGAAATAGTGAATATGGGTACTGAGACAGATAAGAAGGAAGTCAAGATCGGTGCAAATCTGGAGCTTAGTGTGAAACAACGGTTGATTCATATGTTGTGTGACTATGTTGAGATCTTTGCCTGGTCTTACGAAGATATGCGGGGGTTGGATACTGATATTGTGGTTCATCGCCTGCCTACCAAGGAAGATTGTCCTCCAGTAAAACAGAAGGTTCGCCGTATGCGCCCAGAGATGTCTGAGAAAATCAAGGCTGAAGTTATGAAACAATTTGACGCCGGTTTTCTAGCAGTAACTTCTTACCCTTAGTGGGTCGCCAATGTGGTTGCAATGCCGAAGAAAGATGGAAAGGTCCGAATGTGTGTTGACTACAGGGATTTGAACAAGGCGAGCCCTAAGGATGACTTCCCTCTACCTCACATTGACGTTCTGGTCGACAATACTGCCCAGCACAAGGTATTCTCCTTTATGGATGGGTTCTCCGGTTATAATCAGATCAAAATGGCTCCCGAAGACATGGAGAAGACTACCTTTGTTACTCAATGGGGCACCTTTTGCTACAAGGTCATGCCTTTTGGGTTGAAAAACACTGGGGCAACATATCAGCGTGCCATGGTTGCTTCGTTTCATGACATGATCCATCATGAGATTGAAGTATACGTAGACGATATGATTGCAAGGTCCCAGACCAAGGAAGAACACCTTGACCATCTGCAGAAGCTTTTCGACAGATTAAAGTTGTACAAGCTGAGGTTGAACCCGAACAAGTGCACCTTCGGGGTGAGGTCTGGTAAGCTGCTAGGTTTTATTGTAAGCGACAAAGGTATTCAAGTGGACCCGGCCAAGGTGAAAGCCATATAAGAGATGCCAGCTCCCAGAACAGAGAAAGAGGTTAGAGGCTTTCTAGGACGACTGAACTACATTGCCCGATTCATCTCACACCTGACTGCTACTTGTGAACCAATCTTCAAGCTACTGAAGAAAGATCAAGTGGTACGTTGGAATGATTAATGTCAGACCGCTTTCGAAAGGATCAAAGAGTATCTCCAAGAGCCACCCATCCTAATGCCACTAGTTGAAGGGAGACCATTAATCTTATACTTGACAGTACTTGACAACTCAATAGGGTGTGTGTTGGGGCAGCATGACGAGTCTGTCCGAAAAGAGCATGCTATTTATTACCTTAGCAAAAAATTTACCGACTGTGAGACCCGATACTCACTGCTCGAGAAAACTTGTTGCGCTTTGGCATGGGCTGCTCGCCGGCTGAGACAGTATATGCTGACTCACACTACTCTGTTGATATCAAAGATGGATCCAATCAAGTATATCTTCGAGAAGCCTGCCTTGTCCAGAAGAATAGCAAGATGGCAGATGATTTTGACTGAGTATGACATCCAATATACGACCCAAAAAGCTATCAAGGGAAGTGTATTGGCAGACCATTTGGCACATCAGGCAGTGGATGATTACCAGTCTATGAACTTTGAATTCCCGGACGAGAATATCATGTTGATAACTGATTGTGAGACACCTGGACCGGATGAAGGACCTAAGGAAGGATCCCGATGGTCTATGTACTTTGATGGAGCTTCGAACGCTTTGGGTAATGGCATTGGCGCTGTGATCATATCTCCTAAAGGCTCGCATACTCCGTTTACCGCCCGTCTATGTTTCAACTGCACCAATAATATGGCGGAGTATGAAGCGTGCATCTTGGGTCTTCGAGCTGCAATTGACCTAAGGATTAAGTTTCTAAGTGTATTCGGAGATTCCGCTCTCGTGATCAGTCAGATCAAAGGCGAGTAGGATAAGAAACACCCAAATCTTATTCCTTATAAGGAGTATGTGTTGACATTGCTTCCCCATTTTGAGGAGATAACCTTTGAACACTTCCCTAGAGAGGAGAATCAGTTGGCGGACGCGCTGGCTATGGTGTCTTCTATGTTCAAAGTTGTTGTACCCCAAAATTTGCCCTCCCATATTCACCAAGAAATTGCCAGATCAAGGTCACAAAATGCCCCAAGGGTTGTGCAGCTCAACTGTCTCCTAGACAGTCAAAACTAGGGTTTGAGTTCTGGTCAAGCAAATGAACTTTTCAAGGACCCAATCAAGTCCCATATGCCTACAAAGATGGTCAAGTATCCTCATGTCAAGTTTCAAGGCATTCAGCTCAAAATTGCACAGTCAAAACCCTAGATTGCACTACAGTCAACTGTAGGGGCAAAATGGTCATTTGGCAGTCAAAAGTTCAAATTTTTGGGCAATATATCATTTTGAAGCCACAAACATCATTTGATCAATGCTTGATCATGATTCTCAAAATTTGGCTCAGAAATCATCAAAGATGCAAAAGTTACTATATTTGGACAGCTGAAAAAGTCAACTGAAATTGACCAGGGCATAACTTTCACATGGATTATCAGAAAAATTCCATCCAAAGCTCATTTTGAAGAGAAAGACTTTTCCTACAACTCATCTTCATATTCCAAGTCCAAGAAATGCTCTCACAAAAAGTTATCAATTTCAACATTATAGGTCATTTTCAAAAGTCAACAAAAAGTGACTTTAAGTCAAAGGCCATAACTTGAGATTGGTAAATCAAAATGACATGGGACCAAAGGCATTGGTTAAAGGACTCAAAGACCTTTCCAAAATGTCCAAGAACATGTGAAAAGCTTAAAAATTGACCAAGTTATGCCTTGTGGAAGTTGGGAAATTTTTAGGAATTTTGAAAAGTCAACCTTGATGCAAAAGGCCTAAAAATGCAAATGGGCCTATTTTCCTTCCAAATTTCTTCATGCCAAGCCTATGCACGACCATTAGGCCCAAAGGGAAGTATTCTCATATTTTTTAATTATTTATTTGAATTAATATTAATTTATATTCATTTAAATGATTTTAATTCATGAAAAATATAATCTTAACCTAAACAAATCTTTTTATGCATACTTTGGACTCTATAACTCGTGCACATGCTGATTGGGAAGAATTGGATTGAATTGGATATGATTTGCACAAAAACCATGTGAAAAAGATTGAAAGTATAATGGAAAAAAAATCAAATCTTTAATCCTTGAATGCAAGAGATTTTGTTGAAAATTGTTGACCTAAAATGCTCCATACATATTCAGAACCACAAACCTAAGCATCCAAGACTGCAAGCTGCGCATACTCAAGCTTTGGCATATTGAAAATTTCACAAAAAAACTCAAAACTAAAAAGTGCATTAGAGGTCAATTCAAGCTTCGATTTTGATCCCATTAGCATTCTCAGGCACTCCTGGACATATTCCAACCATTGGCATCAACTCAAACGCCTTGAACTGGTATCTGGAACTCAAACCGTATCAAGAACATATTGAAATTGCATAGCACGATTTAAGCATCCTCTTGCATTTTTCTTTGTGGATTATTGTTTGTCATGATGTTTCTGTGCTAACCAATATGTTTGATTGTGTTTTTGAGCCACATATGCCAATCCACCATTAGAGAGGCCTAGGGTTCCGAAACTCCCAAATTGGGCGTTCTCAAATCTTGTAAAATTAAGACGTATAAATGCTATGATTGAAATCTACAGGTTGAGACGAAGAAGACAAGATGCTCGCGCTCAATTTATATGTATCCATGACCTAGTCGCTATTCTGGAAATACGCGTATATTGAGGGGGTTCAAAACCCCCGTTAAACGTTGTTATTTTTTTTCAGGCAAGAAGAAACATGAAGAAGACGAATACATGTCATCATCTGAGTGGCCGTTTCAAATTTTGGCGCGCGTTCCAAGCGTGAATCCACTTTTCTTTCATATTAATTGTCTTATATTATATGTTAATTAAACTCGCTTAGCTCAGCTGGCAACGCACTATGCAAGTGACATCAAAGACCTGGGTTCAAGTCCCAGGTCTGGCCAAATCCTATATTATTTTTCCATTATAAATCCCATGCAGTTTCAGGAGCGCATACGTACCATGTTCCACTCTCATCCATTAGCCACGCGTCCCACATGATCAGATTAAAGGCTAAGATTCGAAGAACGTCATAAGCACCAGTCAACGCGTTGCACATGATCCAGGAAGTCAACCAACGTCCAGCTTATTGGGCCAGGCTTTTCACAAAAACACCTCCTTATTTGGGGCAACCCCCACCCTGGTTTGCATTTTACATTTTTTTCTTCTTACATTTATTAATTATTGTATTATGTTATTTTTATTGCTTTAATTAATTAATTTATTTTTTCTATAAAATATAAAAATATTATAAAAAATCAGAAAAAGACCAAAAATAATATCTATTTTATTATAATTATTTTATTAGCATGTAAATTATGTAGTGTAATTAGGTTTAATTTTAATTCCTTTTTTAATAAAAATCCAAAAAACGTAGAATTTAGGTTTTAATTGTTAATTCTTTTTATTTCCTTTTTTTCCATAATAATTATTATTTGTTTATTTATTTTTTTTTTAAATTGTACATAAATGAATTAGAGTTTAATTTAAGTTATAATTTAATTCTTTCATAATAAATAAAAAATATTAGAATTAGGGTTTGCCGTCTAATTTAATTTCAATTAACTTCCCTTTTTTCATTAAATCTAAAAAACATAAAAATACCTAAAAACATTTTTCCTCTTAATTTTAGTTTTAATTCCTCTTTATTTAATTAATTCATTAATTTTAATTATTGTTTGTAAAAGGGTCCAACGCCCTAGTTTCGTTTTAATTATCTAATTTGCGCATTTATCTTATGTCGTTAATTATAATTTTGTAAATCTCCCAAAGCGTTGTAATTTACTTTTCGCACTTTATTTCTTCGCGTTATTTATTTTTCCGCTAAATCGGGTCCGGTTTAATTTTGGCGATGTGGACCCGCGCCATTTGTAATAGTCGTATATTTATCTTTTCCGCACTCCTAAATATGCATGAAAGAATGTATGGCAATAATTAAAATCAAGCGTAGAACACGACAAACATGACAAGACAAATATCAATGAACATGACACACAATTCGCACACACCACCCCTAGGGTACGCCTCACTGTTGCCTTTCGAAAGGTGGTCGTCGAGTAGAAAACGTCTTAGTAAGTCCTCATGATCCGGGAACCTGGCATGAGGGTAGCTTCTAAGGTGTCTTCCTATTGCTCTGGTGATCACCATGTCCCTCAAAAATCGAATTGACCCGAACACCTCCAACGGTGGTGCTACCTACCTCTCAATGGTGGGATAGCACTACTTTTAAGGACATCTACACAGACGAATTCCTTAGGGTAGGTAGGTTCTCAAGGATACTTGCTCTAATCTCAAAACAAACTCAAAAAGACTTTTCACACCAACACATTTTCAAAAGCTTTCAAAGCAAATTTTTCAAACACTCTGACGTACGAGTCGAACTGAAATTTTTCAAGGAAACTTTTTAAAACCCACATTGAAAAGCACGCAAAACAATTTTGAAAACACATTGAGCAAGTATCTAAGAGCCCATGGATAACCATGGATAGAAAGGGTGCTAACACCTTCCCTTTCTATAACCTACCTCCCGAACCGAGAGCAATCTCTTAAAAGGAATTTTTCTGTGCTTTTGTCCTTTCCTATTGGAGAAAATAAAAGACGGTGGCGACTCTTGCTTCCGCGACATTTCGCGAACCAGCGTTAAACAGTCAGTTCCAGATCCACCGATCACAGAACTGGCGACTCTGCTGGGGACTAAAACTTAAAGTGAGGTTTACCTTAGGGCTAGCTTATAACTATGTTTTCAATTGTATTGCTTTGTGTGCTTTAAATTGTGGGTTGCTTGGGAGTTCTATAGATCCTACACCCGGATCTGGGGGATACCTTTCTTAGAAAGTAGCAACAAGGCTGTGAGGGAACTGTGCGGGGTATACCGACACGGTTGAAACAGTCTGCTACGTTGATGTGGCACTTTGGTGTGTACCGGTAACCCTTGAGTTCAGTCAAGGAGAGTACGGGGCCTCCGCGTGGTGTCGTGAAGCATCAACAGACCTTAGGAACCTTAATTGAACTGTCTTGGCCTCCTTAGGGTAGTGAGATAACTGACTTTGGTGCAGTCCGAGGTTGGTTGATACTCGATACTACGCTCAATTGAGGGTTGCTTTCCTGGAATATTTCGGTCGCCAGTTCAGTGGCTAAATCGAAACGATGAACAATGAAAGCAATCCCGTGATATTGGGAACCTTAGAACCCGGTTACTTTGATTAGGACAGGTATGAACCCACCAACTCAAGAGGGTACTACCCAGACCCCATGCTGGCCTTAAACCTTAAGGGCTTGTCTTGTGTGCCTTGTGTGCCTTACATGTTTGTCTTTGTAAATATCTGTGGTGTGTTTAATCATAGCATCATGACATCATCCAGCATCATATGCATTGACTAACCATTTCAGGGGTTCGAATTTTCATCTTTGTTCTTGTTTTGTAGGACATGGAAACTGCTCGTAGAAAGACAATTCAGGTCAATCTTGTAAGGATCCCTCCTCAGCTTAAGGAGCTTATATCCAGGATTCCCGAGAACTCTTCATTCAGTGAAAGGCATGGAAGCCTCATCAGCTTGGTCAACACCAACATTGAGGAAGATATGATAAAGGTCCTGTTCCAGTTCTTCGATCCTCTGCATCACTGCTTTACCTTCTTGGACTATCAGTTGGTACCTACATTGGAGGAGTTCTCCTGGCTCCTGAAGATCCCTATCCTTGATCAGCTACCTTTCAACGGTACAGAAAAGGAACCTAAGCTTGAAGAGATTGCTAAAGCCTTGCACCTACAGTCATCTGACCTCAAGGGACATTGGGAAGTTAGAAGTGGGGTCAAAGGGTTCTTAGCCAGGTTTCTGTTTGAGAAAGCCCTTGAATGTTGGAACTCTCTTGACTTGCAAGCTTTTGAAGAAGTGGTAGCCCTCCTTGTTTATGGTTTGGTGTTGTTCCCTAATCCAGATCAGCTCATTGATATCAGTGCCGTTCAGATCTTTATGTCCAGGAACCCTATACCTACATTGCTGGGGGACATCCTTCACTCATGTTACACTCGAACCATGAGAAAAAGAGGTGTCCTTATGTGTTGCACTCCTCTCCTGGGAAGGTGGTTTATTTCGCACCTTCCCCAATCAGTCCTGAAGAATGAGCGGGGTTTGAGATGGTCACAACGGTTGATGACGCTTACACATGCAGATATACATTGGTGTCCTAGATCCAGAGGAGATGTCACTATCATTGATCGTTGTGGGGAGTACCCTAATGTTCCTTTACTTGGAATCAGAGGAGGTATTACCTATAGCCCACGCCTGGCTTGGAGACAGTTTGGTTATGCTCGGAGGGATGGTCCTCATGACATGTTGATTCCTGACATAGTTTTTGACTTCGACAGTGATACTCAAGGACTCCGTCAGAGATTTATCAGAGCCTGGAGGATGCCTAGTAGGATAGACAGCAAGACACTGGGGCACAGGAACTCCATCCCTTTGGAGCCTTATCTCAAGTGGGTACGCGCCCGTTCTCAGAAGTTAGTGATGCCTTATCCTCACATGCTTCCAGTAATCAAAGAGCCTGTCTTGGAAGGGGAAGTGTCTCATGTTATTCAGCACCCTGATATGCCCACATCCTGGGAAGAGATGCAGAAGAGCTGGATCCAGCTTAAGGAGGAAAGGAATTCTCTTGAGACTAGTCTGCACGCCAGTGAAAAGAAAGTCTTGGAGCTCACCCGTCTGTTGCATGAAGAGAGGAATCTCAACACCTACATAGCTCCGAAGAGGATGCGCAGTGTATTCTGGGATTGACTTGACTTTTGTATTTCTTTTTGCCCATGAGGCCTTGATGTATTAAACAGTGATTTCATTAATGATAACGTGTGTTCTTTTCTTGTCTACAACAAATTTGAACTTTCGAACCTTTGAATGCATTGCATACGCATTTCATACATCATGTGCATAGCAGGTTTTTCCCTTTTCAGGTTGCTTACAGTTCTTCGCTGTTTATTTCAGCATCATGAATCCCGGATCTGAATCAACTGAGACTTCAATCAAGGCTCTCCAGGCGCAGAATGCGCAGTTTCAAGAAATGATCATGGGTCTAGCTAAAGGCCAAGAAGAACTGAAGACTATGCTCCTAAAAAAGAAGAAGAAGAGAAGAACTGTTCTGTTCAACTCGGGCCGAAGGTTGGGTAATACTCTGCATCAGGAAGAGGCTGGTTCTTCTGTTGGCAGGAGTCCTTCTCAGGCAGAAGTCAAGGTTCCTACTCCAGTGGTCTCCGACAACGAGACGGATTATGATGAAGAGCAGTACCCTCCTGAAGACAACAAGTACAAACAACTGGAGGACAGGTTGAAGGCTATGGAGGTGCAACAGACACCTGGGCTGGACTTCGGAGATCTGGGTTTGTCGACTGGTATAATTATCCCACACAAGTTCAAAGCTCCAACCTTTTCTAAGTATGACGGGGCATCCTGTCCCAAGCTGCATTTGAGGTCCTATGTTCGAAAGATTCAGCCGTACTCTGCGGACAAGAATCTATGGATCCACTTCTTCCAGGAGAGTCTTTCAGGGACTCATCTCGAATGGTTCTATCAGCTGGATGGGACCAAAGTTCGTAACTGGGAGGAGCTGGCTACTGCTTTCTATAAGCAGTATCAGTATAATGCCGACCTTGCCCCCACGCGTACCCAACTCCAGGGTATGTCGTTGGGCGTAAGCGAAGGTTTTAAAGAGTACGCGCAGAAGTGGAGAGATCTGGCTGGCAGGGTGCAGCCACCTTTGACTGATCGAGAGTTAGTGGACATGTTCTTGGGGACCCTATCTGGGCCGTTTTTTAACCATCTCATTGGGAATTCTTCTGCTGGTTTCACTGATTTGATCTTAACTGGAGAGAGAATCGAAGCAGGACTGAAATCTGGGAAGATTGCAAAGGCTGCATCGTCATCTGGGTCGGACAAGAAACCGTTTAAGAAGGAGTCTAGTGCCGTGTATGGCTCTAGGAAATCAGAAAGACCTGATCACCGCCAATCTGTCAGCGCGGTAATGATCGCTAAGCCTGCTGCCGCTCCCCGGCCCAACAATCCTCAAAGGGTTGATAGACCCCGGAGAGAGTTTACCCGGTTAAGCATGACCCTATCACAGATTCTGCCACAGCTGCTCGCAACCAATTTGGTATCTGTCAAGGAGGCACCAAAGTTCCCTAACACTACCTCTCCTAAGTACAACCCGAATGCCCGTTGTGCTTACCATTCAGATAGCCCGGGGCATGCCACTGATGACTGTTGGGCACTAAGGAACAAGCTGCAGGACCTCATTGACGCTAAGGAGGTTCAGTTTGAGGCATCTGACAAGCCTAATGTGGTGACAGCTCCCCTGCCTGCTCACGGAGTTAATGCTATTGTTGATGAAGAGGAAGTTGATGAAGCTGAGTTTGATAGTTGGATCTACCCGGCTGCTGATGGTGGACTTAACAATTGGAGCGCCAAGGACAATCTCTCTGTTTCTTTTGACATTAAGTAATAAATTTCTTTGTTTCGTTATTTCTGTAATAGACAATGATAAACTCTATGGCCCGGTGTCTTACCCGAGGCACCGTGGTTCTATTTGTGAGGGCATATGAACTGTCATTTTATACATCATGAATGAAAATCTTGGACTTTTCGCATTACAAATATTGTGTTCCTTTTCTTATCTTTCATTTCCTTTACATAAATTTCAAAAACAGCTGTATTTACACACACACTCACTCATACAGGTTCCAATCCACTCTGGATCTCGCTGATAACAGCTCTGCTAATGCCAATTATGACTTCGAAAATCCGATCAACTTAGCCGAAGACGAAGGTGAAGATGATTGCGAAGTGCCTGGCGAGCTTGCAAGACTGTTGCTTCAGGAAGAGCGGGCAATTCAACCCCATGAAGAGCCAGTGGAAACTATAAACCTGGGTACTGAGGAAGACAGAAAAGAGGTAAAGATTGGTGCCAACCTAGAGCTCAGCGTGAAGCAACGGTTAACCAAGATGCTACATGACTATATGGAGATCTTTGCCTGGTCCTACGAAGACATGCCAGGGTTGGATACCGATATTGTTGTCCATCATTTGCCGACTAGAGAAGACTGCCCTCCAGTTAAACAAAAGGTCCGTCGGATGCGTCCAGAGATGTCCGAGAAGATTAAGGCCGAGGTGATGAAACAGTTTGATGCCGGGTTTCTTGCAGTGACTTCTTACCCTCAGTGGGTTGCTAATGTGGTGCCGGTACCTAAAAAGGACGGCAAGGTCAGAATGTGTGTCGACTACAGGGATCTGAACAGGGCCAGCCCCAAGGATGACTTCCCCTTACCTCACATTGATGTCCTTGTGGATAATACAGCTCAGCACAAGGTATTCTCTTTCATGGATGGCTTTTCAGGCTACAATCAGATCAAGATGGCACCTGAAGACATGGAGAAGACTACATTTGTTACTCAGTGGGGCACCTTCTGTTACAAGGTCATGCCGTTCGGATTAAAGAATGCTGGGGCAACCTACCAGCGTGCCATGGTTGCCTTATTTCATGACATGATCCATCATGAGATCGAAGTGTATGTGGACGACATGATCGCTAGGTCCCAGACTGAGGAAGAGCACCTAGATCATCTACAGAAATTGTTTGACCGGTTGAAACTGTACAAGCTAAGATTGAACCCTAACAAGTGCACCTTCGGGGTAAGATCTGGGAAGTTGCTAGGCTTCGTGGTCAGTGATAAAGGTATTCAAGTGGACCCTGCTAAGGTCAAAGCTATTCAAGAGATGCCAGTTCCCAAGACAGAGAAGGAGGTCAGAGGCTTTTTAGGGCGCCTGAATTACATCGCTCGATTCATCTCACATTTGACTGCTACCTGTGAGCCAATCTTCAAGCTGCTGAAGAAAGATCAGGTAGTACGTTGGAACGATGAATGTCAGGCTGCTTTCGACAAAATTAAAGAGTATCTCCAAGAACCACCTATCCTTATGCCACCGGTTGAAGGGAGACCTCTGATACTATATCTGACAGTGCTAGACAACTCAATGGGGTGTGTGCTGGGGCAGCATGACGAGTCTGGCCGAAAAGAGCATGCCATTTATTACCTTAGCAAAAAGTTTACCGACTGTGAGACCCGATACTCACTGCTTGAGAAAACTTGCTGCGCTTTGGTATGGGCTGCTCGCCGGCTGAGACAGTATATGCTGACTCACACTACCTTGTTGATCTCAAAAATGGATCCGATAAAGTACATATTCGAAAAGCCTGCTCTGTCTGGGAGAATTGCAAGATGGCAAATGATCTTGACGGAATACGACATTCAGTATACAACCCAGAAAGCCATCAAGGGGAGTGTACTGGCAGACCACTTAGCTCATCAAGCTGTAGATGACTACCAATCAATGAACTTCGAGTTTCCGGATGAAAGCATCATGATTGTAACTGATTGTGAAGTACCTGGACCGGATGAAGGACCTGAACCAGGATCCCGATGGTCTATGCACTTTGACGGAGCTTCCAATGCTTTGGGGAATGGTATCGGCGCCATTATCATATCTCCTCAGGGTACTCATACTCCACTCACTGCCCGGCTGTGTTTCAACTGTACCAACAACATGGCGGAGTATGAGGCGTGCATCATGGGTCTTCAAGCTGCGATCGACTTACGGATCAAATTCCTCAGTGTCTTCGGAGATTCCGCTCTAGTGATCAATCAGATCAATGGAGAGTGGGATACGAAACATCCAAACTTGATTCCTTACAGAGAATGTGTGTTGACCATGATTCCCCACTTTACAGAGATAACCTTTGAGCACTTTCCAAGAGAAGAGAATCAGCTAGCGGACGCGTTAGCTACAATGTCTTCAATGTTCAAGGTTAAATGGGATAATGAAGCTCCTCGGATCATCATCTGGAAACTGGACGAACCGGCATACTGTTGTGATCTCGAAACTGAATTGGTAACTGAAAAGCCTTGGTACCACGAAGTGAAGAGATATTTGGAAGCTCAGGAATACCCTGAAGGTGCCTCTATCAATGATAAGAAATTCCTGAGAAGGTTCGCAGCAAAGTTCTTCCTAAGCAACGGCATCTTGTACAAGAGAAACCATGATTCAACCTTACTGCGCTGTGTGGACAAGATTGAAGCAGAAAGAATCATGGAAGAGCTACATGAAGGGACCTTTGGTACGCATTCCAGTGGACATACTATGGCTAAAAAGATCCTACGGGCAGGATATTACTGGTCCACAATGGAAGCTGACTGCTACCAACATTCGAGGACGTGCCACAAGTGCCAGATCTACGCAGATAAAGTGCATGTTCCTCCGGTTCCCCTGAATGTTCTGACTGCGCCTTGGCCGTTTGCAATGTGGGGCATAGATATGATTGGCGAGATAAGACCTACGGCATCTAATGGACATCGCTTCATCTTAGTGGCGATTGACTATTTTACAAAGTGGGTTGAAGCAGCATCCTATGCTACGGTAACCAAGACTGTTGTGGCACGGTTTATTCGGCACAATCTGATATGTCGATACGGCGTCCCTGAGCGAATAATTACAGACAACGGTACCAATCTGAACAATAAGATGATTGCTGAGCTTTGCGAACAGTTCAAGATACAGCACCACAATTCTTCTCCTTACAGACCGAAGATGAATGGGGCTGTAGAAGCAGCTAACAAAAACATCAAGAAGATCGTGCAAAAAATGACAGTAACATACAAAGATTGGCACGAGATGTTACCGTTCGCTCTGCATGGGTACCGTACCTCAGCCAGGACGTCAACCGGGGCAACTCCTTTCTCTCTGGTTTATGGCATGGAGGCAGTCTTGCCGATCGAAGTGCAAATTCCCTCTCTCCGGATAATGAAGGATGCAAACCTGAATGAAGATGATTGGATTCAGACACGACTTGACCAACTCAATCTCATTGACGAAAAGAGACTTGCTGCTATCTGTCATGGTCAGACGTATCAGAAACGGATGATCAGGGCATTTAACAAGAAAGTCAGGCCACAGGAATATCAAGTCGGGGATCTGGTTATCAAAAGAATCATCCTTCCTCAGAGTGATCCAAGGGGCAAATGGACCCCTACGTACGAAGGGCCATTTGTGGTTAAGCATGTGTTCTCAGGAGGAGCAATGATCTTAACCAACATGGATGGTGACGACCTTCCTCACCCCGCCAATGCAGACATAGTTAAAAAATACTACGCATGAAAGAGACCCGCTAGGCTGACACGCCTAGGCAAAAATTAGGGCTTCCCGTCGAACCAAAAGGGTTCGGGCAAAATGTAGGGATGAAAATGAAAAAATCTGTACACCCGGCAAGTCGAAAACCTGAAAAGGCGGCTTGGGCAAAAATGGGTATCCCGGTGGACTGAAAACCCGAAAGGGCGGTCCAGGCAAAAATTAGGGATAAAGCGTAAAACTATGTCTCATTGATCACTTTGCATCCAGAATCCGGTATCTGCATCAAGTTCAAACGGCATCGATCAGTCAGCGTCACCTTCAACCAAGGTCATCAAGTGATGAGACGCTCGGAGTTATAAAGGCAATAGCAGAGTTGAAACCCAGTGGATCATTCATCTTTCACACAGCTGTTTTATTTTCATTTGTACAAAACTTGTATAAATTCTTTTGATCGGCGACGTACCTCTTACTAGGACGTCAGCCTCTTGTATACAAAACGCCTATTCAGGCCATTCAAAAATCAATAAAAATATATTTTCAGTTAAACGTGCCCAAGTGTTTTTCTTTTTCTGTTTTGTTTTGCGAAGAACGTCCAAGGTTCAATTTGTGATGTATGCATTGACAATAATCTGCTAACTCATAAATATTCGCATACGAAACAAAGGAATTAATTGCAGGTGACACTAGAAACAGGGGCAATAAAAAAGTTGTCTGAGCAGTCTAATTGTTCTATCCTCCAAGGTACCAAGGTAGGTTCAGCTAAAGAACACGGCCAAGTGTATCTTAATTCCCCAGAGAGTAGTTCAGCAAAACAATACATTCTCCTCCAAGCAAATTGTCAAAATATCAAGGAAATTGAGTATCCTCCCGTAGATCTCAATACTTCCCCAGCAGTATACAACAAGCATCCCCGGCAGTCTTGGTCTAAAGATTGTTCCCCGGCGGTATACCATTATTCAAAGGAATCACTTCCCTGCAAATCAAACCTCCCCCAGAAGAGTCCAATCCAGTTTCCCCAGGAAAGTTGGAATTCATATCCCCCCAAGCAGCAAGCTTATCCCCAGTAGACTCTGGAAGCTTATCCCTCGCAAAAGCACGAACGCGTCGTCTCGGCTTGATTTAAAGAGTTATTTCCGTAACAGGATATAACTGGGTTATCCTCAGCCAAAAGCCACGGAAAGAGCGTCCTCGGCAAAGTATCTTCCTACCCCCAGCGAAGTCTATCAACACTTCCAGCACAACAGAGATATCCCCAGCATAACTCATCAACGGTATCCCCAGTGGAGTTATCCTCATCAACACAGCAAAGCACCGCTATCCCCACAGAGTAGCACTTCCCAGCATGATCGCTAGAGTATCTTTTCTCCCGCAGAAATTAGTTCATTTGCCAAGTTTATTCCTCAATGGAGTTATCTTCTCCTATCGGTATTCTTGCAACGAATCATCCACAGCGGAAGCAAAATCTCTTCCTCAACATCAGCCCAGGATATGACTTCCCGGCACCCGTCAAGGATTTATTTTCCTAGACGAAAACATACATGAATCATCACATACATCACTATAGCATGCATGTACACATCATATCATATAAATCGTATCCATGTTTGCTTGATCCATACCATGCATCGCATATAACTGACCTCTACCTTTCAGGAAGGGTGCAGTTGAAATTCCCAAACATATTTCAAGGATGTCTCTAGTCCAGTTAAATCGACTCCAAACAGATTTTTCTGATAAAGACTCAGTAGAAGTTATGGTCCCCTCTCCAGCGGCGTGTGAGGTGGTAATTCCTTTTTCAAGATGTTTTCCTCTCCGACGATGAGCGTGAGGTGATATTCTCTTATGGTCCCCTCTCCGACGGTGAGCGTGAGGTGGTAATTCCTTTTTCAAGATGTTTTCCTCTCCGACGATGAGCGTGAGGTGATAGTCTTTTGTGGTCCCCTCTCCGACGGTGAGCGTGAGGTGGTAATTCCTTTTTCAGATGTTTTCCTCTCCGACGATGAGCGTGAGGTGATATTCTCTTATGGTCCCCTCTCCAACGGCGTGTGAGGTGGTAATTCCTTCTTCAGATGTTCTCCTCTCCGGCATGAGCGTGAGGTGATATTCTCTTATGGTCCCCTCTCCAACGGCGTGTGAGGTGGTAATTCCTTCTTCAGATGTTTCCCTCTCCAGCATGAGCGTGAGGTGATATCTCCTTTCAGATTATAATTTCCTATAGTTCTCTCTCCAGCGGTGAGTAAGGTGACTCCCTTCGAGATTATAATGTCCTTTGGCTCTCTTCCTGACACTACGAAGATGGTAATCCTCATCAAGATTTTCTCAACAAGCGTTGTTGAAGTTAAAATCATCCAAGGTGCACTTATCATTCAGGCTAAGGCAGTAACCATCCCTGGTTCATTCATCAGCGTTTGAAGCTCCAGACCCAACTCCTGTAACCAATCAGGACATATCTATATCAAGCATCTAAAATCAGCTCCTGCGACGTGTCAGGTACTCATTTTTCTGTTTTGCAGGTATGCAGGTTCTCGCTAAGGAATCTCCTACGCGATCAACATCCAGATGGCATCTATAAGCCCATCATCCTATCCAGCAATCTCTAAATGGCATCTATAAGCCCATTCCCTCATCATCACTGCTACTATGTGAACGCAAATTTCTGGGCACTTTAGTGTTCAATCATCTTCTACCCTCGGACTACGAAAGGCACGTCAGCCAATCTGCATCCTCAGGTCTAAGAAGATTGAACAGGGGCAACTGTTGTACCCCAAAATTTGCCCTCCCATATTCACCAAGAAATTGCCAGATCAAGGTCACAAAATGCCCCAAGGGTTGTGCAGCTCAACTGTCTCCTAGACAGTCAAAACTAGGGTTTGAGTTCTGGTCAAGAAAATGAACTTTTCAAGGACCCAATCAAGTCCCATATGCCTACAAAGATGGTCAAGTATCCTCATGTCAAGTTTCAAGGCATTCAGCTCAAAATTGCACAGTCAAAACCCTAGATTGCACTACAGTCAACTGTAGGGGCAAAATGGTCATTTGGCAGTCAAAAGTTCAAATTTTTGGGCAATATATCATTTTGAAGCCACAAACATCATTTGATCAATGCTTGATCATGATTCTCAAAATTTGGCTCAGAAATCATCAAAGATGCAAAAGTTACTATATTTGGACAGCTGAAAAAGTCAACTGAAATTGACCAGGGCATAACTTTCACATGGATTATCAGAAAAATTCCATCCAAAGCTCATTTTGAAGAGAAAGACTTTTCCTACAACTCATCTTCATATTCCAAGTCCAAGAAATGCTCTCACAAAAAGTTATCAATTTCAACATTATAGGTCATTTTCAAAAGTCAACAAAAAGTGACTTTAAGTCAAAGGCCATAACTTGAGATTGGTAAATCAAAATGACATGGGACCAAAGGCATTGGTTAAAGGACTCAAAGACCTTTCCAAAATGTCCAAGAACATGTGAAAAGCTTAAAAATTGACCAAGTTATGCCTTGTGGAAGTTGGGAAATTTTTAGGAATTTTGAAAAGTCAACCTTGATGCAAAAGGCCTAAAAATGCAAATGGGCCTATTTTCCTTCCAAATTTCTTCATGCCAAGCCTATGCACGACCATTAGGCCCAAAGGGAAGTATTCTCATATTTTTTAATTATTTATTTGAATTAATATTAATTTATATTCATTTAAATGATTTTAATTCATGAAAAATATAATCTTAACCTAAACAAATCTTTTTATGCATACTTTGGACTCTATAACTCGTGCACATGCTGATTGGGAAGAATTGGATTGAATTGGATATGATTTGCACAAAAACCATGTGAAAAAGATTGAAAGTATAATGGAAAAAAAATCAAATCTTTAATCCTTGAATGCAAGAGATTTTGTTGAAAATTGTTGACCTAAAATGCTCCATACATATTCAGAACCACAAACCTAAGCATCCAAGACTGCAAGCTGCGCATACTCAAGCTTTGGCATATTGAAAATTTCACAAAAAAACTCAAAACTAAAAAGTGCATTAGAGGTCAATTCAAGCTTCGATTTTGATCCCATTAGCATTCTCAGGCACTCCTGGACATATTCCAACCATTGGCATCAACTCAAACGCCTTGAACTGGTATCTGGAACTCAAACCGTATCAAGAACATATTGAAATTGCATAGCACGATTTAAGCATCCTCTTGCATTTTTCTTTGTGGATTATTGTTTGTCATGATGTTTCTGTGCTAACCAATATGTTTGATTGTGTTTTTGAGCCACATATGCCAATCCACCATTAGAGAGGCCTAGGGTTCCGAAACTCCCAAATTGGGCGTTCTCAAATCTTGTAAAATTAAGACGTATAAATGCTATGATTGAAATCTACAGGTTGAGACGAAGAAGACAAGATGCTCGCGCTCAATTTATATGTATCCATGACCTAGTCGCTATTCTGGAAATACGCGTATATTGAGGGGGTTCAAAACCCCCGTTAAACGTTGTTATTTTTTTTCAGGCAAGAAGAAACATGAAGAAGACGAATACATGTCATCATCTGAGTGGCCGTTTCAAATTTTGGCGCGCGTTCCAAGCGTGAATCCACTTTTCTTTCATATTAATTGTCTTATATTATATGTTAATTAAACTCGCTTAGCTCAGCTGGCAACGCACTATGCAAGTGACATCAAAGACCTGGGTTCAAGTCCCAGGTCTGGCCAAATCCTATATTATTTTTCCATTATAAATCCCATGCAGTTTCAGGAGCGCATACGTACCATGTTCCACTCTCATCCATTAGCCACGCGTCCCACATGATCAGATTAAAGGCTAAGATTCGAAGAACGTCATAAGCACCAGTCAACGCGTTGCACATGATCCAGGAAGTCAACCAACGTCCAGCTTATTGGGCCAGGCTTTTCACAAAAACACCTCCTTATTTGGGGCAACCCCCACCCTGGTTTGCATTTTACATTTTTTTCTTCTTACATTTATTAATTATTGTATTATGTTATTTTTATTGCTTTAATTAATTAATTTATTTTTTCTATAAAATATAAAAATATTATAAAAAATCAGAAAAAGACCAAAAATAATATCTATTTTATTATAATTATTTTATTAGCATGTAAATTATGTAGTGTAATTAGGTTTAATTTTAATTCCTTTTTTAATAAAAATCCAAAAAACGTAGAATTTAGGTTTTAATTGTTAATTCTTTTTATTTCCTTTTTTTCCATAATAATTATTATTTGTTTATTTATTTATTTTTTTAAATTGTACATAAATGAATTAGAGTTTAATTTAAGTTATAATTTAATTCTTTCATAATAAATAAAAAATATTAGAATTAGGGTTTGCCGTCTAATTTAATTTCAATTAACTTCCCTTTTTTCATTAAATCTAAAAAACATAAAAATACCTAAAAACATTTTTCCTCTTAATTTTAGTTTTAATTCCTCTTTATTTAATTAATTCATTAATTTTAATTATTGTTTGTAAAAGGGTCCAACGCCCTAGTTTCGTTTTAATTATCTAATTTGCGCATTTATCTTATGTCGTTAATTATAATTTTGTAAATCTCCCAAAGCGTTGTAATTTACTTTTCGCACTTTATTTCTTCGCGTTATTTATTTTTCCGCTAAATCGGGTCCGGTTTAATTTTGGCGATGTGGACCCGCGCCATTTGTAATAGTCGTATATTTATCTTTTCCGCACTCCTAAATATGCATGAAAGAATGTATGGCAATAATTAAAATCAAGCGTAGAACACGACAAACATGACAAGACAAATATCAATGAACATGACACACAATTCGCACACACCACCCCTAGGGTACGCCTCACTGTTGCCTTTCGAAAGGTGGTCGTCGAGTAGAAAACGTCTTAGTAAGTCCTCATGATCCGGGAACCTGGCATGAGGGTAGCTTCTAAGGTGTCTTCCTATTGCTCTGGTGATCACCATGTCCCTCAAAAATCGAATTGACCCGAACACCTCCAACGGTGGTGCTACCTACCTCTCAATGGTGGGATAGCACTACTTTTAAGGACATCTACACAGACGAATTCCTTAGGGTAGGTAGGTTCTCAAGGATACTTGCTCTAATCTCAAAACAAACTCAAAAAGACTTTTCACACCAACACATTTTCAAAAGCTTTCAAAGCAAATTTTTCAAACACTCTGACGTACGAGTCGAACTGAAATTTTTCAAGGAAACTTTTTAAAACCCACATTGAAAAGCACGCAAAACAATTTTGAAAACACATTGAGCAAGTATCTAAGAGCCCATGGATAACCATGGATAGAAAGGGTGCTAACACCTTCCCTTTCTATAACCTACCTCCCGAACCGAGAGCAATCTCTTAAAAGGAATTTTTCTGTGCTTTTGTCCTTTCCTATTGGAGAAAATAAAAGACGGTGGCGACTCTTGCTTCCGCGACATTTCGCGAACCAGCGTTAAACAGTCAGTTCCAGATCCACCGATCACAAAAGTCAATTGGGACAACGAAGCTCCCCGGATCATTATTGAAAGATTGGATGAACCTGCACATTGCTGTGATATTGAGGCTGAAGAGGTAACAGAAAAGCCCTGGTATCATGAGGTGAAGAGGTATCTTGAAGCTCAGGAGTACCCCGAGGGTGCATCTGTTAATGATAAGAAGTTTCTGAGGAGGTTCGCGGCGAAGTTCTTCATCAGCAGTGACATTCTTTACAAGCGTAACCATGATTCAACCTTGCTGCGTTGTATAGATAAGATTGAAGCGGAAAGGATCATGGAAGAGCTGCATGAAGGTACTTTCGGAACTCACTCCAGTGGACACACCATGGCAAAGAAGATCCTTCGGGAAGGATATTATTGGTCCACAATGGAAGCCAACGGTTACCAGCATTCTCAGACGTGTCACAAGTGTCAGGTCTATGCTGACAAGGTGCACGTACCTCCAGTTCCTCTGAACGTTTTGACAGCACCTTGGCCTTTTGCAATGTGGGGCATTGATATGATCGGCGAGATCAGACCTACGGCATCCAACGGGCATCGTTTCATCCTGGTAGCGATTGATTACTTTACGAAATGGGTTGAAGCAGCTTCCTTTGCTACCGTAACCAAGAACGTCGTGGCACGGTTCATTCGGCACAATCTGATCTGTCGATACGGTGTTCTAGAGAGGATCATTACGGACAATGATACCAATCTCAACAACAAGATGATCACTGAGCTCTGCGGGAAATTCAAGATACAGCATCATAACTCTTCTCCTTACCGGCCGAAGATAAATGGGGCTGTCGAAGCATCAAATAAGAACATTAAGAAGATTGTGCAAAAAATGACAGTGACATACAAAGACTGGCACGAGATGTTACCATTTGCTCTTCACGGGTATCGTACCTCAGCACGGACGTCAACAGGGGCAACACCCTATTCCTTGGTATATAGTATGGAGGCAATCTTGCCCATCGAAGTTCAGATACCCTCTCTTCGGATCATGAAGGATGCAGGTTTAAGCGAAGATGACTGGATTCAGACTCGGCTTGATCAACTGAACCTAATCGACGAAAAAAGACTTACTGCTATTTGTCATGGTCAGACATACCAAAAACGGATGATCAAGGCATTTAACAAGAAAGTTAGACGACAAGAGTATCAAGTTGGGGATCTGGTAATCAAGCGCATTATCTTACCTCAAGGTGATCCCAAAGGCAAATGGACCCCTACTTACGAAGGGCCATTTGTGGTTAAGAACATCTTCTCAGGAGGAGTTATGATTCTAACCACCATGGATGGTGACGACCTTCCTCACCCCGTCAATGCAGACATAGTAAAAAGATACTACGCATAATCAAAGACCTGCTAGGTTGACTGGCCTAGGCAAAAATAAGGGCTTCCCGGCGAACCAAAAGGGTTCGGGATAAAATAAGGGATGAAAATAAAAAATTTATACACCCGGCAAGTCGAAAACCTGAAAAGGCGGCTTGGGCAAAAATGGGTATCCCGGTGGACTGAAAACCCGAAAGGGAGGTCTAGGCAAAAGTTAGGGATTAAAGCGTAATACTATGTCTCATTGGATCACCCTGCATCCAGACTTCGGTATCAACTATCAAGCTCGAACGGTATTAATCAATTAGATTCATCTTCAACTAAGCAACAAAGTGATGAGATGCTTGAAGATATAAAGGCAATAGTAGAGTTGGAACCCAGTGGGATTATTCACATAGTGGTTTTGTTTCCTTTTCACAACTTGTATAAATTCTATTTGTTCGGCGACGTTCTCTTACTAGGACGTCAGCCTCTTGTACAAAAACGCCTATTTACAGGCCAAACTTCAAAATCAATACAAATTCATTTTCAGAAATTTCAAATTTCTTTTTCCTTTATCTGTTTTGTTTTACAAAGAACGTCCAAAGTTCATTTTTGATATATGCATTTGACATTAATTGCTGATCATAAATATTTACATGCGAAACGAAAGATGAGTTACTGGTAATAATAGAGACAGGGGAAAATAAGAATTGTCCGAACTGTATAGTTGCTCTGTCCACCAGGTACCAAGGTGCATCCAGCTGAAGAATATGGCTAAGATACCTTCACCCCTTGCAGAATAAGACAATGATAATAACCTTCTCAGCTAAAATTGGCAACCATGAACAAATCAGCAATACTTTCCCCAAGAAGAGTTCATCCACCATCAGCGCTAAAAAGGTTTGGTATCCCCAGAAGGTCTTAATATTCCTCAGTGGAGTATAAAGATATTCCCCAGCAAGCATAAGATCATCCCCAGTGGAGTTTATCATTAAAATCATCCCCAGCGGAGTTTATCATTGAAATCCCCAACAGAGCTTATCAACGGAATCCCCAACGGAGTTTATCGTTAAAATCTTCTGCAGAACATCTCTTCCCCACAGAGTAATTCCCCTCAGAATAATCTCTTCATCAGTTTATCCCCCAACGGAGTTCTTTTCTCCTGCAGGTTTATCCTCACAATCATCTTCGTTCACCATCCCTGGCGAAAGCGAAGCATTCAACTCTATTCTCCAGCAGCTCCAGGATTTATTTTCCCCAGCTAAAACATTACATGTCCATACATCATGATACATGCATATACGCATCATACCATACAATCTCATTTATGTTGAGAACATCATTGGTTGATCCATATCATGCATTGCATAAGACTGACCTTTACCTTTCAGGAAAAGTACAATCAAAATTCAATTTATGAAGCTCGGGTACGACCGGATAGTATCTTGATTTCTACAGCATATTATAAAGCTCGGATTACGACCGGATAACAATATCAGACTACCGCAAAGCCTAGATTACGACCAGATAGTGATATCTCTCAAAAGTAAGCTATGAAGCCCGGAGAATGACCGGATAATAGTTTATTCCCCAGTGAGTCGTGAAGCCCGGATTACGACCGGATAGCAGCTCAGTAAGCACCATGAAGCCTGGATTCGACCAGATAGTGCTATATCATAAACACAAGCGGTGAAGCCCGGATCACGACCGGATAACAGCTCAGCAAGTTATTCTGAAGCCTGGATTACAACCAGAAAGCAATACAAGACCATGAAGCCTGGATTACGACCAGATAATGGTAGAAGACGTTGTGAAGACTGGATTACGACCAGATAGTAACCAAGAGTACTACGAAGCCTGGATTTCGACCAGATAGTGGTATGATACATCGTGAAGCCTGGATGATGACCAGATAGCGTTAAGGGACACTGTGAAGCTTGGATTACGACCAAATAACAGTTTACCCAGCCAGTTACTATGAAGCCTGGATTCGACCGGATACTAGTAAACCCAACAGTCAAAGGGAAGCCCGGATGTGCCCGGATAACCACTCGATTTGTTCTGAAGCCTGGATTTCAACCAGATAAGAAGTGAGGTATTGTGAAGATTGGATTCGACTAGATAGCAGTACGCGACACCATGAAGCCTGGATTCGACCAGATAATGGTATAACACATCGTAAAGCCTGGATCACGACCAGATAGCGGTACAAGACACTATGAAGCTTGGATTCCGACCAAATAGCAGTTTACATGGACAGTTACTAAGAAGCCCGGAGCCGGCCGGATATTAGTGTGCCCTAAATTCAAGTTGAAGCCCGGATGCGACCGGATAACCACTTGATTTACTCTGAAGCCTGGATTTCGACCAGATAAGAAGTGAGGTATTGCAAAGTCTGGATTACGACCAGATAGCAAGTTTGATCTCATCTCCCCAGTAAGTCACTTTAAAGCCTGGATTACGACCAGATAACAGTCGGTCTTATCACTATGAAGCCTGGGTTACGACCAGATAGTAGTTCACTCTCACCTCTTCAATAGAGATGATTCCTCAGTAGAATAACGGACGACCGAAGCTCCTAAAATTCGACAGAGATGATTCCCCAGTAGAATAACGGACGACCGAAGCTCCTAAAGTTCTATTTCTCCTAAGACAAAGAACAACATTCCCCAGCGAAATCTCCCTCAACAACGGGTATACAAGATCTCGCTAAGGAATCTCTTACGCAATCGACACTCCTTCGGATGACATCTTTAAGCCCATCTCCCATCATCAATCTCCAAATGGCATCTGTAAGCCCATTCCCGACATCACAAGACAAATACTACTTCATGCGAGTGCAAATTTCTGGGCACTCTAGTGTTCAATCATCTTCCACCTTCAGATCATGAAAGGCTCGAAAACCAATCTATAACCTCAGGTTTAAGAAAATTGAACATGGGCAACTGTTGTACCCCAAAATTTGCCCTCCCATATTTCTCAAAACAGTTCAAGAAAGATTCACAAGTCCAACCCGGCGCGTCATATTCAGGTGTTCTTTCACCAGAATATCTCTGATAACATATTCTCAAATTCAGGTTTGGCTCAAGAGTCAATTCTTTAAAGAAGGTATCCGAATGTGTGAGTTTTCTCGAAGAAATATGGTGAAAAAGTGTGCTGAAAGTGCAGTTTTTACGCGCTAAAAAATTCATAACTTGAATATCGTGGCTCGTTTTGAACCCGTTCCGGTGGAAAAAATTCCGTCTTGATGTCATCTATGTTTTCATCTCTCACGGATGGAAGCCAATTTCGATCAGAAGGTCTTCAAAAATGTGGATTTATCAAGTATTTTCGTACAGAAAATTTGTGACAAAAGTTTATTTGCGTCATGTTCAAAAAATCATAACTTGGTCGATTTTCATCGTATCGAGCTGGTTCCGGCGCCAAAATTTCACAAATTGAGTTGGCTAAGTTTTCACAGAAGGTATTGAGTTCGAACGGTATCCAAAAAGTCTTCGTTTTTTGCTCAGATCACGCGAGACGTGCCGAAAATCCTGAATGCTGAATATTATTTCATCTGGGCCGAAACTTCGAAAATTCATAACTCGGTCAATTTTTATCGGATTGGGCTCATATTTTTACACAAGGTTACTGACTCAGATATCTACAACTTTGCTTCAAAAGTCGAGACTGAATTATGCTCCGATCAATACCAGTTTTTTATTGAAAAACTTGTCATAGTCGACACTAGAGCCTAAAATAAGTTTGTCTGAGCTGAAACTTCAAAAATTCATAACTAATTCACTGTTTATCCGATTGAGCCAATTTTCGGACAGGAGTTAGCTCTCGATGTCAGCTATATTTTGTTTTCACATTTCAACTCCAAAAATTGCACTTAAGCCCCTGCAATTTAGCCTGCAACTTGACGAATTCAAGTGAACATTGGAGGCCCAATTGCACATTCAAAGCCCATTTTCTTTGCTCTAATTTCCATTATATAATCTCATTCTTTTCACACAAACAGGGGAGAGGGAAAAAAACCTTGCCACAACGCTGTCAGAATATCAAATTCTTTCAAAAATCCTAAAACCTTTAAATCCTTATTATAAATCCCTCTCACTACAAACAAGTCATCTCGGTTACAAACCAACATCTCACTACAAACAAGTCATCCCGGTTACAAACTAATATCTCACTACTTCTCCAGTAAGGGTAAGGCTGGCTTGATCTCCATGATCAAAAGGCATAAAAGCATTCATATCACTACTTCTCCAAGGGTAAGGCTGATTTGATCTCCATGATCAAAAGGGTATAATCATTCATACATGCCATATTGGGCTTAAACATTAAATTTCTCCATATATTGACTTTATTTGTATTTTATGATATATAGTAATTTATTTAATGTGTTCATGAGATTCAACACTGCAGATTTAGACAGGATCTCATGCTGGTTCATTAAGGAACATTGAGCCAAAACACAAATGGCCAAAAGCCAAAACACAAATGGTCAAAACAGAACAATTTACACATGACACCAATACATGGCGAGACAGACATCCTGAGAAGGTTAAGGAACGTTGAGGCCAGAACACAAATGGCCAAAAGGCAAAACACAAATGGTCAAAACAAAACAGTTTACACATGACGCCAACAGCTGTTTCACCCCTCCAATCAGGTTCGTATACTCCTAAACTCTCTCTCTATTTTTATTATTTTCCTTTAATTAATTAATTGTTATTCTTTTTATTAATCACTAACAAATTAATCTTTTTTCTTAATAAAATAAAAAACCAAAAAATATATTTTATTTATTAAAATTAAATTCAGCACTTTATTTTTGTAAATAAATATTAATTCAATTAATTTAGTTTAATTAGGAAATAACTTTAATATTTTTGCAATAATTAAAATTAATTTAGATAATTAGGTTTTTATTAGCTTTGATTAATTTATTTTATTTCTTTAAATACTCAAAAATCCAAAAATATTTTAATTAATTAATTAGTTTATTAATTTAATTATTAACTTAGATCTAACTTCTTTTTAATCCAAAAATAACAAAAAATATCTTTCTTTCAAAAAAAGGGTCAAAACCCTAAAAAATGCATCGTCTTAATTTTTCGCACGCGATCCATATTTCCAATATTGTAATTGCTTTCGGTATGTAATAGCTTTTAATTAGGACTTTAATTATTTATCGCTTTATTTTACTTTCCGCAATTTAAATTAAAGGGTTGTTTTTGGCGATGTAAATACCCAACGCCTTGTAATAGTTTAGATTTAATTTCCACAAATTTAAATTCCGCAACTATTAACTGTTAGATGTTTGATAAATAGGGAATGCATGACGAGATCAAACCTTTAAACTAAAATCAACATAGCTCACCCATGACATGTATAAAGATAAATAACTGAAAAATAACACACTCGCACATGCGCACTCTTAGGGTACACCTCACTTGGTTGCTTCGAACGTGGTCATTGAGTATAGGAAGTTTTAGAGGTCGCCCTCTTGTCCAAAGATCATAGTTGCCTCGAAACGGTTGCCTCAGATAAAATGATCTAAGACATTAGGGTTACCGCTAAGGCGTCCTAACATTGCTTTAGTGATCATACGTCCCTTAATCGAATTGACCCTCAAAACTCCAACGACGATGCTACCTACTCATCAATAGTGGGCTAACATTGTCTAAAGGACATTTGTACAGATTAATTCCTTTTTCGAGTAGGTAGATGGTTCTTAAGTACTTGCTCCTTTTAAAACAAAACAAAACTTTTCGCACTTACACCCCTTTCAAAATAAAAAAACTTTTTCAAACCCACAAACACAAAGAAAAGCAAATTTTGAAAACACAATGAGCAAGTACCTAAGAGCCCGTGGATAACCACGGATAGAAAGGGTGCTAACACCTTCCCTTTCTATAATCTACCTCCCGAACCCGAGAAATATCTCAAAAAGGAATTTTTCTGTGCTTTTGTCCTTTCCTTGTTGGATAAAATAAAAGATGGTGGCGACTCTTGCTTACCGCGACATTTTGCAAAAACAAACGCAAACGCGAACCAGCATTCCAAAATAGTCAGTTCCCATTCCCACCGATCACACTAGGTATCTTGGCAAAACAAAACAAAAACAAAAAGATCATAGTCCCTCGATGACGCTATCTTGGCTGCCTATACAAAAATGATCTAGACCCTCAAAAACTTGCTAAAGATACTTAGCACCATTGTTATCATGGTCATACGATGACCCGCGCCCGTCCCGTTTAACATCCAAACACAAGGTTGTTTACCAAATACAATGGTAAAACAACAATGTAAAAGGGTTAAAAATGTGTAGGAAAGATCTTTGAGTAGGTTAGACAACTCTTAGTTACTTGATCAAACTTACAAACATCCTTGTTATTTTCAAAAACACATCACAACACAATTTTAAAACATTTCCCAAAACAAACTTTCAAACATTGAAACATTTTTCAAAAGACAAACACCTTTGTATACATTCAAACACGAATCATTACAAAGGTTGCCTAAACAAAGGCCTCTTTTCAAAATACTTTCTAAACCACACACAAAAGCACCATTTCAAACAATTGAAAAGCAAAAGCAAGTGATCTAAAACAAGTAACTAAGAGCCCATGGAAAACCATGGATGAAAAGGGTGCTAGCACCTTCCCTTTTCATAATCTACCCCCTGAACCCAAAAACAATCTCAAAGGTCTTTCCTGTGCTTTTTGACCTTTCCTTTGGATAAAATAAAAAGTCGGTGGCGAATCTTGCTAAACCGAAACATTTGCAAACACAAACACAAAACCTCAAGTAAGTTCTCCCATCGCTTCACAAGATGGATTGTAGAGAATTACATCCTCTTCAAAATGAGCTTTGGATGGGTCATTTTTTCTAAAGTATGAGAAAGTTATGCTTGGTCAAAGTTGGGTTGACTTTTGCTACAAAACCCTAATTTAGCAACTTTTGGGTTTTGATGAATTGTGAGCAATCCTTGAGGAATCATGATCAACCCTTGATAAAATGATGGATAATACTTCAAAATGAGAATGTTGACCAAAAATCTTGAAGTTTGACTGTATGTGGGCCACAGTTGACTTTTGCCCTGGCACAGTCAATTTTCAGGCCTTTGAGCAATTGACTGAGCAAACTTCCTCTGCAAGAATTAAAACTTGACATGGATGATCTTGTGAACATATTAGGACAATGGTGAGAATTTGGGACCCATTGGACTCAAACCTCTTGATGCAAACTGAAACCCTAATTTTAGGTAGACTGCCTTAGGAGAGAGTTTGTCTGGTCAACCCTTGGACTTCTTAGAGCAATTTGAGGACCTCACTTGAAATGTATAGAGAAATATGGGAGGGAAAATTTTGGGTTACAACAGCTGCCCCTGTTCAATCTTCTTAAACCTGAGGATGTAGATTGGCTTGTCTGCCTTTCGTGATCCGAAGGTGGAAGATGATTGAACACTAGATCCCAGAAATTTGCACTCACATAAAGCGGTATTGGTATTGCGATGTCAGGAATGGGCTTACATATTCCATTTGGAGATTGATGACGGAAGATGGGCTTAAATATGCCATTAAAAGAAGTGTCGATCGCATAAGAGATTCCTTTACGAGAGCCCACATACCTGTTTGTTGAGAAGGACTATGCTAGGGAATGTTGGTCTCTGTCTTGAGAGAGATAGAGTTTTAGGAGCTTCAGTTGTCCGTTACTCTATTGGGGAATCATATCTTAGTCGAGGAGGTGAAAATGAATTGCTATATGGTCGTGCTCCAGGCTTCACAGTGATTTACTGAGGAAAATAAGATCGACTGCTATCTGGTCGTGCTCCAGGCTTCACAGCGACTTGTTGAGGAAAATAAGATCGACTGCTATCTGGTCGTGCTCCAGGCTTCACAACGACTTGTTGGGGAGATGAGATTAAACTTGCTATCTGGTCGTAATCCAGGCTTCGCAATTTCTCAATTCTTATATGGTCGTGCTCCAGGCTTCAGAAGGAATCAAGTGTTATCTGGTCGCATCCGGGCTTCAACTTTAATTTAAGGTTTACTAATATCCGGTCGATTTCCGGGCTTCATAGTAATTGGCTGAATAAAATGCTATTTGGTCGAATTCCAAGCTTCGCAGTACCTTACACTGTTATCTGGTCGTGTCCAGGCTTCACGGTGTCTTATACCATTATCTGGTCGATTCCAGGCTTCATGGTGTTTTGTATTCTATCTGGTCGATTTCCAGGCTTCACAATAACTTGCTGAGGATTAAGTTGTTTTCCGGTCGATTTTCAGGCTTCACAGCTTGAATTTAAGACATACCATTATCTGGTTGATTCCAGGCTTCGTAGTATTTTGGAGAGATCAAGATATTATTCGATCGAATCCATGCTTCATAGCTTGAATTAAAGATATACCACTATCTGGTTGATTCCAGGCTTCGTAGTATTTGGAGAAATCAAGATATTATCCGGTCGAATCCGGGCTTCATAGCTTGAATTAAAGATATACCACTATCTGGTTGATTCCAGGCTTCGTAGTATTTGGAGAGATCAAGATATTATCCGGTCGAATCCAGGCTTCATAGCTTGAACTGGAATAGAAATCTTAGTATCGATTTGACTGAACCAGAGAATTCTTGACAGAACTTGATTGTATCTTTCCCTGAAAGGTAAAGAGTTAGTCGTATGTGATGTCATGATGTATGAAATGTATTGAGTAATGATGTTCTCAAGATAAATGAGATTGTGTTGTATGATGCGTATGCGCATGCTATTATGTATGGATATGCAATGTTCTTGTGATACTCTCTAGCTGGGGAGAATAGATCCGGGACTGTTGTTGGACAGTACAAAGAGTTGAGTTCTTCGTTCTCTCTGGGGATAACGACTGAAGAAGATGGGCTGGAGACTTGTGTCTGTTCTGCTTGAGAACATTCTGCCGGGAGAGACTCTGTTTGAGAATAATCCTGTGGGAGAATGACTACGTAGGGAAGAGATACTCTATTGGACGATCTGCTGATTTGGAGACATAACTCCGCTGGGGATGAATTACCGTTGCTGGTGATAATGAACTCTGTCGGGGATTGAATTTCTTCCTGTGGAAGAAATAAACTCCACTGATGGTGAACTTCTATTGTTAGTGATAGATAAACTCTGCTTGGGGAGAATTAACACCATTGTCTTCAGATACTTCCTACTCTGCGGGGAATGTATGTACCTTCAGTTATATTTTTAAGCTGGCTACATCCATGTACCTGGTGGATAGAGTAATTGTAAGGTTTGGACATTTCTTGTTTGCCCCTGTTCCTGAAATTACGAGTAATTGTCTTTTGTTTCGTATGTAAATATTTATGAGCACCAATTATTCTCAAATGCATATATCAAAAATGAATCATTGGACGTTCTTGCAAAACAAAATAGAAAAAGAAAAAATAAGTTGGAATTTCTTGTGAAACTGAATTGTATTGATTTTGAAGTTGGCCTGTAATATGCATTTTGTACAAGAGGCTGACGTCCTAGTAAGAGAATGCCGCCGAAAGATAGAAATGATACAGTTTGTGAAAAAGAAAGAAAACAGCTATATGAAACAATCTCATTGGGTCCCAACTCTCCTATTGCCCTTATATCCTCAGGCGTCTCATCATTTTGCTACTTGGTCTAAGGTAGATCTGATTGATTAGCGTCGTCCGATCTTGATAGTCGATACCGAAGTCTGGTCGTAAGATGATCCGATGAGACATAGTGTTACTGTTTCACCCCAAAATTTTCCCTCTCATATCTCTCAAAATATTGCAAGAAAAATCTCCAAGTGGCTCAAGATTGCTCAAGAGTTGGACAGTCAAGCTATCTTCTAAGGCAGTCAATCCCAAATTAGGGTTTTATGTTGCATCAAGGTCCTTGCATCCAAATGACCTAAAGTGCTCCCCAATGTCCTAATATGTTCTCAAGTTCATCCATGTCAAATTTCAAGCCTTGCAGAGGAAGTTTGCTCAGTCAATTGCCCAAAGGGTCCAAAAATCGGTTGTGCTAGGGCAAAAGTCAACTGTGACCCAAATACAGTCAAACTTCAATATTTTTTTATCAACATTCTCATTTTGAAGGATATTTCATCATTTGATCAAGGTTTGATCATGATTCATCAAGGATTGCTCAAAATTCATCAAGATTCAAAAGTTGCTAAATTAGGGTTTTGTAGGAAAAGTCAACTCAACTTTGACCAAGTATAACTTTCTCATACTTTATGATAAATGACCCATACAAATCTCATTTTGAAGAGGATGAAATTTCTTACAATCCATCTTCATACCCCAAGATCAGAAAATGCACTCACAAGAAGTTACAAATTTGGACATTATAGGTCATTTTTGAAAGTCAACAAAAACACCTTTTTTCCAAAGATTATAACTTGAGCATGGAATATTAAAATGATATGAGACCAAAAGGGTTGGTTAGATGACATCTCAAGCTTTCAAAAAAGTCCAAGAACACTTCCAAAAGTTCAAAATTGAAGATGTTATGCATTGTTGAAGTTGGGCATTTTTGCAAAATTGCCAAAATCAACTATCCCCAAAACTTCAAATTTTGTCAAATAGGCCCATTCTTTTCCACTTGATTTGATCTTGTCACACTACACATGTGTCCTAGCTTCAGCCTTGTGACCATTTATCAATTATATTATTTAATTTGATTTTTTAATGAATTCTTTCTTTTTTAATCAATTTAAATCAAATAAAATCCAAACTTTGATTATTTGATCTCCTTTTGGCTATTTCAGGACCTAATCATCATCATAAAGTGAATCAAATTCGTATCATACATTCCATGTGCAAAAAGATTGTATTTTTGGCAAAATTGGAAGGTTATCAATGGAGGATCAAATCAAATCTCCAAACATCAATGTGCAAAGATTCAAGACCCAAAAGTTGACCTAATGCATTGCTTATTACATATACAAGTGAAAGGCACACGAATTTGAGGTTAGAGGCTACATAATCATCAAAAGCAAACTTGAAAAAATTGCCAAAAAGTGTGAAACTGAAATCGTGCATAGAGGCAAGTTCAGGGGAAAATCTCAACACTAATCCATTGTTGGACATCCACTAAAGCGAAGCCAACTCAAAACCAATCCCCATACGCGCCCCTAAGCTCTGTAAGTGTCTAAAAAATATGCCTTTCAGTTGAATTCGTATATCATTGTTCTTGCATTTTTCTTGTAAAATCTTTGCATATTCATGTTTATCATCCAATTTATAAGCTTTCTGCATTATTTGATTGCATTTATCTGGCCTGTAACTCCATAGCCGAGTCTAGGGTTCTTGGTTCGTGTTTTTTGGGCGTTTCTTTTGCAGGCGAAATTGATGCCATTGATGGACATAGGCGTGATCAGGAAGCCTAAACGAGCACAACCATGTGCTTGGAATTAATTTCCATGGACTAGAATGAATTTTAGGATGCAGATACGGATTTAGCTGCGGATACAAATCCGCAGGTAAATATCCAGGGTCAAACGAAGAAGATGAAAACGTGGCCCTCCCCCATTGGCTGATTCATATTTCGCGCTTTATTTTTTTTATATTTTTTGATCCATTAACTTGTTTGTCTTATTATATTTTATTCCTAATACACTAATAATTGAAGCGTTGTGGTTGAGTGGCAAAGGCATACGTTCAAAATCCAACAGGACCTGGGTTCGAATCCCAGGTCCCCCCCATGCATTTGTATTATTTTTTCACAGGTTATCCAGTACAAGCCAAGGCTGAAGACCTATCATATGCCCTCAGATCTCAAAGCGCCAGATGGCCCCCAGGCCAGATCTGGTGGTCCAGATGGGATGTCCACCATACTCCCAAGTCAAGGTGCCACGCTGGATCCAGAAAGTCCACCAGGCTTGCATATAAATGGGCCTTGGAAATTGCCTTTCTCACCCCCTGATAAGGCCCAAACCCTAACTCTCTCTCTATTTTTATTTTTTTTCTTTTAATTAATTATTGTTATTATTTAACTAACCAATTAAAACTTTTTCTTAATAAAATTAAAACCAAAAAATGTTTCTTTAATAAATTTAATTTCTGTATTTTATTTTTATTAACAATTATTAATTATTAATTAATTTAGTTTAATTAGGAAATAACTTTAATATCTTTTGCAATAATTAAAATTAACTTAGACAATTAGGTTTTTATTAACTTTTGATTAATTTATTTTTATTTCTTTAAATACTTAAAAAAAAACAAAATATTTTTATTAATTAATTAATTTATTAATTCGATAATTAACTTAGTTTAATTTCCATAAATTCAAAATAAACCAAAAAATCATTTTCTTTAATAATCAAAGGGTCAAAACCCTAAAACTTGCGCCCGATTTAATTTCCCGTATGCGATCCATTTTTATTCAATATTGTATTTGTTTCATGGGATGTAATAGTTAATAGGACTTTAATTATTTTATCGCTTTATTTATTTTTCGCATTTTAATTTCAAGGGTTGCTTTTGGCGATGTAAATACCCGACACCTTGTAATAGTTAGTTTTAATTTCCGCAACTTATAAACTGTTAGATGTTTGATAGTAGGGAATGCATGACAAGATCAAATGTTTAAGCCTAAAATCAACATAGATAACCATTGACGTGTACAAAGATAAAATTAACCGAAACAACACACTCGCACATGCGCACTCTTAGGGTACACCTCGCTTGGTTGCTTTCGAACGTGGTCATTGAGTATAGGAAGTTTTAGAGGTCGCCCTTTTGTCCAAAGATCATAGTTGCCTCGAAACGGTTACCTCAGAAAAATGATCTAAGACATTAGGGTTATCGCTAAGGCATTCTAGCATTGCTTTAGTGACCACATGTCCCTTAATCGAATTGACCCTTAAAGCTTCAACGACGGTGCTACCTACTTATTAATAGTAGGATAGCATTGTCTAAAGGAAATTAGCACAGATTTATTCCCTTTTCGAGTAGGTAGATGGTTCTTAAGTACTTGATCTCTTCAAAACAAAACAAAACTTTTCGCACTTACACCTTTCAAACAAAAACTCTTTTCAAACCCACAAACACAAAGAAAAAGCAATTTTTGAAAACACTTTGAGCAAGTACCTAAGATCCCGTGGATAACCACAGATAGAAATGATGCTAACACCTTCCCTTTCTATAATCTACCCCCCGGACCCGAGAAACATCTCGAAAAAGGAATTTTTCTGTGCTTTTTTCCTTTCCTTGTTGGATAAAATAAAAGACGGCGGAGACTCTTGCTTACCGCGACATTTTGCAAAAACAAACGCAAAACGCGAACCAGCATTCCAAAAACAGTCAGTTCTCTCCCACCGTATCACAGAACTGGCGACTCTGCTGGGGATTCAAATAAGTGGGGTGTACCTTAGGATAAGATCATTGTGTTTTCAATTGCTTGCTTTGTATGATTTATATTTGTGGGCTTGTATCGGAGTTATTATAGATCCTAACCCGGATCTGGGGATACCCTTTAGGCAAGTAGCAATGAACTGTGAGGGAACTGTACGGCGTAAACCGATACGGTTGAAGCAGTAGCTACGTTGGTGTGGCACTTTAGATTGTACCGATATCCCTTGTGTTGGAACAAGGAGAATATGGGTCATCTAAGGGGTCATTAAGCACCAACTGACCTTAGAACCTTTAAATTGACCAACTTGGCCATAGAACAGTAGCAGTATGCTACACTCATTGAGACTAAACTCTCGCGATGATTCTGGCCGCAAGAAAAGGTTGCTAAACTGGAATTATGACCGATTGAGGGTATTCAGTGATATTGAGATCCTCTAGAACCCGGTTACTATTTTTAGGATAGGTTTAAACCAACTGAACTGAAAGAGGGTAGTACCTAAGCTCCTTGCCAGCCTGAAACCTAAGGGCTCTCTGTGTGACTTGTGTGCCTTTACCATGTTTGATATTTGTGGATAATTGTGATGTGCTTTCTATCATGACATCATAACATTGCATACATTTTGCATTGGACTAACCTATTTCAAATACAGGAGGGATTCATCTTTGTTCTATTTTGTAGGTCATGATGCCTATGCGTGGAATACCATCCGGATCAACTTTGTCCAGGTTCCCACTGTGCTTAAAGAATTTATTGCAAAGATGCCTGATACTACCTCCTTCATCAGAAGACATGGGTATCTTCTCAATTTGGTTACCTCCAAATTGGACGAGCAGATGATGAGTGTCCTAGTTTAATTATATGATCCATTGTACCATTGCTTTACTTTTCAGGACTATTAGCTAGTCCCCACCTTAGAGGAGTTCTCTGATCTGCTCGGTATCTCTATTCTGGAGCAGACCCCGTTTACTGGTTGGGAGAAGATCCTTAGGCCCGAAGAGATTGCTGCAGCCCTTCATATGACCAAGGATGAGGTAATGGCTAATTGGGAGACTAGAAGTGGAGCAAAGGGCTTTCTGACTAAGTTCTTGGTTGGTATGGCTAATTATTTCTGG
Organism: Vicia faba; assembly: GCA_948472305.1. NCBI lineage: Eukaryota > Viridiplantae > Streptophyta > Magnoliopsida > Fabales > Fabaceae > Vicia > Vicia faba. The sequence goes on from OX451737.1 coordinate 1,189,046,288, forward strand.
GATAGTTTAGACTTCAAGGCGTTCGAAGATATTTTGGCTCTTCTGATATACGGCTTGGTATTGTTTCCGAACTCTGATTCCTTTGTTGATGTGAATGCGGTGAAAATCTTCATCTCTCGTAATCCTGTGCCCACTCTCTTGGGTGACATTCTTCATCAGCTATATGCCCGTACTGCTCGTAAGCGGGGATACTTGATGTGCTATGCTCCATTATTGGCGAGGTGGTTTATTTCGCACCTCCCCAAATCAGTGCTGAAAAACAAAGAAGGCATGGGTTGGGCCTATAGGGTTATGTCTCTCTCTCATAATGACATCATCTGGACTATCAAGGGTATGGACGAGGTGGCTATTATTGATCGTTGTGGGGAATACCCCAATGTTCCACTGATAGGAACCCATGGGGGGATTTCTTATAATCCATGCTTGGCCTTACATCAGTTCGGGAGAGCCAGAAGAGAAGGACCTCATGAGCTGTTAATGCCTAGTATCATCTTTCATTTTCAAGGGGATAGCGACGAGCAACGCCGCAGATTCAGAAGGGCTTGGGATAGAGTTCACAGATCTGATCCATACGAGATGGGCCCAAAGACTTCTCTCCTAATGGAGCCATACCTCAGATGGGTTCATATCCGCGCCCAAAAGCTGGGTATGCCATATGAAGTCGTCCTGCCTATCATTGTTGAAGTTGCTAATGAAGAGGGGGTTCTTCCTACCATCCTCCATCCTTACATGCCCACTGACATTGGGGCACTTAAAAGGTCTTGGATACAGCTGAGAGAAGAACGGGATGCTTACCGAGAGAAGTTTAACGAGCAAGAGCAGAAGATTTAGAAGTTGACTAGGCAGCTGGAGAACGAGCGGATTCTCAATGACTATGTCCGCACCGACAAGAAGAGACCATGGGAGCACTGATTGTCCTTTGATTATTTCCTTTCCAGTTTTTATTTACTTTTCAGTATTTCCTTTCTTGTAACACCCTAAGGGCAATTTGTTGAACAATTTGAATTTCAAAAGTTTACCTAATAAAAGTATGTTTCCTTTTTGGTTGACAAATTTTAATCTCTCGATTGTCTTTGAAATCATATCATACGCATTTCATCCCATGCACTCCATAACAGGTACCCATTACATGTCTCTTATCTTCTTTGTTGTTTATTTCAACATTCATCATGTTTGCTGAACCATCAACTGAGCAAGCAATCAAGGTCCTACAGGCCCAGAATGCCCAATTCCAAGAGCTGTTCATGAATCTAGCTAAGGGTCATCAAGATCTGAAGACCCTGATTCTGAAAGAGAAGAAGAAGAAGAGGACAGTCCTGTTTAACACAGGTCACAGGTTTGGAAACAGGCTACGGGATGAAGTTGATTTGACCACCACATCTGGAGGGAAAGATAGTCAAGAAGAAAGGAGGGCTCCTAGCCCTGTGGTCTCCGATAACGAGATGAACTTCGACGAAGACCAGTATCCTCCGGCTGAGGATAGATACAAACAATTGGAAGACCGGTTGAGTGCGATGGAAGTTCAGAAAGTGCATGGTCTGGACTTTGGTGATCTGGGTCTATCATCTGGGGTGGTGATTCCCCACAAGTTCAAGGCACCAGCCTTTGCTAGGTATGACGGAGTTTCTTGTCCGAAGCTGCACCTCCGGTCATATGTAAGGAAGATTCATCCGTGCACCGTTGATAAGAACCTATGGATCCACTTCTTTTAAGACAGTCTCTCAAGGACTCAGCTTGAATGGTTCTACCAGTTGGACAGAGCCAGTATTCGTAGTTGGGAGGATTTGGCTACTTCTTTCTACAGGCAGTACCAATACAATTCCGACCTTGCTCCCACGCGTACCCAATTCCAGGGTGTGTCAATGGGAACGGGCGAAGGTTTAAAAGATTATGCTTAGAAGTGGAGGGACCTCGCTGGAAGAGTACAACCACCCTTGGTTGATCGGGAGCTTGTGGATATGTTTCTGGGGACCCTGTCTAGTCCACTTTTCAACCATCTGATTGGAAGCTCTTCGTCCGGGTATACAGAGCTAATTATGACTAGTGAGAGGATTGAGGCTGGTATTAAGGTTGGTTAAATACAGAAGGGTGCCTCATCGAGCACCGAGAAAAAGCCTTTTAAGAAAGAGTCTAGTGCTGTCTACAGTTCGAAAAGCCAGAATAGACCTGAACGCCGCCAAGCTGTTAATGCAGTTGTTATTTCAAGACCTGCTGGTGCTCCTCAGCACAATAATCAACAAAAGGACGAGAGACCTCGAAGGCAATTCACCCGCCTCATCATGACCTTATCTCAGATTCTGTCGCAGTTACTAAAGACCAATATGGTGATTCCAAGGGAGGCCCCGAAGAATCCAAACACTACATCACCAAATTATAACCCTATTGCCCGTTGTGCTTTTCACTCTGATAGCCCGGGGCATGATACAGATGATTGTTGGATTTTGAAGAACAAGATACATGACTTGATTGATGCGAAGGAGATTGAGTTTGGAGCACCAGAAAAGCCTAAACAAGATGCAGGGGTGAATGCTATCAGGGATGACGATGATGAAGAGTTTAACATTGACAGTTGAATATACCCAACTGCCGATGATGGACTAAGCAACTGGACAGCAAAGGAATTCATCCCTATTTCTTTTGTTACCCAGTAATGAAACTTTTTGTTTTGAATTTGTAACAGATAATGTTTTAAACTTTACGGCCCGGTGTCTTACCCGGGGCACTGTGGCTTCATTTGTGAGGGCTTTATGTGTGTCATTTTCATATATCATTAATAAAAGCATTGGACGTTTCTTGCATTTATAATCTTGCGCTCCTTGTTTTTCTTTTATTATATATTGTAAAACAGCTATTTTACACACACTCACATATACAGGTCTTTATCCACTCTGAATCTCACTGGTAATGGCTCTGCTACTGCCAGTTATGACTTCGAAAATCCGATCAACTTAGCCGAAGACGAAGGTGAAGATGATTGCGAAGTGCCTGGTGAGCTTGCAAGACTTCTACTTCAGGAAGAGAGAGTTATTCAGCCGCACGAAGAGCCGGTGGAATCAGTAAATCTGGGTACAGAAGAGGACAAGAAAAAGGTCAGGATCAGTGCAAATCTGGAGCTTAGTATGAAGCAACGGATGATTCAGATGCTGCGTGACTACGTTGAGATATTTGCCTGGTCTTATGAAGATATGCCTGGTTTGGATACCGATATTGTGGTTCACCGCCTGCCCACCAAGGAAGACTGTCCTCCAGTGAAACAAAAGATCCGTCGGATGCGCCCAGAGATGTCTGAGAAAATCAAGGCTGAAGTTATGAAACAGTTTGACGCCGGCTTTCTAGCAGTTACTTCTTACCCACAGTGGGTTGCTAACGTGGTTCCTGTGCCGAAGAAGGATGGTAAGGTTCGAATGTGTGTTGACTATAGGGATCTGAACAGGGCGAGCCCCAAGGACGATTTCCCTCTGCCTCATATCGACATTCTGGTTGACAACACCGCTCAGCACAGGGTATTATCCTTTATGGATGGTTTCTCCAGTTATAATCAGATTAAGATGGCTCACGAAGACATGGAAAAGACAAACTTTGTTACTCAGTGGGGTACCTTTTGCTACAAGGTCATGCCTTTTGGATTGAAGAATGATGGGGCAACGTATCAGCGTGCCATGGTTGCTTTGTTTCATGACATGATCCATCATGAGATTGAGGTATACATCGATGACATGATTGTAAGATCTCAAACTGAGGAGGAACACGTTGACCATCTGCAGAAGCTGTTTGACAAGCTGAAGTTATATAAGCTGAGGTTAAACCCGAACAAGTGTACCTTCGGGGTGAGATTTGGTAAGCTATTGGGTTTCGTTGTAAGCGATAAAGGTATTCAAGTGGATTCGGCAAAGGTGAAGGCCATACAAGAGATGTCAGCTCCCCAAACAGAGAAGGAAGTCAGAGGCTTCCTGGGACGTCTGAACTACATTTCCCGATTTATCTCGCACCTAACTGCTACTTGTGAGCCAATCTTCAAGTTACTAAAGAAAGATCAAGTGGTACGTTGGAATGATGAATGTCAGGCCGCTTTCGAAAGAATCAAAGAGTATCTCCAAGAGCCACCTATTCTGATGCCTCCAGTTGAAGGGAGACCTTTGATCTTATACTTGACAGTACTCGATAACTCAATGGGGTGTGTGTTGGGTCAGCATGACGAGTCTGGCCGAAAAGAGCATGTTATTTATTACCTTAGCAAAAAGTTTACCGACTGGGAGACCCGATACTCGTTGCTCGAGAAAACTTGTTGCACTTTGGCATGGGCTGCTCGCCGGCTGAGACAGTATATGCTGACTCACACTACTTCATTGATATCGAAGATGGATCCAATCAAGTATATCTTCGAGAAGCCTGCCTTGTCCGGAAGAATAGCAATATGGCAGATGATATTGACTGAGTATGACATCCAATACACGACTCAAAAGGCAATCAAAGGAAGTGTGTTGGCAGACCATTTGGCACATCAGGCAGTGGATGATTACCAGTCTATGAACTTTGAATTTCCGGACGAGAATATCATGTTGGTAACTAATTGTGAGACACCTGGACTGAATGAAGGACCTGAGGAAGGATCTCGATGGTCTATGTACTTTGATGGAGCTTCAAATGCTTTGGGCAACGACATTGGCGCCGTGATCATATCTCCTAAAGGCTCTCATACTCCGTTTACCGCCCGACTATGTTTCAACTGCACCAACAATATGGCAAAGTATGAAGCGTGCATCATGGGTCTTCGAGCAGCAATTGACCTAAGGATTAAGTTTCTAAGTGTCTTCGGAGATTCGGCTCTCGTGATCAGTCAGATCAAAGGCGAGTGGGATACGAAACACCCAAATCTTATTTCTTACAAAGAGTATGTATTGATGTTGCTTCCCCACTTCGAAGAGATAACCTTTGAACACTTCCCTAGAGAGGAGAATCAGTTGGTGGACGCGCTAGGTACGATGTCTTCTATGTTCAAAGTCAATTGGGACAACGAGGCTCCCCTGATCATCATTGAAAGATTGGACGAACATGCACATTGTTGTGACATTAAGACTGAAGAGGTAACATAAAAGCCTTGGTTTCACGAAGTAAAAAGGTATCTTGAGGCTCAGGAATACCCCGAGGGTGCATCTGTTAATGACAAGAAGTTTCTGAGGAGGTTCGCAGCAAAGTTCTTCATCAGCAATGGCATTCTTTACAAGCGTAACCATGATTCAACCTTACTGCGATGTATGGATAAGAATGAAGCAGAAAGGATCATGGCGGAGTTACATGAAGGTACTTTCGAAACTCATTCTAGTGGGCACACCATGGCAAAGAAAATCCTTCGGGCGGGATATTATTGGTCCACAATAAAAGCTGATTATTATCAACATTCTCGAACATGTCACAAGTGTCAAGTCTATGCTGATAAGGTGCACATACCTCCAGTCCCTCTGAACATCTTGACGACACCTTGGTCTTTTGCAATGTGGGGCATTGATATGATTGGCGAGATCAGACCTAAAGCATCCAACTGGAATCGCTTTATCCTGGTAGCTATCGATTACTTTACGAAGTGGGTCGAAGCAGCTTCCTTTGCTACTGTAACCAAGAACGTCGTGGCACGATTCATTCGGCACAATCTGATTTATCGATATGGTGTACCAGAGAGGATCATTACGGACAATGGTACCAATCTCAACAATAAGATGATCACCGAGCTCTGCGAGCAATTCAAGATACAACATCATAACTCTTCTCCCTACCGGCCGATGATGAATGGGGTTGTTGAAGCGGCTAATAAGAACATTAAGAAAATCGTGCAGAAGATGACAGTGACATACAAAGACTGGCACGAGATGTTACCGTTTTCTCTCCATGGGTACCGTACCTCAGCACGGACGTCAACAGGGGCAACACCCTATTCTTTGGTATATGGCATGGAGGCAGTCTTGCCCATTGAAGTTCAGATACCCTCTCTTTGGATCATGAAGGATGCAGGTTTGAGTGAAGATGACTGGATTCAGACCCAGCTTGATCAGCTGAATTTAATCGACGAAAAGAGACTTACTGCTATTTGTCATGGTCAGACGTACCAAAAACGGATGATCAAGGAATTTAACAAGAAAGTTAGACGACAAGAGTATCAAGCTGGGGACCTGGTTATCAAGCGCATTATTCTACCTCAAGGTGATCCCAGGGGCAAATGGACCCCTACTTACGAAGGGCCATCTGTGGTTAAGAACATGTTCTCAGGAGGAGCTATGATTCTAACCACCACGGATGCTGACGACCTTCCTCACCCCATCAATGCAGACATAGTGAAAAGATACTACGTATAATCAAAGACCCGCTAGGTTGACTGGCCTAGGCAAAAATAAGGGCTTCCCGGTAAACCAAAAGGGTTCGGGCAAAAATAAGGGATGAAAATAAAAAAATCTGTACACCCGGCAAGTCGAAAACCTGGAAAGGAGGCTTGGGCAAAAAAAGGGTATCCCGGTGGACTAAAAACCCGAAAGGGCGGTCCAGGCAAAAATTAGGGATCAAAGCGTAATACTATGTCTCATTGGATCACCTTGCATCCAAACTTCGGTATCAACTATTAAGCTCGTATGACACTAATCAATCTGATCTACCTTCAACCAAGTAGCAAAATGATGAGATGCTCGAAGACATAAAGGCAATAGCAGAGTTGGAACCCAGTGGGATTATTCACATAGCTGTTTTCTTTTCACAAATTGTATAAATTCTATTATTCGGCAGCGTTCTCTTACTAGAACGTCAGCCTCTTGTACAAAAACGCCTATTTATAGGCCAAACTTCAAAATCAATACAATTCATTTTCAAAGAAATTTCAAACTGTTTTTCCTTTATCTGTTTTGTTTTGCAAAGAACGTCCAATATTCATTTTTGATATATGCATTTGACATTAATTGCTGCTCATAAATATTTACATGCGAAACAAAAGATGATTACGGGTAATATCAGAAACAGGGGCAATAAGAATTGTCCAAGCTGTATAGTTGCTCTGTCCACCAGGTACGATAATAAATTCAGCTGAAGAATATGACTAAGACACCTTCACTCCCTGCAGAGTAAGGCAAGTAATGGTAGCTCTCCCCAGTTGGGACTTGCAACTATGAACAAATCAACAATGTTTTCCCCCAAGTAGAGTTTATCTACCATCAATACTAAAAGGCTTGATATTCCCGACAGTCTTAATATTCCCTAGCAGAGTATAAGAATGTTCCCCGGCAGAATACAAGATACCCTCAGTGGAGTTAAAAGTTTCCCAGCACAGAGTGAAAAAACTTCCCCAACGAAGTTGAAGCATCATCCCCAGTAGACTTTGGAAGTTTATCCCTAGCGGAGTGCAAAAATAAACCTCCCCAGCCGAGTTCAAAGGATCATTCCCAGCAGAATTCAGAGGATTATCCCCACAAAATCCTAACAGGGTTATCCCTAGCAAGTTGCAACTGAAAGATCATCCTCAGCGAAGTGCTTTCCTTTCACAACGGGAATTCAATCCCCCAACAGGATTCAATATCACCAGCAACAATAATTCATCCTGACAGAATTTATCAGTGGAATCCTCAACAGAGCGTCTCTTCCCCACAGAGTAATCTCCTCATCAGTTTATTCCCCAACGGAGTTATTTTCCCCTGCAGGTTTATTCTCACAATCATCTTCGTTCGTCATCCCCAGTGGAAACGAAGAATTCAACTCTATTCTCCAGCAACTATCTGGGATTTATTTTCCCTAGCTAGAAACATTACATTTCCATACATCATGATACATGCATATACGCATCATACCACACAATCTCATTTATATTGAGAACATCATTGCTTGATCCATATCATGCATTGCATATGACTGACCTTTACCTTTCAGGAAAAATGCAGTTAATTTCTCAGCTATATCCAAGACCTCCTCTGGTTCAGTCAGATCACTGTGAAGATCTCCCTGATTCGTATTCCAGTTGAAGTTATTCCAAGACTTTTATCTGGTCCAGTTAAATCGATTCGAAGATTTTTCTGACGCCGATCCAGTCAAAGTTAATCCAAGACCTCCTCTGGTTCAGTTAGATCGCTGTGAAGATCTCCCTGATTCGTATTCCAGTTGAAGTTATTCCAAGACTCTTGTCTGGTCCAGTTAAATCGATTCGAAGATTTTTTTGATGTCGATCTAGTCAAAGTATATCCAAGACCTCCTCTGGTTCAGTTAGATCGCTGCGAAGATCTCCCTGATTCGTATTCCAGTTGAAGTTATTCCAAGACTTTTGTCTGGTCCAGTCAAATCGATTCGAATATTTTTCTGATGCCGATCCAGTCAAAGTTCATCCAAGACCTCCTCTGGTTCAGTTAGATCGCTGCGAAGATCTCCCTGATTCGTATTCCAGTTGAAGTTATTCCAAGACTTTTGTCTGGTCCAGTTAAATCGATTCGAAGATTTTTCTGACGCTGATCCAGTCAAAGTTAATCCAAGACCTCCTCTGGTTCAGTTAGATCGCTGTGAAGATCTCCCTGATTCGTATTCCAGTTGAAGTTATTCCAAGACTGTTGTCTGGTCCAGTTAAATCGATTCGAAGATTTTTCTGATGTCGATCCAGTCAAAGTATATCCAAGACCTCCTCTGGTTCAGTTAGATTGCTGCGAAGATCTCCCTGATTCGTATTCCAATTGAAGTTATTCCAAGACTCTTGTCTGGTCCAGTTAAATCGATTCGAAGATTTTTCTGATGCCGATCTAGTCAAAGTATATCCAAGACCTCCTCTGGTTCAGTTAGATCGCTACGAAGATCTCCCTGATTCGTATTCCAGTTGGAGTTAATCCAAGACCTCCTCTGGTTCAGTCAGATCGATGATAAGATCTCCCTGATCCATACTCCGACCGAAGTCCGAACTACCTATCAACAATCTCCAAATGGCATCTGTAAGCCCATTCCCGATATCACCAGGCTGATACTACTTCATGTGAGTGCAAATTTCTAGGCACTCTGGTGTTCAATCATCTTCCACCTTAGGATCATGAAAAGCCCGAAAGCCAATCTATATCCTTAGGTTTAAGAAGATTGAACAGGGGCAGCTGTTGCACCCCAAAATTTTCCCTCTCAAATCTCTCAAAATATTGCAAGAAAAATATCAATGTGGCTCAAGATTGCTCAAGAGTTGGACAGTCAAGCTATCTCCTAAGGCAGTCAATCCCAAATTAGGGTTTTGTGTTGCATCAAGGTCCTTGCATCCAAATGACATAAATTTCTCCTCAATGTCCTAATACGTTCTCAAGTTCATCCATGTCAAATTTCAAGCCTTGCAGAGGAAGTTTGCTCAGTCAATTGCCCAAAGGGTCCAAAAATCGACTGTGCTAGGGCAAAAGTCAACTGTGACCCAAATACAATCAAACTTCAAGATTTTTTTGTCAACATTCTAATTTTGAAGGATATTTCATCATTCGATCAAGGGTTGATCATGATTCATCAAGGATTACTCAAAATTCATCAAGATTCAAAAGTTGCTAAATTAGGGTTTTGTAGGAAAAGTCAACTCAACTTTGACCAAGCATAACTTTCTCATACTTTATGAGAAATGACCCATCCAAAGCGCATTTTTAATAGGATGAAATTTCCTACAATCCATCTTCATACCCCAAGATAAGAAAATGCACTCACAAGAAGTTACAAATTTGGACATTATAGGTCATTTTTGAAAGTCAACAAAAACACCTTTTTTTCCAAAGCTTATAACTTGAGCATGGAATATCAAAATGATATGAGACCAAAAGGGTTGGTTAGAGGACATCTCAAGATTTCTAAAAAGTCCAATAACACTTCCAAAAGTTCAAAATTGAAGAAGTTATGCATTGTTGAAGTTGGGAATTTTTGCAAAATTGCCAAAAGTCAACTATCCCCAAAACTTCAAATTTTGTCAAATTGGCCCATTCTTTTCCACTTGATTTGATCTTGTCACACTACACACGTGTCCTAGCTTCATCCTTGTGACCATTTATCAATTTTATTATTTAATTTGATTTTTTAATGAATTCTTTCTTTTTTAATCAATTTAAATCAAATAAAATCCAAACATTGATTATTTGATCTCCTTTTGGCTATTTCAGGACCTAATCATCATCATAAAGTGAATCAAATTCGTATCATACATTCCATGTGCAAAAAGATTGTATTTTTGGCAAAATTGGAAGGTTATTAATGGAGGATCAAATCAAATCTCTAAACATCAATGTGCAAAGATTCAAGACCCAAAAGTTGACCTAATGCATTGCTTATTACATATACAAGTGAAAGGCACACGAATTTGAGGTTAGAGGCTGCAGAATCATCAAAAGCAAACTTGAAAAAATTGCCAAAAAGTGTGAAACTCAAATCGTGCATAGAGGCAAGTTCAGGGGAAAATCTCAACACTAATCCATTGTTGGACATCCACTAAAGCGAAGCCAACTCAAAACCAATCCCCATACGCGCCCCTAAGCTCTGTAATTGTCTAAAAAATATGCCTTTCAGTTGAATTCGTATATCATTGGTCTTGCATTTTTCTTGTAAAATCTTTGCATATTCATGTTTATCATCCAATTTACAAGCTTTCTGCATTATTTGATTGCATTTATCTGGCATGTAACTCCATAGCCGAGTCTAGGGTTCTTGGTTCGTGTTTTTTGGGCGTTTCTTTTGCAGGAGAAATTGATGCCATTGATGGACATATGCGTGATCAGGAAGTCTAGACGAGCACAACCATGTGCTTGGAATTAATTTCCATGGACTATAATGGATTTTAGGATGCAAATACGGATTTAGCTGCGGATACAAATCCGCAGGAAAATATCCAGGGTCAAACAAAGAAGATGAAAACGTGGCCCTCCCCCATTGGCTGATTCATATTTCACGCTTTATTTTTTTATATTTTCTGATCCATTAACTTGTTTGTCTTATTATATTTTATTCCTAATACACTAACAATTGAAGCGCAGTGGTTGAGTGGCAAAGGCATACGTTCAAAATCCAACAGGACCTGGGTTCGAATCCCAGATCCCCCCCATGCATTTGTATTATTTTTTCACAAGTTATCCAGTACAAGCCAAGGCTGAAGACCTATCATATGCCCTCAGATCTCAAAGCGCCAAATGGCCCCCAGGCCAGATCTGGTGGTCCAGATGGGATGTCCACCATACTCCCAATTCAAGGTGCCACGCTGGATCCAGAAAGTCCACCAGGCTTGCATTTAATGGGCCTTGGAAAATGCCTTTCTCACCCCCTGATCAGGCCCAAACCCTAACTCTCTTTATTTTTATTTTTTTCTTTTAATTAATTATTGTTATTATTTTTATTATTTAACTAACCAATTAAAACTTTTTCTTAATAAAATTAAAACCAAAAAATGTTTCTTTAATAAATTTAATTTCAGTATTTTATTTTTATTAACAATTATTAATTATTAAATAATTTAGTTTAATTAGGAAATAACTTTAATATCTTTTGCAATAATTAAAATTAACTTAGAAAATTAGGTTTTTATTAACTTTGATTAATTTATTTTTATTTCTTTAAATACTTTAAAAAAACCACAATATTTTTATTAATTAATTTATTTATTAATTCGATAATTAACTTAGTTTAATTTGCATAAATTCAAAATAAACCAAAAAATCCTTTTCTTTAATAATCAAAGGGTCAAAACCCTAAAACTTGCGCCCGATTTAATTTCCCGCATACGATCCATTTTTATTCAATATTGTATCTGTTTCCTGGGATGTAATAGTTAATAGGACTTTAATTATTTTATCGCTTTATTTATTTTTCGCATTTTAATTTCAAGGGTTGCTTTTGGCGATGTAAATACCTGACGCCTTGTAATAGTTAGTTTTAATTTCCGCAATTTAATTTCCGCAACTTATAAACTGTTAGATGTTTGATAGTAGGCAATGCATGACAAGATCAAATGTTTAAACCTAAAATCAACATAGATAACCATTGACATGTACAAAGATAAAATTAACCGAAACAACACACTCGCACATGTGCACTCTTAGGGTACACCTCGCTTGGTTGCCTTCGAATGTGGTCATTGAGTATAGGAAGTTTTAGAGGTCGCCCTCTTGTCCAAAGATCATAGTTGCCTCGAAACGGTTGCCTCGGAAAAATGATCTAAGACATTAGGGTTACCGCTAAGGCATTCTAACATTGTTTTAGTGACCGCATGTCCCTTAATCGAATTGACCCTTAAAACTCCAACGACGGTGCTACCTACTCATAAATAGTAGGATAGCATTGTCTAAAGGACATTAGCACAGATTGATTCCCTTTTCGAGTAGGTAGATGGTACTTAAGTACTTGCTCTCTTCAAAACAAAACAAAACTTTTCGCACTTACACCTTTCAAACAAAAACTCTTTTCAAACCCACAAACACAAAGAAAAAGCTATTTTTGAAAACACTTTGAGCAAGTACCTAAGATTCCGTGGATAACCACGGATAGAAAGGATGCTAACACCTTCCCTTTCTATAATCTACCCCCCGGACCCGAGAAACATCTCGAAAAAGGAATTTTTCTGTGCTTTTTTCCTTTCCTTGTTGGATAAAATAAAAGACGGTGGCGACTCTTGCTTACCGCGACATTTTCCGAAAACAAACGCAAAACGCGAACCAGCATTCCAAAAATAGTCAGTTCTCTCCCACCGTATCACAGTTACGCTTTGATCCCTAATTTTTTCCTGGACTGCCCTTTTGGGTTTTCAGTCCACCGGGATACACTTTTTTTCCCAAGCCGCCCTTTCAGGTTTTTGACTTGTCGGGTGTACAGTTTTTTCATTTTCATCCCTTACTTTTGCCCGAACCCTTTTGGTTCACCAGAAAGCCCTTATTTTTTCCTAGGCCAGTCGACCTAGCAGGTCTTTGATTATACGTAGTATTTTTTCACTATGTCTGCATTGACGGGGTGAGGAAGGTCGTGACCATCCATGGTGGTTAGAATCATAGCTCCTTTAGAGAAAATGTTCTTAACCACAAATGGCCCTTCGTACGTGGGGGTCCATTTGCCCCTGGGATCACCTTGCGGCAGTATGATGCGTTTGATCACTAGATCCCCGACTTGATATTCTTGACATCTGACTTTCTTGTTAAAAGCCTTGATCATTCGCTTTTGATATGTCTGACCATGACAAATAGCAGTAAGTCTCTTCTCATCGATTAGGTTCAACTGATCAAGCCAGGTCTGGATCCAATCATCTTCGCTCAAACCTGCATCCTTCATAATCCTGAGAGAGGGTATCTGGACTTCAATGGGTAGGACCGCTTACATGCCATAAACCAAAGAATAGGGTGTTGCCCCTGTTGATGTCTGTGCTGAGGTGCGGTACCCCTGAAGAGCGAATGGTAACATCTCGTGCCAGTCTTTATAGGTCACTGTCATCTTCTGCACAATCTTCTTGATGTTCTTATTAGCCGCTTCAACAACCCTCATTCATCTTCGGCCGGTAGGGAGAAGAGTTATGATGCTGAATCTTAAACTGTTTGCAGAGCTCGGTGATCATCGTATTGTTGAGATTTGTACCATTGTTTGTAATGATCCTCTCTGGTACACCGTATCGACAGATCAAATTGTGTCAGATAAACCGCGCCACGACGTTCTTGGTTACTGTAGCAAAGGAAGTTGCCTCAACCCACTTCGTAAAATAATCAATAGCTACCAGAATGAAATGATGCCCGTTAAACGCAGTAGATCTGATCTCGCTGATCATGTCGATGCCCCACATTGCAAAAGGCCAACGAGCTGTCAAAACATTCAGAGGAACTGGAGGTGCATGCACCTTATCAACATAGACTTGGCACTTATGACAGGTCCGAGAATGCTGATAACAATCAGCTTCCATAGTGGACCAATAATATCCTGCCCGTAGGATTTTCTTTGCCATGGTATGTCCATTGGAATGAGTTTTGAAGGTACCTTCATGTAACTCAGCCATAATCCTTTCTGCCTCGCTTTTATCCACACATCGTAGTAAGGTTGAATCATGGTTACGCTTATAAAGGATACCATTACTAATGAAGAACTTCGCAGCGAACCTTCTCAGAAACTTCTTATCATTAACAGATGCACCCTAGGGGTATTCTTGAGTCTCAAGATACCTCTTTACCTCGTGGAACCAGGGTTTATATGTTACCTCTTCAGTCTCAATGTCACAGCAATGTGCGGGTTCGTCTAACCTCTCGATGGTAATTTGGGGAGCTTCATTATCCCACCTGACTTTGAACATAGAAAACATGGTGGCTAGCGTGTCCTCTAACTGGTTCTCCTCTCTCGGTAAGTGTTCAAAGGTTATCTCCTCGAAGTGTGGTAGCAACGTCAGTACATATTCTTTGTAAGGAATAAGATTTGGGTGCTTCGTATCCCACTCGCCTTTGATCTGACTGATCACTAGAGCAGAATCTCTGAATACACTTAAGAACTTAATCCTTAGGTCAATAGTAGCTCGAAGACCCAGGATACACGCTTCATACTCCACCATATTGTTGGTGCAGTTAAAACATAATCAGGCGGTGAATGGAGTATGACAGCCCTCAGGATATATAATCACAGCGCCAATGCCATTAACCAACGCGTTTGATGCCCCATCAAAATACATAGACCATCAGGATCCTTCCCCAGGTCCTTCATCCGGTCCAGGTTCTTCACAGTCGGTCACCAACACGATGTTCTCATCCGGGAACTCGAAATTCATGGATTGGTAGTCATCCACGGCCTGATGTGCCAAATGATCCGCCAACACACTCCCTTTGATTGCTTTTTGGGTTATGTACTGGATGTCATACTCAGTTAAGATCATCTGCCATCTTGCTATTCTTCCGGATAAGGCGGGCTTCTCGAAGATATACTTGATTGGGTCCACATTTGATATCAATAAAGTGGTGTGAGTCAGCATATACTGTCTCAGCCGGCGAGCAGCCCATGCCAAAGTGCAACAAGTTTTCTCGAGCAGTGAGCATCGGGTCTCACAGTCGGTAAACTTTTTGCTAAGGTAGTAAATAGCGTGCTTTTTTTGGCCAGACTCGTCATGCTGCCCCAACACGCACCCCATTGAATTATCCAGTACTGTCAAGTATAAGATCAAAGGTCTCCCTTCAACTAGAGGCATCAGAATTGGTGGCTCTTGGAGGTATTCTTTGATTCTTTCGAAAGCGGTCTGACATTCGTCATTCCATTTTACCACTTGATCTTTCTTCAGAAGCTTGAAGATTGGCTCATAAGTAGCAGTCAGATGTGAAATGAATCGGGCGATGTAGTTCAGACGTCCCAAAAAGCCTCTGACTTCCTTTTCTATGCGGGGAGATGGCATCTCTTGTATAGCTTTCACCTCTGTAGGGTCCACCTGAATACCCTTATCACTGATGATAAAACCCAGCAGCTTATGAGACTTTACCCCGAAGGTACACCTGTTCGGATTCAATCTCAGCTTATACATTTTCAACCTACCGAACAGTTTATGGAGATGGTCAAGGTGTTCTTCCTCAGTCTGGGACCTTGTGATCATGTCATCAATGTAAACCTCAATCTCATGGTGAATCATGTCATGGAACAAAGCAACCATGGCGCGCTGATAAGTTGCCCCAGCATTCTTCAACCCGAAAGGCATTACCTTGTAATAGAAGGTACCCCACTGTGTAACAAAGGTTGTCTTCTCCATGTCCTCAGGAGCCATCTTAATCTGATTGTAACCAGAAAAGCCATCCATGAAGGAGAAGATCTTATGTTGTGTGGTGTTGTCGACCAAAACATCGATAAGAGGAAGTGGGAAATCATCTTTGGGGCTTGCCCTATTCAGATCTCTATATTCCACACACATATGTACCTTACCATCCTTCTTGGGAACCAGAACAACGTTGGCAACCCACTGCGGATAAGAAGTGACATCTAAAAATTCGGCGTCAAACTGTTTCATGACCTCAGCTTTGATTTTCTCATACATCTCAGGGCGCATACGGCGAACCTTCTGCTTTACCGGAGGATAATCTTCTTTAGTTAGCAAGCGATGAACCACAATATCAGTGTCCAAACCGGGAATATCTTCATAAGACCAAGCGAAGATCTCAACATAGTCGTATAGCATTTGTATCAACCGTTGTTTGACAATAGGCTCCAGATTTTCACCTATCTTGACCTCTTTCTTGTCTTCCTCTGTACCCAAATTTACCGATTCGACTGGCTCTTCATGAGGCTGTACGACCCTCTCTTCCTGCAGTAACTGTCTAGCAAGTTCTCCAGGCACCTCACAATCATCCCCACCTTCGTCTTCGGCTTGGTTGATCGGATTTTCGAAGTCATAACTGGAAGTAGCACAGTTGTTATCAATGGGATCCAGAGTGGATATGGATCTGCATTATGATACATGAGTGTGCGTAAGAGCATAGTTGTTTTGATAAAGTGAGAAACAGAAAAGACAAACAAGGAGTGCAAAATTTGTAATGCAAGAAACGTCCAATGTTTTATTGATGATATATGAAAATGACAAATAATAAGCCCTCACAAACAGAGCCAAGGTGCCTTGGGCAAGGCACCGGGCCGTAAAGTTTTAAACTGTTTATTACAACTCTTAAAACAAAAGTCAATTACTGTGGAATAAAAGAAATAAGTATGCAATCCTTCGCCGTCCAGTTGTTCAATCCACCATCAGTTGTAGGGTAGATCCAGTTGTCGAAATATGAATCTTCTTCATTGTCTTCCACTGCATTAACTCCCAGATTATTGATATGCAGAGGAGGTCTTCCAATTCGTGCGCGCCTAACAGCCCTTTGAGCCTCTGTAGTAAAGCCCAAACCAAATTTGTCATTTTTGTGCGTGAAATCAGGAAGCTGACCTCAATTGGTACACCCACCTTCTTCGATTACAGCCTTGGCATCCTTGAGAGAAGTCGTCTTCATCGGAGGTTTGTCGGCAGCCACTTCAGTCGGCGCCAAGGTCTGAGGGACCTCTTCAAAGTTCTAACAAGGGGTTTCTATGAATTCCCCATCCATCTCCACGTAATGAAAGGAATTGAGATGACTCACCATATACTCCTCTTTCCCCTATACTATAACAATCTTCCCTTTTACCGGATATTTCAACATTTGATGGAGCATAGAAGTCACTGCCCCAGCCTTATGAATCCAAGGGCGGACCAGCAAGCAAGAATATGATGGCCTGATATCCATCACATAAAAGGTGGATGCAAAAGTATGAGATCCAACTTTAATAGGGATGTCCACCTCCCCGTGCACCATCCTTTTTGACCCGTCGAAAGCCCTGACCACAATATTGCTCGGCTTTAGAATCAAACCTTCACAGTCTAGACGGTCTAATGCTTTATTTGGCAAAACATTCAATGAGGACCCGGTATCCACCAGTACATGGGCCATAGTAGTGCCCCTGCACTCGATCGAGACGTGCAGAGCGTCATTATGATTTCTTCCTTTAGCAGTCAAATCTGCGTCTGAGACACCCAACCCATTGTCGATAGTCAAGCTAGCTATGCAATCTTTGAATTGGTCAACTAAAGTTTCCTGCGGCACATGCGCAGTCTTGAGGAATGCAATTAGAGCCTTTGCATGGGCTTCAGAGCACAATAATAAGGACAACATGGAGATTTTTGACGGGGTCTGCCCCAGCTGCTCGGCTATGTTGTAGTCGCTCTTCTTAATAATCTTCAAAATTTCTTCTATCTCTTGCTTAGAGGTTTCCACAATGATATTCTTAGGTGCCTCCATCCGGGCAGGCTCACCTATGATTTCTTTGCCCTGAGTCCCAGATGGCTCGCCGACAGGGGTGATAACTGGAATAGGAACTGGGACAGTAGTTGATGTACCAGCAGATGGAATGACAACAGGTTTATGGGCAGTCAGAGGGGAAATCTCGGGAGAAAAGAGTCTTCCGCTTTTGGTGACCTTGCTAGCTCCGACAATATTGCTGATATCAGCTTCCTCACTTTTCAAATCTTGCTTAACTCCATGGTAATACACATCTGCATCGTAGTGCCAAGGGACAGCCTTATCCAAAGTGTATGGGATAGGACCAGGGACAGTAATTATTAACGGAGCAATTCTTGGGACGGATGTAATCCTAACAGGTTTTCTCGAGGAAACCTTGAAAGGATTAGCGGAAATGGTTATGGTGGCAACATATTCAATTGGAACCAACGGAATCAAAGTCTTTTCGAATAGGATCTATTTGTTATCCATCTGGCGCTGAACACCTGATTTCAATAAGTGACAACCAGCAGGTAAAATGGAACACATGTGACAACCTTCACCACAACCCGGAAATGAACCGGCCAGCAATAAATTCTTCTTTACTGTCATCAAAGGAGTATAAATTTCGTCCACAGAGGTCACAAATAAATCATCATCCATAACATTCACTCCATGACCATGTTTGGGCATGGGAGCAGTTATGACGTTGGGCTTCTCCGGAGCGTCAAACTCAATCTCTTTGGCTTCGATCAAGTCTTGCACCTTGTTTTTCAAGGCCCAACAGTTGTTTGTATCATGACCTGGACCTTCAGAATGATAGGCGCAGCGGGCATTCGGGTTATATTGAGGAGAAGTGGTGTTGGGATTTTTCGGAGCTTCCCTCAGAGTTACCAGATTGGTCTTTAATAGTTGTGGTAGAATTTGAGACAAGGTCATGTTGAGCTAAGTGTACTGCCTCTGTGGTCTTTCCATCCTTTATTGATTGTTGCATTGTGGAGCAACGGTGGGTCTTGATATCACTACCGCATTTACTGCTTGACGGTGTTCAGGTCTGCTTTGGCTCCTCGAGCCGTAGACTGCATTAGCTTCTTTCTTACCGGTGAAAGGCTTCTTTATTGTACTTGATGAAGTATCCTTTTGTATCTTACCACTTCAGATGCCAACTTCTGCTCTCTCTCCCGTCAAAATTAACTCAGTAAACCCAAATGATGAACTGTCGATCAGATGATTGAAAAACGGACCAGATAGTGTCCCCAGAAACATGTCAACTAACTCCCTATCAGACAAAGGGGGTTGGACTCTTCCAGCCAAATCTATCCATTTTTGAGCATAGTCCTTAAAACCTTAACTTGCACCCACAGACATACTCTGAAGCTGAGTACGAGTGGGAGCAAGGTCGGTGTTATACTGATATTGCCTATAAAAGGCAGCAACAAGGTCTTCCCAGTTTTGGACATTGGCTCCTTCCAACTGATAAAACCATTCAAGTTGAGTCCCTGACAGACTATCTTGAAAGAAGTGCACACACAAATTCCTATCAGCAGTGTGGGGTTGGATTTTTCTGACGTACGAGCGGAGATGAAGTTTTGGACAGGATACTCCGTCGTATTTGGAAAAAACCAGAGCTTTGAACTTATGAGGGATCACCACTCCCGATACCAATCCCAGCTCTCCGAAATCCAAACCATGGATCTTCTGAATCTCCATAGCACTCAGACGGTCCTCAAGTTGCTTGTACCTATCCTCGGAAGAAGGATATTGCTCCTCATCATAATCAGTATCAGTATCAGAGTTGGCAGAACTGAAGCCCTTTTCTTCTTCTTGGTTCTCCCCTTCCTTGGATGAAGAGGTCAGATCAGCTTGTTGTTTCAACCTATCCCCAAACCTTTTTCCCATATTCAGAAGAACGACCTTCTTCTTCTTCTTCTCTTTCTCTTTCAGAATGAGAGTCTTCAAATGCTCTTTCCCTTTAGCCAAGCTCAAGAACATCTCTTGGAATTGGGCGTTTTGTGCCTGAAGATCTTTGATAGCTTGATCGGAAGATATAACTGCTGAAATAAATAGCGAAGAAGATGAGAAACCTGTGATGGTACCTGTAATGGCGTGCATGATAATGGGATGTATGTAATGATTTCAAAGACTTTGGGAGATTTAAATTTGTAAACCAAAAATAAAACAAACTTTATTATATTAACTTGTAAAAATGTTCAACAATGCCTTTAAGGCGTTACAAAGAAATAAATGGAAAGCAAATTTAAACTAGAAAACAAAGCAAAATCAGAAATCCCATGGACGCTTCCCCTTTGTGCTGACATAGTCATTGATTGTTCTTTCATTCTCGAGTTGCCTGGTGAGCTTCAAGATCTTCCTTTCTTGATCATGGTACTTCTTCCAGTAAGTATCCCTCTCCTCTTTCAGCTGAATCCAGGATCTCTGCAACGCCCCAAGATCAGTGGGCATGTAGGGATAAAGGACTGTGTAAGAAACACCCTCTTCATTGGTGGGCTCCACAATCACTGGCAACACATCTTCATAAGGCATCCCGAGTTTCTGGGCTCGAGCTCGGACCCACTGGAGATAAGGCTGCATAGGGAGAGAAGTCTTTGGTCCCAGCTCTTGGGGGTCAGATCTGTTCACCATGCCCCAAGCTCGTATAAACCTCCGGCGGTGCTCGTCAACGTCCTCCTTGTAGTCGAATGCAATATCCGTAAGAAATAGCTCATGAGGACCATCTCTCTGAGCACGACCAAACTGTTGTAAAGCTAGGCAGGGATTGTAGGTTATCCCTTCTCTGATTCCAAGCAACAGGACATTAGGATATCCCCCACAATGATCAATGACAATAGTGCTTTCCATAACTCGGGTGCTCCAAAGAATGTCTGTATGGGCAGGTGACATTATCCTGTAAGACCATCCCAAACCTTCTTCATTTTTCAATAGACTTAGGGAGGTGCGAAATAAACCACCTCGCCAGCAATGGCATGCAACACATGAGAGTCCCTCTTCTTCGCACCGTACGAGTATAGAGGGCATGCAAGATATCACCCAGTAGAGTAGGCACAAGATTGCGAGAAAGGAATATCTTAATTGCATTCACATCCACGAAGGAATCTGGATTCGGGAAAAGAACCAAATTGTATATGAGGAGAGCCAAGATATCTTCGAAAGCCTGAAAATCCAAATTATCCCAAAATAATTGAGCCTGATCCATCAGAAACTTGACTAAGAAACCTTCGACCCTGCTTCGTGTTTCCCAATTAGATACTACATCAGCCCGTTTCAGATGCAGAGCTGAAGCAATGTCTTCTGGTCTAGGAGTCTCTTCCATACCCGTGAAAGGCACCTGCTCTAGGATGGATATACCCAATAAGTGAGAGAACTCCTCCAACGTGGGAACCAACTGGTAATCTGGAAAAGTGAAGAAATGGTGCACAAGATCGAAGAACTGGAAAAGCACACTCATCATCTGCTCATCAAACTTTGAGGTAACCAGGCTAAGAAGTTGACCATGTCTCTTAATGAACATTGAAGTCTCGGAAACTCTTGAGGCTAACTCTTTGAGTTGAGCAGGTATTTGCACAACGTTAACTCGGATGGTGTTTCTACGCACAGAAGCCATAATCTGCAAAACAGAACAAAGATAAATCCCCTCGGTCTTTGAAATGGTTAGTATGATGAAGTATGCATGCTATGTTAAGATGCATGATGTCATGGTAAAACAAACAATAGGTATAGCAGATAACAGGCACGGCAAAGGCAAACAAGTCACACAATAGCCCTTAATTTTAAGGCTTGCATGGGGTCAAAGGTATTACCCTCTTGAAGTTCAGTTGGTTTCAACCTGTCCTAGCAAAAGTAATCGGGTTCTAGAGGTTCTCAATATCACTGACCATCCTCCATCGGTCATGGTTTCAGCTTACATAATCTTTTCTTGCGGCCGGAACTATCTCGAGAGTATGGTCTCAATGAGTGTAGCATCAAGTATCAACCAGTTCTCAGCTTTACATCGAGGTCGGCTATCTCACTACTTTCTAATAGCCAAGTTGGTCTATTAAATGTTCTAAGGTCAGTTGATGCTTAACGAAACACACAGTGGCCCCGTATTCTCCTCGTTTCTCCACAAGGGATACCGGTACCAACCAATATGCCACATCAACATAGCTACTACTTCAACCGTATCAGTCTATGTCGTACAGTTCCCTCGTAGTTTATTGCTACTTACCTAAAAGGTATCCCCAGATCCGGGTTAGGATCTATAGTAACTCCCAATATAAAACCCTTAAAAGTAAAGCAACCAAAACAAGCAAGAGAAGCAATTTATGATGAACTAAATCCTAAGGTATACCCCACTTATTATATCCCTAGCAGAGTCGCTAGTTCTGTGATACAGTGGCAGAACCAGACTGTTTTGGAAAATGTTGGTTTGCGTTTTGCGTTTGTGTTTGCAAAATGTCGCGGTAAGCAAGAGTCGCCACCGACTTTTATTTTATCCAACTGGAAAGGAAAAAAGCACAGAAAAATTCCTTTTTCGAGATTTTTAGTACGGGGGGTATATTATAGAAAGGGAAGGTATTAGCACTCTTTCTATCCATGGTATTCCATGGGCTCTTAGGTACTTGCTCATCTTTTAAAATTGCTTGTGTGTGTTTGTTTTGAAAAGTTTTGTTTTACTTTATTTTAATCCTTGTATCAGTTTTCAAGAGTGTTACAAAGCGTTTTTGAAAACTTTGTTTGAAAAGTGTTTGGTGTGAAAAAAATTTGTTTTGAGCAAGTACCTACTAGCATCTACCTACTTGAAAAAGGATTGTTTCCATTCTTGTTTCCTTTAGACAATGCTACCCTACTATTGAGAAATAAGTAGCACCATCGTTAGAGTTGTAAGGGTCAATTTGTAAGGGACGTACGATCACTAAAGCAATGTTAGGACGTCTTAGTAATAACCCTAATGTCTTAAGATCATATTCGAGGTAACATTTCCGAGTCAACCTTTCTGAGGCAACATTTCCGAACGGGACATTTGATCTTTGTTTAGACATAAGGGCGACCACTAAAATACCCTATACTTAATGATCATTTACCGAAGGCAACCGAAGTGAGAGTATACCCTAAGAATGCGCATGTGCGAGTGTTTTGATTTCAAGTTATTATCTTTGCACATTAGGGTTTGCTAGCCATTTTAAATTAACATGCAATCTTGTCATACAATCCTATTAACATACATCTAACAGTTAATATTTGCAAGAATAAAAAAGCGAGAAATAAAACCTACACTATTACAAGGCTTCTGGGTAGGGGATTAATTTACATAGCCAAAAACCCGTAAAACGACAAAGAAAGGAAAATCCTAATTAAACGATTACATACCATGAGCAGTTACATTAATATTGTAAAAATAATAAAGCGCGCGCGACGAATTAAATGAAAAAGGAATTAGGGTTTTGACCCCATCTAAACCTAATTAAAAGAAAAATCATTTTTTGTTGTTTTTGATTATTTTAAGAAAATAAGGTTTAATTGAATAAATAAAAACCCTAATGACTAATTAGTTTTATTTAAGAAAAATAATTAAATTAACTTATTTTTGTTTTATTGAGAAAAGAAATAAAATTTAAATTACATGTTAACCCTAATTTTTTTTCTAATTGATTTTAAATATATGAAAAAGTTAGAATTAATCCTAAATTAAATTAGACTAATATTAAATTAAATTTTGTAAAAAAAAAAAAAAACTAATTCTAAATTTGTGAAATTGATTTTATGATTTTTTTGAAAAAAAAATAAATTAATTTTGGTTAGAAAAACAGTTAAATTAATTAAATCAAAAGAAAATAAATAAATAAAAAGAAAGAAAGATGGGCCTGGTTGTTTCAGCAAAAAAGAGGGTGTTGATGGCACATCTGGGCCCAATAGCGCCTGGCCCGTTTGACTTTTCCAGATCCCATGTTGCTAGCTTAACTGGGCGTATGGTGGACCTTCATGGATAAGGCGTTGGATCTGCAGACTGGATGATCTGATGGTGGGCTATTGATGATGCATGGTAGGCTTATTGGACACCTGCGTATCTGATTATGCAAAGAAAAAATATAGAAAGCAAAGTTGGGGACCTGGGGATCAAACCCAGGTCCTTGAACCTTCATCCGCATCGCGCTTGCCAGCTGAGCTGGTTGGGTTAGTTGTATACAAAATAACCAATAATTATTATATGGTAAAACAATAAAACAAATTCTGAAGCGCGCGAATTTTGAATTGGCCAGTCACTGCCTGCCACGTTACCCTTCTTCTTCCTCCCACCGTTACTAAAAGTTCTGTGACTTTTACCTACGGTCACCTGGGTGTAGGTATAAGCCTGTGCCTTTCCAAAATCATGTACAAGCATGATAAATACAAAACCATGGTACTAATCAACTCATTGTAACCTCACGAGTATCATGGTACCATTGTTAATGGACAATTGTTCCTGTATGAAGAATCCCTAAAAACAAAGCATAAACCCTAGCCATGGCATCTTGGTATACAGTCAATAAAAATGCAATTAAACATAACCATTAGCTTGCAAGCATCATAAGGATTAAGAATATGTCAATTATTCATGCTAACTATGCCAGAATTAATGGATTCGAAATCAAGAAAAGTGAGAAACTGTGTGGTACTTACAACGCGTTTCAAGGCTTGAGGAAGCTTGTTAATGGTTGAAACACGTTCCTGGGATGTCCAGCAAACGTTTGGGATGCTTAGAATGCTTTGAATTGGTCTGCAACTTGGAAATCAGTGTACCACTTTTTTCCAATTTTTTGAAATTTGCTTTCTTGTTTTCACGCCTCCAATCCCTTTGTTTCTGATCTGAACATGTTCCTTATGTACCCTAGAAGGAATTAGGTTACAAATTTGTTTCAAATCTTTTCCAATTAAGATTGTTGATTCATGATTTGATTATTGTGCCAAATCTTTCTAAATCAAGAAAAACTCAATCTTTTTGTGTCCAAATGATCTTTGCACGATTTGATTCCATCTCCAGCTGTATAATAGACCTAAACATGCACAAATCTCAAGCTTTGATTAGTTTTTGATATTTTCATGATTTTATTTGATTTAATTGAAATAAAAATCAAAATAAATGACAAAAATAAAAGAATGATAAATGGGAAGGATCATGGGTCGTGGGTCACATTACAAACCCAGTGCAAGCATAAAAAGTTGGGCCCATTTGGCAAAAAATGCAATTTTGGCCATATTTGGCTTTTGACAATTTTGAAAAAAAAGGTCAACTTTGCCAATGCATAACTCTCTCAATTTTGACCCTAGAGATGTGTTCTTCGACTTTATAGAAAGCTTAAGATGTCCTCTAATCAACCCTTTTGGTCTCATCTCAATTGAGTCTTCCATGTTCATGTATGAAGCTTTGACCTAAAAGGTGTTTTTGTTGACTTTTCAAAATGATCTATAATATCCAAATTCATATCTTCTTGTGAGTGCATATTATTAACTTGGGAGCTGAATATGGATTGTAGATAATTACATCCTATTCAAAATGAGCCTTGGATGGGTCATTTTTTCTAAAGTATGAGAAAGTTATGCTTGGTCAAAGTTGGGTTGATTTTTCCTGCAAAACCTAATTTAGCAACTTTTGGGTTTTGATGAATTGTGAGCAATCCTTGAGGAATCATGATCAACCCTTGATAAAATGATGGATAATACTTAAAAATGATAATGTTGACCCAAAATCTTGAAGTTTGACTGTATGTGGGCCACATTTGACTTTTCCCTAACATAGTCAATTTTCAGGCCTTTGAGCAATTGACTGAGCAAACTTCCTCTGCAAGGCTTGAAACTTGACATGGATGATCTTGTGAACATATTAGGACAATGGTGAGAATTTGGGACCCTTTGGACTCAAACTTCTTGATGCAAACTGAAACCCTAATTTGAGGTAGACTGCCTTAGGAGAGAGTTTGTCTAGTTAACCCTTGGACTTCTTATAGCAATTTAAGGACCTCACTTGAAATGTATAGAGAAATACGGGAGGGAAAATTTTGGGGTACAACATACCCCTGAACTCAAGAAATAATCTCAAAGGTATTTCTTATTCTTTTCAGCCTTTCCTTTTGGATAAAAGAAACGTCGGTGGCGACTCTTGCTAACCGCAACAATTGCGATCAAACACAAAACATCCCAAGTCAGTTCTCCCACCGTATTAAACCATTATTTGATGCCTAAGTTCATGTTTCAATTGAGCTTATTCAATACGCTGGAAAGAAGATGTCGAACTAGATGTCCTAACATCTTGATTGAAGATTGGCTCCATGATGCTATGTTGTTGTATTTAGTAGTTTTTAAGGACTACTGTTGGTGGATGTTTGTTGTTTATTGTTGTAATATGAATTTTCCAAAGGGGGAAATTGTTAGTTCTCTATTTTTTGGATTGGCATTAATTGGAGTAAAACAAATATAACAACAATATGTTAAATATGATGTGATTACTTGCTATGAAAAATAGGTGGAGAAAGAAGTCCTATTTTATGTTGATACATGTTGAGTTGAAATGTTTCAACATCTAGAGCAACATGTCAGATAAGATGTCCTATGTAGGATCATACGACATCGCGCCTGAACTCAGTTGAACAGTTGGATTTTGTTATGCTTTAACAGATGCAGAATATTCTGGGAATATTATGCAATATTATGTGGTGTTTATTTGTAGGTCAATAAGAATCAAGAATAATATTAAAGAATATTGACTTTCTAAATAAGGAAACTTTTTAGGAAAGATTTGATTGAAGACCTATTTTGTAGCAGAATCTTTTGCAGATTTGCAACAACCAAAGTGTTGTGATTTAAAGCCCAAATCCAATTGGGAGAAAGGTTATAAATAGAAGCATTATAACATAGGTTTCGTACCAGCGAGAATTAGAAATATGTAATCATTAGGGTTGAGTCTGTAAGCACTCTGTAGGAGAGTTGGTATGTCTGATCCACTCGACATGTGATTTGGATTGTGTTCCTTGGATTGCAAGGTTCTGTTCTCACATAAAAGCCTGTAGGTAATGAGTTGAGTATTTTTATTGGAGGAAGCTTGTAAGAAACTCCAAGTTGTTTTCTTAGTCAAGAGTCTTGGCTAGATATTGTCATGGAAATGTGTCTTCTATTTTGTTATCATGGAAGTGTGTCTTCTTGTGTTTTGTCCAATTGTTGAGTGTAATTGATGAGGGATTAAGGATGTCCTCATATCTTGGTGAGTCTTACATAAAAGTATAACACAAGTGTTGTACCTTGGTTAGAAGTGTTTTTCCACTTGAGGTGAACCTTTTCATTGAGAAAGTTTGTATTCACTAGATATTTGTCATGTGAATTTCTCTGTTTGTCGAACAGATAACTATATGCAAACAACGATATTCAAATAATGCAAAGTTTATGCTTGTCTTGAAGTTTTTGAAAATTCATTTTTTTCCAGTAAAACAAATTTTGCAAGAGGGTGATATCAACTCAGGATTTATAGCAAGTCCTAGAGGAGTCAGGATACCTTTTGTAACAGTATGCTTTTGAACTAACCCATGCTTCAGCTAGGAATTTTAAGGGTTGTAGCATGGTCTGGTTCATGGTTAAAGAAACAAAGGATAAAAGCTCAAATTTTATTTATGCCCACCCGTTCTTCGTGATGTTCTTCGATCCTATGCTCAGCTAATTGTGTGCTCAGATCCCAATTGAGTATGGCATCTTGTCCTTGATGTTCTGGTGATGGTTCGGATAATGAAAGTTTATTTGGAAGAGGCAGTCATTTTGTAATCTTTTTTTTTGTCGAGGATTTGTAGTAACCTCTTTTTTGGGTTTTCGTTATCCCTTCTTTTGCTGAACTGTATCTTTTGTGATTACAGTCAGCGGGATGCCCCAATTTTTTCTTAAGTCTCCTTCATAGGTTTTGACTTAGCGAGATTTTATTTTGAGAGATAATGACTGTCGGTTTTAATGATTATGCGGAACCATCGCCATCTTCTATTTGGAAGGAAGTCCTTGATGCCATTCATTATGTATGAAGTAGAATATTGCGACTGAATGCACATCTGAATTAACTAAGAAAACTACACTGCCTCAGGTTATGATTAAGGGTTTTAATTTGTGTGAAAAGAAAAACTCCTACTTCTTTGGCTCAAAGGGTTTGACTAGGGATTATCTTCCTTATAACTCCACCATTTGGTATTTGAAACAACGTATGTACATCGTCAATAAGGTCTATTCAAAAGCACACAATGTGAGATTGGGGTATCGTTTTCATCATCCCCCCTCTAAAGGCTTATAGCTTTTTAACCGAGAGTCGAATATCACGTAAAGGAAGCAAGAAAACAGTTTAAATAAAACGACAATGAAATCATTCAAGACAAACATATGCGATGCATTAATGGGAAAACCAAAGTTAGGCATAATAACAACTGTTTGAACAATAAATGAAATTACAAATGAAAAATAAAAAAAATGAACTGGACGCTCTCAATGATTTGGCCTAGGAGCAGTGGTCACTTTGTGAGTCTCTAGAGGGTCGAATTCAATTTCTTTGGTGTCAATCATATCCTGAATTTTGTTCTTCAGAGCCCAGTAACCATTTTTATCATGTCCAGGACTATCAGAATGGTATGCACACCTTTCGTCGGGGTGGTAACTAGGAGCAAAAGTATTGGGATTTCGCAGAGGAGCCTTTAACGTAATTAATCCTGCTTTCAACATGTGTTGTAATGCTTGAGCTAGTGACATGTTGATTCTGGTGAACTGTCTCTTATGCGTGACTTCTTTATGCTGATTCCCCTGTTGGTGTCGTTTCATAGGCGTAGGATTAGAGACCAGTATTGCCCCCACAGATTGATTGTGGTCGTCTGTCTTATTACGACCCTTCTGGCCATACACAACATTGAATTCCCTCTTACCAACAAGTGTCTTCTTCTCAGCATTAGAAGATCCAGCCATCAGGATCTTCCCACTCTTGATACAACTTTTGATCCTTTCTCCAGTCAGAACCATCTCTGTGAATCCAGACGAGGAACTCCTAATCAGCAGATTAAAGAACGGGCCTGTCAGAGTGCCCATGAACATATCTACCATTTCCCGATCATTCAGAGGAGGGTGTACCCTTCCAGCTAGATCCCTCCATTTCTGGGCATATTCTTTGAAGCCTTCGCTAGAACCCATAGACATGCTTTAAAGTTATGTACAAGTTGGAGCGAGGTTAGTATTGTATTGATACTACTTGTAGAAAGCAGCAGCCAAGTCTTCCCAAGTATAAATGTCTATTCTTTCTAGCTGGTAGAACC
Source organism: Vicia faba (assembly GCA_948472305.1). Classification (NCBI taxonomy): domain Eukaryota; kingdom Viridiplantae; phylum Streptophyta; class Magnoliopsida; order Fabales; family Fabaceae; genus Vicia; species Vicia faba. The sequence goes on from OX451737.1 coordinate 1,189,075,317, forward strand.
ACTCTATTTGCTTGCCAGCTAAACTTTCTTGGAAGAAATGGACCCATAACTTTCGGTCAGCAATGTGAGGCTAGATCTTCCTGACATAGGACCTTAAGTACAACTTAGGGCAGGAGACACCGTCATACTTAGAGAACGTGGGGACCTTGAATTTTGGTGGGATGATCACGCCAGAAACCAGGCCTAATTCTTCAAAGTCTAAGCCATGTATATGCTGAATCTCCATAGCATTGAGACGATCTTCCAGTTGTTTGTATTTATCATCAGTAAGAGGATACTGCTTCTCAAAATAATTAGCTTTGTCTTCATCAGTTCCCGGGTTGTTATCTTCTTCATGATTATCCCCCTTATTTGATGGAGTTGAAAGATCTAGAGCTCCTTTAATCGGTCTTCTGAGTCTTCTTCCCATATTAAGGATTCCAGTCGGTTTCTTTGCCTTCTTCTTTTGCTCTTTGATGACGAGAGCTTTCAGTTCTTCCCACCCCTGGGCCAAAGTCATGAACATTTATTGAAACTGAGCATTTTGAGGTTGAAGGTCTTTTACTGTTTTTTCAAGGGCCATTTCTTTTTCTGAAATAAATAGCGAAAATATGAGAAACCTGCTTTAAAACCTTCTTATGCAATGATATGTATAATATATGTATGCAATGTTTTCAAGGATCTCACATGGTAAACACAAAGAGATGTTAGGAGTTAACTGCAGCCATGATTGAAGAACTTCGCATCGTTGAGCATCCTTCTATGATAGTCAAGCTCACCATATCGAGTGGGTCATAGCCCCTGGCTCAAGTTGTCATGTTTTGCTCTTTTGACAACATTGGCTAGAGGAAAATAAATCCCCCTGCCCCTTGCTAGACGTCTGATTTATCAAAACCTACATCACAAACCCTTAAGATCCTTGAAATGGTTAAGGAAATGTTGTGGCATGATGTTATGATGTCATGACTATGCTAAGAAATCACAGATATAGCAAGCACAAGCAAATCACACCAAGACCTTATGTTTAAGGCTTGCATGGATTTTAAGGTGATACCCTCTTGAAGTTTGGATTGGTTCAACTTGTCTTAGTAATAGTAACCGGGTCCTAAGGGATCTCAATATCATTGATCTTTCCTATAAGTTTCGTTTCGATGGGCGACTGACTCGCAACCAAAAAAAACTCGGGAGTCAAATCTCAATGAGTGTAGCATCGAGTATCTGCTGACTTTGGGAATACACCAAAGACGTCCATCTCACTACGTCCTAATGGCCAAGTTGTTCAATTAAAGGTTCTAAGGTTAGTTGATACTTCATGACACCACACAGCAGCCCCGCATTCTCCTTGATTAACTCAAGGGCTATCGATACCAACCAAAGTGTCGCATCAACGTAGCCATCACTTCAACCGTGTAGGTATACCCCGCATATTTTGCATGATCTATTGCTACTTACCTAAAAGGTTTCCCCAGATCCGAGTGTAGGATCTATAATAACCCAAACAGTACCCTTAAAAGTAAAGCAAACAAACTGACAAAGAAGCAAGTTTAAAATGATCTACACCCTAAGGTAAACCCCATTTTATTATTATCCCCGACAGAGTCGCCAGTTCTGGAATACGGTGGCAGAACCGACTGTTTATACTAGTTTGTGTTTTTTGTTCGCAAATGTCGCGGTAAACAAGAGTCATCACTGACTTTTCTTTTATCCAACAAAGGAAAGGGTGAAAAGAACAGAAAAAGACATTTTTCGAGAGTTTCTGATTAAGGGGGTAGATTATAGAAAGGGAAGGTATTATCACCCTTTCCATCTGTGGTTTTCCACGGGCTCTTAGGTACTTTCTCATTTTTGAAAACTGTTTATGCTTTGTGTGTTTTGAAAGATTTTGTTTGCTTCATGATAACTCTTGTATCAGTCCTCAAGAGTGTGATAAAGAGTTTTTGAAAAGAAGTTTGAAAGTGTATAAGTGTAAAAAATTAGATTTGAGCAAATACATAAGAACTGTCTACCTACTCGAAAAAATGTGTTATTTTCCTCCTACCCTTTAAATAGTGCTATCCTAATATTAGTGAGTAGGTAGCCTTATCGTTGGATGTTAAGGGACTATCGAAAGGGACGTTATGGTCATTGAAGACAACATGTAAGGATACCTTAGCATTTCAAAGGGACTGTAATCATGTAGGCAACATTGAGGGACAAGATCATTTCTCGTAGGCAACTCGAGGGACATTTTAGGGACCATGATCTTTTATAATGACTTTTATACTGAGGGTCTTTGCTAAGATATCCCTACGTTCGAGGGACATGACCATTATTTCCGAAGGCAACAAGTGAGATTACCCTAGAGGTGCGTGGCGCTAAAAGGAGGGGCATAATCGACTGTTTATAATGGTTTGTGTTTTTTGTTCCCAAATGTCGCGGTAAGCAAGAGTCGCCACTGACTTTTCTTTTACCCAACAAAGGAAAGGGTGAAAAGAACAAAAAAAGACTTGTCACTTCCGACCAAGGGGCACGACATGATCATTGTCTATCATCTGGGGCAGTCAAGTCAAGATTTAAGGAATCTCTCAAAAATACCAAATAGCCAGGGGCAGATCTCCATCTGAATCACTTGGAGAATTAAAATGAATTCCAGCAAAGAATCATGTACAATCAAGCGACATCAATGTTCCTCAGCGGATTTCTTCTCAAAAGCAATTGAATAGGAATTCTCAACGGAAACATTCTAAATAAACCAAGTCCTCTTCTAGAAATGATTTAGGTACGATTCATAGACGAATGTTACCCTGGTACTTATTCAAGATTTCTCTTCTAGAAACAGTTCAGGTACGATCCAGAGACATATGTTATCCTGATACTTATTCAGATTCTTTTCAAGTACAGTTCAGATACGATCTAGAGACGGATGTCATTTTGACACTCATTCAACACATGTTTCAAGTACAGTTCATATACGATTCAGAGACAGATGTCATTCTGACACTCATTCAACACATGTTTCAAGTACATTTCAGATACGATCCAGAGACGGATGTCATTCTGAAACTCATTAAACACATGTTTCAAGTACAGTTCATATATGATCCACAAATGATATCATTTTCACACTCATTCAACACATGTTTCAAATACAGTTCAGATACGATCTAGAGACGGATGTCATTCTGACACTCATTCAACACATGTTTCAAGTACAGTTCAGATACGATCCAGAGAAGGATGTCATTTTGACACTCATTCAACACATGTTTCAAGTACAGTTCAGATACGATCCAAAGACGGATGTCATTCTGACACTCATTTAATACATGTTCAAGTATAATCACGACATAGATCCATCCACAAAATCTCTGTAGGTACTTTCTCCCGCAGGTACAGGGGCAGAAACATCCTGATGCGAAGTCATCATCGTATCCTCAACATATGTCCCAGTGACGTCTATGTTCCACATATAGTAGAGACAACCAAAGTTTTGGTCTCTTCTTCCCCAAGCAGGAATTACTTTCTCCAGCAAAGTTCCTTTAGAGAGCTGAAATCTGTATTCCCCAACCGAGCTTTTATAATCTTAAACAGTTTATAAAACCTTATCCCAAGAATAGTTTATTTCTCTAACTGCAGAAGCTTATTCCCCAACAGAGTTTATTTCTCCACATTGGTAAAATATTTTCAACCAAACATTATCTCTCTCCACAGAGTTATTCTCAAACAGGAGTTAAGAATCCCCGACAGAATATTCTCAAACAAGAAGAGGAAATCCCCAGCGAATCATCTCCATTCAGCATCCCCGGCGGAAATGAAAGTATTCAGCTTCCCAATACTCTTCAGCAGCAGTCCGGGATTTAATTTCCCAGACTAATAAATATCGTAATAGCATTCCATATTCGTACATCATGACATGCACATACATATCGCATACAACATAATCTCATTTATTTTGAGAACATTATCACATAATGCATTTCATATATCATGACATTGCATACGACTAACTTTTTACCTTTTTCAGGGAAAGATCAAGTCAATAAACATCGTTAACTACTTATGTGACCTGGTAATCTTCTCAAAAGCCACGTCTGATAAAAGACTATTTCAGCATTTTCCTCTGAAAGACGTTCTCAAAAGACCTTCTCTGATTCAGTTAGATTGACACTAAGATCTCTCTGATTTCTATTCTGGTTGAAGATAATCCAAGACTTTTATCTTGTTCAGTTGAATCAATACTAAGATTCTTCTAATTTCCATTCCATACAAATTGAAGCCCCTTTCTTAGGAGGTGAGTTTGTCTGATCAACTCTTGAGAATCCTTGAGTATTTAAGAATCTTAGAAGAATGCCTTAAAGAAAATGCAAGGGCAAATTTTGGGATACAACAATAACTTTCAACCAAACAATGACAAGCAGAGAGAAACGGTTAGTCTTCCTTCCAAACAACAAATTGAAATGTTAGTCTTCTTTCCATACAGTAACTCGAAACGGTTAATCCCCGAACTAAAACGAGATTTTACACAGGCTTATCTCAAACAAATGTGAGCTTTTAAACCAGTTGAACCCACGAACTGAACCGAGTTTTTGACCAGGCTAACCATGAATAACTTAAATTTTAATCTAAAATTATCTAAAACCAAAGAAAGCTTTTGATTGGACTAGTCTCACAAACCGAGTTGAGGTTTTTACCAAGATAACCATAGCCATCTTGATATTTTTAACTGGGTTAATCTCAAACTAAAGTAAGCTTTTAACCGAGCTTTGCTTACGAACAGAAGTGGTGACTTAAAAACTAAATCCCAAAACCCAAGTTTTTCACAGGTTTAGCTCTGAACCCAAATATACAATGCCTTATGGGTAAAATATTCAACTAGGAGAAATTACTCCTTGGTGAATTTATTTATTTTTTGATGGAAAAAGAATTAAATCATTTCATTATTGATAATATTATAAATACACGTTGGTATATTGATATAATTGTGAAAATTAGCAACAAATGGAGTCACTCTGACCAAACATGAGCAACCTTATTAGCTTGTCTGTTAACAAACTTAACATGAGAGTTCCTAAAAAAAAGATAATAAGTAGTTACATTCAAGTGTAATAGCACCAAAATCATAATAATTTGGTTGTTGATTTGTCACATTATCCACAACGCTTTTAATATCCAACCCAAAACCCACTTAGTTGAACCCAAGCTCATTAATTGATTTAATAGATGTCAACAGACCTGGTGCTTCCCCTATATCTACATCGATAATAGGGGCGAGTCACTAAGTTCGAGCTGTAATAAGTCGACCCTGATCATCTCGAATGTAAGATCCTATTCATACCTTGTTATCAGCAATGGATCTGTCGATGTTGCATTTGAGACGACCAGCCGATGATTTGCTCCATTTGACTTTTTAAGGTCTTAGAGATTGATTATTATTGCTTAATTGAATGTTTTGTGCATTCCTGCAACCTATTAACAAATGAGTAGCTTGAGTATAAATATTAGTCTTCCTTGGTGAAATTAAGGTATATCAGACTTCATATGTCCTATGACATGTTAGGATATATGATCTGACTTCAACAACACAAGCAAGGTATAAACATACAAGACAGTACTGAAAAGCATAAACAACACACAAAAATTGTTAACCCAGTTCGAAGAAACTATCATACTTTGGGGGAATACGAATTCATGGACAATTCCACTATAATAGTATCAATTTATAGACCCTACAACAAATATACCAGTTTACGATCTACTCACTTAATCACTATCCGTTGTTGTACCCCAAAATCGACCCTCTTTATTTTGATCTTTTTGGATTACATTTCATTATTACATACATGCATATCATTGGTTTTATGGTTATGTAATCAAGGTATATTTAAAAATCTTCGTCAGGTTACAAGTGACTTTTATTTCGCCAATTGATGTTCTCAGAGTATTTTCCGTGCTGAAGATCGGTTCGCCGTTTTGCAACGATTCGGGGTTCAAAGATTCACAAGTCCAACCCGGCGCGTCATATTCAGGTGTTCTTTCGCTAAGATATCCCTGATAACATATTCTAAAATTCAGGTTCGGCTCGAGAGCCAATTCTTTAAAGAAGGTCTCCGAATGTGCGATTTTTCTCGAATAAATGTGGTGAAAAAGTGGGTTGAAAGTGCAATTTTTACACACTAAAAAATTCATAACTTGAATATCGTGGCTCGTTTTGAACGTGTTCCGTTGGATAAAATTTTGTCTTGATGTCATCTATGTTTTCATCTCTTACGGCTAGAAGCCAATTTCGATCATAAGGTCTTCAAAAATGCGGATTTATCAAGTATTTTTGTACAAAAAATTTGTGACAGAAGTTTATTTGCATCATGTTCAGAAAATCATAACTTGGGCGATTTTCATCGTATCGAGCTGGTTACGGCGCCAAAATTTCACAAATTGAGTTGGCTACATTTTCACAGGAGGTATTAAGTTCGAACGGTATCCAAAAGACCTTCTTTTTTTACCCAGAGTGCGCGTGACGCACCGAAAATCCTGAATGCTAAATATTATTTCATCTGGGTCGAAACTTCGGAAATTCATAACTCGGTCAATTTTTATCAGATCGGGCCCATCTTTTTACACAAGGTCACTGCCTTAGAGATCTACAAATTTTATTCCAAAGTAGAGATCAAGTTCTGCTCCGATCAATACCAGTTTTTTATTGAAGAATGTGTCAGAGTTGACACTGGAGTCCAAAATAAGTTTGTCTAAGGCGAAACTTCAAAAATTTATAACTAATTCACCATTTATCCGATTGAGCCCATTTTCGGACAAGAGTTTTTTCTCGATATCAGCTACATTTTATTTTCATATTTCAACTTCAGAAATTGCACTTAAGTCCCTACGATTTATCCTGGAACGTGACAGACTCAAGTGAATAAAAATTTGCACTATTGCTTGTGGTTGTTGGAGGCCTAATTGCACATTCAAAATCCATATCCTTGATCTTATTTCCATTATATAATCTCGTTCTTTTCACACAAACAGAACACGAAAAAAAACCTTTGCCACAACCTTGTCAAAATATCAAATCCTTTCAAGAACCCTAAAATTTTTGAAATCCTTGTTACAAACCCCCATCTCACTTCAAACAAGTCATCCTTGTTACAAACCCCCATCTCACTACTTCTCCAGTAAGGGTAAGGCGGATTTGATCTCCATGATCAAAATGGTGTAGAAGCATTCATACATGTCATATCGGTTTTAACATTACAAAATGTCATATATTTATTTTCTTTGTATTTCATGGTATACTAATTTGTTTAATGTGTATATGAGATTCAACACTACGTGTTTGACCATTATGGTCCCATGCAGGTTTATTACAAAACACTGAGGCCAAATCATAACAATTATCAATGTATGGCAAGACAGACATCTTAAGGAGGTTAAGGGTGTGGATTCAACACCCATCCCTATTGGTTTTGGTTTTCTTCCTTTCTATTTATCCTTTTATCTATTTTTCTTCTTTCTGTTTAAAATCACATTTTTCATAAAACCTAACATTTTTCACAAACCTTTGATTTTTCATAATAAACTCAAATAATTAATTTTAGGTTTTTTTTATTTAATTTTAGATTTTAAATTAATTTTTAGTTCAACACTCACCTTTGACATTTGCATTATTTGTATTTTCTAACCCTATTTTCCATTGATGTTTCTTCCTCTATCTATTTTTTGGCAAACTTAATCATTTTTGTTAATCATTAAACATAAACTCTTTTTAAAAAAAAAGAAGCTTTTTTTAATTAAAATTAATTAGGTTTTAGGTTTTTTAATTAACTTTTTTTTTTCAAAGTTAACCTTTTTTTAATTAAAAGTAATTAGGTTTTAGGTTTTTTTTAATTAATCTTTTTTTAAATTAACCCTTTTTTTAATTAAAATTAATTAGGTTTTAGGTTTTTTTTTAATTAACCTTTTTATTTCAAAATTAACCTTTTTTTATTATTAATTAAAATTAATTAGGATTTAGGTATTTTAATTAAATTTTTTCAAAATTAACATTTGTTATTAATTAAAATTAATTAGGTTTTAGGTATTTTAATTAACTTTTTTTCAAAATTAACATTTTTTATTAATTAGAATTAATTAAGTTTTTAAGGTTTATTTAATTAATTATCATAAATCATTTTTTTCATTAAAAAAATCACCAAAATGTTTGCTATTTCATCTTATTTTTATTTTTCTAGATAAAGTGTATAGAGCGCGTTCAACTGTAATATCGTAGCTTTACTTTTCCCGCTTTTTTTTATCATTATCATATAATTGCTTCCGGGATGTAATAGTTTTAGGATTTATTTTCCGCACTCTTCATTATTATGTAACTGCCTCAATGCTCTGTAATAACCTAGGTTTACATTTCCGCGTTTACCTTCAGCTACTATATTTTATGTAATGCTTAGATTAATAGGATTATATGAAAAGATGAAAATGAACAATAGAAAACCCTAATTGCAAGATAAATAACCGAATTGACTCATTTGCACACAGTGGCAGAACTGGGATGCGGTGGCATAACCGGCTGTTTATACTAGTTTGCATTTTTCGTTCGCAAATATCGCGGTAAGCAAGAGTTGCCATCGGCTTTTCTTTTATCCAACAAAGGAAAGGGTGAAAAGAACAGAAAAAGACCTTTTCCGAGAGTTTCTGAGTAAGGAGGGTAGATTATGGAAAGAGAAGGTATTAGCACCCTTTTCATCCGTGGTTTTCCATGGGCTCTTAGATACTTGCTCATTTTTGAAAACTGTTTGTGCTTTGTGTGTTTTGAAAGATTTTGTTTGCTTCATGATAACTCTTGTATCAGTCCTCAAGAGTGTGATAAAGCGTTTTTGAAAAGAAGTTTGAAAGTGTATAAGTGTAAAAAATTAGATTTGAGCAAATACTTAAGAATTGTCTACCTACTCAAAAAAGGGTGTTCTTTTCCTCCTACCATTTACATAGTGCTATCCTACTATTAGTGAGTAGGTAGCCTTATCCTTGAATGTTGAGGGACTATCGAAAGTGACATTATGGTCATTGAAGGCAACATGTGAGGATATCTTAACATTTCGAAGGAACTGTCATCATGTAGGCAACATTGAGGAACAAGATCATTTTCATAGGCAACTCGAGGGACGTTTTAGGGACCATGATCTTTTATGATGACTTTTATACTGAGGGTCTTTGCTAAGATATCCCTACGTTCGAGGGACATGACCATTATTTCTGAAGACAATAAGTAAGTTTATCCTAGAGGTGCGAGTGTGCAAATGATTCAGTTCGGTTATTTATCTTGCAATGAGGGTTTTCTATCGTTCATTTTTATCTTTTCATACAATCCTATTAATCTAAGCATTGCATAAAATATAGTAGTTGAAGGTAAAGGCGGAAATGTAAACCTAGGTTATTACAAAGCTTTGGGGCAGTTACATAATAGTGAATAGTGCGGAAAATAAATCCTAAAATTATTACATCCCGGAAGCAATTATATGATAATGATAAAAAAAAACAAGAAAAATAAAGCTACGCTATTATAGTTGAACGCGTCCTATACACTTTATCTAGAAAAATAAAAATAAGATGAAAATAGCAAATATTTTGATAATTTTTTTATGAAAAAAATGATTTATGATAATTAATTAAATAAACATAAAAAACCTAATTAATTTTAATTAATAAAAAAAGTTAATTTTGAAAAAAAGTTAATTAAAATACCTAAAACCAAATTAATTTTTTTAATAACAAATGTTAATTTTGAAAAAAGTTAATTAAAATACTTAAATCCTAATTAATTTTAATTAATAATAAAAAAAAGGTTAATTAAAAAACCTAAAATCTAATTAGTTTTAATTTAAAAAACGGTTAATTTAAAAAAAAGGTTAATTAAAATAAAACCTAAAATCTAATTAATTTTAATTAAAAAAAATGTTAATTTCGAAAAGAAAATAATAATTAAAAAAACCTTAAACCTAATTAATTTTAATTAAAAAAAGCTTTTTAAAACCTAAAATTAAATTAAAAAAACCTAAAATTAATTATTCGAGTTTATTATGAAAAATCAAAGGTTTGTGAAAAATGTTAGATTTTATGAAAAATAAGGTTTTAAACAGAAAGAAGGAAAATAGGTAAAATGATAAATAGAAATGAAGAAAACCAAAACTAATAGGGATGGATGTTGAATCCACGCCCAATTAATTTAAAACCTAAAATTAAATTAAAAAAACCTAAAATTAATTATTCGAGTTTATTATGAAAAATCAAAGGTTTGTGAAAAATGTTAGGTTTTATGAAAAAGATGGTTTTAAACAGAAAGAAGGGAAATAAGTAAAAGGATAAATAGAAATGAAGAAAACCAAAACCAATAGGGATGGGTGTTGAACCCACACCCTTAACCTCCTCAAGATGTCTGCCTTGCCATGAATTGATGGTTGTTATGATTCGGCCTCAATGTTTTGTAATAAACCTGGGACCATAATGGTCAAACACGTAGTGTTGAATCTCATGGGCACATTAAACAAATTAGTATACCATGAAATACAAAGAAAATAAATATATGACATTTTATAATGTTAAAACCGATATGGCATGTATGAATGCTTCTACACACTTTTGATCATAGAGATTAAACCAGCCTTACCCTTACTGGAGAAGTAGTGAGATGGAGGTTTGTAACAAGGATGACTTGTTTGTAGTGAGATGGAGGTTTGTAACAAGGATTTCAAGATTTTTAGGATTCTTGAAAGGATTTGATATTTTGACAAGGTTGTGGCAAAGGTTTTTTTCGTGTCTTGTTTGTGTGAAAAGAATGAGATTATATAATAGAAATTAGAGCAAGAATATGGACTTTGAATGTGCAATTGGGCCTCCAACAACCACAAATAATAGTGCAGATTTTTATTCACTTGAGTCTGTCACGTTCCAGGTTAAATCGCAGGGACTTAAGTGTAATTTTTGAAGTTAAAATTTGAAAACAAAATGTAGCCGGCATCGAGAACAAACTCCTGTTCGAAAATAGGCTCATTCGGATAAATGGTGAATTAGTTATGAATTTTTAAAGTTTCGCCTCAGACAAACTTATTTTGGGCTCCAGTGTCAACTCTGACGCGTTCTTCAATAAAAAACTGGTATTGATCGAAGTAGAACCCGATCTCTACTTTGGAAGAAAAGTTGTAGATCTCTGAGTCCGTGACCTTGTGTAAAAAGATGGACCCGATCCGATAAAAATTGACCGAGTTATGAATTTTCGAAGTTTTGACCCAGATGAAATAATATTCAGCATTTAGGATTTTTGGTGCGTCACGCGCACTCTGGACAAAAAACGAAGGTCCTTTGAATATCGTTCGAACTCGATACCTCATGTGAAAATGTAGCCAACTTAATTTGTGAAATTTTGGCGCCGGAACCAGCTCGATACGATGAAAATCTCCCAAGTTATGATTTTCTGAACATGATGCAAATAAACTTCTATCACAAATTTTCTCTATAAAAATACTTGATAAATCCGTATTTTTGAAGACCTTCTGATCGAAATTGGCTTCTAGCCATGAGATATGAAAATGTAGATGACGTCAAGAAGGAATTTTGACCACCGAAACAGGTTAAAAACGAACCATGATATTCAAGTTATGAATTTTTTAGTGTGTAAAAACTGCACTTCCAACACACCTTTTCACCACATTTATTCGAGAAAAATCGCACATTCGGAGACCTTCTTTAAAGAATTGGCTCTCGAGCCAAACCTGAATTTAAAAATATGTTATCAGGGATATCTTAGCGAAAGAACACCTGAATATGACGCGTCGGGTTGGACTTGTGAATCTCTGAACCCCGAATCGTTATGAAACGGCGAATCGATCTTCAACACGGAAAATACTCTGAGAACATCCATTGGCGAAATAAACGTCACTTGTTGTAGGTGTTTAGGTATTGGCTTGCATTTTTGGTAAATTCCAAGTGTATGTGTGAATGTCATGACTGATGTCATAACATTCTAGTTCAGGTTGTACTAACTCATTAGGTACATGTGCAGAAAAATATTGTAACTCAAATACTGATGTTTATAAGTGTGTATCTGAGCATGTTTGCAAAATGATCACATTTTGCTAAATCAGTAGACAGGTTTTCTCAGATGTCATAACAGATGTTATGACATCCTGTTCTGAACTAGCAGGATTACAGGATTGGATAAGTCTGAGTTTTTTCAGGAAATAACTCAGTCCTTCCTAAACAGAATCCTGCGTTTTCTGAGGAGTAACCTAGCTCAAATCCTAACCTGATCAATAAAGTACTGGGACCTGGTCTTTAGGTCAAACGGAATCAACCCTAGGTTTTTGGAAACCCTAACTGAAGTTGCAGCTGCTATATATTCAACAGAGCTGCGGTTTTTCAAGTTATCCCTGCTGATTGATTAGAAGATCAATTTTGTAATCTGTATAGATTTGTTTATTGTACTCCAAGCAATTATCATTGTGATAAGTGCCTTGGAATAGGTTTCAATTGTAAGGGTTGTGTAGCACTCAAAGCTTTGAAGCAAGAGTGTTTGAATGTCACTTGACCAAAGCTGTGAAGCAGAGTCAAGTTAGTTGTGTACATCACTCAAAGCTGTGAAGCACGAGTGATTGTGTTACTTGATTAAAAAGCTGTGAAGCTTAATCAAGTGTGTGTTTTTGGAAGAGTGTCTTCATCAATTCTTAAGTCAAATTGGTTTATGTATCACTGCTGTGATTGAGGGGGAGTGAGTAGGAACTCAAGTTTAAGTTGTACTTAGATTAGAATTGCATTGGGTAGGTCTTAAGTGAAGGAGATAAACTGGTTGGTTTATTCCTGAATTAACATCTCTTATAGTGGATTCTCTCCCTGGCTTGGTAGCCCCCAGAGTAGGTGTTGTTGCACTGAACTGGGTAAACAATTGACTGTGTTATTTACTGCTTTTGTATTTACTGTCATATAGTAAGTCAGATACGGTGTCATAACATTGGACGTGACATTGAGTATCTATAGCCAGAATTTCAATTGGTATCAGAGCAGGCACCCTGCCTGTATTACTGGGTGAGATCTAGGGATATCACTTTCTGGCACTATGGACAAAGAAGGAGTTTTTGGAAATAGACCACCCATTCTGGATGGAACTAATTATGACTACTTGAAACCTCGTATGATTGCCTTCCTAAAATCTCTGGACAAAAAGGCTTGGAGAGCTGCTGACAAAGGATGGATTCATCCCACCATAACTGAGGAAGATGGGACAATCAGTCTGAAGCCTGAGGAAGATTAGAGTAAAGAAGAAGATGAGCTAGCCCTGGGAAATTCCAAAGCTCTAAATGCCTTGTTCAATGGAATTGATAGAAATATTTTCAGATTAGTTCATCAATATGAACTGGCCAAGGAAGTTTGGGACACCCTCAAAACTACTCATGAGGGAACTTCCAAAGTAAAAATGTCAAGGCTTCAGATGTTGACCACTAAGTTTGAGAATCTAAAAATGATGGAAGATGAAACCATTCATGAGTTTCACATGAACATCTTGGAGATTGCTAACACCTCAGGAGCACTGGGAGAAAAAATGTCAGAAGAAAAACTGGTGAGGAAGATTCTCAGATCCTTGCCTAAAAGATTTGCAATGAAGGTGACTGCCATAGAGGAAGCCCAGGACATTAGCAAGTTGAAAGTGGATGAACTTATTGGGTCTCTTCAGACTTTTGAGATGGGAATCACTAATGATGATGTCAAAAAGAACAAGAGCATAGCACTTATGTCCAACACTGATGTTGAAGAAAACATTTCAGAAGCTATAGCCATGCTAGGAAGACAGTTCAACAAACTCATCAAAAGAATAGATCCAAAGTCAAGGTCTAATGTTCATAACATTTCCTCTAACATTGACAGTTCCAGCAGAAGACCAAGGTCAGATGAGAAGGGAGTTCAAGGCAGAGGAATTCAATGCCATGGTTGTGAAGGATATGGGCATATTCGAGCTGAATGTCCTACCTTTCTTAAGAAACAAAAAGGAATGACAGTTACTTGGTCTGACTGTGATTCAGAAAGTAATTCTGAAGAAGAGACTGCCAAACGAGTTACTGCTTTAACTGGTGTTTGTACCTCTGAAAGTGACATCAGTGATGAAGAGGTGACTTTTGAAGAACTGGCTGAAACGTACAAGGAATTGTGTATCAGAAGTACTGAAGTCTGTGTGCAGAATGAGAAACAATCAAAACTCATCATAAAGATGGAGGCTGAAAAACGGGCAAACCTTGAAACTATAAGTCTTCTAGAAGGAGAAGTTCAATTGCTGAACTCACAACTGAATCAAATGACCAAATCTGTCAAGATGTTGACAAACGGAACTGACAAATTGGAAGAGATCCTACAGATTGGACAAAATGTGGGAAATAAATCTGGTCTAGGATTTATGAAAGCAACGAAATCTGGTTCTGGTAGGCAAATGTCAAAACAGATGCCTCAACACAACTCTCGACATCAGGAACAGAAACATGTGAGGAAAAGGTACCAAAGATGGAAATGTCATCATTGTGGTAGATATGGCCACATAAAGCGTTTCTGCTTCAGGTTACATGGATACCCTAATCAGAATTCATGTGTCAAACCTAAGTCTAAAAAGGTACCACATGCTCCTCAATGGAAGAAAAAGGCTACTGCACTGATAGCTCACACTTCCCTGAGGGTCTCTGCAAAGGAAGACTGGTACTTTGACAGTGGATGTTCCAGACATATGACTGGAATCAAGAACCTCCTCAATAATGTTAAGCCTCACACCACCAGTTTTGTGACCTTTGGAGATGGGGCTAAAGGTGAAATCAAAGGAGTTGGTGATTTGAACTGCCCTGGAGTTCCAAGTCTAAATGAAGTACTGCTGGTGAAAGGACTGACCGCTAATCTCATTAGTATCAGTCAACTGTGTGATCTAGGATTCAAGGTCAATTTCTCAAAATCTGAATGCCTTGTAATCAATGACAAACAAGAGATAGTAATGAAAGGAGTCAGATCCAAAGACAACTGTTACTTATGGGAGGCTGAGAACACTAATTTCTCATCTGTGTGTTGCATTGCAAAAGAAGAAAAAGAGGTGAAACTGTGGCACCAAAAACTTGGCCATCTTCACCTAAGGGGTATGAAGAGGATTATCTCCTTGGAGGCAGTCAGAGGGATTCCAAAACTGCTAATTGATGAAGGAAGAGTTTGTGGTGAATGTCAGGTGGGTAAGCAGACGAGGATGTCACATCCAAAGTCAAGACATCTGACCACCTCTAAGGTTCTAGAACTCCTCCATATGGATCTGATGGGACCAATGCAAGTAGAGAGCCTTGGTGGTAAAAGATATGCCTATGTGGTTGTGGATGATTTTTCCAGATTCACCTGGATTAATTTCATTAGGGAAAAATCAGATGCATTTGAAGTCTTTAGAGAACTGTGCAAAAGAATTCAAAGAGAGAAGGAAGGATGTATTGTCAGAATCAGAAGTGATCATGGCAAGGAATTTGAAAACAGCAAGTTTGATGACTTCTGTGCTTCAGAAGGAATCAGTCATGAGTTTTCTTCTCCCATAACACCTCAGCAAAATGGAGTTGTGGAAAGAAAAAACAGGACCATACAAGAATCTGCCAGAGCAATGTTACATGCCAAAAGACTTCCTATGTATTTTTGGGCTGAAGCTATGAATACAACTTGCTACGTTCATAACAGGGTCACCTTGAGAAAGGGAACCTCATCCACCATATATGAACTCTGGAAAGGAAGAAAACCAACTGTGAAGTACTTCCATGTGTTTGGCAGCAAATGCTATATCCTGTCTGATCGTGAACAGAGAAGAAAACTGGACTCCAAAAGTGATGAAGGCATATTTCTAGGATACTCCTCAAACAGCAGAGCTTATAGAGTATTCAACTCCAGAACCAAAACCATGATGGAATCAATAAATGTCATAATTGATGACTATCATGAAGAAACAGATGTTCCTTGTACTGTTGAGACATTCTTTGAGACTTCAACCCAACAGGATGATCTACCCAACTCCACCACAACAGAATCAGAATCAAAGGAAGCTAGCAAGACTCCTTCCATCAGAATTCAGAAGGATCATCCAAAAGAGCTCATCATAGGAGATCCTAATAGTGGAGTCATCACAAGACCTAGAGAAATCATCTCAAATTCTTGTTTTGTGTCCAAAATATAACCAAGAAATGTCAAGGAAGCCTTAACTGATGAATATTGGATTGGTGCAATGCAAGATGAACTGAACCAATTCAAGCAACATGAAGTTTGGGAACTGGTTCCTAGACCTGAAGGAACTAACATCATTGGGACAAAATGGATATTCAAGAACAAGTCAGATGCTGAAGGAGTTGTCACCAGAAATAAGGCGAGACTTGTTGCTCAAGGATACACCCAGGTTGAAGGGGTTGACTTTGATGAAACCTTTGCACCTGTAGCCAGGTTGGAATCAATCAGACTCTTGTTGTCAATTGCTTGTCTTCTGAAGTTCAAGTTATTTCAGATGGATGTGAAAAGTGCCTTTCTAAATGGGTACTTAAATGAGGAAGCTTATGTGGAACAACCTAAAGGTTTTGTGGATCCAACCCATCCTGATCATGTCTACAAATTGAGAAAAGCTCTATATGGGCTGAAACAAGCTCCTAGAGCATGGTATGACAGGTTAACAAAGTTTCTCTCAGACAAAGGCTACAGAAAAGGAGGCTTGGACAAAACTCTATTTGTCAAAACTGAAGGAGGGAAGTTGATGGTTGCCCAAATATATGTTGATGACATAGTGTTTGGCGGAATGTCAGAACATATGGTTAAACACTTTGCTGACCAGATGCAGGCTGAATTTGAAATGAGTCTCATGGGAGAACTAACTTATTTTCTTGGACTACAAGTCTCACAGATGGAGGACTCAATCTTCTTATCTCAAAGCAAGTATGCTAAGAATATTGTAAAGAAGTTTGGTATGGAGAATGCAAGTCACAAAAGGACTCCTGCTCCTACTCATTTAAAGCTCTCCAAAGATTCAAGTGGGGTTAAGGTGGATCAAAGTCTGTACAGAAGCATGATAGGAAGCTTGTTGTACTTAACTGCCAGCAGACCTGATATTGCCTTTGCAGTTGGAGTTTGTGCTAGATACCAAGCTGATCCCAAAGTCAGTCATATCAATCAAGTGAAGAGAATTTTGAAGTATGTAAGTGGTACTTACAACTATGGATTGTTGTATACTCATGGCTGTGAACCGACTCTGACTGGTTACTGTGATGCTGATTGGGCTGGTAGTGCTGATGATAGAAAAAGCACCTCTGGAGGATGTTTCTTTTTGGGAAGTAATCTGGTTTCCTGGTTCAGCAAGAAACAGAATTGTGTGTCTCTTTCCACTGCTGAAGCTGAATATATTGCAGCTGGTAGTAGCTGCTCTCAAATGTTATGGATGAAACAGATGCTCACTGAGTATAATGTTACACAAGATGTTATGACATTGTACTGTGACAATCTGAGTACAATCAACATATCCAAGAATCCCATTCAGCATAGCAGGACCAAACATATTGACATACGACATCACTTTATTAGAGACCTTGTAGAAGAGAAGACCATCAAATTGGAACATGTTGCCACTGAGCTACAGCTGGCTGACATTTTTACCAAGGCTTTGGATGCAAACCAATTTGAAAACTTAAGGGGTAAGCTGGGTATTTGCCAACATGAGGAATTGTAGAAATTAATTTTGCTTAAAACAAAGACCAAAGGACTTATGCCTGTTCTGATTGGTTTAAAATTGTATTTTCTCATTTCCTACAATTCTTTTAAGAAGTCGAATAGGCACTCCTTTGCTTCCTTCCCCTCTCGTCTTCTCATCAATCAGGAATTTCTTTTCATTTGTTGTTGGTCCTTCAAAACTGACAAAATGTCTCAAACGCCATCATCATCCAATACGACCGTCTCAACCTCTTCCTCTGATCAAGATTCTGGGACAATCTCTTCCTGTCTGGACTCTGATGTTCTGGAGATCTGTTCTCATAGAACTAACCCCACCAAGGCCAAAGAGTTGAGAACAAGACATACAGGTAATCCATCTCATCCTTCCTCTTCAGTTCCCCCTGAAATTGCAAATAGGGAAGGGACAACCTATGTTAATCAAGCAATAGCAAAAATTGTTTCACGAATTCTGAACGAGAACCACTCAGTTCCTGGCATTTCTGTTCCTCTTAACCAAGAAAACTCAAATGCTGAAACAAATCCAAATGTCTCTAAGAATGTTGAGACATCAAACAAAGAGAAAAATGCTGACATTACTCACAAGAAAAGAAAGAAACCTGAATTCTCTGGATCTGATGACAGTACTTGAAGGATGTTTGCTACTTGGTGGTGTTGCTGGTGGAGTTTGGAAGAGTGTTCTGCTGTTGTCTACTGCTGATCTCATTATTTTGTATAACTTTATAAACATGTATTCTTTGGCCCATTTGTGGCTAAAGTGGGGGAGAATATTTTTATTTTTGGTACTGCTTAATTAGTACTTGACACTATATTTTTCTGTTGTCACTTATTTCTGCTGCTATATATCTATCTCTGATTGTTTAGGGACTTTAGCCAAAAATCTGCCAAAGGGGGAGTTTGTAGGTGTTTAGGTATTGGCTTGCATTTTTGGTAAATTCCAAGTGTATGTGTGAATGTCATGACTGATGTCATAACATTCTAGTTCAGGTTGTACTAACTCATTAGGTACATGTGCAGAAAAATATTGTAACTCAAATACTGATGTTTATAAGTGTGTATCTGAGCATGTTTGCAAAATGATCACATTTTGCTAAATCAGTAGACAGGTTTTCTCAGATGTCATAACAGATGTTATGACATCCTGTTCTGAACTAGCAGGATTACAGGATTGGATAAGTCTGAGTTTTTTCAGGAAATAACTCAGTCCTTCCTAAACAGAATCCTGCGTTTTCTGAGGAGTAACCTAGCTCAAATCCTAACCTGATCAATAAAGTACTGGGACCTGGTCTTTAGGTCAAACGGAATCAACCCTAGGTTTTTGGAAACCCTAACTGAAGTTGCAGCTGCTATATATTCAACAGAGCTGCGGTTTTTCAAGTTATCCCTGCTGATTGATTAGAAGATCAATTTTGTAATCTGTATAGATTTGTTTATTGTACTCCAAGCAATTATCATTGTGATAAGTGCCTTGGAATAGGTTTCAATTGTAAGGGTTGTGTAGCACTCAAAGCTTTGAAGCAAGAGTGTTTGAATGTCACTTGACCAAAGTTGTGAAGCAGAGTCAAGTTAGTTGTGTACATCACTCAAAGCTGTGAAGCACGAGTGATTGTGTTACTTGATTAAAAAGCTGTGAAGCTTAATCAAGTGTGTGTTTTTGGAAGAGTGTCTTCATCAATTATTAAGTCAAATTGGTTTATGTATCACTGCTGTGATTGAGGGGGAGTGAGTAGGAACTCAGGTTTAAGTTGTACTTAGATTAGAATTGCATTGGGTAGGTCTTAAGTGAAGGAGATAAACTGGTTGGTTTATTCCTGAATTAACATCTCTTATAGTGGATTCTCTCCCTGGCTTGGTAGCCCCCAGAGTAGGTGTTGTTGCACTGAACTGGGTAAACAATTGACTGTGTTATTTACTGCTTTTGTATTTACTGTCATATAGTAAGTCAGATACGGTGTCATAACATTGGACGTGACATTGAGTATCTGTAGCCAGAATTTCACTTGTAACCTAATGAAGCTTTCTAAATATACCTTGATTACATAACCATAAAACCAATGATATGCATATATGTAATAATGAAATGTAAGCCAAAAAAATCAAAATAAAGAGGGTAAATTTTGGGGTACAACAACGGGTAGTGATTAAGTGAGTAGATCGTAAACTGGTATGTTTGTTGTAGGGTCTATAAATTGATACTATTATTGTGGACTTGTCCCTGAATTGGTATTTCCCAAAAGTATGAGAGTTGCTTCGAACTGGGTTAATAATTTTTGTGCGTTGTCTATGCTTTTCAGTACTGTCTTGTATGTTTATACCTTGCATGTGTTGTTGAAGTCAGATCAAATGTCTTAATATGTCATATGACATCTGAAGTCTGATATACCATAATTTCACCAAGGAAGACTAATATTTGTACTCGAGCTAATCATTTGTTAATAGGTTGCAGGAATGCACAAAACATTCAATTAAGTAATAATAATCAATCTCTAAGACCTTTAAAAGTCAAATGGAGCAAATCATCGGCTGGTCGTCTCAAATGCAACCGACAGATCCATTGCTGATAACAAGGTATGAATAGGATCTTACATTCGAGATGATGAGGGTCGATTTATTGCAGCTCGAAATTAGCGACTCGCCCCTATTATCAATGTAGATGTAGGGGAAGCACCAGGCCTATTGACATCTATTAAATCAATTAATGAGCTTGGGTTCAACTCAGTGGGTTTTGGGTTGGATGTTAAAAGCATTGTGGATAATGTGACAAATCAACAACCAAATGATTATTATTTGGGTGCTATTACACTTGAATGTAACTACTTATTATCTATTTTTTAGGAACTCTCATGTTAAGTTCGTTAGGAGACAAGCTAATGAGGTTGCTCATGTTTGGTAAGAGTGACTCCATTTGTTGCTAATTTTCACTATTTTATCAATATACCAACGTGTATTCGGAATATTATCAATAATGAAATGATTTAAGTCTTTTTCCGTCAATAAATAAATAAATTCACCAAGGAGTAATTTCTCCTAGTTGAATATTTTTTCCATAAGGCATTATATATTTGGGTTCAAAGCTAAACCCGTGAAAACTTGGGTTTTGGGATTTAGTTTTTAAGTCACCACTTCTGTTCGTAAGCTAAGCTCGGTTAAAAGCCTACTTTGGTTTGAGATCAACCCAGTTAAAAATATCAAGATGGCTATGGTTATCTTGGTAAAAACCTCAACTCGGTTTGTGAGACCAGTCCAATAAAAAAGCTTTCTTTGGTTTTAGATAATTTTGGATTAAAATTTAAGTTGTTCGTGGTTAGCCTGGTCAAAAACTCGATTCAGTTCGTGAGTTCAACTGGTTTAAAAGCTCACATTTGTTTGAGATAAGCCTGTGTAAAATCTCGTTTTAGTTCAAGGATTAACCGTTTTGAGTTACTGTATGGAAAAAAGACTAACATTTCAATTTTTTGTTTGGAAGGAAGACTAACTGTTTCTCTCTGCTTGTCACTGTTTGGTTGAAATTTATTGTTGTACCCCAAAATTTTCCCTCCCATTTTCTTTAAGGCATTCTTTTGAGATTCTCAAATACTCAAGGATTCTCAAGAGTTGATCAGACAAACTCACCTCCTAAGCAAGGGGCTTCAATTAGGGTTTTGTGCTTTACAAGGAAGATTAGGTTGCAAAGGTCTCAAATGACTTTCATGGTTCATCAGAGGTCCTCAATAATGCTTATGTCAAGTTTCAAGTTTTGTATCACATGTTTGATCAATCAATGACTCTGATGATTGAAAATCAATTGTATTGGACAAAAAGTCAACTGTGGTCAATATACAATCAAATTTCAAGATTTTTTGTCAACATCAACATTTTGAATAAATATTCATCATTGGATCAAGGGTTGACCATGATTCCTCAAGGAAAGCCCTCAAATCATCAAAGATAAAAATTGTCGAAATTAGGGTTTTGATTGAAGATGACTGATCATTGACTGTTGGCCTAGTACATGCCCTAATGGCTTGAAGTATGATCTCAAGGGTTCAAATAAAACATCTTGACTTAATTACATGACTCACGATATTTCCAAAGATACAAGTGATTGATAGTTGAAAATTTGAATCAATTGATGAAAAGTCAATAGTCACACAAAAGTCAAACTTTTACTTTTTGGTCAACATTTGAATTCAAAAATCAAGAATCATAAGACATTTAAAATTATTAAACTTGATCATCAAGAATCAAGAAAGTCAACAAAAGTCAAAAGTCAAGATTTCCAAACACTTAGAAAAAATTCAAGTGTTTTTATACCTGAAAAACCCTAACTTCACAAGTAAGTTTCCTCAAGATACAAGTTGATTCAAGGAAAACTTTCAACATGAAAGTTGTAGGGATTGATGAATTCTACAACTTTGTTAATGTGGGATGATCCTCAAAAAGTGCTTAATTTAAGAGATATAAGCCCATGAAATTATGATGTTTTTTATCCAACACTTAGAAATATTTTAGGGTTTCTTAAACTTCTTTCCCCTTTTTTACCACCTCCACGCACTTTATTTTCACATTAGTATTTTCCAATATTGTAATTGCTCAAAAAATGTAATAGATAATTAGAGTTTATTGCTTTTCTCCCACATTCATAAACTTGTACCCCTATCCCCGAAACATTGTAATAGTGTATGACATTTAATTTCTGCAATTTACTGCTTTCCTTATTATTGTTAGTAATTGGGGTTTGTATGGCAAGATTAAAATCAATAATTAGAAAACCTAATCTCAAGATAAATACTTGAAATCAAAACACTTCGCACACGCGTACCTCTAGGATAACCTCACTCGTTGCCTCAGATTTAAACAGTTATGTCCCTCGAACGTGAGATATTTTAGCAAAGACCCTCAGTTAAAAGATTGTAGTCCCTCGATGACCCTTAAATTGCATTCGGTAAACAATCTTAGTCCCTTACGATAATTGTTAAAGCGTCTTACAAGTTGCCTTCTATGACTGTACGATGATCCACAATTGTTCCTCACATCCAATGATAGGGCTCTCTACTAACTAATGGTAGGTTAGCATTATCTAAAGGAGGAGGAAAAGAACAAAGACTTTTTGAGTAGGTAAATCGCCCGTAATCGCTTGCTTATAAACTAAAACAATTTTCACACTTCACACTTTCAAAACAATTACTTTCAAAATGCTTTATAAACACTCTTTACGACTGATACAATGGTTATTATAAAGCAGACTACCTTACATTGACATTTTCAAAAACAAAACTTCTTTTCAACAAATATTTTTCAAAACAAACATTTTGTATACATTCTCAAACGATACGAGAATCATTACAAAATCGCCGTACTTAGGCATTTTCAAAATATTTGCAAACATACACAAAACACAAAGCATTTTCAAAGTGAGCTAGCAATTAAGAGCCCGTAGATAACTACGAATGAAAAGGGTGCTAACACCTTCCCTTTTCATAACCTACCCCCGAACTCAAGAAAATTCTCAAAGATCTTTCCTGTTCTTTTCACCCTTTCCTTTATTGGATAAAAGAAAAACCGGTGTCGACTCTTGCTATCCACAATACTTACAATAAAACGCAAAACCCTAAAGTCAGTTCTCCCACTGTATTACAGTTATCCTACAACTTCATTTTTACTTGTATACGGGAATTCAAGAGTTCAACCAACTAAAATCTCTCAAGAATGATTGGACACTCTTAAGATCAAATCTTTGAAAAATGATCAATTTACTTTATTTTGACCGAACCTTTATAATGTATGGTGCTATCTCTCTTACCCTTGACTCTTCATTTTTTTCTTATTTATATTTTCATTACTAAATTATTAAAATGTTTTCAAAATGATTTTAAATTCTAAAAGTTTTTCAAACTAATGTTTTTCTGAAAACATAATTCACTACCTATTATGTTTGGAGTCACATGTCCAATACTAGACACACATATTTTTTGGTTGTTTTAATAAAAAGAGAGAGACTTTCCAATCATTCGAAAGTGTGTGATTTGCCTTAGTAAATTTCAGAGTTAATCTTATACCTTTATATATATAAAGGTATAAGATAAACTTGGCGAACTTTCACACTTTTTCTATTTAAAAATCCGAAGCTTTAGGTTCATTGGCACATTATATTTGACTTTAACACTTCACTTGAATCTTAAATTTTACTCTAATGATGCTTGATATGACTCTTTAAGATATACACTATCATCAAACACACTATTTGACCATAGAACTTCAATGACTCCACCAAACACTATTGACATAAGGTGTTGTCCTAAAAAATGAATTTTGATATATTGATTTTCAAACACCACAATTTGATCACCATATAGATAAGATTCGATACCTTGAGCACCATAACTTATTTACCACATCAAGTGATCACTTCACTTCATAACATTGTCGTCAACACTTCTTGATCAACACTTCTGATGAATACTTCTCACAAAAGTGTTGTCAGTATCAAAACGAAATGTATTATTATAGACATCATACATGTAAGCACATAAATTCGCAAAATATTTTTATAAATTAAGATTTTTATAATTGGACATTATTTTTCAAATCCACAATTCGTCACTTTTTATGTTTGGAACACGTCAACGAGGATTGACTCTGGCGTAACTTTTGGTCATTGTATCGAGTTGCTTCGCGTTCAAAGTGGTATATTGAAAGAGCGTATTACAAATTTCCTTGATTTTAAGTAATCTTTTAGCCAAGATGTGCAAGCTTTGTTGTTGGACTAGGTTGTAAACACTGAAAAGCAGATCATTCACCCCTTGTATGTTAAAGGTTGCTTGCAATTCTTTGAGGTTCTGAATCATCTTTTGTTCGGGGATGCTTTGAGGTTTGGCCTTGAAGTAGTTGTTGAGAAGGTTAAAAAGTAGGAAGATAACGAGATCGAAGTGAGATCTTTCGGTGCAATGATGAATGTTTCTGATGCGACATAGTGGGATGGATTTGAAATGTTAGCATTCCACCACCAAAATCAGTGAAATATTCGAAAATTAATATTGAATGAAAGTGAAGAGATACGTGAAATTGGTGCGTGTGAAGTTTATATAGAGTAAATAATTAAAATTGCTTCCGTTCAATCTGATGCATTGTGCGAATCTCTGTTCGATTAAATCTATTGAAAGATAGTTTAAAGTCATAATCACATGCTAGTTGTATGCATCTTTTGAATGAGTTTCATCATACAATATCCTTAACCAAAAAGAATATTTTATGTGTTAAAAAACGGTAACCTAAATGATATGTAGTATTTATTTATGAGTTAATAGTCATTTATCTCCTGTAATATAGACGAGTTTTAATTTATCCCATATAATTTTTTTTTAATACATTCTTTAAAATATTAAAATTCTATGTTTTTTAACCTATAAACACAAATATTATCCCTATAAAATATATATTTTTAATTTATCCTCTTATTTTTACATACTCAAGAAATACCAAAATTACAGAGATAATCAATATTTTTTTTTAAGGAGTAAGTAAATTAGAACTCGCTTATACTACAGGGCTGAATGACAACTTTTATTTATTTTTACACTAACCATTCATTTATATCTACTAATTAAACCAGTAGTAATTATTATCACTTTCTTGTCTGTTTTTACTACACCGCTTGCTTTTCACGGCGAGACAGTGTTTAATTCCTTTAGCACTCCATTTAACATCACTTTCCGCGTGATCTTTTCATACTCAAAGTTCCAATCAGAAAAATCACATCCCATAACAATACAAAATTCCACACAATCAATTGAAAGAAACTGCGAAACACCACAATCTTCAGTTTGACGGCGATGCGATGAACAAAGAAACCGAAATCCTCTGTCGTCTCGTCGCGAATCATCTCCACCTAGCTCAATTCGAACCCTTACGCGGCGTTCTCCTCGCTCTCCGAACCCGAAACCGTGACCTAGCTCGCCATATTCTTCAATCCATTGTTGCTAGATCCGGCCGATTCCCGAACATCGCTTGGTCTCCTTCTTGTCCGTCTCCCGCTCTTCTTACCTATTTATCGACGCTTGAATTGCTCCAATTGGATGACGCTTCGTCGGTTTGGAAATTTGATGCCGAAACGCTGCGTTTACGGGCGGAGTTTCTGTTGCTGGTTCAACATTTGATTGACCTGGTGTCGGAGGAAGGTGATGAATTGGAAGAATTGGATTTGTGTAGAAAAGTGTTGGATAGGGTTTTGGAGATAGGTGTGAAGAGGCTGAGAGTTGATGAGGATGGTGAAATTGAAAGTAGTGTAAGTAGTGAGAGTTCCATTCAAGAGAGTGAGTTGATGAGTTTGAGGAAGCTGGTTTTGGATAGTGCTGATGTTTTTGAAGCACTGAGTGGGAATATAGAGAAACAGGTTAGGCGGTGGGAGTGCGGGGATAATGGTTTAGCGGTTTCTGTGAAAGGCGGTGGTGATGGTGATTCGGAGGAGGATGCTATTGTTAAGGTGCTTTTTGGGATACAGAAGATGACTCAGGTTGTTCATTTGAATGCTATTAGGGAGAGTCTTGAAGGCGGTGATGTTGAAGGGGCGATTTCTCATTTACGTTTTCTCCATTTTGATTATGGACTGGATCAGTCTGAGTACCGGTATGCTCTGTTTAACCCCTATTAAAATTGAAGCAAGGGTTGTTTTTAGAATTATATTGGCTGTTTTCTACCATTCTTATCTAGTGATTAGGGAGTTATGTTTGAGGATTTATCTCCATGTCAATGCATGCATTTTCCAATGCCAAGGGAATTATGCTTGTTTGGATTCATGATTCATGAATGTAGAATTTAGGTCTCCCTTAGTCATCCAATATATTAAATGAATGGAGCGTGGGATAACTGGTTCACATTCGTAGAGACGTAGCAATATTTTATTGAACCTCCACGAAGCTGTAATTCTAATGTGGAAACCTATAAAGGTTCTTCTGTTTCTAGATTTTATTTGAACTATAGAATTTTCATCAGCAACATCAAACATATACACCATCCAACACTAAATATAAACATCTATTGTTTATTTCACTCTTATTAAGAAAAGTTACTAGTGCAGTTAATGCGTCCATTTTATGACAAACGTACCTAAAATACCCTTTGTGTATTTGTGTACTGTCAATTTTTTAGGGGTTTATTTGAAAAAGAAACAGTAAATGTATCCAGTAATTTCATTAGAGGCTTATATTTAGGGACTTTTTTTTCTTCTTCCAAACGAGTGGGCATATTTAAGGACATAGGGAGTAATAATTTCTTAATTCATTCTTATCTGGGTCTATATCTGGATTGGTCTGGTGAGGCCCCTTATCTCAAATTTATAATTGCTTCAATTAAAAAGATTTTAAAATAGAAGGAAAGTAAGCGCGATACCGCTGCTATAGCTCACTATAGCAGAATAGCGCAACAATTGTAGAGTTCGGTGTGGCGGCATCACCATGCAAGCCGTCTTCAGCAGTGGCAGTTGTCGCGGCTGCAAATTGCGGCCATCCTGCTATCCATTATACTGCTAAAACAATCTAGACTTACTACAACTGTGCTAATGGAGATGAGGAGTTGGAGGTGGAAGAACAATAGTTTGAATCAAAGTGATGAACTGGATAATATTGATGTGGTGGAACTTAGAAGTTAAGATGAGGCAGACGCAGATGCAGAAGCATGATTTTTATTACTTTTAGAGCTTAATTTTAATGGCTTTTCATATGTTTACTTTTAGAACTTGATTCTGTCCTTTTGATGGGATGTCATTTTGAATACCATGTCATTTTGATCACATTTAAAACCTATCTTGATGAACAATGACTTAGTTGGTTATAACTATTAAGTATGATTATCCGTTTAATTTTGTGTACTTTTCTATTTTTGAGTATTTATGTATCTTGTTGGAATTTATGTTTACTGGTTCAATGTTTTATAATCTCCACAATAGCGGCCATCCCTCTATCCACTATAGCGTTTTTGGGGTTTGGCGCTATGTGCTGCTATATGGGATTAACATCATAGACCCCAATTTGCAGAGATGATAATGCTATGATGCATGAGTCCTTACACTGTTACACAAAACAAGTTTAACTTAGGAATGTATCCCCAAATAGAAAAATGAGGTAGCCCTTATTGTATAAAAAATGGCAGGGTCTCATCTTAGATTGTTTGAGTATGCATGTAAAGAGACCCCAGAAATACAGGAGAGTTAGTCTGATAGGGGCAGCCCAATAGTGAAGAGTAGAGATACTGACAAATGGTCTAAATGTGAACTTAATACATGGCATGGTATTGTGATGCCAATTAATCATATGTAACTGAGTGGAAAAGAGCTTGGTTGTTGATGTTGTTGTTGTATGGTAGATAATAGAATGTTAAGTTGAAAACAGTTAATGTACATGTGGGAGGATTGGTGGATAAGAAGAAGAGAATAGGAAAAAAAACAGTGGGGCAAAATGGTTCATGTTAGGCTACCAATTTCTTTGAACATTTGTAATTTCAATTATTGCAGAACAGTATTGAGTAGCACCCTTAAGAATCAATAATCCATATTCCAGACCCTATTCTCTAAATTAGAGGACACATGGAAATATTTCATTGCTATTCGATTTCCCGAGCTTGCAACCTTGCTGTATTGTGTTTTTCCTCATTTTTTCAGTCCTAGTAGTTCATACCCACATGTTCCTAATTCTTTTGTAGCATAGTTTTGAAAGATCTCTTGAAGGCCATTTTATCAAGAAGCAAGGATTTTGGGGAGTCTTGGCTTATCATGCGTAACCAAATGCTAAAGATTTACAGTGAAGCTCTTTCATCAAATTGCAGAGACATTGTTCAAATGATGCAGGTATACAGTCCCTTTTTTCTTCTACCAAATTTTTTATTCATTTATATAATTCTTCCTATGATCATTAAATGCTATCGAACTCAAGTGTTGTATAAACTTTTAGTGCTTATGTGGACTAGACTGGTAAAATCAACTAATATTGAACTGTTTACCCAATGTAAAAATTTCAGTTGTATAAACTTTTAGTGCTTATATGGACTAGACCCGGAAAACCAACTTCTAATATTGAACTGTTCACCCAATGTAAAAATAATATTGAGAAAGCAAGGCAATTCCATAATATAGCAAGGCACAATGATTAAATGTGATAGTACAAGTCTTATTTTTGCACAAATGACTGAATCATATTTTCGTAAGGTGAAAACATCTAAAGCAAGCTAAAATGTTCACGATCTTCAAAATTATTGGTCTCGTAGACAAACTCAAAACTGTAAGACTGAAAAAAAATGATGAATGGACAAATCACATAGGAATGGAAAAATTAATAGATGTGATTTAGTCATTTTGTTTACGTTTATAATTTGTTTTAGTCATTTTGAGCACACTAATGATTTGATTTTGATGGGAACTTATATTGTGGTGTTGTTAGAATTTATGTATGTTGTAACTTGTAACTTCTGTTTTTAAGGAATTATGTATGTTGTTGGAACTTATTTTAAGTATTTATGTATTCTTGTTTAGTATTTGCCTTGGTTTTTAAAGCTCACAATAGTGGTTATCCCGCTATCCGCTATGCCGCTATAGCATTTTGGGGATCTGGCGCTACGCGCCGCTATCCGAGATTAACAACCTAGACGGTTAGCGTGGGTACCAGGTCCAATTCCCACATTGTCATCTTTAACCCGGCTCTCTTACCATGTTAAGTGGAATTAGATCCCACTCTCAAAGCTAGCTCATAAGACGAGGGTGCCTAAGTCCATATTTTCATCCACCGACCCACAAAACTTGGCAATGTGAGACTCCAATACAACTTCAATAGTCATAATGAGTTTTTTTATTTTATTTCCTTAACTTATTGGATGCAAAGTAACTAACATTCAGGAAATGCCGAAGTAGAATAATCACATATAATATAGAATAGCAAAACATCACTTCAAATGGGATGCTAGAAAAAGCAAAGTAAAAAATAATTCAAATTTTAAGAAACTTATGATTTAGAGACATCATATTTTAAAGAAAGCAGACGAAACCATTGTTCAAGCAAGCAGAAAATTTTGGGAATGCTTATTTTGTGTTTCAAGAAACATTTTGTTGTTCCATTAAAGCATTCTGGCTTTTGATAAGTAAGGTCTTTACAAAAAATTTCCCGTGTCTCACCTTTTCCCCCTCATTTAGTCAACTCAGAAAATGGTTTCACTAGCACTCAGTTCATATCAGTTTTAGATTGGTCATTTTGTCTCGGTGTTATTATTTTCCTTTATTTAAATTCATTTCTAAGTTGTTAGATGAGTAATGAATTTACACTTTACAGCATATAGTTTTTTCCTTGGCCATTTTACGTAAAAGGAAATTTGTTTTGTTTAACTATATCAAATATCAATGTTTCTGTTTAGAGCATTCATGATGAGGTTTTATCTGAAGAGATCGAAATTGATAGAGGCCAAACTGACGATTTCACTCCACGCCCTCTTGCGCGTCTTCAAAACTATCTGGCAGAACTGAAACCAGGTCAGAACTTGGATGATAAGACATTATCACTGAACGAGGTAATCAGATTATGCAAGACAGAGATGTATCATTATGCCCGTGTTTCTGGACTACATGTTTTTGAATGTATTATGGATACCGCCCTGTCTGCCGTGAAAAGAGAGCAGCTGGAAGAAGCTAGCAATGTATGTGCCAATTTATGTTTGACGCTTACTGTATCAATTATTACATCCTGTTAATTTAACTATCCCTTCTCCCTACCTAGTCTCTACATAGATGTATTTTCAAATATAAACTCATGTACTTTTTTGTTGCAGGTCCTCCAATTGTTTCCACAACTTCAGCCCTTAGTAGCTGCCATGGGTTGGGATTTGTTGGCCGGTAAAATAGCAGCAAGGAGAAAATTAATGCAACTTCTATGGACAAGTAAGTCGCAAGTGATTCGGCTTGAAGAATCTTCTCTTTATGGTAATAAATCAGATGAGGTATTTTTCGTCTTTCATTATTTCTTGTGTGGTTTTTGGGTAATAAAAGTAAAAGAATGAATAAGTGGAACTTTGCTGAAAGTTTGATTTGATATTTTGACAGATGTCTTGTGTGGAGCATCTGTGTGATACTTTATGCTATCAGCTCGATCTTGCCTCTTTTGTTGCTTGTGTGAATTCTGGCCAGTCTTGGAATTCAAAATTCTCATTAACGCGCTCTGGAAAAGAACAAGCGGCATTTAGTGATGAAGATGTCTATTCTGATCATTTTGTTGAGAACTTTGTGTTAGAACGTCTTTCTGTCCAAACTCCTATTCGGGTAATAGTTTTTGTCAAATGTACGGCATTGTAGTTTGTATGCTTGGAATTCTTTCCTATCTTTGAAAGGGTTATAATTGCATATCAATAGTTATTGATGTGATTGAATTGAAATATATGTAATTTCTGCATCTTCTCAGTAAAGACAATTCTCCTTTATAGGACTCACTTGAATATTTGAACTTTATGTATGTTGTATCCTTTGATACATGATATGTGTAGAGCAGAGGCTATTGCGGTTGCTTTTATTTTTATTTAGAAGATAGATGTAATATAAATTGTAGACAACAATGTTATGATCTTAAATGGCATGATTCCTCCTCTATTTTGGTAATAGCCTTTGATGCTATCATGTAACTATGTTAGTTCTTTGATTTCATTCCACACACAGTGGGTATATCTTTGATGATGAAAACAGATTTGACTACAAAGAATGTTTGTTGATGTGTAAAATCACGAAGGGCAGTTACCCTCCTTTCTGAAATTGTCCGTAGTCACTACAAAATTGCTGCCTTTATTTTTGAAAGGAAAATATATCACAAGTTGATACTTTATGGTTTTTAAAATTTTAACGAAATCTATCAGAATTCATTTGAGATTCTTTGTACTTTATGTTTCAGTCTTAAATATGATAGCAACATCTTCTCTTATCCTGTCATGACTGGAGAATCTTCTGTAGGTACTATTTGATGTTGTCCCAGGCATAAAATTCCGGGAAGCCATAGAATTGATCACTATGCAACCAATTGCTTCTACTCTAGAAGCCTGGAAGAGGTATGCTTATGATTCTTCTTCACCAATAAAAAAGTAATGGTCAGTTGCATCTGCAGCGTTATCTTTTCTTTAGGACAGATAGTAACCCGAAGTGGCTGGTTTTACTGGATTTGTTTGTTAATTAATTAGTGTATAAGAAGACAGGCACACTTCATTATGAGGTCTACTTTTCCAAGAAAATTTCAAGGTATTCTTGATATAAAATTTCCAATTTTTGGAAACAGTTCACTCAACCATAATCCATCTAACTTTTTATTTTATCTTGATGTGTGGATATTGTACTTGCACTTAGTAAACATACACCAACTCATCAATGTTTCATTTATTTATTTTGATAGAATATTTTTGTCACTAGGCTAGGAGAAAAGTATCATGAAGGATAACATGATATCCATCAAAATTCCAAAACAGAAAATGAAAAAAAAAAAGAATGAATCCTGAATACAGAATGAATCATGAATACATCAAAATTCCAACTGATACACAAAAGTAAATAGGAAAAATCCCTTTGAATTACATAATAATACTGCAAAACTTCGAGGGTCTGCATCTCATTTAATGCCAAAATGACCCCTTTCCTGTCAAATTCCACGATAGTAAACCATCCCTATTTTCCCCTATTTATTCTAAACCCATAATTTGTAAAACGTAAATGCTCCTATTAATATAGTAATAATTTTCCACTAAGCCCTCCTAATAATATAATAACAGTTACAGAACTCAAGAGGTCTAACAATACTCTGCTCCTAAAGTTTCACCCAGTCCTCAAGGTGAAGGATAAAAATAAGTGTCCACCAAGGTCCCACAACTTGAAGTAGAGTGAGAGAGCAAGACGTGAAATATGATGACTAATGCCTGAATCGTACACCATTTTGGGCGGTATGTTTGACCCAAATAGGTAGCATGACAACAATAGGCATTAATAATGCTGTTTCGATCAAACCAAAACATAATCCTCCCTTCACCAATGACCCGTCGTTTGGAGACAGTCTGGTATCTATTCAAATACTATACTCGCACCATGTCAATCAAAGTGTCTACTGACACAAAAATTTGCAAATCTCTGCTTTTGTCTCTTGTTACTTTTCCACAATGACATTCACCGGGGAAATGTTGGCATCTTCTAATGCTCCTAATAATTTCCCACTAACCCCTTCTAATAATGTAGTAACAGTTACAAAACTGAAGAGGTCTAACAATTCTTCTGTAATCTATTCTCGATCTTTCATTAGTGTAATTAATTATTGGCTATTACTATAAGCAACTAACATAAATATTTTGGTCTAAGATGAACTAATGTAGTAAAACATGACATTTTTATTTTTGATAAAAATGTTATTTAAATGTTTGAGATGGGATATTTATATGATTGGTAATTTTGTCAACTATGGAGTGGACGGACAGCATCTGATTAGTTCACTTGCATTACATTTTGTTCATATAACTTGGATTGCATTATATGAATGGTAATTTTGTCAACTATGGAGTGGATGTACATCTAATTAATAAACTTGCATTACATTGTGTTCATATATACTAGTATTTTAACAGTAATGCTAGCCACACACCTCTTTTCCTTTCTACACCATTTGATTTGCCTTTGGATTATTCTCAGTTGCATCAAGAATTTTTTTGCACATATGAACATGTAATCTGATGGCACCTAGCTGAATGAAAGCCACAATTGTATGGCGAGACTTTCTTGATATGAAATGTTCAAATGCTTAAGGTCTCATAATTACTGTGATGTCTATATTTCATATTACTCGAGCTTTCTTTTCTTTGCTGATTTTCCTTCATTTGACATAGGAAGCAAGATGTAGAACTCATGCATATGCGGTATGCTCTAGAATCAGTTGTTCTCGCTTTAGGAGCAATGGAAAGGAGTATACCTGATGAAATAGAAACTCATCAAAATGTGCCCCTAGTTCATTTGAAGGACTTGCGGAGCCATTTGAATGCTATTAGTAATCTTCCACGCAAGGTTATTCCCTTTTCAAAGATTTTATAATTTTTTTGTTCAATTTCTTCCTTCTCAGAGTGTTAATGATTGCAAGGATGAAGCAGTTTTCTTCAGGCAGTCGAGTATATCAGGATTTTCTTGTAATCTTATACTTCTCATTCCAGAGGCAGACATGTAGTTCATTCTTTTTTCTCAAAACATTTTTTGAACAATTTTTCCCCATCTACATGAAACATCTGACCAGTGATAAGTGCTTTGTCAAATACTTCCATTTATTTAAAATTGAAACATATGACGTGTTTGGATCATCCTATTAATTATTTCTCACAAAATTAATTTATGGGATTCAGGAAGGGCTTATGTAGGATGTAATATGTCATGTGATGTATCAATGACTGACAGTTGTGAAAAGTGCAGTTTCTGTGATATTTTGAATTTTTTAAAATTGTTATATTTAAAGTCATTGGCACCAATCGTTCAAAGATTCTATAATCTATTGTTTTTTTTTACCTGACATGGATGAAAGTTGAAACATATGTTTGGTGACAAGTTCTACCTGTTGTATTTGGATATTTTGTTAATTGCTTTTCTTCTTCTCCAATATTACTTTCATTCATGTTTTTATTTTTCAAATATATTCTGTTAATTAATTTTCACAAAATAAACGTAAGGAAAAAACTCATAGGCTGTAGTAATATTCAATGTATATTTGACTAGACATTAAAGTTTGCAAGTAGCATGTACACATTATAAAAATGGTCCACGTGACATCATTTTAAGTGTTTTGCATTCTGTTTTAATCATCTGTATTTCTTAAAGTTGTAATATTTTAAGTGTTGGAATCAGTTGTCCAACTTCAAAAACTGTAATAATTTCCTTTTTCTGTTGTTAGTAGTAATAATAATATATCATATCTAAATGAATTTATTAATGATGTAGGCGACAGTTAGTTTTCTCATAATCTTATCATCAGTCCACACGTGTTATAATTTTGCTCTTTTCTCTAATCAATTTTATAATTTTTAGCCCTAGTTTAGATTAAACGTTTGTCCAGTGGCAAGTGCTACATGTTGTCTATGTGTATTTGGTTAATTAGCTCATTGCTTCTCTTTCTCCATTATTACCTTATTTTATTTTTTTATTTGAAATCTGTTAAATATGCTTGGATCTCAACTCGAAAAGTTAGCTCAAAGGACGAGATTACCCACATATTTATAATCCAATAGTCCGGGAACCTAAAACTTCAACACCCACCCTCAGGCCTAGCGTGGGCCTGGTCAAGTGCCCACATTGCAGTCATTAACCCAACTCTGATACCATGTTAAATATGCTTGGATGTCAACTCCAAAAGCTAGCTCGAAGGTGATGTTGCCCTCACATATTTATATGTCCAACAGCCCGGGAACCTAAGCAATGTGGGACTTCAAACAGACTCAACAACGCAACTATCAACTTCAACACCCACCCTCACGCCTAGCGTGGGTCTGGGTCAAATACCCACATTGCAGTCTTTAAGCCTACTCTGATATCATGTTAAATATGTTTGGATCTCAACCCGAAAAGTTAGCTCAAAGGATGAGGTTGCCCTCACATATTTATACACCCAGCAATCCGGAAACCTAAGAAATGTGGGACTTCAAACAAACTCCAACGACACAACTATCAACTTCAACACCCACCCTCACGTCTAGCGTGGGCCTGGGTCAAATGCCCATATTGCTGTCATCAATCCAGCTCTGATACCACTGTTGGGTTATCATGGGGAGCATCCACATTGGGTCAAGAGCAACACACAAGTGAAAGAGACACCACATATTCACCCAAAACTTTAAGATGATAGGTGTATGTGTGCTCTCACTTTTAAAGGGTTCAACCTTTACTATTCCAAGCAATGTAGGACAAACAACTCATACTATATCACCTTAAGGTTTTGAGCGAATATGTGGTGTCTCTTTCAGTTGTGTGTTGCTCTTGACCCAATGTGAATGCTCCCCATGATGACCTAACAATGGTATCAGAGCTGGGTTAATGACTGCAATGTGGACATTTGACTCAGGCCCACGCTAGGCGTGAGAGTGGGTGTTGAAGTTGATAGTTGTGTTGTCGGAGTTTGTTTGAAGTTCCATATTGCTTAGATTCCTGGGCTGTTGGGTGTATAAATATGTGAGGGCAAGCTCACCCTTTGAGTTAGCTTTTCGGGTTGAGATCCAAACATATTTAACAAAATCAAATATAATTATTGCATTTGGATCTTTTGTTGATGTTCACAATATAAACGTGGGAAAAGTTTATGTAGAATGTAATGTCATATATCGGTAGTTAGTTGTTGTACATATTACCAAACAGCTTCTATGTAGTATGGTGCGCACTATATAAAGAATCCATTTGGCATTGTTTTTTTTGCATTTCCTGTGATACTTTAATATACCTTAAATTTTAATATTTTAAGTTTTTGCATAATGTGTTTGAAGACTCTTAAATTTCCTTTTCCAGTTATGATACTATGCTCATTCATTGATCCCTGGTTTTTTTTCAATCATGCAGATTTTTATGGTGAATGTCATGATTTCACAGCTGCATATGGATAATATATCTGCAAACTCCATGCATTGTGGATCACGAGGGAGTGATTCTAAATTATCCAATGCATCTTCTTCGGGAAGTAATTGTTCTACTAGAAGTGAAGAGGGAAATAAAATGGTCATATCTTTCACTAGTTTGTTACTTGACATATTGCGTCAAAACATTCCGTCATCCGTGGTTGAGTTAGAAAACACACTAGATGGTGGTGTAAGCACAGCTAGCAGACAGGCCCTCGAGTGGCAAATGTCAACCTCAGCACGTTTCATTGAAGAATGGGAATGGCGTTTATCAATTTTGCAGCATCTTCTTCCATTATCTGAACGCCAATGGAGATGGAAAGAGGCACTGACAGTGTTACGTGCAGCTCCCTCCAAGCTGCTCAACCTGTGAGTGCAGCTCGTATCTTTGTGCTTTTTGTTATATTTTCATTTGTTGTCTTCGGTTCTTCTCTAGTAAATTTCCGGAGTATTAGATAACTCTTTGGGCTAGTGTTCTAATGCAAGTTTATTTTATTTTGTTGTTTCATCTGATTTAGGGAAAGTTTTCCCCATTCTTCTATGTACTTGTGTTTAATATTTTTTCCGTCCCAATAAATCTGATGTTTTTTTCTTCTGCAGTTGCATGCAGAAAGCAAAGTTTGATATAGGAGAAGAAGCAGTACATCGTTTTTCTTTATCCGCCGAAGACAAAGCAACCCTTGAGTTAGCTGAATGGGTAGATAGTGCCTGCAAAAAAGCATCTGTATGTATTTCTATTGGGTTGGAATTTCCCTGATCTATTGAACTTAAGGCTTTGACAGTTTTTTCCTGTCATCTCAATGCATTATTGACATATGCGCACGGGACGTAGTTATTGATTTTGCAAAAAAATATGTTTAATTGCCAGTGAGTTTTGGCCTCATTGTTTTTACCAAAACCTTTGTAACGAGCAAACATAATTTGTTCCAAGGTAGGAGGATACATGCTGTGCTTAAAAGAATATCAAAGAGATCGTTCCCAAAAAGGTGGCTGCAAGTGCAACACACAAAGAAGTATTGTGTTGTTTCGATTTTCAGAACTAGATTGCACACAACACACTTAAGGTGAAAGAGAAGAGAGGCCTGTTTTTATTCTTTAGGTTGTTGAAAGCTTAAAATGGTTGTGATTTGTGAGGTTGATCGGCAGGAAAACCCCTCTGAGATGACAGGCCCCTCTGAGATTACTCACCTGAATAATTTGTCGCTCGACCTCCATCCTCTTACTTCTTTTTCTTTTTCAGAACTAGATTGCACACAACACACTTAAGGTGAAAGAGAAGAGAGGCCTGTTTTTATTCTTTAGGTTGTTGAAAGCTTAAAATGGTTGTGATTTGTGAGGTTGATCGGCAGGAAAACCCCTCTGAGATGACAGGCCCCTCTGAGATTACTCACCTGAATAATTTGTCGCTCGACCTCCATCCTCTTACTTCTTTTTCTTGATGTATGGGGTAATCCAATGAGTGTAATTCTCATAGGTTTTGCATTATATCCATGGGGTATGTAGATGCTGTTATCATTTTCAAATTACTAGATCCTTATGTTATGTGACAAATGTACTTTTCTTCTTTATCAGTGTTAAGAGTCCCACGGTGGATGAGATGAAGTCTGATCTCGTGTTTATTATTGGGGTCAGTCATCACCTTACAAGCGAGTTTTGTAACACTTTTAAGTAAAGTCCAACCCAAATTCCAATATGCTATCAGAGCCTATTAGGTCACCGCTTTTCGGACCACCCGTGGGACACTCCAAATGGCCAATCTTAAGCCTGTAGGGTATGTGTTAAGAATCTCACATTGGATGAGATAAGGTCTGATCATGTGTTTATACATGGGGTCGGTCATCACCTTAGACCCAATTCAAATTATAACAGTCAGTATAACACACTGAGTTGAGTTGTCTTCGTTACAACTTTTGTATGGATTCCTTTTTAACATGTTCTTGACTATTTCTAATTGCTTATCATGAATGGTAATCATTTTATAAATGCAGGTAGATGATGTGGTCTCACGGGTACAGGATCTAGATTTCTCCTCTTTACGCTCCCAATTGGGACCCTTGTCTACAGTAAGTGACTTAAATGTTATGAAAGCAATTTAGATTTTGTCATTTCATCTTATAGGGAATAGAATGCTTTGTATATAGCTGGTTCTGAGAATGTGCATTTCCTGCCAGATTCTTCTTTGCATTGATGTCGCCACAACTTCTGCAAAGTCTGCAGGGATGTCTCAACAACTGTTGAATCAGGTGCTGCAATCATTTCTTCAATATTCCCCCTCCACACAAAAAATTAAACACATGGAGAAGGAAAGGAGCAAAACAATAAAAGTGGCATAATACTGTTCCTTTTCAGATACAACAAAGCACATCTGGAAAGAACAAGCTAATGACAACATAAGAAGTTTAGGCGCTAATGTTAGAGAGACATAGGAATACGATTTTTCAGCCTATACTTGACTGTTTAGCTATTAGGAGAGTTAATATTTAGTTTTCACTTTTCTCTTTAAACATTGCAATTAAAATGCCTTTAAGAGACAAAGGCTAGAAAAACCAATCCGGTTAGAACCGTAACTTTTAAAGTACGAACACTCTACTCTCTCTACTTTATAGTTCTACTAAATACACCTAATAACAGTGTGAGTTTACCACTCCCATGAACTCCAAGGTTTTGAAACTAAATAACTCTAACTATTCAAATTTAACAGGAATTCCCAAGCATAATAGCAACTCCAAAAACCTATGTTAGATGAACTACTTAGTTATGTAAAAACAATGAGGAGCCATCTCGGAACTAGAGCCACAATAAAGTATAGTCATACACCTATTTAAAGACTTTATTTTACTAATTATAGGTGTATCATAAACTTGTTTGTTAGTTGTAGAATCCATGTTATTGTTCGTTGTCATTTCAAATTTCTCGTTAGCATATTGTTAACATTAGTAGGGTGAAACCAATATTTTCATTAGTTGTTGCCAAAACAGTGATTGTCTTTGTGTATTTTAGAAAGGTTTATATATGTAATAATTCTGTAACAACTGTATTTTGCTAATTATTAGGTTTATTTATTTAGGATCAATCCCATAATCACAAGGATTTGTTTCCTTAGAACTAACTAACTATATATATATATATATATATATATATTATTACTTCAGAATTTAATAGTTGTAAGAAATCAGACAAGGGAGAGATTGATAGAACAAAGAATTACACTGTCATGTATGATATGATATAGAATCTAATATTTGTGCTTACAATCATTGTTTACCCTGAATGTCTTCTATTTAGGCATATTTTATTTTCGTGAAATGCTATTCAATATATAACTTTGATCTCTAGTCCTTCTTTATTCTTAAAAGCTTTGTCCTCATGACTAGATAGCGGTTTTTATTATTCACGTGTAGGCCCAGATTATGTTATCAGAGATATATCCAGGAGGATCTCCCAAAGTTGGCTCTACTTATTGGGATCAGATCCTTGAAGTGGGAGTCATTTCTGTGTCACGGCGTCTTCTAAAGCGCTTACAAGAGTTCTTGGAGCAGGTTAGGGCTTGAATATTATTTATAAGACTCCTTTTAAAGAAAATCAGTTCCAATATGCTCCATGCAAGAATTAATTTCCTTTTATGATTTTGAGCGTTGACATATACACCAATAATATTACTATGTTGGCGTCTGTTATTCCCATTACGTTAGTTTCTTATGTCGATATAGAACACTTTTTTGGGTCTTTTTAACAGTTCATGTTTTCACTTAATGAGATTATTCGCTGAGGAACTAATTTATAGTTCAATACTATTTTGCTCGGAAAAGCACAAGATAGTGGTGTTGTAACTAGACATCTTCCAAGTTAAGGCATTTTCCGTGATAAAGACGGTGTAGTGTTAAAGTCATTGATACAAAAGAGCTTTTCAACCTCTTTTTTTGTTAAGGTTACGACCTTAGCAACACTATGCAGAATGAATAGAGGTTGCAAAAATATATCCTACTCCAATAGTGTAAGAATAAACATTTTGAACATAACTACAAGCATTTTCCTCTAGTCAAATACACCAAGGAACCACACAATTGTCACAGGGCCAAAAAAAACTTTGCCTTATCATATTAAAATATAATTGATTAGAAGACACACAAATTGTGGAACCCTAGTTACGAGTGGTCTAATACCATTTTCTTTTTGTTCAAAATATCAGAAGAATGAAACACATTACTAAATCTAGTATGTTGAAGTCAAAGACAAGGATTGCAAATCCTTTGAACTTAAGTAAAAGAAGTTGCTTCATACCTTGAGGCAAATATGATCACAAACTTCACTGAGCAGAAATAATATTTTTGTATATTGTCTTCTCCCTCCCCTTATTTTTAATTTACATAAAACAGGCTGTATGAGGTGCATTTGGGTTTTTTCAATTTGTTTTTATTATGATTTTTTCCCTTCTTTTTTTATTTTTTGGAGACACCAATGTTCTCCTTTACTTTCGTGGTCTTACTAGAGTACATACAAGCGCCATACCACAAAAAACTTCCATGCAAATGCTGTAGAAGACTCTGATTTTGGTAATGATGTTTATATGGTTTACTCCTCCAGGACAACCCTCCAACGCTGCATGAAATCCTATCTGGGGAAATTGTCATCACATCATCTAAAGAGTTACACCGGCAGGAGCAGAGGGAGCGTGCTCTGGCTTTGCTACATCAGATGATTGAAGATGCTCATATGGGCAAGCGGCAGTTTCTGAGCGGTACTTATATTTATTGGCATTTTATTACTTTTTTGTTGTAAAATTTAGTTTGGTGAAGTCTGTGTCCATCAAGTACGACTTCAATGGTTATAACATGTTTTTATACTAAAATCAGGTAAGCTACATAACCTTGCAAGAGCTGTCAGTGATGAAGAAACTGAACCAAGTACTACTAGAGGTGAAGGATTGTATTCTGAGAGGATTGTTATTTCCAACGGTGACAAGGACATTGTACTTGGGCTCGGTTTAAGAGTTGTTAAACCAATACCTTTAAGTACAGTTGGAGGAGAAACTGGCCCACAGTCTTCTGGTTTTGACATTAAAGACTCTGGGAAGGGAATATTTTCTCCCTTGAGTGCCAAACCTATGACATATTTATCACAATTCATTCTTCATGTTGCTGCAATTGGTGATATAGTTGATGGAACTGATACTACTCATGATTTCAACTTTTTCTCTGTCGTTTATGAGTGGCCTAAGGATGTAAGGTTCTTAAAATATTTAAATTATTTGACAGTGTTTGATTTTAGACGCAACTACCGCCATGTTTATGCGTATTTAAGCGTGTTACTATTGCACAACTACGGATCTATTTTTATTATCAGAAGTTATTCATATATCTCTTTTACCCCTCCACAACTGCAATCAAACACATGTAATTTTAAATTTTTGGATAAGTATCAGTGTTATCATATTTTAATAAAGTGAAAAATATATGTTTCTTATTCTATATGCTCACCTATACCAATAACAATGTTTCTTATACTATTTGCTGAAATAGCCTTCTATTTACATAGTCTTAAGTTTGTAGGCCAAACTTAGCCTCACAACACTTTTAAGGTGCGGATTGCCGAAACTTTCTAAGTTCTATTTAGGCCTTATTTCTGACCAAGAGGGGATTTGGGTTTTTCTCAGTAACCCCTCACGCGATGACTATTGAGCCTGGTGTATGGATAATACGAGTGGCTCAATGATGGTTAGGATGTACTTTCATACTATCTTAAGTTTTATGCATAACTCTACCCCACAAAACCAATTTGAATGGTGGTGATTGCCTAAACTTTATAAGTCCTATTTAGACATTATCTCTAGTTAGTGTGAGACTTGGATTTATTCTATTTACAGGGTTCGAGCTGCATACATTTGACTCTTCCTAAACGCAGCAATGGCAGAGCCTTAGGCACTAAGTCTCCTTTTATGCAGCCATTTAGAAATAACGAAAATTTAATATTTTTATATAATGAGCTTGTCTTGCTTTCCTTTGACCATGTTTTACTGTTTTATCTCGCAGCTTTTGACCCGTCTTGTTTTTGAAAGAGGCAGTACTGATGCAGCAGGGAAGGCAGCTGAAATCATGTGTGCTGATTTTGTACATGAGGTCATTTCTGCATGTGTGCCTCCAGTTTATCCTCCACGATCTGGACATGGATGGGCATGCATTCCGGTTGTTCCCTCGTTCCCTAAGAGCAGCTCTGAAAATAAAGTACTTTCTCCTTCATCTAAAGATGCAAAACCTAATTGCTATTCCCGTTCTTCAGCAACACCTGGAGTTTCATTGTATCCTCTCGAGTTAGATGTGGTGAAACATTTGGCTAAAATATCTCCAGTGAGGGCTGTCTTGGCATGTGTATTTGGTAGTTGTATACTGCATGACAGCAGTAGCTCTTCTATTTCAAGCTCCTTGAGTGATGGATTACAGCAGGCTCCAGATGTTGATCGTCTGTTTTATGAGTTTGCTCTTGATCAATCTGAAAGGTAGCGTACCCTGTTTGTATGTATTGGTTCTCAGTTATATATATATATATATATATATATATATATATATATATATATATATATATATATATATATATATATATATATATATATATATATTTTTTTTTTTTTAAACTATTTAAAGACAATATTCTGTTCATACTAACTAATAGAGTAGTTTACTAATATGCCCTTCATTTTATCTTTCTATTCTGTTTTGCTGAGCTGTCAGGTTTGTTAGTGGTGTGCTGTTAGCTTGTTATGGCCTCACACCTTTTCTGCTTTGTATCACATGGCTATATAAAGTAGCCTCTTGTATTACTGTTTAATTAGATAATACAATGAGAGTTTCTTTTCATTCTCTCTCTTTACCTATTTCTATCATGGTATACAGAGTATAATTTTTTTCCGATCCATGGAACCTTTATTCCCTTCCTCTCAGGTGAAACTTTCTCACCTAATTTCTGTTAAGCTTGACGACAAGAATTTCAAACAGTGGAAGCAGCAGATTGATGGCGTCGTCCGTGGTCATCGTCTTCAACGCTTTGTCACTGTTCCGGTGATTCCGCCACCGTCTCCCTCCGATCCTGCATCTCACAGTGCGTTTCTTGAGTGGGAACAGCAGGATGCTCTCATTTGCACCTGGCTTCTCTCTACCATCTCCGATGCTCTCCTTCCTAAGCTCGTTGACTGCAAGCATGCGTGGCAGGTGTGGACAGAAGTTCATCGGTACTTTGATGTTCTTCTCTCCACCAAGGCTCGTCAACTTCGTTCAGAACTCCGGCGTCTTACGAAGGGTTCACTAACGATTACTGAGCTTATGACGCGTTCACGTGACATCAGTGAGTCGCTAACCTCCATCGGTGATCCCGTTCCTCTTCGTAACCTAATTGAGATTGTTCTTGATTCATTACCTGAGGATTATGATTCTATTGTCGCCGCCGTTAACAGCAAAGATGACGTTAGCTCCTTGGAAGAGTTGGAG
This sequence comes from Vicia faba, assembly GCA_948472305.1. Lineage (NCBI taxonomy): Eukaryota > Viridiplantae > Streptophyta > Magnoliopsida > Fabales > Fabaceae > Vicia > Vicia faba. The sequence goes on from OX451737.1 coordinate 1,189,119,092, forward strand.
TCTTCCTTGCTTGCTCATGAGTCGCGATTGGAGAAGCATCGCAAAGCTGCGATTACAGAACCGGCGACGGCGACGATCAATCTCACTCAAGCAACACCTTCTCCCACTCCAGTCGCTTCTGATCAAGTCATCTCCGAGGCGTTTCCTCAAGGAACGAGTCACGTCACCGCTAATGCTGAAAATCATTCCTATGGTGCACGTGGTGGTCGTTCTGGTCGCGGTGGTGGTCGTTTTGGTCGTGGAGGAGGTCGTTTTGGGAAATCACCGTGTCAGATTTGTCACAAACCTGGTCATGATGCTTCAGTATGCTACTATCGTTATGCCAATTCAAGTGGTGCTAGTTATCCACATCATCGAGCTCCCTTCAATCCTTTTCACGTGGCTCCTCGTGCTGTTTATCCTGTGCAGCTTGCTTATGCTTCTCCCAGAGCTGCGCCTCCCAGATCTTCTGCACCACAAGCCTTTTATGCAGGTACTGAAGCTAGCAGTGCAAACCAGTGGTGGTATCCTGACTCAGGAGCTTCTCATCATGTTACTCCTGATGCCTCTAATGTGTCTGACTCTGCCTCCGTGCCTGGAACTGAACAAGTTTTCATAGGTAACGGCCAAGGTTTGTCCATCAACTCTGTAGGTTCTATGTCTTTTCCCTTACCTCACAAACCTCATCTATCTCTCACTCTTAACAATCTCTTACATGTCCCTCACATCACCAAAAACCTTATGAGTGTGAGCAAATTTGCTCAAGATAATTCTGTATTTTTTGAATTTCATCCTAAGTTTTGTGTTGTCAAATCTCAGGCTACTTCTGAAGTCTTACTCAGTGGTCTTGTTGGTGCTGATGGCCTCTATAAATTCTCCAATCCAGCTGCTCCTCCGTTGTCCAAATCTTCTTCCTCTTATAGTTCTAGTCATAGTTATCCTGCAGCATACAATTGTAATACTTCCTATAGGACGGATGTTATAGATTCTATATCTCAGTGTACTGAATCTGTTGCAAATCATACTATAAATCCTTTGTCTTCTTGTAATGAATCTTGCAATTATAATGTTACAAGTACCTTTTTCAATCCTTCTCTAAACTCTGTCAGTACTGTTTTACCTTCCTCACACTTTAATGCTGCAAATTCTATTGCATCCAATAAATATGTGCTTTGGCATACTAGGCTGGGACACCCCAATCATCATGCCCTCACTGAAATCTTCAAACTGTGTAATCAATCCTTTCCATCTAAACCCCCTGCTGAGTTATGTCACGCTTGCTGCATTGGCAAGTCTCATAGACTTCCTTCTTCTTTATCTACCACAGTTTACTCTCATCCTTTTGAGCTGGTTGTATGTGATCTTTGGGGTCCTGCCCCTATGCAATCTTCCAGTGGTTATACCTATTTCCTAACCTGTATTGATGCCTTCTCTAGGTTTGTTTGGGTTTTTCCTCTCAAACTTAAGTCTGACACCATGGTTCAATTTCTTCAGTTTAAGAAAATGGTTGAACTTCAGTTCAATTGTCCCATTAAATGTGTCCAAACTGATGGGGGAGGTGAGTTTAGGCCTCTTACCAAATATCTCACAGATTTAGGGATTGTTCACAGATTCACTTGTCCCCATACACATCACCAAAATGGCCTTGTTGAACGTAAGCACAGGCACATTGTTGAGACTGGTCTCACACTCCTTGCTCAGTCCACCCTTCCCTTAAAATTCTGGGATCATGCCTTTGTCACAGCTGCATATCTCATTAACAGACTTCCTACACCTATACTTGACAATGTCTCACCTTATTTTAAATTACTTCACAAAAACCCTGACTATACTATCCTTAAAGTCTTTGGCTGTGCATGTTATCCTTTTCTCCGTCCCTATAATTCTCATAAACTTGATTTTAGATCTCAACTGTGTATTTTCCTTGGATACTCTACCTCTCACAAAGGCTATAAATGCCTTGCTTCAGATGGTCGCATTTTTATTTCCAAGGATGTTGTTTTTAATGAAGCAAATTTTCCTTATTCCACCTTGGTTTCTTCTTCAAAATCTGTCTCTCTTCCTAACACTCCATCCTCTTCCTCTCCCTCTCTCAGTTTTCCTCCTGTTCCCTCTGCTCCCTCTACTTCTAATCTGTCTTCTATGCCTTCTTCTTCCTCAAATTCTGCTTTTCCTCAACTTAGCAGTCCCACTATTTCTAATTTTTCTCCAATCTCTTCTTCCTCTTCCTCTGCTGCTCCCTCTAACAACTCTTATTCTTCTGGTCAGCAACCTATCCCTCAACCTCTCACTGCCATTCCCATTACCTCTTCTCCTTCTTCCTCTCCTGCCCTCATTCTCTCTGATCCAGCTGAAGCTAGCACTCTTTCTCCCTCCTCTTCATATTCCTCTCCTTTAGTTGGTCCCTCCCCTGGCCCTAGTCCTATTTCCCACCCTGCTGCCACAGCTTTACCTTCCATTCACCCTCAAAACATCCACCCTATGCAAACTAGAGCCAAAAGAGGAATCACTCTTCCTAGACTTCACCCTACTCTATTAATAGCCCACCTTGAACCTACATCTGTTGAGCAAGCCTTGGCTGCTCCTAACTGGTTTCAGGCCATGAAGGAAGAACATCAGGCACTGCTGAGAAATCAGACCTGGACTTTGGTGAAAGCTCCTGCTGGAAGGAAGCCTATTGGATGTAAGTGGGTGTTCAGGACTAAGGAGAATCCTGATGGTTCCATAAACAGGTATAAAGCCAGATTAGTGGCTAAAGGGTTCCATCAAAAGGCTGGTGATGATTTTCAAGAAACTTTTTCTCCTGTCATTAAACCTGTTACTGTGAGAATTGTTCTTTCTATTGCTGTTACAAGCAGGTGGCCATTGCAGCAGATTGATGTTAACAATGCCTTCCTCAATGGCACTCTTGAAGAAGAAGTCCTTATGCAACAGCCCCCTGGTTTTGAAGTTGCTGACAGAACTCTTGTTTGCAAGTTAAATAAGGCTATTTATGGTTTAAAACAGGCTCCTAGGGCCTGGTTTGATAAGCTAAAGTGTGCCTTGGTTCAACTCGGGTTTAAGGCTAGTAGATGTGATCCTAGCTTGTTTTTGTTGCATCAAGGTAAACTTCAGATTCTAATTCTGGTCTATGTTGATGATATAATCATCACGGGTAGTTCTGCTCCTTTTATAGCTTCCTTGATCAAGCATCTCAATAATTCTTTCTCTCTCAAACAGCTGGGACAACTTGATTATTTCCTAGGGATTCAAGTGACTCATCTCCCTAATGGTTCTCTTCTCTTATCTCAAACTAAGTACATCACAGATTTGCTTTCAAGGCTTAATATGTTGAATGCCAATGGCATGCCTACTCCCATGGTCTCTAGCAGCAAATTGTCCAAGGTTGGGTCTGCTGCGGTTGATGACCCTACTCAGTTTCGGTCTGTGGTTGGTGCCCTTCAATATGCTACCTTAACTAGGCCAGAGATCTCTTTTTCAGTCAACAAAGTCTGTCAGTTTTTGTCCAATCCTTTAGAGGATCATTGGAAGGCTGTTAAAAGAATCTTAAGGTACCTAAGTGGTACTCTGCACCATGGTCTTCTCCTTCAGCCTGCTCCTATTCAGCAACCAATGCAGTTGCTAGGGTTCTGTGATGCAGACTGGGCATCAGACCCTGATGACCGGAGATCTACTTCAGGGGCCTGCATATATCTTGGGCCTAATGTTGTTTCCTGGTGGTCCAAGAAGCAACAGCTTGTTGCAAGGTCCAGTGCTGAAGCGGAATATCGCAGTATGGCTCAGCTAGCTGCTGAACTCATTTGGATTCAGTCCTTGCTCAAGGAACTCCATTATTCCTCTCAAGTTCCTAAGATCTTGTGTGATAACTTGAGCACTGTTACTTTGGCTCACAATCCTATTCTTCACAACAGGACTAAGCATATGGAGCTTGATATTTTCTTTCTGCGAGAGAAAGTACTCAGCAAAAGTCTGACTGTTGTTCATGTACCAGCTCAAGATCAATGGGCTGACATTCTCACTAAGCCCCTCTCTGCTGCCAAGTTTGTTCCTCTTCGTTCCAAGTTGCGTGTGTATGATAAGGCTGCTTTGACAAGTCTGCCATCAGCTTCTAAGGGGGACTAATAGAGTAGTTTACTAATATGCCCTTCATTTTATCTTTCTATTCTGTTTTGCTGAGCTGTCAGGTTTGTTAGTGGTGTGCTGTTAGCTTGTTATGGCCTCACACCTTTTCTGCTTTGTATCACATGGCTATATAAAGTAGCCTCTTGTATTACTGTTTAATTAGATAATACAATGAGAGTTTCTTTTCATTCTCTCTCTTTACCTATTTCTATCACTAACTCAGATACTCAGACCATTAATCTGCAACTTTTATTCATTTTGATATTGATAACATCTCTATTTCGTCTAAAGTTTTTTCATCAACAAGTATACATTTATGTACCTTTTTTTATTATCATATATTAAATTTAAAGATAAAACATTTACCTCTATATCTGTTTTATTTGTTTGAATTTATGTCTATTTACCTCTAACAATTTGATTATCCCCCATCTTCCCAACCCTCCTAATTGGTACTTATACAAGTCTTCTCCGCACATACCCTGTAGTTGTTTAGGTATTGGTTTGCATTTTTGGTAAAACCAGGTGTATGAATGTCATGACTGATGTCATAACATTCTAGTTTATTAGGTACCTTTGCAGAAAAATATTGTCATACAGGTACTGATGTTTATGAGTGTGTATCTGAGCATTTTGCAAAATGATCACATTTACCAAAATCAGTAAACAGGAATTCAGATGTCATAACAAATGTTAAGACATCCTGTTCTGAACTAACAGGTTTGCAGTTTGGTTAATTCTGAGTTTTTTCAAGAAAATGACTCAGTCTTTCCAGAACAGAATCCTGCGTTTTCTTTGGGTTAACCTAGTTCAACCCTAACCTGGTTGATAAAGTTCTGTGACCTAGTCTTAAGGTCAAATGGAATTAACCCTAACTTTTTGGGAAAACCCTAACTGAAGATGCAGCTGCTATATATTCAACAGAGCTGCTGTTTTGAAAGCAATCCCTTTTTTGACAGAAGATCATTCAGAAGCTGTATAGTTTTAACTATTGTAATCCAAGCAATTATCATTGTGATAAGTGACTTGGAATAGGTTTTTAATTGTAAGGGTTGTGTAGCACTCAAAGCTTTGAAGCAAGAGTGTTTGTATGTCTCTTGACTAAAACTGTGAAGCAGAGTCAAGTTAGGTGTGTGTATCACTCAAAGCTGTGAAGCAAGAGTGTTTGTGTTGCTTGATTAAAAAGCTGTGAAGCTTAATCAAGTGTATGTTTTTGAAGAGTGTCTTCATCAATTCATTAATCAAATTGTTTTATGTATCACTGCTGTGATTGAGGGGGAGTGAGTAGGAACTCAGGTTTAAGTTGTACTTAGATTGAAGTTGCATTGGGTAGGTCTTAAGTGAAGGAGATAAACTGGTTGGTTTATTCCTGAATTAACATCTCTTATAGTGGATTTCCTCCCTGGCTTGGTAGCCCCCAGAGTAGGTGTTGTTGCACACTGAACTGGGTAAACAATTGACTGTGTTCTTTACTGTTTTTGTATTTACTGTCTTATAGAGAGTCAGATACGGTGTCACAACATTGAACGTGACATTGAGTATCTGCAGCCAGAATTTCAATTGTCATCAGAGCAGGCACCCTGCCTGTATTACTGGGTGAGATCTAGGGATATCACTTTCTGGCACTATGGACAAAGAAGGAGTTTTTGGAAATAGACCACCCATTCTGGATGGAACTAATTATGACTACTGGAAACCTCGTATGATTGCCTTCTTAAAATCTCTGGACAAAAAGGCTTGGAGAGCTGCTGACAAAGGATGGAATCATCCCACCATAACTGAGAAAGATGGGACAATCAGTCTGAAGCTTGAGGAAGATTGGAGTAAAGAAGAGGATGAGTTAGCCCTGGGAAATTCCAAAGCTTTAAATGCCTTGTTCAATGGAATTGATAGAAACATTTTCAGACTAGTACATCAATATGAACTGGCCAAGGAAGTTTGGGACACTCTCAAAACTACTCATGAGGGCACTTCCAAAGTAAAAATGTCAAGGCTTCAGATGTTGACTACCAAGTTTGAGAATCTAAAAATGATGGAAGATGAAACCATTCATGAGTTTCACATGAACATCTTGGAGATTGCCAACACCTCAGGAGCACTGGGAGAAAAGATGTCAGAAGAAAAACTGGTGAGAAAGATTCTCAGATCCTTGCCTAAAAGATTTGCAATGAAGGTAACTGTCATAGAGGAAGCCCAGGACATCAGCAAGTTGAAAGTGGATGAACTTATTGGGTCTCTTCAGACTTTTGAGATGGGGATCACTAACAATGGTGACAAGAAGAACAAGAGCATAGCACTTGTATCCAACACTGATGTTGAAAACAAGGAGGATGAAGAAGAAAATATTTCAGAAGCTATAGCCATGCTTGGAAGACAGTTCAACAAACTCATCAAAAGAATAGATCCAAAGTCAAGGTCTAATGTTCATAACATTCCCTCTGACATTGACAGTTCCAGCAGAAGACCAAGGTCAGAAGAGAAGGGAAACCAAGGCAGAGGAATTCAATGCCATGGTTGTGAAGGATATGGGCATATTCGAGCTGAATGTCCAACCTTTCTTAAGAAACAAAAGAAAGGAATGACTGCTACTTGGTCTGACTGTGATTCAGAAAGTAATTCTGAAGAAGAATCTGCCAAACTAGTTACTGCTCTAACTGGTGTTTGTACATCTGAAAGTGACACCAGTGATGAAGAAGTGACATTTGAAGAACTGGCTGATACCTACAAGAAATTGTGTATCAGAAGTGCTAAGTCTGTGTGCAGAATGAGAAACAATCAAAACTCATTATAAAGCTGGAGGCTGAAAAAAAGGGCAGATCTTGAAACTATAAGTCATCTAGAAGGGGAAGTTCAATTGCTGAACTCACAACTGAACCAAATGACCAAATCTGTCAAGATGCTGACCAATGGAACAGATAAATTGGAAGAGATTCTTCAAGTTGGACAAAATGTGAGAAACAAATCTGGACTAGGATTTGTGGAAGTTAAGAAATCTGGTGCAGACAAGAAGATCAGGCCTGTTGAACAATTGTCAAAGCAGATGTCTCAACACAACTCTCAACATCAGAAACATAAATATATGAAGAAAAAATACCAAAGATGGAGATGTCATCATTGTGGGAGGTATGGACACATAAAGCCCTTCTGCTTCAAATTGCATGGATACCCTAATCAAAACTCAGGTGTTAAACCTAAGTCAAAAAGGGTACCACATACTCCTCAATGGAAGAAAAAGGCTACTGCCCTGATAGCCCACACTTCCCTGAGAGTGTCTGCAAAGGAGGGCTGGTACTTTGACAGTGGGTGTTCTAAACACATGACTGGAATAAAGAACATTCTCAATCATGTTAAACCTCACAACACTAGTTATGTGACCTTTGGAGATGGTGCTAAAGGTGAAATCAAAGGAGTTGGTAATTTGGACTGCCTTGAAGTTCCAAGTCTGAGTGAAGTACTGCTGGTAAAAGGGCTTACTGCTAATCTCATTAGTATCAGTCAATTGTGTGATCTAGGATTCAAGGTCAACTTCTCAAAATCTGAATGTCTAGTAATTAATGAAAAACTAGAAGTTGTAATGAAAGGAATCAGATCCAAAGATAACTGTTACTTATGGCAGCCTGAGAACACTAATAACTCCACTATGTGTTCAATTACCAAAGAAGAAAAAGAAATGAAACTGTGGCACCATAAGCTTGGTCATCTTCATCTAAGAAGAATGAAAAGAGCTATCTCTATGGAAGGAGTCAGAAGGACTCCAAAACTACAGATTGATAAAAGAAGGGTTTGTGGTGAACTTAAAATTGAAAGGCTTGGTAAAAAGAAACATGTCTATGATGTGGTGAATAAACTTGAAGAAGGATGTGTTGTCAGAACCAGAAGTAATCATGACAAGGATGTTGGAAACAACAAGTCTAATAAATTCTGTTTCCCTGAAGAAATGAGTCGTGAAGTCTCTTCTCCTATAACTCACCATCAAAATGGAGTGGACAAAAAGAAAAATAAGATCATTCAAGAATCAACCAGAACTATGATTCATGTCAAAAGAATGCCTTCCCAACTCTGTGCTGAAATGGTTGCAGCTAGGAGTAACTGTTCTCAAAATATCTGGACAAAACAGATGCTCACTGAGTATAATGTCTCACAAGATGTTGTGACATTATATTGTGACAATCTGAATACAATCAATATTTCCATGAACCCTATTCAGCATAGCAGGACCAAGCACATTGACTTTGTAGAGAAGAAGTCAATTAAACTGGAACATGGTATCATTAAGATTCAGCTGACTGATTCTTCTACCAAGGCTCTTGTTGGAAATAAACTTGAAAACTTGAGGGGCAGGTTGGGTATTTGCCAACATGAGAAATTATAGCAATTAATTTTGCTTAAAACAAGGGTTGAAGGAGTTAATTTTGTTAAGTCTATTTTTAGTGGGTTAATCATATGTTTTCCCAACTCTTTCAAAATCTTTAAGAAGTTGAAAAGACTCTCTTTTGCCTCCTACCTCTCTCGTCTTTGCAACCTGTTCCCTTCTTTCAATCAAAATTTTCTCTCAAATTGCTACTGGTGCTCTAAGTCAATCAAAATGTCTCAAACATCATCTTCAACCAAGGCGACTTCATCATCCTCATCATCTTCATCATCTGACCAAGACTCTAGAGCAATCACCACATGCATAGAATCTGAAGTTCTTGAGGTCACTCCTCTCAGAGAGATGGCAACTGACCCCGCCAAAGTCAAAAAGCTGAGAACTAGACATGCAGGAAGAGCTCAAGCTGCAGTCTCTGGTAATCCTTCTCATCCTTCTTCTTCTGTACCAAATAGAGAAGGATCAGTTCAAGTTCATCAAGCTATTGCTAGGCTTGTTACTAGTATACTAAGCGGAAACCAACCTGTACCGGGGATTTCTGTCCCTTTAAATCAATCAGGAAGCCCAAATGTGGACGTCTCTGAGAATGTAGATGTCTCTGAGAATGTTGTGACACAAAATGACAACATTCAGAACCCTTCAGAAAAGACTGCTGATCCACCTATCATTGATGTGGATGAGGATTACTCAGATAATGATCTGATTGCCAATGTAAACCCTAGCATAGCTAGGAGATTGATGAAAAGAAAGGGTAATCAGAATGATGCAAAATGTGTGTCCAAAGATAAACCTGCTATTAAGAAATCCAAGGCTGAAGGCAAGGCTGGGGTAGAATCTGTGAAAACTGGTCAGTCCAAAGGGAAGGTGAAAGCCCAGGTGTATACTGGTAGACAACCAATTACAAAAAAGAGAAAAGATCCTGAATATTCTGATTCTGATGAGGAATCAGAGTTTGAGATTGATGCTGAAAAAATTCCTATCAGAAGGAAACTGCTCTCCAGCAAAATTGCTAGAGTTCCTGAGGTCCCAACAGACAACATCTCTTTCCACCACCCTGACAATGCAAACAGATGGAAGTATTTGCTTGAAGAGAATAACTTTAGAAAGAGAACTCAACAATGATGCCATGGAGTGCAAAGACATCATGGACCTGATCAAGAATGCTGGATTGATGAAGACAGTGATAAAATTTAACGAGTGTTATGAAAATCTGGTCAAGGAGTTCATAGTTAACTTGTCTAATGATTGTGCTGATGGAAGGTCAGCTGACTTTGAAAGTGTTTTTGTTAGAGGAAGAAGGGTTAATTTCTCTCCATCAGAAATTAACAAATTTCTTGGAAGAACAAATGAGGATTGTCCTGATCTGGAAGTCACTGACAATGAAGTTTGTCAAACCATCACAGCAAGGCAAGTGAAGTGCTGGCCCTTGAAAGGCAAGCTGAATGCCAGCAAACTTAGCATGAAATTTGCCATCCTGCACAAGATTGGTGCAGCCAACTGGGTGCCTACAAACCATAAATCAACTATCTCCACAGGATTGGGGAGATTTATTTATGCTGTGGGAACCAAGACTGCTTTTGACTATGGCAGGTATATTTTTGAACAAACTTTAAAACATGCTGGTAGTTATGCTGTCAAAGGACCAATTGCCTTTCCCTCCCTCCTTTGTGGAATTATCCTTGCACAATACCCTGATATCCTGGTGGCAAGAGATACTGCTTGCAAAAGAGCTCCTGCCCTTGGGTTGCACTACAAACTGTTTCAGGGATCTCATGCTCCAGATATTGTCATAACATCAGCTGAGACATCGTCTGTGAAGACCCAGTCCAAGACATCTGATGTCATAGCTGTATTAAAAGAGACCTGCAAAGAACTGGAAGCTAGGAAAAAGACCCTAGAAAACCTAATTGCCAGGTTAGAAAAGGAGGAAGCTGAAGGAAACAGAAGGGAAGAGGGTGTAGAAGCTGAAGGTCATCTCAATACTGAAGAAACTAGCTCCTCTGAGTCTGATGACAGTGCTTAAAGGTTGGTGGAGTTGCTGTTTGGTGGAGTTGATGCTGGTCCCTGGTGGAGTTTGGAAGTGTGTTCAGTTTTTAGTTGCTGCTCTTATTACTTTTTCTGGATGACTGTATAATTTTTATGAACATGTATCTTTGGCCCATTTGTGGCTAAAGAGGGGGAGATATATTGTGATACTTTATTTGACATTCCATTTTTCTGCAGTCATTTTTATTCTGCTGCTATCTATCTCTGATTGCTTAGGGGCTTTAGCCAAAAATCTGCCAAAGGGGGAGTTTGTAGTTGTTTAGGTATTGGCTTGGATTTTTGGCAAAACCAGGTGTATGAATGTCATGACTGATGTCATAACATTCTAGTTTATTAGGTACAGATTTATTAGGTACCTTTGCAGAAAAATATTGTCATACAGGTACTGATGTTTATGAGTGTGTATCTGAGCATTTTGCAAAATGATCACATTTACCAAAATCAGTAAACAGGAATTCAGATGTCATAACAAATGTTAAGACATCCTGTTCTGAACTAACAGGTTTGCAGTTTGGTTAATTCTGAGTTTTTTCAAGAAAATGACTCAGTCTTTCCAGAACAGAATCCTGCGTTTTCTTTGGGTTAACCTAGCTCAACCCTAACCTTGTTGATAAAGTCCTGTGACCTAGTCTTAAGGTCAAATGGAATTAACCCTAGCTTTTTGGGAAAACCCTAACTGAAGATGCAGCTGCTATATATTCAACAGAGCTGCTGTTTTGAAAGCAATCCCTTTTTTGACAGAAGATCATTCAGAAGCTGTATAGTTTTAACTATTGTAATCCAAGCAATTATCATTGTGATAAGTGACTTGGAATAGGTTTTTAATTGTAAGGGTTGTGTAGCACTCAAAGCTTTGAAGCAAGAGTGTTTGTATGTCTCTTGACTAAAGCTGTGAAGTAGAGTCAAGTTAGGTGTGTGTATCACTCAAAGCTGTGAAGCAAGAGTGTTTGTGTTGCTTGATTAAAAAGCTGTGAAGCTTAATCAAATGTATGTTTTTGAAGAGTGTCTTCATCAATTCATTAGTCAAATTGTTTTATGTATCACTGCTGTGATTGAGGGGGAGTGAGTAGGAACTCAGGTTTAAGTTGTACTTAGATTGAAGTTGCATTGGGTAGGTCTTAAGTGAAGGAGATAAACTGGTTGGTTTATTCCTGAATTAACATCTCTTATAGTGGATTTCCTCCCTGGCTTGGTAGCCCTCAGAGTAGGTGTTGTTGCACACTGAACTGGGTAAACAATTGACTGTGTTCTTTACTATTTTTGTATTTACTGTCTTATAGAGAGTCAGATACGGTGTCACAACATTGAACGTGACATTGAGTATCTGCAGCCAGAATTTCATACCCAAATCATTTAAGACGGGAATCTGCAATCATTCTACCTTAATGTAGCCTCTACAATTTGATTTGGATGAATGTATTTCTCCATATCTTGTCTTGTTAACCACACATCCATTCTAACATTCTCCCCTTTGCAACAATGAGCTTACGTGTTGGATTTTGTTGAAAAAGAGTAAACGGTAAACCATGAGAGAACCTGTGTGTTACACAACAGTAGGAATGGATGGGTTTCGTAAAAGCAATATTCTAGCAGGATGGAGAAGAAAACAATATTCTTAGAATTCGGGTTGACCTTAACTCAACCCTGCAAAACCGGTTTTTAAGGGGATAGTTGTCCTTATTTGTAAACTTTTGTTTAGGTCATATCTCATCCAATGTGAGACTTTTAAACCCCCCACCGCCAAGCATGGACATCTGGAGCGTGACCCGATGGTGGTAACCTGATAGTAGGTGGTCCAATGGATCTTGGATAGAGTGTGATACCATCTTAAATTTTGAGTTGAGCCTAATTCACCCCTTACAAAACCGGCTAGTAAGGTGAGGATTGTCTCAATTGTTCAGACCATATCTCATCCAATGCGTTGTATAAAAAAAACTCATCCGATGTGAAACTCTTAATGGGCATTACAACCAGAAAAAGCAGTGATCATGCGGGTCCACCGGGTTAGTACAATTTAGCATTTCCTCTCATTAGGCTCTTGATACCTCTGGATACCATATTGAAAAAGAGAAAAATGAGCATGCGTACAACATATGAGAGAATGTGTCTTACACATGAAAGCTATGTTATATATACACTAGAGAATAAATAAATACAAATCTTAACTTTTGACCCTATGTATTTACTCGTCACTATCAAACCATAACTACTCATGTAAGCCTTTCTAACAGACTTTAACTGTCAACATTCTCTCCATATTACATTTGTCTCATAGCTGTGCGATAAAACTTTTCTCTATTCTTACGAGGCACTTCTATCACAAATCATGTAAGAAGCATACCTCAATTTATTCTGGCTTAATTGAATTCGTGGGTCAACATCTACTTCTATCTCTCTTATTGTTTTTATGAAGCTTCTCAAGAAAGCCCTTGCATGAAATTACATTAATTGAATTCGTGGGTTAACATTTACTTCTATCTCCCTTATTGTTTTTATGAAGCTTTTCAAGAAAGCTCTTACAAGAAATTACATAAAGATTATAACTTAAGAAAATAATATTAAGCTGGTTAGTAGAAAGTAATTTGATTTTGGAAATTTCCTCCATTGAGTGATGTGGCTTTCCAACTTCCTTGGGTCATTTTCTCCCATTCATATCTTTCAAATTTTGGGTTGGGACTAACTCATTTCTACAAAACCGGCTTTTGGGGTAAGTATTGCCTCCACCTATAAACACAACACATGCCATATCTCTAAGAAATGTGAGACTAAATCCACCCCTTCAAACCCAACACAATGTAGGTGTTGGAGGCTGCAATGGAGACAATCCAAATGCCGCAATTTAGGTGACTAGGGGCGGACCACAATGAGGGCGGAAATTCTAACAATATCTGTGGCTGATAAGGTAAAATTTATTAGGCCTTTTGCTAACACGCCCTCTTTTTGGGGTTTTGGTGCTTGTGAATGGAGGGTAAGACAAGTGAAATTACTATGCATTTCCATGTTCACATCTCATGTTAGCATATGGCATTTCCCTTTTTCGGGAGGGTGGGTAGCGGTGTGTGTTCTATGTGATTGAAACATGATTGACTTAGGTTAATATTTTTACCCACATTTCTTGTCTTTTCCTTTATAAATTCACTTACAAGCCACACGTGTATTTTTTCTGGGGTTTTGGGGCTTGTGAATGGAGGGTAAGACAAGTGATTTTACTATGCATTTCCATGTTCACATCTCATGTTAGCATATGGCATTTCCCTTTTTCGGGAGGGTGGGGAGCGGTGTGTGCTCTATGTGATTGAAACATGATTGACTTAGGTTAATATTTTTACCCACATTTCTTGTTGTTTCTCGTCTTTTCCTTTATAAATTCACATACAAGCCACAGGGGTATTCTCTCTGTCAATATTATTCACCAAATTTTCATCATTTTCTCCTGACGTACAGGTTCCCAACTTTGAACAGATGGATACAAATGCAAACAAACCTTCACCGAGTTTCCGAATTTGCCGTAACTGCTAATCAAACAGAAGATGATGGCAACCTTGAAGCAAGATCTTCTGTTAAGAGAGTTCGTGAACATGATACTGAGACAGAATTGGATGCTGATGACATTAATAGCAGTACAGTCCCCGGAGCTCTGACAGACCTAAATAGCCAAGGGGTTGAAGCTGCAGACTTCTGGCACGATTCCTCAAATTCTGAAGCTTCTCAACTTGACTCAACTGTTTTCCTTTCTTTTGATTGGGATAATGAAGAACCATATCAGAAGGCAGTGGAACGGTATTATGGTTAATAGTTGTTCAAACTATAGTTTTTTTCCCTTGATAATTTTTTATATAAATAGGGGAGGGAGAATATATATTTTAACTAGTTACTTTTTTTTTTCTTTCCTTTGTTAAGTTTCTTTGCACTTGCATTAGAATGTTGCAGACTTGGTGCAATCAACGCAAATGAGATGCAGCCATGTCATTAACCTATGTCATCTATTTACTTCATATTAGTTATTAATGGTTATTTGTAATGGTAATTTAGTTTCATCCATGGAAATCTGAACTTTGCATTATTTAAACATTGACTTATTCCTGATTCAGTTTTGTCAACTTCAAATAAGATTGTTACTGTCAACCCTTTTTATATGTGGTGTTATTTGAGATATACAATGGGGAATAATAAAAAACACCTATACATTCTTAATCACAATCTTTGCCTGCTTCTGAATGTTCTTGTATTTTTTTTGTTCAATAGCTTTAGTTTTAGGGCCCTAAATAATTACAAGTTATCTTCTTTAGCAATGTACATGTGACATAGTGTTCTTCTCTGTTATAGACTAATTAGCGAAGGAAAGCTTATGGATGCTCTTGCCCTCTCTGATCGTTTTCTACGCAATGGGGCCTCTGATCAGCTTCTTCAGCTGATCATTGAACGTGCAGAAGAGGTGCATTCTGCGCAGCGTCAAGGATACGGAGGACGTAATATTTGGAGCAATAGTTGGCAGTATTGCTTAAGGTTGAAGGACAAACAGCTGGCTGCTAGACTTGCTCTAAGGTGTGTAAATCACTTGATCAGATGTATGCATAATGGGTTTATTCTTCTGACTGCCAAACTACTATTCTTGCCCTATGGTGTATAAATAATTTCATGTTGTTGATTTTGGGAAATGTGAATGGATATATTTGTGACCTCCAGTTCCTTCAATTAGAGACGTGAAACCATTCTTGAGCCTTCACCCAACAACCTAAATTTTCACGGGAGTTGATTCATAACATTGTATCATCTATGGTTAAAAATTGAATCCATCCTTGCAATTTCTGAAATTAAATTTCTACACAAAGGAAAGTAGGTTTGTGCATTGTCCATGCTTCAGTATCAATCAGTTTTGAATAATGGGACTTGTGGTAACCTATATATTGAAATTTCACACAATACTGTCATGTTTAAAATTTGCTTGTATCTCTTTCTTGATATATATTGAATAGGTAAGACTCTTTCAAAAGTGAATATTTATGGAAAGAGAGAGAGAGAGAGAGAACTTTTACACAACAAGGTAAGGCCAAATTTCCAAATGAGATGATTCACTCCCAAGTATGTTATGAAATATAGAACTATTTCTGGGCATCCACCTCACAGCAACTTGAGATTTTAGCAAGTGAATATATCTCTTTTTTGTTGCATGCTTATAATTATGAATATATGATCATTATTAAATTGTGTTGTCCAGTATTTGTATCAGCATTTGGTGTCACTTCTAACTTTCTTAATTTCATAAAAGATATGTTCACACATGGGAACTAAATGCTGCTTTGGACGTTCTTACAATGTGCAGCTGCCATCTACATCAGAATGATTCTACTAGGGAAGAGGTTCTTAAGTAACACTTATTTTTCTTTTAATACTGTTTTGTTATATCAATATTGTCTTTGCATGATGCATGGATTTTCTTAACTAGTTGCTGTATCCATACATATATTATATATCCATTATCCAATGTAGATACTTGGTTGATATGCTTGGGTACATACCTATTATATATAGGTATCCATGGGTACAGTACAAAGTAATTACTAGGAAATTAAGCTCTATAACCTAGCCTCGTCTCTCCCTTATATATAGGTATCCTTTGTACTGTTAACACTTAAGAAGAAATACAATAACAAAATTTCTTCATCTCTCTCCTTTCTTACAATTCTAACATGGTATCTCGAGCTATTTTCTCGATCTAAGCGCTTCCAGGGCGTCGCCTTTCAGCACTGAAGGTGCTTTTCCTTCATCTCATGTGAAACTCTCACATCTCATCTCCGTCAAATTAGATGAGAAGAATTTCAAACAGTGGAAACAACAAATCGAAGGCGTTATTCGTGGTCATCGTCTTCAACGGTTCGTTACTGTACCATGCGTTCCACCGCGTCTTCTTCCCGGCGCCGATCCAGTCACCGGCAGTGCAAATCCAGATTATCTTGATTGGGAGCAACAGGATGCACTTATCTGCACCTGGCTACTCTCCAAGATTTCCGATTCTCTTCTTCCGAAACTCGTCGACTGCACGTATTCGTGGCAAGTATGGTCGAAAATTCACCGTTACTTCAATACTCTGCTCACCACCAAGGCGCGACAGTTGCGATCTCATCTTCGCAACCTGAAGAAAGATTCACGTTCCATTGCTGAGTTCGTGGTTCACGTTCTTGACATCAGCGAAGCGTTGGTGTCAATCGGAGATCCAGTTCCTCTCCGTAATCTCATTGAGGTAGTTCTCGATGCTCTTCTTGAGGATTACGATCCTATTGTTGTTGCGATTAACAGTAAAGATGACCTATGGTCTCTTGATGAACTTGAGTCTAGTCTCCTTGCGCATGAATCGTGACTTGAGATGAATCGCAAGGCTGTGATTACTGAATCGATATCTGTTAATATGGCTCAAGTTCCACCGTCTTCATTGTCGCACTCGACTGAGCACTCATGTTCTGATTCCAACTCTGAATTTCTCACTGGTACCAGTCATGTGACTGCTAATGCTGAAAATCATAGCACTAGCTCTCGTGGAAGCAGATATGGCCGTGGCGGTGGTCGTTATGGTCGCGGTGGTGGCCGTTTTGGCAAGGTTTCGTGTCTGATTTGCCACAAACCTGGACATGATGCCTTTGTGTGCTATCATCGTTACACTTACTCTGGAGCACCTTTATACTCAGCTCCACGAGCTCCCTTCAATCACTACACAATGGCTCCACGTCCCTCTTTCCATCCATCCTTTAGATATCCTCCAACCCCACGACCAACACCACCCAGGCAGCAGCAACCACATGCGTTTCTAGCAGGATCTGACCCTAACTTCAACAATCAGTGGTGGTATCCTGATTCAGGTGCGTGTCACCATGTTGCACCTGATGCTTCAAATGTGTCTGATGCTTCCTCCTTGTCTAGTGCAATCCTTATCTAGTGCAGAACAAGTGTTTATGGGAAATGGTCAAGGTTTGTTTATAAATTCTGTAGGATCCATGAAATTTCTTTTGTCTAATCGTTCCAATTTATCTCTAATCTTAGATAACCTTCTGCTTGTTCCACATATCACCAAGAATCTTATAAGTGTCAGCAAGTTTGCACAAGACAATCATGTTTTCTTTGAATTTCATCCTCAATTTTGCCTTGTAAAATCGCAGGATTCTTCTGAAGTTCTTCTTAGTGGCATTGTTGGAGCTGATAGACTCTACATATTTGTCAATCCTGCCTCATCTGCCTCGTCTCTGTCCAAGTCTCTTAGCCCTAGTTCTTGTAATAGGCTTAGCTCAAACTCTAACTTCTCTTGTAATACAGCTGCTACTTGCAACTGGTTTCCTTGTAATTCTGCTTCTCATATAATTATAAATAAAAATACTCCTAATTCTCACAGTGCATTTAATTCTAATGCTAATGTCTCTTACTGTAATATTCCTAATGTAGATCCTTCCATGATCTGTCATTCTCCTATAGCCACTAGCAAGTATTCTCTATGGCATACAAGACTTGGTCACCCTCATCATTATGTCCTCACAGAAGTTCTTAAGACCTGCAATATTCCTATCCCCCACAAACCTTCCCTTGATCTATGTTCTGCCTGCTGCCTTGGCAAATCTCACAGACTCCCCTCATTTCCGTCCAACACGAGATCATCACCCTTTTGAACTGGTTGTGTGTGACCTATGGGATCCTGCACTTATTCTTTCCTCAGGCAGCTACTCCTACTTTCTCACCTGTGTTGATGCACATTCTAGATTTGTCTGGGTGCCCCTTAGGCTGAAATCTGACACTCTCACCCAATTTCTTCACTTCAAATCTATGGTAGAACTTCAGTTTAATTGCAAAATTAGAACTGTTCAGAGTGATGGTGGTGGTGAATTCAAACCCCTCACAAAACACCTTACTGAATTGGGCATTATCCACAGGTTTACTTGCCCCTGTACTCACCACCAGAATGGTATAGTTGAGCGTAAACACCGTCACATAGTTGAAACGGGTCTAGCATTACTTGCTCATTCCAAAACGCCTGTTAAATATTGGGACCATGCTTTTGTCACTGCAACCTATCTTATCAATAGGCTGCCTAGTCCTTCCCTCGAAAACAAGTCTCCCTATTTCAAATTGATCCATCAGTCACCAGATTATTCTAGTCTCCGTATGTTTGGGTGTGCTTGCTTCCCCTTTCTTCGTCCATATAATTCACACAAGCTAGCTTTTAGATCTCAGGAGTGTGTGTTTTTAGGTTACTCCACTGTCCATAAAGGATATAAATGTTTGGCAGCAGATGGTCATATCTATATTTTTAAAGATGTGATGTTCCATAAGTCTAGATTTCCCTATTCTAACCTTTTTTTCAACTCCCATATTCCTTCTAATTCCTCCTCCGGCACTTCCTCTAATGCTCCCTCAGCCATGTTCTGGTTTCTCTCCACTACTGTCCATCATATTCCCCCCTTAAATCATGTCAGTCCTGCTGTTACTCCTTCAAACAATCCATCCTCACCCATTAATTCAGCTGGCTCTTCCTCTGATGGACAGTCTCTGAATGCATCTACTAACTCTCCAGCTACTACTGCTGCTACTTCCAGTGTTTCCCCTCCTGTATACTCATCTCAGCCTAGTTCACCCTATCCTAATTCTATCTTTTCTGATCTAGCAGAAGCAATCACTATCTCTCCCTCTTCCTTACCTCAATCTGATTCTACTGCTAGTCCTGCTTCTATCCCTCCTCTTCTCCATCCTCAAAATGTTCACTCTATGCAAACTAGAGCTAAGAGTGGTATTGTCAAACCTAGGCTCAATCCTACACTTCTTCTCACTCATATGGAACCCACATCTGTTAAACAAGCCTTGACTATCCCACATTGGTTTCAAGCTATGCAGGATGAGTATCATGCCCTTTTGAAGAATTAGACATGGACATTGGCATCTCCATCTGACTCTAAAAGGCCCATTGACTGCAAATGGGTCTTTAGGGTTAAGGAGAACCCTGATGGATCCATTAATAGAAACAAGGCAAGACTGGTTGCCAAAGGATTCCATCAATAGGCTGATAGTGACTTTACTGAGACTTTTTCTCCACTTGTCAAACCTGTAACAGTTAGAACAGTTCTCACACTTGCAGTTACTAATCAATGGTCAATTAAGCAGATTGATGTTAATAATGCTTTTCTCAATGGTGTGCTTGAAGAAGAGGTATACATGATTCAACCTCCTGGGTTTGAAGCAGCTGATAGGTCATTGGTTTGCAAGTTGAATAAAGCACTGTACGGGCTAAAACAGGCCCCCAGGGCCTGGTTTGACAGACTTAAGAGTTCTCTGGTGCTGCATGGGTTCAAGGCAAGTAAAGGTGACCCAGTTTATTCTTCTTCCACACTGACAGTTTAACCATTTTGATTCTGGTTTATGTGGATGATATAATCATCACTTGAAATTCACCATCCTTTATTGCCAGCCTAGTCAAGAGTCTCAATAGTCAGTTTGCTCTCAAGGACCTAGGGTAACTAGACTACTTTCTTGGGATTGAGGTCACTCATATGCCAAATGGATCTCTTATTCTCTCACAAACCAAGTATATTACTGATTTACTTGCAAAGGTTAACATGGCTACTGCTAATGGCATGTCTACCCCTATGGTGTCTAGCAGCAAATTGTCTAAATTTGGTTCTGTTACTGCCGCTGATCCTACACAGTACAAATCTATTGTTGGTGCCCTGCAGTATGCTACTTTAACTAAGCCTGAGCTGTCCTATTCTGTTAACAAAGTGTGTCAGTTCTTGTCAAATCCTTTAGAGGAGCATTGGAAAGCAGTTAAGAGAATACTCAAATATCTCAGGGGCACACTAAATCATGGTTTGTTACTTCAGCCTGCTCCCGAACATCAGCCTTTATCCCTGTTGGGTTTCTGTGATGCTGACTGGGCAGCAGATCCAGATGATAGAAGATCCACATCAGGTGCTTGTGTTTTCCTAGGTCCTAACCTAATTTCCTAGTGGTCTAAGAAGCGGCAGTTGGTTGCAAGGTCCAGTGTTGAGGCAGAGTATAGAAGCATGACTCAACTGGCTGCAGAATTGTTGTGGATTCAATCTCTTCATGAACTTCGATGCAGATTTCAGATTGCTAGAATTCTCTGTGACAACCTAAGCACAGTAACTTTAGAGAAGGTTCTAAATAAAAGCTTAATTGTGGCTCATGTGCCTGCCCAGGATCAGTGGGCAGATGCACTGACAAAACCTCTTTCTGCTGTGAAGTTTCTTCCTCTGAGGAACAAACTCAAAGTTGTCAATAAAAGACAGTTACTGGAAGCACCCTCAGCTTCTAAGGGGGACTATTAGAGAGACAGTTAATAAATAGAGAAATAATTTCCTATAATTGCTTCTACCTAAATAAGGAAATGACAATAATAGATAATAAATCTATTTACACCACTGTTTTGTAACAGCTTGATAAATCAGAATCAAATGATTATGATTTGATATGTGTTAATCTTCAACACTCCCCCTCAATCTGGGTGGAGATGTCTATCATACCCATATTAGATTTAATATTTTCATAAGTATTCCTTGGAAGAGTCTTGGTTAAGATATCTGCAGTTTGCTTGCATGATGGGATATGATCAATACTTATAATCTTATGATCAATTTTTTCTTTAATGAAGTGTCGGTCAATTTCCACATGTTTTGTTCTATCATGTTGGACTGGGTTCTTTGCAATGCTTATAGCAACGTTGTTATCACATGGTAACCTTACAGTATGGTCCACTTGAATTTTGATTTCATCTAGCATGCTCTTAAGCCACATTCCTTCACAAATACCTAGGGCCATAGCTCTAAATTCTGCTTCTGCACTACTCCTCGCCACTACAGATTGTTTCTTGCTTCGCCAAGTTACTAGGTTCTCCCACACAAATGAACAATAACATGTAGTCGATTTTCTGTCTGTGGAGCATTCTGCCCAATCTGAATCTGTATAAACTTCAATGTTCCTGTTTGAATTTCTCTTGAAGTGGAGGCCTCGGCTTGGTGTGCCGTTGCGTTATTGGAGGATTCTATTCGCCATTTTCATGTTAGACTCGGTTGGATTTGACATGTAGCGACTTGCCAAGCTTACAGCGAACCCAATGTCGGGCCTAGTGTGAGATAGGTAGATTAGTTTTCCAACTAGACTTTGATATCTATCTTTGTCTGCTGGTGGACTTTCATCTTCTCTTCCTTTTATTTGTTCTATTGGTGTATTAGCTGTCTTGCACCCAAGCATTCCAGTTTCTTGAAGTAAGTCAAGGGTGTATTTCCTTTGTGATACATAGATACCATCCTTTGTTCGAGCAACTTCCATCCTTAAAAAATACTTAAGTTGTCCCAAGTCCTTAACTTCAAATTCCTTTGCCAAGAGTCCCTTTAAATGATCAATTTGATCATAATCATTTCATGTAATAACGATATCATCCACATAAACAATAAACAAAGCTACCTTTCCTTCCATGGAGTGTTTAACAAACATAGTGTGATCTGATTGACATTGGTTGAACCCGTCTTTCTTGACAACTCGAGTCAATCTATCAAACCACGCCCTTGGAGACTGCTTGAGGCCATGAAGGGATTTTCAGAGCTTGCACACCATATTTGCGGAGCTGGATGATTCGAGTCCAGGAGGAATTTGCATATAAACTTCCTCTTCTAGGTCACCATTTAAAAATGCATTCTTGATGTCTAGTTGATGGAGTGGCCAATCTAAATTTGCAGCCAAAGAGAGAATAACTTTAACAGAGTTTAGTTTTGCCACCGGTGCAAAGGTCTCTTCATAATCTAATCCATATGATTGAGTAAATCCCTTTGCTACAAGTCGAGTTTTGTACCGATTTACACTCCCATCTGCATTATACTTCATGGAGAATATCCATTTGCATCCTACCGACTTCTTCCTTGCAGCTAGACTTGTGATCTCCCAAGTGCCATTCTTAATTAAGGCATGAACCTCTTCCGTTACGGCTGCTGCCCATTCAAAATTTTGGAGTGCTTCATGGATGTTGCTTGGAATATGTGTATTGTCAAGAGCTGTTACAAAGGTCTTGTAACTTTGGGACAATTTTCCATAAGATACAAATCTTTCAATGGGATATTTGGAACATGATCTTACATTTTTTCTTAGCGCAATAGGAATATCAATATCATCAACATTCAGAGTTAGGAGAAGTATTACCTGAGGGAACGCCATTTTCTGGAGTCTTGGAGGTTTCTTGGTTCTGCTTTGGAGCTGTGTAGGACTCTATTCCCTTCTTGCTCTTTCTGGAGTACTTTCACGTTGTTTCCTAGTGCAATTTCTGTTGTAGGGGCTGTAGTTTCTACTGCAATTTCCTCTGTATTTTCTAACATAATTTCATCTGGTCCACATGTAGGTTCTGCAGTTTCTGTTGCATTTTCATTTGGTTCAGGTGTAGGTTTTGATGCTTCTGCAGTGAGTTTGGGTTCAGTTAGTTCAAGTTCCAATAGTTGGGATTCTACCACTTCAATTGGAAAGGTGTTCTCCCCCTAAATGCCAACTTTGGGGTAATATGGCTGATTCTCAAAAAAGGTTACATCCATGGTGTGGTAGAATTTTTTGTTTTGAGGTGAATAACATTTGTATCCCTTTTGGTGAGGAGAGTAGCTGAGGAATATGCATTTAATTGATTTCGGGTCAAGTTTACTGCGTTGGGGATCAAGATTATGCACAAAGGTTGTGCATCCAAATATTTTCAAAGGAATAGATGTAAGAATACGATTGGTTGGGTATAAGGTTTGGAGAGTGGAGTAAGACGTATGAAAGTTAAGGATTCGGGAAGACATTCTGTTTATTAGATAGGTTGCAGAGAGGACAACTTATCCTCAAAACTGGTTAGGTACATTTGTAGCTAGCATGAGAGATCGAGTTTCTTCTAAGAGGTGTTTATTCTTTTTCTCGGCAACCCCGTTCTGCTGAGGTGTATCCACACATGAGGTTTGGTATATTGTTCCATGTTGTGTAAAGTATGAGCTTAGTGCAGAATTATAGTACTCACGACCATTATCACTCCTAAGCACTAATTTTGCTTTGAAATTGTGTTTCCACCATGGTATGGAAACATTCAAATATTCTACCAACTTCCGATTTATCTTTCATAAGGTAGACCCAAGTGATCTGTGTGTGGTCATCAATAAAGGTGACAAACCACCTTGTTCCAGTTATATTTCTGACCCGCGATGGTCCCCATACATCACTATGAATAACATAAAAGATTTGGAAGGTTTATAGGGTTGAGGTGGGTGGGGGCTGCGTGTATGTTTGGACAACTGACAAATTTCACATTGAAACAACTTCTGATTTTTATTGAATAGTTTAGGAAGCGTTTTTTCCAAGTACATAAAATTTGGGTGGCCTAGTCTATAGTGCCACAGGATTGTAGAATTTTCACTACATGCAGAAACTACAGCGCAAGCGGCTGCCTTATATTCTGGTTTAAATGCTTCAGCCTGAAGGATTTAGAGTCTAACACATTCTTTAGCATTGCCAATCGTCCTCCCCGACTCCAAAATCTGAAATTCACACAGGTTAGGAAAGAATTTAGTGATACACTTTAAATCTTTTGTAAGTTTACTGGTGGACAGCAAGTTACAATCAAGTTTAGGCACATACAGAACTGAACTAAGTAATATTTTGCGAAATAATGACTGAACCTTTACCCATGACCTTAGAAAGGGTACTATCAGCAATTCGAATAGTCGAATTATTTTGACATGGAGAATAGCTATCGTAGACAGTCAAATCTCCAGTCATGTGATCAGATGCTCCTGAGTCAATAATCCATGAGTTTTGTTTTCCCCTGCTAGTGTTTAGAGCATGCAAAAAATTATCTTTTTGTGCCACAGTAGCTGTACCAATTGTTTGTTGAAGCATTTTTTGTAAGGCTTCCATTTGCTCCTTGTTGAATGGTGATGAGTGAGAATTTACCTCAGTTGTGTTCCCTCTGCTGTTCCAGTTTTTGGTCCATTTTAGCCCTGATGGTTTTCCATGAATGATCCAGCACGTGTCCTTGGTATGACCCGGTTTCTTGTAGTGGTCACACCAAGGCCGAGTTTTCTTTTGGAAAGATCGCTGATCTCTCCTTGCTGCCATTGCAGATCCTTCTATAGATGGGTCTGCACTGGATTTTCCAAGCATCACTTTTCTCTTGCTCTCCTCTCTTCGTATTTCCGAGAATGCTTCTCGAATGTTTGGAAGAGGTTTGGTTCCAAGGATTCTTCCACGAACTTCATCAAGTTCTGTGTTCAAACCTAAGAGAAATTTGTAGACTCTATCTTCCTCCACCAATTCTTTGTACTTCTTTTTATCCTCTGTGCAGTTCCATTAAACTTCATCATATACATTCAGTTGCTGCCGGTGACGATTGAGAGTATTAAAATACTCTGTGACTGAGCGGTCATCTTGACGCAAGTCATGGAGTATACTCTTGATTTCAAAAATTGCAGATGTATTGTCAATATTAGAGTAGGTTTCCTTTACGACATCTCACATCTCTTTGGCAGTGTCATAGTACAAGAAATTTTCTCCAATTTCATTTGTCATGGTGTTTAGCAGCCATGACATTACTAGACTGTTTTCTAGTTGTCATTTTTCAAGGTTGGAATCCCCCCTTTTTGGACACTGGGAGTCTCGTGTGATATAACCTTCCTTCCCTTTTCCTTGAAGGTAGATTTTGACTGAGCGCACCCATTGATTGTAATTCTGATTATTCAATTTGTGACCAGTGATAAGGAAGAGCATGTCCTTCAGCCAAACTGTTGGTTGGATTTTCTGCTCTAGTATCTGCCATGGGTGGTGCTCAAGGTTTAGGGATGGTTCAGATCTTGTGCTCTAATACCATATAGAAATATATTGTATATTTCATTGATGTTGAAAATGTTACATTTTGAGGTATATATAGAATACAGAGCACTAATTTGTTAATAAACAGAGAAATAATTTCCTATAATTGCTTCTATTTAAATAAGGAAATGACAATAATAGATAATAAATCTATTTACACCACTGTTTTGTAACAGCTTGACAAATCAGAATCAAATGATTATGATTTGATATGTGCTAATCTTTTACACTTGTTATAGAGCTTAATTTCCTAGTAATTAATTTGTACAACTGGCATAGGGTTTGTTATAACCTAGCCTCATCTCTCCCTTATATATAGGGATCCTTTGTACTGTTAACACTTAAGAAAAAGTACAATAACAAAATTTCTTCATCTCTCTCCTTTCATACAATTCTAACAATACCCTCCCTTCTATTCTTCAAATTTCTCTATTTAATGTCCAGGGCCGACCCAATGTATTATTAGGCCCAAAGCAAAATTTGATGCAAGTCCTTTTAAATGCTAATAATAAATAATTAATAATTAAAAGCTAATATTAAATTTTTATTTAAGCTATGTTTTTAATTATTTTATTTTTCAACTTGTATGTGTACTTGCAACCCACATGTAAGATTTCCTATAACTAATAACTTGGGATGGGATACTACTTAATTTCTTGTTAAACTTAAATAACAATTTTTTTTTTAGAGAACTCAATATCCCATAAAAAAAAGCCCTTGCTTTATCATTGCTATTTATTGTTCAAGCCTCAAGTACAAGGAAGCCATGCAAAAGACCATGTTATGCACTAAATGAAGCAAATTAATTGTACTAGAAGCAAGGAATTCTTGAACACCTTGTTTAAATGTTCTAGAAATATAGTTTTTAATATTTCTACTTAAAGTCTAGAAGTGCCCGTACCAATTTCCATATTATTTTTAATCTTAAATGACATTATTCATTGTAATGCTTAGGTTTTGCAAATGAAACAAGATTTGCAGAGGTACAGTCACATCCTAAGTGCAGATGATCACTATACGAGCTGGCAAGAGGTTGTGATCTCGTCCTTGTACACGTCTAATGCAAAAAAGCTATGCAAGATTCATCTTTTTTCTCCAGAAGTTTATATTGTTTGTGTATACGGGCTTAAATAAAAGATCCAGTAATTGATAGCTTTATCGATTTTCCTTTTCATGTAAACTCAATGCAAAAATCATTGCATTTCAGGTTGAAGCAGATTGCAAGGAAGATCCAGAGGGGCTGGCACTTAGATTAGCTGGAAAAGGAGCTGTTTCTGCTGCACTAAAAGTAGCAGAAAGTGCTGGATTATCAATTGATTTACGGAGAGAGCTGCAAGGGCGACAGCTTGTGAAGCTTTTAACAGCAGACCCTCTTAATGGCGGAGGACCAGCTGAAGCTTCTCGCTTTCTTTCTTCATTACGGGATACAGATGATGCTCTGCCAGTTGCAATGGGTGCAATGCAGCTTTTGCCCAATTTGCGGTCAAAGCAACTTCTTGTAATCAAACATTTATCTAGCATATTTTTTCCTTCTTTAATGATATAAATTTCACTAAACTGTATTTTAGTGACTTTTGAAATTCTATCTTCATTTCGGTGACCATTTCTGTGTGCACTGTTGAAGGTTCACTTCTTCCTGAAGCGGAGAGAAGGGAATCTGTCTGATGCTGAGATTTCCCGGCTTAATTCATGGGCTTTAGGGCTTCGTGTGCTGTCTGTCTTGCCAGTGCCATGGCAGCAAAGGTGCTCTTCCCTACATGAGCATCCTCTTCTGATTTTAGAAGTGCTACTGATGAGGAAACAATTGCAATCTGCTGCACTGGTAATGTAATTTAATTTGGTTAGGTACCTTTGTTAACATGCATTATTTTCCTTACTAGTTCATTTGGAAGTGCTGAAAGCAAAGCATTAGGTGGTAGTCTCGTATATGGATAGTTTTTGTTTTTTCTACTTGTTTTCTTCATCCTTCTTGATCATTTTTCTCTCATTCATTGTGACATCTGCCTGTATTTCCTTAGATATTAAAGGAATTTCCTTCTTTACGAGACAACCATGTAGTTACTACATATGCAACTAAGGCTATTGCTATAAGTATCAGCTCTCCGCCTAGGGAACATCGCATATCTGTCTCAGGATCCAGACCAAAGCAGAAGGCTAGACCAGGTGCTCCGCCAAAGTTGTCTTTTACGAACAGTCTAAGTAACTTGCAGAAAGAGGCTCGAAGAGCTTTTTCATGGGCTCCAAAAAATGCCGTGGAAAAAAATGCTCCAAAAGATGTTTATAGGAAAAGAAAAAATTCTGGACTCTCTCCCTCTGATAGGGTTGCTTGGGAAACAATGACGGGAATTCAAGAGGACCACATTTCATCTTTTTCAGCAGATGGGCAAGAACGACCCCCTTCTGTTTCAATTGCCGAGGAATGGATGCTTACAGGTGACCCACTAAAAGATGAAAGCATCCGTTCATCTCACAGATATGAAAGTGCCCCCGACATTATACTGTTCAAGGTGTAGTAATGAGTTGATCTTCATATTTAATATTGTGTTGGAATTCGGAAGCCTGTATTTGATAATTTGGTTGATATCATATTCAGAGTTTAGTGCTATTGCTTTGGTTCTTCATTTAATTTTCCTATATTTCTAACTTCCAAGCTCATATTGAATTTGAGCTATCATGGGTGGGAATTCATAGTTACTTAGTGGCTTAAAAGCATATACATGTAGTCTGAACTGTTTTTATTAACCTCTTTATCTCTACTGAATGCTTGGTTGTGCCCTTTGCAGGCATTGCTTGCTTTGTGTTCTGATGAATCAGTCTCTGCCAAGATTGCCCTTGACTTATGCATTAATCAAATGAAAAATGTCTTGAGTTCTCAGCAGATGCCTGAGAATGCATCTATGGAAACAATTGGGCGGGCATACCATGCCACAGAAACATTTGTCCAGGTATATAATGGGAACAGAGTAACTTATTGATTCCTGTTTATGTTAGTGGCTAATAATGATAGGTTTTAAGCAATACATCCGTTTGTTTTACTTGCACAGGAAAGGCAGCAGCATCACTGTCAATTTGCATCGCTGGCTTTTTGCTTGTAATGAAAAATACAATCATTTTGATGTGTTGCATATGCAGGGTCTATTTTATGCCAAGTCCTTGCTGAGAAAGCTCACAGGTGGTAGTGAATTTTCAAGTAATTGGGAAAGAAATAGAGATGCTGATGAGACGTCATCTGATGCTGGTAGCTCTAGTGTGGGTAGTCAATCCACAGATGAGCAATCTGAAATCTTGTCACAGGTAGATGTTTGGTTGGGACGTGCAGAGCTCCTCCAAAGCCTTTTGGGATCAGGCATTGCTGCTTCTCTTGATGATATTGCCGATGGAGAATCATCTGCTCGTCTTCGTGACAGGTTGGTTGTGGAAGAACGGTATAGCATGGCGGTGTATACCAGCAAAAAGTGTAAGGTAGACACAAAACCTATCACTCTTTTATTTACTAGAACTGCCACATTTCAGTTATTGAGGGTTTTAAAAATAATACTGTCCTTTTTTAGATTGATGTGTTCCCAGTGTGGAATGCATGGGGTCATGCATTAATTCGGATGGAGCGCTATGGACATGCTCGTGTGAAGTTTAAGTATGTTAACTTTTATTTTTGGCGACAATACTCTATGAAGCACAGACTACGACACGGACACCGCGACACGACACGGACACGGACACTTCGACACCGATAATGTAAAAATATAGGACACTGACAACGCTATGTATATGATAATATTTGAGTTTTATTTATCCCTCTATCATTAAAAGAATTAAAAATATTCTATTCAAACTTAATATTTTTAGTTCTTCGTTGATATCATTGTTTCAAAACATGCTTAACCATTTTAGATGTTAATGAGATTTATTCAAAAAATGTATAAGGTGCGATGAAGCAAAAATAAAAAAATTCTTTTTGAAAATCTTGTCTGAATTGTGAGACACGTGTTGCATGAATGAGTGTCATACGGGTGTCGGACACCGATTTAACAAGTGTAGAAGCATATAAAAAAGCCATTTTTTTGCGACACTTGTCTGACTTTTTCGACACGTGTCGTATGGGTGTCATACAAGTGTCGGACACCGCGACACGCCTACGCCTAGAGGTGTCCGTGCTTCATTGACAATACTTCAGCTCCATCATTTTGACAGCTTTGAAGTTTGAATTACTAGTATATTTTTTAGTGACAGGCATAACCACAAACTTAAAATTGGTTAAATATTGTATATCTATTTCATTTCAGGCAAGCTCTTCAGTTGTACAAGGGTGACCCTGGACCTGTGGTTTTGGAGATTATTAATACAATTGAAGGTGGCCCACCAGTTGATGTTTCAGCTGTTCGTTCAATGTAAGATGTTATGCACTAATGATAGTTTTGTTGCTATAATCTAGTTGGGGTTTTAATTTTCTGTTACAAGGCTATAAGCTGGACTGATTGTGCTCAAGAGTCAATAACATCTGTAATATTTGTATTGAATATTTGCACTGTTCTTCCTAGATGTGTGCGTGTACAGCTTTCCAGATTATATATCTTACCAGTAGATTACCCAATGTATTATGACATGTTTCATGTGCTTTACTAGAAAGCTAAAATGCTAAATATTTTTTAATGGTTTGACTTCTGAGTATTCATGCTGGGAATTTTTTTTGTAAGTATTGCTTGCAATTTCATCTGAAATATTGAGCTAAGGAAAACCAAGGGGGGAATATAGTTAATGAAGAAATCTTTAGCATGGTCACTACACATATATAACATCTAATTATATTTCTTTTCAGGTATGAGCATCTAGCTAAAAGTGCGCCCACAATCTTGGATGATTCTCTTTCTGCTGATTCATATCTTAACATCTTATACATGCCATCAACATTCCCTCGTTCAGAAAGGTCTAGACGATCTCAAGTATCTGCAAACAACAGTTCTACATATAATCGAGACTTTGAAGATGGTCCTAGGAGTAACCTAGACAGTGTTAGATACACTGAATGTGTTAATTACTTGCAAGATGTAAGTGCAACTTTCCCTATCTGCAAATAATCGGCTCACAAAGGTTTTCATTATTAAGTAGCTTGCTAATGGCATATCCAGAAGGCGTGTCTGTTTTTTTTCTTTTCAGTTGCTTCTAAATTCATTGTCCTAATTTTTATTTTTAATTTACAGTATGGTCGTCAGCATTTGCTCCGTTTTATGTTTAGGCAAGGTCACTACCTTGATGCTTGCTACTTGTTTTTCCCTCCTGATGCTGTCCCACCACCACCACAGCCATCGATCATGATTGGCGTGTCTTCTTCATCACCCCAAAGACTAGATTCTTTGGCAACTGATTACGGGACAATTGATGATCTAAGTGAATTGTGCATTAGTTATGGTGCTATGCCTATTTTGGAGGATGTCATTTCAACTAGAATGTCATCAACTACATCCCAGGAAGCCGCAGTGAACCAATATACTGTTACTGCCCTTGCTCGTATATGCCTATATTGTGAAACTCACAAGCATTTCAATTATTTATACGGATTTCAGGTAACTTTTTCTATTTAACTATGTAATAACACATGGGTAACTAAAATTAAACCAGGGCTAAATATCTACAAGGGGATAAAATTTTGTTGGAATACAATCAATACAATCAAGAAGCTCTTGAATTGGATCCTGAAATTAAGAGAGGTTGTTTCCTCCTTATATACCCAGCCTCACCCTTAACGAGCAGAGAGGTTGTTTCCTCTAAGACTGAAGACCCTTCACGAAAACCTATAGAAAAAACAAATATTCTCAAATATTCTCCAAAAGTTCGTTAGAAAATAAAATAATATTTGTAATGAAATGTTTTATAATATATTGTAAAGTTAAGTTACAATCCAATAGGTAGTTTGTTTAAGTTACGATCCTCACAGTTCTAAGCTTAACAATTGAAGAAAAGGTTTCTTAAATATCAAAACACCGCTGTTGATGGAATCCCTTGGCAACAAGTCTTGCATTATATTATATTTTAAGACAGGGCCATCAGGGTTTTGCTTTATTCTGAACACATATTATCAGCCAGTAGCACTCTTATTTGCAGGAAGTGATGTAATAGGTGTTATTCCTGGTGAGAGCATTGTACTCATCCTGCATGGCAAGTCTGGATTTGCTCCATTAATCTAGTCTTCTTTTGCTGTCCATTTATGAGAGAGATAAATTGAGCAAATCCAAACTCCATCTGAACTCCTGTATGGCAAAGACCCACTTGAAATCTTATAGAGCAATTTTATGGGAGGTAGGTTCAAGTTCAGTAAGAAGAAGGGTGGGATGGAATCTTGGTTTAACACTACCATGTTTGTCTCTGATTACCATGGTGTGAGAGTTGTTTGGGTGAACTCTTTGAGGAGGTGGGGTTGATGGTGTTGGAATTTTCGCCTTAATTGCGGTCCGCCCCTAGTCGCCTTAATTGCGGAACTTAGGCTTGCCTACATTGCAGCCTCCAACACCTTCATTTTGTTGGGTTTGAAGGGGTGGATTTAGTCCCACATTACTTAGAGATATGTGTTGTGTTTATAAATGGGGGAAGTCCTCACCCTACAAGCTGGTTTTGTAGGGATGAGTTAGGCCCAACCCTAATTCTGAGAGATGGACTAGGAGATGAAGTAACAGAAGTAGGAGAAGTGGAGTCTGCACATGATGATGCGGGATTTGTAGATTGGGCTGGGCAGGGGCAGGGACAGGGGTTAGACAATGCAGAGCTGTGAGATAGGATAGGCATACGGTTTATAAGATGAATTTCCGCTTGAAACATGGTCCCAGAACTTGAGGGGTAAGTTAGCTTGAGCAAGGAGTCTGAGTCTTGTTTCCACTACATGTCTGCTTTTTTTCTACAAAACCATTTTAGTGATGTGTGTGTGAGGGCACTTTAGCATGTGTACTACCTTGCTGAGTGAAAGAGAATAAGGGTTGAAATTCTCCTGCTCCATCAGTTTGGACAGCTTTCACCCTGGTATTAAACTGAATCGCCAATAGAGTGATGAAGTGTGTGAGGGAGACATACAATTCAGACTTCAATTTTAGTATGAAAACTCATCTGTACTTGGTTAAGGCATCAAAACAAGTAAGCAAATATATATAGCCAAATGATAAGACCATAGGTGCTTTGTATTAACAAAACAGAATAACTGATTCTGTTTACTCTAGTGCTAATTGACTCACCTTCCCTTCTTTGTTTGAGGGACACCTCCAACTTATGGGTCCCACGTTTCCAGGTCCAGTACCGAGTGTGAGGCTGTGAGGAGGTGGGTTGAGATTCCACTTTGACTAGTTATATGGCCAAATTATGTTAAGCTTAGAATTGAGGGTCAAAATCCTTCTGCTGGACTATTCTCATTTAAATGCTATCCACCATTTGGCTATTTAATAAATGCATAATTACCTGTCAAAAAGTAAAGAAATACATAATTACTAATTGTAACCGATAATGTATAATCTGTCTGTTTAAATGGTAATCAAATCTTTAATGGCCAACAAATTAGTATTGATAAATATTATTCTGCCATTCAATTCTATTAACAAATCAGTGGTTACGAGTGGTAAACTTCTAATTTTCAAGCCGATTTTTCGTAGAGTTAAATCAGATCCAAAATGAAAGATCTACTATAAGGCTACCAAATGTCACCAATTAGTCATTTTTTAATTATTAATACATTTGTATAATTTTAAGTTGGTTCTTATTTCGCTTTGTAACAGCACAGTTATTTGCCATTATAGCATTTAAGTTGAAGCTCTATTGTAAATTTATGTCTGTTGTGTTAACTTAGATTTCCTGCATGGAACAAGTTTTTTCATACCTAAAACTCAGTATCTTGAATATGTTAGTTCTCTCGTCATAATGTATTTGGTTTTATAATGGTCTTCTGTTCAGGTAATTAAAAAGGACCATGTTGCTGCCGGGCTCTGTTGTATTCAGTTGTTTATGAATTCTTCTTCACAAGAGGAAGCCATTAGACATTTGGAACATTCTAAGGTATGTCCGTAATTGTTAGAATGGAATGCTTGGATGATAACATTTTAGCTTGCACGTGACATCTACATTTACTTTTCATCAAGAACTTTTTACTGTTTTTTTCTTTTCAAGTTGCATTCTTATTACTTTCAGACAATATGGGACTGATTGATTGAGTTTTAGATTTTAGTTTGTAAATACTTCTTTATAAATAAGTTTTATAAAACTGTCTTTGAGAAGAAAACAAAACAAAGAGTTGTTTGGTGATTCTATTTTAAGATCAAAATGGCTAATAAAAAAGTATTTTTAGATATGTTTGTTATTTCAATACTTCAAAGATTATAATGACAATGTTTCTCACATTCGGAGATCACAATAATTATTTATCCATTATTTATACCATACATATTTATATAGTTTTTTCTTTTTTAATTTTTCTGTTAAAAAATAGTTATATAGTTTTTTAAATATTCTTTTGTCAATAATTAATAGTTCATGTTTGGACCTTTAGTAAGGTCCATTAGATCAAAATACTCTATTTAAAGATTTAAAGAGATTAGTGCTTGTATACATTATCACAAATAATATTTAGAAAGGGGGACTAATTCTACCCCCTTAAATTCCAACACATTGAAGTTGTTGGAGGCTGCAATTAAGGTAAGACAAACATGGCGCAATTAGGTAAATAAGGGAAGACTGCAATGAAGGTGAAAATTCCAACATACCCCTTCAGTCCGGTCTTCAATGAGTCCGAAGCATGGAGAATGCAGATAGTTCAACACAAAAAATCTAGGATAAGCTTTGATACCATCTCAATAATGTGTGGGTTGAGTCTACTCTCAATAATGTGTGGGTTGGGCCTACTCATCCTTACAAAACTGACTTGTAAGGTGAGGGCTGCCCAAGCTTTATAAATATTACACAAGCTATATCTCTAAGCAATGTAAGACTAATTCCACCCGATCAATCTAAACACAATAAAGGTGTTGGAGACTGCAATTAAGACAAGCCAAATGCTGTAATTAGGTGACTAGGGGTGGGTTGTAATGAAGACGGAATTTCCAACACATATCTACCGAAGTGTGAAAATTCTTCGAAATAGAGGCATTGAGTGGCTCACCAAACTGCCAGATGAATGGGGAAAATGCTTTTTAGTTGAAATATATAAGAACAAGGGGGATATACAAAATTGTGCAAATTATAGGGGGATTAAACTTATGAATAATACTATGAGTTATGGGAAAGTGATTAAAAGAATACCAAGAAAAGAGACTCAAGTCACTGAGAATCAATTTGAATTTATGTCTGAGAGGTCTACCATGGAAGCGATCTGTCTACTACGACATGTGATGAAGCAATATTGGATGGTCCAACCAGACTTACACTTAATTTTTATTTACTTGGAGAAGACATATGATAAAGTTCCTAGAGAGATTTGTGGAAAGCCCTAGAGAAGAAAGGGGTTAGGATTGCATATATTTGAGCTATCTAAGATATGTACGAAAGGGCATCGACTAGTGATGGTGGAGAGATAGACGATTTCTCCGTTACGATAGGTTTGCATCAAAGTTCAATCCTTAGTCCCTATTTTTTTACTTTAATTTTGGATTTACTCACGGAACACATCTAAGAGCTACCACCGAGATGCATATTTTTTTTTCATTCGATATAGTCCTACTTGGAGAGTCGAAAGAGGATCTAAATCAGAGGTTGGAGACGAGTTTTAGAAACACATGACTTTTGTCTAAGCAGAAGTAAAACGGAGTATATGGAATGTTAGTTCAGTAAAAAGAGAAGTGTTTCTAACCTAGAGGTGAAAGTTGGAGTCCATATCATCCCACACGTCACACATTTTAAATGTCTTTGATCCATAATGCAAAACGATGGAGAAATAGAAGGGGATGTAAACCATCGAATTCAAGCCAGATGGTTGAAATAGAGAAGGACTTCATGGGTTTTATGTAACACAAAGGTACAACTCAAGCTGAAAGGAAAGTTTTTATCAGACAGCGGTATGATCTGCTTTGTTGTACGAGACAAAATGTTGGGTGGTTAAGAATCAACACGGAAATAAAATAAGTGTAGCAGAGATGAGGATGTTGCGTTGGATGTGTTGTAAGACTAGACATGATAAGATTAGAAATGACAATAGTAAAAAGATTGTTGAGGTAGGACCTACAATAGAAAAGATAGTGGAAAATATACTTAGGTGGTTTGGACATGTAAAGAGAAGACATGTAGATTCTGTGGTAAGGAGAGTAACTTAGATGAAGATGAGTCGAACAACTAAAGGTAGAGGAAGACCTAGAAAAATTATAAGAGACATTATTAAGGAAGATTTTGAGATTAACGATTTGGGTAGAAATGCGGTCCTCGATATAATATTATGGCGGAAGTTGATCCATACTGTTTCCACTTGGTGTGATAAGGCTTGGTTGTTGTTGTTTAGATGTTTTATTTTTCTACTATGCATCATTGCTTTAACCTTGTTTCCATTGTTTGATATTGTTAGTAATTCTCTGTTTTTCTACTTTTTTTTATAGATGCATTTTGATGAAGGGTTGTCTGCAAGGCACAAAGGTGGGGAATCTACCAAACTTGTCACAAAAGGTCTTAGGGGGAAAAATGCAGCTATTACTGAAGAAGGTCTTGTCAAGTTTTCTACTCGGGTATCCATTCAGGTAATTGGATATACTCAAACCCAATACTGAAATGATAGTTCTTTGATGATTAATCCCAACTTTGAAATTCCAAATTAATGACAGACTTACCTTTTCTAGATGGAAAGTATCACATCTTTGAATGCAAATGCAAATATTTGCAACTTCTAAGTCGTAGAAATGTTTGTGTTGGAAAATTTTGACTTTACAGTATATCATCTCTTATTTCAGAAATTCCTGGGAAATATTCCTGATTTCTTGGTCCTGGTCACACTTTTTGTAAAATCACTTATTTTAGATGCTTTGCTGTTCCATATATTCTCTTGAGTTTTGTTTATGACATCCTTTGTTTACTCCTCACAATTTCTGTCAATTTACTGTATTTTTGTAGGTTGAAGTTGTTAAATCCTTTAATGACTCGGAAGGAGCACAATGGGAACATTCACTTTTTGGAAATCCCAATGATTCAGACACTTTTAGGTTTGTATAGTTGCTAAGCCTAATTACTTGGTAACTTTGACCACTCATTTCTCTTTATTGGAGTCAGTTTGGGATTTCTTCCATTTTGTGGAATTATTACTTTTCATACCAGTTTTTAAATAAACTCATCTTGAACTTGTCAACCCATTATTTAGAGAAGAACAAACTAACTACAAACTAATAAAATCTAAAAAATCAAACTGACTGTTGAAAGCAAATGCGATTTTATATGTTTAAGACACCTCTTCGGGCAAATGCCCCGTGGGCTTGAAGTGTCAACAGTGTATAAGACGACCTTACCTTGTGATGAACTTTATTTGTTTAGGAGATTTAGAGCTGCAAGGATTGATGTCATAGTGGCTCTAATATTATATCTTGAGAATAATACTGGTTGTATTTTATTATGAATAAAGGTGCTTTTTTATAGGAAAAAATACAATCAATCAACTCCTTAAATATCAGGAGAAATATAAGGAAAAATAAAAGTAAAAACAGAATAATTGAAAAAGGGAATAGTATATCATATTTCAACATTATATCATGAAATAGTTATCTATAGCATACACTGTTTGGTGAAAACATTTGCATGGAATAACAGCTTATAAATTTGTTTGGTGAAAGCATTTGCATGGAAGAACAACGTATAAAATAAATTATTTGTCATCTTAAATTTTTTATATGATGTAGTGTGTGTTTGGAAACATGGTCAATCACCGCCACCGCATGTTTGTATGCTTTCTACCGCAACTTTTCAGAAGCTAGAATGTCTAGCTTTTAGATAATGTGCGTTTGTACCATGAATTTTAAATATTACCAAACATAGCTGTAATTTAATATGCAATTTTAAAGTTATTTCTGCTCCTAATAATTATCATAGTCCTCTTATTGACTGCTAAAGGTTCAGTCAAATTTCTCCACAGTCCATATCGTATGCATTCATATGTTTTTCTGATTGTTTAATGTACCAATAGCTATTACTAATGCTCATTATGTTTTTTTAACATTTTAGACGAAGGTGTAAAATTGCGGAGGTTCTTGTTGAGAAGAATTTTGATTTGGCATTTCAAGTGATCTATGAATTCAATCTTCCAGGTAACATTGATGATTTACTTTCTACAGTCTTGTTTTGCTGTCTTGTTGTTTTAACTGCACAAACTGCTATTAGCATACTTAGCTAGATAATTTAATTGTATTGAGCAGCTGTCGATATATATGCTGGTGTTGCTGCTTCTCTTGCTGAGAGAAAAAGAGGCAGCCAATTGACAGAGTTCTTTAGGAATATCAAGGGTACAATAGATGATGATGACTGGGACCAGGTAAATCTAATCACATCTACTTTTTCTCTTCTACTTGAAGAGGTTTTGTTTCTACCTAACTTTTAATGACTTGTAAGTAGCTATAACTCTTAGAATGTTTTGATTTGTATAAGCTTTGACGAATACTCCCTCCGCCCCAAACTAAAAGAAAAAAAAAAATCAATTCACACATTACAAAAACCTAAACATAAAAATTTGGAGTATTACTGTCTTTTTTTTAGAATAAGTTTCACAGGAAGAGGAAGATGTAAAAACAATTTTCATTGGTTATTTATTATGGAGAAAATGGGAGGGAGAGCAAATTAAATGCAACCTGCATTCAATTTCATCAGAATAATTGCAAGCAATTTTTTGAAAAAGATACATTTTTTAACATGATTAAATAGGGTAAAATTTGATATTTTTTTGCTTATAATTTGAGACAAAAAATGATATATTTTTTTTTTGCTTAAAAATTGGGACGGAGGGAGTATCTGGCAAGTCTGGTGGTTGAAAACTGCACTACATGTCCATGGGAAGTACCTTAGCTGCCAAGAGCTTATTGTTGGAGTCGGTCAAAATAATTTAAGAATGCAATTTGAAGTTTAGAAGGGTCTTTTTGAGCAAAATATTCTCTTTTCATTTTTTGTTTTCACTTTTAATTGCAAAATTGCAAAATTATCCTTTGTTTCACACCTGTTGCTGTCTCAAAATATTTGTAGGGGAAACAGTGAAAACAACTCTCTTTTTTTTTCTTCTAGTTTTTATAGTTTCTTGTACAAATATTTGAAAGCAGGGGAGAAGTTTTAAATATGAAATGAATAGATTTTTTTTTCTCAAACCGAACAAATTCTAAGATAGACCTATCCACTTTGTCTATGGTTTAGTGTTAATGATTCAAGATCCTCCCACAGGATAAAAATAATGTGTTAGAATAAGTGAACTTATTTTAAAAAGTTTTTTACCAGCTTCAACGATTTTAATGGTGTAGGTTTTGGGTGCTGCAATAAATGTATATGCCAACAAGCATAAAGAACGCCCAGACCGTCTAATAGACATGTTAACTAGCAGCCACAGGTGATATATATTTTTTAATTTGTCTATTTATTTAGTTATTTGCCTTCATGCACTTTCAATTATGTTGCACTTTCATTTATGTTTTTATTTGGGAGTTTTATATGCTGTTTAATATATTTATAAATTATTTGGGCACATGCATTGCCTAAATCGTGCAGGTGACTCACTTAATTATAAATTTCACACATCCTTTTCTTTATTATTTTATTTGGTTTTCATAGTTTAGCTGTGGCTGATTTTGCTCCTAAACTTGAGGAATTCCAGTTACTGTCTTCTCTTGTTATATTTAGTTAGCCACATTCATTGCAAAATAATAATACAAACATTCAGATAATTCAAATAGGTGAAAATGCTTTTGTTCGTGATGTTATCAATCATTATTCATCCACTATTTTTAGTATTAATTGTTATTTTTGTAATTGTTCAAAAGAGAACTATACAATCTGTATGGGACTCAAATGCTTCATTACATCATGTCATGTGCCTTCTACATAGATTTTTTTCAGAAGAAACTCAGTAACCAAGGTAACATATTATATTTTTGGATTGGGCACGCAGGAAAGTTCTTGCTTGTGTAGTTTGTGGCCGTTTAAAAAGTGCATTTCAAATTGCTTCGCGAAGTGGAAGTGTGGCTGATGTTCAATATGTTGCTCACCAGGTGAACTTTTGATTAATTTTGGCATCCTCTTTTGAATTTATGCTTTTAAACAGAATTAACCATCCCTATTCTACGAAACCACCTCAGTTTACACTGAATCCTAACTTACAAAGGCATATCAGCATAGGATTGAGTCTTTCTGTTGGCAATAAATCTGGTATCCAATCTAAGATTTTGTGTATCTGCTTGGAAATCTAGTTGTCAGAATATGGATTAGCTTACTCTGCCATCTCAAGGCAGGGGCTTCAGCTTGATGATCCTTACAGTGTCACCTGGAATATCTAACCTTTCTCGCTGTTTCCGGTTCCTATGTATAACAAGGATCACCAATTTACTATATCAATTGTTATTCATAGCCAACTTAGTCAAATAGGATCTATCATTTTTCACTGATTATAATAATAATCATAATAATAATTTTTATTTCTCAAATTAAGAACTTGAAAGTCATAATTTACAGAGTTTGTCAAAATCATTTTTTACGGCTAAGTATATGTTTGGATGGGTTGAGTTTGTCAAAATCATGATGGCATAGTTATTTTGTAGAAGCTCTAAACTTTTGCCAAAATTGCAGTGGTTCACTGGGTATCTGACCATCCCACCGTCAATCCAAACATGCAATAAATTGCCTTGTGAATTTGTTTATATACCATCTTTTGTCCTCCTTAATTTAAAATTTTATGCACTCACAAAAATGGTTGAGAATATGTTTTTTCTAAGGGCAATTTCAACTTTTAGAGTTTAAGAGAAATCTTAGTCTGAAACAAATAAAATGCCTTTTGACTGAAAGAAAAATATATTTTGGTTAAGGGTGGAATTAATATGTTATAGGTATAGCATATGGGCTGAACCCCCCTCTCTCTCTCTCTCGGCGTACTTTTCTTGTAATGCACCTGATTATTATTAACTACACAGGAACCCTAGAATCATCAAGTTGATGCATTCGGTTACACAGACTATGGTAACCCTGCTCCACCTTTAAAAAAAGAGGATCATATGTTACTGTTAAAGAAAAAATAACAACTGAAGTTCATTTTGTCTAAATTTAGTATTTACATCTATACTTTCGATTTGGTAATGGCCATAAGAAAATTCCCATGTCTCTGTACTTCTCAATGATATAAGAGCCCATTTCTAGGACGCTCATTGGAAAGAAGTCAAACACTAGTAGATTTCAGTAGTTCAACTTATTCCTTCCTTCTCCCTTCTCCAGGTCTTTGGACTTGTTGACACAGTAAGTGGTTGATGGCTAGCTTAACCAAAGGACATGTCACATCCTTTAGTTCCCACAGTGCATCTTATGAGATATCAATTGGAAAAGTTCGAAACATATTATCAGTTTTTTAGTTTTGACGGGTCCTACATGCCCTTGGGTTATCAATATCGTCGGAATCTCACATATCCGGGTTTTATCATTACTACTAATTTCATGGCCTGGAAACATTCTTTTTTCTTCAAATGTTCTAATTATCTTACTTTTATATCGATGTTGTTGCAGGCACTGCATGCAAATGCACTTCCTGTGCTTGATATGTGTAAACAATGGTTGGCACAGTACATGTAATCCATTGTTGGCAGAATTTGTGGGCTATCCAATGTGCATGTTTTAGTTTATTTTTGCACCAGATGTCTAGAAAGCAGGAGTTATAGATCACGGTCCTTACTCAAGAGAAGCAAATAGGACCAAAGCAATGAGAACCAAGTATTAATCAAGAGATCTTATTTTGTTTCATTGATTCCAAAGCTTCTAGATTCGTTGAAGCAGGATTATGTGATTTGTGGTTTATATAATCATCCGAATTGGTCCAACTTATGTGTGGTACGGATACCGATGGAAATAAATCATATTCGACTTAAGTGAAAATTGATGCATTTCTATTCCTGAATCTATTCCCAAGTACTGAATTTTGGGACCGCCTGAATGCCAACACCGTTGATGGGAGAAGGTTTTCCAGCCAGCTCAATTTATTTCTCTATAGTATTTTATTGCAAAGGAGTAATGTATATTGTAAAGCATTATATGGAGGCTTAATCCGGTAGAATATTTGTACATGAATTTTGAGCGTTTATCAATGTATCAAGAGTAAGTTGTTGTAAAGATGTCAATTTGAGTGTTACACTGTTTACCATCATTGTATATTGTTTAGTGAATGTAGTTTTTTTATGCTGAATGATATACCAACACAATCGTGGGTAGATCATAACTTCCGATTCTGTTAAACTTGACCCTTTGTATTTTTAACGGTAGTGATCCCTCTGCTGTTTGGTTACCTTTTATATTTAAATAATTGTTGAATGGTTTGTAAATATATTCTAGACTGTTCTAGTATATTCCGTTGTATATCATTCTCTTCATTCATAATTGCAGCGTTTCAACATAGAGGAAAGTTATTTTGACACCGATATGGTGTCCCACCATATTTCAATACGATTGTAGTTAATTTTAGGATTAAATATGTTTTTGATTTTTTTAAATATAGTCGATTTCGTTTTTAATTCCTTTAAATGTTTCTTTTAAAGAATGGTTTATCTTTAATTTTCTATTTACACTTTTGCTGCATCCTACATACTAACGTCTAGTAACAAAGTATGACGTCTAGTAACAAAGTATGTCATATTGGAGTTTATAAAATTTCCTAACTATTCTGTAGTTAAGTTGTAGTTAATTTCTAACAAATCTATTGCAAGCTGGTTATGTAAAAATGGAGTTTATAAAATTTCGTAACTATTCTGTAGTTAAGTTGTAGTTAATTTCTAACAAATCTATTGCAAGCTGGTTATGTAAAAATGCAGTCCGTTCATGTTAACATCTACTTTCATTCCGACCACAGGCTAGACAGTTTTATAATTGGGAGGTAGGTGCTATAGTTTATGCCAAAGAGTAAATGTGGAGCAGAGAAAACTTCTTTTATAATGTTAGTGTCTGGTTTGAGATCAAGTTTTCCAAGTATGAAAGAATGACCACTTGTGGAGAAGAAGTCACCGGTTACAAGAGATTGAGAGGAAATACATATTTTATTTGTTGCCCCCAATTGGTTCCCTGAGCATTGGAACTTTATTCCCCTATGAGCAAAAATGAAGAGAATTAGGAATTACTTATTGTTAAACCCTAAAAATGGAGAGAAAGGAATGAGAAGTGAATGGAAAACTGTCAAACTATATTAGCTTGTGTTGCTGCAACCTGACTTGCAGTGGTTTGAGATGCAGAAATTTGTCTTGTTCTAATCTGATTTGTATTGTTCCAACGTGACTTGCATTGCCTTGCCTTGTAGTATCTTGTGTTGCATTGTCTTGCCATGTCTTACATTGTCTTGAGTTGCATTGCTCTGAGTTGCATTTCCTTGAGTTGCAGTGTCTTGTGTTGCATTGCTTTGAGTTGTATTTCTTTGTGTTACATTGTCTTGCCTTGCATTCTCTTGAGTTGCATTGCCCTGAGATGCATTTCCTTGAGCTGCAGTGGCCTGAGATGCAATGTCTTGTGTTGCATTGACCTTGTAGGTTTTCTTGTTATGTCCAGTTTTCTTGTACCTAGAGCACTTTACAATAAAATCAGTTTTTCTCAATTTTCTGTCAGTGTCATCAATCTCTCCTTGTTCAAGGTTTCTCCTTTTCTTTGGTCTATCAGGCATCTTTCTAAACTTAGATGGCTGCACATCAGGATATGGAGTTTTGACCCCACAAATTGGATCCATTCACATGATAAAGCACATACATATATAATGCCTTGTACTTAGATATCCTATAATAATTTGGAATATAATCATCAATTTTAAAATTTCTATTCTTCATGGCTGACATGACATGGACGCATGGAAGTCTCGTGAGTTCCCACCTTCTGTAGGAGCACAAGTAATCCTTCAAGTTCACAGGGAATGTCTCAGGCTCCTCAACAGGACCATCACAATATTCAGGTTCAGACAAACTGTGTTTAATGTAAACATGAATAATATGGTGCACCCTGTATAAGTCTGCATTTTCTAGAGCACATTTGTCATCAACTAGTTCATTCATCCCAAATTGTGGGTCTTTGTAATACATTTTCTCTACATTGTCCGTATAACCTAAGTCTTTCAATGCACCAACTAACTCGAAGTAACTCCACCTATCAACATTTACTGACAATTCAGATAACAGGTCTCCTTCATAGACACTAAGCTTTGGATCAATGAACTTACCACTGTGATAGATTACGAGTTTCAGAAATTCATCCATTAAACTTAAATCCCATAACAAATATTCAATTACGAAGACAAAACAAGAATAACATACCTAAATCCTCAAATTCCTAAATATCAATATCCAACGAGTATGAGAATAGTTACTTGGAAAGCAATCACCTACGGAATCACCTTCTCAAGCCTCTTCCTCTTTTCTTTGGCTTTCGTTTTGGACAAATTGAACATGCATATGCTATCTTGAGTTTTTAGAGTTTGTCTGTCTTTATTATCTGACACGTTGTCTCTAACAAGCCACTTCAAGCATGACAAATGTCACTCAGAGTCTGCTTTTTGTATTTAACTAACGTTTCACTAACGGAAAA
Source organism: Vicia faba (assembly GCA_948472305.1). Taxonomy (NCBI): domain Eukaryota; kingdom Viridiplantae; phylum Streptophyta; class Magnoliopsida; order Fabales; family Fabaceae; genus Vicia; species Vicia faba. The sequence goes on from OX451737.1 coordinate 1,189,163,193, forward strand.
ACTAACGTGGTTGCATTTTGAAACTTAAGAGATCAATTTAACCAAAAAAAAAGATAAGGGACCAAAATAAATCATAACTTATAGTTAAGAGACCAAAATAAATATTTTATCTTTTTTTAATTTTCCTACAACTACCGTACAATTACTTGGATAGCTAGTGTTTACTTTGCATATATGTACAAGTGCAATATTTTACCATTTTACAGCATAAGTCCATCATCAAACTATAACTAACTGAATTCATCAATCAATTCCATATTGAATAATGTAAGAATTTTAACTATGATTGTAGACTTATTTAAAGGTCATTCTTATGTATATTTTCTTAACAATATTTTGAACTAGTTAAGATTATTCATATATTTTATATACAAACATCAACATATATTATATTTTCTGGATATCTACATCAAAAAACATTTACGTGCATAGAATATGGGGTTCCTATTGGGACGCGTTATATCTTTCTATGCAAGAAGAATTTCTGTCGGAGCAAACAACGTGCTGAATAATTAAGGAAATAAAAAACAAGACCACAGAAAGCCAATCATCATTGAACATTTGACCAAGTAAACCAAAATTGATTTAGAGTAAATATATCATTACCCGCAATAAACAATCTTAGTTACTTTGCGTATTCGCAGTTATGGGCAGCAACCATGAAGAAAAGGTAAATCTTCAATGTAACAGAACCGTGGAATGGAAAAATCAGTAGCCATCACAACTTGCATCACCTTCATTCCACTTATGCCAACACCAACATGAGCAGATTGAATCATACTTATCGTTACCTGTCTATTATAAACATGAAAGAATATGAAGTTAGCAGTAGACCCCACATTCTTTATCAAGTTAGGCTGCAATACTTGAATAGAGACATAGAGTATGTTATAAGAGAAAATATACCTTCGTCACCTCCCACAATTTACAAATCAACAATCAATATGAATAGAAATATAATGCACGGTTACTATAGCGGTCAGGGACCGTTCCACTTTTTTAACGCCACAGTAGCTCCCTATTGTTTACACGGAATCAAACCAATTTTTTATATTAAGAGTATTTCAAAAAAGACTAATAATGTTGGTTGTTACATGAGCACTTAAAAAATGTGCGAAAGGCTTTATCACAAAATCCAACTACTAGCATATAAAAAGTTTGATTCCAAGCATTATATACTATCACTTTATCATTGTGAGTGAATTTTCAAAATGATCAATTGTAGTGCAACCACTTTGTTATCACAAACACTTCCATTCTAGGATGATGTATAGTAACAATAATTGTTCTGAACTGATGTGATTACAGACATTGATTATTTAGCTGCAAAATCGAAGAAAAAAAATAAATCCCCAAATCGAAACAAACATCTTTAAAGGATTCAACAATAAACAGAAGTTACATCATTCAATGTAGATGTAGAGTCTAAGAGGGTATCACTTATACAAATTACCACTCTTATAAATAATATTAATTTTCTAGTTCTTGAATTTGTTAGAGATTAGCTATAGATTAGCTACGAAATTTTATGGGCTCAAGTGTGATATTGACCTTAGCCACATGGCGTGTCATGTCAGCATTTTTGATATATAACACTGCCACATGTTAATGCCTCACCAGCTATGTTAACGAAAGTGAGCAAGAGAAACCAAAAATATGATGGAAAATTTTAGAGAGATCGTTCTTTAAAGGAAATGTTCAGAGGGATTAAAAACGAAATCTACTATATTTAGATGGATCAAAAATTTATTTAACCTTTAATTTTATTATTACTTTTTTCTTTTTAAATAACAATAACAATGTTTAAGATGGATAAAATTTATTAACAAAATATTTGAATATGAGAGCCCTTAACTTACCACTCCTTGAGTTAAAACAAACACTCTGTTTTTTGGTACTTCTACGCTAATATCTTTAATGAAATATCAAAAATATTGTAAATTACATACGGGTATCAATTTTTTTGAAATATTACTAGAAATTTACAGGAAAATTTTAAATTTCTGGGGGAATAATTATAAAATACCGAAAATTTTGAAATTTTCGATAACAATAAAAAAATTCTATATATTTGAAATTTCGGTATAACATCAGTAAGTTTTTTTCCTCTTTTTTCCATTAATTTTTCTCGAAAAATTGAATTGGTAAAAATGCTACCCGACTTAATATATGTATATGACAATTGTCATACATATAAAAATACAAAACAATCTACGATGACTTCCAACATAGGTCTTTCCAGTGTCTAAAGTGACTCACATATGCTAATTATCATGCTTTTGCATCATTAGTACAATTTTGTCTCTAATGGTCAGTGACGGGAGACAATGGTTAATCATATTTCAGCTTGACTTGAATCCAATGATCGTCGTTGACAAAACCAACAACAATGATTTTATGACTACTCATATACATAGGTGGAGCTAAGGCAAGGGAAAAATGTGATGTTAAATCATGAAAAGGAAGATAAATACGACACTGTATCTAGAAGCAACAGGGTAACCTATATCAGAAATCGTCATCCATTTATCCCCACCCTACACACCCAAGTGGTCTATTTCTAACACATTCCTAACTGCAGAGACAATGTCATAGAACAATTTAGAAACCAATTGAGAGTGTTGATGAACTTGAGTATCTAACAAGTCCGAATCAAATGCCATAGCTCTTCGTCCCATCCAAGTAAAGATTAAATACAACGGAAATCACAATTTCCATCATCACCAACATTAATAATGTCATCGATGTATGGATGTTAGAAAACAGGAAGCTGGAACAAGTAAAAATGTCTTGAAGATGCGGTTTTGTTTGTAGTTAACTGTTGACTTTCAATCAACATACTTGGCAGTTGACTTTTATTTGGTTTTGTACATGATCAGATCGTAGTATGACTCCGCTGTGAGCCCTCGTCATACTCCCACTGGCTAGGATTACGATGCACATCACTCTCTTGACACTTCTTACTCTTCTTAACTCTTTTCTTTGATTTGTACTTCACCGGCGGTTGACACATTAAAGTTATGGATGAATATGTTACATCACAAACCTTTTTCTTCAACACCTTCTAACCTATAATATCCAAAATACTGATATATCTCTTCAAGTCTTCACACTCTGCTTCTAAATCCCACTTTGTACCACTCTCATAATGACTAACCTCATGTTCTGCAATGTGAATTCTCGTCCATAATAAATGAGTTGAGTCTAAAGAAACATGGTTTCCTAGAATTTGGAAATCGGCAAGCTGACATGCACACGGTAACCCATGTGTTGTTCTAATGAAGCAATCATATCTCTCTTGGTTTTAACCAACAAATTTTATCCTTTCTATTTCCTTTTCAATGATCTGTATACATTGTCTTGAGACAAAACCGTACAACTTGGCATAAAATGAAGTGTTACACCGATGATCAATGTTGACAATATTTTTTTGAAACGACAACATGATTGAACCTAGCTGAAACTTTAACATGGTATTTACAGCATCTCAACTTCGACATAAATCACCCTGACTTGTATTCAGTATATTTTTTATTCTCCAATGAGAAAACTCCACCCTAAAAAACAAATAGAAATACATGTTATAAACTGTATTCGAATCATAAATAATAATAACATCAAACTGTCATACTCCTTGTACCCGTTTGTTGTTGTGTTTCCTAAATGCGAGGGTCCGTTAGTCCAAGCAGAAACAAATCTTTTTTTATAAAGTGTCAATCATGTTTCATTCACATACTTAACAAATAAAAGAACATCAACACAAACAATCTCAAAGTGCTTGAAGTATTCGACAAACTCAGTTTCTGTACTTGAGTACATGATGTTGTTCCATAGATCCATGACATGTTCTTGTCTTTCTGATATGGATTACTCTTTACAGTTCATGCTTACGTTTTTTAAAACATGGAACGAACACAACATATGAGTTGCATTTGAGAGCACAAATTTCATGATATTCATCAATGCAAGTTCTCGGCCCGCCACCATAACCTTTGGTAGAAATTTCTATGAGTAGAAAAAATATTTGACCTTCTCCAGTGCCCATGTAAAATTATCCTCTCTTTCATGTTCCAAATAGGCAAAGGAAAGTGAAAACGTCAACTTCGTTGACGTAACACCAACAATCTCAAGTAGTGGTATCAGGTACCTGCATGATCAAAATGCACATAATCAAATTTACAACTCAACATCTACAATATATTTTAGGATGTGAAAATGAAAGTTTTTACATATTTGTCTTGTATGTGCAATAAAAAATTTACACTAGATGAAATATATTCAACAACTTCACAAAATCAGAGTGTCCAAAAGATATCGGCTACAACATCTGAGTTGTCCCTATTTCTAGTCCAACACATATATTTCTCTATGAATAAGGCTTAACAACATTTGTATTTCATTCAATGTACCTCTCTTGCCTATTATGTATGTAGATCTAGATTTATACACTTGTGTATCACTCATGAGATTTTCTGGATCTTTGTCTTTCAAAGTAGAAAATGTGTACCTTGGAGCCATATTGTACCTCGTAATGTCATTCACAAACTTTCTTTCATCATCTTATAGACGGCCCCATATGTCATGTCCTTCCAAATCCTTAGATAGTTTATGATTGTGAATCCCGCATCTAACCATCACCTTCCAAACGATACCACTTCGAACATATCTTAGCCTAAACGAACATTTAAGTTTCATACTCAAAATGCCATCAAAGGAATTAGTGCTTTCACATGCATTCCTTCTTTTGGTATTTCCTCCTCTCGCACAATCCATAATTAATTTATTCTTCCTCCCTGGAATTCCATTAGCAGAATCAGAATGAAGGTGACAACAATAATACCATGTTGTTTACCAGTAGATTGTGCCCATGCTAAAACTTTAGATCATGAGTTAAAATTCTGTCTATTACAACATATAAATATTAAACTTTCACTTTCATAAAGACAAGAAAACAATTAAAAATTGCATTAGTTCAATAGAAAATATATGACATCTGTGGTGAAGAACTCCGTAAAATCTATACAGGAATCCATAGAAGAAGCTGCCGGCTCTGGACTATACAAATAAAGAATTTTATCTGCAGACATACCTGAAATTTTAGACTATTGCAAAATTTTTGGTATACCAGAAATTCTGAAATTCCAAAATTTCCAGTAAATATTGCCGCTTCCCGAAAATTCCTGGTACGTTTCTTTGATTTTCTTAAAAACACCGGAAATTTCCGGTAAATCGCCTCCAGAAATTTTGAAAAATATGAACAATTTCTAATGAACACGCAAAATCGAATACCGAAAATTTCAATTTTACCACATGTTCAAAAGTGTTTTTTTTAACAAATATAATTTTTTTAAAGATAAATAGTAACAAGGACATTTATGTTATTAAGAAAATATGAGGGGTTTCCAGGTTTAATTTAGGGGGTGGTAAGTTAAATCCTTTGAATATGATGTCCATACGGTGTACAATTTTTAGATGTTCAAATATCATGTCTCTTCAACATATGTCTATCACATTCTCTTACTTTTTGTCATCCTACATCCTGCATGTCTGATAAACCTACACATCTTATGAAAACAAAAATACTAATAGATTATGGATTCTAAAATTCAGAGGTGTCAATTACATACCAAACTCTTTTGGGATCACGCCAAATAAAATGTAAAAACAAGTCAGATTTGTAAATTTCGATATGCCTCACCCCATCTCACCCAAATTCAATCTTTCATAATGTTCAAGGGTTTGTCTGGATTTTAAAATCCAGATCCTTTCCTGTTATCTCAAATCTATTTCTAAACTCAGTCTCCCATATAATGTTCAAGGGTTTGTTAGGATAAGTGTTAGTTTCATGGTTTTAGAATTGATATAATTTTGCTAAAACATGGTTCTATACTGATGTTGATTAAGATGTTGCAACATTTTTATCAACTGTCATAACAAGTTTGATGTTATGAGTTTTTAGCCAGATGTCGAAGCAGACGTCATGACATCTTGGTCTGGTACAACAGGCGCTGCTGTTTTAGATCTTGACAGATTTAATTTGATTCTGTGATGTTTCTTTTGGATATATTTCAGCAAATTTCATAGGTGAAGACGATTTAATCTGAAACATGTTTTATATCTCCAGTTGTACATTAGTTATTAAATTGGATCTTGAGATAATTTAAGAAACTTTGTATTGGCTGTTCCAAGATGTAAGGAGATTTTGCTGCACAATTGGTGCATCACTCAGATTATGGATCAAGAAACTTATGGACGCATAATTCAAAGCCCATGGACTGCTGAGGTGTATTTAAAGAAGAAGATCTAAACCTAATGGATCAATTCTTTCAACAAAGTTTTTCATAATTTGTAAATTAGGGAAAACTTAGAGTCTTAGGTTTTGAGAGTCTCTTGTATAGTTATAAGTCACCCTTATATCTTTTGATACTTGTAGTAGACATTATGTTCTCACTCAGAAGCCTTTAGGTAACGAGTTCAATATTGTTATTGGTTTAAAATTTTATGCAAAACCAAGTATTTTTCTTAGTCAAGAGTCTTGACTAAGTATTTTTGTATTGGAAGTGTAATCTTCTTATTAAGTTGCTTTTGATACAGTTATTGAGATTGAGACTGTTAGATATCACTGAGGTGATTTGGGGAGTGAGATGATGTTATATCTAGGAGGTTACTAGGTAGAAGTTACATTGGGTAGAGATTAAGTGAGAAGTTGTAAACTGGGACTGTTTAGACTTTAAATTAATACTACTGATAGTGATTTTTCTTCCTAGCTTGATAGCCTCCAGAGTAGGTGAGTTTGCACCGAATTGAGTTAACAACTTTATGTGTTATTTATCATTCTGCAATTTAATTTCAGTATCACTTGGATCTTGATGAATTTGTTCAGTATGTCAAAACGGATGTTGTAACATCTTTCTTAACATTGTTCTGATATTGGGATATCAGTAATAACATGTGTTGCATGTACCATAGAAATTTCAATATTAAAATCCGGATTTTCCCTCTTATCACATACTCATTGTCAGAATAAATAAGGAATAATTCTTAGGAGTTTGTATGGAATTTATAATTCGAATTATATCATGTTATCACAAAACTAGAAGCAATTTCACATAGAGATTGAACAACATAACTTAACATAAATATTTGTCATGACACACACAAAATATGTAACATTACATAGGTTTTTTAAATCTAAATCTAATATTATATTTCATCATCAAAAGATGGTTGAAGATGTTTCAATATCTTTCGAATATTGTTCGATCTCGCAATCGTCACATCCACTTCGATTGGACCTTTTGTTTCATAATGGTAAAATATACTCTACATAATCCTTAAATCTTCACCTGTTTTTAGCTCAAACTTGTTAAAGTTTCTCTTTCCTTTATTGTCAATCGAGGGTGAATGTTACTCGAACTTCATCTTCGTTTTCAAATGATCTTTAACTTAGTAGAAAATAATATGATTAAAACATGACAGGGACGAGAGTTTGACATTGAATTTTTTTGTACCCTAAATTGAACTTGTAAAAATTTATCCTTATTCCTAGTGGCTATTGGTTCTCTAGAATGTATATTCCTAATATTTTAGGGAATAAACCTTTAGTTTTAATTCAATTTCTATGGCTATTAGTATATCATAGAAAAACTAATCATGTGATTATCAAGAACAATTTATGAATGCGAGAAAAACACAAGAAGAAGGATTGGATTGTGTTAGCTTTCTTTATTTCTTATGTAAAAATCTCTTATCAGATTTCGAAATCAAGGTCTAGAATCTGATACAGAGTCAAGTATTTGAAGCGGATAAAAACAAGTTCAGAGGTAGAAAGTGAAAAAAAGAGAGACACAAACAATTTTATATTGGTTCCTCCCACAAAACGAGAGTAGTTGAGTCCCCTTGCACTTCCAAGGGGTTTTCACTATAATTACTACTAATTACAATTGCTCAAACAATCAAGCAAGAGACTTTCAATACTCAAATGCACAAGTAAGATACTTCTAATGCTCAAGCATACAAGCAAGATACTTATAACAATCTATCTTAATCATATACAATATTGTTTGAATATTGCACTTAATATATAATCAGAGGTGTAAACAAAATACAACTCAAAAAGACCCTTAAGACTTATGAATTTCTAATATATACAAATGATAAGAAATTCTAAGTTAAGCTTGTGCTTTTATCTGGAAGAGTAACAACTATTTTTATCGTAAAGCATTAGTTATTTTTCTTTAAGTCTTCAACTCCTTATATAGAGAGATAGAAAAGAGTCATTGAAGAGAAGATATTGCATAAGTGAGTCTTGGAGAAGCTTGATCAGATACGTTTGAATGTTTCTTGATATGGTTAATGTCGTTGAAAACACATTTGAATTCCCTTTTCTATTGGAGGAATTACCCGTTGCATCCCAACTGCCTGAGCAGATTTTTGATTGGATCTGCACGTGATCTGAAGAAGAAAAAATGATCTCTGAATATGATAGTGATCTGTCAAAGTCTTCTTGATCCTTGCATTGACCTTCTTTAGAGTCTGAATCTTCAGAGTCTGCATCCCAAGTTCTGAACTTTCATAGTCTGGATCTTCAAAGTATGAGTCATCAGAGTTTGGTTCTCAGGTTTTGATCCTTCAGAATCGGGATCTTTTAGCTTCTCTTTAATGTTTTTTCTGTGGCAGTACAAAGTTTATATCATAAATTTTAGTTTATGGTCCTGCACACTTGAACATATATTATTATACTCAATTGTTCTTTAAATACTTTTTTATTATCCAAACTTTAGAGATATGATACAAACCAATTTCGATCCAATAATCTTCCCTTTTTATTATGATGACAAACACCTGTATTTAAGAATAATGGTTGTTAATTTAAGACTTAATACCCTTTTTTATCCCTTACATATACATGTGAGTCCATTTTGAAAAAAACGTGGCACATTTGTCTTTTCTGTTAAATCCGTTTGTTAAAGTCAAAATAATGTGCCAAATGACGCTGAATTTGTGAAGGAGAACCATATGTGTGCCACGTAATAAATTAAATTTATTAAACCAAAAAAATGCAGCAAAAAAAAACAATTTTCCAGAAACAAATCTTAATATCTTAATATCTGTTTAACATTTTCTCATAAACAATTTTTCAACAACATGTTCAAATTCAATACCGTGACTAATCACAATTCTATCATATCAATTAGATCTCTCATATCACAGTTGAAGAATGTACATGGACTAATCTAAAATACAAGCATAAAATGTACAAGAAAAAGAAGCAATAACAAATGCAATAAAGCAAAAGAATCATCAAAGTTCCTTCTTGTAAAACCCAGTAGAATAAAACTCAAGATACCACTTAAAAACTTCTTCAACCTTGTTTCCATATTAGTAGTAGGTATATAACCAAATTGAAAACCCTAAATTAAGCTGAACCCTTATTCTTTCCGAGCTTCTAGAAGATTCACGAAACTAACAATGTTACTATGAACGTACGTGCCATGGTTTTGCATAGCATATCGAACACTAGCCCGCGTTGCGAGGTGCATCACGTGAGTAAACAGAACCATATAGAAAAAATTCCTGAGAGACGACCGTCGTTTATATCACCGCAACATTTTAAAGCGAGGGAGACATGAGCATTGGCAAATACATTTGTGTCGCTTACAAGAACGGTATGACCTAAGGCAAAGTTCCAGCGAGCCAATTTCAAGACAAGACATTCCAAGTGAGACGGTGGTGATGCTTCATTCATCCGTTGCACCATTTCATTCACTTTTTTGTGATTATTTTTGTTTTGGGTTTTGTTTGGTTTTTCTATAAAACCCTCACTGTTTCTTCTTCCAATCTAAACACGACATCTAGTAAAAATTTGGTAGCTTTCGTAATGATAGTAAAAATTTCATATACATACGGTTCGTGATAATGAGTTTTTCTAGGTTTCGAAAATTTGGGGTTTTTTCGGGCTCAAAGAAAACCAAGAAAATGATGATTACATGCCAACTAGAATTCCGCACAAGAAAAAATAGACACCGTTAGTAGGAAATAGACTAATATGATATGGTTAGGAGAAATAAAGGATCTAATTGATCCTTTTAAAATAAAAGAGACCAAAATGACCCAGAGGTATAAATAAGGGACCAAAAAGGGATTAAGCCTTAATTAGTTAACAAGCTAAATTCGGGGTATGAGGTTTGTAAGCTCCTCCCGAGTCTAATAGTCTAAAAAATGAGGTTTGTAACTCTCCCTAAGTTCTATACAGGTTAATTAAATTTGATCTTAAAAGCACAATAAATGATTCTTTAGAATTTATACAAGAATTAGTTCTTCACTATCAAATTCAGGTGCTTAAATACTTATTTATCTTACTCTCTCTTTTGTCATCAACAAAAACATTAAGTAATGGAAATAAGAAACGATTCTAAAGAAAAATATCATTAAACCAAGGAAAGGGATTTTCAGGTGCATAATATTTCAGAATAAGTCAAAAAACAACAAAAGGTGCTAAGTCCTAAAGCCCAGGGTTTCTTCATAATCACCAAGATGGCCTTGATGTCAGATCCCATATCATTCTACCTTGCAACCACAAACTTCGACTGAGCATCCATTTCTTCTTGTATATTGACTAGAGAATCTTGATTAGCAACCACAGTCTGAAGCCGAGCTCGTATAACTTCTTGATTAGCAGTAATGGTAGTTCATTTAGCCTCTAATTGCTTTTGCTTCTGGCTGAAAGCAGCTACAGACTCATAAGTGAAAATTTTCAGATATTGCAAAGTTATATCCACATAGGTTCTGAGAGTGTACCACTTAGTAACATATACAATAAAATTAGATGTTATAAGTCTTGGCAACCAGATCTTGAATCTTATCAAAGATACCAATCCTAAATTCTTCCATTTGGGCTTGGATATGAGTTGGAGGTTTCAAATTGTGAGTTGGTTGATGTGGTAAGGGGATATGTGAGGATATTGCTTTAGAGAAGGATATAACTATTGTTCCAGATTCTGACATAACATCTGCTTCTCTTGAAGGGGTAGAATGGTGATCAAAGTGTATAGGTTGAGGGGTTTGTGGGTTAGGATATTTTGGTTCAGGATGGACAAGGTTGGTTTGCTCTTGTATTGATTTTTCAGGTGCAGGTTCAGTTTGAACAGGGTTGGTTTGATCTTCTGGTTGGTGAGTTTTATATGTTGTGGTTTCCAAAGCTTAAGGTTTATGTTGATTTAGAGTTAGAGGTTGGTTTAGGTTATTCTTCTAGTATTGTTTCCATGATCTGATCAATATCAATCATGATGTATATTGGAGTTAGTTGTTCAGATATTGGGATACACGATAGTTGGTTTTTTCCAGATTGATTCTCTGAAGTGAACTCACCAACTAGGTATTTTTATAATTCATCTATGAAAAATATCCTATGAATATTTTCTTGAGCACAAAATCTAGGATTGGTCTTTTGGTTATAGATTTAGAACAAGAAGAATCTAAAGTTGAATCAGATATTGGATCTATAATATTATTACTTGAGTTTATAACTTCTGTAACATATAGAGTAGCTTCAACAACTTTATCTACTCCCACAACAACTGTTGGAGCCCGAGTCTCTATAGCAACCACTGTTAGTTATAGAACCCCACCTTCATAAGTTACCTTAACAATATTCAAAATAGCTTCTGCAATAGCTTCTACTTGTAAAACTTGTTCCTTGAGAACCTCATCATCTGATGGCCTTTCCAAAGCCTTATCCTTCAGAGAAGATGCTAGAATCTTAGCTCCTTCTTGCACATATTCTATAAATAGTGTTATACCCAAAAAATTTCCCTCTCACTTATCAAATATTTTCTCACAAAGATCTCTCTTGGTTCAAGACTGCACTAGGGTTGATCAGCTCAAGACACCTCCTTAAGCACTGATGACCAAAATTAGGATTTGAGATTGCACAAGGATAATTGAAATTTCAATGCTTCATATAACTTTCATGGATCATTATGGACCCCCAAGATTACTCATGTCAAGTTTCAATCCTTGGATCACACTTTTGCTTAGTCAATTGAGCAGTTGGCCTAAAAATCTGTTGTATTGGGGAAAAAGTCAACTATAGCCAATTTACAGTCAAACTTCATAATTTTTTATCCACATAAACATTATAAACTCATATGTATTATTTGATCAAGTTTGGACCACAATTCCTCAAGGAGTTTGATCAAATCATCAAAAGGGCAAAATGGTCAAAATTAGTGTTTTGACTGAGAAAGGGCAATTTCTGATTTTTTGACCTAGAAAATGGTCAATTAGTTTGAAGCATAGTTTCAAAAGTTCAATTTCATATTTTTGACCTAATGGCATGACCTAAAACATTGCTCAAGATCAATTGGATTGACAGTGAATTTTCAGTCAACTGATCAAAAGTCAATTGTACACTGAAAAGTCAAACTTTGACTTTTTGGTCAAAATCCAATGTCAAAGATCACAATTCATCAAAACATGTCAAAATATGAAACTTATTCATCAAGAAATCAAAAAGTCAAGATTTCATTTTGAAAAGTCAAAGTTTTCTAACAGAAATTTTTCTAAGTGTTTAAAACTTCATGTTTTTTCACAACTTTGAGCCAATTTTTCACCATGATGCAAGATGATTTAAAAGAAAATTTCAACATTAAAGTTGTAGATCTCTATGATATATACAACATTTCTTTACACAAATTCTTCTAAAAATGCTTGAATCTCAAGTTATTAATTCATAAAGTCATGGTCTTGAAATTGAACACTTATTGAAATTTTGCCCTAGTTTTGGTCAGGATTTTGACCTAACTTCATGGCACTTTTTCATATAGTTCCAAAAGGAATTTTCAAAATTGATTCAAATAGGGGTTGTATAGCACATTGCAAGCTTTCCAAAATATCCAAGAACTCCTTGAGATCATTTGTGAGTAAGGATAATCAAAGAGATGAAGTTAGGGTTTTCAAACTTAAATTACAGGCCATTTCATGATGAACAAGAATTCAAATCCAAGCCTATGCTGCATAATCTTAACTTTGCAGGCCTCAAACTTATTTGTAACTCCATAATTAAATGTTTACACAACATATGGAGCCATTGTACAAGCATTTGAATCATTATCCGAGTTGCATTTCCATTTTTGGAAGAAAGTAACCATTTCATTCTTGTAAAGAAGCTTTAATCACAAAGTCAATGCATAGAGCTTTACACTTGTTCTTTATGATCACAAGCAATGTCAAAGGAAAAAGCAACATGTATAGAGCCTCCCATAAACTCAGCGCATGCTTGTACTATGCCTTGAAGCCATGTTTTCACTTTTCTTCAAAATCAAGTAACCTAGCCATAACTCTACATCTTGTGCTTCTGACCTCCTCAAGTACTCTAACCTTTTCCTTACTTATGCACAAGTATATTGCAACATAACACACGATTTTAAACCCCCAAGAACTCTCAAAAAGACCCTTGCTGCACAGAACTGTCCCACTTGACAATTTTGAGCCAAAACTCTCCATCTCTATTTCCACTCGTGCGTTTTGATTCTTAACCATCCAAACACCTTCCATACATCATATCAAAGTGATCCATGCCCTCATTTCCTAATTGTAACTCCTCCATCATCATCCACCATTTTCAAAACTGAAGCTTGCAACTTGACTTGAGTTGGGAGTTTCATCCATCCTCAAAGCAAAGTAGGAGTTGGAACACATTCAAGGAGGTCCAGGCAAGCTACAAAAATCATCAGGCCATCACAAAGGTTGCTCAAAATTCATACACGACTCCAGCTGCAAGAGGTAAGTTTTCAAACTTCTATCTCTTCATACAAACATCATTTGAGTTTAATTTATGAAGATAAAATGTAGATACCATTGTCACGAAGCTGTACATATCCATAGTTTGCATTTATATGGAATGAGCTTAGAGAATTTTAGACTTAAAGTTTTCTGAAATTTTTAGGTTTTGAATTAGGGCCAGAAAAATTATCATTCATCTTTGACTGTTAGCTTAATTTATTTACATGGTTGGATTCGTGGGAAGAAATGCCATAACTTTCATGTTTGAACTTTTCATTTTTGTTGAGATGAAGAAGATACATTTCCTTTGGCTGGAGGTTGAAGATGAAGTGTAATCAGGGCGCGTTTTGTGTTATGTATTTATCCTTTCACATAAGTTAACAGATGTATCACCACCCCAGTGGTTAAAGCGCGCGTCTGTCACCCTTAGGTCCTGGGTTCAAGCCCCAGCGTGACCTTTTGCTATTTTTCACTATTTTCTGACTTTTTGTGTTTTTTTTGGCTGCGCTTGGACTTTCATATGGGCCTAATCATTTTTTTCCTCATAATACCTCTTGCATTACTAATCCACCCCCCTAACTTTTCTTTATATTTTTATTTTTATTTTATTTTCTTTATTATTATTATTATTATTATTATTATTATTATTATTATTATTATTATTATTATTATTATTATTATTATTATTATTATTATTATTATTATTACTATTATTATTTTCATAAATCATAAAAAAAATCCAAATTTATTTTTATTTATTATTTATACTTGTATATTTTATTTTCTCCATAAAACAAAAAGACTAAAAAAAACATTTTCCTTAAAACAAATTATTTTTTTTTTCTTAAATAATTAATCTTTAGACTTAGGATAAATTAATATATTATTTTATTTTCTTAGTTAAAATTAATTTAGAACTTAGGTTATTTTAATTAATTAATCTTCATTTTATTTTCATTAATTTAAAACCTTTTCATAAAAAAACCTAAAAATCCTTTTCAAATTAATTTCTTTTCTTAATTAGTTTAAGTTAATTTTATTTAATTTTAATTAATCATTTTTTTTAATTAGGTCAAGACAAAACCCCTTTCATAAAAAATAACAAAAATCATTTCTTTTTCCATTTATATTCTTGCATTTTATTTTTAATTTTGTACAATATTCAATATGGTTGTAATAAATAATTAGATTTAATTTTCTTGCAATCCCCATTTGTAAATTTGTACACCCCCCTCCCCTAATGATGTAATAGTGTAGTAATTTTACTTTCCGCAATTTATCGCTTTATTAAATGCTAGTAATTATGGTTTGTATGAGAAGATAAAATCAACAAGTAGCAAACCCTAATCAAAGACTAAACAAAGCATGAAAATCAATACACTTGCACACAAGTACCCCTAGGGTAAAATCCACTTGGTTGCCTTATAAAAATGACCATATTATGCATGTGAGGTATCTTAGCAAAAACAAGTAAAAATACAAGATCATAGTCCCTCGATGACGCTATCTATGTTGCCTTTTCAAAATGATCTTAGTCCCTAAAGAAAGATGCTAAGATACCTTGCAACATTGCTAATCATGGTTATATGATGACCCATTCCCGTCCCGTTCACATCCAAAGACAGGGTTACTTACCAAATCAATGGTAAGATAACAATGTCAAAGTAAAGAGGAAATGAACATGAAAGACTTTTGAGTAGGTAGAATGTTCCTAGTTACTTGCTCACTTTCAAAACAAAACCTCCTTGCTATTTTCAAAACAAACACCAACACTTTCAAAAAAACATCTTTCAGACTTGAAAACATTTTCAAAAGATCAAACACTTTGTATACATTCTTACGAATGGGAATCATTACAAAGTTTTCCTAAACGATGGCATCTTTACAAAATACTTTCAAAAACCATACAAAGCACATTTTCAAACAAAAGCAAGTGATCTAGAAAGTAAATAAGAGCCCATGGAAAACCATGGATGAAAAGGGTGCTAAAACCTTCCCTTTTCATAATCTACCCCCCAAACTCAAGAAAACATCTCTAAAGGTCTTTCATGTTCTTTTCAGCCTTTCCTTATTGGATAAAAGAAAAGTCGGTGGCAAATCTTGCTAATCGCAACATTTGCGATAAAATGCAAAACAACCAAGTCAGTTCTCCCACCGTATCACAAATAGGTACCGAGCTTGTTTCTTCACCTCATTGATCTTCCTTACGAAAGGTTAATCATCTTCCTCTTATTCTTCTTCAACATGTAGAATCATCTTCCTGAGTTTCTTCACAAGAGCTGATGTGACATGACATATGAAGAAGTTATCTTTAGAGGAGTTTTTTAAGTGGCTTCACTTCTAGTCTTAGTTGATACCCAGGCAGTGAATGAGACTACCTCCTTGACTTTATTATAAAACAGTTATATAGTATTCTTCTTGGGTGTCTTATGAGCCTCCTTCTATACTTCAGAAGCAACCATTTTTCTCTTCCTTAAAGGGTTGTACACACCTTTTGGTGCATATGGAATATCATCCATTGTCAGAATAACACCAACTTATTTTCTGCATTTTGATATACTCCTGAATCACCTCTGGATTGTCCAACTTAGAGATGATAGGAAAATACTCAATGTAACCAGACTTGGCACTTATAATTCTTAGTCATGCTTTAGGATTCACTACATCCTTTATTTTATGATAAACTTCTTCCCTATCCCAGAAATACTTAACTAGATAGGGAAAATTGGTCCATTGAGAATTTTTGTAAGTGTTTGTTTGTTGGCATTTTTTTGGTAAAACCAGATTTGTGAATGTCATGACTGATGTCATAACATTCTGGGATAAAGGTACATTCTGCAGAAAAAGAATGTCATACAGGAGCTACTCAATATGAGTGATGAGCATGATCATTAAGCAATGATCATATTGCATTCTACCAAAATCAGTGAACATGATTCTTGTTGTCATAACCAATGTTAAGACATCCTGTACTGATCTAACATTTGTGCAGATTTGTTATTCCTGAGATTTTTCAGGAATCTGGTATGTTATTGTATACAGTCCAGATCAGATGCTCACGTGGACATTAGGTTAACCTTTCTTAACCCTAATCTGGTTGATGAAAGCCTAAGACCAAGTCTTGAGGAAAACAGTAATTAACCCTAGTTATTTTCGTGGAAGCCCTAACTGAAGAATAGCCTGCCTATATATTCCTCATGAAGATTATTGGTAAGGATACTTTTTGACAGAAGATCAATAAAGGATTGTATAGTTGTAACTACTGTGAGCCAAGAAATTATCATTGTGATAAGTGATTTGGAGTAGGATTTGATTGTAAGGGTTTTGTATCACTCAAAGCTTTGAAGCACGAGTGTTTGTGTCACTTGATTAAAGCTTTGAAGCAAAGTCAAGTTAGGGTTGTGTATCACTCAAAGCTTTGAAGCACGAGTGATTGTCACTTGATTAAAGTTGTGAAGCAAAATCAAGTGTATGTACTGAAGAGTGTCTTCATAATTTCATTAATCAATTGTTTAGTATCACTGCTGTGATTGAGGGGGAGTGAGTAGGAACTCAGGTTTAAGTTGAACTTAGATTGAAGTTGAATTGAGTAGGTCTTAAGTGAAGGAGATAAACTGGTTGATTTATTCCTGAATTAATATCTCTTATAGTGAATTTCCTCCCTGGCTTGGTAGCCCCCAGAGTAGGTGTTGTTACACACTGAACTGGGTAAACAATTGACTATGTTCTTTACTGCTTTTAAATTTACTATTTTGAAGTGTGTCAAATACGGTGTCATAACATTCACTGTGACATTAAGTATCTGCTGCCAGAATTTCAATTGGCATCAGAGCAGGCACCCTGCCTGTCTTACTGGGTGAGATCTAGGGATATTATTTTCTGGCGCTATGGACAAAGAAGGAGGATTTGGGAACAGACCACCCATTCTGGATGGATCAAATTATGACTACTGGAAACCTCGTATGATTGCCTTCTTAAAATCACTGGACAAAAAGGCCTGGAGAGCTGCTGACAAAGGATGGAACTATCCCACCATAACTGGGAAAGATGGGACAACCAGTCTGAAACCTGAGGAAGAATGGAGCAAAGAAGAAGATGAGTTAGCCCTGGGTAACTCCAAAGCATTAAATGCCTTGTTGAATGGAATTGATAGAAACATATTCAGATTAGTACATCAATGTGAACTGGCCAAGGATGTTTGGGACACTCTCAAAACTACCCATGAGGGTACATCCAAAGTAAAAATGTCAAGGCTTCAGATGCTGACTACCAAATTTGAGAACCTAAGGATGATGGAAGATGAGACCATTCATTAGTTTCACATGAACATCTTGGAAATTGCCAACACCTCAGGAGCATTGGGAGAAAAGATGTCAGAAGAAAAGCTGGTGAGAAAGATTCTCAGATCCTTGCCTAAAAGATTTGCAATGAAGGTGACTGCTATAGAGGAAGCTCGGGATATCTGCAACTTGAAGGTTGATGAACTCATTGGGTCACTTCAAACTTTTGAGATGGGAATCAGTGACAATGTTGACAAAAAAACAAGAGCATAGCACTAGTATCTAATACTGAAGATGAAAACAAGGAGGATGATGAAGAGAATATTTCAGAAGCTATAGCCATGCTTGGAAGGCAGTTCAACAAACTCATCAAGAGAATGGACCCAAAGTCAAGGTCAAATGTCAAGAACATTCCCTCTGACATTAACAGATCTTATGACTCCAGCAGAAGACCAAAGTCTGAAGAAAAGGGAAATCAAAGCAAAGGAATCCAATTCCATGGATGTGAAGGATATGGGCACATTCGAGCTGAATGTCCTACCTTTCTTAAGAAACAAAAGAAATGAATGTCTGTTACTTGGTCTGATTGTGACTCAGAAAGTAATTCTGAAGAAGAATCTGCCAAACTAGTTACTGCACTAGCTGGTATTTGTAACTCTGATAGTGACTCTAGTGATGAGGAAGTGACATTTGAAGAACTGGCTGACTCCTACAAGAAGCTATGTATCAGAAGTGCTGAAGTCTGTCAGCAAAATGAGAGACAAAAAAAACTCATAGTAAAGTTGGAGGATGAAAAGAAGGCAGACACTGATACTATATGTCATCTCGAAGGTGAAGTTCAAGTGCTAAACTCAAAACTTGATCAGATGACCAAGTCTGTCAAGATGCTGACAAATGGAACTGACAAATTAGAATAAATCCTTCAGGCTGGACAAAATCTGGGAAACAAGTCTGGTCTAGGATTTGTGGCAGCAAAGAAATCTATTGTAGAAAAGAAGAAGATCATACCTGATAAACAAATGTCAAAGCAGATGTCACAACATAGCACTCAACATCGAGAACAGAGAAATATGAAGAAAAAGTATCAAAGATGGAGATGCCATCATTGTGGAAGGTTTGGTCACATAAAGCCATTCTACTTCAGATTATATGGATATCCTAATCAGATCCCAACTGTCAAACCTAAGTCTAACAAGGAACCATATACTCAACAGTGGAAGAAAAAGTCTGCAGCCCTGATAGCTCACACCTCCCTTAGAGTCTCTGCAAAGGAAGACTGGTACTTTGACAGTGGATGCTCTAAACACATGACTGGAATCAAGAATCTTCTGAATAATGTTAAACCTCATACTACTAGTTATGTAACTTTTGGAGATGGTGCTAGAGGAGAAATCAAAGGAGTTGGAAACTTGGACTGCCCAGGAGTTCCAAACCTAAATGAAGTATTGCTGGTAAAAGGCTTGACTGCTAATCTCATAAGTATCAGTCAATTATGTGATCTAGGATTCATGGTCAACTTCACCAAGTCTGAATGTCTTGTAACAAATAAAAAACAAGAAGTTGTAATGAGAGGAGTCAGATCAAAAGACAACTGTTACTTATGGGAGTCTGAGAACACTAATTATTCTTCTGTGTGCTCTATAGCCAAAGAAGAAAAGGAAGTGAAACTGTGGCACCAAAAACTTGGTCATTTACATCTAAGAGGGGTGAAAAAGATCATATCCATGGAGGCAGTCAGAGGGATTCCAAGTCTTCAAATTGATGAAGGGAGAGTCTGTGGTGAATGTCAGGTTGGAAAGCAAACTAGAATGTCACATCCAAAGACAAGACATCTGACCACCTCAAAGGTGCTAGAACTCCTACATATGGATATGATGGGTCCAATGCAGGTGGAAAGTCTTGGAGGAAAGAGATATGCGTATGTTGTTGTGGATGATTTTTCCAGATTCACCTGGATTAACTTCATTAGGGAAAAGTCTGATGTATTTGATGTATTTAAGGAACTGTGCAAAATAATTCAAAGAGAAAAAGAAGGATGCATTGTCAGAATCAGAAGTGATCATGGCAAGGAGTTTGAAAACAGTAAGTTTGATGAGTTCTGTTCCTCAGAAGGAATCAATCATGAATTCTCTTCACCCATAACCCCTCAATAAAATGGAGTTGTGGAAAGGAAAAACATGACTATACAGGAATCTGCCAGAGCAATGATACATGCCAAAGGACTTCCTATTCATTTTTGGGCTGAAGCTATGAATACAGCCTATTATGTCCATAACAGGGTCACCTTGAGAAAGGGAACATAATCCACCATTTATGAACTATGGAAAGGAAGAAAGCCTACAGTAAAGTACTTCCATGTCTTTGGAAGCAAATGCTATATTCTGACAGATCGTGAACAAAGGAGAAAGATGGAACCTAAAAGTGATGAAGGAATATTACTAGGATACTCTACCAACAATAGAGCATATAGGGTATTCAATTCCAGGACCAAAGCTATGATGGAATATATAAATGTCATAGTTGATGATTATCATGAGGAAACTGATGTCCCATATGATGTTGAGACATTCTTTGAGACTTCAACTCAAGTTTCTAAAAGGGATGATCTACCTAAAACTACTTAATCAGAATCTGAATCAAAGGAAGCTAACAAAGATCCTTCCATCAGAATTCAGAAAGATCATCCTAAGGAACTCATCATAGGAGACCCAAACAGTGGAGTCATTACAAGATCTAGAGAAATTATCTCAAACTCTTGCTTTGTCTCTAAGATTGAACCAAAAAATGTTAAGGAGGCTTTGACTGATGAATACTGGATTGGAGCAATGCAAGATGAATTGAACCAATTCAAGCAACATGAAGTATGGGAGTTAGTTCCTAGACCAGAAGGAACAAACATTATTGGCACAAAATGGATCTACAAGAACAAATCAGATGCTGAAGGAGTTGCCACCAGGAATAAGGCAAGGCTTGTTGCTCAAGGCTACACTCAAGTTGAAG
The DNA here is from genome assembly GCA_948472305.1 of Vicia faba. Classification (NCBI taxonomy): domain Eukaryota; kingdom Viridiplantae; phylum Streptophyta; class Magnoliopsida; order Fabales; family Fabaceae; genus Vicia; species Vicia faba. The sequence goes on from OX451737.1 coordinate 1,189,184,258, forward strand.
GGGTTGATTTTGATGAAACTTTTTCTCCTGTATCCAGACTGGAGTCAATCAGACTTCTTTTGGGAGTTGCTTGTCTCCTTAAGTTTAAGCTATTTCAGATGGATGTAAAGAGTGCCTTCTTAAATGGGTACTTAAATGAGGAAGTATATGTGGAACAACATAAAGGATTTGTGGATCCAAATTGTCCTGATCATGTCTACAAATTGAGGAAAGCTCTATATGGCCTGAAACAAGCTCCTAGAGCCTGGTATGACAAATTGACAAAATTCCTCACTGACAAAGGATACAGGAAAGGAGGCTTGGATAAAACCCTTTTTGTCAAAAATGAAGGAGGAAAGATAATGGTAGCTCAAATTTATGTTGATGACATAGTGTTTGGAGGAATGTCAGATAAAATGGTTAAACATTTTGCTGACCAATTGCAAGCTGAATTTGAAATGAGCCTCATGGGAGAATTGACCTACTTTCTTGGACTACAAGTCACACAGATGGAAGACTCCATTTTTCTGTCTCAAAGCAAGTATGCAAAGAATATTGTCAAGAAGTTTGGAATGGAGAATGCCAGTCACAAAAGGACTCCTGCACCTACTCATTTAAAGCTGTCCAAAGACTCAAGTGGGGCTAATGTGGATCAAAGCTTGTACAGAAGCATGATAGGAAGTCTGCTATACTTAACAACCAGCAGACCTGACATTGCTTTTGCAGTTGGAGTATGTGCAAGATACCAGGCTGAACCCAAAGTAAGTCACATCAACCAAGTGAAAAGAATTCTGAAGTATGTGAGTGGAACTTACAACTATGGCTTGCTATACTCTCATGGATGTGAACCAATTCTGTATGGTTACTGTGATGCTGATTGAGCTGGAAGTGCTGATGATAGAAAGAGCACCTCTGGAGGATGCTTCTTTTTGGGAAATAATCTTGTCTCTTGGTTCAACAAGAAACAGAACTGTGTGTCTCTGTCTACTGCTGAAGCTGAATACATAGCAGCTGGTAGTAGCTTTTCTCAAATGATCTGGATGAAACAAATGCTTACTGAGTATAATGTCACACAAGATGTCATGACATTGTACTGTGACAATCTGAGTACTATCAACATTTCCAAGAATCCTATACAGCACAACAGGACCAAGCATATTGACATTAGACATCACTTCATCAGAGATCTTGTGGAAGAAAAGGTGATTAAACTGGAACATGTTGCCACTGAACTACAACTGGCTGACATTTTTACCAAGGCACTTGATGCTAGTCAATTTGAAAATTTGAGGGGCAAGCTGGGTATTTTCCAATATGAAGAGATGTAGCAATTAATTTACCTTAAAACAAGGGATGATAGAGATATTTTAGTTAAGTCTATTCTGATTGGGCTAATCATCTGTTTCCCTATTTCTTTCCAAAATTTTAAGAAGTTGAATAGACAATCATATTTCTACCTCCTCTCGCGTCTCTGCAACAATCTCCATTCTCTCAAACGAAGATTCCATTCTCGCTGTTACTTGTTTTCTAAATCAATCAAAATGTCTCAACAATCCATGTCATTATCCTCTTCAAAGGCGTCTGCTTCTTCCGCCTCCTCTGACAGCGAACCTGGGGCAATCACAAACTGCATGGATACTGATGTTCTTGAGATAACTACTCTTCGTGAACTGGCAGCTGATCCCACTAAGGTCAAGAAGCTGCGAACCAGACATGCAAGAAGATCACAAGCCTCTCCATCTGGTAAATCTTCTCAACCATCATCTTCTGTTCCTCCAGAAATAGCAAATAGGGAAGGTTCTACTTATGTTCATCAAGATATTGCTAGACTAGTCACTAGGTTTCTAAATGAGAATCACTCTGTACCTGGCATTTCTGTACCTTTGAACCAAGAAACTGCTAGTCCTAATGTAGAAATGGATCCAGATGTCACTCAGAATGTTGAGACACCTGATGATAACATTAGGAAATCTCCAGAAAAACATGATGATCACCAGAACCCTACTGACAAGGCTGTTGAACCCCCGATTATTGATGTTGATGAAGAATACTCTGACAATGATTTAATTGCTAATATCAACCCTAGCATAGATAGAAGGATGATGAGCAGAAAAGAAAAGCAGGATGCTGCCAAAAGCCCCTCCAAAGAGAAGGCTACTAAAGTTGTTCATAAGAAAACTAGGTCTGAGATCAAGACTAGAGTAGAAGCTGAGAAGGATCGAAAAGCTGGATTGTCAAAAGGAAAGGGGAAGGTGAAAACTAGAGTACCTGTTGGTAGTCTCTCAAAACCTTTGAGACAACCAATAGCCAAGAAAAGGAAGGACTTTGAACCCTCTGAATCTGATGAGGAATCAGAATTTGAGTTTGATGTTGAGAGCAATGATCCAGACATTCCTCTCAGGAAGAAACTCTCTTCGAGCAAAATGCCTAAAGTCCCTGAAGTTTCCATTGACAACATCTCCTTTCACCATCCATAAAATGCAAACAGGTGGAAGTATGTATTTCTGAAAAGGATTGCTTTGGAGAGAGAGATGAACAACAGTGCTATTGAATGTAAGTAAATCATGGATCTAATCAAGACTGCTGGTCTAATGAAAACTGTGGTAAAGTTTACCAACTGCTATGAGATTCTTGTCAAAGAATTCATAGTAAATTTATCTGATGGTTGTGCTGATGGAAAGTCAGCTGATTTTAAAAGTGTATTTGTGAGAGGAAGGAAGGTAAATTTCTCTCCTTCTGAAATAAACAAATTCCTAGGAAGACCTGATGATTCTTGTCCTGAGCTTGAAGTTACTGACAACCAAGTTTGTCAAACCATCACTGCAAAGCAAGTCAAGAGCTGGCCCTTGAAAGGGAAGCTAAATGCAAGCAAGATGAGCATGAATTTCGCCATACTGCACAAAATTGGTGCAGCTAACTGGGTTCCCACCAACCATAAACCCACCATCTCCACAGGTTTGGGAAGATTTATCTATGTTGTTGGAACCAGGATAAACTTTGATTATGGCAAGTACATCTTTGATCAAACATTGAAACATGCTGGAAGCTGTGCTATTAAAGGCCCTATTGCTTTTCCTTCTCTCCTGTGTGGTATAATCATTGCTCAATATCCTAATATTCTAGTTGAAAAAGACTATGTATGCAAAAGAGCCCGTGCTCTTGGTTTGCACTATAAGCTGTTTCAGGGAACACATGTCTCTGACATTGTTATGACATCTGCTGAGACATCAACTGTCAAATCTCATTCCAAGAAAACTGATGTTATAGCTCTGCTAAAAGAAACCTGCAAAGAGCTTGATACAAGAAAAAGGACTCTTGAGGACCTGATCGCTAGACTAGAACAGGAGGAGAATGAAGGACAAATAAGGGAAGACCAGCATAATGCTGAAGATAGTGCTACCTCGGAAGATGACAGTGCCTGAAGATCAGTGCTGTTGAAAAGTTTGCTGCTGGAACCTGTTGCTGCCAAATGACTTTTATTATTTCTGTGTTTTTTTTATTCCTTTTGGATGACTGTATAACTTAAAAGTACAAGTATCTTTGGCCTCTTTATGGCTAAAAAGGGGGAGAAGAAATTATGATAATTTTGGTAGAATTAGATATTGGTAGCTGTTAGTAAAAAATTCTGCTTTCTAATCTCTGATTGGTTAGGGGTTTTAGCCAAAAATTTGCCAAAGGGGGAGTTTGTAAGTGTTTGCTTGTTGGCATTTTTTTGGTAAAACCAGATTTGTGAATGTCATGATTGATGTCACAACATTCTGGGATAAAGGTACATTCTGCAGAAAAAGAATGTCATACAGGAGCTACTCAATATGAGTGATGAGCATGATCATTAAGCAATGATCATATTGCATTCTACCAAAATCAGTGAACATGATTCTTGTTGTCATAACCAATGTTAAGACATCCTGTACTGATCTAACATTTATGCAGATTTGTTATTCCTGAGATTTTTCAGGAATCTGGTATGTTGTTGTATACAGTCCAGATCAGATGCTCACGTGGACCTTAGATTAACCTTGCTTAACCCTAATCTGGTTGATGAAAGCCTAAGACCAAGTCTTGAGGATAACAGGAATTAACCCTAGTTATTTTCGTGGAAGCCCTAACTGAAGAATAGCCTGCCTATATATTCCTCATGAAGATTATTGGTGAGGATACTTTATGACAGAAGATCAATAAGGGATTGTATAGTTGTAACTACTGTGAGCCAAGCAATTATCATTGTGATAAGTGATTTGGAGTAGGATTTTATTATAAGGGTTGTGTATCACTCAAAGCTTTGAAGCACGAGTGTTTGTGTCACTTGATTAAAGCTTTGAAGCAAACTCAAGTTAGGTTTGTGTATCACTCAAAGCTTTGAAGCACGAGTGATTGTCACTTGATTAAAGCTGTGAAGAAAAATCAAGTGTATGTACTGAAGAGTGTCTTCATAATTTCATTAATCAATTGTTTAGTATCACTGCTGTGATTGAGGGGGAGTGAGTAGGAACTCATGTTTAAGTTAAACTTAGATTGAAGTTGCATTAGGTAGGTGTTGTACCCCAAAATTTTCCCTCCCATATTCTTCAAGGTTTGTCAAGAATCATCTTCAAATGGTTCAAGATTGCTCAAGAGATTGTACAGTCAAACCATCTCCTAAGACAGCTGAAATTAGGGTTTTGGTTCTTTCAAGGAATTGGGAGTTCTCAATGGTTCAATCAAGTCTCATAGGCCTATATGCATTGTCAAGCACCTACATGCCAAGTTTCAAGACTCACAGTGTCAATTTGCACAGTTAAAAGCTCTATTTGACCTACAGTCAACTACAGGGGCAAAATGGTCATTTTGCAGTCAAAAGTCAGAATTTTTGGTAAACATCTTATTTTGAGTACACAATCATCATTTTATCAAGTCTTGATCATGATTCCACAAGAATGGCTTAAAAATCATCAAGGATGCAAAAGTTACTATTTTTGGACAGTAGAAAAGTCAACTGTATCTTGACCAGGGCATAACTTTTTCATGGTTCATCAGAAAAATCCCATCCAATGCTCATTTTGAAGGGGATGACATTTCCTACAGTCCATATCTACACTCCAAGTCCAAGACATGCTCTCACAAAAAGTTATCAATTTCTACATTATAGGTCAAATTCAAAAGTCAACAAAAATGCACTTTGAGTCAAAGGCCATAACTTGAGATTGGTAAATCCAAATGACATAGGACCAAAGGCATTGGTTAGAGGACTTCAAGAGCTTTCCAAAATGTCCAAGAACATGTTCATATGATCAAAATTGAGCAAGATATGCATTGGAGAAGTTGGGAAATTTTCATGAATTTGTAAAAGTCAACTTTGCTCAAAACACCTTATTTTTGCTAATGGGCCTCAAATCTCTTCTTGAAACTTCATCCATGGCCTATGCACGACCCATCAAGCTTAATTGAATTTATTTTCTTATTTTTATTAATTAATTGGATTTTTAATTGATATTAATTCATTTAATTAATTTAAATTGTAGGAAAATACAAAGATTTGGTTTTTCAATCTTTTTGTGAAGCAAATATGACCTAAAAAGGCTGGCAATTTCGTGCACCAAGTCAAATATGCAAACTCTCCAAAATTGGCAACTTTATTCAATCATGAAAATGCAAAAAGATTTGATTTTCAATCAAATATTCAATCATCATTGCAATGGATTCTTGCTCAAGATTTTGACCTAATTCCATTCCTCTATATATATGCAAGTAAACCCTAACTCATGGACGTGCAAGAAAGCTGCAGAAAAGCCATAGCATATTGAAAAATTTCCAAGAAAACTCAAAACTGACTTTGGCATTCTAGAACGATTCAAAGGTTTTTGTTGATTCTAATACACTGCAGGAGGTTCCCAGAACGTGTTACAATCAAATTCCAGCTTCAAAGCTCAAGAAATCACTGAGAACAGAACCACGGTTTGCACATTTTATCCATAATCGTAACTCTTAATTCATGAGCATTTAACATGATTTCTTGACTGTTTTGCATTGCTAATAATCATATGAACCTAATGGTATAACCTAATTGAACTGAAACGCCATAAATCACAAGATGCCATAGTTAAATTTTTAGGGTTCATAAGCTTTGAATTGGGGCTTTGCAATCTAGGCAAAATTAGGACTCCTAAGGCACATGGTTGAATTCGTTGAACCAAGACGAACAAGATTGAACCCTCGCGAAATATTTATGTGAACCATAGTGCTAATCGCTATTTTACCTTACTGTAGTTTGTGGGGGTTAAAAACCCCCGCTATCTAATGTTTGTTTTTGCAGAACGAAGGAAGAAGATGATGATGTGTTGATACATCATTGGACCATTTGAATAAATACGCGCGTTTTTCTTTTGTACAGCATATTGTTTGGTTTATCAATATAATAATTGCCTGTTATTCTAATAACGATTGAAGCGTGATGGTGGAGTGGTTAGCGTGCTGGCTTGGAATCATTGGGACCTGGGTTCGAATTCCAGGTCCCCCAAAATCCTTATTTCCATTCCTTTGAATATTCACGTGCAGGTTGCATAATGTTGTCCACCATATACCTCAATCATCAACGCTCCAAGTGGCTTGCAAAGCAAATCTGAAGGCCAGGATGGAATGACTACCATGCTCCCTGGTCAATGCACGTGTGGGCAATCCAAAAAAGTCAAAGAGGCTGGAAACAATTGGGCTTCAGAATTGCCAGGCACACCTCCTAATTGGGCCAACACCCCCCTGGGTTCTTTTTATTCTTTTATATTTTTTCCATTTAATTATTTTACTTTTAATTATTATTATTATTATTATTATTACTTAATTAACCTAAATAAATTATTTTCATAATAAAATCAGTAAAACTAAAACATAATATTTTTTTTATTAAAATTAATTTCACTTTATTTTTGTAAATAAACGCTAACAAATTAGTTTAGTCTTTTTAATTAGGTTAATTTCAATATTTTTTGCAATAAATAAAATAAATTAGAATTAGGGTTTTTACTAACTTTTGACTATTTTTATTTTATTTTCCTTAACACATAAAAATAAAAAAATATTTCTTTTTATTAATTAATTAGTTTTAGGTTTAATTTAATTCGTAAACAACCAAAAACTTCTTTCTTTCTCAAAAAGGGTCAAAACCCTAAGGACTTCTCCGATTCAATTTTTCTCGCGCATGTTTATGTCTTATTAATTTTCGATCCATATTATGTATTTGCTCCGAGGATGTAATAGCTTTAATTAGGACTTTTTATCGCTTTATTTAATTTTCCGCAATTTACTTTTCAAGGGTTGTTTTTGGCGATGTAAATACCCGACGCCTTGTAATAAGTTTAGATTTATTTCCGCACTATTAACTGTTAGATGTATGTTAATTAGGCTATGCATGACAAGACTTCTCTGAAAATAAAATTAACCCGTAGCTCACCATAACATGTACAAAGATAACTTAACATGAAACCTGACACACGTGCACATGCCACTCCTAGGGTACGCCTCACTTGGTTGCCTCGACGTGGTCATTGAGTATAGGGTGTTTTAGAGGTCGCCCTCCTGTCTAAAGATCCAAGTTGCCTCGAAACGGTTGCCTTGGATAAAAAGGATCTAAGATATTAGGGTTACCGCTAAGGCGTCCTACTATTGCTTTGGTGACCACACATGTCCCTATAATCGAATTGACCCGAAAACTCCAACAACGGTGCTACCTACTTCTCAATAGTGGGATAGTACTTTCTAAAGGACATTTACACAGCTTAATTTCTTTTGAGTAGGTAGAGGTTCTTAGATACTTTCTCTTTCAAAACAAAAATACTTTTCGCACTTACACTTTTCAAACAAAAGTTTTCAAACAAACACTTCATACACTCTTGAGGACAGATACAAGAGTTAAATCGAAGTTTTCAAACAAACTTTTTTCAAAACCCACAAACACAAGAAAAGCAAAACATTTTGAAAACATAGTGATCAAGTACCTAAGAGCCCGTGGATAACCACAGATAGAAAGGGTGCTAACACCTTCCCTTTCTATAATCTACCTCCCGAACCGAGAAACATCTCAAAAAGGAATTTTGCTGTGATTTTGTCCTTTCCTTGTTGGAAAAAATAAAAGACGGTGGCGACTCTTGCTTACCGCGACATTTTTCTAAATGCAAACGCGAACCAGCATTTTAAAAACAGTCAGTTCTATTTCCACCAATCACAGAACTGGCGACTCTGCTGGGGACTTTTTAAGTGAGGTGTACCCTAGGATTAGATCATTCTATGTTTTCAATTGTATGCCTTGTATGATTTATATTTGTGGGCTTGTATTGGAGTTTTATAGATCCTAACCCATATCTGGGGAATACCCTTTAGGTATGTAGTAATAAACTGTGAGGGACCTGTCCGGCGTAGACCGACACGGGTGAAACAGTAGCTACGTTGGTGTGACACCTTGGTCTGTACCGATATCCCTTGTGTTGGAACGAGGAGAATATGGGTCTTCTGAGGAGTCATTAAGCACCAACTGACCTTAGAATCTTAAATTGACCAACTTGGACATAGAACAGTAGCAGTATGCTACACTCATTGAGGCTAAACTCTCGCGATGGTTCCGGCTGCAAGAAAAGGTTGCTAAGTTGGAGTTATGACCGATTGAGGGTAGTCAGTGATATTGAGATCCTCTAGAACCCGGTTACTATTTTTAGGACAGGTCTTAACCAACTGAAACTGAAAGAGGGTAGTACCTAAACTTCATGCTGGCCTGAACTCTAAGGGCTGTCTTGTGTGACTTGTGTGCCTTACCATGTTTTCCTTTTGTGAATACTTGTGGTGTGCCTTTATCATAACATCATACCATCATAACATTGCATGCATCCTGCATAAGGACTAACCCATTTCAAAGACAAGAGGGTTTCATCTTTGCTCTGTTTTGTAGGACATCATGATGCCCATGCGAAGGAATACTATTCGGCTCAACTTTGTTCAACCACCTGATTTGCTTAAAGAATTGGTTGATAGGATTCCAAACACTACTTCCTTCATCAAGAGGCATGGTTCTCTTCTCGGTTTAGTCACTTTAAAGTAGGACCAACAATTGATGAGTGTCCTGGCCCAGTTTTATGATCCGCTATACCATTGCTTCACCTTTCAAGACTTCCAGCTGGTCCCTACCCTGGAAGAATTCTCTGATTTGCTTGGTATCCCTGTTTTGGAACAGACTCCATTCACTGGTTGGAAAAAGACTCTTAGGCCTGAAGAGATTGTTGTAGCCCTTCCCTTGACCAAAGAAGAGGTAATGGCTAACTGGGAAACTAGAAGTGGAGTTAAGGGCTTTTTGGCTAAGTTTCTAATTGGCAAAGCTAATAGTTTCTGGAATGACTTAGACTTCAGGGCGTACGAAGACATTCTGGCTCTCTTAATCTATGGTCTAGTATTGTTTCCAAATCCTGATACCTTTGTTAATGTCAACGCCATAAGGATCTTCATCTCTCGGAACCCTGTGCCCACTCTCTTGGGTGATATCCTGCAACAACTCTATGCTCGTACTGCCCGAAGACGGGGAACTTTGTGGTGTTGTGCTCCTTTATTGGTGAGGTGGTTTATTTCGCACCTCCCTAAGTTCGTACTAAAGAACAAAGAAGGAAGGGGCTGGGCTCATAGGATAATGTCTCTCACTGATAATGACATCATTTGGACTCTCAGAGGTTTAGATGAGGTGGCCGTTATTGATTGTTGCGGAGAGTAACCTAATGTTCCATTGATCGGTACCCAGGGAGGAATCTCTTATAACCCATGTTTAGCTCTCTGTCAGTTTGGAAGAGCCAAAGAGCAGGGCCTCATGAGATGTTGATACCTCACATCAATTTTGAGTTTCAGGTAGATAGTGACGAGCTGCGTCGTAGATTCATCCGGGCTTGGGATAGAGTTCACAAAGCTGACCCACATGAGTTGGGACCGAAGACTTCTCTACCAATGGAATCCTACTTCAGATGGGTCCGCATCTATGCTCAGAAGTTAGGTATGCCATACGAAGCTGTCAGACCCATTACTCTTGAAGTTCCTGATAAAGACGGGGTTCCTCCAACTGTTCTCCATCCTCAGATACCCTCTGATGTTGACACGCTGAAGAGGTCTTGGGAAAAACTGCAGGAAGAACCAGATTCTTATCAGGAAAGGTTCAATGAACAGGAATAGAAGATCCAGAAGCTGACAAAGCAATTGGAGAACGAGCGGATCCTGAATGACTATATCCGTACTGAGAAGAAGAGGCCATGGGAGCATTGATGTGCCTTGAATGTTTCTTTTACAACTTTTATTTACTTTTCAGTATTTTCCATTTTTGTAACGCCTAAGGGCAATTTGTTGAACAATTTGAATTCCAAAGTTAAATCTAATAAAGTGTGTTTCCTTTTTGTCTACAAAGTTGAATCCCGATTGTCTTTGAAAACATAAATCATACGCATTTCATGTCATCATATGCATAACAGGTACCCCTTTTTACAGGTCACTTATCTTCTTCGCTGTTTATTTCAGCAATCATCATGTCTGCCGAACCTTCCACTGAACAAGCTATCAAGGCCCTCCAGGCCCAGAATGCCCAGTTCCAAGAGTTGGTTATGAGCCTAGCCCAGGGTCAACAGGAGTTGAAGACTCTGATTCTGAAGAAGAAGAAGAAGAGGACCATCTTGTTCAACACTGGACGCAGATTTGTGAATGGACTACAAAATGAGGTTGATCTGACTACTTCCTCTGTAGGGAAAGACAGTCCCTAAGAGAGAAGGGTTCCTAGTCCCGTGGTCTCCGACAACGAGACGAATTATAATGATGAACAATACCCTCCTGCTGAGGACAGGTACAAACAGCTGGAGGACCGCTTAAGTGCTATGGAAATATAAAATATGCCCGGGTTGGACTTTGGAGACCTAGGCTTATCCTCTGGGGTGGTGACTCCCCATAAGTTCAAAGCACCTGTTTTTGAAAAATACGACGGAGCTTCCTGTCCTAAGTTGCACCTCCGATCGTATGTAAGGAACATCCAACCTTACACTGCTGACAAGAATTTGTGGATCCATTTCTTCCAGGATAGTCTTTCAGGGACTCAACTCGAATGGTTCTATCAGCTGGATGGAGCCAGTATTCGTAACTGGGAGGATCTGGCTACTGCGTTTTATAAGAAGTATCAATATAATTCCGACCTTGCTCCTACGCGTACCCAACTCCAGGGTATGTCGCTAGGGACGGGTGAAGGATTTAAAGAGTACGCCCAAAAATGGAGAGACCTGGCTGGAAGGGTGCAGCCACCTTTAACTGACCGTGAACTTGTGGATATGTTCTTGGGGACCCTGTCTGGTCTGTTCTTCAACCATTTGATTGGAAATTCTTCTGTCGGGTTTACAGACCTTATCTTGACTGGTGAGAGAATAGAAGCTGGTATCAAGTCCGGGAAGATACAGAAAGGTTCCTCCTCGAGCACTGAAAAGAAACCCTTCAAGAAAGAATCTAGTGCTGTCTATGGTTCAAGGAGACAGAATAAACCGGAACGCCGTCAAGCTATCAACGCAGTGGTAATTTCAAAACCTGCTGCTGCTCCTCAGCGTCATAACCAACAAAGGGGTGAGATACCTAGAAGGCAGTTCACTCGGCTCAACATGACCTTATCCCAGATATTGCCGCAGTTACTGACAACCAATCTGCTAACCATAAAAGAAGCTCTAAAGGTCGTAAACACCACATACCCAAAGTACAATCCTAACGCCCGCTGCGCTTATCACTCTGATAGCCCGAGGCATACTACGGATGATTGTTGGGCTCTGAAGAATAAGGTTCAGGACCTAATTGATACTAAAGAGATAGAGTTCGAGGCGCCCGAAAGGCCCAATGTTGTGACTGCTCCCATGCCCCAGCATGGAGCGAATGCTGTAGAGGAAGACATGTATGTAGCCTCTGTGGATGATATTGTTACTCCGCTATTGATTGTCGAGAGGAACCTGTTGCTGGCCGGTTTGTTTCTGGGATGTAGTAAAGGTTGCCATTTGTGTTCTGTTTCACCTGCTGGTTGTCCTTTTTTGAAGTCAGGCATCCAAAACCTGATGGATAATAAAGAAATTCTGTTCGAGAAGATTGTTGTTCCTGCTACCCCTACTGAAGAAGTGTCCATTGTCACCATTTTCAACAATTCTCCCAAGGCTCCCCCAAGGAAGCCCGTCAAAATTACGCCTGCTCAGAAGATTGCACCTATAATCATCAGTGTTCCGGGGCCCATCCCTTATACATCTGACAAAGCTGTCCCTTGGCACTATGGGGCAGATGTTTATGTGCTTGGAGTTAAACAAGAGTTTGATACTAGTACCGGCGTCAGCAACATCACCGGGCCTGCCAAAGTCACCCGCAGTGGTAGACTTTTCTCACCAAATATTGAGCCACCAGCTATCCAGAGACCTATTGTCATCACACCTGCAAGTGTGCCTACTTCCCTTCCTGATCAAATTCCTATGTCTACCCCTGCTTCCGAGTCATCTGACGCTCGGGGCAAAGGGATCGCTACTGATATGCCTGCCCAGACGGAGGCACCAAAGACCACCACTGTTGAAGCTTCTAAACAGGAAATGGAAGAGATTCTTAAGATTATCAAGAAGTGATTTTAACGTAGTTGAGCAGCTGGGGCACACCCCATCTAAAATTTCTATGCTATCACTGTTGTTGTGTTCAGAGGCCCATGCCAAGGCTCTGATTACCTTCCTGAAGACGGCCCACGTGCCACAAGAGACATCAACTGATCAATTTACCGATTGTGTGGCCAACTTAACTGTTGATAATGGTCTGGGTTTCTCTGACGCTGATCTGACTGCTAAAGGGGAGAACCATAACGATGCCCTGCATGTCTCCGTTGAATGCAGGGGCACTACTCTTGCACATGTGTTGGTTGACACTGGTTCCTCGTTGAACGTCTTGCCCAAGAAAGCTCTAGACAGGTTGGATTGCGAGGGGTTGGAACTAAAGCCAAGTAACATTGTTGTCCGGGCCTTTGACGGTCTAAAAGGATGGTACATGGTGAGGTCGATATTCCAATCAGGGTTGGATCTCAGGTCTTTGATTCTACATTCTATGTGATGGACATCCGACCGTCCTATTCTTGTCTGCTGGGTCGTCCATGGATCCACAAAGCTGGAGCTGTGACTTCCACACTACATCAGAAGCTGAAATACCCGGTCAGAGGGAAGATTGTGACAGTGCAGGGGGAGGAAGAATACATGGTCAGCCATCTCAACTCGTTCCGGTACATAGAAATGGATGGGGAGTTCATTGAGACTCCATTCCAGCACTTTGAAGAGGTTCCTCAGACACTGGCATCAGCTAAAACTGTGATTGAAGATTCTCCTTTGAAGATGGCTTCCTTAAAGGATGCCCGGGCTGTTATTGAGAAGGGTGAGTATGCAAACTGGGGCCGACTTCCTGATTTTACTCAGAAGACTGACAAGTTTGGTTTGGGTTTCACTGCAACAGCTCAGAGGGATGTTCTTCGTGCAAGGATTGGAAGACCTCCTGTGTTCATCAGCAACTCGGGAGTAAATGCCATTGATGATGACGTGGAGGAATCTGAATTCGACAGCTGGATCTACCCTACGACCAACGGTGGACCAAACAACTGGACAGCAAAAGACTTCGTCCCTATTACTTTTGTGACTCAGTAATGAACTCCTTTGTTTTGAATTTGTAACAGACAATATTGTGGAACTTTATGGCCCGGTGTCTTACCCGGGGCACCGTGGCTTCATTTGTGAGGGCTTTTGTGTGTCATTTTCATATATAATTAATAAAAGCATTGGACGTTTTTTGCATTTCAAATCTTGCGCTCCTTGTCTTTCTTTATTATATATATTTCAAAACAGCTATTTACACACACTCACATATACAGGTCCCAATCCACTCTGGATCTCACTGGTAACGACTCTGCTACTGCCAGTTATGACTTTGAAAATCCGATCAACTTAGCCGAAGACGAAGGTGAAGATGATTGCGAAGTGCCTGGTGAGCTTGCAAGACTGTTACTCCAAGAAGAGAGGGCCATTCAGCCACATAAAGAGCCAGTGGAAACGGTAAATCTGGGTACTGAGACAGATAGAAAGGAAGTCAAGATTGGTGCCAATCTGGAGTCTGTGTGAAACAACGGTTGATTCAGATGCTGCATGACTACATGGAAATCTTTGCCTGGTCTTACGAAGATATGCCTGGGTTGGATACCGACATTGTGGTTCATCACTTTCCTACCAAGGAAGACTGCCCTCCGGTAAAACAGAAGGTCCGCCGTATGCGTCCAGAGATGTCCGAGAAAATCAAAGCTGAAGTTATAAAACAATTTGACGCCGGTTTTCTAGCAGTGACTTCTTACCCTCAGTGGGTCGCCAATGTGGTTCCAGTGCCGAAGAAGGATGGTAAGGTCCGAATGTGTGTTGACTACAGGGATTTGAACAGGGCGAGCCCTAAGGATGACTTCCCTCTGCCTCACATTGACGTTCTGGTTGACAACACTGCTCAGCATAAGGTATTCTCCTTCATGGACGGATTCTCCGGTTATAATCAAATCAAGATGGCTCCCGAAGACATGGAGAAAACCACTTTTATTACTCAGTGGGGCACCTTTTGCTACAAGGTCATGCCTTTTGGGTTGAAAAATGCTGGGGCAACCTACCAACGTGCCATGGTTGCTTTCTTTCATGACATGATCCATCAGGAGATCGAAGTATACGTTGACGATATGATTGCAAGGTCCCAAACTGAGGAGGAACACCTTGACCATCTACAGAAGCTGTTTGACCGGTTGAAGTTGTACAAGCTGAGATTAAACCCGAACAAGTGCACCTTCGGGGTAAGATCTGGAAAACTACTAGGTTTCGTCGTGAGTGACAAAGGTATTCAAGTGGAACCTTCCAAGGTGAAAGCCATACAAGAGATGCCAGTTCCCAAGACAGAGAAAGAAGTCAGAGGCTTTCTAGGAAGGCTGAACTATATCGCCCGATTCATCTCACACCTAACTGCTACCTGTGAGCCAATCTTCAAGCTACTGAAGAAAGATCAAGTAGTACGTTGGAACGATGAATGTCAGGCCGCTTTCGAAAGAATCAAAGAGTATCTCCAAGATCCACCCATTCTTATGCCACCGGTTGAAGGGAGACCTCTAATCTTATACTTGACAGTACTGGACAACTCAATGGGATGTGTGATGGGGTAGCATGACGAGTCTGGCCGAAAAGAGCATGCTATTTATTACCTTAGCAAAAAGTTTACCGACTGTGAGACCCGATACTCACTGCTCGAGAAAACTTGATGCGCTTTGGTATGGGCTGCTCGCCGGCTGAGACAGTATATGTTGACTCACACTACTCTGTTGATTTCAAAGATGGATCCAATCAAGTATATCTTCGAAAAGCCCACCTTGTCCGGAAGAATAGCAAGATGGAAAATGATCTTGACTGAATATGACATCCAGTACACGACTCAAAAAGTAATCAAGGGAAGTGTGTTGGCAGACCATTTGGCACATCTGGCAGTGGATGACTACCAACCTATGAACTTTGAATTTCCAGACGAGAATATCATGGTAGTGACTGATTGTGAAATACCTGGACATGATGAAGGACCTGAGGAAGGATCCCGATGGTCTATGCACTTTGATGGAGCCTCAAATGCTTTGGGTAACGGTATTGGCGTTGTGATCATATCTCCTAAAGGCACTCATACTCCACTTACCGCCCGACTATGTTTCAACTGCACCAACAACATGGCGGAGTATGAAGCATGCATCATGGGTCTTTGAGCTACAATTGACCCAAGGATCAAGTTTCTGAGTGTCTTCGGAGATTCCGCTCTCGTGATCAGTCAGATCAAAGGCAAGTGGGATACGAAACACCCAAATCTTACTCCTTACAAGGAGTATGTGTTGACGTTGATTCCCCATTTCGAGGAGATAACTTTTGAACACTTCCCAAGAGAGGAGAATCAGTTGGCGGACGTGCTAGCTACGATGTCTTCTATGTTCAAAGTCAAATGGGATAACGAGGCTCCCTGGATCATTATTTGGAAATTGGACGAACCTGCACATTGCTGTGATCTTGAGACCGAAGAGGTAACAGAAAAGCCTTGGTATCATGAAGTAAAGAGATACCTTGAAGCTCAAGAATACCCCGAGAGTGCATCTGTTAATGACAAGAAGTTTCTGAGAAGGTTCGCGGCAAAGTTCTTCCTCAGTAATGACATTCTCTACAAACGAAACCATGATTCAACCTTACTGCGTTGTGTGGATAAGACTGAAGCAGAAAGGATCATGACAAAGCTGCATGAAGGTACCTTCGGAACGCATTCCAGTGGACATACCATGGCAAAGAAGATCCTTCGGGCAGGATATTACTGGTCCATAATGGAAGCTGACTGTTATCAACATTCTCGGACATGTCACAAATGCCAGATCTATGATGATAAGGTGCACATTCCTCCAGTTCCTTTGAACGTCTTGACAACACCTTGGCCTTTTGCAACGTGGGGCATTGATATGATCGGCGAGATCAGACCTACGACATCCAACGGGCATCGCTTCATCTTGGTAGCAATTGATTACTTTACGAAGTGGGTTGAAGCAGCTTCCTTTGCCACTGTAACCAAGAATGTCGTGGCACGGTTCATTCGGCTTAACCTGATCTGTCGATACGGTGTACCAGAGAGGATCATTACGGATAGTGGTACCAATCTTAACAACAAGATGATCACTGAGCTCTGCGAGCAATTCAAGATACAGCACCACAACTCTTCCCCCTACCGGCCGAAGATGAATGGGGCGGTAGAAGCAGCTAATAAGAACATCAAGAAGATTGTGCAGAAGATGACAGTGACCTACAAAGATTGGCACGAGATGTTACCATTCGCTCTTCATGGGTACCGTACCTCAGCACGGACGTCAACAGGGGCAACACCCTTTTCCTTGGTATACGGCATGGAGGCAGTCCTGCCCATTGAAGTTCAGATACCCTCTCTCCAGATAATGAAGGATGCAGGTTTGAGCGAAGACGACTGGATCCAGACCCGGCTTGATCAATTAAACCTAATTGACGAAAAGAGACTCACCGCTATTTGTCATGGTCAGACGTACCAAAAACGGATGATCAAGGCATTTAACAAGAAAGTCAGACGACAAGAGTATCAAGTTGGGGACCTGGTAATCAAGCGCATCATTCTACCTCAAGGTGATCCCAGGGGAAAATGGACCCCTACGTATGAAGGGCCATTTGTGGTTAAGAATATCTTCTCAGGAGGAGTGATGATTCTAAACACCATGGATGGTGACGACCTTCCTCACCCCACCAATGCAGACATAGTAAAAAAATACTACGCATGATTAAAGACCCGCTAGGTCGACTGGCCTAGGCAAAAATAAGGGCTTCCTGGCAAACCAAAAGGGTTCGGGCAAAAATAAGGGATGAAATAAAAAAAAATCTGTACACCCGGTAAGTCGAAAACCTGAAAAGGCGGCTTGGGCAAAAATGGGTATCCCGGTGGACTGAAAACCCGAAAGGGCGGTCCAGGCAAAAGTTAGGGATAAGCGTAATACTATGTCTCATTGGATCACCCTGCATCCAGACTCTGGTATCAACTATCAGGCTCGGACGGCACCAATTAATCAGATTCATCTTCAACTAAGCAGCAAAGTGATGAGACGCTTGAAGACATAAAGGCGATAGCAGAGTTGGAACCCAGTGGGATTTTTCACATAGCTGTTTTGTTTTCTTTTTACAAATTGTATAAACTCTATTTTGCTCGGCGGCGTCCTCTTACTAGGACGTCAGCCTCTTGTACAAAAACGCCTATTTACAGGCAAATTTCAAAATCAATACAAGTTCAATTTTTCAGACAAAATTTCAAATTGTTTTTCCTTTATCTGTTTTGTTTTGCAAAGAACGTCCAATGTTCATTTTTGATATATGCATTTGACATTAATTGTTGATCACAAATATTTGCATGCGAAACAAAGGACTAATTACAGGTGACATCGGAAGTAGGGGCAATAAGAATTGTCTAAGCGATCTAGTTGCTTTGTCCACCAAGGTACCAAGGTAAGTTCAGTTGAGGAATTTGACCAAGATTCCTTCACTCCCCACTGAGCCTTACCACAATGAACAAATCAATAATGCTCTCCCCAAGCAGAGTTGGCCTCCCATCATCCCCAAAAAGGCACAGTATCCCCAGCAGGTCAGCAATATTCTCCCCCAAGCAGAGTTGGTCTACCATCAGTCCTGAAAAGTTGGGTATCCCCAGAAGATCCTAATGTTCCCTAGCAGAGTATACAGATATTCCTCAGCAAGCATCCCCGACAGTCTTAATATTCATCGACGAAACGTAAGATTGTTCCCCGGTGGAATACAAGATACCCTCAGTGGAACCATTTCCCAGCATAGTCTGAAAAGCTTCCCCGCCATAGTTGAATCTTCTCCCCAGTAGATTCTGGAAGCTTATTCCCTGCAGAGTACAAATACCTCTCCCTAGCCATATTCAGAGGTTATCCCCACCAGAGTCTAACTGGGTTATCCTCAGTAAGTTGTTGCAATGGAAAGATCATCCCCAACGAAGTTCTTTCTATCCTCCAGCGGAGTTCATCATCAAAATCCCTCAACAGAGCTTATCAACGGAGTCCCCAGCAGAGTTATTGTTAAAATCTCAGTGAAGCATCTCCTCCCACAGAGTAATTCCCCGCAGAGTAATCTCTTCGCCATGTTTATTCCCCAACGGAGTCATCTTCTCCTACAGGTTTATTCGTGCAATCATCTTCGTTCATCATCCCCAGCGGAAACGAAGAATTCAACATCATTCTCCAGCAGCTATCCGGGATTTATTTTCCCCAGCTAAAACATCACATCTTCATACATCATGACATGCATATACGCATCATATTATACGATCTCATTTTGAGAACATCATACATTTCATACATCATGACATTGCATACAACTAATGCTTTGCCTTTTCAGGAAAAGGTAAATCAAAAGATGATTACCATCAACCTTTCTTAAGATCCAGATCAACACCTGTAACTAGCCAGGAAATATCTGTGGATGATAAATTGTAGATATATGCCTGAAACCAGACAGGAAAGTTATCTACATGAAGAGATTGAAGATTAACACCTGTAACAGGCCAGGAAACCATCTTTCTTTCTCAGGTCAGAGATTAATACCTGAAACCAGACAGGACAACTATCTCCTCAACCATCCTTTCTTAAGTTCCAGATCAACACCTGTAACTAGCCAGGAAATATCTGTGGACGACTGATTATAGGTTAACACCTGAAACCAGACAGGAAAACCACCTATATGAACTGATTGTAGATCTATACCTGAAACCAGACAGGAAAGTTATCTACATTGAAGAGATTGAAGATTAATACCTGTAGCAAGCTAGGAAAACTATCTTTCTTTCTCAAGACAGAGATTAATACCTGTAACCAGCCAGGACAACTATCTCATCTGCCAACCTTTTTCAAGTTCCAGATCAACACCTGTAACTAGCCAGGAAATATCTGTGGACGACGGATTATAGATTAATACCTGAAACCAGACAGGACAACTATCTACTTGACCATCATGAAGCAACCCTACACCGATTCCTTCTTTTCCAAGATGCAGTTTTACACGGACTCATCATCAGGCAACCCTACACAGGTTCCTTCTTTCAACCTACCAAGTTACAATTCAACAAACAATCTCCAGATGGCATCTATAAGCCCATCTCCACTACCATCCATTACATTTCCAGATGGCATCTATAAGCCCATCCCCGACAAGATTCTGTCAAATCTCCAGATGGCATCTATAAGCCCATCCTCCTATCCATAATCTCTCCAAATGACATCTGTAAGCCCATTTCCGACATCACATTGCTGATACTACACCATGCAAGTGCAAATTTCTGGGCACTTTAGTGTTCAATCATCTTCCACCTTCGGATCACGAAAGGCACGCAAGCCAATCTACATCCTCAGGTCTAAGAAGATTGAACATGGGCAACTGTTATACCCCAAAATTTACCCTCCCATATTCTTCAAGGTTTGTCAAGAATCATCTTCAAATGGTTCAAGATTGCTCAAGAGATTGTACAGTCAAACCATCTCCTAAGACAGC
Organism: Vicia faba; assembly: GCA_948472305.1. Lineage (NCBI taxonomy): Eukaryota > Viridiplantae > Streptophyta > Magnoliopsida > Fabales > Fabaceae > Vicia > Vicia faba. Next base: position 1,189,204,375 of record OX451737.1, read on the forward strand.
TGAAATTAGGGTTTTGGTTCTTTCAAGGAATTGGGAGTTCTCAATGGTTCAATCAAGTCTCATAGGCCTATATGCATTGTCAAGCACCTACATGCCAAGTTTCAAGACTCACAGTGTCAATTTGCACAGTCAAAAGCTCCATTTGACCTACAGTCAACTGCAGGGGAAAAATGGTCATTTTGCAGTCAAAAGTCAGAATTTTTGGTCAACATCTTATTTTGAGTACACAATCATCATTTGATCAAGTCTTGATCATGATTCCACAAGAATGGCTCAAAAATCATCAAGGATGCAAAAGTTACTATTTTTGGACAGTAGAAAAGTCAACTGTATCTTGACCAGGGCATAACGTTTTCTTGGTTCATCATAAAAATCCCATCCAATGCTCATTTTGAAGGGGATGACATTTCCTACAGTCCATATTCACACTCTAAGTCCAAGACATGCTCTCACAAAAAGTTATCAATTTCTACATTATAGGTCAAATTCAAAAGTCAACAAAAATGCACTTTGAGTCAAAGGCCATAACTTAAGATTGGTAAATCCAAATGACACGGGAAAAAAGGCATTGGTTAGAGGACTTCAAGAGCTTTCCAAAATGTCCAAGAACATGTTCATATGATCAAAATTGAGCAAGATATGCATTGGAGAAGTTGGGAAATTTTCATGAATTTGCAAAAGTCAACTTTGCTCAAAACACCTTATTTTTGCTAATGGGCCTCAAATCTCTTCTTGAAACTTCATCCATGGCCTATGCACGACCCATCAAGCTTAATTGAATTTATTTTCTTATTTTATTAATTAATTGGATTTTTAATTGATATTAATTCATTTAATTAATTTAAATTGTAGGAAAATACAAAGATTTGGTTTTTCAATCTTTTTGTGAAGCAAATATGACCTAAAAAGGCTGGCAATTTCGTGCACCAAGTCAAAGATGCAAAATCTCCAAAATTGGCAACTTTATTCAATCATGAAAATGCAAAAAGATTTGATTTTCAATCAAATATTCAATCATCATTGCAATGGATTCTTGCTCAAGATTTTGACCTAATTCCATTCCTATATATATATGCAAGTAAACCCTAACTCATGGACGTGCAAGAAAGCTGCAGAAAAGCCATAGCATATTGAAAAATTTCCAAGAAAACTCAAAACTGACTTTGGCATTCTAGAACGATTCAAAGGTTTTTGTTGATTCTAATACACTGCAGGAGGTTCCCAGAACGTGTTACAATCAAATTCCAGCTTCAAAGCTCAAGAAATCATTGAGAACAGAACCACGGTTTGCACATTTTATCCATAATCATAACTCTTAATTCATGAGCATTTAACATGATTTCTTGATTGTTTTGCATTGCTAATAATCATATGAAGCTAATGGTATAACCTAATTGAACTGAAACGCCATAAATCACAAGATGCCATAGTTGGATTTTTAGGGTTCATAAGCTTTGAATTGGGGCTTTGCAATCCAGGCAAAATTAGGACTCCTAAGGCACATGGCTGAATTCGTTGAACCAAGACGAACAAGATTGAACCCTCGCGAAATATTTATGTGAACCACAGTGCTAATCGCTATTTTTCCTTACTGTAGTTTGTGGGGTTAAAAACCCCCGCTATCTAATGTTTGTTTTTGCAGAACGAAGGAAGAAGATGATGATGTGTTGATACATCATTGGACCATTTGAATAAATACGCGCGTTTTTCTTTTGTACATCATATTATTTGTTTTATCAATATAATAATTGCCTGTTATTTTAATAACGATTGAAGCGTGATGGTGGAGTGGTTAGCGTGCTGGCTTGGAATCATTGGGACCTGGGTTCGAATTCCAGGTCCCCTAAAATCTTTATTTCCTTTTCCTTTGAATATTCACGTGCAGGTTGCATAATGTTGTCCACCATATACCTCAATCATCAACGCTCCAAGTGGCTTGTAAAGCAAATCTGAAGGCCAGGATGGAATGACTACCATGCTCCCTGGTCAATGCACGTGTGGGCAATCCAAAAAAGTCAAAGAGGCTGGAAACAATTGGGCTTCAGAATTGCCAAGCACACCTCCTAATTGGGCCAACACCCCCCTGGGTTCTTTTTATTCTTTTATATTTTTTCCATTTAATTATTTTACTTTTAATTATTATTATTATTATTATTATTATTATTATTATTATTATTATTATTACTTAATTAACCTAAATTAATTATTTTCATAATAAAATCAGTAAAACTAAAACATAATATTTTTTTATTAAAATTAATTTCACTTTATTTTTGTAAATAAACGCTAACAAATTAGTTTAGTCTTTTTAATTAGGTTAATTTCAATATTTTTTGCAATAAATAAAATAAATTAGAATTAGGGTTTTTACTAACTTTTGACTATTTTTATTTTATTTTCCTTAACACATAAAAATAAAAAAATATTTATTTTTATTAATTAATTAGTTTTAGGTTTAATTTAATTCGTAAACAACCAAAAACTTCTTTCTTTCTCAAAAAGGGTCAAAACCCTAAGGACTTCTCCGATTCAATTTTTCTCGCGCATGTTTATGTCTTATTAATTTTTGATCCATATTATGTATTTGCTCCGAGGATGTAATAGCTTTAATTAGGACTTTTTATCGCTTTATTTAATTTTCCGCAATTTACTTTTCAAGGGTTGTTTTTGGCGATGTAAATACCCGACGCCTTGTAATAAGTTTAGATTTATTTCCGCACTATTAACTGTTAGATGTATGTTAATTAGGCTATGCATGACAAGACTTCTCTGAAAATAAAATTAACCCGTAGCTCACCATAACATGTACAAAGATAACTTAACATGAAACCTGACACACGTGCACATGCCACTCCTAGGGTACACCTCACTTGGTTGCCTCGACGTGGTTATTGAGTATAAGGTGTTTTAGAGGTCGCCCTCCTGTCTAAAGATCCAAGTTGCCTCGAAACGGTTGCCTTGGATAAAAAGGATCTAAGATATTAGGGTTACCGCTAAGGCGTCCTACTATTGCTTTGGTGACCACACATGTCCCTATAATCGAATTGACCCGAAAACTCCAACGACGGTGCTACCTACTTCTCAATAGTGGGATAGTACTGTCTAAAGGACATTTACACAGCTTAATTTCTTTTGAGTAGGTAGAGGTTCTTAGATACTTGCTCTTTCAAAACAAAAATACTTTTCGCACTTACACTTTTCAAACAAAAGTTTTCAAACAAACACTTCATACACTCTTGAGGACAGATACAAGAGTTAAATCGAAGTTTTTAAACAAACTTTTTTCAAAACCCACAAACACAAGAAAAGCAAAACATTTTGAAAACATAGTGAGCAAATACCTAAGAGCCCGTGGATAACCACGGATAGAAAGGGTGCTAACACCTTCCCTTTCTATAATCTACCTCCCGAACCGAGAAACATCTCGAAAAGGAATTTTGCTGTGCTTTTGTCCTTTCCTTGTTGGAGAAAATAAAAGACGGTGGCGACTCTTGCTTACCGCGACATTTTGCTAAATGCAAACGCGAACCAGCATTTCAAAAACAGTCAGTTCTATTTCCACCGATCACAGTAGGTCTTAAGTGAAGGAGATAAACTGGTTGGTTTATTCCTGAATTAATATCTCTTATAGTGAATTTCCTCCCTGGCTTGGTAGCCCCCAGAGTAGGTGTTGTTACACACTGAACTGGGTAAACAATTGACTGTGTTCTTTACTGCTTTTAAATTTACTGTCTTGAAGTGTGTCAGATACGGTGTCATAACATTCATTGTGACATTAAGTATCTGTTTCCAGAATTTCAATTTTGAAGTAAGGCACTCACCCTTGAACTTCAAAATACTCTCCTAAAGAATACCCATTTACTTTGAAAGACTCAAAATCCACTATTTGCTCCATATCAACTTGAGTTCATTCTCATTGACCCTTATTGTTCTAGGTTTGATGTTGTACATAATAAAAATACTTAAGTCGACTTGCAACTCGGGCCAAAGGTCTAATTGTGGCTAAGTAACTGATAAGTACTATCAAAACTAGGATATATGGCCAGATTACAGCCAGAGGCCCCTAACCAGAAGGGGATTTGTATAAGTCAGAGAGGTCTCATGCATACCAAGCCGGATGGCCGCGATGACAGATCAACTCGACATTTATGGAGGACTTGAAAGGTTAGGTGAATGTTATATGAGGTGTTACGCCTTATGATTACAACGTCAGAGGTTAGACTTTGTCATTTATGGGAGTAGGCAAGAATTCACATCTTAAATGAGCGGGTCACAAGAGCAGAGGTATAAAAATGGGAACTTCCCTTGAAATGAGGACAAGCATACATTGCTCATAAGCAATAGAAATACCTTAAACACATAATATTTGCAACCTTATTGGATTAACTTCCAGGAGGTTATCCAAATGTGTTTTACAGGAACAATTTGTCTCGTACCATAGGGTCTAGGTAAAACTTTCCTAGGCCACACAAACTATTTCCTCAACAATGTCCGGATCATCCCCCACGAGGAGTGATCAGGATCCTCCAGATATGGTGCACCTGCTGGCAGTCGTAGAAGCTCTATGTCAGCATAATGAGACACTGCAAGACAATTTCTAGACCTACCAGGCTCTAAACCATCCCAACGGGGAAACAAAGGAGGACCTTATTGTTGTACCCCAAAATTTTCCCTCTCATTTTTCTCAAGATTTCTCTCACATGTGTGGTTACAAAACACCTATTTAAAGAAAAATAAAAAAATGAAAAAATTTAAGATGTTAATTTGCCTTTCGACAAGACAACAGTTTGCATCGAATCCACATCCTTCGATTGGACTTCTAGCTTCTTTCGATGTAAGCTTGGCTTGCATCCTTTGATAGTGCATTGGCCTATGACACACTGACTTTGATTCACAAAACAGGAGCTTCCTGCATGCAGCCTTCAATCATACCATTGGCCTCACATGGTTCATAGTGCAATGGTTGCTTGCATGCCTTTTTCGTTTTAACATTTGATCTCTCCATTCCTGCTTTGATCCACAAAGTAATAGTTGGCTGCATGTAGCTTTCGATTGAGCCATAGCTTCCTTCTTGCACGCAAGAGGCGCCCACCAAGCCAGTGGGAACAAAGCAAAAAGCCTCCTGTATCCTCCTTTTATTTCAAGGAATAAATCCTTCTGCATGCCTCTTTCGTCTGGGCATTTTTGCTTCCTGGATGCCCCTTTAATTTGGGCATATGGCTATCCTTTGTTGCAAGCTTCGTTTGGGAGTTTAGTCCCCATGCATGCATCTTTCGTTTGGGGAGCGTGGCTTCCTTCAATACAAGCTTTGGTAACACCTTTCGTTTGGGCATGTGGCTTCCTTCAATGCAAGCTTTGGTTACACCTTTCGTTTGGGCATGTGGCTTCCTTCAATGCAAGCTTTGGTTACACCTTTCGTTTAGGCATATGGCTTCGTTTAATGCAAGTTTTGGTTACACCCTTCGTTTAGACATGTGGCTCCCTTCAAGCAATCTATCGTTTGAGCAAAGGCCTCTTACACATTTGCTTGAAGTCACGAAGCAATGGACTTCTGTAGCTCTCCTTTGAATTAGAAGCCATTGGTTTTCCATGTTTTCCTTTGACACCACAAAACCAGGTTTTCCTTCATACCCCCTTTCGTTTGTCCATGCGATCTCTGGAAGGCAAGCCTTCAATTAGACAAGAGCCACCTTCACACAAAGCTTCGATTGGAGTTTTGACTCCCTTCGAATCAACATATTTCCAACCCAACTTTGGACCCTTTGAAGCATGTTTGTTTGAAGAACTTTGAACAAATCTCATAGCCTTACCCTCCAAATCCTACTTGTCAGGCTATGTTGCTTCCAAATCTTTACATGATCAAAGGCTTACACAAAGGTTTAAAGCTTTGTCTACTGGATAATACCATTCTTGGTTAAAATAGAAAAAGGCTACATACTCTTTTTTCATAATGAGTACTTTTATCACAAAATTAGCTCCCAATCTGATTTGTGTCTGAATGAAAAGCAGTGCCAGAAGCACAAGTCCAATTTCCTGCCAGCAGGCCTCCACTTGTACTAGAAACGTGGGAACAACGAAAAGGGATTAAACTTGTTTCATTTTCAACCAAACCATGGTTTGTTATCCTATAAACCTGGTGTGATACGGTGGGAGAACTGACTTGAGTTTTGCGTTTGTATTCGCACTTGTTCGGTTTAGCAAGAGTCGCTACCGACTTTTTATTTTATCCTAAAGGAAAGGTTAAAAAGCACAGGAAAAACCTTTTGAGATGTTTCGTGGGTTCGGGGGGTAGATTATGAAAAGGGAAGGTATTAGCACCCTTTTCATCCATGGTTATCCATGGACTCTTAGTTACTTGGTTTTAGATCACTTGCCTTGATTTTTGATTGCTTGAAATTGTGGTGTGTATGTGTGTTTTGAAAATGTTTTGGAAATAGACGCCTTTGTTTCGGAAACCAATATGATGACTCGTGTTTGAGTATATACAACGGTGTGTATCTTTTCGAAAAGATGTTTCAAATGTTTTTTGAGAGTTTGTTTTGAAAGTGTTTGTGAGGTGTGGTTTTTGAAAAGGAGGCAAGTGTTTTTTGCAAGTTGATCTCAAGTAACTAAGAGTTTTGTCTACCCCTATTATACTCAAAGGTTTTCTCTATGTTTTCAACCCTCTTTTAACAATTTTGTTCCACCATTGAATTTGGTGGACAATCTTGCGTTTAGGATGTGATCGGGACGGGCGCGGGTTATCGTATGGACCATGAATGCAATGGTGCCAAGTGTCTTTGGCAATTTGCTTGAAGGGACTTGATCATTTTGATAGGCGACTTTCGAAAGCGTCATCGAGGGACTTATGATCATTTGAATTTGTTTTGCCAAAGAAACTCGACGTGCAAGCATGGCCCATTTTGGAAGGCAACATGTGGGATTACCCTAGGGGGTGCAAGTGTGATTGTGTATTGATTTCATGTATTTTTCTTGTATTAGGTTATCTAGCGTTTGATTTTATGTACATACAAACCCTAGGTCTAATCATGGTATAATTCGAAAGTGGTAAATTGCGGGAATTTTAAAGTCTACGCTATTACAAATAGTATCCGGGAGTGGGGGTACAAATTCACAAATGGGGATGAGACTTAAATAATTACAACCAAATTGAATCGCGATCAAATGTATATGTATCACGTATAGCAATGTATAAGAAAAGCAATTGTATATGTGTGAAGCAAAGTAAATGTATGGTGTAAGTGTAATGAGAATTATTTACAAGTTAAGAAATGTGAACTTAAAGGTATTATTAAGTATGTTTGATTTAATAAGTATTATTATCCACATTTGATTTAAATTCGTATTTTTATATTTTGTTTAATATGTACAAAAAAAGTATTTTAATTAAAAGAAAGGAAAATGTTTTTTAAATTCTATTTTTTAGATATTAAAAATAATGCATTTAATTAATTATGTATAAATCAAAAGTTCTAATTTTAAGGAAAAAAAATATTAACTTTAAAAGAAAAATTATGTAATTATGTATTTATGTACAAATTATTTTTAAGAAAAGAAAAATGTATTAACTTAAAGAAAATTTATGTATAAATCAAAATAAGTTTAATAAAATAAAAGAAAAAAAAGTGTTTTAAATAATTCTAATTCTTATGTATTTTATGTTAGTATTTTTTTTTTATGTACAAAAATCAATGTTTTAATAAAATACACAAAAAAGGGTTTTAAGTTTTATATATTAATGTAATTCAGTATTTAATAAAAGAGTTAGTAATATATTTTTTATCAAAAAAGAGAAAAGGTTAAGTTATGTATAAAAAGAAATGGGCTCAAGGGTGGATCCTCTTGGCCCAAACATGATCAAACAGAAGCCAAGGGAGGGGGTTTACGTGGAATATGCTTTGGGCTTAAGCTGAGTGAATGGGGCGAGGCCCACTGATTTTTGAGACAAATGATTAGGGTTAATTGATTTTGTGTTCATTTGAGGCTAGGGTTTACAGAAGCGGCGCACCGTTCGTTCTCTTCTTCGTTCGTCACCTCGTTCGCCTTCGCCTTCGCCTGAGTTTCCTTCTTCTCCCAAGCCACCAGAGCCGCCTCTACATCCTCCTCTCCACGGTCAAGCATGCGATGGTTCGTTCAAGGTGACAACTTTTATCTTAGCGTTTTTTAGGGTTTTAACAATTTGTGTCTTGCATGTCATGATTCTTCCACTATTGATTTTGTATTGTTTGTGGTTATTTGAGGTTGTAAAAGGGAGGGAAAAGAAGAGGAATGCTACCTCTTGGAGACGGAAGAGGAATGAAGACGGCGGTGCTCAGGCGGCTTGACGGCGGAGAAACGTGTGACACGGTGGCTTGAGGATGCGCGAGCTTTGGGGACACTGGTATTCTGTGTCTTTCTTTGTCCTTTCGTGTTTTGTGATGGATATTCTGAAAACTTGGCTTGACTTCCTTTCTCCTCTATATCTTTGCCTCGCTTCTGTTTGCTTCTTTATCCTCTTCCTCTGGTTATCTTGATGCCTACGTAGTATGCTTGAATATTTGGTTATTGCCCTGTGATGAATCTTTTCTAAGGGCCCTTTGTGTTGCCTCTTCTGTATATCTGTTGATGTTTCTTTCTCTTCTTCTTGTTGGCTTATTGTATGCTTCAGTGTGCTTTAGCGTGATGCTTCATACCTGTATGATAACCCAATGATGAGGAAACTCTGAGGGCTTGTGTTGCCTGAGTATGCCTGATTTAGTTGCTTGTTGATTAACCCTATGATGAACCCCTTGAGTTCTGAGGGTTTGATGGCTTGACAGATGAAGGTTTTGATTTGTTGGCTTTGACTTCTGTTTGGTTTATCAGTTTTAGGACTTTTGACTCTTTGGCTTGGATACAGGTTTGGGAGGCCTTGAAATGGTTATGGCTTAATGTTGTTTTGAGTATACTGGTTGTTTTTTAGATGCAGGGTCTTTGAGCTTGACAATGCAGGTTTTTGGCTTGACAGGGTTAAGGTTTGAATCTTTTGGATATGGCTTTGGCTTGATGGTTTTAAGGTTTTTGAACCAAGGCTTTAGCTTGAAAAGTTTTTATTGTTATGATCGGTTTTTGCTTCATTTTGATGGTTCAGGTTTTGTATATTTTTAACTTGTTGGATGCAGGGTGGGTTGACAGCTTTGTGTGCTTTTTGTCTTTTGCACAGGGTTGTTGCCTCAGGCTTATGCTTGACCTCTGGGATATATTATGCAGGTTTTGTGCCTAAAGACTAAAGGCTTTTTTGGTGGCAGACAGTTCTGTCCGTTTTAGTTACAGTTTTGAGACCTTTTATCTTTTTTTTTTTATCTGAGCCTCCTTATCCACTGTGTTATTGCAGTTTTGTTTTCTATATTTTTTTCTTCCTAAAGCCTATAAGCCTGTACCTCTTTTCTTTCTTCTCTATCTCTCTCTCTAGTACAACTTTTAGCATATTATATTGCTTAACATGTACTAATTCTGAAAAAGCAAACTGGCCTGGAAATGATGAAATGAAACTTTGCTTGCAATCTACTCTTTCTCTGCATATTTGCACATCTCTTTTCCATACTTTGTGCTTCTTGACAACATTGATGGTACTTTGATATCTTGAGATATCTTTTGGCAGCTTGTTGACTTTGGACTTAGTTTTGAAATTGTGACTTTGTTTTTGCACATGCTGTCTTGCTTTGAACTATGCAGTTGGTTGACCAATTTGAAATGTGCAATTTTTAACTTTGTGCATTCATTTTTAATTTGCAAACATTTTCATCCCTCTTTGTGAACCGGGAGAAATCCCGTGATTTGCAAAGAGGGCGAACTGATCCCGACCATTTGCTTTTAATGATGAACTTTTTATCTGTCTGTCTCTTTAAATATTTATCTGCTTCTGACTTTTTCTTCTTTCTTATTCTTTGCAGATACAATCCAATGAGGCAGAGGGAGCAAGGGATGGAAGATGAAGAATTGAAGACTTAGAAAAATATTAGGATAGTTTTATTTAAATTTAAATAAATGTAATATTATTATTGTAAACATTTTGTAAACAAAAACAATTATACAAATAATTTAAAGATAAATAAAAAGTCCTTTTATTTGATTAATTCTTTTTATTCTTTTCAAGATATTTATCTAATTGTTTATAATTCTTAAATTAAAATAAAAATGGAAATAAATTCCAATTATCTTAACTTAAAAATAAATAATCAATTGGTAAACATTGTGGTCTTATGACAAACCTGGCGCTCCAATTATCCAAAGCAACGCATAGTTTCAAACCAAGCGACAACTAATTAAACAAAACGTCCATCTGCCTCTTTTCACTGATTAAATCCAACAAATGCAAATTAACAACCAGCAGCCTCAGTTCTCATTTCAGAGTAATTTGAAAAGCATTGATAGAACCAACTCTTCTTGAGAGATATGCGCACAAAACCCTGATTCTGATCAAATGCCAAAGAAGCGTTCGCCTGATCAAAGTTGAGCCAAGATCAACCAAAACCCTAAGCAAACTGTTTGAATTGTTCTAGAGCCATGAAAATCAATGAAAACCCTAATTTTATCTGACTGACGAGAAAAGTCTATTTGACCGATTCTTGAGCCAGTTTGAAAAATCAGGAAACGCCTGAAGCTGTGATTTCTTGAGGAAAAATGCGAGGGCAAATTTTGGGGTACAACAGTTGCCCCTGTTCAATCTTCTTGGACCTGAAGAGTTAGATTGGCAAGTTTTCCTTTCGCGACTCGAGGGTAAAAGGAGATTGGACACTAGAGTGCCCAGAAAATTTGCACTCGGTGATGTGATGGTAGGAGGATGGGCTTATAGATGCCATCTGGAAATGGGCTTAAAGATGCCATTTAGAAATGTTTGTTGAGGAGAATGGGCTTATAGATGCCATCTGGAAATGATTGTTGAACTGTATGTCACTGGTGAGTGGACGAGTATCAGAAAGGTATCCATGTTTTGGAACGTCTCTGAACTGGGGGTCTGAACAAGCAATAGATTGACATCCGTGTTTGGAGAATCTGTAAACTGTTTTCAGGAGTTGAAGCAACATCCGTTGTTGGGAAGCGTCCGTGAAGAAGTTGCATCTGAACAAGTGATAGATTAACATCCGGTGTTGGGAAGAATCCGTAAACTATTTTCATAAGTCTGAAGAAGGAACCGATGTAGGGTTTCCTGATGATGAGTCCGTGCAAAACTGCATCCGGATGAATCTGGAACAAGTATCTGAATGTCACCGTGCCTGGGTCACATCTGAACTATCTCTGAGTGAATCTGGAATAAGTATCAGAATGTCGCCGTGCCTGGGTCACATTTGAACTATCTCTGAGTGAATCTGGAATAAGTATCAGAATGTCGCCGTGTCCGGGTCACATCTGAACTATTTCTAGAAAGAATCTCGAAAGATGATGGTCTTTGTCTGTTGACTGATCTTTCCTGAAAAGGTAAAGAGTTAGTTGTATACAATGTCATGATGCATGATGTATTGTATGTGACATCAATGTTCATGATATGAATGTGATGAATGTGCAGGTAAGCTGATGAGTTGTCTTGCTGAGGATAGATGAATCCTGGATGACTGAAGATAAAAGAATCTTGACTGCTGCCGGGGAGAACAATTCCTTGGCTGCTGCTGTGGAGGGCAAGAATCTTCGATTGTTAAAAATGAGAAGTCTTGGGACCACTGTTGGGGAAATCAGAAGCTTGGGTTATATGCCAATCTACTGGGGAATCCTGTCTTGAGGAGATCTTCACCGGAGAATATTCGAATATTCTGTGAAGAACTGAGAATGAGAGTCTTCAACTCTGCTTGGGGATTGATAGTTAGAAGTTTAGCTCCGCTAGGGATATTGAAACTTGATTCTGAGGGGAATTAGATTTCGGAAGGTTCTCAGGCTGGGGATCGCAAGAATCTTCTGATTGCTGCAGGTGTTGGTCTGGAATAAGTTACTGAATGTCGCCATCTCTGGGTCACATCTTGAACTATCTGGAATGAAATATGAATGAGTTATAGAATGTCGCCAAATCTGGGTCACATCTTGAACTACATCTGGAAGCAAATCTGAATGAGTTATAGAATGTCGCCAAATCTGGGTCACATCTTGAACTATATCTGGAAGAAAATTTGAATGAGTTATAGAATGTCGCCAAATCTGGGTCACATCTGAAACTATATCATGAAGGAAAGTCTGAATGAGTTATAGAATGTCGCCAAATCTGGGTCACATCTGAAACTATATCATGAAGGAAAGTCTGAATGAGTTATAGAATGTCGCCATCTCTGGGTCACATCTGAAACTATATCATGAAGGAAAGTCTGAATAAGTTATAGAATGTCGCCATCTCTGGGTCACATCTGAAACTATATCATGAAGGAAAGTCTGAATAAGTTATAGAATGTCGCCATCTCTGGGTCACATCTTGAACTATATCTGGAAGAAGATCTGAATGAGTTATAGAATGTCGCCAAATCTGGGTCACATCCTGAAACTATATCATGAAGGAAAGTCTGAATGAGTTATAGAATGTCGCCATCTCTGGGTCACATCTGAAACTATATCATGAAGGAAAGTCTGAATAAGTTATAGAATGTCGCCATCTCTGGGTCACATCTGGAACTATATCATGAAGGAAAGTCTGAATAAGTTATAGAATGTCGCCATCTCTGGGTCACATCTTGAACTATATCAATCTTCTGAGGGGGAATTGTTGAACACTTTTGACATTCGAATGCCCCAAGTGGTGATGAAGGAGTCTTGAATCAGATTACTCTGCGAATTGAGAGATTCCTTGAAATCTTGACTGGACTGCCCCAGGTTAATTGGATGGTGACATGTTGTGCCCCTTGTTGATAGGAGATTTGTCGTTGGAAGTGTCATCCTTTTGAAGTGATTTTGCTCACCGAGAGAGTTTTCGTTCCTCCGAACATTCGCTGTATGAATTTCTTCGCTGTCAAACAAATAGCCAAATGGAAACAGTGATATTCAAGCAATGCAAAGTTTATGTTTGTCTCGAAGTTTTGAAAAATGCGTTTTTTAGCAGAAAACTTTTTATAAGATAAGTCAACACAAGATTTAGAGCGAAGCCTTACAGGAGTCAGGATACCTTTTGTAACAGTATGCTTTCGAACTAACCCATGCTTCAATTAGGACTTTTGAAGGGTTATAACATGGCTTGGTTCATGGTTTAAGAAACAAAGGATAAAAACTCAAAGTATATTTGTACCCACCCGCTCTTCGTGACGTTCTTCAATCCTAAGCTCAGTTAATTGTGCGTCGCACTCTGTTTTGCGTTTGGAACGACTTTTTGGGTGATGGTTCACCAATTGAATTTGGGAGACAGTCATCATCTCCTTTTTCTTTTGCAACATTTTTCATGTTGTTGAGGATTCGTAATGACCTCACTATTTTGATTTTGATTTGTTATCCCTAACTTTTGCCTGACCGTTCCCGTTTTTTTTGAGATTACAATCAGCGGGATGCCCCAGCTTTCTTAAGCCTCCTTTACAGGTTTTAGCTTGGTGGGCTTTTCTCCTTTGAGAGATTGACTGCCTATATGATAGGGAAACATCACTGTCTTTTGATTCCAAGGGAATGCTTTTTCTTTTTGACGTCGTTCGTTGTGTTACAAACTGAGAGTTTGCAACTTCAATGCGCATTTTCTTTTGAATTAACTGAGATACTACTCTGCCCCAGGTTTATATCAAAGGTTTTGATTGTTTAGAACAGAAAACTCCTACTTCTTTGACTCGAAGGGGTTGACTAGGGATTATCTTCCTTATAACTCCAGTGTTTGGAAATTGAAAGAAATGCCTGTACATCATCAGCAAGGTCTGTTCAAAAGCATACTGTATGAGATTATGGTATTGTTTCGTCATCCTCCCTCTAAAGGCTTGCAACTTTTTATCAAGAGTCAAATATCATAAAGAAAGCATAAGGGTAGTGAAAACGAATGGATGAATTCAAGACAAACATATGCAATGCATTAATGAAACAGAGTTTAACATCAACAAATAATTGTTTGAATAACAAAAGAAATTACAACTTTGAAAATTCAAAATGAAACAAACACAATCTCAATGAGCTGGCATAGGAGCAGTGATCATGCTGGAGTCTCTGTGGAGTCAAACTCAATCTCCTTGGCATCTGTTGTACCCCAAAATTTGCCCTCCCATATTTCTCAAAACATTTCAAGAAAAATTCACAAGTCCAACCCGGCGCGTCATATTCAGGTGTTATTTCGCCAAGATACCTCTGATAACGCATTCTCAAATTCAGGTTCGGCTCAAGAGTCAATTCTTTAAAGAAGATATCCGAATGTGTGAGTTTTCTTGAAGAAATATGGTGAAAAAATGTGCTGAAAGTGCAGTTTTTACGCACTAAAAAATTCATAACTTGAAGATCATGACTCGTTTTGAACCCGTTCCGGTGGCCAAAATTCCGTCTTGACATTATCTATGTTTTCATCTCTCACAGCTGGAAGCCAATTTCGATCAGAAGGTCTTCAAAAATGTGGATTTATCAAGTATTTTCGTACAGAAAATTTGTGACCGAAATTTATTTGCGTCATGTTCAGAAAATCATAACTTGGTCGATTTTCATCATATCGAGCTGGTTCTGGCGCCAAAATTTCACAAATTGAGTTGACTACATTTTCACAGAAGGTATTGAGTTCAAACGGTATTCAAAAGGCCTTCGTTTTTTGCTCAGAGTGCATGACACGCTGAAAATCCTGAATGCTGAATATTATTTCATCTGGGCCGAAACTTCGAAAATTCATAACTCGGTCAATTTTTATCGGATTGGGCTCATATTTTTACACAAGGTCCCTGACTCATAGATCTACAACTTTGCTTCAAAAGTCGAGACCGGATTATGCTCCGATCAATACCAGTTTTTTATTGAAGAACGTGTCAGAGTCGACACTGGAGCCCAAAATAAGTTTGTCTGAGCTGAAACTTCAAAAATTCATAACTAATTCACCGTTTATCCGATTGATCCGATTTTCAGACAAGAGTTAGTTATCGATGTCAGCTACATTTTGTTTTCACGTTTCAACTTCAAAAATTGCACTTAAGTCCCTGCGATTTAGCCTGGAAAGTGACGAACTCAAGTGAACATTGGAGGCCCAATTGCACATTCAAAGCCCATTTTCTTTACCCTAATTTCCATTATATAATCACCTTCTTTTCACACAAACCAGAGAACAGAGAGAGGAGAAAAAGAGAGAAAAAACCTTGCTACAACACTGTCAGAATATCAAATTCTTTCAAGAACCCTAAAACCTTGAAATCCTTATTACAAATCCCTCTCTCACTACAAACAAGCCATCACAGTTACAAACCAACACCTCACTACTTCTTCAGTAAGGGTAAGGCTGGCTTGATCTCCATGATCAAAAGGGCATAAAAGCATTCATGTCACTACTTTTCCAGTAAGGGTAAGATTGATTTGATCTCCATGATCAAAAGGGTATAATCATTCATACATGCCATATTGTGCCTAAACATTAAATTTCTTCATATATTGGCTTTATTTGCATTTTATGATTTTATTTAATGTGTTCATGAGATTCAACACTGCAGATTTAGACAGGATCCCATGCAGGTTCATTAAGGAACGTTGAGGCCAAAAGCCAAATGGCCAAAAGCCAAAAGCCAAAAGCCAAAAGCCAAAAGCCAAATGGCCAAAAGAACAACTTATGCATGGTGAGACAGACATCTTGAGAAGATTAAGGAACGTTGAGGCCAGAACACAAATGGCCAAAAGCCAAAAGCCAAACGGCCAAAGTAGAACAACTTATGCATGAAACCCAATCCAATGGCTAAAGAATGCAGACCACGATACTCAGGAGTCAATGAAGACGCACGTGATGCCAGAAAGTCAAACAAGACTTTTTGTCTAATGGCCCAAATTACTCTACAAAAACCTCCAAAAAGGGCCAGACACCCCTCCTTGTTTGTATTCCTTCTTTTAATTTTCTTTTCTTTTATTCTTTTCAATTATTCTTTTTAATTGTTTTATTTAATCTACATAAATTAATTTTCACAATATAAAATACAGAAAAATTAAAATATGTTTAATTATATTTAATTTCTATTAATTTATTTTGTAAATAAACCTTAAATAATTAACTAGTTAAATTAGGTTTTAAAACTTCAATCTTTTTCTTAATAAATTAAAACATGTAGAAATTAGGGTTTTTAACTTTTTCATCCTTTTTTTTTATTAAATATTTTTCTCATCATTATTATTATTAATTAATAAATATTTTGTAAATAAACATATACATTAAATATTATGTAAATTAGGTTTTAAACTTTAACTTTTTTTTAATAATTAAAAATATTTAGAACTAGGGTTTCCTTCTAATTTTAAATTCTTTTCTTTATTTTCATAAATACAAAAAACCTAAAAAACATTTCTTTTCTTTAATAAAATAAATAATTAACTTTCTTATTTCAATTTAATTTCAAAAGGGTCCAACGCCCTCGAACGTTCAACTTTAATTCTTTCGCGTATTTATTCTTATTTTCCTTTGTGAATATTATGTAATTGCTCAAGCCTTGTAATAGTAATTAGGAATTTATTTATTTTCCGCATTTTATTAAAAACGGGTCTTTGTTAATTTGGCGATGTATAGACCCGCGCCTTGTAATAGCGTAGGATTTTACTTTCCGCATTTAAATTTCCGCACTTTTAAACTACTAAATTGCATGAAAGAATGTATGACCTAAATTAAAAACAATACGTAGATCACCATGATGCATGTACAAGATAAAACATAACATGAAAATAACACACAAATTCACACACCACTCTTAGGGTACGCCTCACTGTTGCCTTACCTTCGAAACGTGGTCGTCGAGTATAGGACGTTTTAGTAAGTCCTTATGTCCATGACATGATCCAGTTGCCTCGGAATTAAAAAGGATCAATGGCATAAGGGTAGCTTCTAAGGTGTCCTACTGTTGCTCTGGTGACCACACTGTCCCTACGAACGAATTGACCCGAACACCTCCAACGGTGGTGCTACCTACCTCTCAATGGTGGGATGGCACTACCTTAAGGACATTTACACAGCCTAATTCCTTAGGGTAGGTAGATGACTCATAGATACTTGCTCTAAAAAAACAAATCAAAACTCTTTTCACACTGACACTTTCAAAAAAAAGCTTTCAAAACAATTTTTCAAACACTCTTGAGGACTGATACAAGAGTCGATATGAAATCTTTTAAACGGAACTTTTTCAAACCCACTCACACTTTTAAAAGCAAACATTTTGAAAACATAGTGAGCAAGTATCTAAGAGCCCATGGATAACCATGGATAGAAAGGGTGCTAACACCTTCCCTTTCTATAAATCTACCTCCCGAACCGAGAAACTATCTCATAAGGAATTTTGCTGTGCTTTTGTTCTGTCCATATTGGAGAAAATAAAAGACGGTGGCGACTCTTGCTTCCGCGACATTTCGCGAACCAGCGTTAAACAGTCAGTTCCAGATCCACCGATCACAGAACTGGCGACTCTTCTGGGGATTACTTTAAAGTGAGGTGTACCTTAGGACTAAGATCACTTATGTTTTCAATTGTCTGAATTGTTTGCTTTATTATTGTGGGTACTGTCTTAGGAGTTCTATAGATCCTAAACCCGGATCTGGGGATACCTTCTTAGAAAGTAGCAACAAGGTTGTGAGGGAACTGTGCGGGGTATACCGACATGGTTGAAGCAGTCTGCTACGTTGATGTGTCACTTTGGTGTGTACCGGTAACCCTTGAGTCCAGTCAAGGAGAGTACGGGGCCTCCGTGTGGTGTCATGAAGCATCAACTGACCTTAGGAACCTTAATTGAACCATCTTGGCCTCTTTAGGGTAGTGAGATAACTGACTTTGGTGCAGTCCGAGGTTGGTTGATACTCGATACTACACTCAATTGAGGGTTGTTTTCTTGGAATATTTCGGTCGCCAGTTCAGTGGCTAAATCGAAACGATGAACAATGAAAACAGTCTAGTGATATTGGGACCCTTAGAACCCAGTTACTTCTGATAGGACAGGTTTCGAGCCCACCAACTTCAAGAGGGTAATACCTAGACCCCATGCTGGCCTTAACTCTAAGGGCTCTCTTGTGTGACTTGTGTGCCTTCCAACTTGACTATTTGCATGCTTGTTATCTGACACTTGAGTTTCTTGCAGGTTTTGTTTACAGTCCTTAATTGGGACTCATAACAGGGTTTACCTACTTTACCCCATGCATAGCATAACATCATACCATTGCATACATCTTGCATAAGGACTAACCCATTTCAAGGATCTCAAAGGTTTGTGATGCAGGTCATGATGAACCAACTGTCCAGCAAGGGGAAAAGGGGATTTATTTTCCTCTAGCCGAGGTTGTCAGGGGCTATGACCCACTCGATATGGTGAGCCTTGACCCTTGAAGAAGGACTCTCAACAAACATGAAGTTCCTTCAATCAAGCTACTGGATCCCAAATGCTAACAATTTTCTTGTTTACCCTGCGAGATCCTTGAAAACATTGCATGCATACATACATATCATTGCATTACAGGTATCCCTTTTACAGGTTGCTTACCTTCTTCGCTGTTTATTTCAGCCGATCGTCATGAATCCTGAATCATCTACCGAGCAGTCCATCAAGGCCCTTCAGGCTCAGAACGCCCAATTCCAAGAGCTGATTATGAGTCTGGCCCAAGGTCAAGAGGAGTTGAAGTCTCTGCTGGTTAAGAAGAAGAAGAAGAAGAGAACTGTACTATTCAACACTGGCCGGAGGTTTGGCAACACACTGCAGAATGAGGTTGATCAAGCTGGTTCTTCTGTAGGAAAAGGCAGTCCCCAAGGGGGAAGGGCTCCAAGTCCGGTGGTCTCTGACAACGAGACTGATTTTAATGAGGAACAGTATCCTCCAGCTGAAGACAGATACAAGCAGTTAGAGGACCGTCTAAGTGCCATGGAGATACAAAAAGTTCCCGGCCTGGACTTCGAAGATCTAGGTCTGTCTTCTGGGGTAATAATCCCGCACAAATTCAAGGCACCTGCCTTTGCCAAGTACGACGGGGCATCCTGTCCTAAGCTGCATCTCAGGTCTTGCACAAGGAGGATCCAGCCCTACACGGCTGACAAGAATTTATGGATTCACTTCTTTCAGGATAGTCTGTCTGGAACCCAACTCGACTGGTTCTATCAATTGAATGGAGCCAACATCCGCAGCTGGGAAGACTTGGCCACTGCATTCTACGAGCAATACCAGTACAACGCCGATCTTGCTCCCACGCGCACTCAGCTTCAGGGAATGTTTATAGGTACAGGCGAAGGCTTCAAAGAATATGCTCAAAAATGGAGGGACCTTGCTGGAAGGGTACAACCACCTCTGACTGACCGCGAGCTCGTCGACATGTTCTTAGGGACCCTGTCTGGTCCATTCTTCAACCACCTGATTGGGAATTCTGCCGCTGGGTTTACAGATCTAATCTTAACCGGGGAAAGAATAGAAGCTGGTATCAAGTCGGGGAAGATTCAAGAAACCGCACCTGCTGATGCTCAGAAAAAGCCCCACAGTGGGAAGAAGGAGTCCAATGCTATACATGGTAAAAGGGTCGTCATGATGTAGGGGCAATCCAGATCTCTGATCCCGCGCCTGTTCAACAAAGAAAGAGCAATAGGCGTAGGATAAAGTATCAAGATAGGAAGTATACTGACATCAGCATGCCTTTGTCTCAGGCACTACAACAATTGCTGAAGGCGAAACTGATCACACTAAAGGATCCTCCTCAAAATCCTGATACTTCCTCTCCCAAGTACAACCCGAGTGTGAGATGTGCCTACCATTCTGACAGTCCTGGACATGACACCGACGACTGTTGGACCTTGAAGAACAAGATCCAGGATTTGATTGACACTAAGGAGGTCAAGTTTGAACACTGATCCTGCACCAAATCATCGAGAATGTCTTTTGTTCATTCGAATGTTCAAGTTGTATTTTTCTTTGATTGTTCAAACATTTTATTCATGTCAAACTTTGTTATTTCATTAATGCATTACACGTGTCTGTTTTGAAGTAATTATGTTTACTATGCTTAAAACTGTTTTCATATTTTTGTGATGTTTAACGCTCGGTTAACAATTCTAAGCCTCTTGAGGGAGGATGACGAAAACGATACCACGATTTTTACAGTATGCTTTTGAACAGACCCCGCTGATGAGGTACATGCATTGTTTCAAATCCTAAACAGTGGAGTAATAAGGAAGATAATCCCTCGTCAACCCCTTTGAGCCTAAGAAGTTGGAGTTTTTCTTTTCAAAAATTAAAACCCTTAATCATAACCTGGGGCAGGGTAGTTCTCTCAGCTGATCTAGGCGCACAACGAATGACACCAAAGAAGTCCTTCCGAGACAAAAGACAGTGATGGTTCCGAACAATCATAAAGACAGGCAGTCATTACCAAAACAAAAAAAAAACTAAATCCCAATAAGTCAAAAAACTATGAAGGAGACTTACAAAACTGGGGCATCCCGCTGACTGTAATCACAAAAGAAACAGTTCAGGCAAAAAATAGGGATCATAAAATCAAAAAGAAAGAGGTCATACAAACCCTCAACAAAAGGAAATGACTGCCTGTTCAAAATAAACTATCAGTATCCGAACCGTCACCGGAATGTCAGAGCAAAGACTCAAACAAGGTCTAACGCACGATTAGCTGAGTTTAGGTTTGAAGAACATCATGAAGAGCGGGTGGGTACAAATATAATTTGAGCCTTTATCCTTTGTTTCTTAAACCATGAACCAGGCCATGTTATAACCCTTAAAAAGTCCTAGCTGAAGCATGGGTTAGTTCGAAAGCATACTGTTACAAAGGTATCCTGACTCCTTAAGGCTTGCTGTAAAATACTGAGTTGACATCACAGCTTACAAAAAAAACTCACTTGCTTTTATTGAAAAATGCATTTTCAAAAAAACTTCAAGACAGACATAAGCTTTGCATTTTTAATATAACATTGTTTGCATATGATTATTTGTTTGAATAACATAGAAGTTCGCACGACGAATGTCTAATGAACAAAAAACACCTCCAATCAAGGGGCATGACGTGATCATTGTCTATCACCTGGGGCAGTTAAGTCAAGATTCGGAGAATCTCTCAAAAGGCCAAATAGCCTGGGGCAAATCTCCATCTGGATCACTTGGAGCGTTGGACGATCAAACAAAGATCTTCTGGTAGTATGGCAACACTACACTACTGACAGGGGCACCTCCCTACATCCTGAGAGCATGGACATAGTCGAAAAAATACTACGCAAAATCAAAGACCCGCTAGGTTGACACACCTAGGAAAAATAAGGGATGAAAATGAAAAAATTTGTACACCCGGCAAGTCGAAAACCTGAAAAGGTGGCTTGGGCAAAAATGGGTATCCCGGTGGGCTGAAAACCCGATAGGGCGGTCCAGGCAAAAGTTAGGGATCAAAGCGTACGACTATGTCCCGGCATCTCGTCACTTGCCTACCAGAAGAAGATTTGTCAATCGGCTGTCATCAAACACCTTCACAGGTACCTTCTTCTCCAACAGAAACTGGGGCAATAATGAGTTGTCTAAATGATCTGGTTGCTCTGTCCACCGAAGTGCCAAGGTAAGTTCAGCTGAAGAATGCGACCAAGATACCTTCACTCCCTGCAGAGCGAACGCGTCTCCCCAGGTTTTATTCAAAGGTTATTTCTCCACCAGAGCTTATAACTGGGTTATCCTCAGCTAAAAGCCACAGAAAGATCGTCCTCGGCGAAGTCTTCCTATCCCCAGCGGAGCTCATCAAAACTTCCATCATAACATATCAATGGTATCCCCAGCGGAGTTATCATCAACCTCAGCGAAGTACCTCTCTTTCTCCACAGAGTTACCTCCCCGCAGAGTAATCTATTCGCTAAGTTTATTCCCTAACGGAGTCATCTTCTCCTACAGGTATTCTTGCAATCATCATCCCCAACGGAAACGAAGAATCTCACTCTTCAACATCAGCCCAGGATTTGACTTCCCGGCATCCGTCAAGGATCTATTTTCCTAGACGAAGATATATTCATAAACATCACATTGTTATACATCATGATACATGCATATACGCATCATATCATACAATCTCATGTGTTGAAAAATATTATTGCTTGATCCATATCATGCATTGCATATGACTGACCTTTACCTTTCAGGAAGGATACAGTTAAAAGATCAGCTATGTAGACGAATACAGTCAAAAGAGACCAACCCAGTCAAAGAATACAAATCCAGTTAAATCAATGCCTAAAGATTTCTCTGATCCAACTCGTCGTTATAGACACTCGTCGCTATAGACACTCGTCGTTATAGACACTCGTCGTTATAGACACTCGTCGTTATAGACACTCGTCGTTATAGACACTCGTCGTTATAGACACTCATCGTTATAGACACTCGTCGCTATAGACACTCGTCGCTATAGACACTCGTCGCTATAGACACTCGTCGCTATAGACACTCGTCGTTATAGACACTCGTCGTTATAGACACTCGTTGTTATAGACACTCGTCGTTATAGACACTCGTCGTTATAGACACCCGTCGTTATAGACACCCGTCGTCATAGACACTCGTCGTCATAGACACTCGTCGTCATAGACACTCGTCGTTATAGACACTCGTCGTTATAGACACTCGTCGTTATAGACACTCGTCGTTATAGACACTCGTCGTTATAGACACTCGTCGTTATAGACACTCGTCGTTATAGACACTCGTCGTTATAGACACCCGTCGTTATAGACACTCGTCGTTATAGACACCCGTCGTCATAGACACTCGTCGTCATAGACACTCATCGTTATAGACACTCGTCGTTATAGACACTCGTCGTTATAGACACTCGTCGTTATAGACACTTGTCTATGATCGTTATAGACACTCGTCGTTATAGACACTCGTCGTTATAGACACTCGTCGTTATAGACACCAGTCGTTAAAGACCACCCGTCCATGGAAATAACCTGTCAGTAGAGACAACTCACCAACCTTTCTGAATTCCAGACTCGATTCCTGTATCCGGCCAGGGCACGTCTGAAGAGTTCGAAGATCCGATTCCTGTATCTCGCCAGGGTGTATCTGTTGACGACTAACATTACCAGACTCGATTCCTGTATCTTGCCAGGGCACGTCTGAAGAGTTCGAAGATCCGATTCCTGTATCTTGCCAGGGTGTATCTGTTGACGACTAATATTCTCCGGACTCGATTCCTGTATCCTGCCAGGGCACGTCTGGAGAGTTTAAAGATTCGATTCCTGTATCCAGCCAGGGCACATCTACGTAAAGAGTTTGAAGATCAACTCCTGTAACAGGCCAGGGAATTATTTTTCTTTCTCAGGTACGTAAGTTCTCGCTAAGGAATATCTTACGCGATCGACACCTAGGTGGCGTCTATAAGCCCATTCCCGACAAGGTACTATCATACTTCCAGATGGCATCTATAAGCCCATCTCCACATACCTACAGTCTCCAAATGGCATCTGTAAGCCCATTCCCTGCATCACACTGCTGACATTCTACTATGTGAGTGCAAATTTCTGGGCACTCTAGTATTCAATCATCTTCCACATTCAGATTACGAAAGGCACGCCAGCCAATCTACATCCTCAAGTCTAAGAAGATTGAACAGGGGCAACTGTTGTACCCCAAAATTTGCCCTCCCATATTTCTCAAAACATTTCAAGAAAAATTCACAAGTCCAACCCGGCGCGTCATATTCAGGTGTTATTTTGCCAAGATATCTCTGATAACGTATTCTCAAATTCAGGTTCGGCTCAAGAGTCAATTCTTTAAAGAAGATATCTGAATGTGTGAGTTTTCTTGAAGAAATATGGTGAAAAAGTGTGCTGAAAGTGCAGTTTTTATGCGCTAAAAAATTCATAACTTGAAGATCGTGACTCGTTTTGAACCCGTTCCGGTGGCCAAAATTCCGTCTTGACATTATCTATGTTTTCATCTCTCACAGCTGGAAGCCAATTTCGATCAGAAGGTCTTCAAAAATGTGGATTTATCAAGTATTTTCGTACAGAAAATTTGTGACCGAAGTTTATTTGCGTCATGTTCAGAAAATCATAACTTGGTTAATTTTCATCATATCGAGCTGGTTCAGGCGCCAAAATTTCACAAATTGAGTTGACTACATTTTCACAGAAGGTATTGAGTTCAAACGGTATTCAAAAGGCCTTCGTTTTTTGCTCAGAGTGCATGACACGCTGAAAATCCTGAATGCTGAATATTATTTCATCTGGGCCGAAACTTCGAAAATTCATAACTCGGTCAATTTTTATCGGATTGGGCTCATAGTTTTACACAAGGTCCCTGACTCATAGATCTACAACTTTGCTTCAAAAGTCGAGACCGGATTATGCTCCGATCAATACCAGTTTTTTATTGAAGAACGTGTCAGAGTCGACACTGGAGCCCAAAATAAGTTTGTCTGAACTGAAACTTCAAAAATTCATAACTAATTCACCGTTTATCCGATTGATCCGATTTTCGGACAGGAGTTAGTTATCGATGTCAGCTACATTTTGTTTTCATGTTTCAACTTCAAAAAATGCACTTAAGTCCCTGTGATTTAGCCTGGAAAGTGACGAACTCAAGTGAACATTGGAGGCCCAATTGCACATTCAAAGCCCATTTTCTTTACCCTAATTTCCATTATATAATCACCTTCTTTTCACACAAACTAGAGAGGAGAGAGAGGAGAAAAAGAGAGAAAAAACCTTGCCACAACACTGTAAGAATATCAAATTCTTTCAAGAACCCTAAAACCTTGAAATCCTTATTACAAATCCCTCTCTCACTACAAACAAGCCATCACAGTTACAAACCAACATCTCACTACTTCTTCAGTAAGGGTAAGGCTGGCTTGATCTCCATGATCAAAAGGGCATAAAAGCATTCATGTCACTACTTTTCCAGTAAGGGTAAGATTGATTTGATCTCCATGATCAAAAGGGTATAATCATTCATACATGTCATATTGTGCCTAAACATTAAATTTCTTCATATATTGGCTTTATTTGCATTTTATGATTTTATTTAATGTGTTCATGAGATTCAACACTACAGATTTAGACAGGATCCCATGCAGGTTTGATTAAGGAACGTTGAGGCCAAAAGCCAAAAGCCAAAAGCCAAAAGTCAAATGGCCAAAAGAACAACTTATGCATGGTGAGACAAACATCCTGAGAAGATTAAGGAACGTTGAGGTGAGAACACAAATGGCCAAAAGCCAAAAGCCAAACGGCCAAAGTAGAACAACTTATGCATGAAACCCAATCCAATGGCCAAAGAATGTAGACCACGGTACTCAGGAGTCAATGAAGACGCACGTGATGCCAGAAAGTCAAACAAGACTTTTTGTCTAATGGCCCAAATTACTCTACAAAAACCTCCAAAAAGGGCCAGACACCCCTCCTTGTTTGTATTCCTTCTTTTAATTTTCTTTTCTTTTATTCTTTTCAATTATTCTTTTTAATTGTTTTATTTAATCCACATAAATTAATTTTCACAATATAAAATACAGAAAAATTAAAATATGTTTAATTATATTTAATTTCTATTAATTTATTTTGTAAATAAACCTTAAATAATTAACTAGTTAAATTAGGTTTTAAAACTTCAATCTTTTTCTTAATAAATTAAAACATGTAGAAATTAGGGTTTTTAACTTTTTCATCCTTTTTTTTATTAAATATTTTTCTCATCATTATTATTATTAATTAATAAATATTTTGTAAATAAACATGTACATTAAATATTATGTAAATTAGGTTTTAAACTTTAACTTTTTTTTAATAATTAAAAATATTTAGAACTAGGGTTTCCTTCTAATTTTAAATTCTTTTCTTTATTTTCATAAATACAAAAAACCTAAAAAACATTTCTTTTCTTTAATAAAATAAATAATTTACTTTCTTATTTCAATTTAATTTCAAAAGGGTCCAACGCCCTCGAACGTTCAACTTTAATTCTTTCGCGCATTTATTCTTATTTTCCTTTGTGAATATTATGTAATTGCTCAAGCCTTGTAATAGTAATTAGGAATTTATTTATTTTCCGCATTTTATTAAAAATGGGTCTTTGTTAATTTGGCGATGTATAGACCCGCGCCTTGTAATAGCGTAGGATTTTACTTTCCGCATTTAAATTTCCGCACTTTTAAACTACTAAATTGCATGAAAGAATGTATGGCCTAAATTAAAAACAATACGTAGATCACCATGATGCATGTACAAGATAAAACATAACATGAAAATAACACACAAATTCACACACCACTCTTAGGGTACGCCTCACTGTTGCCTTACCTTCGAAACGTGGTCGTCGAGTATAGGACGTTTTAGTAAGTCCTTATGTCCATGACATGATCCAGTTGCCTCAGAATTAAAAAGGATCAATGGCATAAGGGTAGTTTCTAAGGTGTCCTACTGTTGCTCTGGTGACCACACTGTCCCTACGAACGAATTGACCCGAACACCTCCAACGGTGGTGCTACCTACCTCTCAATGGTGGGATGGCACTACCTTAAGGACATTTACACAGCCTAATTCCTTAGGGTAGGTAGATGACTCATAGATACTTGCTCTAAAAAAACAAATCAAAACTCTTTTCACACCGACACTTTCAAAAAAAAGCTTTCAAAATAATTTTTCAAACACTCTTGAGGACTGATACAAGAGTCGATATGAAATCTTTTAAACGAAACTTTTTCAAACCCACTCACACTTTTAAAAGCAAACATTTTGAAAACATGGTGAGCAAGTATCTAAGAGCCCATGGATAACCATGGATAGAAAGGGTGCTAACACCTTCCCTTTTTATAAATCTACCTCCCGAACCGAGAAACTATCTCATAAGGAATTTTGCTGTGCTTTTGTCCTGTCCATGTTGGAGAAAATAAAAGACGGTGGCGACTCTTGCTTCCGCGATATTTCGCGAACCAGCGTTAAACAGTCAGTTCCAGATCCACCGATCATAGCATCAATCATGTCTTGGATTTTGTTCTTCAGAGGCCAACAATTGTCGGTGTCGTGTCCCGGACTGTCAGAGTGGTACGCACACCTTTCATTGGGATGATAGGTAGGAGCATAAGTGTTTGGATTCCGGAGGGGAGCCCTCAATGTAATCAGATCCCTCTTCGACAAATGTTGCAGTGCTTGAGACAGTGGCATGCCGATGTTGGTGAACTGCCTCCTAGGTGCGACTTCTTTACGCTGATGCCCCTGTCTTTGCTGAGCAGGTATAGGATTAGAGATCAAGATTGCCCCTACATGCTGGTCATGACGACCCTTTTGACTGCTTGCGGCATTGGACTCCTTCTTTCCGTTGTAGGGAATTATCTGAGTATCCGAGGATGTAGCTCCTTGGATCTTTCCACTTTTGATGCCAGCTTCGACCCTCTCGCCGGTCTGTATTAGCTCGGTGAACCCGGCTGAGGAGCTTCTAATTAAGTGATTAAAGAAAGGCCCTGTCAAAGTCCCCATGAAGATGTCAATCAGCTCTCTGTCAGTTAAAGGAGGTTGCACCCTACCAGCCAAATCTCTCCATTTTTTAGCATACCCTTTGAAACTCTCGTCGGAACCCATGGTCATGTTCTGCAACTGCACACGAGTTGGTGCAAGATCAGCATTGTACTGATACTGCTCATAGAAAGCAAAAGCTAAGTCCTTCCAGGTGTGGATGCGAGAACTCTCCAATTGGTAGAACCACTCGAGCTGAGCCCCTACCAGACTTTCTTGGAAGAAATGGATCTAAAGCCCTGTATCAGCTGTGTATGGTTGAATCTTGCGGACATAAGACTTTAGATGCATCTTAGGGCAAGAAACTCCGTCGTACAGAGCAAAGGTAGGGACTTTGAACTTTGAAGGGATGACCAATCCAGGAACTAGACCCATGTCTCCTAGATCCAAGCCAGGTATTTGTTGGATCTCCATAGCATTGAGGCGATCATCCAACTCTTTGTACTTGTCATCAATGAGAGGATATTGCCCTTCGGAGTAGTCAGCTTCTTCTTCAACAATCTCCACATTGTGGTCTTCTTCAAGACTACCTCCTGTGTTGGATGGAGTTGCAAGGTCTTGGGTCTTAGGCCTTCTCCTCAAGTTCAGGATGCGGGCTGCCTTCTTAGACTTCTTCTTCTTGTCTTTGAGAAGAAGAGCAGTCAGATCCTCTTGCCCTTTACCCATAGCCAGCAACATTTATTGGAATTGAACATTTTGAGCTTGGAGATCTTTCACCGTTTGTTCCATATCCATCTTACTGAAATAAACAGTAAGAAGATAAGAAAACCTGCATGGGAGAAACCTGTTATGCAATGATATGTATGATATATATGCAATGTTTTTAAGGATCTCTTGCGGTAAACACAAGAGAATGTTAGAGGTTAAACTTCGATCTTGGATTGGAGAACTTGGTATCGCTGGATGTCTTCCCACGAGAATCAAGCTCACCATGTCGAGTGGGTCACAGCCACTGATTCAAGTTGTTGCACTTGAACTTTGATTGGAGAACTGTGCACTGGTGAATGTCTTTCCACGAGAATCAAGCTCACCATGTCAAGTGGGTCATAGCCACTGATTCAAGTTGTTGCACTTGATCTTTGGTTGGCGTTTGTTAGAGGAGAAACCTCTTGCCCTTTGGTAGACGTCTAGTTCTACGTAACCCTACATCAAAAAGAACCCTCGAGATTCTTGAAATGGTTATTGAAAATGCTATGGTATGATGTTATGATGCTATGTACATGCATGTAAAAGCAAATGAGTGTATATACAAGCAAACATATTCACACAGAGCAAACAAGCCCTTAAGTTTAGGCTTGTATGAAGTTCAGGTACTACCCTCTTTCAGTTTCGTTGGTTAAGACCTATCCTATCAAAAGTAACCGGGTTCTAGAGGATCTCAATATCACTGACTACCCTCAATCGGTCATAACTCCAGCATCACTATCTTTTCTTGCGGCCAGAACCATCGCGAGAGTTTAGCCTCAATGAGTGTAGCATACTGCTACTGTTCTATGGCCAAGTTGGGTCAATTTAGGGTTCTAAGGTCGGTTGGTGCTTAATGACTCCTTGGAAGACCCATATTCTCCCCGTTTCAACACAAGGGATATCGGTACAGACCAAGGTGGCACACCAACGTAGCTACTGCTTCACCCATGTCGGTATACCCCAGACAGGTCCCTCACAGATTATGCTACCTAAAAGGGTATTCCCCAGATCCGGGTTAGGATCTATGAAACTCCGATGCAAAGCCCACAAATATAAAAGCAAACAAAGTAAGCAATTGAAAACAAAAGGTGATCTAAACCCTAAGGTAACCCCACTTTTAAGTAATCCCCAGCAGA
Source organism: Vicia faba (assembly GCA_948472305.1). Taxonomy (NCBI): domain Eukaryota; kingdom Viridiplantae; phylum Streptophyta; class Magnoliopsida; order Fabales; family Fabaceae; genus Vicia; species Vicia faba. The sequence continues at coordinate 1,189,233,778 of OX451737.1, forward strand.
GTCGCCAGTTCTGTGATACGGTGGGAGAACTGACTTGAGTTTTGCGTTTGTATTCGCACTTGTTCGGTTTAGCAAGAGTCGCCACCGACTTTTTATTTTATCCTAAAGGAAAGGTTAAAAAGCACAGGAAAAACCTTTTGAGATGTTTCGTGGGTTCGGGGGGTAGATTATGAAAAGGGAAGGTATTAGCACCCTTTTCATCCATGGTTATCCATGGGCTCTTAGTTACTTGGTTTTAGATCACTTGCCTTGATTTTTGATTGCTTGAAATTGTGGTGTGTATGTGTGTTTTGAAAATGTTTTGGAAATAGACGCCTTTGTTTCGGCAACCATTGTGATGACTCGTGTTTGAGTATATACAATGGTGTGTATCTTTTCGAAAAGATGTTTCAAATGTTTTTTGAGAGTTTGTTTTGAAAGTGTTTGTGAGGTGTGGTTTTTGAAAAGGAGGCAAGTGTTTTTTGCAAGTTGATCTCAAGTAACTAAGAGTTTTGTCTACCCTTATTATACTCAAAGGTTTTCTCTATGTTTTCAACCCTCTTTTAACAATTTTGTTCCACCATTGAATTTGGTGGACAATCTTGCGTTTAGGATGTGATCGGGACGGGCGTGGGTCATCGTATGGACCATGAATGCAATGGTGCCAAGTGTCTTTGGCAATTTGCTTGAAGGGACTTGATCATTTTGATAGGCGAATTTCGAAAGCGTCATCGAGGGACTTATGATCATTTGAATTTGTTTTGCCAAAGAAACTCGACGTGCAAGCATGGCCCATTTTGGAAGGCAACATGTGGGATTACCCTAGGGGGTGCAAGTGTGATTGTGTATTGATTTCATGTATTTGTCTTGTATTAGGTTATCTAGCGTTTGGTTTTATGTACATACAAACCTTAGGTCTAATCATGGTATAATTCGAAAGCGGTAAAATGCGGGAATTTTAAAGTCTACGCTATTACAAATAGTATCCGGGAGTGGGGGTACAAATTCACAAATGGGGATGAGACTTAAATAATTACAACCAAATTGAATCGCGATCAAATGTATATGTATCACGTATAGCAATGTATAAGAAAAGCAATTGTATATATGTGAAGCAAAGTAAATGTATGGTGTAAGTGTAATGAGAATTATTTACAAGTTAAGAAATGTGAACTTAAAGGTATTATTAAGTATGTTTGATTTAATAAGTATTATTATCCACATTTAATTTAAATTCGTATTTTTATATTTTGTTTAATATGTACAAAAAAAGTATTTTAATTAAAAGAAAGGAAAATGTTTTTTAAATTCTATTTTTTAGATATTAAAAATAATGCATTTAATTAATTATGTATAAATCAAAAGTTCTAATTTTAAGGAAAAAAAATATTAACTTTAAAAGAAAAATTATGTAATTATGTATTTATGTACAAATTATTTTTAAGAAAAGAAAAATGTATTAACTTAAAGAAAGTTTATGTATAAATCAAAATAAGTTTAATAAAATAAAAGAAAAAAAAGTGTTTTAAATAATTCTAATTCTTATGTATTTTATGTTAGTATTTTTTTTTTATGTACAAAAATCAATGTTTTAATAAAATACACAAAAAAGGGTTTTAAGTTTTATATATTAATGTAATTCAGTATTTAATAAAAGAGTTAGTAATATATTTTTTATCAAAAAAGAGAAAAGGTTAAGTTATGTATAAAAAGAAATGGGCTCAAGGGTGGATCCTCTTGGCCCAAACATGATCAAACAGAAGCCAAGGGAGGGGGTTTACGTGGAATATGCTTTGGGCTTAAGCTGAGTGAATGGGGCGAGGCCCACTGATTTTTGAGACAAATGTTTAGGGTTAATTGATTTTGTGTTCATTTGAGGCTAGGGTTTACAGAAGCGGCGCGCCGTTCATTCTCTTCTTCGTTCGTCACCTCGTTCGCCTTTGCCTTCGCCCGAGTTTCCTTCTTCTCCCAAGCCACCAGCGCCGCCTCTACATCCTCCTCTCCACGGTCAAGCATGTGATGGTTCGTTCAAGGTGACAACTTTTATCTTAGCGTTTTTTAGGGTTTTAACAATTTGTGTCTTGCATGTCATGATTCTTCCATTATTGATTTTGTATTGTTTGTGGTTATTTGAGGTTGTAAAAGGGAGAAGAAGAGAAATGCTACCTCTTGGAGACGGAAGAGGAATGAAGACGGCGGTGCTCAGGCGGCTTGACGGCGGAGAAACGTGTGACACGGTGGCTTGAGGATGCGCGAGCTTTGGGGACACTGGTATTCTGTGTCTTTCTTTGTCCTTTCGTGTTTTGTGATGGATATTCTGAAAACTTGGCTTGACTTCCTTTCTCCTCTATATCTTTGCCTCGCTTCTGTTTGCTTCTTTATCCTCTTCCTCTGGTTATCTTGATGCCTGCCTAGTATGCTTGAATATTTCGTTATTGCCCTGTGATGAATCTTTTCTGAGGGCCCTTTGTGTTGCCTCTTCTGTATATCTGTTGATGTTTCTTTCTCTTCTTCTTGTTGGCTTATTGTACGCTTCAGTGTGCTTTAACGTGATGCTTCTTTCCTGTATGATAACCCAATGATGAGGAAACTCTGAGGGCTTGTGTTGCCTGAGTATGCCTGATTTAGTTGCTTGTTGATTAACCCTATGATGAACCCCTTGAGTTCTGAGGGTTTGATGGCTTGACAGATGAAGGTTTTGATTTGCTGGCTTTGACTTCTGTTTGGTTTATCAGTTTTAGGACTTTTGACTCTTTGGCTTGGATACAGGTTTGGGAGGCCTTGAAATGGTTATGGCTTAATGTTGTTTTGAGTATACTGGTTGTTTTTTAGATGCAGGGTCTTTGAGCTTGACAATGCAGGTTTTTGGCTTGACAGGGTTAAGGTTTGAATCTTTTGGATATGGCTTTGGCTTGATGGTTTTATGGTTTTTGAACCAAGGCTTTAGCTTGAAAAGTTTTTATTGTTATGATCGGTTTTTGCCTCCTTTTGATGGTTCAGGTTTTGTATATTTTTAACTTGTTAGATACAGGGTGGGTTGACAGCTTTGTGTGCTTTTTGTCTTTTGCACAGGGTTGTTGCCTCAGGCTTATGCTTGACCTCTGGGATATATTATGCAGGTTTTGTGCCTAAAGACTAGAGGCTTTTTTGGTGGCAGACAGTTCTGTCCGTTTTAGTTACAGTTTTGAGACCTTTTATCTTTTTTTTTATCTTTGCCTCCTTATCCACTGTGTTATTGCAGTTTTGTTTTCTGTATTTTTTTCTGCCTAAAGCCTATAAGCCTGTACCTCTTTTCTTTCTTCTCTCTCTCTCCAGTACAACTTTTAGCATATTATATTGCTTAACATGTACTAATTCTGAAAAAGCAAACTGGCCTGGAAATGATGAAATGAAACTTTGCTTGCAATCTACTCTTTCTCTGCATATTTGCACATCTCTTTTCCATACTTTGTGCTTCTTGACAGCATTGATGGTACTTTGATATCTTGAGATATCTTTTGGCAGCTTGTTGACTTTGGACTTAGTTTTGAAATTGTGACTTTGTTTTTGCACATGTTGTCTTGCTTTGAACTATGCAGTTGGTTGACCAATTTGAAATGTGCAATTTTTAACTTTGTGCATTCATTTTTAATTTGCAAACATTTTCATCCCTCTTTGTGAACCGGGAGAAATCCCGTGATTTGCAAAGAGGGAGAACTGATCCCGACCATTTGCTTTTAATGATGAACTTTTTATCTGTCTGTCTCTTTAAATATTTATCTGCTTCTGACTTTTTCTTCTTTCTTATTCTTTGCAGATACAATCCAATGAGGCAGAGGGAGCAAGGGATGGAAGATGAAGAATTGAAGACTTAGAAAAATATTAGGATAGTTTTATTTAAATTTAAATAAATGTAATATTATTATTGTAAACATTTTGTAAACAAAAACAATTATACAAATAATTTAAAGATAAATAAAAAGTCCTTTTATTTGATTAATTCTTTTTATTCTTTTCAAGATATTTATCTAATTGTTTATAATTCTTAAATTAAAATAAAAATGGAAATAAATTCCAATTATCTTAACTTAAAAATAAATAATCAATTGGTAAACATTGTGGTCTTATGACAAACCTGGCGCTCCAATTATCCAAAGCAACACATAGTTTCAAACCAAGCGACAGCTAATTAAACAAAACGTCCATCTGCCTCTTTTCACTGATTAAATCCAACAAATGCAAATTAACAACCAGCAGCCTCAGTTCTCATTTCAGAGTAATTTGAAAAGCATTGATAGAACCAACTCTTCTTGAGAGATATGCGCACAAAACCCTGATTCTGATCAAATGCCAAAGAAGCGTTCGCCTGATCAAAGTTGAGCCAAGATCAACCAAAACCCTAAGCAAACTGTTTGAATTGTTCTAGAGCCATGAAAATCAATGAAAACCCTAATTTTATCTGACTGACAAGAAAAGTCTGTTTGACCGATTCTTGAGCCAGTTTGAAAAATCAGGAAACGCCTGAAGCTGTGATTTCTTGAGGAAAAATGCGAGGGCAAATTTTGGGGTACAACACCTGGTTACTTCAAACACCTTCAACCTTTTCTCTATAAATAGAGAAGCATTTGCAAGCTAAAAAGGGCTTTTTGGGTGGAACGAATCTTCAAAAAAATCATCAAACTCTCAAAAAACTCAAACACTCTCAAACACTTAAACACATTTTCAAACACAAATCCAGAATCTAAACACTTGCTTCTTTCGAATCAGAAGCAATCCCCCATACTTTGTTTTCCTTCGAATCCAGTAGAAAGAACATCACACTTGTTCTTCTCCTTCGAATCCAGCATTAGAAATGTCACCTTCGTTTCTTCCCTTTGAACCTAGGAGTATCCAAGGCAGCAACTAAAGGTCCAGCTCACATACCAGCTTCAAGCAAGGTAAGTCACTCTTAACCTTTAACCTTCCGTTTCTAGCACAACATGTGAATAATCTTTCCTTTCGTTTCAAACATGTACATAACATTTTTGTTCTTTTCGTTTCCACCCTTTTATTTTGTTTTCATTGCTAATACTTTTGGTGTTATTTCTTGGTTTATTAAATATGCTTTAAGAACTAACCTGGCCATAAGACAATGCTAGCATGGCTTCAGGCCATGTTGCTATTTAAAATCCCAAACGAAAGAAATAGGTGGAAGGAAGTATGAGACGAAGCCTTAGGCTTCCACATTGACTTCCAGGCCCCAATCGAAGGAGGCAACAAGGGACTTGAGGTGAAGAGTGCACTTCATGTTGATTCCAGGTCCAAACAAAAGAGGTAGCTAGTAGGATGACCACACTGACGTCCAGGCCCCAATCAAAGGAAGCAGAAAGGCAGAATCAAAGGCTGCATCTCATGCTTCAGGCTAAGCCCAAATAGAAAGGTGTGTCCTTACTATTTCTAGGCCAAATCGAAGGAAGCCAAGAGGGGCAAAATCGAAGGGTTCTGCTGTCCAAATCAAAGCCTTCATTATTCCCCTTTTATTTTTTTTTGTATTTACATTTTCTTGCTATTCAATATGGTTGTAATAGTGTAGGATTTATTTTCTGCATTTTTATTACTTTTGTATAAATGTTAATAATTAGGATGTATGGCAAGATAAAAACAACAAGTAGACAACCCAAAAATCAAAGACAAAATGCACGCAATCAAATACAATATTCACACATGCACCTTTAGGATAATCTCACTTGTTGCCTCGAAAAATAGTCATGTCCCTTGAATATGGGTGTTTTAGCAAAGACCCTCGATAAAAGATCGTAGTCCCTCGATGACCCTCAATGTTGCCTTCGGTAAACGATCTAGTCCCTAAACGACATTGCTAAAACGTCTCATAGGTTGCCTTCTATGACTATACAAACGTCCCACGCCCGTCCCTTCACATCCAACGATGAGGCTTCTTACCAAATCAATGGTAAGATAGCAACATCTAAAGGAGGAGGAAAAGAACGTTAGACCTTTTGATTAGGTAGGATGCTCACAATTGCTCGCTTGCTTACAACAAAAATATTTTACACGCCAACACTTTCCTTTGAAACATTTTCAAAAGTTAAAACACTTTGTACGCGTTCTTATAGAAACGAGAGTCATTACAAGACACTTTTCAAAATCACTTTCTAAAACACATTCCACAAACACCTCTTTGAACTATTTTCAAAACCAACACGTTGTACGCGTTCTTATAGAAACGAGAATCATTACAAAGACGTTTTCAAAATACTTTCAAACCCATATCACAAGAACATTTTCAAACAAAACAAGTGATCTAGAAAGCAACTAAGAGCCCGTAGATAACTACGGATGAAAATGGTGCTAACATATTCCCTTTTCATAACCTACCCCCGAACTCAAGAAATAATCTCGAAAGGTCTTTCTTGTTCGTTTCAACCTTCCCTTATTGGATAAAAGAAAAGTCGGTGGCGACTCTTGCTATCCGTAATAATTGCAATCAAATGCAAAACACCCAAGTCAGTTCTCCTACCGTATTATAGAACTGGCGACTCTGTTGGGGAGTTACTTAAAAGTGGGGTTACCTTAGGGCTAGATCGCCTTTACTTGCTTTCCTTGTTTGACTTGTTTTCTTTACATTATGGTTCCTTGTTTGGGCTTGTTTTGATCCTCCACCCGGATCTGGGGCACCTTTTAGGTAAATAGCATTAGATTGTGGAAACTGTACGACATAGACCGATATGGTTGAAGCAATAGCTACATTAGTGTGACACATTTGTTGGTACCGGTATCCCTTGTGTTGAATCGAGGATAATATGGGGCCGCTGAGTGGCGTCATGAAGCATTAACTGACCTTAGAACCTTAGTTGAACAACTTGGCCATTAGGTAGTGAGATAGCCGGTTTCGCTGGAAAGCTGAAAATTGGTTGATACTCGATGCTGCACTTATTGAGATTGGACTTTTGGGATATCTCGGCCGCAAGAAAAGATTGATTATGCTGAGAAGATGCCTAAAAGAAAGGTCAGTGGTATTGAGATCCCCTAGAACCCTGTTACTTTCTAGGACAGGTTGAGCCAACTAAATTTTAAGAGGGTACTTACCCATAAACTCCATGCAAGCCTAAACCTAAGGACTTGTATGCTTTATGTGTATATGACTATTTGTACATAACAACTTGCTTGCTTTGCATACTTGTACATAACATCATAACACCATAACATAGCATTTTCAATAACCATTTCAAGGATCTCAAGGGCCTTTGATGGAGGGTCATGTTGAACCAGGCGCCTATCAAGGGGCAAGAGGATTCATTCTCTAATCAAACACCATCAAGACCAAAGCACAGTAACTTAAGTCAAGGGCTATGACCCACTTGACATGGTGATCTTGATTCTCTTGGAAAGACATCCACGATACGAAGTTCTCCAATCAAAGTTATTGATCAAAATTCAACTTCTAACATCTTCTTGTGTTTACCCCACGAGTTCCTTGAAAACATGCATCCACGTACCATGCATCATATCATGACAGGTGTCTCCCATACAAGTCTCCTTATCTTCCTATTGTTTATTTCAGTAAGATAGATATGGAACAGACGATGAAGGATCTCCAAGCACAAAATGCCCAATTCCAACAAATGTTCCTAGCTATGGCTAAGGGGCAAGAGGACCTGAAGACTCTCATTCTTAAAGACAAGAAGAAAAAGTCAAAGAAGTCAGTATGCATCCTGAATTTGGGAAGAAGACTTAAAGGACCAGTCAAGAGAGCTTTAGATCTCTCAACTCTATCAAATGAGGGGAGTAATCATGAAGAAGATAACAACCCGAGGACTGATGAAGATGAAGCTGACTACTCTGAGGAACAATATCCTCCCGCTGATGGTAAATACAAACAGTTGGAGGATCTCCTCAATGCTATGGAGATTCAGAAGATACCTGGCTTGGACTTTGAAGAGTTAGGATTGGTTTCCGGAGTGGTCATCTCACTAAAGTTAAAAATCCTTATCTTTTCCAAGTATGATGGGGTCTCTTGTCCTAAGATGCATCTGAGATCTTATGTCCACAAGATTCAGCCTCACACTGCTGACCGGAAGCTATGGGTCAATTTCTTCCAAGAAAGTTTGGCTGGCACTCAACTGGAGTGGTTATATCAGTTAGAAGGAACCGACATTCATACCTGGGAGAAATTGGCTGATGCTTTCGACAAGCAATATCAATACAATGCTGATCTGGCGCCAACTCACGTGCAGTTGCAGAATATGACCATGGGTTCCAACGAGGGTTTCAAAGAATACGCTAAAAAATGGAGAGACTTGGCATGCAGAGTGCAACCACCCTTAATTGACAGAGAGCTTATTGGCATCTTTATGGGAACCTTGACAGGACCTTTCTTCAATCACCTAATCGGAAGCTCCTCGGTCGGGTTCACCGAGCTAATACTGACAGGAGAAAGAGTAGAGGCCGACATTAAAAGTGGTAAAATCCAAAGGGGTGCATATTCAAGTGCATGGAAATAACCTTTCAATGGGAAGAAAGAGTCTGATGCTACGTATGGTCAAAAAGGTCGTAACCAGAGTAACCACGACCAACATGTGGGGCAATCCTGATCTCTAATCCTACACCTGTTCAACAACGACAGGGCAATAGGCGTAGGGTAAAGTACCAAGAAAGGAAGTACACTAAGATTAATATGCCATTGTCTCAAGCGTTACAACATTTTCTGAAAGCAGAGCTGATCACACTAAGGGATCCTCATCAAAACCCCGATACCTCCTCTCCTAAGTACAATCTAAATGTAAGATGTGCCTACCATTCTGATAGTCCTGGACATGACACTGACAACTGTTGGACTTTGAAGAACAAGATTTAAGATTTGATCAACAACAAGGAGATTAAATTTGACCCTCCTAAGGCTCCCAATGTGATCACTGCTCCCATGCCAAATCATGGCCAAAATTGAGAGTGTTTATTTCATTTTTGAATTTTCAATTGTAATCTCTTTTGTTGTTCAAACACTTATCTATTAATGTCAAACTTTGTTTCATTAATGCATTGCATATGTTTGTCTTGAATTAATCCATTTGTTTTCATTATATTTAAACTATGGTATTTTTTTAACTCTTGTTTCAAAAGTTGCAAGCCTTTAGAGGGAGGATGACGAATACAATGCCATAATCTCATACAATATGCTTTTGGACAGACCTTGCTGACGATGTATAGGCGTTTGTTTCAATTCCTAAACACTGGAGTTATATGGAAGATAATCCCTAGTCAACCCCTTTGAGCCAAATAAGTAGGAGTTTTCTTTTCCACACAAATTGAAACATTTAATCAAAACCTAGGACAGGGTAGTTTCTTAGTTAATTCAAATGCGCGTTCAGTCGCAAGCTTTCACTTCGTACACAACGAGTGATATCAAAAACGTTCTTCTGAACCAAAAAATGGTGATGGTTCCTTATCACATAGGCAATCATTGTCTCTCAAAAATAAAAATCCCACTGAGTCAAAACCTACGAGGGAGACTTAACAAAACACCGGGGCATCCCGCTGGCTGTAATCTCAGAAAAAGAACGGTCAGGCAAAAATTAGGGGAAAAAATAAAAAATAGAGGTCACTACAAATCCTCAACAACAGAAAAATGTTGCAAAAACGACTGCCTTCACAAATAAACTTAACTTATCCGAACCATCACCTAAAAACCATTCCAAGAATCAATTGGAGTTCAAACGCACAATTAACTGAGTTTAGGATTGGAGAACATCACGAAGAATGGGTGGGTACAAATACACTTTGAGCCTTATCCTTTGTTTCTTAAAACCGTGAATCAGACCACGATACAACCTTTAAAAGTCGTAATTGAAGCATGGGTTAGTTCGAAAGCATACTATTACAAAATGTATCCCGACTCCTGTAAGGCTTACTATACATCCTGATTTGAAAAACTCTTTATTTGCTAAAACACATTTTCAAAACTTCAAGACAAGCATAAACTTTGCATTATTTGAACATCGTTGTTTTCGTATGGTTATTTGTTTGGCAACGGAGAAATTCGCACGACGAATTTCCAGTGAACAAAAACTCTCTCAGTGAATAGAGCCACTTCAAACAGGAAGACACTTACAATGACAGATCTCCTATAAACAAGGGGCATGACATGTCACTGTCCAACTCATCCGGGGGCAGTCAAGTCAAGATTCCAAGAAATCTCTCAAGAAATGCTGAATATACCAGGGGCAAATATGCATTTGAGTCGCTTGGGGCATTGGACATTGAAATTCCTGTAAAGGGTTACTTATGATCAAGCAAACATTTCCTGACAATGCTACCAACACTTGTTACTTGGGGCAGTGACAAATTTCCATAAAGTCCCTTTCATAGGATGACCCCCAGTCAAGTCCCCACAAAGTTGGACCCAGGCAACTCCCAGCCAGAGTTTCAATCTCTGGAAAACCTTCTTCCCAGCTAAGTTGGTTTCAAGAAGAATCTTCGAGGAGTTCCGCCAAAAGAAAACATTTCTCCAACAGACTGGCGACATGGTTTATTTCCCCAACAAATGGCAAGATTCCCCATCTTGAGTTTGCCTCTCCGACTACTACAAATCAAGGGACCACAACCATCTTCCCCAGTAGACTCTTCTACAATCCCCAGTGAGTTGCTGCAAAGCCTAGAAGCCAAACCATATAACAGTTAACCTCTTTATCCCCAACAAGTTATTAACTTCCTTTCTCTTCCATCAAGAGATAGATCCCCAGTAGAGCAGCGGACAGTCGAAACTCCTGAACTCTTTTCCCCAAGAGGAAATCAACACTCTCCACATAGTTTTCTCTCAAGCAAAATCAACATCCCCTAGTGGATTTCTCCTAAAAAAACCAAAAATGGGAATCCCCAGCGAAAACATTCTAAACAAAGTTCGAAGATACACATACTCTTCATCTCCAACAATAGTCCAGGATTTAACTTCCCAAAACTCCCCAACACTTGTCAAGGATTTATTTTCCAAGACAAAGTTACATTTCAATAACATTCACATCATATGCATATGAAACGCAGATAGCACCATTTATTTTGAGAAACATCATTACACCATTCATTTCATACATCATGACATTGCATACAACTAACTCTTTACCTTTTTAGGAAAACATCAACAGATAAGTGTCATTAATTATCTATAAACTTCTCCAAGACAAAATCAAACTTGGATTTCTTCATTACCTTTTGGAGTAGCAATTGTCAGAGGTTCCTTTATTACCGTTTGGAGTAGCAATCGTCCAAGATTCCTTTATTATCTGTTGACGTAGTAATCATCCCAGATTCCTTCATTATCTACTGAGGTAGTAATCGTCCAAGGTTCCTTCATTATCTGTTGAGGTAGTAATCGTCCCAGATTCCTTCATTATCTGGTGAGGTAGTAATCATCCAAGATTCCTTCATTATCTGTTGAGGTAGTAATCGTCCCAGATTCCTTCATCATCCGCTGAGGTAGTAATCGTCTAAGGTTCCTTCATTATCTGTTGAGGTAGTAATCGTCCAAGATTCCTTCATTATCTGCTGAGGTAGTAATCGTCCAAGATTCCTTCATTATCTGCTGAGGTAGTAATCGTCCAAGATTCCTTCATTATCTGTTGAGGTAGTAATCGTCCAAGATTCCTTCATTATCTGTTGAGGTAGTAATCGTTCAAGATTCCTTCATTATCTGCTGAGGTAGTAATCTTCCAAGGTTCCTTCATCATCCGCTGAGGTAGTAATCGTCCAAGGTTCCTTCATTATCTGTTGAGGTAGTAATCGTCCCAGATTCCTTCATCATCTGCTGAGGTAGTAATCGTCCCAAATTCCTTCATCATCCGCTGAGCTAGTAATCGTCCAAGGTTCCTTCATTATCTGCTGAGGTAGTAATCGTCCAAGATTCCTTCATTATCAATTGAGGTAGTAATCGTCCAGGATTCCTTTATCATCTATCACAATCAAGCTTCATACTTACAGATTAATACCTGAAATAAGACAAGACAAATATCTGTGAACAAATTGATTGTAGATCAATTCCCGAAACAAGACAGGGTAACTATCTACATGACAAACACTTCTTTTCCATACCTATGCTGGTTCAGTTTAAATCTATCAATGGTTTATCCTGATTCCTTTCCGGTAGACACTTCCTCTAGTTCAGATAAATCGCTCCAAAGATTTATTCTGATTCTTTTCCAAACCTCTGTTGGTTCAGTTTAAATCTATCAATGGTTTATCCTGATTCCTTTCCGGTAGACACTTCCTCTAGTTTAGATGAATCGCTCCAAAGATTTATTCTAATTGGTTTCCATACCTCAGCTGGTTCAGTTTAAATCGATCAATGGTTTATCCTGATTCCTTTATGGTAGACTTTTCCTTTGGTTCAAATAAATTGCTCCAAAGATTTATTCTGATTCTTTCCAATTAAAGAATATTTAAGACCTCTGCTAGTTCAGTTTAAATCGACCAATGGTTTATCCTGATTCCTTTCCGGTAGACATTTTTCTCTGGTTCAGATAAATCGCTCTAAAGATTTAATCTGATTCTTTTCCAGTTGAAGTCAAGTTTAGACTTAGTCTAATCTCTATCAACAATCACCTTTGGATGGCATCTATAAGCCCATCTCCAACAACTCTCCATCATATCTCTAAATGGCATCTTCAAGCCCATTCCCTACACAATCAACCACCACATTATCGAGCGCAAATTTTCTGGGCACTCTAGTGTTCAATCATCTTCCACCTTCAAGTCACGAATGACGGACTCGCCAATCTAACCCTTCAGGTTTAAGAAGATTGAACAAGGGAGGTTGTTGTACCCCAAAATTTGCCCTCTCATTTTTCTCAAGATTTCTCTCACATGCGTGGTTACAAAACACATATTTAAAGAAAAATAAAAAAAATAAAAAAATTGAAGATGTTAATGTGCCTTTCAACAAGAAAAAAGTTTTTTTCGAATCCACATCCTTCGATTGGACTTCTGGTCTCTTTCGATGCAAGCTTGGCTTGCATCCTTCGATGGTGCATTGGCCTATGACACGTTGACTTTGATTCACAAAATAGGAGCTTCCTGCATGCAACCTTTGATTACACCATTGGCCTCACATGGTTCACAGTGCAATGGTTGCCTGCATGCCTTTTTCGTTTGAACATTTGATCTCTCCATGCCTGCTTTGATCCATAAAGTAATGGTTGGATTCATGTAGCTTTCAATTGAGCCATAGCTTCCTTCTTACATGCAAGAGGCTCCCACCAGGCCAGTGGGTACAAAGCAAAAGGCCTCCTGTAGGCTCCTTCGATTCCAAGGAAAAAAGCCTTCTGCATGCCTCTTTCGTCTAGACTTTTTGCTTTCTGCATGCCCCTTTCAGTTGGGCATGTGGCCATCCTTTGTTGCAAGCTTCGTTTGGGCGTTTAGTCCTCATGCATGCATCTTTTGTTTGGGGCGCGTGGCTTCCTTCAATGAAAGCTTTGGTTACACCTTTCGTTTGGGCATGTGGCTTCCTTCAATGCAAGCTTTGGTTACACCTTTTGTTTGGGCATGTGGCTTCCTTCAATGCAAGCTTTGGTTACACATTTTGTTTTGGCATGTGGCTTCCTTCAATGCAAGTTTGGGTTACACCCTTCGTTTAGACATGTGGCTCCCTTCATGCAAGCTTTCGTTGAGCAAAGATCTCTTGCATGTTTGCTTAAACTCACGAAGCAATGGCCTCCTGCAGCTCTCCTTCGAATCAAAAGCCATTTGTTTTCCATGTTTGCCTTTGACACCACAAAACCAAGTTTTCCTTCATACCCCTTTTCGTTTGGCCACGTGACCTCTGAAAGGCAAGCCTTTGATTGGACAAGACCCACCTTCACATAAAGCTTCGATTGGAGTTTTGACTCCCTTCAAATCAGCATATTTCCAACCCAACTCCGGACCCTTTGAAGCAAGTTTGTTTGAAGAACTTTGAACAAATCTCATAGCCTTACCCTCCAAACCCTACTTGTTAAGCTATGTTGCTTCCAAATCTTTACATGATCAAAGGCTTACACAAAGGTTTGAAGCTTTGTCTACTGGATAATAACATTCTTGGTTAAAATAGCAAAAGGCTACGTACCCTTTTTTCATAAAGAGTACTTTTATCACAAAATCAGCTCCCAATCTGATTTGTGTCTGAACGAAAAGCAGTGCCAGAAGCACAAGTCCAATCTCCTGCCATCAGGCCCCCACTTGTACTGGAAACATGGGAACAACGAAAATGGATTAAACTTGTTTCATTTTTAACCAAACCATGGTTTGTTATCCTATAAACCCGGTTACTTCAAACACCTTCAACCTTTTCTCTATAAATAGAGAAGCATTTGCAAGCGAAAAAGGGCTTTTTGGGTGGAACGAATCTTCAAAAAAATCATCAAACTCTCAAAAAACTCAAACACTTAAACACATTTTCAAACACAAACGCAGAATCTAAACACTTTTTTCTTTCGAATCTGAAGCAATTCCCCATACTTTGTTTTCCTTCGAATCCAGTAGAAAGAACATCACACTTGTTCTTCTCCTTCGAATCCAGCATTAGAAACATCACTTTAGTTTCTTCCCTTTGAACCTAGGAGTATCCAAGGCAGCAGCTAAAGGTCCAGCTCACATACCCCAACTTCAAGCAAGGTAAGTCACTCTTAACCTTGAACCTTCCGTTTCTAGCATAACATGTGAATAATCTTTCCTTTCGTTTCAAACATGTACATAACATTTTTGTTCTTTTCGTTTCCACCCCTTTAGTTTGTTTTCATTTCTAATCCTTTTGGGTTTGTTTCTTGGTTTATTAAATATGCTTTAAGAACTAAACTGGCCATAAGACAATGCTAGCATGGCCTCAGGCCATGTTGCTATTTAAAATCCAAAACGAAAGAAACAAGAGGAAGAAAGTATGAAAAGAAGCCTTATGCTTCCACACTGACTTCCATGCCCCAATCAAAGGAGGCAGCAAGGGACTTGAGGTGAAGAGTGCACTTCATGCTGATTCCAGGTCCAAATGAAAGAGGCAGCCAAAAGGATGACCACGCTGACATACAGGCCCCAATCAAAGGAAGAAGAAAGGCAGAATCGAAGGCTGCATCTCATGCTTCAGGTTAAGCCCAAATAGAAAGGCGCGTCCTCATTATTTCCAGGCCAAATTGAAGGAAGCCAGGAAAGGCTGAATCAAAGGGTTCTGCTTCCCAAATCGAATCCTTCATTTTCCCCTTTTATTTTGTTTTTGTCTTTACATTTTCTTGCTATTCGATATGGTTGTAATAGTGTAGGGTTTATTTTCTGCATTTTTATTACTTTTGTATAAATGTTAGTAATTAGGATGTATGGCAAGATAAAAACAACAAGTAGACAACCCAAAAATCAAAGACAAAATGCATGCAATCAAACACACTATTCACACATGCACATCTAGGGTAATCTCACTTGTTACCTCAGAAAATAGTCATGTCCCTCGAATATGGGCGTTTTAGAAAAGACCCTCGATAAAAGATCGTAGTCCCTCGATGACCCTCAATGCTGCCTTCGGTAAACAATCTAGTTCCTAAACGACATTGCTAAAACGTATCATAGGTTGCCTTCTATGACTATACAAACGTCCCACGCCCGTCCCTTCACATCCAACAATGGGGATTCTTACCAAATCAATAGTAAGATAGCAACATCTAAAGGAGGAGGAAAAGAACGTTAGACCTTTTGAGTAGGTAGGATGCTCACAGTTGCTCGCTTTCTCATAACAAAAATATTTTACACACCAATACTTTCCTTTGAAACATTTTCAAAAGTTAAAACACTTTGTACGCGTTCTTATAGAAACGAGAATAATTACAAAGACACTTTTCAAAATCACTTTCAAAAACACATTCCACAAACACCTCTTTGAACTATTTTCAAAACCAACACTTTGTACGCGTTCTTATAGAAACAAGAATCATTACAAAGACGTTTTCAAAATATTTTCAAACCCACATTACAAACACATTTTCAAACAAAAGCAAGTGATCTAGCAAGAAACTAAGAGCCCGTAGATAACTACAGATGAAAAGGATGATAACACCTTCTCTTTTCATAACCTACCCCCCGAACTCAAGAAATAATCTCGAAAGGTCTTTCCTGTTCTTTTCAACCTTTCCTTATTGGATAAAAGAAAAGTCGGTGGTGACTCTTGCTATCTGTAACAATTGCGATCAAATGCAAAACACCCAAGTCAGTTATCCTACCGTATTACACTTATGGATCCTCAATTGTTGTCTGAAGCTGTATGGGATAACTTGGTGCCTGAGAACTTAAAGCCACCACCATTGGCATCGTTCAACGAAAAGCGCGACCCTCAAGAACATATCACCTTCATTAATAATCAGATGTCTATATTCGGTGCCTCCGACTTCCTGAAATGTAATCTTATGACCGTAACATTCAAGGATGTTGCCTTGCATTGGTACATGTTCCAATGGCAGTATAGCAATAAGAGCCAAAGAAATGAACTATTTTTTTGGAAAATTTATCGTCTCGATATGGATTAGTACGAAGGAAAGAATGCCATTCAAAATTTTCTACTTTTATGATTTATGTTTGAATTAGTTAAAGTAAATACATATGAACAAGAAAACAAATTCATTCTTAAGAGAGGTGAAACTTATCAGACATGAATTTAAACTACTCGTCACAAACTTAAACCTATCGGTAAGTTGCACTCAACCTACAATACTCATCAAAATCATCATGTATCTCTCACATCAGTGTCCATTTCTGACCCACCTACGAGATGTATCACAATAGAGATTATGTATAACGCAAAGTTATGAGAACAACTGTATTACTCTCGTCGGTGATGTCTCGTGCAACTAAAAAAACATAGAGGCATTAAGCTTCAATACCCATAGTGTAAAGGATAGAAAAACACAAGAAATGGGGTTTGAATTGGGTTTTTAAAAATAAAAATAGTATGACACGTTTGGGTATCCTGGTTAGTTTGAACTCAAACTACTCCAGTCCATCCGCCAAGGTGATTTCACCTCTCTCAATCGAGGTCTTTATCCACTAATCAAAAATTGATTTACACAACACAAAGACAAATGTCAACGTCTGCTTGAGATCAAACCACGACTTGGTTTCTCAAGGAATTACATATTTCCTAGCAAAAATAATGTGTCTAACAAATTCTTCTAAAAAGCTATATCACAATTGTGATGTTTATACAAGATTAAAGCACAATGATAATTCAAGAGATAAAAAATAAGAGAGAATGTTTTTTGATACTTCTTTGTTGGTATTTGTGAGTTCTATTCAATTCTTCTTCATAGTCTTCTTTATATAGGAATTTGATCCAAGAGATCCGTTGGAGACACATTGAGGAATTTGTTACGAAAAGGAAAATGAATTAAAATGAAATTAAACCTAAGTTCTATTAATTTTAATTTAAAAAAAGAAGTTAAAGTGTTTAGTTAATTAATTTACCAAAATTAAAATTTAATTAAGAAAAAATCCTAAATCTATTTTTATGTGATTTTTATATTTTTTTATTGATAAAAATAAAAAAAGGGATTAAAATGAATAAAACAAGAAAATAAAGACGAGCCTAGTAGCAAAAGTAAACAGGGGGTGCAATCATCAGAAATCCCTAGGCCCGAATCTTCGAAAGCTTCATGCTCTAACTATGGTGTTTTTTGATTCTTGCGTGGAACCTATGATTCAACCATCCATAACTGTTCTATATAAACTCAAACAAACGTTAGCATACCATAAAATGTGATTAAAATTAGAGATTCAAAGTTTAAAATTTTACCAAACCGGTGTTGTCAAATGGGGGCGTGCTAGGCGTGTGATGGATTACTCTTGGGCCTTGTAAGACTCCTGAGGACTTCAAGAGGATGGTTTGAGGTTTGATGTCAATTGAGAGAGACCGGAACCTCGAGATATGACTTGCACCAATTCTTTGATTTCTGGAGAGCTTTTTGAAGAGCTTTTTGAGAGCTTTTTAGAGAGGAATTTCGTCCCTTTCAAGATTGTATGGCTCTATATTTATAGAGGAGAATGGGGAGATAGGAAATCATGGAAAGAATCTTCCTTATGATGTTATGATTTAAGACCATGATCAAAATTTGAAAAAATGCCATATTTGATGAATTTATGCCATTTTCAGATGTGGATGAACCTGGACATATTTGAAGGGTTATTGCACGAAATCAATTGACATAAACCATCATAAAACTTGCCCAAAATGGATTCACATCAAAATTTACATTATTTCTATTATTTATTTATTTAATTCTGAGTTTTAATGAATAAAATATCAAAATAAATAGAATAAATAGTAGAAAAATGTATGGGTGGGCTTAGAGGTCGTGGACCATATTAGAAATGAGTTTCAAACTTGAAAAGATAGGTCCATTTGGAAAAAAAATCCAAGTTTGGTCAATATTTGCTTCATGCATTTTTTCAAAAATTGTCCAACTTTGACAATGCACATCTCTTTCAATTTTAACCTTATGAGGGTGTTCTTTGACTTTTTAGAAAGCTTAGGATGTCCCCTAAGCAACCTATTTTGTTTATTCTCAATTGAGTCCTCCATGTGCATGTATGAAGCTTTGACATAAAAGGTGTTTTTGTTGACTTTTCAAAATGACCTATAATGTCCAAATTTATATCTTCTTGTGAGTGCATATTTTGAACTTGGGAGATGAATATGAATTGTAGGGAATTACATCCTCTTCAAAATGAGCTTTGGATGGGTCATTTCTGATAAAGTATGAGAAAGTAATGCGTGGTCAAAGTTGAGTTGACTTTTCCTATAAAACCCTAATTTGGCAACTTTTGGGTTTTGATGAATTGTGAGCAATCCTTGAGGAATCATGATCAAACCTTGATAAAATGATGAATAATACTTCAAAATGAGGATGTTGACCACAAATCTTGAAGTTTGACTGTATATGGGCCACAGTTGACTTTTGCCCTAACATAGTCAATTTTTAGGCCTTTGAGCAATTGACTGAGCAAACTTCCTCTGCAAGGCTTGAAACTTGACATGGATGATCTTGAGAACATTTTTAGGAAAATAGTAAGCATTTGGGACCTTTTGGAGTTAAACATCTTGATACAAACTGAAACCCTAATTTGGAGGTAGACTGCCTTAGGAGAGAGTTTGTCTGGTCAACTCTTGGACTTCCTTGAGCAATTTGAGGACCTCACTTGAAATGTATTGAAAAATATGGGAGGGAAAATTTTGGGGTACAACAGCTATGTTCGAGGGACATGACTATTTTTTGTCTGAAGGCAACAAGGGAGGTTACCCCAGAGGTGTACGTGTACATAGTGTGTTCAGTTCAGTTATATTATCTTGATTAGTTAGGAGTTATCTACTGATTGATTTTAAATCTTGCCATACAAGCCTATTTACTAACATTTATATATACATGCATATAATTATAAGTGCAGAAAAATAAAGGTGCGGAAAGTAAAGCGCGAGAAAGTAAAGGCCTACAACTATTACAGGGCTTTGGTACAGTTACATAATTAGGAAAAAGTGCGAGAATGTAAATCTAAGTTATTACATTTAAACTGCGCGACCTATGCAATTTCTCTAGGAATTTTAAATAGAAAAAAAATAAATAAGAGAAAATGTTAGAAAATAAATGTTTTTTTTTGTATTTTTATGGAAAATAGTTTGATGTTAATTAAATAATTAAAACCTACTTGTTTATAATTAATTTTAATAAATAAAAATGTTAATTAAATTTAATTAAAAAGATATTAAAATTGATTATTGATAAAAAGATTCAAACAATAAAACCAAACCACTCAGATCCACTAATTTGGACCTTGCCAATCTGGTGGTGAGGTTAGTTTGGTCTAAAAGTGATCGCAACTATGGATCCGAAGCTTCATCGAAACGTTTCCCTAACAATGGTGGATTGTTGTTCCTGCATCAAATCTCAAAAATGATGGTTCCAAACGGTTCCAAATATCATTAGAAACATACACACACACACACACACACACACACACACACGCACACACACACACACACACACACACACACACACACACACACACACACACACACACACACACATATATATATATATATATATATATATATATATATATATATGCTTAGAATTAATTTATATAGCATGGATGAAAAGTTTGAGATTGAAGAACATTACCAAGCCGGAGCCACTTGGTTGACACGTCTTGGGATCGCTTGAGTGTGAGTAAGGATTGGAACAGGCACCTGGGACATTCAGGAGTGTGATGGAATTCTTGGAACCGCTTGAGAGTGGTCGGAAATAGGGGTTTGTGTTTGCCCTAGTTTTGACAAAATTTGAGAAATTTGGAGTGTGTTCTTGAGAGGAAAATTCCGTGCCCTATTATAGTGTGAGGGCTTGAGTATTTATAGAGGAATGAAATGGAACAAGATCACGACAAGAATCTTGTACCATCATGTCACAATTCATTGCCAAAAAACACATTGAAATCCTTCCAAAATTGTTAAAAACATTCCAAACTTGACGATTCTTGTTCCCAACATGTTTTCACGGTTTTGACATGTTTGTCATGTGTTCTTGGGCCTCCGTGTGATTGAAATCAAAAGCCCATGCGCACTGGCCCAATGATTTTATATTTTATTTGATTTATTTGCATTTAAATGAATAAGAATTCAAATAAAAGAAATAAAAATCATAAAAATATGTGAATAGATTTAGAGGTCCTTTAACACATTGGGAACATGTTTGAACATCAAAAGTTAGGCCCACTAGTTCAAAATTTCAAGTTTGCTCACTTTGCATTTCATGCATTTTACCAAAATTTCCCAACTTGCAATGGTCATAATTCTCTCAATTTTCATCTTTTAAATATGATCTTAGACTTTTTGAAAATCTCTAGATGTATTAATAAATTACTCTTTTTATAATTTTTGCATTTGGAGAATTTATTTTGATGTAAATTGCCTTGACAAAAAGTGTCTTTTTGTTGAGTTTTGAAATGACCTATAATGTGTGGGCTCATATCTCTCAAATGAAGCACTTTTTAGATTTGAGCATATAGATACAAAGTTGTAGACAATTGAATTTACTTCAAAATGGGCTTTGGTTTGAGAAAAGTTGACGAAGTATGTGAAAGTTATGCTTGGTCAAAGTTCAGTTGACTTCTCATAAGGAGACCCTAATTTGACAACTTTTGACTTTTGAAGATTTGAGGGATTTCCTTGAGGAATCATGATAAAACCTTGATCAAATTATGAATATAAATTCAAAATGTTTATGTTGACCAAAAATCTTGAAGTTTGACTGTATGTTGACCATAGTTGACTTTTTACCTAATATAGTTGATTTTTAATCATCTGAGCCAATGACTGAGCAAACTTATGATACAAGGCTTGAAACTTGACATGAACATTGTTGAATACATATAAGGAACCATGGAAACCACTTAAGACCCTTGAAACCCATTCTTCCTTATGCAAGATGAAACCCTAGTTATGGACCCATTGCCTAGGAGGAGAATTTATCTGATCAACTCTTGAGCATCCTTAAGCAAATGAGGACCTCATGAGAAATTCTTGAAGAAAAATGAGAGGGAAAATTTTGGGGTACAACAACTGCCCCTGTTCAATCTTCTTAAACGTGAAGAGTTAGATTGGCATGTCCGCAGTGATACGGTGGGAGAACTGACTTGGGATTTTGCGTTTGTGTTCGCAAATGTTTCGGTTTATCAAGAGTCGCCACCGACTTTTTATTTTATCATAAGGAAAGATCAAAAAGCACAGGAAAGACCTTTGAGATGTTTTCGTGGGTTCGGGGGGTAGATTATGAAAAGGGAAGGTGCTAGCACCCTTTTCATCCATGGTTATCCATGGGCTCTTAGTTACTTGTTTTAGATCACTTGCCTTTGCTTTTCAATTGTTTGAAATGGTGCTTTGTGTGTGTGGTTTTGAAAATGTTTTGAAAAAGATGCCTTGTCTAGGCAACCTTTGTAATGATTCTTGTTTGAATATATACAAAGGTGTGTGTCTTTTTGAAAAGATAATTCAATGTTTTGAAAGTTGTTTTGAAATTGTTTTTGAAGTTGTGTTGTGAAGTGTGTTTGAAAAATGGCAAGGATGTTTTTCAAGATTTTTGATCAAGTAACTAAGAGTTGTCTACCCTATTTTACTCAAATATTTTTTCTTATGTTTTAACCCTTTTAACAGTGTTGTTTCACCATTGTGTTTGGTGAACAACCTTGCGTTAGGATGTTAAACGGGACAGGCGCGGGTCATCGTATACAATCATTGAAGACAACTTGTGAGACGCTCTAGCAATTTTTGTAAGGGACGAGATCGTTTTATCGAAGGCAACATCGAGGGTCATCGAGGGATTACGATATTTGTTTATTGAAGGGACATTTGCTAGAGTGTCTCATACTCGAGGGACATGATTGCATTTTCTGAGGCAACAAGCGAGGTTACCCTAGAGATGCAAGTGTGAATGGTGTATTGATTTTCATGCATTTGTCTTGTATTAGGTTATCTAGCGGTTGATTTTGAATCTTCGCATACAAACCCTAATTACTATACAGTATATGGAAAGCGATAAATTGCGGGAATTTAAAGTCTAAGTTATTACAAATAAGTATCCGGGGATGGGGGTACAAATGTTTACAAATGGGGATGAGTCTTATCAGAATAGTAATGTCCAAATATTATGTTACAACCAAATCGAAACGTCACATTTTCAATGTAAAAAATACAACAAGGTATAAGAATCAAAGAGAATCAAAAGTATTGTATGATGCATATAGTTATTTACAAATGATCAAAATATTAACCTAATGTAAATTAAGTGTTTATTATTATTGTGTTTTTGTTAGTTTTATATAAACAAAGGGTTTTAAAAAAAAGAATTATTTAACTTAATAAATTCTATTATTTATGTATTTTAACTGTAATAAAAAATATTGTTAATAAAATTTTAATATGAAAAATTAATATATTATTTTTATTTAACAAAAAAAAAAGAATTAGGTTGTAGAAAAAATGAAAATCAGGTGATAATAATAAAAGAGGTATTGGTTTTCAAAAAATATAAAAAGAAGTTATATGGGCTTTAGGTTATATACATTTGGCCCAAATAACAAAACAGATTAAAAAAAAGGGGGGGTGCATGCGCTGAGAGTTTTGGGCTTGAGAGCTTAGTGGGGCGGAAGCCCAAAGGCAATGTACAAAGTTTTTTAGGGTTTTCGTTTGTTTTTCTCAGAATTAGGTTTGTTCATGAACGGCGCCGCTCTCCTCTCATCTTCATCCTCTTTATCATTTCTCAAACGAAGCTTCTGAACGTCCTCTCCAACCCTTAGGCCACCAGAACGATGCCTCCACTTCCTCCTCCTCGTGGTTGTACCAGGAGGCAATTTCAAAAGGTATTGTTTTCACTCTAACGCGTTTTAGGGTTTTTTAGATTCGTGTGTGTTATTGATCTTTGATTGTTTATGTTTGTGTGAGGTGTAAAACAGAAAGAAGGAAATTGATACCTTGGGGTTTGTTTCTGGAGAGGAGGCGGAAGGTTGGACGGCGGCGCTCTCAGGTGGCCGGAGAAGGGAGGATGTGTGAAGACGGATTTTCTGGTATTTATACCTTTCTCTTCGTTTTGTGATGAAAATATTTCTGAAAACGCTACTTCTGAAAAATGCTTGCTTCTGAGCTCTTCTCTTCTTCTTCTGATTTTGTTGATTCTGATGACGAGTTTTGTTCTGAGATATTGCTAATTTGCTTCAGAATTTTCTCTCTTCTTTGAGTATGTTAGTGATGATTGAATCTGAAATTTTGCCTTTGATATGTTCTTCTGTGTTGGCTTTGGTTATATTATGTTGATTCTGATAATGGATAATTCTGAAGATTGTTGATTTGCTTCTGACTTTTCCCTCTTCTTTGGATTTTGTGGGCTTTTGATGAGGAACTTTGTTCTGAGATGCTTGTTTATTATTGCTGTTATATTTGGTGTTTGGATTTGTTTGAGTTTTGGTTTTGACAGGTTTTTGCAAGTTTGATAACTTGCAGACTTGGCTTTTGTTGTGCAAGTTTTTATGGTAGTTTTGGGGAAGCAGGCTTATTGAGCATTTTGTGTTTTGCAGTTTGAAACAAGTTTGTTATATATGGTAGTTTTGATGCAGGCTTGGATGTATTGTTTGTGGTTTTGCAAGTTTGAGACTTGCCTGTTTGGTGAGGAAGGCAGGTTGGTGTTTTGCTGGTTTTAGGCAGACTATTGTAGGCTTGTTTATCTGGTACAGGCAGGCTTGAGTTTGGCTTGAGGCAGGCTTTGAGGCTTCCTGTTGGTTTTGTTTGTCTTTACAGGTTTAAGTTTGCTTGTTTTGGTACAGGCAGGCTTGAGCTTTTCTTTGATAACTTGCAGTTTGCTTTAGGCAGGCTTGAAGTTTATGCAGGCTTGGAGGAAGAAGGCCTCAAGGCTTGTTGTGCCTTAGGCTTGTATTTGTAACACAGGTTTGGATTTGTTGTTTGGAGGTTTTTATGCAGGTTACAAGTTTGCTTGTGTTTTAGTAACTTGCAGTTTTTGCTTGCAGTTCAATTTGTGGTTTTTTCTCTTTGTGAACTACCCTCTCCTTTGAACTGTTAGAACAATGCTATATTTATTTTCTTTCTTCCTGCTCTGTATAGCCTGCCAAACTGCAAAGCCTACTTCACTCTCTCTTTCTCTCTCCATAAAAAAATATTTTATTGCTTAATATATCTTTATTCTGAAAAGTTGTTGGCCAGGGAAATGATGAAATGTTTTGACAAAGTTGCTTGCTTGCATCTTGGTTTTCCTCTGCAATGTACTCCCATATTTCCTGCCTTGACAGTTTGATAGCTTGTATGCAGTTTTTCTGTTTTGACAGCTTGGTAACAGCTTGTTGACAGCTTGGTTTGCTTTTATGCAACTTGGTTTGCTTTGTTTGACATTGCAATTTAGTTGACAATTTGTGCAACTTGGTTTGGCATTTCAGTTTGACATTGTACAACTTGGTGTACTTTTATGCAGCCTTGTGCCTTGTATTATATGCTTGCAAAAAATAAATTTACTTTCCTCTTTGTGAACCAAGAAGAGAAATCTTCTTGTGATTTGCAAAGAGGATGAACAAAATATGATGAAACCAAAACAATCTGATTCCGGCCAACAGTCTTTAATGATGAGCTTTTTATTTATCTGTCTTAAAATACTTTTCAATTTAACTGTATTGACTTCTTTTTGTCTTTGCAGGTAAATACCAGTTGGGGTAAGGGAAGCAACAGTAGAAGATGAAGACTTCAAGAGACTTAGAATATAGATTTATTTTCTTTTCAATTATTTGTAATAAATATCATTGTAAATATTGTAAATAAATTTACAGTATCCAAATAACATTTGTAACAACAATTAAAATAAATAAAAATCTTTTGTCAAATATTTCATTCTTTCTTTTACACTGTTTATTTAATTATTTAAATCTCTTGAATTAAAATGACTGGAAATGCATCCCAATTATTTTAACTTAGATAAAATAAATAATCAACAAACGTTGTAGTCTCACAATCTTGCATTAACCATAATACGCCCGACATTCCAATCAACCATATGCTTTGTATAGTTGAACCAACAAACATCCATACACCTTTTACCTCACTGATCAAACTAAAGCTTCAAACTTTCAATCAGAAGCCTCAGCTTCTATCCCAGATGTTTAGGCTTTGAGAAACAAACAACAATCTTGAACAAGCGTCAAAACAATGTGACAGTCAATTGAAATACTGTGGATTCAAATTCTTCTGAGAAATATGAGTGAAAAACCCTAATTCCAGATTTGCCGTCAAAGAAAAGTCCGCTTGATCAAACCCTGAGCCAAACTCAACCAAATCAATAGAAACCCTAATTTTGGATTGACTGACTCAAAATCAATGGAAACCCTAATTTTGGATAGATTGACAAGAAAAGTATGTTTGACCAGTTCTTGAGCCAATCTGAAAAAATCAGGGAAAACCCCGAAGTGGTGATTTCTTGTGAAAAAAGGAGGGCAAATTTTGGGGTACAACATCCGCCATTTGTGACTTGAAGGTAGAAGATGATTGAACACTTAAGTGCCCAAAAATTTGCACTCGCCTGTGCACGAAGTAATACTGTTGTTTGATTATGCCGGGAATGGGCTTAAAGATGCCATTTACAGAGGCGAAGGAGAGTAGTAAGAGATGGGTTTATAGATGTCATCTAGGATAACTGTTGATAAGAAAAAGACTAAGTCTACGCTCGACTTTGTCTTAGAAGAGGTATTTGGAACGAGTCTACGCCAGACTTTATCCAAAAGAATACCATAATAAATCCACACTTGATTTTATCTGAACCAGAAGATGTCTACGCCCAACTTCAACTAGAAAAGGTATTGGAATGAGTCTTCGAAGGAACTGTTTTTCAGAATTCAGTCTCTGAAGGAAATGCTTTTCAGAATAAATTTTTGAGGTAAGTGCTTTTCAGAATTCAGAGTCTGAGGAAGTGCTTTTCAGAATTCAGTCTCTAAGGAAGATGCTTGTCAAAATTCAGTCTTCGAGGAAATGCTTGTCAGAATTCAATCTCCGAGGAAATGCTTGTCGAAATTCAGTCTCTGAGGAAATGCTTGTCGGAATTCAATCTCCGAGGAAATGCTTGTCAGAATTTAGTCTCCGAGAAAATGCTTGTAGAAATTCAGTCTCCGAGGAAATGCGTGTCGGAATTCAGTCTATGAGGAAATGCTTGTCGGAATTCAGTCTCTGAGGAAATGCTTATCGGAATTCAGTATCCGAGGAAATTCTTGTTGAAATTCAGTCTCCAAAGAAATTCTTATCGGAATTTAGTCTCTGAGGAAATGCTTGTCGGAATTCATTATTCGAGGAAATGCTTGTCGGAATTTAGTCTCTGAGGAAATGCTTGTCGAAATTAAATCTCCAAGGAAATGCTTGTCAGAATTCAGTCTCCGAGGAAATGCTTGTCGGAATTCAGTCTCCGAGGAAATGCTTGTCGGAATTCAGTCTCCGAGGAAATGCTTGTCAGAATTCACTCTCCGAGTAATGCTTGTCTGAATTGAGTCTCCGAGTAATGCTTATCGGAATTCAGTCTCCGAGAAAATGCTTGTCGGAATTTAGTTTTTGAGGAAATTCTTGTCGGAATTCAGTCTCCGAGGAAATGCTTGTCGGAATTCAGTCTCCGAGGAGATGCTTGTCGGAATTCAGTCTTTGAGGAAATGTTTTTCAGAGTAAATCTTTGAAGGAAGTCATTTGGTCATGCAGATGGTCACCCCGTCTTGTTTCAGGAATTGATCTACAATCATCTTTCATTGGTAAACTTGGCCTTTTTCGGGAATTCACACCACCTGGTCTTTGATAGTTGCCCTGGCTTAATTCAGGAATTAATCTTTGAACTATTTGAAAATTACTGATGATATTCATCTTGTTTGTAGACTTTACCTGAAAAGAGAAAGTTAGTCTTTATGCAATGTCATGACGTATGTAATGCACTGTGTAATGATGTTCTCAAAATGAGAGTGTGTTATATGCGTTTCGTATGCATATGCTATGATATTTCGTAAATGATGTATGAGATGTAAGATGTCGGTGACAGCGACAGTAGCTTTAAGTAACATCTTTGGCTAGGGAAAATAAATCCCTGACTGTCGCTAGGGATGAAGAGTATGAATCTTCAATCTTGT
This sequence comes from Vicia faba, assembly GCA_948472305.1. NCBI lineage: Eukaryota > Viridiplantae > Streptophyta > Magnoliopsida > Fabales > Fabaceae > Vicia > Vicia faba. The sequence continues at coordinate 1,189,261,417 of OX451737.1, forward strand.
TTAGAATGTCTTTGCTGGAGATTCCCGTTTTTCTCTTTTAGAGGATACTCCACTGGGGGATTCCCGCTTAATGTTTTGGAGGATACTCTACTGGGAATGTTTGACTTCTGCTTGGGAATAGAAGAGTTCAGGAACATTGGTCGTTCCTCGATCTACTGGGGAATTTAATTCTTATATACCCTGACTGGGGGAATAAAAGAGATGGATAACCTTTCGAGGTAATGTCCGGCCGGGTTTCCGATATGGATGCTGACTCGTCTAGAGAGAATAAGGTTGAACGATACCTGGTCCAATTTCCAATTTAGTAGCAACTCTCCGAGGATAGCAACCCTATCTGTCATTTGCCAGTAATTTGTGGTAGTTAGAGAAATAGGCTCAAGCTGGGGAGAGTGTTTTTTGTTGGGGAAATAAACCCGATTGGGGAAATAAACCCTGTTGGGGAAATAAACCCTAAAAATGTTGGAGAAACACTTTGCTGAGAAATACTCCTGCTGGGGAAATAAGCTCTACTGGAGAAAAGAATTCTACATGGGATTTTACAGTTTCGAAAAAATAATCTCGGCTGGGGGTAGAGAATTCCTATGAACTATGCTGACGACCTAATCTTCGATGGAGATTGGGACTCCGTAGGTTGGAAATATTATCAGGGAACATATCACATTCCTTTATCCACTAGGATGATATGATGGTGAGTATGATCGTGTTAACAGTTGGAAGATGCCCCAATTTCTGTCTCGAAGGAATATTAGACTTGCGAGGAATGTATCTTTGTTGAAGATGAGCTTGTGCAAATAGCTCTGTAGAGATAATTCTGTGGAAACTGATCTGTGGGGATTTATGGATAACTTGAACATCCTCTCGACTCCTAGATTTCTTGGTAAGCGCTGATAAGAGTGATAAGCCTTCCACTGATAGACAAGTGATGAGATGACGGGACATAGTCGTACGCTTTAATCCTTGACTTTTGCCTGGACCATCTTTTTAGATTTTCAGCCCACCGAGATACCCGTTTTTGCCCAAGCCGCCTTTTCATGTTTTCAACTTGTCGGGTGTACAATTTTTTTTATATATATCCCTAATTTTTGCCCGAACATTTTTGGTTCACCAGTATTCCCTTATGTTTGCTTAGGACTATCCACCTAGCGGGTCTCTTTCATGTGTAGTATTTTTCGACTATGTCCGTGTTCACAAGGTGCGGAGAATTTTCACTGTAAGTGTTGTAGCATGCCATAGAATGTTTTCTTGATCGCACGTGGACCTTTGCTAGAAATCATTTTCAATGCCCCAAGTGATTCAGATGGAGGTATGCCCCTGGCTATTCGACACTTTTGAGAGATTCCTTGAATCTTGACTCGACTGCCCCCAGATTAGTTAGACACCATGTCATGCCCCTTGATTATGAAAGGCCTGTTACTGGAAATGTCTTTCCATCTGAGGCGATTCTGTTTATTGAGAGGATTTTTGTTCATTGAATATCCTCCGTGTGAATTTCTCTATTGTCGAATAATTAGTCATATGCAAACAATGGCATTTAAAAATGCAAAGCTTATGTCTGTCTTGAAGTTTTGAAAATGCATTTTTAGTAAACAACATAATTTCTTAAGAATATGAATTTAACTCAGGATTTATAGTAAGCCTTATAGGAGTTAGGATACCTTTTATAACAATATGTGTGATACGGTGGCAGAACCAGACTGTTTTTTTAGGAAAAATGTTGGTTTGCGTTTTGCGTTTGTGTTTGCAAAATATCGCGGTAAGCAAGAGTCGCCACCGACTTTTATTTTATCCAACTGGAAAGGAAAAAAGCACAGAAAAATTCATTTTTCGAGATATTCTGAATACGGGGGGTAGATTATAGAAAGGGAAGGTATTAGCACCCTTTCTATCCGTAGTTTTCTACGGGCTCTTAGGTACTTGCTCATCATTTTAAAAAATTGCTTCCGTGTTTGTGTGTTTTGAAAAAGTTATTGTTTTACTTCGTTTTAACCCTTGTATCAGTCCTCAAGAGTGTTACGGAGTCATTTTGAAAACTTTGTTTGTAAAAGTGTAAGTGTGAAAAAGTTCATTTTGAGCAAATACCTAATAGCATCTACCTACTCGAAAAAAGAATGTTTCTGTTCTTGTTTTCTTTAGATAGCGCTATCCCACTATTAGTGAGTAGGTAGCACCATCGTTGGAGTTGTAAGGGTTAATTCGAAAGGTACGTACGATCACCAAAGCAATGTTAGAACGTCTTAGTAATAACCCTAATGTCTTAAGATCATATTAGAGGCAACATTTCTGAGGCAACCTTTCCGAGGCAACATTTCCGAACGGGACTTTTGATCATTGCTTAGACAAGAGGGAGACCACTAAAATACCCTATACTTAATGATCTTTACCGAAGGCAACCGAAGTGAGAGTATACCCTAGGAGTGCGCATGTGCGAGTGATTCAATTTCAGTTATTATCTTTGCACATTTAGGGTTCGCTAACTATTTTAAAATTAACATACATTCTTGTCATGCAATCCTATTATCATACATCTAACAGTTTAATATTTGCGAAAATTAAAGTGCGAGAAATAAAACTACGCTATTACAAGGCTTCGGGGAGGGGGATTAATTACATAGCCAAAAACCCGTAAAACGGTAAATAAAAGAAAAGTCCTAATTAAACTATTACATCCCATGAGAAATTACATTAATATGGTAAAAAAAATAAACGCGCGCGATGGAACGAGAACGAGCAAAATTAGGGTTTTGACCCCGTCTAAACTTAATTAAAAGAAAAATTATTTTTTGTTGTTTTTGATTATTTCAAGAAAATAAGGTTTTTGAATTAAATAAGTACAAACCTAATTACTAATTAATTTAAATTAATAAAAATAATTAATTTTGACCTATTTTTGTATTTTTGCTATTTTAAGAAGAGAAAATAAAAATTAAATTAAACAAGTCCTAATTTCTAATTTGTTTTAATTTATTTACAAAACAAATTAAAGTTACCCTAAAACTAAATCACACTAATAAAATTAATTTTTGATAAAAAAATAAAACCTAAATCTAATTTGATGAAAATTGATTTTATGAATTTTTATAAAAAAAGAATTGAATTTGTGTGAGAACATAATTAATTAAAATAATTAAAGAAAAATATAAAAGAAAAAAGGAATAAGAATATGGGCCTGGTGTGCTAGCAATTGGGGGGTGTCCATAGCCATTATGGGCCCAAAAACCTTGGTCCATGTTGACCCTCCTGGTTCCAATGTTGCACGTTTGACCAAGCCTATGGTAGGCCCTCATGTGATGGCCTTTGGATCCAGCGTGTGGACATCTGGTTGGCTGTGCATTGAGGCGTATGGTAGTCACCTTGGATGCATAGGTACCTGATTATACAAGAGATAAAACTATGAAATAATATGGGGGACCTGGGATTCGAACCCAGGTCCTATGGCCTTTTCCACATGCCTCCAGACCAACCCTACTAGCGCGTTTGTGTTGTACAATAGACAAAAACAAAGATTATATTAAAAAAAACACAACATGTTAACTTTCAGCGCGTGAATTTTCAAATGGGAAAATGGGGTGGTGCCACGCAGTCCTTCTTCTTCCCCTCTCCGTTGGTAAAAGTCCCATACTTTTACCTACAGACAAAAGTCTGTAGCTATAGCCCCTGCAATTTTTCAAAATCTCATACAAGCACAATAAATCAAAACTAAAGGTGCAGATCAACTCGTCTTGACCTTATGAACACCAAAACACCCCTCTTTTGGGCCAATTTTGCCTGCAATCAAAAACCCTAAAAACGAACCCTAAACCCTAACAATGGTGGATCTCTGTATGGTTAGCAAAAATGCAATTACTCATTACCAATAGCCTGCAAATGTTTCAATGAACAAGAATATATAAGTAATTCATGCTACAAGTGCCAGAATCATGATATTGAATTTCAAGAAAGTGGCAAAGTCATGAGTCACTTACAGTGAGTTTTCATGCACGAAAATGCTTGCTAAGGATTGGTATGGACTCCTTGAACACCCAGGAAGCGAATGAGATAGCTTGGAAGGTTTGAGATAGCCTGAAACTATGAAATTAGATCACCACTTTTTCTTGATTTTTTGAAAGTTGTTCTTCACTATACACGCCTCCAACCCTCGTGCATTTGGTATGCAAACGTTCTATATGTAGTCTTGAGTGAATTAGGTTTATAAATTTGTTTCAAATCTTCTTCAATTAAGGTGATTGATCAAGATTTGATTCTCTTGTAAATCTTTCCAAAATAAGCCAAAAATCAATCTTTTTGTGTACAAACATGCCTTGCACGATTTCATTTCCTTGCTAGCTGTATAAGAGACCTGAAATATGCATAAAATCTCAAGGTTTAAATGATTTTGATACTTCCATGATTTTATTTTGATTTAATTTGATTTAATTGAAATAAAAATCAAAATAAATGGCAAAAATAAAATAAAGGAAAGTGGGAAGGATCATGGGTCGTGGACCATGTTACAAACTCAAGACAAGCACAAAAAGTGGGACCCGTTTGACAAAAATTGCAATTTGAGGCACTTTTGACTTTTGACAATTTTGCAAAAAAGGTCAACTTCACCAATGCATAAATCCTTCAACTTTGACTCTATGAGGGTGTTCTTGGACTTTTTAGAAAGCTTGAGATGTCCTATAAGCAACCCTTTTGGTCTCATCTCAATTGAGTCTTCCATGTTCATGTATTAAGCTTTGACAAAAAAGGTGTTTTTGTTGACTTTTCAAAATGACCTATAATGTCCAAATTCATAACTTCTTGTGAGTGCATATTTTGAACTTGGGTTATGAAGATGAATTTTAGGGAATTTAATACTATTAAAAATGAGCTTTGTATTGGTCATTTATAATAAAGTATGAGAAAGTTATGCTTGGTCAAAGTTGAGTTGACTTTTCCTACAAAACCCTAATTTAGCAACTTTTGGGTTTTGATGAACTGTGAGCAATCCTTGAGGAATCATGATCAACCCTTGATAAAATGATTAATAATACTTTAAAATGAGGATGTTGACCAAAAATCTTGAAGTTTGACTGTATGTGGGCCCCAGTTGACTTTTGCCCTAGCACAATCGATTTTTAGGCCTTTGAGCAATTGAATGAGCAAACTTCCTTTGTAGGGCTTGAAACTTGACATGGATGATCTTGAGAACATTTTAGGATAATGGTGAGAATTTGAGACCCTTTGTACTCAAGTATCTTGATGCAACATGAAACCCTAATTTGAGGTAGACTGCCTTAGGAGAGAGTTTATCTGGTCAACCCTTGGACTTCCTTGAGCAATTTGAGGACCTCACTTGAAATGTATTGAGAAATATGGGAGGGAAAATTTTGGGGTACAACAATATGCTTTCGAACTAACCCATGCTTCAGCTAGGACTTTTAAGGGTTGTAGCGTGGCCTGGTTCACGGTTTAAGAAACAAAGGATAAAGGCACACAATTTATTTGTACCCACCCGTTCTCCGTGATGTTCTTCAGTCCTATACTCAGCTAATTGTGAATTTAGATTCCAATTGAGTCTGGATTGACATTTTGGTGATGGTTTGGATACCAGAAGTTTATTTGAGAAGGCATTCATTTTTTGTAACAATTTTCTGTTGTCGAGTATTTGTAGCGACCTCTTTTTGATTTTATTATCCCTACCTTTTTCCTGAACTGTTTCTTCTATGATTACATTCAGCGGGATACCCCAGTCTTTTTTCTTAAGTCTCCTTCATAGATTTTGACTTAGAGGGATTTCCTTTTGAGAGATAATGACTTCCTGTTTCACGGAGAACCATCACCGTCTTTTGATTTGGAAGGATATCTCTGATACTATTCGCTATGTACGCAGTTAAAGCTTATGAATGCATGTACATTTGGATTAACTGAGAAACTACCCTGCCTCAGGTTATGATTAAAAGTTTCAATTTACGTGAAAAAGAAAACTCCTAGTTCTTAGGCTCAAAGGGATTGACTAGGGATTATCTTCCTTATAACTCCACTGTTTAGGATTCGAAACAACGCTTGTACATCGTTAATAAGGTATGTTCAAAATCATACTATAGAGATTATGATATCATTTTCGCCATCCTCCCTCTAAAGGCTTATAGCTTTTAATCAGAGTTGAATATCACAAAAAGGAAGTAAAAGCATAGTTTAAGTATAGTGAAAACGAATGGATTAATTCAAGACAAACATGCAATGCATTAATGGAGACAACCAAAGTCTGACATAAAGATAAGTGTTTGAACACTCAAAGAAATTACAAATGAAAATTCGAATGAACAAAAAGCTTCTCCACCTGAATTTGTCACTTCAGATGGTGTGCCTTTGAGGGGTGACAGAAAAGCTCAATCTAACCATCTTGTGTGAATTCTAACACTCCTTCGTCAATCAAGTCTTGTATCTTATATTTCAACATCCAATAACTATCAGTATCATGCCCCATACTGTTGGAGTGATATGCACATCTTACATTAGGATTGTAGCTTGGAGTGGAAGTATTGGGATTCCTAAGAGGATCCTTCAACATGAACAAATTCATCTTCAACATATGTTGTAGGGCTTTCTCCATCGGCATGTTGAGTTTGGTGTATTGCCTTTTGGATGTATCCTGCTTACGCTTTAGCGAGGTCATTGTTGGGCTTGCGATGTAGTAGCAATCTGGAAAGTCCTACTTTCAACCAAGCCAACTCCCAGTCTTATCGGAGGTTGATTAATGATTTGATCTCCCATTCTAACCGTTTGTCCCATACTATCATATTCGTCCTGATGAAGTTTGCTGATGAGAATTCTGAACTCTTCTTGTCGCCAAGCTAAGTTTTGGATAAGAGCCATATGACCCATCATCTGGGTTCTGATATTTTCCATCTCACCTAACAATTGTTCCATTTGATCCTCTTTGTTGCCCTCAGAATTCTTCTTGGTCATGTTCTCAGTGAGGAGTGCTTGCAATTCCTCTTGCCCCTTGGCTAAGCTTAGGAACATCTCCTGGAATTGTGCATTTTGAGTTTGGAGATCTCTGACGGTCTTTTTGAGAGCCATTTTTCTTTTGAAATAAACAGCGAGAAAATGAGAAACCTGTCTTGAGAACTACCTGTTATGTAATGACATGCATGATATGTAAATGCAATGTTTTCAAGTGTTGTACCCCAAAATTTTCCCTCCCTTTTTCACAAGAAATCACAACCCTAGGGTTTTCTCAGATTCTCAAGATTGGCTCAAGAATCGATCAGACAGACTTTTCTATGGCAGTAAATCAAGAATTAGGGTTTCTCTCGCATTTCTCAGAAGAAACTGAATTCTCAGAAATTCAGTTAACTGTCACATGTTTTCACACTTTTTCAAGTTTGCTGAAAGGTTACTGGTTGTTCTCAAGGCTTATTTATCTGGGATAAGAGATAGGAGCTGAGATGGTCATTTGGAATATTCGGGTTTTATCTTATCCAGGTTAACCAGATGATGTGCGTCTGTTAAGATGTTTGCTTGTTAATGGAATGAAATGTTTGCTTGTTTATTGGAATACACGGTGCGTATTTTGATTGGAATGCTGTTGCAAGGTTACGAGACTACAAAGTTTTTGGATTACTTGGAATTTAAGTTATCTGTATTAGAATTATTGGAATGCGATTTCAATTATTTTGATCTGAGAATCTTAAGGGATCAAGTGAAGATGCAAAGAAATAATTGCAAGATATTGGACAATAGAAGATTTTATTGGATATCAGATTGTCTCACAAAGATTTTTCATTTATTTCAGATATTGATACAAAAATAATTTATTATTTGAATACTGTAGGTTTTACAACTTATAGTACTTGAAAAAATAAATTATTACAATTAAGGGAAAATCTATCTAAGTTAAAAGTCTAAGCCTAAACTTCTATTGTTCCCGTGCTCGCCACAAAGTCTTTGGCTTCTTCTACTTTGTCATCACCCAAGTTGTTCTCACATGAAAGAAAAAACAAAGAAAAGAGGATTAATACAGTTAATTTTCAAACAAAAAAAGAAAAGGAAAATTTTCATCATTAAAGTTTGCCGTCTGGAATCAGAAATGCTATTGTTCATCATGTTTTTATTTTCTTCTTTGCAAATCACAAGAAGATTGCTCTTCTTGGTTCACAAAGAGAAAAATAAAAGTGCAAATTGAAGAATGCAAAAGCAAATTATTCAAAAACATAGCAAGGCGCCAAAACTGCATTACAAGGCCAAATTGGATGCAAAACTGTACAAAGCAACCAAACAACAAGGCAAACTGTTATGCAAACATAGGCCAAGCAACTAAGGTAAATAGACGCCAACTAAACTAAAACATTGCAACAAAACCAAACAACATTGCAGCAAGTTACAAAGCAACTGAAACATGTTGTCTAAACATTGCAACAAGGCAAACCAAGGCAGCACAAACTGAATGCAAATTGTACTAAGTAAGCAAACTGAAACATTGCAGCAAACTGAACAAAGCAAATTGGATGCAACATACAAGGAAAGTACAAGTGCAGATGCAGCAGGTAAAATGCAGGAGGTAAACCAAATGACAAGCAAAAAGCTTGTCATAGCTTTTCATCATTTTCCATGGATTCATAGGCAAACTTTTCAGAAAATAAGAAAAAGCAAAATTTCTTTGTCATTGAGAGAGAAAGAGAGAAAAGGGAGCACCTTTTTAGTATTGTACAGTTGGCTAAGAAAAGGGATCACAAGATATAATACCATAAAAACAGCAAGAAGAAAAGGCCCAACGGTTTTAAGCAAAAACTATAAGTCTCATCCTGCTAACCAAAGGTAAAGAGATTTGTTATAAAACAGAAGTCAAAAACTGTAACAGTGAAAAAACCACAAACTCCAAGCCAAGCCTAAAAACTCAGACGTTCAAACATATATCTCCAAGCCAGCCAAACTGTAAACGAAAAAACAAAAACCATAAATGGCATAACAGTTTGAGAGCAAAAAACCCCAAACTTGCACAATCAACCAAAAAAAAACCCAAATGGCCTAACAGTTTCAAAATCCCAACCTTCTATCAAGCTAGCCAAAAACCTGTAATAGTTAGAAATAGGCCAACTCCAAGCCAAGCCTGTAAACTGCACAACATCAAAAACCTGTTGTACAACTCAAACAACAACCAAAACCCTGTGTAAACAAATCACACAACCTGCAAAAACATGCCAAACTGTAAGCAAAAAGCTTGCCAATCTGCAATTCCCAAACCACAGAAACCTGCAGAATCAAACTGCATAACAATTTTAAAACCACAAACTCCAAGCTAGCCAAATTACTAAAAAAACAAAACAACATAACCATTGTTCAAAACCTGCAGTTTCAAACTGCACAACCAAACAAAATTCCAAAACCTGCACAAGCTTGCCAAACTGTAAAACTCAAGGTTTCAGCAAACTATCATCACAAACCATTACCCAAACAACAGAGTTTCAAACAAACTGTAACAAAAGCTGCATATCAGTTTCAAGAAACAGGCCATCAACCAACTTTCAAACAAGTTTCAGAACATAAACAATCATCAACAAACCAAAACAGAGTTTCAGAGATTAATCATCATCAAGGTTTCAGCAAACTATCATCATCAATATTCAAGAGAGAGGAAAGAGAAATCAAAGTTTCAGAAAAGAAATATCAAAAGTTTCAGAGAAATCATCATCAACAAAACCAACAAATCAAAACTCAGTTCAACAAATCAACAAACAAAGTCAGAAGCTATCACAAATCATCATTCAAGGTTAAAAAGGGGCAAAAAGAGATACCAGAAAAGCTCGCCATCATCATTTCCTCCCCTCCACCTCTAGCCACCAGGGAGCTCCGTCTCACCTTCCCTCAATTTTTCCAGAAAATCTCACAGGTATATCCCTTTACTGCATCTTAGATACATAGTACAATAGATTAAAAAACGAAACTGTAAAATCAAGAAAGCAAATCAAACGAAAAATGATAAATCAAAAAAGAGACGAACCGTACCGTGTAAACCAAGGCCATGGATCGTTAGGAAAAGGTTAGAGAGTAAGAAAAAGCGCTCCGGCGGCTTAGGCTTAGAGGAAGATCAGAGCAAGGCTGAGAAATATGAAGAGGGAGAACAAAGACAAACGGCACCGCTGTGAGAGCGCGCCCCAAACCCTAGTTTCTGAAATAACCTAGCAAAATGTTACAAACTTTGACATTGGGCCTGTCCGCCCCCAAAAGCCCCTAAGCCCATTGAATTTGCTAGCGAACCTCCCCCTGATGCCTGGCTTGACCTTTTAATTGGGCCTTAAACTTTCAGCAATCCTAAGCCCATCCTTCATTTATTTTTTTTCCTTTCTTTTGTTTAGCAAATACTCATGTTTTGTTAATTAATTCATTTTATTTTAATTTATTTTCTTTTTTAGTTAATAATAACACTAATAGTAATTAAAACTTTGATTTTCTTAAAATTAGTTTTATTTTCTTCTTTTATTAAATAATCTTGCTTTATTTGATAAAATACCAAAAAAAAATTTAATTTGATTTTAATTTTGCTTTCTTTAAACTCTTTTTATTGACTAATAAAAATACAAAAATAATAGAAATTTTGTTTAATTAAATTTTCTTCCTTTGAACTTTTATTTACATAATTAATAAAACACATACAAAGAATAATAATAATAAAATATTTAATCTTTCTTTTTTATAAATGATTTTATTTATTTATTTTCAAGTAAATACATGCATTTCATAATTTATTGATTTTCCTTATTTCATAATATGTTATAACTTTGTATTGAATTGCGACAATTCGATTTGGTTGTAACACTTGATATTTGGACATTGTTATCCTTGTGAGACTCATCCCCATTTGTAATAATTATACCCCCATCCCCGGATACTTTTGTAATAATTTAGACTTTTAATTCTCACACTTTATGCTTTCAAATATGCCATGATTAGAGACTAGGGTTTGTATGCAAAAATCCAAAATCAAAACAAATAGCTTGACTAACACAAAGACAAAAAGCATGTAAATTGACAATACAATGCACACTTGCACCCCTAGGGTTTCATCCACTTGTTGCCTTTAAAGGGCCATGTTATGCATGTTGAGTATCTTGGCAAAACAAAAACAAAACAAAAGATCATAGTCCCTCGATGATGCTATCTTGGTTGCCTATATAAAATGATCTAGTCCCTCAAAAATTGCTAAAGATACTTGGAAATATTGCTATCATGGTCAATACGATGACCCGCGCCTGTCCCGTTTAACATCCTAATACAAGGTTGTTTACCAAATACAATGGTAAAACAACACTGTCAAAAGGGTTAAAAACGTATAGGAAAGACTTTTGAGTAAAATAGGGTAGATAACTCTTAGTTACTTGATCAAAACTTGCAAAACATCCTTGCTATTTTCAAACACACTTCACAACACAATTTCAAAACATTTCCCAAATCAAACTTTCAAACATTAAAATATCTTTTCAAAAAGACAAACACCTTTGTATATATTCAAACAAGAATCATTGCAAAGGTTGCCTAGACAAGGCCTCTTTTTCAAAGCATTTTCAAAAACCACACACAAAGCACCATTTCAAACAATTGAAAAGAAAAAGCAAGTGATCTAAACAAGTAACTAAGAGCCCATGGATAACCATGGATGAAAAGGGTGCTTGCACCTTCCCTTTTCATAATCTACCCCCCGAACCCAAGAAAACATCTCAAAGGTATTTCCTGTGCTTTTTGACCTTTCCTTTGGATAAAATAAAAAGTCGGTGGCGACTCTTGCTAAACCGCACAATTGCGAACACAAACGCAAAACCTCAAGTCAGTTCTCCCACCGTATCACAGAACTGGCGACTCTACTGGGGAATATTCCAAAAGTGGGGTTACCTTAGGGTTTTAGATCACCTTTACATGCTTATCTTATTTGACTTGTATTCTTTACTTTTTGGTTTCTTGTTTGGGTTTGTTTTAAATCCTACACCCAGATTTGGGGGCACCTTTTAGGTAAGTAGCAATAAACTGTGAGGGAACTGTGCAGGGTATACCGACATGGTTGAAGCAGTAGCTATGTTGATGTGGCACATTGGTTGGTATCGGTAACCCTTGAGTTGAATCAAGGAGAGTACGGGGCCGCCGCGTGGTGTCGTGAAGCATTAATTGACTTTAGAACCTTACTTGACCATCTTGGCCTTATTAGGGGTAGTGAGATGACCGGCTTTGGTGCAGTCCGAAGTTGGTAGATACTCGATACTACACTCATTGAGGGTTGTTTTCTTGGGATATTTCGATCGCCAGTAAAGTGGATAAACTAAAACAATGAACACAAAAAATAATCCAGTGATATTGAGCTCCTTAGAACCCGGTTACTATTTCTAGGACAGGTTGAGCCAACTAGACTTCAAGAGGGTACTTACCTATGAACTCCATGCAAGTCTAAACCTAAGGACTTGTCTGCTTTGTGTATATAACTTGCTTACTTTTTCATACTTGTACATAACATCATACCATAGTGTGATCGGTGGATCTGGAACTGACTGTTTAACGCTGGTTCGCGAAATGTCGCGGAAGCAAGAGTCGCCACCGTCTTTTATTTTCTCCAAATGGAAAGGACAAAAGCACAGAAAAATTCCTTATAGAGATTGCTCTCGGTTCGGGAGGTAGGTTATAGAAAGGGAAGGTGTTAGCATCCTTTCTATCCATGGTTATCCATGGGCTCTTAGATACTTGCTCATTGTGTTTTCAAAAATGGTTTGTTTGCTTTTCAATTGTGGGTTTTTAAAAAGTCTCTTTGAAAATTCCAGTTCGACTCTTGTATCAGTCCTCAAGAGTGTTTGAAAAATGCTTTTGAAAGCTTTTTGAAAATGTGTTGGTGTGAAAAGTATTTTTGATTTGTTTTGTTTTGAATTAGAGCAAGTATCCACGAGTCGTCTACCTACCCTAAGGAATTTGTCTGTGTAAATGTCCTTTAAAGTAGTGCCATCCCACCATTGAGAGGTAGGTAGCACCATCGTTGGAGGTGTTCGGGTCAATTCGAGGTTCGGGACATGGTGATCACCAGAGCAATGGGAAGACACCTTAGAAGCTACCCTCATGCCAGGTTCTCGGATCATGAGGACTTACTAAGACATCCTCTACTCGACGATCACCTTTCGAGGCAAGGCAACAGTGAGGCGTACCCTAAGGGTGGTGTGTGATTTGTGTGTCATATTCATTTATTTTTGTCTTGTCAGGTTATGGGTGATCTATGTGTTTGTTTTTATTTTTTTGTCATTCATTCTTGCATGCATTTATTTAACAGTTAAAAAAGATGCGGAAATTGAAAGTTCTAAACTATTACAAAGGCGCGGGTCCACATCGCCAAAATTAAAATCCAGGACCCGATTTGACGGAAAATAAAGAAGTAAAGTGCGAGAAATAAAATGTCCGAGTTTACAAGGCTTTGGGAGAATTACATTAATATTATAAGAAGCAAAATAAAATGCGCGAATTGGAATTAAAATTGGAAGCGAGGGCGTTGGACCCTTTTTAATGAAATGAAATTAAATTATTAAATTAATTAAATTAAAATGAAAAAAGAAATTATTTTGAGATTTTTTGGATTTATGGTTTTTTATGTGAATTAAATGAAATTAACTAATTAACCCTAATTCTACAACTTTTATTTATTAAGAAAAACATGTTAAAATTTAAACCTAAAATTAAATTAATTAATTAATGGCAATTTGATTTATAAAAATAAATAATTAATTATTAGTGAAATTTATTTACAAAAAAATATTAATTAAATAAATATATTTTGATTTTTATGACTTTTCTGTTTTTTACTATTTTTTATATTTTATGAAAATAAGTTAAATTAAAGGAATTAATTAAAAAAAGAAATAATTGAAATAAATAAAATAAGGAAAAGAAAGAAAATACAATACCTTGGGGGGTTTCTGTCCCCTTTTTGAAGGTGAATTGGAGTGGTTTGGCCATTTGTGTTCTGGCCTCAACGTTCCTTAATCTTCTCAGGATGTCTGTCTCGCCATGTATTGGTGTCATGTGTAAAATGTTCTGTTTTGGCCATTTGGCTTTTGGCCTTTTGGCCATTTGGCTTTTGGCCTTTTGGCCATTTGGCTTTTGGCCTCAACGTTCCTTAATGAACCTGGGATCCTGTCTAAATCTGCAGTGTTGAATCTCACGAACATATTAAATAAAATCATAAAATGCAAATAAAGCCAATGTATGAAGAAATTTAATGTTTAGGCACAATATGGCATGTATGAATGATTATACCCTTTTGATCATGGAGATCAAATCAATCTTACCCTTACTGGAAAATCAGTGGCCTGAATGCTTTTATGCCTTACTGGAAAATTAGGATCATGGAGATCAAGTCAGCCTTACCCTTACTGAAGAAGTAGTGAGGTGTTGGTTTGTAACTGTGATGACTTGTTTGTAGTGAGAGAGGGATTTGTAATAAGGATTTCAAGGTTTTAGGGTTCTTGAAAGAGTTTGATATTCCAACAGTGTTGTGGCAAGGTTTTTTCTCTATTTTCCTCTTTTTTTCTGGTTTGTGTGAAAAGAAGGTGATTATATAATGGAAATTAGGGTAAAGCAAATGGGCTTTGAATGTGCAATTGGGCCTCCAATATTCACTTGAATTCGTCACTTTCCAGGCTAAATCGCAGGGGCTTAAGTGCATTTTTTGAAGTTGAAATGTGAAAACAAAATGTAGCCGGCATCGAGAACTAACTCCTGTCCGAAAATCGACTCAATCGGATAAACAGTGAATTAGTTATGAATTTTTGAAGTTTCAGCTCAGACAAACTTATTTTGGGCTCCAGTGTCGACTCTGACACGTTCTTCAATAAAAAACTGGTATTGATCGGTGCATAATTTGGTCTCGACTTTTGAAGCAAAGTTGTAGATCTACAAGTCAGGGACCTTGTGTAAAAATATGAGTCCAATCCGATAAAAATTGACCGAGTTATGAATTTTCGAAGTTTCGGCCCAGATGAAATAATATTCAGCATTCAGGATTTTCAGCGTGTCACGCACTCTGAGTAAAAAACGAAGGCCTTTTCAATACCGTTTGAACTCAATACCTTCTGTGAAAATGTAGCCAACTCAATTTGTGAAATTTTGGCGCCGGAACCAGCTCGATACGATGAAAATCGACCAAGTTATGATTTTCTGAACATGACGCAAATAAACTTCTGTCACAAATTTTCTGTATGAAAATACTTGATAAATCCACATTTTTGAAGACCTTCTGATCGAAATTGGCTTCCATCCGTGAGAGATGAAAACGTAGATAATGTCAAGACGGAATTTTGGCCACCGGAACGGGTTCAAAACGAGTCACGATATTCAAGTTATGAATTTTTTAGCGTGTAAAAACTGCATTTTCAGCACACTTTTTCACCATATTTCTTCAAGAAAACTCACACATTCAGATACCTTCTTTAAAGAATTATCTCTTGAGCCGAACCTGAATTTGAGAATACGTCATCAGAGATATCTTGGGGAAAGAACACCTGAATATGACGCGCCGGGTTGGACTTGTAAATTTTTCTTGAAATGTTTTGAGAAATATGGGAGGACAAATTTTGGGGTACAACAGTTGCCCCTGTTCAATCTTCTTAGACCTGAGGATGCAGATTGGCGGACGTGCCTTTCGTAATCCGAAGGTAAAAGATGATTGAACACTAGAGTGCCCAGAAATTTGCGCTCACATAGTGGCAGTGTGGTGGTGGAATGGGCTTATAGATGCCATTTGGAGATTGATGGATAGGATGATGGGCTTATAGATGCCATGCTGAGAGATGATGGATGGTGGATGGGATTATAGATGCCATCTGGGTGTCAATCGCTTAAGAGATTCCTTATCGAGAACTTGCATACTTGCAAAAAAGAAAAATGATTACCTGACCTGTTACGGGAGCTGGTCTTCAAATTCTTTGTGTAGATGTGTCCTGACTGGTTACAGGAGCTGGATCCGGAGCTTCAAACGGTGATGAATGAACCAGGGATGATTACTACCTCAACAAGAACGATGAGAGAACCTTGGCTGACTTTAACCTCAACAGCAATCATTGAGAAAATCTTGGGATGACTACTACCTCCGCAGTATCGAGGAGAGAACCACAGGCGACTACAACCTCAATAGCAATCATTGAGAGAATCTTGGATAACTTCAACTTCAACAGCAATCGTTGAGCGAAATCTGGGATTACCACCTCCGCAGTATCGGGGAGAGAACCATAGGCGACTACAACCTCAATAGCAATCATTGAGTGAATCTTGGATAACTTCACTTCAACAGGAATCGTTGAGCGAATCTTGGGATTACCACCTCCGCAGTATCGGGGAGAGAACCATGGGCGACTACAACCTCAATAGCAATCATTGAGAGAATCTTGGATAACTTCAACTTCAACAGCAATCGTTGAGCGAAATCTGGGATTACCACCTCCGCAGTATCGGGGAGAGAACCATAGGCGACTACAACCTCAATAGCAATCATTGAGAGAATCTTGGATAACTTCAACTTCAACAGCAATCGTTGAGCGAAATCTGGGATTACCACCTCCGCAGTATCGGGGAGAGAACCATAGGCGACTACAACCTCAATAGCAATCATTGAGAGAATCTTGGATATCTTCTACTGAGTCTTCAAAAGAAAAACCTTTAGGAGTCGGTTTAACTAGACCAGAGAAAGCCTTTGACTGGATAACAACCAGGAAAATCTTTGGGAGTCGATTTAACTGAACCAGACAAGGTCTTGGAATGTAGCTTGAGAACTTAACTGGATCTTTCCTGAAAGGTAAAGGTCAGTCATATGCAATGCATGATATGGGTCAAGCAATGATGTTCTCAACATAAATGAGATTTGTGAGATACGATGCGTATATGCATGCTATAATGTATGGAAGTATGATGTTTATGTATGTATTTTTTCGTCTAGGAAAGTAAATCCTTGACGGGTGTCGGGAAGTCACTCCTGGGTTGATGTTGGAGAATAGATTTTGCTTCCGCTGGGGATGAGAGTTGCAAGAATACCGGTAAGAGAAGATCACTCCGTTGGGGAATGAACTTGGCGAATGGATTATTCTGCGAGGAGAAAAGTACTCTAGCGATGTTGTTGGGAAGCAATACTCTGTGGGGAGAGAGATACTTTGCTGAATTGTTGATAATAACTTGCTGGGGATACCCTTGTTGTGTTGGAAGTGTTGATAGACTTCGCTGGGGACAAGAAGACTTCGTCGAGGACGCTCTTTCCATGGCTTTTGGCTGAGGATAACCCAGTTATATCCTGGTAGGGAAATAACTCTTTGAATAAAGCCGGGCGGCGCGTTCGTGCTCTGCGAGGATAAGCTTCCAGAATCTACTAGGGATAAGCTTACTGCTTGGGGAGATGGATTCCAACTTTCTTGGGGAAACTGGATTAGATTCTCCTGGGGAAGTATTGAACTGTACTGGAAGTGACTTTGCTGAATGTTTGATATACCGCCCATTATTGCCCCTGTTTCTACGGGGGAGGCCCATGTGGGATGCTGATAATTGTTGCGGGTCAAACCTTCTTCAGGTAGGCAGGTGACAAGATGACAGGACATAGTCGTACGCTTTGATCCCTAACTTTTGCCTGGACCACCCTTTCGGGTTTTCAGTCCACCGGGATACCCATTTTTGCCCAAGCCGCCTTTTCAGGTTTTCGACTTGCCGGGTGTACATATTTATTTTCATTTCATCCCTTATTTTTGCCCGAACCTTTTTGGTTCGCCGGGAAGCCCTTATTTTTGCCTAGGTACGTCAACCTAGCGGGTCTTTGATTGTGCGCAGTATTTTTTCGACTATGTCCACGCTCTCAGAATGTAGGGAGTTGCCCCTGTTAGAAGCGCTTTGTCATGTCACCAGAAGGTGTTTGATCAGGTGAGATTCGTTGTCGGAATGCCCCAAGTGACTCAGGCGGAGATTTGCCCCAGGCTATTTGGCCTTTGAGAGATTCTCCGAATCTTGATTGGACTGCCCCAGATAGTAGACCATGGTCATGTCTGCCCCTTAATTGGAAGTGCTTTTGTTCATCAGGCATTCATCGTGCGAATTTCCCTGCTGTTCAAACAAATAGTCATATGCAAACAATGTTATATCAAAAATGCAAAGCTTATGTCTGTCTTGAAGATTTGGAAAAATGCAGTTTTTTTCATAAAACAAGTGAATGTTTGTAAAACGTGATGTCAACACCGTATTTACCGTAGGCCTTAAGGAGTCAGGATACCTTTCGTAACAGTATGCTTTCGAACTAACCCATGCTTCAGCTAGGACTTTTAAGGGTTATAACATGGCCTGGTTCACGGTTTAAGAAACAAAGGATAAAGGCTCAAATTTTATTTGTACCCACCCGCTCTTCGTGATGTTCTCCAAACCTAAACTCAGTTGATCATACGTTAGTCCTTGTTGAGTCTTTGCTTTGATGTTCCAGTGATGGTTCAGATGTTGATAACTTATTTTGAATAGGCAGTCATTCCTTTTTGTTGAGGGTTTGTATGACCTCTTTCTTTTTTTATTTTTGTTATCCCTTTCTTTTTTTGCCTGAACAGTTCCCTTTTTTGGAATTACAGTCAGCGGGATACCCCAGTTTTGTAAGTCTCCTTCATGGGTCTTGACTTAATGGGCTTTTTTATTTTGATAGATCATGACTGCCTTTCTTTATTGATTATTCGGAACCATCACTGTCTTTCTTTGTTTTTTAAGGACCTCTTTGGTGCCATTCGTTATGCACTTGGATCAACTGAGAGACTACCCTGCCCCAGGTTATGATTAAGGGTTTTAAATTTCGAAAAGAAAAAACTCCTACTTCTTTGGCTCAGAGGGGTTGACGAGGGATTATCATCCTTATAACTCCAGTGTTTAGGGATTGAAACAATGCCTGTACCTCATCAGCGGGGTCTGTTCAAAAGCATACTGTAATGATCACGGTATTGTTTTCGTCATCCTCCCTCAAGAGGCTTAGAATTATTAATTGAGAGTTGACATCAGAAAAATATGAAGATAATTTGCATATAGTGAATACGAATATATTGTTTCAGAACAGACATATGCGACGCATTAATGAAATAACAATGTTTAACATGAGTAAATGTTTGAACAAAAGAAAATTGCAACTTGAACATTCGAATGAACAAAAATTTCTCAATCCTAGCCATGATTTGGCAAGGGAGCAGTGATTATGTTCGGAGTCTCAGGTACTTCAAACTGAATCTCTCCAGCGTCGATCATGTCTTGAATCTTGTTTTTGAGAGGCCAGCAGTTGTCCGTAGTATGCCCCGGGCTATCAGAATGGTATGCGCACCTATCGTTGGGATGATAGTTAGGAGCAGAAGTGTTTGGATTCCGGAGAGGAGCCCTTAAGGTGATCAGCCCTGCCTCCAACATTTGTTGTAGTGCTTGATCCAGCGACATATTGATCTTGGTGAACTACCTTTTAGGCTTGTCTGGTTTGCTCTGATCATCCCGTTGTTCTGGGCGAGGTCGTTGTTGGACCTGTGAAGTAATAGCAGCTTGGAGAGGCCCAAACCTTTGACTTCTTGGAAGTTGATTAATGACTGGGTCCCTGACTTGGGCTAGTTGCTTCATGTCTTGATGAAGCTGACTGATCATGGCCCTCAGCTCTCCTTGCTCCTGAGCTAAACCTTGAATGAGTGCCCTTTGCCCCAGCATCTGGGTTTTCAGTGTGTCTACCTCAGCTTGTAGACGTTTCAGCTGTTCGTCCTTATCATCTTCAAGACTCTTTCTGATCAGATTCCCCATGAGGAGTGTCCTCAACTCTTCCTGCCCCTTGGATAGGCTTAGGAAGATCTCTTTGAACTGAGTCTCTTGAGTGTGAAGGTCCTGGTTATCTTGTTGGGAAGCCATTGCTGAAATAAACAGCGAGAAGGGTAAGTGACCTGCAACAAGGGTACCTGTTATGCGATGATATGTATGATATGCATGCAATGTTTTCAAGGACCTCGCAGGGTAAACAAGAAAATTGGTTAGAATTTGGGTCCGGTAGCTTGATTGAAGGAACTGCATATTATTGAGAGTCCTTCTTCAAGGGTCAAAGGCTCACCATATCCAGTGGGTCATAGCCTCTGACTCAAGTCATCAACCTTATTTTGTTTTCCAAACAACCTTGGCTAGGGGAACCTTCTTTAGGAGTCAAAGCTCACCATATCAAGTGGGTCATAGCCTCTGACAACTTTGGCTAGAGGAAAATAAATCCCCTTTGCCCCTTGCTAGATGTTTGATTCATCAGGACCTGCATCACAAGCCCTTGAGATCCTTGAAATGGGTTAGGATGTATGCAATGGTATGATGTTATGGTATGCATGGGGTAATGTAAGTAACCCTGTTATGAGTCCCAATTAAGGACTGCAAACCAAAACCTGCAAGAAACTTAGTAATCCTGTCATGAGTCCCAATTAAGGACTAACAACAAAACCTGCAAGAAACTTAGTAAACCCTGTTATGAGTCCCAATTAAGGACTATAAACAAAACCTGCGAGTAGTTCATGTGTCAGATAACAAACATGCAAAAAGTCAAACAAGAAGGCACGCAAGTCACACAAGAGAAACCCTTAGAGTTTAGGCCCGCATGGGGTCTGGGTATTACCCTCTTGAAGTTGGTGGGTTCAACCTGTCCTATTAGAAGTAACCGGGTTCTAAGGGTCCCAATATCACGGGATTGCTTTCATTGTTCATCGTTTCAATTTATCCACTGAACTGGCGACCGAAATATTCCAGGAAAGCAACCCTCAATTGAGTGTAGTATCGAGCATCAACCAACCTCGGACTGCACCAAAGTCAGTTATCTCACTACCCTAAAGAGGCCAAGATAATTCAATTAAGGTTCCTAAGGTCTATTGATGCTTCACGACACCACGCGGAGGCCCCGTACTCTCCTTGACTGAACTCAAGGGTTACCGGTACATACCAAAGTGCCACATCAACGTAGCAGACTGTTTCAACCATGTCGGTATACCCCGCACAGTTCCCTCACAGCCTTGTTGCTACTTTCTAAGAAGGTATCCCCAGATCTGGGTTAGGATCTATAGAACTCCCAAGACAGTCCCACAATTTAAAGCAAGCAAAGCAATACAATTGAAAACACAAGTGATCTTAGCCCTAAGGTACACCTCACTTTATAAAGATTCCCCAGCAGAGTTGCCAGTTCTGTGATCGGTGGATCTGGAACTGACTGTTTAACGCTGGTTCGCGAAATGTTGCGGAAGCAAGAGTCGCCACCGTCTTTTATTTTCTCCAAATGGAAAGGACAAAAGCACAGAAAAATTCCTTATAGAGATTGCTCTCGGTTCGGGAGGTAGGTTATAGAAAGGGAAGGTGTTAGCACCCTTTCTATCCATGGTTATCCATGGGCTCTTAGATACTTGCTCATTGTGTTTTCAAAAATGGTTTGTTTGCTTTTCAATTGTGGGTTTTTAAAAAGTCTCTTTGAAAATTCCAGTTCGACTCTTGTATCAGTCCTCAAAAGTGTTTGAAAAATGCTTTCGAAAGCTTTTTGAAAATGTGTTGGTGTGAAAAGTATTTTTGATTTGTTTTGTTTTGAATTAGAGCAAGTATCCACGAGTCGTCTACCTACCCTAAGGAATTCGTCTGTGTAAATGTCCTTTAAAGTAGTGCCATCCCACCATTGAGAGGTAGGTAGCACCACCGTTGGAGGTGTCCGGGTCAATTCGAGGTTCGGGACATGGTGATCACCAGAGCAATGGGAAGACACCTTAGAAGCTACCCTCATGCCAGGTTCCCGGATCATGAGGACTTACTAAGACATCCTCTACTCGACGATCACCTTTCGAGGCAAGGCAACAGTGAGGCGTACCCTAGGGGTGGTGTGTGATTTGTGTGTCAGATTCATTTATTTTTGTCTTGTCAGGTTATGGGTGATCTATGCGTTTGTTTTTATTTTTTTGTCATTCATTCTTGCATGCATTTATTTAACAGTTAAAAAAGATGCGGAAATTGAAAGTTCTAAACTATTACAAAGGCGCGGGTCCACATCGCCAAAATTAAAATCCAGGACCCGATTTGACGGAAAATAAAGAAGTAAAGTGCGAGAAATAAAATGTCCGAGTTTACAAGGCTTTGGGAGAATTACATTAATATTATAAGAAGCAAAATAAAATGCGCGAATTGGAATTAAAATTGGAAGCGAGGGCGTTGGACCCTTTTTAATGAAATTAAATTAAATTATTAAATTAATTAAATTAAAATGAAAAAAGAAATTATTTTGAGATTTTTTGGATTTATGGTTTTTTATGTGAATTAAATGAAATTAACTAATTAACCCTAATTCTACAACTTTTATTTATTAAGAAAAACATGTTAAAATTTAAACCTAAAATTAAATTAATTAATTAATGGCAATTTGATTTATAAAAATAATTAATTAATTATTAGTGAAATTTATTTACAAAAAAATATTAATTAAATAAATATATTTTGATTTTTATGACTTTTCTATTTTTTACTATTTTTTATATTTTATGAAAATAAGTTAAATTAAAGGAATTAATTAAAAAAAGAAATAATTGAAATAAATAAAATAAGGAAAAGAAAGAAAATACAATACCTTGGGGGGTTTCTGTCCCCTTTTTGGAGGTGAATTGGAGTGGTTTGGCCATTTGTGTTCTGGCCTCAACGTTCCTTAATCTTCTCAGGATGTCTGTCTCGCCATGTATTGGTGTCATGTGTAAAATGTTCTGTTTTGGCCATTTGGCTTTTGGCCTTTTGGCCATTTGGCTTTTGGCCTCAACGTTCCTTAATGAACCTGGGATCCTGTCTAAATCTGCAGTGTTGAATCTCACGAACACATTAAATAAAATCATAAAATGCAAATAAAGCCAATATATGAAGAAATTTAATGTTTAGGCACAATATGGCATGTATGAATGATTATACCCTTTTGATCATGGAGATCAAATCAATCTTACCCTTACTGGAAAATCAGTGGCCTGAATGCTTTTATGCCTTACTGGAAAATTAGGATCATGGAGATCAAGTCAGCCTTACCCTTACTGAAGAAGTAGTGATGTGTTGGTTTGTAACTGTGATGACTTGTTTGTAGTGAGAGAGGGATTTGTAATAAGGATTTCAAGGTTTTAGGGTTCTTGAAAGAGTTTGATATTCCAACAGTGTTGTGGCAAGGTTTTTTCTCTCTTTTCCTCTTTTTTTCTGATTTGTGTGAAAAGAAGGTGATTATATAATGGAAATTAGGGTAAAGCAAATGGGCTTTGAATGTGCAATTGGGCCTCCAATATTCACTTGAATTCATCACTTTCCAGGCTAAATCGCAGGGACTTAAGTGCATTTTTTGAAGTTGAAATGTGAAAACAAAATGTAGCCGGCATCGAGAACTAACTCATGTCCGAAAATCGACTCAATCGGATAAACAGTGAATTAGTTATGAATTTTTGAAGTTTCAGCTCAGACAAACTTATTTTGGGCTCCAGTGTCGACTCTGACACGTTCTTCAATAAAAAACTGGTATTGATCGGTGCATAATTTGGTCTCGACTTTTGAAGCAAAGTTGTAGATCTACAAGTCAGGGACCTTGTGTAAAAATATGAGTCCAATCCGATAAAAATTGACCGAGTTATGAATTTTCGAAGTTTCGGCCCAGATGAAATAATATTCAGCATTCAGGATTTTCAGCGTGTCACGCACTCTGAGTAAAAAACGAAGGCCTTTTCAATACCGTTTAAACTCAATACCTTCTGTGAAAATGTAGCCAACTCAATTTGTGAAATTTTGGCGCCGGAACCAGCTCGATACGATGAAAATCGACCAAGTTATGATTTTCTGAACATGACGCAAATAAACTTCTGTCACAAATTTTCTGTATGAAAATACTTGATAAATCCACATTTTTGAAGACCTTCTGATCGAAATTGGCTTCCAGCCGTGAGAGATGAAAACGTAGATAATGTCAAGACGGAATTTTGGCCACCGGAACGGGTTCAAAACGAGTCACGATCTTCAAGTTATGAATTTTTTAGCGTGTAAAAACTGCACTTTCAGCACACTTTTTCACCATATTTCTTCAAGAAAACTCACACATTCAAATACCTTCTTTAAAGAATTATCTCTTGAGCCGAACCTGAATTTGAGAATACGTCATCAGAGATATCTTGGGGAAAGAACACCTGAATATGACGCGCCGGGTTGGACTTGTAAATTTTTCTTGAAATGTTTTGAGAA
Organism: Vicia faba; assembly: GCA_948472305.1. Taxonomy (NCBI): domain Eukaryota; kingdom Viridiplantae; phylum Streptophyta; class Magnoliopsida; order Fabales; family Fabaceae; genus Vicia; species Vicia faba. The sequence goes on from OX451737.1 coordinate 1,189,285,627, forward strand.
ATATGAGAGGGCAAATTTTGGGGTACAACACATATCATTTTCAATAACCATTTCAAGGGTCTCGAGGGTCTTTGATGCAGGGTCACATTGAACCAGACGTCCACCAAAGGGCAAGAGGATTCATTTCTCTCTAAACAAACACCGTTAAATATCAAGTACAACAACTTGAATCGAGGGCTATGACCCACTTGACATGGTGAGCTTGATTCTCGTGGAAAGACATCCACCAATACAAATTTCTCCAATCAAAGATGTTGATCGAAGTTCAACCTCTAACATTTTCTTGTGTTTACCCTACGAGATCCTTAAAAACATGCATCCACATATCATATCATGAAAGGTTTCCCCTTTTCAGGTCTCCTTATTTTCCTACTGTTTATTTCAACAGAGATGGCTCTAGAGAGGATTGTCAAAGATATCTAGGCTCAAAACGCTCAACTTCAAGAAATGTTCTTGAACCTATCCAAGGGGCAGGAAGAAGTGAAAGCTCTCCTCACAAGGGGCATGGTCCTAGGGAATCCAGGGGGCATCAGGAATGATCAGTTGGAAGGACTACAGATTGAGATGGCAACAATGAAAATCCAAATGATGGGATAACTAGTGGGCCAGATGGCTCTTATCCAAAACCTAGCTCAAGGACAAGAAGAGCTAAAGGTCCTCATCAACAAACTACACCAGGATGGATGTAACCAAATGGGGAAAACAACTAGGGTTGAAGATCAAGTCACCATCCAGCCTCCTTTGAGACAAGAAGACAAGGGAAAGTCTCCCCAGTTTGCTTCGGGGTCACAAGCCCACCAACAACCTCACCAACATCAACAGGGTAATCGGCGTAAGCAAAATACATCGGAAAAGCACTTCACTGAGATTAACATGCCATTATCCCAAGTGCTGCAACACTTGTTGGAAGTCCAGATGATTGTACTAAGGGACCCCCCTCGGTGTCTCAACACAGCCGCTCCAGGGTACAATCCAAATGCGAGATGTGCGTATCATTCCAACAGTCCTGGATATGACACCGATGGCTGTTGGACATTGAGAAACAAAATTCAAGACCTGGTTAAAGAAAAAACGCTAGAGTTCACACAAGATGGTCAGATGAAAGTCTTCTGCTGAGGGTTCTCCACCTGAAATGACAAGTTCGAACTAAGAGGCTTTTGTTTCATTTGAATTTTCAAGTTGTAATTTCTTTTGTTATTCAAACAATTATCTATTAATGTCAAACTCTGTTTCATTAATGCATTGCATAAGTTTGTCTTGAATTCATCCATTCATTTTCACTATACTTGAACTATGCTTTCTACTTTCTTTATGATATTTAACTCTTGCTAAAAGTTACAAGCCTTTAGAGGGAGGATGATGAAAACAATGCCATAATCTCACACAGTATGCTTTTGGACAGACCTTGCTGACGATGTACATGCGTTTCTTTCAAATCCTAAATACTGGAGTTATAAGGAAGATAATCCCTAGTCAACCCCTTCGAGCCAAAGAAGTAGAAGTTTTCTGTTTTAACACAAATTGAAACCTTTAATCAAACCCGTGGCAGGGTAGTCTCTCAGTTAATTCAAAATGTGCGTTTAGCCGCAAACTCTCATTTCGTAAAACAACGAATGACATCAAAAACATTCCTTTGGAACCAAAAGATAGTGATGGTTCCTTATCTTATAGGCAGTCATTATCTCTCAAAAAAGAAAAGCCCACTAAGCCAAAACCTACAAAGGAGGCTTAAGAAAGCTGGGGCATCCCGCTGACTGTAATCTTGAAAGCAGGAACAGTCAGGAAAAAATTAGGGATAACGAAAAAAAAAGAAAGAGGTCACTACAAATCCTCAAAAACATGAAAAATGTTGCAAAAAATGACTGCCTTCCAACAAATTCAACTTGTGTGAACCATCACTAAAGCGTCGTCCCAGACTCATTTGGAGTTCAATGCATAATTAACTGAGTTTAGGATTGAAGAACATCACGAAGAGCGGGTGGGTACAAATATACTTTGAGCCTTTATACTTTGTTTCTTAAAACCGTGAACCAAGCCACGTTACAACCCTTCAAAAGTCCTAATTGAAGCATGGGTTAGTTCGAAAGCGTACTGTTACAAAAGGTATCCTGACTCCTGTAAGGCTTTGCTCTAAATCTTGTGTTAAATTTGTCTTATAAAAGTTTTCTGCTAAAAAATACATTTTTCAAAATTTCAAGACGAGCATAAACTTTGCATTATTTGAATATCATCATTTGCATATGGCTATTTGTTTGACAGCGAAGAAATTCACACAATGAATGTTCCGATGAACGAAAGCTCTCTCAGTGAACAAAATCACTTCAAGTGGGATGACACTTTCGTTGCAAAAATCTCCTATCAACAAAAGGGGACTTGGCATGGCATTGTCCAGTAAACCTGGGGCAGTCCAGTCAAGATTTCAAGAAATCTCTCAAAGTCCAGTTAACCTGGGGCAGTCCAGTCAAGATTTCAAGAAATCTCTCAAGTGCAGAGTAGCCAGGGGCAAGTCTCCGTCACCGTCACTTGGGGCATTAAACGTCAATCTCATCAAAGGATTTCGTACAATCCAAATTTCCTGGCAGTGCCACAAACATTTGATACTAGGGGCAATGACGAATCTCTCCAAAATCCTTCTAAAAAGAAATTCAAGAATCCTCTAGAAGTTCATCACCTCTCTAGCAGACCAGCGGTCATGGGTTTATTTCCCCAACACTTGTCAAGGATTTATTCTCCAAAACAAAATTACATTTCAACAACATTCATAACATATGCAGTTTGATCGGCATGTAAAGGTTATCATTACCTTTTGTTGTAGAAGTCGTCAAAGATTCCTTCATCATCCAGTTGAGTCAAAGTTAATCCAAGACCTTCTCTGGTTCAGTCAAATCGACACTAAGGTCTCCATGATTCTTATTCTAGTGGAAGATACTCCGGGTTTTGCTGTTTCAGATAAATCTCTCAACGATTTATTCTGATTCACTTCCAGATTTTTCACTATCAGAGACGAAGAGTCCAACTCTTTTCTCCATCACCAGTTCAGGATTTATTTTCCCCAGCGAGAGGTTGTCTTGAAAAACATTACACATCCGTACATCAGGACATCATATAACGCAATCTCATTTATTTTGAGAACGTCATTGTTTGATATATGTCATGCCACTAACCTTTACCTTTCAGGAAAGATGCAATCAATTTCTCACCAAAATTCGTATCGTGAAACCTGAACATTGACCAGATAACGATACAATAGTGTGAAACCTGGATGTTGACCAGATAACAGTAAGGTATACTGTGAAACTTGGATGTTGACCAAATAGAAGTTTACTAGGCCAATTACTTTGAATCCCGGATTCAACCGAATATTAGTAGGCCCCAAAATCAAAAGGGAAACCCGGATGTTGACCGGATAACCATTTGATATTCTTCTGAAGACTGGACGTTGACCAGATAGGAAGTAAGGTATTGTGAAACCTGGATGTTGACCAGATAGCAATACAACACTGTGAATCCTGGACGTTGAACAGATAACAGTAAGGTATACTGTGAAACTTAGACGTTGACCAAAATAGTAGTTTACTCGGCTAATTACTTTGAAGCCCGAATTCAACCGGATATTAGTAGGCCCCAAAATCAAAAGGGAAACCCGGATGTTGACCGGATAACCATTTGATTTCCTTCTAAAGACTGGACGTTGACCAGATAGGAAGTAAGGTATTGTGAAAACTGGATGTTGACCAGATAGCAATGCAACACTATGAAACCTGGACGTTGACCAGATAACAGTTAACTGTTAACAGAATGAAGATTCTCATCCTTAAAACCTCAGAAGATTGGCATACTCCTAAGCTCCTGATACCGTTAACAGAATGAAGATTCTCATCCTTAAAACCTCAGAAGATTGGCATACTCCCAAGCTCCTGATATCGTTAACAGAATGAAGATTCTCATTCTTGAAACCTCAGAAGATTGGCATACTCCCAAGCTCCTGATACCGTTAACAGAATGAAGATTCTCATTCTTGAAACCTCAGAAGATTCGTATACTCCCAAGCTCCTGATACCGTTAACAGAATGAAGATTCTCATCCTTAAAACCTCAGAAGATTGGCATACACCCAACCTCCTGACCCAAAACGCCTGAATGAAGATTCTCATTCTTGATTCCCCAGTAGATTGGCATACACCGACCTCCTGATATTCCTGACATAATGAAGATTCTCATTCTCAAAGTGGCATATAACCTGAGTTCCTGATATTCCCGACAGAATGAAGATTCTCATTCTCAAAGTGGCATACAACCTAAACTCCTGAACTTCTTCCAAACATGAATAAGCTTTTCCCCAGAGTCCTGAGCTTACTCTCCAGCAGGATAGCTACTCCTCAATAATATAGCTATTCCCCACAGAGTTTTTACTCCCCAACAAAATCAAGATTCTCATTCTTGATTCTCCAGTGAAGTTGCTAGAGCCTTCTTTACTCTCAACATAAATTTGTCAGAGTTTTTAATCCCCTGCAGATCGAAGATTCTCGTTCTTGACTCCTCAACACAAATTCCCTTAGCAGAATGAAGATTCTCATTCTCAATTCCCCACAGAGTTTTCAAAGATTCCCCAGCGGAGTTCTCCTCAAACAACAAAACAGGAATCCCCGGTAGAAATATTCTAAGCAAAGCTTGAAGACACACATACTCTTCAACAATGGTCCAGGGTTTATCTTCCCCGACAGCGGTCAAAGATTTTATTATCTCCAGCTATCCAGGATTTATCTTCCTCAGCAAGACGGCTAATTAGCATACATGCGCATACATTGCATTCATATATCATAAACATTGATAAAACACATATATTGCATCATACATTTCATGCAACATAACTTTGTGTTTCAGCTAATATTTTACCCTTTTTAGGATAAGATTAGCAAGCTTCGAATTCAAGGATCATGAAAACAGTTTACATATGCTCCAAACATGGATGTTAATCTATCGCTTGTTCAGATTCAGCTCATTGAAAACAGTTTACGGATGCTCCAAACATGGATGTTAATCTATTGCTTGTTCAAACCCAAGGATCATGAAAACAGTTTACGGATGCTCCAAACACGGATGTTAATCTATCGCTTGTTCAGATTCAGCTCATTGAAAACAGTTTACGGATGCTCCAAACATGGATGCTAATCTATTGCTTGTTCAAACCCAAGGATCATGAAAACAGTTTACGGGTGCTTCCAAACATGGATGTTAATCTATCGCTTGTTTAGATTCAGCTCATTGAAAACAGTTTACGGATGCTCCAAACACGGATGCTAATTTATTGCTTATTCAAACCCTCCAGCTCAGAGACGTTCCAGACATGGACACCTTTCTGATACTCTTTTTTTCACCTACAACATACAATTCAATAAACATTCTTGGATGGCATCTTTAAGCCCATCTCCGACAAGATTCTGTCACATCTCCAAATGGCATCTTTAAGCCCATTCCCTCAACTAAGCTTTGACGAGTGCAAATTTATGGGCACTCTAGTGTCCAATCATCTTTTACCTTCGAGTCGCGAACGACAAACTCACCAATCTAACTCTTCAGGTTCAAGAAGATTGAACAGGGGCAGCTGTTGTACCCCAAAATTTGCCCTCCCTTTTTCACAAGAAATCACAACCCTAGGGTTTTCTCAGATTCTCAAGATTGGCTCAGGAATTGATCAGACAGACTTTTCTATGGCAGTAAATCAAGAATTAGGGTTTCTCTCGCATTTCTCATAAGAAACTGAATTCTCAAAAATTCAGTTAACTGTCACATGTTTTCACACTTTTTCAAGTTTGCTGAAAGGTTACTGGTTGTTCTCAAGGCTTATTTATCTGGGATAAGAGATAGGAGTTGAGATGGTCATTTGGAATATTCGGGTTTTGTCTGATCTAGGTTAACCAGATGATGTGGATCTGTTAAGACATTTGCTTGTTAATGGAATGAAATGTTTGCTTGTTTATTAAAATACACAGTGCGTATTTTGATTGGAATGCTGTTGCAAGGTTACGAGACTACAAAGTTTTTGGATTACTTGGAATTTAAGTTATCTGTATTAGAATTGTTGGAATGCGATTTCAATTATTTTGATCTGAGAATCTTAAGGGATCACGTGAAGATGCAAAGAAAGAATTGCAAGATATTGGACAATAGAAGATTTTATTGGATATCAGATTGTCTCACAAAGATTTTTCATTTATTTCAGATATTGATACAAAAATAATTTATTATTTGAATACTGTAGGTTTTACAACTTATAGTACTTGAAAAAATAAATTATTACAATTAAGGGAAAATCTATCTAAGTTAAAAGTCTAAGCCTAAACTTCTATTGTTCCCGTGCTCGCCACAAAGTCTTTGGCTTCTTCTACTTTGTCATCACCCAAGTTGTTCTCACATGAAAGAAAAAACAAAGAAAAGAGGATTAATACAGTTAATTTTCAAACAAAAAAAGAAAAGGAAAATTTTCATCATTAAAGTTTGCCGTCTGGAATCAGAAGTGCTATTGTTCATCACGTTTTTATTTTCCTCTTTGTAAATCACAAGAAGATTGCTCTTCTTGGTTCACAAAGAGAAAAATAAAAGTGCAAATTGAAGAATGCAAAAGCAAATTATTCAAAAACATAGCAAGGCTCCAAAACTGCATTACAAGGCCAAATTGGATGCAAAACTGTACAAAGCAACCAAACAGCAAGGCAAACTGTTATGCAAACATAGGCCAAGCAACTAAGGTAAACAGACGCCAACTAAACTAAAACATTGCAACAAAACCAAACAACATTGCATCAAGTTACAAAGCAACTGAAACATGTTGTCTAAACATTGCAACAAGGCAAACCAAGGCAGCACAAACTAAATGCAAACTGTACTAAGTAAGCAAACTGAAACATTGCAGCAAACTGAACAAAGCAAACTGGATGCAACATACAAGGCAAGTACAAGTGCAGATGCAGCAAACAAAATGCAGGAGGTAAACCAAATGACAAGAAAAAAGCTTGTCATAACTTTTCATCATTTTCCAAGGATTCATTGGCAAACTTTTCAGAAAATAAGAAAAAGCAAAATTGCTTTGTCATTGAGAGAGAAAGAGAGAAAAGGGAGCACCTTTTTAGTATTGTACAGTTGGCTAAGAAAATGGATCACAAGATATAATACCATAAAAACAGCAAGAAGAAAAGGCCCAACGGTTTCAAGCAAAAACTATAAGTCCCAGCCTGCTAACCAAAGGTAAAGAGATCTGTTATAAAACAGAAGTCAAAAACCTGTAACGGTGAAAAAACCACAAACTCCAAGCCAAGCCTAAAAACTCAGAAGTTCAAACATATATCTCTAAGCCAGCCAAACTGTAAACAAAAAAAACAAAAACCATAAACTGCATAACAGTTTGAGAGCAAAAAACCCCAAACCTGCACAATCAACCAAAAAAAATAATCCTAAATGGCCTAACAGTTTCAAAATCCCAACCTTCTATCAAGCTAGCCAAAAACCTGTAACAGTTAGAAACAGGCCAACTCCAAGCCAAGCCTGAACACTACACAACATCAAAAACCTGTTGTACAACTCAAACAACAACCAAAACCCTGTGTAAACAAATCACACAACCTGCAAAAACTTGCCAAACTGTAAGCAAAAAGCTTGCCAATCTGCAATTCCCAAACCACAGAAACCTGCATAATCAAACTGCACAACCGTTTTAAAACCACAAAACTCCAAGCTAGCCAAATTACTAAAAAAACAAAACAACATAACCATTGTTCAAAACCTGCAGTTTCAAACTGCACAACCAAACAAAATTCCAAAACCTGCACAAGCTTGCCAAACTGTAAAACTCAAGGTTTCAACAAACTATCATCACAAACCATTACCCAAACAACAGAGTTTCAAACAAACTGTAACAAAAGCTGCATATCAGTTTCAAGAAACATGCCATCAACCAACTTTCAAACAAGTTTCAGAACATAAACAATCATCAACAAACCAAAACAGAGTTTCAGAGATTAATCATCATCAAGGTTTCAACAAACTATCATCATCAACATTCAAGAGAGAGGAAAGAGAAATCAAAGTTTTAGAAAAGAAATATCAAAAGTTTCAGAGAAATCATCATCAACAAAACCAACAAATCAAAACTCAGTTCAATAAATCAACAAACAGAGTCAGAAGCTATCACAAATCATCATTCAAGGTTCAAAAGGGGCAAAAAGAGATACCAGAAAAGCTCTCCATCATCATTTCCTCCCCTCCGCCTCTAGCCACCAGGGAGCTCCGTCTCACCTTCCCTCCATTTTTCCAAAAAATCTTATAGGTATATCCCTTTACTGCATCATAGATACATAGTACAATAGATTAAAAAACGAAACTGTAAAATCAAGCAAGCAAATCAAACAAAAAATGCTAAATCAAAAAAGAGACAAATTGTACCATGTAAACCAAGTCCATGGATCGTTAGGAAGAGTTTAGAGAGTGAGAAACAGCGCTCCGGCGGCTTAGGCTTAGAGGAAGATCAGAGCAAGGCTGAGAAATATGAAGAGGGAGAACAAAGACAAATGGCGCCGCTGTGAGAGCGCGCCCCAAACCCTAGTTTCTAAAATAACCTAGAAAAATGTTACAAACTTTGACATTGGGCCTGTCCGCCCCCAAAAGCCCCTAAGCCCATTGAATTTTCTAGCGAACCTCCCCCTGATGCCTGGCTTGACCTTTTAATTGGGCCTTAAACTTTCAGCAATCCTAAGCCCATCCTTCATTTATTTTTTTTCCTTTCTTTTGTTTAGCAAATACTCATGTTTTGTTAATTAATTCATTTTATTTTAATTTATTTTCTTTTTTAGTTAATAATAACACTAATAATAATTAAAACTTTGATTTTCTTAAAATTAGTTTTATTTTCTTCTTTTATTAAATAATCTTGCTTTATTTGATAAAATACCATAAAAACATTTAATTTGATTTTAATTTTTCTTTCTTTAAACTCTTTTTATTGACTAATAAAAATACAAAAATAATAGAAATTTTGTTTAATTAAATTTTCTTCCTTTGAACTTTTATTTACATAATTAATAAAACACATACAAAGAATAATAATAATAAAATATTTAATCTTTCTTTTTTAGAATAGATTTTATTTATTTATTTTCAAGTAAATACATGCATTTCATAATTTATTGATTTTCCTTATTTCATAATTTGTTATAACTTTGTATTGAATTGCGACAATTCGATTTGGTTGTAACACTTGATATTTGGACATTGTTATCCTTGTGAGACTCATCCCCATTTGTAATATTTGTACCCCCATCCCTGGATACTTTTGTAATAACTTAGACTTTTAATTCTCGCACTTTATGCTTTCAAATATGCCATGATTAGAGACTAGGGTTTGTATGCAAAAATCCAAAATAAAAACAAATAGCTTGACTAATACAAAGACAAAAAGCATGTAAATTGACAACACAATGCACACTTGCACCCCTAGGGTTTCATCCACTTGTTGCCTTAAAAGGGCCATATTATGCATGTTGAGTATCTTGGCAAAACAAAAACAAAACAAAAGATCATAGTCCCTCGATGACGCTATCTTGGTTGCCTATTAAAATGATTTAGTCTCTCAAAATTTGCTAAAGATACTTGGCAATATTTCTTTCATGGTCAATACGATGACTCGCGCCTGTCCCGTTTAACACCCTAATACAAGGTTGTTTACCAAATACAATGGTAAAATAACACTGTCAAAAGGGTTAAAAACGTATAGGAAAGACTTTTGAGTAAAATATGGTAGACAACTCTTAGTTACTTGATCAAAACTTGCAAAACATCCTTGCTATTTTCAAACACACTTCACAACACAATTTCAAAACATTTCCCAAATCAAACTTTCAAACATTGAAATATCTTTCAAAAAGACAAACACCTTTGTATATATTCAAACAAGAATCATTACAAAGGTTTCCTAGACAAGGCCTCTTTTTCAAAGCATTTTCAAAAACCACACACAAAGCACCATTTCAAACAATTGAAAAGCAAAAGCAAGTGATCTAAACAAGTAACTAAGAGTCCATGGATAACCATGGATGAAAAGGGTGCTTGCACCTTCCCTTTTCATAATCTACCCCCCGAACCCAAGAAAACATATCAAAGGTCTTTCCTGTGGTTTTTGACCTTTCCTTTGGATAAAATAAAAAGTCGGTGGCGACTCTTGCTAAACCGCATAATTGCAAACACAAACACAAAACCTCAAGTCAGTTCTCCCACCGTATCACATCAAGGATCTCACAGGATAAAAAGAATAAAATGTTAGAATCCAAATACAACTTTGATTGAAGATCTTCGTATCATTGAATGTCCTTCTACGAGAATCAAGCTCACCATGTCGAGTGGGTCCTAGCCTTTGACTCAGAATAACGCACTTCATCCTTTGACATTATGATCAGTGGAAATAGAACTGACTGTTTGGAAATGCTCGTTCACAAAATGTCGCGGTAAGCAAGAGTCGCCACCGTCTTTTATTTTCTCCAATAAGGAAAGGACAAAAGCACAGCAAAATTCCTTTTCGAGATGTTTCTCGGTTCGGGAGGTAGATTATAGAAAGGGAAGGTGTTAGCACCCTTTCTATCCGTGGTTATCCACGGGCTCTAAGGTACTTGCTCACTATGTTTTCAAAAATTGTTTGCTTTTCTTGTGTTTGTGGATTTTGAAAAAGTTTGTTTGAAAAACTTCTAGGTAACTCTTGTATCAGTCCTCAAGAGTGTATGAAGTATTTGTTTGAAAACTTTTGTTTGAAAGTGTAGGTGCAAAAAGTTTGTTTTGTTTTTGAAAGAGCAAGTACCCAGGAGAAATCTACCTACTCTAAGGAATTAAGCTGTGTAAATGTCCTTTAGACAATACTATCCCACTATTGAGAAGTAGGTAGCACCGTCGTTGGAGTTATTCGGCTCAATTCGATTATAGGGACATGTGTGGTCACCAAAGCAATAGTAGGACGCCTTAGCGGTAACCCTAATGTCCTAGATCCTTTTTATCCGAGGCAACCGTTTCGAGGCAACTGGATCTTTAGACAGGAGGGCGACCTCTAAAACACCCTATACTTAATGACCACCTCGAAGCAACCAAGTGAAGCGTACCCTAAAAGTGGCATGTGCATGTGTGTCAGGATTCAATTCATATTATCTTTGCACATGTATTATGGTGAGCTACGAGTCGATTTTATTTTCAGGCAAGTCTTGTCATGCATAGTTAACAGTTAATAATTGTGCGGAAAATAAATTGCGGAAAGTAAATCTACGCTATTACAAGGCGTCGGGTATTTACATCGCCAAAAGCAACCCTTGAAAATAAAATGCGGGAAAATAAAGAAAGCGATGAAAGCCCTAATTATCTATTACATTCTCGGAGCAGATACATAAATATGATCAAAATAAATATGCGCGAAAAGAAATTGAATCGGGACGTCCTTAGGGTTTTGACCCCTTTTGAGAAAAGAATGGAATTTTGGTCCTTTTTGCAATTAATTAATATTAAACCTAATTTACTAATTAATTAAATAATTACAAGAAAAAAGTGTTTTTTAGCTTTTTTAATGTCTTCATGAAAATAAAAATAAAAGAAATTTAAGTCAAAAGTTAGTAAAACCTAATTCTAATTTATTTTATTTATTATGAAAAAGTCAAAATTAAACCTAATTGAACTAAATTAATTTGTTAGCATTTATTTACAAAAATAATAAACTAAGGTGAAATTAATAAATAATAATAATAATAAAAATATTAGTTTTCTGAATTTTATTAGGAAAATAATTAATTTGTTAATTATATATTAATAATAATAATAATTAATGAAAGAATTAAATAGAAATTAAAATAGAAAAAGAAAAAGGAACAAAGAAACCAGGGGGTGATGGGCCCATTAGGAGGTTTTGTTAGCAATTCTGAAGCCCACTAAGCTCAAGCCTTGTTGACTTTCTGGAAATTGTCCGCGCATGCTTTGACTGAGAATACCATGGTCTTCCCATCATGACCATTGGATTGATGCTTAAGGCCACTTGGCGCTTGGATGCCTGGAGATACATGGTGGAACGATGCCTAAAGCCTGCATGCAATCATGTTAAACAAAATAATATAGGAATTTTGGTGGACCTGGGACTCGAACCCAGGTCCCAATGGTCACCGTCCAACACATCAACCACCAGGCCACTTGCTTGCTTTTGATAATATATTAACCAACAATTATAATATACACAAAGTAACAATTATGCTGGAAACACAAAATCACGCGCGTTTTTTTGAATGGCCCAATGACATGCTTACACGCCTTCATCTTCTTCGCCGTATACCTGTAAAAATAAATAGATAGCGGGGGTTTTTAACCCCCACAATTTAACATGAGGAATAATAGCGAATAGGTCCCTGATGCACATAAATATTTCGCGAGGGTGGTTTTAGATTCGTCTTGTCTCAACTAATTCAACCATGGGTCTCTCAAGGTTTGATTTCTCCTGTACAGCAAAGCCCTAATCTGGAAGCTCAAGAACCCTAAAGTTCATCAATGGCGTTTTATGATTCTGGGCATTATAATGCAATTAAACCACACCATCAACTTCCTATGAGTTCAAGCAATACAAAACAAACACAAAATCATGTTAATGATGCATGAAATAAGAAATTCGATTCTAGAAAAAAAACGCAAACTGTTAAACTGTTCTTGATGATTTTGATAGCTTTAAGGCTTAGTTTTGATTGCAATATGTCCCTGAGAGTTCCAGCAATGTATTAGAAACCACAAAAGCCTTTGAATCACGTTGGAATATGGAAATCGGTTTTGACTTTTTTCTTGAATTTTTTCAATGTGATTATGGTTTCCTGGCAGCCATTTTCACGTCCAATGCATTAGGGTTAGTTTGTGTATTTATAGAAGAGCTGAATTAGGTTACAATCTTGCACAAAAGATCCATGGAATGATGATTCAATATTTGATTGAAAATCAAATAATTTTGTATCTTTTTGATTGAAGAAACTTGCCAAACTTGGAGATTTTGATATCCTTGATTGATACACGAATTTTCCAGCTTGATTAGGTCATTCTTGCTTCACAAAAGGATTGAAAAACCATATCTTTGAATTTCCTACAATTTAAATTAATTAAATGAATTAAAATTAATTAAAAATTAAATTAATTAATAGAAAATAAGAAAATAAATTCAAATAGGCTTTATGGGTCGTGCATAGGCCTTGGATAAAGTTTCAAGAAGGAATTTGAGGCCCATTAGCAAAAACAAAGTGTTTTGAGCAAAGTTGACTTTTGCAAATTCACAAAAATTTCCCAACTTCTCCAATGCACATCTTGCTAAATTTTGATCATATGAACATGTTCTTGGACATCTTGGAAAGGTATTGAAGTCCTCTAACCAATTCCTTTGGTCCCATGTCATTTGGATTTACCAATCTCAAGTTATGGTCTTTGACTTAAAATGCATTTTTGTTGACTTTTGAAATTGACCTATAATGTAGAAATTGATAACTTTTTGTGATAGCATTTCTTGGACTTGGAATTTGAAGATGAGTTTTAGGAAATGTCATACCCTTCAAAATGAGCATTGGATGGGATTTTTCCGATGAACCGTGAAAAAGTTATGCCCTGGTCAAGATACAGTTGACTTTTCTGCTGTCCAAAAATAGTAACTTTTGCATCTTTGGTGATTTTTGAGCCATGCTTGTGGAATCATGATCAAGGCTTGATCAAATTATGATTGTGGACTCAAAATAAGATGTTTACCAAAAATTCTGACTTTTGACTGCAAAATGACCATTTTGCCCCTACAGTTGACTGTGGATCAAATAGGGCTTTTGACTGTGCAACTTGACACGATGAGTCTTGAGACTTGACATGTAGATGCTTGACAATGTATATAGGCCTATGAGACTTGATTGAGCCGTTGAAAACCTCAAATTCCTTGAAAGAATCAAAACCCTAATTTTGACTGGCTTATGAGGTATTTGGACTGTGCAACCCTTGAGAAATCTTGAACCATTTGAAGGTGATTCTTGACAAACCTTGAAAAATATGGGAGGGCAAATTTTGGGGTACAACAGTTGCCCCTGTTCAATCTTCTTAGACCTGAGGATGTAGATTGGCTTGCGTGCCTTTCGTGATCCGAAGGTGGAAGATTATTGAACACTAGAGTGCCCAGAAATTTGCACTCGCATGGTGTGGTATCAGCAATGTGATGTCGGGAATGGGCTTACAGATGCCATTTGGAGAGATGATGGATAGGAGGATGGGCTTATAGATGCCATCTGGAGACGTGACAGAATCTTGTCGGGAATGGGCTTATGGATGCCATTTAGAGATGTAATGGATAGTGGTGGAGATGGGCTTAAAGATGCCATCTGGAGATGTTGATCGTGTAAGAGATTCCTTAGCGAGAACTTGCGTACCTGAGAAAGAAAGATAATTTCCTGGCCTGTTACAGGTGTTGATCTTCAAACTCTTCATGTAGATAACTTTCCTGGCTAGATACAGATATAGACCTCTAATCAGTCGCTCACAGATATGCCCTGGCTAGATACAGGTATCGAATCTGGAACTTCAAAAGGTTGATCGAGATAACTTTCCTGGCTGGATAGAGGCGTAGACCTCTAATCAGTCGCTCACAGATATGCCCTGGCTAGATACAGGTATTGAATCTGGAACTTCAAAAGGTTGATCGAGATAACTTTCCTGGCTGGATACAGGCGTAGACCTCTAATCAGTCGCTCACAGATATGCCTTGGCTAGATACAGGTATCGAATCTGGAACTTCAAAAGGTTGATCGAGATAGCTTTCCTGGCTGGATACAGGCGTAGACCTCTAATCAGTCTCTCATAGACATGCCCTAGTGTGATCGGTGGATCTGGAACTGACTGTTTAACGCTGGTTCGCGAAATGTCGCGGTAAGCAAGAGTCGCCACCGTCTTTTATTTTCTCCAAATAGAAAGGACAAAAGCACAGAAAAATTCCTTAAAGAGATTGCTCTCGGTTCGGGAGGTAGGTTATAGAAAGGGAAGGTGTTAGCACCCTTTCTATCCATGGTTATCCATGGGCTCTTAGATACTTGCTCATTGGTGTTTTCAAAATTGGTTTGTTTGCTTTTCAATGTGGGTTTAAAAAAGTTTCTTTGAAAAATTTCAGTTCGACTCGTACGTCAGAGTGTTTGAAAAGTTTGCTTTGAAAGCTTTTGAAAAATGTGTGGGTGTGAAAAGTCTTTTTGAGTTTGTTTTGAGATTTGAGCAAGTATCCTTGAGAACCTACCTACCCTAAGGAATTCGTCTGTGTAAATGTCCTTAAAAGTAGTGCCATCCCACCATTGAGAGGTAGGTAGCACCACCGTTGGAGGTGTTCGGGTCAATTCGAGTTTATAGGGACATGGTGATCACCAGAGCAATAGGAAGACACCTTAGAAGCTACCCTCATGCCAGGTTCCCGGATCATGAGGACTTACTAAGGAGTCCTCTACTCGACGATCACCTTTCGAAAGGCAACAGTGAGGCGTACCCTAGGGGTGGTGTGTGCGAATTCGTGTGTCATTTTCATTTGCATTTGTCTTGTCATGTTTATTTGTGTTCTACGCTTGATTTTAATTAAGACATTCATTCTTGCATGCTTTTTAACAGTTATAAAGTTTGCGGGAAAATAAATCTACAACTATTACAAATGGCGCGGGTCCATATCGCCAAAATTAAACCGGACCCGATTTGACGGAAAATAAATAAAGCGAATAAAAGTGCGAAAAGTATAAATTGTACAACGCTTTGGGAGAATTACATGATTATTTAAACGACATAAAATAAATGCGCGAAGTTAAATAAATTATGAACATGGGCGTTGGACCCTTTTGTAAAATTAAAATTAATAAGGAATTAAAAATTAAAATTAAAAAGAATGTGTTTTTTGGTATTTTTTGTATTTTTTAAGATTTAATGGAAAAAGCAATTAATTAAGATTAATATGAAGCGTCAAACCCTAATTCTAATGGTTTTTAAGTTTATTGTGAAAATATTAAGTTTTATCCTAATTTAAACCTAAATTAATTTACATGCAAAATTTAATTATAGAAAATAAATAAATAATAATATTATGATAAAAAGGAAAAACTAAAAGGAATGAAAATTGTTAATTAAACCTAATTCTAATTTTTATATTTAATATGAAAAGAATTAAAATTGCAAAATCCTAATTAAAACTAAATTCATTATATGTTAATTTATTTACAAGAAAATAATTATAATAAAAATATTTATTATTTTTTGTCTTTTTCTGGATTTTTTATGCATTTTTTATGTATTGTAAAAATAGTGAATTAAATTAAACAATAAAACAAATAAAAATAATAATTAAAAAAGATATAAGAAAAATAAAACAAAACTTGCAAACCAGGGTGGGGGTGTAGTCCCAATTTGTGAGGTGTTGGTCCAGCAAATCAGGCCCAATAGCTTGAAATCCATTGACTTTTTTGTGCAACCTGTGATGCGTCTGACTATGGTACATGGTACTCCTTGGATCTATGCCTTTGGTGTGGTCGTCTGGGACACGTGTATGCTTGGATCATGAGGTGTATGGTGAGTCTTAGGATTATGCCTGCATAGGAATTATTATAGCAAAATAATATGGAAATTGTCCAGACCTGGGACTTGAACCCAGGTCATGAAGGTCACGAACACGTACACCTGCCAGCTGAGCTACAACGCTTCAATCAATATATTATGGTAAATAAATAACAAAAAGAAAAACAAACGCGTAAGTGGTTAAGCGCGCCAGTTTTCAAACCGGCCAATCACTTTTTGACAACGAGGTTGTCTTCTTCATTGTTTTTATTTTTTCTGAAACAAAAGAACAATAAGCAACGGTTTTAACCCGTTGCTATAGATGACCTATCAGAAAATAGCGAATAGGATTCTGTTGGTCATAAATTCATCGCGAGATATGAACTTGCTTCGTCTTGACACGACGAATTTGCCTGTACCAGTCTGGTGATCCAATTTTACGCCTTGCATAAAGCCCCAATTTTGGAACCTTGGAACCCTAAAATCTGTCAATGGTGGAATCTTATACACAGCGAAATAATGCAATTAAACATAATGGTTAGCTTGTAAACTTCATCAGGAATGCAAAATACATATCAAAACTTATAAAAAATGCATGAATTGGTATGCGCGATTAGGAGTTTTTCTTGATGCAGTGTGAGTTCAAACTACCAGTTCTTGAAGCTTTGGTCGTTGTTCTTGATTGGAATGCGTTCTATGTCACCCAAGGAAGCTAATGGGATCAGTATTACGCCTTGAATCCACCTGAAACAATGATTTCAGAATTGCCTTTTTATGAAAAAATTTCAAGTTTGGTCAATGGTTTCCTGCGCAGCTTTTTAGTCTAATGCCATTAGGTTTGTGATTCTGAATATGTAATGAAGCTTTTAGGTCAACAAAATTGAATAAAATCCATGGCATTCAATGATTTGCATATTTGATTTTCTAAGAATCTTTACATATCTTTTTCATGTGCAATTTTGTTCAATCAGCTCAAATCAAACCAAAACTTGCCTAATTAGGATGTGCACGTGATATTGAGAGTAAAACATGCATGAAAAGATTTTTTAGGTCAAAGTAGATATTTTTCACATATTTAAATAATTTAAATGAATTAATATTAATATAAATTCAAATAAATAAATAAAAAATGAGAAAATGCTTCCCTTTGGGCCAAGTGGTCGTGCATAGGCTTGGAATGGTGAATCATGGAAGAAAATAGGGCCCATTAGCAATTTTAGGTCATTTGAAGTAAAGTTGACTTTTCAAAATTCCCAAAAATTTCCCAACTTCCACAAGGAATAACTTGCTCAAGTTTTAAGCTTTTCACATGTTCTTGGACATTTTGGAAAGGTCTTTGAGTCCTCTAACCAATGCCTTTGGTCCCATGTCATTTTGATTTACCAATCTCAAGTTATGGCCTTTGACTTAAAGTCCCTTTTTGTTGACTTTTGAAAATGACCTATAATGTTGAAATTGATAACTTTTTGTGAGAGCATTTCTTGGATTTGAAGTATGAAGATGAGTTGTAGGAAATGTCGTTCTCTTCAAAATGAGCTTTGGATGGAATTTTTCTGATAATCCATGTGAAAGTTATGCCCTGGTCAATTTCAGTTGACTTTTTCAGCTGTCCAAATATAGTAACTTTTGCATCTTTGATGATTTCTGAGCCAAATTTTGAGAATCATGATCAAGCATTGATCAAATAATGTTTGTGGCTTCAAAATGATATGTTGACCAAAAATTTGAACTTTTGACTGCCAAATGACCATTTTGCCCCTACAGTTGACTGTAGTGGAATTTAGGGTTTTGACTGTGCAATTTTGAGCTGAATGCCTTGAAACTTGATATGAAGATGCTTGACCATATTTGTAGGCATGTGAGACTTGATTGGGCTTTTGAAAACTTCATTTTCTTGCTCAGAACACAAACCCTAGTTTTGACTGTATAGGAGACAGTTGAACTGCATAACCCTTGGGGAATTTTGTGACTTGACTTGGCAATTTCTTGGAGAATATGGGAGGGCAAATTTTGGGGTACAACAGTTGCCCCTGTTCAATCTTCTTAGACCTGAGGATGCAGATTGGCTGACGTGCCTTTCGTAATCCGAGGGTAGAAGATGATTGGACACTAGAGTGCCCAGAAATTTGCGCTCACATAGTAGCAGTGATGATGGGGAAATGGGCTTATAGATGCCATCTGGAGATTGCTGGATAGGGTGATGGGCTTATAGATGCCATCTGGATGCTGATTGCGTAAGAGATTCCTTAGCGAGAACCTGCTTACCTGCAAAAGAAAAATGAGTACCTGACACGTTGCAGGAGCTGATTTTAGATGCTTGGTATAGATGTGTCCTGACTGGTTACAGGAGCTGAGTCTGGAGTTTCAAACGCTGATGAATGAACCAGGTATGGTTACTGCCTTAGCATGAATGGTAAGAGAACCTTGGGCGACTTTAATCTCAACAACGCTCGTTGAGAAAAATCCTGATGGGAATTATTATCTTTGCAATATCGGGAAGAAAACCATAGACCTTTATAATCTGAAAGGGAATCACCTCACTCGCCGTTGGAGAGGGAATCATAGGAAAAGGAATTGTTACCTCACACACCGTTGGAGAGGGAACCATAAGAGACTATTACCTCACACTCATCGTCGGAGAGGGAAACATCTGAAAAAGGAATTACCACCTCACGCACTTGCCGGAGAGGGGACCCTAGGAGACTATCACCTCACACTCCTCGTCGGAGAGGGGAACATCTTAAAAAAGGAATTACCACCTCACGCACTTGCCGGAGAGGGGACCATAGGAGACTATCACCTCACACTCATCGTCGGAGAGGGGAACATCTTAACAAAGGAATTACCACCTCACGCACTTGCTGGAGAGGGGACCATAGGAGACTATCACCTCACACTCATCGTCGGAGAGGGGAACATCTTAAAAAAGGAATTACCACCTCACGCACTTGCCGGAGAGGGGACCATAGGAGACTATCACCTCACACTCATCGTCGGAGAGGGGAACATCTTAAAAAGGAATTACCACCTCACGCACTTGTCGGAGAGGGGACCATAAGAGACTATCACCTCACACTCATCGTCGGAGAGGAAAACATCTGAAGAAGGAATTACCACCTCACGCACCGTCGGAGAGGGAACCATAGGAGACTATCACCTCACACTCATCTTCGGAGAGGGAAACATCTGAAAAGGACTTACCACCTCACACACCGTCGGAGAGGGAACCATAGGAGACTATCACCTCACACTCATCGTCGGAGAGGGAAACATCTGAAAAGGACTTACCACCTCACACACCGTCGGAGAGGGAACCATAGGAGACTATCACCTCACACTCATCGTCGGAGAGGGAAACGTCTGAAAAAGGACTTACCACCTCACACACCGTCGGAGAGGGAACCATAGGAGACTATCACCTCACACTCATCGTCGGAGAGGGAAACATCTGAAAAGGACTTACCACCTCACACACCGTTGGAGAGGGAACCATAGGAGACTATCACCTCACACTCATCGTCGGAGAGGGAAACGTCTGAAAAAGGACTTACCACCTCACACACCATCGGAGAGGGAACCATAGGAGACTATCACCTCACACTCATCGTCGGAGAGGGAAACATCTGAAAAGGACTTACCACCTCACACACCGTCGGAGAGGGAACCATAAGAGACTATCACCTCACACTCATCGTCGGAGAGGGAAACATCTGAAAAGGACTTACCACCTTACACACCGTCGGAGAGGGAACCATAAGAGACTATCACCTCACACTCATCGTCGGAGAGGGAAACGTCTGAAAAAGGAATGATCGCCTCACACACCGTCGGAGAGGGAACCATCTGGGATAACTTCTACTGAGTCTTTATCAGAAAAATCTGTTGGGAGTCGATTTAGCTGGACTAGAGAAGGCCTTGAAATATGTTTTGAGAATTTCAACTGCATCCTTCCTGAAAGGTAAAGGTCAGTCATATGCAATGCATGATATGGATCAAGCAATGATGTTCTCAACATAAATGAGATTTGTATGATATGATGCGTCTATGCATGCTATAATGATGTATGTGATGTTTTATGTATGTTTTTGTCTAGGAAAGTAAATCCTTGACGGGTGTCGGGAAGTCGTATCCTGGGCTGATCTTGAAGAAAAGATTTTTGCTTCCGCTGGGGATGATAGTTGCAAGAATATCGGTAGGAGAAGATGACTCTGTTGAGGAATGAACTTGGCAAATGGAAGATTCTGCGGGGAGAAAAATACTCTAGCGACCATACTGGGGAGTGATACTCTGTGGGGAGAGGGATGCTTTGCTGAGTGTTGATGATAACTTGCTGGGGATACCCTTGTTGTGTTGGAAGTGCTGATGGACTTCGCTGGGGTAAGAAGACTCTGTCGACGGCGATCTTTCCATGGCTTTTGGCTGAGGATAACCCAGTTATATCCTGTTAAGGAAATAACTCTTTAAATAAAGCCGGGCGACGCGTTCGTGCTTTGCGAGGATAAGCTTCCAGAATCTACTGGGGATAAGCTTACTGCTTGGGGGAGATGAGTTCCAATTTTCCTGGGGGAATTGGATTGGACTCTCTTGGGGAAGTTTTGAATTATATCGGGGAAGTGATTCCTTTGAATGTTGTTATGCCGCCGGGGAAACAATCTTTAGACCAAGACTGCCGGGGATGCTTGTTATGAGTGCATATATGCTGCTGGGGAATGTTGAGATCTGCTGGAGGATACTTAATTTCCTTAAGGATGATAGTAGCTTTGCTTGAGGAGAGTGTACTGACTTGCTGGCCCATTCTCTGGGGAATTGGGATGTACTGGTTATGTTCTTCCGCTGGACCCATCCTGGTACCCTGGAGGACAGAACAATTAGTTGCTTTTAGACAACTCCTTATTGCCCCTGTTTCAGAGGTGGGAGAGGAAGACCTGAGAGGTGATGATAGCTTGTTGATGGACATACCTTCTTCTGGTAGGCAGGTGACGAGATGACAGGACATAGTCGTACGCTTTGATCCCTAACTTTTGCCTGGACCGCCCTTTCGGGTTTTCAGTCCACCGGGATACCCATTTTTGCCCAAGCCGTCTTTTCAGGTTTTCGACTTGCCGGGTGTACAGATTTTTTCATTTCGTCCCTTCATTTTGCCCGAACCCTTTTGGTTCGCCGGGAAGCCCTTATTTTTGCCTAGGTATGTCAACCTAGCGGGTCTTTGATTTTGCGCAGTATTTTTTCGACTATGTCCGCGCTTTCAGAAGGTAGGGAGTTGCCCCTGTTAGAAGTGTGTTGTCATGCCACCAGAAGATGTTTGATCAGGCAAGATTCATTGTTGAGATGCCCCGAGCGACTCAGGTGGAGATTTGCCCCAGGCTATTTGGCCTTTGAGAGATTCTCCGAATCTTGATTGGATTTCCCCAGATAATGGACAATAGTCATGTCCTGCCCCTTGATTGGGAGCGCTTTTGTTCACAAGGTGTTCATCGTGCGAATTTCCCTGTTGTTCAAACAAATAGTCATATGCAAACAAAGTTATGTTAAAAATGCAAAGCCTATGTCTGTCTTGAAGATTTTTGAAAATGCATTCTTTTTCATAAAACAAGCGAATGTTTGTAAAACATGATGTCAACTCCGTATTTACCGTAGGCCTTAAGGAGTCAGGATACCTTTCGTGACAGTATGCTTTCGAGCTAACCCATGCTTCAGCTAGGACTTTTGAGGGTTATAACGTGGCCTGGTTCACGGTTTAAGAAACAAAGGATAAAGGCTCAAATTATTTGTACCCACCCGTTCTTCGTGATGTTCTCCAAACCTAAACTCAGTTGATCGTGCGTTAGACCTTGCTTGAGTCTTTGCTTTGATGTTCCAATAAGGGTTCAGATGTTGATGATTTCTTTTGAATAGGCAGTCATTTTTTGCTTTGGTTGAGGGTTTGTGAGACCTCTTTCTTGATTTTTGTTATCCCTTTCTTTTTTTGCCTGAACTGTTTCCCTTTTTGGAATTACAGTCAGCGGGATGCCCCAGTTTTGTAAGTTTCCTTCATGGGTTTTGACTTAATGGGTTTTTTATTTATTTTTTGAGATAATGACTGCCTTTCTTTATTGATTATTCGGAACCATCACGATTTTTCTTTGTTTTGTAAGGACCTCTTTGGTGCCATTCGTTATGCACTTGGATCAACTGAGAGACTACCCTGCCCCAGGTTATGATTAAGGGTTTTAAATTTCGAAAAGAAAAACTCCTACTTCTTTGGCTCAGATGGGTTGACGAGGGATTATCTTCCTTATAACTCCAGTGTTTAGGATTTGAAACAATGCCTGTACCTCATCAGCGGGGTCTGTTCAAAAGCATACTGTAAAGATAGCGGTATCGTTTTCGTCATCCTCCCTCAAGAGGCTCAGAATTATTAACCAAGAGTTGATCATCAGAAAAAATATGAAAAGAATTTTGAATATAATGAACACAATTGTATTAATTCCCAAAACAGACATATGCGATGCATTAATGGAATAACAATGCTTTAACATGAATAAATGTTTGAACGGTCAAAAGAAAAACACAACTTGAACATTCGAATGAACAAAAGTTTCCTAGTCTCGGAGCTTGTCACTTTAACTGGTGAGCCTTGGAGGAATGGTAGAAAAATTCAGCCTGTCCATCTTGTGTGAACTCCAATGCCCCTTCATCGATCAGGTCCTGGATTTTGTTCCTCAGATCCCAACATTCATTGGTATCATGTCCTGAGCTAGCAGAGTGGTAGGCACACCTCTTATTGGGATCATAGGCAGGAGATGCTGTGTTGGGGTTCCGGGGATGAGCCCTTAACGTGATCAGATTCAACCTCAATAGGCGTTGCAAATCTTGATACAACGACATGTTGAGCGGGGTGAATTGCCTTCTGGGCTTGTCTGGCTGAAGCTGGTGAGGTTGGTGCTGAATTTGTGGCACTGGAGCCATTTGAGGAGCTTTCCCCTTATCCTCTTGTCTCGAGGATGATTGGATGATGAATGGCTTTTTACCCTTAGATGTTTGCCCCAGTTGGTTACCCTGAAGCAGTTGGTTGACGAGAAACCGGAGCTCATCTTGTCTTTGAGCTAAACCTTGAATGGCATTCCTCTGCCCCAGCATCTGGGCTTTCATTGCATCCATCTCCGCTTGTAGGTGTTTTAGTCATTCATCCTCAGCACTGTCCCTGACTAGAGTCTCCATGAGAAGTGTCTTTAGCTCCTCCTGCCCCTTGGATAGATTCAGGAGGATTTCCCCGAACCGAGTCTCTTGAGTAAGAAGGCCCTGGTTGTCTGGTTGGGAAGCCATTGCTGAAATAAACAGCGGGAAAGGTAAGTGACCTGCAAAGAACGGGTACCTGTAATGCAATGATATGTATGATATGCATGCAATGTTTTCAAGGACCTCGCGGGGTAAACAAGAAAATTGTTAGCATTTGAGTTTGGTAGCCTGATTGAAGGAACTTCATATTGTTGAGAGCCCTTCATCAAGGGTCAAAGGCTCACCATATCCAGTGGGTCATAGCCCCTGATAACCTTAGCTAGGGGATCATTCTTCAGGTGTCAAAGCTCACCATATCAAGTGGGTCATAGCCTCTGACAACCTTGGCTAGAGGAAAATAAATCCTCTTTGCCCCTTGCTGGGATAATTGATTCACCATGACCTGTATCACAAGCCCTTGAGATCCTTGAAATGGGTTAGGATGTATGCAATGGTATGATGCCATGATGCATGGGGTAGTAAGTAACCCTGTTATGAGTCCCAATTAAGGACTGCAAACCAAAACCTGCAAGAAACTCAGTATCCCTGTTATGAGTCCCAATTAAGGACTATAAACAAAACCTGCAAGAACTTAGTAACTCTGTTATGAGTCCCAATTAAGGACTACAAACAAAACCTGCAAGAAGCTCAAGTGTCAGACAACAAGCATGCAAATAGTCAAGTACGAAGGCACACAAGTCACACAAGAGAAACCCTTAGAGTTTAGGCCAGCATGGGGTCTGGGTATTACCCTCTTGAAGTTGGTGGGTTCATACCTGTCCTAATCAAAGTAACCGGGTTCTAAAGTTCCCAATATCACGGGATTGCTTTCATTGTTCATCGTTTCGATTTAGCCACTGAACTGGCGACCGAAATATTCCAGGAAAGCAACCCTCAATTGAGTGTAGTATCGAGTATCAACCAACCTCGGACTGCACCAAAGTCAGTTATCTCACTATCCTAAAGAGGCCAAGATAGTTCAATTAAGGTTCCTAAGGTCTGTTGATGCTTCACGACACCACGCGGAGGCCCCGTACTCTCCTTGACTGAACTCAAGGGTTACCGGTACACACCAAAGTGCCACATCAATGTAGCAGACTGTTTCAACCATGTCGGTATACCCCGCACAGTTCCCTCACAGCCTTGTTGCTACTTTCTAAGAAGGTATCCCCCAGATCCGGGTTAGGATCTATAGAACTCCCAAGCAACCCACAATTTAAAGCACACAAGGAAAACAATTGAAAACACAGTGATCTTAATCCTAAGGTACACCCCACTTTAAGTTTAGTCCCCAGCAGAGTCGCCAGTTCTGTGATCGGTGGATCTGGAACTGACTGTTTAACGCTGGTTCGCGAAATGTCGCGGTAAGCAAGAGTCGCCACCGTCTTTTATTTTCTCCAAATAGAAAGGACAAAATCACAGAAAAATTCCTTAAAGAGATTGCTCTCGGTTCGGGAGGTAGGTTATAGAAAGGGAAGGTGTTAGCACCCTTTCTATCCATGGTTATCCATGGGCTCTTAGATACTTGCTCATTGGTGTTTTCAAAATTGGTTTGTTTGCTTTTCAATATGGGTTTAAAAAAGTTTCTTTGAAAAATTTCAGTTCGACTCGTACGTCAGAGTGTTTGAAAAGTTTGCTTTGAAAGCTTTTGAAAAATGTGTGGGTGTGAAAAGTCTTTTTGAGTTTGTTTTGAGATTTGAGCAAGTATCCTTGAGAACCTACCTACCCTAAGGAATTCGTCTGTGTAAATGTCCTTAAAAGTAGTGCCATCCCACCATTGAGAGGTAGGTAGCACCACCGTTGGAGGTGTTCGGGTCAATTCGAGTTTATAGGGACATGGTGATCACCAGAGCAATAGGAAGACACCTTAGAAGCTACCCTCATGCCAGGTTCCCGGATCATGAGGACTTACTAAGGCGTCCTCTACTCGACGATCACCTTTCGAAAGGCAACAGTGAGGCGTACCCTAGGGGTGGTGTGTGCGAATTCGTGTGTCATTTTCATTTGCATTTGTCTTGTCATGTTTATTTGTGTTCTACGCTTGATTTTAATTAAGACATTCATTCTTGCATGCTTTTTAACAGTTATAAAGTTTGTGGGAAAATAAATCTACAACTATTACAAATGGCGCGGGTCCATATCTCCAAAATTAAACCGGACCCGATTTGACGGAAAATAAATAAAGCGAATAAAAGTGCGAAAAGTATAAATTGTACAACGCTTTGGGAGAATTACATGATTATTTAAACGACATAAAATAAATGCGCGAAGTTAAATAAATTATGAACATGGGCGTTGGACCCTTTTGTAAAATTAAAATTAATAAGGAATTAAAAATTAAAATTAAAAAGAATGTGTTTTTTGGTATTTTTTGTATTTTTTAAGATTTAATGGAAAAAGCAATTAATTAAGATTAATATGAAGCGTCAAACCCTAATTCTAATGGTTTTTAAGTTTATTGTGAAAATATTAAGTTTTATCCTAATTTAAACCTAAATTAATTTACATGCAAAATTTAATTATAGAAAATAAATAAATAATAATATTATGATAAAAAGGAAAAACTAAAAGGAATGAAAATTGTTAATTAAACCTAATTCTAATTTTTATATTTAATATGAAAAGAATTAAAATTGCAAAATCCTAATTAAAACTAAATTCATTATATGTTAATTTATTTACAAGAAAATAATTATAATAAAAATATTTATTATTTTTTGTCTTTTTCTGGATTTTTTATGCATTTTTTATGTATTGTAAAAATAGTGAATTAAATTAAACAATAAAACAAATAAAAATAATAATTAAAAAAGATATAAGAAAAATAAAACAAAACTTGCAAACCAGGGTGGGGGTGTAGTCCCAATTTGTGAGGTGTTGGTCCAGCAAATCAGGCCCAATAGCTTGAAATCCATTGACTTTTTTGTGCAACCTGTGATGCGTCTGACTATGGTACATGGTACTCCTTGGATCTATGCCTTTGGTGTGGTCGTCTGGGACACGTGTATGCTTGGATCATGAGGTGTATGGTGAGTCTTAGGATTATGCCTGCATAGGAATTATTATAGCAAAATAATATGGAAATTGTCCAGACCTGGGACTTGAACCCAGGTCATGAAGGTCACGAACACGTACACCTGCCAGCTGAGCTACAACGCTTCAATCAATATATTATGGTAAATAAATAACAAAAAGAAAAACAAACGCGTAAGTGGTTAAGCGCGCCAATTTTCAAACCGGCCAATCACTTTTTGACAACGAGGTTGTCTTCTTCATTGTTTTTATTTTTTCTGAAACAAAAGAACAATAAGCAACGGTTTTAACCCGTTGCTATAGATGACCTATCAGAAAATAGCGAATAGGATTCTGTTGGTCATAAATTCATCGCGAGATATGAACTTGCTTCGTCTTGACACGACGAATTTGCCTGTACCAGTCTGGTGATCCAATTTTACGCCTTGCATAAAGCCCCAATTTTGGAACCTTGGAACCCTAAAATCTGTCAATGGTGGAATCTTATACACAGCGAAATAATGCAATTAAACATAATGGTTAGCTTGTAAACTTCATCAGGAATGCAAAATACATATCAAAACTTATAAAAAATGCATGAATTGGTATGCGCGATTAGGAGTTTTTCTTGATGCAGTGTGAGTTCAAACTACCAGTTCTTGAAGCTTTGGTCGTTGTTCTTGATTGGAATGCGTTCTATGTCACCCAAGGAAGCTAATGGGATCAGTATTACGCCTTGAATCCACCTGAAACAATGATTTCAGAATTGCCTTTTTATGAAAAATTTTCAAGTTTGGTCAATGGTTTCCTGCGCAGCTTTTTAGTCTAATGCCATTAGGTTTGTGATTCTGAATATGTAATGAAGCTTTTAGGTCAACAAAATTGAATAAAATCCATGGCATTCAATGATTTGCATATTTGATTTTCTAAGAATCTTTACATATCTTTTTCATGTGCAATTTTGTTCAATCAGCTCAAATCAAACCAAAACTAGCCTAATTAGGATGTGCACGTGATATTGAGAGTAAAACATGCATGAAGAGATTTTTTAGGTCAAAGTAGATATTTTTCACATATTTAAATAATTTAAATGAATTAATATTAATATAAATTCAAATAAATAAATAAAAAATGAGAAAATGCTTCCCTTTGGGCCAAGTGGTCGTGCATAGGCTTGGAATGATGAATCATGGAAGAAAATAGGGCCCATTAGCAATTTTAGGTCATTTGAAGTAAAGTTGACTTTTCAAAATTCCCAAAAATTTCCCAACTTCCACAAGGCATAACTTGCTCAATTTTTAAGCTTTTCACATGTTCTTGGACATTTTGGAAAGGTCTTTGAGTCCTCTAACCAATGCCTTTGGTCCCATGTCATTTTGATTTACCAATCTCAAGTTATGGCCTTTGACTTAAAGTCCCTTTTTGTTGACTTTTGAAAATGACCTATAATGTTGAAATTGATAACTTTTTGTGAGAGCATTTCTTGGATTTGAAGTATGAAGATGAGTTGTAGGAAATGTCTTTCTCTTCAAAATGAGCTTTGGATGGAATTTTTCTGATAATCCATGTGAAAGTTATGCCCTGGTCAATTTCAGTTGACTTTTTCAGCTGTCCAAATATAGTAACTTTTGCATCTTTGATGATTTCTGAGCCAAATTTTGAGAATCATGATCAAGCATTGATCAAATGATGTTTGTGGCTTCAAAATGATATGTTGACCAAAAATTTGAACTTTTGACTGCCAAATGACCATTTTGCCCCTACAGTTGACTGTAGTGCAATTTAGGGTTTTGACTGTGCAATTTTGAGCTGAATGCCTTGAAACTTGATATGAAGATGCTTGACCATATTTGTAGGCATGTGAGACTTGATTGGGCTTTTGAAAACTTCATTTTCTTGCTCAGAACACAAACCCTAGTTTTGACTGTATAAGAGACAGTTGAACTGCATAACCCTTGGGGAATTTTGTGACTTGACTTGGCAATTTCTTGGAGAATATGGGAGGGCAAATTTTGGGGTACAACACCTAGCTAGATACAGGTATCGAATCTGGAACTCCAAAAGGTTGATCGAGATAGCTTTCCTGGATGGATACAGGCGTAGACCTCTAATCAGTCGCTCACAGACATGCCCTGGCTAGATACAGGTATCGAATCTGGAACTTCAAAAGGTTGATCGAGATAGCTTTCTTGGCTGGATACAGGCGTAGACCTCTAATCAGTCGCTCACAGATATGCCCTGGCTAGATACAGGTATCGAATCTGGAACTTCAAAAGGTTGATCGAGATAACTTTCCTGGCTGGATACAGGCGTAGACCTCTAATCAGTCGCTCACAGATATGCCCTGGCTAGATACAGGTATCGAATCTGGAACTTCAAAAGGTTGATCGAGATAGCTTTCCTGGCTGGATACAGGCGTAGACCTCTAATCAGTCGCTCACAGATATGCTCTGGCTAGATACAGGTATCGAATCTGGAACTTCAAGATGTTGATGGTAATCATCTTTTGATTGACCTCTTCCTGAAAAGGCAAAACATTATTTGTATGCAATGTCATGATGTATGAAATGCATGATGTCATGATGTTCTCAGGAATAAATGAGATTGTATGTTATGATGCGTATGTACATGTATCATGATGTATGAAAATGTGATGTTTATGGATGTATTTTCGTCTAGGAAAATAAATCCTTGACGGATGCCGGGAAGTTCGTTGAATCCTGGGCTGATGTTGAAGAGTAGAGTTCTCCGTTTCCGCTGGGGATGATGAACGAAGATGATTGCAAGAATAAACCTGTAGGAGAAGATGACTCCGTTGGGGAATAAACCTGATGGAGAGATTACCCTGCGGGGAATTACTCTGTGGGGAAGAGATGCTTCGCTGAGAATTTAACGATAACTCAGCCGGGGATTCTGTTGATAAGCCCTTGTTGGGGAGTTTGATGAACTCCGCTGGGGATAGGAAGAACTTCGCTGAGGACGATCTTTTCATTGTAATTTGCTGAGGATAACCCAGTTAGGCTCTGGTGGGAAATAACCTTTGAACATGGTCGGGGAGAGATATTTGTACTCTGCAGGGGATAAGCTTCCAGAATCTACTGGGGAGATAGTTCAACTCTCCTGGGGAAACTTTGGACTACACTGGGGAAATGGCTCCACTGGGATGTCTGTATTCCGCCGGGGAACAATCTTATATTTCTGCCGAGGAATATTAAGACTGCCGGGGATGCTTGCTTAGGAACGTCTGCATACTCCGCTGGGGAATGTTGAGATCTTCTGGGGATACCCAACTTCCTTAAGGCTGACAGTAGGCTAACTCTGCTTGGGGAGAGTGTCGCTGACTTGCTGGAGATATTGTGCCTTTTTCGGGGCTGATGGTAGACCAACTCTGCTTGGGGGAGAGTATTGCTGACTCTTGTCTTACTCTGCGGGGAGTGAAGGTATCTTGGTCGTTCTTCAGCCGAACCTACCTTGGTACCTCGGTGGACAGAGCAACTAGACCGCTTAGACAATTCTTATTACCCTTGTTTCTGATATCACCTGTAATTAGTCCTTTGTTTCGCATGCAAATATTTATGATTAGCAATTAATGTCAAATGCATATATAAAAAATGAACATTGGACGTTCTTTGCAAAACAAAACAGATAAAGGAAAAACAATTGGCAATTTGTCTGAAAAATGAGCTTGTATTGACTTTTGGAATTTGCCTGTAAATAGGCGCTTTGTATACAAGAGGTTGACGTCCTAGTAAGAGAATGTCGCCGAACAAAATAGAGTTTATACAATTTGTGAAAAGGAAAACAAAACATCTATGTGAAAAATCCCACTGGGTTCCAACTCTGCTATCGCCTTTATGTCTTCAAGCGTCTCATCACTTTGCTACTTAGTTGAAGATGAAGCTGATTGATTGGTGCCGTGTGAGCCTGATAGTTGATGCCGAAGTCTGGATGCAGGGTGATCCAATGAGACATAGTATTACGTTTATCCCTAACTTTTGCCTGGACCGCCCTTTCGGGTTTTCAGTCCACCGGGATACCCATTTTTGCCCAAGCCGCCTTTTCAGGTTTTCGACTTGCTGGGTGTACAGATTTTTTCATTTTTTTTTCATCCCTTATTTTTGCCCGAACCCTTTTGGTTCGCCGGGAAGCCCTTATTTTTTCCTAGGTGTGTCAACCTAGCGGGTCTTTAGTCATGCGTAGTATCTTTTACTATGTCTGCATTGGCGGGGTGAGGAAGGTCGTCACCATCCATGGTAGTTAGAATCATCGCTCCTCCTGAGAAGATATTCTTAACCACAAATGACCCTTCGTACGTAGGGGTCCATTTTCCCCTGGGATCACCTTGAGGTAGAATGATGCGCTTGATTACCAGGTCCCTAACTTGATACTCTTGTCGTCTGACTTTCTTGTTAAATGCCTTGATCATCCGTTTTTGGTACGTATGACCATGACAAATAGCAGTGAGTCTTTTTTCATCGATTAGGTTTAATTGATCAAGCCGGGTCTGGATCCAGTCATCTTCGCTCAAACCCGCATCCTTCATTATCCGGAGAGAGGGTATCTGAACTTCAATGGGCAAGACTGCCTCCATGCCATAGACCAAGGAAAAGGGTGTTGCCCCTATTGACGTCCTTGCTGAGGTACGGTACCCATGAAGAGCAAACAGTAACATCTCGTGCCAATCCTTGTAGGTCACTGTCATCTTCTGCACAATCTTCTTGATGTTATTATTAGCTGCCTCTACATCCCCATTCATCTTCGGCCGGTAAGGAGAAGAGTTGTGGTGCTGTATCTTGAATTGCTCGCAGAGCTTAGTGATCATCTTGTTGTTAAGATTGGTACCATTGTCCGTAATGATCCTCTCAGGTACACCGTATCGACAGATCAGGTTATGCCGGATGAACCGTGCCACGACGTTGGTTACGGTAGCAAAGGAAGCTGCTTCAACCCACTTTGTAAAGTAATCGATTGCTACCAGGATGAAGCAATGCCCGTTGGATGCCGTAGGTCTGATTTCGCCGATCATATCAATGCCCCACATTGCAAAAGGCCAAGGTGCTGTCAAGACGTTCAGAGGAACTGGAGGAATGTGCACCTTATCGGCATAGATCTGGCATTTATGACACGTTCGAGAATGTTGGTAACAGTCGGCTTCCATTGTGGACCAGTAATATCCTTCCCGAAGGATTTTCTTTGCCATGGTATGTCCACTGGAATGCGTTCCGAAGGTA
This sequence comes from Vicia faba, assembly GCA_948472305.1. NCBI lineage: Eukaryota > Viridiplantae > Streptophyta > Magnoliopsida > Fabales > Fabaceae > Vicia > Vicia faba. Next base: position 1,189,317,716 of record OX451737.1, read on the forward strand.
CCTTCATGCAGCTCTGCCATGATCCTTTCTGCTTCAGTCTTATCCACACAATGCAGTAAGGTCGAATCATGGTTTCGTTTGTAGAGAATGTCATTGCTGAGGAAGAACTTCGCCGCGAACCTTCTCAGAAACTTCTTGTCATTAACGGATGCGCCCTCGGGGTATTCTTGAGCTTCAAGGTACCTCTTCACTTCATGATACCACGGCTTTTCATTACCTCTTCAGTCTCAAGATCGCAGCAATGTGCAGGTTTATCCAATTTCCAGATAATGATCCGGGGAGCCTCATTGTCCCATTTGACTTTGAACATAGAAGACATCGTAGCCAGCGCGTCCGCCAACTGATTCTCCTCTCTTGGGAAGTGTTCAAAAGTTATCTCCTTGAAATGGGGAACCAACGTCAATACATACTCCTTATAAGGAATAAGATTTGGGTGTTTCGTATCCCACTCGCCTTTGATCTGACTGATCACGAGAGCGGAATCTCCGAAGACACTCAAAAACTTAATCCTTAGGTCAATTGCAGCTCGAAGACCCATGATGCATGCTTCATACTCCTCCATGTTGTTGGTGCAGTTGAAACATAGCCGGGCGGTAAGTGGAGTATGAGTGCCTTTAGGGGATATGATCACATCGCCGATACCATTACCTAAAGCGCTTGAGGCTCCGTCAAAGTGCATAGACCATCGGGATCCTTCCCCAGATCCTTCATCTGGTCCAGGTACTTCACAATCAGTCACTACCATGATATTCTCGTCTGGAAATTCAAAGTTCATAGATTGGTAGTCATCCACTGCCTGATGTGCCAAATGGTCTGCCAATACACTTCCCTTGATTGCTTTCTGAGTCGTGTACTGGATGTCATATTAAGTCAAGATCATCTGCCATCTTGCTATTCTTCCGGACAAGGCAGGCTTTTCGAAGATGTACTTGATTGGATCCATTTTTGAAATCAACAGAGTAGTATGAGTCAACATATACTGTCTCAGCCGGCGAGTAGCCCATACCAAAGCGCAGCAAGTTTTCTTGAGCAGTGAGTATTGGGTCTCATAGTCGGTAAACTTTTTGCTAAGGTAATAAATAGCATGCTCTTTTCGGCCAGACTCGTCATGCTGCCCCAGCACACACCCCATTGAGCTGTCAAGTACTGTCAAGTATAAGATTAGAGGTCTCCCTTCAACCGGTGGCATAAGAATGGGTGGCTCTTAGAGATACTCTTTGATTCTTTCGAAAGCGGCCTGACATTCATCATTCTAACGTACTACTTGATCTTTCTTCAGTAGCTTGAAGATTGGTTCACAGGTAGCAGTTAGATGCGAGATGAATCGGGAAATGTAATTCAGCCGTCCTAGAAAGCCTCTGACTTCTTTCTCTGTCTTGGGAACTGGCATCTCTTGTATGGCTTTCACTTTGGCAGGGTCCACTTGGATACCTTTGTCACTCACGACGAAACCTAGCAATTTTCCAGACCTCACCCCGAAGGTGCACTTGTTCGGGTTTAACCTCAGCTTGTACAACTTCAACCGGTCAAACAGCTTCTGTAGATGGTCAAGGTGTTCCTCCTCAGTTTGGGACCTTGCAATCATATCATCGACATATACTTCAATCTCATGATGGATCATGTCATGAAACAAAGCAACCATGGCACGCTGGTAGGTTGCCCCAACATTTTTCAACCCAAAAGGCATGACCTTGTAGCAGAAGGTGCCCCACTGAGTAACGAAAGTGGTCTTCTCCATGTCTTCAGGAGCCATCTTGATCTGATTATAACCGGAGAAAACGTCCATGAAGGAAAATACCTTATGCTGAGCAGTGTTGTCAACCATAACGTCGATGTGAGGCAGAGGGAAGTCATCTTTAGGGCTTGCCCTGTTCAAATCCCTGTAGTCAACACACATTCGGACCTTACCATCTTTCTTTGGCACTGGAACCACATTGGCGACCCACTGAGGGTAAGAAGTCACTGCTAGAAAACCGGCGTCAAAATGCTTCATAACCTCAGCTTTGATTTTCTCGGACATCTCTGGACGCATACGGTGGACCTTTTGCTTTACCGGAGGGCATTCTTCCTTGGTAGGCAAGTGATGAACCACAATGTCGGTATCCAACCCAGGCATATCTTCGTAAGACCAAGCAAAGATTTCCATGTAGTCATGCAGCATCTGAATCAACCGTTATTTCACACTAGACTCCAGATTGGCACCAATCCTGACTTCCTTTCTGTCTGTCTCAGTACCCAGATTTATCGTTTCCACTGGCTCTTCATGCGGCTGAATGGCCCTCTCTTCCTGGAGTAACAGTCTTGCAAGCTCACCAGGCACTTCACAATCATCTTCACCTTCGTCTTCGGCTAAGTTGATCGGATTTTTGAAGTTATAACTGGCAGTAGCAGAGTCGTTACCAGTGAGATCCAGAGTGGATTGAAACCTGTATAGGTGAGTGTGTGTAAATATAGCTATTTTGCAATATATAATAAAGAAAGACAAGGAGCGCAAGATTTGAAATGAAAAAACGTCCAATGCTTTTATTAATGATATATGAAAATGACACACAAAAGCCTTCACAAATGAAGCCACGATGCCCCGGGTAAGACACCGGGCCATAAAGTTTCAAATTATTGTCTGTTTACAAATTCAAAACAAAGGAGTTCATTACTGAGTGACAAAATTAATAGGTATGAAGTCTTTCGCAGTCCAGTTGCTCGGTCCACCGTTGGTCGTAGGGTAGATCCAGCTGTCGAATTCAGATTCCTCCACGTCGTCTTCAATAGCATTGACTCCCGGGTTGGTGATGAATACAGGAGGTCTTCCAATCCTTGCCTTACAAACAACCCTCTGAGCTTCTGCAGTGAAACCCAAACCAAACTTGTCAGTCTTCGGAGTGAAATCAGGAAGTCGGCCCCAGTTTGCACACTCACCCCTCTCAATAACGGCCTGGGCATCCTTTAAGGAAGCCATCTTCAACGGAGAATCTTCGATCATAGTTTCAGCTGATGCCAGTGTTGGAGGAACCTCTTCAAAGTGTTGAAAGGGGGTCTCAATGAATTCCCCATCCATTTCTATGTACCAGAACGAGTTGAGGTGGATGACCATATACTCTTCCTCCCCCTGAATTATCACAATCTTCCTTCTGACCGGGTATTTCAGCTTCTGATGTAGTGTGGAGGTCACAGCTCCAGCCTTGTAGATCCAAGGACGACCCAGCAAACAAGAGTAGGATGGTTGGATGTCCATAACGTAGAATGTAGAGTCAAAGACCTGAGAACCAACCCTGATTGGAATATCAACTTCACCATGTACCATCCTTTTCGACCCGTCAAAGGCCCGGACAACAATGTTACTTGGCTTGAGCTCTAAACCCTCACAATCCAGCCTGTCTAGAGCTTTCTTGGGTAATACATTCAACGAAGAACCAGTTTCAACCAACACATGGGCAAGAGTAGTGCCCCTGCATTCAATGGAGACATGCAGGGCATCATTATGGTTCTTCCCCTTAGCGGCCAGATCAGCGTCGGAGAAACCCAAACCATTATCAGCAGTTAAGTTGGCCACACAGTCGGTGAACTGATCAGCTTATGTCTCTTGTGGCACGTGGGCCGTCTTCAGAAAGGTAATCAGAGCCTTGGTATGGGCCTCTGAACACAACAACAGTGATAGCATAGAAATCTTTGATGGGGTGTGCCCCAGCTGCTCAACTACATTGAAATCACTCTTCTTGATAATCTTAAGAATCTCTTCCATCTCCTGCTAGGAAGCCTCAACAGTGGTGGTCTTTGGTGCCTCCGTCTGGGCAGGCACATCAGTAGCAATCCCTTTGCCCCGAGCATCAGATGACTCGGCAACAGTGGTAGAAATAGGAACTTGATCAGGCAAGGAAGCAGGCACACTTGCAGGTGTGATGACAATAGGTCTCTAGATAGCGGGTGGCGCAATATCTGGGGAGACGAGTCTGCCACTGCGGGTGACTTTGGCAGGCCCGGTGATGTTGGTGACGCCGGTACTAGTATCAAACTCTTGTTTAACTCCAAGCACATAAACATCTGCCCCATAGTGCCATGGAACAACTTTGTCAGATGTATAGGGGAGGGGCCCCGAAACAGTGATGATGATAGGAGCAATCTTCTGAGTAGACATGATTTTGACAGGCTTCTTTGAGGGAGCCTTAGGAGAGTTGTTGAAAATAGTAACAATGGACACTTCTTCAGCAGGGATAGCAGGAACAACAATCTTCTTGAACAAGATCTCTTTATTATCCATCAGGCTTTGGATACCTGATTTCAACAAAGGACAACCAGCAGGTGAAACAGAACATAGAAGGCAACCTTTACCACATCCCGGAAATAAACCGGCTAGCAACAGGTTCCTTTTGACAGCCAACAACGGAGTAACAATATCATCCACAGAGGCTACATACAAGTCTTCCTCAACAGCATTCACTCCATGCTTGGGCATGGGAGCAGTCACAACATTGGGCCTTTCGGGTGCCTCGAACTCTATCTCTTTAGCATCAATAAGGTCCTGAACCTTGTTCTTCAGAGCCCAACAATCATCCGTAGTATGCCCCGGGCTGTCAGAGTGATAAGCGCAGCGGGCGTTAGGATTGTACTTTGGAGAGGTTGTGTTCATAATCTTCGGAGCTTCTTTGACAGTTACCAGATTGGTTGACAGTAGTTGTGGCAATATCTGTGACAGGGTCATACTGAGCCGAGTGTACTGCCTTTTGGGTCTCTCACCCCTTGGCTGGTTATATTGCTGAGGAGCAGTAGCAGGCTTTGAAATTACCACCGCGTTGACAGCTTGGCGGTGTTCCGGTTTATTTTGTCTCCTTGAACCATAAACAGCACTAGATTCCTTCTTGAAGGGCTTCTTTTCAGTGCTCGAGGAGGCACCTTTTTGTATCTTCCCAGACTTGATACCAGCTTCTATCCTCTCACCAGTTAAGATCAGATCTATAAACCCAGCAGAAGAATTCCCAATCAGATGGTTGAAGAACGGACCAGACAGGGTCCCCAAGAACATGTCCACAAGTTCACGGTCAGTTAGAGGTGGCTGCACCCTTCCAGCCAGGTCTCTCCACTTTTGCGCATACTCCTTAAATCCTTCACCCGTCCCTAGTGACATACCCTGGAGTTGGGTACGCGTAGGAGCGAGGTCGGAATTATACTGATACTGCTTATAAAACGCAGTAACCAAGTCCTCCCAGTTACGAATGCTGGCTCCATCTAGCTGATAGAACCATTCGAGTTGAGTCCCTGAAAGACTATCCTGGAAGAAATGGATCCATAGATTCTTGTCAGCAGTGTAAGGCTGGATCTTCCTTACATATGATCTGAGATGCAGCTTAGGACAGGAAGCCCCGTCGTACTTTGCAAAAGCAGGTGCCTTGAACTTGTGAGGAATCACCACCCCAGAAGATAAGCCTAGGTCCCCAAAGTCCAACTCGGGCACATGTTGAATCTCCATAACACTTAAACGGTCCTCCAGCTGTTTGTACCTGTCCTCAGCAGGAGGGTACTTTTCATCATTGAAATCCGTCTCGTTGTCGGAGACCACGGGACTAGGAACCCTTCTCTCTTGGGGACTGTCTTTCCCTACAGAGGAAGTAGCCAGATCAGCCACATTTTGTAGTCCATTCCCGAATCTGCGTCCAGTGTTGAACAACACAGTCCTCTTCTTCTTCTTCTTCTTCAGAATCAGAGTCTTCAACTCCTGTTGACCCTGGGCTAAGCTCATGACCAACTCTTGAAACTGGGCGTTCTGGGCCTGGAGGGCCTTGATAGCTTGTTCAGTAGTAGGTTCAGAAGTCATGATGATTGCTGAAATAAACAGCGAAGAAGATGAGTGACCTGTAAAAAAAGGGTATCTGTTATGCAAATGATGCATGGTATGCTATTTATGCAATGCATTCAAGGGTTCGAAAGTTCAAATTCGTTGTAGACAAAAAGGAACACACGTTATATTAAGAAATAAATTGTTTAGTACATCAGGGCCTCATGGGAAAAACATTACAAAATACTTAATCCCAAAAGACACTACGCATCCTCTTTGGAGCGATGTAAGTGTTGAGAGTCTTTTCCTCGTGCAGTAGGCAGGTGAGCTCCAAAACCTTCTTCTCACTGGCATGTAGACCGGTTTCAAGAGAATTCCGCTCTTCCTTGAGTTGGATCCAGCTCTTTTGCATTTCCTCCCATGATGTTGGCATGTCAGGATGGTGAATGGTGTACGGAACCTCTCCTTCCATAACTGGCTCTTTGATCATGGGGAGAATGTGAGGATATGGCATCACAAGCTTCTGGGAGTGGGCTCGTACCCACTTGAGATAAGGCTCAAGGGGGGTGGAGTTCTTGTGCCCCAGTGTCTTACTATCCACCTTGTTAGGCATCCTCCAAGCTCTGATAAACCTCTGGCGAAGTCCTTGCGTATCGTTGTCGAAGTTAAAAACTATGTCAGGAATCAACATGTCATGAGGGCCATCCCTCCGGGCATATCCAAACTGTCTCAAAGCCAGACAGGGGTTGTAAGTAATTCCTCTGATTCCAAGTAAAGGAACATTAGGAAACTCTCTGCAACGATCAATGATAGTGACATTTTCTCTGGACCGAGAACACCAATGTATATCAGAATGTGTAAGAGTCATTAATCGTTGTGACCATCTCAAACCCCGCTCGTTCTTCAAAACTGATTGTGGAAGGTGCGAAATAAACCACCTTGCCAGGAGAGGAGTGCAGCACAAGAGAACACCTCTTTTTCTCATGGTTCGAGTGTAACATGAGTGGAGGATGTCCCCCAGCAACGTAGGTATAGGATTCCTGGACATGAAAATCTTGACAGCATTGATATCTATAAGCTGATCTAGATTCGGGAACAACACCAACCCATAGACAAGGAGTGCCACAACTTCTTCAAAGGCTTGTAGGTCAAGGGAATTCCAACATTCTTGTGCCTTCTCAAACAGGAACTTTGCCAAGAATCCTTTGATACCACTTCTGATTTCCCAATGCCCCTTGATGTCAGATGGTTGTAGGCGTAATGCTTTAGCAACCTCTTCAAGTTTTGGTTCCCTTTCCGTACCGTTGTAGGGTAGTTGACTGAGAATGGGAACCTTCAGAAGCTGGGAAAATTCTTCCAAAGTAGGCACTAATTGATAATCCAGGAAAGTAAAACAGTGGTGCAAAGGGTCAAAGAACTGGAAGAGAACTTTTATCATATCTTCTTCAATGTTGGTGTTGACCAAGCTGATGAGTCTACCATGCATTTCACTGAAGGAAGAGTTCTCGGGAATCCTGGATGTAAGCTCCTTAAGCTGAGGAGGGATCCTTACAAGGTTGACCTGAATTGTCTTTCTGCGGAGAGATTCCATGTCCTACAAAACAAGAACAAAGATGAAGATTCGAACCCTTGAAGTGGTTAGTAAATGCATATGATGCTTTATGATGTTATGATGTTATGATAAAAACACACCACAAGTATTCACAAAAGGCAAACATGATAAGGCACACAAGTCACACTAGACAACCCTTAGAGTTTAGGCCAGCATGAGGTTTAGGTACTACCCTCTTGAAGTTGGTTGGCTCAAAACCTGTCCTATCAAAAGTAACCGGGTTCTAAGGAGCTCAATATCATTGAATTATTTTCTATGTTCATTGTTTTGATTTAGCCACTGAACTGGCGATCAAAATATTCCAAGAAAACAACCCTCAATGAGTGTAGTATCGAGTATCTACCAACTTCGGACTGCACCAAAGTCGGTCATCTCACTACCCCTAAAGAGGCCAGGATGGTCAAGTAAGGTTCCTAAGATCAGTTGATGCTTCACGACACCACGCGGCGGCCCCGTACTCTCCTTGACTTGACTCAAGGGTTACCGGTACTCACCAAAGTGCCACATCAACGTAGCAACTGCTTCAACCGTGTCGGTATACCCTGCACAGTTCCCTCAGAGTTTGTTGCTACTTCTAAAAGGTATCCCCCAGATCCGGGTTAGGATCTATGAAACTCCAAAACAAGCCCATAATATTTAAAACAATCAAAGCAAGAAATTGAAAACAAGAGTGGTCTAATCCTAAGGTACACCTCACTTATTATTCATCCCCAGCAGAGTCTCCAGTTCTGTGATCGGTGGAAATAGAACTGACTGTTTTGAAATGCTGGTTCGCGAAATGTCGCGGTAAGTAAGAGTCGCCACCGTCTTTTATTTTCTCCAACAAGGAAAGGACAAAAGCACAGCAAAATTCCTTTTCGAGATGTTTCTCGGTTCGGGAGGTAGATTATAGAAAGGGAAGGTGTTAGCACCCTTTCTATCTGTGGTTATCCACGGGCTCTTAGGTACTTGCTCACTATGTTTTCAAAAATTGTTTGCTTTTCTTGTGTTTATGGGTTTTGAAAAAGTTTGTTTGAAAAACTTCTAGGTAACTCTTGTATCAGTCCTCAAGAGTGTATGAAGTATTTGTTTGAAAACTTTTGTTTGAAAGTGTAGGTGCAAAAAGTTTGTTTTGTTTTTGAAAGAGAAAGTACCCAGGAGAAATCTACCTACTCTAAGGAATTAAGCTGTGTAAATGTCCTTTAAACAGTACTATCCCACTATTGAGAAGTAGGTAGCACAGTCGTTGGAGTTATTCGGGTCAATTCGATTATAGGGACATGTGTGGTCACCAAAGCAATAGTAGGACGCCTTAGCGGTAACCCTAATGTCCTAGATCCTTTTTATCCGAGGCAACCGTTTTGAGGCAACTGGATCTTTAGACAGGAGGGAGACCTCTAAAACACCCTATACTTAATGACCACCTCGAGGCAACCAAGTGAAGCGTACCCTAAGAGTGGCATGTGCATGTGTGTCAGGATTCAATTCATACTATCTTTGCACATGTATTATGGTGAGCTACGAGTCGATTTTATTTTCAGGCAAGTCTTGTCATGCATAGTTAACATTTAATAATTGTGCGGAAAATAAATTGCGGAAAGTAAATCTACGCTATTACAAGGCGTCGGGTATTTACATCGCCAAAAGCAACCCTTGAAAAGAAAATGCGGGAAAATAAAGAAAGCGATGAAAGCCCTAATTATCTATTACATTCTCGGAGCAGATACATAAATATGATCAAAATAAATATGCGCGAAAAGAAATTGAATCAGGACGTCCTTAGGGTTTTGACCCCTTTTGAGAAAAGAATGGAATTTTGGTCCTTTTTGCAATTAATTAATATTAAACCTAATTTACTAATTAATTAAATAATTACAAGAAAAAAGTATTTTTTAGCTTTTTTAATGTCTTCATGAAAATAAAAATAAAATAAATTAAAGTAAAAAGTTAGTAAAACCTAATTCTAATTTATTTTATTTATTATGAAAAAGTCAAAATTAAACCTAATTGAACTAAATTAATTTGTTAGGATTTATTTACAAAAATAATAAACTAAGGTGAAATTAATAAATAATAATAATAATAAAAATATTAGTTTTCTGAATTTTATTAGGAAAATAATTAATTTGTTAATTATATATTAATAATAATAATAATTAATGAAAGAATTAAATAGAAATTAAAATAGAAAAAGAAAAAGGAACAAAGAAACCAGGGGGGTGATGGGCCCATTAGGAGGTTTTGTTAGCAATTCTGAAGCCCACTAAGCTCAAGCCTTGTTGACTTTCTGGAAATTGTCCACGCATGCTTTGACTGAGAATACCATGGTCTTCCCATCATGACCATTGGATTGATGCTTAAGGCCACTTGGCGCTTGGATGCCTGGAGATACATGGTGGAACGCTGCCTGAAGTCTGCATGCAATCATGTTAAACAAAATAATATAGGAATTTTGGTGGACCTGGGACTCGAACCCAGGTCCCAATGGTCACCGTCCAGCGCATCAACCACCAGGCCACTTGCTTGCTTTTGATAATATATTAAGCAACAATTATAATATACACAAAGTAACAATTATGCTGGAAACACAAAATCACGCGCGTTTTTTTGTATGGCCCAATGACATGCTTACACGCCTTCATCTTCTTCGCTGTATATCTGTAAAAACAAATAGATAGCGGGGGTTTTTAACCCCCACAATTTAACATGAGGAATAATAGCGAATAGGTCCCTGATGCACATAAATATTTCGCGAGGGTGGTTTTAGATTCGTCTTGTCTCAACGAATTCAACCATGGGTCTCTCAAGGTTTGATTTCTCCTGTACAGCAAAGCCCTAATCTGGAAGCTCAAGAACCCTAAAGTTCATCAATGGCGTTTTATGATTCTGGGCATTATAATGCAATTAAACCACACCATCAACTTCCTATGAGTTCAAGCAATACAAAACAAACACAAAATCATGTTAATGATGCATGAAATAAGCAATTCGATTCTAGAAAAAAAACGCAAACCGTTAAACTGTTCTTGATGATTTTGATAGCTTTAAGGCTTAGTTTTGATTGCAATATGTCCCTGAGAGTTCCAGCAATGTATTAGAAACCACAAAAGCCTTTGAATCACGTTGGAATATGGAAATCGGTTTTGACTTTTTTCTTGAATTTTTTCAATGTGATTATGGTTTCCTGGCAGCCATTTTCACGTCCAATGCATTAGGGTTAGTTTGTGTATTTATAGAAGAGCTGAATTAGGTTACAATCTTGCACAAAAGATCCATGGAATGATGATTTAATATTTGATTGAAAATCAAATAATTTTGTATCTTTTTGATTGAAGAAACTTTCCAAACTTGGAGATTTTGATATCCTTGATTGATACACGAATTTGCCAGCTTGATTAGGTCATTCTTGCTTCACAAAAGGATTGAAAAACCATATCTTTGAATTTCCTACAATTTAAATTAATTAAATGAATTAAAATCAATTAAAAATCCAATTAATTAATAGAAAATAAGAAAATAAATTCAAATAGGCTTTATGGGTCGTGCATAGGCCTTGGATAAAGTTTCAAGAAGGAATTTGAGGCCCATTAGCAAAAACAAAGTGTTTTGAGCAAAGTTGACTTTTGCAAATTCACAAAAATTTCTCAACTTCTCCAATGCATATCTTGCTCAATTTTGATCATATGAACATGTTCTTTGACATTTTGGAAAGGTCTTGAAGTTCTATAACCAATGCCTTTGGTCCCATGTCATTTGGATTTACCAATCTCAAGTTATGGTCTTTGACTTAAAATGCAATTTTGTTGACTTTTGAAATTGACCTATAATGTAGAAATTGATAACTTTTTGTGAGAGAATTTCTTGGACTTGGAATGTGAAGATGAGTTGTAGGAAATGTCATCCCCTTCAAAATGAGCATTGGATGGGATTTTTCTGATGAACCATGAAAAAGTTATGCCCTGGTCAAGATACAGTTGACTTTTCTGCTGTCCAAAAATAGTAACTTTTGCATCTTTGATGATTTTTGAGCCATTCTTGTGGAATCATGATCAAGGCTTGATGAAATGATGATTGTGGACTCAAAATAAGATGTTGACCAAAAATTCTGACTTTTGACTGCAAAATGACCATTTTGCCCCTACAGTTGACTGTGGATCAAATAGGGCTTTTGACTGTGCAACTTGACACTATGAGTCTTGAGACTTGACATGTAGATGCTTGACAATGTATATAGGCCTATGAGACTTGATTGAGCCATTGAAAACCTCAAATTCCTTGAAAGAATCAAAACCCTAATTTTGACTGGCTTATGAGGTATTTGGACTGTGCAACCCTTGAGAAATCTTGAACCATTTGAAGGTGATTCTTGACAAACCTTGAAGAATATGGGAGGGCAAATTTTGGGGTACAACAGACATCATCTAGTTAGAGGAAAATAAACCCCCTTGCCCCTTGCTAGACGTCGTTCATGATACTTTGGCGGCATTTGGTTAGAGGAAAATAAATCCTCCTGCCCCTTGCTAGGCGTCTGGTTCATGATAACATGCATCACAGGCCCTTGAGATCATTGAAATGGTTAATGAAAATGCTATGGCATGATGTCATTATGTGTATGATATGCACTAAGCAAAAGCACAAGGTGATGAAAACAAGTAAGTCTTGCAAGAATTCCAAGTTATTGGATAATGAATACAAACAAGTCCTACAAGGAGTTCAAATTATTAGATTATGAATTCAAACAAGTCACAGAAGTAGCCTTAGGTTTAAAGGCTTGCATGGAGTTTGTAGGTAAGTACCCTCTTGAGTTTTAGTTGGCTCAACCTGTCCTAAGAAAAGTAACCGAGTTCTAGGAGCCTCAATATTACATATCTTTCTCTCAGGCATTGTTTCAGCACAAGCATCTGATTTGCAACCGAAATATCCCGAGAGTCCGATCTCAATGAGTATAGTATTGAGTATCAACCAACTTCAGTCTGCACCAAAGCTGGCCATCTCACTACTTTCTAATGGCTAAGTTGTGTCAACTAAGGTCCTTCGGTTAGTTAGTGCTTTATGACACCACGCGGCAGCCCAACACTCTCCTTGACTTAACTCAAGGGACACCAACACCAACCAATATGTCACACTAAATTATCCATAGCTTCAACCATATCGATATATGCCGTACAATTTTCACGATCTATTGCAACTTACCTAAAATGCCCCAGATCCGGCTATATGATCTTTACAAAAATAAACCCGAGCAAAACCCAGAAATGTAAAGCATATAAATCAAGCAAGTACAACATTTTAAATGTGATCTAACTCTAAGATAACCCCACTTTTAGTTATCCCCAGCAGAGTCACCATTTCTGTAATACGGTGGGAGAACTGACTTTTTGGTTTTGCATTTTATAGCAAATGTTGCGGATAGCAAGAGTCACCATCGACTTTTCTTTTATCCAATAAAGGAAAGGGTGAAAATAACAGGAAAGACCTTTTGAGAATTTTCTGAGTTCGTGGGGTAGGTTACGAAAAGGGAAGGTGTTAGCACCCTTTTCATCTGTAGTTATCTATGGACTCTTAATCACTAGCTCACTTTTGTAAATGCTTTGTGAATGTGTAAGTTTGAAAATACTTTTAAAATGCCTAAGTTCGGCAACTTTGTAATGATTCTCGTATCAATTGAGAATGCATACAAAATGTTTATTTTGAAAATATTTCATAAAAGTGTTTGTGTGAAAAATGTTTTTGAAATGTTCACGAGCAAGCGATTAAGAACTATCTACCTACTCAAAAGTCTTTCATGTTATTTTCCTTTTCCTTTAGATAATGATATCCTACCATTAGTTAATAGGGAGCCCTATCGTTGGATGTTTGAGGGACAGGCACGGGTCATTGTACAGTCATAAAGGCAACATATAGGGATACCTTTAGCAATTCAAAGAAAATATTGTCATGTATTTGTAGGCAACATCGAGGGACAAGATCATTTACAGAAGGCAGCATCAGTGGGTCATCGAGGGACTATGATCTTTATAATGATTTTTAACCGAGGGTCTTTGCTAATGGTATCCCTATTTTTGTACCCCAAAATTTTCCCTATCATTTTATCAACATTTCTCATCACAAGACTCTTGGAACTCAAGACCAAGCTAGGGTTTGCTCTGCTCAAGACATCTCCTTGTACTGTTGACCTGAAATTAGGGTTTGAGTTTGCACAGGGATTTTTGGACCTTCAATGCCCAAATTGACTTTCATACTTCATGTTGGACTCACAAGTTTGTCCATACCAAGTTTCAAGCCTTGAATCAAATTTTTTCCCAGTCAATTGGACAGTTGACCTAGAAATCAGCTGTATTGGGGAAAAAGTCAACTGTAGCCAATTGACAGTCAAACCTCATGAATTTTGACCCACATCAACATTGTGAACTCATATGAACCATTTGATCAAGTTTGGATCACAATTCCACAAGAAATTTGATCAGATCACCAAAAGGGCAAAATGGTCATTTTTAGGGTTTTGACTGTACAAAGGCAATTTTTGACTGTTTGACCTAGCCAATGGTAAATCAAGCTCAACCATGGACTCAAGGACTCAATGAAATTATCTTGACCCTTTCAACAAGTTCAAAAGATCTCAAATACATAGGATTGACAGATGAATTTTTCAGTCAACTGATCAAAATTTGACTGTACACTGAAAAGTCAAACTTTAACTTTTTGGTCAAAATCAAGTACCAAGGGTCATTTTTCATCAAGATATGTCAAATTATGAAACTTGTTCATCAAGAAACCCAAAATTGCAAATTAGGGTTTGAAATTGAAAATTTTCATAACTTAGAAATTTTCTTAATTTTTCCTAACTTTGCCCCACATTTTTACCAAGATGCAAATGGATTCAAACAAAACTTAAAACATGAAAATTGTAGTCCTCCACAAAGTCTACAACTTTGGTTCACAAAGTTTTCTCAAAAGAAGCTTGGATCTCAAGTTATGAGTTTTGGAAAAAGGGTACCTAAAACTTTTAACTTAGAGAAATTTTGCCCTAGTTTAGGCAGGATTTTGACCCATCTTCTTGGCCATTTTTCACATAGTTCCACTTGGAGTCTCAAGTTGCATTTCAAATATGGATTATAGTAAATGTTTCAAGATTTCCAAATTATCCAAGAACTCCTTAAACACCTTTGTGGTTAGGGAGAATCGAATGCTTGAAGTTGGCAAAAACTCACTTTGAAACCATGGCCAATACATGTTCATACCACTTGCCAAATCTGACCAAACTAGCTTAGTACATAATTACAGGCCTCTAAACCAATTTAAACTCAAAAATTGAATGCAAATACATTGGTTAGAGGCATTGTCCTGATCAAGGGATCATTGTACAATGAACATTTCCATTTTGGGCATAAAGATCACACTTCCATTTCCATAAAGGCAACTTTATGTCAAATTGCATTTTCTTGAGCCTTGGACTTCTTTCGTTGCAGTAAACAAGTTCCACAAACTTAGGCAAAGGTACAAGAAGTTGGTGCATGCTTGGAGATAGCCTGTACAGGCCTATCTCATTTCACTTCACACTTTTCTTTCAAAACAAGCCATTGTGCCAAAAGTCAATAACACACATCTGATATATTGAACTCAAACAAAGTTTTCAAACAAGTTTTGTACACCCTTGTAAGCTAGAAGCACGAGCCTTTCACCCATAAAGTACCCTTATACTCAAAAACTACATTTTCTTGCAAAACAGGGCAAGTTCTGCAAATCACAAGCCACAACCAAATCCCCTCGTGCATTTTGTCCCAAATCACTTCAAACACATTCTAAACAATACACCTAAGCTGTCCAGACCATTCACAAGCTACTGTAACTCCATTTACATACATCACCATTTTTACTTTGAAGCTTTATAGGTTGAGTTCTGTGGAGAGATTCAGGCCAGTTCAAAACAAACTAAGCATTGGAAAAGGTTCAGGGAACATCAAGCAAGCTCAAAAGAACCTCAGGCCTCACTGAAAGTTGATGCATTGTCCAACTCGAACTCAATTGAAACAGGTATTTCATGAACTTCTATCTCTCTATTTAGGAACATTTAGCCTTAGGTTTGTGAATAAAAGATGTTGAACTCATTGCCCTGAAACCATACATATGCTCAGTTTTCATTTATATTAAACGTGCTAAGAGAATTTCATCCATGAACTTTCTGAAAAAACTAGGTTAGAAATTAGGGCCAGAGAAATTCTCTCTGGTCTTTGAGAGTTAGATTAAGTTTTTTATATGGTTAGAATCGTGGATTGATGCTCTACAAGTTTCATATTTTGAGTTTTGTTAAAAGATCACAAATACAGGAGATACAAGTTTGTAAAGGCACGCGCGCGTTTTCAAAATTCTGGAGGTTGAAGATGAAGTCTGGGCTGGGCCTGCCCTTCTTGCTTCCAACACCTCCCAGCTTACTTTCAGCACCCCCTGGCCCATTTCTTTGTATTTTCATTATTTTTGCATTTTAATTTCTTTTCTGACTTTGATATTTCATTTTTAAATATAAAAAATACTCTAAAAATATTTTCACAATTTTTTTCATTTATTAGATATTTTATTTTGATTTTTTCTAATATGAAAAACAATTTAAATACTTATATTATTTTGTTTAAACTTGAAAATAATGCAAATAATACTTCTATTTTTCATTTCTATTTTTTATTCACACCAAAAATATTTTCTTGAATATATTGTATTTTTGTAAATATTTTATTTTATTTTTACATACTTAACATATTTAATATATATATATATATATATATATATATATATATATATATATATATATATATATATATATATATATATATATATATATATATATATATATATATATATATATATATATATATATATATATATATATATATATATATATATATATATATACTTTTATTTTATTAAATACTTAGAAATAAAATACAAAAATATTACTTTTTTTATTTTTATTATTATTTATACTAAAAAAATACCTTTTTAGATATATTTCATTTTTATACATATTTTTGTACATAAATAATACATTATATTTATTTTCTTAAGAAATTAGGGTTTTTGCCCTAAAAACAAATAAAATTAATCTTTTATTTATTTCTTTATACCTTTTACATAAAAAAAATACTTTTGCATACATGAACAAATAAAAACTTTTTTGCATAATACATCTTGTTCAATATTTATTTATCTTGTTTAATTAAATATTGCCCATTTATTTTAACATTGCACAAAGAATTCAATTTGGATATAATAGTAATTAGGGTTTTATATTTCTTGTCAAATACCCCCTATTCAAAATTGTACCCTCCTCCCTATATGAAAGTTGTAATAGCTTAAATTTATTTTTACGCACTTAAATGCTTTCAATTATGCCATGATTAGAATTAGGGCTTGTATGCAAAATCAAAACCAACAAATAGTTTGACCTAATCAAAGACAAAATGCATGAAAAACAAACACAATGCACACTTGCACCCCTAGGGTTACAATCCACTTGTTGCCTTCAAAAATGGGCCATGGTATGCATGTCAAGTACTTTGGCAAAACAAAAACAAAGCAAAAGATCATTGTCCCTCGATGACGCTATCGAAGTTACCTAAACAAAATGATCAAGTCCCTTAAGAAAATTGCCAAAAAATACTCGACACAATTGCTATCACGGTCTTTACGATGACCCGTGCCTGTCCCGTTTAACATCCTAACACAAGGTTGTTCACCAAATACAATGGTGAAGCAACACTGTTAAAAGGGTTAAAAACATAAGAAAGATCTTTGAGTAAAATAGGGTTGATAGCTCTTAGTTACTTGATCAAAATCTTGCAAAACATCCTTGCTATTTTCAAAACACACTTCACAACACAATCTCAAAACCCTACTTTCAAACATTGAAAACTTTTCAAAAGACAAAAACACCTTTGTATACATTCAAACAAGAATCATTACAAAGGTTGCCACAACGATGGCCTCTTTTCAAAAACATCCTTCAAAACCACACACAAAGCACTATTTCAAACAATTGAAGAGCACCATTTCAAACAATTGAAAAGCAAAGCAAGTGATCTAAACAAGTAACTAAGAGCCCATGGATAACCATGGATAGAAAGGGTGCTAATACCTTCCCTTTCTATAATCTACTCCCCGAACCCAAGAAAACATCTCAAAGGTCTTTCCTGTGCTTTTTGACCTTTCCTTAGGATAAAATAAAAAGTCGGTGGCGACTCTTGCTAAACCGAAACATTTGTGAACACAAACGCAAAATCCCAAGTCAGTTCTATCACCGTGTCACAGAACTGGCGTCTCTGCTGGGGACATTTTAAAAGTGGAGTAACCTTAGGGCTTAGATCATCTTTGCAGGCTTATCTTGATTGCTTTGATTGCTTTACATTTGGTTCTCTTGTTTGGGCTTGAAATCCTCCACCCGGATTTGGGAAACATTCATAGGTAAATAGCAATACGTTGTGGAAACTGTGCGGGGTATACCGACATGGTTGAAGCAATAACTATATTAGTGCGACATATTTGTGAGTACCAGTATCCTTTGAGTCAATCAAAGAGAATACGGGGCCGCTGAGTGATGTCATGAAGCACTAATGAACTCTTAGAACCTTACTTGACCATCTTGGCCTTTTATTAGGGGTAGTGAGATGAACGACTTTGGTGCAGTCCAAAGTTGGTAGATACTCGATACTACACTCATTGAGGTTTGTTTTCTTGGAATATTTTGGTCGCCAGTTAAGTGGCTAAACCAAAACAATGAACATAGAAAACAATCCAGTGATATTGAGCTCCTTAGAACCCGGTTACTATTTAAAGGACAGGTTGAGCCAACTAAACTCAAGAGGGTACTTACCTATGAAACTTCATGCAAGCCTGAAACTAGGGTTTTGTGTGACTTGTTTGTACATGTGCTTGTGCATACATCATGAACATCATAAAGCATCATATGCATCCACTAACCATTTCAAGGGTTTGGATCTTCATCTTTGTTCCTGTTTTCTAGGTTATGGAATCACTCCGCAGAAAAACTATTCAGGTCAACCTTGTGAGAATCCCTCCTCAACTCAAGGAGCTTACTTCAAGGATTCCAGATGTGATCGGTGGATCTGGAACTGACTGTTAAACGCTGGATCGTGAAATGTCGCGGTAAGCAAGAGTCGCCACCGTCTTTTATTTTCTCCAACATGGACAGGACAAAAGCACAGCAAAATTCCTTATGAGATAGTTTCTCGGTTCGGGAGGTAGATTTATAGAAAGGGAAGGTGTTAGCACCCTTTCTATCCATGGTTATCCATGGGCTCTTAGATACTTGCTCATTGTGTTTTCAAAAGTGTTTGCTTTTCAATTGTGAGTGGGTTTGAAAAAGTTTCGTTTAAAGATTTCAGATCGACTCTTGTATCAGTCCTCAAGAGTGTTTGAAAAAATTGTTTTGAAAGCTTTTTGAAAAGTGTCGGTGTGAAAAGAGTTTTTGATTGGTTTTTGAATAGAGCAAGTATCTACGAGTCATCCACCTACCCTAAGGAATTAGGCTGTGTAAATGTCCTTAAGGTAGTGCCATCCCACCATTGAGAGATAGGTAGCACCACCGTTGGAGGTGTTCGGGTCAATTCGTTTGTAGGGACAGTGTGGTCACCAGAGCAACAGTAGGACACCTTAGAAGCTACCCTTATGCCATTGATCCTTTTTAATTCGAGGCAACTTTTCCGAGGCAACTGGATCATGTTATGGACATAAGGACTTACTAAAACGTCCTATACTCGACGACCACGTTTCGAGGGCAAGGCAACAGTAAGGCGTACCCTAAGAGTGGTGTGTGAATTTGTGTGTTATTTTCAGTTATGTTTTATCTTGTACATGCATCATGGTGATCTACGCTTGTTTTTAATTTAGGCCATACATTCTTTCATGCGATTATAATTTAAAAGCGCGGAAATTTAAATGCGGAAAGTAAAGTCCTACGCTATTACAAGGCGCGGGTCTATACATCGCCAAATTAACAAAGACCCGTTTTAATAAAAATGCGGAAAGTAAAACCTAGTTACTATTACAAGGCTTGAGCAATTACATAATATTCACAAAGGAAAATAAGAATAAATGCGCGAAAGGAATAAAAATAGAACGTTCGAGGGTGTTGCACCCTTTTTGAAATTAAAGAGCTAATTAATTATTTAATTAAAAGAAAAGAAATGTTTTTTTATATTTTTGGTATTTAATGAAATAAGAAAAGAATTTAAAATTAGAAGGAAACCCTAGTTCTAAATATTTTTAATTATTAAAGAAAAGGTTAAAGTTTAAAACCTAATTTATGCTAATTAATTATTTACATATTTATTTACAAAATTAATGATAATTAATAATAATGATAAATAATGATGATTAATAATTTATTTAAGAAAAAGATGAAAATGTCAAAAAAAACCTAATTCTAGATATTTTTTACTTATTAAGAAAAAGATTAAAGTTTAAAAACCTAAACTAAACTAAGTTAATTGTTAGAGTTTATTTACAAAAAATAACATTTAAACAAAATATCTTTTTATTTTTGTCTTTTTCTGATTTTTTATATTATTTTTATGTTTTATGAAAATATGGAATTAAAGAATTAAAATAAAATTAACTAAAACAAATAAAAGTAGAAAAATATAAAAAAAGATAAAAGAGCAAACCATGGGGGGTTCTGTCCCCAAATTGGAGGTCAAATTGTAGCAATCCTGGCCCAATTGATTTCTGGCCTGGTTGAATTTCATGCTAGCGTGTGGCTTCGTTGACTGATGCCTATGCTACCCTTCAAATCTGGACCTTTGGATGGGGATCATGGGGTGCGTGGCACGTTTGGATCATTGGGCGTAGGATGAACCTCAGGAGGCAAGCTGCATGGGATTAACTTGAAACAAAATATATGAATTGAGTAAGGGGACCTGGGAATCGAACCCAGGTCCCAGTGGTTATAGGACAATGCACCAACCATCTGCACCATTTGCTTTCTTTGTAATGTTAATGGATAATAAACAATATATATAATAAAAACGCGCTAGTGGCAATTAACTCAAAAACGCGCTAAAGTTTGAATTACCCTCTCACTTCTTGACACCTAAGCATCTTCTTCCTCGTTTGCGTTTTTGCCTGAAACATAAAAAGAATTAGCGGGGGTTTTAAACCCCCCCAAAATGTAACCTTTTTAAAAATAACGAATAGCTCATCTTGCTACATAAATTGGGCGCGATTAGTGTGTTGTGTTCGTCCAAGCTTCCTGAGTTTGACCATGGCACTGAGAAGTCCTAATTTTACAGTATACAAAAATGCCCAATTTCACAGTTTTGTAACCCTAACCATCTTCCATGGTGATTCTTCATATGATGCGTGAAAACTCAATTAAAACCTACAGTTAGCTTTAGAATGGTCCAATGAACATAAATCAAATATTAAAAACTACAAAAAACGCATGAATCATGATGCAAGCATATGAAAAAAATCCTGTACAGGACACGATCGTTCTACCGTTTCTTTGCGTTAGAATGGATGGTTTTGATCTGAAAACCTTCCTTGAAGTCTCAGGAAGGCAATGGAATGATTATTTGATCTTGAAAAGCCTTAGAATCGTGATTTCAGTTTTGGAATTTCTTGATAAAATTGCAAAGTTGTTTATGGTGTTTCTGTGCAGCTTAGAGATCCTTGGACTAGGGTTTGCATGAGTATAAGTATTGGAATGATTAGGGTTGAGTTTTTGGTCCAAAGAATCAAAGCATTGATGTAGAGAATATTTGATTTTCATGGCATAATTTTTCAATCTTTTTCATGCATATTTGAATCCAATCATGGCAAATCACATTGATTCTTTCCCTATCTAATAATGCACGAAATCCTTAAGTTATTCCATGCATAAAAAGATTTGAAAACTTTGTTTTAGTATTTTCCACATATTTATTTTAATTAAATGAATTATTAGCAATTAAAAATTCAAATAAATAAATAAAAATGATGAATAACCTCCCTTTGGGCCAAATGGTCGTGCACATGCTTTGGATGATGAATCTTGGAAGAAAATGTGGCCCATTAGCAATTTTAAGACATTTGAAGCAAAGTTGACTTTTCAAAATACCCAAAAATTTCCCAACTTCCACAAGGCATATCTTGCTCAATTTTTAAGCTTTGATCATGTTCTTGGACATTTTGGAAAGGTCTTGAAGTCCTCTAACCAATGCCTTTGGTCCCATGTCATTTTGATTTACCAATATCAATGTATGGCCTTTGACTTAAAGTCCCCTTTTGGTGACTTTGAAAATGACCTATAATGTTGAAATTGATAACTTTTTGTGAGAGCATTTCTTGGACTTGAAGTGTGAAGAGGAGTTGTAGGATATGTGATTCTCTTCAAAATGAGCTTTGGATGGAATTTTTCTGATAAACCATGTGGAAGTTATGCCTTGGTCAAGTTACAGTTGACTTTTTCAACTGTCCAAATATGGAAACTTTTGCATCTTGAGACTTTTTGAGCCAAGCTTTGAGAATCATGATCAAGCATTGATCAAATGATGTTTATGGCTTCAAAATGAGATGTTGACCAAAATTTTGAACTTTTGACTGTCAAATGACCATTTTGCCCCTACAGTTGACTGTAGTGCAATTAGGGTTTTTGACTGTGCAATTTTGTGCTGTAAGTCTTGAAACTTGGTATGAGGATACTTGACCATGTTTGTAGGCATATGGGACTTGATTGGACCCTTGGGAACTTCATTTTCTTTGTCAGAACCAAAACCCTAGTTTTTGACTGTTAGGAGGCCCTTGAATTGTGCAACCCTTGGGGAATTTGAAGCTTTGACTTGGCAAATTTTGAAGAATATGGGAGGGCAAATTTTGGGGTACAACAGTTGCCCCTGTTCAATCTTCTTAGACCTGAGGATGCAGATTGGCTGACGTGCCTTTCGTAATCCGAAGGTGGAAGATGATTGAACACTAGAGTGCCCAGAAATTTGCGCTCACATAGTAGCAGTGTGATGGGGGGAATGGGCTTATAGATGCCATTTGGAGATTGACGGATAGGATGATGGGCTTATAGATGCCATGCTAAGAGATGATGGATGAGTGGATGGGCTTATAGATGCCATCTGGATGTTGATCGCGTAAGAGATTCCTTAGCGAGAACTTGCGTACCTGCAAAAGAAAGTGATTACCTGGCCTGTTACAGGAGCTGGTCTTCACATTCTTTGTGTAGATGCGTCCTGACTGGTTACAGGAGCTGGATCTGGAGCTTCAAAAAGGTGATGAATGAACCAGGGATGGTTACTACCTCAACGGGACGGTGAGAGAACCTTGGATTCTCTCAACAGTAACGCTGAGAGAATCTTGGGCGACTTCTACCTCAACAGTAATGCTGAGAGAATCTTGGGCGACTTCTACCTCAACAGTAACGCTGAGAGAATCCGGGGATGATTACTACCTCAACAGTAACGCTGAGAGAATCTTGGGCGACTTCAACCTCAACAGTAATGCTGAGAGAATCTTGGGCGACTTCAACCTCAACAGTAACGCTGAGAGAATCTTGGGCGACTTCTACCTCAACAGTAACGCTGAGAGAATCTGGGGGTGATTACTACCTCAACAGTATCATTGAGAGAATCTTGGACGATTACTACCTCCGCAGTAACGGGGAGAGAACCATAGGCGACTTCAACCTCAACAGTATCATTGAGAGAATCTTGGATATCTTCTACTGAGTCTTCATCAGGAAAATTTGTTAGGGGTCGATTTAGCTGGACTAGAGAAGGCCTTTGACTGGATAAGAAATAGGAAAATCTTAGGGTCGATTTAACTGAACCGGTCTAGGTCTTGAAATCTTCAACTGGATAAGAAACAGGGAGATCTTAGGGTCGATCTGACTGAACCAGAGAAGGCCTTTGACTGGATAAGAAACAGAGAAATCTTAGGGTCGATTTAACTGAACCGGTCTAGGTCTTGAAATCTTCAACTGGATAAGAAACAGGGAGATCTTAGGGTCGATCTGACTGAACCAGAGAAGGCCTTTGACTGGATAAGAAACAGAGAAATCTTAGGGTCGATTTAACTGAACCGATCTAGGTATTGGAATCTTCAACTGGATAAGAAACAGGGAGATCTTAGGGTCGATCTGACTGAACCAGAGAAGGCCTTTGACTGGATAAGAAACAGAGAAATCTTAGGGTCGATTTAACTGAACCGGTCTAGGTCTTGGAATGTCTTCAACTGGATAAGAAACAGGGAGATCTTAGGGTCGATCTGACTGAACCAGAGAAGGCCTTTGATTGGATAAGAAACAGAAAAATCTTAGGAGCGATTTAACTGAACCGGTCTAGGTCTTGAAATATAGCTGAGAACTTAACTGGATCTTTCCTGAAAGGTAAGGGTCAGTCAGATGCAATGCATGATATGAATCAAGCAATGATGTTCTCAACATAAATGAGATTGTAAGATATGATGCGAATGTGCATGCTATAATGTATGGAAATGTGATGTTTATGTATGTTTTTGTCTAGGAAAATAAAATCCTTGACGGGTGCCAGGAAGTCACTCCTGGGCTGATGTTGGAGAATAGATCTTTGCTTCCGCTGGGGATGATAGTTGCAAGAATACCGGTAGGAGAAGATGACTCCGTTGGGGAATGAACTTGGCGAATGTATTACTCTGCGAGGAGAAAAGTACTCTAGCGATCTTGCTGGGGAACAATACTCTGTGGGGAGAGAGGTACTTTGCTGAAATGTTGATGGTAACTTCGTTGGGGATACCATTGTTGCGTTGGAAGTGTTGAGAGACTTCGCTGGGGATAAGAAGACTTCGCCGAGGACGCTCTCTCCGTGGCTTTTGGCTGAGGATAACCCAGTTATATCCTGGTAGGGAAATAACTCTTTGAATAAATTCGGGAGACGCGTTCGTGCTCTGCGAGGGATAAGCTTCCAGAATCTACTGGGGATAAGCTTACTGCTTGGGGAGATGAATTCCAACTTTCCTGGGGAACTAGATTGGATTCTCCTGGGGAAGTTTTGAACTGTAATTTTTGTAAGTTGAAAGAGGGAACCTATGTAGGGTTGCCTGATGATGAGCTCGTATAAAACCACATCTTGGAAAGAAGGACACCTGTGTAGGGTTGACTGATGACGAGTCCGTGTAAAACTACGTCTGGAGCTTGAGAAGGGAACCTGTGTGGTAAAACTGCATCCTGGAAGAGGTAAAACCTGGGTAGGGTTTCTGATGACGAGTCCGTGTAAAACTGCATCTTTGGGGAGATAGAACCTGTGTAGGGTTTCTTCGGGATAAGTTCGTGTAAAACTTCTGGCGGAACCGGGGTGAGGTTACTGCAGGGTAAGTTCGTGTAAAACTTCTGGATGAACCGGAGTAAGGTTACTGCAGGGTAAGTTCGTGTAAAACTTTTTGATGAACCGGGGTAAGGTCATCTTGAGATAAGTCCGTGTAAGACTTCTTCTGAGGGTGAGTCTGTGTAAGACTTTGTCTGAAAGTTGAGAAGGAACCGGTGTAGGGTTGCCTGATGGTGATCACGTGGATGATTGTCTTGTTTGGTTTCAGATATTAACCCACGATCAGTCGTCCACTGATTTTTCTTGGCTTGTTACCAATGTTGATCTGGAATTTGTAAAGGTAGATGGTAATCATCTTTATATTAATCTTTTCTTGGTACCTTGGTTGACAGAGCAACTGGATCGCCTGGACGACTCGTTATTGCCCCTGTTTCTGAGGTGAGGGAGGAAGACCTGTGAGGTGCTGGTGGTTGTTGATGGACAAACCTTCTTCTGGTAGGCAGGTGACAGGATGACAGGATGACAGGACATAGTCGTACACTTTAATCCCTAACTTTTGCCTGGACCGCCCTTTCGGGTTTTCAGTCCACCGGGATACCCATTTTTGCCCAAGCCGCCTTTTCAGGTTTTCGACTTGCCGGGTATACAAATTATTTTCATTTCATCCCTTATTTTTGCCCGAACCCTTTTGGTTCGCCGGGAAGCCCTTATTTTTGCCTAGGTACGTCAACCTAGCGGGTCTTTGATTATGCGTATTATTTTTTCGACTATGTCCACGCTCCTAGAATGTAGGGAGTTGCCCCTGTTAGAAGTGTTTTGTTATACCCCCAGAAGATGTTTGATCAGGAAAGATTCGTTGCTGGAGTGCCCTAAGTGACCCAGGCGGAGGTTTGTCCCAGGCTATTTGGCCTTTTGAAAGATTCTCCGAATCTTGACTTAACTGCCCCAGATGATGGACAATAGTCATGCCATGCCCCTTGATTGGAAGTGCCTTTGTTCACTAGGCTTTCATCGTGCGAATTTCCTGCTGTTCAAACAAAAAGTCACATGCAAACAAAGTTATGTCAAAAGTGCAAAGCTTATGTCTGTCTTGAAGATTTTGAAAATGCATTCTTTTTTCATAAAACAAGCAAATGTTTGTAAAACGTGATGTCAACTCCGTATTTACCGTAAGCCTTAAGGAGTCAGGATGCCTTTCGTAACAGTATGCTTTCGAACTAACCCATGCTTCAGCTAGGACTTTTAAGGGTTACAACGTGGCCTGGTTCACGGTTTAAGAAACAAAGGATAAAGGCTCAAATTTTATTTGTACCCACCCGCTCTTCGTGATGTCCTTCAATCCTAAACTCAGCTGATCGTTCGTTAGACCTTTTTTGAGTCTTTGCTTTGATATACCTGTGATGGTTCGAATACTGAACGTTTATTTTGGATAGGCAATCATTTCCTTTTTTTTTGTTGAGGGTTTGATGACCTCTTTCTTTTTGATTTCACTATCCCTAAATTTTTCCTGAGCTGTTTCTTTTGTGATTACAGTCAGCGGGATGCCCCAGTTTTGTAAGCCTCCTTCATAGGTTTTAACTTATTGGGTTTTTATTTTGAAAGATAACGACTGCCTGTCTTTATGATTATAGGAACCATTACTGTCTTTGATTTTGTAAGGACTTCTTTGGTGCCATTCGTTATGCACTTGGATCAACTGAGAGAACTACCCTGCCCCAGGTTATGATTAAGGGTTTTAATTTTCGAAAAGAAAAACTCCTACTTCTTTGGCTCAAAGGGGTTGGTGAGGGATTATCTTCCTTATAACTCCAGTGTTTAGGGATTGAAACAATGCCTGTACCTCATCAGCGGGGTCTGTTCAAAAGCATACTGTATATCGTGGTATCGTTTTCGTCATCCTCCCTCAAGAGGCTTAGAATTATTAATCGAGCACTTGATCATCAGAAAAAATATGAAAATAATTTGCGTATAGTGAATACGAATATATTGCTTCAAAACAGACATATGCGATGCATTAATGAAATAACAACGTTTAACATGAATAAATGTTTAAACAATCAAAGAGCAACACAACTTGAACATTCGAATGAACAAAAGTTTTCTAGTCTCAGGGCTTGTCACTTCAAATGGTGAGCCTTGGAGGGATGGTAGAAAAACTCAGTCTGACCATCTTGTGTGAACTCCAATGCTCCTTCATCAATCAGGTCCTGGATCTTGTTCTTCAGAGCCCAACACTCATTTGTATCATGTTCTGGACTAGCAGAGTGGTAGGCACACCTTTTATTGGGATCATAGACAGGAGATGCTGTGTTGGGGTTCCGGGGATGAGCCCTTAATGTGATCAGATTCAATCTCAACAGGCGTTGTAAAGCTTGAAACAGCGACATGTTGAGCTGGGTGAATTGCCTCCTGGGCTTGTCTGGTTGAAGCTGGTGAGGTTGATGATGAATTTGTGACGCTGGAGCCATTTGAGGAGCTCTCCCCTTATCTCCTTGTCTCAAAGAGGATTGAATGACGACTGGCTCTTTACCCTTAGATGTTTGCCCCAGTTGGTTACCCCGAAGCAGTTGGTTGACGAGAACCCCGAGCTCATCTTGTCTTTGAGCTAAGTCTTGAATGGCAGTCACCTGCCCCAGCATTTGGGCTTTCACTGCATCCATTTCAGCTTGCAGATGTTTCAGCCGTTCGTCCTCAGCGCTATTCCTGACCAAAGTCTCCATGAGAAGTGTCCTTAGCTCCTCCTGCCCCTTGGATAGATTCAGGAGGATTTCCCCGAACCGAGTCTCTTGAGCAAGAAGGTCCTGGTTATCTTGTTGGGAAGCCATTGCTGAAATAGACAGCGAGAAAGGTAAGTGACCTGCAACAAGGGTACCTGTTATGCAATGATGTGTATGACATGCATGTAATGTTTTCAAGGACCTCGCGGGATAAACAAGAAAATTTGTTAGAATTTGTGTCCGGTAGCTTGATTGAAGGAACTGCATGTTGTTGAGAATCCTTCTTCAAAGGGTCAAAGGCTCACCATATCCAGTGGGTCATAGCCCCTGACTCCGATCATCAACCTGGCTAGAGGAAAATAAATCCCCTTTGCCCCTTGCTAGACATTCTGGTTCATCATGACCTGCATCACAAGCCCCTTGAGATCCTTGAAATGGATTAGTCTTTATGTAGGATGTATGCAATGGTATGATGTTATGATATGCATGGAGTAATATGAGTAAACCCTGTTATAAGTCCCTATTAAGGACTATAAACAAAACCTGCAAGCAAACTCAGTAAACCCTGTTATGAGTCCTAATTAAGGACTATAAACAAAACCTGCAAGTAGTTCATGTGTCAGATAACAAGCATGCAAGTAGTCAAGTACGAAGGCACACAAGTCACACAAGAGAAGCCCTTAAAGTCTAGGCCAGCATGAGGTCTAGGTATTACCCTCTTTCAGTTTATTGGTTCATACCTGTCCTATCAAAAGTAACCGGGTTCTTAGAGGATCCCAATATCATTGACTATCCTCAATCGGTCATAACTCCAGCATCGCAATCTTTTCTTGCGGCCAGAACCATCACGAGAGTTTAGCCTCAATGGGCGTAGCATACTGCTACTGTTCTAATGGACAAGTTGTGTCATTTAAGGTTCTAAGGTTGTTGGTGCTTAATGACTCCTCAGAAGACCCATATTCTCCTTGTTGCAACACAAGGGATATCGGTACAGACCAAGGTGCCACACCAACGTAGCTACTGTTTCACCCATGTCGGTCTACGCCGGACAGGTCCCTCACAGCTTATGCTACCTAAACAGGGTATCCCTAGATCCGGGTTAGGATCTATGTAACTCCCATGCAACCCACAATTTTAAAGCAAGCAAGTCGATACAATTGAAAACACGGTTATGAACTAACCCTAAGGTACACCTCACTTTAAGTTTATATCCCCAGCAGAGTCGCCAGTTCTGTGATCGGTGGATCTGGAACTGACTGTTTAATGCTGGATCGCGAAATGTCGCGGTAAGCAAGAGTCGCCACCGTCTTTTATTTTCTCCAACATGGACAGGACAAAAGCACAGCAAAATTCCTTATGAGATAGTTTCTCGGTTCGGGAGGTAGATTTATAGAAAGGGAAGGTGTTAGCACCCTTTCTATCCATGGTTATCCATGGGCTCTTAGATACTTGCTCATTGTGTTTTCAAAAGTGTTTGCTTTTCAATTGTGAGTGGGTTTGAAAAGGTTTCGTTTAAAGATTTCAGATCGACTCTTGTATCAGTCCTCAAGAGTGTTTGAAAAAATTGTTTTGAAAGCTTTTTGAAAAGTGTCGGTGTGAAAAGAGTTTTTGATTGGTTTTTGAATAGAGCAAGTATCTACGAGTCATCCACCTACCCTAAGGAATTAGGCTGTGTAAATGTCCTTAAGGTAGTGCCATCCCACCATTGAGAGATAGGTAGCACCACCGTTGGAGGTGTTCGGGTCAATTCGTTTGTAGGGACAGTGTGGTCACCAGAGCAACAGTAGGACACCTTAGAAGCTACCCTTATGCCATTGATCCTTTTTAATTCAAGGCAACTTTTCCGAGGCAACTGGATCATGTTATGGACATAAGGACTTACTAAAACGTCCTATACTCGACGACCACGTTTCGAGGGCAAGGCAACAGTGAGGCATACCCTAAGAGTGGTGTGTGAATTTGTGTGTTATTTTCAGTTATGTTTTATCTTGTACATGCATCATGGTGATCTACGCTTGTTTTTAATTTAGGCCATTCATTCTTTCATGCGATTATAATTTAAAAGTGCGGAAATTTAAATGCGGAAAGTAAAGTCCTACGCTATTACAAGGCGCGGGTCTATACATCGCCAAATTAACAAAGACCCGTTTTAATAAAAATGCGGAAAGTAAAACCTAGTTACTATTACAAGGCTTGAGCAATTACATAATATTCACAAAGGAAAATAAGAATAAATGCGCGAAAGGAATAAAAATAGAACGTTCGAGGGTGTTGCACCCTTTTTGAAATTAAATTGAAATTAAAGAGTTAATTAATTATTTAATTAAAAGAAAAGAAATGTTTTTTATATTTTTTGTATTTAATGAAATAAGAAAAGAATTTAAAATTAGAAGGAAACCCTAGTTCTAAATATTTTTAATTATTAAAGAAAAGGTTAAAGTTTAAAACCTAATTTATGCTAATTAATTATTTACATATTTATTTACAAAATTAATGATAATTAATAATAATGATAAATAATGATGATTAATAATTTATTTAAGAAAAATATGAAAATGTCAAAAAAAACCTAATTCTAGATATTTTTTACTTATTAAGAAAAAGATTAAAGTTTAAAAACCTAAACTAAACTAAGTTAATTGTTAGAGTTTATTTACAAAAAATAACATTTAAACAAAATATCTTTTTATTTTTGTCTTTTTCTGATTTTTTATATTATTTTTATGTTTTATGAAAATATGGAATTAAAGAATTAAAATAAAATTAACTAAAACAAATAAAAGTAGAAAAATATAAAAAAAAAAGATAAAAGAGCAAACCATGGGGGGTTCTGTCCCCAAATTGGAGGTCAAATTGTAGCAATCCTGGCCCAATTGATTTCTGGCCTGGTTGACTTTCATGCTAGCGTGTGGCTTCGTTGACTGATGCCTATGCTACCCTTCAAATCTGGACCTTTGGATGGGGATCATGGGGTGCGTGGCACGTTTGGATCATTGGGCGTAGGATGAACCTCAGGAGGCAAGCTGCATGGGATTAACTTGAAACAAAATATATGAATTGATTAAGGGGACCTGGGAATCGAACCCAGGTCCCAGTGGTTATAGGACAACGCACCAACCATCTGCACCATTTGCTTTCTTTGTAATGTTAATGGATAATAAACAATATATATAATAAAAACGCGCTAGTGGCAATTAACTCAAAAACACGCTAAAGTTTGAATTACCCTCTCACTTCTTGACACCTAAGCATCTTCTTCCTCGTTTGCGTTTTTGCCTGAAACATAAAAAGAATTAGCGGGGGTTTTAAACCCCCCCAAAAGTAACCTTTTTAAAAATAACGAATAGCTCATCTTGCTACATAAATTGGGCGCGATTAGTGTGTTGTGTTCGTCCAAGCTTCCTGAGTTTGACCATGGCACTGAGAAGTCCTAATTTTACAGTATACAAAAATGCCCAATTTCACAGTTTTGTAACCCTAACCATCTTCCATGGTGATTCTTCATATGATGCGTGAAAACTAAATTAAAACCTACAGTTAGCTTTAGAATGGTCCAATGAACATAAATCAAATATTAAAAACTACAAAAAACGCATGAATCATGATGCAAGCATATGAAAAAAAATCCTGTACAGGACACGATCGTTCTACCGTTTCTTTGCGTTAGAATGGATGGTTTTGATCTGAAAACCTTCCTTGAAGTCTCAGGAAGGCAATGGAATGATTATTTGATCTTGAAAAGCCTTAGAATCGTGATTTCAGTTTTGGAATTTCTTGATAAAATTGCAAAGTTGTTTATGGTGTTTCTGCGCAGCTTAGAGATCCTTGGACTAGGGTTTGCATGAGTATAAGTATTGGAATGATTAGGGTTGAGTTTTTGGTCCAAAGAATCAAAGCATTGATGTAGAGAATATTTGATTTTCATGGCATAATTTTTCAATCTTTTTCATGCATATTTGATTCCAATCATGGCAAATCACATTGATTCTTTCCCTATCTAATAATGCACTAAATCCTTAAGTTATTCCATGCATAAAAAGATTTGAAAACTTTGTTTTAGTATTTTCCACATATTTATTTTAATTAAATGAATTATTAGCAATTAAAAATTCAAATAAATAAATAAAAATGATGAATAACCTCCCTTTGGGCCAAATGGTCGTGCACATGCTTTGGATGATGAATCTTGGAAGAAAATGTGGCCCATTAGCAATTTTAAGACATTTGAAGCAAAGTTGACTTTTCAAAATACCCAAAAATTTCCCAACTTCCACAAGGCATATCTTGCTCAATTTTTAAGATTTGATCATGTTCTTGGACATTTTGGAAAGGTCTTGAAGTCCTATAACCAATGCCTTTGGTCCCATGTCATTTTGATTTACCAATATCAAGTTATGGCCTTTGACTTAAAGTCCCCTTTTGTTGACTTTTGAAAATGACCTATAATGTTGAAATTGATAACTTTTTGTGAGAGAATTTCTTGGACTTGAAGTGTGAAGAGGAGTTGTAGGATATGTGATTCTCTTCAAAATGAGCTTTGGATGGAATTTTTCTGATAAACCATGTGGAAGTTATGCCTTGGTCAAGTTACAGTTGACTTTTTCAACTGTCCAAATATGGAAACTTTTGCATCTTGAGACTTTTTGAGCCAAGCTTTGAGAATCATGATCAAGCATTGATCAAATGATGTTTATGGCTTCAAAATGAGATGTTGACCAAAATTTTGAACTTTTGACTGTCAAATGACCATTTTGCCCCTACAGTTGACTGTAGTGCAATTAGGGTTTTTGACTGCGCAATTTTGTGCTGTAAGTCTTGAAACTTGGTATGAGGATACTTGACCATGTTTGTAGGCATATGGGACTTGATTGGACCCTTGGGAACTTCATTTTCTTTGTCAGAACCAAAACCCTAGTTTTTGACTGTTAGGAGGCCCTTGAACTGTGCAACCCTTGGGGAATTTGAAGCTTTGACTTGGCAAATTTTGAAGAATATGGGAGGGCAAATTTTGGGGTACAACACCAGAGAATTCTCTTTTCAGTGAAAGACATGGTAGACTTCTCAACTTGGTCAACTCCAACATTGAAGAAGACATGGTGAAAGTTCTCTTCCAGTTCTTTGACCCCCTACACCACTGTTTCACGTTCCCTGATTACCAACTAGTACCCACTTTGGAGGAATTTTCTCAACTCCTGAGGATTCCTATCCTTCATCAACTACCCTACAACGGTACAGAAAAGGAACCAAAGCCTGAAGATGTTGCTCAAGCATTACACTTGCAACCATCTGATATCAAAGGTCATTGGGAAATCAGAAGTGGTGTCAAGGGTTTCTTGGCCAAATTTCTGTTTGAGAAGGCACAAGACTGCTGGAATTCTCTAGATCTACAAGCTTTTGAAGAGATTATGACACTCCTCACCTATGGGTTGGTCTTGTTCCCAAAACCTGATCAGCTTATAGATGTGAATGCTGTCAAGATTTTCATATCCCGGAATCCTGTACCTATATTGCTTGGGGACATCCTACACTCATTTTACACACAAACAATGAGGAAAAGAGGTGTTCTCATGTGATGTACTCCTCTCCTAGCAAGGTGGTTTATTTCTCACCTTCCACAATCAGTTTTGAAGAATGATCAGGGTTTAAGGTGGTCACAACGATTGATGACCCTGACACATTCTGATGTTCATTGGTGTTCTCGGTCCAGAGAAAATGTCATCATCATTGATCATTGTGGGGAGTTCCATAATGTCCCACTACTTGGCATTAGGGGAGGTATTACCTACAACCTCTGTTTAGCTCTAAGACAGTTTGGATATGCTCGGAGGGATGGCCCTCATGACATGTTGATTCCTGACTTGGTTTTTGACTTTGACAACGATGCGCAAGGACTTCGACAAAGGTTCATCAGAGCTTGGAGGATTCCCAACAAGGTGGATAGTAAGACATTGGGGCACAAGAATTTCATCCCCCTTGAGCCTTATCTCAAGTGGGTACGAACCCGCGCCCAAAGTCTTATGATGCAATACCCTCACATTCTCCCCTTGATCAAAGAGCCTGTTATGGAAGGAGAGGTTCCATACACCCTCCTACATCCTGACATGCCAACATTATGGGAAGAATTACAAAAGAGTTGGATCCAACTCAAGGAAGAACGGAATACTTTTGAAGCCAGCTTCTATGCCAGTGAGAAGAAGGTTTTGGAGCTTACCCTCCGACTTCACGAGGAGGAAAATCTCAACACTTACATCGCACCAAAAAGGATGCGCAATGTCTTTTTACATTAAGAATTTTGTAATATTTTGCCCATGGGGCACTTATGTACTAACAAATTTCTTCTTAATATGACGTGTGTTCTTTTTGTTTGCAACAAATTTGAATTTCTGAATCCTTGAATGCATTACATGAATAACATACCATTCATCATATGCATAAACAGGTCTTCGCACCAGCTTTCCTTATCTTTCTGCTGTTTATTTCAGCAAGATGGATTTGGAGCAGACGGTTAAGGATCTGCAAGCACAAAATTCTCAATTCCAGCAACTCCTCATGACCTTAGCAAAGGGCCAAGAGGACCTTAAAGCACTGTTGGAGAAAAATAAAGAGAAAAAGAAGAAAAGGCCTGGAGTAGCCACTTTTGGAAGAAGGTTTGAAAGCAATGCTAGAAAAGTTCTCGAGTTCCCTTCAACGTCTGATTCAGGGGCTGGTAAAGGAAAAGGAGTTGCGGTACCTTCTGAATCTGAAGTTGAAGAGGAAGAAAAGGAAGAAGACGAAGACTACTCCGAACAGCAATATCCCCCGGCGGATGATAAATATAAAAATCTTGAGGATCGGTTGGCAGCCATGGAGTTGCAAAGGGTACCTGGTTTAGATTTCGAAGAACTGGGGTTGGTTGCTAGGATCGTTATTCCTCCCAAGTTCAAAGTACCAACATTTGCTAAGTATGACGGTCTGTCCTGCCCAAAGATGCATCTGAGATCCTATGTCAGAAAGATCCAACCCCACTCATCTGATAAAGACCTTTGGGTACACTTTTTTCAAGACAGTTTGTCAAGCACACAATTGGACTGGTTCTATCAACTCGAGAGATCATAGGTTCATAACTGGGAAGACTTAGCCGCTGCTTTCTACCGGCAATACCAATACAATGCTGATTTAGCGCCCACTCGTACTCAACTACAGAGTATGGGTATGGCTTCTAATGAAGGATTTAAGGAGTATGCCCAGAAGTGGCGTGATTTGGATGGAAGGGTGCATCCACCATTGTCGGATAAAGAGATAGTTGACATGTTTCTAGGGACCCTGTCTGGCCCTTTCTTCAATCATTTAATTGGGAGTTCCTCCGTGGGATTTACCGAATTAATTCTAACCGGCGAAAGGGTCGAGGCCGGTATTAAAAGTGGTAAGATTCCGAAAGATACCTCCGCGTCCACTGCTATTAAGAAAACCTTCCCAGCTAAGAAGAAAGCCTCTGCTATTTATTCTCAGAAAAGTCAAGGAAGAACCGAGCTCCGGTCAACTGTAGGGGCTGTGATGATTCAAAACTCTTTAAATGATCAACCTCGCAGTAATCAGCCAAGATCTAATCAGCAACGGGTAGAAAGGCCACAACGGCAGTTCACCCGAATCAACATGACGCCAGCTCAAGTACTTCCTCATTTGCTAAAGCTGAATCTTACCAATTTGAAGGAAGCGCCAAAGAACCCTAATAACTCTTCTCCATATTACCACTCCAATTCAAAATGTGCTTACCACTCTGACAATGTAGGGCATGATACCAATAACTGTTGGGCGCTTAAGAACAAAATCCAAGACCTGATAGACGCTAAGGAGGTAGAGTTTGATGCTCCTGAGAAGCCCAACGTGATATCCGCTCCGATGCCCATGCACGGTCATAATGTTCATGCCGTCATGGAAGACCTTCATGTTACCAATATTGCTGCCCTTTTGACTCAGTTACCATTGATTAAAGTGAATTTGATGAGAGCCGGGATATTCCCAGGCTGTGGAAAAGACTGTTACTTTTGTTTAAACATACGAGCTGACTGCCCAATGTTGAAATCAGGCATCCAACGCCTGATGGATACCCAAGAGATACTCTTCAAAAAGACTCCTGTTGATACCTTCACTCCTGTTACTCCTGCTACTTTTGCTACTTCAACCAACGACATTACAATAATAACCATCTTCGATAATCTTCCCAAGGCTTGCAAAAGGCCTGTCAAGATTACGCCCGACCCTAGATTTGTACCATTGAAAATCACCATGCCGGGGCCTATCCCGTATCAATCTAACAAAACGATACCATGGAACTACGGAGGAGAAATATTCTATCATGGTATCAAACAAATTGAATCAGTCCAAGAGAATTATGAAGATGAAACCCCTGATATAGGGAACATTGCGGGAACAAGCAAGATAACTCGCAGCAGACAGATTTTTTCTCCGGAGATTGCTCCCTCTCGAGCAGTCTTCAGACCCTCGAAAGCTTCTGTGCCTGTTAAGCCATCTGTGTAAGGCCCGATAATTGAAGAATTGGATACTCCTGAAGTTAGACCATATGTTGATACTACCGATAAAGGTAAGGGAATACTAGAAGCGCCTGTCAGGACGAAGGCTCATACTGTGGTTATCCCCGAAACCACCCAGAAAGAAATGGAAGAAATCTTGAAGATAATCAGAAAGAGCGACTACGACGTCGTGGAACAGCTAGGGCAGACCCCTTCCAAAATCTCCATGTTGGCTCTTCTACTCTGCTCTGAGGCCCATGCTAAGGCCTTAATCAAATTTTTAAAGGCGGCACACATGCCTCAAGAAACTTCGGCTGACCAGTTTCAAGAGTGCGTGGCCAGCCTTACTGCTGATAATGGTCTTGGTTTTTCCGATGCTGATTTGACTCCCAAGGGAAGGAAACACAACGACGCGCTGCATGTCTCAGTTGAATGCAGGGGAACCACCCTTGCCCATGTCTTAGTTGATACCGATTCATCCTTGAATGTGCTGCCGAAGAAAGTGTTAGACCGTTTGGACTGCGAAGGGTTGACCCTCAAACCCAGTAACATCGTGGTTAGGGCCTTTGATGGGTCCAAAAGAATGTTCCACGGAGAGGTTGACATTCCTATCAAAGTGGGCACAGAGGTTTTCAACTCCACCTTTTATGTGATGGACATCCGTCCTTCATATTCGTGTTTGTTAGGAAGGCTGTGGATCCACTATGCTGGGGCAGTTACCTCCTCTTTACACCAAATGCTAAAGTAACCTGTTCAGGGTAAAATTATAACGGTGCACGGCGAGGAAGAGTACATGATAAGTCACCTCAACTCCTTCCTCTATGTGGAGTTGGATGGAGAATTCATAGAAACGCCTTTCCAACATTTTGAGGAAGTTTCTCCCGAGGTCGCAGTTGCAAAGACAATGGTTGATGTGCCTATCGTTCCCAAGCATCTGTCTAGGATGGAATCTCTCAAGGACGCAGAGGCTGTAGTCAAAGAAGGAAAGAGTACAGTGTGGGGGAAACTGTCTGATTTTCCCCATAAGACGGAAAAATTTGGACTAGGGTTTACTGTTGCAGGACAGAAGGCTATGCGTCACTCCAAGACTGAAGGACCACCCGTAAAAATCACCTACCATGGAATTAATGCTGTAGAAGATGATGATGAAGAGGACAACTTTGAAGATTGGATCTTTCCAACCATCGAAGGGGGATTAAGCAACTGGGAAGCAAAGGATTTTATTCCCATCACCTTCATCAACCAGTAAATTTATCTTTGAATAATTTCCTATTTTGGTCTGTAATAACTAAACAATTTGTACACTATTTTCACCTTATGCCTCGCCCGGGGCATATAGGTCCATTTGTAAGGGCTTGATTTTCTTCATTATCATATGCCATGTTTTAATGAATCATTGGACGTTTTCATCTATAAACTGTTGTGTTCATTTTCTTTCCTTTTGCATTTTGTTTTGTTTAAGGATGTCTATCCCTTACACACACCCACACTCACAAAATGCAGGTACCCATCCACTCCGGATTCCATGGGTGACTATTCTGCTTTATCCTTCGGTAACTCTGAGGATTTGATCAATCACACTGAGTACAAAGTTGACGAAGATTGTGAAGTGTCGGGAGAGTTAGCCAGACTTTTGCAACAAGAAGAGAGGGCTATTCTGCCCCATGAAGAGTTGCTAGAGACCATCAACTTGGGAACAGAGGAAGACAAGAAAGAGGTGAAAGTGGGTGCCAACTTGGAACCAAGTGTTAAAGAGCGCTTAGTGCAGTTGTTGAACGAATATGTTGAGATCTTTGCCTGGTCCTATGAAGACATGCCGGGACTAGATACAGATATCGTGGTTCATCGTATCCCTACAAGAGAAGACTGTCCACCGATCAAACAAAAGGTCCGCCGAATGAGGCCTAACATGTCTGAGAAGATCAAAGCTGAGGTAATGAAGCAATTCAACACTGGCTTTCTGGCTGTTACTTCCTATCCACAATGGGTTGCTAACATTGTGCCCGTGCCTAAAAAGGACGGCAAAGTCAGAATGTGTGTAGACTATCGAGATTTAAACAGGGATAGCCCTAAGGATGATTTTCCACTGCCACATATTGACATCTTGGTTGACAACACAGGTCAACACAAGGTATTTTCCTTCATGGATGGATTCTCGGGATACAACCAGATCAAAATGGCCCCCGAGGACATGGAGAAAACTACTTTTGTCACGCAATGGGGTACCTTCTGCTACAAAGTGATGCCACTCGGACTGAAGAATGCCGGGGCAACCTATCAACGCGCCATGGTAGCTTTATTTCATGATATGATACATCATGAGATTGAAGTTTACGTAGACGACATGATAGCCCGATCACAGACAGAAGAAGAACACCCTGATCATCTACAAAAGTTGTTTGCCAGGTTGAAGGAGTATAAGCTCAGACTGAACCCAAGCAAGTGCACCTTTGGAGTTAGGTCTGGTAAACTTTTGGAATTTATTGTCAGCAACAAAGGCATTGAGGTTGATCCAGCTAAAGTAAAGGATATACAAGAAATGCCTGCCCCCCGCACTGAAAAAGAGGTTAGAGGATTCTTGGGACGCTTAAACTATATCACAAGGTTCATCTCTCACCTGACATCTACCTGTGAGCCAATTTTCAAACTGTTGAAGAAAGATCACGTAGTTGAATGGAACAATGACTGTCAAGTTGCTTTTGATAAGATCAAGGAGTATTTACTGGAACCTCCTATCTTGATGCCACCCGTCGAAGGAAGGCCGTTAATCATGTATCTGACCGTTTTGGATAACTCAATGGGGTGCGTACTGGGCCAACATGACGAGTCTGGCCGAAAAGAGCTTGCCATTTATTACCTTAGCAAAAAGTTTACCGACTGTGAGACTCGCTACTCACTGCTCGAGAAAACTT
The DNA here is from genome assembly GCA_948472305.1 of Vicia faba. Classification (NCBI taxonomy): domain Eukaryota; kingdom Viridiplantae; phylum Streptophyta; class Magnoliopsida; order Fabales; family Fabaceae; genus Vicia; species Vicia faba. The sequence continues at coordinate 1,189,356,510 of OX451737.1, forward strand.
GCTGCGCTTTGGTATGGGCTGCTCGCCGGCTAAGGCAGTATATGTTGACTCATACCACTTTGCTGATTTCCAAAATGAATCCGATCAAGTATATCTTCGAGAAGCCTGCTTTATCTGGAAGAATCGCTAGATGGAAAATGATCCTGACTGAGTATGATATCCAGTATACTACCCAAAAAGCTATAAAGGGGAGTGTACTAGCTGACCATCTAGCTCATCAAGCCGTCGAAGATTACCAGTCTATGAGATTCGACTTCCCTGACGAGGACACAATGACATTGGACAATGTCGAAGGCAACGGACCGTATGATGGACCTGAACAAGGATCCCAATGGACCCTGTACTTTGATGGTGCTTTAAATGCACTTGGCAATGGTATCGGTGTGGTACTCATTTCTCCGGAAGGTTGCCATACACCCTTCACTGCCCGACTTTGCTTCAGTTGTACCAACAACATGGCTGAATATGAAGCTTGCATCTTTGGTCTCAAGGCTGCTATAGACTTAGGAATCAAATCTTTGGTCGTATTTGGGGACTCGGCTTTGGTTATCAGTCAAGTCAAAGGAGAATGGGACACTAAACATCCTAATCTTATCCAATACAAAGAACATGTCTTGACATTGTTGCCTCATTTCGAGCAGATTACTTTCGAGCACTTCCCATGAGAAGAAAATCAGCTAGCTGATGCTCTGGCTACAATGTCTTCCATGTTTAAACTCAACTGGGATAACGAAGCTCCACAAATCACCATCGAGCGAATGGACGAACCTACACACTGTCACGAGATTAATACCAAAGAAGTAGTGGAACAACCCTGGTTTCATGAAATCAAAAGGTATCTCCAGACTCGAGAATACCCTGAAGGAGCTTTCGTCAATGACAAAAAGTTCTTAAGGAGATTTGCTGCCAAGTTCTTCCTGAGTAATGGTATCCTTTACAAGCGCAACCATGATTGTGTTCTACTTCGTCGTGTGGACAAGGTTGAAGCAGAGTTAATCATGATTGATATACATAGTGGCACATTTGGCACCCACTTGAGCGGACATACGATGGCTAAGAAGATTCTGAGGGCAGGCTACTACTGGTCTACCATGGAAGCTGATTGTCATCAACATTCCCGTACTTTCCACAAATGCCAAGTCTATGCTGACAAGGTACATATTCCTCCTGTTCCTCTCAACGTTCTGACAGCTCCTTGGCCATTCGCAATGTGGGGCATTGACATGATTGGGGAGATCAAGCCTACGATATCCAATGGACATCGCTTCATCTTGGTCGCTATTGATTACTTCACCAAATGGGTCGAAGCAGCTTCCTATGCCTCAGTTACAAAGAATGTGGTTGCCCGCTTCATTAAGCAGAACCTCATATGCCGGTATGGTATCCCCGACAGGATCATCATAGACAACGGTACAAATTTGAACAACACTATGATCACCGCTCTGTGTGAGCAGTTCAAGATTTATCATCATAATTCATCTCCCTATCGGCAGAAGATGAACGGTGCTGTTGAAGCCGTGAACAAAAATATCAAGAAGATCATTTAAAAGATGACCGTCACCTACAAGGAATGGCATGAGATGCTACCATTTTCTCTCCACGGGTATCGTACCACGGCTCGCACATCAACTAGGGCAACACCTTATTCTTTGGTATATGGCATGGAAGTTGTTCTACCCATGGAAGTTCAGATTCCTTCACTAAGGATTATGAAGGATGCCGGTTTGAATGAAGACGATTGGATTCAGACCCGACTTGATCAACTTAACTTGATCAACGAGAAGCGACTTACTGCTGTTTGTCATGGTCAGACGTATCAAAAACGGATGATCAAGGCTTTCAACAAGAAAGTCAGGCGTCAAGTATATCAAGTCAGAGATCTTGTAATCAAGCGGATCATCTTGCCATCCGAGGGGTAAGTGGACTCCTACTTACGAAGGACCATTTGTGATCAAGAGCATATTTTCTGGTGGGGCAATGATTCTAACCACCATGGACGGCGACAACTTGCCGCACCCTGCGAATGTAGACATAGTCAAAAGATACTACGCATAAAATGACCCGGCAAGTTGAAAACCCGAAAGGGCGACTTGGGCAAAAATGGGCATCCCGGTGAATCGAAAACCCGAAAGGGCGGTTCAGGCAAAAATTAGGGATAAACAGGAAAAAATCTGTACACCCGGCAAGTTGAAAACCCGAAAGGGCGACTTGGGCAAAAAAGGGTTTCCCGGTGGATCGAAAACCCGAAGGCGGTCCAGGAAAAAGTTAGGGAATTAAAGCGTATGACTATGTCTCGGCGGATCACTTTAAGAACAATCTCTTCACCAACAAGCTCCAAGCTTCTGATCAATCCAATCAGCGGCGGACGAAGCAACGAATGGACAAGATACTCAGAGTTGTGAAGGCTATAGCAGAATGGGAACCCCATGGAGTTATTACACATAACCATCTTTCTTTTTGTATAAATTTTTTCAATTTTTATGACAACATTCTCTTACTAGGATGTATGTCTCCTTTGTACAAGAATACTTACAAAAGTTAATACAAAGACACTTCAAAGTACAGAAATTTGCTTGCCTTTCTTTTTACACTTATGTTTTATTTGAAAACATCCAAAGTTTTGTTAAATAGGCATATGCATTTGAATATAATCCCTACTTACAAATAAAATGAAATTGAGAAGGGATAATTACTGGTAGGTTGAAGGGTTAGGAAGATATCTTTGTGATATTCCAGAAGGAATCCCCTATAGTACATCGTTCAGATCCTCAACAAAGCTAAAACCTTGTAGTATGCATCCCCAACGGAGTTAAAATTCTAGATCCCCAGCGGAGCCGGTGCATTCTAAACCTTATTCCCCAGCGGAGTAAAGTTTCAAGTTTCCCATCAGAGTTCAATTTCCCAATCTCCAGTGGAGCCCAAAAACCCTGAAATACATATCTCCAGCGGAGCCATAATATTCTAAACCTATTTCCCCAACAGGTTATCTTAAAAGTCTGAGAACCAAGCAGATAACATTTAATTTCTTGTCTTATCCCCGACTAGGATGATTCCCCAGTAGTCTGGCATACAACCCAAAGCTCCTGATTTCACCGGCCGAGTAAACATTCTCCCCACAGAGATATTTCCCAGCAGATCGAAGATTCTTGGTCTCATTTCTCCAGCAGAAGCCTCCTAGGTTTTAAACTCCCCAGTAGAGATTGTCAGAGTTTTTCCTTATTTCCCAGGAAAGTCATGAAGGATTCTCATTCCCCGCAGAAATTGTCAAAACCCTTGTTAATCCCCAAGCAGTCAACCAGGATTTCTCATCTTCAACAATCAAAGATTTTTGTTGAATCCTCAGCATCGGTCAAGGATTTATTTTCCCCGACAGCAGTCAAAGATTTTATTATCTCCAGTTATCAAGTATTTATTTTCCTCAGCAAGACAGCTACTCAGCTTACATGCACATCCATTACATTCATATATCATAAACATTAATGAAACACATTTCGTTGCATCATACATATCATGCAACATAACTTTGTGTTTTAGCTAACATATTACCCTTTTCAGGATAAAATTAAAAGGCTATCATTAACAATTATTCAGATATAGTATAGATACACCCCAGACACGACGGTCATTCTATTACTCATTCGAAATTTCAAGTCAAAATACAGCATGGGTACCCCCCCAGACACGACAGTTATTCTACTACTCATTCAGACTTCAGCAATCTGATACAGACTAGATACACCCAAGACACGGTGGCCATTCTATCTCTCATTCAGATTCAACTATCAACTTCAAGTTCAGATACGCTCCAAACACGGATTCCATTCTGGCCCTTACACCAGAAGTTTGATTCTCCCCAGCGCAATCGCCACGGAAGTCATTCTGTCACTTATTCAGATCCCAGTTACAGTTTCAGATACACTCCAGACACGGAAGTCATTCCGATACTCATACAAATATCAACTTCAGATACGGTCCAGATATGCTCCAGACACGGTTGCCATTATGTCACTCATTCAGAACTTACCCCTAGCACACAGTTGCTTCCATATACAGATGTTTCCCCGTTACCCATTCGAAATACAGATACACTCCGAACACGACAGTCATTCTGATATTCATTCAAAGATCAAATACAGTTACAGCTCAGATACGCTCCCGACACGGACGCCATTCCTTTGCTCATACAGACTCAGTCTCCAGATACAGTTCAAATGCATTCCAGACACGAATACCATTTTGATGCTCATTCTTCTGACTTACAACATTGCAGTTCAACAAACATTCTTGAATGGCATCTTTAAGCCCATCTCTAGAAAGATTCTACCATCTCAAAATGGCATCTTTAAGCCCATTCCTTCAACAATATTTTGACGAGTGCAAATTTACGGGAACTCTAGTGTCCAATCCTCTTTTACCTTCGAGTCACGAAAGGCAAACTTGCCAATCTAACGCTTCAGGTTCAAGAAGATTGAACAGGGGCAACTGTTGTACCCCAAAATTTTCCCTCTCATTTTATCAACATTTCTCATCACAAGACTCTTGGAACTCAAGACCAAGCTAGGGTTTGCTCTGCTCAAGACATCTCCTTGCACTGTTGACCTAAAATTAGGGTTTGAGTTTGCACAGGGATTTTTGGACCTTCAATGCCCAAATTTACTTTCATACTTCATGTTGGACTCACAAGTTTGTCCATACCAAGTTTCAAGCCTTGAATCAAATTTTTGCCCAATCAATTGGACAGTGACCTAGAAATAAGCTGTATTGGGGAAAAAGTCAACTGTGGCCAATTGACAATCAAACCTCATGAATTTTGACCCACATCAACATTGTGAACTCATATGAACCATTTGATCAAGTTTGGATCACAATTCCACAAGCAATTTGATCAGATCACCAAAAGGGCAAAATGGTCATTTTTAGGGTTTTGACTGTACAAAGGCAATTTTTGACTGTTTGACCTAGCCAATGGCAAATCAAGCTTAAACATGGACTCAAGGACTCAATGACATTATCTTGACCCTTTCAACAAGTTCAAAAGATCTCAAATACATAGGATTGACAGATGAATTATTCAGTCAACTGATCAAAATTTGACTGTACACTGAAAAGTCAAACTTTGACTTTTTGGTCAAAATCAAGTACCAAGGGTCATTTTTCATCAAGATATGTAAAATTATGAAACTTTTTCATCAAGAAACCCTAAATTGCAAATTAGGGTTTGAAATTGAAAATTTTCATAACTTAGAAATTTTCTAAGTTATGAAATTTTCTTAATTTTCCCTAACTTTGCCCCACATTTTCACCAAGATGCAAATGGATTCAAACAAAACTTACAACATGAAAGTTTTAATCCTCCACAAAGTCTACAACTTTGATTAAAAAGTTTTCTCAAAATAAGCTTGGATCTCAAGTTATGATTTTTGGAAAAAGGGTACCTAAAACTTTTAACTTAGAGAAATTTTGCCCTAGTTTAGGCAGAATTTTGACCCATCTTCTTGGCCATTTTTCACATAGTTCCACTTGGAGTCTCAAGTTGAATTTCAAAGATGGATTATAGTAAATGTTGCAAGCTTTACAAATTGTCCAAGAACTCCTCAAACACCTTTGTGGTTTGGGAGAATCGAATGCTTGAAGTTGGCAAAAACTCACTTTGAAACCATGGCCAATACATGTTCATACCACTTGCCAAATCTGACCAAACTAGCTTAGTACATAATTACAGGCCTCTAAACCAATTTACACTCAAAAATTGAATGCAAATACATTGGTTAGAGGCATTGTCCTGATCAAGGGAGCATTGTACAATGAACATTTCCATTTTGGGCATAAAGATCACACTTCCATTTCCATAAAGGCAACTTTATGTCAAATTGCATTTTCTTAAGCCTTGGACTTCTTTCCTTGCAGTAAACAAGTTCCACAAACTTAGGCAAAGGTACACGAAGTTGGTGCATGCTTGGAGATATCCTGTACAGGCCTATCTCATTTCACTTCACACTTTTCTTTCAAAACAAGCCATTGTGCCAAAAGTCATTAATACACACATCTGATATATTGAACTCAAGCAAAGTTTTCAAACAAGTTTTGCACACCCTTGTAAGCCAAAAGCACGAGCCTTTCACCCCTAAAGCACCTTTATACTCAAAAACTACACTTTCTTGCAAAACAGGGCAAGTTCTGCAAATCACAAGCCACAACCAAATCTCCTCGTGCGTTTTGTCCCAAATCACTTCAAACACATTCTAAACAATACACCTAAGCTGTCCAGACCATTCACAAGCTACTGTAACTCCATTTACATACATCACCATTTTTACTTTGAAGCTTTGCAGGTTGAGTTCTGTGGAGAGATTCAGGCCAGTTCAAAACAAACTAAGCATTGGGAAAGGTTCAGGGAACATCAAGCAAGCTCAAAAGAACCTCATGCCTCACTGAAAGTTGCTGTATTATCCAACTCAAACTCAACTGAAACATGTATTTCATGAACTTCTATCTCCCTATTTAGGAACATTTAGCCTTAGGTTTGTGAATAAAAGATGTTGTACTCATTGCCCTGAAACCATACATATGCTCAGTTTTCATTTATATTAAACGTGCTAAGAGAATTTCATCCATGAACTTTCTGAAAAAACTAGGTTAGAAATTAGGGCCAGAGAAATTCTCTCTGGTCTTTGAGAGTTAGATTAAGTTTTTTATATGGTTAGAATCGTGGATTGATGCTCTACAAGTTTCATGTTTTGAGTTTTGTCAAAAGATTACAAATACAGGAGATACAAGTTTGTACAGGCACGCGCGCGTTTTCAAAATTCTGGAGGTTGAAGATGAAGTCTGGGCTGGGCCTGCCCTTCTTGCTTCCAACACCTCCCAGCTTACTTTCAGCACCCCCTGGCCCATTTCTTTGTATTTTCATTATTTTTGCATTTTAATTTCTTTTTTGACTTTGATATTTCATTTTCAAATATAAAAAATACTCTAAAAATATTTTCACAATTTTTTTCATTTATTAGATATTTTATTTTGATTTTTTCTAATATGAAAAACAATTTAAATACTTATATTATTTTGTTTAAACTTGAAAATAATGCAAATAATACTTCTATTTTTCATTTCTATTTTTTATTCACACCAAAAATATTTTCTTGAATATATTGTATTTTTGTAAATATTTTATTTTATTTTTACATACTTAACATATTTAATATATATATATATATATATATATATATATATATATATATATATATATATATATATATATATATATATATATATATATATATATATATATATATATATATATATATATATATATATATATATATATATATATATATATATATATATATATATATATATATATATATATATATATATATATATATATATATATATATACTTTTATTTTATTAAATACTTAGAAATAAAATACAAAAATATTACTTTTTTTATTTTTATTATTATTTATACTAAAAAATACCTTTTTAGATATATTTCATTTTTATACATATTTTTGTACATAAATAATACATTATATTTATTTTCTTAAGAAATTAGGGTTTTTGCCCTAAAAAAAAAATAAAATTAATCTTTTATTTATTTCTTTATACCTTTTACATAAAAAAAATACTTTTGCATACATGAACAAATAAAAACTTTTTTGCATAATACATCTTGTTCAATATTTATTTATCTTGTTTAATTAAATATTGCCCATTTATTTTAACATTGCACAAAGAATTCAATTTGGATGTAATAGTAATTAGGGTTTTATATTTCTTGTCAAATACCCCCTATTCAAAATTGTACCCCCTTCCTATATCAAAGTTGTAATAGCTTAGATTTGTTTTTACACACTTAAATGCTTTCAATTATGCCATGATTAGAATTAGGGTTTGTATGCAAAATCAAAACCAACAAATAGTTTGACCTAATCAAAGACAAAATGCATGAAAAACAAATACAATGCACACTTGCACCCCTAGGGTTACAATCCACTTGTTGCCTTCAAAAATGGGCCATGGTATGCATGTCAAGTACTTTGGCAAAACAAAAACAAAACAAAAGATCATAGTCCCTCGATGACGCTATCTGAGTTGCCTAAACAAAATGATCAAGTCCCTTAAGAAAATTGCCAAAAAATACTTGAAACAATTACTATCATGGTCTATACGATGACCCGCGCCTGTCCCGTTTAACATCCTAACACAAGGTTGTTCACCAAATAGAATGGTGAAGCAACACTGTTAAAAGGTTTAAAAGCATAAGAAAGATCTTTGAGTAAAATAGGGTAGATAGCTCTTAGTTACTTGATCAAAAGCTTGCAAAACATCCTTTCTATTTTTAAAACACACTTCACAACACAATCTCAAAACCCTACTTTCAAACATTGAAAACTTTTTAAAAGACAAAAACACCTTTGTATACATTCAAACAAGAATCATTACAAAGGTTGCCACAACGATGGCCTCTTTTCAAAAACATCCTTCAAAACCACACACAAAGCACCATTTCAAACAATTGAAGAGCACCATTTCAAACAATTGAAAAGCAAAGCAAGTGATCTAAACAAGTAACTAAGAGCCCATGGATAACCATGGATATAAAGGGTGCTAATACCTTCCCTTTCTATAATCTACTCCCCGAACCCAAGAAAACATCTCAAAGGTCTTTCCTGTGCTTTTTGACCTTTCCTTAGGATAAAATAAAAAGTCAGTGGCGACTCTTGCTAAACCGAAACATTTGCAAACACAAACACAAAATCCCAAGTCAGTTCTCCCACCGTATCACACCTATATTCGAGCGACATGACTGTTTTTTATTCGAAGGCAATAAGGGAGGTTACCCTAGAGGTGCACGTGTGCATAGTGTGTTCAGTTCAGTTATATTATCTTGAATAGTTAGGAGTTATCTACTGATTGATTTTAAATCTTGCCATACAAGCCTATTTACTAACAGTTATATATACAGACATATACTTATAAGTACAAAAAAATAAAGGTGCAGAAAGTAAAGCGCGAGAAAGTAAAGGTCTACAACTATTATAGGGCTATTGCCCTCCCTGCTACGGCTCATAACAGGTGCTATGGGTGGTCGTGGTAGGCCTACTGAAGATGACATGAAACTTCTCCGAATATCAATCTTTTTCTACCTTTTCGCACCAAGTCTTTTTGAATCTTTTACTTGAACCTAAAAACAATTAAAGAGACACAACCAAAGCATAACATGTGGAAAATGGAAATAAAGCTTAAAACAATGAACTGATTAAATAAACTAATGGTAAACAACACTGACTTAAAAGACCACTAAATACGAACAAAGCTCTACAGTTTACCTGGATTATTACTGAATAAGTGACATAAAATATATTATAAACGGTGACTAATCACATACTTTGCAGGTGATCAGTAATTTGATAATGATTATAGGATTGTGTTATCAATTTTATATCATGTAACCTATTTATTGGTGTTTATAGATCTCAAAGTTCTTGACTAGTTTTATGGATCTCAAAGTTCTTGACTAGTTTTATAACCAATTGTTAATTATATATATATTTTAAATTTTTATCAATCAGGTTTTAGTTTAAATAGACTTTGGTACTTGTCCTAAAAATTAATTAAAAAAAAAATTATAGCGTCGACTAAAACGGTCGTTAACATTAACATGAAAAATGTTAGCGTCAATTTAAGGAAGCGCTAATGCAGACATGTCATGAGATAGCGTCGATTATGTCCGACACTAAAGTATAAAAGGAAAATCCTTTTTTGCTATCCAAACGAATGTAAACATGTGGCACAATGTAGCATCAAACAATGTCGATTCTACATGATGTGTGTAAAACTTTAGCATCGTTTTTGGCCGGTGCTAGGTATGACGTGTCAATTTTTGTTGAGGGGCAACCCTACAAACACGTGTTACATATTAGTGTTGCTCATAATCAATGCTAAAACCTGGAATAACATAGACCGGAGAACCATGAATTAGCATCTCATTTCTGTTAACTTAAATTCGACGTTAACTTAGCGTCAATTGGACACTACTGGTAGCTTCAAGGTTTCTAGCGTTCGCCTAGACACTGACTCAAGGACGACGCTAAACCCTTATATCTTAGGTTTTTGATTTGTTAGCGAGAGCTTGTAGCCAACGCTAAATCGTTGTTTTCTTGTGGTGTTCAAATGAGGTTTGAATACCAGATCCCAAACATCATTTCTCTGAAATTGATTTAACTCGTCTTGCATAGCCACAATCCAACCATCATAAAATAATGCTTCATCAAAAAAGTAGGTTCAATCATAGAGGTGAGTCCTAACATTAAGTGTTTTTATCTAAATGCAAATCTTATCTTTCTAGGACTATCTTTATTTCCAATGATTTTCTCTTTTGGATGTGGAGACTTGTACTTGAAGGTCTTATTGGACCGTGTTGCTTCTTGTGAGCCATCATAAGCTTCTTCAGAAGCTTCTTCATCTGGACGATATTAATAAGTTGGGTCAGCTTCTAGATTACCAGCTTCTGAAGATTTGATAGCTTCTGAACCACCAGCTTCTGAAGTGTCTTTAGATACATAAATTTCTAAAAAACTTTCAACTAGCTCTTACATTTTATTTCCAGGCTCTTTATCATCAAATTTAATGTGTATTGACTCTCCAACCATTTTTATTTCAGAGTTGTACACTCTATATGACTTTGAGCGTTCAAAGTATCCAAAGAAGATACCCTTTTTAGCTTTGGCATCAAATTTCTTTCTAGACTTTGTTTTTTAAGATGTAACATGTACATCCAACTAATGAAAATAAGAAATACTTGGCTTTATTCCTTTGAAAATCCCATATAAAGTTTTGTTTAGAATAAGTCTAATATAGATTTAGTTCTGAACATAACATGTCGTGTTTACAGCTTTTTCCCCCCAAGTACTTAGGTAAATTATTTTCATGAATCATGGTTCTAGCCATTTCTTGTAGAGATCTATTCTTTCTCTCTACAACTCCATTTTATTATGGAGTTCTAGGAGAAGAGAACTCATGGAGAATTCCATGTTTTTCACAAAAGATTTCAAATGACTCGTTTTCAAATTCTCATCCATGATCACTTCTAACTTTTAAAGTTTTTGATTCCATTTCATTTTGTACTTGTATACTGTTTTACCCCAAAATTTTCCCTCCTATTTTATTCAAGACACTCTTTTAAAGGCCTCAAGTAATCAAAGCATCTCAAGAGTTGACTAGTCAAATCTCCTCCTAAGCAAGGAGTCTACAACTAGGGTTTTGAGTTCCTCTAGGAAGTTTGGTCTGAAAAGGTCTAAAATGGTTTCCATGGTTCATCATAGGTCTCCAATATGCTCATGTCAAGTTTAAATTCTCATGTCACAAGTTTGCTCAGTCAATGACTCAGATGATTGAAAATCAACTTTATTGGGTAAAAAGTCAATTATAGTCAACATACAGTCAAACTTCAAGATTTTTGGTCAAAATCAACATTTTGAAGTGATATTCATCATTTGATCAAGGGTTTATCATGATTCCTCAAGGAAAGCCCTCAAATCATCAAAGGTCAAAAATTGCCAAATTAGTGTTTCCTTAGGAGAAGTCAACTGAACTTTGACCAAGCATAACTTTCACATGCTTCATCAACTTTTCCCCAACCAAAGTCCATTTTAATGTAAATTCAATTATCTACAACTTTTTATTTATGCTCAAGTCCAGAAAATGCTTCATTTGAAAGATATGAGCTAATACATTACAAGTCATTTTCAAAGGTCAACAAAAAGACACTTTTTGTCAAGGCAACTTATATCAAGATAAATCTCCAAATTCAAAAATGATCAAAAGAGAAATTGTAGAGGATATCTTGAGATTTCCAAAAAGTCCAAGATCACCTTCAAAAGATGAAAATTGAGCAAGTTACGAGTTGCACAAGTTGGGGAAGTTTTAGGAAATACATGAAATGCAAAATGTGCAAACTTGAAATTTTGGACTTGTGACTTAACTTTTTGGGCTTCAAACATGTCCATGACCTTATGAAAGACTCTTAATCTCAATCATACCTTATCCTATATTTTCTTATTATTTTATTTATGTTTATTTTCTTTTTATTCAAATAAATGCAAAATAAATTAAATAAGATACAAGACAATTGGGCCAGGTCCATGAGTGGTCTTTTAAGGCCTAAAGCAACCCAACAAGACATGCCATAACCGTGCAAAGCCAAGAAGGGAAGGAAATATCTTCTTTAGGAAAGTTTTGAAGCAAAATTCAAAATCCATTATGCCATTTAATTTGTGCCATTTCTGTTAACCTAATGCAATGCCTTATAAACACAAACCTCTGATCTCATGAGCAGACACGCACAACTGCCTCCAAAGCCAGGGTTTAGATCACAAAATTTCTCAAAAGTGCAAGCATTAGAGTTGCAAGCTCCAAGCGATTTTAATCCAAACTAAGCCTTGAAGTCATCTCCTGAACATCCATAGAGTAAGTAAGTGTAAGTTTCAATGATTTCTCAAGCCTGAATCGTGTTATCTACCATCTTCGTTTGCATTTTTTTCATCATTCATATTTTTTAAATTCGCGCGTTGTTGTTTGTTTCTAACCACATAGATCTTCATATATGAATGTTTAGAACATGTATGGACCAAAAAATTGAAGCTCTAACGTGAGATTTGAGTTTTGCCATGGTTAGGGCAAAACGTTTATGTGACTTCGTACCAGTACCTCCAGACCATTACAGGCGAAACTAATAGCGACATCCGATTCGTAAACCCTATTTAGGGAGGGTAGTTTGAATCTTGTGCTTTGATTCTTATTATTTCGTAGGTTTGGGATTTAGAGCTACCGGAGAAGAAGGAGTTGACCACCGTGAGGGGTGGTTGGACTCACCTGAGTGCTGGTGTGCCAGGATGAAAGGAAACCATTGGCTCATTCAAATAACAGGGGTCCACTCACACACGCGCATTTTTTGTTTATCCAATATTATCTTTTATTTTGTGTTATAATGTTTTGTTTGATTAATCTTACCGGATGTAATAACCGCCCCAACAGTAAGTGTGTGTGTTAAGGTGTTAGTGTGCCAGGGCATGGGTTCGATCCCTGCCCCTGGCATATTATTTTTTAACATTTCTCTATTGCAGATCATATTCCATGCAATCCAATGCGCGTATGATATACCTCAAATCCACACCATCAGATCTCAACAGATCTTGATCTAATGTCCTAATCAGCACACACACCATAGGCTTCATGGATCATCCTCACCAGATCCAGTGCAACAATTTGGGCTCCTTAAAATGGGCCTTTGGATTTATGATTCACACCCCCCATTTACTTGTATTTCAGGCCCGTTTCATTTTCTTGTTTTTTTATTAATCATTTTATTTAAATAATTAACCTCTTTTTAAAAAATTAAATAAATCAGAAAAATCACAAAAAATCATTAAAAATTAGATTTAGGTTTTTTTGATTAATTAATTGAATTTTTATTAAATAAAATTTGTTTTTTAATTTAATCATACTTTGATTCTATTTTTATTAACTAATTTGTAAATCATTTATAATTAGGGTTTTGCACTAAAAATATTTTTTTAAACAAAAACACCAAAAATATTTTCTTAAACACTTAGAAATTTTTAGGTTTTAACATTTTCCCCTTTCTCACAATCTCCGCGCGCTTATCTATTTTCGCATTGTTACTTTAATAATCATGTATTTGTTAATGGTATGTAATAGTTTAAAATTAGGGTTTACTGTACTTTTTCTCATTTTATGGTTTGTACTCCCCATCCTCGAGGCATTGTAATAGCATATATTTCATTTCCCACATTTTTACTTTCTGTACTTATGTATGAATGAATGTATATATATGATTGTATAGTAATTAGGCATGTATGATAAGACTAAAAGTAAACTCTAGATAACCATAAATCCAAGACAAAATAACTGAAACACAACACACTTCACACACGTGCACCTTTAGGGTGACCCTCACTTGTTGCCTCGGATATAAACAGTCATGTCCCTCGAACGTGAGACGCTTTAGCAAAGACCCTTCAGTGAAAAGATCGTAGTCCCTTGATGACCCTTCAATGTTGCCTCGGTAAATGATCTTAGTCCCTTACAATAAAATTTCTAAAGCATTCTACGAGTTGCCTTTATGAGTGAACGATTTCCCGCACTTGTCCCTCAAACATCCAATGATAGGGCTTCCTACTAACTAATGGTAGGATAGCACTATATAAGGGAAAGGAGGAAAAGAACATAGACTTTTTGAGTAGGTAGATAGCTCGTAGTTACTTTCTCACAAACAAAAACATTTTTCAAACATACACTCTTTTCTAAAATATTTTGAAAACAAACACTTTGTATGCATTCTCGACGATACGAGAATCATTACAAAGTTTGCCGCACTTAGGCATTTTTCAAAATAATTTTCTAACACACAAACACAAAGCATTTTCAAAGTGAGATAGCGATTAAGAGCCCGTAGATAACTACGAATGAAAAGGGTGCTAACACCTTTCCTTTTCATAACCTAACCCCTTACTCAGAAAATTACCAAAAGGTCTTTCCTGTTCTTTTCACCCTTTCCTTTATTGGATAAAAGAAAAGTCAGTGGCGACTCTTGCTATCCGCAACATTTGCGATAAAATGCAAAACCAAAAGTCATTTTCCCACCGTATTATAGAAATGGAGACTCTATTGGGAAAAATACTAAAAGTGGGGTTACCTTAGAGCTAGATCACCTTTAATTTGCTTTCCATGTTTGATTTGCCTAATTTATTTTTAAGGGTTATTTGGGTTATATTTGTAAAGATCCTATACCCGGATCTGGGGCATTTTAGGTAAGTAGTAATATATTGTGAAGACTGTATGGTGTATACCAATACGGTTGAAGTGATGTTTACTGTTGTACCCCAAACTTTTCCCTCTCATTTCACTCAAGACATGCCTCTAGAGGTCCTCAATTGCTCAAGGATGACTAAGGATTAACCAGACAAATCCTCCTCCTAAGGCAACAAGCTTCAAACTAGGGTTTCACTCCTCATCAAGATGGTTGAACTCCAAAGGTACCAAATACTTCCATGGTCCTAATATTTTCTCAAGATCATCCATGTTAAGTTTCATGCCTTGCACAAGAAGTTTGCTCAGTCAATTGCCCAAATGCCTGAAAATCAATTATACTAGGTCAAAAGTCAATAGTGGCCCACATACATTCAAACTTCAATATTTTTGGTCAACATCAACATTTTGAAGTGATATTCATCATTTGATCAAGGGTTGATCATGATTCCTCAAGGAATGCCCCAAATTCATTAAAATCCAAAAGTTGCTAAATTAGGGTTTCACAAGAAAAGTCAACCAAACTTTGACCAAGCATAACTTCTTCATTATTTATCATAAATTTTCCATCCAAGGCTCATTTTGAAGAGGATGCAATTCCCTACAACTCATCTTCAACCCACAAGCTCAAAATATGCACTCATTAAAAGATATGAATTTCTACATTATAAGTCCTTTTGAAAAGTCAACAAAAACACCTTTTGGGTCAAAGCTTCTTACATGAACATGAAAAACCCAATTGAGATGAAACCAAAAGTGTTGTTTAGGGGACATCCTAAGATTTCTAAAAAGTCTAAGAACACTTTCTTAGGGTTAAAAATGAGAGAGATGTGTATTGTCAAAGTTGACCAATTTTTGGAAATATGCATGAAGTCAACATTGATCAAAATGACTTTTTTTCCAAATGGGCCCATGTTTTCTTGTTTGAAACTTGTTCCTAAGATGGCCCACGACCCCTGATCTTATCCACCTATTATTTTATTATTTTTATTATTAATTTTGATTTTTTATCCATTTAAATCAAAATAAATCAATTTAAATAGTAGAATAATCAAATAAAATCAAAGATGATTTTTTGAGCATATTATGAGTCTATGAACAACTAGCAAATCAAAAAATCTGTGCAAGAGCCAATTGATTGGAAAAGATCTTAATTTGGTCTATTTTGGAAACAAATCATACAAGACAAAGAATGAAATCAAATCTTCATAATTTGCAAAGATATGATCAGTTTTTGTTGACCTAAATCATTCTATGATATATACACAATATTTACAAAGAAAAAAAAGAGGAATGGGGTCGTGAAAAAAGGAAGACAAGTCTCAATTTTTTGTCAAAAAGTGAAGGTCAGTTTTGATTCTACAGGATGTTTCAAGCAATTCCAAGGCCAACAATTTGTTCCTGGACATCTTCTGAAGTCGTTCCAATCATCCTCAAGCCTAACAACCTTCAGAAATCGCGCTTTACAGTGCCACGGTTTGCATCTTTTTTTCAAGATTCGTTTTCAATAACTTATCCATCATAAACATGTTTTGATCATATATCCATGCTTGCTATCATATTTGCAATGTTTTTAATTGGTTTGATTGAAGTTTAAGTGCAGGAATGGCACGATGCCATTGTTAGGGTTTTGAGGTCCCAAATTGGGAATCCATATAGAGGCAAAATTGGACAGAATCAGGGGTACTACCATGCTTAGAAGATGATTTGCAATTGATCCATGTCTTTGGTTTGAATTTATTCTGCTTGTGCTGTGTTTTTGAATTTTACAGGTTTATGGCTACGAACAAAATCCGTCACTATAGCCTTTAGTGACAGAAACGACTGTAGGTAAAAGTGTGGCAAAAAAAAAAACAGTTATGGGGAAGAAGACAATTAGGTTGAAGAATATCATTGGATGATTTGAATCACGTGCGCGTTTGGGAAAGACCACTTTATTTCCTTTATATTTTATCTATGTTATTATATGTACAACTAACCATCCCAATATTTTGTTATTTTCTCAATATTTGACAACAGGTTCTATGCATACACGTTCCAAGACGTCCATTATACCACCATCTGGCCATTGGATGTATCAATAATTTAGATCCAACGCCTCAAATAATGAAGGACTATGGTGCACTCTCAGGCTGGCACAACATGGGATCAAGCGTGGGACATGGGCTCAGCTTCATGGGCCTAAACAATTCAGCAACACCCCCCCTATTCAGCTTATAACACAAGCCCAAGTTTTTCATTTTCCTTTCTTTATTTTATTTCTCTTATTTTAATTATTTTGTTAATTATTTTCTTTTACAAAATAACACAAAAATCATTTTTTATCATTAAATCAAAAAAACACAAAAAACATAAAAATCATTTTTTCATAAAAATATTTTATTTCCTTAATTGATTAGTTTAATTTAATTTAGGGTAATTTAATTCCTTTTTTTCATAATTTAAATAAATTAGCAATTAGGGTTAATTTGTACATAATTCAATTTTTTTCTCAAAAAATAACCAAAATATTTTTTCAATTAGATTTTTAGGATTCTTAATTCATTCTCGCATTTAATTCGTCGCGCACATTTTTATTTTCCTTTTTATTATTATTGTAACTGCTCCGAGTTTGTAATAGTAGTTAGGGTTTTAATTCTGCATTTTATTTTCAGTCAAAATAATTATGTATCTGCAAAAGCCCTGTAATAGCTAGGATTTAACTTTCCCGCATTTTATTTCCGCAAACTATAAACTGCCTAGATATTAATAGGATTGTATGGAAAGACAAACTGAAAATTAATACGGTAGAAAACCTAATTGTGCAAAGACAATTAACTGAAAATTACACTCTCACATGCTCACTCCTAGGGTTTACTCCACTCTGGTTGCCTTCGGTAAACTGTCATGAAGTATAGGGTTTGTTAGTGGTTGTCCTCTAGCCCCGAAAGATCTAAAATGACCAATTCGGATGTTGCCTCGAAAAAAGATCTTTAAGGCTTTAGGATGATTACTAACATTTCCTAACATTGCTTTCGCGATCGTACTTGTCCCTTCGAATGTCCCTAAAAAACTCTAACAACGATGCTACCTATTTCTCAATAATGGGATGACATTGTCTAAAAGGAAAATGAACAGACTTTTTTTGAGTAAGTAGATTAGTTCCTAGGTACTTGCTCAAACAAACAAACTTTTCACACAAACACTTTTCAAAGAAAGTTTTCAAAAACAACTTCGTAACACTCTTGAGGACAGAAACAAGGGTTAAAATGAAGTAAAACAAAACTTTTCAAAACAAAACACACACAAGCAATTTCAAAAATGAGCAAGTACCTAAGATCCCATGTAAAACCATGGATAGAAAAGGTGCTGACACCTTCCCTTTCTATAATCTACCCACCGTATCACAGAACTGGCGACACTGCTGGGGAGTAAAATATAAAGTGGGGTAAACCTTATGATCTAGGTCATATTTAATTGATTTCTCTTGATTGTCTTGCTTGCTTTATATTTATGGGAACTGTTTAGGTTATTTGATCCTACACCCGGATCGGGAAACACCTTTTAGGTGAGTAGCAATAAACTGTGAGGGAGCTGTGCTAGGGTATACTGACTGTAAGAACGAAGTGCGCCTAAGAGAGGGAGGGGGGGTGAATTAGGTACTTTTAAAAATTCTGGTTTTTAGTGATGATGGTTCTTATTTTTCTGGTTATAAGTGAGTTTAGGAAAGCTTAAAAATCCAGAAAAATAAAGAGACACAGGTGATATATCCTGGTTCCCCTCACAGTCCGAGAGTACTCCAGTCCCCTTTCAACATGAAAGAGATTTCCTTATTGTGGCAAACTTACACAAGAACTACCAACCAAACCAAGAACAATCCTCTTGGACTAAGAACAATCCTATTGGATTTTCACTAAGTTACCTATGAGAACAATCCTCTCAATGTAACTACACTTGTATCCGGCAACTTGGAAAGACAAGATTTCAACAAAAACACTTAAACTTAATTCCAACAATCCTGGAAAATAAGTAAGTAAATATCAATTTGTGAGTTTGAGTGAGTAGAGTATATTGATCACTAAGAGTGATTTGACAATGTGTAATCTTCTTCTTTCTATAATAATATTATACAAAGACTCAAGATATATTTGCTCAAAGTTTTCTGTTAAAAGTATGAAAATCTGCAGAAAACTTATGCATGAAAATGAAGAATGCTTGAGTTTGTATTTTGAAAGATCAGAAAATATTTATGAAAGAAGGTGTTAGATCAGGATTTTGAAATTGAATATTTATATGTTCATAACACCCTTTTGAAACATCATGAAGATTTAGAAATGTATCATGAACAAATGCCAAGTTTAAGTGAAAAGATGTAATGAAAAGGCATGATTAAAAGGCATGAACAAAGCTGTTTATTTTTCAAATTCGTGCAGTGTGTAATCGATTGCACCTTTAGTGTAATCGATTGCACAAGGTTTTTAACAGCTATAATTTCAAAAAATTTAAGAGTGCAATCGATTGCATTAACAATGTAATCGATTGCATGCAAAGTCAGAAGCAAAATTTAACTGAGTGCAATCGATTGCACTAACAATGTAATCAATTTCATCCTAAGTCAGTAGCAAACGTTTTGAAAATTTTAAGTGTGCAATCGATTGCACTAACAATGTAATCGATTTCATGCAGAAACAGAAGCAAAAGATTTGGAATTTTGAAGTGTACAATCGATTGCACTAAGATGTAAATCAATTGCATGCAGAAGGAAAGTGAAATTTTATCTTTGAAAAGCTTGAGTAATGATTCTTAAACATTTCTTTTTCATTTTTGAGCATCTATACCTTAAGATCAAAGTAGATAATATTATTATACCTTTAAAGATGTTGAGAGCTTTGAGTGAAGATATTATCCTTAGATTCTTAGATGCTTGACCAAAATCTTTGCCTTCTTTGTTAGCCATGGTTTGTCTTCATCAAAACAAAAGCTTATTTGAGAAGCTTGATTTTACATTATCCCCCTTTTTTATGATGACAAACAATCTTTCTTTATGCGATGTACTTTCCGGAAGAGCTTCTCCCCCTAAGATGCGAAACTCCCCCTATGTAAGAGAGGGTTGGAATCCTTTGCAATTCTTCATCTTGATTGGAGAGTACCTTGAAAGTTAAGACACAGGAAATACAAGCATAAAGAACCATACATCTTTCTCCCCCTTTGACATTATAAAAAATAAGGGAAATATGCCATCTTTTAGTTGTTTGATTTGAAGACCAAGAAAATAGTTCATTTTACCCATCATGGACATTTCAAATTCTCCTTGCATCATTGATGAGAATTCTTAACACATTTCTTGATTTGAAGAACCGAAGATGATGTCATCAACATAGACTTGTGCTAGCAAAGTTTCTCCTTTGATTTTCTTGATAAATAGAGTCTTGTCAACTTTGCCTTTTTCGAAACCTTTTCGCATAAGAAGTTGCTTAAACGACCATACCATGCCCTTGGTGCTTATTTCAGTCCATAGAGAGCTTTTCTTAATTTAAATACATGAGATGGATTCTTGAAGTCTTCGAAACCCGGGGATTGCTTAACGTATACTTCTTCAGTGATATATCCATTCAAGAAGGCGCTTTTGACGTCCATTTGGAAAAGCTGAAAATTTAATAAACAAGCATAGGCAAGTAAGAGACGAATAGCTTCTAACCTTGCAATTGGAGCGAAATTTTCTTCAAAGTTTATTCCTTCTTATTGATTATAGCCTTGTGCTACCTATCTTGCTTTGTTGCGAACAATTATTCCATTCTCATCAAGTTTGTTTTTGAACACCCATCTTGTTCCAATAATGTGTTTGTTGCTTGGCCTAGGAACGAGTTCCCAAACTTGATTCCTTTCAAATTGATTCAATTCTTCTTGCATAGCTATGATCCATTGGTCATCGCCTAAAGCTTCATCAACTTTGGAAGGTTCAATTTGAGAGACAAACGCCATGTTTAGGCAAGCATCCTTGAGATTTAATCTTGTAGACACGCCTTGACTTATATCACCAATTACTTTATCAATAGGATGATCTCTATGAGTTCTCCATTCTTTTAGTAGATCATTGAGATTTGATTCTTGTTGAGGTGATTCTTCTAGTTGGATGGGTTGATCCTTGGAAAAGTTTTCTTGAGGACCTTCTAAAATTTCATCATCATTATCACAAACAATATTATCCTCCTTGGAGGGGTTAGATTCATCAAAAGAAACATGCATAGATTCTTCAATAGTCAAAGTTCTTTTGTTGTATATTCTATATGCTTTACTAGAGAGTGAGTAACCAAGAAATATACCTTCATCGGATTTCTCATCAAACTTACCCAAATTATCTTTGTCATTGTTTAGGACAAAGCATTTGCACCCAAAGACATGAAAGAAAGCAATGTTTGGTTTTCTCCCTTTGAAAAGTTCATATGGAGTTTTCTTTAAGATTAGTCTAATGTTAACTCTATTGCTAACAAAACATACCGTGCTCACTGCATCCGCCCAAAAGTATTTTGGAAGGTTTGAGTCGCTAAGCATTGTTCTAGCAAGTTCCACAAGAGACCTATTCTTTCTTTCAACCACTCAATTTTGTTGTGGAGTCCTTGGTGTCGAGAAGTTGTGAGATATTCCATGTTCTCCACAGAATTCTTCAAATAGAGCATTTTGGAATTCTCCGCCATGGTCACTTCTTATTGAGGCAATTGTTAGAGACTTTTCCTTCTGAATTTGTTTAGCATACTTCTTGAATGCCTTGAATGCATCACTTTTCTGCACTAAAAATAATGTCCAAGTATATCTAGAGAAATCGTCAATAATAACCAAAGCATATATATTACCTTCAAAACTCCTTGTTCTCGATGGACCAAATAGATCCATATGTAACAATTGTAGTGGCCTTGTTGTGGACACCACATTCTTAGATTTGAAAGTTGATCTAGTTTGTTTCCCTTTTTGACAAGCATCGCATAGTCTATCTTTGACGAAATTTCTCTTAGGCAATCCAATGACAAGATCATGCTTGATTAATTTATTCAAGTGTTTCATATGAATATGAGTAATTCTTTTGTGCCAAAGCCATGAATCATCGTTGTTCGTCATGAGACATTTAACCTTCAAAGATGGATCATCAAGGGAAATCATAAATATATTGTTGATTCTTTTACCTTTAAGTATAACCTCATGAGTGATTTGTCAAGTGAAATCACAAATCTCTTTTGTAAGTCAAGAATGGTTTCTCCGGGCTACATTCGAAATAGTTCGTATTCTTGACTTGGGGTATTTAGTCTTGATCTTTTTACTTCAACCGTTCCTTCATGAGTTTGTACTAAGGTATCCCATATTTCCTTTGCTGTTTTGCATGTCGAGACACGGGAGAATTCGTCCATGCTAAGTTCACCTTTAAGAAGGTTTATTGCCTTTTTGTCATAGAGAACTTTCTTCTTATCATCATCGTCCCATGCAGTTTTAGGCTTTGATGAGCCAACACCATTGATTACCGTTATCGGGATAAATGGACCATTTTCGACGGTATCCCATATTTCTTTTCCAGAAGTCAAAATATTCACCACAGAATAGAGGAGGCTTATTGTTACTACCACCATCTCTGAAAACGGGATTATGATTTGCGGAAGCCATTCTAGATCTTTTAGGAGCAGGTTACCTATAACCTGCTCTGATACCAATTGTAAGAATGAAGTGCGCCTAAGAGAGGGGTGAATTAGGTGCTTTTAAAAATTCTGGTTTTTAGTGATGATGTTTCTTATTTTTCTGGTTATAAGTGAGTTTAGGAAAGCTTAAAAATGCATAAAAATAATAAGACACGGGCGATATATCCTGGTTCCCCTCACAGTTCGAGAGTACTCCAGTCCCCTTTCAACATGAAAGAGATTTCCTTATTGTGGAAAACTTACACAAGAACTACCAACCAAACCAAGAACAATCCTCTTGGACCAAGAACAATCCTATTGGATTTTCACTAAGTTACCTATGAGAACAATCCTCTCAATGTAACTACACTTGTATCCAGCAACTTGGAAAGACAAGATTTCAACAAAAAATACTTAAACTTAATTCCAACAATCCTTGAAGATAAGTAAGTAAATATCAATTTCTGAGTTTGAATGAGTAGAGTAATATTGATCACTAAGAGTGATTTGACAATGTATAATTTTCTTCTTTCAATAATAATATTTTACAAAGACTCAAGATATATTTGCTCAAAGTTTTCTGTTTAAAGTATGAAAATATGCAGAAAACTTATGCATGAAAATGAAGAATGCTTGAGTTTGTATTTTGAAAGTTCAGAAAATATTTATGAAAGAAGGTGTTAGATCTGGATTTGAAATTGAATATTTATATGTTCATAACACCCTTTTGAAACAACATGAAGATATGGAAATGTATCATGAACAAATGCCAAGTTTGAGTGAAAGGATGTAATGAAAAGGCATGATCAAAAGGGATGAACAAAGCTGTTATTTTTCAAATTCGTGCAGTGTGCAATCGATTGCACCCTTGGTTTAAATCGATTGCACAAGGTTTTTAACAGCTATTTTTTCAAAATCTTTAAGAGTGCAATCGATTGCATTAACAATGTAATCGATTGCATGCAAAGTAAGTAGTAAAAATTAACTGAGTGCAATCGATTGCACTAATAATGTAATCGATTGCATGTAAAGTCAGTAGCAAACGTTTTGAAAATTTTAAGTATGCAATCGATTGCATAGGAATGTAAATTGATTGCACAAAGAAACAGAAGCAAAAGATCTGAAATTTTTGAAGTGCACAATCGATTGCACTAAGATGTAAATCGATTTCATGCAGAAGAAAAGTGAAATTTTATCTTTGAAAAGCTTGTGTAATGATTCTTAAACATTTATTTTTCATTTTTGAGCATCTATATCTTAAGATCAAAGTAGATAATATTATTATACCTTTAAAGTTATAGAGAGCTTTGAGTGAAGATATTATCCTTAGATGCTTAGATGCTTGATCAAAATCTTTGCCTTCTTTGTTAGCCATGGTTTGTCTTCATCAAAACAAAAGCTTATTTGAGAAGCTTGATTTTACACTGACATGGTTGAAGCAGTAGCTATGTTGATGTGGCACTTTGGTTGGTACCCGTAACCCTTAAGTCAATCAGGGGGATGTACGGGGCCGCCGCGTGGTGTTGTAAAGAATTGTAGCGGTAGAAATGTTCAAGACTAAGCCATTGGATTGACTAGACTTTATACAAATAAAAATTAAAATCTCCACCGCGCTTTATTGTTTCCAAAGGAATGGGAAAAGAGCGAATAACCCAAAAAAGGGGGAAAGATTCAAGGTAAGGGGGTTGGTTATGCAAAGGGAAGGTATTGGCACCCTAAACATCTACGGTACTCCGCAGGAACCTCTTTGTAAAATCTGTATATTTTGGCTATAAAAATGTGTTATATATAAAATGGATGGTGGAGGTGAGAAAAGAAATATTTTTTATGATTTTTTTGCACCCGCCGCAGTTGCGAACCTTTAGTGTCTACATACCACCTTTCGTGCAATAGGGGATCAGGGTACACGTAGTTCCTCTTTTAAAAAATTGAAACACAAGTGTGTTGGTTAATTTTAAGAGATAAGACATCATCGTCATTGTCCATGTGGAAAACATACTTACTACCCACAATCATGAGAAAGGATAATTAGCATCATCTCAAAGTGGAGGATATGGCTTAGATTTCAAAATCAACAATGCCTCACTCAACACCCAAGTGGAAAATATCTCACTTCACTATATATTGTAGAAGTATAGTTGTTTGTATCACTACAAGGACTGACAAGAGTCTAATATTTTGAGAAAGATTTTAAAATAAAAAGCCAAAGTGGCAAAAATGGTTTGAAATGAGATTGGTTGACTTTTAGTCTTCTCACAAAAATGTCAAGGTATTATTAAATTAATTGAAATTTATTCATGAAAATAATTTGAAAATGCATGGACATAAGTCCAAGTTTATTATGAAAATGTTTCAAGTTTCAAAACAAAAAGGATTTTCAAAAGGAGGGAGAAGATTTTTGAAATTAAAGAAAGTGGGAGGAGATGAAGAGACTATCCTAAAGCATAAGGTAAAAGCTAGGGATAAGAACCATATAACCAACAAGAAGCCAATCCTTGGCATTATGAGTCAATATAGAATTCCCATTCTTCGGATTGAAACCAAGCAAGCAAAGATACTAGACCTCTTGAGAGAACCAAACTTCAAGTGTATTAAGTCTTCGCAAAAATTGGGCAGAGTAACGGCTGTATACAGGTGAATTCCAGATTACAAACAAAGTATGTAATCACAATAACCTGCACACAAAACAAACAAACAACCTAATGTCTTGAGGTAAACCTCAAGAACTCC
Organism: Vicia faba; assembly: GCA_948472305.1. Lineage (NCBI taxonomy): Eukaryota > Viridiplantae > Streptophyta > Magnoliopsida > Fabales > Fabaceae > Vicia > Vicia faba. The sequence goes on from OX451737.1 coordinate 1,189,381,711, forward strand.
AGATAAAATAATCAGATAAGATCACAAGGTCTCCAAAATAGACCAAGGTTTCTAATCCTAAGTTCAAGAAATAGTCCCATGCTCAATAATGCCAAGGATAGTAACCAAATAGTCCAAGTATCATTAAAGATTTTTATGGTTCATGTTGATTATTAGGTGTTTTTAAAAGGAAAAGAAAAGCTCAAGTGAGCAAAATAAAAATGACATAAAAGTAAATGCTCAAGTGAGCAAAGATGAAAATAGCATGAAATCTAAATGCAAAAAGTAAATGGTACATAAAGCATAAAAAATAAAAGCATAAAGTAAAGTCAATTGTTAGAAATTAGTGGTTAGTTGGATGACCATCTTGAAACTTGCATTTGGAACTCATTAGAGGATTGGTAGAACCAAAGCCTCCACACAACAAGTTGCATTTTCTTTTTGTTAAGTATATCATCCATTTTGGAATCCTTAAAAGTAACATTTAATGATCAACGCTGTTTAAGTGATCCGCGTTGACCAAAGGTGTTGTAGATCCATTAGAGGATTGGTAGAACCAAAGCCTCTACACAATGAATCTCAAGGTTATTGGATCAAAGAGATCAAATTAACATACTTGGGCTTGCAATCATAATTTTGGGCCACGAATGATCATTTATTCGAACCGGGACAAAATTTAGCGCTATGTTAAGCAATCATAAGTGGACTTATGTAGAAGTCACACCTATTTTGAGGCCGGTAAATAGCAATCTATGTACTTCATGTTTGGATAAATGATATAGAGATCATCATCCCTTAACATGTAGCACAATTAAAACAAGAAAGGGATAAGATGAAGAGGGAGGGGCATGATAAGCTAATTTGGATTACCACCTCAAAATTCTTTCATCTTTAAATTCAACCACTCCTCTAGATGGATTAAAGCACTAAACATATCATTAATCTAAAGCACCAAAAATGAATTAAATAATTCACTTTTAGGTAGATTTGAATTGATGAACATTTATCCAACTTCATCTACATCACAAAGTCTATTGAGTTTAAAGAGAAATTGGACATTTAAAATTGCAATCCAAACCAACAATCAAAAGGAGTGAGTAGAAAAAACATTTTGAATCAAAGCTGCCCCTAAACAAGGTAAAAAATGCATTCTATCCCTGTGTAAATCGATTGCACTACTGTGTAAATCGATTTACACAGTACAATTTTCAAAAATCTGCACGAAATTGCTTCTGTGCAATCGATTACACTATGTTGTACCCCAAAATTTGCCCTCCTATTTTTTTCACAAGAAAACACAGCTTCGGGCTTTTCCTGACTTTTCAGATTGGTTTAAAAATCAGTCAAACAAACTTTTTCTTAGCAGTCTATCCAAATTAGGGTTTCCATTAACTTTTGAATCAGTTCAATCAAATTATTAGGGTTTGGTTAAGTTTGGCCCAAGGTTTGATCAGACAGACGTTTCTTTGGTGTTATGTCAAGAATTAGGGTTTTGCGCGCGCAGTTTCATAAGAGTTTGAATCCACAGTGTTTTAATTGGTTGTTACACTATTTTGACATTGGTTCAAAATTTCTGTCTAAACATCTGGGATAAAGGCTAAGGCATTTGATTCGATATGGGATAAAAGCTGAGGTATTTGAATTGAGAATTTGCAGTGTTTGATTTAATCAGTAAAGAGATAGGCATATGGATGTTTGTTTGATTGACTGTGCATTTCTCATGTTTAATTGGGACGTCGGGTTTATTATTGATTGCAAGACCAGTGTTTATTAATTATTTATTTATTCTAAGTTAGAATAGTTGGGATTTATTTCCAGTTATTTTAATTTCAGAAACCTAAATAATTAAATGGACAGTGAATTGAAAAAAGAATTAACCAACAAAAAAGGACTTTTATTCATCTTTAATTGTTTGTTACAAATTATTATTTGAACAACTGTAAATTTATTTACATTTTGTTTACAATAATAATATTACAAATGGTTAAAGTAAAATAAAATTGCATCCTAAGTTTCCTAAGTCTTCGTCTTCTATTTGCTGCTCCCCATTGCTCAATTGATTTTCATATGCAAAAACAAAGAAAGGGAAAAAGTCAAATGCAGATGAATTGAATAAAAAGGCAGACATATATTTTAAAGTTCATCATTAAAAGTAACTGGCCGGAATCAGTTTGTTTGCCCTCTCTGCAAATCACAAGATTACTCTTGGTTCACAAAGAGGGATAGAAATATGCTTGCAAAAACATGAAATGCACAAAGCTACAATATTGCACAAATTCAAAATATCAAACAGGCTGCATGATTCCAAAAATCCGAATCCAAGTCCAAAAGGCAAACTGAATTGAACAACCAAGTGAATAAACAAAACAAGTTGCCCAAGTCACACTGTCAAAGAAACTAAGCCAAAGTTACAGTTTCAAACTAACCAAACTGTCAAAGATATGAAGATATCAAAAAGTACACAAATGCAGAAAATCTGGAAAAGAAGATAAGAGATATGCAGGGCAAAACCACAATGCAAGCAACATTAAAAAAAGTCATCATTTTCAGCCAGTTACTTTTTCAGAAGCATAGTACAGTTTTAAGCAATAAACAAAGGCTTTTTAATCTGTAGAGAGAGAGAAGAGGCTTACAGGCTTTAGGCTTAGGAAGAGATATAAACAAGTTATCAGAACAAGAAAAGGAGAGAGAACCACATAACAAAAAACAACACAAAATCTTGTAAGCTCTCAACCTGTAATCTCAAACACAAGCCAAGCCTCTAACCTGTTCTAAACCAGATCACACAGCAAGCCTGTAACCAACTTGTGTTCAAACCATAACACAAGCTTAAACAAAAGCATAAGCCAGACCTGTTTCATCAGCCTGAAGCATATCAAGCCTAAAGCTTCAACCTACGTAAGCCTTAACCTGTAACAAACAAAAGCCAAAGCAAACCTGTCAAGCATGAAGCCTTAATCTATAACAAACACAATCCAAGCCTCTAACCTGTTCTAAACCAGATTACACAGTAAGCCTGTAACCAACCTGTGTTCGAACCTAAAACTCAAAGCACATCCAAACATCCAACCCAAACATCCAAACAAGCCTAATAGTTGCCTCAGAATATGATCATCATAGGCTAGTAAAACAAACATTCTCAGCACTGATTCATCATTGGAAATCATCAAAGAACACCAAAAAGAGAGGCAAGCATATCAAGCATATCAGGCATCTCAGAGTCAAACAAGTCCTAAGCTCTCAGATTTGAGTTCATCATTGAGAAAGAAAGCCAGCAATCAGAAGCAAGTGGAAGAGAAAAAGAAGTGTTCAGAAGCGATTAAGGCTAAGGTTCTCAAATTACAACACTATCTTCATAAAACCCAACAAAAGCAACTCAGATTCAAGCAATCCAAACCCTCAGAGCTAGACTCATCATAGGGCCAACATTCCAATAACAATACTCATAACCAACATTTCAACTAGCATATCCAGAAGCAAGCAAGCAAGTGGAAGAGGAAAATAAGTGTTCAGAAACAGATAAAGCTAAGGGTTTTCAGAGTGTTCATCACAAAACCATTAAAAAGAAAATACAAAGTACCAGGTTTCCAGAGCAAGCCAGCATCATACTTCCTCCGCCTTCAGCTGCCCAAGCGCCTCCAAGTCCATTTCTCCACTCCTCCATCTCCAAAAGTCAACAAAGGTATAATTTCCCTTTTCCCTTTCCTTAAAACACCTCACAATACATAATGATAATCAAGAATCAGAACACGAAAATAAAAACATGCAAGGATGAAAACCTGAAAAACCTAAAAATGCGTTGAGAAGGAAACGAGGCTACCTTTTTTTCATCGTGGCCTGAATGATCTTGAGAAGGAAGAGGTGGAGGTGGCGTTTTGTCAGCTGAGACGGAGAGAGAGCGTTCAGTGGCCATGCTGTGAGAAAGTAAAGGGACGAAGAGGAGAAGGAGATGACGGCGCCGCTCTAAGCCTGTAAATCTGAAAACCCTAAGCAATGAAATGAAACAATGAAACCCTAAAACAATTGTTAAAGCACATTGGGCCTGTCCCCAACGAAACTGCTTAAGCCCATTTCCAATCTGGCAAATACACCCCCCTTTTCCTTTTGATTATGTTTGTTTTTTGGGCCATAATCCCCCTAGAGCCCATTTAACCTTTTTCTCTTATACTTTAATATTTTTTTTATTTTCTTTTATATAACATAAACTTAGAATTAACATTCTTATTAAATAAAAATAATACATTAATTTCTTTTTTACTAATATTGTTTATCACACTTAAATGTAAATATTAGATTTTTTTATTAGGTTTAAACAATTTTCTTTTTAGAGCCTTTTTAATTAAAAGAAAAACGTTTGTTTATATAACATTAACTAAAATGTATAAATAATAATTTTCTTAAACTTAAAACATTTTTCTTTTCTTTAATTAAAACTTTTGTACATAAAAATACTAACTAAAACACATTAACATTAATACATAAAAAAATAGAATTTCTTAAAACATTTTTCTTTTCTTTTATTAAAACTTTTGTTTTGTACATAATCCACAAATATCCAAAAATAAATAAATACTTAATATTGTATTAAGTTAACATTATTTTTCATCACCTGTAAATAAATCACATACACTTACACCAATACATTTGCTTATCTTTTATTCTTATGCATTGATACATGTTACATTGTGAATGCGATTCGATTTTGTTGTAAATATATTTGGAAACTACTCTCCTAATAAGTCTCATCCCCATTTGTAAATATTTGTACCCCCATTCCCGGATACTTATTTGTAATAGCTTAGACTTTAAATTCCCGCAATTTATCGCTTTCTATATACTGTATAGTAATTAGGGTTTGTATGCAAAGATTTAAAATCAACCGCTAGATAACCTAATACAAAGATAAATGCATGACAATCAATACACCATTCACACTTGCACCCCTAGGGTAATCCCGCTTGTTGCCTTCCAAAATGGGCCATGCTTGCATGTTGAGTTTCTTTGGCAAAACAAAAACAAATCAAATGATCATAGTCCCTCGATGACGCTTTCGAAGTTGCCTAAAAATGATCAAGTCCCTTCAAGCAAATTGCCAAATACACTTGACACAATTGCATTCATGGTCCATACGATGACCCGCGCCTATCCCATTAACATCCTAACACAAGATTGTCCACCAAATACAATGGTGGAACAATACTGTTAAAAGGGTTAAAAACATGAGAAAAATCTTTGAGTAAATTTAGGGGTAGACAACTCTTAGTTACTTGATCAAACTTGCAAAACACACTTGCCTACTTTTCAAAACCCACTTCACAAACACAACTTTCAAAAACATTGAAATATCTTTTCGAAAAGACAAACACCTTTGTAAAACATTCGAGTAAAGAATTGTTACAACGGTTGCCTAGACAAGGCATATTTTTCAAAACATTTTCAAAACACACACACACACACCACCATTTCAAGCAATTGAAAATCAAGGCAAGTGATCTAAACAAGTAACTAAGAGCCCATGGATAACCATGGATGAAAAGGGTGCTAATACCTTCCCTTTTCATAATCTACCCCCCGAACCCACGAAACATCTCAAAAGGTTTTTCCTGTGCTTTTTAACCTTTCCTTTAGGATAAAATAAAAAGTCGGTGGCGACTCTTGCTAAACCGAACAAGTGCGAATACAAACGCAAAACCTCAAGTCAGTTCTCCCACCGTATCACAGAACTGGTGAATCTGCTGGGGAAAGCTTTAAAAGTGGGGTTACCTTAGGGTTTAGATAACCTTTACATTCTTGCTTTGATTGCTTTACTTTTGGGGTCCTTGTTTGGATTTGATGTAAATCCTACACCCGGATTTGGGGGCACCTTTTTAGGTAAATAGCAATAAAACTGTGAGGGAACTGTGCGGGGTATACCGACATGGTTGAAGCAGTAAGCTATGTTAGTGTGACATATTTGTGAGTACCGGTAACCCTTGAGTTCAATCAAGGAGAGTACGGGGCCGCTGAGTGATGTCATGAAGCACTAACAAACTCTTAGAACCTTAATTGACCATCTTAGCCTTTTTAGGGGTAGTGAGATGACCGACTTTGGTGCAGTCCGAAGTTGGTAGATACTCGATACTACACTCATTGAGGGTTGTTTTCTTGGAATATTTTGGTCGCCAGTTAAGTGGCTAAACCAAAACAATGAACATAGAAAACAATCCAGTGATATTGAGCTCCTTAGAACCCGGTTTCTATTTCTAGGACAGGATGAGCCAACTAACTTCAAGAGGGTATTTACCTACAAACCCCATGCAAGCCTAAACCTAAGGACTTGTTTGCTTTGTGTGAATATGATTACCTGTATATACACTTACTTGCTTTTGCATACATGTACATAACATCATGACATCATACCATAGCATTTTTTCACTAACCACTTCAAGGATCTCGAGGGTTCTTTTGATGCAGGGTTACGTTGAACCAAACGTATACCAAGAGGCAATAGGTTTTCTCCTCTAAGCAAAAGCCATCAAAGATCAAGTACAACAACTTGAATCAGGGGCTATGACCCACTTGACATGGTGAGCTTGATTCTCGTGGAAAGACATCCACCGGTGCAAAGTTCTCCAATCAAAGATCAAAGTTCAACCTCTAACATCCTCTTGTGTCTACCCCAAGAGATCCTTAAAAGCACGCATCCACATATCATGCATTGCATCATGACAGTTTTTCCTTTTCAGGTTTCTTTATTCTCCTACTGTTTATTTCAGTAAGAGATGGCTCTAGAGAGGACTGTCAAAGATATCCAAGACCAAAATGCTCAGCTTCAGGAAATGTGCTTGAACCTGTCCCTGGAGAAAGAAGAAGTGAAAGCTCTCCTCAAAAAGGGCTTGGTCCAGGAGAAGTCAAACAATGCCAGGAGTGATCAGTTGGGGGAACTGCAGTTTGATTTGGCAACTTTGAGGATCCAGGTGATGGGACAACTGGTGGGCCAGATGGCTCTCATCCAGGACTTGTCTCAAAGACAAGAGGAGCTCAGGGTTCTCGTCATACAACTGCTTCGGGAAAACCAAGTGGGGCAAACATCTGAGGTTGAAGAACAAGTCACCACTCAACCCCCCTCCAGACAAGAAGACAAAGGGAAGGATCCCCTACTTGCTTCAGGGTCACAAGCCCATCAACAACCGCGTCAGCGTCAATGGGGTAATCAGCATAAGCAAAATACGTCGAGGAGACAATTCACTGAGACTGACATACCGTCATCTCTAATACTGGAGTGCTTGTTGGAGGTCAATTTGACTGCTTTGAGGGATCCTATCCGGAAGCCCAATACCTCCGCTCCTAACTATCATCCCGACGCATTTTGTGTATACCACTCCTATAGTCCGGGACATGACATCGACGACTGTTGGGCCTTGAAAAACAAGATTCAAGATCTGATTGACATTGAAGTGCTGAGATTCACGCCAGATGGCGAGATGAAAATCTTCCGTTAAGGATTTCTCCACCTGAAGTGATAAAGCTCAAACTGAGAGACTTTTGTTTCATTTGAATTTCCAAGTTGTAATTTCTTCTGTTATTCAAACAATTATCTTTTAATGTCAAACTCTGTTTCATTAATGCATTGCATATGTTTGTCTTGAATTCATCCATTCGTTTTCACTACTCTTATGCTTTCTTTATGATATTTAACTCTTGATAAAAAGCTGCAAGCCTTTAGAGGGAGGATGACGAAACAATACCATAATCCCATACAGTATGCTTTTGGACAGACCTTGCTGATGATGTACAGGCATTTCTTTCAATTCCCAAAACACTGGAGTTATAAGGAAGATAATCCCTAGTCAACCCCTTAGAGCCAAAGAAGTAGGAGTTTTCTGTTCTAAACAAATCGAAACCTTTGATTTAAACCTGGGGCAGGGTAGTCTCCCAGTTAATCCAAAAAAAGGTGCGCATTAAAGTCGCAAAACTCTCAGTTCGTAATACAACGAACGAAAAAGAAAGACATTCCTTTGGAATCAAAAGACAGTGATGGTTCCTTATCTCATAGGCAGTCAATCTCTCAAAAGAGAAAAGCCCACTGAGCCAAAACCTATAAAGGAGGCTTAAGAAAGTTGGGGCACCCCGCTGACTGTAATCTCGAAAACAGGAACAGTCAGGCAAAAGTCAGGGATAACAAATCAAAAGAACGAGGTCATTACAAATCCTCAATAACATGAAAAATGTTGCAAAAAAAGGAGATGATGACTGCCTTCCAAAATTCAACTTGTGTGAACCATCACCCAAAACGTCGTTCCAAAATTGAATAGAGTTCGACGCATAATTAACTGAGTTTAGGATTGAAGAACATCACGAAGAGCGGGTGGGTACAAATATACTTTGAGCCTTTATCCTTTGTTTCTTAAACCGTGAACCGAGCCACGTTACAACCCTTCAAAAGTCCTAATTGAAGCATGAGTTAGTTCGAAAGCATACTGTTACAAAAGGTATCCTGACTCCTGTAAGGCCTTGCTCTAAATCTTGTGTTGAATTTGTCTTATAAAAAGTTTTCTGCTAAAAAACGCATTTTTCAAAACTTCGAGATAAGCATAAACTTTGCATTATTTGAATATCGTTGTTTGCACATGGTTATTTGTTTGATAGCAAAGAAATTCATACAGCGAATGTTCGGAGGAACGAAAACTCTCTCAGTGAACAAAATCACTTAAAAAAGGATGACACTTCCAACGACAAGTCTCCTATCAACAAGGGGCATGACATGTCACCATCCAATTAACCTGGGGCAGTCCAGTCAAGGTTTCAACAGATCTTTCAAAGTTCAGTTAACCTGGGGCAGTCCAGTCAAGATTTCAAGAAATCTCTCAATTTGCAGAGTAACCTGATTCAAGACTCTTTCATCATCACTTGAGGCATTTGAATGTCAAAAGTGTTCAACAATTCCTTCATCACCCGTTGGAAGATACAGTTTCAGATACGCTCCAAACACGGTAGCCATTCTATCACTCATTCAGATCCTAGTTACAGTTTCAGATACACTCCAGACACGGAAGTCATTCTGCTACTCATACAGATCTCACCTCCAAGATACAATTTCAGATATGCTCCAAACACGGTAGCCATTCTGTCACTCATTCAGATCCTAGTTACAGTTTCAGATACACTCCAAGATATGGAAGTCATTCTGCTACTCATACAGATCTCACCTCCAAGATACAGTTTCAGATACGCTCCAAACACGGTAGCCATTCTGTCACTCATTCACAATATCAGACCACCGCGAAGCCTGGATTACAACCAGATAGCAGTTAACGGTTAACAACATGAAGAGACTCCTTCATCATCACTTGGGGCATTCGAATGTCAAAAGTGTCCAACAATTCCTTCATCACCTGTTGGAAGTTACAACCACCAACAGAATAACGGACAATTGAAGCTCCTAAAAATCTGTTTCTCTCAAGAATGAAGATTCTCATCCTTAAAACCTCAGAAGATTGGTATACTCCCAGTTTCTGACCGTTAACAGCATGAAGATTCTCATCATCTCAGAAGATTGGTATACTCCCAATTTCTGACACTCAAGAGTGAAGACTCTCATCCTTAAAACCTCAGAAGATTGGTATACTCCCAGTTTCTGACCGTTAACAGCATGAAGATTCTCATCACCTCAGAAGATTGGTATACTCCCAATTTTTGACTCCCAACAAAATGAAGATTCTCATTCTCGAAGTGGCGTATTTCTTAAGTTCCAGATTAATACCTGTAGCAAGCCAGGAAAATATCTGTGGACGACTGATTATGGATCAACACCTGTAACAAGCTAGGAAATCATCTACATGAGGAGATTGAAGAGTAATACCTGTAACAAGCCAGGAAAACTATCTTTCTTTCTCAGGTCAGAGATCAATACCTGAAACCAACCAGGACAACTATCTCCCCGACCAACCTTTTCAAGATCCCAGATCAATACCTGCAGCAATCAAAAGATTCTTGCAATCCCCGGCGGAGCTAAAACTTCCAACTATCAATCCCCAAGCAGAATGGAGACTCTCATTCTCAGTTCTTCACAGAATATTTGAATATTCTCCAGTGAAGATCCCCTCAAGACAGGAATCCCTAGTAGGTTGGCATACAACCCAAGCTCCTGATTCCCCAACAGCGGTCCCAGGACTTCTCATTTTCAACGATCAAAGGATTTTCAATCTCCTGCAGCAGTCAAGGAATTACTTTCCCCGGCAGCAGTCAAGGAATTACTTTCCCCGGCGGCAGTCAAGATTCTTTTATCTCCTGCCATCCAGGATTCATCTATCCTCAGCAAGACAACTCATCAGCTTACATGCGCATTCATCACATTCATATCATAAACATTGATATAACATACATTGCATCATGCATCATGACATTGCATACAACTAACTCTTTACCTTTTCAGGAAAGATCAGTCGACAGACAAAGATCATCCTCTTCTAAGAGTCTTTCTAGAAATAGTTCAGATGTGACCCGGACATGGCGACATTCTGATACTTATTCCAGATTCACCCAGAGATAGTTCAGATGTGACCCAGAGATGGCGACATTCCGATACTTATTCCAGATTCATCCAGATGCAGTTTTACATGGACTCATCATCAGGAAACCCTACACCGGTTCCTTCTCCACTTCTCAACTTTTGAAAACAGTTTACGGACGCTTCCCAACAACGGATGCTGCTCTATTGCTTATTCAACTCCAAGAACTCTGAAAACAGTTCACGAGTTCTCCAGTAACGGATGTTAACCTATCGCTTGTTCAGATTCTTCGAACTCTGAAAACAGTTTACGGATTCTTCCCAACAATGGATGTTAATCTATCGCTTGTTCAGACTCAACTTTTGAAAACAGTTTACGGACGCTTCCCAACAACGGATGCTGCTCTATTGCTTATTCAACTTCAACTCATGAAAACAGTTTACGGATTCTCCAAACATGGGTGTTAATCTATTGCTTGTTCAGACCTATAGTTCAGAGACGTTCCAAAACATGGATACCTTTCTGATACTCATCCACTCACCAATGACATACAATTCAACAAACACTTCCAGATGGCATCTCTAAGCCCATCCCCCGACAAGATTCTGTCACATCCCTAGATGGCATCTTTAAGCCCATCCTCCTACCAGCAACTTCCAGATGGCATCTCTAAGCCCATCCCCTGACAAGATTCTGTCACATCCCTAGATGGCATCTCTAAGCCCATCACCAAATGGCATCTTTAAGCCCATTCCCTCTACCATCACATCACCGAGTGCAAATTTTTTGGGCACTCTAGTGTCCAATCTCCTTTTACCCTCGAGTCGCGAAAGGCAAGCTTGCCAATCTAACTCTTCAGGTTCAAGAAGATTGAACAGGGGCAACTGTTGTAATCCAAAATTTGCCCTCCTATTTTTTTCACAAGAAAACACAGCTTCGGGCTTTTCCTGACTTTTCAGATTGGTTTAAAAATCAGTCAAACAGACTTTTTCTTAGCAGTCTATCCAAATTAGGGTTTCCATTAACTTTTGAATCAGTTCAAGCAAATTATTAGGGTTTGGTTGAGTTTGGCCCAAGGTTTGATCAGGCAAGCGTTTCTTTGGTGTTAAGTCAAGAATTAGGGTTTTGCGCGCGCAGTTTCAGAAGAGTTTGAATCCACAGTGTTTTAATTGGTTGTTACACTGTTTTGACATTGGTTCAAAATTTCTGTCTAAACATCTGGGATAAAGGCTAAGGCATTTGATTCGAGATGGGATAAAAGTTGAGGTATTTGAATTGAGAATTTGCAGTGTTTGATTTAATCAGTAAAGAGATAGGCATATGGATGTTTGTTTGATTGACTGTGCATTGCTCATGTTTAATTGGGACGTCGGGTTTATTATTGAATGCAAGACCAGTGTTTATTAATTATTTATTTATTCTAAGTTAGAATAGTTGGGATTTATTTCCAGTTATTTTAATTTCAGAAACCTAAATAATTAAATGGACAATGAATTGAAAAAAGAATTAACCAACAAAAAAGGACTTTTATTCATCTTTAATTGTTTGTTACAAATTATTATTTGAACAACTGTAAATTTATTTACATTTTGTTTACAATAATAATATTACAAATGGTTAAAGTAAAATAAAATTGCATCCTAAGTTTCCTAAGTCTTCGTCTTCTATTTGCTGCTCCCCATTGCTCAATTGATTTTCATATGCAAAAACAAAGAAAGGGAAAAAGTCAAATGCAGATGAATTGAATAAAAAGGCAGACATATATTTTAAAGTTCATCATTAAAAGTAACTGGCCGGAATCAGTTTGTTTGCCCTCTCTGCAAATCACAAGATTACTCTTGGTTCACAAAGAGGGATAGAAATATGCTTGCAAAAACATGAAATGCACAAAGCTACAATATTGCACAAATTCAAAATATCAAACAGGCTGCATGATTCCAAAAATCCGAATCCAAGTCCAAAAGGCAAACTGAATTGAACAACCAAGTGAATAAACAAAACAAGTTGCCCAAGTCACACTGTCAAAGAAACTAAGCCAAAGTTACAGTTTCAAACTAACCAAACTGTCAAAGATATGAAGATATCAAAAAGTACACAAATGCAGAAAATCTGGAAAAGAAGATAAGAGATATGCAGGGCAAAACCACAATGCAAGCAACATTAAAAAAAGTCATCATTTTCAGCCAGTTACTTTTTCAGAAGCATAGTACAGTTTTAAGCAATAAACAAATGCTTTTTAATCTGTAGAGAGAGAGAAAAAGAGAGAGAGAAGAGGCTTTCAGGCTTTAGGCTTAGGAAGAGATATAAGCAAGTTATCAGAACAATAAAAGGAGAGAGAACCACATAACAAAAAACAACACAAAAGCTTGTAAGCTCTCAACCTGTAATCTCAAACACAAGCCAAGCCTCTAACCTGTTCTAAACCAGATCACACAGCAAGCCTGTAACCAACTTGTGTTCAAACCATAACACAAGCTTAAACAAAAGCATAAGCCAGACTTGTTTCATCAGCCTGAAGCATATCAAGCCTAAAGCTTCAACCTACGTAAGCCTTAACCTGTAACAAACAAAAGCCAAAGAAAACCTGTCAAGCATGAAGCCTTAACCTGTAACAAACACAAGCCAAGCCTCTAACCTGTTCTAAACCAGATCACACAGTAAGCCTGTAACCAACCTGTGTTCGAACCTAAAACTCAAAGCACATCCAAACATCCAACCCAAACATCCAAACAAGCCTAATAGTTGCCTCAGAATATGATCATCATAGGCTAGTAAAACAAACATTCTTAGCATTGATTCATCATTGGAAATCATCAAAGAACACCAAAAAGAGAGGCAAGCATATCAAGCATATCAGGCATCTCAGAGTCAAACAAGTCATAAGCTCTCAGAATTGAGTTCATCATTGAGCAAGCAAGCCAGCAATCAGAAGCAAGTGGAAGAGGAAAAGAAGTGTTCTGAAGCGATTAAGGCTAAGGTTCTCAGATTACAACAATATCTTCATAAAACCTAACAAAAGCAACTCAGATTCAAGCAATCCAAACCCTCAGAGCTAGACTCATCATAGGGCCAACATTCCAATAACAATACTCAGAACCAACATTTCAACTAGCATATCCAGAAGCAAGCAAGCAAGTGGAAGAGGAAAAGAAGTGTTCAGAAACAGATAAAGCTAAGGGTTTTCAGAGTGTTCATCACAAAACCATTAAAAAGCAAATACAAAGTACCAGGTTTCCAGAGCAAGCCAACATCATACTTCCTCCGCCTTCAGCTGTCCAAGCGCCTCCAAGTCCATTTCTCCACTCCTCCATCTCCAAAAGTCAGCAAAGGTATAATTTCCCTTTTCCCTTTCCTTAAAACACCTCACAAGACATAATGATAATCAAGAATCAGAATACGAAAATAAAAACATACAAGAATGAAAACCTGAAAAACCTAAAAATGCGTTGAGAAGGAAACGAGGTTACCTTTTTTTCATCGTGGCCTGAATGATCTTGAGGAGGAAGAGGTGGAGGTGGCGTTTTGTCAACTGAGACGGAGAGAGAGTGTTCAGTGGCCATGCTGTGAGAAAGTAAAGGGACGAAGAGGAGAAGAAGATGACGGCGCCGCTCTAAGCTTGTAAATCTGAAAACCCTAAGCAATGAAATGAAACAATGAAACCCTAAAACAATTGTTAAAGCACATTGGGCATGTCCCCAACGAAACTGCTTAAGCCCATTTCCAATCTGGCAAATACACCCCCCTTTTCCTTTTGATTATGTTTGTTTTTTGGGCCATAATCCCCCTAGAGCCCATTTAACCTTTTTCTCTTATACTTTAATATTTTTTTATTTTCTTTTATATAACATAAACTTAGAATTAACATTCTTATTAAATAAAAATAATACATTAATTTCTTTTTTACTAATATTGTTTATCACACTTAAATGTAAATATTAGATTTTTTTTATTAGGTTTAAACAATTTTCTTTTTAGAACCTTTTTAATTAAAAGAAAAACGTTTGTTTATATAACATTAACTAAAATGTATAAATAATAATTTTCTTAAACTTAAAACATTTTTATTTTCTTTAATTAAAACTTTTGTACATAAAAATACTAACTAAAACACATTAACATTAATACATAAAAAAATAGAATTTCTTAAAACATTTTTCTTTTCTTTTATTAAAACTTTTGTTTTGTACATAATCCACAAATATCCAAAAATAAATAAATACTTAATATTGTATTAGGTTAACATTATTTTTCATCACCTGTAAATAAATCACATACACTTACACCAATACATTTGCTTATCTTTTATTCTTATGCATTGATACATGTTACATTGAGAATGCGATTCGATTTGGTTGTAAATATATTTGGACACTACTCTCCTAATAAGTCTCATCCCCATTTGTAAATATTTGTACCCCCATTCCCGGATACTTATTTGTAATAGCTTAGACTTTAAATTCCCGCAATTTATCGCTTTCTATATACTGTATAGTAATTAGGGTTTGTATGCAAAGATTTAAAATCAACCGCTAGATAACCTAATACAAAGATAAATGCATGACAATCAATACACCATTCACACTTGCACCCCTAGGGTAATCCCGCTTGTTGCCTTCCAAAATGGGCCATGCTTGCATGTTGAGTTTCTTTGGCAAAACAAAAACAAATCAAATGATCATAGTCCCTCGATGACGCTTTCGAAGTTGCCTAAAAATGATCAAGTCCCTTCAAGCAAATTGCCAAAGACACTTGACACAATTGCATTCATGGTCCATACGATGACCCGCGCCTGTCCCGTTAACATCCTAACACAAGATTGTCCACCAAATATAATGGTGGAACAATACTGTTAAAAGGGTTAAAAACATGAGAAAAATCTTTGAGTAAATTTAGGAGTGGACAACTCTTAGTTACTTGATCAAACTTACAAAACACACTTGCCTACTTTTCAAAACCCACTTCACAAACACAACTTTCAAAAACAACTTTCAAAAACATTGAAATATCTTTTCGAAAAGACAAACACCTTTGTAAAACATTTGAGTAAAGAATTGTTACAACAGTTGCCTAGACAAGGCATCTTTTTCAAAACATTTTCAAAAACACACACACACACCACCATTTCAAGCAATTGAAAATCAAGGCAAGTGATCTAAACAAGTAACTAAGAGCCCATGGATAACCATGGATGAAAAGGGTGCTAATACCTTCCCTTTTCATAATCTACCCCCCGAACCCACGAAACATCTCAAAAGGTTTTTCCCGTGCTTTTTAACCTTTCCTTTAGGATAAAATAAAAACTCGGTGGCGACTCTTGCTAAACTGAACAAGTGCGAATACAAACGCAAAACCTCAAGTCAGTTCTCCCACCGTATCACACACTATTACTGCAATCGATTGCACGCTGTTACAGACAGCAAAACAACATTTTAAAAGGAAAAATTCTTGTTCAAACTTTCCATCAAATACCTTATGATCATGGATCCAATTGAGCACGAAAATTCCATAAAATTATAAGAAAATAACACCATTGGAATCACAAAATAATGCTCAATGAATCAATCTCAAAGATCACCAAGAGATCACATTGTGAAAGATGAATTATCCAACTTACCAAAGGTAGATCTAAAGAATTATCAAAACATCTTCAAGAATTTGCTTCAATTCAAACACAAGAACCAATTGTCAAGTTTGGATGTAGAGAATTGATGGAGAAAAAGTGTTTGGATGAAGGTTTAGCTCAAAGATTAGTAAGCTTCAATGCAAAGCTTACTAACTTTTTGAAAATGGAGCTTTGAGTGAATTTGGTAGATGGAGAGAATTGAGAGTTTTTTTAGCAAGGTGGATTTGGCTATCAAAAGCTGGAAATTTGAATGAAATGAGGGCTCTATTTATAGAGTTTTAGGATTGGGATTAGTGGTAATTTGGTAATTGATTCTTGGAGCCAAAATTTGAATTAATGATAACTCTTTCAAAAATTAGAGCCAAAATTTGAATTAATGATAATTCTTTCAAATATTAGAGCCAAAATTTGAATTAATGATAATTCTTCTTAAAAATGAAAGATTGGCACTAAAATTTGAATTAATGGTATATCTTTCAAAAAATGAAGAAAAATTGGAGCCAAAATTTGACAAGTTTAAAATTGATGATTTTTTTTCTCAAATTTTCACGCTGTGCAATCGATTTCACTATAGTGCAAATCGATTTGCACAGTGTATTTTTTCAAAAATGGCGCAAAATGCACTATGTACAATCGATTGCACTCTAAGAGCAATCGATTGCATCAGTGAAAAAAATGAATTTTTGTTAATTTTTCCTTTGCAAATAGAGATTTTAAGAAAATAATACCAGAAATCCTTATTTGTCAGATGCTTCGACTTGGTACCTACAAAACAAAAATATATAAATACAAAGACAAATATTTTTTGTTTTTTGATTAGAAGTTAGTCAATAACGCATATACAAAATACACAACTAAGGTGCTTGGAAATTCCTCAAGAGCAAACTTAAAGATAGGAGATAGAAAAAGAGGAAGAACCAACCCTAATGTGATCTTGTTATGATCGAGTTGATATGATATGATAGAGGAATCATAGGGGGAAAATTGGGGTACAACAGCTGCCCTTATTTAAGTGTCTTCTATCCGGAGTTACGAAGGTTAAAAATCTTCGTGTCGACGCGATTGAAGATACTTAAATATAAAACAAACCCTATTTTTGTCCCTAAGATGCCATGCAATGCTTATGATTATGAATGCAAATGGATAAATCTAAAGAGACGCAAGACACCACTGGGGATGCAACAAAAATGAAGAAACAAAGGAGCAACCCCACCTGGAAAATAAATCACTGGTGAACCAAAAGAATTGAATCAGAGAGGAAGATAACAAGCATCGACGTTCACTGCCGATGACCTACCAACGTTCACTGAAGGTAGAAAGAGAAAAATATCATATCACCACCGTTCACTGATGATGAACTATCAACGTTCACTGAAGATAGCAAAAAGATAACAAACACCTCTGTTCACTGCCGATGTACTACCAACGTTCACTGAAGGTAGAGAGAAAATATCATATCACCTCCGTTCACTAACGATGAACTATCAACGTTCACTGAAGATAGCAAAAAGATAACAAACACCGACGTTCACTGTCGATGTACTACCAACATTCACTGAAGGTAGAGAGAAAATATCATATCACCGCCATTCACTGACGATGAACTATCAACGTTCACTGAAGATAGCAAAAAGATAACAAACACCAACGTTCACTGCCGATGTACTACCAACATTCACTGAAGGTAGAAAGAGAAAATATCATATCACCGTCGTTCACTGACGATGAACTATCAACGTTCACTGAAGATAGCAAAAAAATAACAAACACCGACGTTCACTGCCGATGTACTACCAACGTTCACTGAAGGTAGAAAGAGAAAATATCATGCCACCGTCGTTCACTGACGATGAACTATCAACGTTCACTGAAGATACAAAAAAGATAATAAACACCAACGTTCACTGCCGATGTACTACCAATGTTCACTGAAGGTAGAGAGAAAATATCATATCATCGCCGTTCACTGACGATGAACTATCAACGTTCACTGAAGATATCAAAAAGATAACAAACACCAACATTCACTGCCAATGTACTACCAACGTTCACTGAAGGTAAAAAGAGAATATCATATCACCGCCGTTCACTGACGATGAACTATCAACATTCACTGAAGATAGCAAAAAGATAACAAACACCGACGTTCACTGCCGATGTACTACCAACATTCACTAAAGGTAGAGAGAAAATATCTTACCACCGTCGTTCACTAACGATGAACTATCAACGTTCACTGGAGATAGTAAAAAGATAACAAACACCAACGTTCACTGCCGATGTACTACCAACGTTCTCTGAAGGTAGAGGGAAAATATCATATCACCGCCATTCACTGTTGATGAATGTTGTACCCCAAAATTTTCCCTCCCATATTCTTCAAAGTTTTTCAAGATCAATCTTCAAATGGTTCAAGGTCTCTCAGAGGGTTGCACAGTCAAACATCCTCCTAAGCCAGTCAAAATTAGGGTTTTGGTTCTCTCAGTGAATTTGAGGTTTTTTATGGCTCAATCAAGTCCCATATGCCTATACACATTGTCAAGCATCCACATGTCAAGTTTCAAGGTTCACAATGCTAGTTTGCACAGTCAAAAGCCCTAGTTGCTCCACAATCAACTGCAGGGGCAAAATGGTCATTTTGCAGTCAAAAGTCAGAATTTTTGGTCAACATCTTATTTTGAAGCCACAATCATCATTTGATCAAGTCTTAATCATTATTCTACAAGCATGGCTCAAAAATCATCAAGATGCAAAAGTTTCTATTTTTGGACAGCTGAAAAGTCAACTGTAACTTGACCAGGGCATAACTTTTTCATGGTTCATCAGAAAAATCCCATCCAATGCTCATTTTGAAGGGGATGACATTTCCTACAACTCATCTTCACATTCCAAGTCCTATAAATGCTCTCACAAAAAGTTATCAATTTCTACATTATGGGTCATTTTCAAAAGTCAACAAAAAGGCATTTTAAGTCAAAGACCATAACTTGAGATTGGTAAATCCAAATGACATGGGACCATAGGCATTGGTTAGAGGACTTCAAGACCTTTCCAAAATGTCCAAGAACATGTTCATATGATCAAAATTAAGCAAGATATGCATTGGAGAAGTTGGGAAATTTTTGGGAATGTACAAAAGTCAACTATCCTTAAAACTTCAATTTTTGACAAAAGGGCCCACTTTCTTCCACTTGATTAAGCCTTGTCATGCCACCCACGTGTCCCATGATTAATTTCAAGATCAAACATTTATTTTTCCATTTTTATTTAATTTTTATTGATTTAATTCATTTTAAATCCATAATAATTCAAATAAAATCTAAAAATTTAATGGAATAGCATCTTTTGGTTTGAATGGCTTTCATGTGTCATATGCCAGCTACCAAATTCGTGCTAAGGCTATTTTGTGCATAAAATCATGGTTTTGCTTCAAGAATGGAAAGTTCTTTAATGGTGATCAACAAAATCTCAAAACATCAATTCCATGGATACTTGGCCCAAACTTTGACCTAATTCTATTCCCATACATATGTTGAACCTAAACCTAATGACATAAACGTGCAAAAGCTGCTGCAAGAACCATTACCATATTGAAAAAAATTCAAAGAAAACTGAAATCTGAATTCCACCTTCCAGGCCCTTTCAAAGCGATTTAAGAATTCTAATACGTTGCATAAGTCCCCAGAAACGTTTTAGAATCAAAACCAAGCACTCAGGCCTAAGGAATCGCCCCACACGAACTCACGGTTTGCATAATTTTCTTGGAATCGAAATTCATTGTTCATGCATCACTAACATAATTTGTTGCTTGTTTTGTGTTGTATGAGTCCACAGGAAACTAATGGTATGGTTCAATTGCCTTGAAACACCCTGAAACCGAAACCACCATTGATGAAATCTAGGTTTTCGAAGCTTTCAATTTGGGGATTTCCAGCACAGGAAAAATTAGCCCTTCTCACGCATATGGTTGAATTCGTCAAGGCCAGACGAATCAAACCCAACCCTCGCAATGAATTTATATTAACCATGGAGCTATTCGCTATTTTTGACATTTGCAGGTTGTGGGGGTTTAAAACCCCCGCTATCTAACCTTGTTTATTGCAGTTTTAGGGAAGAAGACGGTGACGTGGTAATATACCATTGGTTGATTTAAAATACGCGTGCTCCTTTTTTTCTGTTTCAGCATATGACTTATTTTTCTTATATTATATTTGTTCCTTATTTCATTACCAAAAGCGTTCAAGTGGTTGAGTGGTTGGAGAGCTGACTGTGTACCATTGGGACCTGGGTTCGATTCCCAGGTCCCCCATACAATTATTTCCATTTTTTCTAACATGTTCATATGCAGCAGTGTTCCACCGTGCACTCATCAATCCCAGGCGCCATGTGTCCTAAAGCACCAATCCAGTGGGCAAAGAGTGAGGAACATCATATTCCCAGTCAAACAGGTGCCTAGGCAATTCCCAAAGTCAGCGTGGCTGAATGAACAAATGGGCCTGGAAACTGCTTCTACACCTTCAGATCTGGCCCAAACCCCCCCTTTGGGTTTGCATTTTATTTATTTATTTTTCTTTCTTTTAATTGCTTTATTTATTTCTATTGTTTTTTTTAATTAATTACTCACCAGCAAATTAATTAACATTTTCACAATAAAAATTCAGAAAAACTAAAAATGTAAATATTTTATTTTTATTAATTTCACTTAGGTAATTATTTTATAAATAAATACTAACTTAAATTAATCTAGTTTAATTAGGTTCAAATTTTAATTTTCTTTTTACAATAAATAAAATTATTTAGACTTAGGTTTTTTCTTTTGACACTTTTAATTTCCTCTTCTATCTTATTTCATTAAAAACATAAAAATACAAAAACATTTTTTTCTTTTAATAAATAATTAATTAATTAGGATTAGGGTTAATATTTAATTAATTGAAAAAAAAAGGACAAACTCAATTCTTTTCTCAAAAGGGTCAAAACCCTAGGACGCTCCCGATTCAATCTTTCGCGCGTATTTATTTTTTAATTCATTTTTTTGTATCTGCTCAGGAAGTGTAATAATTAATTAGAACTTTATCGCTTTCTTTTAAATTCTCGCATTTTATTTTCCAAACGGGTTGTTGTTTTTGGAGATGTATATACCCGCGCCTTGTAATAGCTAGATTTACCTTTCCGCAATTTATTTTCCGCACTGTTAACTGTTAATATGTATGAAAGACTTGTATGACAAATAAAATTAATCCGTAGCTCACAAATAACATGTACAAGATAATATAACATGAATTCAACACACATGCACATGCCACTCCTAGGGTACGCCTCACTGGTTGCCTCGACGTGGTCGTCAAGTATAGGGTGTCTTAGAGTTCACCCTCCTGTCTAAGATCCAGTTGCCTCGAAACGGTTGCCTCGGATAAAAAGGATCTAGGACATTAGGGTTACCGCTAAGGTGTCCTACCATTGCTTTGGTGACCACACATGTCCCTAATAATAGAATTGACCCGAACACCTTCAACGATGGTGCCACCTACCTCTCAATGGTGGGATAACACTATCTAAAGGACTCTTACACAACCTAATTCCTTAGAGTAGGTAGATTTCTCATGGGTACTTGCTCTCTCAAACAAACAAAAACATCTTTTCACACTTACACTTTCAAAAAGTTTTCAAACAAATATTTCATACACTCTTGAGGACAGATACAAGAGTTACTTAGAAATTTTTCAAACGAAACTTTTTCAAAACCCGCACACACTTGAAAAGCAAACATATTTTTTGAAAACATAAGAGAAAGTACCTAAGAGCCCGTGGATAACCACGGATAGAAAGGGTGCTAACACCTTCCCTTTCTATAAATCTACCTCCCGAACC
Organism: Vicia faba; assembly: GCA_948472305.1. NCBI lineage: Eukaryota > Viridiplantae > Streptophyta > Magnoliopsida > Fabales > Fabaceae > Vicia > Vicia faba. The sequence goes on from OX451737.1 coordinate 1,189,403,674, forward strand.
GAGAAACATTCTCAAAGAAGGAATTTTGCGGTGCTTTTATCCTTTCCATGTTGGAGAACATAAAAGACGGTGGCGACTCTTGCTTACCGCGACATTTCGCGAACCAACTTAAAAAACAGTCAGTTCTATTTCCACCGATCACAATGAACTATCAACGTTCACTGAAGATAGCAAAAAGATAACAAACACCGACGTTCACTGCCGATGTACTACCAACGTTCACTGAAGGTAGAAAGAGAAAATATCATATCACCACCGTTCACTGATGATAAACTATCAACTTCACTGAAGATAGAAAAAAGATAACAAACACCGACGTTCACTGCAGATGTACTACCAACATTCACTGAAGGTAGAGAGAAAATATCATATCACCGCCGTTCACTGACAATGAACTATCAACATTCACTGAAGATAGAAAAAAGATAACAAACACCGACGTTCACTGCCGATGTACTACCAACGTCCACTGAAGGTAGAGAGAAAATATCATATCATCGTCGTTCACTGGCGATGAATTATCAACGTTCACCAAAGATAGCAAAAAGATAACAAACACCAACGTTCACTGCCGATGTACTACCAACATTTACTAAAGGTAGAGAGAAAATATCATACCACCGCCGTTCACTGACGATGAACTATCAACGTTCACTGAAGATAGCAAAAAGATAACAAACACCAACATTCACTGTCGATGTACTACCAACGTTCACTGAAGGTAGAGAGAAAATATCATATCACCGCCGTTCACTGACGATGAACTATCAACATTCACTGAAGATAGCAAAAAGATAACAAACACCAACGTTCACTGCCGATGTACTACCAACATTCACTGAAGGTAGAGAGAAAATATCATATCACCGCCATTCACTGACGATGAACTATCAACGTTCATTGAAGATAGCAAAAAAATAACAAACACCGATGTTCACTGCTGATGTACTACCAACATTCACTGAAGGTAGAAAGATAAAATATCATATCACCGCCGTTCACTGACGATAAACTATCAACTTCACTGAAGATAGTAAAAAGATAACAAACACTGATGTTCACTGTAGATGTACTACCAACGTTCACTGAAGGTAGAGAGAAAATATCATATCATTACCGTTATCTGACGATGAACTATCAATGTTCACTGAAGATAGCAAAAATATAATAAACACCGACGTTCACTGTCGATGTACTACCAAAGTCCACTGAAGGTAGAGAGAAAATATCATATCACCATCGTTCACTGGCGATGAATTATCAACGTTCACCGAAGATAGCAAAAAGATAACAAACACCAACGTTCACTGCTGATGTACTACCAACATTTACTAAAGGTAGAGAGAAAATATCATACCACCATCGTTCACTGACGATGAACTATCAACGTTCACTGAAGATAGCAAAAAGATAACAAACACCAACGTTCACTGCCGATGTACTACCAACGTTCACTGAAGGTAGAGAGAAAATATCATATCACCGCCGCTCACTGACGATGAACTATCAACGTTCACTGAAGATAGCAAAAAAATAACAAACACCGACGTTCACTGTCGATGTACTACCAACGTTCACTGAAGGTAGAAAGAGAAAATATCATATCACCGCCGTTCACTGACGATAAACTATCAACTTCACTGAAGATAGCAAAAAGATAACAAACACTGACGTTCACTGCAGATGTACTATCAACGTTCACTGAAGGTAGAGAGAAAATATCATATCACCGCCGTTCACTGACGATGAACTATCAACGTTCACTGAAGATAGCAAAAAGATAACAAACACCGACGTTCACTGCCGATGTACTATCAACGTCCACTGAAGGTAGAGAGAAAATTTCATATCACCGTCGTTCACTGACAATGAATTATCAACGTTCACTGAAGATAGCAAAAAGATAACAAACACCGACGTTCACTACCGATGTACTACCAACATTCACTGAAGGTAGAAAGAGAATATCATATCACCGCCGTTCACTGACGATGAACTATCAACGTTCACTGAAGATAGAAAAAAGATAACAAACACCGACGTCCACTGCCGATGTACTACCAACGTTCACTGAAGGTAGAGAGAAAATATATCAAGTTTTCCCCAAAATTCTAGCGTTTTACCTAGAACGGGTCTTAACTTCTTCTTTAACCAAGGAATTCTGCCTGGAAAGGGTAATATGTAAGCTGTCTCAAATAAAGAGACTTCTATTTGCAAAGATTTCACAACGAGCTGCTTCTGTGAATTTGAAAGTCTTGCCATCCACTGGCGTAAACTGATGACGGACTGCAAACTAACCACTCATAGAGGAAATAGCAAAAAAAAGTTACGTTGACTTGTACAGGGAAGCACAAGTTGCTCAAATAAAAAGACCTGCTGCTTGTTATCATGGAGGATTGCAAAAAGAAACGACTTTCTGGGGATAGAAATATGGCTTCCTGGGGAAAGAGATATGACTTCCTGGGGAAAGAGATATGACTTCGTGGGGAAATGCCACGATATTCCTGCTGAGGAGATAAAGTCTTCTCGTGCAAAATAAATGCACCAACCAAAACTTGAAGTTTTCAGAAATCCAAAGTAAATAATATTGTCATGCAACTGCAAATCAAATTCAGAAATAAACTGGAGCAAGACGGCCAACGAAGATACATCCTTTGAGAAATAAACTCAAGAGGGAAAACCAAATTCAAATAAGCAAAGAGCGCTGCAGGAAGGTTAAAACACAATGTCAATGAAAAATGATTTGTAGCAATGCGTGATGTATGTATGAATGTATGAGTGATATCATGCATATGCTGGTAAAAGGATACATAACCAGTACAAACAAACAAAACCGCCTCAGGTACTAACAACATTGGGCTAAACTTCAACCAGAAAGAACAATCCAAGAAAGGTAAAAGCAACTGCGGAAACCAAACCTATTGCCTTTCCTAACTTCACTGAGGAGAAACATAATCTGGATGTAGCTAAATCAAACAGATACCAGGATAGAACATCTTTCTTCCGGTTTCAATGGAGAAACCAGTTTTTCAAAAGCAACATGCCTACTGGGATTGCAAGACCAGCCTCAAATAAAGCAGACTGACGCCAAGACAATCAAACCTCACTGGAGAATTCAAGCCTACCCCCTGGGGAAAGATGCGGATTGAAACTTTACATCATGAAAACCTATTCCGACAAAAGATGCCTTGGGATAGCCTTCCCGGGAAATCAAGAAGTCAACACTAATGCCAATACTGCAAAAAGAGCAATATCTTAGCACACCAAGGGAATAAAACCTTTCATCATATGAGGGAAAACTTTGCTGGGGAAACCGGGACAGAGGCTTCCGACCATGTAAACCCAAAATCAAAAGCGAACCAAGACTTGATTAGGGATAATGGGATCATAAACCCAAGATTGTATCTTGCACCCACTGATATCGTCTTTAACTATCTGAGAAACACACAAAGATTGCGCACATGCCAACAAAATGACCTAAGAGAACCTTCAAGAAGGAAGTAAATCTTCTTAAACACAACCAAAATTTGTTCATTCCTGGGATCACCATTCTTGTTGTCATTGTTTCATCACAAATCCCAAAGTAAATTGAATTGTGAAGATCTCCCTTTTTTTTTAAAAGTCAATTTTTCTTTTTAATCTTTTTGCTTTAAAAGTTATTATCAGTAATAAATGGAGTCTTTGCAAGCTAAATAAAATAAGAACACAGAATTGGGTAAAAGCTTGAATTTCATTAATAGAATGGTAGTCCGCGAATGGCGAGACTCCATGGATGATTACAAAGTTTGGGAAATGGTAATACATAATGGAAAAGATACATTGAGATACAATGACCACTATTCCCCCTAACAACTTTGAAATCCTGAGCAGCAGCTTTTGTTGAAGTATGGTGAGGATCCGAGAAGATTGTTGCTTCAACGATCAAGTCTTGTTTGACGTAGTTACTTGCCAAGAAAAATCACTAACTTTTGCCTAAGCTGCCCTTGCGGGTTTTCAAGTTAGCGGGAAATTTATTCTGTTTATGTCTCTAATTTTTGCCGAGACCGCCCTTTTGGGTTTTCGGCCTACCGAGACGCTCCTTTTTGCCTAAGCCGCCCTTTTGGGTTTTCAACTTAGCGAGTTGTTCTTTTATTTCTTTAAGCGAAGTATTTCTTGACTGCGTCAGCATTCATGGGATGTGGGAACTCCTCGCCATCCATAGTTTCAAAAATTAATGCACCACCAGAGAAGGCTTTCTTGACAATATACGGGCCTTCAAAATTGGGAGTCCACTTACCCCTAGAATCAGTGTTGAAAGACATGATCTTCCTGAACACGAGGTCGCCTTCTCTGAATTCATAAGGTTTGACCTTTTTATCAAATGCTTTCTTCATTCTTTTCTGATATAACTGCCCATGACATAAAGCTGTCATTCTCTTCTCTTGAATCAAATTCAATTGGTCAAACATGTTCTGGACCCATTCAGCCTCTGTCAACTTGGTTTCCATTATCACACGCAACGAGGGAATCTCTACCTCAACAGGGAGTACAACTTCCATTCCATATACTAGGGAGAACAGGGTTGCTCCTGTTGAAGTGTGAACAGATGTCTGATATCCATGCAGAGAAAAAGGGGGCATTTCATGCCAATCCTTATAAGTGACAACCATTTTCTGGATAATTCTCTTAATATTCTTATTAGCAGCCTCAACATCCCCATTCATCTTTGGCCTGTATGGAGATGAATTGTGATGGACAATTTTGAATTCTTCACACAGTTCTGTCATCATCTTGTTGTTCAAATTCAAGCCATTGTCGGTGATGATTCTGCTCGGCACACCATACCGACATATAAGGTTATTTTTGATGAAACGCACAACCACCTGTTTGGTAACATTGGCATATGAAGTAGCCTCTACCCATTTGGTGAAGTAGTCAATTGCTACCAAGATGAAACGGTTTCCATTCGAAGCTTTGGGTTATATTATCCCGATCATGTCTATACCCCACATAGAGAAAGGCCATGGGGAGGAAATCACATTGAGAAGTGTCGGAGGTACATGGATCTTATCTGCACAAATCTGGCATTTATGGCACTTCTTTGCAAACTTGTAACAGTCGGATTCCATTGTCAACCAATAATAACCTGCCCTTAGCATCTTTTTAGCCATTGAATGTCCATTAGCATGAGTGCCAAATGAACCTTCATGGATCTCATGCATCAACATGTCTGCTTCATGTCTATCCACGCATCTGAGCAAGACCATGTCATAATTTCTCTTGTATAACACATTTTCACTGAGGAAGAAACTGCCTACCAATATTCTCAGTGTCTTTCTATCTTTCCTCGACGCACCAATCGGGTATTCCTGAGTCTGAAGAAAATGCTTGATATCATAATACTAAGGTTTTTCATCTGCTGCCTCCTCTGTTGCAAACATATGAGCGGGCCTATCCAGCCGTCGAACTGTAATTCGGGGTATATCATTCCAAGTATTTACTTGGTACATGGAAGCCAAAGTTGCCAGAGCATCCGCCATTTGATTTTCATCTCTAGGGATGTGATGGAATTCAACTTTATTAAAGAAGGATAGTAATCTTCTAGCATAATCTTTGTAAGGGATCAAGCCAGGGTGACGAGTGTCCCATTCTCCTTTAACCTGATTTATTACCAAAGCTGAATCGCCATACACATCTAGAATTTTGATTATGAGATCAATAGCTTCCTTGAGACCCATGATACAAGCCTCATAATCTGCCATATTATTAGTGCAATAAAATGTAAACCTTGCGGTAAAAGGAATATGTGATTCATGAGGAGTAACAATTACAACACCAATTCCTTTACCATAAGAATTCACCGCTCCATCAAATATCATACTCCACCGAGATTCTGGGTCAGGACCTTTCTCAGGCAATGGTTCATCACAATCTTTCACTTTCAGGAACATCACATCCTCATCGGGGAACTCATACTCTGTAGACTGATGATCCTCCATTGGCTGGTGAGCAAGGTAATCTGCCAACACACTACTTTTAATAGCCTTTTGAGTGCGGTACTCAATATCATATTCAGATAACAACATCTTCCAGTGGGAGATTCTCCCAGTAAGAGCAGGCTTCTCAAAAATATACTTGATTGGATCCATTTTTGAGATCAACCAAGTGGTATGATTCAACATATACTACAACAAACGCTTTGCCGCCCAGGATAAAGCACAACATGTCTTTTCCAGCATGGAATACCGTGACTCTCAATCAGTGAACTTTTTACTGAGATAATAAATGGCGAACTCCTTCTTCCCTGTTTCATCCAGTTGTCCCAGAATACAACCCATGGATTTATCTAACACTGTTAGATACATAATCAACGATCTTACTTCTACGGGAGGGAGCAAGATAGGAGGTTCAAGCAGGTATTCTTTAATAGTTTCAAATACCTTTTGACAGTCACCCATCCATACACAAGCTTGATCTTTCTTTAACAACTTAAAGATCGGTTCACATGTCGCAGTCATGTGGGAAATAAATCTGGAGATATAATTCAAACGCCCGAGGAAACCCCTGACTTGCTTTTTAGTTCTTGGTGCTGGCATTTCTTGAATTGCTTTGACTTTATCAAGGTTAACTTCAATTCCTTTCTGGATAACAATAAAACCCAACAACTTCCCCGATCTAACCCCGAAGGTGCATTTATTTGGATTCAAGCGGAGATGATATTTCCTCAAACGCTTAAACAACTTCAACAAATCTTCTATATGCCCTTTCTCAGTTTTGGATTTGGAAATCATATCATCAACATATACTTCGATTTATTTGTGCATCAGATCATGGAATAGGGTTGTCATAGCCCTCTGGTACGTTGCACCAGCGTTCTTCAACCCGAATGGCATCACTCTGTAACAGAATGTTCCCCAGGGTGTGATAAACATTATTTTTTCCATGTCCTCTGGAGCCATTCTTATTTGATTATACCCGGAAAATCCGTCCATGAACGAGAATACTTTGAATTTTGTTGTGCTATCAACTAACATGTCAATGTGAGGCAGTGGAAAATCATCTTTTGGACTAGCTTTATTTAGATCTCTGTAATCTACGCACATGCAGACCTTTCCATATTTTTTCGGTACTGGGAAAATATTGGCAATCCATTGAGGATACACTAATGTCACAAGAAAACCAACATTGATCTGCTATAGGACCTCCTCTTTGATCTTTACTGCCATATTTGGGTGGGTTCTTCTCAACTTTTCTTTAACTGGCGGACACTCTGGCTTCAATGACAAACGATGCTCAACAATGTCTGTATCTAGACCAGGCATATCTTGATAAGACCAAGCGAAAATATCCACATAATCTTTCAACAGCTCAATCAACCCGCTCTTTACATCAGGATGCAACGATGCTCCAATCTTAACTTCCTTCGGATCTTCTTCTGAACCCAAATTAATCACTTCCAAAGGCTCCTTATATGGTTGAATGGTATTTTCCTCGTGCTCAAGCAACCGTGAGACCTCTTCTAGAACCTCACCATAATCTTCTTCTTCAGCCCCAAACACAGGACAATCAAAGTTGGGAGAGGGTGCAAGGTCATTGTATTCAACGGGTTTTTTAATTAATATGCACATATGATTTATGATTGCTTTTAGAAACTGACACATATAACAAGTGATCATGCAGATTAATTTTCAGTTTTTATTTTGAAAGGTTTTTTATTTTATTACCATTTCCCAAGAAAAAGCAGAAAATAAAGACATATTTTTGGAAGCAAAGACAACTTTTATTGATCTTAAAAGTCAAAGCAAACAGATAAGCCCATACAATACTTTCACCTTGGGCGGAGTGAAAGCTTTTCAAAAGAAAGAAATAGATTAACAAAACAAATTACTTTGAAACATGTATGCAAGAAGGAACATCAATGGTGACCCAGTTCTGAACTCGGACTCCATGCGTCACATAATTCGGTACTTCCTGCTCTGCTTCATCCTCTTCAACAACATTAACTCCAGAACCAATTGGATGGAGGTAGCCTCTGCTGCAGAAAACATCATGATAACTGTTCACAGAAGACTTTGACTTCAAACTTTCTCCTTTGCCATTCCTCGAAGAGAAACCTAAACCAGCTCTGTTTTTGTTCACGGGTGGATCCACAAGTTGTCCCCAAACTGCATTATGACCATTGCGCACAACCTGTTGCGCGTCCTTCAGGGAAACCACAAAATTCTCATTTCTCCTTATGTTATCAATGGATAGGGCTTGGAACTGGGTTCCAACAGCAGCCTCATCCGCTTCTACAATACTGAAAGAGGATAGATGGGATATCAACAACGCCTGCTACCCATTTATGATCACTATCTTCCCTTCACGCACAAATTTTAGCTTCTGATGCAGAGTTGAAGTGACAGCCCATGCTTTGTGTATCCATGGCCATCCTAGAAAATAACTATATGCGGGAATAATGTCCATGACCTGGAAGGTCATCAGGAACAAATGTGGTCCTATATGGATGGGCAAGTCCACTTCACCGATGACGGATTTCCTCGACCCATCAAAAGCCTTCACAATGATGCCACTCGGGCGCATAGGTGCTCCTTGATACTTTAACTTCATGAGGGTACTCCTCGGTATAACATTCAACACGGATCCATTATTAATTAGCACATTGGACAGCGAATCATTCTTGCAATTCATAGATATGTGGAGGGCCAGGTTGTGATTCCTCCCTTCATCTGGTAACTCATCATCGCAGAAACTCAAATTGTTACATGACGTAATGTTTCCAATTACGCTGCTGAGTTGATCTAATGGCATGTCATTCTCAACAAAAGCTTGGTCTAGTACTCTCATCACTGATTCTCTATGAGCAGAGGAGTTCATCAATAAGGCTAGGATAGATATCTTTGAAGGAGTCTGCAGTAGTTGATCTACAATTCTGTAGTCGCTCATCTTAATTATCTTCAAAATATCATCCACTTCTTTCTCTAATGTAACTCCACTAGTCTCTCCTGCAACCTTCTTAGGCTCATCGTTCTCAGTAATTTTCTTTTGAGCAACAACATCTCTTCGAATAACCGGTGCAAACACACGACTGCTACGGGTCACCCTGCTATTATCAGCTATATTTCCAACATCTGGCATTGGCTGGATGGGAACTTCCACCCCATCTTCTAAGATTGTAGCGTTGTATTTGTAAGGCACAACCTTATCTGATTTATAGGGAACAAGACCTGGCAGACTTATTACCAATGGGGTAACAGCTGGTTGCTATGGTACTCCACTTCAAGATGAGCGGGTGCACCAAAACAAGGCACAATGACGTTTACCCCTTCCTCAACACAATCAGCCATCAAAAGGTCATTTCCGGCAAACACATCTTTGTCTGAAGAGAAATACTCATCTGCGGAGGCATACTCTTCCTCTGACTCTTCTTCCATCAAACAAACTTTAACCATATCAATCTCGTGATAATAATCTCTCTGACCTGTGATATTGAGAGTTCTATTATCTAACAGCAACTGAACACCTTCCCTCACAATAGAACATCCTAAGGGGTCTTGACAACAAACTATGCAAGACCTATATTGGTGTTCCACCTGACCAGCAGTACGGCAGAAAGTAGCATGCAACTGCACGAGATCCTCATTCAAATGATCCACATCAAAAATTCTGAATTCACCCGGACATCCATAAACCATATTCACTTCCTCTTCATACTCTTCCCTAGGCCTGATTATATGGATTAAACCCTCATCCATCATCTCCTGTAAATCAGCCTTTATCTTCTCGCAACCCTGTATATTTGTACTGCAAATAGCACAACCGGCATGGTCATGCGATAATAACTGAATTCACAGAGGTCTGCGTGCATCTTCACCAAATCCCCTCTAACCAGATTAATGTCAAAAATCCGGAAGTCGCCTGGACAACCAACCACCATATTTACAACATTCACCCCCCGTGCTTGGGTAGAGGATTATCTTTCACATTAGGTCCCACGTCTTTGAAAGATAGAATTCCAGACTTCACTAACCTTTGCACTTCAGTCCTCAAAGGATAACAATTTTCAACACTATGCCCTGGTGCTCCCTGATGAAAGGCACACGTCTGGTCTGCTTTGTAATACCAAGGCAATGGTGGTGGTTTGGCGGGAGGTGGTTGTGTTTGGACCAACTTCTTCTGAATCAACACTGGTAGTAGCTCTGCATAACTCATGGGAATAGGGTAATAGTTCTCCCTTCTCTGATTATACCCTTGGTTCCCCTATTGGGACGGTCTCTGATAAGCAACGGTAGTTTGAGCGTCATTCATAACAGAGTAACTGAGGCGACTTGCTGGTAACGCTGATAATTCCTTCTAGGAGCGTTTACCCTTCTCTCTTGCATAACAGCATTTGCATCTCCCTCTTTCTTCTTGGTAAACCCATAAGATTGCTTCTTCACACCTCCAGATCCTTCACCCTTTGTCAAACGGCCTTCTCTTACTGCCTCTTCTAGGCGGACACCCATTCCTACCATCTCTGTAAAATCACTCAGGGCACTTGCTACCATCCTTTCGCATTAGAAAGCGCCTAGCGTCTTTAAAAAAATCTTAGTCATTTCTTTCTTCTCCATGGGAGGAATCACTTGTGCAGCCACTTCGCGCCATCTCTGTGCATACTCTTTGAACAATTCTCTGTCTTTCTGAACCATGGCCCTAAGCTGGTCACGATCGGGCATCATGTCCATATTTTACTTGTATTATTTAATGAATGCTTCTCCCAAATCATTAAAGGTATGGATGTTGGCACTATCCAAACTTATATACCACTTCAACGCAGCACCAGCCAAACTATCCTGAAAAAAGTGAATCAGCAGACGCCGATCATCAGTGTGGGTAGACATTCTCCTCACGTGCATCACCAAGTGAGCACGAGGGCAAGCGTTGCCCTTGTACTTCTCAAATTCCGGGACCTTGAACTTAGCAGGCACTTTAGCATTCGGGACCAAACACAACTCATTCACATTCTGCCCAAATAGATCTTTTCCCCTAAGAGCCTTCATCTCTCTTTGCATTCTATCAATCTGCTCTTGGAAGTCATCCATTATGTCATAAAGACCCAAGTCTTCACTCGGCGGAGGGAAAGGACGACATACATCTTCATTAACAAACGAAACCAAATTCACCGAAGGAGGTGCAGCAGGAACAGTATGCACCACAAGAGGTGCAGGAAGAACAATATGCACCACATGAGGTGCAGGAGTAACAACAGTATGAACCACTGGAGCATCTTGAGGGCCCAAATTGAAACCTTCAGGTGCAAAATTCTCTGGCATTCCCCACGGATAACCTTGAGGCATACGATTTTGAACAACAGTCGGAGTAGCGGACACATGAATAGTCGGAACTTCAGTACTTACCCTTGTTGGTTGAGGTTGAAAACTCGGTGGCTGATTCTGAGCAACCACCACAGCTTCCATCAGAGTAGTCAAGTTGGCCAAGCCAGCCTTCAAAGCGGAAACTTCTTCGCGTAGCTAGCGATTCTCCTGTTCCAAGTTGTCCATCTTCTTTTTAAAGTTAGCCCGAGTGTTGTAGTGATGAGTCATTTGTTGAATGAAGTAAAGAAGCTGGGTAAGACACCTGGGTATGTGTGCAAGAAATGTGTGCAATATGATGCATGATATGCAATGCATATGATTATTTTTACTTTATCATTTAATATTTCAAGAGATTTAACGTTTATATTGCAAACATCAAAATAATAACGCATTTGAAATACTGAAATTTTTTATTATAATAACTTCAAAATGGATTACAAGTTTCAATGATCCCAAGTACAAGATGAAAATTCAATCTAAAATCCTGAGAAAAAGAAATGATTGAGATCAATCTGTACGATGGCGCTTCCCTGTGAGCCTGAAAATCTGAGCCCTTAATCTCTGGTTTTCTTCCACATGTCTGATGGCAACCTCCTTCCAATCATCTGAAGCAGGAAGTGAGTAATCAGCACCTGTTTGAGGCTTAGGAGAAAATAAATCCCCTTGCCTCTCCATAGACTCTATTGCTCGACTCTTAAGGATCTCAATTAAATCACCTTTCTCCTTCAAGTCTGCTTTGTAGGAACTCTCTAAAGTCTGGAACTTGTTCTTCCAAGCATCTCTTTCTTGTTGCATCCTAACTAAAGCAAGCTACAACTCTTCTAGATCATCTAATAAAGGAGGAGTGGTCTTCATAAACAGATCAGACATGGGTGTCTCTTGAGTATACGGCATCTTCAACTGGATGGCTCTCGATCGGACCCACTAAATATATGGCTCCAAAGAAACAGCACCCCTAGGTCCTAAATACTTCCTACTTTTCTTATGAATGTGACGCCAAGCCTTCGCAATCCGCTCCCTAGCTTCTCTGTGGTCTTCTCCTTCCTTCAAAAAGAAACTACTCAAATTAATACTATTCGGTTTATCCCTCATCGGATAACCAAGTTATCATCGTGCAAGAACAGGGTTATAGTTAATTCCTCCTTTTGTACCAAGAAGAGGTACATTGGGGAAACTACCACAATTGTCAATAATCTCCACATACTGGTAAGCTCAATGATACCAATTAATATCCGAGTGAGTAAGTGCCATAACCTTAGGAGCCCAACGGGGTTCCTTCTTGACATTCCAAAAAGCATCAAACTGAGGCATATGAGAGATGAACCACCGGTACAACAAAGGCGTGCAACAAATAATCATTCCCCCATGATAAGAACTCCGAAGATGAACAGAGTAATAAGCATCACCCAACAATGTAGGAACTGGGTTTCCAATGATGAAAATCCTGATAGCGTTAATGTCGATAAACTTGTCCACATTAGGAAATAAGAACAACCCGTAAGTAAGCAGAGCAAAGATAGCCTCAAAAGTAACCGTACTCTTCATTCGGGCAAAGTAACGAGCTTTATCCAATAAGAACTGAGCTGGTAATCCTCTAATCCCTCCTTTGGTAGTAATATAGGCTTCCACCTCAGACTTCCCCAGATGAATCAAAGCAGCTATCTCATGTGGTTTTGGCTCACCCTCCAAACCAGTAAAAGAACAACGATCGGTAACGGGTAAATCCAATAGATAAGAATACTCCTCCAGTGTAGGCATCAACTGATAATCGGGAAAAGTAAAGCAGTGATATATAGGATCATAGAACTGGACCAAGGTCGAGAGAATACCCTCCTTCATCTTAAGTTTCATGAGAGGAATAATGGATCCATACTTCTTCTGAAAGTCTGCAGAACACTCGATCTCTGGAATTAGACTGACCAACTCATCTATCTTGGGATCCTTAAAACTGTATTTCCCGGTCTTTCTCTTTCCATAATCCATGGTTAAAAGTACCTGATATATTCACAAATAGTCAACCTTTAAATCCCTTGAAATATTGTTTTCTTCAAAAGATGCTTACAAGTGCATGGATGCATGATGCAACAATCACACACAAGATCACACATATAGGGTTCATAGGTTCAACGTCACGAGCATGAGGTCAAAGGTACTACCCATAAGGTGTTGGTCTAAAAAGTTATCACCTGCCGAACAAGGTTCTAAGAGGTTCCCAGAGTCTACATCCTTCCTTCGGATATTACCAACTTCCCGATTAACTCGGTAATTAGTAATATTCTCAAGAAAGACTCGTCCAAGCGTAGTATCACGTGACAACTATTTCCGGATTACTCCGTCATAGCTTCCGCACTACACCTAAAAGGCCAAGATGGGTTAGGTAATCTACGATCCTCAGCTTCAGCAGGCTCCCAGGTCAAAAGCAGTACGTCTTCCTGATTACTCGGTAAACAACACTACAGTCAGAGGGGCCTCCACTGAGTGGGGGATCTCATGCCTCCTTTTTTTGAGATTACTCCCTCAAAGTTAACATGACTATACCGCCCGTCCTATCTTAAAGTTTTCCCAAGTCCGGGTATAGGACTTATGAGTAATCACCAAGCACCCTGAAAACTAGGAAAATCCAGACAAACATATATACAAAATATAACACAAAAACAATAATAACACATATACAGATATAAACAAAGATAGGCTTGACCCACTTAGGGATGGACCAGCAAGAGGTCAATCTTTCCCCAGTGAAGTCGCCATTTTTTTCTGTAGCGGTATAAATGTTCAAGACTAAGCCATTGGATTGACTAGACTTTATACAAATCAAAATCAAAATCGCCACCGCGCTTTATTGTTTCCAAAGGAATGGTAAAAGAGTGAATAACCCAAAAAAGGGGGAAAGATTCAAGGTAAGGGGGTTGGTTATGCAAAGGGAAGGTATTAGCACCCTAAACATCTACGGTACTCCGCAGGAACCTCTTTGTAAAATCTGTATATTTTGGCTATAAAAATGTGTTATATATAAAATGGATGGTGGAGGTGAGAAAAGAAATATTTTTTATGATTTTTTTGCACCCGCCGCGGTTGCGAACCTTTAGTGCCTACATACTACCTTTCGTGCAATAGGGTATCAGGGTACACATAGTTCCTCTTTTAAAAAATTGAAACACAAGTGTGTTGGTTAATTTTAAGAGATAAGACATCATCGTCATTGTCCGTGTGGAAAATATACTTACTACCCACAATCATGAGAAAGGAGAATTTGCATCATATCAAAGTGGAGGATATGGCTTGGATTTCAAAATCAACAATGCCTCACTCAACACCCAAGTGGAAAATATCTCACTTCACTTAATATTATAGAAGTATAGTTGTTTGCATCACTACAAGGATTGACAAGAGTCTAATCTTTTGAGAAAGATTTTAAAATAAAAAGCCAAAGTGGCAAAAATGGTTTGAAATGAGATTGATTGAATTTTAGTCTTCTCACAAAAATGTCAAGGTATTATTAAATTGATTGAAATTTATTCATGAAAATACTTTGAAAATGCATGGACATAAGTCCAAGTTTATTATGAAAATGTTTCAAGTTTCAAAACAAGAAGGATTTTTAAAAGGAGGGAGAAGATTTTTGAAATTAAAGAAAGTGGGAGGACATGAAGAGACTATCCTAAATCATAAGGTAAAATCTAGGGATAAGAACCATCTAACCAAAAAGAAGCCAATACTTGACATTATGAGTCAATATAGAATTCCCATTCTTCGGATTGAAACCAAGCAAGCAAAGATACTAGACCTCTTGAGAGAACCAAACTTCAAGTGTATTAAGTCTTTGCAAAAATTGGATAGAGTAACGGTTGTATACAGGTGAATTCCAGATTAGAAACAAAGTATGTAATCACAATAACCTGCACACAAAACAAACAAACAACCCAATGTCTTGAGGTAAACCTCAAGAACTCCAGACAAAATAATCAGATAAGATCACAAGGTCTCCAAAATAGGCCAAGGTTTCTAATCCTAAGTCCAAGAAATAGTCCCATGCTCCATAATGCCAAGGATAGTAACCAAATAGTCCAAGAATCATTAAATATTTTTATGGTTCATGTTGATTATTAGGTGTTTTTAAAAGGAAAAGAAAAGCTCAAGTGAGCAAAATAAAAATGACATAAAAGTAAATGCTTAAGTGAGAAAAGATGAAAATAGCATGAAATGTAAATTCAAAAAGTAAATGGTACATAAAGCTTAAAAAATAAAAGCATAAAGTAAAGTCAATTGTTAGAAATTAGTGGTTAGTTGGATGACCATCTTGGAACTTGCATTTGGAACTCATTAGAGGATTGGTAGAACCAAAGCCTCCACACAACAAGTTGCATTTGCTTTTTGTCAAGTATATCATCCATTTTGGAATCCTTAAAAGTAACATTTAATGATCAACGATGTTTAAGTGATCCGCGTTGACCAAAGGTGTTATAGATCCATTAGAGGATTGGTAGAACCAAAGCCTCCACACAATGAATCTCAAGGTTATTAGATCAAAGAGATCAAATTAACATACTTGGGCTTGCAATCATAAGTTTGGGCCACGGATGATCATTTATTCGAATCGGGACAAAATTTAGCGCAATGTTAAGCAATCGTAAGTGGACTTATGTAGAAGTCGCACCTATTTTGAGGCCGGTCAATAGCAATCTATGTACTTCATGTTTGGATAAATGATATAGAGATCATCATGCCTTAACATATAGCACAATTAAAAAAAGAAAGGGATAAGATTAAGAGGGAGGGGAATGATAAGCTAATTTGGATTACCACCTCAAAATTCTTTCATCTTTAAATTCAACCACTCCTCTAGATGGATTAAAGCACTAAACATATCATTAATCCAAAGCACCAAAAATGAATTAAATAATTCACTCTTAGGTAGATTTGAATTGATGAACATTTATCCAACTTCATGTAGATCACAAATTCCATTGAGTTTAAAGAGAAATTGGACATTTAAAATTGCAATCCAAACCAACAATCAAAAGGAGTGAGTAGAAAAAACATTTTGAATCAAAGCTGCCCCTAAACAAGGCAAAAAATGCATTTTGTCCCTGTGTAAATCGATTGCACTACTATGTAAATCGATTTACACAGTACAATTTTCAAAAATCTGCACGAAATTGCTTCTTTGCAATCGATTGCACGCTGTTACAGACAGCAAAACAGCATTTTAAAAGGCCAAATTCTTGTTCAAACTTTTCATCAAATACCTTATGATCATGGATCCAATTGAGCACGAAAATTCCATCAAATTATAAGAAAATAACACCATTGGAATCATAAAATAATGCTCAATAAATCAATCCCAAAGATCACCAAGAGATCTGTAACGCCCGTAATTTAATTAATTATTTAATTAAATTATTTTTGGAATATTTATGAAGGTGTGTTATAATTAATTGGAATTAATTATTTTATTAAGTGGAGAAATAATAATATTAGAGGTATAATATTACTATTTGGTGAAATAATGTTAGAAGTTAATATTATTTAATGTGAGCTTATATTGTATGAGTGGAAGTAATAAGGGGGTGTATGTTTTGAGCCCATTAAGAAATAGGGAATAATAGAATATTAGGTTATTTTATTATTTGTGAGAAGAATAGAAGGAGGAAGTAGTAGAAGGAAAAATAATCGTGAAGCTGCTGGAAATAGTGGAAAACGGAAAGAACGAAGATTCAACCCAGAAATTGTAGAGCGACCTTCAATCCAAGGTAAGGGTGGGGTTCTGACTTTATAATTGGGTTCTTGATGTTTGATATATGGGGTTAGAGATGATTGCTATTTGTTCTTGAATTGGATGTATTATGAATGATGTATGGTGAATATTGATGAATTCTTGATGAATAATGATGTTATCAAGTTGTTTAATCGATGGAGTAATAGAGTATAATGTTAAGTGATGAATTACCATGATTATATTAAGGTTTGCAGGACTGTAATATAATTTCCATAGTGAGAATACAGAAGGAAACACAGAATTATACAGGAATGGGTCAGTATGTGTCGACCTCAAGCTGGATGATTCGATACATAGGCAATGATAGACTCGGGATAAGTCGATACAAGAATGGCTTGCGTCGATACATGAGTGTGTGAGACTCAGGATGAGTCGACCGGTGAGATGCATGTGTCGATACATGCTGTGTTTTAAAGTCAGGATGAGTCGATCCATAGGGTTTTGCATCGACCCATGTTGTAAAGGAGAAGCAGCATGAGTCGATCCATAGGGTTTTGTGTCAACCCATAAGGTCTGATTTTTGACAGAATCGGTTTTTAATTGCTGTAACTTGAGTTTTAAGATGTTGTTTGAGATGTTCTTCGAAGCATCAATTAGCTAAAGCGATGAACTTTATTCTAGATGATTAAAATGATGGATAAGAAGTGTAATCCTAGTAACTAATTCAGGATTTAGAATTAATTCCCGTGTTGGTCGTTGTGCTGATTTTTGAATAGAATGATGAATGTGAGATGATTAGGCTGCTGTTAGAATTATGACAGTAGGATTAGTGACAGTAACAAAGTAAACATACAGAATAACAATATAGATTACTGTATTATTGATATACAACCGAATTATTAGTGAGATGTGGTTATTAAAGTGGTGTTTGATAATTTATGATGTATGATACGGTGGGAGAACTGACTAGTGTTTTGCGTTCGTATTCGCACTTGTGCGGTTGAGCAAGAGACGCCACCGACTTTTTATTTTATCCTAAAGGAAAGGTTGAAAAAGCACAGCAAAAACCTTTTGAGATATTTCGTGGGTCCGGGGGGTAGATTATGAAAAGGGAAGGTATTAGCACCCTTTTCATCCATGGTTATCCATGGGCTCTTAGTTACTTGGTTTTTTAGATCACTTGCCTTGATTTTTGATTGCTTGAAAATGGTGTATGTGTGAGTGTTTTTGAAAATGTTTTGGAAGAAGATGCCTTGTTTTAGGCTAACCTTGTAACAATTCTTTACTCGAATATTTTACAAAGGCGTGTATCTTTTCGAAAAGATGTTTCAAAATGTTTTGAGAGTTTGTTTGAAAGTGTTATGGATTGTGGTTTTTGAAAAGAAGGCAAGTGTTTTTGCAAGTGGGTCTCAAGTAACTAAGAGTTTTATCTACCCCATTGTACTCAAAGGTTTTCTCTATGTTTTCAACCCTTTTTAACAATTTTGTTCCACCATTGAATTTGGTGGACAATCTTGCGTTTAGGAAGTTTGTTCGGGACGGGCGCGGGTCATCGTATGGACCATGAATGCAATGGTGCCAAGTGTCTTTGGAAATTTGCTTTGAATGGACTATGATCATTCCGTTTTAGGCAACATTCGAAAGCGTCATCGAGGGACTTGTGATCATTTGAATTTGTTTTGCCAAAGAAACTCGACGTGCAAGCATGGCCCATTTTGGAAGGAAATATGTGGGATTACCCTAGAGGGTGTAAGTGTGATTGTGTATTGATTTCATGTATTTGTCTTGTATTAGGTTATCTAGCGTTTGATTTTATGTACATACAAACCCTAGGTCTAACCATGGTATAATTAAAAGCGGTAAATTGCGAAAATGTAAAATCTACGCTATTACAAGATAAGTATCCGGGAGTGGGGGTACAATATTCACAAATGGGGATGAGACTTATAGTATCCAATAAGTTACAACCAAATCGAATTTGCGATCAAATGTAAATGACTTGTATCAATATATAAGATAAACAAATGTGTATAGGGGCAATGTGAATGTATTTGTATTGTGTAAGTGTGAGATGTATTGTGTAAGTAATTATTTACAGGTTAGAGATGTGAAATTAAATGTGTATTAAGGATTATTTTGACCTAAAGAAAAATGTTCATTTAATTAATTAGTCTTGTATTTTCTTAATATGTATAAAAAGAAATGTTTTAATCAAATGCTTTAAATTCTAATTAAATTATGTATAAAAATGTATCTTTGTTTATTATATACAAAAAGTATTTTAATTAAGTATCAAGAATTAAATTAGAAAAAATGTATTTTCATTTGTTATGTACAAAGAAATGTTTTAATCAAAAGAAAAATATTTTCAATCTTATAAAAATATATTTTTATGTGTATATACAAGGAAAATTTAAATTAAATGTTTTAAATAAAAAAAACATATTTCATGTATTTTAGTATTAACGAAATAATATACAAAGTTAACAAAAATTAGGTTAGAGGAAAACTATTGTAATTAAAAAGTATTAAATGTTTTAAATTAATAAAATAAAAAAAGTAGGTTAATTAATTAACAGAAAAAGAGCTTGTTTTATAAAAAAGAAAAGTTAGTGTTAATAAAATACTTGTTAAAAAAAATTAAGTTAGTTAATTAATAACTTGTGATGTTTGTTTTATGAAAAGAAGGTAAACTTTTTCAATGGGCCTTAGGCATTCAGAAGCGGGCAAGGCCCACGTTGCCATAACACACTTTAGGGTTGATTGCCTTGTGGTTCAGTTGGACGATACGCTTTAGGGTTTGTGCAGCGGCGGCGTTCGTTCGTTCGTTTTCGTGTTCTTCTTCGTCTTCCTGAGTGATACCCTTCGCCACAGAGCCACCAGCATCATCATGCCTTCTTCCCTCCAACGACAGGATTAGGGTGCTCGATCTAAGGTACAATTCACTTTCTCATTTCATTAGGGACTTTTCTATTCTTGCATGTTTGTGATTTTCCGCTTATTTGATTAAGTGTTTGATTTGGTTTGTTTAACGAGGATGAAGAGGGAGATGTTTTACCTTGACTGAGAGGAGGGAGAAATGGCGGAGGTGCTCGGAGGCTCGACGGTGAAGGGTGCGGATGAAAGCTTTAACTGGTATCTTTGTATGCTTCTATTGGTTTGGTGATGATTATAAACTGAAAACCCCCTTTTTCTTTCTTCTTATGTTGCCTTGGTTGCCTTTGTTGATTTTCTCTCTTCTTCTGACTTGTGTTGCCTTGGTTGCCTTTATTGATTTTCTCTCTTCTTCTGACTTGTGTTGCCTTGGTTGCCTTTATGTATTACTTTCTCCTTGCCATTGAGTTGGATTGCCTTATGTGTTTGCCTATGAAGAAGATTTTCTGAGGCTTTATGTTGCCTTTGTTGGATGCCTGGATTAATTTGCTTCGTACGTTGGTTTGATGGCCCGATGATGAAGAGATTCTGAGGGTCTAGAGTTGGCTTGTTTTATGTGGGTTTTGACAGGTTTAATGGCTTTAGCAGGTTTGATGGCCTTAACAGGTTTGATGGCCTTAACAGGTTTTTGCTTGAGGTATTGAAAAGTGGTAAGGCTCTCTGATCTTTTCTTTTGACAGGGTTCTTGAATGGCTTTCTTTTTTGAATGGTTATGCAGTAGGCCTGGTTTTGGGCAGTAGGTTTTGCTGGTCTTAGCAGGTAAGGCTTGGTTATTGTTGGTTATGGACTTGGGTTGAGCTTCAGGTTTAATGTTTGACAGTAGTTTTGCTTGGTTTGAGTTTTAGCTGGTATGGCTAATGCAGGTATGGGTCTTAACAGGTTATTTTTGCTTAAGGTTCATTTTCTGTTTAGGCAGGGTATACAGGTTTTTAGGCATATGCTGGTGTGTTTGTTTTGGCTTCAGGTTAGAACTTTGTTCTTCTGCAGGTTTGTATATTGGTTTAGGACAGGTTTTGAATTTTGGCATTGAACTGATTTTTCATGTTTAAGCCTAAGTTTTGAAAATGGTTTAGGACAGGTTGTTGATACTCGACAGTTTATGCTTAGGCTTATTGGTTTTTTGGGGGCTTGACTTGCTTAAGGCTGGTTTGATCTTTGGTTTTAGCCTTAGGTTTAAGGTTGGGAGGCTTATCAGTTTGTATCCCTTCTCTTTTGTGTTTTGGCTTCTGCTTTGTATGTTTATGCAGGTATATGGTCTCAGGCCGGTACCCCCCTTGATGGTTATGCTTATACAGTTTTTTGTATATCTTTTGTATTGGTTTGCTCCTCCTCTTTATCCACTGTGTTTTTGTTTTTGTATTTCTATCTTCCTGCCTAAAGCCTAAAAACCTGCTTTCTTCTCTCTTTTTCTCTCTCAGTACAGATAAATATGTTAAACTATGTTTTCTGCTATACTTTTTCTGAAAGGGCCATTGGGAAATGATGAAAAGTGAACATGCTTGCTTGCACAATAGTTTTCCTCTGCATATCTTATCTTTTCTTGACAGTTTTTGTACTTTTTATCTTCCTTGATATCTTTGTGCAGTAACTTGTACCTTTTGGCATTTTTTGACAGAAAGTTGCAATTTGATTTTTAGTTGGGTTTGAACTGTGCAGTTTGAGATTTTGAATTTATGCAGTTTTGACACTTTGCATTTTTTCTCAACTTTACATTCATGATTAGCAAATAGAATTCTTCCCTCTTTGTGAACCGGGAGAAATCCCGTGATTTGCAGAGAGGGTTAACTGATCCCAATCAGTGGCCCTTAATGATGAATTTCTTTTATCTGTCTCTTCAATTTAATTTAACTGTTATTTGACTTTTCTTCTTTTATTTTTGCAGATGAAAAATGGAGCACTGGAGCAAGGGATAGCGGATGAAGATTTGAAGATTAGAAAAATAATTAGGATAGTTTTTATTTAGCTTTAAATAAATGTAACATTATTTTTGTCAACATTTTGTAAACAAAAACAATTATACAAATGACTTAAAGATAAATAAAAAGCCCTTTTATTTAATTAATTCTTCTCTTCTTCAATTGTTTACTTATTATTTATAGTTCTTTAAATTAAAATAAATTGAAAATAAATCCCAACTTATTTAATCTTTAGAATAATAAATAATTAACTAAACAATATTCCAGTATTGATCCATTAATAAACTTGACGCTTCCAATGTTCAAAGAGAAATAACAGTTAATCACAACAATTGATCAGACGCATTCCCTCTTTTCACTGATTTTCAACAAACACTGTAATTCCAAACTGTGTATATCTTTTGACTGGTGAATTCAAACCAACTGCCTTCTTTTACTGATTAAATCAAAACAATGCGAATTCAACCCGAATCTCGGAATAACTTGCAAAGTGCTGTGGAATTTAAATCCTTCTGAGAATATGCCCACAAAAACCTTAATTCCTGATTAAATGCCAAAGAACGTTCGCCTGATCAAAATTGAGTCAAAGTCAACCAAAACCCTAAGCCAACTGTGTGAACTGTTCTAGAGCCATGAAAACCAGTAAAACCCTAATTGTGTCTGACTGACGAGAAAAGTCCTTTTGACCGATTCTTGAGCCAATCTGAAAAATCAGGAAACGCCTGATGCTATAATTTCTTGTGGAAAAATGCGAGGGAAAATTTTGGGGTACAACAGTTGCCCCTATTCAATCTTCTTGGACCTGAAGAGTTAGATTGGCAAGTTTGCCTTTCGCGACTTGAAGGTAAAAGAAGATTGGACACTAAAGTGCCCAGAAAATTTGCACTCGGCGATGTGATGGTAGAGGTGAATGGGCTTACAGATGCCATTTGGTGATGGGCTTAAAGATGCCACCTGGTACGATAGAGTCTTGTCGGGGGATGGGCTTAGAGATGCCATCTGAGAATGGGCTTAAAGATGCCATTTGGCGAATGCTGGTAGGAGGATGGGCTTATAGATGCCATCTGGACATGTTGAATTGTATGTCAATGGTGAGTGGACAAGTATCAGAAGGGCATCCATGTTTCGGAACATCTCTGAATTGGGGGTCCGAATAAGCAACAGATTGACGTCCATGTCTGGAGAATCCGTAAACTATTTTCAGGAGTTGAGATTGAGTGAGCAATAGAGCCACATCCGTCGTTGGGAAGCGTCCGTAAACTGTTTTCAAAAGTTGGCATCTGAACAAGTTGGTAGATTGACATCCGTTGTTAGGAAGAATCCGTAAACTGTTTTCAGAAGTCTTGAAGAGGAACCGGTGTAGGGTTTCCTGATGATGCGTCTGAATGGATCTGGAATAAGTATCAGAATGTCGCCGTGTCCGGGTCACATCTGAACTATTTCTGGATGAATCTCAGAAGATGATCTGTGTCTGTCGACTGCTCTTACCTGAAAAGATAGAGGGTTAGTTGCATGCAATGTTATGATGCATGATGCAATGTATGTGGCATCAATGTTTATGACATGAATGTGATGAATGCGCATGTAAGCTTGATGAGCTATCTTGTTGAGGATAAATGACTCCTGGATGGCTGAAGGCAAAAGAATCTTGACTGCTGCCTGGGAGAAAAATTCTCTGGCTGCTGCTGTGGAATAAGGAGCTTGGGTTGTATACCAATCCTCTGGGGAATTCCTGATGACTTCTACTGGGGAGTACCAAACTAGTAGACTCATGCTGGGGAGGTAAGATTGAGAATCTTCAGCTCGGTGGGAAGTAACTCTGGCTACTTCACTGGGGAACTCAAGATTTGCCCTCCCAAAACTCTGTGGGGAGAAGGTTCAATGGTCTGGCTCCGCTGGGGATTGATAATTTGAAGTTTTAGCTTTGTTGGGGATAATGAAGCTTGACTCTGAGTGGAGTTAGCTTGAGAAGAATCTGAACAAGCGATAGGTTAACATCCGTTACTTGGAGAACCCATGAACTGTTTTCAGAAATCTTGAGATTGAATAAGCAATAGAGCAGCATCCGTTGTTGGGAAGCGTCCGTAAACTGTTTTCAAAGGTTGCATCTGAACAAGCTGATAGATTAACATCCGTTGTTGGGAAGAATCCATAAACTGTTTTCAGAAGTCTTGAGAAGAATTTGAACAAGTGATAGGTTAACATCCGTTACTTGGAGAACCCGTGAACTGTTTTCAGAAATCTTAAAGTTGAATCAGCAATAGAGCAGCATCCGTTGTTGGGAAGCGTCCGTAAACTGTTTTCAAAAGTTGCATCTGAACAAGATGATAGATTAACATCCGTTGTTGGGAAGAATCCATAAACTGTTTTCAGAAGTCTTGAAGAAGAATCTGAACAAGTGATAGGTTAACATCCGTTACTTGGAGAACCCGTGAACTGTTTTCATAAATCTTGAGATTGAATAAGCAATAGAGCAGCATCCGTTGTTGGGAAGCGTCCGTAAACTGTTTTCAAAGGTTGCATCTGAACAAGCTGATAGATTAACATCCGTTGTTGGGAAGAATCCATAAACTGTTTTCAGAAGTCTTGAGAAGAATCTGAACAAGCGATAGGTTAACATCCTTTACTTGGAGAACCCGTAAACTGTTTTCAGAAATCTTGAAGAGGAACCGGTGTAGGGTTTCCTGATGATGAGCTCGTGTAAAGCTGCATCGGTTTTTTGAACACTTTTGACATTTGAATGCCCCAAGTGGTGATGTAGATAATTTCCTGGCTTATTACAGGTGTTGGTCTACAATCGGTCGTTCACAGATGTTTTCCTGGCTTGTTACAGGTGTTGATCTGGAATTCTTCAGACATGCCCTGGCTGGATACAGGAATCGAGTCTGGAAAGGTGATAGTTGATAGATATGCCCTGGCTGGATACAGGAATCGAATCTTCAAACTCTTCAGACGTGCCCTGGCTAGATACAGGAATCGAGTCTGGAAATGTGATAGTTGATGGATATGCCCTGGCTGGATACAGGAATCGAATCTTGAATTGTAATAGTTGATTTTTTGAACACTTTTGACATTCGAATGCCCCAAGTGGTGGAGAAGGAGTCTTGAATCAGATTACTCTGCATATTGAGAGATTTCATGAAATCTTGACTGGACTGCCCCAAGTTAACTGAACTTTGAAAGATCTGTTGGACCTTGACTGGACTGCCCCAGGTTAATTGAATTGTGACATGTCATGCCCCTTGCGGGTAGGAGATTTGCAAAGGAAGTGTCGTCCCTTTGAAGTGATTTTGCCCACTGAGAGAGTTTTCGTTCTTCCGAACATTCGCTATATGAATTTCTTTGCTGTCAAACAAAATCCAAATGCAGACAGTGATATTCAAATAATGCAAAGTTTATGTTTGTCTTGAAGTTTTGTAAAAATGCGTTTTTTGGCAGAAAACTTTTTATGAGACAAATCAACACAAGATTTAGAGCAAAGCCCTACAGGAGTCAGGATACCTTTTGTAACAGTATGCTTTCGAACTAACCCATGCTTCAATTAGGACTTTTGAAGGGTTGTAACGTGGCCTGGTTCACGGTTTAAGAAACAAAGGATAAAGGCTCAAAGTATATTTGTACCCACCCGCTCTTCATGATGTCCTTCAACCTAAGCTCAGTTAATTGTGCGTCACACTCTGTTTTGAGTTTGGAACGACTTTTGGGCGATGGTTCACCAGTTGAATTTGGGGAGACAGTCATCATCTCCTTTTTTTCTTTTTCAACATTTTTCATGTTGTTGAGGATTTTCTAATGACCTCACTATTTTGATTTTGATTTGTTATCCCTAACTTTTGCCTGACTGTTCCCATTTTCGAGATTACTGTCAGCGGGATGCCCCAGCTTTCTTAAGCCTCCCTTATAGGTTTTGGCTTGGCGGGCTTTTCTCTTTCGAGAGATTGACTGTCTATGTGATAGGGAACCACCCTTGTCTTTTGATTCCACAGGAATGCTTTCCTTTTCGACGTCGTTCGTTGTATTATGAACTGAGAGTTTGCGACTTCAATGCGCATTTTCTTTTGAATTAACTGAGATACTACCCTGCCCCAGGTTTATATCAAAGGTTTTGATCGTTTTAGAACAGAAAACTCCTACTTCTTTGGCTCGAAGGGGTTGACTAGGGATTAACTTCCTTATAACTCCAGTGTTTGGGTATTGAAAGAAATGCTTGTACATCATCAGCAAGGTCTATTCAGAAGCATACTGTATAAGATCATGGTATTGTTTCGTCATCCTCCCTCTAAAGGCTTGCAGCTTTTTATCAAGAGTCCAAATATCATAAAGAAAAGCATGAGAGTAGTGAAACGAATGGATGAATTCAAGACAAACATATGCAATGCATTAATGAAAACAGAGTTTAACATCAACAGATAATTGTTTGACAGCAAAAGAAATTACAACTTTGAAAATTCAAAAAGAAGCAAAAGTCTTTCAGCTCGAGCTTCGTCACTTCAAGTGGAGAACCCCTTAATGGAAGATTTTCATCTCGCCGTATGGCATGAATTCCAGCACTCCAATGTCGATCAGATCTTGAATCTTGTTCTTCAAGGCCCAACAATCGTTGGTGTCGTGTCCCGGGCTGTAGGAGTGGTAAACATAGAATGCGTCGGGATGATAGTTAGGAGAGGAGGTATTGAGCTTCTGAGGAGGATCCCTTAGGGTAAGCAAGTTGACCTCCATCAGGCGCTTCAGTATGAAAAATGATGGTATTTCAGTCTCCGTAAATTGTCTTCCTGACGTTTCTTGCTTACGACGATTACCCTGTTAACGCTGGCGAGGTTGTTGATGGGCTTGTGACCCTGAAGCGAGCAAAGGAGCTTTCCCTTTGTCTTCTTGAGTGGTTGGTGGCTGAGTGGTAACTTGCTCTTCAACCTCAGCTATCTGCCCCAGTTAGTTGTTTGGAAGCAGTTGGCGGACGAGAACTCTGAGTTCCTCTTGTCTTTGAGATAGGTCTTGGATGAGAGCCATCTGGCCCACCAACTGTCCCATCATTTGGGTCCTTAATGTTGTTAGATCAAACTGCAGCTCCGCAAGCTGATCACTCCTGGCATTGTTGGAATTCTCCAAGCCCTTGGTGAGGAGAGCTTTCATCTCTTCTTGCCCCAGAGACAAGTTCAGGAACATCTCCTGCAGCTGAGCAGTCTGGTCTTGAATGTCTTTGACAGACCTTTCTAGGGCCATCTCTTGCTGAAATAAACAGCAGGAGAGTAAGGAAGCCTGAAAAAGGAAAGACTATCAAAATGTGATGCATGATATGTGGATGCATGCTTTCAAGGATCTCTTGGGGTAAACACAAGAAAATGTTAGAGGTTGAACTTGGATCTTTGATTGGAGAACTTTGCACCGGGGGACGTCTTTCCACGAGAATCAAGCTCACCATGTCGAGTGGGTCATAGCCACTGATTCACGTTGTTGTACTTGAACTTTGACTGGAGAACTTTGTATTGGTGGATGTCTTTCCACGAGAATCAAGCTCACCATGTCGAGCGGGTCATAGCCACTGATTCAAGTTTTTGTACTTGAACTTTGACTGGAGAGCTTTGTTTAGAGGAGAAACCTCTTGCCTCTTGGTAGACGTCTGGTTCAACGTGACCCTGCATCAAAAGAACCCTTGATATCCTTGAAATGGTTATTGAAAATGCTATGGTATGATGTTATGATGTTATGTACATGTATGCAAGAAGCAAGTGAGTGTATATACAGGCAAACATATTCACACAAAGCAAACAAGTCCTTAGGTTTAGGCTTGCATGGGGTTCAGGTACTACCCTCTTTCAGTTCGTTGGTTAAAACCTGTCCTATCAAAAGTAACCGGGTTCTAGAGGATCTCAAATCATTGGCTACCCTCGATCGGTCATAACTCCAACATCGCTATCTTTTCTTGCGGCCGGAACCATCGCGAGAGTTTAGCCTCAATGAGTGTAGCATACTGCTACTGTTCTAATGGCCAAGTTTGGTCAATTTAGGGTTCTAAGGTCGGTTGGTGCTTAATGACTCCTTGGAAGACCCATATTCTCCCCGTTTCAACACGAGGGATATCGGTACAGACCAAGGCGCCACACCAACGTAGCCACTGCTTCACCCATGTCGGTATACCCCGGACAGGTCCCTCGCAGATTATGCTACCTAAAAAGGTTTCCCCCAGATCCGGGTTAGGATCTATGAACTCCGATACAAAGCCCACAAATGTAAAAGCAAACAAAGCAATCAATTGATAATAAAGGTGATCTAAACCCTAAGGTAACCCCACTTTGAGTAGTATTCCCCAGCAGAGTCGCCAGTTCTGTGATACGGTGGGAGAACTGACTAGTGTTTTGCGTTCGTATTCGCACTTGTGCGGTTGAGCAAGAGTCGCCACTGACTTTTTATTTTATCCTAAAGGAAAGGTTGAAAAAGCACAGCAAAAACCTTTTGAGATATTTCGTGGGTCCGGGGGGTAGATTATGAAAAGGGAAGGTATTAGCACCCTTTTCATCCATGGTTATCCATGGGCTCTTAGTTACTTGGTTTTTTAGATCACTTGCCTTAATTTTTGATTTCTTGAAAATGGTGTATGTGTGAGTGTTTTTGAAAATGTTTTGGAAGAAGATGCCTTGTTTTAGGCTAACCTTGTAACAATTCTTTACTCGAATATTTTACAAAGGCGTGTATCTTTTCGAAAAGATGTTTCAAAATGTTTTGAGAGTTTGTTTGAAAGTGTTGTGGATTGTGGTTTTTGAAAAGAAGGCAAGTGTTTTTGCAAGTGGGTCTCAAGTAACTAAGAGTTTTATCTACCCCATTGTACTCAAAGGTTTTCTCTATGTTTTCAACCCTTTTTAACAATTTTGTTCCACCATTGAATTTGGTGGACAATCTTGCGTTTAGGAAGTTTGTTCCGGACGGGCGCGGGTTATCGTATGGACCATGAATGCAATGGTGCCAAGTGTCTTTGGCAATTTGCTTTGAAGGGACTATGATCATTCTGTTTTAGGCAACATTCGAAAGCGTCATCGAGGGACTTGTGATCATTTGAATTTGTTTTGCCAAAGAAACTCGACGTGCAAGCATGGCCCATTTTGGAAGGCAATATGTGGGATTACCCTAGAGGGTGTAAGTGTGATTGTGTATTGATTTCATGTATTTGTCTTGTATTAGGTTATCTAGCGTTTGATTTTATGTACATGCAAACCCTAGGTCTAACCATGGTATAATTAAAAGCGGTAAATTGCGAAAATGTAAAATCTACGCTATTACAAGATAAGTATCCGGGAGTGGGGGTACAATATTCACAAATGGGGATGAGACTTATAGTATCCAATAAGTTACAACCAAATCGAATTTGCAATCAAATGTAAATGACGTGTATCAATATATAAGATAAACAAATGTGTATAGGGGCAATGTGAATGTATTTGTATTGTGTAAGTGTGAGATGTATTGTGTAAGTAATTATTTACAGGTTAGAGATGTGAAATTAAATGTGTATTAAGGATTATTTTGACCTAAAGAAAAATGTTCATTTAATTAATTAGTCTTGTATTTTCTTAATATGTATAAAAAGAAATGTTTTAATCAAATGCTTTAAATTCTAATTAAATTATGTATAAAAATGTATCTTTGTTTATTATATACAAAAAGTATTTTAATTAAGTATCAAGAATTAAATTAGAAAAAATGTATTTTCATTTGTTATGTACAAAGAAATGTTTTAATCAAAAGAAAAATATTTTCAATCTTATAAAAATATATTTTTATGTGTATATACAAGGAAAATTTAAATTAAATGTTTTAAATAAAAAAAACATATTTCATGTATTTTAGTATTAACGAAATAATATACAAAGTTAACAAAAATTAGGTTAGAGGAAAACTATTGTAATTAAAAAGTATTAAATGTTTTAAATTAATAAAATAAAAAAAGTAGGTTAATTAATTAACAGAAAAAGAGCTTGTTTTATAAAAAAGAAAAGTTAGTGTTAATAAAATACTTGTTAAAAAAAATTAAGTTAGTTAATTAATAACTTGTGATGTTTGTTTTATGAAAAGAAGGTAAACTTTTTCAATGGGCCTTAGGCATTCAGAAGCGGGCAAGGCCCACGTTGCCATAACACACTTTAGGGTTGATTGCCTTGTGGTTCAGTTGGACGATACGCTTTAGGGTTTGTGCAGCGGCGGCGTTCGTTCGTTCGTTTTCGTGTTCTTCTTCGTCTTCCTGAGTGATACCCTTCGCCACAGAGCCACCAGCATCATCATGCCTTCTTCCCTCCAACGACAGCATTAGGGTGCTCGATCTAAGGTACAATTCACTTTCTCATTTCATTAGGGACTTTTCTATTCTTGCATGTTTGTGATTTTCCACTTATTTGATTAAGTGTTTGATTTGGTTTGTTTAACGAGGATGAAGAGGGAGATGTTTTACCTTGACTGAGAGGAGGGAGAAATGGCGGAGGTGCTCGGAGGCTCGACGGTGAAGGGTGCGGATGAAAGCTTTAACTGGTATCTTTGTATGCTTCTATTGGTTTGGTGATGATTATAAACTGAAAACCCCCTTTTTCTTTCTTCTTCTGTTGCCTTGGTTGCCTTTGTTGATTTTCTCTCTTCTTCTGACTTGTGTTGCCTTGGTTGCCTTTATTGATTTTCTCTCTTCTTCTGACTTGTGTTGCCTTGGTTGCCTTTATGTATGACTTTCTCCTTGCCCTAGAGTTGGATTGCCTTATGCGTTTGCCTATGAAGAAGATTTTCTGAGGCTTTATGTTGCCTTTGTTGGATGCCTGGATTAATTTGCTTCGTACGTTGGTTTGATGGCCCGATGATGAAGAGATTCTGAGGGTCTAGAGTTGGCTTGTTTTATGTGGGTTTTGACAGGTTTAATGGCTTTAGCAGGTTTGATGGCCTTAACGGGTTTAATGGCCTTAATAGGTTTTTGCTTGAGGTTTTGAAAAGTGGTAAGGCTCTCTGATCTTTTCTTTTGACAGGGTTCTTGAATGGATTTCTTTTTTGAATGGTTATGCAGTAGGCCTGGTTTTGGGCAGTAGGTTTTGCTGGTCTTAGCAGGTAAGGCTTGGTTATTGTTGGTTATGGACTTGGGTTGAGCTTCAGGTTTAATGTTTGACAGTAGTTTTGCTTGGTTTGAGTTTTAGCTGGTATGGCTAATGCAGGTATGGGTCTTAACAGGTTATTTTTGCTTAAGGTTCATTTTCTGTTTAGGCAGGGTATACAGGTTTTTAGGCATATGCTGGTGTGTTTGTTTTGGCTTCAGGTTAGAACTTTGTTCTTCTGCAGGTTTGTATATTGGTTTAGGACAGGTTTTGAATTTTGGCATTGAACTGGTTTTTCATGTTTAAGCCTAAGTTTTGAAAATGTTTTAGGACAGGTTGTTGATACTCGACAGTTTATGCTTAGGCTTATTGGTTTTTTGGGGGCTTGACTTGCTTAAGGCTGGTTTGATCTTTGGTTTTAGCCTTAGGTTTAAGGTTGGGAGGCTTATCAGTTTGTATCCCTTCTCTTTTGTGTTTTGGCTTCTGCTTTGTATGTTTATGCAGGTATATGGTCTCAGGCCGGTACCCCCCTTGATGGTTATGCTTATACAGTTTTTTGTATATCTTTTGTATTGGTTTGCTCCTCCTCTTTATCCACTGTGTTTTTGTTTTTGTATTTCTATCTTCCTGCCTAAAGCCTAAAAACCTGCTTTCTTCTCTCTTTTTCTCTCTCAGTACAGATAAATATGTTAAACTATGTTTTCTGCTATACTTTTTCTGAAAGGGCCATTGGGAAATGATGAAAAGTGAACATGCTTGCTTGCACAATAGTTTTCCTCTGCATATCTTATCTTTTCTTGACAGTTTTTGTACTTTTTATCTTCCTTGATATCTTTGTGCAGTAACTTGTACCTTTTGGCATTTTTTGACAGAAAGTTGCAATTTGATTTTTAGTTGGGTTTGAACTGTGCAGTTTGAGATTTTGAATTTATGCAGTTTTGACACTTTGCATTTTTTCTCAACTTTACATTCATGATTAGCAAATAGAATTCTTCCCTCTTTGTGAACCGGGAGAAATCCCGTGATTTGCAGAGAGGGTTAACTGATCCCAATCAGTGGCCCTTAATGATGAATTTCTTTTATCTGTCTCTTCAATTTAATTTAACTGTTATTTGACTTTTCTTCTTTTATTTTTGCAGATGAAAAATGGAGCACTGGAGCAAGGGATAGCGGATGAAGATTTGAAGATTAGAAAAATAATTAGGATAGTTTTTATTTAGCTTTAAATAAATGTAACATTATTTTTGTCAACATTTTGTAAACAAAAACAATTATACAAATGACTTAAAGATAAATAAAAAGCCCTTTTATTTAATTAATTCTTCTCTTCTTCAATTGTTTACTTATTATTTATAGTTCTTTAAATTAAAATAAATTGAAAATAAATCCCAACTTATTTAATCTTTAGAATAATAAATAATTAACTAAACAATATTCCAGTATTGATCCATTAATAAACTTGACGCTTCCAATGTTCAAAGAGAAATAACAGTTAATCACAACAATTGATCAGACGCATTCCCTCTTTTCACTGATTTTCAACAAACACTGTAATTCCAAACTGTGTATATCTTTTGACTGGTGAATTCAAACCAACTGCCTTCTTTTACTGATTAAATCAAAACAATGCGAATTCAACCCGAATCTCGGAATAACTTGCAAAGTGCTGTGGAATTTAAATCCTTCTGAGAATATGCCCACAAAAACCTTAATTCCTGATTAAATGCCAAAGAACGTTCGCCTGATCAAAATTGAGTCAAAGTCAACCAAAACCCTAAGCCAACTGTGTGAACTGTTCTAGAGCCATGAAAACCAGTAAAACCCTAATTGTGTCTGACTGACGAGAAAAGTCCTTTTGACCGATTCTTGAGCCAATCTGAAAAATCAGGAAACACCTGAAGCTGTGATTTCTTGTGGAAAAATGCGAGGGCAAATTTTGGGGTACAACAGTTGCCCCTGTTCAATCTTCTTGAGATGTTTATGAGATGTTTATGAGATGTTGTTATTTTGAGATGTTTATGAGATGTTGTTGTTTTGAGATAATTGAGATGTGGTTGATTGAGTGTTGATATTACATTCATGATGAGTCGCATACATTGCGTTTTTTTTATATGAAGCTTATGCTCGTTGAGATGGCCTGGATTGGCAAATTTTGAGATGAAGGTTATGCCTTGTTGATGCCTCTATTAATTGGCTGATTTTTGAGATGGGAGTTCTGCTCCAATGGTACCACATGCATTTGCATAGTTTTGAGTCACATTACATGATTGAATAATGAAATGTATTTGATGTTGATGAATGAGTATATATGCTGTAATTATTGTTGATTATGAGATGAGAAGTAGTGATATTATTGATCTAATTTAATGTATTAATTATCATGCGCTTTATTATATTGTTAGATATATCACTCCTTATGTTTGAATGTTGCCCTTATGTTGGTAACGTGCAGGTAATCGAGAGTGAAGGCCGTATACCTTCAATAGTTCGAGTCAGTGTCATTGCTCTGATATGTAACACTCGGGGGGATGAACGTCTGCTGATTTTTGATTGTTGAATTTTTAGTTGCTGAATTTTAAATTGATTATTATTAAATATGAGATGTTTCGAAGTTGTTGTTTGATTAAAGAAGTTATTGAGAATTCTGCTGCGTTGTTGTTGAACTAATTAATGAAATATGTTATGTTGATGGTTCATTTGATGTTTTGAAAAGTGTTATATATCCATGATGAATGGAATGAATTTGTTAGAAGAATTTGTGACGTCCCGATTCATTTGTATGATTGAAATTTAATAACTCTGATTTATTTTGTGTAATTGCTTGGGGTAGAATTGGGGTGTTACAAAGTTGGTATCAGAGCAAAAGGTGGGTCCGACCTTGTCGTCGAGTCGTAGTTGTCTAACAATCGAGTATTGTTATTTTGAGTTCTAACAATTGTTTGTGTTGTAGTGATAAGTTGAGATGACTGGAAGGAATGATGTTGCACTTGCTGTTGCTTTAGAAGTAATGGCTCTTGCGATGGAAAATCAGTCGAATGCTGACGGGAATGCTGGATCTCGTAGCTTGGCGACTTTTTAGAGAGAGAATCCACCTACGTTTAAGGGAAAGTATGATCCTGACGGGGCATTGGAGTGGTTGAAAGAGATTGAGAGAATCTTTCGCGTGATGGACTGCACTCCAACGCAGAAGGTTCGTTATGGTACTCATATGCTAGCTGTCGAGGCTGATGACTGGTGGCTAGAGACTTGTCGGAAGTTGGAAGCTGCAGGTGAGAATATCACTTGGGCTGTGTTTCGTCGAGAATTTTTGAGAAAGTATTTTCCTGAAGATGTCCGTGGTAAGAAGGAAATTGAGTTCCTTGAGCTGAAGCAAGGAAGTATGTCTATTGTTGAGTATGCTGCCAAGTTTGCTGAGTTGGCTAAGTTTTATCCGCATTACGCTGAGGAAAATGCTGACTTTTCGAAGTGTATTAAGTTTGAGAACGGGTTGCGCCCGGATATTAAGAAAGCAATTGGATATCAGAAAATTCGTGTCTTTGTTGATTTGGTTGATAGCTGCTGTTGTACCCCAAAATTTGCCCTCCCATATTCTTCAAGAAATTGCAAAGTCAAGCTTCAAAATTCCCCAAGGGTTGCACAGTGCAAGAGCCTCCTAAGCAGTCAAATTAGGGTTTTGCTTCTGATCAAGAAAATGAAGTTTCCAAAGGTCCAATCAAGTCTCACATGCCTATAAACATGGTCAAGCATCCTCATATCAAGTTTCAAGACATTCAGCACAAAATTGCACAGTCAAAACCCTAAATTGCACTACAGTCAACTGTAGGGGCAAAATGGTCATTTGACAGTCA
This sequence comes from Vicia faba, assembly GCA_948472305.1. NCBI lineage: Eukaryota > Viridiplantae > Streptophyta > Magnoliopsida > Fabales > Fabaceae > Vicia > Vicia faba. The sequence continues at coordinate 1,189,438,480 of OX451737.1, forward strand.
AAAGTTCAAATTTTTGGTCAACATCTCATTTTTGAAGCCACAAACATCATTTGATCAATGCTTGATCATGATTCTCAAAGCTTGGCTCAAAAATCATCAAGAGGCAAAAGTTTCCTTATTTGGACAGCTGAAAAAGTCAACTGTAAATTGACCAGGGCATAACTTTCACATGGATTATCAGAAAAATTCCATCCAAATCTCATTTTGAAGAGAAAGACATTTCCTACAACTCATCTTCATACTTAAAGTCCAAGAAATGCTCTCACAAAAAGTTATCAATTTCAACATTATAGGTCATTTTCAAAAGTCAACAAAAAGGGACTTTAAGTCAAAGGACATAACTTGAGTTTGGTAAATCAAAATGACATGGGACCAAAGCCATTGGTTAGAGGACTCAAAGACCTTTCCAAAATGTCCAAGAACATGAGCAAAGCTTAAACATTGAGCAAGTTATGCCTTGTGGAAGTTGGGAAAGTTTTGGATATTTTGAAAAGTCAACATTGATTCAAATGACCTAAAATTGCTAATGGGCCCATTTTTCTTCCACAATTCATCATCCATGGCATGTGCACGACCACTTGGCCCAAAGGGAAGTATTTCTTCATTTTTTATTTATTTATTTGAATTTTTATTAATAATAATTCATTTAAATCAAATTAAATACATGAAAAATATTTAGCCTAAGCTTTACAATCTTTTTGTGCATGAAATCTACTCAATAATTCGTGCATGATCCAATATGGAAAGATTTGGAGAGAATTGATCATGATTGGTACAAAATTGCATGAAAAAGATTGAAAAAATATGATTGAAAATCAAATCTCATAAACCATCAATTCAAAGATTTGGATCAAAATTCTTAACCTAATTCATTCCTACATAAGCATAGAACGAAAACCTAATGCCGGGAACCATTGAGCTGCGCTAGAAACCAATTCACAAACTTGAAATTTTTGCAAAGAAACTCAAAACTGAAAACCTCATTCTAGGGCGATTTAAGGCACGATTTTTGTTTCATTAGCTTGCTGAAGCTTCATAGAACGATTTCCAATCAAAAACATTCATCAAAACTCAAAGAATTGGTACAACGAACCGGACCTGTGCACAAAAAATTTCATAGTCGTGCATCTTAATCCATGCATTCTTTGTGAAATTTAAAGCTTGATTCATGTTTGTCATTTGATTCTGATGCTAACCCAATGATTCAATTGTATTTTTATGCATTATACGCGATTATGCCATTATTGTTTTCTAGGGTTTACAGGACTTGGAATTAGGGGTTTTGAAACAAGGAAAAATTGGAACACGAGACCTAGACTATCCTAACCAGGACCCTCATACGAACTCATTGATAGGGTCGCGCTCAATTTATGAGCGTCCAGTGGCTAATCGCTATTTTCTTGTATGGTGTCTACAACAACGCTTAAAAACCGTTGCTTAATATATTCTTGTTTCAGGAAAAATAAGCTAAGGAAGAGGACGACCAGGTGGCTGCCAACGATTGGCTGGTTTGAAAATTTGCGCGCAAAGTCCACTAATGCTTTTGTTTCTTTTATAATATTTATTCGTTATTATATGTTAACAACGCGTGAATTGGTTCAGTGGCAAGGCATATGTGCTGGCAACATCCATGACCTGGGTTCGAGCCCCAGGTCTTCATTATTCCCATGTTATTTTTCAATTAACAATCACATGCAGGTTCAACGTTGAAGACCATTATACACCTCCTAATCAAGCCAGCCACGCGTACGTTGAGAGCGATCCAAGGGCGCTGATTGAAAGAACAATATGAAGCTTGGTCAAACGTGCAACATGTTACTCAAAAAAGTCCACCAGGCTTTGCAATAGATGGGCCTGAATTGCTAGAGAAAAACCTCCCATTTGGGGTCTGAACCCCCTAGGTTTGCATATTTTTTACCTTCTTTATTTTTTTATTATTTATACTTCTTTTTATTATTGTTTTATTAATTAATTTAATTATATTTTCATAAAATCACAAAATACCATAAAAATCAGAAAAGACCAAAAATTAAATATATTTAATTAGTTAATATTTTGTAAATAAATTCCTAAATTATTTAGTTTTTTAATTAGGTTGTAATTTTAATTCTTTTGATAAAAATCTAAAAAACATAGAATTAGGGTTCATATTAATTTTTTATCCTTTTTTTTATTTTTTCTTTCATAATAATTAAATAATTAAATATTTATTTTTATAATTAAATTTGTATATAAGAATTAGGATTAATTTAGGTTAAAATTCAATGTTTTCTTAATAAATAAAAAGCCATTAGAATTAGGGTTAATATTTATTTTAATTAATTCTTTTTTCTATTAAATCCTAAAATACTAAAAAATACCAAAAAACAAGTTCTTTCTTTCTTTTAATTTTAATTAATTCCTCATTAATTTAATTTTGCAAAAAGGGTCCAATGCCCTCGTTTCGATTTAATTCTTATTCGCATATTTATTTTATTTCGTTTAAATATTTATGTATCTCTCCCGAAGCCATGTAATTAATTTCTCGCACTTTTAATTCCTTATTTTCTTTTACTTTCTTTATTTTTCTGTCAAATCGGGTTCGAGAAATTTTGGCGATGTGGACCCGTGCCGTTTGTAATAGCTTAGAATTTACTTTCCCGCAAATATTTTAACTGTTAAATAAATGCATGCAAGAATGAATGACAAAAAAAATAAAAACAAACGCATAGATCACCCATAACCTGACAAGACAAAAATAAATGAATCTGACACACAAATCACACACCACCCCTAGGGTACGCCTCACTGTTGCCTTGCCTCGAAAGGTGATCGTCGAGTAGAGGATGTCTTAGTAAGTCCTCATGATCCGGGAACCTGGCATGAGGGTAGCTTCTAAGGTGTCTTCCCATTGCTCTGGTGATCACCATGTCCCGAACCTCGAATTGAACCGAACACCTCCAACGGTGGTGCTACCTACCTCTCAATGGTGGGATGGCACTACTTTAAAGGACATTTACACAGACGAATTCCTTAGGGTAGGTAGACGACTCTAGATACTTGCTCTAATTTCAAAACAAATCAAAAATACTTTTCACACCGACACCTTTTCAAAAAGCTTTCGAAAACATTTTTCAAACACTCTTGAGGACCGATACAAGAGTCGAACTGAAATTTTCAAAGAAACTTTTTAAAACCCACAGTTGAAAAGCAAACAAACCATTTTTGAAAACACAAGTGAGCAAGTATCTAAGAGCCCATGGATAACCATGGATAGAAAGGGTGCTAACACCTTCCCTTTCTATAATCTACCTCCCGAACCGAGAGCAATTTCTTTAAGGAATTTTTCTGTGCTTTTGTCCTTTCCATTTGGAGAAAATAAAAGACGGTGGAGACTCTTGCTTCCGCGACATTTCGCGAACCAGCGTTAAACAGTCAGTTACAGATCCACCGATCACAGAACTGGCGACTCTGCTGGGGATTTAAACTTAAAGTGAGGTGTACCTTAGGGCTAGTTCATAACTATGTTTTCAATTGTTTTCCTTGTGTGCTTTAAATTGTGGGTTGCTTGGGAGTTCTATAGATCCTAACCCGGATCTGGGGGATACCTTCTTAGAAAGTAGCAACAAAGCTGTGAGGGAACTGTGCGGGGTATACCGACATGGTTGAAACAGTCTGCTACGTTGATGTGGCACTTTGGTGTGTACCGGTAACCCTTGAGTTCAGTCAAGGAGAGTACGGGGCCTCCGTGTGGTGTCATGAAGCATCAACAGACCTTAGGAACCTTAATTGAACTATCTTGGCCTCTTTAGGGTAGTGAGATAACTGACTTTTGTGCAGTCCGGGGTTGGTTGATACTCGATACTACACTCAATTGAGGGTTGCTTTCCTGGAATATTTCGGTCGCCAGTTTAGTGGCTAAATCGAAACAATGAACAATGAAAGCAATCCCGTGATATTGGGACCCTTAGAACCCGGTTACTTTGATAGGACAGGTTGAACCCACCAACTTCAAGAGGGTACTACCCAGACCCCATGCTGGCCTTAAACCCTAAGGGCTTGTCTTGTGTGCCTTGTGTGCCTTACATGTTTGTCTTTGTAAATATCTGCGGTGTGTTTAATCATAAGCATCATGACATCATCCAGCATCATATGCATTGACTAACCATTTCAGGGGTTCGAATTTTCATCTTTGTTCTTGTTTTGTAGGACATGGAAACTGTTCGTAGAAAGACAATTCAAATCAGTCTTGTAAGGATCCCTCCTCAGCTTAAGGAGCTTATATCCAGGATTCCCGAGAACTCATCATTCAGTGAAAGACATGGAAGCCTCATCAGCTTGGTCAATACCAACATTGAGGAAGATATGATAAAGGTCCTGTTCCAATTCTTTGACCCTCTGCATCACTGTTTCACCTTCTTGGACTATCAGCTGGTACCTACATTGGAGGAGTTCTCCCGGCTCCTGAAGATCCCTATCCTTGATCAGCTACCCTTCAACGGTACAGAAAAGGAACCTAAGCTTGAAGAGATTGCTAAAGCCTTGCACCTACAGTCATCTGACCTCAAGGGACATTGGGAAGTTAGAAGTGGTATCAAAGGGTTCTTAGCCAGGTTTCTGTTTGAAAAGGCCCATGAATGTTGGAACTCCCTTGACTTACGAGCTTTTGAAGAGGTTGTGGCCCTCCTTGTCTATGGTTTGGTGTTGTTTCCTAACCCAGATCAGCTCATAGATCTCAGTGCTGTCCAGATCTTTATGTCCAGGAATCCTATACCTACGTTGCTGGGGGACATCCTTCACTCATGTTACACTCGAACCATGAGGAAAAGGGGTGTCCTTATGTGTTGCACTCCTCTCCTGGGAAGGTGGTTTATTTCGCACCTTCCACAATCAGTTTTGAAGAATGAGCGGGGTTTGAGATGGTCACAACGGTTGATGACTCTTACACATGCGGATATACATTGGTGCCCTAGGTCCAGAGAAGATGTCACTATCATTGATCGTTGCGGGGAGTACCCTAATGTTCCTTTACTTGGAATCAGAGGAGGTATTACTTACAGCCCATGCCTGGCTTGGAGACAGTTTGGTTATGCTCGGAGAGATGGTCCCCATGACATGTTAATTCCTGACATAGTTTTTGACTTCGACAACGATACTCAAGGACTTCGCCAGAGATTTATCAAAGCCTGAAGGATGCCAAGTAGGATAGACAGCAAGACACTGGGGCACAGGAACTCCATACCATTGGAACCTTATCTCAAGTGGGTACGCGCCCGCTCCCAGAAGTTAGTGATGCCTTATCCTCATATGCTCCCTGTGATCAAAGAACCAGTCTTGGAAGGAGAAGTGTCCTACACTATTCAGCACCCTGATATGCCCACATCCTGGGAAGAGATGCAGAAGAGCTGGATCCAGCTTAAGGAAGAACGGAATTCTCTTGAGACCAGTCTATATGCCAGTGAAAATAAGGTCTTGGAGCTCACCCGCCTGTTGCATGAGGAGAGGAATCTCAACACTTACATAGCTCCAAAGAGGATGCGCAGTGTATTTTGGGATTGATTTGATTTTTGTATTACTTTGCCCATGAGGCTCTGATGTACTAAACAGTTATTTCCTTAATGATAACGTGTGTTCCTTTTTGTCCACAACAAAGTTGAATTTTCGAACCCTTGAATGCATTGCATAAACACATATCATTCATCATGTGCATAGCAGGTTTTTCCCTTTTCAGGATGCTTACAGTTCTTCGCTGTTTATTTCAGCATCATGAATCCTGACTCTTCATCAACTGAGAAATCCATCAAGGCTCTTCAGGCGCAGAATGCGCAGTTTCAGGAATTAATCAAGGGTTTGGCTCAAGGCCAAGAAGAGCTGAAGGCTATGCTCCTGAAGAAGGAGAAGAAGAAGAAGAGAAGAACTGTTCTGTTCAACTCGGGCCGAAGGTTTGGCAATACTCTGCAGCAGGAAGAGGCTGGTTCTTCTGTTGGCAAGAGTACTCCTCAGACAGAAAAGGGTCCTAGTCCGGTAGTCTCCGACAACGAGACTGATTTTGATGAAGAGCAGTACCCTCCGGCAGAAGACCGTTACAAGCAGCTGGAGGATAGGCTGAATGCTATGGAGATACAACAGGTACCTGGGCTGGATTTCGGAGATCTGGGTTTGTCTACTGGTGTGATCATCCCTCGGAAGTTCAAAGCACCATCCTTTTCTAAGTATGACGGGGCGTCTTGTCCCAAGCTACATCTCAGGTCCTATGTTCAGAAAATTCAACCGTACTCTGCGGATAAGAATTTGTGGATCCACTTCTTCCAGGAGAGTCTTTCAGGGACTCATCTCGAATGGTTCTATCAGCTGGATGGGACCAAGGTTCGTAACTGGGAGGAGTTGGCTACTGCTTTCTACAAGCAGTATCAATATAATGCCGACCTTGCCCCTACACGTACCCAACTCCAGGGTATGTCGTTAGGTTCAAGTGAAGGTTTTAAGGAGTACGCTCAGAAGTGGAGAGACCTGGCTGGCAGGGTGCAGCCTCCGTTGACTGATCGGGAATTGGTAGACATGTTCTTGGGGACTCTATCTGGGCCGTTTTTCCACTATCTTATCGGGAATTCGTCTGCAGGGTTCACTGATTTGATTCTGACTGGAGAGAGAATTGAGGCTGGGTTGAAGTCTGGAAAAATTCCGAAGGGTGCATCGTCTAGTTCTGAAAAGAAACCCTTCAAGAAGGAGGCTAGTGCCGTGTATGGTTCCAAGAGATCAGAGAGACCTGAGTGCCGCCAATCCGTCAGTGCGGTAATGATTGCTAAGCCTGCTGCCGCTCCTCGGCCGACCAATCCTCAAAGGGTTGAAAGACCCCGGAGAGAGTTTACCCGGTTAAACATGACCCTATCCCAGATCTTACCACAGTTGCTCTCAACCAACTTAGTGACTGTCAGAGAGGCGCCGAAGTTCCCAAACACTGCATCTCCTAAGTACAACCCGAATGCTCGTTGTGCTTACCATTCAGATAGCCCGGGGCATTCTACTGATGACTGTTGGGCGTTAAGGAGCAAGCTGCAGGACCTTATTGACGCCACGGAGGTACAGTTTGAGGCATCTGAGAAGCCTAATGTAGTGACAGCTCCCCTGCCTGCTCATGGGGTGAATGCTATTGGGGACGAAGAAGAAGTGGATGAAGCTGAGTTTGATAGCTGGATCTACCCGGCAACCGACAGTGGACTTAACAATTGGAGTGCGAAGGACAATCTATCTGTTTCTCTTGTTACTAAGTAATGAATTCCTATGTTTTCAGTATCTGTAATAAACAATAAATAAACTCTATGGCCCGGTGTCTTACCCGAGGCACCGTGGTTTTATTTGTGAGGGCATATAAATTGTCATTTCATATATCATGAATGAAAATCTTGGAAGTTTTCTCGCATTGAAAATCTTATGCTCCTTTTCTGTCTTTCTTTCCTTTACATATATTTCAAAACAACTGTATTTACACACACACTCACTCATACAGGTTTCAATCCACTCTGGATCTCACTGATAACGACTCTGCTACTGCCAGTTATGACTTCGAAGATCCGATCAACTTAGCCGAAGACGAAGGTGAAGATGATTGCGAAGTGCCTGGCGAGCTTGCAAGACTGTTGCTTCAGGAAGAGAGGGCAATTCAACCCCACGAAGAGCCAGTGGAAATAGTAAACTTGGGTACTGAGGCAGACAGGAAAGAGGTAAAGATTGGTGCCAACCTAGAGCTCAGCGTGAAGCAAAGGTTGACTCAAATGCTGCATGATTATATGGAGATCTTTGCCTGGTCCTACGAAGACATGCCCGGGTTGGATACCGATATTGTGGTACATCACTTGCCTACTAAGGAAGACTGCCCTCCGGTTAAGCAAAAGGTCCGTCGGATGCGTCCAGAGATGTCTGAGAAGATCAAAGCCGAGGTTATGAAGCAGTTTGATGCCGGGTTCCTCGCAGTGACTTCCTACCCTCAGTGGGTTGCTAATGTGGTGCCGGTACCTAAGAAGGACGGTAAGGTCAGAATGTGTGTCGATTACAGGGATCTGAACAGGGCTAGTCCCAAGGATGACTTCCCTTTACCTCACATTGATGTCCTTGTTGATAATACAACTCAGCATAAGGTGTTCTCTTTCATGGATGGCTTTTCAGGTTACAATCAGATCAAGATGGCACCTGAAGACATGGAGAAGACTACATTTGTTACTCAGTGGGGCACCTTCTGTTACAAGGTCATGCCTTTCGGGTTGAAGAACGCTGGGGCAACCTACCAGCGTGCCATGGTTGCTTTATTTCATGATATGATCCATCATGAGATAGAAGTGTATGTTGACGATATGATCGCAAGGTCCCAGACTGAGGAAGAGCACTTAGATCATCTGCAGAAGTTGCTCGACCAGTTGAAACTGTACAAGCTGAGATTGAACCCGAACAAGTGCACCTTCGGGGTAAGATCGGGAAAGTTGCTAGGCTTCGTGGTAAGTGACAAGGGTATTCAAGTGGACCCTGCTAAGGTCAAAGCTATTCAAGAGATGCCAGTTCCCAAGACAGAGAAGGAAGTCAGAGGCTTTTTAGGACGCCTGAATTACATTGCTCGCTTCATCTCACACCTAACTGCTACCTGTGAGCCAATCTTCAAGCTGCTGAAGAAAGATCAGGTAGTACGTTGGAACGATGAATGTCAGGCTGCTTTCGACAGAATCAAAGAGTATCTCCAAGAACCACCTATCCTTATGCCACCGGTTGAAGGGAGACCTCTGATACTATACCTGACAGTACTTGAAAACTCAATGGGGTGTGTGCTGGGGCAGCATGACGAGTCTGGCCGAAAAGAGCATGCCATTTATTACCTTAGCAAAAAGTTTACCGACTGTGAGACCCGATACTCACTGCTTGAGAAAACTTGTTGCGCTTTGGTATGGGCTGCTCGCCGGCTGAGACAGTATATGCTGACTCACACTACCTTGTTGATCTCAAAGATGGATCATATAAAGTACATATTTGAAAAGCCTGCTCTGTCTGGGAGAATAGCAAGATGGAAAATGATCTTGACGGAATACGACATTCAGTACACGACCCAGAAAGACATCAAGGGAAGTGTATTGGCAGACCACTTGGCACACCAGGCCGTAAATGATTATCAGTCAATGAACTTCGAGTTTCCAGACGAAAGCATCATGATAGTGACTGATTGTGAAGTACCTGGATCGGATGAATGACCTGAACCAGGATCCCGATGGTCTATGCACTTTGACGGAGCCTCCAACGCTTTGGGAAATGGTATCGGCGCCATAATCATATCACCTCAAGGTACTCATACTCCACTCACTGTCCGGCTGTGTTTCAACTGTACCAACAACATGGCGGAGTATGAGGCGTGCATCATGGGTCTTCAAGCTGCGATTGACTTAAGGATCAAGTTTCTGAGTGTCTTCGGAGATTCCGCTCTCGTGATCAATCAGATCAAAGGAGAGTGGGATACGAAACATCCGAATCTTATTCCTTACAGAGAATGTGTGTTGACCCTGATCCCTCACTTCACAGAGATAACCTTTGAACACTTTCCAAGAGAAGAGAATCAGCTGGCGGACGCGTTAGCTACAATGTCTTCTATGTTCAAGGTCAAATGGGATAATGAAGCTCCCCGGATCATCATCTGGAAACTGGACGAACCGGCATACTGTTGCGATCTCGAGACTGAGTTGGTGACTGAGAAACCTTGGTACCACGAGGTGAAGAGATATTTGGAAGCTCAGGAATACCCTGAAGGTGCATCTATCAATGATAAGAAGTTCTTGAGGAGGTTCGCAGCAAAGTTCTTCCTTAGCAACGGCATCTTGTACAAACGAAACCATGATTCAACCTTACTGCGTTGTGTGGATAAGATTGAAGCAGAAAGAATCATGGAAGAGTTACATGAAGGGACCTTTGGTACACATTCCAGTGGACATACTATGGCTAAGAAAATCCTACGGGCAGGATATTACTGGTCCACAATGGAAGCTGACTGTTACCAACATTCTAGGACATGCCATAAGTGCCAGATTTATGCAGACAAGGTGCATGTTCCTCCAGTTCCTTTGAATGTTCTGACGGCGCCTTGGCCGTTCGCAATGTGGGGCATAGACATGATCGGCGAGATTAAACCTACGGCATCTAATGGGCATCGCTTCATCCTAGTAGCGATTGATTACTTTACGAAGTGGGTCGAAGCAACATCCTATGCTACGGTAACCAAGACTGTTGTGGCACGGTTCATTCGGCATAACCTGATCTGTCGGTACGGCGTCCCTGAGAGAATTATTACAGACAATGGTACCAATCTGAATAATAAGATGATCGTTGATCTCTGCGAGCAGTTCAAGATACAACACCACAATTCTTCTCCTTACAGACCGAAGATGAATAGGGCTGTAGAAGCAGCGAATAAGAACATCAAGAAAATCGTGCAAAAGATGACAGTGACCTATAAGGATTGGCACGAAATGTTACCGTTCACTCTACATGGGTACCGTACCTCAGCTAGGACGTCAACCGGGGCAACTCCTTTCTCTCTGGTTTATGGTATGGAGGCAGTCTTACCGATCGAAGTGCAGATACCCTCTCTCCGGATAATGAAGGATGCAAATCTGAATGAGGATGATTGGATCCAGACACGACTTGATCAGCTCAACCTCATTGATGAAAAGAGACTTGCTGCTATCTGTCATGGTCAGACGTATCAGAAACGGATGATCAGGGCATTTAACAAAAAGGTCAGACCACAGGAATATCAAGTTGGGGATCTGGTAATCAAGCGAATCATCCTTCCTCAGAGTGATCCAAGGGGCAAATGGACCCCTACGTACGAAGGGCCATTTGTGTTTAAGCATGTGTTCTCAGGAGGAGACATGATTCTAACCAATATGGATGGTGACGACCTTCCTCACCCCGCCAATGCAGACATAGTAAAAAAATACTACGCATGAAAAAAGACCCGCTAGGCTGACATGCCTAGGCAAAAATTAGGGCTTCCCGGCGAACCAAAAGGGTTCGGGCAAAATGAAGGGATGAAATATGAAAAATCTGTACACCCGACAAGTCGAAAACCTGAAAGGGCGGCTTGGGCAAAAATGGGTATCCCGGTGGACTGAAAACCCGAAAGGGAGGTCCAGGCAAAAATTAGGGATAAAAGCGTAATACTATGTCTCATTGGATCACTTTGCATCCAGAATCTGGTATCTATATCAAGTTCAGACAGCATCGATCAGTCAGCTTCCCCTTCAACCAAGGTCATCAAGTGATGAGACGCTCGGAGTTATAAAGGCAATAGCAGAGTTGAAACCCAGTGGGATCATTCATTTCACACAGCTGTTTTATTTTCTTTTGTACAAAACTTGTATAAACTCTTTTGTTCGGCGGCGTTCTCTTACTAGGACGTTAGCCTCTTGTACACAAAACGCCTATTTCCAGGCCATTCAAAATCAATACAAATATACTTTTCAGTTAAAACGTGCCAATTGTTTTTCTTTTTCTGTTTTGTTTTGCGAAGAACGTCCAAGGTTCGATTTGTGATATATGCATTGACAATAATTTGCTAACTCATAAATATTTGCATACGAAACAAAGGATTAATTACAGATGACATTAGAAACATGGGCAAATAAAGAGTTGTCTAAGCAATCTAATTGTTCTATCCTCCAAGGTATCAAGGTAAGTTCAGCTGAAGAACATAACCAAATATCTCAATTCCCCAGAGAGTAAGCAGTCAATACAATCTTCTCCAAGAAGAGTTCTCAAATCTCAAGGAAGTTGGGTATCCTCCAACAGATCCCAACAGCATACATATGTTCTTAACAAGCATCCCCGGCAGTCTTGGTCTAAAGATTGTTCCCCGGCGGCATATCAACATTCAAAGGAATCACTTCCCCCGCAGTTCAAAACTTCCCCAGAAGAGTCCAATCCAGTTCCCCAGGAAGGTCGGAATTCATCTCCCCAAGCAGTAAGTTTATCCCCAGTAAATTATGGAAGCTTATCCTCGCAAAGCACGAACGCGTCGTCCGGCTTTATTCAAAGAGTTATTTCCTTAACAGGATATAACTGGGTTATCCTCAGCCAAAAGCCATGGAAAGATCGTCGTCGACAAAGTCTTTTTATCCCCAGCGAAGTCTATCATACTTCCAATACAGCAAAGATATCCTCAGCAAGTTGTTATCAACAATTCATCAAAGTATCTCCCTCCCCACAGAGTATTGCTTCCCAGCATGGTCGCTAGAGTATTTTTCTCCCCACAGAATCTTCCATTTGCCAGGTTTATTCCTCAACGGAGTCATCTTCTCCTACTGGTATTCTTGCAACTATCATCCCCAACAGAAGCAAAATCTATTCTTCAACATCAGCCCAGGAGTGACTTCCCGGCACCCGTCAAGGATTTACTTTCCTAGACGAAAGCATACATAAACATCACATACATCATTATAGCATGCATGTACGCATCATATCATACAAATCTCATTTATGATGAGAACATCATTGCTTGGTCCATATCATGCATGGCATATGACTGACCTCTACCTTTCAGGAAAGATTCAGCTAAATTCTCAATCATATTTCAAGACCTAGACCGGTTCAGTTAATCAACCCCAAAGATTTCTTATCCAGTCCAAGGCCTTCTCTAGTCCAGCTAAATCGACTCCCAACAGATTTTTCTGATGAAGACTCAGTAGAAGTTATCTCAGGTTTTTCTCAGACGTTCGCTTTTGAGATTATAATTTCCTATGGTTCCCTCCCCGACGGTGCGTGAGGTGATAATCCCATTTCAGTTTATAATTTCCTATGGTTCCCTCCCCGACGGTGCGTGAGGTGATAATTCCATTTCAGGTTATAATTTCCTATGGTTCCCTCCCCGACGGTGCGTGAGGTGATAATTCCATTTCAGGTTATAATTTCCTATGGTTCCCTCCCCGACGGTGCGTGAGGTGATAATTCCATTTCAGTTTATAATTTCCTATGGCTCCCTCCCCGACGGTGCGTGAGGTGATAATTCCATTTCAGGTTATAATTTCCTATGGTTCCCTCCCCGACGGTGCGTGAGGTGATAATTCCATTTCAGGTTATAATTTCCTATGGTTCCCTCCCCGACGGTGCGTGAGGTGATAATTCCATTTCAGGTTATAATTTCCTATGGTTCCCTCCCCGACGGTGCGTGAGGTGATAATTCCATTTCAGGTTATAATTTCCTATGGTTCCCTCCCCGACGGTGCGTGAGGTGATAATCCCATTTCAGGTTATAATTTCCTATGGTTCTCTCCCCGACGGTGCGTGAGACGATAATTCCATTTCAGACTATAATTTCCTATGGTTCCCTCCCCGACGGTGCGTGAGGTGATAATTCCATTTCAGGTTATAATTTCCTATGGTTCCCTCCCCGACGGTGCGTGAGGTTATAATTTCCTATTGGTTCTCTCCCCGACGGTGCGTGAGATGATAATTCCATTTTAGGCTTTTTCTTTGAGATTATAATTGCCTATTGGTTCTCTTCCCGATACTGCGAAGATGGTAATTCCCACCAAGATTTTCTCAACGAGCATTGTTGAAGTTAAAGTCACCCAAGGTTCTCTCACCGTTCATGCTAAGGTAGTAACCATCCCTGGTTCATTCATCACCGTTTGAAGCTCCAGATCCAGCTCCTGTAACCAGTCAGGACACACCTATACCAAGCGTCTGAAAACCAACTCCTGCAACGTGTCAGGTACTCATTTTTCTTTTGCAGGTATGCAGGTTCTCGCTAAGGAATCTCTTACGCGATCAACATCCAGATGGCATCTATAAGCCCATCATCCTATTCATCAACCTCTAAATGGCATCTGTAAGCCCATTTCCATCACACTGTTACTATGTGAGCGCAAATTTCTGGGCACTCTAGTGTTCAATCATCTTCCACCCTCGGATTACGAAAAGCACGTCAGCCAATCTGCATCCTCAGGTCTAAGAAGATTGAACAGGGGCAACTGTTGTACCCCAAAATTTGCCCTCCCATATTCTTCAAGAAATTGCAAAGTCAAGCTTCAAAATTCCCCAAGGGTTGCACAGTGCAAGAGCCTCCTAAGCAGTCAAATTAGGGTTTTGCTTCTGATCAAGAAAATGAAGTTTCCAAAGGTCCAATCAAGTCTCACATGCCTATAAATATGGTCAAGCATCCTCATATCAAGTTTCAAGACATTCAGCACAAAATTGCACAGTCAAAACCCTAAATTGCACTACAGTCAACTGTAGGGGCAAAATGGTCATTTGCCAGTCAAAAGTTTAAATTTTTGGTCAACATCTCATTTTTGAAGCCACAAACATCATTTGATCAATGCTTGATCATGATTCTCAAAGCTTGGCTCAAAAATCATCAAGAGGCAAAAGTTTCCTTATTTGGACAGCTGAAAAAGTCAACTGTAAATTGACCAGGGCATAACTTTCACATGGATTATCAGAAAAATTCCATCCAAAGATCATTTTGAAGATAAAGACATTTCCTACAACTCATCTTCATACTTCAAGTCCAACAAATACTCTCACAAAAAGTTATCAATTTCAACATTATAGGTCATTTTCAAAAGTCAACAAAAAGGGACTTTAAGTCAAAGGCCATAACTTGAGATTGGTAAATCAAAATTACATGGGACCAAATACATTGGTTAGAGGACTCAAATACCTTTCCAAAATGTCCAAGAACATGAGCAAATCTTAAAAATTGAGCAAGTTATGCCTTGTGGAAGTTGGGAAATTTTTGGATATTTTGAAAAGTCAACATTGATTCAAATGACCTAAAATTGCTAATGGGCCCATTTTTCTTCCACAATTCATCATCCATGGCATGTGCACGACCACTTGGCCCAAAGGGAAGTATTTCTTCATTTTTTATTTATTTATTTGAATTTTTATTAATAATAATTCATTTAAATCAAATTAAATACATGAAAAATATTTAGCCTAAGCTTTACAATCTTTTTGTGCATGAAATCTACTCAATAATTCGTGCATGATCCAATATGGAAAGATTTGGAGAGAATTGATCATGATTGGTACAAAATTGCATGAAAAAGATTGAAAAAATATGATTGAAAATCAAATCTCATAAACCATCAATTCAAAGATTTGGATCAAAATTCTTAACCTAATTCATTCCTACATAAGCATAGAACGAAAACCTAATGCCGGGAACCATTGAGCTGCGCTAGAAACCAATTCACAAACTTGAAATTTTTGCAAAGAAACTCAAAACTGAAAACCTCATTCTAGGGCGATTCAAGGCACGATTTTTGTTTCATTAGCTTGCTGAAGCTTCATAGAACGATTTCCAATCAAAAACATTCATCAAAACTCAAAGAATTGGTACAACGAACCGGACCTGTGCACAAAAAATTTCATAGTCGTGCATCTTAATCCATGCATTCTTTGTGAAATTTAAAGCTTGATTCATGTTTGTCATTTGATTCTGATGCTAACCCAATGATTCAATTGTATTTTTATGCATTATACGCGATTATGCCATTATTGTTTTCTAGGGTTTACAGGACTTGGAATTAGGGGTTTTGAAACAAGGAAAAATTGGAACACGAGACCTAGACTATCCTAACCAGGACCTTCATACGAACTCATTGATAGGGTCGCGCTCAATTTATGAGCGTCCAGTGGCTAATCGCTATTTTCTTGTATGGTGTCTACAGCAACGCTTAAAAACCGTTGCTTAATATATTCTTGTTTCAGGAAAAATAAGCTAAGGAAGAGGACGACCAGGTGGCTGCCAACGATTGGCTGGTTTGAAAATTTGCGCGCAAAGTCCACTAATGCTTTTGTTTCTTTTATAATATTTATTCGTTATTATATGTTAACAACGCGTGAATTGGTTCAGTGGCAAGGCATATGTGCTGGCAACATCCATGACCTGGGTTCGAGCCCCAGGTCTTCATTATTCCCATGTTATTTTTCAATTAACAATCACATGCAGGTTCAACGTTGAAGACCATTATACACCTCCTAATCAAGCCAGCCACGGGTACGTTGAGAGCGATCCAAGGGCGCTGATTGAAAGAACAATATGGAGCTTGGTCAAACGTGCCACATGTTACTCAAAAAAGTCCACCAGGCTTTGCAATAGATGGGCCTGAATTGCTAGAGAAAAACCTCCCATTTGGGGTCTGAACCCCCTAGGTTTGCATATTTTTTACCTTCTTTATTTTTTTATTATTTATACTTCTTTTTATTATTGTTTTATTAAATAATTAAATTATATTTTCATAAAATCACAAAATACCATAAAAATCAGAAAAGACCAAAAATTAAATATATTTAATTAGTTAATATTTTGTAAATAAATTCCTAAATTATTTAGTTATTTAATTAGGTTGTAATTTTAATTCTTTTGATAAAAATCTAAAAAACATAGAATTAGGGTTCATATTAATTTTTTATCCTTTTTTTATTTTTTCTTTCATAATAATTAAATAATTAAATATTTATTTTTATAATTAAATTTGTATATAAGAATTAGGATTAATTTAGGTTAAAATTCAATGTTTTCTTAATAAATAAAAAGCCATTAGAATTAGGGTTAATATTTATTTTAATTAATTCTTTTTTCTATTAAATCCTAAAATACTAAAAAATACCAAAAAACAAGTTCTTTCTTTCTTTTAATTTTAATTAATTCCTCATTAATTTAATTTTGCAAAAAGGGTCCAATGCCCTCGTTTCGATTTAATTCTTATTCGCATATTTATTTTATTTCGTTTAAATATTTATGTATCTCTCCCGAAGCCATGTAATTAATTTCTCGCACTTTTAATTCCTTATTTTCTTTTACTTTCTTTATTTTTCTGTCAAATCGGGTTCGAGAAATTTTGGCGATGTGGACCCGTGCCGTTTGTAATAGCTTAGAATTTAATTTCCCGCAAATATTTTAACTGTTAAATAAATGCATGCAAGAATGAATGACAAAAAAAATAAAAACAAACGCATAGATCACCCATAACCTGACAAGACAAAAATAAATGAATCTGACACACAAATCACACACCACCCCTAGGGTACACCTCACTGTTGCCTTGCCTCGAAAGGTGATCGTCGAGTAGAGGATGTCTTAGTAAGTCCTCATGATCCGGGAACCTGGCATGAGGGTAGCTTCTAAGGTGTCTTCCCATTTCTCTAGTGATCACCATGTCCCGAACCTCGAATTGACCCGAACACCTCCAACGGTGGTGCTACCTACCTCTCAATGGTGGGATGGCACTACTTTAAAGGACATTTACACAGACGAATTCCTTAGGGTAGGTAGACGACTCTAGATACTTGCTCTAATTTCAAAACAAATCAAAAATACTTTTCACACCGACACCTTTTCAAAAAGCTTTTGAAAGCATTTTTCAAACACTCTTGAGGACCGATGCAAGAGTCGAACTGAAATTTTCAAAGAAACTTTTTAAAACCCACAGTTGAAAAGCAAACAAACCATTTTTGAAAACACAAGTGAGCAAGTATCTAAGAGCCCATGGATAACCATGGATAGAAAGGGTGCTAACACCTTCCCTTTCTATAATCTACCTCCCGAACCGAGAGCAATCTCTTTAAGGAATTTTTCTGTGCTTTTGTCCTTTCCATTTGGAGAAAATAAAAGACGGTGGCGACTCTTGCTTCCGCGACATTTCGCGAACCAGCGTTAAACAGTCAGTTCCAGATCCACCGATCACAGCTGCAGAATTTATGAGGAGGATAATAATGCTCATTACAAGATTATCAGTGAGAAGAGGGGTAAGAACCAACAGAATCGTGGTAAGCCTTATGATGCCCCAGCTGGTAAAGGTAAGCAGAAAGTTGCTCATGGACAGAGGACTAGTGGGGGAGATGCTCCTTGTGATCGGTGGATCTGGAACTGACTGTTTAACGCTGGTTCGCGAAATGTCGCGGAAGCAAGAGTCGCCACCGTATTTTATTTTCTCCAAATGGAAAGGACAAAAGCACAGAAAAATTCCTTAAAGAGATTGCTCTCGGTTCGGGAGGTAGGTTATAGAAAGGGAAGGTGTTAGCACCCTTTCTATCCATGGTTATCCATGGGCTCCTAGATACTTGCTCATTGTGTTTTCAAAAATGGTTTGTTTGCTTTTCAACTGTGGGTTTTAAAAAGTTTCTTTGAAAATTCCAGTTCGACTCTTGTATCGGTCCTCAAGAGTGTTTGAAAAATTGCTTTCGAAAGCTTTTTGAAAAGGTGTCGGTGTGAAAAGTATTTTTGGATTTGTTTTGAAATTAGAGCAAGTATCTAGAGTCGTCTACCTACCCTAAGGAATTCGTCTGTGTAAATGTCCTTTAAAGTAGTGCCATCCCACCATTGAGAGGTAGGTAGCACCACCGTTGGAGGTGTTCGGGTCAATTCGAGTTTGTAAGGACATGGTGATCACCAGAGCAATGGGAAGACACCTTAGAAGCTACCCTCATGCCAGGTTCCCGGATCATGAGGACTTACTAAGACATCCTCTACTCGACGATCACCTTTCGAGGCAAGGCAACAGTGAGGCGTACCCTAGGGGTGGTGTGTGCGATTCGTGTGTCGTTTTCATTTATTTTTGTCTTTTGTCATGTCATTGGTGATCTATCGTTTGTTTTTATTTTTGTCCATACATTCTTTCATGCCTTGATTAACAGTTAAAAATTGCGAAAAGTAAAAATTCTAAGCTATTACAAAAGGCGCGGGTCCACATCGCCAAAATTTCTTGAACCCGATTTGACAGAAAAAATAAAGAAAGTAAAGAAAATAAAGAATTAAAAGTGCGACAGATTAATTACATGGCTTTGGGAGAGATACATAAATATTAAAAGAAATAAGATAAATGCGCGGATTAAATGAGAATTAAACGAGGGCGTTGGACCCTTTTTGCAAAATTAAATTAAACGATGAATTAATTAAAATTAAAAGGAAAATAAATTGTCTTTTTGGTATTTTTTTGGTATTTTGTGATTTTAATGAAAAAGAATTAATTGAAATTAAATGCTAACCCTAATTCTACAATTTTTGTTTTATTATGAAAAATGTTGAAGTTTTTAACCTAAAATTAACCCTAATTTTTATATACAATTTAATTATAAAAATAAATATCTAATATTTAATTATTATGGAATAAAAGAAAAAAAAGATGAAAATTAATTAAACCCTAATTCTATATTTTTTAGATTTTTATTATGAAAATATTATAATTAACCCTAATTTAAAAACTGAATGAATTAATACAATTTATTTATGAAAATACTAAAAATAAAAATATTTATTATTTTTTCTCTTTTCTGATTTTTTTGTGTTTTATGTTCTTTATGAAAATAATAAATTAATTAAACAAAACAATGATTAAAAGAAAGTAAGAAAATAAAATATAAAGAAAATAAAAAAAGATTTGCAAACCAAAGGGGGGTCTGTCCCTAATTTGAGGTGTTTCTTTTAGCAATCTGGCCCAAGATTCTGAGGCCCTTTTGACTTTCGTGGCTAGCCTGTAGCTCTCTTGACTAATGCCTATGGTGTCCATCAAGTCTGGTCCCTTGGATTAGCATTGTTGGCCAAGTGGCGCGTTAGATGGAAGTGTGTATGGTAGTCCAATACATGGAATCTGCATATGAATATTAGCTGAAAAACAATATGGAAAGAGTGAAGACCTGGGGCTCGAACCCAGGTCATGAATGTTACCAACAACTGTGCTTACCACTGAACCAATCCACACGCGTTTAACATATAATAACTAACAAATATTATAAAAGAAAAATGGTCAGTGGCCTAAAAAACGCGCGAAGAATTTGAATGTTCCAATCAGCTTATGCCACTTCATCGTCCTCTTCGTTGTGTTTTCTTTTCCTGAAATACAAAAACAATAAGCAACGGTTTTCAAACGTTGCTATAGATGCTATATTAGAAAATAGCGAATAGGCCATAAGGCCTCATAAATTGAGCGCGAGGGTGGGTTTCTTTTCGTCTGAGTATGCTTGATTCAATGGTGATATTCACGTGTCCTAATTTTGCCATATCACGAAACGCCCAATTTCAAGCTTCACAAACCCTAAGAGACAACAATGGTGAAATCGTATATAGCATACAAAAACTCAATCAAGGTAGATGGTTAGCTTCAGAACATGTCAATTAGTATGAATGCATCAAAAAAACGCAATGAAAATGCCTAAATATGGAAACACGATTATGCATATTATTTGAAACAGTTTGAACCCCTTGTACCAATTCTGGGCGTGTAAAGGTTGGAAAGTTATCCAGTTAGCTTCAGTGAGACACGAGGAAGCTTTTGCAATTGGTCTTGTGCTCTGAATCGACCTCCAGCCCTATTTTCAGTTTTGAGTTTTTAAGCAAAATTTTCAAGTTTTTGTCTTGGTCTCTAGCGCAGCTTAGTGGTCCTCCTTACTAGGGTTGCATTCTGAACTTATGTATGAGTGAATTAGGTCAAGAAATTTGATCAAAATCCATGCATTGATGGTTTGTGAGATTTGATTTTCAAGCATTAGTTTTTCAATCTTTTTCATGCACTTTTTGTACAAATCATATCCAATCAATTCCAATTCTTCCATATCTGATCATGCACGAATTTTTGAAGATATTATGTGCATAAAAAGATTGAAAAACTTAGGTTAATTATTTTTCATGTATTTAATTGATTTAAATGAATTATTATTAATAAAAATTCAAATAAATAAATAAAAAATGAAGAAAAACTTCCCTTTGGGCCAAGTGGTCGTGCACATGCCTTGGATGATGAATTGTGGAAGAAAAATGGGCCCATTAGCAATTTTAGGTCATTTGAACCAATGTTGACTTTTCAAAATATCCAAAAATTTCCCAACTTCCACAAGGCATAACTTGCTCAATGTTTAAGCTTTGCTCATGTTCTTGGACATTTTGGAAAGGTCTTTGAGTCCTCTAACCAATGTCTTTGGTCCCATGTCATTTTGATTTACCAATCTCAAGTTATGGCCTTTGACTTAAAGTCCCTTTTTGTTGACTTTTGAAAATGACCTATAATGTTGAAATTGATAACTTTTTTGTGAGAGCATTTCTTGGACTTGAAGTATGAAGATGAGTTGTAGGAAATGTCTTTCTCTTCAAAATGAGCTTTGGATGGAATTTTTCTGATAATCCATGTGAAAGGTATGCCCTGGTCAATTTACAGTTGACTTTTTCAGCTGTCCAAATAAGGAAACTTTTGCATCTTGATGATTTTTGAGCCAAGCTTTGAGAATCATGATCAAGCATTGATCAAATGATGTTTGTGGCTTCAAAATGATATGTTGACCAAAAATTTGAACTTTTGACTGTCAAACGACCATTTTGCCCCTACAGTTGACTGTAGTACAATTAGGGTTTTGACTGTGCAATTTTGTGCTGAAAGTCCTGAAACTTGGTATGAGGATGCTTGACCATATTTGTAGGCATGTGGGACTTGATTGGACCCTTGGAAACTTCATTTTCTTGATCAGAACCAAAACCCTAATTTTGACTGCTTAGGAGGCCCTTACACTGTGCAACCCTTGGGGAATTTTGAAGCTTGACTTGGCAATTTCTTGAAGAATATGGGAGGGCAAATTTTGGGGTACAACAGTTGCCCCTGTTCAATCTTCTTAGACCTGAGGATGCAGATTGGCTGACGTGCCTTTCGTAATCCGAAGGTGGAAGATGATTGAACACTAGAGTGCCCAGAAATTTGCGCTCACATAGTAGCAGTGTGATGATGGGAATGGGCTTATAGATGCCATTTGAAGATTGATGAATAGGACGATGGGCTTATAGATGCCATCCGGATGTTGATCGCGTAAGAGATTCCTTAGCGAGAACCTGCGTACCTGCAAAAGAAAAAATGAGTACCTGACATGCTGCAGGAGTTGGTCTTCAGATGCTTTGTGTAGATATGTCCTGACTGGTTACAGGAGCTGAGTCTGGATCTTCAAGTGGTGATGAATGAAACAGGGATGGTTACTACCTCAACAGGAACGGTGAGAGAACCTTGGGTGACTTTAACTTCAACAGCAATCGTTGGGAAAATCTTGGGATTACCACCTCCGCAGGATCGGGAAGAGAACCATAGGCAATTACAATCTCAAAAGCGGACGTTTGAGAAAAACCTGGAATGGAATTATCGTCTCCGCAGCATTGGGGAGAGAACCATAGGAAATTATAATCTCAAAAGCGGACATTTGAGAAAAACCTGGAATGGAATTATCGTCTCCGCAGGATTGGGGAGAGAACCATAGGAAATTATAATCTCAAAAGCGGACGTTTGAGAAAAACCTGGAGTGGAATTATCGTCTCCGCACCGTTGGGGAGAGAACCATAGGAAATTATAATCTCAACAGCGGACGTTTGAGAAAAACCTGGGTTGGAATTATCATCTCCGCAGGATCGGGGAGAGAACCATAGGAAATTATAATCTCAACAGCGGACGTTTGAGAAAAACCTGGGTTGGAATTATCATCTCCGCACCGTTGGGGAGAGAACCATAGGAAATTATAATCTCAACAGCGGACGTTTGAGAAAAACCTGGAGTGGAATTATCGTCTCCGCACCGTTGGGGAGAGAACCATAGGAAATTATAATCTCAAAAGCGGACGTTTGAGAAAAACCTGGGATGGAATTATCATCTCCGCACCGTTGGGGAGAGAACCATAGGAAATTATAATCTCAAAAGCGGACGTTTGAGAAAAACCTGGAGTGGAATTATCGTCTCCGCACCGTTGGGGAGAGAACCATAGGAAATTATAATCTCAAAAGCGGACGTTTGAGAAAAACCTGATAACTTCTACTGAGTCTTCATCAGAAAAATCTGTTTGGGGTCGATTTAGCTGAATCGGTCTAGGTCTTGAAATATGATTGAGAATTTAACTGAATCTTTCCTGAAAGGTAAAGGTTAGTCATATGCAATGCATGATATGGATCAAGCAATGATGTTCTCATCATAAATGAGATTTGTAAGATATGATGCGTATATGCATGCTATAATGATGTATGGAGGTGCGATGTTTATGAATGTATGTTTTCGTCTAGGAAAGTAAATCCTTGACGGGTGCCGGGAAGTCATATCCCGGGCTGATATTGAAGAATAGATTTTGCTTCCGCTGGGGATGATAGCTGCAATAATACCGGTAGGAGAAGATGACTCCGTTGGGAAATAAACTTGGCGAATGGAATAACTCTGCGGGGAGGAAAGTACTCTAACGATCTTGCTGGGAAGCAATACTCTGTGGGGGAGAGAGATACTTTGCTGAGTTGTTTGATAATAAATTGCTGGGGATACCCTTGTTGTTGTTGGAAGTGTTGATAGACTTCGCTGGGGGGTAAGAGAACTTCGTCGAGGACGCTCTTTCCATG
This sequence comes from Vicia faba, assembly GCA_948472305.1. Lineage (NCBI taxonomy): Eukaryota > Viridiplantae > Streptophyta > Magnoliopsida > Fabales > Fabaceae > Vicia > Vicia faba. The sequence continues at coordinate 1,189,461,839 of OX451737.1, forward strand.
GCTTTTGGCTGAGGATAACCCAGTTATATCCTGTTAAGGAAATAACTCTTTGAATAAAGCCGGACGACGCGTTCGTGTTCCGCGAGGGATAAGCTTCCAGAATCTACTGGGGATAAGCTTATTGCTTGGGGAGATGGATTTCAACTCTCTTGTGGAACTGGATTGGTCTCTCCTGGGGAAGTTTTGATATGCTGGGGAGGTGATTCCTTTGAATGTTGATATGCCGCCGGGGAACAATCTTTAGACCAAGACTGCCGGGGATGCTTGTTAAGAATATATGTATACTGCTGGGGAATGTTGAGATCTACTGGAGGATACTCAACTTCCTTAAGATTTGATGATATAGCTTGGAGAGAGTGTACTGACTGCTTACTCTCTGGGGAATTAGGATATCTGGTTATGTTCTTTAGCTGAACCTACCTTAGTACCTTGGAGGATGGAACAATTAGATTGCCTAGACAACTCTTTATTGCCCCTGTTTCTAGTGTTACCTGTAATTAATCCTTTGTTTCGTATGTAAATATTTATGAGTTAGCAAATTATTGTCAATGCATATATCACAAATTGAACCTTGGACGTTCTTCGCAAAACAAAACAGAAAAAGAAAAACAATTGGCACTTTTAACTGAAAATATATTTGTATTGATTTTGAATGGCCTGAAAATAGGCGTTTTGTGTACAAGAGGCTGACGTCCTAGTAAGAGAACGCCGCCGAACAAAAGAGTTTATACAAACTTTGTACAAAAGAAAATAAAACAGCTGTGTGAAATGAATGATCCCACTGGGTTTCGACTCTGCTATTGCCTTTATATCTCCGAGCGTCTCATCACTTGATGACCTAAACGAAGATGAAGCTGACTGATCGATGCCGTTTGAACTTGATATAGATACCGGATTCTGGATGCAAAGTGATCCAATGAGACATAGTATTACGCTTTTATCCCTAATTTTTGCCTGGACCGCCCTTTCGGGTTTTCAGTCCACCGGGATACCCATTTTTGCCCAAGCCGCCTTTTCAGGTTTTCGACTTGCCGGGTGTACAGATTTTTTTCATTTCATCCCTTCATTTTGCCCAAACCCTTTTGGTTCGACGGGAAGCCCTAATTTTTGCCTAGGCATGTCAGCCTAGCGGATCTTTTTTCATGCGTAGTATCTTTTTACTATGTCTGCATTAGCGGGGTGAGGAAGGTCGTCACCATCCATGTTGGTCAATATCATTGCTCCTCCTGAGAACACATGCTTAACCACAAATGGCCCTTCGTATGTAGGAGTCCATTTGCCCCTTGGATCACTCTGAGGAAGGATGATTCGCTTGATTACCAGATCCCCAACTTGATATTCCTGTGGTCTGACCTTTTTGTTAAATGCCCTGATCATCCGTTTCTGATACGTCTGACCATGACAGATAGCAGCAAGTCTCTTTTCATCAATAAGGTTTAGCTGATCAAGTCGTGTCTGGATCCAATCATCCTCGTTCAGATTTACATCCTTCATTATCCGGAGAGAGGGTACTTGCACTTCGATCGGTAAGACTGCCTCCATACCATAAACCAAAGAGAAAGGAGTTTCCCCGGTTGACGTCCTGGCTGAGGTACGGTACCCATGTAGAGCAAAAGGTAACATCTCGTGCCAATCTTTATAAGTCACTGTCATCTTCTGCACGATTTTCTTGATGTTCTTATTTGCTGCTTCGACAGCCCCATTCATCTTCGGTCTGTAAGGAGAAGAATTGTGGTGCTGTATTTTGAACTGCTCGCAGAGCTCAGCGATCATCTTGTTATTCAGATTGGTACCGTTGTCTGTAATAATTCTCTCTGGGACGCCGTACCGACAGATCAGATTATGCCGAATGAGCCGTGCCACAATAGTCTTGGTTACCGTAGCATAGGATGCTGCTTCGACCCACTTCGTAAAGTAATCAATCGCCACTAGGATGAAGCGGTGCCCATTAGATGCCGTAGGTTTAATCTCACCGATCATGTCTATGCCCCACATTGCAAACGGCCAAGGCGCAGTCAGAACATTCAGGGGAACTGGAGGAACATGCACCTTGTCTGCATAAATCTGGCACTTATGGCATGTCCTGGAATGTTGGTAGCAGTCAGCTTCCATTGTGGACCAGTAGTATCCTGCCCGAAGGATCTTCTTAGCCATAGTGTGCCCACTGGAATGTGTACCAAAGGTCCCTTCATGCAGCTCTTCCATGATCCTTTCTGCTTCAGTCTTATCCACACAACGCAGTAGGGTTGAATCATGGTTTCGCTTGTACAAGATGCCGTTGCTAAGGAAGAACTTCGCCGCGAACCTTCTCAGGAATTTCTTATCATTGATAGAGGCACCTTCAGGGTATTCCTGAGCTTCCAGATATCTCTTCACCTCATGGTACCAAGGCTTCTCAGTCACCAATTCAGTCTCGAGATCACAACAGTATGCCGGTTCGTCCAGTTTCCAGATGATGATCCGGGGAGCCTCATTGTCCCATTTGACCTTGAACATAGAAGACATTTTGGCTAACGCGTCCGCCAGCTGATTCTCTTCTCTCGGGAAATGTTCAAAGGTTATCTTCGTGAAGTGGGGGATCAAGGTCAACACACATTCTCTGTAAGGAATCAGGTTCGGATGTTTCGTATCCCACTCTCCTTTGATCTGATTGATCACAAGAGCGGAATCTCCGAAGACACTCAGAAACTTGATCCTTAGATCGATCGCAGCTTGAAGACCCATGATGCACGCCTCATACTCCGCCATGTTGTTGGTACAGTTGAAACATAGTCGGGCAGTGAGTGGAGTATGAGTACCTTGAGGTGATATGATTATGGCACCAATACCGTTACCCAAAGCGTTGGAGGCTCCATCAAAGTGCATGGACCATCAGGATCCTTCCTCAGGTCCTTCATCCGGTCCAGGCACTTCACAATCAGTTACTATCATGATGCTTTCATCCGGAAACTCGAAATTCATTGACTGATAATCATCTACAGCTTGATGTGCCAAGTGGTCTGCCAATACACTTCCCTTGATGGCTTTCTGGGTTGTGTACTGAATGTCGTATTCCGTCAAGATCATTTGCCATCTTGCAATTCTCCCAGACAGAGCAGGCTTTTCAGATATGTACTTTATTGGATCCATCTTTGAGATCAACCAGGTAGTGTGAGTCAGCATATACTGTCTCAGACGGCGAGCAGCCCATACCAAAGCGCAGCAAGTTTTCTCAAGCAGTGAGTATCGGGTCTCACAGTCGGTAAACTTTTTGCTAAGGTAATAAATGGCATGCTCTTTTCGGCCAGACTCGTCATGCTGCCCCAGCACCCCATTGAGTTGTCCAGTACTGTCAGGTATAGTATCAGAGGTCTCCCTTCAACCGGTGGCATAAGGATGGGTGGTTCTTGGAGATACTCCTTGATTCTGTCAAAAGCAGCCTGACATTCATCGTTCCAACGTACTACCTGATCTTTCTTGAGCAGCTTGAAGATTGGCTCACAGGTAGCAGTCAGATGCGAGATGAACCGAGCAATGTAATTCAGGCGTCCTAAAAAGCCTCTGACTTCCTTCTCTGTCCTAGGAACTGGCATCTCTTGAATAGCTTTGACCTTAGCAGGGTCCACTTGAATTCCCTTGTCACTTACAACGAAGCCTAGCAACTTCCCAGATCTTACCCCGAAGGTGCACTTGTTCGGGTTCCACCTCAGCTTGTATAGTTTCAAACGGTCAAACAACTTCTGCAGATGATCTAGGTGCTCTTCCTCAGTCTGGGACCTTGCGATCATGTCGTCAACATACACTTCTATCTCATGATGGATCATGTCATGAAATAAAGCAACCATGGCACGTTGGTAGGTTGCCCCAGCGTTCTTCAACCCGAATGGCATGACCTTGTAACAGAAGGTGCCCCACTGAGTAACAAATGTAGTTTTTTCCATGTCTTCAGGTGCCATCTTGATCTGATTGTAACCTGAAAAGCCATCCATGAAAGAGAATACCTTGTGCTGAGCTGTATTATCAACAAGGACATCAATGTGAGGTAAAGGGAAGTCATCTTTGGGGCTGTCCCTGTTCAGATCCCTGTAGTCAACACACATTCTGACCTTACCGTATTTCTTTGGTACCGGTACCACATTAGCAACCCACTGAGGGTAAGAAGTCACTGCAAGGAACCCAACATCAAACTGTTTCATAACCTCGGCTTTAATCTTCTCAGACATCTCTGGACGCATACGGCGGACTTTTTGCTTAACCGGAGGGCAATCTTCCTTAGTTGGCAAGTGATGGACCACAATGTCGGTATCCAACCCGGGCATGTCTTCGTAGGACCAGGCAAAGATCTCCATATAATCATGCAGCATTTGAGTCAACCGTTGCTTCACGCTGAGCTATAGGTTGGCACCAATCTTTACCTCTTTCCTGTCTGCCTCAGTACCCAAGTTTATTGTTTCCACTGGCTCTTCATGGGGTTGAATTTCCCTCTCTTCCTGAAGCAACAGTCTTGCAAGCTCGCCAGGCACTTCGCAATCATCTTCACCTTCGTCTTCGGCTAAGTTGATCGGATTTTCGAAGTCATAAATGGCAGTAGCAGAGTCGTTACCAGTGAGATCCAGAGTGGATTGGAACCTGTATGAGTGAGTGTGTGTGTAAATACAGTTGTTTTGAAATATATGTAAAAGAAAGAAAGACAGAAAAGGAGCATAAGATTTGAAATGTGAGAAAACGTCCAAGATTTTCATTCATGATATATGAAATGACAATTTATATGCCCTCACAAATGAAACCACGGTGCCTCGGGCAAGACACCGGGTCATATAGTTTATTATTGTTTATTACAAATAACGAAACAAAGAAATTTATTACTGTGTCACAAAGGTAACAGGAGTATGGTCTTTGGCAATCCAATTGGTCAATCCGCCTTCAGTCGTTGGATAGATCCAGCTATTGAATTCTGCTTAATCCACTTCATTGTCTTCCCCAACAGCATTCACTCCTGGATTTGTAATGAACACAGGAGGTCTTCCGGTCTTCGCTTTCCGCATAGCTTTCTGACCCTCTGCAGTAAAACCCAGCCCAAATTTGTCAGTTTTCTGTGTAAAGTCTGGAAGCCTGCCCCAGTTAGCACATTCACCTTTTTGAACCACAGCCCAGGCGTCCTTTAGGGAAGCCATCTTCAAAGGAACATTCTCTTCTGCTGCTGTTTCTGCTGCTGCTGCAATTGGAAGCACCTCCTCGAAATGCTGAAAGGGGGTTTCAATAAACTCCCCATCTATCTCAATGTATCTGAAGGAATTCAGGTGGCTTACCATATACTCCTCCTCTCCTTGCACAGTGACGATCTTCCCTCTGACGGGGTACTTCAGCTTCTGGTGCAAGGTAGAGGTTACTGCCCCAGCTTTATGTATCCAAGGTCGACCCAGTAGACAAGAGTACGATGGACGGATATCCATCACATAAAATGTAGAGTCAAACACCTGAGAGCCCACACGAATCGGAATGTCAACCTCTCCATGAACTATCCTTTTTGAACCGTCAAAGGCCCTGACGATGATATTGCTGGGTTTCAATTCCAGGCCTTCACAATCTAGACGGTCTAAAGCCTTCTTGGGTAGCACATTCAAGGACGAACCAGTATCCACCAATACATGTGCCAGGGTAGTGCCCCTGCATTCGATAGAGACATGCAGAGCATCATTATGGTCTCTTCCCTTCGCAGTTAGGTCAGCATCTGAGAAACCCAAGCCATTGTCTGCTATCAGATTTGCTACGCAATCAGTGAACTGGACTGCAGACGTCTCCTGTGGCACATGGGCCGTCTTGAGGAACGAGATCAAGGCCTTAGCATGGGCCTCGGAGCACAGCAATAAAGAGAGCATGGAGATTTTAGAGGGCGTGTGCCCCAGCTGTTCCACGACATTGAAGTCACTCTTCTTTATAATTTTCAAGATTTCCTCCATCTCTTGTTGGGAGGCCTCAGTAGTTATAGGTACAGGTGCCTCCATCTGAGCAGGCTCAACTTCAATTCCTTTGCCCCGAGCATTGGATGACTCGGCAGCAGGGGAAGCAACTTGGTCAGCAACAGGAACAGGTACACTTGTAGGAGTTATAAGAAGTGGTCTTCGAGCAGCAGGCGGTGCAATGTCAGGCGAGAAGAGCCTGCCACTGCGGGTGACTTTGGCTGGGCCAGTGATATCACAGATACTGGCGCCAGTGTTGAACTCTTGTTTAATCCCGTTCACATACACATCCGCCCCATAGTGCCAGGGGACAGCTTTATCAGATACATAGGGAAGAGGCCCCGAAACAGTGATAACAATAGGTGCGACGGTCATGATTTGGACGGGCTTCTTCGGGAGAGCCTTGATTGGAGTATTGAAGATGGTAACCACATAAACTTCTTCTACCGGAACCAACTGAACAACAGACTTCTTAAACAGAATCTCCTTGCTATCCATTAGGCTTTGGATGCCTGACTTCAGCAAGGGACAACCAGATAGGGACACAACACAGAACAGGCAACCCTCACTGCATCCCGGAAATAAACCGGCCAGCAGCAGGTTTCTCTTGACAGTCTTCAGAGGAGTGGCCAGATCATCCACAGAAACAGCGTAAACTTCTTCATCAACAGCATTTACTCCATGCTGGGGCATAGGAGCAGTAACCACATTCGGCCTCTCAGGCGCTTCAAACTGTATTTCCTTCGCGTCAATAAGGTCTTGCACCTTACTCCTTAATGCCCAACAATCATCAGTGGAATGCCCCGGGCTATCAGAATGGTAAGCACAACGAGCATTCGGGTTGTACTTAGGAGATGTAGTATTTGGAAACTTCGGTGCCTCTCTGACAGTCACTAAGTTGGTTGAGAGCAACTGTGGCAAGATCTGCGATAAAGTCATGCTCAAACGGGTGAACTCTCTCCGGGGTCTTTCAGCCCTTTGAGGATTGGTTGGCCGAGGAGCGGCAGCAGGCTTGGCAATCGTTACCACACTGACAGATTGGCGGCGCTCAAATCTTTCTGATCTCCGGGAGCCATATACAGCACTAGCCTCCTTTTTGAAGGGTTTCTTCTCATAACTAGACGATGCACCCTTCGGAATCTTTCCAGAATTCAACCCGGCCTCAATTCTTTCTCCAGTCAGAATCAGATCAGTGAACCCTGCAGACGAATTCCCGATAAGATGGTTGAAAAATGGCCCAGATAGGGTCCCCAAGAACATGTCTACTAACTCCCGATCAGTTAACGGAGGCTGCACCCTGCCAGCCAGGTCTCTCCACTTCTGAGCGTACTCCTTAAAACCTTCACTTGAACCTAACGACATACCCTGGAGTTGGGTACGTGTAGGGGCAAGGTCGGCATTATATTGATACTGCTTATAGAAAGCAGTAGCCAACTCCTCCCAGTTACGAACCTTGGTCCCATCCAGCTGATAGAACCATTCGAGATGAGTCCCTGAAAGACTCTCCTGGAAGAAGTGGATCCACAAATTCTTATCCGCGGAGTATGGTTGGATTTTCCGAACATAGGACCTGAGATGTAGCTTGGGGCAAGACGCACCGTCATATTTAGTGAACGATGGTGCTTTGAACTTCCGAGGAATGATCACACCAGTAGACAAACCCAGATCTCCAAAATCCAGCCCAGGTACCTGTTGTATTTCCATAGCATTCAACCTATCCTCTAGCTGCTTGTAACGGTCTTCTGCAGGAGGATACTGCTCTTCATCAAAATCAGTCTCGTTGTCGGAGACTACCGGACTAGGACCTTTTTCTGTTTGAGGAGTACTCTTGCCAATGGAAGAACCAGCCTCTTCATTCTGCAAGGTGTTGCCAAACCTTCGGCCCGAGCTGAACAGAATAGTTCTTCTCTTCTTCTTCTTCTCCTTCTTCAGGAGCAGAGCCTTCAGTTCTTCTTGGCCTTGAGCCAAACCCTTGATTAATTCCTGAAATTGCGCATTCTGCGCCTGAAGAGCTTTGATGGATGTCTCAGTTGATGACGAGTCAGGATTCATGATGCTGAAATAAACAGCGAAGAACTGTAAGCAACCTGAAAAGGGGGAAAACCTGCTATGCACATGATGAATGATATGTGTTTATGCAATGCATTCAAGGGTTCGAAAGTTCAAATTTTTTGCAAACAAAAAGGAACACACGTTATCATTAAGGAAATAATCGTTTAATACATCAAAGCCTCATGGGTAAAATAATACAAAAGCAAATCAATCCCAAAATACGCTGCGCATCCTCTTTGGAGCTATGTAAGTGTTGAGATTCCTCTCCTCATGCAACAGGCGGGTGAGCTCCAAGACCTTCTTTTCACTGGTATGTAGACTGGTCTCAAGAGAATTCCGTTCTTCCTTAAGCTGGATCCAGCTCTTCTGCATCTCTTCCCAGGATGTGGGCATATCAGGGTGCTGAATAGTGTAGGACACTTCTCCTTCCAAGACTGGCTCTTTGATCACAAGGAGCATATGAGGATAAGGCATCACCAACTTCTGGGAGCGGGCTCGTACCCACTTGAGATAAGGTTCCAACGGGATGGAGTTCCTGTGCCCCAGTGTCTTGCTGTCTATCCTACTTGGCATCCTCCAGGCTCTGATAAATCTCTGGCGAAGTCCTTGAGTATCATTGTCGAAGTCAAAAACTATGTCAGGAATTAATATGTCATGAGGACCATCCCTCCGAGCATAACCAAACTGTCTCCAAGCCAGGCATGGGCTGTAAGTAATACCTCCTCTGATTCCAAGTAAAGGAACATTAGGGTACTCCCCGCAACGATCAATGATAGTGACATCCTCTCTGGACCTAGGGCACCAATGTATATCTGCATGTGTAAGAGTCATCAACCGTTGTGACCATCTCAAACCACGCTCATTCTTCAAAACTGATTGTGGAAGGTGCGAAATAAACCACCTTCCCAGGAGAGGAGTGCAACACATTAGGACACCTCTTTTTCTCATGGTTCGAGTGTAACATGAGTGAAGGATGTCTCCCAGCAACGTAGGTATGGGATTCCTGGACATAAAGATCTGGACAGCACTGATATCTATAAGCTGATCTGGGTTAGGGAACAACACCAAACCATAGACAAGGAGGGCCACAACCTCTTCGAAAGCTTGCAAGTCAAGGGAGTTCCAACATTCATGGGCCTTTTCAAACAGAAACCTGGCTAAGAACCCTTTGATACCACTTCTAACTTCCCAATGTCCTTTGAGGTCAGATGACTGTAGGTGCAAGGCTTTAGCAATCTCTTCAAGCTTGGGTTCCTTTTCCGTACCGTTGAAGGGTAGCTGATCAAGGATAGGGATCTTCAGGAGCCGGGAGAACTCCTCCAATGTGGGTACCAACTGATAGTCTAAGAAGGTGAAACAGTGATGCAGAGGTTCAAAGAATTGGAACAGGACCTTGATCATGTCTTCCTCAATGTTGGTATTGACCAAGCTGATGAGACTTCCATGTCTTTCACTGAATGAAGAGTTCTCGGGAATCCTGGATATAAGTTCCTTAAGCTGAGGAGGGACCCTTACAAGGCTGATTTGAATTGTCTTTCTACGAACAGTTTCCATGTCCTACAAAACAAGAACAAAGATGAAAATTCGAACCCCTGAAATGGTTAGTCAATGCATATGATGCTGGATGATGTCATGATGCTATGATTAAACACACCACAGATATTTACAAAGACAAACATGTAAAGCACACAAGGCACACAAGACAAGCCCTTAGGGTTTAAGGCCAGCATGGGGTCTGGGTAGTACCCTCTTGAAGTTGGTGGGTTCAACCTGTCCTATTAGAAATAACCGGGTTCTAAGGGTCCCAATATCACGGGATTGCTTTCATTGTTCATCGTTTCGATTTAGCCACTGAACTGGCGACCGAAATATTCCAGGAAAGCAACCCTCAATTGAGTGTAGTATCGAGTATCAACCAACCTCGGACTGCACCAAAGTCAGTTATCTCACTACCCTAAAGAGGCCAAGATAGTTCAATTAAGGTTCCTAAGGTCTGTTGATGCTTTACGACACCACGCGGAGGCCCCGTACTCTCCTTGACTGAACTCAAGGGTTACCGGTACACACCAAAGTGCCACATCAATGTAGCAGACTGTTTCAACCATGTCGGTATACCCCGCACAGTTCCCTCACAGTCTTGTTGCTACTTTCTAAGAAGGTATCCCCCAGATCCGGGTTAGGATCTATAGAACTCCCAAGCAACCCACAATTTAAAGCACACAAGGAAAACAATTAAAAACACAGTGATCTTAGTCCTAAGGTACACCTCACTTTAAGTTTGTCCCCAGCAGAGTCGCCAGTTCTGGCGATCGGTGGATCTGGAACTGACTATTTAATGCTGGTTCGCGAAATTTCGCGGAAGCAAGAGTCGCCACCGTCTTTTATTTTCTCCAAATGGAAAGGACAAAAGCACAGAAAAATTCCTTAAAGAGATTGCTCTCGGTTCGGGAGGTAGGTTATAGAAAGGGAAGGTGTTAGCACCCTTTCTATCCATGGTTATCCATGGGCTCCTAGATACTTGCTCATTGTGTTTTCAAAAATGGTTTGTTTGCTTTTCAACTGTGGGTTTTAAAAAGTTTCTTTGAAAATTCCAGTTCGACTCTTGTATCGGTCCTCAAGAGTGTTTGAAAAATTGCTTTCGAAAGCTTTTTGAAAAGGTGTCGGTGTGAAAAGTATTTTTGGATTTGTTTTGAAATTAGAGCAAGTATCTAGAGTCGTCTACCTACCCTAAGGAATTTGTCTGTGTAAATGTCCTTTAAAGTAGTGCCATCCCACCATTGAGAGGTAGGTAGCACCACCGTTGGAGGTGTTCGGGTCAATTCGAGTTTGTAGGGACATGGTGATCACCAGAGCAATGGGAAGACACCTTAGAAGCTAACCTCATGCCAGGTTCCCGGATCATGAGGACTTACTAAGACATCCTCTACTCGACGATCACCTTTCGAGGCAAGGCAACAGTGAGGCGTACCCTAGGGGTGGTGTGTGCGATTCGTGTGTCGTTTTCATTTATTTTTGTCTTTTGTCATGTCATTGGTGATCTATCGTTTGTTTTTATTTTTGTCCATACATTCTTTCATGCCTTGATTAACAGTTAAAAATTGCGAAAAGTAAAAATTCTAAGCTATTACAAAAGGCGCGGGTCCACATCGCCAAAATTTCTCGAACCCGATTTGACAGAAAAAATAAAGAAAGTAAAGAAAATAAAGAATTAAAAGTGCGACAGATTAATTACATGGCTTTGGGAGAGATACATAAATATTAAAAGAAATAAGATAAATGCGCGAATTAAATGAGAATTAAACGAGGGCGTTGGACCCTTTTTGCAAAATTAAATTAAACGATGAATTAATTAAAATTAAAAGGAAAAGAAATTGTCTTTTTGGTATTTTTTTTGGTATTTTGTGATTTTAATGAAAAAGAATTAATTGAAATTAAATGCTAACCCTAATTCTACAATTTTTGTTTTATTATGAAAAATGTTGAAGTTTTTAACCTAAAATTAACCCTAATCTTTATATACAATTTAATTATAAAAATAAATATCTAATATTTAATTATTATGGAATAAAAGAAAAAAAAGATGAAAATTAATTAAACCCTAATTCTATATTTTTTAGATTTTTATTATGAAAATATTATAATTAACCCTAATTTAAAAACTGAATAAATTAATACAATTTATTTATGAAAATACTAAAAATAAAAATATTTATTATTTTTTCTCTTTTCTGATTTTTTTTGTGTTTTATGTTTTTTATGAAAATAATAAATTAATTAAACAAAACAATGATTAAAAGAAAGTAAGAAAATAAAATATAAAGAAAATAAAAAAAGATTTGCAAACCAAAGGGGGGTCTGTCCCTAATTTGAGGTGTTTCTTTTAGCAATCTGGCCCAAGATTCTGAGGCCCTTTTGACTTTCATGGCTAGCCTGTAGCTCTCTTGACTAATGCCTATGGTGTCCATCAAGTCTGGTCCCTTGGATTAGCATTGTTGGCCAAGTGGCGCGTTAGATGGAAGTGTGTATGGTAGTCCAATACATGGAATCTGCATATGAATATTAGCTGAAAAACAATATGGAAAGAGTGAAGACCTGGGGCTCGAACCCAGGTCATGAATGTTACCAACAACTGTGCTTACCACTGAACCAATCCACACGCGTTTAACATATAATAACTAACAAATATTATAAAAGAAAAATGGTCAGTGGCCTAAAAAACGCGCGAAGAATTTGAATGTTCCAATCAGCTTATGCCACTTCATCGTCCTCTTCGTTGTGTTTTCTTTTCCTGAAATACAAAAACAATAAGCAACGGTTTTCAAACGTTGCTATAGATGCTATATTAGAAAATAGCGAATAGGCCATAAGGCCTCATAAATTGAGCACGAGGGTGGGTTTCTTTTCGTCTGAGTATGCTTGATTCAATGGTGATATTCACGTGTCCTAATTTTGCCATATCACGAAACGCCCAATTTCAAGCTTCACAAACCCTAAGAGACAACAATGGTGAAATCGTATATAGCATACAAAAACTCAATCAAGGTAGATGGTTAGCTTCAGAACATGTCAATTAGTATGAATGCATCAAAAAAACGCAATGAAAATGCCTAAATATGGAAACACGATTATGCATATTATTTGAAACAGTTTGAACCCCTTGTACCAATTCTGGGCGTGTAAAGGTTGGAAAGTTATCCAGTTAGCTTCAGTGAGACACGAGGAAGCTTTTGCAATTGGTCTTGTGCTCTGAATCGACCTCCAGCCCTATTTTCAGTTTTGAGTTTTTAAGAAAAATTTTCAAGTTTTTGTCTTGGTCTCTAGCGCAGCTTAGTGGTCCTCCTTACTAGGGTTGCATTCTGAACTTATGTATGAGTGAATTAGGTCAAGAAATTTGATCAAAATCCATGCATTGATGGTTTGTGAGATTTGATTTTCAAGCATTAGTTTTTCAATCTTTTTCATGCACTTTTTGTACAAATCATATCCAATCAATTCCAATTCTTCCATATCTGATCATGCACGAATTTTTGAAGATATTATGTGCATAAAAAGATTGAAAAACTTAGGTTAATTATTTTTCATGTATTTAATTGATTTAAATGAATTATTATTAATAAAAATTCAAATAAATAAATAAAAAATGAAGAAAAACTTCCCTTTGGGCCAAGTGGTCGTGCACATGCCTTGGATGATGAATTGTGGAAGAAAAATGGGCCCATTAGCAATTTTAGGTCATTTGAACCAATGTTGACTTTTCAAAATATCCAAAAATTTCCCAACTTCCACAAGGCATAACTTGCTCAATGTTTAAGCTTTGCTCATGTTCTTGGACATTTTGGAAAGGTCTTTGAGTCCTCTAACCAATGTCTTTGGTCCCATGTCATTTTGATTTACCAATCTCAAGTTATGGCCTTTGACTTAAAGTCCCTTTTTGTTGACTTTTGAAAATGACCTATAATGTTGAAATTGATAACTTTTTTGTGAGAGCATTTCTTGGACTTGAAGTATGAAGATGAGTTGTAGGAAATGTCTTTCTCTTCAAAATGAGCTTTGGATGGAATTTTTCTGATAATCCATGTGAAAGGTATGCCCTGGTCAATTTACAGTTGACTTTTTCAGCTGTCCAAATAAGGAAACTTTTGCATCTTGATGATTTTTGAGCCAAGCTTTGAGAATCATGATCAAGCATTGATCAAATGATGTTTGTGGCTTCAAAATGATATGTTGACCAAAAATTTGAACTTTTGACTGTCAAACGACCATTTTGCCCCTACAGTTGACTGTAGTACAATTAGGGTTTTGACTGTGCAATTTTGTGCTGAAAGTCCTGAAACTTGGTATGAGGATGCTTGACCATATTTGTAGGCATGTGGGACTTGATTGGACCCTTGGAAACTTCATTTTCTTGATCAGAACCAAAACCCTAATTTTGACTGCTTAGGAGGCCCTTACACTGTGCAACCCTTGGGGAATTTTGAAGCTTGACTTGGCAATTTCTTGAAGAATATGGGAGGGCAAATTTTGGGGTACAACACTCCTGTTGGTGTGATTTGCTTTAAGTGTGGGAAACCGGGGAACAAGAGTAATGTGTGCACTGCTGAAGTGAAAAGGTGTTACCGTTGTGGTAAGAACGGACATGTTGTATCTGAGTGTGAACACAAGAACGTGATTTGTTTCAACTATAGAGAGGAAGGGCACATTGGTAGCCAATGTCCGAAACCGAAGAGGGCTCGATCAAGTGGTAAAGTGTTTGCTTTAGTGGAGGATCAGACAGCTGCTGAGGACGGACTTATTAGAGGTACATGTTTCATTAATAGTACTCCTTTAATTACTATTATTGATACTGGTGCTACGCATTATTTTATTGCCGCTGATTGTGTTGAAAGATTGGGTCTTGTGTTGTCTTCTTTGAATGGAGAAATGGTCGTCGATACTCCAGCAAAGGGGTCGGTGACTACTTCTTTTGTGTGTGCTAAGTGTCCCTTGTCGATCTTCGACAGAGACTTTGTTGTTGATTTGGTTTGTTTGCCGTTAAGAGGTTTGGATGTAATTTTGGGTATGAACTGGTTAGAGCATAATTGTGTTCATATTAACTGTTATGACAAGTCGGTGAAGATTTCTACTCCTGAGGAAGAGGAAGATGGTCTATTGTTTGCTAGACAGTTGAGGAAGTTGATGCAAGAGGGAGCGCAGATGTTTTCGTTGATGGCGTCACTATCTGTAGAGACTCAAGCTATAATTGAGGAATTACAGGTGGTATGTGAATTCCCTGAAGTTTTCCCTGATGAGATTCCTGATGTACCGCCGGAGAGGGAAGTTGAGTTTGATATTAATCTTGTACCTGGTACCAGACTCGTGTCTATGGCACCATACAGGATGTCTGCATCTGATTTGTCGGAGTTGAAGAAGCAACTGGAAGAGTTACTTGAGAAGAAGTTTGTGAGACCAAGTGTATTACCGTGGGGAGCTCCAGTGTTGTTAGTAAAGAAGAAAGATGGAAGTATGAGGCTTTGCATTGATTATAGACAGTTGAATAAAGTGACGATTAAGAACAAGTATCTGCTTCCAAGAATAGATGACTTGATGGACCAATTGGTGGATGCCCATGTGTTTAGTAAGATTGATTTGAGGTCGGGTTACCATCAGATTAAAGTGAAGGATGAGGATATTCCGAAGATGGCTTTCAGAACGTGTTATGGACATTACGAGTATTCGGTGATGCCTTTCGGTGTTACTAATGCGCCGGGAGTATTCATGGAATATATGAATCGTATCTTTCATACTTATTTGGATTGGTTCGTAGTGGTGTTCATTGATGATATTTTGATTTACTCTAAGTCAGAAGAAGAGCATGTTGAACATTTAAGAATAGTATTGCAAGTTTTGAAAGAGAAGAAGTTGTATGCAAAGTTGTCCAAGTGTGAATTTTGGTTGAAGGAGGTTAGTTTTCTTGGTCATGTGATTTCAGGTAGTGGCATTACTGTAGATCCATCGAAGGTTGATGTTGTGCTGCAATGGGAAACTCCAAAGTCAGCTACTGAGATTAGAAGCTTTTTGGGACTAGCTGGTTATTATAGAAGGTTTATCGAATGGTTTTCTAAGTTGTCACTTCCGTTAACTAAGTTGACTTGTAAAGGTAGAGCATTTGTTTGGGATGTTCAGTGCGAAGAAAGTTTTACAGAATTGAAGAAGAGGTTGACGTCGGCTCCGATTTTGATGTTGCCTAATCCAGGAGAGCCCTTTGTGGTGTATTGTTATGCTTATAAGATGGGTTTAGGAGGTGTGCTTATGCAAAATGGTAAGGTAATTGCTTATGCGTCAAGGCAATTAAGGACTCATGAGAAGAACTACCCTACGCATGATTTAGAGCTTGCTGCAGTTGTTTTTGTGTTGAAGAATTGGAGGCATTATCTTTATGGTTCTAGATTTGAAGTGTTTAGTGACCATAAAAGCTTAAAGTATTTATTTGATCAGAAGGAGTTGAATATGAGGCAACGAAGATAGTTGGAATTGCTAAAGGATTATGATTTCGGTTTGAATTATCATCCAGGAAAGGCGAATGTGGTAGCTGATGTGTTGAGTCGAAAGACTTTACATATGTCAGCAATGATGATTAAAGAGTTGGAATTGATTGAGCAGTTCAGAGATATGAGCTTAGTTTGCGAGGTTACGCCGCAGAGTGTTATGTTGGGTATGTTGGAGATTAATAATGAATTTCTAGACAGTATCAGAGAAGCTCAGAAGTTGGATGTGAAACTGGTAGATTTGATGGTTGGGATTGATCAAGCTGAGAATTGTGATTTTAAGCTAGATGAGCAAGGTATGTTGAGATTTCGTAACCGAATTTGTATTCCTGATGATGCTGAGATGAAGAAAGTGATACTTGAGGAGAGTCATAGAAGTAAGGTGAGTATTCATCCAGGAGCTATGAAGATGTATCAAGATTTGAAAGGTTTGTTTTGGTGGCCTGGGATGAAGAGTGACGTGGCTCGGTTTGTGTATGCATGTTTGACTCGTCAGAAGTAGAAAGTTGAACATCAGAAGCCTGCAGGATTGATGCAACCGTTGGAAGTTCCAGAATGGAAATGGGATAGCATTTCAATGGACTTTGTGACGGGGTTGCCTAGTACTTCGAGAGGACATGATTCGATTTGGGTGATTGTTGATAGGCTTACGAAGTCAGCTCATTTTATTCCTATTAACATCAGTTTTCCAGTGTCGAAGTTGGCTGAGATTTATATTAGTGTGATTGTGAAGCTGCATGGTGTTCCTTTGTGCATTGTGTCAGATAGAGATCCAATATTTACTTCTGATTTTTGGAAGAGTTTGCAAGAAGCGTTGGGTTCTAAGTTGAGGTTGAGTTCAGTGTATCATCCTCAGACAGATGGTCAGACTGAACAGACTATTCAATCGTTGGAAGACTTGTTGAGGGCATGTGTTCTCGAGCAGGGAGGTTTGTGGGATACTTATCTTCCATTGATAGAGTTCACTTATAGTAACAGTTATCATTCCAGTATTGGGATGGCACCTTTTGAGGCGTTGTATGGTCGAAGATGTAGAACTCTGTTATGTTGGCATGAATCTGGTGAAAGTGTAGTGCTTGGACCTGAACTTGTTCGTGAGACTACTAAGAAGGTGAAGTTGATTCGAGAAAAGATGAAAGCTTCACAAAGTAGATAGAAGATTTATCATGACAAGTGAAGGAAGGATTTAGAATTTCAAGCTGGTGATCATGTGTTTTTGAGAGTTACACTTGTGACTGGTGTTGGGCGAGCGTTGAAGTCTAAGAAGCTCACTTCTCGTTTTATTGGACCGTATCAGATTTCGGAGAGAGTGTGGAATGTTGCTTATAGAGTGGCTTTACCGCCTAATCTTTCGAATTTTCATGATGTGTTTCATGTGTCGCAACTTCAGAAGTATATTTCAGATCCATCTCATGTGATTCATATGGACGATGTATAAGTACGAGATAATCTTATGGTGGAGACGATGCCTGTACGGATCGCAGATCATGAAATAAATACTCTGAGGGGAAAAGAGATTGCCTTGGTTAAAGTGGTTTGGCTAGGAGCTGCTGGTGAAAGCATAACTTGGGAATTGGAGAGCAAGATGCGAGACTCCTATCCTGAATTGTTTGATTGAGGTAAATTTTCGATGACGAAAATATTCTAAGCGGGGGAGAGTTGTAACGCCCGTAATTTAATTAATTATTTAATTAAATTATTTTTGGAATATTTATGAAGGTGTGTTATAATTAATTGGATTTAATTATTTTATTAAGTGGAGAAATAATAATATTAGAGGTATAATATTACTATTTGGTGAAATAATGTTAGAAGTTAATATTATTTAATGTGGGCTTATATTGTGTGAGTGGAAGTAATAAGGGGGTGTAGGTTTTGAGCCTATTAAGAAATAAGGAATAATAGAATATTAGGTTATTTTATTATTTGTGAGAAGAATAGAAGGAGGAAGCAGTAGAAGGAAAAATAAGAATTGTGAAGAACATGACGCTGCTGGAAATAGTGGAAAACGACAAGAACGAAGATTCAACCCGAAAATTGTAGAGCGACCTTCAATCCAAGGTAAGGGTGGGGTTCTGACTTTATAATTGGGTTCTTGATGTTTGATATATGGGGTTAGAGGTGATTGTTGTTTGTTCTTGAATTGGATGTATTATGAATGATGTATGGTGAATATTGATGAATTCTTGATGAATAATTATATTATCATGTTGTTTGATCGATGGATTAATAGAGTATAATGTTAAGTGATGAATTACCATGATTATATTAAGGTTTGTAGGACTGTAATATAATTTCCATAGTGAGAATACAGAAGGAAATGCAGAATTATGCAGGAATGGGTCAGTATGTGTCGACCTCAAGCTGGATGAGTCGATACATAGGCAATGATAGACTCGGGATGAGTTGATACGAGAAGGGCTTGTGTCGATACATGAGTGTGTGAGACTTAGGATGAGTCGACTGTTGAGATGCATGTGTCGATACATGTTGTGTTTTAAAGTCAGGATGAGTCGATCTATAGGGTTTTGCGTCGACTCATGTTGTAAAGGAGAAGTAGGATGAGTCGATCCATAAGGTTTTGTGTCGACCCATAAGGTCTGATTTTAGACAGAATCGGTTTTTAATTGCTGTAAATTGAGTTTTAAGATGCTGTTTGAGATGCTGTTCGAAGCGTCGATTAGCTAACGCGATGAACTTTATTCTAGATGATTAAAATGATGGATAAGAAGTGTAATCCTAGTAACTAATTCAGGATTTAGAATTAATTCCCGTGTTAGTTGTTGTGCTGATTTTTGAATAGAATGATGAATGTGAGATGTTTAGAGGCTGCTGTTAGAATTATGACAGTAGGATTAGTGACAGTAATAAAGTAAACCTACAAAATAACAGTATGGATTACTGTATTATTGATATACAGCCGAGTTATTAGTGAGATGTGGTTATTAAAGTGGTGTTTGATAATTTATGATGAATAAGTGACGTTGATAAATAAACGATGTTTAATAAATTATTTTGAGATGTTTATGAGATGTTGTTATTTTGAGATGTTTATGAGATGTTGTTGTTTTGAGATGTTTATGAGATGTTGTTGTTTTGAGATGTTTATGAGATGTTGTTTTGAGATAATTGAGATGTGGTTGATTGAGTGTTGATATTACATTCATGATGAGTCACATACATTGCATTTTTTTGAGATGAAGCTTATGCTCGTTGAGATGGCCTGGATTAGCAAATTTTGAGATGAAGGCTATGCCTTGTTGATGCCTCTATTAATTGGCTGATTTTTGAGATGGAAGTTCTGCTCCAATGGTACCACATGCATTTGCATAGTTTTGAGTCTTATTACATGATTGAATAATGAAATGTATTTGATGGTAATGAATGAGTATATATGCTGTAATTATTGTTGATTATGAGATGAGAAGTGGTGATATTATTGATCTAATTTAATATATTAATTATCATGCGCTTTATTATATTGTTAGATATCTCACCCCTTCTTTTTGAATGTTGCCCTTATGTTGGTAACGTGCAGGTAATCGAGAGTGAAGGCCGTATACCTTCAATAGTTCGAGTCCGTGTCATTGCTCTGATATGTAACAGTCGGGGGGATGAACGTCTGCTGATTTTTGATTGTTGAATTTTCAGTTGCTGAATTTTAAATTGATTATTATTAAATATGAGATGTTTTGAAGTTGTTGTTTGATTAAATAAGTTATTGAGAATTCCATTGCGTTGTTGTTGAACTAATTAATGAAAGATGTTATGTTGATGGTTCATCCGATGTTTTGAAAAGTGTTATATATCCATGATGAATGCAATGAATTTGTTAGAAGAATTTGTGACGTCCCGATTCATTTGTATGATTAAAATTTTATAACTCTGATTTATTTTGCGTAATTGCTTGGGGTAGAATTGGGGTGTTACAAGATCACATTGTGAAAGATGAATTATCCAACTTACCAAAGGTAGATCTAAAGAATTATCAAAACAACTTCAAGAATTTGCTTCAATGCAACCACAAGAACCAATTGCCAAGCTTGGATGTAGTGAATTGATGGAGAAAAAGTGTTTGGATGAAGGTTTAGCTCAAAGATTAGTAAGCTTCAATGCAAAGCTTACTAACTTTTTGAAAATGGAGCTTTGAGTGAATTTGGTAGATGGAGAGAATTGAGAGATTTTTTAGCAAGGTGGATTTGGCTATCAAAAGCTTGAAGTTTGAATGAAATGAGGGCTCTATTTATAGAGTTTTAGGATTGGGGTTAGTGGTAATTTGGTAATTGATTCTTGGAGCCAAAATTTGAATTAATGATAACTCTTTCAAAAATTAGAGCCAAAATTTGAATTAATGATAATTCTTTCAAATATTAGAGCCAAAATTTGAATTAATAATAATTCTTCTTAAAAATGAAAGATTGGCACTAAAATTTGAATTAATGGTATATCTTTCAAAAAATGAAGAAAAATTGGAGCCAAAATTTGACAAGTTTAAAATTGCTGATTTTTTTTTCAAATTTCCACACTGTGCAATCGATTTCACTATAGTGCAAATCGATTTGCAGTGTATTTTTTCAAAATTGGCGCAAAATGCACTATGTGCAATCGATTGTACTCTAAGAGCAATCGATCGCATCAGTGAAAAAAATGATTTTTTGTTAATTTTTCCTTTGCAAATAGAGATTTTAGGAAAATAATACCAGAAATCCTTATTTGTCAAATGCTTCGACTTGGTACCTACAAAACAAAAATATACAAATATAAAGACAAATATTTTTTGTATTTTTATTAGAAGTTCGTCAACAACGCATATACAAAATACACAACTAAGGTGCTTGGAAATTCCTCAAGAGCAAACTTAAAGATATGAGATAGAAAAAGAGGAAGAACCAATCGTAATGTGATCTTGTTATGATCGAGTTGATATGATATGATAGAGGAATCATAGGGGCAAAAATTGGGGTACAACAAGCATCAACTGACCTTAGAACCTTTAATTGCACAACTTGGCCAGTAGGACGTAGCGAGATGGCTGACTTTGGTGTATGCCCAAGGTCGACAGATACTCGATGCTACACTCATTGAGGTTTGACTCTTGAGTTTTTTTTGGTTGTGAGTCAATCTCCTATTGAACGAATCTGGGGGAAAGATCAGTGATATTGAGATCCCTTAGAACCCGGTTACTATTTATAGGACAGGTTGAACCAATCCAACTTCAAGAGGGTATGACCTTAAAACTCATGCAAGCCTAAACCTAAGGTTGTTTGCGTGACTTGTGTGCTTTCAACTTGAACTACTTGCAGGGTTTTATTATCTGACCACATGAGTTCCTTGCAGGTTTTGTTTACAGTCATTGTCCAATAACTTGGATTTCTTGTATGGTTTACTTGCTTACATCACCTCACACTTTTGCTTAAACGCATAGCATACACATCATAGCATCATACCATAGCATTTCCTTAACCATTTCAAGGATCTCGAGGGTCTGGGATGCAGGTTATGATGAACCAGACGTCTAACAAGGGGCAAGGGGATTTATTTTCCTCTATCCAATGTCGTCAGAGGATCAAAACTCAACAACTTGAGTTAGGGGCTATGACCCACTTGATATGGTGAGCTTGACTCTCGTAGGAGGACTCTCAACGATACAAAGTTCTTCAATCAAAGCTGCAAAATTCAACTTCTGACATTTTCTTGTTTACCCTACGAGATCCTTGAAAACATTGCATACATATATAATACATATCATTGCATAAGCCGGTTTCAAAGCAGGTCTCTCATGTTCTCGCTGTTTATTTCAGCAATGGCTCTCCAATAAGACAACAGAGATCTCCAAGCTCAAGATGCCTAGTTCAAGGAATTTCTCTTGAATCTATCCAAGGGGAAAGAAGACCTGAAAACACTTTTCGCCGGGAATCTGACCAAGGAACGTCCTGACAACAACATGGATGAACAATTGGAACAACTACAAGATGAGGTAGAAGCAATGAGAATCTAGATTCTGGGGCAGATGGCTCTTATCCAAAAATTAGCTCGAGGACAAGAAGGGCTAAGAGCCTTCCTCAACAAGATTCACTAAGATGGATGCAGATCCATGAAACAAATAGTTAAAATTATGGATCAAGGCATTAATCATCCCCCAGTGAGAGAAGAGGTTGGTTTGGTCAGGAACAGACCCTTCCAGATTGCTACTACATCACAAGCCCAACCACAACCTCGCCAACAACAACGGGGCAATCGGCATAAGAAGAATACATCCAAAAGACGCTTCACCGAAATCAACATGTCATTGGCTCAAGCATTGCAACGCCTGTTGAAGGCCAAGTTGGTAATATTAAGGGACCCTCCTCAGAATCCCAATATAGCCTCCCCAAGGTACAATCCAAATACAAGATGTGCGTACCACTCCAATAGTCCTGGACATGACACCAACAACTGTTGGGCGTTGAGAAATAAAATTCAAGACCTGATTGATAAAGGAGAGCTAGAATTCGCACAAGACGGTCAGGTTGAGTTCTTCTGCCATCCCTCCAAGGCATACCATCTGAAGTGACAAGTTCTCACAAGAAGAATTTTCGTTCATTAGAATTTTCAATGTGTAATTTTCTTTTGATTTGTTTGAACATTTACTCATATCAAACCTCGTTATTTCATCAATGCATTGCACATGTTTGTCTTGAATCAGTTCATTCGTATTCACTATTTCAAAAATGTGTTCTTATTTCCTTTTGTAATATTCAACTCTCGATTAAAAACTCTAAGCCTTAGAGGGAGGATGACGAAAATGATACCACAATCTCTATATTACGCTTTCGAACAGACCCCGTTGATGATGTACAAGCGTTGTTTCAAATCCTAAACAGTGGAGTTATAAGGAAGATAATACCTAGTCAACCCCTTCGAGCCAAAGAAGTAGAAGTTTTTCTTTTCACACAAATGAAAACCCTTAATCATAACCTGGGACAGGGTAGTTTTCTCAGTTAATTCAGAGGCGCATTCAGTCATAATCTGTCGCTTCGTACACAATGAATGGCATCGAAGACGTCCTTCCAAAACAAAAGACAGCGATGGTTCCGTATAATCGTCAAGACAGGCAGTCATTATCTCTCGAAATAGAAGCCCATTAAGTCAAAACCTATGAAGGAGACTTAAGAGAAAAATTAGGGCATCCCGCTGACTGTAATCACAAAAGAAACAGTTCAGGCAAAAGAAGGGATAACGAAAACCAAAAAAAGAGGTTATTACAAATCCTCGACAAAAAGATTACAAAAATGACTGCCTTTTCAAAACAAATGTTTAATTTTTGAATCATCACCAAGTATCAGAGCAAAGATTCCAGACTCAATCGGGATCTAAATGCACAATTAACTGAGCATAGGACTGAAGAACATCATGAAGAGCGGGTTGGAAAATTTGAGCCTTTATCCTTTGTTTCTTGAACCGTGAACCAGGCCACGTTATAACCCTTAAAAGTCCTAGCTGAAGCATGGGTTAGTTTGAGAGCATATTGTTACAAAGGTATCCTGACTCCTATAGGCTTTGTTAAGAATCCTGAGTTGATATCACATTCTTGCAAATTTTGTTTTACTACGCAAAACACATTTTCAAAAAAATTTCAAGACAGATATGAGTTTTGCATTCTTTAAATGACATTGTTTGCATATGACTAATTGTTTGACAACAGAGAAATCCACACAATGGATATTCAATGAACAGACATCCTCTCAATGGACAGAATCACCACAGCGGGAAAGACACTTCCAATAATAGGTCTTCCATAAGCAAGGGGCATGACATGATGTCTAAACACACCTGGGCAGTCTCTCCAAAAGTGCCAAATAACCAGGGGCATATCTCCATCTGAATCGCTTGGGGCGTTACGCACACATTCCAGCAATGAATCATGTGCCATCAAGAAAACATTTTTGACAGTACTAAACATAACACTATGGACAGTGACAACTCTCTACGTCCTGAAAGCATGGACATAGACGGAAAACATTATGCATGAAAGAAAAAAAAGACCCGCTAGGTTGACACACCTAGGAAAAAATAAGGGAATCCCGGCGAACCAAAAGGGTTCGGGCAAAAGTTAGGGATATACATAAAAAAAACCTTTGTACACCTGACAAGTCGAAAACCTGAAAAGGCTGCTTGGGCAAAAAGGTATCCCGGTGGACTGAAAACCTGAAAGGACTGTCCAGGAAAAAGTTAAGGGATTTAAAATGTACGACTATGTCCCGCCACTTGTCTATCAGTGGAAGACTTATACCTTGATCAGCATTCATCAAGAGCAACAGAATTCAATACAGTTCAGATACGCTCCAGATACGGATGTCATTCTGACACTCTTTCAGATATAGTTCAGATACGCTCCAGATACAGATGCCATTCTGATACTCATTCAGATTCAACTTTCAGATACAGTTTAGATACGCTCCAGATACAGATGCCATTCTGATACTCATTCAGATTCAGCTTTCAGATACAGTTCAAATATGCTCCAGATACAGATGCCATTCTAATACTCATTCAGATTCAACTTTCAGATACAGTTCAGATACGCTCCAGATACAGATGCCATTCTGATACTCATTTAGATACAACTTTCGGATACAGTTCAGATATGCTCCAGATACGGGTGCCATTCTAATACTCATTCAGATTCAACTTTCAGCTACAGTTCAGATACACTCTAGATATGGATGTCATTCTGATACTCGTTTAGATTCATCTTTCAAATACAATTCAAATACACTCCAGATACGGATGCCATTCTGATACTCATTTAGATTTAGCTTTCAGATACGGTTCAGATATGCTCCAAATACGGATACCATTCTGATACTCATTCAGATTCAACTTTCAGATACAGTTCAGATATGCTCCAGATATGGATGCCATTCTGATACTCATTCAGATTCAGCTTTCAGATACAGTTCAGATATGCTCCAGATACGGATGCCATTTTGATACTCATTCAGATTCAGCTTTCAGATACAGTTCAGATACACTCCAGATACGAATGCCATTCTGATACTTGTTAAGATTCAGCTTTCATATATAGTTCAGATATGCTCCAGATACGGATGCCATTCTGATACTCATTCAGATTCAGCTTTCAGATACAGTTCAGATACGCTCCAGATACGGATGCAATTCTGATACTCATTCAGATCCAGCTTTCAGATACAGTTCAGATACGCTCCAGATACAGATGCCATTCTGATACTCATTCAGATCCAGCTTTCAGATACAGTTCAGATACGCTCCAGATACGGATGCCATTCTGATACTCATTCAGATTGAGCTTTCAGATACAGTTTAGATACGCTCCAGATACGGATGCCATTTTGATACTCATTCAGATTCAGCTTTCAGATACAGTTCAGATACGCTTCAGATACCGATTCCATTCTTATACTCATTCAGATTCAACTTTCAGATACATTTCAGATACGATCTAGAGACGGATGTCATTCTGACACTCATTCAACACATGTTTCAAGTATAGTTCAAATACGATCCAGAGACAGATGTCATCCTGACACTCATTAAATACATGTTCAAATACAATCACGACATAGATCCATCCACAAAATCTCCGCATGTACTTTTTCCAGCATGGTACAAGGGACAAAGACAATTGGAAGCGAAGTCACTATCACATACAAGCCAGTGATACCTATATTCCCCACAGAGCCGAGACAACCTAGGTCCGACCTCCGTATCCCCAAGCAAGAATTCCTTCCCCAGCAGGCTCTTTCAGAAAGCTAATGTCTGTATTCCCCAGCCGAGCTTTATAATCATAAACAATTTATAAAGTTTTCTCCCGAGCAGAGTTGATTTCTCTGACAGCGGAAGCTCAATCTCCAATAGAGCTCTTCTCTCCAGCAATGGAAGTTCATACCCAACTGAGTTTATATCTCCAAATCAGCAGATCTTCCAACAGAGTATCTCTCTTCCCCCATAGAGTCATTCCCCCGCGGGATTGTTCTCAGACAGAGTCTCTCCCAGCAGAATATTCTCAAGCAGAATGGATGTAAATCTCCAGCTAATCATCTTCAGTCACTATCCCCAGCGGAAACAAAGAACTCAACTCCTTATACTCTCCAGCAGCAGTCCAAGATTTATTTTCCCCAGTTAGAGAATATCACAATAGCATTGCATATCCATACATCATGGCATGCACATACATATTATACAACACAATCTCATTTATTTTGAGAACATCATTACTCAATACATTTCATACATCATGACATTACATACGACTAACTCTTTACCTTTCAAGGAAAGATGCAATCAAGTTCTCACGAGTTCTCTCTGGTTCAATCAAACCGACACCAAGGTTTCTATTCCAGTTGAAGATATTCCAACACTTTTCAAGATTTTCTCTGGTTCAGTTAAACCGACACTAAGGTTTCTATTCTAGTTGAAGATGTTCTAAGACTTTCGTCTGGGTCAGCCGAATCGCCGCTAAGATTCCCCTAATTTCTATGTCAGTCAAAGTTAATCTGAGACCTCTCCCGGGATCAGGCAAATTGATACTAAGATTTCTCTCCTAGTTGATGTTCTCACAAGTTTTCCCTGGTTCAATCAAATTGGTACTAAGATTTATATTCCAGTTCAAGCTATGAAGCCCGGAAGTCGACCGGATAATATCTTGATTTCTACAAAATACTATGAAGCCTAGAGTCGACCAGATAGTGGTATATCTCAAATTCAAGCTATGAAGCCCGGAAACTGACCGGATAATATCTTAATTTCTCTAAATTACTAAAGCCTGGGACACGATCGGATAACAGTACAAAATACTATGAAGCCTGGAATTGACCAGATAGTGGTATATCTCAAATTCAAGCTATGAAGCCCGGAAATTGATCAGATAATATCTTAATTTCTCCAAATTACTAAAGCCTGGGACACGACCGGATAATAGTACAAAATACTATGAAGCCTGGAATCGACCAGATAGTGGTATATCTCAAATTCAAGCTATGAAGCCCGGAAATCGACCGGATAATATCTTAATTTCCCCAAATTATTGAAGCCTAGAGCACGACCAGATAATAGTATAAGACGCTGTGAACTCTGGAGCACGACCAGATAGCGGCAAGAGACACTGTGAAACTTGGAGCACGACCAGATAACAGTATGAGGTACTGTGAAGCTTGGAACCAGATAGCAGTTTACTCTGCCAATTACTATGAAGCCTAGAAACAACCGGATATTAGTATGCCTTAAATTCAAGTTGAAACCCGGATGCGGCCGGATAACCACTTAATTCCTTCTGAAGCCTGGAACACGACCAGATAAGAATTGAGAAATTGAAAAGCCTGGAGCACGGCCAGATAGCAAGTGTAATCTCATCTCCCCAGTAAGTCACTGTGAAGCCTGGAGCACGGCCAAATAGCAGTCAGTCTTATTATCCTCAGCAAATCACTGTAAGGCCTGGAGCACGACCAGATAGCAGTTCACTTTCACCTCCTCGACTAAGAGATGATTCCCCAGTAGAGTAACGGACAACTGAAGCTCCTAAAATTCTATTTCTCCCAATACAGATACCAACATTCTTCAGCATATTCCTCCTCAACGACAGGAAAAGTAATTCTCATCAAAGGAATATCTCGGGAAATCAACATCCTCTAGATGGCATTTTAAGCCCATCTCCGACGATTCTCCGTCATATCTTCCGGATGACATCTTTAAGCCCATCTCTGGTGACCTTTTGTCATCTCCCACAAATGGAATCTATAAGCCCATTCCCGATACTACCTACACAGTCCAACACCATCTCAGATGGGTGAAAATTTCTGGGCACTCTAGTGTTCAATCATCTTCCACCTTCAAATTACGAAAGGCAGACAACCAATCTACATCCTCAGGTTTAAGAAGATTGAACAGGGGCAGTTGTTGTACCCCAAAATTTTCCCTCTCATTTCACTCAAGACACGCCTCTAGAGGTCCTCAATTGCTCAAGGATGACTAAGGATTGACCAGACAAATCCTCCTCCTAAGGCAACAAGCTTCAAACTAGGGTTTCACTCCTCATCAAGATGGTTGAACTCCAAAGGTCCAAAATTCTTTCCATAGTCCTAATATGTTATCAATATCATCCATGTTAAGTTTCATGCCTTGCACAAGAAGTTTGCTCAATCTATTGCCCAGATGCCTGAAAATCAACTATATTAGGTCAAAAGTCAACAGTAGCCCACATACAGTCAAACTTCAAGATTTTTGGTCAACATCAACATTTTGAAGTGATATTCATCATTTGATCAAGGGTTTATCATGATTCCTCAAGGAATTCCCCAAATTCATCAAAACCCAAAAGTTGTTAAATTAGGGTTTCATAGGAAAAGTCAACCAAACTTTTACCAAGCATAACTTCTTCATACTTTATTAGAAATTTTTCGTCCAACGCTCATGTTGAAGAGGATGCAATTTCCTACAACTAATCTTCAGCCCACAAGTTCAAAATATGCACTCATCAAAAGATATGAATTTCTACATTATAGATCCTTTTGAAAAGTCAACAAAAACACCTTTTAGGTCAAAGCTTCTTACATGAACATGGAAGACCCAATTGAGATGAAACCAAAAGGGTTGTTTAGGGGACATCCTAAGCTTTCTAAAAAGTCATAGAACACCTTCTTAGGGTTAAAAATGAGAGAGATGTGTATTGTCAAAGTTGACTAATTTTTGGATATATGCATGAAGTCAACATTGATCAAAATGACTTTTTTCCAAATGGGCCCCTGTTTTCTTGTTTGAAACTTGTTCTTAAGATGGCCCACGACCCCTGATATTATCCACCTATTATTTTATTATTTTTATTATTTATTTTGATTTTTTTATCCATTCAAATCAAAATAAATCAATTTAAATAGTAGAATAATCAAATAAAATCAAAGATTTGATTTTATGAGCATATTATGAGTCCATGAACAGCTAGCAAATCAAAAAATTCGTGCAAGAGCCAATTGATTGGAAAAGAGTTTAATTTGGTCTATTTTGGAAACAAATCATACAAGACAAAGAATGAAATCAAATCTCCATACTTTGTAAAGATATGATCAGTTTTTGTTGACCTAAATCATTTTATGATATATACACAACATTTACAAAGCAAAAAAAAGAGGATTGGGGTCGTGAAAGAAGGAAGACAAGTCTCAATTTTTTGTCAAAAAGTGCAGGTCGGTTTCGATTCTACAGGCCGTTTCAAGCAATTCCAAGGCCAGCAATTCGTTCCTGGACATCTTCTAAAGCCGTTCCAATCATCCTCAAGCCTAACAACCTTCAGAAATCGCGCCTCACAGTACCACGGTTTGCATCTTTTTTTCAAGACTCGTTTTCAATAATTTATCCATCATAAACATGTTTTGATCATATATCCATGCTTGCTATCATATTTGTAATGTTTTTAATTGGTTTGATTGAAGTTTAAGTGCAGGAATGGCACGACGCCGTTGTTAGTGTTTTGAGGTCCCAAATTGGGAATTCCATATAGAGGCAAAATTGGACAAAATCAGGGGTACTACCATGCTTAGAAGATGATTTGCAATTGATCCATGTCTTTGGTTTGAATTTATTCTGCTTGTGCTGCGTTTTTGAATTTTACAGGTTTATGGCTACGAACAAAATTCGTCACTAAACGACTATAGGTAAAAGTATGGCCAAAAACAACCGTTACAGGAAAGAAGACAATTAGGTGGTAGAATCCCATTGGGTGATTTGAATCACGCGCGCTTTTGGGAAAGAACACTTTATTTCCTTTATATTTTATCTATGTTATTATATGTACAACTAACCATCCCATCATTTTGTTATTTTCTAAATATTTGACAACAGGTTCTATGCATACACGTTCCAAGACGTCCACTATACCACCATCTGGCCATTGGATGTATCATTAATTCAGATCCAATACCTCAAACAACGAAGGACTATGGTGCACTCTCAGACTGGCACAACATGGGATCGAGCGTGGGACATGGGCTCAGCTTCATGGGCCTAAACAATTCAGCAACACACCCCCCATTCAGCTTATAACACAAGCCCAAGTTTTTCTTTTTCCTTTCTTTATTTTATTTCTCTTATTTTAATTATTTTGTTAATTATTTTCTTTTACAAAATAACACAAATCATTTTTTATCATTAAATAAAAAAATCACAAAAAACATAAAAATCATTTTTTCATAAAAATATTTTATTTCCTTAATTAATTAGTTTAATTTAATTTAGGGCAATTTAATTCCTTTTTTTCATAATTTAAATTAATTAGCAATTAGGGTTAATTTGTACATAATTAAATTTTTTTCTCTAAAAATAACCAAAATATTTTTTTCAATTAGATTTTTAGGATTCTTAATTCATTCTCGCATTTAATTCGTCACGCGCATTTTAATTTCCTTTTTATTATTATTGTAACTGCTCCGAATTTGTAATTGTAATTAGGGTTTTAATTCCGCATTTTATTTTCAGTCAAAATAATTATGTATCTGTAAAAGCCCTGTAATATCTAGGACTTTAACTTTCCCGCATTTTATTTTTGCAAACTATAAACTGTCTAGATATTAATAGGATTGTATGGAAAGAAAAATTGAAAATTAATACGGTAAAAAACCTAATTGTGCAAAGACAATTAACTGAAAATGACACCCGCACATGCTCACTCCTTGGGTTTACTCCACTCTGGTTTCCTTCATTAAACGGTCATGAAGTATAGGGTTTGTTAGTGGTTGTCCTCTAGCCCCGAAAGATCTAAAATGACCCATTCGGATGTTGCCTCGGAAAAAGATCTTTAAGGCTTTAGGATGATTACTAACATTTCCTAACATTGCTTTCGTGATCGTACTTGTCCCTTCGAATGTCCCTAAAAAACTCCAACGACGATGCTACCTATTTCTCAATAATGGGATGGCATTGTCTAAAAGGAAAACGAACAGACTTTTTTCGAGTAGGTAGATTAGTTCCTAGGTACTTGCTCAAACAAAAAAACTTTTTCACACAAACACTTTTCAAACAAAGTTTTCAAAAACAACTTCATAACACTCTTGAGGACAGAAACAAGGGTTAAAACGAAGTAAAACAAAACTTTTTAAAACAAAGCACACACAAGAAATTTCAAAAATGAGCAAGTATCTAAGAGCCCATGAAAAACCATGGATAGAAAGGGTGCTAACACCTTCCCTTTTTATAATCTACCCACCGTATCACAGTTACGTTAGTGCGACATATTGGTTGGTGTCGGTGTCCCTTGAGTTAAGTCAAGGAGAATGTTGGGCTGCCGCATGGTGTCATAAAACACTAACTGACTGTAGAACCTTAGTTGACACAACTTAGCCATTAGAAAGTAGTGAGATGGTCGGCTTTGGTGCAGACTGAAGTTGGTTGATACTCGATGCTACACTCATTAAGATTGGACTCAGGATATATTGGTCGCAAATCATATGCTTGTGCTTAAAAAATGCCTGAGAGAAAGATCGATGATATTGAGACTCCTAGAACCCAGTTACTTCTTTTAGGACAGGTTGAGCCAACTAAAATGTCAAGAGGGTACTTACCTACAAACTCCATGCAAGCTTAAACCTAAGGCCTTGTGTGATTTGTTTGTGTATGATTAAATTGTTCGAATATGACATCATAACATCATAACATCATGCCATATCATTTTCACTAACTATTTCAAGGACCAATGGATTTATCTTTGTTATGTTTTGCAGACTATGGCTTCCGCTCGCAGAAACAATATCCAAGTCAACTTTGTAAAGGTGCCTCCTCAACTTAAGAAATTAGTCTCAAGGGTTCCCGGAAGTTCTCCATTTATCAAAAAGCATGGTCGGCTACTCAGTATGGTTACCCCAGGTTTTGACGAAGACATGATAAGTATTCTATTCCAGTTCTTCGACCCTGTACATCATTGCTTCACCTTTCCTAATTATTAGTCGGTACCCATAATGGAGGAGTTCTATCAATTACTGGGGGTACCTGTTCTTGATCAGACACCCTTCATCGGTTTAGAAGAAGCTCTGAAGCCAGAAATTATTGCAGCATCCTTACATATGAAGCGGTCCGACATTAAATCCAATTGGGAAACAAGAAGTGGAGTCAAGGGTTTTCTGGATAAATTTATGATAGAAAAGGCTCAACTATTTCTGGATGCTACAAGTTTCAAGGCTTTCTAGGAGATCTTGGATCTTCTAATCTATGGGTTGGTACTATTCCCTAATCCATACCAAATCATAGATGTGAACATAGTCAAAATTTTCCTTGCTCGTAATCATGTGCCTACCTTGCTCGGAGACATTCTGCCTTCTCTTCACACTTGAACTATGAGAAGGCGAGGAACTCTCATGTGTTATATACCTCTACTATCCAGGTGGTTTATTTCTCACCTTCCCTGATCAGTAATGAAGATTGATAGACAAGATTGATAGTAAGTCTTTAGGACAAAAAAACTCCATCCCTCCGGAGCCCTATCTCAAATGGGTACGAGCTCGAGCTCAAAACCCCATGATGCCATACCCAGTTGTCCTACCAGTGATCATGGAGCCTATTATCGAAGGAGACGTTTCTCGCACCATCCTCCATCCAAACATACCCACTGACCTTGAAGAATTACAGAAGTCCTAGATTCAACTCACAAAAGCAGCTTCACGAGGAGCAGAGTCTTAATGCATACATCAACACTAAGAGGAAACGTCAGTGGGAAACTTGAGTCTTAGATTTGAGGAGTTTATATTGTTGTCTCTTTGAGACCTTTTTTGTTTTATTGTAAGCCTAAGAGTCATTTGTAATTTGAACTTACTAATAAAATATTTGTTTTTGTTTCCTCTTGGTTAGCAAATTTAAATCTCCTAAGGTCCTTGAAAACATTGTATTTACATATCATGCATCATTATATAACAGGTTTTTCATACATTTTTTCTTATCTACTTACTGTTTATTTCAGTATAAGATGGCCCTCGAACAAGATGTTAAGGATGTCCAGGCTCAGCATGCACAATTTCAAGAGACTCTTCTGAATCTGGCACAGGAGAAGAAAGGTCTGATGGCGCTCGTCGCCAAGAAAAAGAAGACTAAGAAGCCGACTGTTATCCTTAATATAGGGAGAAGGTTCAAAGGTTCTGCTCAACCGGTTCAAGTGGGTGATGTTTCCTCTGAGGAAGATGACAACCAGGAAGAAGATGGTAGAAGCATCAAGCATGAAGGAAGGAATAACCATGGTTATGAGAATGTCCATGAAGATGAAGACTACTATGACAAACATTACCCTCATGCAGATGACAAATACAACCAATTGGAAGACCGACTTAAAGCTATGGAAATCGAGAAGGTTTCTGGATTGGATTTTAGAGAATTAGGTATGATCCTGGGGGTGGTCATCCCTCATAAGTTCAAGGTTTCTGTCTTTGCTAAATATGATGGGGTCTCTTGTCCCAAACTCCATTTGAGTTCGTATGTTCGAAAGATCCAACCTCATACTGCTGACCGAAAGTTATAAGTCCATTTCTTTTAGGAAAGTATGGCAGGAACTCAACTTGAATGGTTCTATCAGCTCGAAGGAACCAACATTCACACGTGGGGAGACTTGGCTACTGCTTTCTACAAGCAGTATCAATATAATTTTGACTTTGCACCGACTCATGGGCAGCAGCAAAACATGTCCATGGGCTTGAATGAAGGGTTCAAGGAATATGCACAGAAATGGAGAGACTTGGCCTGAAGGGTGCAACCTCCTTTGAATGACTCAGAATTGGTGGATATGTTCATGGGAACTCTGACAGGCCCATTTGTTGTACCCTAAAATTTTCTCTCTCATTTATCAAGACTTTCCTCACAAGTTTCCTTTGACTCAAGACTGGATTAGGGTTTGGTCAGCTCAAGACATCTCATCTTGCATTGATAACCCAAAATTAGGGTTTGAGTTTGCACAAGTATTTTTGAACTATCAATGCTTCATGTGACTTTCAAACATCATTATGGACCCCTAAGATCACTCATGTCAAGTTTCAAGCCTTGGATCACACTTTTGCTCAATCAATTGGACAGTTGACCTAAAAATCAGCTGTATTGGGGAAAAAGTCAACCATGGCCAATTTACAGTCAAACTTCATAATTTTTTATCAACATAAACATTTTATATCCACATGTGTCATTTGGTCAAGTTTGGATCACAATTCCTCAAGAAATTTGATCAAATCATCAAAAGGGCAAAATGGTCAAAATTAGGGTTTTGACTGAGGAAGGGCAATTTCTGATTTTTAACCTAGAAAATGACCAATTGAGTTAAGGAATGATTTAAAGGGTTCAATGGCATCATCTTGACCTAATTACATGGCTCAAATCATTTCAATTTCATTGGATTGACAAATGAAATTTGCAGTCAACTGATCAAAAGTCAATTGTACACTGAAAAGTCAAACTTTGACTTTTTGGTCAAAATCAAGTTCCAAGGGTCATAATTCATCAAAACATGTCAAAATGTGAAACTTGTTCATCAAGAAATCCAAATTTTAAGATTAGGGTTTAAATTTGAAATTTTCCTAACTTAGAAATTTCCGAAGTATAGAAAATTTTGTTATTTTTTCTCAACTTTAGGCCACCTTTTCACCATGATGCATAAGGATTCAAGGAAAGTTCCCAACATGAAAGTTGTAGAACTCCATGAAATATACAACTTTTCTTCACACACTTTTCCCTAAAGATACTTGGATCTCAAGATATAAACTTATGAATACATGATCATGAACTAAATAACTTGGTGAAATTTTGCCCTAATTTAGGCAGGTTTTAGACCCAACTTCATGGAAATTTTTCAGCTAGTTCCAAGAGGTATATAAAAATGCATTTCAAAGATGAGTTATAAAGCACATTGAACTATTTCCATAATGTCCAACAAC
Organism: Vicia faba; assembly: GCA_948472305.1. NCBI lineage: Eukaryota > Viridiplantae > Streptophyta > Magnoliopsida > Fabales > Fabaceae > Vicia > Vicia faba. The sequence continues at coordinate 1,189,496,762 of OX451737.1, forward strand.
TCCTCAAGATCATTTTTTAGTAGGGAGAATCGAAGAGATGAAGTTGGCAATTTCTCACTTTTTGTCCAAGCCATTTCATGAAGAACAAAGTTGCAATCAGTACCTATGCTGCCTAATCCATACTTTACAGGTCCTAAACTTATTCCAAACTCCTTAATTAAATGATTACTCAGTTTACAAAGCTTTGATCCATGCCTTATAACCATTATCCAACTTGCAATTCCATTTATGGTAAAAAGTTACCATTGCCATTTTGAAAAAGATCAACTTTTGCCACTTTGCAAATCTTGAGCATTGAACCTGTCCCCTTGGCACGTACAAGTCTCACAGGTCTAAAGAAAATTGTACAAACTGATACCAACCCTAAGGGAGCAAGTACAAGCATGGCAAGCATTGTCCCTTCACTTTACTTCAAATACAAGAAAAGTTGCAAAAAGGCTAGAACTGACACAACTGTTATAGGGTTGACATGAAACCAATTCCATACTAATATACAAATATTATACAACACAAGAAAAGATTAGAAAAGGCCTGAAACACTCCCAGCTAGAAAAACACCAAAAATCTGTCCAAACCTGCAATTTTTGCATAAGCATACCCATCTTCCATTTGGCTCGTGCGTTTTAAGTTTTGATCATTCAAACATCTTACATACTTGATATCAAACCAATCCAGACCTTCATCCCTGTTCTGTAATCACTTTTTCATCATCTGCCATTGTTGATTTTAGAGCTTGCAGTTTGACTTGGCCAAGGAGTTTCAGATACTTTTAGAGCAAGGCAAGGGTTGGAATACATTCAAAGAAGCTCAAGGAAGCTCAAGCAAGCATCAGGCCTCCATCAAACTCACTCCAGTTCCATCCACGATTCCAACTGAAGGAGGTAACCATAGGCCACAATTTGTGAATAAAAAGTGTAGTCCTCATCATAACGAAATTGTACATATCTTTATCTTGCATTGATTTTACTTGAGTTGAGAGAATTTGGAACTTGAAATTTCTGAAAATATTAGGTTAAAATTTAGGGCTGTTAAAATTCTCTTTGATCTTTGATTGATAGTTCACATGACTTATATAGTTGGAATCGTGAGTTCAAACACTACAACTTTCATGTTATGAGTTTTCATTTTCATGGAAGTATGAGAGAGTTACAGGATGTCTGGCCAAGCTTGAGGAAGAAGATGAAGTACAGGGCAAGGAATTGTTTTGGGTTATATTATTTTTGTTTTCCTTAAGACAATGGATGTATAGCCACCCCAGTGGCAAAGTAGCGCGCTGGTGAGACCCATGTCCTGGTTTCGAACCTGGGCGCTACTTTTGTATTTTTCACATTTTTTCCCTTTTCCCTTTTGCTATTTTTGCAAGTTGGGCTTAGTCTTTTGGGCCAGGATTTTTTTCTAACATTACTATCAATCTGCTACATCACCTCCTTGCTAGCTTTTTATATTTTTATTATTTTTATTTTATTTATCTTATTTTCATTTATATATATATATATATATATATATATATATATATATATATATATATATATATATATATATATATATATATATATATATATATATATATATATATATATATATATATATATATATATATATATATATATATATTAAATACTTCTTTAATGCATAAAAATCTCAAAAAATGTAAATTTTATAATATTACATTTTATTTTATTTTAGTTTATTTTTCACATAAAAATATATTTTATTTTAATGGATATCATATATTTTCTTAATAAATTTGTAAAATATAGTTAAAACATATTTAGTTTAATTTATTTTTCATTTCATACTTAAAAATACTTATTTTTGCATATATAAATTTTTTATATTTTTTATACAATATTATTTATTATTTTAATACAAAAAATACATAAAAAATAATGCATAAGAGCTTTATTTTCTTTTAAAATAATAATTAGGGTTAAACCCCTTTTAAAAATTAATTCCTTTTCCTTATATTTTTAGGTTTAGATGAAAATTTCTTTTACATAAAAAAAAGGGGACACAAATTTTTTTCTCTTATATATACATTGTACTGTATTTTTAAATATTGTATTGTATTTATTCTAATTCGTACAAATTCGATTTGGTTGTAATAATTTATTTAGGTTTATATTTTTGCAAATCCCCATTCAAATTTGTATTCCCCCGTCCCATAAATTGTTGTAATAGCTTAGAAATATTTACATTATGCAATTTCTCGCGTTATATGCCATGATTAGTAATTAGGGTTTGTATGACAAGATTAAAACAAAGCAAAATAGAAAACCCTAAATACAAGACAAAACCAAAGCATGAAAATGATACACTTGCACACAAGCATCCTTAGGGTTTCTCCACTTGATTGCCTAAAACAAAATGGCCATATTACGCATGCGAAGTATCTTGGCAAAACAAAACAAATATAAGATCATAGTCCCTCGATGACGCTATTCAAAAGTTTCCTTACATAATGATCTTGGTCCCTCAAAATGCTAAGGTACTTTGGAAACATTGCTAATCATGGTTATACGATGACCCACGCCCGTCCCGTTTACATCCAAAGATAGAGTTGCTTACCAAATCAATGGTAAGATAACAATGTCAAAGGAATAGAAAATGAATAAGAAAGACATTTGAGTAGGTAGTTTGCTCTTAATTACTTTCTCTACTTCAAACAACTATCCTTTCTATTTTCAAAAACAAAATACACACATTTCCAAACATCTTACAAATATTGAAAACATTTTTAAAAAGACAAACATCTTTGTATACATTCTTACGAACGAGAATCATTATAAAGATTACCTCAACGAATGGCCTCTTTTACAAAATACTTTCAAAACCACACCAAACACAATTTCAAACAAACAAAAGCAAGTGATCTAAGCAAGTAACTAAGAGCCCATGGAAAACCATGGATGAAAAGGGTGCTAATACCTTACCTTTTCATAATCTACCCCCCGAACTCAAGAAAACATCTCAAAGGTCTTTCCTGTACTTTTTCACCTTTCCTTTTGGATAAAAGAAAAATCGGTGGCGACTCTTGCTAACCACAACATTTTGCGATAAAATGCAAAACCCTCAAGTCAGTTCTCCCACCGTATCACAGAACTGGCGACTCTATTGGGGAATTTTATAAAAGTGGGGTTACCTTAGGGCTAAATCACATTTATTTGCTTACATTTGTTTGACTTGTTTTCTTTACATTATGGTTCTTTGTTTGGGTTTGAATCCTCCACCCGGATTTGGGAAACATTATAGATAAATAGCAATACATTATGGAAACTGTGCGGGGTATACCGACATGGTCTAAGCAATAGCTATGTTAGTGTGACATATTTATGGGTACCGGTATCCTTTGAGTCAATCAAAGAGAATACGGGGCCGCTGAGTGATGTCATGAAGCACTAATGAACTTTTAGAACCCTTTACTTGACCAACTTGCCTTTTAGGATGTAGTGAGATGACCAGCTTTGGTGCAGTCCGAAGTTGGTAGATACTCGATACTACACTCATTAAGGGTTGGTTTCTTGAGATATTTCGGTCGCCCTTAAAGAGGCTTGAGCTGAAACAATGACCAAGGAAACAATCCAGTGATATTGAGCTCCTTAGAACCCGGTTACTATTATTACGACAACTTGAGCTAACTAAACTTCAAGAGGGTACTTACCTATAAAACCCCATGCAAGCCTAAACTAAGAACTTGTTTGATTTTCTTGTATATACATACTTGTGCATAACATCATGGACATCATAAACATCATATGCATCCACTAACCGTTTCAAGGATTTTGGAGATTTATGTTTGTTCTTGTTTTGTAGGATATGGATTCACTCCGCAGGAAAACTATCCAAATCAACCTTGTAAGAATTCCTCCACAACTCAAGGAGCTCGCTTAAAGGATCCCTGGGAATTCTCCATTCACTGAGAGGCATGGTCGTCTAATCAACTTGGTCACTTCCAACACAGAGGAGGATATGATGAAAGTGTTTTTCCAGTTCTTTGATCCTTTGCATCATTGCTTCACATTTCTTGACTATCAACTTGTGCCTACTTTGGAAGAATTCTCTCAACTCTTGAGGATTCATATTCTCAATCAACTACCTTTCAACGGTACAGAAAGAGATCCAAAGCCAGAAGAGATTTCTCAAGCTCTGCACTTGCACTCATCTGATGTCACAACTTATTGGGAAACTAGAAGTGGTGTCAAAGGCTTCTTAGAAAAGTTTCTGTTTGAGAAGGATCAAAGCTGTTGGAATTCCTTAGAATTGCAAGCATCTGAGGAAATTGTAGCTCTTCTTATCTATGGGATGATCTTGTTTCCAAATCCTGACCAACTCATAGATGTGAGTGCCGTCAAAATCTTCATATCACGCAATCCGGTGCCTACATTGCTAGGGGATATCCTGCACTCTTTTCACACTCGTACAATGAGGAAAAGAGGTGTCATTATGTGTTGCACTCCTATCCTGGAAAGATGGTTTATTTCTCATCTTCCCCAATCAGTCTTAAAGAATGAGCAAGGTTTAAGGTGGTCACAAAGGTTAATGATGCTCAAACATTCAGATATTCATTGGTGCTCTCGATCCAGAGAGAATGTTATCATTGTTGACCGTTGTGGGGAATCCCCTAATGTCCCTCTACTTGGCATTAGGGGAGGCATAACCTACAACCCATGCTTGGCTCTAAGACAATTTGGTTATGCCCGAAAGGATGGCCCACATGATATGCTGATTCAAGGCTTGGTATTCGACTACGACAACGATGATCAAGGTCTTCGCCAGAGATTCATCCGAGCTTGGAGGATTCTAAACAAGGTGGATAGCAAGAATTTGGGACACAAGAATTCCATCCCTCTTGAGCCTTACCTCAAGTGGGTATGAACCTGCGCTCAAAGTCTTATGATGCCTTATCCTTCCATTCTCCCGGTAACTATTGAGCCTGTTAAGGAAGGAGAAGTTCCATACACTATCCTACATCCTGACATGCCCACATCTCTTGAAGAACTACAAAGGGATTGGATACAACTCAAAGGAGAGCGAGATACTTTCAAAGCCCAATTCTATGCAAGCGAGAAGAAGGTTTTGGAACTCACTAGGCTACTTCATGAGGACTAGACCCTAAATGCCTACATAGCACCAAAGAGGATACACACTACTTTTTTTATCTTAGAGTGTTGTATTATTTTGCCCAAGGGGCATTGATGTACTCAAACTCTATCTTATTAATATAACGTGTGCTTCTTTTTGTTTAAAACAAACTTGAATCTTTTAAAATCCTTGAAAAGATTACATATGCATATATCATTCATCATAACATAAACAGGTCTTTTGCAACAAGTTTCCTTATCTCTCTACTGTTTATTTCAGTAAGATGGATCTCGAACAGACTGTCAAACATCTCCAAACTCAAAACATGCAGTTTCAATAGTTACTCATAACCCTGGCCAAAGGACAAGAGGAGCTGAAGACTCTGTTGGCAAAAGAGAAAACGAAAAAAGAAAAGAAACCAACTGGTGTTGTAATCATGGGGAGAAGGTTTCAAGGGCAAACTAGGAGAACCTTGAATTTCGTAGCAACATCTGATGAAGGGAAAGGGGAAGAAATAGCAGTTCTGTCAGAATCTGAGGAGGAGGAAGAAGAGGAAGACTACTTTGAGGAATAATATCCTTCGGCTGATGATAAGTACAGACACCTTGAAGAGCGTTTAAGCGCTATGGAAATACAAAGGTTACCAGGTCTAAATTTTGAAGATTTGGGGCTAGTGTCGAGAATTGTGATCCCACCAAAGTTCAAAGTGTTGTTATTTGCAAAAATATGATGGGGTGTCATGTCCTAAAATGCACCTCCGATCATACGTGAGAAAGATTCAGCCGCACTCTGCCGATAAAGACTTATGGATCCATTTTTCCCAAGATAGTTTATCCAGAACGCAACTCGATTGGTTTTATCAATTAGAAAGGGCCGACGTCCACAACTGGGAAGACCTTGCCGCAGCTTTCTATAAACAATACCAATATAATGCAGATTTGGTGCCTACCCGTACTCAACTTTAGAGTATGGCTATGGCTTCAAATAAGGGTTTCAAAGATTACGTGAAGAAATGGAGAGATCTAGCTGGGAGAGTGCAACCCCATCTGTCTAAAAGGGAGTTGGTGGATATGTTCTTGGGCACTCTATCGGGCCCTTTCTTCAATCATCTGATTGGGAGCTCATATGATGGGTTTACTGAGTTAATATTAACCAGAGAGAGGGTGGAAGCTGGTATAAGAAGTGGAAAGATTCAGAAAGATTCGTCTGCCTCTACAGCCGTGAGAAAGCCTTTCACTGGGAAGAAGGAGGTATCTATTGTTTATCCATAAAGGAACCAAGGGAGAGCTGAACTTCGACCAATGGTAGGGGCCGTTATGATCCCAAAGCTTACATCTGATCAACCAAGGAGTAATCAACCAAGGGTGGAAAGGCCGGTCCGGTAATTCACCAGAATTAATATGACTCTAGCCCAAGTTTTACCATATCTTCTGAAATCTAATTTGGCAACTTTGAAGGAAGCTCCGAAGAATCCCAACACGGCGTCCCCTCATTATCACCCGAATGCCAGATGCGCATACCATTCCGAAAGTCCAGGGCACGACACTAACAACTGTTGGGATTTGAAGAACAAAATTCAAGACCTTATAGATGCAAAAGAGATTGAGTTTGAGGCGCACGAGAAACCAAACGTCATTTCCGCTCCTATGCTTAGGCATGATCACAACGCCAATGCTATCGAAGAAGATTTGTTTGTTACCACAATGGATGAACTCTTGACTCCGCTCCCAATCATTAAGATAAACTTGTTGAAAGATGGTATATTCCCAGGTTGTAATGAAGACTGCCATCTTTTCTTATCCTCGCCAACTGTTTTCCCTCTGTTGAAGATATGCATTCAACGCTTGATAGACAACCAAGAGATTTTGTTTGAAAATGATCTTGTTTCACCTGTTCCTGTTAAAGACATCTTAATCATAACCATCTCCGCCAATCCTTCCAGGGCCCCCAAAAGACCCGTTAGGATTACATCGGTTCCAAAGACTACTCCTCTTGTAATTACAATGCTCGGGCCGGTCCCGTACGAATCAGACAAAACAGTACCGTGTAATTACAGTGGAGAAATCTACTACCATGGTATCAAACAAGATGGGTTGACCGCCGAAGAAGTGAGCTCCGAAGAAGAGGATTCCAACATTAGCAATATTGCCAGAACCAGTAAGATTACCCGTAGCGGTAGAATCTTCTCTCTAGAAATTGCACCTCCAAAGGCAGTTTTTGGACCCGTGGCTATTCCGAAGATTACCTATGTACCAATAATCATACCTGCAAGTGCTCCTACCGACAAAGACGACACGACCCCTGCTGTTATCCCCACCAATACTTCTACTGTTGATGTTCAAGGAAAAGGTATTCAAGAAGAGCCTGTCCGGACGAAGGCTCAACCATTGACTATCCCCGAAACCTCCAAGAAGGAAATGGAGGAGATCTTGAGAATAATAAAGAAGAGTGACTATGACGTGGTTGAATAGTTGGGGAAAACTCCCTCCAAGATCTCCATGCTAGCATTGTTGCTGTGTTCTAAGGCACATGCGAAAGCTCTGGTGAAATTTCTGAAGATAGCCCATGTGCCACAAGAGACATCTGATGACCAATTCCAAGATTGTGTGGCCAGTTTGATAGCTGATAACGGCTTAGGCTTCTCTGATGCTGGTTTAACACCAAAAGGAAGAAAGCACAACTAGGCGTTATATGTCTCTGTGGAGTGTAGAGGAATAACTCTGGCCCATGTCTTGGTGGACACTGGCTCATCTCTGAACGTTTTACCGAAGAAAGCTCTTGACAGATTGGATTGTGAAGGGATGACATTGAAACCCAGTAACATAGTTGTGAGAGCATTTGATGCCTCAAAGAGGATGGTCCACGGGGAGGTGGACATCCCCATCAAAGTGGGAACTCAGACTTTCAACTCAACTTTCTATGTAATGGACATCTGCCCCTCTTATTCCTGTCTTCTAGGACGGCCCTGGATCCATAATGTTGTTGTTGTCACCTCTACACTACACCAGATGCTGAAGTACCCGGTCCATGGAAAGATTATCACTGTCCACGGAGAGGAAGAGTACATGATTATCCATCTAAATTTTTTCCGGTATGTGGAGTTGGATGGCGAGTTCATTGAAACTCCTTTTCAACATTTTGAAGAAGTATCTCAAGAGGTAGCGGTAACCAAGACGGTATCCCAGATCCCCAAGATCACAAGACCTCCGCTTCAGATGTCATCTCTAAAGGACGCCAAGGCAGTAGTAGAGGAGGGTGGATGCACCATCTGGGGGCAGCTTCTAGACATTCCGTATAAATCTGACAAGTTTGGCTTGGGGTTCACTTCAAATGCTCAGAAGGTTGTGCGCCGTGCCCGTACTGGAGGGCCACCTCTGAATATTAGCAACCAAGAGGTCAACACAGTGGAAGATAGTGAAGAAGATGGAAGCTTGGATGATTGGATATTTCCTACTTTCAACGGAGGACTTCGCAATTGGGAAGCCAAAGACTTTGTTCCAATAACTTTCATCTCTCAGTAATTTATCTTTTACATTTCTGTTGGACTTGTAATATTCACAAACAATTCGCACATTAAAAACCTTGTGTCTTACCCGAGGCACAATGGTCCATTTGTAAGGGTTTTTATTTCATCTTCATATGACATTCAATGAATCATGGACGTTTTTCACATACAAACCTTTTGTGCTCATTGTCTTTCTTTTACATTTTATTGTTTAAAGATGGCTATACCCTTACATACACCCACACTCACAAATGCAGGTACCCCTCCATTCCGGATCCCATGGGTAATGATACTGTTATGGCCTTTAGTGACTCTGAAGATCTAATCAACCAAGCCGAAGACGAAGGTGAGGAAGATTGTGAAGTACCAGGGGAATTGGCCAGACTACTACAACAAGAGGAAAGAGATATTCAGCCTCATGAGGAACTTTTGGATACAATCAACTTGGGTACCGAGGAAGATAAAAAGGAAATCAAGGTGGGTGCCGATCTAGAGCCGAGTGTCAAGGAGCGTCTAATTCAACTATTGAATGATTATGTTGATATCTTTTCCTGGTCATACGAAGACATGCCAGGACTTGATACAGACATCGTGGTACATCGTCTACCCACAAGAGAAGACTGTCCACCAGTGAAACAAAAAGTTCGCCGCATGAGACCTGACATGTCAGAGAAGATCAAAGCGGAAGTTATGAAACAATTCAATGTTGGATTCTTGGCTGTCACTTCCTATCCTCAATGGGTTGCCAACATTGTTCCCGTACTTAAAAAGGACGGCAAAGTACGAATATGCATGGATTATAGAGATTTAAAAAGGGCCAGCCCTAAAGATGATTTTCCACTTCCCCACATCGATATCCTGGTTGACAATACGGCCCAGCACAATGTATTTTCCTTCATGGACGGATTCTCAGGTTACAACCAAATCAAAATGGCACCTGAGGACATGTAGAAAACTACATTTGTCACATAGTGGGGAACATTCTGCTACAAAGTGATGCCATTCGGACTGAAGAATGTTGGGGCAACCTATCAACGCTCTATGGTAGATTTATTTCATGATATGATACATCATGAGATAGAGGTCTATGTAGATGACATGATAGCCCGATCACAAACTGAAGAGGAGCACCTTGATCATTTGCAAAAGTTGTTTGAGAGGTTGAAGGAGTACAAACCAAGGTTGAATCCAAACAAGTGTACATTCGGAGTCCGGTCCGGTAAACTCTTAGGTTTTGTTGTCAGCAACAAAGGCATCGAGGTTGATCCTGCCAAGGTTAAAGCAATACAAGAAATGCCTACTCCTCGTACTGAGAAGGAAGTCAGAGGATTCTTGGGACGCCTGAACTATATAGCCAGATTCATTTCTCACCTAACAGCTACTTGTGAGCCAATCTTCAAGCTATTGAAGAAAGATCAAGTAGTCAAATGGAATGATGAATGCCAAACTGCTTTCGACAAAATCAAAGAGTATTTACAGGAGCCTCCTGTTTTGATGCCACCAGTCGAGGGAAGACCACTGATCATGTATCTAACCGTTTTAGAGAACTCAATGGAGTGTGTATTGGGGCAGCATGACGAGTCTGGCCGAAAAGAGCACGCTATTTATTACCTGAGCAAAAAGTTTACCGACTGTGAAACCAGATATTCACTGCTCGAGAAAACTTGTTGCGCTCTGGTATGGCTGCTCTCCGGCTAAGACAGTATATGTTGACACATACCACTTTGTTGATATCTAAGAAGGATCCGATAAAGTACATCTTCGAAAAGCCTACTCTGTCTGGGAGGATAGCCAGATGGCAGATGATCTTAACAGAATATGATATATAGTATACTGCTCAGAAATCTATAAAGGGTAGTGTATTAGCTGATCATCTTGCTCACCAAGCTGTAGAAGATTATCAGTCCATGAAATTTGAATTCCCGGATGAAGTCATCATGACCTTAGTCAACTGTGAAGGAATCAGGCCATATGACGAACCTGAACAAGGATCCCAATGGACCCTGTTCTTTTATGGGGAATCCAATTCACTTGGTAATGGTATCAGCGTTGTACTCATATCTCCGGAAGGGTGTCACACTCCTTTTACTTCCAGACTTTGCTTCAACTGTACAAATAACATGGCAGAATATGAAGCATGCATCTTTGGTCTCAGAGCTGCCATAAACTTGGGAATCAAATCCTTAGATGTGTTTGGAGATTCAGCTTTGGTCATCAGTCAGATCAAAGGAGAGTGGGACACTAAGCACCCAAACCTTATCCCCTACAAAGAACATGTTTTGACATTGCTACTACATTTTGAGCATATTACCTTCGAGTATTTCCCGTGAGAAGAAAATCAGCTAGCAGATGCTCTAGCCACAATGTCATCCATGTTTAAACTTAATTAGGATGACGAGGCTCCCCAGATCACCATTGAACGAATGGATGAACCACCATATTGTCACGAGATTAATACTGAAGAGATAGTGGACCAACCATGGTTTCATGAAATCAAGAGGTATCTCGAGACTCAAGAATATCTAGAAGGAGCTTCAATCAATGATAAAAAGTTCCTAAGGAGATTCTCTGCTAAGTTCTTCCTGAGTAATGGCATCCTGTACAAACGCAACCATGACTCCATTCTGCTCCGGTGTGTGGATAAGATTGAGGCTGAAAAGATCGTGGCTGAATTACATGAAGGTACTTTTGGCACCCACTCCAATGGGCATACGATGGCAAAGAAAATCCTACGGGCAGGCTATTATTGGTCTACCATGGAAGCAGACTGCTATCAACACTCTCGGACCTGTCATAAGTGTCAAATTTATGCGGATAAGGTGCACATACCTCCGGTTCCTCTAAATGTCTTGACGGCTCCTTGGCCTTTCGCTATGTGTGGAATTTACATGATTGGGGAGATCAAGCCTACAACTTCCAATGGACACCGCTTCATCCTAGTGGCCATTGATTATTTTACAAAGTGGGTCGAAGCAGCTTCCTTCGCATCCGTTACTAAGAATGTTGTTGCCCGCTTCATCAAGCAGAATCTCATTTGCCGGTACGGTATCCCAGAAAGGATCATCGCTGATAATGGTACAAACCTTAATAGTACTATGATCACCGCCTTGTGCGAGCAGTTCAAAATTCAATATCACAATTCATCCCCCTATCGGCCAAAGATGAATGGTGTCGTCGAAGCTGAAAATAAAAACATTAAGAAGATCATACAGAAAATGGCAGTCACCTATAAGGACTGGCATGAGATGCTACCATTTTCTCTCCACGGGTATCGTACCACGGCTCGCACATCAACTGGGGCAACACCCTATTATTTGGTTTATGGCATGGAGGTTGTCTTACCTATTGAGGTTTAGATCCCCTCTTTGAGAATTATGAAGGATGCAGGTCTGAATACGGACGATTGGATCCAGAATCGACTTGATCAGCTAAACTTAATTGATGAAAGGAGACTTACTGCTGTTTGCCATGGTCAGATGTATCAAAAACGAATGATTAAGGCTTTCAACAAGAAAGTCAGACGCCAAGTATATCAAGTTGGAGATCTAGTGATCAAGCGCATCATCTTGCCACAAAGTGATCCCAGGGGCAAATAGACTCCTACCTATGAAGGACCATTTGTAATCAAGAACATATTCTCCAGTGGGGAAATGATCTTAACCACCATGGATGGCGACGACCTGCCACATCCTGTGAACGCGGGCATAGTTAAAAGATATTACGCATAAGAGACCCGCTAGGTTGACATACCTAGGCAAAAAAAAAAGGCATCCCGGCGAACCAAAAAGGTTCGGGCAAAAGTTAGGGATAAAATAAAAAAATTTGTATACCCGGCAAGTTGAAAACCTGAAAGGGCGACTTGGGCAAAAAAGGGTTTCCCGGTGGACTGAAAACCTGAAAGGGCGGTCCAGGAAAAAGTTAGGGAATTAAAGCGTATGACTATGTCCCGTCGGATCACTTTGAGGACAATCTCTTCACTGACAAACTCAGAGTTTCTGATCAATTCAATCATCTTCGGATGAAGCAACAAATAGACAAGATGTTCGGAGATACGAAGGCTATAGAGGAATGGGAACCCCATGGGATTATCACACATAGATATCTTTCTTTGTATAAATGTTTCTTACTTTTATGGCACCATCCTCTTACTAGGATGTCTGTCTCCTTTGTACCAAATACTTATTCAAAGTAAATACAAAGATATCTATTTAAAGTACAAAAAACTATTTGTCCTTTTTCTTTACACTTGTGTTTTATTTGCAAAAACGTCCAATGATTCATTAATGAACATATGCATTTGAACATAACTAATGTTTACAAATAAATCAAATGAAAAAAAACAATTACTGACAGGTTGAAAGAATAGTAATACGTCTTTAGGCTATTCCATGAGCAATCCCCTTAATACGTCATTTAAATCCCCAGCAGAACTGAAACTTCAAACTATTAATTCTCGGTGGAAACCGTCCAGTTTCTCCAAATTCCCCAGCAAGTTATTTTGAAGCCTGAAATCCAACCGGATAACAGCTGATTTATGATACTCCCCAACAGAACAAAGGCTCCCATTTATTAATCCCCAGTAGAAGTCATCAAAATTCTCTGGATTCCCCAAGCAGATTCCTCAAACAGTATATGACATTGCTCTCACAATAAGATTTTGTCAATACTTTAAATTTCAAGATATGAAGAATCCACATGTCCTCAGCAGCAGTCAAGGATTTATTTTCCTCAATCATACAACAATACAGCAAATCATCTTACATGCGCATACATTACATCCACATATCATAAACATTGATAAAACACATATATTGCATCATACATTTCATGCAACATAATTTTGTGTTCAAGCTAACATTTTACCCTTTTCAGGATGAGATTAACAACTACCATTAACAATATGCAATCATAATACAGTTCAGATATGCTCCAGACACGGATGTCATTCTGTTACTCATTCAAATTCAAATTTCAGATACAGTTCAGATACGCTCCAGATACGGATGCCATTCTGTTACTCATTCAGATTTAACTTTCAGATACAATTCAGATACGCTCCAGATACGGATGCCATTCTGATACTCATTCAGTTTTCAAGTTCAAATACAGTTCAGATACGCTCCAGATACGGATGCCATTCTATACTCATTCAGATTTCAAGTTCAGATACGCTCCAGACAAGAATGCCATTCTGATATTCATTCATATTTCAAGTTCAAATATGCTCCAGACACGGATGCCATTCTGATACTCATTCAAATTTCAAGTTCAGATACAACTCAGATACGTTCCAGACGCGGACACCATTCTGATACTCATTCTTTCAGCTTACAATCTACAATCCAACAAACATTCTTGGATGGCATCTACAATCCCATCTTCAATAAGACTTTGTCACTTCTCCAAATGGCATCTTTAAGCCTATTCCCTCAACTACACATCGTCGAGTGCAAATTTATGGGCACTCTAGTGTCCAATCATTCTTTCACCTTCGAGTCACGAATGGAAAAACTCGCCAATCTAACTCTTCAGGTTTAAGAGGATTGAACAGGGGCAGCTTTTGTACCCCAAGATTTGCCCTCTCATTTATCAAGACTTTCCTCACAAGTTTCCTTTGACTCAAGACTGGATTAGGGTTTGGTCAGCTCAAGACATCTCATCTTGCACTGATAATCCAAAATTAGGGTTTGAGTTTGCACAAGGATTTTTGGACTATCAATGCTACATGTGACTTTCAAACATCATTATGGACCCCTAAGATCACTCATGTAAAGTTTCAAGCCTTGGATCACAGTTTTGCTCAGTCAATTGGACAGTTGACCTAAAAATCTGCTGTATTGGGGAAAAATCCAACCATGGCCAATTTACAGTCAAACTTCATAATTTTTTATCAACATCAACATTTTAGACCCACATGTGTCATTTGGTCAAGTTTGGATCACAATTCCTCAAGAAATTTGATCAAATCATCAAAAGGGCAAATGGTCAAAATTAGGGTTTTGACTGAGGAAGGGAAATTTCTGATTTTTAACCTAGAAAATGACCAATTGAGTTAAGGCATGATCTCAAGGGTTCAATTGCATCATCTTGACCTAATTACATGGCTCGAAACATTTCAATTTCATTGGATTGACATATGAAATTTGAAGTCAACTGATCAAAAGTCAATTGTACACTGAAAAGTCAAACTTTGACTTTTTTGTCAAAATCAAGTGCCAAGGGTCATAATTAATCAAAACATGTCAAAATGTGAAATTTTTTCATCAAGAAATCTAAATTTGAAGATTAGGGTTTAAATTTGAAAATTTTCCTAACTTAGAAATTTTCTAAGTATAGAAAATTTTCTTATTTTTTCTCAAATTTAGGCCACTTTTTCACCATGATGCATAAGGATTCAAGGAAAGTTACCAACACGAAAGTTGTAGACCTCCATAAAATCTAAAACTTTTCTTCACACACTTTTCCCAAAAAATACTTGGATCTCAAGATATAAATTTATGAATACATGATCATGAACTAAATAACTTAGTGAAATTTTGCCCTAATTTAGGCAGGTTTTGGACCCAACTTCATGGCAATTTTTCACCTAGTTACAAGAGGTATCTCAAAATTAATTTCAAATATGAGTTATAGAGAACATTTCAAGCTTTCCAAAATATCCAAGAACTCCTCAAGATCATTTTTGAGTAGGGAGAATCGAAGAGATGAAGTTGGCAATTTCTCACTTTTTGTCCAAGCCATTTCATGAAGAACAAAGTTGCAATCAGTACCTATGCTGCCTAATCCATACTTTACAGGTACCAAACTTGTTCCAAACTCCTTAATTAAAGGCTTACTCAGTTGACAAATCTTTGATCCATGCTTTAGAACCATTATCCAACTTGCAATTCCATTTATGGCAAAAAGTGACCATTGCCATTTTGAAAAAGATCAACTTTTGCCACTTTGCAAATCTTGAGCATTAAACCTGTCCCCTTGGCACATACAAGTCTCACAGGTCTAAAGAAAATTGTACAAACCAATACCAACCCTAAGGGAGCAAGTACAAGAATGGCAAGCATTGTCCCTTCACTTTACTTCAAATACAAGAAAAGTTGCAAAAAGGCTAGAACAGGCACAGCTGTTAGAGGGTTGACATGAAACCAATTCCATACTAATATATAAACATTATACAACACAAGAAAAGATTAGAAAAGGCATGAAACACTCCCAACCAGAAAAATACCAAAAATCTGTCCAAACGTGCAGTTTTTGCATAAGCATACCCATCTTCCATTTGGCTCGTGTGTTTTAAGTTTTGATCATTCGAACATCTTACATACTTGATATCAAACCAATCTAGACCTTTATCCCTATTCTGTAATCACTTTTCCATCATCTGCCATTGTTGATTTCAGAGCTTGCAGTTTGACTTGGCCAAGGAGTTTCAGATACTTTCAGAGCAAGGCAAGGGTTGGAATACATTCAAGGAAACTCAAGGAAGCTCAAGCAAGCATCAGGCCTCCATCAAACTCACTCCAGTTCCATTCACGATTCCAAATGAAGGAGGTAAAATCTCAAACTCTATCTCCTTGTACAGGCAACCATAGGCCACGGTTTATGAATAAAAAGTGTAGTCCTCATCATAACGAGACTGTACATATCTTTATCTTGCATTGATTTTACTTGAGTTGAGAGAATTTGGAACTTGAAATTTCTGAAAATATTAGGTTAAAATTTAGGGCTATTAAAATTCTCTTTGATCTTTGATTGATAGTTCACATAACTTATATGGTTGGAATCGTGAGTTCAAACACTACAACTTTCATGTTATGAGTTTTCATGTTCATGGAAGTATGAGAGAGTTACAGGATGTCTGGCCAAGCTTGAGGAAGAAGATGAAGTACAGGGCAAGGACTTGTTTTGGGTTATATTATTTTTGTTTTCCTTAAGAAACTGGATGTATAGCCACCCCAGTGGCAAAGTAGCGCGCTGGTGAGACCCATGTCCTGGGTTCGAACCTTGGCGTTACTTTTGTGTTTTTCACATTTTTTCCCTTTTCCATTTTGCCATTTTTGCAGGTTGGGCTTAGTCTTTTAGGCCAGGATTTTTTGCTAACATTACTACCAATCTGCAACATCACCTCCTTGCCAGCTTTTTATATTTTTATTATTTTTTTATTTATTTATCTTATTTTCATTTATATATATATATATATATATATATATATATATATATATATATATATATATATATATATATATATATATATATATATATATATATATATATAATATTTCTTTAATGCATAAAAATCCCAAAAAATGTAAATTTCATAATATTACATTTTATTTTATTTTAGTTTATTTTTCACATGAAAATATATTTTATTTTAATAGATATCATATATTTTCTTAATAAATTTGTAAAATATAGTTAAAAAATATTTAGTTTAATTTATTTTTCATTTCATACTTATAAATACTTATTTTTTCATATATAAAAATTTTATATTTTTTATACAATATTATTTATTATTTTAATACAAAAAATACATAAGAAATAATGCATAAGAGCTTTATTTTCTTTTAAAATAATAATTAGGGTTAAACCCCTTTTGAAAATTAATTCCTTTTCCTTATATTTTTAGGTTTAGATGAAAATTTCTTTTACATAAAAAAAAAAAGGGACACAAAAAAATCTTTTCTTACATATACATTGTATTGTATTTTTACATATTGTATTGTATTTATTTTAATTTGTACAAATTCGATTTGGTTGTAATAATTTATTTAGGTTTATATTTTTGCAAATCTCCATTCAAATTTGTATTCCCCCCTCCCATAAATTGTTGTAATAGCTTAGAGATATTTACATTACGCAATTTATCGCTTTATATGCCATGATTAGTAATTAGGGTTTGTATGACAAGATCAAAATAAAGCAAAATAGAAAACCCTAAATACAAGACAAAACCAAAGCATGAAAATGATACACTTGCACACAAGCATCCTTAGGGTTTCTCCACTTGGTTGCCTAAAACAAAATGGCCATATTACGCATACGAAGTATCTTGGAAAAACAAAACAAATATAAGATCATAGTCCCTCGATGACGCTATTCAAAAGTTGCCTTACAAAATGATCTTGGTCCCTCAAAATGCTAAAGTACTTTGCAAACATTGCTAATCATGGTTATACGATGACCCACGCCCGTCCCGTTTACATCCAAAGATAGGGTTGCTTACCAAATCAATGGTAAGACAACAATGTCAAAAGAATAGAAATTGAACAAGAAAGACATTTAAGTAGGTAGTTTGCTCTTAATTACTTTCTCTACTTCAAACAAATATCCTTGCTATTTTAAAAAACAAATACACACATTTCCAAACATCTTACAAACATTGAAAACATTTTCAAAAAGAAAAACATCTTTGTATACATTCTTACGAACGAGAATCATTACAAAGATTGCCTTAACGAATGGCCTCTTTTACAAAATACTTTCAAAACCATACCAAACACAATTTCAAACAAACAAAAGCAAGTGATCTAAGCAAGTAACTAAGAGCCCATGGAAAACCATGGATGAAAATGGTGTTAATACCTTCCCTTTTCATAATCTACCCCCCGAACTCAAGAAAACATCTCAAAGATCTTTCCTGTGCTTTTTCACTTTTCCTTTTGGATAAAAGAAAAGTCGGTGGCGACTCTTGCTAACTGCAACATTTTGCGATAAAATGCAAAACCCTCAAGTCAGTTCTCCCCCCGTATCACACCATTCTTTAATCTGTTGATTGGAAGTTCATCATCTGGTTTTATGGAGCTGATTCAGACTGGGGAAAGAGTTGAGAGTGGTATTAAGAGCGGGAAGATTCCGATGGCTGCATCTTCTAATGTTGTGAAGAAGCGATTCAGTGGAAAAATAGAAATCAATGTTGTATATGGCCAGAAGAGCCGTAGTAAAAATGACCGCCATCAGTGTGGTAGTGGTATTGATCTCTAATCTGGTGCCTGTTCAAGAACAACAACAGGGAAACCGACGAAGGCCAGAAGCTCCGTTAAGACCATTTACCAATATTAGTATGCCTTTATCTCAGGCATTGCAACATTTGTTAAAGGCTGAACTCATTTCGCTGCGGGATCCTCCTCAGAATCCCAACACATCCTCTCCAAAGTACAATCTAAATGCAAGGTGTGCCTATCATTCGAACAGTCCTGGGCATGACACCAACAATTGTTGGGCCCTGAAGAGCAAGATTCAGGATATGATTAATAATGAGGAAATTAAGTTTGATCCTCCAAAGACTCTGAACGTGATTACTGCACCTACGTCGAAGCATGACAAGGGCATAAGCGCTATTGAAGATGTTTTGTATGTTACCTCTATAAGTGATGTGGTTACTCCTCTCTCGACGATCAAAAAGAATCTGTTACAGACCGATTTGTTTCTGGGCTGTGCTAAAGGATGTTATTATTATGCAGTCCAACCCAGCGGTTGCAGGTTACTGAAGGAAGGCGTTCAGCGCTTGATGGATGAACATATAATTTTGATTGAAAAAGTTTCATATGCAGAGAATTTGTGCCAAGATATGGTTGTTGTATCCGGTACTCCTTTCAGGATCACTTTCAAAGGTCCTGTAAGGATTACTGCTAATCCAAAAGCTGCTCCTTTGATTATTACAACACCTGGACCCATCCCATATTCCTTATAAAAGGTTGTTCCATGGAATTATGGGTCTGACGTTTACTACCACGGTATTAAACAAGAGTTGTCTGATGAAGATGATGAAGAGGCTGATCCCAGCATTGATAATATTGCAGGGACCAGCAAAATTACTAGAAGCAAAAGGAGTTTCTCTCCAGAAATCTCTCCACCTGTTCAAGTCACAATTACCAAGTCAAATACTAAAGCTTGGGGTAAAGCGCCAATGATAGAGCCTGCCCAGACGGAGGCGCCAAAAGAATCTACAGTCAAAGACACCTCTGAACAAGAGTTGGAAGAGGTTTTGAATATCATTCGCAGAAGAGATTATAAAATTGTTGAGCAACTGGGGAAAACCCCGTCCAAAATATCCATGCTATCTTTGTTGCTGTGTTATGAAGCCCATTTGCATGCTTTAGTAAAATTCTTGAAGACTGCTCATGTGCCGCAAGAAATTTCGGTTGATCAATTTAGAAGTTACGTGGCGAGTTTAACAAATGAATGTATTAGGCTTCTCTGATGCTGACCTGACTCCAGAGGGGAAAATCATAATAGGGTCCTGTATATCTCCATTGAATGTAAGGGAACTACGTTGGCTCATGTGTTAATTGATACTGGCTCTTCTGCGAATGTTCTACCGAAAGGCGCTCTTGACGGGCTAGATTGTGAAGGGGTTGTGTTGAAGCCCAGTAATATCATAGTTCAATCCTTTGACGGGTCCAGAAGAATGGTGCATGGAGAAGTGGACCTCCAAATCAAAGTGGGTTCACAGATATTTGAATCCACGTTCTATGTAATGGACATATGGCCAACCTATTCTTGTCTATTGGGACGCCCCTAGATCCATGGGGCAGGTGCTGTTATCTCCACCTTGCACCAGAAATTAAAGTATCATGTAAAAGGCAAGATTGTTATTGTCTATGGAGAAGAGGAGTACATGGTCAGCCACCTAAATTCATTCTGGTACGTTGAGATGGATGGAGAATTTATCGAGACTCCATGTTAGACATTTGAAGTGATTTCCCCTACTGATGTTAAAGATGTTTCTACCATTCCGAAGACCATAAGGACTCTGCAGAAGATGGCTTCCATGAAAGATTCCAAGGCTAATATAAAAGAAGGTGGTTGTACTATTTGGGGTCAGCTTCCTGATATCCCTTACAAATCTGACAAGTTTGGTTTGGGCTTTACTACAGAAGGACAAAGGGTTATTCATCGTGCTCAGGCTGGAAGACCTCCATTCCATATTAACAACAACGGAGTCAATGCTATAGAAGATGCAGACAGTGATTGTGACTTCAACAGTTGGATATTCCCTACCATTGATGATGGACTTAACAATTGGAAAGCAGAAGACATTTTCTCTATCTCCTTTAGTCAGGAGTAATAGCTACATTCATGTCTTATTGATTTTTAAAAGTTTTGGTTATGTAATAAACAATGACTTTAACCTTGTGCCTTACCCGGGGCATAATGGTTCATTTGTTAAGGGTTGATAATTCATAAACATTATTCATTCAATAAAAAAAACATTGGACGTCTTGCATTCAAACTTTTTTATCTCTGTTTTTTCTTTTGTCTTATTTCATTTTCAAATAGCTATGTGTTCTTACACACACCGACACACTACATTGCAGATCCTCATCCACTCTGGATCTCGTTGATAACGATTCTGCTATTGCCGCTTATGACTTTGAAAATCTGGTCTACCAAGCCGAGAACGAAGGTGAGTAAGATTGTGAAATACCTGGAGAACTTTCCATACTTTTAATACAAGAATAAAAGGCTATCCAACCACATGAATAGCCGGTAGAAGTTATAAACTTGGGTACTGAGACAGAAAGGAAGGAAGTCAAGATCAGCACCAACTTAGAAATCAGTGTCAAGAACAAATTAATCCAGATGTTGCATGAACATGTTGAAATCTTTTCTTGGTCATACAAAGACATGCCAAGGCTCGATACTGATATTGTGGTTCACCGTCTTCCAATGAAAGAGGTTTGTTCTTCGATTAAGCAGAAGGTTCGCTACATGCGTCCCGAGATGTCATAGAAGATCAAGGCTGAGGTTATGAAACAATTCAATGCAGGTTTCTTAGCAGTGACATCATATCCTCAATGGGTTGCTAATGTTGTTCCGGTACCAAAGAAAGACGACAAGGTACGTATGTGCATAGACTACAGGGGTCTGAACAGGGAAAGCCCCAAAGATGACTTTCCATTGCCATATATTGATGTTTTAGTCGACAACACTGTTAAGCACAAGGTATTCTCCTTCATGGATAGTTTTTCAGGGTATAATCAGATTAAGATGGCGCCTAAAGACATGGAGAAAACTACCTTTGTCACACAGTGGGGCATTTTCTGCTACAAGGTTATGCCTTTTGGGTTGAAAAATGTCGGGGCAACTTATCAGCGTGCCATGGTAGCTTTATTTCATGACATGATTCATCACGAGATAAAGGTCTACATTGACGACATCATAGCAAGGTCATAGACTGAATAAGAGCATCTTGATCATCTGCATAAATTATTTGAAAGACTGAAGAAGTACAAGCTAAGGTTAAATCTGAACAAGTGCACTTTTGGGGTGAGATCCGGTAAACTCCTGGGTTTCATCGTCAGCGGTAAAGGTATTGAAGTTGATCCTGTAAAATTTAAAGTTATTCAAGAAATACTGACTCCCCGTACCGAGAAGGAAGTCAGAGGTTTCTTAGGACGACTGAATTACATTGTCCATTTCATTTCTCATTTGACCGCTACTTGCGAGCCAATCTTCAAGCTGCTGAAGAAAGATCAAGTAGTAAAATGGAACAACGACTGTCCAATTGCCTTCGATAAAATTAAGGAGTACCTACAAGAACCTCTGATTTTTATGCCACCAGTTGAAGGAAGGCCTTTAATCATGTAGTTAATAGTTCTAGAGAAATAAATGGGGTGTCTACCGGGGCAGCATGACGAGCCTGGTCGAAAAGAGCATGCAATATACTACCTTAACAAAAATTTTACCGACTGTGAAACAAGATATTCACTGCTCGAGAAAACTTGTTACGCTTTGGCATGGGCTGATCGCCGACTAAGACAGTATATGTTGACCCATACAACTTTGTTGATCTCTAAAATAGATCCTATCAAGTATATATTCGAGAAGCCAGCTCTCTTCGGAAGAATAGCCCGATGGAAAATGGTCTTAACAGAATACGACATTCAGTAGACCACTCAAAAAGCAATCAAAGGAAGTGTACTGGAAGATCGTTTGGCACGTCAAGTTGTAAATGACTATCAGTCTATGAATTTCAAATTCCCAGATGAGAATATTATGCTATTAACAGATTGTGAAGAACATGGACCGTATGAAGGACCTAAGCTAGGATCCCAGTGGACTATGGTTTTCGGTGGAGCTTCCAACGCACTTGGCAACAGAATCGGTGCTATAATTATCTTGCCTCAGGATATTCATACGCCCTTCACGACCAGACTTTTCTTCGACTAGACCAATAATATGGATGAATATGAAGCATGCATCATGGGAATTGTAGTGGTATAAATGTTTAAGACTAAGCCATTGGATTTACTAGACTTATACAAATCAAAATAAAAATCACCACCGCGCTTTATTGTTTTCAAAGGAATGGGAAAAGAGAGAATAACCCAAAAAGAGGGGGAAAGATTCTAGGTAAGGGGGTTGGTTATGCAAAGTGAAGGTATTAGCACCCTAAACATCTACGGTACTTCGCATGAACCTCTTTGAAAAATCTGTATTTTTTGGCTATAAAAAAATGTTGTATAAAAAATGGATGGTGGAGGTGAGAAAAGAAATATATTTTTTATGATTTTTGCACCCGCCGCGGTTGCGAACCTTTAGTGCCTACATACCACCTTTTCGTGCAATAGGGGATCAGGGTACACGTAGTTCCTCTTTTTAAAAAATTTAAAACACAAATGTGTTGGTTAATTTTATGAGATAAAACATCATCGTCATTGTCCGTGTGGAAAACATACCTACTACCCACAATCATGAGAAAGGATAATTTGCATCATCTCAAAGTGGAGGATATGGCTTGGATTTTAAAATCAACAATGCCTCACTCAACACCCAAGTGGAAAATATATCTCTTCACTATATATTGTAGAAGTATAGTTGTTTGCATCACTACAAGGATTGACAAGAGTTCAATCTTTTGAGAAAAGTTTAAAGATAAAAGCCATAGTGGCAAAATGGTTTGAAATGAGATTGATTGACTTTTAGTCTTCTCACAAAAATGTCAAAGTATTATTAAGTTTATTGAAGTTTATTTATGAAAATGTTTTAAAATGCATGGACCTAAGTCCAAGTTTATTATGAAAGTGGTTCAAGTTTAAAACAAGAAGAGTTTTCAAAAGGAGGGAGAAGATTTTTGAAATTAAAGAAGATGGGAGGAAAAGAAGAGGATATCTTAAAGCATAAGGTAAAAGTTAGGGATAAGAACCATCTAACCAACAAGAAGCCAATACTTGACACTATGAGCCAAGATAGAATTCCCATTCTTTGGATTGAAACCAAACAAGCAATGATACTAGACCTCTTGAGAAAACCAAACTTCAAGTGTATTAAGTCTTCATAAAAATTGGGCAGAGTAACGGCTGTATATGGATGAATTCCAGATTACAAACAAAGGGTGTAATCACAATAACCTGCATACAAAACAAACAAACAACCCAATGTCTTGAGGTAAACCTCAAGAGCTCCAGACAAAATAATCAGATAAGATCACAAAGTCTCCAATCATAGGCCAAGGTTTCTAATCCTAAGTCCAAAAAGTCCAATGCTCCATAATGACAAGGATAGTAACCAAATAGTCCAAGCTTCATTAAATTTTTTTAAGGTATAGGTTGATTATTAAGTATCTTAAGAAAAGAAAAGAAAAGCTCAAGTGAGCAAAAATAAAAATGACAAAAAAGTAAATTCTCAAATGAGAAAAGATAAAAATGGCATGAAATGTAAATGCTAAAAGTAAATAGTGCATAAAAATAAAAGGGCATATAAATAAAAGAATAAAGGATAACGTCAATTATTAGTTATTAGTGGTTAGTTGGATGATCATCTTGAAACTTGCATTTGTAACTCATTAGAGGATTGGTAGAACCAAAGCCTCCACACAACAAGTTGTATTTGCTTTTTGTCAAGTATATCATCCATTTGGAATCCTCAAAAGTGCCATTTAATGATCAACGATGTTTAACTGATCCGCGTTGACCAAAAGTGTTGTAGATCCATTAGTGGATTGGTAGAACCAAAGCCTCCACACAAAGAATCTCAAGGTTATTGGGTCAAAGAGATCAAATTAACATACTTGGGCTTGCAAACATAGGTTTGGGCCACGAATGATCATTTATTCGAATTGTGACAAAATTTAGCGCTATGTTAAGCAATCGTAAGTGGACTTATATAGAATTCACACCTATTTTGAGGCCGGTCAATAGCAATCTATGCACCATTTGTTTTGAGATATGATATAGAGATCATGCTCCAACAACATTTAGTGCAATAAGAAGGGGGTGAGATGAAGAGGGGTGGGAGAGAATATACAAACCACATTTGAATTAAATTTAATCAAACTATTATTAAAATCATTCATCCATTTTTGTTGAGTTAGACTCAATACCATGGGTCCAATGATGTTAATAAAGTTCAAGATCAAAAATTTAACCCAAGATCAGCCAGAAAATAGTCACAAAATAATATTACATTTTAATATATACAAAAAGGCTTAAAAATAATGTTTAAAATAGAAATAAAAGAGAAAATTATCAACTATGTTCAAATTAATCAAAAAATAAAAAGTAAGACCATAGAAAAATCAGAAAATGGCTCAAATGATTTTATAAATTTTTTTGTAATTTTTTAAAGTCAGAAACTATTTTTAAAATTAAAAGAAAGGGGTAAAATAAACCAAAAATGATTAAAAAAATAACAAAGTCAGAAACAAAAATAAAATAAGGTCACCAATATTTGTCACAATATCATTGGATTATTCCATAATTTTTTCAGAATTTAAAAATGCATAAAAGTATTTTTAAACATTTAAAACAATTCAAATAAAGTGTAAATTTATAAAAAAAAATACCAAAACACAAAATTATATTGTGAAAAAATAAAAATCAGAAAGAGAATAATCAAAAATATTTTTCAGAATTTTTTCAGATTTTTTGGACGTAAAATGAATTTTCTATGATTTTTTGAAATTTAAAACAATTAAATATAAAAAATCAGAAAAGAAAATAAAAGTCAAAAATATGTGGACCATTGGATGAGAGTCAAAACGCATTAGTAATCAAATCCAAGGGATTTGGTGCGCTGTGCATATCATGGTCATTAGTAAATAAAGCATTGAATCAATTATTAAATCAGAATTCAAAAATAACAAGTGGCGTGCCATCATTGGTTGGAAGATGACACGTTGGTCATCTTCAACCTCCAGCCAACGTGAATTACAGGTCTCTCAAACTATAAAATCATAAGCTCGGACCTAAGTCATTCGCTTCGTCTCTTCAAGACGAAGACAACCACACCTTCGCGCCAAATTTATATAAATTGTAGCTCAAGCAATTTGGAAGGAAAGTTTTGAAAATGGATTTGAAATTTCATGGTAAAAATGTGTTTCCAGTAAAAAGCAAGTGTTGCGACTAGAACCAGGGCAATAAGAGCATCACAATGATATCAAAGTTTTGAAGAATTGATGAAGGAATCTACCTATTGAAGTTGAGTCGCAGAGCTCTGAAATTGGACTTCTATGGAGCAATATAGGGCACGATTCTTGAATGTAATTATATGGTTAGCTTCAGGGAAGATCAAGGAAGGTGAATTGATGAAAAAATTGGATTGAAAAAGGCTTGTATATGGATTTAGAAGTTGTTGAATTCTGAGTTATGGAACAAGTTTGGCAGGGTGATTCTGGTTATCCAAGCTTGAGAAAATGAATGGGATAGTTCATGTATTTATTGGAGAAGTAAGTGGAGTCAAAAGGAAGAGTGAATGATGTATTTTGGAGGGAATTCGTGCAAACCTGATGCAGGAGTGAAGTGTGATCTTATTTTCACCAAAACTCATCCAATCCTTGTGTTTTGAGGTGCTAAACACTCCTGGAAAATTTGTTAATCAAGTTTAATTCAAAAACGTGTATAAATCTTGTGATTAGAGGCCACATTATGGATTTCAAAACTCTGACTTGGTGAGAAATTCAATTCCAAGTTACCAATTTCAAAACAATGACATTTTCAACTCAAGGGGTCTTAGGGTATGATTCTTTATGCTTTAGAAAGATGAGGTTACAAGCTTTGCAATGGAAAAAGAATGGAGTTAAATGGATGCTTGAGCTTAAAGTTGCATTGAGTCAAAGTTGGAGAAAAAGGGTTGACTTTCCATACTTAGAAATATTTCAAATTTTTCTTCAAAAGTGACCTATAATGTCTTGCATCCAAACATAGCCTTCCACTTGGAATTTGCTCTTGACCAAAAAAGATGGCATGAATTAGATCTCTTGAATGACATTTTGAAACTTGAACCATTCAAAATCTCCAAAAATTTAGAAAGTTATGACTTGTTGAAGTTGGCAAAATTTCATAAAATGACCTATAATCGTTTGTATCCTTAAGACAACTTCCATCCATTTTCTAACTTTGCACATAAAAGAAGGCATAAGTTTCACATCTTCAAGATAATTATGGAAAAATAATGGGCTTAAGGTGATAAAAATTGACCAAGTTATGATCATTTGAAGTCACACATGAGAAATTGGGGATTCATCTGGAGGACTTGTAATCTTTCTTCCTCATCAAGTTTCTTCCACATGAAAACTCCTCGGAACTTTTGAAGTTATTTATTAATAACCCTTTGAAGAGAATGATGTCTTTGGAATCACTCAAAAATACCAAAAGATGAGCAAGATATACTCCTTTGAAGTTCAAAACCCTAGCTCATAGATTAAGAAACATGCCTTGAGGAACTTTGACAATTTTGAACAAACTTCTTGTACCAACACCAATGCTTTTTAAATAGAAGGTGTTGAGGATGAAAAATGAGAATTCATAGCCACCAAAACCACTTCCATATCTTGAGAATTTAGATAAATATGCACTTGTGACCAATGGGAACAAGACCTTGTCCAGCCATGACTATTTTTCAATCAACCCCTTTGTAATTTTTGGATCAAATTTGTTAATCTTGAAATATGGTGAACCAAAATAACCTTTCCATGCCATTTCTTCCAAAACAAATCCAATGGTGAGGTTTGAACTTCTCAAGCTTTATTGACTAGGGCATGGAAATAAACTCATGAACCCATGGAGCAACTTGTTAAATCTCATTGCCTTTACATATATTAGTAACAAGCAAGACAAACCAACATTACATTTTATTAATTAAAAGGAAATTAAGACAAAACATTCATGATCACAAAATAAAACAAGTCAAGGTGCTTGGTGATTCCTCAAAGTGCAAATCTAAATATAGGGAGGGGAACCAAGAATCCTAGTGTGATCTTATTGTAATGGAATCAACATGGTATGATGAAGGGATCTTAGGGAAAAAATTGGGGTACAATAGGAATTAAAGCTGCTATTGACTTGAGAATCAAGTTCTTAAGCGTATATGGAGACCCAACCCTGGTGATCAATCAGGTCAAAGGAGAATAGGATATGAAACATCTGAATCTTATCCCTTACTGAGAACATGTGTTAACCTTGATCCCGTATTTCAAAGAGATTACATTTGAGCATATCCCAAGAGAAGAGAATCAGCTGGCAGACACATTGCTACCATGCCATCCATGTTCAAGGTCAGATGGGACAATGGGGCTCCCAGAATTACCATTGAAATATTCGATGAACCGGCACACTGCTATGAAATTAACACTGATGGAGTAAAGGAAAAACCTTTGTTTCATGAGGTGAAAAGGTACCTTGAGGCTCAATAATACACTGAAGGGGAATTCATCAATGACAAATAATTCCTATGGAGGTTCTCGGCTAAGTTCTTCTTAAGTAATGGGATTTTATACAAGCGTAATCATGATTCAACTCTGCTTCATTGTGTTGACAAGAAGGAAGCTGAGGAAATTATGCAATATATGCATGAAGGCATCTTTGGTACTCACTCTAATGGGCATACTATGGCTAAAAATATTTTGAGAGCTGGTTACTATTGGTCGACTATGGAAACTGACTGTCACCACCACTCGAGAACTTGTCATAAATGTCAAATTTATGCTGATAAAGTTCATGTGCCTCCAGTTCCTCTGAACATCATGACTGCTCCGTGTCCATTTGTAATGTGGGGCATTGACATGATCCAAGAAATCAAACCTATTGCCTCTAACAGACATCGCTTCATTCTCGTTGCCATTGATTAATTTACAAAGTGGATTGAAGCAGCCTCATTCGCCTCTGTTACTAAGAATGTGGTCGTCCGATTTATCAAAAATAATATTATCTGTCGGTATGGCATCCCCGAGAGAATCATCACGGACAATGGTACCAATCTCAACA
This sequence comes from Vicia faba, assembly GCA_948472305.1. Classification (NCBI taxonomy): domain Eukaryota; kingdom Viridiplantae; phylum Streptophyta; class Magnoliopsida; order Fabales; family Fabaceae; genus Vicia; species Vicia faba. Next base: position 1,189,525,556 of record OX451737.1, read on the forward strand.
ACACTATGATCACTGAAATTTGCATGTAGTTCAAGATCAAGCACCACAACTCGTCTCCGTATAGACCAAAGATGAACGGAGCGATGGAATCCGCCAACAAAAATATTAAGAAGATGGTTATGACCTACAAAAATTAGCACGAGATGTTACCGTTTGCTCTCCACATCTATCACACTTCAGCTCGAACATCAACTGGGGTAACCTCATTCTCTCTGGTCTATGGTATGAAAGTTGTCCTACCTGTCGAAGTTCATATTCCTTCCCTGAGAATTATGAAAGATGCAGACTTAAACGAAGATAAGTGGATCCAGACCAGGCCAGACCAGTTAAATCTAATTGACGAGAAGAGGCTTGCGGCTGTCTGTCACAGTCAGATGTATCAAAAACGTATGATCAAGGCATTCAACAAGAAGATCAAGCATCGGGTATATCAGGCTGGTGACTTGGTAATAAAGCGCATAATTCTACCACAAGGTGATCTCAGGGGAAAATGGACTCCCACCTACAAGAGTCCATTTTTTGTCAAGAAAATATTTTGTGGCGATGCTATGATATTGACCACCATGGACGGTGAAGATTTCTTGCACCCTGTGAATGCGGACATAGTCAAAAGATACTACGCATGAAAACGACCTGCTAGGTTGATTGGCCTAGGAAAAAATAAGGACATCCCGGCGAACCAAAAGGATTCGGGTAAAAATTAGGAATATATATAAAAGATTATACACCCGACAAGTCGAAAACCTGAAAAGGCGGCTTGGGAAAAAAGGGTATCCCGGTGGACTGAAAACCCGAAAGGGAGGTCCAAGCAAAAGTTAGGGATTAAAAGCATATGACTATGTCCTGTTGGATCATTTATAGCAAGCTTTATTACTAACGTCAAGTTCAAATGGTACAAATCAATTCAATCACTTTCTTCCGACAGGAGGGATGAGATGCTTGAAGACATAGGGGTAATAGCAGAGTTGGAACCCTACAGGATTATTCCCACATAACCATTATCTTGTTTATACTTTGTACTCTTTTTCATTTCATGACAATTTCCTCTTACTAGGATTTACGTCTCTTTGTACAAAATCGCGTGTTTGTGGGCAAACTATCAATAAAAATACAAATTTCAAAATTTAAACTTTTGTTTTTACTTTTTCTGTTATGTCTACAAAATCGTCCAATGACTAAAATTGAATGAGCATATGCATATGAATACGATTAACTATCAACAAATATATGCATAAAAACAAGAATAAGAATTTATCAAGATTCTAGGAGTTGGGATAACGTTCAAGCTGTCCACAAATCCCCACAAAGCCACTTCCATGGGATCATCCCTACAGAGTAGTCTAATCATACTCACCAACAAATTCCCGCAGTGGATAAAGAAATATGATCTTTCCCTGGAAATATCTCCCACCTACGGAGTCTCAGTCATTACATTTTATGGAAATTCTCTTCCCCAACTGAGTTTATTCCTCCAAAACTATAAAATCCCCTATAAATTTCTTCTCTCCAACAGAGCTCATTTTCTCAACAAGGGTGTTTCCTCAGTAGAGCATTTCTCTGTCAATAGGGTTTATTTCCCTAACAAGGTTCATTTCCCCAACAGGGTACAGTCTCCCCAGCTTGAGTCTGCTTCTACCACAAATTATCGATAGGTTTCCCGCCTCCAGCAAAGGACAATCCAGTTTACTATCCCCAGAGAGTTGCTACTGAATCTGAAACTGGATCAGATATCGTTCAACATTATTCTTTCCAGATGAGTTGGTATCCATATTAAAAAATTGGTCAGGAAACACCTCAAAAGGTTATCCATCTCTTTTATCCCCAATCAGGGTATCTAAGAACTAAATTCCCTAGTAGAGCGGTGAACGACCAATGTCCTTGTACTCTTCTCCCCAAACAGGAATAAATATCCTCCAATGGAGTTTCCTCAAACAGAAAGCAGGAACACCCATCAAGATCGAAGATGCACATACTCTTCATCCTCAGCAATGGTCAAGGATTTATTTTCCCGAACAAAGAGGCTGCTCGAGTTTACAAATACACTTCAACAACATTTCACATTCATACATCATTTGCAAACATCATAGCATGTTCATGCGAAGCGCATATAGCACAATCTCATTTATTTTGAGAACATCATTACGCAATGCATTTCATACATCATGAAATTGCATACATCTAGATCTTTACCTTTTCAGGAAAGATCAATCAACAGACAAACATCATCAACCACTTATATGACCAGACAGTCTTCTCAAAGGCTACATCTGAAAAATCTTCTGGCTCAGATTAAATCAAGCATAGATTTATTTTAATACTTCTTCTAGTTGAAGACGGTCGTAAATATCTTCTGGCTCAGATTAAATCGAGCGTAGATTTATTTTGATACTTCTTCCATTTGAAGCGTAGACATTTTATGGCTCAGATTAAATCGAGCATAGATTTATTCTGATACTTCTTCTAGTTAAAGTCAAGCATAAATATTTTCTGGCTCAGATTAAATCGAGCATAGATTTATTCTGATACTTCTTCCAGTTAAAGACGGTTGTAAACATTATCTGGCTCAGTTTAAATCAAGCATAGATTTATCTGATAATCTTCCAGTTGAAGACGGTCGTAGACATTTTCTGGCTCAGATTAAATCGAGCATAGATTTATTCTGATACTTCTTCCAGTTAAAGTCAAGCATAAATATCTTTTGGCTCAGATTAAATCGAGCATAAATTTATTATGATACTTCTTCCAGTTAAAGGCGATCGTAAATATCTTCCGGCTCAGTTTAAATCAAGCATATATTTATTCTGATACTTCTTCCAGTTGAAGATAGTCGTAGACATTTCCTGGCTCAGATTAAATCGAGCATAGATTCATTCTAATACTTCTTCCAGTTAAAGTCAGCCATAAATATCTTCTGGCTCAGATTAAATCGAGCATAGATTTATTCAGATACTTCTACCAGTTAAAGACGATCATAAATATCTTTTGGCTCAGATTAAATTGAGGGTAGGTTTATTCTGATACTTCTTCCAGTTGAAGAAGGTCGTAGACATTTTCTGGCTCAGATTAAATCGAGCATATATTTATTCTGATACTTCTTCCAGTTAAAGTCGAGCATAAATATCTTCTGGGTCAGATTAAATCGCCATAATTTATTTTGATACTTCTTCTAGTTGAAGACGGTCGTAAATATCTTCTGGATCAGTTTAAATCAAGCATAGATTAATTCTGATACTTATTCCAGTTGTAGGCGGTCGTAGACATTTTCTGGCTCAGATTAAATCGAGCATAAATTTATTCTGATCATTCTTCCAGTTGAAGACGGGCGTAAATATCTTCTGGATCAATTTAAATCAAGCATAGATTTATTATGATACTTCTTACAATTGAAGACGGTCGTAGACATTTTCTGGCTCAGATTAAATCGAGCATAGATTTATTCTGATACTTCTTCCAGTTGAAGACGGTTGTAAACATTATCTGGCTCAGATTAAATCGAGCATAGATTTATTCTGATACTTCTTCAAGTTGAAGTCGAGCATAAACTTAGTCTAATTTCTATCAGCAGTTATTGTGGATGGCATCTATAAGACCATCTTTGACGACTCACTATAACCTCTGCAAATGGCATCTTTAAGCCCATTCCCGGTATAATCAATCAATAGCATCACTTCGTGCATCGGCGAGTGCAAATTTTTGGGCACTAGAGTGTTCAATCATCTTCTACCTTCAAGTCACGAATGGTGAGCGTGCCAATCTAACTCTTAAGGTTTAAGAAAATTTAACAGGGGAAGCTCTTGTACCCTAAAATTTTCCCTCCTATTTTCTTCAAGACACTCTTTTAAAGGCCTCAATTAATCAAAGAATCTAAAGAGTTGACCAGTCAAATCTCCTCATAAGAAAGGAGTCTACAACTAAGGTTTTGAGTTCCTCAAGAAAGTTTGGTCTACGAAGGTCTCAAATGGTTTTCATGGTTCATCATATGTCTTCAATGGTGCTCATGTCAAGTTTCAAGTCTCGCATCACAAGTTTTCTCAATCAATGGCTCAAATGATTGAAAATCAACTATATTGGGTAAAATGTCAACTATGGTCAACATACAGTCAAACTTCAAGATTTTTGGTCAACATCAATATTTTGAAGTGATATTCGTCATTTTATCAAGGGTTGATCATTATTCCTCAAGGAAATCCCTAAAATCATCAAAGGTCAAAAATTGCCAAATTAGGGTTTCCTTAGGAGAAGTCGACTATACTTTGACCAAGCATAACTTTCACACGCTTCATCAACTTTTCCCCAACAAAATCCCATTTTGAAGTAAATTCAATTCTATACAACTTTGTATTTATGCTCAAGTCCAAAAAATGCTTCATTTGAAAGATATGAGCTAATACATTACAGGTCATTATCAAAGATCAACAAAAAGACACTTATTGTCAAGGCAAATTACATCAAGATAAATCTCCAAGTGCAAAAATTATCAAAAGATAAACTATAGAAGACATCTTGAGCTTTCCAAAAAGTCCAAGATAACCTTCAAAAGATGAAAATTGAGAAAGTTATGAGTTGCACAAGTTGGGAAAGTTTTAGGAAATACATGAAGTGCAAAATGTGCAAACTTGAAATTTCGGACTTGTGACTTAACTTTTTGGGCTTCAAACATGTCCATGACCTTATGAAAGACTCTTAATCTCACTCATACCTTATCCTATATTTTATTATTATTTTATTTATATTTATTTTGTTTTTATTCAAATAAATGCAAAATAAATTAAATAAGATACAAGACAATTGGGCCAGGTCCATGAGTGGTCTTTTAAGGCCCAAAACAACCCAGCAAGACATGCCATAACCGTGCAAAGCCAAGAACAGAATGAAATATCTTATTTTGGAAAGTTTTGAAGCAAAATTGAAAATCCATTATGCCATTTAATTTGTGCCATTTTTGCTAACCTAATGCAATGCCTTATAAACACAAACCTTGGATCTCATGAGCAGACACACACAGCTACCTCCAAATCCAGGGTTTGAATCATAAAATTTCTCAAAAGTGCAAGCATTCGAGTTGCAAGTTGCAAGCTCCAAGCGATTTCAATCCAAACTAAGCCTTGAAATCATCTCCTAAACATCCATAGAGTAAGTAAGGGTAAGTTTCAATGATTTCTCAGGCTTGAATAGTGTTATCCACCATCTCCGTTTGCATTTTTTTCATCATTCATATTTTTTAAATTTGCACGTTGTTATTTGTTTCTAACCACATGGATCTTCATATGTGAATGTTTAGAACAGGTATGGACCAAAAAATTGAGGCTCTAATGTGAGATTTGAGTTTTTCCATGGTTAGGGCAAAACGTTTTTGTGGCTTCGTACCAATACCTCCAGACCATTACAGGCGAAACTAATAGCGCCATTCGATTCATAGAACTTGATTTAGGGCGGTAGGTTGAATCTTGTGCTTCGTGTAACACCCTATTTCTACCCGGCAAATGATATTAAAATCAGAGTTACAAAATTTTCGACGAACAAATGAGATGCTACACATTCGGCTTAAAACAACGACATTCATTACAGATACATAACACATTAAATTGGATGAACCAACAACAAACATAAATTAATCTTTTTAAAATAAACAACTTTCATAACTTCGCAGCCGAATCAATATATCATCTTTTTCCAACAACTTCAAATAACATGCATTCAACTGAAACAACTTAGAGTTCAACAACTGAAATAATAACAACAATAAAATAGCAAGCATTCATCCCCCGAGTGTTACATATCAGAGCAATGACACCGACTCGAACTACTAAAGGTAGACCGCCTTCACTCTAGATTACCTGCATATTTCCAACATTGGGGTAAAATTCAAACACAAGGGGTGAGATATTGAACAATATAATTGAATGTATGATAAATATTACATTAGAATCAGTCTATGCAAAATCACCACTTCACAAATTTAAACAACATCAATCACAATAAAACATCAACGAAACATAATAATTAATTCATCAACACGACAACTCAATATGCAACGTGAAATGTAACTTTTTACTATTCATGTGCATGTGGTACAAATGGGGCAGAACTCCCATCTTAAAAATGGAGCAGAACTCCCAACTTAAAAATGGAGCAGAACTACCATCTTAAAAATTACCAATTAATAGAGGCATAAAAAAGGCATAATCCTTCTTCGTAGTTTTCCAGTCTAGGCCATCGCAAAATATGCAAATGTATGTGACTCAATGAATGCACTATCACACACTCACAAAAATCATCATTCATCGCAAGACATAAGCCTATATCACCATTATTACCAGTAAATAGAGGTAATTCATCGTCATTTAAAATTCCTGCAACTTCGCATTATCAACAAAGTTCACACAAACAATCACAACAACACAACAACATTAGCATAAGCCTACAACTTAATAACAATTCAACATAAATCAACATTGGACATAAGCCTATAACTTCAACAACAATTCAACATAAATCATCAACCTGTAATTTCTCAACTCAGAACAACTTACACATCAACTAAGAAGAATAACCACTAACTTATACTCCTTTGCCAGACCTGTAACTTCATTCTGCTCAACAAGAGTATCGTGCTCCTTGGCACGCCTCGCAGTCTAATGTCGCTCAACATCCAACACTTGTATTCCCTGACACACTTTGAAGCCTAAACGCCGCTCGACGCCTAACACCATTAGCATCCTCCTCGACCACTAGTTCAGCCAACAACAATGCGTCATAACGACCACATTAATACAATTCGTTACTTTCGACCAACTGCTCAGAATACCACAGTAATGGGCAACTATATTTCCTATCAACAGATTTGTTCATTGTATAAGATCGTCATGCATAAACCCTCTTAATACGACCATATCAATAATTCCTAATTTCCTGCCAACTGCTCGGAACACCACATCATCATAACGACCACACCACCCAATGATAACTACACTAACCTAATCATCGATTCTACCAGGAAATGATACAGACCACTCGAAACGAACTCAACATAATAACCGTGAAACTTCCTATAACAGGTTCATTAAAACGTCGTACGATAACTCCCTAAACGACCACATCATGAATAAACTGGAAACTTCGATAACAAATCCAAAAACATCAACGCACATAATCATATAAACGACCAATTCCCACATAATACACATCATAAATCCCATTATAAGTTCAGAACCCCACCCTTTCCTGAATTGAAGTTCGCTAAACCAAAGCTTCGGCCGTAATCCTCACTTTGCTCTGCTCGATACCAAGCAGATGCTCCTCTCGTCGTGCAGCTTCACACAGTCAGCACACAGAATTCCTTATTCTCCAAAAACCAAATCCTTGTGTCAGCTTAACCTTATATATCAATCCTATTGGGCCTAACATACACACCCTCACTTTACTACATCCAACCAATAAAATAGGCCCAACACAAATATTCTATTAATTCCAACATTATTATTATTAATCAACTAATTAATTAATTAATAATAATCTAACAAATTCTACCAATAATTCCCAACATCTTAAAACTTCAACAAATAATCCAAAAATAATTTAATTAAATAATTAATTAAATAAACGGGCGTTACAACTCTCCCCCACTTAGAATATTTTTGTCCTCGAAAATTTACCTTATTCGAATAACTCAAGATAGGAGTCCCGCATCTTGTTTTTCAACTCCCACGTCATGCTTTCTCCGGCAGCTCCTAACCAGACTACTTTCACCAAAGCAATCTCTTTTCCTCTTAGAGTCTTCATCTCACGAACCACAATTTGTACAGGTATCGTCTCCATAGTAAGATTATCCCTTACTTACACATCATCCATATGAATTACATGAGATGAATCTGAAATATATTTCCGGAGTTGTGACACATGAAACACATCATGCAAATTCGAAAGATTAGACGGTAAAGCCACTCTATAAGAAACATTCCCAACTCTGTCCGAAATATGATATGGAGCAATAAAACGAGAAGTGAGCTTCTTAGACTTCAATGCTCGCCCAACACCAATCACTTGTGTAACCCTCAGAAACACATGGTCACCTGCTTGAAATTATAAACATTTCCTTTGCTTATCATGATAACTCTTCTGTCTACTTTGGGAAGCTTTCATCTTTTCTCGAATCAACTTCACCTTCTCAGTAGTCTCACGAACAAGTTCAGGTCCAAGAACTAAACTTTCTCCAAATTCATGCCAACATAAAGGAGTTCTACATCTCCGACCATACAACGCTTCAAAAGGTGCAATTCTAATACTAGAATGGTAATTGTTATTATAAGTGAACTCCATTAATGGAAGATAAGTATCCCATGAACCTCCCTGCTCAAGAACACATGCTCTCAACAAGTCTTCTAACGACTGAATAGTTCTTTCCATTTGACCATTCTTCTGAGGATGATACCCCAAACTCAACCTCAACTTTGAACCCAGCGCCTCCTGCAAACTCTTCCAAAAATATGAAGTAAACCTTAGATCTCTATCCGACACAGTGCACAAAGGAACACCATACAACTTCACAATTACACTAGTATAAATCTCAGCCAACTTCGACACTGGAAAACTGATGTCAATAGGAATAAAATGAGCCGACTTCGTAAGCCTATCAACAATCACCCAAATTGAATCATGTCCTCTTAAATTATTAGGTAATCCTGTCACAAAGTCCATCGAAATGCTATCCCATTTCCATTCTGGAACTTCTAACGGTTGCATCAACCCTGCAGGCTTCTGATGTTTAACTTTTGACTTCTGAAATGTTAAACATGCATACACAAAATGAGCCACATCACTCTTCATTCCAGGCCACCTAAAAAAAATCTTCAAATCTTGATACATCTTTGTAGCTCCCGGATGAATGCTCAACTTACTTCTATAACTTTCCTCAAGAATTACTTTCTTCATCTCCACATCATCAGGAATACAAATTCGATTACATAATCTCAACACACCTTACGTATCTAACTTGAAATCATTACTCTCAGATTGATCGATTCCAACCATCGAATCTACCAATTTCACGTCTAACTTATGAGCTTCTTTGATACTGTTCAGAAATTCATTGTTAATTTTCAACATTCCCAACATAACACTCTGCGGTGTCACTTCACAAACAAAGCTCATATCTCTTAACTGTTCAATTAATTCCAACTCTTTAACCATCATTGTCGACATATGTAAAGTCTTTCGACTTAACGCATTAGCCACCATATTCGCTTTTCATGGATAATAATTCAAACAGAAATCATAATCCTTTAACAACTCCAACCATCTTCGTTGTCTCATATTCAATTCTTTCTGATCAAATAGATATTTTAAACTCTCATAAATATAATGCCTCTAAATTTTCAACACAAAAAAAATTGCAGCAAGCTCTAAATCATGCGTAGGATAGTTCTTTTCATGAGTCCTCAACTGCCTTGACGCATAAGAAACTACCTTATCATTCTGTATAAGCATACCTCCTAAACCCATCTTGGAAGCATCACAATATACCATGAAATGTTCTCCCAAATTAGGTAATGTCAAAATTTGAGCCGACGTCAATCTCTTCTTCAATTCTGAAAAACTTTCTTCACATTGAACATCCCATACAAATCTCTACCTTTACAAGTCAACTTAGTCAACGAAAGTGCCAACTTAGAAAAACCTTCGACAAACCTTCTATAATAACCAGCTAATCCCAAAAAGCTTCTAATCTCGCTAGCCGGCTTTGGAGTTTCCCATTTACAACACAACATCTACCTTAGATGGATCTACAGCAATGCCACTACCTGAGATAACATGACCAAGAAAACTAATCTCCTTTAACCAAAATTTACACTTAGACAGCTTTGCATATAACTTCTTCTATTTAAAAACTTGCAATACTATTCTTAAGTGTTCTACATGCTCTTTTTCTGATTTAGAGTAAATCAAAATGTCATCAATGAACACCATTACAAACCGGTCCAAATAAGTATGAAAGATACGGTTCATGTACTCCATGAATACTCCTGGCGCTTTAGTAACACCGAAAGGCATCACCGAATACTCAGTCCATAACGTGTTCTGAAAGTCATCTTCTGGATATCTTCATCTTTCACTTTAATCCGATGATAACCCGACCTTAAATCAATCTTACTAAACACACAAACACCCACCAATTGATCCATCAAATCGTCTATTCTTGGAAGTGGATACTTATTCTTAATCGTCACTTTATTCAATTGTCTATAATCAACACAAAGTCTCATACTTCCATCTTTATTCTTTACTAACAACACTGGAGCTCCCCATGACGGTACACTTGGTCTTACAAACTTCTTTTCAAGTAACTCTTCCAATTGCTTCTTTAATTTTGACAATTCAGATGCAGACATCATGTATGGTTCCATAGACACAGGTCTTGTACCAGGTACAAGATCAATATCAAATTCAACTTCTCTTTCTGGCGGTACATTGGGAATTTCATCAGGGAAAACTTTAGGAAAATAACGCACCACTTGCAATCCCTCAATCATAGCTTGATTCTTGGCAGATAGTGATGCTATCAACGAGAACATATGAACCTCTTCTTGCATCAACTTCCTCAACTGTCTAGCATAAACAGACCAACTTCCTCTTCCTCAGGAGTAGAAAACCCCACTGACTTGTTATAACAGTTAATATGAACATAGGTATGCTCTAACCAGTTCATACCTAAGATCACATCCAACCCACTTAAAGGCAAACAAATCAAATCAACAACAAAGCCTTTGTCGAAGATCGACAAAGGACACTTTAAAAACACAAGATAAGTAATCACTGACCCCTTGGCTGGAGTATCGATGACCATCTCTCTATTCATATAAGACAACATAAGACCCAGTCTTTCAACACAGTCAACAACAATAAAACAATGAGTAGCACCAGTATCAATAATAGTAATTAAAGGAGTACTATTAATGAAACATGTACCTATGATGAGTCTGTCCTCATTAGTCGTCTGATTCTCAACCAAAGCAAACACCTTTTCACTGGTTTGCGTCTTCTTTGGTTTTTGACACTGACTACTAATGTGTCCTTCTTCACCATGATTTAAGCAAATCACCTCCTTATGCTTGGACTGAGATGCAACATGTCCAGTCTTACCACAACGGAAACACCTCTTCACCTCAGCAGTACACACAATGCTCTTATGACCAGGTTTTCCACATTTGAAACAAACCACACCAGCAGGAGCATCTCCCCCACTAGTCCTCTGACCCTGAGCAACTTTCTGTTTACCTTTACCAGCTGGGGAATCATAAGGCTTACCACGATTTTGTTGGTGCTTACCCCTCTTCTCACTGATAATCTTATAATAAGCATTACTATCCTCTTCATAAATCCTTCAAGTATAAATCAAATCAACAAAGACACAAATCTTCTGGTATCCAACTGCCTTCTTGATCTCCGGGCGCAACACATTCTCAAACTTGATACACTTCGAAAACTCAGCATTCACCTTGCTATAGTGCAGATAAAACTTAGCCAACTCCGCAAACTTTGCAGCATATTCAACAACCGACATACTCCCTTGCTTCAGCTCAAGAAATTTAATTTCCTTCTTACCACGAACATCTTCAGGGAAATACTTCCTCAGAAATTCCCTACAGAATACAACCCAAGTGACATTTTCACCTTCAGCTTCCAACCTCTAACACGTCTCTAGCCACCACTCATCAGCTTCGAGTGCTAGCATATGAGTACCATATCGAACCTTCTACGCTGGAGTGTAGTCCATCACACGGAAGATTCTCTCAATCTCCTTCAACCAATCCAATGCTCCGTCAGGATCATACTTACCCTTGAAGGTAGGCAGATTCTCCCTCTAGAAAGTCACCCAAACTACGATATCTATCATTCCCGTCAACGTTCGGCTGATTCTCCATAGCATACGCCATTGCTTCTAAAGCAGCAGCAAGTGCAGCATCATTCCTTCCAGCCATCTCAACTTATCTCTACAACATAAACAACAGTTAGAACTCAAGGTAACAATACTCGATTGTTAGACACACTATGACTCGACAACTTGTCGGACGGAACGACTTGCTCTAATACCAACTAGTGTAACACCCTGTGATACGGTGGCAGAACCGACTGTTATACTGGTTTGCATTTTTTATTCGCAAATGTGCGATAAGCAAGAGTCTCCACCGACTTTTATTTTATCCAATAAAAGGAAAAGGAAAAAGAATAGAAAAAACCTTTTTCGAGATGTTTCTGAGTACGAGGGGTAGATTATAGAAAGGGAAGGTGTTAGCACCCTTCCTATCTGTGGTTCTCCACGGGCTCTTAGGTACTTGCTCATTTTGAAATTGCTTGTGTGTGTTTGTTTTGAAAAGTTTTGTTTTACTTCGTTTTAACCATTGTTTATGTCCTCAAGAGTGTTACGAAGTTGTTTTTGAAAACTTTGTTTGGAAAGTGTTTGTGTGAAAAAGTTTGTTTGTTTAAGCAAGTACCTAGTAACTAATCTACCTACTCAAAAAAAGTCTGTTCGTTTTCCTTTTAGACAATGCTATCCCATTATTGATAAATAGGTAGCACCGTCGTTGGAGTTTTAAGGGACGTTCGAAAGGGACGTTTATGGTCATTGAAGGTAACATGCAGGGATACCTTAGCAGTTCGAATGGACTGTCATCATATATTCGTAGGCAACATCGAGGGACAAGATCATTTCTCGTAGGCAACTCGAGGTACATTAAGGGACTATGATCTTTATGATGATTTTTAGATTGCGGGTCATTGTTAAGGTATCCTTATGTTCGAGGGACACGACCATTATTTCTGAGGCAACCAAGTGAGGCAAACCCTAGGAGTGAGCATGTGCATGTGTTTGATTTCAGTTATTTAATCTTTGCACAATTAAGGTGGTCTACTATTTTAATTTTATTTGTCTTTTGCATGCAAGCCTATTATCCATACATCTAGACAGTTCATAGTTGTGGAAATTAAAAGCGGGAAAGTAAATCTACGTTTTACAAGGCTTTTGTAGATACATAATTATTTTGGACTGAAAATAAAAATGCGGAATTTAAAACCCTAATTACTATTACAAACTCGGAGCAGTTACAATTATAATAAAAAAAGGAAATCAAAAAATGCGCGCGGCAAATTAAATGCGAGAATAAATTAGGAAACCTAAAAAATCTAATTGAAAAAAGATTTAGGTTAGTTTTTTTTTTAGAAAAATTAATTAGGTTATGTACAAATTAAAACCCTAATTTCTAATTAATTTAAATTATAAAAAAGGAATTAAATTTGCCCTAAATTAAATTAGACTAATTAGTTAAGGAATAAAATATTTTTGTGGAAAAAAAATGATTTTTATGTTTTTTTGATGATTTTTTTATTAAATAAAAAATAATGATTTTTTGGTGTTATTTTAATAAAGGAAAATAATTAGTAAAACAATTTTAAAAAATTAAAATAGAAAAGAAAAGAATGGGCCTGTGTTGTGCCAGCCTGAGAGTGCACCATAGTCCTTCATTGTTTGAGGCGTTGGATCTGAATTATTGATACATCCATTGGCCAGATGGTGGTAGCGCATGGTAGGCGTTTTGGATGATGATGGATTGAATCTGTAGAAACAAAGTAAGAAAACAAAATTTCCTGGGATGGTTAGTTGTATATATAATAACATAAATAAAATATAAAGGAAATAAAGTGGTCTTTCCCAAACGCGCGCGTGATTCAAATCACCCAATAGGATTCTGCCACCTAATTGTCTTATTTCCTATAACTGTTGTTTTTGGCCACACTTTTACCTATATTCGTTTTTGTTACTATAGCTTATAGCAACAGATCAAGCGTCACTAAAGCCCCTGCAAAAATCAAAATTCTCAAAATATGCAATATAAATTAATGGTGAGGCTACGAATCAACTCGTTTGGGTCCCCTGAACACGAGGATGGCATTGGTTTGTCCCAATCATCTCTAAATCAGAAAGCCCCAATTTCAAGCTTGGAACCCTAGCGGTGGTATCCTTTGATTCCTGCACTTAAAACTCAATCAAACACATCAAAAATCATCGAAACCTTATGATAAACAAAAGTGCATGGTTAAATTTCATTGAAAACGCATGTATGCATGTAATCGAAATTAAAAAAGATTGGAGAACCGGGTTATAGATTTTACAATTCTGAATGTCATGGTCACTTGTGAAGGTCTGGAATTAATCAGAGGAACTCACTGAAGCTGTTTGTGATCTTGGAATGGCTTGAATCAATCTATGGAGGAATATGTGATCAGCACTTTTTTTTACAAAAATTTGAAGTTGACTCCTTTGTTTTCACGACCAAGAACCCTTCCTTATGCTTTGGAAATGTTGTGTATATATCATATAATGATTTAGGTCAACAAAAACAGATCCTATCTTTGCAAATTATTGAGATTTGGTTTCATTCTTTACCTTGTATAATTTGTTTCCAAAATAGACCAAATTAAGATCTTTTCCAATCAATTAGCTCTTGCACGAATTTTTTTATTTGCTAGCTGTTCATGGACTCATAATATGCTCATAAAATCAAATCTTTGATTTTATTTGATTATTCTACTATTTAAATTAATTTATTTTGATTTAAATGGATAAAAAATCAAAATAAATAATAAAAATAATAAAATAATAGGTGGATAAGCTCGGAGGTCGTGGGCCATCTTAGGAACAAGTTTCAAACAAGAAAACATGGGCCCATTTGGAAAAAAAGTCATTTTGATCAATGTTGACTTCATGCACATTTCCAAAAATTGGTCAGTTTTGACAAGGCATATCTCCTCCAATTTTAACCCTAAGTGGGTGTTCTTAGACTTTTTAGAAAGCTTAGGATGTCCCCTAAACAACACTTTTTGTTTGATCTCAATTGGATCTTCCATGTTCATGTAAGAAGGTTTGACCCAAAAGGTGTTTTTGTTGACTTTTCAAAAGGACCTATAATGTAGAAATTCATATCTTTTTATGAGTGCATATTTTGAACTTGTGGGATGAATATGAGTTGTATGGAATTGAATCCTCTTAAAAATGAGACTTGGATGGAAATATTATGATAAAGTATGAGGAAGTTATGCTTGGTCAAAGTTTGGTTGACTTTTCCTAAGATACCCTAATTTAGCAACTTTTGGGTTTTGATGAATTTGGGGCATTCCTTGAGGAATCATGATCAAACCTTGATCAAATGATGAAAGTAACTTCAAAATTTTTATGTTGACCAAAAATCTTGAAGTTTGACTATATGTGGGCCACAATTGACTTTTGACCTAATATAGTCGATTCTCAAGCATTTGAGCAGTTGACTGAGCAAACTTCTTGTGCAAGGCATGAAACTTGACATGGATGATCTTGGGAATATATTAGGACCATGGAGAGCATATGAGGTCTTTGGAGTTCACCTATGTTGATGAAAATGGAAACCCTAATTTGAGACACACTGCCTTAGGAGAGAGTTTGTCTGGTCAACTCTTGGGCAAACTTGAGCAAATTGAGGATCTCTAGGAGTATGTATTGAGTAAAATGAGAGGGGAAATTTTGGGGTACAACAGTTGCCCCTGTTCAATCTTCTTAAACCTGAGGATGTAGATTGGCTCGTCTGCCTTTCGTGATCTGAAGGTGGAAGATGATTGAACACTAGAGTGCCTAGAAATTTTCACTCGCATGAAGTGATACTTGATTTGTGATATTGGGAATGGGCTTATAGATGCCATTTGGAAGTTGTTATAGAATTGTCGGAGATGGGCTTAAAGATGCCATCCAAGATGTGAAGGAGTACCGTCGGAGATGGGCTTAAAGATGCCATCTAGAGGATGTTGATCTCCTGAGATATTACTTCGATAAGAGTCCATGCTCCTGTTGTTGATGAGGAATATGCTGAGGAATGTTGGTATTTGTCTTGGGAGAAATAGAATTTTAGGAGCTTCAGTTGTCTGTTACTCTATTTGGGAATTAACTCCGGAGGTGAACTGCATATCTGGTTAGTGTACAAGCTGCATCGCGACTTACTGGGGAAAGGTGAAATTGACTGAAACTGGTCAGGTCCAGGTTTTACCATGTTCTAAACTGTCGTCTGGAGGTAAGAGAAAAGAAACCTGGATGGTAAGGTTATGAGAAGGAACCTGGATAGTAGGGTTACTTCGAAGTGAAAGCCTGGATAGTAGGGCTGTGAGAAGGAACCTGGATATTAGGGTTACTTCGATATGAAAGCCTGGATAGTAGGGCTGATGAGAAGGAACATGGGTAAGGTTTCTTCGTGAGGAGTTTGGGTAAAACTGCATCTGAACCGAGAAGGAACCTGGGTAAGGTTTCTTTGTGAGGAGTTTGGGTAAAACTGCATCTGAACTAAGAAGGAACCTGGGTAAGGTTGCTTCAGGATAAAGTCAGAGTGAAACTTCAGAAGGAACCTGGGTAAGGTTGCTCGTGCTGAGTCTGTGTAAGGCTTTAGGAGGAACCTGGGTAGGGTTACTTTGGGATAAGTCCGTGTAAAACTTCGGCAGGAACCTGTGTAAGGTTACTTTGGGCTAAGTCTGTGTAAAACTTCAAGAGGAACCTGGGTAAGTGTGATACGGTTGCCATAACTGGGACTATTTTTTTAGGAATGCTGGTTTGTGTTTGTGTTTGCAAAATGTCGTGGTAAGCAAGAGTCGCCACCGAATTTTATTTTATCCAATAAGGAAAGGAAAAAAAGCACAGAAAAATTCCTTTTTCGAGATTTTCTGAGTACGGGGGGTAGATTATAGAAAGGGAAGATATTAGCACCCTTTCTATCCGTAGTTATCTACGGGCTCTTAGGTGCTTGCTCATCATTTTCAAAATTTCTTTGTGTTTGTGTGATTTGAAAAGTTTTTGTTTTGACTTTGATTTAACCCTTGCTTCTGTCTTCAAGAGTGTTACGAAGTGTTTTTGAAAACTTTGTTTGTAAAGGAGTGTAAGCGTGAAAAAGTTTGTTTGGATTGAGCAAGTACTTAAGAACTAATCTACCTACTCAAAAAAAGAATTGTTCTATGTTTGTTTCCTTTAGACAGTGTTATTCCACTATTAGTGAGTAGGTAGCACCGTCGTTGGAGTTTTGAGGGTCAATTCGAAAGGGACGTACGGTCACTAAAGCAATGTTAGGACGTCTTAGTAGTAACCCTAATGTCTTAAGATCAATTATTCGAGGCAACAATATTCGAGGCAACCATTCGGGGGAAACTTTGATATTTGGGACAAAAGGGTGACCACTAAAACATCTTATACCTAATGATCGTTTAGCGAATGCAACCGAAGTGGTAGTGTACCCTAGGAGTGCGCATGTGCGAGTGGTTCAATTTCAAGTTATTTATCTTTGCACATTTTAGGGTTAGCTAACCGTTTTAAAGTTTACATACATTCTTGTCATGCATCCCTAATATCATACATCTAACAGTTTATATTTTGCAGAATTTAAAGTGCAAAAATTAAACTACGCTATTATAAGGCTTCGGGTATTTACATAGCCAAAAACAAACCCTTAAAAGATAAAGCGATAAATGAAAGTAAAAGACCTAATTAAACTATTACAACTTGTAGGCAATTACATTAATAGGGTAAAAAGTAAAACAATAAAGCGCACGCGATGAAATTAGAACGAGAGAGAACTAGGGTTTTGAACCCTTCTAACCTAATTAAAAGAAAAATTGTTTTTTTGTTGTTTTTAATTATTTTTTAAGAAAATAAATAGGTTTTAAAATTAAATACACAATTAATTAGCTAATTAAATTAATTAATGAAAAATAAATAAATGGCCTATTTTTGTGTTTAGGTTAT
The DNA here is from genome assembly GCA_948472305.1 of Vicia faba. NCBI lineage: Eukaryota > Viridiplantae > Streptophyta > Magnoliopsida > Fabales > Fabaceae > Vicia > Vicia faba. Next base: position 1,189,543,359 of record OX451737.1, read on the forward strand.
TTTAAGAAAAAGAAAATAGAATTAAATTATAAACAAAACCCTAATTGTTCTAATTATTTTTAATTTATTTACAAAATAATTAAAGTTATCTAAAATTAAAATCTAATTAAATTAATTAATTAATTGATAAAAAATAAACCTAAGTCTAATTGGGTGAAAAATATTATTTGTGATTTTTTTGATAAAAGAAAATAATTAATTATGTTAGTAAAATAAGTAAATAAATTAAATAAAACAAAAATAAAAAATAAAAGATAAAGAGATTGGGCCTGAAAACAGCAATTTGGGGGGTGTGAGAATCAGATTTTGGGCCCAAAAGGATGTGACCCACGTTTGACTCTTTGGATATCATGCTCTGCATTGACTAAAGTGTACCATGGACACTACGTCATGGCCATCAGATCTGACCTTCTGAACACTTGGCAGATTGGATGATGAAGGACTATGGTGGTCCCTTGGCTTGTGTACACATATAAACCTGAAAAGAAAAATAATATGCAAGAATGGGGGACCTGGGATTCGAACCCAGGCCCCAAGGCATTTTTCAACTACTCCACTACCAGTTGCGCCATGTGTTTTGTTTGTATATAGAATGAATAATAATGATAATATATAATAATGTGAAAAAGGGCGCCAGATTTCAAATAGGTCAATCGTATGGTGCCAGCTAGTCATCTTCTTCCTTTCTCTGTTGGTAAAAGTCCCAAACTTTTACCTACGGACATTTGTCCGTCACTACAAACCTGCTTGTTCTTAAAATCAACCATAAGCAAAATAAATAAACCCTAAGGCCATCAATCAGTTCGTCTGGACCTGCTGAGCATAATGGTGCTCCTTTTATGTCCCAATTTTACCTATATGAAGAAATCCCAAATCGAAGCAGAAAAACCTAGCAATGGGAAAATCTCATACAACCCATAAAAATGCAATTGAATATTACAGATAGTTTGCAAATGTTCCCAGGATCAAGAATCTACAACTATTTCATGCTATAGATGCCACAATTATGCAATTCAAATTCAAGAAAATAACAATGTCGTGACTGACTTACATCGAGTTACAGGGCCTGAGAGTGCTTGTTCTTGATTGGTTTTGCTTGTTGGGGATCCCAGGAAGCGATTGGGATGGTCAAGAGGCTTTGAAATTGCTTGGAACAATGAATTCGACCCAACACTTTGTTGTGATTTTTCAAGTTTTGTTCTTCTTCTCACGCCTCTCTCCAGCCTCGTTTTAGGTCTGCACATGCTCAATATATATCAAGGATTGGATTAGGGTTGAAAAGCTGATCTCAATCTTCCTCCATCATTGCTTTTGATTTGGATTTGATACACTTGAAAATCTTGCTAAAAATAGAGCAAACTCAATCTTTTTGTGCACACATAGCCTTTACACGAATTCAATCTCATGCTAGCTGGATATTAAGACCTGAAACATGTACAAAATCTTGAGATTTCAATATTTTGGATTTTCTATGATTTGTTTTGATTTAAATTGATTTAATTCAAATAAAAATCAAAATAAATAATAAAAACAAGATAATGACAATTTGCAAAGGCTAGGGCTCGTGGACCATGTTGCCAACTCAAAACAAGTGCAAAAGATTGGGCCCATTTGCCAAAATTGCAATTTGAGGCATAATTGACTTTTGACAATTTTGCAAAAAGGGTCAACTTCACTAATGCATAACTTCCTCAATTTTGACTCTTTGAAGGTGTTCTGGGACTTTTTAGAAATTTTGAGATGTCCTCTAAGCAACCCTTTTGGTCTCATCTCAATTTAGTCTTCCATGTTCATGTATGAAGCTTTGACAAAAAAGGTGTTTTTGTTGACTTTTCAAAATTACCTATAATGTCCAAATTCATAACTTCTTGTGAGTGCATATTTTGAACTTGGGAGATGCATATGGATTGTATATAACTGCATCCTCTTCTAAATGAGCTTTGGATGGGTCATTTCTCATAAAGTATGAGAAAGTTATGCTTGGTCAAACTTGAGTTGACTTTTCCTACAAAACCCTAATTTAACAACTTTTGGGTTTTGATGAATTATGAGCAAGACAGTATGAAGCAAGTAGTCAGGGTTGGAGACCAAACCGGTAATCAGCTTCCAAGAAGTCAAAGGTTTGGTTTGATGAATAGACCTCTCCAAGTTGCTTCTACTTCACAGATCTCACAACGACCTCGCCAAGAACAACGGGTTGATCAGAGCAAGCCAGACAAGCCCAGGAGGTAATTCACCCAGCTCAACATGTCGCTGTCCCAAGCTTTGCAACACCTGTTAAGGTTGAATCTGGTGACGTTGATAGGACCTCACCCTAATCCTAAGACTTCTTCACCCAACTATAATCCTGGGGCCAGGTGCGCATACCATTCTAACAGCCTGGGGCATGATACTGACGACTGTTGGAAGTTGAGGTACAAAATCCAGGACCTGATTGATGAAGGAGCAGTGGAATTCACCCAAGATGGTCAGGTCGAGTTCTTCTACTATCCCTGCGAGATTCACCATTTGAAGTGACAAGTCCTGAGACTAGAAGACTTTTGTTCATTCGAATGTTCAAGTTGTATTTTCTTTGCTTATACAAACAATTATTGTCATAGAAAACTTTATTACTTTATCAATGCATCGCATATGTCTGTTTTGAATCAATATATTCGCATTCGCTATATTCAAACTGCTTTCATTTTTGTGATGTTCAAACTCTCGATTAATAACTCTAAGCCTATTGAGGGAGGATGACGAAAACGATACCACAATCTACAGTATGCTTTTGAACAGACCCCGCTGATGAGGTACAGGCATTGTTTCAATTCCTAAACACTGGATTTATAAGGAAGATAATCCCTCGCCAACCCCTTCGAGCCAAAGAAGTTGGAGTTTTTCTTTTCGAAAATTAAAACTCTTAATTATAACCTGGGGCAGGGTAGTTCTCTCAGTTGATCCAAGTGCACAACGAATAGCATCAAAGGAGTCCTTCCGAAACAAAAGACAGTGATGGTTCCGAATAATCATAAAGACAGGCAGTCGTTATCTTTCAAAAATAAAAGCCCAATAAGTCAAAACCTATGAAGGAGACTTACAAAAACTGGGGCATCCCACTGACTGTAATCACAAAAAGGAACAATTCAGGCAAAAAACAGGGATAATGAAATCAAAAAAAGAAAGAGGTCCTGCAAACCCTTATAAAAATGACTGCCTGTTCAAAATAAATTGTCAATATCCGAACCATCACTGGAATATCAGAGCAAAGACTCAAACAAGGTCTAACGCACGATTAGCTGAGTTTAGGTTGAAGAACATCACGAAGAACGGGTGGGTACAAATAATTTTTGAGCCTTTATCCTTTGTTTCTTAAACCGTGAACCAGGCCACGCTACAACCTTTAAAAGTCCTAGCTGAAGCATGGGTTAGTTCGAAAGCATACTGTTACGAAAGGTATCCTGACTCCTTAAGGCTTACGGTAAAATAACAAGTTGACGAATTCACTTGTTTTTATGAAAAAAATGCATTTTCAAAAACTTCAAGACAGACATAAGCTTTGCATTTTTAAAATAACATTGTTTGCATATGACTTTTTTGTTCGAACAGCAAAGAAATTCGCACGAAGAATATCTAGTGAACAAAAGTACTTCCAACCAAGGGGCAGACATGATCATTGTCCGTCATCTGGGGCAGTTAAGTCAAGATTCGGAGAACCTCTCAAATGCCAAATAGCCAGGGGCAAACCTCCCTCTGAGTCACTTGGGGAATTAGACATGAATTCCAGCTGCGAATCTTGCACGATCAAACATCTTCTGGTGGTATGGCAACACAATGCTACTAACAGTGACAACTCCCTGCATTCTGAGAGCGTGGACATAGTCGAAAAAAATACTACGCATAATCAAAGACCCGCTAGGTCGACTGGCCTAGGCAAAAACAAGGGCTTCCCGACGAACCAAAAGGGTTCGGGCAAAATAAGGGATGAAAATGAAAAAGTCTGTACACCCGGCAAGTCGAAAACCTGAAAAGGCGGCTTGGGCAAAAATGGGTATCCCGGTGGACTGAAAACCCGAAAGGGCGGTGTTGTACCCCAAAATTTTCCCTCCCATATTCTTCAAGAAATTGCCAAGTCATGCTTCAAAATTCCCCAAGGGTTGCACAGTGCAAAGGTCTCCTATACAGTCAAAATTAGGGTTTGTGTTCTGATCAAGAAAATGAAGTGTTCAAAGGGCCAATCAAGTCTCACATGCCTACAAATATGGTCAAGTATCCTCATATCAAGTTTCAAGACATTCAGCTCAAAATTGCACAGTCAAAAACCCTAATTGCACTACAGTCAACTGTAGGGGCAAAATGGTCATTTGGCAGTCAAAAGTTCAAATTTTTGGTCAACATATCATTTTGAAGCCACAAACATCATTTGATCAATGCTTGATCATGATTCTCAAAGTTTGGCTCAAAAATCATCAAGATGCAAAAGTTTCTTTATTTGGACAGCTGAAAAAGTCAACTGTAAATTGACCAGGGCATAACTTCCACGACATTAAAATCGGCCTAGGAGAACGCCATTAAAACCGTTGATCATTCTATTTGTGTTTCAGGGACGAGGAAGAAGAAGATGCGTGGCCAGCCATGATTGGTTCTTTTAAATATTCGCGCGCAGAGTCCACTAACCATTGTTTTCTTATTATAATATTTGTTGTTTGTTTAATATTAACAACGCGTGCGGTAGAACAACTGGCAAGGCGTGTGAGTGTTAACGTCCAAGACCTGGGTTCGAGTCCCAGGTCTTCAGTATCTCAATATTATTTTTCAACATATGTTCACATGCAGTTTCAATAGCAAGGACGTACCATACACTTCCAAAATCCAACGTCTATACGTCCAATGGGATCGAATCAAAGGCTCAGGTCTGAGGAGTATGATGAACCCTAGTCAGCGCGCCAGCATGCTGCCTGAAAAAGTCAAATGGGCCAATGGATAAATGGGCTTAAAATTTCTAAAGATGCCTCCCAATTTGGGGTCTGAACCCCCTGGGTTTGTAATTCTCTCTATTTTCTTTGTTTTTTTATTTTCTATTTTTCCTTTTAATTATTGCTTTCAATTAATTAATTATTTCCATAAAAACATAAAACACATAAAAAAAAATCAGAAAAGAGCAAAAATATAATAAATATTTTATTTTAAGTATTTTCATAAATAAATTTGTATGTAATTAAATTTAGTTTTAAATTAGGTTAATTTTAATTCTTTTAACAAAAATCTAAAAAATGTAGAAATAGGTTTTAATTAATTTTCCTTCCTTTTAATTTTTTCTTTCATAAATAATTAAATAATTAAATATTTTATTTATTCTCATAAGTAATTGTATATAAAAATTAGGGTTAATTTTAGGTTAAAAACTTCAATACTTTTTTTTAATAAATTAAAGATAATTAGGATTAGGGTTTGGATCTTATTTTAATTTCAATTAATTCATTTTTCTATTAAATCCTAAATACTAAAAAATACAAAAAAACAAGTTCTTTCTTTCTTTTAATTTTAATTAATCCATCATTTAATTTAATTTTACAAAAGGGTCCAACGCCCTCGTTTCGATTTAATTCTTAATTCACATATTTCTTTTATTTCGCTTAAATGTTTATGTATCTCTCCCGAAGCCATGTATTCAATTACTTGCACTTTTAATTCTTTATTTTCTTTGCTTTCTTTATTTTTCTGTCAAATCGGGTCCTGGTTAATTTTGGCGATGTGGACCCGCGCCGTTTGTAATAGCTTAGAATTTACTTTCCTTGCAACTTTTTAACTGTTAATCAAATGACATGAAAGAATGAATGTCAAAATAAAACAAACGCATAGATCACCTTGACAGGAACAAGATAAATGTAAATGAACATGACACACAAATCGCACACACCACCCCTAGGGTACGCCTCACTGTTGCCTTGCCTCGAAAGGTGATCGTCGAGTAGAGGATGTCTTAGTAAGTCCTCATGATCCGGGAACCTGGCATGAGGGTAGCTTCTAAGGTGTCTTCCCATTGCTCTGGAGATCACCATGTCCCAAACTCGAATTGACCCGAACACCTCCAACGGTGGTGCTACCTACCTCTCAATGGTGGGATGGCACTACTTTAAAGGACATCTACACAGACGAATTCCTTAGGGTAGGTAGATTCTCGTAGATACTTGCTCTAATTTCAAAAACAAATCAAAAATACTTTTCACACCGACACCTTTTCAAAAAAGCTTTCGAAAGCAATTTTTCAAACACTCTTGAGGACCGATACAAGAGTCGAACTGGAATTTTCAAAGAAACTTTTTAAAACCCACAATTGAAAAGCAAACAAACCATTTTTGAAAACACAATGAGCAAGTATCTAAGAGCCCATGGATAACCATGGATAGAAAGGGTGCTAACACCTTCCCTTTCTATAACCTACCTCCCGAACCGAGAGCAATCTCTTTAAGGAATTTTTCTGTGCTTTTGTCCTTTCCATTTGGAGAAAATAAAAGACGGTGGCGACTCTTGCTTCCGCGACATACGCGATCCAGCGTTAAACAGTCAGTTCCAGATCCACCGATCACAGGCGGTCCAGGAAAAAGTTAGGGATCAAAAGCGTACGACTATGTCCCGTCATCTCGTCACCTGCCTACCAGAAGATTTGTCAATCGGCAGTCATTAAGCACCTCCACAGGTATCTTCTCCCACAGAAACTGGGGCAATAAGAATTGGCCAAACCGTACAAGCTGCTCCGTCGCCAAGTACCAAGGTGAGTCCAGCTGAAGAACATGACCAAGATACCTTCACTCCCCGGGAACACGACAAATCAACAATACTCTCCCAAGCAGAGTTGGTCTCCCAATCAGCCCTGAAAAAGCACAATATCTCCAGCAAGTCAGCAACACTCTCCCCAAACAGAGTTAGTCTACTATCAGCCTTAAGGAAGTTGGGTATCCCCAGAAGATCTCAATATTCCCCCAGCGGAGTATACAGATGTTCCTAAGCAAGCATCCCCGGCAGTCTTAATATAAGATTGTTCCTCGGCGGAATACAGACACCCCAGTGGAGCCACTTCCCCAGTACAGTCTCAAAAAGTTTCCCTAGGAGAGTTGAATCATCTCCCCAGTAGATTCTGGAAGCTTATCCCCAGTAGATTCTAGAAGCTTATCCCCTGCAGAGTACGAACGCTCTCCCCGGCTTTATTCAAAGGTTATTCCCCACCAGGGTCTAACTGGGTTATCCTCAGCTAATTACCACGGAAAGATCGTCCCTGGAGAAGTTCTTCCTATCCCCCAGCGGAGTTCATCAAAAGTTCCCCAACATAACTTATCAATGGAATCCCCAGCGGAGTTCTCATCAAAATCTCAGCGAAGTATCTCTTCCCCACAGAGAATTCCCCATAGAGTAATCTCTCCAACAAGTTTATTCCTTAATGGAGTCATCTTCTACCGATTTATTCTTGCAATCATCATCCCCAGCGGAAACGAAGAACTCTACTCTTCAAACATCAGCCCAGGATTCAACTTCCCGGCATTCATCAAGGATTTATTTTCCTAGACGAAAATACATTCATAGACATTTCACATTTTACACATCCTGCTTACATACATGATAAGCATCATATCATACAACCTCATCATGACATCATGCATTTCATACATCATGACATTGCATACAACTGATGTTTTGCCTTTTCAGGAAAAAGGTCAATCCAAAGATGATTACTATCAACTGTCACAGTTCCAGATTCGATACATGTATCTAGCCAGGGCATATCTGTGAGTGATTGATTGTAGATTCGATACCTGTATCCAGCCAGGGCATATCTGCATGAAGAGTTTAGAGATTCGATACCTGTATCCAGCCAGGGCATATCTGTAGACGACAAATTCCAGATTCGATTCCTGTATCTAGCCAGGGCATATCTGTGAGTGACTGATTTTAGATTCGATACCTGTATCCATCCAGGGCATGTCTGCATGAAGAGTTTAGAGATTCGATTCCTGTATCCAGCCAGGGCATATCTGTAGACGACAAATTCCAGATTCGATACCTGTATCTAGCCAGGGTATATCTGTGAGCGATTGATTGTAGATTCGATACCTGTATCCATCCAGGGCATGTCTGCACGAAGAGTTTAGAGATTCGATACCTGTATCCAGCCAGGGCATATCTGTAGATGACCAATTCCAGATTTGATACCTGTATCTAGCCAGGGCATATCTGTGAGTGATTGATTGTAGATTCGATACCTGTATCCAGCCAGGGCATGTCTGCATGAAGAGTTTAGAGATTCGATACCTGTATCCAGCCAGGGCATATCTGTAGACGACTAATTCCATATTCGATACCTGTATCTATCCAGGGCATATCTGTGAGTGACTGATTGTAGATTCGATACCTGTATCCAGCCAGGGCATATCTGCATGAAGAGTTTAGAGATTCGATACCTGTATCCAGCCAGGGCATATCTGTAGACGACCAATTCCGGATTCGATTCCTGTATCTAGCCAGGGCATATCTGTGAGTGACTGATTGTAGATTCGATTCATGTATCTAGCCAGGGCATATCTGCATGAAGAGTTTAGAGATTCGATACCTGTATCCAGCCAAGGCATATCTGTAGACGACCAAGTTCCAGATTCGGTTCCTGTATCTAGCCAGAGCATATCTGTGAGTAATTAATTATAGATTCGATTCCTGTATCTAGCCAGGGCATATCTGCATGAAGAGTTTAGAGATTCGATACCTGTATCCAGCCAGGGCACATCTGTAGACGACTAATTCCAGATTCGATTCCTGTATCTAGCCAGGGCATATCTGTGAGTAATTGATTGTAGATTCGATTCCTGTATCCAGCCAGGGAATATCTGCATGAATAGTTTAGAGATTCGATACCTGTATCCAGCCAGGGCACATCTGTAGACGACTAATTCCAGATTCGATTCCTGTATCTAGCCAGGGCACATCTGTGAGTAACTGATTGTAGATTCGACACCTGTATCTAGCCAGGGCATGTCTGCATGAAGAGTTTAGAGATTCGATTCCTGTATCCAGCCAGGGCATATCTGTAGACGACCAATTCTGGATTCGATTCCTGTATCTAGCCAGGGCACATATATGAGTGACTGATTGTAGATTCGATACCTGTATCCAGCCAGGGGGTGTCTGCATGGTGAGTTTAGAGATTCGATTCCTGTATCCAGCCAGGGCATATCTGTAGACGACCAATTCCAGATTCGATTCCTGTATCTAGCCAGGGCATATCTGTGAGTAGCTGATTGTAGATTCGATTCCTGTATCCAGCCAGGGCATGTCTGCATGAAGAGTTTAGAGATTCGACTCCTGTATCCAGCCAGGGCATATCTGTAGACGACCAATTCCAGATTCAATTCCTGTATCTAGCCAGGGCATATCTGTGAGTAACTGATTGTAGATTCGATACCTCTATCCAGCCAGGGCCTGTCTGCATGAAGAGTTTAGAGATTCAATTCCTGTATCCAGCCAGGGCATATCTATAGACGACCAAATCCAGATTCGATTCCTGTATCCAGCCAGGGCATATCTGTGAGTAACTGATTGTAGATTCGACACCTGTATCTAGCCATGGCATGTCTACATGAAGAGTTTAGAGATTCGATTCCTGTATCCATCCAGGGCATATCTATAGAAGACTAATTTCGGATTCGATACCTGTATCTAGCCAGGGAATATCTGTGAGTAACTGATTGTAGATTCCACACCTGTATCTAGCCAGGGCATGTCTGCATGAAGAGTTTAGAGATTCGACTCCTGTATCCAGCCAGGGCATATCTGTAGACGACCAATTCCAGATTTGATTCCTGTATCTAGCCAGGGCATATCTGTGAGTAACTGATTGTAGATTCGACACATGTATCCAGCCAGGGCATATCTGCATGAAGAGTTTAGAGATTCGATATCTGTATCCAGCCAGGGCATATCTGTAGACGATAAATTCCAGATTCGATTCCTGTATCTAGCCAGAGCATATCTGTGAGTGACTGATTTTAGATTCGATACCTGTATCCATCCAGGGCAAGTCTGCATGAAGAGTTTAGAGATTCGATTCCTGTATCCAGCCAGGGCATATCTGTAGACGACAAATTCCAGATTCGATACCTGTATCTAGCCAGGGTATATCTGTGAGCGATTGATTGTAGATTCGATACCTGTATCCATCCAGGGCATGTCTGCACGAAGAGTTTAGAGATTCGATACCTGTATCTAGCCAGGGCATATCTGTAGACGACCAATTCCAGATTTGATACCTGTATCTAGCCAGGGCATATCTGTGAGTGATTGATTGTAGATTCGATACCTGTATCCAGCCAGGGCATGTCTGCATGAAGAGTTTAGAGATTCGATACCTTTATCCAGCCAGGGCATATCTGTAGACGACTAATTCCATATTCGATACCTGTATCTATCCAGGGCATATCTGTGAGTGACTGATTGTAGATTCGATACCTGTATCCAGCCAGGGCATATCTGCATGAAGAGTTTAGAGATTCGATACCTGTATCCAGCCAGGGCATATCTGTAGACGACCAATTCCGGATTCGATTCCTGTATCTAGCCAGGGCATATCTGTGAGTGACTGATTGTAGATTCGATTCCTGTATCTAGCCAGGGCATATCTGCTTGAAGAGTTTAGAGATTCGATACCTGTATCCAGCCAGGGCATATCTGTAGACGACCAAGTTCCAGATTCGGTTCCTGTATCTAGCCAGGACATATCTGTGAGTAATTAATTGTAGATTCGATTCCTATATCCAGCCAGGGCATATCTGCATGAAGAGTTTAGAGATTCGATACCTATATCCAGCCAGGGCACATCTGTAGACGACTAATTCCAGATTCGATTCCTGTATCTAGCCAGGGCATATCTGTGAGTAATTGATTGTAGATTCGATTCCTGTATCCAGCCAGGGCATATCTGCATGAATAGTTTAGAGATTAGATACCTGTATCCAGCCAGGGTACATCTGTAGACGACTAATTCCAGATTCGATTCTTGTATCTAGCCAGGGCACATCTGTGAGTAACTGATTGTACATTCGACACCTGTATCTAGCCAGGGCATGTCTGCATGAAGAGTTTAGAGATTCGATTCCTGTATCCAGCCAGAGCATATCTGTAGACGACCAATTCTGGATTCGATTCCTGTATCTAGCCAGGGCACATCTATGAGTGACTGATTGTAGATTCGATACCTGTATCCAGCCAGGGGGTGTCTGCATGGTAAGTTTAGAGATTCGATTCTTGTATCCAGCCAGGGCATATCTGTAGACGACCAATTCCAGATTCGATTCCTGTATCTAGCCAGGGCATATCTGTGAGTAGCTGATTGTAGATTCGATTCCTGTATCTAGCCAGGGCATGTCTGCATGAAGAGTTTAGAGATTCGACTCTTGTATCCAGCTAGGGCATATCTGTAGACGACCAATTCCAGATTCAATTCCTGTATCTAGCCAGGGCATATCTGTGAGTAACTGATTGTAGATTCGATACCTCTATCCAGCCAGGGCCTGTCTGCATGAAGAGTTTAGAGATTCAATTCCTGTATCCAGCCAGGGCATATCTGTAGACGACCAATTCCAGATTCGATTCCTGTATCCAGCCGGGGCATATCTGTGAGTAACTGATTGTAGATTCGACACCTGTATCTAGCCAGGGCATGTCTACATGAAGAGTTTAGAGATTCGATTCCTGTATCCAGCCAGGGCATATCTATAGACGACTAATTCCGGATTCGATACCTGTATCTAGCCAGGGAATATCTGTGAGTAACTGATTGTAGATTCCACACCTGTATCTAGCCAGGGCATGTCTGCATGAAGAGTTTAGAGATTCGACTCCTGTATCCAGCCAGGGCATATCTGTAGACGACCAATTCCAGATTTGATTCCTGTATCTAGCCAGGGCATATCTGTGAGTAACTGATTGTAGATTCGACACCTGTATCTAGCCAGGGCATGTCTGCATGAAGAGTTTAGAGATTCGATACCTGTATCCATCCAGGGCATATCTGTAGACGACTAATTCCATATACGAAACCTGTATCTAGCCAGGGCATATCTGTGAGTGATTGATTGTAGATTCGATACCTGTATCTAGCCAGGGCATATCTGCATGAAGAGTTTATAGATCAACACTTGTAACAGGCCAGGAAACCATCTTTCTTTCTCAGGTACGCAAGTTCTCGCTAAGGAATCTCTTACGCGATCGACACCTCCGGATGGCATCTTTAAGCCCATCTCCACAACTATCCATCACACTTCCAAATGGCATCTATAAGCCCATTCCCGACAAGGTTCTGTCACATCTCCAGATGGCATCTATAAGCCCATCCTCCTATCCACCACCTCTCCAAATGGCATCTGTAAGCCCATTCCCGACATCACATTGCTGATATTCTACTATGCGAGTGCAAATTTCTGGGCACTCTAGTGTTCAATCATCTTCCACCTTCGGATCACGAAAGGCACGCAAGCCAATCTATATCCTCAGGTCTAAGAAGATTGAACAGGGGCAACTGTTGTACCCCAAAATTTGCCCTTCCATATTCTTCAAAGTTTGACAAGCATCATCTCAATTTGCTCAAGTCTTCTCAAGGGTTGCACAGTCCTAACATCTCCTAAGCCAGTCAAAAACTAGGGTTTTGGTTCTTGCAAGGAAGTTGAGGTTTTCAAGGGCTCAATCAAGTCCCATATGCTCATATACATTGTCAAGCATCTACATGCCAAGTTTCAAGACTCACAGCATCAAGTTGCACAGTCAAAAGCCCTAATTGCTTCATAATCAACTATAGGGGTAAAATGGTCATTTGGCAGTCAAAAGTCAAAAAATTTGGTCAATATATTATTTTGAAGCCACAATCATCATTTGATCAAGTCTTGATCATGATTCCATAAGAATGGCTCAAAAATCATCAAGATGCAAAAGTTTCCATTTTTTGGACAGCTGAAAAGTCAACTGTAACTTGACCAAGGCATAACTTTTTCATGGTTCAGCAGAAAAATCCCATCCAATTATCATTTTGAAGGGGATGACATTTCCTACAACTCATCTTCACATTCCAAGTCCAAGAATTACTCTCACAAAAAGTTATCAATTTCTACATTATAGATCATTTTCAAAAGTCAACAAAAAGGCATTTTAAGTCAAAGACCATAACTTGAGATTGGTAAATCCAAATGACATGGGACCAAAGGCATTTGTTAGAGGACTTCAAGACCTCCAAAATGTCCAAGAACATGTTCATATGATCAAAATTGAGCAAGATATGCATTGGAGAAGTTGGGAAATTTTTGAGAAATGGCAAAAGTCAACTATCCTTAAAACTTCAATTTTTGACAAAAGGGCCCACTTTCTTCCACTTGATTCAGCCTTTTCATGCCACCCACGTGTCCCATGATTAATTTCAAGACCAAACATTTATTTTTTCATTTTATTTAATTTTTATTGATTTAATTCATTTTAAATCCATAATAATTCAAATAAAATCTAAAAATTAATTGAATGGCATCTTTGTGGTTTGAATAACTTTTATGTGTCATATGACAGCTACCAAATTCGTGCCAAGCATATTTGTGCATAAAATCCAAGTTTTGCTCCAAAAATGTAAAGCTTTCAATGGTGGTTAACAAGAATCTCCAAACTTCAATTCCATGGATCCTTGGCCCAAATTTTAACCTAAATCAGTTCTACTATATGTGCATAACCTAAACCTAAAGCCTGAGACGTGCAAAAGCTGCTACAGAGCCATAAACAAATTCCAAAAGAACTCAAGAAAATTTGAAAACAGTTCTCCATATTGCAGACCAATTCAAAGCCTTAGAGCAATTCAAACACATTGCTAAAGTCCCCAGGAACACATTGCAATCAAAATCAAGCACTAAAGCCACAAGAATCATCAAAAACGGTTTAACACTTTGTACATATTTTTCAGAATCGCATCTCATTATTCATGCACATTTGATATGTTTTGTTGAGTGTTTTGTGTTCACAGGACCCATACGAAGCTAATGGTGTGGTTCAATTGCCTTGAAACACCCTGAAACCGAAACCACCATGGATAAGTTTTAGGGTTTCGAAGCTTTCAAATTAGGGGTTCGTAATACAGGAAAAATCAGGCTTTGAAAAATCCATGGTTGGATTCGTCAGGATGAGACGAAACTAAAACTACCCTCGCGAACAATTTATATTAATCATGGAGCTATTCTCTATTTTTGACATTTGCAGGTTGTGGGGGTTAAAAACCCCCGCTATTTAACTTTGTTTCTTTCAGTTTCAGCGAAGAAGACGGTGACGTGGTCATGTGTGGTTGGTCCATTCAAAAATAACACGCGCGTTTTGGTTGTTTTCCAGCATAGGCGTTTGTTTTCACATATTACTTTTATTGCCCACTATACTAACAGATGCAACATAATGGCCTAGTGGAAGATGATCTGTCCAATAACCATTGGGACCTGGGTTCGATTCCCAGGTCCCCCAAACGCTTGTTCTATTTTTTTATAACATGTTCTAATGCAGCGCTTTCTAGTGACGTCCACCATGCACGTTCCAATCCTAGATGCCATGTGTCCTGAAGCACAGATCTGATGGCTATGAGATGCTGGACACCATGCTCCAAGTCAAAACACGCGCAGGATATTCCCAAAGTCAACAGGTCTTGGAGTGCTATTGGGCCTCAAAAATTCCAGATCCACCTCCATATTGGGTCCAGCACCCCTGGTTTATTATTCTTTTTTCATTTTCTTTTTCCTTTTATTTTCTTTAATAACTATTATTATTATTATTTAATTCATAGGTAATTATTTTCATAAACAAAAAATCAGAAAAAAACTAATATTTTTATTATTCTTATTTATTAATTTCACTACTAATTATTTTTGTAAATAAATTCTAACATTAATTAATTTAGTTGTTTAATTAGGACAATTTTAATCTTTTTCATAATAAATAAAATTAATATAGAAATTAGGGTTTTTTCTAACTTTCAACTTTTAATTCCTTTTTATTTTATTTCATTAAAAACATAAAACCACAAAAATACTTTTCTTGTAAATAATTAATTAATTAGTAATTAGGCTTAATTTCATTAATTGTAAAAAGGACAAATCTCATTCTTTTCTCAAAAGGGTCAAAACCCTAGGACGTTCCCGATTCAATCTTTCGCGCGTATTTATTTTTTTAATTCATTATTTTGTATCTGCTCAGGAAATGTAATAATTAATTAGAACTTTATCGCTTTCTTTTAAATTCTCGCATTTTATTTTCCAAACGGGTTTTTGTTTTTTGGCGATGTATAGACCCGCGCCTTGTAATAGCTAGATTTACCTTTCCGCACTTTATTTCCTGCAAATCATTTAACTGTTAATATGCCTGCAAGAATGTATGACAAATAAAAATCAATCTGTAGCTCACAAATAACATGTACAAGATAAACATTAACATGAAACAACACACATGCACATGCCACTCCTAGGGTACGCCTCACTGGTTGCCTCGAACGTGGTCATCAAGTATAGGGTGTCTTAGAGGTCGCCCTCCTGTCTAAGATCCAGTTGCCTTGAAACGGTTGCCTCGGATAAAAAAGGAGCTAGGACATTAGGGTTACTTCTAAGGTGTCCTACTATTGCTTCGGTGACCACACTGTCCCTATAATCGAATTGACCCGAATAACTCCAACGATGGTGCTACCTACCTCTCAATGGTGGGATAGCACTATCTAAAGGACTCTTACACAGCCTAATTCCTTAGAGTAGGTAGATTCTCCTGGGTACTTGCTCTTTCAAACAAACAAAACAACTTTTCGCACCTACACTTTCAAAAGGTTTTCAAACAAATATTTCATACACTCTTGAGGACAGATACAAGAGTTACTTAGAAATTTTTCAAACGAAACTTTTTCAAAACCCACACACGCTTGAAAAGCAAACATCTTTTGAAAACATAAGAGCAAGTACCTAAGAGCCCGTGGATAACCACGGATAGAAAGGGTGCTAACACCTTCCCTTTCTATAAATCTACCTCCCGAACCGAGAAACATTCTCAAAGAAGGAATTTTGCTGTGCTTTTGTCCTTTCCATGTTGGAGAACATAAAAGACGGTGGCGACTCTTGCTTACCGCGACATTTCGCGAACCAGCTTAAAAAACAGTCAGTTCTATTTCCACCGATCACATAATTCATTGATAAAGTAACAGAGTTTGACATGAATAGATGCTTGAACAATCAAAAGAAAATTACAAATTGAAAATTCTAATGAACAAAAGCCTCTTTGCCTGAATTTGTCACTTCAGATGGTGTGTATTTAAGGGAAGGTAGAAGAACTCAGCCTGACCATCTTGTGTAAACTCCAACACCCCCTCATCAATCAAGTTTTGAACTTCATATTTCAACCTCCAACAGTCGTCAGTATCATGCCCAGGGCTGTTGGAGTTGTATGCACACCTTGCATCAGGATTGTAGTTAGGGGACAAAGTCTTGGGATTCGGATGAGGTCCTATCAATGTAATCAGATTCATCCTCAACAGGTGTTACAAAGCTTGAGACAGCGACATGTTGAGTTTGGTAAACTGCCTTTTGGGTATATCCACAAGCAGCGAGAGCATGAGAGACCTACTTTGAAACCTGTTTATGCAATGATATGTATGATATATGTATGCAATGTTTTCAAGGATCTCGCGGGGTAAACAAGAAAATGTCCAAAGTTGAGATTTGCAGCTTTGATTTAAAAACTTCGTATCGTCGAATTTCCTTCTACGAGAGTCAAGCTCACCATATCAAGTGGGTCATAGCCCCTGACTCAAGTTATCCTATTTTGATCTTTTGACGGCATTGGCTAGAGGAAAATAAATCCCCCTTCCCCTTGCTAGACGTTTGGTTCATCATAACCTGCACCACAGGCCCTTGAGATCCTTGAAATGGTTAAGGAAATACTATGGTATGATGTTATTATGTGTATGCTATGCGTTTAAGCAAAGGTGTGAAGTAATATAAGTAAGTAAACCCTGTAAGAAATCCAAGTTATTGGATAATAACTATAAACAAAACCTGCAAGGAACTCATGTCGTCAGATAATAAAACCCTGCAAGTAGTATAAATTGAAAGCACACAAGTCACACGAACAACCTTAGGTTTAGGCTTGCATGGGTTTTAAGGTAGTACCCTCTTGATGTTGGATTGGTTCAACCTGTCCTATAAATAGTAACCGGGTTCTAAGGGATTTCAATATCACCGATCTTTCCCACAGCTTCGTTCAATAGGCGATTGACTCGTAACCAAACAAAACTCAAGAGTCAAACCTCAATGAGTGTAGCATCGAGTATCTGTCGACCTTGGGCATACACCAAAGTCGGCCATCTCGCTACGCCCTACGGGCCAAGTTGTGTAATTAAAGGTTCTAAGGTCAGTTGATGCTTCATGACACCACGCGGCGGCCCCGTACTCTCCTTGATTGACTCAAGGGTTACCGGTACCAACCAAAGTGCCACATCAACGTAGCTACTGCTTCAACCGTGTTGGTATACCCCGCACAGTTCCCTCACAGTTTATTGCTACTTACCTAAAAGGTGTCCCCAAATCCGGGTGTAGGATTTAAAATAAACCCAAACAAGGAACCATAATGTAAAGCAAACAATTCAAACAATGTAAGCAAATAAACATGATCTAGCCCTAAGGTAACCCTACTTTTAGTAAAGTCCCCAGCAGAGTCTCCAATTCTGTGATACGGTGGGAGAACTGACTTGGAGGTTTTTGTTTGTGTTTGCAAATGTTGCGGTTAGCAAGATTCTCCACCGACTTTTCTTTTATCCAAAAGGAAAGGTGAAAAAGCACAGGAAAGACCTTTGGAGATGTTTTCTTGAGTTTTGGGGGTAGATTATGAAAAGGGAAGGTGTTAGCACCCTCTCCATCCATGGTTTTCCATGGGCTCTTAGTTACTTTCTAGATCACTTGCTTTTGTTTGAAAAAATGTGCTTTGTGGTGTGGGTTTTGAAAGTATTTTTGAAAATGGAACTTCGTAATGGTTCTCGTTTCTATAAGAACGCATACAAAGTGTTTGTTTCGAAAATAGTTCAAAGAGGTGTTTGTGAGATGTGTTTTTGAAAGTGATTTTAAAAATGTGTCTTTGTAATGGTTCTCGTTTCTATAAGAACGCGCACAAAGTGTTGTCTTTCAAAAATGTTTCAAAATGAGAGTGTCGGTGTATAGAATGTTTTTGTTGTGAGCAAGCGAGTAACTGAGAGAGAACCTACCTACTCAAAAGGTCTTAGATTTTCTTTTCCTCCTCCTTTAGATGTTGCTATCTTACCATTGATTTGGTAAGAAGCCCCATTATTGGATGTGAAGGGACGGGCGCGGGTCATCGCATAACCATGATAGCAATGTTGTGAGATGACTTAGCATTTTTTCTTTAGGGACTAAGATCATTTAGAAAGGCAACTTTGATAGCGTCATCGAGGGACTATTCTGATACGGTGGCAGAACTGACTATTTTGACGTTGGTTTGTATTTTGCGTTTTGTGTTTGCAAAATTTCGGGTAAGCAAGAGTCGCCACCGACTTTTATTTCATCCAATCGGAAAGGAAAAAAGTACAGAAAAAATCATTTTTTGAGATATTCTGAGTACGGGGGGTAGATTATAGAAAGGGAAGGTGTTAGCACCCTTTCTATCCATGTTTTTCCATGGGCTCTTAGGTACTTGCTCATCTTTTAAAAACTACTTGTGTATGTGCTTTGTTTTGACAAGGTTTGACTTCGTGATAAACCTTGTATCAGTCCTCAAAGGTGTGACGAAGTTGTTTTGAAAATTGTTTTAAAATGTGTAAGTGTGAAAAGTTTTGATTTGATCAAGTACCTACTAGCATCTACCTACTCGAAAAAAGATCGTTTCTATTCTCGTTTCTTTAGACAGAGTTATCCTATTATTGAGAAATAGGCAGCACTGTCGTTGGAGTTGTAAGGGTCAATTTGAAAGGGACGTACGATCACTAAAGCAATGTTAGGACACCTTATTAATAACCCTAGAGTCTTAAGATCATATTCGAGGCAACATTTCCGAGGTAACATTTCCGAGGTAACGTTTGATCTTTTTAGACAGGAGGGAAACCACTAAGACACCCTATACTTAATGACTGTTTACCGAAGGCAACCGAAGTGTGAGTATACCCTAAGAGTGATATGTGCGAGTGATCTGTTTTCAATTATTTAGTCTTTGCACATTAGGGTTTTCTAACTGTATTAAATTTGTCATGCATTCTTGTCATACAATCCTATTAGCATACATCTAAACAGTCAAATATTTGCGAGAATTAAACTTCGAGAAAGTAAATCTACGCTATTACAAGGCTTCAGGGAGGGGATTAATTACATAGCCAAAAACCCGAGAGAAAGCGATAAATAAAAGCCCTAGATTAAATATTACAAACCATGAACAGTTACAAAAATATCGTAAAAATAATAACGCGCACGTGATGAATCGAATACGAGACTGTTGTACCCCAAAATTTGCCCTCCCATATTCTTCAAGACTTGCCAAGTCAAAGCTTCAAAATCTCCCCAAGGGTTGCACAGTTCAAGGGCCTCCTAACAGTCAAAAATTAGGGTTTTGGTTCTGACAAAGTAAATGAAGTTTCCAAGGGTCCAATCAAGTCCCACATGCCTACAAACATGGTCAAGCATCCTCATACCAAGTTTCAAGACTTACAGCACAAGATTGTACAGTCAAAAACCCTAATTGCACTACAGTCAACTGTAGGGGCAAAATGGTCATTTGACAGTCAAAAATTCAAATTTTTGGTCAACATCTCATTTTTAAGCTACAAACATCATTTGATCAATGCTTGATCATGATTCTCAAAGCTTGGCTCAGAAAGTCTCAAGATGCAAAAGTTTCCATATTTGGACAGTTGAAAAAGTCAACTGTAACTTGACCAGGGCATAACTTTCACATGGATTATCATAAAAATTCCATCCAAATCTCATTTTGAAGATAAAGACATTTCCTACAACTCCTCTTCACACTTCAAGTCCAAGAAATGCTCTCACAAAAAGTTATCAATTTCAACATTATAGGTCATTTTCAAAAGTCAACAAAAAGGGACTTTAAGTCAAAGGCCATAACTTGAGATTGGTAAATCCAAATGACTTGGGACCAAAGACATTGGTTAGAGGACTCAAAGACCTTTCCAAAATGTCTAAGAACATGAGCAAAGCTTAAAAATTGAGCAAGTTATGCCTTGTGGAAGTTGGGAAATTTTTGGATATTTTGAAAAGTCAACATTGCTTCAAAAGTCTTAAAAATGCTAATGGGCCTCTTTTTCTTCCAAGAATCATTATCCAAGGCATGTGCACGACCATTTGGCCCAAAGGGAAGTTTTTCATCATTTTTATTTTATTTATTTGAATTTTTAATTGCTAAATATTCATTTAATTAATTAAAATATATGAAAAATACTAAACCTAACTTTCTAAATCTTTTTGTGCATGGAATAGGCTTAAGATTTCGTGCATGATCAGATTTGGAAAGAATCTTGATAATTGGACATGATTGGAACCAAAATAGCATGAAAAAGATTGAAAACTCATGGCATGAAAAATCAAATATCTTCTCATCAATTCAAGGATTCTTTGGCTCAATTTCTCAACCCTAATCATTCATACATATATATACATGCTAACCCTAATGCAAATAACCTCCCAGCTGCGCCAGAAATCCATAACCAAACTTGAGTTTTTTGACAAAAATTCCAATACTGAAAACTAGGTTCTAGGGCGATTCAAGCCAAAATAATCGTTCCATTGGCTTGCTGAGACTTCAAGGAAGGAGTCTGAATCGAAATCATAGCTTGAAACATCAAGAATTGGTAGTTATAACTCAAACTGTTTTCAATAATATGCATATTCGTGTTTTGATTTTCAAGCATTCTCATGGCATTTTATTTATGGATTTATACTAATTGGATGATTCTGAAGCTAACCCTATAATTTGATTGAGTTTTTATGCACTATTGGAGATTTCACCATTGATACAGGTTAGGGTTACCAAGCTTTCAAATTGGGCATTTCTAAATGCTGTAAAATTGGAACACCTCAATACCATGACCGAACTCAGCATGCTTGGACGATCTGAACAGAACCCTCGCGCCTAATTTATGTGGCCATATGGCCTAATCGTTATTTTGAAAACAAGCATATTTTGGGGGGGGTTTAAAACCCCCGCTAACTCTTTTATGTTTCAGGCAAAAAGCAAAACGAAGAAGAAGAAGATGAGGTGTAAGGCGTTGGTTGGTTCGTTCAAATTTTCGCGCGGAAAAGGGCACTAACGTTTGTTTTATTTTATAATGTTTATTGGTTATGTAATATACAAAGATACAAAGCAGCGCGGTTGGCAAGGCATAGTATTGGTAATCCCTGGGACCTGGGTTTGAACCCCAGGTCCCCATCCCTTTCCATAATATTTTTACTAACGTTATCCTATGCAGCGCTCTTCCTTGAAGGCCATCATACACCCCTTGGTCCAACTATGCCACGCGCCCACTGAGATTAATCCATTGGCCCTGATCAGAGGAACACCATATTCGTTGGTCAAACATGCCACATGCTAGCGTCAGAGTCAAATGAGGCCATAGACAAATGGGCCTAAATTACTAAGCAAAACCTCCAATTGGGGACAGACCCCCCATGGTTTGCCTTTCTAATTCTTTTTCTCATATTTTTCTATTTTTGTTTTAATTAGTTTTTTTTAATTTAATTCTTTAATTTAATCATTTTCATAAAATATAAAAAAAATAGTAAAAAAACAGAAAAGTCATAAAAATCAAACTTTATTTATTTAATTAATATATTTTTGTAAATAAAATTCATTAATTAACTTAGTTTTAAATTCTAGGATTAAACTTAATATTTTTCAATAAACCTAAAATTGGTAGAATTAGGGTTTCAAGTATTTTTTATCTTTTTTTTTCCTTTTTTCACCATATTAATTATTAATTATTAATTAGTTATTTTTATAAATCAAATCGCATTAATCAATTAGGTTTAACTTTAGATAATTTTCATATTTTCTTAATAAATTAAAAAATAGCTAGAATTAGGTTTAAATTTCATTTAATTCTCATTAAAATCATAAATACCAAAATCTCAAAAATAATTTCTTTTTTATTTTAAATTCATTAATTTAATAATTTAATTTAATTTCATTAAAAAGGGTCCAACGCCCTCGCTTTCAATTTCAATTCAATCCGCGCATTTTATTTCGTATAATTTTTATGTACTTCTCCCAAAGCCATGTAAATATTTATCTTTCGCACTTTACTTTATTTCTTTATTTTCTGTCAAATCGGGTCCTGGATTTTAATTTGGCGATGTGGACCCGCGCCTTTGTAATAGTTTAGAACTTTACCTTTCCGCAACTTTTTTTTAACTGTTAAATAAATGCATGCAAGAATGAATGACAAAAATAAAAACAAACGCATAGATCACTTTGACATGACAAGATAAAATATATGAAAACGACACACAAATCACACACCACCCCTAGGGTACGCCTCACTGTTGCCTTGCCTCGAAAGGTGATCGTCGAGTACAGGATGTCTTAGTAAGTCCTCATGATCCGGGAACCTGGCATGAGGGTAGCTTCTAAGGTGTCTTCCCATTGCTCTGGTGATCACCATGTCCCGAACACCTCCAACGGTGGTGCTACCTACCTCTCAATGGTTGGATGGCACTACTTTAAAGGACATTTACACAGACGAATTCCTTAGGGTAGGTAGACGACTCTAGATACTTGCTCTAAATTTCAAAACAAATCAAACATACTTTTCACACCGACACATTTTCAAAAAGCTTTCGAAAGCAATTTTTCAAACACTCTTGAGGACCGATACAAGAGTCGAACTGGAATTTTCAAAGAAACTTTTTTTAAAACCCACAATTGAAAAGCAAACAAACCAATTTTGAAAACACAAATGAGAAAGTATCTAAGAGCCTATGGATAACCATGGATAGAAAGGGTGCTAACACCTTCCCTTTTTATAACCTACCTCCCGAACCGAGAGCAATCTCTTTAAGGAATTTTTCTGTGCTTTTGTCCTTTCCATTTGGAGAAAATAAAAGACGGTGGCGACTCTTGCTTCCGCGACATTTCGCGAACCAGCGTTAAACAGTCAGTTCCAGATCCACCGATCACAGAACTGGCGACTCTGCTGGGGATAAGAACTTAAAGTGAGGTGTACCTTAGGGTTAGTTCATAACTGTGTTTTCAATTGTATTCTTTGCTTGCTTTATTATTGTGGGACTGTCTTGGGAGTTCTATAGATCCTAACCCGGATCTGGGGGATACCTTCTTAGAAAGTAGCAACAAGGCTATGAGGGAATTGTGCGGGGTATACCGACATGGTTGAAACAGTCTGCTACGTTGATGTGGCACTTTGGTGTGTACCGGTAACCCTTGAGTTCAGTCAAGGAGAGTATGGGGCCTCCGCGTGGTGTCGTGAAGCATCAACAGACCTTAGGAACCTTAATTGAACTATCTTGGCCTCTTTAGGGTAGTGATATAACTGACTTTGGTGCAGTCCGAGGTTGGTTGATACTCGATACTACACTCAATTGAGGGTTTCTTTCCTGGAATATTCCGGTCGCCGGTTTAGTGGCTAAATCGAAACGATGAACAATGAAAGCAATCCCGTGATATTGGGACCCTTAGAACCCGGTTACATCTAATAGGACAGGTTGAACCCACCAACTTCAAGAGGGTACTACCCAGACCCCATGCTGGCCTAAACCCTAAGGGCTTGTCTTGTGTGCCTTACATGTTTGTCTTTGTAAATATCTGTGGTATGTTTAATCATAGCATCATGACATCATCCAGCATCATATGCATTGACTAACCATTTCAGGGGTTCGAATCTTCATCTTTGTTCTTGTTTTGTAGGACATGGAAACTGTTCGCAGAAAGACAATTCAAATCAGCCTTGTAAGGATCCCTCCTCAGCTTAAGGAGCTTATATCCAAGATTCCCGAGAGCTCCTCATTCAGTGAGAGACATGGAAGACTCATCAGCTTGGTCAATACCAACATTGAGGAAGATATGATAAAAGTCCTGTTCCAGTTCTTTGACCCTCTGCATCACTGTTTCACCTTCTTGGATTATCAGCTGGTACCTACATTGGAGGAGTTCTCCCGGCTCCTGAAGATCCATATCCTTGATCAACTACCCTACAACGGTACGGAAAAGGAACCCAAGCTTGAAGAGATTGCTAAAGCCTTGCACCTACAGTCATCTGACCTCAAGGGACATTGGGAAGTTAGAAGTGGTATCAAAGGGTTCTTAGCCAGGTTTCTGTTTGAAAAGGCCCATGAATGTTGGAACTCCCTTGACTTACAAGCTTTTGAAGAAGTTGTGGCCCTCCTTGTCTATGGTTTGGTGTTGTTCCCTAACCCAGATCAGCTTATAGATATCAGCACTGTCCAGATCTTCATGTCCAGGAATCCCATACCTACGTTGTTGGGGGACATCCTTCACTCATGTTACACTCGAACCATGAGAAAAAGAGGTGTCCTTATGTGTTGCACTCCTCTCCTGGGAAGGTGGTTTATTTCGCACCTTCCACAATCAGTTTTGAAGAACGGGCGGGGTTTGAGATGGTCACAACGGTTGATGACTCTTACACATGCAAATATACATTGGTGCCCTCGGTCCAAAGAGGATGTCACTATCATTGATCGTTGCGGGGAGTACCCTAATGTTCCTTTACTTGGAATCAGAGGAGGTATTACTTACAACCCATGCCTGGCTTGGAGATAATTTGGTTATGCTCGGAGGGATGGCCCTCATGACATGTTAATTCCTGACATAGTTTTTGACTTCGACAATGAAGCACAAGGACTTCGCCAGAGATTTATCAAAGCCTGGAGGATGCCCAGTAGGATAGAC
This sequence comes from Vicia faba, assembly GCA_948472305.1. Taxonomy (NCBI): domain Eukaryota; kingdom Viridiplantae; phylum Streptophyta; class Magnoliopsida; order Fabales; family Fabaceae; genus Vicia; species Vicia faba. The sequence continues at coordinate 1,189,568,307 of OX451737.1, forward strand.
AGTAAGACACTGGGGCACATGAATTCCATCCCATTGGAACCTTATCTCAAGTGGGTACGAGCCCGCTCCCAAAAGTTAGTGATGCCTTATCCTCATATGCTCCCAGTAATCAAAGAACCAGTCTTGGAAGGAGAAGTGTCCTACACCATTCAGCATCCTGATATACCCACATCCTGGGAAGAGATGCAGAAGAGCTGGATCCAGCTTAAGGAAGAACGGAATTGTCTTGAGACCAGTCTACATGCTAGCGAAAAGAAGGTCTTGGAGCTCACCCGCCTGTTGCATGAGGAGAGGAATCTCAACACCTACATAGCTCCAAAGAGGATGCGTAGTGTCTTTTGGGATTGATTTGCTTTGTAATTTGTGCCCATGAGGCTTTGATGTACCAAACAATTATTTCCTTAATAATAACGTGTGTTCCTTTTTGTCTACAACAAATTTGAACTTTCGAACCCTTGAATGCATTGCATAAACACATATCATTCATCATGTGCATAGCAGGTTTTTCTTCTTTTCAGGTTGCTTACCGTTCTTCGCTGTTTATTTCAGCATCATGAATCCTGACTCATCATCAACTGAGATGTCCATCAAGGCCCTTCAGGCACAGAATGCGCAATTTCAGGAATTAATCATGGGTTTGGCTCAGGGCCAAGAAGAGCTGAAGGCTCTGCTCCTGAAGAAGGAGAAGAAGAAGAAGAGAAGAACTGTTCTTTTCAACATGGGCCGAAGGTTTGGCAACACTCTGCAGAATGAAGAGGCTGGTTCTTCTATAGGCAAGGGTACCCCTCAAGGGGAGAAAGGTCCTAGTCCGGTAGTCTCCGACAACGAGACTGATTTTGATGAGGAGCAGTATCCTCCTGCAGAAGACAGATACAAGCAGTTGGAGGACAGATTGAATGCTATGGAGATCCAACAGGTACCTGGGCTGGATTTCGGAGATTTGGGTTTGTCTACTGGTGTGATCATTCCTCGTAAGTTCAAAGCACCATCCTTTACCAAGTATGATGGGGCATCCTGTCCCAAGCTACACCTCAGGTCATATGTGCGGAAGATTCAACCGTACTCAGTGGATAAGAATTTGTGGATCCACTTCTTCCAGGAGAGTCTTTCAGGGACTCATCTCGAATGGTTCTATCAGTTGGATGGGACCAAGGTTCGTAACTGGGAGGAGTTGGCTACTGCTTTCTATAAGCAGTATCAGTATAATGCCGACCTTGCCCCTACACGTACCCAACTCCAGGGTATGTCGTTAGGTTCAAGTGAAGGTTTTAAAGAGTACACTCAGAAGTGGAGGGATCTGGCTGGCAGGGTGCAGCCTCCGTTGACTGATCGGGAGTTGGTAGACATGTTCTTGGGGACCCTATCTGGGCCATTTTTCAACCATCTTATCGGTAACTCGTCTGCAGGGTTTACTGATCTTATTCTGACTGGAGAGAGAATTGAGGCTGGGTTGAAGTCTGGTAAGATTCCGAAGGGTGCATCTACAAGTTCAGAGAAGAAACCCTTCAAGAAGGAGGCTAGTGCTGTATATGGCTCCAGGAGACAAGAGAAATCTGAGCGCCGCTAATCTGTCAGTGCGGTAATGATTGCTAAGCCTGCTGCCGCTCCTCGGCAAACCAATCCTCAGAGGGCTGAAAGACCTATAAGAGAATTCACCCGTTTGAGTATGACTTTGTCGCAGATCTTGCCACAGTTTCTATCCACCAACCTAGTGACTGTCAGAGAGGCCCCAAAAGTTGTGAACACTGCCTCCCCGAAATACAATCCAAATGCCCGCTGTGCTTATCACTCCGATAGCCCGGGGAATTCCACTGATGATTGTTGGGCATTAAGGAATAAGGTGCAAGACCTTATTGACGCAAAAGAGATACAGTTCGAAGCGCCTGAGAGGCCGAATGTGGTAACTGCTCCTATGCCCCAGCATGGAGTAAATGCGGTTGATGAAGATGTATACGCTGTTTCTGTGGATGATGTGGCTACTCCTTTGATGACTGTCAAGAGGAACCTGCTGCTGGCCGGTTTTTTTCCGGGTTGCAGTGAGGGTTGCCTGTTCTGTGCCGTTTCCCTATCTGGTTGTCCTTTGCTGAAGTTGGGCATCCAAAGCCTAATGGACAGCAAGGAGATTCTGTTTAAGAAGTCTGTTGTTCAGTTGGTTCCAGTAGAAGAAGTTTTTGTGGTCACAATCTTCAATAATCCAATCAAGGCTCTCCCGAGGAAACCCGTCCAAATCATGACTATTGCACCTGTTGTTATTACTGTTCTGGGGCCTCTCCCCTACGTATCTGATAAAGCTGTCCCCTGGCACTATGGGGCAGATGTGTATGTGAATGGAATCAAACAAGAGTTCAACACTGGCGCCAGTATCTGCGATATCACTGGTCCAGCCAAGGTTACCCGCAGTGGCAGGCTCTTCTCGCCTGACATTGCACCGCCGGCTATTCGAAGACCCCTTACTATAACGCCTGCAAGTATACCCTCTCCTGTTTCTGATCAAGTTGTTTCCCCTGCTGCTGAGTCATCTAATGCTCGGGGCAAAGGGGTTGAAGATGAGCCTGCCCGGATGGAGGCACCAATACCTGTAACTGCTGAAGCCTCCCAACAAGAAATGGAGGAAATCCTAAAGATAATCAAGAAGAGAGACTTCAATGTTGTGGAACAGCTGGGGCATACGCCCTCCAAGATCTCAATGCTCTCCTTGTTACTGTGCTCAGAGGCCCATGCTAAGGCCTTGATCTCATTTCTCAAGACGGCCCATGTGCCACAGGAGACATCTGCAGTCCAGTTCACTGATTGTGTAGCAAATCTGACAGCGGACAATGGCTTGGGTTTCTCAGATGCTGACCTGACTGCAAAGGGAAGGGACCACAATGATGCCCTGCATGTCTCTATTGAATGCAGGGGCACTACTCTGGCGCATGTGTTGGTGGACACTGGTTCTTCCCTAAATGTGCTACCCAAGAAAGCCTTAGACCGTTTAGATTGTGAAGGCCTGGAACTGAAACCCAGCAATATTATCGTCAGAGCCTTTGACGGTTCCAAGAGGATGGTTCATGGAGAGGTTGACATTCCTATTCGTGTGGGCTCTCAGGTGTTTGACTCTACCTTTTATGTGATGGATATCCGTCCATCGTATTCTTGTCTACTGGGTCGACCTTGGATCCACAAAGCTGGGGCAGTGACCTCTACCTTGCACCAGAAGCTCAAGTACCCCGTCAGAGGGAAGATCGTCACTGTGCAAGGAGAGGAGGAGTATATGGTGAGCCATTTGAATTCCTTCAGGTACATTGAGATGGACGGGGAGCTTATTGAAACCCCCTTTCAGCATTTCGAAGAGGTACTTCCAATTTCAGCAGCAGCAGAAACAGCGGTCGAAGAGGATGTTCCTTTGAAGATGGCTTCCCTAAAGGATGCCCGGGCTGTGGTTCAGAAAGGTGAATGTACTAACTGGGGCAGGCTTCCCGACTTTACACAGAAAACTGACAAATTTGGACTGGGTTTTACTGCAGAGGGTCAGAAAGCTATGCGGAAGGCGAAGACCAGAAGACCTCCTGTGCTCATTACAAATCCAGGAGTGAATGCTGTTGGGGAGGATAATGAAGTGGTTGAAGCTGAATTCAATAGCTGGATCTACCCGACGACTGAAGGCGGATTGACCAATTGGATTGTCAAAGACCATACCCCTGTTACCTTTGTTACGCAGTAATAAACTTCTTTGTTTTGTTATTTGTAATAAACAATTAAAACTCTATGGCCCGGTGTCTTACCCGAGGCACCGTGGTTTCAATTGTGAGGGCATATAAATTGTCATTTCATATATCATGAATAAAAATCTTGGACGTTTTCTCGCATTTCAAATCTTATGCTCCTTTTTTGTCTTTCCTTCTTTTATACATTTCAAAATAGATGTATTTACACACACTCACTCATACAGGTTTCAATCCACTCTGGATCTCACTGGTAACGACTCTGCTACTGCCAGTTATGACTTCGAAAATCCGATCAACTTAGCCGAAGACGAAGGTGAAGATGATTGCGAAGTGCCTGGCGAGCTTGCAAGACTGTTACTCCAGGAAGAGAGGGCAATTCAACCACATGAAGAGCCAGTGGAAGTAATAAACTTGGGTACTGAGGCAGACAGGAAAGAGGTAAAGATTGGTGCCAACCTAGAGCTCAGCGTGAAGCAACGGTTGACTCAGATGCTACATGATTATATGGAGATCTTTGCCTGGTCCTACGAAGACATGCCCGGGTTGGATACTGATATTGTGGTCCATCACTTGCCTACTAAGGAAGACTGCCCTCCGGTTAAGCAAAAGGTCCGCCGTATGCGTCCAGAGATGTCTGAGAAGATCAAAGCCGAGGTTATGAAATAGTTTGATGCCGGGTTCCTTGCAGTGACCTCTTACCCTCAGTGGGTTGCTAATGTGGTGCGGTACCAAAGAAGGACGGTAAGGTCAGAATGTGTGTCGACTACAGGGATCTGAATAGGGCCAGCCCCAAAGATGACTTCCCTCTACCTCACATTGATGTCCTTGTTGACAATACAGCTCAGCATAAGGTGTTCTCTTTCATGGACGGTTTTTCAGGCTATAATCAAATCAAGATGGCTCCTGAAGACATGGAAAAAACTACATTTGTTACTCAGTGGGGGACCTTCTGCTACAAGGTCATGCCTTTTGGACTGAAGAACGCTGGGGCAACCTACCAACGTGCCATGGTTGCTTTATTCCATGATATGATCCATCATGAAATAGAGGTGTATGTTGACAACATGATCGCAAGGTCCCAGACTGAGAAAGAGCACCTAGATCATCTGCAGAAGTTGTTTGACCGGTTGAAACTGTACAAGCTGAGGTTGAACCCGAACAAGTGCACCTTCGGGGTAAGATCTGGAAAGTTGCTAGGCTTTGTTGTAAGTGACAAGGGTATTCAAGTGGACCCTGCCAAAGTTAAAGCTATTCAAGAGATGCCAGTTCCTAGGACAGAGAAAGAAGTCAGAGGCTTTTTAGGACGCCTGAATTACATTGCTCGGTTCATCTCACACCTGACTGCTACCTGTGTGCCAATCTTCAAGCTACTGAAGAAAGATCAGGTAGTACGTTGGAATGATGAATGTCAGGCTGCTTTTGACAGAATCAAGGAGTATCTCCAGGAACCACCTATCCTTATGCCACCGGTTGAAGGGAGACCTCTGATACTATACCTGACAGTACTTGACAACTCAATGGGGTGCGTGCTGGGGCAGCATGACGAGTCTGGCCGAAAAGAGCATGCCATTTATTACCTTAGCAAAAAGTTTACCGACTGTGAGACCCGATACTCACTGCTCGAGAAAACTTGCTGCTCTTTGGTATGGGCTGCTCGTCGGTTGAGACAGTATATGCTGACTCACACTACCTTGTTGATCTCAAAGATGGATCCTATAAAGTACATATTTGAAAAGCCTGCTCTGTTTGGGAGAATAGCGAGATGGCAAATGATCTTGACAGAATACGACATTCAGTACACGACCCAGAAAGCCATCAAGGGAAGTGTATTGGCAGACCACTTGGCACATCAGGCAGTAGACGACTATCAGTCAATGAACTTCGAGTTTCCGGACGAGAGCATCATGATTGTGACTAATTGTGAAGTGCCTGGACCGAATGAAGGACCTGAGGAAGGATCCCGATGGTCTATGCACTTTGACGGATCCTCCAACGCTTTGGGTAATGGTATTGGCCCTGTAATCATATCCCCTCAAGGCACTCATACTCCGCTCACTGCCCGGCTATGTTTCAACTGCACCAACAACATGGCAGAGTATGAGGCGTGCATCATGGGTCTTCAAGTTGCGATTGACCTAAGGATCAAGTTTCTGAGTGTCTTCGGAGATTCCACTCTCGTGATCAATCAGATCAAAGGAGAGTGGGATACGAAACATCTGAATCTTATTCCTTACAGGGAATGTGTGTTGACGTTGATCCCCCACTTCACAAAGATAACCTTTGAACACTTTCTGAGAGAGGAGAATCAGCTGGCGGACGCGTTAGCTACAATGTCTTCTATGTTCAAGGTCAAATGGGATAATGAGGCTCCCCGGATCATCATCTGGAAACTGGACGAACCGGCATACTGTTGTGATCTCGAGACTGAATTGGTGACTGAGAAGCCTTGGTACCATGAGGTGAAGAGATATTTGGAAGCTCAGGAGTATCCTGAAGGTGCCTCTGTCAATGATAAGAAGTTTCTGAGAAGGTTCGCAGCGAAGTTCTTCCTTAGCAACGACATCCTGTATAAACGAAACCATGATTCGACCTTACTGCGTTGTGTGGATAAGAGTGAAGCAGAAAGGATCATGGAAGAGCTACACGAAGGGACCTTCGGAACACATTCTAGTGGACACACTATGGCAAAGAAAATCCTTCGGGAAGGGTATTTCTGGTCCACCATGGAAGCTGATTGCTACCAACACTCTCGGACATGCCATAAATGCCAGATTTATGCAGATAAGGTGCATGTTCCTCCAGCTCCTCTGAATGTTCTAACTGCGCCTTGGCCGTTTGCAATGTGGGGCATAGACATGATCGGTGAGATTAAACCTACGGCGTCCAATGGGCATCGCTTCATCCTGGTAGCGATTGATTACTTCACGAAGTGGGTCGAAGCAGCTTCCTACGCTACGGTAACCAAGACTGTTGTGGCACGGTTCATTCGACATAACCTGATCTGTCGATACGGCGTCCCAGAAAGAATTATTACAGACAACGGTACCAATCTGAATAACAAGATGATCACTGAGCTCTGCGAGCAGTTTAAGATACAGCACCACAATTCTTCTCCTTACAAACCGAAGATGAATGGGGCTGTAGAAGCAGCAAATAAGAACATTAAGAAAATTGTGCAGAATATGACAGTGACTTATAAAGATTGGCACAAGATGTTACCGTTCGCTCTACATGGGTACCGTACCTCAGCCAGGACGTCAACCGGGGAAACTCCTTTCGACTTTGTCTATGGTATGGAGGCAGTCTTACCGATCGAAGTACAAATACCCTCTCTCCGGATAATGAAGGATGCAAACCTGAACGAAGATGATTGGATCCAGACACGACTTGATCAGCTAAACCTCATTGATGAAAAGAGACTTGCTGCTATCTGTCACGGTCAGACGTATCAGAAACGAATGATCAGGGCATTTAACAAAAAGGTCAGACCACAGGAATATCAAGTTGGGGATCTGGTAATCAAGCGAATCATCCTTCCTCAGAGTGATCCAAGGGGCAAATGGACCCCTACGTACGAAGGGCCATTTGTGGTTAAGCATGTGTTCTCAGGAGGAGCCATGATTCTAACCAACATGGATGGTGACGACCTTCCTCACCCCGCCAATGTAGACATAGTAAAAAGATACTACGCATAAAAAAAGACCCGCTAGGTTGACATACCTAGGCAAAAATTAGGGCTTCCCGGCGAACCAAAAGGGTTCGGGCAAAATGAAGGGATGAAATGAAAAATCTGTACACCCGGCAAGTCGAAAACCTGAAAAGGCGGCTTGGGCAAAAATGGGTATCCCGGTGGACCGAAAACCCGAAAGGGCGGTCCAGGCAAAAGTTAGGGATAAAGCGTAATACTATGGCTCATTGGATTACTTTGCATCCAGAATCCGGTATCTACAGCAAGTTCAGACGGCACCGATCAGTCAGCTTCATCTTCAACTAAGGTCATCAAGTGATGAGACGCTCGGAGTTATAAAGGCAATAGCAGAGTTGAAACCCAGTGGGATCATTCATTTCACACAGCTGTTTTACTTTCTCTTGTAAAAAATTTGTATAAACTCTTTTGTTCGATGGCGTTCTCTTACTAGGACGTCAGCCTCTTGTACATAAAACGCCTATTTTACAGGCAAATTCAAAATCAATACAAATACACTTTTCAGTTAAAATTGCCAATTGTTTTTCCTTTTCTGTTTTGTTTTGCGAAGAACGTCCAAGGTTCAATTTGTGATATATGCATTGACAATAATTTGCTAACTCATGAATAGTTGCATACGAAACAAAGGATTAATTGCAGGTAACATTAGAAACAGGGGCAATAAAGAGTTGTCTAAGCCATCTAATTGTTCTATCCTCCAAAGGTATCAAGGTAGGTTCAGCTGAAGAATATAACCAGATGTCTTAATTCCCCAGAGAGTGAGCCAGCAAGTCAGTACATTCTCCTCAAGCCAAGCTACTATCAAACTTAAGGAAGTTGGGTACCCTCCCGCAGATCTCAACATTCCCCAAGCACAGTATATATGCATTCTTAACAAGCATCCCCGGCAGTCTTGACCTAAAGATTGTTCCCCGGCGGTATATCAGACATTCAAAGGAATCACTTCCCCGGTACAATTCAAAACTTCCCCAAGAAGAGTCCAATCCAGCTTCCCCGGGAAAGTTGGAATCCATCTCCCCAAGCAGTAAGCTTATCCCCAGTAGATTCTGGAAGCTTACCCCCGCAAGGTGTAACACCCCATCTAAATACCCCAATTCATAGGTAAATATTAAAATCAGAGAAATAAAATTGCACGGAAGGGATGCCACAACAAAAAACACATTCCAAATTATTTTTAAAGAAAATGGACAGGGTATGTTTGAAGGTATAAGTATTCCAACACAAAACAAACATACAATAAATATTTACTTCATTCTCTCGTGCAAATGCAACGGAGTTTCACAATTTCCCATCATCTCCATTATGGAGGAATCAAAACATAATCCAAGGCATCAAGCCATCATAATTCACATGAGCATATGTTATCAAGTCTCTCATATACAAAACAATCATATACAAGAATAAGGATTATATACATCATAATCCAAATACAAAATAATCGAGTTCGACACTAAATAATTCCCCCCCATGTGTTACTACCAGAGCATCGACTCGACTCTAATCAAAATAAAACAGATTGCAATCCAATGCATCCGTTAGCTAGCGCCTCGCGCTACCGTCCTCGGTACCTGCACAATGCCATCAAAGGCATTGGCCAACAAAAGGGTAAGAATTCCAATAATCATATAACATGTAATTTTAAGTAAATGAAATGGCAATAAATAAAGCAATACATAATGATCATGTTCATTTTATCACTCGTAGTATCCTTACTCAAGGAACCCATTTCCAACACATTAGCCATGTAAACCGATTATCCGAAATACTCACATCCTTGACACATAACCATAATTCAAACAACAACAATATTGGTACATAATCAAAAACACATCCACACTCATGCATAACATGCACAAATATACATGAGACTCACTACACAACTCAACGTATGCGAATGCGGTACCGACTCGTGAACCCAAAGTTCCACCACCTATGTTTCCCTTCCGAATCAAGGTCACTACGTCTTTTCCCACAATAGAGTCACCGTCTAGATTTTGTGGACCCAAAGTTCCACCACCTGTGTTTCCCTTCCGGATCAAGGTCACTACGTCTTTTCCCACAATAGGGTCACCGTCTAAATATTGTGTGAACCCACAGTTTCACCGTCTCTGTTTCAAGACCAACCATGCCATGCAATGTACAATATAACCAATGCATGCAATTAAGACTCACAATAATCTGAACATACACATGCCATCAAATCCAACCAATGGAACATCAACTATTGTACATGCATGCATACATATGATTTAACAATCTCAACGTCAAGTAGAATGTATACAAACAAGTTACTTACTCAACCAAAACATAAACCATCAACTATCAAATAATTCCAAATCGGAAAATCGGAACACAATCGCGTTCCAAAGAAAGTGCGAAAATCAGAAATTTGGAGTCTACAGACGCATCAACACGGGCACCCGTGTGCTGCAACACGGCCCGTGTTGAGAGGCCACCATGAACGTGCCTAAAGAAATGCCAAGTCAGAGCATCAACACGGGCACCCGTGTGATGCAACACGGCCCGTGTTGAGAGGCCTGCGTGAAAACTCCACTCTTTTGGGTTTTTCTCATTCAACTACCATGGTTTTCTTTCCCATTTCAATACTCTTAATTTCTACAAGCTAGCACCTAATACACCCACAAACCATACTCCTAATCCAACTTTTCTAAACCATTCTAACAATCAACCAACAAAACCCTATAAAATCAACTATCCATTTTACCCCCAAATCCAAAATATATTTATCAAAACCTAACAATATGAGATGGAGAATCAAACCCCTTACCTTGGTGTGGGTTTTCTTGAAACAAGAAGATGAAGATGTTGCAACTTCACCCTAGCTTCCTTTCTTCTCTTCTCCTCTTTTCTTTTCTTCTTCTTCTTTCTCTTCTTTCCACTACTCTTACTAACTCTCCTTTCTATTTTATAAAACCCTCCTTCTACTACTAACTTTCCTCCCTCTATCTTTCAAAAATTATAATTTGGCCCCAACAATTATTTAACTCAAATTATAATATATAACCCTATTAAACAATATTACACTAAATAATATTCATTCTATATAAACCTAATCATGCCAATTAATCAAACAAAGTCAAATATTACTACACACCAAATTAATATTATTCAAAATAATATTCCGACACAATAAATATTTTTATTTCATATTACCCAATTAATATTTTAATCGATATCAATTGAATATATTTCTCAAAATAGATATAATTTAATAATTTTGGAAAATAATTAATGAAATAACATTTAGAAAAAAACGGCGTGTTACAACTCTCCCCCACTTACAAGATTTTCGGCCTCGAAAATTACCTCTAAACGAACAATTCGGGATAGGAATCCCGCATCCGACTTTCAAGCTCCCATGTCACATTACCATTCGCCGAACCACCCCATGCAACTTTAACCAAAGCAATCTCTCTTCCTCTTAGTTGTTTCACCTTCTTATCTTCAATCCTCACCGGTAAAACCTAAACCGTCAAATTGTCTCTTACTTCCAAATCATCCGCTTGAATAACATGAGACGGATCCGCAATATACTTTCGTAATTGCGAAACGTGAAATACATCATGCAAATTTGAAAGTGATGGCGACAATGCAATCCGATAAGCCATACTTCCAATCCGCTCTGAAATCTGATAAGGACCAATAAACCGAGGTGTTAACTTCCGCGATTTAAGCGCCCTTCCAACACCCGTAGTTGGATTCACCTTCAAAAACACATGTTCATCCTTCTTGAACTCAAGAGGTTTCCTCCTCTTGTCAAAGTAACTCTTTTGGCGATTCTGAGACACTTTCATCTTCTCTCTTATCAATCTGATCTTATCCGTGGTCTCTTGAACCAATTCCGGACCAACTATAGCACTTTCTCCTGTCTCGTACCAACACAAAGGTGTCCTACACCGTCTTCCATACAATGCCTCAAAAGGAGCCATGCCAATGCTAGAATGAAAACTATTATTATAAGTAAACTCAATCAAAGGCAAATGACTCTCCCAGGAACCTCTTTGATCCAAAACACAAGCACGCAATAAATCCTCAAGTGACTGAATTGTTCTCTCCGTTTGGCCATCCGTCTGAGGATGATAAGCGGAACTCAATCTCAGCTTAGTACCCAAGGCTCTTTGTAAACCTTCCCAAAATCTTGAAGTGAAACGCGGATCTCTATCTGAAACAATACATGTAGGAATACCATGTAAACAAACAATCCGCTCCACATACAACTTAGCAAGCTTCTCCATAGCATAATCCATCCTAATCGGAATAAAGTGTGCAGATTTAGTCAATCTATCCACTATGACCCAAATAGCCTCATGATTACTCGAAGTCCTCGGCAAACCAGAAACAAAATCCATCGAGATACTATCCCACTTCCACTCGGGAATAGACAACGGTTGTAACAAACTCGAAGGCTTTTGGTGTTCAATCTTAGACTTTTGGCAAACCAAACAAGAATATACAAACTCAGCAATTTCCTTTTTCATACTTGGCCACCAAAACAACTTCCTTAAGTCTTGGTACATCTTTGTAGCACCCGGATGAATACTCAATCCGCTTCGGTGTCCTTCCTCAAGAATCCTCTTTTTCACATCCCCCACATCAGGAACGCAAACTCTATCATGACATCTCAAAATTCCATTCTCATCAATTCTGAACTCTCCACCTTGACCTTGATTCACCAAAGTAAACTTGTCAACCAAAACCAAATCTGACTTTTGCCCATCCCTAATCTCTTCCAAGACACCACTAGTAAGCTTCATCATACCAAGCTTCACGCCAAAATAAGTCTCTTCACACACCAAACTCAAATCTCGAAATTGCTCCAACAATTCCCATTCTTTAACCATTAACATAGACATGTGTAAAGACTTCCTGCTCAAAGCATCTGCAACCACGTTTGCCTTACCAGGATGGTAATTCAAACTGAAGTCATAATCTTTAAGGAACTCTAGCCACCTTCTTTGCCTCATATTCAACTCTTTTTGATCAAACAGATATTTCAAACTCTTATGATCGCTAAAGACGTCGAATCTCGACCCAAACAAATAATGCCTCCAAATCTTTAACACAAAAACCACCGCTGCCAACTCCAAGTCATGAGTCGGATAATTTCTCTCATGCACCTTGAGTTGCCTCGAAGCATACGCCACAACCTTCCCATTTTGCATTAACACACCTCCTAAACCCATCAAAGAAGCATTGCAATAGACCGTAAACGGTTCAGATGGTTTAGGCAAAATCAAAATCGGCGCAGTTGTCAACCTTCTTTTCAACTCTTGGAAACTATCTTCACACTGCGGATTCCATACGAACGCTTGACTCTTCCTAGTCAATTGTGTCAACGGTAAAGCTAGCTTGGAAAAGCCTTCAATGAACTTACGGTAATAACCCGCTAAACGAAGAAAGCTTCGAATCTCAAAAACTGATTTTGGAGATTCCCATTCTGACACGGCTTCTATCTTCGAAGGGTCCACAGCAATACCTCCACGAGATATCACGTGACCAAGGAAACTCACTCGTTCCAACCAGAATTCACACTTCAAAAGTTTAGCAAACAAATGATTTTCCTTCAGAATTGACAAAACAATTCTCAAGTGTTCGGCATGCTCTGCTTCACTCTTGGAATAAATCAGAATGTCATCGATGAACACCACCACAAACTTATCCAGAAACTCATGAAAGATTCTGTTCATATACTCCATGAACACACCAGGTGCATTCGTAACACCAAAAGGCATTACCGAATACTCATAGTGTCCATAACGAGTTCTGAATGCAGTTTTCTGAATATCACCCGCTTTCACGCGAATCTGATGATAGCCTGATCTCAAGTCAATCTTGCTAAACACACACGCACCCACCAGCTAATCCATTAAATCATCAATCCTTGGCAAAGGATACTTGTTCTTAATGGTCACTTTGTTTAGCTGCCTATAATCCACACAAAGTCTCATTGTTCCTTCTTTCTTCTTCACAAGTAAAACTGGAGCACCCCACGGGCTCACACTAGGACGAATAAACCTTTTGTCAAGCAACTCCTCCAGCTGACTCTTCAGTTCCACTAGTTCCGACTGTGACATCCTATAAGGAGCCATCGAAACAGGACTAGTACCAGGAATTAAGTCGATGGAAAACTCTACCTCGCGCTCAGGAGGTAAATCCGTAATCTCTTCAGGAAACACTTCAGGAAATTCGCATACCACAGGATAATCCTTTCTTACTCTACCATCTTCCAAAACCATACTCGCCATAAGCATAAACAACCCATCTCCATTCTTCACACTCTTCTCGACTTGCTGTGTAGACAAGAAAACCACACCATCTTTCTCGGACTCGAGAAAAAGAACAGCCTTAGCAAAACAGTTGATATAGACATGGTTGGCTTTCAACCAGTCCATACCTAGAATCACATCTATCTGATGCAAGGGAAGACACACGAGATCAACTTCGAAATCTCTCCCGCACATGCGCAAAGGACACTTTAAACAAACAACTGAAGTAGAAACTGAACCCATCGCAGGTGTATCTACCTCCATACTTCGATCCAAAGTAGACAAGACAAGGCCCAATCTCTTGGCACAATCTAAAGCAACAAACGAATGTGTCGCACCCGTATCAATAATAGCAACCAAAGACACATTAGAGATAAAGCATGTACCTCTGATTAGACGTTCCTCAGCAGAAGTCTCTGCTCCAGATAAAGCGAATACTTTTCCAACTTCTTTCTTTGGCTTTGGGCATTTGGTACTTATGTGGCCTTGCTCACCACAATTAAAGCAAGTTACACTCATACCAGCTCTACAATCCACCGCTTTGTGACCCACCTTGTCACACTTGAAACACTTAACTATCCCCTGGCGACATTCCATAGCACGATGTCCCTCTTTACCACATTTAAAACATTTGATTGGAGTAGTCACTCCCCCACTCAGACTCTTCCCACTACTTATTGGTCTCTTTCCTCTTCCATCATAAGGCTTAGGACGCATCTGCCCCTTGCCTCCTTTCTCACTCAAGCTCTTGTAATAAGCAGTGCTATCCCGACTGTCTTCGTCGTAGATACGACTCTTATTAACCAACTCAGAGAATCTTGTAATCTGCTGATACCCAATCGCCTTCTTTATGTCCGGCCTCAAGCCATTAACAAACTTAAGGCACTTCGACCTCTCAGCATTAACAGTGTTGTAGTGAGGACAGTATTTGATCAAATCTTGAAATTTAGCCGCATAGTCAGCTACCGAACCACTACCTTGTTTCAATTCCAGGAATTCAACTTCCTTTTTACCACGAACATCCTCCGGAAAATAATTCTCCAAGAATGCATCTCGGAAAATTTCCCAAGTCACCACAACCTGCTCCTCCTCATACCTCTGACTAGCGTTGATCCACCAGTCTTCGGCCTCTTTAATCAGCATGTGTGTTCCGAATTGCACTTTCTGAGCGTCAGTGCAATTCATCACACGAAAGATTTTCTCAATTGCTTTTAACCATTCTTGAGCCTCCACCGGAGCATGCTCTCCCTTGAAAGTAGGCGGGTTGTTCTTTTGGAATTTCCCAAGAGCACGGAAAGCATCTTCAGTACCATCATGTGGTGCTCGAGTCGTTTGCGGCATCTGATTTATTGACCCCGCAAGCAACCTCAATGCCTCAGCTAAAGCATCATCATTCCTTCTACCAGCCATCTTCTGAACAACACAGGGCATTGATCGCGTTAGCCACACAATCAAATACAAGGGGTTAACAAAATAAGACCTGACAACCGACCGACTATGCTCTGATACCACTATTGTAACACCCCATCTAAATACCCCAATTCATAGGTAAATATTAAAATCAGAGAAATAAAATTGCACGGAAGGGATGCCACAACAAAAAACACATTCCAAATTATTTTTAAAGAAAATGGACAGGGTATGTTTGAAGGTATAAGTATTCCAACACAAAACAAACATACAATAAATATTTACTTCATTCTCTCGTGCAAATGCAACGGAGTTTCACAATTTCCCATCATCTCCATTATGGAGGAATCAAAACATAATCCAAGGCATCAAGCCATCATAATTCACATGAGCATATGTTATCAAGTCTCTCATATACAAAACAATCATATACAAGAATAAGGATTATATACATCATAATCCAAATACAAAATAATCGAGTTCGACACTAAATAATTCCCCCCCATGTGTTACTACCAGAGCATCGACTCGACTCTAATCAAAATAAAACAGATTGCAATCCAATGCATCCGTTAGCTAGCGCCTCGCGCTACCGTCCTCGGTACCTGCACAATGCCATCAAAGGCATTGGCCAACAAAAGGGTAAGAATTCCAATAATCATATAACATGTAATTTTAAGTAAATGAAATGGCAATAAATAAAGCAATACATAATGATCATGTTCATTTTATCACTCGTAGTATCCTTACTCAAGGAACCCATTTCCAACACATTAGCCATGTAAACCGATTATCCGAAATACTCACATCCTTGACACATAACCATAATTCAAACAACAACAATATTGGTACATAATCAAAAACACATCCACACTCATGCATAACATGCACAAATATACATGAGACTCACTACACAACTCAACGTATGCGAATGCGGTACCGACTCGTGAACCCAAAGTTCCACCACCTATGTTTCCCTTCCGAATCAAGGTCACTACGTCTTTTCCCACAATAGAGTCACCGTCTAGATTTTGTGGACCCAAAGTTCCACCACCTGTGTTTCCCTTCCGGATCAAGGTCACTACGTCTTTTCCCACAATAGGGTCACCGTCTAAATATTGTGTGAACCCACAGTTTCACCGTCTCTGTTTCAAGACCAACCATGCCATGCAATGTACAATATAACCAATGCATGCAATTAAGACTCACAATAATCTGAACATACACATGCCATCAAATCCAACCAATGGAACATCAACTATTGTACATGCATGCATACATATGATTTAACAATCTCAACGTCAAGTAGAATGTATACAAACAAGTTACTTACTCAACCAAAACATAAACCATCAACTATCAAATAATTCCAAATCGGAAAATCGGAACACAATCGCGTTCCAAAGAAAGTGCGAAAATCAGAAATTTGGAGTCTACAGACGCATCAACACGGGCACCCGTGTGCTGCAACACGGCCCGTGTTGAGAGGCCACCATGAACGTGCCTAAAGAAATGCCAAGTCAGAGCATCAACACGGGCACCCGTGTGATGCAACACGGCCCGTGTTGAGAGGCCTGCGTGAAAACTCCACTCTTTTGGGTTTTTCTCATTCAACTACCATGGTTTTCTTTCCCATTTCAATACTCTTAATTTCTACAAGCTAGCACCTAATACACCCACAAACCATACTCCTAATCCAACTTTTCTAAACCATTCTAACAATCAACCAACAAAACCCTATAAAATCAACTATCCATTTTACCCCCAAATCCAAAATATATTTATCAAAACCTAACAATATGAGATGGAGAATCAAACCCCTTACCTTGGTGTGGGTTTTCTTGAAACAAGAAGATGAAGATGTTGCAACTTCACCCTAGCTTCCTTTCTTCTCTTCTCCTCTTTTCTTTTCTTCTTCTTCTTTCTCTTCTTTCCACTACTCTTACTAACTCTCCTTTCTATTTTATAAAACCCTCCTTCTACTACTAACTTTCCTCCCTCTATCTTTCAAAAATTATAATTTGGCCCCAACAATTATTTAACTCAAATTATAATATATAACCCTATTAAACAATATTACACTAAATAATATTCATTCTATATAAACCTAATCATGCCAATTAATCAAACAAAGTCAAATATTACTACACACCAAATTAATATTATTCAAAATAATATTCCGACACAATAAATATTTTTATTTCATATTACCCAATTAATATTTTAATCGATATCAATTGAATATATTTCTCAAAATAGATATAATTTAATAATTTTGGAAAATAATTAATGAAATAACATTTAGAAAAAAACGGCGTGTTACACAAGGCACGAACGCGTCTCTCGGCTTTATTCAAAGAGTTATTTCCTTACCAGGATATAACTGGGTTATCCTCAGCCAAAAGCCACGAAAAGATCGTCCTCGACGAAGTCTTCTTACCCCCAGCGAAGTCCATTAACACTTCCAGCACAACAGTGGTATCCCCAGCAAGTTATCTTCATCAAACTCAACAAAGTATCTCTCTCCCCACAGAGTGTTGCTTCCCAGCAAGATCGCTAGAGTACTTTTATCCCCGCAGAGTAATCCATTCGCCAAGTTTATTCCCCAACGGAGTTATCTTCTCCTACCGGTATTCTTGCAACTATCATCCCCAGCGGAAGCAAAGATCTATTCTTCAACATCAGCCCAGGAGTGACTTCCCGGCACCCGTCAAGGATTTATTTTCCTAAACGAAAATATACATTCATAAACATTACATCTCCATACATTATAGCATGCATATACGCATCATACCTTACAAATCTCATTTATGTTGAGAACATCATTGCTTGATCCATATCATGCATTGCGTATGACTGACCTTTACCTTTCAGGAAAGATCCAGTGAAATTCTCGGCTATATTTCAAGACCTAGACCGGTTCAGTTAAATTGACCCTAAGATTTTTCTGTTTTCTTATCCAGTCCAAGGCCTTCTCTGGTTCAGTCAGATCGACCCTAAGATCTCCCTGTTTCTTATCCAGTTGAAGACGTTTCAAGACCTAGACCGGTTCAGTTAATCGACCCTAAGATTTTCTGTTTCTTATCCAGTCCAAGGCCTTCTCTAGTCCAGCTAAATCGACCCCTAACAGATTTTCCTGATAAAGACTTAGTAGAAGATACCCAAGATTCTCTCAATGATTGCTGTTGAGGTTGTAGTCGCCTATGGTTCTCTCCCCGATACTGCGGAGGTAGTAATCATCCCCAGATTCGCTCAGCGTTACTGTTGAAGTTGAAGTCGTCCAAGATTCTCTCAATGATTGCTGTTGAGGTTGTAGTCGCCTATGGTTCTCTCCCCCATACTGTGGAGGTAGTAATCATCCCCAGATTCGCTCAGCGTTACTGTTGAGGTTGAAGTCGTCCAAGGTTCTCTCACCGTTCCTGTTGAGGTAGTAACCATCCCTGGTTCGTTCATCACTGTTTGAAGATCCAGATCCAGCTCCTGTAACCAGTCAGGACACATCTATGCAAAGAATTTGAAGACCAGCTCCTGTAACGGGTCAGGTAATCATTTTTCCTTTTGCAGGTACGCAAGTTTCTCGCTAAGGAATCTCTTATGCGACCAACATCCTGATGGCATCTATAAGCCCATCCACCTTCCATCATCTCTCAGCATGGCATCTATAAGCCCATCATCCTATCCATCAATCTCCAAATGGCATCTATAAGCCCATTCCCATCATCACTGCTACTATGTGAGCGCAAATTTCTGGGCACTCTAGTGTTCAATCATCTTCCACCTTCGGATTACGAAAGGCACGTCAGCCAATCTACATCCTCAGGCCTAAGAAGATTGAACAGGGGCAACTGTTGTACCCCAAAATTTGCCCTCCCATATTCTTCAAGACTTGCCAAGTCAAAGCTTCAAAATCTCCCCAAGGGTTGCACACTTCAAGGGCCTCCTAACAGTCAAAAATTAGGGTTTTGGTTATGACAAAGTAAATGAAGTTTCCAAGGGTCCAATCAAGTCCCACATGCCTACAAACATGGTCAAGCATCCTCATACCAAGTTTCAAGACTTACAGCATAAGATTGTACAGTCAAAAACCCGAATTGCACTACAGTCAACTGTAGGGGCAAAATGGTCATTTGACAGTCAAAAGTTCAAAATTTTGGTCAAAATCTCATTTTGAAGCCACAAACATCATTTGATCAATTCTTGATCATGATTCTCAAAGCTTGGCTCAGAAAGTCTCAAGATGCAAAAGTTTCCATATTTGGACAGTTGAAAAAGTCAACTGTAACTTGACCAGGGCATAACTTTCACATGGATTATCATAAAAACTCCATCTAAAGCTCATTTTGAAGATAAAGACATTTACTACAACTCCTCTTCACACTTCAAGTCCAAGAAATGCTCTCATAAAAAGTTATCAATTTCAACATTATAGGTCATTTTCAAAAGTCAACAAAAAGGGACTTTAAGTCAAAGGCCATAACTTGAGATTGGTAAATCAAAATGACATGGGACCAAAGACATTGGTTAGAGAACTCAAAGACCTTTCCAAAATGTCTAAGAACATGAGCAAAGCTTAAAAATTGAGCAAGTTATGCCTTGTGGAAGTTGGGAAATTTTTGGATATTTTGAAAAGTCAACATTGCTTCAAAAGTCTTAAAAATGCTAATAGGCCTCTTTTTCTTCCAAGAATCATTATCCAAGGCATGTGCACGACCATTTGGCCCAAAGAGAAGTTTTTCATCATTTTTATTTTATTTATTTGAATTTTTAATTGCTAAATATTCATTTAATTAATTAAAATATATGAAAAATACTAAACCTAACTTTCTAAATCTTTTTGTGCATGGAATAGGCTTAAGATTTCGTGCATGATCAGATTTGGAAAGAATCTTGATAATTGGACATGATTGGAACCAAAATAGCATGAAAAAGATTGAAAACTCATGGCATGAAAAATCAAATATCTTCTCATCAATTCAAGGATTCTTTGGCTCAATTTCTCAACCCTAATCATTCATACATATATATACATGCTAACCCTAATGCAAATAACCTCCCAGCTGCGCCAGAAATCCATAACCAAACTTGAGTTTTTTGACAAAAATTCCAATACTGAAAACTAGGTTCTAGGGCGATTCAAGCCAAAATAATCGTTCCATTGGCTTGCTGAGACTTCAAGGAAGGAGTCTGAATCGAAATCATAGCTTGAAACATCAAGAATTGGTAGTTATAACTTGTTGTACCCCAAAATTTTCCCTCCCATATTCTTCAAGATTTGCCAAGTCAAAGCTTCAAAATCTCCCCAAGGGTTGCACAGTTCAAGGACCTCCTAACAGTCAAAAACTAGGGTTTTGGTTCTGACAAAGAAAATGAAGTTTCCAAGGGCCCAATCAAGTCCCACATGCTTATAAACATGGTCAATCATTCTCATACCAAGTTTCAAGACTTACAGCACAAAATTGCACAGTCAAAAACCCTAATTGCACTACAGTCAACTGTAGGGGCAAAATGGTCATTTGACAGTCAAAAGTCCAAATTTTTGGTCAACATCTCATTCTTAAGCCACAAACATCATTTGATCAATGCTTGATCATGATTCTCAAAGCTTGGCTCAAAAAGTCTCAAGATGCAAAAGTTTCCATATTTGGACAGTTGAAAAAGTCAACTGTAACTTGACCAAGGCATAACTTCAACATGGTTTATCATAAAAATTCCATCCAAAGCTCATTTTGAAGAGAATGACATTTCCTACAACTCCTCTTCACACTTCAAGTCCAAGAAATGCTCTCACAAAAAGTTATCAATTTCAACATTATAGGTCATTTTCAAAAGTTAACAAAAAGAGACTTTAAGTCAAAGGCCATAACTTGAGATTGGTAAATCAAAATGACATGGGACCAAAGGCATTGGTTAGAGTACTCAAAGACCTTTCCAAAATTTCCAAGAACATGAGCAAAGCTTAAAAATTGAGCAAGTTATGCCTTGTGGAAGTTGGGAAATTTTTGGATATTTTGAAAAGTCAACATTGCTTCAAATGTCTTAAAAATGCTAATGGGCCTCTTTTTCTTCCACAATTCATCATCCAAAGCATGTGCACGACCATTTGGCCCAAAGGGAAGTTTTTTATCATTTTTATTTATTTATTTGGATTTTTAATTATTAATAATTCATTTAATTAAAATAAATAGGTGAAAAATACTAAACCTAACTTTTTAAATCTTTTTGTGCATGGAATAGGCTTAAGATTTCGTGTATGATCAGATTTGGAAGGAATTATGGTGATTGGATATGATTGAAACCAAAATAGCATGAAAAAGATTGAAAACTCATGCCTTGAAAATCAAATATCTTCTCCATCAATTCAAGGATTCTTTGGACAAAAAATTGAACCCTAATCATTCACACATAAATACTGATGCAAACCCTAGTGTTCATGACCACAAAGCTGCGCCCAAAAGCCATAACCAAGTTGGCATTTTTCAAGAAAATTTTAAAACTGAAATCACGACTGCAAAGGTTTTCAAGCCAAAACAACCATTCTATCACCTTCCTGGGACATCAAGGAAGGCCCCTGAATCAAAATCATAGCTTCTAAGCTCCAGAATTGGTAACACGAAACAACCCTGTTCACCATATTTTTTGTATTCGTGCATCAATTTACACGCATCATTCTTGCATTTTTTTGATTGAATTATACTAATGAGACCTTCCTGAAGCTAACCACACAGCTTGATTGAATTTTCATGCACCATACGCGAAATTGCCATTGTTGTCTTTTAGGGTTACAGAGGTCATGAATTGGGGCTTCCTTATTCAGGAACAATTGAGACTTGAGACCTATACCACTGAACACGGCATGCTTGGACGATCCAGAATCACTAGTCGCGCCCTTTTTATTTTGGCTTGATTTCTATTCGCTATTTTCTGTATTTCAGATTGTGGGGGTTTAAAACCCCCGCTATTTAATATATATTTGCAGGCAAAAGCAAGGAATCAGTGGGGAAGATGATGCATGGAGGAATACCATTGGAGGGTTCAAATAATTAGCGCGTTTTTTTTTATTCTGTCCACTAATCCATTTTTTTCATTATATTATTTAGTTTCCATTAGGTTAAAGAATGAACGCGCTAGCTTGAATGGTGAAAAGTAACATTGGTAACCTTTGGGACCTGGGTTCGATCCCCAGGTCCCCCACTCTCTTTCAATATTTTTTCTCCTAATCTAATCCCATGCAGATTCAATACTAGGGTTCACCATGTTCCCCACATCTGGACTATCCACGTGCCTACTGAGATGAATAAAAGGGCCATAATTGGAAGAACATGATGGGCAGGAGTCAACGCAAATGCATGCTACCCTGGAAAGTCAATAAGGCCAAGGATAATTGGGCCTGAATTGCTAAGATATGACCTCCAATTGTCGACAGAAACTCCCCTAAGGTATTGTATTTTCTTTTTTTTCCCTTATTTTATTTATTTCAATGATTCTCTTTTTTTAATTAATTTAACTTATTTTCATAAAAATATAAAAATAGTAAAAAAAAACAGAAAAGTCATAAAAAATAATATTTAGTTAATTAATATTTTTTTGTAAATAAACCTCACTAATTAATTAGATTTAAACTTAGGGTTAATTTTAATATCTTTTCTTAATAAATTAAAAATTGGTAGAATTAGGGTTTTTAAGTATTTTTATCCTTTTTCTTTTCTTTCACAATAATTAATTATTAAATATTATTTTTGTAATTAAATTACCATCTAAATAATTAGATTAATCTTAGGTTTAATTTTAACATGTTTTCTTAATAAATAAAAAAAATTAGAATTAGGGTTAATATTTTAATTTCATTTAATCTTTCTCATAAAAATTCATAAATCCAAAAAATACCAAAATAATTTCTTTTTTTTATTTTTTTAATTTAATCATTTAATTTAATTAAAAAAGGGTCCAACGCCCTCGTTTCCAATTTTAATTCCAATTCGCGCATTTTATTTATTTCCTTCTTTTAAGTATTTATGTAATTCTCCCAAAGCCGTGTAAACTTAATCTGTCACACTTTACTTTAGTTCTTTATTTTCTGTCAAATCGGGTCCTGGTTTAATTTTGGCGATGTGGACCCGCGCCTTTGTAATAGTTTAGAACTTTTATATTTCTGCATCTCTTTAACTGTTAAATAAATGCATGCAAGAATGAATGGCCTAAAATAAAAACAAAAACGTAGATCACCAATAATATGACAAGATAAAATATCTGAACATGACACACAAATCACACACCACCCCTAGGGTACGCCTCACTGTTGCCTTGCCTCGAAAGGTGATCGTCGAGTAGAAGATGTCTTAGTAAGTCCTCATGATCCGGGAACCTAGCATGAGGGTAGCTTCTAAGGTGTCTTCCCATTGCTCTGGTGATCACCATGTCCCGAACCTCGAATTGACCCGAACACCTCCAACGGTGGTGCTACCTACCTCTCAATGGTGGGATGGCACTACTTTAAAGGACATTTACACAGACGAATTCCTTAGGGTAGGTAGACGACTCTAGATACTTGCTTTAAATTTCAAAACAAATCAAACATACTTTTCACACCGACACATTTTCAAAAAGCTTTCGAAAGCAATTTTTCAAACACTCTTGAGGACCGATACAAGAGTCGAACTGGAATTTTCAAAGAAACTTTTTTTAAAACCCACAGTTGAAAAGCAAACAAACCAATTTTGAAAACACAAATGAGCAAGTATCTAAGAGCCCATGGATAACCATGGATAGAAAGGGTGCTAACACCTTCCCTTTTTATAACCTACCTCCCGAACCGAGAGCAATCTCTTTAAGGAATTTTTCTGTGCTTTTGTCCTTTCCATTTGGAGAAAATAAAAGACGGTGGCGACTCTTGCTTCCGCGACATTTCGCGAACCAGCGTTAAACAGTCAGTTCCAGATCCACCGATCACAGAACTCAAACTGTTTTCAATAATATGCATATTCGTGTTTTGATTTTCAAGCATTCTCATGGCATTTTATTTATGGATTTATACTAATTGGATGATTCTGAAGCTAACCCTATAATTTGATTGAGTTTTTATGCACTATTGGAGATTTCACCATTGATACAGGTTAGGGTTACCAAGCTTTCAAATTGGGCGTTTCTAAATGCTGTAAAATTGGAACACCTCAATACCATGACCGAACTCAGCATGCTTGGACGATCTGAACAGAACCCTCGCGCCTAATTTATGTGGCCATATGGCCTAATCTTTATTTTGAAAACAAGCATATTTTAGGGGGGTTTAAAACCCCCGCTAACTCTTTTATGTTTCAGGCAAAAAGCAAAACGAAGAAGAAGAAGATGAGGTGTAAGGCGTTGGTTGGTTCGTTCAAAATTCCGCGCGGAAAAGGGCACTAACGTTTGTTTTATTTTATAATGTTTATTGGTTATGTAATATACAAAGATACAAAGCAGCGCGGTTGGCAAGGCATAGTATTGGTAATCCCTGGGACCTGGGTTCGAACCCCAGGTCCCCATCCCTTTCCATAATATTTTTACTAACGTTATCCTATGCAGCGCTCTTCCTTGAAGGCCATCATACACCCCTTGGTCCAACTATGCCACGCGCCCACTGAGATTAATCCATTGGCCCTGATCAGAGGAACACCATATTCGTTGGTCAAACATGCCACATGCTAGCGTCAGAGTCAAATGAGGCCATAGACAAATGGGCCTAAATTACTAAGCAAAACCTCCAATTGGGGACAGACCCCCCATGGTTTGCCTTTCTAATTCTTTTTCTCATATTTTTCTATTTTTGTTTTAATTAGTTTTTTTTAATTTAATTCTTTAATTTAATCATTTTCATAAAATATTAAAAAATAGTAAAAAAACAGAAAAGTCATAAAAATCAAACTTTATTTATTTAATTAATATATTTTTGTAAATAAAATTCATTAATTAACTTAGTTTTAAATTCTAGGATTAAACTTAATATTTTTCAATAAACCTAAAATTGGTAGAATTAGGGTTTCAAGTATTTTTTATCTTTTTTTTCCTTTTTTCACCATATTAATTATTAATTCTTAATTAGTTATTTTTATAAATCAAATCGCATTAGTTAATTAGGTTTAACTTTAGATAATTTTCATATTTTCTTAATAAATTAAAAAATAGCTAGAATTAGGTTTAAATTTCATTTAATTCTCATTAAAATCATAAATACCAAAATCTCAAAAATAATTTCTTTTTTATTTTAAATTCATTAATTTAATAATTTAATTTAATTTCATTAAAAAGGGTCCAACGCCCTCGCTTTCAATTTCAATTCAATCCGCGCATTTTATTTCGTATAATTTTTATGTACTTCTCCCAAAGCCATGTAAATATTTATCTTTCGCACTTTACTTTATTTCTTTATTTTCTGTCAAATCGGGTCCTGGATTTTAATTTGGCGATGTGGACCCGCGCCTTTGTAATAGTTTAGAACTTTACCTTTCCGCAACTTTTTTTTAACTGTTAAATAAATGCATGCAAGAATGAATGACAAAAATAAAAACAAACACATAGATCACTTTGACATGACAAGATAAAATATCTGAAAACGACACACAAATCACACACCACCCCTAGGGTACGCCTCACTGTTGCCTTGCCTCGAAAGGTGATCGTCGAGTAGAGGATGTCTTAGTAAGTCCTCATGATCCGGGAACCTGGCATGAGGGTAGCTTCTAAGGTGTCTTCCCATTGCTCTGGTGATCACCATGTCCCGAACCTCGAATTGACCCGAACACCTCCAACGGTGGTGCTACCTACCTCTCAATGGTGGGATGACACTACTTTAAAGGACATTTACACAGACGAATTCCTTAGGGTAGGTAGACGACTCTAGATACTTGCTTTAAATTTCAAAACAAATCAAACATACTTTTCACACCGACACATTTTCAAAAAGCTTTCGAAAGCAATTTTTCAAACACTCTTGAGGACCGATACAAGAGTCGAACTGGAATTTTCAAAGAAACTTTTTTTAAAACCCACAGTTGAAAAGCAAACAAACCAATTTTGAAAACACAAATGAGCAAGTATCTAAGAGCCCATGGATAACCATGGATAGAAAGGGTGCTAACACCTTCCCTTTTTATAACCTACCTCCCGAACCGAGAGCAATCTCTTTAAGGAATTTTTATGTGCTTTTGTCCTTTCCATTTGGAGAAAATAAAAGACGATGGCGACTCTTGCTTCCGCGACATTTCGCGAACCAGCGTTAAACAGTCAGTTCCAGATCCACCGATCACAGAGACAACTAGGGTTTTGACCCTTGACTTAAACCTAATTGCGATTGATTAAAAAAATTTTTTGTTATGTTTTAGGAAAATAATGGAATTGTTGAATTAAAGAAAAATCCTAAGTCTAATTAATTTTAAACTAAGAAAAATAAATTAATTCATCTAAAAGCCTATTTTTGTATTTTTATTTATTTGAGAAAAAGAGCAAAATAAAATTAAATCAAGAGTTTAACCTAATTTCTATTTGATTTTAATTTTGAAAACAAATTGCAATTTTCCTAATTTAAACTAAATTAAATTAATTTTGGTAATAAAATAAAAACTAATACTAATTTTTGATGAATTATTGATTTTATGGTTTTTGTGAAAAATAATTAATTTATGAATTAAAGAAAATAAAAATAAATATTAAAAGATTTAAATAAATTAAAAAGAAAAAGGAAGGAATAATGGGCCTGTATTAGCAATTATGGGGGGTGTTATCTGAATTGCTGGGCCCAAATCGCTAAGGCCTGCTTGACTTCGCCCAATCCAGTGTGCACGTTGACTGGGGGCGCATGGTAGTCCTCTAAAAGAAAGGCATTGGATCTGGAGCGCTGATGAGTTGGATGGCCAGATCCTGATGGTACATGGTGAGTCTCCTGATGCATAGCGCGCTAGATTGCATGTTGAAGAAAAATATGAAATAAAGGTTGGGACCTGGGGATCGAACCCAGGTCCTCTGCACTTTTCCCATGCATGCTTGCCAACTGAGCTATGATGCTTATTTGTATATATAATAAAAATCAATTATAATATAATGAAAACAAAGATTCCTGAAAAAATGCGCTAAATTCAAATTGCCCAACCAGGGGGCGCCACGCATCATCTTCTTCCTCCCATCCGTCATTTTAGCCCAGGATGTTTTTACCTACGGACATTGCGCAGTAGCTACAACCATGTGTGCTTCAAAAATTGTCCATAGGCAATATAAATGATCATGGTTGGTACCAATCAACTCGTCTCATCCTCACGAGTCTCACGGTACCAGAATTAATGTCCAATTTTACCTATCCTGCAAAGCCCTAAACAAGAACATAAAACCCTAACTATGGCAATATCCTGTACATGCGTTAGAAATGCAATTAAATGGTATCAATAGTTTGCAAACTCAATGATGAACACGAATATATAATCAAAGCATGCATAGGATGAGTAAATCAACGAAATCGAATTTGAGTTTGGAAGCAAATCGTGATACCTGTAACTTACAATTCCAGGCATGAAAAGGCTTGCAATTGATTGGGATATGTTCCTGGGATATCCAGCAACCTGTTGGCAATGTTAGAACGGCTTGGATTGGCCTCTAAGATGGAAATTGGATCACCACATTTTCTTGAGTTTTTTTTAGTTTTGTTCTTGCTCTGCACGAGTGCTTAACCTCTTCTCATGCCTTGGCTTGCTTCTATATATGTAATACAACTTATTAGGTCAACAAAAACGACCTCAACCTTGCTCATTATGAAGATTTGATTTGGTATTTCATGGCATATGATCTCTTTCCAATTTTTCTCAAATTCAATCTTTTTCCAACCAAATCAGCCTTGCACGAATTGATTCTCAACTGATAGCTCATGAGATCTTCCTTCAATGCAAAAATCATCCCTAAAACACAATATATGATTTATTTAGATTTATTTGATTTTATTTGAATTTTAAATGAATAAAAATCAAAATAAATAAAATAAATGAATAAATAAAGCATGGAGGGTCCCATAGGTCGTGGACTATGTTAGGAATGACATGCAAGCATAAAGAGTTGGGACCTTTTAGCAAAAAATGCAAATTTGAGCACATTTGACTTTTGGCAATTTTGCAAAAAAGGTCAACTTGGCCAATGCATAACTCTCTCAATTTTGACCCTAGAGAGGTGTTCTTGGAATTTTTAGAAATCTTAGGATGTCCTATAAGAAACCTTTTTGGTCTCATCTCAAATGAGTATTCCATGTTCATGTATAAAACTTTAACCCAAAAGGTGTTTTTGTTGACTTTTCAAAATGACCTAGAATGTCAAAATTCATATCTTTTTGTGAGTGCATATTTTGAAATTTGGGGATGAAGATGAATTATAGGGAATTACATCCTCTTAAAAATGAGCTTTGGATTGGTCATTTATGATAAAGGATGAGAATGTTATGCTTGGTCAAAGTTGAGTTGACTTTTCCTACAAAACCCTAATTTAGCAACTTTTGGGTTTTGATGAATTCTGAGCAATCCTCGATGAATCATGATCAACCCTTGATCAAATGATGAATGATACTTCAAAATGAGGATGTTGACAAAAAATATTGAAGTTTGACTGTATGTGAGCCACAATTGACTTTTGACCTAACATAGTTGATTTTCAGGCATTTAAGCAATTGACTGAGAAAACTTCCTCTACGAGGCTTGAAACTTGACATGGATTATCGTGAGAACATATTAGGAAAATGTTGAGCATTTTGGGTCCTTTGGATTCAAGCATCTTGATGAAAAATTAAACCCTAATTTGAGATAGACCGCCTTAGGAGAGAGTTTGTCTGGTCAACTCTTAGACTTCCTTGAGCAATGTGAGGACCTCACTTGACATGTCTTGAGAAATATGGGAGGGAAAATTTTGGGGTACAACATCTGCCCCTGTTCAATCTTCTTAAACCTGAGGATGTAGATTGGCTCGTCTGCCTTTCGTGATCTAAAGGTGGAAGATGATTGAACACTAGAGTGCCCAGAAATTTGCACTCATGTGAAGTGACATTTGATTTGCGATATCGGGAATGGGCTTGTAGATGCCATTTGGAAGTTGCTAGATAATTGTCGGAGATAGGCTTAAATATGCCATCCGAATATGTGTTGATCGCGTAAGAGATTCCTTTGCGAGAACTTGTATACCTGTTGTTGAGGAGGACTTTGCTGGGGAATGTTGGTCTCTATTTTAAGAGAAATAGAGTTTTAGGAGCTTCAGTTGTCCGTTACTCTACTGGGGAATAATTCTGGTTTGGGGAAGCGGAAGTGAACTGTGTGTTTGGTCGGGGTATATGCTGCACCGCGACTTTTTGGGGAAATGTGAAATCAATTGTGTTTGATTAGGTCCAGGTCTTACAGTGTTGTGGACTGCTGTCTGGGGATAAGAGAGGAAGAACCTGGATAGTAAGGTTATGAAAAGGAACCTGGATACTAGGGTTACTTCGAGATGAAAGGCTGGATAGTAGGCCTTGAGAAGGAACCTGGATAGTAGGGTTACTTCGATATGAAAAGCCTGGATAGTAGGGTTGTGAGAAGGAACCTGGGTAGTAGGGTTACTTCGAGATGAAAGCCTGGATAGTAGGGCTGTGAGAAGGAACCTGGATAGTAGGGTTACTTAGATTTGAGATCCTGGATAGTAGGGTTGTGAGAAGGAACTTGGATAGTAGGGTTACTTCGGTATGAAAGCCCGGATAGTAGGGCTGTGAGAAGGAACCTGGATAGTAGGGTTACTTTGATATGAAAGCCTGGGTAGTAAGGCTGTGAGAAGGAACCTGGATAGTAGGGTTACTTCGATATGAAAGCCTGGGTAATAGGGCTGTGAGAAGGAACCTAGATAGTAGGGTTATTTTGATATGAAAGCCTGGATAGTAAGGCTGTGAGAAGGAACCTGGATAGTAGGGTTACTTCGATATGAAAGCCTGGGTAGTAGGGTTGTGAGAAGGAACCTGGATAGTAGGGCTACTTCGATATGAAAGCCTGGATAGTAAGGCTGTGAAAAGGAACCTGGACAGTAGGGTTACTTTGATATGAAAGTCTGGGTAGTAGGGTTATAAGAAGGAACCTGGATAGTATCGTTACTTCGATATGAAAGCCTGGGTAGTAGGGCTGTGAGAAGGAACCTGGATAGTAGGGTTACTTCGATATGAAATCCTGGATAGTAAGGCTGTGAGAAGGAACCTAAATAATAGGGTTACTTCGATATGAAAGCCTGGGTAGTAGGGCTGTAAGAAGGAACCTGGATAGTAGGGTTACTTTGATATGAGAGCTTGGATAGTAGGGTTGTGAGAAGGAACCTGGATGGGTTGCATTTGTTGCCGATGATTACTATGTTTAGCTTCGAGCGTTGATCATGTACTTGCTGGAAATTGTTGATAATAACTGTCTTTTCCTGAAATAAATGCAGGGTTAGTTATGTGTGATGCATGAGATGCATTATATGATGGCATTCTCAAGATGAATGAGACTATGTTATATGGAATGTATGCACATGTCATGAGGTATGAACATGAAATGCTGACGTAATAATCTGAATCTGGGAAAATAAATCCCTGATTGCTATTTGGGGAGTATGAGAAATAGTATTCTTGTCTGCTGTAAAAACCTTAGTTTCTCGACTTCTATTGGGGATGGTGAACAGAGATAACTAGCTGGGGATTTGCCCCTTGGCTGGTAAATATTCTTCCAGACTAGACTTTGTCTGAGGATAACTCTGTTGGAGAGGAGATACTCTGTTAATATATCTGCTGACTTGGAGAAACAACTCAGCTAGGGATGAATTACCATTGCTGGTGATAATGAATTCTGTCGGGGATTGAATTTCTGCTCGTGAGAGAAATAAACTCTGTTTGGGGATTAATTTAATGACTCACTCGCGATTATGAACCTCAGCTGGGGAGAGTCATGTCCTGTTCGAGAAAGCTAACATCATTGTCTTTGGATACATTTTACTCTGTAGGGAGTGTATGTACCACTACTCATGTTCTCAAGCTGACTCTATCTTGGTACCTGATGGTCAAAGTAACTGTAAGGTTTGGGCACTTCTTGTTTTCCCTGCTCCTGGAATTATGAGTAATTGTCTTTGTTTTTTAATGTAAATATTTATTAGCAGCAACTATTTTCAAATGTATATATCAAAAAATGAATCATTGGATGTTCTAGAAAAATAAAACAGGAAAAAGAAAATAAATCAAAGCATTGTGAAAGTGACTTGTATTGATTTTGAAAGTTGGCCTGTAATAGGCGTTTTTGTACAAGGAGGTTGACGCTCTAGTAAGAGAACGCCGCCAAAAGATAGAAATTACAATTTGTGTTTAAGAAAGAAAAATAGTTATGTGAAACAATCCCATTGGGTTCCAATTCTGCTATTGCCTTTATATCTTCAAGCATCTCATCACTTTGTTGCTTGGCCGAAGGTGGATCAGTTTGATTGGCGTCGTCTAAGCTTGATAGTCGATACCGAAGTTTGGTTGCAAGATGATCCAATGAGACATAGTGTTACGCCTTGATCCCTAATTTTTTCCTGAACTGCCCTTTCGGGTTTTCAGTCCACCGGGATACCCTTTTTGCCCAAATCGCCTTTTCAGGTTTTCGACTTGTCGGGTGTACAGTTTTTTTCATTTTTATCCCTTACTTTTGCCCGAACCCTTTTGGTTCGCCGGGAAGCCCTTATTGTTGACTAGGCCAGTCAACCTAGCGGGTCTTTGATTATGTGTAGTATCTTTTCACTATGTCTGCATTGACGAGGTGAGGAAGGTCGTCACCATCCATGGTGGTTAGAATCATAGCTCCTCCCGAGAAAATGTTCTTAACCACAAATGGCCCTTCATATGTAGGGGTCAATTTACCCCTGGGATCACCCTGCGGTAATATGATGCGTTTGATCACTAGATCCCCGATTTGATATTCCTGACGTCTGACTTTCTTGTTAAAAGCCTTGATCATTCGCTTTTGATACGTCTGACCATGACAGATAGAAGTAAGTCTCTTTTCATCGATTAGATTCAGCTGATCAAGTTGGGTTTGGATCCAGTCATCTTCGTTCAAACCCGCATCCTTCATAATCCTGAGAGAGGGTATCTGGACTTCGATGGGTAGGACTGCCTTCATGCCATATACCAGAGAGTAGGGTGTTTCCCCTGTCGACGTCCGTGTTAAGGTACGGTACCCATGAAGAGTGAATGGTAACATCTCGTGCCAGTCTTTATATGTCACTGTCATCTTCTGCACAATCTTCTTGATGTTCTTGTTAGCGGCTTCCACAGCCCCATTCATCTTCGGCCAGTAGGGAGAATAGTTATGATTCTGAATCTTGAACTGTTTGCAAAGCTCGGTGATCATTGTATTATTGAGATTTGTACCATTGTCAGTAATAATCCTCTCTGGTACACCATACTGATAGATCAGATTGTGTCGGATGAACCGCGCCACGACGTTCTTGGTTACTGTAGCAAAGGAAGCTACCTCAACCCACTTCATAAAGTAATCAATTGATACCAGAATGAAACGATGCCCGTTAGGTGCAGTAGGTCTGATCTCGCTGATCATGTCGATGCCCCACATTACAAAGGGCCAAGGAGCTGTCAAAACATTCAGAGAAACTGGAGGTACATGCACCTTATCCGCATAGACTTGGCACTTATGACAGGTTCGAGAGTGCTGATAACAATCGGCTTCCATGGTGGACCAGTAATATCCTGCCCGTAGGATTTTCTTCGCCATGGTATGTACACTGGAATGAGTTCCGAAGGTACCTTCATGTAACTCTGTCATGATCATTTCTGCCTCGCTCTTGTCTATGCACCGCAGTAAGGTTGAATCATGGTTACGCTTATAGAGGATACCATTATTGATGAAGAAATTCGCAGCGAACCTCCTCAGAAACTTCTTATCATTAACAGATGCCCTGTCGGGGTATTCTTGAGCCTCAAGATACCTTTTTACCTCGTGAAACCAGGGTTTATCTGCCACTTATTCAGTCTCAATGTCACAACAATGTGCGGGTTCGTACAACCTCTCAATGGTAATCTGGGGAACTTCATTGTTCCACCTGACTTTGAACATATAAGACATGGTAGCTAGCGCGTCCGCTAACTGGCTCTCCTCTCGTGGGAAATGTTCAAAGGTCATTTCTTCAAAGTGTGGGAGCAATGACAGTACATATTTTCGGTAAGGAATGAGATTCGGGTGCTTCGTATCCCACTCGCCTTTGATCTGGCTTATCACCAAAGAGGAATCTTCGAATACACTCAAGAACTTAATCCTTAGGTCAATAGCAGCTCGAAGACCCATGATACACGCCTCATACTCCGCCATATTGTTGGTGCAGTTAAAACATAAACGGGCGGTGAACGTAGTATGACAGCCCTCAGGAGATATAATTACAGCGCCAATACCGTTACCCAATGCGTTCGAGGCTCCATCAAAATACATAGACCGCCAGGATCCTTCTTCAGGTCCTTCATCCGGTCCAGGTTCTTCGCAGTCGGTCACCAACATGATGTTCTCATCCAAGAATTCGAAATTCATGGACTGGTAGTCATCCACGGCCTGATGCGCCAAATTATCCGCCAATACACTCCCCTTGATTTCTTTTTGGGTTGTGTATTGGATGTCGTACTCGGTTAAGATCATCTGCCTTCTTGCTATTCTTCTAGATAAGGCGGGCTTCTCGAAAATATACTTGATCGGATCCATCTTTGATATCAACAAGGTAGTGTGAGTCAGCATATACTGTCTCAGTCGGCGAGCAGCCCATGCCAAAGTGCACCAAGTTTTCTCGAGCAATGAGTATCGGGTCTCACAGTCGGTAAACTTTTTGCTAAGGTAATAAATGGCGTGCTCTTTTCGACCAGACTCGTCATGCTACCCCAGCACACACCCCACCGAATTGTCCAGCACTGTCAAGTATAATATCAAAGGTCTTTCTTCAACTGGAGGCATCAAAATTGGTGGTTCTTGAAGCTATTCCTTGATTCTTTTGAAAGTGGTCTGGCATTCATCATTCCACTTTACCACTTGATCTTTCTTCAGCAGCTTGAAGATTGGCTCACAAGTAGCAGTCAGATGTGAAATGAACCTGGCGATGTAATTCAGACGTCCCGGGAAACCTCTAACTTCTTTTTCTGTGCGGGGAGCCAGCATCTCTTGCATGGCTTTTACTTTTGCAGGGTCCACCTGAATACCCTTATCACTGACGACGAAACCCAGAAGCTTACCAGATCTTACCCCAAAGGTACACTTGTTCGATTCAACCTTAGCTTGTACGTCTTCAACCTGTCAAACAGTTTCTGGAGATGATCAAGGTGCTCTTCCTCAGTCTGAGACCTAGATATCATGTCATCAACATAAACCTCAATCTCATGGTGAATCATATCGTGGAACAAAGCGACCATGACGCGCTGATAAGTTGCCCCAGCATTCTTCAACCCAAAAGGCATTACCTTGTAACAGAAGGTGTCCCACTGTGTAACGAAGGTTGTCTTCTCCATGTCCTCAGGAGCCATCTTGATCTTATTGTAGCCAGAAAACCCATCCATGAAGGAGAATATCTTATGCTACGCGGTATTGTCAACTAGAACATCAATGTGAGGAAGTGGGAAGTCATCTTTGGGGCTTGCCCTGTTCAGATCTCTGTAGTCCACACACATCCGTACCTTATCGTCCTTCTTAGGTACTGGAACGACATTGGCAACCCACTGCGGATAAGAAGTGACAGCTAAGAATCCTGCGTCGAACTGTTTCATGACCTCTGCCTTAATTTTCTCTGACATTTCGGGGCGCATACGGCAGACCTTCTGCTTTACCGGAGGGCAGTCTTCTTTGGTTGGCAGGCGATGTACCACAATATCAGTGTCCAAACCAAGCATATCTTCAAAGGACCAAGCGAAGATCTCAACATAATCGTGCAGCATCTGTATTAGCCGTTGTTTGACTCTAGACTCCAGATTCGCACCTATTTTAACCTCCTTCATGTCTTCCTCTGTACCCAAATTCATTGACTCAACTGGCTCTTCATGAGGCTGTATGGCCCTTTCTTCCTGCTGTAGTAGTCTAGTAAGTTCTCCAGGCACTTCACAATCATCCTCACCTTCGTCCTCGGCTTGGTTGATCGGATTTTCAAAGTCATAACTGGCAGTAGCAGAGCTGATATCAATGGGATCCAGAGTGGATGTGGATCTGCAGTATGATACGTGAGTGTGTGTAAGAGAATAGTTGTTTTGATAAAGTGAGAGACAGAAAAGAAAAACAAGGAGCGTAAAATTTGTAATGCAAGAAATGTCCAATGTTTTATTGATGATATATGAAAATGTCAAATAATAAGCCCTCACGAGCAGAGCCAAGGTGCCTCGGGCAAGGCACCGGGCCGTAAAGTTTCAAACTGTTTATTACAAATATTAAAACAAAAGTCAATTACTGCGAAATAAAAGAAACAGGTATGAAGTCCTTCGCCGTCCAGTTATTCAGTCCACCATTGGTTGTTGGTTAGATCCAGTTGTCGATGTCTGAATCTTCTTCACTATCCTCAATTGCATTAACTCCCCGATTGCTGATGTGTAGAGAAGGTCTTCCAATCCACGCGCGTTTAACAGCCCTTTGAGCCCCTGTAGTAAAGCCCAAACCAAATTTGTCAGTTTTATGAGTGAAATCAAGGAGCCGACCCCAATTGGTACGCCCACCTTCTTTAATAACAGCCTTGGCATCCTTGAGAGAAGCCATCTTTAGCGGAGGTTTGTCAATAGTAACTTCAGTTGACGCCAAAGTCTGAGGGACCTCTTCGAAGTTCTGACAAGGAGTTTCTATAAACTCCCCATCCATCTCCATATAACGGAAGGAATTGAGATGACTTACCATGTACTCCTCTTCACCTCGCACCGTGATAATTTTCCCTTGTACTGGATACTTCAGCATTTGATAGAGTGTAGAAGTAACGGCCCCAGCCCTATGGATCCAAGGACGACCCAACAATCAAGAATACGATGGTCTGATGTCCATTACATAGAAGGTGGACCCGAAGGTCTGAGAACCCACTTTGACAGGGATGTCCACCTCCCCGTGCACCATTCTTTTTGATCCATCAAAAGCCCTTACCACAATGTTACTCGGCTTTAAAGTCAAACCCTCACAGTCCAAATGGTCCAACGCTTTCTTCGGCAGAACATTCAGCGAAGATCCGGTATCAACCAGCACATGAGTCATAGTGGTGCCCCTGCACTCAATTGAGACGTGCAGAGCATCATTATGATCCCTCCCCTTAACGGTTAGATCCGCATCTGAAAATCCTAGCCCATTGTCGGCAGTCAGGCTAGCCACACAATCTTTGAACTGATATGCAGAATTTTCCTGTGTGTGATACGGTGGCAGAACCGACTGTTTTGGAAAATGTTGGTTTGTGTTTTGCGTTTGTATTCGCAAATGTCGCGGTAAGCAAGAGTCGCCACCGACTTTTATTTTATCCAACTGGAAAGGAAAAAAGCACAGAAAAATTCCTTTTTCGAGATTTTAAGTACGGGGGGTAGATTAAAGAAAGGGAAGGTATTAGCACCCTTTATATCCATGGTTTTCCATGGGCTCTTAGGTACTTGCTCATCATTTTAAAAATTGCTTCCTTGTTTGTGTGTTTTGAAAAGTTTTTGTTTTACTTCGTTTTAACCCTTGTATCAGTCCTCAAGAGTGTTACGAAGTGTTTTTGAAAATTTTGTTTGAAAAGTGTATGGTGTGAAAAGTTTGATTTTGAGCAAGTACCTACTAGTATCTACCTACTCGAAAAAAGAATGTTTCTGTTCTTGTTTCCTTTAGACAATGTTATCCCACTATTAATGAGTAGGTAGCACCGTCGTTGGAGTTGTAAGGGTCGATTCGAAAGGGACGTACGATCACTAAAGCAATGTTAGGATGTCTTAGTAATAACCCTAATGTCTTAAGATCATATTCGAGGCAACCTTTCCGAGGCAACATTTCCGAACGGGACTTTTGATCTTTGTTTAGACAAGAGAGCAACCACTAAAATACCCTATACTTAATGATCGTTTACCGAAGGCAACCGAAGTGAGAGTATACCCTAGGAGTGCGCATGTGCGAGTGATTTGATTTCAGTTATTATCTTTGCACATTTAGGGTTTGCTAACCATTTTAAAATTAACATACATTCTTGTCATGCAATCCTATTATCATACATCTAACAGTTAATATTTGCGAAAATTAAAATGCGGAAAATAAAACTACGCTATTACAAGGCTTCGGGGAGGGGGATTAATTACATAGCCAAAAACCCGTAAGAAGATAAATAAAAGAAAAATCCTAATTAAACTATTACATCCCATGAGTAGTTACATTAATATTTGCAAAAAATAATAAACGCGCGATGAATCGAGAACGACAAAAAATTAAGGTTTTGACCCCGTCTAGACCTTATTGAAAGAAAAATCATTTTTTGTTGTTTTTGATTATTTTAAGAAAATAAGGTTTTAATGAATAAATATAAACCTATTTACTAATTAATTTAAATTAAAGAAAGAAAAATTAACTTGACCTATTTTTATATTTTTGTTATTTTAAGAAAAAGAAATAAACATTAAATCAAACAAATCCTAATTTTCTAATTGATTTTAATTCATTTACAAGAAAAGTTATAATTACCCTAAAATTAAATTAAACTAATTATTAAATTAAATTTTGATAAAAATAAAATCTAAATCTAATTTGACAAAAATTGATTTTATGAGTTTTCTTGTAAAAAAAAGAATTAATTTTATGTTAGAAAATAATTAATCAAAATAAATTAAATAAAGAAATAGAAAAGAAAAAATAAAGAAATGGGCCTGATTATGCTAGCAAGAGAGTGGATGTCCATAGCATTTTCTGAGCCCAATAAGCCTTAGCCCACGTTGACTTTCCAAATCATGTATGCTGGATTGACTATGGTGCATTGTGGACCTTCAGAGGGTGGCCCTTGGATCCAGCTTGTTAGAGATCTGGTGGTTGAATATTGAGGGCGTATGGTGGATGTCCTGGAAGCTTGTACACCTGATCATGTAAAATAAAGTTGCATTGAACAAATATGGGGACCTGGGGATCGAACCCAGGCCCTTTGGCTTTTCCACATGCCTCCTGACCAACTGAGCTAGCGCGTTTTCTTGTACAGGAAATAACAAATAATGATTATATGGAAAGACACAAAATAACATATTAAAGCGTGCAAATTTTTGAATGGGCCAGTCAGGCCACGCCATCATCTTCTACCTCCTTCTGTTGCTAAAAGCTTGAAGACTTTTACCTACGGATAAAAGGGCGTAGGTACAGCCCTGTGATCTTCCAAAATTCACTGCACGCATGATAAATCAATTCCAGTGGTACCAATCAACTCGTGGCAACCTCACGAGCATCGTGGTACCACTCTTCATGGCCAATTGTACCTGCAATCAAAACCCCTAAAAATGAAACCTAAACCCTAATCATGGAAAATCTCTGTATGGCTAACAAAAACGTAATTGAATATTATCATTAGCTTGCAAATGTTTCACTGAACAAGAATATGTAAAGAATTCATGCTACAAATGCCAGAATCGTGATATTGGATTTCAAGAAAGTATCAATGTCGTGAGATACTTACAGTGCATTTTTGGGCACGAAAATGCTTGTTAATGATTGGGATAGAGTCCTTAGATATCCATCAAGTGAATGGTGTGCTTGGAATGACCTGAAGAAGCCTGGAAACCGGAATTTGATTCACCATTTTTATTGAGTTTTTGCAAGTTTTCTCTCAGCTTCTCACGCCTTCAACCCTTGTGCTTTTGGTCTGCCAATGTTCTATATGTACTCTTGAGTGAATTAGCTTTACAAATTTGCTTCAAATCTTCTCCAATAATGATCATTGATCATGATTTGATTCTCATGTAAATCTTTCCAAATCAAGCCAAAATCCAATCTTTTTGTGTACAAACCAGCCTTACACGATTTGATCTCATTGCCATCTATTCATGGACCCGAAACATGCACAAAGTCTCAAGGTTTAAATGATTTTTGATATTTTCATTATTTATTATTGATTTTATTTGATTTAAATGAAATAAAATCAAGATAAATTATAAAAATAAAAGAATGACAAGTGGCAGGGCTCATGGGTCGTGGACCATGCTAAAAGTTCAGTCCAAGCATAAAAAGTTAGGCCCATTTGACAAAA
Source organism: Vicia faba (assembly GCA_948472305.1). Lineage (NCBI taxonomy): Eukaryota > Viridiplantae > Streptophyta > Magnoliopsida > Fabales > Fabaceae > Vicia > Vicia faba. The sequence continues at coordinate 1,189,607,627 of OX451737.1, forward strand.
CTTGCAATTTGAGACATATTTGACTTTTGGCAATTTTGCAAAAAAGGTCAACTTCACCAATACATAACTCCTCCAATTTTGACCCTAGAGATGTGTTCTTGGACTTTTTAGAAAGCTCAAGATGTTCTCTAAGCAACCCTTTTGGTATCATCTCAATTGAGTCTTCCATGTTCATGTATGAAGCTTTGGAAAAAAAGGTGTTTTTGTTGACCTTTCAAAATGACCTATAATGTCCAAATTTATATCTTCTTGTGAGTGAATTTTTTGAACTTGGGAGCTGAATATGAATTGTAGGGAATCACATACTATTAAAAATGAGCTTTGGATGGGTCATTTCTGATAAAGTATGAGAAAGTTATGCTTGGTCAAAGTTGAGTTGACTTTTCCTATAAAACCCTAATTTGACAACTTTTGGGTTTTGATGAATTGTGAGAAATCCTTGAGGAATCATGATCAACCCTAGATCAAATGATGAATAATACTTCAAAATAAGGATGTTGACAAAAAATCTTGAAGTTTGACTGTATGTGGGCCACAATTGACTTTTGCCCTAACACAATCGATTTTCAGCCCTTTGAGCAATTGACTGAGCAAACTTCCTCTGCAAGGCTTGAAACTTGACATGGATGATCTTGAGAACATATTAGGACAATGGTGAGCATTTGGGATCCTTTGGATTCAAGTACCTTGGTGCAAACTGAAACCCTAATTTGAGGTAGACTGCCTTAGGAGAGAGTTTGTCTGGTCAACCCTTGGATTTCCTTGAGCAATTTGAGGACCTCACTTGAAATGTATTGAGAAATGTGGGAGGGAAAATTTTGGGGTACAACAGCTGCCCCTGTTCAATCTTCTTACACCTGAGGATGTAGATTGGCTTGTCTGCCTTTCGTGATCCGAGGGTGGAAGATGATTGAACACTAGAGTGCCCAGAAATTTGCACTCACATGAAGTGGTATCCATCTTGCGATGTCGGGAATGGGCTTATAGATGCCACTTGGAAGTTGAAGTCGGAAGATGGGCTTAAATATGCCATCAGAAGAAGTGTCGATCGCATAAGAGATTCCTTTGTGAGAGCCCGTATACCTGTTGTTGAGGAGGACTACGCTGGGGAATGTTGGTCTCTGTCATGGTAGAAATATAATTTTAGGAGCTTCAGTCGTCCATTATTCTACTAGGGAATCATATCTTGGTTGAAGAGGTGAAAATAAGTTGATATATGGTCGTGCTCCAGGCTTTATAGTGTTTTTCTGAGGAAAATAAGACCGACTGCTATCTGGTCGATTCCAGGCTTCACAGTGACTTACTGGGGGGATGAGACTAAACTTGCTATCTAGTTGTTCTCCAGGATTCACAATTTCTTAATTCTTATCTGGTCGTAATCCAGGCTTCAGAAGGAATTAAGTTGTTATCCGGTCGCCTCCGGGCTTCAACTTGAATTTAAGGCACACTAATATCTGGTCGATTCCAGGCTTCTTAGTAATTGGCCAAGTAAACTGCTATTTGGTCGAAATCCAAGCTTCACAATGTCTCATACTGTTATCTGGTCGGGTCCAGGCTTCAGTGTCGTTTGTTGTTATCTGGTCGAGTCCATGGCTTCGCAGCGTCCTATACCATTATCTGGTCGATTCCAGGCTTCACGGTATTTTGAGAAATCAAGATACTATCCAGTCGAATTCGGGCTTCATAACTTGCATTAAAGATATACCACTATCTGGTCGATTCCAGGCTTCGTAGTATTATTTACTATTATCCGGTCGAGTCCAGGCTTCACAACGTCTTATACCATTATCTGGTCGATTCCAGGCTTCACGGTATTTGGAGAAATCAAGATACTATCCGGTCGAATCCGGGCTTCATAACTTGAATTTAAGATGTACCACTATTTGGTTGATTCCAGGCTTCATGGTGCTTTGTACTGCTATTTGGTCGATTCCAGGCTTCACAGTAATTTGCTGGGGATTCAACTATTTTTCGGTCGATTTCCGGGCTTCATAGTATGATGGAGAAAAAATCAAGATATTATCCGGTCAAATCCGGGCTTCATAACTTGAACTGGAATAGAAAATCTTAGCATTGATTTGATTGAACCAGAGAGTTTGTGAGAATTTGATTGTATCTTTCCCTGAAAGGTAAAGAGTTAGTCGTATGTAATGTCATGATGTATGCCATGTATTGAGTAATGATGTTCTAAAAATAAATGAGATTGTGTTGTATGATGCATATGCGTACGCCATGATGCAATGTTCTTGTGATGTTCTCTAGCTAGGAAGAATAAAACCCGGATTGTTGTTGAAGAGTTCAAGGAGTTGAGTTCTTCGTGCTTGTTGGGGATAACGACCAAAGATGAATTGAGAATAAATTGGCGGGAGAATAACCCTGCTGGAGAATAAATTGGCGAGAGAATGACTATATGGGGAAGAGAGATACTCTGCTAGAAGATCTGCTAATTTGGAGAAATAACCTCGGTTGGGGATGAATTACTGTCGCTGGTGATAATGAACCTTTGTTGAGGACTGAATTTCTGCTTGTGGAAGAAATAAACTCCACTGGGGATAATCTTCTAGTGCTGGTGATAGATAAACTCTGCTTGGGGAGAATTTTGCCGACTCATTCGTGATTATGAACTTCGGCTGGGGAGAGCTAACACCACTGTCTTTAGATGCCTTTTACCCTGCGGGGAGTGTATATACCTTTAGTCATATTCTCAAGCTTCCTCTGTCCCTATACCTGGTGGGTAGTGCAACTGTAAGGTTTGGACATTTCTGTTTGCCCCTGTTCCTGGAATTACGAGTAATTGTCTCTTGTTTCGCATGTAAATATTTATGAGCACCAATTATTTTCAAATGCATATATCAAAAATGAATCATTGGACGTTCTTGCAAAACAAAACAGAAAAAGAAAAACAATTTTTTTTGAAATTTATTGTAAAATGAATTGTATTGATCCTTGAAGTTAGCCTATAATAGGCGTTTTGTACAAGAGGCTAACGTCCCAGTAAGAGAGCGCCGCCGAAAGATAGAAATTATACAATTTGTGAAAAACAAAGAAAAACATCTATGTGAACAATCCCACTGGGTTCCAACTCTGCTATTGCCTTTATATCTTCGAGCATCTCATCACTTTGCTACTTGGTTGAAGGTAGATCAGATTGATTGGCGTCATCCGAGCTTGATAGTCGATACCGAAGTCTGGTTGCAAGATGATCCAATGAGACATAGTGTTACGCTTCAATCCCTAATTTTTTCCTGGACCGCCCTTTCGGGTTTTCAGTCCACCGGGATACCCTTTTTTGCCCAAGTCTCCCTTTCGGGTTTTCAACTTGCCGGGTGTACAGATTTTTTTCATTTTCATCCCTTACTTTGGCCCGAACCCTTTTGGTTCGCCGGGAAGCCCTTATTTTTGCCTAGGCCAGTCAACCTACCGGGTCTTTGATTATGCATGGTATTTTTTCACTATGTCTGCATTGACGGCGTGAGGAAGGTCGTCACCATCCATGGTGGTTTGAATCATGGCTCCTTCTGAGAAGATGTTCTTAACCACAAATGGCCCTTCATAAGTGGGGGTCCATTTGCCCCTGGGATCACCTTGCGGCAGTATGATGCGTTTGATTATTAGATCCCCAACTTGATATTCTTGTCGTCTGACTTTCTTGTTAAAAGCCTTGATCATTCGCTTTTGATACATCTGACCATGACAAATAGCATTAAGTCTCTTTTTGTTGATTAGGTTCAGCTGATCAAGCCGAGTCTGGATCCAGTCATCTTCACTCAAACCCGCATCCTTCATAATCTGGAGAGAGGGTATCTGGACTTCAATGGGTAAGACTGCCTCCATGCCATATACCAAATAGTAGGGTGTTACCCCTGTTGACGTCCGTGATGAGGTACGGTACCCGTGAAGAGCGAATGGTAATATCTCATGCCAGTCTTTGTATGTCACCGTCATCTTCTGCATAATTTTCTTGATGTTCTTGTTGGCCGCTTCAATAGCCCCATTCATCTTCGGCCGGTAGGGAGAAGAGTTTTGATGCTGTATCTTGAATTGTTTGTAGAGCTCGGTGATCATCGTATTGTTGAGATTTGTACCATTGTCTGTAATGATCCTCTCTGATACACCATATCGATAGATCATATTGTGTCGGATAAACCGCGCCATGACGTTCTTGGTTATCGTAGCAAAGGAAGTTGCCTCAACCCACTTTGTAAAATAATCAATCGCTACCAGAATGAAATGATGTCCATTGGATGCAGTAGGTCTGATCTTGCAGATCATGTCAATGCCCCACATTGCAAAAGGCCAAGGAGCTGTTAAAACGTTCATAGGAACTGGAGGTACATGCACCTTATCAGCATAGACTTGACATTTATGACAGGTCCGAGAGTGTTGATAACAATCGGCTTCCATAGTGGACCAATAATATCCTGCCCGTAGGATTTTCTTTGCCATGGTATGCCCACTGGGATGAGTTCCGAAGGTACCTTCATGTAACTTTGCCATGATCATTTCTGCCTCGCTCTTGTCCATACATCATAGTAAAGTCGAATCATGGTTACACTTGTAAAGGATACCATTGCTGATGAAGAACTTCGTGGAGAACCTTCTCAAGAACTTCTTATCATTAACAGATGCACCCTCAGGGTATTCTTGAGCCTTAAGATACCTATTTACTTCATGAAACCAGGTTTTATCCGCTACCTCCTCCGTCTCAATGTCACAACAATGTGCGGGTTCGTCCAACCTCTCGATGGTAATCTGGGGAGCTTCATTGTCCCATCTGACCTTGAACATAGAAGACATGGTAGCTAGCGCATTCGCTAACTAATTCTCCTCTCTGGGGAAATGTTCAAAGGTTATCTCCTCGAAGTGCGGGAGCAACGTTAGTACATACTCTTTGTAAGGAATAAGATTTGGGTGCTTCGTATCCCACTCGCCTTTGATCTGACTGATCACTAGAGTCGAATCTCCGAATACACTCAAGAACTTAATCCTCAGGTCAATAGCAGCTCGAAGACCCAGGATGCATGCCTCTTACTCCGCCATATTGTTGGTGCAGTTAAAACATAATCGGGCGGTGAATGTAGTATGACAGCCCTCTAGAGATATGATCACAGCGCCGATGCCGTTACCCAAAGCGTTTGATGCTCCATCAAAATACATAGACCATCGGGATCCTTCTTCAGGTCCTTCACCCGGTCCAGGTTCTTCACAGTCGATCACTGTTGTACCCCAAAATTTGCCCTCCCATATTCTTCAAAGATTTGCCAAGTCAAGCTTCAAAATTCCCCAAGGGTTGCACAGTGCAAAGGCCTCCTAAGCAGTCAAAATTAGGGTTTTGCTTCTGATCAAGAAAATGAAGTTTCCAAAGGTCCAATAAAGTCTCACATGCCTACAAATATGGTCAAGCATCCTCATATCAAGTTTCAAGGCTTTCAGCACAAAATTGCACAACCAAAACTCTAAATTGCACTACAGTCAACTGTAGGGGCAAAATGGTCATTTGACAGTCAAAAGTTCAAATTTTTGGTCAACATATCATTTTGAAGCCACAAACATCATTTGATCAATGCTTGATCATGATTCTCAAAGCTTGGCTCAAAAATCATCAAGATGCAAAAGTTTCCTTATTTGGACAGCTGAAAAAGTCAACTGTAAATTGACCAGGGCATAACTTTCACATGGATTATTAGAAAAATTCCATCCAAAGCTCATTTTGAAGAGAAAGACATTTCCTACAACTCCTCTTCATACTTCAAGTCCAAGAAATGCTCTCACAAAAAGTTATCAATTTCAACATTATAGGTCATTTTCAAAAGTCAACAAAAAGGGACTTTAAGTCAAAGGCCATAACTTGAGATTGGTAAATCAAAATGACATGGGACCAAGGGCATTGGTTAGAGGACTCAAATACCTTTCCAAACTGTCCAAGAACATGAGAAAAGCGTAAAAATTGAGCAAGTTATGCCTTGTGGAAGTTGGGAAATTTTTGGATATTTTGAAATGTCAACATTGATTCAAATGACCTAAAATTGTTAATGGGCCCATTTTTCTTCCACAATTCATCATCCCAAACATGTGCACGACCACTTGGCCCAAAGGGAAGTATTTCTTCATTTTTTATTTATTTATTTGAATTTTTATTAATAATAATTCATTTAAATCAAATTAAATACATGAAAAATATTTAACCTAAGTTTTACAATCTTTTTGTGCATGAAATCTACTAAATAATTCGTGTATAATTAAATAGGGAAATATTTGGAGAGAATTGATCATGATTTGTACAAAAACACATGGAAAATATTTGAAAAAAGATCTTGAAAATCAAATCTTTCAAAGTCATGAATGCCAAGCTTTTTGTTTGATTTCTTTAACCTAATTCATTCCTACATATACAAGGAACACAACCCTAATTCAAATAACCATTAAGCTGCGCAGAAAACCCATCATAAAACTTGAAATTTTGGCAAATAAATTCAAAACTGAAAACACTTTTGCAGGGGGATTCAAGGCATAATAGCTGTTCAAACATCTTCCTGGAGGTTCACTGAACGATTTCCAATCAAAAACATTCATCAAAACATCAAGAATTGGTACAATGAACCGGCCCTGTACAGAAAAAAACTCATAGTCGTGCATCTCAATTCATGCATTCTTTGTGATTTTTAATGCTTGATTCATGTTCTTTATTTGATTCTGATGCTAACCCAATGATTCAATTGTATTTTTATGCATTATACGCGATTATGCCATTATCGTTTTCTAGGGTTTACAGGACTTGGAATTAGGGGTTTTGAAACAAGGAAAAATTGGAGCACAAGACCCAGACTATCCTAATCAGGACCTTCATACAAACTCATTGATAGGGTCGCGCTCAATTTATGAGCGTCCAGTGGCTAATCGTTATTTTCTTGTATGGTGTCTACAGCAACGTTCCAAAACCGTTGCTTAATATATTCTTGTTTCAGAAAAAAAATAAACAATGGAGAAGATGATCTCGTGGCAAGCGATGGTTGGCTGGTTCAAATTTTCGCGCTCAGACCCACTAACACTTTTGTTTTCTTTTATAATATTTGCTAGTTGTTTAATAATCAAAACGCGTGAATTGGTTCAGTGGCAAGGCATATGTGCTGGCAACATCCATGACCTGGGTTCGAGCCCCAGGTTTTCACTATCTCAATATTATTTTCCAATTAACAATCACATGCAGGTTCAATGCTGTTGTACCATCATACACCTTCCTAATCAAGCGTCCACGCGTCCAGCTTCATCAATCACAAGGCTGAGAATTAGAGAGCATCATAGATCCAAGTCAACGCGTATGCATGCTGGCACGGGAGTCAAACGGACCAAGGTTGATGGGCCTGAGTTACTAGGGCTTAACCTCCCCTTTGGGGACTGATACCCCCCTAGGTTGCCATGTTATTTTATTTTATTAATTCTATTTTCTTTCAATTATTATTTTTAATTAATTCTGTTAATTTAATTATATTTTCATAAAATCACAAAATACCATAAAAATCAGAAAAGACCAAAAATTAAATATATTTAATTAGTTAATATTTTGTAAATAAGTTCATAAATTAATTAGTTAAATTAGGTTTAATTTTAATTCTTTTAATAAAAATCTAAAAAACATAGAATTAGGGTTTAATTAATTTTTATCTTTTTTTTATTCCATAATAATTAAACATTAGATATTTATTTGTTATAATTAATTTGTATATAAAAATTAGGGTTAATTTAGGTTAAAATTCAATGTTTTCTTAATAAATTAAAAGCCATTAGAATTAGGGTTAGTATTTATTTTAATTAATTCTTTTTTCATATTAAATCCTAAAATACTAAAAAATACCAAAAAAACAAGTTCTTTCTTTCTTTTAATTTTAATTAATTCCTCATTAGTTTAATTTTGCAAAAAGGGTCCAACGCCCTCGTTTCGATTTAATTCTTATTCGCATATTTATTTTATTTCGTTTAAATATTTATGTATCTCTCCCGAGGCCATGTAATTAATTTCTCGCACTTTTAATTCCTTATTTTCTTTTACTTTCTTTATTTTTCTGTCAAATCGGGTTCGAGAAATTTTGGCGATGTGGACCCGCGCCTTTTGTAATAGCTTAGATTTTTTACTTTCCCGCAAATATTTTAACTGTTAAATAATGGCATGAAAGAATGTATGGACAAAATAAAAACAAACGCATAGATCACCTTGACATGAATAAGACAAAATAACTGAACATGACACACAAATCACACACCACCCCTAGGGTACGCCTCACTGTTGCCTTGCCTCGAAAGGTGATCATCGAGTAGAGGATGTCTTAGTAAGTCCTCATGATCCGGGAACCTGGCATGAGGGTAGCTTCTAAGGTGTCTTCCCATTGCTCCGGTGATCACCATGTCCCTACAAACTCGAATTAACCCGAACACCTCCAACGGTAGTGCTACCTACCTCTCAATGGTGGGATGGCACTACTTTAAAGGACATTTACACAGACGAATTCCTTAGGGTAGGTAGGTTCTCGTAGATACTTGCTCTAATCTCAAAACAAATTCAAAAATACTTTTCACACCAACACCTTTTCAAAAAGCTTTCGAAAGCATTTTTTCAAACACTCTTGAGAACAGATACAAGAGTCGAACTGGAATTTTCAAAGAAACTTTTTAAAACCCACAGTTGAAAAGCAAACAAACCATTTTTGAAAACACAAATGAGCAAGTATCTAAGAGCCCATGGATAACCATGGATAGAAAGGGTGCTAACACCTTCCCTTTCTATAATCTACCTCCCGAACCGAGAGCAATCTCTATAAGGAATTTTTCTGTGCTTTTGTCCTTTCCATTTGGAGAAAATAAAAGACGGTGGCGACTCTTGATTCCGCGACATTTCGCGAACCAGCGTTAAACAGTCAGTTCCAGATCCACCGATCACAGAACTGGCGACTCTGCTGGGGAACTAACTTAAAGTGAGGTGTACCTTAGGATTAAGATCACTGTGTTTTCAATTGTCTTTTTTGCTTGCTTTATTATTGTGGGTTGCTTGGGAGTTCTATAGATCCTAACTCGGATCTGGGGGATACCTTCTTAGAAAGTAGCAACAAGGCTGTGAGGGAACTGTGCGGGGTATACCGACATGGTTGAAACAGTCTGCTACGTTGATGTGGCACTTTGGTGTGTACCGGTAACCCTTGAGTTCAGTCAAGGAGAGTACGGGGCCTCCGCGTGGTGTCATGAAGCATCAACAGACCTTAGGAACCTTAATTGAACTATCTTGGCCTCTTTAGGGTAGTGAGATAACTGACTTTGGTGCAGTCCGAGGTTGGTTGATACTCGATACTACACTCAATTGAGGGTTGCTTTCCTGGAATATTTCGGTCGCCAGTTCAGTGGCTAAATCGAAACGATGAACAATGAAAGCAATTCCGTGATATTGGGACCCTTAGAACCCGGTTACTTTGATAGGACAGGTTGAACCCACCAACTTCAAGAGGGTACTACCCAGACCCCATGCTGGCCTTAAACCCTAAGGGCTTGTCTTGTGTGCCTTGTGTGCCTTACATGTTTGTCTTTGTAAATATCTGTGGTGTGTTTAATCATAGCATCATGACATCATCCAGCATCATATGCATCGACTAACCATTTCAGGGGTTCGAATTTTCATCTTTGTTCTTGTTTTGTAGGACATGGAAACTGTTCGTAGAAAGACAATTCAAATCAGTCTTGTAAGGATCCCTCCTCAGCTTAAGGAGCTTATATCCAGGATTCCCGAGAACTCATCATTCAGTGAAAGACATGGAAGCCTCATCAGCTTGGTCAACACCAACATTGAGGAAGATGTGATAAAGGTCCTGTTCCAATTCTTTAACCCTCTGCATCACTGTTTCACCTTCTTGGACTATCAGTTGGTACCTACATTGGAGGAGTTCTCCCGGCTCCTGAAGATCCCTATCCTTGATCAGCTACCCTTCAACGGTACAGAAAAGGAACCTAAACTTGAAGAGATTGCTAAAGCCTTGCACCTACAGTCATCTGACCTCAAGGGACATTGGGAAGTTAGAAGTGGTATCAAAGGGTTCTTAGCCAGGTTTCTATTTGAAAAGGCCCATGAATGTTGGAACTCCCTTGACTTGCAAGCTTTTGAAGAAGTTGTGGCCCTCCTTGTCTATGGTTTGGTGTTATTCCCTAACCCAGATCAGCTTATTGATATCAGTGCTGTCCAGATTTTTATGTCCAGGAATCCTATACCTACGTTGCTGGGGGACATCCTTCACTCATGTTACACTCGAACCATGAGAAAAAGAGGTGTCCTTATGTGTTGCACTCCTCTCCTGGGAAGGTGGTTTATTTCGCACCTTCCACAATCAGTTCTGAAGAATGAGCGGGGTTTGAGATGGTCACAACGGTTGATGACTCTTACACATGCAGATATACATTGGTGCCCTAGGTCCAGAGAAGATGTCACTATCATTGATCGTTGCGGGGAGTACCCTAATGTTCCTTTACTTGGAATCAGAGGAGGTATTACTTACAGCTCATGCCTGGCTTGGAGACAGTTTGGGTATGCTCGGAGGGATGGTCCTCGTGACATGTTAATTCCGGACATAGTTTTTGACTTTGACAACGATACTCAAGGACTTCGCCAGAGGTTTATCAGAGCTTGGAGGATGCCGAGTAGGATAGACAGCAAGACACTAGGGCACAGGAACTCCATCCCGTTGGAACCTTATCTCAAGTGGGTACGAGCCCGCTCCCAGAAGTTAGTGATGCCTTATCCTCATATGCTCCCTGTGATCAAAGAACCAGTCTTGGAAGGAGAAGTGTCCTACACTATTCAGCACCCTGATATGCCCACATCCTGGGAAGAGATGCAGAAGAGCTGGATCCAGCTTAAGGAGGAAAGGAATTCTCTTGAAACTAGTCTACATGCCAGTGAAAAGAAGGTCTTGGAGCTCACCCGCCTGTTGCATGAGGAGAGGAATCTCAACACTTACATAGCACCAAAGAGGATGCGTAGCATATTTTGGGATTGATTTGATTTTTGTATTATTTTGCCCATGAGGCTTTGATGTATTAAACAATGATTTCCTTAATGATAACGTGTGTTCTTTTTTTGTCTACAACAAATTTGAACTTTCGAACCCTTGAATGCATTGCATAAACACATCTCATTCATCATGTGCATAGCAGGTTTCTTCTTTTCAGGTTGCTTACAGTTCTTCGCTGTTTATTTCAGCATCATGAATCCTGACTCTTCATCAACTGAGACATCCATCAAGGCTCTTCAGGCGCAGAATGCGCATTTTCAGGAATTAATCAAGGGTTTGGCTCAAGGCCAAGAAGAGCTGAAGGCTATGCTCCTGAAGAAGGAGAAGAAGAAGAAGAGAAGAACTGTTCTGTTCAACTCGGGCCGAAGGTTTGGCAATGCTCTGCAGCAGGAAGAGGCTGGTTCTTCTGTTGGCAAGAGTACTCCTCAGGCAGAAGCAAGGGTTCCTAGTCCGGTAGTCTCCGACAACGAGACTGATTTTGATGAAGAGCAGTACCCTCCTGCAGAAGACAGATACAAGCAACTGGAGGATAGGTTGAATGCTATGGAGATACAACAGGTACCTGGGCTGGATTTCGGAGATCTGGGTTTGTCTACTGATGTGATCATCCCTCGGAAGTTCAAAGCACCATCCTTTTCTAAGTATGACGGGGCGTCTTGTCCCAAGCTACATCTCAGGTCCTATGTTCGGAAAATTCAACCGTACTCTGCGGATAAGAATTTGTGGATCCACTTCTTCCAGGAGAGTCTTTCAGGGACTCATCTCGAATGGTTCTATCAGCTGGATGGGACCAAGGTTCGTAACTGGGAGGAGTTGGCTACTGCTTTCTATAAGCAGTATCAATATAATGCCGACCTTGCCCCTACACGTACCCAACTCCAGGGTATGTCGTTAGGTTCAAGTGAAGGTTTTAAGGAGTACGCTCAGAAGTGGAGAGACCTGGCAGGCAGGGTGCAGCCACCGTTGACTGATCGGGAGTTGGTAGACATGTTCTTGGGGACCCTATCTGGGCCATTTTCAACCATCTTATCGGGAATTCGTCTGCAGGGTTCACTGATCTGATTCTGACTGGAGAGAGAATTGAGGCTGGGTTGAAGTCTGGAAAGATTCCGAAGGGTGCATCGTCTAGTTCTGAGAAGAAACCCTTCAAGAAGGAGGCTAGTGCCGTGTATGGTTCCAAGAGATCAAAGAGACCTGAGCGCCGCCAATCTGTCAGTGCGGTAATGATCGCTAAGCCTGCTGCCGCTCCTCGGCCAACCAATCCTCAAAGGGGTGAAAGACCCCGGAGAGAGTTCACCCGGTTGAGTATGACCCTGTCGCAGATCTTGCCACAGTTGCTATCCACCAATTTAGTGACTGTCAGAGAGGCGCCGAAGTTCCCAAATACTGCATCTCCTAAGTACAACCCAAATGCTCATTGTGCTTACCATTCAGATAGCCCGGGGCATTCTACTGATGACTGTTGGGCACTAAGGAGTAAGGTGCAAGACCTTATCGATGCAAAGGAGATACAGTTTGAAGCGCCTGAGAGGCCGAATGTAGTTACTGCTCCTATGCCTCAGCATGTGGTAAATGCTGTGGACGAAGATGTTTATGCTGTTTCTGTGGATGATCTAGCCACTCCTCTGAAGACTGTCAAGAAGAACCTGCTGCTGGCCGGTTTATTTCCGGGTTGCAGTGAGGGTTGCCTGTTCTGTGATGTGTCCCTATCTGGTTGTCCCTTGCTGAAGATAGGCATCCAAAGCCTAATGGATAGTAAGGAGATTCTGTTTAAAAAGTCTGTTGTTCAGTTGGTTCCGGTGGAAGAAGTTTCTGTGGTTACCATCTTCAATAATCCGATCAAGGCTCTCCCGAAGAAGCCCGTTCAAATCATGACCGTCGCACCTATTGTTATCACTATTCTGGGGCCCCTGCCCTATGTATCTGATAAAGTTGTCCCATGGCATTATGGGGCAGATGTGTATGTAAATGGGATTAAACAAGAGTTCAACGCTGGCGCCAGCATTTGTGATATCACTGGCCCAGCCAAAGTCACCCGCAGTGGCAGGCTCTTCTCGCCTGACATTGCACCGCCTACTGCTCGAAGACCACTCCTTATAACTCCTACAAGTGTACCTATTCCTGTTGCTGATCAAGTTGTTTCTCCTGCTACCGAGTCATCCAATGCTCGGGGCAAAGGAATTGAAGTTGAGCCTGCCCAGATGGAGGCACCTATACCTGTAACTGCTGAAGCCTCCCAACAAGAAATGGAGGAGATTCTAAAGATTATAAAGAAGAGTGACTTTAATGTCGTGGAACAGCTGGGGCACACGCCCTCCAAGATCTCCATGCTCTCATTATTGCTGTGCTCCGAGGCCCATGCTAAGGCCTTAATCTCATTCCTCAAGACGACCCATGTGCCACATGAGACATCTGCAGTCCAGTTCACTGATTGCGTAGCAAATCTGACAGCAGACAATGGCTTGGGTTTCTCAGATGCTGACCTGACCGCGAAGGGAAAAGACCACAACGATGCTCTGCATGTCTCTATCGAATGCAGGGGCACTACTCTGGCGCATGTATTGGTGGATACTGGTTCTTCCTTAAATGTGCTACCAAAGAAGGCTTTAGACCGTTTGGATTGTGAAGGCCTGGAACTAAAACCCAGCAATATCATCGTCAGGGCCTTTGATGGTTCAAAGAGGATGGTTCATGGAGAGGTTGACCTTCCGATTCGTGTGGGCTCTCAGGTGTTTGACTCTACATTTTATGTGATGGATATCCGTCCATCTTACTCTTGTCTACTGGGTCGACCTTGGATACATAAGGCTGGGGCAGTGACCTCTACCTTGCACCAGAAGCTGAAATACCCCGTCAGAGGGAAGATCGTCACTGTGCAGGCAGAGGAGGAGTATATGGTAAGCCACTTGAACTCCTTCAGATACATTGAGATGGACGGGGAGTTTATTGAAACCCCCTTTCAGCATTTCGAGGAGGTGCTTCCAATTGCAGCAGCAACAGAAACAGCAGCAGAAGAAATTGTTCCTTTGAAGATGGCTTCCCTGAAGGATGCCCGGGCTGTGGTTCAGAAAGGTGAAGGTGCTAACTGGGGCAGGCTTCCAGACTTTACACAGAAGACTGATAAGTTTGGGCTGGGTTTTACTGCAGAGGGTCAGAAAGCTATGAGGAAAGCGAAGATCGGAAGACCTCCTGTGTTCATTACAAATCCAGGAGTGAATGCTGTTGGGGAAGACAATGAAGTGGGTGAAGCAGAGTTTAATAGCTGGATCTACCCGACAACTGAAGGCGGATTGACCAATTGGATTGCCAAAGACCATACTCCTGTTACCTTTGTGACGCAGTAATAAATTTCTTTGTTTCGTTATTTAAACTCTATGGCCCGGTGTCTTACCCGAGGCACCGTGGTTTCATTTGTGAGGGCATATAAATTGTCATTTCATATATCATGAATGAAAATCTTGGACGTATTTTCGCATTACAAATCTTATGCTCCTTTTCTGTCTTTCTTTCCTTTACATATATTTCAAAACAGTTGTATTTACACACACACTCACTCATACAGGTTTCAATCCACTCTGGATCTCACTGATAACAACCCTGCTACTGCCAGTTATGACTTCGAAAATCCGATCAACTTAGCCGAAGACGAAGGTGAAGATGATTGCGAAGTGCCTGGTGAGCTTGCAAGACTGTTGCTTCAGGAAGAGAGGGCAATTCAACCCCATGAAGAGCCAGTGGAAACAATAAACTTGGGTACAGAGGCAGACATGAAAGAGGTAAAGATTGGTGCCAACCTAGAGCTCAGCGTGAAGCAACGGTTGACTCAGATGCTACATGATTATATGGAGATCTTTGCCTGGTCCTACGAAGACATGCCCGGGTTGGATACCGATATTGTGGTCCATCACTTGCCAACTAAGGAAGACTTCCCTCCAGTTAAGCAAAAGGTCTGTCGGACGCGTCCAGAGATGTCTGAGAAGATTAAGGCCGAGGTTATGAAACAGTTTGACGCTGGGTTTCTTGCAGTGACTTCTTACCCTCAGTGGGTTGCTAATGTGGTGCCGGTACCTAAGAAGGACGGTAAGGTCAGAATGTGTGTCGACTACAGGGATCTGAACAGGGCCAGCCCCAAGGATGACTTCCCTTTACCTCACATTGATGTCCTTGTTGATAATACTGCTCAGCATAAGGTGTTCTCTTTCATGGATGGCTTTTCAGGTTATAATCAGATCAAGATGGCACCTGAAGACATGGAAAAGACTACATTTGTTACTCAGTGGGGCACCTTCTGCTACAAGGTCATGCCATTTGGACTAAAGAACGCTGGGGCAACCTACCAACGTGCCATGGTTGCTCTATTTCATGACATGATCCATCATGAGATAGAAGTGTATGTTGACGACATGATCGCAAGGTCCCAGACTGAGGAAGAGCACCTAGATCATCTGCAAAAGTTGTTTGACCGGTTGAAACTATATAAGCTAAGGTTGAACCCGAACAAGTGCACCTTCGGGGTAAGATCTGGAAAGTTGCTAGGCTTCGTGGTAAGTGACAAGGGCATTCAAGTGGACCCTGCCAAGGTCAAAGCTATTCAAGAGATGCCGGTTCCCAAGACAGAGAAAGAGGTCAGAGGCTTTTTAGGACGCCTGAATTACATTGCTCACTTCATCTCACACCTGACTGCTACCTGTGAACCAATCTTCAAGCTGCTGAAGAAAGATCAGGTAGTACGTTGGAACGATGAATTTCAAGCTTCTTTTGATAGAATCAAAGAGTATCTCCAAGAACCACCTATCCTTATGCCACCGGTTGAAGGGAGACCTCTGATACTATACCTGACAGGGCTTGACAACTCAATGGGGTGTGTGCTGGGGCAGCATGACGAGTCTGGCCGAAAAGAGCATGCCATTTATTACCTTAGCAAAAAGTTTACCGACTGTGAGACCCGATACTCACTGCTTGAGAAAACTTGTTGCGCTTTGGTATGGGCTGCTCGCCGGCTGAGACAGTATATGCTGACTCACACTACCTTGTTGATCTCAAAGATGGATCCTATAAAATACATATTCGAAAAGCCTGCTCTGTCTGGGAGAATTGCAAGATGGCAAATGATCTTGACGGAATACGACATTCAGTACACAACCCAGAAAGCTATCAAGGGAAGTGTATTGGCTGACCACTTTGCACATCAGGCCGTAGACGATTATCAGTCAATGAACTTCGAGTTTCCGGATGAAAGCATCATGATAGTAACAGATTGTGAAGTACCTGGACCGGATGAAGGGCCTGAACCAGGATCCCGATGGTCTATGCACTTTGACGGAGCCTCCAATGCTTTGGGAAACGGTATCGGCGCCATAATCATATCACCTCAAGGTACTCATACTCCACTCACTGCCCGGCTATGTTTCAACTGTACCAACAACATGGCGGAGTGTGAGACGTGCATCATGGGTCTTCAAGCTGCGATCGACCTAAGGATCAAGTTTCTAAGTGTTTTTGGAGATTCCGCTCTTGTGATCAATCAGATCAAAGGAGAGTGGGATACGAAACATCCAAACCTGATCCCTTACAGAGAATGTGTGTTGACCCTGATCCCCCACTTCACAGAGATAACCTTTGAACACTTTCCAAGAGAAGAGAATCAGCTGGCGGACGCATTAGCTACAATGGCTTCTATGTTCAAGGTCAAATGGGATAATGAGGCTCCCCGGATCATCATCTGGAAACTGGACGAACCGGCATACTGTTGCGATCTCGAGACTGAATTGGTGACTGAGAAACCTTGGTACCATGAGGTGAAGAGATATTTGGAAACTCAAGAATACCCTGAAGGTGCATCTATCAATGATAAGAAGTTCCTGAGGAGGTTCACAGCCAAGTTCTTCCTTAGCAACAGCATCTTGTACAAGCGAAACCATGATTCAACTTTACTGCGTTGTGTGGATAAGACTGAAGCAGAAAGGATCATGGAAGAGCTACATGAAGGGACCTTTGGTACACATTCCAGTGGGCATACAATGGCAAAGAAGATCCTACGGGCGGGATATTACTGGTCCACAATGGAAGCTGACTGCTACCAACATTCTAGGACATGCCATAAGTGCCAGATTTATGCAGACAAGGTGCATGTTCCTCCAGTTCCCCTGAATGTTATGACTGCGCCTTGGCCGCTTGCAATGTGGGGCATAGACATGATCGGCGAGATTAAACCGACGGCATCTAATGGGCATCGCTTCATCCTGGTAGCGATTGATTATTTTACGAAGTGGGTCGAGGCAGCATCATACGCTACGGTAACCAAGACTGTTGTGGCACGATTCATTCGGCATAACCTGATCTGTCGATACGGCGTCCCTGAGAGAATTATTACAGACAACGGTACCAATCTGAATAACAAGATGATCGCTGAGCTCTGCGAGTAGTTCAAGGTACAGCACCACAATTCTTCTCCTTACAGACCGAAGATGAACGGGGCTGTAGAAGCAGCAAATAAGAACATCAAGAAAATCGTGCAGAAGATGACAGTGACTTATAAAGATTGGCACGAGATGTTACCGTTCGCTCTACATGGGTACCGTACCTCAGCCAGGACGTCAACCGGGGCAACTCCTTTCTCTTTGGTTTATGGTATGGAGGCAGTCTTACCGATCGAAGTGCAAATACCCTCTCTCTGGATAATGAAGGATGCAAATCTAAACGAAGATGATTGGATCCAGACACGACTTGATCAACTCAACCTTATTGATGAAAAGAGACTTGCTGCTATCTGTCATGGTCAGACGTATCAGAAACGAATGATCAGGGCATTTAACAAAAAGGTCAGACCACAGGAATATCAAGTTGGGGATCTGGTAATCAAGTGAATCATCCTTCCTCAGAGTGATCCAAGGGGCAAATGGACTCCTACATACGAAGGGCCATTTGTGGTTAAGCATGTGTTCTCAGGAGGAGCCATGATTCTAACCAACATGGATGGTGACGACCTTCCTCACCCCGCCAATGCAGACATAGTAAAAAGATACTACGCATAAAAAGACCCGCTAGGCTGACATGCCTAGGCAAAAATTAGGGCTTCCCGGCGAACCAAAAGGGTTCGGGCAAAATGAAGGGATGAAAATGAAAAAATCTGTACACCCGGCAAGTCGAAAACCTGAAAAGGCGGCTTGGGCAAAAATGGGTATCCCGGTGGACTGAAAACCCGAAAGGGCGGTCCAGGCAAAAATTAGGGATAAAGCGTAATACTATGTCTCATTGGATCACTTTGCATCCAGAATCCGGTATCTGCATCAAGTTCAGACGGCATCGATCAGTCAGCTTCACCTTCAACCTAGGTCATCAAGTGATGAGACGCTCGGAGTTATAAAGGCAATAGCAGAGTTGAAACCCAGTGGGATCATTCATTTCACACAGCTGTTTTATTTTCTCTTGTACAATTTGTATAAACTCTTTTGTTCAGCGGCGTTCTCTTACTAGGACGTCAGCCTCTTGTACACAAACGCCTATTTTCAGGCCATTCAAAAATCAATACAAATATACTTTTCAGTTAAACGTGCCAATTGTTTTTCTTTTTCTGTTTCGTTTTGCGAAGAACGTCCAAGGTTCAATTTGTGATATATGCATTGACAATAATTTGCTAACTCATAAATATTCGCATACGAAACAAAGGATTAATTACAGGTGACATTAGAAACAGGGGCAATAAAGAGTTGTCTAAGCAATCTAATTGTTCTGTCCTCCAAGGTACCAAGGTAGGCTCAGCTAAAGAACATAACCAGTACATTCCAATTCCCCAGAGAATAAGTCAGCAGGCAGTACATTCTCCTCCAAGCAGAGTTATCAAATCTCAAGGAAGTTGAGTATCCTCCAGTAGATCTCAATACTTCCCCAGCAGTATACACATATTCTTGACAAGCATCCCCGGCAGTCTTGGTCTAAAAGATTGTTCCCCGGCGGTATATCATCATTCAAAGGAATCACTTCCCCCGCAGTTCAAAACTTCCCCAGGAAAGTCCAATCTATTCCCCCAGGAAATTGGAATTCATCTCCCCAAGCAATAAGCTTATCCCCGGTAGATTCTGGAAGCTTATCCTCGCAAAGCACGAATGCGTCGCCCGGCTTTATTCAAAGAGTTATTTCCTTAACAGGATATAACTGGGTTATCCTCATCCAAAAGCCATGGAAAGGTCGTCGTCAACGCAGTCTTCATATCCCTAGCAAGTTATTATCAACACTCAGCAAAGTATCTCTCTCCCTACAGAGTATTGCCTCCCAGCAAGATCGTCAGAGTACTTTTCTCCCCGCAGAATATTCCATTCGCCAAGTTTATCCCCCAACGGAGTCATCTTCTCCTACTGGTATTCTTGCAACTATCATCCCCAGCGGAAGTAAAAGCTTATTCTCCAACATTAGCCCAGGAGTGACTTCCCGGCACCCGTCAAGGATTTACTTTCCTAGACGAAAACATACATTCCTAAACATCACATACATCATTATAGCATGCATAGACGCATCATATCACACAAATCTCATTTATGTTGAGAACATCATTGCTTGATCCATATCATGCATTGCATATGACTGACCTCTACCTTTCAGGAAAGATGCAGTTAAATTCTCAATCATATTTCAAGACCTAGACCGGTTCAGTTAATCGACTCCAAAGATTTCTTATCCAGTCCAAGGCCTTCTCTAGTCCAGCTAAATCGACTCCCAACAGATTTTTCTGATGAAGACTCAGTAGAAGTTATCAGGTTTTTCTCAAACGTCCGCTTTTGAGATTATAATTTCCTATGGTTCTCTCCCCGACGGTGCGTGAGATGATAATTCCATTTCAGGTTATAATTTCCTATGGTTCTCTCCCCGACGGTGCGTGAGATGATAATTCCATTTCAGATTATAATTTCCTATGGTTCTCTCCCCGACGGTGCGTGAGATGATAATTCCATTTCAGATTATAATTTCCTATGGTTCTCTCCCCGACGGTGCGTGAGATGATAATTCCATTTCAGATTATAATTTCCTATGGTTCTCTCCCCGACGGTGCGTGAGATGATAATTCCATTTCAGGTTATAATTTCCTATGGTTCTCTCCCCGACGGTGCGTGAGATGATGATTCCATTTCAGGTTATAATTTCCTATGGTTCTCTCCCCGACGGTGCGTGAGATGATAATTCCATTTCAGGTTATAATTTCCTATGGTTCTCTCCCCGGTGGTGCGTGAGATGATAATTCCATTTCAGATTATAATTTCCTATGGTTCTCTCCCCGACGGTGCGTGAGATGATAATTGCATTTCAGATTATAATTTCCTATGGTTCTCTCCCCGACGGTGCGTGAGATGATAATTCCAACTCAGGTTTTTCTCAGACATCCGCTTTTGAGATTATAATTGCCTATTGGTTCTCTTCCCGATACTGCGAAGATGGTAATTCCCACCAAGATTTTATCAACGAGCGTTGTTGAAGTTAAAGTCACCCAAGGTTCTCTCACTGTTCATGCTGAGGTAGCAACCATCCTTGGTTTATTCATCATCTTTTGAAGATCCAGATCCAGCTCCTGTAACCATTCATGACACATCTATACAAAGCATCTGAAAACCAACTCCTGCAACATGTCAGGTACTCATTTTTCTTTTGCAGGTATGCAGGTTCTCGCTAAGGAATCTCTTACGCAATCAACATCCAGGTGGCATCTATAAGCCCATCATCCTATTCATCAATCTTCAAATGGCATCTATAAGCCCATTTCCATCACTGCTACTATGTGAGCGCAAATTTCTGGGCACTTTAGTGTTCAATCATCTTCTACCCTCGGATTACGAAAGGCACGTCAGCCAATCTGCATCCTCAGGTCTAAGAAGATTGAACAGGGGCAACTGTTGTACCCCAAAATTTGCCCTCCCATATTCTTCAAAGATTTGCCAAGTCAAGCTTCAAAATTCCCCAAGGGTTGCACAGTGCAAAGGCCTCCTAAGCAGTCAAAATTAGGGTTTTGCTTCTGATCAAGAAAATGAAGTTTCCAAAGGTCCAATAAAGTCTCACATGCCTACAAATATGGTCAAGCATCCTCATATCAAGTTTCAAGGCTTTCAGCACAAAATTGCACAACCAAAACCCTAAATTGCACTACAGTCAACTGTAGGGGCAAAATGGTCATTTGACAGTCAAAAGTTCAAATTTTTGGTCAACATATCATTTTGAAGCCACAAACATCATTTGATCAATGCTTGATCATGATTCTCAAAGCTTGGCTCAAAAATCATCAAGATGCAAAAGTTTCCTTATTTGGACAGTTGAAAAAGTCAACTGTAAATTGACCAGGGCATAACTTTCACATGGATTATTAGAAAAATTCCATCCAAAGCTCATTTTGAAGAGAAAGACATTTCCTACAACTCCTCTTCATACTTCAAGTCCAAGAAATGCTCTCACAAAAAGTTATCAATTTCAACATTATAGGTCATTTTCAAAAGTCAACAAAAAGGGACTTTAAGTCAAAGGCCATAACTTGAGATTGGTAAATCAAAATGACATGGGACCAAGGGCATTGGTTAGAGGACTCAAATACCTTTCCAAAATGTTCAAGAACATGAGAAAATCTTAAAAATTGAGCAAGTTATGCCTTGTGGAAGTTGGGAAATTTTTGGATATTTTGAAATGTCAACATTGATTCAAATGACCTAAAATTGCTAATGGGCCCATTTTTCTTCCACAATTCATCATCCCAAACATGTGCACGACCACTTGGCCCAAAGGGAAGTATTTCTTCATTTTTTATTTATTTATTTGAATTTTTATTAATAATAATTCATTTAAATCAAATTAAATACATGAAAAATATTTAACCTAAGTTTTACAATCTTTTTGTGCATGAAATCTACTCAATAATTCGTGTATAATTAAATAGGGAAAGATTTGGAGAGAATTGATCATGATTTGTACAAAAACACATGGAAAATATTTGAAAAAAGATCTTGAAAATCAAATCTTTCAAAGTCATGAATGCCAAGCTTTTTGTTTGATTTCTTTAACCTAATTCATTCCTACATATACAAGGAACACAACCCTAATTCAAATAACCATTAAGCTGCGCAGAAAACCCATCATAAAACTTGAAATTTTGGCAAATAAATTCAAAACTGAAAACACTTTTGCAGGGGGATTCAAGGCATAATAGCTGTTCAAACATCTTCCTGGAGGTTCACTGAACGATTTCCAATCAAAAACATTCATCAAAACATCAAGAATTGGTACAATGAACCGGCCCTGTACAGAAAAAAACTCATAGTCGTGCATCTCAATTCATGCATTCTTTGTGATTTTTAATGCTTGATTCATGTTCTTTATTTGATTCTGATGTTAACCCAATGATTCAATTGTATTTTTATGCATTATACGCGATTATGCCATTATCGTTTTCTAGGGTTTACAAGACTTGGAATTAGGGGTTTTGAAACAAGGAAAAATTGGAGCACAAGACCCAGACTATCCTAATCAGGACCTTCATACGAACTAATTGATAGGGTCGCGCTCAATTTATGAGCGTCCAGTGGCTAATCGCTATTTTCTTGTATGGTGTCTACAGCAACGTTCCAAAACCGTTGCTTAATATATTCTTGTTTCAGAAAAAAAATAAACAATGGAGAAGATGATCTCGTGGCAAGCGATGGTTGGCTGGTTCAAATTTTCGCGCTCAGACCCACTAACGCTTTTGTTTTCTTTTATAATATTTGCTAGTTGTTTAATAATCAAAACGCGTGAATTGGTTCAGTGGCAAGGCATATGTGCTGGCAACATCCATGACCTGGGTTCGAGCCCCAGGTTTTCACTATCTCAATATTATTTTCCAATTAACAATCACATGCAGGTTCAATGCTGCTGTACCATCATACACCTTCCTAATCAAGCGTCCACGCGTCCAGCTTCATCAATCACAAGGCTGAGAATTAGAGAGCATCATAGATCCAAGTCAACGCGTATGCATGCTGGCACGGGAGTCAAACGGACCAAGGTTGATGGGCCTGAGTTACTAGGGCTTAACCTCCCCTTTGGGGACTGATACCCCCCTAGGTTTGCCATGTTATTTTATTTTATTAATTCTATTTTCTTTCAATTATTATTTTTAATTAATTCTGTTAATTTAATTATATTTTCATAAAATCACAAAATACCATAAAAATCAGAAAAGACCAAAAATTAAATATATTTAATTAGTTAATATTTTGTAAATAAGTTCATAAATTAATTAGTTAAATTAGGTTTAATTTTAATTCTTTTAATAAAAATCTAAAAAACATAGAATTAGGGTTTAATTAATTTTTATCTTTTTTTTATTCCATAATAATTAAACATTAGATATTTATTTGTTATAATTAATTTGTATATAAAAATTAGGGTTAATTTAGGTTAAAATTCAATGTTTTCTTAATAAATTAAAAGCCATTAGAATTAGGGTTAGTATTTATTTTAATTAATTCTTTTTTCATATTAAATCCTAAAATACTAAAAAATACCAAAAAAACAAGTTCTTTCTTTCTTTTAATTTTAATTAATTCCTCATTAGTTTAATTTTGCAAAAAGGGTCCAACGCCCTCGTTTCGATTTAATTCTTATTCGCATATTTATTTTATTTCGTTTAAATATTTATGTATCTCTCCCGAGGCCATGTAATTAATTTCTCGCACTTTTAATTCCTTATTTTCTTTTACTTTCTTTATTTTTCTGTCAAATCGGGTTCGAGAAATTTTGGCGATGTGGACCCGCGCCTTTTGTAATAGCTTAGATTTTTTACTTTCCCGCAAATATTTTAACTATTAAATAATGGCATGAAAGAATGTATGGACAAAATAAAAACAAACGCATAGATCACCTTGACATGAATAAGACAAAATAACTGAACATGACACACAAATCACACACCACCCCTAGGGTACGCCTCACTGTTGCCTTGCCTCGAAAGGTGATCATCGAGTAGAGGATGTCTTAGTAAGTCCTCATGATCCGGGAACCTGGCATGAGGGTAGCTTCTAAGGTGTCTTCCCATTGCTCCGGTGATCACCATGTCCCTACAAACTCGAATTAACCCGAACACCTCCAACGGTAGTGCTACCTACCTCTCAATGGTGGGATGGCACTACTTTAAAGGACATTTACACAGACGAATTCCTTAGGGTAGGTAGGTTCTCGTAGATACTTGCTCTAATCTCAAAACAAATTCAAAAATACTTTTCACACCAACACCTTTTCAAAAAGCTTTCGAAAGCATTTTTTCAAACACTCTTGAGGACAGATACAAGAGTCGAACTGGAATTTTCAAAGAAACTTTTTAAAACCCACAGTTGAAAAGCAAACAAACCATTTTTGAAAACACAAATGAGCAAGTATCTAAGAGCCCATGGATAACCATGGATAGAAAGGGTGCTAACACCTTCCCTTTCTATAATCTACCTCCCGAACCGAGAGCAATCTCTATAAGTAATTTTTCTGTGCTTTTGTCCTTTCCATTTGGAGAAAATAAAAGACGGTGGCGACTCTTGCTTCCGCGACATTTCGCGAACCAGCGTTAAACAGTCAGTTCCAGATCCACCGATCACAATCACCAACATGATGTTCTCATTCGGGAACTCGAAATTCATGGATTGGTAGTCGTCCACGGCCTGATGCACCAAATGATCTGCCAATACACTCCCCTTGATTTCTTTCTGGGTTGTGTATTGGATGTCATACTCAGTTAAGATCATCTTCCAACTCGCTATTCTTCCGGACAAGGCAGGCTTTTCAAAGATATACTTGATTGGATCCATCTTTGATATCAATAGGGTAGTGTGAGTCAGCATATACTGTCTCAGCCGGCGAGCAGCCCATGCCAAAGCGCAGCAAGTTTTCTCTAGCAGTGAGTATCGGGTCTCACAGTCAGTAAACTTTTTGCTAAGGTAGTAAATAGCATGCTCTTTTCGGCCAGACTCGTCATGCTGCCCCAGCACACACCCTATTGAATTATCTAGCACTGTCAAGTATAAGATCAAAGGTCTTCCTTCAACTGGAGGCATCAGAATTGGTGGCTCTTGGAGATATTCTTTGATCCTTTCGAAAGCGGTCTGACATTCATCATTCCATTTTACCACTTGATCTTTCTTCGGCAGCTTAAAGATTGGCTCACAAGTAGCAGTCAGATGTGAAATAAATCGGGCGATGTAGTTCAGACGTCCCAAAAATCCTCTAACCTCCTTTTCTGTGCGGGGAGCTGGCATCTCTTGTATAGCCTTCACCTTTGCAGGATCCACTTGAATACCTTTATCGCTAACGACGAAACCCAGCATCTTACCAGACCTTACTCTGAAGGTGCACTTGTTCGGGTTCAACCTTAGTTTATACATCTTCAACCTGTCAAATAGTTTATGCAGATGGTCAAGGTGTTATTCCTTAGTCTGGGGCCTTGCGATCATGTCATCAACATAAACCTCGATCTCATGGTGAATCATGTCGTGGAACAAAGCGACCATGGCGCGCTGATAAGTTGCCCCAACATTTTTCAACCCGAAAGGCATTACCTTGTAGCAAAAGGTTCCCCACTGCGTAATGAAGGTTGTCTTCTCCATGTCTTTGGGAGCCATCTTGATTTGATTGTAACCAGAAAAACCATCCATAAAGGAGAAAATCTTATGTTGTGCGGTGTTGTCGACCAAAACATCGATGTGAGGTAGTGGGAAGTCATTCTTGGGGCTTTCCCTGTTCAGATCTCTATAGTCCACACACATCCGTACCTTACCATCTTTCTTAGGCACCAGAACAACATTGGCAACCCACTGCGGATAAGAAGTGACAGCTAAAAATCCCATGTCAAACTGTTTCATGACCTCAGCTTTGATTTCTCAAACATTTCAGGGCGCATACGGCGAACCTTCTGCTTTACCAGAGGACAATCTTCTATAGTCGGCAAATGATGAACCACAATATCGGTGTCCAAACTAGGCATATCTTCATAAGACCAAGCGAAGATCTCAACATAGTCGCATAGCATTTGTATTAACCTCTGTTTGACACTAGGCTCTAGATTCGCACCTATCTTAACCTCTTTCTTGTCTTCGTCTGTACCCAAATTTACTAATTCAACTGGCTCTTCATGAGGCTGTATGGCCCTCTCTTCCTGCAGTAACAGTCTAGCAAGTTCTCCAGGAACCTCACAATCATCCTCACCTTCGTCCTCATCTTGGTTGATCGGATTTTCGAAGTCATAAATGGCAGTAGCAGAGTTGTTATCAATGGGATCCAGAGTGGATATGGATCTGCATTATGATACGTGAGTGTGTGTAAGAGCACAATTATTTTAATAAAGTGAGAGACAAAAGAAAAACAAGGAGCGTAAAATTTGTAATGCAAGAAACATCCAATGCTTTATTGATGATATATGAAAATGACAAATAATAAGCCCTCACAAACGAGGCCAAGGTGCCTCGGGCAAGGCACCGGGCCGTAAAGTTTCAAACTGTTTATTACAACTCTTTAAACAAAAGTCAATTACTGTGGAATAAAAGAAACAGGTATGAAGTCCTTCACCGTCCATTTGTTCAAGCCACCATCGGTTGTAGGGTAGATCCAGCTGTCGATATCTGAATCCTCTTCATCATCTTCAATTGCATTTACTCCCTGATTACTGATGTGTAGAGGATGTCTTCCAATCCGTGCGCGCCAAACAGTCCTTTGAGCCTATGCAGTAAAGCCCAAACCAAACTTGTCAGTTTTGTGTGTGAAATCAGGGAGCTGACCCCAATTTGCACACCCACCTTTTTCAATTACAGCCCTGGCATCCCTGAGAAAGCCATCTTCATTGGAGATTTATTGGTAGCAACATCAGTTGACGCTAAAGTCTGGGGTGCTTCTTCAAAGTTCTGACAAGGGGTTTCGATGAACTCCCCTATCCATCTCCACATATCAAAATGTATTGAGATGACTCACCATATACTCCTCTTCACCTTGTACCGTGACAATCTTCCCCTTTGCCGGATATTTCAGCTTTTGATGGAGCGTTGAAGTCACTGCCCCATCCTTATGAATCCAAGGATGACTCAGCAAGCAAGAATATGATGGTCTGATGTCCATTACATAGAAGGTGGATCCAAAAGTTTGAGAGCCAACTTTAACAGGGATGTCCACTTCCCCGTGTACCATCCTTTCCGACCCGTCGAAATACCTGACCACAATATTACTCGGCTTCAGAATCAAACCTTCACAGTCCAGACGGTCTAATGCTTTCTTTGGCAAAACATTCAATGAGGACCCAGTATCCACCAGTACATGGTCCATAGTAGTGCCTCTTCACTCGATCGAGACGTGCAGAGCATCATTGTGATTTCTTCCTTTAGCAGCCAGATCTGCATCTGAGAAACCCAACCCATTGTCGGCAGTCAAACTAGCTACGCAGTCTTTGAATTGATCGGCAGAAGTTTCCTGCGACACATGCGCCGTTTTGAGGAATTCAATTAGAGCCTTTGCGTGAGCTTCAGAACATAACAATAAGGACAACATGGAAATTTTTGACGGGGTCTGCCCCAGCTGCTCGACTATGTTGTAGTCGCTCTTCTTGATAATCTTCAGAATTTCCTCTATCTCTTATTTAGAGGCTTCCAACACAACCTTTCTAGGTGCCTCCGTCTGGGCAGGCTCACCTGTGATTTTTTTGCCCCGAGTCTCAGATGGCTCGGCGACAGGAGTGATAACTGGAGTAAGAATTGGAACAGTAGCTGTTGTACTGGAAGATGGAATGACAACAGGCTTTTGAACAATCGGAGGGGAGATCTCGGGAGAAAAGAGTCTTCCACTTCTGGTGACTTTGCTGGCTCCGACAATATTGCTGACATCAGTATCAGCTTCCTCATTTTTAAAGTCTTGTTTAACTCCATGGTAATACACATCAGCACCGTAGTGCCATGGGACATCCTTGTCTGAAGTGTATGGGATAGGACCAGGGATAGTAATGATCAATGGAGTGAGTCTTGGAACGGGTGTAATCCTAACAGGCTTTCTCGAGGAAGCCTTGGAAGTATTGGCGGAAATGGTTATGATGGCAACATCTTCAATCAGAACTAACAGAATCATAGTCTTCTCGAACAGGATTTCTCTATTATCCATCAGGCATTGAACACTTGATTTCAATAAGTGGCAACCAGCAGGCAGAGTTGAACATATGTGGCACCCTTCGCCACAGCCCGAAAATGAACCGACCAACAACAAATTCTTCTTAATTGTCATTAAAAGAGTAGAAATTTCTTCCACGGAGGTCATAAATAAATCATCGTCCACATCATTTACTCTATGACCATGTTTAGGCATAGAGGCATTTATGACGTTGGGCTTCTCTGGAGCATCAAACTCAATTTCTTTGGCCTCGATCAAGTCTTGTACTTTGTTTTTCAAAGCCCAACAGTTGTTGATATCGTGACCTGGGCTATCGGAGTAATAGGCGCAGCGGGCATTTGGGTTATATTGAGGAGAAGTGGTGTCGGGGTTCTTCGGGACCTCCCTCAGAGCTATCAGGTTGGCCTTCAATAACTGTGGTAAAATTTGAGACAAGGGCATATTGAGCTGAGTATACTGTCTCGGTGGTCTTTCCACCCTTGGTTGATGGTTGCATTGTGGGGCAACTGTGGGTCTTGATATCACTACCGCATTTACTGCTTGACGGTGTTCAGGTATGATTTGGCCCCTCAGGCCGTAGACTGCACTAGCTTTTTTTTTACCGGTGATAGACTTCTTTACTGCACTTGATGAAGTATCCTTCTGTATCTTACCACTTCGGATACCAGCTTCTACTCTCTCTCCAGTCAAAATTAATTCAGTAAACCCAGATGACGAACTGCCGATCAGATGATTGAAAAATGGACCAGATAGCGTCCCCAAGAACATATCAACTAACTCTCGATCAGATAAAGGGGGTTGAACCCTGCCAACCAAATCTCTCCACTTTTGAGCATAGTCCTTAAAACCTTCACTTGCACCCATGGACATACTCTGAAGTTGAGTACGCGTGGGAGCGAGGTCGGTATTATACTGGTACTGTCTGTAAAAGCAGCAGCAAGGTCTTCCCAGTTTTGGATGTTGGCTCCTTCCAATTGATAAAACCATTCAAGCTGAGTCCCTGACAGACTATCTTGAAAGAAATGCACCCATAAATTTCTATCAGCGGTGTGGGGTTGGATTTTCCTGACATATGAGCGGAGATGGAGTTTTGGACAAGACACTCCATCATACTTGGCAAAAATTGGAGCTTTGAATTTGTGAGGGATCACCACTCCTGACACCAGTCCTAGGTCTCCGAAATCCAAACCAGGGATCTTCTGAATCTCCATAGCGCTCAGACGGTCTTCAAGTTGTTTGTACCTATCCTCAGCAGAAGGATATTGCTCATCATCAAAATCAGTATCATTATCAGAGACTACAGGACTGGGACCCTTTTCTTCTTCTTGGTCTTCTCTCCTTTGGATGAAAGAGACAGATCAGCTTCCCGTCGCAGCCTATTCCTAAATCTTTTACCCATACTCAGAAGAACCACCTTGTTCTTCTTCTTCTTCTTCTTCTCCTCCTTCAGGATGAGAGTCTTCAAGTCCTCTTTCCCTTTAGCCAAGTTCAAGAACATCTCTTGGAATTGAGCATTATGTGCCTGAAGAGCTTTGATGGCTTGATCGGTAGGCATTTCAAAAGACATTTCGTGCTGAAATAAACAGCGAAGGAGACGAGAAACCTGTAATGATACCTGTAATGATGTGCATGATAATGGGATGCGTATGTAATGATTTCAAAGACTTTGGGAGATTTAAATTTGCAAACCAAGAAATAAACAAACTTTATTAGATTAAACTTGTAAAAGGTTCAACAATGCCTTTAAGGCGTTACAAAGAAGTGAATGCAAAACAAAATCTAAAACTAAAAAAGCAAAAAGCAAAAATCCCATGGACGCTTCACCTTTGTGCTGACATAGTCATTAATCGTCCTTTCATTCTCAAGTAGCCTGGTGAGCTTCAATATTTTCCTTTCTTGCTCATGATACTTCTCCCGGTAGGTATCCCTTTCCTCTTTTAGCTGAATCCAGGATCTCTTCAATGCCCCAAGATCAGTGGGCATGTAAGGATACATAACTGTATAAGGAATGCCCTCTTCATTGGTGGACTCCACTATCACTGGCAACACAGATTCATAAGGCATTCCAAGCTTCTGGGCACGAGCTCGGACCCACTGGAGATAAGGCTGCATAGGGAGAGAAGTCCTTAGTCCTAGCTCTTGAGGGTCAGACCTGTTCACCATGCCCCAAGCTCATATAAACCTTTGGCGATGCTCGTCAACGTCCTCCTTATAGTCAAATGCAATATCTGTAAGAAGTAGCTCATGAGGACCGTCTCTCCGGGCACGACCGAATTGTCGCAAAGCTAAACAAAGGCTGTAGGTTATTCCCCCTATGATTCAAACCAACTAGAAATTAGGATATCCCTCACATCGATCAATGACAACAATGCTTTCCATAGCCTTATAACTCCAAAGAATGTCTGTATGGGCCAGGGACATTATTATGTAGGACCATCCTAAACCTTCCTCATTCTTCAACATGGACTTTGGGAGGTGCAAAATAGACCACCTCGCCAGCAAAGGCATGCAACACATGAGGGTCCCTCTTCTACGCACAGTACGAGTATAGAGGGCATGCAAAATATCACCCAGAAGAGTAGGTACAGGATTGCGAGACAGGAAGATCTTAACCGCATTCACATCTATGAAGGAATCTGGATTCGGGAAAAGAACCAAACCATAGATAAGGAGAGCCAAGATGTCTTCAAAAGCCTAAAAATCCAAGTTATCCCAGAATAGTTGAGCTTGATCTATCAGAAACTTAGCTAAGAAACCTTCAACCCCGCTTCGTGTCTCCTAGTTGGATACTACATCAACCCATTTTAGACGCAGAGCTGAAGCAATGTCTTCTGGCCTAGGAGTCTCTTCCAAACCTGTGAAGGGCATCTTCTCAAGGATGGATATGCCCAATAAGTAAGAAAACTCTTCCAAAGTAAGAACCAGCTGATAATCCGGAAAAGTAAAGCAATGATGCACAGGATCGAAGAACTGGAAAAGCACACTCATCATCTGCTCATCCAACTTTGAGGTAACCAAGCTAAGAAGCTGACCATGTCTCCTAATGAATGAAGAAGTATCAGAAACTCTCGAGGCTAAATCTTTGAGTTGAGCAGGTATTTGCACAAAGTTAACTCGGATGGTGTTTCTGTGCATGGAAGCCATAATCTGCAAAACAGAACAAATATAAATCCCCTCGGTCTTTGGAATGGTTAGTGTAATGGAGTATGCATGCTATGTTATGATGCATGATGTCATGATAAAACACACAACAGGTATAGCAGATAACAGACATGGTAAAGGCAAACAAGTCACACAAGAGCCCTTAAGTTTCAGGCTTGCATGGGGTGTAGGTACTACCCTCTTGAAGCTCAGTTGGTTTAAACCTGTCCTAATAATATTAATCGGGTTCTAGAGGTTCTCAATATCACTGACCATCCTCCATCGGTCATGGTTTCAGCTTACGCAATCTTTTCTTGCGGCCGAAACTATCTCGAGAGTATGGTCTCAATGAGTGTAGCATTGAGTATCAACCAGTTCTCAGCTTTATACCGAGGTCGGCTATCTCACTACTTTCTAATGGCCAAGTTGGTCAATTATAGGTTCTAAGGTCAGTTGATGCTTAACGACACACATAGCAGGCCCGTATTCTCCTTATTTCTGCACAAGGGATACCGGTACCAACCAATGTGCCACATCAACGTAGCTACTACTTCAACCGTATTGGTCTACGCCATACAGTTCCCTCACAGTTTATTGCTACTTACTTATAAGGTGTCCCCAGATCCGGGTTAGGATCTATAGTAATTCCCAATACAAAGCCCTCAAAAGTAAATCAATCAAAGCAAACAAGAGAAACAATTTATGATGAACTAATCCTAAGGTATACCCCACTTATTATTGTTGGTGTAAGCCCTAGAGGCCAATACTTTTGGTACTTGTATCGAATTATTTATTAATAATAAAAGGCATTTCTTTATTATGTTTGCTTTCCAAAATAATAAAGTCCCTAGAATGGTTTATTTGTTTAATGAAATGTTAAGTGTGACTTAATCATGAGATCCCATTAAACATAAGACACTATTCTTAAAGTATTTGTAGTTAAGCTTTAATGTGAAGTGGGATAACATTAAAGCATTAAGATTATTATGAAGATAGATTAATGATCACATCTCATGGATCATAGATAAGGAGTTATCAAGTCTTGACATAGGTATGAATATTAGGAGTAATATTTATACTGGATTGACCCGCTATGAGAATACTACATAGAATGTTATGCAAAGTGTCATAAGTTATTCTCATGATGATAATGGTGTATATCACCCTTCGACCTGAAACCACTATGGACCCTAGATGTAGAGTCAAGTACTTTATTGCTGATCAAACGTCATTCGTAACTGGATGACTATAAAGACGGTTGATGGGTACTTCACAAAGAATGCTAAGGGACATGAGTGACCTAGATGGAATTTGCTCATCCTGCATAACAGGATAAATGTCTAAGGGCCCAATATTGAACTGGACAAGGGTGACACAGTGTATGCCTTGTGTTCAATATAGACATGAGGGCAAAAGGGTAATTGTACAACACAAATATTATCACGGAAAAGGTTTGGTCAGATCACATGACATTTTCGTGACTTGGGTAACAGTGATGTGTTGCTAGATACCACTCACTGTTTATTATATTAAATGTGTGATTTAATATAATTGCCAACGTCGCGAAAACCTACAGGGTCACACACATAAGGACAGGTTGATGAGAGATAGAATAAATAAGGAACACCGTAAGATACGGTGCACTTAAGTGTAATACAGAAAGTGGTAAGGTACCACGTGGATAAGTGATATATGGTACATCATAAGGTATGATGTCCATAAGCTTAATTGGGATTTTAGCTTATAGCCTTAATTGGGCTTTTAGCTTGTAGCCCACACGAGTGATTCTATAAATAGATCCCTTGTGATGAAGCAATTTCACTTGATGCAATTTCATTTTTTATTCTCTCTCTCACTCAAGGTTTCCGTTCGTGATCAGCTAGCACTGTGACCGGAAGCGATCTGTTCGTGTGGACTGAGTAGAGGCGTTGTTCTTCATCAACGCTCGTCATCACAACATCAAAGGTCTGAATCGCCACAAGAGGTAAATATTTCTATCACTGACCATGTTCATTCGTAAGGATCGCTAAAGGAAAATTTTTAAATTCCGCTGCGCTTTTGATTGCAATTTTCCTTCAGTGGTATCAAAGCCACTTACGAAACCATGGATCTGATAGTTGTTTATGTTCTATATTTTCTGTTTTGATTCGATTAAAACCAGAATGAATTGAATAATAAACGAGTAATTAAATTTGGCATCTGTTGTGTATGATTTGGATGATTGATGTTGACTATGCTTCGGAATCCGACATTAGTATGGTGAAGCAGCGATACATCGATCATCCATAGGTTACACAAATAAGATCGATCACTTTTATATATGATATAAATAAATCTGATGCAACGATGGTATATGGGATATACTGTTTCTGTTTCGTTCATTCAAACACTTGATGATTGTTATTCCTTTGACCGATCACTGTTCATATGCTTCGGAATCCGACATTAGTATGGTGAAGCAATGGCATGTGATTAATCATACTGAATTATCAATCTAAATGTGTTTGACAGCATGAAACTGTTGCATTAGGGTTCATGACGGCACAAGGGTTGTGTTGTTGCAGAGTTATGTGATTAGGGTTGTGAATGCACAAGAGTTGTGCGAAAATGACGCCGATTTCAAATGAATTGTTCATTAAAATTTTGCGTCGGGGAGCTGCCCCTAACAACCCCGCAAAGGGGCGCTGCCCCCTTGACCCCCGTCCGCTGAACGGTCAGCGGAACCACCGTCCGCTGACTGGGCAGCGGAACCCCCGGCTAACTCTGCGTAGTGTGATCAATCGTCGAAATTTAATTTGCCTTTTTTTTAATTAACAAAATTTAAACTAATAATAAAAG
This sequence comes from Vicia faba, assembly GCA_948472305.1. Classification (NCBI taxonomy): domain Eukaryota; kingdom Viridiplantae; phylum Streptophyta; class Magnoliopsida; order Fabales; family Fabaceae; genus Vicia; species Vicia faba. The sequence goes on from OX451737.1 coordinate 1,189,641,787, forward strand.
TGTGTTTATTATTATTGTCTTATGGTGATCAGTTATGGCCTTAGTTTTTTTTTCCTTTATTTTGTTTTGGGATTGTAAAATAAGGCATGCGTGTCGTGCCTCTCTCTAAAATTCTTGATGTAACTTATTTTCTCATCTCACTCCCTCGTATGTAAAACGAGTTTCTTTTATGTAATGTAATGTTATGAAGAAAGAGAAGAATACAATATCAAAGGAGGATAACCTTGGAGATCTTGCTTGGAGAAGTTTAGATCGTTATTAGGTTAGCTTAGGTTCTCTCATTGGCTTGGGAGAACAATTGTGCTAGGGGCCATAATTGTATCCTTTTATGTATATTGATGCATGTGTTTGTATGTTGATGCATGAGAGAGACGAATTGCATGTTAAGACGGTGAGATCAAACTAATAACAAAATCCCTCAAGTTAAATATTAAGTTCATGCTTTCCAAGTTTTAGCACTCATCAAGACTAGTATCGAACAATGTAGGTTTCGCCTACGCGAGGTGCATGTTCTATATTAGTAAGGTGCGATGGGATAATTGTAATATCCAACTGCTAAAACAATGGGTCAAACTTAACTAAACACATTATAATAAGATTATACATGTTTAGAAGCAAGAGTTGGGAATGATTCATATGATGAATTAGAATAAGGAGTTATTCACCCAACTGAAAATATTCGAGAGTTGTATGAGATACAATTGGAAGGAGTTCCTACCTAAATAACCTAGTTTTGTGTAATCAGCCTAACGCTGACTTAGAACGAAGTGAAATATGGATCTCGACCCACTAGAAAGTCTTCCAACAGGATTTTCCGAATCAAATGATGAGGGTCATTTGGTTTGAGTAAAATAGTGGGAGCATATTTGATTAAAGGCCTAATTAAATATGTTGTTTAATGATACTTATATTTTCATTTTTTTTTGTAGATTACCATGACAACAAACAACCATATTTTGCGATCAATCCTAGATAAGGAAAAATTGTCTGGGACAAATTTCCTGGATTGGCACCGAAATATGAGGATTATCCTCAAGCACGATAAGAAGTTGTATGTCTTGGAGACACCTGTTCCTGAAGAGGAACCGCCTAGTTCGGCACCTAAGTCAGAAAGAGATGCTTATAAGAAGCATTTTGATGATGCTAACGAAGCCGCTTGTCTCATGCTAGCTACTATGAACTCGGAGTTGCAAAAGCAACACGAGAACATGTCAGCGTTCGATATGACCGGACATCTGAAAATGCTCTATCAAGAGCAGGCAAGAAACGAGAGGTTTCAGGTTTCAAAGGCCCTTTTTAACAGCAAGTTATCTGAGGGAAACCTTGTAGGTCCCCATGTACTCAAAATGATTGGGTATGTGGAGAACCTTGAAAGGTTAGGGTTTCCGCTTGGAAAGGAACTTGCAACTGATTTTATCTTGCAATCGTTGCCAGATAGCTTTAATCAGTTTGTCATGAATTTCAACATGAATGACATGGATAAGAGTCTTCCAGAATTGCTAAGCATGTTGAAAATTGCTGAGCAGAATATGAAGATAAAAGGGAAGTCCATTCTGATGGTCAGTAATGGAAAGAAGCTGAACAAGAGGCCTACCAAGCAGGTCGGTAAAGGGAAAGGCAAGGAAGTTGCCAAGCCTAAACCTACTGTTCCTTCTTTGAAGCCTAGTGGAGGCATAGAAAAGGAGGGCACTTGCTTCCATTGCGGTAAGATCGGACATTGGAAGAGAAACTGCCCAAAGTACCTGGAAGATATGAACAATGGAGTAGGGACTTCAAGTTTAGGTATTTTTGTTATTGAAATTAATTTATCTACTTCTGCATCATGGGTATTAGATACTGGATGCGGTTCTCACATTTGTACTAATGTGCAGGGGCTAAAAAGGAGTAGAGATTTGGCAAAAGGTGAAGTTGACCTATGAGTTGGAAATGGAGCAAAGGTTGTTGCTTTAGCCGTAGGAACTTGTGTTTTGACTTTACCTAGTGGTTTAATAATTCAGTTAGAGAACTGTTATTATGTACCTGCAATTAGCAGGAATATTATTTCTGTTTCTTGTTTGGACAAGTTTGGTTTTTCATTTATAATAAAGAATAATTGTTGCTCTATTTATTTGAATGATATATTCTATGCTTCTGCACAAATGAACAATGGACTATATGTCCTTGATCTTGAAATGCCAATTTATAACATTAATACTAAACGGATTAAACCTAATGAGTTAAATCCAAGCTACCTTTGGCATTGTCGCTTAGGCCACATAAATGAGAAACGCATTTCCAAACTCCATAAAGATGGACTCTTGGACTCTTTTGATTATGAATCATATGAGACATGCAGATCTTGTTTAATTGGAAAGATGACAAAGTCCCCATTCACAGGAAAAGGTGAAAGTGCTAATGATCTTTTGGCCCTCATACATACTGATGTATGTGGACCACTGAACATACCAGCCAGAGGAGGTTTTCAATACTTCATCACATTTACTGATGATTTCAGTAGATATGGTTATGTGTATTTAATGAAACACAAATCTGAAACCTTTGAAAAATTCAAGGAATTCAAGAATGAAGTACAAAACCAACTAGGTAAGAATATTAAAGTTCTTCGATCAGATCGAGGCGGTGAATATTTAAGCCTAGAGTTTGATGACCATCTAAAGGAATGTGGGATTTTATCCCAACTTACTCCTCCCAGAACACCACAATGGAATGGTGTATCTGAGAGAAGAAATCGAACCTTGTTAGACATGGTCCGATCCATGATGAGTCACGCCGATCTTCCGAACTCCTTTTAGGGACATGCACTATTGATTGCAGCTTACACACTTAACCGGGTTCCATCCAAAAAGGTTGAGAAGACACCATATGAGATATGGAGTGGTAAGAAACCACATATGTCTTACATGAAGATTTGGGGTTGCGAAGTTTATGTGAAACGACAAATTTCAACTAAGCTTGAGCCCAAATCTGACAAATGTTTATTTGTGGGGTATCCTAAAGAAACAAGAGGGTATTACTTCTGCAATCCTTCTGAGGGCAAAGTGTTTGTCGCTCGAACTGGAGTTTTTCTGGAAAAGGATTTTATTTCCAAAAGAATATGTGGGAGGAAAATAGAGCTTGAAGATATTCAAGAACCACAAAGCATTGATACACCTATGGAGGAATTAGAGCAGGAAACACAAGTAGTTGTGGAAGAGCAACCTGCTCAAGTAGAACAAGACCAGCGTAGGTCAAGCAGGATACGTCAACAACCTGAGAGATATGGGTATCTCATAAGTGATCAGGGTGATGTATTACTCATGGATCAAGATGAGCCTGTGACCTACCAAGAGGCCATAACTGGTCCTGATTCCGAGAAGTGGCTAGAAGCCATGAAATCTGAAATGGATTCCATGTACACAAACCAGGTTTGGACCTTGGTAGAGCCTCCTATAGGAGTTAACCCTATAGGATGTAAGTGGGTCTTCAAAAAGAAGACTGACATGGATGGTAAGGTACATACCTATAAGGCAAGACTGGTTGCAAAAGGCTATAAACAAATTCATGGGGTTGACTATGATGAAACCTTTTCACCAGTTGCAATGCTTAAATCTGTTCGGATTTTACTTGCTATCGCTGCATATCATGATTATGAAATATGGCAGATGGATGTCAAAACTGCTTTCCTTAATGGGAATCTTGTTAAGGATGTGTACATGACACAACCTGAAGGATTTGACATACCAGAAGAAGCCCAAAAGATATGTAAGTTACAGCGATCAATTTATGGATTGAAGCAAGCTTCCAGAAGCTGGAATCTTCGTTTTGATGAAACAGTAAAACAATATGAATTCATCAAGAATGAAGATGAGCCTTGTGTCTACAAGAAGGTTAGTGGGAGCATGATCGTATTCCGGTATTATATGTAGATGACATATTACTCATTGGAAACGATGTCCCTACCTTGCAACAAGTGAAGACTTGGTTAGGGAAATGCTTTTCAATGAAGGACCTAGGTGAAGCAGCCTATATATTAGGAATCAGGATCTATACAGATAGGTCACAAAAACTGCTTGGCCTAAGTCAGAGTACATACATAGAAAAAGTGTTGAGACGCTTTAATATGCATGATTCCAAGAAAGGATTCATACTTATGCAACATGGCATGTGTCTGTCAAAAACACAATCCCCTTCAAGTAAGGAAGAAAGGGATCGCATGGATAAGATTCCATATGCATCTGCAATAGGATCTATCATGCATGCCATGCTATATACTCTACCAGATGTCTCGTATTCTTTAAGTGCAACGAGTAGGTACCAGTCTAATCCCGGTGATGCTCATTGGGTAGCTGTCAAGAATATCCTTAAGTACTTGAGAAGGACTGAGGACTCATTCTTGATATATGGAGGTCAGGAAGAGCTTGATGTAATTGGATACACCGATGCTAGCTTCCAGATAGATAAGGATGACTTTAGATCGCAATTTGGTTATGTGTTTTGTTTAAATGGTGGCGCTGTGAGCTGGAAAAGTTCAAAGCAAGATACAGTTGCTGATTCTACAATCGAGGCTGAGTATATTGCTGCCTCAACTGCAGCAAAGGAAGTTGTTTGGATCAAGAAGTTCATTAGTGAACTTGGCATAGTCCATAGCATTGTGGATCCCATTGATCTCTATTGTGATAACAATGGTGCTATCGCACAAGCTAAGGAGCCTAGATCTCATCAACGATCCAAACACATACTTAGGCGTTATCATCTCATTCGAGAGATAATCGATTGGGGAGATGTGAAAATATGCAGAGTACCTACACTTAACAATGTTGCTGACCCATTAACAAAGCCTCTTGCGCAGCTGAAGCATGATGGACATACTAGATCTATGGGTATTAGGGGTATGCCTGATTGGCTCTAGTGCTAGTGGGAGATTGTTGGTGTAAGCCCTAGAGGCCAATACTTTTGGTACTTGTATCGAATTATTTATTAATAATAAAAGGCATTTCTTTATTATGTTTTCTTTCCAAAATAATAAAGTCCCTAGAATGGTTTATTTGTTTAATGAAATGTTAAGTGTGACTTAATCATGAGAACCCATTAAACATAAGACACTATTCTTAAAGTATCCGTAGTCAAGCTTTAATGTGAAGTTGGATAATATTAAAGCATTAAGATTATTATGAAGATAGATTGATGATCATATCTCATGGATCATAGATAAGGAGTTATCAAGTCTTGACATAGATATGAATATTAGGAGTAATATTTATACTGGATTGACCCGCTATGAGAATACTACATAGAATGTTATGAAAAGTGTCATAAGTTATTCTCATGATGATAATGGTGTATATCACCCTTCGACCTGAAACCACTATGGACCCTAGATGTAGAGTCAAGTACTTTATTGCCGATCAAACGTCATCCGTAACTGGATGACTATAAAGACGGTTGATAGGTACTTCACAAAGCATGCTAAGGGACATGAGTGACCTAGATGGAATTTGCTTATCCTGCATAACAGGATAAATGTCTAAGGGCCCAATATTGAACTGGACAAGGGTGACACAGTGTATGCCTTGTGTTCAATATAGACATGAGAGCAAAAGGGTAATTGTACAACACAAATATTATCACGGAAAAGGTTTGGTCAGATCACATGACATTTTCGTGACTTGGGTAACAGTGATGTGTTGCTAGATACCGCTCACTGTTTATTATATTAAATGTGTGATTTAATATAATTGTCAACGTCGCGAAAACCTATAGGGTCACACACATAAGGACAGGTTGATGAGAGATAGAATAAATAAGGAACACCGTAAGATACGGTGCACTTAAGTGTAATACAGAAAGTGGTAAGGTATCACGTGGATAAGTGATATATGGTACATCATAAGGTATGATGTCCATAAGCTTAATTGGGCTTTTAGCTTATAGCCTTAATTGGGATTTTAGCTTATAGCCCACACGAGTGATTCTATAAATAGATCCCTTGTGATGAAGCAATTTCACTTGATGCAATTTCGTTTTTGATTCTCTCTCTCACTCAAGGTTTCTGTTTGTGATCAGCTAGCACTGTGACCGGAAGCGATCTGTTCGTGTGGACTGAGTAGAGGCGTTGTTCTTCATTAACGCTCGTGATCACAACATCAAAGGTCTGAATCGCCACAAGAGGTAAATATTTCTATCACTAACCATGTTCATTCGTAAGGATCGCTAAAGGAAAATTTTAAATTCTGTTGCGCTTTTGATCGCAATTTTCCTTCAATTATCCCCAGCAGAGTCGCCAGTTCTATGATACGGTGGCAGAACCGACTGTTTTGGAAAATGTTGGTTTGCATTTTGCGTTTGTATTCACAAAATGTCGCGGTAAGCAAGAGTCGTCACCGACTTTTATTTTATCCAACTGGAAAGGAAAAAAGCACAGAAAAATTCCTTTTTTGAGATTTTGAGTACGGGGGGTAGATTATAGAAAGGGAAGGTATTAGCACCCTTTCTATCCATGGTTTTCCATGGGCTATTAGGTACTTGCTCATCATTTTAAAAATTGCTTCCGTGTTTGTGTGTTTTGAAAAGTTTTTGTTTTACTTCGTTTTAACCCTTGTATCAGTCCTCAAGAGTGTTATAAAGTGTTTTTGAAAATTTTGTTTGAAAAGTGTATGGTGTGAAAAGTTTGATTTTGAGCAAGTACCTACTAGTATCTACCTACTCAAAAAAAGAATGTTTCTGTTCTTTTTTCCTCTAGACAATGCTATCCCACTATTAATGAGTAGGTGGCACCGTCGTTGGAGTTGTAAGGGTCAATTCGAAAGGGACGTACGATCACTAAAGCAATGTTAGGACGTCTTAGTAATAACCCTAATGTCTTAAGATCATATTCGAGGCAACCTTTCCGAGGCAACATTTCCGAAAGGGACTTTTGATCTTTGTTTAGATAAGAGAGCGACTACTAAAATACTCTATACTTAATGATCGTTTACCGAAGGCAACCGAAGTGAGAGTATACCCTAGGAGTGCGCATGTGCGAGTGATTTGATTTCAGTTATTATCTTTGCACATTTAGGGTTTGCTAACCATTTTAAAATTAGCATACATTCTTGTCATGCAATCCTATTATCATACATCTAACAGTTAATATTTGCGAAAATTAAAATGCGGAAAATAAAACTACACTATTACAAGGCTTCGGGGAGGGGGATTAATTACATAGCCAAAAACCCGTAAGACGATCAATAAAAGAAAAATCATAATTAAACTATTACATCCCATGAGCAGTTACATTAATATTTGCAAAAAATAATAAACGCGTGATGAATCGAGAACGAGGAAAAAAATTAGGGTTTTGACCCCGTCTAGACCTAATTGAAAGAAAAATCATTTTTTGTTGTTTTTGATTATTTTAAGAAAATAAGGTTTTAATGAATAAATATAAACCTAGTTACTAATTAATTTAAATTAAAGAAAGAAAAATTAACTTGACCTATTTTTATATTTTTGTTATTTTAAGAAAAAGAAATAAACATTAAATCAAACAAATCCTAATTTTCTAATTGATTTTAATTTATTTACAAAAAAAAAGTTATAATTACCCTAAAATTAAATTAAACTAATTATTAAATTAAATTTTGATAAAAATAAAATCTAAATCTAATTTGATGAAAATTGATTTTATGAGTTTTCTTGTAAAAAAAAGAATTAATTTTATGTTAGAAAATAATTAATCAAAATAAATTAAATAAAGAAATAGAAAAGAAAAGATAAAGAAATGGGCCTAATTATGCTAGCAATAGAGGGGGTGTCCATAGCATTTTCTGAGCCCAATAAGCCTTAGCCCACGTTGACTTTCCAAATCTTGTATGTTGGCTTGACTATGGTGCATTGTGGACCTTCAGAGGGTGGCCCTTGGATCCAGCTTGTTGGAGATCCGGTGGTTGAATATTAAGGGCGTATGGTGGATGTCCTGGAAGCTTGTACACCTGATCATGTAAAATAAAATTGCATTGAATAAATATGGGGACCTGGGGATCGAACCCAGGCCCTTTGGCTTTTCCACATGCCTCCTGACCAACTGAGCTAGCGCATTTTCTTGTACAGGAAATAACAAATAATGATTATATGGAAAGACACAAAATAACATATTAAAGCGTGCGAATTTTTGAATGGGCCAGTCAGGCCACGCCACGCCATCATCTTCTACCTCCTTTTGTTGCTAAAAGCTTGAAGACTTTTACCTACTGACAAAAGGGCGTAGGTACAGCCATGTGATCTTCCAAAATTCACTGCATGCATGATAAATCAATTCCAGTGGTACCAATCAACTCGTGGCAACCTCACGAGCATCGTGGTACCACTCTTCATTGCCAATTGTACCTGCAATCAAAACCCCTAAAAACGAAACCTAAACCCTAATCATGGAAAATCTCTGTATGGCTAACAAAAACGCAATTGAATATTATCATTAGCTTGCAAATCTTTCACTGAACAACAATATGTAAAGAATTCATGCTACAAATGTTATAATCTTGATATTGGATTTCAAGAAAGTATCAATGTCGTGAGATACTTACATTGCATTTTTGGGTACGAAAACGCTTGCTAATTGTTGTACCCCAAAATTTTCCCTCTCATATTTCTCAAAACATTGCAAGAAAAATCTCCAAATTGCTCAAGATTGCTCAAGAGTTAGACAGTCAAGCTATCCCCTAAGGCAGTCAATCCCAAATTAGGGTTTTGTGTTGCATCAAGGTCCTTGCATCCAAATGACCTCAAATTCTCCCTAATTTCCTAATATGTTCTCAAGGTTATCCATGTCAAATTTCAAGCCTTGCAGAGGAAATTTGCTCAATCAATTGCTCAAAGGGTCCAAAAATCGACTGTGCTAGGGCAAAAGTCAACTGTGACCCAAATACAGTCAAACTTCAAGATTTTTTGTCAACATTCTCATTTTGAAGTATATTTCATCATTTGATCAAGGGTTGATCATGATTCATCAAATATTGCTCAAAATTCATCAAGACTCAAAAGTTGCTAAATTAGGGTTTTGCAGAAAAAGTCAACTCAACTTTGACCAAGAATATCTTTCTCATACTTTATTCTAAATGACCCATCCAAAGCTCATTTTGAAGAGGATGTAATTTCCTACAATCCATCTTCATACCCCAAGATCAAGAAATGCACTCACAAAAAGTTACAAATTTGGACATTATAGGCCATTTTTGAAAGTCAACAAAAACCCCTTTTTTTCCAAAGCTTCTAACTTAAGCATGGAATATCAAAATGAGATGATACAAAAAGGGTTGGTTATAGGACATCTCAAGCTTTCTAAAAAGTCCAAGAACACTTCCAGAAGTTCAAAATTGAAGAAGTTATGCATTGTTGAAGTTGGGAATTTTTGCAAAATTGCGAAAAGTCAACTATCCCCAAAACTTCAAATTTTGTCAAATGGGCCCATTCTTTTCCACTTGATTTGGGCTTGCCACATTCCACACGTGTCCTAGCTTCAGCCTTGTGTCCATTTATCAATTTTATTATTTCATTTGATTTTTTAATGAATTATTTCATTTTTAATCAAATTAAATCCAATAAAATCCAAACATTGATTATTTGATCTCTTTTGGGCTATTTCAGGATTGAATCATCATCATCAAGTGTATCAAATTTGTATCAAGCATTCCATGTGCAAAAAGATTGGATTTTTGGCAAATTAGGCAAGTTATCAATGGTGAATCAAATCCAATCTCAAGGCATTGATGTGGAAAGATTCAAGACAAATTTGTTGACCTAATGCCTTCTATGATACTTATACAAGCCAAAGCACACGAAATCAGACCTAGAGGATGCAAGAACATCAAGAACCAAACTTTAAAAAAGGTGGAAAAAGTGCAAAACTGAAATCATCCTTGGAGGCAAATTCAGAAGCAAAACTCAACACCAATCGCTTGTTGGATAATCACTGAGTCAGAATCAATCCAAAACAAAACTTTTCACACTTACACCTTTCAAACAAAAACTTCTTCAAACCCACAAACACAAAGAAAAGCAAATTTTGAATACAATATGAGCAAGTACCTAAAAGCCCGTGGATAACCACAGATAGAAAGGGTGCTAACACCTTCCCTTTCTATAATCTACCCCCCGAACCCGAGAAACATCTCGAAAAAGGACTTTTTCTGTGCTTTTTTTCCTTTCCTTGTTGGATAAAATAAAAGACGCTGGTGACTCTTGCTTACCGCGACATTTTACGAAAACAAACGCAAAACACAAACCAGCATTCCAAAAACAGTCAGTTCTTCCCACCGTATCACAGAACTAGCGACTCTGCTGGGGACACTTAATAAGTGGGGTGTACCTTAGGAATAGTTCATAATGTTTTCAATTGCTTTCTTTGTGTGCTTTATATTTGTGGGCTTGTATCGGAGTTACTATAGATCCTAACCCGGATCTGGGGATACCCTTTAGGTAAGTATCAATAAACTGTGAGGGAACTGTACAGCATAGACCGATACGGTTGAAGCAGTAGCTACGTTGGTGTGGCACTTTAGATTGTACCGATATCCCTTATGTTGGAACGAGGAGAATATGGGTCATCTAAGGGGTCATTAAGCACCAACTGACCTTAGAACCTTTAAATTGACCAACTTGGCCATAGAACAGTAGCAGTATGCTACACTCATTGAGACTAAACTCTCGCGATGATTCCGGCCACAAGAAAATGTTGCTAAACTGGAATTATGATCGATCGAGGGTAGTCAGTGATATTGAGATTCTCTAGAACCCGGTTACTATTGTTAGGACAGGTTTGAACCAACTAAACTGAAAGAGGGTAGTACCTAGACTCCTTGCCAACCTGAAATCTAAGGGCTCTCTGTGTGACTTGTGTGCCTTCACCATGTTTGCTATTTATGGATACTTGTGGTGTGCTTTCTATCATGACATCATGACATCATAACATTGCATATATCTTGCATTGGACTAACCTATTTCAAAGACGGGAGGGATTCACCTTTATTCTGTTTTGTAGGTCATGATGCCCATGCGTAGGAATACCATCCGGATCAACTTTGTATAGGTTCCCAATATGCTTAAAGAATTGGTTGCAAAGATGCCTGATACTACCTCCTTCATCTGAAGACATGGGTATCTTCTCAGTTTGGTCACCTCCAAATTGGACGAGCAGATGATGAATGTTTTGGTCCAATTCTATGATCCGTTGTACCATTGCTTTACTTTCCAGGACTACCAGTTGATTCTCACCTTAGAAAAGTTCTCTAATCTGCTCGATATCTCTATTCTGGAGCAGACCCTGTTTACTGGTTGGGAGAAGATCCTTAGGCCAGAAGAGATTGCTTCAGCCCTTCATATGACAAAGGATGAGGTAATGGCTAATTGGGAGACTATAAGTGGAGCAAAGGGCTTTCTGACTAAGTTCTTGGTTGGTAAGGCTTATTATTTCTGGGATAGTCTAGACTTCAAGGCATTCGAAGATATTCTGGCTCTTCTGATATATGGCTTGGTATTATTTCCGAACCCTGACTCTTTTGTTGATGTGAATGCGGTGAAAATCTTCATCTCTCGTAATCTTGTACCCACTCTCTTGGGTGACATTCTTCATCAGCTTTATGCCCGTACTGCTCGAAAGCGGGGAACCTTGATGTGTTGTGCTCCATTATTGGCGAGGGTGTTTATTTTGCACCTCCCTAAATCAGTGCTGAAGAACAAAGAAGGCATGGGTTGGGCCTATAGGGTTATGTCTCCCTCTCATAATGACATCGTCTGGACTATCAAGGGTATGGATGAGGTGGCTATTATTGATCAGTGTGGGGAATACCCCAATGTTCCACTGATAGGAACCCATGGAGGAATTACTTACAATCCGTGCTTGGCCTTATGTCAGTTTGGGAGAGCCAAAAGAGAAGGACCTCATGAATTGCTAATGCCTAGTATCATCTTTGATTTTCAAGGGGATAGTGACGAGCAACGCCGCAGATTCATAAGGGCTTGGGATAGAGTTCACAGATCTGATCCACATGAGCTGGGTCCAAAGACTTCTCTTCCAATAGAGCCATATCTCATATGGGTTCGTATCCGTGCCCAAAAGTTGGGTATGTCGTATGAAGCCGTCCTGCCTATCATTGTTGAAGTTACTAATGAAGAGGGGGTTCTTCCTACCATCCTCCATCCTTATATGCCCACTGACATTGGGGCACTGAAAAGGTCTTGGATGCAGCTGAGAGAAGAGCGGGATGCTTACCGAGAAAAGTTTAACGAGCAAGAGCAGAAGATCCAGAAGTTGACTAGGCAGCTGGAGAACGGGCGGATTCTCAATGACTATGTCCGCACCGACAAGAAGCGATTGTGGGAGCACTGATTGTCCTTTGATTATTTCCTTTCCAGTTTTTATTTACTTTTAAGTATTTCCTTTCTTGTAACGCCTTAAGGGCAATTTGTTGAACAATTTGAATTTCAAGTTTATCTAATAAAAGTGTGTTTCCTTTTTGGTTTATAAATTTGAATCTCTCGATGTCTTTGAAATCATAGCATACGCATTTCATTCCATGCACTTCATAGCAGGTACCTCTTACAGGTCTCTTATCTTCTTCGCTGTTTATTTCAGCACTCATCATGTCTGCTGAACCATCAACTGAGCAAGCAATCAAGGCCCTACAGGCCCAAAATGCCCAATTCCAAGAGTTGTTCATGAATCTAGCTAAGGGTCAGCAAGATCTGAAGACCCTAATTCTGAAAGAGAAGAAGAAGAAGAAGAGGATAGTCCTGTTTAACACAGGTCACAGGTTTGGAAACAGGCTACGAGATGAAGTTGATTTGACCACCTCATCTGGAGGGAAAGATAGTCAAGAGGAAAGAAGGGCTCCTAGTCCTGTGGTCTCAGACAATGAAACGGACTTCGACGAAGACCAGTATCCTCCTGCTGAGGATAGATACAAACAACTGGAAGACCGGTTGAGTGTGATGGAAGTTCAGAAAGTTCCTGGTCTGGACTTTGGTGATCTGGGTCTATCATCTGGGGTGGTGATTCCCCACAAATTCAAAGCACCAGCCTTTGCTAAGTATGACGGAGTTTCTTGTCCGAAGCTGCACCTCCGGTCATATGTAAGGAAGATTCAGCCATACACCGCTGATAAGAACCTATGGATCCACTTCTTTCAAGACAGTCTCTCAGGGACTCAGCTTGAATGGTTTTACCAGTTGGACGGAGCCAGTATCCGCAGTTGGGATGATTTGGCTACTGCCTTCTACAGGCAGTACCAATACAATTTCGACCTCGCTCCCACGCGTACCCAACTCCAGGGTATGTCAATGGAACTGGTGAAGGTTTCAAATATTATGCTCAGAAGTGGAGGGATCTCGCCGGAAGAGTGCAACCACCCTTGGCTGATCGGGAGCTTGTGGACATGTTTCTGGGGACCTTGTCTGGTCCATTTTTCAACCACCTGATTGGAAGCTCTTCGTCTGGGTTTACAAAGCTAATTATGACCGGTGAAAGGATTGAGGCTAGTATTAAGTCTGGTAAGATACAAAAGGGTGCTTCATCGAGCATCGAGAAAAAGCCTTTTAAGAAGGAGTCCAGTGCTATTTATAGTTTGAAAAGCCAGAATAGACCTGAACGCCGCCAAGCTGTTAATGCAGTTGTTATTTCAAGACCTGCTGGTGCTACTCAGCGCAACAATCAACAAAAGGCCGAGAGACCTCGAAGGCAATTCACCCATCTCAATATGACTCTGTCTCAGATTCTGCCGCAGTTATTAAAGACCAGTCTAGTAACTCCAAGGGAGGCTCCGCAGAATCCCAACATTGCATCACCTAAGTACAACCCTAATTCCCGCTGTGCTTTTCACTCTGATAGCCCGGGACATAATATAAATGATTGTTGGGCTTTGAAGAACAAAATACAGGACTTAATTGATGCTAAGGAGATTGAGTTCGAGGCGCCCGAAAGACCTAATGTTGTGACTGCTCCTATGCCCAAGCATGGAATGAATTCTATAGATGAAGACTCATTTGTGGTTTCTGTAAACTACATTATTACTCCTTTGATGACTGTGAAGAAGAACCTTTTGCTAGCCGGTTTATTTCTGGGTTGTGACGAAGGTTGCCATATGTGTTCTGCCCTACCAACCGGTTGCCATCTTTTGAAATCGGGTGTTCAACGCTTGATGGATAGTAAGGAGATTCTGTTTGAGAAGACTGTTGTTCCTCTAGTTTGTACTGAAGAAGTTGCTATTATCACCATTCTTGACAATTCTTCCAAGGCTTCCTCGAGAAAGCCTGTTAGAATTACATTTGTTCCAAGAATCGCACCATTGATCATCACTGTTCCTGGGCCTATCCCCTACACCTCTGATAAAGTTGTCCCTTGGCACTATGGGGCTGATGTTTATTATCATGGATTTAAACAAGAGTTAGATGTTGATATTAACGTCAACAATATTGTTGGACCTGCTAAAGTCACCCGCAGCGGAAGACTTTTCTCACTTGATATCTCTCCACCAACTGCCCGAAAACCTGTTGTTATTACACCTGCCAATGTACCTGCTACTATTCATGTTCAAGTTCCTATTCTTACCCCTATCACCGAGTCATCTGACACTCGGGGCAAGGGGACCATCAGTGAGCCTTCCCAGACGGAGGCACCAAAGACAATTACTGTTGAAGCTTCTAGACAAGAGATGGAAGAGATTTTAAAGATCATCAAAAAGAGTGACTACAATGTAGTTGAACAGCTGGGGCAAACCCTGTCCAAGATTTCTATGTTGTCACTGTTGTTATGCTCAGAGGCCCATGCCAAGGCACTGATTGCATTCCTAAAGACTGCACACGTACCGCAAGAAACATCGGCTGATCAGTTTAAAGATTGCGTGGCTAGTCTAACTGCTGATAACGGGTTGGGTTTCTCTGACAACGACTTGACTGCTAAAGGGAAGAATCACAATGATGCCCTGCATGTCTCCATTGAATGCAGGGGCACTACTCTTGCTCATGTAATAGTGGATATTGGTTCTTCATTGAACGTTTTGCCTAAGAAAGCTCTAGACCGGTTGGACTGTGAAGGGTTGGAGCTGAAACCAAGCAACATCGTCGTCAGGGCCTTTTATGGGTCTAAGAGGATGGTGCACGGAGAAGTTGATATCCCGATTAAGGTTAGTTCTCAGGTTTTCAACTCTACATTCTATGTGATGGACATTCGGCTATCTTATTCTTGTTTGCTGGGTCGCCCATGGATCCACAAAGCTGGGGCCGTAACCTCAATGCTCCACCAGAAGCTGAAGTACCCAGTCAAAGGGAAGATTGTGACAGTACGAGGAGAGGAAGAGTACATGGTGAGCCACCTCAACTCTTTCTGATATATAGAGATGGATGGGGAGGTCATTGAGACCCCATTTCAGCATTTTGAAGAGGTTCCCCAGACGCTGGCGTCAACTGAGACTATTGTTGAAGATTCTCCTATGAAGATGGCTTCCTTTAAGGATGCCCGGTGTTGTACCCCAAAATTTTCCCTCTCATTTCATCAACATTTTCTCATCACAAGACTCTTGGAACTCAAGATCAAACTAGGGTTTGCTCTGCTCAAGACACCTCCTTGCACTGTTGACCGAAATTAGGGTTTGAGTTTGCACATGGATGTTTTGACCTATAATGCCCAAAGTGACTTTCATACTTCATGTTGGACTCACAAGTTTGTCCATACCAAGTTTCAAGCCTTGATTCAAATTTTTGCCCAGTCAATTGGACAGTTGACCTAGAAATCAGCTGTATTGGGGAAAAAGTCAATTGTGGCCAATTGACAGTCAAACCTCGTGAAATTTGACCCACATCAACACTATGAACTCTTATGAACCATTTGATCAAGTTTGGATCACAATTCCACAAGAAATTTGATCAGATCACCAAAAGGGCAAAATGGACATTTTCAGGGTTTTGACTGCACAAAGGCAATTATTGACTGTTTGACCTAACCAATGGCAAATCAAGCTCACACATGGACTCAAGAACTCAATGACATTTTCTTTACCCATTCAACAAGTTCAAAAGATCTCAAATGAATAGGATTGACAGATGAATTTTTCAGTCAACTGATCAAAATTTGACTGTACACTGAAAAGTCAACCTTTGACTTTTTGGTCAAAATCAAGTGCCAAGGGTCATTTTTCATCAAGACATATCAAATTATGAAACGTGTTCATCAAGAAACCCAAAAATGCAAATTAGGGTTTAAAATGGAAAATTTTCATAACTTCGAAATTTTCTAAGTTATGAAATTTTCTTATTTTTTCCTAAATTTGTCCCATTTTTTCACCAAGATGCAAATGGATTCAAACAAAACTTTCAACATGAACGTTGTAGTACATCACAAAGTCTACAACTTTGATTCACAAAGTTTTCTCAAAAGAAGCTTGTATCTCAAGTTATTATTTTTGGAACAAGGGTACCTAAAACTTTTAACTTAGAGAAATTTTGCCCTAGTTTAGGCAGGATTTTGACCCATCTTCTTGGCCATTTTTCACATAGTTCCACTTGGAGTTTCAAGTTGAATTTCAAATATGGATTATAGTACATGTTCCAAGCTTTCCAAATTGTCCAAGAAATCCTCAAACACCCCTGTGTTTAGAGAGAATCGAATGCTTGAAGTTGGCAAAAACTCACTTTGATCCATGGTAAATACATGTTCATACAAACTTGCATTTTCAAATCAGCATGCTTGGTACAAGCTTGCAGGCCTCAAAACCAGTTTGTACTCCATAATTTAATGCATAACCATTGAGCTAAGGTATTATCTTGGTCATTTGGACATTGCATACAAGATTAAGCCCTAAATGGTAAAAGGTATATTGCCATTTTTGCAAAAGGTTACTTTATGTCAAAACACTAAGCCTTGAGCCTTGAACAAAATCTGATACTGCAAACCAAATCCATGAATTAGAGGGGCCAAGAGTGTTGTGTGCAGGGTGATAGGAGGGCATGTACAAATCTATAACATCACTTCCACTCTTTTGCTTCAAGTAGAAGAAACTTGCAAAACAGAAGCAATCTCTCACATCTGAAGGAACCAACTTACACAAACATTGCAAACAAGTTTGATACCTCGTAACAAGCCAGAAACACGACCCCTTTGCCTCTCAAACTCCCTTGTACCAGAATCACTTTTTTTCTGCAAAACAGGGCAAGCCCTGCAGAACCATCTCCATCTCCATTCTCCCTCGTGCGTTTTGCCTCAAATTTGTTCCAATACCTTCCACTCAACTCACCTGAACTATCCCAAGCCTCCATTGCTAGATGTAACACCATTAACACGCATTGCCATTTTTGATTCAAAGCTTTGCAGGTTGAGTTCTGTGGCACGACTCAAGCCATTTCAAAACAAAGTAAGCATTGGGAAAGCTTCCTTGGACCTCAGGCAAGCTCAAAAGAAGCTCAAGCACCCTTGAAAGTTGCTGCATTGCCCAGCTCAAAGTTAACTGAAACAGGTATTTCATGAACTTCTATCTCTCTATTTAGGAATAGTTAGACTTAGGTTTGTGAATGAAAGATGTTGTATTCATAACCCTGAAGCCATACATATGCTTAGTTTGCATTTATATTAATCGTGCTGGGAGAATTTTGTTCATGAACTTTCTGAAAAAAACTAGGTTAAGAATTAGGGCCAGAGAAATTCTCTCTGGTCTTTGAGAGTTAGCTTAAGTTTTTTATATAGTTGAATTCGTTGTTTGATGCTCTACAAGTTTCATGTTATGAGTTTTTTCAAAAAATCAAAGAATCAGGAGATAGCCATTGATGTACATAATGCGCGTTTTTGTGAACAAGAGGAAGAAGATGAAGTCTGACTGGGCTGGGCCTGGTTGTTTTTACTCTTTACACATGCATTTTCAGTTTACACCCCCTGGCCCATTTATTTGTACATTGGTCATTTTTGCATTTTTATTTCATTTTTGATTTTGATATTTTATTTTCTAACATAAAAATACTTAAAAAATTATTTTCATAAATTTTTGAATTTATTTGGAATTTATTTTAATTATTACTAGTATAAATATATAAATCATTTATTTTCCTTTTATCAAAAACCTAAAGAATAATGTAAAATATGTTTATTTTCATTTATCATTTTTTATTTACATTTGAAAACATTTTCTTGAATATACACCTTTTTTGCAAATAATTAATTTTTATTTTTATATACTTTACTTTATTTAATAATTAGGTCAAAAATACAAAAAATAATACATTTTCATTTTTATTAATATTTTACACTAAAAATATCTTTTTTTGCAATATACTTTTATTTTTTGTATAAATTAATATATTATTGTATATAATTAATAAATAATACTATTTATTTAAGAATTAGGGTTTTTGCCCTAAATAACAAAATAATTAAAATTGACTCTTTTTTTTTTATTTACACTTCACATTAAAAAAATACTTTTTCATATATAAAAAACATTTTTTTTGCAAAATACATTTTATTTGACATTTATTTGTTGTATTTTATTTAATTATTGTACATTTAAATATTGCCTTGTACATTCAATTTGGTTGTAATAACTTAGAATTTAATTTCTTGTCAAATACCCCCAATTCAAATTTGTACCCCCCTCCCTATATCATGTTGTAATAGTGTAGGCTTTAAATTCCCGCACCTTTAAATGCTTTCAATTATGCCATGTTTAGACCTAGAGTTTGTATGCAAATAAAATCAACAACTAGCTTGACCTAATCCAAGATAAACATGCATGAAAAACAAACACAATGCACATTTGCACCCCCTAGGGTTTCAATCCACTTGTTGCCTTCAAAAACGGGTCATGGTCGCATGTCAAGTACTTTGGCAAAACAAAAAAACAAAAGATCATAGTCCCTCGATGACGCTATCTGAGTTGCCTAAACAAAATGATCAAGTCCCTCAAGAAAATTGCCAAAAATACTTGACACCATTGCTATCATGGTCTATACGATGACCCGCGCCTGTCCCGTTTAACATCCTAACATAAGGTTTTTCACCAAATACAATGGTGAAACAACATTGTTAAAAGGGTTAAAAAACATAAGAAAAATCTTTGAGTAAAATAGGATAGATAGCTCTTAGTTACTTGATCAAAAGCTTGCAAAAACATCCTTGCTATTTTCAAACACACTTCACAACACAATTTCAAAACCCTACTTTCAAACATTGAAAACTTTTCAAAAGACAAAAACACCTTTGTATACATTCAAACAAGAATCATTACAAAGGTTTCCACAATGATGGCCTCTTTTCAAAACATCTTTCAAAATCACACACAAAGCACCATTTCAAACAATTGAAAAGCACCATTTCAAACAATTGAAAAGCAAAGCAAGTGATCTAAGCAAGTAACTAAGAGCCCATGGATAACCATGGATAGGAAGGGTTCTAGTACCTTCCCTTTCTATAATCTACTCCCCGAACCCAAGAAAACATCTCAAAGGTCTTTCCTGTGCTTTTTGACCTTTCCTTAGGATAAAATAAAAAGTCGGTGGCGACTCTTGCTAAACCGAAATATTTGCGAATACAAACGCAAAATCCCAAGTCAGTTCTCACACCGTATCACACCCGGGTTGTTGTCGAGAAAGGTGGGTGTGCGAATTGGGGACAACTCCCTGATTTTACACAGAATACTAACAAGTTTGGTTTGGGTTTCACTGCAGAAGCTCAAAGGGTTGTTCGGAATGCACGGATCAGAAGATCTCCCCTGTTCATCAACAATTCAGGAGTAAATGCAATTGAAGACGACGTTGAAGAGTCTGAGTTCGACAATTGGATCTATCCTACGATCGACAGTGGACCAAGCAACTGGACAGCAAAGGACTTCATCCCTATTTCTTTTGTTACCCAGTAATGAAACTTTTTGTTTTGAATTTGTAACAGACAATGTTTTAAACTCTACGGCCCGGTGTCTTACTCGGGGCACCGTGGCTTCATTTATGAGGGCTTTATGTGTGTCATTTTCATATATCATTAATAAAAGCATTGGACGTTTCTTGCATTTCAAATCTTGCGCTCCTTGTTTTCCTTTTATTATATATTGCAAAACAGCTATTTTACACACACTCACATATACAGGTCTACATCCACTCTGGATCTCACTGGTAACGACTTTGCTACTGCCAGTTATGACTTCGAAAGTCCAATCAACTTAGCCGAAGACGAAGGTGAAGATGATTGCGAAGTGCCTGTTGAACTTGCTAGACTGTTACTTCAGGAAGAGAGGGTTATTTAGTCGCACGAAGAACCGGTGGAATCAGTGAATCTGGGTACAGAAGAGGACAAGAAAGAGGTCAGGATCGATGCAAATCTAGAAGCTAGTGTGGAGCAACGGTTGATTCAGATGCTGCGTGACTATGTTGAGATCTTTGCCTGGTCTTATGAAGATATGCCTGAGTTGGATACCGATATTGTGGTTCACCGCCCGCCTACCAAGGAAGACTGTCCTCCAGTGAAATAGAAGGTCCGCCGAGTGCGCCCAGAGATGTCGGAGAAAATCAAGGCTGAAGTGATGAAATAGTTTGATGCCGGTTTTCTAGCAGTTACTTCTTACCCACAGTGGGTGGCCAATGTGGTTCCTGTGCCGAAGAAGGATGGTAAGGTTCGAATGTGTGTTGACTATAGGGATCTGAACAGGGCAAGCCCCAAGGATGACTTCCATCTACCTCATATTGACGTTCTGGTTGACAACACCGCTCAGCACAAGGTATTCTCCTTTATGGATGGTTTCTCCGGTTATAATCAGATTAAGATGGCTCCCGAAGACATGGAGAAGACAACTTTTGTTACTCAGTGGGGTACCTTTTGCTACAAGGTCACGCCTTTTAGATTGAAGAATGCTAGGGTAACGTATCAGCGTGCCATGGTTGCTTTGTTTCATGACATGATCCATCACGAGATTGAGGTATACGTCGACGACATGATTGCAAGGTCCCAAACTGAGGAGGAACACCTTGACCATCTGCAGAAGTTGTACAAGCTGAGGTTAAATCCGAACAAGTGCACCTTCGGGGTGAGGTCCGGTAAGCTGCTGGGCTTCGTCGTAAGCGATAAAGGTATTCAAGTAGATCCGGCAAAGGTGAAGGCCATACAGGAGATGCCAGCTCCCCAAATAGAGAAAGAGGTCAGAGGCTTTCTGGGACGACTAAACTACATTGCCCGATTCATCTCACACCAAACCGCTACTTGTGAACCAATATTCAAGTTACTGAAGAAAGATCAAGTAGTACGTTGGAACGATGAATGCCAGGCCGCTTTCGAAAGGATCAAAGAGTATCTCCAGGAGCCACCTATTCTGATGCCGCCAGTTTAAGGGAGACCTTTGATCTTATACTTGACAGTACTCGATAACTCAATGGGGTGTGTGTTGGGTCAACATGACGAGTCTGGCCGAAAAGAGCATGTTATTTATTACCTTAGCAAAAAGTTTACCGACTGCGAGACCTGATACTCGTTGCTCGAGAAAACTTGCTGCGCTTTGGCATGGGCTGCTCGCCGGCTGAGACAGCATATGCTGACCCACACTACTCTGTTGATATCAAAGATGGATCCAATCAAGTATATCTTCGAGAAGCCTGCCTTGTCCGGAAGAATAGCGAGATGGCAGATGATCTTGACTGAGTATGACATCCAGTATACGACCCAAAAGGCAATCAAGGGAAGTGTGTTGGCAGATCATTTGGCACATCAAGCAGTGGATGATTACCAGTCTATGAACTTTGAATTCCCGGACGAGAATATCATGTTGGTAACTAATTATGAGACACCTGGACTGGATGAAGGACCTGAGGAAGGATCCCGATGGTCTATGTACTTTGATGGAGCTTCGAACGCTTTGGGTAATGGCATTGGCGGCGTGATCATATCTCCTAAAGGCTCTCATACTCCGTTTATCGCCCGACTATGTTTCAACTGCACCAACAATATGGCGGAGTATGAAGCATGCATCATGGGTCTTCGAGCAGCAATTGACCTAAGGATTAAGTTTCTGAGTGTCTTCGGAGATTCCGCTCTCGTGATCAGTCAGATCAAAGGAGAGTGGGATATGAAACACACAAATCTTATTCCTTACAAGGAGTATGTATTGACGTTGCTTCCACATTTTGAGGAGATAACCTTTGAACACTTCCCTAGAGAGGAGAATCAGTTGGCGGATGCGTTGGCTACGATGTCTTCTATGTTCAAGGTTAACTGGGACAACGAAGCTCCCCGGATTATCATTGAAAGATTGGAC
Organism: Vicia faba; assembly: GCA_948472305.1. Taxonomy (NCBI): domain Eukaryota; kingdom Viridiplantae; phylum Streptophyta; class Magnoliopsida; order Fabales; family Fabaceae; genus Vicia; species Vicia faba. The sequence continues at coordinate 1,189,664,013 of OX451737.1, forward strand.
GAACCTGCGTATTGCTGTAATATTGAGACTGAAGAGGTAGCGGATAAACCCTGGTTTCATGAGGTGAAGAGGTATCTTGAGGCTCAGGAATACCCCGAGGGTGCATTTGTTAATGACAAGAAGTTTCTGAGGAGGTTCGCAGCAAAGTTCTTCATCAGCAATGGCATCCTTTACAAGCGCAACCATGATTCGACCTTACTGCATTGTATGGATAACAATGAAGCAGAAAGGATCATGGCGGAGTTACATGAAGGTACTTTCGGAACTCATTCCAGTGGACACACCATGGCAAAGAAAATCCTTCGGGCAGGATATTATTGGTCCACAATGGAAGCTGACTGTTATCAGCATTCTCGGACATGTCACAAGTGTCAAGTTTATGCTGATAAGGTACACATACCTCCAGTTCCTCTAAACGTTTTGACGACACCTTGGCCTTTTGCAATGTGGGGCATTGATATGATCGGTGAGATCATACCTACAGTATCCAACGGGCATCGTTTCATCCTGGTAGCAATTGATTACTTTACAAAGTAGGTTGAAGCAGCTTCCTTTGCTACCGTAACCAAGAACGCCGTGGCACGGTTCATTCGGAACAATCTGATTTGTCGATACGGTGTACCAGAGAGGATCATTACGGAAAATGGTACCAAACTCAACAACAAGATGATCACTGAGCTCTGCAAACAGTTCAAGATACAACATCATAACTCTTCTCCCTACCGGCCGAAGATGAATAGGGCTGTAGAAGCGGCTAATAAGAACATTAAGAAGATTGTGCAGAAGATAACGGTGACATACAAAGACTGGCACGAGATGTTACCATTTGCTCTTCATGGGTACCGTACCTCAGCGCGGACATCAACAGGGGAAACCCCTTACTCCTTGGTTTATGGCATGGAGGCAGTCTTGCCCATTGAAGTTCAGATACCCTCTCTTCGGATTATGAAGGATGTAGGTTTGAGCGAAGATGACTGGATTTAGACCCGGCTTGATCAGCTGAACTTAATTAACGAAAAGAGGCTTACTGCTATTTGTCATGGTCAAACGTATCAAAAGCGGATGATCAAGGCATTTAACAAGAAAGTCAGACGACAAGAGTATCAAGTTGGGGACCTGGTTATCAAGCGCATTATCCTACCTCAAGGTGATCCCAGGGGCAAATGGACCCCTACTTATGAAGGACCATTTGTGGTTAAGAACATTTTCTCAGGAGGAGCTATGATTCTAACCACCATGGATGGTGAAGACCTTCCTCACCCCATCAATGCAGACAGAGTGAAAAGATACTACGCATAATCAAAGACCTTCTAGGTTGACTGGCCTAGGCAAAAATAAGGGCTTCCCAGCGAACCAAAAGGGTTCGGGCAAAAATAAGGGATGAAAACGAAAAAATATGTACACCCGACAAGTCGAAAACCTAAAAAGGAGGCTTGGGCAAAAAAGGGTATCCCGGTGGACTGAAAACCCGAGAGGGCGGTCCAGGCAAAAATTAGGGATCAAAGTGTAACACTATGTCTCATTGGATCATCTTGCATCCAGACTTCGGTATCGACTATCAAGCTCGGACGGCACTAATCAATCTGATCTACCTTCAACCAAGTAGCAAAGTGATGAGATGCTCAAGGACATAAAGGCAATAGCAGAGTTGGAACCCAGTGGGATTGTTCACATAGCTGTTTTGTTTTTCACAATTTGTGTAAATTCTATCTGCTCGGCGGCGTTCTCTTACTAGGACGTCAGCCTCTTGTACAAAAACGCCTATTTACAGGCCAAACTTCAAAATCAATACAATTCATTTTCAAAGAAATTTAAAACTGTTTTTCTTTATCTGTTTTGTTTTGCAAAAGAACGTCCAATGTTCACTTTTGATATATGCATTTTACATTAATTGCTGCTCATGAATTTTTACATGCGAAACAAAAGACGATTACGGGTAATATCAGAAACAGGGGCAATAAAAATTGTCCAAACTGTACAGTTGCTCTGTCCACCAGGTACAAAGGTAGATCCAGCTGAAGAATATGGCTAAGATACCTTCACTCCCCGCAGAGTAAGGCAATAATGGTAGCTCTCCCCCAGCTGGGACTTGCAACTATGAACAAATCAACAATGCTCTCCCCAAGCAGAGTTGATCTACCATCAGCACTAAAAAGGCTTGATATCCCCGACGGTCTTAATATTCCCTGGAAGAGTATAAGAATGTTCCCTGGCAGAATACAAGATACCCCCAGTGGAGTTAAAATTTTCCCAGCGCAATCTGAAAAAAGCTTCCCCAACGGAGTTGAAGCATCATCCCCAGTAGACGCTGGAAGTTTATCCCCAACGGAGTACAAAAATAAATCTCCCCAACCGAGTTCAAAGGATCATTCCCAGCAGAACTCAGAGGATTATCCCCACAAAAGTCTAACAGGTTACCCCCAGTAAAGTCGCAACTGAAAGATCATCCCCAGCGGAGTTCTTTCCTTTCACAAACAGGAATTCAATCTCCAATAGGATTCAATATTACCAGCAACGATAATTCATCCCGACGGAATTTATCAGTGGAATCCTCAGCAGAGCATCTCTTCCCCACAGAGTAATATCCTCATCAGTTTATGCCCCAACGGAATTATCTTCTCCTGTAGGTTTATTCTCGCAATCACCTTCGTTCGCCATCCCCAGCGGAAACGAAGAATTCAGCTCTATTCTTCAGTAGCTAACCGGGATTTATTTTCCTCAGCTAGAAACATTACATTTCCATACATCATGATACAAGCATATACGCATTATACCACACAATCTCATTTTTGAGAGCATCATTGCTTGATAAATATCATGCATTTCATACATCATGACATTGCATATGACTGACTCTTTACCTTTTCAGGGAAAGACGAATCAGTAAACACCGTTGACTACTCATATGACCTGGTAGTCCCCTCAAAATAAAAACTACATCTATGGAAGACTTTTGTCTGGTTCAGCTAAATCGATCTGAAGATTTTTCTGATTCTTATCCAGCCAAAGTTAATCCAAGACCTTCTCTAGTTCAGTCAGATCGACGCTAAGATCTCCCTGATTCGTATTCCAGTTGAAGATATTCCAAGACTTTTGTCTGGTTCAGCTAAATCGATCCGAAGATTTTTCTGATTCTTATCCAGCCAAAGTTAATCCAAGACCTTCTCTAGTTCAGTCAGATCGACGCTAAGATCTCCCTGATTCGTATTCCAGTTGAAGATATTCCAAGACTTTCGTCTGGTTTAGTTAAATCGATCCTAAGATTTTTCTGATTCTTATCCAGTCAAAGTTAATCCAAGACCTTCTCTGGTTCAGTCAGATCGACGTTAAGATCTCCTTGATTTGTATTCCAGTTGAAGATATTCCAAGACTTTCGTCTGGTTCAGTTAAATCGATCCTAAGTTTTTTCTGATTCTTATCCAGTCAAAGTTAATCCAAGACCTTCCTGGTTCAGTTAGATCGACCCTAAGATCTCCCTGATTCGTATTCCAATTGAAGATATTCCAAGACTTTTGTCTGGTTCAGTTAAATCGATCCTAAGATTTTTCTGATTCTTATCCAGCCAAAGTTAATCCAAGACCTTCTCTGGTTCAGTCAGATCGACGCTAAGATCTCCCTTTTTCGTATTCCAGTTGAAGATATTCCAAGACTTTTGTCTGGTTCAGTTAAATCGATCCTAAGATTTTTCTGATTCTTATCCAGTCAAAGTATCCAAGACCTTCTCTGGTTCAGTCAGATCGACACTAAGATCTCCCTGATTCGTATTCCAGTTGAGGATATTCCAAGACTTTTATCTGGTTCAGCTAAATCGATTCGAAGTTTTTTCTGATTCTTATCCAGCCAAAGTTAATCCAAGACCTTCTCTGGTTCAGTTAGATCGATGCTAAGATCTCCCTGGTTCCTATTCCAGCCGAAGTCCAGACCACCTATCAACAGTCTCCAAATGGCATCTGTAAGCCCATTCCCGACATCACCAGGCTGATACTACTTCATGCAAGTGCAAATTTCTGGGCACTCTAGTGTTCAATCATCTTCCACCTTCGGATCACGAAAGGCACAAAAGCCAATCTATATCCTCAAGCTTAAGAAGATTGAACATGGGCAGCTGTTGTACCCCAAAATTTTCCCTCTCATATTTCTCAAAACATTGCAAGAGAAATCTCCAAATTGCTCAAGATTGCTCAAGAGTTGGACAGTCAAGCTATCCCCTAAGGCAGTCAATCCCAAATTAGGGTTTTGTGTTGCATCAAGGTCCTTGCATCCAAATGACCTCAAATTCTCCTTAATGTCCTAATATATTCTCAAGGTTATCCATGTCAAATTTCAAGCCTTTCAGAGGAAGTTTGCTCAGTCAATTGCTCAAAGGGTCCAAAAATCGACTATGCTAGGGCAAAAGTCAACTGTGATCCAAATACAGTCAAACTTCAAGATTTTTTGTCAAAATTCTCATTTTGAAGGATATTTCATCATTTGATCAAGGTTTGATCATGATTCATCAAAGATTGCTCAAAATTCATCAAGACTCAAAACTTGCTCAATTAGGGTTTTGTAGGAAAAGTCAACTCAACTTTGACCAAGCATAAGTTTCTCATACTTTATGAGAAATGACCCATCCAAAGCTCATTTTGAATAGGATGCAATTTCCTACAATCCATATTCATACCCCAAGATCAAGAAATTCACTCACAAAAAGTTACAAATTTGGACATTATAGGCCATTTTTGAAAGTCAACAAAAACACTTTTTCTACCAAAGCTTATAACTTGATCATGGAATATCAAAATGAGATGAGACCAAACGGGTTGGTTAGAGGACATCTCAATATTTCTAAAAAGTCCAAGAAAACTTCCAAAAGTTTAAAATTGAAGAAGTTATGCATTGTTGAAGTTGGGCATTTTTGCAAAATTGCCAAAAGTCAACTATCCCCAAAACTTCAAATTTTGTCAAATGGGACCATTCTTTTCCACTTGATTTGGGCTTGCAACATTCCACACGTGTCCTAGCTTCAGCCTTGTGTCCATTTATCTATTTTATTATTTTATTGGATTTTTTAATGAATTATTTCATTTTTAATCAAATTAAATCCAATAAAATCCAAACATTGATTATTTGATCTCTTTTGGGCTATTTCAGGATCGAATCATCATCATCAAGTGTATCAAATTTGTATCAAGCATTCCATGTGCAAAAAGATTTGATTTTTGGCAAATTAGGCAAGTTATCAATGGTGAATCAAATCCAATCTCAAGGCACTGATGTGGAAAGATTCAAGACAAATTTGTTGACCTAGTGCCTTCTATGATACTTATACAAGCCAAAGCACACGAAATCAGACCTAGAGGCTGCAAGAACATCAAGAACCAAACTTGAAAAAAGGTGGAAAAAGTGCAAAACTGAAATCATCCTTGGAGGCAAATTCAGAAGCAAAACTCAACACCAATCGCTTGTTGGACAATCACTGAGTCATAATCAATCCAAAACAAAACTTTTCACACTTACACCTTTCAAACAAAAACTTCTTCAAACCCACAAACACAAAGAAAAACAAATTTTGAAAGCAATATGAGCAAGTACCTAAGAGCCCGTGGATAACCACGGATAGAAAGGGTGCTAACACCTTCCCTTTCTATAATCTACCCCCCGAACCCGAGAAACATCTCGAAAAAGAATTTTTCTGTGCTTTTTTTCCTTTCCTTGTTGGATAAAATAAAAGACAGTGGCGACTCTTGCTTACCGCGACATTTTGCGAAAACAAACGCAAAACGCAAACCAGCATTCCAAAACAGTCAGTTCTTCCCACCGTATCACACTAATGATTGGGATAGAGTCCTTAGATGTCCAGCAAGTGAATGGTGTGCTTGTAATGTCCTGAAGAAGCCTGGAAACCGGAATTTCATTCACCACTTTTCTTGAGTTTTTGCAAGTTTTCTCTCAGCTTCTCACGCCTCCAACCCTTGTGCTTTTAGTCTGCCAATGTTCTATATGTACTCTTGAGTGAATTAGGTTTACAAATTTGCTTCAAATCTTCTCCAACAATGATCATTGATCATGATTTGATTCTCGTGTAAATCTTTCCAAATCAAGCCAAAATCCAATCTTTTTGTGTACAAACAAGCCTTGCACAATTTGATCTCATTGCCAGCTATTCATGGACCTGAAACATGCACAAAATCTCAAGGTTTAAATGATTTTTGATATTTTCATTATTTATTATTGATTTTATTTGATTTAAATGAAATAAAATCTAGATAAATGATAAAAATAAAAGAATGACAAGTGGCAGGGCTCATGGGTCTTGGACCATGCTACAAGTTCAGTGCAAGCATAAAAAGTTAGGCCCATTTGACAAAAATTGCAATTTGAGACATATTTGACTTTTGGCAATTTTGCAAAAAAGGTCAACTTCACCAATATATAACTCCTTCAATTTTGACCCTAGAGATGTGTTCTTGGACTTTTTAGAAAGATAAAGATGTCCTCTAAGCAACCCTTTTGGTCTCATCTCAATTGAGTCTTCCATGTTCATGTATGAAGCTTTGGAAAAAAAGGTGTTTTTGTTGACTTTTCAAAATGACATATAATGTCCAAATTTATATCTTCTTGTGAGTGCATTTTTTGAACTTGGGAGCTGAATATGAATTGTAGGGAATCACATCCTATTAAAAACGAGCTTTGGATGGGTCATTTCTGATAAAGTTGAGTCAAAGTTATGCCTGGTCAAAGTTGAGTTGACTTTTCCTATAAAACCCTAATTTGACAACTTTTGGGTTTTGATGAATTGTGAGCAATCCTTGAGGAATCATGATCAACCCTTGATAAAATGATGAATAATACTTCAAAATGAGGATGTTGACAAAACAATCTTGAAGTTTGACTATATGTGGGCCACAATTTACTTTTGCCCTAACACAGTCGATTTTCAGCCCTTTGAGCAATTGACTGAGCAAACTTCCTCTGCAAGGCTTGAAACTTGACATGGATGATCTTGATAACATATTAGGACAATGGTGAGAATTTGGGATCCTTTGGATTCAAGTACCTGGGTGCAAACTGAAACCCTAATTTGAGGTAGACTGCCTTAGGAGAGAGTTTGTCTGGTCAACCCTTGGATTTCCTTGAGCAATTTGAGGACCTCACTTGAAATGTATTGAGAAATGTGGGAGGGAAAATTTTGGGGTACAACACTGTGGCACATGCGCAGTCTTGAGAAAGGCAATCAAAGCCTTTGCATGGGCTTCACAACACAACCTCAGAGACAACATGGAGATCTTTGACGGGGTCTGCCCCAGCTGTTCGACCACATTGTAGTCGCTTTTCTTGATAATTTTCAGTATTTTCTCTATTTCTTGTTTAGAGGCTTCCACAACAATTTTTCTAGGCGCCTCCGTCCGGGAAGGCTCACCTATGATTTCTTTGCCCCGAGTCCCAGATGGCTCGGCGATAGGGGTGGTAACTGGAGTAAGAACTGGAAAAGTAGTTGATGTACTAGCAGATGGAATGATAACAAGTTTGTGGACAGTCAGAGGGGAAATCTCGGGAGAAAAGAGTCTTCCACTTCTGGTAACCTTGGTAGCCCCGACAATATTACCGACATCAGTATCAGCTTCTTCATTCTTCAACTCTTACTTAATGCCATGATAATACACATCAGCGCCATAATGCCATGGGACAGCCTTGTCTGAAGTGTACGGGATGGGGCCAGGAACGATGATTATTAGCGGAGAAATTCTTGCAACAGGTGTAATCCTAACAGGTTTTCTCGAGGAAACCTTGGAAGGATTGGCGGAAATGGTTATGATGGCAACATCTTCACTTGGAACAACAGGAATCGTAGTCTTCTCGAACATAATCTCTTTGTTATCCATCAGGCGCTGAACACCTGACTTCAACAGACAGCAACCGGAAGGTAGAATCGAGCACATGTGACAACCTTCACCACAACCCGGAAATACACCGGCCAACAGCAAATTCCTCTTAACAGTCATAAGAGGAGTAGAAATTTCTTCAATAGAGGTTACAAACAAATCATTGTCAACAGCATTAACCCCATGACAATGCTTGGGCATAGGATCAGTTACTACATTCGGCTTTTCTGGAGCAACAAACTCTATCTCTTTAGCTTCCAGCAAATCTTGTACTTTGTTTCTCAAAGCCCAACAGTCATTGGTATCATGGCCTGGACTCTCAGAGTGGTAGGCGCACCGGGTGTTGGGATTGTATCTAGGAGAGGTAGTATTTGGATTTTTGGGAGCCTCCTTCAGTTTGGTCAAGTTGGATTTCAGCAGGTGAGATAACACTTCAGCCAATGTCATGCTAATGCGGGTAAACTGTTGTTGTGGTCTTTCCACCCTCTGTTGATTGTTGCGTTGTGGAGCAACAGCGGGTCTTGGTATCACTCTAGCATTTACCGTTGAATGGTGTTCAGATCTATTTTGGCCCCTCGGGCTATAAACTGCACTGGCTTCCTTCTTACCAGTAAAAGGTTTCTTTATCAAACTCGAACAAGTATCCTTTTGTATTTTTCCACTTCGAATTCCAGCCTCCACTCTTTCTCGAGTCAAAATCAACTCGGTGAAACCATACGATGAACTGCCAATTAAGTGGTTGAAAAATGGACCAGACAGCGTCCCCAGGAACATATCAACCAACTCCCTATCAGATAAAGGGGGTTGAACTCTTTCAGCCAAATCTCTCCATTTTTTAGCGTAATCCTTGAAACCTTCGCCTGCACCCATGGACATACTCTGGAGCTGAGTACGAGTGGGAGCAAGGTCGGCATTATACTGATACTGCTTGTAGAAAGCAGCAGCAAGATCTTCCCAATTTCGAACATTGGCCCCTTCCAACTAGTAGAACCATTCAAGCTGAGTCCCTGACAGACTATCTTGAAAGAAGTTCACCCACAAATTTCTATCAGCAATGTGGGGTTAGATTTTCCTGACATAAGAGCAGAGATGGAGTTTTGGGCAAGACACTCCATCATACTTAGCAAAAACTGGAGCCTTGAACTCCTGAGGGATGACTACTCCAGATATCAGTCCTAGTTCTCCGAAATCCAAACCAGGTATCTTCTAAATTTCCATAGCACTCGGATGGTCTTCTAGCTGCTTGTACCTATCCTAGGTAGGAGGATATTTCTCCTCATCAAAATCAGTATCATTATCAGAGACTGCGGGACTAGGGCGTTTTTCCTCTTCTTGGTTCTCCCCTTCCTTGGATGAAGAGGTCATATCAGTTTGATGCTTCAATCTTTCTCCAAACCTTCTACCCATATTCAGGAGACCTTCTTCTTCTTTTTCTTCTTCTTCTTCTTCTCTTTCAGAATGAGAGTTTTCAGATCCTCTTGCCCCTTAGTCAGACTTATGAACATCTATTGGAACTGGGCGTTTTGTGCCTGAAGCTCTTTGATGGCTTGATTGAAAGACATTTCTGCTGAAATAAACAGCGAAGAAGATAAGAAACCTATAGTGGTACCTGTGATGATGTGCATCAAAATGGGATGCATATGTAATGATTTCATAGACTTTGGGAGATTTAAATTTGCAAACCAAAAATAAACAAAACTTTATTAGCTTAACTTTGAAAGGTTCAACAATGCCCTTAAGGCGTTACAAAGAAGTAAATAAAACAAATCTAAAAATAGAAAAGTAAAATCAAAAGTCCCATGGACGCTTTCTCTTTGTGTTGATGTAGTTATTAAGCACTTTTCCTCCTCGAGCTGCCTGGTGAGCTTCAAAACCTTCCTCTCTTGCTCATGGAACTGCTCCCTGTAAGTATCTCGCTCATTCTTCAGCTGAATCCAAGACCTCTGTAGCTCCCCAAGATCTGTGGGCATGTAAGGATAGAGAACCGTGTAAGGAATGTTGTCTTCAGTAGTGGGTTCCATAATCACCTGTAATACTGCCGCATAAGGCATCACAAGCTTCTGGGAACGAGCTCGGACCCATTACAGCTAAGGCTGCATAGGAAGGGAAGTCTTTGGTCCCAACTCATGGGGGTCAGATCTATTTACCATTCCCCAAGCTCGTATGAACCTCCGGCGATGCCCTTTAACATCCTCTTCATGGTCGAATGCAATATCCTCGAGAAGTAACCTATGGGGACCATCTCTTCGGGAACGACCAAATTGTCGTAAATCTAGACAAGGATTATAAGTTATACCTCCTCTGATACTGAGTAATGGTACATTAGGATACCCCCCACAAGGGTCAATAATAGCAACGTCTTCCATAGCCCGGGAACACCAAATAATATATGTATGAGCAAGTGACATTATTCTATGCGACCAACCCAAACCTTCTTCGTTCTTCAGCACATACTTACGGAGGTGAGAAATAAACCACCTCGACAACAATGGCATGCAGCATATAAGAGTACCTCTTCTCCTTGTGGTACGAGTATAGAGAGCATGCAAAATATCTCCAAGCAAGGTAGGCACAGGATTGCGGGAAAGGAAAATCTTGATAGCATTCACATCTACAAAGGAATCCGGATTAGGGAAGAGAACCAAACCATAGATAAGAAGAGCCAAGACATCTTCAAAAGCCTGAAAATCTAATTCATCCCAGAATAGCTGAGCTTGGTCTATCAGAAATTTGGATCCAAGGACGACCCAGCAAGCAAGAATACGATGGTCTGATGTCCATTACATAGAAGGTGGACCCGAAGGTCTGAGAACCCACTTTGACAGGGATGTCCACCTCCCCATGCACCATTCTTTTTTATCTATCAAAAGCCCTTACCACAATGTTACTCAGCTTTAAAGTCAAACCCTCACAGTCTAAACGGTCCAACGGTTTCTTCAGCAGAACATTCAGCGAAGATCTGGTATCAACCAGCACATGAGCCATAGTGGTGCCCCTGCACTCAATCGAGAGGTGCAGAGCATCATTATGATCCCTCCCCTTAACGATTTGATCCGCATCTGAACTGATCTGCAAAAGTTTCCTGTGGCACATGCGCAGTCTTGAGAAAGGCAATCAAAGCCTTCGCATGGGCTTCACAACACAACCGTAGAGACAACATGGAGATCTTTGACGGGGTCTGCCCCAGTTGTTCGACCATATTGTAGTCGCTTTTCTTGATAATTTTCAGTATTTCCTCTATTTCTTGTTTAGAGGCTTACACAATAATTTTTCTAGGCGTCTCCGTCCGGGCAGGCTCACCTATGATTTCTTTGCCCCGAGTCTCAGATGGCTCGGCGACAGGGGTGATAACTGGAGTAAGAACTGGAACAGTAGTTGATGTATTAGCAGATGGAATGATAACAGGTTTTTGGACAGTCGGAGGGGAAATCTCGGGAGAAAAGAGTCTTCCACTTCTGGTGACCTTGATAGCCCCGACAATATTACTGACATCAGTATCAACTTCTTTATTCTTCAACTCTTGCTTAATGCCATGATAATACACATCAACACCATAATGCCAAGGGACAGCCTTGTCTTAAGTGTACGGGATGGGACCAAGAATGGTGATTATTAGCGGAGAAATTCTTGGAACAGGTGTAATCCTAACAGGTTTTCTCGAGGAAACCTTGGAAGGATTGGCGGAAATGGTTAAGATGGCAACATCTTCACTTGGAACAACAGGAATCGTAGTCTTCTCGAACAGAATCTCTTTATTATCCATCAGGTGTTGAACACCTAACTTTAACAAACGGCAACCGGAAGGTAGAATCGAGCACATGTGGAAACCTTCACCACAACCCGGAAATACACCGGCCAACAGCAAATTCCTCTTAACAGTCATAAGAGGAGTAGAAATTTCTTCAATAGAGGTTACAAACAAATCATTGTCAACAGCATTAACCCCACGACCATGCTTGGGCATAGGAGCAGTTATTACATTCGACTTTTCTGGAGTATCAAACTCTATCTCCTTAGCTTCCAGCAAATCTTATACTTTGTTTCTCAAAGCCCAACAGTCATTGGTATCATGGCCAGGACTCTCAAAGTTGTAGGCGCACCGCGCGTTGGGATTATATCTAGGAGAGGTAGTATTTGGATTTTTGGGAGCCTCCTTCAGTGTGGACAAGTTGGATTTCAGCAGGTGAGATAACACTTCAGCCAATGTCATGCTAATGCGGGTAAACTGCCGCTGTGGACTTTCCACCCTCTGTTGATTGTTGCGTTGTGGAGCAACAATGGGTCTTGGTATCACTACAGCATTTACCGTTGGACGGTGTTCAGATCTATTTTGGCCCCTCGGGCTATAAACTGCATTGGCTTCCTTCTTACCAGTAAAAGTTTTCTTTATCGAACTCGAAGAAGCATCCTTCTGTATTTTTCCACTTTGAATTCCAGCTTTCACTCTTTCTCCAGTCAAAATCAACTCGGTGAAACCAGACGATGAACTGCCAATTAAGTGGTTGAAAAATGGACCAAGTAGCGTCCCCAGGAACATATCAACCAACTCCCTATCAGATAAAGAGGGTTGAACTCTGCCAGCCAAATCTCTCCATTTTTTAGCGTAATCCTTGAAACCTTCACCTGCACCCATGGACATACTCTGGAGCTGGGTACGAGTGAGATCAAGGTCGGCATTATACTGATACTTCTTGTAGAAAGCAGCAGCAAGATCTTCCCAGTTTCGAACATTGGCCCCTTCCAACTGGTAGAACCATTCAAGCTGAGTCCCTGATAGACTATCTTGAAAGAAGTGCACCCACAAATTTCTATCAGCAGTGTGGGGTTGTATTTTCCTGACATAAGAGCGGAGATGGAGTTTTGGGAAAGACACTCCATCATACTTAGCAAAATCTGGAGCCTTGAACTTCTGAGGGATGACTACTCCAGATACCAGTCCTAGTTCTCTGAAATCTAAACCAGGTATCTTCTGAATTTCCATAGCACTCGGACGGTCTTCTAGCTGCTTGTACCTATCATCGGTAGGAGGATATTGCTCCTCATCAAAATCAGTATCATTATCAGAGACTGCGAGACTAGGGCCTTTTTCCTCTTCTTGGTTCTCCCCTTCCTTGGATGAAGAGGTCAGATCAGTTTGATGCTTCAACCTTTCTCCAAACCTTCTGCCTATATTCAGGAGACCTTCTTCTTCTTCTTCTTCTTCTCTTTCAGAATGAGAGTTTTCAGATCCTCTTTCCCCTTAGCCAGATTTATGAACATCTGTTGGAACTGGGCGTTCTGTGCCTGAAGCTCTTTGATGGCTTGATCGGAAGACATTTCTGCTGAAATAAGCGAAGAAGATAAGAAACCTATAGTGGTACCTGTGATGATATGCATGAAAATGGGATGTGTATGTAATGATTTCAAAGACTTTGGGAGATTTAAATTTTCAAACCAAAAATAAACAAAACTTTATTAGCTTAACTTTGAAAGGTTCAACGATGCCCTTAAGGAGTTACAAAGAAGTAAATAAAACAAATCTAAAACTAGAAAAGCAAGATCAAAAGTCCCATAGACGCTTTCTCTTTGTGCTGATGTAGTCTTTAAGCACTCTTTCCTCCTCGAGCTACCTGGTGAGCTTCAAAACCTTCCTCTCTTGCTCATGGAACTGCTCCCTGTAAGTATCTCGCTCATTCTTCAGCTGAATCCAAGACCTCTGTAGCTCCCCAATATCAGTGGGCATATAAGGATAGAGAACCGTGTAAGGAATGTCATCTTCAGTAGTGGGTTCCATAATCACCGGTAATATTGCCGCATAAGGCATCACAAGCTTCTGGGCACGAGCTCGGACCCATTGGAGGTAAGGCTGCATAGGAAGGGAAGTCTTTGGTCCCAACTCATGGGGGTCAGATCTATTTACCATGCCCCAAGCTCGTATGAACCTCCGGCGATGCCCTTTAACATGCTCTTCATGGTCGAATGCAATATCCTCGAGAAGTAACCTATGGGGACCATCTCTTCAGGCACGACAAAATTATCGTAAAGCTTGACAAAGATTGTAAGTTATACCTACTCTGATACCGAGTAATGGGACATTAGGATACCCCCCACAATGGTCAATAATAGCAACGTCTTCCATAGCCCGGGAACACCAAATAATATATGTATAAGCAAGTGATATTATTCTATGAGACCAACCTAAACCTTCTTCCTTCTTCAGCACAGACTTAGGGAGGTGAGAAATAAACCACCTCGACAACAATGGCATGCAACACATAAGAGTCCCTCTTCTCCTCGTGGTACGAGTATAGATAGCATGCAAAATATCTCCAAGCAAGGTAGGCACAGGATTGCGGGAAAGGAAAATCTTGATAGCATTCACATCTACAAAGGAATCCGGATTAGGGAAGAGAACCAAACTATAGATAAGAAGAGCCAAGACATCTTCAAAAGCCTGAAAATCTAAATCATCCCAGAATAGCTGAGCTTGGTCTATCAGAAATTTGGCTAGAAAACCTTCGACTCCGCTTCGAGTTTCCCAATTGGATACCACATCGGCCCGTTTCAAATGCAAAGCTGAGGCAATGACTTCTGGCTTAGGAACTTCTTCCATACCTGTGAAGGGTACCTGTTCAAGAATGGATATGCCCAATAGATGAGAGAATTCCTCCAAGGTGGGTACCAACTGATAATCCGGAAAAGTGAAATAGTGATGCTCGGGATCGAAGAACTGAAAAAGTACACTCATCATCTATTCATCAGGGTTTGAAGTAACCAGGATGAGAAGTTGACCATGTCTCTTAATGAACATAGAAGTTTCAGAAATTCTTGACACTATCTCTTTGAGTTGGGATGGTATCTCCACAAAGTTGACTCGGATAGTCTTTCTACGTACGGAAGCCATGATCTGCAAATCAGAACAAAGATAAATTCCCTTGGTCTTTGAAATGGTTAGTGGAATGAAGCATGAATGCTATGTTATGATTCATGATGTCATGATGAAACATAGGTATAGCAAATAACAGATATGGCAAAGACAAACAAGTCACAAAAAATCCTTAGGTTTAAGGGTTGCATGAGGTCAAAGGTAATACCCTCTTGAAGTTAAGTTGGTTTCAACCTGTCCTAGAAAAAGTAATCGGGTTATAGAGGATCTCAATATCATTTACCATCCTCCATTGATCATGGTTTTAGCTCATGCAATCTTTTCTTACGGCTGGAACTATCTCGAGAGTATGGTCTCAATGAGTGTAGCATCGAGTATCAACCAGTTCTCAGCTTTAGACTGAGGCCGTCTATCTCACTACTTTCTAATGGCCAAGTTGGGCGATTAAAGGTTCTAAGGTTAGTTGATGCTTAACGACACCATGCGGCGGACCCGTATTCTCCTCGTTTATCCACAAGGCATACCGGTACCAACCAAAGTGCCACACCAACGTAGCTACTGCTTCAACTGTATCGGTCTATGCCATACAGTTCCCTCACAGTCTATTGCTACTTACCTAAAAGGTATCCCCTAGATCCGGGTTAGAATCTATAGTAACCCCAAGCAAAACCCTTAAAAGTAAAGCATACAAAATAAACAAGAGAAGCAATTATGATGAACTAGATCCTAAGGTATACCTCACTTATAAATCCCCAGCAGAGTCTCCAGTTATGTGGTACGGTGGCAGAACTGACTATTTTGACATTGGTTTGCGTTTTGCATTTTGTGTTTGCAAAATGTCGCGATAAGCAAGAGTCGCCACCGAATTTTATTTCATCCAATTGGAAAGGAAAAAAGTACAGAAAAAATCCTTTTTCGAGATATTCTGAGAACGGGGGGTAGATTATAGAAAGGGAAGGTGTTAGCACCCTTTATATCCATGGTTTTCCATGGGCTCTTAGGTACTTGCTCATCTTTTAAAAACTTCTTGTGTATGTGTTTTATTTTGACAAGGTTTGACTTCGTGATAACCCTTGTATCAGTCCTCAAAGGTGTGACGAAGTTGTTTTGAAAATTGTTTTGAAATGTGTAAGTGTGAAAAGTTTTTATTTGAGCAAGTACCTACTAGCATCTACCTACTCGAAAAAAGATCGTTTCTATTCTCGTTCCTTTAGACAGCGCTATCCTACTATTGAGAAATAGGTAGCGCCGTTATTGGAGTTGTAAGGGTCAATTCAAAAGGGACGTACGATCACTAAAGCAATGTTAGGACACCTTAGTAATAACCCTAGAGTCTTAAGATCATATTCGAGACAACATTTCCGAGGCAACATTTCCGAGGCAACATTTGATCTTTTTAGACAGGAGGGCAACCACTAAGACACCCTATACTTAATGACCGTTTACCGAAGGCAACCGAAGTTTGAGTATACCCTAAGAGTGATATGTGCGAGTGATCTGTTTTCAATTATTTAGTCTTTGCACATTAGGGTTTTCTAACTGTATTAAATTTGTCATGCATTCTTGTCATACAATCCTATTAGCATATATCTAAACAGTCAAATATTTGCGAGAATTAAACTGCGAGAAAGTAAATCTACGCTATTACAAGGCTTCGGGGAGGGGATTAATTACATAGCCAAAAACCCGGGAGAAAGCGATAAATAAAAGCCCTAGATTAAACTATTACAAACCATGAACAATTACAACAATATCATAAAAATACGAGACAACTGGGGTTTTGACCCTTGACTTAAACCTAATTGTGATTGATTAAAAAAAGTTTTTGTTATGTTTTAGGAAAATAATGGAATTGTTGAATTAAAGAAAAATCCTAAGTCTAATTAATTTTAAACTAAGAAAAATAAATTAATTCATCTAAAAGCCTATTTTTGTATTTTTATTTAGTTTAGACAAAGAGCAAAATAAAATTAAATCAAAAGTTTAACCTAATTTCTATTTGAATTTATTTTTGAAAACAAATTGCAATTTTCCTAATTTAAACTAAATTAAATTAATTTTGATAATAAAATAAAAACTAATCCTAATTTTTGATGAATTATTGATTTTATGGTTTTTGTGAAAAAATAATTAATTTATGAATTAAAGAAAATAAAAATAAATATTAAAAGATTTAAATAAATTAAAAAGAAAAAGGAAAGAATAATGGGCTTGTATTAGCAATTATGGGGGGTGCTATCTGAATTGTTAGGCCCAAATGGCTAAGGCCTGCTTGACTTCGCCCAATCCAGTGTGCACGTTGACTGGGGGCGCATGGTAGTCCTCCAAAGGAAAGGCATTGGATCTGGAGCGCTGATGAGTTTGATGGCCAGATCCTGATGGTACATGGTGAGTCTCCTGATGCATAGCACGCTAGATTGCCTGTTGAAGAAAAATATGAAATAAAGGTTGGGACCTGGGGATCGAACCCAGGTCCTCTGCACTTTTCCCCTGCACGCTTGCCAACTGAGCTATGATGCTTATTTGTATATATAATAAAAATAAATTATAATATAATGAAAACAAAGATTCCTGAAAAAATGCGCTAAATTCAAATTGCCCAACCAGGGGGCGCCATGCATCATCTTCTTCCTCCCATCCGTCGTTTTAGCCCAGGATGTTTTTACCTACGGACATTGCATTGTAGCTACAACCCTGTGTGCTTCAAAAATTGTCCATAGGCAATATAAATGACCATGGTTGGTACCAATCAACTTGTCTCATCCTCATGAGTCTCACGGTACCAAAATCAATGTCCAATTTTACCTATCCTGCAAAGCCCTAAACAAGAACATAAAACCCTAACAATGGCAATATCCTGTACAGGCATTAGAAATGCAATTAAATGGTACCAATAGTTTGCAAACTCAATGATGAAAACGAATATATAATTAAAGCATGCATAGGATGAGTAAATCAACAAAATCGAATTTGAGTTTCGAAGAAAATCGTGATACCTGTAACTTATAATTCCAGGCGTGAAAAGGCTTGCAATTGATTGGGATATGTTCCTGGGATGTCCAGCA
This sequence comes from Vicia faba, assembly GCA_948472305.1. Classification (NCBI taxonomy): domain Eukaryota; kingdom Viridiplantae; phylum Streptophyta; class Magnoliopsida; order Fabales; family Fabaceae; genus Vicia; species Vicia faba. The sequence continues at coordinate 1,189,681,808 of OX451737.1, forward strand.
ACCTGTTGGAAATGTTAGAACGGCTTGGATTGGCCTCTAAGATGGAAATTGGATCACCACTTTTTCTTGAGTTTTTTGAGTTTTGTTCTTGCTCTGCACGACTGCTTAACCTCTTCTCATGCCTTGGCTTGCTTCTGTATATGTAATACAACTTATTAGGTCAACAAAAACGACCTCAATCTTGCTCATTATGAAGATTTGATTTGGTCTTTCATGGCATATGATCTCTTTCCAATTTTGCTCAAATTCAATCTTTTTCCAACCAAATCAGCCTTGCACGAATTGATTCTCAATTGACAACTCATGAGATCTTCCTTCAATGCAAAAATCATCCCTAAAACACAATATATGATTTATTTAGATTTATTTGATTTTATTTGAATTTTGAATGAATAAAAATCAAAATAAAATAAATGAATAAATAAAGCATGGAGGGTCCCATAGGTCGTAGACTATGTTAGGAATGAGATGCAAGCATAAAAAGTTGGGCCCTTTTAGCAAAAATGCAAATTTGAGCACATTTGACTTTTGGCAATTTTGCAAAAAAGGTCAACTTAGCCAATGCATAACTCTCTCAATTTTGACCCTATAGAGGTGTTCTTGGACTTTTTAGAAAGCTTAGAATGTCCTCTAAGCAACCCTTTTAGTCTTATCTCAATTGAGTCTTCCGTGTTCATGTATGAAGCTTTGACCCAAAAGGTGTTTTTGTTGACTTTTCAAAATGACCTATAATGTCAAAATTCATATCTTTTTGTGAGTGCATATTTTGAACTTTGGGGATGAAGATGAGCTTTGGATGGGTCATTTATGATAAAGGATGAGAAAGTTATGCTTGGTCAAAGTTGAGTTGACTTTTCTTGCAAAACCCTAATTTAGCAACTTTTGGGTTTTGATGAATTGTGAGCAATCCTCGATGAATCATGATCAACCCTTGATCAAATGATGAATGATACTTCAAAATGAGGATGTTGACAAAAAATCTTGAAGTTTGACTGTATGTGGGCCACAGTTGACTTTTGACCTAGCATAGTTGATTTTTAGGCATTTGACCAATTAACTGAGCAAACTTTCTCTGCAAGTCTTAAAACTTGACATGGATGATCTTGAGAACATATTAGGACAATGGTGAGCATTTGGGGTCCTTTGGATTCAAGCATCTTGATGAAAAATGAAACCCTAATTTGAGATACACCGCCTTAGGAGAGAGTTTGTCTGGTCAACTCTTGGACTTCTTTGAGCAATTTGAGGACCTCACTTGACATGTCTTGAGAAATATGGGAGGGAAATTTTCGGGGTACAACAGTTGCCCCTGTTCAATCTTCTTAAACCTTAGGATGTAGATTGGCTCGTCTGCCTTTCGTGATCTGAAGGTGGAAGATGATTAAACACTAGAGTGCCCATAAATTTGCACTCATATGAAGTGACATTTGATTTGCGATATCAGGAATGGGCTTGTAGATGCCATTTGGAAGTTGCTATAAAATTGTCAGAGATGGGCTTAAATATGCCATCCAAAGAGGTGTCGATTGCGTAAGAGATTCTTTTGCGAGAACTTGTATACATGTTGTTGAGGAGGACTTTGCTGGGGAATGCTGGTCTCTGTTTTGAGAGAAATCGAGTTTTAGGAGCTTCAGTTGTCTGTTACTCTACTGGGGAATAATTTCGATTTAGGGAAGTGAAAGTGAACTGTATGTTTGGTCGGGGCATATGTTGCACCGTGACTTTCTGGGGAAATGTGAAATCAATTGTGTTTGATTAGGTCCAGGTCTTACAGTATTGTGGACTGCTGTTTGGGGATAAGAGAGTAAGAACCCAAATAGTAAGGTTATAAGAAGGAAACTGGATAATAGGGTTACTTCGAGATGAAAGCCTGGATTGTAGGGCTTGAGAAGGAACCTAGATAGTAGGGTTACTTCGATATGAAAAGCCTGGATAGTAGGGCTGTGAGAAGGAACCTGGGTAGTAGGGTTACTTCGAGATGAAAGCCAGGATAGTAGGGCTGTGAGAAGGAACATGGATAGTAGGGTTACTTCGATATGAGAGCCTGGATAGTAGGGCTGTGAGAAGGAACCTGGATAGTAGGGTTACTTCGGTATGAAAGCCTGGATAGTAGGGTTGTGAGAAGGAACCTGGGTAGTAGGGTTACTTTGATATGAAAGCCTGGGTAGTAGGGCTATGAGAAGGAACCTGGATAGTAGGGTTACTTCGATATGAAAGCCTGGGTAGTAGGGCTGTGAGAAGGAACCTGGATAGTAGGGTTACTTCGATATGAAAGCCTGGATAGTAAGGCTGTGAGAAGGAACCTAGATAGTAGGGTTACTTCGATATGAAAGCCTGGGTAGTAGGGTTGTGAGAAGGAACCTGGATAGTAGGGTTACTTCGATATGAAAGCCTGGATAGTAAGGCTGTGATAAGGAACCTGGATAGTAGGGTTACTTTGATATGAAAGCCTGGGTAGTAGCGCTATGAGAAGGAACCTGGATAGTATGGTTACTTCGATATGAAATCCTGGGTAGTAGGGCTGTGAGAAGGAACCTGGATAGTAGGGTTACATCGATATGAAAGCCTGGATAGTAAGGATGTGAGAAGAAACCTGGATAGTAGGGTTACTTCGATATGAAAGCCTGGGTAGTGGGGCTGTGAGAAGGAACCTGGATAGTAGGGTTACTTCGATATGAGAGCCTGGATAGTAGGGATGTGAGAAGGAACCTGGATGGGTTGCATTTGTTGCCGATGACTACTCTGTTTAGCTTCGAGCGTTGATCATGTACATGTTGGAAATTGTTGATAATAACTGTCTTTTCCTAAAATAAATACAGGGTTAGTTATGTGTGGTGCATGAGATGCATTATATGATGATATTCTCAAGATGAATGAGACTATGTTATATGGGATGTATGCACATGTCATAAGGTATGAACATGAAATGCTGATGTAATAATCTGAATTTGGGAAAATAAATCCCTGATTATTGTTTAGGGAGTATGAGAAATAATATTCTTGACTGCTGTAACAACCATAGTTTCTTGACTTCTATTGGGGATGGTGAATAGAGATGACTAGCTGGAGATTTGCCCCTTGGCTGGTAAATATTCTGTCGGACGAGACTTTGTCTAAGGATAACTCTGCAGGGAGTAACTTTGTTGGAGAGGAGATACTCTGTTAATAGATCTGTTGACTTGGAGAAACAACTCAGTTGGGGATGAATTAACGTTGCTGGTGATAATGAATTCTGTCGGGGATTGAATTTCTTCTCGTGAGAGAAATAAACTCTGTTTGGGGAATAATTTAATGACTCACTCGCGATTATGAACCTCGGCTGGGGAGAGTCATGTCCTGTTCGGGAAAGCTAACATCACTGTCTTTGGATACATTTTACTCTGTGGCGAGTGTATGTACCACTACTCATGTTCTCAAGCTGACTCTATCTTGGTACCTGATGGTCAAAGTAACTGTAAGGTTTGGGCACTTCTTGTTTTCTCTGCTCATGGAATTACGAGTAATTGTCTTTGTTTTTTCATGTAAATATTTATGAGCAGCAATTATTTTTAAATGCATATATAAAAAAATGAACCATTGGATGTTCTAGCAAAACAAAACAGGAAAAATAAAATAAATCAAAGCTTTGTGAAAATGACTTGTATTGATTTTGAAAGTTGGCCTGTAATAGGCGTTTTTGTACAAGGAGGTTGACGCTCTAGTAAGAGAACGCCGCCGAAAGATAGAAATTACAATTTGTGTTTAAGAAAGAAAAACAACTATGTGAAACAATCCCATTGGGTTCCAATTCTGCTATTTCCTTTATATCTTCAAGCATCTCATCACTTTGTTGCTTGGCCGAAGGTGGATCAGTTTGATTGGCGTCGTCTGAGCTTGATAGTCGATACAAAAGTCTGGTTGCAAGATGATCCAATGAGACATAGTGTTATGCATTGATCCCTAATTTTTGCTTGAATCTCCCTTTTGGGTTTTCAGTCCACCGGGATACCCTTTTTTGCCCAAATCGCCTTTTCAGGTTTTCGACTTGCCGGGTGTATAGTTTTTTTCATTTTCATCCCTTACTTTTGCCCGAACCCTTTTGGTTTGCCGGGAAGCCCTTATTTTTGCCTAGGCCAGTCAACCTAGCGGGTCTTTGATTATGCGTAGTATCTTTTCACTATGTCTGCATTGACGGGGTGAGGAAGGTCGTCACCATCCATGGTGGTTAGAATCATAGCTCCTCCCGAGAAAATGTTCTTAACCACAAATGGCCCTTCATATGTAGGGGTCCATTTTCGCCTGGGATCACCCTGCGGTAATATGATGCGTTTGATCACTAGATCCCTGATTTGATATTCCTGACATCTGACTTTCTTGTTAAAAGCCTTGATCATTCGCTTTTTATATGTTTGACCATGACAGATAGTAGTAAGTCTCTTTTCATCGATTAGATTCAGCTAATCAAGTCGGGTTTGGATCCAGTCGTCTTCGTTTAAACCTGTATCCTTCATAATCCTGAGAGAGGGTATCTGGACTTCGATGGGTAGGACTGCCTTCATGCCATATACCAGAGAGTAGGGTGTTACCCCTGTCGACCTCCGTGCTGAGGTACGGTACCCATGAAGAGAGAATGGTAACATCTCGTGCCAGTCTTTATATGTCACTGTCATCTTCTGCACAATCTTCTTGATGTTCTTGTTAGCGGCTTCCACAACCCCATTCATCTTCGGCCGGTAGGTAAAAGAGTTATGATGCTGAATCTTGAACTGTTTGCAAATCTCGGTGATCATTGTATTATTGAGATTTATACCATTGTCAGTAATAATCCTCTCTGGTACACCATACTGACAGATCAGATTGTGTCGGATGAACCGCGCCACGACGTTATTGGTTACTGTAGCAAGGAAGCTGCCTCAACCCACTTCGTAAAGTAATCAATTGCTACCAGAATGAAACAATGCCCGTTAGACACAGTAGGTCTGATCTCGCCGATCATGTCGATGCCCCACATTGCAAAGGGCCAAGGAGCTGTCAAAACATTCAGAGGAACCGGAGGTACATGCACCTTATCCTCATAGACTTGGCAATTATGACAGGTTCGAGAGTGCTGATAACAATCGGCTTATATGGTGGACCAGTAATATCCTGCCCGTAGGATTTTCTTCGCCATGGTATGTCCACTGGAATGAGTTTCGAAGGTACCTTCATGTAACTCTATCATGATCCTTTCTGCCTCGCTCTTGTCTATGCACCGCAGTAAGGTTGAGTCATGGTTACTCTTATAGAGGATACCATTACTGATGAAGAACTTCGTAGCGAACCTCCTCGGAAACTTCTTATCATTAACAGATGCCCCGTCGGGGTATTCTTGAGCCTTAAGATACCTCTTTACCTCGTGAAACCAGGGTTTATCTGCCACTTCTTCAGTCTCAATGTCATAGCAATGTGCGGGTTCGTCCAACCTCTCAATGACAATCTGGGGAGCTTCATTGTCCCACCTGACTTTGAACATAGAATACATGGTAGCTAGCACGTTCGCTAACTGGTTCTCCTCTCGTGGGAAATGTTCAAAGGTTATTTCTTCAAAGTGCAGGAGCAATGTCAGTACATATTCTCAGTAAGGAATGAGATTCGGGTGCTTCGTATCCCACTCACCTTTGATCTGGCTTATCACCAAAGCGGAATCTCCGAATACACTCAAGAACTTAATCCTTAGGTCAATAGCAGCTCGAAGACCCATGATACACGCCTCATACTCCGCCATATTGTTGGTGCAGTTAAAACATAAACGGGCAGTGAATGGAGTATGACAGCCCTCAGGAGATATAATTACAGCGCCAATACCGTTACCCAATGCGTTTGAGGCTCCATCAAAATACATAGACCATCGGGATCCTTCTTCAGGTCCTTCATCCGGTCCAGGTTCTTCGCAGTCGATCACCAACATGATGTTCTCATCCGGGAATTCGAAATTCATGGACTGGTAGTCATCCACGGCCTGATGCGCCAAATGATCCGCCAATACACTCCCCTTGATTGCTTTTTGGGTTGTGTATTAGATGTCGTACTCGGTTAAGATCATTTGCTTTCTTGCTATTCTTTCGGATAAGGCGGGCTTCTCGAAAATATACTTGATCGGATCCATCTTTGATATCAACAAGGTAGTGTGAGTCAGCATATACTGTCTCAGTTGGCGAGCAGCCCATGCCAAAGTGCAGCAAGTTTTCTCGAGCAATGAGTATCGAGTCTCACAGTCGGTAAACTTTTTTCTAAGGTAATAAATGGCGTGCTCTTTTCGACCAAACTCGTCATGCTTCCCCAGCACACACCCCATCGAATTGTCCAGCACTCTCAAGTATAATATCAAAGGTCTTCCTTCAACTGGAGGCATCAAAATTAGTGGTTCTTAAAGGTATTCCTTGATTCTTTCGAAAGCGGTCTGGCATTCATCATTCCACTTTACCACTTGATCTTTCTTCAACAACTTGAAGATTGGCTCACAAGTAGCATTCAGATGTGAAATGAACCTGGCGATGTAATTCCGATGTCCCGAGAAACCTCTAACTTCTTTTTCTGTGCGGGGAGCCGGCATCTCTTGCATGGCTTTTACTTTTGCAGGGTCCACCTGAATACCCTTATCATTGACGATGAAACCCAGAAGCTTACCAGATCTTACTCCAAAGGTACACTTGTTCGGATTCAACCTTAGCTTGTACTATTCAACCTGTCAAACAGTTTCTGGAGATGATCAAGGTGCTCTTCCTCAGTCTGAGACCTAGCTATCATGTCATCAACATAAACCTCAATCTCGTGGTGAATCATATCGTGGAACAAAGCGACCATGGCACGTTGATAAGTTGCCCCATCATTCTTCAACCCAAAAGGCATTACCTTGTAACAGAAGGTGCCCCACTATGTAACGAAGGTTGTCTTCTTCGTGTCCTCATGAGCCATCTTGATCTGATTGTAGCCAGAAAACCCATCCATGAAGGAGAAGATCTTGTGTTGTACGGTATTATCGACTAGAACATCAATGTGAGGAATTGGGAAGTCATCTTTGGGGCTTGCCCTGTTCAGATCTCTGTAGTCCACACACATCCATACCTTATTGTCCTTCTTAGGTACAGAAACGACGTTGGCAACCCACTGCGGATAAGAAGTGACAGCTAAGAATCCTGCGTCAAACTGTTTCATGACCTCTGCCTTAATTTTCTCTGACATTTCGGGGCGCATACGGCGGACCTTCTGCTTTACCAGAGGGCAGTCTTCTTTGGTTGGCAGGCGATGTACCACAATATCAGTGTCCAAACTAGGCATATCTTCATAGGACCAGGTGAAGATCTCAACATAATCGTGTCGCATCTATATTAGCTGTTATTTGACTCTAGACTCCAGATTCGCACCTATTTTAACCTCCTTCTTGTCTTCCTCTGTACCCAAATTAACTAACTCAACTGGCTCTTCATGAGGCTATATGGCCCTTTCTTCCTGCTGTAGTAGTCTAGTAAGTTCTCCAGGCATTTCACAATCATCCTCACCTTAGTCCTCGGCTAGGTTGATCGGATTTTCGAAGTCATAACTGGCAGTAGAAGAGATGTTATCAATGGGATCCATAGTGGATGTAGATCTGCAGTATGATACGTGAGTGTGTGTAAGGGAATAGCTGTTTTGATAAAGTGAGAGTCAGAAAAGAAAAACAAGGAGCGTAAAATTTGTAATGCAAGAAACGTCCAATGTTTTATTGATGATATATGAAAATGTCAAATAATAAGCCCTCACGAGCCGAGCCAAGGTGCCTCGGGCAAGGCACCGGGCCGTAAAGTTTCAAACTGTTTATTACAAATCTTAAAACAAAAGTAAATTACTGCGAAATAAAAGAAACAAGTATGAAGTCCTTCGCCGTCCAGTTATTTAGTCCACCATTGGTTGTTGGGTAGATCCAGCTGTCGATGTCTGAATCTTCTTCACTGTCCTCAATTGCATTAACTCCCCGATTACTGATGTGTAGAGGAGGTCTTCCAATCGACGCGCACCTAACAGCCCTTTGAGCCCCTGTAGTAAAGCCCATACCAAATTTGTCAGTTTTATAAGTGAAATCAGGGAGCCGACCCTAATTGGTACGCCCACCTTCTTCAATAACAGCCTTGGCATCCTTGAGAGAAGCCATCTTCAGTGGAGGTTTATCGGTAGTAACTTCAGTTGACGCCAAAGTCTGAGGGACCTCTTCGAAGTTCTGACAAGGAGTTTCTATAAACTCCCCATCCATCTCCACATAACGGAATGAATTGAGATGACTTACCATGTACTCCTCTTTACCTCGCACCGTGACAATTTTCCCCTGTACTGGATACTTCAGCATTTGATGGAGTGTAGAAGTAACTGCCCCAGCCCTATGGATCCAAGGACGACCCAGCAAGCAAGAATACGATGGTCTGATGTCCATTACATAGAAGGTGGACCCGAAGGTCTGAGAACCCACTTTGACAGGGATGTCCACCTCCCCGTGCACCATTATTTTTTATCCATCAAAAGCCCTTACCACAATGTTACTCAGCTTTAAAGTCAAACCCTCACTGTCTAAACGGTCCAATGCTTTCTTCAGCAGAACATTCAGCGAAGATCCGGTATCAACCAGCACATGAGCCATAGTGGTGCCCCTGCACTCAATCGAGAGGTGCAGAGCATCATTATGATCCATCCCCTTAACGGTTAGATCCGCATCTGAACTGATCTGCAAAAGTTTCCTGTGGCACATGCGCAGTCTTGAGAAAGGCAATCAAAGCCTTCGCATGGGCTTCACAACACAACCGTAGAGACAACATGGAGATCTTTGACGGGGTCTGCCCCAGCTGTTCGACCATATTGTAGTCGCTTTTCTTGATAATTTTCAGTATTTCCTCTATTTCTTGTTTAGAGGCTTACACAATAATTTTTCTAGGCGTCTCCGTCCGGGCAGGCTCACCTATGATTTCTTTGCCCCGAGTCCCAGATGGCTCGGCGACAGGGGTGATAACTGGAGTAAGAACTGGAACAGTAGTTGATGTATTAGCAGATGGAATGATAATAGGTTTGTGGACAGTCGGAGGGGAAATCTCGGGAGAAAAAAGTCTTCCACTTCTGGTGACCTTGATAGCCCCGACAATATTACCGACATCAGTGTCAACTTCTTCATTCTTCAACTCTTGCTTAATGCCATGATAATACACATCAACACCATAATGACAAGGGACAGCCTTGTCTGAAGTGTACGGGATGGGACCAAGAATGGTGATTATTAGCGAAGAAATTCTTGGAACAGGTGTAATCCTAACAGGTTTTCTCGAGGAAACCTTGGAAGGATTGGAGGAAATGGTTAAGATGGCAACATCTTCACTTGGAACAACAGGAATCATAGTCTTCTCGAACAGAATCTCTTTATTATCCATCAGGTGTTGAACACCTAACTTCAACAAACGGCAACCAGAAGGTAGAATCGAGCACATGTGGCAACCTTCACCATAACCCGGAAATACACCGGCCAACAGCAAATTCCTCTTAATAGTCATAAGAGGAGTAGAAATTTCTTCAATAGAGGTTACAAACAAATCATTGTAAACAGCATTAACCCCACGACCATGCTTGGGCATAGGAGCAGTTATTACATTCGAATTTTCTGGAGTATCAAACTCTATCTCCTTAGCTTCCAGTAAATCTTATACTTTGTTTCTCAAAGCCCAACAGTCATTGGTATCATGGCCAGGACTCTCAAAGTTGTAGGCGCACCGCGCGTTGGGATTATATCTAGGAGAGGTAGTATTTGGATTTTTGGGAGCCTCCTTCAGTGTGGTCAAGTTGGATTTCAGCAGGTGAGATAACACTTCAGCCAATGTCATGCTAATGCGGGTAAACTGTCGCTGTGGACTTTCCACCCTCTGTTGATTGTTGTGTTGTGGAGCAACAACGGGTCTTGGTATCACTACAGCATTTACCGTTGGACGGTGTTCAGATCTGTTTTGGCCCCTCGGGCTATAAACTGCATTGGCTTCCTTCTTACCAGAAAAGGTTTCTTTATCGAACTCGAAGAAGCATCCTTCTGTATTTTTCCACTTTGAATTCCAGCTTTAACTCTTTCTCCAGTCAAAATCAACTCGGTGAAACCAGACGATGAACTGCCAATTAAGTGGTTGAAAAATGGACCAGGCAGCGTCCCCAGGAACATATCAACCAACTCCCTATCAGATAAAGGGGGTTGAACTCTGCCAGCCAAATATCTCCATTTTTTAGCGTAATCCTTGAAACCTTCACCTGCACCCATGGACATACTCTGGAGATGAGTACGAGTGAGATCAAGGTCGGCATTATACTGATACTTCTTGTAGAAAGCAGCAGCAAGATCTTCCTAGTTTCGAACATTGGCCCCTTCCAACTGGTAGAACCATTCAAGTTGAGTCCCTGATAGACTATCTTGAAAGAAGTGCACCCACAAATTTCTATCAGCAATGTGGGGTTGTATTTTCCTGACATAAGAGCGGAGATGGAGTTTTGGGAAAGACACTCCATCATACTTAGCAAAAACTGGAGCCTTGAACTTCTGAGGGATGACTACTCCAGATACCAGTCCTAGTTCTCCAAAATCTAAACCAGGTATCTTCTGAATTTCCATAGCACTCAGACGGTCTTCTAGTTGCTTGTACCTATCATCGATAGGAGGATATTGCTCCTCATCAAAATCAGTATCATTATCAGAGACTGCGAGACTAGGGCCTTTTTCCTCTTCTTGGTTCTCCCTTCCTTGGATGAAGAGGTCAGATCAGTTTGATGCTTCAATCTTTCTCCAAACCTTCTGCCCATATTCAGGAGACCTTCTTCTTCTTCTTCTTCTTCTTCTTCTTCTCTTTCAGAATGAGAGTTTTCAGATCCTCTTGCCCCTTAGCCAGACTTATGAACATTTGTTGGAACTGGGCGTTTTGTGCCTGAAGCTCTTTGATGGCTTGATCGGAAGACATTTCTGCTGAAATAAGCGAAGAAGATAAGAAACCTGTAGTGGTACCTGTGATGATGTGCATGAAAATGGGATGTGTATGTAATGATTTCAAAGACTTTGGGAGATTTAAATTTGCAAACCAAAAATAAACAAAACTTTATTAGCTTAACTTTGAAAGGTTCAATGATGCCCTTAAGGTGTTACAAAGAAGTAAATAAAACAAATCTAAAACTAGAAAAGCAAGATCAAAAGTCCCATAAACGCTTTCTCTTTGTGCTGATGTAGTCATTAAGCACTCTTTCCTCCTTGAGCTACCTGGTGAGCTTTAAAACCTTCCTCTCTTGCTCATGGAACTGCTCCCTGTAAGTATCTCGCTCATTCTTCAGCTGAATCCAAGACCTTTGTAGCTCCCCAATATCAGTGGGCATATAAGGATAGAGAACCGTGTAAGGAATGTCGTCTTCAGTAGTGGGTTCCATAATCACCGGTAATATTGCCGCATAAGGCATCACAAGCTTCTGGGCACGAGCTCGGACCCATTGGAGGTAAGGCTGCATAGGAAGGGAAGTCTTTGGTCCCAACTCATGGGGGTCAGATCTATTTACCATGCCCCAAGCTCGTATGAACCTCCGGTGATGCCCTTTAACATGCTCTTCATGGTCGAATGCAATATCCTCGAGAAGTAACCTATGGGGACCATCTCTTCAGGCACGACAAAATTATCGTAAAGCTAGACAAAGATTATAAGTTATACCTCCTCTGATACCGAGTAATGGGTCATTAGGATACCCCCCACAACGGTCAATAATAGCAACGTCTTCCATAGCCCGGGAACACCAAATAATATCTGTATAAGCAAGTGATATTATTCTATGCGACCAACCTAAACCTTCTTCCTTCTTCAGCACAGACTTAGGGAGGTGAGAAATAAACCACCTCGACAACAATGGCATGCAGCACATAAGATTCCCTCTTCTCCTCGTGGTACGAGTATAGATAGCATGCAAAATATCTCCAAGCAAGGTAGGCACAGGATTGCGGGAAAGGAAAATCTTGATAGCATTCACAACTACAAAGGAATCCGGATTAGGGAAGAGAACCAAACTATAGATAAGAAGAGCCAAGACATCTTCAAAATCCTGAAAATCTAAATCATCCCAGAATAGCTGAGCTTGGTCTATCAGAAATTTGGCTAGAAAACCTTCGACTCCGCTTTGAGTTTCCCAATTGGATACCACATCGGCCCGTTTCAAATGCAAAGCTGAGGCAATGACTTCTTGCTTAGGAACTTCTTCCATACCTGTGAAGGGTACCTGTTCAAGAATGGATATGCCCAGTAGATGAGAGAATTCCTCCAAGGTGTGTACCAACTGATAATCCGGAAAAGTGAAACAGTGATGCTCGGGATCAAAGAACTGAAAAAGTACACTCATCGTCTGTTCATCAGGGTTTGAAGTAACCAGGCTGAGAAGTTGACCATGTCTCTTAATGAACATAGAAGTTTCATATTTTCTTGACACTAGCTCTTTGAGTTGGGATGGTATCTCCACAAAGTTGACTCGGATAGTCTTTCTACGTACGGAAGCCATGATCTACAAAACAGAACAAAGATAAATTCCCTTGGTCTTTGAAATGGTTAGTGTAATGAAGCATGAATGCTATGTTATGATGAATGATGTCATGATAAAACACAGGTATAACAAATAACAGATATGGCAAAGACAAAAAAGTCACACAAAACCCTTAGGTTTAAGGCTTGCATGAGGTCAAAGGTAATACCCTCTTGAAGTTAAGTTGGTTTCAACCTGTCCTAGAAAAAGTAGTCGGGTTCTAGAGGATCTCAATATCACTGACCATCCTCTATCGGTCATGGTTTTAGCTCACGCAATCTTTTCTTGCGGCCGGAACTATCTCGAGAGTATGGTCTCAATGAGTGTAGCATCGAGTATCAACCAGTTCTCAGCTTTAGACTGAGGTCGGCTATCTCACTACTTTCTAATGGCCAAGTTGGGCGATTAAAGGTTCTAAGGTCAGTTGATGCTTAACGACACCACGCAGCGGACCCGTATTCTCCTCATTTCTCCACAAGGGATACCGGTAACAACCAAAGTGCCACACCAGCGTAGCTACTGCTTCAACCGTATCGGTCTACGTCGTACAGTTCCCTCACAGTCTATTGTTACTTACCTAAAAGGTATCCCCCAGATCCGGGTTAGGATCTATAGTAACCCCAAGCAAAACCCTTAAAAGTAAAGCATACAAAACAAACAAGAGAAGCAATTATGATGAACTAGATCCTAATGTATACCCCACTTACAAATCCCTAGCAGAGTCGCCAGTTCTGTGATACGGTGGCAGAACTGAATATTTTGACGCTGGTTTGCGTTTTGCGTTTTGTGTTAGCAAAATGTCGCGGTAAGCAAGAGTCGCCACCGACTTTTATTTCATCCAATCGGAAAGGAAAAAGTACAGAAAAAATCCTTTTTCGAGATATTCTAAGTACGGGGGGTAGATTATAGAAAGGGAAGGTGTTAGCACCATTTCTATCCATGGTTTTCCATGGGCTCTTAGGTACTTGCTCATGTTTTAAAAACTGCTTGTGTATGTGCTTTGTTTTAACAAGGTTTGACTTCGTGATAAACCTTATATCAGTCCTCAAAGGTGTGACGAAGTTGTTTTGAAAATTGTTTTGAAATGTGTAAGTGTGAAAAGTTTTGATTTGAGCAAGTACCTACTAGCATCTACCTACTCGAAAAAATATCGTTTCTATTCTCGTTCCTTTAGACAGCGATATCCTACTATTGAGAAATAGGTAGCACCGTCGTTGGAGTTGTAAGGGTCAATTCAAGAGGGACGTGCGATCACTAAAGTAATATTAGGACACCTTAGTAATAACCCTAGAGTCTTAAGATCATATTCGAGGCAACATTTCCGAGGCAACATTTCTGAGGCAACGTTTGATCTTTTTAGATAGGAGGGCAACCACTAAGACACCCTATACTTAATGATCATTTACCGAAGGCAACCGAAGTGTGAGTATACCCTAAGAGTGATATGTGCGAGTGATCTGTTTTCAATTATTTAGTCTTTGCACATTAGGGTTTTCTAAATGTATTAAATTTGTCATGCATTCTTGTCATACAATCCTATTAGCATACATCTAAACAGTCAAATATTTGCGAGAATTAAACTGCGATAAAGTAAATCTACGCTATTACAAGGCTTCAGGGAGGGGATTAAACTATTACAAACCATGAACAGTTACAACAATATCGTAAAAATAATAACACGCACGCGATGAATCGAGTACGAGACAACTAGGGTTTTGACCCTTGACTTAAACCTAATTGTGATTGATTAAAATAAGTTTTTGTTATGTTTTAGGAAAATAATGGAATTGTTGAATTAAAGAAAAATCCTAAGTCTAATTAATTTTAAACTAAGAAAAATAAATTAATTCATCTAAAAGCCTATTTTTGTAATTTTATTTATTTGAGAAAAAGAGCAAAATAAAATTAAATCAAAAGTTTAACCTAATTTCTATTTGATTTTATTTTTGAAAACAAATTGCAATTTTCCTAATTTAAACTAAATTAAATTAATTTTGATAATTAAAAAAAAACTAATCCTAATTTTTGATGAATTATTGATTTTATGGTTTTTGTGAAAAAATAATTAATTTATGAATTAAAGAAAATAAAAATAAATATTGAAAGATTTAAATAAATTAAAAAGAAAAAGGAAGGAATAATGGGCATGTATTAGCAATTATGGGGGTGTTATCTGAATTGTTGGGCCCAAATGGCTAAGGCCTGCTTGACTTCGCCCAATCCAGTGTGCACGTTGACTGGGGGCGCATGGTAGTCCTCCAAAGGAAAGGCATTGGATCTGGAGCGCTGATGAGTTGGATGGCCAGATCCTGATGGTACATGGTGAGTCTTCTGATGCATAGCACGCTAGATTGCCTGTTGAAGAAAAATATGAAATAAAGGTTGGGACCTGGGGATCGAACCCAGGTCCTCTGCACTTTTCCACTGCACGCTTGCCAACTGAGCTATGATGCTTATTTGTATATATAATAAAAATCAATTATAATATAATGAAAACAAAGATTCCTGAAAAAACACGCTAAATTCAAATTGCCCAACCAGGGGGCGTCACACATCATCTTCTTCCTCCCATCCGTCATTTTAGCCCAGGATGTTTTTACCTACGGACATTGTGTTGTATCTACAACCCTGTGTGCTTCAAAAATTGTCCATAGGCAATATAAATGACCATGTCTGGTACCAATCAACTCGTCTCATCCTCACGAGTCTCATGGTACCAGAATCAATGTCCAATTTTACATATCCTACAAATCCCTAAACAAGAACGTAAAACCTTAACTATGGCAATATCTTGTACAGGCGTTAGAAATGCAATTAAATGGTACCAATAGTTTGCAAACTCAATGATGAACACAAATATATAATCAAAGCATGCATAAGATGAGTAAATCAAAAAAATCGAATTTGAGTTTGGAAGCAAATCGTGATACCTGTAACTTACAATTCTAGGCGTGAAAAGGCTTGTAATTGATTGGGATATGTTCCTGGGATGTCCAGCAACTTGTTGGCAATGTTAGAACGGCTTGGATTGGCCTCTAAGATGGAAAATGGATCACCACTTTTTCTTGAGTTTTTTGAGTTTTGTTCTTGCTCTGCACGACTGATTAACCTCTTCTCATGCCTTGGCTTGCTTCTGTATATGTAATACAACTTATTAGGTCAACAAAAACGACCTCAATCTTGCTCATTATGAAGATTTGATTTGGTCTTTCATGGCATATGATCTCTTTCCAATTTTGCTCAAATTCAATCTTTTTCCAATCAAATTAGCCTTGCACGAATTTATTCTCAATTGACAGCTCATGAGATCTTCCTTCAATGCAAAAATCATCCCTAAAACACAATATATGATTTATTTGATTTTATTTGAATTTTAAATGAATAAAAATCAAAATAAATAAAATAAATCAATAAATAAAGCATGGAGGGTCCCATAGGTCGTGGACTATGTTAGGAATGAGATGCAAGCATAAAAAACTGGGCCCTTTTAACAAAAAATACAAATTTGAGCACATTTGACTTTTGGCAATTTTGCAAAAAAGGTCAACTTGGCCAGTGCATAACTCTCTTAATTTTGACCCTAGAGAGGTGTTCTTGGACTTTTTAGAAATATTAGGATGTCCTCTAAACAACCATTTTGGTCTCATCTCAATTGAGTCTTCCATGTTCATGTATGAAGCTTTGACCCAAAAGGTGTTTTTGTTGACTTTTCAAAATGACCTATAATGTCAAAATTCATATCTTTTTGTGAGTGCATATTTTGAACTTTGGGGATGAATATGAATTGTATGTAATTACATCCTCTTCAAAATGAGCTTTTGATGGGTCATTTATGATAAAGGATGAGAAAGTTATGCTTGGTCAAAGTTGAGTTGACTTTTCCTACAAAACCCTAATTTAGCAACTTTTGGGTTTTGATGAATTGTAAGCAATCCTCGATGAATCATGATCAACCCTTGATCAAATGATGAATGATACTTCAAAATGAGGATGTTGACAAAAAATCTTGAAGTTTGACTGTATGTGGGCCACAGTTGACTTTTGACCTAGCACAATTGATTTTCAGGCATTTGAGCAATTGACTGAGAAAACTTCCTCTGCAAGGCTTGAAACTTGACATGGATGATCTTGAGAACATATTATGACAATGGTGAGAATTTGGGGTCCTTTGGATTCAAGCATCTTGATGAAAAATGAAACCCTAATTTGAGATAGACCACCTTAGGAGAGAGTTTGCCTGGTCAACTCTTGGACTTCCTTGAGCAATTTGAGGACCTCACTTAACATGTCTTGAGAAATATGGGAGGGCAAATTTTTGGGTACAACAACTATGATCTTGTATTTTTGATTTTTTTGTGCTAAGACATCCCACATGCATAACATGGCCATTTTTGTAAGGCAACAAGTGAAATAACCCTAGGGGTGCTAGTGTGCAAGTGTATTTGATTGCATGCATTTTAGTCTTGATTTGAAAGTCATCTATTTGTTGATTTTATCTTGCCATACATCCTATTTACTAGCAATATATGACAGCAATAAAAGTGTAGAAAGTAAACATCCTACGTTATTACAATCATTAGGGGGATGAGGGTACATATTTATGAATGGGGGTTGCAAGTAAAATTAAATCCTAAGTTACTATTACAACCACATCGAAATGGATCAGAATGTGCAAGAAACGTAAATTGCTTATTTATTTAAGAAAAGAAATAAGTTTTGTTTAAGAAAATATTTTTTGGTCTTTTATGATTGATGGAAAAAGTGATGGCAAAAAATAATAAAAGGACAGAATCAGCGTGAATGCTAAAAGGAAGAGCTCAGAAGTTCTGACTCTGACTTGCTGCATAAACAGAAACAAACGTTAATAGAAATAGGGAGGGTCGGAAGTTATGGATTTGCTGAGGACACAAGAGTTTTCAGAAGTTCTGGATCTACTGAGGACACAAGAGTTTTCAGAAGTTCTGGATCTGCTGAGGACACAAGAGTTTTCAGAAGTTCTGATGCCACTAACAGAACTTTATCTCCCTCTCTATGCTAGTCAAAACATCTGCAACTTAGTCATTTACCAACAAGACAGAAGATACGCATATGACAATTATGGCAGGTTTCATAGCATTTCAGAAACAAGAAATATCAGAACTATAAATCAGAGGCAAGCGTGAATTTGCTAATCCTAATTCTGAGTCCTAATTTCTTCCAGAAGTTCTGAACTGATTTATTCCATACTTAGGAAGATAAACACGTGAAGCCTCAGAATATGTACAACATCAGAAACATGATGTCTACGTTGTATTTTTTAACATGCAAATCCAGTAATGCTTAAGTAATGTGATAAGAGTCAGCAGAAGCTTACCTTGCAGCTGAAAAGATTATGTGAACTAGAGGTTGGTCCTGAATTCTGGTGACGTTCTGAGCCCCTTCTTCACGTACTCAGTAGGATGGAAGTTTTCAATTTCTGGAACAGCCCAAGGGTGATGTTCGAACTTCTTTGAGGTGGATGTGGATGGAGAGGGTATTACAGCTTGGCTACAGAAGTTAGGATAGTTTTTGAATATATATGTCAGAAACTGTTTGGGTAGTTTTGGTCAAGAAACACTTGAGGAAAATGGAGTTTTGATGCAGGAATCAAATGCTAAGGTTTTGTATTTTTGTGCTTACAATCTTTTGGACTCTTGGAATTTTTGCAGGGGTTCAAGGCTTTTCTTTCTCAAGTTTTTTTTCGACCTTTTTTCAATGGCCAATGGTGTTCTATTTATAGGCAAAGGTTTTGTAGTTTGGAGAGGTCAAGTGGCGCCAACGTCATATGCTAGAAGCTGACTTACACTTGAAGTAAGCTTTAAACAAGCATGGTTCAATGCACCAAGTAGGATGGTTAACAGCGCCTAAGATGGATTTGTCAGCATGAATTAAGGAAAAGTAGAAGCAGCGCATGGGCCTAGCACACTTTTGCACAAAAGTTTGTCTTCCCAAGACAGTAGGGGTACGCGTGGGGGAAATCCTTTGGATAAAAACTCAAAAGTTGTTGTGAGCATTAAATGAGCATTAAATGATGATGAGACTTATCACAACCAGAAATCCTGCAACGTGAGATTCTACACCATGGCTTAGTTCTGGACCAGAAGTTCTGCTTCAGCGTAGCATCCAACCTCTGATCTTTATATCTTCTGGTTCCAGCATGTTCTAAAGGATCCCTCAGACTTTCCAGTAAGCTTGCAGCATGCTTTGTAACCTTCTTTGATTTACCCTTGCAAACTCTGACTGAACCTTTGTGAAAACTGGTCCAGAAGTTCTGCTTCAGCGTAGCATCCAATCTTTTGATCCTCTTATCTTATGGCTCCAGCATGTTCTGAAGGAGCTTTCAAACTTTCTAGAAAGCTTGCAGCACGCTTCTTAAACTTCTTTGAATCACCCTGGAAAACTCTGACTTAACTTTTGTGAAAACTTGCCCAGAAGTTCTAACCAAACTCTATCTTGAGAATGTCCAGAATTTGCTGAGTGTTTCAGTTTCAAGGACGTGTCTTTGAGAAGTTGTAACTTGAAATCCCAGCATTTCTAGGAGAAGTTTTGTTCTGCAATGTTTCAGATCTTGTTGAGATCTAAAACTCTTGTGTCAGAAGTTGATCCAGAATCAGCTTGCATCATGGTGATAATCTGGTCAGAAGTTCTGAGTTTGTCATATTTCTTAAATACTTAGAAAAATTCTAAGTATTTATAATTTTGACTTCTCCAAAATAGTTTTGACTTTTGAATTGCTTGATGAAATAAATTTCACATTCCAACATGTCTTGATGAAATATGATTCTTGAAACTTGATTTTGATCCAAAAGTCAAAGTTTGACTTTTTAATGTATAAATGACCATTTTGCCCTTATGAATGACTTTCTTGAAAAATTTGTAGTTCAAGACGTGGAATTGGATGGAAGCAAACTTGAGGATCCAGGGTGATTCCTTGAGAAATGAGAGGGAAAATTTTGGGGTACAACAATATCCCATCAAAATATACTAGTTTTTGTCATCATTAAAAAGGGAGAGATTGTTAGAACATAATTTGGTTCTACATCCCAGTAAGAGTTTTGATGATAACAAACACATGATATAAAGAACAAATATGCTCCCTAATAAAAGTATCTTTACATGCAGGATGTTCTGATGTTAAAAAGATGTTCTGATGCAACTGGAAGTTCTGCCAAAACATCACTAGAAGTTATGATTATGCGAGCACAGAAGTTGAGAGGACAATGAAAGACTCAGACGCATCAAATATGCATAACACGCTTATATGAATAAGTTCTGATTGAACTTCTGAATGCACTAGCGCTGCGAAACAGAATCTCTGATACTCTGGTGTGCAAAATTATGATCAAGCTGTAAAGAACTCTCAACGGTAATATTCATCCTCTGATGTGAGAAGCTCTGAAGCGTTACAAATCCATCAATGCAAGATCATAAGTAACGGCTACAAACATACAAGGATCTCCTGATTTGGAAAGCTCATCAACTCGTGTTATGGACTTACCAAAAGTATCTTCTTATGTCTCTATTTCAAGGCCTATATAAAAGCAGACTATAAGAAGATTCCAAGATGATGAACAACTGCGCTCATAAAGAAAAACTCATGTGAAAAAGTAAACAACGCAGATTTCATTCTTCATCTTCAACGATTCAATATTAAACTGTGCAATACATCACAAGTTTGTGATACTGTTTATTTAGAAACATCATTGCACACTTTTATTCAATTAATTGTTTAGTGAAATTCCTTGAGAAAACCGGGTTGTGGTTTTGGACTCAAGAAGACTTTAATAGTTGTTAAAGTAGATTTGTAATATGTTTGATTAGTGAATTAAGTCCTCATTGGAGAGAGGCGAAATCACCTTGGCGGGTGGACTGGAGTAGTTTGATATCAAACGAACCAGGATAAAAATAAATGTGTTCCTTACTCCATTGATTTTTTAAGTTTCAATTCAACCCCCCTTCTTGTGTTTTTCACTTCTTCAGAACTTCTATAGCTGAAGTAATAAGCTCTGTTGGGGATTGAGCTTCTGTATTCAGAGAAATAAATTCTGCTTAGGAGAAAACTTTATGACCCGCTTGCGATTTTGAAATTCGGATGGGGAATATAGATGTCGGTTCTCTGAAGGAACTTGTCTAGGAAAAGTAGCTCCTGTTTGGGGAAGCCGATGTCAAAGCTTTAGTTGCCTCTACTCTGTGGGGAGTGTATATGTCACAGGGTCGCATGTAATAGATACGGCAATGACTTCGCATCAGGACTTTTCTACCCCTGTACCTGCTGGAGAAAGTACCCGCAGGGGCTTTGTGGATGGCTTGAGTGTTATCCCAAATCTTGGAGTCCTTGGTGAATGCAGATAAGGGTAATAAACCTTCTAATGATTAGATAAGTGACGAGATGACGGGACATAGTCATACGTTTTAATCCCTAACTTTTGCCTGGACTGTCTTTTCAGATTTTTATTCCACTAGGATACCTTTCTTTGCCTGAGCCGCCTTTTCAGGTTTTCGACTTGGCGGGTGCAAAGTTTTTTTTTCATATGTATATCCCTAACTTTTGCCCGAACCCTTTTGATTCGTCGGGATGCCCTTATTTTGCCTAGGCCATTCAACCTAGCGGGTCTTTTCATGCGTAGTCTTTTCTGACTATGTCCATGTTTACCGGGTACGGAGAATTATCAGTGTCCATAGTTGTAAGTGTTGCCACACTGCCAGAAGATGCTCGTTTGATCATACAAGATTCGTTGCTAGAATTCATGTCCAATGCCCCAAGTGATTCATATGGAGATCTTCCCCTGACTATTTGGAATCTTTGAGAGATTCCTTGAATCTTGACTTGACTGCCCTAGATGATGGACAATGATCATGTCGTTCCCCTTTGGTTGGAAGTGTTTTTCCACTTGAGGTGATCCTTTTTATTGAGAAGGTTTTTGTTCATTAGATATTCGTCATGCGAATTTCTCTGCTATTGAACAAATAGTCATATGCAAACAATGTTATTTTAAGAAAGCAAAGCTTATGTCTGTCTTGAAGTTTGAAAATTCATTTTTTAGTAAAACAATTTTTTTTGTAAAAGTGTGATATCAACTCGGGATTTATAGCGAACCCTACAGGAGTCAGGATACCTTTTGTAACAATATGCTTTCGAACTAACCCATGCTTCAGCTAGGACTTTTAAGGGTTATAACATGGCCTGGTTCACGGTTCAAGAAACAAAGGATAAAGGCTCAAATTTTATTTGTACCTAACCCGCTCTTCATGATGTTCTTCAGTCCTATGCTCAGTTAATTGCGCGTTTAGATCCCGATTGAGTCTGGAATCTTTGCTCTGATACTTGGTGATGATTCAGAAATTGAACCTTTGTTTTGAAAAGGCAGTCATTTTTGTAATCTTCTTTTTATCGAGGATTTGTAGTAACCTCTTTTTTTTGGTTTTATTATCCCTGTCTTTTGCCTGAACTGTTTCTTTTGTGATTACAGTCAGCGGGATGCCCCAGTTTTTTCTTAAGTCTCCTTCATAGGTTTTGACTTAATGGGCTTTTATTTCGAGATATAATAACTGCCTGTCTTGACGATTATAGGGAACAATCACCGTCTTTTGTTTTGGAACGACGTCTTTGATACCATTCATTGTGCACCTAGATTAACTGAGAAAACTACCCTGACCCAGGTTGTGATTAAGGATTTTAATTTGTGTGAAAGAAAAACTCCTACTTCTTTAGCTTAAAGGGGTTGTCTAGGGATTATCTTCCTTATAACTCCACTGTTTGGGATTTGAAACAGCGCTTGTACATCGTCAGCGGGGTCTGTTCAAAAGCATACTGTAGAGATTGTGGTATAATTTTCGTCATCCTCCCTCTAAGGCTTAGAGTTTTTAGTTGAGAGTTGAATATCACGAAAAGGAAGTATAAAGCAGTTTAAGCATAATGAAAACAAATTAATTAGACAAACATGTGTAATGCATTAATGAAATAATAAAGTTTGACATGATAATAATTGTTCGAATAAGCAAAGAAAATACAACTTCAGAATTCAAATGAACAAAAATGCTTTCAATCCTATCCATGTTTTGGCAAGGGAGCGGTGATCATATTGGGAGTCTCAGGAGGGTCGAATTCGATTTCCTTGGCATCAATCATATTATGAATCTTGTATTTCAGCGCCCAACAATCGTTAGTATCATTCCCCGGGCTACCATAATGATAAGCACACCTTACACCTGGGTTGTAGTTAGGAGAAGAAGTCTTAAGGTTCAGATGAGGGTTTATCACCGTAATCAGATTCATCTTCAACATGTGTTGCAATGCTTGTGACAATGGCATGTTGATTTGGGTGAACTGCCTTTGAAGTCTTTCTACCCTTGGCTGATTGTTTCATTGTTGTGGTCGTTGTGCGCGTGCGGAATTAGAGATCAGCACTGCCTCCACAGATTGGTGGTAGTCTGCCTTGCTAGGCCCCTTCTGGCCGTGCACAGCATTGGCTTCCCTCTTGCCACCAAATGACTTCTTCTCTGTACTCGAAGAGGTATTTGTATGGATCTTACCACTCCGGATCCCAGCTTCTACTCTTTCTCCAGTTAGAATTAGCTCAGTGGAACCAGCTGACGAGCTGACGATCAAATGATTGAAAAATGGACCAGATAGCGTCCCCAGAAACATATCAACCAACTCTATATCAGACAACGGGGGTTGAAATCTTCCAGCTAAGTCTCTCCATTTCTATGCATAGTCCTTAAAGCCTTCACTGGCCCCCATGGACATACTCTGGAGTTGAGTACGAGTAGGAGCAAGGTCGACATTGTATTGATACTGCTTATAGAAAGCAGCTGCCAGATCTTCCCATTTTGGACATTGTCTCTCTCCAGTTGATAGAACCATTCAAGTTGAGTCCCTGACAGACTATCTTGAAAGAAATGAATCCACAAATTTCTATCAGCGGTGTGGAGCTGGATCTTTCTGACATAAGAGCGGAGATGGAGTTTTGGGCATGACACCCCATCATACTTTGCAAAAATTGGAGCTTTGAACTTCTGTGGGATGACCACTCCCGACACCAATCCCAATTCTTCAAAATCCAACCCCGGTATCCTCTGGACCTCCATAGCATTCAAGCGATCTTCCAACTGCTTGTATTTATCCTCAACAGGAGAATATTGCTCATCATTGTAGTCGGTATCATTGTCAGAAACTTCAGGACTGGGATTTTTCTCCCTTGTCTCTTCTTCTTGATTCTCCCATTCCTTAGATGAAGAGGTCAGATTGATTTGTTGCTTCAACGGTCCTCTAAACCTTCTGCCTATATTCAGAATACCAGCAACCTTCTTCTTTTTATTTTTCTCTTTCAGGATGAGGGTTTTCAGATCCTCCTGCCCATTTTCCAGATTTATGAACATTTGCTGGAATTGGGCGTTTTGTGCTTGAAGGTCCTTGATGCTTTGTTCAGAAGACATTTTTGCTGAAATAAACAGCGAAGAAGATGAGAAACCTGTAATGGTACTTGTAATGATGTGTATGATATGCATGCAATGTTTTCAAGGATCTCGCAGGATAAACAAGAAACTGTTAGAATTTGATTGCAGCTTGATTGAAGAAACTTTGTGTCGTTAAGAGTCCTTCTTCAAGAGTCAAGCTCACCATATCGAGTGGGTCATAGCCTCTGACTCAAGATCATTTGACAACATTGGATAGAGTAAAATAAATCCCCTTGCCCCTTGCTAGACGTTTGGTTCTCCATGACCTACATCACAGACCCTTGAGATCCTTGAAATGGTTAGTATGATATGCCATGTTTATGATGTCATGATTATGTTGAGAAATCACAGGTATAACAAGCACAAACAAATCACACCAAATCCTTAGGTTTAAAGCTTGCTTGAGTTTAAGGTAGTACCCTCTTGAAGTTCGATTGGTTCAGCCTGTCTTATAAATAGTAACCGGGTTCTAAGGGATCTCAATATCACTGACCATCCTTTATCGGGAATTGTCTCAGCTCAAGCAATCTTTTCTTGCGGCCGAAATATCCCGAAAGTCTAATCTCAATGAGTGTAGCATCGAGTATCAACCAATCCTCAGCTCTACACCGAGGCCGGCTATCTCACTACTTTCTAATGGCCAAGTTTGTTCAACTAAGGTTCTAAGGTCCGTTAGTGCTTCACGACACCACGCGGCGGCCCTGTATTCTCCCGCGTTTCCCCATGAAGGATATTGGTACCAACAAAAGTGCCACACCAACACAGCCATCGCTTAAACCATATCGGTTTACGTCGTACAGTCTCCACGATCTATTGTTGTTTACCTAATAAGTTCCCCCAGATCCGGGTGTAGGATCTATAGTAACCCAAGCAAAAACCCTTTAAGAATAAAGCAAACAGACAAGAAAGCAATTTTGAAATGACCTAGATCCTAAGGTATACCCCACTTATTAAATTTCCCCAGCAGAGTCGCCAGTTCTGTGATACGGTGGCAGAACCGACTGTTAATACTGGTTTGCATTTTTTTCTATTTGCAAATGTGCGGTAAGCAAGAGTCGCCACCGACTTTTATTTTATCCAATAAAAGGAAAAGGAAAAAGAACAGAAAAAACCTTTTTCGAGATGTTTCTGAGTACGGGGGTAGATTATAGAAAGGGAAGGTGTTAGCACCCTTCCTATCCATGGTTCTCCATGGGCTCTTAGGTACTTTCTCATTTTTAAATTGCTTGTGTGTGTTTGTTTTGAAAAGTTTTGTTTTACTTCGTTTTAACCCTTGTTTCTGTCCTCAAGAGTGTTACGAAGTTGTTTTTGAAAACTTTGTTTGGAAAGTGTTTGTGTGAAAAAGTTTGTTTGTTTGAGCAAGTACCTAGGAACTAATCTACCTACTCGAAAAAAGTCTGTTCGTTTTCCTTTTAGACAATGCTATCCCATTATTGAGAAATAGGTAGCACCGTCGTTGGAGTTTTAAGGGACGTTCGAATGGGACGTTTATCGTCATTGAAGGAAACATGTAGGGATACCTTAGCAGTTTGAAGGGACTGACATCATATATTCGTAGGCAACATCGAGGGACAAGATCATTTCTCGTAGGCAACTCGAGGGACATTAAGGGACTATGATCTTTATGATGATTTTTAGATTGCGGGTCATTGCTAAGGTATCCCTACGTTCGAGGGACACAACCATTATTTCTGAGGCAACCAAGTGAGGCAAACCCTAGGAGTGAGCATGTACATGTGTTTGATTTCAGTTATTTAATCTTTGCACAATTAAGGTGATCTACTGTTTTAATTTTATTTGTCTTTTGCATGCAAGCCTATTATCCATACATCTAGACAGTTCATAGTTGTAGAAATTAAAAGCGGGAAAGTAAATCTACGTTATTACAAGGCTTTTGCAAATACATAATTATTTTGGACTGAAAATAAAAATGCGGAATTTAAAACCCTAATTACTATTACAAACTCGGAGCAGTTACAATAATAATAAAAAAAGGAAATCAAAAAATGCGCACGGCGAATTAAATGCGAGAATAAATTAGGAAACTTAAAAAATCTAATTGAAAAAAGATTTAGGTTAGTTTTTTTTAGAAAAATTAATTAGGTTATGTACAAATTAAAAACCTAATTTATAATTAATTTAAATTATAAAAAAGGAATTGAATTTGCCCTAAATTAAATTAAACTAATTAATTAAGGAAATAAAATATTTTTATGAAAAAAAATGATTTTTATGTTTTTTTGATGATTTTTTTATTAAATAAAAAATAATGATTTTTTGGTGTTATTTTAATAAAGGAAAATAATTAGTAAAACAATTTAAAAAAATTAAAATAGAAAAGAAAAGAATGGGCATGTGTTGTGCCAGCCTGAGAGTGCACCATAGCCCTTCATTGTTTGAGGCGTTGGATCTGAATTATTGATACATCCAATAGCCAGATGGTGGTAGCGCATGGTAGACGTTTTGGATTGTGATGCATTGAATCTGTAGAAACAAAGTAAGAAAACAAAATTTGCTGGGATGGTTAGTTGTATATATAATAACATAAATAAAATATAAAGGAAATAAAGTGGTCTTTCCCAAACGCGCGCGTGATTTAAATCACCCAATAGGATTCTGCCACCTAATTGTCTTCTTCCCCATAACTGTTGTTTTTGCCACACTTTTACCTACAGTCGTTTTCGTTACTATAGCTTATAGCAACGGATCAAGCGTCACTAAAGCCCCTGCAAAAATCAAGATTCTCAAAACATGCAATATAAATTAATGGTGAGGCTACGAATCAACTCGTTTGGGTCCCCTGAACACGAGGATGGAATTGGTTTATCCCAATCATGTCTAAATCAGAAAGCCCCGATTTGAAGCTTGGAACCCTAGTGATGGTATCCTTTAATTCATGCACTTAAAACTCAATCAAACACATCAGAAAGCATCGAAACCTTATGATAAACAAAAGTGCATGGTTAAATTTCATTAAAAACGCATGTATGCATGTAATCAAAAATTAAAAAAGATTGGAGAACCGGGTTATAGATTTTACGATTCTGAATGTTATGGTCACTTGTGAAGGTCTGGAATTGATCAGAGGAACTCACTGAAGTTTTTTGTGATCTTGGAATGGCTTGAATCAGTCTATGGAGGAATATGTGATCAACACTTTTTTTTGACAAAAATTTAAAGTTGACTCCTTTGTTTTCACGACCAAGAACCCGTCCTTATGCTTTGGAAATATTGTGTATATATCATAGAATGATTTAGGTCAACAAAAACTGATCATATCTTTGCAAATTATGGAGATTTGATTTCATTCTTTGCCTTGTATGATTTGTTTACAAAATAGACCAAATTAAGATCTTTTCTAATCAATTAGCTCTTGCACGAATTTTTTGATTTGCTAGCTGTTCATGGACTCACAATATGCTCATAAAATTAAATCTTTGATTTTATTTGATTATTATACTATTTAAATTGATTTATTTTGATTTAAATGGATAAAAAATCAAAATAAATAATAAAAATAATAAAATAATAGGTGGATAAGCTCAGGGGTCGTGGGAAATCTTAGGAACAAGTTTCAAACAAGAAAACATGGGCCCATTTGGAAAAAAAAGTCATTTTGATCAATGTTGACTTCATGCACATTTCCAAAAATTGGTCAATTTTGACAAGGTATGTCTCCTCCAATTTTAAACCTAAGAGGGTGTTCTTGGACTTTTTAGAAAGCTTAGGATGTCCCTTAAACAACCCTTTTGGTTTCATCACAATTGGGTCTTCCATGTTCATGTAAGAAGCTTTGACCCAAAAGGTGTTTTTGTTGACTTTTCAAAAGGACCTATAATGTAGAAATTCACATCTTTTTATGAGTGCATATTTTGAACTTGTGGGATGAAGATGAGTTGTATGGAATTGCATCCTATTCAAAATGAGCCTTGGATGGAAAATATCTGATAAAGTATGAGGAAGTTATGTTTAGTCAAAGTTTGGTTGACTTTTCCTGAGAAACCCTAATTTAGCAACTTTTGGGTTTTGATGAATTTGGGGCATTCCTTGAGGAATCATGATCAACCCTTGGTCAAATGATGAAATTCACTTCAAAATTTTGATGTTGACCAAAAATATTGAAGTTTGACTGTATATGGACCACAGTTGACTTTTGACTAATATAGTCGATTCTCAAGCATCTGAGCAGTTGACTGAGCAAACTTCTTGTGCGAGGCATGAAACTTGACATGGATGATCTTGAGAACATATTAGGACCATGGAGAGCATATGAGGTCTTTGGAGTTCACCTATCTTGATAAAAATGGAAACCCTAATTTGAGACACACTGCCTTAGGAGAGAGTTTGTCTGGTCAACTCTTGGGAAAACTTGAGCAAATTGAGGATCTCTAGGAGTATGTATTGAGTAAAATGAGAGGGAAAATTTTGGGGTACCACACACCCCGTTTCTACCCGGTGAATAATATTAAAATTAGAGTTACAAAATTTCTGACGAACAAATGAGATGCTACACATTCGGCTTAAAACAACGACATTCATTACAGATATATAACACATTAACTTGGATAAACCAACAACAAACATAAATTAATCTTTTTAAAATCAACAACTTTCATAACTTCACAGCGAAATCAATATATCATCTTTGTCCAACAACTTCAAATAACAAGCATTGAACTGAAACAACTTAGAGTTTAACAACTGAAATAATAACAATAATAAAATAGCAAGTGTTCATCCCCCTGTATTACGTATTAGAGCAATGACACCGACTTGAACTACTGAAGGTAAACCGCCTTCACTCTGGATTACTTGTACGTTACCAACATCGGGGTAACATTCAAATAGAAGGGGTGAGATATCGAACAATATAATTGAATGTATGATAAATATTACATTAGAATCAGTCTATGCAAAATCACAAATTTAAACAACATCAATCACAACAAAATATCAACGAAACATAATAATTAAATCATCAACACAACAACTCAGTATGCAACGTGAAAAGCAACTTGTTACTATGCATATGCATGTGGTACCAATGGAGCATAACTCCCATCTTAAAAACGGATTAGAACTCCCAACTTAAAAATGGAGCAGAACTTCCATCTTAAAAATTGCTAATTAATAGAGGCATCAATAAGGCATAAGCCTTCTTTGCAGTTTGTCAGTCCAGGCCATTGCAAAATATGAAAATGTATGTGACTCAATGAATGCACTATCACACACTCACAACAATCATCGTTCATCACAAGGCATAAGCCTATATCACCATTATTACCAGTAAATAGAGGTCATTCATCTTCATTTAATATTCCAGTAACTTCACATTATCAATAAAATTCACAGCAACAATCACAACAACACAACAACATTGGCATAAGCCTACAACTTAATAACAATTCAACATAAATCAACATTGGCCATAAGCCTACAACTTCAACAACAATTCAAAATAAATCATCAACCTGTAATTTCTCAACTCAAAACAACTTACACAACAACTAAGAAGAATAACAACTAACTTATACTCCTCGGCCAAACTTTTCGTTCCGCTCGACAACAGTACCGTGCTACTCGGCACGTCTTACAGGCTAATGTCGCTTGACATCTAATACATATATTCCACGACACACTTCACAGCCTAAATGCTGCTCGACACCTAACACCATCAGCATCCTCCTCGGCCACTAGTTCGGCCAACAATACAGAACAATAAGACGTCATAACGACCACATCAATATAATTTGTAACTTCCGACCAATTGCTCGGAATACCATAGTAACGGGCAACTATATTTCCTATCAACAAATTCATTCATTATATAAGACCGCCACACATAAACCCTCTTAATACGATCACACAAATAATTCCTAATTTCCTGCCAATTGCTCGGAACACCACAACATCATA
Source organism: Vicia faba (assembly GCA_948472305.1). Lineage (NCBI taxonomy): Eukaryota > Viridiplantae > Streptophyta > Magnoliopsida > Fabales > Fabaceae > Vicia > Vicia faba. The sequence goes on from OX451737.1 coordinate 1,189,711,754, forward strand.
ATGACCACACCACCCAGTGATAACTACACTAACCTAATCATCGATTCTACCGGGAAATGATACAGACCACTCGAAATAACCTCAACATAACAACCAGGAAACATCCTATAGAAGGTTCATTAAAACATCGTACGATAACTCCCTAAACGACCACAACATGAATAAACGGGCAACTTCGATAACAAATCCAGAAACATCAATGCACACAGTCATACAAACGACCAAATCCCACATAATACACATCATAAATCTCATTATAATTTCAGAACCCCACCCTTACCTGGATTGAAGTTTGCTCAACCAAAGCTCCGACCGTAATCCTCGCTTTGCTCTGCTCGATATCGGGCAGTTGCTCTTCTCATCATGCGGCTTCACACGGTCAGCGCACATAATTCCTTATTCTCTAAAAACAAAATATTTGTGTCAACTTAACCTTATATATCAATCCTATTAGCCCTAACCTCCACACCTCCACTTTACTACATTAAACCAATAAAATAGGCCCAGCACAAATATTCTATTAATTTCAACATTATTATTATTAATCATCTAATTAATTAATTAATAATAATCTAACAACTTCTACCAATAATTCTCAACATCTTACAACTTCAAAAAATAATCCAAAAATTATTTAATTAAATAAACGGGTGTTATACTTCAATTCTTGTTATTTCGCAGGTTTGGGATTTGGAGCTATCAGAGAAGAAGGAGTTAACCACCGTGAGGGGTGGTTGGACTCACCTGAGTGCTGGCGTGGCAGGATGAAAGGAAACCATTAGCTCGTTCAAATAACAGGGGTCTAATCACACGTGCGCGTTTTTTGTTTGTCCAATATTAGCTTTTATTTTGTGTTATAATGTTTTGTTTGATTAATCTTACCAGATGTAATAACCACCCTAGCGGTAAGTGTGAGTGTGTGTGTTAAGGTGTTAGTGTACCAGGGCATGGGTTCGATCCCTGCCCCTGACATATTAGTTTTCAACATTTCTCTATTGCAGATCCCATGCCATGCAATCTAAGGCGTGTATGATGTACCTCAACTCCACACCATCATATCTCAACAGATCTTGATCCAGTGTTCCAAATCAGCACGTACATCATAGGCTTCATGGATCATCCTCACCAGATCCAGCGCAATAACCTGGGCTCCTTGAAATAGGCCTAGTGATTTCTGATTCACACCCCTCATTTAATTGTATTTCAGGCCCAGTTCATTTTCTTGTTTTTTTAATAATTGTTTTATTTAAATAATTAACCTCTTTTAAAATAATTAACTAAATCAGAAAAATCACAAAAAAATAATTAAAAATTAGGTTTAGGTTTTTTTGGTTAATTAATTGAATTTTTATTAAATGAAAATTATTTTTTAATTTAATCAGACTTTGATTCTATTTTTATTAACTAATTTGTAAATCATTTAGAATTAGGGTTTTGCACTAAAAATATTTTTCTAAACAAAAACACCAAAAATATTTTCTTAAACACTTAGAAATTTTTAGGTTTTAACATTTTTCTCTTTCTCACAATCTCTGCGCGCTTATCTATTTTCGCATTGTTACTTTAATTATCATGTATTTGTTAATGGTATGTGTGATACGGTGGGAGAACTGACTTGAGGTTTTGCGTTTATTTTCGCACTTGTTCGGTTGAGCAAGAGTCGCCACCGACTTTTTATTTTATCCTAAAGGAAAGGTTAAAAAGCACAGGAAAAACCTTTTGAGATGTTTTGTGGGTTCGGGGGGTAGATTATAGAAAGGGAAGGTATTAGCACCCTTTCTATCCATGGTTATCCATGGGCTCTTAGTTACTTGGTTTTAGATCAACTTGCCTTTTATTTTCAATTGTTTTGAAATGGTGTGTGTGTGTGTGTGTGTGTTTTGAAAATGTTTTTGAAGAAAATGCCTTGTCTTAGGCAACCAATGTAATGACTCGTGTTTGAGTGTTTTACAAAGGTGTGTATCTTTTCGAAAAGATGTTTCAAATGTTTTTGAAAGTTTGTTTTGAAAGTGTTTGTGGAGTGTGGTTTGAAAAGTAGGCAAGCGTTTTTGCAAGTTTGATCAAGTAACTAAGAGTTTGTCTACCCCTAAATTTACTCAAAGGTTTTTTTTCTCATGTTTTAACCCTTTTAACAATTTTGTTCCACCATTGTATTTGATGGACAATCTTGCATTAGGATGTTTAACGGGACAGGCGCGGGTCATCGTATGGACCATGAATGCAATGGTGGCAAGTGTCTTTGGCAATTTTGCTTGAAGGTACTATGATCATTTTGATAGGCAACTTTCGAAAGCGTCATCAAGGGACTATGATCATTTTGATTCGTCTTGCCAAAGAAACTTAACGTGCAAGCATGGCCCATTTTGGAAGGCAACAAGCGGGATTACCCTAGGGTGCAAGTGTGAATTGTGTATTGATTTCATGCATTTAATCTTTGATTAGGGGTTGTCTACTTGTTGATTCTTATCTTGTCATACACGCCTAATTACTAGCATTTGTACAAAGTAAATAGAATGCAGAAAGATAAAATCCTACGCTATTACAACCATATCGAAAGGCATAAAAATATAAAGGCAAAAATAAAATAAAAGCAAGAAAAATGAAGGTTTTTAGATTGGGGCAGAAAACCCTTCGATTCTGCACATTCCGACTCTCTTCGATTTGGCCTGGAAAGGGTGAAGGCATGACTTTCGACTGAGGCCTCACGGTCAGCATGTTGTGCCTTTCGATTAGGCCTGGAATCTGTGCAAGATGTAATCTTCTTTTCTGCCTCCTTCGACCGGGCCTGGAGTCAGTGAGGAAGCCTGAGGCTTCGTTTCATATTCATGTTTCCTGTTTACTTCGTTTGAGACATTAAATAGCAACATGGCCTAAGGCCATGCTAGTAAACAGTTTAATAACTAAAGCTAATTCAGGCAAATAACAAGCAAAACGAAACATGTTATCAGGGTGGAAACGAAAGGAACAGCAGTATGTACATGCTTGGAACGAAAGTGAGTTTATTTACATGTTATGTCATGAAATGAAAAGCTCAAGGGTAAGAGTGACTTACCTTGATGGAGGCGTTGAATGGATGTGGGGCCTTGAGTGATGGCCCTTGAATGCTTCTGGATTCGGAGGGGGAAACCAGGGGTCACGTCCTTGATACTGGATTCAATAGAGAAGAACAAGTGTGAGGTTCTTCCTACTGGATTCGAAAAGGTAACAAGGTGTATGGACGTTTCAAATTCCAAGGGGATAAGTGTTTGGATTCTGGATATGTGTTTGAGAGCTGTTAGAGAATTTTCTGCAGATTCGTTCGACTGGCCAAAAAAAGGTCTCCTCAACATGTGTGGTGGAGGCTCATATTTATAGATGGCTTAGGTTGATGCTTTGGGAGGGAAAACAAAAAATTCAAACAAAAAGAGTATGCTGTATTTGTAGCTTTCGAGGGACAGTGTTTTATTTCCATTTTGGTGCAAGGAATTGGACAGTGTAGGACTGCTGTGCAGCAGTTTTGGAGCTTTATGGACAGTGAATCGGGCCCGAGCCTGACAGTGCATGAGACTTGGTCAACAAATGCCTTTGGCCTCTCATCCTTTTGTCTTGACTCCCTAGCCTCACCTTTCGACCAGACTTTCAGTAACCATCTCCTTTCTTCAATCAAAGTGACGTTCGGATGACTTCCCCAGACAATCCTTCGAATGGGCCAAATTAATGCTCTTGGGATGGAAGGCTCAATCGAAGCTTGCAACGCTGAAGAAGTCACTCCCCCAAACGAGAAAAAAAACATGCAAGGGCAGGATGTGTGATCGAAAGAGGGCAAAAAAGAGGCTTTTTCCTCCTGGATCGAAGGACACCATCAAGAGGGTTTTTGCCTTGTAAATGAAATAGATTACAAGAGGCTCTTTTCCTTGTGAATCCAAACCAAACTGTGTCAGAGACCCATGCCCAGTCGAAGGATGCAAGCCAAACTTGTTTCAAAAGGTCAATCGAAGGATGCAATCCAAGCTTGTGTCGAAAGAGGCCAAAAAGCCAATCGAAAGAGCTGAAACGAAGGATACTTGTTTTTTTATCCAAATTTGCCAAAATATTAATTTTATCTGTTTTCCCCTTTTTTTGACAGTTTCCTTTTGGTATTGGAAAATCCAACTGCACTTGTTCAAGCTTGAACCTTTGAAAATCCTTGTGAGAAAGGTCTTGAGAATTGAGAGGGCAAATTTTGGGGTACAACAGCTGCCCCTGTTCAATCTTCTTACACCTGAAGAGTTAGATTGGCGAATCTGCCATTTGTGATTTGAAGGTGGAAGATGATTGAACACTAGAGTACCCAGAAATTTGCACTTGGTGATGTGATGGTAGAGGGAATGGGCTTAAAGATGCCATTTGGAGAGGTAATGGATAGGAGGATGGGCTTATAGATGCCATCTGGGGACGTGACAGAACTTTTTCGGGAATGGGCTTATAGATGCCATTTGGAAGTGTCGATCGCGTAAGAGATTCCTTAGCGAGAACTTGCGTACTTGAGAAAAAAAGATGGTTTCCTGGCTTGCTACAGGTGTTGATCTTCAGTCTCTTCATGCAGATGTGCCCTGGCTGGATACAGGTATTGAATCTATGATCAATTGCTCACAGATATGCCCTGGCTAGATATAGGAATCGAATCCGGAACTTCAAAAGGTTGCTTACTGACGTGCCCTGGCTGGATACAGGTATCGAATCTCTAAACCATTCATGTAGATCTTCCCCGGCTAGATACAGGTGTCGAATCCACAATCAAATACTCACAGACATGCCCTGGCTGGATACAGGAATCAGATCTGGAAATTGTCATCTACAGATGTGCCCTGGCTGGATACATGAATCGGATCTGGAAATTGTCGTCTACAGATGTGCCCTGGCTGGATACAGGAATCGGATCTGGAAATTGTCGTCTACAGATGTGCCCTGGCTGGATACAGGAATCGGATCTGGAAACTCTTCATGCAGATATTCCCTGGCTGGATAAAGGTATCGATTCTACAATCAATCACTCACAGATATGCCCTGGCTAGATACAGGTATCGAATCTGGAATTGCGATAGTTGATAGTAATCATCTTTGGATTGACCTTTTTCCTCTAAAGGCAAAAACATCAGTTGTATGCAATGTCATGACGTATTATATGCATGATGTCATGATGCTCAAAATGAGATAGTGTTGTATGCACTTTATCATGTATGTATGCAGGATGTATGAAATGTGAATTGTCCATGAATGTATTTTCGTCTAGGAAAATAAATCCTTGACGACTGCAGGGAACTTGTGGAATCCTGGGCTGACGTTGAAGAGTGGAGTTCTTCGTTTCCGCTGGGGATGATGGTTGCAAGAATAAACTGGTAGGAGAAGATGACTCCATTAGGCAATAAACTTGTTGGAGAGATTACTCTACGGGGAATTACTCTGTGGGAAGAGATACTTCGCTGAGGTTTTGATGAGAACTCCGTTGGGGATACCGTTGATAAGCTTGTTGGGGAATTTGATGAACTCCGCTGGGGATAGGAGAATCTTGACTGCTGTCGGGGAAAGTGAATTCTTGACTGCTGCAGGGGAAGGCAAGAATCTTTTGATTGTTGAAAGTGAGAAATCATGGGACCGTTGTTTGGGAAACCGGAGCTTGGGTTGTATGCCAACTGTTGTACCCCAAAATTTGCCCTCCCATATTCTTCAAGAATTGCAAAGTCAAAGCTTCAACAATCTCCCCAAGAGTTGCACAGTTCAAGGGCCTCCTAACAGTCAAAATTAGGGTTTTGGTTCTGACAAAGTAAATGAAGTTTCCAAGGGTCCAATCAAGTCCCACATGCTTATAAACATGGTCAAGCATCCTCATATCAAGTTTCAAGACTTTCAGCACAAAATTGCACAGTCAAAACCCTAATTGCACTACAGTCAACTGTAGGGGCAAAATGGTCATTTGACAGTCAAAAGTTCAAATATTTGGTCAACATCTCATTTTGAAGCCACAAACATCATTTGATCAATGCTTGATCATGATTCTCAAAGCTTGGCTCAAAAATCATCAAGATGCAAAAGTTTCCATATTTGGACAGTTGAAAAAGTCAACTGAAAATTGACCAGGGCATAACTTCCACATGGATTATCAGAAAAATTCCATCCAAAGCTCATTTTGAAGATAAAGACATTTCCTACAACTCCTCTTCATACTTCAAGTCCAAGAAATGCTCTCACAAAAAGTTATCAATTTCAACATTATAGGTCATTTTCAAAAGTCAACAAAAAGGGACTTTAAGTCAAAGGCCATAACTTGATATTGGTAAATCAAAATGACATGGGACCAAAGGCATTGGTTAGAGGACTCAAAGACATTTCCAAAATGTCCAAGAACATGAGCAAAGCTTAAAAATTGAGCAAGTTATGCCTTGTGGAAGTTGGGAAATTTTTGGGTATTTTGAAAAGTCAACATTGCTTCAAATAACCTAAAATTGCTAATGGGCCTCTTTTTCTTCCACAATTCATTATCCAAGGCATGTGCACGACCATTTGGCCCAAAGGGAAGTTTTTTTTCATTTTTTATTTATTTATTTGGATTTTTATTATTAATAATTCATTTAATTAATTAAAATACATGAAAAATACTAAACCTAGGTTTTTCAATCTTTTTATGCATATAATATCTCCAAGATTTCGTGCCTAACCAAATATAGAAAGAATCAATGGAATTGGACATGATTTGTATCAAAGATGCTTGAAAAAGATTGGAAAATCATGGCTTAAAAATCAAATATTTTTTCACATCAATGCATGGATTTTTGATCAAGTTCTTAACCTAAATCATTCCCCTATACATACACAAGCAAACCCTCGTGCCCATGACCAAAAAAGTTGCGCCATAGAGAAGAGACAAAACTTGAATTTTTGCTTGAAAACTCAAATCTGAAAACTGTTTTCCAGGGCGATTCAAGCTGAGATAATCATCTCATCACCTTCCTGAGACCTTAAGCAACGTGCCTGAATAGGTTTCCACGTCCCTAACCCTTTGAATCGGTATACAGAAGTCAATTTTTTCTCATAAAAATGCATATTCGTGTTTTAATTTTGAGACATTCTCATAGCATTTTGTTTATGTATTCATACTAAGCGATGTGTTCTGAAGCTAACCCTATATTTTAATTACGTTTTTATGCACTATTGGAGAATCTGCCATTGTTATATTCTAGGGTTTTGCAAGCTTTGAATTGGGCGTTTTTTAACGCTGTAAAATTAGAGGACCTCAATGCCATGACCATGTTCAGCGCGCTTGGACGAAAAAGATAGGACCCTCGCGCCTAATTTATGAGGCCACATGGCCTGTTCGTTATTTTCTGGAATGGCATATTCTGGAACGGTCCAAAAACCGTTGCTTATGGTTTTGTGTTTCAGGAAAAATAACGAAGAAGAAGAAGATGATGCGTGGAAGAATACCATTGGGTGATTCAAATAATTAGCGCGCTTTTTTATTTGTCCACTAATCCATTGTTTTCTTATTATATTATTTAGTGTCCATCAGATTAAAGAATAAACGCGCTAGCTTGAGTGGTAGGGAAGACGCTTGGTAAACCACAGGACCTGGGTTCGAGCCCCAGGTCCCCACCCCCCTTTCATATTATTTTTCATTTAATATTTGTGTGCAGTTTCAACGTTATGGACCACCGTGCATCATCAAAATCAAGTCGTCCACTTGGCCAATGGAAGCGATCAGAGGGCCATGATCTGAAGTCCATGGTAGACACCAGTCAACCACCTCACACGCTGGCATGAAAGTCAATCAGGCCATGAACAATTGGGCCCAAAAATGCTAAGCATACCCTCCAAATTAGGGGCAGAACCCCCTAGGTTTGCATTATTTCTTTTCATTATTTTGGTATTATTTTCAATTATTGTCTTTATTTTAATTAAGTCTTTAATTTAATTATTTTCATAAAATATAAAAAAAAACAATATAAAATCAGAAAAAGACAAAAATTAAATATATTTATTTAATTAGTATTTTTGTAAATAAAGTTCATTAATTAACTTAGTTTTTTTAATTTAGGTTTTAACCTTAACTTTTTTTAATAAAAAATCTAAAATTGGTAGAATTAGGGTTTATAATAATTTTTATCCCTTTTTATTTTCTTTCATAATAATTAAATATTTACTATTATTTATTTTTATAATTAAATTGCATGTAAATAATTAGATTAAGTTTAGGTTAAAATTTAATTCTTTCTTAATAAACTAAAAAACAACTAGAATTAGGGTTAGCATTTTATTTCTCATAAAAATCATAAAGTCCAAAAATACCAAAAATAATTTCTTTTTCTTTTTTAATTTCATTAATAATTTAATTTAGTTTCATTACAAAGGGTCCAACGCCCTCGTTTCAATTTTAATTCAATTCGCGCGTAGTTATTTCTTTTTCTTTTAATATTCATGTACCTCTCCCAAAGCCATGTAATTTCATACTTTCTCGCACTTTACTTCCTTTCTTTACTTTCTGTCAAATCGGGTTCTGGAAATTTTGGCGATGTGGACCCGCGCCTTTTGTAATAGCTTAGAACTTTACGTTTCTCGCAAATTTTTTAACTGCTAAAATGCATGCAAGAATGAATGACAAAAATAAAAACAAATGCGTAGCTCACTCATAACATGACAAGATAAAATAAATGAAAACGACACACGAATTACACACCACCCCTAGGGTACGCCTCACTGTTGCCTTGCCTCGAAAGGTGATCGTCGAGTAGAGGATGTCTTAGTAAGTCCTCATGATCCGGGAACCTGGCATGAGGGTAGCTTCTAAGGTGTCTTCCCATTGCTCTGGTGATCACCATGTCCCGAACCTCGAATTGACCCGAACACCTCTGTGATACGGTGGGAGAACTGACTTGAGTTTTTGTGTTTGTTTTCGCAAATGTTTCGGTTGAGCAAGAGTCGCCACCGACTTTTTATTTTATCCTAAGGAAAGGTTAAAAAGCACAGCAAAAACCTTTTGAGATGTTTTCTTGGGTTCGGGGAGTAGATTATAGAAAGGGAAGGTATTAGCACCCTTTCTATCCATGGTTATCCATGGGCTCTTAGTTACTTGCTTAGATCACTTGCCTTGTGTTTTTAATTGTTTTAAATGGTGCTTGAGTGTGTGGGTTTGAAAATGTTTTGAAAAGAGGCCAATGTGGTGGCAACCTTTGTAATGATCCATGTGGGGATGTATACAAAGATGTATGTCTTTTGAAAAGGTTTTCATTTGTTTTTTGAAAGTTGTTTTGAAAGTGTAGTGATGTGTGGTTTTTTTTTTTGAAATAGGCAAGTGTTTTGTTTTGCAAGTTTGATTCAAGTAACTAAGAGGTTATCTACTCCTAAATTTCTCAAAGATTATTGCTATGTTTTAACCCTTTTAACAAGTTTGTTCCACCATTGTATTTGGTGGACAACCTTGTGTTTAGGATGTGAAAGGGACAGGCGCGGGTCATCGTTTAGACCATAATTGCAACGGCGTTAAATGTCTTTGGGCAATTTTCTTTAAGGGACTTGATCATTTATTTTTGTTTGTTTTGAAGAGTTTTATCGAGGGACTATGATCATTCAAATTGTTTTCTTTGCCCAAAGAAGTTCAACATACAATATGGCCCATTTATTTGAAGGCAACAAAGTGGAGTACCCTAGGGGTGCAAGTGTGAGATGTGTTGTTTATTTTCATGCTCATTCATCTTGTATTAGGTCCAACTATTTTTTATCGTTTTTCGCATGCAAACCCTAATTCTAACATGTTATTATTAGAAAGCAATAAAGCGCGAAATTTAAATTTACTAAGCTATTACAAAACCAAATATGGGAAGGGGGATACAAATGTTCAAATGGGGATATTGACAAGTAATGTAAATCTAAATTATTACATCATTTTTGAATATTTGCAAAGTAAATAAATTGCATAATTAAATGGAAATTAAATAAATATGCAAAATGCAAAGAGAAAGTTTTTATATGTATGAGAAAAGTATGGTTTATGTAAAATAAAATAAGAAAATAAAAAGGTATTATTTTGAGTATTTTCAACTTTTAGGGCAAAACCCTAATTTTAAAGAAAATGTATTATTATATAAGTATTCATTTATTATGTACAAAAATAAAAATAAAATGAAGTATATTATGAAAAAAGTATTTTTGTATCAAATATCAATAAAAATGAAAAAATTCAAGTATTTTTATATTTATATCAATAAACATATATATATATATATATATATATATATATATATATATATATATATATATATATATATATATATATATATATATATATATATATATATATATATATATATATTAAGTTCTTAAATATGCATTATATACAAAATAATATATATTTAATATTTTAATAAAATAAATAAATAAAAAGTATTTTTATGTGAAATATTTTCAGAAGGTAAATAAAAATAAAAAATGTATTTACACTATCTTTAGTATTTTAAAACAAAATATATGTATTTATTTATTTGTGTATAATCTAAAAAGAAAACTATATAAATGCCTAATAAAATAAAAAATGGTGAGAAAAAATATTTTTATATTTTTAATGTCATGAGAAAAAATAAATAAGTCAAACAAAAAAAGAAAAAGTCAAAAAGAAATAAAAATAAAGCAAATGGGCTCAGGGGGTGTAATAGCAATTATGGGGTGTGAAAAAGAAAAACATAAGACAAGCCCAGCCCAATGCCACTGTCTTCAACCTCCAGCACAATATTTGAAAAAACGCGCGCGCCCTGTTCTTCAATGTCCAACTCTCGATTCCTGGCTTTTTAGCAAAAACTCATAACACAACAAATGTTCAGCATGAAGAGACGGTTCTAACCATGTATAGAACTTGACCTAACTCTCTAAGATGAGGGAGAATTTCTCCTCCCCCAAATCCTAACCTAGTTTTTCTGCCATTTTCAAACTCCAAATTCTCTCTACTCAGGCAAAAGAAATGAAATGTAAAGATATGTACATGTTCAGGGCTATGAGTAGAACCTTGTTTCTTCACAAACTTAAGACTAAAGATACCTGATAAGAGAGATACGAGTTCAAAGTTTTACCTGTGCAGTTGAACTTCTATCTGGAGAATGAGGAACTTCTGGTGCAAGGTAATGATTGGAAAAGCTTCCTTGAGGTCCAGGGATACTATTCCAATGTTTACTTTGTCTTGAAACTTCTTGTATCGAGCTGTGGAACTTCAACTGCAAAAGGAAAAAATGAAAATGGTGGAAACTGTTAGAGGGATTACAGGTCAGGTTTTAGGCCATGGTTAGCTTGCATACATGCTAGGGAATGTGTATGAATTGGTTTTGGTGAGAATGCTCGAGGGAAATGGGAGTTGGTATTCAAACTGCAGGCCTTGCCCTGTTTGAGCAGTTTTATGGTGTTTCTGTGATGGAGAGTGTTTTAGAGGTCAAGGATTCGTGCAAAAGCTTGGTTGGGATGTTTGGAATGTGTTTGATTAGTTTTGTGTTGTGTCCCTATGCTGGTATGATAGTTGTCACAAGTTATGGAACTTTTCTTCTCTCTTAAGCAACAAAAGCAAGTTGATGGTTTAGGTCAGTAGGGGGCCTCCTAATGTGCTGCATAATCTTCTCTTGATCAGAGCAACTTGTCCATAATCTTGTGCCAAAAGGATTTAGCTTGTACTTGTTGGATTTCTAAGTTGACATAAAGTGAACTTTTACAAAAATGGCTAACTCACTTTATCTAAAAATGGATCAATCTTGTGTACAATGCTTGAACTCATGGAACAACACTTTGGCACAATGAACAAGCATTAAATTATGGAGTGTAACTTGGTTTAAGGACCTGTAATCTAGCCTAAAGCATGCTGAGTTCAAATTTGCAAAGTTGTGGACATGGAACTTGGTCATGAACAAAGTGGTTTTTTGCTATATTGTGAAATTCGAATCTCTCAAGTTATGAGGTTGTTTGAGAAGTTCTTGGACATTTTGGAAAGCTTGGAATGTGTAATACAATCCATCTTTGAAATGAAAATTGAAATTCCAAGTGGAAGGGTATGAAAAATGGCCTTGAAGTGGGGTAGAAAACCTTGTCAAAATAGGTTAAAATTTCACTAAGTTAAAAATGGTTTAGTGCCCTTATTCAAAAAATTGTAACTTGAGATACAAGCTTCAAATGAGAAAACTATGTGAATCAAAGTTGTAGATTATGCAACAAGCTACAACTTTCATGTTTTGACTTTTGTTTGAATCCAAATGGATCTTGGTGAAAAGACGGGGCAAAGTTGGGAAAAAATTAGGGTTTTTCATAACTTAGAAAAATTCTAAGTTATGAAAAATTCCATTTTCAAACCCTAATTTGCATTTTGTGATTTCTTGGTGAACAAGTTTCATGATTTGGCATGTTTTGATGAAAAATGAATCTTGACTCTTGATTTTGACCAAAAAGTCAAAGTTTGACTTTTCAGTGTACAGTTAAAATTGATCAATTGACTGGGAAATTCAACTGTCAATCTTGTGTACTTGGGATCCTTTGAGCTTGATGAATGTGTCAAGACCATTTCATTGAGTCCTTGAGTCCATATGTGAGCTTGATTTGCCATTGGCTAGGTCAAACAGTCAAAAATTGCCTTTGTACAGTCAAAACCCTAAAAATGACCATTTTGCCCTTTTGGTGATCTGATCAAATTTCTTGTGGAATTGTGATCCAAACTTGATCAAATGGTCCATATGAGTTCATAATGTTGATGTGGGTCAAAAATCATGAGTTTTGACTGTCAATTGACCATAGTTGACTTTTTCCCCAATACAGCTGATTTCTAGGTCAACTGTCCAATTGACTGAGCAAAACTTGGAATCAAGACTTGAAACTTGGCATGGGTAAACTTGGGAGTCCAACATGAAGCATGAAAGTCATCTTAGGCATTTTAGGTCAAAACATCCTTGGGCAAACACAAACCCTAATTTGAGTCCACAGTGCAAGGAGAAGTCTTGAGCAGAGGAAACCCTAACTGGATCTTGATCTTCAAAGGTCTTGTGATGAGAAAATGTTGAGGAAATGGGAGGGCAAATTTTGGGGTACAACAGTTGCCCCTGTTCAATCTTCTTGAACCTGAAGAGTTAGATTGGCAAGTTTGCCTTTCGCGACTCGAGGGTAAAAGGAGATTGGACACTAGAGTGCCCGGAAATTTGCACTCGCATGTTGAAGTATCAGCAATGTGATGTCAGGAATGGGCTTACAGATGCCATTTGGAGAGGTGGTAGATAGGGAGATGGGCTTATTGATGCCATCTGGAGACGTGACAGAACCTTTTCGGGAATGGGCTTATAGATGCCATTTGGAAGTGTCGGTCGCATAAGAGATTCCTTAGCGAGAACTTGTGCATTTGAGAAAGACGGATGTTTTCCTGGCTTGTTACAGGTGTTTGATCTTCAGTCTCCTTATGCAGATATGCCCTGGCTGGATACAGGTATCGAATCTACAATTGGTTGCTCACAAATGTGCCCTGGCTGGATACAGGAGTCGAATCTGGAAATAGTCGTTTAATAGATGTGCCCTGGCTGGATACAGGAATCGAATCTTCGAACTCTTCAGACGTGCCCTGGCTAGATACAGGAATCGAGTCTGGAAACATGGTCAACCGATATGCCCTGGCTGGATACAGGAATCGAATCTGGAGATGTTGTAGTCGATAGATGTGCCCTGTCTGGATACAGGAATCGAATCTTCGAACTCTTCAGACGTGCCCTGGCTAGATACAGGAATCGAGTCTGGAAACTGATCACTCTCAGATGTGCCCTGGCTAGATACAGGTATCGAATCTGAAATTGTGACAGTTGAAGGTAGTTGTTTTTTGGGATTGTCTTTTTCCTGAAAAGGCAAAAACGTAAGTTGTATGCAATGTCATGATGTATGATATGCATGATGTCATGATGTTCAACCTGAGATGGTGTTGTATGCGCTTTATAATATATGTAAGCAAGATGTATGAAAATGTGAAATGTTTATGAATGTAATTTCGTCTTAGGAAAACAAATCCTTGACGAACGGCCGGAGAGTTGCTCTGTGGAAGAGATACTTGGCCGAAGTTTTGCTGAGAGACCTGTTGAGGATTTTAATGATGGATTCTACTGAGGATAATGACGATAAACTCTGCTGGGGATTGAAGGAACTTTGCCGAGGGCGGTCTTCCGTGGTTTTTAGCGGAGGATAACCCAGTTATAAGTCCTTGCGAGGAAATGACTCTAAATAAAACTCGGGAGAGACGTCTGTGTACTATAGGGAACAAGCTTCCGGAATCTACTGGGGATGAGCTTTAAGACCTGTCGGGGAATGTTGTGACTTCAGGATCGACGGGGGACCAACTCTGCTTGGGGAAAATACTACTGAACCTTGTTTTACTCTGCGGGGAGTTGAGATGATTTGGCCACATTCTTCAGCTGAACCTACCTTGGTACCTTGGCGGACAAAACAACCAGACTGCATTAGACAACTTCACATTGCCCCTGTCTCTGATGTCACCTGTAATCAATCTCTTGTTTCATATGCAATTATTTATGAATCGGCAATTTAATGTCAAATGCATATATAAAAAATGAACATTGGACGTTCTTCGCAAGACAAAACAGAAAAAGGAAAACAATGGTAATTTGTATGGACAAGTGAATTTGTATTGATTTAAACTTTGCCTGTGAATAGGCGTTTTTGTACAAGAGGCTGACATCCTAGGAAGAGGACGCCGCCAAACAACATAGAGTTTACAATTTGCAAAAGGAAACAAAACAGCTATGTGAACAATCCCACTGGGTTCCAACTCTGCTATCGCCTTTATGTCTTCGAACGTCTCATCGCTTTGTTGCCTAATTTGAAGATGAAGCTGATTGGTCAATGCCGAAATCTGGAGCCAGATAGTTGATGCCGAATTCCGGATGCGAAGTGATCCAATGAGACATAGTGTTACGCTTTTATCCCTAACTTTTGCCTGGACCGCCCTTTCGGGTTTTCAGTCCACCGGGATACCCATTTTTGCCGAAGCCGCCCTTTCAGGTTTTCGACTTGCCGGGTGTACAGATTTTTATTCATTTCATCCCTTATTTTTGCCCGAACCCTTTTGGTTCGCCGGGAAGCCCTTATTTTTACCTAGGTATGTCAACCTAGCGGGTCTTTTATTCATGCGTAGTATTTTTTCACTATGTCTGCATTGGCGGGGTGAGGAAGGTCGTCACCATCCATGGTGGTTAGGATCATGGCTCCTCCTGAGAACACACGTTTAACCACAAATGGCCCTTCGTATGTAGGGGTCCATTTGCCCCGGGGATCACTTTGAGGAAGGATGATGCGTTTGATTACCAGGTCCCCAACTTGATACTCTTGCGGTCTGACTTTCTTGTTAAATGCCCTGATCATCCGTTTCTGATACGTTTGACCATGACAGATAGCAGTGAGCCTCTTTTCGTCAATCAGATTTAATTGATCAAGTCGAGTCTGGATCCAATCATCTTCATTCAAGTCTGCATCCTTCATTATCCGGAGAGAGGGTATCTGGACTTCAATTGGCAAGACTGCCTCCATGCCATAGACCAAGGAGAAGGGAGTTGCCCCGGTTGACGTTCTGGCTGAGGTACGGTACCCATGCAGAGCGAACGGTAACATCTCGTGCCAATCTTTATAGGTTACTGTCATCTTCTGCACAATTTTCTTGATATTTTTATTGGCTGCCTCTACAGCCCCATTCATCTTCGGCCGGTAGGGAGAAGAATTGTGGTGCTGTATCTTGAATTGTTCACAGAGTTCAGTGATCATCTTGTTATTGAGATTGGTACCATTGTCCGTAATGATTCTTTCCGGGACTCCGTACCGACAGATCAGATTGTGCCGGATGAAACGTGCCACGACGCTCTTGGTTACCGTGGCATAGGATGCTGCCTCAACCCATTTCGTGAAGTAGTCGATTGCCACCAAGATGAAGCGATGCCCATTGGATGCCGTCGGTCGGATCTCACCGATCATATCGATGCCCCACATTGCAAAAGGCCAAGGTGCCGTCAGGACATTCAAAGGAACCGGAGGGATATGCACCTTGTCAGCATAGATCTGGCATTTGTGACATGTCCGGGAATGCTGATAACAGTCGGCTTCCATTGTGGACCAGTAATATCCTGCCCGAAGGATTTTCTTTGCCATGGTATGTCCACTGGAATGAGTTCCGAAGGTACCTTCATGCAGCTCCATCATAATTTTCTCTGCTTCAGCCTTATCCACATAACGTAGCAGAGTTGAATCATGATTCCGTTTGTAGAGAATGTCGTTGCTGAGGAAGAATTTTGCGGCAAACCTCCTCATGAACTTCTTATCATTGATAGATGCACCTTCAGGGTATTCCTGAGCTTCCAAGTACCTCTTCACCTCATGATACCAGGGTTTTTCGGTCACCTTCTCAGCCTCGAGCTCGCAGCAGTATGCCGGTTCATCCAACTTCCAGATAATGATTCGGGGAGCCTCATTGTCCCATTTAACTTTGAACATTGAAGACATCGTAGCTAGGGCGTCCGCTAGCTGATTCTCCTCTCTAGGGAAGTGTTCGAAAGTTATTTCTTCAAAGTGGGGGAGTAAGGTCGACACATACTCCTTGTAAGGAATAAGATTTGGGTGTTTCGTATCCCACTCGCCTTTGATCTGATTGATCACGAGAGTGGAATCTCCGAAGACACTTAGAAATTTTATCCTTAAGTCGATTGCAGCTTGTAAACCCATGATACATGCCTCATATTCTGCCATGTTGTTGGTGCAGCTGAAACATAATCGGGCGGTGAGGGGAGTATGAGTTCCTTTGGGAGATATGATTACAGCGCCGACGCCGTTACCCAAAGCATTGGAGGCTCCATCAAAATGCATAGACCATCGGGATCCTTCCTCAGGTCCTTCATCCGGTCCAGGTACTTCACAGTCAGTTACCACCATGATGTCTTCGTCCGGAAAATCAAAGTTCAATGACTGGTAATCGTCCACAGGTTGGTGTGCCAAATGATCCGCCAGTACACTTCCCTTAATTGCTTTCTGAGTTGTATACTGGATATCATATTTTGTTAAGATCATTTGCCATCTCGCTATTCTTCCAGACAGAGCGGGCTTTTCAAATATGTACTTGATGGGATCCATCTTTGAAATCAATAAAGTAGTGTGAGTCAGCATATACTGTCTCAGCCGGTGAGCAGCCCATACAAGAGCGCAGCAAGTTTTCTCCAGCAGTGAGTAACGAGACTCACAGTCGGTAAACTTTTTGCTCAAGTAATAAATAGCGTGCTCTTTTCGGCCAGACTCGTCATGCTGCCCCAGCACACACCCCATTGAATTATCAAGCACTGTCAAGTATAGTATCAGAGGTCTTCCTTCCACCGGTGGCATAAGAATGGGTGGCTCTTGGAGATATTCCTTTATCTTTTCAAAGGCGGCCTGACATTCATCATTCCAGCGTACTACTTGATCTTTCTTCAGCAATTTGAAGATTGGCTCACAAGTAGCAGTCAGATGTGAGATGAATCGGGCAATGTAATTCAGTCGTCCCAGGAAGCCTCTAACTTCTTTCTCTATTTTTGGAGTCGGCATCTCTTGTATGGCTTTTACCTTGGCAGGGTCCACCTGAATACCTTTATCACTTACAATGAAACCTAGCAATTTTCCGGATCTTACCCCAAAGGTGCATTTGTCGGGATTCAATCTCAGCTTGTACAACTTGAGTCGGTCAAATAACTTCCTCAGATGGTCAAGGTGCTCCTCCTCAGTTTGAGACCTTGCAATCATGTCATCAACGTATACCTCAATCTCATGATGGATCATATCATGAAATAAAGCAACCATGGCACGTTGATAGGTTGCCCCAGCATTTTTCAATCCGAATGGCATGACCTTATAACAGAAGGTGCCCCACTGAGTCACAAAGGTAGTCTTCTCCATATCTTCTGGAGCCATCTTGATATGATTATACCCTGAAAAACCATCCATGAAGGAGAACACCTTGTGTTGAGCTGTATTGTCAACAAGGACATCAATGTGAGGTAGGGGGAAGTCATCCTTGGGGCTGGCCCTGTTCAGATCCCTGTAATCAACACACATTCTGACCTTACCGTCCTTCTTCGGCACTGGCACCACATTGGCAACCCACTGAGGGTAAGAAGTCACTGCAAGGAACCCGGCATCAAACTGTTTCATAACCTCGGCCTTGATCTTTTCAGACATCTCTGGACGCATTCGTCGGACTTTTTGCTTTACCGGAGGGCAATCTTCCTTGGTTGGCAGGTGGTGAACTACAATGTCGGCATCCAAACCAGGCATATCTTCATAGGACCAAGCAAAAATCTCCATGTAATCCTGTAGCATCTGTATCAATTGTTGCTTCACGCTGAGCTCTAGATTGGCACCAATCTTAACCTCTTTCCTATCCATCTCAGTACCCAGGTTAATTGTTTCCACAGGCTCTTCATGTGGCTGAATAGCCCTCTCTTCCTGGAGTAGCAGTCTTGCGAGTTCACCAGGCACTTCGCAATCATCTTCACCTTCGTCTTCGGCCAAGTTGATCGGATTTTCGAAGTCATAACTGGCGGTAGCAGAGCTGTTACCAGTGAGATCCAGAGTGGATTGAAACCTGTATAAGTGAGTGTGTGTAAATATAGCTGTTTTGCAATATATATATAACACAGAAAGGAAAAGAGCACAAGATTTGAAATGCAACAAACGTCCAATGTTTTGATTGATGATATATGAAAATGTCATACAAAAAGCCCTCACAAATGGAGCTACGATGCCCCGGGTAGGACACCGAGCCAACAAAGTTTTAACATATTGTTTGTTACAAATTGGAAATCAAAAAGAAATTAATTACTGCGTGACAAAGGTGATAGGTGTAAAATCCTTTGTCGTCCAGTTGCTTGGTTCGTCGCTGGTAGTCGGGTAGATCCAACTGTCAAATTCTGCTTCCTCTACATCCTCCTCGATAGCGTTCACCCCTGAGCCGGAGATAAACACCGGAGCCTTTCTGACCTTCTCCTTGCGCACAGCCCTCTGAGCCTCCGCAGTAAAGCCCAGCCCAAACTTGTCATTCTTCTGAGTGAAGTCAGGAAGCTGACCCCAGTTTGCACAATTGCCTTTCTGAACCACAGCCCGGGCATCCCTTAGGGAAGCCATCTTCAAGGAAACATTCTCTTCGACTGTTGTTTCTGCTCCTGCTGAAATTGGATGCACCTCCACGAAATGCTGAAAGGGGGTTTCAATAAACTCCCCATCCATCTCAATGTATCTGAAGGAATTCAAATGGCTCACCATATACTCCTCTTCTCCTTGCACAGTGACGATCTTCCCTCTGACAGGGTACTTCAGCTTCTGGTGCAAGGTAGAGGTCACTGCCCCAGCTTTATGGATCCAAGGTCGACCCAATAGACAAGAGTACGATGGACGTATATCCATCACATAAAAGGTAGAGTCAAACACTTGAGAGCCCACACGAATAGGGATGTTAACCTCTCCATGAACCATCCTTTTTGAACCGTCAAATGCCCTGACGATGATATTGCTGGGCTTCAGTTCTAGGCCTTCATAATCCAAACGGTCTAAAGCCTTTTTCGGTAGAACATTCAAGGAAGAACCAGTATCCACCAATACATGCGCCAGAGTAGTGCCCCTGCATTCGATAGAGACATGCAGGGCATCATTGTGGTCTCTTCCCTTCGCAGTCAGGTCAGCATCTGAAAAACCTAAGCCATTGTCTGCTGTCAGATTTGCTACGCAATCAGTGAACTGGACTGCAGACGTTTCCTGCGGCACATGGGCCGTTTTGAGAAATGAGATCAAGGCCTTAGCATGGGCCTCGGAGCATAGCAATAAGGAGAGCATGGAGATCTTGGAGGGCGTATGCCCCAGCTGCTCGACAACATTGAAATCACTTTTCTTTATTATTTTCAAGATCTCCTCCATTTCTTGTTGGGAGGCCTCAGCATTTATGGGTATTGGTGCCTCCATCCGGGCAGGCTCTTCTTCAACCCCTTTGCCCCGAGCATTAGATGACTCGGCGGCAGGGGAAACAACTTGATCAGTAGCGGGGACAGGTAAACTTGTAGGTGTTATAAGGAGGGGTCTTCGAGTAGCGGGTGGTGCAATGTCAGGTGAGAAGAGCCTACCACTGCGGGTGACCTTGGCTGGACCAGTGATATCGCAGATACTGGCGCCAGTGTCGAATTCTTGTTTGATTCCATTTACATATACGTCTGCCCCATAATGCCAGGGGACAGCTTTATCAGATACGTAGGGGAGAGGCCCCGGAACAGTAATAACCACAGGCGCAACGGTTATGATTTGAACAGGCTTCTTTGGGAGAGCCTTGATTGGATTTTTGAAGATGGTAACCACAGAAACTTCTTTTACCGGAACCAACTGAACAGCAGACTTCTTAAACAGAATCTCCTTGCTATCCATTAGGCTTTGGACGCCTAACCTCAGCAAGGGACAACCAGATAGGGAAGCAGCACAGAACAGGCAACCTTCACTGCAACCCGGAAATAAACCGGCCCGCAGTAGGTTCTTCTTGATAGTCTTCAGAGGGGTAACAACTTCATTTACCGAAACAGCATACAATTCTTCCTCAATGGCATTTACTCTATGCTGGGGCATAGGAGCAGTTACAACATTTGGTCTCTCCGGCGCCTCGAACTGAATTTCCTTTGCGTCGATCAGATCCTGCACTTTGTTTCTCAAGGCCCAGCAATCATCAGTAGTGTGCCCGGGACTATCAGAATGATAAGCACACCGGGCATTTGGGTTATACTTAGGAGACGCAGTGTTGACGACCTTAGGAGCTTCTTTGAGGGTCACCAGGTTGGTGGATAACAGTTGGGGTAAAATTTGAGATAAGGTCATACTCAGTCGGGTATACTGCCTCTTGGGCCTTTCGCTTCTTTGTTGATTGTACTGCTGAGGAGCAGCAACAGGTTTCGAGATGACCAAAGCATTGACGGCTTGGCGACTTTCGGGCTTGACTTGTCTTCTAGGACCATAGACGGCACTTGCTTCTTTCTTAAACGGCCTCTTCTCAGCACTTGTGGAGGTAGCCTTTTGTATCTTGCCTGACCTGATGCCAGCTTCAATTCTTTCTCCCGTCAATATCAAATCTGTAAACCCAGCGGAGGAGTTACCAACCAAATGATTGAAAAACGGACCAGACAATGTCCCTAGGAACATATCAACCAGCTCTCGATCAGTTAATGGAGGCTGCACCCTGCCAGCCAAATGTCTCCATTTTTGAGCGTACTCTTTGAACCCTTCACCCGTTCCTAGAGACATACCCTGAAGTTGGGTACGCGTAGGAGCGAGATCAGAATTGTATTGGTATTGTCTGTAGAATGTGGTTGCCAAATCTTCCCAGTGTCGGATGCTAGTTCCATCTAATTGGTAGAACCATTCAAGCTGTGACCCCGAGAGGCTATCTTGGAAGAAGTGAATCCAAAGGTTCTTATCTGCCGTGTAAGGTTGGATTTTCCTTACTTACGACCTCAGATGCAGCTTTGGGCAGGAGACCCCATCATACTTGGCGAAGGCAGGCGCCTTAAACTTGTGTGGAATTACTACCCCAGAAGACAACCCCAAATCTCCGAAATCCAATCCCGGCACATTCTGAATTTCCATGGCGCTCAAGCGGTCCTCCAATTGCTTGTATCTGTTAGCAGCAGGTGGGTATTGCTCGTCGTTATAGTCCGTCTCGTTGTCGGAGACTGCGGGACTAGGAGCTCCTCCCCCTTGGGGACTGTTTTTCTCAGCAGAAGAAGTAGTTGGATCGACTTCATTATGGAGTGTGTTCCCAAATCTGCGTCCGGTGTTGAACAACGCAATCCTCTTTTTCTTCTTCTTCTTCAGGAGTAGAGTCTTCAACTCTTGCTGACCTTGGGCTAGGCTTAGGACCATTTCTTGAAACTGTGCATTTTGGGCCTGAAGGGCCTTGATTGCTTGCTCACTGGAGGAGTCTGGATTCATGATGACTGTGCAAACAAACAGCGAAGAAGATTAAGCAACCTGTGAAATAGGGTACCTGCTATGCATATGGTGCAATGGAATGCGTATGTATGCAATGCATTCAAGGATTTAGAACATTCAAAATTTGTTGTAGACAAAAAAGGAACGCACATCATATTAATAAGGAGAAATTCGTTAGTACATAAATGCCCCATGGGCCAAATATTACAAAATGACTCCTCAAGGCAAAAAAACATTGCGCATCCTTTTTGGTGCGATGTAGGTGTTGAGATTCCTCTCCTCGTGCAGCAGGCGGGTGAGTTCCAGGACCTTCTTTTCACTAGCACGTAGACTGGTCTCAAGAGAATTCCGTTCTTCCTTAAGCTGGACCCAGCTCTTCTGCATTTCTTCCCAGGAGGTGGGCATGTCGGGATGTTGAATGGTGTAGGATACCTTTCCTTCCAAGACTGATTCTTTGATCACAGGGAGCATATGGGGATAAGGCATCACTAACTTCTGGGAGCGGGCTCGTACCCACTTGAGATAAGGTTCCAACAGGATGGAGTTCCTGTGCCCCAGTGTCTTGCTGTCCATCCTACTTGGCATCCTCCAAGCTCTGATAAATCTCTGGCGAAGTCCTTGAGTATCGTTGTCGAAGTCAAAAACTATGTTAGGAATTAACATGTCATGAGGGCCATCCCTCCGAGCATAACCAAACTGTCTCCAAGCCAGGCATGGGTTGTAAGTAATACCTCCTCTGATTCCAAATAAAGGAACATTAGGGTACTCCCTGCAACGATCAATGATAGTGACGTCTTCTCTGGACCTAGGGCACCAATGTATATCTGCATGCGTGAGAGTCATTAACCGTTGTGACCATCTCAAACCCTGCTCGTTCTTCAAAACTGATTGTGGAAGGTGCGAAATAAACCACCTTCCCAGGAGAGGGGTGCAACACATAAGGACACCCCTTCTTCTCATGGTTCGAGTGTAACATGAGTGAAGGATGTCCCCCAGCAACGTAGGTATAGGATTTCTGGTCATGAAGATCTGGACAGCACTGATATCAATAAGCTGATCTGGGTTAGGGAATAACACCAAACCATAGACAAGGAGGGCCATAACTTCTTCAAAAGCTTGTAGGTCAAGGGAGTTCCAACATTCTTGGGCCTTCTCGAACAGAAACCTGGCTAAGAAACCCTTGATACCACTTCTAACTTCCCAATGTCCCTTGAGGTCAGACGGTTGTAGGTGCAAGGCTTTAGCAATCTCTTCAAGCTTGGGTTCCTCTTCCGTACCGTTGTAGGGTAGTTGATCAAGGATAGGGACCTTCAGAAGTCGGGAGAACTCTTCCAATGTAGGCACCAATTGATAATCCGGAAAAGTGAAACAGTGATGCAGAGGGTCAAAGAACTGGAACAGGACCTTTATCAAATCCTCCTCAATGTTGGTGTTAACCAAGCTAATGAGTCTTCCATGTCTCTCACTGAATGAAGAACCCTTGGGAATCCTGGACATAAGTTCCTTAAGCTGAGGAGGGATCTTTACAAGGCTAATCTGAATTGTCTTTCTGCGAGCAGTTTCCATGTCCTATAAAACAAGAACAAAGATGAAGATTCGAAACCCTTGAAATGGTTAGTCAATGCTCATGATGTTGTATGATGTCATGATGTTATGATTAAATACACCACAAATATTCACAAAGGCAAACATGGTAAGGCACACAAGTCACACAAGACAAACCCTTAGAGTTTAAGCCTGCATGGGGTCTGGGTATTACCCTCTTGAAGTTTGGTGGGCTCAACCTGTCCTATTAGAAGTAACCGGGTTCTAAGGGTCCCAATATCACTGGATTACTTTCATTGTTCATCGTTTCGATTTAGCCACTGAACTGGCGACCGAAATATCCCAGGAAAGCAACCCTCAATTGAGTGTAGTATCGAGTATCAACCAACCTCGGACTGCACCAAAGTCAGTTATCTCACTACCCTAAAAAGGCCAAGATGGTTCAATTAAGGTTCCTAAGGTCAGTTGATGCTTCACGACACCACGCGGCGGCCCCGTACTCTCCTTAACTGAACTCAAGGGTTACCGGTACACACCAAAGTGCCACATCAACGTAGCAGACTGCTTCAACCATGTCGGTATACCCCGCACAGTTCCCTCACAGCCTTGTTGCTACTTTCTAAGAAGGTATCCCCAGATCCGGGTTTAGGATCTATAAAACTCCGATACAAAGCCCACAAATGTAAAAGAAAACAAGACAATCAATTGAAAACAAAGGTGATCTAAGCCCTAAGGTTACTCCACTTTTTAAAATTTTCCCCAGCAGAGTCGCCAGTTCTGTGATACGGTGGGAGAACTGACTTGAGTTTTTGCATTTGTTTTCGCAAATGTTTCGGTTGAGCAAGAGTCGCCACCGACTTTTTATTTTATCCTAAGGAAAGGTTAAAAAGCACAGCAAAAACCTTTTGAGATGTTTTCTTGGGTTCGGGGAGTAGATTATAGAAAGGGAAGGTATTAGCACCCTTTCTATCCATGGTTATCCATGGGCTCTTAGTTACTTGCTTAGATCACTTGCCTTGTGTTTTCAATTGTTTTAAATGGTGCTTGAGTGTGTGGGTTTGAAAATGTTTTGAAAAGAGGCCAATGTGGTGGCAACCTTTGTAATGATCCATGTGGGGATGTATACAAAGATGTATGTCTTTTGAAAAGGTTTTCATTTGTTTTTTGAAAGTTGTTTTGAAAGTATAGTGATGTGTGGTTTTTTTTTTTGAAATAGGCAAGTGTTTTGTTTTGCAAGTTTGATTCAAGTAACTAAGAGGTTATCTACTCCTAAATTTCTCAAAGATTATTGCTATGTTTTAACCCTTTTAACAAGTTTGTTCCACCATTGTATTTGGTGGACAACCTTGTGTTTAGGATGTGAAAGGGACAGGCGCGGGTCATCGTTTAGACCATAATTGCAACGGCGTTAAATGTCTTTGGGCAATTTTCTTTAAGGGACTTGATCATTTATTTTTGTTTGTTTTGAAGAGTTTTATCGAGGGACTATGATCATTCAAATTGTTTTCTTTGCCCAAAGAAGTTCAACATACAATATGGCCCATTTATTTGAAGGCAACAAAGTGGAGTACCCTAGGGGTGCAAGTGTGAGATGTGTTGTTTATTTTCATGCTCATTCATCTTGTATTAGGTCCAACTATTTTTTATCGTTTTTCGCATGCAAACCCTAATTCTAACATGTTATTATTAGAAAGCAATAAAGCGCGAAATTTAAATTTACTAAGCTATTACAAAACCAAATATGGGAAGGGGGATACAAATGTTCAAATGGGGATATTGACAAGTAATGTAAATCTAAATTATTACATCATTTTTGAATATTTGCAAAGTAAATAAATTGCATAATTAAATGGAAATTAAATAAATATGCAAAATGCAAAGAGAAAGTTTTTATATGTATGAGAAAAGTATGGTTTATGTAAAATAAAATAAGAAAATAAAAAGGTATTATTTTGAGTATTTTCAACTTTTAGGGCAAAACCCTAATTTTAAAGAAAATGTATTATTATATAAGTATTCATTTATTATGTACAAAAATAAAAATAAAATGAAGTATATTATGAAAAAAGTATTTTTGTATCAAATATCAATAAAAATGAAAAAATTCAAGTATTTTTATATTTATATCAATAAACATATATATATATATATATATATATATATATATATATATATATATATATATATATATATATATATATATATATATATATATATATATATATATATATATATATATATATATATATATATATATATATATATATATATATATATATATATATATATATATATATATATATATATATATATATATATATATATATATATATCTTAAATATGCATTATATACAAAATAATATATATTTAATATTTTAATAAAATAAATAAATAAAAAGTATTTTTATGTGAAATATTTTCAGAAGGTAAATAAAAATAAAAAATGTATTTACACTATCTTTAGTATTTTAAAACAAAATATATGTATTTATTTATTTGTGTATAATCTAAAAAGAAAACTATATAAATGCCTAATAAAATAAAAAATGGTGAGAAAAAATATTTTTATATTTTTAATGTCATGAGAAAAAATAAATAAGTCAAACAAAAAAAGAAAATGTCAAAAAGAAATAAAAATAAAGCAAATGGGCTCAGGGGGTGTAATAGCAATTATGGGGTGTGAAAAAGAAAAACATAAGACAAGCCCAGCCCAATGCCACTGTCTTCAACCTCCAGCACAATATTTGAAAAAACGCGCGCGCCCTGTTCTTCAATGTCCAACTCTCGATTCCTGGCTTTTTAGCAAAAACTCATAACACAACAAATGTTCAACATGAAGAGACGGTTCTAACCATGTATAGAACTTGACCTAACTCTCTAAGATGAGGGAGAATTTCTCCTCCCCCAAATCCTAACCTAGTTTTTCTGCCATTTTCAAACTCCAAATTCTCTCTACTCAGGCAAAAGAAATGAAATGTAAAGATATGTACATGTTCAGGGCTATGAGTAGAACCTTGTTTCTTCACAAACTTAAGACTAAAGATACCTGATAAGAGAGATACGAGTTCAAAGTTTTACCTGTGCAGTTGAACTTCTATCTGGAGAATGAGGAACTTCTGGTGCAAGGTAATGATTGGAAAAGCTTCCTTGAGGTCCAGGGATACTATTCCAATGTTTACTTTGTCTTGAAACTTCTTGTATCGAGCTGTGGAACTTCAACTGCAAAAGGAAAAAATGAAAATGGTGGAAACTGTTAGAGGGATTACAGGTCAGGTTTTAGGTCATGGTTAGCTTGCATACATGCTAGGGAATGTGTATGAATTGGTTTTGGTGAGAATGCTCGAGGGAAATGGGAGTTGGTATTCAAACTGCAGGCCTTGCCCTGTTTGAGCAGTTTTATGGTGTTTCTGTGATGGAGAGTGTTTTAGAGGTCAAGGATTCGTGCAAAATCTTGGTTGGGATGTTTGGAATGTGTTTGATTAGTTTTGTGTTGTGTCCCTATGCTGGTATGATAGTTGTCACAAGTTATGGAACTTTTCTTCTCTCTTAAGCAACAAAAGCAAGTTGATGGTTTAGGTCAGTAGGGGGCCTCCTAATGTGCTGCATAATCTTCTCTTGATCAGAGCAACTTGTCCATAATCTTGTTCCAAAAGGATTTAGCTTGTACTTGTTGGATTTCTAAGTTGACATAAAGTGAACTTTTACAAAAATGGCTAACTCACTTTATCTAAAAATGGATCAATCTTGTGTACAATGCTTGAACTCATGAAACAACACTTTGGCACAATGAACAAGCATTAAATTATGGAGTGTAACTTGGTTTAAGGACCTGTAATCTAGCCTAAAGCATGCTGAGTTCAAATTTGCAAAGTTGTGGACATGGAACTTGGTCATGAACAAAGTGGTTTTTTGCTATATTGTGAAATTCGAATCTCTCAAGTTATGAGGTTGTTTGAGAAGTTCTTGGACATTTTGGAAATCTTGGAATGTGTACTACAATCCATCTTTGAAATGCAAATTGAAATTCCAAGTGGAAGGGTATGAAAAATGGCCTTGAAGTGGGGTAGAAAACCTTGTCAAAATAGGTTAAAATTTCACTAAGTTAAAAATGGTTTAGTGCCCTTATTCAAAAAATCGTAACTTGAGATACAAGCTTCAAATGAGAAAACTTTGTGAATCAAAGTTGCAGATTATGCAACAAGCTACAACTTTCATGTTTTGACTTTTGTTTGAATCCAAATGGATCTTGGTGAAAAGACGGGGCAAAGTTGGGAAAAAATTAGGGTTTTTCATAACTTAGAAAAATTCTAAGTTATGAAAAATTCCATTTTCAAACCCTAATTTGCATTTTGTGATTTCTTGGTGAACAAGTTTCATGATTTGGCATGTTTTGATGAAAAATGAATCTTGACTCTTGATTTTGACCAAAAAGTCAAAGTTTGACTTTTCAGTGTACAGTTAAAATTGATCAATTGACTGGGAAATTCAACTGTCAATCTTGTGTACTTGGGATCCTTTGAGCTTGATGAATGTGTCAAGACCATTTCATTGAGTCCTTGAGTCCATATGTGAGCTTGATTTGCCATTGGCTAGGTCAAACAGTCAAAAATTGCCTTTGTACAGTCAAAACCCTAAAAATGACCATTTTGCCCTTTTGGTGATCTGATCAAATTTCTTGTGGAATTGTGATCCAAACTTGATCAAATGGTCCATATGAGTTCATAATGTTGATGTGGGTCAAAAATCATGAGTTTTGACTGTCAATTGACCATAGTTAACTTTTTCCCCAATACAGCTGATTTCTAGGTCAACTGTCCAATTGACTGAGCAAAACTTGGAATCAAGACTTGAAACTTGGCATGGGTAAACTTGGGAGTCCAACATGAAGCATGAAAGTCATCTTAGGCA
Organism: Vicia faba; assembly: GCA_948472305.1. Taxonomy (NCBI): domain Eukaryota; kingdom Viridiplantae; phylum Streptophyta; class Magnoliopsida; order Fabales; family Fabaceae; genus Vicia; species Vicia faba. Next base: position 1,189,740,200 of record OX451737.1, read on the forward strand.
TTTTAGGTCAAAACATCCTTGGGCAAACACAAACCCTAATTTGAGTCCACAGTGCAAGGAGAAGTCTTGAGCAGAGGAAACCCTAACTGGATCTTGATCTTCAAAGGTCTTGTGATGAGAAAATGTTGAGGAAATGGGAGGGAAAATTTTGGGGTACAACAACCTCCAACGGTGGTGCTACCTACCTCTCAATGGTGGGATGGCACTACTTTAAAGGATATTTACACAGACGAATTCCTTAGGGTAGGTAAACGACTCTTAATACTTGCTCTAATTTCAAAACAAATTCAAAAAATACTTTTCACGCCAACACATTTTCAAAAGCTTTCGAAAGCAATTTTTCAAACACTCTTGAGGACCGATACAAGAGTCGAACTGGAATTTTCAAAGAAACTTTTTAAAACCCACAGTTGAAAAGCAAACAAACCATTTTGAAAACACAAGTGAGCAAGTATCTAAGAGCCCATGGATAACCATGGATAGAAAGGGTGCTAACACCTTCCCTTTCTATAATCTACCTCCCGAACCGAGAGCAATCTCTTTAAGGAATTTTTCTGTGCTTTTGTCCTTTCCATTTGGAGAAAATAAAAGACGGTGGCGACTCTTGCTTCCGCGACATTTCGCAAACCAGCGTTAAACAGTCAGTTCCAGATCCACCGATCACAGAACTGGCGACTCTGCTGGGGAGTTAACTTAAAGTGAGGTGTACCTTAGGACTAAGATCACTGTGTTTTCAATTGCTTTCTTTGCTTGCTTTATTATTATGGGTTGCTTGGGAGTTCTATAGATCCTAACCCAGATCTGGGGGATACCTTCTTAGAAAGTAGCAACAAGACTGTGAGGGAACTGTGCGGGGTATACCGACATGGTTGAAACAGTCTGCTACGTTGATGTGGCACTTTGGTGTGTACCGGTAACCCTTGAGTTCAGTCAAGGAGAGTACGGGGCCTCCGCGTGGTGTCATGAAGCATCAACAGACCTTAGGAACCTTAATTGAACAATCTTGGCCTCTTTAGGGTAGTGAGATAACTGACTTTGGTGCAGTCCGAGGTTGGTTGATACTCGATACTACACTCAATTGAGGGTTGCTTTCCTGGAATATTCCGGTCGCCAGTTCAGTGGCTAAATCGAAACGATGAACAATGAAAGCAATCCCGTGATATTGGGACCCTTAGAACCCGGTTACTTCTAATAGGACAGGTTGAGCCCACCAACTTCAAGAGGGTACTACCCAGACCCCATGCTGGCCTTAAACCCTAAGGGCTTGTCTTGTGTGCCTTGTGTGCCTTACATGTTTGTCTTTGTAAATATCTGTGGTGTGTTTAATCATAGCATCATGACATCATCCAGCATCATATGCATTGACTGGCCATTTCAGGGGTTCGAATCTTCATCTTTGTTCTTGTTTTGTAGGACATGGAAACTGTTCGCAGAAAGACAATTCAAATCAGTCTTGTAAGGGTCCCTCCTCAGCTTAAGGAACTTATATCCAGGATTCCCGAGAGCTCTTCATTCAGTGAAAGACATGGAAGTCTCATCAGCTTGGTCAATACCAACATTGAGGAAGATATGATAAAGGTCCTGTTCCAGTTCTTTGATCCTCTGCATCACTGTTTCACCTTCTTGGACTATCAGCTGGTACCTACATTGGAGGAGTTATCCCGGATCCTGAAGATCCCTATCCTTGATCAACTACCCTACAATGGTACAGAAAAGGAACCTAAGCTTGAAGAGATTGCTAAAGCCCTGCACCTACAGTCATCTGACCTCAAGGGACATTGGGAAGTTAGAAGTGGTATCAAAGGGTTCTTAGCCAGGTTTCTGTTTGAGAAGGCCCATGAATGTTGGAACTCCCTTGACCTACAAGCTTTTGAAGAAGTTGTGGCCCTCCTTATCTATGGTTTGGTGTTGTTCCCTAATCCAGATCAGCTTATTGATATCAGTGCTGTTCAGATCTTTATGTCCAGGAATCCTATACCTACGTTGCTGGGGGACATCCTTCACTCATGTTACACTCGAACCATGAGAAAAAGAGGTGTCCTTATGTGTTGCACTCCTCTTCTGGGAAGGTGGTTTATTTCGCACCTTCCACAGTCAGTTCTGAAGAATGAGCGGGGTTTGAGATGGTCACAACGATTGATGACTCTTACACATAAAGATATACATTGGTGCCCTAGGTCCAGAGAGGATGTCACTATCATTGATCGTTGCGGAGAGTACCCTAATGTTCCTTTACTTGGAATCAGAGGAGGTATTACTTACAGCCCATGCCTGGCTTGGAGACAGTTTGGTTATGCTCGGAGGGATGGTCCTCATGACATGTTAATTCCTGACATAGTTTTTGACTTCGACAACGATACTCAAGGACTTCGCCAGAGATTTATCAGAGCCTGGAGGATGCCAAGTAGGATAGACAGCAAGACACTGGGGCACAGGAATTCCATCCCGTTGGAACCTTATCTCAAGTGAGTACGAGCCCGCTCCCAGAAGTTAGTGATGCCTTATCCCCATATGCTCCCTGTGATCAAAGAGCCAGTCTTGGAAGGAGAAGTGTCCTGCACTATTTAGCACCCTGATATGCCCACATCCTGGGAAGAGATGCAGAAGAGCTGGATCCAGCTTAAGGAAGAACGGAATTCTCTTGAGACCAGTCTACATGCCAGTGAAAAGAAGGTCTTGGAGCTCACCCGCCTGTTGCATGAGGAGAGGAATCTCAACACTTACATAGCTCCAAAGAGGATGCGTAGTATATTTTGGGATTGATTTGCTTTTGTATTATTTTGCCCATGAGGCTTTGATGTACTGAACAATTATTTCCTTAATGATAATGTGTGTTCCTTTTGGTCTACAACAAATTTGAACTTTCGAACCCTTGAATGCATTGCATAAACACATATCATTCATCATGTGCATATCAGGTTTTCCTCTTTTCAGGTTGCTTACAGTTCTTCGCTGTTTATTTCAGCATCATGAATCCTGACTCATCATCAACCGAGATGTCCATCAAAGCTCTTCAGGCGCAGAATGCGCAATTCCAGGAACTAATTATGGGTTTGGCTCAGGGCCAAGAGGAGCTGAAGGCTCTGCTCCTTAAGAAGGAAAAGAAGAAGAAGAGAAGGACTGTTCTGTTTAGCTCGGGCCGAAGGTTTGGCAATACTCTGCAAAATGAAGAGGCTGGTTCTTCCATTGGCAAGGGTACTCCTCAAGCGGAAAAAGGTCCTAGTCCGGTAGTCTCCGACAACGAGACTGATTTTGATGAAGAGCAATATCCTCCGGCAGAAGACCGTTACAAGCAGTTGGAGGACAGGTTGAATGCTATGGAGATACAACAGGTACCTGGGCTGGATTTTGGAGATCTGGGTTTGTCAACCGGTGTGATTATTCCTCGTAAATTCAAAGCACCATCCTTCACTAAGTACGACGGGGCGTCTTGTCCCAAGCTACATCTCAGGTCCTATGTTCGGAAGATTCAACCGTACTCAGTGGATAAGAATTTGTGGATCCACTTCTTCCAGGAGAGTCTTTCAGGGACTCATCTTGAATGGTTCTATCAGCTGGATGGGACCAAGGTTCGTAACTGGGAGGAGTTGGCTACTGCTTTCTATAAGCAGTATCAGTATAATGCCGACCTTGCCCCTACACGTACCCAACTCCAGGGTATGTCGTTAGGTTCAAGTGAAGGTTTTAAAGAGTACGCTCAGAAGTGGAGGGATCTGGCTGGCAGGGTGCAGCCTCTGTTGACTGATCGGGAGTTGGTAGACATGTTCTTGGGGACCCTATCTGGGCCATTTTTCAACCATCTTATCGGGAATTCGTGTGCAGGGTTCACTGATCTGATTCTGACTGGAGAGAGAATTGAGGCTGGTTTGAAGTCTGGAAAGATTCCGAAGGGTGCATCGTCTAGTTCTGAGAAGAAACCCTTCAAGAAGGAGGCTAGTGTTGTATATGGTTCTAGACGACAAGAGAAATCTGAGCGCCGCCAATCTGTCAGTGCGGTAATGATTGCCAAGCCTGCTGTCGCTCCTCGGCCAACCAATCCTCAAAGGGCTGAAAGACCCCGGAGAGAGTTTACCCGTTTGAGCATGACCCTGTCCCAAATCTTGCCGCAGTTACTATCCACCAACCTAGTGACTGTCAGAGAGGCCCCCGAAGGTGTAAACACTGCCTCTCCGAAATACAACCCAAATGCCCGTTGTGCGTACCATTCTGATAGCCCGGGGCATTCCACTGATGACTGTTGGGCATTAAGGAATAAGGTGCAAGACCTTATTGACGCGAAAGAGATACAGTTCGAAGCGCCTGAGAGGCCGAATGTGGTGACTGCTCCTATGCCTCAGCATGGGGTAAATGCGGTGGATGAAGATGTTTACGCTGTTTCTGTGGATGATCTAGCTACTCCTCTGAAGACTGTCAAGAGAAACCTGCTGCTGGCCGGTTTATTTCCGGGTTGCAGTGAGGGTTGCCTGTTCTGTGTTGTTTCCCTATCTGGTTGTCCCTTGCTGAAGTTAGGCATCCAAAGCCTAATGGATAGCAAGGAGATCCTGTTTAAGAAGTCTGCTGTTCAGTTGGTTCCGGTAGAAGAAGTTTATGTGGTTACCATCCTCAATAATCCAATCAAGGCTCTCCCGAAGAAGCCTGTTCAAATCATGACTGTCGCACCTGTTGTTATCACTGTTTCGGGGCCTCTTCCCTATGTATCTGATAAAGCCGTCCCCTGGCATTATGGGGCAGATGTATATGTGAATGGGATCAAACAGGAATTCAACACTGGCGCCAGCATCTGCGATATCACTGGTCCAGCCAAGGTTACCCGCAGTGGCAGGCTCTTCTCGCCTGACATTGCGCCGCCCGCTACTCGAAGACCCCTCCTTATAACACCTACAAGTGTACCTGTTCCTGTTTCTGACCAAGTTGTTTCCCCTGCTGCCGAGTCATCCAATGCTCGGGGCAAAGGAGTTGAAGATGAGCCTACCCGGATGGAGGCACCGATACCTATAAATGCTGAGGCCTCCCAACAAGAAATGGAGGAGATTCTAAAGATAATAAAAAAGAGTGACTTTAATGTTGTGGAACAGCTGGGGCATACGCCTTCCAAGATCTCCATGCTCTCCTTATTGCTATGCTCTGAGGCCCATGCTAAGGCCTTGATCTCATTTCTCAAGACGACCCATGTGCCACAGGAGACGTCTGCAGTCCAGTTCACGGATTGTGTAGCAAATCTGACAGCAGACAATGGCTTGGGTTTCTCAGATGCTGACCTGACTGCGAAGGGAAGAGACCACAATGATGCTCTGCATGTCTCTATCGAATGCAGGGGCACTACTCTGGCACATGTATTAGTGGATATTGGTTCTTCCTTGAATGTTCTACCAAAGAAGGCTTTAGACCGTTTGGATTGTGAAGGCCTGGAACTAAAACCTAGCAATATCATCGTTAGAGCCTTTGACGGTTCCAAGAGGATGGTCCATGGAGAGGTTGACATCCCTATTCGTGTGGGCTCTCAGGTGTTTGACTCTACTTTTTATGTGATGGATATCCGTCCATCATACTCTTGTCTACTGGGTCGACCTTGGATCCACAAAGCTGGGGCAGTGACCTCTACCTTACACCAGAAGCTGAAATACCCCGTCAGAGGGAAGATCGTCACTGTGCAAGGAGAGGAGGAGTATATGGTGAGCCATCTGAATTCCTTCAGGTACATTGAGATGGATGGGGAGTTTATTGAAACCCCCTTTCAGCATTTTGAGGAGGTGCTTCCAATTTCAGCGGCAGCAGAAGCAGCTGTCGAAGAAGATGTTCCTTTGAAGATGGCTTCCCTAAAGGATGCCCGGGCTGTGGTTCAGAAAGGTGAATGCGCTAACTGGGGCAGGCTTCCCGACTTTACACAGAAAACTGACAAATTTGGACTGGGTTTTACTGCAGAGGGTCAGAAAGCTATGCGGAAGGAGAAGACCAGAAGACCTCCTGTGTTCATTACAAATCCAGGAGTGAATGTTGTTGGGGAAGACAATGAAGTGGATGAAGCAGAATTCAATAGCTGGATCTACCCGACAACCGAAGGCGGATTGACCAATTGGATTGCCAAAGACCATACTCCTGTTACTTTTGTTACGCAGTAATAAACTTCTTTGTTTCGTTATTTGTAATAAACAATAAATAAACTCTTTGGCCCGGTGTCTTACCCGAGACACTGTGGTTTCATTTGTGAGGGCATATAAATTGTCATTTCATATATCATAAATGAAAATCTTGGACGTTTTCTCGCATTTCAAATCTTATGCTCCTTTTCTGTCTTTCCTTCCTTTACATATTTTTCAAAACAGCTGTATTTACACACACTCACTCATACAGGTTTCAATCCACTCTGGATCTCACTGGTAACGACTCTGCTACTGCCAGTTATGACTTCGAAAATCCTATCAACTTAGCCGAAGACGAAGGTGAAGATGATTGCGAAGTGCCTGGCGAGCTTGCAAGACTGTTACTTCAGGAAGAGAGGGCAATTCAACCACATGAAGAGCCAGTGGAAATAATAAACTTGGGTACTGAGGCAGACAGGAAAGAGGTAAAGATTGGTGCCAACCTAGAGCTCAGCGTGAAGCAACGGTTGACTAAGATGCTACATGATTATATGGAGATCGTTGCTTGGTCCTACGAAGACATGCCCGGGTTGGATACCGATATTGTGGTCCATCACTTGCCAACTAAGGAAGACTGCCCTCCGGTTAAGCAAAAGGTCTGTCGTATGCGTCCAGAGATGTCTGAGAAGATTAAAGCCGAGGTTATGAAACAGTTTGATGCTGGGTTCCTTGCAGTGACTTCTTACCCTCAATGGGTTGCTAATGTGGTGCCGGTACCTAAGAAGGACGGTAAGGTCAGAATGTGTGTTGATTACAGGGATCTGAACAGGGCCAGCCCCAAGGATGACTTCCCTCTACCTCACATTGATGTCCTTGTTGACAATATAGCTCAGCATAAGGTGTTCTCTTTCATGGATGGTTTCTCAGGTTACAATCAGATCAAGATGGCACCTGAAGACATGGAAAAGACTACCTTTGTTACTCAGTGGGGCACCTTCTACTACAAGGTCATGCCTTTTGGACTAAAGAACGCTGGGGCAACCTACCAACGTGCCATGGTTGCTTTATTTCATGACATGATCCATCATGAGATAGAAGTATATGTTGACGACATGATCGCAAGGTCCCAGACTGAGGAAGAGCACCTAGATCATCTACAAAAGTTGTTTGACCGGTTGAAACTGTACAAGCTGAGGTTGAACCCGAACAAGTGCACCTTCGGGGTAAGATCTGGAAAGTTGCTAGGCTTCGTGGTAAGTGATAAGGGCATTCAAGTGGACCCTGCTAAGGTTAAAGCTATTCAAGAGATGCCAGTTCCTAGGACAGAGAAGGAAGTCAGAGGCTTTTTAGGACGCCTGAATTACATTGCTCGCTTCATCTCGCATCTGACTGCTACTTGTGAACCAATCTTCAAGCTGCTGAAGAAAGATCAGGTAGTACGTTGGAATGATGAATTCCATGCCGCTTTTGACAGAATCAAGGAGTATCTCCAAGAACCACCCATCCTTATGCCACCGGTTGAAGAGAGACCTCTGATACTATACCTGGCAGTACTTGACAATTCAATGGGGTGTGTGCTGGGACAGCATGACGAGTCTGGCCGAAAAGAGCATGCCATTTATTACCTTAGCAAAAAGTTTACCGACTATGAGACCCGATACTCACTGCTCGAGAAAACTTGCTGCGCTTTGGTATGGGCTGCTCGCCGGCTGAGACAGTATATGCTGACTCACACTACCTTGTTGATCTCAAAGATGGATCCTATAAAGTACATATTCGAAAAGCCTGCTCTGTCTGGGAGAATTGCAAGATGGCAAATGATCTTGACGGAATACGACATTCATTACACGACCCGGAAAGCCATCAAGGGAAGTGTATTGGCAGACCACTTGGCACATCAGGCCGTAGATGACTATCAGTCAATGAACTTCGAGTTTCCGGATGAAAGCATCATGATAGTAACTGATTGTGAAGTACCTGGACCAGATGAAGGACCTGAGGAAGGATCCCGATGGTCTATGCACTTTGACGGAGCCTCCAACGCTTTGGGAAACGGTATCGGCGCCATAATCATATCTCCTCAAGGCACTCATACTCCGCTCACTGCCCGGCTATGTTTCAACTGTACCAACAACATGGCGGAGTATGAGGCGTGCATCATGGGTCTTCAAGCTGCGATCGACCTAAGGATCAAGTTTCTGAGTGTCTTCGGAGATTCCTCTCTTGTGATCAATCAGATCAAAGGAGAGTGGGATACGAAACATCCAAACCTGATTCCTTACAGAGAATGTGTGTTGACCTTGATCCCACACTTCACGAAGATAACCTTTGAACACTTTCCAAGAGAAGAGAATCAGTTGGCGGACGCGTTAGCTACAATGTCTTCTATGTTCAAAGTTAAATGGGATAATGAGGCTCCCCGGATCATCATCTGGAAATTGGACGAACCGGCATACTGTTGCGATCTCGAGACTGAATTGGTGACTGAGAAGCCTTGGTACTATGAGGTGAAGAGATATCTGGAAACTCAGGAATACCCTGAGGGTGCCTCTGTCAATGATAAGAAGTTCCTGAGAAGGTTCGCGGCAAAGTTCTTCCTTAGCAACGGCATCTTGTACAAGCGAAACTATGATTCAACCTTACTGCGTTATGTGGATAAGACTGAAGCAGAAAGGATCATGGAAGAGCTACATGAAGGGACCTTTGGTACACATTCAAGTGGACATACAATGGCGAAGAAGATCCTTCGGGCAGGGTATTACTGGTCCACAATGGAAGCTGACTGCTATCAACATTCTCGGACATGCCACAAGTGCCAGATATATGCAGACAAGGTGCATGTCCCTCCAGTTCCCCTGAATGTTCTGACTGCGCCTTGGCCGTTTGCAATGTGGGGCATAGACATGATCGGTGAGATTAAACCTACGGCATCTAATGGGCATCGCTTCATCCTAGTGGCGATTGATTATTTTACGAAGTGGGTCGAAGCAGCGTCCTATGCTACAGTAACCAAGACTGTTGTGGCACGGTTCATTCGGCATAATCTGATCTGTCGGTACGGCGTCCCAGAGAGGATCATTACAGACAACGGTACCAATCTGAATAATAAGATGATCACTGAGCTCTGCGAGCAGTTCAAAATACAGCACCACAATTCTTCTCCTTACAGACCGAAGATGAATGGGGCTGTAGAAGCAGCAAATAAAAATATCAAGAAAATCGTGCAGAAGATGACAGTGACTTATAAAGATTGGCACGAGATGTTACCGTTCGCTCTACATGGGTACTGTACCTCAGCTAGGACGTCAACCGGGGCAACTCCTTTCTCTTTGGTTTATGGTATGGAGGCAGTCTTACCGATCGAAGTGCAAATACCCTCTCTCCGGATAATGAAGGATGCAAATCTAAGTGAAGATGACTGGATTCAGACCCGACTTGATCAGCTCAACCTTATTGATGAAAAGAGACTTGCTGCTATCTGCCATGGTCAGACGTATCAGAAACGGATGATCAGGGCATTTAACAAAAAGGTCAGACCACAGGAATATCAAGTTGGGGATCTGGTAATCAAGCGAATCATCCTTCCTCAGAGTGATCCAAGGGGCAAATGGACCCCTACGTACGAAGGGCCATTTGTGGTTAAGCATGTGTTCTCAGGAGGAGCCATGATTCTAACCAACATGGATGGTGACGACCTTCCTCACCCCGCTAATGCAGACATAGTAAAAAGATACTACGCATGAAAAAAAAGACCCGCTAGGCTGACATGCCTAGGCAAAAATTAGGGCTTCCCGTCGAACCAAAAGGGTTCGGGCAAAATGAAGGGATGAAATGGGAAAAATCTGTACACCCGGCAAGTCGAAAACCTGAAAAGGCGGCTTGGGCAAAAATGGGTATCCCGGTGGACTGAAAACCCGAAAGGGCGGTCCAGGAAAAAATTAGGGATAAAGCGTAATACTATGTCTCATTGGATCACTTTGCATCCAGAATCCGGTATCTACATCAAGTTCAGACGGCATCGATCAGTCAGCTTCATCTTCGTTTAGGTCATCAAGTGATGAGACACCCGGGGATATAAAGGCGATAGCAGAGTTGAAACCCAGTGGGATCATTCATTTCACACAGCTGTTTTATTTTCTCTTGTACAAAATTTGTATAAACTCTTTTGCTCGGCGGCGTTCTCTTACTAGGACGTCAGCCTCTTGTACACAAAATGCCTATTTACAGGCAATTCAAAAATCAATACAAATATATTTTTTCAGTTAAAAGTGCCAATTGTTTTTCTTTTTCTATTTTTGTCTTGCGAAGAACGTCCAAGGTTTAATTTGTGATATATGCATTGACAATAATTTGCTAACTCATAAATATTTGCATACGAAACAAAGGATTAATTACAGGTAACATTAGAAACAGGGGCAACAAAAGAGTTGTCTAGGTAATCTAATTGTTCTGTCCTCCAAGGTATCAAGATAGGTTCAGCTAAAGAACATAACCGGCATACCTTAATTCCCCAGAGAGTGCGTCAGCAAGTCAATACACTCTCCTCAAGCTTAAGGAAGTTGAGTATCCTCCCGCAGAGCTCAACATTCCCCAGCAGCATACACATATTCATAACAAGCGTCCCCGGCCGTCTTGACCTAAAGATTGTTCTCCGGCGGTATACCAGGCATTCAGCAGAGCCACTCCCCAAATGCAGCTCAAAGCTTCCCCAGGAGAGTCCAATCTAGTTCCCCAGGAAAGTTGGAATTCATCTCCCCAAGCAGTAAGCTTATCCCCAGTAGATTCTGGAAGCTTATCCCTCGCAAAGCACGAACGCGTCTCCCGGCTTTATTTAAAGAGTTATTTCCGTACTAGGATATAACTGGGTTATCCTCAGCCAAAAGCCACGGAAAGAGCGTCCTCGACGAAGTCTTCCTATCCCCAGCGAAGTCTATCAGCACTTCCAACACAACAAAGGTATCCCCAGCAAGCTATTATCAACAACTCAACGAAGTATCTCTCTCCCCACAGAGTATTGCTTCCCAGCAAGATCGTTAGAGTACTTTCCTCCCCGCAGAGTTATTCCAGTCGTCAAGTTTATTCCCCAACGGAGTCATCTTCTCCTACCGTTATTCTTGCAATTATCATCCCCAGCGGAAGCAAAATCTATTCTCCAACATCAGCCCAGGAGTGACTTCCCGGCATCCGTCAAAGATTTACTTTCCTAGACAAAAAATACATTCATAAACATCGCACTTCCATACATCATTATAGCATGCATAGACGCATCATATCTTACAAATCTCATTTATGTTGAGAACATCATTACTCGATCCATATCATGCATTGCATATGACTGACCTTTACCTTTCAGGAAAGATTCAGTTAAATTCTCAATCAAATTTCAAGATCTAAACCGGTTCGGTAGATCGACTCCAAAGATTTCTTATCCAGTCCAAGGCCTTCTCTAGTCCAGCTAAATCGACCCCAAACAGATTTTCCTGATAAAGACTTAGTAGAAGTTATCCATGGTTCTCTCCCCGATCCTGCGGAGACGATAATTCCATCCAAGTTTTTCTCAATGATTGCTATTGAGATTGTAATCGCCTATGGTTCTCTCCCCGATCCTGCGGAGACGATAATTCCATCCAAGGTTTTCTCAATGATTGCTATTGAGATTGTAATCGCCTATGGTTCTCTCCCCGATCCTGCGGAGACGATAATTCCATCCAAGGTTTTCTCAATGATTGCTATTGAGATTGTAATCGCCTATGGTTCTCTCCCCGATCCTACGGAGACGGTAATTCCATCCAAGGTTTTCTCAATGATTGCTATTGAGATTGTAATCGCCTATGGTTCTCTCCCCGATACTGCGGAGATGATAATTCCATCCAAGGTTTTCTCAATGATTGCTATTGAGATTGTAATCGCCTATGGTTCTCTCCCCAATACTGCGGAGATGGTAATTCCCACCAAGATTCTCTCAACGATTGCTGTTGAGGTTGTAGTCGCTTATGGTTCTCTCCCCAATCCTGCGGAGGTGGTAATCCCAAAATTTTCTCAACGATTGCTGTTGAGATTAAAGTCATCCAAGGTTCTCTCACCGTTCCTGTTGAGGTAGTAACCATCCCTGGTTCATTCATCACCATTTGAAGCTCCAGATTCAGCTCCTGTAACCAGTCAGGACACACCTGCACATCTATCTGAAGACCAGCTCCTGCAATAGGCCAGGTAATCGTTTTTTCTTTTGCAGGTATGCAAGCTCTTACGCGATCAACATCCAGATGGCATCTATAAGCCCATCCACCTTCCATCATCTCTTAGCATGGCATCTATAAGCCCATCATCCTATTCATCAATCTCCAAATGGCATCTATAAGCCCATTCCACCATCACACTGCTACTATGTGAGCGCAAATTTCTGGGCACTCTAGTGCTCAATCATCTTCCACCTTCGGATTACGAAAGGCACGTTAGCCAATCTGCATCCTCAGGTCTAAGAAGATTGAACAGGGGCAATTGTTGTACCCCAAAATTTGCCCTCCCATATTCTTCAAGAATTGCAAAGTCAAAGCTTCAACAATCTCCCCAAGGGTTGCACAGTTCAAGGGCCTCCTAACAGTCAAAATTAGGGTTTTGGTTCTGACAAAGTAAATGAAGTTTCCAAGGGTCCAATCAAGTCCCACATGCTTATAAACATGGTCAAGCATCCTCATATCAAGTTTCAAGACTTTCAGCACAAAATTGCACAGTCAAAACCCTAATTGCACTACAGTCAACTGTAGGGGCAAAATGGTCATTTGACAGTCAAAAGTTCAAATTTTTGGTCAACATCTCATTTTGAAGCCACAAACATCATTTGATCAATGCTTGATCATGATTCTAAAAGCTTGGCTCAAAAATCATCAAGATGCAAATGTTTCCATATTTGGACAGTTGAAAAAGTCAACTGAAAATTGACCAGGGCATAACTTCCACATGGATTATCAGAAAAATTCCATCCAAAGCTCATTTTTAAGATAAAGACATTTCCTACAACTCCTCTTCATACTTCAAGTCCAAGAAATGCTCTCACAAAAAGTTATCAATTTCAACATTATAGGTCATTTTCAAAAGTCAACAAAAAGGGACTTTAAGTCAAAGGCCATAACTTGAGATTGGTAAATCAAAATGACATGGGACCAACGTAATTGGTTAGAGGACTCAAAGACCTTTCCAAAATGTCCAAGAACATGAGCAAAGATTAAAAATTGAGCAAGTTATGCCTTGTGGAAGTTGGGAAATTTTTGGGTATTTTGAAAAGTCAACATTGCTTCAAATAACCTAAAATTGCTAATGGGCCTCTTTTTCTTCCACAATTCATTATCCAAGGCATGTGCACGACCATTTGGCCCAAAGGGAAGTTTTTTTTCATTTTTTATTTATTTATTTGGATTTTTATTATTAATAATTCATTTAATTAATTAAAATACATGAAAAATACTAAACCTAGGTTTTTCAATCTTTTTATGCATATAATATCTCCAAGATTTCGTGCCTAACCAAATATAGAAAGAATCAACGGAATTGGACATGATTTGTATCAAAGATGCTTGAAAAAGATTGGAAAATCATGGCTTAAAAATCAAATATTTTTTCACATCAATGCATGGATTTTTGATCAAGTTCTTAACCTAAATCATTCCCCTATACATACACAAGCAAACCCTCGTGCCCATGACCAAAAAAGTTGCGCCATAGAGAAGAGACAAAACTTGAATTTTTGCTTGAAAACTCAAATCTGAAAACTGTTTTCCAGGGCGATTCAAGCTGAGATAATCATCTCATCACCTTCCTGAGACCTTAAGCAACGTGCCTGAATAGGTTTCCACGTCCCTAACCCTTTGAATCGGTATACAGAAGTCAATTTTTTCTCATAAAAATGCATATTCGTGTTTTAATTTTGAGACATTCTCATAGCATTTTGTTTATGTATTCATACTAAGCGATGTGTTCTGAAGCTAACCCTATATTTTAATTACATTTTTATGCACTATTGGAGAATCTGCCATTGTTATATTCTAGGGTTTTGCAAGCTTTGAATTGGGCATTTTTTAACACTGTAAAATTAGAGGACCTCAATGCCATGACCATGTTCAGCGCGCTTGGACGAAAAAGATAGGACCCTCGCGCCTAATTTATGAGGCCACATGGCCTGTTCGTTATTTTCTGGAATGGCATATTCTGGAACGGTCCAAAACCGTTGCTTATGGTTTTATGTTTCAGGAAAAATAAACGAAGAAGAAGAAGATGATGCGTGAAAGAATACCATTGGGTGATTCAAATAATTAGCGCGCTTTTTTATTTGTCCACTAATCCATTGTTTTCTTATTATATTATTTAGTGTCCATCAGATTAAAGAATAAACGCGCTAGCTTGAGTGGTAGGGAAGACGCTTGGTAAACCACAGGACCTGGGTTCGAGCCCCAGGTCCCCACCCCCCTTTCATATTATTTTTCATTTAATATTTGTGTGCAGTTTCAACGTTATGGACCACCGTGCATCATCAAAATCAAGCCGTCCACTTGGCCAATGGAAGCGATCAGAGGGCCATGATCTGAAGTCCATGGTAGACACCAGTCAACCACCTCACACGCTGGCATGAAAGTCAATCAGGCCATGAACAATTGGGCCCAAAAATGCTAAGCATACCCTCCAAATTAGGGGCAGAACCCCCTAGGTTTGCATTATTTCTTTTCATTATTTTGGTATTATTTTCAATTATTGTCTTTATTTTAATTAAGTCTTTAATTTAATTATTTTCATAAAATATAAAAAAAAACAATATAAAATCAGAAAAAGACAAAAATTAAATATATTTATTTAATTAGTATTTTTGTAAATAAAGTTCATTAATTAACTTAGTTTTTTTAATTTAGGTTTTAACCTTAACTTTTTTTAATAAAAAATTTAAAATTGGTAGAATTAGGGTTTATAATAATTTTTATCCCTTTTTCTTTTCTTTCATAATAATTAAATATTTACTATTATTTATTTTTATAATTAAATTGCATGTAAATAATTAGATTAAGTTTAGGTTAAAATTTAATTCTTTCTTAATAAACTAAAAAACAACTAGAATTAGGGTTAGCATTTTATTTCTCATAAAAATCATAAAGTCCAAAAATACCAAAAATAATTTCTTTTTCTTTTTTAATTTCATTAATAATTTAATTTAGTTTCATTACAAAGGGTCCAACACCCTCGTTTCAATTTTAATTAAATTCGCGCGTAGTTATTTCTTTTTCTTTTAATATTCATGTACCTCTCCCAAAGCCATGTAATTTCATACTTTCTCGCACTTTACTTCCTTTCTTTACTTTCTGTCAAATCGGGTTCTGGAAATTTTGGCGATGTGGACCCGCGCCTTTTGTAATAGCTTAGAACTTTACGTTTCTCGCAAATTTTTTAACTGCTAAAATGCATGCAAGAATGAATGACAAAAATAAAAACAAATGCGTAGCTCACTCATAACATGACAAGATAAAATAAATGAAAACGACACACGAATCACACACCACCCCTAGGGTACGCCTCACTGTTGCCTTGCCTCGAAAGGTGATCGTCGAGTAGAGGATGTCTTAGTAAGTCCTCATGATCCGGGAACCTGGCATGAGGGTAGCTTCTAAGGTGTCTTCCCATTGCTCTGGTGATCACCATGTCCCGAACCTCGAATTGACCCGAACACCTCCAACGGTGGTGCTACCTACCTCTCAATGGTGGGATGGCACTACTTTAAAGGACATTTACACAGACGAATTCCTTAGGGTAGGTAAACGACTCTTAATACTTGCTCTAATTTCAAAACAAATTCAAAAAATACTTTTCACACCAACACATTTTCAAAAGCTTTCGAAAGCAATTTTTCAAACACTCTTGAGGACCGATACAAGAGTCGAACTGGAGTTTTCAAAGAAACTTTTTAAAACCCACAGTTGAAAAGCAAACAAACCATTTTGAAAACACAAGTGAGCAAGTATCTAAGAGCCCATGGATAACCATGGATAGAAAGGGTGCTAACACCTTCCCTTTCTATAATCTACCTCCCGAACCGAGAGCAATCTCTTTAAGGAATTTTTCTGTGCTTTTGTCCTTTCCATTTGGAGAAAATAAAAGACGGTGGCGACTCTTGCTTCCGCGACATTTCGCGAACCAGCGTTAAACAGTCAGTTCCAGATCCACCGATCACACCAACCCACTGGGGATTCTTGGCGACTTCATTGGGGATTTTTACTGGATAATATTCGAATATTCTGTGAGGTGCTGAGAATGAGAGTCTTCGCTCTGCTTGGAGATTGATAGTTGGAAGTTTTAGCTCCGTTGGGGATTGACAGTTTTGGCTCCACTGGGGATTTTGAAACTTGACTCTGAGGGGAGTTAGCTTCTGGAAGGTTCTCTGGCTAGGGAAGTAGAGAATCTTTTTAGTTTTGAGAAGGAACCGGTGTAGGGTCTCCTGATGATGGGTCCGCGTAAAACTGCATCCGTGTTTGAAGAGGAACCGGTGTAGGTTTTTCTAATGATGAGTCCGTGTAAAACTGCATCTTCCAACAGGTGACGAAGGAATTTTGAACACTTTTGACATTCGAATGCCCCAAGTGGTGATGAAAGAGACTCTTTATGTAGATAATTTCCTGGCTTGTTACAGGTGTTGATCCACAATCAGTCGTCCACAGATATTTTCCTGGCTTGTTACAGGTGTTGATCTGGAACTTAAGAAAGGTTGGTTGAGGAGATATTGTCCTGGCTTGTTACAGGTGTTGATCTCTGACCTGAGAAAGAAAGATAGTTCCCTGGCTTGTTACAGGTGTTGATCTTCAATCTCTTCATGTAGATGATTTCCTGGCTTGTTACAGGTGTTAATCCATAATCAGTCGTCCACAGATATTTTCCTGGCTTGTTACAGGTATTAATCTGGAACTTAAGAAAGGTGACAGAACGGCAACCGTGTCTGGAGCACATCTGGACCGTATCTTCCAACAGGTGATGAAGGAATTGTTGAACACTTTTGACATTTGAATGCCCCAAGTGGTGATGTAGATAATTTCCTGGCTTGTTACAGGTGTTGATCCATAATCAGTCGTCCACAAATATTTTCCTGGCTTGTTATAGGTGTTAATCTGGAACTTAAGAAAAGTTGGTCAAGGAGATATTGTCCTGGCTTGTTACAGGTGTTGATCTCTGACCTAAGAAAGAAATATGGTTCCCTGGCTTGTTACAGGTGTTGATCTTCAATCTCTTCATGTAGATAATTTCATGGCTTGTTACAGGTGTTAATCCACAATCAGTCGTCCACAGATATGCCCTGGCTAGATACAGGAATCGAATCCGGAACTTCAAAAGGTTGCTTACAGACATGCCCTGGCTGGATACAGGTGTCGAATCTCTAAACTATTCACGCAGATATGCCCTGGCTAGATACAGGTATCGAATCTGGAATTTGTTGTCTACAGATATGCCCTGGCTGGATACAGGTATCGAATCTGGAATTTGCAAAAAGTTGGTAGAGATAGCTTTCCTGGCTGGATACAGGTGTAAACCTCTGATCTGAGAATAAAAGATAATTTCCTGGCCTGTTACAGGGGTTGATCTTCAAAACTCTTCATGCAGATATGCCCTGGCTAGATACAAGTATCGAATCTACAATCAAACACTCACAGATATGCCCTGGCTAGATACAGGAATCGAATCTGGAATTATGATAGTTGATCTGTTGGTGGTTGTAATTTCCAGCAGGTGATGAAGGAATTGTCGGACACTTTTGACATTTGAATGCCCCAAGTGATGATGAAGGAGTCTTGAATCATATTACTCTTCAAATTGAGAGATTTTGTTGAAATCTTGACTGGACTGCCCCAAGTTAACTGGACTTTGAAAGATTTGTTGAAAACCTTGACTGGACTGCCCCAAGTTAACTGAAATTTGAAAGATCTGTTGAAACCTTGACTGGACTGCCCCAGGTTAAGTGAAATTTGAAAGATCTGTTGGACCTTGACTGGACTGCCCCAGGTTAACTAAAATTTGAAAGATCTGTTGGACCTTGACTGGACTGCCCCAGGTTAATTGGATGGTGACATGTCATGCCCCTTGTTGATAGGAGACTTGTAATGGAAGTGTCGTCCTTTTGAAGTGATTTTAACTCACTGAGAGAGTTTTCGTTTCTCCGAACATTCGATGTATGAATTTCTTCGCTGTCAAACAAATAGCCCAAATGCGAACAATGATATTCAAGCAATGCAAAGTTTATGTCTGTCTCGAAGTTTTGAAAATGCGTTTTTTAGCAGAAAACTTTTTTATAAGACAAATCAACATATGATTTAGAGCAAAGCCTTACAGGAGTCAGGATACCTTTTGAACAGTATGCTTTCGAACTAACCCAAGCTTCAATTAGGACTTTTGAAGGGTTGTAACGTGGCTTGGTTCACGGTTTAAGAAACAAAGGATAAAGGCTCAAAGTATATTTGTACCCACCCGCTCTTCGTGATGTTCTTCAATCCTAAACTCAGTTAATTGTGCGTCGCACTCTGTTTGAGTTTGGAACGACTTTTTGGGTGATGGTTCACCAGTTGAATTGGGAGACAGTCATCATCTCCTTTTTCTTTGCAACATTTTTCATGTTGTTGAGGATTTGTAATGACCTCTATATTTTGATTTTGATTTGTTATCCCTAACTTTTGCCTGACTGTTCCCGTTTTTGAGATTACAGTCAGCGGGATGCCCCATCTTTCTTAAGCCTCCTTTACAGGTTTTGGCTTGGTGGGCTTTTCTCTTTTGAGAGATTGACTGCCTATGTGATATGGAACCACCCTTGTCTTTTGATTCCAAAGGAATGCTTTCTTTCATTTTTGACGTCGTTCGTTGTGTTACGAACTGAGAGTTTGCGACTTCAACGCGCATTTTCTTTTGAATTAACTGAGATGCTACCCTGCCTCAGGTTTATATCAAAGGTTTTGATTGTTTAGAATAGAAAACTCCTACTTCTTTGGCTCGAAGGGGTTGACTAGGGATTATCTTCCTTATAACTCCAGTGTTTGGGAATCAAAAGAAATGCCTGTACATCATCAGCAAGGTCTGCTCGAAAGCATACTGTATGAGATTACGGTATTGTTTCGTCATCCTCCCTCTAAAGGCTTGCAGCTTTATATCGAGAGTTAAATATCATAAAGAAAGCATAAGAGTAGTGAAAACGAATGGATGAATTCAAGACAAACATATGCCATGCATTAATGAAACAGAGTTTAACATCAACAGTTAATTGTTTGAGAACAAAAGAAATTACAACTTTGAAAATTCAAAATGAAGCAAAAGTCTTTCAGTTTGAGCTTTGTCAAATCAGGTGGAGAACTCCTTAACGGAAGATTTTTATCTCGCCGTCTGGAATGAACCTCAGCACTCCAATGTCGATCAGATCTTGGATCTTGTTCTTCAAGGCCCAACAGTCGTCGGTGTCGTGTCCTGGGCTGTAGGAGTGGTACACACAAAATGCGTCGGGATGATAGTTAGGAGCGAAGGTATTGGGTTTCCGGGTAGGATCCCTCAAAGAAGTCAGATTGAACTCTAACAAGCGCTCTAGTATTAGAGATGACGGTATGTCAGTCTCTGTGAACTATCTTCCCGACGTATTTTGACTACGCCGATTACCCCGTTGATGCTGGCGAGGTTGTTGATGGGCTTGCGACCCTGAATCAAGCAAATGAGCCTTCCCTTTGTCTTCTTGAGTGGATGGAGGTTGAGTGGTGACTTGCTCTTCAATCTCAGATGTTTGCCCCAGTTGGTTGTTCCGAAGCAGTTGGTTGACGAGAACTCTGAGTTCCTCTTATCTTTGAGACAAATCCTGGATGAGAGCCATCTGGCCCACTAGCTGTCCCATCACTTGGATCCTCAATGTTGCCAAATGAAACTGTAGTTCCCCCAGCTGATCACTCCTGTCATTGTTTGAAGTCTCCTGGACCAAGCCCTTTGTGAGGAGAGCTTTCATTTCTTCTTGCCCCAGAGACAGGTTCAAGAACATTTCCTGCAGCTGAGCAGTCTGGTCCTGGACATCCTTGACAGTCCTCTCTAGAGCCATCTCTTACTGAAATAAACAGTATGAGAGTAAGGAAACCTGAAAAGGGAAAAAATCGTCGAGATGCAATGCATGATATGTGGATGCATGCTTTCAAGGATCTCTCGGGGTAAACACAAGAGAATGTTAGAGGTTGAACTTTGATCTTTGATTGGAGATCTTTGCCCCGGTGGATGTCTTTCCACGAGAATCAAGCTCACCATGTCAAGTGGGTCATAGCCCCTGATTCAAGTTGTTGTACTTGATATTTGATTGGAGAACTTTGTGCCGGTGGATGTCTTTCCACGAGAATCAAGCTCACCATGTCAAGTGGGTCATAGCCCCTGATTCAAGTTGTTGCACTTGATTTTTGATTGGAGATCTTTGCACCGGTGGATGTCTTTCCACTAGAATCAAGCTCACCATGTCATGTGGGTCATAGCCCCTGATTCAAGTTGTTGCACTTGATTTTTGATTGGAGATCTTTGCACCGGTGGATGTCTTTCCACTAGAATCAAGCTCACCATGTCAAGTGGGTCATAGCCCCTGATTCAAGTTGTTGTACTTGATCTTTGATTGGAGAACTTTGTGTCGGTGGATGTCTTTCCACGAGAATCAAGCTCACCATGTCAAGTGGGTCATAGCCCCTGATTCAAGTTGTTGTACTTGATCTTTGATTGCATTTGTTTAGAGGAGAAACCTCTTGCCCTTTGGTAGACGTCTGGTTCAACGTAACCCTGCATCAAAAGAACCCTCGAGATCCTTGAAATGGTTATTGAAAATGCCATGGTATGATGTTATGATGTTATGTACATGTATGCAAAAGCAAATGAGTGTATATACAGGCAATCATATTCACACAAAGCAAACAAGTCCTTAGGTTTAGGCTTGCATGGGGTCTGTAGGTAAGTAACCTCTTTCAGTTTCGTTGGTTAAGACCTGTCCTATCAAAAGTAACCGGGTTCTAGAGGATCTCAATATCACTGACTACCCTCAATCGGCCATAACTCCAGCATCGCTATCTTTTCTTGCGGCCGGAACCATCGCGAGAGTTTAGCCTCAATGAGTGTAGCATACTGCTACCGTTCTATGGCCAAGTTGGGTCAATTTAGGGTTCTAAGATTGGTTGGTGCTTAATGACTCCTTAGAAGACCCATATTCTCCTCGTTTTAACACAAGGGATATCAGTACAGACCAAGGTGTCACACCAACGTAGCCACTGCTTCACCCATGTCGGTATACGCCGGACAGGTCCCTCACAGATTATACTACCTAAAAGGGTATTCCCCAGATCCGGGTAAGGATCTATGAAACTCCGATGCAAAGCCCACAAATATAAAAGCAAACAAAGCAAACAATTGAAAACAACGGTGATCTAAACCCTAAGGTAACCCCACTTTTAAGTAAACTCCCCAGCAGAGTCGCCAGTTCTGTGATACGGTGGGAGAACTGACTTGAGGTTTTGCGTTTGTTTTCGCACTTGTTCGGTTGAGCAAGAGTCGCCACCGACTTTTTATTTTATCCTAAAGGAAAGGTTAAAAAGCACAGGAAAAACCTTTTGAGATGTTTCGTGGGTTCGGGGGGTAGATTATAGAAAGGGAAGGTATTAGCACCCTTTCTATCCATGGTTATCCATGGGCTCTTAGTTACTTGGTTTTAGATCAACTTGTCTTTGATTTTCAATTGTTTTGAAATGGTGTGTGTGTGTGTGTTTTGAAAATGTTTTTGAAGAAGATGCCTTGTCTTAGGCAACCAATGTAATGACTCGTGTTTGAGTGTTTTACAAAGGTGTGTATCTTTTCGAAAAGATGTTTCAAATGTTTTTGAAAGTTTGTTTTGAAAGTGTTTGTGGAGTGTGGTTTGAAAAGTAGGCAAGCGTTTTTTCAAGTTTGATCAAGTAACTAAGAGTTTGTCTACCCCTAAATTTACTCAAAGGTTTTTTTTCTCATGTTTTAACCCTTTTAACAATTTTTTCCACCATTGTATTTGATGGACAATCTTGCATTAGGATGTTTAACGGGACAGGCGCGGGTCATCGTATGGACCATGAATGCAATGGTGCCAAGTGTCTTTGGCAATTTTGCTTGAAGGGACTATGATCATTTTGATAGGCAACTTTCGAAAGCGTCATCGAGAGACTATGATCATTTTGATTCGTCTTGCCAAAGAAACTTAACGTGCAAGCATGGCCCATTTTGGAAGGCAACAAGCGGGATTACCCTAGGGGTGCAAGTGTGAATTGTGTATTGATTTCATGCATTTAATCTTTGATTAGGGGTTGTCTACTTGTTGATTTTTATCTTGTCATACACGCCTAATTACTAGCATTTGTACAAAGTAAATAAAATGCAGAAAGATAAAATCCTACGCTATTACAACCATATCGAAAGGCATAAAAATATAAAGGCAAAAATAAAATAAAAGCAAGAAAAATGAAGGTTTTTAGATTGGGGCAGAAAACCCTTCGATTCTGCATATTCCGGCTCTCTTCGATTTGGCCTGGAAAGGGTGAAGGCATGACTTTCAACTGAGGCCTCACGGTCAGCATGTTGTGCCTTTCGATTAGGCCTGGAATCTGTGCAAGATGTAATCTTCTTTTCTGCCTCCTTCGACCGGGCCTAGAGTCAGTGAGGAAGCCTGAGGCTTCGTTTCATATTCATGTTTCCTGTTTACTTCGTTTGAGACATTAAATAGCAACATGGCCTAAGGCCATGCTAGTAAACAGTTTAATAACTAAAGCTAATTCAGGCAAACAACAAGCAAAATGAAACATGTTAACAGGGTGGAAACGAAAGGAACAGCAGTATGTACATGCTTGGAACGAAAGTGAGTTTATTTACATGTTATGTCATGAAATGAAAAGC
Organism: Vicia faba; assembly: GCA_948472305.1. Taxonomy (NCBI): domain Eukaryota; kingdom Viridiplantae; phylum Streptophyta; class Magnoliopsida; order Fabales; family Fabaceae; genus Vicia; species Vicia faba. Next base: position 1,189,763,203 of record OX451737.1, read on the forward strand.
TCAAGGGTAAGAGTGACTTACCTTGATGGAGGCGTTGAATGGATGTGGGGCCTTGAGTGGTGGCCCTTGAATGCTTCTGGATTCGGAGGGGGAAACCAGGGGTCACGTCCTTGATACTGGATTCAACAGAGAAGAACAAGTGTGAGGTTATTCCTACTGGATTCGAAAAGGTAACAAGGTGTATGGACCTTTCAAATTCCAAGGGGATAAGTGTTTGGATTCTGGATATGTGTTTGAGAGTTGTTAGAGAATTTTCTGCAGATTCGTTCGACTGGCCAAAAAAAGGTCTCCTCAACATGTGTGGTGGAGGCTCATATTTATAGATGGCTTAGGTTGATGCTTTGGGAGGGAAAACAAAAAATTCAAACAAAAAGAGTATGCTGTATTTGTAGCTTTCGAGGGACAGTGTTTTATTGCCATTTTGGTGCAAGGAATTGGACAGTGTAGGACTGCTGTGCAGCAGTTTTGGAGTTTTATGGCCAGTGAATCGGGCCCGAGCCTGACAGTGCATGAGACTTGGTCAACAAATGCCTTTGGCCTCTCATCCTTTTGTCTTGACTCCCTAGCCTCACCTTTCGACCAGACTTTCAGTAACCATCTCCTTTCTTCAATCGAAGTGACGTTCGGATGACTTCCCTAGACAATCCTTCGAATGGGCCAAATTAATGCTCTTGGGATGAAAGGCTCAATCGAAGCTTGCAACGCTGGAGAAGTCACTCCCCCAAACGAAGAAAAAAACGTGCAAGGGCAGGATGTGTGATCGAAAGAGGGCAAAAAAGAGGCTTTTTCCTCCTGGATCAAAGGACACCATCAAGAGGGTTTTTGCCTTGTAAATGAAATAGATTACAAGAGGCTCTTTTCCTTGTGAATCCAAACCAAACTGTGTCAGAGGCCCATGCCCAGTCGAAGGATGCAAGCCAAACTTGTGTCAAAAGGCCAATCGAAGGATGCAAGCCAAGCTTGTGTCGAAAGAGGCCAAAAAGCCAATCGAAAGAGCTGAAACGAAGGACACTTTTTTTTTATCCAAATTTGCCAAAATATTAATTTTATCTGTTTTCCCCTTTTTTTGACAGTTTCCTTTTGGTATTGGAAAATCCAACTGCACTTGTTCAAGCTTGAACCTTTGAAAATCCTTGTGAGAAAGGTCTTGAGAATTGAGAGGGCAAATTTTGGGGTACAACAGTATGTAATAGTTTAAATTAGGGCTTACTGTACTTTTTCCCATTTTATGGTTTGTACTCTCCATCCCCGAGGCATTGTAATAGCGTAGATTTCATTTCCCGTATTTTTACATTCTGTACTTATGTATGAATGAATGTAAATATAACTGTATAGTAATTAGGCATGTATGATAAAACTAAAAGCAAACGCTAGATAACCATAAATCAAGACAAAATAACTGAAACACAACACACTTTGCACACGTGCACCTCTAGGGTGACCCTCACTTGTTGCCTCGGATTTAAACAGTCATGTCCCTCGAACGTGGAACGCTTTAGCAAAGACCCTTCGGTGAAAAGATCATAGTCCCTCGATGACCCTTTGATGCTGCCTCAGTAAACAATCTTACTCCCTTACGATAAAATTGCTAAAGCATTCTACGAGTTACCTTTATGATTGTATGATGACCCGCGCCTGTCCCTCAAACACCCAATGATATGGCTTCCTACTAACTAATGGTAGGATATCACTATCTAAGGGAAAGGAGGAAAATAATAAAGAGTTTTTGAGTAGGTAGATAGCTCGTAGTTGCTTGCTCGCAAACAAAAACATTTTTCACACATACGCTCTTTTCTAAAATATTTTCAAAACAAACACTTTGTATGCGTTCTCAACGATACGAGAATCATTACAAAGTTTTCCGCACTTAGGCATTTTTCAAAATATTTTTCTAACACAAACACAAACACAAAGCATTTTCAAAGTGAGCTAGCGATTAAGAGTCTGTAGATAACTATAGCTGAAAAGGGTGCTAACACCTTCCCTTTTCATAACCTACCCCCATTACTCAGAAAATTCTCAAAAGGTCTTTCCTGTTCTTTTCAGCCTTTCCTTTATTGGATAAAAGAAAAGTCGGTGGCGACTCTTGCTATCCGCAACATTTGTGAGAAAATGCAAAACCAAAAGTCAGTTCTCCCACTGTATTATGTAACGCCACATACTGCCTTTGGGATTACCGACTGACCCCACAAACCAACATGAGTCTTTTTAGCATGCTTTGGCCTCACTCGCACGCTTTTGGAGAAACTTCCCAGAAGGTCACCCATCCCAATACTACTCCAAGTCAAGCACGCTTAACTGTGGAGTTCTTATGGCACGGGCTACCAAAAAGAAGATGCATCTTGTTGATATAGGTTGTACCAATTAATCTTTATAAGCCTTCCTTCAACCATATAGTCCCATACCTGCATAGCCTTAGGATCCCTCTCATTCCAATGTAACGACCACCTTTTCCCTCTTAGGCCTAGGGTGTTACATGCGTTTCAACCACTCCTCGCTCTTTTCAGCCTCAAGTGTTACATGCCCACTAGTTTTCGTATGGTTCATCCTCGAACCACATCGTACTGGGAGAGGTATAACTCTGATACCATTTATAACACCCTAGACTGCCTTCGACCGAATGACCCCACAAACCAACACGAGTCTTTTCAGCATGCTTTGGCCTCACTCGCATGCTTTTTGAGAAACTTCCGAGAAGGTCACTCATCCCAATACTACTCCAAGTCAAAGCACACTTAACTGTGGAGTTCTTATGGAATGGGCTACCGAAAAGAAGATGCATCTTGTTGGTATAGGTAGTACCAATTAATATTTATAAGCTTCCTTTAACCATGTAGTTCCATACCTTCATAGCTTCAGGATCCCTCTCATTTCGACGTGGCGACCACCTTTTCCCTCTTAGGCCTCAGGTGTTACATGCGGTGCAACCACTCCTTGCCTTTTTCGGCCTCAAGTGTTACATATTACATATACAGAAGATCCTAAACACATCATATGACTCATCTTTAGTTCTAAGGAATTTGACCCCAAGTCCATCTACTATAGTCATCAACTATGAATAATCCATATTTTTTCCTATTGACTGATGTAGTACCAACTGGATAAAATAAATTAATGGGAAGTAGTTCCAAAGGTATGGAGGTAGAGACAATATTATTTGTTTTAAAAGAGATTTTATTAATTATCTCTACTTGGCATGCTCCACAAAGAGCATGTGAGTGATAGTTAAGTTTTGGAAAACCCTTGACAAATTTTAACTTGCTAAGTTTAGAGATTAATCTCTAGTTAGCATGACTTAACCTTCTGTGTGAGATCCATTTTTCATCATTCATTGATAAAAGACAGAGTACATTATGATCATCCAATTCAGATAAATTAATTTTGTAGAAATTACCTTTTCTCCTATCTTTGAATACTATGTACTTATCACTTATTCATGACTATACAATTATTTATTAAACACTAACTCATAATCACTGTCATAAAATTGACTAATACTCAATAGTTATGTTTTAGTCCAGCTAATAACCAAATATTATTAATTAAAATAGAAGAATTACCAATAGTACCTTTTCCAATGATCCTTCCTCTATGGTTTCCTCCAAACTCCACAATTCTTCCATTTTTTTAGAGTTAGAATTTGGAACATATGCCGTTCTTATATCATATGTCGTGAGCATCCACTATCTAGGTACAAGGACTATTGCTTTGCTTCTCCCTTGAAACATATATGATGCAAAATTTCAGCTTTAGGTACCCATAGTCTTATAAGTCCTTTGGGGTTAGTTATGAAAGGTTTTTTTTCTTCTTATTTTGTACCTTAGCATTCATGTAGTAGGGCTTGGGATCATTCAAGATCCTTGGTTTAAAAGTTGTGTGCCTTGAATCAATCTTAGCCTTTGGTTGTGAACCTTTCAGAACCTTAGACTCTGATGTCTTAAGTTCTGGTTTGTTCAAAACTTTTAACTTTGGAGTCTTTGGTTCTGGTTTCTTCAGAATATTTGACTTTGAAGTACTATATTCTAAATTGTTCAGAGCCTTTTACTTTGGAGTACTATACTCTAAAGTTGTTAAGAACCTTGGAATCTACAATCTTTTGTTTTGACTAGTTCACAACCTTTGCTTTTTTTTTTGCAGTTGGTACAAAGTAGGGATGTAACACTTTCTGAGCAGAGCTTGGACAAAAAAGTTTCATTGGTTTAACCAAGGTTCCCATCCTGGGATTGAAAGGTTTTTATGAATAACAAATGTCCTCTCCCTTTCTCATGCTTACACCATAAATCATATATGCAAGTTTTGTCTCTTCAAAGCCATTTATGACAAATTACTAAAGTGCAACTTCATGCTCATCTGAAGATTTATCAGACATCCTTTTTACTTGAGTAATATGACTTTTTTTATAAAACTTCATTTCTAGTTTGAAAAGATTTTAATTCATTCCTCACTAGTTCATATGGATTTTTCAAAATTTTAATGTGTATCTCTTTTTCTTGACAACTAACCATAAGATCTTGAAGTAGAGTAATTAAACCAGAACGAGATAGTTTATAAAATACCTCATTGTCTTCTTCATAATCTGAACCAGAGTCTGAGTCAGATTCTATGTCTGAAGATTTTAGAGCCATCAGAGCTAAATCAACTTCTTCCTCATCTTTATCAGATTCTTCTTATTTGTCAAGTTCATCCTGTGTGAGACTCTTCTTAAATTTGTTTCTGAAGTTTTCCTTCTGATAAATTCCTTTCTTTGACTTGTCCTTTTGTAACTTTGGACAGTCAGCAATAAAGGGACTAGGCTTCTTACAGTTGAAGCATCCCTTCTGGTCATATTTTTTGTCTCTGGAACTTGATCCTCTAAAGCCAATGCTTCTTCCTTAGGACCTTTTGTTCTTATTATCCAAATACAAATATTGAAAGCTCTTGATTAAAAATTCCATCTCTTCATCATTTGATCCTTCTCCAGAACCTTCTACAAGAGCGGCTTCTTTAGGTTCCCACACTTGAGGAGACTTAGCAGATTGACCAATAAATTTCAAGACAAGAAACTTAGATTTATTTGCAGGTTCATCTCACATGAGCTCCATCTCATGAGTTTGGAGATTTCTTATCAAACTTTCAAGACTTATTTTGTTCAAATACTTAGCTCCTTGGATGGCTGTCACCTTTGATCTATATTTGAGAGAAGACTTCTAAGAATATTCTTGTCATTATTAGAAGTTGTATAGACTTTGTTGAAAACTTGAAGTCCAGATATCAGAACTTAAATTCTTGAAAACATAGTTTCAATATTTTCATCTTCCTTCATTCCGAACAATTCATATTATGTGACGAAGTGACCGTAAAAAATAATTTACTCTAACTATATGAATAGAAATTAAACTCTTATAATTAATAACATGTTTTAATAAATAAAGTTCAATTTATTTAAAAAAATAAACAAAAATAATTATTTTTTAAGAATAACATACAATTTAAATAAGATAATTTTTATAAGATAAATATGCTTTTAGCCACTCCATAACATTTAATTTGATAAATTCTTACTTGATGTTTTACTTACTATATTGTCTATCATGTAATACATTAATGGAAAAAAGTCATTTTACTTTGTGAATTAAAAATATATGTTAAATATTTTTAAAAGAAGTCAGTTTAAAATAACTTTAAGAAATATATATATATATATATATATAATAATTTCACTTTTAGTTTTTATATGTTAATTATTAATTTTAAAATAAATGGTCGCGTGGCCTAATGGATAAGGCGCTCGCCTCCGGAGCGGGAGATTGTGGGTTCGAGTCCCACCGTGATCGAAATGCTTTTGATTTTGCACAATCCACAAACCTTTGAAAAATATGTATAATATATGGTATATTGATAAAGTTTTTTATTTATTTTTGATTGGTTTCTTTAATTAATTCTATTGACAAAAAGATAGGAAATTTTATGAACAAATATTTTTTAGCAATTACCACAAAATTCTCTTTTATGAACAAACTTAAGTGGAAAAAAATATTGTAAAATGCATTATATATATAATCATCACACTAATGTTTGTGTATGCTTCTAGAATACTATCTAAAAAATAATTAAAGATGGGAGGCTAGTCTAGAACAAGCTTTTGATTTTGCACAATCCACAAACCTTTGAAAAATATGTATAATATATGGTATGTTGATAAAGTTTTTTATTTATTCTTGATTGGTTTCTTTAATTAATTCTATTGACAAAAAGATAGGAAATTTTATGAACAAATATTTTTTAGCAATTACCACAAAATTCTCTTTTATGAACAAACTTAAGCGGAAAAAAATATTGTAAAATGCATTATATATATAGTCATCACACTAATGTTTGTGTATGCTTCTAGAATACTATATAAATATGCACCTATTTAAATTAGTTGTTAATTATGTTGAGCCTGACTCTTAGTAAATAAATGATATGGTATAACGATGGTCCATACAAAATCAAAACAACTAAGCAATGGCGTAAAGTATTTTTTTAATGATAGTTAAAATATGATGGTGACTTTGAAACCACACATGGGATTTCTGGTTGAATGATGTTAAGATAGATGATGAAAGAGGTCACGATTCAAATGATGAAGACATACTTGAATGAGTGCTTATAGCTTTATTACTTTAGTATTAGCCTCTATGGTTGAAAAATATGTATAATATATGGCATGTTGATAAAGTTTTTTATTTATTCTTGATTGGTTTCTTTAATTAATTCTATTGACAAAAAGATAGGAAATTTTATGAACAAATACTTTTTAGCAATTACCACAAAATTCTCTTTTATGAACAAACTTAAGCGAAAAAATATTGTAAAATGCATTATATATATAGTCATCACACTAATGATTGTGTATGCTTCTAGAATACCATCTAAAAAATAATTAAAGATGAGAGGCTAGTCTTCTAGAACAAGCCTAAATCTTTGATGAAGGTAAATATGCACCTATTTAAATTAGTTGTTAATTATGTTGAGCCTGACTCTTAGTAAAATAAATGATATGGCATAACAATGGTCCATACAAAAGCAAAACAATTAAGCAATGACGTAAAATATTTTTCAATGATAGATAAAATATGATGGTGACTTTGAAACCATACATGGGGTTTTTGGTTGAATGATGTTAAGATAGATGATGAAAGAGGTCACGATTCAGATGATGAAGACATACTTGAATGAGTGCTTATAGCTTTATTACTTTAGTATTAGCCTCTATGGTTGAAAAATATGTATAATATATGGTATGTTGATAAAGTTTTTTATTTATTCTTGATTGGTTTCTTTAATTAATTCTATTGAAAAAAAGATAGGAAATTTTATGAACAAATATTTTTTAGCAATTACCACAAAATTCTCTTTTATGAACAAACTTAAGCTAAAAATATTGTAAAATGCATTATATATATATAGTCATCACACTAATGTTTGTGTATGCTTCTAGAATACTATCTAAAAAATAATTAAAGATGGGAGGCTAGTCTTCTAGAACAAGCCTAAATCTTTGATGAAGGTAAATATGCACTTATTTAAATTAGTTGTTAATTATGTTGAGCTTGACTCTTAGTAAAATAAATGATATGGCATAACGATGGTCCATACAAAAGCAAAACAATTAAGCAATGACGTAAAGTATTTTTTCAATGATAGATAAAATATGATGGTGACTTTGAAACCACACATGGGGTTTCTGGTTGAATGATGTTAAGATAGATGATGAAAGAGGTCACGATTCAGATGATGAAGACATACTTGAATGAGTGCTTATAGCTTTATTACTTTAGTGTTAGCCTCTATGGTTGAAAATAAATTGAAAGAAACCTTGAAGCCCGAAAAGAAAGAAATGGTCAATCTTAAAGAAAAAGTGATATAGTTAAACTATCTAAATTTATAGGCTTTAAAGATGGTGGAAGATAAGATCTCATGGCTATGTTGGATTAATGGACTAGAACAAAGCCAAGTGGAATATAACATAATATAATGGAATGAATTAGAATGGAGTGGATATTCTATTTTATTGTTTGAGTATATTTTTTCATGATTTAACAAAATGTGGCAGAATAAGTTAGTCCATCCATGTTTACACCATAATTGGTCAAAATGTGAATGGTTGAATAGAATGGGATGTTATGGATTTTATTATGTTCTCTATCATTATTTTTAAATTCAAATAATAGAACATAATTATTTACCATTTCACTTTTTCCATTCTATAACATACCATCAATCCAAATGTACTGCCTGCGAGTTGGTTTTTGAAGGGTTTTGGACGAGAAGGCTTTGAAAGGCCACATCCATCACACTAATGTTTGTGTATGCTTTTATAATACTATCTAAAAAAACAATTAAAGATGGGAGGCTAGTCTTCTAAAATAAGCCTAAATCTTTGATGAAGGTAAATGAGCACCTATTTAAATTAGTTGTTAACTATGTTGAGCCTGACTCTTAGTAAATAAATGATATGGAATAACGATGATCCATATAAAAGCAAAACAACTAAGCAATAGCGTAAAGTATTTTTTTTCACTGATAGATAAAATATGATGGTGACTTTGAAACTACACATGGGGTTTCTGGTTGAATGATGTTAAGATAGATGATGAAAGAGGTCATGATTTAGATGATGATGAAGAAATACTTGAATGAGTGTTTATAGCTTTATTACTTTAGTATTAGCCTCTATGGTTGAAAATAATTTGAAAGAAACCTTGAATCCCGAAAAGAAAGAAATGGTCAATCTTGAATAAAAAAGTGATATAGTTAAACTATCTAAATTTATAGGCTTTGAAAATGATGGAAGATAAAAGTTTATGGCTATGTGGATTAATGGATTAGAACAAAGCCAAGTGAAATGTAACATAGTAGAATGGATTGGAGATTCTATTTCATTGTTTGAGTATTTTTTTCATGATTTAATGAAATATGGCATAATAAATTAGTTCATCCATGCTTACACCACAAATTGGTCAAAATGTGAATGGTTGAATAGAATGGGATGTTATGGATTCTATTATGTTCTTTATCCATTATTTTTAAATTCAAATGATAGAATATAATTATTTACCATTTAACTTCTTTCCATTCTATAACATACCATCAATCCAAATGTGTTATCTGTGAGTTGGTTTTTGAAGGATTTTGGACGAGAAGGCTTTGAAGGGCCACATCCATATTTTGATATTTGATATTTAAAAACAAAAAAATAATAGAATGGAATTATATACTTGACTGTACTCTCAACGATTTTCCCTCCAACTTTGATGAGAAGTAAGCTCATAAGGGAAAGGAGAAGCTTGGCAAGAGAAAGATGCAGTGTTACAACTGTAATAGGTTTGGCCACATTGCTAAGGATTGTTGGTCAAACAAGGAAAGGAAGTTAGAAAAAGCAAACATAGTCAAAGGAGATTTTTATGATGAACATGTGCTATTGATGGATTTTAAATCTGATGGTAGATATTTGGTATACTGTTGGTATATGGACACTGGCTGATCAAATCACTTAACTGAAAATAAACAATGGCTGATTGATTTTAACTCTAGAAAGAGGAAAAAGATCCGATATGCTGGTGATAAGTACCTTAATGATGAAGGTGTGGGAAATGTCAAAGTCAAAGTGAAGAATAGTAAAACTATTATGATCAAAGATGTTTGGTATGTTCCTGGCCTGGAGAGCAATCTGATGAGTGTAGGACAGCTCATTGAGAAAGGTTTCTTAGTAACTATGAAGAACAATATCTTGAAGTTGTACGATTCTTATCAGAAGCTGATTATGCAATATGAGCAGGGATGCAACAAAATACTCAAGGTGAATGCGGAGACAACTGAGATTAAATGCCTTAGTGTTGAAGGTGCTGAAGGTGACAGTGAGTTGTGCCATAAGAGATTGGGGCATATGAACTTTAGAAGCTTATGGCATCTAAGTTTTAAGAAGCTTGTATATGGAATTCCGAAGATTGAGAAGCCTAAGAAGTCATGTGAGATATACATGAAAGGCAAGCAACCTAGATTTCCATTTGCATCAGAAGTGGCCCCAAGAGCAAAGCATGCTTTAGGAGTAGTGAATTCTAATGTATGTGGACCATTTGAAGTACCTTCACTTGGAGGAAACATGTACTTTGTGTCGTTTGTGGATGAGTTCACAAGGATAACATGGGTAGCACTCATCAAGTTTAAGTATGAAGTGTATACTAAGTTTCAGAAGTTCAAAGTGAAGGCTGAAAAACATAGTGGTCAGAAGTTGAAAGTCCTCAGAACTGACGGTGACGGTGAGTACAACTCTACAGAGTTCAAGAAGTTCTGTAAGGAGAATGGAATTGAGCATGATGTTACTTATCCATACACTTCTCAACACAATGGTCTTGCTGAAAGAAAAAATAGAACTTTGCTTGATATGACAGGGAGATGCTGAAAGAGAAAAAGACCCCTCACACCTTTTGGGGTAAAGTTGTTACTACTGCAACATATATGCTCACTAGGTGTCCAACGAAGAAGCTGAAGGAAACTGTTCCTTTTGAGAAGTGGACTGGAGATAAGAAAAGTGTGAGTAATTTCAGTGTATTTTATTCAGTTTGTTACAATCATGTTCCAGGTACTACTAGAAAGAAGATGGATAATAGAAGCAAAGTAATGTTGTTGATTGGGTACCATAGTACAAGTGCTTATAAGCTCAACTGTCCAATCACCTATAAAGGTTGAAGTCAGCAGAGACATCATTGTGAAAGAATCAGAAGCATGAGATTGGAACAAGTATCTATCCAACTCTAGTGCAACGTTAACACCTGAGGTAACCTCTAAAGATACTTCTAAATCTGAAGATAATTTTGCCTCTGAAGATGAGTCAGAGTCAGAAAATGACTCTGAAGCTGAAGTCGAGTCTGATTCTGAAGGAGAATATAAAGATGAGTCATAATCAGAAGGAGACTCTGAAGGTCAATCTGATTCTGATCTAAATTCTGATGATGATCCAGACTCTGGTAGTAATCCAACTTCTGAAGGTGGAACTTTTGAAGGTGGTCCAACTTATGAAGGTAGTCCAACAACTGATATTGTTTCAAAATCTAAAGAAGATTCTGAACAAGTTCATAGGCCATAGAGAATCATAGAAATACCAAGAAGATTCTCAGAGTTTGACATGTTGCGAGATATTGAGATAAACTCTGAAGGAGAAGTCATTCATTGTGCCATGTTAGTAGACTCTGAACCAGTTAGTACTGAATAATCTCTCAAGAAGAAAGTATGGTTGAATTCTATGAAAGAATAACTTGAGACTATTGAAAGAAACAAGACTTATGAGTTGACTGAGCTTCCAAAGGATAAGAAAGTCATCAATGTCATATTGGTTTTCAAGATAGAGCTGAAGCCAGATGGATCAACTTGCAAACACAAAGCAATGTTAGTAGCTAGAGGATTTCTACAGAAATATGGATTAGATTACTTTGAAGTGTTTGCGTTTGTAGCTAGACATGAAACGGACAAATTGGTGATTGCTATAGTTGCTAATAGAAATTGGCCTTTGATACATTTGGATCTGAAATCCGCATTTCTGAATGGTCCATTACAAGAGAAATTTTATGTATCACAACCTCCTGGATTTATGAAAAAGAATCAGGAACAGATGGTATACAAATTTCATAGAGCCTTCTATTGACTAAAACAAGCTCTTATAGCTTGGAATATGAAAATTGATTCATTTTCCAAGCTACATGGATTCAAAAATTATGAGATGGAGTATGGCGTTTATGTTCATCATACTTATGAAAGCAATATGATTATGGTGTGTCTCTATGTTGAGGACATATTGCTAAGAGGAAGTTGTCCAGAAGAGATAGTCAAGTTCAAGAAGGTGTTAGTGAATGAGTTTGAGATGATTGATCTAAGAAATATGGCATATTTTCTAGGGATGTAACTTTTTATACTCTCATAAGGGTATAATTTTGCATCAGCTCAAGTATGAACTTGAACTTCTGAAGAGATTTGAGTTTAAAAAAATTGCTAGACTGCAATCACACCTACAACTGAATTTTGATGTCGAGGGTGATGGTGTACATGCTATAACTTTTAAACAGTTGGTTGACTCATTGAGATATCTTTGTAACACCAGACCTGATATTTTCTATGCAATTGAAATGGTATGTAGGTTTATGAATAAACCAAAGTGGTCTACCAAGCTGTTATTAGGATTCTGAGGAACGTTAAGGGAACTATGAGGTATGGAGTGTTGTTTTTTTTGTGTTAAATCAGTTGATATGATATTCAGACTCTGATTAGTGTGGAAACAGAATTGACAGAAGAAGTATTTTTGGATATTTTTTCAAGTATCTGAGAAGTCCCATTTCTTGGTGCTCCTAGAAGCAACATGTGGTTTCCTTGTCAACTTGTGAAGCTAGGTACATTGCATGTGTTTTATTTATGTGTCATGTTGTTTGACTTATAAATTTATTGCACGATCTGAAGATTAAAGTGAGCAAGCTTGTTAAGCTGATGATAGACAACAAATCAACTATAAATCTTGTCAAGAATTCAGTGTTGCATGGAATGAGCAAGCACATTTATACGATGTATCATTTTCGACTAGAAATTGTGTACTGTAGCACTCAGAAACAACTTGCAGTTGTGTTGACTAAAACTACAAATAATGAACACTTTGTCAATTTGAGGGATACAATTGGTGTTGTAGAATTTTAGTTAACTGAATATGAATTAAGGGATGAAGTTAGAAGTAATTCATGTTCAAAAGTTGTAGTTCAATAAGTTGTGTTGTTTAGAAGCTACATGCTTCAGAACCTTATTCAACGCTTCTGAGTTTTATTAACATTTTAATTTTACCTACGTGACAGGTTATTTTTGGTGTATTTAAACAACTCTTATAATTGAATTTTAAAAAGAAGTATCATAACAAAAAAATTCTCCACTTTAAGAGTTTGTTACATTTTCTCTCTTCACTCTTTTCTTTGAACTACATCTTTATAGTCAACCTCCTGCCTTACAATGTGGACAAATATTTTAATAAATTTTAATTCAAATAATGTTTTTACACTAATTTGTAGTTATTTTTTCATTTGTAGTTGTATTTCATCATTAGTAGTCTTAGTCTTATTTTGAGCAACATTCTTTAAAATTTAATCAATCCACCTATATTTAATAATTGGAATTGTAAATCTATTGGTTCAAAATTTAAAAGATTTGATTGGAATTATAAATTATTGGTCTCTTAACTCGAGTCCTTTCCATGGCTATTCTTCTTTTTTTTTCTTCTTTATTTATTTTCCAGCCACTGTTTTCATGCGTTCATGTTTGAATCTTAGGGCTTTTTGTTTGTAAAATTAATTTGGGAATGAAGATGTTAGAGGAGTTATTAGAAATATCGATACATAATATAAGAATAAATATCTTTATGAGAGATACACCACTTATTCATCAAAAAATTTTAAAATAAGAGTGAATGAGTTCTCTCACTTATATATTTAAGTCTACACATTTCTATCTAATTATAATTATTTCCTCACTTAGTTATACTTGTTATACTATTCCAACCTTTAACGCTCTATGTGATATTATCACTTTCCTGTGTTTTATTTCTAGCATTCGGTTGCAGAAGGAAACAGAAAATATGGGAAGTGAAACAAAGTTCATATAGAGAAGAACATAATGTGTATTGTCCATTTTCCTTCCAAAATGATTCAACAACTTGGGTTGCTGGTGTCAAACAAGCAACATCAGTTCCACCAGTAATCTTCGAGAAGCCATGATTGAATATAACTTTTGCCTACCTCTTATCTTCAACTTTGAATTTCGATACAGGTATCCTTTGGAAACATTCAATCTTGTTGAATTGGGTCCCCAACAGCGGGTGAGCCCTCCACAGTTTCGGGATCTGCGTTTTGTTTCGAAGTTGCAACCTAACGAAATGCTTACAAAGTGTTTGCTAAAATGCCTCAATGAAATAACGTCTTTGTATCAATGGAGCAGAAGACTTTGTATTCACTGAATGAAGTTGAGATTGGTTTGTTCATGGTGATGGAAATCTGAAAGAAGAGTTGGTTTGTTCAAAGAGATGAAGTCACAGACATGGTTCCTAAAAGTTTAGGAAGGGGAGGGTGACGCCTTACTTCTGCAAAGAAAGAGAAATTTAATTTCTTTTATTTGTTTTTGTTTATTTTATTGTTTTTAATCCACCTAAGCACCATGTGTATGTCAATTGGTCCCTTTTTTGACTTTGATTGACGGTCTTAATAGAATGGAGTAACGTCGTTTTTAATACTTAAGGAATTTATTTAAACATTTTAAAAATTAAGAGATTAAAATGGGCCTTGAGGACAAAAAATTCTAGTCCATTAGTTGATAAAAAGATATTATGTAGTCTTTGATATTGTTATGGATTAATCTATGGCAAATTGTTTCAATTATTGATAAGAAAATAGATTAGTTGATATTTAAATGCATTCTCTATCTTATTGTATTTGAAAATACGTCGCTCATTAATTTGACAAACTCTAGAATCACCCACGTCCTCTCCAATATTTTCTCTGAGGGGTCCTCCAATATATACTAAGTTATCTCTATGCATAATTATACCATTATTACTACTAATATATTTAAATATCAAAACCCCTTGCCACCCTTCCCATACTTTTCTAATACTCATAGAGATTCACGCAATAAAAAGTTGACTTATTTATATTATAATAACTTAAATATTCAAGGAAATTCATGCAAGAAGTTGAATTATGGATAATTATATAGTAACTAGACAAAGAGTTATTGATAATTAAATAAGTAGACAAAGCCTTAGCTTATGACTATATGTATTCTACTGGTTTAACAACGTTGATAACAAGAAGTGTTGTCATTCATAAACAACAAGTGTTAACTCTCTCTCTCTCTCAAAAAAATAAATGATTCCATCTCTGGTTAGAAGACGCTCAAGTGGTGAAGTAAGAAAGTTGGCCTCAATTTCTAACAGTCTCTTACCAGCATTTGGCACTAATCCTGATGAAGGTTACTTCATCCTTAAGAAATATACCATTGCGCCCTATGATCGAAGATATCGGTACAAAAGTATTTAATTTACCTTAACACAACTATTAGTTATTCAAATTTATTTATAATAGTTTGTGAATTGTGATATAGATTCTGGCAAACGTTCCTAGTGGCATTGGTGGTGTATTCTGCATGGGCATCTCCATTTGAGTTGGCTTTCAGAGAGATGTCAATCGGGTCGCTGTTAATAACTGATCTCTTTGTCGATGCTTTCTTTGCATTTGACATAATCCTAACTTTCTTCGTGGCCTACTTGGATACATCAACTTATTTCCTTGTTGATGACCATAAGGAGATTGCTATCAGGTGAGTATATGCCATACTTTCTACATCATATAAGCTTGAAACCTAAGAGTTAGCGTGGTAATCCGTCTTGCACGTCTTCAAACGAGGTTCTGTTGATTATGTTACTCAATTTTCTCATGCTTTTTCACAATAGGTACGTCAAGCATTTATGTTTTCCCATGGATCTAGCTTCAACTATGCCATTTCAACAGATGTATCAACTTATAGCCGGCAAATCACACGATAGAGGAGAAGTCTTTGGTTTTCTTAACATGCTTAGACTTTGGCGATTGAGACGTGTTAGCGAGCTCTTCTCAAGGTATATTTATAAGGACAAATGCATTTTCTTAGATGTTTTTCTATATAATTCTTAGTTTACAATATTTGAGAAAATTATAAATTAGGAAAAATCATGTTAAGTTAAACAACATTTGAATAACATATGTACCTAAGTTTTGTTTGTGTACAAAAGTGGAATCAGAGCTAAAGAAAAGAAACAAATGAAAATAAAAATGCCATTAAATATGATACACACCTTGAACAGTTCATTCTTATTCTGCAACTTAATTTTCAAAACTATTTATGAAATATTTGAAAATGAAATTTGTAACATTAAAAGTTGTCATTCCTTTTTATTTTGGATGTCAGGTTGTCATTCTGATCTCATAAGATAAAACTAAGATATTAAATTCTTAATTCATGTACCCCTTGCTCCAATAAATAAAACAAAATTATAAATGCTTTAAGTAAAAGTCAACTACCAAACACCTAGGTCTCTTTTCATGATTCCATCTTTAAATTATAATCTCAAAAAATACATAATTCATGATTATTTCGTACCAAGTGTCATCACTTTTATAGGCTAAGCTAATTAGAGGGTTTTTTATGGTGAACAATTATATGGAGGTAATAATGAGTTCTATACTACACCCATATAAATGTGAATAATGGGTAACAGGGCATGTAATGTCCTGAATATAAAAGATGTATGAAAAAACAATCATTAAGCGTATCAAAAGTGCCATCACCAAGGTTTTGAAAAACAGTCCATCGTTACTAAAAACGACCGCGACAAAATGATATGAGAATGTGTCGATATCAATATCATTATTCACTTATTATGATGTTTTTATGATGAAAAATAAATTGTGATTAATTCACGGTGCAACAACCCTAATCATTATCGCATCATATGTACCGATCGAAATCACAAGTTTTTGCATTTAAAACCTTGGTCATCATTTTCATAGGTTAAGCTAAAAAGGAATGGCTTTTTTATGTGCAGAATTTTCTACAAAGTTTAATAAAAACTGCTATGTTTTACAGGCTAGAGAAAGACATAAGGGTTAGCTACTCGTTAACAAGAGTCTGTAAACTTTTATGCGTAAGTAAATCACTAAAGTTTCTCTATGAGTAAAGACTCAAATAAGTTATAACCATCAAATTGTCCAATTTAGGTTCTTAATTTGGTGCTTCACTTTTGTTGGTTTACCATAGGTTACGCTATTTGCAGTGCATTTCACAGGCTGCGTGTATTTTTGGTTGGCTTACCATCACGAATCACCCGAAAATACATGGATTGGGAAGGAGGTAAAGGATTTTAAGCAAAGGAGTGTGGGGTCAGGATACACTTACTCCATGTACTGGTCTATTGTAACCCTTACTACCGTTGGCTATGGAGATTTGCATGCAGAAAATACAACAGAGAAGGTTTTCAATATATTTTATATGTTGTTTAACATCGGCCTCACTGCATATATTATCGGAAACATGACAAATTTGGTGGTTCATAGCTCTGGCCGAACATTTGCCATGGTAAATTTTATGAAGATTTTCATGGTAGTTTAATACTTGACTAAGCATTGCATTTGATTACACTAACATCAATATGATAGAAGGATTAAGAATAGGCTAAAATTTATGCAATAAGAAATGCTTATGTGCTTCACAGAGGGATGCCTTCAATAAAGTATTACAATATGCGAGCAAAAATGGACTCCCAGTAGGATTGAAGGAACAAATGTTGGCACATACACAACTGAAGTTTAAGACAGCAGAGTTACAGCAAGAAGAAGTGCTACAGGACCTACCTAAAGCAATTAGGGCCGGTATTGCTCAGCATCTTTTCCACAACGTGATTGAAAAAACATACTTATTTAAAGGAGTCTCAGGTGATTTTATATGCCAGATGGTAATACTTTTTCTCTCTTAATTATAGAATACTTCCTTATTTCACAATGACTCAATGAGTGTCAAAATTGTTTCAAAATGCTCTGTCTAATTAACGTCAGAAACTGTGACAGGTATCAGATATGAAAGCAGAATACTACCCATCAAAGGTTGACATTATCTTGCAAAATGAGATGCCAGCATATTTCTACATTTTGGTATCCGGATCGGTGGTAAAATATATCTATCTTATTCAAACCCAACTCGAGTACCTACCTTAACTAGTTAGCTTCAGACTGAACTATTTCTAACTGCAGGATGTGTTGATATACAAGAATGGATCTGAAAAGGTAAGAGGGAATTCCTCCAAACAATTGACTTTGGAGTGTAAAATACTAAGTGGCGTGTCTAGAGTAAAATAAGCAATAACTGCAGACACATAGTAGCTTAGAAAGAAATGATTTGAGTAGAAATAAAGACAGCCAAAATTCACCCCACTTAGACAAAAGAAACTATTACTAAAGTAATTCATTTACTATAAGTTCTGAACTATGGAGATTGGAAGGTATCTCATAGACCTGCATAACAACAAAACATATTGCTTCAACCTGATGTAGGAGTCATTTGGGAAAGTCATGTTCATTATCTTCAAGCACTTCCAAGCAACCTGCTGAAACAAACACACCAAACTAAGTTAAACTCTTTGAACCGTGTCCAGAGAACATCTTAATCAGAATTGAGCTACGCAGTAAGAGATACAAGTGTACATATCAACACCGCATTTAATGGGCTAAAAGTAGAGAAATAAAAAACAATTATTTAAATGAAGTATTTGTGTTTCTTAGCTAATGACAACTCTCAATGCATTACTAAGCTCATAAGAGTTTTTTCAGTTTTTGTTCAAACTAGAACCTGGAAGCATGGTAGGAGAAATAGGTGTGATGTTTAATATCCCGCAACCTTATACAGTGAGAAGTAGAAGACTCTCCCAGCTTATACGAATCGATCATCATCATTTCAAGCAGATGGCAAAACCATTTAATGAAGATGGGAAGACAGTCATCCACAATTTTACTCAGGTTTGTCAGATTCGTTCATACATAAAAAACAGATAGATAGCAAACCATACACACACGCGCACGCATGCACACAAACTTTTCCTTTGAATCTCAACCACTAAAACTTTTAATTGAACTACTGAGTTGCAGAAACATTTCACTAATGCTCATATATGTTTATATATGTTAATGCTCAGATAAATTTCATGTCAACAAGTTCATATATTTATATGTTAACGCCGGTTCTTCTATTCTACTCAGTTTTTGAAGGGACTAAGAGGCGGGGTGCTGGAAGAAGTACCATTCGTAACAGAATTTTTGAGTGACTTGCATGAAGAGGTATCTTTTCCTTTGAATCTCAATGACTAAAACTTTTAATTGATCTACTGAGTTGCAGAAACATTTTACTAATGCTCAGATATAGAATTTAAATAAAAAAATGCAAAAGCTTCATGGATCAAAAACGTTCTATGTACATAGCTAAAACCTTATATGCAATTAGCGTGTGGGAGAAAGATAGCAGTCACAAGTACAGAGTTATGCCTGAAATTCCCAGAGATATTGAATATCCTTCAGTTTTAAACCATGTTTTGAGGAAGCGGAACAAAGTGAAGGAAAAAAGAAGAAAAGCTTCTAAAATAAAAAGTTTTCCATTCCAGTTCCCTCCCTTTGACTTTTTTCTCAAAAGGAACATTAAGATCACCTAGTGATGCATGAATAACCACTTTCCATGGAGATACATGTATTAACATCTCAAGGACGAAAAATAAAAAATATCCTATGTATCATGACCAATTCTCTCAATGGTTTAGATTTCTAACAATGTGTATGAATACATGAATCAGCAAAGCTAAATATACTATTTATTTAGCGTACACTTTTACATGACGGATAGATCATATGCACCAGAAAGAAAAATGTCACACAACAACAATAAAACTAGAGACATTTTACAGTGGATAAAAGCCCTCCAGAAAATAAAGAATTTCTGGCACAGACAAACAAATCTACTATAATTGTGGCCACATATTTACATATACACAAATCATGGCATATATGATGAAACTGTACGCTTCTTGCAGGAACAGACACAAAACGAGGGCACACAAGATGAAGTTTCAGAGTATCATGAAGGTAATCTTAATCTTATGTCTAGTATAAACAGTAAGAGATGTTAAGACTATACTAGTGGGTAGACATTGTGTAGGAGCATTAAAACAAACACCATTTGACATTCGAGGTTTCTGTAAAATAAAGCGCCCCAGAAACATCTATGTGCTCGATTATGAGGGTGTGCATGAAAGAAAAAGATACAGAAAATTACTGCAGACAAACAGAAAATTACTGGTCGATCATGACTAAATTACATGCTTACCTATCTTAACTCATAAGACTCATGCTAATTACTGCAGGAGAAACAGAAAATTCCAGTCCATTGTCAAGCCTAGTTCCCATTAGAGTCAAAATCCACGGACACCACCCCAATGGAAAAAATGAAATTGGAACAACACCAAAGCTCATTATTCTACCAGATTCAGTTGAAGATCTTTTCAGAGTAGCAGGTATGAGTATAACTAGCTACATTCAAAATGCATTGCATGGCTCGAAAATAGTCTGAGTGGTTTCACAGTTGAATAATATTGAAAAAATAATAATACATAACTAAAATCTAATCCAAAAATAAAAATAGACAGGAAAAAGGCAATGATCCCCTTCATTGACTTTATTCCATGCACAGTTCTTCATAATAAAAATCAATTGCACATAACATTACGATTTTATTCCTACATTCATAGCATTTAACTTATTCATGCAACAGCAACAACAAATTACAATAAAATTTTGACTAAATTGATTCATTGTTTGTGTACACAGAGAACAAGTTTGGAAAAAGAGGGAGCAAAATTCTTATGACCGATGGCTCAGAAGTAGAAGATCTAAGCGCCTTAAGAGAGAATGACGAGTTATACATCCTCTAATCATAGCATCAAATAGCGTCAATGATAATCATCTTATCTAAACAGATAAGATTGCAATGTATAAAACTAAGAACAACACACATCGAATTTCGAAACATATGTAAATAAATTCCCATAGATTAAAACGGAAAAAGATCGAATAATACCCTAGGAGACTTTTAATCTCAGTTAAGCATGTCGAGAACAGCATAAGCAGCTTTCTGAAAGTGATTTTTCTCTTCATCTAAAGCAGTTTTCCTCTCGATAGCAGAACCTTTACATTTCTCTATCTCTTCATCTATAGTTACAGAATTTTGATTAATCTCGCTGCAAAATTAGTACAAAAAACTGTTAGATCTGAAATCACAAAATAATCACATTACAAATAAATAGTAATTATCTAGAAATTGAATAAACAGTGATGATTAGGTAACTAACGCGGTCATCTTAAGCATGTTCTCCATTATTCCTTGAGCTTCATTCGATATCTCTGTGCGATTAAGCATAATCGTTAAAGAGGAAATTCAATGATTAATCAAATCGTGCATTGTTAGATCTGAATCAAAGATTGCATTGCGTATGATTCGAATAAGCAATTAGAGTAATTAATCGCTTCGATTTCGAGTTGTTGAAGCGCACCGTAGATGAGAGAAGAGAGTTGATTTTCGATTTCTGGTTCTGCTTGTGGTGGTGGTGCTGATTCTGAACCCGCCATTGATTTCAATCTTGCTTCCGAGGGAAATAACCGTTTTGCGCACTTTGGCTATTTTTTTCAATTTATATATTGAATATTCGAATTAATCTTTTAAATGGGCCTCGTTTTGTTCAGGCCCATACAATATCGTGTAACATTCTTCCAGCCCATTAAAAATACTCTCAAATTCTAAATTTCTCCTTACACCCCCTTATATTATCAATAGCTCCTAACATATATACTATATTTCTAATGTAGCCATCTCCGATTTTTGAGATGAGTTTAATTGTTTTACAATGTAGGCATGAAATATTTTAGGTCGTCAATACATAATTTTTCATAAGTATTATATTAAAGATTTAGAAGAAAATGAGAAATAAATAGATTATTTTATATGTTTTAGCCTTTAGACATTTTATATTATTATTATTATTAGTATTAGTATTATTATTTTTGAAATAAAGAATATTTTATTGAATCAAAAAACGACTAGGTACAAAGTGACCTCAAAGGTCCAACAATTCAGAAAGGACAACAAAACCAACAAACTAAGGCATTAGGAGCCTACTAACGCGAGCTCTAAGCTTAAGCTTATCCCAATATCGATACATAATGGAATCAATGATACTAGCAATAGTAGCTTGTTGGCTACTCTTGGCTACAAAGCACACTTGGTTACGATATTTCTAAACCTCGAACATAGTCTCTGTCAGAGCACATTGGATCACTTTTGCTTTTGAAGCCTTCTTCTTGCAAATCCCAATCAACCAAACAATCTCCTCAGACCATTTTTTAGGCATGTGATCAATCTCAATCCAATTAATAACTCTCTCCCAAATGCATCTAGTGGCAGGCCAATTGAAAAACAGGTGGTCAACTGTTTCAATTCCCTTACAGAGGCAGTAGGTATTCGTATTTAACATGTCAAACCTATGCAACCTTTCTCTAGTACGAAATTTCCCGTGACAAGCCATCCAAAGTGTATGAACAAATTTCCTCCTGGCTACATTACCATATATAACAGACTTCCAGGGGACATCTTCTTGTTGCACAAAGAACACTATATATATCACTTTTGTCGTGTATTTAGCATTATTCAGCGTAGACGACCATTCCTGCATATGAATAATTTCCTCTTTGACTTTAAGAAGCTTCTTAAAGATCCACGAGTCCGAACTTCTCACAGAAACGTGCATGATATCATTGTTCTTGAGGTAATAGTTGTGGACCCACCTAATCCACAAACTATCCGCTTTTCCATTTAGGTTCTAGACATACCTAGCAAGACAAGCTTTGCTCCATATTTTCAAAGCCATAATGTTCAAACCTCCTTTAGCCTTTGGGCACACACCTTTTCCCAAGCAACGGGAGATTTACGGGACACAATCTCAGAACCTGCCCACATAAACGTACGGCAAATTGCCTCAATACTCTTGATAGTTTGTCTTGGGAGAGGCAAGCAGTACAACCAGAAGTTACTCATAGCAAAAAGAATACTTTGGATCAGTTGGGTTCTACCTGCAAAACTAAGCACTCTCGAGCTCCAATGTCTAATCCTTTGCACCACTCTATCAATAAGAATCAAGCAGTTATCATGAGTAATCCTCTTGCTAGCCAGAGGAACACCTAAGTATTTGAAAGGGAGGGCACCTTCCTCAAACTTAGTTGCCATAAGGATCTGCTATTTCACCATATCCTCCACATTGTCAAAACAAATGTTGCACTTACCTGGGTTGACTTTTAGCCCTGTGGAAGCACCAAACTCCTTGATTACATTAAAAGCCTGCTGGACAATATCAGTCTCACCCCTAGTGAAAATTAGAAGATCATCAGCAAAGCCTGACTCAATGATTTGCACCTTCTCACATTTAGAGTGAAATTTGAACTCCTAGCTGCAACCCATTTTCTTAATTAATCTGTGCAGGTACTCCATGATCAAAACATACAACATAGGTGACAAGGGGTCTCCTTGCCTGAGACCCCTCTTAGCAAGAAGATGATCAGTAAGAATATTATTTACCTTGTACTTGTAGGGGACAGATTTAACAATTAACATTATCCAGTGGATGAATCTGTTAGGGAAACCAAGTTCAGACATGATGTCTTCTAACGCATTCCAATTCACGCTATCATAAGCTTTCTTGATATCCAATTTTAGCATGCACATGGTGTTTCCAGTGATTTCTGGTAAACAACCGCTAGTCTTCCAAACTATCGAATAATCTTTCTTACTGTTATTCAATCTCTCTGGTAACTCACAGGATCGACTAGATTGATCCTAGGACTCCTTGGATATTAAGGTTACTCTCACAATCGAACAATTATTCATGGTTGATATTGTATAAGTGTTTGGCTTACTTCGATCTCTCTCTACGAGTCTAAAAATGTAGTCAAAATGTATATGAAAACTAAGTTATACGAATAAATGCTAATTGTAATGCTGATTGTAGAGACATATAAAACTGCATGAAAAATGAAGTAAATGGTTTCGACTTACAAGACGTTTAACATAAAAGGTTTCTGGAATGTAGAAGTTTAAAATATGCAAAAAGCGTTTAATGCAAGAAATCTGTAAATGATTTTAAGTAAAAGTATGCGCTTGAAGAACAATACTTGAAAGTAAAGGTATGGGAAATGTGACAGTTCTCTGAAATATAAAGTGCTCGAAATATAAAGAAAACAGTAAAACGTAAAACTTTGAGGAAAAGACTTCGAAACGGAGAAACACCAAAGCATTCAAAATTCAAATGGGAGTGGGACTTTCAAAGTTTGAAAGTTATGTGTTGGAGCATTTGGGGACACGTGGAAAGATGAAGGAAGCATTGTCCTGCATGTTCGAAACGTGGCATAATCCTATAGCGAGACCGTTAGGGTCGAATTAGTATAAATAGAAGTCTTAGTATTAGGATTTCGGTGTGTCATATCTGTTATACAAAATACTCAATAACATTTAAACTACCACATGGCAAGGGAAACGAATGCAAGAGAAATGTATGTATGATAGCACCATGTATTTCTAACTTAATGAAAACCTTTTACCATTTCCAGTACTTTCCTCTATTCTTTTTGTCAGGCAACATTTACAAGTTTTCTTATTTACAGTCTTGTCACTTCGAAGTCTTTTCCTCAAAGTTTTACGTTTTACTGTTTTCTTTATATTTCGAGCACTTTATATTTCAGAGAACTGTCACATTTCCCATACCTTTACTTTCAAGTATTGTTCTTCAAGCGCATACTTTTACTTAAAATCATTTACAGATTTCTTGCATTAAACGTTTTTTGCATATTTTAAACTTCTACATTCCAGAAACCTTTTATGTTAAACGTCTTGTAAGTCGAAACCATTTACTTCATTTTTCATGCAGTTTTATATGTCTCTACAATCAGCATTACAATTAGCATTTATTCGTATAACTTAGTTTTCATATACATTTTGACTACATTTTTAGACTCGTAGAGAGAGATCGAAGTAAGCCAAACACTTATACAATATCAACCATGAATAATTGTTCGATTGTGAGAGTAACCTTAATATCCAAGGAGTCCTAGGATCAATCTAGTCGATCCTGTGAGTTACCAGAGAGATTGAATAACAGTAAGAAAGATTATTCGATAGTTTGGAAGACTAGCGGTTGTTTACCAGAAATCACTGGAAACAAATTGGCACACCCGGTGGGACCAATAGTTGGATATCAGAATTAAGGATTGTCGAGACGTAGCCATTACAAAAACGTAGGAACCTAAGAAGTTTGCTGTTTTATGAACCTGAGAAGTGGTAAGATAAGCAACAGCAACCAACCTTTATCCAGAAGAAAACGTTTGGACAAAATGTCTAATTCAGACAATCAACAAGGAGACCAAGGTGGCCCACATGCAACAGGCACTAACGCGTCCCTTTCGAGCGGAACATCTAATGTAATCCCTTCGAATGCACAGTCTGTTGCATCTTCAACCAGTAACATAGCCACCAATGGAATAAGTGGCATATCAACTAATAGTTCGATCTTAGGAAATACTGGAACCATGGGCTACCCTGGGGGATTCGTTCCACCATCAGGGACACAATCCCATTTCGCCACACCATTAACTAGACCACCCGGCTTCGATGGGAATAGAATTAGAAGTTCTTCTTACGGAATGCCAACATCTTTTATGGCAGGTTTACACAATTCCACATCGAATTCATCTCCACAACTAGGATCTGGGTCTGGGGCGAATCAGTTTATGACAAATAACCAAGGGTCAGTGGGTTATAGCACGTTGCCTATCCTAACCACAGATAACCAGTTGGCTTTTAGGAAATTGATGGATGACAGCAACCACAATATGATAGGGGTATTAGCGCAAACCATGCAGGAAATATTTGCCCCAATAGTTCAGAATGTGACTGTGACGAACAGGGAAAACGCTGACAATATGAGTCGAATAGCAGATTTCTTTGCTCCCACAGAAAGGCGTAGGCAGAACCAGGCGGGATTTCGAACAAACATGCCTGTTATAGAACAAATTGCTAACGACCCAATTCATAGACCACCCAGAGAAGAAGTTAACTTAGGGGCCAGAGCACCAAGGTTAGAAGCCCCAATAATCCCGGGTCCACAAAGGGAAGTTATGGAACCAGGGGCAAGGATCGAAAGGCCAGAAGCCCCAGAATTTCGAGAAGAACAACCTAGGGGAGTTGTTTTGGTTGGTCGAAATCAAGATGCCGATGCCGTCGTTCATAGGATTCGAAACGATAACATCTTGGCAGAAAATAACCTAACCACCATGATAGAGAGGATCATGGCCCAGAATGGCCTCAACACAGGAATAAGGAGGCCAAATTACGCTTCTCCTATATTGGATTGTATAATGCATACTGATTTACCAAGGGGATATAAAGTCCCTAAATTTACAAAGTTCGCTGGGGATACCAATGAGTCAACAGTCGAACACATAGCGAGATATCTAACCGAAGCGGGAGATATAGCCAATAATGAAGATCTCAGGATCAAATACTTCCCAAGTTCCTTGACAAAAAACGCCTTCACTTGGTTTACCACGTTGCCTCCTGGGTCTATTGACACTTGGGCTCTTTTAGAGAGATTATTCCATGAACAATTTTACATGGGACAATCGAAAATAAGTTTGAAGGAATTGGCCAGTGTTAAGAGAAAGTTCACCGAACCCATAGATGATTATTTGAATAGATTTAGGCTGTTGAAATCCAGATGTTACACAGTAGTGCTTGAACATGAGTTAGTCGAAATGGCCGCTGGGGGCTTGGATTATTCTATTCGAAAGAAACTAGACACTCAGTATTTGAGGGATATGGCTCAGTTAGCCGATAGGGTTCGACAGGTCGAAAGACTAAAGGCCGAAAAAGCCAGAGTCTTTAAGAATAGTAAGAAAGAAAGGATTTCCTATGTTGGGACTGAGGAAGTAGAAGAATATCCTGAATTCGAATTCGAAGAGGTCGAAATCGACCTCGCTGAATTAAAACAGGCCCCGCCTTACTCCTGCAAAATGTTAGTTCCCACGAAAGGGAAAGATATTGTTGAAAATGAGAAAAGTGACAAGTTTCCAAAGAAGGTTTATACCTTCGACGTCACTAAGTGTGACGAAATTTTTGACTTGCTTGTCAAGGATGGCCAACTAATTGTGCCATCAAATGTCAAAATACCTCCTTTGGATCAGAGGAAGAAGAGGGGATTTTGCAAATATCATAGTTTCCTAGGCCACAAGACCTCACAATGTTTTCTTTTCAGGGACTTGATTCAAAACGCGATCAAAGATGGCAGACTAAAGTTTGCTGATAAGGTGAAGATGAAAGTGGACGAAGATCCTTTGGACGTCGCAGACACCAACTACTCCGAGCCTGCATGCATTGGAGAGGTCAACATGGTGGAAACTGATCGAAGCGACGCCCTAACAGAAGAGAAGGACACTGGAGTCGAAAACTGGGTGATGGTCGAAGTCAGCGAGGAAGTCACTGAAGACATCCAGAATACGCTAGACACTTCGATTGCCGCACCTATGGCTGTTGCAGGAGAAACCCAGGCTACTGAAGGCCAAGGGAATCAAAACGAAGGATTAACACAAGTCACTGAGGGCTTGAGGCTGGAATTGGAGAAAGTCCAAATTACGCAGCCAATTCCCCCTCAGAAGGAAATATGGGACACTCTAGGGGAACCCAGTGGAAAATTTGACTATCTGGTCAAATATTATGCCCCAGAGAGTTCGAAGGTCCAGATTGAAGATATAAAGCCCACAGGATGGGGCGATGACGAAACTAAAGAGGGGGATGTGGAAATAAATATGGTGGATATGGAAAGACCCCGCTCTGAGATGGAGGAAGTGAAAAAATACTTAGAAAAAGAAAAGTACAGAATGGGGGATAACCACACTGGAGATGCTAGTCTCAAAGATTATCTCATGACATGCCACAAAGGAGATTCAGGCATGATATTGTGCCCTAGGTGCAGCATCCTCTGCAACCAAAGAATTGCTGCGAATTTCGAAAGGGTACAGAGGGCTCGAACTGGCAATAATTGGCGCCAGGATAACCAGCTTTTTAGGTGTTATCCCAAGGCTGGAGAGAGTTTGCTGGAGTTTGTTTTTCGCTGCTACAAAGGGGCAACCAAGTGTTTGATTTGCCCAAGGTGTTCTGCTGTGTATGACCAAAGCATGGCCAGGGCCTTCGAAACGATTCCCTTCGCCCCTTGCTGGAACCATCAAGAAACTGCCCAGATGGGCCCGCGTTTCGACAGCAGATACAAACAGCGAAGGCCTGATAGCCCTCACCCCAAAGTTGCTCGAAGAGTGACTTTCAAACTCCCTGCTGAAGTGCCAACCGATAGATGGTTACAAGTCAGAAATGACAAAGGCAAAGAGAGATGGAGGAATGCTGAACGAAATGCACGCCATGCCGTGACATACAGGAGGCAATTCAACACACAAAAAAGGGAGGAAGTGAGATTAGAGAATTACAAAGGAAGGAACCCCATGTCAAGATCCCAGTGGCGCAGACAGCAAAGGATTCAAAAGGCTGAGAGAGAAGCTGTGGCAAACAAAGGGGATACTTCAACGAAAATACAAGGTGAATCGAGCACCAACAAACCAAAAAATCAAACTGAAGATAAACCTCCAGTCAATAGGAGGCTTTTTTCTGAAGACCAACGAGACGAACCAAAGGAATACACTCCAGGCCCGGAAGAGGACGAAGATATGATAACAGATAACTTCGAATCAGAGGGGGAGTCATCATTCAACTTAAACTGTAACGTGGTGTCTGTGCTTCCCTGCGAATTTGGGCAGGAAACCGAAATCAATGAATATGAGGAGGAAGATACCACAGATTTAATGAAACATAGGCCCGTGTGCTACTACGTGATGGACAATGGGGCTGTTGAGGAACAAAATGCGTTCTTCGAACGTCCAGAACCTGCAATGAAGAATCATCTCAAGCCACTTTTCATTCGGGCGAAAGTAGGTGTCCATGGTGTGAACAAAGTTCTAGTGGATGGGGGTGCTGCAGTCAATCTGATACCCCATTTCATGCTAAAAAGGTTAGAGATCCGCGAAGGAGATATCAAGCCCCATAATATGGTTCTGTCCAATTATGAGGGAAAAGTGGGAAAAACACTAGGGGTGGTCCAGTTGGAATTGACAATAGGCTCAAGTTGCAGGCCCACCATGTTTATGGTGATCGAAGCCAAGGCCAACTATAACCTGCTGCTGGGAAGAGAGTGGATCCATGGCGTGGGGGCAGTTCCTTCGTCTATGCATCAACGACTAGTTCTGTGGAGAGATGATGGAATCGTGGAAAACATCGAAGCAGACCAGAGTTACTTTATGTCAATTGTCAATTTAGTTGACAAAAGGGATTATGATAAAAATCTGGCAAAGATTGCTCCATGTGTTCCAAATGATGAGATGAATGAAACTAGAAACACCCACTACTACATGACACTTCGTCATGATGGCCTTTACTGGGATAGAACAATAATCAGTGAAGGAGAGGAAGTTGAAGGTGCTATACAAAAACGGCCAGCAGGCTGGGACTTCGACAACCTTAACCATGACTGAGTCTACCTTCTTCGAAAGGATTTCAGCCTATATGGCTGAGAATGAATCAAAAGCGGCCTTAGAGGCTGAAATAAATGAATCAACTATAAAGACGAATGAAGTTAGTGGGGGGGGTTCGAAATGCTCACCCATCAAAGAGTTGGAGATGGATCAAAGGTTGGATGCCATCTATGATAAAGAACCCTTAGGCTTCGAAAGGGACCCCATAAACTCAGGTGTCAAAATGTTGGCACAGGACCCGCTCGAAGAAGTCAACTTAGGGGATGAAAAAACGAAAAGAGTAACTTACGTAAGTGCTAAACTTAGCCCAGGCCTCAAGAAGAAAGTGATCGAAGTCCTTAAGGAAAACAAAGATTGTTTCGCATGGGATTATGATGAGATGCCTGGTTTAAAGAGGGAGTTGGTCGAACACAGACTGCCAATCAAAGATGGCAAGAGGCCCATCAAACAAACTCCCAGGAGATTCGCACCAGCGGTCCTCACAAAAATTAAAGCTGAGATCGAAAGGTTGCTGCGCTGCAAATTCATCAGAACAACAAGGTACGTTGAATGGTTAGCAAACATAGTACCTGTTATTAAGAAAAATGGTTCTTTAAGAATTTGCATAGATTTTAGGGATTTAAACACTGCAACCCCTAAGGATGAATATTCCATGCCCGTGGCAGAAATGCTAGTAGATTCTGCTGCAGGATTCGAATACCTGAGTATGTTAGATGGATACTCTGGATATAACCAGATTTTCATTGCTGAAGAAGATGTTGCAAAAACAGTATTTCGTTGCCCAGGATCCTTAGGCACCTACGAATGGGTGGTGATGCCTTTTGGTTTAAAAAATGCTGGGGCAACCTATCAAAGGGCGATGAATTCAATTTTTCATGATTTCATCGAAACCTTCATGCAGGTGTATATTGACGATATAGTCATCAAATCTACATCTGCAGAAGCACATTTGCATCATTTAAGCCAATCATTCGAACGAATGAGAAAGCATGGCTTAAAGATGAATCCCCTTAAATGTGCATTTTTTGTGCAGGCTGGAGATTTTCTTGGTTTTGTGGTCCACAAGAAAGGAATCAAAATCAACCAGAACAAGACCAAAGCCATAATGGAGACGAAAGCACCTGCGTCAAAAAGGGAGTTGCAATCTTTGCTAGGGAAAATTAATTTCCTCAGAAGATTCATCTCGAACCTGAGTGGAAGAACCCAAGTTTTCTCTCCGTTACTTCGTCTGAAGCAAGGTCAAGCCTTCGAATGGAACGAAGCTCACCAGGAGGCGTTTGACAAAATAAAAGAATATCTTTCTCAGCCTCCTATTTTGTCTCCACCATCATGGGGGAAGCCCATGAGATTGTACATATCTGCCTCTGAAGTTAGTATAGGCAGTATGTTAGCACAAGAGGATAACAATGGCGTCGAAAGAGCCATATACTATTTAAGTAGAGTGCTAAATGATGCAGAGACCAGATATAGCAATTTAGAAAAGCTATGTCTCTGTTTGTATTTCTCTTGTATGAAACTCCAGTATTATATAAAACCTGTTGATGTTTATGTTTCATCTCACTTCGATGTCATTAAACATATGCTTTCAAAACCAATAATGCATAGTAGAGTTGGCAAGTGGGCTTTAGCCTTAACAGAATACTCATTGACTTTCATGCCTTTAAAAGCTATGAAAGGTCAAGTGATTTCTGATTTCATTGTGGATCATTCGTTGGTTAAGCAGACAAGCATGAGTTACGTCGAAATGCAACCATGGAAATTGTACTTTGATGGTTCAACCCACAGGAATGGAAGTGGTGTTGGAGTCCTTCTAATTTCTCCTGAAGGAATTCCAACAAAATTCAAGTATAAATTAGATGGTCCTCGTTGTTCGAACAACGAAGCTGAGTATGAAGCGCTCATTGTTGGACTTGAAGCTTTGTTGGAATTGGGGGCAACCAGAGTCGAAATTAAAGGAGACTCTGAATTGGTGGTCAAACAAATCACAAAGGAATACAAGTGCATAAAGGAAAATTTAATGGTATACTTCGTCATAGTCAATAGGCTATTAAGGAAATTTGAATACATGGATATTCAACACATACCAAAAATAGAGAACCAAGAAGCAAATGACTTAGCACAGTTGGCTTCAGGTTATAAAGTATCTACCAAGAATTTTAAGGATTTGGTCGAATTAAGGGGAAGAGTTATGGCTACTAGATTCACACCATTGGATCTGGAAAGTATGAGATTGGGATATGCTGAGAAACAGGGATTCGAAATTCTAGCCATAAATACTTTGTCAGATGCAGATTGGCGAAGTCCATTAAAGAGTTATTTAGCAGACCCAACTCTAAAGGTGGATAGAAAAACAAAATATAGAGCATTGTCATATCTCCTCATGGGGAACGAATTGTTCAAAAAGACCCAAGAGGGTGTATTATTGAAATGCCTAGGAGAGAGTGAGGCATATTTAGCATTGTCTGAAGTCCATAATGGGGCATGTGGGGCACACCAAGCAGGCCATAAAATGAAATGGTTGCTATTTCGATACGGTTTGTATTGGCCTAGCATGCTCAAAGATTGCATAGACTTTGCTAAAGGATGTGAGGAATGTCAGAAACATGCAGGAATTCAACATGCCCCTGCAAGTGAGTTGCATTCGATCATCAAACCATGGCCATTCAGAGGATGGGCATTGGATTTGATAGGAGAAATAAATCCTGCTTCGTCTAAAGGGCAGAAATATATCTTGGTGGGAGTAGATTATTTTACCAAATGGATCGAAGCTATACCTCTGGTAGTTGCTGATCAAGAGGCAATTATCGAATTTATACAAAAGCACATTATCTATAGGTTTGGATTTCCAGAAAGCATAACTACAGACCAAGGTTCTGTATTTACTGGTAGAAAGATGCAAGGATTTGCCCAAGAAATGGGGTTTAGATTGCTAACATCGACACCATACTATGCTCAAGCAAACGGACAGGTCGAAGCAGCAAATAAAATAATAATAGGATTAATCAAGAAGCATATTGGCAAGAGGCCAAGAAATTGGCACAAAACTCTGGACCAAGTGTTATGGGCTTGTAGAACATCTCCTAAGGAAGCTACTAACACTACGCCTTTCCAACTTACATTTGGGCATGATGCAGTGTTACCAGTAGAAATTCATCTGCAATCAGTTCGAATTCAGAGACAAAACGAAATCCCAGCTGCATTATATTGGGAAATGATGATGAATGAGTTAGTTGAGTTGGACGAAATTAGATTACATGCGTTGGAAATTTTGATGAGGCAAAAAGAAAGAGTGGCCAGAACATACAATAAAAGGGTGAAGAAAAAAGTATTCATTATTAATGACCTGGTTTGGAGAGTCATATTGCCTATGGATAAGAAGAATAAAGCATTAGGTAAATGGTCACCTCATTGTGAAGGACCTTTTCGAATATTAAAAGTGTTCTCAAACAATGCATACGAAGTCGAAGAACTCTTGGATGATAAACGTGTCCTAAAGGTTAATGGGAAATATTTAAAGAAATATAAGCCAAGCCTGAGGGAGATTCGAATAGTAACAACGTAAACAAAATATTATAAAAGCCAAGATGGCAAGATAAAATGCCAAAATGGCGTTGTTCGAATATTACATGTAAGAAACCAAAGTTATAGTCAGATAAACATCAAAATCTAGAAATAAACATTATTTTTCAATCGATTAAAGGTGCTTCGAAATGTTTCAAGTTTCTGCTGAGCGAACCGCCTGGCACCTTCCAAGGTTGCCACTTCTCCTTTAAGTTGTTCTGCAGTCTCCATTTCTGCAAGCCCCTGGTTGAGAAGCTCTTCGAATTGGTTACCTGCAGGATTAGTTTCGAAGGCTAGTTGTTGTTCCTTAGCCTCCTTAACTTTCTGCTGAAGTTCCAGAATCTGCCTTTCCCAAATAAGAATGGACTCAGCTCGAGCCTCATATTCAGTTTTCGCCTGCTTCAGATGCATAGCTTGATCCTCAGCTTCTTGAGAAAGTTTCGAAGCTTGTTCATAAGCGGCATCCATGGCAATGCGTTTCTCGTGAACCTTCTTGGCAGCAGATTCGTCTTGGAGAAGGTAGCCAATTACGTTGTCCAGTAAATTCTGAAGATCAAACAAGAGAGTACTAACTGGCAAGGAGCAGTTGGAAAGATTGACCTTTGTGAGCAGCTCCTTCATAGTATAGCAAGCAGTACTATCTTGCTTAAGCACTTCGAATATATCCACATTGAGAATAGTTCTCCTAATTTTGTTGAGAAGAACAACTCTTTCATCTGTGGGAAGAGGATAGCTGGTTGAACTTGTGCCAGCCCTAGCGAGTGGGACGTCCCTCTGAGCCAACTTTGCCTTCATGTACCCAATGGGGTCATTTCGCCTCAGAAGTGCCAGTTCCTCGTCAGTCATTCGAGACGGAGAGGATTGGGGGAATTCCACGCGTAGGGGAACCACGTTTGTTTCAACCTCTAGGGTTTCGTTGATTGCATCACCATCCCCTTCATTTGCTTCGTGCTCTTGGTCTTCTTCATCCTCGTCCAAATCTACCACTTCGATACCATCCCTTTTGCCTCTATTTGCGTTAGACTCCGTTCCGGAAGTCGAACCATCATTGACGTTTTCCTCGTCATTGGCGTTTTCCTCCTCAGATTCTTCGTCTGCAGATTCTTCGGCTCCTCGCCCAGAATCAGCTTTTTCTTCTTCAGTCTGAGTATCCTTTGGGTCCTCTTGAAGAGTTTCAAGAGGGGACTTTTGAAGAACCCTTTGCGAATCCTCTGCAGACGTTTGAAGTATCGTTTAGTTCACCTCTTTCAGAGGAATGGAGGTACCTTGGTCATCTGGCTGTTCAGAAGTTCCAGCCAGAACCGCCACATTGGAAGAACCTTTGTTTTGGACCAAGTTGCTGGAATCTCCTTGAGGAGAGGAGTTAAGCGGAGCAGTAGCTCTGGATGGTGAGGTCGAAATAGTAGAAGTGGGATTCAAAATGTTCTGCAAAGAGCAGCAGAATGTTAAAGAAAAACATTCACCAAGGTAATAAGAAGTTAAACATTTTTTAGAAGAAGTTCGATTTACCTGTGGACCCTCATAGGAGAGGTTACTAGCTATACGTTCCAACGGTGGGTTGGAGGTCGAAGGTGGATTTTTGGATTTAGGTAAGGGAGCAGCATCCCTGGAGTCGAGTCCAGAGACACTAGTCGGAACAATGCTTTTAGGAGTAGCTTTCTTTAGCTTCTTCTTCGAAGCAGTATTTGAGTTTCCTCCAGCCGTGGGATCTTCCCCAGTAGTGCTTGGTTTCCGCTTCTTGGGAGTAGTAGGAGGAAGCTTGTTGGTCTGAACGAATTTTAACGAAGTTAGATATAAACCACAAAGCTTGAGTGAATTCGAAACATCAAAAACTAAGTGATTACCGTTGGAATTGGGGCACTTGTTGTTGTTGGCGTTATTGTTGTTGTTGTAGTTGCAGCAGTAGTAGTTGTTTCGGGTGGATTAGCTTTTTCGGTAGTTTCGATGGAGGCTTGATAGGCACTCCCTTCCTTCGATTTCGAGGCAACTGTCTTTATCCTGATAGCTGAAAATCAAAACAATTAAAGCAAAGGTTAAAGATGTGGAAAATAAAAGACATTTGGGATTTTTCCCAAGCATTCACACCTGTGCCTTGATCAGATTTAATTGACATGGCAGAAAGGTCGTATCGAAGGTGTCCTGGGAAATCATGAAGCCAGTATCAAGCCCATGTCACAGTCTCAGATGGCTTTGGTTTCCTTTGAAGATATTTGAACATCTCTTTGCAAGTAAACCACCATGGATATGGGGGAAACCAAGCCAGAGCCAGTTCTGAGGTAGGTAATCTGGGAAATTTAGGTGGATGCATTTCGAATGCCAACCTATACCTATCCTCAGGTGACAGCCCTAAAGGAAGTTTTAGCTTAGAAACTTTTTGTTTAAATTTTTCCTTCAAGGTCTCAGCTGCTTGATGCACAGTGGAGTCCAAGTGCGTGGGGTCGTAAGTAGTTTCAAAATAGTTTTGAAAAGCTTTAATATCTTTGGCATGAGTAAACATACCTTTCTTTGCCGGTACCTGCACATCGAAGGCATCAATTAGTTTCTGTCGAATCGTAAGTGTATCGAACATATAAGTTTGATAAAACTTAATCCACCACTCCAGAAATCCTTTGGCCGCGAGATGGGTAGGTTCGAAGGCTATCAGCTCAAATTGGGAAAAGCCTTGATATTGTTCTTGCTGGATCTTGGCTTCCCTTGCCTTGAAAGTCCGACCAGAAGTGATGGCGCTCTCAGTTTGGAACAAAGGTTCAGGAATCAGTTGGCATAAGCCAAACTGCCTCGAAACGAAGTTTGGTTGGTAGGCAAAAAGAAGAATTTGGTTCTTGGCTGGGGTTATCCTTGAAGAGATGAGTCTAGGAAGCAAGAAAGCTCTCCATACATCCTGAATCTCCTTGCTCTTGATGGCTTCTGAGAGAGCCATGGTGAACCAAGAAGGTCCATGAGCCCTCGAAGCAAAAGGTGCCATGCTCTCTTCGAACTTGTGCCTTTTGGAGAATATCATGATGTACTTCGAGAATTGAACCTTGAAGTCATCCTTGTCATCATTAGGAGTTAGTCTTCGAAGCCTAGTGCCTTCGACTATCCTATCACTTATTTCAGAATCTTGCTCATCTATGGTGTTGGCGGTTGATAAAGAAGGTTCGAACATGGCATTTAGCCATAGTTGGAGTAACCAAAATGGGCCAGCTAATAGAATGTTTTTGGAGGTGTGGGATTTAAGGCTCGAAACAGCTGACCTCAGGCTCTCATAGAGGTCAACTAAGAGTAATTCACTTAGGCACACTTTGCGATTTTCATGTAAATCCCTAGCTAGAGGAATGAACCTACTAGCTACCTGCAGGGATCTACTGCAGAAAACGTATCTAGACAGCCACGGGGTTAAGAAAGCAATGTGCTCTATGTTAGACACATTGTCCCCTTCAGCATGATAATGGCTGATAAATTTGGAAAAGCTGGCTAACTTGACTTCGAAGTCAATTATGCTTGAGTGCTCTTCATTGTCAGGAACATAAGTTTCTCCCACTGGCGACAGCCCAGTAATGGCCGCTATGTCGAAGAAGGTTGGGGTAATCATTCCACCTGGGAGATGGAAAGTGTTGTAGGTACTATCCCAGAAATAAAGGGACGCAAACAGCAGAGGATGGCTATAGGTGAATCCAGGTTTCGATAGCTTAATGAGGTTATAAATGCCTAATTCTTCCCATTGCTGGGATTTCTTGGCTTCTACTTTCGTGAACCAATTTTGATAAGCAATATCAGAAGTAGGGCAAGATCGAAATGGCTTAAAATTGCTTTTTACATAATCCAAAACAAATGGGTCCTTGGGAGGAACAGTTGGGGTTTCTACGGTATTCGAACTAAGAGATTCTACTGCCCTAGGGGCATCCATTTCGTTGAATAAGGGTTTGAAGCTATAACAGACGGGAAAAATTGTCCTGGTGTCCTTTAATATTTCAAAAACTGTAAGAGGGCCATTTAAGGCTAACCTCTTACCAGCAACATGGGTAGGGATGAGTACCTGTGATGCGTACATCATTTCTTTTTCTTTGGAAATCATTTGAGGAGCAAGAGAAGATTGGCCTTGAATGGTGATGATTTTATTCTCCATGGTTGCTCCTGTAGTTTTTCCTTTCTTCTTGGAGACTTTCTTGAGTTGGGATGAGGTGGAAGAAGACATTTTGTTGTTTGAGAGCTTAGATTGTTTTATGAGAGAAGAAGGGTAAAAATCCAGAGTATGAAAGGTTTAGAGTGTAAAAAGAAAAAAGGAAGATTAAGTTGATGTTTTATAATGAGAAGATTAAGCATCCACCGAGTAAAGGTGTGATACGTGGAGATCATGGGTTGGTGTGATGAAGAGGTGGCGTGAAGTTGATATAGGTAATAGGCGTGATTTAAAAATAATCATTACGTATAACTGCACCACGCCGTGAAGTGACTCTGGGCGGTTAAGGAACCCAAAAGGTGCTATGATTGATGTGACTGGATTCAAATGCATTAAATGTTATGATGATTCGAAAGTCCTATCAAAATCTTGTATAAATGTTTAAAATAGGTATTTCTCAAAGAGATCGAAATACATATTTTAAAGGGGCAATTTGTTGGCTGAAGATTTTGATAATGTTATTTAGAAGCCAAAAGAGTTAAAAGTTCTGATCGAAATGGAATTAAATGCCATATTTCGAAGTTGCAGAAGCAGTGTTTCGAATAAGTGTGTCAAAGCTTGAAGCTTCGAACGGTAATTATGGGAACATATCCAAAGGAGTCTCGAAACAACAACGAGGCTATGTTTGGGAAAAGCGTTCGAAACGGAGAAACACCAAAGCATTCAAAATTCAAATGGGAGCGGGACTTTCAAAGTTTGAAAGTTATGTGTTGGAGCATTTGGGGACACGTGGAAAGATGAAGGAAGCATTGTCCTGCATGTTCGAAACGTGGCATAATCCTATAGCGAGACCGTTAGGGTCGAATTAGTATAAATAGAAGTCTTAGTATTAGGATTTCGGTGTGTCATATCTGTTATACAAAATACTCAATAACATTCAAACTACAACATGGCAAGGGAAACGAATGCAAGAGAAATGTATGTATGATAGCACCATGTATTTCTAACTTAATGAAAACCTTTTACCATTTCCAGTACTTTCCTCTATTCTTTTTGTCAGGCAACATTTACAAGTTTTCTTATTTACAGTCTTGTCACTTCGAAGTCTTTTCCTCAAAGTTTTACGTTTTACTGTTTTCTTTATATTTCGAGCACTTTATATTTCAGAGAACTGTCACATTTCCCATACCTTTACTTTCAAGTATTGTTCTTCAAGCGCATACTTTTACTTAAAATCATTTACAGATTTCTTGCATTAAACGCTTTTTGCATATTTTAATTTTCTACATTCCAGAAACCTTTTATGTTAAACGTCTTGTAAGTCGAAACCATTTACTTCATTTTTCATGCAGTTTTATATGTCTCTACAATCAGCATTACAATTGGCATTTATTCGTATAACTTAGTTTTCATATACATTTTGACTACATTTTTAGACTCGTAGAGAGAGATCGAAGTAAGCCAAACACTTATACAATATCAACCATGAATAATTGTTCGATTGTGAGAGTAACCTTAATATCCAAGGAGTCCTAGGATCAATCTAGTCGATCATGTGAGTTACCAGAGAGATTGAATAACAGTAAGAAAGATTATTCGATAGTTTGGAAGACTAGCGGTTGTTTACCAGAAATCACTGGAAACACATGGGAGGACAATTCTTACTGTTGTACCCTTTCACTAACTCAAAAGCCAACAGAATATGGTCATGGATACTATGGCCAGGGGCAAAAGCTGCCTGACTCAAATCAACAACTTCTCCAATAACTTTTCCCATCCTGTTAGCTAATACCTTTGAAATCAGTTTCAAAAGGATGGTAACACATGAGATAGGTCTGAAGTCTCCAATCTTGCAAGCACCCTCAAACTTGGGAATGATAGTCACAATGGTACTATTAACAACTTTGTACAGTCTACCATTCAGGAAAATATCTTAAATCGCATCAAATATGTCACCTTTAACAATATGCCAAGAAGCCCTAAAGAAACAGGCATTAAACCCATCAATTCCATGCACAGTTAAATCACTCATATTCATAAGGGTTGTG
This sequence comes from Vicia faba, assembly GCA_948472305.1. Taxonomy (NCBI): domain Eukaryota; kingdom Viridiplantae; phylum Streptophyta; class Magnoliopsida; order Fabales; family Fabaceae; genus Vicia; species Vicia faba. The sequence continues at coordinate 1,189,802,202 of OX451737.1, forward strand.
TGCACCTCTTTCAAAGTCACATGGGCAATAAGCTGCGGGGATTGATCTACCTTCACTTGACTCCCCTCTCTTAGCACCTCAATATAAAATTTCTTTAAGACAGGGGTTGTAGTTCCAACTAAATTCTGATAGAACCTGTAAACTTCATTAACAATTTGATCATTATCCACAAGGATGTTGCCATTGATGTCCATCAACTTATTGATATGTGCTTGTTTATTGCCTTTAAGGGTTGCATAAAAGTATGCATTGTTGCTATCCCCTAACCTGATCCAGTCGATCTTAGCCCTCTGATTAAGCAGATCCTCCTCAACATTAACCAACTCGAGAACTTCCTGCATACAATCCTTTTCCTTTTGAATCAAATTAACATTCATTATGCCAGCAGTAAAGTCTTCTTGAGCATTAGCAAGATTAATTCTAGCTTTATCATTATTATTATTATTATTATTATTATTATTATTATTATTATTATTATTATTATTATTATTATTAATATTAATATTATTATTTATTATTATTATTATTATTATTATTATTATTATTATTATTATTGTTATTATTATTATTATTTATTTATTATTATTATTATTATCATTATTATTATTATTATTATTATTATATTTGAATGTATCAAATCAAAAAGTTATTTTATTTTTATTAAAATAACATATAAAAATAAAATACCTTTTTAATAATTTTTATAGGATGGGTTTGTTTCAAATTAAGAAATAAATATATTTTGGAATCCTATTCCATCATTATTATTAATAATTGGAATAATATTCTCATATAAGTGTTTGGCAAAAACTAAATTTCTTATGAATATTTATAGTATTTATTTAGTTTAAAAATTATAAAAAATAAAATAAATAAATAAATGTGAGTAGTAGTGGATAGTTATAGTTAGTTGAATATTATTCTCATAGAAATGTTAGATTCTCATCCTTTAAATCTTAGAATAAAAATAAAAGAATCATGTGTAAATATAATTTCTGAGAATAAAATATGCTTTAAAATAATTTTTTTAAATTGAATCAAATATGAGAATGTTGTATTTCCATAGTCATATTTCCAGAAATATTTTTTACAACCTTAAAACAAACACGCCCATGTTTTTTTAGAAAATATATGTACGTTGATTGACTATCACAATGTATATTGAACAATTTCTAACTCTTCACTCATACATCTATTCACATACTTTCCTTAATTCATTCAACTAGAAAAATGTTCTGCTTGAGTTGTAGATAATGTAATAATATATTTATTTTTCTTTTAACTAATAGTTTTTCCAAACACTATAAACTCAAAATCTGACAAGTATCTTTTTAGTGTCCTAATTTCTTGCATAATCTACATCCACAAATCCCTCTAAAGAGTATTTCCCTTGAGCGATTATTATGTACTTCAAATCACCCTTTTATGAATCTTTTCGAATATCTTAACACTCACTTCAAAACGTCCAAGTTCAATAGGCACAATTTTTTGATAAACTAACTTACTATACTAATGACATATGTTAATATAGATCTAAAATCTTATACATGATGCTTTCAACCGCAAATTTTATGGAGTACTCTCCATCTCCTTTTATCATCTTCGGTTTGAGTACATTGCATGATCAAAAGCTTGTGTGACTATATTAAAATTTGTTAGTTGTTTAATTATCAAGCATCCTAAATTGCTTCACCAATTTCTTCAAGAAAATTGATTGAGATAAGAACAACTTGCTCTTTTCTATGTTTCTTATGATATTCATAACTATAATCCTCTTAGCTTCACCAAAATCTTTCATCTCAACTTCTTCATTCAAAGTCTTCTTGAGCTTATTGATATCTTTCATGCTAAAGTTTTCCATTAAGATATCACCAAAATATAGAAGTAGGTAGAGAATGAATTAATTATTCCTCTTTAATATGTATACACAACTATCATATATGTTTATGAAAAAACCATTCTTTAGAATAAATTCATCCAACCGACGATACCTTAGCCTAATGATTTGTTTTAACCCATAAATTTTTTTCTGGAAGACACGTCTTAGGCTTGTCATATAAAATACCTTCAAGTTTGTTCCATGTAAATTGTCTCTTTAAGATATCAATGCAAGAAAGTTGTTTTAAAAATGCATTAACTCTAACTCGAGATTATATTGATGCACAATGGTAATTGTCACCCTTATGGAACAATGCTTATTATTATATATGAAAATATTTTATTGTAATCAATTCCTTCCACCTAAGTAAAACACTTTGGCACAGGTTTCTCTATATACCTTAGAGCTTTAATTCTCAGAATTCTCTCATTGATCTTGAAGACCCACTTACAACCAACCATCTAACACTCTTTGCATTGAAAGGCATTCTTAAAGAGTGTTGGTTCTAAGTATATCAACCTTTCATCCATGTTTAAAACAGAATAAATAAGATCATCATAACTATATATGTGAGGTGATACAATCTCCCTTCTTACCATACCATTTTATTCAACATATTCCTCATCTCTAGTCTCACTAGTAGGAAACTCTACCTCAGATTATGCTTTCCCTATCATAGCTTTTGAGTCTTTAACTTCCATTTCTTTGAACTTCATTTTCATATGGAAGGAGAAGTCAGTAAGTTTAGATTGCCCATCTCCGGAGGATGAGAATGAGCCTTGCTAGCTGTAGCAGACGCAAGGTGACTTTGGCATATTGAGTCATCTTTGAATTCACCATAGTTTTGGGAGTTTATTATCATATTATTAAAGAAGAGATTAGTGTTTACGAGGAAGGATCTGAGATTTGAATCTGTGACATAGAAATTTTTGTTCTCTGTTGAATTCGTAGGAATCAAAAGTTGATTCTCACAAACAACGTCAGTGTTCTGCTCAGAAGCCATAAATGATCAGTGGAATTATGAGATAATATTGGATCGACGGAGCAAGTGTGCGTTGTAGAGAAAATGAGATTAACTTACAAAATTAACACTTCAATATCTAAATCAGTGAGAGAATCAGGAGTAAAATAAGAGTGAGAATATATTTGAATACCTAAAATGATGCAGTTAAAACCGTTCGCATGAGAGAAGATGCATTATGCAAATAATCATTGAAAATAATCAGACGATGAACATGCATCTAAAAGACGAAATTCTGTTGAATGGAGGACCACATATTTCCTTGATGAATTTTGGGTGTGAGTTACAATGTTCAATTTTTTAAAAATAAAGTACTATGATTACTAAGTCTTCAGGAGAAAACACTTATTCACTAAATCGAGGAAAGTGCTCCCAAAACAATTCAAAATAGTTTAAAATAATACTTCATATTATAAAATTACTAATCAAACACCCATAAAATACCTTTACATTTTTAATTAATCGATAAAAGTATAACATGGATTATGTGTCTGCACACCGAAAGTGTAGGGTAAATACCCAACACTTCTATTTCTTTTAAAAGTATTAACCTTTTTTAATAAGAACTGATAATATATATTTTATAAAAAAATGTATATATAAATTAGAGGACTAGTAAATCCGAAACGTTAGAAAATTTTTTAACCAATTAAATTTATCATTTTAAAGAACAAGACAAATGATCTTGTTGTAACGATTGTCTTTTTTAAAAATATGGGAAATAATGAAACACGTATAGTTAGATCAACACAATTCAATCACTTGTTCATTAATCTCTAAAAAGTAAGACCACGAGTTTTGAAAGGAGAAGTAATTAACTGAGATTTTTCCAACCAAAAAGATATGGGATCGACAAAGTTGAGGTTATGTAATAATTTTTGTATTGTACTTCGTGTTTTAGAGGATTATTCTCTAATTAAAGGTAGGTTCCTCGTCTCTTTCTTCTGAGGCTTGATTCGGATCAAGGTAGAGTCTGCAGGCTCCACCACATATGCCCTTAGATTGATTAGGTCCCAAAGAGGGGAGGGGAGTGGGGTGTTTAGCTACACAGAAATGTGTTTAATAAGTACATAAGTGGGGTGCGTGTTTGATATGTATCAGAATTGAAGAAGTGAGTTAAATTTGTATCAAATACGTAATAACACTTCGTCATTACGTAATATTTATGAGCAATTTCAAATGAAATTGTTGGAATAATGAGAAAAAGGCATGTCAAAGTGTGAAGAAGTGAGAAAAAACTAATAAGAGGAAGAAATTTTAGAATTAGTAAAAATTTGAAGAAAATAGAGGATTTTGTCAATGGTTTTCTCATGGTTGCAATGCTATTTCAAATAACAGTTTGTCTAGATGCAAATATCTAACAAGAAAATCTTCAATAAAAGAATGTCCCTAAAATTTATTTTAGCAACAAGGAAGGTAGAAGAGAATAAATTGATAAAGTATTATATGTTATTAGGCCTTGTTCGCTACTATCAAGTTGAGGATGAGATGGAAGCAACATCAATCGTACCTCAAATTTAAGGAATTCCTACCAAACAAAAGGAATAAGAAAGATAATGTGTTCTTTGTGTCATACATGCTAACCTAACAGATAATCAAACGGTCAAGCTAAGGACCTTAAAGGAGCGCTTAATGGGAGACAACCCATCATTTTCAATTTTCAATTTTAGTTTTTATTTCAGTTATTTCCCTTTTTGTAATATGATCCAAGGAGGAGTAATATGTAGCTTTCAAGAATGCTCTTTCCTTTGTACTTTTCTTTTCTTTTAATTAATGAACACGTTTGTTGTTGTTGTTTCTTTTCATTTTGATTTGCTATCTTACCAATGCTGGTAAGAAAAAGAAAAGAAAAAAACATCAGAAAAAGAATAAACAAAAGAAATCAACATTGAAGTTCCCTTGCAGATTGAAGGTTGATGAAGAAAAGGGAAATGACCACTTGCAATCAACCTCCAGATACATATGTTAGTAAGGTTTGAGCCAAATTTTTCTATTGTTCACTTTTCTTCTCATGAGAGTATTCGTACATTAGTTATTTTCTGGAATTTGCATTGTTCATATTTGAGTCTATTGGTATGATAAATACACACCGAGGCAATTGTTTATGAAAACTCCGAGTTTTTTTAGTCAATTTGTATTGAATTGATTATATCCCTTGCTAAACACTTTGGACCTTAACAATTTTTCGGTAACATAGTATGTTATATAGCCATTTGACTTGAAAGATTAATATTTCCTTATTTTTTGGAGTTAGGTAGAAATGTTAGTTTCATTGTCTGATACAAAACACTAAGTTTGAGGTTGCTCTTGAAAATTAGCAGCATTTAAGTTTGGGGTTTGGGTACTAGAGAAATTAGTCAAAAAGAAAGAAAAAATAAAAATAAAAAAGTTAAAAATGACTTCTTCAAAAAATTTGTAAAAATTGAAAGATAAATAGAGGATCAATAAAATAAATTCTCTAGTACCGAGTGAACAAAAAAAAGAGTGATATGAAAGCAACCATGTAACAAAAGGAAAACTAAGTACCTAACTTCAATTTTTAAAGCTTACTATCCCAAATTAACCTACCATGGCATAAGCCACATTACAACCTTGAAAAGACCTCAAAAGTGTATTTTTAAATATGACTTTGATTTACACTGTCAAAATGAGTGAATATATGTCAGATAAGAGACAGGTTGAGTACTTGTATGTTTGAAAGAACTTTTCTAAGTTACTTGTATTGAAGCAGGGAACATAAGTGTTGATCACCAAAAATAAGAATGGTGACGTTAATTGGAGTAAGCATTTTAATTCTGATGAAATATTTAATGTGTAGACATGTTACTTAATGACAAGCAAAATAGTAAGTTTATAGTTGTCATGACACACAGTCATTACGTAATATTTACGAGTAACTTTAGATGAAATCGTTGGAATAATGAGTAAAAGTCATGCCAAAGTGTGAAGAAGTGAGTAAAAAACTACTTAGAGGAAGAAAGTTGGGACTTAGTAAAAATTTGAAAAAAATAGAGGATTTTTCCACTACTTTTCACGTGTTGTGATACTGACATCGTTGGCATGCACGATGACGTCACATCGCCGTTGTGATACTCACCAACGCGGGCATGATGGTGTGTTGTTCTAACACACGGTAGTTGCTATAAATAAGGCTTTTTGGCTACTTTTTGAGTAGCTCTGAATTTGATAGAGAAATTAACAGATGAGAGTTTTAAAGCAAGAATTTGAGGATTTTGGAAGTCATTTAAGACATTAATCTTCCTAGAATCATGCACTCCTTATCTAAACTCATGGTAATTCTTACATTCATTATGAGTAGCTAGATTAATTTTCATGGCACGATATTGATTTTGTTGGTCAAGAATGCTTTTAGCATTACCATAGATACATGGATTGACAGGAGAAATAAAGTTGAGTTTATCCCAAAGAGATTTGAGTTGAGTGAAATAAAGAGAAACAAACATGTCTTCTTGTTTGAGGGCGAAAATTAATTATTTTAATTGATATATTTTAGGAACATTTGATTGAGAAAATTGATCCTTTAGATCAGATCAGATATGTGTTGCACTTTCAACATACAAGATACTAGGACGAGTCTTAGTTGAAACTAAATTAAGAATTCAAATTGCAACCAAATCATTGCATCATTGTCATGTAGAAATGTCTTTTTTCTTCTTTGGAATGTTAAGTGACTTGTTAATTCTCTAGTTTATGATTGACATTAATTTTAGTAAAACAAATTAGACAGCAACATGTAAATAAGATGTTTTAACTTGCAGAGAAAACATGTTGATTAAGATGTCCTATGCAGAATCATTCTACATCGTGTCTGTTACAACTGAACTTTTAGATTTTGTTAGTTGGTTACAAATGTTGAATATTCTGGGAGTATTTAGTAATCATACATGGCATTTAAGACTGAGAAATCAGAGATATATGTTGGTATTCAAGATATTCAAGTGTTCTAAATATTGAGATATTTTAGAAAACTAATGATTGAAGACCTATTTTCATGAAAAAGTTTTGGCAGAGTCTCTTTGCTACGTTTTTAAAGTCCAATTCAGCCCAGAAAAAGGTTATAAAAAGAAGACTGTATACCTAGAGAAGATACGAGCCAGAGTTGTAAAAGTATTAATCTTTAGGGCTTCGTCAATTTATTGTTTATTTGGGAGTCACTCTCGCATTGTTTGTTACTTGAGTTGGACTGTTAGTTGAGTTGTAATTGAAGTCTGTTTATTAGAGGATGTCCCTTTCTTGATTGTCAATCACTTTTAAGCTGCTAAGTATAGAGTGATTGTGTGTTTTTGAAGTTTGTCTTCTAACTCGTTTGAATTGTTTGAATTTTGTTCTTGTCATTGTTTGTACTGTCAAGAAAGTGAGAGGGGTCTAATACTTAGGTGAGTCTTAGGTAGAAATATAGTACAAGTAGTGATTAAGTGAGAAGTTGTAAACATGAGATTTTAGCTTCGAATTGATACTATTTAGTAGATTTTCTTCCTGGCTTGATAGCCTCTAGATTAAGTGTTGTTGTACACTGAACTGCGTTAACAATTCTGCGTGTTGTTTACTTTCTTCATTGTTTTAGTTATTGTTTTAAAGTGTTCATTGTATTGTTTTTCAGAAATCAGTATCTCAACATCTCTTAAAACATCTGAAATCTGACTATCATAATTTCGTAACTTATTAACAAAATCAAATTTGTTTTTTTCCCCACAAAATGCCATTATCACTACACGATTCCAAGAACCGTAATTATCACACATATATATATATATATATATATATATATATATATATATATATATATATATATATATATATATATATATATATATATATATATATATATATATATATATATATATATATATATATATATAAGTAAAGGGATGACAAAAACAATTGAAAAATTATATAAATGGTGAATAACGTATAAATCTGTGTTTGAGATTGTTATGAAGTGATCAATGAAAGACATGTTTACAGAAGAAAGATAAAAAATTATTGAGGTTGAAATATCAAATATGGTCTTTTTGTTAAAAGGCTAGCCTATAATTGGTTTAAAATGGAAAACGTAATTAAATACAATTAAATTTATTTAAATATAATTGATATACAATTAAATATAATTAGTATGGTTAAATACAATTAAATCTATTTAAATAAAATGATATTTGTATTAATTATATTATACTCCTAACAATAATACTTTTTTTAATAGGATATATTTTAACGTTATTATATAAATTTTGTAAGTATGTTCAACTTTTTAAAATAAAGCTGTAAGATTACTCGAGTCTTGAGGAGCATATACTTTTTTAGTAGCATATATTTTATTGGTCACGTGTAATATTCACCGAACCGATGACAGTGATCCTCAGAACGATTGTTATGATGCTGATGAACAAGTGTGCTTGGATAAAGCAGAGGGGCAATTCTCTATTTCTCACATGTATCATGCGATCTGTAAGTTTCAGAAGCAGGATGAAGAAAATAATTGGAAGCAAATTTGGCGGTTAAAAGTTCCGGAGCGGGTTCGAGTGTTTGTATGGCTTGTTAAACATGATAGATTGTTTACTAATGTAAGAAAGCATTGAATAGGCCTTGGTCCTAAATATTGCGATTATTGTAATGGTTTTTCTGAAACGGTGCTTAATGTTTTGTAAGATTGTAAGTTGGCAACTCAGCTATGGTTAGTATTATTTCTAGTACAATGAGTAATTGTTTCTTCACGTGTAATTTGACGGATTTGATCAATATGAATGTTGGAAGCGGGAGGAATCATGGCGGCCGGATAATTGGGGCAGATTTTGAGCGAATGTTTGTCACATGTTGTGGATTAAGTGGAGAGATTGAGGAAGATTATTGAGTATTATTCTGTGTCGGAAGGTATTATGAAAAAGCGATGTATGATGAGAGTTACGACTTTGCAGATTTATTTTGTTCCACCAAAGAGTGGGTGGATTTGCATCAATATTGATGGTGCCTGCAAAAATGACATTATTAACTGTGGAGGTGTAATTCAAGGGGATGTAGGGGAATGGATTAGTGGTTTTTTCAAATTAATTGGCGAGTTGATCTGTATCTTGTTGAAATCAAGGACTTTTATGAAGGGTTACATATGGCTAGAAAGCTGAAGTTTAAGAAGGTAGAAATGCGTGTTGATTCTTTGGTTGTGGTTCAGGATGTCAAAGAAATATTCTTCGCATTGGAAATAATCTGGTGACTAAAATTATTCGCATGTGGGATCTTGATTGAGAGGTGAAAATCGTTCATGTTCACATAGACGCTAATCAGTTGACAGTCACTTTAGTGAATTACAATTTCTCCTTAAAAAAAGAGTATAGTTTATTTGCAGATTGTCCATAAAACTTTGAGCATATTCGTCGAGTTGATGATAATAGAATTAATTCCCTTAGAATTATTAATTTGTAGTTTGTTTTTTCTTAACTTTTAACTCTCTCTTCCATAAAAAATAATTTACCCAAAAAATTTAATGGGATAAAACCTCAGTTAAAAAAATAAAATATTGAAAAAAATCAATAAATTTATTTTTAAAGCAAAATATTTTTCTCAATTTACGCCATTTAACTAATCTATCATCAAAACTAATTACAAAATATAATAATAATTAAAAAATTGAATATCAAAGATATTAAATTTTTAACATGAAAATTTTTTTACGTGAAAAATTAAAAATCAAATGACTTAATCTAAAAAAATATTTCATTATATGAATAAAGATTAAATATCTTTATGTTCCTTATAAATTTCACAAATTTCAATTTTAGTCCTTATAAAAAATAACATATTTAGTCCCTACAAAAGTTTTATGCGTGCAGTTTTAGTCTCAGTTATTTTTTAAAATTCTGAAAACGACTTAATTATTCTTAAATTTTTAAATTTTTGAATAATTTTTTTCATACATGTTTAGAATATTATAAATTATTTCTTTATGAAATTTTAAAATTTTATAAAATAATAAGAATTAAATATGAATTTTTTAAATTTCAAAAGATAAAAATAAAAATAATGAAAACCTCGATTTATAAATTAAATTTTGAGTTTTTTTTTCGAAGAACTTTTTATAATGTTCTAAACATATTTCTAAAATAATCATTGAAAAATACACATTAATTTAATATGAGGGATAATAATTTTGTAGAGACCAAAAGATACACATAAAAAAAAATTACAAAGACCAAAAACTAAATTTTATTATTTTATAAAGACTAAAAACATATTTAACCTATAAATAATGGATATATAAAAAGTCTTCATAATAAAACTAAAATTAAGAGATAACAAACTATTAAAAGTAAGAAAGACACTTCAAACAAAACTTTCATAAAATATAGGTAATATCAAAACAACTCAAGAGTGGAGTCCGATGAGATAATTTGAAATTTTTTTAAAATTTAGAATTTTAAGAAATTGTTGCTGATTTTATTGTTAAATTATAAAAATTGTCGCTAAATTACAAAAGAGATTAAAAGTTAAGATTAAAATTTCCAGGAGAACCATTCTTTAAAGAAAATTTTAAAATGACTAAAAATTAAGTATGAAATATTTAAGAGGATCAAAATAATATTAAACCCATTATGTAATTACTTTTAAACTTTTAAATTTTTGAATAATCTTTTTTTTCATACATGTTTATAATATTATAAAAAAATTCTTTACCAAATTTAAAAAAAATTTACAATAAAAAAATTAAATATGAATTTTTTTAAATTTCAAAAAATAATGATAAAAGTAATGAAAATTTCGACTTAGAAATAAAATTTTGAGTTTTTTTTCAGAGGAATTTTTTATAACATTTTAAATATATTTACAAAATAATCATTCAAAAATACACATTGATTTAATAACATAGACTAAAACTACTACGTACATAATAATTTTGTAAGGACAAAAAACAAAATTTAATAATTTTATTAGGACCAAAAACATATTTAACTCTTTATATCATAGATTATAAAATCTTTCTTGTAGCAAACATAAAAATACCCATGAAAGTAAAACATTACTTTTTTTTCTCTTTTATTCATTTTCTATTTTCTTATTTTTCATTTGCTTTAAATAAATAGTGGATCACAGTTTAAGAGTGAGTCCACCTATAAATCCCTTTCTCATAACTCAAGTGAGAACGAGAGGTGTTCCACCATGCTTGTCTTATTTTTGCATTTAATCATTTCTTTCACAAGAAAAATCTTTGTCATCACATTTGAACTATTCTCGCCAATGTGAATCTTCTCAAGTGAAAATGGCTATGTCTGCAACACATTTTGTATTTAATGATACCGCATTTCAATGTGCTAGGGCCTGGGATGAAACATCAGATTCTTACTAATATGAATTTCACTTTGTTTGTCACAAAACAACACAAATTTCTCTTGCTCAAAACTTAACTCTTGAAGTAATTTCTTCATCCATAATAGCTCTTTAGACGTTTCAATTGCTGCAATATACTCAGCCTCGATAGATAAAGCAACATACTTTTGTAACCTTGATTACTGAGACATCGCTCCCCAATCATCATATATCTAAAAGTATTTTTCTGGAAACAATATCATCAATCATACCTTCATCTTTGTAGTCATTTAACACATGATCACCACTTCCAAAGCAGAAGCACACTCTAGAATTACCTCGAAGATATCTAAGAATTTACTTCACTGCTTGCAAATGATGTTTCTCAAGATTAGAGAGAAACCAACTAAGACCACCACCAATATGAGCAATATCTAATTTTGTGCATGTCATATCATACATCAAATTACGAGTTGCAGATGCATAAGGAACATTTGTTAGGTGGAATATGGTGTAGAATGGTCTATAAGGGAGGGGGGGGGAGGGGGGGGGGGGGGGGTTGAGTAGACCAATCCTCTGAAATCAATTTCAAAATATTATAGTTTTATAAAAAGTGTGGCACAACGGATTTTGTATAATAAATGTAATTGAAACGACTACATTATCAGCACGATAATTAGAGAATATAATGTGATCAAGATGAATTTACTAAAAAATTAATACATATATTAATCTAATTTGATCTATACGAGAAGTTTTCTTTGAATTTATTTAATTTATTAATAAATTTATGAGTACAATTTGTAGATATAAATTCCAAGAAGATTGTTTAGAGGTTTAACCTAATCCAGACCTAAACTTACACAAAAATCGCTATGAAGGAAATAAACCCTAACAACATGCAATTTCTAGAAAAGGGATAATGTAATTGCAAGCTTCTCAAGTCATATTTAAAGCATGTGTTTTGATGAAGACAACATGGACATCAACTTTCAAAGGATGTGCAAAAAGCTTATCAACATCAAATAAAAGTCTTGAAGATTATTGAAGAATTATTGAAGAAATCATCAAATGTCAATATGGTATAAATAATTCTTAAAATCTTGAATATAGATGTTCACAATATGCATTCATCAACATATACATATTCCATAACTTTAACATCAAGAAAAACTTTGTTTGAAATATCTTTCAAAATGTATTTTTGAAAATAAACCTTTAGGAACTGGTTCCTCCCTAACAGGGAACCGGGTTCCAGCATTTCTCAAAAAACATGTCCCTGGATTTTGTACCAGGAACCGGGTTGTACCAATAGGGGAACTGGTTCCTGCGTGATAAATTTGAATTCCAACTTATAACGTTCACTAAGAACCGGGTTCTGTCAGTGTCGGAACCGGTTCCTAGCGAACCAATGCAGCTTTTACTTTGTTTTTTGAACATTTTTCAAGTGGTATCTTTTCATGAATGCATTGCAACTTTTCATATGAATTGGCATGAATGAAGAGGTTCTTGCAACTTTATAAAATGCAGATTTTCTTATTTTCAAACAATGTTCAATGCTTAAATTTTCAAATTAACAAAAACTTCTTCAATAAACAATTTTCTCATTCATTCACATTTGAACATAAACTTTCATGTGTTCATAATTTTGTGAAACTTGCCATATACACTTTCATTATCATTACAAGTTTCATTCATACATTGTGAACATTTATATACATTGTTGAGAATTGTTTTATCTTGAAGAAGAAGATCAATTGAAGATTGATAAAGCTCTCCATATACTTCAAACTAAATCATTGTATTACTTAAAGAATTTATTCCCTTACTATCCAGGATTGTTGGAAGTAAGTGTTGTGATTTGAAGAGGATTGTTCTTCATTCACATTAGTGTTTGTTTGGTCTTAAAGGTGTTAAGAACCTTTGATCACCCTATAGGTTAGATAGTAAGCATAGGTTGTACAATCATTCTAACTATAGTGAAATCTCTTTCGTGTTGGAAAGGAGACTGGAGTACTCTCGGATTGTGAGGGGAACCAGGATATATCACCGTGTTCTTTACTTTTCCGTATTTATCGCTTTCATCACCATAATCAGGAAAAGATAAAGATATAATAAAAACCTTCAAACACTTAACCAAAAATTACTACCAAGCATTCTCATAAAAAACGAATAAAATTTTATAAGACCTAATTCACCCCCCCCCCCCCCCCCCCCCCTCTTAGGCACTATGAGACTTACAATTGGCATCAAAGCAAGTTATAGGTAACTTGTTCCTAAAGATCCAGAATGGCTTCCGCAAATCATCAACCAGTCTTCAGAGATAGTGGTAGTAATAACAAGCCTCCTCTATTCTGTGGTGAATATTTTGACTTCTGGAAAATACGCATGAAGGCGCATTTAGAAGCACAGGGAGAGGAAGTATGGGATGCTGTTGAAAATGGTCCATTTATCCCGATATCAGTTATCAATGGCATTGGTTCTGTAAAGCCCAAAACTGCATGGGACGACGATGATAAAAAGAAAGTTCTCTATGACAAAAAAGCAATAAACCTTCTTCAAGGTGCACTCAGTATGGACGAATTTTTCCGTGTCTCAAACTGCAAGACAGCAAAAGAAATATGGGATACACTGGTTCAAACTCATGAAGGAACGGCTGAAGTAAAAAGATCAAGGCTAAATACCTTGAGTCAAGAATATGAACTATTTCGAATGCAGCCCGGAGAATCCATCCTTGACTTACAAAAGAGATTTGTGCATTTGACAAATCACTTAAATGCTCTTGGTAAAACCTTGACAAATGATGAACTCAACTTGAAAATCCTTAGATCATTGACTAGGGAATGGCAACCAAAGGTAACGGCAATCTCGGAAAAGAAGAGTCTCTCCGCAATGACTTCTGCTACATTATTTGGCAAACTTCAAGAATATGAAACGGATCTCGGTAGACTTGAAAAACATGAAAATTTAGAGAAGAAATCCAAAGGCATTGCCTTGAAAGTTGATTCAAAGGAAAGTCAAGATAAAGATGCATCGGAGGAAGATAAAAACTTCTTGCTTCTTGTAAAAAGGTTAGGAAAATATTTTGGTCATAAAAATAATCTTCATAATGCTAACTTTGTCAAGAGGAAGAAATTTTATAATCATAAAGATAAAGAAGCCTCCACATCAACACAAGATGTCACATGTTATGAATGTGGAAAGCAAGGTCACATAAAGCCGGATTGTCCAAAACTCTCCAAGAAAAATGGATTCAAAGGCAAAAAGGAGTTTAAGAACAAAAAGGCTTATGTTGCATGGGAAGATAATGAGATAAGTTCTTCATCCGATTCGGAAAGCGAGGAATGTGCAAATCTAGCATTAATGGCTTCACATCACTCCGACAATGAAGAAGAGGTTAGTAATGAATTTAATCTTTTTGATGATGATGTTCAAGATGCTATTGATGAACTCTTGAAAGAATGCAAAAGTTTATACAAAAAGGTGTCAAATCAAGAAAAAGAACTTCTAAGTTGTTTAGAAAAAATTGACACCATGACTAAAGATTTTGAACTTCAAAAACAGAATTTTATTAAAGAAAAAGAAAACTTTGCATGCTCCAAGTGTGAATCAAATGTCTTTCAAATTGTTCAATTGAAAAGAGTCATTGAACGATATGAAAAAGGACAAATAGGATTGGAAGGATTACTAAGCCAACAACGCTATCCAAATGATAAAAGGGGTCTTGGTTATGTGAATTCTAAGAAACCAAGTAACAATCTCACTGTTTTTGTAAAGGCTAGTAATAGTTCCAATCCCAAGAAAGTTGAAAAGAAGCAAGTTGTTCATAATCATCAAAAGAAAAAGGGTAATGTATCGAAAAAGAAAACATTTCCTAAGAAGAAATCTTATCCTTCTAGATATAGAAGTAACTTTGAACCTATTTGTTTTTATTGTGGTATTAAAGGTCATACACCTAATGCTTGCTATGTTAGAAACTTTAGTATAGCAAGTGGGCATTATGTGTGGGTGAAAAAGGGAACTAACTATGAAGGACCCAAGGCAACTTGGGTACCTAACAAAGAATAATTTGTTTGTGTAGGTATGCTTGAAATCCACATCAAATGTTTGGTATCTTGATAGTGGATGTTCAAAGCATATGACAGGAGATGTACACCAATTTTCATATCTAGTACATAAAGCAAAAGGGTATGTCACCTATGGAGACAACACCAAAGGAAAGATTCTTGGCGTTGGAATAGTTGGCACACCTCCATCCGTTCAAATTGAGGATGTTCTCTATGTTGAAGGATTAAAACACAATCTTCTTAGCATAAGTCAACTTTGCGATAGAGGGTTCAAGATCAAATTCAACAAAGATGAATGTCTCATTATGGATGAGGCAACCAATGAGGTAAAACTCAAAGGTATAAGAACTAACAATATTTTTATGATTACTTTAGATGATTTGTCTCTGAAGGTACAATGTCTTATGGTAAACAACAATGACGCTTGGTTATGGCACAAGAGGATCGCTCACATTCACATGGAGCACTTGAACAAATTGGTTAAGCATGACTTAGTTATTGGTCTACCAAAGATGAAGTTCATCAAGGACAAATTATGTAATGCATGCCAAAAAGGCAAACAGACCAAAACAACTTTCAAATCTAAGAATGTGGTGTCTACTACAAGACCACTACAATTGTTACACATGGATCTCTTTGGTCCATCAAGAACAAAAAGCTTCGGAGGTAATGTATACGCTTTAGTCATTATTGATGATTTTTCTAGATATTCTTGGACTTTGTTTCTTGTGCAGAAAAGTGATGCTTTCAAAGCCTTTAAGAAGTATGCTAAGCAAATCCAAAATGAAAAATCACTAAAGATTGTATCCATAAGAAGTGATCATGGTGGAGAATTCCAAAATGCTCAATTTGAAGAATTTTGTGAAGAACATGGTATCTCTCATAATTTTTCAGCACCTAGAACTCCACAACAAAATGGAGTAGTTGAAAGAAAGAATAGGTTTCTAGTGGAACTTGCAAGAACAATGCTTAGTGATGCAAATCTTTCTAAATATTTTTGGGCGGATGCGGTTAGTACGGCATGTTATGTTGGAAATCGAGTTATCATTAGACCTATAATAAAGAAGACTCCATATGAACTCTTCAAAGGAAGAAAGCCAAATATTGCTCACTTTCACATTTTTGGATGCAAGTGCTTTGTTCTTAATAATGACAAGGATAAATCTCGTGTTTGTCTTTGCGCTCACTTTCAAGCAAATCCAAAGGAATCACACCTCATGGCAGTTAAAAGGATCATGAAGTGTCTTAAAGGAACAATCAATGTCGGCTTATGGTATCTGAAAGGTAGTATTTGCACTTTAATTGGTTATTCTGACGCGGATTATGCAGGTTGTAAAACTGATCGTAAAAGCACAAGTGGTACTTGTCACATTATTGAAAATGCATTAGTATCATGGGCTTATAAAAAGCAAGCATGTGTTGCTCTTAGCACGGCCGAAGCAGAATACATAGCAGCGGGTAGTTGTTGTGCATAAATTCTTTGGCTCAAGCAACAACTCCGTGATTACAGACTTAATCTCGGATGCATTCCTCTTCGATGCGACAATACAAGTGCTATCAATATTACAAAGAATCCGGTCATGCATTCAAGAACCAAACATATAGATATTCGACATCATTTTCTCCGTGATCATGTACTTAAAGGAGATGTCGAAGTCACTTTTTTGGATACTCATAACCAACTCGCAAATATCTTCACTAAACCGCTTGCTCGAGAACCTTTCTTCAAAATCCGAAGAGAACTTGGTATTTTGGACGAAGGTGATATCTAATGTTTCTCTTAAGATACACGTCTTAATTTTTATATGTATCTATTTCACTCTTTTTTCCCCATCCTTTTTGATGTTAACAAAGGGGGAGAAGAATATGCATGTGTGTTGTTTTGTTTCAAAGAAATTGCAGGCCCAAATAAATATCAAACTCACTCCAAAATTCAAAGAATCATGGACTTAGGGGGAGCATACAATTTAGGGGGAGCCTTGCATTTGCTCAACATGTTTGCTACACAAAACAACATGAACATTTCAAGAAATCGTTTTCAAGACTTGGTTGTCATCATCAAAAAGGGGGAGAATGTAATTGCAAGCTTCTCAAGTCATATTTAAAGCATGTATTTTGATGAAGACAACATGGACATCAACTTTCAAAGGATGTGCAAAAAGCTTATCAACATCAAATAAAAGTCTTGAAGATTATTGAAGAATTATTGAAGAAATCATCAAATGTCAATATGGTATAAATAATTCTTAAAATCTTGAATATAGATGTTCACAATATGCATTCATCAACATATACATATTCCATAACTTTAACATCAAGAAAAACTTTGTTTGAAATATCTTTCAAAATGTATTTTTGAAAATAAACCTTTAGGAACCGGTTCCTCCCTAACAGGGAACCGGGTTCCAGCATTTCTCAAAAAACATGTCCCTGGATTTTGTACCAGGAACCGGGTTGTACCAAAGGGGAACCGGTTCCTGCGTGATAAATTTGAATTCCAACTTATAACGTTCACTAAGAACCGGGTTCTGTCAGTGTCGGAACCGGTTCCTAGCGAACCAATGCAACTTTTACTTTGTTTTTTGAACATTTTTCAAGTGGTATCTTTTCATGAATGCATTGTAACTTTTCATATGAATTGGCATGAATGAAGAGGTTCTTGCAACTTTATAAAATGCAGATTTTCTTATTTTCAAACAATGTTCAATGCTTAAATTTTCAAATTAACAAAAACTTCTTCAATAAACAATTTTCTCATTCATTCACATTTGAACATAAACTTTCATGTGTTCATAATTTTGTGAAACTTGCCATATACACTTTCATTATCATTACAAGTTTCATTCATACATTGTGAACATTTATATACATTGTTGAGAATTGTTTTATCTTGAAGAAGAAGATCAATTGAAGATTGATAAAGCTCTCCATATACTTCAAACTAAATCATTGTATTACTTAAATAATTTATTCCCTTACTATCCAGGATTGTTAGAAGTAAGTGTTGTGATTTGAAGAGGATTGTTCTTCATTCACATTAGTGTTTGTTTGGTCTTAAAGGTGTTAAGAACATTTGATCACCCTATAGGTTAGATAGTAAGCATAGGCTGTACAATCATTCTAACTATAGTGAAATCTCTTTCGTGTTGGAAAGGGGACTGGAGTACTCTCGGATTGTGAGGGGAACCAGGATATATCACTGTGTTCTTTACTTTTCTGCATTTATCGCTTTCATCACCATAATCAGGAAAAGATAAAGATATAATAAAAACCTTCAAACACTTAACCAAAAATTACTACCAAGCATTCTCATAAAAAACGAATAAAATTTTATAAGACCTAATTCACCCCCCCCCCCCCCCCCCCCCCCCTCTTAGGCACTCTGAGACTTACAGATAAAACTTAAGTAAACAAATCTATGAAAAAATTAAAAGAGATCAGGTAAGAGAGTGAATAAACATTATATATACAGGTTGGGTGCATTCCTCCTCGCTAGCACTTAATCTAGTCTCTAATGGCAAGCCATTGAAAATTCAGTTTGTCTTCCACTATTATGCAAATTATTATAAGAGCTTTTGGTACAACAAATAATCAAAACAACGTTGAACACTTCAAGCCAAACAATGCTTAAGTCAACATCATTTTGAATTTGGATTTCCTTTATTTTGAAGCAGAACACTACAAACTACCAATCTTTCAAGATCTTCACTCGATCTTAAGGAAAATCTTTGCTAGACCCAAAGTTCATGCTCCAAGCTTCTTCCCATGTAATTATCTACACAATCCTACCAGATGTCCCCTGTCTGATCCTTTATTCTACTTGAAGGATATTAGAAAATCCCAACTTCGTTTCACAATAACTTTCACTCGGTTCTACCAAAGTATTTAATGGAATATAAAGAATAATAGTTCTCTTTGCTAGAAATTAGTTTCTAGATACCATAGTTCCAAAATGATTTTTTAACCTAACGGACAAACAACTTCATAAAAAAACATTAACTTCCCTAATATACATTGAATCTACCACTCACAATCAATATTTAGAGTTAAGTACCACAAAAATGGAGTTTCTTGGATTAAGGTTGAAGATGATGGTTATCTAAAGAATCGCACACATCACAATTGAATCTCACAAGAACAACATTCTAATAAATTTTTTTCATAAGGTCGAATCAAGGGAGGGTGTATTTTGTGATCTCACTAAAACTGTAAAATATCTTAGCGATGTTTTCTGTATATGTCTTGGTATATACATTTACTTGGAGAAATGACCAAAATGATTCATGTCAAATCATACAATTATGATTTGAATAAGATGAAATAATTACTTGAATCAAGGTGATAAATTTTGGAAATGACAAGTTTGATTAGGATCATGATTTAATATATGTGATTCAAATTAAGTAGTTATATTATTCAAATCATAATTAGTTTTTTAAAAGTTATTTGATCATGATTTGGGTCAACCTGAATTGTGGTTCAAATCAAGGTGTTATGTGATTCGAGTCAGACATATTCTTGATTCGAGTCACAAGGTCAATGCTGAAATCCAAATTTCTTATTTAGTTACTGACTCGAATCATCCATATGCTTGATTTTAATCAAGCTTCAAAAACTCCTTGATTTAAGCTTCCTAACATGTGATTCAAGCACTTACCTGCTTTTGACCAACTCGCTCAAGCTAAAAAACACATTTCATTGGATTCAAATCTTACTGAGTGAAAGAGTTAACTCAAGGTACAATTTTACAACAAATAACAGAATTGCAAAAATCCATATAACAACAAATAAAATTACAAATATAAACAAATTACATAACATCATAATACAAATGTAATGCACATTTATCATATGAGAAATTTCAACATTCGTCATGTCTTCTTTTTCTTCTTCACTTCTAAGACATTTTTTTATGATTCAATTTAAAATGAATAGCAAGTGCAGTACTCACATGTTTAGAATTTCTAATGTTAAACGTCTTTAATATCTTCTCAATGTAATTGTTTTCAGATAACCATAATCATGTCACGGGAAATTCTCATGCCAAATATTTGACGTGTAAGATCCAAGTCCTCCATTGCAAAGGATTTGCTTAACACTTTCTTTAATTTTTTGATTTTCGTAGTGTCTTAACCAACATTCAATGCGTCATCAACAATATTTTTACCATAACCATTTATTTCCATGAAAGGATCAAACCTTTTATACTATTGTCTTGGAGCTTTCTTAAGACCATACAAACTTTTCTTCAATCTACAAACAAACTCTTATTTACCTTTGATTTTGAATCCCTCAATTTTCTATATATAGTTCTCTTCCTCCAAATCACTATGAAGGAAAAGTAATCTTCATGTCGAGTTGTTCAACCTCTAGTTTCAAGCTAGCTGCTAATCCAATCACAACTCAAATGGAAATCATCTTCACCACATGTGAGAAAATTTCTTCAAAGTCAATACCTTATTAAAACGTTTCTTAACCAACCTTTCTTTGTATCTTGGTTGGGATTTGTTCTCTTCACAGTTTATCTTGTATACCCATTTATTCTTGAATGTTCTTTTTCCCATGGCAGTTTCACCAACTCAACGTATGATTCTCTTGCAAGGAACTCATATCTTCTTGCATACCCTTCAACCACTTTTCTTTATCAACATTTGAAATAGCCTATTTGTAATACAACGGATATCCATTTTTAGTGATCATCACATACTTATATGGAGGATATCTTTGAGAAACTTAACACTCTATAATAGATATTCTCAACTTAGGCTCAACCGGTGTCTCAGATAGAGCATATTCAACTATCTCGTGATGATAAGGTTCTTGATCATTAGTTACATTATAATCATTTACAAGTATACTTATCCATTAAAAAAGTTTCCACTAGAAGGTTTAGGCACAACATCAACAACTTCTAGCACCATATTTGGCTTATCGACATTATAAAAAATCTTCAATGGTTTGGACTTCTAGAAATATCACATCACGGTTTTTGATAATTTTCTTGTCAATTAGATCCCAAAATATGTAATCAAACTCTTCATGACAACAATGTACAAACATAAAATTGTTTAGATCTTTTATCAAGCTTAAACCTCTAATCTTTTGGATTATGAAAAAAAGTTATGCAACCAAACACTCTTAAGTAACCATATGAGACATATTTCCCTGCTAACACTTTGTTTGGAACATTGTGTAGCGGTAGAAATGTTTAAGACTAAGTCATTGAATTGACTAGACTGATACAGATCAAAATAAAAATCACCACCGCACTTTATTGTTTCCAAATGAATGGGAAAAAAGCGAATAACCCAAAAGAGGGGGAAAAGATTCAAGGTAAGGGGGTTGGTTATGCAAAGGGAAGATATTAGCACCCTAAACATCTATGGTACTCTGTAGGAACCTCTTTGTAAATCTATATATTTTGGCTATAAAATGGTGTATGTAAATGGATGGTGGAGGTGAGAAAAGAAACATATTTTTATGGTTTTTGCACCCGCCACAGTTGTGAATCTTTAGTGCCTACTTACCACCTTTAGTGCAATAGGGGATCAGGGTACACATAGTTTCTCTTTTAAAATATTTTGAAACATAGGTATGTTAATTGATTTTATAAGATAAGACATCATCGTCATTGTCCGTGTGGAAAAACATACTTACTACCCACAATCATGAAAAAGGAGAATTTGCATCATCTCAAAGTGGAGGATATCGCTTGGATTTTAAAATCAACAATGCCTCACTCAACACCCAAGTGGAAAATATCTCCTTTCACTACACATTGTAGAAGTATAGTTGTTTGCATCACTACAAGTATTGACAGGAGTCCAATATTTTTTAGAAAAGTTTAAAGATGAAAGCCAAAGTGGCAAAATGGTTTGAAATGAGATTGATTGACTTTAAGTCTTTTCAGAAAAAATGTCAAAGTATTATTAAGTTGGTTGAAGTTTATTTATGAAAATGTTTTGAAAATGCATGGACCTAAGTCCAAGTTTATTATTAAAGTGGTTCAAGTTTTAAAAAACAAGAAGAGTTTTCAAAAGGAGAGAGAAGATTTTTGAAATTAAAGAAGATGAGAGGAAAAGAAGAGATTATCCTAAAGCATAAGGTAAAAGTTAAGGATATGAATCATATAACCAACAAGAAGCCAATACTTGACACTATGAGCCAAGATAGAATTCTCATTATTTGGATTGAAACCAAGCAAGCAAAGATACTAGACCTCTTGAGAGAACTAAACTTCAAGTGTATTAAGTCTTCACAAAACTTGGGCAGAGTAACAGCTGTATACGGGTGAATTCTAGATTACAAACAAAGAGTGTAATCACAATAACCTGCACACAAAAAAAAAACAATGTCTTGAGGTAAACCTCAAGAGCTCCATACAAAATAATCAGATAAGGTCACAAGGTCTCCAATCATAGACCAAGTTTTCTAATCCTAAGTCCAAAAAGTCCAATGCTCCATAATGTCAAGGATAATAACCAAATAGTCCAAGTATCATTAAAGATTTTTAGGGTTTATGTTGATTATTAGGTGTTTTTAAAAAAGAAAAGTAAAGCTCAAGTGAGCAAAAATAAAAATGACAAGAAAGTAAATACTCAAATGAGCAAAGATGAAAATGGCATGAAATGTAAATGCTAAAAGTAAATAGAGCATAAAAATAAATGGGCATATAATAAAAATAAAGGATAAAGTCAATTATTAGTGATTAGTGGTTAGTTGGATGATCATCTTGAAACTTGCATTTGGAACTCATTAGAGAATTGGTAGAACCAAATCCTCCACACAATAAGTTGCATTTGATTTTTGTCAAGTATATCATCTATTTGGAATTCTCATGAGTACCATTTAATGATCAACGATGTTTAAGTGATCCGCGTTGACCAAAGGTGTTGTAGATCCATTAGAGGATTGGTAGAACCAAAGCCTCCACACAATGAATCTCAAGGTTATTGGATCAAAGAGATCAAATTAACATACTTGGACTTGTAAACATAAGTTTGGGCCACGAATGATCATTTATTTGAATCAGGACAAAATTTAGCGCTATGTTAAGTAATCGTAAGTGGACTTATATAGAAGTCGCACCTATTTTGAGGTTGGTCAATAGCAATCTATGCACCATTTGTTTTGAGACATGATATAGAGATCATGCTCCAATAACACTTAGTGCAATAAGAAAAGAGATGAGATGAAGAGGGGTGAGAGAGAATACACAAACCACTTTTGAATTAAATTTAATCAACCTATTATTAAAATCATCCATCCATTTTTTGTGGAGTTAGACTCAACACCATGGATCCAATGATATTAATAAAATTCATGATCAAAAATTTAACCCAAGATTAGCCAGAAAATAGTCACAAAATAATATTACATTTAATATTTATAAAAAAAGGTTTTAAAAAATGTTTTAAAATAGAAATAAAAGAGAAAAATATCAACTATGTTCAAATTGATCAAGAAATAAAAAGTAGGTCCATAGAAAAATTAGAAAAGGACTCAAATGATCTTATAAATTTTTTTTAAGTCAAAAACTATTTTTAAAATTAAAAGAACTGAGTAAAATAAACTAAAAATGATGAAAAATACCAAAGTCAGAAATAAAAAATAAGTGAGGTCACCAATATTTGTCACAATATCATTGGATCATTCCATAATTTTTTCAGAATTTAAAAATGCATAAAAGTATTTTTAAACATTTAAAACAATTCAAATAAAGTGAAAATTTATAAAAAAAATACCAAAACACAAATTAAATTGTGAAAAAATAAACATCAGAAAGAGAATAATCAAAAACATTTTTCATAATTTTTGGACAAAAATGGATTTTCTATGATTTTTTTGAATTTTAAAACAATTAAATATAAAAATCAGAAAGAAAAAAATGTAAAAAATATGTGGACCATTGGATGAGAGTCAAAACGCGTCAGTAATTAAATCCAAGGTATCTGGCGCGCTGTGCATATCATGGTCATTAGTGAATAATGCATATGATCAATAATTAAATCAGATTTCAAAACATACAAGTGGCGTGCCATCATTGGTTGGAAGATGACACGTTGGTCATCTTCAACCTCCAGCCAGCGTGAATTGCAGGTCTCCCAAACTGTAAAATCAGAAGCTCAAACCTATGTCATTCGCTTCGTCTCTTCAAGACGAAGACAACCATGCCCTCGCGCCAAATTTAGGGCTACCTATTGAGTACCAATGTTCACTGCTTTCAGCTTTTTCTCCATTTTTGCCGAAATTGTCTCTTTAATTCTAAGTTACTTGTTAACTTCTAACTTCAAATCAATCACTCCCTCTGGTTTACTTGCAACCCTATCATATAGCTCCAGATGCTCATTTGCAGCAATGACTTCAATAATCTTATTCACACCAGTGGTTATTGTAAAGTTGGATGAGCCACCAAACGCTGTATCAATAAACTGCTTTGTCTTCATTCGAAAGCCATTTACAAACATTTGCATTTGTTCAGTTTGGTCCAGATTGTGAGTAGGGAAAGTTACCAATAACCTCTTATAAGCATCACCTAATGAATCTCCTTCTTTCTGCTTAAAATTCATAATATCATATCTTTTACGAATGTAAACAAAAGCAGGAAAGTAATCATCCAACAAATTTTTCTCCATCTCTTCCCAAGTAGTAATACTCCCAGTAGGCAATGAGTAAAACCACTCTTCAGAATCTTCAGAAAGCGTGAAAGGAAACATTCTTAATTTCTTAGCTTCTTCAGAGTTCCCCTCAATCTTCAAAGTAGTGCTCATAGTCATAAACCTTTGCAAATGCTTATTTTCATCTTCATTTATCTTCCTTGTGAAAGGTTTGTTCTCAAGCTGTCAGATTGTTGAAGGGTGCAGCTGAAAATTTGCAACATTCACCGATTGATTCACAATAGTCAGTCGACCTACTGGAGAATTTGATCCTCTATAGTCCCCAAGAATCCTCTCTGGTGGTGGTGTATTTTCACCCATTGGGATTTCTTCTTTTGATTCGGACTATGACTCTGTATGTACTGAATGCTCTTCGTCAGAGGTCAGTCTGACTATTCGAGCTTGTCTATGCCTCGGGTGAAAGGTCCTTTCAACATTTGCATAAAAAAGAAATTCACTTGAGGGCTTTCCTCGCATACAAAGATTAGACAAAAATTATTAATAATAAAAATGAAATAATAATAATCAAATTGGAGTAAAATTTTAGTTGGCGAGCAACAAAATTTTAATTGAAAGAAAATTAAACTATATATTTTGGCAGTCCCCGACAACAGCGCCAAAAACTTGATCGGTAAAACAACAAGTGTACTATTTTGCCTCTATAGTAGTAATATGGAAATTCCCCAAATTTTGATCTCAAGGGATGCATACAAGTATCGAGTTTAATTCGTGCTTCAATTAAACAAAAAACTGAGATTTGGGTTTTGTTTGGAAATTGTCACTTAAAATTAAGCAGAAATATAAATTGGCTTTCTCTCATATATGAGGAGCATGCTAGGGTAAAGTGCATGATTTGTCCTTTAACAACCTTGAGTCTTGATTTCTTCAACAAGTTCATAACATTCAATTACCAGCCCTTTAGGTTGTTTTCTCTAAGTCCTTAGTAGGAAAACCTTTGAACATTCATCCTAAATCCTAAGTCCTTAGAGAATTATGATGAAATCAAGCCTTTGTTTTATCAAGAGTTAACTGGTAACTATAGGGTATCCCTAGTCCTAGGTGATATCTACCATAGTCTAATCATACAAAAACCTTAACAACTGTGTTCTAGCTAATTGTTAACCGTAAATCAATCTTGTTGGTCCGACAAAGAAAGCATAAAAACCTCACACGATTAAATTGAATAAGAAAATAAATATATTGATGAAACTAGAAATAAAACATGTTTACAAAATCAAATCAGGGACACCCCTTGCATTGAGGGGTTTAGCTACTCATACGATTCAAAAGAATTTCAATAACATAAAAATTAAACATTATAAATTACTGGTGAACTTTGATCTTCAATTGCTTTCACTCATGAAAAGTCTTTGTTCTCCAAAAATTACATATGCTTCAATCTTAATTGTAGAAATTCTCTGCTGGCAAAAAGTCCCCTAATTCCTCTTCAAAACTTGGCTAAACAGTGAACAATCCATTTGTCTCGACAGGAAATGCCCAAAATGCCCCTCCAGATCCCAAATAGTGAAAAATCATGAAAACACTCAAAATCAGCGTCACTGACCAACACAGCCCGTGTCAGGTGACACGGCCGCCCGTATTGGCCTTCTAGTATTTTATTTTATTTTTCCAGTCATAGGCATGCTGACACGGCTTATATCAAGTGACACGGCAGCCCGTGTCAGCCCCCTGGCTTCCTACTTTTTCCATAATGCCCATCCTGACACGGCACGTGTCAGGGGACACGGGTGGCCGTGTCAGGCCTCCTATAAATGGATTTTCGACTTTCTATAAAACTTCGAATTTTTCACTTTTTTCCCCTGAATTGTCCCAATTTATTCTTTTGAGCCTAAAAACAGTAAAACACACAACCAACGCATAAAATTTGGTAAAATAAAATGAAACACTGGACAATCAATAATAAATAACTGTGTAAAAACCACTGGTCAATGTGCATTCTGTAATATTTATGTGAATGTTACATTGGTGGTATTTGTGATTGGTTACCTTTGAATCATGAATAATTGAGCAATGTTGTATTTATAAACATGTGAATTGGATCGGATAATGTTGAATACATGAATATGTGAAGTATGATGAGTTCAATTGATGTATGTAGGTTATGTGTTACTTATCATTATATATTTCTATAATGATGTGAATCTCACCCTTCTGTTGAAATGATGTTTATACGACATCGCTCAGGTACCGAAGAGTAGTGGTGCATTTTTTCACAAGGATTAGTCGGAGGAGCTATTTCTTTATTTATTCGTATTTAGGTAGTGAGTCATGCTCTGGTTATGTAACACGAGGAAACGTTTGAACTCATGTTGTTTTAAGAGATGTCTTATTATACTCTCTTTTATTTTATATTGTATTTGAGATTATGTGATGAGTGGCCTCTAGTGCCTAATATTTTAATACATTATTTCTATTATGAGATTCAATTATTGGTATCGTTTGTGAAAGGAGAGTTATTCCTCCGTGATATGCATATATGTTGGTGTATAGAACATGATTTTAAATGCGTGTTATGAGCATGACCGGTTTATTTGTGTTGGTTTTGAGTACATGTGACGTCCTCTCTTGATATGCATGCTAATTTACTCTGATTATGCCATATTATTGCATGGGGGTTTAGTGGGTGTTACAACAACCAATAAAGTTACTACTCAAATAACATTCAAAATATTAACAAACAACATATAAACAAAACTTTTATCATCTCAGAAGCACCCGGGCAGCCGCGACAAACAAGCATCAATACTCAATAATTTCATCTCAAACATGCTCAATACAAATGGAAACAACAAAGTAATACCATGATCAAACTCCTTATTCAAAAATCAACACAACTAACATCATAATGTCATCAAAATCAAGCTAAATTAGTACTAACTTAAGTCACTATTCAATTCAACTTCAAACAAATTCAAACCAAGTTTTAATCATCTAAATCAACATCCAGGCAGCAACAACGCATACACAATGAGGCTCAATAATTCAATCTCAAATCAAGTATGTTCAATAACTCGACACCACAACCAACTTCAATCAAATTTAATCCAAATAAAGTGGTATTCACATTGAAATAGTTAGCTCGTAACATTAAAAATACTTCATCATTTAGCTCAACATAAACAACACAATAACATCATCAGAATTTCATCATCAATTTGTCATAAACAACATGTTATTGCTATCAAAAAAATTATCTCAATTTAACACATACATTATAATCATTATCAACACTTCATCATTCCATTCTAACATTAATGACAAACCAGAAATTAAAATAAATGAACAAAGTTATGGAGAAATCTTACTAACTTGAGTAGTATTGGTTATTTTGAAGGTGAAGATGGTAGCTATGAGAAGTTGGCGCGAGTGGGAGAACATTAGGCGTGTGTCGCGAGCTGAAGATTCAAGAAGACGAATGGTGAAGGCGGATGGTTGAGGCAGTTGGTTGGACGGTGTAAAGAGCAGAACAGAGGATGGAGGCGCGAGTAAGATGGAGGGTGAGCTGAGGTACGCGTGAGCGGATGTTCTGGCGGAAGGTTGGTATTTGTGTACCGGTGGGGGTGTTATGGAAAAGAAAGGTTGCGTGGGTGGAGGGAGTATCAAGTGACTGAGGGAGGCTGGTGACCGGTGTTGAGCGGAAGAGATGAACGAAGGTTGCGAGTTTCAGTGCCTCTTTGTGTTGTTTCTGTTTTGTTTACAATCTAATAATAACTCCTCATTCACTTATCTTATTCTTTAAATACCAACAACTTAGGGTTTTCATTTTATTTAATGGGACAAAACACCTTTTTAGATAAAATCAACTTAAAACTTAAAAGAACAAAAATAAATCCACTCAAAAATAATTTTGTTTTAATTTTTTCTAAATAAAAAAGGACATCTAAAATAATCAAAAACGGTATAAAATAACACTTAATTAATAAAAAAAAGAAAATGAGCACATTAAAATAAACTACAAGTCACAAAATTAAATAAAAAAGATTGCCAACAATCAAAACCACAAATAAATAAATAAAAAATACCCAGCTGAACAAACACTAACAATTAAAAAAGAGACTACAACTGCACCGAAAAAATAAAGCGAGCACACCGAAATGATCTACGCGCAACATAGATTCATAAAACACTCCAATAAAGGTGAAAACTCGAAATTTTTTGCCTGCTCATTTTTCTGCACAATGTTGAATCACATTTAACGGCTTGTCTGTAGAATCGAAATATCAATATTATTGAAATTCGATCAACTTGGCGCAATGCAGGTGTAAAGAGATAAAAATGTAAGAAATGAAATGCCGGGTATTTTCAAGTCTAAAACGATGAAAATGTTGACTTAATTTGACTTTTGGTCAACCTAAATGCATGAATGAACGACTATTGATGCAAATGCAATGAATGAAGATGCTTATCAAAGATTGTGACTAGATGAAACAAAATATGCTATGCTAATATGACTGAAAACTTAGGGGCAAAATTTGGAGTGTGACAGGTAGTTGATGACTACGATCCTCCCACAGATGTTGCCGGAAAGAAGCTTGAAAGGAAAGTTATGACTGGTCAACAGAAAAAGGATTATAAGAATCATTATAAAGCAAGAACCATCTTACTGAATGCAATTTTTTATTCTAAGTATGAGAATATCACAAATAGAGACTCAACTAAGTCTATATTTGATTCTCTCAAAATGACTCAGGAAGGAAATGATCTAGTCAAGGAGACCAAGGCTCTGGCCTTGATTCAGAAGTATGAAGCCTTCAAGATGGAGGATGATCAAATAATTGAGACTATGTTCTCAAGGTTTCAATCCTTAGTTGTAGTACTGAGAGTTTTGAACAAAGGATATTTAACGTCAGATCACATGAAGAAGATTACTATAAGCTTTCCATCCAAATAGAGGCCTATGGTAATTGCACTCAAGCTTGCAAAGGATCTGAACAACATTTCTCTAGAAGAATTGGTGAGTTCTTTGAGAAGTAACGAGATTAAGCTAGAACAGGATGAACCTAAGAAGAGAGGAAAATTTGTTAGAAGATCTGAGAAATCCAAAACTCTTCAAGCTGAAGAGATTGAGGATTCAGAAGAAGATTCTAATGAAGATGAAAATGAGTTGTCACTAGTGTCCAAAAGGGTTAACCGTCTCTGGAAGAGAAATAAAGGAAATAGGTTCAGAAGTACTAGAAGGATTGGTGGTCGCTTCGAGTCTACTTCTAGTCAAAGGAAGTCTAGTGGAAAATAAGTAACTTGTTATGAGTGCAATGAGCCAGGACACTACAAGTACGATTATCCTAAACTTCAGAAGGACAAGCCCAAGAAGAAAGCTCTCAAGAGTAAGAAGAAAGGGTTGATGGCAACCTAGGATGATTATGATTCTTCATAAGATGACTCAGAAGAAGAACACGCTAATGTGGCGCTGATGGCTCATGTTAGAACTTCTGATGCAAACATCCCTCTAGAAGATGAAGTAGACTCAAATTCAGACACAAAAGACCTATTTTCTAAATAGGTATTTTCTGACCTTACACATTCTTAATTAACTTCTTCGTTATATGAAATTCTCGAAAAACATTAGTTACTCAATATTGAATTCAAGGAACTTAAAAAGTCTTGTGAATCCATATCTTCTGAAAACAGTAAGCTTAAGGAAGATCTCTTTATTATTAATGAAGAATTTTTTTCTTAAAGATGAGAACTTTGTTTTCAAAGGCCTGAGAGCTCTTGTAGAAGCTTCTGAGAGTACTGATCATGTCATTGAGAAATATGACAAATATTTTCAGAAGTTCCTAGCCAGAAGCATAAGGAGAAGTATGATGGCTTCTATTATCTATGGTGTGAGCAGAAATGAGACCAATGGTGTTAGTTATAATTCCTATGATGAATCTAATTCTGATAAGGAAGAAAAACCTAATACTCTTCATTCCTATTTGTCTCTGTTGGGTTTGTGCCTGAAGATAAAGGAAAAGAAAAAGAGAAATATGCTTATGAACTAAGACAAAAACTTTGGATAAACATTCTTGCTTTAATACCTGTAAATATGATTATTCTGCTGCTAAACCTAAAGATGTTAAGAACTCTGGGAGAACTAATAAGAGAGGACCCAAAAAGTTATGGGTACCGAAGAAACAAATAAGCTATGTTGCAAATATCCTTAGCATCATAGTTGACACACTAGTCACGGTACCTGGACTATGGGTGCTCGCGACACATGAATAAAGTAAGCACACCGAAATGATCTACGCGCAACGTAGATTCATAAAATAGTCAAATAAAGATGAAAACTCGAAATATTTTGCCTGCTAATTTTTCTTCACAATGTTTAATCACTTTTAATGGGCTCCTTGTAGAACCAAAATATCAATATTATTGAAATTCGATCAACTTGGCGCAACGCATGAAGCGGTGTAAAGAGATAAAAATGCATGAAATGAAATTCTAGGTATTTTAACTTTAAAACGATAAAAATGTTGATTTAAATTGACTTTTGGTCAACCTAAATGCATGAATGAACGACTATTGATGTAAATGCAATGAACGAAGATGCTTATCAAAGACTATGACCAGATGAAACAAAATATGCTATGCTAATGCAATTGAAATCTTAGGGGAGAAATTTGGGGGGTAGTTGATGGCTATGATCCTTCCACAGATGCTATCAGAAAGAAGCTTAAAAGGAAAGCTATGACTAGTCAACGAAAAAAGGATTATAAGAATCATGATAAAGAAAGAACCATCTTACTGAATGCAATTTCTTATACTGAGTATGAGAATATCACAAATAAAGACTCAGCTAAGTGTATATTTGACTCTCTCATAATGACTCATGAAGGAAATGATCAAGTCAAGGAGATCAAGGCTCTGACCTTGATTCAGAAGTATGAAGCCTTCAAGATGGAGGGTGATGAAACAATTGAGACTATGTTCTCAAGGTTTCAAACCTTAGTTGTGGGACTGAGAGTTCTGAACAAAGGATATTCAATGTCAGATCACGTGAAAAAGATTATTAGTAGAAGCTTTCCATCCAAATAGAGGCCTATGGTAACTGTACTAAAGCTTGCAATGGATGTGAACAACATTTCTCTTGAAGAATTGGTGAGTTCTTTGAGAAATCACGAGATTAAGCTAGAACAGGATGGACCTCAGAAGATAGGAAAATCTATTGCGCTCAAATCTGTCAAAAGATTTGAGAAGTCCAAAGCTCTTCAAGCTGAAGAGATTAAGGATTCAGAAGAAGATTATGATGAAGATGAAGATGAGTTGTCATTATTGTCCAGAAGGGTTAACCGTCTCTAGAAGAGAAATTATAGAAATAGGTTCAGAAGTACTAGAAGGACTGGTGGTCGCTTTGAGCCTACTTCTGGTTAAAGGAAGTCTAGTGGCAAATAAGTCAGTTGTTATGAGTGCAATGAGCCAGGACACTAAAAGTAAGATTGTCTTATACTTTAGAAGGACAAGCCTAAGAAAAAAGCTCTCAAGAGTAAGAAGAAACAACTGATGGAAACCTAGGATGATTCTGATTCTTCAGAAGACGACTCAGAAGAATAACATGCTAACATGGCACTAATGGCTCATGTTAGAACTTTTGATGTGAAGATCCCACCAGAAGATGAAGTAGACTCTGATTCAGACACATAAGAGGTATTTTCTAAAGAGGTATTTTCTGACCTTACACATTTTGAATTAACTTTTTCTTTACATGAAATTCTCGAAAAACATGAGTTACTCAAGATTTAATTCAAGGAACTTAAAAAGTCTCGTGAATCCATATCTTCTGAAAATAGCAAGCTTAAGGAAGATCTCTTCATTATTAATGAAATTATTTTTCTTAAAGATGAGAACTCTTCCCTCATAGGCACGAGAACTCTTGCAGAAGCTTCTGAGAGTACTGATGATGTTATTAAGAAATATGACAAAGCTTTACAAAAGTTCCTAGCTAGAAGCATAGGGAGAAGCGTGATGGCTTCTATGATCTATGGCGTGAGAAGAAATGGGACCAATGGTGTTGGTTATAATTCCTATGACGAATCTAATTCCGATAAGGAAGACAAACCTAATACTCTTGATTCCCATTTTGTCTCTATTGGGTTTGTGCTTAAAGATAAAGGAAAAGAAAATGAGAAATCTTCTTCTGAACCTAAGACAAAACCTTTGTCTAAACCTTCTCACTTTAATACCTATAAATATGATTATTTTACTGCTAAACCTAAAGATGTTAAGAACTTTGGGAGAAATAACAAGAGATGACCCAAGAAGTTGTGGGTACCTAAGAAACAGATAAGCTATGTTGCAAATATCATTATCAGCACAATTGAAACACTAATCATGGTACTTGGACTATGGTTTCTCTGACACATAAATAAAGAGAGCACACTGAAATGATCTACGCGCAACATAGATTCATAAAAAAATCCAATAAAGATGAAAAATCAAAATATTTTGCCTGCTAATTTTTCTGCTTAGTGTTGAATCACTTTTAATGGGATGCCCGTAGGACTGAAATATCAATATAATTGAAATTCGATCTATTTGGCATAATGCATGAAGCGGTGTAAAGATATAAAAATGCATGAAATGAAATTCCAGGTATTTTTAACTCTAAAATGATGAAAATGTTGATTTAAATTGACTTTTGGTCAACCTAAATGCATGAATGAACGACTATTGATGCAAATGCAATGAATGAAGTTGCTTATCAAAGATTGTGACAAGATGAAACAAAATATGCTACGCTAACGCGGCTGAAAACATAGGGGGGAAATTTGGGGTGTGACATGTAGTTGACGACTACGATCCTCCCATAAATGTTGTCGGAAAGAAGCTTGAAAGGAAAGTTATGACTGGTCAACGAATAAAATATTATAAGAATCATCATAAAGCAATAACCATCTTACTGAATGCAATTTCTTAAACCGAATATGAGAATATCACAAATAGAGATCAGCTAAGTCTATATTTGACTCTCTCAGAATGACTCATGAAGGAAATGATCAAGTCAAGGAGACCAAGGCTCTGGCCTTGATTTAGAAGTATGAAGCCTTCAAGATGGAATATGATGAAACAATTGAGACTGTGTTCTCCAGGTTTCAAACCTTAGTTGCAGGACTGGGAGTTCTGAACAAGTGATATTCAACGTCAGATCACGTGAAGAAGATTATTAGTAGAAATTTTCCATCCAAATAGAGGCCTATGGTAACTGCACTCGAGCTTGCAAAGGATCTTCACAACATTTCTCTAGAAGAACTGGCGAGTTCTTTGAAAAGTCACGAGATTAAGCTAGAACATGGTGAGCCTCAGAACAGAGGA
The DNA here is from genome assembly GCA_948472305.1 of Vicia faba. Lineage (NCBI taxonomy): Eukaryota > Viridiplantae > Streptophyta > Magnoliopsida > Fabales > Fabaceae > Vicia > Vicia faba. The sequence continues at coordinate 1,189,836,453 of OX451737.1, forward strand.
AAATCTGTTGCACTCAAATCTGTGAGAAAATCTGAGAAGTCCGAAGCTCTTCAAGCTAAAGAGATTGAGGATTCAAAAGAAGATTCTGATAAAGATGATATGAGTTGTCACTACGTTCCAGAAGGGTTAACCGTCCCTGAAAGAGAAATCAAGGAAACTGGTTCAAAAGTACTAGAAGTACTGGTGGTCGCTTCGAGTCTACTTATGGTCAAAGGAAGTCTAGTGGCAAAGAAGTCACTTGTTATGAGTGGAATGATCCAGAACACTACAAGTACGATTGTCCTACACTTCATAATGACAAGCCCAATAAGAAAGCTCTCAAGATTAAGAAATAAGGGTTGATGGTAACCTAGGATGATTGTGATTCTTTAGAAGACGAATCTTAAGAAAAACATGATAACATGGCGTTGATGGCTCATGTTAGAACTTCTGATGTGAAGATCACTCCAGAAGATGAAGTAGACTCTGATTCAGACACGGAAGAAGTGTTTTCTGACCTTACTCATTCTGAATTAACTTCTTTACATGAAATTCTTGAAAAACATGAGTTACTCAAGATTGAATTCAAGGAACTTAAAAAGTCCTGTGAATCCATATCTTCTAAAAACAGTAAGCTTGAGGAAGTTATCTTCATTATTAATGAAGAATTTTTTTCTTAAAGATGAGAACTTTGCCCTCAAAGGCACGAGAACTCTTGCAGAAGCTTCTTAGAGTACTGATGATATCATTAAGAAATATGACAAATCTTTTTAGAAGTTCCTAGCCAGAAGCATAGGGAGAAACATGATGGCTTCTATGATCTATGGCATGAGCAGAAATGGGACCAATGGTGTTGGTTATAATTCCTATGACAAATCTAATTCTGATAAGAAAGACAAACCTAATACTCTTCATTCCCATTTTGTCTCAGATGGGTTTGTGCCTAAAGATAAAGGAAAATAAAAAGAGAATTCTGCTTCTGAAACTAAGACAAAACCTTTAGCTAAACCTTCTCACTTTAATACCTGTAAATATGATTATTCTGCTGCTAAACCTAAAAATGTTTAAAACTCTGGGAGAACTAACAAGAGAGGACCCAAGAATTTGGGGTACCTAAGAAACAGATAAGCTATGTTGCAAATATCCTTAGCACCGCAGTTGAAACGCTAATCATGGTACCTAGACCCTGGCTGCTCGCAAAATATTAAGGGAAGAAGGATTATGTTCCAAAGCTTGGAACTTAAGCTTAGAGGCGTCGTGGGTTTCAGAGGTGATCATATGGGAAAGATCATAGGCTCTGGAACAATTGGTAATGGCTCTCTTCCCTCTACAACTATTGTTTTACTTGTTGATGGATTAATGTATAATTTATTGTCTATAATTCAATTAAGTGACAATGGTTATGATATTATCTTTAATCAAGACTCCTATAAAGTTGTTAGTCAGAATGATGGCTCTATCATATTCAGTGGTAAAAGGAAGAACAACATCTATAATATTAGACTTTCTGATCTTAAAGAGTAAAACATAAAATGTCTTATGTCTGTTAATGAAGAGCAATGGACTTGGCATAGACGATTAGGCCATAACATTATAAGAAGTATAACTCAGTTAAACAAGCTTAATTTAGTCAGAGGACTTCCTAATCTGAAGTTCTCTTCAGGAGCTCTTTGTGAAGCATGTTAGAAGGGAAAGTTTTCGAAAATTTCTTTTTAAAGCAAAGAATGTTGTTTCTACCTCCAGACCATCGGAGCTTCTGCATATTGATTTGTTTGGAACAATGAAAACTGCGTCAATCAATGGAAAGAACTACGAATTATTCATTGTTGACTATGATAGTAGATGGACATAGGTTAAGTTTCTTAGACACAAAAATGAGTTACATTTTGTGTTCGCCACCTTCTGTAACCAAGTGCAAAATGAGATGAGTCTCATAATTATCAAGGTTAGAAGTGATAATGGTGGAGAATGTGAGAATAAACACTTTTACAAGTTGTTTAATGAGAATGGAATTTTCCATGATTTCTCCTGCCCTAGAACTCCATAACAAAATGGAGATGTAGAGAGAAAGAATAAGACTTTGAAAGAAATGGATAGAACCGTGATCAATGAAACCAACATGGCAAATCACTTATGGACAGAGGCTTTAAACACAATGTGTTACATTCAGAACAAAGTCTCTATAAGACCTATTCTGGTAAGACTCCCAATGAATTATGGAAGAATAAGAATCCCCATATTTCTTACTTTCATCCTTTTGGATGCTCTTGTTTTATCTTGAACACTAAAGAGAATCTTTAAAATTTTGATTCTAAAGCTCAAAGTTGTATCATGTTAGGATATTATGAATGCTCAAAAGGCTACAGAGTGGACAACAATGAAACACTTATTTTTGAAGAATCAATCAATGTTAGATTTGATGATAAGCCTGACCTTGAAAAGTTAAAGCTAGTTGAAAATTTTGCAGATATGGAAAATACCTATTCAGGCGCTGAAGGCAATAAAGCTGCTACAAAAGAACAAGAGGTTAAAGACTTAGAATATGCTCAACCGGGAGCTGTTAAAGCAGAGACACCTTTGAGTAAGCACAAACATAGATCTTCATATTCTGAGTGACAAGAATGAACCAGTCAGAACCAGATAATCTTCCAAACCTTCTGAAGCAACGTTTTTGGGTTTGGTGTCCCTGATAGAGCCTACATTTGTTGATGAAGCACTTTTGGACAAAGATTGAATTCTTAATATACAATAAGAACTCAATCACTTCTCAGAAAATGATGGCTTGTATGGAAAAGACGTACTCTCAGAGTGCAACCTTCCAGAATGATGTATGGACTTTTGAGGTACATATTGTTCTTTTTGTTGGTTTCTAAGTTGTGATGCTTTAGACTAGTGAAGTTCTCATTTATCAGAAGTATCTATGGTCAGAATATTCTCTTGAGAATACCTCTCTCCATTGGAAATTGAAGAGTTTACTTCATTAAATGAGGTGACAAGATAGTGAAAGGTTGGTGATTCAAAGTAAAGACAACTGTCTTTTCTGAACCATGCTTAAGCAGTTGATGTGACACATTGGAAAAAGAGATAATATTTGGATTAAATAATAAATCATATAGCTATACCTTTGTCATATTTTTCACTATTCAAAGTTTTTATCATCATTGCAAAAACTATTTATAAACTCACTCACTCCATTTCACACACTTTTGCTACATCTCTCCCACATTTTTGCTATTTCAAACCCTAAAAATTTCAAAACCCTAAAACCCTTTGTTCGGTTTGTGTTCATGGTTGTTCATATGAAACAATGGCTTCTTCCTTGTCAAATGCTCAACATGTTCTTCTACAACAACAAAATCTTAGTTCAAAACAACAACCACAAGACAATGACGATCCCATCATAGCATTGGCTACTCCAATAGAACAACTATATGTTATTTCTGAAATGATCGTAAACTTTGATAATCTTGTTGCCAATGGTATTGATCTTACTATAATAGTAAAAACTCAAGGGTGGGAGAACTACTTCAATCTTCTCAAAGGACCTACCTTTCCTGATTTAGTCAAAGATTTTTGGTCTAACACTTACATCTCGAATCAGGGTTTAATATGCTCCAAAGTATTTGGAACAAATATATGCATTCATGAAGAGGATATTGCCAAACTTATCCAACATGTTGGTTCAGGTGTTCGATGTCATAGCAACAAAATTTCTTGGGAAACACAAAGGCGTACAACTTATGAAGACATTATTCAAAAGATCACCCCATTCCTTTTCAAGAATGGCAAGCACTCTAAAAATTTCACTTGCCTTTTTGATAACTTACGGGTTTGGTTCAGAATCCTTACTGGTAGTATTTTTCACAAGAGTGGAACAAATTATCTAAAATTTCTTGAGATGGATCACACATTTATGTTATACTACTTGTCCGTAGGTGAAATTATCAACTTACCAACAAGTCTCACAATATATCTTCACGGTGCAATCAGATTCTCCAAGAAGATCTCAAAAAGTCAAAGGTGAATCTACAAGTTATACCAGAAATCATGGTTGACAAACCTTTCAATGGTGAAGACTTGTTAGAAATGTCTTTAATTATGAAGGTATTCAAGATGCCTAAAGCTTTGGACCAGGTGGAAATTGCTCGTAGAAGATTCCCTATAGAAGATTCTCCAGCTTTTATCCCTGAAAGACCTGTTGACACTCATCCCCCTGCGGTTCATCCTAAGAAAGCTTCTCAGGTGAAATATCCAGTTTCTTCTGATAAGGATAAGAAAAATAAGAAAAAATGAAACAATCCAAGAAGGAATGTCGTGGTGATTCTTCTAAGCATAAGAAGAAATCTAAGAAGACATATTCCAAGGAACAATCTTCTGGAATTAATAAAGATGGTCCAACAGCTCCTGATAATTCATTAACAAAAGTTGGTTCTGTGAGTTCATCAAAACCTACCAATTCAACTATCCCATTTAATTCCACACTTGGAACAAAACTTCCTCAAATAAATTCATTGGTTTTAGAAGCAATACCTTCTATTTCCTTACCATAAATCACCCATATAAAGCCTCCCTCTAACACCTTTTATAACATCCCCAACATCTCTTTCTATCATGTTTTTCATCAAATTTATGAAACTGTTTAAGCAAAATGCTTTTCTCATACTCCAGCATGCTTTGGAAAGTTCTTCATCTAGCATGGATCTTGAGAATATAAATGCTATCTGGATTAACTTCAGAAGATGGATGGAGATTAACTTTGATATCATGTAATCCATTTGTCTTCAAAGACTGAGAGATAGTATAAGGAATGGTGTGGAACCAGTACAAACATTCCTTTGAGTTTTCCTGCTCCAGAGGTTCCAATTCCTGAATCTGAGCAACAGGGTCATGCTATTGTTGGTACTTCCGAAGCTTCTACTACTAAAGCTTCTGGGTCTGAAATGGATTTGGTTGATGGTCAACCTTCTAGTTCTAAGGAGAAGCAAGCTATGGAAGTTTAAGACCATCCAAATGGGCTAAAGGCAGTCATGGACAAACAACAAGAGGATAATCTTGTCCTCCATCAACACTTGGATAAGCAAGATGAAAGGATTGCTACTTTGGATGCTTCGTTTAAGCAACTGTCAGAGGTGCTGATGCAGTTCATGCTGAAGTTTGACAATAAGAGTGTTTAGAGCCTTAGACCTTTGTATTAGAACTTAAGAATAATGTTTATTTTATTTCTAAAATAATTGTATCTTTATCCCTTTAGATTTTAATGGAAAATTTATTTTGTCTTTTAAATATTTTTGATTTCTGACAAAGGGGGAGAAAGCATATATGATTTTAATAGTATCTAATTTCAGAATCTTGAGCCTAAACATGTTCTAATGTTATAATGCTTTTGTCCAAACATGTTCACTAATTTTCATAGACAAGTTAATTCGCAATCAGAATATTATCATCTAGCATCAGAAGACATGATCAAGATGCAAGAAGTATGCTCTGATGTGATAAGCATATGAGAACAATGTATTAGTAAGAAGTTATGAACCTTATGAATGAATTAGGTTTGAATTAGGCTCTGATACAATGTATGTTTCATGAGTTGTGAACTTCCTGAAAATATGGTTAAATCAAGCTCTCATACCTCACACCATTCAAAAGTTGTAAAATTTCGGAAAGTAAGGTAATCTTGTTTTGATACCACCTATTTTTCAAAAGTTGTGAACTTTCTGAAGGTATGGTGATCAGACTTTGATGCTTCACAAGTTTTGAAATTTCTGGAAGCATGACAAGGTAAATTTGACACTACGCATTTTCAGAAGTTTTGAACTCTGAAAAAATGACAATGTGTGCTCTGGAAATGTGTGCTTCGATATCTCAAAGCTTTTCAGAAGTTGTAAACTATCTGAAAGTTTTTGTAACCAGAATCTGATAAACCACACTCTGATACTTCCGAAGTTATGAACTTTCTGGAAGTATAGTAAGTCTGCTTTTGTAATACGGTGGCAGAATCGACTGTTTTGAAATGTTGGTTTGTGTTTGCAAAATGTCGCGGTAAGCAAGAGTCGCCACCGAATTTTATTTCATCCAACCGAAAAGGAAAAAAGTACAGAAAAAAAAAATATTTTTTCGAGATATTCTGAGTACGGGGGGTAGATTATAGAAAGGGAAGGTATTAGCACCCTTTCTATCCATGGTTTTCCATGGGCTCTTAGGTACTTGCTCATCTTTTTAAATTGCTTGTGTATGTGCTTTGTTTTTGAAAATGTTTTACTTCGTGATAACCCTTGTATCAGCCCTCAAAGGTGTGTCGAAGTTGTTTTGAAAGTTTGTTTTAAAAGTGTAAGTGTGAAAAGTTTTGATTTGAGCAAGTACCTACTAGCATCTACCTACTCGAAAAAGATCGTTCCTATTCTTGTTTCCTTTAGATAGCTTTATCCTACTATTGAGAAATAGGAAGCACCATCTTTGGAGTTGTAAGGGTCAATTCGAAAGGGACGTACGATCACTAAAGCAATGTTAAGATACCTTAGTAATAACCCTAGAGTCTTGAGATCATATTCTAGGCAACATCCGAACGGGACATTTGATCTTTTTAGACAGGAGGGCAGCCACTAAGACACCATATACTTAATGATCGTTTAACGAAGGCAACCGAAGTGAGAGTATACCCTAAGAGTGATATGTGCTAGTGATTTGTTCCAATTATTTATCTCTGCACATTAGGGTTTTCTAACTGGATTAAGTTGTCATGCATTCTTGTCATACAATCCTATTAGCATACATCTAAATAGTCAAATATTTGCGAGAATTAAAATGCAAGAAAGTAAATCTACGCTATTACAAGGCTTCGGGGAGGGGAATTAATTACATAGCCAAACCCGGAAAAGCGATAAATAAAAAGTCCTAGATTAAACTATTACAAACCATTAGCATTTACAGAAATATCGGTAAAAATAATAATACGCGCGCGATGAATCGAATGTGGGGCAACTAGGGTTTTGACCCTTGCCTAAACCTAATTGCGATTAGTTAAAGAAAATGTTTTTTGTTTTGCTTTGTTATTTAAGAAAATAATGTAATTGCTAAATTAAAGGAAAATCCTAAGTCTAATTAATTTTAAACTAAGAAAAATAAATTAATTTGTCTAAAAGCCTATTTTTTGTATTTTTATTTATTTGAGAAAAATAACAAAATAAAATTAAAGGAAAAGTATAACCTAATCTTTACTTGATTTTATTTTTGAAAACAAATTAAAATTTCCTAAATTAAACTAAATTAAATTGATTTTGATAAATAAATTAAAAAAACTAATCCTAATTTTGTGAATTATTGATTTTATGATTTTTATGAAAAATAAATTAATTTGTAAATTAAAGAAAATAAAATAAATAATGAAAGATTTAAGAAAACTAAAAGAAAAAGAAAGAAAGAAATATGGGCCTGCATTAGCAATTATGGGGGGGGGGGGGGGTGTTGTAGGATTCTGAGCCCAAAAAGAATCCAAACCCGTTTGACTTTGCATGATCTAGTGTGGTTGTTGACTTGAGGCACATGGTGGTCCTCCAATGGTGGTATGTTAATCTGAGGCGTTGATGAATTGGATGGCCAGATCCTGATGGTGTATGGTGAACTTCTTGACTTGCTAAGCGCTGGATTACCTGTTAAAAAATATTAGAAATGAAGGTTGGGACCTGGGAATCGAACCCAGGTCCTTGGCACTTTTCCCCTGCACGCTTGCAAACTGAGCTATTTGGTTTGTTTGAATATATAATGAAAATCAATTATAATATAATAATAATAAAACGCTGGAACTCAAAACGCGCCAAATTCAAATCAACCAACCAGGGGATGACACGCATCGTCGTCTTCCTCCCAAACCATCGTTTTATGTAGCTAACTTTTACCTACAAACGCTTAATGTAGGTACATCCCTGTGTATTTCAAAAATTCTCCACAAGCAATATAAATGGCCATGGCTGGTACCAATCAACTCGTCTCATCCTCACGAGTCTCATGGTACCAGAGTTAATGTCCAATTTCACCTATCCCGCAAAGCCCTAATCAAGAGCACAAAACCCTAACCATGGCATCTCTGGATTTCTGTACTAAAAACACAATTAAACAATATGAAAAGCTTGCAAATTCATTGACAAACAAATATATATGAACCAAACATGCTAATGATGCATAAAATAATGAAAATGAAATCAAAGTTTTGAGACAAAACCGTGACTTCTATGCCTATGATTCTAGGCGTTAGAGAGCTTGCAAATGGTTAGAATTCCTTCTAGAGATGTCCACGAACCTGTTGGTATCGTGAGAATGGTGCGGATTGGCCTCTAATATGGAAATTGGATCACCACTTTTCTTGAAATTTTTTGAGTTTTGTCTGCCTCTTTCACAACTGCTTCCAACCTCTCTCATGCCTTGGCTTGCTTCTGTATATGTAGCACAACTTATTAGGTCAACAAAAATGACCTCAATCTTCCCCATTATGAAGATTTGATTTGGTCTTGTATGGCATATGATTTCTTTCCAATTTTGCTCAAATCCAATATTTTTCCAACCAAATTGGCCTTGCACAAGTTGATTCTCAATTGACAGCATATAAGATATTCTTTTAATGCAAAAATCATCCCTAAACACAATATATGATTTATTAGGATTTATTTGATTTTATTTGAATTTTAAATGAATAAAAATCAAAATAAATTAAATAAATGAATAAATAAAGCATGGAGGGTCCCATAGGTCGTGGACTATGTTAGGAATGAGATGCAAGCATAAAAATTTGGGCCCATTTAGCAAAAGATGCAAATTTGAGCATATTTGACTTTTGACAATTTTACAAAAAAGGTCAACTTGGCCAATGCATAACTCTCTCAATTTTGACCCTAGAGAGGTGTTCTTAGACTTTTTAGAAAGCTTGGGATGTCCTATAAGCAACCCTTTTAGTTTCATCTCAATTGAGTCTTCCATGTTCATGTATGAAGCTTTGACATAAAAGGTATTTTTGTTGACTTTTCAAAATGACCTATAATGTCCAAATTCATATCTTTTTGTGAGTGCATATTTTGAACTTGGGAGATGAAGATGAATTGTAGATAATTGCATCCTATTCAAAATGAGCTTTGGATGAGTCATTTATAATAAAGTATGAGAAAGTTATACTTGGTCAAAGTTGAGTTGACTTTTCCTACAAAACCCTAATTTAGCAACTTTTAGATTTTGCTGAATTGTGAGCAATCCTTGATGAATCATGGTCAAACCTTGATCAAATGATGAATGATACTTCAAAATGAGTATGTTGACCAAAAATCTTGAAGTTTGATTGTATGTGGGCCACAGTTGACTTTTGACCTAGCACAGTCGATTTTCAGGCCTTTGAGCAATTGACTGAGCAAACTTCCTCTACAAGGCTTGAAACTTGACCTGGATGATCTTGAGAACATATTAGGATAATGGTGAGCATTTGGGATCCTCTGGACTCAAACATCTTGATGCAAAATGAAATCTTAATTTGAGGTAGACTGCCTTAGGAGAGAGTTTGTCTGGTCAACCCTTGGACTCCCTTGAGCAATTTGAGGACCTCACTTGACATATATTGAGAAATATGGGAGGAAAAATTTTGGGGTACAACAGCTGCCCCTGTTTAATCTTCTTAAACCTGAGGATGTAGATTGGCGTGTCTGCCTTTCGTGATCTGAAGGTAGAAGATGATTGAACACTAGAGTGCCCAGAAATTTGCACTCGCATGAAGTGATACTCGATTTGTGATATCGGGAATGGGCTTACAGATGCCATTCGGAAGTTTCTAGAGAATTATTGAAGATGGGTTTAAAGATGCCATCCGACAAAGTTTTGATTGCATAAGAGATTCCTTTGCGAGAACTCGTATACCTGTTGTTGAGGAGGACTTCACTTGGGAATGCCGGTCTCTGTCTTGGGAGAAATAGAGTTTAGGAGCTTCAGTTGTCCGTTACTCTACTAGGGAATAATTCCGGTTTGGGAAGCGGAAATAGACTATGTGTTTGGTCAGGGTACATGCTGCACCGCGACTTACTGGGGAAATGTGAAGTCAATTGTGTTTGATTGGGTCTCGGTCTTACAGTGTTGTGGACTGTTGTCTGGGGATAATGGAGGCTGAACCCGGATAGTAAGGTTAGGAGAAGGAACCTGGATAGTAGGGTTACTTCGATATGAAAGCCTGGGTAGTAGGGTTGTGAGAAGGAACCTGGATAGTAGGGTTACTTCGATATGAAAGCCTGGGTAGTAGGGCTGAGAGAAGGAACCTGGATAGTAGGGTTACTTCGATATGAAAGCCTGGGTAGTAGGGTTGTGAGAAGGAACCTGGATAGTATGGTTACTTCGATATGAAAGCCTGGATAGTAGGGCTGTGAGAAGGAACATAGATAGTAGGGTTACTTCGATATGAAAGCCTGGGTAGTAGGGCTGTGAGAAGGAACCTGGATAGTAGGGTTACTTCGATATGAAAGCCCAGATAGTAGGGCTGTGATAAGGAACCTGGATAGTAGGGTTACTTCGATATAAAAGCCTGGATAGTAGGGCTGTGAGAAGGAACCTGGATAGTAGGGTTACTTCGATATGAAAACTGGGGTAGTAGGGCTGTGAGAAGGAACTTGGATAGTAGGGTTACTTCGATATGAAAGCCTGGGTAGTAGGGCTATGAGAAGGAACCTGGATAGTAGGGTTACTTCGATATGAAAGCCTGGGTAGTAGGGCTATGAGAAGGAACCTGGATAGTAGGGTTACTTCGAGATGAATTTAGGTAAAACTGCAGAGGGAACCTGGGTAAGGTTGTTCTTGTCGCACCGATGATTACTCTATTTAGCTTCGAGTGTTGATCCTGGACCTGCTGGAAATTGTTGATAATAATGTATTTCCTAAAACAAATACAAGGTTAGTTATATGTGATGCATGAGATGCATTATATGCTGACGTTCTCAAAATAAATGAGACTATGTTATATGTGATGTATGCATATGTCATGATGTATGAACATGAAATGCTGACGTGATAATATGAATCCGGGAAAATAAATCCTTGATTGCTATGAAAACCATAGTTCCTCAACCTCTGTTGGGGATGGTGAACAAAGATGACTATGCTGGGGATTTTCCCCTTGTCTGGATAAATATTCTGCCGGACGAGACTCTGTCTGAAGACAACTCTGTGGGGAATAACTTTGTTGGAGAGGCGATACTCTGTTGATGGATCTGCTGATTTGGAGAGATAACTCAGCTGGGGATGAACTTCCATTGCTGGTGATAATGAATTCTGTTGGAGATTGAACTTCCGCTTGTGAGAGAAATAAACTCTGCTTGGGGAAAATTTACTGACTCACTCGCGATTGTGAATGTAACACCCCGTTTTTGATTAAATGTTAATTCGGTTATTTGAAATAAAAATATTCATAATGATAAAATACTATTTTGAGTAATATTAATTTGGTGTGTAGTAATATTTGACTTGGTTTGATTAATTGGCATGATTAGGTTTATATAGAATAAATATTATTTAATGTAATATTGTTTAATAGGGTTATATATTATAATTTGAATTAAATAATTGTTGGGGCCAAATTACAATTTTAAAAAGATAGAGGGAGGAAAGTTAGTAGTAGAAAGAGAGTTTTATAAAATAGAAAAGGAGAGTTAGTAAGAGAAGAAAGAAAAGAGGAGAAAGAAAAAAGAAAAGAGGAGAAAGAAGAAAGAAAAGAGGAGAAAGAAGAAAGAAAAGAGGAGAAGAGGAGAAAGAGAGCTAGGCTTGGAGTTGCAACATCTCCATCATCTTGTTTCAAGAAAACCCACACCAAGGTAAGGGGTTTGATTCTCCATCTCATATTGTTAGGTTTTGTATGATACATTTTGGATTTAGGGGTAAAATTGATAGTTGATTTTTAGGGTTTTGTTGGTTGATTGTTAGAATGGTTTAGAAAAGTTGGATTAGGAGTATGGTTTGTGGGTGTATTAAGTGCTAGCTTGTGGAAATTAAGAGTATTGAAATAGGAAAGAAAACCATGGTAGTTGAATGAGAAAAACTCAAAAGAGTGGAGTTTTCACGCAGGCCTCACAACACGGGCCGTGTTGCAGCACACGGGTGCCCGTGTTGCTGCTCTGACTTGGCTTTTCCCAAAAATCGTTTCGGCCATAACTTTTGAACCGTAACTCCGATTTAGGCGCCGTTTGATGCGTTGGAAAGCTAGTGAAATTTTCTATATGATTATGAGGAATTAGGTAGCTTTAAGAGCTTATTTTAATAAGTGATTATTGGAGAAAGTGTTTATGTTTATAGGTGAATTTGATTGTTATGTATTTTAGTGAAGTGTTTGGTGACGTTTGGGGTACTAAATGAATGATATTGTGAGTTATACATCAAATGCAAAATGCATTATGTTTTGATATGGTTTGAATGATTGGGTATGACAACATGTATGCTTATGTTTAATATGCATGTTTGTATGAAAATGATGATGCTACATGATGATATGGGAGGCTTGTGATGAATTGTTCATGACTAAATGATTTTTGTTGATAATGTTGAAATATACTTTCCGATTTGGAATTGTTGATAGTTAATGGTTTATGTTTTGGTTGAGTAAGTAATCTTGTTTGTATACATTTTACTTGACGTTGAGATTGATAAATTATATGTATGCATGCATGTACAATAGTTGATGTTCCATTGGTTGGATTTGATGGCATGTGTATGTTAAGATCATTGTGAGTCTTAATTGCATGCATTATTTATATTGTACATTGCATGGCATGGTGGTCTTGAAACAGAGACGGTGGAACTTTGGGTCCACAATACCTAGACGGTGACCCTATTGTGGGAAAAGACGTAGAGACCTTGATCCGGAAGGGAAACATAGGTGGTGGAACTTTGGGTCCACAATATCTAGACGGTGACCCTATTGTGGGAAAAGACGTAGTGACCTTGATCCGGAAGGGAAACATAGGTGGTGGAACTTTGGGTCCACAATATATAGACGGTGACCCTATTGTGGGAAAAGACGTAGTGACCTTGATCCGGAAGGGAAACATAGGTGGTGGAACTTTGGGTCCACAATATCTAGACGGTGACCCTATTATGGGAAAAGACGTAGTGACCTTGATCCGGAAGGGAAACATAGGTGGTGGAACTTTGGGTCCACGAGTCGGTACCGCATTTGCATACGTTGAGTCGTGTTGTGAGTCACATGTATAATTGTGCATGATATGTATGTGTGTTGATGTGTTTGATTATGTGCCAATATTGTTGTTGTTTGAATTATGGTTATGTGCCAAGGATGTGAGTATTCGGATAATCAGTTTACATGGTTAATGTGTTGGAAATGGATTCCTTGAGTAAGGATGCTACAGGTGATAAAATGAACATGATCATTATGTATTGCTTTATTTATTGCCATTTCATTTACTTAAAATTACATGTTATATGATTATTGGAATTCTTACCCTTTTGTTGGCCAATGCTTTTGATGGCATTGTGCAGGTACCGAGGACGGTAGCGCGAGGCGCTAGCTAACGGATGCATTGGATTGCAGTCTGTTTTATTTGATTAGAGTCGAATCGATGCTCTGGTAGTAACACAGGGGGGGGGGGGGGGAATTTATTAGTGTCGAACTCGATTATTTTGTATTTGGATTATGATGTATATAATCCTTATTCGTGTATATGATGGCTTGTACATGTGAGACTTGATAACATATGCTTATGTGAATTATGATGGCTTGATGCCTTGAATTATGTTTTGATTCCTCCATAAATGGAGATGATGTGAAATTATGAAACTCCGTTGCGTTTGCACGAGAGAATGAAGTAAATATTTATAGTATGTTTGTTTTGTGTTGGAATGCTTATATTTTCAAACATACCCTGTCTGTTTTTCCTTAAAAACTTTGGAATGTGATGTGTGTTGTGGCATCCCTTCCGTGCAATTTTATTTCTCTGATTTTAATCTTTACCTTTAATTTGGGTATTTAGAAGGGGTGTTACAATAGTGGTATCAGAGCAGGTCGGTCTATCGGCCAGGTTGTTTATGTGTTTAATCCCTTTTGGTACGCGACATGTGTGTGAAACACTGTCGGTACTTGTTTGTGTCCTTTTCGTTGTCTGCAGAGGTACGTGTGAAATAAGTGGGGGAGAAGTTTCTTCTCTGAAGTTTTGTGCAAGAGGTTGGTTCAGTATACCGCCGATTGTAAGATGTAAGTAGTGCCGAACAGTTGATGCTTCAAGCATGGTTATGTTTAAGTAGCTTGAGGGGTAAGATTGAAGATGATGTGTGGTTTGGTAATGATGGTTAATGCCACCTCATGATTGTCGACTGTCCATTGACAAATTGAGGGACTGATCATCCTTAATCTCTTGTTGATAGTAGTAGGGAATTGTGTTGTTTGGGATAGACTTGTCTTGCCAACTTATTAGAGTGTGAAGCAGATGAGTTGGCATAAGGCAGTGCATGGTTACTTGAGTTGTGGGCGAATTTGGATTTTGGTGAGAAATAAGATTTTTGGCAAGCGAGCTTCTTGTTGTGATTCTTCCGAAACCTTTTGTGGAAATGTGAGTGAATTACCGCTGTAGTGCGAGGTGAAGTTTTGATGGATTTAGTTTCTGGAACTAGTTGGGATTCGAAGTATCCTTAAGGGATGTTTGTTTCTGAATTAGAGTTGAAGAGTCAACTTGAATATTGGTTTTAGTAGAGTTTGTTTGTTCGAGTGGTTCGCCGTGGAGTGCGCCGATTGTGTTGTTCGAGAAGAGCAAAGGTTACCTAATGTTGGTGTGTCGTTTGTAGTCAAGGAATGAAGCGGATGTTGAGGACGAGTGTCTGCTTCAGAGGATTGATATTTAAGTGAAGCAGTTATTTGGAGTTTATGTGTTTAGTGAGATCGTTTTGAAGTCTGGCTGCCTATGGGTTAGTGTGAGGGTTGAAGATGTTCAGGTAATGCTTTTCAAGATAGTGTATGGTCCGAGCGAGTATAAGCTGATGTCATTAGTGTGACTAATGCGTCAGGTAAGATTTTGAAATGTTCCAACAGTACTCTCATGAGTAGCTGAAGAGTTGTTTCGTGTTCATGGATATTATTTGGTTTACATCAAGTTAAGGGATTGTGGCAAGCATCCGAGTGTTGCGTTATCAGTAGTGGAGTTAGATTGGTGCATGTTGAGTCCTCTAAAGAAGGAGTTTTGGAACTGTTGGACGTGAGTGTCTTAAGTAAGCAACTTAGACGGGAATATTTTAGACAGTTCCGCGAAGATCTATTTTGGGTCTTGTCGAAGACTTTAAGGGGCTAATTCATAGTTTAGAAGTTCTTTTGTTTTGGATGGTTAACTTTGTGAGTTTGATGGAAGATATTTTTATGAGTTGGTATTGATCGTGAGTATTTTGACCCGAAATGGTTGAGTCACTAATTGGACTTCGCCATGGGAAGCGAATTGGTTTTGACCGGTGAAAAGTTTAGCGAATGCCTTGATTTTGGTTTTGTTTTGTACTGAAGAACCTGGTGCAACGTGTTGTGATATTTTGTTTTGGACGTAAGATGTATTTCGACATAGAGTTGGAAAAGTGTATTACTACCTTGGAACGATTTGATTTTTTCTTATGGAAAATTATCGGATGCGGGAGTTAGAGTTTGATGCAGTTATGCTCATTGGAACCTTATAGGTACAGATGTTAACGACAAGGAGATTGAAATTGTTGAAGACAATTCAAGTTGAGTATGATCTATAAAGAGACTTCGTCTGTTGTTGAGTTTATTAAGTTGATATTGAGGATAACCCAAGAATATCTTATTTGAGATTTATTATTTTGAAAGAATGTTGCATGTTTGTTTTGAGACGCTTGTTGAGATTAAACTCAGAAGGTTATTAAGGATTCGTTCACTACTACCATATGGATTTCACCGGATACTAATGGTCACGGTGGATTATTAGACTACGACTAAAATAAGTCTTGGCGGTAAGGAATTTGGTGATGGTTTGGTAACCACAGGTACTTAAAGATGATTGATGTTTTATAGAGGAAGATGTTCTGTTTGTGACTGAAGTCGGTCGCGACGGTGTTTATGTTGGATTCCATTGAAATTGATGTTATGGTTCTAAGTCCAAACTATGTTGTAATTTCAGGAGTATGAGACGAAATTGATGAGTAGAGTTCTTGAGAGAGTGTTTGGTTTGGATTACCACTTTAGAAGATTGAAAAATATGAGAAATGTTTCGAATAAGAAATCAGTGTATTAATCGTTGCGGCGATGCGAGGATGGTGATTACTTAATTAAACTCTGGGAATTGAATTGTTATAAGGGAAGACTTCGTGGAAGTCAAGTGTATACATCGAAGTTTCACAAGTGAAATATTTGGACAGTATTTGAAGAGGTCAAACTATGTCGTGTATTTCAGAGGATCAACGGACGTTGATTAATCGAGAATGAAAGAGTGATTCTTCGAGTTGATGAAGCTGATGTTGCGGGGTGTCTTGATGGGTGTACGCTTTGAACGTATCCATTTTGGGTGATTGGGAAGTTGAGGATTAACCAAGTTGTTTTACGGTTGGCATCTTATGCATAAAGTGTCACAGCATGGTTTAGGTATCGAGCATTGAGTTTTAGCGAGTATGCGGGATTGTTGGATTTGGGCTAGTGAGTTATAGTCGCAAGTCGTCAGTATACGTCCTAGGATGAGTGGTGTGTCGCAGTTCAGTTATGTTTGGGTAACTTGGTATTGTTCAAGGGTGGTACGTTGGTAATCTACAAGGACGATGTGACCTTGTGATTTTCTGGAATGAGAGCGATAACGACAAGTGTAATTCTTGAGTTCATACTTATGTGTGAATGATGGCATCTTTTCGTGTTTGCGTAGCACGCGTGGTTTTATCCTTTCTGATTGTTTCAGTTTTGGTTTGTATAACTATTTTGTTGTTTTTGTTTTAGCGATGGTGTCGGTGTTGTGTCGTAGGACTTTATGTTCCTACCTTTGGTGACTCGTTTCCGAGGCGTCGGTTCGAGTGTATGACTAATTCTATGGTTGAGACGTTAGGATGGTACCGATCTTGTTTGTTTAGTTCTCGAGCGAATCGGTGTGTCTGCGACTTGTTTAGTTGTTGGGTGTTAGCTGATTGTCGAGTGCATTGTGTGGGCTTCGAATCTCGGAATGGTTGTTCTTGTCTAAACGTTATGGCTAGGGAGATGCCCTTGTGTTAGGTGTATTTTGTATGTTGTTTAATTAACGCAAGGTTTGGGTGGACGAATGCGTAGGCATGTCCCGATTTGTTCGTTTTGGTCAAAATTTTCGAGGCCGAAAATCTTTTAAGTGGGGGAGAGTTGTAACACCCTGTTTTTGATTAAATGTTAATTCGGTTATTTGAAATAAAAATATTCATAATGATAAAATACTATTTTGAGTAATATTAATTTGGTGTGTAGTAATATTTGACTTGGTTTGATTAATTGGCATGATTAGGTTTATATAGAATAAATATTATTTAATGTAATATTGTTTAATAGGGTTATATATTATAATTTGAATTAAATAATTGTTGGGGCCAAATTACAATTTTAAAAAGATAGAGGGAGGAAAGTTAGTAGTAGAAAGAGAGTTTTATAAAATAGAAAAGGAGAGTTAGTAAGAGAAGAAAGAAAAGAGGAGAAAGAAAAAAGAAAAGAGGAGAAAGAAGAAAGAAAAGAGGAGAAAGAAGAAAGAAAAGAGGAGAAGAGGAGAAAGAGAGCTAGGCTTGGAGTTGCAACATCTCCATCATCTTGTTTCAAGAAAACCCACACCAAGGTAAGGGGTTTGATTCTCCATCTCATATTGTTAGGTTTTGTATGATACATTTTGGATTTAGGGGTAAAATTGATAGTTGATTTTTAGGGTTTTGTTGGTTGATTGTTAGAATGGTTTAGAAAAGTTGGATTAGGAGTATGGTTTGTGGGTGTATTAAGTGCTAGCTTGTGGAAATTAAGAGTATTGAAATAGGAAAGAAAACCATGGTAGTTGAATGAGAAAAACTCAAAAGAGTGGAGTTTTCACGCAGGCCTCACAACACGGGCCGTGTTGCAGCACACGGGTGCCCGTGTTGCTGCTCTGACTTGGCTTTTCCCAAAAATCGTTTCGACCATAACTTTTGAACCGTAACTCCGATTTAGGCGCCGTTTGATGCGTTGGAAAGCTAGTGAAATTTTCTATATGATTATGAGGAATTAGGTAGCTTTAAGAGCTTATTTTAATAAGTGATTATTGGAGAAAGTGTTTATGTTTATAGGTGAATTTGATTGTTATGTATTTTAGTGAAGTGTTTGGTGACGTTTGGGGTACTAAATGAATGATCTTGTGAGTTATACATCAAATGCAAAATGAATTATGTTTTGATATGGTTTGAATGATTGGGTATGACAACATGTATGCTTATGTTTAATATGCATGTTTGTATGAAAATGATGATGCTACATGATGATATGGGAGGCTTGTGATGAATTGTTCATGACTAAATGATTTTTGTTGATAATGTTGAAATATACTTTCCGATTTGGAATTGTTGATAGTTAATGGTTTATGTTTTGGTTGAGTAAGTAATCTTGTTTGTATACATTTTACTTGACGTTGAGATTGATAAATTATATGTATGCATGCATGTACAATAGTTGATGTTCCATTGGTTGGATTTGATGGCATGTGTATGTTAAGATCATTGTGAGTCTTAATTGCATGCATTGGTTATATTGTACATTGCATGGCATGGTGGTCTTGAAACAGAGACGGTGGAACTTTGGGTCCACAATACCTAGACGGTGACCCTATTGTGGGAAAAGACGTAGAGACCTTGATCCGGAAGGGAAACATAGGTGGTGGAACTTTGGGTCCACAATATCTAGATGGTGACCCTATTGTGGGAAAAGACGTAGTGACCTTGATCCGGAAGGGAAACATAGGTGGTGGAACTTTGGGTCCACAATATATAGACGATGACCCTATTGTGGGAAAAGACATAGTGACCTTGATCCGGAAGGGAAACATAGGTGGTGGAACTTTGGGTCCACAATATCTAGACGGTGACCCTATTGTGGGAAAAGACGTAGTGACCTTGATCCGGAAGGGAAACATAGGTGGTGGAACTTTGGGTCCACGAGTCGGTACCGCATTTGCATACGTTGAGTCGTGTTGTGAGTCACATGTATAATTGTGCATGATATGTATGTGTGTTGATGTGTTTGATTATGTGCCAATATTGTTGTTGTTTGAATTATGGTTATGTGCCAAGGATGTGAGTATTCGGATAATCGGTTTACATGGTTAATGTGTTGGAAATGGATTCCTTGAGTAAGGATGCTACAGGTGATAAAATGAACATGATCATTATGTATTGCTTTATTTATTGCCATTTCATTTACTTAAAATTACATGTTATATGATTATTGGAATTCTTACCCTTTTGTTGGCCAATGCTTTTGATGGCATTGTGCAGGTACCGAGGACGGTAGCGCGAGGCGCTAGCTAACGGATGCATTGGATTGCAATCTGTTTTATTTGATTAGAGTCGAATCGATGCTCTGGTAGTAACACAGGGGGGGGGGAATTTATTAGTGTCGAACTCGATTATTTTGTATTTGGATTATGATGTATATAATCCTTATTCGTGTATATGATGGCTTGTACATGTGAGACTTGATAACATATGCTTATGTGAATTATGATGGCTTGATGCCTTGAATTATGTTTTGATTCCTCCATAAATGGAGATGATGTGAAATTATGAAACTCCGTTGCGTTTGCACGAGAGAATGAAGTAAATATTTATAGTATGTTTGTTTTGTGTTGGAATGCTTATATTTTCAAACATACCCTGTCTGTTTTTCCTTAAAAACTTTGGAATGTGATGTGTGTTGTGGCATCCCTTCCGTGCAATTTTATTTCTCTGATTTTAATCTTTACCTTTAATTTGGGTATTTAGAAGGGGTGTTACAGTGAACCTCAACTGGGGAGAGTTATGTCCTGTTCGGGAAAGCTAGCATCATTGTATTTGGATACTTTTTACTCTGTGGGGAGTGTATGTACCACTACTCATGTTCTCGAGCTGGCTCTATCCCAGTACCTGATGGGCAGAGTAACTGTAAGGTTTTGGGCACTTCTTATTTTTTTCCTGTTTCTGGAATTACGAGTAGTCGTCTTTTATTTCTTGTGTAAATATTTATGAGCAATAATAATTTTCAAATGCATATATCAAAAATGAATCATTGGACGTTCTAGCAAAACAAAACAGGAAAAAGGAAAACAATTTGAAATTTCTTGTGAAAATGAATTGTATTGATTGTTGAAGTTGGCCCGCAATAAGCGTTTTGTATAAAGAGGTTGACGCTCTAGTAAGAGAACACCGTCGAAAGATAGAAATTACAATTTGTGTTTAAGAAATAAAAACAGCTATGTGATTGGGTTCCAACTCTACTATTGCCTTTATGTCCTCAAGCATCTCATCACTTTGCTGTCTGGTAGAAGGTGGATCAGATCGATTGGCGCCATTTGAGCTTGATAGTCGATACCGAAGTCTGGTTGCAAGATGATCCAATGAGACATAGTGTTACGCTTTGATCCCTAATATTTGCCTGGACCGCCCTTTCGGGTTTTCGGCCCACCGGGATACCCTTTTTTACCCAAGTCGCCTTTTCAGGTTTTCGACTTGCCGGGTGTATAGATTTTTCATTTTCATCCCCTACTTTTACCCGAACCCTTTTGGTTCGCTGGGAAGCCCTTATTTTTGCCTAGGCCAGTCAACCTAGCGGGTCTTTGATTATGCGTAGTATCTTTTCACTATGTCTGCATTGACGAAGTGAGGAAGGTCGTCACCATCCATGGTGGTTAGAATCATAGCTCCCCCCAAGAAAATGTTCTTAACCACAAATGGCCCTTCATATGTGGGGGTCCATTTGCCCCTGGGATCACCTTGCGGTAGTATGATGCGTTTGATCACTAGATCCCCGACTTGATATTCTTGACGTCTGACTTTCTTGTTAAAAGCCTTGATCATTCGCTTTTGATACGTTTGACCATGACATATAGCAGTAAGTCTCTTTTCATCGATTAGATTCAGCTGATCAAGTCGGGTCTGGATCCAGTCGTCTTTGTTCAAACCCGCTTCCTTCATAATCCTGAGAGAGGGTATCTGGACCTCGATGGGTAGGACTGCCTCCATGCCATACACCAAAGAGTAGGGTGTTGCCCCTGTCGACATGCGTGCTGAGGTATAGTATCCATGAAGAGCAAATGGTAGCATCTCGTGTCAGTCTTTGTATGTCATCGTCATCTTCTACACAATCTTCTTGATGTTCTTGTTAGCCGCTTCAACATCCCTATTCATATTCGGCCGGTAGGGAGAAGAGTTATGATGCCGTATCTTGAATTGTTTGCAGAGCTCGATGATCATTGTATTATTGAGATTAGTGCCATTGTCTATAATGATCCTCTCTGGTACACCATATCGATAAATCAAATTGTGTCGGATAAACTGCACCACGACGTTCTTGGTTACTTTAGCAAAGAAAGCTGCCTCAACCCACTTCATAAAGTAATCAATTACTACCAGAATGAAGCGATGCCCGTTAGACGCAGTAGGTATGATCTCGCCGATCATGTCGATGCCCCACATTGCAAAGGGCCAAGGAGCTGTCAAAACATTCAGAGGAACTGGAGGTATATGCACCTTATCAGCATAGACTTGGCACTTATGATAGGTCCGAGAGTGCTGATAACAATCAGCTTCCATAGTGGACCAGTAATATCCTGCCCGTAGGATTTTCTTCGCCATGGTATGTCCACTGGAATGAGTTCCGAAGGTGCCTTCATGTAGGTCTGCCATGATCCTTTCTGCCTCGCTCTTGTCTATGCACCGCAGTAAGGTTGAATCATGGTTATTGTTGTACCCCAAAATTTGCCTTCTCATTTCATCAACATTTCTCATCACAAGACTCTTGGAACTCAAGATCAAGCTAGGATTTGCTCTGCTCAAGACACCTCCTTACACTGTTGACCTAAATAAGGGTTTGAGTTTGCACAGGGATGTTTTGACCTACAATGACCAAAGTGACTTTCATACTTCATGTTGGACTCACAAGTTTGTCCATACCAAGTTTCAAGCTTTGAATCAAATTTTTGCCCAGTCAATTGGACAATTGACCTATAAATCAAATATATTGGGGAAAAAGTCAACTGTGGCCAATTGACAGTCAAACCTCATGAATTTTGACCTACATCAAAATTATGAACTCATATGAACCATTTGATCAAGTTTGGATCACAATTCCACAAGAAATTTGATCAGATCACCAAAAGGGCAAAGTGGTCATTTTTAGGTTTTTTGATTGTGCAAAGGCAATTTTTGACTGTTTGACCTAGCCAATGGCAAATAAAGCTCAACTATGCACTCAAGGATTCAATGACATTATCTTGACCCATTCAACAAGTTCAAAAGATCTCAAATGCATAGGATTGACAGATGAATTTTTCAGTCAACTGATCAAAATCTGATTGTATACTGAAAAGTCAAACTTTGACTTTTTGGTCAAAATCAAGTGCCAAGATTCATTTTCCATCAAGATGTGTCAAATTATGAAACTTGTTCATCAAGAAACCCAAAATTACAAATTAGGGTTTAAAATGGAAAAATTTCATAACTTAGAAATTTTCTAAGTTATAAAAATTTCTTATTTTTTCCTAACTTTGTCCCATTTTTTCACCAAGATGCAAATGGATTCAAACAAAACTTACAACATGAAAGTTGTATTACATCACAAAGTCTACAACTTTGATTCACAAAGTTTTCTCAAAAGAAGCTTGTATCTCAAGTTATGAGTTTTGGAACAAGGGTCCCTAAAACTTTTAACTTAGAGAAAATTTGCCCTAGTTTAGGCAGGATTTTGACCCATCTTCTTGGCCATTTTTCACATGGTTCCACTTGGAGTTTCAAGTTGAATTTCAAATATGGATTATATTATATGTTGCAAGCTTTCCAAATTGTCCAAGAACTCCTCAAACAACTTTGTGGTTAAGGAGAATCGAATGCTTGAAGTTGGCAAAAACTCACTTTGTAACCATGGCCAATACATGTTCATACCAAGTTGCAAATCTGACCAAACTAGCTTAGTACATAATTACAGGTCTCTAAACCAATTTACACTAAAAAATTGAATGCAAATACATTGGACATTGGCATTGTTCTGATCAAGAGAGCATTGTACAATGAACATTTCCATTTTGAGCATAAAGGTCACACTTCCATTTTCATAAAGGCAAATTTATGTCAAATTGCATTTTCTTGAGCTTTGGACTTTTTTCCTTGCAGCAAACAAGTTCCCTAATCTCATGCATAGTACACCAAATTAAGCATGCTTGTAACTAGCCTGTACATGCCATAGCTTGGTCACTTCACATCTTTGCTTTCAAAACAAGTCAAATGGCCAAAAGCTCATAACACACACATCTGATAAAATCAACAAGAGAAAAAGTTTTCAAACAAGTTTCTCATATCCTTGTAAGCCAGAAACACGAGTCTTTGACCTCTCAAACCCCCTTGTGCACAAAATCTTCATTTCTGCCCAAAACAGGGTAAGGTCTGCAAATCACAAACCACAACCAAATCCCCTCGTGCGTTTTGTCCCAAATCACTTCAAACACATTCTAAACAATACACCTAAGCTGTCCAGACCATTCACAAGCTGCTGTAACTCCATTTACACACATCACCATTTTTGTTTGGAAGCTTTGCAGGTTGAGTTCTGTAGCACGATTCAGGCCACTTCAAATCAAACTAAGCATTGGGAAAGGTTAAGGGGACATCAAGCAAGCTCAAAAGAACCTCAGGCCCCATTGAAAGTTGTTGTGTTGGCCAACTCGAACTCAACTGAAACAGGTATTTCATGAACTTCTATCTCTCTATTTAGGAACATTTAGCCTTAGGTTTGTGAATGAAAGATGTTGTACTCATTACCCTAAAACCATACATATGCTCAGTTTTCATTTATATTAATCGTGCTAGGGGAATTTCATCCATGAACTTTCTGAAAAAACTAGGTTAGAAATTAGGGCCATAGAATTTCTCTCGGGTCTTTGAGAGTTAGATTAAGTTTTTTATATGGTTAGATTCGTGATTTGATGCTCTACAAGTTTCATGTTTTGAGTTTTGTCAAAAGATCACAAATACATGAGATACAAGTTTGTACAGGCATGCGCGCTGTGATCGGTGGAAATGAGAACTGACTGTTTTGGAATGCTGGTCCGCGTTTGCGTTTGTTTTCGCAAACTGTCGCGGTAAGCAAGAGTCGCCACCGTCTTTTATTTTATCCAACAATGAAAGGACAAAAGCACAGAAAAATTCCTTTTTGAGATATTTCTCGGGTTCGGGAGGTAGATTATAGAAAGGGAAGGTGTTAGCACCCTTTCTATCTGTGGTTATCCACGGGATCTTAGGTACTTTCTCATTATGTTTTCAAAAGTTTGCTTTTCTTTGTGTTTATGGGTTTGAAAGCAGTTTTTGTTTGAAAGGTGTGTAAGTGCGAAAAGTTTTGTTTTGTTTTTAAAAGGAGCAAGTACTTAAGAACATCTACCTACTCAAAAAGGAATTAAATTGTGCAAGTGTCCTTTAGACAATGCTATCCCATTATTAAGGAGTAGGTAGCATCGTCGTTGGAGTTTTCGGGTCAATTCGATTAAGGGACGTGTGGTCACTAAAGCAATGTTAGGACGCCTTAGCGGTAACCCTAATGTCTTAGATCATTTTATCCGAGGCAACCGTTCCGAGGCAACTTATGATCTTTGGACAAGAGGGTGACCTCTAAAACTTCCTATACTCAATGACCATGTTTGAGGCAACCAAGCGAGATGTACCCTAAGAGTGGCACGTGTGAGTGTATTGTTTTTCAGTTATATTATCTTTTTACATGTTATGGTGAGCTACTGTTGATTTTAAGTTAAAATTGATCTTGTCATGCATCGCCTATTATTCAAACATCTAACAGTTAATGGTTGCAGAAATTAAATTGCGGAAAATAAATCTAAGCTATTACAAGGCGTCGGGTATTTACATCGCCAAAGACAAACCCTTTTAAAATTAAATTGCGAAAAGTAAATAAAAGCGATAAATAAATCCTAATTTAAAAACTATTACATTCTCGAAGCAGTTACAATATTAAAATATGGATAAAAAATAATTCGCGCGCGAGAAAATTAAATCAGAGTGTTTTTTAGGGTTTTGACCCTTTTTATTAAATAAAGCATCTTTTTTGTCATTTGGAAATTAAGTCTAAGTTAATTAATTAATTTACATAGAAAATATATTTTTGGGTTTTTTATATTTAAGAAAATAAAAATAAAAATAAAATGGTTAAAATTGTTAAAACCTAATATTCTAATTAATTTTAATTTATTGCAAAAAATGTTAAAATTATACCTAATTAAAAAAAGCTAAATTGGTTAAATTACTTATTTACAAAAATAAAGTGAGATTAGTTTTAATAAATAAAAATAATATTTTTTGTTTTCTGATTTTATTAGGAAAAATAAATTAGTTAGTAATAATAAAAATAATTAATAAACAATTAACTAAAAAAGAAATATGAAAGAGAGAAAAGAAATAAACCCAGGGGGTTTGGGCCCAATTTGGTGGTGCAAAGAGCAAATCTCCAGGCCCAAAAATGTCCCAGCTTCGTTTGACCATTCCAGTTTGCTAGGTGTGCATTGACTAGGGTCCTTGGTGTACCTTCAATCTGGATCATTGGATTTGCCTTGCAAGCCATCTGGCAGGTGGATCATTGAGGCGTATGGTGGACCTAATTATTGAACGCTGCGTGTGATTATCTGAAAACAAAATTCAATCAAGTTTTGGGGGACCTGGGATTCGAACCCAGGTCCCAATGGTATCACGCACTAATGCCTTGCCAGCTGAGCCATGTTGTTAACTTGTTAGTGGAATATATAACAAATATTATATGGTAAACAACTAGTTATGCCTGGCAAAATAAAAAAACGCGCTAATTATTTAAACGGGCCAATCACGCTAAGCCACGTTATCATCTTCCTCAACGCAACCCTGGTTATTTACCTGCAGATTTTTATCCGCAGGAAGTTTCGTAGGGCATCTCAAAAACCATCTCTAGACCATATAAATGAGACCTAAGAGTACCAATGCACTCGTCTCTTCCTCCTGGCCATCCCTGTAACCATTGTTTGATCCAATTTTCCTTGTAACACAAACGCCTAAAAACAACACATATGAACCCTAGATTCGGGCATCGTTATACAGGCCATGAAAATCAAATTGGATAATGCCAAAACATTCTAAATCAAATAACAATCACAAATATGCCAATATTTTAAAGAAAAGATGCAAGAATTGGAGATTTGGAATCCATGTTCAGAGGTCTGTTCGTGATGACTTACAGTGAGTTTTAGGCAATGAAAATGCTTGGTTTTGATTGGTATTGCTTCACTGAATTCCAGGGAAGGGAGTAGCATTGAGCTTTTGCTTTGAAAAGGCCTCCAAACCAGAATCCGATCTCCACTTTTTCAAGGTTTTTTCACAAACTTGGTATGGCCGTTTCTGCAGAGCTTTGTGCGTGTTTTAGGTTTGTGTGGCTTGTGTGCATATAATGGAATGAATTTAGGTCAAAACATGGGCTATAATCCAAGTGCGTTGAAGATGGAAGATTGGATTTTGATCACCATTGACAAGTTTCCAAAAAATAGGCCAAATCAGATTTTTTTGCATAAAAAGCCATGATACGAATTTGATTAGGTGTATCTTGTTAATTGAAAGTTGCAATGATAAAAAAATCTCATTTCATTAATTTTTGGATTTTATTTGAATTAATATAGATTTAAAATGAATTAAATCAATAAAAATTAAATAAAATAGAAAAATAAATGTTTGGTCATGAAATTAAAGATGGGACACGTGTGTGGTGTGATAAGACCAAATCAAGTGGAAAAAAGTGGGCCCTTTTGTCAAAAATTGGAGTTTTGAGGATAGTTGACTTTTGGCAAATTTGGAAAAATGCCCAACTTCAACAATGCATAACTTCTCCAATTTTGAACTTTTGGAGGTGTTCTTGGACTTTTTAGAAACCTTGAGATGTCCTCTAATCAAAATTTTGGTATCATCTCATTTTTATGTTCCATGCTCAAGTTATAAGCTTTGGCAAAAAAGGTGTTTTTGTTGACTTTCAAAAATGACCTATAATGTCCAAATTAGTAACTTTTGGCGAGAGCATTTCTTGATCTTGGGGTGTGAAGATGGATTGTAGGAAATTTCATCCTCTTCAAAATTAGCTTTGGATGGGTCATTTCTCATAAAGTATGAGAAAGTTATGCTTGGTCAAAGTTGAGTTGACTTTTCCTACAAAACCCTAATTTAGCAACTTTTGAATCTTGATGAATCTTGAGAAATCCTTGATGAATCATGATCAACCCTTGATAAAATGATGAATTATCCTTAAAAATGATAATGTTGACAAAAAATCTTGAGGTTTGACTGTATTTGGGACACAATTGACTTTTGCCCTAGCACAATCGATTTTTGGGTCTCTTGAGCAATTGACTGACCAAACTTCCTCTGCAAGGCTTGAAATTTGACATGAATGATCTTGAGAACATATTAGGACATTGGGGAGCATTTGAGGTCATTTTGGATGTAGGGACCTTAATGCAACACAAAACCCTAATTTTGAATTGACTGCCTTAGGAGGTGATTTGACTGTCCAATCCTTGAGCCAACTTGAGCAACTTGAAGATTATTCTTGGCAAATCTTGAGGAATATGGGAGGGAAAATTTTGGGGGTACAACAGCTGCCCCTGTTCAATTTTCGTAAACTTGAGGATATAGATTGGCTTTTGAGCCTTTCGTGATCCGAAGGTGGAAGATAATTGAACACTAGAGTGCCCAAAAATTTGCACTCGCATGGTGTAGTGTCAACATTGTGATGTCGGGAATGGGCTTACAGATGCCATTTGGAGATTGTTGGTAGGAGGACGGGCTTACAGATGCTATCTGCAAGAATGTCGATCGCACAAGAGATTCCTTAGCGAGAACTTGCATACCTGTGGTTGTAAAAGATTCCACCAGGGAAGTCTAACTTTTGTTGAGATTTAGGAACTTGCTTGTACTTCAACTGAGAGAATGCCTCGGCTGAGTCTGAAGAACCTGTCCATAACTCAACTGGGGGGAAACATCTTCATCAAGATCTAGGAACTGTCTCGTGCTCAATGGAGTATACCGTCGAGGTTATAGAACTTGTCCACACTATGCCGTAGGGAAACATCTTCATCAAGATCTAGGAACTGTCTCGTGCTCAATGGAGTATACCGCTGAGGTTATAGAACTTGTCCACTCTATGACGGAGGAAAACATCAAGATTTAGGAACTGACTCGTGCTCAATGGAGTATACCGTTGAGGTTATAGTACTCGTCCACACTATGACGTAGGGAAACATCTTCATCAAGATCTAGGGACTGTCTCGTGCTCAATGGAGTATACCGCTGAGGTTATAGAACTTGTCCCCACTATGACGGAGGAAAACATCAAGATCTAGGAACTGACTCGTGCTCAATGGAGTATACCGTTGAGGTTATAGTACTCGTCCACACTATGATGTAGGGAAACATCTTCATCAAGATCTAGGAACTGACTCGTGCTCAATGGAGTATACCGTTGAGGTTATAGTACTTGTCCACACTATGACGGAGGAAACTGTCGAGATTGACAACCTTATCTGAAATTCAACCGAGGATAATTTAATTGAGATTTAAGAACCGGTCAGGTCTTCGACGTAATTGAGAATTTTAACTGTATCTTTCCTGAAAGGTAAAGGTCAGTCATATGCAATGCATGATATGTATCAGGCAATGATGTTCTCAATATAAATGAGATTGTATTCGTATGGTGTGTATATGCATGTATCATGATGTATGAGGATATAATGTTTTAGCTGGGGAAAATAAATCCCGGAGCTACTGGAGAATAGAGTTGAGTTCTTCGTTCCCGCTGGGGATGATGAACGAAGATGGTAAACATGTAGGAGAAAAGAACTCCGTTGGGGAATAAACTGCTGAAGAGATTATTCTGAGGGGAATTACTCTATGGGGAAGAGACGTTCTGCTGAAGATTTTAACAATAACTCCGCTGGGGATTCTGTTGATAAGCTCTGTTGGGGATTTTAATGATGAACTCCGTTGAGGATAGAAAGAACTTCGTTGGGGATGATCTTTCAATTGCAACTTGCTGAGGATAACCCAGTTAGACTCTTGTGAGGATAATCTTCTGAATTTGGCTGGGGAGATTTATTTGTGCTCTGCAGGGGATAAGCTTCCAGAATCTACTGAGGAAGAAGATTCAGCTCTGGTGGGGAAGCCTTTTTTAGACTGCGCTGGGGAATGACTCCACTGGGGTATCTTGTATTCCGCCGGAGAACATTCTTATACTCCGTTGAGGAATGTTAAGACTGCAGGGGGTATTCTTAAACTTGCTGGGGAATATTCTTATACTCCGCTGGGGAATATTAAGACCTTCTGGGGATACCCAACCTTTTCATGGCTGACGGTAGATTAACTCTGCTTGGGGAGAGCATTGCTGATTCTCTCATAGTTGCAAGTCTCAGTAGGGAGAGCTACCATTACTGTTTTACTCCGCGGGGAGTGATGGTATCTTGGTTATATTCTTTAGCTGAACCTACCTTGGTACTTTGGTGGACAAAGCAACTACACTGCTCAGATAATTCTCATTGCCCCTGTTTCTGATGTTACCCGTAATTCGTCCTTTGTTTTGCATGTAAATATTTATGAGCAGCAATTAATGTCAAATGAATATATCAAAAATGAACATTGGACGTTCTTTGCAAAACAAAACAGATAAAGGAAAAACAATTTGAAATTTGTTTGAAAACGAATTTGTATTGATTTTGAAGTTTGCCTGTAAATAGGCGTTTTTGTACAAGAGGCTGGCGTCCTAGTAAGAGGATGCCGCCGAACAAATAGAATTTATACAATTTGTGAAAAGAAAACAAAACAGCTATGTGAATAGTCCCGCTGGGTTCCAACTCTGCTATTGCCTTTATATTTTCAAGCATCTCATCACTTTGCTGCTTAGTTGAAGATGAATATGATTGATTGGTGTCGTCCGAGCCTGATAGTTGATACCGAAGTCTGGATGCAAGGTGATCCAATGAGACATAGTGTTATGCTTTAATCCCTAACTTTTTCCTGGACCGCCCTTTCGGGTTTTCAGTCCATCGGGATACCCCTTTTTACCCAAACCGCCTTTTCAGGTTTTCAACTTGCCGGGTGTACAGATTTTTTATTTTTATCCCTTATTTTTGCCTGAACCCTTTTGGTTCGCCGGGAAGCCCTTATTTTTGCCTAGGCCAGTCAACCTAGCGGGTCTTTGATTATGCGTAGTATCTTTTATGTCTGCATTGACGGGGTGAGGAAGTTCATCACCATCCATGGTGGTTAGAATCATTGCTCCTCCCGAGAAGATGTTCTTAACCACAAATGGCCCTTCGTAAGTAGAGGTCCATTTGCCCCTGGGATCACCTTGAGGTAGAATAATGCGCTTGATTACCAGGTCCCCGACTTGATACTCTTGTCGTCTGACTTTCTTATTAAATGCCTTGATCATCCGTTTTTGGTATGTCTGACCATGACAAATAGCAGTAAGTCTTTTTTCGTCGATTAGGTTTAGTTGATCAAGCCGGGTCTGAATCCAGTCATCTTTGCTCAAACCTGCATCCTTCATGATCCGAAGAGAGGGTATCTGAACTTCAATTGGAAAGACTGCCTCCATGCCATATACCAAGGAATAGGGTGTTGCCCCTGTTGACGTCCGTGCTGAGGTACGGTACCCATGAAGAGCAAATGGCAACATTTCGTGCCAATCTTTGTATGTCACTGTCATTTTCTGCACAATTTTCTTAATGTTCTTATTTGTCGCTTCGACAGCCCCATTCATCTTCAGCTGGTAGGGAGAAGAGTTGTGATGCTGTATCTTGAATTGCTCGCAGAGCTCAGTGATCATCTTGTTGTTGAGATTGATACCATTATCCGTAATGATCCTCTCTGGTACACCGTATCGACAAATTAGGTTGTGCCGAATGAATCGTGCCACGACATTTCTTGGTTACCGTAGCAAAGGAAGCTGCTTCAACCCACTTCGTAAAGTAATCAATCGCTACCAGGATGAAACGATGCCCGTTGGATGCCGTAGGTCTGATCTCGCCGATCATATCAATGCCCCACATTGCAAAAGGCCAAGGTGCTGTCAGAACATTCAGAGGAACTGGAGGAATGTGCACCTTATCAGCATAGACCTGACACTTGTGACATGTCCGAGAATGCTGATAACAGTCGGCTTCCATTGTGGACCAGTAATATCCTGCCCGAAGGATTTTCTTTGCCATGGTATGTCTTCTGGAATGAGTTCCGAAAGTACCTTCATGCAGCTCTGTCATGATTCTTTCTGCTTCAATCTTATCCACACAACGTAGTAAGTTCGAATCATGGTTACGTTTGTAAAGGATGTCATTGCTAATGAAGAACTTTTCCGCGAACCTCCTCAGAAACTTCTTGTCATTAACAGATGCACCCTCAGGGTATTCTTGAGCTTCAAGGTACCTCTTCACCTCATGATACCAGGGCTTTTCTGTTACCTCTTCAGTCTCAAGATCACAGCAATGTGCAGGTTCGTCCAATCTTTCAATAATGATACGGGGAGCCTCGTTGTCCCATTTGACTTTGAACATAGAAGACATCATGGCTAGCGCGTCCGCCAACTGATTCTCCTCTCTAGGAAAGTGCTCAAAGGTTATCTCCTTGAAATGGGGAAGCAATGTTAATACATACTCCTTGTAAGGAATAAGATTTGGGTGTTTCGTATCCCACTCGCCTTTGATATGACTGATCACGAGAGTGGAATCTCCGAAGACACTTAGAAACTTAATCCTTAGGTCAATTGCAGCTCGAAGACCCATGATGCATGCTTCATACTCCGCCATATTGTTAGTGCAGTTGAAACATAGTCGGGCGGTAAATGGCGTATGAGAGCCTTTAGGAGATATGATCACGGCACCAATGCCATTACCCAAAGCGTTTGAAGCTCCATCAAAGTACATAGACCATCGGGATCCCTCCTCAGGTCCTTCATCCGGTCCAGGTGTCTCACAATCAGTTATCAGCATGATGTTCTCGTCCGAGAATTCAAAGTTCATAGACTGGTAATCATCCACTGCCTGGTGTGCCAAATGGTCTGCCAATACACTTCCCTTGATTGCTTTTTGAGTTGTGTACTGGATGTCATACTCAGTCAAGATCGTCTGCCATCTCGCTATTCTTCCAGACAAGGCAGGCTTTTCGAAGATATACTTGATTGTATCCATCTTTGAAATCAACAAAGTAGTGTGAGTCAGCATATACTGTCTCAGCCGGCGAGCAGCCCATGCCAAAGCGCAACAAGTTTTCTCAAGCAGTGAGTATCGGGTCTCACAGTCGGTAAACTTTTTGCTAAGGTAATAAATAGCATGCTCTTTTTGTCCAGACTCATCATGCTGCCCCAGCACACACCCCATTGAGTTGTCAAGTACTGTCAAGTATAACATCAGAGGTCTCCCTTCAACTGGTGGCATCAGAATAGGTGGATCTTGGAGATACTCTTTGATTCTTTCAAAAGCGGCCTGACATTCATCATTCCAACATACCACTTGATCTTTCTTCAGTAACTTGAAGATTGGCTCACAAGTAGCAGTTAGGTGTGAGATGAATCGGGCAATGTAGTTCAGACGTCCGAGAAAGCCTCTGACCTCCTTCTCTGTCTTGGGAGTTGGCATCTCCTGTAAAGCTTTCACTTTGGCAGGATCAACTTGAATACCTTTGTCGCTCACGAAGAAACCCAGTAGCTTACCAGACCTTACCCCGAAGGTGCACTTGTTCGGGTTCAATCTCAGCTTGTACAACTTCAACCTATCAAACAACTTCTGTAGATGGTCAAGGTGTTCCTCCTCAGTCTGGGACCTCGCAATCATATCGTCGACGTATACTTCAATCTCATGATGGATCATATCATGAAACAAAGCAACCATGGCACGCTGATATGTTGCCCCAGCATTTTTCAACCCAAAAGGCATGACCTTGTAGCAAAAGGTACCCCACTGAGTAACAAAAGTGGTCTTCTCCATATCCTCAGGAGCCATCTTTATCTGATTATAACCGGAGAAACCGTCCATGAAGGAGAATACCTTGTGCTGAGCAGTATTGTCAACCAGATTGGCGACCCACGGAGGGTAAGAAGTAACTTCTAGAAAACCGGCGTCAAACTGTTTCATAACTCCGACCTTAGTTTTCTCAGACATCTCTGGGCGCATATGGCGAACCTTCTGTTTTACCGGAGGGCAGTCTTCCTTGGTAGGCAGGCGATGAACCACAATGTCAGTATCCAACCCAGGCATATCTTCGTAAGACCAGGAAAAGATCTCAACATAGTCATGCAGCATCTGAATCAATCGCTGCTTCACACTAAGCTCCAGATTTACCGATCTTGACTTCCTTTTTGTCTGTCTCCGTACCCAGATTCACTATTTCCACTGGCTCTTCATGTGGCTGAATGGCCTTTTCTTCCTGGAGTAACAGTCTTTCAAGTTCACCCGGCACTTCACAATCATCTTCACCTTCGTCTTCGACTAAGTTGATCGGATTTTCGAAGTCATAACTGGCAGTAGCAGAGTTGTTACCTATGAGATCCAGAGTGGATTGAGACCTGTATATGTTAGTGTGTGTAAAATAGCTGTTTTGCAATATATAATAAAGAAAAACAAGGGGCGCAAAATTTGAAATGCAAGAAACATCCAATGCTTTTATTAATGATATATGAAAATGGGACACAAAAGCCCTCATAAATGAAGCCACGGTGCCCCGGGTAAGACACCGGGCCATATAGTTAAAAACATTGTCTGTTACAAATTCAAAACAAAGAGTTCATTACTGGGTAACAAAAGTAATAGGGATGAAGTCCTTTGTTGTCCAGTTGCTTGGTCCAACGTTGGCAGTAGGATAGATCCAATTGTCGAATTCAGACTCTTCCACATCATCTTCAATGGCATTTACTCCCGAGTTGCTGAAGAACACGGGAGGTCTTCCGATCCTTGCATTACGAATAGCCCTTTGAGCTTCTGCAGTGAAACCCAAACCAAACTTGTTAGTCTTCTGAGTGAAATCAGGAAGTCGGCCCCAATTTGCACACTCACCCTTCTCAATAACAGCCCAGGCATCCTTTAAGGAAGCCATCCTCATAGGAGAATCTTCAACCACAGTCTCAGCTGATGCCAGTGTCTGAGGAACCTCTTCAAAGTGCTGAAATGGGGTCTCAATGAACTCCCCATCCATCTCTACGTATCTGAACGAGTTGAGGTGACTGACCATGTACTCTTCCTCCCCCTGAACTGTCACAATCTTCCCTCTGACCGGGTACTTCAGCTTCTGATGGAGTGTTGAGGTCACCGCTCCAGCTTTGTGGATCCATGGACGACCCAGCAAATAAGAATAGGATGGCCGAATGCCCATCACGTAGAATGTAGAATTGAAGACCTGAGAACCAACTTTAATTGGAATATCAACCTCACCATGCACCATCCTTTTAGACCCGTCAAAGGCCCTAACAATGATGTTACTGGGCTTTAGCTCCAACCCTTCGCAATCTAACCGGTCTAGAGCTTTCTTGGGCAAGATGTTCAATGAGGAACCAGTGTCAACCAATACATGTGCAAGAGTAGTGCCCCTGCATTCAATGGAGACATGTAGGGCATCATTATGGTTCTTCCCTTTAGCAGTCAAATCAGCGTCGGAGAAACCCAAACCATTATCTGCAGTTAAATTAGCCACACAATCTGTAAACTGATCAGCTGATGTCTCTTGTGGCACGTGGGCAGTCTTCAGGAAGGTAATCAGAGCCTTGGCATGGGCCTCTGAACACAACAACAGTGACAACATAGAAATCTTGGATGGGGTTTGCCCCAGTTGCTCAACTACGTTATAATCACTCTTCTTAATAATCCTCAAAATCTCTTCCATCTCCTGTTTAGAAGCTTCAACAGTGATGGTCTTCGGTGCCTCCATCTGGGCAGGCACATCAGTGGTGATCCCTTTTCCCCGAGCGTCAGATGACTCGGCGACAGGGGTAGGACTAAGAACTTGATCAGGGATGGCGTTAGGCACACTTGCAGTTGTAATGACGACAGGTCTTCGGACAGTTGGTGGAGCAATATCAGGTGAGAAAAGTCTACCGCTGCGGGTGACTTTAGCAGGCCCAGTAATGTTGCTGACGCCGGTATCAGCATCCAACTCTTGCTTAACTCCTAGAACATAAACATCTGCCCCATAGTGCCAAGGGACAACTTTGTCAGAGGTGTAGGGGATGGGCCCCGGAACAGTGATAATTACAGGTGCGATCTTTGGAACAGATGTAATTCTAACAGGCTTCCTTGAGGGAGCCTTGGAAGAATTGTCGAAAATGGTAATGATGGCAACTTCTTCAAAATGAATGGAAGGAACAACAATCTTCTCAAACAGGATCTCCTTACTATACATCAGGTTTTGGATACCTGACTTCAGAAATGGGCAACCAGTAGGTAAAACAGAACACATATGGCAACCTTCGCCACAACCCGGAAATAAACCGGCTAGCAACAGGTTCTTCTTGACAGTCATCAGAGGGGTAACAATATCATCCACGGAAACTACAAACAAGTCTTCCTCTACAGTATTTACTCCATGTTTGGGCATGGGAGCAATCACAACATTAGGCCTCACGTGCGCCTCAAACTCAATCTCCTTTGCATCAATTAGGTCTTGCACCATGTTCCTCAAAACCCAACAATCATCTGTATTATGTCCCGGGCTATCAGAATGAAAAGCGCAGTGGGCATTAGGGTTGTAATTTGGTGATGTGGTACTTGGATTCTTCGGAGCTTCTTTTAGAGTCACCAGATTGGTCTTCAGCAACTGTGGCAGAATCTGAGACAAAGTCATGCTGAGGCGAGTGAATTGCCTTCGAGGTCTCTCGTCCTTTTGTTGATTGTGATGCTGAGGGGCACCAACAGGTTTTGAAATAACAACCGCATTGACAGCTTGGCGATGTTCAGGTCTATTCTGTCTTCTCGAACTGTAGACAACACTGGACTCTTTCTTAAACGGCTTCTTCTTGGTGCTTGATGAGGCATCCTTCTGTATCTTCCTAGCCTTAATACGAGCTTCAATCCTCTCACCAGTCAAGATAAGATCTGTAAACCTAGCTGAAGAGCTTCCAATCAGATGGTTAAAGAATGGACCAGACAGGGTCCCCAAAAACATGTCAACAAGTTCACGATCATCCAAAGGTAGTTGCACCCTTCCGGCAAGGTCTCTCCATTTCTGAGCATATTCTTTAAATCCTTCACCCATTCCTATTGACATACCCTGGAGTTGGGTACGCGTAGGAGCGAGGTCGGAGTTATACTGATACTGCCTGTAAAATGCAGTAGCCAAATCTTCCCAGTTATGGATACTGGCTCCGTCCAATTGATAGAACCACTCGAGCTGAGTCCCTGAGAGACTGTCTTGAAAGAAATGGATCCACAAGTTCTTATCAGCAGTGTAAGGCTGGAACTTCCTCACATATGATCGGAGGTGCAGCTTCGGACAGGAGACTCCGTCATATTTGGCAAAGGCAGGTTCCTTGAACTTATGGGGAATCACCACCCCAGAGTATAGACCTAGATCTCCGAAGTCTAGACCTGGCACCTTCTGTATCTCCATAGCGCTTAAACGGTCTTCCAACTGTTTGTACTTATCCTCAGCAGGAGGATACTGTTCTTCATCATAGTCCGTCTCGTTGTCGAAGATCACAGGGCTAAGAGTCCTCCTTTCTTGTGGACTATCTTTCCCTCCAGATGAGGTGGTCAGATCAACTTCATTCTGCAGCCCGTTTCCAAACCTACGTCCAGTATTGAACAAGATAGTCCTCTTCTTCTTCTTCTTCTTCTCTTTCAGAATCAGAGTCTTCAGGTCCTGCTGACCCTTAGCCAGATTCATGAACAACTCTTGAAACTGGGCATTCTGGGCCTGAAGGGCCTTGATAGCTTGCTCAGTTGAAGGTTCAGCAGACATGATGATTGCTGAAATAAACAGCGAAGAAGATAAGAGACCTGTAATGGGGTACCTGTTTATGAAGTGCATGGGATGAAATGCGTATGATTTATGATTTCAAAGACAATCGAGATTCAAATTTGTAAACAAGAAAGGAAACACACTTTATTAGATTTAAAATTCAAAATTTAAATTGTTCAACAAACTGCCCTTAGGCGTTACAAGAATGGAAATACTGAAAAGTAAATGAAAACTGTAAAAGAAATCTTCAAAGGTCCGTCAATGCTCCCATGGTCTCTTCTTCTCAGTGCGGACATAATCATTCAGGATCCGCTCATTCTCCAATTGCCTAGTCAGCTTTTGGATCTTCTGCTCTTGTTCATTGAACCTCTCTCGATAGGAATCCCATTCATCCCTCAACTGCATCCAAGACCTCTTCAGTGTCCCAATATCAGTGGGCACATAAGGGTGGAGAATAGTTGGAGGAACCCCCTCCTCATTAGCAACTTCAAGAGTAACAGGCCTGACAGCTTCATATGGCATACCTAGCTTCTAGGCACGGATGCGGACCCATCTGAGATATGGCTCCATTGGCAGGGAAGTATTTGGTCCCAACTCATGTGGGTCAGATTGGTGAACTCTGTCCCAAGCCCTTATGAATCTACGACGCAGCTCGTCGCTATCTCCCTAAAAATCAAAGATGATATGAGGCATCAACATCTCATGAGGCCCTTCTCTTCTGGCTCTTCCAAACTGACGGAGAGCTAAGCATGGGTTGTAAGAAATCCCTCCATGGGTTCCGATCAATGGAACATTAGGATACTCTCCACAGCGATCAATGACAGTCACCTCATCCATACCTTTGAGAGTCCAGATAATGTCATTATTAGAAAGAGACATCACCCTATAAGCCCAACCCATTCCTTCTTTATTCTTCAGTACGGACTTAGGGAGGTGCGAAATAAACCACCTCGACAATAAAGGA
Source organism: Vicia faba (assembly GCA_948472305.1). NCBI lineage: Eukaryota > Viridiplantae > Streptophyta > Magnoliopsida > Fabales > Fabaceae > Vicia > Vicia faba. Next base: position 1,189,874,560 of record OX451737.1, read on the forward strand.
GCACAACACATCAAAGTTCCCCGCTTTCGGGCAGTACGAGCATAGAGCTGATGAAGGATGTCACCCAAGAGAGTGGGTACCAGATTCTGAGAGATGAAGATCTTTATGGCATTAATATCAACAAAAGTGTCAGGATTCGGAAACAATACCAGACCATAAATCAAGAGATCCAGAATGTCCTCGTACGCCTTGAAGTCTGAGCTGTCCCAGAAGTAATTAGCTTTGTCGACCAAAAACTTAGCCAGAAAACCCTTAGCTCCACTTCTAGTCTCCCAGTTAGCCATTACCTCCTCCTTGGTCAAGTGAATGGCTGCAGCAATTTCTTCAGGCCTGAGGGTCTTTTCCCAACCAGTAAATGGAGTCTGCTCCAAAACAGAGATACCAAGCAGCTCAGAGAACTCTTCTAGGGTAGAAACCAGCTAGAAGTCCTGGAAAGTAAAACAATGGTACAACGGATCATAGAATTGGACCAGAACACTCATCATTTGTTCGTCCAATTTTGAGGTGACCAAATTGAGGAGAGAACCATGCCTTCTGATGAAGGAAGTAGTGTCGGGAATCCTGACAACCAAATCTTTAAGCAAGGTAGGTACTTGGACAAAGTTGATCCGGATGGTATTCCTACGCATGGGCATCATGATGACCTACAAAACAGAGCAAAGATGAAACCCTCTTGTCTTTGAAATAGGTTAGTCCTTATGCAAAATGTATGCAATGTTATGATGTCATGGTAAAGGCACACCACAAGTATCCACAAAAGGCAAACATGGTAAAGGCACACAAGTCACACAAAAGAGCCCTTAGATTTCAGGCTGGCATGGAGCTTAGGTACTATCCTCTTTCAGTTCAGTTGGTTAAGACCTATCCTAAAATAGTAACTGGGTTCTAGAGGATCTCAATATCACTGACTACCCTCAATCGGTCATAATTCCAGTTTAGCAACCTTTTCTTGCGGCCGGAATCATCGCGAGAGTTTAGTCTCAATGAGTGTAGCATACTGCTACTGTTCTATGGCCAAGTTGGTCAATTTAAGGTTCTAAGGTCAGTTGGTGCTTAATGACTCCTTAGAAGACCCATATTCTCCTTGTTCCAACACAAGGGATATCAGTACAGACCAAGGTGCCACACCAACGTAGATACTGCTTCATCCGTGTCGGTCTACGCCGGACAGATCCCTCACAATTTATTGCTACTTACCTAAAGGGTATCCCCAGATCCGGGTTAGGATCTATAGAACTCCGATACAAGTCCACAAAATTAAAGCATACTGTGATCGGTGGGAATAGAACTGACTGTTTTGGAATGCTGGTTCGCGTTTGCATTTGTTTTTGCAAAATGTCGCGGTAAGCAAGAGTCGCCACCGTCTTTTATTTTATCCAACAAGGAAAGGACAAAAGCACAGAAAAATTCCTTTTTGAGATATTTCTCGGGTTCGGGAGGTAGATTATAGAAAGGGAAGGTGTTAGCACCCTTTCTATCCGTGGTTATCCACGGGCTCTTAGGTACTTGCTCATTATATTTTCAAAATTTGCTTTTCTTTGTGTTTGTGGGTTTGAGAAGAGTTTTTATTTTGAAGAGAGTGTGAGTGAGAAAAGTTTTGTTTTGTTTTAAAAGGAGCAAGTACTTAAGAGCATCTACCTACTCAAAAGGGAATTAAATTGTGCAAATGTCCTTTAGACAATGCTATCCCACTATTGATGAGTAGGTATCATCGTCGTTGGAGTTTTCAGGTCAATTCGATTAAGGGACGTGTGGTCACTAAAGCAATGTTAGGACGCCTTAATGGTAACCCTAATGTCTTAGATCATTTTATCCGAGGCAACCGTTTCGAGGCAACTTTATGATCTTTGGACAAGAGGGCGACCTCTAAAACTTCCTATACTCAATGACCACGTTCGAGGCAGCCAAGTGAGGTGTACCCTAAGAGTGGCATGTGCGAGTGTATTGTTTTTCAGTTATATTATCTTTGTACATGTTATGGTGAGCTACTGTTGATTTTAGGTTAAAAGTTGATCTTGTCATGCATTGCCTATTATTCAAACATCTAACAGTTAATGGTTGCAGAAATTAAATTGCGGAAAATAAATCTAAGCTATTACAAGGCGTCGGGTATTTACATCGCCAAAGACAAACCCTTAAAAATTAAATTGCGAAAAGTAAATAAAAGCGATAAATAAAATCCTAATTTAAAAACTATTACATCCTCGAAGCGGTTACAATATTGAAATATGGATCAAAAATAATACGCGCGCGAGAAAAATTAAATCAGAGTGTCCTTTAGGGTTTTGACCCTTTTATTGAATAAAGCATATTTTTTTTTGTTATTTTTGAATTAAAAATTAGTCTAAATTAATAATTGAATTAATTAATAAAAAAGGAAATATTTTGGGGTTTTTATTTATTTAAAGAAATAAAATAAGAATGATCAAAATTATTAAAACCTAATATTCTAAATTGATTTTAATTTATTGCAAAAAATATTAAATGTTACACCTATTTAAAACTAAGTTAATTAATTAAGGTTTATTTACAAAATAAAAAAATGAAAGTAATAAAAATAATATATTTTTTATGTTTTCTTATTTTTTTATGAAAAATGTTCATTGGTTAATTAATTAATTAAGATAATAATAATAATAAAAATAGAAAAATAATGAAAAAGAAATAAAATGTAAAGAAATACTCAGGGGGGTGATGGGCTTAAAAAGGGAGTATGATCAGTAATTCTTGGCCCAAAACATCCAGCCTGCTTTGACCTTTGGGATCCAACGCATGCTTGTTGACCAGGGAGTATGGTGGTCCTTCAATTTTGGCCACTTGATCTTGGCCTGAAGCCACTTGGCACGTTGATCTCTGGGGCATATGGTAATCCACGCCTGGAATGCTACACATGAATACCAGGGGAAAAATTGTAACAAAGTTTTGGGGGACTTGGGATTCGAACCCAGGTCCCAAGGGGTTTTGCAATAGCACGCTCATTAACCAACCAGCTTGTTCATTCGTTTATTGGAATAGAGAACAAATAATATATTCAAAACAATTAAATATGGCCTGCAAAAATAAAAAACACGCTAATGATTCAAACGAGCCAATGGATGCAAGCCACGGTATCATCTTCCTCAACGCATCTCTGGTTATTTACCTGCGGATTTTTATCCGCGGGAAGTTTCGTAGGGCATCTCAAAAACCCTCTCTAGGCCATATAAATGAGACCTAAGAGTACCAATTTACTCGTCTCTTCCTCCTGGTCATCCCTGTAACCATTGTTTGATCCAATTTTCCCTATAACACAAACGCCTAAAAACCACACATATGAACCCTAGATTCGGGCATTGTTATACAGGCCATGAAAATCAAATTGGATAATGCCAAAACATTCTAAATCAAATAACAATCACAAATATGCCAATATTTTAAAGAAAAGATGCAAGAATTGGAGATTTGGAATCCATGTTCAGAGGTCTGTTCGTGATGACTTACAGTGCAATTTAGGCAATGAAAATGCTTGGTTTTGATTGGTATTGCTTCACTGAATGCCAGGGAAGGGAGTAGCGTTGAGCTTTTGCTTTTAAAAGGCCTCCAAACCAGAATCCGATCTCCACTTTTTCAAGGTTTTTCATAAACTTGGTATGGCCGTTTTTGCAGAGCTTTGTGCGTTCTAGGTCTGGCTTGCTTGTGTGCATATAATAGAATGATTTTAGGGTAAAACATGGGCTATAATCCAAGTGTGTTGAAGAATCAAGATTGGATTTTGATCACCATTAACATGTTTCCAAATATAGGCAAAATCTGATTTTTTGTACATAACCAAGCTTGATACGAATTTGATTTGGTTCATGGTGGTAATTGAAAGTTGTACAAATCACAAAGATATGATTTCATCAATTTTTAGATTTTATTTGATTTAAAATTGATTTAAAATGAATTAAACCAATAAAAATTAAATAAAATAGAAAAATAAATGAATGGCCATGGAATCAGGTATGGGACACGTGTGTGGCATGACAAGACCATATCAAGTGGAAAAAAGTGGGCCTTTTGTCAAAAATTGGAGTTTTGAGGATAGTTGACTTTTGGCAAATTTGGAAAAATGCCCAACTTCAACAATGCATAACTTCTCCAATTTTGAACTTTTGGAGGTGTTCTTGGACTTTTTAGAAACCTAGAGATGTATTCTAACCAAAACTTTTGGTCTCATCTCATTTTGTTTTTCCATGCTCATGTTATAAGCTTTGGAAAAAAAGGTGTTTTTGTTGACTTTCAAAAATGACCTATAATGTCCAAATTTGTAACTTTTTGTGAGAGCATTTCTTGATCTTGGGGTGTGAAGATGGATTGTAGGAAATTTCATCCTCTTCAAAATGAGCTTTGGATGGGTCATTTATCATAAAGTATGAGAAAGTTATGCTTGGTCAAAGTTGAGTTGACTTTTCCGACAAAACCCTAATTTAGCAACTTTTGAATCTTGATGAATCTTGAGCAATCCTTGATGAATCATGATCAAACCTTGATCAAATGATGAATTATCCTTCAAAATGAGAATGTTGACAAAAAATCTTGAGGTTTGACTGTATTTGGGACACAGTTGACTTTTGCCCTAGCACAGTCGACTTTTGGGTCTCTTGAGCAATTGACTGACCAAACTTCCTCTGCAAGGCTTGAAATTTGACATGGATGAACTTGAGAACATATTAGGACATTGGGGAGAATTTGAGGTAATTTGGATGTGAGGACCTTGATGCAACAGAAAACCCTAATTTTGAATTGATTGCCTTAGGAGCTGATTTGACTGTCCAACCCTTGAGCCAACTTGAGCAACTTGAAGATTATTCTTGTCAAATCTTGAGGAATATGGGAGGGAAAATTTTGGGGTACAATAGTTGCCCCTGTTCAATTTTCTTAAACCTGAGGATATAGATTGACTTTCGAGCCTTTCGTGATCCGAAAGTGGAAGATAATTGAACACTAGAGTGCCCAAAAATTTGCACTCGCATGGTGTAGTATCGGCATTGTGATGTCGGGAATGGGCTTACGGATCCTATTTGGAGATTGTTGGTAGGAGGATGGGCTTACATATTCCATCTACAGGAATGTCGATCGCATAAGAGATTCCTTAGCGAGAACTTGCATACCTGTTGTTGTGAAAGATTCCGCTGGGGAAGTCTAACCTTTGTTGAGATTTTAGGAACTTGCTTGTACTTCAACTGAGAGAATGCTTCAGTTGAGTTTTAAGAACCTGTTCATAATTCAATTGGGGGGAAACATCTTCATCAAGATCTAGGAACTGTCTCGTGCTCAATGGAGTATACCGTTGAGGTTATAGAACTTGTCCACACTATGACGGAGGAAAACATCAAGATCTAGGAACTGACTCGTGCTCAATGGAGTATACCGTTGAGGTTATAGTACTTGTCCATACTATGACATAGGGAACATCTTCATCAAGATCTAGGAACTGTCTCGTGCTCAATGGAGTATACCGTCGAGGTTATAGAACTCGTCCACACTATGACGGAGGAAAACATCAAGATCTAGGAACTGACTCATGCTCAACGGAGTATACCGTCGAGGTTATAGTACCCGTCCACACTATGACATAGGGAAACATCTTCATCAAGATCTAGGAACTGTCTTGTGCTCAATGGAGTATACCATTGAGGTTATAGAACTTTTCCACACTGTGACGGAGGAAAACATCAAGATCTAGGAACTGACTTGTGCTCCACGGAGTTACCGTCGAGGTTATAGTACTCGTCCACACTATGACATAGGAAAACATCTTCATCAAGATCTAGGAATTGTCTCGTGCTCAATGGAGTATACCGTTGAGGTTATAGAACTCGTCCACACTATGACGGAGGAAAACATCAAGATCTAGGAACTGACTCGTGCTCAATGGAGTATACCGTTGAGGTTATAATACTCGTCCACACTATGACATAGGGAAACATCTTCATCAATATCTAGGAACTGTCTCGTGCTCAATGGAGTATACCATTGAGGTTATAGAACCCGTCCACACTATGACATAGGGAAACATCTTCATCAAGATCTAGGAACTGTCTCGTGCTCAATGGAGTATACCGTTGAGGTTATAGAACTTGTCCACACTATGACGGAGGAAAACATTAAGATCTAGGAACTGACTCGTGCTCAATGGAGTATACCGGTTGAGGTTATAGTACTCGTCCACACTATGACATAGGGAAACATCTTCATCAAGATCTAGGAACTGTCTCATGCTCAATGGAGTATACCGTTGAGGTTATAGAACTCGTCCACACTATGACGGAGGAAAACATCAAGATCTAAGAACTGACTCGTGCTCAATGGAGTATACCGTTGAGGTTATAATACTCGTCCACACTATGAGTAGGGAAACATCTTCATCAAGATCTAGGAACTGTCTCGTGCTCAATGGAGTATACCGTTGAGGTTATAGAACTCGTCCACACTATGACGTAGGGAAACATCTTCATCAAGATCTAGGAACTGTCTCGTGCTCAATGGAGTATACCGTTGAGGTTATAGAACTTGTCCACACTATGACGGAGGAAAACATCAAGATCTAGGAACTGACTCGTGCTCAATGGAGTATACCGTTGAGGTTATAGTACTCGTCCGCACTATGACGTAGGGAAACATTTTCATCAAGATCTAGGAACTGTCTCGTGCTCAATGGAGTATACCGTTGAGGTTATAGAACTCGTCCACACTATGACAGATGAAAACATCAAGATCTAGGAACTGACTCGTGCTCAATGGAGTATATCATTGAGGTTATAATACTCGTCCACACTATGACATAGGGAAACATCTTCATCAAGATCTAGGAACTGTCTCGTGCTAAATGGAGTATACCGTTGAGGTTATAGAACTCGTCCACACTATGACGTAGGGAAACATCTTCATCAAGATCTAGGAACTGTCTCGTGCTCAATGGAGTATACCGCTGAGGTTATAGAACTTGTCCACACTATGACGGAGGAAAACATCAAGATCTAGGAACTGAATCGTGCTCCACGGAGTATACCGTTGAGGTTATAGTACTCGTCCTCACTATGACGTAGAGAAACTGCCGAGATTGAGAACCTTATCTGAAATTCAACCGAGGATAATTCAATTGAGATTTTAAGAACCGGTCAGGTCTTCAACGAAGCTGGGGACTTAACTGCATTTTTCCTGAAAGGTAAAAGGTCAGTCACATGCAATGCATGAGATGGATCAAGAAATGATGTTCTCAACATAAATGAGATTTCATGGTATGATGCGTATATGCATGTATCATGATGTATGGAAATGTGATGTTTTAGCTGGGGAAAATAAATCCCGGAGCTGCTGGAGAATAGAGCTGAGTTCTTCGTTTCTGCTGGATGATGAACGAAGATGATAAACCTGTAGGAGAGAAGAACTCCGTTGGGGGAATAAACTGATGAAGAGATTACTCCGAGGGGAATTACTCTATGGGGAAGAGACATTCTGCTGAAGATTTTAACGATAACTCCGCTGGGGATTCTGTTGATAAGCTCTGTTGGGGATTTTAATGATGAACTCCGCTGGGGATAGAAAGAACTTCGCTGGGGATGATCTTTCAGTTGCAACTTGCTGAGGATAACCCAGTTAGACTCTTGTGAGGATAACCTTCTGAATTTGGCTGGGGATATTTATTTGTGCTCTGTAGGGGATAAGCTTCCGGAATCTACTGGGTAAGATGATTCAACTCTGGCGGGGAAGCCTTTTTTTTAGACTGCGCTGGGGAGATGGCTCCATTGGGGTATCTTGTATTCCGCCGGAGAACATTCTTATATTCTGTTGAGGAATATTAAGACCGCCGAGGATGCTCTTGTACTTGTTGGAGAATATTCTTATACTCCGCTGGGGAATATTAAGACCTTCTGGGGATACCCATCCTTTTTGGGGCTGATGGTAGATTAACTCTGCTTGGGGAGAGTATTGTTGATTCGTTCATGGTTGCAAGTCTCAGTGGGGAGAGCTACCATTATTGTTTTACTCTTCGGGGAGTGACGGTATCTTGGTCATATTCTTCAGCTGAACCTACCTTGGTACCTTGGTGGACAGAGCAACTACGCTGCTCGGACAATTCTTATTGCCCCTGTTTCTGATATTACCCGTAATTCGTCCTTTGTTTCACATGTAAATATTTATGAGCAGCAATTAATGTCAAATGCATATATCAAAAATGAACATTGGACGTTCTTTGTAAAATAAAACGGATAAAGGAAAAACAATTTGAAATTTATCTGAAAATGAATTTGTATTGATTTTGAAGTTTGCCTGTAAATAGGCGTTTTTGTACAAGAGGATGACGTCCTAGTAAGAGAACACCGCCGAACAAATAGAATTTATACAATTTGTGAAAAGGAAATAAAACAGCTATGTGAATAACCCCACTCGGTTCCAACTCTGCTATTGCCTTTATATCTTCAAGCGTCTCATCACTTTGCTGCTTAGTTGAAGATGAATCTGATTGATTGGTGCTGTCCGAGCCTAATAGTTGATACCAAAGTCTGGATGCGAGGTGATCCAATGAGACATAGTGTTACGCTTATCCCTAACTTTTTCCTGGACCGCCCTTTCGGGTTTTCAGTCCACCGGGATACCCATTTTTGCCCAAGCCGCCTTTTCAGGTTTTCGACTTGCCGGGTGTACAGATTTTTTATTTTCATTCCTTATTTTTGCCCGAACCTTTTTGGTTCGCCGGGAAGCCCTTATTTTTTCCTAGGCCAGTCAACCTAGTGGGTCTTTGATTATGCGTAGTATTTTTTTACTATGTCTGCATTGACGGGGTGAGGAAGGTCGTCACCATCCATGGTGGTTAGAATCATAGCTCCTCCTGAGAAGATGTTCTTAACCACAAATGGCCCTTCGTAAGTAGGGGTCCATTTTCCCCTGGGATCACCTTGAGGTAGAATAATGCGCTTGATTACCAGGTCCCCAACTTGATACTCTTGTCGTCAGACTTTCTTGTTAAATACCTTGATCATCCGTTTTTGGTACGTCTGACCATGACAAACAGTGGTAAGTCTTTTCTCATCGATTAGATTCAGTTGATCAAGTCGGGTCTGAATCCAGTCATCTTCACTCAAACCTGCATCCTTCATGATCCGAAGAGAGGGTATCTGAACTTCGATAGGCAAGACTGCCTCCATGCCATAAACCAAGGAATAAGGTGTTGCCCCTGTTGACGTCCGTGTTGAGGTACGGTACCCATGAAGAGAAAATGGTAACATCTCATGACAGTCTTTGTAAGTCACTGTCATCTTCTGCACAATCTTCTTAATATTCTTATTTGCCGCTTCGACATCCCCATTCATCTTCGGCCGGTAGGGAGAAGAGTTATGATGTTGTATCTTGAATTGCTCGCAGAGCTCAGTGATCATTTTGTTGTTAAGATTGGTACCATTGTCCGTAATGATCCTCTCTGTTACACCGTATCGACATATCAGGTTGTGCCGAATGAACCGCGCCACGACGTTCTCGGTTACCGTAGCAAAGGAAGCTGCTTCAACCCACTTCGTAAAGTAATCAATAGCTACAAGGATGAAACAATGCCCGTTGGATACCGTAGGTCTGATCTCGCCGATCATATCAATTCCCCACATTGCAAAAGGCCAAGGAGCTGTCAAGACGTTTAGAGGAACTGGAGGTATGTGCACCTTATCAGCATAGACTTGACACTTGTGACATGTCCGAGAATGCTGATAACAGTCGGCTTCCATTGTGGACCAGTAATATCCTGCCTGAAGGATTTTCTTTACCATGGTATGTCCACTGGAATGAGTTCCGAAGGTACCTTCATGTAGCTCTACCATGATCCTTTCTGCTTCATTCTTATCCACACAACGCAGTAAGGTTGAATCATGGTTACGCTTGTACAGAATGTCATTGCTGACGAAGAACTTTTCTGCGAACCTTCTCAGAAACTTCTTGTCATTAATAGATGCACCCTCGGGGTATTCTTGAGCTTCAAGGTATCTCTTCACCTCATGATACCAGGGCTTTTTTGTTACCTCTTCAGTCTCAAGATCACAACAATGTGCAGGTTTGTCCAATCTTTCAATAATGATCCGGGGAGCCTCGTTGTCCCATTTGACTTTGAACATAGAAGACATCGTAGCTAGCGCGTCTGCCAACTGATTCTCCTCTCTTGGGAATTGTTCAAAGGTTATCTCCTCGAAACGCGGAAGCAATGTCAACACATAATCCTTATAAGGGATAAGATTCGGGTGTTTCGTATCCCACTCGCCTTTGATCTGACTGATCACGAGAGCGGAATTTCCGAAGACACTTAGAAACTTAATCCTTAGGTCAATTGCAGCTCGAAGACCCATTATGCACGCTTCATACTCTGCCATATTGTTAGTGCAGTTGAAACATAGTCGGGCGGTAAACGGAGTATGAGAGCCTTTAGGAGATATGATCACAGCGCCAATGCCATTACCCAAAGCGTTTGAAGCTCCATCAAAGTACATAGACCATCGGGATCCCTCCTCAGGTCTTTCATCCGGTCCATGTGTCTCACAATCAGTCACTACCATGATATTCTCGTCCAGAAATTCAAAGTTCATAGACTGGTAATCATCCACTGCCTGATGTGCCAAATGGTCTGCCAATACACTTCCCTTGATTGCTTTTTGAGTCGTGTATTGGATGTCATACTCAGTCAAAATCATCTGCCATCTTGCTATTCTTCCAGACAAGGCGGGCTTTTCAAAGATATACTTGATTGGATCCATCTTTGAAATCAATAGAGTAGTGTGAGTCAGCATATACTGTCTCAGCCGGCGAGTAGCCCATGCCAAAGCGCAGCAAGTTTTCTCAAGCAGTGAGTATTGGGTCTCACAGTCGGTAAACTTTTTGCTAAGGTAATAAATAGCATGCTCTTTTCGGCCAGACTCGTCATGCTGCCCCAGCACACACCCCATTGAGTTGTCAAGTACTGTCAAGTATAAAATCAAAGGTCTCCCTTCAACTGGTGGCATTAGGATGGGTGGCTCCTGGAGATACTCTTTGATTCTTTCGAAAGCGGCCTGACATTCATCGTTCCAACGTACTACCTGATCTTTCTTCAGTAACCTGAAGATTGGCTCACAAGTAGCAGTTAGGTGAGAGATGAATCGGGCAATGTAGTTCAGTCGTCCTAGAAAGCCTCTGACCTCCTTCTCTGTCTTGGGAGCTCGCATCTCTTGTATGGCTTTCACTTTGGCGGGGTCCACTTGAATACCTTTGTCGCTCACGACGAAACCCAGTAGTTTACCATACCTCACCCCGAAGGTGCACTTGTTCGAGTTTAACCTCAGCTTGTACAACTTCAGCCTGTCAAACAGCTTCTATAGATGGTCAAGGTGTTCCTCCTTAGTCTGGGACCTTGCAATCATATCATCGACGTATACCTCAATCTCATGATTGATCATGTCATGAAACAAAGCAACCATGGCACACTGATACGTTGCCCCAACATTTTTCAACCCAAAAGGCATGACCTTGTAACAAAAGGTACCCCACTGAGTGACAAAAGTGGTTTTCTCCATATCTTCGGGAGCCATCTTTATCTGATTATAACCGGAGAAACCGTCTATGAAGGAGAATACCTTATGCTGAGCAGTATTGTCAACCAGAACGTCGATGTGAGGTAAAGGGAAGTCATCCTTATGGCTTGCCCTGTTCAAGTCCCTGTAGTCAACACACATTCGAACCTTCCCATCCTTCTTCGGCACAGGAACCACATTGGCAACCTACTGAGGGTAAGAAGTAACTGCTAGAAAACCGGCGTCAAATTGTTTCATAACTTCGGCCTTGATTTTCTCAGACATCTCTGGGCGCATACGGAGAACCTTCTGTTTTACCGGAGGTTAGTCTTCCTTGGTAGGCAGGCGATGAACCACAATGTCAGTATCCAATCCAGGCATATCTTCCTAAGACCAGGCAAAGATTTCAACGTAGTTATGCAGCATCTGAATCAACCGTTGTTTCACACTAGGCTCCAGATTGGCACCAACCTTGACTTCCTTCTTGTCTGTTTCAGTACCCAGATTCACTGTTTCCATTGGCTCTTCGTGTGGCTGAATGACCCTCTCTTCCTGGAGTAACAGTCTTGCAAGTTCACCAGGCACCTCGCAATCATCTTCACCTTCGTCTTCGGCTAAGTTGATCGGATTTTCGAAGTCATAACTGGCAGTAGTAGAGTCGTTACCCGTGAGATCCAGAGTGGATTGAGATTTGTGTATGTGAGTGTGTGTAAAATAGCTGTTTTGCAACATATAATAAAGAAAAACAAGGAGCGCAAAATTTGAAATGAAAAAGACATCCAATGCATTTATTAATGATATATGAAAATGGCACACAAAAGCCCTCACAAATGAAGCCACAGTGCCCCGGGTAAGACACCGGGCCATAAAGTTTCAAAACATTGTCTGTTACAAGTTCAAAACAAAGAGTTTATTACTGGGTAACAAAAGTAATAAGGATGAAGTCCTTTGCTGTCCAGTTGCTTGGTCCACCGTTGGTCGTAGGATAGATCCAGCTGTCGAATTCAGACTCTTCCACATCATCTTCAATGGCATTTACTCCCGAGTTGCTGATGAACACGGTAGGTCTTCCAATCCTTGCACTTCGAACAGCCCTTTGAGCTTCTGCAGTGAAACCCAAACTACACTTGTTAGTCTTCTGAGTGAAACCAGGAAGTCGACCCCAATTTGCACACTCACCCTTCTCAATAATAGCTCGGGCATCCTTTAAGGAAGCCATCTTCATAGGAGGATCTTCAACCACAGTCTCAGCTGATGCCAGTGTCTGAGGAACCTCTTCAAAGTGATGAAATGGGGTCTCAATGAATTCTCCATCCATCTCTACATATCTGAACGAGTTGAGGTGGCTGACCATGTACTCCTCCTCCCCTTGAACTGTCACAATCTTCCCTCTGACCGGGTACTCCAGCTTCTGATGGAGTGTTGAGGTTACAGCTTCAGCTTTGTGGATCCATGGACGACCCAACAAACAAGAATAGGATGGACGAATGTCCATTACGTAGAATGTAGAATTGAATACCTGAGAACCAACTTTAATTGGAATATCAACTTCACCATGCACCATCCTTTTAGACTCGTCAAAGGCCCTGACAACGATGTTACTTGGCTTTAGCTCTAACCCTTCGCAATCTAACCGGTCTAGAGCTTTCTTGGACAAGACGTTCAATGAGGAACCAGTGTCAACCAATAGATGTGCAAGAGTAGTGCCCCTGCATTCAACGAAGACATGCAGGGCATCGTTATGGTTCTTCCCTTTAGCAGTCAAGTCGGCATCGGAGAAACCCAAACCATTATCAGCAGTTAAATTGGCCACACAATCGGTAAACTGGTCAGCTGATGTCTCTTGTGGCACGTGGGCAGTCTTCAGGAAGGTAATCAGAGCCTTGGCATGGGCCTCTGAACACAACAAGAGTGACAACATGGAAATCTTGGATGGGGTTTGCCCCAGTTGCTCAACTACGTTGTAATCACTCTTCTTAATAATCTTCAGAATCTCTTCCATCTCCTGTTTGGAAGCTTCAATAGTAATGGTCTTCGGTGCCTCCGTCTGGGCAGGCACATCAGTGGTGATCCCTTTGCCCCGAGCATTAGATGAATCGGCGGCAGGGGTAGGACTAAGAACTTGATCAGGAATGGCATTAGGCACACTTGCAGGTGTAATGAAAATAGGTCTTCGGGCAGTTGGTGGAGCAATATCAGGTGAGAAAAGTCTACCGCTGCGGGTGACTTTAGCAGGCCCAGTAATGTTGCTGACGCCGGTATCAGCATCCAACTCTTGCTTAACTCCGAGAACATAAACATCTGCCCCATAGTGCCAAGGGACAGCTTTGTCAGAGGTATAGGGGATGGGCCCCAGAACAATGATGATTACAGGTGCGATCTTCGGAATAGATGTAATTCTAACAGGCTTCCTCGAGGGAGACTTGGAAGAATTGTCGAAAACGGTAATGATGGCGACTTCTTCAGTAGGAATGGAAGGAACAACAATCTTCTCAAACAGGATCTCCTTATTATCCATCAGGTTTTGGATACCTGACTTCAGAAATGGGCAACCAGTAGGTGAAACAGAACACATATGGAAACCTTCGCCACAGCCCGGAAATAAACCGGCTAGCAACAGGTTCTTCTTGACAGTCATCAGAGGGGTAACAATATCATCCATGGAAACTACAAACAAGTCTTCCTCTACAACATTTACTCCATGTTTGGGCATGGGAGCAGTCACAACATTAGGCCTCTCGGGCGTTTCAAACTCAATCTCCTTTGCATCAATTAGGTCTTGCACCCTGTTCCTCAAAACCCAACAATCATTTGTATTATGCCCCGGGCTATCAGAGTGAAAAGCGCAACAGGCATTAGGGTTGTATTTTGGTGATGTGGTACTTGGATTCTTCGGAGCTTCTTTTAGAGTTACCAAATTGGTCTTCAACAACTGTGGCAAAATATGAGACAAAGTCATGCTGAGACGAGTGAATTGCCTCCGAGGTCTCTCGTCCTTTTGTTGATTGTGATGCTGAGGAGCACCAGCAGGTTTTGAAATAACAACCGCATTGACAGCTTGGCGGTGTTCAGGTCTATTCTGTCTTCTCGAATTGTAGACAGCACTTGACTCTTTCTTAAACGGTTTCTTCTCGGTGCTCGATGAGGCACCCTTCTGTATCTTCCCAGCCTTAATACCAGCTTCAATCCTCTCACCAGTCAAAATAAGATCTATAAACCCAGCTGAAGAGCTTCCAATCAGATGGTTAAAGAATGGACCAGACAGGGTCCCCAGAAACATGTCAACAAGCTCACGATCAGCCAACGGTGGTTGCACCCTTCCAACAAGGTCTCTCTATTTTTGAGCATACTCTTTGAATCCTTCACCCGTTCCTATTGACATACACTGGAGTTGGATACGCGTAGGAGCAAGGTCGGATTTGTACTGATACTGCCTATAGAATGCAATAGCCAAATCTTCCCAGCTACGGATACTGGCTCCATCCAACTGATAGAACCACTCAAGCTGAGTCCCTGAGAGACTGTCTTGAAAGAAATGGATCCATAAGTTCTTATCAGCAGTGTAAGGTTGGATCTTCCTCACATATGACCGAAGGTGCAGCTTCGGGCAGGAAACTCCGTCATACTTGGCAAAGGCAGGTGCCTTGAACTTAAGGGGAATCACCACCCTAGATGATAGACCTAGATCTCCGAAGTCCAGACCGGGTACCTTCTGTATTTCCATAGCGCTCAAACGGTCTTCCAGCCGTTTGTACTTATCCTCAGCAGGAGGATACTGTTCTTCATCATAGTCTGTTTCATTGTCGGAGACCATAGGGCTAGGAGCCCTCCTTTCTTGTGGACTATCTTTCCCTCCAGATGAGGTGGTCAGATCAACTTCATTCTGCAGCCCGTTTCCAAACCTGCGTCCAGTGTTGAATAGGATTGTCCTCTTCTTCTTCTTCTTCTTCTTCTTTTTCTCCTTCAGAATCAAGGTCTTCAAGTCCTGCTGGCCCTTAGCCAGATTCATGAACAACTCTTGAAATTGGGCATTTTGGGCCTGAAGGGCCTTGATAGCTTGCTCAGTTGAAGGTTCAACAGACATGATGATTGCTGAAATAAACAACGAAGAAGATAAGAGACCTATAAAGGGTACCTGTTTATGAAGTGCATGGGATGAAATGCGTATGATTTATGATTTCAAAGACAATCGAGATTCAAATTTGTAAACAAGAAAGGAAACACACTTTATTAGATTTAAATTTCAAAATTTAAATTGTTCAACAAACTGCCCTTAGGCGTTACAAGAATGGAAGTACTGAAAAGTAAATGAAAACTGGAAAGGAAATCATCAAAAGTCAGTCAACGCTCCCATGGTCTCTTCTTCTCAGTGCGGACATAATCATTCAGGATCCGCTCGTTCTCCAACTGTCTGGTCAGCTTATGGATCTTCTGCTCTTGTTCATTGAACCTCTCTCGGTAGGAATCCCGTTCTTCCCGCAGTTGCATCCAAGACCTCTTTAGTGTCCCAATGTCAGTGGGCATATGAGGGTGGAGAATAGTTGGAAGAACCCCCTCCCTATCAGCAACTTTAAGAGTAACAGGCCTGACAGCTTCATATGGCATACCTAGCTTTTGGGCACGGATGCAGACCCATTTGAGATATGGCTCCATTGGCAGAGAAGTCTTTGGACCCAATTCATGTGGATCAGATTGGTGAACTCTGTCCCAAGCCCTTATGAATCTACGACGCAGCTCGTCGCTATCTCCTTTAAAATCAAAGATGATATGAGGCATCAACATCTCATGAGGCCCTTCTCTTATGGCTCTTCCAAACTGACGGAGAGCTAAGCATGGGTTGTAAGAAATCCCTCTATGGGTTCCGATCAATGGAACATTAGGATACTCTCCACAACGGTCAATGATAGTCACCTCATCCATACCTTTGAGAGTCTAGATAATGTCTGTGATACAGTGGGACAACTGACTTGGGATTTTGCATTTGTACTCGCAAATGTTTCGGTTTAGCAAGAGTCGCCACCGACCTTTTATTTTATCCTAAAGAAAGGTCAAAAAGCACAGGAAAGACCTTTGAGATGTTTTCGTGGGTTCGGGGAGTAGATTATGAAAAGGGAAGGTGCTAGCACCCTTTTCATCCATGGTTATCCATGGGCTCTTAGTTACTTGTTTTAGATCACTTGCCTTTGCTTTTTCAATTGTTTGGAATGGTGTTTTGTGTGTGTGGTTTTGAAAATGCTTTGAAAAAGATGCCTTGTCTAGGCAACCTTTGTAATGATTCTTGTTTGAATATATACAAAGGTGTGGATCTTTTTGAAAAGGTATTTCAATGTTTTGAATGTTGTTTTGAAATTGTTTTGTAGTTGTGTTGTGTTTGAAAAATGGCAAGGATGTTTTGCAAGATTTTTGATCAAGTAACTAAGAGTTGTCTACCCTATTTTACTCAAATATCTTTCTTATGTTTTTAACCCTTTTAACAGTGTTGTTTCACCATTGTATTTGGTGAACAACCTTGTGTTAGGATGTTAACGGGACAGGCGCGGGTCATCGTATGACCATGATAGCAATGTTGTGAAATGACTTAGCACTTTTCTGTAGGGACTAAGATCATTTTGAAAGGCAACTTTGATAGCGTCATCGAGGGACTATGATCTTTTTTCAATTCGTATGTGCTAAGACATCCCACATGCATAACATTGCCATTTTTATAAGGCAACATGTGGAATTTCCTTAAGGGTGCATGTGTGCAAAGTGTGTTTTATTGCATGCATTTGTCTTTGATTTTTAGGTTGTCTACTTGTTGGTTTTATCTTGCCATACACACCTAATTACTAGCATTTGTATAAAGCAATAAAAATGTAGCAAATAAATATCCTACACTATTACAACCATATTGAAGTGCAGAAGAATATAAGAAGAAAAAATAAGATAAAAGTAAGAAAAATGAGTGTCTTTCGACCCAGGAAGCAACAACCTTCGATTTGCATTTTGCTGGCCTCCTTCGATTGGGGGCTGGCATCAGTAAGGTCCTGTCCTTTGATTGGGAATTCGCGCCAGTGAGGTCATGGCCTTCGATTGGGCTTTGGCACCAGTCAGGTCATGTACTTCGATTGGAGGCTGGCACCAGCATGGGAGTGCCTTTCGTCTGAGCCTGGACTTAGTGCAAGTGTGCCTCTGGTTGGGCCTTTCTGCCTTGTTGCCTTCTTCGATTGGGCCTGGAATCTGTGCAAGATGCAATCTGCCTTTCTGTCTCCTTCGATTGGGTCTGGAGTCAGTGAGGAAGCCCGGGGCTTCGTTTCATACTCTTGTCTTTTGTTTATTTCGTTTGAGATATTAAATAGCAACATGGCCCAAAGCCATGCTATCATTACCTCAGGTCCATGTTAGTTCTTAGAGTATTTGTAACAAACCAAAGAACAACACCAAAAGGAGGGAAAATAAAAACAAACTAAAAGAGTGGAAACAAAAAGGT
This sequence comes from Vicia faba, assembly GCA_948472305.1. Lineage (NCBI taxonomy): Eukaryota > Viridiplantae > Streptophyta > Magnoliopsida > Fabales > Fabaceae > Vicia > Vicia faba. The sequence continues at coordinate 1,189,892,578 of OX451737.1, forward strand.
AACAAACACTATGTACATGTTTGAAATGAAAAGGAAGCTTATTTACATGTTACGCTAGAAATGAAGGGTTCAAGGTTAAGAATGACTTACCTTGCTTGAGGCTGGAACGTGTGCTGGGCCTTTAAGTGGTTTCCTTGAATGCTTCTGGATTCGAAGGGAGGAACCAGGAGTTATGTCTTTGATACTGGATAAGTGTGAGGTTCTTCCTACAGGATTCAAAGGGTAACAAGGTATATGTATGTTTCAGATTCTAAGGAGATAAGTGTTTGCTCTTTGGTTTGATACAGGCAGGTCTGAGTTTTTGTTAGTTTTGATACAGGCTTGCTTGCAGTTGCAGTTGGACTGGCTTTAGGCAGGTTTGTTTACAGTTGCAGTTGAACTGGCTTGAGTTTTCTGGCTTTGGTAAGGAAGGTAGGTTTTGAGGTTATGCGGGCCTCAAGGCTTGTTGTGCCTTAGGCTTGTATTTGTAACACAGGTTTAATGTTCTGGTGTTAGGCAGGAGGATGCAGTTCTGGATTTGTTGTTTGGATTCTGGGTATGTGTTTGGTGAGTGTTTAAGTGTTTAAGTGTTTAAGTGTTTAAGTGTTTGAGAATTTTGTGGTGTGTGAGAATTTTGAAGATACGTTCTCCTCTCTCTTCTCTGCCCCCCTTTGCTGTTGCAAACGTTCCTCTATTTATAGAGAAAGAATGGACATGTTGTCCAAAGCCAGCCTTGCAAATAAATGATAAAATAGTACATGTGGGGGTCTCTTGGCAGTTGGGGTGCAGAAGATAATAATAAAATAAGGCCCAACTGGAAAGTAAATGTCCACTTGTGCCACAAAAGCAAGACGAATGGTTCAGATGGGGTTGCTTCATGCTGAAGGAAAATAGCGCAAGGCTCAAGACAGACTTTCCTAAAAGGTAGTACTGTGCTATTAAGTGCAAGTGGTCTTACACAACAGATGGGTACATGCCTAAAAAGGGAAGACACGTGGCCTAGCCTATGGACCTGAATGTTCAACTTGATCTTTTGAGTCGAATCCTCCATCTTTCTACACCTTTCAACCAGACTGGAACAAAACAACATTCGTTTTCACCAGCTGTGTGTCCTTCGAATGAACCAACTGTGTGTTCTTCGAATGGCCCTTCGAATAGGCCTTCTTTGCCAGCTTCAAAGTCCAATTCGAATATATTTAAAACATCCCTATTAGACAACTTCGACCAGCCCTTGGCCTTGTGATGAGTCTAAGTTCTGATTCGAAGTGTTCAGAACTTCCTTCATCAGAGCATCTTAGATTAAGAGAAACTCTGCACTGAAATGCCATTCGAAGGTCATTTCGTTCTGATGTTCTTATTAAGGGAAACTCTGAAGTTCCAATCGAAGGACACTCTGAAGTTCCAGTCCAAGGACCTTTTGAAATGCCAATTGAAGGGTATTTGTCCATATACCAATCAAAGGGTACTTGTTAAAATTCCAATCGAAAGGCTTTGTTAACAGGCCAATCGAAAGGTGTTGTTCATGCTAATCGAAGGACATGGTTAACATGTCTGTCGAAGCTGCCTTGACACAATGCTAAATCGAAGGATCCTGTGGCATGCCAATTGAAAGGCTTGGCCCAGGGTGCCAAACGAAAAGGTCTTTCAGAATTCCAATCGAAGGCCTTGACACAATGTCAATCGAAGTGCTTGTCCATAATACCAATTGAAGCATTTTTGGAATGTCAATCGAAGTGCTTGTCCATAATGCCAATCAAAGCATTTTTGGAATGTCAATCGAAAGGCTCCTTCAGAATACCAATCGAAGGGTCTTTCAGAATGCCAATCGAAAGGCTCCTTCAGAATACCAATCGAAGGGTCTTTCAGAATTCCAATCGAAAGGTACTTAAAGCACCACTCAAAAATTTTCTTTTTCCTTAGGAAAGGGTTTCTGGTCAACCATGCAGGGGGAAGACTTTAGAAAACATGAGAGGGCAAATTTTGGGGTACAACAGCTGCCCCTGTTCAATCTTCTTATACCTGAAGAGTTAGATTAGCGAATCTTCCATTTGTGACTTGAAGGTGGAAGATGATTGAACACTAGAGTGCCCAGAAATTTGCACTCGGTGATGTGATGGTAGAGGGAATAGGCTTAAAGATGCCATCTGGAGATGTGACAGAATCTTGTCGTAGATGGGCTTAAAGATGCCATCTGGAGATATGACAGAATCTTGTCGGGGATGGGCTTAAAGATGCCATCTGGAGATGTGACAGAATCTTGTCGGGGATGGGCTTAAAGATGCCATCTGCAGATGTGACAGAATCTTGTCGTAGATGGGCTTAAAGATGCCATCTGGAGATGTGACAAAATCTTGTTGGAGATGGGCTTAAAGATGCCATCCAAGAATGTTTGTTAAACTGTATGTTGTAGGTCAGAAGAATGAGCATCAAAATGGTATCCGTGTCTGGAATGCCATTGAACTATATTTGGAGACTGAATTTGTATGAGCAAAAGAATGGAGTCCGTGTCTGGCACGTATCTGAGCTGTAACTGTATTTGGTTTTTGAATGAATATCAGAATGACTGCCGTGTCTGAAGTGTATCTGTATTCTGAATGGGTAACAGAGAAAAGTCTGTGTATGGAGCAACTGTGTGCTGAGGATAAATTCGGAATGAGTGACAGAATGGCAACCGTGTCTGGAGCGTATCTGGAATGAGTGACAGAATGACCTCCGAATCTGGATCGTATCTGGACTGTATTTGAAGTTTGAGATCTGTATGAGTAGCAGAATGACTTCCGTGTATGGAGTATATCTGAAATTGTAACTGAGATCTGAATGAGTGACAGAATGACATTCGAATCTGGATCGTATCTGGACTGTATCCTGGAGTTAAGATCTGTATGAGTAGCAGAATGACTTCCGTATCTGGAGTGTATTTGAAACTGTAACTGGGATCTGAATGAGTGGCAGAATGACATCCGAATCTGGATCGTATCTGGACTGTATCTTGGAGTTGAGATCTGTATGAGTAGCAGAATGACTTCCGTGTCTGGAGTATATCTGAAACTGTAACTGGGATCTGAATGAGTGACAAAATGACATCCGAATCTGGATCGTATCTGGACTGTATCTTGGAGTTGAGATCTGTATGAGTAGCAGAATGACTTCCGTGTCTGGAGTATATCTGAAATTGTAACTGGGATCTGAATGAGTGACAGAATGACATCCGAATCTGGATCGTATCTGGACTGTATCTTGGAGTTGGGTTGTTTGAGCTAGTCGAGTAGATAGTTGTCCTGTCTGGTTTCAGGTATTAATCTTTGACCTGAGAAAGAAAGATAGTTTTCCTGGCTTGTTACATGTGTTAATCTTCAATCTCTTCATGTAGATAGTTTTTCTGGCTTGTTACATGTATTAATCCACAATCAGTCGTCCACAGATAGTTTTCCTGGCTTGTTACAGGTATTAATCTGGAACTTGAAAAGGTTGATGGTAGCCCTCTGTTGATTGACCTTTTCTTGAAAAGGTAAAACGTTAGCTGTATGCAATGTCATGATATATGAAATGCACGATGTCATGATGTTCTCAAAATAAATGAGATTGCGTTGTGTGCACTTATCATGTATGTAAATAGGATGTATGAAATGTGAAATGTTAATGAATGTATTTTTGTCTGGGAAAATAAATCCTTGACAAAAGCTGGGGAATCATTAAACCCTGGACTGCTGTTGAAGAGTATGTGTGTCTTCAAACTTTACTTAGAATATTTCCAATGGATTCCTGTTTTGTTGTTTGAGGAGAACTCCACTGGGGGAAGTTGAAAACTCTGTGGGGAGTATGTTTATTTCTGCTTGGGAAAAGAGTTTAGGAGTCTCGGTTGTCTGTTGCTCTACTGGGGAGTCGAAGTTGAACTGATATCTAGTCGGGTCCAGGTTTCGCAGTAACTTGCTGGGGATTGTAGAGTAGTCTACTGGGGAAGAGGAGTTGTGGTCCTTTGATTTGTAGTAGTCGTAGGGGCAAACTCAAGCTGGGGAATCCTGGTGTTATTGGGGAAATAAACCATGTCATCAGTCTGCTAGAGAGGTGACATCTTCGTTGAAGGAAGTCCTCGAGGATTCTTGAGGTTGATTCAGCTGGGGAAAGGGGGTCAGAGATTATACTCTTGCTGGGGAATCATCCTATGAGAAGGATTTTGGGGAGATTTGTCACTGCCCCTAGCAGCGAGTGTTTGTGGCACTGCCTGGAAATGTTTGACTGTATGCAAACCTTTGACATTCAATGCCCCAAGTGACGGAGATGGAGACCTGCCCCTAGTTACTCTGCACTTCTTTGAGAGATTTCCTGGAATCTTGACTGGACTGCCCCAGGTGTGCTGGATAGTGACATGTTAAGTCCCCCTGTTGATAGGAGATTTGTCAATGGAAGTGTCATCCTTCTTGAAGTTTAGGTTCACCGAGAGAGCTTTCGTTCATCGGATATTCATTGTGTGAATTTCTCCGCTGTCAAACAAATAGCCATATGCAAACAGTGATATTCAAGTGATGCAAAGTTTATGTTTGTCTTAAAGTTTTTTGAAAATGCGTTTTAGCGAGTAAAGAAATTTTGCTAAGAAAATTCAAACTCAGGATTTAGAGCAAAGCCTTACAGGAGTCAGGATACCTTTTGTAACAATATGCTTTCGAACTAACCCATGCTTCAGTTAGGACTTTTGAAGGGTTGTAACGTGGCTTAGTTCACGGTTTGAGAAACAAAGGATAAAGGCTCAAAGTATATTTGTACCCACCCGTTCTTCGTGATGTTCTTCAATCCTAAGCTCAGATAATTGTGCGCCAAACTCTATTCAAATTTGGAACAACTTTTTGGTGATGGTTCACACCAGTTGAATTTATTGGGAAGGCAGTCATCATTTTTGCAACATTTTTCATGTTGTTGAGGATTTATAATGACCTCTTTCTTTTGATTCGTTATCCCTAACTTTTGCCTGACTGTTCCTGTTTTCGAGATTACAGTCAGCGGGATGCCCCAGCTTTCTTAAGCCTCCTTTGTAGGTTTTGGCTCAGTGGGCTTTTCTCTTTTGAGAGATTGACTGCCTATGAGATAAGGAACCACCACTGTCTTTTTATTCTAGAGGAATGCTTTTGATGTCATTCATTATATTACGAACTGAGAGTTTGCGACTTCAATGCGCATCTTTTTTGAACTAACTGAGATACTACCCTGCCCCAAGTTTAAATCAAAGGTTTCAATTTGTTTAAAAACAGAAAACTCCTACTTCTTTGGCTCGAAGGGGTTGACTAGGGATTATCTTCCTTATAACTCCAGTGTTTAGGATTTGAAAGAAACGCTTGTACATCGTCAGCAAGGTCTGTCCAAAAGCATACTGTATGAGATTATGGCATTGTTTCGTCATCCTCCCTCTAAAGGCTTGTAACTTTTTATCAAGAGTTGAATGTCATAAAGAAGGTAAAAAGAATAGTTTAAATGTAATGAAAATGAAAGTATGAATTCAAGACAAACATATGCAATGCATTAATGAAACAGAGTTTGACATTAATAGATAATTGTAACAAAAGAAATTACAACTTGAAAATTCAAAATGAACAGAAGCCTATTTGTCTGAACTTGTCAGTTTAGGTGGTGAGCCTTTGACGGAAGATTTTCATCTCGCCATCTGGCATGAATTCCAGCACTCCTTCGTCGATCAAGTCTTGGATCTTGTTTTTCAAAGCCCAACAGTCATCGGTGTCATGTCCAGGACTATGAGAGTGGTATACAGAAAACGCGTCGGGGTGATAGCTAGGAGTAGAGGTATTGGGCTTCCGAATAGGATCCCTTAAGGCAAGCAGATTGACCTCCAACAGGCGTTTCAGTATTAGAGATGATGGTATGTCAGTCTCAGAGTAATATCTTCCAGACGTATTTTTCTTACGCCGATTACTCTGTTGACGCTGACGAGGTTGTTGCTGGGCTTGTGACCCTGAAGCAAGTTGAGGAGCTTTTCCCTTGTCTTCTTGTCTCAAAGGGGGTTGAATGATGACTTGGTCTTTAACCCTAGTTGTTTGCCCCACTTGGTTATCTCGAAGCAGTTTGTTGATGAGAATCCTGAGCTCCTCTTGTCTTTGAGCCAAATCTTGAATGAGAGCCATCTGGCCCACCAGTTGTCCCATCATCTGGATCTTCATTGTTGCCAGCTCAAACTGTAGTTCCTCCAACTGATCGTTCCTGATACTGCTTGAATTCCCTAGGACCATGCCCCTTGTGAGGAGAGCTTTCACTTCTTCTTACCCCTGGGACAGGTTCAAGAACATTTCTTGAAGTTGAGCATTTTGATCCTGGATATCTTTGACAGTCCTTTCTAGAGCCATCTCTACTGAAATAAACAGTAGGAGAATAAGGAAACCTGAAAAGGAAAACCTGTTATGATACAATGCATGATATGTGGATGCATGTTTTTAAGAATCTCTCGGGGTAAACACAAGAAAATGTTAGAGGTTGAACTTTGATCAACATCTTTGATTGGAGAACTTTGCACCAATGGATGTCTTTCCACTAGAATCAAGCTCACCATGTCGAGTGGGTCATAGCCCCTGATTCAAGTTGTTGCACTTGATCTTTGACGATGTTTGTTTAGAGGAAAATGAAACCTCTTTCCCTTTGGTAAACGTCTGGTTCAACGTGCCCCTGTATCAAAAGACCCTCGAGATCCTTGAAATGGTTATTGAAAATGCTATGGTATGATGTTATGATGTTATGTACATGTACAAGCAAGTCACACAAAAACCCTAGTTTCAGGCTTGCATGAGGTTTCATAGGTAAGTACCCTCTTGAGTTTAGTTGGCTCAAAACCTGTCCTATAAATAGTAACCGGGTTCTAAGGAGCTCAATATCATTGGATTGTTTTCTATGTTCATTGTTTTGGTTTAGCCACTTAACTAGCGACCAAAATATTCCAAGAAAACAACCCTCAATGAGTGTAGTATCGAGTATCTACCAACTTCGGACTGTACCAAAGCCGGTCATCTCACTACCCCTAATGAAAGGCCAAGATGGTCAAGTAAGGTTCTAGTTCATTAGTGCTTAACGACATCACTCAGCGGCCCCATATTCTCTTTGATTGACTCAAAGGCTACCGGTACTCACAAATATGTCGACCTAATATAGCTATTGCTTCAACCGTGTCGGTATACCCCGCACAGTTTCCACAACGTATTGCTATCTATGAATGTTTCCCAAATCCGGGTGGAGGATTTCAAGCCCAAACAAGAGAACCAAAATGTAAAGCAATAAAAAAAACAATTAATCATGCAAAGGGTGATCTAAGCCCTAAGGTTACTCCACTTTTAAATGAATAAATTCCCAGCAGAGTCGCCAGTTCTGTGATACGGTGGGAGAACTGACTTGGGATTTTGCGTTTGTGTTCGCAAATGTTTCGGTTTAGCAAGAGTCGCCACCGACCTTTTATTTTATCCTAAAGAAAGGTCAAAAAGCACAGGAAAGACCTTTGAGATGTTTTCGTGGGTTCGGGGGGTAGATTATGAAAAGGGAAGGTGCTAGCACCCTTTTCATCCATGGTTATCCATGGACTCTTAGTTACTTGTTTTAGATCACTTGCCTTTGCTTTTTCAATTGTTTAGAATGGTGTTTTGTGTGTGTGGTTTTGAAAATGCTTTGAAAAAGATGCCTTGTCTAGGTAACCTTTGTAATGATTCTTGTTTGAATATATACAAAGGTGTGGGTCTTTTTGAAAAGGTATTTCAATGTTTTGAAAGTTGTTTTGAAATTGTTTTGTAGTTGTGTTGTGTTTGAAAAATGGCAAGGATGTTTTGCAAGATTTTTGATCAAGTAACTAAGAGTTGTCTACCCTATTTTACTCAAAGATCTTTCTTATATTTTTAGCCCTTTTAACAGTGTTGTTTCACCATTGTATTTGGTGAACAACCTTGTGTTAGGATGTTAACGGGACAGGCGCGGGTCATCGTATGACCATGATAACAATGTTGTGAAATGACTTAGCACTTTTCTGTAGGGACTAAGATCATTTTGAAAGGCAACTTTGATAACATCTTTGAGGGACTGTGATCTTTTTTCAATTCGTTTGTGCTAAGACATCCCACATGTATAACATGGCCATTTTTATAAGGCAACAAGTGAAATTTCCTTAAGGGTGCATGTGTGCAAAGTGTGTTTTATTGCATGCATTTTGTTGTACCCCAAAATTTGCCCTCCCATATTTCTCAAAATATTTCAAGAAAAATTCACAAGTCCAACCCAGCGCGTCATATTCAGGTATTATTTCACCAAGATATCTCTGATAACGTATTTTCAAATTCAGGTTCGGTTCAAGAGTCAATTCTTTAAAGAAGGTATCCGAATGTGTGAGTTTTCTCGAAGAAATATGGTGAAAAAGTATGCTGAAAGTGCAGTTTTTACGCGCTAAAAAATTCATAACCTGAAGATCGTGGCTCGTTTTGAACCCGTTCCGGTGGCCAAAATTCCGTCTTGACATTATCTACGTTTTCATCTCTCACAGCTGGAAGCCAATTTCAATCAGAAGGTCTTCAAAAATGTGGATTTATCAAGTATTTTCGTACAGAAAATTTGTGACAGAAGTTTATTTGCGTCATGTTCAGAAAATCATAACTTGGTCGATTTTCATCGTATCGAGCTGGTTCTGGCGCCAAAATTTCACAAATTGAGTTGGCTACATTTTCACAGGAGGTATCGAGTTCGAACGGTATTCAAAAGGCCTTCGTTTTTTGCTCAGAGTGCGTAACACGCTGAAAATCCTGAATGCTGAATATTATTTCATCTGAGCCGAAACTTCGAAAATTCATAACTCGGTCAATTTTTATCGGATTGGGCTCATATTTTTACACAAGGTCGCTGACTCATAGATCTACAACTTTGCTTCAAAATTCGAGACCGGATTATGCTCCGATCAATACCAGTTTTTTATTGAAGAACGTGTCAGAGTCGACACTGGAGCCCAAAATAAGTTTGTCTGAGCTGAAACTTCAAAAATTCATAACTAATTCACCGTTTATCCGATTGAGCCGATTTTCGGACAGGAGTTAGTTCTCGATGTCGGCTACATTTTGTTTTCACATTTCAACTTCAAAAATTGCACTTAAGTCCCTGCGATTCAGCCTGGAAAGTGACGAACTCAAGTGAACATTGGAGGCCCAATTGCACATTCAAAGCCCATTTTCTTTACCCTAATTTTCATTATATAATCACCTTCTTTTCACACAAACCAAAGAGGAGGAAAAGAGAGAAAAACCTTGCCACAACACTGTCAGAATATCAAATTCTTTCAAGAACCCTAAAACCTTGAAATCCTTATTACAAATCCCTCTCTCACTACAAACAAGCCATCACAGTTACAAATCAACACCTCACTACTTCTTCAGTAAGGATAAGGTTGGCTTGATCTCCAAGATCCAAAGGGCATAAAAGCATTCAGGTCACTAATTTTCCACAATGGCTTGCCAACAAGATAACCAGAATCTTCATGCTCAAGAGACTCAGTTTAGGGAGATCTTCTTAAGCCTATCCAAGGGGCAAGAAGAGTTGAGGACACTCCTCACGGGGAATTTGGCCATGAAAAGTCCCGAAGATGACAAAGACGAACGGCTGAAACGTCTGCAAGCTGAGGTAGATACAATGAAAACCCAGATGCTGGGGCAAAGGGCTCTCATCTAAGGTTTAGCTCGGGAGCAAGAAGAGTTGAGGACCATGATCAGTCAGCTCCACCAAGACAGATCAGACATGAAGCAATCAGTCCAAGTCAGGGACCGGGTCTTTGATCAGCTTCCAAGAGGAAAAGAATCTGGTATGGTGAAGAATAGAACTCTCCAAATTGCTACCACTTCACAAGCCCAGCATCAACCTCGCCCAGAGCAACAGGTTGATCAGAATAAGCCAAGCAGGTCCAAGAGGCAGTTCACCCAGCTTAACATGCCGTTGTTTCAAGCTTTACAACACCTGTTGAGACTGAATCTGATTACACTAAGAGCTCCTCCCCGGAATCCCAACATCTCTGCTCCTAACTATCATCCCAACAAAAGGTGTGCATACCACTCTGATAGTCTCGGACATGACACTGCCGACTGCTGAGCGCTGAAAAACAAGGTCCAGGACCTGATTAATGAAGGAGCAGTGGATTTCACCCAAGTGGGTCAGGCTGAGTTCTTCTACTATCCCTACAGGATGCATTATTTGAAGTAACAAGTCCTGAGATGAGAAGACCTTTTGCCCATTAGAATTTTCAAGTTGTAATTTTCTTTTGATTGTTCAAACATTTTTTTCATGTCAAACGTTGTTATTTCATTAATGCATCGCATATGTCTGTTTTGAGTCAATATATTCGCATTCGCTATATTTAAAATTGCTTTCATTTTTTGTGATGTTCAATGCTCGATTAATAATTCTAAGCCTCTTGAGGGAGGATGACGAAAACGATACCACGATCTTTACAGTATGCTTTTGAGCAGACCCCGCTGATGAGGTACAGGCATTGTTTCAATTCCTAAACACTAGAGTTATAAGGAAGATAATCCCTCGTCAACCCCTCTGAGCCAAAGAAGTAGGAGTTTTTCTTTTTGAAATTTAAAACCCTTAATCATAACCTGGGGCAAGATAGTTCTCTCAATTGATCCAGGTGCACGATGAATGGCATCAAAGGAATCCTTACAAAACAAAAAAGACAGTGATGGTTCCGAACAATCATAAAGACAGGCAGTCATTACCAAAACAAAAAAAACTAAAGCCCAATAAGTCAAAAAACTATGAAGGAGACTTACAAAACTGGGGCATCCCGCTGACTGTAAATACAAAAAGAAACAGTTCAGGCAAAAAACAGGGATAAACAAAATCAAAAAAGAAAAAGGTCCTACAAACCCTCAACAAAAAATGACTGCCTATTCGAAATAAATTGTCAACATCCGAACCATCATTGGTATATCAAGGCAAAGACTCAAACAAGGTCTAACGCGCGATCAACTGAGTTTAGGTTTGAAGAACATCACGAAGAGCGGGTGGGTACAAATAATTTGAGCCTTTATCCTTTGTTTCTTAAACCGTGAACCAGGCCACGTTATAACCCTCAAAAGTCCTAGCTGAAGCATGGGTTAGTTCGAAGGCATACTGTTACGAAAGGTATCCTGAATCCTTAAGGCTCGCTGTAAAACCTTAAGTTGACATCACATTTTAAAAAGCTTGTTTGTTTTACTGAAAAATGCATTTTCAAAAAACTTCAAGACAGACATAAGCTTTGCATTTTTAACATAACTTTGTTTGCATATGACTTTTTGTTTGAACATCATAGAAGCTCGCACGACGAATATCAAATGAACAAAAGCACTCCAATCAAGGGGCATGGCCTGATCATTGTCCATCATCTGGGGCAGTCCAGTCAAGATTCAAGGAATCTCTCAAGATGCCAAACAGCCAGGGGCAAACCTCCGCCTGAGCCACTTGGGGCATTGGACATGAATTCCCAGCAACAAATCTTGCATGACCAAACATCTTCTGGTAGCGTGGCAACACAATAACAGGGGCACCTCCATACATCCTGAGAGCATGGACATAGTCGGAAAAAATACTACGCGTAATCAAAGACCCGCTAGGTTGACACACCTAGGCAAAAATAAGGGCTTCCCGGTGAACCAAAAGGGTTTGGGCAAAAATGAGGGATAAAAGGAAAAAATCTGTATACCCGGCAAGTCGAAAACCTGAAAAGGCGGCTTGGGCAAAAATGGGTATCCCAGTGGACTGAAAACCCGAAAGGGAGGTCCAGGCAAAAGTTAGGGATCAAAGCGTACGACTATGTCCTGTCATCTCGTCACTTGCCTACCAGAAGAAGATTTGTCAATTGGCAGTCATCAAACACCTTCACAGGTACCTTCTTCTCCAACAGAAACTGGGGCAATAATGAGTTGTCTAAATGATCCGGTTGCCCTGTCCACCGAAGTGCCAAGGTAAGTTCAGCTGAAGAATGCGACCAAGATACCTTCATTTCCAACAGAGCAGAACAACGAAATCCCCAGCAGAGTCGCCAGTTCTGTGATCGGTGGATTTAGAACTGACTGTTTAACGCTGGTTCGCGAAATGTCGCGGTAAGCAAGAGTCGCCACCGTCTTTTATTTTCTCCAACATGGAAAGGATAAAAGTACAACAAAATTCCTTATGAGATAGTTTCTCGGTTCGGGAGGTAGATTTATAGAAAGGGAAGGTGTTAGCACCCTTTCTATCCATGGTTATCCATGGGCTCTTAGATACTTGCTCATTTGTGTTTTCAAAAGTGTCTGCTTTTCAAAGTGTGAGTGGGTTTGAAAAAGTTTCGTTTAAAAATTTCAGATCGACTCTTGTATCAGTCCTCAAGAGTGTTTGAAAAATTGTTTTTGAAAGCTTTTTGCAAAGTGTCGGTGTGAAAAGAAGTTTTTGATTTGTTTTGAATTAGAGCAAGTATCTATGAGTCATCTACCTACCCTAAGGAATTAGGCTGTGTAAATGTTCTTAAGGTAGTGCCATCCCACCATTGAGAGGTAGGTAGCACCACCGTTGGAGGTGTTCGGGTCAATTCGAAGGTTTAGGGACAGTGTGGTCACCAGAGCAATAGTAGGACACCTTAGAAGCTACCCTTATGCCATTGATCTTTTTATTCCGAGGCAAATATTCCGAGGCAACTAGATCAATGGACACAAGGACTCACTAAGACGTCCTATACTCGACGACCACGTTTCGAGGGGCAAGGCAACAGTGAGGCGTACCCTAGGAGTGGTGTGTGAATTGTGTGTCATTTTCAGTTTAATATTTGTCTTTGATCATGACATGGTGAGCTACGCATTGATTTTATTTGGGCCATTCATTCTTTCATGTGAAGTTTAGCAGTTTTAAGAGTGCGGAAATTTAAATGCGGAAAGTAAAATCCTACGCTATTACAAGGCGCGGGTCTATACATCGCCAAATTAACAAATACCAGTTTTAATAAAAATGCGGAAAGTAAATAAATTCCTAAGTACTATTACATGGCTTGAACAATTACATAATATTCACAATAAAATAAAATAAATGCGCGAAAGAATAGAACGTGCGAGGGTGTTGGACCCTTTTGAGAAATTAAATGAAATTAAAAGCTAATTAATTATTTAATTAAGAAAAGAAATGTTTTTATATTTTTTTTTGTATTTAATGAAAATAAAGAAAATAAAAATAAAAATTAAAAGAAACCCTAATTCTAAGTTGTTTTAATTATTAAGAAAACATTAAAGTTTAACCTAATTTACTAAATAATTAAAGTATATGTTTATTTACAAAATAAATTAATAATTAATAATAATAATAATAATATGAAAATGTTATTTATTAAGAAAAGTGATAAAAAGTTAAAAACCCTAATTTCTACATATTTTAATTTGTTAAGAAAAATATTAAAGTTTTGAAACCTAAATTAATCTAATTAATTGTTTAAAGTTTATTTACAAAAATAATAGTGAAATTAATATTAAATAAACAAGCACATTTTTATTTTTTTTAATTTTCCTTTTTATTCTTTTAATTATTTTTAATTATTTTCTTTTAATTCCATAAAATAATTTTCATAATAAATATAAAATACAGAAAAATCAAAAAAAAAAAAGCTTGTTTATTTAATATTAATTTCACTATTATTTTTGTAAATAAACTTTAAACAATTAATTAGATTAATTTAGGTTTCAAAACTTTAATATTTTTCTTAACAAATTAAAATATGTAGAAATTAGGGTTTTTAACTTTTTATCACTTTTCTTAATAAATAACTTTTTCTTATTATTATTATTAATTATTAATTTATTTTGTAAATAAACATATACTTTAATTATTTAGTAAATTAGGTTAAACTTTAATGTTTTCTTAATAATTAAAATAACTTAGAATTAGGGTTTCTTTTAATTTTAATTTTAATTTTCTTTATTTTCATTAAATACAAAAAAAAACATAAAAACATTTCTTTTCTTAATTAAATAATTAATTAGCTTTTAATTTCATTTAATTTCTCAAAAGGGTCCAACACCCTCGCACGTTCTATTCTTTCGCGCATTTATTTTATTTTCTTGTGAATATTATATAACTGTTCAAGCCATGTAATAGTACTTAGGAATTTATTTACTTTCCGCATTTTTATTAAAACGGGTCTTTGTTAATTTGGCGATATATAGACCCGCGCCTTGTAATAGCGTAGGATTTTACTTTCCGCATTTAAATTTCTGCACTCTTAAAACTGCTAAACTTCACATGAAAGAATGAATGGCCCAAATAAAATCAATGCGTAGCTCACCATGTCATGATCAAAGACAAATATTAAACTGAAAATGACACACAATTCACACACCACTCCTAGGGTACGCCTCACTGTTGCCTTGCCCCTCGAAACGTGGTCGTCGAGTATAGGACGTCTTAGTGAGTCCTTGTGTCCATTGATCTAGTTGCCTCAGAATATTTGCCTCGAAATAAAAAGATCAATGGCATAAGGGTAGCTTCTAAGGTGTCCTACTATTGCTCTGGTGACCATACTGTCCCTAAACCTTCGAATTGACCCGAACACCTCCAACGGTGGTGCTACCTACCTCTCAATGGTGGGATGGCACTACCTTAAGAACATTTACACAGCCTAATTCCTTAGGGTAGGTAGATGACTCATAGATACTTGCTCTAATTCAAAACAAATCAAAAACTTCTTTTCACACCGACACTTTGCAAAAAGCTTTCAAAAACAATTTTTCAAACACTCTTGAGGACTGATACAAGAGTCGATCTGAAATTTTTAAACGAAACTTTTTTAAACCCACTCACACTTTGAAAAGCAAACACTTTTGAAAACACAAATGACCAAGTATCTAAGAGCCCATGGATAACCATGGATAGAAAGGGTGCTAACACCTTCCCTTTCTATAAATCTACCTCCCGAACCGAGAAACTACCTCATAAGGAATTTTGTTGTGCTTTTGTCCTTTCCATGTTGGAGAAAATAAAAGACGGTGGCGACTCTTGCTTACCGCGACATTTCGCGAACCAGCGTTAAACAGTCAGTTCTAAATCCACCGATCACACATTTGTCTTTGATTTTTAGGTTGTCTACTTGTTAGTTTTATCTTGCCATACACACCTAATTACTAGCATTTGTATAAAGCAATAAAAATGTAGCAAATAAATATCCTACATTATTACAACCATATTGAAGTGCAGAAGAATATAAGAAAAAAAAGAAGATAAAAGTAAGAAAAATGAGTGTCTTTCGACCCAGGCAGCAACAACCTTCGATTTGCATTCTGCTGGCCTCCTTCGATTGGGGGCTGGCATCAGTAAGGTCCTGTCCTTCGATTGGGAATTCGCGCCAGTGAGGTCATGGCCTTCGATTGGGCTTTGGCACCAGTCAGGTCATGTACTTCGATTGGAGGCTGGCACCAGCATGGGAGTGCCTTTTGTCTGAGCCTGGACTTAGTGCAAGTGTGCCTCTGGCTGGGACTTTCTGCCTTGTTGCCTTCTGGAATCTGTGCAAGATGCAATCTGCCTTTCTGTCTCCTTCGATTGGGTCTGGAGTCAGTGAGGAAGCCTGGGGCTTCGTTTCATACTCCTGTCTTTTGTTTATTTCGTTTGAGATATTAAATAGCAACATGGCCCAAAGTCATGCTTTCATTACCTCAGGGCCAGGTTAGTTCTTAGAGCATTTGTAACAAACCAAAGAACAAAACCAAATGGAGAGACAATAAAAACAAACTAAAAGAGTGGAAACAAAAAGGTAACAAACACTATGTACATGTTTGAAACGAAAAGTAAGCTTATTTACATGTTACACTAGAAATGAAGGGTTCAAGGTTAAGAATGACTTACCTTGCTTGAGGCTGGAACGTGTGATGGGCCTTTAAGTGGTTTCCTTGAATGCTTCTAGATTCGAAGGGAGGAACCAGGAGTTATGTCTTTAATACTGGATAAGTGTGGGGTTCTTCCTACTGGATTCAAAGGGTAACAAGGTATAGGGATGTTTCAGATTCTAAGGGGATAAGTGTTTACTCTTTGGTTTGATACAGGCAGGTCTGGGTTTTTGTTAGTTTTGATATAGGCTTGCTTGCAGTTGCAGTTGGACTGGCTTTAGGCAGGTTTGTTTGCAGTTGCAATTGAACTGGCTTGAGTTTTCTGGCTTTGGTAAGGAAGGCAGGTTTTGAGGTTATGCAGGCCTCAAGGCTTGTTGTGCCTTAGGCTTGTATTTGTAACACAGGTTTGATGTTTTGGTGTTAGGCAGGAGGATGCAGTTCTGGATTTGTTGTTTGGATTCTGGGTATGTGTTTGGTGAGTGTTTAAGTGTGTAAGTGTTTAAGTGTTTAAGTGTTTGAGAATTTTGTGGTGTGTGAGAATTTTGAAGATACGTTCTCCTCTCTCCTCTCTTCCCCCCTTTGCTGTTGCAAACGTTCCTCTATTTATAGAGAAAGAATGGACATGTTGTCCAAAGCCAGCCTTGCAAATAAATGATAAAATAGTACATGTGGGGGCCTCTTTGCAGTTGGGGTGCATAAGATAATAGTAAAATAAGGCCCAGCTGGAAAGTAAATGTCCACTTGTGCCACAAAAGCAAGATGAATGGTTCAGATGGGGTTGCTTCATGCTGAAGGAAAATAGCGCAAGGCTCAAGACAGACTTTCCTAAAAGGTAGTACTGTGCTATTAAGTGCAAGTGGTCTTACACAACAGATGGGTACAGGCCTAAAAAGGGAAGACACGTGGCCTAGCCTATGGACCTGAATGTTCAACTTGATCTTTTGAGTCGAATCCTCCATCTTTCTACACCTTTCAACCAGACTGAAACAAAATAGCATTCGTTTTCACCAGTTGTGTGTCCTTCGAATGAACCAACTGTGTGTTCTTCGAATGGCCCTTCGAATGGGCCTTCTTTGCCAGCTTCAAAGTCCAATTCGAATCTATTTAAAACATTCCCTATTAGACAACTTCGACCATCCCTTGGCCTTGTGATGAGTCTAAGTTCTGATTCGAAGTGTTCAGAACTTCCTTCATCAGAGCATCTTAGATTAAGAGAAACTCTGCACTTAAATGCCATTCGAAGGTCATTTCGTTATGATGTTCTTATTAAGGGAAACTCTGATGTTCCAGTCGAAGGACACTATGAAGTTCCAGTCCAAGGACCTTTTGAAATTCCAATTGAAGGGTATTTGTCCATATACCAATCAAGGGTACTTGTTAAAATTCCAATCGAAAGACTTT
The DNA here is from genome assembly GCA_948472305.1 of Vicia faba. Classification (NCBI taxonomy): domain Eukaryota; kingdom Viridiplantae; phylum Streptophyta; class Magnoliopsida; order Fabales; family Fabaceae; genus Vicia; species Vicia faba. The sequence continues at coordinate 1,189,909,791 of OX451737.1, forward strand.
GTTAACAGGCCAATCGAAAGGTGCTGTTCATGCTAATCGAAGGACATGGTTAACATGTCTGTCGAAGCTGCCTTGACACAATGCTAAATCGAAGGATCCTGTGGCATGCCAATTGAAAGGCTTGGCCCAGGGTGCCAAACGAAAAGGTCTTTCAGAATTCCAATCGAAGGCCTTGACACAATGCCAATCGAAGTGCTTGTCCATAATGCCAATTGAAGCATTTTTGGAATGTCAATCGAAGTGCTTGTCCATAATGCCAATCGAAGCATTTTTGGAATGTCAATCGAAAGGCTCCTTCAGAATACCAATCGAAGGGTCTTTCAGAATTCCAATCGAAAGGCTCCTTCAGAATAACAATCGAAGGGTCTTTCAGAATGCCAATTGAAAGGTACTTAAAGCACCACTCAAAAATTTTCTTTTTCCTTGGGCAAATGTTTCTGGTCAACCATGCAGGGGGAAGATTTTGGAAAACATGAGAGGGAAAATTTTGGGGTACAACAATGTCATTATTAGAAAGAGACATCACCCTATAAGCCCAGCCCATTCCTTCTTTGTTCTTCAGTACGGACTTAGGGAGGTGCAAAATAAACCACCTCGACAATAAAGGAGCACATCACATCAAAGTTCCCCGCTTTCGGGCAATACGAGCATAGAGATGATGAAGGACGTCACCCAAGAGAGTGGGTACCGGATTATGAGAGATGAAGATCTTGATGGCATTAATATCAACAAAAGTGTCAGGATTCGGAAACAATACCAGGCCATAAATCAAGAGAGCCAGAATGTCCTCGTATGCCTTGAAGTCTAAGCTGTCCTAGAAGTAATTAGCTTTGTCAACCAAAAGCTTAGCCAGAAAACCCTTAGCTCCACTTCTAGTCTCCCAGTTAGCCATTACCTCCTCCTTGGTCAAGTGAAGGGCTGCAACAATTTCTTCGGGCTTAAGAGTCTTCTCCCATCCAGTAAACGGGGTCTGTTCCAGGACGGAGATACCGAGCAGCTCAGAGAACTCTTCTAGGGTAGGCACCAGTTGGAAGTCCTGGAAAGTAAAACAATGGTACAGCGGATCATAGAATTGGACCAGAACACTCATCATTTGCTCGTCCAATTTTGAAGTGACCAAACTGAGAAGAGAACCATGCCTTCTGATGAAGGAAGTAGTGTCTAGAATCCTGACAACCAAATCTTTAAGCAGGGTAGGTACTTGGACAAAGTTGATCTGGATAGTATTCCTACGCATGGGCATCATGATGACCTAAAAAACAGAGCAAAGATGAAACCCTCTTGTCTTTCAAATAGGTTAGTCCTTATGCAAAATGTATGCAATGTTATGATGTCATGATGTCATGGTAAAGGCACACCACAAGTATCCACAAAAAGCAAACATGGTAAAGGCAAACAAGTCATACTGAGAGCCCTTAGATTTCAGGCTGGCATGGAGCTTAGGTACTACCCTCTTTCAGTTCAGTTGGTTAAGACTTGTCCTAAAAAATAGTAACCGGGTTCTAGAGGATCTCAATATCACTGACTACCCTCAATCGGTCATAATTCCAGTTTAGCAACCTTTTCTTGCGGCCGAAATCATCGCGAGAGTTTAGTCTCAATGAGTGTAGCATATTGCTACTGTTCTATGGCCAAGTTGGTCAATTTAAGGTTCTAAGGTCAGTTGGTGCTTAATGACTCCTTAGAAGACCCATATTCTCCTCGTTCCAACACAAGGGATATCGGTACAGACCAAGGTGTCACACCAACGTAGCTACTGCTTCATCCATGTCGGTCTACGCCGGACAGATCCTTCACAGTTTATTGCTACTTCCCTAAAGGGTATCCCCAGATCCGGGTTAGGATCTATAAAACTCCGATACAAGCCCACAAAATTAAAGCATACAAAGCATACAATTGAAAACATAGTGATCTAATCCTAAGGTACACCTCACTTATAAATATTCCCCAACCGAGTCGCCAGTTCTGTGATCGGTGGGAATAGAACTGACTGTTTTAGAATGCTGGTTTGCGTTTGCGTTTGTTTTCGCAAAATGTCGCGGTAAGCAAGAGTCGCCACCGTCTTTTATTTTATCCAACAAGGAAAGGACAAAAGCACAGAAAAATTCCTTTTTGAGATATTTCTCGGGTTCGGGAGGTAGATTATAGAAAGGAAAGGTGTTAGCACCCTTTCTATCCATGGTTATCCACAGGCTCTTAGGTACTTGCTCATTATGTTTTCAAAATTTGCTTTTCTTTGTGTTTGTGGGTTTGAGAAGAGTTTTTGTTTTGAAGAGAGTGTGAGTGCGAAAAGTTTTGTTTTGTTTTAAAAGGAGCAAGTACTTAAGAGCATCTACCTACTCAAAAGGGAATTAAATTATACAAATATCCTTTAGACAATGCTATCCCACTATTGATGAGTAGGTAGCATCGTCGTTGGAGTTTTCGGGTCAATTCGATTAAGGGACATGTGGTCACTAAAGCAATGTTAGGACGCCTTAGTGGTAACCCTAATGTCTTAGATCATTTTATCCGAGGCAACCGTTTTGAGGCAACTTTATGATCTTTGGACAAGAGGGCGACCTCTAAAACTTCCTATACTCAATGACCACGTTCGAGGCAGCCAAGTGAGGTGTACCCTAAGAGTGGCATGTGCAAGTGTATTGTTTTTCAGTTATATTATCTTTGTATATGTTATGGTGAGCTACTGTTGATTTTAGGTTAAAATTTGATCTTGTCATGCATTGCCTATTATTCAAACATCTAACAGTTAATGGTTGCAGAAATTAAATTGCGGAAAATAAATCTAAGCTATTACAAGTCGTCGGGTATTTACATCGCCAAAGACAAACCCTTAAAAATTAAATTGCAAAAAGTAAATAAAAGCGATAAATAAAATCCTAATTTAAAAACTATTACATCCTCGAAGCGGTTACAATATTGAAATACGGATCTGTTGTACCCCAAAATTTGCCCTCCCATTTCATCAATATTTTCTCACCACAAGACCCTTGGAGCTCAAGATCAAGTTAGGGTTTGCTCTGCTCAAGACTCCTCCTTGCAATGTTGACCCAATTTAGGGTTTGTGTTTGCAGAAAGATGTTTTGACCTAAAATGTCCAAAATAACTTTCATGCCTCATGTTGGACTCACAAGTTTATCCATACCAAGTTTCAAGCCTTGATTCCAATCTTTGCCCAGTCAATTGGACAGTTGACCTAGAAATCAACTGTATTGGGGAAAAAGTCAACTGTGGTCAACTGACAGTCAAACCTCATGAAATTTGACCCTCATCAACATTATGAACTCATATGAACCATTTGGTCAAGTTTGGATCACAATTCCACAAGAAATTTGATCAGATCACCAAAAGGGCAAAATGGTCATTTTTAGGGTTTTGACTGCACAAAGGCAATTTTTGACTGTTTGACCTAACCAATAGCAATTCAAGCTCACATATGGACTCAAGGACTCAATGGCATTGTCTTGACATGTTCAACAAGTTCAAAAGATCCCAAATGCACAAGATTGACAGATGAATTTTCCAGTCAACTGATCCAAATTTGACTGTATACTGAAAAGTCAAACTTTGACTTTTTGGTCAAAATCAAGTGTCAAGATTCATTTTTCATCAAAGCATGCCAAATTATGAAACTTGTTCATCAAGAAATCAAAAATTACAAATTAGGGTTTGAAATGAAGAAATTTCATAACTTAGAAATTTTCTAAGTTATGAAATTTCCTAATTTTTTCCTAACTTTGTCCCATTTTTTCATCAAGATGTATTTGGATTCAAACAAAACTCAAAACATGAAAGTTATAGTCCATTGCAAAATCTACAACTTTTATTCACAAAGTTTCCTCAAAAGAAGCTTGTAGCTCAAGTTATGATTTTTTGAACAAGGGTGCAAAACATTCTTAACTTAGAAAATTTTTGACCTATTCTAGGCAGGATTTTTGCCCAACTTCATGGCCACTTTTCATATGCTTCCACTTGGAATTTCAACTTGCAATATAAAGATGGATTGTAGTACACATTCCAAGCTTTCCAAATTGTCCAAGAACTTCTATAACACCCTTGTGGTTAAGGAGAATCGAATTTGTGAAGATGGGCAAAAGTCACTTTGATTCATGGCCAAATGCATGTTCATAACTTAGGCATTTTTCAAACTCAGCATGGTTCAAGCTAGGTTACAGGCCTCTAATCCATTTCTTACTCAATAATTAAATCCTAAACCATTGTGCCAAGATGTTATTTTATGCATTTGGTCATTACATGAAGGATTAGTCCATAATTAGAAAAAGCATTTTAGCCATTTTGATAAAGTTACACTTTATGTCAAGTTTACAATCTAAGAGGTACAAAGCAAATCTCTGAGGCACAAGATTATGGACATATCCCACTGATCAAGAACAAACTTTGCAGTATGTTTAGGGGGCCTGCATAAGCTTGTAACCCAACTTGGCATTTTTGACTGAAGATAGAAGAAATCTTGCAAACACATACCAACATTGAGTTCCTGTCAACACAAGCCTAAACAAACTTTCTCCACACTTTCCATACTCCCTAACAGACCTAAAACACGACCAAAGAGCCTCCAATACTTCCTCAAACACAGAAACCCCATCCTCTTGCAAAAACAGGGAACCTGCTGCAGATTGAGGTCCACAACTCAATCCACTCGTGCACTTTGGCTAATAACCTTGCAAACACATTCTATACCATCCCTTGAAACTGTTCCAAGCCCTAAACACCAGCTGTAACACTCCTAACCCCATTTGCCATTTTCATTTTTCAGCTTTGCAGGTGAACTTCCATAGCTCGTTTCAGTCAGTTTCAAAGCAAGCTAGAGGTTGGAAAAGCATCCCCGAACTTCAAGCAAGTTGTACAAGTCCTCACATTGCATTGAAAGTACCTCCATTGCTGTACATGATTCAAGCTGAACAGGTAAAAACATGGACTTCTATCTCTCAATCTAGGAAGAGTTAGGCTTAAGTTTATGAATGAAACATGTCCTACTCATGGCCCTAAAGCTACCCATATCCTCACTTTCCATTTCTTTTATGTGTGCTGAGAGAATTTAAGACATGAACATTGAAAAAAACTTAGGTTAAAAATTGGGGGAGAGGAAATTCTCTCTCATTTCTGAGAGTTAGAACAACTTTTTTATATGTATGGATTCGTGATTTAATGCTCTACATAGTTTATGTTGTGAGTTTTGGCTGAAAATCAAAGAATCAGGAGTTTGTTGTTGAAGCAAGGAGGCGCGCGAATTTTCAAACAAAACTGGCTGGAGGTTGAAGAAGATAGACTTAGGCTGGGCCTGAGTTTTGTTTTTCTGTTTACACCACTTTATTTCACATACACCCCCTTGGCCCATTGTATGTTATTTTTATCATTTTTGATTTTTTCTTTTTGTTTCTGACTTGTTTATTTTTTGTCAAAACATAAAAAATATTAAAAATATTTTTCAACCATTTTTGCATTTTATTTGGATTTTATTTGTTTTATTTGAATTTATACATATAAATAAACATATATACTTTTATGTAAAATACTAAAAATAATACTAATACATTTTTATTTTCTGATTTTATTTTATTTTATCTCTTGAAAAACATTTCCTAAAAAATATACTTTTTTTGTAAATAATAAATATTTTATTTTTGTATATATTTAATATATTTAATACATAATATAAATACTTATATATCTATTAGAATATTTAGGATAAAAATACAAAAATAATACATTTTTATTTTTATTAATATTTGACCTCAAAAATACTTTTTTTTTACAATATACTTCCTTTTTATTTATTTTTTGTACATAATTAATAAATATTGTATTGTATATAAATAATAAATACTATTTATTTGCAAAATTAGGGTTTTGCCCTAAACATGAAAATATCCAAAAATTAATCTTTTTATTATTTTATTTCACTTGTAAATAAATCTCATACACTTACACAAATGCATTGATACACTTACATTGCTTTATTCTTATACATTGATCATTTTACATTTTGCAATTGATTCGATTTGGTTGTAAATATTTGGATACCACTCTCCTATTAAGTCTCATCCCCATTTGAACATTTGTACCCCCATTCCCATGACTATTGTGTAATAATTTAGGACTTTAAATTCCGCATTTTAAAGCTTTCTAAATATGCCATGATAGACTTAGGGTTTGTATGCAAATCAAATAACAATTAGCTTGACCTAATTCAAAGATAACAAATCATGAAAATGAACAACACCAATCACACTTGCACCCCTAGGGTTACTCCACTTGTTGCCTTCAATAATGGACCATGTTGCATGTTGAGTTTCTTTGGCAAAACAAAAACAAATCAAATGATCATAGTCCCTCGATGATGCTTTCGAAAGTTGCCTAAAAATGATCAAGTCCCTTAAAGGAAAAGTTGCCAAAGACACTTGGCACCATTGCAATCATGGTCTAAACAATGACCCGGGCCTGTCCCGTTAACATCCTAACACAAGATTGTCCACCAAATACAATGGTGGAACAAAACTGTTAAAAGGGTTAAAACATAGGAAAAGCCTTTGAGTAAATTTAGGGGTAGACAACTCTTAGTTACTTGATCAAATCTTGCAAAACACGGTTGCCTACTTTTCAAAACCACATTCCACAACACTTTCAAAACAACTTTCGAAAACATTGAAAACTTTTCAAAAGATAAGTACACCTTTGTATACATTCACACATGAATCATTACAAAGGTTGCCACCACATTGGCCTCTTTTCAAAACATTTTCAAACCCACACACAAAGCACCATTTCAAACAATTGAAAGCACCATTTCAAACAATTGAAAATCAAAGGCAAGTAATCTAAGCAAGTAACTAAGAGCCCATGGATAACCATGGATAGAAAGGGTGCTAATACCTTCCCTTTCTATAATCTACTCCCCGAACCCAAGAAAACATCTCAAAGGTTTTTGCTGTGCTTTTTAACATTTCCTTAGGATAAAATAAAAAGTCGGTGGCGACTCTTGCTCAACCGAAACATTTGCAAAAACAAACGCAAAACCCAAGTCAGTTCTCCCACCGTATCACATAACTGGCGACTCTGCTGGGGACTAAACTTAAAAGTGGGGTTACCTTAGGGTTAGATCATTTACTTGTTTTCAATTGTTTGCTTTGTTTGCTTTTATATTTGTGGGCTTTGCATCGGAGTTTCATAGATCCTAACCCGGATATGGGGAATACCCTTTTAGGTAGCATAAACTGTGAGGGACCTGTCCGGCGTAGACCGACATGGGTGAAGCAGTGGCTACGTTGGTGTGACACCTTGGTCTGTACCAATATCCCTCGTGTTGCAACGAGGAGAATATGGGTCTTCTAAGGAGTCATTAAACACCAACCAACCTTAGAACCCTAAATTGACCCAACTTGGCCATAGAATGGTAGCAATATGCTACACTCATTGAGGCTAAACTCTCGCAATGGTTCTGGTCGCAAGAAAAGATTGCGATGCTGGAGTTATGACCGATCGAGGGTAGTCAATGATATTAAGATCCTCTAGAACCCGATTACTTTTGGTAGGACAGGTCTTAACCAACGAAACTAAAAGAGGGTAATACCTGAACTTCATGTTGGCCTAAACCCTAAGGGCTGTCTTGTGTGACTTGTGTGCCTTATCATGCTTGCCTTTGTGAATACTTGTGGTGTGCTTTATCATAAAATCATACCATCATACCATTGCATGCATCCTGCATAAGGACTGACCCATTTCAAAGACAAGAGGGTTTCATCTTTGCTCTGTTTTGTAGGACATCATGATGCCCGTGCGTAGGAATACTATCCTGCTCAACTTTGTTCAACCACCTACTTTGCTCAAGGAATTGGTTGATAGGATTCCAAACACTACTTCCTTCATTAAGAGGCATGGTTCTCTTCTCGGTTTAATCACTTCAAAGTGGGACCAACAACTGATGAGTGTCCTGGTCCAGTTTTATGATCCCCTGTATCATTGCTTCACTTTTCAAGACTTCCAGTTGGTCCCTACCCTGGAAGAATTCTCTAATTTGCTTTGTATCCCTGTTTTGGAGCAGACTCCATTCATTGGTTGGGAGAAGACTCTTAGGCCTGAAGAGATTGCTGCAGTCCTTCCCTTGACCAAAGAAGAGGTAGTGGCTAACTGGGAAACTAGAAGTGGAGTTAAGGGCTTTTTGGCTAAGTTTCTGATTGGTAAAGCTAACAGTTTTTGGAATGACTTAGACTTCAAGGCGTACGAAGACATTCTGGCTCTCTTAATCTATGGTCTAGTATTTTTTCTAAATCCTGATAACTTTGTCAATGTCAATGCCATAAGGATCTTCATGTCTCGGAACCCTGTACCCACTCTCTTGGGTGATATCCTGCAACAACTCTATGCTCGTACTGCCCGAAGACGGGAAACTCTGTGGTGTTGTGCTCCTTTGTTAGTGAGGTGGTTTATTTCACACCTCCCTAAGTTTGTGCTGAAGAACAAAGAAGGAATGGGCTGGGCTCGTAGGTTAATGTCTCTCACTGATAATGACATCATTTGGACTCTCAGAGGTTTGGATGAGGTATCCATTATTGATCGTTGCGGAGAATATCCTAATGTTCCATTGATCGGTACCCAGGGAGGAATCTCTTATAATCCATGTTTAGCTCTCCGTCAGTTTGGAAGAGCCAGAAGAGCAGGGCCTCATGAGATGTTGGTACCTCACATCAGTTTTGAATTTCAGGTAGACAGTGACGAGCTGCACCATAGATTCATCAAGGCTTGGGACAGAATTCACAAAGCTGACCCACATGAGTTGGGATCGAAGACTTATCTACCAATGGAACCCTACAACAGATGGGTCCGCATCCGTGCTCAGAAGTTAGGTATGCCATACAAAGCTGTCAGGCCTATCATTCTTGAATCTCCTGATGAAGACGTGGTTCCTCCAACTGTCCTCCCTCCTCAGATACCCACTGATGTTGATACACTAAAGAGATCTTGGGTGCAGCTACAGGAAGAGCGGGATTTTTATCGGGAAAAGTTCAACGAACAGGAACAAAAGATCCAGAAGCTGACTAAGCAATTGGAGGAGGAGCGGATCCTGAACGACTATATCCGTACTGAGAAGAGGAGGCCATGGGAGCACTGATGAGCTTTGGATGTTTCTTTTACAGCTTTTATTTCCTTTTCAGTATTTTCATTCTTGTAATGCCTAAGGGCAAATTGTTGAACAATTTAAAGTTTGAATTTAATGAAGTGTGTTTCCTTTTTGTCTACAAAGTTGAATCCCGTTTGTCTTTGAAAACATAAATCATACGCATCTTATTGCATCATATGCATAACAGGTACCCTTCTTCCACAAGTTGCTTAATCTTCTTCGCTGTTTATTTCAGCACTCAATCATCATGTCTTTCGAGCCTACTACCGAACAAGCTATCAAGGCCCTCTAGGCCCAGAACGCCCAGTTTCAGGAGCTGGTCATGAGCTTAGCCCAGGGTCAACAGGAGTTGAAGACTCTGCTTTTGAAGAAGAAGAAGAGGACTGCGCTGTTTAACACTGGACGGAGGTTTGGGAATACACTACATAATGAGGCTGATCAGGGTACTTCCTCTGCAGAGAAAGACACTCCCCGAGGGGGAAGGGCTCCTAGTCCTTTGGTCTCCGACAACGAGACGGATTACAATGATGAACAGTACCCTCCTGAAGACAGGTACAAGCAACTAGAGGACCGACTAAGTGCCATGGAAGTTCAACATGTACCGGGGCTGGATTTTGGAGATCTAGGTTTATCTTCTGGGGTGGTGATCCCACACAAGTTCAAGGCACCTGCCTTTGCGAAGTACGACGGGGCTTCCTGTCCTAAGCTGCATCTCAGATCATATGTAAGGAAGATCCAACCTTACACTGCAGACAAGAACCTATGGATCCATTTCTTTCAGGATAGCCTTTCGGGGTCCCAACTCGAATGGTTCTATCAGCTGGATGGAGCCAGTATTCGAAACTGGGAGGACTTGGCTACTGCCTTTTATAAACAGTATCAGTACAATTCTGACCTCGCTCCCACGCGTACCCAACTCTAGGGTATGTCACTGGGGACGGGCGAAGGATTCAAGGAGTATGCGCAAAAGTGGAGAGACCTGGCTGGCAGGGTGCAGCCACCGCTGACTGACCGTGAACTTGTTGACATGTTCTTGGGGACCCTGTCTGGTCCATTCTTTAATCACCTGATTGGGAATTCCTCTGCGGGGTTTACATATTTGATCTTGACTGGTGAGAGAATAGAAGCTGGTATCAAGTCGGGGAAGATACAGAAAGGTGCCTCCGCGAGTACTGAAAAGAAGCCCTTCAAGAAGGAAGCCAGTGCTGTTTATGGTCCCAGAAGACAAATTAAGCCGGAACGCCGCTAAGCTGTCAATGCATTGGTAATTTCAAAGCCTGCTGCTGCTCCTCAGCAGTACAACCAACCAAGGGGTGAGAGACCCAAAAGGCAGTACACTCGGCTCAGCATGACCCTGTCTCAGATTTTGCCGCAACTACTGTCAACCAATCTGGTAACTATCAAAGAAGCTCCAAAGGTAGTAAACACAGCTTCTCCAAAGTACAACCCCAACGCCCGTTACGCTTATCACTCTGATAGCCCGCGGCATACTACGGACGATTGTTGGGCTCTGAGGAATAAGGTTCAGGACCTTATTGATGCTAAAGAAATACAGTTTGAGGCGCCCGAAAGGCCCAATGTTGTGACTGCTCCCATGCCCCAGCATGGAGTGAATGTTGTGGAAGAAGACCGGTATGTAGCCTCCGTGGAAGAGATTGTTACTCCGTTATTGACCGTCAAGAGGAACCTGTTGCTAGCCGGTTTATTTTCGGGATGTAGTAAAGGTTGCCGTCTATGTGTTGTTTCACCTGTTGGTTGTCCTTTGCTGAAATCAGGTATCCAAAGCCTGATGGATAGCAAAGAAATCTTGTTCGAGAAGATTGCTGTTCCTGCTGTCCCTACTGAAGAAGTATCCATTGTTACTATTTTCAACAACCCTCCTAAGGCTCCCTCAAAGAAGCCTGTCAAAATCATGTCTACTCAGAAGATTGCTCCTATCATCATCACTGTTCTGGGACCTCTCCCTTATACATCCGACAAAGCTGTCCCGTGGCACTATGGGGCAGATGTTTATGTTCTTGGAGTAAAGCAAGAGTTTGATACCAGTACCGGCGTCACCAACATCGCCGGGCCTGCCAAAGTTACTCGCAGTGGTAGGCTGTTCTCACCAGATATTGCGCCACTAGCTATTCAGAGACCTCTTGTCATCACACCTGCAAGTGTGCCTGCTTCCCTTCCTGATCAAGTTCCTGTTTCTACCCCTGCTGCCGAGTCATCTGACGCTCGGGGCAAAGGGATTGCTACTGATTTGCCTGCCTTGACGGAGGCACCAAAGACAACCAATGTTGAAGCTTCCCAACAAGAGATGGAAGAGATTCTCAAGATCATTAAGAAGAGTGATTTCAATTTAGTTGAGCAGTTGGGGCACACCCCATCAAAGATTTCTATGCTATCACTGTTGTTGTGTTCAGAGGCCCACGCCAAGGCTCTGATCTCCTTCCTGAAGATGGCCCATGTGGCACAAGAAACGTATGCTGATCAATTTACCGATTGTGTGGCCAACTTGAATGCTGATAATGGGTTGGACTTCTCTGACGCCAATCTGACTGCCAAAGGAAAGAACCATAACGACGCCCTGCATGTCTCCATTGAATGCAGGGGCACTACTCTTGCCCATGTGTTGGTAGACACCGGTTCTTCATTGAACGTCTTACCCAAGAAGGCCCTAGACAGGTTGGATTGTGAGGGTTTGGAGCTCAAGCCTAGTAACATTGTTGTCCGGGCCTTTGACGGGTCCAAGAGGATGGTACATGGCGAAGTTGACATTCCAATCCGGGTTGGTTCGCAGGTTTTTGATTCAACATTTTATGTGATGGATATCCGACCATCCTATTCTTGTTTGCTGGGTCGTCCATGGATCCACAAGGCTGGAGCTGTGAGCTCCACACTACATCAGAAGCTTAAGTACCCGGTTAGAGGGAAAATTGTTACAGTTCAGGGGGAGGAAGAGTATATGGTCAGCCACCTCAACTCGTTCCGATACATAGAGATGGATGGGGAGTTCATTGAGACCCCATTTCAACACTTTCAAGAGGTGCCTCAGACACTGGCATCAGCTGAGACTGTGATTGAAGACCCTCCTTTGAAGATGGCTTCCTTAAAGGATGCCCGGGCTGTTATTGAGAAGGGTGAGTGCGCAAACTGGGGCCGACTTCCTGACTTCACTCCAAAGACTGACAAGTTTGGCTTGGGTTTCACTGCAGAGGCTCAGAAGGCTGTTCGTAAAGCAAGGATTGGAAGACCTCCTGTGTTCATCGCCAACCCGGGAGTGAATGCTATTGAAGACGACGTGGAGGAATCTGAATTCGACAGCTGGATCTACCCAACAACCGACGGTGGACCAAGCAACTGGACTGCCAAAGACTTCACACCTATTACTTTTGTCACTCAGTAATGAACTCCTTTGTTTTGAATTTGTAACAAACAATATCTTGAAACTTTTATGGCTCGGTGTCTTACCCGGGGCACCGTGGCTTCATTTGTGAGGGCTTTTGTGTGTCATTTTCATATATCATCAATAAAAACATTGGACGTTTGTTGCATTTCAAAATCTTGCGCTCCTTTTCTTTCTTTATTATATATTGCAAAACATCTATATTTACACACACTCACCTATACAGGTTCCAATCCACTCTGGATCTCACTGGTAACGACTCTGCTACTTCCAGTTATGACTTTGAAAATCCGATCAACTTAGCCGAAGACGAAGGTGAAGATGATTGCGAAGTGCCTGGTGAGCTCGCAAGACTTCTACTCCAGGAAGAGAGGGCCATTCAGCCACATGAAGAGCCAGTGGAAACGGTAAATTTGGGTACTGAGACAGACAGAAAGGAAGTCAAGATTGGTGCCAATCTAGAGCTCAGTGTGAAACAACGGTTGATTCAGATGCTGCATGAATATGTGGAAATCTTTGCCTGTTCTTACAAAGACATGCCTGGGTTGGATACTGACATTGTGGTGCATCACCTGCCTACCAAGGAAGGCTGCCCTCCGGTAAAATAGAAGGTCCACCGTATGCGTCCAGAAATGTCCGAGAAAATCAAAGCTGAGGTTATGAAACAATTTGATGTCGGGTTTCTCGCAGTGACTTCTTACCCTCAGTGGGTTGCCAACGTGGTTCCAGTGCCGAAGAAGGATGGTAAGGTCCGAATGTGTGTTGATTACAGGGATTTGAACAGAGCGAGCCCCAAGGATGATTTCCCTCTGCCTCATATCGATGTTCTGGTTGACAACACTGCTCAGCATAAAAGTATTCTCCTTCATGGATGGCTTCTTCGGTTATAATCAGATCAAGATGGCTCCTGAAGACATGGAGAAGACCACCTTTGTTACTCAGTGGGGCACCTTTTTCTACAAGGTCATGCCTTTTGGGTTGAAAAATGCTGGGGCAACATACCAACGTGCCATGGTTGCTCTGTTTCATGACATGATCCATCATGAGATTGAAGTATATGTCGATGATATGATTGTAAGGTCCCAAACTGAGGAGGAACACCTTGACCATCTACGGAAGCTGTTTGACCGTCTGAAGTTGTACAAGCTGAGGTTGAACCCAAACAAGTGCACCTTTGGGGTGAGATCTGGAAAATTACTAGTCTTCATCGTGAGCGACAAAGGCATTCAAGTGGATCCTGCCAAGGTGAAAGCCATACAAGAGATGCCAACTCCCAAGACAGAGAAAGAAGTCAGAGGCTTTCTAGGACGGTTGAACTACATTGCCCGATTCATCTCGCATCTAACTGCTACCTGTGAACCACTCTTCAAGCTGTTGAAGAAAGATCAAGTAGTACGTTGGAACGATGAATGTCAGGCTGCTTTTGAAAGAATCAAAGAGTATCTCCAAGAACCACCCATTCTTATGCCACCGGTTGAAGGGAGACCTCTAATACTATACTTGACAATACTGGACAACTCAATGGGGTGTGTGCTGGGGCAGCATGACGAGTCTGGCCGAAAAGAACACGCCATTTATTACCTAAGCGAAAAGCTTACCGACTGTGAGACCCGATACTCACTGCTCGAGAAAACTTGCTGCGCTTTGGTATGGGCTGCTCGCCGGCTGAGACAGTATATGTTGACTCACACTACTTTGTTGATTTCAAAAATGGATCCAATCAAGTACATATTCGAAAAGCCTGCCTTGTCTGGAAGAATAGCAAGATGGCAGATGATCTTGACGGAATACGACATCCAGTACACGACTCAAAAAGCAATCAAGGGAAGTGTATTGGCAGACCATTTGGCACACCAGGCAGTGGACGATTACCAGTCGATGAACTTTGAATTTCCAGACGAGGATATCATGGTAGTGACTGATTGTGAAGTACCTGGACCAGATGAAGGACCTGAGGAAGGATCCTGATGGTCTATGCACTTTGACGGAGCCTCGAACGCTTTGGGTAACGGTATCGGCGCTGTGATCATATCCCCTAAAGGCACTCATACTCCCCTTACCGCCCGGTTATGTTTCAACTGCACCAACAACATGGCAGAGTATGAAGCATGTATCATGGGTCTTCAAGCTGCAATTGACTTAAGGATCAAGTTTCTGAGTGTCTTCGGAGATTCCGCTCTCGTGATCAATCAGGTCAAAGGCGAGTGGGATACGAAACACCCAAATCTTATTCCTTACAAAGAGTATGTGTTGACGTTGATTCCCCACTTCGAGGAGATAACTTTTGAACACTTCCCAAGGGAGGAGAATCAGTTGGCGGACGCATTAGCTACGATGTCTTCTATGTTCAAAGTCAAATGGGACAACGAGGCTCCCCGGATCATCTTCTGGAAGTTGGATGAACCCGCACATTGCTGCGATCTCGAGACCGAAGAGGTAACTGAAAAACCTTGGTATCATGAAGTGAAGAGGTACTTGGAAGCTCAAGAATACCCCGAAGGCGCATCTGTTAATGACAAGAAGTTCCTGAGAAGGTTTGCGGCAAAGTTCTTCCTCAGCAACGGCATTCTGTACAAGCGAAACCATGATTCAACTTTACTGCGTTGTGTGGATAAGACTGAAGCAGAAAAGATCATGGCGGAGCTACATGAAGGTACCTTCGGAACACATTCCAGTGGACATACCATGGCAAAGAAAATCCTTCGGGCAGGATATTTTTGGTCCACAATGGAAGCCGACTGTTATCAGCATTCTCGAACTTGTCATAAATGCCAGATCTATGCTGATAAGGTGCACATTCCTCCGGTTCCTCTGAACGTCTTGACGGCACCTTGGCCTTTTGCAATGTGGGGCATTGATATGATCGGCGAAATCAGACCTACACCATCCAACGGGCATCGCTTCATCCTAGTAGCGATTGATTACTTCACAAAGTGGGTTGAAGCAGCTTCCTATGCTACCGTAACCAAGAACGTCGTGGCACGGTTCATTCGGCACAACCTGATCTGTCGATACGGTGTACCTGAGAGGATCATTACAGATAATGGTACCAATCTTAACAACAAGATGATCACTGAGCTCTGCGAGCAATTCAAGATACAACACCACAACTCTTCTCCCTACCGGCCGAAGATGAATGGGGCTGTAGAAGCAGCAAATAAGAACATCAAGAAGATTGTGCAGAAGATGACAGTGACCTACAAAGATTGGCACGAAATGTTACCGTTTGCTCTTCATGGGTACCGTACCTCAGCACGGACGTCAACAGGGGCAACTCCCTTTTCCTTGGTCTATGGCATGGAGGCAGTCTTGCCTATTGAAGTCCAGATACCCTCTCTCCGGATAACGAAAGATGCAGATTTGAGCGAAGATGACTGGATCCAGACTCGGCTTGATCAGTTAAACCTAATTGACGAAAAGAGATTCACTGCTATTTGTCATGGTCAGACGTACCAAAAATGGATGATCAGGGCGTTTAACAAGAAGGTCAGACGACAAGAGTATCAAGTTGGGGACCTGGTAGTCAAGCCCATCATTCTTCCTCAAAGTGATCCTAGGGGCAAATGGACCCCTACGTACGAAGGGCCATTTGTGGTAAAGAACATCTTCTCAGGAGGAGCGATGATTCTAACCACCATGGATGGTGACGACCTTCCTCACCCCGCCAATGCAGACATAGTAAAAAGATACTACGCATGAACTAAAGACCCGCTAGGTTGACACACCTAGGCAAAAATAAGGGCTTCCCGGCGAACCAAAAGGGTTCGGGCAAAAATAAGGGATGAAATGAAAAAAAATCTGTACACCCGGCAAGTCGAAAACCTGAAAAGGCGACTTGGGAAAAAATGGGTATCCCGGTGGACTGAAAACCCGAAAGGGCGGTCCAGGCAAAAGTTAGGGATAAAGCGTAACACTATGTCTCATTTGGATCACCTTGCATCCAGAATCCGGAATCAACTATCGGGCTCAGATGACTCCAATCAATCAGCTTCATCTTCAACTAAGCAGCAGAGTGATGAGACGTTTGAAGACATAAAGGTGATAGCAAAGTTGGAACCCAGTGGGATTATTTTTTTCACATAGCTGTTTTGTTTCCTTTTCACAAAATTGTATAAACTCTATTTTGCTCGACGGCGTTCTCTTACTAGGACGTCAGCCTCCTATACACAAAACGCCTATTTACAGGCAAAACTTCAAAATCAATACAAGTTTCATTTTCCAGACAAATTGCCAGTTGTTTTTCCTTTATCTGTTTTGTTTTACAAAGAACGTCCAATGTTCATTTTTTTGATATATGCATTTGACATTAATTTCTAATCATAAATATTTGCATGCGAAACAAAGGACTAATTATAGGTGACATCAGAAACAGGGGCAATAAAGAATTGTCTAAGCAATTTAGTTGCTCTGTCCACCAAGGTACCAAGGTAAGTTCAGCTGAAGAATTTGACCAAAATACCTTCACTCCCCACAGAGTAAGACAAAATTCAGCAATACTCTCCCCAGGCAGAGTTGGTCTCCCATCAGCCCTAAAAAAGGCACAGTATCTCCAGCAAGTCAGCGATACTATCCCCAAGAAAAGTTAGTCTACTGTCAGCCTTAAGGAAGTTGGGTATCCCCAGAAGATCTCAACATTCCCCAGCGGAGTATAGACATTCCTCAGCAAGCATCCCCGACAGTCTTAATATAAGATTGTTCCCCAGCGGAATACAGACATCCAGTGGAACCATTCCCCAGTATAGCCTGAAAAGTTTCCACAGGAAAGTTGAATCATCCTCCCCAGTAGATTCTGAAGCTTATCCCCAGTAGATTCTGGAAGCTTATTCCCCTGCAGAGTACGAACGCATCTCCCCGACTTTCATTCAAAAGTTATTTCCCCACCAGGGCTTATAACTGGGTTATCCTCAGCTAATTACCACGGAAAGATCGTCCTCGGCGAAGTTCTTTCTATCCCCAGCGGAGTTCATCAAATTCCCCAACATACCTTACCAGTGGAATCCCCAGTGGAGCTCTCATCAAAACCTCAGCGAAGTATCTCTTCCCACATAGTAATTCCCCGCAGATTAATCTCTCCAACAAGTTTATTCCCCAACGGAGTCATCTTCTCCTACCAGTTTATTCTTGCAACCATCATCCCCAGCGGAAGCGAAGAACTCTACTCTTCAACATCAGCCCAGGATTCCACAAACTCCCGGCAGTCGTCAAGGATTTATTTTCCTAGACAAAAATACATTCATCATATTCTTATACACCGTGACGCATGCATATACGCATCATATCACACGATCTCATTTATTTTTGAGAACATCATGACATCATGCATCTCATACATCATGACATTGCATACAGCTAATGTTTTGCCTTTTCAGGAAAAGGTCAATCCAAAGATGATTACTATCAACTATCGTAATTCCAGATTCGATACCTGTATCCAGCCATGGCATATCTGTAGACTAATTCCAGATTCGATTCCTGTATCCGGCCAGGGCATATCTGTAGACGAAAAATTCTAGATTCGATTCCTGTATCTAGCCAGGGCATATCTGTGAGCAATTGATTGTAGATTCGATACCTGTATCTAGCCAGGGCATATCTGCATGAAGAGTTTGAAGATCAACCCCTGTAACAGGCCAGGAAATTATCTTTCATTCTCAGGTCAGAGGTTTACACCTGTATCCAGCCAGGAAAGCTATCTCTACTAACCTTTTGCAATTCCAGATCCGATACCTGTATCCATCCAGGGCATATCTGAAGATGACAAATTCCAGATTCGATTCCTGTATCCAGCTAGGGCATATCTGTAGACGACCAATTCCAGATTCGATTCCTGTACCCAGCTAGGGCATATCTGTGAGTATTTGATTGTAGATTCGATACCTGTATCCATCCAGGGCATATCTGCATGAAGAGTTTAGAGATTCGATACCTGTATCCAGCCAGGGCACGTTTGTAAGCAACCTTTTGAAGTTCCGAATTCGATTCTTATATCTAGCCAGAGCACATCTGTGAGCAACTAATTGTAGATTCGATACCTAAACCTAGCCAGGGCATGTCTGCATGAAGAGACTGAAGATCAACACCTGTAATAGGCCAGGAAACCATCTTCCTTTCTCAAAGTACGCCAGTTCTCGCTAAGGAATCTCTTACGCGATCAACACTTCCAAATGACATCTATAAGCCCATTCCCGACAAGGTTCTGTTACGTCTCCAGATGGCATCTATAAGCCCATCCTCCTATCCACCATCTCTCCAAATGGCATCTATAAGCCCATTCTCGACATCACATTGCTGATACTCTACTATGCGAGTGCAAATTTCTGGGCACTTTAGTGTTCAATCATCTTTCACCTTCGGATCACGAAAGGCACGCAAGCCAATCTATATCCTCAGGTCTAAGAAGATTGAACAGGGGCAACTGTTGTACCCCAAAATTTTCCCTCCCATTTCATCAATATTTTCTCACCACAAGACCCTTGGAGCTCAAGATCAAGTTAGGGTTTGCTCTGCTCAAGACTCCTCCTTGCACTGTTGACCCAATTTAGGGTTTGTGTTTGCACAAAGATGTTTTGACCTAAAATGCCCAAAATAACTTTCATGCCTCATGTTGGACTCACAAGTTTATCCATACCAAGTTTCAAGCCTTGATTCCAATCTTTGCCCAGTCAATTGGACAGTTGACCTAGAAATCAGCTGTATTGGGGAAAAAGTCAACTGTGGTCAACTGACAGTCAAACCTCATGAAATTTGACCCTCATCAACATTATGAACTCATATGAACCATTTGGTCAAGTTTGGATCACAATTCCACAAGAAATTTGATCAGATAACCAAAAGGGCAAAATGGTCATTTTTAGGGTTTTGACTGCACAAAGGCAATTTTTGACTGTTTGACCTAACCAATAGCAATTCAAGCTCACATATGGACTCAAGGACTCAATGGCATTGTCTTGACATGTTCAACAAGTTCAAAAGATCCCAAATGCACAAGATTGACAGATGAATTTTCCAGTCAACTGATCCAAATTTGACTGTATACTGAAAAGTCAAACTTTGACTTTTTGGTCAAAATCAAGTGTCAAGATTCATTTTTCATCAAAACATGCCAAATTATGAAACTTGTTCATCAAGAAATCAAAAATTACAAATTAGGGTTTGAAATGAAGAAATTTCATAACTTAGAAATTTTCTAAGTTATGAAATTTCCTAATTTTTTCCTAACTTTGTCCCATTTTTTCATCAAGATGTATTTGGATTCAAACAAAACTCAAAACATGAAAGTTATAGTCCATTGCAAAATCTACAACTTTGATTCACAAAGTTTCCTCAAAATAAGCTTGTAGCTCAAGTTATGATTTTTGGAACAAGGGTGCAAAACATTCTTAACTTAGAAAATTTTTGACCTATTCTAGGCAGGATTTTTGCCCAACTTCATGGCCACTTTTCACATACTTCCACTTGAAATTTCGACTTGAATTACAAAGATGGATTGTAGTACACATTCCAAGCTTTCCAAATTGTCTAAGAACTTCTCAAACACCCTTGTGGTTAAGGAGAATCGAATTTGTGAAGATGGGCAAAAGTCACTTTGATTCATGGCCAAATGCATGTTCATAACTTAGGCATTTTTCAAACTCAGCATGGTTCAAGCTAGGTTACAGGCCTCTAATCCCTTTCTTACTCAATAATTCAATGCTAAACCATTGTGCCAAGATGTTATTTTATGCATTTGGTCATTACATGAAGAATTAGTCCATAATTAGAAAAAGCATTTTAGCCATTTTGATAAAGTTACACTTTATGTCAAGTTTACAATCTAAGAGGTACAAAGCAAATCTCTGAGGCACAAGATTATGGACATATCCCACTGATCAAGAACAAACTTTGCAGCATGTTTAGGGGGCCTGCATAAGCTTGTAACCCAACTTGGCATTTTTGACTGAAGATAGAAGAAATCTTGCAAACACATACCAACATTGAGTTCCTGTCAACACAAGCCTAAACAAACTTTCTCCATACTTTCCATACTCCCTAACAGACCTAAAACACGACCAAAGAACTTCCAATACTTCCTCAAACACAGAAACACCATCCTCTCGCAAAAACAGGGCACCTGCTACAGATTGAGGTCCATAACTCAATCCACTCGTGCACTTTGGCTAATAACCTTGCAAACACATTCCATACCATCCCTTGAAACTGTTCCAAGCCCTAAACACCAGTTGTAACAATCCTAACCCCATCTGCCATTTTCATTTTTCAGTTTTGCAGGTGAACTTCCACAACTCGTTTCAGTCAGTTTCAAAGCAAGCTAGAGGTTGGAAAAGCATCCCTGAACTTCAAGCAAGTTGTACAAGTCCTCACATTGCATTGAAAGTACCTCCATTGTTGTACACGATTCAAGCTGAACAGGTAAAAACATGGACTTCTATCTCTCAATCTAGGAAGAGTTAGGCTTAAGTTTATGAATGAAACATGTCCTACTCATGGCCCTGAAGCTACCCATATCCTCACTTTCCATTTATTTTATGTGTGCTGAGAGAATTTAAGACATGAACATTGAAAAAAACTTAGGTTAAAAATTGGGGGAGAGGAAATTCTTTCTCATTTCTGAGAGTTAGAATAACTTTTTTATATGTATGGATTCGTGATTTAATGCTCTACATAGTTTATGTTGTGAGTTTTGGCTGAAAATCAAAGAATCGGGAGTTTGTTGTTGAAGCAAGGAGGCGCGCGAATTTTCAAACAAAACTGGCTGGAGGTTGAAGAAGATAGACTTGGGCTGGGCCTGAGTTTTGTTTTTCTGTTTACACCACTTTATTTCACATACACCCCCTTGGCCCATTGTGTGTTATTTTTATCATTTTTTATTTTTTCTTTTTGTTTCTGACTTGTTTATTTTTTGTCAAAACATAAAAAATATTAAAAATATTTTTCAACCATTTTTGCATTTTATTTGGATTTTATTTGTTTTATTTGAATTTGTACATATAAATAAACATATATACTTTTATGTAAAATACTAAAAATAATACTATTACATTTTTATTTTCTGATTTTATTTTATTTTATCTCTTGAAAAACATTTCCTAAAAAATATACTTTTTTTGTAAATAATAAATATTTTATTTTTGTATATATTTAATATATTTAATACATAATATAAATACTTATATATTTATTAGAATATTTAGGATAAAAATAAAAAGGTTTTTGCTGTGCTTTTTAACCTTTCCTTAGGATAAAATAAAAAGTCGGTGGCGACTCTTGCTCAACCGAAACATTTGCGAAAACAAACGCAAAACGCAAGTCAGTTCTCCCACCGTATCACAGGATCAAAAATAATACGTGCACGATAAAAATTAAATCAGAGTGTCCTTTAGGGTTTTGACCCTTTTATTGAATAAAGCTTATATTTTTTTTGTTATTTTTGAATTAAAAATTAGTCTAAATTAATAATTGAATTAATTAATAAAAAAGGAAATATTTTTGGGTTTTTATTTATTTAAAGAAATAAAATAAGAATGATCAAAATTATTAAAACCTAATATTCTAAATTGATTTTAATTTATTGCAAAAAATATTAAATGTTACACCTATTTAAAACTAAGTTAATTAATTAAGGTTTATTTACAAAATAAAATAATGAAAGTAATAAAAATAATATATTTTTTTATGTTTTCTGATTTTTTAATGAAAAATGTTCATTGGTTAATTAATTAATTAAGATAATAATAATAATAAAAATAGAAAAATAATGAAAAAGAAATAAAATGTAAAGAAATACTCAGGGGGGTGCTGGGCTTAAAAAGGGAGTATGATCAGTAATTCTTGGCCCAAAACATCCAGCCTGCTTTGACCTTTGGGATCCAACGCATGCTTGTTGACCAGGGAGTATGGTGGTCCTTCAATTTTGGCCACTGGATCTTGGCCTGAAGCCACTTGGCACATTGATCTCTGGGGCATATGGTAATCCACGCCTGGAATGCTACACATGAATACCTGGGGAAAAATTGTAACAAAGTTTTGGGGGACCTGGGATTCGAACCCTGGTACCAAGGGGTTTTGCAATAGCACGCTCACCAACCAACCAACTTGTTCATTCGTTTATTGGAATAGAGAACAAATAATATATTCAAAACAATTAAATATGCCTTGCAAAAATAAAAAATGCGCTAATGATTCAAACGGGCCAATGGATGCAAGCCACGATATCATCTTCCTCAACACATCTCTGGTTATTTACCTGCGAATTTTTATCCGCAGGAAGTTTCGTAGGGCATCTCAAAAACCCTCTCTAGGCCATATAAATGAGACCTAAGAGTACCAATGCACTCGTCTCTTCCTCCTGGTCATCCCTGTAACCATTGTTTGATCCAATTTTCCCTGTAACACAAACGCCTAAAAACAACACATATGAACCCTAGATTCGGGCATCGTTATACAGGCCATGAAAATCAAATTGGATAATGCCAAAACATTCTAAATCAAATAACAATCACAAATATGCCAATATTTTAAAGAAAAGATGCAAGAATTGGAGATTTGGAATCCATGTTCAGAGGTCTGTTCGTGATGACTTACAGTGCAATTTAGGCAATGAAAATGCTTGGTTTTGACTGGTATTGCTTCACTGAATTCCAGGGAAGGGAGTAGCGTTGAGCTTTTGCTTTTAAAAGGCCTCCAAACCAGAATCCGATCTCCATTTTTTCAAGGTTTTTCACAAACTTGGTATGGCCGTTTTTGCAGAGCTTTGTGCGTTCTAGGTCTGGCTTGCTTGTGTGCATATAATAGAATGATTTTAGGGTAAAACATGGGCTATAATCCAAGTGTATTGAAGAATCAAGATTGGATTTTGATCACCATTAACATGTTTCCAAATATAGGCCAAATCTGATTTTTTGTACATAACCAAGCTTGATACGAATTTGATTTGGTTCATGATGGTAATTGAAAGTTGTACAAATCACAAAGATATGATTTCATCAATTTTTAGATTTTATTTGATTTAAAATGAATTAAACCAATAAAAATTAAATAAAATAGAAAAATAAATGAATGGCCATGGAATCAGGTATGGGACACGTGTGTGGCATGACAAGACCACATCAAGTGGGAAAAAGTGGGCCCTTTTGTCAAAAATTGGAGTTTTGAGGATAGTTGACTTTTGGCAAATTTGGAAAAATGCCCAACTTCAACAATGCATAACTTCTCCAATTTTGAACTTTTGGAGGTGTTCTTGGACTTTTTAGAAACCTTGAGATGTCTTATAACCAAACCTTTTGGTATCATCTCATTTTGATGTTCCATGCTCAAGTTATAAGCTTTGGCAAAAAATGTGTTTTTGTTGACTTTCAAAAATGACCTATAATGTCCAAATTTGTAACTTTTTGTGAGAGCATTTCTTGATCTTGGGGTGTGAAGATGGATTGTAGGAAATTGAATCCTCTTAAAAATTAGCTTTGGATGGGTCATTTACATAAAGTATGAGAAAGTTATGCTTGGTCAAAGTTGAGTTGACGTTTCCTGCAAAACCCTAATTTAGCAACTTTTGAATCTTGATGAATCTTGATGAATCTTGAGCAATCCTTGATGAATCATGATCAACCCTTGATCAAATGATTAATTATCCTTCAAAATTAGAATGTTGACTAAAAATCTTGAGGTTTGACTGTATTTGGGACACAGTTGACTTTTGCCCTAGCACAGTCGATTTTTGGGTCTCTTGAGCAACTGACTGAACAAACTTCCTCTGCAAGGCTTGAAATTTGTCATGGATGAACTTGAGAACATATTAGGACATTGGGGAGAACTTGAGGTGATTTGGATGTGAGGACATTGATGCAACACAAAACCCTAATTTTGAATTGACTGCCTTAGGAGGTGATTTGACTGTCCAACCCTTGAGCCAACTTGAGCAACTTGAAGATTATTCTTGGCAAATATTGAGGAATATGGGAGGGAAAATTTTGGGGTACAAAACATACAAAGCATACAATTGAAAACATAATGATCTAATCCTAAGGTACACCTCACAAATAAATATTCCCCAGCAGAGTCGCCAGTTCTGTGATCGGTGGGAATGAGAACTAACTGTTTTGGAATGCTGGTTCGCGTTTGCGTTTGTTTTCGTAAAATGTCGCGGTAAGCAAGAGTCGCCACCGTCTTTTATTTTATCCAACAAGGAAAGGACAAAAGCACAGAAAAATTCCTTTTTGAGATATTTCTCGGGTTCGGGAGGTAGATTATAGAAAGGGAAGGTGTTAGCACCCTTTCTATCCGTGGTTATCCACGGGCTCTTAGGTACTTGCTCATTATGTTTTCAAAAGTTTGCTTTTCTTTGTGTTTGTGGGTTTGAAAGTAGTTTTTGTTTGAAAGGTGTGTAAGTGCGAAAAGTTTTGTTTTGTTTTTAAAAGGAGAAAGTACTTAAGAACATCTACCTACTCAAAAAGGAATTAAATTATGCAAGTGTCCTTTAGACAATGCTATCCCACTATTGAGTAGTAGGTAGCATCGTCGTTGGAGTTTTCAGGTCAATTCGATTAAGGGACGTGTGGTCACTAAAGCAATGTTAGGACGCCTTAGCGGTAACCCGAATGTCTTAGATCATTTTATCTGAGGCAACCGTTCCGAGGCAACTTATGATCTTTGGACAAGTGGACGACCTCTAAAACTTCCTATACTCAATGACCACGTTCGAGGCAACCAAGCGAGATGTACCCTAAGAGTGGCATGTGCGAGTGTATTGTTTTTCAGTTATATTATCTTTGTACATGTTATGGTGAGCTACTGTTGATTTTAAGTTAAAATTGATCTTGTCATGCATCGCCTATTATTCAAATATCTAACAGTTAATGGTTGCGGAAATTAAATTGCGGAAAATAAATCTAAGCTATTACAAGGCGTCGGGTATTTACATCGCCAAAGACAAACCCTTTTAAAATTAAATTGCGAAAAGTAAATAAAAGCGATAAATAAATCCTAATTTGAAAACTATTACATTCTCGAAGCAGTTACAATATTAAAATATGGATAAAAAATAATTCACGCGCGAGAAAATTAAATCGGAGTGTTTTTTAGGGTTTTGACCCTTTTTATTAAATAAAGCATCTTTTTTGTCATTTGGAAATTAAGTCTAAGTTAATTAATTAATTTACATAGAAAATATATTTTTGGGTTTTTTATATTTAAGAAAATAAAAATAAAAATAAAATGGTTAAAATTGTTAAAACCTAATATTCTAATTAATTTTAATTTATTACAAAAAATGTTAAAATTATACCTAATTAAAAAAAGCTAAATTGGTTAAATTACTTATTTACAAAAATAAAGTGAGATTAGTTTTAATAAATAAAAATAATATTTTTTGTTTTCTGATTTTATTAGGAAAAATAAATTAGTTAGTAATAATAAAAATAATTAATAAACAATTAACTAAAAAAGAAATATGAAAGAGAGTAAAGAAATAAACCCAGGGGGTTTGGGCCCAATTTGGTGGTGCAAAGAGCAAATCTCCAGGCCCAAAAATGAGAACATATTAGGACATTGGGGAGCATTTGAGTTCATTTTGGATGTAAGGACCTTAATGAAACACAAAACCCTAATTTTGAATTGACTGCCTTAGGAGGTGATTTGACTGTCCAATCCTTGAGCCAACTTGAGCAACTTGAAGATTATTCTTGGCAAATCTTGAGGAATATGGAAGGGAAATTTTTGAGGTACAACACGCGCGTTTTTCAAATTTCTGGAGGTTGAAGATGAAGGCTGGGCTGGGCCTGGCTTTCTTACTTTCAACACCTCCCAGCTTACTTTCAGCACCCCCTGACCCATTTCTTTGTATTTTCATTATTTTTGCATTTTAATTTCTTTTCTGACTTTGATATTTTATTTTCAAATATAAAAAATACTCTAAAAATATTTTCACAATTTTTTTCATTTATTAGATATTTTATTTTGATTTTTTATAATATAAACAACAATTTAAATACTTATATTATTTTGTTTAAACTTGAAAATAATGCAAATAATACTTTTATTTACATTTCGTTTTTTATTTACACCAAAAATATCTTCTTGAATATATTGTATTTTTTTTGTAAATATTTTATTTTATTCTTACATACTTAACATATTTAATATATATATACACTTTTGTTTTATTAAATACTTAGAAATAAAATACAAAAATATTATATTTTTATTGTTATTATTGTCCATACTAAAAAATACCTTTTTTTGGACATACTTCATTTTTATACATATTAATATATTTTTGTACATAAATAATACATTATATTTATTTTCTTAAGAAATTAGGGGTTTTGCCCTAAAAACAAATAAAATTAATCTTTTATTTATTTCTTTATACCTTTTACATTAAAAATACTTTTTGCATATATGAACAAATAAAAACTTTTTTGCATAATACATTTTTATTTAAATATTTGTTCATTTTGTTTAAATATTGTACATTTAAATTTTGATTGCATTTGATATTCAATTTGGATGTAATAGTAATTAGGATTTTATATTTCTTGTCAAATATCCCCCTATTCAAAATTGTACCCCCCTCCCTATATCAAAGTTGTAATAGCTTAGATTTATTTTTACGCACTTAAATGCTTTCAATTATGCCGTGATTAGAATTAGGGTTTGTATGCAAAATTAAAACCAACAAATAGTTTGACCTAATCAAAGACAAAAATGCATGAAAATCAAACACAATACACACTTGCACCGCTAGGGTTACAATCCAATTGTTGCCTTAAAAAAGGGGCCATGGTATGCATGTTGAGTACTTTGGCAAAACAAAAACAAAACAAAAGATCATAGTCCCTCGATGATGCTATCTGAGTTTCCTAAACAAAAATGATCAAGTCCCTCAAGAAAATTGCCAAAAATACTTGACACTATTGCTATCATGATCTATACGATGACCCGCGCCTGTCCCGTTTAATATCCTAATACAAGTTTGTTTACCAAATACAATGGTGAAGCAACACTGTTAAAAGGGTTAAAAAACATAAGAAAGATCTTTGAGTAAAATAGGGTAGATAACTCTTAGTTACTTGATCAAAAGCTTGCAAAAGCATCCTTGCTATTTTCAAAACACACTTCACAACACAATTTCAAAACCCCTACTTTCAAACATTGAAAACTTTTCAAAAGACAAAAACACCTTTGTATACATTCAAACAAGAATCATTACAAAGGTTTCCACAACGATGGCCTCCTTTCAAAACATCTTTCAAAACCACACACAAAGCACCATTTCAAACAATTGAAGAGCACCATTTCAAACAATTGAAAAACAAAGCAAGTGATCTAAACAAGTAACTAAGAGCCCATGGATAACCATGGATAGAAAGGATGCTAATACCTTACCTTTCTATAATCTACTCCCCGAACCCAAGAAAACATCTCAAAGGTCTTTCCTGTGCTTTTTGACCTTTCCTTAGGATAAAATAAAAAGTCGATGGCGACTCTTGATAAACCAAAACATTTATGAACACAAAACGCAAAATCCCAAGTCAGTTCCCCACTGTATCACAGAATTGGCGACTCTGTTGGGGATGACTTTAAAAGTGGAGTAACCTTAGGGCTTAGATCACCCTTTGCATGATTATATTGTTTGCTTTGATTGCTTTACATTTGGTTCTCTTATTTGGGCTTGAAATCCTCCACCCCGATTTGGGAAACATTCATAGGTAAATAGAAATACGTTGTGGAAACTATGCGGGGTATACCGACATGGTTGAAGCAATAGCTATGTTAGTGTGACATATTTGTGAGTACCGGTAGCCTTTGAGTCAATCAAAGAGAATACGGGGCCGCTGAGTGATGTCATGAAGCACTAATGAACTCTTAGAACCTTACCTGACCATCTTGGCCTTTTTTAGAGGTAGTGAGATGACCGACTTTGGTGCAGTCCGAAGTTGGTAGATACTCAATACTACACTCATTGAGGATTGTTTTATTGGAATATTTTGGTCGCCAGTTAAGTGGCTAAACCAAAACAATGAACATAGAAAACAATCCAGTGATATTGAGCTCCTTAGAACCCGGTTACTATTCATAGGACAAGTTTGAGCCAACTAAAATCAAGAGGGTATTTACCTATGAAACCTCATGCAAGCCTGAAACTAGGGTTTTGTATGACTTGTTTGTAAATTTGCTTGTGCATACATCATGAACATCATAAAGAATCATATGCATCCACTAACCATTTCAAGGGTTTGGATCTTCATCTTTGTTCTTGTTTTGTAGGTCATGGAATCTCTTCACAGGAAAACAATTCAAGTCAACCTTGTGAGAATCCCTCCTCAACTTAAGGAGCTTACTTCCCAGATTCCAGAGAATTCTCTCTTCAGTGAAAGACATGGTAGGCTTCTCAACTTGGTCAACTCCAACATTGAAGAAGACATGGTGAAAGTTCTCTTCCAGTTCTTTGATCCCCTACACCACTGTTTCACATTTCCTGATTACCAACTAGTACCTACTTTAGAGGAATTTTCTCAACTCCTGAGAATTCCTATTCCTCATCAACTACCCTACAACGGTACGGAAAAAGAACCAAAGCCTGAATATGTTGCTCAAGCATTACACTTGCAACCATCTGATATCAAGGGTCACTGGGAAACCAGAAGTGGTGTCAAGGGTTTCTTGGCAAAATTTCTGTTTGAGAAGGCACAAGATTGCTGGAACTCTCTAGATCTACAAGCTTTTAAAGAGATTGTGGCACTCCTCATCTATGGGTTGGTCTTGTTCCCAAACCCTGATCAACTTATAGATGTGAATGCTATCAATATTTTCATATCTCAGAATCCTGTGCCTACATTGCTTGGGGACATCCTACACTCATTTTATACACGAACAATGAGGAAAAAAGGTGTTCTCATGTGCTGTACTCCTCTCCTAGCAAGGTGGTTTATTTCTCACCTTCCACAATCAGTTTTGAAGAATGAGCAGGGTTTAAGGTGGTCACAACGGTTGATGACCCTCACACATTCTGATGTTCATTGGTGTTCTCGGTCCAGAGAAAATGTCATCATCATTGATCGTTGTGGGGAATTCCCTAATGTCCCACTACTTGGCATTAGGGGAGGCATTACCTATAACCCCTGTTTAGCTCTAAGACAGTTTGGATATGCTCGGAGGGATGGCCCTCATGACATGCTAATTCCTGACCTAGTTTTTGACTTCGACAACGATGCACAAGGACTTCGACAAAGGTTCATCAGAGCTTGGAGGATGCCCAACAAAGTGGATAGTAAGACACTGGGGCACAAGAATTCCATCCCCCTTGAGCCTTATCTCAAGTGGGTACGAACCCGCGCCCAGAATCTTATGATGCCATATCCTCACATTCTCCCCGTGATAAAAGAGCCTGTGATGGAAGGAGAGGTTCCATACACCCTCCTACATCCTGACATGCCAACATCATGGGAAGAATTACAAAGGAGTTGGATCCAACTCAAGGAAGAATGGAATACTTTTGAAGCCAGCTTCTATGCCAGTGAGAAGAAGGTTTTGGAGCTTACCCGCCGACTTCATGAGGAGGAAACTCTCAACACTTACATCGCACCAAAGAGGATGCGCAATGTCTTTTTACATTAAGAATTTTGTAATATTTTGCCCATGGGGCACTTATGTACTAATAAATTTCTTCTTAATATGACGTGTGTTCTTTTTGTTTGCAACAAATTTGAATTTTTGAATCCTTGAATGCATTACATAAATAACGCATCATTCATCATATGAATAAATAAGTCTTCACACCAGGTTTCCTTATCTTTCTGCTGTTTATTTCAGCAAGATGGATTTGGAGCAGACGATTAAGGATCTGCAAGCACAAAATTCTCAATTCCAGCAACTCCTCATGACCTTAGCAAAGGGTCAAGAGGACCTTAAAGCATTGTTGGAGAAAAATAAAGATAAAAAGAAGAAAAGGCCCGGAGTAGCCACTTTTGGAAGAAGGTTTGAAAGAAATGCTAGAAAAGTTCTCGAGTCCCCCTCAACATCGGATGAAGGGGCTGGTAAAGGAAAAGGAGCTGTGGGACCTTCTGAATCTGAAGTTGAAGAGGAAGAAGAGGAAGAGGATGAAGACTACTCCAAACAGCAATATCCCCCGGCGGATGATAAATATAAAAATCTTGAGGATCGATTGGCAGCCATGGAGTTGCAAAGGGTACCTGGTTTAGATTTCGAAGAACTAGGGTTGGTCGCTGGGATCCTATGTTAGAAAGATCCAACCCCACTCATCTGATAAAGACCTCTGGGTACAATTTTTTCAAGACAGTTTGTCGGGCACACAATTGGACTGGTTCTATCAACTTGAGAGATCTGAGGTTCATAACTGGGAAGACTTAGCTGCTGCTTTTTACCGTCAATACCAATACAACGCTGATTTGGCGCCCACTCGTACTCAGCTACAAAGTATGGGGATGACTTCCAATGAAGGATTTAAAGAGTATGCCCAGAAGTGGCGTGATTTGGCTGGAAGGGTACAACCACCATTGTCGGATAGAGAGCTGGTTGACATGTTTTTAGGGACCCTGTCTGGCCCTTTCTTCAATCATTTAATTGGGAGTTCCTCTGCGGGATTCACCGAACTAATCTTGACCGGTGAAAGGGTCGAGGCCGGCATTAAAAGTGGTAAGATTCAGAAAGATACCTCCGTGTCCGCTGTTGTTAAGAAGACCTTCCCAGCTAAGAAGGAAGCTTCTGCCGTTTATTCTCAAAAAAGTCAAGGAAGAATCGAGCGCCGACCAACTGTAGGGGCTGTGATGATTCAAAACTCTTCAAATGATCAACCTCGCAGCAATCAGCCAAGATCTAATCAACAACGGGTAGAAAGGCCACAATGGAAGTTCACCCGAATCAACATGACGCCAGCTCAAGAACTCCCTCATTTTCTAAAGCTGAATCTTACCAATTTGAAGGAAGCTCCAAAGAACCCTAATACATCTTCTCCATATTACCACTCCAATGCAAAATGTGCTTACCACTCCGACAGTGTAGGGCATGATACCAATAATTGTTGGGCGCTTAAGAACAAAATCCAAGACCTAATAGACGCTAAGGAGGTAGAGTTTGATGCTCCTGAGAAGCCCAATGTGATATCTGCTCCAATGCCCAAGCACGGTCATAATGTTCATGCCGTTATGGAAGACCTTCATGTTACCAATATTGCTGACTTTTTGACTCCCTTACCAGTGATTAAAGTGAATTTGATGAGAGCCGGGATATTCCCAGGCTGTGGAAAGGACTGCTACTTTTGTTTAAACATACGAGTTGATTGCCCAATGTTGAAGTCAGGCATCCAACGCCTGATGGATACCCAAGAGATACTCTTCCAAAAGACCCCTGTTGATACCTTCACTCATGTTACTTTTGCTACTTCAACCAACGACATCGTAATAATAACCATCTCCGACAATCTTCCCAAGGCTTGCAAAAGGCCTGTCAAGATTACACCCGACCCTAAATTTGTACCATTGAAAATCACCATGCCGGGGCCTGTCCCGTATCAATCTAACAAAACGATACCATGGAACTACGGAGGAGAAATCTTCTATCATGGCATCAAACAAATTGAATCAGTCCAAGAGAATTCTGAAGAGGAAACCCCTGATATAGGGAACATTGCTGGAACAAGCAAGATAACTCGCAGCGAACTAATTTTTTCTCCGGAGATTGCTCCCCCTCGAGCAATTTTTGGACCCTCGAAAGCGTCTGGGCCTGTTAAGCCATCTGTGCAAGGCCCGATAATTGAAGAATTGGATACTCCTGAAGTAAGACCATCTGTTGATACTACCGATAAGGGTAAGGGGATACTAGAAGCGTCTGTCAGGACGAAGACTCATATTGTGGTTACCCCCGAAACCACCCAGAAAGAAATGGAAGAAATCTTGAAGATAATCAGAAGGAGTGACTATGACATCGTGGAACATCTAGGGTACACCCCTTCCAAAATCTCAATGTTAGCTCTTCTACTATGCCCTGAGGCCCATGCTAAGGCCTTAATCAAAATTTTAAAGGCAGCACACGTGCCCCAAGAAACTTCGGCTGACCAGTTTCAGGAGTGCGTGGCCAGCCTTACTGCTGATAATGGTCTTGGTTTTTTCGATGCTGATTTAAATCCCAAGGGAAGGAAACACAACGGCGCGCTACATGTCTCAATTGAATGCAGGGGAACCACCCTCTCCCATGTCTTAGTTGATACCGGTTCTTCCTTGAATGTGCTGCCGGAGAAAGCATTGGACCGTTTGGACTGCGGAGGATTGACCCTCAAACCCAGTAACATCGTTGTTAGGGCCTTTGATGGGTCCAAAAGAATGGTTCACGGAGAGGTTGACATTCCTATCAAAGTGGGCACAGAAGTTTTCAACTCCACCTTTTATATGATGGACATCCGTCCTTCATATTCGTGTTTGTTGGGAAGATTGTGGATCCATTATGCTGGGGAGGTTACCTCCTCTTTGCACCAAATGCTAAAATATCCTGTTAAGGGTAAGATTATAATGGTGCACGGTGAGGAAGAGTACATGATAAGTCACCTCAAATCCTTCCGCTATGTGGAGTTGGATGGCGAGTTCATAGAAACACCTTTCCAACATTTTGAGGAATTTCTCCTGAGGTCGCAGTTGCCAAGACGATGGTTGAGGTGCCTATCATCCCCAAGCATGTGCCTAGGATGGAATCTCTCAAGGACGCATAAGCGGTAATCAAAGAAGGAAAGAGTACAGTGTGGGGACAATTGCCTGATTTTCCCCATAAGACAGACAAATTTGGACTAGGGTTTACTGCTGCAGGCTAGAAAGCTATGCGTCGCTCCAAGGCTGGAGGGCCACCCGTAAGGACCACTCACCACAAAATTAATGCTGTAGAGGATGATGATAAAGAGGACCATTTTGAAGATTGGATTATTCCAACCGTCGAAGGGGGTTTAAGCAACTGGGAAGCAAAAGATTTTATTCCCATCACCTTCATCAACCAATAAATTTATCTTTGAACAATTTCCTATTTTGGTCTGTAATAACTAAACAATTCGTACACTATTTTCACCTTATGCCTTGCCCGGGGCATATAGGTCCATTTGTAAGGGCTTGACTTTCTTCATTATCATATGCCATGTTTTAATGAATCATTGGACATTTTCATCTATAAACTGTTGTGTTCTTTTTCTTTCCTTTTGCATTTTGTTTTGTTTAAGGATGGCTATCCCTTACACACACCCACACTCACAAAATGTAGGTACCCATCCATTCCGGATTCCATGGGTGACTATTCTGCTTTAGCCTTCGGTAACTCTGAAGACTTGGTCAATCATGTTGAGTACGAAGTTGACGAAGATTGTGAAGTGCCGGGAGAGTTAGCCAGACTTTTGCAACAAGAAGAAAGGGCTATTCTGCCTCATGAAGAGTTGCTAGAGACCATCAACTTGGGAAGAAAGGAAGACAAGAAAGAGGTAAAAGTGGGTGCCAACCTGGAACCAAGTGTCAAAGAGCGCTTAGTGCAGTTGTTGAACGAATATGTTGAGATCTTCGCCGGGTCCTATAAAGACATGCCGGGATTGGACACAGATATCGTGGTTCACCGT
This sequence comes from Vicia faba, assembly GCA_948472305.1. Taxonomy (NCBI): domain Eukaryota; kingdom Viridiplantae; phylum Streptophyta; class Magnoliopsida; order Fabales; family Fabaceae; genus Vicia; species Vicia faba. The sequence goes on from OX451737.1 coordinate 1,189,943,922, forward strand.
CTCCCTACCAGAGAAGACTGTCCACCGATCAAGCAAAAGGTCCACCGAATGAGGCCCGACATGTCTGAGAAGATCAAAGTTGAGACTGTTGTTGAAGATTCTCCTATGAAGATGGCTTCCCTCAAGGATGCACGGGCTGTTATTGAGAAAGGTGGGTGTGTGAATTGGGGACAGCTCCCTGATTTTACACAGAAGACTAACAAGTTTGGTTTGGGTTTCACTGCAGAAGCTCAAAAGGTTGTTCGGAATGCACGAATCGGAAGACCTCCCGCGTTCATCAGCAACTCGGGAGTGAATGCCATTGAAGATGATGTGGAAGAGTTTGAGTTCGACAGCTGGATCTATCCTACGACCGACGGTGGACCAAGCAACTGGACATCAAAGGACTTCATCCCTATTTCTTTTGTTACCCAGCAATGAAACTTTTTGTTTTGAATTTGTAACAGACAATGTTTTAAACTTTATGGCCCAGTGTCTTACCCGGGGCATTATGGCTTCATTTGTGAGGACTTTATGTGTGTCATTTTCATATATCATTAATAAAAGCATTGGATGTTTCTTGCATTTAAAATCGTGCGCTCCTTGTTTTTATTTTATTATATATTGCAAAACAGCTATTTTACACACACTCACATATACAGGTCTACATCCACTCTGGATCTCACTGGTAACGACTCTGCTACTGCCGGTTATGACTTTGAAAATCCGATCAACTTAGCCGAAGACGAAGGTGAAGATGATTGCGAAGTGCCTGGTGAACTTGCAAGATTGTTACTCCAAGAAGAGAGGGCCATACAGCCACATGAAGAGCCAGTAGAATCAGTGAACTTGGGTACAGAGATAGACAAGAAAGAAGTAAAGATCGGTGCAAATCTGGAGCTTAGTGTGAAATAAAGATTGATTCAGATGCTGCGTGACTACGTTGAGATCTTCGCCTGGTCTTACGAAGATATGCCTGGGTTGGATACTGATATTGTGGTTCATCGCCTACCTACCAAGGAAGACTGCCCTCCAGTAAAACAAAAGGTCCACCGAATGCGCCCAGAGATGTCTGAGAAAATCAAGGCTGAAGTTATGAAACAGTTTGACGCCGAATTTCTAGCAGTTACTTCTTACCCTCAGTGGGTTGCCAATGTGGTTCCTATGCCGAAGAAAGATGTTAAGGTTCGAATGTGTGTTGACTACAAGGATCTGAACAGGGCGAGCCCCAAGGATGACTTCCCTCTACCTCATATCGACGTTCTGGTTGACAATACTGCTCAGCACAAGGTATTCTCCTTTATGGATGGTTTCTCTAGTTATAATCAGATTAAAATGGCTCCCTAAGACATGGAGAAGACAACCTTTGTTACTCAGTGGGGTACCTTTTGCTACAAGGTCATGCCTTTTGGGTTAAAGAATGTTGGGGCAACGTATCAGCGAACCATGGTTGCTTTGTTTCATGATATGATCCATCATGAGATTGAGGTATACGTTGACGATATGATTGCAAGGTATCAAACCGAGGAGGAACACCTTGACCATCTGCAGAAACTATTTGACAGGTTGAAGTTGTACAAGTTGAGGTTAAACCCGAACAAGTGCACTTTCGGGGTGAGGTCTGGTAAGCTACTGGGTTTCGTCGTAAGCGACAAAGGTATTCAAGTGGATCCGGCAAAAGTGAAGGCCATACAGGAGATGCCATATCCCAGAACAGAGAAAGAAGTCAGAGGCTTTCTGGGACGTCTAAACTACATTGCCCGATTCATCTCGCACCTAACTGCTACTTGTGAGCCAATCTTCAAGCTACTGAAGAAAGATCAAGTGGTACGTTGGAATGATGAATGCCAGGCCGCTTTCGAAAGGATCAAAGAGTATCTCCAAGAGCCACCTATTCTGATGCCACCCGTTGAAGGGAGACCTCTGATCTTATACTTGACAGTACTCGACAACTCGATGGCGTGTGTGCTGGGTCAGCATGACGAGTCTAGCTGAAAAGAGCATGCCATTTATTACCTTAGCAAAAAGTTTACCGACTGCGAGACCCGATACTCGTCGCTTGAGAAAACTTGATGCGCTTTGGCATGGGCTGCTCGTCGGCTGAGACAGTATATGCTGACTCACACTACTCTGTTAATATCAAAGATGGATCTAATCAAGTATGTCTTCGAGAAGCCTGCCTTATCCGAAAGAATAGCGAGATGGAAGATGATCTTGACTGAGTATGACATCCAGTATACGACCCAAAAGGCAATCAAGGGAAGTGTGGTGGCAGACCATTTGGCACATCAGGCAGTAGATGATTACCAGTCTATGAACTTTGAATTCCCGGACGAGAATATCATGATAGTAACTGATTGTGAGACACTTGGACCGGATGAAGGACCTGAGGAAGGATCCCGATGGTCTATGTACTTTTATGGAGCTTCGAACGCCTTGAGTAACGGCATTGGCACCGTGATCATATCTCCTAAAGGCTCTCATACTCCGTTTACCGCCCGACTATGTTTCAACTGCACCAACAACATGGCGGAGTATGAAGCATGCATTATGGGTCTTCGAGCAGCCATTGACCTAAGGATTAAGTTTCTAAGTGTCTTCGGAGATTCCGCTCTCGTGATCAGTCAGATCAAAGGCGAGTGGGATACGAAACACCCAAATCTTATTCCTTACAAGGAGTATGTATTGACGTTGCTGCCCCATTTTGAGGAGATAACCTTTGAACACTTCCCAAGAGAGGAGAATCAGTTGGCAGACGTGCTAGCTACGATGTCTTCTATGTTCAAAGTCAATTGGGACAACGAGGCTCCCCGGATTATCATTGAAAGATTGGACGAACCTACATATTGTTGTGATCTTGAGACTGAAGAGGTAACAGAAAAACCATGGTTTCACGAAGTAAAAAGGTATCTTGAGGCTCAGGAATACCCCAAGGGTGCATTTGTTAATGACAAGAAGTTTTTGAGGAGGTTCGCGGCAAAGTTCTTCATCAGCAATGGCATTCTTTACAAGCGTAACCATGATTCGACCTTACTGCGTTGTGTGGATAAGAACGAAGCAGAAAGGATTATGGTAGAGTTACATGAAGGTACTTTCGGAACTCATTCCAGTGGACACACCATGGCAAAGAAAATCCTTCGGGCATGATACTACTGGTCCACTATGGAAGCCGACTGTTATCAGCATTCTTGGACATGTCACAAGTGCCAGGTCTATGCTGATAAGGTGCACATACCTCCAGTCCCTCTGAACATCTTGACGGCACCTTGGCCTTTCGCAATGTGGGGCATTGATATGATCGACGAGATCAGACCTACGACATCTAATGGGCGTCGTTTCATCCTGGTAGTTATTGATTACTTTACAAAGTGGGTTGAAGCAGCTTCCTTTGCTACTGTAACCAAGAACATCGTGGCACGGTTCATTCGGCACAATCTGATCTGTCGATACGGTGTACAAGAGAGGATCATTACGAATAATGGTACAAATCTCAACAACAAGATGATCACTGAGCTCTGGGAGCAATTCAAGATACAACATCACAACTCTTCTCCTTACTGGCCGAAGATGAATGGGACTGTCGAAGCGGCTAATAAAAACATTAAGAAGATTGTGCAGAAGATGACGGTGACGTACAAAGATTGGCACGAGATGTTACCATTTGCTCTTCATGGGTACCATACTTCCGCGCAGACGTCAACAGGAGAAACACCCTATTCCTTGGTATATGGCATGGAGGCAGTCTTGCCTATTGAAGTTCAGATACCCTCTCTTCGGATCATGAAGGATGCAGGTTTGAGAAAAGATGACTGGATTCAGACCCGACTTGATCAGCTGAACCTAATCGACGAAAGGAGACTTACTACTATTTGTCATGTTCAGACGTATCAGAAACGGATGATCAAGGCATTCAACAAGAAAGTCAGACGACAAGAGTATCAAGTTGGGGACCTGGTTATCAAGCGCATTATCTTACCTCAAGGTGATCCCAGGGTCAAATGGACCCCTACTTACGAAGGGCCATTTATGGTTAAGAACATTTTCTCAGGAGGAGCTATGATTCTAACCACCATGGATGGTGACGACCTTCCTCACCCCGTCAATGCAGACATAGTAAAAAGATACTACGCATGATCAAAGACCCGTTAGGTTGACTGGCCTAGGCAAAAATAAGGGCTTCCCGACGAACCAAAAGGGTTCGGGCAAAAATAAGGGATGAAAATGAAAAAAAATCTGTACACCCGACAAGTCGAAAACCTGAAAAGGCGGCTTGGGCAAAAAAGGGTATCCCGGTGGACTGAAAACCCGAAAGGGCGGTCCAGGCAAAAATTAGGGATCAAAGTGTAACACTATGTCTCGTTGGATCACCTTGCATCCAAACTTCGGTATCGACTATCAAGCTCGGACGACACTAATCAATATGATTCACCTCCAACCAACAACAAAGCGATGAGATGCTCGAGGACATAAAGGCAATAGCAGAGTTGGAACCCATTGAGATTATTCACATAGCTGTTTTGTTTTCTTTTCACAAATTGTATAAATTCTATTTGTTCGGAGGCGTTCTCTTACTAGGACGTCAGCCTCTTGTACAAAAACGCCTATTTACAGGCCAAACTTCGAAATCAATACAATTCATTCTCAAAGAAATTTCAAACTGTTTTTCCTTTATCTATTTTGTTTTGCAAAGAACGTCCAATGTTCATTTTTGATATATGCATTTGACATTAATTGCTGCTCGTAAATATTTACATGCGAAACAAAAGACAAATTACTGGTAATATCAGAAACAGGGGCAATAAGAATCGTCCAAGCTGTATAGTTGCTCTGTCCACCAGGTACCGGGTAAATTCTTCTGAAGAATATGGCTAAGATACCTTCACTCCCCGCAAAGTAAGACAATAATGGTAGCTCTCCCAGCTGAGACTTGCAACTGTGAATGAATCAGCAATGCTCTCCCCAAGCAGAGTTGATCTACCATCAGCGCTAAAAAAGGCTTGATATCCCCGACAGTCTTAATATTCCCTAGCAGAGTATAAGAATATTCCCCGGTAGAATACAAGATACCCTCGGTGGAGTCAATATTTCCCCAGCGCAGTCTGAAAAAGCTTCCCCAATGACTCTGGAAGTTTATCCCCAGCGGAGTACAAAATAAATCTCCCCAGCCAAGTTCAAAGGATCATTCCCAGCCAAATTCAGAGGATTATCCCCACAAAAGTCTAACAGGTTTATCCCCAGCAAGTTGCAACTGAAAGATCATCCCCCAGGGAAGTTCTTTCCTTTCACAAACAGGAGTTCAATCCTCAACAGATTCAGTATCACCAGCAACGGTAACCCATCCCCAATAGAGTTTATCAGTGGAATCCTCAGCAGAGCATCTCTACCCCACAAAGTAACCTCCTCATTAGTTTATTCCCCAACGAAGTTCTCTTCTCCTGCAGGTTTATTACCTTCGCTCATCATCCCCTGCGGAAACGAAGAATTCAACTCTACTCTCCAGCAGTTATCCGTGATTTATTTTCCCCAGCTAAAACATTACATTTCCATACATCATGATACATGCATATACGCATCATACCATACAATCTCATTTATGTTGAGAACATCATTGCTTGATCCATCTCATGCATTGCATATGACTGACCTTTACCTTTCAGGAAAGATGCGGTTAAATTCTCAGCTATATCAAAAGACCTTGCCTGGTCTAGTTAAATTGATTCCTAAAGATTTTTCGGATGCTGATCTCGTCAAAGTTATTCCAAGACCTTCTCTGGTCCAGTTAAATCGATTCCTAAAGATTTTTCTGATATCGATCCAGTTGAAGCTATTCCAAGACCTTCTCTGGTCCAGTTAAATCGATTCCTAAAGATTTTTCTGATGTCGATAAAGTTGAAGTTATTTCAATACCTTCTCTGGTCCAGTTAAATCGATTCCTAAAGATTTTTCTGATGCCGATCCAGTTGAAGTTATTCCAAGACCTTGTCTGGTCCAGTTAAATCGATTCCTAAAGATTTTTCTGATGTCGATCTAGTCAAAGTTATTCCAAGACCTTGTCTGGTCCAGTTAAATCGATTCCTAAAGATTTTTCTGATGCCGATCCAGCCAAAGTTATTCCAAGACCTTGTCTGGTCCAGTTAAATCGATTCCTAAAGATTTTTTTGATGCCCATCCAACCAAAGTTATTCCAAGACCTTGTCTGGTCCAATTAAATCGATTCCTAAATATTTTTCTGATGCCGATCCAGTCAAAGTTAATCCAAGACCTTGCCTGGTCCAATTAAATCGATTCCTAAAGATTTTTCTGATGCCGATCCAGCCAAAGTTATTCCAAGACCTTCTCTGGTCCAGTTAAATCGATTCCTAAAGATTTTTTTAATGTCGATCCAGTTGAAGTTATTCCAAGACTTTCTCTGGTCCAGTTAAATTGATTCCTAAAGATTTTTCTGATGCCGATCCAGTCAAAGTTAATCCAAGACCTCTTATGGTCCAGTTAAATCGATTCCTAAAGATTTTTCTGATGTCGATCCAGTCAAAGTTAATCCAAGACCTCCTCTAGTTCAGTCATATCACCGATAAGATCTCCCTGATTTGTATTCCAGTTGAAGTTCAGACCACCTATTAACAGTCTCCAAATGGAATCTGTAAGCCCATTCCCGTCACAATGCTGATATCACTTCATGCGAGTGCAAATTTCTGGGCACTCTAGTGTTCAATCATCTTCCACCTTCGGATCACGAAAGGCCCAAAAGCCAATCTATATCCTCAGATTTAAGAAAATTGAACAGGGGAAGCTATTGCACCCCAAAATTTTCCCTCTCATATTTCTCAAGACATTGCAAGAAGAATCTACCAAATGGTTCAAGATTTCTCAAGAGTTGGACAGTCAAGTCATCTCCTAAGGCAATCAACCTCAAATTAGGGTTTTGTGTTGCATCAAGGTCCTTACATCCAAATGACCTAAAGTTCTCCCCAATGTCCTAATATGTTCTCAAGTTCATCCATGTCAAATTTCAAGCCTTGCAGAGGAAGTTTGGTCAGTCAATTGCTCAAAAGGTCCAAAAATCGATTGTGCTAGGGCAAAAGTCAACTGTGACCTATAAACAGTCAAACTTCAAGATTTTTTGTCAACAATATCATTTTGAAGGATATTTCATCATTTTATCAAGGGTTGATCATGATTCATCAAGGATTGCTCAAAATTCATCAAGACTCAAAAGTTGCTAAATTAGGGTTTTGTAGGAAAAGTCAACTCAACTTTGACCAAGCATAACTTTCTCATACTTTATGATAAATGACCCATACAAAGCTCATTTTGAAGAGGAATCAATTTCCTACAATCCATATTCACACCCCAAGATCAAGAAATGCACTAATAAAAAGTTACAAATTTGGACATTATAGGTCATTTTTGAAAGTCAACAAAAACACCTTTTTTGCCAAAGCTTATAACTTGCGCATGGAATATCAAAATGATATGAGACCAAAAGGGTTGGTTAGAGGACATCTCAAGATTTCTAAAAAGTCCAAGAACACTTCCAAAAGTTCAAAATTGAAGAAGTTATGCATTGTTGAAGTTGGGCATTTTTGCAAAATTGCCAAAAGTCAACTATCCCTAAAACTTCAAATTTTGTCAAATGGGCCCATTCTTTTCCACTTGATTTGATCTTATCACACTCCACACGTGTCCTAGCTTCAGCCTTGTGACCTTTTGTCAATTTTATTATTTAATTTGATTTTTTAATGAATTATTTCATTTTTAATCAATTTAATAAAATAAAATCCAAGTATTAATTGTTTGGTCTCTTTTTGGCTATTTCAGGACCTAATAATCAACATCAATGGGATCAAATTCGAATCAGCCATTCCATGTGCAAAGAGATTGGTTTTTGGACAAAATAAGCAAGTTATCAATGGTGAATCAAATCATATCTCCAAGCATTGATTTACAAAGATTCAAGTCCAAATTGTTGACCTAATCCAATGCAGCATACATATACAAGCCAAAGGTACACGAATTAGGGGTTGAAGGCTGCAGAATCAGAAGAACAAAACTTGAGAAAACTTGGAAAAAGTGTGAATCTGAAATCGTGCATAGAGGCTGTGATCGGTGGATCTGGAACTGACTGTTTAACGCTGGTTCGCGAAATGTCGCGGAAGCAAGAGTCGCCACCGTCTTTTATTTTCTCCAAATGGAAAGGACAAAAGCACAGAAAAATTCCTTTAAAGAGATTGCTCTCGGTTCGGGAGGTAGGTTATAGAAAGGGAAGGTGTTAGCACCCTTTCTATCCATGGTTATCCATGGGCTCTTAGATACTTGCTCAATGTGTTTTCAAAATTGTTTTGTGTGCTTTTCAATGTGGGTTTAAAAAGTTTCTTTTGAAAAATTCCAGATCGACTCGTACGTCAGAGTGTTTGAAAAATTTGCTTTGAAAGCTTTTGAAAATGTGTCAGTGTGAAAAGTCTTTTGAGTTTGTTTTGAAATTAGAGCAAGTATCCTTGAGAACCTACCTACCCTAAGGAATTCGTCTGTGTAGATGTCCTTAAAAGTAGTGCCATCCCACCATTGAGAGGTAGGTAGCACCACCGTTGGAGGTGTTCGGGTCAATTCGATTTTAGGGACATGGTGATCACCAGAGCAATAGGAAGACACCTTAGAAGCTACCCTCATGCCAGGTTCCCGGATCATGAGGACTTACTAAGACGTTTTCTACTCGACGACCACCTTTCGAAAGGCAACAGTGAGGCGTACCCTAGGGGTGGTGTGTGCGAATTGTGTGTTGTTTTCATTGATATTTGTCTTGTCATGTTTGTTGTGTTCTACGCTTGATTTTAATTAGGACATTCGTTCTTGCATGCTTGATTAACAGTTAAATATTTTGCGAGGAAATAAATCTAAGATTATTACAAAGGCGCGGGTCCACATCGCCAAAATTAAACCGGACCCGATTTAGCGGAAAAAATAAATAATGCGAAGAAATAAAGTGCGAAAAGTAAATTACAATGCTTTGGGACAATTACAAAATTATAATAAGCGATAATAAAATAAATGCGTAAAATAAAGAAATTAAAACAAAACTAGGGCGTTGGACCCTTTTACAAACGATAGTTAAAGTTAATGAATTAATTAAATAAAGAAGAATTAAAATTGAGAAGAAAAGTGTTTTTAGGTATTTTTATGTTTTTTAGATTTAATAAGAAAAAGTTAATTGAAATTAAATTAAGAAGCAAACCCTAATTCTAATATTTTTTTATTTATTATGAAAGGATTAAAATATGACCTAAATTAAACTCTAAATTAATTTATGTACAGTTTAAATAAGAAAATAAATAAATAAATAATATTATTCTGAAAAAAAGAAAAAAAATTAAAAGAGAAATCAAAAAAGATATTAACCCTAAATTCTATTTTTGGTGTTTTTTATTAAAAAGGATTAAAACTATAACCTAATTAACTAAATATTGACATATATTAATTTATTGATGAAAATAATTAAAATTAAAAATTATATTTTTATTTGGACATTTTTATTTTTATGATGTTTTTTTGTATTTTTTTGTAAAAAAGGATGTTTAATTAAATCAGAAAATAAATAAACAAATAAACAATTAAAAATAATAAAAGATAAAAGAAAATTTAGAAAAAAAGAAAGAACCAGGGGGGGTTTCTGTCCCATTATGGAGGTGTAGATTTGAGAGGCCTGGCCCATCAAGCTTTGACATTCATTGACTTTTTGGATTGTGTATGATGCCGTTGACCTGATATATGGTGCCCTTTGAATTTAAGCCTTTGATCTGTAAGCACTGGACGCGTGTATGGTGAGATATTGATGGAACATGGTACGTTCCAACGTGGTGCCTGCATGGGAATGAGGATAGAAAAATAATATGAAACTTTTGCCAGACCTGGGACTTGAACCCAGGTCTTGAAGGTTACAAACGCGTCCCCTGGCCAGCTGAGCTATGCAAGTTTATTTAATATATAATATAACATAAATAATATAAAAGAAAAATAAAGCTAGTTGGTTAAACACGCGCGAAATTTAAACGGACGTATCACTGATTGACACGCCATCTTCTTCCTCACCACCCCTGTAACATAAAACAAAAGAGCAACGGTTTTTGAAACGTTGCTTTAGGGGGTATTCAAGAAAATAGCGAATAGAACCCTGGGCATCATAAATTGTTCGCGAGTATGCATTCTTCTTCGTCTTGGTGTGCTGAACTCAACCATAGTATTGAGATGGCCTAATTTTACTTGTATTGGGAAACCCCCTTTTTGAGTTCCTGAAACCCTAAAGACCGTTCATGGCAGATTCACGTATATTGCTCAAAAATAAAATCAAACATATCAGTTAGTTCAGAAACATCAATATAAACATGAATCCATGAAAAAAAATGCAAAATAATGCTTAATTCATGCTATGCGATTTCAAGATTTTCTTGGTACAGTTGGACTCATGGATACCAATTCAAGGCCTTTTGGTTGTTGTTATTGATTGAGAAAGGTTCAAGAATGTCTCAGGATGCGAATGGAATCAAGGTTGAAGCTTGAATCGACCTCTAAGGCACTTTTCAGTTTTGAGTTTTTTATGAAAAATTCCAATATGCAATGGAGCTGTGGGGCGCAGCTTTCAGTCTTGTAGCATTAGGGTTCTCATCTAGTACTTGTATGGAATGGTTTAGGTTAAAAAGATTCAACAAAATCCATGTCCATAATTGTTTTCAATCTTTGATTTGTTAAGGATCTTTTACAATCTTTTTTCATGGTTCTTGTGTCAATTAGGTTTCAATCAAGCCAAAACCTTCTATATCAGCATGTGCACGAAATCTCAAGTCCAAATCATGCATAAAAAGATTTGTTTTGCTTAAGGTTATATTTTTCATGAATTAAAATGATTTAAATGAATACAAATTAATATTAATTCAAATAAATAATTAAAAAATATGAGAATACTTCCCTTTGGGCCTAGTGGTCGTGCATAGGCTTGGCATGAAGAAACTTGGAAGAAAAATGGGCCCATTTGCATTTTTAGGCCTTTTGCATCAATGTTGACTTTTCAAAATTCCCAAAAATTTCCCAACTTCCACAAGGCATAACTTGGTCAATTTTTAAGCTTTTCACATGTTCTTGGACATTTTGGAAAGGTCTTTGAGTCCTTTAACCAATGCCTTTGGTCCCATGTCATTTTGATTCACCAATCTCAAGTTATGGCCTTTGACTTAAAGTCACTTTTTGTTGACTTTTGAAAATGACCTATAATGTTGAAATTGATAACTTTTTGTGAGAGCATTTCTTGGACTTGGAACATGAAGATGAATTGTAGGAAATGTCTTTCTCTTCAAAATGAGCTTTGGATGGAATTTTTCTGATAATCCATGTGAAAGTTATGCCCTGGTCAATTTCAGTTGACTTTTTCAGCTGTCCAAATATAGCAACTTTTGCATCTTTGATGATTTCTGAGCCAAATTTTGAGAATCATGATCAAGCATTGATCAAATGATGTTTGTGGCTTCAAAATGATATGTTGACCAAAAATTTGAACTTTTGGCTGTCAAATGACCATTTTGCCCCTACAGTTGACTGTAGTGCAATTTAGGGTTTTGACTGTGCAATCTTGAGCTGAATGCCTTGAAACTTGACATGAGGATGCTTGACCACATTTGTAGGCATATGAGACTTGATTGGGCCATTGAAAAGTTCATTTGCTTGACCAGAACTCAAACCCTAGTTTTGACTGTCTAGGAGACAGTTGAACTGCACAACCCTGGGGGAATTTTGTGACCTTGACCTTGACAATTCTTGATGAATATGGGAGGGCAAATTTTGGGGTACAACAGTTGCCCCTGTTCAATCTTCTTAGACCTGAGGATGCAGATTGGCTGACGTGCCTTTCGTAATCCGAGGGTAGAAGATGATTGGACACTAGAGTGCCCAGAAATTTGCGCTCACATAGTGACGGTGATGGGGGGAATGGGCTTGTAGATGCCATTTAGAGATTGCCGGATGGGATGATGGGCTTATAGATGCCATCTGGATGCTGATCGCGTAGGAGAATCCTTAGCGAGAACCTGCATACCTGCAAAACAGAAAAATGAGTACCTGACACGCTGCAGGAGCTGATTTTAGATGTTTGATATAGATATGTCCTGACTGGTTACAGGAGCTGGGTCTGGAGCTTCAAACGCTGATGAATGAACCAGGGATGGTTACTGCCTTAGCATGAATGGTAAGAGAATCCTGGGTGATTTTATCTTCAACAACGCTCGTTGAGAAAATCTTGGTGAGCATTACCATCTTCGTAGTGTCAGGAAGAGAACCAAAGGACATTATAATCTCAAAGGGAGTCACCTCACTCACCGTTGGAGAGGGAACTATAGGAAATTATAATCTGAAAGGAAATATCACCTCACGCTCATGCCGGAGAGGGAAACATCTGAAGAAGGAATTACCACCTCACACGCCGTTGGAGAGGGGACCATAAGAGAATATCACCTCACGCTCATGCCGGAGAGGAGAACATCTGAAGAAGGAATTACCACCTCACACGCCGTTGGAGAGGGAACTATAGGAAATATCACCTCACGCTCATGCCGGAGAGGAGAACATCTGAAGAAGGAATTACCACCTCACACGCCGTTGGAGAGGGGACCATAAGAGAATATCACCTCACGCTCATGCCGGAGAGGAGAACATCTGAAGAAGGAATTACCACCTCACACGCCGTTGGAGAGGGGACCATAAGAGAATATCACCTCACGCTCATGCCGGAGAGGAGAACATCTGAAGAAGGAATTACCACCTCACACGCCATTGGAGAGGGGACCATAAGAGAATATCACCTCACGCTCATGCCGGAGAGGAGAACATCTGAAGAAGGAATTACCACCTCACACGCCGTTGGAGAGGGGACCATAAGAGAACTTCTACTGAGTCTTTATCAGAAAAATCTATTTGGAGTCGATTTAACTGGACTAGAGAAACCCTTGAAATATGTTTGAGAATTTCAACTGCATCTTTCCTGAAAGGTAAAGGTCAGTTATATGCGATGCATGATATGGATCAAGCAAACACGGATACGATTTATATGATATGATGTGTACATGCATGCTATAATGATGTATGTGATGATTCATGTATGTTTTCGTTTAGGAAAATAAATCCTTGACGGGTGCCGGGAAGCCATATCCTGGGCTGATGTTGGGGAAGAGATTTTGCTTCCGCTGGGAATGATAGCTGCAAGAATACTGGTAGGAGAAGATAACTCCGTTGAGGAATGAACTTGGCAAATGAAATAATTCTGCGGGAGAAAAGATACTCTAGCGATCATGCTGGGGAGTGCTACTCTGTGGGGATAGCGGTGCTTTGCTGAGTTGATGAAGATAACTCCGCTGGGGATACCGTTGATGAGTTATGCTGGGGATATCCTTGTTGTGCTGGAAGATGGACTTCGCTGGGGGTAGGAAGATACTTTGCCGAGGACACTCTTTCCGTGGCTTTTGGCTGAGGATAACCCAGTTATATCCTGTTACGGAAATAACTCTTTAAATCAAGCCGGGACGACGCGTTCGTGCTCTGCGAGGGGATAAGCTTCCAGAATCTACTGGGGATAAGCTTACTGCTCGGGGAAATATGAATTCCAACTTTCCTGGGAAAACTGGATTGGACTCTCCTGGGGGAAGTTTGATATGCTGGGGAAGTGATTCCTTTGAATATTGAGATACCGCCGGGGAACAATCTTTAGACCAAGACTGCCGGGGATGCTTGTTAAGAATATATGTATATTGCTGGGGAAGTATTGAGATCTACGGAAGGATACTCAATTTCCTTGATAATTGATGATTTTGCTTGGAGAGACATGTATTGTTTTACTGAGCTACTCTCTGGGGAATTAAGATACTCGGTCATGTTCTTTGGCTGAACCTCCCTTGGTACCTTGGAGGATAGAACAATCAGACTGCTCAGACCAACTTTATTGCCCCTGTTTTTATGGGAGAAGGTACTGGTGGAGTCTTGATAACCGCCTTTTGACAAACCTTCTTCTGATAGGCAAGTGACGAGGCGCCGGGACATAGTCGTACGCTTTTGATCCCTAACTTTTGCCTGGACCGCCCTTTCGGGTTTTCAGTCCACCGGGATACCCATTTTTGCCCAAGCCGCCTTTTCAGGTTTTCGACTTGTCGGGTGTACAAATTTTTCATTTCATCCCTTATTTTTGCCCGAACCCTTTTGGTTCGCCGGGAAGCCCTTGTTTTTGCCTAGGTGTGTCAACCTAGCGGGTCTTTGATTTTGCGTAGTATTTTTTTCGACTATGTCCACGCTCTTAGAATGCAGGGAGGTGTCCATGGCTGCTTGTGTTGCCATATTGCCAGAAGGTGTCTGATCGTGCAAGATTCGTTGCTGGAGTGCCCCAAGTGACTCAGGCAGAGATTTGCCCCAGGCTTTTGGCCTTTTTGAGAGATTCTCCGAATCTTGATTGGATTGCCCCAGATGATGGACAATGATCTTGTCTGCCCCTTGATTGGAAGCGCTTTTGTTCACTAGGTATTCATCGTGCGAATTTTCCTGTTGTTCAAACAAAAAGTCATATGCAAACCATGTTATATCAAAAATGCAAAGCTTATGTCTGTCTTGAAGATTTTAAAAATGCATTCTTTTTCATAAAACAAGTGAATGTTTGTAAAACGTGATGTCAACTCCGTATTTACCGTAGGCCTTCAGGAGTCAGGATACCTTTCGTGACAGTATGCTTTCGAACTAACCCATGCTTCAGCTAGGACTTTTAAGGGTTATAACGTGGCTTGGTTCACGGTTTAAGAAACAAAGGATAAAGGCTCAAATTATTTGTACCCACCCACTCTTCGTGATGTTCTCCAAACCTAAACTCAGTTGATCATACGTTAGACCTTGTTTGAGTCTTTGCTTTGATTTTCCGGTGATGATTCAGATATTGATAACTTATTTTGAATAGGCAGTCATTCCTTTTTTGTTGAGGGTTTGTAAGACCTCTTTCTTGTCTGATTTTTGTTATCCCTAAATTTTGCCTGAACTATTTTTTTTGTGATTACAGTCAGCGGGATGCCCCAGTTTCGTAAGTCCCCTTTATAGGTTTTGACTTTTTGGGCTTTTCATTTATGATTTTTTTTTTTTTTTTTTTATAATGACTGCCTGTCCTTATGATTGTTCTGAACCATCACTGTCTTTCTTTGTTTTGTAAGGACCTTTTTGGTGCCCTTCGTTATGCACTTGGATCAACTGAGAGACTACCCTGCCCCAGGTTATGATTAAGGGTTTTAATTTCCGAAAAGAAAACTCCTACTTCTTTGGCTCAGAGGGGTTAACGAGGGATTATCTTCCTTATAACTCCAGTGTTTAGGGATTGAAACAATGCCTGTACCTCATCAGCGGGATCTGTTCAAAAGCATACTGTAAAGATTGCGGTATCGTTTTCGTCATCCTCCCTCAAGAGGCTTAGGATTAAAGATCAAGAGTCGACATCAGAAAAAATATGAAAACAGTTTGCATATAGTGAATGCGAATATATTGATTCAAAACAGACATAAGCGATGCATTAATGAAATAACAACGTTTGACATGAATAAATGTTTAGACAATCAAAGAAAAATGCAACTTGAACATTCGAATGAACAAAAGTTTCCTAGTTTGAATTAGTCACTTCAGATGGGAGATTCTCAGCAGAAGCATTTCATTTGGCCACCCGGCATGAACTCCAGCACCCTTCCGTCGATCAAGTCCTGGATCTTGTTCTTCAAGCTCCAACAGTCATTGGTGTCATGTCCAGGACTGTCAGAATGGTAGGCACATCTTTTATCAGGGTTATAAGTAGGAGCAGAGATGTCAGGATTCTGGGGAGGACCCTTTAAAGTAATCAGATTGACCTCCAACAAGTGTTCCAGCATTAGAGATGGTGGTATGCCAGTCTCAGTGAAATGTCTTCCAGGCGTGTATCGCTTGCGTCGATTACCCCGTTGATACTGGGCTTGTGAAGTAGTAGCAACTTGGAGAGGTTCATTCTTCACCATACCAGACTTTGGTCCTCTTGGTGGCTGATTAAAGACTTGGTCCCTGACTTGGGCTGGTTGCTTCATATCTTGATGAAGCTGACTGATCATGGCCCTCAGCTCTCCTTGCTCCTGAGCTAAACCTTGAATGAGGGCCCTTTGCCCCAGCATCTGGGTTTTCAATGTGTCTACCTCAGCTTGTAGACGTTTCAGTTGTTCGTCCTTGTCATCTTCAGGACTCTTTCTGATCAGATTCCCCATGAGGAGTGCCCTCAACTCTTCCTGCCCCTTGGATAGACCTAGGAAGATTTCCCTGAACTGAGTCTCTTGAGCATGAAGACCCTGGTTACCTTGTTGGGAAGCCATTGCTGAAATAAACAGCGAGAAGGGTAAGTGACCTGCAACAAGGATACCTGCTATGCAATGATGTGTATGATATGCATGCAATGTTTTCAAGGACCTCGCGGGGTAAACAAGAAAGTTTGTTAGCATTTGGATCCGGTAGCTTGATTGAAGGAACCGCATGTTGTTGAGAGTCCTTCTTCAAGGTCAAAGGCTCACCATATCCAGTGGGTCATAGCCCCTGACAACCTCGGCTAGGGGAACCTTCTTCAAGTGTCAAAGCTCACCATATCAAGTGGGTCATAGCCTCTGACAACTTTGGCTGGAGGAAAATAAATCCTCTTTGCCCCTTGCTAGATGTTTGATTCATCACGACCTGCATCACAAGCCCTTGAGATCCTTGAAATGGGTTAGGATGTATGCAATGGTATGCAATGGTATGATGTCATGCTATACATGGGGTGATGTAGGTAAACCCTGTTATGAGTCCCAATTAAGGACTATAAACAAACCCTGCAAGAAATTCAGTATACTTTGTTATGAGTCCCAGTTGAGGACTATAAACAACACCTGCAAGAAATTTGGTAAACCCTGTCATGAGTCCTGGTTAAGGACTATAAACAAGACCTGCAAGCGGTTAGCACACCCTGTTATAAGTCCCAATTAAGGACTATGAACAACACCTGCAAGACATCAAGGGTCAGATAACAAGTATGCAAGTAGTCAAGTACGAAGGCACACAAGTCACACAAGAGAAGCCCTTAGGGTTTAGGCCAGCATGGGGTCTAGGTATTACCCTCTTGAAGTTGGTGGGTTCAACCTGTCCTAATCAAAGTAACCGGGTTCTAAGGTTCCCAATATCACGGGATTGCTTTCATTGTTCATCGTTTCGATTTAGCCACTGAACTGGCGACCGAAATATTCCAGGAAAGCAACCCTCAATTGAGCGTAGTATCGAGTATCAACCAACCTCGGACTGCACCAAAGTCAGTTATCTCACTACCCTAAAGAGGCCAAGATAGTTCAATTAAGGTTCCTAAGGTCTGTTGATGCTTCACGACACCACGCGGAGGCCCCGTACTCTCCTTGACTGAACTCAAGGGTTACCGGTACACACCAAAGTGCCACATCAACGTAGCAGACTGTTTCAACCGTGTCGGTATACCCCGCACAGTTCCCTCACAGCCTTGTTGCTACTTTCTAAGAAAGGTATCCCCCAGATCCGGGTGTAGGATCTATAGAACTCCCAAGCAACCCATAATTTAAAGCACACAAAGCAATACAATTGAAAACATAGTTATAAGCTAGCCCTAAGGTACACCTCACTTTAAGTGTCCCCAGCAGAGTCGCCAGTTCTGTGATCGGTGGATCTGGAACTGACTGTTTAACGCTGGTTCGCGAAATGTCGCGGAAGCAAGAGTCGCCACCGTCTTTTATTTTCTCCAAATGGAAAGGACAAAAGCACAGAAAAATTCCTTTAAAGAGATTGCTCTCGGTTCGGGAGGTAGGTTATAGAAAGGGAAGGTGTTAGCACCCTTTCTATCCATGGTTATCCATGGGCTCTTAGATACTTGCTCAATGTGTTTTCAAAATTGTTTTGTGTGCTTTTCAATGTGGGTTTAAAAAGTTTCTTTTGAAAAATTCCAGATCGACTCGTACGTCAGAGTGTTTGAAAAATTTGCTTTGAAAGCTTTTGAAAATGTGTCAGTGTGAAAAGTCTTTTGAGTTTGTTTTGAAATTAGAGCAAGTATCCTTGAGAACCTACCTACCCTAAGGAATTCGTCTGTGTAGATGTCCTTAAAAGTAGTGCCATCCCACCATTGAGAGGTAGGTAGCACCACCGTTGGAGGTGTTCGGGTCAATTCGATTTTAGGGACATGGTGATCACCAGAGCAATAGGAAGACACCTTAGAAGCTACCCTCATGCCAGGTTCCCGGATCATGAGGACTTACTAAGACGTTTTCTACTCGACGACCACCTTTCGAAAGGCAACAGTGAGGCGTACCCTAGGGGTGGTGTGTGCGAATTGTGTGTTGTTTTCATTGATATTTGTCTTGTCATGTTTGTTGTGTTCTACGCTTGATTTTAATTAGGACATTCGTTCTTGCATGCTTGATTAATAGTTAAATATTTTGCGAGGAAATAAATCTAAGATTATTACAAAGGCGCGGGTCCACATCGCCAAAATTAAACCGGACCCGATTTAGCGGAAAAAATAAATAATGCGAAGAAATAAAGTGCGAAAAGTAAATTACAATGCTTTGGGACAATTACAAAATTATAATAAGCGATAATAAAATAAATGCGTAAAATAAAGAAATTAAAACAAAACTAGGGCGTTGGACCCTTTTACAAACGATAGTTAAAGTTAATGAATTAATTAAATAAAGAAGAATTAAAATTGAGAAGAAAAGTGTTTTTAGGTATTTTTATGTTTTTTAGATTTAATAAGAAAAAGTTAATTGAAATTAAATTAAGAAGCAAACCCTAATTCTAATATTTTTTTATTTATTATGAAAGGATTAAAATATGACCTAAATTAAACTCTAAATTAATTTATGTACAGTTTAAATAAGAAAATAAATAAATAAATAATATTATTCTGAAAAAAAGAAAAAAAATTAAAAGAGAAATCAAAAAAGATATTAACCCTAAATTCTATTTTTGGTGTTTTTTATTAAAAAGGATTAAAACTATAACCTAATTAACTAAATATTGACATATATTAATTTATTGATGAAAATAATTAAAATTAAAAATTATATTTTTATTTGGACATTTTTATTTTTATGATGTTTTTTTGTATTTTTTTGTAAAAAAGGATGTTTAATTAAATCAGAAAATAAATAAACAAATAAACAATTAAAAATAATAAAAGATAAAAGAAAATTTAGAAAAAAAGAAAGAACCAGGGGGGGTTTCTGTCCCATTATGGAGGTGTAGATTTGAGAGGCCTGGCCCATCAAGCTTTGACATTCATTGACTTTTTGGATTGTGTATGATGCCGTTGACCTGATATATGGTGCCCTTTGAATTTAAGCCTTTGATCTGTAAGCACTGGACGCGTGTATGGTGAGATATTGATGGAACATGGTACGTTCCAACGTGGTGCCTGCATGGGAATGAGGATAGAAAAATAATATGAAACTTTTGCCAGACCTGGGACTTGAACCCAGGTCTTGAAGGTTACAAACGCGTCCCCTGGCCAGCTGAGCTATGCAAGTTTATTTAATATATAATATAACATAAATAATATAAAAGAAAAATAAAGCTAGTTGGTTAAACACGCGCGAAATTTAAACGGACGTATCACTGATTGACACGCCATCTTCTTCCTCACCACCCCTGTAACATAAAACAAAAGAGCAACGGTTTTTGAAACGTTGCTTTAGGGGGTATTCAAGAAAATAGCGAATAGAACCCTGGGCATCATAAATTGTTCGCGAGTATGCATTCTTCTTCGTCTTGGTGTGCTGAACTCAACCATAGTATTGAGATGGCCTAATTTTACTTGTATTGGGAAACCCCCTTTTTGAGTTCCTGAAACCCTAAAGACCGTTCATGGCAGATTCACGTATATTGCTCAAAAATAAAATCAAACATATCAGTTAGTTCAGAAACATCAATATAAACATGAATCCATGAAAAAAAATGCAAAATAATGCTTAATTCATGCTATGCGATTTCAAGATTTTCTTGGTACAGTTGGACTCATGGATACCAATTCAAGGCCTTTTGGTTGTTGTTATTGATTGAGAAAGGTTCAAGAATGTCTCAGGATGCGAATGGAATCAAGGTTGAAGCTTGAATCGACCTCTAAGGCACTTTTCAGTTTTGAGTTTTTTATGAAAAATTCCAATATGCAATGGAGCTGTGGGGCGCAGCTTTCAGTCTTGTAGCATTAGGGTTCTCATCTAGTACTTGTATGGAATGGTTTAGGTTAAAAAGATTCAACAAAATCCATGTCCATAATTGTTTTCAATCTTTGATTTGTTAAGGATCTTTTACAATCTTTTTTCATGGTTCTTGTGTCAATTAGGTTTCAATCAAGCCAAAACCTTCTATATCAGCATGTGCACGAAATCTCAAGTCCAAATCATGCATAAAAAGATTTGTTTTGCTTAAGGTTATATTTTTCATGAATTAAAATGATTTAAATGAATACAAATTAATATTAATTCAAATAAATAATTAAAAAATATGAGAATACTTCCCTTTGGGCCTAGTGGTCGTGCATAGGCTTGGCATGAAGAAACTTGGAAGAAAAATGGGCCCATTTGCATTTTTAGGCCTTTTGCATCAATGTTGACTTTTCAAAATTCCCAAAAATTTCCCAACTTCCACAAGGCATAACTTGGTCAATTTTTAAGCTTTTCACATGTTCTTGGACATTTTGGAAAGGTCTTTGAGTCCTTTAACCAATGCCTTTGGTCCCATGTCATTTTGATTCACCAATCTCAAGTTATGGCCTTTGACTTAAAGTCACTTTTTGTTGACTTTTGAAAATGACCTATAATGTTGAAATTGATAACTTTTTGTGAGAGCATTTCTTGGACTTGGAACATGAAGATGAATTGTAGGAAATGTCTTTCTCTTCAAAATGAGCTTTGGATGGAATTTTTCTGATAATCCATGTGAAAGTTATGCCCTGGTCAATTTCAGTTGACTTTTTCAGCTGTCCAAATATAGCAACTTTTGCATCTTTGATGATTTCTGAGCCAAATTTTGAGAATCATGATCAAGCATTGATCAAATGATGTTTGTGGCTTCAAAATGATATGTTGACCAAAAATTTGAACTTTTGGCTGTCAAATGACCATTTTGCCCCTACAGTTGACTGTAGTGCAATTTAGGGTTTTGACTGTGCAATCTTGAGCTGAATGCCTTGAAACTTGACATGAGGATGCTTGACCACATTTGTAGGCATATGAGACTTGATTGGGCCATTGAGAAGTTCATTTGCTTGACCAGAACTCAAACCCTAGTTTTGACTGTCTAGGAGACAGTTGAACTGCACAACCCTGGGGGAATTTTGTGACCTTGACCTTGACAATTCTTGATGAATATGGGAGGGCAAATTTTGGGGTACAACAGAGGCCAATTCAGAACCAAATCTCAACGCCAATCACTTGTTGGACATCCACTGAGTCAGAAGCAATCAAAAGCACACTCTCATACCCTCTCAATCGCGTTGTAAGTCCCTTTGAAAACCGCTTGGCATTTGAAATCGCAACCTCTCATTCTGGCATTTTCTTGACAAATCATTGACATATTCATGATCCTTGAGTAATTTCTAAACTTTCTACATTATTTAATTGTGTTTATATGACCTGTAGTGCCATACCCGAATCTAGGGTTCTTGGTCTTTGTTTTGGGGCGTTTTATTTACAGGAAAAATTGGGGCCATTAATGGACATAGACATGCTCAGGAGGCCTAGACGATCATGACTATGGTCTTGGAATTGATTTTCATGGCCTAGGATAGATTTTAGGATGCAGCTATGGATTTAGCTGCGGATGTAAATCCGCAGGTAAATAACCAGGTCCAACGAAGAAGATGAATACGTGCCCCTCCCCATTGGACCATTCATATTTCGCGCTTTATTTTTTATATTTCTGGCATATTAGTTGTTTTCTCATATAATAATTGTTATCCATTATAATAACGAATGAGGCGTAGTGGTGTAGTGGCAAAGGCGAGCGTTCAATACCAATAGGACCTGGGTTCGAATCCCAGGTCCACCATATTGCTTTGTGTTATTTTTCCACAGATATTCCAGCATGTTTCATGAATTGTGGTCCATCATACTCCTTCAAATCTCCAAACGCCAAATGGCCCCAGGCCAGATCTGGTGGTCCAGAACGAAAGTCCATCATACTCTCAAGTCAATGGGCGTGCATGGGATCCAGAAGAGTCAGCGCAGGCTTGCACTATTGGGCCTTGAAAATTGCCATCCAAACCTCCAAATTGGGCCTGAACCCCCCTGGGTTATTTCTATTTCTTTCTTTTCATTTTATTTATTTATTTGTTTATTAATTATTATTTTTTATTTAACTAACCAATTAAACTTTTTTCTCATAAAATCAAAAAAACCAAAAAATATATTTTATTTATTAAAATTAAATTCAGCACTTTATTTTGTAAATAAATATTAATTCAATTAATTTAGTTTAATTAGGAAATAACTTTAATATTTTTGCAATAATTAAAATTAATTTAGACGATTAGATTTTTATTAACTTTGATCAAATTTATTTTATTTCTTTAAATATCAAAAACCCAAAAATATTTTTATCAATTAATTAATTTGTTTATTAATTTAATTAACTTAATTTAATTTCTTTTTAATTCAAAAATAAACCAAAAAAAATGCTTTCTTTCAAAAAGGGGTCAAAACCCTAAAAACTCGCCCGATCTAATTTCCGCACGCGATTTACTTTCTTTTATCCAATATTGTATCTGCTTCTCGGAATGTATTAGTTTAATAGGACTTTAATTATTTTACCGCATTATTTACTTTTCGCATTTTAATTTCAAGGGTTGTTTTTGACGATGTAAATACCCGACGCCTTGTAATAGTTAGTTTTAATTTCCGCAATTTAATTTCCGCAACTTATAAATTGTTAGATGTTTGATAATAGGGAATGTATGACAAGATCAAATGTTTAAACCTAAAATCAACATAGATAACCATTGACATGTACAAAGATAAAATTAACCGAAATAACACACTCGCACATGCGCACTCTTAGGGTACACCTCGCTTGGTTGCCTTCGAACGTGGTCATTGAGTATAGGAAGTTTTAGAGGTCGTCCTCCTGTCCAAAGATCATAGTTTCCTCGAAACGGTTTCCTCGGAAAAATGGTCTAAGACATTAGGGTTACCGCTAAGGCGTCTTAACATTGCTTTAGTGACCACACGTCCCTTAATCGAATTGACCCTTAAACTCCAACGACGATGCTACCTACTCATCAATAGTGGGCTAGCATTGTCTAAAGGACATTAGCACAAATTGATTCCTTTTTCGAGTAGGTAGATGGTTCTTAAGTACTTGCTCTCTCAAAACAAAGTAAAACTTTTCTCACTTACACCTTTCAAACAGAAACTCTTTTCAAACCCACAAAGCACAAAGAAATTTTTTGAAAACAATATGAGCAAGTACCTAAGAGCCTGTGGATAACCACAGATAGAAAGGGTGCTAACAACTTCCCTTTCTATAATCTACCCCTCGAACTCGAGAAACATCTCGAAAAAGGAATTTTTCTGTGCTTTTTTCCTTTCCTTGTTGGATAAAATAAAAGACGGTGCCGACTCTTGCTTACCGCGACATTTTGCGAAAACAAACGAAAAACGCGAACCAGCATTCCAAAAACAGTCAATTCTCTCCCACCGTATCACACCTATTCTTCATCAACTACCCTAAAACGGCACGGAAAGAGAACCAAAGCCTGAAGATGTTGCTCAAGCCTTACACTTGCAACCATCTGATATCAAAGGTCATTGGGAAACCAGAAGTGGTGTCAAGAGTTTCTTGGCAAAGTTTCTGTTTGAGAAGGCACAAGACTGCTGGAATTCTCTAGATCTACAAGCCTTTGAGGAGATTGTGGCACTTCTTATCTATGGGTTGGTCTTGTTTCCAAACCCTGATCAGCTTATAGATGTGAATGCTGTCAAGATTTTCATATCTCGAAATCCTGTGCCTACATTGCTTGGGGACATCCTACACTCATTTCACACGAACAATGAGGAAAAGAGGTGTTCTCATGTGCTGTACTCCTCTTCTAGCAAGGTGGTTTATTTCTCACCTTCCCCAATCAGTTTTGAAGAATGAGAAGGGTTTAAGGTGGTCACAACGATTGATGACTCTTACACATTATGGTGTTCATTGGTGTTCTCGGTCCAGAGAAAATGTCATCATCATTGATCGTTGCGGAGAATTCCCTAATGTTCCATTACATGGCATTAGGGGAGGCATTACCTATAACCCCTGTTTAGCTCTGAGGCAATTTGGGTATGCCCGAAGAGATGGCTCTCATGACATGCTGATTCCTGACTTGGTTTTTGACTTCGACAACGATGCGCAAAGACTTCGACAAAGGTTTATCCGAGCTTGGAGGATGCCCAACAAAGTGGATAGTAAGACACTGGGGCACAAGAATTCCATCCCCCTTGAGCCTTATCTCAAGTGGGTACGAACCCGCGCCCAGAATCTTATGATGCCATACCCCCACATTCTCCCCGTGATCAAAGAGCCTGTTATGGAAGGAGAGGTTCCATACACCCCCTACATCCAGACATGCCAACATCATTGGAAGAATTGCAAAAGAGTTGGATACAACTCAAGGAAGAGCGGAACACTTTTGAAGCCAACTTCTATGCCAGTGAGAAGAAGGTTTTGGAACTTACCCGCCGACTTCATGAAGAGGAGACTCTTAACACTTACATCGCGCCAAAAAGGATGCGCAACGTCTTTTTACATTAAAAAGCTTTGTAATATTTCTACCCATGGGGCATTTATGTACTAACAAATTTCTTCTTATTAATATGACGTGTGTTCTTTTTTATTTGCAACAAATTTGAATTTCTGAATCCTTGAATGCATTACATGAATAATATATCATTCATCATATGCATAAACAGGTCTTCACACCAGGTTTCCTTATCTTTCTGCTGTTTATTTCAGTGAGATGGATATAGAACAAACGGTTAAAGATCTGCAAGCACAAAATTCACAATTCCAACAACTCCTCATGACCTTAGCAAAGGGTCAAGAGGATCTTAAAGCACTGTTAGAGAAAGAGAAGGAACCAGAAAAGAAGAAAAAGAAAAGAATTGGTGTGGCCACTATGGGAAGAAGATTTGAGCATCAGGCTAGGAGAGTTCTGGAATTCCCCTCGACGTCTGACGAAGGGGTTGGTAAAGGAAATGGAGTTGCAATACCCTCCGAATCTGAAGCTGAAGAAGAAGAAGAGGAAGAGGATGAAGATTACTCCGAACAACAATCCCTCCGACGGATGATAAGTATAAAAATCTTGAGGATCGGTTGGCAGCCATGGAGTTGCAAAGGGTACCTGGGCTAGATTTCGAAGAACTAGGGTTGGTTGTTGGGATCGTCATTCCTCCTAAGTTCAAAATACCTACATTTTCTAAATATGATGGTTTTTCCTGTCCGAAGATGCATCTGAGATCCTACGTCAGAAAGATCCAACCTCACTCTTCTGATAAGGATCTATGGGTCCACTTTTTTCAAGATAGTTTGTCGGGTACGCAATTGGACTGGTTCTATCAGCTTTAGAGATCTGATGTTCATAACTGGGAATATTTGGCTGCTGCTTTCTATCGACAATACCAATACAACGCAGATTTAGCGCCTACTCGTACTCAGCTATAGAGTATGGGTATGGCCTCTAATGAGGGATTTAAGGAGTATGCGCAGAAGTGGCGGGATTTTGCTGGAAGGGTGCAGCCACCATTGTCAGATAGAGAGCTGGTTGACATGTTTTTAGGGACTCTGTCAGGTCCATTCTTCAATCACTTGATCGGGAGCTCATCTGCAGGGTTCACCGAATTAATCCTGACCGGCGAAAGGGTCGAAGCTGGCATTAAGAGTGGTAAAATTCAGAAGGATGTCTCTGCTTCCACTGCTATCAAGAAGACCTTCCCATCCAAGAAGGAAGTTTTTGTTGTTCATACTCAGAGAAACCAAGGGAGAATGAAGCACCGACCCGCGGTGGGGGCTGTGATGATCCAGAATTCTTCAGCCGATCAACCTCGAAACAGTCAACCTAGAGCTAATCAGCAAAGGGTAGAAAGGCCACAACAACAATTCACCCGAATCAATATGACACCGGCTCAGGTCCTCCCTCATCTGCTAAAGTTAAACCTTACCAACTTAAAAGAAGCGCCAAAAAACCCAAATACCTCTTCTCCCTATTATCATTCAAATGCAAAATGTGCATACCATTCGAACAGTGTAGGGAATGACACCAACAACTGTTGGGCCCTTAAAAGCAAGATCCAAGATTTGATAGATGCCAAGGAGGTAGAGTTTGATGCCCCAGAAAAACCTAATGTGATATCCGCTCCTATGCCAAAACATGGTCATAATGTCCATGCAATTGTGGAAGATCTTCATGTTACCATAATTGGTGACCTGTTGACTCCATTGCCAATAATTAAAGTGAATCTGTCGAAAGCCGGGATATTCTCGGGATGTGAAAAAGATTGTTACTTATGTTTAACCATGCAAACCGACTACCCACTGTTGAAATCAGGCATCCAACGCCTGATGGATACTCAAGAGATCCTCTTTCAAAAAACTCTTGTTGCTACTTCACTCATGTTACTCCTGTCACCTTTGTTACTCCAATCAATGACATTGCTATAATCACCATTTTCGACAATCTTTCCAAGACCTACAAAAGGCATGTTAAGATTACGCCTGATCCAAAGCTTGTACCATTGAACATTACCATGTCAGGGCCTATCCCATATAAGTCCAACAAGACGATACCACGGAATTATGGAGGAGAGATCTTCTACCATGGTGTTAAACAGATCGAATCAGTCCAAGAGAATTCCGATGAAGAAACTCCTGACATAGGGAATATTGCAGGAACAAGTAAGATAAATCGTAGCGGAAGAATCTTCTCTCTGGAGATTGCTCCTCCACGGGCAGTCTTCGGACCCTCAAGTGCTTCTGTGCCTGTCAAGATATCTGTGCAAAGTCCAGTAATTGAAGGAATTGATGCTCCCGAAGCTATACCCTCTGTTGTTACTGCTGATAAAGGTAAGGAGATCCAAGAAGCGCCTGTCAGGACGAAGGCTCAGACTTTGGTTATCCCTGAGACCACCCAAAAGGAGATGGAGGAGATTTTAAAGATAATTAAGAAGAGCGACTATGATGTCGTAGAGCAGCTGGGGCAAACCCCTTCAAAAATCTCTATGCTGGCTCTCTTACTCTGCTCTAAGGCTCATGCCAAAGCCTTGATCAAATTTCTAAAGACGGCACACGTGCCTCAAGAAACTTCTGCGGACCAGTTTCAAAAGTGCGTGGCTAGCCTTACAGCCGATAATGGTCTTGGCTTTTCTGATGCTGATTTGACATCCAAGGGAAGAAAGCATAATGATGCGCTGCATGTCTCGGTAGAGTGTAAAGGAACTACACTTGCTCATGTCCTGGTTGATACTGGTTCATCTTTAAATATTCTACCAAAGAAGGCCTTGGACAAATTGGACTGTGAGGGTTTGACCCTAAAGCCCAGTGATATCATTGTTAGAGCCTTCGACGGTTCTAAGCGGATGGTTCACAGAGAAGTGGACATTCTAATCAAAGTGGGTACAGAAATTTTCAACTCTACTTTTTATGTGATGGACATTCATCCTTCATATTCATGCTTATTGGGAAGGCCATGGATCCACAATGCTGGGGCAGTCACTTCTTCTCTACATCAGATGCTCAAATACCCAGTCCAGGGTAAAATCATAACAGTTCATGGTGAGGAGGAGTATATGATAAGTCACCTTAACTCTTTCCGCTATGTGGAGTTAGATGGCGAATTCATAGAAACACCTTTCCAACACTTTGAAGAGGTTTCTCCTGAAGTTGCGGTAGCCAAGACAATGACTGATGTGCCTATCATTACCAAGCCTGTGTCCCGAATGTCATCCCTTAAAGATGAGGAGGCTGTAATCAAGGAAGGGGGAAGTATGGTGTGGGGTCAATTGCCAGATTTTCCTCACAAGACAGACAAGTTTGGATTGGGTTTCACTGCTGCTGGCCAGAAAGTTGTGCGTCACTCCCGGGCTGGAGGACCACCCTTAAAGATCACTCACCATGAAGTTCATGCTTTAGAAGATGATGATGAATAAGGCAACTTTGAAGATAGGATATTTCCTGAAATTCTGGCTGCAGATACTCAATGTCACGTTCAATGTTATGACACCGTATCTGACTTTCTATAAGACAGTAAATACAAAAACAGTAAAGAACACAGTCAATTGTTTACCCAGTTCAGTGTGCAACAACACCTACTCTGGGGGCTACCAAGCCAGGGAGGAAATCCACTATAAGAGATGTTAATTCAGGAATAAACCAACCAGTTTATCTCCTTCACTTAAGACCTACCCAATGCAACTTCAATCTAAGTACAACTTAAACCTGAGTTCCTACTCACTCCCCCTCAATCACAGCAGTGATACATAAAACAATTTGACTAATGAATTGATGAAGACACTCTTCAAAAACATACACTTGATTAAGCTTCACAGCTTTTTAATCAAGCAACACAAACACTCTTGCTTCACAGCTTTGAGTGATACACACACCTAACTTGACTCTGCTTCACAGCTTTAGTCAAGAGACATACAAACACTCTTGCTTCAAAGCTTTGAGTGCTACACAACCCTTACAATTAAAACCTATTCCAAGTCACTTATCACAATGATAATTGCTTGGATTACAATAGTTAAAACTATACAGCTTCTAAATGATCTTCTGTCAAAAAGGGATTTCTTTCAAAACAGCAGCTCTGTTGAATATATAGCAGCTGCATCTTCAGTTAGGGTTTCCCCAAAAAGCTAGGGTTAATTCCGTTTGCCCTTAAGACTAGGTCACAGGACTTTATCAACCAGGTTAGGGTTGAGCTAGGTTAACCCAAGGAAAACGCAGGATTCTGTTCTGGAAAGACTGAGTCATTTTCCTGAAAAAACTCAGAATTAACCAAACTGCAAACCTGTTAGTTCAAAACAGGATGTCTTAACATTTGTTATGACATCTGAATTCCTGTTTACTGATTTTGGTAAATGTGATCATTTTGCAAAATGCTCAGATACACACTCATAAACATCAGTACCTGTATGACAATATTTTTATGCAAAGGTACCTAATAAATCTGTACCTAATAAACTAGAATGTTATGACATCAGTCATGACATTCATACACCTGGTTTTGCCAAAAATGCATGCCAATACTAAAACAACTACAAACTCCCCCTTTGGCAGATTTTTGGCTAAAGCCCCTAAGCAATCAGAGATAGATAGCAGCAGAATAAAAATGACTGCAGAAAAATGGAATGTCAAATAAAGTATCACAATATATCTCCCCCTCTTTAGCCACAAATGGGCCAAAGATACATGTTCATAAAAATTATACAGTCATCCAGAAAAAGTAATAAGAGAAGCAACTAAAAACTGAACACACTTCCAAACTCCACCAGGGACCAGCAGCAACTCCACCAACCTTTAAGCACTGTCATCAGACTCAGAGGAGCTAGTTTCTTCAGTATTGAGATGACCTTCAGCTTCTACACCCTCTTCCCTTCTGTTTCCTTCAGCTTCCTCCTTTTCTAACCTGGCAATTAGGTTTTCTAGGGTCTTTTTCCTAGCTTCCAGTTCTTTGCAGGTCTCTTTTAATACAGCTATGACATCAGATGTCTTGGACTGGGTCTTCACAGACGATGTCTCAGCTGATGTTATGACAATATCAGGAGCATGAGATCCCTGAAACAGTTTGTAGTGCAACCCAAGGGCAGGAGCTCTTTTGCAAGCAGTATCTCTTGCCACCAGGATATCAGGGTATTGTGCAAGGATAATTCCACAAAGGAGGGAGGGAAAGGCAATTGGTCCTTTGACAGCATAACTACCAGCATGTTTTAAAGTTTGTTCAAAAATATACCTGCCATAGTCAAAAGCAGTCTTGGTTCCCACAGCATAAATAAATCTCCCCAATCCTGTGGAGATAGTTGATTTATGGTTTGTAGGCACCCAGTTGGCTGCACCAATCTTGTGCAGGATGGCAAATTTCATGCTAAGTTTGCTGGCATTCAGCTTGCCTTTCAAGGGCCAGCACTTCACTTGCCTTGCTGTGATGGTTTGACAAACTTCATTGTCAGTGACTTCCAGATCAGGACAATCCTCATTTGATCTTCCAAGAAATTTGTTAATTTCTGATGGAGAGAAGTTAACCCTTCTTCCTCTAACAAAAACACTTTCAAAGTCAGCTGACCTTCCATCAGCACAATCATTAGACAAGTTAACTATGAACTCCTTGACCAGATTTTCATAACACTTGTTAAATTTTATCACTGTCTTCATCAGTCCAGCATTCTTGATCAGGTCCATGATGTCTTTGCACTCCATGGCATCATTGTTGAGTTCTCTTTCTAAAGCTATTCTCTTCAAGCAAACATACTTCCATCTGTTTGCATTGTCAGGGTGGTGGAAAGAGATGTTGTTTGTTGGGACTTCAGGAACTCTAGCAATTTTGCTGGAGGGCAGTTTCCTTCTGATAGGAATTTCTTCAGCATCAATCTCAAACTCTGATTCCTTATCAGAGTCAGAATATTCAGGATCTTTTCTCTTCTTTGTAATTGGTTGTCTACCAGTATACACCTGGGCTTTCACCTTCCCTTTGGACTGACCAGTTTTCACAGATTCTACCCCAGCCTTGCCTTCAGCCTTGGATTTCTTAACAGCAGGTTTATCTTTGGACACACATTTTGCATCATTCTGATTACCCTTTCTTTTCATCAATCTCCTAGCTATGCTAGGGTTTACATTGGCAATCAGATCATTATCTGAGTAATCCTCATCCACATCAATGATAGGTGGATCAGCAGTCTTTTCTGAAGGGTTCTGAATGTTGTCATTTTGTGTCACAACATTCTCAGAGACATCTACATTCTTAGAGACGTCCACATTTGGGCTTCCTGATTGATTTAAAGGGACAGAAATCCCCGGTACAGGTTGGTTTCCGCTTAGTATACTAGTAACAAGCCTAGCAATAGCTTGATGAACTTGAATTGATCCTTCTCTATTTGGTACAGAAGAAGAAGGACGAGAAGGATTACCAGAGGCTGCAGCTTGAGCTCTTCCTGCATGTCTAGTTCTCAGCTTTTTGACTTTGGCGGGGTCAGTTGCCATCTCTCTGAGAGGAGTGATCTCAAGAACTTCAGATTCTATGCATGTGGTGATTGCTCTAGAGTCTTGGTCAGATGATGAAGATGATGAAGATGATGAAGTCGCCTTGGTTGAAGATGATGTTTGAGACATTTTGATTGACTTAGAGCACCAGTAGCAATTTGAGAGAAAATTTTGATTGAGAGAAGGGAACAGGTTGCAAAGTCGAGAGAAGTAGGAGGCAAACGAGAGTCTTTTCAACTTCTTAAAGATTTTGAAAGAATTGGGAAAACATATGATTAACCCACTAAAAATAGACTTAACAAAATTAACTCCTTCAACCCTTGTTTTAAGCAAAATTAATTGCTATAATTTCTCATGTTGGCAAATACCCAACCTGCCCCTCAAGTTTTCAAGTTTATTTCCAACAAGAGCCTTGGTAGAAGAATCAGCCAGCTGAAGCTTAATGATACCATGTTCCAGTTTAATTGACTTCTTCTCTACAAAGTCAATGTGCTTGGTCCTGCTATGCTGAATAGGGTTCATGGAAATATTGATTGTATTCAGATTGTCACAATATAATGTCACAACATCTTGTGAGACATTATACTCAGTGAGCATCTGTTTTGTCCAGATATTTTGAGAACAGTTACTCCTAGCTGCAACCATTTCAGCACAAAGTTGGGAAGGCATTCTTTTGACATGAATCATAGTTCTGGTTGATTCTTGAATGATCTTATTTTTCTTTTTGTCAACTCCATTTTGATGGTGAGTTATAGGAGAAGAGACTTCACGACTCATTTCTTCAGGGAAACAAAATTTATTAGACTTGTTGTTTCCAACATCCTTGTCATGATTACTTCTGGTTCTGACAACACATCCTTCTTCAAGATTATTCACCACATCATAGACATGTTTCTTTTTACCAAGCCTTTCAATTTTAAGTTCACCACAAACCCTTCTTTTATCAATCTGTAGTTTTGGAGTCCTTCTGACTGCTTCCATAGAGATAGCTCTTTTCATTCTTCTTAGATGAAGATGACCAAGCTTATGGTGCCACAGTTTCATCTCTTTTTCTTCTTTGGTAATTGGACACATAGTGGAGTTATTAGTGTTCTCAGGCTGCCACAAGTAACAGTTATCTTTGGATCTGATTCCTTTCATTACAGCTTCTAGTTTTTCATTAATTACTAGACATTCAGATTTTGAGAAGTTGACCTTGAATCCTAGATCACACAATTGACTGATACTAATGAGATTAGCAGTCAGCCCTTTTACCAGCAGTACTTCATTCAGACTTGGAACTCCAGGGCAGTCCAAATTACCAACTCCTTTGATTTCACCTTTAGCACCATCTCCAAAGGTCACAAAATAGGTGGTGTGAGGTTTAACATTATTGAGGAGGTTCTTGATTCCAGTCATGTGTCTGGAACACCCACTGTCAAAGTACCAGTCTTCCTTTGCAGAGACCCTCAGGGAAGTGTGGGCTATCAGGGCAGTAGCCTTTTTCTTCCATTTAGGAGCATGTGGTACCTTTTTAGACTTAGGTTTGACACCTGAGTTCTGATTAGGGTATCCATGTAATCTGAAGCAGAAAGGTTTTATGTGGCCATATCTCCCACAATGATGACATCTCCATCTTTGGTACCTTTTCTTCATATGTCTCTGTTCCTGATGTTGAGAGTTGTGTTGAGACATCTGTTTTGACATTTGCTTATCAGGCCTGATCTTCTTGACTGTACCAGATTTCTTTGCTTCCATAAATCCTAGTCCAGATTTATTTCCCACATTTTGTCCAACCTGAAGGATCTCTTCCAATTTGTCTGTTCCATTAGTCAGCATCTTGACAGATTTGGTCATTTGATTCAGTTGTGAGTTCAGCAATTGAACTTCCCCTTCTAGATGACTTATAGTTTCAAGGTTTGCCCTTTTCTCAGCCTCCAGCTTTATGATGAGTTTTGATTGTTTCTCATTCTGCACACAGACTTCGGTACTTCTGATACACAATTTCTTGTAAGTATCAGCCAGTTCTTCAAATGTCACCTCTTCATCACTAGTGTCACTTTCAGAGGTACAAACACCAGTTAGAGCAGTAACTAGTTTGGCAGATTCTTCTTCAGAATTAATTTCTGAATCATAGTCAGACCAAGTAACAGTCATTCCTTTCTTTTGTTTCTTAAGAAAGGTTGGACATTCAGCTCGAATATGCCCATATCCTTCACAACCATGGCATTGAATTCCTCTGCCTTGGTTTCCCTTCTCTTCTGACCTTGGTCTTCTGCTGGAACTTTCAATGTCAGAGGGAATGTTATGAACATTAGACCTTGACTTTGGATCTATTCTTTTGATGAGTTTGTTGAACTGTCTTCCAAGCATGGCTATAGCTTCTGAAATATTTTCTTCTTCACCCTCCTTGTTTTCAACATCAGTGTTGGATACAAGTGCTATGCTCTTGTTCTTCTTGTCACCATTATCAGTGATCCCCATCTCAAAAGTCTGAAGAGACCCAATAAGTTCATCCACTTTCAACTTGCTGATGTCCTGGGCTTCCTCTATGGCAGTTACCTTCATTGCAAATCTTTTAGGCAAGGATCTGAGAATCTTTCTCACCAGTTTTTCTTTTGACATCTTTTCTCCCAGTGCTCCTGAGGTGTTGGCAATCTCCAAGATGTTCATGTGAAACTCATGAATGGTTTCATCTTCCATCATTTTTAGATTCTCAAACTTGGTAGTCAACATCTGAAGCCTTGACATTTTTACTTTGGAAGTGCCCTCATGAGTAGTTTTGAGAGTGTCCCAAACTTCCTTGGCCAGTTCATATTGATGTACTAGTCTGAAAATGTTTCTATCAATTCCATTGAACAAGGCATTTAAAGCTTTGGAATTTCCCAGGGCTAACTCATCTTCTTCTTTACTCCAATCTTCCTCAGGCTTCAGACTAATTGTCCCATCTTTCTCAGTTATGGTGGGATGGTTCCATCCTTTGTCAGCAGCTCTCCAAGCCTTTTTGTCCAGAGATTTTAAGAAGGCAATCATACGAGGTTTCCAGTAGTCATAATTATTTCCATCCAGAATGGGTGGTCTATTTCCAAAAACTCCTTCTTTGTCCATAGTGCCAGAAAGTGATATCCCTAGATCTCACCCAGTAATACAGGCAGGGTGCCTGCTCTGATGCCAATTGAAATTCTGGCTGCAGATACTCAATGTCACGTTCAATGTTATGACACCGTATCTGACTTTCTATAAGACAGTAAATACAAAAACAGTAAAGAACACAGTCAATTGTTTACCCAGTTCAGTGTGCAACAACACCTACTCTGGGGGCTACCAAGCCAGGGAGGAAATCCACTATAAGAGATGTTAATTCAGGAATAAACCAACCAGTTTATCTCCTTCACTTAAGACCTACCCAATGCAAGTTCAATCTAAGTACAACTTAAACCTGAGTTCCTACTCACTCCCCCTCAATCACAGCAGTGATACATAAAACAATTTGACTAATGAATTGATGAAGACACTCTTCAAAAATATACACTTGATTAAGCTTCACAGCTTTTTAATCAAGCAACACAAACACTCTTGCTTCACAGCTTTGAGTGGTACACACACCTAACTTGACTCTGCTTCACAACTTTAGTCAAGAGACATACAAACACTCTTGCTTCAAAGCTTTGAGTGCTACACAACCCTTACAAT
Source organism: Vicia faba (assembly GCA_948472305.1). Lineage (NCBI taxonomy): Eukaryota > Viridiplantae > Streptophyta > Magnoliopsida > Fabales > Fabaceae > Vicia > Vicia faba. Next base: position 1,189,978,860 of record OX451737.1, read on the forward strand.
TAAAACCTATTCCAAGTCACTTATCACAATGATAATTGCTTGGATTACAATAGTTAAAACTATACAGCTTCTAAATGATCTTCTGTCAAAAAGGGATTTCTTTCAAAACAGCAGCTTTGTTGAATATATAGCAGCTGCATCTTCAGTTAGGGTTTCCCTAAAAAGCTAGGGTTAATTCCGTTTGACCTTAAGACTAGGTCACAGGACTTTATCAACCAGGTTAGGGTTGAGCTAGGTTAACCCAAGGAAAACGCAGGGTTCTGTTCTGGAAAGACTGAGTCATTTTCCTGAAAAAACTCAAAATTAACCAAACTGCAAACCTGTTAGTTCAGAACAGGATGTCTTAACATTTGTTATGACATCTGAATTCCTATTTACTGATTTTGGTAAATGTGATCATTTTGCAAAATGCTCAGATACACACTCATAAACATCAGTACCTGTATGACAATATTTTTCTGCAAAGGTACCTAATAAATCTGTACCTAATAAACTAGAATGTTATGACATCAGTCATGACATTCATACACCTGGTTTTGCCAAAAATGCATGCCAATACTAAAACAACTACATTTCCAACCATTGAAGGGGGACTGAACAACTGGGAGGCGAAAGACTTTGTTCCCATTACTTTTATCAATCAGTAATTTATCTTTTGAACATTTATGTTGGTCTGCAATAACTTTTAAACAATTCGTACACTCTTTTCGCCTTATGCCTTACCCGGGGCATATAGGTCCATTTGTAAGGGTTTTGATTCTTCATTTTCATATGCCATTTTTAATGAATCATGGACGTTTTCATCTATAATCTGTTGTGTTCATTTTCTTCCTTTTTTACATTTTATTTTGTTTAAGGATGGCTATCCCTTACACACACCTACACTCACAAAATGCAGGTACCCATCCACTCCGGATTCCATGGGTGACTATTCTGCTTTGACCTTCAGTGACTCTGAAGATTTGGTCAATCATGCTGAGTACGAAGGTGATGAAGACTGTGAAGTTCCTGGAGAGTTAGCTAGACTTTTGCAACAAGAAGAAAGGGCTATTCTGCCCCATGAAGAGTTGTTAGAGACTATAAATTTGGGAACTGTTGAAGACAATAAAGAGGTCAAAGTGGGTGCCAACCTGGAGCCAAGTGTCAAAGAGCGCTTAGTTCAGTTGTTGAATAAATATGTTGAGATCTTCGCCTGGTCCTATGAAGACATGCCGGGACTAGATACAGATATTGTGGTTCACCGTCTCCCTATAAGAGAAGACTGTCCACCAATCAAACAGAAAGTCCGCCGAATGAGGCCCAACATGTCCGAAAATATCAAAGCTGAGGTGATAAAGCAATTCAATGCTGGCTTTCTGGCTGTTACTTCCTATCCACAATGGGTTGCTAACATTGTGCCTGTGCCTAAGAAGGACGGGAAAGTCAGAATGTGTGTGGACTACAGAGACTTAAATAGGGCTATCCCTAAAGATGTGTTTCCACTACCACACATTGACATCTTGGTTGCCAACACAGCTCAACACAAGGTATTTTCCTTCATGGATGGATTCTCGGGATACAACCAGATCAAAATGGCCCCCGAAGACATGGAGAAGACTACTTCTGTTACGTAGTGGGGTATTATGATCGGTGGATTTAGAACTGACTGTTTAACGCTGGTTCGCGAAATGTCGCGGTAAGCAAGAGTCGCCACCGTCTTTTATTTTCTCCAACATGGACAGGATAAAAGCACAGCAAAATTCCTTATGCGATAGTTTCTCGGTTCGGGAGGTAGATTTATAGAAAGGTGTGATCGGTGGATCTGGAACTGACTGTTTAACGCTGGATCGCGAAATGTCGCGGAAGCAAGAGTCGCCACCGTCTTTTATTTTCTCCAAATGGAAAGGACAAAAGCACAGAAAAATTCCTTATAGAGATTGCTCTCGGTTCGGGAGGTAGATTATAGAAAGGGAAGGTATTAGCACCCTTTCTATCCATGGTTATCCATGGGCTCTTAGATAATTTCTCATTTGTGTTTTCAAAAATGGTTTGTTTGCTTTTCAACTGTGGGTTTTAAAAAAGTTTCTTTGAAAATTCCAGTTCGACTCTTGTATCGGTCCTCAAGAGTGTTTGAAAATTTGCTTTCGAAAGCTTTTGAAAGGTGTCGGTGTGAAAAGTATTTTTGATTTGTTTTGAAATTTAGAGCAAGTATCTTAGAGTTGTCTACCTACCCTAAGGAATTCGTCTGTGTAAATGTCCTTTAAAGTAGTGCCATCCCACCATTGAGAGGTAGGTAGCACCACCGTTGGAGGTGTTCGGGTCAATTCGATTAAGGGACAGTGTGGCCACCGAGCAGAGGTAAGATACTTTAGGAGCTACCCTTATGCCATTGATCTTTTATTCCGAGGCAACTATTCTGAGGCAACTTATTTTGAGGCAACCAGATCAATGGGACATAAGGACTCACTAAGACGTCCTATAGTCGGCGACCACGTTTCGAGGGACAAGGCAACAGTGTGATCACCGGAGTAATGGGAAGATACCTTAGAAGCTACCCTCATGCCAGGTTCCCGGATCATGAGGACTTACTAAGACATCCTCTACTCGACGATCACCTTTCGAGGCAAGGCAACAGTGAGGCGTACCCTAGGGGTGGTGTGTGCGATTCGTGTGTCGTATTCGTTTGCATTTATCTTGTCATGTTATTGGTGTTCTACGCTTGATTTTATTTTGACATACATTCTTTCATGCTTTTGATTAACAATTAAAATATTTGCGGAAAAGTAAATTCTAAGCTATTACAAATGGCGCGGGTCCACATCGCCAAAATTAACCAGGACCCGATTTGACAGAAAATAAATAAACAAAGTAAATAAAGAATTAAAAGTGCGATAAGTAATTTACAAGGCTTCGGGAGAGGTACATAATTATTTAAGCAAAATAAAATAAATATGCGCAATTAAATCGAAATGAGGGCGTTGGACCCTTTTGCAAAAATCAAATTAATGATGAAGTTAATTAATTAAAAAAAAGATGTTTTTGGTATTTTTAATATTTTAAGATTTAATAGAAAAAGGAATTAATTAAAATTAAAATAAAATGCTAAACCTAATTCTAATTATTTTTTAATTTATTAAGAAAAATGTTGAAGTTTTTAACCTAAATTAAACCTAATTTTTATATATAAATTTAATTATGAAAATAAATAAAATAAATAATATTATTGTGAAAAAAAAAGAAAAATTAAAAAGGAATAAAACATTAATTAAACCTAGTTCTATATTTTTTAGATTTTTGTTATGAAAGGAATTAAAATTAAAGCCCTATTTTAAACTAATTAATTTACATGTATTTATTTACAAGAAAAATATTAGAAATAAATATATTTGATTTTTTTTAGTTTTTTCTGATTTTTTATGGTATTCTATATTTTATGAAAATAATTAATTAAATTGAACAAAACAATTATTAAAAGAAATAGAATTAAATTGAAATAAAAAATAAAGAAAAGTGAAAAATATGCAAACCTAGGGGGGTTGCAGTCCCCAAAGTGGAGTATGAGTTGAGAAATCTGGCCCAACAACCTGGTCCGTTTGACTTTTTCAAACAACCTGCTGGCATACTGACTAGGGTTTAAGGTATCCCTTCAATCTCAGCCTTTGGTTTGATTCCACTAGGCACGTGGATGTTGGATTCTGGAAGGCGTATGGTGCGCTCCACCTTTGAAACTGCATAGGAATATGTATTGCAAAATAATATGGAAATTAACGTAGACCTGGGACTCGAACCCAGGTCATATGCATTGCCAACGTTCACACCTTGCCACTGGACCACTATCACGCGTTTGTTAAATAAATAAACAACAAATATAATAAAAGAAAACAATCCCTTAATGCCTTCAGCGCGCGAATTTTTGAACGGGCCTATCACGTTTCGCCACGACTTCGTCTTCTTCATGTTCCTGAAAACATAAAAGAACAGGCAACGGTTTTCAGGACGTTTTCTTAGGCCGCTTTTGGGAAAATAGCGAATAGGTCTAGAGGGTCCATAAATTAGGCGCGATAGTGACTTCTTCTTCGTCCAGACTTGCTGATTACAACCATGGTACTCTTGAAGGCCAATTTTTCTTGGTTTCAAAATCCCCAATTGGAGGTCCTGTAAACCCTAAAACTCAAACATGGCATAATCGCGTGTAGCACATAAAAAGACAATTAAATGTATTGGTTAGCTTCAAAACTTCATAATGAACATGAATCAATGAATAAAATGCTATGAAAATGCTTAGATTTGAGAACACGATCATGAGTTTTTCATGGAATATTTGGAGTTCTGTATACCGATTCCTTGAGCTTTGATGAAGGTTTTTGATTGGAATGTGATCAGTGATCTCCAAGGAAGCTAATGGAACAAGAATTGTGCTTTGAATCAACCTGTAAAGATAATTTCAGAATTGACTTTTTTGACAATTTTTTCAGGTTTGTGAATGGCCTTCTTGAGCAGCTGTGCGTGTATGAACATTAGGGTTGTGTTTAGGCTTATGTACTGAGTCCATTAGGTCAAGAAAAGTAGCACAAATCCAATGCATTCATGGTTTTTGAAAATTGGATTTTTAAGGATCTTTTTAAATCTTTTCCATGTGTTTTTTTGTTCTCAATCATGCCAATCAATCCAAATCTTTCCATGTTGGGATATGCACGAATTATTGATGATATAATGTGCACAAAAAGATTGAAAAAACTTAGGTTAGCATTTTTCATATATTTAATTTGATTTAAATGAATTATTATAAATAAAAATTCATATAAATAAATAAAAAATGAATAAAGACTTCCCTTTGGGCCAAGTGGTCGTGCACATGCCATGGATGATGATTTGTGGAGGAAAAATGGGCCCATTAGCATTTTTAGATCATTTGGATCAATGTTGACTTTTCAAAATACCCAAAAATTTCCCAACTTCTACAAGGCATAACTTGCTCAATTTTTAAGCTTTTCTTATGTTCTTGGACATTTTGGAAAGGTCTTTGAGTCCTCTAACCAATGCCTTTGGTCCCATGTCATTTTGATTTACCAATCTCAAGTTATGGCCTTTGACTTAAAGTCCCTTTTTGTTGACTTTTGAAAATGACCTATAATGTTGAAATTGATAACTTTTTGTGAGAGCATTTCTTGGACTTGAAGTACGAAGATGAGTTGTAGGAAATGTCTTTCTCTTCAAAATGAGCTTTGGATGGAATTTTTCTGATAATCCATGTGAAAGTTATGCCCTGGTCAATTTCAGTTGACTTTTTCAACTGTCCAAATAAGGAAACTTTTGCATCTTGATGATTTTTGAGCCAAACTTTGAGAATCATGATCAAGCATTGATCAAATGATGTTTGTGGCTTCAAAATGATATGTTGACCAAAAATTTGAACTTTTGACTGTCAAATGACCATTTTGCCCCTACAGTTGACTGTAGTGCAATTTAGGGTTTTGACTGTGCAATTTTGTGCTGAATGTCTTGAAACTTGATATGAGGATGCTTGGCCATGTTTGTAGGCATGTGAGACTTGATTGGACCTTTAGAAACTTCATTTTCTTGATCAGAACACAAACCCTAGTTTTGACTGTATAGGAGATCTTTGACTGTGCAACCCTTGGGGAGATTTTTGAAGCTTGACTTGGCAATTTCTTGAAGAATATGGGAGGGCAAATTTTGGGGTACAACAGTTGCCCCTGTTCAATCTTCTTATACTTGAGGATGCAGATTGGCTGATGTGCCTTTCGTAATCCGAGGGTAGAAGATGATTGAACACTAGAGTGCCCAGAAATTTGCGCTCACATAGTAGCAGTGATGGTGGAATGGGCTTATAGATGCCCTCTGGATATTGATTGCGTAAGAGATTCCTTAGCGAGAACCTGCATACCTGCAAAAGAAAAAGGAGTACCTAACACGTTGCAAGAACTGGTTTTCATATGTTTGGCATAGATATGTCCTGACTGGTTACAGGAGCTGAATCTGGAGCTTCACGGGATGAATGAATCAGGGATGGTTACTACCTTAGCATGAACGGTAAGAGAACCTTGGGTGATTTTAACTTCAACAACGCTCGTTGAGAAAATCTTGGTGGGAATTACCATCTTCGCAGTATTGGGAAGAGGACCAAAGGAAATTATAATCTGAAAGGAAAAACCTAAAATGGAAATCTCATGCACCGTCGGAGAGAGAACCAATAGGAAAATATAATCTCAAAGAAAAAAAACTAAAATGGAAATCTCATGCACCGTCGGAGAGAGAACCAATAGGAAAATATAATCTCAAAGAAAAAACCTAAAATGGAAATCTCATGCACCATCGGAGAGAGAACCAATAGGAAAATATAATCTCAAAGACAAACCTAAAATGGAAATCTCATGCACCGTCGGAGAGAGAACCAATAGGAAAATATAATCTCAAAGAAAAAAAACTAAAATGGAAATCTCATGCACCGTCGGAGAGAGAACCAATAGGAAAATATAATCTCAAAGAAAAACCTAAAATGGAAATCTCATGCACCGTCGGAGAGAGAACCAATAGGACATTATAATCTCAAAGAAAAACCTAAAATGGAAATCTCATGCACCATCGGAGAGAGAACCAATAGGACATTATAGTCTCAAAGAAAAACCTAAAATGGAAATCTCATGCACCGTCGGAGAGAGAACCAATAGGACATTATAATCTCAAAGAAAAAACCTAAAATGGAAATCTCATGCACCGTCGGAGAGAGAACCAATAGGACATTATAATCTCAAAGAAAAAACCTAAAATGGAAATCTCATGCACCGTCGGAGAGAGAACCAATAGGAAAATATAATCTCAAAGAAAAACCTAAAATGGAAATCTCATGCACCGTCGGAGAGAGAACCAATAGGAAAATATAATCTCAAAGAAAAACCTAAAATGGAAATCTCATGCACCGTCGGAGAGAGAACCAATAGGACATTATAATCTCAAAGAAAAACCTAAAATGGAAATCTCATGCACCGTCGGAGAGAAAACCAATAGGAAATTATAATCTCAAAGAAAAACCTAAAATGGAAATCTCATGCACCGTCGGAGAGAGAACCAATAGGAAAATATAATCTGAAAGAAAAAACCTAAAATGGAAATCTCATGCACCGTCGGAGAGAGAACCAATAGGACATTATAATCTCAAAGAAAAACCTAAAATGGAAATCTCATTCACCGTCGGAGAGAGAACCATTATAGTCTGATAACTTCTACCGAGTCTTCATCAGAAAAATCTGTTGGGAGTCGATTTAGCTGGACTAGAGGAGGCCTTGGACTGGATAAGAAATCTTTTGAGTCGATTAACTGAACCGGTCTAGGTCTTGAAATATGGTTGAGAATTTAACTGCCTCTTTCCTGAAAGGTAAAGGTCAGTCGTATGCGATGCATGATATGGATCAGGCCACGATGCTCTCAACATGAATGAGATTTGTATCATGCGTCTATGCATGCCATGATGATGTATGTGATGTTTATGAATGCATTTTTCGTCTAGGAAAGTAAATCCTTGACGGGTGCCAGGAAGTCATATCCTGGGCTGATGCTGAAGAACAGATTTTGCTTCCGCTGGGGATGATAGCTGCAAGAATACCGGTAGGAGAAGATGACTCCGTTGAGGAATAAACTTGGAAAATGGAAGATTCTGCGGGGAGAAAAATACTCTAGCGACCATGCTGAGGAGTGATACTTTGTGGGGACGGAGATGCTTTGCTGAATTGTTGAGAATGACTTGCTGAGGATATCTCTGCTGTATTGGAAGTGCTGATAGACTTCGCTGGGGATAAGAAGATTCTGTCGACGACGATCTTTCCGTGGCTTTTGGCTGAGGATAACCCAGTTATATCCTGTTAAGGAAATAACTCTTTAAATAAAGCCGGACGACGCGTTCGTGCTCTGCGAGGGAAAAGCTTCCAGAATCTACTGGGGATAAGCTTATTGCTTGGGGGAGATAAATCCCAACCTTCCTGGATTGGACTCTTCTGGGGAAGTTTTGATATGCTAGGGAGGAAGTGATTCCTTTGAATGTTGGTCTGCCGCCGGAGAACAATCTTTAGACCAAGACTGCCGGGGATGCTTGTTAATAATATATGTATACTGCTGGGGAAGGTTGAGATCTACGGGAGGGTACCCAACTTCCTTGAGATTTGATAACTCTGTTTGGAGAGGGGTGTACTGACTTGCTTACTCTTTGGGGATTTAAGGTATCTGGTTATGTTCTTTAGCTGAACCTACCTTGGTACCTTGGAGGATAGAACCATTGGATTGTTTAGACAACTCTTTTATTGCCCCTGTTTCTAGTGTCACCTGTAATAAAATCCTTTGTTTCGTATGCAAATATTTATGAGTTAGCAAACTATTGTCAATGCATATATCACAAATTGGACCTTGGACGTTCTTCGCAAAACAAAACAGAAAAAGAAAAACAATTGGCACGTTTAACTGAAAATGTATTTGTATTGATTTTGAATGGCCTGAAAATAGGCGTTTTGTGTACAAGAGGCTGACGTCCTAGTAAGAGAACGCCGCCGAACAAAAGAGTTTATACAAGTTTTGTAGAAAAGAAAAGTAAAACAGCTGTGTGAAATGTGAATGATCCCACTGGGCTTCAACTCTGCTATTTCCTTTATAACTCCGAGCGTCTCATCACTTGATGACCTTGGTTGAAGGTGAAGCTGACTGATCGATGCCGTCTGAACTTGATGTAGATACCGGATTCTGGATGCAAAGTGGTCAATGAGACATAGTATTACGCTTTATCCCTAATTTTTGCCTGGACCGCCCTTTTGGGTTTTCAGTCCACCGGGATACCCATTTTTGCCCAAGCCGCCTTTTCAGGTTTTCGACTTGCCGGGTGTACAGATTTTTTTCATTTTCATCCCTTCATTTTGCCCGAACCCTTTTGGTTCGACGGGAAGCCCTAATTTTTGCCTAGGCATGTCGGCCTAGCGGGTCTTTTTTTTCTATGCGTAGTATCTTTTTACTATGTCTGCATTAGCGGGGTGAGGAAGGTCGTCACCATCCATATTGGTTAATATCATGGCTCCTCCTGAGAACACATGCTTGACCACAAATGGCCCTTCGTACGTAGGGGTCCATTTGCCCCTTGGATCACTCTGAGGAAGTATGATTCGCTTGATTACCAGATCCCCAACTTGATACTCCTGTGGTCTGACCTTTTTGTTAAATGCCCTGATCATCCGTTTCTGATACGTCTGACCATGACAGATAGCAGCGAGTCTCTTTTCGTCAATGAGATTGAGTTGATTAAGTCGTGTCTGGATCCAATCATCCTCATTCAAATTTGCATCCTTCATTATCCGGAGAGAAGGTATTTGTACTTCGATTGGCAAGACTGCCTCCATACCATAAACCAGAGAGAAAGGAGTTGCCCCGGTTGACGTCCTAGCTGAGGTACGGTATCCATGTAGAGCGAACGGTAACATCTCGTGCCAATCTTTGTAAGTTACTGTCATCTTCTGAACGATTTTCTTGATGTTCTTATTTGCTGCTTCTACAGCCCCATTCATCTTCGGTCTGTAAGGAGAAGAATTGTGGTGCTGTATCTTGAACTGTTCGCAGAGCTCAGCGATCATCTTGTTGTTCAGATTGGTACCGTTGTCTGTAATTATTCTCTCAGGGACGCCGTACCGACAGATCAGATTATGTCGAATGAACCGTGCCACAACAGTCTTGGTTACCGTAGCATAGGATGCTGCCTCAACCCACTTTGTAAAATAATCAATCGCTACCAGGATGAAGCGATGCCCGTTAGATGCCGTAGGTTTAATCTCGCCGATCATGTCTATGCCCCACATTGCAAACGGCCAAGGCGCAGTCAGAACATTCAACGGAACTGGAGGAACATGCACCTTGTCTGCATAAATCTGGCACTTATGGCATGTCCTGGAATGTTGGTAGCAGTCAGCTTCCATCGTGGACCAGTAATATCCTGCCCGTAGGATTTTCTTAGCCATAGTATGCCCACTGGAATGTGTACCAAAGGTCCCTTCATGTAGCTCTTCCATGATCCTTTCTGCTTCAGTTTTATCCACACAACGCAGTAAGGTTGAATCATGGTTCCGCTTATACAAGATGCCGTTGCTAAGGAAGAACTTTGCTGCGAACCTCCTCAGGAATTTCTTATCGTTGACAGATGCACCTTCAGGGTATTCCTGAGCTTCCAGATATCTCTTCACTTCATGGTACCAAGGCTTCTCAGTCACCAATTCAGTTTCGAGATCACAACAGTATGCCGGTTCGTCCAGTTTCCAGATGATGATCCGGGGAGCCTCATTGTCCCATTTAACTTTGAACATAGAAGACATTGTAGCTAACGCGTCCGCCAGCTGATTCTCTTCTCTTGGGAAGTGCTCAAAGGTTATCTTTGTGAAGCGGGGGATCAAGGTCAACACACATTCTCTGTAAGGAATCAGGTTTGGATGTTTCGTATCCAACTCTCCTTTGATCTGATTGATCACAAGAGCGGAATCTCCGAAGACACTCAGAAACTTGATCCTTAAGTCGACCGCAGCTTGAAGACCCATGATGCACGCCTCATACTCTGCCATGTTGTTGGTACAGTTGAAACACAGCCGGGCAGTGAGTGGAGTATGAGTACCTTGTGGAGATATGATGATGGCGCCGATACCATTACCCAAAGCATTGGAGGCTCCGTCGAAGTGCATAGACCATCGGGATCCTGGTTCAGGTCCTTCATCCGGTCCAGGTATTTCACAATCCGTTACTATCATGATGCTTTCATCCGGAAACTCAAAGTTCATTGATTGATAATCATCTACGGCCTGATGTGCCAAGTGGTCTGCCAATACACTTCCCTTGATGGCTTTCTGGGTTATGTATTGAATGTCGTATTCCGTCAAGATCATTTGCCATCTTGCAATTCTCCCAGACAGAGCAGGCTTTTCGAATATGTATTTTATAGGATCCATTTTTGAGATCAACAAAGTAGTGTGAGTCAGCATATACTGTCTCAGCCGGCGAGCAGCCCATACCAAAGCGCAGCAAGTTTTCTCGAGCAGTGAGTATCGGGTCTCACAGTCGGTAAACTTTTTGCTAAGGTAATAAATGGCATGCTCTTTTCGGCCAGACTCGTCATGCTGCCCCAGCACACACCCCATTGAGTTGTCAAGCACTGTCAGATATAGTATCAGAGGTCTCCCTTCAACCGGTGGCATAAGGATGGGTGGTTCTTGGAGATACTCTTTGATTTTGTCAAAAGCAGCCTGACATTCATCGTTCCAATGTACTACCTGATCTTTCTTCAGCAGCTTGAAGATTGGCTCACAGGTAGCGGTTAGATGTGAGATGAAGCGAGCAATGTAATTCAGGCGTCCTAAAAAGCCTCTGACCTCCTTCTCTGTCTTAGGGACTGGCATCTCTTGAATAGCTTTGACCTTAGCAGGGTCCACTTGTATTCCCTTGTCACTGACCACGAAGCCTAGCAATTTTCCCGATCTTACCCCGAAGGTGCACTTGTTCGGGTTCAATTTCAGCTTGTACAGTTTCAACCGGTCAAACAACTTTTGCAGATGATCTAAGTGCTCTTCCTCAGTCTGGGACCTTGCGATCATGTCGTCAACATATACTTCTATCTCATGATGGATCATATCATGAAATAAGGCAACCATGGCACGTTGGTAGGTTGCCCCAGCGTTCTTCAACCCGAACGGCATGACCTTGTAACAGAAGGTGCCCCACTGAGTAACGAATGTAGTCTTCTCCATGTCTTCAGGTGCCATCTTGATCTGATTGTAACCTGAGAAGCCATCCATGAAAGAGAACACCTTGTGCTGAGCTGTATTATCAACAAGGACATCAATGTGAGGTAGGGGGAAGTCATCCTTGGGGCTGGCCCTGTTCAGATCCCTGTAGTCGACACACATTCTGACCTTACCGTCTTTCTTTGGTACCGGCACCACATTAGCAACCCACTGAGGGTAAGAAGTCACTGCAAGGAACCCAGCATCAAACTGTTTCATAACCTCGGCTTTGATCTTCTCAGACATCTCTGGACGCATCCGACGGACCTTTTGCTTAACTGGAGGGCAATCTTCCTTAGTTGGCAAGTGATGGACCACAATATCGGTATCCAACCCGGGCATGTCTTCGTAGGACCAGGCAAAGATCTCCATATAATCATGTAACATCTTGGTTAACCGTTGCTTCACGCTGAGCTCTAGGTTGGCACCAATCTTTACCTCTTTCCTGTCTGCCTCAGTACCCAAGTTTATTGTTTCCAATGGCTCTTCATGGGGTTGAATTGCCCTCTCCTCCTGAAGCAACAGTCTTGCAAGCTCACCAGGCACCTCGCAATCATCTTCACCTTCGTCTTCGGCTAAGTTGATCGGATTTTCGAAGTCATAACTGGCAGTAGCAGAGTTGTTATCAGTGAGATCCAGAGTGGATTGAAACCTGTATGAGTGAGTGTGTGTGTAAATACAGCTGTTTTGAAATATATGTAAAGGAAAGAAAGACAGAAAAGGAACACAAGATTTGCAATGCGAAAGTACGTCCAAGATTTTCATTCATGATATATGAAATGACAATTTATATGCCCTCACAAATGAAACCACGGAACCTCGGGTAAGACACCGGGCCAAAGAGTTTATTATTGTTTATTACAAAATAACAAAACATAGGAATTCATTACTCAGTAACAAGAGAAACAGGGAGATTGTCTTTTGCGCTCCAATTGTTAAGTCCACTGTCGGTTGCCGGGTAGATCCAGCTATCAAACTCAGCTTCGTCAACTTCCTCTTCGTCCCCAATAGCATTCACTCCATGAGCAGGCAGGGGAGCTGTTACTACATTAGGCTTCTCAGATGCCTCAAACTGTACCTCCTTGGCGTCAATAAGATCTTGCAGCTTGCTCCTTAGCGCCCAACAGTCATCAGTAGAGTGCCCCGGGCTATCTGAATGATAAGCACAACGAGCATTCAGGTTGTACTTAGGAGATGTAGTATTGGGGAACTTTGGAGCCTCCCTGACAGTCACTAAATTGGAGGATAGCAACTGTGGTAAGATCTGCGACAGGGTCATGCTTAACCGGGTGAATTCTCTCCGGGGTCTTTCAACCTTTTGAGGATTAGTTGGCCGGGGAGCGGCAGCAGGCTTAGCAATCATTACCGCACTGACAGATTGGCGGCGATCAGGTCTCTCCGATCTTTTGGAACCATACACGACACTAGCCTCCTTCTTGAAGGGTTTCTTCTCAGAACTAGATGATGCCCCCTTCGGAATCTTTCCAGATTTCAGCCCAGCCTCAATTCTCTCTCCAGTCAGAATCAAATCGGTGAACCCAGCAGAAGAATTCCCAATGAGATGGTTGAAAAATGGCCCAGATAGGGTCCCCAAGAACATGTCTACCAACTCCCGATCAGTCAAAGGGGGCTGCACCCTGCCAGTCAGGTCTCTCCACTTCTGAGCGTACTCCTTAAAACCTTCGCTTGCACCTAACGACATACCCTGGAGTTGGGTACGTGTGGGGGCAAGGTCGGCATTATATTGATACTGCTTGTAGAAAGCAGTAGCCAACTCCTCCCAGATACGAACTTTGGTCCCATCCAGCTGATAGAACCATTCGAGATGAGTCCCTGAAAGACTCTCCTGGAAGAAGTGGATCCATAAATTCTTATCCGCAGAGTACGGCTGAATTTTCCGAACATAGGACCTTAGATGCAGCTTGGGACAAGACGCCCCGTCATACTTAGAGAAGGATGGTGCTTTGAACTTGTGAGGGATAATCACACCAGTGGACAAACCCAGATCTCCGAAATCCAGCCCAGGTACCTGTTGTACCTCCATAGCCTTCAACCTGTCCTCCAATTGCTTGTATCTGTCCTCTGCAGGAGGGTACTGCTCTTCATCAAAATCAGTCTCGTTGTCGGAGACCACCGGACTAGGAACCCTTGCTTCTGCCTGAGGAGAACTCTTGCCAACAGAAGAACCAGCCTCTTCCTGCTGCAGAGTATTGCCAAACCTTCGGCCCGAGTTGAACAGAACAGTTCTTCTCTTCTTCTTCTTCTCCTTCTTCAGGAGCATAGCCTTCAGTTCTTCTTGGCCTTGAGCCAGACCCTTGATTAATTCCTAAAACTGCGCATTCTACGCCTGAAGAGCCTTGATGGATGTCTCAGTTGATGAAGAGTCGGGATTCATGATGCTGAAATAAACAGCGAAGAACTGTAAGCAACCTGAAAAAGGGGAAAAACCTGCTATGCACATGATGTATGAAATGCGTATGAATTATGTTTTCAAAGACAATCGGGAATCAACTTTGTAAACAAAAAGGAACACACTTCATTAGATTCAACTTGGAAACTGAAATTATTCAACAGGTTGCCCTTAGGCGTTACATGAAAGGAAATACTGAAAAGGAAATAAAACTGTAAAAGCACATCTGGTGCTCCTTATTGATCCCATGGTCTCCTCTTCTCAGTACGGATGTAGGCATTCAGAGCTCTCTCATTCTCCAACTGTTTTGTCAGCTTCTGGATCTTTGATTCCTGCTCGTTGAACTTTTCCCGGTAAGAATCCCGCTCTTCTCGCAGTTGCGACCAAGATCTCTTCAATGTCTCATAATTAGTAGGTATCTGAGGAGGAAGGACAGTTGGAGGAACACCATCTTTATCAGGACACTCAAGAATGACGGGTCTGACAGCTTCATACGGCATACCTAACTTCTGAGCACGGATGCGAACCCATTTGTAGTAGGCTTCCATAGGTAAAGAAGTCTTTGGCCCTAACTCCTGTGGGTCAGTTTTATGAACCTTGTCCCAAGCCTTGATGAACCTACGACGCAGCTCGTCACTATCCACCTGAAATTCAAAACTGATGTGAGGTACCAACATCTCATGAGGACCTGCTCTTCTTGCTCTTCCAAACTGGCGGAGTGCTAGACATGGATTGTAGGAGATCCCTCCTTGGGTACCAATCAGAGGGACATTAGGGTATTCCCCGCATCGATCAATAATAGATATCTCGTCCAAACCTCTGCAAGTCCAAATGATGTCTTTATCGGTGAGAGACATTAACCTATGAGCCCAACCTCTTCCTTCTTGATTCTTCAGTACGAACTTAGGGAGGTGTGAAATAAACCACCTCACCAACAAAGGGATACAACACCATAGGGTTCCTCGTCTTCGGGTAGTACGGGCATGAAGTTGTTGCAAGATGTCACCCAAGAGAGTGGGCACAGAATTCTGAGACATAAAGATCCTTATGGCAATGACATTGATGAAGTTGTCAGGATTAGGAAACAGGACTAACCCATAGATTAGGAGAGCCAAGATGTCTTCATATGCCCTAAAGTCCAGGTCATTCCAGAAACTGTTACCCTTACCAATCAGGAATTTGGCCAAGAAACCCTTAACTCCGCTTCTAGTCACCCAGTTGTCTGTTACCTCTTGATGGGTCAAAGGAAGAGCTGCAGCAACATCCTCAAGTCTGAGGGTCTTTTCCCAACCAGTAAAAGGGGTCTGATCCAAGATAGGGATACCAAGCAAATCAGAGAACTCTTCCAGGGTAGGGACCAGCTGGAAGTCTTGAAAGGTGAAGCACTGGTACAGAGGGTCATAGAATTGGGTCAGAACACTCATCAACTGTTGATCCCGCTTTGCAGTGACTAAACTGAGAAGAGAACCATGCCTCTGGATGAAGGAAGTGGTATTTGGAATTCTGCTAACCAACTCATCAAGCAACTCAGGTGAACGGACAAAGTTGAACCGGATAGTATTCCTTCGCACAGGCATCATAGTGTCCTACAAAACAGAGCAAAGATGAAACCCTCTTGTCTTTGAAATGGTCAGTCCTTATGCAGGATGCATGCAATGCTCATGATGCTATGATGTTATGATAAAGCACACCACATATAGATACAAAGGCAAACATGGTAAGGCACACAAGTCACACAAGGCAAGCCCCTAAAGTTTAGGCCAGCATGAGGTCTAGGTACTACCCTCTTTCAGTTTGTTGGTTCATACCTGTCCTAATCAAAAGTAACCGGGTTCTTAGAGGATCCCAATATCATTAACTACCCTCAATCGGTCATAACTCCAGCATCGCAATCTTTTCTTGCGGCCAGAACCATCACGAGAGTTTAGCCTCAATGGGCGTAGCATACTGCTACTGTTCTAAAGGCCAAGTTGTGTCAATTAAGGTTCTAAGGTTGTTGGTGCTTAGTGACTCCTTAGAAGACCCATATTCTCCTCGTTGCGACACAAGGGATATCGGTACAAACCAAGGTGCCACACCAATGTAGCCACTGTTTCACCCGTGTCGGTCTATGCCGGACAGGTCTCTCACAGCTTATGCTACCTAAACAGGGTATCCCCAGATCCGGGTTAGGATCTATGTAACTCCGATGCAACCCACAATAGTAAAGCAAGCAAATCAATACAAGTGAAAACACAGTTATGAACTATCCCTAAGGTACACCTCACTTTATAAGTATCCCCAGCAGAGTCGCCAGTTCTGTGATCGGTGGATCTGGAACTGACTGTTTAACGCTGGATCGCGAAATGTCGCGGAAGCAAGAGTCGCCACCGTCTTTTATTTTCTCCAAATGGAAAGGACAAAAGCACAGAAAAATTCCTTATAGAGATTGCTCTCGGTTCGGGAGGTAGATTATAGAAAGGGAAGGTATTAGCACCCTTTCTATCCATGGTTATCCATGGGCTCTTAGATACTTGCTCATTTGTGTTTTCAAAAATGGTTTGTTTGCTTTTCAACTGTGGGTTTTAAAAAAGTTTCTTTGAAAATTCCAGTTCGACTCTTGTATCGGTCCTCAAGAGTGTTTGAAAATTTGCTTTCGAAATGAGGGCGTTGGACCCTTTTGCAAAAATCAAATTAATATGCGCAATTAAATCGAAATGAGGGCGTTGGACCCTTTTGCAAAAATCAAATTAATGATGAAGTTAATTAATTAAAAAAAAGATGTTTTTGGTATTTTTAATATTTTAAGATTTAATAGAAAAAGGAATTAATTAAAATTAAAATAAAATTCTAAACCTAATTCTAATTATTTTTTAATTTATTAAGAAAAATGTTGAAGTTTTTAACCTAAATTAAACCTAATTTTTATATATAAATTTAATTATGAAAATAAATAAAATAAATAATATTATTGTGAAAAAAAAAGAAAAATTAAAAAGGAATAAAACATTAATTAAACCTAGTTCTATATTTTTTAGATTTTTGTTATGAAAGGAATTAAAATTAAAGCCCTATTTTAAACTAATTAATTTACATGTATTTATTTACAAGAAAAATATTAGAAATAAATATATTTGATTTTTTTAGTTTTTTCTGATTTTTTATGGTATTCTATATTTTATGAAAATAATTAATTAAATTGAACAAAACAATTATTAAAAGAAATAGAATTAAATTGAAATAAAAAATAAAGAAAAGTGAAAAATATGCAAACCTAGGGGGGTTGCAGTCCCCAAAGTGGAGTATGAGTTGAGAAATCTGGCCCAACAACCTGGTCCGTTTGACTTTTTCAGACAACCTGCTGGCATACTGACTAGGGTTTAAGGTATCCCTTCAATCTCAGCCTTTGGTTTGATTCCACTAGGCACGTGGATGTTGGATTCTGGAAGGCGTATGGTGAGCTCCACCTTTGAAACTGCATAGGAATATGTATTGCAAAATAATATGGAAATTAACGTAGACCTGGGACTCGAACCCAGGTCATATGCATTGCCAACGTTCACACCTTGCCACTGGACCACTATCACGCGTTTGTTAAATAAATAAACAACAAATATAATAAAAGAAAACAATCCCTTAATGCCTTCAGCGCGCGAATTTTTGAACGGGCCTATCACGTTTCGCCACGACTTCGTCTTCTTCATGTTCCTGAAAACATAAAAGAACAGGCAACGGTTTTCAGGACGTTTTCTTAGGCCGCTTTTGGGAAAATAGCGAATAGGTCTAGAGGGTCCATAAATTAGGCGCGATAGTGACTTCTTCTTCGTCCAGACTTGCTGATTACAACCATGGTACTCTTGAAGGCCAATTTTTCTTGGTTTCAAAATCCCCAATTGGAGGTCCTGTAAACCCTAAAACTCAAACATGGCATAATCGCGTGTAGCACATAAAAAGACAATTAAATGTATTGGTTAGCTTCAAAACTTCATAATGAACATGAATCAATGAATAAAATGCTATGAAAATGCTTAGATTTGAGAACACGATCATGAGTTTTTCATGGAATATTTGGAGTTCTGTATACCGATTCCTTGAGCTTTGATGAAGGTTTTTGATTGGAATGTGATCAGTGATCTCCAAGGAAGCTAATGGAACAAGAATTGTGCTTTGAATCAACCTGTAAAGATGATTTCAGAATTGACTTTTTTGACAATTTTTTCAGGTTTATGAATGGCCTTCTTGAGCAGCTGTGCGTGTATGAACATTAGGGTTGTGTTTAGGCTTATGTACTGAGTCCATTAGGTCAAGAAAAGTAGTACAAATCCAATGCATTCATGGTTTTTGAAAATTGGATTTTTAAGGATCTTTTTAAATCTTTTCCATGTGTTTTTTTGTTCTCAATCATGCCAATCAATCCAAATCTTTCCATGTTGGGATATGCACGAATTATTGATGATATAATGTGCACAAAAAGATTGAAAAAACTTAGGTTAGCATTTTTCATATATTTAATTTGATTTAAATGAATTATTATAAATAAAAATTCATATAAATAAATAAAAAATGAATAAAGACTTCCCTTTGGGCCAAGTGGTCGTGCACATGCCATGGATGATGATTTGTGGAGGAAAAATGGGCCCATTAGCATTTTTAGATCATTTGGATCAATGTTGACTTTTCAAAATACCCAAAAATTTCCCAACTTCTACAAGGCATAACTTGCTCAATTTTTAAGCTTTTCTCATGTTCTTGGACATTTTGGAAAGGTCTTTGAGTCCTCTAACCAATGCCTTTGGTCCCATGTCATTTTGATTTACCAATCTCAAGTTATGGCCTTTGACTTAAAGTCCCTTTTTGTTGACTTTTGAAAATGACCTATAATGTTGAAATTGATAACTTTTTGTGAGAGCATTTCTTGGACTTGAAGTACGAAGATGAGTTGTAGGAAATGTCTTTCTCTTCAAAATGAGCTTTGGATGGAATTTTTCTGATAATCCATGTGAAAGTTATGCCCTGGTCAATTTTAGTTGACTTTTTCAGCTGTCCAAATAAGGAAACTTTTGCATCTTGATGATTTTTGAGCCAAACTTTGAGAATCATGATCAAGCATTGATCAAATGATGTTTGTGGCTTCAAAATGATATGTTGACCAAAAATTTGAACTTTTGACTGTCAAATGACCATTTTGCCCCTACAGTTGACTGTAGTGCAATTTAGGGTTTTGACTGTGCAATTTTGTGCTGAATGTCTTGAAACTTGATATGAGGATGCTTGGCCATGTTTGTAGGCATGTGAGACTTGATTGGACCTTTAGAAACTTCATTTTCTTGATCAGAACATAAACCCTAGTTTTGACTGTATAGGAGATCTTTGACTGTGCAACCCTTGGGGAGATTTTTGAAGCTTGACTTGGCAATTTCTTGAAGAATATGGGAGGGCAAATTTTGGGGTACAACAAAAGGGAAGGTGTTAGCACCCTTTCTATCCATGGTTATCCATGGGCTCTTAGATACTTGCTCTTATGTTTTCAAAATGTTTTCTTTTCAAAGTGTGAGTGGGTTTGAAAAAGGTTTCATTGAAAGATTTCTGAATAACTCTTGTATCAGTCCTCAAGAGTGTTTGAAAAATTGTTTTGAAAGCTTTTTGAAAGTGTCTGTGTGAAAAGATTTTTGATTGTTTTTTAGAGAGCAAGTATCCACGAGTCATCTACCTACCCTAAGGAATTAAGCTGCGTAAAAGTCCCTAAGGTAGTGCCATCCCACCATTGAGAGGTAGGTAGCACCATCGTCGGAGGTGTTCGGGTCAATTCGATTGTGGGGACAGTGTGGTCACCGAAGCAACAGTAGGACACTTTAGAAGCTACCCTTATGTCCTTGATCCTTTTTTTTAATCTGATGCAACCGTTTCGAGGCAACTGTTTTGAGGCAACTGTTTCGAGGCAACTGTTTCGAGGCAACTGGATCATGGACATAAGGACTTACTAAAACGTCCTATTCTTGACGACCACGTTTCAAAGGCAACAGGTGAGGCGTACCCTAGAAGTGGTGTGTGAATTTGTGTGTTGTTTTCATGTTAACAGTTATCTTTGATCATGGCATTGTGAGCTACGCGTTGTTTTTAATTAACCATACATTCTTTCATGCAATTTAGAATTTAAGAGTGCGGAAAGTAAAATACAGGAAAATAAAGGCTACGCTATTACAAGGCGCGGGTCTATACATCGCCAAAATACAAAGACCCGTTTTTGATAAAATGCGGAAAGTAAATAAATACCTAATTACTATTACATCCAGAAAGCAGTTACATAATATTCAAAAGAAAATAAATGCGCGAAAAGAATTAAAATTGAACGTCCGAGGGTTTTGACCATTTGCTTGAAATTAAATCAAATTAAAACTAATTAATATTTAATTAAAGAGAAGAAAGGGGTTTTTTATGTTTTGGTATTTATGAAAATAAAAAAGATTAAAATTAAATGGAAACCCTAATTCTAAATTATTTTTGATTATTAATGAAAATATTAAAGTTAACCTAATTTACTAGTTAATTAAATTACATGTTTATTTACAAAAATAATAATTAATAATAATAAATAATGAGGAAAAATTAATTAAGAAAAAGATGAAAATGTCAAAAACCTAATTCTATGTATTTTTTATTTATTAAGAAAATATTGAATTAAAACCTAAATTAACTAAGTTAATTGTTAGTTAGTTATTTACAAAAATATTTTAATGGTGAAATTAATAAAAATTAAATATATTTTATTTTGGTTTCTGATTTTTCTATGGAAAATTAATTTTAGTGAGTTAATAATAATTATAAAAATAAAACAATCGAAAGAAATTTAAAAGAAAGAAAAGAAAATTAAATTGCAAACCAAGGGGGGTGTCAGGCCCATATGGAGGTATTTGTGAGGAATTCAGGCCCATCAGCCAAAGGCCTTGTTTGACTTTCCACGTTTGTGTGTACGTCCATTGACTGAGCCCTACCATGGACTTCATTCTGTGGCCTTCAGATTATTCATCCAGGCCATCGGGCAAGCCAATGCATGAGGACGTATGGTGGGACGTTGAGAATACGCTGCATGTGAATATATTGGAACAAAAAATAGCAATTATGTGGGGGGACCTGGGAATCGAACCCAGGTCCCAACGCTTGAGGGACACGTTGCCAACCAGCTGAGCTATTGCGTTTGTTTGTATACATAATGGATAGAAAATATAATATATAAAAAAGGTCAGTTATGCTGAAACGTTTGAAAAACGTGCTAACATTTGAATCACCCAACCACGCCTGGACACGCATGCTTCTTCTTCATCTTTTTCCTGTAAATATAAAACAAGTAGCGGGGGTTTTAAACCCCCACTAAATGGAAGTCCTGAAAATAGCGATTAGAAGAGGAGGAAATATAAAAAGGGCGCGAGGGTATCATTTGCTTCGTCTTGAGCTTCTGAATTCAGCTGTATAGGTCTAAAGGTCCAATTTTTTCTCTACCAGAAAGCCCTATTTTGAAGCTTCTGAAACCCTAATATCCTTCAATGGTAGATTTCGATTCAAGCAGTTTTAGCACAATTAAACATTACCAAAAGCTTCAGGGAGATGTTAATAGCATAAATCAATAATCAAAACACATGAATGATGTGTGGAAATTAAAATTCGATTATTAAATATTTGTGAAAAAACGTGACTTTGTTCTACCTCTTCTTTGAGTATGAGGATCTGTTCTTGATGCCAATAGCTTCCTAGCAATGTCAGTAATGCAATGGAAAAGATTTCAAGCCTTGAATCGTACTGCAAGTGTGATTTCAGTTTTCATGTTTTGGTTGAAAAGTTGCAAATTGGTTATGGCTTCTTAGCTGCTTTTTCGTGTCCTTCTCAATTAGGTTAGGTCTTGCATAAGTATGTGAAGCAAATTAGGTCAAAACAAGGCCCATGAATCCATTGAATTAATGTCTTGGATATTTGATTTTCAATTATGTAAATTTCAATCTTTTGCCATGAAAACCTTGCCAATTATGGAAGATTTTGTCCCCTTGAGTGATGCACGAAATCCTTAGCATGTGTGGAATATATTTGCTGCACAAAAAGATTTGACAACCATTATTTGATATTTTTCTACAATTAAAACTAATTAAATGAATTAATAATAATAAAAATTCAATTAATTAATTAAAAATAAGAAAATAAATCATTTTTAGCTCAATGGGTCGTGCATAGGCTTTGGGTAATGATTCAAGAAAGAAATTGAGGCCCATTAGCAAATTTGAAGTGTTTTAGGCAAAGTTGACTTTTGAAAGTTCCCAAAAATTTCCCAACTTCTCCAATGCATATCTTGCTCAATTTTGAAGCTATGAACATGTTCTTGGACATTTTGGAAAGGTATTGAAGTCCTTTAAACAATGCCTTTGGTCCCATGTCATTTTGATTTACCAATCTCAAGTTATGGTGTTTGACTTAAAGTGCCTTTTTGTTGACTTTTGAAAATGACCTATAATGTTGAAATTGATAACTTGTTGTGAGAGCATTTCTTGAACTTGGAGTGTGAAGATGAGTTGTAGGAAATGTCATCCCCTTCAAAATGAGCATTGGATGGGATTTTTATGATAAACCATGAGGAAGTTATGCCTTGGTCAATTTGCAGTTGACTTTTCAGCTGTCCAAAAATAGAAACTTTTGCATCTTGAGACTTTTTGAGCCATGCTTGTGGAATCATGATCAAGAATTGATCAAATGATGATTGTGGCCTTAAAATAAGATGTTGACCAAAATTTTTGACTTTTGACTGTCAAATGACCATTTTGCCCCTGCAGTTGACTGTGGAGCAATTAGGGTTTTTGATTGTGCAATTTGATGCTGTGAGTCTTGAAACTTGGCATATAGATGCTTGACAATGTATGTAGGCATATGGGACTTGATTGGACCCTTGAAAACCTCAATTTCTTTGCAAGAACCAAAACCCTAATTTTGACTGTGTTAGGAGGCAATTGGACTGTGCAACCTTTGAGAGATTTTGAAGCTTGATCTTGCCAAATCTTGAACAATATGGGAGGGCAAATTTTGGGGTACAACAGTTGCCCCTGTTCAATCTTCTTAGACCTGAGGATGTAGATTTGTTGGTGTGCCTTTCGTAATCCGAAGGTGGAAGATGATTGAACACTAGAGTGCCCAGAAATTTGCACTCACATAGTTGAGTATCAGCAGTGTGATGGCGGGAATGGGCTTACAGGTGCCATTTAGAGAGATGATGGATAGGAGGATGGGCTTATAGATGCCATTTGGAAGCGTAATAGAATCTTGTCGGGAATGGGCTTATAGATGCCATTTGGAAGCGTAATGGATAGTTGTGGAGATGGGCTTATAGATGCCATCGGGAGGTTGTCGATCGCGTAAGAGATTCCTTAGCGAGAAACTGCGTACCTGAGAAAGAAAGATAATTACCTCGCCTGTTACAGGGGTTGATCTTCAAACTCTTTATGTAGATGTGCCCTGGCTGGATACAGGAATCGAATCTTTAATCGGTTACTCACAGATGTGCCCTGGCTAGATACAGGAATCGAATCTGGAAATAGTCGTCAACAGGTACACCCTGGCAAGATACAGGAATCGGATCTTCAAACTCTTCAGGCGTGCCCTGGCAGGATACAGGAATCGAGTCTGGAATTAGTCGTCAACAGATACACCCTGGCAAGATACAGGAATCGGATCTTCAAACTCTTCAGACGTGCCCTGGCAAGATACAGGAATCGAGTCTGGAATTAGTCGTCAACAGATACACCCTGGCAAGATACAGGAATCGGATCTTCAAACTCATCAGACATGCCCTGGCAAGATACAGGAATCGAGTCTGGAATTAGTTGTCAACAGATACACCCTGGCAAGATGCAGGAATCGGATCTTCAAACTCTTCAGACGTGCCCTGGCAAGATACAGGAATCGAGTCTGGAATTAGTCGTCAACAGATACACCCTGGCAAGATACAGGAATCGGATCTTCAAACTCTTCAGACGTGCCTTGGCAGGATACAGGAATCGAGTCTGGAATTAGTCGTCAATAGATGCACCCTGGCAAGATACAGGAATCGGATCTTCAAACTCTTCAGACGTGCCCTGGCAGGATACAGGAATCGAGTCTGGAATTAGTCGTCAACAGATACACCCTGGCAAGATACAGGAATCGGATCTTCAAACTCTTCAGACGTGCCCTGGCAGGATACAGGAATCGAGTCTGGAATTAGTCGTCAACAGATACACCCTGGCAAGATACAGGAATCGGATCTTCAAACTCTTCAGACGTGCCCTGGCAGGATACAGGAATCAAGTCTGGAATTAGTTGTCAACAGATACACCCTGGCAAGATACAGGAATCGGATCTTCAAACTCTTCAGACGTGCCCTGGCAAGATACAGGAATCGAGTCTGGAATTAGTCGTCAACAGATACACCCTGGCAAGATACAGGAATCGGATCTTCAAACTCTTCAGACGTGCCCTGGCAAGATACAGGAATCGAGTCTGGAATTAGTCGTCAACAGATACACCCTGGCAAGATACAGGAATCGGATCTGGAATCACGACAGTTGATAGTAATTATCTTTGTACTGATCTTTGTCCTGAAAAGACAAAACGTTAGTTGTATGCAATGTCATGATGCATGACATGCATGATGTTCTCAGAATAAATGAGATTGTGTGATATGATGCGTATGCATGCTATACTGTATGAGGATGTGATGTTTATGAGCGTATTTTTGTCTAGGAAAGTAAATCCTTGACGAATGCCGGGAAGTTAACTCCTGGGCTGATGTTGAAGAGTAGAGCTTTATTTCCGCTGGGGATGATAGTTGTAAGAATAAACCGATAGGAGAAGATGACTCCGTTGGGGAGTAAACTTGGCGAATAGATTACTCTGCGGGGAGTGAACTCTGTGGGGAAAGAGAGGTACTTTGCTGAGGTTGATGATAACTCCGCTGGGGATTCCTGTTGATAAGCTTTGTTGAGGATTTTGATGAACTCCGCTGGGGGATAGGAAGAACTTTGTCGAGGACGATCTTTCCGTGGTAATTGGCTGAGGATAACCCAGTTATAAGCTCTACTGGGGAAATAACCTTTGAATAAAGCTGGGGGAGCGTTCGTTCTCTGCAGGGGATAGCTTCCAGAATCTACTGGGGATAAGCTTCCTACTGGGGAGATTGATTGAACTTTCCTGGGGAGACTTTTCAGATTGGACTGGGGAAGTGGCTCCACTGGATGGTCTGTATTCCGTCGGGGAACAATCTTAGATCAAGACTGTCGGGGATACTTGTTAGGAATGTTTGTGTACTCCGTTGGGGAATGTTGAGATTTTCAGGGATCATCCAACTTCCTCGAGGCTGACAATAGACTAACTCTGCTTGGGGAGAGTGTCGCTGACTTGCTGGAGATATTGTGCCTTGTTAGGGTTGATGGGAGACTAACTGCTTGAGGAGAATTGTTAAATCTTGTCATACTCGGCGGGGAGTGAAGGTATCTTGGTCATACTTTTCAACTGAATCTACCTTATACCTGGAGGACAGAGCAACTTGCACAGCTCGGACAATGTTATTGCCCCAGTTTCTGCAGGAGATGGTACCTGTGGAGGTGCTTGATGATTGCCGATTGACAAATCTTCTTCTGGTAGGCAAGTGACGAGATGACGGGACATAGTCGTATGCTTTGATCCCTAACTTTTGCCTGGACCTCCCTTTCGGGTTTTCAGTCCACCGGGATACCCATTTTTGCCCAAGCCGCCTTTTCAGGTTTTCAACTTGCCGGGTGTACAGATTTCTTTCATTTCATCCCTTATTTTGTCCGAACCCTTTTGGTTCGCTGGGAAGCCCTTATTTTTGCCTAGGTGCGTCGACCTAGCGGGTCTTTGATTATGCGTAGTATTTGTTCGACTATGTCCACGCTCTCAGAATGCAGGGAGTTGCCCCGGTTGTTGTGTTGCATTGTCATACCACCATAAGATCTTTGTTTGATCGTCCAATTCCTCAAGTGATCCAGATTGGAGATTTGCCCCAAGCTGGTTGGCCTTTTGAGAGATTCTTCGAATCTTGACTTAACTGCCCTAGATGACGGACCATGATCATGCCTGCCCCTTGGTTGGAAGTGTTTTCTTCCACTTGAGATGACTCCTTTTGTTGAGAAGACTTTTGTTCATAAGATATTCATCGTGCGAATTTCTCTGTTGTT
The DNA here is from genome assembly GCA_948472305.1 of Vicia faba. Classification (NCBI taxonomy): domain Eukaryota; kingdom Viridiplantae; phylum Streptophyta; class Magnoliopsida; order Fabales; family Fabaceae; genus Vicia; species Vicia faba. The sequence continues at coordinate 1,190,005,250 of OX451737.1, forward strand.
CGAACAAACAATCATATGCGAACAAAGTTATGTTAAAAATGCAAAGCTTATGTTTGTCTTGAAGTTTTGCGAAAATGCATTTTTTTCATAAAACAAGTGAATTTTTTTGTAAACTGTGATGTCAACTCGTTATTTTACCGCAAGCCTTAAGGAGTCAGGATACCTTTCGTAACAGTATGCTTTCGAACTAACCCGTGCTTCAGCTAGGACTTTTGAGGGTTATAACGTGGCCTGGTTCACGGTTTAAGAAACAAAGGATAAAGGCTCAAATTATTTGTACCCACCCGCTCTTCGTGATGTTCTTCAAACCTAAACTCAGCTGATCGTGCGTTAGACCTTGTTCGAGTCTTTTGCTCTGATATACCGGTGATGGTTCGAATATTGACAATTTATTTTGAATAGGCAGTCATTTCCTTTTGCGTTGAGGGTTTGTAGGACCTCTTTCTTCTTTTTTGTTATCCCTGTTTTTTGCCTGAACTGTTTCTTTTGTGATTACAGTCAGCGGGATGCCCCAGTTTTGTAAGTCTCCTTCATAGGTTTTGACTTATTGGGCTTTTATTTTGAGAAGTAGTGACTGCATGTCTTTAATTATTCGGAACCATCACGGTCTTTTTTTTTGGTAAGGACTTCTTTTGGTGCCATTTGTTGTGCACTTGGATCAACTGAGAGAACTACCCTGCCCCAGGTTATGATTAAGGGTTTTAATTTTCGAAAAGAAAAACTCCTACTTCTTTGGCTCGAAGGGGTTGACGAGGGATTATCTTCCTTATAACTCCAGTGTTTAGGATTGAAACAATGCCTGTACCTCATCAGCGGGGTTTGTTCAAAAGCATATTGTAAAGATTGCGGTATCATTTTCGTCATCCTCCCTCAAGAGGCTTAGAATTATTAAATCGAGAGTTGATCGTCACAGAAATATGAAAGAAATTTGAATATAGCGAATGCGAATATATTGATTCAAAACAGACATATGCGATGCATTGATAATGTAATAAAGTTTGTTATGACAATAATTGTTTGAACAATCAAAGAAAATTACAACTTGAAAATTCTAATGGACAAAAAGTCTTCTCATCTCGGGACTTGTTACTTCAACTGGTGAATCCTATAGGGATGGTAGAAGCATTCATCCTGACCCACTTGGGTGAAATCCACTACTCCGTCATTAATCAGGTCCTGGACCTTGTTCTTCAGAGCCCAGCAGTCGGCAGTATCATGTCCAAGACTATCGGAGTGGTATGCACATCTTTTGTTGGGATGATAGTTAGGAGCAGAGATGTTGGGATTCCGGGGAGGAGCTCTTAGTGTAATCAGATTCAACCTCAACATATGTTGTAAAGCTTGAAACAACGACATGTTGAGCTGGGTGAATTGCCTCTTGGACCTTCTTGGCTTACTCTGATCAACCTGTTGCTCTGGGTGGGGTTGTGGTTGGACCTATGAAGTGGTAGCAATTTGGCGAGGCCTATTCTTCACCATACCAGACTCTGGTCCTCTTGGAAGCTGATCAATGACCTGGTCCCTGACTTGGGATGGTTGCTTCATGTCTTGATGAAGCTGACTGATCACGGTCCTCAATTCCTCTTGCTCTTGAGCTAGGCCTTGGATGAGAGCCATTTGCCCCAGCATCTGGGTTCTCATTGCATCCACCTCAGCTTGCAGATGTTTCAGCCGTTCGTCCTTATCGTCTTCAGGACTCTTCTTGGCTAAATTCCCCATGAGGAGTGTCCTCAATTCTTCCTGCCCCTTGGATAGGCTTAGGAAGATCTCCCTGAACTGAGTCTCTTGGGCATGAAGACCCTGGTTATCTTGTTGGGAAGCCATTACTGAAATAAACAGTGAAAAAGGTAAGTGACCTGCAACAAGGATACCTGTAATGCAATGATATGTATGTATGCATGCAATGTTTTCAAGGATCTCGCGGGGTAAATAAGAAAGTTGTTAGCATCTGGTAGCTTGATTGAAGGAGCTTCATGTTGTCGAGAGTCCTTCTTCAAGAGTCAAGGCTCACCATATCCAGTGGGTCATAGCCCCTGACTCAAGTTATCAACCTTGGCTAGAGGAAAATAAATCCCCTTTGCCCCTTGCTAGACGTTTGGTTCATCATGACCTGCATCACAAACCCTTGAGATCCTTGAAATGGATTAGTCCTTATGTAGGATGTATGCAATGGTATGATGGTATGATGTTATGCTATGCGTGGAGTGATGTACGTGAACCCTGTTATGAGTCCAGATTAAGGATTGTAAACAAAACCTGCAACGAACTCATGTGTCAGATAACAAGCATGCAAGTAGTCAAGTATGAAGGCACACAAGTCACACAAAAGAGCCCTTAGATTTTAGGCCAGCATAAAGTTTAGGTACTACCCTCTTTCAGTTTCGTTGGTTAAGACCTGTCCTATCAAAAGTAATCGGGTTATAGATGATCCCAATATCACTGACTACCCTCAATCGGTTATAACTCCAGCATCACAATCTTTTCTTGCGGCCAAAACCATCGCGAGAGTTTAGCCTCAATGGGTGTAGCGTACTGCTACTGTTCTATGGCCAAGTTGGGTCAAATTAGGGTTCTAAGGTCGGTTGGTGCTTAATGGCTCCTCAGAAGACCCATATTCTCCTCGTTGCAACACAAGGGATATCGGTACAGACCAAGGTGCCACACCAATGTAGCCACTGTTTCACCTGTGTCGGTCTACGCCGGACAGGTCCCTTACAGCTTATGCTACCTAAAAGGGTATGCCCAGATCCGGGTTAGGATCTATGAAACTCCAAGACAATGCCCACAATAATAAAGCAAACAAAACAAAGCAATTGAAAACACAAGTATGATCTATCCTAAGGTACACCTCACTTTAAGTTCTCCCCAGCAGAGTCGCCAGTTCTGTGATCGGTGGATTTAGAACTGACTGTTTAACGCTGGTTCGCGAAATGTCGCGGTAAGCAAGAGTCTCCACCGTCTTTTATTTTCTCCAACATGGACAGGACAAAAGCACAGCAAAATTCCTTATGAGATAGTTTCTCGGTTCGGGAGGTAGATTTATAGAAAGGGAAGGTGTTAGCACCCTTTCTATCCATGGTTATCCATGGGCTCTTAGATACTTGCTCTTATGTTTTCAAAATGTTTGCTTTTCAAAGTGTGAGTGGGTTTGAAAAAGGTTTCATTAAAAGATTTCTGAATAACTCTTGTATCAGTCCTCAAGAGTGTTTGAAAAATTGTTTTGAAAGCTTTTTGAAAGTGTCTGTGTGAAAAGATTTTTGATTGTTTTTTAGAGAGCAAGTATCCATGAGTCATCTACCTACCCTAAGAAATTAAGCTGTGTAAAAGTCCCTAAGGTAGTGCCATCCCACCATTGAGAGGTAGGTAGCACCACCGTCGGAGGTGTTCGGGTCAATTCGATTGTGGGGACAGTGTGGTCACCGAAGCAACAGTAGGACACTTTAGAAGCTACCCTTATGTCCTTGATCCTTTTTTTTAATCTGAGGCAACCGTTTCGAGGCAACTGTTTCGAGGCAACTATTTCGAGGCAACTGGATCATGGACATAAGGACTTACTAAAACGTCCTATACTTGACGACCACGTTTCAAAGGCAACAGGTGAGGCGTACCCTAGAAGTGGTGTGTGAATTTGTGTGTTGTTTTCATGTTAACAGTTATCTTTGATCATGGCATTGTGAGCTACGCGTTGTTTTTAATTAACCATACATTCTTTCATGCAATTTAGAATTTAAGAGTGGGGAAAGTAAAATACAGGAAAATAAAGGCTACGCTATTACAAGGCGCGGGTCTATACATCGCCAAAATACAAAGACCCGTTTTTGATAAAATTCGGAAAGTAAATAAATACCTAATTACTATTACATCCAGAAAGCAGTTACATAATATTCAAAAGAAAATAAATGCGCGAAAAGAATTAAAATTGAACGTCCGAGGGTTTTGACCCTTTGCTTGAAATTAAATCAAATTAAAACTAATTAATATTTAATTAAAGAGAAGAAAGGGGTTTTTTATGTTTTGGTATTTATGAAAATAAAAAAGATTAAAATTAAATGGAAACCCTAATTCTAAATTATTTTTGATTATTAATGAAAATATTAAAGTTAACCTAATTTACTAGTTAATTAAATTACATGTTTATTTACAAAAATAATAATTAATAATAATAAATAATGAGGAAAAATTAATTAAGAAAAAGATGAAAATGTCAAAAACCTAATTCTATGTATTTTTTATTTATTAAGAAAATATTGAATTAAAACCTAAATTAACTAAGTTAATTGTTAGTTATTTATTTACAAAAATATTTTAATGGTGAAATTAATAATAATTAAATATATTTTATTTTGGTTTCTGATTTTTCTATGGAAAATTAATTTTAGTGAGTTAATAATAATTATAAAAATAAAACAATTGAAAGAAATTTAAAAGAAAGAAAAGAAAATTAATTGCAAACCAAGGGGGGTGTCAGGCCCATATGGAGGTATTTGTGAGGAATTCAGGCCCATCAGCCAAAGGCCTTGTTTGACTTTCCACGCTTGTGTGTACGTCCATTGACTGAGCCCTACCATGGACTTCATTCTGTGGCCTTCAGATTATTCATCCAGGTCATCTGGCAAGCCAATGCATGAGGACGTATGGTGGGACGTTGAGAATACGCTGCATGTGAATATATTGGAACAAAAAATAGCAATTATATGGGGGGACCTGGGAATCGAACCCAGGTCCCAACGCTTGAGGGACACGTTGCCAACCAGCTGAGCTATTGCGTTTGTTTGTATACATAATGGATAGAAAATATAATATATAAAAAAGGTCATTTATGCTGAAACGTTTGAAAAACACGCTAACATTTGAATCACCCAACCACGCCTGGACACGCATGCTTCTTCTTCATCTTTTTCCTGTAAATATAAAACAAGTAGCGGGGGTTTTAAACCCCCACTAAATGGAAGTCCTGAAAATAGCGATTAGAAGAGGAGGAAATATAAAAAGGGCGCGAGGGTATCATTTACTTCGTCTTGAGCTTCTGAATTCAACTGTATAGGTCTAAAGGTCCAATTTTTTCTCTACCAGAATGCCCTATTTTGAAGCTTCTGAAACCCTAATATCCTTCAATGGTAGATTTCGATTCAAGTAGTTTTAGCATAATTAAACATTACCAAAAGCTCCAGGGAGATGTTAATAGCATAAATCAATAATCAAAACACATGAATGATGCGTGGAAATTAAAATTCGATGAAATATTTGTGAAAAAACGTGACTCTGTTCTACCTCTTCTTTGAGTATGAGGATCTGTTCTTGATGCCAATAGCTTCCTAGCAATGTCAGTAATGCAATGTAAAAGATTTCAAGCCTTGAATCGTACTGCAAGTGTGATTTCAGTTTTCAAGTTTTGGTTGAAAAGTTGCAAATTGGTTATGGCTTCTTAGCAGCTTTTTCGTGTCCTTCTCAATTAGGTTAGGTCTTGCATAAGTATGTGAAGCAAATTAGGTCAAAACAAGGCCCATGAATCCATTGAATTAATGTCTTGGATATTTGATTTTCAATTATGTAAATTTCAATCTTTTGCCATGAAAACCTTGCCAATTATGGAAGATTTTGTCCCCTTGAGTGATGCACGAAATCCTTAGCATGTGTGGAATATATTTGCTGCACAAAAAGATTTGACAACCATTATTTGATATTTTTCTACAATTAAAACTAATTAAATGAATTAATAATAATAACAATTCAATTAATTAATTAAAAATAAGAAAATAAATCATTTTTAGCTCAATGGGTCGTGCATAGGCTTTGGGTAATGATTCAAGAAAGAAATTGAGGCCCATTAGCAAATTTGAAGTGTTTTAGGCAAAGTTGACTTTTGAAAGTTCCCAAAAATTTCCCAACTTCTCCAATGCATATCTTGCTCAATTTTGAAGCTATGAACATGTTCTTGGACATTTTGGAAAGGTCTTGAAGTCCTCTAACCAATGCCTTTGGTCCCATGTCATTTTGATTTACCAATCTCAAGTTATGGTCTTTGACTTAAAGTGCCTTTTTGTTGACTTTTGAAAATGACCTATAATGTTGAAATTGATAACTTTTTGTGAGAGCATTTCTTGGACTTGGAGTGTGAAGATGAGTTGTAGGAAATGTCATCCCCTTCAAAATGAGCATTGGATGGGATTTTTCTGATAAACCATGAGGAAGTTATGCCTTGGTCAATTTGCAGTTGACTTTTCAGCTGTCCAAAAATAGAAACTTTTGCATCTTGAGACTTTTTGAGCCATGCTTGTGGAATCATGATCAAGAATTGATAAAATTATGATTGTGGCCTCAAAATAAGATGTTGACCAAAAATTTTGACTTTTGACTGTCAAATTACCATTTTGCCCCTGCAGTTGACTGTGGAGCAATTAGGATTTTTGATTGTGCAATTTGATGTTGTGAGTCTTGAAACTTGGCATATAGATGCTTGACAATGTATGTAGGCATATGGGACTTGATTGGACCCTTGAAAACCTCAATTTCTTTGCAAGAACCAAAACCCTAATTTTGACTGTGTTAGGAGGCAATTGGACTGTGCAACCTTTGAGAGATTTTGAAGCTTGATCTTGCCAAATCTTGAAGAATATGGGAGGGAAAATTTTGGGGTACAATAGGTATCTTCTGCTATAAAGTGATGCCATTCGGATTGAAGAATGTCGGGGCAACCTATCAGCGAGCCATGGTAGCTTTGTTTCATGACATGATACATTATGAGATTGAATTCTACGTAGACGACATGATAGCCCATTCACAAACAGAAGAAGAACACCTCGACCATCTGCAAAAGTTGTTTGTCAGGTTAAAGGAATATAAGCTCAGACTGAACCCTAGCTAGTGCACTTTCGGAGTCAGGTCCGGTAAACTCTTGAGATTCATCGTCAGTAACAAAGGCATCGAGGTTTATCCTGCCAAAGTCAAAGTTATACAAGAAATGCCTGCCCCCCACACTGAGAAGGAGGTTAGAGGTTTCTTGGGATGCCTAAACTATATTGCAAGGTTCATCTCTCACCTAACATCTGCCTGTGAGCCAATCTTCAAGTTATTGAAGAAAGATCAGGTGGTCGATTGGAAGAATGATTGTCAAGTTGCTTTTGATAAGATCAAGGAGTATTTGCTGGAACCTCCTATCTTAATGCCACCTGTGATCGGTGGATCTGGAACTGACTGTTTAACGCTGGTTCGCGAAATGTCGCGGAAGCAAGAGTCGCCACCGTCTTTTATTTTCTCCAAATGGAAAGGACAAAAGCACAGAAAAATTCCTTAAGAGATTGCTCTCGGTTCGGGACGTAGATTATAGAAAGGGAAGGTGTTAGCACCCTTTCTATCCATGGTTATCCATGGGCTCTTAGATACTTGCTCATTTGTGTTTTCAAAATTGTTTGCTTGCTTTTCAATGTGGGTTTTAAAAAAAGTTTCTTTGAAAAAATTTCAGATCGACTCATACGTCAGAGTGTTTGAAAAGTTTGCTTTGAAAGCTTTTGAAAAAGTGTCGGTGTGAAAAGTCTTTTTGATTTGTTTGAAATTAGAGCAAGTATCCTTGAGAACCTACCTACCCTAAGGAATTCGTCTGTATAGATGTCCTTTAAAGTAGTGCCATCCCGCCATTGAGAGGTAGGTAGCACCACCGTTGGAGGTGTTCGGGTCAATTCGAGTTTTAGGGACGTGGTGATCACCAGAGCAATGGGAAGACACCTTAGAAGCTACCCTCATGCCAGGTTCCCGGATCATGAGGACTTACTAAGACGTTTTCTACTCGACGACCACCTTTCGAAAGGCAACAGTGAGGCGTACCCTAGGGGTGGTGTGTGCGAACTGTGTGTCATGTTTCAGTTATTTGTCTTGTCATGTTTGTTGTGTTCTACGCTTGATTTTAATTAAGGCCAATCATTCTTGCATGCATATTTAACAGTTATAAAGTTTGCGGAAAAATAAATCTACATTATTACAAATGGCGCGGGTCCACATCGCCAAAATTAAACCGGACCCGATTTAGCGGAAAATAAAATAAAGCGATAAAATAAAAGTGCGAAAAGTAAAGTTACATGGCTTTGGGAGATTTACAGAATTATAATTAAACGACATAAGATAAATGCGCAAATTAAATAATTGAAACGACGGGCGTTGGACCTTTTTGCAAAATATTAAAAGTTAATGAGAATTAAAAATTAAATGATTAAATGTTTTTTGGTATTTTGTGTTTTTTAAGATTTAAAAGAAAAAAGAATTAATTAAAGCTAAAAAGTGGAGGTAAAACCCTAATTCTAATTATTTGTTAATTATTAAGAAAATATTGAAATTTGACTAATTTAACCTAAATTAATTTTTATGTACAATTTACTCATGAAAATAATAAATAAAATAAGCAATATTATTACAAAAAAAGGGAAAATTAAAAAAAAGATTAAGATCAACAATTAAACCTAAATTCTATATTTTTTATATTTGGTTATGAAAAGAATAAAAATTAAAAAAAAAAACCTAATTATACTAAATTCAATTACACAATTTATTCATGAAAATAAAATAATTAAAATAAAATATTTATTACATTTTTATCTTTTTCTGGATTTTTATGATGTTTTTATATTTTGCAAAAAGGAGAAAATTAATTAATTAAAATAATAAAAATAAATAACACAATAATTAAAATAATAAAAAGAAAAGAAAAGCAAACCAGGGGGGGGGTTCAGGCCCCAGATGGAGGTGTTGGCCCAAGCACATTGGCCCATTAAGCCTGAATTTCGTTGACTTTTTGAATCACGTATAACACGTTGGACTATGGTACATGATGCTCTCCCAATCTTTGCCCTTGGCTTGATCTTATGGGACGCGTGGCTGCCTGATAGTGAGGGAATATGGTGCACTGGGACATTAGCGCTGCATAGGATGAACTATTGAAAAATAATATTGAGCGTTTGCCAGACCTGGGACTTGAACCCAGGTCTTGAAGGTTACAAGCGTTGTCCCTGCCCACTGAGCCATTTGTATTTCATTTAACAAACAATAAACAATAAATAATATAAGAAGAACGCGTTAGTGCTTTTGGAAATTCGCGCGAAATTCAAAAGAGCCAATGGCTGATGGACACGATGCCTTCGTCTTCGTCCCTGTAAAAACAAAACTCAGAGGCCACGGTTTTTTATGGCGTTGCATTAGGGTGTCTATTGAAAAATAGCGATTAGAACCATGGGCTTCATAAATTGTTCGCGAGACATGTTTCTTGTTCATGGGAACACGCTGATTGCAATGGTCTTAACCTCATCTCCTAATTTTGCTTCAGTGTAAAAACCCTAATTTGGAAAACCTGCAACCCTAAAAAACGCGCATGGTGGATTCACGTATGGCTAATGAAAATGCAATCAAACATATCAGTTAGCTTAGAAACATCATTGTGATCATGAATACATAAATAAAAATGCACAAATATGCTTAAATCATGCTATGCGATTTCAAAATTTTTGAGGTTCAGTCCGGGTTCTTGATACCAATTCAGGGCCTTTTGGTGGATGTTCTTGGTTGGAATTTGATCAGGAGTGCCTGAGGATGCTAATGGAATGAGAGTTGATGCTTGAATCGACCTTGAAACTGGTTTTCAGTGTTTGTGTTTTTATGAAAAATTTCAAGAATGCAATGGAGTTTGGGGCGCAGCTTGCAGTCTCTTTTTCATTAGGGTTTGATCCTGAGTATGTATAGAGGCTTTTAGGTCAAGAAAGTTGTACAAAATCTCATGCCATAATGGATTTCAATATTTGATTTTACAAGATCTTTTCTAAATCTTTTCCATGTGCATTTTGGTTCAAATCTGATCAATTCTCATCAAAACTTGCCTAATTAAGAAGTGCACGAAATATTGACCTTGGAATATGCATAAAAAGATTTTTTTAGGTTAGGTTTATATTTTTCATGTATTAAAATGATTTAAATGAATATAAATTAATATAAATTCAAATAAATAATTAAAAAAATATGAAAATACTTCCCTTTGGGCCTAGTGGTCGTGCATAGGCTTGGCATGAAGAAACTTGGAAGAAAAATGGGCCCAATAGCAAATTTAGGCCTTTTGCATCAATGTTGACTTTTCAAAATTCCCAAAAATTTCCCAACTTCCACAAGGCATAACTTGGTCAATTTTTAAGCTTTTCACATGTTCTTGGACATTTTGGAAAGGTCTTTGAGTCCTCTAACCAATGCCTTTGGTCCCATGTCATTTTGATTTACCAATCTCAAGTTATGGCCTTTGACTTAAAGTCACTTTTTGTTGACTTTTGAAAATGACCTATAATGTTGAAATTGATAACTTTTTGTGAGAGCATTTCTTGGACTTGGAATATGAAGATGAGTTGTAGGAAATGTCTTTCTCTTCAAAATGAGCTTTGGATGGAATTTTTCTGATAATCCATGTGAAAGTTATGCCCTGGTCAATTTCAGTTGACTTTTTCAGCTGTCCAAATATAGCAACTTTTGCATCTTGATGATTTTCTGAGCCAAATTTTGAGAATCATGATCAAGCATTGATCAAATGATGTTTGTGGCTTCAAAATGATATGTTGACCAAAAATTTGAACTTTTGACTGTCAAATGACCATTTTGCCCCTACAGTTGACTGTAGTGCAATCTAGGGTTTTGACTGTGCAATTTTGAGCTGAATGCCTTGAAACTTGACATGAGGATGCTTGGCCATGTTTGTAGGCATATGAGACTTGATTGGGCCTTTGAAAACTTCCTTTCCTTGATCAGAACCCAAACCCTAGTTTTGACTGTATAGGAGACAGTTGAGCTGCACAACCCTTGGGGAATCTTGTGACTTGGCTTGACAAATTCTTGATGAATATGGGAGGGCAAATTTTGGGGTACAACAGTTGCCCCTGTTCAATCTTCTTAGACCTGAGGATGCAGATTGGCTGATGTGCCTTTCGTAATCCGAGGGTAGAAGATGATTGAACACTAAAGTGCCCAGAAATTTGCGCTCACATAGTGGCAGTGTGATGGGGGAATGGGCTTATAGATGCCATTTAGAGATTGCTGGATAGGACGATGGGCTTATAGATGCCATCGGGATGTTGATCGCGTAGGAGATTCCTTAGCGAGAACGTGCATACCTGCAAAACAGAAAATGAGTACCTGACACGTTGCAGGAGCTGATTTGAGATGTTTGGTATAGATGTGTCCTGACTCGTTACAGGAGCTGAATCTGGAGCTTCAAACGCTGATGAATGAACCAGGGATGGTTGCTACCTTAGCATGGATGGTAAGGGAACCTTGGGCGATTTTAACTTCAACCACGCTCGTTGAGAAAAATCTTGAGTGTCTTCTACTGGAATAAAAATCAGGGAGATCTTAGGGTCGATCTGACTGAACCAGAGAGGCCTTGGACTGGGTAAGAATCAGGAAAATCTGGTATCGATTTAACTGAACCGGTCTAGGTCTTGCAATATCTTCAACTGGATAAGCATCAGGGAGATCTTAGGGTCGATCTGACTGAACCAAGAGAAGGCCTTTGACTGGATAAGCATCAGGAAAATCTTAGGGTCGATTTAACTGAACCGGTCTAGGTCTTGAAACATCTTCAACTGGATAAGCATCAGGGAGATCTTAGGGTCGATCTGACTGAACCAAGAGAAGGCCTTGGACTGGGTAAGAATCAGGAAAATCTCAGGATCGATTTAACTGAACCGGTCTAGGTCTTGAAACATCTTTAACTGGATAAGCATCAGGGAGATCTTAGGGTCGATCTGACTGAACCAAGAGAAGGCCTTTGACTGGATAAGCATCAGAAAAATCTTAGGATCAATTTAACTGAACCGGTCTAGGTCTTGGAATGTGATTGGGAATTTAAACTGCATCTTTCCTGAAAGGTAAAAGTCAGTCATATGCAATGCATGATATGGATCAAGCAATGATGTTCTCGACATAAATGAGATTCGTATGATATGATGCAGTGCGCTATGCATGCTATAATGATGTATGTGATGTTTTATGTATGTTTTCGCCTAGGAAAGTAAATCCTTGACGGGTGCCGGGAAGTTGTATCCTGGGCTGATATTGAGGAATAAATTTTGCCTCCGTTGGGGATGATAACTGCAAGAATACCGGTAGGAGAAGATAACTCCGTTGCGGAATAAACTTGGCAAATGAATAGTCTGCGGGGAGAAAAGATACTCTAGCGACCATGCTGGGAAGCAATACTCTGTGGGAAGAGATGCTTTGCTGAATGTTAATAGTAACTTGCTGAGGAAACCCTTGTCGTATAGGAAGTGTTGAAGGACTTCGCTGGGGTAAGAAGGCTTTGTCGACGACGCTCTTTCCATGGCTTTTGGCTGAGGATAACCCAGTTATATCCTGTTAAGGAAATAACTCTTTAAATCAAGCCGGACGACGCGTTTGTGCTCTGCGAGGGGATAAGCTTCCAGAATCTACTGGGGATAAGCTTACTGCTTGGGGATATATGAATTCCAACTTTCCTGGGGAAACCGGATTGGACTCTTCTGGGGAGTTTGAATTGCAGGGAAGTGATTCCTTTGAATGTTGGTATACCGCCGGGGAACAATCTTTAGACCAAGACTGCCGGGGATGCTTGTATACTGCTGTTGGGGAAGTATTGAGATCTACGGGAGGATACGCAATTTCCTTAAGATTCGATAACTTTGCTTGGAGAAGAGTGCACTGACTTGTTGGCTCACTCTCTGGGGAATTAAGATGTACTGGTCGTGCTCTTTAGCTTAACCTATCTTGGTACCTTGGAGGATAGAACAATTAGACTGCTCAGACAACTCTTTATTGCCCCTGTTCCTAGTGTCACCTGCAATGAATTCCTTTGTTTCGTATGCAAATATTTATGAGTTAGCAAATTATTGTCAATGCATACATCGCAAATTGAACCTTGGACGTTCTTCGCAAAACAAAACAGAAAAAGGAAAAATACTTGGCACGTTTAACTGAAAATATATTTTTATTGATTTGAATGGCCTGAATAGGCGTTTTGTGTACAAGAGGCTGACGTCCTAGTAAGAGGTACGTCGCTGATCAAAAGAGTTTATACAAGTTTTGTACAAAAGGAAAATAAAACAGCTGTGTGAAAGATAAATGATCCACTGGGTTTCAACTCTGCTATTGCCTTTATAACTCCGAGCGTCTCATCACTTGATGACCTTGGTTGAAGGTGAAGCTGACTGATTGATGCCGTGTGAGCTTGATGCAGATAACGGATTCTGGATGCAAAGTGATCCAATGAGACATAGTATTACGCTTTTATCCCTAATTTTTACCTGGACCGCCCTTTCGGGTTTTCAGTCCACCGGGATACCCATTTTTGCCCAAGCCGCCTTTTCAGGTTTTCGACTTGCCGGGTGTACAGATTTTTTCATTTTCATCCCTACATTTTGCCCGAACCCTTTTGGTTCGACGGGAAGCCCTAATTTTTGCCTAGGCATGTCAGCCTAGCGGGTCTTTTTTCATGCGTAGTATTTTTTAACTATGTCTGCATTGGCGGGGTGAGGAAGGTCGTCACCATCCATGTTGGTTAATATCATTGCTCCTCCTGAGAACACATGCTTAACCACAAATGGCCCTTCATACGTAGGGGTCCATTTGCCCCTTGGATCACTCTGAGGAAGGATGATTCTCTTGATAACCAGATCCCCAACTTGATATTCCTGAGGTCTGACCTTTTTGTTAAATGCCCTGATCATCCGTTTCTGATACGTCTGACCATGACAGATAGCAGCAAGTCTCTTTTCGTCAATGAGATTGAGTTGGTCAAGTCGTGTCTGGATCCAATCATCTTCGTTCAGATTTGCATCCTTCATTATCCGGAGAGAGGGAATTTGCACTTCGATCGGCAAGACTGCCTCCATGCCATAAACCAGAGAGAAAGGAGTTGCCCCGGTTGACGTCCTAGCTGAGGTACGATACCCATGCAGAGCGAACGGTAACATCTCGTGCCAATCTTTGTAAGTTACTGTCATTTTTTGCACGATCTTCTTGATGTTTTTGTTAGCTGCTTCTACAGCCCCATTCATCTTCGGTCTGTAAGGAGAAGAATTGTGGTGCTGTATCTTGAACTGTCCGCAAAGCTCAGCAATCATCTTGTTGTTCAGATTGGTACCGTTGTCTGTAATAATCCGCTCAGGGACGCCGTATCGACAGATCAGGTTGTGCCGAATAAACCGTGCTACAACAGTCTTGGTTACTGTAGCATAGGATGCTGCCTCAACCCACTTTGTAAAATAGTCAATCGCCACTAGGATAAAGCGATGTCCATTGGATGCTGTAGGTTTTATCTCGCCGATCATGTCTATGCCCCACATTGCAAATGGCCAAGGCGCAGTCAGAACATTCAGGGGGACCGGAGGAACATGCACCTTATCTGCATAGATCTGGCACTTGTGGCATGTCCTGGAATGTTGGTAGCAGTCAGCTTCCATGGTGGACCAGTAATATCCTGCCCGTAGGATCTTTTTAGCCATAGTATGTCCACTGGAATGCGTACCGAAGGTCCCTTCATGTAGCTCTTCCATGATTCGTTCTGCTTCAGTCTTGTCCACACAACGCAGTAAGGTTGAATCATGGTTTCGCTTGTACAAGATGCCGTTGCTTAGGAAGAACTTGGCTGCAAACCTCCTCAGGAATTTCTTATCGTTGACAGAGGCACCTTCAGGGTATTCCTGAGCTTCCAGATATCTCTTCACTTCGTGGTACCAAGGCTTCTCAGTCACCAATTCAGTTTCGAGATCACAACAGTATGCCGGCTCGTCCAGTTTCCAAATGATGATCCGGGGAGCTTCATTATCCCATTTAACCTTGAACATTGAAGACATTGTAGCTAACGCGTCCGCTAACTGATTCTCTTCTCTTGGAAAGTGCTCAAAGGTTATCTCTGTGAAGTGGGGAATCAGGGTCAACACACATTCTCTGTAAGGAATCAAGTTTGGATGTTTCGTATCCCACTCTCCGTTGATCTGATTGATCACAAGGGCGGAATCTCCGAAAACGCTTAGAAATTTGATCCTTAGGTCGATCGCAGCTTGAAGACCCATGATACACGCCTCATACTCCGCCATGTTGTTGGTACAGTTGAAACATAGCCGGGCAGTGAGTGGAGTATGAGTACCTTGTGGAGATATGATGATGGCGCCGATACCATTTCCCAAAGCATTGGAAGCTCCGTCAAAGTGCATAGACCATCGGGATCCTGGTTCAGGTCCTTCATCCGGTCCAGGTACTTCACAATCAGTTACAATCATGATGCTTTCGTCTGGAAACTCGAAGTTCATTGATTGGTAGTCATCTACAGCTTGATGAGCTAAGTGGTCTGCCAATACACTCCCCTTGATGGCTTTCTGGGTTATGTACTGGATGTCGTATTCCGTCAAGATCATCTGCCATCTTGCAATTCTCCCAGACAGAGCAGGCTTTTCGAATATGTACTTTATCGGATCCATTTTTGAGATCAACAAGGTAGTGTGAGTCAGCATATACTGTCTCAGCCGGCGAGCAGCCCATACCAAAGCGCAGCAAGTTTTCTCAAGCAGTGAGTATCGGGTCTCACAGTCGGTAAACTTTTTGCTAAGGTAATAAATGGCATGCTCTTTTCGGCCAGACTCGTCATGCTGCCCCAGCACACACCCCATTGAGTTGTCCAGCACTGTCAGGTATAGTATCAGAGGTCTCCCTTCAACCGGTGGCATAAGGATAGGTGGTTCTTGGAGATACTCTTTGATTCTGTCGAAGGCAGCCTGACATTCATCGTTCCAACGTACTACCTGATCTTTCTTCAGCAGCTTGAAGATTGGCTCACAGGTAGCAGTCAAATGAGAGATGAATCGAGCGATGTAATTCAGGCGCCCTAAAAAACCTCTGACTTCCTTCTCTGTCTTAGGAACTGGCATCTCTTGAATAGCTTTGACCTTAGCAGGGTCCACTTGAATACCTTTATCACTGACCACGAAGCCTAGCAACTTCCCAGATCTTACCCCGAAGGTGCACTTGTTCGGGTTCAATCTCAGCTTGTACAGTTTCAAACGGTCAAACAACTTCTGCAGATGATCTAGGTGCTCTTCCTCAGTCTGGGACCTAGCGATCATGTCGTCCACATACACTTCTATCTCATGATGGATCATATCATGAAATAAGGCAACCATGGCACGTTGGTAGGTTGCCCCAGCATTCTTTAATCCGAACGGCATGACCTTGTAACAGAAGGTGCCCCACTGTGTAACAAATGTAGTCTTTTCCATGTCTTCAGGTGCCATCTTGATCTGATTGTAGCCTGAAAAGCCATCCATGAAAGAGAATACCTTGTGCTGAGCTGTATTATCAACAAGGACATCAATGTGAGGTAAGGGGAAGTCATCCTTGGGGCTGGCCCTGTTCAGATCCCTGTAATCAACACACATTCTGACCTTACCATCCTTTTTAGGTACCGGCACCACATTAGCAACCCACTGAGGGTAAGAAGTCACTGCAAGGAACCCGGCATCAAACTGTTTCATGACCTCGGCTTTAATCTTCTCGGACATCTCTGGACGCATCCGACGGACCTTTTGTTTAACTGGAGGGCAGTCTTCCCTAGTCGGCAAATGATGGACGACAATATCGGTATCCAACCCTGGCATGTCTTCGTAAGACCAGGCAAAGATCTCCATATAGTCATGCAGCATCTTGGTTAACCGTTGCTTCACGCTGAGCTCTAGGTTGGCACCAATCTTTACCTCTTTTCTGTCTGCCTCAGTACCCAGGTTTATGGTTTCCACTGGCTCTTCATGGGGTTGAATTGCCCTCTCTTCCTGAAGCAACAGTCTTGCAAGCTCGCCAGGCACTTCGCAATCATCTTCACCTTCGTCTTCGGCTAAGTTGATCGGATTTTCGAAGTCATAATTGGCATTAGCAGAGCTGTTATCAGTAAGATCCAGAGTGGATTGGAACCTGTATGAGTGAGTGTGTGTGTAAATACAGCTGTTTTGAAAATTATGTAAAGGAAAGGAAAGATAGAAAAGGAACACAATATTTGCAATGCGAAAAGTACGTCCAAGATTTTCATTCATGATGTATAAAATGACAGTTTGTATGCCCTCACAAATAGAACCCAGGTGCCTCGGGTAAGACACCGGGCCATAGAGTTTATCATTGTCTATTACAAAATAACAAAACAAAGAAATTTATTACTTAGTAACACAAGAAACAGGGAGATTGTCTTTGGCGCTCCAATTGTTAAGTCCACCATCAGCAGCCGGGTAGATCCAGCTATCGAACTCAGCTTCATCAACTTCCTCTTCATCACCAATAGCATTGACTCCATGAGCAGGCAGGGGGGCTGTTACCACGTTAGGCTTGTCAGACGCCTCAAACTGTACCTCTTTAGCGTCAATGAGGTCCTGTAGCTTGTTCTTTAGTGCCCAACAGTCATCGGTAGAGTGCCCCGGGCTTTCTGAATGGTAAGCACAACGAGCATTCGGGTTGTACTTGGGAGATGCTGTATTTGGGAACTTTGGGGCCTCCCTGACAGTCACCAAATTAGTTGCGAGCAACTGTGGCAGGATTTGCGACAGAGTCATGCCTAAGCGGGTGAATTCCCTCCGGGGTCTTTCCACCTTCTGAGCATTGTTTGGCCGGGGAGCGGCAGCAGGCTTAGCAATCATGACCGCACTGACAGATTGGCGGTGTTCACTTCTCTCTGATCTCCTAACACCATATACGGCACTAGACTCCTTTTTAAACGGTTTCTTTTCTGAACTAGAGGATGATGCAGCCTTTGCAATCTTCCCAGACTTCAACCCCGCTTCGATTCTCTCTCCAGTTAAGATCAAATCAGTGAAACCAGCAGAAGAATTCCCAATGAGATGGTTAAAGAATGGCCCAGATAGGGTCCCCAAGAACATGTCAACCAACTCCCGATCAGTCAATGGTGGCTGCACCCTGCCAGCCAGGTCCCTCCACTTCTGAGCGTACTCCTTAAAACCTTCGCTTACGCCCAACGACATACCCTGGAGTTGGGTACGTGTGGGGGCAAGGTCGGCATTATACTGATACTGCTTGTAGAAAGCAGTAGCCAGCTCCTCCCAGTTACGAACTTTGGTCCCATCCAGCTGATAGAACCATTCGAGATGAGTCCCTGAAAGACTCTCCTGGAAGAAGTGGATCCATAGATTCTTGTCCGCAGAGTACGGTTGAATCTTCCGAACATAGGACCTCAAATGCAGCTTGGGACAAGATGCCCCGTCATACCTGGAGAAGGTGGGAGCTTTGAATTTATGCGGGATAATTACACCAGTCGACAAACCCAGATCTCCGAAATCCAGCCCAGGTGCCTGTTGCACCTCCATAGCCTTCAACCTGTCCTCCAGTTGTTTGTACCTGTCATCTGCAGGAGGATACTGTTCCTCATCAAAATCTGTCTCGTTGTCGGAGACCACTGGAGTAGGAACCTTTACTTCTGCCTGAGAAGGACTCCTGCCAACAGAAGAACCAGCCTCTTCATGATGCAGAGTATTACCCAACCTTCGGCCCGAGTTGAACAGAACAGTTCTTCTCTTCTTCTTCTTCTCCTTCTTCAGGAGCATAGTCTTCAGTTCTTCTTGGCCTTTAGCTAGACCCATGATTAGCTCTTGAAACTGCGCATTCTGCGCCTGGAGAGCCTTGATTGATGTCTCTGTTGATTCAGATCCGGGATTCATGATGCTGAAATAAACAGCGAAGAACTGTAAGCAACCTGAAAAGAGGAAAAACCTGCTATGCACATGATGTATGAAATGCGTATGCAATGCATTCAAGGGTTCGAAAGTTCAAATTCGTTGTAGACAAGAAAAGAACACACGTTATCATTAAAGAAATCATTGTTTTAATACATCAAGGCCTCATGGGCAAAAGTACAAAAATCAAGTTAATCCCAAAATACGCTGCGCATCCTCTTCGGAGTTATATAGGTGTTGAGATTCCTCTCCTCATGCAACAGGCGAGTGAGCTCCAGGACTTTCTTTTCACTGGCATGCAGGCTAGTCTCAAGAGAATTCCTTTCCTCCTTAAGCTGGATCCAGCTCTTCTGCATCTCTTCCCAGGATGTGGGCATATCAGGGTGCTGAATAACATGAGACACTTCCCCTTCCAAGACAGGCTCTTTGATTACTGGAAGCATGTGAGGATAAGGCATCACTAACCTCTGAGAGCGGGCGCGTACCCATTTGAGATAAGGCTCCAAAGGGATGGAGTTCCTGTGCCCCAATGTTTTGCTGTCTATCCTACTAGGCATCCTCCAGGCTCTGATAAATCTCTGACGACGTCCTTGAGTATCATTGTCGAAGTCAAAAACTATGTCAGGAATTAGCATGTCATGAGGTCCATCCTTCCGAGCATAACCAAACTGTCTCCAAGCCAGGCATGGGCTATAAGTAATACCTCCTCTGATTCCAAGTAAAGGAACATTAGGGTACTCCCCACAACGATCAACGATAGTGACATCTCCTCTGGATCTAGGACACCAATGTATATCTGCATGTGTAAGAGTCATCAACCGTTGTGACCATCTCAAACCCCGCTCATTCTTCAGGACTGATTGGGGAAGGTGCGAAATAAACCACCTTCCCAGGAGAGGAGTGCAACACATAAGGACACCTCTTTTTCTCATGGTTCGAGTGTAACATGAGTGAAGGATGTCCCCCAGCAATGTAGGTATAGGATTCCTGGACATAAAGATCTGAACGGCACTGATATCAATGAGCTGATCTGGGTTAGGGAACAATACCAAACCATACACAAGGAGGGCCACAACCTCTTCAAAGGCTTGCAAGTCAAGGGAGTTCCAGCATTCATGGGCCTTCTCAAACAGAAACCTGGCTAAGAACCCTTTGATACCACTTCTGACTTCCCAATGTCCCTTGAGGTCAGATGACTGTAGGTGCAAGGCTTTAGCAATCTCTTCAAGCTTAGGTTCCTTTTCTGTACCGTTGAAAGGTAGCTGATCAAGGATAGGGATCTTCAGGAGCCGGGAGAACTCCTCCAATGTAGGTACCAACTGATAGTCCAAGAAGGTAAAGCAGTGATGCAGAGGGTCAAAGAATTGGAGCAAGACCTTAATCATATCTTCCTCAATGTTGGTGTTGACCAGGCTGATGAGGCTTCCATGCCTTTCACTGAATGAAGAGTTCTCGGGAATCCTGGATATAAGCTCCTTAAGCTGAGGAGGGATCCTTACAAGATTGACCTGAATTGTCTTTCTACGAACAGTTTCCATGTCCTACAAAACAAGAACAAAGATGAAAATTCGAACCCCTGAAATGGTTAGTCAATGATGCTGGATGATGTCATGATGCTATGGTTAAACACACCACAGATATTTACAAAGACAAACATGTAAGGCACACAAGGCACACAAGACAAGCCCTTAAGGTTTAAGGCCAGCATGGGGTCTGGGTAGTACCCTCTTGAAGTTGGTGGGTTCAACCTGTCCTAATCAAAGTAACCGGGTTCTAAGGTTCCCAATATCACTGGATTGCTTTCATTGTTCATCGTTTCGATTTAGCCACTGAACTGGCGACCGAAATATTCCAGGAAAGCAATCCTCAATTGAGCGTAGTATCGAGTATCAACCAACCTCGGACTGCACCAAAGTCAGTTATCTCACTACCCTAAAGAGGCCAAGATAGTTCAATTAAGGTTCCTAAGGTCTGTTGATGCTTCACGACACCACGCGGAGGCCCCGTACTCTCCTTGACTGAACTCAAGGGTTACCGGTACACACCAAAGTGCCACATCAACGTAGCAGACTGTTTCAACCATGTCGGTATACCCCGCACAGTTCCCTCACAGTCTTGTTGCTACTTTCTAAGAAGGTATCCCCCCAGATCCGGGTTAGGATCTATAGAACTCCCAAGCAACCCACAATTTAAAGCACACAAGGAAAACAATTGAAAACATAGTTATGAGCTAGCCCTAAGGTACACCTCACTTTAAGTATTTCTCCCCAGCAGAGTCGCCAGTTCTGTGATCGGTGGATCTGGAACTGACTGTTTAACGCTGGTTCGCGAAATGTCGCGGAAGCAAGAGTCGCCACCGTCTTTTATTTTCTCCAAATGGAAAGGACAAAAGCACAGAAAAATTCCTTAAGAGATTGCTCTCGGTTCGGGAGGTAGATTATAGAAAGGGAAGGTGTTAGCACCCTTTCTATCCATGGTTATCCATGGGCTCTTAGATACTTGCTCATTTGTGTTTTCAAAATTGTTTGCTTGCTTTTCAATGTGGGTTTTAAAAAAAGTTTCTTTGAAAAAATTTCAGATCGACTCATACGTCAGAGTGTTTGAAAAGTTTGCTTTGAAAGCTTTTGAAAAAGTGTCGGTGTGAAAAGTCTTTTTGATTTGTTTGAAATTAGAGCAAGTATCCTTGAGAACCTACCTACCCTAAGGAATTCGTCTGTATAGATGTCCTTTAAAGTAGTGCCATCCCGCCATTGAGAGGTAGGTAGCACCACCGTTGGAGGTGTTCGGGTCAATTCGAGTTTTAGGGACGTGGTGATCACCAGAGCAATGGGAAGACACCTTAGAAGCTACCCTCATGCCAGGTTCCCGGATCATGAGGACTTACTAAGACGTTTTCTACTCGACGACCACCTTTCGAAAGGCAACAGTGAGGCGTACCCTAGGGGTGGTGTGTGCGAACTGTGTGTCATGTTTCAGTTATTTGTCTTGTCATGTTTGTTGTGTTCTACGCTTGATTTTAATTAAGGCCAATCATTCTTGCATGCATATTTAACAGTTATAAAGTTTGCGGAAAAATAAATCTACATTATTACAAATGGCGCGGGTCCACATCGCCAAAATTAAACCGGACCCGATTTAGCGGAAAATAAAATAAAGCGATAAAATAAAAGTGCGAAAAGTAAAGTTACATGGCTTTGGGAGATTTACAGAATTATAATTAAACGACATAAGATAAATGCGCAAATTAAATAATTGAAACGACGGGCGTTGGACCTTTTTGCAAAATATTAAAAGTTAATGAGAATTAAAAATTAAATGATTAAATGTTTTTTGGTATTTTGTGTTTTTTAAGATTTAAAAGAAAAAAGAATTAATTAAAGCTAAAAAGTGGAGGTAAAACCCTAATTCTAATTATTTGTTAATTATTAAGAAAATATTGAAATTTGACTAATTTAACCTAAATTAATTTTTATGTACAATTTACTCATGAAAATAATAAATAAAATAAGCAATATTATTACAAAAAAAGGGAAAATTAAAAAAAAGATTAAGATCAACAATTAAACCTAAATTCTATATTTTTTATATTTGGTTATGAAAAGAATAAAAATTAAAAAAAAAACCTAATTATACTAAATTCAATTACACAATTTATTCATGAAAATAAAATAACTAAAATAAAATATTTATTACATTTTTATCTTTTTCTGGATTTTTATGATGTTTTTATATTTTGCAAAAAGGAGAAAATTAATTAATTAAAATAATAAAAATAAATAACACAATAATTAAAATAATAAAAAGAAAAGAAAAGCAAACCAGGGGGGGGGTTCAGGCCCCAGATGGAGGTGTTGGCCCAAGCACATTGGCCCATTAAGCCTGAATTTCGTTGACTTTTTGAATCACGTATAACACGTTGGACTATGGTACATGATGCTCTCCCAATCTTTGCCCTTGGCTTGATCTTATGGGACGCGTGGCTGCCTGATAGTGAGGGAATATGGTGCACTGGGACATTAGCGCTGCATAGGATGAACTATTGAAAAATAATATTGAGCGTTTGCCAGACCTGGGACTTGAACCCAGGTCTTGAAGGTTACAAGCGTTGTCCCTGCCCACTGAGCCATTTGTATTTCATTTAACAAACAATAAACAATAAATAATATAAGAAGAACGCGTTAGTGCTTTTGGAAATTCGCGCGAAATTCAAAAGAGCCAATGGCTGATGGACACGATGCCTTCGTCTTCGTCCCTGTAAAAACAAAACTCAGAGGCCACGGTTTTTTATGGCGTTGCATTAGGGTGTCTATTGAAAAATAGCGATTAGAACCATGGGCTTCATAAATTGTTCGCGAGACATGTTTCTTGTTCATGGGAACACGCTGATTGCAATGGTCTTAACCTCATCTCCTAATTTTGCTTCAGTGTAAAAACCCTAATTTGGAAAACCTGCAACCCTAAAAAACGCGCATGGTGGATTCACGTATGGCTAATGAAAATGCAATCAAACATATCAGTTAGCTTAGAAACATCATTGTGATCATGAATACATAAATAAAAATGCACAAATATGCTTAAATCATGCTATGCGATTTCAAAATTTTTGAGGTTCAGTCCGGGTTCTTGATACCAATTCAGGGCCTTTTGGTGGATGTTCTTGGTTGGAATTTGATCAGGAGTGCCTGAGGATGCTAATGGAATGAGAGTTGATGCTTGAATCGACCTTGAAACTGGTTTTCAGTGTTTGTGTTTTTATGAAAAATTTCAAGAATGCAATGGAGTTTGGGGCGCAGCTTGCAGTCTCTTTTTCATTAGGGTTTGATCCTGAGTATGTATAGAGGCTTTTAGGTCAAGAAAGTTGTACAAAATCTCATGCCATAATGGATTTCAATATTTGATTTTACAAGATCTTTTCTAAATCTTTTCCATGTGCATTTTGGTTCAAATCTGATCAATTCTCATCAAAACTTGCCTAATTAAGAAGTGCACGAAATATTGACCTTGGAATATGCATAAAAAGATTTTTTTAGGTTAGGTTTATATTTTTCATGTATTAAAATGATTTAAATGAATATAAATTAATATAAATTCAAATAAATAATTAAAAAATATGAAAATACTTCCCTTTGGGCCTAGTGGTCGTGCATAGGCTTGGCATGAAGAAACTTGGAAGAAAAATGGGCCCAATAGCAAATTTAGGCCTTTTGCATCAATGTTGACTTTTCAAAATTCCCAAAAATTTCCCAACTTCCACAAGGCATAACTTGGTCAATTTTTAAGCGTTTCACATGTTCTTGGACATTTTGGAAAGGTCTTTGAGTCCTCTAACCAATGCCTTTGGTCCCATGTCATTTTGATTTACCAATCTCAAGTTATGGCCTTTGACTTAAAGTCACTTTTTGTTGACTTTTGAAAATGACCTATAATGTTGAAATTGATAACTTTTTGTGAGAGCATTTCTTGGACTTGGAATATGAAGATGAGTTGTAGGAAATGTCTTTCTCTTCAAAATGAGCTTTGGATGGAATTTTTCTGATAATCCATGTGAAAGTTATGCCCTGGTCAATTTCAGTTGACTTTTTCAGCTGTCCAAATATAGCAACTTTTGCATCTTGATGATTTTCTGAGCCAAATTTTGAGAATCATGATCAAGCATTGATCAAATGATGTTTGTGGCTTCAAAATGATATGTTGACCAAAAATTTGAACTTTTGACTGTCAAATGACCATTTTGCCCCTACAGTTGACTGTAGTGCAATCTAGGGTTTTGACTGTGCAATTTTGAGCTGAATGCCTTGAAACTTGACATGAGGATGCTTGGCCATGTTTGTAGGCATATGAGACTTGATTGGGCCTTTGAAAACTTCCTTTCCTTGATCAGAACCCAAACCCTAGTTTTGACTGTATAGGAGACAGTTGAGCTGCACAACCCTTGGGGAATCTTGTGACTTGGCTTGACAAATTCTTGATGAATATGGGAGGGCAAATTTTGGGGTACAACACCACCCGTCAAAGGAAGGCCGCTAATCATGTATCTGACTGTTTTGGATAATTCAATGGGGTGCGTACTGGGCCAACATGACGAGTCTGGCCGAAAAGAGCATGCCATTTATTACCTTAGCAAAAAGTTTACCGACTGTGAGACTCGCTACTCACTGCTCGAGAAAACTTGATGCGCTTTAGTATGGGCTGCTCGCCGGCTAAGGCGGTATATGTTGACACATACCACTTTGCTGATTTCCAAAATGGATCCGATCAAGTACATCTTCGAGAAGCCTGCTTTATCCGGAAGAATCACTAGATGGCAGATGATTCGGACTGAGTATGATATCCAATACACAACCCAAAAAGCTATAAAGGGGAGTGTAATAGCTGACCATCTAGCTCATCAAGTTGTCGAAGATTACCAATCCATGAGATTCGAATTCCTTGACGAGGATATTATGACTTTGGACAACATTAAAGATAACGGACCGTATGACAGACCTGAACAAGGATCTCGATGGACCCTGTACTTTGATGGTGCTTCAAATGCACTTGGCAATGATATCGGCGCGATACTTATCTCTCCAGAAGGTTGCCATACACCTTTCACTGCTAGA
Organism: Vicia faba; assembly: GCA_948472305.1. Classification (NCBI taxonomy): domain Eukaryota; kingdom Viridiplantae; phylum Streptophyta; class Magnoliopsida; order Fabales; family Fabaceae; genus Vicia; species Vicia faba. The sequence goes on from OX451737.1 coordinate 1,190,030,568, forward strand.
CTCTGCTTCAGCTGCACCAACAACATGGCCGAGTATGAAGCTTGTATCTTTGGTCTCAAGGCTGCTATTGACTTGAGAATCAAATCTCTGGTTGTATTTGGGGACTCAGCTTTGGTTATCAGTCAAATCAAAGGAGAATGGGACACTAAACATCCTAATCTTATCCCATACAAAGAACATGTCTTGACATTGCTGCCTCATTTTGAGCAGATTACCTTTGAGCACTTCCCGCGAGAAGAAAATCAGCTAGCAGATGCTCTGGCTACAATGTCTTCCATGTTTAAACTCAACTGGGATAATGAGGCACCTCAAATCACCATCGAGCGAATGGACGAACCAACACATTGTCACGAGATTAATACCGAAGAAGTGATGGACCAACCTTGGTTTCATGACGTCAAAAGGTATCTCGAAGCGCAAGAATACCTTGAAGGAGCTTTCGTCAACGACAAAAAGTTCTTAAGGAGGTTTGCAGCCAAGTCCTTTATGAGCAATGGTATCCTATACAAGCGCAATCTTGATTGTGTCCTACTCCGTTGTGTGGACAAGGTTGAAGCTGAGAAGATCATGGCTGAACTACATAATGGCACCTTTGGCACCCACTCGAGCGGTCATATGATGGCTAAGAAGATTCTACGGGCAGGCTACTACTGGTCTACCATGGAAGCTGATTGTCATCAACACTCCCGTACTTGTCACAAATTCCAAATCTATGCTGAAAAGGTACATATTCCCCCAGTTCCTCTCAATGTCTTAACAGCTCCTTGGCCATTCACGATGTGGGTAATCGACATGATTGGAGAGATCAAGCCTACAGCATCCAACGGACACCGTTTCATCCTGGTGGCCATTGATTACTTTACCAAGTGGGTTGAAGCAGCTTCCTTCGCCTCCGTTACAAAGAATGTGGTTTCCCGCTTCATCAAGCAAAACCTCATATGCCGGTATGGTATCCCCGATAGGATCATCACAGACAACGGTACAAATTTGAACAATACTATGATCACCGCTCTGTGCGAGCAGTTCAAGATTCAACATCACAATTCATCTCCCTATCGACCAAAGATGAATGGTGTTGTTGAAGCTGCAAACAAAAATATCAAGAAGATCATATAAAAGATGACAGTCACCTACAAGTACTGGCATGAGATGTTACCGTTTACTCTGCACAGGTACCGTACCACGACACGCACTTCAACTGGGGCAACCCCCTTTTCTTTGGTATATGGCATGGAAGCTGTTTTACCTATGGAAGTTCAGATCCCTTCTTTAAGGATCATGAAGGATGCTGGTTTGAGTGAAGACGATTGGATTCAGACCCGACTTGATCAACTTAACTTGATTGACGAAAAGCGACTTACTGTTGTTTGCCATGGTCATGCGTATCAAAAACGTATGATCAAGGCCTTCAACAAGAAAGTCAAGATACAATTATATCAAGTTGGGGACCTTGTAATCAAGCGAATCATCTTGCCGCAAAGTGATCCCAGGGGCAAATGGACTCCTACTTATGAAGGATCATTTGTGATCAAGAACATCTTTTCTGGTGGGGCAATGATTCTGACCACCATGGACGGCAATGACCTGCCGCACCCTGCGAACGCAGACATAGTCAAAAGATATTACGCATAAGACGACCCGATAAGTTGAAAACCCGAAAGGGCGACTTGGGCAAAAACAGGCATCCCGGTGAATTGAAAACCCGAAAGGGCGGTTCAGGCAAAAATTAGGGATAAATAAAAAAAATTTGTACACCCGGCAAGTTGAAAACCCGAAAGGGCGACTTGGGCAAAAAAGGGTTTCCCGGTGGATCGAAAACCCGAAAGGGCGGTCCAGGAAAAAGTTAGGGAATTAAAGCGTATGACTATGTCTCGTTGGATCACTTTAAGGACAATCTCTTCACAGACAAGCTTTAGGCTTCCGATCAATCCAATCATCTACGGACTAAGCAACGAATGGACAGATACTCAGAGTTGTGAAAGCTATAGCAGAATGGGAACCCCATGGAATTTTTACATATAGCCATCTTTCTTTGTATAAAATTTTCTCATTTTTACGACAACATTCTCTTACTAGGTTGTCTGTCTCCTTTGTACAAAATACTTACAAAGTTAATACAAAGATACTTTAAAGTGCAGAAATTTGCTTGCCTTTTTACACTTATGTTTTATTTGAAAACGTCCAATGATTTGTTAAATGAGCATATGCATTTGAAAATAATCACTGCTTACAAATAAAACAAAATGAGAAAGGATAATTACTGATAGGTCGGAAGTATAGGAACACATCTTTAGGCTATTCCAGAAGAAATCCCCTACATTATGTCATTCAGATTCTCAACAGAGCTAAAACCTTGAAATACACATCCCCAACGGAGTTAAGTTTCAAAATCCATTACATCAGAGCTAAGTTTCTCAACTCCCAATCCCCAGTGGAGTCAGAATACTTAAAACTTTCTTCCCCAACAGAGTCTAAAACTTCAACCTTTAAAGCCCGGTGGAGTATTATCCAACTTCCTCTGATTCCCCAGTAGATTGGTGTACAACCCAAGTTTTTAGAAATTCCCCAACAGGATAAATATTCTCCCCACAGAGTTATTTCCCATCAGAATGAAGATTCTTGCTCTCATTTCTCCAGTTGAAGCCTCCCAGGTTTTAAATTCCCCAGTAGAGATTGTCAGAGTTTTCCTTATCCGCCAGGAAAGTCATGAAGGATTCTCAATTCCCCGTAGAAGTTTTCAAAGCTCTTGTTAATCCCCACAAGTCACCAAGGATTTTCAATCTCCAGCAGTAGGCCAAAGGATTTCTCATTCTCAACAATCAAAGGTTTTTAATCTCCAACAGCAGTCAAGGGTTTACTTTCCCCGGCAGCAGTCAAAGATTTCATTGTCTCCAGCTATCAAGGATTTATTTTCCTCAGCAAGACGGCTAATCAGCTTACATGCACATACATTACATTCATATATCATAAACATTGATGGAGTGCATTTTATTGCATCATACATATCATGCAACATAACTTTGTGTTTTAGCTAACATTTTACCCTTTTCAGGATAAGGATAAAAGCTATCTTTAACAAATATTCAAAAACCTCAGATACAGTATGGATACACCCCAGACACGGCGGTCATTCTATTACTCATTTAGACTTCAGCAATCGGATACAGACTAGATACGCTCCAGACACAGAAGCCGTTTTATCTCTCATTCAGATTCAACCATCAATTTCAAGCTCAGATACACTCCAAGACATAGAAGTAATTATGTTGCCTATTCAGATCCCAGTTACAGTACGGATACACTCCAGACACGGAAGTCATTCTGCTACTCATACAGATTTCAACTTCAGATACAGTCCAGATATGCTCCAGACACGGTAGCCATTCTGTCACTCATTCGGAATTAATCCCCAGCCCAGAAATGCTCCATACATAGATATTTCTTTGTCGCCCATTCAGATTTCGGATACAATACAGATACACTCCAGACACGGAAGTCATTCTGTTATTCATTCAAGAATCAAATACAGTTACAGTACGGATACGCTTCAGACACGGACTCCATTCCTCCGCTCATACGAATCCAATCTCCAGATACGACTCATATACGTTCCAGATACGGATACCATTCTGATGTTCATTCTACTGGTATTCAACAAACACTTTGGATGGCATCTCTAAGCCCATCTCCAGAAATATTCTATCATCTCCAAATGGCATCTTTAAGCCCATTCCCTCAACTTACAGTTTGACAAGTGCAAATTTACGGGTACTCTAGTGTCCAATCCTCTTTTACCTTCGAGTCACGAAAGGCAAAATTCGCCAATCTAACTCTCCAGGTTCAAGAAGATTGAACGGGGGCAGCTGTTGTACCCCAAAATTTGCCCTCTCATTTTATCAAGATTTCCCCTCACAAGACTCCTTAAACTCCAGACAGGATTAGGGTTTTGCTCTGCTCAAGACATCCCCTTGCACTGATGACCTAAATTAGGGTTTGAGTTTACACAGGGATTTTTGGAATCTCAATACCCAAAGTGACTTTCATACTTCATGTTGGACTCATAATTTTGACCATACCAAGTTTCAAGCCTTAAATCAAATTTTTGCATAGTCAATTGGACAGTTGACCTAGAAATCAGTTGTATTGGGGAAAAAGTCAACTGTGGCCAATTTACAGTCAAACCTCATAATTTTTGATCCATATCAACATTATGAACTCATATGAACCATTTGATCAAGTTTGGACCACAACTCCACAAGAAATTTGATCAGATCACCAAAAGGGCAAAATGGTCATTTTTAGGGTTTTGACTGCACAAAGGCAATTTCTGACTTTTTGACCTAGCCAATTGCAAATTGGGCTGAACCATGGACTCAATGGAATCATCTTGACCTATTCAACAAGTTCAAAAGACCTCAATTGCATTGGATTGACAGATGAATTTTTCAATCAACTGATCAAAATTTGACTGTACACTTGTTGGCTGAAGATTTTGATAATATTATTAGAAGCCAAATGAATTAAACATTTCGATCGAAATGAAGTAAAGCGTCATGTTTCGAAGTAGCAGGAGTAGTGTTTCGAATAAGCATGTCAAAGCTGGATCTTCGAGTGGCAATTATGGGAACATATCTAAAGAAGTCTCGAAATAACAACAAGGCTGTGTCTGGGAAGTGCGTTCGAAACAGAGAAATACCAAAGCATTTGAAATTCAAATGGAAGCGGGACATTCGAAGTTTGAAATTTATGTGCTGGAGCATTTGGAGACACGTGGAAAGAAGAAAGAGGCATTGTTCTGCATGTTCTGAACGTGGCATAATCCTATAGCAAGACCGTTATGGTCGAATTAGTATAAATAGAAGTCTTAGTATTAGGATTTCGTGTGTCATATCTATTGTACTAAATACTCAGTAACATTCAAACTACCACATGGCAAGGGAAACGAATGCAAGAGCAATGTACGTATGATAGCACCATATATTTATGATTTAATGAAAACCTTTTACCATTTCCAGCACTTTCCTTTATCGTTCTGTCAAATAACATTTATAAGTTTTCTCATTTACAATCTTTTCACTTCGAAATCTCTTCATTAAAGTTTTACATTTCAATGCTTTCTTCACATTTCAAGCACTTTACATTTCAGAAAACTGTCATATTTTCCATGCCTTTACCTTCAAGCTTTATCCTTCGAACGCCTATTTTTACTTAAAGTCATTTACAGATTTCTTGCATTAAACGCTTTCTTCATATTTCAAACCTTTTACGTTCCAGAAATCCTTTACATTAACTGTTTTTATAATTCGAAACCATTTGCTTGCCTTTTGTGCAATTTTACATGTCTCTACAATTAACATTTATTCATGCAACTTAGTTTCGTACACGCGCATTTTGATTGCATCTTTAGACCTTTAAGAGAGAAATCGAAATAAGCCAAACACCTATACAACACTCAAATATCAACCATGAATATCTGTTCGATCATGAGAGTTACCCTAATGACCAAGGAATCCTAGGATCAATCTAGTCGATCCTGTGAGTTACCAGAGGAATTGAATAACAGTCAGAAAGATTATTCGATAGTTTGGAAGACTAGCGGTTGTTTACCAGAAATCACTGGAAACAAATTGGCACACCTGGTGGGACCAATAATTGGATATTAGGAATAAAGATTGTTGAGACATAACCATTATAAAAACGTTGGAACCTAAGAAGTTTGTTGTTTTATGAACCTGAGAAGTGGTAAAATAACCAACAGCAACCAACCTTTATCCAGAAGAAAACGTTTGGACAAAATGTCTAATTCTGACAATCAACAAGGGGAACAAAATGCCCCACATACAACAGGCACTAATGTGTCCACTTCGATCGGAACATCTAATGTGATCCCTTCGAATGCACAGTCTGTTGCATCTTCAACCAGTAATATAGCCACCAATGGAGTAAGTGGCATATCAACTAATAGTTCGATCTTAGGAAATACTGGAACCATTGGTTACCCTGGGGGATTCGTTCCACCATCAGGGACACAATCCCATTTCGCCACTCCATTAACTAGACCACCCGGTTTCGATGGAAATAGAACCAGAAATTCCTCTTATGGAATGCCAACATCTTTTATGGCAGGTTTACACAATTCCACATCGAATTCATCCCCACAACTAGGGTCTGGGTCTGGGGCGAATCAGTTTATGACAAATAACCAAGGGTCAGTGGGTTATAGCACAATGCCTATCTTAACCACAGAAAACCAGTTGGCTTTTAGGAAATTGATGGATGACAGTAACCATAATATGATAGGGGTGTTAGCACAAACCATGCAGGAGATATTTTCCCCAATAGTGCAAAATGTGACTGTGACAAACAGGGAAAACGCTGACAACATGAGTCGAATAGCAGATTTCTTTGCTCTCCCAGAAAGGCGTAGGCAGAATCAGGCGGGATTTCGAGCAAACATGACTGTTATAGAACAAATTGCTAACGACCCAATTTATAGACCACCCAGAGAAGAAGTTAACTTAGGGGCCAGGGCACCAAGGTTAGAAGCCCCAATAATCCCAGGCCCACAAAGAGAAACTATGGAACCAGGGGCAAGGGTCGAAAGGCTAGAAGCCCCAGAGTTTCGAGAAGAACAACCTAGGGGAGTTGTCTTGGTTGGTCGAAATCAAGATGCCGATGTTGTCGTTCATAGAATTCGAAACGATAACATCTTGGCAGAAAACAATCTAACCACCATGATAGAGAGAGTCATGGCCCAGAATGGCCTCAACACAAGAATGAGAAGGCCAAATTATGCTTCTCCTATATTGGATTGCATAATGCATACTGATTTACCAAGGGGATATAAAGTCCCTAAATTTACAAAGTTCGCTGGGGATACCAATGAGTCAACAGTCGAACACATAGCGAGATATCTAACCCAAGCGGGAGATATAGCCAATAATGAAGATCTCAGGATCAAATACTTCCCAAGTTCCTTGACTAAAAACGCCTTCACATGGTTTACCACTTTGCCTCCTGGGTCCATTGATACTTAGGCTCTCTTGGAGAGATTATTCCATGAACAATTTTACATGGGACAGTCGAAAATAAGCTTGAAGGAATTGGCCAGTGTTAAGAGAAAGTTCACCGAACCCATAGATGATTATCTGAATAGATTTAGGCTTTTGAAATCCAGATGTTACACAGTAGTGCCTGAGCATGAGTTAGTCGAAATGGCCGCTGGTGGCTTGGATTATTCTATTCGAAAGAAACTAGACACTCAATATTTGAGGGATATGGCTCAGTTAGCCGATAGGGTTCGACAGGTCGAAAGGCTAAAGGCCGAAAAAGCCAGAGTCTTTAAGAAAAGCAAGAAAGAAAGGATTTCCTATGTTGGGACCGAGGAAGCAGAAGAATATTATGAATTCAAATTCGAAGAGGTCGAAATCGAACTTGCTGAATTAAAACAGGCTCCGCCTTATTCCTGCAAATTATTGGTTCCCACAAAAGGGAAAGAGATTGTTGAAAATGAGAAAAGTGAAAAATTCCCAAAGAAGGTTTATACCTTCGATGTCACTAAATGTGACGAGATTTTTGACTTACTTGTCAAAGATGGCCAACTAATTGTGCCATCAAATGTCAAAATACCTCCTTTGGATCAGAGAAAGAAGAGAGGATTTTGCAAATATCATAGTTTCCTAGGCCACAAAACCTCACAATGTTTTCTTTTCAGGGACCTAATTCAAAACGCGATCAAAGATGGCAGACTAAAGTTTGCTGATAAGGTGAAGATGAAAGTGGACGAAGATCCCTTGGACGTCGCAGACACCAACTACTCCGAGCCTGCATGCATTGGAGAGATCAACATGGTGGAAACTGATCAAAGTGACGCCCTAACAGGAGAGAAGGGTACTGAAACTGAAAACTGGGTGATGGTCGAAGTCAATAAGGAGGTCACTGAAGACATCCAGAATACGCCAGAGACTTCGATTGCCGCACATGTAGCTGTTGCAAGAGAAACCCAGGCTACTGAAGGCCAGGGAAATCAAAACCAAGAACTAACACAAGTCACTGAAGGCTTGAGGCTGGAATTGGAGAAAGTCCAAATCACGAAGCCAATTTCCCCTCAGAAGGAAATATGGGACACTCTAGGGGAACCCAGTGGAAAATTTGACTATTTGGTCAAATATTCTGCCCCAGAGAGTTCGAAGGTTCAAATTAAGGATATAAAGCCCACAGGATGGGGCGATGATGAAGCTAAGGGGGAAGATGTTGAAATAAATATGGTGGATATGGAGAGGCCTCGCTCTGAGATGGAGGAAGTAGAAAAATACTTAGAAAAAGAAAAGTATAGAATGGAGGATAATCACACTGGAGATGCTAGTCTCAAGGATTACCTCATGACATGCCACAAAGGAGATTCAGGCATGATATTGTGCCCTAGGTGCAGCATCCTCTGCAATCAAAGAATCGCTGCGAATTTAGAAAGGGTACAGAGGACTCGAACTGGCAATAATTGGCGCCAGGATAACCAGCTTTTTAGGTGTTATCCCAAGGCTGGAGAAAGTTTGCTGGAATTTGTGTTTCGCTGCTACAAAGGGGCAACCAAGTGCTTGATTTGCCCAAGGTGTTCTGCTGTGTATGACCAAAGCATGGCCAGAGCCTTCGAAATGATTCCCTTCGCCCCTTGCTGGAACCATCAAGAAACTATCCAGATGGGCCCACGTTTCGACAACAAACACAAACAGCGAAGGCCTGATAGCCCTCACCCCAAGGCTGCTCGAAGAGTGACTTTCAAACTCCCTGCTGAAGTGCCAACCGATAGATGGTTACAGGTCAGAAATGACAAAGGCAAAGATAGATGGAGAAATGCCGAACGAAATGCACGCCATGCTGTGACATACAGGAGGCAATTCAACACAGCAAAAAGGGAGGAGGTGAGATTAGAAAATTACAAAGGAAGGAACCCCATGTCAAGATCCCAGTGGCGCAGACAGCAAAGGATTCGAAAGGCTGAGAGGGAAGCTGTGGCAAACAAAGGGGTTACTTCAACAAAGAACCAAGGTGAATCTAGCACCAACAAACCAAAAAATCAAACTGAAGACAAACCTCCAGTCAATAGGAGGCTTTTCTCTGAAGTACAACGCGATGAACCAAAGGAATACACTCCAGGCCCAGAAGAGGACGAAGATATGATAACAGATAACTTCGAATCGGAGGGGGAGTCTTCATTCAACCTGAACTGTAACGTGGTGTCTGTGCTTCCCTGCGAATTTGGGCAGGAAACCGAAATCGATGAATATGAGGAGGAAGACACCTCAGATTTGATGAAACATAGGCCTGTGTGCTACTATATGATGGACAATGGGGTTGTTGAGGAACAAAATGCGTTCTTCGAACGTCCAGAACCTGCTATGAAGAACCATCTCAAGCCACTTTTTATTCGGGCGAAAGTTGGTGTCCATGGTGTGAACAAAGTTCTAGTGGATGGGGGTACTGCAGTCAATTTGATACCCCATTTCATGCTAAAAAGATTAGAGATCCGCGAAGGAGACATCAAGCCCCATAATATGGTTCTGTCCAATTATGAGGGAAAAGTGGGCAAAACACTGGGAGTGGTCCAGTTGGAATTGACAATAGGCTCAAGCTGTAGGCCCACCATGTTTATGGTGATCGAAGCCAAGGCCAACTATAACTTATTGCTGGGAAGGGAGTGGATCCATGGCGTGGGGGCAGTTCCTTCGTCAATGTACCAGCGACTAGTTCTGTGGAGAGATGATGGAATCGTGGAAAACATCGAAGCAGGCCAGAGTTACTTTATGTCAACGGTCAATTTAGTTGACAAGAGGGATTATGATAAAAATTTGGCAAATATTGCTCCGTGTGTTCCAAATGATGAGATTAATGAAACCAGAAACGCCCACTACTACATGACCCTTCGCCATGATGGCCTTTACTGGGATAGAACAATAATCAGTGAGGAAGAGGGAGTCGAAAGCACTATACAAAAACGGCAAGCAGGCTGGGACTTCGACAACCTTATCCATGACTGAGTCCACTTTTTTCGAAAGGATTTCGGCCTATATGGCTGAGAACGAATCAAAAGCGGCCTTAGAGGCTGAAATAAATAAATCAACTATAAAGATGAACGAAGTAAGTGGGGATGGTTCGAAATGCTCACCCTTCGAAGAGTTTGAGATGGATCAAAGGTTGGATGCCATCTATGATAAAGAACCCTTAGGCTTCGAAAGGGACCCCGTAAACTCAGGTGCCAAAATGTTGGCACAAGGTCCACTCGAAGAAGTCAACTTAGGGGATAAAAAAACGAAAAGAATAACCTACATAAGTACAAAACTTAGCCCAGGCCTCAAGAAGGAAGTAATCGAAGTCCTCAAGGATAATAAAGATTGTTTCGCATGGGATTATGACGAGATGCCTGGTTCAAAGAGGGAGTTGGTCGAACACAGACTGCCAATCAAAGATGGCAAGAGGCCCATCAAACAAACTCCCAGAAGATTCGCACCAGCGGTTCTCACAAAAATTAAAGCTGAGATCGAAAGGTTGCTGCGTTGCAAATTCATCAGAACAACAAGGTACGTTGAATGGTTAGCAAACATAGTACCTGTTATTAAGAAAAATGGTTCTTTAAGAATTTGCATAGATTTTAGGGATTTAAACACTACAACCCCTAAAGATGAATATTCCATGCCTGTGGCAGAAATGCTAGTAGATTCTGCTGCAGGGTTCGAATACTTGAGTATGTTAGATGGATACTCTGGGTATAATCAGATTTTCATTGCTGAAGAAGATGTTGCAAAGACAGCATTTCGTTGCCCAGGAGCCTTAGGCACCTACGAATGGGTGGTGATGCCTTTTGGTTTAAAGAACGCTGGGGCAACTTATCAAAGGGCAATGAATTCAATTTTTCACGATTTCATTGAAACCTTCATGCAGGTGTATATTGATGATATAGTCATCAAATCTATATCTGCAGAAACACATTTGCATCATTTGAGCCAATCATTCGAGCGAATGAGAAAACATGGCTTAAAGATGAATCCCCTTAAATGTGCATTTTTTGTGCAGGCTGGAGATTTTCTTGGTTTTGTGGTTCACAAGAAAGGGATTGAAATCAACCAGAACAAAACCAAAGCCATAATGGAGACGAAAGCACCTACGTCAAAAAGGGAATTGCAATCTCTGCTAGGGAAAATTAACTTCCTCAGAAGATTCATTTCGAACCTGAGTGGAAGAACCCAAGCTTTCTCTCCGTTACTTCGTCTAAAGCAAGGCCAAGCCTTCGAATGGAACGAAGCTCACCAGGAGGCATTTGACAGGATAAAATAATACCTTTCTCAGCCTCCTATTTTGTCTCCACCTTCATGGGGGAAGCCCATGAGATTGTACATATCTGCCTCTGAAGTTAGTATAGGTAGTATGCTAGCACAAGAAGATAGCAATGGCATCGAAAGAGCCATATACTATTTAAGTAGAGTGCTAAATGATGCAGAGACCAGATATAGCAATTTAGAAAAGCTATGTCTCTGTTTGTATTTCTCTTGTATGAAACTCAAGTATTATATAAAACCTGTTGATGTTTATGTTTCATCTCATTTCGATGTTATTAAACATATGCTTTCAAAACCAATAATGCATAGAAGAGTTGGTAAATGGGCTTTAGCCTTAACAGAATATTCTTTGACTTTCATGCCTTTAAAAGCTATGAAAGGTCAAGTGATTTCTGACTTCATTGTGGACCATTCGTTGGTTGAGCAGACTGTCATGAGTTACGTCGAAATGCAACCATGGAAATTGTACTTTGATGGTTCAACCCACAGGAATGGAAGTGGCGTTGGAGTCCTTCTGATTTCTCCTGAAGGAATTCCAACAAAATTCAAGTATAAATTAGATGGTCCTCGTTGCTCGAACAACGAAGCTGAGTATGAAGCGCTCATTGTTGGACTTGAAGCTTTGTTAGAATTGGGGGCAACCAGAGTCGAAATTAAAGGAGACTCTGAATTAGTGGTCAAACAAATCACAAAGGAATATAAGTGCATAAAGGAAAACTTAATGGTATACTTCGTCATAGTCAATAGGCTATTGAGGAAATTTGAATACATGGATATTCAACACATACCATGAATAGAGAACCAAGAAGCAAATGACTTAGCGCAGTTGGCTTCGGGTTATAAAGTGTCTACCAAGAACTTTAAGGATTTGGTTGAATTAAGGGGTAGAGTTATGGCTACTAGATTCACACCATCGGATCTGGAAAGTATGAAATTGGAATATGCTGAGAAAAAGGGATTCGAAATATTAGCCATAAATACTTTGTCAGATGCATATTGGCGAAGTCCACTGAAGAGTTATTTAGCAGACCCAACTCTAAACATGGATAGGAAGACAAAATACAGAGCATTGTCATATCTCCTCATGGGGAACGAATTGTTTAAAAAGACCCAAGAGGGTGTATTATTGAAATGCCTAGGAGAAAGTGAGGCATATTTAGCATTGTCAGAAGTCCATAATGGGGCATGTGGGGCACATCAAGCAGGCCATAAAATGAAATGGTTGTTATTTCGATACGGCTTGTATTGGCCTAGCATGCTCAAAGATTGCATAGACTTTGCTAAAGGATGTGAGGAATGTCAGAAACATGCAGGGATTCAACATGCCCCTGCAAGTGAGTTGCATTCGATCATCAAACCATGGCCATTTAGAGGATGGGCATTGGATTTGATAGGAGAAATAAATCCTGCTTCGTCCAAAGGACAGAAATACATCTTGGTGGGAATAGATTATTTTACCAAATGGATCGAAGCTATACCACTGATAGTTGCTGATCAAGAGGCTATTATTGAATTTATACAAAAGCACATTATCTATAGGTTCGGATTGCCAGAGAGCATAACCACAGACCAAGGCTCTGTGTTTACTGGTAGAAAGATGCAAGGATTTGCCCAAGAAATGGGGTTTAGATTGCTAACATCAACGCCATATTATGCTCAAGCAAACGGTCAAGTCGAAGCAGCAAATAAAGTAATAATAGGATTAATCAAGAAGCACATCGGCAAAAAGCCAAGAAACTGGCACAAAACTCTGGACTAAATATTATGGGCTTGTAGAACATCTCCTAAGGAAGCTACTAACACTACGCCTTTCCAACTCACATTTGGTCATGATGCAGTGTTGCCAGTAGAAATTCATCTACAATCAGTTCGAATTCATAGACAAAACGAAATCCCAGCTGCATTATATTGGGAAATGATGATGAATGAATTAGTTGAGTTGGACGAAATTAGATTACATGCATTGGAAATTTTGATGAGACAAAAAGAAAGAGTGGCCAGAACATACAATAAAAGGGTGAAGAAAAAAGTATTCATTATTAATGACTTAGTTTAGAGAGTCATATTGCCTATGGACAAGAAAAATAAAGCATTAGGTAAATGGTCACCTCATTGGGAAGGACCTTTTCGAATATTAAAAGTATTCTCAAACAATGCATACGAAATCGAAGAACTCGTGGATGATAAACGTATCCTAAAGGTTAATGGGAAATATTTAAAGAAATATAAGCCACGCCTGCAGGAGATTCGAATAGTAACAACATAACCAAGATGTTATAAAAGGCCAAAATGGCAAGATAAAATGCCAAAATGGTGTTGTTCGAATATTACATATAAGAAACCAAAATTGTAGTCAAATAAACATCAAAATCTAGAAATAAGAGTTATTTTTCAATCGATTGAAAGTGCTTCGAAATGATTCAAGCTTCTGCTGAGCGAAACGCCTGGCTCCTTCCAAGGTTGCCACTTCTCCTTTAAGTTGTTCTGCAGTCTCCATTTCTGGAAGCCCTGGTTGAGAAGCTCTTCGAATTGGTTACCAGCAGTATTGATTTCGAAGGCTATTTGTTGTTTTTTAGCCTCCTTAACCTTCTGTTGAAGTTCCAGAATCTGCCTTTCCCAAAGAAGTATGGACTCAGCTCAAGCCTCATAATCAGTTTTCGCCTGCTTCAGATGCATAGCTTGATCCTCAGCTTCTTGAGAGAGTTTCGAAGCTCGTTCATAAGCAGCATCCATGGCAATGCGTTTCTCTTGAACCTTCTTGGCAGCAGATTCGTCTTGGAGAAGGTAACCAGTTACGTTGTCCAGCAAAGCCTGAAGATCGAACAAGAGAGTACTAACTGGCAAGGAGCAGGTAGAAAGATTGACCTTTGTAAGCAGCTCCTTCATAGTATAGCAAGCAGTACTATCTTGCTTGAGCACTTCGAATATATCCACATTGAGAATTGTTTTCCTAATTTTATTAAGAAGTACAATTCTTTCATCTGTGGGAAGAGGATAGCTGGTCGAACTTGTGCCAGCCCTAGCAAGTGGGACGTCCCTCTGAGCCAACTTTGCCTTCATGTACCCAATAGGGTCATTTCGTCTCAGAAGTGCCAGTTCCTCGTCAGTCATTCGAGACAAAGAGGATTGAGGGAGTTCCACACGTAGGGGAGCCACGTCCATTTCAACCTCCATGGGTTCGTTGGTTGCATTACCATCCGCTTCATTCGTTTCGTGCTCTTGGTCTTCTTCGTCCTCATCCAAGTCCACCACTTCGATGCCTTCCCTTACACTGCTATTTGCGTTGGACTCCGTCCCAGCAGTCGAACCGTCATTGGCATTCTCCTCCTCAGATTCTTCGTCTGCAGATTCTTCGTCTCTTTGCCCAGAATCAGCTTTCTCTCCTTCAGTTTGAGTGTCCTTTGGGTCCTCTTGAAGAGTTTCAAGAGGGGACTTTTGAAGAGAAGCTCTTTGCAAATCCTCTGTAGATGTTTGAAGTGGTGTTTCGTTTGTCTCTTTCAGAGGAATGGAGGTACCTTGATCATCCTGCTGTTCAGAAGTTCCAGTCAGAACCGCCATATTAGACGAACCTTTATTCTGAACGAGGTTGCTGGAATCTCCTTGAGGAGAGGAGTTGAGTGGAGCAGCAGCTTTGGATGGTGAGTTCGAAGTAGTGGAAGCTGGATTCAAGATGTTCTGCAAGGAGCAACAGAATGTTAAAAAACATTCACCAAGGTAATAAGAAGTTATTATTGTCAAAAAATTTAAAGGTTCAATTTACCTGTGGACTCTCGGAGGAGAGGTTACTAGCTATACGTTCCAACATTGTGTTGGAGGTCGAAGGTGGGTTTTTGGATTTGGGTGAGGGAGCAGCATCCCTGGAATCAAGTCCAGAGACACTAGTTGGAATGGTACTTTTTGAAATATCTTTCTTTGGCTTCTTCTTCGAAGCAGTTGTTAAGTTTCCTCCAGCCTTGGGATCTTCCCCAGTGGTGCTTGATTTCCGCTTCTTGGGAGTAGTAGGAGGAAGCTTGTTGGTCTGAAAGGATTTAAACGAAGAGTTAGATGCAAACCATAAAACATGAGTGAATTCGAAACATCAAGGCTAAGCGATTACCGTTGGAGTTGGAACACTGGTTGTTGTTGGTATTGTTGTGGTTGCAGCAATAGTGGTTGTTTCGGGTGGAGTCACTTTGTCAGTAGTTTCGATGGAGGCTTGAGAGGCACTCCCTTCTTTCGACTTCGAGGCAGTTGTCTTTATCCTGATGGCTGAAAATCGAAACAATTAAAGCAAAGGTTAAAGATATGGAAAATAAAAGACGTTTGGGATTTTCCCAAGCATTCACACCTGTGCCTTGATCAGATTTAATTGACATGGCAGAAAGGTCGTATCGAAGGTGTCCTGGGAAATCATGAAGCCAGTGTAGAGCCCATGTCACAGTCTCAGATGGCTTTGGTTTCCTTTGAAGATGTTTGAACATCTCTTTGCAAGTGAACCACCAAGGATATGGGGGAAACCAAGCCAGAGCCAGTTCTGAGGTAGGTAATCTGGGAAATTTAGGTGGATGCATTTCGAATGCCAACCTATACCTATCCTCAGGTGACAACCCTGAAGGAAGTTTTAACTTAGAAACTTTTTGTTTAAATTTTTCCTTCAAGGTCTCAGCCGCTTGATGCACAGTGGAGTCCAAGCGCGTGGGGTCATAAGTAGTTTCAAAATAATTTTGGAAAGCTTTAATCTCTTTGGCATGAGTAAACATACCTTTCTTTGCTGGTACCTGCACATCGAAGGCATCAATTAGTTTCTGTTGAATTGTAAGTGTATCGAACATATAAGTTTGATAAAACTTGGTCCACCATTCCAGAAACCTTTTAGCTGTGAGATGGGTAGGTTCGAAGGTTATCAGCTCAAACTGGGAAAAGCCTTGATATTGTTCTTGCTGTATTTTGGCTTCCCGTGCCTTGAAAGTTCGTCCAGAAGTGATGGCACTCTCAGTTTGAAATAAAGGTTCAGGAATCAGTTGGCATAAGCCAAACTGTCTCGAAACAAAATTTGGTTGGTAAGCAAAAAGAAAAATCTGGTTCTTGGCTGGAGTTATTCTTGAAGAAATGAGTCTAGGTAGCAAAAAATCTCTCCATACATCCTGAATCTCCTTGCTCTTGATAGCTTCTGAGAGAGCCATGGTGAACCAAGAAGGTCCATGAGCCCTCGAAGCAAAAGGCGCCATGCTCTCTTCGAACTTGTGCCTTTTGGAGAATATCATGATGTACTTCGAGAATTGGAATTTGAAGTCATCTTTGTCGTCATTTGGAGTTAATCTTCGAAGCCTAGTGCCTTCGACTATCCTATCATTTATCTCAGGATCTTGTTCATCAATGGTGTTGGCGGTTGACAAGGAGGGTTCGAAAATGGCATTTAGCCATAGTTGAAGTAACCAAAAAGGGCCAGCCAACAGAATATTCTTGGAGGTATGGGATTTGAGGCTCGAAACAGCTGACCTCAGGCTTTCATAAAGGTCAACTAATAGCAGTTCACTTAGGCACACTTTTCGATTTTCATGCAAGTCCCTAGCTAGAGGAATGAACCTACTAGCTACCTGTAGGGATCTACTGCAGAAAACGTATCTTGACAGTCACAGGGTTAAGAAAGCAATGTGTTCTACGTCAGATACATTGTCCCCCTCAGCATGGTAATGACTGATAAACTTGGAAAAACTTGCTAGCTTGACTTCAAAGTCAATTATGCTTGAATGTTCTTCGTTGTCGGGGATATAAGTTTCTCCTACTGGCGATAGCCCAGTGATGGCCGCTATGTCGAAGAAGGTTGGGGTGATCATTCCACCTGGGAGATGGAAAGTGTTATAGGTACTGTCCCAGAAATAGAGGGACGCGAATAGCAGAGGGTGGCTGTAGGTGAAACCAGGCTTCGATAGCTTAATCAGGTTATAGATACCTAATTCTTCCCATTGCTGGGATTTCTTAGCTTCTACTTTCTTGAACCAATTTTGATAAGCAATATCAGAGGTGGGGCAAGATCGAAATGGCTTAAAATTACTTTTTACATAATCCAATACAAAGGGGTCCTTAGGAGGAACAGTTGGGTTTTCTATGGTATTTGAACTAGAAGATTCTATTGCCTTAGGGGCGTCCATTTTGTTAAACAAGGGTTTAAAACTATAACAAACTGGGAAAATCGTCCTGGTGTCTTTTAATATTTCAAAAACCGTAAGAGGGCCATTTAAAGCTAACCTCTTACCAGCAACGGTGGTAGGAATGAGTACCTGTGACGCATACATCATTTCTTTTTCCTTTGAAATCATCTGAGGGGCAAGAACGGATTGACCTTGGTGAGTGATAATCTTACTTTCCATGGTAGTTCCTGCAGTTTTTCCTTTCTTCTTGGAGACTTTCTTGAGTTGGGATGAAGTAGAAGAAGACATTTTTGAAGGATGTTGAAAGCTTGGGTTTTTTTGACGAGAGAAGGAGGGTAAAAGATTCAGAGTGTGAAAAGAAAAGAAAAGATTAAGTTGGTGATGTTTTATAATGGGGAAGTTTAAGCATCCACTGAATAAGGGTGTGATACGTGGAAATCATGGGTTGGTGTGATGAAGAGGTGGCGTAAAGTTAACATGGGTAATAGGCGTGATTTAAAGATAATCATTATTTGTAACTACACCATACTGTGAAGTGGCTCCAGGCGGTTAAGGAATCCAAAAAGCGCTATGATTGACGTGACTGGAGTCAAATGCATTAAATGTTACGATGATTCGAAAGTCACATCAAAATCTTGTGTAGATGTTTAAAATAGGTATTTCTCAGAGAAATCGAAATACATATTTTAAAGGGGCAATTTGTTGGCTGAAGATTTTGATAATATTATTAGAAGCCAAATGAATTAAACATTTCGATCGAAATGAAGTAAAGCGTCATGTTTCGAAGTAGCAGGAGCAGTGTTTCGAATAAGCATGTCAAAGCTGGAGCTTCGAGTGGCAATTATGGGAACATATCTAAAGAAGTCTCGAAATAACAACAAGGCTGTGTCTGGGAAGTGCGTTCGAAACGGAGAAATACCAAAGCATTTGAAATTCAAATGGAAGCGGGACATTCGAAGTTTGAAATTTATGTGCTGGAGCATTTGGAGACACGTGGAAAGAAGAAAGAGGCATTGCTCTGCATGTTCTGAACGTGGCATAATCCTATAGCAAGACCGTTATGGTCGAATTAGTATAAATAGAAGTCTTAGTATTAGGATTTCGTGTGTCATATCTATTGTACTAAATACTCAGTAACATTCAAACTACCACATGGCAAGGGAAACAAATGCAAGAGCAATGTACATATGATAGCACCATATATTTATGATTTAATGAAAACCTTTTACCATTTCCAGCACTTTCCTTTATCGTTCTGTCAAATAACATTTATAAGTTTTCTCATTTACAGTCTTTTCACTTCGAAATCTCTTCATTAAAGTTTTACATTTCAATGCTTTCTTCACATTTCAAGCACTTTACATTTCAGAAAACTGTCATATTTTCCATGCCTTTACCTTCAAGCTTTATCCTTCGAACGCCTATTTTTACTTAAAGTCATTTACAGATTTCTTGCATTAAACGCTTTCTTCATATTTCAAACCTTTTACGTTCCAGAAATCCTTTACATTAACTGTTTTTATAATTCGAAACCATTTGCTTGCCTTTTGTGCAATTTTACATGTCTTTACAATTAACATTTATTCATGCAACTTAGTTTCGTACACGCACATTTTGATTGCATCTTTAGACCTTTAAGAGAGAAATCGAAATAAGCCAAACACCTATACAACACTCAAATATCAACCATGAATATCTGTTCGATCATTAGAGTTACCCTAATGACCAAGGAATCCTAGGATCAATCTAGTCGATCCTGTGAGTTACCAGAGGAATTGAATAACAGTCAGAAAGATTATTCGATAGTTTGGAAGACTAGCGGTTGTTTACCAGAAATCACTAGAAACAACACTGAAAAGTCAAACTTTGACTTTTTTGTCAAAATCAAGTGCCAAGGGTCATTTTTCATCAAGATGTATCAAAACATGAAACTTGTTCATCAAGAAACCCATTTTTGCAAATTATGGTTTGAAATTGAAAATTTTCATAACTTAGAATTTTTCTAAGTTATGAAATTTTCTTAATTTTTCCTAACTTTGCCCAACATTTTCACCATGATGCAATTGGATTCAAACAAAACTTCCAACATGAAAGTTGTAGTCCTCCACAAAGTCTACAACTTTGATTCACAAAGTTTTCTCAAAAGAAGCTTGGCTATCAAGTTATGATTTTTGGAACAAGGGTCCCTAAAACTTTTAACTTAGTGAAATTTTGCCCTAGTTTAGGCAGGATTTTGACCTATCTTCATGGCCATTTTTCACATATTTCCACTTGGAATATCAAGTTTCATTTCAAATATGGATTGTAGAGCATGTTGCAAGCTTTCCAAAATGTCCAAGAACACTCCAAACTCATTTGTGGTTAGGGAGAATCGAAGGCTTGAAGTTGGCAAAAACTCACTTTTCATCCATGGCATATTCATGTTCATCCAAGTTGCAATTTCAAGTCCGCATGCTTTGCACTAGATCACAGGCCTCTAAACCACTTCAAACTCAATAATTTAATGCAAAACCATTGGTCTAAGGCATTGTTTTGGTCATTAGAGCATTGCACTTTGGATTAATCCCTAAGTAGAAAAAGAAAAGTTTCCATTTTTGCTTAAAATCATGCTTTATGTCAAAACTGATTTCTTGAGCATTGATCCATATCTTATGCAGCTAATCAAATATACAAGTTAGAGGGGCCAAGGGAAAAGTATGCAAGCATAAGGATAGCCTGTACAGGCCTGTTTCAATCACGTCCCACATTTTACTTCAAAAACAAGAAACTTGTCCAAAACATGAGAACTTGAACACCAACCAAAAGAAACTTGTGCAAATATTTTAAACATCTTTCACACATCCCTCTGAGCCATAAACACGATTGCTTGAGCCTCTAAACATCCCCTAGCCAGAAATCACCATCCATTGACAAAACAGGGCAGAACCTGCAACTTGACTTCCATAACTCATTTGGCTCGTGCGTTTTGGCCCAAACATGTTCAAACACCTTCCATTCCATCCATCCAAGCTATCCCAAATCACAAACACCAACTGTAACTCCATTTACAGGGTTTTCAATTTTTATTTTGAGCTTGTGCAGGTTGAGTTCTATAGGTTGATTCAAGTACATTCAAGGAAAGCTAGCTATTGGAAAAGGTCAAGTGAAGTCCAAGCAAGCTCCCAGACATCTCAAGCCTTGTTGAAAAGCTTCACATTGCCATACACGAAGTCAGCTGAAACAGGTTTTTGTCAACTTCCTATCTCTCTATTTAGGAACATTTAGCCTTAGGTTTGTGAATAAGAAATGTAGTATTCATTGCCATGAAGCTGTACATATGCTCAGTTTTCATTTATATTAAGCATGCTAAGAGAATTTCATCCATGAACATACTGAAAAAATTAGGTTAGATTTTAGGGCCAGTGAAATTCTCTCTGGTCTTTGAGAGTTAAGACAAGTTGTTTATATGGTTGGATTCGTCTTGAAATGCTCTACAAGTTTGATGTTATGTGTTTTTGCAATAGAGCTCGTATACAGGATCTGGCAGTTGTATAGGGCGCGTACGTTTTCAAAGTCTGAAGGTTGAAGATGAAGTTGGTTTGGGCTGGGCTTGGTCGTGGCTACTTTTGACAACTCCCTTTTCCTTTTTGCACCCCTGGCCCAATTTCTTGTTATTTTATATTTTTGCATTTTTATTTTCATTTCTGATTATATTTTATTATCCCCAAATATAAAAAATACTCAAAAATATTTTTATAATATTTTCACATTTATTTTGCATTTTATTTTTATTTTTCTAAACATAAAAAGCAATTATTTACTTTTATCTTATTTATTAAAAACTTGGAAATATATATATATATATATATATATATATATATATATATATATATATATATATATATATATATATATATATATATATATATATATATATATATATATATATATATATATATATATATATATATATATATATATATATATATATATATATATATATATATATATATATTATATATATATATATATATATATATATATATATATATATATATATATATATATATATATATATATATATATATATATATATATATATATATATATATATATATATATATTATACTTTTATTTTTGTTCTTTATTTTTATTCACACTAA